>OV815279.1:1517769-6786264 GCA_929108145.2 Limnephilus rhombicus
TCAATTTTTTTTTACTATATATGAATTCTCTCTGGATCTCAGAGGGGAAATTGTAGCAAGGGGGGAAGGAGGCCTAAAATGCCTATAGGGAGTGACAAAAATGAGCTGCGTGAATGCCTATTTCGAATGACAACCCACGTGACAGAGTTGACGTACGACATAAAAATTGTAGGAGACAAGTTTTGAGATTTTTAAAAATATTTTATTGAACATCATATAAAATAATAATCGCTGTTACTTGGTAGGTTATTCTTTTTGGAGAATGAAAATAGTTTTATATTTAATGCCGTCATATCATTTTTTTGTAACATTATAGAATATTCGCAAGTTTAGGTGGCAGGAAACAACTGTGATTTGTATGAAAAACACTTCTATCACGAGGGGTTACAACTATGTCACGTAATTTTTACTACAAATATTAATCAAATATGGATCTCGAAACACGCTCACAACTCACAAGGCACTTCTTGGGTCTTATAATTTCATGCTTACAAGCTTCAATGGGTATATGTGTTGATACTTTATTTTCTCATGAATTCTTCCTGCAAACAATAAATGATATTTTTCTTAAATTATAAGCTAGGTTATTTCAATCTGATACACGTTGTTAAGTAGGTTCTATAAGCAAACTATTTTGCATTTTCTCAAGTTTTCAGTAATATTACTAGGGTAGGTTGCATAACACCCGAGCAGCCTCCCAACGTTTACTGCTGCAAATTGGAAGCCTGGGTGAAATACGGTTATTAAATTGTCTCCCAGGTCCGAAACTGAATATATTAATAGAAAAAGAGAAAAGTCTCCAGGAATATGAATCAGTGTGTGCCTTTATCTATTGGTTTGCTATAACTTCGAATGAATTCCTAGAAGAATATAATTTCCCCAGAGTTACAAAGGACACGTTGTTTCTCTACTTTAAATAGGTAGGTACCAACGCCAACAAAAATGTGTTTTTACTCTGAGCCTATTTTCAATAAAAAAAAGTTAGGTTAACTTCCAGCAAATAAGGCCTTTTGCTGAGATATTCCGCGCACACTTTTTCTACCTCCCCAGTGACTTCAAATGTATATCTCAACCTTTATTCTGTCTCGGGGGCTACCAACAAAAATACGGCGGTGGTCCAAACTTACTTATTTACCTTGGCACATTAGAAACGTGACAGTACAACCAAAAAGATGTGGAATTATGAAATGCACTCAAAGTAAGTACAGAATAATTTTGTAATAAGAATAACCGACCTTAAATTTTCCATTTTGAGTGTTTTTTTCTAACGTAATAGGGCAGTCTTTTGTTAATGCCGTGCCAAGAAAAGGGGACACTGGATTTAAAGAATAAAGGAACCATCCCATGCAAATGAAGTGACTTAAACATTTTCAGAAATTTGCATAAAGGTAACGTAAAGCATTATACTTCTACCCTGGTTTAGGCTGGTACCTATATACACCGTACCTTCTTCTATTACTTATATAAACATTTGTCTCTTTTTAGAGACTACGTTGATTTATAAAAAATAACAAAAATGATAGTGGATCACAAATCCATCAAGCAAATCCTTTACGTAATTTTTATTACCGTCGATATTGTAAATAGTGACAAGAACCCAACACGATTGAGAGAAACAACTTGAGTATGCAAAATATCTCAACTTCAGAGTGAACTTTGATAAGGAATTCCAACATGTCTTGATCGTAAAAAAACATCAAAAGATTTTGATAAATTACTACAAGGGAGTTGGACGGCTCCATAAATCTCCCGAATGCACAAGTCAAAGATTGTGGGAAATTCCCTCGCCTTTGCCGGGAAAGTTTTCCGCCCCTGTCGAGCTAGTACCGCAGTGCAGGAACAAAAAGGACGAAGGAAACGGTTGCACTTTGGCCAGAATAAAGAATAAAAAAGCTCGGGCCTTTTTGCGACAAGTGCGCAGGTGGTCAGCGGCACGATAGCGATATTGCTCTATTATTCGATCAAATGGAGATTTTATTTGTAGGTAAGTTTTTACAAGTGGATGTTCATATGCGAGTGGATACCAGTTATGGAAAATAATTTTTTATAAAAATTACGAATTGAGTAATAAAATTCATCCATTTTGAAATATAAGTTATGCTGTAACTTTATGTTTATGGAATTATCAACACTAAGTAACGAAATGGGAATAGTTAATACTTAATTTAAGATACTGGCAAAGGAAAAATACTGACACTCAAAGTTAACAAAAAAAAGTCAGTGAATCAAAGTCCCATAAATAATATTTTTTCTTCTATGAAACCGCTATTAGATGCATAATTTTATTTTATTTGGTTTGACGCCCAGCTGGGCTTTTACCTAGATTATAAGAACAAAATATACCTATTGTGCTCGAAAGTTAGGATTTTTTTTTATAAATTAAGTTATAATTTTTTTGAAATTATGAAGTAATGTAAAACTGATAAACTAAATAAGAGACAATTTTAATAAAATATGTGATTGAGATAAGAGCTTTTTTTCATTAACTCCAATAGGAGGCCCTGAGTGAAATAATTCCCCTAAGGACCTTACAATCTTGGGGTATGCTGTGTGGAGGGTCGTTTTAAGAAAGGAAGGAGACGAATTTCTGGGAGGAAAAACGTGTGAGGGCTGGATAGGAACCTGGGGGTCAGTATGTCCAGGACGGACGTACGAATCCACCCCTCCCACTGCGATGCAAAGCTAAGTTCCTAGAGGGTTTAGCTGGAGAGGTCACGAGGGTTTCCTCAATCATTCCCTCCCAATCCGGCCTACCATGTAGTTAAGCCACCGCCATGACCCAAACTTTACCCCGTGAACCCGCGCACCCCTGACAGCAAAGGTAGCAAACCTCTTGCGGTGACCTATTGCAGAGGTGATGGTTATAAAATAAATGGTTCCCGGGACGGCGGTACCCTTATCCGCTTCCTAAACTGCTGCTTTATATTTTGCTTAATTCTTTATATGGAGTCAGTACACATAACAATAGTAGTGCTCACAAAGTATGTAAACTGGTTTATTTATTGATACAAAATTATACATTTCATAGTACAATCCAGTAATGTGGCCTCATTGGGTAGCTTACCCGCGATGAGGCCCTCATTTTATAAAATAAGAAATTATACACAATATAATTTGAATTAAAATAAAGAAATAAAGAAAAACAGTTAAAATTAAGATAAATTTAAACAAAATATAAAGATTAAAAATTAAAGCAAAATTAAAAAATCCTATCATACCCTATCGTAACCCTATCCTAAAAATTCATATTATGTACCTTGGTTATTGAGTATGTCTGATAGTTGGTTGCGTATATGTTACATTTTGTCTTGTGTTTTTCGTCGGTAATAAAATATTCTTCCAATGGTAATAAAATATCATAACAACAAATGTTCAACTACCTTCTAAGTACTTACGGTGTAGTTATTTGAAAACAAGCTTGGTAAAGTAAATTACCATAAAATAATGACAAGTCGGTAATAAGCCTACACGCACAGCCCCGCAATTGACTTCCAATAGATAATAAATAACAATAATAATATTTTATACTGATACCAATACTATCCCTTTAACCTATATCGATTTACGTTTCCTGTGCGGAAATGGAAAATGCGGTCAGAAATTTATGTCCATCGGAGTTATTATTCGGTAGGATCCGCAAGAAACTAATTTTAGAAGTTGTTTGCTGCTTTTGGTGGTTCACTCTGCTGTATAGATGATGCAATGCCTGTTTTCTAAAAACAGGGAAGATCAATACGCGAGAAAACCGATAAAATTAAATTTATTCTGTTTCAATTCACAACTTTTGAACCAGACCAATTGCTCACGGATGCTGATGACTTCAATAATGAGACGTTAGAGCGTTTTCAATGCACATTCTAAGGGCGTCCAAAACAAGTTTGTCTGATCGATTCTAGAGAGAAAAATTGGTAAAATATTGATGAACAAGAATAAGGGATTGGTTGTTACAAAAAGTATTAACAAATCATAAAAATTGTTAAGTGTATTTTCACGTTCTGTGAAAGTTCTGTAATTATTTCAGATTTATGAAGCAACCGTCTTATTCTGATATAAAACAGAATTTGTATGAACTCATACAGAACTTGAAAATTAACTTCAAATATTTGATGAATAGGCCAATTGCATCACATTATTTTAATTATTTTTTTTCCGGTTTTGGCAAATATTCTAAAACATTCTGTATTTTTTTTAATCAGATTTTTGTAACCCTGGCGATTTTTTGAAAATTTCAATCCTAAAAATCAGACCATTTTTTATTAACCGGAAAGACGGGACATAATTTTATGGGTGCGAAAAAACGATAATTACATAGCGGAAAATCATTTAAAAAAAGGACGTTTTCCACACGAATGGCACAGGGGATAACGAGGCATAACAAAAATATTACATCTCTTAAATATTTTTTTCCTTGATCCACCTTAATGATCATAAATCATTATAAAATTCAACGCCTATATTACTAAATCCAATGTAATATACTTGTACTTGTAAATTATAAAAATAATAAGAATATTAAAAAATTTGATTTTGAGATATCCCCATATCTTTTTCTGTTTGCAGATGTTCGATTGAGTTTCGCTAATATTGTCTTCATTTAATTAAATATTTTAATTTGAGATTTTACTCATAAAGTGTAAAAAATTAAAAACAAATACTTTTACTAGATCACTAATGATATGATTTTAGATTTTCATGACCAAAAGTATTTCCGTTAGTTGTTTTCGCGCTACCTCCTTCTTTAACAAACGTTTCGGACAGCGTTACGGTGTCCATCATCAGGGCAGATGTGCCCATATCTTTTTCTGTTTGCAGATGTTCGCTTGAGTTTCATTATTATTGTCTTCATTTTATTAAATATTACAATTTGAGGTTTTACTCATAAAGTTAAAAAATAAATAATTGATTTAAGTTTCATCGGGATCAACGGAGTGGATCCATTAATTTTAAAAACATCTGCAATATTGTGTTAAGTTCTATATTTTGAAATTGATAAATTTATGATCCAGATGAGCTAAAGTTATTGAAAGAAGCCTTAAATTCTGGACAATGACAGGACGTAAATGAACTTTAACCACAAATTTCTGAGATTATTCAGACTAATATGGATAGAATTTTTGTCACCAGAAACTTTTTTCAATCAAAACATCAAGAAAATCAGTAGGTATTGGACATTATTGAGGTCAAGAGATTGGGCGATGACTCGTCTGGGTGACTCTGGTGAAGAATCACTGGTTGAAGTTTTCCGGTGCTTCCTGATGCACCCTGTATCGATGAGGTGAAATGCCCGCAAAAAATGTCTGCCAAGCGTGGGAACATTTGAAATTCGATAGTTCCAGATATTGCTTTATAGTGCCGTTATACGAAGAAAAACGGATGGTTGAGTTTCTCGTATTCGTGATATCCGTCTGTACATTTAAAATGGAGTTTAGTCAATGTTTTTTTCAATCTCCAAAATGAAACGAACGCCCAAACTACACTCCAATAAAACTATAAAAAATACTTGATTAAAGTTTGATTTTACTGCTTTCTTCCCCTTATCTCAACTATTATTCGATTCAACCAATGATAAGTTTTTATATAGAAATGACACATTATCTTTTTGCATAAGAAAATTAGCTAGTCAGATCAAAACAGGCACTAAGAAATGTATTATTTCACGGAAAATTGTGAATTGCGCGTTGCTTTAAACATCAATCTGATTACTACATGAAAGGTTGTTTTCTTTTATCAGCATCTGTCTTGGAGTTATTGACATTATTCATTCCTTTTCCAACCAATGTCTTTCCTCAGAAATAACAGTCCAAATTAAACAATATTCTGTCCTTTTTCATGTTTTGATTGAAAAATTCATAACTTTAAAAAAAAACAGAAGCTAAACAAAGCACGAGTTTTATTTTGCTTAAATGATTGATAGTTTTTTTGTTTTATGTAATTTTTGGTTTCATGTTTCTTTCTTATAAATTTGATTACTTTTGATTCCTTATTATTCTGTCTAATTAAGATAAAGTCAGAATGAGGAAATTATTTTGGCTATAGTACTCATGAAGAAAAAGAAGATATTACTCATGTACCAACAGAAAAAATGAAAACTGTCGATTTCCCAAAAATGAATCAATAAAATAGTTCAGGTACTGAAAATATTAAAGATATTGTAAACCATTTCATAAATCAATGATTTAAAGAACGATAAAACATGAATATTATTTTACAAATAGGGAAATACGTTTGGCAAAATAATATGACCAAATTTGATTTTTAAACTTTTCGCAAAAATTCCAATGGCTTTTTTCAAATTTTTGATGAGTATTTTCTGACTGTCAAATTTTAATTACACAAACTCCAATTTATTTTTTGAAAGACAAAAGTTAGAGATATAAAAACCACACATTAAGGTCAACTTAATATTTGAGCCGTTGTGCGAATTCTCCAGGAGAAGGTTTCTTCGTAATTTAGGGTGGATTCATAATAATAATAAATTATGGTTACCCAGGGCCCATTCCCATCCAGGAACTGAACCCAACACCCTAACAACCTATGTCTTAGAATAATATATTTACTTAATGCTACAGAGTCGAACAAGGGTTCGATAACATCTCTTGGTTGTTTGATGGTTGAACGAATTGGAAGGTGTAAAAAAGTTTTAACGTACGTTTATTTACTTTCCTTAAACGTTCCATATGATAGCCGTAATGCCATTTTCGTAAGTCCAGCATACTTTATCCAAAAAGCCAGGACATTATTTACGTGTATTGTTAAAAATCTATGACATTGATATTTTAGCACTTCGATGAAAATTGAACCTAAAACCAACATACTAAAACAGCATTACTGATTATATCTTCATGCAAATTTCGTTGTTTAAAATTTCCGTTGTTTCAGCAATGATTATAATTATTATTTATGCTTTACGTTCTTCTTTAAATGTATAATAAATAATCTTTCTTCTACTCCGCCACTCAAAAGTATGTTATATGAATAAATAACGAGGTTGTCGAATAAGGCTTCACAAACAATGAACAAGCCAGCTTTTAAAGAACCTACTTTATTTAATAACAGGTCTCATCGGTGAAATAATTACACACAAACTTGAAAAAAACTATTTTTGAAGTTTGCGTGTAATTATCAAAGAAGTTCGAAGTTTATTGATCATTATGGAATTACTAAAATTGATTTTAAAAACCGTTATATTAGGTTGCTTGAATTGAGAAATGAATTTATCTTTTGACAAATAATTAAGATTTACTCAACGTACCTTATTTATAAATAAATAAAAATATTATCGAAACATATAAAACAATGATGAAAATGGCCTTATAAGCCGAGACAGCTTTAACAAAAATAAATACGAAAATACTTCCAGAACTTGATAATAGTAATATTAAATTAAATTTTAAATTTTTAAATGGAGTTCTATGAATTAAAACAATTAATTAACACAAAACAATTAGTATATCGAATCATAGTTTTAATCCAAAGGTGTGTAAATATAATGAACTAACGACAAAAATCAATTACGTTATTATTGTAGTGATTTCTCAAATTCTGCATTTTAAAGCTTACATAGACATTGGAATTTGCTTTCGTCTTTAAAGGAAACATGCATTATTTTTTTTAACAATGAAATAAGTGTACAACATTAAATAAAATAGGTCACTTAAAAAACAGAAATATCAGGACTTTTACGTTAAAAGGCTTGAAATACTTACTTCTAAACTAATAATGAAATATTGTTGGCCGGTGAAAAATTAGCGACGTTAGCCGTTCAAACAAAAGATTTATTCCCAAACCCAAAATACGTGTGGGCAGTTAGGAAGGTTGATAATGTCTTTTGCAAAGCATAATAACTCATAATTGATTTGATTGTTCTGGACCTGAATTTTTGTTAATTATTGCCTGGTCATAAATCAATTCAATTCCATGATTTATCGCTTTTATATTTATGTGATTAAAAGTTTTCATTTAAAATTGTTCAACTTCAACCGGTATTTTGTTTTCCATTATTGAAATAATCGAAACTTTCATCAATTTTTTGCTGTCATTAAAATCGCATAATTAGTTGGGTCATCTAACATTAAATATAATCAAATATGTCAATAAATAAATAAAAATATTACCATTATAAAGTAAGCAGTGATCACAACATGATATTTGAATACAGCAAAGTTAAAATATTTTTTTTTACATTATATTCACTCGACTTATTTAGTCTTTTGGAGAACACGACTTATTTCCTCGTTTGTCGATATTTTTCTCTGTTATTGACAATGTTTTCAATGTTTATCTGTTTGAATATTTGCGATATTCAAATGCGGGTGAATCGTGTCCGCCGGTGATTCCAACCCCCGGATTGATAGTAATCTAAAACCGACGACAGCTTATCAAATCGAACGAATTTGATTTCGTAGGCTTCGCGGCGGAACGCGACGGGTAAACAACGACGATAGACAAAACCTCCGCGCGCCGAACGAAAGTTGACGCGACGAGTAAAAGTTTGGACTCGATTTACGTATGTACGGGGTCTACGCGGCTACGGCGTAGCTCCGGGCTACGGGCGACTGTAGCGCCTCGCGCGGTTGCCAAGACTGGCGGCTGGCGGCGTCCATTGCGGAGCCTTCCCCGCGCTGCTTTGTACCCCTACCGACCCACCCTCTCTGGAGACCATTCACTACTCAATGTTTTTAGTAGTGTGCTCTCGCAGGATTGACTGATGTACACGGCCTGTTTCCTGTCGTTTTAATTATCATTCGTCAATTTGCCACCATTAAATTGCGACGTTTATTCCAGCGTAAGCCAAAATTCTTTGTTTAAAAATCCAGTAACTTAATATCTCTTGTTAAAATCCCTATTTCTTGAGAAAGATGGACATGTTTCCACTTTTGTTATTCTGGAATTTGGCTATCTGTGTTGAACAAGAATATTAACTATGTTTAAACAAACGGAAATGTTTTATTTTTTTCTTTAGATTGTCTTAATTTGGAACTATCATTTAAATTTAAATGAAAAACACAAATTATCATTTTTATAAAATGTCTTATTGATCTAATCCGAGTTGGGTTATTATTATTATTCAGAAAAAAGTGCGTTGATTCAGGCTCAGTAAAAATCAAATTGATTTTATTATTTAACTTTTTTGATTTTATTATTTTATTTTTATATTATTTAACGAGCCATAATCAAAGTAACTATTTTGCGTATTGTGGTTGCTTCAGAAATCTGAAAACAGTGAATAGGCGGAGGATGTAGTCGGCAAATTTTATTAACGGCGTCATCCAAGCGAAAATTCTCTATTCATAAAACGTATTCAAACGTTTTTACCATCCAGATTTGAAGCTACGGAACCTTCCATAAAAAAATGCTTCAACGAGTTGAATTATCAATGGACAGTTAATACTTTAGCATGTAAAGTACACTCGCCCCGAACGAGAGCGATCCTAATGTTAGCACCAAAATGGACATAAAATCTTATTTCATTTGCAAAAAGGGACGCGCAGATATTAATAAATGAAATCTTTTCAACGTTAATAAATTAAATATCAGATCTGTTCTGGTTTAGAATCGTTTTCATTTTTAATTTGCAAAAGCGCTTATGACGTTGAAATAAAATTAATACCATTCAGAGTTTTTAATTTTCATGTTATTATAAAGCTACCTAACTACCTCAAAAATGATTCGATGGATTATTTGATGTAATCTAACAGTTCATTTATAAATCATTATTATTCTGAAAAACAATTAAGCAATGAAATGCTTTTAATATTTTTTTTCGGGCAGCAATATTCCGTCCTCCAATTAAAAGTGTTTTTACCTTGTCATTCACGTAATTTGCCTTGTGTGAGTTATGACATACAGAATTCATTTATGATACGGTTAGTCTGTGAAGCACATTAATAACATTCATAGACAGTTAGCAGCTAAGTGGATTGGTTTTTTTAGCCCGTATCATTAGATTCAAATAAATAATGCTTTCTTGATATAATAGCCTCTGCTGGCCTAAAATACAAACAACTTTAATAGCGCCAATCGCGACAATTGTTTGCTTAATCTATTATACACATACCTAAAACAAACTGTTAACCCCTCGGGCTTGTTTATTCGCTTATCGGAATACCTCATACAGATCTCATGGAAATCGTTGTGTCTCCCTTCCTATCGTAGTGAGAAATATAATCGAAACGGTATTACATATGAATATAAAAATTAACGACACAAGGGAAAAAGTACACCTTTATGAAACTATAGTTTTGGATCACAATTTGAAAAGAAATTAAGAAATTTGGGATTTTTTTATAAATTATGTAAACACAGTAGGACAAAAAATTTTTGAGGTGACAATGAGATGAATGCATTTTTATTTCTTTTAGTTATCAGTAATTTTAGTAAAAAAAAGTGTTTTTATGTTTGCATACAAAATTTTAATATTTCAAAAAATGTTACGTTTATTTTAAGTTATAACATTTGACAGCATATTTTATCAATTCCAAAAGCAGTTTTAGTGTTCGGATACATTCATAAATATTCCATTTATTTGGATTTTATTGCAAAACGGAAATATTTTGACCCTCTGACAAAATATGGCCGAGGCCTGAGGGGTTAAGGGTAATTTTTATTATCAAACAAATTCTTCAGGCATCGTAATAAAAGTTCTAAACTATAAATCCATAAAATATTGTGTTCATTTCGATTTTATATCCAAGTTCCAAAATTTGGCTTCTGTTAGGTGGACCAATAACGTTGGCACATTTGAGGGGTCCTAAAACTGAGATTTAAATTCAGTGCCCTAGAGAAATTGGCTCATCGCCAAACCCAATCAATAATTCACTGCAAGTTTACTATTCTATCCGGCAATCTCTTATCCGGGATATACAAAGTGCCTGTAAAAAGATCAGTGAGCAGCTTTTCGCATATTGAACGTCAAGTTTGACGTGAAAAAATAACGTCACTTTAAAATAAAATTAAAGAAATTAGCTCGGGTTGTTTCCACCTCGGTCACATTTGTTTGGCGATCTTAAATTCTCAATTCTCTACCCACGTAATTTTTTGTCAGGTTTTAATAAGCGGTCAAGCTATTATACCAGAAGACCGAAATAGTTTGATCGGGAGCTGAAGCAGGCAAAGATTAGCGGTTTTATTAAAAAATATCGTAAATATATTATTTTATTGATAAACTATCGCGTTTGTGAAAACCTTACTAATTAGAAACTGACAAAAAATAGTTCAAAGAAATATTTGCATACATCGCTTATCCAGCCAAAGTGGGTAGTTTATAGGTATCTACTTGTGTTATTAATAATTTCTCGACGAATTTCGAAATTTTTTCAAGTTTTTTTAATGTCCCATGTATTTCTTATTTTTGAAGATATCGTAAAAACCATTTTAGAAACTAGATAAAATTCCCTTTTAGATTTTCGTACTTGAATTATACTTAAGTGTTTAAAAATTGCAAACATGAAAAAAGTAGAAACAAACCATATCCCAAACATTTTTAAGCAAAACGTTGACATGAAAGTCAAAGTTTAAAAAAAACACAATCCTTTTACAGGTAATTAGCAACAATCTATCACTTCACTAATTATCTCGTTCGTACGATTAAAAATTATAAAAAAAATCATAAAAATTATTCCCCGAGAGTAAAAATCTGACATTTTGGATTCGGTTTTGTGCAATTTAAATTATATTTCTCGTTTTTTTTCTACTTCCACACGCATAATACATTTACTATGGAAGTTTGATTAAACTCATTCGGAAAAGGACAATTAAAAAATATTGTATCAGAAATAACCTAATTTTTTCACAACAAATCTAAATTCACAATGCTAATTACACTGTTAACGAATTAAAGCTGGCGAAAAATAACACAAATAATTGAAATTATATTGAATTAAACTAATAATATAGTGACTTAGTTATTAGAACAGAATCTTAGTATAAAATTATTATCTGAATCGCACGACAAATATCTCAAGTCAACACTCTAACTTTTCCGCGCATGACAAAAACACGGCGAATTCGTCTAACTACCGAATTTCAATAAGGCCAACATAATAATGGCATTTTTTTATTGATAGTAATTTCCAAAATTATGTGCACTATTTTTATTAGATGTGTAACAAAAACACCGTTTGACGGTTGTGAAGTGTTTTTTTTTGTAAGGCTGTCGGTGTTTAACGGGCACTCTTTAAATTATTATTTTTTTAAATTAATTCTGATTGAATCATCAATCATATATTACACTGCTGTAAATTTAAGAACTTAGATAGGTACATCTGCTAAGCATTTTTTAAAAAATGTTTATTGATATGAACCATCAAATGTCACCATGATTACAAATAATTAAAATTTTAATTCAATGACCATTAAATGAAATGCCTTTAAGTCACACAGCAACGTGGTGAAAGTAAATTCGTGCTAGGACGACATAAAAAAGCCGGTAAACGGCCTCGTGTGCAGAATATTTCGCTAGTGATTTTTTTATTCGTAAAAAATAATGTCATAACCTTTCCCTTAATTAATAAATAATTTGCTTTAATCATGCTAGTCATGACAAGGGAAAAACACACAACGACTAAGTGATAAATTAAATGATAAGTAGAAAATGTCAAAGTGGTCATAATAAGGGCGTTTGCAAACTAAACCCTTTTCAGCCCTGAAACTTTTTCAATGAGAAAGTTTTTAGAACAAAGTAAGCAAAAAGTACGTAGGTACCAAGGTTAAAATTTTATTTCAATAAATTAACTACCGCTAACTTCAACGAAATGACACTTGTTTATTTTTCACTAAAAAAATACTCTACTCTTGACTTGGTGCATAACTACTCTGAACTATTAAAGTAAAATTCCATGACTACTTAGAATCGTGCAATTTCGACACCCCACTTGAAAAGTGATTAAAACCCTTTCAATCACAGGAGACCCTACTTTTCCCAGTTCGCATAGGTCTCGTATAAATCGTTGTATCTTTCTTTCTGTTATGGTGAAAAATATGATTTTTACGGTGTTAGAAAGATAAAACTCTATGCTTTATATTTAAATCAAGAATTTTACCAAAAAAAATTTAAATGTGCACCTCTATGAAACCAAAATTCAAAAAAAATCATGAACCTTAGGGATTTTTTTATTAATTATTTTTACATGGAATGCCAAAAAAGTGAGATGACAGTAACGCTTATACTTTATTCATTTGTCTAATAAAATGTGTACGTTTATTTAAATTTCATTTCGTTATCAGTCATTTTAGTTAGAAAAAACGTAATTTGAGCCATTTTTTAATCTTTTTTTTGTTTTTGTATTAAAAATTTAAATACTTTAAAAATTATGTTTTTATTTCTAATGATAAAATTTGATTGCGCATATTATCACCTTTCAAAAACAGTTTTTAGTTTTTGGATATGTTCAGAAATATTCTGTTTATGTGGATTTTATTGCAATGCGGAAAAAAAATTACCCTCTGACAAAATACGCCCGATTTTTGACAGGTTAAGAGTTACAAAAAAAAATCAAAAGTAGTCCGCAATCTCGCGTAACCTATATAACCAATTTTATAACTTTTTTCATCACTTTTAATAATTTTTCAAAGGAGGCGTTGAAGTTGAGTTCTTCGGTCACCAAAAATTAGTAAGAAATGATTATAAATTATAATAGCTGTTGTAATGTTTTGGAACCGAGACGTTTGCAGCAGACACCGATGTGAGGTTCGGCAGACTAAATTCTTAACACCTCGCTTCTGGGAACGTATCAAATTTCACGTCTTGCTGAGCAAGACATTGAAGAGCATTAGGTTCAATCAGCTAGTCGTGTGGTTTCAATTCCAAAATTCTTAGAATAAAGTGATAAACTGAGAGCGACCTTTCTCTGGTCGAATAAATAGTTCTGAGAACTTGGTAGGAGCCCTTCAGTATTAGTTCGAGGGTAGATAATTCTGATGTATCGATTGTATTGGTATCTGATGTTAGTATACGCTGACTGCTTGATACTTTTGCATGAGTAAATAGGTTACAATTACTACTCCTACCCATGCGAAAGATTCGGAAAGCCCTGTTTTCAAAGACACTTTTTTTACCGACTCAACTGAAAGTATGAAAGGAGTTGTACTAAGTGTATATATGAATATTTATGTCAATGTAGGCAGGTATTTACCCATTTTAAAATAATCAGAGATAAACATGATTATATAAGATGACTAACTCCCATAGAATTTCTAAGTATTCACCAACAATTATATAAAAATAACTTATTTGAGGTGAAGAGCTACCACAAAAATGTATACCTAGGGAATTTTTATTATTCAAACAAGTCTCTGGCGATGAATGGAGGCCCTCGGCGAAGTTTCCCACTATAATTAATGTTAACGCTTATTCAAATGGAAAAACTAAACAAAAAAATCGGTACGCTGGAGGATTACCATCCGCTGAGCAAGTATTGAATTTTACGTTGAAATCATATTAATATTTACGAGAGGTTTTTGCAGTATTTACGCTTTTCGTATCCGTAGGTGGGTTTATTTCATGTAAAGGTTGTTCAAACAAACGAAAATAAAAATGGAAAGCTTTTTCCTCAATGTTGCCTTATGTTTTGACCCCACAACCGTAAAATTGTACAGAATCTCACATACAAAATGCATTACCTCCTAAGTTTACTAAAATACTTTTAGGCTTATTAAATACACCGAAACATGATAAAATTATACAGTCCCGATTCTAAGGATAATGTCATAAAATTAAAATAAACGCAAGTATTTGAAAATAGTACAAACATTTAATTCAGAAATCATAAAATTAGTAACTTTTTTTTGTTACTACTTTTCATAAAACAACCAACAACAATCCTTGCTTTATCAGAGTTTTACCAGAGGTTACCAGAGCTTTGGTGCTTCAGCATTGAATTTTTGTAACACGTTTAAGTATTAATAAGAGCTAGCCAAAATTTCACCGAAACCAAATTTTTCATATACAGGGTCATTAAAGAAGACACACCAGCCTTATTTTAGCCAGTGATTTCTGAAGTTATTTGGAGTTGAAAATGTAAATGATCATCAAAAAAATCGGGAGGTATTGGACAGTTGGGGATGAAATAAAAAAATCTCCACGGACACTGAAATTTCGAGTATCTACATTTTTACTCCAAATAATGTAAGAAATCGCTGGTTAAAGTAGATCAGTTACGTCTCTTAAGATTGTGTATAAATGCAATATAGTATGTGAATCCGATTTGATATAATATATGTATTGCAAATCTGCCGCATGTTATATTTCAAATTCCAAATAAAGGAAGCAATTAAATATATTATATTCATACCTATATTTTTAAACGTTATATTCCACACATGATGACGTGAGGAAAATAATTTCCATAGGGGCCTAAGTCGAATTAGGGAATGTTGAGTGGAGGGTCTTTTCAAGGAAAGGAAGTTCCGGGAAGGAAAAACGTACGAGTGGTGGATAGAAATCTGGGAATAAATTTGTTTATTTAATTTATTATAAATTCATTGCTCCCATTGCGGTGGGAGGCGGTGAGTGGAGAAAACCCGACAGGAGAGGTCAAATGGTCTTCCTCAACCGGCCTCTCCCGATCTAGCGCCAGTTAGTAGGCATATCGCCGCTAAGTCCTGAATATAGAACAAACCTAACACAATGAACCCTAAATGTACCTGCTAAGTTCCCAAATGTAGCGCACTACTCGGGGTGACCTATAAAATAGCAGAGGTGTTGGTAATCCAATCAATTGTCTTTCAAAACCGAATATTGTCAATTTTATTTATAATGAAATTATATTTTTGAGTGACAAATAAGAGAGATATAATGAACGCAATAATATCAATTTTTGGAGAATAACAAAACTACTTTTTTATATGTATTTGTATATACAGAACAAGAGTCGCAACTGCTGCGGTCTATGTGAGTGAGACTATGGCATCCCCAATTGGGGATGTTGTGAGGCTGAAGTTAATGGGAAGGGGAAGATGATGGGGAAGATCAGATCTGGTCACCAAACACGGCTAAAGCTATTTCATGCAACATTTCAATTGAGAATGGTGGTCAGACACAGGGCGATACTGATAGTATCTTTCATCTGGAACGTGCCGCAAATATAGGTACTATATATTATTTTAAATGAATTAATTGTGAAATAACCCAAATTAAATTTATTTGCCCACTCGGGATTCGATCCCGCAACCTTTGGATTGCGAATCAAGAGCCTTACCCCTCGACTACACTAGAATTTTTTTTTTTAATAGCAAAAATAAATTAATTATGTTTAGGTAGGTACCTACCTAATATACCGCTTTTCTAAACAATCAGTACAAATTTTCGTTATTTATTTTTGGGGTTTTACGCCGTGTTGCGCTACCCCCTTCTTAAGCTAACGAAACGTTGGCTAAAGAAGGAGGTTCAAAACGGCATAACACCCCAAAAATAAATAACGAAAATTCTTTTGGCCGTGAAAATCTAAAATCACATCCAATCAGTACCAATTTTAAAAATGACACTTGAATTCAGAGCAAATTTGAGTTCATCATGCAGGAATATTTCATATCACGCACTACAGCCCAGACAACCGAAATTAGCATTGATTAATAATACACGATAAAACTTAAAAATATATATATTTGGTTTCCATTTTCAGAAATTATGTTGTGAAGACTCCGGTTCGTGAAGTTTGTCCTAAAATTTGACTTGAAACTACGGAAACAAAGATTGGATTCTAGTACTATCTAGGTCTTGAAAGAGGCAAGTACTCATATGATGAAATTGAACACATTTTAAACATGCCTTCTTTAGAAAAACGTAGAAAGGACTCTGATCTAATTTGCATATTTAAAATTATCAACAGTATTACAGATACACCTGCATTGTTACAACTCATCCAGTTTAACATCCCTTCCCGTAGGCTTCGAAATAATGAATTACTGTTCCTCAATCAACATTCTACTAATTACGGATACCATTCTCCCTTATCCAGAATGTCGAGACTTGTCAACGCAAGTCAAAGCATTGATTTTTTTGGTGTAAAACTAAATGACTTTCGGCAGTCGTTACGCAATATTTAAATGCTTCTTCATGCTTTGACTTGTAGTGTCTCTATATGTACTTTTTATATTTTATATTGTCATTGCTATTAATTTTTATGTGCTCTCCCTTCACTGTCATCTCTGTTTTTTTTTATTTTTATTCGTGTTATTATTATGTTTTTAATGGACTGTTGTCCGTAAATTAATAAATTAATAAATTAAATTAAATTAATTAATTAATTAATAAATAATTCGCTAGATAATGGCAATATGATCCAATACGTATGTGTTAATACTGTGTGGGTTCACACAATGTTCCCACATTTATTAGGGTAGAAAATAGAGATAGCATCTAAGTATATTTACAAATCTGATAAAATGAATGGAGTAAAGTTTATAATCATTGGAAGTACATGTCAAATGCTACACGAGTTTGAATTAATTGATGATATCTTTCGGAAATTAATTTACACATTTTGATATTGAAATTATGTTAATATACAGGTAGACACGTACTTAAGAGTTTCGGCTACCAATTGTCTTATAATATGTTTGTCTGCAGGGCTAAGAATGAAAACAGTAAGAAAATCTCTAAGTTACACAAAAATGTATGTGGATATCATGAAAATTTCCATGTAAACATAGCTCTTTTTAACCTTATATCGTTATTCATTGAGTTACTAAACGTTGAAAACATATATTCTGCACTCGATACTATCAGTATTACAATAAAACGCCATTATTTGTTTCGCAATTTACAATATTGTGTAATAAGAAAAAAGTGTTCAAAACTCGGGCGATGTTAAAATACAAACATTTTATTTTATGCCGGTTTTCCGTGGAATCGGTTGTGGTGCTTGAATAGCTGATATCTTCAAACGTAAAACAAGCAAAAACTTTTGCAAGTGTATAAATGCATTTATTAATTTTAAGACAATTAATGTTTTAAATGAACATACGAGTAATAAGCCACCTACAATGAACATCTCAAGATCTCCGCCGTCTGCCGGGTGGCTGTAGTAGGTACAACCCCGTCGCGGTTGTTCCGGGAATGTGACACACCCACGCGTCGCTATCCCCGCGAGCATCCGGCGCCGCGCTACCCTCTACACCCACACCCTCCCTTTCCACCTTCTGCTACCCGCTGCTCCGTCTTGGTCTCGGAACTGCCTCCACATAAACGACTTGGCGTGCAGTGGTTAGGGCGCTGCGATGTACACTGTTCGCGATACACTGTACCGGTGGTGTTAGTACACGCTTTCTATAGGGGCTAAGTGGCGCGACAATTTAATTGTAAGACAGATTATTTTTATAAAGGAAATGCTTAAAACTGTAAGGTTTGAAGAATATTTAATTGCTTTTACAACCGCAGTTTGACATTTGTATGATGCAATTATTCTGTGGAACCATTTTTTTCATTACGATGTATTTTGAAAAATTATTATATTAAAAGAAAATCAATACATCTCGACAAAATATAAAGGTAACCTTTAATCTAAAAGCTGTGCAAACTCTTGAACTTAAATTAAATTAAACTTTATTGTGTTGAGCCCGTGGAATACGGCAAAACAACAAACCAAACACCATTTGCCATGATAAACATAAACCATAAATTAACTCCAACACCCATTACCGCATCATTAGGTGCATTCATGCAGGTGAAGCCGAGTTTTGGGTGCCTGGATTGTTAAACAACTTAATATAATTATTAACCGCTCAAATAATGGAACTTTGAAATATAATATCTTAACTAAAAAAAGTAGAAGGCTGAAAAATCTTTACAACCCCTTATGATTTTTTTGTCAAATTAATATTAGTTTCTCACATTCATTTTCACGTGTAAGCAAGTTTACCGTATGTTTTTTGTGAACTTTGTAAAACCAAAATTTGAGTGAAAAAAAAGTTTTCCCAGTTTGAATTATTTGCGATCACTTCGCGCACATTAGCGGTCACTCGAAATATTTGTTCACCGAGTCCACGACAGCTTTTTATACGTAAAGTGGTGAAAGTTAGCGAAGCGCCCACAGCTTGAGCTTTATGACGAATGGTGCTTTTTACTGGCGGGCAACTGGCCGCCTCTAAGCTCTGCTTCCACTGTGACGGAATAAACCGAGTATCGCGAAAGCAAGAAATATTAATAATGATTCGGTTTGTTAAGGAAAACTAGCTTTCTGCTGCAACTTTGTTGTGGTTTTGCCGTCTTGTGTACTAATCGCCTTCTGGGAAATATAATAATGCTCGTACTAGAGATTGAGTCGAGACCATTTCGCTACTTTAGGGAAATTATCACTTAACAGGGAGAGAGAGTTAAATAATTTCGGAATACGATGCAATTTTCGGTACATTTTTTAGGAATTCACAACATTACACAAACCTGACATCAAACCATATCGAACATGCCGATTAAAAAATCGTTTGAAAACAAATGTAAAAGCCGTAACTTTCGTGTTCATCTGTATTTATGGAATCCTTTCAGTTATTTAGTCATTTGTTTGTTTTGATCCTTTAATGGATTGTCCCTGAGTAACAGTACCATGCTAAGCTTTATCGTTCTAAGCTTATCTCGATTTTGATAAGATTTTCAAAAATTGAACCATAAAATCATTCAATATTTAATGTGGGATTAAACGAGTATATTAAAAATTCGTAAAATAACATTAAATAAATGGAAGAGGTTAATCTCCCCTTAAGTTCCCTTTGCAGTTTAGATATGGCTACTTTTGAAAATGGTTAAAGGTAAAGATATGGGGAAGATAAAAATTACCTGCAAAAAATACACTTTGTTAAATAGATTTATGTGCCTTTCAACAGAAAATTCAACATGATTGATCCAAAAATGCGGTAAGAATTTTAATTTCGAAAGCGAGTATTAGCTTTTTTTAAGAAACGTTATCTTGGTTGTTAATTTAATGATTAATATTATTTATGATTGATATTTTTAAGATAAGCCCACAAAAACTCTACGGAATAAGTCATCCCGAATTCAGCGCTTACCTTTCTAATGATTAATATGATTAATATTCATATGATTTAATTTTGATAATATTTATTAAATTTAATTACACGAATAAATTTAAATAATAATTAAATTTTATTTAATAATTTAAATAATATTTACATAAATATTTTTTTACACATCCTAAAATAATTTTTGTATTTAATTTTATAAAATGGGTTTATGATATTTTTAAGTACTTAATTAATTAACTCGTAATTAATCACCTCTCCTTTTGAATATTTTGTCTTTGTTCTTATTTTTATATATATGATGACATTTGGTATTTTTATGTAAATCTCTTATCCTGAAAAAGAAAACATGGTTTTTGAAACATGTAGACAATGTTAATAATATAGTGGTGTTTACAAAGTTATTTGTTTTTTTTTTTATTATATCAACAATGACGCCACAAAGTATATTTGCAAAGTTTGAAGAAGTGATTAATATTTAAATCTTTATAGTCTTTTAGTTAATAAAATGTCTAGTATTCTAAAAGGTATTTGTTCAAGAATTTTGATTTTAAAGCCTACAAAAATCTCAACCGAATGTGTCGCGCGTGTTTCATCAAATAAAGTAACAAGGGTGAAAAAAATCCAGGGGTAAAAGCTTTTAAAAGTACTGCGCAAAGTGATTTGGGTGTGCCATTAACGGGTCTTTTGTGAATTAAAAAAAGTCCATACATATTCGTTGTAAAATCGAATTTTACTTCCTAGCGTGGGCCACCGCACAGTGTACAGGGGCGGACAGGCATTATGGAATTCGGGACTTCCTTGCGGTCAATTAATTTCCCGGGAAGCTGTAGATTTCCCATGCAGATTTTCCCATTGGGTTGATAATCACCAGTCATCGTAATATTCATACATGTTTTTACGTTCAATCAAGACGAGCACAAATTATTTTATAAAATAAAAATGAATCTAACAATTTGCACTTACGAAAAAAAAAACTTTAATGTAAAAATAAAAACTTTTCGCTATTTAGAAATACAACAAAAAACGTATTGGTTACATTTTGTAGCTCATATAAAGAATTTCCTCGTTTGTGGCAAGGAAAGAAACGAATGGAGCCCATAATTGAATTAAAAAAGATTGTTCGCTAAAATTATATATTTATATGTACCGAAAAAAAATTCCAACATAGCAAAAATTATTGAAGATAATCAAATTTTTTATGCACTTATTGCAGTTCAAATTGTATTTTCTATTAAATGTTGTCTATCTTTTATGCGTTAGTACATTTATCTTTTTACATGTATCGAGTATCTGTGGTTTTGTTTTTATACAAATCTTCGGTTTTATTCCCAGATTGGTTAAATTTTGCACACTTGACCTTCAAAACAAAACAAAAATAACTCTCTACATAAGAAAACACCCATATTTTCCTTTCGCACACATAAAGCAGAATTTTTATTTTCTTTATTAGATCTCAATTTGGGAGGCGGGAATGGGTACGGCCGCCCTGGGAACAATTTATTGGATTAACCAACACCTCTGTCATTGGTCAGCCCAAGTGGTTCGCTACGTTTGGTGACTTAGCAGGAGCGCCCGGATTCATGGGGTGAGCTTTGTCCAGGTTTTGGCGGCGGATGCGTCTGCCCATGTTTGCTGCGTGGCAGGCCAAATCAAGAGAGAATGGTTGAGGGAGGCTTTCTCACCTCTCCAGCCGGACTCTCTCGACCCATCGCCTTGCACCAACTTGCATTTGGAGGGATGGATTCATGGGTCCGTCACTCCTGGACCCACTGACCCCAGATTACTTCCTCATATTTTTCACTTCCCTCATATCTTTTTCCTTCCCAGAACTTTATCCTTCACTTCCTTAAAAAGAATCTCCATACAGCATAAGATGATATAGGCCCAAAGGGAAAATATTTTTCTCAGGGCCTCCTGTGTGGAACTACGCCGAGTAGTTCAGCTAGTAATTTTAAATGTCATTCGGTGAAGTATTTAAATATTATTTTTATTTAATATCTACCGATGAGCCTCTGGAGCAGTGCCTTCCCTGAAAGTAATTGTGTGAACGATAATATCCGAATTTCACGACGAACGGGTAAAGTTCGATTGTGCGAAAACGCAAATTTCGTGGAATTATAATTACTCGATCTGAACGCGTGTTACATACGGAACGGTTGTGGGCATTATCTACTTGACGCAAAGCCCTTTTAGGTGGAAAATCTGAAGATCACACGAGCAGAAGCTGGTCCCTATGTGTGCTATCATAAGAGTAGTTTGATGCGGGTTTACCTGTTCTTTTGTGGGATTAATTTAGCACTGACTTGCGCCCACCGTACTAAGACGCTAGACATTTCTTGGAATAGAGTTTTAGCTTTTCTATGCAAAGGCAAATAGTACAACTAAAAGGGACTGAGATAGCATAGTTTTACTGAAATGGCTTAGTCTTGTAGTATTGGACTATATATATATATATACGACCTCCGTAGTCCAGTGGGCAAGACTCTTGACTCACAATCCGGAGGTCGCGGGTTCGAACCCGGCATGCGCAAATAAATTTTATTTGATTAATTTGTGTTATTTTGTTTACATTAATTCCACACAGGAGGCCCTGAGGAAAATAACTTCCCTCAGGGCCTATGTCATCTTTGAAGATGCTGTGTGGAGGGTCTTTTTGAGGAAAGGAAGGAGTGAACACGGGTCTTGAAGAGACCCATGTTGTAGGAGGGAGGAAACACAGAGGTTGGCAAATCGTTCCACAGCCGAGCCGTTGAACTCAAGAACGAGTCATAGAAACGACCCGTTCTCATGTGACTGATGTCAACCGTGTACAAATATTGGGCGCGTGTTTGGCGTGTTTCCCGACTATGCACCGGTGCCGAAGGGATCAATGACGCTAGTTCCTCGGAGAATCTTCCATTGTAATACCGGTAGAACAAGGACAGCATTCCCACCTGACGCCTGTGCTCTAAAGATTGCAGTCCGTCTGTTAAGATGGGAGAATCTATCAAACGGACCGCCCGTTTCTGCATAGAGTCAAGGGTTTTTTTTAGGTATTTTGGAGCTCCAGACCAGAGGTGGCTGCCAAATTCAACCGTGGGGCGCACTTGCGATTTGTACAGGGTTAGCAGTGTTTTTTGTGTTATTTCACAATTAATTCATTTAAAATAATATATAGTATATTTGCGGCATGTTCCAGAGTGGAAGATACTATCAGTATCGCCCTGGTGTAAGACCACCATTCAGAATTGAAACGTTGCTTGAAAATGGCTTTAGCCGTGTTTAGTGACCAGATCTGAATAGCCAGGTACTTCCCAACCTTCCTCTTCCCCACCTCCTTCCCCTCCTCACTATCTTCAGCCTCACAACATACCCCAATTGGGGATGCCATAGTCTCACTGGCTCCAGACGGGAGCAGTTGAGATTCTTGTGCGGTATTCACTGTAAAAAAAAAAAACCTATTTTGGAACCAATGATTCCTTCAACAGGGTACGAAGCATTTTTTGGAAGCTGATTTTATTGAAAAAGTGATTTAAGCGAAGTGTTTTATTATTATTTTATTTAACGTGGTGTCACAAAGTAGTTAAACTGTTTCTGGCTTTCACCCTTTAAGGGTATTCTAGATTATATTCTGTGTCGATTTAACTCTAGACAGGCCAAGATGCCAAACATAACGTCCGCAACCATGTAGGTCGGTCGATGACCCCATGAATTGGGCATTTAAACCATAGAAATCTTTTTTTTTTCCTTTTTTGTTGTGTCCATTTATTTGGCCGGGAATATTACCTATATTTGATCAAATGTTTTTTCCTGCGGTCAACGATTTTTTCACATTTTTTTAAACGGCACATTATGTATTAATCCTTTGCGCAGGAATACCAAAAATATATTTCGTGTTTTCAAGTAGATATAATAAGGATAGTAATTTTTGGGGTCTACCTTCGGCTCCAGTTGGCTGCGGGAGAGTTAAAGGTATTCTGTGTTGTGCTGTTGTTATTGAAAAGGGAAAAATTTTACGTGCGATACTTTAGCCCAAATGTTAGTATTACCAGGGGACACTGGATAAGGGACATGGTAGAAACGTAGAATCATTAACTCTCCAGAAAAAGAACAAATCTGAACATTAAATTAAAAAAATAATCTGCATACGCTATAATTCTAAAAAGCACAGATTTATTTATTGTTATTTTTCATCACTCCAACATTTCTTTTGAATTCAATTCTTGTTACATAAAATGCGATGTCGTTAAAATAAAAACATTTAATCATTGGTACGTAAACATTCGGCTTATCTTCATTCCGATGTTAAACAAAATTCTAATAAAAAGATAACAAATAATAAAAAGTTAAATAGTCCTAATAAAACAACACTGTTTTTTGTACTAGTCAAAGTCACATTCACGGACTTAAAAAAACATTAAAAACCCATTCTTAAAGAGCGCTCACAAAGTCTCGTTTATTTAAGGGTAATAACTAATAGCATTTCACTACTTGCGAATTCAACATTCAGGTCACTGGCTGAAATATCTTTACTTTGGGTCTACAATGAAATAGATAGGCATGAAACAGTTTCAATAACAATTAGAGCGGGTACATTTCAGGTGAAGGTTTCACGGCGAGGGAGCAGATAACGCCTGGGAAATAGTATAATAGTTCCTATAACGCTTTAGAACCAGCGGCAGCGGGCTGATTTCTCAATGACTAGAGAATAGTCAGATGCCTCCACATCTCAAGGAGTTTTCATTTTGGGGACGTATTAATTCAGTATCACCACCTTTCTTAAAACTGCTAAAGCGTAGGTATTTGCTGCGATTATAACATTGTGATTATTATTTTGTAAATAATATAATATGCAGTATTTGTCCTCTGCATTCAAAACCGTATCTTTCTAAGCTAGATTTTTTTTTATCTGAATTTACTTGCCAGGTCTAAAATCTTAACAAAGCAAACACACATTTTAAAGAAAAAATATTATTTAATTAATGAAGACAATATTAGCGAAACTCGATCAAAAATCAGAAAAATATACCGTCACATCTAGGACTCAAAACCAGGATCTGTGACTTGCCGGGCAGCACAGACCTGGGAAGTCGTAGCTCCTGGGTTCGAGTCCTAGATGTGACCGTATCTTTTTTTTGATTTTCCTGTTTCAGAATTTCGTTTGAGTTTCGCTACATTATCGTCGTTTTTGAGTTTAGTTTCGCTAATTTAGGTTTTACTCATTAAATTAAAAATTTAAATAAAAGAATTATTAATTGATAAAATAATTTTGACACCCACCTGATATTTACATTTTGGACGCGTAGAGTATTTTACGCCCCAGTTATGCATGTATACGCACAATGGCTGTGACTACACCGAATGCGGTTTAGCGGGGCCCTCGTCTCCAGAGATAAGGAGAGTCCCAATAGTTGGTTACACAATAGAGAAATAATCTCAGGTCGGAAAAGTGGTAGAATATTAGGCGCGACCACCCGGCAAATGGTAGATTCAGGTGCATGCGAGTAGTACCGAAAATACTTTTTTTAATACTTTTGCATGTAGCTGTAACTTTGTGGTTATCCATTATAGATAAATGAAACAATGTTACTTTGTTTGAACCACTTGTATATCTTATGTATATGTTTGAACAAACGTATGCAAAACGTATACCCAGAAGAAGGAACGGTCGTTCCGAAACCGGTCGGCTTTACTCAAATATACAAATGATTCAAACAAAGTAACATTGTTTCATTTAATTTTTTTTTCATTTTCTGTTCTTTTTTCTATTATTATAGATTTGTGCGGATGCTATTAATATTGTTTCAATAACTAATAGCGGTTAATATTTTAAAGTCGTCATATCAATTTTTCATACTAAATGTAGTAAATTTCGGTTAATATTTTATGAATACTATGTTCAATCAGCTCGTGGAATGATTTTATATTGCGTTGTTTTCCGCATTCTGGGAATAATTAATAAAAATAAATTATTGCAGGGAGACTGAAATAAGGATAGGTGGAAGAGAGGTATTTAGCTGACGGGTCTATAACAAAGTGACTCTTTAATTATGCCTTGAAGGTGGCGTAAGAGAGGGCATCCCATATATCAGAAGACAGCTGGCTCCAAAGTTGCGATGCTTGCAACATCGAAAAAGTGAGATAATTCACGGTGAATAGTCTGGTATTAATGTATTAAACAATAATAAATTCTAGACTATTTAAGGCAGGTTGAGTGGCATTCTACATATGTCTCAGTGAATGGAGTAGCATTCAGAATCAAGACATGAAATGGCTTTAACCGAATTTTTTGGTACATCTGAATACCCAGCTGCTTTCCATACTTGTTTATCCCTAAAGACTTGCACCCCAATTCCATTCAGCCCGAAAATCCATCAATATCCTTCAATAGGGGGTGCTATAGTCTCACTGGATCTTAACAATAATTGTTTCTGCAGAATTCAATTAAAAATATAATACAAACGAATTAAATGGTTTAGTATTTTTTGTTTTTATTCAAAAGATACCTAACATAAACAAATTGAATGCAACAAATTTTATTTGTTCCGCAGCTCGCTCCAATATTGAATATAAATAATAAATTCGAAGCGTTGGACAACTCTGACAAAGGCGAAGGGTCTTCTCCCTTGATAATAATTGTGAGCACCTGCGGTGACCAAGATTTAGGGGAAGTCAAGTCTGAACATTGTCGGGTGTTGATAAGGGATGCTTACTTCTCATATATTACGTATCAATTTTGAGTTTAAGGGCTGGTGACGTTAGGCAAGGGTTGTTGATTAATAACTACACCCTCGCTCGAATACAGAGGCTATTAGCTTCTTTTGAAATACTTGCATGGATTTCATTATTCGTGTTTGTTTCCTTTACGAAAACGTCGGAAAAATTTAAACTACTTTTATGTTAATATTTCTATTTTTGAAACTGACAATTCATGGTGGAATTCCATTATAATATATTATAATAAAACGAATATATTTTTATAATAAAACGAATAAATTTTCATAATAATCTAGAAATTAAAATAGGTATTTAGTTTAGACCATTCCTACTCCAATGTTAACAACATGTATCCCTTCAAAAAGTAATTTTGTAAAGATAAAGCAATTAGATTCATTTGCTAAGTCCCCGCTTTTGTATCCAGTGTAATTTTCATAATAATTTAGAAATTAAAATATGTATTTAGTTTAGACCACTCTTAATCCAATCTAAACATGTATCCCTTCAAAAAGCAATATAAAAATCCCATACTTCATAAATATAATAACCATTTGACAATAAACCATATTATTATAGCAATTCCAAGTCAACAAGCCAATATTATACTCCTATGCGGCGGATTCAACAGCTTGGAAACAAATACTCCGATGTTGTTGATATATTTAGTACATCAATTTTATTATATAAGCATACCTTATTTAAGTTTTTTTCATCAAATAGGGGAATATTTTGATAAAGCTATTAAAATTGACTAACACATTCACAGTATTTTGTTGGCTGAAAGAAAAAAAAACTATTTCGGATTTTTTTTTTATTTTGTACCTACATCCTGTGTGGTTCAAATTCAATACCTAATATTTTTACTTAGTATTTATTTTTGTGCAAGTGTTTTAAACAGTAGTTTCCTGCACTATTTACTAGTATAATTTCGTTAATATTGTTATATATATATATATAAGTGATGTAAAAGCCTAAATAAATAAATGAATAAATAAATAAATAAATAAAATAAGGCCATTAGTGACTCATATTACTTGTAAGGTTTTTCCCTAATCAACATTAAAGTGAGCTACAAACTCAAGATAATTAGCTTACTGGAATTACCAAAATATTTAGAAATTCGACAGCCTAAAACGACTTAGCAATAAATATAATTTAATTAATATAATTGATTAAAATCCTTGTAGACCACCCCTCTCCACCTCCCCCATATGTTATGTATATAAACCGTAGACTAAGAATTATTAATACAAGTCTGAAGACGGCTCTAACGAGCTGAAACCGGTTACGGCCAAATAAAATTAAGTGGAATAAGGTTTCATATTTGTTTTATTATAATATATTACTTTTATGTTTATTTTTGATTGTCACACTTTCACTGACTGTAAATATTATTTACTTTTTCAACCTTTACCATACAATAAAATATTTGTTTGTACAATCTGGAGAAAGCTCTTGAGCGTCATGAAGAAGACAGGTTTTTGTCATGAATTTCTAAGTACTGGCAATTGGATCAGTTCGCTCCGGGCGCCACGCCGACTTGCCAAAGCGCCAATACTGCGCCCTTGGGGTATTTAGGTGTTTTGCTCAGCGCCGACCCAGACTTGCGTCATTTCCACGATCAGCATTGTATTGCAACTCTAAAAAAGAAAGGCACAGTCACGATATTTTTTAATATTTTTTAAAAAATTTCAATGGATGAAGGACAAGGTCAGAATCGCTCGCGCTTATATCAATCTAAGTACTAGTTGCTTATGTAGCTATTCAGAATTATCTTACTAATATTAAATGTTTGTTACTTTCCCGCAAAACTAATAAATGGATTTTAATGAAACTTTACAATAATGTAGCTCACTCATCAGAATAACATATAGGCTATAATTTATAAAGCTAGCCAGAAAAGGGACGCGGGGGGGGGAACGGGGACACACGGGCAGAAGATTCAGAGGGAAACAATGTATTTCTTTGAATATGGCATTGCAACGCTTGCCGGGAACCAGTTAGTTTTTAAATAATTTTCAATGAAATTAGCGGGTGGTTTTTCAAAATACTATCCAACATTCGACAGGAACTAATGGCAGCTTTTATTACTAGGTCTCTAAAACTAATTGACTGTTTTTGGCTGTAAACAACTTGGAATAACAATTTTTGTGAAAGGTCCCGTCTAAATGGCATATGCATGGATTCATGAGAATAAAATAAATACATTTACTTTCATATTCATATTTTTCTGAACTTCTATTCAAAAAATTTAAGGTCAGAAAATTAAGTGTATTATATGCAACATTAGAAATTAATAAAGATAATATTCAAAATAAAGTTGCACCTTTTAAAAACAACAGAAATCTTAGACAAACATCAATACTTCCTACTCCAAAATGTAAAAAAAAAACAAAAGGACAGTTAAATCATAAATATCTCGAGTTAATTTTTTTTAATTCATTACCTGAAAAAATTTGAAACATAAATAAAAATATTAAAAAAATTAAAACTCGCTTAAAAATTATACCGAAAGCTTAAACTGAAAAAAAAAATTAAAAATATATATTTTTTTTAAACCAATATAATAACACCCCCCCATACACACAAGACCTGCTTATTTATGGGGGTAAATCGAATATATATATTTTGTGAATAAAAAAAAAAATAATAATAATAATAATATTCTTCCACAATAAAAAAAATTATTATTGAAAGGTGTCGACGCTTATACTTCCATTGTTTTTTCCTCAAAATGAGTTCTTTTTTTAATTCTCAATCGTTCTATTGGTTCTAAATAAAAGATTTTCTTTGGAAGCTTTCTGTGTTTTTAATGAATGTATTATCGTTTAGGAAACCTAATAATCTTTCTAAAAAAAACATTGTAGAAGAATAAAAGCACGTAGCTTGTTGCAGAGAAAAAAATCCCGAAAAGCAAACTTATGTACAATTCGACCATAGTTTTACAAAACGCCTCATTTCTTGAGTTTTATCTCCTTCGTTTCTTCGAGTGCTGTTTCATGATTCTAGGCGTATCTAAATGAAGAACCTTTTTATTTAAGGAAGGTAGCAAATACGTAAACCTTGCACATGCCTAAATCGTTATTATCCAACGTCTTGAAAATAAAGAGGCTTATGTATTTCACGGGCTTGTGCTTTTAACATATTAAGCTCTGGTACAGATTTGGTCTAGAAATATAAATGTACTTTGAAAGTACTTATGTTCAAATACAAAACTTTAGGCACTGTTTTTTCAATAAATTTTGTTTGACTATTAAAACGTTTTTCCTTTTTAACTATTAAAATAATAGGAATTTCTAAACAGAAGAAAAAAAAACAAAACCTCGTTAAAATTACAACATATATAAATAGGTTAAATGCGTTTACCGATGAGCTTGTTAAATTAAAGTTTAATTAAAATAATATCTCACATTATAATTTAAAATAAAACAATAACTTTGTAAACACCACTTTTATTTTTTATATACTTTATGCCGACCGGGTTTCGCTGCAACCGTAGCTTCTTAAGGCAGTATAATACTGAGTATTTAAAATTATTAAGGAAACTGCTATCAATTGATTTGAACTGGTAGCCTGGAATATGCAAAAATTGCTAGAGACTAAAATCTAAACAAAGTTCAACCATCTCAGAGATCGAAATAATCTATATAGGCTTAAAATATTTCCTATAGGCTTAAAATAATAATAATATAATTATAATTTTATAATTTTAATTATGTGAAAATCTCTTAATGGATATTATGTGTATTATTAATGTTATTATTATAAGTGTAAAATATTTGCTGATTTTCCCCAATAAAAAAAATAATAATAAAATAAAATAAAATAAAATAAATAATAAAATAAAATAAAATATAAAAAATGAAATAAAATAAAATAAAATAAGTAAAATAAAATAAAATTAAACACGCCCATATTATTTATAAAGCGTGAACAGTTATCAATACTTCAAAGCTAAAATAATTGTATAATCCCAAATTGTAAAGAGTCTATTATCATATTAAACAGCTGCGTTTCCTTCCGTGAGACATGACACATGGCGTGATAAATTAGAAGGCAATAAATACGTGTAGTGATTAGCAGAATAGGGTTTTAACTAAAAATAAATATTAATATATTTTATGTGCTGGGTAACGAAACTTTAATTACTTGGTATTTTTATTTACAATTCACCAAAAATCTTAAGATAAATCAATAAAAATCTTAAGGGCTTAAGACGGGACGTAGTATTTTTACGCACCAACTAAAATAATATCAAATCAATTTTGAATAGTTGCCAACTCCTACTCATACCGTATGACCTCAAGCTACTAGAGCTCAATTTTTGGAGAGTAGTTGTTAAAATTGAATGTATTTTGCATGTATATAATGGGCCGGAGAGGCAAGCGCACGCACTCCCTGAAAATAAATTACAAACCCCAACAACCTACACTAACATTGGACAAATACTTCAAATACCACGCAGTCGACGCATTTAATATTCTAGCAGCCGATAATATACAAAATCCTACGCAAATAAAATTAACTGGCGGATAAAGGAAAAAAAACACAGACCTACAAAATGACCAACAAACAATACATGACATTACACGATCTGACCTACTCAACATAAAACTACAAAAAAAGGGAGTCTCACTCCTCACGAGTAACATCCAGTGAGGCCCACATCAATAATTTATAATTGCTACATCAAATTAAAGATCTGATTTTACTATCTAATATACACACGGAGTGTTAAGTGATACCTGACTTACTTTAACACCTTGAATGTCAGCGTATCCATAGCGGATGGTGACCAGACAACTCAGAATGAAATCGATTCAACACCTCCCTTGAAAAGTCATTAAAAAAGTAAATATAAAAAATTGGTTAAATAGGTTAAAGAAGTTTTCAATTGATTCTGAGTTGTCATAGAACTGTATTTATTTACAGGAAAGCCCCGTAATATTGTGTACTATTTTTATTGTGAAGAACAATAGAGAACTCCAGTCCAATTTTTCCTTCAAACTTAAATAGCTGCACTTTTATTTTTATTTTTATAGTTAGTTTTAGTTTAGTTAGTAGTTAAAATAATTGTCAAAGTTTTAATTTTCCAAGACCCCACGAAAAGCACCGTACCTATGGTGGATTGTGTGACGTCTTCACCCACCGATAGTTTATTAACTTTCAAGTTGTCATTTTGAATCAGCGATGTTATGTCTAGGGAAATTTCCCTAGATCTGATTTCCATTTTCCCTAAATATTTTTTAGGGAAAATGGAAATCGGGACAAAATCTAGGGAAATTTCGAACTCTGGCAAATTTTTTATTACATATGACAATATTACTGGTATTATTTATATTTTTTTATATATATTTTATATATATATATATATATTTATACACGTATATATATTTTTTGGAATTCCTATGAATCTTAATTATTGTTCATGTACTTACATGCAATGTTATTTTTAACACTGACAACTCAAAATGATATTATGTATCTAAAAAGATAAATGGGACCTCTGAAAAAAAAAAATTTAAGTTCCGTTTTATCGGTGATTGCGGTTGATTTTTATTGTGCAAAGTGTTTTTTTTTATTTGGAATTCAGTGGTGAGTGTATTCGTACTTTTAAATTATTAATTAATTAATCATATTAATCAAATAACAAGATTAGTGTTACACAATCAGGTGGCTACGTAGGTAATTGCGTAAATGTGAAATTCTAGGAAAATTTCACTTCGAAATCTAGGGAAATAGTTTTTTTGGGCAGAACATCCCTGTTTGAATGAAGAATTCAGAAAAATCAATGGCAGAATCAGGTGTGTTTTTTATTCAAGATTAACTGCTTTTAATATAGAAAAACATTGGTTAAATGTCCACATTTCACCAGTACTGTTGTCGTATTTTAACAAAATGCAATATAAAAACAATAAATCATCTTTTTCATTGCAAATACAAGTGACATCGTAAGCCTCGAATTTTGTGTTCAGGCGTGACTGTACATTGTTTTATGTATAACACATACAGAAACACTGGTATTTATAATATACTAATCATGGCGATTGTGTAATAACTTGTATAAAAAGCCCTTGATACTAAAAACAATTCGAAAATACGACCGATGTATCTATCATAAACCAAATGTCAAATATGACATATGACCTATTTATGACTAAACTTAACCTCAAATATAGCCCTTTTTCGTCATAATTTTAATTGTTGAGAGCCTAAATATTGTTTCCAATAAACACAATAACTATTATTTATCTAAATCTCTTTAACAGTATGAAAATAACCAAAAAACATGAAATGTTGCATGGCGTGCGTGTCTTTCGTGGCGTAAGGCAAAAGATTTCAAATGTCAATACATCTTGATACACTTCGGTGAATTGGTTAGCAGGTTAACAGTGACGTCACCGTTAACCATTTCAGTAATGCCAACTTGACGCTGTGTTTTGAGGAGAGGTTTAAAAATGCACTTTTTAATCATTTTTTTAAAACTCTGCGTTTAATATTATGAAATAAAACTTATATATTCAGAATCAGCGTTTATTGGTCTACATGAACATATTTTTTTAAAGACATAATATTTTTCACCGGAGTTCCTTATTTTCACAAGTTTCAAAAGTTGCAAGAAATTTAACTTGAAAATACAACAAAACTCATATTTATTCATTATAACTTAAAATTAGAGACAAAACGAATTCTCTGAATATAATATAAAGGATGTAACAGCACGTATCCGAAAGATTTTAACCAGCAATCGCTGGGCTTATTTAAAAAAGTAGAAGTAATTTTTCCGTCCGTTCAGTTTTTTAAAAATTATTACGAAAATTAAGTCAACTGGCTCCCACCAACCACTAAAGACCACAACTCCACGTTCATTTTTACTCCTGATAGGTCAGAAATCACTTGCCAAAATCGGTCAGTAACGTCCCTTAACACCCTTATTAATAATATTTAAAATAGTTAATTTTGCATGTATAGGCATAATGTTAATTGTGTACCTAAACTAATTTAATGTAAAACATGTGTTTGAAGGCAAGCGTGAAGCACGATGTAGATACAATTTAGCGGTGTTAATATGAAAATGTCAGAGCGGGTCCTCTGTGTTTACTGCTGCAGCTCGCTACGGTTAAATATAAGCAATATCTTCTTGTGTCTGAATATTTGTGTAATATCTTTCAAAGGACCATCTTATTACGGCTAGCCTGCCGGAAAGAGCAAATGCAGGCACTGATGCTTTCGCCTTTCATCGTCTGCTACTGTCGCTGTGACTTCTGTGCTCACAAATTATTCTGACAATTGAAATGATATTAATGTTACTAGAACAAAATTCTACTTGAAGTCAGCATTAAAAATATTTCTGGAACTGCGAAAGGGTTGTGGGCGTTGTTAAGGGGAAATTTAGGTTAAATTATTGGAATCACTTTGTGAAAAATTGTTCAAAGGGGTCTTTATTTATTTTTTAAGAAATCAATTTGTGAATTAACTTCTCAATTCAACCACGAGACACGCTTCAAGCTTTTTGTTTGGGTACCTACCGATAGTAAAACAAATTTAATTTATTTTCCTTTTTTTGTACGAATTATTTATAACTCCCCCAATCCCACCTGTCGTACAGCTGGTGGGCAGACACACCCGCCGACAAGATCTGGACAATCAACCAATAATCATCAAATTTATTCAGTTTCCAGGGTGGCGGTTCCCATTCCCGCCTCCCAATTTAATCGGTGCGCAAAAATCTAAAAAAACCGAATCTTTTTTCAATGAACTTTTTTTTAAATTTTACCGAAATAATCTCTTCTGAATTCGAAAACCAATCTGTGTAAGTACTACGTTTAGCTAAACATTCGCTATGATACGAGGCTTCGGTCTTTCTTTGGTCAAAGATAGTGAGGACATGAATCTAATGCTTCCATGTCAACTCAGAATCAACTTAACTCAACGCCTCTTTGAAAAGTCATTAAAAGCCATGAACAAAAAAGTGGAAAAATAGCCAATAATTGAACGCAATGTAATCTATACTTTTGAATGTAAAAACAACCAGTAATTTTGAAATCAGAATCAAAGAACATTTAAGGTGTCTTAAAAATAATAATTTTTCTCAGTTCACTAACCATATCATTGAAAATAACCATAGTTTTGAAAAAATACGGGGATAAATATTCTTCATATTAATCATAAAGCAAAACGCTTAGATAACTTGGAAATAAAAAAAAATCCCTTAAAAATAATGAATCTATTATCAACAAACAAAAAATATTGTCTTTCAGCCCAATCATAGATATGTTCCCCTACCCACCCACTCTTCATTAATACCTAGCAACGGCTCCACCCCTACCACAATCCTCAGTAATAATACATTGTTCCCATCCACTATTTTGTAATTGTCAAATCAGTATACGTTTGCCCTGAAGAAGGAACGGTCGTTCCGAAACCGGTCGACTTTACTCAAATATACAAGTGGTTCAAACAAAGTTAAATTGTTTCATTTATCTAACAGTGTTTCATTTATCTGAAATGTCATCTATTTAATCAATTTTTATATGGATTTTCGTAACTTTTAATGACTTTTCAAAGGAGGTGTTGATTTAAATACATTCAGTACATTCTGATATAACGGGCCATTATGAAATTACTGGCTTAGTAAGATTATTGTCACGACCACAATGAAAATATATATTTATTTGACAGTTTGTTTATGCAATCCCACCTCATAAATCTCATAATAATGTGCAAGAATAAAGTTTCTGGCAAAATTATAGATTTCATTTAGACCCAACCATGACATGTGAAAACTTTAGGTTAACTTAAGGCTCTCTAAGAAGTGGCTGGCCATAGCGCTGCCTATTTCCACAACACTGTAGGGTAGGTAGTAGTAGGGGTTGTTTGGTATTTAGTACTCGCCCGCAAGGGTAGGTACCTACTCGAACAGGGGGAGGAAGTGTTTTAGAATTTCCCGCGTCTCGTTTATCACCGGCCAGGTCGGTCTACGCTATTGTTTATTGCAGTGCACAAAAACATTGAAATAATAGTGCATGCCGCCCGCAAACTAACTCCCTGGATAGCGATGCAATGATATAAACACCGCAATTCACAATAAATTGATATTTGAGTTAGTTCAAATATAAAAAATTTGCAAATTTATCATTTAGATATATCTGCTTATATACATATGTACACTCAAATGAATTTTTGTAGGTTTTCCAATTAACAATCTTCAAAAAACTTGTAATGAAACAAACATTCCGAAGAACGAAATATTTGAAAAATCTCCACGAAACAACAAAATTTTGTGGGACAACATAATATTAAATTTATTATTTTGAGCGATCGCAATGATGATGATGAATAAAACTAAAGAACAATTTACTAATCTAGAAGATCTGAAAAGAGCGTATGTGAGAAGATACTCACTATGAAGATCGTATTCCATAATTCCTGTCTATCCACCGTGCACTACATAGACATACACATATGTAATAATATAATATTGGTTGTGATTTTTGTTTATTTTTTATTTATTTATTTATTTATTTTTGATAATAATAATAATAATTGGATGACTTCTATAGCGCCATTTTCGTGAGAAAATCACCTCAAGGGCGCTTTAAACATTCATTTATACATTTATTCTATACTTACATATATACTTCAAGTGGCTTACAACTAAGATTGATAACTAATGACTTACAACTAAGACTTATATCACCAAAACTATAGGTACCTATTTTTATAACCAAGTTTGAACTTGGAAGACATAATACGAATAGAGCAGTATTGTTGCTGCTCTAATCGTATCACGACTTGCAACAGTCTTACAATTACAGTCTGATAATATGTTTTACATGGTATTTACGTGATAATTTTACATCTCAGGTTTTTTTTACTACCCTTCCATTTAAATGTATTCACGTCTTCGATATTATTTTAATGGTCTAAGTTTCTGAACTGAAGAAATAATGTGGATATCTGGCAGGAGTCGGGACTCTGGTAAAGGTCTACAACCTGCCTGGGGGGACCAGGTCAAAAACGGCAGTTCTCTAAGCCGCAGGGTCCCGTATGTCAAACCACGTGAACGCACAATGATAACCACCCTAAATCATGAGTCGACCACACGAACAGAGATACCAATGAAAGGGTAACTTTTTAAGCACATTAAAATCATTAAGTTTGGACCCAGCTGTCTCGGATTGAAGAGTAGAATATATTTAACGAGTTCTGAGTTGCAAAGTAATTTCCAGCCGTCATTTTCTCCTGCACCTTTACTGCTGGTAACCAGATTACAATAGATATTATGAATCTTCTACCAAATCTTTACTTTTTCTCTTAATCTTTCCGTCCACACTGTCACTGGTTCCGGGTATTTGGGACTCTTGTGCGGTATCTCATAAAAAATCTCGTTAATCGCTTGTCTGGATTTGAAAAGATACATTTATTTTGATAATTTCCTCACGACATTGAAAATATTCTGCTTATCCATAAATTATCATTTTTTATTTTCATTTTTAGAAAGTTGGTTTTGTAAAATAGTCTTATCCGATCTGGCAGTTGAGTTAATTTCATTCCCACGGCCTCGTGTGAGTCGCTGTTCTACGTAGTCTGAAGCGTCTATTTGTAAATTAATGTGCGCGCAGCCCCTGTGCACAACAACTGTGCAGGCATTTTGAATTTAATTAGTTTTTGTGTGTTGGTCGTTTGTTTATTTGGTCATCGCGTAAATGCAGCCAAGTGCACTATGAAGAATGTGGATTGTTGTAATGTCAATTATACGGCATTTAGCTGGAAAAATCAATCTTATCTCTCAATTAATATTCATTAATAGCTAAGCGTGAATGGACGCAAGGAAGACCGCATAAGGTCTCATGCTCTCAACCGTCTGGGAGCAATGGCACTAGGGCATCCCTTCATAAGAGTTAAATGAACTTTTTTATTTGGTTTCTGTAATGTTTGTATTATTTGCAATAAAATAATATTTGTTCAAATACTAATATGTCCTTGATCCAAACTGGTTTATTAAGAGTTTACTAATTTACAATAATTACACTGTCGGTCGCACGACCTGTCTAAACTGGCTGCTAATTTAATCTACTGGGCAGCTGGCGATTGAACGCTCTCGACAGTGACTACTGCCCTTAACTAGCTTGTGTCGGCAACCGACAGAAGCTCTTTCCCTGCTGGCATCTGTCAGCATCTGATAGAATCTCTTTTAATTCACTACAGTTTCTTTAATTGAAGACTTTAAAGTTACGATATATTTTATGAAAATTTGAAGAACAAGATACTTTGGGGATAACAGTTAAATTTCTGAGATAACTCTTCCTGGGGAAATATGACTACTACCCCTGGCTCTAACCCTCTGATTTTCTCTTGGTTACCTTTGCCTGGAATTAACTATCTATTGGTCAGAAGGGTTGTGTACATTGCACATTTCTTCAAACTGATTCGTGGATGGTTTGAAAACTCGGCTATCATAAAGTGTGGAGAGAATTCACTTCTGTTCCCGATGGTTACCTACAGCATGGACTGTTTTATCTCCCAGCGTGCAGGATTAATTTGCCGATGGTCAAGCCGGTGTGGAAGGTAATTTCGCTGTTGAATAGAATCAATTCGGATATCGACATATATTATTAATTAGCATCAGTAAGGCTGCTTCTAAACGGCAAGTCCTACTGCTGCTAGTATAGTGGGTAAATTAACGTCCTTTTGAAATAATTTTGAACTTATATTTCGACTTGATATAATCCACATTTATGCTTTATTTGTTATTTAAAATGGACATTTCGTAGTGTATTTAAAATGGTAAAAAATAAATTGAATTGAATAACATCCAAAATTGGGGTATGTTATGAGGCTGAAGGTAGTGGGAAGGGGAAGGAGGTGAGGAAAAAGGCGAGGAAGTTCCTGGATATTCAGATATGATCACGGTTTAAGCCTTTACAAGCAACTGAGCTTTGATCGGTTCTGAGTGGTGATCTTTCACAAGTACGATTCTGAGAGTATCAGGCTATGTATTGTAATATTAAGTTTATTTGGATACGATTTGAAATTTTTGTTATTTTTTGGGGTGTTATGCCGTGTTGCGCTACTTCTTTTTCTGTAGCCAAAATTTCAGACAGTGGAGGTAATCCACCTCTTACCCGCCCTGGTATAAGTAACTGATGGTTACTCCTTCAAGGCTCTCGCAAGATTCTAATTTTTTTGATTAAACGAAGCTACATTTATTTATTTTGAACGAATCTAGACCTCCATGTCTAGAGTCCATGCATACGTTGTTAGTAAGCAGTATGCAAGTGCTTAACAAGAAAAACAAAATGCAAAAAAATAGGTTAGTAAGACAAAGAAAAAGTTTCGGACAGCGTTACAGTGTCCATCATCAGGGCAGATGTGTAATTGTTAGTGGTGAAATGTGTGCTTATGTACTTACAAGGGATACCGTGTCGCCAGCTTCACTCCACTACACGCTTATATTACAGTATACTTCACAATGTTTTTTTGCGTTTAGCTTTGGTGTCGCCGTCAATTACAGGATACCACGAACTATTGAGCTTAGCTCAGTCGTCTCTATTAATATTAATTGGGTTTTTGTAGATTTCAATTGCCTCCGTAATCAGTCGTACTTTATGGGTTTTGGGTCTTCCCAGGACTTCAGGAAAAAATCCAAAGTAATGGCCGGTTTCGATTAAGTGCTCGGCGATTTTAAATGTTTATTGATAAATGAATGCCCTATAAAATGTTGAGCTTTTACAATTGGATTAAATTAAAACTTAGAGCGACACGGTAAAATTTTTCAAGTGCCTACTTCGTGCACGTAATACTCATTTAGTAGATAAAACGTTGGTATTTACAATGATCTTCAATGATGTTTACAAATTGTAAAATTGTCAGTTATCATGTGTCCCAATGATACCATCACGATGATACCAGCTATACTACATCCCAATGATCATTATACGTTGGTACCCATATACAGGGCATATCGGGGAGATCATAACCGGTCACATCAGCATTCGCATGCAATATCGTTAAATTTTGGTATGTTCTGCTAAAACAGCGTAGTAGGTGGAACAGCTCATTAAATATCACTGTTCTTATTAAACTGTGGTTCGTAACCCGGTTGGCGTTTAGACCAATGCAAACATGCGGTGTTTTTTGCGTGCTTTGTGATTTGCGTGCTTGGTCGGTGGCTGAATTGGCAAATGCGTCGGACTCCAATATATAATTATTATAACCACACAAATTTATATAATAATAATTATAAGGTATAACATGTAAATCGATTGCAGAGACAAGAATATGTTACGTGAAAGTTTGTCCATTTGTGATAAAATTAAGAAAAAAATCATAGTGTGCAATTCACAAGCGGTAGAAGTGGAATATTTAGTAAAGTAAAGTTGAGAAGAGTAAGGAGGCTACGTAGCACCGCACAAAGAGGAGACCGATTGGCTACGAAGCACAATTATACTACCTTATTCTTTCGCAGGCTAAATCCTATAATTGTTTTTTTACATTAGCTCCACACAAGATGCCCTGAGGAAAATAACTCCCCTCAGGGCCTATGTCATATTTTTGGGGATGCTGTGTGGAGGGTATTTTAATGAAAGAAAATAGAGGAAGATCTGGGAAGGAAAAGGATACATGGGGTGTGTAGGAATCTGGGGGTCGTGTGTCCAGGAGTGGCGGACGTATGAATCCATCCCTCCCACTGCTGTGCAAGGCGATATAGCGAGAGTACGGCTAGAAAAGTCAAAGGGACTCCCTCAACCACTCTCTCTTGATCCGGCCTACCGTGCAGCTGGTGGGCAGGCACATCCGGTGCCAAGACCCAGACAAACTACACCCCATGAAACTGGACACCCCTGCTAAGTCACCAAACGTATCGGACCACTTGGGGTGACCTATGGCAGAGGTGTTGGTTATCCAATAAATGGTTCTCGTGGCGGCGGTACCCGTACCCGCCTCTCAAATTGTATAAATGTACGTGTTTGTCTCTTTTTAGTGTCGTTATTTTTCTTTTCATCGAGTTTCCAATCACAACGGTAGGTACCTACTAAAGAAGTTTTCGCATCAAAAATCCTTTCGTATAAAATTGTGAGTCATCGAACTTAATAATTATTTTCAGTAAATAAAAAGAAAATACTTGGTTTTAAGTCACTTTATTGTTTTTTTTTCCGTCTACCGGTTTCGGTACCTCCGTACCTTCATCAGGACTGAATATAAAAATACTAATAAATACAGGTTAATTCCGTTTTATCCCGGTTAAAAGTGTGATTTTTATTAAGTGCTCTGCGAATTCCGCGAATTTAAGTGCTCTGCGAAACCGGTAGACGGAAAAAATAACAATAAAGTGACCTAAAACAAAGTATTTTCTTTTTATTTATTTAAAATGTCACAATGTGTTTGCTTCTATTGAAAAATTAATTATTTTCAGTTTTACGTTTCAATAGAAAACTTCAAATTAACTAATAACATCAATAGGTACAAGGTTGCTGTACCTTGTGTAAAGTAATGCAGTATCTTTGATGAAACCAAAATAATTTTATGCACAAACTAATGCATTGTTTATGAAAATTTATTACGATACTTGCCTGTACGGATTATAAATAAAATTTCTAATCTGATTGATTTTGATGTGTTGTGGTTTATCGCGGTTTCATAAATTCATCACCTCTGCGTACCCCATAATATGCACGTGCACGACGTTAATGAGTACGCACGCCCCTTTATACAGCGTAACTACATTCATTAGCATGGAATAAAGCAAAGTTAGTAAGTTCGCGGTTTACGGCAATGGCTTTTATAAGCTGAACAGTTATCACCTGCAACATCACGTCAACGGTGAATAAATTTAATTAAATACTACATAGACTCACAGAGAACATATTATCACTATCTAATAAAAAAAACATTATATTTTTAGATAACGACAAAAAGGAACATGCCCTCAATTGATATTCTTGGTGTAACTCTAAGTGGCCAGCTCAGATATGGGGACTCCAACGAAGTTAGAGTTAAGTTAGCCTTTCAAAAACTGGGCGGACTGTACAGGGCCCGCAGATACTTTGATAGTACACAACTGCTAACCCTGTATAAATCACAAGTGCGCCCCACGGTTGAATTCGGTAGCCACCTCTCGTCTGGAGCCCCAAAATATCTGAAAAAACTCTCAATTCTGTTCAGAAACGGGTGGTCTGTTTGATAAATTCTCCGAACTTAACGAACGTATTCCAAACTTTAGAGTACAGGCGTCAGGTGGCAATGATATCCTTATTCTACTGGTATTTCTATGAAAGATACTCCGAGGAACTAGCGTCACTTATCCCTTCGGCACAGTGCGTAGTCGGGAAACACGCCAAACATATGTACACGGTTGACAATTGTCACATGAGAACGGGTCGCTTCTCGACAGCTCGGCTGTGGAACGATTTGCCGGCTTTTGTGTTTCCTCCTTCCTACAACATGGGTGTCTTCAAGACCAATGTTCATTCATTCCTCTCCTCAAAAAGACCCTCCACGCCGCATCTCAGATGACATAGGCCCTGGGGGAAATTATTTTCCTCGGGGCTTCCCGTGTGGGGTTAATATAAAAATAAATTAAAAACAATATCATGGTATGAAAATTTGCCAACCGTCGCTGACTACGACCAAAATGCACGGACTATCGAGCGGATCCAATGAAAGTTATACGTTTCGTGTGTAGGTTGAAATGAAAGCTGTACGTATGTGCGATTTGCAGTTTCTTTATTAGTATCCATCCACAGGGCAGATTCGGCAGATCACACATCTGCCAGATCTGCCCTGATGATGGACATTGCAACGCTGTCCGAAACGTTGGCTAAAGAAGGAGGTAGCGCAACACGGCGTAACACCCCAAAAACAAATAAAGAAAATACTTTGGAACGTGAAAATCTAAAAAGGTTCATGTTAGAAAATTCTTTATTTTCGAATCTAGTAATTAATCAAAGAAACATTAAAATGTGCCATTGACGAAACCAAAGATTCCGAACGTAATTTGATAAAAAAATATGAAACCTAGTGAATTTTTTTGGAATTATTATTCCAGAAAACTACAAAAATTGAGGTGATAATAACGTTTATAATACTATTATTATTGTTTATTATTGTCTAATAAAATGTGCTTGTTTTTACTTTTTGTCATCATCAGTAACTTTAGTTGGAAAAAACCACACAGACATTTTTAAAACTTTTTTATGTTTGCTTTAAAAATTTTTATATTAAAAATATATACGGTTATTTTTAATAATTCGATTGGAAATTTAGACACAAAGCAATTTAAAATTTCCGTGTATTTATCATCTTTCAAAAACAGTTTTTAGTTTTTGGATGCATTCAGAAATAATCCATTTATTTTGATATTATTGCGAAACGGAAATTTAAAGAGAAGGGGCTAGATGAACAGAAAAGCAACCATCCAGTCCAAGTGTAAATAAGACAATTTTTCTTGCTTTCTATACCACTTAAAATGTGAACAAGTTCAGAAAGAGCAGCTCGGAATGCTTCTGGTAACCCAGATATGATAAGTAGTAAGCTTTTTCCATGTTCACAGAAAGGTAAATGGGCGACTTTGCAGCACTTGCGAGAAGAAAGGTGGTAAACATTACAGGAATGTACATACATCTGGAATGCCCACTTCAAGGAAGCTTGTCTTCCTGATTCCAACATTCAAGAATCTGAAGTTATAAAATTTTTATTATTTCCACTGCGCCGTTTTCTTGAAAAATCATCGGAAGGGTGCTTAGATAATGTAGGAACCATCTATGTATTAGACATCGTCATTAATTTTTGCGTTTTTATGCTGTACCCCTCACTTAGCCTACGTTTCACGCAGCGTTAAAATGACCATCATCCTGATGATGGCTGATCCATTATCGGCCCAAACATTGTAACATTGTCCGAAATATTCGGCCGTATTCATAAAATTGAAGGCAGAAGGACACGGGTTCAAGTCCCGTTGGCGGCAAGTATCTTTTCTTGGAAGATTTTTCAATGTAGATGAGTATTTCAGGCTGATAATTATTGCTTATAATAATTGATATCCTTGTAAGTATAAGGTAGAAGAATGAGGTTTTGAGGTGAAGAAAAAGGTAGGAGTATAAGCATTTCCTTTTTTTCGTATTCATAATGATTACCTTATATTTGCAAGAATATCCTCCAAGATAGGTAAAAGGTTGTTGGCATGTTGGTTTGTGACTGTGCCGCGGCAGGTTCCAACCTGTTTATGATGGTTTGTTTATTTACGGTATTTCTTTCTTATCGGTGTTATTTTAGTACAGTAGTACTTCGATCAGAGAAGATGTATTCGTTAAGCAGAGATAGTGAAGGTACTGCAGTTCATAGCAGATAAAATTGCCAATGCCCCCGTGATTTTGGAAAAATTCTTTGTAATCACAAACAGGTGTTGATAAACGCTGCTTGTAGTGTTTAATCTCTCTCAGTTCCACAACATCTGCCATCGCTACGACTGAGTCTGCTACTGACCACACTCGAAATTATTGAAGGATATCCTTTTTATTTAGAGTAAAAGATAACGTTTATGAATAACCAAATACTTTTTGTGAAAGATATGCTCACACTATATATAAGTATAAGGTTTTACTCGGAATATTATGAATCCGAGCTGAAGGATTTCCTTTATATTCTGCAAGTATAAGCATAACCTTTTTTTTATGAATACGGCTAATTGGCTAAGGAAGGAGAAAGCGTAACACGGTATAATAGACCAAAAAAATAAACAAGAAAGTATATTTTTGGCAGTGAAAATCACGAAAAGTTAGATTAAGAAAGGGACTCTCAGATGGTTTGGGCATGTAGAGCGAATGAACGAGGAAAGGAGTGTAAGGAAAATATATGACGCAAATGTGAATGGTAGAAAAAGACATGGCACAACCAAGTGAATCAGATACTTGAGTCGGGCAATGAATAATAGAAGAGCATGTATGAGATCATGTATGAATGTGAACGAGACAAGGAGTGTGTGCCAAGATCGAATAGTTTGGCGGTCCGTCCTCTCTGCTTACCCCTGCGGGGAAACGGCATGATAGTTAGTTAGTTAGAAAATCTCAAATCATATCCATGTACAAAAATCGATTAATTTCAATACATTTTATTTAAATATTAATTTTTTTCATTTGTGTTTGCATATTCTAGGGTCAATGTGTAAAGTTTCTACTTAATACAGGGTCATCGATATGTTGTGTAAAACTTGTAAATTTGTTAGCAGTGCCTTCTTCTTAAGTTTTGTGTCTTCTTTCTCCCATTCAACTTTTGTAAAACCACATAAATTTAGCTTTCTGAAAATTGTTTAATCACTCATCCCACGCTGGGGAATGAAGTATTTTCTTATCATTATCTATAAAATACACGAAAAGCATAAAATGGCTGACAAGTAATTGGCTACGTCGCAAAACTTAACCGCTTAATTAATATTTTCATAGAGTGGGAAGTTTCCACCGGAGGTTTGTCGAAAACAAGATTGCAAAGCTCAGGAGCACAGAAGCGGGTGATGGTAAATTGTGACTGAACGCCCGCGCCGTAGTAGCCGTTTTCTCAATATCGGAGGTGAACGGTCACATGACAGTTCGGGCGTTCGTTTCAAATTGGGGAATCACTTTCCTGTACAAAGGGTCCCCTTTATACTCGAATAATGTTTAATTTTAATTGGACGCCAGTCATTTCAGCCGCCGTATCAGCATTACTAACCCGTCATATTATATTTAAACTTAATAAGTTTTTATTTTGGAGCGCTCCCACGGTATAATAAAATTTGCTTTTAAAAATACATAATATTTTATATTCATTAATCCCTTTCGGCTTTCACCCCTTTCAGATATAAATATGTGATGCTTTTCAATGTGTACCTACGCAAACACCATATAATCCTAGTTTCGCTACCCGGATTTGCCTGAAAAATATGGAACAAACAATACGGAATCGTTATAGTTTTTGGCATTTAAATCGATATTTAAAATAGCCAGAGTCCAATATTGAAATGTGTTATGAAATGAAAACAATAATTGTGGCGTCTGAGAAATTCGAAACACAGCGCCCTTGAGGTGATTTTTCGCGAAAACGGCGCTATATAAATTAGCCAAATATTAAATATTATTAATGAGAAACGTGCTAATTTCAATGCCAAAATTCAACGTCCCGTGCGCATGTGAGGGATATACAGATTTTCGGTTTTGTAGTTAGTCGTCATGATAAATTCTACCAAATATTCAGAAGAAAGTCAAGTAGAAGAGGCTTATAAGAAAAACGAATATTTCGGCTATTTTATAAGAAACACATGGATAGTTGTACAAAAAAAAATTTACATTTGATTCAGGCAGGAGGCCATTAATAATTTCCCCCGGGGCTTGAGTCATCTTAGAGGATTCTGTGTGGAGGGTCTTTTTATGGAAAGGAAGAAGATAAAGTTCTGGGAAGAAAATGGTATGAGAGGTGGGTAGGAATCTGGGGGTTAGTGTGCCCAGGAGTGACATATATACGAATCCACCCCTCCGTCTCAAGGCCAAGAGGGATCTTGGTTAGATTTCCCTCAACCGGTCTCTCTTAATCCGTCCCGCCACGCAGTAGATGGGCAGAAGCGTCAGCCACCAAAACCAGGACCCACCTCACTCCATGATCTCGAGTACCGCTGCCAAGTCACCAAATGTAACGAACCACTTGGCAAAGGTGTTGATTATCCAAAAAATGGTTCCCAGGGCGGCGAAACCCATACCCGCCGCCGATTTGGGAATTTGGGTTATGAATTATGGCTGAAAAGACAGAAATAATTATAAAAATTGAGGTTTTTTAGAATTTCGTTGATTTCTTTGTAAAGTCTTAGCTTTAAACTACATATCACTTCAGAGAAATAAAGGAACGTTCTATAAAATTTCAAAACTTCGGAAAGTCTTGATGATCAAAGTTCTTTCGCTTGGTTATTCAATTTTAAACTAAGTATTTGGGCGTTGGGCCCAGCTAGTAGACACTCGTAGCTGGAGGTACGTTTAAAGTTTAAATAACTGAACTTTACCCCCTGAGATTACTCAAGCATGATTCGAGCCATGTAATTGGAAAGTTGTTGAAAAATAGGATTTCTTCCCGTCTTTAATTCAAATTGTGACATAAGATATTCATTGCCTTTTGAACGCCAATTTTTTGCTATAAAACAGAATAATTATTATATTCAGTGGATTCTGGAATTATTGTTCAAACGTATGGTACTTGTAAGCTGATAATTTAGACTTTTGCTCCGATTATATTCTAGACATGGATTTAATGGTGGATGAACGGTCTATCAATGAACGAAAAGTAAAAAAACATCACTCATGGCTAGATTGCAAATGGTCTCAATCTATTCCACGTACAATTGAACGTACATATGTCACCTTCGTAAACGGATTGCAACTTACAGATAGGTAGGTATGTTCATTTGACACGTGTTTCATAAATTCGTAATAATGGCCTTCATCAAAGGTGCCAACCATTAAGGTTCTATTGAAGGCTAACGTTTTGTCATAAGTATGAACTCAACATTTTAAATAATATCGTTGCGACCCGATGAGGTTTCAATATGCTTTTTTTTTAAGTGGCTACTGGGCGTACTGTACAGCGCCCGCAGATACTTTAATAGTACACAACTGCTAACCCTGTATAAATCACAAGTGCGCACCACGGTTGAATTTGGCAGCCACCTCTGGTCTGGAGCTCCAAAATACCTGAAAAATACCCTCGACTCTGTGCAGAAACGGGCGGTCATTTGATAGATTCTCCCATCTTAACAAACGGATTGCAATCTTTAGAGCACAGGCGTCGGGTGAGTATGCTATCCTTGTTCTACCGGTATTACAATGGAAGATGCTCCGAGGAACTAGCGTCATTGATCCCTTCGGCACCGGTGCATAGTCAGGAAACACGCCAAACGCGTGCCCAACATTTGCACACGGTTGACAATTGTCACATGAGAACGGGTCGTTTCTTCGACTCGTTCTTATGTTCAACAGCTCGGCTGTGGAATGATTTGCCGGCCTCTGTGTTTCCTCCTCCATACAACATGGGTCTCTTCAAGACCAATGTTCATTCCTTCCTCTCCTCAAAAACACCCTTCCACACAGCATCCCAGATGACATGGGCCCTGAGGGAAATTATTTTCCTCAGGGCCTCCTGCGTGGAGTTAATGTAAAAAAAGCCTACATAATATTATACACACACACAGCCTTTGGGATGGTTTTTCATAAAAATGGCGCAATATAAATCAGACAAATATTATTATAAAATCTGAGAATCTGTTATCTTTGAGAAATAACTAATTGTGACTTCCAATGGGCATCATAACAATTATTTAATTTACATAAAAAATTAAAAGTTGACAATTTATTTTTTGTTACATTTAATTTAAGGGGAACTTATTCGATGGTACCGCTCTTTTGTTATTATTTTACATACTCGCTTTAATATTATGTAGTTGAAAATGTGCGCTCCTGGACGCTCCTGATTGGTGAACCTTGGCGTCATGAAAATTGCGGAATTGTTTTGGTCTCTAGGCTCTAAGTTAACATAACCCCGTACAGCCTTACTATATATAGTAAGACAGTAATAATAAGACGCCGTTATTTTTATGTGTAATAAGACTAATAAGGAATAAAAATTTTAAACATTTGTTGAGACAGTTGTTTAATATTGCTCATTACTAATACAAATCTAGAGGCGCATTTCACGTGTTCTGAAATCATAGTTAGGTATCCACTGTGTTTTAAAGACTGAGATTAATACGAATTTGATGTCAGTTTTGTGACGACGATAACACTGAAGTGCATCCCAACTATGGGAAATTGAATCATTAAAAGCAAAACGAATGGAGCCGCGCAATAGTAGGGGTGAGGAGGGTACTTGGAGCGGAAGTTTAAAACATTCACACGAGCAAAGTTAGTACAGTTTAGTAGTGGAAGGTAACATCCCATCTCCCATCATCAGGGCCCACCGCACGCGCACTAACATCCCCGTGCGGTAACGCGCGGTCCGCCCCATAATTCCGCGCGATTTACAGCAGTAATTAAAGCGTACCTATGCCCCTCGTATTATGTATGATCCCAGATTCAAGTTGGGCCAACTCCGAGGCGGACTTTATAAAAGCGGAATCCGGCCTTATCGAGGGGAAGTGCGAATTGGAATTTTGTTCTTTGCGATCCGCCGAAATTAATTCGGCATCATCGCGAATAAATCCTCGGCGATGTGGCGAGTAATGGTGATGAAATTATTCGAGATCTCCCGGGAGAAGTGTAATGGAAAATTCAGCTCTATGATGTTTTCCAGTTCAAATCGGGTGAAGTTATTTTAAATTGCCGGGAGCCGATTATCTTTTTCATTTGGGCCTTTGAGTATTTTTTTATACGTTTCATTATTTAAAAAAAAAAAAACAAAAAAAACGTGTACTGAATATTTACTCGTTCTCTTAAAACCACAAATAACAGGGACTAAACCTCTAGTTCTACATAGGTAAAAGAATTCATGTGGCAACTTTTCATATAAACAACGTTATACAAACGATCACCCACAAACGATCAATAATGTTTTTTCAAGACCGCAAAATATTATATACTTTAGAAGAAAGCAGTCACATTGTGTATTGACATATGTATTTATTAAAATAAAACCAATAACTTTATTTATAACTGCGATTTATTTATTTAATTTTTCTAATACCGACCGGTTTCGCTAACACAAGCATCATCATAAAATTAAACTGATTAATAAATACGTTGTGTGAGCATATATGTACATATAGAAAGAGACAAAACATAACATAAAATAAAGTAACAGTGATAATGTTTGAAATTGAGGTGTCACAACAACTCAAAATCAATTTAACTCAACTCCTCTTTGAAAAGACATTAAGAGCTAAGAAAAAAAATAATCGAAAAGTAACCATAACCTAACCTAACGTAACATATTTAACCATTTTTTTATGTATACATTTATATCTTTTATTGACTTTTCAAAAGAGGTGTTGAGTTGAATTCATTCTGAGTTGTCCGGTCACCGATATTAAAATATTCCATGGTAATAAAGAGATATAGACAGACGTATAAATAAATCGTGTTTATAAACCAAGTACTTGTTTTATTTCATCATCATCATCATCATCATCTTCTTCTTCTTCTACCCCTTGTCCTATTCGGGTCGGGGACCCGCTGCATCAACAAGACGCCTCCATTCGTCCCTGTCTTACGCTGATTGTTCTGCTTCTGTCCATGCAGTCCCATCCTCTCCTCACACAATTTCTTGTTTTATTTCATATTATATATTTTATGTTAGTGCCATCAGTACTGTAATGGTCATTATCTTTTCTTGCAGATGCTTGCAGCATACGCAAGATGCCATTACCCTGCGTGCAGCCGCCTTTTATGTTTATCTGTTATCTTTTTTAATTAGTTTATCCCTGACTTGCTTTATGTTATTCGCATTTTGTATATTATGTAAGCACTTGCATACTGCTTCCTAACACCGTATTCGATTAAACTTAAATGTAGATTCGTTCTTTCAAAAAAATTAGAGTCCTTGCGAGAGCCTTGAAGGAGTAACAATCTATACCAGGGCGGGTAAGTGATGGATAACCTTCACTGTAATGGTCTGTGCAAAAATATTTTGAAATTGATTACTTAATTCTGCAATTTATCAAAATTAACAATTGTACTGATTGTGTGGGGAAGTTTGTAATGATTGGATAGGTACTTTCGAGTGTTCGTTCTGATAAAATATGAAATAAATCAGCAAACGTTATTTTTTAATTTGAAAGTTTGTCTGAATCAGTTATAAAATCATATCCAGTTTATTTCAATGGACAACCGCTTGGTTTAATTCAGTTTAAAATTCAGCAGTACAGAGTTAAAGAAAGGCATATTTTTTTCGTTAAGCAATAAAGACTTCGCTAAGTGGGCACGTGCTTCATTCTTTTATTAAGAGTGTCTTCATGCAATAACCAACCCTAGCTCAGTGCGGGGCCCGAGACTTTAAGTGAGTCAAGTCATAAAGGCTTTATCCCTTGACGACAAGCAAGTGTCGGTTTCTTTTGAGTCCCGACAAATTCTTGCCCCAGATGAGATATGAAAGCAGCCACTAACAAAGAAAACACACTTAAACTCTTCAGGGGTCCCATATTCGTTCACCCCTTTCACGGCCCTTACCGAATTAAACAGTTACTTTATTTTACTGAAAATAAAATTTATTCCAAATGAGGTAGCGAGGTCAATAAACCTGCACAAAAAAATATTTTTTTTACAAAATAAACTTAATGCGAAATCTAAATATTATGTTGATTTCCGTATTACTTCTGGAAAAGGATGCCATTTAAGGTTTTTTTTACAACCCGTAAAGTTCATTAATCAACAAAAATGTTAATTTATCAAAGTGCTATAAACAGGTCTTATCTTTCAATACAAACCCGAAGGTCGAAGGATCGAATCCCGGTATTGGCAAATAAATTTTATTTGATTAATTTATGTTATTTAACAATTAACTCATTTAAAAATAATGTATAGTATATTTGGGGCACGTTCCAGAGTGGAAGATACTCTCAGTATCGCCCTGGTGTAAGACCACCATTCAGAATTGAAACGTTGCTTGAAGTGGCTTTAGCTATGTCTGGTGACCAGATCTGAATAGCTAGATACTTCCCCACCTTCCTCCACCCCATCTGCTTCCCCTCCCCACTAACTTCATCCCTACATCATACCCCAATTGGGGATGCCATAGTCTCACTGATTCCAGACTGGAGCAGCTGGGACTCTTGTGATGTATTTATAGTAAAAAAATAGTTTAAATGTTAATTATACTTTCAATCAATTATATTCGTTATTTTAAAGAAGAAATTAATAAAAAGTATGACGAAAAACCTTGCAAGGCGAACGATCAAATTGTAATTGTGAATCTTTGAGCAAATTAAAATTTATATGAAATAAATTCTAAAGAATACGATCATATTTTATATTGTGTATAAAATCGTATATTGCCTACATAAGTACACGTTCTAAAGAAAGTGGGTATTACGTTTCAGAAAATGTTTTGAATCACAATTTGAAGTATAACTCAGTTTTAAATAACCTTGCCTCTTTCTACAATTTAACATTGTTCAAAATATAACAATTATTAGTAAGGTCCCAATGTAAACATTTTAATTGAAACCCTTTTGAAGGAAATATGAAAAGGTCTCTTTTTGATGAAATAAAACATTATTTGTGTGAAAGAGATTTACTCGTTGGCATTCTAAAGCTCGACTCCTTTAGTCCAAGAGCCAACGGGGTTAACAATTCCAAGGTTTTATTTCTTAATTAAATGTCACTGAGTTCATTACAAGTACTGAACAATACCTTCATAATTGTTTGGGAGCAATTTTCTCCAAGGACAAAAATATGACTATTTTTTTAGGAGAATGATTGACAAAAGCTGATGAAATAAATAAATAAACAACTCTACACGAAAACCACATTCAAACCGGCGCGGCAGTGGTTACACTGGTTACTGGTTATGTATTCTGTAAATAAGAATTCTTAGGGGATCAAAAATGGAAAATTATTTACCTAACTTTATCATGATAAGTTTTTCAAAATTAAAATCATTTAAAATTTATCTCGCTTATAACGGAATCGTCTTCAAAGCCGCAATTAGTTTTGATAATTAGATAATAATATTAAAATTCTAGTTACTTTTCCGTTGCTTTGAAAATTCAGTTTCAGTGTCACATTAACATTTAATATAGTACTTTATTAAAATTAAATAGTCATAAATACATTGGGAATTCATATGTCAAATATTGGTTTATAAATGTGTATTCTAATTATGCAATTGTAATGGTCTGGAAAGAATCTCCTACTTGTGATCTCACTAAAGAAACCACTCATTCACTCTGAATGCAATTATTAATGTTATCCAAAATGACCTTGAAAAAAAATCACATCTTTGCGATTCTTTCAAAGACATAAAGAATCCATCCCTTCGTTCAGAATACAATTTTTAATGTTCTCAAAAGTTGTCTTGACAGAAGCACATTCCTGTGATATCTTGAACGAAACCATTCCCTTGTTAAGAATATTATGAACTAAATATACAATTTGGCTGTCCTGAAACGGGTATCCTTTCCAGTTGGACAGACAAAGTATCATTTTGTAATATATTGTAATATATATGCATGTATAAATAAATAAATAACATGTTTTCACACCTTAAAATAAAATATAATAACAATTTTCACGATACATAACTAGCATTTTAATTTTATAAACAAATTATATTTGTTTATTTTAAAGATATACATTTCCGGGTTACGAATAACCGGACATTTTTTTTTAAATCTCTTACTACCATTATAGTAATCGGAAAAGGTTGCTTGTGTCGAGACGGAGGACCCAGCGAGGAATTGAACTCACGAACCCAAACGTGATGCCAACTCGGCCCCTGACCAGTCGATAACAAATTATATTTACATTCACTATAATCATTTTAATTTTTTACTGACTTTCTTATAATATTTTTTTAATCTTTAACCAGGGTTTGTTAGTTACGATGCCCTGGTTCGTGGGGTGAGGTTTTGGAGGGTCTTGTCAACGGATGCATCAACTACTAAGTGGCAGGCCAAATCGAGAAAGACTGGTTGAGGGAGACTTTTTGACCTCTCGAGCCGGACTCTCTCCATCCACCCCTTACCGTACCTACCGTCGTGCCTTTTTCTTTCCCAGAACTTCCTTTCCTCCGTTTCCATAAAATGTTCCTCCGTACAGCATTTTCTAAGATGTTATAGGCCCTGAGGGGAATTGTATTCTTCAGTGCCTCCTGTGTGGATATAATGAAAAAAAAACATAATGGTGCAATCAATTCACGATAAAAGTGTACCAACAATATGAAAACTCTTCCACACGGGTTGTCCTTGTGGTTCGCGAAACAGTATTTGTAATAAATAAATCATTTACAATAGGCACATTTTAAACTTACTTTATGTTACGTAATATTACAAACATTCTATACGTAATGCTATATTAATTATGGCAATTATTATAATTGCTTTGTTTTACTAGTAAGTAGTTACCTTGTGATTTAAAATTAATTAGATATCTGTCTGTATAAACAAAGTTTTGTTTTTCCATATAATTACTTACTTACGAAATGTCTTTAACATATATACTATATTAGCCATTTGCTATAGAAGGGAAGGGAATATGTTGGGGTACCATTTGCTAGGTATATAATAAGTTAAAGTAAGATGTAATGACACTGGATGTGTTTTGTGTTTTACCTACTTTGGGGTCATGTTATTCATGACATAAATACCGCTTGTTAAGTGGGTTCATTAAATGTTTAAGTTACAGGGTATAATTATTATCATAGTGATCAGCTTTATTTCCGAATTGGAAACTTGGACGCCAAACCTTGTCTGAAACAAGATATGCTGAGTGTGCAGTGGCAGGCAAGAGTTAATCCCATCAGGGCGTGGGTATTGTTCTTTTTTACATTGTTGTGAATTATTGAAATTGTTTTTGTTTTTAAAAAGAAAGACAAACATTCCCGGGTTACGAATAACCCAACAATGTTTGAAAATCTCCTACTACCACCACAGAAAGCCGAAAATGTTGCTTGTGTTGTGATGGAGGACTTAGCCAGCCGAGGAATCGAACACGCGGCGCTCGGGTGGGACCCAAGCGCTATGCCCACACAACCACTGACCGGTAATAAAGACCCAAATATAAATAAAAGAGTGGATTGATAGATAACAAAAGATATATTGAAACAACATGTTAATTGCATTGCTGTGGACCAACCTACTGAGAGCAAACTACCTAGAGCCTATACACACTTGATGCGGCGAATCGGGATCCTTAATGAGGAGTCTCCAACTCCCTCTCGTAGCATCAGCGTCTGGTCTGCGAGCTCCTCCCTTCTTCCTGAGTGAGTATTTGGTATGGGAACGCCTTGCCCATGGCGTCCTCCAACATGTGGTAGGTAGCAGTAATAAAGCCCACCAGGTTGTGGAAATACTGGGCGTTGAGGATAAGGTTAGGTTGTGTTACGTTAAAATAATTATATTCCATCTCGTTGGATGACGGATGATGATTATAATCTTCGATTATAACAAAACTTGGTCGGACATGCCGCCATTAACACTTCGAGAATTTACACTCAGATTACCCGATAAAATAAGATTCTACAGACGCGATAACATACTGTCGGCTGTGAATAATATAGCGTAACGTTCACATTTTGAATTATTTACTTAAACCGCCGCCGTTTGAGTATTTAACAATTAATTAAAAATCCACATTTTGTCGACTTGTCAAATTTGGGTCGTGCCCCTTTGACGCGAATCCAATAAAAAAGGTATAAGATCTTCGATCTCTTTGTAACTGGATCTCAAAATAACGTTTGGTCTGTTAACATTATTTTACGTAAGTATAATTGAAACACCCTTTTCTTAATTTACACAATTTTATTTAAGAATATTTTACTTGAGTGTCAACGGTTACCATAATTTATACTAGTCTTGAATAATGTCCTTCAGTCCTTCTGAGTCCTTAAGATATTCTGACTGACCACAAGCCGAAGATAAGTTTAGGGACCAAACCTCAGCCCTCTTATATCTGACACAAAACACTTGATAGATTAACATGTACCTACTAAAGTCATCCATTACTCTCTATTATATAAATACAAAACCAAAAACTTCTTCAACTACGACGAACTTATCCTAAATTCTTGAAGTTATTCGTGCAGAACGTGCCCATCAAGAGATAATGCTATGAATATTTATTTAACAATGTCGGGAATAGTATTTTTTCTTCATTTAAGGCTGCCTTGTTCGTGGGACGTAGATTCATCTCAGAATTTAATTTTCCCATTCTTACGCTAATGCGTTTAAAACGAAGAAGGGGAATACCCACGAGAGAACAAAATAACAACTATCTCTTGTATTTTCAAGAAAATTTGAATGAAACTTTGCACGGCTCGGGAAGGTTGAGAGATCGCTCTAAATTTCTCTAAATACTAAAATAATAAGTGCACACATAAAATGGTCTTGAGGCTAACGTAAATATTATTTGTGCTGCTTTACGGTCACAAGTCAGCTGAATATATTTATAAAACGATTAATTAGGCGAAAAAATTCCTAGTAAGCTAGTTTCCACACGTGCAGGCAGAAATGATAGATCAACGAACTCCTTACTGAATCCAAAATCTAAAAACTAATATAATTTATTTATATCTAGCTTTTGTACCCGGCTCTCCTGAGATTTATGTATTATTTCTATGAAAGTAATAACTGAAAACTTATCTCAACGATTGTAAAATTCTTGGAAGTACTAAGATAATGTCAAAGGAAAATAATCAGCTTTAAAATTTACATTTTAACTTAATAGCGGACAATTTTTTTACAACTCAATCGTGATTAAGTAAACTAAAAAGATAATTAATCAAGAGTACAAAACTACATTTTAATACGAAACTATAGTACTCGCTTTTGAATGAGATATATTTCCAACTGGTTAAATCCAACCCTTCAAAATGTACCAGTAAAGCAGAAAAAAAAAACAAAAAATGTCGTTTTCATGCTTTGGCATTTGATGAAAAAGTCAGTAGACTGAATACCTTATCCCGTTCCTTGGGTTATATTTCATTTCCTCAGATAAGCAAAATAGCACAAAAAACGCATTTCCTTCTGCCAATCCTTCTTTTCTTTATTTTATTCCCTTGAGTGTTCCGGACGTTTTTCATCCACAGGTCATTTGTCGCTCGGACGTGATCTTCCCAGGTAAAAAAGGATCCAAGTAAGGTTTTTATTCAAAAGAATATATTTTTATAAAGTAACGGTTTCTGTAAAACTTGTCCTCACGTAACCCATTTTCAGTTATTGCAGATTATCTTCTCCTTTGCTATGCGCATCACATTCAATTTTCAACGATCTTGCCCCCTAAATGCAAATGATATAGTTAAGGTATTTTATCTCTGGTACAATATCAAACCCTTCTAGGCTTTTCATTTTCGGACTAAAATCCAATAGATTTTTTGCAGTTACCTTACCCGGGAGTTCCTTAACAATAAAATGTTAATATTTTATTTTTAGATTTCGCAGCCGAGTAAAATAAACGCATGTCGTAGAACTATGTTTAAAACAGAAAATGTGTTAAAATGTGCGCGGATGAAGCGGCAAAACTATCGGATCTATCAACTATTTTTTCTAGCTCAAAATAGGTAAACACAATCATTGTCTGCTTGGAACGAAATATAATTAAAAACTATGGAACTCTGAAATATTAATTTGAAATTCATTAATATGATGGATTTACAAGGTAAACCGATAATAATATAAACCATTACAAAGGCGGCGTTGATTTTTGTCGTTTTTCAAAAAAGTGTGGAAAAATTGACACTTTGAGCCGGCGATGCTGGAGAAAAATGCTCACGGTTCCATGGACAGCCAGACACACAAATGTGTCCATTCTGGAAGAGCTTGGCATCCACACGAGGCTCTCACTTATCTGCCTACGATACGAGGCTAGCTAAACTGAGGACTCCGATATGGAGAAACTCATAGTCACTGACGAAATGGAAGTCAGAAGAAGCAGTCGAAGGGCACCAATGCGCTGCAGTGACAAAGTATCACTGGCATCCGCAAATTTCCACTCAGTGCAAAACTGCGAGGAGTGGAGGGGTCTTGGCCACCATTGGCAAGCTTCCTACTTCTTCTTTCGCTAATCTTAATTGTAAATATGTGTGTAAATAAATCACCAGTTTTAGGATAGAATCTATATGTCTTAGTCATAAGTCACTAGCTATAAGTCTTAGATGTAAGTCACTAGTTATTATTGTAAATCTTAGTTGTAAGCCAGTAATATAAGTAGCTATAATTCTTAAATGTAAGTCACTAGTTGTAATTGTAAATCTTAGTTTTAAGCCAGTAATATTAATTCTTTTATATATTATTTGTACAGCGCCCTTGAGGTGATTTTCCACGAAAACGGCGCTATATAAATTAGCCAATTATTATTATTATTATTATTAAAATTGGAGTAGGGTCACGATCCTCAGCAAAGAGAAACCAACGACTTTTCACGCAAAATCTTCTATAAATAGCCGTATTTAGGAAATGCAAGTACCATTTTATGTTTACTCAAACATTCGCGCGCAAATACTAGCGTTCGTGATTTTTTTCCTAAGAATTTTTAGAAAAAAATTTGTTGGACGCTTGTCTTTCTGTTTATTAAAATATTAACAAGACCAAACTCAGATATTTGTGTGTTTTGTAAGTTAAGTTCTAATTCTACGCGAGCAAAGCAAGTACATAAAATAATCCCGGTTTAATATCTTATTATGCGCACAAAAGCTAAGAAAAACAAAACAACCGATAAAGGGGGGCATCGCTTGAGTCGGATTGCCGAGAGAGCCACCAATTTCTATTTCTACCAGTATTTCTTCTGCCCACATAAGTTTATAAAACTAACCGCTTTCTAACAACGTGTAACCCCGCATTCTTATTGTCATCTTGACCGTTTTCTTCGCAAATCCTTTACGGCCGTTTCTGAGATCTGTTCTCGATATTTCCACGTTCCTCGGAATAGATGCCGGAGCACTCTCGGCTCCACTGGGACAGCCAATGAATAGTTGCATGGCTTCGTCTCAGCGGGATAAGACTCGAAGCACATACAAATTCTGCAAACCGATTTCTTTTTTTATTCGGTTATAAGTACAACAAAATCTTTTCAAAGTTGTCCCACTTCCAATCGTAACCTGAACTCTTGTTAGGATGGCAAAAAATACAATTTTTTTTATAGAAAATCTCTAAAAAGCTTTCTGAAGATTCTTTGAGATTCTGAGGATTTTTTTATATTGTATGAGTTCAGCGAATCGTAAATGGTTTATACGATCACCAAATTATCAAGTATTAGATTCTGACTCTGGCATTAAAATTTGAAATGATTGATAAACATTTATTAACCCAATAAAAACACCCAAAAAGTTATTTCTGTCACAGGAAATTGAACATCAACGTCTCAGGCTGTCTGGAAGACCGCTCTACTAATCCAAGAGCTACAATAAATTGTGTTCAACCTATTAATACTTCACGCCAGTAACCAACAAGTACGAATTTCTGAAGATGTTTAAAAAATTATAACAAAATAAAGAAGTACGTAAATAAAAATTATTAAATTGATGTGAATAAATGATATATGGTGGGTTCTATGAAATACTGTCGGCATCAAAATGCAAAATTGCTTTCTAATAATATTGGTAATCTGATATTCCCTTTTCACTATCAGCCTCCACTTTGCAACCGCCAAAAGACCCTTTGCGCCGAGTCCGCTTATGCAGAGAATTTGAAAGAAAAACGATGGGATCTTCGGCAGTAAAGTCGACAACTGGCTACTGGCTACTGGCTGGCTAGTTCCCGAGAGGGAGGTGTGGGGTGAGGGTGCTGTTATCACAGTGGTTTTATCCCGCACTATACTTCCACAAGCCGTATCGATGGATCTTTGGATACTGGGGAAGGTACTAGATACCCGGTACATGCAGAGCGTGTGAACATTTGCAAACTTGAGATTGCCTCGAAAAAGGTTTGTGAAAAAAATAAGGCGTATTTCGCAAACATGCGCACATTCTAGATTCAGTCTCAAAACAGTTATGGAAGAGAGCGATTTTTTACGGTTTAAGTTTAAAGTGACAAAGAAAATGTAACCCCTGGTTCACATCGACTGAACGAAATTAGACATATTTTCAAGATTGCTTTTGCGTTTACAAAACGGCTAATAGAAAACTAGCGTAGACCCATGATTTTTTTGTAATTATTAGTATAAAAATAAAGTATATATACGGAGTTAAAATAATAATGATTTATTTATTTGTATTTAATTTAATGAAGACAATATTATTATTATTGGATTACTCTGTCATCTATTTTTGTCATAATACTATTATTTAAAAAAATGTTATTATTTTTTTAGAGATTTAGTAAAAAAACTCTACTGGAGATGAATAAAATGACTAAAAAGTGTGCAAGGTTTTTGTGACTATTTTTTCGATGCGTAATTTCCTAGAAATATATATATTTTTTAATTAATACAATATTAACGAAACTCAATCGAAAATCTGGAGACAGAAAAATCAGAAAAAGATATTGGCACCTCTGGAACTCGAACCCAGGACCTTCTGCTTGCGTGGCAAATGCTCTACCAACTGAGTTAAGGTGTCTATATCCAATTCGTTCACTTTTAACTGTACCATACTTTGACTAAGAACTACCAACATTATCTTATTTTTCTTAGCCCACATATTATTAGCTGCTATCTTTATATTCGATAATAAACTTTTTTTTTGTTCAGCAATCCCATACACACTGTACCAGCTTTTACTAATGTTAAAAAAAGAAGACTGTCCCTTTTTATTGTCGCCTGTAAATAAATATATTATAAATAATTAATTTATGGGAATTCTAAATCAATTAAGAAAACTCTTACCCTTAGTGCAAGGGAAACCAAAAGGAAAGATTCTGAATCCCACATAATCACTCTCTCAATTAGAGTCTCTGCAAATTGGATTAACCGGTAATAAATTAATTTAGACAACTTCAAAAATTGACATTTAAAATATTATAAATAAGTCGTCCGTAAGTGGCTTCACCACAGTTTGAAAATGACCTTACACGTCGAAACAGCTTTAAATAAAATACATTCTAAAACACTTGCATAACTCGATAATAACATTATCAAATTAATTTTAATTACATTTTAAAAATAGGCCACTTGCACCACATTTAAAAAAAAATCGGTTTAGGCAAATATTCCAAGACATTTTGTATTTTTTTATCGTATTTTTGAAACCCTGGTTGTTTTTTGAAAATTTCAATCCGAAAAATCAGACCATTTTTTATAAACCGGAAAGACGGGACATAATTTTATGGGTTTTTTGGCATTTCATTTAAAATCATTTTAAAAAATGATTTTAAATCATTTAAAAAAAATAACGTTTCCCCACGATTGGCACAGGAGAATAACGAGGCATACCAAAAATATTAAATCTCATAAATATTTTTTTCCTTGATCCATCTTATTGATCATAAAGCATTATAATGTTCAACGTCTATATTACTAAATCAAATGTAATATACTCGTACTTAAATTATAATAATAATAAGAATATTATAAAATTTGATTTTGTTAAAATCCGCATCATTATCATTATACCTCTAAAACACGTACGCGTTACTAAATCAAATGTAATATACTCGTACGTAAATTATAATAATAATAAGAATATTATAAAATTTGACTTTGTTAAAATCCGCATCATTATCATTATACCTCTAAAACACGTACGGACAACGTTAAATTTACGAGGTTCTCTTCACAACATCTGTCAAAAAGTCAAACCAAATGATACGTTCGCAGAGAACAAACAATAAGTCTAGTGAATGTTAAATGTCAAATTCAAAAATTCGCCTGAAATCAAAGTGATGCCATACAAAAAAAATCAGTATGGAATTTTATAAATTCAATAGGAACTATTATTTTTTAATTTATAAACTAACGTTTAGACAAGATTTTTATGCAAAGCACAAAGGAACATTTTCGGAGACGGGACATTTTCAAAAATAAAAAACTGTACATTTCTAAAAATTTTTACTAACATTTTCGTAATCTTAGTAAAAAAATCTATCCACACGTTTTTTTCCAAGTCGATATGAAATCCATGCAAGTGGCCTATCATGGGAATTCTTTTGTTTGATTAATATTTATAGAGCAACAGGAAATTTTGTGAAATTAATATTTTTAAGTTGACATCTCACTGTAGTGCTATCCTGTATGTACACGTAGTTTCAGAGTAACGCCAGAAAAACTATATCGCCACCAGAGTCAGATTAAGCAAAGGTCTGCAGGAAGGGTTTTGTTGTTATAGAACTCGAAGAGCCTCGCCTTCATTGGAGGGATCTTAGTAGATAGGTTTTATTTTTTTATTTTGTATTATGATTTTTAACTGACGGTGGATGCTTTGATGGTAACAATTTTTCTTGCGGCTTATGTCATATTTGGATGTGCTGTGCTGCGTTCGACTGAAGACGGAGAAACGACTAGCTTAGTGGTCATTGTGCGGGCATCAATTTTTAACGGATATTTTGGTATTGCCTGGTGTAATTTTTTCTATTTTATCTGTATACCTGTAAAAAATTGTAGTAATTTTGTTCTGTGATTACTTATATCCTTTTGTTTTAGTACTACCAGCGATGTGGAAACATTAATCACCACTCACGAGATTCCACAACAGTTGTTAGTTTCCCTTGAACCAAGTGAATTTCAAGACGTGAGGAATCTCAACAGATCCCTAAATAATTCACCGCTAATTGAGTGCTTACTTGCACAATAGCTAGGCTGATAAATTTCAATCTGGGAAAAGCAAATACCATGGATAACTCAGACGTTAATCAAAGTTTGTAATAATTAGAGTGCCTTATACCGACAAACGGTAATCTGCCGTGTTTCGACATTGATAATTTGAATATTCACGTACCGTATATAATTATACAAATTATTAACAACATTTTCTTAAAATAATTTACTAAGAACTAAAAATAATATATCTCTTTAGTTAACGTACACCAGAAGCTACGGAAGGAATCAACAGGATTAATTAATGGTTCAATAACCTTCTGCCACTAAATATACATAAAACAAAATACGTGACATTTAGCATTGACGACAACCAAGACTCGATGAAAATTTAACCATACACAAATTCATGTCTTTCTAAGTTACTTGGTTCCCCCATAAACAATGGAGGAGAATAGTTCGTTTTATTTTAATGCTAATGCTATCTTCGTTAATCGTTTTGTTTATTTTTCAAAGAGCAGGGGTTTTGACAAGATTTTTTTAATATAAAATATATATCTCGATTTTTATATTGGAAGTCAATGTGTAATGCAATCATTTCCATGATTAAAAAATCTCATTTTAACTGAACACTTCAATCTGTGAACTGATTCGAGTAGGCGACTCTATATTGCGGGAACTCTCATAGTAAAAATCTCCAAGAATGTTCATAAACAAAGTTTAAACGGCCATCTCCTCGGTTCAATCAGAGAATCTTCGCCCCAAATACATACCTTTATGTAGGAACTTTTCTAATAGATGGCAGCACCGGTTCAAAAGAAAATGCTTTCGATAGAATTTGCAAGGATTTAGTCATAATTCCCATCCCTTTTATTACCATTTCCGCGCCAACGTCATCAAGACAAAAGTATGGGAAATTGGAACAAAAGTTTCAGCATTTTTGATTGGGAGATTGATTTTTTTTTGCTTGAAATAAATAATGAAAAAGGGTCGCTCATTTAACTGAACTTTTTTTACACAATTAGTAAATCAATTCTTTTCGTTTTTTTTTTAAATTCCTTTATTTTTTGTTCCTATAGTTTTAACACAGAAAAGGGATATAAAATAAGATATTTCTTCATTAATAGTTTGCAAATTAATTGCATGAATTGAAACCCAAAAATGGTGAGTGGGGATTATGATTAATGAATATAAATTATTTATGAATTTATAAAAGCTTGAAAGATGTTTTTTTTAATGGAATTTTGAAGTTATATCAATTTATAGATATCGTTTTTTCCAAAACATTTAAATTATTAAAGTAATATGACAGAAGTATGTAAAGTAGTGATTTATTTTTGGGGTATTATGTCGTGTGGCTCTACCTTCTAATTTAGCTAACGTTTCGGACAGCGTTACAGTGTCCGAAGAGGTCAGGCATCTGATCAAGAGACATCAGGGCAGATGACATATCTGTTCTGATGATGGACAATGTAACGCTATCCGAAACGTTGGCTAAAGAAGGATATAGCGCAAAACGACATAATACCCCCAAAATAAATCACCATAATACTTTTGAAAATCTATAATCATATCAGAAGTATGTAATTGATATTTTGAAGTTTGAATTTTGTACCACGAAAATATTAAATGGCAAATTTTTAAGTAGGCTGTATATATAGTTATGTTATATGTAAATACCTATATATGTGGTAATGTGATACGGCGTATACAATTAACAAAGAATGTGTAAAAAAAATGGAAATGAATCTAATCGTGAATTTATCGACCGTCAGACAATCGCGTGAAAGCTTTCGGCAACTTCCAAAGGACTGTTTGAACTTGAAATCAGGGTGACATCAATTCAGAGACTACTCCAAAAGCTCGACTTCCGAACTTAGCATCTATTCTGCACGTTTATTCCTTTAGCATTACATTCCAATAGCTGATAAGGTTGCTTGATCTATGTGATGAATGCTGTAAATTGGTAGTTTCTGGAATGCAACGTCCGGATTTGTAAGACGGGCTCATTCCGTTTATGGCTTTAACTGCCACGGTGGCAACCTTTGAACTGAAACCTTTCAGAACATTTGAACCGAACATTTTTGGATGCTTCAACAGAGTTACAGGTAAATAATATAATGATGATTCATGCAATGAACGCTTTTATATTTATATTATAGTATCGTGACGACATAAAAAAGGGAATAAAGATACGTTCCTTATCAGAATACTGCTGCAGCTCTTTCAAAAGATGAGATACACGACGTACGTTGGTCTGTTCCCTCCAAAGGAAAAAAGTCATCATTTTCTTGCATCTCTCTCACACACCGCACCGTGACGTCTCCGTAGACCCCTATGCTACTTGCCGTGATGATAATATTGAAAGGAATTATGGAAATAATTACAAGGATAATATTGAAGTGTGAGTGAATTAGAGAAATTCAAAAACGTCAAATGTCAATGCGCTGATGGTTTTGTTTTGTTCTTAAACATATAATGCTGCCGCTCTTTCTTAAACACTAAATGACAACAGCCAAAAATGATACAAACGGTGAACTCATGCCTGCACCCCCCTCCCCCCCCTTCAAAGGAAACATACAATCTCAAGAAATGAAACCAGTCGCGAAAAAGTAATACTTTGGAGGAAACAGCAACGCGTATTTTGTGTGTCTCATAAAATTGTACATTTTAAGTATTTTTACGTTTAAGTTTTAGATTTGAATATGGTGTCTAAAGCGTGGTGTTTTCTCTTTCTAACACCTTTTAGTTCATATTTGTAACCATGATAGTAAGGGAGACACAACGATTTATCGTTCAGGGAAATTGTATGTGCTGTCACAAATAGGATGCCAAAAAAGACTAATAACTAATAACAATATTTTTTCAACATAATTCGTACTTAGATTTTAAAATAAATTACCTTAATTCATGAGCACGCACTGAAAAATTAGATATTCGTGATCCTTTACTTCCAAATGGTATAAATGATTCACTGACTTGTTAGCTTTTTTCGCATTGGGAAAATATTGAACATAATACGAAGGTCATGTTTCATTATGTCTCTCACGAAATATAGCCCTTTTTGTTGGTGGGTACGTATATACCCGTATTTCAAGATTGCCCTACAGTGGGTTAAGAGAAAAAACCTATATTAAAAGCCCCTCCAACTTGATTGGTAAACAATACTTCGATATTCTGACGCCAGTGGCTGCCAATAGAAAATCAATATTTCGGAGATTAATTATTTAATAAGCATAGACACTATTTAAAAAGTGGTGTAAGCAATCAAAATATATGAAATCCTTAAAGTAACTTTATCGTATTCATTTGCGATTTCCTAGCAAACTTTATCGTATAGGTACATTTATAATACAGGTACCAATGATTTCCTAGCATGGGTTGCAATGCCACTTAACAAAGAAATTGTTTATTTCTGCGTGTTCTTTCCCATTCGTCCCGTTCCCCTTCCGCCGCCCTTTTCCCTCCCATGTCCCCTTCCCTTCACGCGTTCCCCCTCCACCTTTCCTCATCCCCTCTCCCACTCACCCTCCTCCTGCGTTTCATATATTCAGTCCTAGTACATTCAGTTTTCAAACAGCTCGCTTACCACCTATTACAATTTTTTTTTCATACAACACAAACATTCATTTTTGTATATTATAAGAACAATCAATCGAATTTGGTAATACACTTGTCTTGTGTACTTATTTACTTGTCTTACTTGTCTCTTACTCATTTACTTGTCTTGTGTACTTATTACTTGGAGTAAATTAATTAATTTAAAGAGTTCATTCGAAAATTGAATTATGTTTGTACAATCGATGGTTTGCAAAATGTCATTCTAAAATTGTAATATTTTCGACAGTTTCGTAAAAGTTTTTATATGATTAAAAAATCTTTTCAGGTGTGTTGTCATGTTGTTGTAATAATCAAGAAACCTAGGGTGGAAAGAAGGTTTTTTTAAAGTTTCAAACATTCCTCTTAATATGGCAATACATAATACACATAAGCAGGCATTTTGACAGATATAGACGTCAGTGGTAATTATTTGTGAATTTTCCACTAGTACAGAAACTACAAAATGGTACACTTTCCCGAGACTAATGTTCTTAAAATCGTCTTCCTATTAACATTTTTAACCGATAAAATCCATCTGAGAAATTTATTGTGAGACTTCCGCAGAAACAAAGCAACTTAAGAAATGTAGTAATGGGATAGGAGGATGGGAGTGTGGAGATGAGAAGAGAACTCCTCCCATGCGGATTGCTTATACTTTTCTAATGCACTTTGGAATGGATCTGGGAATGCATTCTCAGACAAAATTTTGGCTCTGAGTTCAACAAATGGCTGGGAAATGTTTTAAATAGTTCAGTCCTATACTTACTTGCACACCAAAGGGCATTACTAGCTAGGTTTTGTTTTATTCATAACCTTTATAAAAAATCATAACGGTTAGCCAATTTTATGGATTCGTAATCAATTATCAGGATGAAATTATTGAAGTTTAATCCTCGTTGGATTTTTTAACCAATGAAATTAATTAACAACTGGGACCTGCAAATATACTAAAACTACCGTTTGAATTACGGAGATATAATTAAATTCGGTCAATTTTATCAATCGATATATCTATATTTTCATTAAGAGTTTTTAAATATGTTTTCAATGATTAAATAAATAAGTGTTACAAGTTATAATTTTTAATACCAATTATATAATCGGATGCAAATTGATGTACACTAGACGAAATACGTGATCAAATTTTTTTGTTTCACTTGACATCTGCTCCTTTGTCTTTCATTAAGTATCTACATTTTTTGACACTCATCGCACCCGCTGAAAAATTTATTTTAATCTTGATAAATACGTTTAAAATATTTTCACAACTAGTATGTATGCATGGTTTTACAGTAAAAATACACAAACGTGGCTGGGATCTCATTTTCACGCTGTTGCAAAAATTATGGTCCTTCATTTGCCTGTTCCATGTTTCTCTGTCATACCTACATCAGGGTACTAATAAAACTCCAATGTAAATTGCTGGAGTCCCTTTATTAGCAGCAACAGCATTCAGTCCTCTAATAATTAAATTTCCGCCACTTATTGTCAAATTAATATCACTTTTTTTATTTACCTCTGCATGCATAATCAAAAATATTTAACCTGTTTGTATAAATCTCTTGTATTCACTCTACTCTTAATTACTTAGCTTTCCTTTTAACGTTTCAAGTTGTGTATCTTCTTTGATTAAATCAAATGAATAAATCGGGACCCATTCACCTAGCTTTCTGAGCAGAGCGCTAAGTAAGTCTTAAGATTCTCGCATTAGATAACGTCTTAAAGTGATTGAACGTTCAAGTCCAACCTCTCGCATAACTTATCGGGAAGAAAACTCTTACAAACAACAAGTAGACCAACGGGTCCCTAGTCCCTTTCTATGTATCATGGACATAAGAATAAAGTGGATGTAGTATATTTAGATTATGCGAAATGTATCTCTGCGACATATGACAAAATCAACAATCAACAGCCACACAAAATTATCTTCAGATATATGTAATATCTGTATCAATCTTTAAGTCTACCTAAAATGTGTAAAATAAGATCGAGGTTCAGTATTCGTATAACAAAATGTGGCAATTTCCTGAAATATTATAAGATTTTTAAAATAATGATTGTTCATGATTAGGCTGGAAAAGAGCTCCACGTAGTAATTTTTAATATATTTAAACGTTTATTAATCAGTAGGAATAGTATCCTACTTATGACACTAGACACTACCCCTACCGAAATTAATTGTATAAAAATACCTATCAATTTATATAAAGTTATCATCATCAAAATTCATTAATGGTACGGGTCTGCAAAACGTCAACACCCTTAATTAAAAAATTAAGGATACTCATTTCAACCGTTGTCACCGTTCTTATTTTTTATTTGTTCTATTGTTTTTTTTATTATTTTCTTTTAGGTTTTTGTAATAGTACCTACTTAGGTACATCGACCAAATATCGATGAATACCTAAGAATAATTTATTTACGTATTATATACCTATGTATGTAGATAAAAATGAAACTTATTTAGTTTATTGTATTTTCATTTTACAATGTAGTTATCTCGCAAAATAACTGTTTGATCATATAAAATAATTGTTTGTTTATGAAAAAATGTACATAAAATAGTTAAGGGATTATCTGTGGTAGGCGGAATGAATTTTATTTTTATATAAATCTACAGTTTTTATTTTGAAACCGAGGAAATTTTGCACACTTCACCTTCAAAACAAGAGAAAGGTCGCTGTTTACATGAGATTTCGAAATCTTTACCTTTATATTTTTTTACTTTTCGATGATATTTTGCACACCTGACTTTCAAAATATGAGGAAAATGACTGCCAAGATCTGATTTCGAAAAATTCTACGTAAAACCCGGGCAACATCGGGGGATTCAGCTAGTTACCTGGAATACTTAGTTTTGCTCCAAAAACCTTCATCAAACGTTCATTAATCTACTAACAGGCAGTTTCAAGTGCAAATAATATTACCTAACATAGGAAATTGTTAATATTTCCGAGAGAAATTTTGTCGATTACAGTTCGAAAATGTTGAAAGTGATCTCCATGGACATTTGGCCGATGTAGCAAGCAGTAGGAAGTAGGAAGGAAGTTTTCCCCCAGTTAACTTTGTAGTCGGAGCAAGAACATGGATTACTCGGGTCCTAGCCATTGACCATTATATAAGAGACGCGTTGGCACGTAGTCGTACAACCTATCTCAAGTTAGGACCCAATAAGCAGCCTTCGCTTTATGTAAATGTCTATTAAGTAAAGATTGAAATCTTTGGTTTTGATGCCGGAATCTTGTTTACTGAACCTTAGCGTGTGTCGATGCTTAATGCGTAAGTCAGATTAATGAGCCTGAATTAACACGGGATTATTGGCCCGCAGACTTAGCAAACAAGTTCACCGTTCATCGACTGGATTAACTCGAATGTCTAACTAACGAAGGTGAAAGGTCAGATACCGTCATGTCATTTCGTGGAAGGAGGGCACAACAATGGGATTTATCAATTTACGGCATTTGCATAATATTAAACTATTAATAAAATATTTCGGTTAATTGCTCAGCTGTTTGTATGATTTTTGTCTTACGTAAATTTTAAACACGAAAACGAACTAACAATAAAATTAGTTACCGTAAGTTCTCCAACTCAGGACCCATAAATCATGAGCTCACAACGACCATCATGGTCGAGCAGTTCTTTTCCCGGCAGGACTAAATAAATTTAACATAATTTTATGTTTTATGTTGCTTAACAAGTAAATATTTTTTTAATAATGTTTTTGAAGATATTTACTGCACGTTCCAGGTTCCAGTATAAAGTAAATACTCTCATTATCGCCCCATGGAAACATCTTATTTATTCTGTCGATATCAAAATTGATATTAGCTACTAGAGTACTAGAGTGATCTATCTGTTTTCTAGCAAAAAACATTTTTATAAGAACCCAATAGCAGTTTCTTTCACTTGATTAAGCCATCAAATTCTATCAAATTAGGTACCTACGTAAGTGGCGATATCGCCTAATACTGAAGCGCTTCAATATTGATAATATCAAGCCCTTCACAATCAAATATACATTTTCGTATATTAACACGACGTGACAAACAATATTGGATTCATAACATGAATCCCAGGCGGGCCCGTGGGGCTTTATTGCATAAGTTTTCCATTGCCAATTCCGGGACAAGGGACTGTATATGTAGTCTAGAGACTCCCTCGATAAATAGAAAATGTTCGACTCTGATTGGTTAGATTTGTTGGATTCACTTATGCCATTTTAATTTTAGAAATATGGAACTAGTAGATAAACAAAAAGCATATTTTAAAACTTTTTTAGAAACACAAAAAATGATAAAACAGCCTTCAAGGAACAGTTTTTGGGAATGTGATGCTCTCGTGAATAATTTCTCAAAGAATATTCTTCAACAATGAAAAAAAGATTAGGCATAAAGGTTTTTTTCACTAAAAAATTAAATCATGAATCATTTTTAAAGTTTTTTTAGACGATCGATGGTTGACTTAAGTGAAGCCTCAAACTTATAATCGCTATATTTTATATATTTAATTAAAAAAAGACAAAACTTTAATTGTTAATCTAAATTAAGTACTTTGAAAACATACGTTGAACATTCACAGATTAAACGTATTAAATAGATTAAATATTTAAAAAAATATAGACTGTTTCTTCGGTATATTGCCACTTTATAATATGTCCGCATTAATAGACGTAATACTATATCTATATATTTATTTTCTTAATATTTAAAACGTGAGAGAAATGATCGTGTGAGAAATATGGATATCCGCAAAGAATGTAAGGCTGATGTAAGCATAATGAGTAAGATTAAGAAAGGGACCCTTGGATGGTTTGGGCATGTAGAGCGAATGAACGAAGGAAGTAGTGTAAGAAGAATATACGACGCGAATGTGAATGGTAGAAGAAGTCGGGGACGCCCGAGGAAGACATGGCACGATCAAGTGAATCAGATACTTGAGTCGGGTCATGTCAAAAGTCAGAATAATAGAAGAGAATGTATGAGACGATGTATGAATGTGAGTGAGGCAAAGAGTGTGTGCCAAGACCGAGTTGTTTGGCGGTCCGTCCTCTCTGCCTACCCCTGCGGGGAAACGGCGTGTTGGTTAGTTAGTTAGTAATATTTATTGGAATATCTGTAAGAAATTTACAGTATCTAGAAACTATGTCCTTTGTACTCGTATTTTTTAAGTTTATTTGTACAGTAAAAAAATCTATTTGAAAGTATGTAAATATTTTTAAACATTTTCACGGAGATCTCCTGCAGTTTTAGTTTGGTGGCTTAATGAATTCTACCTGCTTGCGGTAGATATTATGATGAATATTCAATAAATTAATTTTTAAAATCATTTTAAAAGTAGGTAGGTACCGAGCAGCAGAAAAAATGTCGTGTAAATGTGTGTTCATCTTAAAACTCTTCAATTCCTAATTTTGGCATCTTCAAATTTGAACAACTTTTCAGTTTAATTCTTGTAAAATTTATGTGTATTTTTTTCCTCCCTTATATTTCAGATGAAAATAACAAGAGAGTAGTAACTCCTTGACGAGTAGTACATTGGTGTGATCAAACTTTACTTCTTGAACTTGTTATGACATCGTCCACATAACTTTCACTAAATTCAAGGAATATGTTATACAATATTTCTTTCACACAATTAAATCAAATGCCTAACTTATTCTTCTTCTCTCTCAGGGCAGGTAGAAAAGAATGTGTGAAACTGAATGTTATCTTGAAACCGGAGTATATATATTTCTTACTGCGACTTATTAATCTTTAGATGAAGTTTAAAAAAATATTTATCTTCCTTTAAAGACCGAATGCGTGCAATTTGGGAGGCGGGTATGGGTACCGCCGCCCCGAGAACCATTTATTGGATAACCAACACCTCTGCCACAGTGGTTCGCTACGTTTGGTGACTTAGCAGGGGTGCCCGGGTTCATGGCAGCCGATGCGTCGGCTCACTTGTTGCGTGGTGAACAGGAGCGAGAGAGACCAGTTGAGGGAGCACTTTTATCCTCTCCAGCCAGAATCTCTCGATCCATCGCCTTGCACCGAAGTTGGGGGGATGGATACATATACGTCCGTCACTTCTAGACACACTGACCCCCCAGTTTCCTACCCACCTCTTATACTAAAATAACCCTCCACACAGCATCTTCTAAGATGACATAGTCCCTGAGGGAAATTATTTTCCTCAGAGCCTCCTGTATGGGGGGTAAAAAAATAAAATAACGGAAGAACTTTAAAAATCAATATATATAGTGCCAGCAATATAAACTGTAATAATTATTGCAGTTGTACTCTTCGTCAAAAAGTCCAATTAAACAGAATCTTGTATTTTAACTCTTCACAGAAAAGTCGCATTGGAAGAATCTTGTATTTTTACTCTTCAAGAAAAGTCTCATTGAATAGAATCTTGAAATTGTACTTTTATTAGAAAAGTAGCATTGAATAAAATCTTGTAATCGTACTCTTCATGAAAAAAATTCATTAAATAGAATCTTGGTATTGTTGTCTTCATAGAAAAGTCTTATTGAATAGAATTTTGTAATTGTACTCTTCAAGGAAAAGTCTCATTGAATAGAATCTTGGCTACATAGCATAATATATAATACATAAAGGGTTTTCCAAAGATAGAATTCCACTGAAAATACTGAGTGTATTTCCAAAGGGAAGACATCCGATGGACCGCCCCAGGCAAAGTTGGGAGAATCAACTCAAGAGGCTGTGCGTAGAGAGGCTGAGCCTAATATGGACGCAGGATACTGAATTAGTGCCCGGAGGCGCTATTTCGTTACTATTTTTTTATTATAAAGGAAAGAGAATACAGATGCAGACAGTAATTAACAAGACACTTTGCAAATGAATTTACAGTGAATTCGCCTGTTTCCTATCAATACTTTCTCGGATTATCATTAGCAGCAGATAATTAAACCTTTACAAATATTTTTTACATAAATTTAAAATTGAAAAATATTACAAAAAATTGTGTTGCTCAGGAAAATTAGAAAATCTTAAAATGCCTATAAATAAAGGTATGAAAATAATATTTACTTATTGAAATAACTTTCGAAGGTTATGACCATCAATGTGAAAGTTAATCATTGAAAAAGATAATAGGTATTAATAAATCTAAACGAAACGTAAACTGAACAAGTCACAGAAAAATAAAAAGATAACGGTAGCGACATTAGAAATTCAGGGGATCGAACCCGTCTTGGGACAATACCAATATCTATCTAATTTTTATTTATAAAGGATACCTATTGACCTTTTCTACAAGAACGAATTGAATAATTTATTTTATTGGCATGATTTTTGAAGGTTAAACTCACCAATGTAATATATAGCAAAGAAGAAAAAGAAAATATTTCTAAATATTAACGAAACGTGAAACAGAACGAGACTCAAAATAAACATACTCGTATAGAAAGAATAAGAAAAAAACATAAATAGATCGCAATGGCCGACTTAGGTAAGTCGCTGGTCCGGGAAGACCAGAGATCCTGGGGTAGATTCCTAATTACCTGTTTTTATTTATTAAGCGCTGTAACACCTCAGTCTGTGAATCTACTGTCTACCATGATTGCTATCTCAATGTTTAAAATTTGCTTAGTGCTTTATGTACATACATACGTTAGGGTAGTGGGTAGGCATACTGCCTCCATTTTGTTTTCTTTATTGTTATTTCATTCCCCTACTTAAAAGAGGTCCAGGTAAGATTTTCTTATACTTACTAACAATTGTACATAGTAGTACTTGAATACTACTACCTAATATGCGGGGGCAATTGAGGTCTAGTATCGTTTATTAAATGTAGAGTCGTTTTATACAAAAAAATAGAGTCCTTGCAAGAGCCTTGAAGGGGTAACCATCTGTTACCTATACCAGGGCGGGTAAGTGGTGAGTCCTCCAATGTTTCATTCAGATTTATTAATATTATCTACCTCTTCAATGTTAAATAAGTTTAAAGGGATTTTTAAATAAAAAATAGTGCTACTAATCAGAGAAATGAGAATAAGTAGATATTGTATAAACAAAATATGTCGACGTTGTTTTTTGTTGTCCAGGCGATGGTCCCGACCATAACGGGACAAGGGGACAAAGTGATCATACGAGATATTATTCTATGATGTATTGTATTGGGAATCCGCTAACAGTAAAAAAAAATTACGAAGAAAAGTGTCTCTCACGAATGTTTATTTTTTCTAACGTCAACCCAGCTTCGACGTGTGCAAGCTGATGTTAGAAGATCGCATTAATTATTATAATGTACAGTGACAAACAAATAGAGTAATAATCAAGTATTACTCGAAGCGTCACGTCTAACAGGTAGTCCGTAGTCACCAAGTCCCATGTTTCACCCTGCCATACCGACACTACAGTACTAATACTGAGCTCGATAACACCGGCGACAGTGTACGTGACAACCTAACTGCGACCTGCAAACTGCGACGCGGCGGTAGACTCCACTTAATCTAATATTAATATTATTGCCACTCTGAATCCGCACATATATTGTGTTTCTCGCCGTGGAGGAAAACTTCGGAATGTATTTTTGAATAGCATTACCTAGGTAAACAGAAGAAGTCGGGGACATTCGAGAAACACACGACACGACCGAGTTAATCAAATACTTGAATCGGTTATGTCAAAAGTTAGAATAACAGAAGGAATTTTTATGAGACCGAGCATGAATGTGAAAAAAACAACTTATGTGTATTTAAACCAGGGGTGGGGAACCTGCAGCCCGGCGAAGCTTTTTGGTGCGGCCCGCGAGCACATTCGGTGCGGCGGTATAACGTTTGCTGCTAGCGGCGTATCTCTAGTCACAATTCGTATGGTGCTGTTGGCCGCCATCATTTACAGCTGGAACGATTGTTCGTATCCAGCCACCCCTGATCTTTTAGTCTCATGTTTAATATAAAATGTTACCCAAGGGCAGGGTTTTTATATTTAAAATAAATCATTCATTGTTTGTCTTACATGAAATTTTCATTACATACCTACCCACATTGCCTTGCTTGTTTTAATCTAAAGATTAGCATACTAATCACATGGATGGATATGTGTATTATATGGGTAATTACTCAGATTTAGTGTGGCCGACGTGGAGGAAGATGTTCAACCTTGGTGGGTATTTATTGAGGTAAAAATGATATGTCACAGCCTACTGAAAAAAAAAACTCTCAGAAAGCGAGAACGATTTTCTTTCACAGTGTTTCTTCAGCTACATTTTTAAGTTACTTTTACTAATCCCAGAGAAATATAGCTGACAGGTATGTGCTTACATATGCACCAGATTCTAGAAATCGGATTGGATACATATACGTACGTGATCCAATGTAATTTTTAGTTCTATTTTAATTTCTAATTATTATACGATAGCGAAAAAATTATCGAAAAAAATATCTCAGTATCGATGACAATTCTATTCATTAAGGAAAAATATATGATGCGCTTTCTTTATATATTGTTACGTAGCGCCCAGGCACCACCCTACGCTAGTGAGCGGCATACCGCCCGTTCCCCCCGGGCAATCGTACCCCTTCTCCCCACGCCCCACGCCCTCGCGACCGGGCAACGCGCCTCACTCACGCCGGGACCCCGCTAGCCGCAACCCGTGCCCGTCGCTGCGACTGCGCCACGGTTCCGGAACATTCTACCGAATTCACGGAGCCCAAACGTGAGACGTGCCCGTCCACCATGTTCCGAGTCGACCGGCTCCCCAGCCACGCTACCTGCTTGCAAGGAATTCCCTGTTAAGCGTAGCCGGCCATCCTCGCCGTGAATGCTCTCCTGCCACGCCACCTGGTACCAGTGAGTAACGCCACTTTCCCCATTTTGTTGTGTCCTTACTTGCCCGCGAACAGCGACCGACCCTCAGGGAGGACGCGATTTGAGAGAGATCTGATAGGCTTCACCCCATGTGTAGGTAGTCGATTTGTGTACCTGTGCCTAGTAATTGATTGTAAATGTACTGCCCTGTTGTATTTGAAATGTTTACAATACAAGAAATGTTTAAATGTTTACCTAGACGATCTTTTATTTGACGAGGCGTAACGAGTGTTGACATATACTATGTACCCCCCCCCCCCCTTTTTAGCTACCTACGACCCTTGATGATGAGGGCCCCGCCAGTTCTGCCGACCTATCTGAGCTAGCTTTGGAGGCAGAACGTGGGTGCTACTCCCGTGGCACGCAACAATATTGCTACGCTTCTGCCATAAAAATAATTAAATAATAAAAATATTCCATATAAATTATTGTAAATAGTTAAATAAATATATAACTATACAAATTTATTGAAGTCAATAAATATGCTGCAAGATGCAGGAAAACCATTCACGTGTTCAGAGAACAATATAATTTAAGCTGGTGGACCCATACGCAGATCCATTCCTATGTTAAAACCATACTTGTGTTCATAATGCAAATTCCTGTCGCGGATTCATCTGCTGGTTTAATTCGAAGGAAAATATCCAAGTGTTTCTAGTGCAAAAACCAGAGGAACCATTTTTGTGTTCTGGGAGCTGTATCAATTAAAGCCGGGGACTCGCATGCAGATTCTCTCTAAATATAAAACCAGTTTCATGTTCCGAATGATCTGCCAAAATTCCAGGAGCGGATCTTCTGACACGTTTTGAAGAAAACCATTCCAATGTTTCGAGTGGAGTTAAAATTTTGCTATAAACCATATGCTGCAAAATTCGTAACCTGTAGGAAAACCACACGCATATTAAGGGAGTAAAACTAATTACAGCTGGGTACTCGCATGCAGATTCAATCTTAATTTAAAAGCAATTTTTTGTGTTCAGAATATAACTATCAAATTCCTGTTGTGGATTCATCTGCTGACACAAGCTGAAGGAAACCATTCTCTTATTCGAAGTGGAATTATTAAATTGTCGCAGACTATATTCGGACTGTGACTGATGACATGACTGTGACTGCAAATTGACTGTTCCGTGTGTAACTATCATATTTAAGCTTCTGAATACCTACTTACTCAGAATAAACCTTAAGTTTAAACCTGCCTCGTAGGTATTCTAAAGACGACGTAAAAATTTGAAACGCCAAATATACCTACTCCTATACTCGCGAAGAATAATCGTCGAAGCGGTATAAAATGTGGTTATGAAAAAAATCTATGTGTAGCCCGCGGGAGATAGCACAAACATCCAAATGACTCCCGATGCCCAAAAGGTTAGCCACCCCTGGTTTAAACCAAATTCGGAAGTAAAGCTAATACAAAGTCAATGATTTGCTAGTTAGTTATCTATGCAGACACTTAAAAGTATAATTCGCAAAAGTGGTATCTGATGCTCCAACTAATGCAGATAACTGTTTTTTCTTCAAACGGATGTCCTCCTGTACAATTTTTTCCACTTTCTCGACGATGTCTGATGTGGTGGAATCCCGACCATGTTTAGAAAGACCATGCCACTTGTAAATCATTGATTTACTAGGGCACTGTTCCCCATAAACGGTTTGCATTTCATTCAAAATGGTCTGAGCATTCTTTCCTTGCTTGGTAAGGAATTTTATCACAGCACGGTGTTCAATTTTCTCCATAGTTTCAGATTTCTTCCGCATTGACTTGTTTAGCAGGCGAATATTCGTAAACGAATGACGCAATAGGGCTGAAACTTAATTTATATACTAATGATGAGTCACCAATTAGTATGACACCAAACGAGCGCCCCTATCCCCACTCCATCCCCTCCACCCCACGAACTTTTGGATCTCCCGTAGCTTAGAGAAGTCCAATTTTAACTTGACCGTTTGGCATTACGTCTATCTGTAAATTGGTTTGTACGCTACGTTTCCGTTTGAAGGTGATGGCTGTTTTAATGATAAAGTAAAGATTTTTTTTTTCAATGTTAAATTGTCTTCTTTATAATTCGGACTTTTTTATTCACATTTTTTTAAAATGTTATTCAATTCAATTGAATTCAATTCAATTCAATTTATTTATTCTTTAAAAACATTACAAAATTTAAAATTTTAATGCGTTTTTAAAAAAAAAAATTAACAGTATTACCTTAAACATTAAATTAAATATATAAATGGTAGGCAAAAAAAGAAAAAAAAACTATATAAGTATTAATTGAGCTTGCCTTTTAAAGGCAGCTTCACTGACGCTAAATATGTCGATATCCGAATTAATTCTGTTCAACAGCGAGATTGCTCTCCCGACTGGCATAACCATTGGCAAGTTAGTTCTGCAAGCCGGGAGATAAAACAGTCTATGCTGTCGATGACGGAGATAACCATCGGGAACATAGAAACTAATGCTCTCCATGATAGCCGAGTTTTCGAACCTTCCACGAATCAGTCTGAATAATACAATATAATAATAATAATATATAATAATATTATTTTATAATAATAATTTATAATACCTACTTTCACGAAGAAGGTTTAAAAACAACTGTTATTGAGGTAGTGAATTGTGATCTTTTTTGGACAAATTGTATAATTCCTTATTTGAAATTTAAAAAAAAATATGTGCAATTCACACGTAGTAAAAGTGAAACCTTCATAAAAGTAAAGTAGATAAGAGAGGGGAAGTTACGAAGCACAGTACAAAGAGGAGACCGATAGGCCACGAAGCACAGCATAAAGAGGAGACCGATGATTCAATACATTCTCTCGCACACTAAATCCTGTAGAGGTATGTCTTTGTCTCTTTTTAAGTGTCGCTTTTTAGTTTCATCGTGTTTAAAATCATATGTAGGTATGTAAGTACCTACTTACAAATCTTATGACTTCAGTTGCAATTTTCTTTATGATTTTATTAAATAAGGTAAAAATAGGCCTACATAAATTTTCGGTCGTGAAGTCTACCGTTCACTGAACTACTGTTATTTGTTCCAAGATGTAAGTAATTAATTCGATACAACATTTATAAAATATGTTTAGTTCTTGTTTCCCAGGTAATTATAAGTAGTAAGAGTTCGTATTAGTTCTCCAGGGAGAGTTCCGCACGAGTTTCGGAGAAACGTGCGAGCAGTGTATTATTAGTTGTTCTTTTTCCCTTCATCACGTTTTCCAGGTCGCCCGTTAATTCCAGAGTTCAGGGGGTGAATGGTTATTAGTTCATATCGGCAGGACACACTTGAGCTGGCTGTAATCCTGCGGCGGCGATGGACCCGCAGACCCGCAAAGAGAAAATCCGTAGAAAAGCCATCTGTCGGCAACTTCAATTACGAGATTTTCCAAGTTCCAAGATTGAGTCGCGCGGACCAATGGAGGGGTGGGGGTGGGGGGAAACAATGAGAGGTTTGGCCTGAATAGAGCTGCTTTAAGATATAGGTCGGGATTTCTTCACGAATAGAATGGAATGTTTTGCATTGATCCGATCCCACAAGACTAAAAAAAAAATCTATTAAATCTATCTAGGTACTGATTTTGTTCATAGAAATTTTAATTGTCTACCGATGGTATGTTTCGATTACAATTCTTCAATAGACTGTTCGCATCCTTGAATGTTTTTTATTTGTGATAAGCGTCATTGATCTCCTCGATATGGGTGGACCCAGTGAACCCCAGATTCCTACCCACCCCTGATTCCTTTTCCTTTCCAGAACTTCCTCTCCTTACTTTCCTTAGAAAGACCCTCCACACAGCATCCACAAGATGATAGTCCTGAGGGAAATTATTTTCCTCAGCGACCTTCGGATTGCGAGTCAAGAGCCTTATCCCTCGACGACGCGCTGGCCGGAGTTAATGTAATTAAAATATATATTTATTTGGGAGGCGGGTATATATACCGCCGCCTCGGGAACCATTTATTGGATAACCAACACCTCTGCCATTGGTCACCCCAAGTGGTTCGCTACGTTTGGCGACTTAGCAGGGGTGCCCGGGTTCATGGGGTGAGGTTTGTTCAGGTTTTGACGGCGTATGCGTTTGCCCACCTGCTGCGTGGCAGACCGAATCAAAACAGTCTGGTTGAGGGAGGCCTTTTAACCTTTCCAGCCGGACTCTCTCGACCCATTGCCTTGCTCCGCAGTTAGAGGGATGGATTCATACATCCGTCACTCCTGGACACACTGACTCCCAGATTCCTATCCAACCCTCATACCTTTTCCTTCCCAGAACTTCCAATTATTCCCTTCCTTAAAAAGACCCTCCACCCTCAACACCACTAAGACGACGTAGGCCCTGAGGAAAATAATTTCCCTGGGGCTAATGTAAAAAAAAAGAAATTGAGCTTTTCGAAATTAACCGATGAATAATCTGTTTTTTCTCTGACCTAACAAACAGAGGCACAAAAACATTTCTTTATAGGAATGAACACTGAGCACTCTTCGGAAGTGAAATTACCCCCACGAGCGTAATAGTAAAGTTAAATTAATAAAATAAGTTGAATACGAAAACAAAAAGCAATTTGTATATTAGAAGTACGTTTGCAGTCGGTATGCATTCGACGGTTAGCCAAAGCACTTATGTAGCTAATTTTAAATTTCGTGTATGACCGTTATGAATGAAATTTGTTGTAATGAGATTATTTGAATAATGTGTATGCAGAAAGATACCCAACAATAGAGACTTGACCTGGTACACACCCGAAAAGGATAAAGCAAATTTTCCGTGATATGTTTAAAAATATCTATTTTATTACAATCACGATCATTCGAAGATAAAAATTTTGTGAACAATATTATGAAAAATAAAATTTATTGCAGGTACCGTTGTTATAGATAAGACTGGAGTTAAAATGAGGCAATAAAAGTATATAAATAAGTACTGCATTGAGCGTAAGCATGCACTCTCACAGAGTGTTAAATAGAGATGAACTGAGAAAACTTGTTTATTAAATTGTTAACCGTAGGTCTGTTAGTTATTCTCTTAGAATTGTAATAAATAAGTATATGCAAGCGTGAAAACAATTGCGATAGAACTTTTGTTTACTTTAACAATGCTTGCGTTGAAACTTACAAATTAATTTTTTTTTAATTTTTTTTTATAAATTTATCCATCCTTCTACAACTCATTTGCTGTAACTTCTTAACTGTAGTACAATATGTTTTCTGTTTATTTTATTATTTTTATTTTATAATAACTAAAACAAAAAAAAAAAATTGTATGTTTTTCTCCATATTTTTATTTTATTTTTATAATAGCTGAAAAAAACCCTTTTCACTTATTCTACCTATGTAATACTTATTTTTTATACTATCTTTATATTTAATATGTTTTTTTAAGTCTAATTTATAATTTGGGTACTTAGAAATATAGTATTTTGTTTTAATGTTACCCACACTCAGGCAGTGCCTTAGTGGGTTTTCATTTCTTGTTCATAATTGTTATTATATATTATGTTATTATATAATATTTGCTATTATACAGTTAGAGGAGGCCTATGCCAAGAGGCAAACTGAGCTTCGGGATATACTATAACAAATAAGATCATGTCTAATACATACCTAACAGAAGTTCAGAATAAAAAGGCTTATTATTATTATTATTATTATACATTATATGTACAAAGAAATGGGAATAAAGTTAAAAAAAAAAAAAAAAAAATCTGCGCCACAAAGGTGCTAAGGATCTTCTTGAAATTAGAGAAATTGAGAATCCAAGATTTTATTTTGAACGTAAGAGGAAAATACTTCTTTTGAAATAATAAACGTAGTTTTTATATCCTCTTAAACTTTGTTTCACAGCAAAACACATCATTCGGGCTCCTTTAAAAGCTATTTACTGAAAAGCATTACAGCCGAATTAAATTTCTCCTTAACTTACCAACTTTCTCTTACCGTCATTCTTATATTCAAACTTTAAACAAACAATGAAAAAGCGATATGAATAAAGCTATATAAAGTAACTAGCAGATCTGGCCATACGTTGCTGTGGCTAACGAAAAACAACGCCATTACTCAACCTTTATAAAATCCACACCACCCACTTGCCAGCTGCCCGCTGCCTGAATTGAATATTTGAATTTCTCGGCTTTACGCATGTATTATAGATATAAACCTTCCCCTTGAATCAACTATAATAATAATAGTAATAATATTTGGATGATTTATATAGCGCCGTTTTTGTGAAAAATCACCTCAAGGGCGCTGTACAAACTTATAATACATTTCTAAAATCTAAAAAACTACAAGCTAGGCAAACAATTATAAACAACTTATGGCTAAAAATTGCATACATCGGTTCATTGATCACCGATACGAAAATATGTGTACAATATTTTGACCAATGAACGCGATGCTGCCTAAAATTTAATGAAAACAGGACCATACTTACCTGGGAGGTCGCTTGAAATTAACACTGTAAATTGTCTACTATATTATAATTATTATTTTTTATTTATATAATAATATAGTTAGCGATCGCCATTAATTATACAATGCTTGCAATGCAACACTGGATATTTGAAAAGGGAAAATCAAATACCTACTTACTCTAGGACATCTATTTTCCAATTTCTTGAGTAGAACGAATTTCAAAAGTGACTATAGTACGGCCCGCCAGCCGTTTTAAATCGCACAAAAATATTTTCTTTGAATTTCTCGGCTTTTCTCTAATATAATTTACATGTATTATACATATAAACATTCCTCTTCAATCACTCTATCTACTGGTGAAAACCGTATGAAAATCCATTGCGTAGTTTAAAAGATTAACGCGCACATACATTTTGAGCGACTTCATTTTATACTATGTAATGATTTATTACAAAAAACGTGAATACTAGTAGAAGAATACGGTTTCATGATTTAACTACTCAGCAACACCACATTTTTCACCAAAGACATTGAAATAACTATTCGAAAAATCACAAGATTTTTTTTAATAAAAGTTGTATTCATTATTTGGTTGTCGTTGGTTTGGTTACTTGAAACATTATTCTGTATATTTTTCTGGTAGTCACCCCTTCGCTGGCTATAAAATTCGCTCATTTAATCAATACTTTATCTAGCCAAGCATTAAGCCCAAATCGCATCTGAGCATAGCAAAATAAATGTTTTGCCTCGTTGATAACGAAAGCATGTCCACAAGTTGAGGTAAAGTAACAAGATTTTGGCTTATTTATTATTCTCTTTGAATCTATAATGTTTTCCAACGGTTTTTCTTTACTGGATATTTATCACGTGGAAAAGTTTGAAAGAACTGGATATTGGAACCCCGGCGGAGTACATAATTCTTGCTTGGTAGAGTAAGACGTCTGATTTGTCCTTTCAAAGTCGTACGCGCTAAACCATAAATTATACGGTTTGTAAATTCTAAGGGCTTTTGTAATACTCCTGATTTTATAATATATCATGCTTTTGTCTGATAAATAAAAGCCAATGAACACTCTTGGTGTGTAACATAAAAAAAGCTAACTTCATACATTAGGTCTGTGTTTGATGATAAAACAAATGGCGAAAAAAGAAGTAATTTCTTTCAAACTGATTTAAAGGGTTTTTCTTTACTATTAAATTTCTTCCATGCAAGTAATCAAAATAAGGGCATGTGACTAGTGTAAAAGTCGAAAAACCTATAAAAAATGTGTACAAAAGTTATTTTATGAATAAAGAACAATAATTTATTTATTTAGAATCTATAAATTCTCTTTTGAAAATAATACATACATTAATATAACTCCACCTTTTAACATGTTAAACACGTGTTAAGCAATGCATTTGGTAACGTAATGTTTTCGCATATTTTTTACAAAAGAAGGGTTTGGGCCTCATTTTATGTGGTCACCTTTGCAAAGGCTATAAAGTTGGATTGGCATTTAACAAACAAGGAAACAAAACCCATCACAAAGTGTCTTTTGTGACAGTGTTAAATGTTAACGTGTCCCAAAGTCTAAACCCAACCTCGTGGTAACAGAAATCACGCGGTATAAAGACTATCACACTGCTTTTGCTAAGCCGAAATGTTGAAACGCGGGCGCGAAACTTGAAACCTCCACAGGGCGATGTTCCAGCACGTTTTTCGGCATAAGTCCACTGGTGATCCGATGTACGTGCAGGCCCATACGGTCACCGGGAGACGAAAGTTTAAATTAAAACTAGGATTATGTGTATAACACGTAAGGTACAACTTTAATGTAAATAAATTACAGGGTCAATCAGATGAACAGAATGTGAGCAAAGTAGAACAAACGGGGTCTGGAGTTTATTAAAAACGATTCGGCTATTTATTTCGTTAGCTAGATTAATAAAGGCGTACATTAAACAGCACATGAAATACGTATAATAAAATACGCATAAAAAATATTGTAATTAAAAAAATACAGCTCCACTGATTATGAAAAAAAACGAGTGTACTTTAGACCACACGACTGAAGTAAAACTACAAAACAAACCTCCCCCAATGAACCCAGCTATCCCTGCTAAGTTACCAAACGTAGCGAACGGGGTCACCTATGACCTAGGGGTGAATTATGACATTGGGGTGAAATATGACCTTGGGGTGACCTACGACCTTGGGGTGACCCGACCCGGTAAAGGCCCGACCGTTCGCCTAGCAATCGATTACCGTTCGCATCGATTACCGTTTGCATGACATTTTTCGTAACAATCACCACTTTTCGTAACGCATTCACCAGCTTACCCCCCAAGTCGAGCGTGCCTAAAAAAGTTTTACTTCAAAAATACACTCGAAAACTAAAGCTTGTAGATTCACATAATCTAAACTAAAATTATAAATGACTTTTCTATGGTGGTACCACCACAGTTTAACGATGTCTTTACAAGACTATTTCCGATTAAAATAAATATACCTGCAAAAACAAACATTTGTACTTGTTTAAATAATGGCAATGACAACAATACAATAAACAACCTACATTATACTTTAAAGATTAGTCCAAAACAAAACATTCGCACTACAACGCAAACCACCAATGCCCAATCTCATTTTAATTGTGGAAAGCAATGTTCAATTTCTCGTCGGATCCATTTTATGTTTCATTAAACAGTCGTTGGCAAGTCGCCCCCATCTTAATCACACAATCATTATCGAACATGCGCTCAATGAGCATTGAGCATCGAGCATTGAGCAAGGGGGGAGAGTATTTATTTTCGCATGAAACTAAACCCGCCGCAGTCCAGTACAATAAAGATAATGCAGCCGAAGCTGGAACAATGCGGAATAGTTGCGAGCGGAAATGGAAGGCAAAGGCATTATCGGCCACTGGTCACAAAAGTTTAATTACAGAATGAATCTGGTCTGCAGGGGCGCCACTGCGCGCCCCCTGCTGCATGAACTACTTTCCGGGGTAGCACCAGTTGCAGATGCTTAATTCCGATTTACGAGTGGATTCAAGAGAAATATTGGCTTGATAAGTTATAGATTATCAGATATTATAGGAAATATTTAATCGCAAGATATCCGTGCCGCAATTCCGGTTTAAGTGCGCAATCAAATCCATAGTAATTATGAACCATCTTCAAACGTACTCGTATTATAAGTACGAGTATGTATGATGTTTATGTATTGCTATGTTTGAAACTATCAAAATATATTCTTTTTACCCTCATGAAGGTTTCTGGATTACTACAACCATGTGACAATACACCTGATAAGTTTTTAATCATCACAAAAGCTAGTACGAAACTGTCAAAAATGTCAATTTTGAGAATGACATTTTGCAAACAATCGATTGTTCGATACGTTTTAAGATTATCACGGCCAAAAGCATTTTAGTTATTTGTTTTTGGGGTGTTATACCGTGTTGCGCTACCTCCTTCTTTAGCCTAAATAAGGAGGTAGCGCAACACGGCATAACACCCCAAAAACAAATAGCGAAAATCGATTGTTCAATTTATTGAAACTCACATTGAAGGAATTGGTAAATTCATTACAATTTTTGTAATACCTAATGTATATGAAACTTTTAATTTACTTGTGATTATATTTCATTTGTTCATACTAAATCCATCTGTACTTTTTTATTATATCATAACATACTAATTTTTTTATTATATCATATCATACTAAATCCATTTGTACTTTTTTATTATTTAAGGCTTCTAGTGCTACTTACATGTATATACTATTTCGGTAATTTAAATAATCTATTTAATTGATATTTAGCATCAAAATTATAAAATTATATGTATACAATGTTTGAAAATGTACCAATGTTGTCATTATGTGCCTGCTGACAAACTACATAAGTAGTTTAGCGGGTTTAAATGTAAATAAATTAAAAAAAAAAAAAAATCAAAATTTCACCTTCGAATAAACTCTTTAACCAAAATCAAATACTTTGAATCTAATAAAAAAATATGGGTATTTTAAATAGGTACCAAATTTGATTGACTTTTCTTATAATTACATAGGTGACACGAGAGCTGTTTGAAAATCTGAATGTTCCGGGACTGAATGTATTGAACGTGGGAGAGGGGAGTGAATCGCGGGAGGGGGGTTCGCAGGTGATGGGAGAGGGAAGGCGGGGGAAGGTGGAGGAGGAACGCGTGAGGGGATGGGGATATGGGAGCGGAAGGGGAGGCGAAAGGGGAACGGGCGAATGGGAAAAGTCACGCAGGGAGAAACAATTTCTTTATTAGTGGCATTGCAACGCATGCGGAGAACTCGCTATATATAAATAAATTATTTTTAAATTAAGAAGAGGAGAGTACTTTTAAAATGGGAGGAAATGAACAAGGATCTTGTAGAAGAATGTTAAATGCCAAAATTTTATTCCACGGCCAAGCTGTTGAGTACAAGAACAAGTTGTAAAAACGTGATCTTAGTTCTTCGGAGTAGCTTTCATTAAAACACCTAACATAGAAACGGTAGCCCCGAAGTAAGTTTCCGTTCCTGAAAGACGGTCCCCAGCTCGTATAGTGAGTATTCAAGATTCAAAGCTGGCATCTTCAACTGAGAACTAGGTGTTTAATTAACGGTAAGGAGCCGGTTGTCCTAATTTACAGCGGCTTGCAATAAAATCCTCCTTCTTACGTGCAAAACGCGGGTGTGGATATAGCCACATGAAGAATTCACCCTTTTTAATGGCTGTCGATACAATTATGTAAGAGGGTGTAAAAATTACTTTATATACCTAACATATTAATATTATATGAAAATTATCACCAATTTCCGGTTATTGCTATTTGAAATAAAACTTTTGTTATTACGTAGGTACTTATTAATAATATACGTACTGTTATTTTTGCTATACAAATGTATCAAATATAATGTTATAAATAAAATAAATAAAGCCCTCCCCCCTAAAAGCATTCTCGCCATTGTGAGCCTCATAAATTCCACACTCAGACTGCGTTATTTCCCCAAAAGTTGGAAACACGCGCACGTCATTCTCATCCCAAAACCTGGAAAGGACCCGAAATTCTGTGAGAACCATCGTCCAATCAGTCTTCTTTCAAATGTTGGTAAAATATTCTAACAAATTCTCCTCACTCGGCTCTTAAAGCACATTCACGAGGTGAAAACCCTCCCTGATGAACAACATGGCTTCAGATCTCAACACTCAACCCTTCATCAACTGTTCAGAGTTTTTGAACTGATTCTAGGCGGCTTCAACTCCCAACGGTCCACTGGCGCCATTTTCCTGGACATAGCCAAAGCCTTCGACAAAGTATGGTCAAACGGACTGCTTCTCAAATTGCACAACACGGACATCGATCCCCAACTCCTCGGTGTCTTAAAATCATTTCTTTGGCACCGGACTTTTCAATTAAAGATCCGAGATACACTCTCAACGCCCAGATTCATGACAGCAGGGGTCTCGCAAGGGTCCCTGCTTTCCCCAACCCTCTTCAATATCTACATTCACGGTATTCCACTCACGGAGAACCGAAATTCGTATAAAGCCTTGTACGCTGACGACAACCGCCATTATGGTTCGATACAGTTCTCCCAGGATGATCACACTTTGCTTACAACACAACATAAATATACTCCAAGACTTTTATAACAAATGGCGTATATTGGAGGTTGCCCACCACTTTCCCATGGCGTTCTAAGGAAACAGATGGTTTCCTCCTTCACCGTACTCGTCAGGACTCTAATTTTTTTTATTTATAAAGAAGCTAATTTTTATTTAAAATGACTCTAGACCCCCAATGTCCGGGCATACATTGGTAGCAGGCAGTATGCGAGTGCGTACATGTTGTTAGTTATTTATTTCACAGTATCACGTCTCATCTCCGCCACCTGATGTAGCTGTAATAAAAGTTTGTTAATATGCAGAATAAAAAATAATAAAAAATTACATAATTTGATGAGATTGTTGAAGTTAACCAAAGCAGCTGAGCTACAGTCACCCGGCAGTCCCGCCGAGGATAAGCGGAGCCATCAGTCCAGTCGCAAACGAGACTCGGTGTCCGCGCCCCTAAGCTGGCACCCCGGTAGGCCCTCGAAGAAAGTGTTGGGATTAAGGGCAGAAAAACAGGCAGTTGATCTTCTGGCCCGCTCATGGCGACGGGGGAGGCGCGGGCGGGTTATGCAGCGGCTACCTTGGGAGTCATCTTCTCGGTTGTTGCACGGACATAGATCTGGTCCACCCCCTTGATGGGGTGTAGGACAATACAAAAATGAGATGGTAGTTCAGTTCCGGCTCTTTGAATGATACAAGTCAAGACACGAAGAACTTGTTGATAAGCTACACTTAGGATGTTAAGTAGATTACTAAATACATAAAGTAAATGTATTATTGCGGGGCAAGAATTCCAATAATCCATGCGCTTGATAGCTGCAAGACGAGTTGTTGTCTAGCCTCCTACATAGTTAAGTAAATTAAAATACGTACATATAAAAAGATATTTTATTTGATTTATTGGGGGGCTGGAATTCCAACAATCCATGCGCTTGATAGCTGCAAGACGAGTGGTTATCTAGCCCCCTACATAGTTAAGTAAATTGAAATACGCGTATAAAAAGATATTTTATTTAATTTATCAGGGGGCTAGAATTCCAATAATCCATGCGCTTGATAGCTGCAAGACGAGTTGTTATCGAGCCTCCTAAGTTAAGTAAATTCTAATGTAAAGTCCATGCTAATTTGTACAGCGCTCTTGAGGCGATTTTTCGCAAAAACAGCGCTATATAAGTTGTCCAAATTTATTATTATTATTATTATTATATATCTTAGATTTAGAAAAAGAGTGCTAGAAAAATGCAAGTATAGTTAGGATACGAGAAGGTTATTGATAATATCTAGTTAAACAAAAAGAAAAAAACAAGTAATAGGCAAATTTTAGATGTTAAATAGGTTGTTGAAGATAATACCTAAGAAAACACGATATATATTAATAATATGGCGTATAGACGTGAACCCTTCGAAGAGCGCTGCTATTTGCTTCTGACGAAGAAAGGTTCGCAGCACTCCTAAGGGTCACGTTTCCATGTACGGCCAAGCAATACCCTGGCAAAACAACGTTAAATACTTTGGAGTCACACTCGACAAAAAAACTCACATAGCACACACACATCAAACATACAATTAAAAAAAACCAAAAATGCTGCTGCATCCCTTTACCCGCTTTTACATTTTAATAGTCAAACGTCAATACAGAACAAAATTATTATTTACAAATCAAAATTGCGACCCATTATGACTTACGCCGCCCCAATTTGGGCCACAAGCAATACTAAGAGTCTAGAAACCTTTCAAAATGTCTTGCTTAGAAGATTCACCAAAAGCCCTTGGTTCGTCCGAAATAGCATTATTAATTCAGGCACGAAAATCCATCCACTTAAAAAACACATTATAGACCTAGCCAAAACATTTTTCTCCAAACTTGCTTCAAACCCGAACCCGCATCTCATGTCTCGGGCAATCAAGTTACGATGACAATCTCCTCCACTGCCTGCCCATATCCAACCTTCATCCACCTTGATGCGCGGGCTATAATAAAATTTACCTTTGTTCTCTAATATAAAAAATAAAAAAAATATTTATATACATTTATTATGGAATACATATTTGTATATGAATACACACACGCATCGGTGTATGTAAAAATGTATGTATATGTGTGTATATCTATACATAATGTTTACCGCCCACAGATAAACAAACCATCAAAAAAATTATTAATGCCCTTCATCTTGCCCAAGGTAGCCCGAACATCGGGGAAAAAAAATCCATCAGGTGACATTACTACAGTTTGCAAGACAAATGGGTTAATTTCTCCCTGTATGTAACTTGCCAAAAACCAATATATAATATACTTTAAGAATCCTTCCCGATTAGGAAAGATTGATGGCAATACTTGACGAAGTTGTTATAAACAAGTATAACGTCATTGCGTGTCACGGTTACTTTGTCACTGTTACTTTGTTTCGGTGAGTCGTCACTGGATCATAGTGGATCCGAGGAACTGGGTATTTTAGGAACCAGTTCCTATTTCCTATCGGATTTACAAAATGGTCACAAACACTCAAACCGAACCAAAAGCCGCCCGCAGGGCCTAGTAGCATAAACCTGCGGAGCGGGTTTTTAACTGCTAGTTTTGATAATAATTGTTGTACTGTAAAACTCACACAAAGTGAAATACGATCCAATGTGTTAACCCACTTAATATAATGATATTGTAATATCTTTTTCTGAAATGATTTCTCATGTCCTACTTGGCGGCTCACCTATTTTTTGTTTGTTTGTGGAGACAAGAAGCGGTGTCGAGTCGGGAGTTCCTTTCCTTTGTGTTCCGACTAAAGTTGTCAGATGTGACGAACACCGTTGCACTGTCTGGGTGGGAACATTAAAATGTCGCTTCAACGCTTCTTTTCTACTTCATCCCGTATTGTTCGGAATATTATATTATTCTGCTATCCTGTTGCTTTCTTTAACAGATTTTTATTTTGTTAGTGAAATTCTTCATCTTGAAATAGTATTATCTTTAGATATTATTGAATTTCTTAACGTTTTTCGAAAAATATTTTTCTTTTATCTTCTTTTCCTAATTGATCTATTTTCTCTTTTTTAGGTTATCGAATTGTTAAATAATATTAGTTTTTCAATAATTTTAAAATATGGCCTGCATTCAAAACACTGGTACAATACTAATCTAAACTTAGACCACTGGTAAGAGTGAAATTCCAAAGTTATTTCAGACTTTGTTTTGCAGGACGAAAATTGCTCTGATGATGCCTAACTTACGATAGAAGACAAGAAGGGGGTATTTCCACAAATGAGGGATTCTGTTGAAAATCTCTTATTTTAAGTAGGATGATTTTAATCATCTTTCTAAAAATGTTTGGTTTATATGTTTTCGTTCAATATTATTGATTTTAAAAACGGTCTAAAACTGACAAAATCAAAACGACCCATGGTTTAAAAATAGGAATGTCGCTCAGCTGGGACAGCAAACACTGTCAGTGAGCGTCCACGCTCATAACTTTGACTCGCTGTAGATTCATTCGTCAATTTAAAAATAATTAAAAAATGCTATAAAAATCATTGTAATTTTTTGCTTAGTTTTTTAAGCAATAAAAAAACGTGGGAATACCACATTAAGAAGAATTTAAGACAGTAAGAAAAATATTAAAATAATAAGAAGAATTTAATAAAGTTGATTGCATCTTGCTGATTAAACAGTATTTGTAAAAAACACATTGCAAATATTGCAAATATCGGAAAAATGCGGTGGGTCTAGAGATTATCGTGTTAGCTTAGTGGTTAGAACATACACCAGGACTAAGGAAGGTTCCGAGTTCATATCCAGGTAACGCCAATAAGTTTTTTCTATCCTTCAAAAAAAAACAATAATGATTTAATGAATATTGTTGAATATTGCTTTGGGAGTTTTTTTAAATTTCTTTACACATTTGAAGGTTTTCCCGAACTCAATCCAGTGGAAACAACAATTTAATTTATTTTGAATACAAAATACTTACAAGAATCCTTGCAAGATATTATCAAACGCCGCCCGAATATTCATGATAAATAAAATATAATTTTCATTGGATAGGCTTTAAATCACAACGGGGAGATGTTTGAATATAGGTAAAGCCTTAGTATTTAAATCACGTATGCGAGCAACGTTTTCCGCAAATCTACCAATTTAAATTACCGGGTTTGGTTCAAGGGTGTATTATTCGGATATAGCCTTTATTGGATTCAGCGCATAAGTTATATATACAGTTAAACGAATGGATTTTACAAATTCAGTTTATTAAAAATTTTCCCCGTTTTTCAAAGAGTGCATTATTAAATTATGGAAAATTTATTTTGTTCATCGATTTTAAAAGCTCGATGGAATAGAAATAATGAGGGCCGAATGTGCAGGGAAATCTGAAAATTTGCCAAACAAAAAAACGTCTGTTTTTTAGTTATATGTATACCGTCCACATTATAATTTGTAAGGACGCAATCAGCACACTTCCGATTAATTGAAAAATAATAAGTCGAATCAATAAAATCTTTATAATTTAAACTAGTTTTTCAATCCGGCTTCAAATTAACGCCAAAAAAATATTTAGAATAATATTGACAAAATTGTAAAACTAACCCGGAATTTTATATTATTTTCGACAATTCAGTAAACACTGCAAATCTCTACAGCTCATGCTAGAAACAACAATTCGAATCCTTGCTCCAAGGAGAAAAGCCTACTCTAATTTCATTTCAATTTGTCAGAGCTCAAAACAAAGGGAAACAGTTTAAGTTTTATGAAACAGATATTTGTGTTTTTGCTTTGAAATACACAGAATGTAATAATTAGGATTACACACAACGTCACTAAGAACACTGTAATAAAAATACACAGAATGTAATAATTAGGATTACACACAACGTCACTAAGAACACTGTAATAAAAATACACAGAATGTAATAATTAGGATTACACACAACGTCACTAAGAACACTGTAATAAAAATACACAGAATGTAATAATTAGGATTACACACAACGTCACTAAGAACACTGTAATAAAAATACACAGAATGTAATAATTAGGATTACACACAACGTCACTAAGAACACTGTAATAAAAATACACAGAATGTAATAATTAGGATTACACACAACGTCACTAAGAACACTGTAATAAAAATACACAGAATGTAATAATTAGGATTACACACAACGTCACTAAGAACACTGTAATAAAAATACACAGAATGTAATAATTAGGATTACACACAACGTCACTAAGAACACTGTAATAAAAATACACAGAATGTAATAATTAGGATTACACACAACGTCACTAAGAACACTGTAATAAAAATACACAGAATGTAATAATTAGGATTACACACAACGTCACTAAGAACACTGTAATAAAAATGTAATAATTAGGATTACACACAACGTCACTAAGAACACTGTAATAAAAATGTAATAATTAGGATTACACACAACGTCACTAAGAACACTGTAATAAAAATGTAATAATTAGGATTACACACAACGTCACTAAGAACACTGTAATAAAAATGTAATAATTAGGATTACACACAACGTCACTAAGAACACTGTAATAAAAATGTAATAATTAGGATTACACACAACGTCACTAAGAACACTGTAATAAAAATGTATTATTATAATTAGTTCTTCTGAAGACGAAGCAAGATGAAATCACTACTTTTGATTAATCTTTACTACAAACAGGTTTAGAATATGAAAACTAAAAACTATGTTATGGATACATTGAAAGTTTTTCTATCGTTTCGCTTGAGGAGAATTGAAATAAAATTCTTAGTTACTTTATAAAAATACATAATCCTATTGTACTAAAAAACTTTTATTTAGTTAGAAATGTGAACTTTTTTTTATTTGAAGTTTTATTAGAAATGAGATCCCTGAGGCGTATGTGTGGTAAAAGCATGTATGATCGTGTGAGAAATGTGGAAATCCGCAAAGAATGCAAGGCTGATGTAAGCGTGATGAGTAAGATCAAGAAAGGAACGCTCCGATGGTTTGGGCATGTAGAGCGAATGAACGAGGAAAGGAGTGTAAGGAGAATATATGACGCAGATGTGAATGGTAGAAGAAGTCGAGGACGCCCAAGAAAGACATGGCACGACCAAGTGAATCAGATACTTGAGTCGGGCCATGCCAAGAGTCAGAATAATAGAAGAGAATGTATGAGACGTTGTATGAATGTAAACGAGGCAAGGAATGTGTGCCAAGACCGGGATGTTTGGCGGTCCGTCCTCTCTGCCTACCCCTGCGGCGAAACGGCGTGATGGTTAGTTAGTTAGTTAGAAATGTGAACACAAAAAACAATAAAAAACGGTGAGGGTAAGATTATCTATTTTCTCTTGATTAATTTTTTTCTTCCTAATGAAATAATATACAAAATAAATAAAAATAACTTTTGCGCAAAAAATCGAGCTTTTCTCGACTCCGTTTGCCAAGCAACTTTATACAAATTACCTACGTTCGTGGTAATATAAGGCACATTAAGAATATACACATAAATGACTTGTGTATTCCTCTTAAAAATACGATTCTCTACCCGAGAGACACCGATGAGGACATCACTATATCGAGAAACGTTACAACTTTTGCCATTGAATATATATGTAATAATATAATTAATTTCACCATAAATGCATTCATATTAATCAAAAATCGTAGTTCAAACTCTAATTGGTGCTAAATAATGGTGCACCTACCAGTTAATCTCTTTTTAGCACCAAAAAAACATTTATTGCTAATTCAAATGAAAGCAACCACCCCAAAACAAAAGTTGAATAGATACGATTTTCCGGAACCTGCAGTTGGCAGACTATAGTGAGCAAGCAAAAAGGACCACGCAGACCCGGTTTGGTTTGTGTCATGTGGAAAAAAACACAAATAATACGATTCGAGCTATTGTTTTCACTGTACAAAGAAGCAAATTGTAAAAATACGACACAGTATGGGAAGTTGGTTCCACCGATTGCGGCGAACTCTGTTAAAGCTATCCTGTGGAATGAACTAGTAAAAATTAACATTTTTGGTTAATATTTTAACACCGGTTTTGAGGTTTAAAATCCGTTCAGTCAATAAATCAGAACAATGCATTCTGTATCTCTAAATATAAAAAATTTAAAAAAAATAGTGAAGTTTACAAACTAAACTGACAAGAAGTGAAATTTTTCAAAATTGAACACAAGAACGTGATGCATCGTTCTGTAGAAAGCAAGAAATCCATAATTATTTTTTACTTTTATGTGAATACCGCAAAAGTGTCCCAAATACACCCTTCTGTAGCCAATGAGACTATGGCATACCCAAATTGGCGTATGTTGTGAGGCTGAATGTATAGGGGAGGGGAAGGAGATAGGGAAGAGTAAGGTTGGGAAATACCTGGCTATTCAGATCTGGTCATCAAACAGGGCTAAAGCCATTTCAAGCAACTTAAATTCTGAATGATACTCTTACACCAGGGCGATACTGAGAGGCTCTTCCGGGATTCGATCCCACGACCTTAGGATTGCGAGTCAAGAGCCTTACCTCCCAACCACGGAGGCCGTTAGATGAAATGGTGTCCAAGAGGAATCAATAGACCTTAGGAATTAATAGAATTAAGGAATCCGCCCGATCAATGTAATAATCAAGAAAAACGGAAAAAGTATAGAATCATTTTGGAAAGGCATTTTATCCATCCGTAGATAATATTAATATTAAACTTTAAAATGGGTGTTAAAAAATAAAACAAATATCGTTTTTTTTAGATGCAATACTTGTAGTTTTCAAATTTATATCTTAACACTCTGTTTAAATATGATTAGTTTACACAGATGAAATAAATATGCATAGTGCTATAAACCATTTAGTATAAGTGCAAATTTCTTTTGTTGAAAATAGTTCACAATATTATTAATTTCACTCCCCTTTGAGATTCTTGTTTGATGCAATCAATTTTTCGTTACCCACATGAATGCTTTATACCATGTATAAAAACAAAGCCCAGAATCTTTTGATAATAAATAATTAGTTTTCATTGATTTAAATCAAATCATTCCGACCATTCTTCGTCTAATTAAATCTCACTGCATTGCAAACTGAGCCACGAAAGATTTTTTAAAATTATATTAACAAAGAAAAAACAAGACGACTAAAACATTTCTGATTCACAGCATTTAAGCAATGCTTCGGTTTGCAGTATAATTTATTACATTAAAAAAATTTTGACGCTTTTTACTGAAACTTTGATTATTATCAGACTCTTCATTCAAACGATATAAATAAAAGGGTCTGCACTGAAAACCATCTTTTCCAGAATTGGAATGTTGTTTTATCACCGTACAATCGGTTCCCTCAGACATTTTCAATTAATTGAATACCTACATGATAAAAAACGAGGCAATAAAACTCAGTTAATTGTGAGCTTTTGAAAAGTACTATAGTTGTTTAAAATATAATCACGAAAGCCGTTTGTTAAATCATAATGAAAGATTGGTACCTTCATTTCTAAGAATTTAGATTGTTTAAATACTTTACTCGTATATATATATACTCTTTATCTCTTCCAACAATTACATGTTCGTTCCTAGGTATTTTCCGAAATTGAATATTGTAACAAAAATAAAAATACCAATGAAAACACACTAATAAATACAATTGTCTAGAAATATATTTTTAAAATATGATGTAACTAGTGAATATCCGCAAAAAATTAGGAGATATTATAAAAGGATTTATATGATGGCATGTTAGTTTAAAAGTGCTGACTCTCGAAAAATCACAAAATTTAATTTAATTTTTTTAATTAAACCTATCATTTTTTAACAAAAGAAATTCAAATAAGGAATTAAAATAATTTTCACGAAAATTTTTGCATCGTAAAGCCAAATTGGATCTTGGCAGGTTTTTTCAGCTGCGCCAGTAGCCAATAGCCAGGCTAGAATTCAAACTTACTGCTTTGAATTTGGACTATATGTACACCCGTGGAACCCGTCCTATACTTGCTCGGCTATGAAGTTTCAATCATTTCCTTCGTTGCACTGCGCACCATGTGCTAAGGTATTTCTTACCATTATTATTGTTACAAACTATCCGATTCACCAATCGAATATACCGCTATCGTATGAATAAATCATCACAAAAAACTATCACGGGTGCCTGTGCTTCATTCCAAGTTCCGACCGAGGGATCCCTACCTACAACAAGCAAGTTAACTTACAGTGAGTACCATTGTGACGTGCATAACTTGCTATTTGGTTTATGAGGACGCACGCGGAGAACATATGAAGCACTTGTCCGCAGCATCCTGAAATATAGCTCCATTATTTGGGCCCCTTCTGAACAAAACCATATCCTAGAAATAGAAAAACTGCAAAAAAAGGTTTATGCGTTACCTGTATATGAGGGAATATACATACTACCCATTCCTGTATCCATCATTGTTCTTAACAGGAATTCTCGATTTTAACACCCTAGAAGCCCGCCGAAAAATATTTTTAGGCAAACATTTTTTTAAGTTAATCTCCGGTACCATACTAAATCCGCCAATATTGAAAGAGATCAACTTATATGTCCCTAACGCGTATACTCGTGGGAGATCCCACGCACTTTTTTATGCTCCGAAAGCGAAAACTTCTGCCTATCAGAATGCACCATTAAGCAGGTCGACTTAACTTCTTAACGATTGTGCATTGAGCATCGACATCTTCAATGTCACCTACAGAGAATTCAGTAACCATCTCTTGACATACGTCACAACATAGTTAAACTGCCCCCGTGCAATTTAAAAAAAATGTAATCTTCTCCATAAGTTTTTAGTGTATAACTGTTTTATGGAGAACCTGAATAAAATAAATAAATAAATTTGTTGAGATCCATAGGCAACTCCTAGCGTGGAGTGGATATAGAGTTTCCACTCTAACCTAACCCTGCGAGGTGATATCACCAGCGTCAGGGGCGTGCACTCCATATAGGCACATAAGCACTGCCTACCCTACCGAAATTTGTAAAACATAAGCATGTAAATAATATTATAATTTATTAAATTATTGATAAAAATAAATACATACTTTCAAAAATAAGCGCGAAAAAGCTGAGCAAGCGAAACTACGCGAGCGCCTCCTCAAACGGCATACCACAAACGTGGCATAAACTGTAACTAGAAACTACACGCGCGCCCTCCGACTGCCTCCGACCTCCGACTGCCTAAAATGCGGCCTAAGCAGGAATTATTTCTGCTTGGAGCTATCTTCATACAAGATATAAATATCAATGTTTACGAAATGCACATAGCATAGAGTGGAACTGTCATTTTGAATTTGCTTCTATGAGGTTTTTGTTAGTATTAGGCGGTGCTTTCAGGAACAAAATTAGCAAATGGCAATCAGTGACGACAGTGACATCTGTTGTTATCTATTTCTATCAACTGGTTGTCTTACCAGCAGCAAGCACACTTAACGAAAACTTGTACGAAGGGAGTTATTTGTAGTAATTTTTTTGTAGTAAGTTTGTAGTAAGTTATTTCAATCAATCGGCGGTTTTCCTACTGCCTACCCTGATCAAAAACTCTGTGCACGCCACTGACCAGCGTGCCTAACTTACAAAACGTATATCAAATCAAATCAAATCAAATCAAAAAATATTTATTTTAAAATAAAAATTACAAAAGGTGTAGCTTATGGGTAGACACCATTTCTTCCAGCTAACCACATTTATTTAATTACAATGTTTATATAATATTATTTGTTTTATTATAGTTACAATGTTTATACAGATAAAATAACAATATTCCAATGAAAAAAAAAAAAAACAAATATATATACCAATAAAAATAGGCGTTTCATTTACGTGAGGTATTCACTCAACGTGTAGTGACATTTATTAACAAGGAAAGTGTTTAGTGACGATTTGAATTTGTGTGTATCTTGTATTTGTTTAATGTTATGTGGATGTGATGTTATAGGTACTTTATCGTGGAATTCTTGACACATCAGTTGCATTTTTCAAAAGAGTTCATGACATTTACATTTATTACTTAATTTTGTATTTACCTGCTACCGGTTTCGACACATCCGAGTCATTCACACACTTAAGTAACACAAAATTAAGGTACAAATGTGCGTGTGAAATAAAACTCTTCAGACCAAAATGTCTACAAATTTTTACATAGTTAATGCCCAAGAAATTTAAAAAAAATCAGAGTGTGCAATTCACACGCAGTAGAAGTGAAACTAAAAAGTCGCTAGATGTCGCTTTCTTTTCTTTTGCCTGTTTATTTTAAAATGGTTTGAAGATTGGATATTGATTTTACAAAAATAAAATGTTTATTTTTTTGGATTTGGTAGTACTGAGGCTGAAGTAGTTTCACTTCAAAAAGTTATATAACATCCTAGTAGTGCAATAAAAGTAATGAAATATTTATTAAGGCGATTAATATTTTATTTAATGAAGGAAGTGCTTAAAATGTATAAAATATTCATATTGGTATTTCTACTGGTTACCAAATTGCCAGACTCGCTGTATTCTGGCGCAATATGGAATAACAGTTGGTAATTAGAGATGATCTAAAATTAAGGGACAAACACAAGCTGTTCCCCCAAGAGATTCCTTGTCGATGACTAAACAGAATTAAATTACTCCTACTGCGGATGTACGAATACCTATCTACTCTGGGAATTACATATAAACATCTATTTGTAAGGGGGTGAAATGTTACAAAGTTAACTATGTATATCGCAGTTTATTAGTCTTGTTATGTACCCGTGGTGTTTTGAAGTAAGTACTTGAACAATGATTAGAGACTATCCCTTGTCAACATACGAAGAGATACATTTATATGATGTAAGATGTTTGAAAAAAAGTGGGCACTTGAATTTTTCCTGGCACATATTTATTTTTCACCGAACCAGTTTCGCCCAGCTGCATAAGCGCGTTTGTCCACCGCCGCCGTGACCAAGAAATGAGATTCTTTCGGAAGGCGATTGTGCGGTCTACCGCGACCAATCTTGGTTTGTTTCGACGCGTAACCAACACAAGACAAAAAACCGTGCGCCGGCGCCGGCAATCGCGGGTATACATCGTGGACAAGTTCAGACGTGCTTTTGTATGTGTACAAACAGAAAGAACGCGGGTTTCGGCTTTCAGATTACCAGCGACATCTGAACCTGGCTTTTATAAATAAAAACATTATTGCCAGCTATACGCCGAAAAATCAGAAAGTCGAAAATCTGTTTCTACACTATTGCCCCCATTTTCGGCACATCACGATCTCGGACCGAGTTTTAGCGATAGTGCCTATAACTATAGCTACTCATAATCTCGGCGCGGCGGCCGAGATGACGGACGTGCGGTACACACATTACTACGGTGCGGACACCCAGCCATATCGTAAGTATCACTACTTCGGCAACGTCTACATCTCGTTTTCGGTGACGGCGGCGGTGGACAAACGCCCTAACAATAGCAAGGATAAAAAAAACATTGGTCGATGAGTTAAAGAACGTGGTTCTATCGTCTGTCTGGTTCCCTCTCGTATTGAATGTTAGTCGATTATCAGGGCAATTTTCACCCTGAACTGCACTCGTACTGCACAGCCCTGTAGGCAATTGTCTAAGCTATAAGCTATAGGGCGCAGCGTCTTCCTCTACTATACTATGTGCACCTAATCTATCACTGAATTATTACTTTCTAAATGATCAATTTTTATGATGTATCAACTACAATTTTGAACTCTTTATTACAAAAAGTAGTCATTTATAAACAAATCTTTGTTAATTGTTTATTGCAGTAGTTGTTTATTTATGTAACCCTAATCACAATAGGCCAAAACCAAAAAAATTATATTAATAATCTAAAAATTCAATATATCTTACAACAAACCCAGTAGGTAGCAACCTAATAAAAACAAATCTTAAAATTGGATGATCAAGTTTTGCATGTTGTTAAAAAAATGTGTTTACAATTGTTTTTGAAAAACATGTCAGCTTTTCAGGCGTGCCAATCTAAACCTGAACCAAAAAAAAACAAAAGTTGATTTTTTATAAATTACTAGCAGTTAAAAACCCGCTCGGCAGGGTTTTGCTGCTAGGCCCTACGGGCGACTTTTAGATCCCCTCCCCGCTCCTATGTTCCCCTCCTAACCCTCCCCTCCGCACCCTACAGAGTTCCCCTTTTCCCCCACCCCTCTTTCCCTCGACCAATCCCCTCCACCCTCCGTCCACCCCCTCCACCCACCATCCTCCCCCTTCCCACACCCCTGCTCCCACCCCCCTCCGCCCCCCCCTCCCTCCTCAACCCCCTCCCCCCTCCTCCTCCCCACCCCACTCACCCCTCCCGCTAACCCCTTCCCACCCCACTCCTCCCTACAAATCCCCAAATTTAAATCGCAATCGGATGAAAGATTTAGCAACGCGTAATTTCATGATGCTAGTGCTCACTATTGTATACAGAAACCATCGCGGGCATACACACATCAAATCCCCAAAGTTTCATCGCAATCGGATGAACGGTTTAGCAACGCGTAATTTCATGATGCCAGAGCTCACTATTGTATACAGAAACCATCGCGGGCATGCGCACATCAAAACCCCAAAGTTTCATCGCACTCAGACGAATTGTTTAGCATACATACAAACATTTTTAGATTTATATATATATAGATTCAGTATCTGTATTAAGTTTTTTTTTTCATTTAATAAGTTCAAAATGTCATCATGATAAAACAGCAGGAAAATTAGTTTTCAGATGTAACGCGAATTACGAGAAAATATATTTCCTTCGTAACGTAACTGAGTATAACCTTCGAACCGAGTAAAGCCAGAAAACAGATCATTCAAAACAAACGTGTCTACCTGAAACCTAATCATATAATTCATACGTGTAGCGTGTAGGTATGCACTGATATAACTAATTGTCCCCTTTAATGCAGGTATTATAATAATATAATAATGATTGTGTGTTCCAACAGACTAATTTATAAGCCGCACCATCTCTATTCTCTGGAGGTTATCACGAACACGTTTCGGCAAATGGAGCACTTCATATTATATACTTTTGTCTTCGTGTTCCGCGCCGTACTGCGGGGACAAAGAGAGCGTTCTTGCGAACTCAAGCAAGTTATGCCTGTAGTTAGATGCCTACTCGTAAAATGCGGGTATCTAACTTTCCTTTATTTTTATTGCGTAACTAAAAATCTTATAAATTTAAGTAAAGCTCTGACATTGTCTTCATTCATTAAAAATTGATTACTAAATTTATAATTCGGTACCATACTTCATATGCTTGAAACAATATTTTTACACACCTATTACATTTTTTAAGTAGCAGGTAAACTTTATATTGCGTTGAAAACCTTTTTATTAGTTATGAAAAATACTGTAACTTATTCTATAGGACGATGAGTTCTTTAGCTCTGCATCAAAAAGGTATGGGTTCAAATCCAGCGAGGGTAAAAATCCAGTAGGTTTATTAATTGTTTTTGTGTTTAATTCGTTGAACTCCATTTTAATTTTTTTTAAATTTAATTAAAATTAAATTTGGTAATCTTATTATCGAGTTCTGCAAGTATTTTAGTATGTTTAATACTAAATATTATTATCAAATTTAATTTTAATAAAAAAAAAAATTAAAATTAACATCAAGATTTATTTTTCAAACTTTTGATTTTGGGATGCGGGTACGGGTACCACCGCCCCGGGGGTACCCGTACCCCCGGTTCGCTACGTTTGGTGACTTAGCAGGGGTGCCCGAGTTCATTGGATAAATTTTGTCCGGGTATTGGGGGCGGATACATCTGCCCACCAACTGCATGGCAGGTCGGATCGAGAGAAAATGGTTGAAGGAGTCCCTTTGACTTCTCTAGCGTACTCTCTCGGAACATCGCCTTGCTCCGTCAAGTGAGAATCTGGGAGTCAGTGGACTACGTCACCTAGACACACTGACTCCCAGATTCCTGCCCACCCCTCATACCCTTTTCCTTCCCAAAATTTCCTCTCCCTCCTTTCCTAAAAATACCATCCACATAGCATCCCCAAAGATGACATATCTATATGTCCTGAGGAGAATTATTTTCTCCAAGTGTGGAGCTAATGTAATAAACAAAAAAATATATGTTATAACTTCTGCGATAGAACAATGAGTTCCTTAGCTTTGGGGCAAAAAGATGAGGATTCATGTCCGGTGAGGACAAAAACCTGATTTATTTTTCCCACTGCATTTAAATTGATTGAAATATTGTTTACTCGCACAGGGAGAAAGATATTCTCAGCATCGAACCATCCAAAACAAAATGTTGCGTGAAATTCTTTAGTTTTTTTAGCCTTTTTTATTAGTCACCTGGTTTAAATTGCCCATCACTTCCAGTTTTTCGCTTTCCCTTTTCCTTCCCGCCCCTCACGTCCCCGCCCTCCTCCCTTAAAATTCTGTCAACACAACATACGGATGCAAATTAAATAGGCCCTGGGGCATAACAACTCAGGGTCCTACGCGCACTCCATAATTGGAAAAAATAACTTGCAGTTCCCTAAACAATGTTGATTATTTTATTCACACGTATTTTAAATGTACGCCGCCCCACCTTTCGATGGAAGTTGGTTAGAATGATTATATTTTAAACTTTGTGGGCATAACTTCTCTAGGTATCGGTGTAAGCGGAATCAAGAAAATATTTAATAATCGTTTGAGTGTGACATGTGACAAGAAAGATCACTCAGAGAAACTGAAAAAAAGAAATAAATAAACAAACAAATACCATCAACATAATTACTTTGTCTGATTGAGCTGCTTGCAATCAATCTATTTTATAATCTATAAGAATGACTCACGAAAGGTTATTTATGAAATAAATAATTTAGAAAAATAAAACACTAATTTTGTGTAAAACCACGAGTTTTAATTAAATTTTTTACCGACCGTTTTCGCTTTGCTTAAGCATCGTCAGGGCACAAATTAATACTGTATTAAATAATAATTAATACTATATTAAGTATTAATTAAAACCGTTTTAAGTATTAATTAATATTGTATTAAGTATTAATTTGTATTAATATTGATACAGGTGAACAAGATAAAGGGGGGGGTTAATAATTACATGGTAAACGAAGTATTTTAATTGTGTAGAAGCTATACCGTGTAAACAGTACCCTGATGATGCTTGAGCTAAGGGAAACCGGTCAGTAAATAAATTAATAAAAACTCGTGGTTTTACACAAAACAAGTGTTTTATTTTTAAATATATCACACCTCAAAGTGATTGCTTCCTACAACACTATAAATAATTTATGTATAGACAATACATGACACAGTCAAAACCTGAGTGCGCGCTTACACGAATATAAATCGATTAAAAATTTTCCAAAACCCTCAAAATACAAAACAAATTTCTATAATTTATATTAATTACTAAACATTTGGATCAAAACTTCAAGAAGTTTTCAAGTACGCATTATTATTCATTTGTTGGTATATTTCTTTGAAGTTCTTTGAGATATTGCGACGTACTCAGTAAGAATTCCAATAGAAATTTTGTCGTCCAAGAAATGTTTACCAACTGAGACTAGGCAAAGGAGTTCCTTTGGAAGTTTTGCATTCACGCTGAAAATTAACCAATAGTTTCAATTTCAACATTTATTAAAACCACCATCTTGTTGAAAGCGCGCCGCGCCATTGCGAAAGAAAATTTAATTCAATTCCTGACGGAAATATGCAAACTGAGCGTAAAAGGTCCGCTTAAAAATTTGGTTTTTATTTTAGTTAATTACTTCAGTTAATTTCGTTTCAACAGTTCTAAAGAATCATTCATTTGTGAACTTGAAAGACATTAATAATTAAAAAGAAGGTGAGAAATAATATTTTTGTTGATGATTTCGTTTCAGTAACTAACAGAAATATGCAAACAAAGCGTAAAAGGTCAGCTTAAAAATTTGGTTTTTCAAAAAATCAAAAAATGTGACGTCATCATTCTTGTCCGGACCAGCGTCGAGCTCTGATCGTACATTTTACGAAATAACACGGCAAAAATGTTAGCTTGTGCTATACATTATACTCTAGAATATGTCGATCATAACTAATGTGGGCGGTTCTCCAGTGTGCTCGTCGCTGGTTACAGGGGTAAGTAAATTATGAAACATTTGTAAAGGTGTTAATTTGTAAAAATACCGCAAAAAAATATTAGTCTGGGAAAGGCGCGAACTTAACTTTGCCGTATTTGGACTTCGCAAATATGTTAATAACATGGCGAGCAATTGGCGCTCCCATGTAAAAAGGTATATTCATTCAAAAGCAGATTTTGCTTTTAAGAACTAAATGGTGATCATATAATGCGAGATGCCTATATACTGTCAGATTGATTTTTTTAACGAATCACAGTCATCTTTCCCCTCTTCGTCCCCACATAGTTTGGTTTTACCCCTCATCTGTATCTTCTCGTCTATTAAATTTGGATGTCTATGATTCATTCATTTTTAGGCAGCATCGCGTTCATTGGTCCAAACATTGTACATATATTTTCGTATCGGTTATCAATAAATCGTTGGATGCAATTTTTAGCCATAAGTTGGTTTTACTTGTTTGTCTAGCTTGTAGTTTTTCTAGATTTCAGAAATGTATTATAAGTTTGTACAGCGCCCTTGAGGTGATTTTTCACAAAAACAACGCTATATAAATCATCCAATCATTATTATTATTATTAAATGGATCCCGGGGCAGCGGTACCTACACCCGCCTCCCAAAGTGTGTTTTCATTAAATTAAAATGCTTGAATAAAAACATCGATGAAGGCACAAAAACATTATTTATCTTTGGGCGTATTTTTCCTGGCGTTTTAACGATTTCGTGGCAAATTAAGATAATGAAAGTAAAAACAAGCCTTCCAATGAAAAATGAAAATAACTTTGATCCATTTGCATAAATGAGTGGCTCCATTAAACAGACATAATAATCGACTCATATTTATGCCGGGACAATATAAATTTAAGGGGCCGCCCGTTGAAATTCCAATTGGAAATGTGTGCTTGAATTATTCATAAGGCAGTCGCGATGGCAAGTTACCCTCTCGTATTCCGTTTACCCATCTTTGGGGGTAGATATTTAAAGCCTCGGCCGGGCGGGCAGTGTTCTAAGTCGGAGCCTTTCTCCGGGCGGTGTTCTTAGCTCAGGCCTTTCTCCGCCCGGCCGAGATCCGCCCCTGAGCCTCGAACCCGGACTTCTGGCCCCGAGGTCCCACTTCTCAGCCCGCGGTGGCGGCGCAAATGCAAATTGCAAGCAAAGTACTTCAATAATATATTGATTTCGAAATATAGATCTAATTTTTAAGGAACAAAGGTACAATTCACGGGTGGATTTTGCCATGCTGTTTCTTAGCTTTTATAATTAATTAAGTTTCCTTTTTGAAGTGAAACTTCTTTAGCCTCGTTTGTGATTTGAAATTCTGACGAAACGGAAATGCGTCACTGAATTTTATTATTTGGGTCCTCAGTTCTAATATAATGCGGTAAATTCGCGCGTCGGCGCGGGACTTCGATAGCGCAGTGGGCAAGGCGCTCGACAAGTCTCAGCGGCCAGACATCAACCGAACGGAGGTTCGAATCCTAAGAAACTAAAAAAAAAAAAAAAATCCTTTTTGCGTAATCAATATTCAATCTTCAAAGACTTTAAAATAAACAGGCAAAAGAAAAGAAAGCGGCATCCAGCGACTTTCTAGTTTCACTTCTATCGCTTGTGAATTACACAATCTGATTTTTTTTTATATATTATTATTTTTCTCTTTAAATTAAATAATTATTTACATACCATGTAATATGGCGTACCTATTCTACCAATCCCGCTGAATTAAGAACTTAATTAAAAATATTATTCTTACTACTGTACTATATATATATGCTCTGTATTTAAGTTAAGAAAGCGAAATATTATGTTTCTTTTAACTTAATAATAAAAAAATAAATAAAAAATAATAATAATTAATTGGTTAAAATGTATAATTTTGGTTTATGAAAACCATTGAAATCACCCATCTAAGGTTTTTTAAAGTCAGGAAAATAAGTATATTATTTTATGAAACTCGTCTGTTTCTAATTTCCCAAAAGTTCGATTTTTTTATTAGCAAAAGGCAAAAAATAAATAATAAATTTTCGTTATGTCCCGCATAGTAAAAATAAATCGATATTTAATTGATCAGTGCCAGACATTATATAAATTATTTATTCAATGCTTACGACGCTCAAGTTGAATATTTTATAACCTTTTCAACGTTTTAATTGTAAGCTTTTCACAAGTAACTTCGTCAAAACTTAAGATTGGTTTATTCTTACTCGACCACACACATGATACGTAAAGAATACTTTAGTTAATATTATTAAGCATTCACCTTATTTCAAAAAAGAATTAATAAATTTTAAATAATTTATTTGTGTCAAACATTGAATCTAGGTTAAATATGCAGAAACAGATTAAACTCTTCTATCTTAAAATCAGTTTAAAAAATTAATTCTTAGCTTCAAAAATTACTTGGCCCGCTCAAACTAGATGGGCGGTTTAAAAAAATTGACGATATATAAAAATTATCAATTCAAATTTTAAAATCTTCTCAGCTTTCGAACAAAATATCTAAGCCAGCGAAGTTTGTTCCGCGGTGGATGGAACATTAAGAAAATTAGATTGCCAGAAATAAATTGCTGACTTTAATTCCGGTAAACCAAGCGCGGTATTCACAAAAGGGATTTTTATTTTCGCATTCGCAGAGATGATAGAAAGAACTCATAAACGAGTTGCGTTTTATTGAAGATCACGTTTTTAATAGAAAATTAATGAGGATTCCCACTTTTCAATGTCTTGCGCAAATCACGCTTTTTTCTCGAAAACCTTTCAGGGACAGAATTTTAAATTACAATTGAGCCGTTTTCAGGTGAAAATTTATAGTCAATCATAATATTAAAACAGTGGTTGGGGAAGGAATTGTGGTGAAATATTCAAACAAATTGTACATCAAAATAATACCTTTTTTATACATTGATCTTCTAGCTTTCCAAGTTTTATTTTATTATATTATTAAATATTTTATAGTCCTGGAAAAAATGAAAATGGAATTAGTTTTCACTCAAAGACTAACTTCTCATAATAGAGCGGTATTATGTTTTCCTTTTGATATGTAAAATAATTTTTTTAGTGAGATAGTTTTTTGAGATAGATCAATAATTTCGACTGTCACCTAATGGAGAACTCAAAGTGGCGACATCTTAACCGTAAAACACACATTCTATAGACACAAAAAAGTGTATTACGGCAACTTGAAATTTGTGCAGAATTTCTTAACTAATCCCAACTAGATCGACGCAGCTATTTCAAGGAAATATTAATTTAACTTTTCAAAAATCAAACAAGCATGTTTGCCGCAATTTTTCACTAAATATCGTTTGTTCTTAAAGAAAAATTTACTTTTTGAAAGTTATGTAATATCTAAATAAATTAAAACTAACAGGACTGAACAACTATCAAAATTAAAAATGATTTATTGGTCAAAAATAAGTTTAATAATAATATTGTGCGAAATTTCAGGAATGAACACTTCATTGCTTATTTGGCTTCTAATTGGATGGGGATCCGCATAAAACATCCACATAAAGCAGCTCGTTAAAAACAAAAATAATCCTGATGGTACCCTTAAGAACTCCAACAAAAGAAAATTTGAAATACTTTGATGTATTATAAAACTCTTCCCAAAAATGCTCTACTCAAATTTAAAAGAAGAAATGCGTATCTTACTGACCAAAGTCTTACACTACAAGGACGAAACCTCAAATCTACTGAGCATTTATTATATAATCTTTTGGCCAGAAATTCATAAATTCAATGCAACTTAATTATGGAATGCCCTTCCAAATGAAATGAAAAACACCATGGGGAAAAATAAGTTTATAAACATCATCAAAAATGGCTAAGTACACAATAAGTTTGTAAAAGACATCGGAATCTGAATAAGTAGCCATGAATACGAATAAAACTAACATAACCTTCAGTCAACAAACATGAAGATATGTGAATCAACAAACATAGTCATCCAACATAAAGATGAGGAAATCATTGATGTAATACCAAACAACTACCTACTTCGAATACTGGAATTTTCGTATTTTTTAAAATGTTTTATTAATGAAAAAAAAATCACAGAAAAACGAAAACATGTCTTATACGAGTATGTCAGAAACATATCTGTTCTTCAAGGTGAATGCTTTAGGTAGTTACTTTTTGGCTTGAGGGCCGTAAATAAGCCCTGTCACGTTCGGCCAAATGAGCGGGTCCGGGGAATGAACCTAAGAATTTATTATAGCCCAGAGGTCACTTTATAAATCTGCGAGAAGACCGGCGCTACTGCGAACAGAGGGAGGAATAGTAGATTTATTCTAACTTGGGTCAAAGTATTAATACGATATTGAGAGTGCATAATAAATCTTGCACAGATTTACGCAGAGCCATATTAATTACCCGTATTATATTTCGTTAAGTTGGAAATAATTATTTTCATTTTATGTGAGAATTAATTCAGCACTTACGAAATCCTCATCCATGTAAAATATGTTCGTTCTAAAGGATCTAAAATACCTACCTACTCAAAACTTACATGGGTACTTAAAAAACTTATTTGAGGTTTTTAAATGGATGTGTTAGCGCCTAAGAGTTTTAATATTCCTTAGCTAGTAATTTTTATGTTCATTTCTTTGGAAATTTGGGGGGTAGTTTCACAGCTAAGAAAATTGGTGTAAGCATCTAATCATTCTTTGGTAACTAATTTTGGACTTCGTGTTTCAATACATTTATCCTTGATTATAATTTATTATTGTTATTTTTTCGTTTTCATTCTTGTTATCATTGTACGGTTTTATTTTTACATCAACGAGTACTCCTTTTTAAGGCATCGCGGCATTTTATCCCCGCTCAAAAAGACGAAGATGGAGATATATGTAATTAGGAATGTTGGAGAGAGCGCGCTAATATTTAAAACGATGAAATTGAAGCGAAAATTGTGAAAATATTTAATAAAACACGACTAGTTTAAAATAGAGCCAAAATCTCTTGGGGACTGTCTAAAATAGCATTAAAAAAAACACTGTGAATTTTTTCATACATATAACTTGTAAAATAACTGAAAGAAATGTATTTATAATAATTTTCGGAGCGTACTTTGCGATTTTTTTTCTATCGAGGGAATTTCATAACTTCAAAAATAACATATCATATTTTTTTGAGAGTTTAAAAACTTCAAATGTTTAAGGGAGATACTCGTATGTAAGAAATCGGTAGAAATTCGGGTAGCGGCGGCTTAAGCACACCCACCAACTTACATTAGGAAACAATAATTTAAAATGAAATAAAACGAGATTATTTATTTGTTGCTTATTTTATTTTTATACTTTTACGATGTAAACATTCCTAATTTAAATGTCGGTAGGTCCTTAAATTCCCTTCTGAATAGAGTTACTTTTATTTGCAATGTTCACGACAGTTTTCAAAACTTAAAATGCTAAAATGTAGCATTTTAAATTAGCTACGACTCGTTGCTTGACAGTATAATGTTTAAAGTCACCAGCCGAACCAGTCCCACGATTGCACCTGACCTACCAAAGAGCGACACCTTTGAACCGCTTGTTCATGTTCACTTCAGACTCCCTGGTACACCGTACACCTGGGAACCGGAGAGCACTAGGTTTGAACTGCGGTATCTACTCCGCGCAGCATCCCCAGAGGTGTCATAGTACATCTGAACTTATGCCAGGATCGCAATTAAAATAATAGAACGGTATTTGTTAGAGAAAATTATGTTTTATTATTTTTCCTCGACAATGTGACCCGTGAGAAAAATTAATTATTTTATCGTGACTTACTTAGGCGTGATTCTTCTTTAGCCAACGTTTCGTTTAATCTTAAATTACACATATGCCCTTATGATGGACACTGTAACTCTATCCGAAACATTGCTTAACCACCGGAGCGCTTTTTGGAGGCAAATTTTCTCTTATATGTAAGTACTCGTAATTAAGTAGAAATTTACGATTTTAAAATATTTTTTTTTTATAAATCCTACAAATATGTGATAATTGACAAAAGATAGATGAATTCATTGGCTATCTAAAACTATAATCAGTGTGTGTGTCTCCATAATAAAATTCGGAAGTACGATTTTTTAATGTGGGTGGAAAAGATTCAGCCAAAAAATCTCGAGCAATTGAAGAAAAAGTTTTAAATTTCGTAATACCGCAAATAATAAATACATCACGAAAATATGATATTAATCGGTCTTGAAAATCTCAAATCATAAATGAATTATTTTTCAAATGGACTTTAAATCCTAATTCGTTTTCTCTTGTGTACTAGACAAAGCAATTAAAATACTAAGATAACGAATTAAACATACAAAAATTTCGTGTTTTATGTATTTTTTTTTCCAATGGCAAAGTAATTCATCTCCATTTGACGAATTAAAGAGACTTAATAGAATAGTGGAAAAAAAGAGACATAAAATAAGAAGATTGGAAAGTACCTAAATTGAGATAATTTCTTCATAGCTAAAGCTATTTGAAGGTTCATCTCGATTCTAAATTGTGATCTCGCATCAAGGCGGCACTGTGAGCATTTACCACTACAATGCAATAATTTAAAAAAACGCATTCTGGGTTTCGATCCTCTGGAATCCGCAAAAATGGGTAAATAAATATGATATTTACCATCCTGAAATAAAGGAGGTGGTTACTAAAAAAACAGTCCCCCTTATCTAATTAAATAATTCAATTTGAAGAAATTATTGTTTAATATAGTTTTTCCCGCGGTTTCGCACGCATGGTATTGGGAGGGTTCCCACTCCGCCCCCCCCCCCCCCCTCTCTTCAGTCCCTCCTCATCCCCCCATCACCCCCCTCCCCTTTCCCCCCTTTCCCCCCTCCCGCCACCCCTCCCACATTCCTACATTAATTATTTCATAATGCCAGAGCTCACCAATAGTTTTATACAAAAAAAAGGATTATCCAAGTTGGTGCAATCGTTGGAAAGTTATGCGCGCACACATATTTCAGCGATTAATTTTTGGATATAGATATTAACTACGACGCCAACATTCACGGTTCCACGGCAACCGTGTGTTTTGCTTTTCTTCTGACGTTCGCAATAACTCGATTTTGTTAGGGACATAAAACGCATGATAAATAATTTTATAACGCCAGAATCAATATATAAAGACTATATTACTCGCAAATAATGAAGCTTTCCATTAGTGAAAGAATTTTTAAAATCCATTCAGTATTTTTTCGTGAAAGAGTAACAAACATACATACATCCACACAAACTTTCGCCTTTATAATATTAGTAGGATTGAACAGTTTAATTTTGCTCTGCTCACTAATTAAATAATCTCGGTAAAAATAAAGAAAATCACTAATGTGACCCCAAAACCAAAAAAAATATTTTCATTTTTTGTTTAAAAAAAATTAAATCTGTTGACTTTATAATATACTAGCTAAAGTCCCCGGCGATGCCCGGGCTTTACACAGAGTTTTCAAAATCTAATGTGGACAGTGACCTTCATCGTGTTTTGAAGGTCATTTGTGCAAAATTTAAAACTGTAGATTTGGTTACAAATCAAATCCACACTGTCGGCTTGCCAGCCCGCTCGTCCACCACATACAAACATTCTCCTTTATATATTATATATTTCAATTAATTTGCACAAAACCTTGACAAATTATATACTTAAACTTTTCTCATGAATCACTCTATTGGTGAAAAGCGCATGAAAATCTGTTGAGTAGTTTTTGAGTTTGTCGCGAACAGACAGACAGACGCGGCGGAGGACTTTAATTTATAATATGTAGAGATTACCAGGGATCATTCGACGATACTTCATCAGTAGGTAGAAAAATAAATTACGAAAAATTGTCAAATTCACCGTGAAGCCAAAGAAATAGAAAGTATTCATCGCAAAACACTTAACACCAGACGAGTCCCACAGATTTTCATGGCGTAGAAAACTTTCTTAGAAATTCGAGCAATTGAATTTAGTGGAAGTCTAAAAGAATATTATAAAACTAAGCATAATACAAAAACCAAGATTTCGTCGAAATTTTATTATCTTCTGGTAATTCATCAATTTCAAAAATAAAACCAGGAGAATGAGAAGCAAAAGGTTACCTAAAATAATAATATTTTTCCATGGAAAGCAATCACTTTGTGGCTTTATCAATCGCTTGTCTTTTATATATTTTTTAAAAATACAACACTCTTAGTTGAGGCATGAGGTAATTACAAAAAAAAATGTGCTTTTGGTGTGTTTTGGTCTACTGTTAATGTACGGGTTCTTAAAATTACCTATTCATGAAATCGAATTTTTAATGTTAGCTGCACAAATTCAGAGTTCAACACATTCTATGAACTTGTAAGAACACAAATGTTTGTTAGAATGTTAGTCAGCTTAGAAAGACAGTGAAATACTAAATAAAGCTGGACTCTTTTATCTATATTGGTATTCATTTATCATAAGTTCACATCATGATACTAAACTTTATTGTTAGATACGTTTATGTAGTGCCATATTGCAGCGGGCGGAGTGCCGCGCAGCGCGCAGTTTCAACTGGATCATATAAGTCAAATGATCATACACATTTCTTCACAAAATCATAATAACAAAATTCCTCGTTGGAATCGAATGGTTTCTCTCGTCACTGGTGTTATATTGCGTTGAATATAATAAATAATAACATGATTGTAATTAGAATATCATTTATTAAACCAGCCGTGCTGACTGACAGTTGTCAAGTGAAAGACAATCTATGAAAATAGTCATAGACAATAATATAAGATCATAGATACTAATACCAACAACTGGGTCATGGGTTTCTTTGTCGTAGATTCACATTATTAAATTTAAAGTATTTTTTAATTATTTTTGAATCTCGATTATGTTTTCGTAGATGAATGAATGAATGCAAATCTTGGAAGTAGAAATTAATTCACTTCCCGACATCTAACCGATCTGAAACTCAGATTTGCATAGGAACGTGGCGGAAAGTCGAAACTGTTTCACTGCATAATAAAAATAGATGTAATATGTAAAAAATGTTTTCAGGTGTTGGTTTCCTAAGAGTTATTTTCTACAAGTTATTATTTTGCAGCTAAAAGCTACTAAAAGTAATTACAGAAAAGGAAACCATCCTTCAGCGTAATTACATTTTAAACATTTTCCTTGGCACAATTATGTGAAAATAAAATTATAGATGTCACAGGTGGACAAATTCCTACTGCCAAAATAAATAAACCGAAACATTTCCGAAGGATTAAACTCCTGGCGTTTATTCCCTAAATTATATTTACTTTCCACTGAAATACTGTTCCGGACGAAACGTTCCTTAATGGTTCGTTTGAGGGTAAAATCTTGGGTTCTACTTCTTCTTGGGTCTTCAGCGGCTTCAAGAAGTCGATAAATACTCTTAAGTCTTTACCGTCCTTTCAGCAGATGGGCTCTAAAAGGGATGTTGACATTTTTATTATTGTACCGAATCGACGTAAATATGGACACTTGAGCAGATGAAATATGAAAGGCTCGAGGAGTGTACAAATACAATATCCGTACAAAACGTATTCGAGGATAAAGAAATATCCCCACCTTCGCAGATGTACCCACGCATATGGTTTAACAAATCCAAAGGCCCGAATAACAAAAAAACTTAACGAAAAAATAATAAATCGTTGTAAGGCAAAATAAAATAATCCACATATATAAAAATGAATCCCTGTTTCCCTTGGTCACGCCATAACTTCAGAACGACCTTAACTATGTCATTCATCTTTTTTTTTAAGTTTAGATACTAATACGTTGAAGAAGATTCTCACGGGAAGAAAAATTAATAAAATTGGATATCTAAATTCAGAAAACTTAACGACTATTTTAACTTCGCACGTTTGACAGTTCACGCGTTTGGTGAAATTGAATTTAGCAGGCAGTGTTTTTATTTGGTAACAAAAGAATGGTCTACGGATTTTTTAAATTATAGATATTTTAAATAGGTACACCTATGTTGGTTAGCAAATTTGATTGATTGAGTAATAATATACAAAAATGAATATTTGTAATAAAAACATTGTAATAGGTGAATGTACTGAATGTACTGAATGTACTGGGACTGAATATATGGAATGCGGGAGGGTCGTTGGCGGAACGGGGAAGCGGGAGAGGGGTGAGGGTAGGCTGGGAAGGTGGTAGGGGAACGCGGGAGTGGAAGGGGATGCGGCAGGGGAACGGGGACGTACGGGAAAGGATATGAAGGGAGAAACAATTTCTATCTTTGAATATTATGGCATTGCAACGCATACCGGGAACCAGTTATTTTAATATAAAAAATTGCCATGAAAATATTTATTTAAATTAATGCAAACAATATCACTAAGTCAAATTCCGACAGTTTCGGAGAAATTACAATGCCGAAATATGAAACTTTGATTTTATAATATTCCTTCGGAAGACTTTTTTATTAAACGTAGCCGTTTCTGTTGGGGTGTGAGTTTTCATTTTCCTTTCTACCTTACTTAAATTTTCACTTTATTTCTTAGATAAATCACACCAAAGAAGATGAACCGAAACATCGCACGAAATAATAACCCTACTAACCCATCACGCTTATAAACTCTTTTCTCTTTAAGTCCCTGATGGGTGCCATAAATTATTCCATTTTTCATAGGAGAATTTCCCTGCCCAGCCTCCGAATATAATATTTCCCTATAATCTTAACAAATGCCCGACTTTCTTAGATCCTGGCGCCGAACTACCAGTTACCAACTACTTATGCGACTTAGTAAAAAGGTTTCCAAGTTTATAAATGAATAAATAAAGTAAAATATATTTAATTAAATACGGTTTAACGATTAGAGGTACTTGATATCATTTTCTTTTTTAAAGAGAAATCTTTCTAATACCTACGAAATAAAGTTACGTAGGTATTATTATTATTATTTTTTCCTCAGCGGTTATTGCCAAGATAACAACAGTAATAATAATAACAATAATTTGATAATTTGTAGAACTCCATTTTTGTGAGAAATCACCTCAACGGCGCTGTGAAATATACCTATTATGAATCCTTAGGCTCTATTAAATTTTATAATTTACAAGTAAAAGTAGATAAAAACACTTTAATTAGAAAGTTTATGCTTGGAGAAGATACGACTCTGCACGCGGAGGAAATTATATTTAAAACAATGGACATTGTAGGATTTTACAAGTGTTACCCCACTGTTATCACTGTTATTACCCCACTGTTATCACTATTAGCATTACATTTATGAGAAGATTAGTGGCAAAAGTAGAGTTAATATTTATTTTGAAGACTGGAAAATTTAGGACTCTAAACAATCGATTAATAATGTCACGCACTAAAATAATAAATCAATTAGCTTGATGCCATTTATGAGTCAAAACAATATCTCGGGGCGAGTGGGACTATACCACCCTTGTTTTTGGATTTTTTGTAAGACTGGAGAAGGTGGGCGGAGGAAGAGGAACATAAAGAAGTACTAGCTAATCAGATATAGTCACTTAATATACCATCTCATGCAACCGATCCATAGTAATAGCGTTCTACTCTTCATTATTTTCAAAAAACCGCATTAAATAGTTTTCGATTCCAAGAATGGGCGAAAACAACCAATAAAGGTCATAAACTAGACAGGCTAGAATCCTTAGAAATTACCCGCCTAACTAAAAAAATAGATCCTTACTTTGTAATGAATAAGAAATTAGAATCATTTGCTAAATATCGGCTTCTATATCCATTGTAATTTTCATCATATCTTCTAATGTACAATATGCATTTTGTTTATATAATGACCATTATACGATTATTCCAACTCCAATGTAAAACATGAGTGACTTAAAAAATCCATCAAAAATTCCAAATCATCATAAATATAATAACGATTTGACAACAATAAAATTAGTTCATTAATAATGCATATTACTTGTAAGGTTTTCCCCGAACAAAATTGAAGTAATGCTACAAACTCGAAGTAATTAATCCTACTGGGAAAAACTAAAATATTTAGAAATTTGACAGTCAAAGACGACTTAGTAACAATTGTGAGAAAACCTATATCTTCTTCTTCTACATAAATAAAAATGAATCGCCGAAATGTATGTACGCGCATAACTTCCGAGCGACTGCACCAAATTGGATAATTCTTTTTGTTTTGTGTTCGTTATTGTCAGGACAAGGTTTGTATAAGTGAGCTCTGGCATTATGAAATTTGTATGAAAAAATTGCAATAGGTGCCGCGCGACTGTTTGAAAACTAAATGTACCGGGAATGATTGTATGGAATGCAGGGGGGAGGAGGGAGGGGGAAAGGGGGGAGGGAACACGGGGAGGGTGTTTGTGCAGGGGGGAGGGGAACTCCTGAGCGGAAGAAGGAAGGTGGAGGAGGGGGAGAGGAATGAGAGGTGGAAGGATAATGGAATGAATGGGAAAGGACGCGCAGGGAGAAACAATTTCTTTATTAAATGGCATAGCAACGCATGCCGGGAACCAGCTAGTAATTGAATAAAATCTTTGTAGACCACCCACCTCACCCTCCCCAAAAGTTGTGTATATAAACCGTGGGTTTTAAATAATTTGTACAAGCCTGAAGATGGCCTTAACAGGCTGAAAGCGGTTACGGTCAAATAAAATAAAGTGGAAATAAGTGTAATATTTGTGTTACTATATGACTATATCTAAATTGTATGTTTTGTAATATATGACGGAAAGTAGAGCTCGTTGGCATTTTTTTATCAAAACTATTCAATTAATAAAATATACGAATAACCCTTTTAATTTGGGCCACCACAGGTAAACTTCAACTTGAAGGATGTAGATCACGCCTTAAGGTCCGGACCATCATTCAAGACGAGATAAGGGGCAATGCAAGACAATGGCCTTACCAATGAAACGACCTCGTAAAAAGTTACGAATATCTTCTTTTCTCAAAGGAATACCGGCTACCTCGCTGGCTTCCTGAACTCCTGGTACTTTGCATGGAGAATTCGCTCGATTTTATCACATAGCATTCAGAACCATAAAGGATTTTTTGCATTTATTACAAATAATATAAAATATAAACTGCCAACATCGTACGTAAATAAAAATAATAATGCATTATACGGGTTCAATTCTATAGTATATAATATCCGTTGTTTTATGAGTTATCTCAAAACGACACATCTTTTGGGTTATTCGACGCTAACAAACGAATATGCCTTGCTTCGGGATATAAAAATACACATGAACAAAGTAAAGCGTAGTAAGTAAGAATTTTACAACTTACACGTGAACAATATTTTTTGGGAGATATGATTTTAGATTTTCACGGCCAAAAGTATTTTCGTTATTTGTTTTTGGGGTGTTATGTCGTGTTGCGCTAACTCCTCCTTTAGCCAACGTTTCAGACAGCTTTACGGTGTCCATCATCAGAGCCACACCTCTGCCCTCATGATGAACACTGTAACGCTGTCCGAAACGTTGGCTAAAGGAGGAGGTAGCGCAACACGGCATAACACCCCAAAAACAAAAAACGAAAATATTTTTTGGTATTTTATGTAAATAGTCGAAAAACATGCAAGGACTATGACTTTTCAGGTTCCATACAACTCAGAATAATGCAACTTCAACACCCCTTTAAAAATTCATTAAAATGAAAAAAAATATTGAAAAACAGTTTATAACCTAATCTAACGTAACCTACTTCAACTTTTTTTTGGTTTTCTTCACTTTTAATGACTTTCACAAAGGAGGTGTTGGAGTGCATGATTCTGAGTTATCCGGTCACCCACTTTTCACTAGTTTTTTGAGTTAAATTGAACATGTGATATATTTCGTAATTTTTTTCGCTTTATAGAAGTGCTGGCTCCTGTAACGTCTATTTTGAACGTCAAAAAGCTTCTTATTGTTTGAACCTTTGTCCCATATTTAAAAAATATAGACTAAATGTTCCGATCAAAAAAAGTTTCTTTCACATTTATTTCAAAATTATTTGATAGTCACTTTAATATTTGTATTAGATTCCCTTGTTGTCTTCAAAGAAAGAATAGCTTTTAACATGTAATCGCTTACAAATCTTTACATGTTTTTTACTACTTATATATTTTTTTAAACAATAAGGTAAATATTTTGTATTTTTCTCTTTTCTTGAAAATGGCACGAACACTATACAATACAATGAATAATAACATTTTGGTTGATCTCTCAACAGTTTATTGTTAATTCATATATTATTTTTTCTGCAACTTTTCTCCATTTATCTTTGTTTTATTCAAATTTTATTATTTTGCTTTTACTGTTAACTTTTCGGTAATAACCGATATTTATGAGTGTTACTTTTATTAAATTATTAACTCCGATACAGGTGAACCCTAGTGGGGTTAATAAATACATGCTGTACAATGTATTTTAATTGTGAAGAAGCAATAAATAAATAAATAGTAAATATTTAATTTTTGGTTTTGCAATATTATGGGGTTTATAAAAATGGGGTTCCAAGACGTTGTAAATATTTATGGTTGAAATAATATTATTATTTTGTTTTTTTTTTTTTTTTGAAAGGCATCCAAAATTATTTTTCGTCATTGTAAATTGAAAAATAAGATGCGATTTAAATTGGAGATATTGACAGTGTATGTAAATAATTAATTATTTTCAAAAGATGAATTCGAAAAACTTTTATTACGTTAATAAAAAAATTATATCCCCGTTATTATTCACACACTTTTAGCTAATTAAATCACACTGAAGGAAAAATGGAGATATCTATTCATATATAAGGTTAATACTTCAGAACCTTGCTGTCGATCCGTGCAACCGATCGATATTTAATTTCAGGACTAAGACTGCTCTATTTCCATTCAGGATTTTTTTCAGTCAGACACTGAAAAGATTCAATACGATTTCGCTTAACATACAATCCGTGTTACTTCTATTATTTGCCTTGGACTAGGTTGGATCTGCTAGATTTAGGGGGAGCACGTAGCAAATTTAAAAACGTACAAAAGTATGGGAATCTTGTAGCTTCTACCTTTCGAGTGAATAAACTGCGCACGGACGGACGATTGTACAGTGGATATATTATTAGAGGAGCGCCGTGCAAGGGTCCCGGACAAAATATACCCCGAACAACAAACACACTGTAAAAGTACAAGAAGTTTACAGATATAAACCCAAGCACTACAAAATATGCATTTTAATTTGTTTAATAGCAATAAGAAATACAGCAGTCACTTCGTTTTTCATTAAATAAACCCATAGCAAAGTTTTACTCGTTCACTTTTAAGTTAATTATGAAAGTTTCTACCCGTGAATTCGTTATACGAAGTATGATGATAAGATTTATTTTATTTTGAGATGTAAGAATGAAGAGTAATGGAGAATAGAAACAGAAAACTAAGAAGCCCAACAACAGCTAAGGGTTCATTATATTTTCATTAAATATCAGACGTTTCAGCGGAGTATTGAAGCGGAATAAACGGCCGGCATTTTCTCTTCAACAAGAGCGCCGATTTGCAGGTTTAAGCCACGCAATATGTCATTTAGAAGCCAACGGATTGTCTTCCAAACTTTAATTTCGCCGCTCTTCCTCGGATTATAAATCACAAAAACCGTCAGTTCAAAATGTTGGACACGTCGGTCATAAGAGAAGTCAGCCGCCGAGAGCTGCGTTTTGTTTATAGCGGGGTTGTTACTTGTTACTGCACGTAACGCTGACATTTGTACGGGATGTAATTAACACTATTATAATTACGCTAAAGTTATTCAGCTCAAGAAACAGGCGCTTCTCTGTAACATACAGCATTGTAATATTCGGATTACTAGAATCGGTTCGTACGTGTTGCTTGGCTTACACAAGCGTTTTGCTATTTCGGGGTACAGCTCCCTGCTCCCTGCTCCCTGCTAAGTACACAGATTGCTTATTCAAGACGGCTTTCGTTACGTATATCACATGTACATCTACAGTACATGTACAATATGTACATTCTAAGGTGGAAAGAAGAAGAGATTCTTAGGTTTTGTAGTAAATCTGTCATGACAAGTGTATCTGTACAGTATACGTAGGCACTTTCCGGAAAATTAATAATTCGTGTCTCTTATGCGGCATAATTGAATAATATACCTTCTAAGGAGGCCATTGAAATTCACTTCCACACATTTATTCAAATGTCGAAGTTATATTATGTTCTTGGAACACGTGAATATTCAACGCCAATAATAATTTATACCCTTATGGATTGTCTATACATCTAAACAATCACATCTATGTTTCATTAATTTCTTATCGGATGTAATAAATTAAATTTTGGCGTACAATTCATCACGATTTTTCAAGGCATGCATTTGTGAAAACAAATTAATACAATATCGCTTCAAAATTATTATTTCAGCAGTATCTAATTACCCAACAATAATCGGTTTTGAAAATAATTTATACCACGTCAATGACATTCAAACGAACACCACCACACATATTCACAATATCATTTTTATGGAAACCGCAAAGCCGTATAGAATATCTATTTATTTCGTCGCTTTCTGGTTACGATTTATGTGTTTTCGATATAATCGAAAACCCCTATACAAACAATAAATTCAATAAAGCTTTGCTGAAACATTTTGCGATAAATGAATGCATTCAAATGATTCACATGTGCCGCAAGGGCATCCAACATAAATAAACTTATTCGTCTAGGTTACGCGTAAATCAAACATTTTATCGAACTCATAATACACGCGGTAAATTTACCTTTTTAAGATACATTGCAAAATTGTACACTTTTGCAAATATCACCGTAATTAAACCGGATCCGCATATTTGCCGACGTTATCAGAACCCCATACACAAGAGTTTTTACATTGAGATGATAGGAATTTTTGTATTTTATTTCAAAAAATTTACATGGAAATCAATGAACTCACGTGTGGGGTGTCGCGCTGTTCAGCAATTGGTCGGCTGGAGTGCCCATTTATCACTTTTTTCAGACGGTTGACCCATTCCAAATTGCTGTGCGTTTTTTATCGAGGCTCGTAGATAATTTTTTAACCAGAACGATTCCAATTCGGCGTTTGTTTTCTACGGAGACTAACACAGTTATTTACAAAATCAATTTGTTGGAGATAAAAGCAGATTTAATGGTGATATAATTTTTTACATACTTTATCCATAAATAGTTAATAAACTCTTCAACACACTGTCCTACATATACCTAGACGTATCGTTATTATTAGCTCTGGAGGAACAAAAGATAATATTTTAAATCTACTCAAAATAGTTCATAGATTAATACTTAAGGATATTTTTTTTTCAATAAATAATTTTAATAAATGAAATTTTAAAGAAATACAACTTAATAACTAACAATTCAATATAAGAATATCAGCAAAATATCAGAAAAATATAATATTCCCAAAATTTTATACCAAACATTCTCAAAATACCTACCTCTTTCTAGGTATAAAAAATTTTAACAACCTCCCATTAAATCTAAAAATTATCGAAAATATTCACGAATTTCATCTTAAGTGAAAAAATTACTTAAAACTACTAGTTATAAGAGTCGATATCTATTATTATTATTTCTTTTAAATCTTGAAATTTTTTATTGATAAATCTTGAGTTTTACTTCCTTATCTGTTTGTTATTATTTGCAATATTTCATTTTTTACTTACTTTCTTGTTTTCATATAATTGAGCCTGAATTTCTTCACCAAACCCAAGAGTCTTTTACCTTTATGGTGAGGAAAGTCTATTTTTATATTCCTTTATCACATTGCTTAACATATTAAAATTGTATACTTTTTGTAAAAAACATACAAATATCAAATACGATGAGTTATTAGCCTAATTTGTTGAACATGAAATCGCTAACATCGAAGTATAATGTAATAATTATTATAACCCCACGTAGATACGTTTTCAATTCTTGAAATAAATGTAATTTGGTAATAATATGGAAAAAACTTACCTCTCAGCTCGGGTAGCGTAATGTCTCACGAAAATGAAGATTGTTGGGAAAAAACATGTACATATATATGCATGGATAAAAAGTCAGTCATTAAATCATTTCAAAATTAAAAATAAAACCGGCGTACAGGTAAACCATTTTAAAGAGGCTCGTACTTGTGTGGTAGTGCACTGGATGGATAAAAAAAAATATTTACCTTTTTGACGATTGGATACGATTTAAAAAAAAAATTATTTTGTCTACAAAATATAAAATACAATGAGTATAGCTTGTAGGTAACTCCTATTTATTTCAGTTAACCTAATAAACAGTAGATGTGTAAAACTTACCTACATATTTAATGTGGACATTATAAAGAATAAATATACCTAAATTGCAAATCTAAAAATGAACGGCTTACTTCTGTAAGTGCCTTTAGATTATTATTTTATGAACTTCGCTACGCACCAAGTATCTTTAAACATTAGTGAGGTAAGAGGGGACTGCGGGCGTATATTCCAACACTGTTAGAAAAAACTATCGGTGTGCACAAATACATTCAAACTTGGACACTTTAAAATGATTTGCCTGTACATAATTCTCTTCTGCATTTAAAAAATTTCACAAAACATAATTCTACTTTGAATCATCTTTTTTTTAATAATTTTATTTATCTTAAAAAAAGGAACATGCTACAGTGTTACTTTTCCTCCATTAAAAGCATTTATGTGGATATACCAGTATATAACTTTAGTTTTCACAAAAACTGAATAATGTATATTTCAAATTTGTCGTTCGCTCAAGAATATTATTCGAAATTATTTTTCGAAGAATTGGAACAAAGCTTAAAATAATAATTAGGAAAAAACTCTAGAATATTATTTTACGAAAATTTAATTGAAAGTTGTCGAGTAATAATAAATTAATGAAATATCGGCAACTCTTCTTTAAGTGGAAGTCTGCTATATTACGTGTGTTGTAAAAAATGTGAATTAAAAACTTACATGAAAGGCTCCTTGAATGAGAGGACCAGCTTGTCCTACGAAGAGAGTTGAAGCAGAATCGAAGACCAGCTCCAGAGGTTCTCTCTTCACAACCTGCGTATCGAACTCGTTGCAGTTGAAGTACAACGTCACGTTCTCTGTGGTCACCTTCAGCGCTATCCTCGTCCATTTCTTCACGAAGCTCGGCACTCCAAAGCTGGCAATCTTCTGGGATCTGATGAAAGAGTTGACATCCGTATACAGCAGTGAAATGTTCATCAATTGTTGTCCTGCCGGTACGATCTGCACTCCTAGCTGTACCACTTCTTCGAGTGGGTTCAACACGCTGAACAAGAATCCTCCTTCCTTGTTTAATGGGCGGACAGTGGTGGTGATGGCGAATTCTGGGTAGAGCTTCTCGGGAATGAATAGTCTATATGGAGACTTGATTTTAGAGCCCGGCTTTAGACCGTATGCGGGGAATCCGTCAAGTCCTTCGTCGAAGTACTGGAATTTGGGATCGCTGAATGGTACAGCGATGGCGTGGAGCAAATCATGCTCTTGAAGTTCTGAAACAAGAAGAAAAACTAGCTTCAATATCTTGCGAGAGGGAAGAATTTAGTACACATTGAGGAGCAGGAGTTCAAAAAATTAGAATTCATTTAGTATCTGAATATTGGTTAAGTGCTGGTGCTGGTGCTGACTGTTTTGGATTTACTTAGGAGCTGTTTAATTTTAAAGAGTCCATAGCTTAACGCTCAAACAACAGTATCAACGCTCAAACAACAGTATCAACAACAGTACCTACCTATTATTAAACCTTGTAGTGTATGTCCATCGTCAGGGCAGATGTAAGGCTAACCGAAAATTTGGCTCAAATTTTGGTTCAAGGTAATGTCAAATAGCTCTCTATTCTAAAAGTCAAACAAAATTATTTTTACCGTAAAAATCTTAAATCATATAGGTATGTAACCATAATTTTAAATACGACCTCAGTGCTCAGCGTTCTACGTGAAAAATGAATTCCTTGTGTGAGCATAATTTAATTTGTTTGCTGTGCAGGGATGCCTGGGGGTATTAGTCATTGAAGCACTTAACTTCGCTTTAAAAACGTAGAATCATGAATATGGAAACCCGTCTGGCCTTAATACAGTTTCGCGAACGTGCGATGGAGCCTTTCAAAAACCTACATATTAAAATACATATACACGCGTCTACGAAACCAAAAAGACCTACTTTATGTAATATTAATAGGGTGTGGCAATAAAAACAATGATATTATTATGTTCCTATTTAGAATCTGAGACTAAGCTTTATAACCTAAAATAAATAAAGCCGAGACTAATCCTGTAGTATCCCATTTCACTTAGACTTTTTTCTATCATAACTTAAACTTCTGTAAAATGAATTTATTCCAAATAGATGAAAAAGCTCTCCTCAAACTTCGACAAAAAAAAACTTTGCGCTGGTGGAAAAAAGTACAACAAAGTGTATAAATTAGCTTTGTGATAAAAATGACAATGATTCTATCTCTCGGGGGCCGGAAAGATTGGCTTGACAAATTGCGAAAACTTTGAGGCCAAAGTCGCAAGAAACTGCTAGGCTTTAAGCCCGCCGCGATTTATGAGAAACGGAACATAATCTTTGACAGACGACTAAGCCTCTCACATTTCACTCGGGAAATTCCTGCCTAGATTCGTTCCCGGGGCGGCATATCTCATACAACCCAAATATCTGTTTTAACTACATACTACTGAATAGCGCTCAGGCTAATAGGCGACTGCGCCCGTCCCGACTCTCGGTAGGTACTGGGTACCTACTGGGTACCTACTACCTACTAGCTACTGGGGGAATGTCAATTATGTGATGTATGAAGAAAGAGACAGGACTCGATAACCTTCGCCCTTTGACGGCAGTAATAATTGGTTTATGGCGGTCAGAACAAATTAGGATTTATAACGACTGTGGTAAAACATTCCCCCGGGACAACTTCCAGTAAGATTTCTCATTTGCCCTGTCACATGTCGTTAAAATGTTTTAACGGATACTCCTGATAGGCCCGTTGTGACTTGTGACCATTCTCTTTACTTAAAAATTGTGTATCTAACAGAAAGAAAGTTTACAACAAAGACAGGACAAAACATTATTTTACGGGCATGTGTCATATTCGAGTATTTATTTCAAGGTAACTCTTCGTTCACGTATTGTCAAATTGAAATTACATCTATTTTATTTATTTTATTTCAGAGCGCAAAAAATAAGCAGTACAACCTATCACATCAAAGCCAAGCGCTAAATCATGCAAATAGAGTTTTTCTAAAGGTGACCATTTTTCGTAAAACTTATTACAAGACAGAAAAGTGAAAATGAAACCACTTCCATTACAATCTTCTAAAAATGCAGGTTTTAGACACTATACAATAAAACTTGTTTGTAATCGGAAAACTATGCTCCCGAATTCATTTTTCATACAGTATAATTAAATTCAAAACATGTTTCAGGTATTTTAATTTTTTTAAATTTAATTAAAATTAAATTTGATAATGTTATTATCAAGTTCTGCAAGTACTTTAGAATGCATTTTTGTTACAACTGTTTCGACTTACAAGGTCATTTTCAAACTGTGGTTAAGCCACATCCAGACGACTTATTTATAATATTTTAAATGTTAATTTTTGAAGGTGTTTAATTTGATTTATTACCGCTTAAAACAATTTGCAGAGACACTAATTGAGAGTGTGATTATGTGGGGTTCGGAATCTGTTTCCCCCCGCACTAAAAGTTAGGGTTTTCTTGTTTTCTAAATTGTTTTATACTGACGTTACTGCTATGACTCTCTAGTTTTTAGGTTTTTTTTAAATGCAAAATAGTGGGGAATAAATAATTTTCCTTACTTTATTGAAAATTTCAATTATTAATTGAAAATGACCAAGTAAGTCGAAACAGCTGTAACAAAAAAACATACTAAAATACTTGAAGAACTCGATAATAACATTATCACATTTAATTTTAATTAAATTTAAAAAAAAATGGAGTTCTACGAATTTAAAACAAAAACAAATGTTTTAGGTACGGGGGCGTTCAAGTATTACGAAACGCGAAGATTTTTGACCCCCCCATGTAACGCGCCGTAACGTTTTTCCGTATCACCCCCCCCCCCCCCCTAAACGTTACGTAACGCCCAAGTGAAAATTTTTACCTGAGAGTCACAATTAAGTTGCGCAAAGTACTGGAAAGTCGCTTAAGTACCATTTTTCTTGTTTTAATCGCGTTTATGGTAAAAAATAAAACAAGAGATTTCGAGAACGAAAAGGATTGCCAACTTGGAAGATTTTAATTCCTTAGTTTTTTTATCTAAATAAAGAAAAACATGTTACGTAACGCGTTGTTTGACCCCCCACCCCTCCCCTTTTTTTACATGAGCGCCACACAGGAGGCCCTGAGGAAAATAATTTCCCTCAGGGCCTATGTCATCTTTGAGGATGCTGTGTGGAGGGTTTTTTTAAGGAAAGGAAGCAGAGGAGAGTTCTGGGAAGGAAAAGGGTTTAAGGGGTGGGTAGGAATCTGGGGTTAAGTATGTCCTGGTCATCCGCCTCCAAGACCTAGACAAACCTCACCCCATGAACCCGGGCACCCCTGCTAAATCACCAAACGTAGCGAACCACTTGGGGTAACCTATGGCAGAGGTGTTGGTTATCCAATAAAGGTTCCCGGGGCGGCGGTACCTATTCCCGCCTCCCAAATTGTAAACATGACAGCATCCATCATTAATAATATTTTAAGGGGAGTTGACGTTCCCTGCCAAATATGAAGACGTTGAAAATGACGAAACCGGTTTTATGATCGGATAATTTCCCAAATTTCCTTGCGGGCGTGGTTGTCAGAGGTTATTAAGCCCTTATCAAAGTTATGCAGTAAGCCAAAATCGTTCTCATGTTGGTGAATGCGTAGGTACACAATGCGTAGATACACGTACGAAGATCCTTACTTCGCGAAATAACAACATTTATTATGATTTAAATACGTTCGTCCAATATAGTTCAACGGATAGAAACTTTTTTTTTATATATGATTTAACATATTTTCTAATTTATTATGTAACATTTGGTTTCCTAATTGTTTCCAATTGAAGGTTGAATGAAGAATGAATTGATTATAAACAATAAATAATTAACGAAATGCGCGACGATAGCACCATCTCTCCGTAACCGAATGAAACATTATGCCGCTTATTTTAGCTAGGACTCATTTTCTTTTAGAAGGTAGGTACTTTATTCTGGTCGATAAAACAGTGCGTGTTATAAATTCATAGAGCCATGATTTATGGTTTTGCTATGGTTTCAGTAGATTAGCTTTTCCCCCGAGCTTAAATGACGGTTCATTTTAAATGTCGCGGTTTTATTTACTTTCATAAAATATAGTATTATTCAGTCGAGTTCGTAATATTATGATGAGAGAATTTTATATCTCTGTTCCAGGTAAAATAAATTTAGACCCGGACTGGTGAACAGTTATTGTGGGCATTTTCAGACATAGTTTAAAACCATAATTCCTGTATAAAAATCATGTTGTTATTTATATCACCGGGTGGGTGGGTTATAACATTGATTTGAATTGATTCAAAAATTTACAAGGGTTCCCAACCTTTTTGATATTCCACTATTTTTTTTACAAGAATCGTACTGGAATGTTGAATGTTGGTTTTTTTATTATTCATAACTTTAACCGCTTCGTTAAGCAATATATCAATTTATTTTAACCGGGCCTTTTTTCCTCCATGGTTTTAAGTTTAAAATATATAAATAATTTTATATTCTAAATTAACAATCATAATTATTACATGGATGAACCAAATTTTGGTTCGACCGGTCGATGCCATCGAGAACCTTTGAACCTACAATAGCAAATAGACATACAATATCTATGTAAACCGATTCAATCGTGATGTACGGCAAAAATGTATAATTTGGAACCATTTATTGGATAACCTCAAGTGGTTCGCCACGTTTGGTGACTCGGCAGGAGTGACCGGGTTCATGGGGTGGGGTTTGTCTTGGAGGCTGATGCATCTGCCCACCAGCTGCGTGGTGGGAAGGATCGGGAGAGACTCTACTCTTGCACCATAGTGGGAGGGTTTGATTCATTTGCGTCCGTTACTCCTGGACACACTGATCCCCAGATTCCTACCCCCCTCATACCTTTTTCATTCCCAGAAAGTCCTCACCTTCCTTTTCTAAAAACAAAACATCCATAGGCCCTGAGGTGAATTATTTTCCCCAGGGCCTTGTGTGGAGCTATTGTAAAAAAACACAAATGAAAGAATACCGTCGGTTTGGTACAGATGTTTAGATCTATTTACTTAAATTTAAAGCAGGTACAAATTCAATAATGATTGTCACGCGTCAACCTCGGCGTATAACATTAGTGAGCTAATTACTGATTGGTATAATTTTACCTAAATGTGATGTGAGAAGAATTACAATTTCCGTAAAAAAAAAACTCCTGCCATAAAACCCAAATAAAAGGTGTATGGGAACACCTTTAATTTGGGTGTTATCTCAACAATTATATAAGTTTTTCAAGTATGTGTTGTATTGTGACAATTATACTACTGTTTCGGGTTACTTCTGTAATAGATTAAGCACCATTAGTAGTTACTCTTGTGCTAATGTTTTTAACACGTCCCTTTTGAAGCATAAATCGATACCAATTAAACTCTTAGCAATGCCTTTTTAACATTGTACTAATGTGTATTATTTTTACTTTTGTTTTGTTTATTTATATAATCTTATAATTTTTCTTTCCTTTCTCCTTTATTGTACTGTGACTTATAATATTTATCTTGGTGACCGGACAACTCAGAATTATGCAACTTTAACACCTCCTTTGAAAAGTTGTTAAAACAGGTGAAAAAAAAACGATTAAATAGTTTACGTTAGGTTAGGTTACGGACTGTGTTTAAATTATTTTTTTCTTAACTTTTATTAATTTTCAAAGGGGTGGTTGTATGATTCTGAGTTGTCATGAAACCATTGATCACATATTATGTAAATGGCATTTGTGCCATTAATTCTAAATTCAAGAATAAATTATTAGGTGCATCTCTAACTTATGAAGAAAACTGGTTCGGTTACAATCGAAAATGAAGGAAATCCACAAGCGTAATAATTTTCAAAGCCACTCGCACGCTACATGCAATACGCAGTTGGATTTTAGTGAAACTTCTCGTACAATTTGGGAGGCGGGAATGGGTACCGCCGCCCCGGGAACCTTTTTTGGATAACCAACACCTCTGCCATAGGTCACCCCAAGTGGTTCGCTACGTTTGGTGATTTAGCAGGGGTGCCCGGGTTCATGGGGTGAGGTTTGTCTAGGTCTTGGAGGCGGATGACCAAGACACACTGAACCCCAGATTCCTACCCACCCCTTAAACCCTTTTCCTTCCCAGAACTCTCCTCTCCTTCCTTTTCCTAAAAAAACCCTCCATACAGCATCCCCAAAGATGACATAGGCCCTGAGGAAAATTATTTTCCTCAGCGCCTCCTGTGTGGAGCTCATGTAAAAAAAAAAAAAAGTTTTCAGCTGAAATACAAAATGCATCTTTTGACATGCTTTTGAAACATCACAACTCATAGTTATTCAATAACGCTAACTGCTGAAAAGAAATTTCTAACGAATCCTAAAATTAAATATTTATTCAGCAGTTTTCTTACACTCTGTACAGTTTGTAGTTCTCTAAACCACCCATTAAAGAAATAAACCGACAATATGTGACGTGGGCGTGTTCATTTGCCCAAATTAAGCTAATTTTTTCTCACTTCTGATGAAATTTATCGAACAATATTACACATGGAAATAACTCTTTCTTGAACAGTTAATCCTAATCAATGGCTGGTTTTGAAAAGAAATAAAAATGATCAAAAACCGTTTTTTTTTCAAATCGTAAAAGCTCATACTCATATGGACTAACCATTCAGTGATCTACACCCTATAGGCATGGCTCTTCAAACCGCCCCATATATCAGAACTTCGAGCGAATTTGCTGTAAATATTACATTTTGATGTTTTCCTGCCGGGGCCGAGAGGGGTGGCCGAAAAGTATCGGCGGCTTAACTACACGTGTCGTTATTTTCGAAGTAACATGTGCGGGGCTCTGATTGGCGCGTTGAGGCGATGACTTATCGATGAACATTTTTCATAATTACAACGCTAACTCGCTTAACGGATGTCCCCATTTTTTTCCGAACGCGGAACGGAAATAACGCGGCCATGTTGACAAAAAAACACGTTATTTTGTAAAAACTTACATTTTTCCTCTACTTGGAAATTTGACAAATCTTTCGCAAATTTGACAAATCGTATCCTAGTAATGATCATGATATAAAGCACGTTTTTGTAATGCCTCAAACATGATCTTTATTACACAAAATTATGTAAAAACAGCCCTTGCCAAAAATACATGTATTTTCAGTATCATGTTAATAATGTAGAATTTTTCAAACTTAGCATTCCAGCTCACTGAAAACACAGACCGCCACTGATTTTATAGGATATTTGATATTTTATAAGCGTTTTCAGGTTAAACTAATTGTACATCCTTAAACGGTATCTCCATTAATGGAGAACTGAATGCCGTTGGCGCTAATAAAAAAAACTGTCAAAAGAAGCGAAGCTAACAGTCCACAATGCAGTCCTGGTATCTATCCTGATGTATGGCAGTGAGGCATGGAACTGGCAGTGGAGGGATGAAAGTAAACTGAATGCTGTTGAAATGAGATCCCTGAGGCATATGAGTGGTAAAACCATGTATGATCGTGTGAGAAATGTGGATATCCACAAAGAATGTAAGGCTGATGTAAGCATAATGAGTAAGACTAAGAAAGGGACCCTCAGATGGTTTGAGTAGAGCGAATGAACAAATAAAATAGTGTAAAAAGAATTTATGACGCAAATGTGAATGGTAGAAGAAGTCGGGGACGCCCGAGGTAAACATGGCATGATCAAGTAAATCAAAAGTCAGAATGATAGAAGAGTATGTATGAGACGATGTATGTGCAAAGAGTGTGTGCCAAGACCGAGTTATTTGGCGGTCCATCCTCTCTGCCTACTCCTGCGGGAAAACGGCGTGATGTTTAGTTATTTAGTTAGTTACATCTTTTATCTGAAGACATGTCATTGTACATCAAATGGCCTATCTTATTTCGTTGAATTGAAAGGGTTAAAGTTAAAAGTTCCTTATCCTGGTTTCAAAGAACTGATATGAAAACGCATTACCAACTCCAAAACATGAATAACTGCAGAGAAAACACCCTTGCGATGGCAGAATTGGACATCGCTACACCCTTATAACAAAGTTAACATACATGACACTAGGTACTCGTATGTATTGGATTCCCATGTTGTTTTAGATATCATGGGAATGCAATGCACCATCCCCATAAAACACTCAATGGTAAAAAAATCTCTTTACGAGTTAAAAATAACTACAAATAAATTCCACTCCGACGAAGGTGAGCAAATTTAACAATGCCAGATCTCTCCATTCGAGAGAGTATGTTACTTCAACACACAGATTAGTTACCTACTTTCCAGTTCAGACGTTAGCTTTTTTACCATGAAGCGTGTCAGTGCATTATTTAAGTAAGTTGCGGTAATGTCGTCTTATCTTTCCTCACCACTTTATAACTTCCGTCGCCGCGTGAACTAGGTCATAAAAGAAAACCAACAACACTGCAGATAAAGCAGAGCTAGACAAAACTAAAAGGTTAAAACCCCTAACATAGGAACACGCTGAAACTGAATTTTCTATTTGTCTCAATCTCACTCGAATCGACAAAGACAGAAGATACCCACATGTTCGTTAAAGTAATGGCTCACCGCCGGACTGGTCCACTAACTAACTAACCATCAAGCAGAGAGGACAATTCGATTTTGGCACACACTCCTTGCCTCGTTCACATTAATACATCGTCTCATACATGCTCTTCCATTATTTTGACTCTTGACATGACCCGACTCAAGTATCTGATTCACACTGTGCCACGTCTTTCTCTGGCCTCCCCGACTTCTTCTACCATTCACATTTGCGTCATATATTCTCCTTACACTCCTTTCCACGTTCATTTGCTCTACATGCCCTAACCATCGGAGCGTTCTTTTCTTAATCTTACTCATTACACTTACATCAGCCTTGCATTATTTGCGGATTTCCACGTTTCTCACACGATCATACATTTACTACACATATGCCTAAGGGATCTCATTTCTACAGCATTCAGTCTACTTTCATCCTTCCTCTGCCAGTTCCATGCCTCACTGCCATACGTCAGGGTAGGTACCAGAACTCCATTATGGACGGCTAGCTTCGCTTCTTTGGACAGTTTTTTTTGTTGGTGCCAACGGCGTTCAATCCTCCATTAATAGAGTTACCTGCATTCAGCCTTCTTTCAATATCTCTATCAGCCTTCCCATCTCTCGTAAACATACTTCCCAAATAAACAACTCATCCACCTGCTCAAAGTATTCATCATTCACAACTATGTTGCACATTGTTTTCGTACTCTCTCTTTCAAACACCATGACTTTAGACTTACTTACATTCATTTTTTTTTTTTTTTATTATTATTAACTCATTTATATATTTAACTCATTCTTCATACATACTTCATTCATCCTAGACACGAGAGACTGTAGATCTTCCATACTGTTAGATATCAGCACCGCATCATCAGCATACAATAGGCAACATACTTTCAGATTACTCAACTTCGCGCCCAATCCCATCTCTTTCAATTCTTGCATACAATTATCCATGTATATATTGTATAACCACGGTGATACTACGCAGTCTTGTTTAACACCTTAAGTGATGTCAAACCACCCCGTAAAATCGCCGTTCACCCTAATACATGCAACGCTTCCCTCATCTAGAGACGCAATTGCCTGCTATGAGCTTCGTATTCACTCCGTACTTGGACAACACCTTCCATAGCTTTTTCCTGTCAACTCGGTCGTATGCTTTTTGTAGATCCACAAAGGCACAAAGGCAGTGCCTTTGTCAAATTTTTTAATCACTCAGGAATGAAGATTATTTATCAATTTATTGGAATAAAAAACGCTGTATTAATTTTTTGACTCCTACATTAGATAGGCCACAATTACATCAATCCAGATCTAGAGCAGTGGTTCCCAAACTCTATTGGCCCACGGACCCCTTGATAGAGTTACCTTCATTCACCCTTCTTTCAATATCTCTATTAGTCTTCCCATCTCCCGTAAACTTACTTCCCACATATATAAACTCATCCACCTGCTCAGTCCTTCAGTCCTCCATTAATAAAGTTGCCTGCATTTACCCTTCTTTCGATATCTCTGTCAGCCTTCCCATCTTTCATAAACATACTTCCCAAGTACACAAACTCACGCAGATTTAATTTAAAAAGAACAGGATTTCATGTAACCGGATTATGATGAAATACATAGTTATGAAACCAGTGAATTTTCCATTAGCTAACAAAATAATACTCAATAAATAAAAGTAAATGAAAATAATGACTGAAAAATATTGAACATGCAGCTGATATGGTAAATTAAACTAAATAAATTATGTGCTTTTAACACCCACAATATTTTCAGACGGTTCCCTTGTCCCGTTAATTTTCATTTAAAAATGTATGATAACAGTGGTTTTATTTGTTTATTTAATAAATTGTTAAACATGAACATTTAATAAACAACTAAAATTATGGAAAATACCAATTTAAAAGATGTTCTCCTTCATCTTCCTACGCCCACTCTTACCTCCGCTCTCTTACAAACTTCCCCCTCACCACCCTAACATCATCAAGTTGATGTTCACTCTCTTTCTTATATGTTTCCTGTGCACTGTAATTTTATTCTACTTTGTTTATCATATTTCGTTAAAATCCTGAGGAAAGTTCGAACTGGTTCAAATTTATATTATTAACCGGTAGGTTAATAATTTAAATACACCAAAGTGGTGTCCAAGCGAAGTTATTTTATTAAAATTGTAAAAAATAATGTACAAAAAGCAGTAATGTAATCTGTTGTTCCAGATATGACAAGGTTTATGAAAGCCAGATAGAACGGACCACCTCCAAAAGAGAATCAGAAAACTTTCGAGCATGAAAACTCGGTCATCCTGACAAATCGGCAATTGCCGGGCATTTAATTGAAACCGGCTATTACTTATTTGTTCTTAAAGTACTGGGTAGACCCAAAACGCATAGAGCACGCCTAATTATCGAGGCAATTGAAATTGACAAAATCCAATTAATATTTTAAAAAGACGACGGCTAAATAAGTAAATAGTTAAAGCTCAATAGTTCTTGGTATCCGGTAATTGACGGCTACACCAAAACTAAATGCAGGAAACCATTTTTAATTGTACTGTTATATCAGCTTTTAGAGGGTTGGAGGTGGCAACGTGGTATCACATTTATATATATATGCGCACTAAGGTGGTCCAGGCCTATATAGAAAAAAAAATTGTTCAAATATAGATGTAGCCACCCATTTAATTTGTTACACCTACCATTCCAATTATGTGTAAAAAATTTCAGCCCCCTATCTTATATACAAGGGGGTACACATCGAATTAGAAGTTTCTGACAAAAGTTCTGGATTTTAAGTAAAACACGTAATTTAAGGTTTATTAATATTACAAGTATTTTAGTCAAATAAGTATAAAACGTATTTAAATTTGAACAAAATTTGGTAACAAAGCAATAATTGACATAATGTTAGCCGCAATCTTCCAAAACTATATTTGTTAACTCCTTTTTAATGTTTCAGTAGACACGATTTTTCTGTTTTGTTCAGCGATGTGAAGTAAAAATTGCTTTTCTTTTCTTAGTGAGTATCGTGTTGTAATCTTCAAATAGTTTAACACCTCTCTCCGCTGTATCATTAACAACACGCAAATTTTTGAGTCAGCTTTTGCCTTGAAGGTTTCAACATTCAACATTGTTATTCCAAGTCTCAGGAGGTAATTGCAAGAAAGAGTCTTTGATATCAAGAACTAAGAGCGTTTTCAACGTTCTTTGTTTTGCAAAAGCTTCTAATGTAACCTCTGAGGCAAGCTTAGCAGAATCACCTCGTATTGAACGATTACCACTATCAGAATTTATTTTTTGAACAATGGCCTGTTTCGCAGCATCAGACAGCTTCTCAGAAAACAAGGTAAATGCGACTAGTTCATCTGACAAATACCATAAGTGACGCTCTAAGACACCCCTAGCTGCTATACTGATTTCGTAATCAATGGCTTCGTATATTTTTAAGCTATTCCAAAGTATTAGGTCATTTACTGGTGCATCTGCTGCCAAAGACGCTTCGATTCAAACTTTAGTGTGGATGAAAACTACCAAATCGAACAATTAGTTTAAATCGTGTTTCGATCAAGCGCACTGGTAACGTATTGTTTAAAAATGTCACTTGTAGACAGCTCAACGTACTCAAACTCATCTTTGGATTTATCCTCTAATATGCTAGCATTACTAGAAGTGCTACTGAAGCTGCACTCAAGTTCGAACTCTTGTCTCGACACCACCGAAGATGAAGCATTACTTTTAGCAGCCATTTCTTTCAATTCTTCAGATCTTTGTTTCTGTTTTAGAGAATTTTCTTTGACCTTTTCTAGTTTCTTGTCGATTGACGTCATAATCATCTTACGTTCTCATCTTTGATCGATGAGAAACGCTGTCTTCCGCATTTTTTATTAAATTCAAAGCGCCTGCATGGGCAATATCAAAAAGTTTGTCTAGTTCTTTTTTAAATAAATACTCTCCTTTTCTTTGTGCTTCAGAATTTCTACCTCTATTTTTCTTCAATAGCAGCCAGTTTTTCAATGCAGTGATTTTGTTGTCTAGTCGGAATACTAGATTTACTCCATACTTTTATAAGTTCTTGAATAAGTACATGCGCGGAATCTTTCACATTTTTGGAATCATTTAATATGTAGTGATAACGGAGTAAAACTTGCCGAAGAGTAGGATGTTGGTTAAGTCTCATCAATGGCTCAATATCTCGAACCCCAAGTAGAAAAATTCCGTATTTTTTTCGACTAGATGAACACATTTTACTACACTGATTCACTTCACGGTCTACTAAATAAGCATCAAATACTGTTCAAATTTGTCTATAAAACTGTTCAGTACTTAATTTTAATATTTATTTAATAGTTTAACGCACGAAACTGGCCTGTAGCAAAAAGTAAAAATTCAGCATTTTATAGAAAAAATTCAAAAACAACACTCGATTGAGCACCCCTTTCTACTTGAGCTATCTCGCTGAAATTTTACTATGTTATTTCTATGAATGTAATGTAACAAATTCACGGGGTAGCCAAATGAAAAACAATAATAAAAAATTAAACAATATTCGATTATACAATATCTTCCCTGATGATGGACACTGCAATGCTCTCCGGAACATTAGGAGAGGGAGAAGGTAGCCACACGACATAATAACCCCAAAAATTACGTTTACCTGAACATGATATTATAATATGGTGAAACTTTCAATTACAGTTTTGCGTGTCCCCCTTACCGAAAGGATCAGTATCATTAGATATATTTTTTATTTATAACCAAGAGAATATTTTAATATGCACAAACACTTTTTTTGTATATATATACCACCTCTATAGGCTGAGCCATTCCGAGGTGTCAGGAACTTAATCTAATTTTGGTATATAATTTGGTACAAGATAAAATAAAATTTAAAAATTTAAATATAATGAAAGAAATAAAAAGAAAGGAAAGGAGAGGATTAGAAATAAGATGAAAGAAAGAAATAAAAATTATTGAGAGAAAAATATAAAAAATACAGGCGTTGAGTGTGTTAGCTTGCAAGAAGTTTTCTGTCCGCAGCATACAACGCTTTTGTTGACTATCCATAATATGTGAATTTTGTGTTTTAGATTAACATTTTTTATCACATGAATGAATATATCTTAATGCTTTTTTCAAATTAATTAATAAAAATTGGAGCCAGATTATGATTTGACCAGATTTGACCATAGGTGGTATTTGCCTCGGGAGTCACGTGTTGATGTCTATATCTTGTTTCGTAATTTTGTTGTGCAGTATGATGGTTTAGTTTGTATTTTTGGTAACGTGCAGATATAATTATGATATTCAGTTACTGCATGTTTAATACAGCGAAGTCCTTAAATAACTGTTTTGTCGAGAATCTTTAAGGTTTTTTTGTAATAACTTTAAAAGTCTTTTTGCACTTTGATAAAACTAGAAATATCTAGTTTAGGTACTTGATTTGAAAATGTTCCACAAATAAACAAATAACCATTTTACACAAAATGCTATTGCATAATGTATAGTCCATTGCTATCGTATTAAATCAAAATATCTGACTTTTAACAAAAAATATTACCATAATTCAGGAATACAAAAAGAGAAAAAACAAATTTTCGTCAAAGATATCGCAATCGTCATTATACTTCGAAACATAAAATTCAAGACAAATAAAAGCCGAATAAAGAATTGAACTGATACTTTGTATGTTGATAATATGCACACCAGACAATTTATTGCACGTACGTGAACATACTTCCTAATGCGAAAAGGGTTAAAAGAGCATCAGATAAACATATTTATTACAAGGAACTTGGATGTGTGGGGGCTTTATTTCCCAGGTTAAACGACCCACACATGTTTGTCCCCGGCTGATTCATGGCTGGTGTACAATGTTTGCCGTGTATGGTGCACCTTAGCACTTAATCATCCCACGTTGTATCAACTCAATCTCACAAGAACAATAATATAAACTTAAATGAGTTTCGTCAAAGGGTAATTGAATTTAATATCTGCTTTCATACGAGCATTAACAACCGTGAGGCACAATAATATTTCCTACATGGAATCAATTTGAACTCGTAGAGATTACATTTCACTAATAAAACGATACTCTCTACCCACATCTGAACATTCAATAAAAATCTTTTACCTAACATTGTTGAATTAGGTACTCATCAGTAAAAACCAGAAAGTTTACTCAGAAAAAAACTTGAATAGGTACAAGTAAAATCGAAGAAGACTTGAAAATCCTGAAAGGTTTTTTAAAGGAAAATTGTACAACACTTCAATTTCCTAGATTCCACCCAAATACGAATATTGTAAACAATTTAATTAATTGAAATATCAGGTTCATCACTCGTGAAAATTCATTGTGAATTTTAACAGCCTAACTAATAAAAAAAACACTTCCCAACTGTTAAACATTAATGTGGTTTTAAAACCGTTGTGTTTTATTTACACATTAAATAAAGACTGTATAATTTCTGTATGAAATTATTATTGATAAATGATATGGCTTTAACTATGCTGCGAAAGAACTGGCAACATTGCATTTTGGTACACTGGCGCATGCGCCATGCGTGTTGGTTTCCCGGGAAAATAATTTTATATGTTATGTGCGATATAAATTATGCTTTTGTACATAAAATCTATTCTAATGACCAATTCTCTGTTATACGAGTATTAGTATAATTATTTATATTTATTATTATTTGTGTTATTTTTCGTCAGTTTTAATCCATTATTTTAATTATTTATTTATTTATTTATTTACACATATAATAATCTCGTATTGTGAATTTAGTTTTGTAACGTCGCTAAAAACCAGACTATTGTAAGACCCGCAATAATGTATGGCTCAGAATGCTGGACTATGTACAACTCCTACACTAGGCAAGCATTGGAGGACCCACCACATACCCGCCCTGGTATAGGTAACAGATGGTTACCCCTTCAAGGCTCTTGCAAGGACTCTAATTTTTTGGTAAAAACGACTCTACATTTGATAACGAAACTAGACCTCCAATATCCTTGCATACGTTGTTAGCAAGCAGTATGCAAGTGCTTAGCGGGAAATACAGATACAATATGTGTTAGTATAACAAAAATAGACAAGACAATGGGACAGGTTGGTGAAAGTCCACTAGGCAACTTGAAACAGCAGAAATGCGAATGCTTAGATGTTCGGCAGGAGTATCACTAAAAGATAAGATCAAAAGTTCACGCATTCGTGGTAGCCTGGGTGTCACAGACATAAATAGTAAGCTGGAGGAACGACAGTTGAGATGGTATATATGGACACATAAGACGGAGACCATCAGACCACGCAGTGAGGCAGGCAATGTCTATGGAGCTTCACCGACAGTCATCCAGAGGAAGACCGAAGAACTCCTGGATGACTCAATGTTCCAAAATTCTTCAGAGAAACGGCCTGGATGAAGGTGATACCCAGAACAGAAGATATTACAACCTGAGAACGAAAAGAGCCGACCCCAACAGCCTACCTAGGCAATGAGTTGGGACAGCGCAAGGAAGAAGAAGAAGAACGTCGCTAAAAGCCAGGTTATTTCTGACATTTTTAACTGAATTTTTCCTACCGCGTGAATTTAATAACATTTCCTTGAAAGTTATGTTTTTAATAACATAAATAGGTACCTAATGCGTTTGTAGCTAAATAAAAACAAGAAATCAGCTTTCATACTGCGCAACGATGAATCTAAATCGAAATAAAAAATGTCGTTTTTTGGTTTTTCTCTAGGAAATATTATTATAATTTTTAATTCCGTGAACTAGATTAAAGGGAAGTGACCGTTTTCTTGCAGACTCCTTAAATAAAAAACAGTATTTTTGAAATGTGGATTTTCGATTTTTTTTTATTGAAAATGTTTGTGGTAAAGGTTTTTTTCGACTTTTTCATGTTTGAAATTAATGTATTGTAATTTTTAAATATTATCTGAGGAATAATTCGAGTACAAAAATCTAAAATTTTCTAAACCGGTTTTGGTTTTTGTGATATCTTCAAAAAGAAGAAATATGCAAGTCATTTAAAATACTTTGGAAAAATTCCGAAATTCTAAGAAATTACCATCAACAAGTTTATACAACAGATAAAAAACCCTCTTAGGCTGGATAAGCAATGTATATAACTTTCAATTAACTATTTTAAGTCAGTTTTTATGTTAGTAAGATTTTCACATTCACGGTTGAAAATTGTATAAAATTTTCCACAACCTTTATTAGTAAGGTCGTAAATCTTTAAATTCAACAACCATAATGAAAGTAGTTGGGGTCATAAATAGGTGTTGAGTAATAAGACTAATATAAGCCCTATTGCATTCAAACCGTCTTATCTAAGCTTGTGGTAATTATATCAACAATATTCATGTCGATCGTTGGTCGATGATGACGATGAGAAATTTACCGTATCTATTGAAGCAATAATGATCCCATTTGTCACTTAATTACGCTGCAAGATCACTTGACATACCACAAGTACCCAAGTGACTAGTGATCTCCTCAATTGTAATGTTCATTCTAGGATAAGGTATTATTAATTGGAAAGGTGTTTATTATTATTTGAAAAAAAAATTATTTTAATTAATTTTGTTATTAGTTTTTGGGGTATTATACAGTGTTCCGCTACCTCCTTCTTTAGCCAACGTTTCGGACAGCGTTGCAGTGTCCATCATCAGGGCAGATGTGTGGTGTGATGATGGACAAGAAAAGCTGTCCGAAACGTTGGCTAAAGAAGGAGGTAAAAAAGGAAAATCTAAAATCGTATCTTATTTTAATTAAATTTAATTTTGCTTGTCGATACATGAGTAATGTGAAAATTTCCGTATTACCGAATAATACATATTCAAGTTCAATGAAGTCTTAAATTTTTAAATTGGAACTGATAAGTAAAAATAATTTCAGACAAACAATAAGTAAGTACCAAAATTATTAAATTTTATTATGATTAATAAAATTGTTCTATTATCTTTTATTTTCATAATTTTTAAGACTTACTGAAATTCGAATGGTTATTTCGTAATTTGAAAGGCAAATATTTTTTATGAATACTTGCTTCACAAATTCCACAATTATAATATTCTGGTTATAATATTCTTCACTGGTCTGCGATAGTTTGTTGGTAGTTTCGTTAATTAAAACGTTTCGGAAGTGCAACACGGCATAACTACCCAAAAATAAATAACGAAAGAAAAATTATTTGAGGCTTAATTAAATGAAATTTATTCATATATATCATCGGGTTAGGTCCTAGTAGAAATTGGTAACTTTTGGTTTTACATATATATATTTTTTAGTACATTTTGGTTTTTCTGAGAAATGGGAATTTTATTGTTTAAAGAACTTCATAAACCAGGGATCACAAGAAAAATAAGCGTCGCACACTTCAAATTGTGTATTATTGTATTTATATAGTCGCAAAAAACGTTTTATTTCACAAAACAAGACGTTTTTAACACATGTTAACAAAATATCAAAAAATGGTTACACTTCAACTTTTACTTATTAATAGTTGTTTAATGTAAAGTTTAATGTTACGAAATTGTTCAGTTACCAACTTTCACTAGTAATCCCACTATACAATATTACATATGATTTTTTTTTTAAATTACAATCTTTATTTAGTTACATAGGTGATTGTGCTGTGCCTGTCTCACTAGGAATGCCTGTGTTGAGAGCGGGCGCATTTTAGCATAAGTAGTTTAAAACAAAAATAAGGATAACAACAACAATGTTATTTACATTTAAAGTAAAAGTACAAGGACGATCAGCATCGTACCAATGGGAAAGCATGCATTAGGAGGTTCTAAAATTATTGTTAATATATGATCTCTCTTTGCTGGTGATCCAAGACTTGTATTTTACATAATTAGTGTGCTCAGTGCTGTCTAATGGTCAGCGGAAGTGTATTATAAAGTTTTGTTGCAAAGTACCTGAAGTTTCTTTGACCAAACGTTGTTTTGGCGAAAGGGATGAGTAAGAGATTTTGCCCTTTGGTGCTCGTATCACGAACAGTTTGGATATTGTCAAAAACAGTTTTTGGCATAAAGTTGCCTAATGTCCAAAACACCGATTCTCCTAAAGATTTCATCCGAACTTCTTATATTGAGAACAGAGCTTGAAATGTGAAATGTATAAAATCTCAACTTTATCATATATCTACTTGGGACCTAAAGGAAGTTTTCTTACCTAGAAATTGTGAATTTAAGAACGAGCTTATCACTCGGTGGCAATTTCATACTACCAACGCAAGTTACGAATGAACATTAGGAATTTATTTCTCTGCCTTCACGCCTACAATTCCGTTCAATTAATGAAAATTTAGGTACATACCTATTGATTAAAAATCTGTCAAAGGCAGTGGGGCTTGAATTCAATGATTTTGAACGTTTTATTCGGTCGGAATAATGCGTTTCGCCAAAACATTTTAATAAATGATTCTTGGTAAATTCATTTGGTGTTGCACCATCAGAATGATTCAATGATATATATATGATAATCCAATTAGTAAAATAATTGTGGATCGTTTTTGTTAGCACCGATGAAAATAATGTGATAGATATAATTGTTACGATGTTGTTGGGTTTCATTACATTTTATTAAGAGCGGTTCGGTATATTTTTTACTTTGTACACGATATATCGGTGTATTTTTAACGCGGGATAAATAAATGTTCTGTATAATTTATGTATAAGAATGTACAGTTTACAGATATGGTTTGTTGTGTAAGTATCCACCGAAGAGTGGCTTCTTGGTTTATTTAAGGAAAAATAAAATCACTCTGAAATTACATTGAAAACAAACCTGGCACATCAGCAAAGGTCACACAAAAAGGTAATATGAAAATTATTCGCGGTGATCGTTGCGAAGTACCTATTCAAAGTGCTAAAAAGATAATCATTGGGTACTTCTTATTTAGATGATGCAGCAAAGAAAGTCAATTGAGCGTCAGGAACCTACACCTACAGCCTCACAAGATTCCCCAATTGGGAATGCCATACTATGACTGGCACCAGACGGTTGAGAGCAGTTGGGACTCTTGTGTGGTACTCACACACATTTCAGGAGGCGTAGGTGATCATGTCGCTCATTACAAATTTAAATAAAAAAACTGATTACATTAAGATCGTCTTTTAAACGATTGTATTATAAACGCGTGTGCATTCTCAGCCACTGTCACCAGTCAATTGTCACCTTATGAAAAATGAAACAATACGTTAGTCATGAAAAACATACATTACAATTTTATTATCTTATTGTTGTCTAGAAGTAAAAATTGGCTTAATATCTTCTCCTGTAAGGAACCTTGCATTATAACAGTTTAATAAAATTATTTTAATATCAAATTTTATAGGTTTTTTAACCATTCTTTCGTCCGACCACTCCCTCCCAACCTTCTTTAAGTTTTATAGCCTTTTCATAATGTCGAACCACGAAATAATTGCTATTCAAAAGTTGTTCTTAATTATACGTCGTCCTTAAAAAAATCTACATCTGTGTTTACGATTATTTTTTAAATAACACTTTTAAAATACCTCTTGTCTTAATACCAATAATTTTCAAGGGATAAATAAATAAATGTGAATAAGACATCATAGCACCCCGCAGTATTCTGTCTTCTCGAGTGCTTGCCAAACGACAAATCAGAACGTTATGTGGACCTTAATAACCAGTCGTCTGCCTTAATTATTATTGTAGGGTTAACGAATTAATGCTACATGTAAATATGTACATACAAATACTACGATTATTCTAAACTACAAGTTATGTATTATATAATATACAGGCGAAAAATCAAGAAATGTTACTTCACTTGACGAGATAAAAACTAAGAAAATTAATTTCTACTGAGCAAAAAAAATTATTCATTTCAAATATACTTAGATTCAAAATAATCGTTTTGTAAAATGTATTAGAGTTAGCCTGTCTGGTGTAGGTACTTTATTACATGTCAGAATTTATTTATTTTGTAATTTTTACATCATCCAACAAATAACATACATTAAAATATTTTGTTCAATAATAACAATTAAAGGTTACTTAACACTCGTGTTCAGAATTTTCCAGTTTCTGAGTTCTCTTTCCCTTTCAAAAATTTGTCCTCTACCATCTTTTGATAAACTTATCTCAAATAAAATATCTTAAAGGCATACATTGCTTTATTATAATGTGTATTATAAAAGATTCGATGTCAGTCACAAGAAATGGGTGAAAAATTTTAATATTTTTGGGCGGTTACCATAAAATAATTTTCTGAATAAAAATGCATTCTAATCGACAGAAATCATTCGAGGGCGATTCAGAAATAAAACACTTCTTATAGGTATCGCAAACCAGATACCCCTATTGGCGTGAATGCAATACTCAAAACGACTCCGACGCATTGTGCACATATTATAGTGATAACAGTGATGATACTGATGATTCAACCTTCAATTCTATTGATAATAGATAATCTTAAAGTAACATTTTTAAACGTTTAATTTTTAATGTGATACCTCACAAGATCGTCTTGTCTGTACAGTTTAAAGACAGGGATATATAACGTAAACAGACAGTGAGGCGGTTAAAGGAAGGGGCTGTATGAGGCAATTTATTAATGCAAACTTGTGGTCCCTTACCTCTTAAAAATAAGAGGGAAGCCTAAATAAGGCAAAAATCTGTTTGTTTGGCAATCACATCGCCGCCGTTGGAAATGTCTTAAAATGAGAAATATAAAATACTCTTCAATATGTTTAATATTCTAATAAATATTAAAATGAGTAGCTCTTCATAATTAAAAAAATACTAGGAGAAAAGTAGGCACCCTCGACAGGTTCCTTTTTTAATTTTATTGGCTTTATATCCAAAGAAAGAAGCAAAAGGTAAACCAAAATACTTTTTTCATTTAAGAAGATCCTCGGAGACGGAGATGAAACATAATAATAGCATGAATGTAACAACCGGCCAGATTTTGCAGCATCTTTGATGCGGGAGAAAAATACCCACAATTTTCGTTTCCGCTTATTCAGGAAGTCAAACCGCCGGCAATTTCCCCCAGGACCTCTGTGGAGGCTGTTTGCAACGCTTTCATAATTCATGGACTTCTGCCATCGCATCAAACAAAACCTTAAATTGTTTATGGTTATAATACACCGTTGGTCCTCTCCGAACCACGAGGCAAAATATGAAAAGCCGATCCTAAAATTAATGTTTTACAAATAACTCAAAGTTTTTAACAGGCTTATTAAATCTGCAGTGACAAACAAGATAAAATTTCACCTTGAATACATCAGGGTTTTTACTAATTGGCTTAGCATGAAAATTTAAAAAAGTATCATTTTTCTTTAAGAACAATAAATTTTATACTAATAATAATAGTAAAATGTTAATTGTTTATTATACATTTTTATATCATAATATTTGATTTGAAAATGCAGCTGGTTTTCAACTGTGCCTCTAATATAAATCCATTAAAATTCAAATCAAACCAAATTTAATTAAATAACAAAATCACTAACATAAGTAGGTATACTTTCAATTAGGTATTTATAAATTGTGACGCCGTGCGGCTTATTTATTTGACTTTTTTCACGCCCAACTGGGCTTTTAAATGTTTATTTTTCATTAACACATTTATTATCAAAATTTGCTCAACAAAAAAACCTTACAATGCAAGATGGAAAAAATAGTTGATAAGGAATTAATTAATTTAATTAATCTTCTTATTATGCTAGATTCTTAAATACTACCTACTGCAAACACCATAAAAAACACGATAGATCCTTAGTGTACTTAAATACTTCAGTATGTAAACTTATTAACACAAAACAGATAATCTTTGGAATCATTTCTTATACCACGGCAATTAAGTGGACATTGAAAACTCCTAGTTGATGATGAAATTGTACTGTTAGTGAAAAGCAGTTCCGTTTACCTGCAAATCCTAGTGATAAAAAGCTGTGCACAGTTCATTACTCAAGAGCTTTCGTTTCGAAAGTTTTTGCTATTTCTTGAATACGAATAATGTCTGCTTTGAAGAAATACCTATTATTCTCTTAGCAGTTTGGCTAAAGCTATTTAACATAGTGATTTAATACATCGTTTAAGATGCATATTTCTAACAGGATCGTTGGCTTAATTTAAATTGAATCCTTAAGCAGCTTCAATCTGAATTATGTGTACTATTCTAAAGGCATTCTCGAGCTCCGTGGCGTTTTCTACGGAATATTTTCTCTATGTAATTATTAGTCTCAATCTATTAATAAATTATACCAGTTATATCATTTTGCAATGTTAATTAAAACAAATAATAAAGCTGAAACAAAACTAAAAGTACATGATTTTAATTATTGAAATTCGGACCGACTAGACTGTTTTGTGATGATTATAAGAAAAAAATTGAAACATGAAAGAGTCATGTTGAAAGAGACACTACGAAAGAGACAACTTGAAAGACACAACATGAAAGAAACTACACGAAGAAGACAATACGAAGGAGCTATTATAAAAGAGACAACATGAAAGTGACAGTATGAAGCACACAACACGAAAGAGACAATATGGAGGAGACAATACGAAAGAGACAACACGAAGGAGATAATATGAAAGAGAGAACTTTAAAGAGACATCATGTAAGAGACAACACGAAAAAGACAGCGTGAAAAATACAATATCAAAGAGAGACAAGATGGATAATCGTTAACCTGTGATCAGCCTGCCTACAAATATATTGCGTTCAATACAATATATATCGTGATCGGAAATACTATCCCGCAATTTCTTAAAGAAGTATTACCAAAAAAATCTCTGTTTCAAAATCGTTACTCGTTATTAAATATTTAATTTTGTTGTGATTTATACATAAATTAAGTTATATTTATTTTCACACAGAGGGTGGTGTACACTTGTTGTCAATTGTTTTATCAAGCCTTACCCAGACTCGGACAATGACTACAAATTAGTATATTTGCACAGGACAGACAGATCCAATTTGGTTAGTCAACAAAATGAAGACCTTGTGAGGTCGTCAAGCCGCCGTCGATTGTTTAGACAGCTTTGTGACCGGAATTCAATTAATCGGTGGGCAGCCAATTAAACAAATTATCTGCGTTATTCTACGTATGACCTCACTTTTGAATTAATGTAGGAATGACGGGGAATCTTGGTGAATATTAACACACTTACCGATATCCGATCGGGTTGAAACTCGGCGTATAGACTCATTGTCGATGACAATGCATTCTATCAATTCGTGGTAACAAGCACACTCACACAAACAAAATATGATTTTTTTTCTGAAATTCAAAAATTAAAGCACTTAACATACGAATTAAATATCGGCCTTCCCGATTCGCGATTTCTCCCGATTGCGCGGTTGATTCCGATCCCCGAGTAGGACGGTTAAAATTCTGTAAAATATATATTTTTTTTTTAATTTTAAAGAAATTTAAAAATAGATATATTATAGTCATAAACCTTATTCTTACGATTCGATTTTTTCAGAAATTCCTGACATCAAGTATTTTCTTCCAAAACGTATTTTCTTCCAATAAAGTGATAAGACGTTTTGTTGCATCGGTGCACAGTGGGCTGAAAATCGCCTTTCATAGACATAGAAACTTGAATTTTCAAGTGTATTTTTTTTGGCTAGAAATGGATTTTGCTGATCATTACTATGCCTTGAAGGAGTAACCATCAGTTACTTATACCAGGGCGGATAAGAGGTGGATTACCTCCACTGATCATTATTATGCTATTAAATTTCGTATGAAGAAATTGCGTGTACAAATGAAGGAGTTATAATTTTTTAAAGAAAAATTTGTATGGCACTGACATTAAAAATGAGGATATCTCTGGAATCATAAGGTTGGCCATTCCATCCTTACACACAGATATACTACTATTTATTTGTATTTTTTGACATACTTCGTATTGTGGCGCAACGTGCGATTTTTTTTTTTTAAATCTTCAAAGTTGAAAAAAAAACTTTTTTATGTTGATGATTCATTTTTATGCTTAAATGCATTATCACCCTCTTCTACAATATTTTTCATGATTACTGATTAATAATCAATGTTGAAGCACCCATTTCCGTACATTACTTCGACCAGAACTGTCAAATATGCCAATATGGCGGAGTAACTCTAGAGTAACTATCGGTTTTCGGAAAGTAAGTACAAAAGTTAAAAGTAACGTACAACAACCAGTCAACATTGATTATTAATCAGTTATCATGAAAAATATTGTAGAAGAGGATGATAATGCATTTAAGCATTAAAATTAATCATCAACATAAAAAAGTTTTTTTTCAACTTTGAAGATTTAAAAAAAATCGCACGTTGCGCCACAATACGAAGTATGTAAAAAAAATACAAATACATAGTAGTATATCTAGGTGTAAGGATGAAATGGGCAACCTTATGATTCCAGAGATATCCTCATTTTTAATGTCAGTGCCAGACAATTTTTTCTTAAAAAAATTATAACTCCTTCATTTGTACACGCAATTGCTTCATACGAAATTTTATAGCATAGTAATGATCAGCAGAATCCATTTCTAGCAAAAAAAAGACCCTTGAAAATTAATGTCTCTATGTCTATGAAAGGCGATTTTCAGCCCACTGTGCGGCGTCAGAGGTTATTGATTTATGTATCTCAACTCTAAGTCGGATGTATGATTAAAAATACACGATTTACAAAATACAATTAAATGCATTTTTACAACATCATCATTTTAAGTTGAAAATTTACTTTAGTAATTTGCACTATTTTGAGTTCATTTTCCAATTATTACGTCAAAAACCATAAACCTGGTACAAGTGTTTTAAAATAATACGTGCAATAAGTTTATTTAAATTTCTTTGACGTTATCTGAAACACCTATTAACATAAAATTGGTAGGTTTTTTTTATTGTTGGAGACATTCACTTGAATTCAAAATAAGCATTTAAAATTTAAAAATAATATTTATAGAATTTTTAGGTAATAATAAGTTGGTCGAAATATTAATAATTTTTTCATCATAGATCATCATAAAGCTTAAAGTTCTCCTAAATTAGCTTCCAATTTCCACGACGTGTTTGTTTTAGTGATTGTATGAACGCTTTTCAACTTATAAATAGCAGAAAATGCATTCGTAATGAGTTTCCATGAAAGTTCTGTAACATTTTATAGTTAAAAACAACAAACCGATGTAACAAATATTTAAATATTTACATCAGCAAAACAACTGAATTTTATATTGCCTTTCCATTAGTCCATCAGAGAAAATTTCATCGTAGGTACATGCTGATGACGTTGACGAGTTAAAAAAACATTTATTTGCTGTTGTATTTAAATACTAAAATAGCCGTCGCTATTTGCACTACAAAATGTTAAAAAAAAGCAAATAGATGTATTTATGTAATCTACATAAAAAAACGATAAATAAACAACTTTTTTTGTTGGTCAATAGTAAAATATAAAATGGAATTTTGTGTTTCTCGATACCGATGCGTTAATTAGTTAAATTGTAACATCGGTTGACATTGACTTAGAATTCTACACTTGCAATAAATTATTCGAGTGATAATAAAAAAAAAAATTGTGGCATTTAATATTTTATTAATTTAAATGCGTTTTTAAACTCTTGGGATAATAGACGTAATATACTATTAATTAAGAAGATAATACTAGTAAATCGAAACGAATCATGAAACAGAACATGACAAAGAAAAATAAATCGAACCATGTATCTTTTTCGTTATTTGTTTTTGGGGTGTTATGCCGTGTTGCGCTATCTCCTTCTTTAGCCAACGTTTCGGACATCGTTGCAGTGTCCATCATCAGGGCAGATCCGGCAGTTCCGGTATCCATGTATCTTTTGTCTTACCGGTATAGAGTTTTCACAAACTCGGCCTTAGGGACCTGTTACTTTTATGTTATTTTTGGGACGCTATCTAGGTTACCAATAAATTCGTTAGATTATTTTATAAGATAGCAGCCAAAAATATGAGAAAAATGAGGTCGAAAAAAATTACGTAAGGGAACGTACCCATACTACGTGACACGTTTAGGGGGGGGGGTCTTCAAAATGTCACGCTCCATACAAATGAGCGGCGGGTTGCTTAGATTTTTGGTCACCGGGGGGGGGGGGGGGGGGGGTTAAAAATTGCAAAAAATTGGTCACGTAGTATGGGTACGTTCCCTAAAATAAATAGGTGCCAATGACCGAGTTGGTTAAGGTGATATCCCTTTAAGACAAGAGATCCGGGTTTCGATTCCCAGATTTCTTATTCCGTTTTGATTTATTAATATTGTTTTCTTCTTCAATTGTGCTGGTTTGCGGGTTTTATAAATATTTTTACAGGAGAAGCTAAAAATAATTAAAAGTTAAAAAATGAATCATTTAACGTGGGAAGAAAATGGTGAATGAGAATGAATAATGCTTTAATTCCAATGTTTGTATACTTGGAATGCATGTTCCTCCACACAAAACACGTGTCTTGCTTATCGACTTAGTTGATAGCATGTGAGCTTATGTATCATGGGTCTGGAAGATGGATTGGATGGCAACGATTAAAATGGTTATTGATATTACGTTGTTTAGAAAGATTTGTGAATATTTATTTACTTTTTTTACATGTGCTCCACACGGGAGGCCCTGAGGAAAAGAATTTCCCTCAGAGCCTATGCCATCTTTGGGGATGCTGTGTAGAGGGTTTAAAAAAATTAATATAATTTTATTAAGAAGTGTGAGAGACAATTATGATTTAACTGTTGTAATTATAAATTAGATATTTTATACAATTTTGAAAACTAGAGATTAAATGAATGATGAATGTAAGTCTAAAGTCATGGTGTTTGAAAGAGAGAGAGTATGAAAACAGTATGCAACATAGTTGTGAATGATGAATACTTGGAGCAGGTGGATGAGTTTGTGTATCTAGGTAGTATGTTTACGAGAGATGGGAAGGCTGATAGAGATATTGAAAGAAGGGTGAATGCCGGTAACTCCATTAATGGTGGATTGAATGCCGTTGGCGCTAATAAAAAACTGTCAAAAGAAGCGAAGCTAGCAGTCCACAATGGAGTCCTGGTACCTACCCTGATGTATGGCAGTGAGACATGGAACTGGCAGAGGAAGGATGAAAGTAAACTGAATGCTGTTGAAATGAGATCCCTGAGACGTATGTGAGGTAAAACAATGTATGATCGTGTGAGAAATGTGGATATCCGCTAATAATGTAAGGCTGATGTAAGCATAATGAGTAAGATTAAGAAAGGGAGCCTCAGATGGTTTGGGCATGTAGAGCGATTGAACGAAGAAAGTAGTGGAAGAAGAATATACGACGCGAATGTGAATTGTAGAAGAAGTCGGGGACGCCCGAGGAAGACATGGCACGATCAAGTGAATCAGATACTTGAGTCGGGCCATGTCAAAATAATAGAAGAGAATGTATGAGACGATGGATGAATGTGAGTGAGGCAAAGAGTGTTTGCCGAGACCGAGTTGTTTGGCGGTCCGTCCTCTCTGCCTACCCCCTGCGCGGAAACGGCGTAATGGTTAGTTAGTTAGTTAGAGATTAAATGACTATAAGAGGTGTGCTGTGGCATTTGAAATATGGGTTGAGGTTTCTGGTATGTTTTTTTTTATTTATTCTTTTTTTTTTTAATATAAGTGTACAGTGGAGTTATATAAGTTACATATCGGTACAGAAATTATTTAAAAATTGCAATCTCACCAAAGAAGAAGCTAGTTCTTGTGCTTGATGAGCGAGTTACACTAATTATAACTGAAATACAATAACATTATGGATGCTTCTGGGTCATCTATATGTGTAGGTGTACATACATAGGATACGGTTACATACTTAAATATGGTGCACTTAGGAGAAATTCGAAAAGTCTAAATAAAATAGAGATGAATTTAGATTAATAATAAATAGAAAGAAAGAGAAAAACAGATAATTATTTAGTTAAATATTCCTGATGAAGTGTAGCTACAGTTTATTGATGTCTTTGGTTTTTTTTTATTTCAATGGGAAGGTTGTTGAAAAATTTTATTCCTAAATAGGTATAATTGTTATGCATTAGTTTGGTATTAAATGATGTTGTCTTGATATCTTTTTGATTGGTGGGTTTCAAATTTGTTGATGATATTATCTTTGTAAATTTGGATAATTGCATTTTTCTTGAAGATATTCTCTACTCGAGGCACCGTGAAATCTGCGAAAAGCGTTTCTGTTGGATAAGTGGAGGGTTTCTTTAGTATTACTTTGATGATTAGCTTCTGGATCACTTTGATCGGGGTTAGAATATTGTTGTATTGACCCCCCCCCCCCATCCAATAATTCCATATTGAATTACTGACTGGATTAGTGCATAGTTATACTATTTTTAGAGTGTTGAGTTTTAAAATATTTCTTATTCTTATGAATATATATATACGCTTTCTGATACGCTTAACCAATTCACAGATATGGCTCTTCCACTTCATGTGTTGTTCTATTATCACTCCGAGATATTTAATTTCTGATACTGATTTCAATGTTGAACAGCCTTGGACACATGAGATTTTATTACATTTGTTATTGTGGATAATTATTTTAGTGTTGGGGAGTGTTTTTAGTTTGTTGATTGAAAAGTGTATGTAGTGTGTTTTGTTTGTGTTCAATGAGAGAAGATTTGTATCAAACCAATGTTTTAAGATGTTCATGATATTATTTGCTTGTTCGTTTACTCTATTCCAGTCGATCCCATTCACTATGATAGCTGTGTCGTCGGCATATGATATTATGTCTGCGTTAAGTGGTAGTTTAAAAATATCGTTGACATAAATTAAAAATAGTAGGGGGCCTAGGACTGTGCCTTGAGGTATCCCAAAATTACTTGTTAGTGGTAGACTTAGGGAGTTGTTTATCTTGACTACTTGGTGTCGTTCAAATGAATAGCTTTTTATCCATTTTAGAGCTTTATCGTTTATCCCAATACAGTTTAATTTTTTAATAAGTTTCTCATGAGAAATACTATCGAAAGCTTTTTTAAGATCGATGAAGATCCCGGGGCATTTTAAAGATTTGTCTAATGTGTTCTGAATAATTTATTTATTTATTTATTTCAAAACATACGGCACAACATGTGCCATTGACATAATTATATTTATATATATTATAATACAATAACATAAGAAAGTGACATATAAATGTAAAGTTAAATATAAAAACAAAGGGTAAAAAAAGGAGTTAAGGTAATGAGTAGTAAAAAGAATTATGATGTATAAAATGAAAGTATAAAGTTAAAGTGTAAATTATAAAATATAAAGTATAATGTAAAAGTAAAAAGTTAAGATAAAAAGTTGAAAGGCAGGAAATAAAATAGACTATAAGTTACCTTTGTAAATAATATAAAGTACAAAAGCTATAAATATAAAAAAGTATGACAAGTAAACAGTAAGAAATGCTCTTAGGAGCCAAATATTGAAGATAACCCAAAAATTAAAAAAAAATATATAATAAATAAAAGGAAGGTGTTACGGAGTATACAAAGCGATATGAAAAGTAGGTACCTATGATATGTTTCTAATCCATAGGTATTAGAGTGCATACTGGTAGGACATAATATTATGGTTACATGATTATATTTATTATGATTACGTGGTAGTACTAGCAGATAAATTTTGTCTAATACATCTTTTGTATGATGACAGACTTTCGGCATGATCGATATGAGCAAATTCATTACCTTAAGTGTGTAAACGATGTATTATTGAATTTTGTTCTGCATTACTGAGAGTGTTGTTGCAATAATAAGGTGTATACTAGGTACATGATAATTTATTAACGATAACAATTCAGGGGAGTCAAACCAGTTATTGTTTATTTTAAATAAAAAAATAAGATCATTGAGTATTCTTCTATCTTTTAACGATAAGAGTGGCATTTTTTGTAATAGAGAATCATAGTTTATGTTATCCGCGGGAATTCCTAATTTGAAATTAATTGATCTGAGAAATTTGCGTTGGATTTTTTCAATGAAGTTTGCGTGGCTTTTGTTGGAAGGGTTCCATATGGGGGAATTATATTCCAAATGACTCCTAACCAGAGTTGTATATAGTAATTTAAATGTATGAATGTTTTTGAAATCTTTACATAGTCTTAGAATGAAGACCAGCATTTTCATAGCTTTATTAGTAATGATATAAATGTGGTGGATAAATAGTAGTTTAGTGTCGAAGGTTATTCCGAGGTCCCTTATTACAGGTACTGACATTAAACTGTGATTGTTAAGTGAATACCTGTATTTGATGGGTTTTTTTATTCTAAAGAAACTCATGATTTGACATTTTTCAATGTTAAGTGTTTTTAATGTTCGATAATTTGACAATCGCATTTTGGGTACATCTATTTTTCATAAATCCATATTGGTTGTCGTGAATTATGTTATTTTTGTTAATAAATTCAGTTAATCTTTTTTTGATAATTTTTTTAAAGAATTTGGCAATGTTTGAAATCAGCGATATTGGACGATAATTTGTCACTTCTTCTGGGTTGCCAGATTTATGAATTGGAGTGATGATAGTTTGTTTATATATCGTTGGTAATATTCCGCTTTGAAGACTAATGTTGATTAAATGTGTTAATGGTTTTGAAATATGTTTTTTGATAGTTTTCAGTGTTTCGACAGTAACTCCATCGAAACCTGGTGCCGATCTTCCCTTCATGCTTGAAATGATTTGTTCGATTTCCTGGGCTGAAGTAAGGGATGTGATTATTGATTTTTTTAGAAGATTCTAAATAAATCTACGAATTAGGCCACTAAAGCATTTATTTACAATCAATGTATTTCGTTCAAATTAAATAAAAATTTTGTTAAATGAGAAACTAACTAACCATCACGCCGTTTCCTCGTAGGGGTGGGCAGAGGGGATGGACCCCCAAACAACTCGGTCTTGGCACACACTCTTTGCTTCGTTCACATTCATACGTCGTCTCATACATGCTCTTCCATTATTCTGACTCTTGACATGACCCGACTCAAGTATCTGTTTCACACTGTGCCACGTTTTTCTCTGGCGTTCCCGACTTCTTCTACCATTCACATTTGCGTCATATATTCTCCTTACACTCCTTTCCTCGTTCATTTGCTCTACATGCCCAAACCATCGGAGGGTTCTTTTCTTAATCTTACTCATTAGCTCATTACGCTTACATCAGCCTTGCATTATTTGCGGATCTCCACGTTTCTCACACGATCATACATTTACCACACATATGCCTAAGGGATCTTATTTCTACAGCATTCAGTTTACTTTCATCCTTCCTCTGCCAGTTCCATGCCTCACTGTCATACATGCCTGGGTAGGCACCAGTACTCCATTATGGACGGCTAGCTTCGCTCCTTCGAACAGTTTTTTGTAGGTGGCAACGGCGTTCAGTCCTCCATTAATAAAGTTACCTGCATTCACCGTTTTTTCAATATCTCTATCAGCCTTCCCAAATCTCATAAACATACTTTCCAAATAAACAAACCTTTCCACCTGCCTCAAGTATTCATCATTCACAACTATGTTGCACATTGTTTTCGTACTCTCTCTTTCAAATATCATGACTTTAGACTTACTTACATTCATCATTAACTCATTCTTCATACATACTTCGTTCATCCTAGACACGAGAGACTGTGGATCTTAAATGGGTGAAATTTATTAGGTGAGAATTGTGATAAAAGGAACTGTTTGCGTAATTTTAGGTTAACTTTTATTCGTAAGAGGGGAGGGTTCTTTCAAAACCTGTGAATAGTAGAAACAGATTTTTACTCTAAAAAAATAAAATGCAAAGCATTAGATAACTTATTGCACACTACTCGTACCTTTCTCTGGCGTGGGTTATTTATAAAGTATATTTCTTGTGTGCTACAAAAGATAAATGGTGATGCTAAAAAATCTACCCTAATAGTCTCTCAATGCACTAACGGCCCCGGAGAGGCAAATATATACCCATTATTTAAATTTACCGCGCACTTAACTGCACTCCGAATTGAGTTTTAGATACAATTGCAAATCAATTTCGGATGCTGAATGAAATCGTTTATGTGCGAGAGTATTGTGCTTGGATTTGGTCGGGAGAATTATTACGCCTGCCCAAACAACAACATGTTTAGTTAGGCCGGAATCCGCAAACACTGGCAGGGCTGGGAGCTGTACACGCTGGACTACGAGACTACACAGTAGGCCACCCTGTTATACACACAACTCTGTACTAAACAGTCTGTAAACTGTACAGACTCCGGATGGGCACAGTCACGAAACCATCACACATTGTGCAAACAATCTGCCTGATGTTTATGTCCAAATTTGTGGCCTTCACAATACCCCCCTCTTTCGGTGATTGCACATATCAAATTACGCAAATAAATTTTGTTTTGTTATGCGCTGTTGGCAGAGATGGTAAGTTTATTTGGATGGGATAGCTTGATTTACAACAAAATAACACGAGGCAGTTGAAAACAGGATACCTTTTCCTGTTTTTTCAGAATATTTCTTAATGTCTTTATCAATAATCAACTTACGTGTTAACATAAGCCATTATATAATTATTATATACTGGTGCTTCGTAAGTTTCGTCGGTTTCCTTAATTGTTAAATATTGACGTTATTGCTATGATTCATCAACCCTAACATTTGGTGCGGAGAAAACAGATTCCGAAGTACCCCATATTGTCTGCTGACTCGATTAGTTTCTCAGCAAATTTGTTTAACCGGTAATAAATCAATTTGGACACCTTCAAAAATTGACATTTAAAATCGTATAAAGTGATCTCAAAGTGTTTAACCACGGATTGAAAATGGCCTTGCCGCACCAACTGTAATAAAATTAAAACTAAAATACTTGCAGAACCTGATAATAACATTATTAAATAAAATTAAAATTAAATGGCGTTCTACAAACTGAACAGAAAAACAATTAATATCCCCAGGTATTCCTTATTCTTCCTGAAATCTATCGTCAATTCGTTCGACGTTGCTCCTTTTTTTTAATTTTCTTTATTCATTTTGTTTGTTACAGGTTTGTTTTACATGGTTTTTTGACTACCAAGCTAGGCCAATGCCCGTATTATGGTAGTCGAGATTCATAAGATGTTATAAGTATAAAACAAGGTTGAAAGTGCTGAATCAATCAACCCAATTTTAAAGCAGTTTTTTCGAAAAAATAAAATTTGCTTCCCATTATTGGCATCTGCATTTCTTTTTTGTCGAAAAACAACTCCATTCGTCGTATGAACCAATCTTTCGAACCTGAACAATGAACATGTAACAAAAAATAAATAACCCATGAAAAGTTAGAATTTTTATAATACTAAATAAGTGAAATAAAATGACATTGATTGCGAAAGCTCACTTTTTGATACTAAAATAGTTCGGCTCTAATTGTTCATTAAAATGGCTGATGGCTGTACCCTAACCTAAAAGATAAACCACGTAAGTTCGTAGCTAAGTCTACGGCTATGGGTGGTTTATTCTTTAAGGTACAGATGGTAATAGTCAACGTTTTTACTTTAATCTAAAGCATTTCAAAACATTGTAATATTATTACATTTAAAAAAAGTAAAAATATTAGGATAAATTGAACGTCTTTGGATCTCTAGGACAACTTTGAGAGTATCTTGTACTTACTCTAGAAAAAATGGAAAGATTAACAATTACTAAGTGTTTATAGAATAAGTTTTACATTAAAACATTCTTTGATGACGTGGGCTTCACTTGGCCTTACTGGTTCGGAGGCCAATATTTTACAACGCAAAATTCGATGAGATATGATATATTAATTAATAATAATAAATAATAGTTCTTGTTTGCGGTTTTTTCGTGTGTCGTTGCAATGTTTTAATCCCCCAAACTCTAACTGAGAGTCTAACTGCTTTCTCTATATAATAAAATAAAATAATACAAACCTTTAAATAGTCTGCGTACTAGGTTTCCAACATTGTATTTTCTTGACAACTGCAGTGGTAATTCCATTTTCACGGTTGACTAAGCCAGCCAATCACCAGTCACAGTCACAATAACCAAACCGAATATCCAAAAGGTCCCTAATTACAATTACACCGCTGATATTGTTTTCAAATAGTGATCTATCGTAGTGATAGCGAATAATATCGTATGGTAATATAATATCATGTAAATGTTAGTATTGCAATCTATTGTAATCTAAGGTTATGAAATGTAAAAACTATGTAATGTAAAAACTATGTAATATAATGTAAAAAGTACATAATTCAATATTCTAGTTAAGTAAGTGAAAATGTTATTTTCTTTTTTACTGGAATAAAAAACTTATGAAAAAAAAATGGCAATTATTACTTCCAACAAAACAATTAACACAAAATATGATTTATACTGGCGCAGACATGTGAAAAATCACGGTATATTGTAATTTTGGGATTTTTTTCACATTATCTCCAGACAAGAGACCCTGAGAAAAAAAATCCTCAGGGCCTATGTTATCTTTGAAGATTCTGTGTGGAGGGTCTTTATAGGGAAAGGAAAGAGAATAAGTTCTGGGAAGGAAAAAGATATGAGGAGTGGTTAGGAATCTGGTGCTCAATATGTTCAGGAGTTTGACGACCTCCGTAGTCCAGTGGGTAAGACTATTGACTCACAATCCGGAGGTCGCGGGTTCGAACCCGGCATGCGCAAATAAATTTTATTTGATTAATTTGTGTTATTTCACAATTAATTCATTTAAAATAATATATAGTATATTTGCGGCATGTTCCAGAGTGGAAGATACTATCAGTATCGCCCTGGTGTAAGACCACCATTCAGAGTTGAAACGTTGCTTGAAAATGGCTTTAGCCGTGTTTGGTGACCAGATCTGAATAGCCAGGTACTTCCCAACCTTCCTCTTCCCCACCTCCTTCCCCGCCCCACTACCTTCAGCCTCACAACATACCCCAATTGGGGATGCCATAGTCTCACTGGCTCCAGACGGGAGCAGTTGAGATTCTTGTACGGTATTCACTGTAAAAAAAAAAAGGAGTGATTAACGTATGAATCCATCCCTCCCACTGCGGTGGAAGGCGGTGAGTCGAGAGATTCCGGCTGGAGAGGTCAAAAGGTCTCCCTCAGCCAGTATTTCGTGGGTCTGCCTCACACCATAAACTAGTGCCAAGTCACCAAACGTAGCGAACCACTTGGGGTGAACTATGGCAAAGGTGTTTTTTTCCAATAAATGCGGCGATAACCATTGCTACCTCCCAAATTGAAAGAATGAGGAAACCGTGTGCGTTTTGTTCGCACAAACGATACAAACGTATTCCCCAATTTCCTCATTCGATTTTGACATTACTGCAAATATTTTTTAAATATAAAATAGATTTTGACCTCCCGCATGTTACTTCTTTATGAGTGATGAGTTACGACCAATTTCTGGCAATTAGGTAAAATAATCGAATTGCCAGGTTTGAACGCCATCAACAGAAGTTTAGTACATAAACTAGGCAATATATTTTTATAAACAGCAAAACGTACAGATATGGAATATTTTCTTCTCACATTGTTATTAAAAAAAATCGGTCCAATCTTGGAGGAGCAAAATGAGGAATACGAAACCTCGGTTTTGATGATTTTATTTAGGTATTTTCAACCTGATGTGCAGTTATCCCTTTCGTTCAGCATTCGGGGGAACAAGAGCGACACTGACAGCCACAGTTTGGTAAAATACCAATTGATCAAATTTTTCAATTTCGATTTCCTCTTAATCGGCATGATGTAACTCCAGTGACCCGAATACAACAATTTGACATATTATTGAAAGCTGTTTGAAATTCGACGTAAAGGGATTATTGTGTTGAACGTCTTCAAACTTCGAATCACCTTACATTTGGTTTACTTTGCATATTATTCATGCAAATTCATGTTGATGGGCTCCAAAGCACCGTATGCCCGATATCTTCCAAGTATTGGTCCCTATTCACGATCCATTGTCAGCCAACTATTTCCAATTGAATGCATTGCAATATTCAAGTGAATCGGCCACTCGAAATAACTTCTATGGGAATTCTAGCACGTTTTCAAGACCAAAATCCTTCACCAAAAATCGTATTGTTGATTCTTTTTTATTGCGGATAAGTGAAAATATATTTTTACTTATCTGTAATAATAAAATATTACTATGCGTGACTTGTATTTTTGTAAGAATTCGATTTAAGAAATAATATCTTAGGCACTTCGCATTAGAATTCGAATTATTTTCACACTTCAGAAAAGCTATTTTGTAAATTTCTTTTTTTTACAATTTTTTAGTAATGAATATTTCCTTACTTGGGTACCGCGTTCCAAGGACACATTGTACATGGTTACGTGTCTAAATTATAAGCAGGTACATAAGTTAAAATATTACGAGAGGATAATTATTAAAAAAATCTAGAAGAAAACACAATGCAAGCCTTATTCTTAGTTAGGTTGCAAAATTGTGTCTATATTCTTCCTTCCTGTACCCATAATCCATATCTTAATGCTTCTTTTGAAGTCGGTTATTTTTGTATGGTTCTTATTACAAGTTGGTCTACATTACATGATTTTATTGAGAAATATTGCATATTTCTTTGTCCAAAAGTAGTTTTAGTTGTGGGTTGGTGGAATGTACGCTGTTTATTTATTTGTTTATTGATTGACGCCCCTTTTCGGGGCTTTTACATATGACTGGTAAGAAATATACAGTAGGTATTTAATGTACATATCTGAACTGCCTTAGTAACAATTTATTGAAGAATGAAATTGAAGATGTCCACTTTGGAATAATTTTTTCCTTCCATTAATATTCTAGGCAAAGATTAACTACATGTGGTAGTTAGTCCCAGAATTTCTGCACTAAAATAAATCCTGACTTCTAGAATTACGTAGTAGTTTACGGAAGATTATCAATCCAAGCAATTCCGGACTATCAACTAAATCGTTCAGAATATTATATAAAAATTCCAAGTCTGTGAAAATTCTTCTGTCTGACAATTTGAGCATATTCATATTATTTAACAGAGTGTTGTAGTTCAACATTATTGCTGGAATACCCATTTTAAAATTTAAAAAACGTAAGAATTTATTTTGTATTCTTTCAACAGCTTGTATATATATATATATTATAATGTGGGTTCCAGACAGGAGAATTGTACTCAAGTATTCCTCAAGTACTCAAGTAATTGACTTCTTATATAGGCTAAATATAACAGTTTAATACACTTTATATTATTAAAATTTCTAGTTAGCCTAGTCATAAAACCCAACATTTTTAAGCCCTTATTAGAGATTTCTGTTATGTGGTTAACAAATGAAATATTTGATTGAAAAGTGATGCCCAAGTCTTTAATTGTCTGGAGAGCATTTTTATCAATGTAGTAATTAAGGATCGCTGGGTTTTTTATTCGAGAAAACCTAACTACTCGACATGTAATCATTGTAATCTTATGAATCGACCTGAGTCGGTCTGTGTAAAGTTATCCTGGTTTTTGAATGCGTAAATTAGAATATCTTTTGTATGTAACTGTTTCAGTGACATTAAATTCAGGGCTTTAAAAAGATAGTTTGTAGGAGTTCTGATGGAGACTCAATGGATAATTTTTACAATTGCCTTTCGTGCTATGAAGACTGGTTATCACATTAGCTTCCCCATCCGATAATACCATATTGTAGATGAGATTGGACTAAAGCGTAATTAATTTTAACTAGTTGTTCATTATCTAAAATGTTTCTTATTTTTTCGATTTTTTTTAAATTTGTTGCTTAGATTTTCTACTTAGGAGTTCCACTTTAAGTTTTGGTCCATAATTATTTTAAGGTATTTTATTGTTTGTATTTCATTTACTTTCTAGCATTGGAGGTTTTCCCCGTTGAGATGGTTGAGATTTCCCGGTCTGAGATGAAAAAACGACGCAATTAAATAATTTCGTGTAGTTTAGGGACCAAATCAGTAGAGGTCCTTTTAAAACTTGGGGCTAAAATGCCAACAAGCCTGCCAGCCAGGGGTGGAAATCAACATCAATACTCATAATTAGAAGTTAACCACATATCCTTATACTATTAGATGTTTTGCTCTTCAATAATTCATTCTTACCACAAAGGTTATTTAAAAATTGCATAATTAATAATGTGTGCTCAATTTGAGGGCGGTTACGGCTACCGCCTCCCCGGGAACCGTTTATTGGAAAACCAACACCTATACCACAGGACACCCAAGTAGTGGCCTAGTAGGTGTGCCCGGGTTCATGGGGTGAGTTTTCTCTAGGTCTTGGCGGCAAATGCGTTTGCTCACCTACTGCACGGAGAGCTGGAACGGGAGAGACTTATTGAGGCAGACCTACCTAAATTTCTCCAGCCTGACTCTCAACATTTAACCGTAGTGGGAGGGGTGGATTCACGTCCGTCACTCCTGGACACATTGGCACCCAAATTTCTTCCCACCCATCATATATTTCCTTCCTAGAACTTCCACTCCTTTCTTTCCCCAAAAAGTCCATCCACACAGCATCCAAAAAGATGACATTGGCCCTGAGGGATCTTGGGGGTGATATTATGTAGCTTTATTTCCTCCTGATGTTAGGATTATTAATCTTCTTCTTCTTTCGTATGGTGGGGGGTCAGAGGGGACAGTGCTCAGTGGGGAGTGCGAGCCAGTCTAGGGCCTAAGGCGTTGCCCTGTGGACCTCATCAATCCCGCCGGGGAATGAATGGAGTGGGCATTCGTTGACCACATGTTCGGTGGTCTGCACCGCGCCGCATTCATACATCGCCGACTCTTTAAGGCCCCGTCTATGCATCATGTGAGCACAACGGCTAAGGGAGCACCTTATCCTATTGATGGCGGTCCAGAGTTTGCGAGGCAACCCAGGCTGTCTCTGAGTGAGGTCTTGAATGAGATGGGCGTTTTTGACCTTGGCCGATAGCCACTCAAGCTTCCACCTATCTTATGGGGTGAGAGGTGATCGAAGGAGTCTTTCTCCTTCTGTCCAGAAGGGTTTCGAGACTTCAAGCGGCATGCTGGGTGAGAAATTACATCATCGTGCCAAGGTATTGCGCTTTTTTGCAGCGCCTTCTTGTATTCCCTCAGTGTTGCAATCTCTCGCCTGATATTCGGCGGGGTTATGTTACGGGGAGCCTAGGAAGAGGAGTCGATTTCAAAGTTCCGCTGATGGATCGCATTGTGGCACGTCGACCATGGAAGTGTGGGCGCTTCTAGCCCATACTGGAGCACAGTATTCAGCAATGGATGCCGTTCTGAGCATTTGGCATCGCATCCCCAACTAGTACCAGCTAGCTTACTTACTAAGTTTAGTCTTGTCCTGGTTTTTTTGCCCGCTTTTTCCATGTGTTTCCGGTCATTCAGGAGCCTGTCCAAAGTTACTCCAAGATAGCGGGGATGGGGGTCATGGTAAATATTTTTTCCATCAAACTGAACACAGAGTTTTGCGTTTGCTTGTGAATTACTATAAATTATTATTATAAACAAGTTTGTTTCAGTTATTTCCAAGTCATATAGTGAAAAAAATCATAATGTTTCTTTAAATGATACTTAAGACTTAAGACGCCTCCCACGAGATTTTTGCTCTAATTTAAACGAGTCGTGTTTTATTAAACATTTTCACAATTTTCGCATCGATTTTATCGCTTTAAATACTAGCGCGCTCCTCTAACATTTGTTACATATCTTTTAATCTTCTTTTTGAGTAAAATGTTCATAGTTTGTCCAATAGGGGGATTTGAAATGGTTTCGTAGAGCAGGATGAATATACAGCACATTTTTAATGCAAAAACATGCAAAAAATATTGAAAAATTATAACACAGCATCTTCATCCACTCTTTTCTTTAATGTGAAATACGGCTTTACTTGTCCTTTGGTAATTTTTGTTTCCTGCGGAGAACTCAAACTTTATAAATTTTGATGATGCGAGTAGGACCCCAGATAGTTAATGAAAAAAACATTCAAGTATTTAATAAATTTTATTCATATTACTGATTGTAATGGCTTTAATATATTTTAATGAAGCTTTTGAAATGTTTCCACATGACAATACTTGTATTTTCTTGACTGTAACTGGCTTTAAAATGTATTACAAAATTTAATAATATTTTAAAATGCGCAGAACGGACATAAAAAAATGTTTATTTTCGTAACATGTAATAATATTATTTATTAATTTTTATATATAATCCTAGAGCTGAAGCTTTCGGTCGGGAGCTTAAAGCGAGCTTGCGAGCATAGCACTGCCATCTAGCGGCTTAAGCGCGAACTACGATCTCACAAATCGAGAGTTGGGGCAAAACCTTTCAACCTCCAACGCGCTGTGGAACGGAAACTGCTCTGCGAAGGATAATCACCTTATTCTGCCGGCAAACCGCGAAATTTAAAAATTCAAAGCTTCATTTCCAAAGCTCGAATATGTTGAAAAATTGGAGCTTTGTGGTTGAGAGAAAAAGAATTGTAAAATTTTAAATATGGTGTTTCTTCTCTTCATACAAAAATCAAATCAATTCATAATATTTATCTTCTGACGTTAGTAATTAATAAATATTTATTATTTTTAGTTAACTGTCCGAGACAGAATAAGTATAGATTAAGTTTCTTAGTTTAAAATTTACTTGCGTAATTTGTATAATTGTTAACAGTCAGTTTGTACTACGTTTTCATAAAAACGGCTTGTTACATACCTATTGATTATTTATTACAATTATTCTCAAAGTAGTTAAGAAAACAGCGAATGAAATCCTTTTTTCTTACTTTTTACTGACTTTTTAAACTTTGACGTTAATGTCAAAAACATTAAAATGAATAAAGACAAAAGAGAAAGGGTGAGAAGCATCGAGAGGTCTTTTCAAAACTGAAGAAAAGAAATTGACTGAATGAAAAATGCACAACGTCTTACTATTATATAATATACCCAGTAGAATTATAAATATTATCTTTTCCTACTAAGGATACTTTCATCTGAAATTAAAATATAAAAAAATTAAAATATAAAAAAAATCTCTTTTGGTTTGTTTGAGTACAAGATTACTATTGTATTTATATAATATAGTCAATTTGGGAAGCGGGTATGAGTGATGGGTATCGCCATTTATTGGATAAACACGGGCATTAGCCTAGTATGGTAGTAAAAAAAAAACATTGTAGTGTACTTTCAAGAATTGTATGAAATAATAATAAAAAAATAAAAAAAAACATCTGCCATAGGTCACCCCAAGTGGTTCGCTACGTTTGGTGACTTAGCAGGGGTGCTCGGGTTCATGGGGCGAGGTTTGTCCGGATCTTGGCAGCGGATGCGTCTGCCCACCTACTGCGTAGCGGGCCGGATCAGAGAAGCCTATTGCGGGAAACCTTTTGACCTCTCCAACCGAACTCTATCGATCCATCGCCTTGCACCGCAGTTGGTGGAATGGATTTATACGTCCGTCACTCCTGGAAACACTGACCTCCAGATTAATACCTTTTTCTTTCCTTCCTTTCTTTAAAATATCCTCCACGAAACGTCCCCTAAGACGATATAGGCCCTGAAGGAAATTATTTTCTTCAGGGCCTCCTGTGTGGAGCTGTTGTAAAAAAAATGTACATATATTTTTTTTGTTTTCTAATGCAGATTAACGAACACAGAATCCTGGGTATGATGCAAACTCCTTTGATAAGTAACTCATTTGCGTAACTTATCGTAAAGAATATTTCAATCAAATTCCATATTAGTTATTACTTCAGTCAAATATTGGATGTTAAAAATTAACAAGTTTTATAAAAAACATTCTAAACTTTATAAAAATTTCAGCTTTTTCAAGGCAAAAAATACTACCCGTTTTGAGGCTTTGACTAAGCCCAGATCTCGCTAGCAACCTGGGACCTGCTTCTAAAATATTTTTTTCTAAAACATTCTACCTTCATAAGCCCCATAAACGCACCACTAGCTTCAAACTCACATTAGAGGGCGTCCCCTTTATCTTTTACGATACAATTTTCTCCCTCGAAGGAAACGATCCTATCAACGAGCGCTTTATTTTATAACTCCCTCAAAGCACGCCTTAATTCTTTCTACAAGAACTTTGGTGCATTTTCTGATAGAAAATAATGCGGAACGCTCGGGGGTGAAACAAAAGATAAATATTAAGTCATCGAAATAGGAGGTACGGCGTATAAACTTTTTTAATATCGTTACAACTTCTTTGTCAACTTTTAAAGGAATGTAGAATGAATTTACACAACTTATATACAATAGTATACGGCATAAGGACAAAACCTATAAAATAATTCCCCTCAAGGCCTACATCTTTCGGGATGCTGTGGGGTGGGTCATTTTAGGAAAGGAAGGAGTGGGCGGCCTGGGAAGGAAACAAGTATGAGTGGATAGAAATCTGGGGTCAGTGTATCCAGGAGTGACGGATGTGTGAATCCATCCCTCCCACTGCGGTGCAAAGAGATATTCCGAGAGAGTCATATTGGATAAATCAAAAGGACTCCCTCACCCATTCTCTACCTACTGATCCGGGCTGCCACGCAGTTGAAGGACAGACGCATCCGCCGCCAAGAATCAGACAAAGCTCACTACATGAATATACTACAGAGGCACCAAACGCAGCGAACCACTTGAGTTGACCTACGGCAGAGGTGTTGCTTACATAATAAAGGGTTCTCGGGGCGGCGGTACCCATACCCACCTGCATAAATTCCAAGGTCTGTGGTTCTACGCCCGACAAATTGAAACATGATAAAAATACGTTCGGTTTATGTTTAGGATCAACCTGTTGTGCTACCTCATCCATATTTATGTAATGATTTGATCAACCTTGCGGTATACGTCTTTAGGGCAGAACTGAGGGATGAAGATGGTGTTTTCTACTCTGTACGAATCAGCTAATCTGCCCTGAGCTGCTCTCCGAAATGTCAGCACTACAATCGCTATCGAATTATTGTTTTGTGCAGTCGCATCGTCTGCACCTGCTGTACGATAAGTGCATCTTTTAATCGTTGTACTTCTACCCGTTTATTATGCTTTGTAACTTTAACAAACTGACCTCTTCAAACACCACGTCAAGCAGATACCTTTGATTTCGTTAGTGTTGTGGCAAGCAAACAACGCAGCGCATTTACGAAAGATTACCTTCTGTTGGCTGATCGTTCGCCAATAGCTGACATGGACCTTTTATTACCAGCAACAGGACGCCTAACTAAATAGCTATTCATTCTATTTCCGATTTCCGCCGACTCAAATGCTCGCGAATGCTTCTAATAATTTATCTCTTATATAATAACAATACAATAATAATTACTCCCAAAGTGCATTACACACAAACATCCATGTTAAATGGAAGACGGAACCTTGTAATCCAAGAGATGAAATGATAAGTCCCATTCCTTAGATGCATTCAAATAATAATGCGTTTGTTTTGCACGTTTATAAGAAATATATAATAATACACGCCTACTCTTCGAGAAAATTTAATACGCACAGCATTTCAATAAAAAAGTGGATTCCACGGCAGCTGAATACTGTGCTTTTCACTAATACGAATTCAACATTTATTTATTTATTGAAAAATAAAAAATACATGAAAAACATAAGCTGCATATCTCACTAGGGCATTCCTGTATCGAGATATGCAGTTTTACAATGTAATTTTTAAAAAAAATGCATATAAACTTAATAAAAATATAATAAACTTTTTAAACCTACAAAAGAAGCACTGAGAACAATTATTCAGACATGGATTATTAATAATTTAATTATAGCTGGGCAATATGCTCATCGTTGGCAACAATAACATTATACTGTAAACTAAAAATACAAGGTACCTGTTAGTTGTGGCTTACCAGATGCATTCATAGGGTGACCATACCACAGTAGCATTTAATTATTAACAAAAAATAAAGATTGTTAAATAACCACAGCTAAATAATATCAGGTAAATAATAATAAACAATTATGTATATTAAAAATAATAATTATTAAGTAATAAATTTATATAGTTTATGTAATAAATATAATATATTAAGTAAATAAATATAAATAAATTAAGTAGATAATATATAATATAATTATGAGTAAACAATAATAAACAATTTATTAATCATAAGTAAATAAACATAAGTAAATTAAGTACATAATAATTATGAGTAAATACTAATAAACAATTATATAGTACAGTAAGTAAATTATGATACGAAAGAAGTAGATAATAATAAATAAATACTTATAAAAATAAGCAAATTAAAAAGTACAAAATAATATATAAGTTAAGTACACACACAGTTATTAAATATGGATTGTATGAAATATAGCTTAATTCCAGAGTGATTTATGATATAAGCGACAACATGGGTAATCCAAAACCATCACTCTCAGTTAGTGTACATATTTTGACCATTTTCTTGAATAAATGTAATGTACCAATAGTTTTTATTTTTTCATTGAGCATATTATAAAGCAACGGAGCTTTATATGAAAAACTTCTTTGTCCAAAGGATGTTTTGGTATAAATACACCGGCTGATACATTAAAGAAGAGTCCAATCTAGTGTTGCGCACTTGTTGAGATCTTTTCGCAGTGATAATGTTGTTGAAAAATTTACAGAGAGCCTGTATTATTTACAACTGCCTTATTGTCATAATTTTGCTTTCGCTATAATATAGTAACTGTGATGAACACATAAAATTTTTCTTGAACATTATTTTGAAAATTATTTTTTCTGCAATATTTAAAAGCTCTAGAGTAGTCTTATGACAAGAACCCCAACAAATAACGTTATATGAAAGCATTGATTGAACAAGAGCATAATATACAGTTTTTAGTGTAATTTTGTCCAATATATTTCTTTATCTTGAAGATATAGGCTAGCTTCCTTATTTTTTTGTTAATATAGTAATATGATTATTCCATTTTAAATTTTTATCAATAATTAAGCCAAGATATTTGATATTGTCTACTCTTTCCAAAGATTGGCAATTACACTCTTGTACGCAACAATGTATTTTTAAAGAGCGGTCCAAAGATGGTTGATTTACAGAAGAAATACTAAAAGTAATATATTTAGTTTTGTTCATGTTTAAGGTTAACAAGTTTTGGTCAAGCTAATTTTTGACTGCCCTTAATCCTGTCTCGCACTTAGCATACGCATCATCCCAAGTATCGCCAGCAAACACTAAAACAGTGTCATCTGCAACGGCAGTTTACAGAGGTCATTAATATATAACAAAAATAAAATTGGAATAACATTTATCTCAGAGACTTGAACGAGTAATGAATTCGCCTGAACTATGGATAAAGTAGGTAGACACATATCATAAATATGCATGCTCTCCGCAACTCCATAAAACTGAATTATAAATCTACTTGTAAAACCAAGTATGTGCCAGTATGTGAGGTTCCTACATTAAAGTTTCGTCGAAATAAATTTGAGTTTTTTTGGCTGAGGTTTCCCAGTTTCCCAACACAGCTGTTAAGCATAATACCGAGATATAAAATACTATGAAAGCCATGTTCATGTGAATTATAAAGTAGGAAACCATAAAGGAAGCCACGACAGGATAAGCCGCTAAATGAGTTATCCATTAACTTTGGTAGTTAGTTCGGTAGGTACTTATTTTTATTGCCACCTAATTACCTTAGTAAGTAAAAAAGAGATTAGAAATTGATTTAACGCGTTCGAAAATGTAATTATTTTATTTATTTTTATTTTTAATGAAACGAGTAAAACCTCATATTGAAATATTTAATTAAATGAAGACAATAATAGAGGATAGAGTTGCGCCCCGGCAAGGCGAAGGTCCTAGGTTCGAGTCCCAGATGTGATCGAATCTTTTTGAGATTTTTTCTGTTTTCAGATTTTCGATCGAGTTTCGCTAATATTTTCATCCTTTAATTATTTTTTTATGCGAATACCGCACAAGTGTCTCAAATGCTGTCAATCGTCTGGAGCCAGTGAGATTATGGCGTCCCCAATTGAGGTATGTTGCTAGGCTGAAGGTAGTAGTGAGGGTAAGGAGAAGGGGGAGAGGAAGGTGGGGAAGTACCTGGATTTTCAGATCTGGTCACCAAACACGGCTAAAGCCATTTCAAGTTACGTTTCGTTTAAAATACCTACATCTAATATCATCAACTCCGAAACACCCGAAAATCTTGAAAGATTTTTTTACATTCTTTCCACACAGGAGGAATAGAGGAAAAAAATCATCAGGGCCTATGTCATCTTTGGAGATGCCATGTGGAGGGTTTTTCTAGGGAAAGGAAGGAGAAGAAGTTCTGGAAAAGAAAAAGGTATGAAAGGTAGGTAGGAATCTCGAGATCAATGGGTCCAGGAGCATGAATCCATCCCTCCTATTACGGTGCACGGCGATGAGTCGAGAGAGTCCGGCTGGAGAGTTCAAAAGATCTCCCTCAATCAATCTCTCCCAATGTGACCCGCCACGCAGTAGGTCGGCAAACGCATCCACCGGCAAGACCTAGACATACCTCACTCCATGAACCCAGGCACCCCTGCTATGTCACCAAGTGGTTTCCGGAGCAGTGATACCCGCACTCGCCTCCCAAATTGAATTTATATAGGTGTGATGAAAAGTAATATAGGTTAGTTCTAATCTCAACTTATCGGCTATAATTAAATCGGAATGATAATGATCAATCTTCTAATAAATTCAATCACATTCAATTAAAGTTCGTGAGTAATAGACGGAATTGAATATGGTTCATGCTTATTCTATAACCTTTTCACGGGCTTTCTGTGAAATCCAAATGTCGGGTGTTTTGACATGATATACCTAAGATGAGAATAATCTCCAACGCATCGTGACTCAGCTAGGATTACCAGGGCTTCAATTCACAGGATTTAATTAAATTTAAAAACGAAATAAAGCATATTTTGTTAGCCTGGCTAAAGCAAAAACGATTTTCTCTGTATCTCTTATTCAACTTCTATTTTAGCCCACTTTAAAACACTGCACAATAAATAATTGCAGTTTTGATGTATCGACCAGTACGAAAAAGAGGCTTTGTTGCGCTTTCTAGCTCCTCATCACATTCGTGAAAAAGCTTCTTGGCATAGTGGTCTACGCATTTGACTTTAAGTCGAATGGTTGGTCGATTTCTGCGAAAGGCAAAAATAGACCTACATTTTCTAATTGTCGTCTCTTAATTTCCAGTAATAAGACAACATTATGGTCTTCCAAATAAATTATAGGTTTGAGTAATTACTAGTCGGTTTATTTAATTATCGTAAATATTTACAATGAAAATTAAACTGGACAGACGTCCTGACTAGGCTAGGCTCTAAGTAGTTCTGTTGCTGAGGCGAGCGGACGGTGGGAACCCGCCCAATCTCATTGATGCCTTCGGCCATCATTTAGACACGAATGGCGATAGATGGTACTTTTCTGATATCCTACTCAGCTGCTATCTGTTGGGATATAGCAGAACATCCTATTACAATCTAAGCTATCGACATCTACTGAAAGTAGCTGAAACTACATGATTAATAAAATGATTAATACAATACCAAACAAATGCAAACACAAAGCAGTTTCATTGGACCTCGTACTTTCAGTCTTTTATCAAAAAATATTCAAGGGACAACTAAACTTCCTCATTACCTCAAAGAGTTAAAATTATTGCTTTACTATACAAAACTTAAAATATTATTTATTTAATTTAAATCACTATAAGTTTCTCACAAACCATACACTTATAATTACAATGTTCACTTATAGTACATTAGGACCCATACTATTTTTACTTTACATCAATTGCCTGTGTCAGTTAGATATTAGCGGAGACGTTATCTGCTTTGCGGATGACACTGTTCTCATTTTCGCTTCTGATTCCTGGACAAATGTATACAAAAAAGCTGCCGAAGGAATCAACCGGATTAAAAATTGGCTCGACAATAACCTGCTAACACTAAATATAGACAAAACAAAATACATGACATTTAGTATAGATCCCAGACGACAACCAAGACTCAATGAAAACCTAACTATACACGACTGCACATCTAAAAAAAACTGCCTGTGCAACCCGCTAACACGGACTCAGATAATCAAATATTTAGGCATTTACATTGACAACTATTTTAGATGGACAGAACAAATAAATAAAACAGCGGGTAAAGTAAGGAAACTTATATATTTTTTTAAGAACATTCGAAACATAATGCCAGTGAAGACTTTAAAAACTATATACTACGCATTAGGACAATCAATTATCACCCACGGTATGATTGGTTGGGGTGGTGCTGCGAAGACTAATATGGACCCTCTCGACAAAGCGCAAAAGGCCTTAATTAAAGTTATTACTAAAAAACCTTTTAGATTCTCGACAATACAGTTATTTAAAGACTTTGCTGTATTGAACATACACCAACTGTACATCAAAATTATATCTATACATTACCAAAAAGACAAACTAAACCATCATACTGCACAACACAATTACGACACAAGACATAGACATCAACACATGACTCCGAAGACAAATACTACATTTGGACAAAGACATTATCACAATTTGGCTCCAAAATGTTTTAATTTGATTGAAAAAGATATAAAAGATATTCTAGTGACAAAAAATCTAAAACGCAAAATTCATACGTGGGTAGTAAACAAGGGTATTGCATACTGCGTGCAGATAACTTGATCAAACAACACACTCAACGCCTGTATTTTTTCTCTTTTCTCCTTAACTATTTTCATCTATTTATCTCATATCTTTTTTTCATTTCTTTATATTTTTTTCTTTTATTCCATTTATCTATTTAAATTAAAATTATATTTTTTATCTTCCAAGATTCAGATATCAAAATTAAATTAAATTCCTGCCACCTCAGAACAGGCTCAGCCTAGTGAGGTGGTATATACCAATTTTTTATATATATATATATATATATATATATGTATATGTAGGTATATTGTATATATTGAAATGTTATTCTTGGTTAATAAATAATTTTAAAAAAAATTACACTGTACACTATTGTATCCACTTTTTATACACGTTTAGACGAATTGTAATTTTGTTTTGCTTTATGTGCCCACCGTTTTTTTTTCTTTTCTAGGTACAATAATATAATGTATTTAACTATATTACCCACGCACAGGCTGCGCCGTAGTGGGTTCCCATTATTCTCATATTTTTATAATATTGTATATACTAAATGTAAAAATTGGGAAAAACAAATGAATTTAAAAAAAAATCAGTACACATTTTTTTCACTTTATCAGTAGCTGTAAACGAGCAATATTGCAGGTGACAATGTAGGATGCAGGTAAATTGAATGCGACTGTTAAAAAATAAACTCTAAAAGCTTGTCGGCGATATACGTGATTTCTAATTATTATAGAAGTATTCCCACCATTTTCCATTGTTCATTTGATGTAAAAGCTTTGTTTTTTTTTTTTTATCTGAACGGGTGTTTTAATTTAATTCACCATTAATGACCACTCGTTAACATATGCGTTCAGACATATGCACCTTTTCACTTCACACTACCAAGGGCTTAGTACTAATTACCAGCATTAACAAAACTTCTAAATTCATAAATATTCATTCGCTTCTGACGGTGGAACATTGTTAACGAGAACAGGGTTCCCGGTTAGTAAAAAAATAATGTTCCTTGTTAATGTAATGATTAAAGGGCCCCATTTGTCAGCCCTGCGGCATTCCGGGAACTATGGTACTATATAGGTCTAGGGACGCTACAGAAAGCTTGTAATGCATAAATTTATCAGTGTAGGTAGGTGCTTTCTAAGTGCGTACTTCTTCAATAGCAAAGAGATGAAGCGGGATGTTGCCAGTCTACCAAATAGCAGACCGCCGGGATTCAACGGCTAACTCAAATAAAAATAAACTCAGTCAATAAGTTATTTTAAAGTCAATATACATCGATATCACATAAGGTTCTGTTTGCGAAAAGACTGTACTTCGTGTAATGTATGTACATTTACGAAAACTATTCCATAATTTTGCATGCGGTTGTATTTGCAGAAATAGTTTATAGGTATATTAATGTTAGGTATAATGTATGATGTTTTAGAAGTTAAATATTTGAGGAATTTACAATTTAATATAATATGTGAGATTATCGTTGGAATGACTCTAGTTGATTTCTACGAGGCAATCGATCTTGTTTGTAGAAGTATTTGTTTATTTATGCAAACTAGTTCATAATATTTACGAAATTTGTCTCATCGATCATGTTTCAAGAAACTATTGATTTTGTATTTGGGTAAATAAAATATACGAATAGATAAATTCACGTTTTCTGAAACTCGAAACAGAGATGAACAACAAACAGTTTATAACAAAACAAATAGTTTGAAACAAAACAAAGAATAAAGTGACGTACCTTTAAAAATAATAATTAGGTATTGTATCTTATTCATAATATAGCATTTTTTTAAATATTGTTTGTTTATGTAATTCTTTCGTAATGCCAGATTTGGTAGTAATTGAAAACAATTCTCACCTCACAACATTTTTTTTCAATAATTGAAAATCGACGTCATAATTATAAAATAAATTAAATCTTTCATTCTATCAATAAAACCAAAATGATTGAATTGTGTGGAACACAATGCAAAATATGACACTTCATTAAATTTTGCAAATCACACGCAGATTGTTTAAACGAGCACACTACAATCCTTTAAAATGACTTATTAGCTACATAATTATTAGTAGATATTATTATAACAATTGGGTTTTTAATTTTTTTTTTATTATTTTTATGTTTTTTTTTTTTATTCATTTTTTTTTAATCTTTTTTTTTAGATTAACAATATATTTTTGGAAACATAATATGATATCACACATTATTCGTTTGAAAATTTCGATACTTCTAGACTTCGATAGCACACATTATTTGTTTGTAGAATATATTTATTTATTTTATTATAAATAAGTATTTCAATTATGTAAAACCAGCGCTGCGCTGCCGCGCTATATTTCCGTAAAAACGGGTTTCCAACAAAAGCAACCATCACCACCTATAAATGCAATATATTTTTTCAATGAAGATAGCACTATTCCACATATTTGGGAGGCGGGTACGGGTACTGCCACCCCGGGAACCATTTATTTAAAACCCACACTACTGCCATATGTCACCCAAGTGGCTCGCTACATTTGGTGACTTAGCCGGGGTGCCCGGGTTCACGGGGTGAGGTTTGTTCGGGTCTTGGTGGCGAATGCGTAAGCCCAATTACAGCGTGTCGGTCCGGATCGGGAGAGACTGGTTGAGGGAAACCATTTGACCTCTCCAGCAGGACTCAACACATTGCCTTGCACCGCAGGGAGTTATGGTTTCATATGTCACTCCTGGATCCACTGACTCCCAGATTCGTACCCGCCTCTAGTATCCTTTTCCTTCCTAGAACGTCCACTCCTTCCTTTCATTAAAATTATACTCCCACAGCATCCTTACAGGTGACAATTTGTATAACAGGAAAATAATTTCCCTAAGGCCTCCTGTGTGGAACAAATGCAAGCAAGCTAAACAGTTTTTGATATATAAAAAAAGGTTTAAAAAACCCTCAGAAACGCATTGGATGGCAGGACTTTTCATCGAATTTTCTAAGATCTTACCAAAATTATTTTCAATGTATTATATAACAGCAAAACCACGTTTTATAACTGCAGTAAAATAACAGCTTATAATATTATGATACCTACGTATATTATGCCAAGTCTAATACACTGAACTATTAAATAAATCCGGTTATAAATCAATCCGTTACAATCTGGAACTCTTCCCGAGATATAGTATTATAATATAACACAGGTGTCGAGGTCGGGAGATATCCTCATGTCACTCGCGTCATAAATCTCTACAGACATTTCTACCGGCCTTTTCAATTATTTTTGGGGGGCTTGACTTCGAGGTCTAACAAAATGCCCATATCTTAAAGGCTAATTTATTATTTCATTGGGGAAAAATGTCAACTCTGAAATTAATTAACAGATTTTTTAACGCTTATTTAATTGGTCATTTTTTCCTATTATCAATTTAACCATAAATAATAATTTTACCAAGAGTACAAAGTTTTTTTTTTTTTTAATTCAAGATTCTGGTACGATAATATATTAATTTATTGTTTTGTTTTCGTATTGGAACTTGGAATTCTTCAAATCAAGAATCTTTATGGTCCTCCTGAAGTTTTTTTACTATAAATTAATTTTACTGCCAATTTTTAAACGTTCATTTTTAATGGAATAACTTTTTGGAGATTATAACCATCAATATATATATATTAATATTAATCATTGAAAAAGAAGATAATACTAATAAATTTAAACGATACAAGAAACAGAACAAGACACTGAAAATAAAAAGGAAACAGTCTCAACGAGGAATCGAACACAAGATCTCTGTCTTACCGGGACGGTGACCGGCCAAATGGAATGAGACCAACTCAGAACCACCTTAGAAGGTCATAAAGAGTGACAATAAAAAATATATAAAATTGGTTAAACAGGTTAAGTCATAGCTTTTAATGACATTTAAAAAATTGTTGAGTTTACTTGATTATGAGTTGGCATGGAACCTACCGGGACAACGTCTCATTCCACTCGTTCATTGAGACCTAATTTTTTTACTTCTTTTTAATCGATTTCGTATTTAGAATTCAAAATTAACAATATTTTATTAACAATGTTTCCAATATTTTGGCTGCTGTCTTTTTTGAATGATTACAAAGTTCTAAGGAATTTATTTTCTCAGATAAGCATAATAATGAAAAACGGTCTGACAGAGTTCCTGGGTTTCATTCCTAGGTGAAACCGTTACTACAGTTCTAAAATGGCCGTGTAAGCCGAAACAGCTGTCACAATAATAATAACATGATTATATTTTATTTAAATATGTGTATTTTTAAATTAAGTGGATTTATTAATTAATTCTATAAATTAAACACAAATACATATAATAATTTAAAACAACCGTTTCGTTTTATTATTCTGTTTCGTCTTTCGTTTGGATTTATTAGTATTATCTTTTTTTTCGATGATTATTTTTTAAACAATTTCTCGAGAATCAGACTGATCAAGTAGATAGCTTCCCAACTAATTGGAACACATTGTTAGGAAGGCGGAACTAACATGTTAGAGATTAAATATAATAGGCATGTATAGTATAGGCTTTTATTTATAAGAAAATACTTTCTTAAAAGAGCAGATTATAGCAGGTACCTAAAGAAGTGAGTATTAACAATAAAAATTGAAAAGACTTGAGACTTCTGGATCCAAGAACCAAATTTTCCGTGAAATCTGTTTTTCAGTGTTCATGAAATCATCGATTAAAACGGTATTTTTAACACGAGTTCGTCTCTCGTGCGTTGTAATTTTGCATTTGTAGTGAACAAAATTGAATGTTAACGAAAGCTCGTTTCGGCAGGTTAGTAGCTTTAAATTACCCGACCGACCCGTCAATCAAACCCACTTAAAAATAATTATTCAAGTACTTCAAATATTCTTTATCTTCTTTGCCTTTTGTAAAGGAAAGAGTTGTTCATTGTGGTACCACGGGAATTCAAAAGAACTGTCTCGTTTCTAGAAGCGAGTTTGAATTCGTATAAGCTAGCAACACATTTATGAAAAAAATACAAACAACGAAGACAGTTTAATACAAGTAGTTAGTCTTTTCAAACTAACCACTTTAAAATTCAGCAATCTTCAGACTTTTTTCGATTTAACAAAAAATATCCCCTTTCCATATTTTAGTTTTGGCAACTAATTTTGTTACGTTTTGTATCAAAAGGATATCGAATTCATGTGTTAATTAGAGATTTTGAACATTAAAATACTTTAAGTTAAATCATTTCCACAACAAATCGGTGATATCAGAGACAAAGGGTGTTCAACAATTAGAAGTAATGAACAACAAATCGGTGATATCAGAGACAAAGGGTGTTCAACAATTAGAAGTAATGAACAACAAATCGGTGATATCAGAGACAAAGGGTGTTCAACAATTAGAAGTAATGAACAACAAATCGGTGATATCAGAGACAAAGGGTGTTCAACAATTAGAAGTAATGAACAACAAATCGGTGATATCAGAGACAAAGGGTGTTCAACAATTAGAAGTAATGAACAACAAATCGGTGATATCAGAGACAAAGGGTGTTCAACAATTAGAAGTAATGAACAACAAATCGGTGATATCAGAGACAAAGGGTGTTCAACAATTAGAAGTAATGAACAACAAATCGGTGATATCAGAGACAAAGGGTGTTCAACAATTAGAAGTAATGAACAACAAATCGGTGATATCAGAGACAAAGGGTGTTCAACAATTAGAAGTAATGAACAACAAATCGGTGATATCAGAGACAAAGGGTGTTCAACAATTAGAAGTAATGAACAACAAATCGGTGATATCAGAGATAAATGGTGTTCAACAATTAGAAGTAATGAACAAGGAGAAAAGTTTAGAAATCGCTCAGAAAAATTATTAGGTTTAAGCTTTGAGTTTTTAAGAATGCATAAACACAAAAATTCAACTCTACCATAACATAGATCATATACGTTTTACCAAGATATTTTGTGACACCGCACTAAAGAAACACTCGCTGGAGTTTAACGCAGCAGTAAAATACATGTTCACTTGCTTGACAAGAAGTATATCTATCCACCTTTGACCTCTTGTACAGTCACATTTAGTCTAAACAATCAATTCAACCCCATATTACTGGCAAAGTGATTTAATTATTTAATCATTGGAGACAAACATTAGTAACTCTAAATCGAAAATTTGAAAAAGAAAAATCAGAAAACCGTCGCATCTAGGAATTGAAACGAGAATCCTTATCGGGTCTCTGCCATAAAGTACCCTATTCCCTTCGGCCATTTTTAACTGTATCATACTTCGTCTAAGAGTATGATACAGTTATATTAAATTATTATTCTTATCCTCATTTTCTTAAAGAATATTTTTATTGGCTGCTATCTTTTATGTATGATTGCAAAATTATCATTTTTTATGTTAATGCGCTACATATATTTTTTGCGCTACATCTATTTTTCTGCCCTAGGTAACAATAGCCGTAAAGTCTATCAACCAGCGGCTTAGAATTCAAATTTTATCTTGCGATCGCAGCCTTGCAACTGTACAGGGCGGTTTCGATGAGAAAGCTGGATTGATCCGTACCAGCATTTTTTTACTAATAACCCAATATCTATTTTACTTCATTCATAATTTGCTTTAATATATACCGACAACTTAACGATAAAAATGCTCAAAAGTACGGGGAAAATATTTTGTAATTTTTGTAATTATTTTTAGATCATAAGTATTCATATTTTTTCAATAATGCTTAAGCAAAATAAGTACGTAAAATACGAAATACGTTAGTTTTTTATAAATAGACAAACTGAAGTACATATTTTCTCCGCAAAACACGTGCTCGGATTTTTTTAAATGATTTTATTTGAACTAAAATTAAAATTCTGAAAAGCATCTTTCCTAGATATGAGTAATTTATTGGTTTATTTTACTGTATGATTATAATGTATTATGATTTGAAATGTGTGTTGTATGTATAGTTTAGCATTTTCTTTGAAAATTTTACAAATCTGCCAAGGACCAACGATATAAGCTTATTATAATAAAAATAAACACACCTTTTTCAAATTTAAAACATAACTTTACTAATAACAATCTTTAGAATTAAATTAATGTTTTTTGCAGAATAGAGTCGAAACTTCTAGAATTTGATTTAAAAATGACATGTATTCGATTGTGTCTAGTTGTTGTCTCTTAAAATAACAAAACCTTTTCTTGCACAAATAATACAAAACAAAATTATTTTTTGAATATTTTTATTTTTATTTTTTATTATTTATTGAAACATTTATTATAATTAGAATTTTACAACTAAATATTTTTTTTTACAGGTTTTTTTTTTTTACTACCCTTCCATTAAAAGCATTTGCTTGTGTATGTAAGGGGAGTGTACATAAATGCTATTAGTTATTAGTTAGGTATAAGTTAGTACTTAAATAATTAATTGTACATAAATATATGTGAGCTGCAGTATTTATTTGATAATGGTGTGTTTTTTTTTTATTTTTTTTTAAAGAAAGAATGTTATGGAGAACTAAGATATTTGTAAGATTAATTGACAGTAGTTCTTTTCTTAAGAACATCTTTAAAATGTCTCTTGACAGAGAGCAGCATTCGGGCCTTATCATTGATGCTTCTGATTTCCTCTGGTAAACGATTGAAAAAAGTTCTTCCCTGATAAGTATAATGATGCTGTGCAAAAGACGTATTTAGTTTTGGGCATAGAAAAACATGTTTAAGTCGAGTTCTGTTTTCATTTAAAAATGGATATTTATCTTTTTCTTTTATTATTTGAATTACTGAATTTTTAATATATAAATCTTTAAATGTGGGTACTTGAAATTCTTCAAACAGACGTTCTGTTGGGTAGTCTAAGGATTTTTTTAATATAATTTTAATAATTGTTCTTTGTACAATTTCTATTGGAAGAAGGTTACATTTATACGCGGATCCCCAACTAATAATAGCGTATTGTAGAGTGGATTGAACTAAGGCATAGTAGATTAAATATAGATTTTTTATCGACAGAAAATTTCTAATTCTTAAAAATATATATATTAATTTTCTGATTTTGTTTACTACTTGACATATTTGTTCCTTCCATTTCAGATTTTTATCGATAATTACGCCGAGATATTATGTTATATTTTCTTAATTTTGTTTTACATAAGAAATCACACAGCTGGTTTAAATTCAGATTTAAAACAAACAAAAGCCTAATGTGATTTCTTTAATATCGGAACTGAGACATAATATAAGTAAGCTCTGTATATGAATATAAACTATCTGTCTCACAGTCTCTGGTGGTTCGGAACAATGAATTATTCATGAGTATCTTTTGTACTTGCCTAGGGCTCTCCCCCTTTAACAGTTCGACTCGCCCTAAGAAAAATAAGGCCACAAATTGTACGTTCCCCATAAAAAGTTATACAACATTGTTTTAGTCGAAATGTTCTGAATTTTTATAAAGCTTCCCTTTCGTTAAAACAATTTGATTTTTTTTTTATACACAACGAAGTAACTTCTTACTTGCTATAACAATCATATTTTGTGTTCGGATTGACCGTAATTTGAGATCGTTTAAATAAATTTTCTTCCGATTTTATTTTACGTTACCGATATCGTTCGCGAAAATATTTGAACCTTTTTTCGAAAAGAGCTTTATTTCGTTAAACCTCTTTTTATATTGTATATTAAAGCTGAACAGGACCGTCAATACACACATCTGTCCAACGGAACAAGGCGACTTCTATAATCTATTACACTTTTCTATAATACTTTTATTTTAATCAAACCAATCCCAGCAAGATTAGCCGCACAATTTCTGCCGCGTTCCCGATTCGACTGATAAAAACGAAAAAATTAAAAATTACATATATTTTTTTTTATTTTTTTTTTTTTTTACAGTGAATACCGCACAAGAATCTCAACTGCTCCCGTCTGGATCCAGTGAGACTATGGCATCCCCAATTGGGGTATGTTGTGAGGCTGAAGGTAGTGGGGAGGGGAAGGAGGTGGGGAAGAGGAAGGTTGGGAAGTACCTGGCTATTCAGATCCGGTCACCAAACACGGCTAAAGCCATTTTCAAGCAACGTTTCAATTCTGAATGGTGGTCTTACACCAGGGCGATACTGATAGTATGTTCCACTCTGGAACATGCCGCGAATATACTATATATTAATTATTATTAATTTTATTGATCAAATGAAGAAATTTAAAAAGTTTCGATGGCGTTTCTCCCGGATGTAGTAGAGGACCCGAGTTCAAATCTGGTTTACCACGTAATCCTTTTTTTATTGTCTGTTTCATGTACTTTGTTGTTATTATTTCAACAAATAATATTTTTCTTTGTTATGAGTCGTAATGAGCACATTCAAACTGTAGTGATAAGTTGGATTAAACATCCCTTGAAGACACTTACTTTCTCTCTCTCTCTCTCTGGTTTCAATCGTGGGATTGGTTTGCAGCAATTTCATCTATACGTTTCTTCCACTCTTCCCTGTCTTGTGCGGCTCTTTTGAAGTCTGCATATGATGAGCAGCGCACGTCCACCACTCACTTACTTACTTACTTTACACACCTTATAATCCTCAACTTATTCCCACGTGTATTTTAAGTAAATGTATTCCTGTATATTACAACTGCATTCCTTTCTATAATACAGAAAAATCAGCTCCCAAACCTAATCTTAATTTAAAGTTTCATAATATAAATTGTAACCCAACCACAGGCTCTAACCGTGAAGAGATGAAATCAGAAAAAATGATTAAGTAGTTAGGTGTAACCATAGATTGTCAATACTGTTGTTTAACAAACTCAGATACTTAAATTATATTTTTAAAAGAATGTGTAACATAGTAAATATGAAAACCATTAAACTAGTTTATGATGCACTAGTCCATTCATCTCTTTCCTACGGAATAATTGGCTGGGGTGGAACTTACAATTATCAAGTAAAACCTTTAGAAATCAATTATCAAGATTATGTACAAAAAAACTTAATCGTATCCCTCCAAAAGGAAACTGATATTTTGGACCTTAGACAGACCTATGGTCTTCAATGTGTTAAATTTATTTACATTCGTCCAAATAACTTTCAAAAAAATTCAAATCGTACCAGCCAAAAACGTGGCGCCTGTGAGTATGCTGTACCTACCCCACTGCAAAACAAGGTTGTCCCAAAGGCATATCAGTTTTATAGCTCCGAAAATGTATAATTTACTACGTACAAACTTTAAAGAGAACACATGTCAAAATCTTCAATCTTATAAAAAATATACCAAAATTTGGTTAAAAAACACTGAAATAGATATTTTTTCTTATAAGTTTAACCAAAGCCAAAGTATATCTATCATTAGAGATTAGACAGCTTTTAGAGAAGATATATTATATTATATTTTTGAATGTAGCTTTTACTTTGTGGTTATCCATTATAGAAAAATGAAACAATACAACTTTGTAAAAACCACTTATATAATGTGCAAATCCGACCGGTTTCGGAACAAACGTTCCTTCGTCAGGGAAAGCTTATACTAATTTGACAGTTTCGAACAATGTTTTATTATGGTTGGGGGTGGAGCCGTTGTTAGTTAATAATGTAAATTGGGTGGGTAGGTATTAGTGTAGAGTGGGTGGGTAGGGGAACAAATCCATGATTGGGATTTTTTATCTATTTTTTTTGTTTGTTAGCCCAATCATGGATTTGTTCCCCTACCCACCCACTCTACACTAATACCTACCCACCCAATTTACATTATTAACTAACAACGGCTCCACCCCCTACCATAATAAAACATTGTTCGAAACTGTCAAATTAGTATAAGCTTTCCCTGACGAAGGAACGTTTGTTCCGAAACCGGTCGGATTTGCACATTATATAAGTGGTTTTTACAAAGTTGTATTGTTTCATTTTTCTGTATATTATATTGTTTGCCATGGTTTTTTTGTTTGTGTCTTTAAATTGCACCTTTAACATCTAATCTTATAAAACTTTCACAAATGCGATAATAACAGTGCAGACTGTTATTAAGTTATAGTTTTTAATTGCATTTATTCAGTTACTTTTTTTAAATCCCTAATTTATATATACTTAAAATATTCACTATAATCATAGAAATAAAAATAATAGTTAAAAATCAATGTTACACTCACGGACAGGCATTGCCTTTGTGGGATTTCTTTAGTTTATTCATTTATTATATTAAGCTTTTTTTAAGTACTTTTCAATATTTTATGTATCTTTTACATGTATTGTATCAAAAATTTTCAATAAAAAAAATAAAAAAAACAAACCATCTTGCCGTTTCTACGCAGGGGCAGGCATAGAGGACGGACCGCTAAACATCTCAGTCTTGGCACTCACTCTTTACTTCGTTCACATTCATACAATCGTCTCATGCATACTCTTCTATTATTCTGACTCTTTACATGGCCCGATTTGCAAAAAAAGCATACGACCGAGTGGATAGGAAAAAGCTATGGAAGGTGTTGTCCAAGTATGGAGTGAATGCAAAGCTCATACAGGCAATTGCATTTCTAAATGAGGGAAGCTTGCATGTGTTAGGATGAATAGGTGTTAAACAGGGCTGCGTAATGACACCGTGGTTATTCAATCATACATGGATAAATTGTGTGAAAGAATTAAAAGAGGTGGGATTGGGCGCGAAATTGAGTATTCTGAAAGTATGTTGCCTGTTGTATGCTGATGATGCGGTGCTGATTTATAACAGAATGGAAGATCTACAGTCTCTCGTGTACAGGATGAACAAAATATGTACGAAGAATGAGTTAATGATGAATGTAAGTAAGTCTAAAGTCATGTATTATAAGGTTTTGACAAAATGTTAAATGAACCTTTTAAGTGATTCTTTTCATCCAGTCTTTACTCGAGAGCACACGCCAATGTTCACGGCTTAATTAAAATTATTGTGCATTTAGGTTCATATTTGCTTGGGTTAAGTTGTTTCTTCTCCGACCATCAATCTGACAAAGGATCCACGCAGTTTTTCAAAGTCTGCCAACTGTCAGATTATATTTCAGTCAAGATAAATCCTTAAAGCCTGTGGTTCGTTTAGTCTGAATTTATGGGAAACATCATGCCAGAATTGCATTTTGAACAGACTAAATAATAATCAAAGCGCTCTTGAAATATGGTCGCTAATTCATCATTCAGAGTAGATATGTTATACAAGTGAGAAAAGCAAACAAGACAATTATGGCACCTACAGTTTTGAATATTAAAATAATATTTTTTTTGAATAATTAAAATTTAACTAATCAATTATTCTTCACAAAACATAATTTTCATTATCTAAATGCATGTACGTGCAGTGTGCACACCTATTTTGTTTATCCGTTTTGGAGAGTAGTTGTCGAAATGTCTAAAGTATTTAATTTACCACCACATTCAATTTGAGAGGTGAGTAAGGTGTCGCAGCCCTGGGAACCATTTATTGGATAAATAACACCCTTGCCATAGGTCACCCCAAGTGGTTCGCTACGTTTGGTGATTTAGCAGGGGTGCCCGGGTTCATGGGGTTAGGTTTGTCTAGATATTGATGGCGGATGCCTTTGCCCACCTCTACTACATACGTGGCGGGACGGATTGGGAGAGACTGGTTGAGGTAGATCTTTTGAACTCTCAGGCCGTACTCTCTTGATCCTCGCCATTCCACCGCAATGGGAGGGATGGATTCATACGTCCGTGACTCCTTGACATTGACATTGACCCTCAGATTTCTACCCACCCGTCATACCTTTTTCCTTTCAAGAACTTTCTCTCTTTCCTTTCCCTAAAAAGATTCTCCATACAGCATCCCCAAAGATATCACAGGCCCTGATGGATTTTTATTCCTCAGAACCTCTCATCGGAGGCTAACGTAAAACAATTATTTTTTAAATCTCCATTCTTGGATGGAAGTCTGCGTCAAGAAAACCGGAAGTAATTAGGAAACATATTTTTATAATAAAACTGAAATGAGTTGATTCGAAAAGGAAATCTTTCGGCTTTAAAAGCTTTTTTGTTCGTGCTTTGTTCTCCAATATGTTATCAGTTATCTCAGAGGTATTGTGTTCATATAAATTAGGTTAACAAGTTAAAGAGGCTTACATCAAATCAAGTACTTTCAATGAAATACCTGTTTGTGAATTTGACAAAATATCAGCTCAATAAATTCGCAATTTCGCTACATGAATAACAAGGCGGTTGCGGTTATGATCGTAAATTTTCTTTATCGTTTGACTGACTTGTGAAAATAATTATCCCGTGAACGTCAGAAAAGGTATGAAAAAGTCTCCAACCAATAATTCCGCCGGGATTGGATCCCGGGTAATTCCCGGTATCAATCAGTCACGGCCCCACTAACTTAATTCCAATCGATGGCAAGTAATCAGGGCTTGCCAAATTTCAATCCGACAAGGGACCTATAAAATTGATGGAAAAATAAAAAATTCCGGAATAGTGTCGGAACGGATTACGTGATGATTTGAATATTTTGTGGAACTTTGGAACTACATATTAAATTGCGTTGGAATAGGCATTGAAAGCCAAACATAAAATTGAAAACTATGTATAAAGTTTTTAAACCAGTTTTTGGAAGTTGGAAGTTTTTATCAAATTACTAGCTGATTCCCGGCATGTGTTGCTACGCAATATTCAAAGAAATAAAATGTTTCTCCCGCGTCCCCTTCCTCTCCCGCGTTCCCCTTCCACCTTCCCTACCTTCCCTCACTCGTCTCCCGATCCACCGCTTCCCCTTCCCGCCAACCCCCCTCCCACGTTCCATATATTCAGTCCCAGTACATTCAGTTTTCAAACAGCTCGCGTGCCCCCTATCCCAATTTTTTAATTCACATTTTTTAATTTTTCAGATATTACAAATGTTCATTTTTGTATATTATAAGAAAGGTCAATCAAATTCGGTAAATAAAATAGGTACCTATTTAAAATATCTATAATTCTTGATTCTATTCAAAGTATTAGGCGAGTACTTCAAACAAATTCATTAATTTAAAGAGTTTAGAAAACTGAATTTTGGTTTAACAATCATTGTTTTGCAAAATGTCATTCTCAAATTTTGACATTTTTGACAGTTTCACAAGAGTTTTTGTAATGATTAAAAACTTTTCAGATGTATTTTTATGTAGTAATAATAATCCAGAAACTTTTGTGGGGGTTTACAGGAGGTATTTTGAAAGATTCAAACATTTCCTATGCTTAATATACCAATACATAGTCATCTCATGTACTCATAACATTAATTAATTAAAAACTGTACTATTAAATAACGACATTTCGCAATTGCTATACTTTATATGCATGGCATCACCCTGCTTATACATTATACATACACACAACATAATATCCGAATAGCTTAGGCTTTACTTCCACTGTTTATTTAATGGTAATTATTCATAATTATTCTTCCACACTTATTTAATTTTAAATGTACATTGTAGATGTTTTTACATAGGAATAGTAAAAATTATACAGTATTATACATAGCTGAGTCAGTAATAATCTTTTGTATTTATTTAGTGACAAATTGAAGATGACTCTGCATATTATTATTCTGGGCATTTTAATTGAGAAAGTCGAAGCAATGGGTATACACAGTGACCTCCTTCGTTGGTTAGCCTCTTATCTCGACAATCGTACGCAAGCTGTAACTGTACTGGGGTTCTGCTCTAGCTTTGTCCCCGTAACCTCAGGAGTTCCCCAAGGATCTCACCTTGGCCCCCTTTTATTCAACATTTTTATGAACGATGTTAACAAAACTATTAGTAATTCTCAGCTGTTCCTATATGCGGAAGACAAAAAGATTTTCAAAATCATTAAATCTGAGATGGATTGTATAGAGCTCCAGGATGACCTGAACTCCCTGGTCAATGTGTATTGTTTAGAAAACCGCCTTCTTTTGAATGCAGATAAATGTTCCGTCATATCTTATTCTCGAAAGAAAAACACTATACTATATCCGTACATAATTAAAAACAATCTTTTAAATAGGGTAAATGAAATTAGAGATCTTGGAGTTCTATTAGACAGTAAGCTTCTTTGTCAATCTCACGTCGAGCACATCACGTCTAAGGCTTTGAAGATGCTAGGATTTATACTTAGAGTAAGTTCTGTTTTCAAAAATCCACAAACATTTAAGATTCTCTACATATCATACGTCAGGAGCCACCTAGAGTATGCTTCAACAGTATGGAACCCTCATTGTTCTACATATAAATCAAATATAGAAAGAGTCCAAAAAAGTTTTTGAAATATGTTTCGTTTCGCATGCGAAATGATGTAAATTATGTCTCTATGAACCTCAAAACCCTTGATCAACGCAGAGATATCAGAGACCTAGTAATGCTTTATAAGATAATCCACAATTTTATTGATAGCCCTTACCTATTACAAAATATCAATTTCAGATGTCCAATAAGAATCACTCGATCTCCAGACACATTTTATATTCCTAAGAGCAATGCTAATTATCTTCAAAATGTGTTTATAAGAAGAAGCTGTAGCACTTTTAATAATTATGCACAGACATTGACATGTTTAACACGAACCTTGCTAACTTCATAAAATTCGTAAAAAGTAATATTCAACGGAAAAATTAATGTTTCATTAATTCCTTATCTTTCTTTTTCATTTTCATTTTTCTTCATTTTCATTACATTTTCTTTTTTGATTTCAGCAGTTTGCATTAAATAACCTCTTCAAAAATGTTACAGTATATATTACCCTTGAAAATACATTTTTTTGTAGATTTAAGTGAGTAGATGCACTTTTTCAGAACTGTTTATATTACATACATATATTGTTTTGTTTGTTTTTCTTTTTATTATGGTCTCAAATTTTTATGTCGTTATTTTATTGGTCAATGATATGACTATCTCTAACACTGTTATATATGAACTTGTAATGACTGTTTATAACGCTAACAAATAAAATAAAATAAAATAAAATGAGGAGGAGGTACTTATGGTAGTTGGACACATAATTTCTGAATTGAAATAAATCCCTACTTCTTGTATTACAAGAATCCGAAAACTTATCAAAGCTAGTAATTCTGGACTATCAAATGCATAATTTTGAATTTTATCCGTGAAAATCCTTCTGCCCGATAATATACATCATAAAAAGTGTTGTACCTACGATTATTTAAAAAAAAAGTACTGAATTCCCATTTTAAAACTACGTACTGAAAGCGTAAGAATTTATTGTGTATTATTTTAATACCTAACTAACTAACTAACTAACCATCACGCCGTTTCCCCGCAGGGGTAGGCAGAGAGGACGGACCGCCAAACAACTCGGTCTTGGCACACACTCTTTGCCTCACTCACATTCATACATCGTCTCATACATTCTCTTCTATTATTCTGACTTTTGACATGACCCGACTCAAGTATCTGATTCACTTGATCGTGCCATGTCTTCCTCGGGCGTCCCCGACTTCTTCTACCATCCACATTCGCGTCGTATATTCTTCTTACACTACTTCCTTCGTTCATTCGCTCTACATGCCCAAACCATCTGAGGGTCCCTTTCTTAATCTTACTCATTATGCTTACATCAGCCTTACATTCTTTGCGGATATCCACATTTCTCACACGATCATACATTGTTTTACCACACATACGTCTCAGGGATCTCATTTCAACTGCATTCAGTTTACTTTCATCCTTCCTCTGCCAGTTCCATGCCTCACTGCCATACATCAGGGTAGGTACCAGGACTCCATTGTGGACTGCTAGCTTCGCTTTTTTTGACAGTTTTTTATTAGCGCCAACGGCATTCAGTCCACCATTAATGGAGTTACCGGCATTCACCCTTCTTTCAATATCTCTTTCAGCCTTCCCATCTCTCGTAAACATACTACCCAGATACACAAACTCATCCACCTGCTCCAAATATTCATCATTCACAACTATGTTGCATACTGTTTTCGTACTCTCCCTTTCAAACACCATGACTTTAGACTTACTTACATTCATCATTAGCTCATTCTTCATACATACTTCGTTCATCCTAGATACGAGAGACTGTAGATCTTCCATAGTGTAAAAAATCAGCACCGCATCATCAGCATACAACAGGCAACATACTTTCAGATTACTCAATTTCGCGCCCAATCCCACCTCTTTTAATTCTTGCATACAATTATCCATGTATAGATTGAATAACCATGGTGACATTACGCAGCCTTGCTTGACACCTTTTGTGATGTCAAACCACCCCGTAAAACCACCGTACACTTTAATACCTTGTACATGAATATTGTAATGTGGGGTCCAGACGGGGGAATTGCACACAAGTTGTCTTCTAATAAAGGCAAAATATCATGCACTTATGAATCATATGCTAATTTTTATGTAAACACCAATAAATCGTTTGTTTGTATACAATTTAATTCACCTTCATCGAAATTATCCATAAACAATATTAAAATTTGATATGGATGAATTTCATGGCAACGTTCCGAACATCATTACAGTGTTGATCGTCAGGGCAGATGTGTAATTTAAGATAACATATCTGCCCTGATGATAGACACTGTAATCCTGTCTGAAACATTTGCTAAGAAAGAAAGGAAGTATGTAAATAAAAAATAAAAAGAGAAAACAATTTCACATAAAAATTGGCATAATAAAAGTGATAGCATTAAAACTTGCGACAAATCAAAATTCCAGTCAACAGAGATTAAAAAAATAATAATCCTATTTCGAATTTGATTGAATATGAAAATGTAAGCGCACACATAACATGAGTTCAATGAAAGTAATAAAACATTAATTTGAAATATCATGTCAAATGTCATTTCATGCCGATGGACCGCATGAATTAATGTTTAATTATTGTAATGTTTATATTATTTAACTGTTACCTCAAAGAACAGCAATGGTAGTATTAAACTTCCTAACTAAAGATTACAAAAGAAGGAAGTTCTTTTAAGAGTGCTTTGCTCTGGAATAATTTTTTTGGTAATTTAGGTCACATGCTGATGCAACTTTCGACAATACGTAGTTCCATGAATTCCCTACATAAGCACGCATCTTTTAACAAGATCACAATCATAATAAAGTGCCTTAAATATACGAGCACGACAGTATCATTTTATTTACGAGTAAGATTAACGTATGTGCTTAAAGCACAAAAGATGCATTGGTTTTGATTTATGATGTTCATCTCTCGCGATACACGACTAACTGTGAAACTAAAGCAATTTTATTCAGGAAAACATCTGCTTCTAAGAAAAATAAATTCCACATTTTGACACCCAAAAGAAGTGCCACGAAGTTTTATTACTACCTTATCATAAGTAATATTAAACATAAAATACACATTTAAAACAAGTCCTTTGTGGCACACATCTGAATTGAATAGGCGCAACATTTTATCGTAAAAGCTCAATTTGTCTACGAGATAAAGTATTTCGGTCTAAATCCAAACGAGGCAGTTTAAAGTTGTATCAAAAGCTACACAAAACACTGTAACGAAACAAAAAAGTGAACATGCAAAGCAATAAATCTGAATTGATCCATGGGTTCAGGAGGACAAAGTGATCGTGCTCAGAACAAGGGCGTACGCACAAGTTAATGCTAACTACGATAATTCATAATTACGTTAAAAGTTTTCCGAAGTTAATTAACATCGTATCTCGTAATATTAACTTTTAGTTGGCTCTTAAGTACGGGGAACGACTTTCTGACAAAAAATGTGACCCGATACCCCGATTGAATGTGGGTAGTTATTTATTATTAGTTATTCAGCTTTCGAACCATATAAAAATATTTATTGGGTGTACTATGAATATGAAACCCATATTATATCATTATGTGACATCGGCATTTTTAGTATGAGCCAATTCGCATAAAAATGTTTTGTTTATCCCCGGTAACAAGTACTTTTTTTAGATCGTGTGATGATCCTAAAAAATCGTTCTTGCTTAATCTGTTGATACCTACCTACCCACAATCGTCGTAATCTACAAAAACCTCTGCGCTTTCAATCGATCGCTTACCTTTAAGGGATATAATTTTGGTAAGGATATGGGACGAATAGAAATGGTTGCTCATTAGATCTTGCCAAATGATACCGATGATTTGATCCAAAATTAATTCATTAGGAGCCAAAACCCCTTTACGAATTAAATTGTAATTAATTGTAGGTAGGTACATCAGCGCACATTTTTATAATTTGTTTGCATTTTCATAATTTGTTATGTAGTTACCTAAACCAACCGGAGTTTTTACATTATAAAATACATTAAAAAGTATCGCATTGATTTCTTTCTACTCGTAGCTGGCTTATACCTAGAAACTTACGTAATTTACTCTTGTTTATTTTAAAATACCTAGAAAAATATCCATTAAGCATATCTCTATTTATATTTTTGCTGATAGGTATATACTTTTATAATATTTTGATCTAGTTTCTTAGATTATGTACAATTATATTTTTTTGTTTCTTCAATAGGTTCATATTCAATTTGGGATTTGGGAATGGGTACCGCCGCCCCGGGAACCTTTATTGGATAACCAACACCTCTGCCATAGGTCACCCCAAGTGGTTCGCTACGTTTGGTGACTTAGCAGGGGAGCCCGGGTTCATGGGGTGAGGTTTGTCTAGGTCTTGGAGGCGGATGACCAGGACACACTGAACCCCAGTTTCCTACCCACCCCTCAAACCCTTTTCCTTCCCAGAAGTCTCCTCTCCTTCCTTTCCTTAAAAAACCCTCCACACAGCATCCCCAAAGATGGAATAGGCCCCGAGGCAAATTATCATGTAAAAAAAAAAATTATGTGGGTTAATTTTTTTTTAAATATTTGTAAGGTTTAATCAATATGGTAGAAAAATATTAGTATCCCACGTTAATGAGGTCTTTAAGGAAAAGCATGATAATTCCATAGCACGAATGACCACACAAAAAATCTGAATTACCTATGTGGTATAACACATGGTTAACCTACATGTTTACATCGTAATGAATTAGTTTCCTGTAGTACGTACCCATTATCTTATGTTTTAAGTTTAAAAAAAAAAGTGTTGTTTTGAATGAAAATGTTTATACATTTACCACGCCGAAACGGTAATTAAGCATATGAAATTCTCTCGATAGTATGCTCCGAAAATTATAATAAATACGTTATTTTACTAGTTATACGTATGAAACAAATCAGTGTTTCTTTAAATGCTATTTAAGACATTTCCCTCGAGATTTTCGCTCTATTTTAGAATCGTTTTTCATTTTAAAAATTTACAATTTTCGCTTAAATATTATCGTTTTTAATATTAGCGCGCTCCCTCGCACATTCGTATTTACACATCTCCCCTTCTTCTTCCTTTGAGCATTTACTACCGGGCCTTAATGTAACAATGTTGTTCTTTCAATACTTACATTATTTAGTGTTATTTTGACTACTTTATAAATTATTTAGCATCACTGCAGGTTTCACCTAATGAGGTTAAAAATTGAAATGTAAACAATAATGTCTCCCTTCTGAAAAACAATAAATAAATATGCAGAGCGCTTTTTAACATTTACGACTTAAAATAAAAATCCTGTTTTAAAATTGTTAAAATTAAAAATAAACTAGGCAAGATTAAATATTTGGATGTGTCAGCACGCCACTGGGTGTGGTGTCAAAGCCAAGTAATGTCACCCCGCCACCCCACCGCCCCACTTGTCCGAGCCTCCTTCCGTAAGCTGCAGCCGCGTGCCTTTTATACTGAAATATCGGGGGTCACTTTACGGCCCGTACTTTGAAGGCTCACGCCCATAAACATTCTCTTAATATAATCCAGCCGAATTAAATTTATCTTCAGTCGGAGCGAAAAATCGCAGTATCCGTTATGTTAAAGAGATATGATATGGACAAAGGATTTTTTCACTTCCCCCGGGGCGATTTTTTATTTGAATGCAATCAGAAATTTCAAATGGACTCATAAATTCAATATTTGCTTACCACCCACCTCCCTTTAAAATGGTTTTTAATATACATAATATATGTTCGTACGTAAACGCATATTATACACATTCTATCACCAACGTTCTTTACATGAACATTCCCGAGTTTGTGACCAATCAAAAAGGTCAGATCGATCAGGTTTAAGAAGATGTTTTTGTGTTTTAGAGTGTACGATTTTTTAGGTGTGGAATCGTAGGTTTACTAGTGTATATTTTATTATTTGTTTTTATAATTTTTCCTTTGGACCAAAAAAATACCCACAGCTATAGAAGCCCAAGAGAGGTCGCATCTACACCTAGGTCCTCTTCCTTCTCACACGTCTTAGGACAGCATTTTCACCCGACGCATGTGCTATTAAAACAGGAAGCACAGAGTCGATGGTTTTTTCAGGTATTTTGGGGCTCCAGACCAGAGGTGACTGTTAAATTAAAGTTAAAAAGACAACAATACTCTTTAGCAGTGCATACGTCAAATATTCGTCTCCAGGCTAAATTATAAACAAAAACTTAATTACAGCAAATCTGAACCTAAAACTTATACGCAATATTGTGTAGTGCAAACATTTGTGAAATAAAGTGTTAAAACCTCTATGTTTAGTGTCCCTTTACCAGCAAATTAAAACACAATAACTAAACACAAGACTCTGACAGTTAAAGTACCTATACGAACTACATACTTGAAACTTGGGACAGTGAAGGTCAACCAGTGGTTTTAAAATATAGCTTAATAATTTATTCAACAAAAAATTATATAAACTGCAAAACATATTTTTAATACCACAATGGATATCCAGTCATTTATATCAAACGCAGAAAAGGCAGTCAATGCTATCAACAAAGTGCTTCTTGACCCTGGTAACAAATTTAATAAGGACCAAATAGCAAAAATTACTCCGATAGCATGTGAAATATTAGCGTCAATTGGCAGCATGTCAGCAGCGGTAGCTACCAAAACTGGCACCTTGGAAGGTGAACTGAGGGCCTATAAAGAAATTCAAAAAAACATCCCACCCCAAAACAATTTCAATATTTGTGAAGCTATCAATGAAATTAACGAAATTAATGAGAGGTCAAAAAACATCATTTTGTGCAACGTGCCCGAAAGCACGAAGGTAGCAGTTACAGACAAAATTATGGAAGATCAAACTGTAGTAACAGAAATAATTTCCAAAATTGGCACACCTGCAATAAACAACATTGTAAAAATGTATCGATTTGGTAAATATAACAGCAATAAACCAAGACCTATAAAAATCCATTTTGATAATTCCCAGACAGCAAGAACACTACAAGGAAAAAAACATCTCTTAAAGGACAACCTACGCATTTACTCTGACTCGACCCCAGCTCAGCAAAAGCATCTAACGGACCTACGAGTAGAACTAGAAAAACGAAAAGCTAACGGTGAGACAGATATAACAATTAAATACGTAAATTCGTCTCCCAAAATCGTCAACATTCATCCAAAAAACTGAGTACTATGAAAATTTATTATCAAAACGTCCGTGGACTACGAACTAAATTAAACGAACTACGTTCTACCATATCTACACACCACTATGACGTTTATGTGCTGACAGAAACTTGGCTCGACTCGGAAATAAAATCAACAGAACTTGGACTTAACAACTACAAAATCTTTCGCTGCGATAGAAACTCTAAATCCAGTTCCAAAACAAGGGGCGGCGGAGTGCTAATTGCAATTAAAAAAAATTGTTATCAAGAAAACTCAAAACAAAAAATAATACACTCGAACAACTATTTATACAAATTGATACTACCGTAGAAAAGATAATAATTGCAACTGTGTACACACCGCCACTGTCTGATGCTCTAATCTACCGAAGTCACAGCGAAGACGTTGAAGATCTACTATACAAATACCCTAACTCTAAAATTATTATTCTTGGGGATTACAACCTCCCTAACCTGAAGTGGAAATCAAGTGATAGTGGTTTAATTGTAAATGAGGGCGACAATGATTGTGCACGTGAGATTTTGGATATGACAAATTTTTTAAATCTTTTCCAACATAACTTTATATACAATGCAAATAATCGCTTACTAGATCTAGTAATATCAAATTATCCTAAATTGGTCATTGACAAATGTAATGATCCTCTCTTACCTGTTGATAACTACCACCCCCCTCTTTATATTAAGCTAAATGTGTGTAGCGTCAAACCGAAACACGTTGAAGAGACTTTCAACTACAAACGTGCAGATTTTAAATCTATAAATTATCATCTTTCCCGTGTCGACTGGTCTTTTTTATCGGACGTGAATACTGACAAATCCTTAGATAATTTATATTCAATATTGTCTAGCACCATAAAATCATATGTACCACTATATAATCCTAAAAAACATACATATCCGACTTATTTCTCACCAGAACTAAAAGCCTCACTTCAACAAAAAAAGAAACTTCATAAAAAATTCAAAGAAACTCGATCGATGATCGATTATGCAATTTTCAGTGAAACTAGAAAACAATGCAAAGATCTTTCTAAAATCTGTTATAAAGCATATATAAACTCTATCGAAAACACAGCTTTGCACTCAAATAATCTCTGGAAATTTATCAAAACACTAAACAATGACAGCACAGACTATCCACCACAAATGCATATGGATGACAAATGTGCTAACAGCACACAAGATATCGTAAATCTTTTCTCAGATTTCTTTAAAAATGTTTACGATGAGGAAACACCAGCAGAAAAAATTCCTTCATACTCATTTAAAAAAACCATACATTTAACAGACTGCTACATAACAGAAGAATCTTGCAAAAAGAAACTATGTTCCTTAGACATTAACAAATCTGCAGGTCCAGACTCCATCCCGCCAATTTTCCTAAAACATTGCTCCTCTGTATTGTCTAAACCACTAACCATTCTCTTTAACCAGCTACTATCTTCTGGACATTTTCCTGTCTACTGGAAATCCAGCTATATTATCCCAATACTTAAAAAAGGCGATGAGACTGACATTTCAAACTATCGACCTATATGCATACAATCTGTATTACCCAAAATCTTTGAATCTCTAGTTCTTGATGAAATATATCCCACGTTAACAGAGATGTTAAATGACAAACAACATGGCTTCATTAGAGGTAGATCAACTTCAACAAACTTATTACTCTTTCAAAACTATATATTGGAGTCATTTTCTAAAAACAAACAAGTTGACTGTATATATATACTGATTTCTCGAAGGCTTTTGATAAAGTGTCCCACAAAAAACTGATCCGAAAACTTCATGCTCTGGGAATCAGAGCAAATATGTTGAACTGGCTAAGTAGTTACGTATCAGGTAGAACTTTATTTGTAAAAATAAAATCTTTTATATCCAAATCATTTTCTGCCACTAGTGGAGTACCGCAAGGTAGTCATCTTGGCCCAATTTTATTTCTTATTTTTATAAACGACATAGTCAACTGCTTTAAAGACGTCAAAGTGTTGCTTTTCGCTGATGACATTAAATTATATAAAGAGATAACTATCCTTAATCACTGTGAAATTCTTCAATCAAATATAGACATGCTAAAAATTTGGTGCTCACAAAATAATCTATATTTAAATGTAGAAAAATGCAAAACTTTGACCTTTTCCAGAAAAAAAACATCACTGTTTTTCGACTATTCAATAAATAAAATAAATTTAGAAAAAGTATCGGAAATGCGGGATCTTGGCATAATAATGGATGAGAAACTAGACTTCACGGTTCACATTCAACAAACTGCAAATAAGGGTATGAAAACTTTAGGATTTGTGTTAAGAACAATTAAAAACTTTGAATCGTTACAAATCATTAAACTACTGTATACATCCCTTATTAGAAGCCTAATAGAATCTAACTCCATAGTCTGGTCGCCCTTCTATAAAATTCGTATTCATACTATTGAAAGAATTCAAAGAAAATTTCTACGTTTTGTAAATTTTAAACTTAACATCCCTTTAGAGCACATAAATTATCCGTCGTTAATGAATACTTTAAATATTCCAACATTAGAAAACCGACGAAAAATAAACGACCTAACTTTTTTATTAAAATTATTAAACTCTAAATTCGACAGTTGTGAACTCCTGCAATTAATAAATCTACATGTACCTACACGAACAACTAGACAAACATTGACATTTTATATACGTACATCTCATTCGAACTATGATTTACATTCTCCAATACAACGTTTGCATAGTCTTGGTAACAAATACTTAAACAATCTGGATGTATTTGACAATAATTTGAACTTAGCAAACTTCAAACGCCATATGTGCCAACTATTTATTTCTACCTATCCCGTAAACTAATGAGAACAACAATTTTAAAAATTACCTACTTTATGTCAACTACTATATTTTATGGACTATATTTTGTTTCTTATATTTTATGTTACCTGTATTTTGTTAACGCTTATATTTTATGTAACCTAAATTTTTTATTTTATTTTTTTTTAACCCTTATATTTTATGTAACCTATATTTTGTTTTTAACAAATATTATGTTAACAATTATTACAAGCAATAATTGTCAGCCTGAAACACTCATTTACATTGAAAAATCTTCCGAGAAAAGATACTTGCCGCCAACGGGACTTGAACCCGTGTCCTTCCGATTGCCGGTCGAATGCTCTGACCACTGAGCTATGGCGGCTTATCAAATACCCGCCAAATAATTCAATATATACTAGTGTTTCAACAATTACTGCTTGTTATATTTTTTCCACCTGAAAACAACCAACTTTATTTTTGCGAGGAAGACATTGTTAGTGTTAAATCCCTCGCTAGGTGGCGTCGAGACAAATTATGTCTGCATTTATTGGGGAAATACTTAAACTTGTTAAATATTAATTATTATTTTTTAATTTATAAACTAACGTTTAGACAAGATTTTTATGCATAGCACAAAGGGTAACAATTATTACAAGCAATAATTGTTACAATTATTACAATTATTACAAACAATTATTGCTTGTAATAATTGTTACCCTTTGTGCTATGCATAAAAATCTTGTCTAAACGTTAGTTTATAAATTAAAAAATAATAATAAATATTATGTTACTTGTATTGTGTATTGTATTTTGTAAACCCATTCTTTTCACTGTAATTAAAAAAATGTACTGCATTCTATGTAAAAGCCCTATGGGCGTTTAAATAAATAAATAAATAAAATTAAATTAAATAAATAAATTCAACCGTGGGGCGGACTTACGATTTGTACAGGGTTAGCAGTTGTTTACTGTTAAAATATCTGCGAGTCCTGTACAGTACGCCCAGTTTCTGAGAGGCTAACTTTACTCTGGCTTCGATGGAGCTCCCATATCTGAGCTAGTCACTTAGAGTTACACCAACCATATCAATGGAGGAGCTGTTCGGAAGATTGCTTCTGTTGAAGAAGACTTGATTTTCATTTCGATCCTTTTTAGACGTAATCAGACATGATTGGGTCTATGAAACATTAAACTCAACGAGGTTATTCCTTACCCGAGAAAAAACACTCTCGAGGCATCCGTCCATTATTTGCTTCAAAGCCCTCCCAATCGTTGGAGTTTATGTGCCCTTCGGGGTCTTGTCAAATAAAAAGCTATCGTGGACATCCACCTAACAATGAATCGGTGCACACGACAAGAGGTCATTGATGTTCAAAAACAAAGTCGGAGACAGAAACGATCCCTGTGGGACGCCAGCATTTATCGAATGCGGGAAAGAGTTGAAACCATCAGCAAACAAATATTAATTAATGACAACAACATATGGATGTATCTTTTTTAATTAAATTGCTTCATTTTGATGAACCAGGACTTATTGGATTTCCATTTTATTATGGAAATGTGGGGTCAAAATTATGTCAACCGATATGAGCACTGGCCGTTTAACCCCTTACAAGCGTAACTAACCGTAACTAACGTAATGATAGATAGAGCCATTACGGTAAAGGAAGACAATCTGATTTCAGGGAACAAAAATCAACAGATCATCGAAAATGGAACGACATCGTGTATAAGAAATATATACTCGTACTATAATATTATGGCGTTTACCAGTAAGTAGGTGAAGTAATACAATAATAGTATTTTGTCGCAAGTAACGCACTAAATATATCTAATAAAATAAATGGATGGAAGCTTTTTCAATGACGGAGATTACAATATAAATTTGATATGAATTTCCAAAACAAAATCTTTCGTCTTGAATGCATCCAAAACCATGGGAAGGAAGAAGGTCATGTTAAATTGCTCGAAACATTTAAATTTCAATGCTGCGTATAGCTATATGTAGTTGAGCATTGAACATCTTCTATACGGAAAGTGAAGAGATGCATGAACTCGATGCAGCCGATACATTGCATTCAATGCCACATTATGCATAATAGGTCTGCAAGACTACAAACCCAGGCTTTAATACATTTTCAAGGACTTTCTTTCCTCCTGAATGGAATTCATGGAACAATGATTCGTGTTGATCTGTCAAGGTAATCTATATCAATTTGCGTCGGCGGTTAAAACACTTAACTGAAAAATTATTGACAACCTCCGTAGCATTGTGGTCTACGCATTTGACTGTCTCGGGTTCGATTCCCGCACACCGTAAAAAAATATTTTTTTGATTTTGTTGATTAGATTGACAGATCTAAGAAATGATGATAAAAAATAAACTAATATTTTAAAGTAATAGTAGGTACCTATTGAAATAATACATATCATTACAATAATTTATTACCTTTTTTCAGTCCACTAAAAAAATGTTTTAATTATTTTACCGGCTCCTAATAAAGTCATGCTTAAAAAACCATGCTTTTTTTACTACGTTACATCTACGTTCAAACGTGTTTTAAAACATATGTTTTCAAAGTTCTTTTAAAACACATATTTTTTAGTTTGACGGTTTGAACCTTCTTATCCAGTGATCGTAATCAATCCTCAATTGCTAATGCAGACATTTATTTCGTATATTAAGTAATTTAATTTCTTAGAATTTCAGAAATATGCGAAAATTTCCGTGTGAGTGTGAGTGTGTGTGTGATTGCCGCCAAAAGTTGAACGATTGCATTCTCATCGACAACATGTCCTACTGAGTTTCAAATGTCGAGAAGTGGGTTATTTTCCACTTCCGCGATTTCACTTCATTCAAACAAAAAAAAGAGAAATTCAAATAGATAACAAGCAAAACATGAAAGGGAGGATATGACCATCAAGACTGTCAAAAAATAATAAAAAAAATTATGCGGGTCGCACAAAAGTCCCAACGGCCCCCAACCGTCCGGCGTCAGTGAGACTATAGCATCCCTAATCGGGGTACGTTGCGAGGCTGAAAGTAGTGGGGAGGGGCAGACAGAAGGTGAAAAGTACCTGGTAATTCAGATCTGGTCAGCAAACACATTTCAAGTAACGTTTCGATTCTGAACGATGGTCTTCACCAGGACAATACTAATAAATCTACCACTCTGGAACATGCCCCCAAAGTATTTATTATTAATACCTTAGCTAAACTTAAATGCAAAAATTGTGAAATAACTTAAATTTATTAATCGAATGAAATTTACTTGCTCACCCAGGGATTTGAACCCGCGACCTCCGGGTCATAATTCAACCACAGGGCTGTGTAATTAATAAAGTTATCTTTTTTTTTTCTTTATCAGTAAAACCTCAAATTGTAATATTTAATTAAATGAAAAAAATTTTGCGAAACTCAATCGAAAATCTGGAAACATAAAAATCAGAAAAAGATATTTGCACCTCTGGGACACGAACCCGGGAGGACACGTCCCAGAGGTACAAATATCTTTTTCTGATTTTTCTGTTTCCCGATTTTCAATTGAGTTTCGCTAATATTGTCTTCATTTAATTAAAAATTAACCAATTGGGTAGGCGCAGTTCATAAATAAAAGTGTGAACAACTTTACTTCATACAGTTATAATATAATATGTAGGTTTGTTATTTATTAGAGTGGAGAAAGGCGCAAAAAACGCTATGAAGCAAAACGGCCTAGTCATATTTTTAAACTAACGAAACTCTCGGAAGTGTTGATCAAATAAGTCGGGAATTTATCTTTTCATCGCTCAACTTTCCGCTTCCTCTTGTCTATCGCCACCCTAAAGTCTCCCAAACTGCCGGAGATTTCTCAGAAGAATTCTATAAATCGATTAAAGCGTGACCCCTCGAGTACATTAACACCATAAATCTATCCGCACGGTCTTCTCAAACTTTTAGAGTGTCACTGCATTGATTTATAGTTTCTTTTAGCCATCGAAAACTTTTTATCATTTAGGTGTAACTCTCTCGAGTGCAGACTGAGAAGAGAAATGTGAAAAGCTCTCCCCTTGAATACAGTTCACCAATACATCGAAAGAAAACGATTAGCGAACAAAAAAAATCTATCAATTATTCCAATAATTGATTCTAAGCGAGATTTTAACGAACAAAATCTCGTCAACCAATCAAATTGGGTATTTTTTAAATATCGAATAATGTTTTATTACCGTGTACCAAATCAGATTTGGAGTCAATTTTTTTGTCGCTTTTTTATGGATTATGTAAATTTCCTTTACAACTCCAATATTCCACAAATCATACATTTTTTTATTAACTACGTAATAAAACCAACACTTTTTTAACCTTCCAGTACCTGCTGGGACGTGTATTTCACTTATCCTAGGACCTGGGATGCAGACGGTAAAAAATAATCGAAGACAGATTTAGGTTTCCTGTACATATACACCGCAGATACTCTAGTATTACATGACTGCTGATTCCGTGTAATTTTCAAGTGCACCTCACTGTTGAATTTGGCAACCACCTCTGATCTAGAGGCCTAAAATTTTGAAAAAACCTGAATTTAGATTATATTATTATTGATTATATATTAGTTATATAGATTCCCTTATTTTAAGAAACGGATTGCAACATTTTGAAGTCATGCGTCAAGTGGGAATGCTGTCCTTGTTCAACCGGTATCTCAATGGAAGATACTTCGATTAACCTGTGCATAGTCGGGTCATAAGACGGCAAACGCGCGCCCAACATACGTACGTTCAACAGTTCATCTGTGGAATGATTTGCCGGCCTCTGTGTTTCCTCCCTCCTACAAAATGGGTAAGTATCTTCAAAATCAATTTTCGCTCCTACCTCTCCCTAAAAAGAGCCTCCACCCAGCATCCCCAAAGATGACATAGACCCTGAGGGAATTAATTTTCCTCACGGCCTCCTGTGTGGAATTTATGTTTAAAAAAATCGGATTTAGGAGAAAGTGATGGCAAATCCCTAGACCGTATGAAAAAAGGATCAATCCTACAATATTTGATGTTAACCATCAGATTATCAGCCAATACCAGCAACTCTATAACTCTTCCCTCACATCGCAAGGAGACGGAAAAACAGAACGTTCAAAGAAGGTCACAAATTCAATCCTTAATCCTATAGAGGAATCAGATAAATAAAATCATCAAAACGATAGGGGTGACTAGACTAGGCCCCCTAGCCTTTGCTCTGCCAAGCTTGGACCTAGAGATCGCGACCCATAACCTTGCTGAAGAAAACTTTACAGATACCTTTATCAAAAGATCTAAACTCTCGACACACCTACGGCATTGGTTTTACTTTGTGGAGTTATATTTTTTTTATTTTTTTATTTATTTAACGCCCAAATATCACCTAAGTACTGATTTCCCATAGTGTGAAATCGTTGTATCGGAGAGTGGGCAATGTAGTTCCGCTTATGAATGCTAAAGTAGAATAGTGTATTTTGTCGTGTAGTTACTGTCGGTATTCGTAAATTTATGAGTTTCAGTAGTTCGCAACAGTCAAATTTAGAGTTAAGTATTTTGAATAAAAATGTTAAGTCGTTTATTTTACGTCTGCCATCTAGTGTGTGTATTTTTAGAATATTTAACAATAAATTATATTTTAAGTCTTCTAGTGGGATATTTAATTTAAAATTTATAAAACGCAGAATTTTTTTTTTGTATTCGCTCAATGTTATTAATGTGATTTTTTTTAAGATTGAGACCAAACTACCGAGTTATATTCCTTTAGGCTTCTAACTAGAGATACATATAATAAGTTAATGGCTTGTATGGAATTAAAGTTTTTGGTTGTTCTTAATACGAAGTATAGTGTTTTCATACCTTTGTTTACAATTTGCTGGATATGATTGGCGAAACTTAGTTTTTCATCCAAAATAATTGCAAGATCTCTCATTTCCGTGACTCTTTCTAAAGCTGTGTTATTGATGGAATATTTGAATAAAACAGGATAATATTATTATAATGCTACGACCCTGAAATGAAATAAAATTATCATTTTAGAATTAAGCCCATACCTGAACGCTCTGACAAATTAACCATTGTTTTTTAACGCCCATACTTAACTTATAAATATCTAAAGCCACATTACGTGACTTAAGCTGTAATCACTGTGATGCATTCTTTCATTTAAAATAACGATTGTATATCCTTACTCAACACTTTGTGTTATAAGAAATAATATTATGTTTATGATATTATCGGAAGTCCCGGGTGTTGCCCGCGATTAACACAAGATGATTGACGAAATCAGATGTAGACAGTAATTTTCCTCTGGTTTTGAACGTCCAGTATGCACAATTATTTTATTCAATAACTAGCTTTAAGGGCCGGCGTCCCGCATTTCTACCGATTTCTTACATATTTTCATTAAACACTTCAGCCTTACTAAAAAACCCAGTGAAAATTTTATTCAATTGACGAACGGCCGCGGATGTGAAAACATTACTAATTAAAAAATTGTTCATGGAAAAAAATACACGTGGTTTACACAGCCTGAGAGGGTAGTTTATCTCTGTTTTATTAATAATGTCTGAACGAAATTTTGAATTTTTCCAAAGTATTTTGAATGTTCTATATATTTCTTATTTTTTAAGGTGTCGTAAAAACAAATACCATTTATGAAAACAAGATAAAATTACCTTTTAGATTTGTGTATTTAAAATACACTTTAGTTATCAAAAACTGCCATATTTTAAGATTCAAACTCGGAAAAAAATGGAAAAAAAAATCTTCCCACATCATTTTTGACCAAAATGTAGAAAAATTAAAAAAAAAAATCAAAATTTCTAAAACGAAGTCCTTTTATGTAATAAATTTGGAAGGAAACTATCACCTAACTTTTTCGTCGTGCATACAATAAAAAAATAATAAAAAAATTCAAAGTTTTTTTTATTGTCAAAAAAATAACTTACGAACGATACGTTTACGAACACATGTATTAGATATTAATATTATAAAAAATTATCACTTTTAAGAAATTCTCTTAAAATAATGATCTTAAAATGTAAATTTTATCTTTTAAGTAACCTATAAAACAATATTCTGACAATTCAACTTTGAAAGTACGGCGTTTGTACAATAACTTGATTAAACTGATGTAAATCACACAAATAACATGGTAAATATATCAATTATGTGAACAGAAGAGTAAATTCGTCACTACAATAGCAATTATTAAGTAAAATCACAACATTTAGGTACTAACAAAATTTTCGATATCCCGCCATAAACACACCGAACTGTTTTGTCATTGCGGGCTGTCGCGGGAATGCACAGACGCGCCAATAATGCCCTTTGTGGAGAAAAATTAAAACAACATTGTTTCCTAGTAAATTAAAACCATATACAACGTTGTCAGATCTTCAATGCATTTTAACAGCGTGATCACGTAAGAAAGGTTATTGGTAATAAAACGTGTTTTAGTGTACACGGGGTTTATTTATGTTATTGCAATAACACGGGTTATCGGCCGTGAAAAGTTTTTTTTTAGTAAGGCTGAAGTTTTAAAACTCTTTAAAAAAGATATGTTTTTCTAGAAGATAATATCTATACATTCTCCACGCCGAAACAGCAATTTTATGAAATTTCCTCGATAGAAAGAAATCGCAAAGTATGCTCGAAAATAATTATAAACACGTTTGTTTCAATTATTTTACCAGTTATGTGTATGTAAAAATTCAGTGTTTCTTTAAATTCTGTTTTAGGTATTCCCTACGAGATTTTTGCTATATTTTAAACGAGTTTGGTTTTATTAAACATTTTCAGAATTTTCGCTTAAATATTATCGTTTTCAATATAAGCGCACTCTCTCTCTGACATTCGTATTTACATATCTTTCCATCTTCTTCTTTTTTAGCAGGTAAACCACGCCTTAAGGCTCTGCAACCGGGCCCGAAAAGAAGAAGATGGAGAGATACGAAATTACGAATGTTAGAGGAGAGCGCTAACATTTACAGCGACAAAATCGATGCGAAAATTGCGAAAATGTTTAATAAAACACGCCTCTTTTAAAATAGAGCAAAAATCTCGCGGGCATTATCTTAAACAGCATTTAAAGAAACACTGTGAATTTTTTCATACATATAACTTGTAAAATAACTGAAACAAACGTCTTAATAATAATTTTTGGAGCATACTTTGCGATTTTTTTCTATCGAGGGAATTTTATATAATTTGCGTTTCGGCGCTGGCGAAGTCTAGATATTATCTTCAAGAATAACATATATTTTTTAAGAGCTTTAAAACTTACCCAGCCTTACTAAAAAAAACCACAGCACGCCTGATAACCCGTGTTGCTGCAGCAACATGAATAAAACAAAAATACACTAAAACATGAAATATTACGAATAAGGTTTGTTCTTAAAATGTATTTTAAATCTGGCAACAATGTAATTTTTCATAGTGTAAGCACTAAATTGTTTGTTTTCCTTCATAACCGCCAGGTGGCGGCGCCTGCGCATTCGTCGTTCGGGCTGAAAGCGCAAAAAAAAATCACTCCTCGGATGTGTGTTTAATATTACTCAAATGTGGTCGTAATTTCTAACAATATGACTAATTCACCATTATATTCGTATAATTGATATATTTACAGTGCTATTGTGGTTTTTAATAAGTTTTAGTCAAGTTATAATAAAAATAATCATACTTTGAAAATTGAAATGTCAAAAAGTATTTTATATAAAACGTGAAAATTAAAATTTACATTTAAAGGATTTTATTTTATGAGAATTTCATAAAAGTGGTATTTTTTTTAAATATTAATATCTAAAACATGTGTTCCTAAACGTATCAAAGAAATTAACGTCTTTAGAGATGCAAGAAATCTGTTATAAAAGTCCGTATCATTTTTTAGGTTTGTTTTTTGGCAATAAAAAAACTTTGAATTTTTTTATTATTTTTTTATTGTATGCACAAGGAAAAGGTGAGGTGACATTTTCGTTCCAAATTCATTATATAAATGGTCTGTATTTTTTAAATTTTGTTTTTTTTTATAAATTTCTGTACACTTTCATCAAATATGTTTTTTCATTTTTTTTCGCGTTTGAATCTTAATATATGGCAGTTTTTTAAAACTAAAGCGTATTTCAATTACACAAATCTTAAAGGTAATTTTATCTAGTTTTCATAAATGGTATTTGTTTTTACGACACCTTCAAAAATTAAAAATATATAGAACATTCAAATTACTTTGGGAAAATTCCAAATTTCGTTCAGACATCATTACTAAAACAGAGATAAACTACCATCTCAGACTGTAAACCAAGTGTATTTTTTTCCATGAACAATTTTTTAATTAGTAATGTTTTCACATCCGCGGCCGTTTGTCAATTGAATAAAATTTTCACTGGGTTTTTTAGTAAGTCTGACCGTGTTTAAGGGAAATATGTAATAAATCGGTACAAATCCGGGTTTCGGGCCCTTAAGAGGTTGGAAAAGGAGATAAGGGAGGGGAGGTTGTCTCGCCTTTTTTTAAAGGGTAAGTGAACAAAATTTTATCAATCTCGGAATGGGGGAGGAAGAAGAGGAAGTTTTGGTAAGGACATAGGTACGAGGGGTGGGTAGGAATCTGGGGGTCAGTGGGTCAAGGAGTGACGGACGTTTCAATCCATCCCTTCAACTGAGGTGCAAGGCGATGGGTCGAGGGATTCTGGCTGGAGAACTCATAAGGACTTCCTCAACCAGTCTCTCTCGATCCGGCCCGCTACATCAGCCGCCACATCGGCCGCCATCACCTTGACAGACTTCACCCCATGAACCTGAGCACCCTTCCTAAATCACATCAATTCACCCCGTCCGCCCATCACAGAGACTATTATTTACATAAAAAATATAACATTGCTTTCGACAAATCTAATATCTACGGAAGCACAATATATTTCAGAAATTAATTCACGCTATTTTTATAGCTACGTTATTCTGTCCACCTCATCCAATTCACAAATTTTCAAAAAAATTGGATCCAGGGCAACACCGGGCATCGGTCAAAATTGTTATTTTTGTGTCTTACCTAAATCAATAAACCTTTATTTATAGTCATTTTCGATACAAACATGAAAAAAAAACAAAGAAATCCATGTATACAATTCTAATGGAAATCACTGTAAACAAGATTAAGTCGATGAGCGAATAGTCTATTATTATTTTTTATCGACGATGTGCAATGAATTATGTATACAAGTTTTGTTATAAACAACATTTAAACTGTAATAACCTTTTGTCTCTAAAGAATGTCGATATCTGCTTTTAGATCGTTTGAATCTAATCTTTCAGCGTAACGTTAACGTTGAAATTTATTTTATTTATGTTAGTTTTTGTATTCTAGAGAGGAATCGACAGAAGAAGGGCGATAGTAGACTGGATGCAGTGGAAATGAGATCCCTAGGGCGTACGTGTGTTAAATCACGTACTATCGTTTCGGATATATCAGACGTGCAAGGCCGATGTAAACGTATTGAATACGAAGAAAAAGATAGAGACGCTTGTGTTGTATTGACGTACAGGGCGGCTGGATGGAGAAATGGATTGTGGAGAATACGAGAAACACAAATAGTGGATTGGATCATTAGAAGACGCCGAAGGACGACTTGGCACGATCAATTTAATCAAATACAAGGGGCGATTCATGTGTCCATCGGATTTATACATTTTCTGAGTTATGTGGTGTTCTCTCCTCTCTGCATAACCTTGAAGGAAAGGGTTTCGATAGGTACTAATCTAAACACGACTAAATACGTACCTAAATAAATTCAATCGGCTGTTTTGTTGAAAACAATAGTTAATAACAATAATAACGTTTTATTCAAGGATATGGGGAGGATATTGCAATCCCACACGTCCCATACAGTTATACATTTTTTCCCAGTAAATTTAAAGTAAAGTAACAAGTAGAATCGACAATAATAAGTGATTTTTTTTTAATAAATATATAATTATAAAAAATCAATTACATAGGGCATGATCTTGAGTCAGCTTGAGCCCAGCGCTTACTCGGGAGTGGCGCTTGGCGCTGGAAGGCTGCGGTCATCACCAGATGGGTTTCTTTTTTAAACAAATGTACAGTTTTATTCCGAGATTGATGAAATTTGTTGAACTTCGAAACAGGAGGAAGGTGTCACTGTCTACATGAGATTTAGAAAACCACCGCATGCCCTTTCCCACAACTAGAATATTTATACTTCGCGATGAAATTTTGCATATTTAATGTCCAAAATTCAAGAGGAAAATCACTCTCTATATCTGATATTCTAAAACTCCATGTAAAGCCCAGTCATCGCCGTAGATTTCAGATAATTAAAAAATGAATTTAAAAAATAAAAACAGATACATAATTGCACCAACTTCAAAAACTAAATTTATGTAAAATCTATAAAAATATCAATAAAAAAATTGATGCCTTCCGAAAAATTAAAAACATAAATACCTAATAAAATAAGTAACAGATTTCTCGTGCGTTTCTGCAGATGACGGCTAACTAGATTTATTGGTATCTGTACCCTAGTCACACTCAAAAACATATTTTGGTGGTAGTCCCAAGCTGTTCCCAGCTGGGAGCCACTTTTTATGGATACTCACTTTCATAATATAGTTATAAACATCAGTCACATTTTAGAGGCTAACTGGCACCGAGTGATGAAATAATGTAGGTACTCGCCACCGGGTAAAAAGGCAAATTTATGTAAATAATATAAGTATGTCGTCATCATGTTATCTTTTGATTTTCGTGAATACTTTTAAATACCTACCACTTAATTTCGATTTATTTGTTCATCGTGGAGAAGTTCTAGTAGCTTATCAAGATCAAATGGCTACAGAAGGACTATTTAAGACTCGGAATTCTATTTTTAAGATAAAATACATAAATACAAAATTTTCTGCATAATTTTCATACACTCAATCTTCATCCGGCGATACAATTTTGCAAACCTGACAGGTGGCATAGAAATGGATACAATGAGATTTTACCTAGCTTCACATATTATTTCGAGTTTTGGAAAAAATCTGTTTTATTGTAAATATAACAGTTTCTTCCTAACAAAAATAAAGTAATACTTATAATCATGATCTCCATACCAAATGCATAAAGGTACGATTGTACCTACAAAAAATAGCGACTCTTATGGGAATAAAACAACTCTATCCGCTATCTCGGAACAGGTTAACATTTTTTTTATGAAATTTCCCAATATGCTTATTCTATTCCAAAAAGGTGGAGATATCTTGAAATGTCTATACAGCTTCTATTAAAAAAAGATTATCACAATTTTAAAACGCGTAAGGCACAATTTACCAATACCGCCGAACAAGAGTTAAGGAGGAGGTGGTAGAGTGTTTATAGGAGTGTATACATACATGTATATATATATATATATACTGGCAAATGACCTTCCAAAGTGGAAGTTACTGTCATGACGTCTGGTGAGAGACCAACATTCAGAATAGAAACGTTGCTTGAAATGACTTTAGCCGTTTTTGGCGACCAGATCTGAATTTCCAGGTAATTTCCCACCTTCCTCTTCCCCGCCTTCGTCTTCCTCATTTCCTTCTTCTGTCTATTACCTTCAGGCTCAAAACATAACCCAATTGGGAAAGTAATAGTCTCCAGACGTTTTGGAGCAGATTGGACTCTTAAGGAGCATTCTCAAAAAAAAATTATGAAAAACTCGATTTTTTTATTATAGCAAGGCAGTGCCCGCTGTGATTTTCGAACGTTAACTGCTTGAGCACCAGCCGAGCGTCCTACTCACTGGGCTATTATTCTCTAATATTATTTTTTTAGTTTTAAACAAGCTTTTGCCCCCGGCTTCGGTCGCATAGTATTAGAGGGTTTCCCACTCCGCCTCCTGCACCTTCCCTCTCCCCACTCCCCCCCCCCCCCCCCCTAACCCCCTCCATTCCCATTACATTCATTTTTCAAATAGTTCGCGTGCCACCTATTAAAACGTAACAATCAACCACGCGCAGTTTCGCGTTTATAATATTAGGATAGACATTTATTAGTATAGATTAGTATTTCAAACATATTTGAATTTTTACTATCAAAGGAATCTCCATAATAACCTAAACAAATAACAAAATGACAGCGCACGTCAAACAATTACTTCGCAACGCTTTGCTTTTCGTCCGGACAATAAACGTATAAAAAATAATTTCATTACGCTTTCCAATATATACAGCCTATATTATTCGCAAATGATGTAGCTTTCTATTTGTGTAAGAAATTTTAAAGTACATTCAGTATTATTTATTGCGTGAAAGAGTAACAAACATCCATTCATCCATACAAACTTTCGCCTTAATAATATTAATTAATAGGATAATTTATCAGTATTCCAATTTAATGATCCACCCATCAAAGCGATCGACACCACTACACAATTGAAAAAAAAGTTACTTTAGAAACTGCGCGAGAATACAGAAAATTCGTTGTCAATATTCAGGAAACCAAACTCCTTGCCAAAAAAGTCAACAGGTGTGTGTATTGATATTATTTTTAATATTTATAATACTCGTATTAGAACTTACATATTTACGTTACGGTCAAACATTTTAGGTTGTAGTTTTAAATGGGAAAAAAAGTTTATAATTGGTTTCATACTATAATTTGAATAAGTTTTTAGTATTTTCTTTGTTCGATGATTAATTGCATTTATTTATTTTTATTTCCGGTACAAAATTAAATTAAATTTTGAGTTTATAGGTTCAACGGTCCCCTGCATACTGCCAGATCTCTAACCAAACCTTTGTTCTTTTGACTTCGATTTAATTAGCGTCAAGATCAAACGAACGAAAAACTGTAAGGTATTTAAATGTTTGGTATTGGTTTCTGAGGGAAAATCAATAAATTCCTGTGCATTTTCATTAAACATTTTCTTGCTGATTTCTATGTGGAAAAACAATTTATTTTAAATATGTTGCGGTATTTGGAAATAAGAACAAAATAAATTGTATTATTTTATTCGTTTTTAAACTTTGAATCGGATTTGGTACTTGGAATACTTTAAACACAAATTGAAATTTGAGGAGAGAAACAATAAATTAATATTTTTGAATATTTTATAAGATGATGTCTGGAATGCTTTAAATGTAGTAACACTTGTCTACTTACTACAAAATCATAATGCTGAGTAATCAAGAAACCTTTCAATAACTGATATGTTTATTTATTTTTTTTTTATTAACGATTGGTAAAATTCTTGCTATTTTGGTTTTTAGTAACAATCGTAGATCACGTTCTCTCCAATATCACACTATCGTTCTTACTGATGCTGAGTTTTCATTTGCGAACAGAGACGTGAGCAGATCCACGAATTATGCGAAAGGAACGAAGCAACCGCAAGCGAAGTTCGCGGTTGCTTCGTTCCTTCATGGCTCGGCTCGCGTCTCGGTTCGTAAATATATACGCCGCCTGACCTGATGATGTAATATCCGATCACAACATACTACTCCTTGATTTCCTTTGCGCATAAGAATTTTTTAAATGTGTTTCTTTTAACTTAACAAATAATAAATAAATTGTCACATCACTAATGTTGTTTGTGCCGCATTACCAGCGATGAATACAGGGTGTCCGGGGGTAAAGTGCATTAACTTCGCTAGGTGATTCGATGTGATAGTACAAGTAAAAAATATAAATAACTTTTTTTGAAATTCCAACTTTTAGGGGTAGTTTTGAGGTAAAAACATAAAATTAGTCCGGCGTGTGCGGCCAGATTTATTATTTTCCGCTGTTACGATACGGGCCAATCACAATCGAGTCGGGCGCCCGATAGGCTCTTAGCAAGTAAGATCGTACCACACACTAAGGATTTTTAGTAGGTACGTCTTTTTGTATGGGAAAAAAAATGTTGGAATTTCGGAAAAAGTTGTTAATCTTTTTTTCTCCTACCATCATGTAGAATCACCTCCCGAAGTTAATGCACTTTACCCCCGGACACCCTGTATATTATTATCAAAAACGTGTCCAATGTCAAAGTCTGAAATAATAAAATCATATTACAAAACAGTTATCGGTGCTGCCTATAATAAGTCATCCATAATAAAGAATAAGCAAAACTAAATAAAAAATTATTTTCGTTTCACTTCTAAAATATAATTCGATTATGACAAGATTTCTTTGCACGAGTTTTCAATAACTCAACATTCTTGAATCGATGTCTGATTCACTCGAATTTTTCTTCCCGTAAGAATCAAGATTTTTCGATTGAGTTCGATTGAGTACCTACCTACCTAAAATACCCATAATTCCTCAATAATCGTTACATCGACTTCTCATATCTTAGTAAACGGATAAATTGCAAATCAAATGACTATTCTAAGTACAAAATTACGTATGATTAATAAGAAAAGCGAGATAAGAACATTTCTCACGAATTTCGGAGTCTTTTATTCGATTTATCGGTGGATGCATTAAAATGCATGGTATTTAAAGATCTCTTTCTCTCCCATCCGTATTGAATCATTTAGCAGCGGAACGGAGCATGTTGTTTTTCGTCCACTAAACTGTCGCGAGTCAAGAGTCGGCCCCACTGCCTAACGCGCGTGGATAATTAGCTGTCACTATAAAGTATCCTAGTTATGGCGGACATTAGCCATTCAAATTAATTTAAAACCCATATCATTACATTCTTTCATTTCGTCGGCTGCATCCTATGATGAATAAAACACAAGATAAACCCTTCGCCTAAATCCAAGCAAAAAAAATACAAATTAGAAATAGTTTCTCGAGATTTCGGCAATTTGTCTAAAAGTAGTGGACTTTAAATCAGATGAGAATAAATAAATTTATTTTCAATGGTACGGGACTTCCAGAGATAGTTTAATGTATGGGATTACAATGATTGTTTGGGTTTACAAAAACTATGTTTTGTTATGTTGTATTAGATTTGAAACTCTTCTCAAACTTTAAATTATACTTATACTAGTCCCTGCGAGAGATCATACGTGACGTCATCGTTCTAGTATCTTCTGTCTTTTTCGTTTTTAACAAGACGCGTGAGAAGGGGACGATCATACGATGTCAGCTGGGACTAAATTAGGCCATCCTAAATAATAAAATTATTAGATAAAATTTAAATCGGAGTTTGGACATCTTCAAGTTAGTATTCAAAAATCTAAAAAAATTACTGTATTCACTGGATTTTTGGATATCAACGTTAAAATGTTGATATTCAAAATTAAATCAAGCCAAAAAACTCACAGTCGCATTAAATTTCAATCGAATAAAAATCAGTATATCTGCTAGTCGCGTGGATCAGTCTATGACAAAAGATAGGTCGTGTGTAATTTTCGAGTTCAGGTATAAACAAATGTGCATTGATTTCAAAATATTTGTTGTGGTCAACTGAATAAAATCTCATAGAAGTTCCTAAAAAAATTCATGGAAAAAATAAATTTTCACCAGAAATCAGTAGCATTCATAACTATATTTTTTTATATTTTCTTTTTATACTTCCGCTCTCATATGGTAGGCAAAGTTTTTCCGCCTCTATAGACTGCACGGAACTACTAAACGGACTTAGACGATTTAAAAAAAAAAAGTTACTCCAGTGCATCTTGTGTCCATGGTCCCTGCATTCAACAAGCCCTACACGTTCACACATTCTTCTGCCGACAAATAACAATAATTATTACCCACTTATTACCAGTGTTTGAATATGTTAGAGCCCAATTGAGATGTTAATATTTCGTTCGCCACAAGTCAATGCCAATGAAACTGTGAAATTTATGCCAAAGAGCAAAGCATTAATTTACCCGAGCGGTCGTAACAGAATTATCGAGAAGTGAGGCGTTTAGGCCAGGAACGTACCACCTCAGAAAATAACATTGGAATTTTGCCATAGTAAAGTGGGAAAAATTAATCGAATAACACAGGTTAGCACTTAAGAAAGAGCTTGTGCCTCTTGTTAAATAATAATGGAAATGATGTATAATATTCAAAACTATTTTCGAATTTAAGGCGATTCGATGTACCTATAAGTAAGTCATGGAATGTATCGCGTCATCCGTTGAGATGAATTCACGCTTTATAGCTGTCAAAAAAGCCACATTTGAAAAGAATTATATAGTGCTTGCGTTTAATTAAAATGTTTAACAGCTGTCCGTGTTTTTATATCTTTATGTATTAAAACATTTGTGAAAACCGCAAAAGGGTCTATTTAAAAAAATAAATTATATGAATACCTCACAAGAGTCCCAGCTGCTCTCGTTGAGAGCCAGTGAGACTATGGCATCCCCGATTGGGGTTGCTGTGAGGCTGAAGGTAGTGGGGAAGGGAAGGGGAAGGGGAGAAAAGGAGGGTGGGAAAGTACCTGGCTATTCAGATCTGGTCGTTAAACACGGCTAAAGCCATTTCAAGTAACGTTTCAATTCTGAATGGTGGTCTTACACCAGGGCGACATTGAGTGTATCTTCCACTGTGGAACATGCCACAAATATACTATATGTTTAGTGTCCGACCGAAACAAGACTTTCTGCCGAAACCGAAACCAAAACCGAATCTTCGGTATCTGTCTCAGTTTCGGCTGAAACCCAAACCGAAACCGAAACTTTTTTAGACGTGTTAAAAATATTTTTTTTAATGAAATTTGGCTTTTTTTATACTCACGCGGACAGTTGACATATGTTAAATGAATTTAAAAAAAACAGTAATTGAAGTTTGCGAAAAATGTTTTTTTTTTAATTACTGATATAAAACAATTTTTATTTTAAATTAACATCATGTTAACTACTTCTTGGATCAAAAATTTGTCAATAATCAACACTTACATTATAAAGGAAGGACCTAATCCATTGAGTATTTTAATTTTAATTGCGTTTACAATCACAACATGTATTAAATGAAATAAAAATTAAAAAACAATAATTGAAGTATGAGAAATTTTATTATATTTTTATTTTTACAAAACAAACAAAAATTATGAAAACAATTATTATAAGCAATAATTTTCAACAATGCCTCTCTCACAAAAATAAAGTTGGTTGTTTTCAGGTGGAAGAATGTAATAAGCAGTAAATTGTTGAATGAAATACTAGTAAATATTGAATTATTTGGCGGATGTTAGATAAGCTGACATAGCTCAGTGGTAGAGCACCTGACCGGCAATCAGAAGGACACGGGTTCAAGTCCCGTTGGCGGCATGTATCTTTTCTCGGAAGATTTTTTCAATGTGGATGAGTGTTTCAGGCTGATAATTATTGCTTATAATAATTGTTACTCTTTCTGCTATGCATAAAAATCTTGTCTTAAACGTTAGTTTATCAATTAAAAATAATAAAAATGATGAAATTAACAAACGTGTTAACTGTATGTAACAAACACGTATGCGCGAGAAATAACACATAACCTCACAACACAATCACGCCGGACCGACCGGTGAAATCAGCTGCTGAGCAAAGGGCTGAGCAAAATACACGCTTTGCTGTAATTAAAATACAAATTCCAAAATACTTTTTCGCACGTATTTAAAATAAGAAATACAAAATACTTTCAAGTCGTGTATTTGAAATACAAAATACATTTAACCGTTTTTTTTAATTTCAAATACAAAATACAAATTACAAAATTCATTTGGTTTTGGTAGAACCTTTGGTTGCAATAAATTGTCGTAAGTGCCCTTATCTAAGGGTACGTTTCCATAGAAGCAAAGCTGAGCAGAGTGAAACAGAGACGTGCAAAAATTGACCAATCATATTGTTCAGAAAACACATCTCGTCTCCGCTCTACTTGAAAAGTTTTGTGGTATAGGACTTAGGTGTTAGATAATAATTATTATTATTAATATAACACTAGCTGGTTCCCGGCATGCGTTGCAATGCCATATTCAAAGAAACAAATTGTTTCTCCCTGCATGTACTTTCCCGTCCGTCCCCGTTCCTCTCCCGCATCCCCTTCCCCTCCCGCGTTCCCCTTCCCCTACCCCTTTCCCGCTCCCCCGTCCCGCCAACCCCCTTCCCGCGTTCCATATATTCAGTCCCAGTACATTCAGTTTTCAAACAACTCGCGTGCCAGCTATGACAATTTTTTTATTCATATTTTCATTTTCACATATTACAAATATTCATTTTTGTATATTATAAGAACAATCAATCAAATCTGGTACCTAACATAGGCACCTATTTAAAATATAATTTAAAAAATCCATAGACAATTCTTTTGTTACAAAAAAAAAACAGCTGCCTGCTAAATATTCAAAGCCATAAGAAATATCAATGACTCTCAAACATTGTCAAATAACTTGCTTAAACTTTTTGTTTGGTGCCAAGAGAATTATCTACAACTAAATATAAGTAAATGTCTAATTATGAGATTTCATAGAATAAAAAATCCAATAATTTACGAATACTCCATCAATGATGTAATGCTAACAGTTGTAACCGAGGTGAATGATTTGGGTGTAAACTTTGATCAAAAACTGAATTTTATAAATCATATTGAAATTACATCAAATAAAGCTTTGAAAATGTTGGGCTTTATAATAAGAATTTGCAGTCAATTTAAAAATATTCAAACCTTTAAAAATTTGTACATGTCTTTGGTTAGGAGTCAAATTGAGTACAACTCTACTCTAGTATGGGCACCTAGCTACGCTAGTCATTCGCTCACGATAGAAAGAATTCAAAATAAATTCTTAAGATTTATTAATTTTAAAATGGGTATTACAAGGGATTGTGTCAACTATGATTATCTACTATGCCAACTCAATTTATTAAAATTATCTGAACGTAGAATAGTTAATGACCTAACATGTTTATATAAAATCATAAATTCAATAATTGACAGCCATGAACTATTATACTTGATTTCTTTTCATATACCTCGCAAACCAACATCGAGGCAATATCTACCGTTCTATTGTGATAACTCCAACACAGAATCACAGTTGTATACCCCCGCTCGCCGCATACAAAATTTGGGAAATGACTATAAAGATGTTGTTGACATATTCAACACACCATTCACCAAATATAAGCAAGTCATTACCCAATTTATATTGAAAAGAAGAATACATATTACATACAACAATACAACCTTTACATAGTCTTGGTAACAAATACTTATACAATATGGATGTTTTGATAACAATTTTTAACTTGGCAAATTTTAAACGCCGTTATGTGCCAACTTGTTTCATTAACTATTGTGAACACAAATTTTTTGCACTTTTATTAATATTATTGTTAATATGGAGGATATTAGAAAATTATCTAATACTAGCTGGGTTACCCGGCTTCGCTCGGGACAACATTCGAGATAGTTCTGGAATACTCTGCATCTTGTATTTTATGTAACCTTTATTTTATTTTCTATATTTTATGATATCTGTATTTTGTCAACTCTTTATTTTGTTTGTAATAAAAAAATGTACTGCGTTATATGTAAAAGCCCTTTGGGCGCTTAAATAAATAAATAAATTCAATTTCATAAAATGAAAAAAGTCGAACATAAACATCAAACCAGAAGTAAGGGCAGAAATGACCTTTCTATTCCAACAAGCAAACACAGCGCTTTATCAAATGATATTCTCATACCTAGGACCGAAATTGTATAACAACTAAAACTGTGTGAAGTGTCATCCTTCGGCCCAAAAATAACAAAATGGTTACTAGATTTGAGCAGTCAGAAATGTTATTAAAAAATGTTATCTGATTATTATGAATTACAGCGCCCTATATATCTCTATTGTTTCCAAATTATTATATTTTTTCTTTACTGTCTTTCTTGTATATTATTTTTATGGTATCCAAAAATAACAAAACGGTCACTATATTTAGGTAGGACGGAGTCGTTTAGTATTACGAATGCCATATTTATTTATTTGTTTCCCAAATTTTTTTTTCTTTTACTGTTTTTTCTTCTATACTCACTGCTTCAACACTGTTTCTTTCATATTCGATAATAAATTGCTTCTAGAATCTAGTATACTACTACTATTCTGCTGTACCTATCGTATATTATATATGAATAATCATGTACCTACATATCCAATATAAATAAAACCTGTCAATTTGACTGTCTTAGAACGGGAGACCTTCCTAGTTGGGTAGTGAAAGCGTCTTTATACTGTGAATGTATTATTTATAACAAAATAAAATAAATAAATAAAATAAAACATGCGAACTCTCAAACCATTTTTTTTTTAAATTAACTCCACACAGGAGGCTCTGAGGAAAATAATTTCTCTCGGGGCCTATGTCATCTGGGATGTTGTGTAAAGGGTCTTTTTGAGGAGAGGAAGGAATGAACATTGGTTTTGATGAGACCCATGTTGTAGGAAGGAGGAAACACAGAGGCCGGCAAATCATTCCACAGCCGAGCTGTTGAACACAAGAACGAGTCGAAGAAACGATCCCTTCTCATGTGACAAATGTCAACCGTGTACAAATGTTGGGCACGCGTTTGGCGTGTTTCCCGGCTATTTACCGGTGCCGAAGGGATCAATGATGCTAGGTCCTCGGAGCATCTTCCATTGTAATACCGGTAGAACAAGGATAGAATTCCCACCCGACGCCTGTGCTCTAAAGATTGCAATCCGTCTGTTAAGATGGGAGAATCTATCAAACGGACCGCCCGTTTCTGCACAGAGTCGAGGGTATTTTTTTAGGTATTTTGGCTATTAGGATGGCTGCCAAATTCAACCGTGGGGCGTACTTGTGATTTGTACAATTTTAGCAGTTGTGTACAATTAAAGTATCTGCGGGCCCTGTAAAGTACGCCCAGTTTAACCATGTCAAACGTGCTTGGTTAAAATAGCTGTTAAGTTAAGAACCTTCTATAAAGTATTAGAAAACTTTAAAAAATGAATGAAATAGGTAAAGTCGTTTTAAAATTATGGCGGGACCAAGGGAAACAAGGATTCATTTTTATATACAAAGACGACATTTGTGTAGTGCAGTTTTGTGTTATTTCACTATAAGTGCGCTCTAGAGTAATTATCTTAAAAATAATCTAGTATTCAGTCAAATTATTCCTATGGTGCTTGAATATTATGATACAAAAAGGTACAATACAAAGCAATGACAAGCATAATATATGATACAAAATGTACAATAATAGTGTTATTACAGCACAGGACAATAATAATAACTAGCATGACATAAAAAATGTACAGTACATTATAAAGCAATGATAAGAGACCTACAAATTAATAATCATTAGTAAGAGTGCTATAGCACAGGAAATTAGGATTATAGTACAGGATTGTAGTGTTTTTAGTCTGAGTATTATCTATGTTAGCTTATTTTTCATTATCATTATTAAAGTCGCTAAATGTATTTGAAAATGTATTTTGAAGCGTAAGCATTTGAAATACAAATTACAAAATACCTCCGCAGCAGGTAATTGAAATACCAATTACAAAATACATTTTTAGGAAGTAAAGTATTTCAATTACAAGTAATTCAAATACTGCCCAACCTTGATGATGGCGGATGATACACGAGCCACGAACTCACCCGAAGTCAGCCGAACGACGCGCGATAATTCACGAATGCAGAGTTTCGGTGCGACCGAAGGTTCGGCAGAAAATCTGCCGAACCTTCGGTCGGTCACTAATTATTTTATATGAATTAATTGTGAAATTCGCCCACTTCGACTTGCGAGTCAAGAGCCTAACCCCTCGACCATGCCGGCCTTCATGTCTCTAAGGCTCCCAAGCAACTGCCTGCATGCGGTCTTACTATAGCGTTCCCAAACGGGATATTTTGTGCGGCTGAGGGCTTCAGTTGTGGAAAGAAATGGGGAAATCGAAGGAGAAGTGATTATTCAAGACCGGAGACCGGTTATTTACATTACGCAAAAACTAAAATAATATTTTACACTGATCAGGCCAAAGGGGTTTTTCACGATAAATGATTTTTTTCTGGTTGTGTTTAAACATCATTCTTTGTACAACAGTTTTGAACTTCAGCTACTGATGATACCTATAGTATGTGCAGTCCATAAAGGGCGAAAAGTGCCCACCCTAAGAAAAACGAAAAATTATTAAGGGCGCCAAATTTCTGATAAAATTTATTTTTTCATGTATTTAGTAAGGAAATGGTGCGCTCGTTAATGAACGTTCACAAATGGATATATGCATAGATTCACCGGTCTGTGATACTGGATCACAGGAGTCAGGATCTGACTAATGACCTCCGATAACATGATAGCGACTGCACCGACATCAAGCGCCACTTGTAAGTGAGAACTAGGCCCTTGATAGCAATAATGCAGGCATAATAATATCACCCAGAGATTACTGTGGCCGATGTTTGGTGAAACCACGTAAGGTTATGCATCAAATGTAGATATTCGGAAAGAATTCAAGGCTGATTTAAGCGAGATGAATAAGAAAGGAGCGCTTACATGATTTGGGCATTAAGAGCGAATGAAAGAAATGAGGCGTCTAAGGAGAATATTAATATTTTGACGTGGAAGTGAATGGCAGAAGAAGTGAGGACTTATCAAGTGAATCAAATTATTGAGTTGTGTTAGGGAACGTACCCATACTACGTGACCTGTTGAGGGGGGGGGGGGGTCATCAAAATACCACGCTTGGTCACAACGGGGGGGGGGGGCTTAGATTTTTATCACGTAGTCAATCTAGAAATCTCGCGTTTTTTTCGAGATACGAGGGGAGGTTTTTAAGTTCGCGGAATGGGAAGGTAAGTGATTAATGGGGGTACCGCTGAATTGTAATTAGGTCATTAGTCTTTGAGCTATCGTCGACCAAACACTTCAATCGGGAAGTAATTGTGAAATGTGGAGAAAATTGAGTTCCGCGCTGTTATAAAGTTCCTTTAAGTTAATTTAAAGATCGGCAAAATGAATTAGGGTAGTAGGTAAATATGTTGAAAAGGAAAAATAATTTTGGTTTTTATTTCCACTCCTTACCCAATCCGCAAACTTAAAAACCTACCCTCGTACATTCAAATAAGTGAAAAAGTTCAGGGAACGTGTTTGTTGAAGATGATTGAGATGAAAAATGTTTATAAAAATAACAAGACTTTCGTTTCCATAAATTACGTTCCGGTTTCAATATATTTTGACATAAGTTTTATCTTGATAATATTTTTTCCACTTGTAATGCATGCACTCTTGCTGTCACGCAGCAAGCGCCGTATTAATAAAGACAAATATAAGCCAAATAATGCATTTTTTATTTTTTGTTAGTAAAAAATGATTCGAAACCATATTTATGAAATACTACGTGAAAACTGTAGGGGGGGGTCTTGGAATATACTACACGTGGTCACCGGGGGGGGGGGGGGTAAAAAATTGCAAAAAGTGTGTCACGTAGTATGGGTACGTTCCCTTTGGGATTATCCCTTCCATCCCTTACCTACCCTGAAACATTGACATACGAAAACACACCTACCCACGAAAGGTGTTACAATAAATTACTCTCTCTCTCTGGTTTCAATCCTGGGATTGGTTTGGATAAATTAAATAATAAATTATAAATTACTATTTTGTGACACGAATACGTATTCGTGTCACAAGGTACAAAGCAAAGAGCAAACTTCAAATGAGTGACATCGCCTGTCATATCATTATTTTTTCTTATTTAAAATTTCAATGGTGTACCTACGTAAAACTAATGGTGTACCTACCTAAAACTTCAGTCGTGTGTTATAAAAAGTTTTATAAAAGGCGTTGTAACGTGTCATGTTCAACTGGGAGTTCACTGAGAGTTGAAAGTGGGTAAACGTTCTTTATGCCATCCTTTCTCCAAATCTTATTTTTTATTTCTAACAAGTTGAGTCTTGTCAAGAGACAGAATACTAGAAGAGTATGTATGAATGTTAATAAAGCAGTGCAAAGACAGAGAGTACACATGAGGGTGAACACGTGCGAGAAACGATGTGATATAGCAAGTTAGTTAATCAAAGTTACTATATATCTACCTAATCTACCACCACGAAGGTTGAGTGGCTGGAAGTGTAGCCGTGGTGAGAAAATACATTCATACTTTTCTTGATACCACAAAAACTGTATTTAGTGAGATCTGATCAGCCAGATCTAGCCGAAATAGCCAAAAACAAACTAGGGAAAATAGAATAAAAGCATAATGAAGTGTACTATTTTAAATATTACAATTTACATATGCAAGTAGTAGTTTACGGAGGATTACCATCTTCCGTCTCCAAAGGGCCATCAAGGGGACTATATTTAACTACATGGGCAACAATGGCAGTGATGATGGTATACTTTGATTGGCGTAGTATGCGCCCTAAACGTCCCTAAGCTTCCCTGAAAGAGTGCACCAGTCCCTCTAGGAACATTTAAAAATTAAATGTACTATTTTCGTTAAACCGAGTTATCTACATTATTACAAACGTTCAACTTTTAAAATCAATCACATAGTGATGTTTACACCTTGAGGGTGTTGTGTGGACATTCTTGATATCTTAGAATAGCAGAATTTTTATCGATAGATCTTAATATGTTGAAAAAATGCTATGGGATGGTTCGCAAACATTGCCACTCAATCAAAATTATGAAAAAAACTGTTCTGTTATTTTTCAAACCAGAGATGAAACGGATAGTTGTTTGGCCGGATACCGGATATCCGGCGGGCTGCGATTCCGGATGGCCGGATATCCGGCGGCCGGATATTTAGTGAAAAAAACATCGTCTATTTGGCAATATTTAAATATATTAGTATTTTTCAATATATTAAACACCGACGATAAACACAAGCTTTGAACAAAGACATCACAAATATCAGGCAATAAAAGCATTCAACCATCTTTCAATCGATTTAAAAAAAATAAGAAAACAAAAAACTTTTCACACTCAAAATTAAAAGATGGATTAAAGACCAAAAAAGGCAACTTTACAAAAAAATCACAACATTAAAAAAATAAATAAAAACACATAGACATAAACACCATTGCAATAGTCACTAATATATTATAAAACCTTTTAATTTCACTATCGGTTTATATGTATCTATCCTGTTTATATAGTTTTATTCTATTGTTTTATTTAAGTGTTATTTTACTCTATTTTGTTTTGCTCTATTTTACTTTCTTTTAATTCTCATATGTTATTATTGAGTTTCTTTTTTCTTTAGTTTTTATTTTATATGTATCTTAAATTAAAAAAAAAAAAAAAAAAAAATCATATCAAACTGAGGATATTGAGTTACTATCCGGTATCCGGCAGGATAGTAAATTTAGGCCGGATAGGCCGGATACCGGATAGTTACCGGATATCCGTTTAATCTCTATTTCAAACACATTGTATACAAGTACAGCATAACAAAATCCCTGTTAGAGATGGTCGATAATCCTGTTCCAGTTGCTTATAACGTGTTTCTTTGATGTCACGGTATCGTCGAAATATTTCAGAAAAATTATTAAAACGACCAATTACTTCTTTTGAGAAACCGGTTCCACATCCATCCGGATCTGAACTGCAGTTACAACCCATTTCAGATATCATCCATCTCTGGTCCCTTTAGCACCTTTAGGCGTACGATCAATAAAAATAGTGATTTTATCGATTTACAAGTTATTATCACCATTTGATCAAGGGTTAAGAATTAATTACCAACTATGTAATTTAGGCGTTCATTATTATTAATCTCACGAGTGGGTGTTAAAATGTAATCACACGATAAATTAAATAATGTAACGTTGTACAATATCTGATTGATGACGATAAGCAGACAGCTGACACGATGATACATAAATTAAAATGTGTGAACGTAAAATAAAATATCACGGGTAGGCAGTGGCACCACCGTTAGCTCGTTCGGAATTATAACATTGTATATTCGCTCGACGAAATACGACGACAGCACCCATCATTATCTCAAAGGAAGCAGATTTGAAGAAAATGGACCGCGAGCCTCCAGCCACAGGACCCAACAGAGTAGATGCAGAAAGTTCTCAGCTGAGCCAAGCCTCCAGATAAGGCCTTTTAAAATTACTACATTTCTTTATACTTATTTCATTTTAATTATTTTTATATTTTCATCTCACTTAGAATGTACCCTTCCCTCCCTTATCCCCCACGCCTACCCTATGGATCTATTCACTCTAATACATTTCTTAGTTCCATTCATTCTAACACACTTTTTAGCTTTTGTACAATTTTCTAGCATTTTTTGTAAAATTCTTTGGGAATTTCATAAAAATAAACACAAATCCGTCAATAATAAAATTCGAACATCGACACAAATTCACTTCAATTCCGCACTTAATCATAGATTCGCACGGTTTAACCAATGTCTTTAAATATCTATTACCAAAATGTGAGAGGGTTACGCACTAAAACTGACAAGTTATTGGTGGCTGTTCGGTCCAACGAATATGATGTTATCGCTCTGTCTGAATCATGGCTCGTTGATGGCATCCGCAACAAAGAGCTATTTGATGATCGCTACGATGTACACCGCCGAGATCGGGACTACACTCGCACGGGCCAACGCTTGGGCAGGGGTGTCTTAGTCGCTGTTCGTCGTGAGCTGGTACCTCGCGAGCGTCCAGGGTGGCACTCACAAGCTGAGGACGTCTGGATAACATTAGAATCCAGGGGATCCAAACACACAAATCTCCACATATGTTGTGTTTACCTCCCTAAAGGACCAACATATCGTGAAAATATGGAAAGCTTCCTCACACAAATTTCTGCACTTACGTTGCAATTCCCCACAGACAAATTCATTATCCTAGGTGACTTTAACCTCACTGACATTTCATGGAATAAGTCTCTCAATAATACGTCATTTATACCCAGTGATCGCTTATCGCCTGTTAGTACATCATTTATTGACTGCATGCATTTTTCGGGATTGTATCAATGTAATGGAATTCCAAATACCAACGGTCACTTTCTTGACCTCGTTCTATGTAATGACCTGGTACCGGTCTCTGCTTGTGATGAACCATTAATTTTAGAAGACCCTCATCACACCTCCTTAATAATGGAAGTTTTATTCTCTGAACCCGCTCCACTAGTGGAAGAGCCTAGAAGGTCTTACATCTATAAGCGCGGTGATTACGACCAAATTAACACATCTCTCGACCAGGTAAACTGGCACGAGCTACTTTCGTTTGGTGACGTGAACGCAGCATTAAATAAATTCTACTCACAATTAAATCATCTTATAGACGCCCATATTCCTATGAAATTATGTAGGAATTCGAAATACCCGCCATGGTATAACTCTGCCCTTATCAAATTAACAACAGAAAAATATAAATACTTTAAAAAGTTCAAGACATATAAAAACCCTTCTGACTATGCCACTTTCTCTCTACTAAGATCACGTCACAAAAAACTTAACTGGGGATGCCATAATAAATACTTACTTAAAATAGAACATGACATATCCTCCGACCCAAAAAAAATATGGAATTACATTAAGTCAAACTCCAAATCCCATGGCGTTCCGAATACCATGATGTTCAAAGACGTAAAAGCTGAAAATGGATCTGATATCTGCAACTTATTCTCTAAATATTTCACTTCAGTCTACAATAATAATGCTCGGATTAACCAGATCCTGCCAGACTACACCAGTGAGCCCTGTATTGCTAGCATTCATAATATTGAAATCAACCAGCATCACATACAGAAACAACTTGAAAATTTAGATCCCAATAAAAGCGCAGGCCCAGATACAATTCCCCCTTTCTTCATAAGCAAATGTGCGCGCAGCCTTTCTAAACCGTTATTCATAATTTTTAGTCGCTCCCTTAATGAGGGAATCGTGCCAAACACTTGGAAAACTGCATTTGTAACTCCCGTTTTCAAGAACGGCCAAAAATCTGACGTTGAAAATTATAGGCCCATATCAAAGCTCTGCATTTTCAGTAAGGTTTTCGAAAAAATTGTGTACGACCAGATGTTTACAGCCTTGAGATCGTCACTTAACAACAATCAGCATGGATTTATGAAAGGAAAATCTACTACCACTAACCTAACGGCATTTGTCGAAATCTTACAAGACAATATGGACCAACGCGTACAGGTAGATGCAATATATACAGATTATAGCAAAGCCTTTGATTTAGTAATCCATGATGTTTTGTTGACTAAACTTTCACTAATCGGCGTACACGGAGATCTCCTCAGATGGTTCTCGTCGTATTTGAAAAATCGCAGCCAAGCAGTAGTCGTCGGTGGCTATAAATCGAATTGGGTAACCGTACCGTCAGGAGTACCCCAAGGGTCATTATTGGGACCATTGCTCTTCAATATATACATTAATGACATTGGAAAATGTTTTCTCCACTCCAGAACGTTACTATACGCAGACGACATGAAAATATTCTCTCCTGTTACAAGTATCAATGACTGTACTCGCGTACAAGAAGATTTAAATCGCCTAAATAGCTACTGCACACAACACAACCTTCAAATAAATGTTAAAAAATGCGGCGTCATCAGCTTTACCCGAAACAAAAATCCCATTTCGTTTGATTATTCCCTTAACGGCACAATACTTAGAAAAATGGTGGAGGCCAAGGATCTGGGAGTAGTGCTAGACCCAAAATTACTTTTTGACCGACACATCGAATCCATAGTTGCAAAAGCTTCCAAGGTACTTGGCTTCATACTCAGAATCTGCAAACACTTTAAAAAGGTAATCACTATGAAAATGCTGTACTTTGCGTATGTACGCAGTTCTCTGGAGTACGCCTCTCAAGTCTGGAATCCCAGGTACACAACATACATAGAAAGGATTGAGAAAATACAAAATCGTTTTCTACGATACCTTGATTTTCGGGGATATCGTCCTCATCTAAGTTATGTGGAGTCAGCCACGTTTTTCAAAATCTCGTCACTAGAAAATCGTAGAAATTCTGCAGACGTAATATTCTTGCAAAAGATAGCCACCTCTGCGATAGATTGCCCGGAATTACTTGAAAGAATTCAATTAAGAGTGCCCACCAGACAAACTAGACTAAATCACACACTTAACACACCTCGATGCAATACTAACTTTATACAAAACACATTCATTAACCGCGTTTCACACTTTTTTAACAATTCATACAATGAATTCGACTTATTCAACACAGCACCCCAAATTCTAAAAAAAATAAACAATAAATAACTTCTAAACATATACAAACTATTATACTCCTATACAAATAACTTATTCACTCCTAGATTAGATCCGTCCCCTTCCCCTCCCGCCCACCATCCCATCCCAATAAGCTATTACAACTATTATAACTTTTTAATCTCTCTAATTAATACACACCAGTGAAAACCTATTATTGGTTCAATAACATATACATATGTAAATACACCTAAGTAAATAATGTAACTGTTGGTTTTCCAAATAAAATAAAATAAAATAAAACACCAATAACAGTAATTATTATTTTTAATTGTTAAACTAACGTTTAAGACAAGATTTTTATGCATAGCACAAAGGGTAACAATTATTATAAGCAATAATTATCAGCCTTAAACACTCATCCACATTGAAAAATCTTCCAAGAAAAGATACATGACGCCAACGGGACATGAACCCGTTGGCGTCATGTATCTTTTCTCGGAAGATTTTTCAATGTGGATGAGTGTTTCAGGCTGATAATTTTAGCTTATAATAATTAATAACAGTAATGTCTAAATACATACTTCGAAATATACAACGATGAAGTCATTACTTTATAATTTAATAATACATTTATTATTATTTTTTTTTTATAAATGAAACAATATTACTTTGTTTGAACGACTTGAGTAAAGCCGACATATTTGAGTAAAGCCGACCGGTTTCGGAAAAAAGTTATAGCTAGATTCAAAAGCATATTTTTTTTTATTTATTGTTCTATAAAAATTGCATACAACTAGAATTTATAACCCGCTAAGCTACTGCGAGTAGCTTGTCAGCCACCTCTGGTCTGGAGCTCCAGAATACCTGAAAAATACCCTCGACTCTGTGCAGAAACGTGCGGTCCGTTTGATAAATTCTCCCATCTTAACAGACGGATTGCAATCTTTAGAGCACAGGCGTCGGGTGGGAACGCTGTCCTTGTTCTACCGGTATTACGATGGAAGATGCTCCGAGGACCTATCATGATTGATCCCTTCGGCACCGGTGCATAGTCGGGAAACACGCCAAACGCGTGGCCAACATTTGTACACGGTTGACATTTGTCACATGAGAACGGGTAGTTTCTTCGACTCGTTCTTCTGTTCAACAGCTCGGCTGTGAAACTCTGTGTTTCCTCCTTCCTACAACATGGGTCTCTTCAAGACCAATGTTTATTCCTTCCTCTCCTCAAAAAGACCTTCCACATAGCATTCCAGATGACATAGGCCCTGAGAGAAATTATTTTCCTCAGGGCCTCCTGTGTGGAGTTAATGTGAAAAAAAGGATATTAGTTCCACAGATTAGTTATGACAACAAATTAAATAATCATGAACGCATTAGCGTAGCAACAGCATACACAACACTATACAATAAAATAATTGAATGCGGTCAATGCTTCTAATAAATCAGACAGGATACAAATATGCGTAAACCATTACTTGCAAAATATTTTTTTTTAAATGCAATGAAATATCGGTTTCTATTTATTCATGTTATATTTAATTCGCAGAACTAACAGAACAGTTTTTTTTTGTGAATTGAATAAGTTAGGCATAACGAGGTTCCATCGTTGCGGTCCAAATTTCAGTCGGTTCGGTGCCATAGGGCCTAAGTTGTGACGACAAAAATTTCTTTAGGGACGTGGGGGATTATCAATTTCTGCAAGAATTTTAGATCTTCTTATTGTGAAAGATGTTCAAGCCCATCATTCCAGCCACAGTTAGAGGTCGTACGTGACATCATCGTCCTAGTATCTTCAGTCTTTTCGTTTTCTCGACGAGTAAGAGCTCTCTCTGGGACTACTTTATCAAATTGTGGTAATGCTACATTGAGAAGAATTATATTTATATGATTTCATTCACACCTACCTTGTTTTTTTTACGATTTTTTAAAAGATTATTTTTAGATATTTTCGTTATAAAAATATAAAAAGGATTTACATTATTACAAACTATAATAATGAATATAATACATGTTATATTAAAGTATATACGCCAAGTATTGTATTAATTATTATAAAATTTCATTTATAAAGAAAAAACTGAAAATATATCGAGCTGTAAATTTTGTAGTTGTTATTATGATGAAATAAGAGGTTGGTCAAAATACTCCTCTGGATAAACTGGGGTACCAGCGAAACCTATAGGCAAGGCTAGGCAAAAATATAGTACATCGGTTAATTAATGCTTTTTTATTATTTGAATACTTCGCAAGAGTCCCAGCTGCTCCCGTCTGAAGCCGATGAGACTATGCCATCCCCAATTGGGGAATGTTGTGAGGCTGAAGGTGGTGGGGAGGGGAAGGCGATGGGGAAGAGGAATGTGGGGAAGTACCTGGCTATTCAGATCTGGTCACCGAACATGGCAAACGTTTTTTCAAGCAATTCTGAATGGTGGTCTTACACCGTGACGATATATTTAAGAGTATCTTCCACTCTGGAACGTGCCGCAACACTGTATATAATATTTTAAATGAATTAATTGTGAAATAACACAAATTAATAAAATACAATTTATATGCGGGATTCAATCCCGCGACCTCCGGATTGTGAGTCAAGAGCCTTGTCCTTCGACCACGGAAGCCGCCAAACCGGCGCGGCGGTACTACATATGTTGGAATTATTTTAATTAATGTTTACAGTAAATTAAGCTAATGGATAGCTTTTTAAATATATGTGGGTACTTATATTTGATTAGATTATATTAAAAAAATGGAGATTTGTTAACAAAAAAATCATAAATACATTAATAAAGTTAATATTTTTATTAATTGCCAACTCTTGTGTTATTTACGTACATTCTTATCGGAAGCAACTCGTTATTGAAACAAGTATTTTAAATTTAAGCTGTTTAGTAGGGAACGAAGGTTAACTTTGTTAGATAAATATTAATACAGTAATTTATTATAATCGGTAGCTTTCACTGCTATTGCTGGTGCAGTATCGCACATAAATAAATATTATTCTGTGATTAATGATACCAACATGTTGTTGAAGGAAAATAAATTATGTATTATAATTAATTTTAATGTCGTGATTTATTTAGGTACCGGAATGCATTTCTAGTTAAATTGTAAATTCTACAATAATGAATATTAATGTGAGGGATGTGATTGAACAAAAGTTTTTAATAGCTTTTCCTGGGTGGTATTGTATTTTATAAAATCATCAAAAATCATTACACAAATCGTCACTTCATTTCGATAAGATTCACACGGACTTTTTTTTCAAAAATTACCTTTTAATGCTGAAGTATTTCTTTTACTCATTTCAATACCCAAAATAATTTACAGAACCATCTGTGTTGTAATTTCGTAGGTTTATGAAATACAAAGACATTTTCAGAACCATCTGTGTTGTAATTTCGTAGGTTTATGAAAGACAAAGACATTTTCAGAACCATCTGTGTTGTAAATTCGTAGGTTTATGAATGACAAAGTTCTAACATCAAACATTAAAAACAATTATTTATTTTACAAGGTTCTAACATCACTTACACTCTCTATTTTGTTTGTATCTAACAGTAAATCGGTGTTACGAGGCGCATTATAGTTTGTCACTTTGTTTGGATAGGGTCTGACTTCGCTTTACCAAATTGTGAGGTTTCAAAGTATGCAAAGACGGTTTTTCGTAATCCGTTTAACAATTTTTGATTTTGAGATTCAAACTTGTGTAAAGTATTTTAGTTTATCATATTTTAATGGACAATGTAAAAATATGTCGTGACAATAGCTAGGAATTGCATAAGGGAAATGTAGTTGGAACCTTATGCAATGAATTATTATGTCCTAACTGGTTGCTTATGGTTCTATTTGCATGATTAGATATGGTCTAAAATTGTAAGTTAAGTAAGTACGTCCTATGTAAATATGTTCATATATTATAATAAAACGAATATAAAACTTTATTCCACTTAATTTTATTGGACCGTAACCGGTTTCAGCTAGTCAAAGGCATCTTCATACTGGTACAAATCTTTCCTAGTCTACGGTTTATATACACAACATATTGGGGTGGGGGAGAGGGGTGGTCTACAATGATTTTAATCAATTACAATAATTATATTTGTTGCTAAGTCATTTTAGACTATCGAATTTCTAAATATTTTGGTTATTCCAGTAAGCTAATTACATTGGGTTTGCAGCTCACTTCAATGATGATTAGGGAAAAACCTTACAAGTAATATGAGTTACTAATGACCTAATTTTATTGTCAAATCGTTATTATATTTGTGAAGTTTGGTATTTTTTTTTTGCTTTTTGAAGGGATACGTGTTTACATTGGAGTTGAAATGGTCTAAACTAATTACATATTTTTATATCGAAAATTATTATGTATTCAGTCTAATTTTCATAATAATTTTCGATATTAAAATATGTAATTAGTTTAGACCATTTCAACTCCAATGTAAACACGTATCCCTTCAAAAAGCAATAAAAAATACCAAACTTCATAAATATAATAACGATTTGACAATAAAATTAGGTCATTAGTAACTCATATTACTTTCAGGTTTTTCCCTAATCATCATTGAAGTGAGCTGCAAACCCAATGTAATTAGCTTACTGGAATAACCAAAATATTTAGAAATTCGATAGTCTAAAATGACTTAGCAACAAATATAATTATTGTAATTGATTAAAATCCTTGTAGACCACCCCTCTCCCCCTCCCCAATATGTTGTGTATATAAACCGTAGACTAGGAAATATTTGTACCAGTCTGAAGATGGCTTTGACGAGCTGAAACCGGTTACGGTCCAATAAAATTAAGTGGAATAAAGTTTTATATTCGTTTTATTATAATATATAATAATGGAATTCCACCATGAAATATCACTCTCAAAAATAGAAATATTAAATATGTTCAGTTAAAATACTTTACAGATTCAACCTCAAAATCAGAAATTGGTAAATAGATTGTGAGAAATCGTCTTTGCAAACTTTGATACCTCATATCTTAGAACAAGATAGAGTGTGGTTAGAACCCTATTCAAATGAGGTGACAAAATATCAATATGAAAATGATTAATTACCATCAGATAAAAACCCGCTTCGCAGGTTTTTGCTGCTAGGCCCTGCGGGCGGCTTTTGGTTCAGCTTCGCCCAGTTAATTTTGGTGACCATTTTATAAATCCGATGGGAACTGGTTCCGAAAATACTCCGTTCCTCGGGTCCACTGTGATCCAGTGATGGCTAGTCACCGGGCGAAGAAACCGCAAGAGGCACGATGACGTCATATGTAATATATATGTGATACTCTTATTCACAACAAAGTATTACCATCAAACTTTCCATATCGGTAGAGATACTCAAATTTACAAAATCGTAGTACTTATTTCTAGGGGGACACGTTCTCATGCGACCTGCGGAAGTAGCGCCATTTTTCGACGAATTACAACGGTAGCTTTGTTTGAAATTTCACTTACACATATGTGTATATGGCGCGGCGCGTACATGCACTCGAAGCCGGGTTTTTAAATTCAACCCTATAAACCCCTCAATCCTATTAATACTGTTTGATGGTGATGATTGATTATGATTTTATCACTTACCGTTGAATCTGCCTCCAAAGTGTGATTGTGACAGTACTACTTGCAATGTTGTCAAACAAGTGATGAACCTGAAACAATAAATAAGTTTTGTTATGTCATTGTTTATATCTCAACTCCAATGTGAACACTATCGCCAATCAATCTGAAGACTGGCTAATTTACAATGTAAATATATGAAAATACGGAGTTCCCAATTACGCAATTTTCGACTGGCGTGTTTTTATTTATGACAAGCGATGTAAAAGTGAAATCCGCTTAAACAGTACAAAGCAAAATGATACAAAATTAATGTGATCAAACAAGTTTATATGATGATTTACCAACACCATCATGTAAAAATAACACTAATCCATTATAAAAGTTGCACTATACATTAAATAAATAATGGTGATACACTCTCTGGTTCTGGCGCAGAAACTATCGGTATTTTAAACAAATACTTTGTGTAATTTTTATCGGATCTTTCAGAACACGTAATAGTTTTCCCTTTGAGAAAAACAAGATATCAGAAATCAGATATGAATATTCAGGTAAGCACAATTGGTCTACGAGGTTGAGCTTCTTCCTTGCGCTGTCCCAACTCATTGCCTAGGTAGGCTGTTGGGGTCTGCTCTTCTCGTTCTCAGGTTGTAGTTTCTCCTGTTCTGAGTATCGCCTTCATCCAGGCCGTTTCTCTGAAGTATTTTGGAGCATTGAGTCATCCGGGACTTCTTCGTCTTCCTCTGGATGACTGTGGATGAAGCTCCATAGACATTGCCTGCTTCACTGTATGGTCTGACGGTCTCCGTCTTATGTGCCCATACCAACTCAACTGTCCTCCAGCTTATTGTTTATGTCTGCGACGCCCAGGCTACCACGAATGCGTGAACTTTTAATCTAATCTTTTAGTGATACTCCTGCCGACCATCTAAGCATTCGCATTTCTGCTGTTTCGAGTTGCCTGGAGTAGGAGTTGTACATAGTCCAGCATTCGGAGCCATGCATTATCGCGGGTCTTACAATAGTCTGGTGTATTTATCCTTTAAGTTTTATAGGCATTTTGGAGTCACACAATATTCCTGTTACGGATCTGAATTTAATCCATCCCACACCTATTCTATGGATGACATCCGCTGCACATCCTCCGTCTCTGTGGATTTGTGAGCCCAGATACTTAAATGAATCACAGTTGGCTAATGTTATTGTCTATGAGGTTGAGCGAAATGACAAATAATGTTCAAGTGTTAGATGTGTTTTTAGCTACAAAAAAACATTTCTTATAGTACTCTAATAGTACTATACTTCAACAATTTATTGCAGTGAATTTTATAAATTAGATATGTGGTGTAATACCCTATAAGATGAACTTAAGCAGGGATCTATCTTATCTTTGGAATGTTGGAAATGCTGTACGTTATGAATTAAAGAAGTTCAAGGAAATAAGTATAAATAATCAGTCATTTCTAAAGGTGCTCTTTCGCGGTTACTTTTCCAAGTGCTAACTTCTTCGAACATCTATTAATTTAGTGAGTGCTTGACAAGTTTCGTTGCATAGTGCTAAGCACGTACTAAAAGAACATGTTACAGAATGTTGCTTCGTGCTTAAAATAGATAAAAGAAAATTGCAATTATGCTAGAACTATCAAGTTCTTTTCTGTGAACATATTAAATATTTATATTACTTTCTCTTAATACTAAAATAGTTCTTAGAAACTTTTGTAGGAACATTCAAGTAAAGCGAGCTTACAAGGCAGAGGTTCGATTGCTCTTTTTGGATTATGGAACCTTTGAAAGCTCTTCACGTCCATGAATGGTTATATTTAAAAAAAATACAATGACCTATCAACTACCCGTTCATCGGATGTTCAACGCATTAAATAAGTACTTTGCAAATAATTTCCATTTACCTCCCACGACGATAGCTTAATATGACCGGACAATAAGACATTGTTTGAATCTTGGAAAATAATATAAAACAGAATTGATTATTCAATAGTACATTGTCTTCTTTAATAAAGGCTTGAGTCAATAATCCATTTGAATCCTTGAATCTGGGTAGTTCAATATTTCATTACAATATTTGACAAAACAGTCCACTATTCAAAAATAAATTTTGCTCGAGTACGTTGTTCAAAACGTCTTTTTCGTTTCATTTTTGAATTTAGTCAAATTGAAGAAAGAAAATGTTTACTTATCCCATAGGAGCAATACAAAAATTTAAAAAATATATTGTTGATTAATGGATGAATTTTTTTTAATATAAATAAACTTATGTTTGTAAAATTAAATGAGAAGATTTTATAAACGGGTGCGTGCAAATATAATGGGTTTACAATTAGATGCATTTTCAGTTTTGAAATCAAAAACAGTATTAATGGTCAATCAAATATTTATAATAACCGTTTTGTTAAAATCACCGTCTTCTACAGTTTGACAAATAAGAGTAGAAAACATAGGAGGGCGCCGCTATTGTTCAAATGGCAATACTAAACTGTGTTAAAGTAAATCTGTGTAACCTACATTTTTATAAAAAATTAAAAAGGCATAAAAGCGAAAAAAATATTTTTTCATTGCAATACCCACTGATCTCAAAATTAGAATTGCATAAAGGTATATTAGCATTACACCTTTGCAATTTTGTGGTAACATAATGAAGAATAAAGATAATGTAATAAAATATTAAGCACAGCTTAGAAATTGCTCACATTTATTTAATACTAGCTTAAGTACCCAGCGTTCCCGGGCTTTAGATCGTGTCTCTAATTTTAGATCTGAATTTATTTAACTCATTCAGATCTAAAAGTAGTATAACTAAACTCACCCTTAGTTATTCTTCCTTTCTATCTATTGTTAAATTCAAATTTAAGTTAAATTAAATTGAAGCAAATCGTTTTATAAAACACCTTTTAATCAAATTTATGTCATGATGAAAAAATGTGGTTTACTGTGTTCTATACATTCAGTGTCATTGCACTTTAAAATAATATTTGACAATTAAATTGGTGTTGCCAGCCTACAAATTTTGTAGTTACATTTATTATATTTTCTACTCTCATTTGACAGACTATAAATTCATGTTCACACTAATACCCATATTGAGAAAAATTATTATTTTTATGTAGATGCCTTGGTTGCCTCTTGATTCTGTTTGAATTTCTGAAAAATTATATTACACACATAATATTTTTTTCGTGTAATTATTTTTACATTATACCTACTTAATTAATTATCTTCTGTGATTACTTTGTGTTTGTATGTTTTTTTTATTATCTGTCTACGCTTAGATTGCTTTGCTGTATCTGAATCTATTTTTTGGTATACTGTTGAAGAAAACATTGGTTTCAAAAAATTTTGATATTTCCTTTCTTCAAAAACAACAAATTTATTTTGTGGCACCATTTTAATTAAAAATTAAAAGAATTCCTTTGTTTTGACCACTTTTTAATGTCCATGTTTCGAGAGCGGTGCTCTCTTTCTCGGGGTTTACTTAAAATTTCTAAATTTTGATATGTGTTATTAAAATAGTGGCTTACACGGAGTGATATCATTTAATTTTAAATTGTATTTATTTATAAGATACAATGAAAATAGTTTCAAAATATTTAAATAAGAGATAAAAAGAAAACATTAAAAGTTTAATGTTAAACCAGCATTGCACCCAAAAATCTTCATGATACATAAAATAGTAATTTAAAAATTAATCGAAGTAAAATACGAAGCTTATCAATCAGCGACTGTAACTAAAAGTATTAAATTCCTCGGATATTTTATTTATAAAATTTAATGCATCATCACTGTCCATACAAACTCACGTCCATGTCGGCATGAACGAGTAAGCTTTAATATACACACATAATTGCTCACGTAAATATATCCCGTCTTAACCTTTCTCCCACTGACTTAACCTGTAACTTCACTATCTCCTAAAGCACAAATTAAATGCCCAGACACCGTTAAGAAATTTACGCACGTCCAGTTTAATTATACCTATGTAAGTTAGTTAATTTTTTCTCCTTCACTTCTTGTTTCCCAATTAAACTACGATTTATGCCGGAGTCGGAATGTAAATTTATGACAATAATTCTGTCCAGCTCAACACTTGTGTTATAACATAAGAGTGTTTAATAATTGTCTGACAAGTACAAGCTGAGGGCGTTACTTAGAAGTTATTCCATTTATTTACCATAAGCTCAGCGTAAATCTTATGGTAAACCTTTGCCCTGCAGTGGAATGAGGTACGTATGATATTTTGATTTATTCGATTCACAGATACACTCGTAAGTACTCGATCGAAAAGCTTTCTATCATTTAATCCGATCTAATTGGAATCAGAGCTAGCGTTTTATAGTGGTTAACTGCACGTATCATTATTTAACGACATGTATCATTTATAAATAGGTGAACGTTCCAGTGAATAAATATACGATGAAAGATTGGAAAACAACTGTACATGAGTTAGTTGTTTTTTTAACGTGAATGGAAATAGGACAAGATGATGTTGTAAAGAAAAAAAGTGACACTATCAGATTAACGTTACCAATCTAATTATCCAAAGAACGTGCGAGAATGTACACGTATTCGTAAATAATGGAGGGAAGGTGGGAAGAATATTGTGATTGATTTTAAAACGTAAATCTTCTGCAGTTGATTTATCGCGTAGTACAAAATATGTACAAAGAAGCACGTTACGCAAAGCGTTTAGAATTTTAAATATTAGGCATTTCGTTGGGTAAAATAACATCTCACAATAACATTATTATGCACATTTGAAAGGTTCTAAATCGAGAAAGGAAATTTCTATTTTTGTAAACGCTAATTTTTGGTTGAATTCCATTGTCGTACGTGTAACGAAAACCAAAAATAATGTGTTGAATAAACCGAACAAGAATAAAATACGGCTCAACACAGCCCAGACATTATTGAAAGTTGCGATTAGAACTTCCACACACGAAATATTTTTAAACTTTTAATTTACAATACTGGATTCTCCCAATTTGCATACATCTTTTGGACAGAAAAATATCAAACATCATGGTGCCAAACTACATAATGACCTATAAAAACAAAAAACCGTTACTTTTAAAACTAAATTAAAACACATCTGAGAGAATAGAGTGACATTAAACTTGCAAACATTATGCAGACAATGCATAGACACTTAAAGATTTAAAACCAATAAATTACAAACGGTTCCATGTCAACTCAGAATGAATCCAACTCAGAAACACCTCAGAAAGGACATTAAAAGCTATGGAAAAATAATTTTAAAATAGCCGGTAACCCTAACCTAACTTAAGCTATTTAACCAATTTTTTAAATATTTTTTTATCATCACTTTTAATGACCTTTCTGAGGTGCTTCTGAGTTGGTGTCATTCTGAGTTGGCCGGTCACCATTACCAACCCCAGGCCGAGTCAAAAGAGGAAAACCTATAGGAGGACTGTGGCAACAGTTACTGTGGCATTATTCTTGATCAAACTTTGCTACAGAAATTAATTAAAAAAAAAAAAAAAAAAGTTTATGCGATACCTCTACATGCGAGAGTTCGGATATTACCCTTTATTGTATCCCTCGGATTTTCTCGCTGGAATGCTGGGGATAGAACGTCTAGACGTCAGGAGAAATATTGCAATGCTGTTAGTGGCGCACAAGCTACTAAATGGGCACACTTGCAATCCAGATATTCTGGAACGAATTTCTTTTTATGTCCCTGATAATTTCATCAGAGCTAGACAGCACAGATTATTTATTTTTCCAAGGGGCAGGACCAACCTACCAATGATCATGCCTTTGGGGAGAATAACTACTTTGTTAAATCACATTTCTTCTGTGATTCACATTTTCGATTTGAACCAAAGAGAATTTAAGACAGCAATAAGCATACTATTTACCAAATCTGGCTAATCAGATAGTATTGATGTAAATGCAACCCATGCAAATAAATGTATATACTTACAGATAGTATTGATGTAAATGCAACCCATGCAAATAAATGTATATACTTACTTATTATAAACTGTAATTTATAAACTGTTATTTGTGAAATGTAAATGGATTATACTGTTTTTCACAATAAATCAATAAATAAATAAATATAAGAAAATAAAAAGTTTTCTTGGTTTTAATTAAACTTATGAAGATGCATTAAATGAAACGACCCGTTACATCGCGATATAAGATCCCATATTTTATTAACACTCGTATTCAGATTATAATACCGTTAGTTTAATATAATAGAATTAAATTCAATTCGAGAAAATCAACTCAGGCACCCAGCTTCGAGCTTTTGTAACAGAAAAATTGTAAAGTTCAAATAGAAATCCAATATTATAAAAACTTTAAAGAATCAAGAAACAATATGTATCAGCAAGCGTGCATGCAAGAAAGCGATTCGAAATGTCATTAAAGTAAAAACTTCAACTCTTTCAGAACTTGCGTTCAAGTTCTAGGCATTTTACATCATTTCAAGTTGGTGCTGACTGTTTATTTAAGTTCTCATTAGTGCATTTATATTTCTAATTAAATACTTTCTAGTAAATGGTCAAACTTACTCGTGTTTTAAATTGTGTATACAGCAAATGGCTAGAAGAATTTTGGAGTTAAAAATAGAAAGCGTCGGAGGACCAGATGTCCGCTGGCCATATTCCTCAAAACTTTTATTAAACAAAGGTCCTCGGAAAAGTCCTTTGAAAACTCGTTTGATATCTTTTCTTGTACTTTCAGTTTGGCCAGAATGAGGTTAGTGAAAATGTGGCTATAATTCGGAGTCCGAGACCCGCAGAATCCCTTATTCTTCAACCATGGCAATATAGCCCGACGGCGGTTTGAAGTGTAAACCTTTTCTCCTGTGCGAAGACTCCATAGAAAGCAGCTGACGCCTTTTAGGAGAAAAGTGAACTTACAACAAAGTACTCCGCTATAAAGAAATAATCTTAATACATAAAAATGAAGGTTTCTTTGTTTGTCCCATACCTAAACCATTCAACCAAATGTGATGAAACTTATGTGATTTTTTGTACACATGCTTGCTAATGCTTTTATTTAATATACTCTGCGTTAATAGCTCTGGCGTTATGAAATTTGGATAAAAACTTTACAATATACGAAGCGCAAGTTGTTTGAAAAATGTTGTATGGTATTGCGGCAGGGAGAAAAAGAGGGAAAGAGGGAGGGGGAGAGGGAACCAGGAGGGCGAGGGGAACGAAGGAGAGGGGAACGAAGGAGAGGGAGAAAGGCAGAGAAGGTGGAAGAGGAATGCGGGAGGTAAACGCTAGGATGGGGGAGGTGGGAGGGTAGAAGACAGGGAAGGGGGAAGGGGAACGCGGTAGGAACAGGGGACATGGGAGGGGAACGGGGACTTATGGGAAAGGACACGCAGGGAGAAACAATGCATTTCTTTTTGTGGCATTGCAACGCATGCCGAGTAGTCGTTAACATTAATAATTAAGTTTTCTTCAAGACCCCTGTTCACTCCAAAAAGGTCCTCCACACAACATCTTCAAACACGACATAGGTCCCGAGGAAAATTATTTTCCTCGGGACATCCTGTGGAGTTAACGTAAAAAAAACTATATTCGCTTTTTGGTTATAGGTACTATGTGCATCACATGTAAAATCACAGTATGTGCTCTCGATTCATCAGTTCCAATTTGAAAAGGACAATTAAAAAAAAATCTGTTTAAGTATAACAATTTTTAATTAACACTAGGTACTTTAATTCAAAACAAATCCGAGTTCGCTGTACCAGATTTCCAATCAGACCAAAATACCGACAAACACTCAATCGAATTTAGAAACCTATTTAAAAAATTTAAACGGTTTAGAAACAACTTTTTTCACAGGTTCACACCGAATTTTCTTTCTTAAATGCTTCGTCTTCACTGCAATGTAACATTTTCTCATCTTTCAGAGCTGCAAATCAAATAAAAATACTAACCCAACGTCACACCGCTTTCCGTTTTCAATTCTTTCGCTCTACGAAGAAACGATAAATGGTTTGGTGAAACGTTACCACATTTTGAGATTCACATGAACGAGTTCCCGGACGGATTGAAAGCGCAGGCGGAAACATTTTATGGGAAGATGTTGTCACATTCACCACATCCTACATAGACGATGTCGCTCGATGTCACCAAAGTCAAAACATTCTACGGTGGATAAAGGCTTCGTACCTTTGGAACGGTACGGTTTTAAAGCTGCAGTTACACGCAAGGGGTGTATTTAATAGAGGCACTATAGAATGCAGGTACTTTTCCAGATGGATGCTTTCACGTTGCTTTATAAATGGAAATACATTTAAAAAATGCAACTATTTTATCGCAATATTTTTTCTAAATTTCCAATATTTACTGTCAAATTAATTTCAAATTTAATGCTTTACAGATGACCTCCGTGGTTGAGCGGTTAAAATCACAACTCTAGGTTATTGTTTCCGTGCGTGAGGTTAAAAGTTTATTTAATTAATACATATTATTTTTACCGCATATTACAGAGTGATAAATACTCTAAATAAAAGGTCATCATTTCAATCCGAAACATTGCTTTGCATGAAATGGTTTTAGCCGTGTTTGGTAACTAGATATGACCAGCTAGATACTTCGCAACCTTCCTGTCTTGGAGGAAGGTTTTCCTCTTCTATTTTTTTTATGTGAAACTGCACAAGAGTCCCAACTACTCCCCTCTGGAGCCAGTGCGGCAATGGCATCCCCAATTGGAGTATGTTGTGAGGGTGAAGGTACTGGGGAGGCTGAAAGAGATGGGGAGGAGAAAGGTGGGGAAATACCTGGCTGTTCAGATCTGGTCATCAAACACTGCTAAAGCCATTTCAACCAACTTTTCAATTCTGAATGGTGGTCTTACACCAGGGCGATACTGAGAGTATCTTCCACTATGGCACATGCCACAAATACGCTCTATATTATTTTTTAATTAATTTATTGCCCGCGACCTACGAATGCGAACCGAGAGCCTTACCCCTCGACCGCGGAGAATGAAAGCATCATTATTATGCCTTTAGATACATTTATTTTCCGATTGGTTTGTTAGAGGTCTTGTTAGTTATTGACCACAAATTAATACTAAATCGCGCCTTCGTGGCGTGGAGATATTTTATTCCCGCTGTGATGCTGAATATTTACTTGAACAATCTATTTTAATGTAAAAATGTTAATAGAACAAGATTTTATCACATGGCATGACGCACCTTAATAATATTAATTATGCAATTTAATTTAATTTAGCTACGTTTGTGTTTGAAGGAAGTCTTGTATTCAGAGAACATTCAATTCAAAAGTTTGATATTATCTGATTAGAGTTAAAAATATTGTTTGTTATGAATGCTGAATATACGACCAAGGGACTCAACTGCTCCGTGTTGTTCAAAGCAATTTAGGTATATTTTGAGTCTGAAGAGAGTGGAAGGGGAAATATGTGTGTAAGAGAAAGATCGTTATTGGATAACGGACGTTATCTTCTGTCAGATTTGTGTGATTTTTACTTCACATATTTTAGTTTAGATCGATTTAAACATGAATTCCTGCAAGTACGCATGAAAATGCAAATAACAGCCATAAAAATCACACAAATCTGACAGGAGATTACGTCCGTTATCCAATAACGATCTCACAAAAAATACGGAATCGCTAGGCTGATCTGGCCACCATACACGACTAAAGCTGTTTCTGAATTTTGTTCTTTCAGCAAGGCAATATTTAGAGTGTGGAGTATCAAATAATATTATCTTGTTTCTTCTCTGTGTTTGTCTCAGTCGTGTTTTTTTATTGAATCCTTAAAAAACAGACATTTTAATCTGTTACACAGGGTAAAGGACATGCATGACTTACTTTAACCAGTGATTCCTGATATTATTTGGAGTAAAATATTTAAAAGAAATTTTGGTCTTATGTTACATTTATAATGCTTTTTTTTCAAATTAAAACTTTAAAAATCAGTAGGTATTGGATGATCGTGGTGAAGGGTTGGTCGTTCTCGGCTGAGTGACCAGCGAAAAAAGTTGAAGAATTCTACGACAATTCTAAGAGGTCTTCTTATAAATAATATTATTCTTGTGGATTGTTCTTCTTTGGCAAATTAATCCAATAGTCAGATTTGATTTTATGTTTGGTGATACGAGTTGTTGATTGTATGTTTGATGATACGAATTGTTGATTTTATGTTTGATGATACAAGTTGTTGATTTTATGTTTGATAATACGAGTTGTTGATTTTATGTTTAATGGTACAAGTTGTTGATTTGATGTACGATGATAAGAGTTATTGATTTTATGTTTAATGGTACAAGTTGTTGATTTGATGTATGATGACAAGAGTTATTGATTTTATGTTTGATCATACTAGTTGTTGTTTATGTTATTGATGGTCAAATATTATCGTTTCAATAGTTAATAACAAAATGGAGTGTAACGCTCTAAAAATATCATGAAAAGTTTTCAAAATCGTCCCGACTAGTAAGTAGTTGAGGGCCGGTCAACGGGATTGCCAATGGGGACCGAGAATCTGCCGTTACGCCAATATAGCAAGCAATTACGATCTTCAGGTTTTGTATTCGGGAAATTGTCAGTTTCCTCACTTGCCCATTTCAACCATTCCGAACACACGTTGAAGCCCGTTTCCCAACGCTCTTTCACCCAGACCGCGAATGAATATGATTGTCTTCTTTGTCGACTATTACGAATGTATGTAACTCAGCCGACGAAAAAAGGATGTCGCATTTAAATAAAATACTACGAATATAATGGCGGGTCCTTTTGAAGCCGTAGAAGTAAATCAGTTTTTTATCAAAGCGGCGGTGACGCGCAGTTGTCCTTTTTATTTTAGCAATTTTAAATTGGAAAAGGTTTTTGGTGTTTTAATTTTGAATAGTTTTTTGAAATTTTTATTTTATCCAACCGGTTAACATATCTTTTTGTGGGCACAGAATCGGAATGGGAATGAATTATTGCAACGTGGATATATATGTATATATATATTCCTCTTAATTCTTATTTTTATTACCTACACCACAAGGGTCACGATTGCGTAGAGTTAGTGGGTTCATAAATCCTAAAATTTAGGGTATTACATTGAGAGGCTATACTCCGGAGTGTAGTGGAGGGGAAATGAGAATTGAATTGTAACTGGATATTCAGACTTGACCACTAACGACTTAGTGGCACGGCTGATGCCATTTCAAGCAAGGTTTTGATCTGAATATTATGGTTTTTCACGATGCTTAAGTAGCGTTGATTCACAGAATTTTAATAATTTCAAGTTCTGCGAAAGCTCTATTCAAGTTCAGTTATTATTGCATCATGGGCCGGTATATAGAACATGAATGGGACTTTCACAGAGCTTGAATGTTATGAAATTTGAAGAATTGTTCAAATTCTGTGAAACAACCCCTACCAAACCGGAGCTTGGTGCAAATACATATATATTATAATATGGCCTGCCGTAGGTCACCCCAAGTGGTTCGCCTCGTTTGGTAGCTTAGGCTTAGGTGAGGTTTGTCTAGATCTTGGCGGCGGATGCGTTTGCCCACCTACCGCGTGGCAGGCCGGATCGAGTGAGACTAGTCTGACTGAGACTGAGGGAGACCTTTTGATTTCTCTAGCCGGACTCTCTCGATCCATCGTCTTGCACTGACTGCAGTGGGAAGAATGGATTCATACGTCCGTCACCCCTGGACATACTGACCCCAGATTTCTACCCACCCTTATACCTGTTTCTCTCCCAGAACTTCCTCTACGTCCTTTCCCTAAAAAGACCCTACACACGGCATTCCCAAACATGACATAGAAATTGACAGAAATTGTTTTTCTCAGGGCCTCCTGTGTGGAGTTATTTTAAAATATATATATACTTACATTTTAATTTTTGTGAAATTAGTAACACACTGAAACTAAAACGCATCTCTAGGTCCCAAGCCTAGGAGCTCACCATTTTACCACGGAGCTCGCCTAGCACTTAACATGACGCAATGTACATTTGTTGCTGCATAAGCATGTACAAAAATGTTCTTCCTAAGCATAGCAAGTGTACTGCATGGGATCCTTTTCAATTTAATATCAATGAAAATAATTTACTCATGACATGATGCATTCTCAAATGCCTCTCCGCTTTGACACCTGTTGATAGATTAACTGAACGTGTCGACAGAACTACTTTATTTTACCGTTTCCATCAGAATGGTGTGTTGTGTTCAAAATATTAACATTTTCAAGACAAACAGTTGTGGTTAAAGTTATTTAATTGCATTAATAATAATTGAATATCGCATTTTTATTTCATTACAAACGTGTAATTAGTCGAAATGTTTAATTGTGACACTTACAGTATTATTATGAAATAAAAAAAATAAATAAAACATTTTGCAATTTATTTATCTTTGCTTTTTTTACTAAGCCAGCGTGAAAGTTGAATAGTGTAAAAGAAAATATTGTGATATATTCGTATGTTTCAAAGTAAATTGTGTACTTGCGTAGTTTTCGTTGTGTTATAATTACAATGATTCAAAAGTGATCTTTAAATCTTTAAATAATTCCGCTGAATAATATCAATTTTGTGATTTTTTTTTAATGTGAATACCTCACAAGAGTCCCAGCTGCTCTCGTCTGGAGCCAATGAGACTATGGCATCCCCAATTGGGGTATGTTGTGAGGCTGAAGGTAAGAAACGGAAAGAAGATGGGGAAGAGGAAGGTGGGGAAGTACCTGGTTATTCAGATCTGGTCACCAAACAGGGCTAAAGCCATTTCATGTAACGTTTCAATTTTGAATGGAGGTCTTACACCAGTTCGATACTAATGATGGGTTTCTTCATTTACTGAGAATGCTAAATGCAATGCTAATTGTAAAAGTAAACGATCAAATGCATAGAAATTTCGTTTAAATTTCAAATTTCGATCGTTCATTTTTACAATTAGCATTGCATTTAGCATTCTCGGTAAATGAAGAAACCCACCATAGAGTATCTTCCATTTTGGAATGTGCCGCAAAAACACCAATACTAATTTAAAATTATTAAATTGTGAAAGCACAAATAAATCAAGTAAAATTTATCTGCGCACCTCGGGATTTTAATCCAGGACCTCCGGATCGCTAGTCGAGAGCCTTGCCCCTCGACCACAGAGGCCGTCAATTTGAACAATTCAACAAATTTCAAAATTAATTTTCAAGTTCTGTAAAGATTCTATTCAAGTCATTTTATAGTGTCATTATAGGCCAGATGTTTCACAAAACTGAAATAATAGCAGAACTTGAATAGAACTTTCACAGAACTTGGAAATTAACTTTGAAATTTAAAAAATTTCTTATCCTGATTCTTAAAGTTAACATTTTTTTATTATTTAATTTAAACCTGAAATCACCATCCACACTTTAAAAAACTCAAATTAACCACATTATCCATCCATATTATATCCACGATCAAATCTGGTAGAGATGTTATATTGTTTTAAATTGGATAACTCGACAATCTTATTACTTATTAAATTGGTTTGTAAAGTTACACTTCTGATCAAATGTGAACCACAAGACAATTGATTCAATTGGACGGAATGCCTTTACGCGTGCATGGTAATTTCATATACATTTATATGAAAACTTCCGTCTCTTTGTTCTGGCAAGTCTTTCACTGAAGCGTTCTATCAGCGATGTTCATTGAATTTGTCAAGCTTTCGTCTCGCAGAGGTGTTCCCGACAATACACGGTGTTCTGGTTGAAAGGCGGGGAACACTTACAAACTAAAATATTATTTGTTTATGTACACTACTACAATTAAAACATTAGGAAAGAGATAAAAATGTGCCACGTAAAATTCATCAAGCTAATTAAAAAATAATAATAACAATCACAACAAAATCGTAGGAAAGCTACATATATAAAAATTACGCGCATAATATATCATATGAAAATTAGTCGCACTCCTACGAAACGGCTGGACCGATTTTTATGAAATTATTAGTAGGTATGAGAATAGGTCGTAAAGTATATTTCATACCGCTAGGTGATTAGCGTTACCCTATCCAGAATTTTTTTTTCTTATTTTTGACAATTTTTTTTGTATTTTTTTTGGCATAAAAAATACCTATAACCCCAAATATTCACCTTCCTAACCCCACCCTTCCATTTTTTAATCGCGATTTTAATGTATGAACAAATTTAACCGACGTTCGTAATTCAAACAAAACGAAATTATTTATGTTGTTGAATGACAGATGGCGCTATGTCCGCCTCATCGAACTTGCGCAAGTAATTTACGGAAGCGTCGCGTCATTTTGATATTTTATTCGACATTTTTATGTATCTTTTTTTTTTTTACATGAGCTCCACACAGGAGGCGCTGAGGAAAATAATTTTCCTCAGGGCCTATGTCATCTTTGGGGATGCTGTGTGGAGGGTTTTTTTAGGAAAAGGAAGGAGAGGAGAGTTCTGGGAAGGAAAAGGGTTTAAGGGGTGGGTAGGAATCTGGGGTTCAGTGTGTCTTGGTCATCCGCCTCCAAGACCTAGACAAACCTCACCACATGAACCCGGGCACCCCTGCTAAATCACCAAACGTAGCGAACCACTTGAGGTGTATCTCAACGCAGTGCTGGCAAAATTTTGGACGATTTTAATTTTCCACTTTACATTTAACTTTTAAGATATCAAACAATGAATGTGTCCGTTACTTTAATGAAATACATTGAATTGATAAAATGAATGGTTGGTGTTTTTTGTTTTTATTGGCGGTTATCGTGTACAGCGCTACATTCCTCTTTCTGTCATAGATCCCATCCCCGCACACTTAGAATACATTCGTTATTTATTATAAACGCGATGCTGCGATAAAATGTATACGTATTGCTTTATTTATTCTCTATACAGGTAGAAAATATGCAGACAGGAACATACTTACCTGGGAGGTCACTTGAGATTAGCAGTGTTAATTTTTTTTATTTAAAAAAATTTAGATAAAGTTCGCGCGCAGAGAACATACCAAATCAGTACCCCCTGGTGTACCGGTCTCACCGGGACAGGAGTATACCTGTGGTACGATCGTATCGTATCATTCCATATTGACCGCCTTTTTGTATGACCGTTTAGACAGAATATTTTATTGGTATGCCAAGTCCTCTCTTTGGGTATTTTATTTAGTCATTGGACCCGAGGTGTTTCTCAAAAAATTTGGAAATCAATTGAGTTGTTTATTAATGTGGAATACCTATACGAGTAATATCACGCGAATTGTATATTTGTATATTTTATGATTATTTTTTTGTTTTATATTTAAACGAATATTTATTATAGCAGTGTAATAAAACTTTTATGAAATCTTCTTCTAGAAAAACCGCGAGGGCTGGCTAATACCTATTATCAGATAAGCCTCTCGTAATCTTTCCATTTAGGTACTTATAAATAATTTTTAAGCCCTGGTTATCTCGAGCTGTCTCATCTTAGTGAGTTCAATTTAAAAAAAAATGTTCAGACCATCAAGCCCACGGAAAACGGTTTTATTTTATGTTGGCTTAAATGTCAGCTATTAATTAAAATAATTTTTTGTTCGGCAGATTTACAAATTAGAAAGTAAGTAAGTATTTAAATTACATGGTGTCAAAATATTAATCTTTTCATTTCTGTCAGTTTACAGTTTACAGTTTACAGTTTGGAGGAGTAAACCCTATAGGTACCATACGCCAAAAATATGGTAAAGTTTTGTAGGGTTATTGCGATACGTAGGTACAATCGTCATTCCTATTTTTCAGAGCAAATCTACTGAGTTTTTTTTACTTACGACTATTAGAAATATTTTTAATAATATAAGAAAACGCACCTAAAAAACTTATTTTGACTTAATTTATTTTTATACTGTAGCCTGTTAAAGCCATCTTCAGATTGGTGAAAAAATGTTTCTTAATCTACAGTTTACAACATAACATATGGGGAAGAGAAAAGGGGGTAGTCTAGAAGAATTTTATTCAATTTGTATGGAATTTCCATACTTGTTGCCATGGATTTCTAGCTATTTGCCTATTAGTAGTAGAGATAATTTAATTTATTAAGAAGTAAATACAAATTTTTAATTTAAGCTGTTATATTAATATCTGCGGTTAAAGTTTTCACGAGATCATATCTAAATTCAGATCTGATTTAACAAATTGCTTGCTGAGTTGTGAATCTATTCCTGCTTTATGTGTAATCATTTGTGGTGAGATAAAAATGAAATGCAATGTTTTATTATATTAAATTCTTGCTATTAAAATTTGACAGACATATTTTTAACGACATGGTTCTTCCTGTACTTACTTGAGAGATGTATGCACTTGAGAGATTTCTATGCATAGCAACATAGTGACAACAGAGGTTGTCTGCATATATTATATGCCAATATTGTATGCGGTGACGTTATATGCGGCTGCTGCATGTCGCTCCAAAGGTACATTCAATAAATAATATGAAACGTGCAGTAAGGCAACGTCTTTAAAAGGAAGCCACGAATTATTATAATACGGCTCGAAGTCTCGTAGGAATATTTATCATTTTTCCAAAGAAATATATCTGCACAGAATTATTGAAGTTGGCAAATTAAATATCTCCATACATCAAAGGAAGGCTTCTCGTTTTGGTAATCGATTTTGACATCGGGTCTTCGGGTAAGATTAAAAGGTTTTCCAGAAAAACATATATTAAATGAGATATGTGTCGCAACTGTTCCAACTGCCGAGAAGTAGTGGAATTTGTGGATTACCTATTTGAGATAGAAGTTTTGAGATAGAATGTTGTGGAGATAGAAGAAAGTAGAGGGAGGGGAAAGTTGCGATGCATCATAAAGATATAATAAGCAGTATTTGTTGAATGAAACACTAGTATATATTGAATTATTTGGCGGGTATTTGATAAGCCCCCATAGCTCAGTGGTCAAGAGCAGCTGACCGGCAATCAGAAGGACACGGGTTCAAGTCCCGTTGGCGGCAAGTATCTTTTCTCGGAAGATTTTTCAATGTTGATGAGTGTTTCAGGCTGACAATTATTGCTTATAATAATTGTTACCCTTTGTGCTATGCATAAAAATCTTGTCTAAACGTTAGTTTATGAATTAAAAATAATAATAAATAATAACTATTGATTAAAAAAACGTTTTTTATTCAGGTAGGTAATCACTATAATTTTTCAATTATTTTGCAACCAACCAAAAGGTTTGTAAAAAACATTCAATCGATCATAATATTGGCCTCCATGGTATAGTGGTTACGGTCTTTGACTACAAATCCGGTGGTTGGCTGGCGTGCATAAGTAAATTTTATTTGTTTAATTTGGCTTATTTCTCAATTATTAGGTCATTTTTTTTTTTTACATGAGCTCCACACAGGAGGCCCTGAGGGAAATAATTTCCCTGAGGGCCTATGTCATCTTTGGGAATGCTGTGTGGAGGGATTTTTAGGGAAACGAAGGAGAGGAGGGTTCTGGGAAGGAAAATGGATTAAGGGGTGGGTAGGAATCTGGAGTTCAGTTTTTCCTGGTCATCAGACCTAAACACACCTCATCCCATGAACCTGGGCACTCCTGCTAAATCACCAAACATAGCGAACCACTTGCGGTGACCTATGGCAGAGGTGTTTATTATCCAATAAATGTTCCCGGGGCGGCGGTAACCATTCCTGCCTCTCAAATTGAAGAAATCATAAAAAAAATATGTAGCACCTATTTTTGCGAAACGTTCCAGAGTGGAAGATACTCTCAGTGTCGCCCTGATGAAAAACCACCATTCTGAATCTAAATATTGCTCGACATGGCTTTAGCCCTATTTGTTGACCAAATCCGAATAGCCAAGTATTTCCCCACCTTTCTATTCCCTATTACCAACGTCCTTCCTCTTCTCATTACCTTTTGCCATACAACATACGTATTCTGTCTGGCTTCAAACGATCGGGAGCAGTTGGGACTCTTGTGAGGTACTTTAACATAAACAACAGCAAATCTAAAGAACAAGGCTAAAGACGTATATATATTAAGCAATTAAGTTGGAATTAATAATTATGTACAGACAAAATGGCAAAATGATTTAGTTATGTACCAAACGGTTTTAAAAAAAGGTAAATTTATTTTAAAGGAAGACTTTAAAAGGGTTTGAGTTTCATCCGAGGGACGCAAAATAAATATGTATTTTTACTGCACACGAAACATTTTTAACGAGATTAATTACAGTACCGGAGACCAGAAGATGAGATACTAATGCAAGCTTACATGCATGTACAGGAATGAAGATTTTTTTACTTTTTAAAAAAGCGTTTCTGAAACACATTTCACTTTCCAGAGCCGCACAGTCTCGACACGCGAATACTTTCACATTCCACACATTTCTCGTAATTCTATAAAGGGACGCCTCCCAGGGTACAATTTGTCTCCCTTTACTGCTGCTAGAATAAAAGGAGGAAAATACACATACACGAAATTTTCAACCTCGCGTGTGTAATGGTTATGTGCCGAGATATCCTCACTATGGCGAGAGACACACAATGTCCATCATAAAGCTTTGAAAAGGTCTGGGACATTCAAACGTAACCTCTTCTGCATACTTTGAGATGTGTGCTAAGAATGTCTGCAAACTATCAATTAAATAGAATCACTAACCTTCTAACGGACAGAGAGGACGGAACGACGAATAACTCGGTCTTGGCATACAATATTTGCCTCATTCACATCCATGCATAATCTTATATTATTTTGACTCTTGACAAGGTCCGACTCAAGTATTTGATTCACTTGATCGTGCCATGTCTTCCTAGGGCGTCCCTTACCTCATCTACTTTCACATTTGCGCCATATATTCTTCTTTCACATTCTTCTTTCATTTGCTCTACATGATCTGAGGATGCCTTTCTTAATCTTACTCATCGCACTTACATCAGAATTGTATTCTTTGCGGATATCTACATTTCTCACACGATCATACAATTTTACCACGTAACACATACGCCTCAGGGATCTCATTTCACCAGCATTCAGTCTACTTTCATCCTTCCTCTGCCAGTTCCATGCCTCACTGCCATACATCAAGGTAGGTACCAGCACTCCATTTTGGACTGCTAGCTTCACATCTTTAGACGGCTTTTTTTATTAGCGGCTCCTCCATTAACGGAGTTACCTACCTGCATTTACGCTTCTTTCAATATCTCTATCAGCCTTCCCATCTCTCGTAAACATTCTACTCAGATACACAAACTTATCCACCTGCTACAATAATTATTCTTCATTCATAACTGTAATGCACACTGTTTTCGTACTCTCTCTTTCAACTACCAATACTTTAGAATTAGAATCTCGGATCATTAAAGAACCCATAAAAATGTTAAGCTTCTTGGAGGATCACATCTTGCCAAAGCCAAGGGGCTAACCAATAGCCGGAGAGGATAGGCTGTCTCACAACCGTGTCCTGTTAAAAACTCCTTGCTTTATTCACACTTTTACACCGTTTCACACATTATTCTCTTCTCTTTTTCGTACTCTTTACATGAGCCGATTCAAAATTTGATTCACTTGATTGAGCCACATATCTTCGGGCGTCCCCAACTTACTTTACCATATTTTATAATCTACATATTTTCTACTTATATTCCTTTCTATGTTAATTCGCTCCATACTCCAAACAATCGAAGCGTCTTCGCTAAGGCTTCTTCAATCATGCATAATTTCCGGATCCCCATATTTGCAATTCGGTGAAACATGGTTTTATCAGGCTTGGCTATCTCTTCCACTGTATTTAAAAATTAACGTACAGCCCCATACACCGTACACCGTCTTGTTTACCTACATTTTCTCCCTTTCTTATAACATTCTTTACTGATGTTGCTTCTAGGTATATGTTTCACCTGATATCCTCGGGTTTGTCCAAATCGTAAGCCAAATTTGAATGCGTCCAGATTTGACAAGGCAAACAATGTTTTTTTCACTCTTTTCGGTACTATTTGGTAGGTAAAAATAATAATAACATAAAAAAATACGCTAGAAATTTTAATATCGCTGAAAGCCTGTTGAATGCAGACATATCAAATTATCTATAATTATTCATTGAAGCACACACCAGTAAACATCGTTAAAATATTAATCAGGCAATTATTGCCGGTATTTTTGATTACCTTCTGGTTTAAATGAACAATTATATTGTCATTGAACAATTTGATGCATTCGATCTGATAGAAAGTGTACCTATTACAAAACTTTGAAGGCCAAAAAAATGCTACTACACATTTATTTTTGATACGTTAGATGTAAATTCCACGAAGATAACATCATTTACGTCTAATGATTTTGTTCAAATTCTTTATACGGCTTAATTACGAAAAATGCATTTCACCAGGTTGGATATAATATTTTTATGATTTATTATTATAACCCAACAGCTGCCGCCCATAAATGGTAAGAAATCTCTTGAAGAGCTGACTTCATAGTTAATGACTTAATAGACAGACGAGTGCACTTAAGTTTGATTTCAACTATAAAAGGAAAAACTGCATTCACCATCATCTACAAGTAATTCGTAATCATTAGACTGCCATCCATAGATACACACACATTTAGTATTTAACTATTTTAATGGACCAAGCAATAAGTGCATACCAGTAAATTTAATGGTAGCTGTTTTCCAATTAGCAAAATTTAATGTGTTTTCATAGACACAGTTCTGATAGTATAAGAGATCGCGTGAGCATATAATGCAATTCCCTTTTAATGGGGAAAAAAGAACAAGGTTTGTGAATAGGTTTATTTTATGATGATTTCACCAGAGTGGAAGATACTCTCACTATAGCCTTGGTGAAAGACCACCATTCAGAATTGAAACGTTGCTTGAAATAGCTTTAGCCATGTTTGGTGACTATATCTTCCTTTTCCCCATCTTTTTCAGACTCCCCCTACCTTCAGCCTCATAACATACCACAATTGTACATGCCGTAGTCTCACTGGCTTCAGGCTTGGGACTCTTATGCGGTATTTACATTTTTAAAAGTTTCAATTGCTCGGAGTCATTACAACTATTACTCTGGTTTTGGAGAATGTTGAGAGCTAAAGGTGGTAAAAGGTAGGAGAAATGCAAGCAGAAGATATTGATTACCCAACAAATAAGATTTATAACCAAATGATCACAAATCAAAGTGTTATTTTTCTAAATTGTGATTTTTCGTTAATAATAATAATAACGTAGTATTTATAGAGCGCAGTTTTGTGTTGTTTCACTTTTTTCCTTAATTTTTCCCATTATATCTTGATACATTTCATAAGTAATTTTCTACATATTTTCTAAATATATATATATAATATAACACAAGATACAAATAATGTAAAAAAGTAAAAAAAAATATATAAGACAAAAGTAGCTAATGAGAACCTACTAAGACGCTGCCTGTGCGTGGGTAATATAAATTAAAGTGCTAAATTACACCAATAAGTTAGTGGTACACGAGTAAAAAATGTAAATTTCAAAGTGAAAGTTTAAAAATATGGGTGTGTATCTTTGAAAATAATGAGTAAACGTAATGAGTAAAATCAAGAAAGGAACGCTCCGATGGTTTGGGCATGTAGAGCGAATGAACGAGGAAAGGAGTGTAAGTAGAATATATGACGCAAATGTGAATGGTAGAAGAAGTCGAGGGCGCCCAAGAAAGACATGGCACGACCAAGTGAATCAGATACTTGAGTCGGGCCATGTCAAGAGTCAGAATAATAGAAGAGAATGTATGAGACGTTGTGTGAATGTAAACGAGGCAAGGAATGTGTGCCAAGACCGGGATGTTTGGCGGTCCGTCCTCTCTGCCTACCCCTGCGGAGAAACGGCGTGATGGTTAGTTATTTATCTTTGAAAGTAATAATATAATTAAAAGACTTAAAAGTAATCCGATAGTGTTCCTTACGAGTCCTTACATTAAACATAAAACATATTTGTAAGCGTTTGTAAAGGTCATTTCATTAACATTCTCTAGCCCTATAGAGTCCTGAATTCTCCAGTATTTTAAAATAAATATCAACTCTACTTTGCCACACTAATCTACTCATAAATGTAATACTAACAGTGATGAGGGTAGCAAATAATATAAAATCATGCAATGTCCAGTCCTCCGCTTGCAAAACCGTATCTTCTCCAAGCATAAACTTTCTAATTAAAGTGTTTTTATCGGAAGTGACCTGCCAGCTAAGTATGTTTCTGTATCCAATTGTAAATAGCAAAATTAATTAGAACCTAAGAATTCTTAATAAATTGTTCACCACCCTTGAGGTGATTTTTCACAAAAACGGGGCTCTATAAATTATCCAATTATTATTATTATTATTATTAGTACAGTAAGGAGGTAATTAATTCAAACCAAATAATTACCGGAAACTTGTGGAACATGTCTTATTAGAGTATATTGAAAAGGAGTTAAGATTCACGAAAGGTATGATTTTTTAAATAAGTTTGTTTGATACTGAAAGCATGGTTTACTCAGGATAACTTTTTATTTGAATAAATGTACGTTATTTTTATGTTATGCCCATGTGATCAATCAAACGTAACAGAAAATCTGTGACGCAGCAAATATTCTTTATTTGTGACATCGGACGTAATGAAATTCGCACACCTTTTCTGTCTGCAATTCCCATGTTAAGTAATGCAAATCTTTTCATCTTACAACGCCTTTTTATCGAGCTTTGAAATGCATTTATTTGTCTAAATTAAGACCCGATGCCTGTTAAATTGTTCCTTTTATCGAGCTTTGAAATGCATTTATTTGTCTAAATTAAGACCCGATGCCTGTTAAATTGTTCAATAAAATTAAAATATTATCCAAAAAGAGTGATGAAACTCAGGTGGAGTCCGATAGTGTGTATAAAAATATAAAAGAAATATCTATACACCACTACGAATGCTGGGTACCGATTGCGAATGTTTTTAGTTTTAACGTTATTTTTTCTGCCCACCTCTAAGATTCTTTTCATTATTTCTATTCTGATTAATAAAAACTTTGTTGGAGACCTTTTATTTACACCTACGTAAAGGTACGTTACGCACCTTTACAAATTTTAATATGCACAGTACAAAAAATATTCTCATTAGTGATTTTGTGAATAGATTTTATTCGGATATTATTGCACGGAAGGTAACGTGATAAATATTGGAATCCGTTAATTACGTAAATAATGAATCAAGCGAGAATTCTTATTTCAAAATATTAACATATGAATCTACCAGCATTGTTTGAAAAATATCATAAATACTTTAACTAAGAGAAAGCGAAATTCATAAATCATCCCATTCATTAAAGAGTTAGAATTCCATTGTGAAAAAAAATGTCTATCTTCAACTTTTGCATTCGGGCACAAGGTTATTTGATAGTAAACCCGTAGGAACACACCCATGTTTAAATTAATTAACTTTTGAAAACGTGTTAAACTCTTTCAAAACAATTTTTAAAATGCGAGGTTCGACCAAAAATTCTTCGATATATTTAGAAATCAGAGTCTTTAATCACCATACCACAATCAGTTATCTTATCAAACATATTAATTTCGGTTGTCTGTGATGATGTGCGTTAGTTATTCCTGTATGAATTATTATTTCTGCGTGAAATCTTTTACCTTCAATGAAATCTTTGATTTGAATTTGGTGTGTAATTTTAAAACTTTTGAAACTGAATGTTCACACAAGGGATAAATTAGCAACCATAAATTAGGTTACACACACATGTAGGTAGTAGGTACCTACCTATAATCATAAAATTATTTTATGTGTAGTAATTGAATATTCGAAAATTTTTATTATTTTGTTCAAATTTTTGACATATCTCGTGATTTATCAAGTTTACTAACGGTATATCTGAATCCGTCGAAAAATTAACAACATTACAAAAAAATGTTTTCAGCTACGCAAATCCTACAATTTCTATATCTCATATAATAATATTTATCGCCATTTAATACTTTATACCTATTTAGTATTATTTATTTTAATGTATTTGGTTAGGTAGTGGATTGTAAATATTTTAATAAAATTTATTTAATGAAGTGCGGAGGCTGCTGGACTAAATAAGTGATTAAACAATAACATAATAAATTATCATTTGGGAAAACCGGTATCAACAATTTACATAAAACACGATTAAAATAACGCAAATATTTAAATACAAAAACAACAAGAACAGGTTTAATTAATCCACACCTACATTTCATATAAAATGTGTGTTTTGTTACATTTCGTTAAAATAAATTTATTATGTATCGATATCAGTGAACAAATATTGAGATTTAATACATTGTTTTTCGTTAATATTTTGCATAACACTGGCCAGTGGATTGGTATCCAATTCCTATCATCTAGTTTTGAGAGAGTACGCAGAGCAGCGGCAGTTTTCTAAACATGCTCATTATTGAGAAATAGAAATCAAGTTGATTCAATATACACAGACTCTAAAGTAAAGCATTTGATAGAGTGCCATACCCTATTGTGATGATGAAAATAAAAAAACGGAATTAAGGATAATTAGCTTTATTAAAAACAGAATGCTCATGATAAAATTGAATCTGCCCTATTACTTTTTTGCCAAGAGTGGTGTCCCACAAGGATCACAACTTGGTCCAATTTAATTTAATCTATTTATTAATGACATTGTTGCTATTTTTTATGATGTTATGTTTTGCTTTTTACTGATGACTTAAAGATATATAAAATTATAATAAGTACGAGGGGGGATCCAAAAGAAACGGGACTTGGGCGATAGAGGCGAAAAGTGGAGGGGGAACGGGTTTCGTGTTGTCGGCTGTTCGGTAACTATTTCTCGTTCAAAGTGTGCGAAGACGCGTCGCCGTGAGGTTTATTTTTAAATTAGTCCCACACAGGAGGCCCTTAGGAAAATAATTTTTGAAGGGAAGGAGAGGAGAGTTCTGAGAAGGAAAAGGGTTTAAGGGGTGGGTAGGAATCTGGTGTTCGGTGTATCCTGTTCATCCACCTCCAAGACCTGGACAAACCTCACCCCATGAACCCGTCCACACGTTCGTCCAAAGTTTAATTTTAAGTAAATCAAGATTTCTTCTTTCGGCGAAAACGCTAAAGTCTCCTCTCTGACGCTCAAAAAAAGCATCGCCTTCAAGCCTTCCACGAATTAAAAAATCAGCTGGAAGATGATCCATATTTTTTTCCAAGGTTATGAGTGGTCAATTGGTGATGAGTGATGAGTTATGGGGTTATTGGTACGATCCCGAAATCAAGCAACAGCCAATCCAATGGAAGAGTGCTCTCTTTCCTCTTCAGAAAAAAAAAGTCAGGTGAAATCGAACATCAAGACGATGCTCTTTGGTTTTTTCAAAGATGTTGTTCATACAGAGTTTGTTCCTCCAGGCCAAACAGTTAACCGACAGTTCTAGATAGAGGTACTAAAGAGGAAAAACGTAGAAAAGGGTTGAATCCTTGGCGCACAGGGTACTGGTTCTTCCACCACGACAACGCATTTGCTCTCACTACGTTGTCTGTGAAACAGTATTTAAGCAAGCATGGAATGACCCCGATTGTTCACCCGCCCTATTCAGCCGACCTTTCTCCCTGTGACTTCTTTCTGCTCCCTAGGATGAAAAGGGACTTGAAAGGGAAATGTTATCATACTGTCGAAGAAGTGAAACAAAAATCGCTGGAGGCCATAAAGAACATTCCAATCAATGAGTTTCAAAATTGTTTTGAACAGTGGAAAAAAAGGTTGGACAAGTACAAACAATCTGATGGTAAACGTTTTGAAGGCAACAAAATTTTGGTGTAAAAATATTGAATAACTAACAAGTTATAAAGAAAGTGACGTTAATTTTAGTTCCCTCCTCGTATACTCACGACTGGTGAATTATCTATAAATTGCAACCTAATTTAAGTAAATGTCAAATCATTAGATTTTATAAAACCACAAACCCAATCATACATCGATACTCACTTAAAGTTACTCACTACATTTCAGTGAATGAAATAAAGGGTTCGGGGGTGGTTTTTGATTTTAAATTGAAATTTTAGTCACATATAAACATTATACGAACAATGCAATGAAAATTTTCGGTTTCGTAATAAGAATTGCGAAAAAAATTGTAAAATATCCACTTTAAAATTGTTGTGTACTTCATTAGTCCGGAGCCATATCGAGTATAACTCGCCTATTTGGTCACCGTTTTACAAGGTTCATTCGGAATATTCAGATTCTATTAAAAAAAATGCAGCCCAAAATTGTAAGAAATTATAAAACTAATACTCATTTAGAAAATGAAGAATCTAAAATTAATAAAGCTGTCTGACAGAATTTTGGTATCTGGTGTCATTTTTGTTTTTAAAATCATTTATCACCTAATTGACAACCCTGCATTATTCCAACTGATTTCAATTGACGTTCCTGGTAGTCACCTAAATTTAAAATATCTTTCACTGCAACAATTATGTCAATGTTGTTGTCTCCAATTCGTTTATGAACTCTTTTATACCACGCGTACACAGCGAAGGTAACCAATATGAAAAAGTAACAGATATTTTCAATAGCACCGAATGAAATTACAAAAAAGCATTACGCATATTTTTTTAAAACAGTTGTTGATACACATTTATTACCAAAATTTAAACCATATGTGTACACTGTATAATCATTTGTAATAGGTACCTATGTAAGTAACTGCTTTATTTAAACAAATTATCCCTGACATGTTTTTTTTAAGTGATCAACTGATTGATTATCACCTTGTTCTGGTATCAGGTATGTTTTGGTGCCAACCAAAAAATAAGGCACGTGAAAACCGCACATAACAGCTAAAAATACAAAGTCTGCAGGAGGAAGTAAAGCCACAGAGTGCGGAGTTAGGACCGTGTACTATGGGCAGAGGCAGCAGCAGCTTTAGCGAGTGAGTGAATCATTTAAACCTAACTGGCCTTGACTTATTTTCTTTTCGCGTTTTACGATTTGCGGTGGCGATAAAATGTTGGGAGGTATCAATATTTGAAATTCCGAGTGACCGCACGCTCTGAACGAAGAAAATGTTTATTGCACATAATTACCGCTAACAGAATGTTCACATTTCACAAATAAAAATGGGCTTTATTATTTTAAATTCTAACACATTGCTAATTATATTTTCTTATTCTAATTTTTTCTTCGGAAATTGTTTTGAACTAGACTAGATACGTTAAAAACACAAAATTGCAGTAATTATTTTTGGATGATTCTGAACAATTAATATTATAACATATTTAAAACTTATTTTGTGTCACCATTTTAAATAAAAATTAATCAACACTTCGTTTTAACCAACATGTTACATAAGCAACGCTTACGAGATATCTTTTTTTTAATGTGAATACCGCACAAGAGTCCCAACTGCTCCCTTCTGGAGCCAGTGAGACCACGACATCCCCAATTGGAGTACGTTGTGCGGCTGAAGATAGGAAGGAGTTGGGGAAAATGAAGGTGGGGAGCTACCTGGCTATTCAGATCCCCTCACCAAACACGGCTAAAGCCATTTCAAGCACAGGTTTAATATTGATGGTGGTTTTCCTACAGGGCGATACTGAGAGTATTTCCCACTCTGCAATATGCAGCAAACACACCTTAAATTATTTAAAGTGATTAAATTGTGAATTAACACAAATTAATCAAATAAAATTTATTTTCTCACGCCAAAATTTGAACCCGCGACCTTCGGAGGCCGTTGGTTTTTAAACAATAAAAGTGGTTAAAACGAAGGTTTGTTTAATTTTTAAATGCGACATATTATTGTTCTATGTGTGGGTAGGTCGGTTCAATTGATTTCTCTTCATTTAGAAAAAGCTCCCACCATACACATACTTCTTCACCATATAAATCTTCAATTTGTTTCAATAGAGCTAAAATGTGTAGAAATTACTTAACGTTTTTGTATATGTATCGTACTTTAATTCATGATAGAATAATATACATATATACTAGATTTGAAAATTACACAGGCGAAGAGAATTGTGCAGTAAAAGTGAAAGAAAACCTGTAAATTGTTTGTTGTTTGTAAATTGCAGATTGTTTTAACAATTTCTTCTTTCTCAGAATACATTTCTGTATATATTCGAAATGAATTGTATAAAGTAACAATCGTATATATTCCACTGTACACTTTGCCTATATAAAACCTGCCGTATAATATCTCGTATTTGCCTGAAAATGTTCCTGTTAAAACGTGACGTCTAAGTAACTCGTTTTGACATCGTGATGTCGAACTTCGACCGATATCTCCCATAAAGGCCCGTGCCAGAAGATAAACCTTAATACCCAGCACATGTCATGAAAGTTGTATCTTGTATTGGATCTAACCCTTTCATGTCCAACTTCACCTGAAATCGTTTACTGTCTTTCAATAAAACCATGCAATCGTAAATGGTTTTTGAAGTTTTGCGGTTTGGGGTAAAAATTTTGCTCATTGAGTCATAGTTGATCGCGCTACTCCTATGTGCAATTTATAATTTATTTATTTATTTATTTAATACAAACGGCATAAGTATGCCATAAACATTAATTACATGTCACAAATTCATATTCAAAATATTAGTAATGGTAAAACAGTGTATGTGTAACAGTTAATTGTGACGATACATTGTGAAGTGACACCAGAGATACATTTACATGCAAAAATCTATAATACAAATAAAATTAATAGTCATTAAAAAAATATGATAACATAGCCGTCTTGTACCTATGTTCCGTGCAGTTAAATAGATCTATCACATCAGCATATCTATTAGTAACTTCATGCAACCTAGGTAAAAGTGAGTGTTTCGTATACTCAGTCCGATTATTGTTACATTTAAAAAGGATTTTAGAACGAGTAGTTCTCGTGGGAATATGAAATTCAATGAGCTTAGTTAGATCAGGACTGTCTATTCTACCATTTACAATTTTGAACATTAATATTAAGTCGGATATAATTCTTCGATCTGACAGTCTTAGTAAATTTAATTCTTTCATCAAGTAATTATAATTTATGTTTTCAATGGGAATACCGAGGTTAAAATTAATGTGTCTTAAGAATTTGTGTTGAATTTTTTCGATTGAATCTGAATGTATTTTAAAATGGGGGGACCAGATCGAGGAGTTATATTCGACTTGACTACGTACTAAGGATGTATACAAAATTTTTAAAGTTGAAATATTCTTGAAACCTCTGGAATTTCTAAGAACGAAGCCAAGCATTTTGATACCTTTATTATATATTGAGTTTATATGGGATATGAAGTTTAATTTAGAGTCGAAAATTATGCCCAAGTCACTAATTTCTGCGACAGAGGTAAGGGTAGAGTTGTTAAGTTCATAAAGATGAATAATTGGTTGACTTATTCTGTAAAAACTTATTGAATAACACTTATTTATGTTCAGATAAAGTTTGTTAAAAGAGCACCAACTAATTAATTTGTTTAAATTATTTTGTAGACAGGCACAATCTTCAGCGGTTTTGATGATTTTAAATATTTTTAAATCATCTGCAAAAAGCAATACATCCACATCTTTATCAAATATGTCAACAATATCATTTATGAACAGTAAAAACAAAATTGGGCCTAGATGGGACCCTTGAGGTACACCACTGGTAGCTATAAATTGATTGGAATAAAACAAATTAATTTTTACAAGTAGAACTCTATCAGATAGATAGCTTGCAAACCAGTCTAAAAGTTTTCCGTCAATACCGAGCTTACGTAGTTTAACCAGTAGAATTTTATGGCACACTTTGTCAAAGGCCTTGATAAAATCTGTGTATATGGAATCGACTTGAGTTTTGTTAGCTAATGCATTTGATATAAAGTTTTCATATAATGAGAGATTTGTCAGAGTTGACCTGCCAGACAAAAATCCATGTTGATTTGGAACAATGAGACGGTTAATATATGGGGAAATTTTATCAAGAAGTAATTTTTCAAAAAGTTTCGGAATTATAGATAGCTTACATATAGGTCTATAGTTAGTGACATCACTTTTATTACCCTTTTTTAGTATAGGCGTTAGATAACAACGTTTCCAAATGTCCGGGAAGCAACCTGTATCAAGCGATTGATTAAACAAAAGACAAATCGGCTCAGCCAGTGAAGCAATGCAATTTATGAGAATATTGGGGTGCACGTTATCAGGTCCGGCCTTTTTGTTTTTGTCTAGAGATTTAATTTTAGATTAAACATCGTTTAGATTGATGTGTACAGCAGGGATATGCATGCTCTCAATAAGGGAAGGTGGTGGTATGTAATTTTCTGGGATATCTTCGTCATATACACTTTTGAAGTAATCAGCAAAATAGTTAACCTTAACTTTCATATCAGTGCTACTCTTATCTTTGAAGTGCATTGAAATGGGTAAACCTTGTTTGTTTTTTCTAAGAGAGTTTACATGTGTGAAAAAGTTTTGTATATTAGAGGGTATAGATTTTTCGATTCCATTTATATAATTATAATATGATTTTTTTGACAGTTTTTTACATTGAGTTCTGTAATTGTGAAATAACTTATAGTCATTAAGGGATTTAGATTCTTTAAAGTTTTTGTGTGCAGTTTTTTTGCAAATAATCAGGTTGATTAACTCGCTGTTGAACCATTTCGGGAACTTCGCTTCTTTGAAATGTGAAAGTGGTACATAGTATTCAATGGCCCTGTTGATAATTGTGTAAAAAATTTCAAGATTGTAGTTAATATTATTGTTGAGGTGAAGAAATGACCAGTCTTCATTTGTAAGATATTGGTTCATATTAGGATAGTCAGCTTTGGAAAAATTATAAGTAAAGTTAGGAAGAATAGTTGTGTCGTCTGGTGAGTTATTCATCAAGATGGTTATGCTTAAAGCGGGGTGGTGGGAGTCTAGGGGGAGGAGCTCGTCAACTGATTTAACAATGTGAATTGAGAGATCACTACAGAACACTAAATCCAGCAGCCGGTTATTGGTATTGTAGACTTGATTGACTTGATGTAGAGCAAGTAAGTTCGTCATATCTATTATTTCACGAGCATTTTCTGGTAGGCTTAAGTTGTTATAAGAGTTTTTATTCATCCAATCAATGCTAGGGGTATTATAGTCACCAAATAAAATTGGTAATAATAGTTTAATAAAATTTAATAATAGTCCTCTTTAGCAATTCTTTCTTCTGCGATGTCTCGATGTTATATTGTTAGGCCATTTTATGAAAGATTTTGAAGAAAATTGTTTTGTAATATTATTATCGAAAGTGTTTTTGCCAATGTGAATGGTAGAAGAATTCGGGGACGCCCGAGGAAGACATGGCACGATCAAGTGAATCAGATACTTGAGACGGGCCATGTCAAAAGTCAGAATAATAGAAGAGTATGTATGAGACGATGTATGAATGTGAGTGAGGCAAAGTGTGTGTGCCAAGACCGAGTTGTTTGGCGGTCCGTCCTCTCTGCCTACCCCTGCGGGGAAACGGCGTGATGGTTAGTTAGTTAGTTAGTTAGTGTTTTATTTTTCAACTTTCAAAGATATTTTACAACTAACAATCAAACCAACTTCATCTAGGAAACCGTTTTGCGAAACTAACTAAGAAAACTAAGTTTCACCGAAGGTGCTTTATTTATTACTGACACTTCTCGTACAAGTATAGAGATATCTTCATGAAATGGCTTGGAAAGATTTTTTTTTTTTTCACAACTGCCCCTAAATTATAATTTTGAAGTATGCAGCGTTCAGGATTTTTAGCAGATAAAAAATTGAGCTTTTCCAATAAATAAACTAATAAAAAGTCGACTAGTTAAAATAAAGTAGGTCAATATGCAAGCTGGTCCATTAGGAAATGGCTTTAATAGAGTGCAGTAGATTTAAAAAAAGTGAACCTGCGTACCTGCGATTAGTTAAACAAACAAATCTCTGTTATTATTTCACGTATAAAACACATTTTGAATCGTTTTAATAAAAAGTGATACACAGGGTGAAAAATCAAAAATTAATTTGGTTTAGTGCTTTAGAAATCTGTATGTTCTTTGAGACGGGGGCCTTTGAGGTTGCACTCAGTTTGCTGGACCCGTACTCCCTTGTTACAAACATTCAAGGGCGTACCATTTACTTTGATCACTGAAAATAAAATATAAATGCTGACATTTTTTAAACCAATATTTTGCAAATTCATGAAATCATCCAAAAATTCCACAAAAGATTTTTACTCTTCAGCAATATCACCCTCCGCGGAGATTTTCTTCAATCAAATACATAATACATATAGTTTGATTTTGAAAGAATTTGTCTTTTAAAGAAAGTGTAAAAATATCAAATGAAGTTGTATAAATATGTAACTGTAAAAATAGTCGCAGTACACCACTGGGTGTGGGTACAGGGAATAAACCTCAAAACCACGTTACACAAGTTGTTGGAGTTTGCCGTAGCTGCTTAGTGCTGACGGTACTTAGCTAAGTAAGTACCTGCCGACATGCTTAACAGAATTGTAAATGACGCAGCGCAACAATGAAATTGTCTACAATAATCATAATAATATTTTTAGACAAAATTACCACGCGAGTGCTTTGCGTGCTAATTAGCCTGGTGACGCCCAGAACGATGAGCTTTTAAGGCTACTAACATATATTAATGTCTAAAATACGACTTTTTAAAACATGATATTCTAATGCTTCGCATATACGCAGATAGGTATTACCGCGAGCCCAGCCACGATAATGGCACGAAACTCCGCATGCGGTTGCTTCGTTCCTTTCCCGTAATTCCTGGCTCGGCTCGCGGTAATATCAACCTTTTTTTTAATGTCATGTATGTTATCGAAGCTTCTGACTCACACAATATTGTCATTTTTTGCCTCATCTGTTTTTAAATTATAATATTGTCATTATAATCTCTAATGATCTTTAAAAGATACTTAGTCCTTTTATATTCATTTTGAATAAAAATTCACTTTCAAATATTTTCCAGTTTACATGATCTAATAAATTTCATTATTCTTGATATGGCAACCAACCTGTTAATAAGCAGCGTTAGGTTACGAACATGAATATAAATATTGATATAATAATTTTTTGAAATGGGTATAATATGTTGAACCTATCATCTAATACGTTCTGCTCAATCGAAGCTTCAAATTTTAACTTATAGAAACATAAATTTTAAATTAAATATCCCACTAAAAGACTTAAAATACAATTTTTTATTAAATATTCTAAAAATACACACATTAGAGAAGACAGACGTAAAATACTAAACTCTAAATTCAACTGTTGCGAACTCCTGCAACTCATAAACTTACGAATACTCACAGTAACGACACGACAAAATACACTTTTCTACTGCAGCATTCATAAGCGGAACTACATTGCCCACTCTTCGATACAACGATTTCACACTACGGGAAATCATTAGGTACTTAGGTGATGTTGATATATTAGGCGAGTTTTGTGGATCTTGTTGAAAAATATATTTCACTATACATAAACACCTGTGGCGGTTCATGAGTTTTCAGTGAGCTGGAATGATAAGATTGAAAAATACGAGGTTATTTTTTTATTCAATTTCAACTTTTTGTATGAAGACCTTAGTATGTGGATGCGACGCATCTAGAAGATCTTCATACAATATCTTCACTGCTGAACACATCTGTATTTTCTATGTTTTTGTATTTTGTATGTTTTTGTATTTTTATGACTTGTGTGCATTTTTTATCTAATTTTATTTTTATTATTTCTTTAATTGTTTAAAAAATATCGGTCATGAATTAATTGTAGGTACTACCAAACACGTAAAAGCCCTCTGCGCGTTAAACGAATATATTTTTTTTTAAATTAAAAAAATGTGTTCAGCAAACAACTGAACAATTATTCCGTTTTCTGTTAGAGAGATTTTTTTCTTCATGTTTGAGTAAAGGCCGTTGTAGATTTTTCAGATGTTTGTCTGTGTGGTATAATTGTAATCTAGATAAAGGAAAACTCATAAGATCTTTAAATCACAACTGTATTACTACTTAAATGTTAAAATATAAGAAAAAACTGTCGAATCATAATTGGTCGGAAATTCTTATTTAGATGCGGCCTCTGTGCCTTCATTTTGCACATATTTGACTATTTTTTAGGTGAGAGGTTTGATTTCTGTCGAAGTCCAAAACTATTGATAAATCTTCATCATGTCTGGATGCATCAAGTTACCTGTTCAATTGTTCATATAGCTTTGTGAATTCTGATTCAGGAAACATTATACATTTAATAACGAATTTCCCTAGGGAGTAACAAATCCTCTCTAATTATTCCATTGCTTTTGCTGATAGTCTAACAGACATACACAAGCTTAACCCATGAACCTTGCTTCGCGTTACATGCGCAAAAAGACACGACTTTTGATAAAATATGTACAAACTAGTAGGCGTATCCGCATTATTATAAATATTATGCACAATGTTTACTGGGAGGTGACTAGTTAGCGTTATAGTTATAATTAAGTAATTCGATGTATATTAATTCTGGTACTGCCCGGTCATTCTCTGCTTTTTATTAGTAAAGTTCAGAGTTTATTTGGTACTAGACAAGTGAACTTTATTGAAATTACTCCCATTATTACGCAATTAATGTGAACAAGAATACAATAACGAGGGTAAGAAACAAGACCGGTAATTAATTCGGTAGCGAGATAAAATGATATAATTATGAAGGTTGTTAAAATTCCATTAAACGCGTATCTTTTAATCGCTGAATATTCAGAAGTTAAATTTATCACTGGATATTAAAATTATATAAAACATCTGGTTTTATTATTGCAAAAAATAGAACTAAATATCACCTAAAAGTACTGAAAATCTAATTAAAAAGGTTGGAAAATAAAATGTAAATATTATATATAAAGTGACGAACACAAAATACACCACAAAAAACTTACCACATTTAAAATGTACATTTTTTTCAATTCACTTTGTGGTTTCATTTTAATTAGATGAACTTTGTTTAAAGCACTATTTTTAAAGGTCAATAAATTATTTACTTACGGGCTTCATATTTAATCTAACTAATATTATAAACGCGAAAGTTTGTATGGGTGTATCTTAGTTACTCATTCACGCAAAAACTACTGAATGGATTTTAATGAAACTTTACAATAATATAGCTCATACATCAGAATAACATAAACGAGCTCTGGCATTATGAAATTTGTATTTAAAAAAATGCAATAGTAGTTGGCACGCGAGCTGTTTGAAAACTGAATGAACCGGGAATGAATGTATGGAATGCGGGAGGGAAGAGGGGGAAAGCGAGGGGGGGATAGGGGGGAGGGGAATTCGGGAGGGGGGTTCGTCGGACCTCGGAAGGGGGGGGGAGTGGTGTAGGGAGAGGGAAGGGCACGCAGGGAGAAACAATTTATTTATTAAATGACATAACAGCGCATGCCGGGAACCAGCTAGTTTAATCACATGTTTGTCTACTGTAAGTATAATAGTGTCATGTTATTTGAGTTTCCAAAACCAAAAAACTTTTTGAATTTTTTTTAACGAATGTATTGACGTGCATATTAGTGAAATTTTAAAAACAAATTCCGGGAGATTATTGCAAAATACACAATGTACACACCTATGTACCTAGGACGTCTCAATTATTCGTGGAGCAAAGGCATTATTATGTAGGTATTACAAAACATTTTCCTGTTACATTTGTACTTTCTTACGTTGTAGCATAATTCAAAATGAAGAGAAATTTTCTACATCTGTAGCTTTTCCAACCCCGCGGTTGTGGGACGTAGTTAGTAGGTAGCGTGGATTGTGGAACAGTGGATGCGTAAATTTATTGCTGAATTAAATAAAATCTCGCAACGATACACATTTGGCGTACATATTATTCTTAATTGAAATTCTCTTCCGGACCTTTGTTATTTTTTTTAATTAATGCGAAAATTCCGGTTGTGAACACTAAAAGTACAAAGGCCTTTGAGCTATGAGGTTCATTAAAAGTTTTCTTTGTGCCGGCTGCTGCGTGGTATTTATTTTTGTTTAGTTTTTCGGCATTATGGTGCATTAAGTATGATGAATTATATACATGTATTTTATCATAACTTTCCTTCGCCAACCCTTTCACCCCAAGGAATGCTCAGCAGTAAGACTGACAAGCTAACTTCATGCGCGAGTTACGTTTGCTTTTTGGGAATAATCTTAATATGTAAAAATGAATGTTTCTTTGTTTGTCTCTTATGCGTTCCTAAACCTTTCATCCGAACTTATGTATACGTACTACTGATGAGCTCTGGCCTTATGAAATTTGTTCACAAAATTAGCAGTATAAGACGCGCAAGTTGTTGGAAAAATGAGTGTATTTCATATGGTTTAATGGCTGGGAGGAAAGGGGGGAGAAGAAGGAGGGAGAAGAAGGGGGAGGAGAAGGAAAATGCGGGAAGGGGGGAAGGCAGAGAAGGCGGAAGAGCTAAGCGGGAGGGGGAAAGGAACGCAGGAAGGAAGAGGCGGAAAAGGTGGAAGTACAACGTAGGAAGGAGGAAGCGAAAGAGGAGAGGTGGTTATAGAAACAATTTCTTTTTATTCTACAAGGATGACTATTGTTACTAAAGTTATTATAATATTAAACCTTCATAATCATATTGTATGTCGGCCTCTCTTGGAATTTTTTGACCTAATAAACTTAAAGAATGTTTGAGTTTGAGTTGTTCTTAAGAAGAAACCGAAACATACCCGTTCATATCTCATGCGAAACAACCAAATGACATTCTATGGACTTACGTAATTTATTTATTTATTTAATACAAACGGCATAAGTATGCCATAAACATTAATTACATGTCACAAATTCATATTCAAAATATTAGTAATGGTAAAACAGTGTATGTATAACAGTTAATTGTGACGATACATTGGGAAGTGACACCAGAGATACATTTAAATGCAAAAATCTATAATAGAAATAAAATTAATAGTGACTAAAAAAATATGATAGCATAGCCGTCATGTACCTCTGTTCCGTGCAGTTAAATAGATCTATCACATCTGCATATCTATTAGTAACTTCATGCAACCTAGGTAAAAGTGAGTGTTTCGTATACTCAGTCCGATTATTGTTACATTTAAAATGGATTTTAGAACGAGTGGTTCTCGTGGGAATATGAAATTCAATGAGCTTAGTTAGATCAGGACTGTCTATTCTACCATTTACAATTTTGAACATTAATATTAAGTCTGATATAATTCTTCGATCTGACAGTCTTAGTAAATTTAATTCTTTCATCAAGTAATTATAATTTATGTTTTCAATGGGAATACCGAGGTTAAAATTAATATGTCTTAAGAATTTGTGTTGAATTTTTTCGAATGAATCTGAATGTATTTTAAAATGGGGGGACCAGATCGAGGAGTTATATTCGACTTGACTACGTACTAAGGATGTATACAAATTTTTTAAAGTTGAAATATTCTTGAAACCTCTGGAATTTCTAAGAACGAAGCCAAGCATTTTGATACCTTTATTATAAATTGAGTTTATATGGGATATGAAGTTTAATTTAGAGTCGAAAGTTATGCCCAAGTCACTAATTTCTTCGACAGAGGTAAGGGTAGAGTTGTTAAGTTCATAAGGATGAATAATTGGTTGACTTATTCTGTAAAAACTTATTGAATAATACTTATTTATGTTCAGATAAAGTTTGTTAATAGAGCACCAACTAATTAATTTGTTTAAATTATTCTGTAGACAGGCACAATCTTTTTTTGATGATTTTAAATATTTTTAAATCATCAGCAAAAAGCAATACATCTACATCTTTATCAAATATGTCAACAATATCATTTATGAACAGTAAAAACAAAATTGGGCCTAAATGGGACCCTTGAGGTACACCACTGGTAGCTATAAATTGATTGGAATAGAACAAATTAATTTTTACAAGTAGAACTCTATCAGATAGATAGCTTGCAAACCAGTCTAAAAGTTTTCCGTCAATACCGAGCTTACGTAGTTTAACCAGTAGAATTTTATGACACACTTTGTCAAAGGCCTTGATAAAATCTGTGTATATGGAATCGACTTGAGTTTTGTTAGCTAATGCATTTGATATAAAGTTTTCATATAATGAGAGATTTGTCAGAGTTGACCTGCCAGACAAAAATCCATGTTGATTTGGAACAATGAGATGGTTAATATATGGGGAAATTTTATCAAGAAGTAATTTTTCAAAAAGTTTCGGAATTATAGATAGCTTACATATAGGTCTATAGTTAGTGACATCACTTTTATTACCCTTTTTTATTATAGGTGTTAGATAACAACGTTTCCAAATGTCCGGGAAGCAACCTGTATCAAGCGATTGATTAAACAATAGACAAATCGGCTCAGCCAGTGAAGCAATGCAATTTATGAGAATATTGTGGTGCACGTTATCAGGTCCGGCCTTTTTGTTTTTGTCTAGAGATTTAATTTTAGATTTAACGTCGTTTATATTGATGTGTACAGCAGGAATATGCATGCTCTCAATAAGGGAAGGTGGTGGTATGTAATTTTCTGGGATATCTTCGTCATATACACTTTTGAAGTAATCAGCAAAATAGTTAACCTTAACTTTCATATCAGTGCTACTCTCATCTTTGAAGTGCATTGAAATGGGTAAACCTTGTTTGTTTTTTCTAAGAGAGTTTACATGTGTGAAAAAGTTTTGTATATTAGAGGGTATTGATTTTTCGATTCCATTTATATAATTATAATATGATTTTTTGAACAGTTTTTTACATTGAGTTCTGTAATTGTGAAATAACTTATAGTCGTTATGGGATTTAGATTCTTTAAAGTTTTTGCGTGCAGTTTTTTTGCAAATAATCAGGTTGATTAAGTCGCTGTTGAACCATTTCGGGAACTTCGCTTCTTTGAAATGTGAAAGTGGTACATAGTTTTCAATGGCCCTGTTGATAATTGTGTAAAAAATTTCAAGATTGTAGTTAATATTATTGTTAGGTACATATCCATGTAATTTTACTTACCTACCTTATAGCTTGTATTATAATGTACTGTGTATGTCTGAATAAAAAAATAAACAAATACTCTTAAACTATCATAAACATTACATGATTCGAAAAACTGTTAGTCTGTGACATAATTTGATATTCTTTAAAAAAAATACTTGTTAATTAATTAAATTCCTACGTACCTGGCATCATCTTCAAGTAAAAGTTGTTTCTTGGGAAAAATACCACAATATCACTTAGTAATAAATTGGTACCGAATTACTATACTAATTACTGTATAATTAACTATTGGTACTAATAGACTTTCATTCCCAAGATTACGTAGTTTCTAATGAAAATTTTCCAACGGACATTTCATTAACTGACGGAGACAACACTTTTTCCTTTTCTTACTAATTTCACATAATGCATAACATCAAGGTAATGTCGCCAAGCTTCTTGCAAATAAGACTGCAATGACTGACATGTTTCCTGTAATAAACTGTAATCTGATATCATGGGAGGATAAACCTGATCTCTAAAATCATGCATAGTTATGCCAGCTTCACTGCACATCTCTTCAGAAGATACGGTAAACTGCGGTTTAAACTACAATATTTAGAGCGCATTCAGCCGAATGAATGGGAACTATTATTGTTATTTGTTAATGGCGTTGAATTTGCTGCAGCCTGCAACAGTCACAACAACAAGATTTTGAAGTTACTATCCTTTAACTATACGTTACGCCATCTCAAAACGCTGTGTTCAAACAACACGTAAGTCAGAATTACGAAACGAGTCTGATTTTGTTTTATTATTATATATTTTTTTAAATATTATCTTTGATGTTCTTCTTGGATAAAAAATGAAGTAATTAAATAATATCAGGCGACATACAACAATTAAAATTATTATGTATTTGTTAATATCACATAAATATTAATTACAAACTGATTTTATCAAATAACAGCATTTTAATTGGTTTTTCATAAAAGCTTTCATCTCGTATTCTCTTGTAATTAGTTGCTACCCTCGACGCCTGTAATGATGAAATTACTCAATTATACTCAATGCTGAATTTACTAATTTCATTAAAATTAAGATATATATACTACTTTTATGATACCATTATTCTGTATTTTCCAATAATCCGTAATGCAATTGTTTGCAGAGTCCATCGAACGTAACAAAAAATCATGACACCCTGACCGAAAAGTGCCAATCCCCAATTATAATATACATACATACTCATACATTTACTGCTAGGCCCTGCAGGTTTTTACTGCAGGGCGGCTTTTCGATCTGCTTCGCCCGGTTAGTGTTGGTGACCATTTAATAAATCCAAAACGAACTGGTTCCAAAAATAGCCCGTTCCTCGGATCCACTGTCATCCAGTGAAAGCTAGTCACCGGGACAAAGTAATCGAGACGGGCAATGATGTCGTATGTAATATATAGCCGTGTGATACAACTAAGTACTACCATCAATCTTTCCACATCCAGAGAGATACTACAAATTCACTAATTCGTAGAACTTATACCTAGGGAGAGGGGGCATGTCCCCATGCGACCTGCTAACGCCCTCTATTGATGAATTTTTGAATTCGAAATCGAATTACAAAGGTAGCTTGGTTCGAAATTCCAAGTACACCAATGTTATTTGTGGCGCGGCGCGTATGGCATGGCCTTAGTCATGCACTCTAAGCTGGGTTCTGAAATTTAACCACGCAGACGCTACCCTATTAATACTGTTCGATTCTTAAAGGAGGTGAAAACTAAACTATGCGAGAAGCGAACACAAAATATACTTTATTAGGTCGAGCCAAATCCAATCAACACCTACTCTTTATGAAGACTTTCACGTTAGAGACAGACGGTGACCTATAAGTCTGCATCTTTATTCGTAAAAGTTTTAAGAGATTTAAAATTTACACACTTTAAATTATACACACACACACATACATTTTAAAGTTACTCCGCTGAATGATAAATTACTGACACATCTCCTGAAATTGAAATATTTTTACAATTTGAGATGCGTTTTTGAAATGAAACGAAATGCGTCATTCATTGAAATAAAAATCGGACTTGTAATTCGGACTAAGATAATCTGTATATGTGAATGTGCGGACGCATCAATAGATGTAAACCCGGAGAACTTTTGTTTGTGCAACATAAGACCTCCTGTGTAAACCTCCGAGGCTCTTGTCTAATGGAATACAAAGTTTACATTAAAAACAGTGGATGGCGTGCAAGATAAACGTTACAATCGTGGTGTTTGAACTCAACGGGGAAGCAGCTGGTTACATAACCTCAGTCACAGTTCTAGTTCTAGCTGTACTCCGGAGAGGACACAATAATACCGGCACACTGGTACTGGGGTACTCTTCTGAGAAAGTGATAACTAGACCCGATAACAACGGAGCTTTTATCACAATGCGGCTATGCAGATAACTTACTTCGTTAACTGCAAGTTGACATGGTTGACTGCGAGGTGTTCATGTTTATTGTGCTCTAAGATCAGATACTACGGTGGAATATGAGTATTTAGATTTTATTATGGTTTATTTTACTCCTCACCTACCTTTCATACTATTTCTAGGCTAATCTGGTTGTGTATATTATGTACTTTATTACATTTTGGTTATGCACGTAACTTACTTCGTTAACTTCAAGTTATCTCAGTGGACTGCGGGGTATTTAAGTTTATTGTGCCGTGAGATCAGATACAACAGGAGAACACCTTATACTCATAATAAGTAAATAGCATCCTTGTGTACGTGAATTGCTAACTTCTTGAGAGAGAGGTCGATTCAGATGGTAGTCGATGGTTTCACCTATTCCTCACACTCGATAAATGCTGGCGTCCCGCAGGGATCGGTTCTGTCTCCGACTTTGTTTTTGTTGCACATCAACGACCTTTTGTCATGTGCACCAATTCACTGTTATGCGGATGACAGTACAGTTCATGATAGCTTTTTGTTTAACAAGCCCCCAAAGGGCTCACAAACTACAACAGCTCGTAAGGCTTTGAAGCAAAGAATGGACGGTTACCTCGAATGTGTTTTCTCTTGGGGTAAAAATAATCTCGTTGAATTTAATGTTTCAAAGACCCAAAATTGTCTGATTACGTCTAAAAGGGATCGAAATGAAAATCTAGTCTCTTTCAACGGAAGCAATCTTCCGAACAGGCCCTCCATTGATATGCTTGGTGTAACCCTAAGTGACCAGCTCAGGTATGGGGGCTCCATCGAAGCCAGAGTAAAGTTAGCCTCCCAAAAGCTGGGCGTACTGTACAGGGCCCGCAGATACTTTAATAGTACACAACTGCTAACCTTGTTTCGAGGGGCGTACTTGTAAATCACAAGTACGCCCCACGGTTGAATTTGGCAGGGATCTCTGGTCTGGAGCTCCAAAATACCTGAAAAATACACTCGACTCTGTGCAGAAACGGGCGGTCCGTTTGATAGATTCTCCCATCTTAACAGACGGATTGCAATCTTTAGAGCACAGGCGTCGGGTGGGAATGCTATCCTTGTTCTACCGGTATTACAATGGAAGATGCTCCGAGGAACTAGCATCATTGATCCCTTCGGCACCGGTGCATAGTAGGGAAACACGCCAAACGCGTGCCCAACATTTGTACACGGTTGACATTTGTCACATGAGAACGGGTCGTTTCTTCGACTCGTTCTTGTGTTCAACAGCTCGGCTGTGGAATGATTTCCCGGCCTCTGTGTTTCCTCCTTCCTACAACATGGGTCTCTTCAAGACCAATGTTCATTCCTTCCTCTCCTCAAAAAGACCCTCCACACAGCATCCCAGATGACATAGGCCCTGAGGGAAATTATTTTCCTCAGGGCCTCCTGGGTGGAGTTAATGTAAAAAAAAAAGAAAAGGTTTTTAAAAATTCAATTTTTTATTAGCTTGTTCTCCTTACCCACCTTCCATACAACTTCTAGGCTAATTTGATTGTGGATATTATGTACCTTATCATATTGTGGATAATATGCACATAACTAACTTCGTTAAATACAAGTTATCTTATTTGGCTGCGAGGTGTTTACGTTTATTATGCCCTGAGATCGGACACAACAGTAGAATATAATAATAGGTGAATAATAATTTGCTTTTACTCCTCACCAACCTTTCAAACTTTTCTAGGCGGATAATCTGGTTGTGGATATCATGTATTTTATCACATTGTGGATAAGCACATAACTAACTTCGTTAACTACAAGTCTTAGTAGACTAGACAGGTATTTATGTTCGCTATGATCTGAAATTAGATACTACAGAGTGTTTGTGCGTACATAATAAGTATGTAAATTTTAAAAATTCAATTGTTTATTTGCTGTTTCTCCTTAACCTACCCGTCGTTTTCAGGCTTAGCTGATTGTTTATATTATGTACGGTATCACAGTCATTAAAGCTATGTAGATGTCTAAATTTGCTGATTGCACGTTGTCTCAGTTTACTGCGAGGTCGGTAAGGTCAGATACTACATATTCAGTTTTTTGAAATTGAATTGCTTATTTGCATTAGCTTCTTACCTACCTATCGTTTCTAGACTTAGCAATTTTTCTATGCATTTTTTAGATCATATAGTATATGAGTATTAACTGATATAACCGGTGAGGCTATAGCATCCCCAGTAAGTAGATAGTTATAACGTTACAATAGTATAGACGCCTTGTAGAAATCTCAGTGGCAAGCTAAAAACAATGCTGTAATGTCTTCGATTTCATAGTTATATATAAACAGCCATGAGTCGTAAGGTCGTGTCCTACCCCTAAGTTAATTGCACTCAAAAAGTGCCAAAATTACCTCGTGTGAGGAATTGTTTTCATTACTCGGCAAAGATTAGAAAAAAACTAAGGAATACCATTTAATTTTAAATACACGCAAAATACTTACTATTATCGATTATCACAAAAAATACAATTGTCTCCGTCCAAAGACGTTATGCGTCATTAGAGAATGCAAGGCTTACTAAAGTGCACGGTCTGGGGGCGCAACAGTCAAATTACGATATCAGTGCTATATCGCTAAATAAACTTTACTGTTAAAGTAGTCAAATCACTCTGTTTACTTATATGCTTGCGGTAAAATAATAAACAAATCAGCAGTAACAACAAGGACAATAACAATTGACACGATTTTCAACCTGTCGTTGTAAATTATACCTTACAAACTTGACCTTAAAATCTCAAAATTCGAATGGCACCCACTCCAAGCCTCCTACTTCAGTCAGTCTTGAGACAGTATCCGACGGAATTTTTGAATTTTGGATACGAAAATATCTTTTATTTCGTCCGTACGCATAAATTCCTTTAACGTCTATCTTTGTCATACATGAACATCGTTTGAATTAAGAATTTACTGGAAACGTAAGAGTGTTCCTTACTTGCCACATTAATTTTTGAGTTTAAGACATTAGCGAGTCTGGATTAACGATTGGTTATTACAATATTTTCGTTAATCTAACTAACTAACCGAAACGGCGTGATGGTAAGTTAGTTAGATTAGAATATAAAGAATGTGAAGTCCCACACTATGTACAAAAAACAGTTTATTGTTTAATACCTCCATCTCCAAACTATGAAACTTTTAAAAATATATTCCATCCTGTTCTTCACATGCAAAATATGTGGCTGTTCTTTTATATGAAATAAAAAATAAAATAAAAAAGTAATCTGGCTCATAGACATACCCGTAACTTTTCTCCTAATGAAGCAAAGAATCGATTCTAAATGACAGTCTCTCGCCCAAGCGGTATTGAGAGTACGTATCTTCCATTTTGGATAGGGTTGCAAGTATGCATAAAAACACGAAATAACTTTACTTTTATTTGCTTTCGCCTGAATATATAAATCCGCAACGTAGGACCTTGCACCGAGGAACTTATCGTTCTGTAAAGGATGGCGGTTATATTTACAATTTTCATATTCATTTACCTAAAAATCACACCTGCTCATAGCTTTGTAAATCACACCCCCAAACGTTACCTGTAGAAATATTTATGAAAACGGAAAACGAAGCTATAAAATGAAGCTACAGTGCGCATCGTGCACCTAGAATCAAAAATAGAAAACATCTTTAGAAAAAGTGGAAGTAAACAACTCTTTCAGCTGATGTTAAATGCTTGGCTATTTTTTTAATGAAAACTGTACATTCAAAGCGTTTTCAGAAACCCACCAGCGAGAGTAATATAATAGGCATTCTCACGTGGGCAGTCATAATAAAAACACATAACTTTATACAAACCTTCTAACTGTCCCGGTGTGATAAAAAATATATCCATTCTTCACGATAATAATATTCACAAGAGAACGATTTTGTTGGTGAAATATTTCCCGCCGCATATTTACAATATCAAAATTGAATAAAAAATGCGTTCACTTGCGGGAAATGTGTTCGGATCATAGAATCCTTCAGGTGGTGGAAAAGGGGATGTAGAATTGCGAAATTCATGTTTCGCGTATCTGCTCCTAGGGGGCGCCCGGGGGGTGATTGAATTTTTTATCATAGCTTTATTCCCCACAATACTTCCCCTATTCTTATCAACAGCGCGAGAAGATATTATATTACCTAGGTAACGCTAGCTCGCTGAAAGCATGATATATGGTAGTGATTTTCAAATCATGCCATAATGCCCCTTCTATGGAAAATATCGCGAACATTTTCACCTTCAATGGATGCATTAAGTCCCCCTTCATCAAAATAAAGAGACGGGAGCTTAAACTTTCTAAAAGCTTCATAAATCTTTAAAAAGTTTCCCCTGTACCTGCAATTTCAGCTAAACGCGTATTCGATTTGTTGAAGATTAAAAAAAAGACTACTTTAATTTTAGTTAGACCAGCAAATTTATTATAAGGACTATTTTGTCACTACGGATAATTTTTCTTGCATTTTTTTTTTCTTTTAATCGTTTTCAGTTTTCTTTGCTGTATAAGATGTTTCATAAACTGGATTAAAAATCCGCGACCAATAGATAAGGGAACGTACCCATACTACGTGACCAATTTTTTGCAATTTTTAACCACCCTCCCTGAATAATGTAAGTAAAATAAACAATGTTCATATAATTTTCATTTGCTTCTTAATTTTTCATCAAATAATTTAACGCCCATACACTCACAGAATCCATGACAAGAGGTATGGTATGTTAAACGATATCTCTAGGTCTGTTGGCCTTAAAGATTTCAAGAGTGATTTTAGGCAATAACTCTAAAATATATATCATTGTAAAAATTTTCAATCGATGTCGTAGCACTCAAGGAATTCGCGGGCTGCTTCAACCCGTTGTTGTTTGTGATCTTCGGTGAACATTTTGGGACCTACCTTGGGCAGACTTTCTGGTCTCCCAAATTTTCTGTCAAAATCTTGTCGAAAGTTCTGATGATCACTTACTGATATCTGGGATCATATCACAGAGCTCCCGAACCGTCATCTGCCGATCTGTAATCATGGTTTTTCCACTTTGGCAATTTTTCTGAAACCGATGGTCGTCGGGCACGCTTTTAAATTCTCTGCACCATTTGCGCACGTTTTCGTGGTTATACACTACTTTACGTACACTTCAAGTAGCTTAGAATGAATTTCTACCGGGGTTTTGTTCTGTGCACAAAAACATAATTATAGAGCGTAATTCACACTTGGTGGGTCCAGCGTGCGAAAGCTCCATCGCGAACGGCTGCTACACCGAGACTAAGTATCGCAGAGAGTGCAGCGGGGCATAGGGAAATCAGGCTACATGCCAGTGTTGTGGGATATCGCGTAAAATTGTTCCTCGTGACCGCAGCACCTTGGAGATATTATATACACCTTATTTAACGGACAGCCCTCGTATTATATCTCCATTTACCATTATTTTAAGATATTAGGTAGATGATACTTGTTAAATTTAACTAAAATAAAAATTTATGGTTCGTCTTGGTTTAATTTTGTACTTTATTCCTCTAAAAATGAGATGTTTATACAGTGTCTTTTGTAATACGAGGCATCAATATGGAGGTCGGTATCGAATTTTGTAATACGTTTTCAGTGTGTACACAGTGAAGCTCGCCTTTGTATCTGTCTCGGTGAAATGCTTTTTCACCTTTTTTAACACGTGGGACGTTAACCACCCGTGGTTCTTCAGAATTGATACGTTTCACTATGTTACCAAATCTACTTGGATTCTACTTGAATGAATCGATAGAACGTCGGCGTGACGGTTGGTTTCACGGTAATATCGTAATAACAAGTTTCGTGCTAAAGTTATGATCTAATTATTCGGGGCATTTAAAAATGATCTTAGACCTCCATGACAGAGTGGGCATCTCTTTGGATCTGTAACCTGAGGTTGCGAGTTCTAATGGCGGTGTAGCAGATATAAAATTATTAATAATTTGTGTAAAAATAAACTAACGTTTTTCTAACGTGGCTAACTAAATACAACGCCATCTACTGGATGGTTATCAAACCTTTATAAACACCGCCGTCTTTGAGTTTATCGCGAAGAGACAGGCCGCGGAGGACTTTAATTTATAATACGTTCAGATGGTGCGAGAGATTATAACAATGTGCATGAAATACTTGAGGTAACCAACATATTTAAGTTGATAAGGATTAATACTGTATCCCTCTCTAATAACCGCATTGTACGTGACCATTTTTTTAGAAAATAGAATGGGGATAGTAAGCTATCCGTAAAAGATACGTAGTTATATACCATCGCGGACTTTGTAGATCTATAAAAGAGGAATATCCACCCATGCATTGTTTTGTTATATCTCAAAGGGATTAGGCAGTGTTTTCGATGAAAGCTCCCAGGCGACTTGACTTTTCCGACAAATTATATACCTAAACCTTCCTAACGAATCACTCTATCTATTGGTGAAATCCGCATGAAAATCTGTTCACTAGTTTTTGAGTTTATCGCGAACAGACAGACAGACATGCAGACGACGAGGAGGACTTTAATAATAATAACAATAATAATATTTGGATGATTTATATAGCGCCGTTTTTGTGAAAAATCACCTCAAGGGCGCTAATTTATAATATGTACTTAATTGACTTAAATTTATTTTATTTTTAACTTTATGAGTAAAACTTCAAATTCTAATATTTAATGAATATTAACGAAACTCAATCGAAAATCTGGAGACAGAAAAATCAGAAAAATATATTGGCTCCGCTGGGACACGAACCTGGGACCCTTTGCTCACATGGCAAGTATATTGGTAGAGCTGTTGCCATGTAAGCACCAGGTCTTGGGTTCGAATCCCAGAGGTGCCAATATCTTTTTCTGATTTTTCTGTCTCCAGATTTTCGATTGAGTTTCGCTAATATTGTCTTAATTTTGTTTTAGCTTCCAGAATTGGTAATAGAATGTTAGTTCATGTTAATCCTATTGTAATATAATACGACGTATAACAATATCGTACAAGTCAGAGCCCTTTATAAAAGCCCACCTCTAATTCATAGAATTTTCAGATCCAGTGGCACTCATCAAGGATTTACACTAAAGTAATGTGATATAAAATAATAGTGGTAGTCGGTATAAAGATTGGATACATGCTTGTTGAAAAATATCGAGAATTTTCAGAAACTGACACTTTTCTCATTTCCGTTCAGTTAGGTTATCTAGGAAAAAATATTCTAAACGGTCGAATTTCTTTATATATCCACATGAAGAAACTGCGAAAAATATCTGAAGGGCACAGAAAATAAACGTTTTCAATTTTTCTTGTACAATAATCAGAAATTCCCGATTTTCTTTTCGTTTTACAAACACAAATTCAATCAATCTACTAATACTCTTTTCCCAGAAGGTGTCGATATAGAAGATCACAATCCATTCATCTATTTAAGGGTCATTTTCAAAATTGGTTGAGTGAACAATTTTAAACAAGCGGTAAAGTAGGAATCAAAATTAATTTATTTTATTTAAGTTATGAATAATTCTATTTCTTCATTAATATCTTCGATAATTCTATTCTAAGTGTATTTCTTTTATTCACATTTTTGGAAGGTGTCGTCATTTTTCAGGTTTGCTAACAGTGTTCATCCGAAAGGAAAATTTCTTCTCTCAAGCTAACAATGTTTGTTTTTGAAAGGCAATGATTATATTATGAGGCAAGTACGAGTATATATTTTTATAAACGCTTTCAGCATCACAATAACATCTCTTGATTGTCCACGGGTAGGCGTTAGTAACATTTCCTCATCAATGTATGCCAAACAGAAAAGTCGTAACGCATTTATCAACAAAATCTAGGCTTATCATGCCTCTGTCCCACTATAGCACACTCCAAAAGCATCAAATATCTTGGAATTGAAATTGATAATAATCTCCGATGGAACTCACAAATTGACGTAATTACAAAAAAACTAACCAGGTACATATACTTCTTTAGACACATTCGTAATATCCTAAACATAAACGATATTAAAAAAGTATACTATGCTTTGTGTCAATCACAAATAGAGTACGGTATAACTGGATGGGGGTCTGCCTTGAGCACTCACACAGAGCGACTCAATATGGCCCAAAAATAATAATAATATAATAATATAATATCTTTATTGAACAAAAATTTAAAGATTTATAACTACAAAAAAAAGTATACAATAGTTTAAAACTTGCATAAGTACAAAAGATAATAATGGTAAACAATATACATATAACAGTAGGTACTTAAAGAATAGAGATTTATAATTATAAACGTAGGTTTCTCGTAACCTGCCTCACTAGGCTAGCCTGTGTTGAGGCAGTAATTTTACGTCAATTTATAATTCTGTGAAAATACCTACACCTATATTAGAAAATAATCGCACAATAGATTGGTTGCATTAATAATAACAATAACATAGGTGCAATAGTGACAGCATTGGTTCATTACTAATTTCGAATTTGGGTGAGTGCACCGGTAAATGCCCTATCATTATTTTTTATCCAAACTTTTATGTTTTTTTTGAAATTTTTTTGTGAATCACATTTTTTTATACTAATTGGAAGAATGTTGTAAAGTCTTGTTGCAAGGTATCTGAAGCTACGTTGACCAAAAGTAGTATGAGTTATGGGAATTTGTAGTAATTCTTTGTTATTGTTTCGAATACAGCGAGTATTTAATCTTTTTTCATAGTATTTATGTATATTTGTGAATAGATGAGTGAGGATTGTTTTTGCGTATATCTGCCGAACATCAAACACATTCATAATATTAAAGATTAAGTTCGAATCTGTAATTAGAGGTAGTCTAAGAATTAATTTTATAATAGTTTTCTGTGCCTTTATGATTGGGTCTAGTGCTGATGCAGTACCGCCTCCCCATGCTATGATACCATACTCAATAATGGATTGACAGACTGCAAAATAAATCATTTTCAAGTGTTGTAAGTCGAGAAAGTTTCGTATCGTTCTAAAAAAATGCATGGTTTTTCTTATTTTGTTTGCAATTATTTGAGTGTGAATATTCCATTTGAGATATGGATCAATTGTGAGGCCGAGATACTTCATCTGTGTAGTGCGCTCAATGTAGGGACACTGACAAGATTCATCGGAATTTAAACATGTGTGTATTCTAATAGAGGCGTCATCACGAGGTTGACCTATTATATTTATGCTTGATGTGACATATTTAGTTTTCTCGGTGTTCAATGTGAGCGTATTTGTATCTAACCACTTTTTTATAATGTTTATATCCGTTTCAGCTTTTTTGTAAACAGCTTGCCAAGTGTCAGCTTCAAATAGTAAAACAGTGTCATCGGCAAAACTAACTATTTTTCCCTGAATGTTAATGTTACATAAGTCGTTGATATATAAAAGGAACAAAGACGGTCCCAATATGCTACCTTGAGGTATCCCATAGTGAGTTGAGCACTGATTGCTAAGTGTGTTCATTATTTTCACTTGTTGCTTGCGGTCATCAAGGTAGCTCTTAAAAAAGTTAAGTTCGTTGCCTGTAATACCGATTATTTGAAGTTTGTTTATTAATTTACTGTGTGATATTGTATCAAAGGCTTTGGAAAGGTCTAAAAATATGGAAATACATTTTTTGCTTTTATCGAGGTTTTTTACAATGAAGTCAGTTACGGCGGCAATAGCGTCTGAGGTACTCTTGTTTTCTTGGAACCCGTACTGATTTTCTGAGAGTATTTTATGGCTCACTAGAAATTTTACCAACTGAGCATTGATAATTTTTTCAAATATTTTGGATAGACTGGTCAGTAGAGTTATAGGTCTGTAATTGTTTATGTCTGTCTTGTTACCTGCTTTATGTATGGGAATAACGATACCTTGTTTCAGGTTCGAGGGGAAGTGTCCTTGACTGATGCTAAGGTTAATTAGGTATTCTAGGGGAAATGTAATTTCCGTAGACAGCGTTTTCAAAATCTTGGTTGTTATTCCATCAACCCCGGCTGAAGAAGTGTTTTTTAAGGAATTCATTATTTTTAGAATCTCTTCCCCTGACACAGTTTGAAAATTGAAACTTCTTTTGGGAAATTGAAGTTCTGCTTCAGCAGGTAGAGCATTCCCACAATTTGGTAGACGAGAAGCAAGATTTGAACCAATATTTGTAAAGTAATTATTGATGTAATCCGCAACGAGCTTGGGGTTTTTTGAGGTGTCAATAATTTTTCCGTCAATGCAAAGTTTACTTATGTCCTGTTTGTCTTTAGCGTTTTGTATATTTGTGGCTTCCCTTAAAGTTTGCCATATTTTTTTGGGATCGTTGTTACTTTCTTGGATTTTGTGTCTGTAGTAGATTTCTTTCGCCTTTCTAATGACTTCGCCGCATGTATTTCTATATCTTTTGTAGATGTTTAGTGATATTATGTCATAGGGATTTTCTTTCACTTTTTTGTGTAATGCGTTTCTTCTACGAATGCAGTTGATAATTGAATAGTTTATCCATGATTTCAAGGGTTTAATTTTGTTAGGTATTTTTTTTGTTAAAATTGTGGTATTATTAATTAATTCGTTTTTCAAAAAGTCAATAAAATAATTCCATGCATCATCTGAGTTTTTTATTTGTAAAAGCTCTTGCCAAGATTTATTTTTAATTATGTTTTTTAAATTGTCAAAATTAATATTATTGTATATGATTGACTGATCTCTTTTGGTTTTTGTGGCGTCGGATTGTAATGTGAATATTGTTGTGTAATGGTCTGTAATTGTTGATTTGTAAACAATGCTTTTGTTTTGTTTATTAGTTTTGACCATTATGTGATCTATGCATGATGTAGATTCATTAGCTGTTCTTGTTGGTATATTGATAGTACTAATTAGTCCATGGAACTCTAACATATTCAGGTAGTCGTGACATTGGTGGTGTTGGTTATTTGGGAGTATGTTGATGTTTAAATCTCCCATAATTATTAAATTTTTAGTATAGGAAAGATTAGAGAGTATGCTATTAAGACTATTAAGAAATGGTGTGATATTACGTATGGATGGAGAGCGGTATATTGCTAGAATGCACGAATCATTATTATACATTATTTGCATACAGCTCGCGTCAATAATGTTTACTTCAGTTACAACGGAGTTTAGAACATTTTTTGTGTATACCACAACTCCATCGTTCTGACTGTTATGATTTGAAGAATTGAATGAAGAATAGTGAGTTATAAGTTTTGGAGTGTAATTGTTTGTTAACCAACATTCTGTAAGAATGATTACATCAAAGTCTATATTAAGGTGGTTCAGTTGTATCTGAAGTTCATTAAAGTTTTTATTGATTGACCTAATATTTTGGTGCATAATAGTAGTGGTTTTTGGATCGGCTGTCAGATATTTACATATTTTAGCATCTGATGTTGTAAACAAATTGTCTTGATCACCTAGTTCTTTATACATGTTATTAATGTTAATAGCCATATTTAATTTATTTTATAAAAAAGAAAAAAACTGTTAAATTAATTTTAATGAGAGCTCCACTAATTCGTGGCCATCACTGGGGATTTCACCCTTTGATTGAATGTGAAGGAGGTGAATTATTGTTGCAGTGAACAAATAAATGTACATAATATGACTCACCAAACTGAGGGGAATCGACCCAGTGTATGACCGGTGAGAGAGGGGCTCTCACCAAAAAAAAATCTAAACAACTTTTTTTAGATCATCCGAATGTTTGATGTGTATTATTCTATCACTTTCATTTTTTTTAATCATTATTTTACAATCTTTATACCAGACAAATTTGTATCCCATTTCTTTTGCTTTATTCTTCGACCTCCACAGAAGATCTTTGAAAAAGGCACTAAGGATTTCACTAACAAAGATTTTCTGGAATGCGTTTCCTTGGGTTGTGGTTAGGTTAAGTTGCTTCCTGTTCAGTAATATCTGCCGTCTTTTTTGGGGGTTGGTAAATCTGACGTGGAATTTTGGGGGAACTCCTGGTCGTCGGTCCGGTATTTTCTTGATATCTAGAATATCATCGCCTTTTAAGTCGACACCCGTGACTCCGGCCACCCATTTAATTGTTTCTGCAGGCTGTTCTCCCTCTCTTTCCGGAATCCCTGCAAATTCAAGGGTATCTTCACGGGTTCTTTGCTCCACTTCGGCCAATCTGACTTCAAGGCTCTTTATTATGCCATCTTTTTCCGTTAATTCCTTTCTCATGACTTCTACTTCTGAAACCAGTTTGATTATAGTTTCCATCTTTAGGTGGATGTCATCGTATTGATGACTGATGAAATCTCTTGTACTTCTGCTCTCTTTATTTTCATCATCAATTTTTTTTATTATTGCTGATTTAAATGTTTCTAATTTTTTTTCCATCCTCATCTCTATTTTTTCTAATAGAACATCAATATTTATTCCCTGGGGCTCAGATGAAACACTAGTCCCGGTTATTTGTCCTTTACTTCTCAGATTTTTATCTGTAGTTGACATTTTAAAAGACTGGATTTCGTTTTTCGTTTGTAATGTCAAACACTGCCTATATCACTCTTTACTTTGACACTTGGATTCACTTGCGAATTTCTGATTATTGTTTTCTTTTGTAAACTTGTCAATCAATTAATCACAAGTGGGAGGAAACACTCTCTAAGTATAAGATAATAATTCTTATTAGTTTGATCAGTGCACTGAAACATTTGTTCACTAAAACAGAAAAATAATTATTTGTTTCGGGAGCAGAGCAAAACGCAGCTATCACTTTTATGTAGGTATTGTTGTAAAAAGGAGTACTAAAGACAATACTGAATGTTCCGCTTAGAACTCCGACGGAAGAAATATTTAATAACTTTCAAGTCTTCAATGTACAGAAACTTTATTCAAAAAATATTTTATTTAAACTGAAAAAAAAACATATATGTATACTCCACTGCCCAACATAAATACTCAACCAGGGCAGTAAGCAATAACATCCTGGTTACTCCCAGTTTGAACACATCTTTTGGACAGAGAAATAATAAATTCCATGCTATGAAATTATACAATGCTCTACCAGATCAAATCAAAAATATAAAGGAAATGAATATATTTAAAACCAAAGTAAAAACATGGCTGAGAGATCAAAGTGATAATAAAATTACAAACATCATGAAGACGATATAAAGACAATCCATAACCAAATACAAATATTTAAAAAAAACTACAGACCACCTCAGAACAGGAAATCCTAGTGAGGAGGTCTGTGAAAAAAAAAAGAATCTATACTTATACTATACATTATACATACATGTACAAACCTTGCTATTGAAACTAATAATAAATAAATAAATAAATTGGAATTATCAAGTTATTTGAATGTGTATTTGTATGTATCTCAAAAAAACAATATGGTTCAATTCTATACTTCAGGTAACTCTAGTAAACACATGTGTTTTTTCCAAGTTTCAATTAGGCAACTAGACTTAGCTAGTTATAACTAGCTAAATCTAGTTGCCTAATTGGAAAATAACTCTAAAATTTTTGGAAATGCTTAAGTTAATTCTTTGCATTTTGTTCGTATGTAAATGACTAGGTAGGTCACGTGTGCAAATAAATCATTGTAAATGATTATCCATTAAAATATCAGGTTAAGTATTACGGTTCCCAACACATAAATCTACGATTTAACGATGCTTTACAGCATAAATATAAAACAAACTATTTATGAAATTAATTGCGATATATGTGTGTGTGTTTCTGTGTTAACGTCTTTTTAATTTCATTAATTTTACTGATATTGGCAATGCATTCTAAATTCTGATCTTCTCACTCAAATAGGGTCATTCATGGTTTAAGCATACTTACATTATATGAATGTTATTTCCCCTACATAGATATAGCTGCTAAGCGACAATTTTTACATATGAATATTATAAGCATGCCTAAAAATAAGGTGAAGAGGTCACTTTTCTCACACGATACAAAACTTAGTACTTGCATTCCAAATAATTGACTGCCTACGATCTACTACTTACATTGTGTGTCTAAAGTAAATAAAGACCATCATCCAACATTACTTTCCGAGAAATTCCAACCAACTGCATATATAAATAATATATGCTCACATAACGTAACTAGGTACTTAAATCAACAACGCGAGTTAACACTTTCTACGAGCTATTTATTAGTTGTGAAATTTCATCTATGATTGCATATTTGTTTAACCCTTTAATATCGCAATTTAGAACTAAAGGTAACATTTTTTAAGGAATTGACTTGGAGACAGTGTTAACATTTTTTATGAACTTTGAAGAACCAATAAAAATATATTATCGAGCAACAAAAATATAATTCGGAAAACCATCAGTTTTGTGAGTAAAGGGCGGATTGAACATTTTTTTTAAATTTTAAATTTTTAAATTATCAGTAAAGAGACCAAAGAGATTTTATTAAAATGATAGATAAGAAGTAATTAGTGTCTAGCTCCACGTTAAGTCTTATAATTATTCTGTAGGAATATAGCATTTTAAAGATAAATGAACAAATAAAAAATATATATAGGTATTATTTAAACAGTTTATTTGCATTTTTTATAACAATTTTCATCAACGTTCCTTCGGAACATCAAATTTTCATTTTACATATCTTTCTGAGGGATTGAGCTTTACAGTGGCCCTCTCCAAAGCCTATTTTCTATGAACAGTATGTCACTTTGTTTAGACAGAGTTCTAACTTCACTTCACCTTGTTATGAGATATGAGGTGTCAAAGTTCGCAAAGACATTTATCGTTATCTATTTTTCTTATTGATATCGTGCCTTAAGTATTTTAGATTAACATAATTTTAGGTAAAATATTTAAATAGGGCATATACTTGCCATTTTAAAACATAAAACAGATGCAACCAGCTAGGGCATATTAATTCATTGCATAAGGTTCTAATTACATTTCCCTACCATTCTAAGACTGGGCCTACCATTCTAAGTAAATATTTTCCTTTAAAATATGATAAACTAAAATACTTAACGCAAGATTGAACCTCAAAATTTGAAATTGTTGAAACGATTATGAGAATTCGTCTTTGTAAATTTTCACCTCAGAAGATGGTAAGTCGAAGTTAGAACCCTAATAAACTAAAGTGATCAACTACATTGCGGTTCGTGAAAATGATCAGCTGCCAACAAAAGCAATTCCTAAGGCTCAAAATGATATTAAAACCTTTCAAAAGAAATGGACGCTTTAAAAACGTGGTGTTAGCACGTCGTCCTACAAATACACTAGTCCTACAATACAAGTAACTACAAGTAGTTCTGAAAATTATTTTGGATATAGAAATGAGCCAAAGAAATGGTTTAGAATACAAAGCTCATTTTTGAAAAAAAATGTTAGTTAGAACCTTATCCAACTGAAGTGACGAGTAATGAATCGGATGAAACCTTGCCATTATAGTATTACGATTTTTCGCTCTTATGATAAATGTAACAGATTTTTCATAAATGATTTTTTACGTGAATTACTGTTTAGCCACCAAACTCCACTACAATATTATCTACATCTACATGTATATTGTAGGTATATCGTTATTCTCTTCTTAGTTGTTCTGCTGGGAGCGTAGTCGATTCGTATTTATAACAAATTTGCATAAGGGCTGGCTTCTGGAAATTTCTAAACTCTGTAAGGAATATTTATAAATTATTTAGCACAATCCAAAAGCAATTTGTTATTAATGGGTTAACTAGGAAGGAGTACCTATTAGGGATGTGAAAAAATAATCGATTATGAAAAAAATCGATTAAAAATCGATTTTTCTCCAACCAAAATCGATTTTATTAAGCGATTTTAATTTTGTATAAAATCGATTATTTATAAATCCATTTTTCATGCTAAGAAACAGAATCGATTAATTAATAATATATTATTTATATAAAATCACTTCCCTAATTCGCAGCCCTGCTACGCTTAGTCAATAATCCGGAATGGGGATGTGAAAAAAATAATGGATTCTGAAAAAAATCGATTTTTCGCCAACAAAAATCGATTTTTTTAAAAAATCGATTATTTATAAATAATCAATTATTTAATAATCGAATATTTATTTATGTAAAAGTCACATCCCTAGTACCTATCCCTTCTTAAAATCTCGGATTGGAACATACATTTTTTCACGAAAAAACCAATTAGCCTAAATATAAGACTTGATGAAATGAAATGTTAAAGTGTTCGTTGCATTCAAGAATATTAATCTTAATTCACAGTTTATAAGACTAAAGAACATTAGAACAAATAGCATCTAGTCACGAACATCGGGTTTCAAAACAAAATAACGGCGAAGATTATAAGCAGTGGCGCTGCGATAAACTCCCGACCCCAAAGTTTTCACTTGAACTTGCAAATCCTCTCAGTTAGCGGTCAAAAATAGATAATATCGGGTCACTGAACACTGTCCAAAACGTTGGCTAAAGAAAGGTGTAGCGCAAAACACCATAATTCCCAAAAAAATCAGCGTAAATTTGCCCATGAAAATCTCAAATCGTTTTTATCATGTTTAGAAAAGAAGAAACTAGATAATCCACACAAAATGAAGAGATGGAACTAAAGGAATGAAACCATACAAAATGTAAACGGATTAAAATTGAAATAAATTTTAAAAATCGTGATTATTAATTGAATCACTCAACATCACAGTGTGGGGGGTATATTATTAATATTTGGTAGGCGGGTATGGGTACCGCCGCCCTGTGAACCATTTATTGGATGACCAACACCTCTGCCACAGGTCACCCCAAGTGGTTCGCTACGTTTGGTGACTTAGCAGGGGTGCCCGGGTTCTTGGGGTAATGTTTGTTCAAGTCTTGATGGCGGGTGTGTCGGCCCACCTTCTGCGTGGCGGGCCGGATTGGGAGATGCTGGTTGAGGGAGACCCTTTACAACCGGTTACCGCTGTCCGGGCCGCTCGGTAGTACAGGGGCCCGACCCTCAGGCTCACGTCTGAGGGTGGGCTGCCCCATCAACGAGTGTAAAAACCCCGCCGCTGCTGTTGTGCCGGTTCGTGACCGGAGGGGACCCAGCAGTAGCGTTTGGGGCGCATCGGGTGACCTCTCCAGCCGGACTCTCCCTATCCATCGCCTTGCACCGCAGTGGGTGGATTGGATTCATTCGTTCGTCAGTCTTGGACACTCTGATCCCCAGTTTCCTACCCACCCCTCATACCTTTTCCTTCCCAGACCTCCCTTCCCCCACACCCCATCATAAAAATATTTAATAAAAATCATGACAACACAAACAACAAAAATTAACAGCATTACAGCGGCGAGTAGTAGGCGACCCCAGCGCAGGCCAAAAATGTTGGTGAATTACACCAACATTCGCGGCCTGCATACCAATTTAAACTCCGTCCACCACCACCTTTTTTCTCAACGCCCCAACCTACTATTCCTGTCTGAAACGCAGATAGCCGAGCCTGTAGACGCCTCCTATCTGGACTGCCCGGGCTTCACCCTCGCAAGCAAGTTCAGACCTAAAGGAGGTGTCTGTCTCTATAATCGAGCTGACGTCAACTGTGTGCGACTGTTGAATCTGGAAAACTCCAGATTCGACGTAATGTGGGTACGCGTCAATCTTGCCAGTACAGTAAGATTCTACGCGTGTTTATACCGCTCACCGAACCTTAGCGAATCAGACACGTCCGAGCTCTTCAAACATTTAAGTGACACTATTGATGACCTCTTGCCCCGCTACCCTATGGCAGAGTTTGTGATGCTGGGGGACTTCAATGTTCATAACGAACCTTGGTTGAAGTTCTCAGGATCAACAGACTCGGCTGGACGCCAAGCGAAATCCTTTGCCCTTTGCTACGGATTGGAGCAAATGGTTCAGGAGCCTACAAGGGTTCCTGATGTCCAGACTCACCGTTCCAATCTGTTAGACCTATTTTTAACTACTGTGCCACACGGTTACAGTATTGAAGTCACAGCGCCTTTAGGATCGTCCGACCACTGCCTGGTGACGACATCAATCCCTGTAAACTTCAGACCACCAAACGAGAGGCTGAAGAGAAAAGTGTGGCACTATAGGTCAGCAGATTGGTTCGGTCTGCGGGCACATTTTAATGCTTTCCCGTGGTCAGCTGTCTGTTTTCGGACTTCGGATCCCTCAAGATGTGCCCAGGAAATTGGTGAGGTCATCACATCCGCGATGGATGGCTTCATCCAATCTACTGTTAAGGAAACTGGTGTAGGCTCAAAGCCGTGGTTCAGTCGACAATGCGCTGAAGCTGTGCGACGAAAAAACGCGGCTTACCGAGCCTACAACACATCTAGAACATCCGAAGACAGAACAGCTTACAACAAAATGGCAAAGGAAACCAAGAGAATCATAAATAGGTCAAAATTCGAGCACGACCAGCAGATCAGCAGAAAGCTGACTGCATGCCCGCATGGCAGCAGGCAATTCTGGTCGCTTGCGGGCTCAATAGGTCGCAATTTCTGCAAATCCAGTCTGCCACCTCTTACCAGACCTGACGGCTCACTAGCAAACACCGCCACCGAAAAGGCTAACTTACTAGGTAAAATGTTTGCGGATAACTCAACCCTCGATGACCAAGGTGCTGTCCCGACGTCGGTTCCTCACTGCGGTTTTCATATGAAAAAGCTGAGGATCCGGCATCGGGAAGTACTCCATGTTTTACGAGGGCTTGATGTTAATAAAGCTAGTGGGCCTGACGGAATACCTGCCCTGGTACTGCAAAGGTGCGCTGCAGAAATAGCTCCAATTTTGAGGAAGCTTTTTAAACTGTCCCTGAAGACTGGCTCTGTGCCCTCTGGTTGGAAAAAAGCGATTATCCATCCTATTCCAAAGAAGGGTGACCGCTCCAACCCGGCCAACTACCGCCCCATAGCGATCACATCAGTTCTGTCTAAGGTGATGGAACGTGTGATCAACGACAAACTGCTCACATACCTCGAGAAGAACAAAATTATTAACGACCGTCAATACGGATTCCGGCGGAACCGCTCGTGCGGTGATCTTCTCGCGTATGTGACGCATGTTTGGGGGCGATGCCTGGAACGTTTCGGTGAGACCCAAACGGTTGCACTGGACATATCCAAGGCCTTTGACCGGGTTTGGCACCGAGGACTTGGCATCTACCGGTAGATGTGTGATCCGGTAGATGTGTACACATCTACCGGATCTGCCGGATCTGCCCTGATGATGGACACTGCAACGATATCCGAAACGTTGGCTAAAGAAGGAGGTAGCGCAACACGGCATAACACCCTAAAAACAAATAACGAAAATGCTTTTGGCCGTGAAAATCTTAAAACTTATCTAATTATGAAGTACATTAAAAAAATTTGCTGTTTTGAAACTTTTTTTCTTCTTTTTTTATTTCTTTATCATAAAACCACTTTTGAATACAGTTTTTTACAGGTTTTTCGACTACCACCCGGTAAGCCATTACGCAAAGCGTTTCGATAAAAAAAATAATGAAAAAAGTGCTGCTGGAGATTGTAAACGCACACCGTACATGGCACAAACGTATCTAAAAAAATTAGAGCAGATTATATTAAAATGAAATTCAGTCTGAAAATAAAATTAGTAAAAAACAATTACGAATTATTAAAATTAACATTTAGCATACTTTGCGAAGACGACCTCTCCATAGATCCGCCCGGGCTGCCCCTTCACCATTACGCCCCTGAATAATAGATATTTTTTCCCATATTTCTCCAACATTCGCTACAAAGGGCAATTCTTATCAAATCGTGCACAATGCTAGCGATCCTTTGTAAGGTATTTCCATACAAAAACTGTTGCATGGAAATTACAGAGTATCGTAACAAAATCATAACGGCGCGCGTCTTTAATAATTTATTAACAATCAACAATGGCCATATTTTCTTTTAATATCCGTAGATATTGATAGGTATTATTCATCTTTTCACTAATGGCATTGAGGTATGATCAATTACGAAAGTGTTAAGCTGAGAAATAAAATACATGGTCGTCTTATTATTGAAAGATATTTCTATATGAGTGTGTGTACGTCTTACAGATGTAAGATAGTACTCCATTGACGAAAATTTCTGTAGATACATAATTTGTAAGTACGAGTAATATGCAAATCTGAAAAATATTTTATAAATATAATCTGCATAATTAAAATAGTATTATGTCGAATTTAAAGTAAGGTTTTGACTACTTCTTAAAAGTACAAACCACATTAGGTGATTTAATTTGTTCTAGAAGGCTGTTAAAGAAATATAAATGATGCCTGAAAACCAAATAATTTCTTTTTTCAAATTAAAATTAATAGATAACTTTGTATTATGTTATAATTTCTTTTTTGTTCACATGAAGCAGATACTTTGTGATGTTTTTTTTTTTTTTAAATTAGCTCCACACAGGAGGACCAGAGAAAATTTTTTTTCCCTCAGGGCCTATGTCATCTTTGGGGATGCTGTGTGGAGGGTTTTTTTAAGGAAAGGAAGGAAAGGAGAGTTCTGGGAAGGAAAAGGATTTAAGGGGTGGGTAGGAATCTGGGGTTCAGTGTGTCCAGATCATGCGTCTCCAATGCCTAGACAAACCTCAGCCCATGGACCCAGGCACCCCTGCTAAATCACCAAACGTAGCGAACCAATTTGGGTGACCTATGGCAGAGGTTTTGGTTATAGAATAAATTGCAAATTGAGTCTGACATTAATGTAACACAAATGTGACATTATAATTTATAATAAAACGATAACTTTGTAAAATAGAAGCTACGGTTGTAGCGAAACCCGGTTGGCATAAAGTATAAAAAATAAAAGTGGTGTTTACAAAGTTTATTTTTTTTTAATTTTTTTTTTATTGTTTTTATTTCTTGCTAGAGCAATCCCGATGAGTTACAGAACTCATTTTGGGACAAGAGGAACATACAAATCATGGGTGGGAGGAAATAGTTAAAATTTTGCATAAGAATTTGGATATTAAAATATAAGATTCACATACAATATAGAAGAAAAATAAAATACAGGTTGAGTAGAATAAACAGCAATGGAAAACAATTAACGAAAAGGGAACAAGGTTATGCAGATATGGATGATTACAACTTAATGGAAAATAAAAGAAGAGAAAAGAAACAAGACAATTGAACATGACAAGAAAATTACAAAGTTTCATCCTTATACATACTTAAAAAAATATTCTTTTAAAGCTTTACTCTGATTTTTTTTATTTTGCTGGATTCCCTTGCACATATCTGGTAGCGAATTATATAGTGTACAGGCAACATAGTTCAGAGATTTTATCCCATATTTTGTAGTGTGTGTTTGAGGTATGCGGATTTTATTGCTATTTCGAGTATTGTGAGTGTGGATGTCTTGATTGTAAAGTGGCTTGATGATAGTGTGAGTTGATTGTTGGTTAATTTGTAGGATGGTGCTTGTGATTTCATGTTTAGTTAAGTTTAGTTAAGTTATTGTTTAATTTTAAATCAAAATAATTTCTTTGACCAAAAGAAGATTTTGTCAGAATTGCCACAAAGTTCAGACGGGAGCCAGTTCTAGTAGTACGAATTTGTTTCTTTCTACATTATTATTATTATTTTTTTTTAATCTACATAGCTTTTGTGTGATATATAGCTGATTAATATACAAGACATTACATTTCTTATAAAGCAAATTAGTTGGATATCAAAAAATTTTAAACATTAAGATTTTTGGGCAATATTACGTGGTTCCATATTAGTAGTACAAGAAAGAACAGACTGGATTTTGCAAAATAAACCGTTTTTAATTTTTCCTTGACCAGCATCATGTCCGAGTTCTTACGTATTATATTAAATATAATTAAGTCTCCTAGTATTATTTTTATTAACATTTCGACATGATCATTCCGTATCAAAAAATATCAATTTTTACTCCTAGGTTTTTGATGTTGCCTACATTTTCTATGGGGTTTCAGTTACGTGTCGCAATAATTATTTATGTATTTTGAAAATTGAGACCATGAACCTTCTTAAAAAGAAGATATTAATAAGATATATATACGTTGGAAAGAAGATATTAAGAAGCTATATATACGTTGGTCGTATTTGGTTATTTGTGAATATTTGACTTTTTTCAAATGACACAATTCAGCAATTTTATACGAAAAAAGCCAATGCAAAGATATTTTCATGATTCGTCAGAAGTATTCAATATTAAAATAGAGTCGACCTCTGAAGTACAATACAATAGGCAATATTGGGTACTGCATGAAGATGTGCTTAAACTCAAAACCCTGAATGGTTACGAGAACGGGATACATTTGTTCAGTTTTCGTGGATTTTAACCAAACTTGCTATTGTAGTCAAATTTGGAGAAAAATATTCGTACCTAGTGAATACAAGATAATATACCTAATACAAAATATTATACTCGTAATATGTCTGATTAGCATAAGAATGGAAGATGCTGTCTAAATGTTTGTATTTCCACAATGAAAATGTGAAATTCGCTATTTAACTTTGGATGCATATTATATTATATTTGATTTAGTAACATAAGAGAAGACACAGAGTAAAGCATAGTCACATGTAGCATAAAGATGTACAAAATGTTTCATTCCGTCTTAAGATAATATTAATTTGTTCTTGTTTATAATTCACAGAAATAAAACGGATTATTGCATTTTATTACGAGATTAATCTTAAAATATAAAAAGGAATGTTTCTTTGTTTGTCCCTTATGCGTTCCTAAACCATTCATCCGATTGCGATGAAACTTTGGTGATTTGATGTGTGCTTGCCTGCGATGGTTTCTACATATAATAGCGAGCTCTGGCGTTGTGAAATTATTTCCTATAACTTTCATCCGGTTGCGATGTAACAATTGTGATTTGTTGTGCGCACGACCGCGAAGGTTTCTATATATAATGGTATGATCTGGCGTTACGAAATTATTTCCTATATCATTCAACCGGTTGGGATGAAACTTTGGTGATTTAATGATGAGCTCAGACGTTATGAAATTTGTATAAAAAATTTCAATAGGTGGCGCGCCAGTTATATGTATGTCATATAGTTTAATGGCAGGGAGAGAAGGAGTGAGGGGAAGGGAAGGGGAATCTGGGAGGGGGGAGGGAACAGGGACACGTGGAAAGGACACGCAGGGAGAAACAATTTGTTTCTTTAGGTGGCAAGACAACGCATGCTAGGTACTCGCTAGTAAAATAATAATTTCAATAATTTAAATTTAGAGCTACTTTTGATCTTCGTACAGCACCTCGGGAAGTTAGGTTAAGTCAGGTTAGGTTAAGTTAGGTTAGGTTATTATTACTCATTTATTGATGGTCGTTTTAATACATAAATCGATAAATCTATAATTTTTGAAAACATCTCCGAGCATTTATTTCTTGAATAATTGAACATTACTGTTTTACAAGCTTAAGCTTGTTGGATGAAAAGAAATTTAAATTTAACCCAACCATTACACGACATTCATGACACTGTTTTCAGTACAATATTTCGGTAAATAGTAGGTAAACCTATTTAACAAAATACCACTAGGTACTTGTTAATTGACTCCGCTTCCGATAAATTTAATAACGTAGATAATAATCCTAGAAACATCACCGCAATGCATTTCAGATTAAATGATAGAAGCATTTCATATTTATTACCGCAGTTTATTGTATTGCAAAATATGCATTGAAATTTATAGCAGTAAATTGCACTCCCATTTTGGCAACCAACTAATTTACGACTGCTTCTTGCGCTAATATATTCAAAAGTAATCGATATATTGAAAGGTTAAATTTGTAAAAAAAAAACTTAATACTGCAAGTAATAAATTGCACTAACTTTTAACGAAGATCATTAAATCATATTTCATGTTTATATTCTCGCTGACAAAATAATTGCAGGTAAGAAATTAATAAAAAATGTTTTCGCGAGTATGTTGTTAAAATTTTCGATGAGATCGTTTCTTTAGTTCTGAAGTTGCGAAATGCCATAAAAATTTACTCCCGTCCCCTTCGCATAACTATTGATTTATGGCTCAATATATTCAAATGTGAATTTTTTACGCCCTCCTGCTTCCGAAACTGTCAAAAACTTATGTCATAATAATAGGAAGGCACACCTAACCTGCCCATTATAATCAGTTTTACTTCAAGGCCTCTATTTCCCTTCTATTTTTGTATATTTTTTATTATTTATATTATTATAAGCAATAATTATCAGCCTGAAACACTCATCAACATTGAAAAATCTTCCGAGAAAAGATACTTGCCGCCAACGGGACTTGAACCCGTGTCCTTCTGATTGCCGGTCAGCTGCTCTTGACCACTGAGCTATGGGGGCTTATCAAATACCCAAAAATAAAGTTGGTTGTTTTCAGGTGGAAGAATGTAATAAGCAGTAATTGTTGAATGAAACACTAGTATATATTGAATTATTTGGCGGGTATTTGATAAGCCCCCATAGCTCAGTGGTCAAGAGCAGCTGACCGGCAATAAGAAGGACACGGGTTCAAGTCCCGTTGGCGGCAAGTATCTTTTCTCGGAAGATTTTTCAATGTTGATGAGTGTTTCAGGCTGATAATTATTGCTTATAATAATTGTTACCCTTTGTGATATGCATAAAAATCTTGTCTAAAACGTTAGTTTATAAATTAAAAAATAATAATTAATATTTGACAAGTTTAAGTATTTCCCCAATAAATGTAGTCATAATTTGTCTCGACGCCACCTAGCGAGGGATTTAACACTTACAATGTCTCTTTCGCAAAAATAAAGTTGGTTGTTTTCAGGTGGAAAAAATATAATAAGCAGTAATTGTTGAATGAAACACTAGTATATATTGAATTATTTGGCGGATATTTGATAAGCCCCCATAGCTCAGTGGTCAAGAGCAGCTGACCGGCAAACAGAAGGACACGGGTTCAAGTCCCGTTGGCGTCAAGTATCTTTTCTCGGAAGATTTTTCAATGTTGATGAGTGTTTCAGGCTGATAATTATTGCTTATAATAATTGTTACCCTTTGTGATATGCATAAAAATCTTGTCTAAAACGTTAGTTTATAAATTAAAAAATAATAATTAATATTTGACAAGTTTAAGTATTTCCCCAATAAATGTAGTCATAATTTGTCTCGACGCCACCTAGCGAGGGATTTAACACTTACAATGTCTCTTTCGCAAAAATAAAGTTGGTTGTTTTCAGGTGGAAAAAATATAATAAGCAGTAATTGTTGAATGAAACACTAGTATATATTGAATTATTTGGCGGATATTTGATAAGCCCCCATAGCTCAGTGGTCAAGAGCAGCTGACCGGCAAACAGAAGGACACGGGTTCAAGTCCCGTTGGCGGCAAGTATCTTTTTTCGGAAGATTTTTCAATGTTGGTGAGTGTTTCAGGCTGATAATTATTGCTTATAATAATTGTTACCCTTTGTGCTATGCATAAAAATCTTGTCTAAAACGTTAGTTTATAAATTAAAAAATAATAATTATTATTTATATATATATGTACATATGCACACACACATAGGTATATATGTATATGCATACGTTATATTATACCTACACATGTATGTATATGCTTACGTTATATTTTATTATACACATATATGCATACATATACATATACACACGCACAGAAAGCGTATAAATGTTGCTTGTGTTGTGATGGAGGACTTAGCCAGCCACGCGATGCCATGCAGCCATGAGCCGGTCGTTACATATATACACATATTATAGAGCCAATGCATAAGGTGGTGAATGATTAAAAATTACAAAGTGGCTCTAAGTGACGAGATCGTCAGGTAATATGGAAATATAAGTTTCTTCAGATTTTTGTTCAAATTGCGTTTTTTTGTCAAGCTTAAAAGCATGCATTTTAACGTTTGGAAGTGGAAGATTCTACTGCAATTAATCCTTGTATTTGTGTGAAGAGAGAGAGAGTCTCAGTCATTATGCAACCTTTTCTTCAACTCATTAGAGCCTTTTATCCTGCGCCACCAACCTGACGTCTTCATCTCTCAATGGTAGTTCATACGTTTAAAATACTTACTATCAACCCAGTAACTTTGCACCACAAGGACACTGGCCACTCCAAGAAGAATAAGGACTAATCACATGGATTCTTATATTCACTGTTCCATTTACATATTTCATTTTAACGAAAACTATTTCGTACACTGCACCGAAGATTTTTAAAGTAAATAGTTGAATTTTTTTTACAAGTAGTCGTATAAGTAAATGTCTTCGTTGCATAAAAATATTCTTTAGAAGTTCTTTCAAAGAACACAGCGGAAGAAAGCAAAATATTTCGAAAGTTTTCTTTGGCTTAAAAACCAACTTTTTTAATTATGACCTGCATAGGACTTATTTATCTTCTCAGGCCATTTATAACGAAATAATTAAAACACGGAATGTTGAAAGGGGGATTTTATACTGATAGCATTGTTTTGCTTACCTAGGTAATTAATTTGAATCTTAATTTACGATTGCGGATGGATTGTTTGAAAGATGTCAGGTTTTAAAGTTATGAGTTTCTCTCATCAGTATCTTGGCTCCGTTTTAAAGCACCTGGAGATGTAGATTTTTGCTTTGGATGGGGTTTGAAGCTTCATGAATATTAAGTTTATCCCTGAAATAGATTATATAGACTCTCCATTTACATACCCGCAAACTACAACAATAATCTGTTTTGATGCTGTTATAGAGACCAAAACTTCAGTGTTTACCTAAACAAAATAATGGGTAAATAAATAACTAACTTTGTATTCAACACTAATAAATTAAATATAATTTTATAATGTACACAAATATAGTTGTTTGATTTAATTAAAATGACGCCACTCAGTGATTTTGCTATTATTGAAGAAAAAAATAATTATTGTCCTTTGAAGATTTTCATCGCCAGACCCATTCTTAAATATTATTTATGCATTGAAATTTTGAAGTGAAAAAACTCGCGAAATGCTGATTTGAATTAAATTGTCAAAATTTTTTCATTTTAATGCTTTAGCTGTCACAATACAAATAAAAGAAAAATATAAATGATCCGGTAGATGGATCCATCTACCGGATCTGCCGGATCTGCCCTGATGGACACTGCAACGATGTCCAAAACGTTGATTAAAGAAGGAGGTAGCGCAACACGGCATAACACCCCAAAAACAAATAACGAAAATGCTTTTGGCTGTGAAAATCTTAAAACGTATCTGAAAATAATTTCTTTTCTATAAACTACCATTTAATTTGTAGTATTAATGAGTGGTATAATGATAATGTGTTTCTTGTTTAGTATTAATTTGTACCCTGATGATGCTTGACCAAAGCGAAACCGGTCGGTAAATAAATTAAATAATGCTTGTGTTTTTACATAAATTAAGTGTTTTATTTTTATTAATAATTTTCATTTAATCAAAATGGTGCCAAAAAATGAATTTATAATAATTATTCAAAACAATAACAATACACATTCACCTTCCATCTCTTCATAATTTGAAATGACGGCCTATCTTGAATGGTTAAATTCAGAAACCAAAAAAATATTAATAAAGAGCTGATTTTATTTAATAAGGAAGACACACTAAAGTTCGCATTTTACCTGTAGGTATACAATATACAAGGTGACGTAAAGTCCTCACTCTTTCCCAAGGCAGAAACTTTGTTGTAAATATATGATTTAATATAACCCAATTATTGCGCGTTCTTGAAGAATATAGCGATCCATAATAAGAATATTAAGAATAAGATATATCATAAGAATATCCAATCCAACGTGGATTCTGCTTCTGTCGTGATGACATTAGACGCCATTTGCAAAAAGGAGAGCATCTTCCGAGGGTGATAAATTTTGCGCCACCTTTTACTTTAGTGTAATTCAAATCAACCACATTTAAATAAATCATCTGTAATCGGGCACAGATACGTTAAGTATTTGCTTTGGAAAACTTTCCCATGGAGCAAGCCATAGTAGTACCTAGCTGAGCAGTAAACTTACAAACAAATATAGTTTCGTAATATGAATAATGCGCTATAATTCTAAGTAGGCAGGTGCACCATTGGTACGTCCTACATTCTCTCGCACAAATTGATAGAACTCACTCTTGTATAGGTTTAAAAACTACCTGAGTACCCTTCATAAGGCTTTCTAATAAACATTACATATTTTTTTTATATTTGTAATTGCTTAAATCAATGCATCAACGCGATGTTTTGGCACTGATGGATACTCACCTCCAATGGCGTGCGAAGAGTTTTTAATCAGCGTGGGCAGTTGGTAAAAACTGCTATTTAATTGATACAAAAAACTTACCAGGCTTCCAGCTTTAGCAGATGTTGGTTGGGATTACGTGTAACCTCAAATATCCAAATAACCGCAAAAAGAATGCACAATACAAGCCATTTACCAGATATATAAAAAATAAATATTTTTTTCGACAGCACATTTGCATTTTTCTTTAAGATCATTAACCAGCGGCCGAGAATTTAAATTTTGTCGAACGATGATCTTGCAATCGTACCTTTGCAGCTGTACAGGGCGGTTCCAATGAGAAAGATTAATTATTCTCTATACCGGCATTTTAACATAATAACTTAACTAATCGATTTTATTTCATTTAAAATTTGCTTTGATAAATACCTACATTCAAAATGCTCAAACTCGTGATGATAAAACCATTAAAATTATGTACTTTTTGTAATTATTTTTTAATCATAAATATTTATAATTTTTCAATAATGTCTAAGCAAATTAGTATTAGTATATATTAGTTTGTAAGACCGTAAATAAATAGACAAACTGAAGAATTTTCCTCACAAAACAAGGGCACGGATCTTTTTATTGTGATTTTATTTGAGTTAAAATTTAAATTCTGAAAAGTAGCTTTCCCAAATAATTCATTTATTTATTTTACTGCATGATTATATTATAATTTGAAATGTATGTTGTATAATACAAAATTTTGTTTGAAAAATTAACAAATCTGCCGACGACCTGCGGTAAAACCTTATTGTACTAAAAATAAACTTATTTTCTCAAAATTTTAAATATTGCTTTGCTAGATAAGAGAACAGTCTTTCGAAATCAATTTTTTTTTTTTTTTTGGAAAAGAGTCAATACGTCTAAAAATTGAATTAAAAATGACAAATTTCCGGCTTTGTCTGGTTATTCCCTCCTAATAAGAAATTTTCCGAAAACAATATTTATGTTTATTTTTTAAGTCATATTTTCAGCCATTTTATGTCTGTATTTTTTCGTGTCCATATTGTCCATATCAACTAGACAATAATCTTGAAATAATCAAAAAGGCTACTTAATAAAAATATTTGGATCATATCTGTGGCGTCGTTATCGTAAAAAAATCAATTCTGAGTCTGTTTACACAAAAAATTAAGGACATTTCTTCATAAAATTTTACAGTTATATGCCAAAAACTTTCTTGACTAAAATTGTTAATCCAGAAATAGATTTGCATTCTGTCCATAATTCTGTTTGAGAAAAACATACGGACAGCATAAATAACATCATTCAAATAATATAGTAAGAAAAGCATGCACATGCGCACTACATCAATTCGTTGTGCATTGAATCACTTGAGGAATCCATCAAGTTCATGTTAGTATGCTTTTGCCTATCGAGAGACGGAAATAATCATCTGCAAAGGTCAAAAGATCACGCACAATACGAATGCATTATTACTGATCGAGTCTGGTAGGCATTATGTATGTATAAAATGGATTGATAGTCATAACATAGTATAACACCTTTTAAATGACATGTAAAAATATTCATAAATGATAAGCTTATCGTAATGGGATTCAAAAAAGATAAATAAAGCATTCTTAAATGGTACCGAACAAAAAAGTATTTTGCAACAATGAACATTTCGAGAGAACCTTGAGAAAACCGACGTTTTGTCCACCCAAACGTTTTCCCGAATTTCCTTTCTGGATTTTGACACAAGTTCAAATATGTTTTAATATAATATACATATCGACCACCAGCTTGTCGATGGGTTTTGATTTTTTGATCAGTTACTTCTTATAGTTAGGACTCCAAAATTTTTTGAAATTGCCTGGTTTGAACGCCATCAATAGAGGTTCAGTATAAAAACTAGAAAATATATATGTATTTTAAAGTAAAGCGTACAGACGTAGAATATTTTCTTTTAATACCGTTGGTAAAACTTTAAAATCGGTCCAGTTTTGGATCTTGGTAAAATACGTATTATTCAAATTATGTTAGCGTGGTTATTTGCGGATTCATAAAATGTCAAAAGTCAAAATGAAAGATGCATTATTAGGTTTAAAAATCACTTATTTTATCACACAAAAGCCTTATTGTAGAATTAAGGTAAGGATGTTATATTACTTTACTTCGTGTTTGCAAAAGCAGTTTTTTTTAATTATTTTCTATTAATTGCCTATTTAAAAGCAAATATGTACCCAATGGTAATAAAATCCAGATATTAGGTATATCAGTGAAAAGCGTGGACTTGGAATTTCAACTCTGACTTCTGTGTCTCACGTTTTATTGAGAACATTTTCAATTATCTATCGCTTTTTCATTCTGGTATAATTTGTTGTTTTTTTTTAAATTTTATTATTTATTGTTCTTGAAAAGTAAATTGCAACCCGTTAAATTGCAACTAAGCAGTTTGTCAACAGTCAAATTCTAAAGCATGGGTAAACATTATTTAAATGCTGAAAAAAGTGTTGTGAATGTTTTTTTTTTTTCAAACAAAAAATCTTATTTATTACTAAATTAAATAGATAATCTAGTTTTTTTATTATTTCAGTTTTTAATTACCTGAGATTATTGATCCGAAATCACCATTTATAAAAATATCTATCCCATTTTAGAATGATAAAAGTATGTCTTACGTTAAAAAAATACCTTGCAGAAATACCGCAAAACATTTACCGGAAACCATTGACATGTCTTTGACATAATTGTATTATTTGGCGTTTGGCGGTACGATACTTGGGTGATTCAACAAGAATACCAAGTTGTGGCTTCCAAAGTGAAAAATAGCAAACATCTTCCCATATTATTAATAGTCTGGCGGAATGTCGGGTGAACCGCGCCGTACGCCGCCGTACGTGTCCCCTGTCTGCCGGTTGTTCACCGCTCTCCGGCGAATATCGTTCCTTTTCACCAAATTCACTATATCAAATTATGCAAACGTTCAACTCACCACCTCATTAAACCAAACGGACGCCTTAGACTACGTTTGATGTGATAATTCGTGTAGATTTCACTGCTCAAAGAGGAAATTAGTTATCATTGTTTTTTTTTTCAGATGAAACGTTCATTCTTCTTTTTAAAACTTGAAAGGGACAATTTTAACGCATTACTCATAACTCATAAAGAACGTAAAACTAGCTTCGGGGATATAAATTAAAGGAAAGTGAATGTATTTCGATACTGATGTAAATTATGAACAAATAAATTATAGATACCTAGGTAAGTGTAAGTACCTACTGTGAGTTAGAATTCTACAAATATACAAGGAATGGAATTGTTCCAAATTACGCAGCCGACCAGAAATAAATAGTAGTTATCGTTGTATAATAAATCACATAAAATTTGCTTTCTTGAAAGTCTTTCATACTTTCAGTACGAAAGCAGAGATAGACAGAGATACTAGTATTTCGTGCGATTTCTCCGATATCATAAAATAACAATTTATAGTAGGTATATAGGGTTTCTGTGGTCAAGGGGTATGACTTTCAACGAGCAATCTTTCATGACTTTCAACGAGCATTCAAATCTATGCGCGCCCAAGTAAATTTTATTTGATTAATTTATGTTATTTCGCAATTTATTCCTAGTTCATTTTACAATTGTAGTTCATTTGCGACACGCTCCAAAGTGGAAGATTCAGAATTGAAACGTTGCTTGAAATGGCTTTAGCCCTGTTTGGTGAACAGATCCCCACTACATTTAGCCGCACAACATATCCCATTCGGGTATGCCATAGTGTCACTGGCTCCAGACGGTTGGGAGGAGTTGGGACCTTTGCATGGTTCTCACATAAAAAAAATATAAAAAAGAATTTACATATCTTTACGGCTGAAAAGATTTATAATTTTGAATAAGTTTTTTAGTGTTTTTATTGTTTTCTATTTAAAAAGTTCCTACTTTTACGAAAGGCCCGCGAAAGTTTTTTTGCTCTGGAAAATTTCAGAAATCAAAAAAATAGTCACTTGTTTCAAACGAAAAGCATCGATAAGCCGAACGATAACAAAATATCAAAATGTTTCCGAATCTTCTTAAGCCTCGATTACATTGAAAGAGTTTACAAGCCGGTAAGTTTAAAAGCGGGTGAATCGTTGAGTGAAATTTTCATGATTACACACAAAACTGTCTACTCGTTCAGTAGCGACAGTAGCTGCTAAAATAACAACTCCCGTGTGAACCAATTCGTTCGACATTTTGTAAAAAATTTGAGCTCGCAGCTAGTGCCACACTAGCGAGAATTACAAGTCCCGCGCGAACTTATTCTGACAGTTACGAAATCTGCTGTTAGTGGGTCGCCATCTTGAGCGAATAGCGAGTAAAGTTGGACCACCTTTCAACTTTTTTCGTATATTGTCCACAATCTGCTAGATAGCTAGTAATACGATTACACTGAGCGAGTTTACTAACAGATAGTGAATTTCCCAGGTAGTAGCTTGTAAACTCGCTCAATGTCATCGAGGCTTTAGGCATGCTTTCATGTAGCATAATGCAATGAACAACATTGTTAGTGAAACTAATATTGTTAGTGATTGTGTATTAAGTGACGTTGTGTAACTAACCCTTGAGTTTATAGTAAAACTAACATTTAGCTCCCGGTGGTGTAACTCTAACATATTATCCAACTTAACACAGTTCTCTCCATAATCCATCCAGTCACCAATAATATTAATCTCAACTTGTATTACATAGTCTACTATCGACATTTTGATAATCAAAATTCTTATAAAAGTATTATGAATTCTTAGATTTTACCAAAGATCTAGGCTTTAAATAGCTGAGGAATAAACCAACTCTTACTTAATAAATGAATAGTTTTTTTTTTAATTCATAGAATTTAATTTTAATTTTATTTGATAATTTTATTTTTAAGTTCTGGGAGTATTTTAGTTTTTATTTTTCGACTCCTGTTTCGGCTTACGAGGCCATTTTCAAACTGTGGTTAAACCACTTTGAGGCGGCCTATTTATAGGATTCAAAGTTAAAAATTTTTGAAGGTTTCTAAATTGATTTATTACCAGATTAACCTATTTGCTGAGAAAATAATTGAGACAGCAGATTTTCTACTATGTGGGGTACTTGGAAATCTGTTTACCCGCACTAAATGTTAATATTTTCTTAAATGTATGACCTTACTGCGTTATTTTGTTGAGGTTTTTTGAACATACTAAGAAGTGGGGAATAAATAATTTTCACAAAAATATTTGCAGAACTTAATAATTTTATTATTTAAAAAAACATTTCAAAAACCCCTACAATTATTTTTTATATAGGTATTTATATTAAAATTGCTAAAATATAGTGACTTTGAAATCCTTTAACGATCCTCTACACTCTAAAAACCGGATTTTTGCAAAAATAATTACAATTTTTTAAATTCTATCGACGATTCGAACCTAAAACCGTACAAAAGGTGCAGTTCTTCCGCCTCCACTAACACAAATACACTTTTCTACAAATTTCTAAATATTAATAATTTAAAAGATGTAATTTTCTTATTATTTCTAGATAACCTAGAAGAGCCGCCTGAAATAAGAAATTATAATATAAGTAATCCGATAAAGAGTAGGTATTAATTTTAGCGAATTCAAATTAGAAATTAAAACATGGAAAAAGATAGAAATATGCATTTTTGTTAAGGTGGCAAAACTGTGATTTTTACACGATTTTGTGCTCAAATCTCCGATTGAATCTTAAAAATAGTAAAACTTTTATCAATTCTTAGAGTGTGAAGGGTCGTTAAGGGTCAAATTTCAATTTCGTTATGTTTTACGACTTTTGAATATAAATTAATAGTTATAAATGTCAAAAAATAAGTAAAAGGTATCGTATTTTCTATAACTAGTCTTGCATATCAGATAAATCACTGAACAATACTTTACACTTGATATAATGCGAGAGTGCCTAGACATTAATAACATAGAACATACACACCTACCATCTGGGCAGGTGTTCACTGCGGGTATTTAAATACCTGTACGTATAACTGTGTAGTGTTTAAAGTAGGCATACTTTAGCCTTTAGCCATTCATCTCTGGCTAATTGTTTGTGGCTAGAAAGTGAATCTGAATGTGACCCTTTACAAAAAACCTTTGGTTAATGTTTAATGTATGCTCATTAGGAGACACTAAATACTTTGAACGAGTCATTATTCAACGACGCTCTGTCGACCGTGATAGAAAGATCTTGTTACAAAATACACGGCATTGTTACACCACGCACGTAACTAAGAAACGTTTATTATTTATTTATTTAAGGAAAATAAGAAGTTATGCTTTAAGTTGTAAAAAAAAGTTTTATAAAAGCATAAAAATTCATTTTAAACTAGCTTTCCTACCAGGCGGTTCCCGAAATGAGTTAAGTACTTTATTAAATATGAAATAAACGCGTAGACATTTGAATGTCTATTTTTTATTATTATTTATATTAAACCGTATTATAATCGACAGTAGCTACGGATGTGTTTTCTTTTACACTTCAAATCTCATGAAAATAATATTATTTTTGTAAATTGTTATTGTGTTTATTTATTTCATTTTATTAGGCGCGTTCATGTACAGAGTCCGTTTATGTTCCAGGTCGGCTTTTTTTATTAGCTTTAAGACGTAATACAATTATTATTATTTTAATTTTATTAGTCCATTATATATATGGTCTAACATTATGTATGGAATAAGACGCCGGTCAATTAATTTAATTAATTAATTTTGGAGTGAGATGAATCTTCATTGCACTACATTTGTTGATGATTTATTTTGTAGAACACCATTTTTTTTTAAATTTATGTTTAATAATTCACATTATTAAGATTCAACGTAGTGCGAAATTAATCAAACCGAGCTCTCAGGTTCTAATTTTTTATTGCGTCGGATGTGTAGATTCTCCCGTTTATTATTAAGACGTGCCTAAAAAATTGTAGCATTTTTACAGCGACAAATATCAACGTTAAAAAGTTGTTTTTTGTCATTCATACTTTTAGCTATCAATTTCTCCACATTCCAAAGCACCCACGAAAAACGTAGGCAGATGTAGTCATTAAGAGTTTGTTTAAATAGGTGTCCACCAAATTATGTTTTCTATAAACACCAGCCGATATGCCTTCTAACCTTCTCTTTAAAAATTAAAAAGCGTGTGTTTTCAAACTGTTTTTTTCTAATAACGTTATTGACTAAAGTTAATCATATCGAACAGGTACAGAAATAAGTGGCTTCTTAAGTTGGTTCTAAAACCGGTTAAGTGTTTTAATGGTTTAATCTCGATGATTTGCCTGCATAAATGATCTTTAATTTGAGGAAGTACAAATCCGCTTCCAAAGTCAATATACAATAATTTATAATTTAATTGAGGGCTTTATAATCGGTCATGAATCGAAGCTGTAATAGGCTGTAAATGGATGTAACAGGTAAGTTAAATAGGTACCTACCTAAGCTAATTTCATTTCCTACTGGAACTTTGCAAGGATTAGTCTTAATTACCATGTTCTCGCGTTCTCAAGTTAAGCCGAGTTACTTCAGTGAAACGATTGAGGTTCTGTTGAATAATAAATTATAGAACTTAGCCTGCTGCGTTCTTTATACGTTTATTAAGAATTCAAATGGCTAAAGATTACTCTTTTTATAGTTACGAGGTACTTAACTTGACATGTTTTGGCAGGTTTTTGATTATATTAACTATTTACGATTCTTGTTTCTCGTTGGTTAGACGAATTTTTATCAAGGCTACAACTTTTTCGCTTGAATTGCCCCGCTCGGGATGCTAACAAAATTAATTTTTCGAGAACAAGCTATTCGAAAAAGTTTCGTATAAAATTTCTAACTCCGTTAGAACAAAGATACAGGTGCGTACATAATTTTCACAACAACAAGAATCCCCACCAAACAAAACATAGAAGTCATATACATAGATTTAAATAAATATTCGAATAATACAAAAATAAATTGTTTACTACCATAATAATATGCTGCACAAATCTCGATTTGTCTCGAGCCAGGTAACATCATCCGAGGTAAGTAATTAGCTTAATGGATGTGGGAGAGGGAATAAAAGTGTTGGAAGGAATCCAGCAGTTTAGATCTAGTCACTAAATAAAGCTTAAAGCATATCTTGCAACGTTTAGTTTCGGAATAGTGATCTTTCTTGAAGGCGGTGCCGAGAGCGATATCCATTTTAACAGAGGGTAAACAATAAGCAATTTTATTTATTTTTTTATTCGGTAACTATATGTATATTTCAATTACATGAAACATGTTATACTATATTATATTCGTAGTCCTCCTCACTAGGAGTTCCTGTGGTGAGGGGGATTATGTTTTAGATAAGTTTTCATCGACTTCTATAGTTCAACTTCATGGTTTGGGTAAGGTTTTCCAGAAACTTTCCAGAAACAGATATTTCAAATAAGCTGGTAAATTCATTTTCGGATAGTTCCTCAATGTCCTTAATGTAGCTATTTTTTGTTTCAATTTGTTTGATACTAAGAGGGAGTTTGTGATATACCTTTACAGCTAAAAATTCAGAGCTTCGTTTTAAAATTCATATCAATCAATAAGCAATACGAAATTACTTCATCTATTATAATTTTTACACTAGTTCCACCCAGAAGCCCTGGAGAAAAACAAATTATATATATTATAAAAATTTGGGCTTGGGTCATTTTTTGGGATGCTGTGCGGAGGGTTTTTTAAGGAAAGGAAGGATAAGAAGTTCTGGGGAGGAAAATGGTGTGAGGGGTGGGTAGAGATCTGGGGGTCAGTGTGTTAAATCCATTCTTTCCGCTGTCCGGCTGGAGAGGTGAAAAAAATCTCACTTAATCAGTCTCTTCCGATCTGGTCCGCCACGCTGTAGATGGGAAAACGCATCTGCCGCCAAGACCTAGAAACCTAACCCCATGAATCCCCGGGCACCCCTGTTAAATCACCATACGAACCACTTGGGATGACCTATGGCAGGGGTGATGGTTACCCACACCTGCCTTCAAATAACATTCATTAAAAAAGTCATTAATTTCACTTGACTTCCATTTTTGAACCTAGAAAACAACCGTAGTCATCAAAACTGAAATGAAACTATTTTGGTCAAACCGACTACTAGATATTGGAGAGGAGTACTAAGAAAAACTAAAATGTTCAAAGGCAGCACATAGTGGATTTCTATGCATGGAAAATCGATTTCCCCTCCGTATAAGGTATATAAATAAGGCAAGACGTACAAGTAGATACTCTGTCATACGAATCCACTTCTGAGTAAACATGCCTGATGGGCAATCGGGATCATCGGCTGAATACTTTATGGGGCGTTTTATCGTTTGCGATTCGGAAAGCGTGCGGTGCACAATGCAGCGGGCATTTCCTCTACAATCTCGAAGCTTTCATTAATCTTTCAATTTTCCGAGCGCCCTTTTTATTTTTAAACGTGCCCGCTTTGTGTTAATCCGCAGTTTACAGAATGTTTTCAGACTGCTAATTTATGTAAAAAAATGCGATGTGGTGAAATCTGCATGTTTAAAATGGGTATTATGGTGAAAATTTAAATGTTTGAAGTAGGTGTTATGGTGAAATTATTATTTTAAAAGAAACCATAATGGAACATAAAAAGGTATATTTGTTACACATGAGCTGAGTAGGTAAATAAACTAAGTAAATTGAGCGTTAAAATTACGCTAAAAACCTGTTAGAATTTTACTCTATTTAAATACCTAAAACAAATATGGAAATCCGTATTCTTGATATAACAGACACATTTCAAAGTGATGGTTTTAATCTTTCAATTTTAAAAACGTATTTGTGAGCGAGTTTGATTGAAGAAGCGATAAATTGTACCATCATTATTGGATTACATACACCATAATTGTTTTTTTATAATAACCTTTATTATTGTTTTTCAAGGTACAATCCCATTAAACTGCAATTAAACAGTTTGTCTACAGGATGTTCATTTTCAATTATTCCAATTCAAATCGATTCAATCAATACGTATCTATACGTAATATTATTTCTATAACTATACAGATTGTCTCAATCAACGCACACTTAATCTTTATTTACTAACCACGTTTTTTTAGTAACCACTTTAGTAACTATCTTTATTAAGTAAGTAGTAGTAGTTTAAGTAGTCCAGTGGGTAAGACTCTTGACTCACAATCCGGAGGTCGCGGGTTCGAACCCGGCATGCGCAAATAAATTTTATTTGATTTATTTGTGTTATTTCACAATTAATTTATTTAAAATAATATATAGTATATTTGCGGATTGTTCTAGAGTGGAAGATACTATCAGTATCGCCCTGGTGTAAGACCACCATTCAGAATTGAAACGTTGCTTGAAAATGGCTTTAGCCGTGTTTGGTGACCAGATCTGAATAGCCAGGTACTTCCCAACCTTTCTCTTCCCCACCTCCTTCCCCTCCCCACTACCTTCAGCCTCACAATATACCCCAATTGGGGATGCCATAGTCTCACTGGCTCCAGACGGGAGCAGTTGAGATTCTTGTGCGGTATTCACTGTAAAAAAAAAAAAAAACGTTTTCAGCATATATCTCAATCTATTTGGAGAATCGTAATTTCTCATATGGCTTGGTAACATGTTAAATATTTTGGGCCCTTTATTTTCAAGGGTTCGCTGTCCGTAGTTATTGTTATATTCCTTCATTCTTTGTGAATCTCGTATTATGTTCATGTTCCACTTTCCTCGTATATTCAGAGTCAAATATATACTGAATCAAAATTTTGAGCCCTAACTTGTTTGTATGGAGGAAAAATACTGTGAAATCACATTAGAAAACCATTGAATACCTTCTAACATTAATTGAATACAATTGAAACCTTTGTTCCTTCAACACTTTACGATCCCAGTCTTGTATGGAACCAGTTTGAATGAAGAAGAAAATAACGTTTAAATTTTATTTGATATCTTCTTACATCAATTGATTTAAAATGTAAGCTGCGTTTCTAAAACTTCACATGAGCTCGGAAATGTTTTGAAACAGTTTGAATAAAGCAGAAAAATACTGTAAAATCAGTTTTAAAATCCGTTAATTATCCTCTTACGTTAATTGATTTTAATAACGTGCTCTAGCTTTTAATTGAACGAGTTTTAATGAATAAAATAGTGTTACGCGAAATTAAAATCCATTCATTACATCAATTGATTGAAGATGCTAGCTGCATTTCTAAAACTTAACAAGAACTCAATCTTGTATTGAACCAATAGTATGTATAATATGTGTGAATAAAAAAAAATCAGTATAAAAATTCATTGACTATCTTTGGAGGTTGTTTTTCCATAACCTTAAAGCCCAGTCTTGTATTAAACCAGTTTGAATGTAGAAGAAAAAACATCGTAAATGAAATAATTAAACCATTGAATATCTTCTTTCATTAATGGATATTAATTTGAGGTTGTATTTCAAAAACATTACACGAGTCCTGTATTGAATACAAACGTTTGAGACTTGCAAAAAGAAACTGCAAAACTCCCTTTATCGGATAAATGCATTTGATTGCAGTGTCCACAAATGAAATACTGCACTTTCAGTTGCCCGTTAACGTATTCAGTGCGGTGAATGTGAAGAGATAAGTAATTCCTTTCAGTTCTGCTTCTCAGATTCCTTGAATATATAAAACGGTACAGAGATTAGTCGGCATTTTGGTTGCTAAAAGCGGAAAGCTTCTGATGTCAAATTTATTATCGTTTTAAACATTTTATTTTATGGGGCGTCCATTATACGTCATCCAGTCTTCGCAAATATTATTTATTGCCAATGTAATTGACCATAAAAACAGTCTTCATAAATATCATGATATGATCATAAGGATTTTTTTTACAAAAATGTTCAATTCAACTCACGTAATAATCTGAAGATAAATAATTGACGACTTCCGTGGCTGAGAATTAGCTCTTAACTTCTGAACTTAGATATCGAAAGTTTGGAATCTAAAAATAGGGGTTTTACAGATACCTAGCATAAGAAAATACTTACTTATGTAAGCATTATTTTACTGTATTTTGTCCTTGAAAGGCTGTTTGAAATGACTAATAAGAATATTACTAACTAAATAAGAAAGCTCCTCTTACGCTTGTCCCTTACCCCATTACCATCAAGAAAAAATCCCCAAAACAGGAATTCCATAGTTCAACTGGCTCGAGGCAGTTTGAAATGTAGTGCGGTATAAATAAAATGTAGTTTATAACGCACTTCATTTCAAACATGTTTTCTTGAGCATGTCGATTTAAAACTACGACGAATAATATATATTCAGTTTCGCCCTAGAAAAAGATCAGGAGTCAAAATCGAAACTTTACTTAAAATGATTTTATCCATATTTAGTGACCGACTCTGAATAACCAGACACTTCTGAATTATCCCTTACTCATCCCACTACTTCTCTACATATCTACATATATTATAAATTAATATATGTAGAGTTTTATTTTTTTAACCGCGTCGCGGCGTCGCGTGTCGTCTGTCAGTCTGTCTGTCTGTTCGCGATAGACTATAAAAGTACTGAACGGATTTTCATGCGGTTTTCACCAATAGATAGAGTGATTAGTGAGGAAGGTTTAGGTATACAATTTGACAAGGTTTTGGATAAATTGGTTGAAACATAACGATAATTGTTAGAAGTGTCAGAAAAGGTTAAGACGGCTGGTAGCTTTCATCAAAAACACTGCCTATTCCCTTTGAGATAACAAAACAATGCATGGTGGGATATTCTTCGTTTGCAGATCTACTAAAAAGTCCGTGATGGCATATATCTACCTTTTATGGATAGCTTACTATACCCATCTCTATCTTCTCTACATCTCTACATATTATAAATTAAAGCCCTCCGAGGCGTCTGTCTGTCTCTTCGCGATAAACTCAAAGATGGCGGTGGTTGTAAAGGTTGGATAACCATCCAGTAGATGGCGTTGTGTTTAGTTAAGCACAGCAACGAGAGTCCAGGTCGGCTAGTTTAGAATAAAACCATACTCCAATAATTTGTGAATAACATAGACCCATGGTGGGAACATAAAATGTAAGTTAACATGAACAAGTTGCATATTCAATAAATCTTCAGTGTAACAGTTCCTTGCAATTGTTCAAATATTTCTGTAATTTAGGTTAGGTATTTGATTTTCCACAGTTGCTGTTTTATTTTTATTAATTCGTTTCCAGCTGAGCATTACGAAACGGACATCGGACAAGTCACAGTATTATTCGAATTAATTGAACAGGTTGCTTTTGAAGATCAATCATTATGTTAATAGATTAATTGATCAACGGTTCACTGTTGAATTCACAATACAAAAAGTTTCGCTTCCTTTGAAGAATCTTGCTTGGTAAATACTTCACGTTCATTGAAAGGACAGCTGGTTACTTTGTAACACAAACCCACCCACACCAGAACCATTTATATCCAATGTAGACTTTCCTTTAACGGCTCAGAAAAGATGTTGGAAAAAATTGGTGCCAATGTCTTATTGCGTAAATGTTGTTTGATGGTTACATTATTATTGTATATATTTTCCCAAACTAAGAGCATAATAATATAAAATCCCGAAAATTCTAAATAAGATTCGATGTCCCTGCAAACTTTAGGTTCTGTGTGCCGTACAAAGTGGATCATTAAACAACGAAATGCCTGGTAAATTATTGCCTGAAGCATACATAATAGGCCACTTGCATCACATTTTTTTAAAAAAATTTTCCGGTTTAGACAAATATTCTAAGACATCCTGTATTTTTATTTATTTTTTAATCGTATTTTTGAAACCCTGGCGATTTTTTGAAAATTTCAATCCGAAAAATCAGACCATTTTTTATAAACCGGAAAGACGGGACATAATTTTATAGGTGCGAAAAAACGATCATTACATAGCCGAAAATCATTTTTAAAAAAACGTTTTCCACACGAATGGCACAGGAAAATAACGAGGAATACCAAAAATATTAAATCTCATAAATATTTTATTCCTTGATCCATATTATTGATCATAAATCATTATAATGTTCAACGTCTATATTACTGAATCAAATGTAATATACTTGTACTTGTAAATTATAATAATAATAAGAATATTATAAAATTTGATTTTGTTAAAATCTGCACCATTATCATTATACCTCTAAAACGCGTACGGACAACGTAAATTGTACGAGCTTCTCGTCATAACATCTGTCAAAAAATCAAACCAAACGATACGTTCGCAGAGAACAAACAATAAATCTAGTGAACGTTAAAAATGTCAAATTCAAAAATTCACCTCAAATCACAGTGATGCCATATAAAAAAAATAAATCAGTGTGGAATTTTATAAAACTAATAGGAACATTTTCGGCGACGGGACATTTTCACGTAGTGACGTCACGAGCCCAAATAATGGATTTATTTATTTAAAAATAAAAAACTGTGCATTTCTAAAAATTTTTAATGACATTTTCGTAATCTTAGTAAAAAAATCTATTCACACGATTTTTTCCAAGTCGTTATGAAGTCCATGCAAGTGGCCTGTTAGGACGAAAATATTATGTATTTTGTGGACATTTTCAATTTCTTTCAATAAATTTAAAAACTCATTGAATCTTATAAAATTGCTATACTTATGTAACATTACTATTAAAATTTTACGTTAATATTTTTGAAGTGAAAATATCTTTAGCACCGTTGTTATTTTAAACTCGATGAAACTAAAAAGCGACACTAAAAATAGACAAATACGTACATCTATAGGATTAAAAAACTAAAATAATGCACATAAGATCTCCACATACCAGATATAGTGTAATTCCTTCGTTATACACACATACATTTGACTGCTTACATAAAAATGTTGCACAGCCCTGTTCATGTGAAACCATTGATTATGTCAAAAATTATGTATATTTGGGTGTTACTATTGACTGCTACATGAAATGGGACGTACACATTACTAATGTTTGTAAACGTCTGCGGTCTATTGTGGGTAGGATTTATAAAATAAAATATTTTGTGCCTTTAAGTACTTTAAAATTAATATACGTATCTCTGGCAGAATCAACTATCCGTTATGGACTTACTTCTTGGGGACATTCTTGTAAAACTAATATAAATTATATCCAAACATTGCAAAACTCCCTGACGAAATTATTAATCCCTAAGTACACTAATGAACACAGAAGTGACACTAAATTAATATTCAAGTCTTTAAATGTTTTACCTGTCAGAGGATTATTGTTTTATAATATTATAAGTCAACATGTTATGTTGTCCGATTCCTTGTACAGGGAAAGAGTTTACCATAAACATAATACAAGATTCACTCAAAATGAAGGATTGGTGGTTCCGAAATGTACCAGTAAATACGGTGAAAGGACCCTAAACTATATTGTACCCAAAATATTCAATAAACTACCAATGACAATCAAAAATAATAACGTTTTTAATGGTAAAGTCAAATATAAACTAAGGAAATGGCTATTAGATAGGGATGATTTATATTGATGCCCTACCGAAGTCCTTGTATTCTTTATTGAAACTCACATTGAAGTAATTGGTAAATTCATTACAATTTTTGTAATACCTAATGTATATGAAACTTTTAATTTACTTGTGATTATATTTCATTTGTTCATACTAAATCCATCTTTACTTTTTTATTATATCATAACATACTAATTTTTTATTATATCATATCATACTAAATCCATTTGTACTTTTTTATTATTTAAGGCTTCTAGTACTACTTACATGTATATACTATTTCGGTAATTTAAATAATCTATTTAATTGATATTTAGCATCAAAATTATAAAATTATATGTATACAATCTTTGAAAATGTACCAATGTTGTCATTATGTACCTGCTGACAAACTACATAAGTAGTTTAGCGGGTTTAAATGTAAATAAATAAATAAATAAAAATAAAAAAAAAGACTGCGAAAGAATGAGATAGAATAATCGACCTCCTCTTTTTGAGGTGCTTCGTGCCTCCACACTCTTGTCTACTTAAGTTTTCTGAAGGTTTCACTTCTACCGAGTGTGAACTGCACACAATTGTTATTTGTGTACTCTTTAATGTATTTATCTAAGCCTTAATATTGTAAGACTGTTGTTTTCCCAAAAATAAATAACCAGAGAAAGTTACTAGTTAATGTTAGTAGTAGTTAGTACTAGTTAATGTTAGTAGTAGTTAGCACTAGTTAATGTTAAAGATTATTTCAAGTCAACTCAACACCTATTTGAAAAGTCAATAAAAACTATGAAAATGATAATTTAAAAATAGCCCATTATCCTAACCTAACGTAACATATTTAATAAAAAAATTTCATCACTTTTAATGACTTTTCAAAGGAGGTTCTGAGTTGGTTTCATTCTGAACTGTCCGGTCACCCATTTCTGGTACCTAAATCAAATTACCCAAAACTGGCATTGACACATACATCATTAACCCCCATAAATATTTGAATATCTATCTGTTGGTCTGTGTAACTGAACATCTAATACTTATATTTTTTAAATAAATCTACCAATAGACTTGTTCTTTTTTTCTTCCAACATTATAAAGATGAATGAGTCTTATTTTTACTACAACAAAAACCACATGTACTCGTGACAAACTTCTAGTAAAACTGTTCAAGAGTAATGCCAAAGAATTAAAATATCATAAAATTTGAAAATCAAATAGCTACTTTATTTTGCACGTCCGACACTAATATAGTTCCTTTAAATAAATGATGCAAAAAAACACATTGACACCTCTGATCCCAGAGGTATCAATATGTTTTTCTGATTTTTCTGTTTCCAGATTTTCGATTGAGTTTCGCTTATATTGTCTTCGTTTATTTAAATATTACAATTTGAGGTTTTACTCATAAAGTTAAAATAAAAAATAAAATACTAATATAGTTCCGACTGCATCAAGTTATTTATAGCCTCAGTGGGAATTCATTACGATAATTAAATGTTTTTAAAGTGTTTATTATCCCAGCCTAATATCAGCATTCTCGGTATGTGTGAATGCATTTCATCCGTAAATATTGTGCCTATTTTGGATATTTCCTGCATACCTTATGCATCTGGTGTATGTTTGTAATGATAGAAATAATCAATATTGATGAATATCTCATTTCCGGTAGGATTCATTTAGAATCAAGTATTATTTTTATTACCTATATGTAAATCGGGCTTCATTACAAAGTTGTTTTACAGCTTATTAAAATGATCTTGGCTGATTATTTTAATTTAATATTACGAGAATAATTTATTTACTTTCTTACTAATGATGGAGAGAAGCTTAATGGTTTTAAAATTATACTTCGATACCTGAATGGTAGATAATTTATTGCTAGTAGGAAGTTAGTAATATGATATAATTATATATTGTAGGTATACATTCACTCATCTACAAAATCTCGAATGCAAAATTGATGACTTTGAACACTTTAAGCTTTCAGGTTCCTAAAAAAATATGTTATTTAAGAAGATATTTTATTTTTTTATATTTTTTTTTTTTGTATACGTATAACAGTTTTTAACTTATTATTAACATTTTTACATAATATATTTTGAAAACATTTTTACATATTAATATTACATTTCATTATTGGGTTTAAGGTGGGTTTGAGAAGGTGAAACTGTTGGTTTGTAATATTGGATGTTTCGTGAACACCTCACTAGGAGAACCTGTGCTGAGGTGTTTACGTGTTCATGATTAAGTGTGACTAGTATAAGTATTTATATGTTGTAGTAGAAAGTTTTTTTTTTTTTTTTTTACATTTTAATGGTAATTGTACATTGATTATTTAGAAGAAAAAAATATGTATATAAGGTACATATAGGTACATATGAATAGTTGGTAAATTCTTTAAAGACATGTTTATTTATTTTACACTTCTTATAGTTTGGTTATGTTTGGTTAGGGATTAAAGTATTTTGAATAAAGTTAATGTCTTGATTTTTGATCCAGGCTGTGGTATGTTTTTTGTGAATGTTTGTAAATGTATTTGCAGTTAGTAGTTATTTCAGAGTAATGGGCATATAATTAAAAAGTTTGGTTGCATAATACTGAAAATGTCTTTGTCCGTGTGTGGTGTGACCGTGTTATCGGTATGTTCAGGGTTATATTTGTTAAGGACCTGTTTTTTCGTTATTGGTTTTGTTTGATTTGGAATATGGAATTTGTTTTGGAGGAAATGTAGCAGAGCAGATTTGGCAAAAAGTTGTTTTATTGACATGAATTATAATGTTTTGTATATTTCGCTTGAATCTGTGTAGAAAGGCACTTGCAGGATTAGTTTCATTATCGCCTTTTGTATCTTTTGAATAGGCCATATGCGTGGATTTCATAACGACTTGGAAAAAATCTTTCGTATAGATTTTTTTACTAAGATTACGAAAATGTTGGTAAAATTTTTTAGAAATGTACCGTTTTTTTTAATTATCGTTTTTTCGCACCTATAAAATTATGTCCCGTCTTTCCGGTTTATAAAAAATGGTCTGATTTTTCGGATTGAAATTTTCAAAAAATCTGAAAAAAACCGGAAAAAAATGTGATGCAAGTGTCCCATTGTTATATTTGAAGCACTTCTCCAAGCCAGAATTCCATATGTGTCACTTAGATTTAAAAAAAAACTCAAAGTATGCTTCAAAAATTATTAAAAACACATTTTATTTTGTTTTGTAACATATTAAAGGTATGAAAAAAATGGAGTGTTTTTTGCTCTATTTTATACGAGTAGTGTTTTATTAAATATTTTCACAATTTTCGCTTAATTTTTATCGTTTTATAATATTAACGCTCTCCCTCTAAAAATCGCATTTACATATCTCCCTTATTCTTATTTTTTAACGCTTACTACCGGGTCTTAACCGACTATGTAATATATTCTATGCTTTGCAAAAGTAGCACAAGTTAATGGCTTATGTTCTATTCAGTGTTCGACAAGCATACACACATCAATCCTTTACAAAAACGTTTAAGCGCATTATTATGTTTTACAACTTCACAAACAATTGAGTAAAGTATTTTAAATGCTTTGCACTCTCTGCAGTAGTAGGCACCTGGTGGTAGGAAAGATTTTAAGACGAACGTTTGCGCGGCCCGTTTCATAAAAATATTAATTTTGGATTTGTGATCAAAATTCCCAACCAAATTTCAAAATTCCCAAAATTGAAGTCAAAACTACTTTAGCATGATATATGTAAGTTACTTTATTTTCGCATTAAATTATTATGTTTAGGCCATTAAAGATTTTATTGTTCTTCGAGCAATTATTTGTGAGTAAAAGAAAAACATTTAAAAAAATAATTTAACTACATTTATTTCTAAAATACCATGCAAAATGTAATACTTAAAACATTGTTAAAAATGCTTTTTTGGATAGTAATTTTGGTATATAAACGACAAATTTTAATTCTAACGTAATTTGGTAATTTGTAATTTAAATTTGCACCCATCGTAATGATTTCTTTAATTAATTTTATTTTTATATTTCACCAATTTTTCTTTTCATTTACCTATTTACCCGTAAATAGTTGCCCAAGTTGTCGCTAAAAACACGAATTATTAAAATTTTAATGGCCTATAACTTATAATTTTAATTTTAATTTTGACGACCTCCGTAGTCCAGTGGGTAAGACTCTTGACTCACAATCCGGAGGTCGCGGGTTCGAACTCGGCATGCGCAAATAAATTTTATTTGATTTATTTGTGTTATTTCACAATTAATTCATTTAAAATAATATATAGTATATTTGCAGCTTGTTCTAGAGTGGAAGATACTATCAGTATCGCCCTGGTGTAAGACCACCATTCAGAATTGAAACGTTGCTTGAAAATGGCTTTAGCCGTGTTTGGTGACCAGATCTGAATAGCCAGGTACTTCCCAACCTTCCTCTTCCCCACCTCCTTCCCCTCCCCACTACCTTCAGCCTCACAAAATACCCCAATTGGGGGTGCCATAGTCTCACTGTCTCCAGACGGGAGCAGTTAAGATTCTTGTGCGGTATTCACTGTAAAAAAAAATATTTAAATATTTGAATTCAGATATTTGTTGTACTTTTGAAAACAAAAATAATTTTTCCGTTTGGTTCGGTATTTTGATCTCAAATCCAAAATTAAGATTTGTATGAATTTGTGAGCTGAATAATGTGTTACTGATGCAATGTGAACTTCAACATAGATGTTACAAGTTGTTTTTTAATCAATAAATCAGTGTTGCTAATTCAATGCTATCTGATGTAATATAAATTGTATGTTATTTTGATAGATCTACCTATTTAACAAATGAGTTACAAGTTACACCTACTCGATCATAAAAAACGTGTTGATGTTTTCATAAGCAATATTTCTTCAATGAATAAACGTCGGTAATGAGTGTGCTATGTAATATTTACACGTCAAATCGTGATTTAAGACCAAAGGAATATTATTATTGTCTCAGAAACTCAATACAAAGCCCACGACTGTGGCTCGATACTTTAGTGAACTGACATGACACCCCGTTATTATTATTTTTGCCTATTTAGCAGACTTACTGAACATTAATTTATCAAGCGCCCATTGGCTCTAATAGCTGCTACAGCGATAACAAATATCTCTCTCTAGTCATAAATAACAAGAAACTGTTGTGTACTAATTATGAGCTTGCATTTAAAATTTATTTACACGTCTTTTGTTTCTGCACGTTGTTTGTTGAATGGTATCTGTACCTACCTACATAATTGTAGGCATCCTTCTTGACTCCTTAATGCCAACGGTCAGAGTTATGCCAAAAATGTATTCCACAGAGGTATACCATACTTACTTCAAAATTGTATGTAGACCCACTGGAACGATTTCGGTCGAAAAATGGACCACTTTCATTTTTCTGCGATTGATTTCGGTCCAAAAATGGACCACATTTTCCTACGGCGTCGAGACAAATTATTTCTTCATTTATTGGGGAAATACTTAAACTTGTCAAATATTAATTATTATTTTTAAATGTTAAACTAACGTTTAAGACAAGATTTTTATGCATAGCACAAAGGGTAACAATTATTATAAGCAATAATTATCAGCCTGAAACACTCATCCACATTGAAAAAATCTTCCGAGAAAAAATACATGACGCCAACGGGACATGAACCCGTGCCCTTCTGATTACCGTTCAGCTGCTCTCCCAATTGAGCTATGGCGGCTTATCTTATACCCGCCAAATGATTCAATATATACTAGCGTGTCCCGTTGGCGTCATGTATTTTTTCTCGGAAGATTTTTTCAATGTGGATGAGTGTTTCAGGCTGATAATTATTGCTTATAATAATGGTTAAAATATTTTTTCCCGCCGAATTTTTGAACAGCCGTTTATGGATAAAATTAAGTCTTTTTTCTATAGATATGCACCATTGATTATCAAGTATACCACAGACAACATACAGAATCCGAAAATATTCTATGTTGACCCGAATAAGTATCCCTCACGGCAGTTTCAAGTAAAAAGCACCCAGGATTCGCACGATTATAAACTTTACGATTTTTTTATATTTTTTTCATAAATTCTACAAATATGAGATAAACGGATAAATACAGGTTATTTCATTGGCTATTTAGAACTATAATATTTTTTTATGTCTCCATGTCAAAATTCGAAGGTATGATTTTTTGAATGTTAACAAAAAATTAAAAAAATGACTATCTGGGAAATCTCAAGCAATCGAAGCAAATTAATTTATTTCGCGTGATCGCTCCAGTGGTTTTAAAGATCTTAAAATGTGTTTGCGTGGCCCATATAAACTCTCGAACAGTGAGTTCAAGCGTCATAAAGTTTAAAGGTACAGCTTTTTCCTAATTGGAGATAAACGCTACTATTTTCAGTTCACTGCGTCAACCTCGTAAGTTAGTAAAACATAGGTATTCGGCCTCCATGGTCGAGGAATAAGGCTCTTATTCGCAATCCGAAGGTCGCGGAATCGAAACCAGGCGTGCGCAAAATTTTATTTGATTAATTTGTGTTATTTCACAATTAATTCATTTAAAATACTAGATAGTATTTATGTGGCACGTTCCAGAGTTGAAGATACTTTCAGTATAGCACTGACGTGATACCACCATTCAGAATTGAAACGTTGCTTGAAATGGCTTTAGCCGTGTTTGTTGAGTGGATCTGAATAGCCAGGTACTTCCCCATCTTCCCCTTCCCACTACCTTCAGTCTCACAACATAGCCCAATTGGGGATGCCATGGAATCACTCGCTCCAGACGGGAGCAGCTGGGACTCTTCTGAGGTATTCACATAAAAAAGGTAGTATTTATCATTTGTAGAATAAAAAAGTGTTGAAATCATGTGCAGTAAAACTAGAACGATATATTTAGAAAGTCATACTATAATTCAACGCTTATCTTTATTTTCACACAGAAACTAAATGGGTATTCAAGGATGTATCTCAATACAATTTATTACAAATTGTGCAACACGGCTTAATTTAATTGGATTCGATTACATCGAAAGAGCATTCTAAACGTTTAGCTTCCAGCTTCTAGCAACGCCATCAACTATTGGAAGGTTTATGAAACCAAAGCGCTGTCCAAACACTAAGCTCGGAGATCAGGCTTTAAGAGTACCAGAAAGCTTAGAATAAACTCCAATTCGAACTGAGGCGGATAAAAACATTATGGAATTCTCTCTGGGAATCGTCTCAACTAGCGGTTAAAAACCCGCTGGCAGGTTGTTGCTGCTAGGCTCTGGGGGTGACTTTTACTTCGGTTTCGCCCAGTTTGAGTGTAGGTAACCATTTTATAAATCCGATAAGAACTGGTTCCAAAAATAGCCAGTTCCTCGGATCCACTGTGAACTGTGATCCACTGACTGAGTGGCAGCTAGTCACGTAACCGTGACAGGCAATGACGCCATATTCCATATGTAATCTCTCCATATCCGGAAAGATACTTAAATTTTATTAATCCGCAGTACTTATACCTAGGGAAGAAACGTCCACATGCAAATTGCTGACGGAAGTAGCGACATCTTGTGTCGAATTCTTGAATTCGAAACCGAATTATAACAGTAGCTTTGTGTGAAGTTTATTATTTATTTATTTATTTGATGCAATATTATTTACATTTTTTACATAATTCAATGATGTTGGCCTCACTGGGTGGTTTACCCGTGCTGAGGCCTGTCTTAAAGCTGTTTTAAATAATTTAAAATACTTTAAGTGAGCCTAAATATTTGGCTAGTTTCAATATTTGAAATTAAAACGGAAATATTTTGTTAAAATAAAAAATCTGCAATGAACGAAATGTATTATTATTATTTTATTTATTTGATGCAATATATTTACATTTTATACACAATTCAATGATGTTGGCCTCACTGGGTGGTTTACCCGTGCTGAGGCCTCCATTTCATATACAAAATTATACACAATACATATAAATATATATATATATATATATATATATTGGTGAAAAAACGGAAAAAAGTAAATAAAAAACATACGATTAAGATAAATTAAACTTAAAAAGTAGAGATTTAAGATTAACGTAAATTTAAAAATAAATAATATTATATAAGGTTAAAAACGATATTTTTAATAAGTGTTGTGTGTTTATGGGTGTTTGTGTTCTATGTTGGTTTTGTGTGTTACTTATATGTTTTTTTTTTATGCTATGATATTTTGGTAGTATTGTCTATTTTGGTCTTTAATCCATTTTGTAATTTTGTGTCGGAATTTATTTTTGTTTTCCTCAAATTTATTTTCCAGTGTTAGACTGTTGAATGCTTTTATAGCGTGATATTGGTAGTGTCTTTGTCCAAAGCTTGTATTTACCGTCGGAGTTTTTAAGTTTTCTTTGTATGCTTGTCTAACTGGTCTATTTGTGATATTTTGTGTTTGTTGATGGTTGTTTTTTTGGTCAAAAATGTAATTTAGTAGCGATTTAACGTATAATTGTCGTATGTCTAGTACGTCACAACGGTTGAATATTTGTTCTGTATCAGTAAGTCTATGTTTTTTAAGTATTATCTTTAAGATCGTTTTCTGCGCAATTTTCAGGTGTTCGATAGCTGAGTTTGTTGCTCCTCCCCAAGCAATTATTCCATATTCTATTATAGACTGACATAGAGCAAAATATATTGTTTTCATTTGTTGTATTTTGTATATGTTTCTTATGTTTAGGAAAATGTGTATCGTTTTGAGGAGTTTATTTGTGACTTGTTTGATGTGATGTGTCCGTCTAAGGTTATGGTCAATTATGATTCCTAGATACTTTATTTGTTCTTTTTTTTCTAGAGGAGGGCAAACGCAGATGTTGGTGTTTAAACATTCGTGTATTTTCATGGTGTTTGTGTTATTTTTTGGCTGTCCTGTGCTATTTATACTGTACGTTGTGAATTTTGTTTTCGATATGTTTAGTGTAAGCGTGTTTGAGTCTAGCCATGATTTCACTCGCGTGATTCCTAAATTCGCTATGTTGTATGCATTTTTCCAATCCTTAGATTTAAAGAGTAAAACTGTGTCGTCTGCATAACTAACAATTTCACCGTCTATTTTCATGCTGCAAAGTTCATTGATGTAAATAGTGAAAAGAACGGGCCCTAGTATGCTTCCTTGTGGAACTCTATACGTAATTGGTAGTGGCTTGCTAATATGGTTGTTAATTTTTACTTGCTGTGTTCTGTTACTCATATAACTTTTTAATAGTTGGAGTTCCTTGCCTTTGATACCTATGTTTTCTAATTTAAAAAAAAACGTTTGGTGGCAGATTGAATCGAAAGCTTTAGCTAAATCTAGGTATATCGCTACGCATTTATACCCTTGATCTAAATTGCTATATATATAGTCTATTGTATACATAATACATATAGTCTATTGTCTATATATATATGTATCTATATATATATATATATATTATACATAATACATACATGTCTATTGTATAAATGAATATCGGAGATTATACACGGAACATGAACGTACGTCTCTGATGAACGATGGTGAAATCTATCTATCTACATAAATAAAAATTAATCGCCGAAATGTATGTATGCGCAAAACTTCCGAACGACTGCACCAAATTGGATAATTCTTTTTTTTGTGTTCATTATTGTTAGGACAAGGTTTGTACTACTGGTGAGCTCTGGTATTATGAGAATTGCAATAGATGGCACACTGGAATGCGGGAGGGGGAAGGGAACTCGGGTAGGAGGTTCGCGGGAGGAGGGAGGGGAACCAGTGAGGGGGGAGGGGAATCTGGGAGATGGAGGGGAACTCAGGAGGAGGGTTCGCGGGGCGGGTTGAAGGGAGGGAGTGGAGTGGGTAGAGGGAAGGGGAGGAGGCGGAGTGGGTACGCGAGAGGGGAAGAGTGACGCGGGAGAGGAAGGGGAACGGGACGAATGGGAAAGGACACGCAGGGAGAAACAATTTCTTTATTAAATGGCATAGCAGCGCATGCCGGGTACCAGCTAGTAATGTATAAAATAAAGGCCTGTAAGCATGATAAGTTTTAAGATTTTCATGGCCAAAAGCATTTTCGTTATTTGTTTTTGGGGTGTTACGCCGTGTTGCGCTACCTCCTTCCTCATCATCAGGGCAGATCCGGTAGATATGTCACACATCTACCGGATCTGCCGGATCTGCCCTAATGATGGACACTGCAACGATGTCCGAAACGTTGGCTAAAGAAGGAGGTAGCGCAACACGGCATAACAACCCAAAAGCCTGTAAGCATGTTCGAAAGCCTCTTCCATTCTGACCGTGAAACCGGTTTGTACTTAAGATACATTATATTAATATCTTTTTATTGTATCTGAAATAACACAACACCAAACATTAAACTACATATAGATTAATCATTTATGATATGAATTATATTCATTACAATTTACGGTGGAACCTTGTTCGGCATTTTAGTTGCTTTTTTAGCCCGGTTTTAGAGGTATTTATGTTCGTCAAGTTGTTCTCTGGTAGGAACCTTGCAAAATAAACCGACTGATAATTTTCCTGAGCATACTGTAATACCTATCGAGAGTCATCCTGGAAGATACCTGCTGCCGTGGAATATAGTCGTGGTTGAATTCAATTTAAATCAAATTGGTTCGCCTTTCAGCAAATATTCTATTTTGACTCCGTATACTTTGACAAATCTTAATAATATTAGCAATGATTCAATTAAAAGTTCGACCTAAAGTTTTCTTTAACGAGTTTCCTTCTTGGGCGTACAGATAGCACAGACAGTACTTACTAATTTATTAACCAACAGGATAATTCCGAGCTTCAGCCCAACGTACATATATTCACGCTTCTACACCTTTCAAACTCGCATCAAGCAAAACAGTCCTTTGAATTGATTTTAAAGCATATAAAAAAACTTATTTGCCAATCACAAGAGTTGAACAATCATCAACCAAACAGTATTAATAGGCTTGTGACGGTACGGTTGAAATTTAAGAATCCGGCTAAGTATGAAACTGTGATGCTGCCCCTTAAGCAAAACCATTTTCGTAAGTGGAGTTTGTTTTTAAATTTACTTTTGTAATAGAACTGAATTAAAGCAATGCCAAAAGAAGGCGCCACATACGTTAATAGCTTGCGTGATTAGCATCGCTTTGCAGGCGTAAGTACTACGGATTTGCAATTTCGTGTACCTCTCCGGATATGGAGAGACAGACGATAATAAAATTATTATTGAAGCTGTCAGTTGTGAGTAAAAATACCACGCGACTATATATTACATACAACATCTTTGCCTGTCGTGGTTACTTTGTTCCGGTGACTAGCTGTCACTGGATTCCAGTAGATCCGAGGAACCGGTTATTTTTGGAACCGGTTCCTATCGGATTTTTAAAATGGTCACCAACACTCTAACTGGGCGAAGCCTCCCCAAAACCGCCCGCAGGGCCTAGCAGAAAAAATCTTTGGAGTGGGTTTTTAACTGGTGGTTGAATATTGTTGCACTTGCACCCGTTTCGCTTCTAACAACACAGCAAGAGTGAATTTTTCCGCCGAAATTTTGACATGAATTTTACAGTCTACCGGATAACAAAAACAAACGACAACATTTATTTAAAATAATTAATCATTATATATATTCCGATTCAAAATACCCCCTTACTTGATTAATTGGCTCCTCTTTCAGAAAGACTTGTTTCTATTTTTATCTGTTGCGAAACAGACCCTGACCTCAGAACAGCGTTGATAAACATGAAACTGACAGTAAGATAAAGGAATGGAATAGGATGGATCCTTAGTTGAAACAGCTCTTAAGTAAGAGTAAAGTGACCAAATTACTCAAATAATTACTCAAAAAATGAAAACCGCTAGGAAGAAAAACATATTATGTGATGCCATGTGTAATATACTCCTAAATATGTAATTTATAAGTATCGCAATGTTGATTCGGAACAATTTTGAGGAAGATTTGTTTAAAAATATAATGATACATTCGTTTTCATTTCACTAGTAGGTAAAGTTTGTTGGTAGAGGTAGAGTTTTCTTGGTAGATTATAAAATCTTTAACTTTCATTTCCGGTTAAAAGTTAAATGTTAACAAATTCGAGTCCAGTCCAGTACCAAATCGAGTAAATAAAAGTTTTTAAAATATTTTCAATATTATAATGTACTCAATTTATCAGTCAGCCAAAAAAAATAGTAAATAAAACTAATGGAAAACAAATGAATAAAATAACAAATCTGACGACACGTCTTTAAACCGTTTAATAAATAACAAATCTGACGACACGTCTTTAAACCGTTTAATAAATATTACAAGTTTTAACCTTTAGTACGATTTTTTTTTTTTACATGAGCTCCACATAGGAGGCGCTGAGGAAAATAACTTTCCTCAGGGCCTATGTCATCTTTGGGGATGCTGTGTGGAGGGTTTTTTTAGGAAAAGGGAGGAGAGGAGAGTTCTGGGAAGGAAAAGGGTTTAAGGGGTGAAACGTAGCGAACCACTTGGGGTGACCTATGGCAGAGGTGTTGGTTATCCAATAAAGGTTCCCGAGGCGGCGGTACCCATTCCCGCCTCCCAAATTGAATAAACGATTTGTAAAATGATTGTGTTTTATTGCCTTCGAAAAACCAAATACTTCGTATCAAATGATAAATAAATAAATAATGTGCTGTAAACATTATAATCACAGAGTTCTATAATAATTTAAGGCGTCGGTTTTACCACCTGAAACTAGAAAAATTCAGTGTTCAGTGTAAGATTTAAATTTTTGAATGATGGATATAAAATTGATTTACTTAATAGAGCACTAACATAGACATTTAATAGAATTAATTTGGTTTGTTTATTTGATTTATATGATATATGTTTTCTTTTAAATATTGGTTTTTACCAATTACATGTTAAAATGTATAATATATATTGTGAATAATGTAATACAGCTTTTCATTATATCTATGTGAAAAGTAGTTAAAACAACAACAAAAAGTACACAAAATGTCTTAAAAATTTATTAAGTTTGAATGTACAAACAATAGATACTACAGTCTCTAGTATCTAGAATGAACGAAGTATGTATGAAGAATGAGTTAATGATGAATGTAAGTAAGTCTAAAGTCATGGTGTTTGAAAGAGAGAGTACGAAAACAGTGTGCGATATAGTAGTGAATGATGAATACTTGGAGCAGGTGGATGAGTTTGTTTTTCTGGGTAGTATGTTTACGAGAGATGGGAAGGCTGATAGAGATATTGAAAGGAGGGTAAATGCCGGTAACTCCATTAATGGAGGACTGAATGCCGTTGGAGCTAATAAAAAACTTTCAATAAAAGCGAAACTAGCAGTCCACAATGGAGTCCTGGTACCTACCCTGATGTATGGCAGTGAGGCATGGAACTGGCAGAGGAAGGATGAAAGTAAACTGAATGCTGTTGAAATGAGATCCCTGAGACGTATGTGTGGTAAAACCATGTATGATCGTGTTAGAAATGTGGATATCCGCAAAGAATGTAAGACTGATGTAAGTATAATGAGCAAAATTAAGAAAGGGACCCTCAGATGGTTTGGGCACGTAGAGCGAATGAACGAAGAAAGTAGTGTTAAAAGAATATATGATGCAAATGTGAATGGTAGAAGAAGTCGGGGACGCCCGAGGAAGACATGGCACGATCAAGTAAATCAGATACTTGAGACGGGCCATGTCAAAAGTCAGAATAATAGAAGAGTATGTATGAGACGATGTATGAATGTGAGTGAGGCAAAGAGTGTGTGCCAAGACCGAGTTGTTTGGCGGTCCGTCCTCTCTGCCTACCCCTGCGGGGAAACGGCGTGATGGTTAGTTAGTTTTTTTTAGTACAAACAATTATTTCTTATGAAGAATGTACCTACGAAAGCCCTAATTCTACATTCTAATCTCGTTGGGTTTGAATATTCCCCAAAAGAAAATCAAAGCAATTCGCGTTTTATTGGGGTGATTCTATTGCCACTTAAAAAGAAACACTTTTTTATAGCCGCGGGGAATAAAACAGATACGTGATGTGGGCCAATAAAATGATATCGCTGGCCATAGTCATCTTGTAATGCATAATTGAATCATAAAACTACAAGTCTTTTGATTACTTAAATGTCTTGCTTGATTTGAACTGAATTGATCTCCAATTGAAACAAACTGTGAATCGAACCATCTAATTGAGCTATCAAACGTTCTTTTATAGCTTGAAATCAGGCGATATTTGGGTGTCCGTCGATCACCCTACGCGTTATACTAAAACAATTTCAACTCAGTTTTTTATGTCGCGGCACATATAAGCTGAACAGATATTCCAGTGGAAGGTTGATGAATGACGTACTTCAGAAAAAACGTCGCTCTTCATGATTTCCAAACTCAGTTCTGCTACTTGATGATGACAACTAAAAAAAAAAAAATTATGCAAAACATTTGCAAGTGCAAATGAAAAATTTTGATAAAACTGAATATAAGAATAACATAATTGTTGCAATAAACCTGGTCGCAGAACAACCATGATTTGAGATTTTCACGGCCAAAAGATATACCGTGATTTATTTTTGGGGTATTATTCAGTGTTCATCTTCATTTGGAGTATAATTCAATGTTCATCTTCATTTTTGGTATTATTCAGTGTTCATCTTTATTTGGGGTATTATTTAGTGTTCATCTTCAAGGCAGATTTTAGTATAATATCCGAAAATTTGTCTGAAGAAGGAGGTAGCGCGACACGGAGTAATACTCCAAAACCAAGTTGAGTAATTGTAGCCAATAACAAAGTTTTTTTTTGGTTTAACGGAGGATTGAACCTTCCTGCTCAGGGATTGACGTGAGTGAATTCCGCTAACACCTAAGCCAAATCTTAATTGAATGGCATCAATATTTATTGTCTGCTGTAATTTTTTTCATGTAATGTTATCCGATTTCAGAAAAATCCGTGGATATGCTGTGCGCGTGTGTGTTTGTGAATGCCAACAAAAATGGTATTGTATTTTCATCGACATTTTTCTATCTGCCGAGTTTCAGCTTGGTCGGATGTTGGGAAGTAATTTCTACATTCAATATTTGCACTTATTCATTCAAGAAAACTAAATCGAAATTCAAATAGAAGTGATTTTTTTAAATGCAGATCGATTGCCGGATGGGCTCTCTAGGATTAGATAAATTATAAAGTTTATGGTGTAAAAAATAAAAATTAGATGTCGCATAAAACTTTCGTTTTGAGGGACGTGTATTACCCCCCACCGGTGCGGGAGGGTTAAGTGCGAACATCACTGTAATGGGAGCTGTTTATATTACGGAGACAACACCATTGATATTTCTAATTAGGTTATAAGATCACCCCTGAGTGGTTTATCTATGTCGATGTATTACATAATTAGATTAAGCACTTAGTATAAAATATAATTAAGTTATGATATATCAATTAACGACAGGAGTATGAAAATCTCAAAGGTAATACGCGCCTAATCCGGTAGCTCTACTGATGCATCCCTTACGCGGGGAAATGTTATGAAACGAAAGATTAGGAGAATGGATTAAAAATAATAAAGAATGTCTTTATATATACAGGAGAATCCGGATATAACGACCCTCAAGGGACCGGCACTACTTAGTCGTACTAACCGGACGACGCACAAAACGGCCGGATAATTTAAGCTTGTTTTTATTACGATAATTGTAATGTTATTGTAATTATTGTTATGAATTATGTAATAGTGCAGATAGGTAAATTTCTTTTTAGGTAAATTAAACATTTAATATATAACATAACTTTAATGGTGCTTAAATATTCCACATAACAAACATACATAATGTACCGTAATCGAAAAAGATACAATGAACCTAAATTCTATGCAAGTATGTAGTTACTAACGTAGAAAATCTGTAATTTGTTCATTAAAATAGGTCAATTGTAATTTTAATACGATAATTTTAATTTAATCGGTCAAAATAGGTCGCTTGAAACGGAGTCGTACTAAACAGATACATTTTCCTACTAAAAGTTACGAAACCTAACTTGAGTTTACATTGTCGTCGCTAAAAACGGTAGGCCGTTATATGCGAAGTCGTTATAACTGAATTCCTAGCTTGGCCTTAGCGCTTGGTCATATTTATCGAATTCCGCTGAAACATTTGGGTGCTATTCCAGAGGAAAGACCTGTAGTGGGCCTCCCTAGACTCGGTTGGCAAAAAACTACAGAGGCTCTACGAGGAGAGATGGACGAAGTATGAAGTCGCGCGGGACAGGGACTCCTGGAGACGCCTTATCAATGAGATTGATCCCCGACCCGAAAATAACGAGGGGAAGAAGATGCATGTACGTTACTTATTAATTTAGGGTTGGCGATCCGGTTTGATAAAATTTCTATATTTTTCACTCTCTGTTCAAATTTCTTGAAATTCGGAGTAGAACGTGGAAATATCATAATAGATATTGTTATCGATTTTTTTGCGTATTTTATTTAATTTTAAGAAAGTTTTTTATCGCTCTTAAGAAGAGCGTTTTGTAGGTCATAATAATTTTTCATTTTACAAAGAAGCGTAGTACTTTTCTATCATCAATAAGCATTAGGTTAATTAAAGTTTGAAACTTAATAGCTGATTTTATATTTTCCACGGCAACGGCACCGCGTCAGTAAAGGCATGTGACATCTCATTTGTTTAATATGGACATTGAGGGAGATGCAAGAAAATTGTTACATTTTTCCTTTGGAGGAATTATTTAGTGTGTAAGAAATAGCTGCAGCATTATTGTGATAAGGAATATAGGTTTTTAAATTTTTTTGTGCCGTTGCCGTGCCGTCGCCGTAGGAATACTAAAAGCGTCCAATGTTAGACTAATTGAACACCAAGCAACGTTTTGACTGCCGCTGCAATTTGCTCCATAGAATAACAACATGTAATATAATTGTGTAAAGTTTGTCCAACTATTCAGGAGTCAGGAGTTCAGAGAATTTGACCTGAACTTTGAATAGCTTTGAATAAACCACGCCTGCAATGGAATTAGTACCAGCTTGAAACGACGTGTTATAATATGAAAGTTTGATGCCTACCTGCTAAACGCTAAACCCTAACACATTCGATAAAAGGCTCATAATGAATTTTGTTTCTAAAACATCACAAACAGTCTAAAATGACAACTTCTATTATTCATGATATCATGATATTTGGTCAAACATATTTTTCAAAACGCTCCTCTTTGTACTGCTACTTAATTATTTTAGAACTTGGCATTAACAGAAATTACGTTTTGTTTACGTATAGCTGCACGATGGATTTATTTTATAATAAAAACAAACAATAATAATTGGGTAGCTAAAATTTAAAAAAAAACAAGGTGTACAATTCACACGGGGTAGAAGTGAAACCTTCAGAAAACTAAAGTAGACGAAAGTGGGGAAGCTACGAAGCACCGCACAAAGAGGAGACCGATTATACTATCTCATTCTCTCGCAGGCTAAATCCTATAGATGTATGAGTTTTTATCTTTTTAGTGTGGCTTTTTCGTTTCAACGAGTTTCAAATCATAACGGTGCTAAAGAAGTGTTCACTTCATAAACTGTGTGCAGTTCACACGCGGTAGAAACCTTCAGAAAGCTAATGTAGACAAGAGTGAGGAGACGAAGCACCGCACAAAGAGGAGACCGACTAGTCTATCTCATTCTCTCTCAGGCTAAATTCTATAGATGTACGTGTTTGCATTTTTAATGTCACTTTTTCATTTCATCGATTTTCAAATCACAACAGTGGTAAAGAAGTTTTCACGTCATAAATATTATGCAATTTTTACGAGATAATATCGGCAAAGAAGGTTCAACAAAGTATCGAAATAAATTTAATTTAATATTATGTTCTTGTGATACAGGAATAAAGGCATATTTTTGAAAGTCTGTTGAAAAACCATTTTTGATTTTCACGAAATAAAATTCCTATTGAATTTTTGTATTGTGCATTAGTTTCCGTCGTTCAGTATCAAGGAACTTGGGCCAAGTGACAGGTAAAGTATGGTATTGTGTTTCTAAAATTTACTGTGTGTTGAACGTGTGGGAGATATCTTTTTCAGTGAAGAAATCATATTCCATTACACCCATACGAGGTATAGCATACTCGAGTCTTAAAATTATTTATTTATATGCATTTGTTATGACAGCTGTACAACCTTTGGTGTAATGCCCGTCACTCTTAAAAGAACATGCAGTCATCAACAAAATTATATGTACGTGAATTAAAAAAAAATTGTTAAATATTCTTATAAAACGTAGTGATAATTTACTTTTCGTAAACCAAAAGATAGTGGTTTGGTGTATCAATGTTTGAATTGAGGCTTATACAGTTTAGACACTTCTTTAACATTAGCTAATACATTACCAATGTTCAGCCCCTTCGGGGGTCATTTCAGCGATGTTGAAAATAAACCCTTTACAGATAAATTTGTAAACAGTGATGAAAAGTTGGACGCTCCTTGCTCTGTTGGTAGATTGAGCTTTCTTTTACCTTGATATGACCAGAGACCAAATTAATTTCACAAAGCTTTGAAAGCAGACGGACAAAACTCGAATAAAGTATACAAAGCGGTCATCAGAATCGAGGAATCGTTGCATTTTTTTAATGGAGCTAAGAAATTTTCTTCTAAATGTAATATTTTTATCAAGGCATTCGCCATGTTAATTTAACCCTCAAGCCTCGTTCAAAGGTCAAAAGGTCAAAGTATTACCGCTTTGCAATAAAATCAAAATAAATTAAATGTTTCTGAATGTATCCGAAAACTGAAAGCGGTTTTTAAAAGGAAATAAAATATGCATTCAAATTATTTACAAATATGTAGAACTAAATAATATATCACCATAGATAATAATATATCATAAATAACGTTAAAAAAATATTTCCAAAAATGAATAATTCTTCATTTGAAATATGTTTTTCTTTTGTTTAGATGTTTGAGAGATCTAAATCTGTAAAAATTTGACAGATCTAAATCTGACTCACAAATGGTATTTAAAAGTTACTAACGGTGTTCATTCGAAAGGTACTCGTAGTTCTGGTCGAGTCTCTTAATTATTTGTCAACAAAAAATGTTATTATATTATAAAGAAAATTGACAATAATTGGTTTTGATAGTCAAAGCTCCCGAGGCAATTATTTTTTTTAATACTGTCAGCATCACAAATCCTACAATTACAACAACCCGTAATTTTAGATATTTCCCGGAATTTTTTAAATAGCATCTCTTGTTAGGTAACCACAATTCACAAGCACATAATGCTTCCAGAAATTCATAAATTGATGTTTTCAAAGAAGATGTGAAGAACGTAATATTATTAAAAAGTAAAGAAAAAAACTAACGTACCTGACTAAACTTTATAAAAGTTGAAGAACACGAATACAAATTCAATTACATAATTTTTGACCCCCTATTTTATTGAATGCTCCGAATAGAAAACGCTATTTTCGTATTTCCTGCAAGAACCCCATTTCCGATTATTTGATAGGATCTAATATCTTTGTATAGGGAGTGAAATGGGAAACATCAATAACCAATAACCATACAAACCGCCATCTTCGGGTCTTTAAAAATATATTCAATTTTATGTGCCATAATTTCGTATAATATCTCATATTTATCGAACGTAATATTTTAACTTTTAAAGGGTTGATGAAATCTTTAAAAAAATATATTAAAAATTGACGGCCTACTTCAACCGATGTCATAAGTTAAACATTGTGTATCATTTAGATATGATTTGAACTTTTCACGGCCTAACGGGTTACCGTGATTTATTTTTAGGCTGTTATGCCGTGTTGCGATTCCTCCTTCTTTTTTTTAATAATTTCCCTCAGGGCCTTTGTCATCTGAGATGCTGTGTGGAGGGTCTTTTTGAGGAGAGGAAGGAATGATCATTGGTCTTGAAGAGACCCATGTTGTAGGAAGGAGGAAACACAGAGGCCGGCAAATCGTTCCACAGCCGAGCTGTTGAACACAACGAGTCGAAGAAGCGACCCGTTCTCATGTGACAAATGTCAACCGTGTGCATATGTTGAGCACGCGTTTGGCGTGTTTCCCGACTATGCACCGGTGTTGAAGGGATCAATGACGCTAATTCCTCGGAGCATCTTTCATTGTAATACCGGTAGAACAAGGATAGAATTCCCACCCGACGCCTGTGCTCTAAAGATTGCAATCCGTATGTTAAGACGGGAGAACGGACCGCCCATTTTTGCTCAGAGTCGGGGGTATTTTTCAGGTATTTTGGAGCTCCAGACCAGAGGTGGCTGCCAAATTCAAACGTGGGGCGCACTTGTGATTGTACAGGATTAGCAATTGTGTAATCTTAAAGTATCTGCGAGCCCTGTACAGTACGCCCAGTTTTTGGGAGGCTAACTTTACTCTGGCTTCGATGGAGCCCCCTATCTGAGCTGGTCACTTAGAGTTACACTATCAGCATATCGATGGAGGTCCTGTTTGGAAGATTGCTTCCGTTGAAGGAAACTAGATTTTCATTTTGATCCCTTTTAGACGTTATCAGACATGATTGGGTCTTTGAAACATTGAATTCAGCGAGATTATTTTTACCCCAAGAGAAAACACTCTCGAGGTATGATGGACACTATGACGCTGTCGGAAACATTGGCTAGAGAAGGAAGAAGCGCATCATGGAAATACCCCAAAAGTAAGTCAAGATTTTACTTATGAATTTAATTTATGAATGTGTGACTTTAAAACTAAAAAGGGCCACTTTTTTTAAACAATAAATAATTCTTAAGAATTACTACCCACCCACATTAATTCAACTCATAAACAATGCAATTAAATTTTCAAATGTATGTATTAAAAGCTCAAATATTAGAAGAATAACATTTTGACTCATTATAATTAATTCCTAGCTAGACGGCTGCACTCTCGCATTTAAGCAATTTTTAAGTAAAGGATATTGGAAAAACTAAACTTGGCCACCTTGACAAATCGGCAATCGCCGAGCACTTAATCGAAACCGGCCATTATTTTGGATTTGTTCTTGAAGTCCTGGGAAGACCCAAAACTCATAGAGCACGCCAGATTACGGAGGCAATTGAAATCTACAAAAACCCCATTAATATTAATAGAGACGACGGGGCTATGCTCAATAGTTCTTGGTATCCAGTAATTGACGGCTACACCAAAGCTAACCGCAAAAAACCATTGTGAAGTACACGGTAATACCAGCTTGTAGTAGAGTGGAGCTGGCGACACGGTATCACTTCCAAGTACATAAGCACACATTTCACCACTAACAATAACACATCTGCCCTGATGATGGACACTGTAACGATGTCCGTAACGTTGGCTAAAGGAGGAGGTAGCGCAACACGACATAACACCCCAAAGGTAAACAACAAAAAAATTTAAGCAGGTACTTCTGTGCTATCCCCGGCAAAATAGTACGTTTTGTACCAATATTTTGAGACCAACTACCGCGCATTGGTCTCTTTCCGTGGGAATATTAATATACCTTTAACATCAATGTATCACAATTCACGAACATTTGAAAGGTTTTTATTTTTATTACACGGACATTGTCTCATTATAGAAATAGATACATTTTGTAACATTTGGTACTCTTCAATATGAAAGCCCGTGGGGTTTTATTTCAGAAGAAAATAAAACTAGAGCTCCAAATAAACTTCGCTCTTCACAAATAAAGTCCTTCTACTAAGATCCACTCATACCAGCACAGTGATAAATGCCAATACATAACCACCTGACCACAGAAGTCTTCCAAATTTTCCATCTACTCTTATAATTCAAAATAAATATTAACTCAACTTTGGCATTAATATTCTAATAAATATAAATGTAAAACCAACAGTAATGAGGGTAGCAAAGGTAAAGTCATGCAATTTCCAAATATAATGTCCTCCACGTGCAAAATCGTATCTTCCCCAAGCATAAACTTTCTAATAAAGTGTGTTTTATCGGAAGTGTCCTGCAGGTAAGTATGTTTCTGTATCTATTTGAAAATAATAAAATTAGATAGAGCCTAAGATTCATAATAAATTGTCAAGCGCCCTTGAGGTGATTTTTCACAAAAACGGCACTCTACAAATTATCCAATTATTATTATTATTAATTAAAGTTTTTTAAATGAAAGAAGTGAGCCGATATCACGTGCTCAACTTGATTTTAATTTTAAATCCATAAAACATTCTCACTCGATGTACGTACGGAATCTAACGACGGTAATTTACGACAACGTAAATTAGGAATGTAAGCATTTGTTCGAATGAGAATAGGTGTGGAATATGTAATAATGCCTCGTATGGTCCTGCCGGTGAGAGCTCCCTTGCAACCTGTATTTATACGAACGCTCAATTGGCCATACACATTACATATCGTAGTATATGTGAGTTTGGAAGAATGAGGTATAATAAAAGAATATATGTGTGCTCAAGATTTTAATAAACAGCACCAATGCTATTCTGAGTAGAGCGTGCAAAACCGTTATATCGTTACAGCAATTTCGCGAATTTCGCGCAATTTTTTAGTACCGCAAAAGCGGGATTAGAAATGCGAATTTCGCGCTATTAAAAACGAAAGGTGATAGGGAAATCCCCGCTACGAACAGTGCGTCGGGGAATTCGCGAATTCCCTACAGCAAACTAACGTTTGTTTGTAGTTTTACTCAGTCTCAGCCTCACTCACAACTCACAACTACTCGCAAGTCGGACAAGTGCGTGACTAATCTGTCCTATTTTATATGTTTACTACGTGAAAGCGTGAAAAAATTATTATTATAAATTTACTAATATATTAAAGTGTTATACTCGTTTTCTTGTATCAAACTATAAAAATAATTATTTTAAATTTACTTTTTCTTTTTGCATGAGCTCCACACATGCCTATGTCATCTTTGGGGATCCTGTGTGGGGTTTTTTTTTAATAAAAGGAAGGAGAGGAGAGTTCTGGGAAGGAAAAGGATTAAAGGGGTGTGTAAAAATTGGAGGTCTTCACTCAGGAGAATTTCTTTGGGTAGACTGGTTTTTTATAAATGAAGCACTTTTTGGTTTTAACTTTAAGTTCTTGATTTTTTATTGTTATGATTTGAATATTTACAAACTGACGACAATAACTTTCCCCACCCAACGGACAAGGTTTCAGTAGTATTTTAAATTCTTAGTGCAAGTTTTTGTAAAGAAGTAAGTTAATTTTACCTATGCAAGCCTTTTTATAAAGGTTTCGTACATCTATATTTACCTTGTTTGTTGTGTGAGAAAGGGACAAAAAATAAAAATGATTCTATCGACATCTAACGAACAAATCAGACAACTCTTGGATCGCAATCCAACCTTTGATGGTAACTCAACTTCATAATTGGTTTGAGTCCTGGGTTTAAATCTAAACAGGGTGGGTAGGAATCTGGTGTTCAGTGTGTCCTGGTCATCCGCCTCCAATGCCTAGACAAACCTCACCCCATGAACCCGGGCACCCCTGCTAAATCACTAAACGTAGCGAACCACTTGGGGTGACCTATGGCAGAGGTGTTGGTTATCCAATAAAGGTTCCCGGGGCGGCGGTATCCATTCCCTCCTCCCAAATTACTAATATATTAAAGTGTTATACTCGTTTCCTTGTATCAAACTTTTGTTTGTAAAAAATTGATACTACAATTATTTAATTCAAAGACTTCAAAAGGTCTAATATAGTGCGGAAACATTTTTTGCGATCTACAGATCATCAATCAGCGAAGTGTAAACTCTGTCCAGTTATTATTAAAATTAGTGGACGATCAACAAGCGGACTACATACTCATTTACGCACTAAGCACGGAATTGGAGCTAAAAATGTTAACTCCGACTAGATATCCGAAGAGGATGATTGTCCTATCCCAACACCAACTAACTACGAGCCACAGTTAATCTACCGAAGTAGCAGCTACAACCTCAACCTTAATTGACGAAGATGACCACATCGAAAAACTACAATCACTGGCGAAAAAAGCAAGATATCACACTATTTTTAAAAAACTGATTCTCTCTCTATAAAAGTGTCCCGTATGGTGGCAAAAAATGGATTACCATTTAAAGTTTTCGTAAGTTCAGAAGAAATACGGTCTTTGTTACTAATGTCGCAATATCGCAAATTTTGCGGTATTACATGTCCGATATCGCAATATCGCGGTATTGAATATATACTGCGGTATTTCTTGCTCTAATTCTGAGGTACGAGTGATAGTTCGGATGTGTGTCTTTTATAAATTTAATAACATTGTGCAAAGCGTTCACTTACAAATACATTTTATAAATCGTAGCTCGACTTCTTAATTACTTTCCCTGATCTATCAGGATATGAAGAAACCCTTCAGATACTCGAGCGACGCTCTCTTCAAGGAGTTTAATGTGCTTGATGTTCGACAATGTTACATAAAAAAAATAACAATCTGCGTCCACAAAAATATAAGCAAAACGATAACAGTCGATCACAATCATCAAACCAGAAGTAAGAGCAGAAACGACCTTTCCATTCCTACAATCAATACTGCGGCTTATCAAAAAGTTTTCTCATACCTGGGACCAAAAATATACAACAAAATCCCCTCTCAATTTAAACTGTGTGAATTATCATCCTTCGGTACTAAAATTACAAAATGGTTATTAGACTTAGGTAGGACAGATTCTGAAAAATTATTAAAAAACGTAGTCTGAGTTGATTTCTTCGATTTTGTATTTTGTATTTTCCTAAAAAATATATTTTTTTAATTTTTCTTTCTTACATTTATATATTATATTTTTATTTTATATTTTACATGTATCTATCTGGATTTTATTGTTTATTACTGCTAATTTGTATTTTCCTAAAAAAATACTTTTATTTTTATTTTTATTTCTCTTTCTTACATTTATATGTTATATTTTTATTTTATTTTATATTTTACATGTACCTACCTGGATTTTATTGTTTATTACTGATGTATACCTAGAATAACACAACTTATATCTGATATTGTACCTAATATCTAAGTAACTCCCCCAATATGTACCATTATTGTTAATTATTATTGAATCCATTAATGTGAAATTATGTACACGCAACCTGCCAATTTGACTGTCCTAAAACGGGAAACCTTCCTAGTTGGACAGTCAAAGCTTCCTTTTATATTGTTATATCTTGTATGTAATAAATGTAATAATAAAAATAAAAAAATAAAAATAAATAAATATGAGGAAATCACTCTGGCGCAGCCGGTAAGATTTAACAATCAACGGAGCATTTTCACTAAAATTAATTCCGATGGACAGAACAGAACAGTGAATGGCAGTATTTATTTATTTATTTGATGCAATATTATTTACATTTTTTACATAATTCAATGATGTTGGCCTCACTGGGTGGTTTACCCGTGCTGAGGCCTCCATTTCATATACAAAATTATACACAATACATATAAATATATATATACATAATATTGGTGAAAAAAAGTATAATGGATAGATTAACAAAAAATATGGCGAATATCAAGAACTTGAAGATAAACCTAAGGAAAGTAATTAGAATTAGGTACCTAGTAAAAAAAAATTACTCGTACAAGCATCTTGGTTTAATTTAAAGATAATTAAGAAAAAAATTAAATTAGAAGTAAAGAGAAGAAAAGATTTAGTTTACTGATAAATAAATAAAACGAGTATTAAAGATTTCAACTTTTTTATTTTAATTTGATTCAAAAGTCTGTTGAAAAGTGTACTACTTTACAGAACTCATTACCGTGGATTAGGAGTCTATTTGTGGCAGAGAGCATTTGATAGCACTTTGAAAAAATAGGACGTGAGAAAGAAAAAAAATAATTAAAAGAGGGCGAGGTTGCAACGGGATTGTGAGCGTTAGACCTATTTATATAACACTAGTTCGTGATCTTATGAATGAATGTTCATCAGGCAATAAAATTGTAAACGATTCTTTAACTCTGTGGAAGTATGTACTGACCCCCTACTTATACGGTCTCGCCTCTCGTCCATTGACTATTGACTTGTTCACTGACCGGTGGTTGATTTAGTTCATTCAACCGCCAGGCGTCAATACTTGTGTCCGTTGTTCCCAACTTTTCGGTGGATCAATCTGAATCTCCGGTCAGATAAGTGATTTGTTTAGTAACGCTTAATTCGCCTGTTGGTCGGAGAGTTACGCATGCATTGAAGGAGTGTTGAGCTAAAATTTCGGTTAAACAGTTGATCTGTAGGATTGGGAACAGCGGCCGTTAAACTACGTATTGTCTATTACCTCATTATGCATGCATGTAGTATTAGGAAGGATGGTTCTGAAATTAATGCATGTTGCTTATTTCAAATAATTAATTCATTTTTACGTATTCAGTCAGCTTTATGCTAAATTTTTAAAATAAAACTAACATTAATTCTCTTTTTTAAAGCACTGTGGTAAGTTAATCACTAGTAAGCTTATCCTATGCCTAAATAAAATTTCCGAGAAAATAAATTTGTATTTTAAATGTTAACCATAATTTATTTATTTATTTCAACGCCATAAATTGGCTATTACAATCCGGTGATACATGATACACAGTGGTACACAGGAGGGTAATTACAATGATAATAATGTACATTAAACAAAGTTCATATGTATGATAACAACTAGTATTTAGTTATAGGATACAAATATGTTTTACAACAAAAAAAAAGAATATGATCACGTACAAAGTTATACACATTTTTATGCAGAATAAAAATAAGTAAATAAAGGTGAATTCTCAGAAAAATTCTCAACATCAAGTATAATATACTTTACTTTTATTTCTACATATCGTTGGATTCTAGGAATTGGCTAAAATGTAGTAATTCAGTAATGATATTATTGTTACCTTCAGTTGAAATGACTGTAGTTTGAAATGACTACAGGTACTGCTAACAAGTTCTGCTTTTCAGGGCTGTCATTTAGAGAATCAATAATAAATCTTTGGTTTAAAAATAATATTTGAAAAAAAAAGTACATTTATTAGCTATCATTTAACTAGTCTGTCTGATAGTTATTATACATGAAGTAAGTAGTTTGGAATCTATATTATAGTATGATATAGACGCTGTGCAGATGAACATTATTTTACCTAACCTAAATGTTGTGTTTGGGGTATGATATTATAGCCTTTTTATAACTATATTCGGTGCACTTGAACACATCTACTACTTCTGAGAAAGCATTGCCAACTGCATGCAATCTAGGTATAAGCGAGTATCTAAATGACTCAGTCCTGATATTTTTGTTGCAATTAAAAAGAATTTTGGATCGAGTAGTTCTAGTAGGTATGTGGAAGGTAATTAGGTTTAATAAATCAGGTCTGTCTATAATACCATTAACAATTTTTAAAATAAAAGTCAAGTCGGAAATAAGTCTTCTATCTGAAAGTTTGAGTAAGTTTAATTCTTTCATCAAGTGATTGTAATTTATTGACTCTATTGGTAGACCAAGTTTATAGTTAATGAATCTTAAGAATTTATGCTGAATTTTTTCAATGGAATCGGAGTGGATTTTGAAGTGAATAACTATATTCGACTTGACTTCGAACAAGAGAGAAATACAGGATTTTTAATGTTGAAATATTTTGAAAATCTCTGGCATTTCAAAGAATGAAACCTAGCATTTGTAATCCTTTATTGGTTACTGTAGTTATATATGGAAGAAAGTTAAATTTGGAATCGAAAATAATGCCAAGATCATTAATTTCGCTTACGAGTTGGCAATGTAGCGTGGCGGGGGAAGATAATGAGAATATAAAAAGTAAGGGTATAAGTTAAAAAGCCATTTCAAACCACAACTCAAATCTTAAGGGTCTTTAACCAGCCAGCGGCCGAAAATCCACATTTCGTCGAAAGATGTTCTTACGATCATACAGGGCGGTTCCAATGAGAAAGATTAATTATTCTCCGTACCAGCTTTTTAAAACTCAATATCGATTTTATTTCATTCCAAATTTACTTTAATTTATACATACATCCAAAAATGCTGAAAGGCGTGATGATAAAACTTTTAAAATTTAGTATTTTTAATCATAAGTATTTATCATTTTTCAATAATGTCTAAGCAAAATAAGAATGTAAAAAAAAATCTTAAATAAATTTTCGTTTTAAATAAGGGTTCGGATATTTTTTTACATGATTTCATTTGAACTAAAATTAAAATTTTGTAACATGCGTTTACTAGATAAGATATGGATTTACAATAATGTATATGAAGTATGTCTTGTAAAATAAGATTTATCGTTTGAAATTTTAACAAATTTGACAACGACCTATGGTATAACCTTATTATACTAAAAATAAACATTTTTTCTTAAAGAAAAATGAAATAATACAACTTTGTATAAACCACTTATATGATGTGCAAATCCGACCGGTTTCGGAACAAACGTTCCTTTGTCAGGGAAAGCTTATACTAATTTGACAGTTTAGAACAATGTTTTATTGGTGGAGCCGTTGTTAGTTAATAATGTAGATTGGGTGGGTAGGTATTAGTGTAGAGTGGGTGGGTAGGGGAAGTACGTAAGTAGCTTTCCCTGACGAAGGAACGTTTGTTCCGAAACCGGTCGGATTTGCACATCATATAAGTGGTTTATACAAAGTTGTATTGTTTCATTTTTCTATAATGGATAACCACAAAGTAAGAGCTACATTCAAAAATATAAAAAAAAATATATAAAAAATAAAATAAAAAATAAAAAAATAAAAAAATAAAATATTTTTTCTTAAAATTAAAAACAAGCGTTTACTAGATATAAGAACAATCTTTAGAAATCAATTTATAATTTTTTATGGAAAAGAGTCAATATGTCTTAAATTCGATTTAAAAATGACTATTTCCGGTTTTGTCTGGTTATACTCTCTTAACGGTTGTCCTTCACAATTTTCCTATCGTACAGTTATTAGATTATGTACCCGTGCACTCATATTTTAACGTGTTCTGTGTTTACTAGTATTTTAATTTTCGACAAAGTAATGTTCTTACCAAACAAGAACATAAAGTTGACATGTTCACTTTGCAGTGTTTTGTTAACATTCTGCTATTCTAATTTCGTGTCAATTCACTTTTAATTTGAGGTGTACAAAGTGTACATTGCATCGGGACAAACGCATCGCATCTTCCGAGCTTGTCAAACAGCGTTGTGTGAACTGAAACGTGAAGTGTACACACGCCAACAATGTCTGAGCCCGCACGTGTATCGGAACATTATTTCCGTGTGTCGAGAATGTCAACAACTGTTAATTTGTTGAAAACAATAAACAATGGCGATATACCAACTCGAGGGCTCGGGCGCGCTCTTGCTTGATATTGTTATGGAAAGATTTTTAATATGATGATGAGTAAAACAATAAACTTGCATAAAGAATCTCTTTTCGGTGACATAATTTTCAGAAACCCGAAAAGCTCATCTCTTAAATAGGTCATTTCTTACACAGTGATCCCTGACATCACTAAATTGCTAGGTACCTACCTAAACGCAAATATTTTCAAGTAGACACATCACTTCCAGTATGAGCTATGGAACTTTGAAATATTTGTTTAACACTTTGGTTAAATACACAACATTTCTTATTATGGTGCTATCTAGGTTTATCAGTAATAAAACATGTGTTTTGAAATTCAGGCGAGTAACCAGGAGTGTTACGATAGTTCTGATATGAGAAAGTGTTTCTGCTTGGCAAAAATTTATAATTTTTAATTGCAGTCATTTTCAGTTGCAATCATTATGGTCACTGATTCCTCGCCCAGGGATTTCGTTAGCGTAAATTGAAATTTGTCAACCGTTGGCTTTTCTTAGAAATAACTAGAACAAATGTTAACAAACAACTTACATTCATTATTGCACAATTATTTATGAAAAAGCCTGAAGAACTACAGCTTACAACTCTTGGTCGAGAAGCAATGCACACCACTCTTATAATTTACATTAATAAAATGCAATGGTATTTCATGTTTATACAAATAAACCACCGAGTTCTCATAAGCTCTATTTTTGGTGACTTCCATCTAGTAATAGCATTACCGTCGTAATAAATGTTATAACTAATTGGAAAGAATAATTAATAAAATAAGTAAAGAGAGAAGGTTTTGTTGGAGATGGTAAAGAATTATTATTTTTAGTAAATCGCAATAAAAAATGTTTTTCGTGTATTTATTTGCTTAAAATGCTCATCATTTTAACTTTACACTTAATAATATTAGAAAAATTTTTACGTCTGATTCTGGAGGCAATTATTCTACGGAGAACGAAAAATTGTGTCCTATTCTCTTAAATTCTTTTCCCTGCATACTTCAGTCTGCAGTTTAAAAGAGTTTTAGTTTCTCGCTTGCAACTCTCGCTGTTTGACTTGGTAATAACTTTAGTTTGCTTAGCGTTTAGCTTTTATGCGAACCCTGAGACATGAAACGTCCGATACTTTATTGTTTCCGTTGTTTCGATACGGGAGAACTTTCTTCGGCATTTTCTCATCAAATAATAAATTATATCTCCGTACGTTTGCTTTCCCGAAAATATAATCAGGAACGTTTATGGACATAGTTTACGACTGTTTCCTAAGGAGTAATATATCATCTCATTGTTGAGAAAAAAGGAAAATGTTAAAAAGTATCTAGACGCTTTTAGAGATATCGCGACAAAAGGGTTGGGCCATCAATCACCTCTTATAAAGGGGAAGATAAAAATGATTGTTATGTCCTTTTAATGTACCTAAAGGTCATATTTTTCTCTCCTTAAATTTGGGAAAAGGCTTCCCTATAATGGGTTTCTTTGGCTTTGGAAAAGCTGTTTAATAAATGAGGAATGGGCGTTGATTCCTATCAAAAACATAGCATTCAAATGGTTCGATACGATTTTAAATATTTCAAATATTTATTTAATACTAGCGAGTTCCCGGCATGCGTTGCAATGCCACTAATAAAGAAATTGTTTCCCCCTGCATGTCTTTTCCCATTCATTCCGTTTCCCTTCCGCCTCCCCTTCCCTTCCCATGTCCCCTTCCCCTCACGCGTTCCCGAATATTATTAAATTTATAAATAAAAATTAAATTCAATTCAATTCTGTCATGCGTGCGAATACCGAAAACAAAATGTTGAAATTCATTTCCTTAAGAGTAAATATGTAGAATAAAAATTCATTTAAGTACTTAACAATTTATTCAAAAATCGATCAATCAAATTTGGTACCTAATAGGTACCTATTTAAAATATTTATAATTCTTGATTCGATTCAAAGTATGAGGCGAGTACTTCAAATGAATCCATTAATTTTAAGATTTTCTAAAATAGGATTGTGATCAATCAATCATTATTTTGCAAAATGTCATTCCCAAATGTTGACATTTTTGACAGTTTTACAAGAGTTTTTGTAATGATTAAAAAACTTTTCAGATGGTATTGTCGTGTGGTTGTAATAATCCAGAAGTCTTCGCGGGGGTTTAAAGAAGGTATTTTTGAAAGTTTCAAACATTTCCTATGTTTCCTATGTACTCACATACTCGTATATATAATACACAGACGTAAATAAGCATATCCTGATTTTTATATTAAAAAAAAAAATTATTAAAATTAAAATAAAAACTTTATTATAAATAAATAAAAAAAAATTGAAATTATAAATAAAAATCAATAAAGAAAAAATTTAATTTAAATTATAACCACTTTAGTAATGTAATGAAAGTAGTTCTTGTAATTGATTTTCCACATTCTAAGTAAATCAGTTTTCGTCGAAATATATTTTTTTAAAGTTATTAGCTCCACCCTCATAACTTCCCTCGGGGGGTATGTTTACTATGAGGATGATGTATGAAGGGTGTTTTAAAGAAATGGAGGAGAGGAGATTTCGGTAACAAAAGGGTATGAGGGGTGGATAGGAATCTGAGGGTCAGTGGGTCCAGCAGTGACAGACATATACAGACAGCAAGTCAACAAGCTAATTGTTGATATATTTAGTATATCAATTTTATTATATAAGCATACCTTATTGAAGTTATTTTCATCAAATAGGGGAATATTTTGATAAAGCTATTAAAATTGACTAACACATTAGCAGTATTTTGTTGGCTGAAAGAAAAAAAACTATTATATTATAACGATTTTTTTATATTTTGTACCTACATATTGTGTGGGTTAAATTCAATACCTAATATTTTTACTTTGTATTTATTTTTGTGCAAGTGTTTTAAACAGTAGTTTCCTGCACTATTTACTAGTATAATTTTATATATGTATGTAAAAGCCTAAATATTCGTAAATAAATATATATTAATCTATCCTTCCCACAGCAACGCAAGGCAATGATTCGGCTGGAAAGGTAAAAGCGTCTCCCTAAACCAGCCTCCACCTAAACGGCCCGCCACGCAGTTGGAGGAACATCAATAACGCCATTTTTTTTTAAATATCAGCACTCTAGCGCACCCAAAAGTCACCATTTTTTTAAATATCAGCACTCCAGCACACCCAAAAGTCACCATTTTTTTAAATATCAGCACTCTAGCACACCCAAAAGTCACGAGCCGCCACTGCCTATACCTCATCCCATGAATCTGGGCAGCCCTGCTAAGTCAAAGAAATTAACCACTCGGGGTGACCTATGGTAGAGGTGTAGGTTATCCATGAATGGATCCCGGGCGGCGCTACCCATACCCGCCTTCCAAAATGTAAAATCACTTCGAAACAAAAACGTTATACCCATTAAAAAGGGTGAGGGTATCTTTACATAGTATAAAGCAATGTCGCTCCCGCTGTCTGTGCGCTTAGATATTTTAAACTTCGCAACGGATTTTCATGCGGTTTTCACCAAAAGATATAGTGATTCATGAGTAAGGTTTAGGTATATAATTTGTCAAGGTTTTGTGTAAATTGGTTGAAATATAATATAATATATAAAGGAATCTGGCTGGCAAGCGGGCAACGGGCAGCAGACGGGCAGCAGCGGGCAGTGTAGATTTGATATGTATGCAAATTAACAGATGGCATTGGTTATAAAGGTTGGGTAATGTCGTTGTCAGTAGATGGCGTTGTGTTTCGTTAGCCACAGCAACGTATGGCCGGGTCTGCTAGTATAAAATAATTTAAATAAGTCGTCTCAATGTGGCATAACTACATACTGCTAATAATGCTAATGGCCTTTAACGCCGAAAGAGAATAGATGTCACAAAAATAGAAATTAAATTACTAGCGGAACTTAATAATAGCAATACTAAATTTGAGTTATTTAAAAAATAATAATCCTTTAATAATTCGAATGATGAATACAGAAACATTAAAACATATTTTAAAACCGAACAGTTGGTAGGTATGTACTAAAATTCATTTCAGAAAAAGTTTGTCTAAATATTGATATACTAGCTGACGAACTTCGTACCGCCTCTTCTACTGGTGAATTAAATAAAGTTTTTTTATTAGTTAGAAATTACACAATTAAGCAATTATCGATGCCCAACTGTCCGTTGTTTGTTTTTGTCAGTATCAGAGATGGCGTTATGTACGGATTTATATTTTTTGTGATTTTCTTACTTTTCCACTTACTTACGGGAATTTTTGAAAGGAAGCGGGTACGGGTGACGCCGCCCCGGGAACCATTTATTGGATAACCAACACCTCTGCCATAGGTCACCCCAAGTGGTTCGCTACGTTTGATGATTTAGCAGGGGTGCCCGGGTTCATGGGGTGACTTTTGTGCGGGTCTTGGCGGCGGATGAGTCTGCCCACATGCTGCGTGGCGGGCCGGATCGAGATAGACTGGTTGAGGGAGGCCTTTTGACCTTTCCAGCCGGATTCTCTCGACCAATGGGTCGAAAGAGTCCGGCTGGAAAGGTCAAGGTAAAAGGTCGATTCCGGTCAAATCAAAGGCCTTGCACCGCAGTTGGAGGGATGGATTCACTCCCGGATACACTGACCTCCAGATTCCTACCCACCCCTCATGCCTTTTTCCTATCCTAACCTTCCTTAAAAAGACCCTCCACACAGCATCCCCTAAGATAACATAGGTCCTGAGTGGAGCTTACGTAAAAAAATGGGTTTCAGAGATTTCATAACGCCAGAACTTACCATTATATATATCCTATGTTACTCGCTGATAATGTAGCTTTCTGGTGAAAGATTTTTTATAATCGGTTTAGTGGTTTAGGCGTGAAAGCGTAACAAACAAACTCCCGCACTTTCGCATTTATAAAATTATTATAGATTGTATTTTTCCTTTGGAGGGGTGCAGAGACATGCGTTCACCGTTTGTCTCATTTTCTTCTATCGACATTTAGAGTGTAAGAAAGAGGGGCAGCATTATATGATTAAGAACAAAATCAAAACAATTAGCGCATTGACATTTGACGTTTTTGAATTTTTGGAATTCACGCACAGTTAAATATTATACCTATCATAATATTGCTGCATTTCTTTCAAAATATGAGAATTCGTTCCATACAAAATGTATGAAAAAATTATTTTCTTCATAACTTTCATTTTCGTGAATTTTTGCGATGTTTTGATAGTTATTTTGTTATTCGGGGCGGAGACAAATCCAACAAATCAAAGATCATCAATCTCGATCCAGCGGATCTCGAGTTATAAATAGTGTAACTAACCCGACTTTGTTTTATATATTAAGATTTCAAGTATCCGTATTTTTTTTACATCGTGGAAACCGAACGACAAATTTGTGATTTTACGAGTTTAAAATATTTGTTTCAAATTGTAAACTCATTGTTTGATGCCCCTGCATACCCACAAACCGTGTTTAATTTTGTTGCATGTTCCTCGTTAGTCAACAACGAGGCACTTCCTACGTTGTAATTTAAATGAAATTTCTAGTCCTCTACCTAACACTAAAATATGCATATTCAGTCATAACATGCATCCTATGTACATAGATAAAAATTAGTTCTTTATGTCATTATTGAATATATCATTATTGACTTAAGATTTTCTGGGAAGAACTAGTTTATTTATAAATAAACCATAATTTTCAAACTGAATAAAATAATATTAACTAGCTGGTTCCCGGCATGCGTTGCCATGCCGTTTAATAAAGAAGTTGTTTCTCTCTGGGTTTCCTTTCCCATTTGTTCCGTTCCCCTTTCGCCTCCCCTTCCTCTCCCGCGTCCCCGTCTCTCTCGCGTTCCCACTCCGATTCCTCCACCTTCACTGTCCACACTCTATTCCCCCCTTCCCCCGTCCCGCGAACCCCACTCCCGAGATTCCTCCCTCCCAGATTCCTCCCTCCCAGATTCCTCTTCCCCCTCTCGTATTCTTCTCCCCCTCCCGCGAATCCCCCTCCCGTGTTCCCCTCCCCCCTCCTGGGTTCCTCACCCCTCTCCCGCATTCCATACATTCATTCCAGGTACATTTAGTTTTCAAACATCTCGCGTGCCACCTATTGCAATTTTTTTTACAATTTTCATAATGCCAGAGCTCGTATATGATATTCTGATTTATGAGCTATATTATTGTAAAGTTTCATTAAAATCCATTCAGTATTTTTTGCGTGAAAGAGTAACGAACAATATTATTAAAATAAGGTATTTTCTTAATAAAAATACTTAAGAAATAACACGGACAAATAATATGTTTGTGTAAAATCACATAAAATAGTTTAGTAGGTAATAAAGAACACTTCTAACTTGTTGATGTAATTTGGAATTTTTTTATTATATTACCCACACACAGGAAGCGCCTCAGTGGTTTCCCACTACTTACTTTTGTTTACATGTTTACTTTTTGCTTCCTTTTATATTACTTGTATCTTGTGCTTGGAGTGGTGGGAGTGTCGACACTCCACACCTCCACACAACTTACTGTATTTTGAAATTATGTGAAAAGTTATTTTTGAAATGTAGTTAGAAATAATGGAAAGAAATAATATTTTAAAAAGTATAATTTTAATACTGCTTTACAAGATGTGATTACTGCACGATAAATTCTTTCAATCATATTTTTATGATAATCTTTCCTATCCGGTATCTGAACATTTGAAAATCCATATAAAGTAATTATTAACCATGTTAATTTAGATTTATTATAATGTTTAAGTTATTTTTTCAATAAAAAAAGAAGTTGAGGGGATTAAAGTCTCGGCCCACGTCTCCATCTAATAATAAACAAAGTCAACTATCGATTTTAACTTCTCCCACGCATCTGTGCAAGTTTTTCATGAGGAATATATGAATAAATTTGGGCGGTTCGTTTATGTATGTTGGTAAAATGAACACATACAAATGTACAGAAATTTATCATAGGTAAAGCCTCAAGTTGCCACAGGTGGAATTTTAATATAAATATGACATTTTAGACCCAGCACAAACAGAAGTCTCCTTAACAAATAATGTGCGAGTGTAGTCCGTTGTGTTTACTTGCTTACCTACCCACAACAATAAACATACATAACTTACATAATTCATACAAAGATTTAGTTTTTAACATAAAATTTAGGTTGTAGCCGTTGTAATGAAATCCACACTTTTATACGGTAAACACAATTGGTCTTTATTGGAGTGGGTACAATCAATTTACAAGTATGTCACGGTTCAATGATCTTGAACCGTGACATATCTTGGAGCTTTATGGGTATTTCAATAATAAATAACTACTTGTTTCCTAACCGCTCGTTAAACCTAATAACAAAAGGATTAAAAGATTTTTTCTCTCTGGAGACCTAAAGCTGCGCGGGACACTCCGGAAGGCAAACTTAAATACTTGAGTTCTTTCATGTCTTTATATCGGTCAGACCGTCTATCAAATCTAACGGTCGGATGCAACCTCTAACCCATGGATTCTCAATCTCTTTTTGCCCACCGCCCACTTTGAGAATATTTTTATTTCTAGCGCCCACTAACTCGTGAATCCGAAACAGCAATTGACCACAATGGGGGGGGGGGCGTAACGGGATACCACGACAGGGTTACATTTGCCATAACGGAGGGGGCATAATGGGATAGGGAAAATATGTTTGTGGATGAATGGCCCCTAATGGGATGGGATGGGGTAAGATAGGATAGGATGGGATGGGTTTCCCTGTGTCTCCTACCACCCCCTGAAACGCCCCCCCCAATTTTCTCTTGGTCTTCTACCGCCCCCCTGAAGGTCTGAAAGGCCCCCTAGGGGGAGTTATCGCTCACGTTGAGAACCTATGCTCTAACCAATAGCATACCTAGTCCCTAACCCGTAAGAGACAAGCGATGTGGAAAAGTGAATGTATTCTAGATTGAAAACTTATCAATACACACTCGAAATAATTAGATTATCTACAAGGTTTCATGAAGATGTAGAAAGTACCAACTTATCAAAGACGTGTTTAATAAAACCTTTTTTACCGAAACATTAAAAAAAACTAATAAGATTGCGTGTAATAATATAGTATTTACGGGAATCATTCGGTCTCTCGAAAACAATAAATTTGTGAAGTAGAGGGATACCGAATTCGAAACAATCAAACGTCATCACACTTAATCATGGTCCCATTCAAGTTACGAGAATTTACGTGAACAATTTACGTGAACACACCATTATCAAATAAATACTGCAGCTCACATATATTTATGTACAATTAATTATTTAAGTACTAACTTATACCTAACTAATAACTAATAGCATTTATGTACACTCCCCTTCCATACACAAGCAAATGCTTTTAATGGAAGGGTAGTAAAAAAAAAAACCTGTAAAAAAAATATTTAGTTTTAAAATTGTAATTATAATAAATGTTTCAATAAATAAATAATAAAAATAAAAAAAATAAAAAAATTTCTTAGTATATTACTTTTCAGATAATTCCTCCGAATGAGTTCAACATAAAAATTCTTGATAAATATAATCTGTAATTTCTAAATTGACATTTCGTTTATGCCCATCTCTAATCTCTAGTATCTACTCGTCGTTCGAAGGTGGGTTTATCCATATCCAATAATGAAGAATAGAAAATATATCGTGTGTGGTATCGTCGTATAAGGAAATTCAGCCCGTTAAAAGTTTCTTCGCACAATTATATTCTCCTTAAAAAGAAAAAGAATGTCATTTATTGTACTTCCGTATATAAATTAATAACGTCGCATAAAGCAACAGATATCATAGAAATAATTCTTAAGATGTTGTGACATAAACATGACCTTTTATCGCGAACAATTAATAAGTATAATTAAACCAGTGATGTGTATAAGTGAGGAATTATTCATATAAAGTATAATCACATCAAAATGAAAACATTCGAACTTCACCGGACTCCTACTTCGTTGTTCAAATGCAACAAGAGTTTAGGTTTATTTTTGAAGTGAAAACTTCTTTAGCACCGTTGTGATATGAAACTCTATGAAACGGAAGCGAGCGACACTAAAAAGAGACAAACACATACATCTATAGGATTTAGCCTGCGAGAGATTGAGATAGCAATAAAATATACATTCATTTCACAGCTACTCGGTTCCAATATAATACTTACGATAAATACACGGTCCCACGCAAGTCTCCTTTAGTCTAGTGATAGGAAGCGCCTGACGAACCTTAGCGAATCTTAGGCAAAGAAAACACAAAAGAAAGCGACATCTAGTTACTAAGAATACAACACAAATACTAATAAGATGAAAAATACTAATAAGAATAAAAAAATGGAAAAAATCATCCTTCACATTGACAAAAAAGAGTACTTCATACTCTCCCCATTCTTGTCTACTCTAGTTTTCTGGAAGTTTCACTTCTGCCGCGTGCGAATTGCACACTCTGACTTTTTTGTTTATCAAAATGTTTCAACTCTTACATCCCTAGTAGGTATTTTTTTTTTTTTTATTTTTTTTTTTATTATTACATTTATTACATACAAGATATAACAATATAAAAGGAAGCTTTGACTGTCCAACTAGGAAGGTTTCCCGTTTTAGGACAGTCAAATTGGCAGGTTGCGTGTACATAATTTCACATTAATGGATTCAATAATAATTAACAATAATGGTACATATTGGGGGAGTTACTTAGATATTAGGTACAATATATTATGTACCTATAGATCGTAGGTGTAACGTCCAATAATAAATAATAGAAAATATGACGTGAGGTACAATAGTAAAACCTTTAAAGTTTCTATGTTCAATTATAATTTCCTAAAGTGGAAGTAGAAATGTTATTCATCATAATAAATAAAAATACAATGAACGTCACCACACACAGAGAGACATTGTAGTATAATGGTGCAGATGTGTCCACATAAACATGACCTTTTATCTCGTACAATTAAATATCAAATGCTTGTCTGTAACACTTCCTTTTGGCATTTATAAATTCATACAATATCTTGACCTAGTCAATTTAAATACGCTTATCACGAGCTGATAAAATAAAACAACAATACTTCCTTTAATAAAAAATGCTTAATTGGCAATGCCATAAAAATAAAATAACTGAGTTGATTATTAAAATAAATGTAAAGAGGCGTATCGTTTCATTGAATGAAAACGTTATTTTTTATTATGACATTATACATTACATTGATGTTTGAAATCGTGATTGATCGTAAAACTACTACATAAAATAAACGAAAGTACCTACTGAAGCCATTCTGAGTCATTCATTCAATTTCTCGACAAACTACATTATATACTAAACAAAATTATTCAGCGCCTAACTAAATACAATACTCGTTCACAAACGCAGCAAAAAACCTAAAGCTTTTGAGCCGGGCCGGGTTACTGGTTACAAACTCTGGGCATTCTTTTAATGAAAAAGATATGCTATAAGTTCTGATATTATTAAAAAACTTTGTTTTTTCGCCAAACTTCAAACACTTTATTTATTTATTTATTTATTTATTTATTTGTTTGTTTATTTAGCACAGCAATATACATTTATATACATAATTTATTAAATTTTGACTGCCCAACTAGGAGTATTATCCCGTTTTAGGACAGTCAAATAATTAAGGGTATGAACATGTGGATAAAAAAGGAAATAAAAAGAAGAGAAAGAATATAAAATAAAATAATAAAAAAAAGTTGAACGTATACATTTGCCCTGAAGAAGGAACGTTCGTTCTGAAACCGATCGGATTTCCTCAAATATGAAAGTGGTTCAAACAAAGTTAAATTGTTTTATTTAGTTTTTTTTTCTTTCGTACGATCAGTATAACTTACTATTGTAATATTCGAGGCAGCCTAAAATCAAAAGTCTGCTTATATTATGTTTGTAAAAGTTCATGATAAATGCTAACTAAATAAACGAAAAAAAATCTTTCTTTGAACTTCTGTTTGATTAAGAATTAAAATGTCTGAAACGTTTAGACAATTTTTATTCAGTCGATACAATGCACTAAAAATAAAGTCGAAATCTTAACAACGCGAAAAAAACGTGAAAAAAATATGCAACACGCTGCACTGTTGTATTAGACGGATGGATTGAATTCGCTAAAATAAAGTGGGAATCTTGAAGACGTAAGTGAAGAAGGCGTGTTAGACGCACGTACGGTCACAGGCAAAAATATTCAAATACAAAAGAGATATGTTATGGTGTCCGCGCAACTGTCGGCGGACTACAACCTAACTAGAGTAGTTTGCATACGAAAATAAATTGTTCATTTCGTTGATTTTTTGAAGATGTGCTTTAGTATTGGTTAACAATATAGTTTGAATACGGAAAGAATTCGTTCATTTGATTTATCGTTCGTTTGATTTATTCGTTCATTTAGTTTATTTGTTAAAAATTTTTGTTTGTAATAAATGTTTGTCCTCAGCCCACTGCTATTCATAATGGTCATGAATTATCTAACAAGCCAAGAAATGAACAGTATTCTCAAGACTATGCTTTTTGCAGATGATGTAGTACTTCAAATGGTAAATACAAATATTCAGTCTTTTTCCTGCTAATTTTTAGGCCATTATCCTTCAAGATCTTTCTCCACCTTTCCAGGCTATTCTGTAAGTCACAATGATTATCTGCTATATAAGCAGATAATCATTGCGACTTGCAGAATAGCCTGGAAAGGTGGAGAAAGATCCTGAAGGATAATGGCCTAAAAATTAGCAGGAAAAAGGCTGAATATTTGTATTTACCATTTGAAGACATAAATGCTGTAACTCCTTCGATGCAACTGGATGGAGTAACATTAGCCAACTGTGATTCATTTAAGTATCTGGGCTCACTAATCCACAGAGAAGGAGGATGTGCAGCGGATGTCATCCATAGAATAGGTGTGGGATGGATTAAATTTAGATCCGTAAAAGGAATATTGTGTGACTCCAAAATGCCTATAAAACTGAAAGGAAAGATATACCAGACTATTGTAAGACCCGCAATAATGTATGGCTCCGAATGCTGGACTATGTACAACTCCCAATAGGCAACTTGAAACAGCAGAAATGCGAATGCTTAGATGGTCGGCAGGAGTATTACTAAAAGATAAGATCAAAAGTTCTCGCATTCATGGTAGCCTGGGTGTCACAGACATAAATAGTAAGCTGGAAGAACGACAGTTGAGATGGTATGGACACATAAGACGGAGACCATCAGACCACACGGTGAGGCAGGCAATGTCTATGGAGCTTCACCGACAGTCATCCAGAGGAAGACCGAATGAACCAAATCCTGGATGACTCAATATTCCAAAATTCTTCAGAGAAACGGCCTGGATGAAGGCGATACCCAGAACAGAAGATATTACAACCTGAGAACGAGAAGAGCCGACCCCAACAGCCTACCTAGGCAATGAGTTGGGACAGCGCGAAGAAGAAGAGTTTATTTGTTAAAAACAATATCGGCGACACCCGGAAGCGCAGTCCCGCCTAGTAAAAACTGCAGATAGCACATCTACTTATATTTGAATATCTTTGGTCACAGGCCAAAAACTTTTATTTTCCGAGGAGTCTATTTAATTTATTCGGATAAACGTATTACTAATACCTTAAGTGTTTTTAAATGAATACCTCGGGACGTTACTAATTCATTGTCTATAAAACAAAACCTGGTAGGTACCTATCGCTAATTTTAAAGTGGAAAAACGTTTTACAATATTTTAAAACCGTTTTACGTAAAATATTTTAACGGTAAGATACTGTTTTTATTCATCTTAAATATTAATAACTTACTGCTTTATCGATCTGAAAAAAACATATTATAGGTATCTACGAATTTGTCGAAATTAATGAAAATGTGAGCCTCGAGCAAACCATCGTTATTGAGTACTATGTCGTCTTGAAATGGTGGTTTAAACAAAAATAATTATGTTTTACTGATTTTCACGGCTCAAAGTATTATCGTTATTTATTTTTGCGGTATTACGCGGTGTTGCGCTACCTCCTTCTTTAGCTAACGTTTCAGGCAACGTTTGCCCTAAAACGATGGCTAAAGGAGGTAGTGCAACATGGCATATTACCCAAAAATAAATAACGGTGAAAGATAATCATGTAAATTTCGCTTTAATTAAATATTGATGAAGTTATTATTTTTAAATAACCTAATTTTGAAGTGAAAACTTGTTTATAGCGCCGGTGTGATTTGAAACTCGATGAAACGAAAAAGATAGTATAATTACACCAAAGACACCAAAGAGATAGTATAATCGGTCTCCTCTTTGTGCGGTGCTTCGTAGCCTTCCCACTCTTGTCAACTTACTTTTCTGAAGGTTTCACTTCTATCACGTGTGAACTGCACACTTTGTATTATTTTTCTTGCTGTCTATGAAATTAATGAAGTTTCCATGTTTATTCGGAATATAATTGAAAATGTCCAATCCATCTAACAATAGAATGAATTATAACATAAATATATTGTTACTTACTTCAGCTTACACAATCCTATCCCTATCAGATAGTGTGCTTTTGAGTTTATACCTATTTCGTTTTACAGTGCTTCACATTGTATTCAATGGACACAAGAACGTTTGGAGCGCACAGGTTCATTCCTATTTACCTACATAGAATTGAATCATATTTAGTATTTCTGGGAACACCATTACATCTTTGTATGAAGCCTTGGTATAGTGAGAAAATTATCTTTTACATTCGAACTTCGAAGTTTCCTCTGCATGGTCGAATCCTGCAAACGTCTAATTATAACAATTCATTTAAAGCCGTATTGCTCCGGAGAAAGTTGAGTGAGCACCTGAGTGATACAAGGCGTCGGATTCTTACCTAGACGTCAAGGGTTCAATCCTTTGTTAGAAGTCCTCATGATTGCAAAAGTATCATTTTCTACCTTAAATAAAAATTTGTAACACGGAAGTGTTTGTTTCTCCTTTAAAAAATCAAATTTTATTTATTTATTTATAAGTACATGTTACATGATTAATACATTTACTTGAGAAGATACATTAGGTCAACATACTAGGCAGCTGCCTGTATCATGGTGACCAAAGATATTGAAATATAAGTAAATAGATGTGCTATCTGTTGTTTTTACTATGTGGGTCTGCGCTTCCGGGTATCGCCAATATTGTTTACCAATTAACAAATAAACTAAAAGAACAAATAATTGACGAATAAACCAAACGAACGTTAAAATAAATGAACGAATTCTTTCCTTATTCAAAATATATTGTTAACCAATATTAATGCACATTTTCAAAAAATCAACGAAATGAACAAATTCTTTTTGTACGAAAACTACGCTAATTACGGCGTAGTCCGGCGACAGTTGCGCGGACACCATAGCATATCTCTTCTGTATTTGAATATCTTTGATGGTGACCAATGGAAGATAGTTATATTGAAATGAAGTCTAGTAAGTGTAGGTAAACATATTTAAGTAAAATTATATAAAAAAAATTAGAAAATTGGTAGAAATGTTTCCAATAACTCACAAATTGCCAAAGTTGCCTGGAAAATAAACACAAATAAGTAAGGTAGCTGATATGTATGTACATAAATACACATACATACACACATGCACACAAACATACATATATATATACTTACATAAACATGTAATTATGCATACCCACACATACGTGTGTATTCATATTTATACACATATACATACATATACCTACATACACATACACACTTAAGTTTGATGGCAGGAACAAACCGTCAGCAAATAGTGGCAAAAACAAGAACATCTAAATGAGGCTGGATAATACTGCATGATATTTATACACACATACGCCTATGTTATAAATTTATAATATATGCATAATAATTAATTTAGTTAGTACATGTACGGATCAACATCAATTAAGATAATCCGATTTTAATTGCATCATTATCAACAACAAAACAAACATAAAATAGAATCAACTTACAAAACAAACATAAAAGAGAATCAACTTACACAACAAACATAAAAGAGAATCAACTTACACAACAAACATAAAACAGAATCAACTTACAAAACAAACATAAAAGAGAATCATCTTACAAAACAAACATAAAAGAGAATCAACTTACAAAACAAACATTTTCTCATGTCTCGAATTTGTTGAATTGGAATAGGTTTTACGAGTTCGGCTTGGAGTTCACCAGTGCAACGGATGTTAGCTGTTTCTGTGAGTTTTATTGCCAATAAAATATATACGGGATCGTAGCTGGTCTGCGAGTAGAATGTGGCAATCGGGTTGGAGGTCAAGATATCTATTTTAATTCGATAACAGTTATGGCCAGCTTAATCGAGGGGTCAATTTCATGTAAAATTACTTTACGCAATTTATTCAAAGTCAGTATTAAACTTGTCTTGTTCTCCTAACTTCCGAATGGTTTTGTTTTGAAGAGATTTACTTTCTATGAATATTTCTGCTACCGGTTTCGACAATCAATCACTAACAAACTTAAACATTTTACACAAGTATAGAAATGATTAGTTTTTATTAGGTGGAGGTAGTTGTAGGGGTGATTTTGGGGGAGGGAGACAACGGTAGGACGAATCAACATAACATGGGAACATTGTCAATAATGACAACTGATAGTTAAAAACCCATTCCGCAGGTTTTTGTTGCCGGCTTTTAGTTCGGCTTCGCCCAGTTTAAGTATTGGTGACCATTTTATAAATGGTTCCAAATATAACCGGTTCCTCGGATCCAGTGACTGCTAGTCACCGAGGCAAAGTAACCGCGGCAGGCAATGACGTCATATATAATATATGTGTATTATTATTCACAACTGCTAGTTAGAATAATAATCGCCCACCCCTCCGTACCCGGAGAGATCCACGTGGATCCACGAAATTACGAATCCAATAGTACCTACCTACTTACGCCTGCCAGCCGACGCTCCTCACGCTACCTGTTAACGTAATTGGCGCCATCTTTTGGCATTACTTTAATACGAAACGGTTTAGCATAAGGCGCGGCGTCAGAAATGTACTCGAAGCCGGGTTCTTAAATGTCAACCGTACAGACGCTAGGCTATTAATTCTGTAAGATTAGCAGAAAAAATAAAATTTAAGTAACAAATGTACACGGAAAGTAGTACTCTTCATAACAAAATGTCTAGAAATTGTTACAAAGTCAGCCCAAGAAATAAAAAAAAAATCTGAATGGTTATTTAATTTGCATATTTGCATCGCATACGACAAATATGAGACATTAAAAACGAATAAACTATCTTTATCATTTAATAGATTTATGCAGGTTTTAGGCATGTCCTGGTTAGAGACCACTTTCAATGAAATTGCTGCAACAATGTACACTTATGTACCTACCTATCTAGATTGAATTATTTGTTAAGTATTTTTCAACCTATCGCTTCACCGTTTACTTCCTGTCTCCCGTATTCTTCCGCCTTACAAAATTACCCGATTGCTTTGCCTGATTGGGAGTTTCCGAGTTTCACTGACTCTGGGCAATTGGATTCTTATGTTGTACCTACTTAGGTACTTATCTGATAAAAAAAGTTCTTCTTGAAAATTAAAAAAAAAAACTGAATAAGATGATGTTAAATTTACAACCTATTTATAAGTTCTAACTTTCCTTTGTTCAGTTTTTGGTGACGTGTTCGTAAAATTAAAAACATGATAAGACTAATAAGTTTGTTATCATTTGTATTAATCTGTGACGTATGTAATGTTTGTTTAGTTCTATGAAAATTTTGATGAGAATAATATATTGAATGGGTTTATCCAAATACTTTTTCATAAAATAAAAATGTATAGATCATGGTTTTCTTTCATTTTTAATATTCAAATGCATACACGAGTCCTAGAGTCGGCGGTACTATAGTAAAGCAAACATTGCACAATCGTAAGCAACGCATGAAAATGAGAAGAAAAGGGAATTACATGAGGGATGGGTTATTAGTTATTATTAACCTATAACTATATTCGTGTTTACATCGCTAGAACCATTTCAACTTTTTTTTAAATTGAAATAATAAAATAAATTAATAATACTGTTACACGACATTCTTAATTAACTAATATAATTGCCGAGTTAACCGGTCTAACTGGGGAGTTATAACTACTTCACTAATAAATGAATAAATGAAAATACATAGAAAATTGTAACAAAATATATCTGAATATCTTCGGTAAAATATCAGTCTGTTGGTTTGTACTGTTAGGTACTTATATTAATATTCACCATCCAAAGTATTCATTCACGTATGCACAAACAAGGTGAAGCACCTGCGTTCCCCGGGATTAACACTGAGTTTTTCGAAATCAGACAGTAATTTTAAAAAAGACAGTAATTTTACTTTTATTTTGAAAGTCAAATGAAAAAACTTTCCTTTGCATGACAACTCAGTAGCCCGTAACCTAACCTAACGTAATCTATTTAAACCTTTTTTTTCATCATTTTTAAACGTTGGGTGTTGAAGTTGCATGATTCTGAGTTGTCCGGTGACCAAACTTTCATTCAAGGCGTGGGGAAACAGTTACCTTACCCCTGTTTGGGAGGTCAAGTGTCGAAATTTTCACTAATCACGGAATAAAACTGTGGACTTAAGGACACGTAATAAAACTGAAGCCAGACCACCCCCGTCCGCTGCAGAAACTCTTCTGCATATTAAGATTTTTTTTTAAATAAAGGCAAACATTCCCGGGTTACAAATAACCTCACAATATTTGAAAATTTCATACTACCACCACAGTAAGCGGAAAATTTTGCTTGTCGTCATGGAGGACTTAGCCCGCAGAGGAATTGAATACACGCTGCCTGGGTGGGACCCAAACGCGATGCCAACTCATATCATTCTTTATATGTTACTTTATTTGTTCTTTGATATTAGTGTAATATCCTAAAACCGTAAGCTATAAAATCATCAATACATTGTAGTAAGCGTCATTTTTTGGTAATGCGTAATGTTTCAGTTCTTTCCGGCTTCTGTGGGCGAACAATAGATGTCTACTACAAATTCAATATCACCGATAATAATAATTGACAACAATGAAATATAAAATGTGAATCTAGTTAACTCACGGAAATGATAAATACCAACGTGTTATGACACCCAAAATAGGAAAATAGATAGCGTTTACATCCTTTATCCACCATTCCAGGATGTAAAGGCAATTATTTTCATCCGATGTGTCCGTTACAGAAACCACAATAATACTCGTAATAATTATTGTACAAAGGTATAATACGGGGGTAAAGGTGTACCTATATTGCAATTTCATTCTGGTTCACGTGGGCATTATATTCCCATGTCGGCTTTATTTTAATGGGTGATCGCGTAGAACGTTTCAGTTTCAAGAACCCACCTATTCCATGAATTGAAAATTGGCCACAACGTATTAGGGAATAATCAATGTGATTATTATCGAGTGGTGGCTTTCAGTTAGAATGTTCTTAGTTCTGTTTGATTAAAGTTTCTCGCTATAATGTACGTAATGATATTGTCAACTGTTCCGGGTATGGGCCATTTATTGGATAACCAACACTTCTGCCATATAGGTCAAGTGGTTCGCTAGGTTTGGTGATTTAACAGGTTCATGGGGTGAGATTTGTCCGGGTCTTGGACTTGGTGAAACGAGAGTCCCTTTGACTTCTCAGGCCGTATTCTCTCGTAACAACGCCTTGCACCTTAGTTGGAGGGGATTGGAGGGGACCCCACCATTTTCCCAACGGCGTTATAAGGAAACATATGGTTTCCTCCTTCACCGCACACGTCCAAACTCTACTTTTTTGTGAACGAAGCTACATTTATTTGAACGACTCTAGACCCTCCAATGTCCATGCATACGGGGTTAGTTAGCAGTATAAAAGTACTTACATTAACATTATACAAAAGATAAATAGAAGGAGCAGCCCGTGGAATAATTCTTCTGAAATAGGTAACATCAAAAAGAGATAATAGTGTTAGTAAAAGAAAAAGAAAAATAAAAATAACGGCTATGACCAGACGAAGAAACCTTCTGTAAATAAAATAAATAATGAGGAAAATACAGTTATATGATTATGTTTTAATGTAAGTAATTACCATAACAGCGGAAAGAAGATAAAATATATAAAAATAAAAGCCAGAGAAAGTATTTCATAGACCACCGGGCAGTCCCAATGAGAATGCGAATAGCTATCGTCTATAGTATATGTATGCAGGCGCGGCTGGTGCCTAAAATGTTTGGTGGTTCACCTATCAATAAATCAAACACGTATAATGTAATTTAATTGTTGGTAGGTCACACAGCTAGCTACCGTAGCTACCATATTTATAGAGAATAAAAAAATAAACTTCTTCGGTCCTTAATAATCAAATAAATAAACTTCAAACTTCTTCCCAGTACCCGGTGTAGCGCATTTAAAAAGCACACACATAAAAAGTCATTTTTAACTGAAAAACTAATGTCGTTGTCAAATAGGTTCCCTAAATCCCAAACATAACAAGACCCGTTGACTTATGGTTGAATTTTGCAAGCTAAATATTACTATCCCGTTCAAACCTATTTTGCTGGAGCCCTTCGGAATACGTCGGATGTTTTCGACGCACTTCATAGCGCCGTGCGCCGCGTCGCCAGAAGCAGATTTTTGGTACATTTCGTTATTCTGACGGTCTGGACATGTTTGTAGGAGCACCATACAAAATGACAATTCCCGAACGGGGCGTTTGACCGAAACGCGCCGAATGGTATGTACGTAGGTTCCTAGTTCTTAGCGCGCGGGAAAAGAACTCCAGTCGGCTGCAATAATTATTATCTCTGGCAAAATTCATGCATTTAAATACGTGATTAGTTTTTACTTTCAACATTGTGCGTAATTTAAATTAAAAAATATTAAGTAGGAACACGTTGAGCTGTAAAATGTTCAATTTTGGGCCAGCCGCGCCTGTATTTTTTTTTTTTTTTTTTTTTTTTTTATTAGCAAAGTTTTTTTGGTACATTTACATATGGGTAAATACATAATAACAAAAAATGTAAGTAACAAAAAAAAATCCCACAAAGGCGAAGCCTGTGTGTGGGTATTATATTATGTGGATAACAGTGGTAGTTAAAATAAAATTATAAAAAAATAAAAAATATATATATAAGCATAGAGTCTACAGTGATCAACATGAATGACTTCGTAGGAGTTTAAAAATTTAAAAATATATGTAAGATAAACACACAAATTAAAATATATATGCATAGTGTCTACAGTGTTCAACATGATTGACTTCATACGAGTATAAAAATTTAAAAATATATCTAAGATAAACACACATTTACACCCATACTTAAATACACATGTACATACGAGTATATATATATATACATATAAATATATATATATATATATATATATATATATATATATATATATATATATATATATATATATATATATAATATATACATATATATATATATATATATATATATATATATATATATATATATATATTTATATATATGTATATATTATATATATATATATACATCCCGCTATCATTTCTGCGTCCTTTCATCAGATCGACATTACTGCGTCTACCTGAAGGACTTGATTTTACATAGTTCTAACTAAAGTATATACTATCTTTTCAGTGTTTGATTGTAGTTAGGTATTTAAATTTTTGAAAAACATTAATTTAAAAATATACAAAACGATAAAAACGCCCTTTAGCGTTCCACCAATCTGAACTCCTTTCATATTCAATGCAGAGAGGCATCCTGCGTATATTTACTTTAATTTGGTCCACAATGAAGCGTCCAATTATATATTCATTTTCATGTTGACGACAAACCGACGTCTTGCGACGTTGCCGCTTATTTGTTCAAGTTTTTGGTTGAACGACTGTATAGGTATTTATAGAATATAAAGGCGACAATATGTCTGGCCCATACGTCGCGGACTCTAATCAACCCGGCGCGGCGGCAATGCCCACGTAAAATTTATTAAATTGGTATGAGATTTTTTGAGACTTATCATTCAGAATTAAAACGTTGCTTGAAGTGTGATTTGTTATTTTTAGTGACTAGATCTATATTGCTGGGATCTTCCTTTGCTTCCTCTTTTCTCCATTTTGATTTCGCATCAGACAGTGATTACCATATTTTGGCTATATCAGTGGACTCCTGTATGGTTTTCTCATCAAAAACAGTTTTTTCATGTTAATTTTAAAGAATGAACTCTAGATATAAGTGCTTAATTATTACTACAACACGATTATCAGTAGAAATATTATGTGACCTATTAATTATAAAGAAGCCGCAGACTTCGCAAAGAGTCGAATTGGGAGGCGGTATGGGTACCGCTGCCCCGGGAACCATTTATTGGATAACCAACACCTCTGCCATAGGTCACCCCAAGTGGTTCGCTACGTTTGGTGAATTAGCGAGGGTGCCCTATAATGTGTAATGCTCATGTGGTGAGGTTTGTCTGGGTCTTGGCAACGGATGCGTCTGCCCACCAGCTACATAGAAGGCCGGTTCGGGAGAGAATGGTTGAGGGAGTCCCTTTGATTTTCCAGCCGTATTCTCTCGAAACATCGCTTTGCACCGCAGTGGGAGGGATGGATTCATACCCGTCACTCCTATTATGTCCGTCACTCCTGGACATACTGATCCCCAGATTCCTACCCACCGCTAGTATCCTTTTCCTTCCCAGAACTTCCTCTCCTTCTTCACCTAAAAAGTCCCTCCCAACAGCATCCCCAAAAATGACATAGGCCCTGAGAGGAATTATGTTAATAATTAATGAAAAATTAAATTAGAATTATAATTAGTTAAATATATATAGCGTCCCACCGAAACAGACCTTTCCACCGAAACCGAATCTTCGGTGTCTGTCTCAGTTTCGGCCGAAACCGAAACTTTTTTAGAATTGTTAAAAATCGATTGAATACTGTTATTTGGCTTATTTTTTTATAAATTTCGTTTGTTTTATAGAAGTAATTCTTTTTTCACATACTTAAATTATTGTTTTTATTTATTTATTTAATTTAACACGTGTTAACTGTCGGAATAAGTGTACAAAATAAGCCAAATAACAGTAAACAACCGATTTTTAACATGTCTAAAAAAGTTTCGGTTTCCAAAACCGAAACTGATGCCAAAACTAGATTTTTTTGCCAAAACTTGCCGAAACCGAAACCGAACCTTCGGTCGGTCACTAATTATTTATATTTTTTTTATTATTTTGAATAATATTATAGACCGGTCAGTGGTTGAGTGGGCATCGCGTTTGGGTCTCACCCAGGCGTTTCGTGTTTGATTCCTCGGTTGACTAAGTCCTCCGTCATGACTCAAGCAACATTTTCGGCTTACTGTGGTGGTAGTGGGAGATTTTCAAATATTGTCGGGTTATTCGTTAACCCGGAAATGTTTATCTTTCTTTACAAAAAAAATTAATGCTTATCATGATTGACGATGCATTTTCGTTCACGGGAGAAACAATTTTAAGGGTTTTAGTGGCTTAGGTTTTTAACAACTAAATTATATGATAAATCCTTTAAAGGAAAGGGGAAAATAGAAAAGCGAAAGCATAAAACTGTCTAAACAAATAATATAATATGACTTCGGATAATAAGTAAATATTATGTAATAATAAATGACGCTGTCCTTTGCAGAGAGGACCGCCAAGGAACTCGATCTTGGCACACACTCCTTGCCTCAATCACGTTAACTTTTAAAGCTCTCTAAAAATATATATATTATTCTTGAATATAATATCTAGACATTCCCCGTGCTGAAAAAAATAAAATAAAATTCCCTCCATGGAAAAAAATCAGAAAATATGCTCCAAAAATTATTATAAACACATTGTTTTCAGTTATTTTACAAATTATATGTATGAAAAAATTCACAGTGTTTTTTTTAAATGCTGTTTAAGACAACCCCCATGACATTTTTGCTCTATTTTAAACGATTCGTGTTTTATTAAACATTTTCACAATTTTTGCATCGACTTCGTCGCTTTAAATAAAAGCGCGCTCCTCTAGCACTCGTAATTTCATATCTCTCCATCTTCTTCTTTTTGAGCCCGGTTGCGGCTCCTTACGTGCTAACTTTTGAGTGTCTGATTGTAGCCAGTCTATTTATGCCAGTTCTGAAGAATGAATTCTAAACATAAGAGGATTGAAAAAAAATTGTCCAATGATATCAGATAATAATTAAAAGGGTTAATATTACTTCAACATTTTATCGGATGTACCATCAAGAGTTGTACGGTGTACACTTAGTGTACTGGTTCATGAACTTGACCTAATAATGAAAATTTTGTTTGTATTATATATATTATAAACAAATACATCACATCCAAACACTTGAAATGTGGTTCCTAGAACTCTATAATGGATTAGGAGGCCCGTTACGTAACAAGGGATTCATTCATTAATTTTGTCTTCTGGAATATTGCCGATTACTCTAATGAACGGTTCATGCCATTAAAAAGATAACGTTTTTAATCTACATTTTTGACAGCAGTGCAATATCTCTCAACGACAGTGGATACCTACTTATCGAGGACATCAATCGCACCTACTGTGAAATTCATCGTGTTCTACATTGCCGGTATCCGTGGTCGAGGTGTAAGGCTCTCGAATTGCAATCAGGAGGACACGGGTTCAAATCTCAAAGTCTTTCAAATCTACCTTCAATCCCGCAGCATGAATAGGTACCCCAATTGGGGATGCCATAGACTCACTGGCTCCATTGGATGAATGGTGGTCTTACACCAGAACGAACTGAAATTATCATCTTCTCTAGAAGAAGTCACAAATATAGCTACTAATACAATAACATATTTTAATTAATAAATTTTTGTAATAATATACGTATTAAATCAAATAAAATTTTATGAGCTCACGCCGGGATTTGAACCCGAAACCTCCGGATTGCTAATAGAGAGCTTTGCCCTCGACCGCGGAGGTCGTTATTTCCTGTCTTTAGGTTTTCTTGCACGTCTAAATTAAATGGAACCGGGTCTTTTCCCTATCATTACACACTTCACGTTAAAAAAATGTACCAATATTTTTAGTTGATTAAAATCGCCAATAGCCAATTCTAGTAGTTTTTCTCGATTAGTCTCTGAAGTTCACCTGAACGTTTTCGGTTAAGTAGGAGAACTTTGAAAAATACAATTTCTATCATTAGAAATATGCCAGAATACAGCATCACGTGCCTTGATTTTTAAATGTTAATCTAGCAATGAATTTCAACACGTTTTTCGAGTAAGAAGAAAAGTAACGTGTCACATAGCACTCTCCTTAGGGTGAATTGCCATAAACAAAAAAAAAGAAAAGTAACAGTTTTCAAATTACTTGCAGCTTTGGCAGATTGGGTAATTATTACTACAACACCATTATCGGTAGAAATATTACGTCTTTTGCGAATCTTATAACAAAATTATAATTAATTCAATTTGGGAGGCGGGTGTGGGAACAGCCGCCGCAGGAACCTTTTATAGGATAACAAACACCTCTGCCACAGGTCATCCCAAGTGGTTAACTACGTTTGGTGACTTAGCAGGGGTGCCCGGGTTAATGGGGTGAGGTTTGTCCGGATCTTGTTAGCGGATGCGTCTGCCCACCAGCTGCATGGCAGGCCAAGTCGGGAGAGATCGGTTGAGAGAGCGTCTTTGACTGTCACTCCTAGACACATTGACCCCTAGATTCCTACCCAACCCCAATACCATTTTCCTTCCCAGAACTTCCTCTCCTTCTTTTTCTAAGAAGGCCTCTGTGTTTCCTCCTTCCTACAACATGGGTCTCTTCAAGACCAATGTTCATTCCTTCCTCTCCTCAAAAAGACCCTCCACACAGCATTCCAGATGACATAGACCCTGAGGGAAATTATTTTCCTCAGGGCCTCCTGTATGGAGTTAATGTAAAAAAAGACCCTCCACACAGCATCCCCAAAGATGACATAGGTCCTGAGGGGAATTATTTTCCTCCCAGGGCCTCCTGTGTTGTGCTAATGTAAAATTATATGTTAAATCTCTCAAAAGGAAAATCGAAAGCATAAAACTGTGTAAACAAATAAAATAACATGCCTTTAATAATAAATAAATATTATCTCACAAAAACTAACCAACCCGCTGTTTCCTCGCAGGGGTTCGCAGAGACGACCGCCAAACAACTCGGTCTGTGCATATGTCATAGTCAAAGGTCTGTATGCAGTCTCTTCGCGGAATGACTGGTATATCGGGCTAACCCCGAAATAAATTCCAATGTCGGCCTTTGATTAAAGTATTTTTACCCAAACCTTGAAGTTCCTAACTTTTTCACTTTTTCGTCAAACATCGAAATTTCATTAAATTGAGTTTTGACGTTTGCCTGACCAAATTAGTTTCTCCTAGGTTTGACGAAAATTCCTTAGTCAGTGGCCGAAAAACTTCATTTGTTTGGGCTTTGACTAAGACTTCAAGTCAGACCTGAGGATTGACTAGTCAAATCTAGGAGCGCCGGAGCTTCGAGAATTGACTATATCATACACACTCCTTGCCTCATTCACATCCATACATCGCTCTTTCATTCTGTCTTTCGACATTACTCGAGAATTCGGTTTACTCAATCATGCCATGTCTTTCTCGGGCATCCCCGAATTTTTCTACCATTCAAGTTCACGTCATATGTACATATAATCTCCTTACAACCTATCTTTAGATCATTGGCTCTACATGCCCAAACCATCTAAGATTCCTATTATTATCTCATTACACTCATCAGTCTTGCATTCTCTGTGAATCTCCAAATATTTCACATATATTTTTTACTGTCAAATCAGTCATAAATTGAAGAAAAAATTGTTTTATTTATTCTAGTTCTTTGTAGTAAGTTTTCAAATTACTAATATATTAAGAACATTGATTTTATCTTGTTTAATAATAATAGAGTGGCTTGGCACACGATTAAGCATTGTAGGAATTTATAATCATGGATAAGAAAATATCTAATATTTGTTTAAAAATAGTAATATAAAAAAATTAAGTTGCTGATATATTTGCCGTACAATAATAATATAATCAAAAGCTAAATTTGAATGAAATCATTTCTTTTGTTATCCTGATTGCAATGTGCGATGTTTTTACTGTGAATGATCTGTATCAGAAGAAACGCTATTAAAAAGCGATGTTGCCAAATGTAGGAGTTGCGATACGCGAGTCAATAAAAGCCAATAAAAACGTATATTATGCTAAAAATATACGCTGGTCTACTACAGCGCCACGGCTCGCCGCTCGGTGACAAAACACTGAACTAAAATAGCATATTTCAGTTGATTTAGGTACCAAAACTGCGTCTGGCTTATTTTCGTTTTTGGACTGTATGAGGGTAGAGGAGTGGGGAAAACTTGAAATTACATGTGTTCGATCCTGCGTCCGTATACCGGACGCAGAATGACGGTCGGACGCAGGATTGAATGAAAGTGGACCATTAGAAGACGCAGCAATGATAGCGGGATGTATATATATATATATATATATAATATATACATATATATATATATATATATATATATATATACATCCCGCTATCATTGCTGCGTCTTCTAATGGTCCACTTTCATTCAATCCTGCGTCCGACCGTTATTCTGCGTCCGGTATACGGACGCAGGATTGAACACATGTAATTTCAAGTTTTCCCCACTCCTGTACCCTCATACAGTTCAAAAACGAAAATAAGCCAGACGCGGTATTGGTACCTAAATCAACTGAAATATGCTATTTTAGTTCAGTGCTTTGTCACCGAGCGGCGAGCCGCGGCGCTGCAGTAGACGGGCGTATATTTTTGGCAAAATATACGTTACATTGACTCGCGTATCGCAGCTCCTACATTTGGCAACGTCGCTTTTCAATAGCGTTTCTTCTGATACAGATCAATCATGGTAAAAATATTACACATTGCTATTAAGATAAGAAAAAACAAGATTTCATTTAAATCCAGCCTGTCATTATGTTATTATTGTACAGCAAATATATCGGCGACTTTATTTTTTTATATGACTATTTTTAAACAAACGTTAGTTATTTTCTTATCCATGATTATAAATTCCTACAATGCGTAATTGTGTGCCACGCCACTCTATTACTATTAAACAAGAAAATATCTATGTGCTTAATATATTAGTAATTTGACAGTAAAATTATTCTTATTTAATTTTTATTTCTTAAAAAAAATACAATATAGCGGATTAAAAATATTTTTTTATTAAATGCATATTAAAAAATCTTTGTATGCAGTTCACACGCGGTAGAAGTGAAACCTTCAGAAAACTAAACTTCGAGAGAATGAGACGAATGCGGAGTATGTGGAGTAGGATAGTTGTAGGATTTAATTATAACAATACTGTTACCAAGTATGAAAATTATTTTACATTTTATTCTACGAAGCACCGCACAAAGAAAACACCCATTAGTCAATCTCATTCTCTCGCAGGCTAAATCCTCTAGATATAGGTATGCGTTCGTCTCTTTTTAGTGTCGCTCACAGAGTTTCGTTTTATAGTGTTTCAAATCATAACGGTGCTAAATAGCGATGAGAACCAATGGACAAGTACATGACAATTCTATTTTCTTTAATCTTTTTTTTTTAAAGAAAGACAAACATTCCCGGGCTACAAATAACCCATCAATGTTTGAAAACAACCTACCACCACCACACTAAGCAGAAATGGAGTCGTGATGGAGGACTTAGCCAGCCGAGGAATCGAACATGCGTCGCCCGGGTGGGAATGCGATGCCCACTCAGCCACTGAGCGATTAATTCTGAATGGTGATCTTACGCCAGGGCGATACTGAAAGAATTTTACACACTTAAACGTGCGGCTCTTATTTTATTTTAAGTGATTAAATTGTAAAATAATGCAGATTAATCAAATAAAATAAACTGCGTGGAGCTAATGTAAAAAAAAATATTAGCTCACTTGGCGATATGATTTGGGAGGCGGGAATGGGTACCGCCGCCCCGGGAAACTTTATTGGATAACCAACACCTCTGCCATAGGTCACCCAAAGTGGTTCGCTACGTTTGGTGATTTAGCAGGGGTGCCCGGGTTCATGAGGTGAGGTTTGTCTAGGTCTTGGAGGCGGATGACTAGGACCCACTGAACCCCAGATTCCTACCCACCCCTTAAACCCTCTTCCTTCCCAGGTCTCTCCTCTCCTTCCTTTCCTTTAAAAAACCCTCCACACAGCATCCCCAAAGATGACATAGGCCCTGAGGGAAATAATTTTCCTCAGGGCCTCCTGTGTGGAGCTCATGTAAAAAAAAAAAAATGAACCCATGACTTCCTGATAGCAATATGAGAGCCTTACACCTCGACCACGGATACCACGAGGTAGAACCCGATGATTTTCACGGCAGTTGTGGTTGATGTTCTCGATATGTAGGTATACGCTGTCGTCGAGAGATACTGCTGCACTGTTGTCAAAAATGACGATTAAAATTGTTATCTTTTTAACGATATAAACCGATCATTAAAGTAATGCAATATTCCAGAAGAAAAAAATAATGAATGAATCTCTTGTTAAGTAACGGGCCACCTAATCCATTATCAAAGTCTATGAACCACATTTCAAGTGTTTTCATGTGATGTGTTTGTTTATAATACTAATATTACAAACAATTTTTTCGTTTAGTGGGTCAAGTTCGTGAACCAGTACACTAATTATTGTACACCGTATAAAGTCTTGATGTACATCAGATACAATGTTGAAGTAATAATTAACCCTTTAAATTATCATCTGATATCAATGGACTAAATGTTTTGCAATCCTCTTGTGTTTATAGTTCATTCTTCAAAACTGGCATAAATAGACTAAACGTTTTTCAAAAATTTAAATACCTGGCTATAATCAGACACTCGAAAGTTTGTGTACGTAATTTAGTGAAAACTATGTAAAAAGATGGATGCAGTAAAATCGATATGATGAAAGACGCAGATATGATAGTGGGATCGTTTACGTGCTATAATCATTTTTTTTTATTTTGTGCAAAGCGTAATAAACATGAAATAAGTTCAATGTTTGTTTAGTTTATTCGTAAATTATTCATTCATTTAGTTTATTCGTTAATTGGTTAACAATATCGTCGACACCAGCAAGCACAGTCCCACCTAGTAAAAACTGCGGATAGCACATCTCTTATATTTCAATAACTTTGACTGCCGTAGTCCTAACTATGGAGATTGTAGGATTATAATAATAACGACACTTTATAAAAATAATAAGAAACTTACTTATGTACTTTAACGACTCATATTTCCTACATGTTTTTTGGTACCCTCATTATTATAATATTATAAAACCAATCTCATTTTTAATTTCCATGATAGTTTAACTACGCTAAATCTTACTAATATTATAAACGTGAAAGTTTGGATGCATGTGTGCTTGTAACTCTTTCACGCAAAAACTACTGAATGGATTTTAATGAAACTTTATAATAATACAGCTCATACATCAGAGTAACATATATGCTATCTATAATTGTAAGCTCTGGCGTTATGAAATTTGTATAAATGAAAATGTGTGTATTTCATATATTTTACCGGAAGGGAGGATAGGCAGAGGGAAGGGAAACGACGGAGGTGGGGTTCGCGGAGGAGTAAGAGATGGGGGTGGGAGAAGGGGGGAAAGGTGGAAGGCAACGGGGACGCACGGGAAAGGACATGCAGGGAGAATCAATTTATTTCTTACAATGGCATTGCAACGAATGCCGGGTACCACCAAGGCCGGCGTAGTACAGCGGTAAGGCGCTTGATTCGCATTCCGAAGGTCGCGGGATCGAACCCCGGCGTGGCAAATAAATTTTGTTTGATTAATTTGTGTATTTAACAATTTATTCATTTAAAATAATATATAGTATATTTGCGGCACGTTCCAGAGTGGAAGATACTCTCAGTATCGCCCTGGTGTAAGACCACCATTCAGAATTGAAACGTTGCTTGAAATGGCTTTAGCCGTGTTTGGTGACCAGATCTGAAGAGCCAGGTACTTCCCCACCTTCCTCTTTCATATCTCTTTCCCCTCCCCACTACCTTCAGCCTCACAACATACCCCAATTGGGGATGCCATAGTCCCACTGGCTCCAGACGGGAGCAGTTGGGACCCTTGTGCGGTATCACTTAAAAAAAAGAGTTATTTTTATAAATCTGTAATGTTGCATTGTAACAGAATTTAATTTTCGGATTTTAAATTCTTTAATCAGAATTTCTGATGATAATGAAGATTAAAGAATTTAAAATCAGAAAAATTCTTTAATCTTTATTATCATCAGAAATTCTGATTAAAGAATTTAGAATTAGTAAGTATAATTGTATTTATTATTAATTTTAGTGCTATGTAAAGCGGCTGTATGCGTCCATGTTTTTTAAATTATCGTGATTATATATTTTGCACTTGTAAATTATGTATTAAGAACCTTTTTAAGAAGGAATTTTTTATGTAAAATTTTATGCTATCTGCAGATCAAAAACGATTTTTTTCTTTCACTTGTATTGTACATTGTTAAAAATTTTAAAATACTATTACACCCACACAAGAAACTCATGCGTGGGAGATATTTTCAGTATCGCCCTTGTGTAAGACCACCATCCAGAATTGATATGTCGCTTGAAATGACTTTAGCCGTGTTTGGTGACCAGATCTGAATAGCTAGGTACTTCCCCACCTTCCTCTTCCCTATCTCCTTCCCCTTCCCACTACCTTCAGCCTCACAACATACCCCAAAAGGGGGTGCCATAGTCTCAATGGCTCCAGACGGGAGCAGTTGGGACTCTTGTGCGGTATTCATATATAAAAAAACACATTTTTACCATCTATCATTTTTAATATTTTTTTTATCTAAACCTTTAAAACTGTTTTTGATCCTGTATGCAGTAAATCATAGAAATTGTAAAAAGATGTAAAAGCCCACGGCGTTGATGATTAATAAAATTTTAAAATGTGAAAATATGGCTCATCCATTTGGGGAATATTGTAAGGCGGAAGGAAAATAATGATGTGAGTTCTCAGCAATATAGACCTATTCGCTAAACAAAGCTAATCCCATTTTAAGCAACGCCAACGTTTGAATTCTGAATACGTCCCCAAAACATTCCTTACTAATTTAAAAAACTTTTTGTGCGCATCGCCACGCGCCCGGTTCATTTGAGCCCGCGACGTATGGACCATTCACCTTTTCCTTCATATTCGATACATACCTATTAAATCATCCAAACAAAACGTGAATAAATAAGCGGCAACGTTGCAAGACGTCGGTTTGTCGGCAAAATAAAACGAAATATATATTTGGAAGCAAAATTGTTGACCAAATGAAAGAGAAAATAAGCCGGACGCCTTACTACATTACTTATGAAAGGAGTTTGGGTTGATGAGTCGTTAAAAGACGTTTTTTCGGTTTTGTATATTTTTAAATTAACGTTTTCCAAAAAAATTAATACCTAGCTATAATCAGACAATTAGAAGGTTGTATATACTTTATCTAAAGTTATCTAAAATCAAGTCCTTCCGATAGACGCAGCAATGTCGATCTGATGAAAGGACGCAGAAATGATAGCGGGATGTATATATATATATATATATATATATATATATATATATATTTCCTGTTTTTATTCTAAATATTCAGAAAGACTCCACATTTTAGAAGCTGATTGAATTACAGAAAAAACTTATTCAGTTCCAAATTATTTTTTACCCAGATTTTAACATTTTTTTTAAGTACGTTCAGATTTTGATCCTTGCTGATGGAGTGGGGTATGGAATTGAATAGTTTTGGGGCAATGTAGGTAATGTGTCTTTGGGCCAGTCTGGTTTTGCAGTGAGGCACTGTGTACACGCACGTGTTATATCTCTGGCTAGAACGATATGTGTTTTTATTGAAATTGTTTGGACGTGTAAAAATATATTTGAGACATTGGATACAGTAGATCCGCCTTAGTTCTAGTATTTCAGTTTCTTGAAATAGCTGATTGGTAGGATACATCTTGGACTTCTGGTACATTACCTTAATGATGGACTTCTGAGCAATTTCCAATGGTTTTATATGGTTATTGTATGTTCCTCCCCAGGCGATTATTCCATAGGAAATGGACGAAAGCACCAATGCATCATAAACAAGTTTCATGGTTCTTGTATTGACGATATTGCTCATACGTTTGAATATATAATTTAAGTATCTCAGTTTATTTACAGTTTTTTCTACATGGTAAGTCCATTTGAGTTGGCTGTCTATAGTTACACCTAAGTACTTGATATATTTTCCTAATTTTACATCTTCGCAGTTTGTGCATGTCGCAAAGTTACAATTAACATTATGGAACTTCAAGTTAAGATTATTTTTAGGGGATGATTTTTGGGAATTATAAAAGGGAATAAAAATAGTTTTATCATAATTTAGGCTAAGAAGATTTCTATCTAGCCAATCTTTGACTATTGCAATGCATTTGTCGGCTTTACTGATTGTATCTTCCCAAGTTTTACCTTGTACTGTGATTGCAGTGTCATCGGCAAAAGAGAGAATTTTACCTGGTATTACAATATTGCAAAGGTCATTGATGTAGATTAGAAAGAGAAGTGGTCCTAAGACAGTTCCTTGAGGAATACCATGTTTTGCTAGACCATAAGTGCTTAAGCTTGATCCTATTTTTGTGCGTTGTTGGCGATTTAATATATAGCTTTTTAATAACATGAGACTTTTGTTTTTAATTCCAATGTTAAAGATTTTCTTTAATAGAATTCTATGGTTGACTGTGTCGAACGCTTTCTTTAGGTCCAAGAAGATGGTTAGAGATTTAGTGTTAGAGTCTAGATTGGAATATATGTTTTTGGTTAAACTAAATACAGCGTCGTCGGTGCACAGGTTAGTTCTAAAACCATATTGATTAGCTGAGAGGATTGCCTTGGATTCTAAAAAGTTCATAATTTGTCGTTTTAAACACTTTTCGAAGATCTTGGATAATTGTGAAGTTAAAGTTATTGGTCTGTAGTTGTCTGTTTTACATTGGGATCCGGATTTATGTATTGGAATAATGTGAGCGAGTTTAAAATTATTGGGGTAAATGCTGTGTTTGATGCAGTTATTGAAAATGTGATGTAATGGAATGATAATATGTTTTTTAATTGATTTGATGGTGGTATTGCTTATGTTATCTGGGCCATTTGCAGACTTCTCTTTAAGGTTGTCAATTTGTCTTGAGATTTCAAGTTCTGTTATTTCTTTGAAAGTAGAAAGCTCAGAGGTAGTATCATTAGACTCTGAGAGGTCGGGAGGAATTTGATTCGAGTAAATACTAAGACTCGGGTTATTATCTATTAGGGTTGAGGCAATGTTTGTAAAGAAGTGATTGAAATTATTTGCGATGCTCTCAGCGTCTTCAATGGTGGTGTTATTATCAGTAATGATTTTTTGGGGAATTTTATCAACCTTTTGATTCCTATTTGAAATTTCATTTATTACGTGCCATGTTTTTTTTGAGTCGTTGTGAGCATTATGTAGTTGTGTAGAGTAGTATTGTTGTTTTCGTTTTTTTATGATTGTGTTTAGGTAGTTTCTAAATAAAATGTATTCATTACGTTTGGTGTGGATCTGTGCTTCGTTTTTGGTTGTGCAATGATTTTCAAGATTTTTGTAGATTTTGAAAAGTTTGTTTCTGTGTTGTATTGAAATTACCAGTCCACGTGTAATCCACGGCTTTATGTGCTTGTGTTTACTTTTTGGTGGTGTTATTTGTTCTTGACTTTTTAGAATATGTTTTTGAAGTACTTCGTAAAAGGTATTCAAAGTTAAATTTGGGTCATCATTAGATAGTACCGCGATCCACGATTCTTCGTTCAGTAAGTTATTTAGAGTTGAGTAGTTGATTTTAGTAATTGTTTTGTTAAAATTATTTGGATCAGCGGAGATCCATGAGATCGATGAGGGCAAGGTTGGAGTATGGAGGCCGTAGAAGGTAGGATAGTGGTCAGTTATGTCAATTTTTAGTGTAGCGGATTTATATTGGTAATTTTTGTTTGATTTTAGGAATATATGATCAAGGCATGTATCATTAGGATGATTAGGTCTGGTGGTGTTATTTATGTACGATAGATATCCTGTGGAATGCATAACATTTAGATATTCGTTCGCGGCCTGATTTAGTAAGGCGTTTTGAATATTTATATTAATATCACCCAAAAAAAATGCAAAATCGAAATGGTTAGAGTTATTTTTTTTAATAAAAGTTTTAATTTCTTGAGTAAACAGGTTTGTAGATAAAGAGGGTGAGCGGTATGCCGTCAAAATAGTAGTATGTATGTATTGTTGGAGAGGATGGATTCATACGTCCGTCACTCCAAGGCACACTGACCCCAATATTCCTACCCACCCCTCATTTTGTTTTCCTTCCCAGAATTTCCTCGCCTTCCTTTCCTAAAATGACCCTCCACACACCATCCTCAAAGATGACCAAGATGACAAGGTTTTTCTCATGAGGCCCTGAGCAAAATAATTTCAATCGGGGCCTATGTCATCTTTGTGGATGCTGTGTAAAGGGTTGTTTTAAGGAAAGGAAGGAGATAAAATTTTGGGAAGGAAAAGGCATGAGGTGTGAGTAGGAATCGGGGATGCAGTGTGTCCGGGTCATCCGCTGCCAAGACCAATTCAAACGTCACACCATGAATCCGGGTACCCCTGCTAAGCCACTAAACGTAGCAAACCACTTGGGGTGACCTACGGCAGAGGTGTTGGTTATCCAATAAATGGTTCCCTGGGCGGCAGTACTCATACTCGCCTCCCAAATTGGGAAATTATGACAGAAAAATTTAGGTAGGTTAGTGCGATCCCTCGCGTCCCGTATACTCGTAGATATATGGCCATGTTGATGGGATATACATATTTACGTATATTTATATAAATCATATTACATTAATATAAATTTTCTATCAACGTTACATATACGTAATATTTAGAACTAAAACTAAAATAAACTAACTCAATAACAACAGTTTTACACCACTCACTGCGCCAAGCGGCCATCAATATGTTCACAATATTATCACAAGAACATTAAAATTCCGTGTCAAAAATGTCAACGCGTATTTTCGCTTTACGACAAGATTCAAACTTCCTCTCGGCTCTAAGTCAAATACCCTGACCCTAGACCCTTATTTTAATCCATTCCCCCTACAGATATATATGTAATCTACATTTATATAGTGTGTTATGGTACGCCCAAACGACAAAGAATTCAAACTCCTAATTCGCCGCAAACTACACAACACCCTGCTCCCCCCCTGTTCCCTGCTTCCTACTTCCTATCCCATCCGCCCACCCGCACGCGATCCCTTCCAGCAGTTGAGAATTGCGAGCCGCCTCGGGCACACGTTAAGCCCGCGCGTGGATTCCCACTGTTCGCGCCCGGCATACTATCGCTCGAATTGTACTCAAATATAACCTGCAATGTTAATTCAATAACCTACGGGTTTAGCGCTGATATTTCACCATGCCTGTGTAAACTTCGGTTCTGTCCTAAACTCGGGAGGTCCCCCTGGAAGCCGGAAGACGAAGACCCCCAACATCATGTTTCCTCATTTGATTGTGTCCTTTAACGATAGACTGTAAACTCCCGCGCAAAGCCATCACTCAGAGAGTTTCGTTTAGGGATCTTGAGGTTATAAACACGATAGCTAGGATTGTGTAGTATGTATTTCTTGTGTTGAATTGTACTGTAATGACCTATGCACTGTGTTTTAAATTTGCAATACATGAATCTAGTTAACTCAATCCTGTTATTATTCTGCTACGGCAGGAGGGTTTCCTAGAGAGGGAGTATCCTGCCAGACGACTGAGATGCGAAGGAATTTCTGAAGCCTCGAGCGACCCACCACCTGAATAGAGGGTAAATCATGCCTCCCCTGAGAGCTAGCTTGGGACATGTTTGGGGGCCCGCTCCTAACACTGGCGTCCATAGTGGGGCCCAGAATTTTTTTTCATTTTTGCCATTGTCTCAGTCGCCTTACGGAGTGCTCCCTGTCGAAATCTTCCCCGCATAGGAACTGTTTGTAAACATTGATTGTACTGTGTCTTGGTGTTTTATACCCAGTGAATAATGAATTCTGTGGGAAACCACAGAAATCCATGTGCAAGTTGAGTCCATAACGCAGATTTGATTGCAATTATAAAAAAATTGCGTCAAAGATGAAAACATGGCCATTTTGTATCAACCAGAAAGACGGCAGCATTTAAACCGCGAATCTGACTGCGCACGCGCCGACCCCTTTGTTCACAAAGCAGCGGACGAGCAACAGTAATTCGCGCCAAATCAACGGCCCGATGTTTCACGCGGTAAATACATACCTAATCTCTGAGTTGCGCGCGCACCCACGCGCATCGAAGCACAAAAGTGCGTTTATCGCGCCAAACTCCAACGGCAAAAATCCGTTTGAATCAGGCAGAACAATTCCCTGTCACTATGCAGTGTTTTGAATAATAAAATCGCCCTTCTGTCACTAAGGTCGGAAGCAATGGAGATCGCTATTGTAAATTTGGTTTTGGAATTCCAATTACCTTGTGGATTCTTTAATTAAAAAATCTCACACTCACGTTTTTTCTTGCACAATATACCGATCGGCCCACTTGTTGTGTCTGTCAAATTAGTACCACGTATATTTCACCAAATGGACAAAATAATGACTTTCTTTCCACATCCTACGTTATAGGTACCGCATTTTTTTTTTCAGCATAAGTGTAAAGTGAATTGTGTTTTTTTCCTTACATAAAAAAAGTGAAATAATAATAAAACCAATGATTGGTTCCATGAAAAAATAAAATAATTTTAATGTGGTTTCGTAACAAATCCCATATTCAGTTATTTTCATCCGGAAGTTTGTCCTTATTTGCCAGAAGAGTGCCTTTTGTGAATTTTAGTGCCTTTCTCAGTGCAAAGTGGTTTGTGAAAAATAAAAAACCCGTTTTCTAAAGGTCAGTCCTGGCAAAATTTTTTGGAAATAAATAAATACTTGTGAATTTCACAGTTTTCTCAAAAGTGGTTTGTGAAAAATAAAAAACCCGTTTTCTAAAGGTCAGTCCTGGCAAATTTTTTTTGGAAAAAAAAAAAAAATACTTGTGAATTTCACAAGTTTTCTCAAAGTGGTCAGTGAAACACAAAAACCTTTACTACTTAGGTCTTTCCACGCAAAATTTTTTCTTGTGCCTTCCTTTGACAAAGATTCTGGTGTCATATATACCAAATTGTAGTATGGAATACAGTTTTCTATAACTATTTTAGAAATACCAACCAGTGATTACCAAGTGAAAAGTGCCTCACAAAATTAATTTTGCGTTTGCTAAAGAAGACCCCTGGCAATTTTTTTCACCACCTGGGAAACTCACAATGGAAAACAATCAAGCTATGGCATCATCCAATTTGGGCATCATTCCCAACGTGCACAACTTATCCAAAACTCACTTACAAACTGCTTTAAGGGATAGAGGACTCTCGCCATCAAGCAAATCTAAACCTACATTAAAGGCTTATGCACTTTTATTCAACAAAAAGTACATTAAGAGAATAAACCTCGCCCCCTCAAGCGAAAATAATTCACGCTCGGCTACGCAAGTTTTGAATAATCTTGTTCCTAACGAAGAACCTATGCCACAAGTAATGATAAAACAGGACATCGCACCCACCTTGACACAAGATAAAACCTACGATTTATCCTCGTGGAAAATCAAATATAATGGCGTCTCCGATGTACTGGATTTCATTGACCGTATTGAAGAAACGGCTACAATCAAAAATATCCCATTCGAGATTCTACGAAAAAACTTCATAGAACTCATCTCCCCAGAATTGATACCCTGGCACCGCATTCAAAAAACTAAATGCAAAGATTGGAATAAACTCAGATCTGCCCTAATCTCGAGCTTCGGAAAAACGGAAGCCCAGCACCGGATCAAATTATCTTTACTATCTATTAAACAGCTAGTAAATGAACCTGTAGCAACATTCATAGAAAGGGCTGAATCCATTAACATCAAGCTTTCACATCCCGTTTCGGAAGCTGAACTATTACCAGTCATAACTGATGGCCTTTTAAGCAAATACGAGAACATCATTACCTCACAGAAAATTGCATCCCTAGCCCAGCTAAACGAAGTCTGTCTCCTTCTGGAATCGTACCAGGATAGGAAAAACATAAAGAATGTGTCAAATAATGTAGTTGTGCCAAGCCGTTCGTCTGGTTTAAAACCAGAATTCAACAACAAAAAAGTGTGCTCTTTTTGCAAAAAAGTAGGCCATCTGGCCACTACTTGTTTCAAGCAAGCAAGGTTTCTGGAATCTAAGGAACCCCGAACTTTCAAGAGGCATCACTCTAGGGACCGCTCTCCTCCAAGCGACGAACTGCGCAACATTTTCAAGAAATCAAGGCACAACATGGAAAGGTTACAAAACCCAAGCGATGTCAGACCTCAGGTGGATTTCTCCAAGCCCCCACCAAATTTCTACATGAAGAGGCCAAAAAACTAAATAATAACCTCTCAGGCACCCATTCTGAACCAAGGTCTAAAGAATGGACTGATTGGTTAGCACACATTAAGTATTTTAACCAGACCTTAAATGTTTCTTCGGTTTGTTGCAAACAAGCTAAAGATGGGAGACCCTATGCTTTTTTCTCTGTTAACAATGTGCCCTTTTCCGGATTACTTGATAGTGGTGCATCTGTCAGCTGTCTTGGCAATAATGCTCACCTGCCTTTTGTTAACAGTGATTTTAGAATTTCGCCCCAATCAACACACCTGACGACTGCGGATAATGTTTCCCAACCGGTCATCGGTGCCCTTGCCCTGCCAATTAATTGTAACAATAAAATAGTTACAATCAATTTTCTAATAGTGCCCTCTATATCCCAGAATTTCATCCTTGGCGTTGACTTCTGGAAGGCATTCAATGTTGCTCCCCAAGTATTTAATACTCTTGGCAAAACCTCCACTGCTGCTCAAATTAGTGAGATCCGCACAATAATACCTCACGAAAATTTAAGCACGGACCAGGCTCTCCAACTAAAAGAAATGGTCAATAAATTCGAGTCAATATCTTTCGAAAAATGTGGATTAGGTTTGACAAATTTGGTTGAACACCATATCAAAACCAATGGCCCACCCATCAAGCAACGTTATTACAACTTAGCCCCCCAAAAACTTAAACTTTTAGAAAACGAACTTGATGAAATGTTAAAAATGGGTGTGGTGGTTCCCAGCAGAAGTGCATGGACCAACCCAACTCTTTTGGTTTCTAAAAAAGACGGCTCTGCACGTTTCTGTCTCGACAGTAGACGTTTAAACTCTTGCACGGAAGCTGATGCGTATCCCTTACCTCACGTTCACGCAACCTTAGACAAGCTGCGTAACGCCAAGTTCATCTCTTCTGTCGATCTCAGCAAAGCGTTTTGGCAAATACCCTTGGACGCAGAATCGTGCGAAAAAACTGCTTTCGTTGTACCTGGTAGGGGAATGTTCCATTTTAAAAGATTACCCTTTGGTCTAAAAAACAGCCCCGCCGAGTTACAAAGACTGATGGACAAACTTTTCGGTCCTGAAGTCGATAACAGCCTGTTTTGTTACCTTGACGACCTCATCATCGTCAGCGATACCTTTGAAAAACACCTATTAATGCTGGAAAAAGTTTTTCAACAACTCAAGTTCGCTGGTTTAACCATCAACTTGAAGAAGTCTGAATTCTGTAAGTCCCGTCTACGTTATTTGGGATTCATTATCGACGAAAAAGGTCTAAGAACAGACCCCGCTAAGGTGGAAGCCATGGCAAATTTTCCCCGACCCAAAAACGCGAAGGAAGTCAAAGGTTTCCTTGGACTTGCAGGTTACTACAGGAGATTCATCAAAGACTTTTCCACCATCGCAGCCCCCTTAAATAAAATTACCGGCATCCGTAAAGGTGTCAGCAATTTCCGATGGTCTGTCGAAGCTGAAGAAGCGTTTACAACTCTAAAAAATGCCCTTCAAAAAGCTCCCGTTCTGAATTGCCCGGATTTTGCACTCTCTTTTACCCTCCACACGGATGCCTCCAATGTAGGAATCGGTGGAGTCCTTACTCAAGAATTCCCAGATGGCGAACACCCTGTAGCGTATTTTTCCCGTACATTAAACAAACACGAGAAAAACTACGGAATTACCGAGAAAGAGTTATTGGCTGTATTGGATTCTGTTCACCATTTCCGCGGTTACATAGACGGTAGCAAATTTACTGTAGTTACAGACCATAGTAGTTTGAAATGGTTGATCTCTTTAAGTAATCCCTCCGGTAGGCTCGCTCGTTGGTCCTCCCGTTTGTCTCAATACAATTTTGATGTTGTTCACCGTAAAGGCGCGGACAATATTGTTCCCGACGCCCTTTCAAGAATTGAACTGGCTTCATTAAATGTTGACACAATTGCCCCCCCTCCATCTACAAAAGATGAATGGTACTTGAAAATCTTCGAAGGTTGTAAAAATAACCAACAAAAGTTTCCTAATTTTATCATAAAAGAAGGACAACTATACCGTAATTGCAAGGTACCACTATCCATCCTCGAAGATTACTCGTGGAAACTTGTCGTTCCCCTCGAAGGTAGAGAACAAATAATTATTGACAATCATAGTGCTCCCGACTCCATACACCCAGGAAATTTCAAGACGTATAAAAAGATCTCCTTGAAGTATTACTGGCCTGGTCTCTTCAAGCAAATTCGCAATTACATCTCTAAATGTGAAACTTGTAAAGCTTATAAACATAGCACGGCAGCACCTGCCGGCCTAATGGGTAATCCCAAACGTGCCGACAGACCCCTACAATCATTGTCAATGGACCTCGTCGGACCCTTTCCCCGAAGTTATGCCGGACACATGCACATACTTAGTGTAGTGGATGTTTTCACTAAATTCTGTTGGATCTTTCCTTTAAAAAGAGCCAACGCGTCCGCCATCATCAAACTTCTGGAAAAACACATTTTTATACCTAACGGAACACCCAGAACCGTAATTGTTGATAACGGAAAACAATTTATTGCCCAAGAATTCAAAGATTTTCTTGCCAAATACGGAATCAAGGATATTTACTATAATACCTTGTATACTCCACAAAATAACACCGTCGAACGTTATAACCAAACAATCAACACAGCTCTGGCTATTCTAGTTGATAAAGATCAACGTACTTGGTGTAAAAACCTAGATAAAATTCAGGCTGCAATGAACAACACTGTTAATCTGGCCACTGGTTACACACCTTTCTTCTTAAAACACGGTATGGAACAAGTTGTTCATGGTTCTCTACATAGGAACACAAACTTTCCTACGTCAATTGCCACCACAAGCAACCCTACCGCGGACTATGCCCATCGTCTGGAAGAACTGTCGGCCATCTACAGTGAAGTCACTGATGCTTTGCTCCTGGCTCATCAAAAGAGTGCGGACAGATACAACCTACGTAGGAAACATGTCACCTTCAATACAGGAGACATAGTTTGGAGAAAGAACAACACACTTTCCCAAGGAGCCATGTATTTCTCTGCCAAGCTGGCACCACGTTTCGTGAAGGCCAAAGTTCTAAGAAAGATATCAGATCTAGTGTACTCCTTGTCTGACTGCTCTGGAAAACACATTGGTAATTACCATATTAAGGATATCGCAAAATCTGGAAGTGAGGAGTCAAGTAAAACTGCCCCCACTATCTCAGCAAACTTAAAATGATCCAGTGTGTATCACCACAACCTTTTTGTAAGCACACCAAGTCTTACAATGGCTGGCGTGTAAAGTGTCAATTACATGCCCACCCTTTCGTTGATAAAACGAATATTGTTAAAAAATCATTTTTGTAAATTTATGTACAATCCACGGTGTAGTTTGCCCCGTTCATGTTCGTGAATTGGCAACCACCGTAATTTTTGTCTCACACGTTTTTTTATTTTTTTTCTTTCTTTTTCTCACCTGTTCCAAAATTGATCACTTTAGAGCAGAGACACCCCTCGAGTGACAGTGTTCGGGAAGTCATGAACCCAATCATTGCCTCTCAACCCCTCACACTACGCAACGTTCATGCCATGGCACGCTTTGCCATGTAATGCAATATTGTAATTTTCACCATTTTTGTTTGTTGTTTTTTTCATCATATCGGAAGGAATCTCTTCATTTTTTTTCTTTTTATGTTCTGTAAATACTGGAGCGTCGTTCTAAAATCGATTTGGTAAACTCCAAAGCGTTAAATCACGACCCAGGACTAGTAAACCATCTCAACATGCTCCATATTTTACCCATCATGGTAAAGATAAGTGGTTACTCACATAATCACATTCCTTGTGTATAGTAGTTTTCAATTTTTTCTCAAATGTCAAAAATTGATGGCGTCCTACCCGAAGCTCTTTGCTAACAAATTGGATTTTGACACATCCATTTTGAAATCATATGTATATAAATAAAGGAAAAGCCTTTAAATTGGTCTTTCCATCCTTGTACAAATCCTCATGGACTCGTTTCAACTAAAGTACGTAAAACCAAATACTCGGTCTTTTGTTGTTATAAGAAGTCCTCGATTTGTCCCTCTTCACAACATGTATGTCTTGTATTACATGCTTCAACCCTTACGGAAAAGGTTAATAAAACCTAACGGCAGCCCTGATTTCCGTACATAAATAACCGCAGTTTAACGTAAATCATCAATGTTTTGTTTGATCATCGTTTTACAAACATAGGCATTCAACTCCTGTTTCGCCATTTAACCAAGTATTTGCAACCTAAATTGCACATAACCTGGTATGTTGTAACCGCACAAAGGGTATGTAAAACCACAATTGGTCCCTTTTATTTGTCCCCACTGAAGTTTGCTGCAATAGACAGTATGTAAAACCATGTAGGTCTGTCTTTGTTTGTCACATGGTGTAAACAGAAATGTACTCTGTCATCACCCCGCCTTTATAACATACGAAGTGACATTAAATTGTTTACCTCCTTGTTATCCTATCGTACGCTCCTGGGCTACGGAGTTAGTTAATCTAACAAATCTTTATAAACTGTGTTAAAACAAGCATAGTTAACGTTTATTGTGTTGTATTTAAACGTAACCCTGTTACATTATAGGAGAGATCCTTAGAACATCCACCATTATAGGAGGGATCCTTAAAATACCTGCCGCGATACGAGAAGTTCGTCATAATCACTTTTTTCTCATAACTAAATGTTATTGAGCTGGTCGTGTGACATATTTGTCATGAGAACCATTTTGTACATTCTATTTTGGTCGTGTGACATATTTGTCATGAGAACCATTTTGTACATTCTATTTTGGTCGTGTGCCATTCATTTGTCATGAGAACCATTTTGTACATTCTATTTTGGTCGTGTGCCATTCATTTGTCATGAGAACCATTTTGTACATTCTATTTTGGTCGTGTGCCATTCATTTGTCATGAGAACCATTTTGTACATTCTATTTTGGTCGTGTGCCATTCATTTGTCATGAGAACCATTTTGTACGTTCTATTTTGGTCGTGTGCCATTCATTTGCCATGAGTACCACCCTTTTCGTATAACCTGTTCCGGTCGTGTGTCATTTATTTGTCATGAGTACCGCTTTTATGTATAACTGTGTATAAACTCTGTACACGAGACGTGGAGACGTAATAACAATACTTACCGTGATTCGTGTGAACGACATAATATCGGCTTTGCTATCTTCTTTAGGATGCATTGTATAAACTCTTTGACTTCTGTCTATAATTGAGTTATATCTTGTATGTACTTACATATTTTGTACACTATACGTGGAGACGTTAAAACACTTACCATGAGTCGTGCGAACGAAATAATATCAAACCCTTTGTGTGCGATCTACGAAATGTAGTCCACAACCCTTTGTTGTCATTCAACGCCAATGCCCGTGGACTTCCTGTTTTTTTACTTCTTTGCAAAAAGGAAAGAAGCCCAGGAATATCTACTATCCCAAAAGGACTAGTTTTCAGCTTCACTGTCAATTATGGGGCACAGTGCTGTGGGAGTTAATCGATTGAGCACAAAAAAAAAAAAAACCACCTAACTCGTTGTCTGGAGAACGAACAAGAAAACCCCCAGGTTTGTGAAATTGGAGCAAGGGTCTGTCTTTTCTCACAATCATGTAGAAGTTTTTAAAATGACCCCTAATCTTTTGCCCAATACACGCGAAAGATTAGCCTCTTTGATATAATGTGTATTCAAATGTCTCCTCATCCTTTTTGATAAATGTAAAGAGTCAGGAAATCTGCTGGTTGATTATGTTTCATTTTCACATAGAGTTTGAATCGGAAATTGGTCCAGTCTCTAGCAAGTCTCGCAACTCGTCTCCCTTCTCCCCTCCTCCTCCCATTCCCCATGTTTCAGACTTATGTTATGAAGTGAAAAATCTGTCGTTGACCATATCTCGCCCTCACTTGGAGTTCGAATAGGTAACTGTCCGGTTATCTACAGGTTTTCCCCCTCAATCTCTGCATATGTCTCACCAGTTTTTTTCTCTCTTTTCTCAATTCCACGAAACACATTCATGAATGTTGGATATGTACGATATGCACTTGGCGTACCGTCTGTCTCCTTTTGACAACCTTTATTCATGAATTGGTTTCCCTTTGCCGTGACTAGTTCACGATTCTTTGTCTCGTTCTTTGAAATTCTACGAAAATGTTACCATCTCATGTTAGCATAGGCCATAGAGGGCCGGTTGTTTTTTAACCAAGACATATTGTCACTAGGCAAACGCCAAGTCATCCTGGCAAAGGAAAATGTTCATGTAATCACAATTTAGTTAGGAATCTCTCTTCGTCACTCTCTGGGTCGGTGGTTAAAATTTCGTTATTTCATTATCTGGACACATTTTGTTTCTCTCCAAACCTTTTCTTCATTGGTCCCTAGGCAGGTAAACTTCAAGAATTTTGCTCTAATAATAATTCCTCCCGGATTTAAAAAGAAGCCCAGGCGGATGTCATCACCAACAGCCAAGCTGAGCTTCACTTCCTGACAGCACGCGCTGTGGTTACAAGGTCTCTCCTGCTGCCATTTTCTACGCATTTGTTCCTAAAAGCACAGACCATACCGCCCATACGTATGTTGTCTTGTCGTGCCACAGCAAGCTGAGTTGTCCCACTATACTTTATGACACTCTAAACTACCTTTTGGGCACGCTAGCTCTTAGGTTTGTTCTTACTCTTGCTATCAATGCCAACCTTGTCGTCTCTTGCTCTGTCATGCAGTGACGCATATATCGTCATGTGTAAACCATCATTACCTTGACCCACCAGTATTCGCTGAATGCGCACCAATACAAGTTATTTTGAGCTACATTATGCTTCAATAACCATTATATACGATCCGTGTTTACCATAATAACACTTAGGATTCGCACTGGCATGTCTGCAGATACTGGATTCTTCTCTTCAATGACCTCTGTAACCATAGTCGCGGCACAGCAACCACAGTCTCCACTTCGTGAACTTCGACGTCTTCGACAAAACCAAGTGTTTTCTAAGGCCCAAGTGTACTCCTGAGCGTTGTCTCAAATGGGTCTGATTACAGTGATAATGTAATCCTTAGAATCCGTGAAGTCACGTCCTTTTCTTCGAAATTCTCCGAAACCAAACAAATCCACGCTTCACAAACTTAGCTCCAAGACCAATGAAACCTTAGAATCACACACTTTTTCTCTTCTCTTGTACAAATGTATTGTCATTCTTTCAATTGCTTAACCATGTGTATTGTCATTCTTTCAATTGCATAACCATGTGTATTGTTATTTTCAATTGCATAACCTTGTATGTTGTTTTACACCATGTACTTTTCCCAAATTTGTCTTGTCCAAACATTGTATGTACCCCCACCCATTCCCTACAAACATTGTGACCCAAACTATAGCATAAAACTGTATGTTCTAGCTAGGAAATCTCTCAAGCAACGAATCTCTCAAAAACCCCGATGGAAGCATAAGAGGATTTTTTTTCCCTACAGCTCCATTGCCACGTCGCCTTTTTTCCAAGCGCGGGGGGAAGTGTTATGGTACGCCCAAACGACAAAGAATTCAAACTCCTAATTCGCCGCAAACTACACAACACCCTGCTCCCCCCCTGTTCCCTGCTTCCTACTTCCTATCCCATCCGCCCACCCGCACGCGATCCCTTCCAGCAGTTGAGAATTGCGAGCCGCCTCGGGCACACGTTAAGCCCGCGCGTGGATTCCCACTGTTCGCGCCCGGCATACTATCGCTCGAATTGTACTCAAATATAACCTGCAATGTTAATTCAATAACCTACGGGTTTAGCGCTGATATTTCACCATGCCTGTGTAAACTTCGGTTCTGTCCTAAACTCGGGAGGTCCCCCTGGAAGCCGGAAGACGAAGACCCCCAACATCATGTAAGCTGTACAATTGTTTCCTCATTTGATTGTGTCCTTTAACGATAGACTGTAAACTCCCGCGCAAAGCCATCACTCAGAGAGTTTCGTTTAGGGATCTTGAGGTTATAAACACGATAGCTAGGATTGTGTAGTATGTATTTCTTGTGTTGAATTGTACTGTAATGACCTATGCACTGTGTTTTAAATTTGCAATACATGAATCTAGTTAACTCAATCCTGTTATTATTCTGCTACGGCAGGAGGGTTTCCTAGAGAGGGAGTATCCTGCCAGACGACTGAGATGCGAAGGAATTTCTGAAGCCTCGAGCGACCCACCACCTGAATAGAGGGTAAATCATGCCTCCCCTGAGAGCTAGCTTGGGACATGTTTGGGGGCCCGCTCCTAACAAGTGTTATAGACACATTATTTTGATTTATGTATGTAATAATAATGTATCACGGGATTATCTTTATAATAGTCAAAATGCGTAAGAGTTTTTCAGCTTACAGGTAGACACCTCCATATTTCATCTCCGCACAAAGTTGGGTTCCTTTTATCTTTATTATCCCACACAAGGCTTTAGTTAGTAAATAATAACTGTTTTATCTTTCTTTCTTCGACTGCCCAAATACTTGTTTAGGAGGTTGATACTTGTATAACCATCTTACTAAAATTAATTTATACGACGAACGCTCACAATGCTATTCATTGAGCAATAAAACGTTCTCGAAAAGGGTGCCTTATTGTTTCCGTCTTCGTTGAAATCGTGAACGGAGATGTATACAGAGAAAGAAAGATGCTATGCATAGTTTAGATAAAGCACACACAGCGAGTCTGCAGGGAAACGATGAAAAATTTTACGAAATATTTAGATAGGTACCAACTATACCCGTAATGCTTGTACTACGAAAATATCCGGTGAAGTAAAATACATTAAAATTTTCTTGTTTTATTTTGTGAATTCTCCTTTCATGATGACTTTTTTTGTTTATATACCGCATCAGTCTAGAAACCCAACCACATGGCTTTTACAATTGGAGTAGGTTGTGACACTGAAAGATGTAGAAAAGGAATGGAGGTGGGGATGAAGAAGGTATGCGAAGGTATGTAGGTTCTTCTTAAGGATAAGAAATTGTCCTTAACCTTAAAAATCGTTGTATCAGAGACAACTAAAATCACGGTTAACGAAAAAGTCGTTAATTTTAAGGTTAAGACCAAAGTTCAAAAGATTTTTAACATATTTTCCTAGTTTTTGAAGATAATGTCTATACATTTTCCGAGCGGAAATGGTAATTATATAAAATTCCCACGATAAAAGAAATTGCAAGTTATGCTCCGAAAAGTTTTATAATAACCTCTTATCTGTTATTTTATAAGTCATATGTGTGAAAAAATTCACTGTGTGTCGTTAAATGCCACTTAAGATATTTGCTGAGAGATTTAAGCTTTTTTTAAATATGTTGTGTTTTACTCGATGTTTTTTTTTCAATAGTCACTAACGCTTACATTATAAGTATCGTCGCTTCCCCTAAACAGCAAGGATTTACATATCTGTCTTTCAAATTATGTTCAGTTGCCACAAGGAGGGCTTGTTCTGCTGTCATTCGAGAGAACTAAAATAGAAGTTAACGTTATAAAGTCGTTAATAATTTTAGAGTTAAGGAGAATTCTTTATCACGACGAAAGCCATTTTGAGTAACGTTTTAATTCTGGAAGACAGTTTTTCACCAGGGTGATATTGAAACTTGTCGTATAATGCCTAGGTATAATGAATATAAATTTCATCTGACATGAAATGCATAAATTTAATTAATTTGTTTGCGTAGACCGATTTTCGAACCCGCGGCCTCAGGCTCCAAAGCAAAGAATTTTAACCTAATGACCAGGGTGGTTGTCGAGTACGTACATGCACACATATAATAATAAATTGAAGCATTCATTTAATCAATCAATTTTTTTTTATATTTTGAAAATTTACGAAGCCATGATTCTAATGGATTGTATCGTCCTTCGTAGTTCTTTCGTCATCGATGAATAGTGGATACTCAATACAAATATTTACATTCTATTCCAATTTAATGTCGTTGAATAAAACGTCCGTTTGCTTTATTTACTCCCTACATTGCCGAAGGAGGAAGGAATGTTGTTAGGTTTATGTCGAATGCATTTCAGGTCACGAAGAATTTGTTTGAAGTACTTGAACAATCATTCTCCCCCTATTGTTTCAAAGGTTTATTTTATTTTGCTTGTTTTAGTGTATTGTTATAACGGTGATTTAATTGTAATTCCTTCATCCGTAATAACCCTGTTTTATTTTAATTCTCATCGAAGAATTCATTGTAGGAATTTGACTGAAATAACAGAATTATAATTTACCATATTTTATAACGCCGTTTATTAAAGCATGTCACCGAGAGGGCGCTTTACAATAAATATTATTGGTTTGCTAAATTAATAATATGGTTAAATAATTTACCACAATGACATCTGATTCGTAACAATTAGTCAACACAATTGTAAGGTAATTGAATTAGATTTTTTAAATCATAATTAAAAATTGTAAGCATTGTTAAGCCAATCCATCTAAACCGAAACTAATATTAATAAAAAAATAACATTTATTCATCAATAAATTTTTACAATTTTACACATTTTGTTTATTTAACATCGATTATATTGACAAAAAGGTCACTACTCAGCTATACATTCAGGATTTCTCCTTGAATGTAGCTGGTTTTTAACAGTGTCTCTAGTACCTAAATATCGTTCTAGGTCACTTTTACGAAACCATGTCCCAAACTTCGCCTTTCAAACCTCTTAAAATGTGTCTTGCAACCTCATTAGGAAAAAAACATGGGATCTTTTGTAACCGTGCTATAGTTAAACCTTTAAAAAGGATATTTTAATAAAATATTATTAAATAAACCTATCATTGTGTCACGGTATCTATTAGCTAAGGTGTATTTTATGTTTATAATATAATACGTTGTATAAACATGCATGTGCAACCTTTAACTTCTACCTGTTTTGTTGAAACGAAAGTACCTGTCTGCGTCTGGAAATGTGTCGAGATAAGAAACTCACCTGTGTCCCGTGTTGTACCTCGTCTAGGAGGAACAACTTCTGAGCAGCAGACGTTAAGCCATTAATCACAAAGTTTGATACCGATTTTGAAATCACTCCATCAAACATATCACGGCATTTGATTCCGATGGATAACGCTGGCGCTCCTAAGGCTTCTGACGGAATTAGTTACGGAGTATTACTAACCCAATAAGACTTTAATACATATGGTAGATAGTTGGTACCACTTGCATTCAATTAGAAAGACGTGTTATGTGATATTGTATCTGGTATTAAGGAAGATATGCATGACTGAAATATATGGCCTGAGAGACATAAGCCAGGGGCGTTAGGTGATCACAATAATTGAGAACAGGTTATTTTAATATTTGCTTTCAGTTTCTGTTTGTTGAAATCTGAATGCATTATCGTTAAGTTAACTTGCGATTGTTTGCCAGACTTAGAACAACTAAAGAAGATCGAAAGTGGTTTTCTGATGACATTAGGTGTGACCATTTTACAGGCGGTATTAAGTAATGTAATTGATAACAGTTGGAAACACTAAAATGAGTAACTAATAAAACTACTGTTTCAGTAGTACTCTTACCGTTAATACAATTAAAACAAAATACATCACACATTGTATTACACAAAGAGGTCAACCTCCATCAAACGTAGACCTGTTTCTGCATGACTGTGAAAAAACTTCATCCAATTGTCAATGCGAGCATGTAGAAAGGGTCAAACAAACAAAATACCTAGGGGTTATTATTAATACACACTTAAACGAATAAACTAAAACGAATCATCCACCTAAAAGAATCCATTAAAAACTTTTTCCCACTAACAATACTCAGATCCATATATTTCGCACTTTGTCAATCCATTGCCACATATGGAATACTGGCTTGGGGAAGTGCTACAAATAAAACAATTGACCCAATTCAAAAGATACAAAAGGCGATAATTAAACTAATCCTGCAAGTTCCATTCTACACAGATTCAAGCGAAATATACAAAACATTAGAATTCATGTCAACAAAACAACTTTATGCCAAATCTGCTCTACTACACCTCCTCCAAAAAAAACTCCATATTCCAATTTAACCAAAAACAATAATAAAAACCAGGTCCTTAACAAATATAACCTTGAATATACCGATAACACACACCACACACGGACATTTTCAGTTTTACGCAACCAAACTTTTTAATTATATGCCCATTACTCTGAAACAACTACTAATTACAAATGCATCTACAAACATTCACAAAAAACATATCACAGCCTGGATCAAAAATCAAGATATTCAATTATTCAAAATACTTTAATCCCTAATCAAACTATTAAAAATGTAAAATAAAGAAACGTGTATTTCAAGAATTTACCATCAATTCATAAATACATATTATATATACTTTATATAAATATTTTTTCTTCTTAATAATCAATGTACAATTACCATTAAAATGTAAAAAAGAAAGAAAAATAAAACTAACTTTCTAACACAACACATAAATACTTGTAGGTACTTGTCACACTTAATCATAAACACGAAAACACTTCAGCACAGGTTCTCCTAGTGAGGTGATCACGAAACGTACAATACTACCAACCAACAGTTTCACCTTCTCAAACCTACCTTACACCCAACATAAAAAAAATGTAATACTAATATGTAAAAATATTTTCAAAATATATTATGTAAAAATGTTAATAATATGGTAAAACTGTATTATATAGAAATAAATAATATAAAAAAAGAAAGCCAAGATTAGAGGAGAAAACAAATAGATATAAGAAATTATAATAAACACAATTAAATAACTTTGTTTCAATTCCACTTTATTATTTTTTAATCCAACCGGTTTCGGTTCGTACTGAACCTTCCTCAGGGGTGAATAAAAATATATTGAACATAATACAGAAAAACATGGTATTTATAAGTAAAATTAGAAGAGGGAGACAGAATATCAACTTAGGTGGGGGCGATGAGGGAGGTGTCTAAGAGGGAGGGGTGAACGTGGGTGGGGGTAATGGAAATATTTTAAAAATCGGGGTGTTAGACAAATCTAATTGTTTATTAAGTAAATTGGTTTTATTTATTTTTAATGACTTTTTTATTTCAAGGGCTTCAAGATTATTAAGGCGTAGACCTATCCCATTTCTATGCAATACATCTATCCCGGAAGCTTTATTAAATGAGTGATTTTTATCTATTAGGTGGGAGGCGAATTCTGAAAAACCTACACTGTTTAGACATCTTAAGTGTTCGACCACTCTTGTTTGAATGTTTCTAGCCGTTTTACCGATGTAAAAGGCCGAACAGTCATTACATTTAAGTTTATATATGCCAGAATGGCTTAAGTTATTTTCTTTATCTTTAGAGTTTATTAAAAGTTTACCTAGGTTGTTATTAGTATAAAACGCAGCTTTAATTTCTGTAGGGAATTTAGAAACACATGAAGATGAAAAGTTATTTATGAATAAAATTCTACGCCAACCGTGGTTTTTATTATCTCTGATGTTGTGTGTATTATTATAAAGGAATTTATTAGTAGATATGAGATTAAGTTTTTTTGTAAGGATTTTATCGATTAAGCTATGGGGATATCCATTATTTATTGCAATAGATTTGATTTTAGCGAGTTCTTCAGTAAAATTGACGTTAGATAAAGGAATATTGACAAGTCTGTGAATCATAGAATGGAATGCGGAGTGTTTATGGGAGATGGGGTGATTAGAAGTACTGTGAATTACGGTATCAGTGAAGGTAGGTTTTCTATAAATATTGAATTCAAATTTGTTATTAACAATGGATAGGGATAGATCTAAGAAATTTAAACTGCGTTTTATACTAATAACAACCTAGGTAAACTTTTAATAAACTCTAAAGATAAAGAAAATAACTTAAGCCATTCTGGCATATATAAACTTAAATGTAATGACTGTTCGGCCTTTTACATCGGTAAAACGGCTAGAAACATTCAAACAAGAGTGGTCGAACACTTAAGATGTCTAAACAGTGTAGGTTTTTCAGAATTCGCCTCCCACCTAATAGATAAAAATCACTCATTTAATAAAGCTTCCGGGATAGATGTATTGCATAGAAATGGGATAGGTCTACGCCTTAATAATCTTGAAGCCCTTGAAATAAAAAAGTCATTAAAAATAAATAAAACCAATTTACTTAATAAACAATTAGATTTGTCTAACACCCCGATTTTTAAAATATTTCCATTACCCCCACCCACGTTCACCCCTCCCTCTTAGACACCTCCCTCATCGCCCCCACCTAAGTTGATATTCTGTCTCCCTCTTCTAATTTTACTTATAAATACCATGTTTTTCTGTATTATGTTCAATATATTTTTATTCACCCCTGAGGAAGGTTCAGTACGAACCGAAACCGGTTGGATTAAAAAATAATAAAGTGGAATTGAAACAAAGTTATTTAATTGTGTTTATTATAATTATGTATTCCCACAAAGTGTTTGCTACATATCAAGAGATATAAGAAAGTTAGAAAACATACCTAGTTAGCAAACGTTGCTGAATGGCTACTGCCCAGGGAAAACGCAGAAACTGCACCGTATAAAGTTTTACTTATTGGGTTCATAAAAGGAAAGTGCGGAAGAGATAAGGCTTGTTTGTAAACGAATAAGTCGCTTCGTTCTGATAAAATCTTCAAACGAGCGTCATAAAGTGCATGCGCAAGGATGTGTTAAAAGGAACGTAATAAAAATTGTTTATGGGCGAAGGAATTTGGCTTCTGCCCGAGTTAGAGCTCATAATGGTGGTAAACATGTCAATGTTGGTGCATAAATTTAGAAAATGCTTTATGGTTCCCCTAGGAGTTAATTAATACTTCAGTTACAAAACAGTTTGAAAAACGAAGCGCGAAAAGTTGTCAAAATAGACTTAATAGACAAAATAGATGATCTGAAAGCAATAAGACAAGATGGTTAATGTGCATATACAGCGAATTTGGAATAAACAGAGATAAGATTTTTTTCACATCTCGTAGATTAAAAGTTTTATCCATCATCCATAAAGTCACTCTTAGAGTTACGTCACTTGATATTTTATCTTAGTATAGAAAAATAACTGTTATAGATGACACGATACCTGCGACACAGGAAAAAGCACGTATTCCGAGCTCCTCCACTTGTGAAACTCTTTATGGTGAAATTCTTTCTTAGATTGAAAGAATGACAGCCGAGCTTTTAGGTAAAATTTTTAAATTTTGCTGACAAGATGAGCGATGGGATATGAAGCTTTTTGGTTAAAACCTGCGACAAATGTACGTTGGTAGTATAACCACATAATTCATGTTAGTATTGGAAACAGGCCGTGACTTTTTCCGATTTTCCAGAAGAAAAAGTTTATGACTGGTATTTTTACATCCCCCAAGATTTTACATGGAAAAAAAATTGTAATAATCCCTGACGTGAAATAAAATTTCTTTACCCAAAAATGATTGTATTTTTCAGTAATTTTTTTTATTTTTTTTTTTTATTTATTTATCTATAATAAAATATGTTTACAATGGTTTTATTTGTATGCCTGTCTCACTAGGGTATACCTGTGTCGAGACAGGCGTATTAAAAGTACTGTGTTTGAACACTACACATAAAAGATTATAAAGACCAACCAGAGTCGGTTTTGAACCTGAACCTTCCTCAGGGCTGTATAAATACATATATGTGCATCAAAGCCATAAAAATTTGTATATTGGAAACAAATCTGTCTAAAAATATTGGCAAACGGTAGGTGTTAAAGTGGTTTTAAAGCATCTATACAATTGGAAATACGTAAGTCACAGCCACGAAATAAGATCAGACTGTTGAAAGATTTTTCCAATCATAAAAAACTGTGAAACTGCAGTCAGCTACGTAACTAAACATAACCTTTTTTTAAATAAATGAAGACAATATAAGCGAAACTCAATCGAAAATCTGGAAACAGAAAAATCAGAAAAACATATTGACACCTCTGGGACTCGAACCCAGGACCTCTTGCTTTCCGGGCAAACGCTCTAACCACTGCGCCACGGTATCGACACCGTGGCACAGTGGTTAGCGCGTTAGGCGTTAGGTGTCAATATGTTTTTCTGATTTTTCTGTTTCCAGATTTTCGATTGAGTTTCGCTTATATTGTCTTCATTTATTTAAATATTACAATTTGAGGTTTTACTCATAAAGTTAAAATAAAAAAAATAAAAAAATAACCTTTTTTCCTTACAATACCATTTCCCCTCCCGGTCTGACATACTGCTAAGGATTATGGCATTTGTGGCAGGTACAAAGTTACACCACACGCATGCCTAAGTGATCTCATTTTTACTCCGTTAAATCTACTTTCTTCCTTCATCTGTCAGTTCTAAGTTTCACTACAAACCTCACGTTTGGTATCAGTGCATGCCTGCAGGTATCCAATACCTGCAGTCGTGTTGCCTTTGACAACTTTAACCCTCGAAGAGTTGATTTCCCTGTATTCCCCCTTCTGTCAACATCTGATCAGCACCCGCCTCTCGCGAACATACTTCTCAAACAAACAAACCTATCAACTTGCTGCAGCATTCACCGCAGGCAAAATGATCATTGCAATATGAACATTACATAATACTGTGAATAGTAGTTGAACTTAGTAATCGGCCCAATAATGTTACTTCCTCCACCGCCATGAATGATGTTGATGGTTTTTTTTTTAAATTAAGTCCACACAGGAGGAGAATAAATTCCCTCAGGGCCTAAGTCATATTTGAAGATGCTGTGTGGAGGGTCTTTTTGAGGAATTTACCCATGTTGTAGGAGGGAGGAAACACAGAGGCCGGCAAATCGTTCCCCAGCTGAGCATGTGACTAATGTCAACCGTGTACAATGACGCTAATTCCTCGGAGCATTTTCCATTGCAATACAGGTAGAACAAGGACATCATTCCCATCTGACTCCTGTGCTCTAAAGATTGCAATCCGTCTGTTAAGATGTGAGAATCTATCAAACGGACCGCCCGTTTCTGCACAGAGTCAAGGGTTTCTTTTTAGGTATTTTGGAGCTCCAGACCAGAGGTGGCTGCCAAATTCAAACATGGGGCGCATTTGCGATATATGTACAGGATTAGCAGTTGTGTACTATTAAAGTATCTGCGAGCCCTGTACAGTACGCCCAGTTTCTGAGAGGCAAACTTAACTCAGGTTTCGATGGAGCCCCCGTACCCGAGCTGATAATAATGCAGCGGAATTTGAGCCCACAACTCTTGACTTGTGTAGACCATTAAGCTATGGTGACCGTCTTATACTTTAATGATATGTTGGCCAACAAAAAAAGGTTAAATGTGAAAAAAAAGTGGTTTTCTACCAAATAAACGCAAAACCAAACAAAATAAATAAATAAAAATGATGGCTTCGGGCACTTTCGGCATTGATCCATTACGCCTCTTCATGTCACATAAAATTCAGTCATTATATATTTTTTAAATTAAGCACTTATACCTATAATGATTTAAACTATTTCTAAATTATGCACTAACAACTTTTATACCTCATTATATCCCCATACGATAAAGCAATTTTTTAGACATTTTAATTCTCGATTCGGGACAATGATTTATAGCTCGAATTATTTGAATAAATTGGGCCAAGCAAACGAGTTTATGCATATAATATTTTGGATTACACATATTTAATATACTAACGCCTACTAAACTTAATTTGGGTTTGCCGGTAGCTTAGCCCCTCCGACAAATCTAATTACGGACCCACTGTTAAATAATTGCTGACAACGTAGAAAGAATAATGTTAATCTGATACCTAAACAAATTAAATTCGCATTGGCGTAACTAACCAACCGTAAAAAAACTGAATAATCCGCTTTCCACACTTGGAATGAACTAAGTATTATCGACTGAATTTATTGCTACACGTCAAAACTGTATATTTTCAGTATAGTGTAACAAGAATTCATTTAAATAAATATTCTAATTTCGGCTGTATGACTCTAAACTGTACTGGTTAAATGAAGGCTAGAACTCGGATTTGTTTAGTATTTTCAAAATTGTTAGCGTTTGTTTGGCGAATTTGGACAAGACACAAAGTAGTTACCTACTGTATCATAATTGATGAAAATTATTTTCAATGTCATTTTCAAAATTGAAACTGATTTGTTGGTAATTCAGACTATCCGTGATTTTCTATACGTGGGTCTTCGCTAGATAGCTAAATAGTTGATTTATTTAAATTTATGTAATCTTTGGAAGAGAGTAAACCACTAAAGGAATTGATGTGTTAGCATTAAGTATGCATTAGCCATGAATTTAATGAGCCTATTAAGAGAAATTAAATAATTTGTGTCTTGATGATAATTTACTTTTCCGTAATGTTAAAATAAGGCACCCATTTCATGCAATGACGTTGTTGTTTATTATATTTTATTTTAGGTAAAGTGTTTCTTTACATTTTTTTTATACCATTTTGTTAGAAATTTCAAAATAAGAGTTCATCAGCCCATTCATTTTTCCTACCCTTTAATGCAAAATAAAGCCCTGGCAACGCTGGGTACTTCGGCTTGTCCTTTTTTCAAATGTTTCTATATAGGCCTTCATATTCGAATATGTTTAATATTAATGAAGCACAATTTAAACGGCAAGCTTTATTGTTGTAATGAGTATGAATCTGCGGCCCGGCCCTTGCCGCTCGTGCACCGGTGTGTCATGAAAAATAAAAAATAAAAAATTTACTCGCGATTTTGACCCTTATGTATAAAGAAAGTGTATGAAGAACAAGGTCAGAATCGCTTGCTCTATCTCGCCCTTTACCATAGCGAAACCTGCAATGCGCCTAGTCACTCGGAATAATTTATATTTTATTTGCCGAAGCGCGGGGATGTGCGCAGTTTGTGCGCATGCGCGTGAAAAAAATATGTTTTTCTGCGATTTTGACCCTTCTATGTACAAAATTTGTATAAGGACAAGGTCAGAATCGCTTGCGCCAACATTCCCCATAAGATGGGTAAAAATTTCATTCTCTTGCAACCCCAGAATATTTTAAAATTATTTTTGTCATCAATATGTCAAATTTGCTGCGATTCTTTCTGCCAAAGTCGATGCATGTTATTTGACGAAAACATCGTAAAACCTATCAATTTACGTAATTAACGCAGGGAATGTTGTTTTGATACATAGTTTATTGTTCTAGGAATGTGTTTCGGTCAATAAAATATACGATTGCTCAAAATTAATCCACAAAACATTCAATTCAAAGTGGTGCTTGTTAGGAAATTTCCGTGTTTTCCCTGGCTTTTTACCTTTATTCCTTTGTGATCGGCGTATTTTGGTTTTTGCACGATTGATAGGCGCTCGTTGCTTGTCAGTTGTGTACGGTGAGGAGAGCATTTATCGATAAGACACTTATTGTTTTCTTCACTATTTTTTAAAAATATTTTGAAATATTAATTTTATAATATTTTTAAAATACATAAATTGTATTCACTGGAATTAAAAATTGAAAAACATTTTAAATTATGGAAACAGGAACGGAGAATTTATACATTAACTAGCCAGTTACCGGCTTGGGTTGCAATGCCACTTAATTAAGAAATTGTTTCCCCCTGCGTGTCCTTTCCTTTTCGTCCCGTTCTACCTCCGCCTCCCTTTCTCCTCCCGCGTTCCATTCCCGTCACGCGTTCCCCTTTCACCTTATCCGCCTTCCCACTCCCCTCTCCGCTTCTTCCGTCCCGCGAACCCCCCTCCCGCGTTTCCCTCCCCCGCCCGCGTTCCATACGTTCAGTCCCGGTACATTCAGTTTTTAACTTTTTGTTTTTCACAATTTTTTATACAAATTTCATAATGAAATGATTTCGAAATGAAAATCTAGTCTCTTTCAACGGAAGCAATCTTTCGAACAGGCCCTCCATTGAAATGCCAGAATAAAGTTAGCCTCCCAAAAACTGGGCGTACTTTACAGGGCCCGCAGATACTTTAATAGTACACAACTGCTAACCCTGTACAAACCACAAGTGGGCCCCACGGTTGAATTTGGCAGCCACCTCTGGTCTGGAGCTCCAAAATACCTGAAAAATACCCTCGACTCTGTGCAGAAACGGGCGGTCCGTTAAATAGATTCTCCCATCTTAACAGACGAATTGCAATCTTTAGAGCACAGGCGTCGGGTGGGAATGCTATCCTTGTTCACCGGTATTACAATGGAAGATGCTCCGAGGAAGTAGCGTCATTGATCCCTTCGGCACCGGTGCATAGTCGGGAAACACGCTAAACATTTGTACACGGTTGGCATTTGTCACATGAGAAAAGGTCGTTTCTTCGACTCGTTCTTGTGTTCAACAGCTCGACTGTGGAATGATTTGCCGGCCTCTGTGTTTCCTCCTTCCTACAACATGGGTCTCTTCAAGACCAATGTTCATTCCTTCATCTCTTCAAAAAGATCCTCCACGTAGCATCCCAGATGACATAGGCCCTGAGGGAAATTATTTTCCTCAGGGCCTATGTCAAAACCAAAGTTTAGGAACTGCATAACAAAGAAACATTCATTTTTAAATATTAAGATTTTATTTAGGCGAAGTTTCAAAGTTGTATGGAAGATTTGAGTCGAATTCAGACTTGGAAGAGTTGAAATCGGCTTGTCCTTAATAATATTCAATATGATACCAAGCTTAACTACCATATCAGTTTCCTTAGCTTTCACAGCGATTCATTATGCACCTACAAGAGACAAGAGTAGAGAGTCACTAAAATGTCACCAGACTAATACCCGTATGTTATTACTAGGCGCATACATTAGCCAAGGTACCTAATGATTTGTCAGGGATTAAAATAATCTCAGTCTCGCTACTCATCGTGAGTTCCTTTGCCATAATAACATATTCACAAAGATGCTAACAGGAGAGTTATCGTATCAAGACATTCATTTATAAAACATTATGTTTATGTAATTTTAATTAAAACTGACATGAATACAATTAACAGGACCTTGGGATATATGGAAAAGTCCCAAAGCTGTTTCAATACTAAATTCAAATTTTGTAGATAACTTTACGCTGATGTAGTTACCACGGTGAAATTATGAGCATCATTATGTAATATGAATATTTTTGAAGCGCATCTTCAAAAGAGAAACCTTTACAGTTTTTTATAATGTTCTTCGATAATTCAAGTTTTAGTAAATGAAATAAACAAAAAAACATACCCATGATTTTCCCAACAAAACATGATCCAGTGCAGGCCACGTTCTTTTAAGATTTGGATGATAAAAAACAACCAATATGGTCCTGTTCGGAAGATTGCTTCCGTTGAAGGAGACTAGATTTTCATTTCGATCCCTTTTAGACGTTATCAAACATGATTGGGTCTTTGAAACATTAAATTCGACGAGGTTATTCTTACCCCAAGAGAAAACACTCTCGAGGTAACCATCCATTCTTTGCTTCAAAGCCCTCCGAGCTATTGGAGTTTGTGTGCCCTTTGGGGGCTTGTCAAACAAAAAGCTCTCATGGACTGTACTGTCATCCGCGTAACAATGAATCGGTGCACATGACAAGAGGTCATTGATGTGCAAAAGAAACAAAGTCGGTGACAGAACCGATCCCTGTGCGACGCCATCATTATCGAATGCGAGGAAGAGGTGAAACCGTCAGCAACCGCCTGAATCGACCTCTCCCTCAAAAAGTCGGCAATCCACGTGCACAAGGATGCGGGAAGTCCGTAAGAAGACAGTTTGTTGACAAGCCCTCGGTGCCAAACCCGGTCAAAGGCCTTGGAAATATCCAGTGCAACCGTTTGGGTCTCACCAAAACGTTCCAGGCACCGCCCCCAAACATGCGTCGCATACGCGAGAAGATCACCGCACGAGCGGTTCCGCCGTTCCGCGTTATAATTGTTTACATGTTACAGTTTTTGCCATTTTTTAACTACCATACTAGGGCTATTGCCCGTGTTGTGGTAGTCGTATTATATCTATTTCATAATATTATACGAACAAGGAAATAGTTAACCTTGTTAAATAAAAACAATGCAAAATCGTTTTTGATGAGGCAAATTTTTTCGTTTTAAAAAAATTCCTTCTTGGTTGTTTACTCACAACATCCGTAGGAGTTTTATTTGCTTTCATTTCAATGAAATTATGTTACAAAGCAAAATCTATTAGAAACCAATAATATTCGCCTTTAATATGACCTACGTTCCAAATTGATAAACAACAAATTGAACAGAATAATAAAAATCAATCATAAATTGAAATTTTAACTATACACACATAATAAACAGATTTAAGCTTATTTCGAGTTTTAATTTAAGTTGAAAGCAAGTCACCTGTCTGCAATTTTCTGAACAGCTCTACGCAGCATAGAATTACTACACAGTAGGTACACATCTATACAACTTAGGCAACGACATTATAAATTACAACTAGATCCGCCATTGTCCGACAAACTCAAGATAGAATGTTGTAAGTAAGAAAAACCTATTTTTAGTAAATCCTTCATTCAAAAGTTATTCGTGTATGATGAAGATCGTCCATATACGTATCTTCAAAGAACGTGTGTGTATGAACGATATAGATATAGAACCGGGAGGCGTTTTTAAATTTGCGCCGAATACTACATCATGTGTGACTGAGATGCCAAGATACGCTTACTCGCATACGAATAAGCACGCTTAAGACAAATACGGAATGCTGTACGAGACAATCTACTGTCATAGGTTGTCCTTCTTATACTTAACCTTTAAGTATGGACGTGGAGTCTCAGAAGATCCGCACGGTTCTCAAGTTCTTTGTTTCACACACTTCCCCCAGCTCCCCGCACCTGAACGTCTCGGTAGCTTCACTTTTAGTAGCAAAATAGACAGTAAGGGAGAAGGTTGCCTCGCTGGGTGCATAGTATATTAGTAATAATCATCGAAATATTGGCTGGAGCCTGTCATGCTCCACGTCCACATATAAAATATTTTTTATAGTTTTTGTGCTTGTTTTAGATTTTTGTTATGAAAAATGGCAGAAAGCAGTAAAGCGAGTTACTGTAGTTTAAAACAGCCTCAGAGGAAAAAATAAAATAATATGCAAAGACGTGTCTTCTTCTTCCTTGCGCTGTCCCAACTTATTGCCTGGGTAGGCTGTTGGGGTCGGCTCTTCTCGTTCTCAGGTTGTAATATCTTCTGTTCTGGGTATCGCCTTCATCCAGGCCGTTTCTCTGAAGAATTTTGGAACATTGAGTCATCCAGGAGTTCTTCGGTCTTCCTCTGGATGACTGTCGGTGAAGCTCCATAGACATTGCCTGCCTCACTGTGTGGTCTGATGGTCTCCGTCTTATGTGTCCATACCATCTCAACTGTCGTTCTTCCAGCTTACTATTTATGCAAAGACGTGTAATAAGCACAAAATTGCCGAGAGAGCTGAAGTCACTCGAATTTTGGGTAAAGATATGGTTACTGAAGATGTCCAGACACCACCAGTCAGTCTTGATTACAAATACTTATTTTTTTCTTATTAAAGACTTATATTTAGATATGGATAGGGTTTTGCCGCGGTTCGGAATCAGTTTCTAGAAAAAAATTGTATGTGTAGTATATAGAAGCCTGAGAGACTGCACTCAGGTATTTTTTATAATAATAAATTATTTGCATGTATTTAAGATCGAAATGTTATTAACTGGCTTTATCATTATCTAATCACACGCGAGGGTATTTCTACCACTATATACGTCTGTATATTACACGTAACGTCATTGAATGTAGGTACTTATTATTACAGTTAGAATCAAAGCATGCATTTTGGTTTTTAACACAAAGCGGTCCATTGACATACGAGTACCTTCCTAACTGATTGCTTTTACTGGAGCCGTTCTGACCGCATGCATAATTTAACAAAAGGCTTACTGCGTCAGTTGAGTGACAGTCAACCTGTGTGGACGTGAGGCGAGTAGGGTTGCCAACTGTAACGTATCCCGGATTGACCGGAGCCGTCCGGGATTGATGTCCCTGTCCCGGTTCCCGGTTGGACGTCAAAATGTCAGTAGTTTGAGAGAATCTTTTTGACGCCTTTCAAATTTTTGTTTTATACATATAGGATAAATAAGAACCCCATTACAACGAACCAAGTACATAATATTACATTAGGTAGGCAGACACAAATATGCATTACGTTAATTAATTAAAAATTATTTCTCGTTTTTTTTTTCAGTATAACTTTGTCATACGACATCGAAAAAAATTACAATGTATTGCGGTTTCATGAATGTTTCCATTTTTATTTGGTCCATGTGTGTATAATGATATTACAGGCACTTATGTATTCCGGATTTGTCTTAGAAAGAGTTGGGAACCCTATTGGCAAGCGTGTCGCATGAATCCAAAAAGAATTTTTTTCTTATTGTTGTATTTATTGTTGTACTTATTGTTGTATTTATTGCTGTACTCACTGTGCTAGTTATTCTTGTACTTATTTTTGTATCTACTTATTGTTGTACAATAATATAAAGAGATATTTTTTTTACATGAGCTCCACAAAGGAGATGCATGCACATCTTTGGGGATGCTGTGTGGAGGGTTTTTTTAAGGAAAGGAAGGAGAGGAGAGTTCTGGGAAGGAAAAGGGTTTAAGGGGTGGGTAGGAATCTGGGATTCAGTGTGTCCTGGTCATCCGCCTCCTAGATCTAGACAAACCTCACCCCTTGAACCCGGGCACCCCTGCTAAATCACCAAACGTAACGAACCACTTGGGGTGACCTATGGCAGAGGTGTTGGTTATCCAATTGAGGTTCCCGGGGCGGCGGTACCCATTTCCGCCTGCCAAGTACTAAAGAGATTAAATTTTTAAAAATGTCAAAAAGTTATTAAAGATTTAACGAATTTAATTTCAACAGAAGTAAATTTATTCATTGATTCATATACAGGGTGTCCCAAAAGAAAGTTTATATTTAGTGGATCGATTTTAAAAAATGTAAGGGTTCTATAGAAAAAATGTTTATTAAATACTAAAATACACAATTTGGGAATTTATTTCTTAAAAATAATATTGTCCAAATGTAAACCCTCGCGTTTGCGGCATTCATTTAATCGAAGAGTAAAATTTCTTATGACGGCTCGGCAGGTAGGCTTCGTAATGGCTGCCATTTCATGACGGATATTTTCTTTTAATTGCATCAGAGAAGTTGGATTTTTGGCTAACACTTTAGATTTGAAATATCCCCACAGGAAAAAGTCCATAGGGATTAAGTCAGGACCACAAGGAGGCCAATTTATGTCACCTCTCCTGGAGATCGATTTGCCAGGTAAAATTTAACGAACTCGTGGCAGAGACGCATTGGACGTATGTGATGTTGCTCCGTCTTGCTGGAACCATGTTCTTTGGTTATAGCCAGTAAGTTTGTAGGGGTGCAGCATTAGGCATTTGTGCAAAATGCTGTGTAATGATGATCTATGCACATTTAAAGCACTTACGCGCTTCCAAATCGAAAAGTTTGAGTCGTCACAAAAAGGCTGATAAACACTCTCTACGTTTTCTATCGTTCTCGAGGACCTTGGTCGCCCGGATTTTGGTTTTGCCAGCGTTTTACCAATCTCTTCAAACTTTTGAATCATTTTCGAATGAGAGGAATGCTTGGCGCATCATTGAATTGACGAAAACCTCAAATATTGCAGAATCTTCTACGCGCTACAGTCGCCGAATCACCATTTTTGTAAAACTCACGCACGCACAACGCGCGGTCGCTCCTGAGAAATGCTTCATAGCAACCAAATTCACAAGAGCCGACTACTGATTGACATACCCCCCGCGCCCCTCGGAAAAATCATACCTCGTATCTGTTCCAATTTCATTCCTCCTTGCTCCATTCTATCGCTTTTGCTAAACATTAATATTACCTTCTTCCTAGCGCTGTCCCAACTCATTGCCTAGGTAGGCTGTTGGGGTCGGCTCTTCTCGTTCTCAGGTTGTAATTTCTTCTGTTCCGAGTGTCGCCTTCATCCAGGTAGTTTCTCTGACTTATCATTAATATTGGTAACGGGATTTATTATTTTATTGAATTTTATATGCCAGAATCATTAGAGAGTGTTTCTTGAACACAAAATACCTCTTTACCACACAATTTCAACAATCGACACTCATTATCATCATTCTAGTCCATTCGTAACGCACAATTATTACATCAGTCTAATCTAAACTGATGAAATCCTACTGCACAATCACAATTCGCAAGTCATAATAATGGTGCAGCATGAAGAAACCTGAGAAATAGAAATCTGGACCCTTTCTGTCTGGCCCTAGGGGGAACACCTTTGTAAATTACATGATGAAGTCCACAACAATTTGCATGATTGAGAGACAACTAGGTATTCAAACAAATGTATATCTAGTTGTCTCTCTAACATACATTTTTGTATACAGGGTGTAACAAGACATACCCTACAATTTTTGTGCCATACGCACCACAGCGTTCCGGCAGCATGGAGGGAAGGTGCAAGAGAGCGGCCTTAAGTGAGCTGGCCTAAAGTTCTACCCAATGGCGACATAATAGATCATATAAAGCAAACTTATTGATATTATTTTGAGCAAAACGTATTTAAATGTTTGACCCATTGTATCGTAGGATTACAATAATTATAAATGTATGGGAGTGATGTACATTGTCAGTGCAATATAAAATGCATACAAATATGAACATTTTAAATCACCTAACTCAAAATTGTCTCAACGTTGACGTACAATAAGGGTGCACTTTAAACCATCAAATTTTGAAAACTTTTTTCTTTTTTTTAGAGTTCTGTTGAATACTTGGAGGAATAATACACACTTCCTACAGCGTCGTATACGTCATGTAAGCCCTGTATATAATGCTGACAGGTAAGTAGTTGTTCGTTTGACAGTGCGACGTTAAACAACTTTTAAATAGACTGTTATTACTGGTTCGCCGGTTACACCTATTCATTAAATAATAATTGTTGTAACACTTCAGATTTAATTTAAACACCCGTAACATCAAAAGGAATGGGAGTGTAAATAAGTCATCGATCCTACCCAATGATTAAAGAACTACAGAGTGTTCGTTTAACCCCAGGTGAGAGACCACCATTCAGACTTAAAAATGTTGCTTAATTTGGCCAGATACTTCCCAACCTCCTCATTTCCGATCTTCTTCATCTCCTTTAGTCTCACCACATACCCAAATTGAGAATGCCATGTGTGGTATGAAGAATAAAAATAATAAAAATTACATAATTATAAATCACAAGAATTTAAAATTACGCTTCACATATTTCATCATTCTTTTTTAAAAATTTAATACATTTTACTCTTCTTTTGTGTTGGTCCGTATATCTAGGGAGCTCTTCAACGTACTTACTATACAGTTGTAATGAGTTCCGTGATTTTGAGGTCTTTCGAAAGAGAGGTGTTGCCTTGTAATACACTGCGTGTTTTTTATCTTGCTTTTTAATATTATTTGAGTTTTTTTTTTTTTTTAAATGTCCATTCAGCTTAATTTATGTTTTTTTTTTAAATATTTTTGTGTCTACGTTTACAATTCTTATTATGAAATAAAAAAAAATTAAATAAAACATTTGTGAAAATGTGGTAACAGCATTATTTGTTTTGCAAAGTGCCTCCAAAGCGGCATTCCCAAATGTATCTTTCCTTTCTTTTAAAAGAGCTTTTTGTTGCTTTCTTCGAGTCCCGAGCGAATCACAACGTATTTTAATAATAATAAGAGTGGTTGATATTTTTGCTTGGGCCATCTCTCTGTCATTAATACACTTGATATTAATAGATTTTATCATTCGGTAGTTATTATAATAAAACACTACATTGTTCCCAATCCTATTGATCAACTGTTGAGTCAAATTTTTGGCTTAACACTCCTGAAATACACAATTACGCTCTTCTCAAAGCAACTCTCCGACCAACAGGCGAATCGAGCATTACTAGACATATCACTTAGCACATTGGAGACTTGCATTTAAAGTTACACCAGAACAAGTCCATTTATATTTCTGTGCAACGGGTACCTACTTAATGTGTTTTGGGTATGAACTGATTCTTTTTTCAACTTTTCCATCGTATCCAATAAAAGCCCTGTATCCTCATCATTAAATTTCCAGATCATACGTCGGCTACTGATATTATGGTGTGTCGCCAATATAGTTTAGTCGTTAACTAAACTTATTTTATCACCAGAACTTGTAATGTACTTATACTAGCCAGACTTCAGAACATCTTTAATTAAGGGAATAACGATTCAGGAGTCGCGCAAAACGCAATTAAAACTTCTGCAATTTAGTATTTTACTAGTAGCAAATTAAAAAAATAATAGTAAGTTTTATTCCTAAATGTTATTACTGCGTAATTGTGTCGGGTGCAATAAACAGCCAAAATATTAAAACTAAAATGGACGAGTTCAACAAAAAAAAAAAATAACAAAAGATCGGTTCGGAATATCATCGGGCATCGCAATTTTGGTCATTCTCGACCAAGATTAGTAAATGAGAATTTTTAAAATTTTCATCACCACAACGTTGCAAAATCTTCACGAAATGCTAATCCAAAATCGTGTACGTTTGAAATGTCTGTCTAATCGTGGCAATTCTTATTTTAGTCGTTGTTGCAAAGAAGGGTGGAATAATTAAGAAAAATACGGACCAATTCGTTGCAAGATAATAATTGGACGGGGTTGTGCAAGGGACAGTAAAAACCTACAATTTTATGGAAAATGAAGTTAAGTTATAATTTTGCTGTGAAATCTGGTAATTATCAATTTAGCCACAAATTATGAAGGAAGAATACCAAATCGTTTTTTCAAATTTATATGTTTTTTTTTGCTTGTCACGCTTTTTTAAACATAAGCTCCACGCAGGAGGCCCTGAGAAAAATAATTGCCCTCAGGGCCTTTGTCATCATTGGGAATGCTGTATGGAGGATCTTTTAAGAAAAAGAGGGAGACGAAGTTCTGTGAAAGAAAACGATATGAGGAGTGGGTACGAATCTGGTGGTCGGCGTGTCCAGGAGTGACGAATCCCTCCTGGCACCCTTGCTTAATCACCAAACATAGCGAACCACTTGGAGTAACCTATAGAAGAGGGATCGGTTATCCAATAAATGGGTCCGAGATGAGATGCTTCTTTTTATGATGTTCGGCTTAACCAAACATGTATGAAAAAGTCACTATGAAGTGTAAATGGAAGATGATGCACCATTAAATCAATTAAAATCCCCTTTAAATTGTCGCACAACATTTCTCCATCACTTTTTTAATCTTAGATTTATATAAATATTTGCAGTGTTTTGCGGTGCAGTGCATCGCCCAATGATTGTGGCCACCTTAGATTATCAGTTGTGATTAAGTATTTTAATCGTATCTCAGCTTTTCAGTCGCGTAATCTAAGATCCTACCTTTAGGGCACGGGAACTGGGCACTGGGCAGAGTTGTCACCTCGCGCCATTATCCAGCCATTAGTGAGCGCCATTTGGCGGATGTGGGAGTTTAAATTGTGATAAGCTTTTCGGGTTGACCCACACCACTGTGCGGTTGGAAAAATGACCACATCGGAAGTGCGCACCGCTGTGCGGCGATGGTGGTCAAATTCAGCGTTATGCTAATATGTATTATGTAATAATTTTAACGTAAAGAAGATTGCTTTTTAAGAAGAATCCTAATCCTAACTGCTTCCAACCGCCTGGATCATCAGAGATCGAACTGCCCACGAATGGGAAGCTCTACGATTTTTTCTTCTTATTCATATTAGTTTTTGTACAAAGTTTTTCAATATACTTTTCGACTAAGCCTAATGACGGCCTCCGTGGTCGAGTTTAATTTGTGTTATTTCATAATTAATTCATTTACAATAAAAAAAGTACATTTGCGGCACGTTATTGAGTGAAAGATACTGCCAGTCTCGCCCTGGTGTAAGACCACCATTTAGAATTGAAACCTTGCTAGAAATGGCCTTAGCCGTGTTTGGTAACCAGATCTGAATAGCCAGGTACTTCCCCATCTTCCTCTTCACCATCTCCTTCCCCTCCCCAATACCTTCAGCCTCACAACATACCCCATGTGGTAATGCCATGGGGATGCCATAGAATCAATGGTTCCAGCCGGGAGCCTCTGTCTTCAAGAATCTTCTTGTCAGGTATTCACATAAAAAAGCACATGCACCAAAGATATTGAAATATAAGAGATGTGCTGTCCGCAGTTTATACTGGATAGGACTGTGCTTCCTGGTGTCGCCGATATTGTTTACCAATTAATTTGTTATTATTTGTTTATTAATTAAATTGTTAACCAATATTACTGCACACCTTCAAAAAATCAACGAAATGAACAAATTCTTTTCGTACACAAACTACTCCGATTAGGTAGTAGTCCGTCGACAGTCGCGGACCAACATAGCATATTATGTCTTTTATATTTGAATATCTTTGACATGCACGTATTATAATGGGACCATGCCTTCTCCATTTGAGTTATCTTATGGGGTTGAAGGTACTGAGGAAGGGAAGGAGATTACCACTCCGAAAAATTTGATAAAATTTCTTCTTATCATTCCACCATAATAATAAACTTATTCCGGAAAAGGTGATTAATAAATATTTCATTGCTAATGTAAATTGGCATGCTGTCCATATTAGATACCTAATCTCGAAGTACTTTCGACAGCTAGGTTCGCGTTGCAGTTCAGCTGTCCGGTTGAGTAATAGTATCAACATGCAACAAACATATACTATTTGGGTACCCTTATCTCGTGCTAAGGATATGTCAGTCATGTTGCATTGCATTGAAGCATATCAGAAAGGTTAGCAATTTCCAAGGATGAATTATTTCGATAAATTTAATATAAAAGTTGTATTTATATGCAGATATTATAATTACTTTAAGGTTTGTGAAGATGAAAGTGTCAATAAAATATTTGCCTAAGGATCCATATTGTTAAAATTAATATTTAAAATTTTCTTTCATCGTGTTATTTTTTTGTTTATAAATTATATTATTATTTTGTTTATAAATTAAACGATCATAAATTTACCTTTCGAATGAATACCTTTAGCAGTAAATAACGCCTTCTTAAATATGGGAAAATGCAGATCCTTGAAAAATCATGGAATCCGTCTTTACTTGTGAAGATTAACGATTAACCCAAAGAAATCTAAACAAAAGAAATGTACACATTTCAAATTAAGATTGTCTTAATTCCACAAAATCGGTTCCAATTGACACCTAAATTCATTGCAAATTTGAGTTCATTGAACCACATGCAACCGAAATTAGTATTTATGATCGATATCATGAAATAATTAATGAAAACAACCAAATATTCCTTCACGTATGTATGCAGAATGAAAGGAATCTCTTCGTTAAGAAACAAGAAACTGTCAAATCAAAAACACGTTTTTTAAGTGACTATATAAAATACTTCTATAAGTATACAAAATATAATGGTTATGTTAGGTAAAGATATTGTATTTCTTAGTCCTCCTTATGCCGTGTTACTATCTCTTTCTTTGGCCACGTTTCGGACAGCGTTATAGTGTTCTGTCCTAATGATGGCCACTGTTATGATGAACACTATTGGCCGTCAAATTCTGAAATCATTTTCTCAAAAAATAGTAGTTCAAATAACTTCTTGATTCAAATATATGAACGAAGGCCAATATTCTTTCTAAATGACTTTCGCTAGCCTTAGTTGAGAGATGTTTCGTGCAAAACGAAAAATAAGTATTTCATATTGCATACTATTTCCACGAAGTTTTCAAAAACTGTATAAAGTTGAGTTTGTATTTCCCAATGATGGTCAACATTTTTCTTCTTGAATTCCATAATATGCCATCTGAGATTTAGAGCAACTATTGAAGTTTTGGTCACTCGAACCTCTTGCGTTAGGCATCCAATATTTGCAGGGTATTTCGCGATTACTTCTATAATACGAATATCCTTATTTCAAAATATATATTTTTTATTTTTAACTGAGCATAAACATTCCATGCAGTATCGTAACTCTTCAAACGGGGAATGTTTTATGTCTTCGAAATTTGTTAACCGACAGATCCTCGTGTCGCTTATATTGGATGTTGGATGGTTGATATAATTGCATTTCTGTCCAACGATCCGAAATTCGCATCAGTAGGATGTGTGACCGTTGGCCATCGCCCATTGATTTTATTGGTAAAATAGATAATTTATTAAAAAGTGTCAGCGTCATGAAGCCGTGTCGAATCCACACTCAACCAGTCTGCCGTGAAATTGGCTACGGCATGTGAAGCCGAAATTCAAAATGGCCGTAGTCGATATTCTTAAATTATATTTTATCGTACATGTAACATTTATTTTGTAAAGTGTACATTGAATGTGTAATCCACAAATCCACGGACAATGGATCTTTGATCTTTAAACATAAGAAAAGGTTCGGTCTTTCTCCAAAAATAAACTTAAGTGCGTGGGTAGTACATATATTCGGTAGTTGTGGCCGCATATTCAAGAAAGATAGCAGATTGGTTTACCAAGAAGCGTAACTTATCCTGTGGGAAAATAGTTCATTTGTTGGCGTACATTGTACACACAGTGTATAAATTGACATTTAGATATTGAGAGATGATGTTAAAAATTATTTTTTTAATTTTAAAATTGAAATAAAAATGCTACAATGAATATTATGATTCAATTCTCTGCCTTCAGAACGCCTCCACATTTCGGGTTGTTTGTGTTAAAAACTTCAGCACCGTTATATTTATTGTTTTAATCTGCTTCAGATTTCTTCTGAATAAGTAAGTACCTCTTATCTTGTTTACCAATAACTTAAATACAAGCTTATTTTATTCCTAAATCAATCGTTCTGTTGAAAAGACCACCATTTGTTTCTTCTGTAGCTCTACGCTATATAAAGTTAATAAAGTTTTTTTTAATAAAGCACAACTTTTTGGCGGCCTTCTCTGGGTGAGGCGCTCAACTAGCTATCCCGGCGTGCGCAAATATATTTTTTTAAATAATTTGTGTTATTTCACAATTAATTAATTTAAAATAAACTATATCTATAGTGCACATTCCAGAGTGGAAGATATTCTCAGTATGACTCTGGTGTAAGACCACCATTCAGAAATGAAACTTTGGTTGAATTGTTTTTAGCCGTGTTTGGTGACCAGATCTGAATAGCCAGGTACTTCCCCACCTTTCCCTTCCCCATCTCATTCTCCTCCCCACTACCTTTAGCCTCACAACATGCCCCAATTGGGGATGCTATAGTCTCCCTAGCTCCAGACGGAAACAGTTAGTACTCATCTGAGGTATTCACATTAAGGCGGTACTCGACCCTAATAATTTTTGTTTGCTCAAATCACATTTTAAACCCTTTAGCTCTGGGCTACAAATCTTACCACTCTACCATCAAATTCGTTACAAATACCCATAATGATGAAATAATAATAAATCATACAATGTATTCTCCTACTTAAAAATCAGTTTAATTTCAATAACTTAAACTTCCTTGACGTCACCATCCCGATTTATAATATTAACACGGTTGTAAATAATATTAAATGAAACCACGCGTAAAATGAATTGTTTATTTATTAGAAAGCAAATAGGGAGTGCAACCGTGTTAACATATTGAGTATCCGAGCTCGGCGGGGAACATCCCCAGAGACTAGCCGCCTAAACAGATAGGTCAAAATTAATATTTCGGTTTATTACAGTCCAAATGAAGACCTAAAAATAAACACTTGGGGAATTTATTATGGCAGTTAACTTCTATAAAAACACTGGATTTTGTGTCACCCTTCCGACCCATTTTATCTCTCTGATGAAATTTTACAAATTCTGCGTCTCTTCTGTGTAATTGATTTAGACATGACCATGTTGTTGAAAGAATGTATTTTGAAAGATTTAATTTCAAAAGCAGCCGAACTACAATGATTTGTAAAAATGTTTGTTGAGATAAACATAATTTATCGGAAATCATATTAAATTATGCTATGTAGAATGTAGTTCCTTGGAGCATCTTCCATCAAAATGCGAAAACACTTTTTAAAATCTTTTTTTTGCACGAGTATCACTTGTTGGTATTCGTTTAGGAAAGGGCAATCATCATTATCATTACATAGTATAAAATGAAGTCGCTCAAAATGTATTGTATATGTATGTGCGTATAGATCTTTTAAACTACGCAACGGATTTTCATGCGGTTTTCACCAATAGATAGAGTGCTTCAAGAGGAAGGTTTATATGTATAATACATGCTCACTATAGTAGATAAAAGCCGAGAAATTCAAATATTCAATTCAGGCAGCGGGCAGCGGGCAGCTGGCACGCGGTTGGTGTGGATTTTATAAAGGTTTGGTAATGGCGTTGTGTTTCGTTAGCCACAGCAACGTGTGTCCGGGTCTGCTGGTCTATTTATATAAAGAAGAGTGTGTGGGGTGGGCGACATGAATTTGATTTTTATATTTATCAACATTTTCATTCCGAGGTTGATAAAATTTTGACCCTCAAAACAAGCGAAAACTAGTGACCAGTCACCTTAGACAGGGCTTTACGTTAGATTAAAACGAAAACCTTTCTGCAAAGCCCGGGCAACGCCGGAGACTTCAGCTTGTTAAATAAAAACTTAGAACGGATTTTTTTTCGTGTTATTCCATTTATATATGGGTAGGTAAGGTAGGTACCTAAAGTATGATAATTTGGAAGTATTTTTTACAATTTCCTACTGCCAAATAACCTATTGCCATATACCTCGGTTTCAAAGATTTATTTCATCTATAATTAAGAAGAATAAAACTAAAACAATGGTTTTTTTTCGAAACTAATGACCTATTATCTATATTGCCAAATCACCTTTAACCTACAGACTGGTCGGCGCTTTCAAGTATCAAGGCACCGAATTGCCGAACATGTCGAAACCTGATATGATTTGAGATTTTCACGGCCAAAAGTATTATTGTGATTGGTTTTTGAAGTAATCTACATCTGTCCTGACGATGGACACTGTAACGCCATCCAAAAAGTTGACTAAAGAAGGTGGTAGCGCAACACGGCATAATATCTAAAAAACAAATCCCGATAATTATGTTAAAACGTATTTAAGAGCACAACTAATAGGTATGACATAATATATGATATCCATAAATTATGAAATTTTTCATGTAATTTCAATATTAATGATTGTAAAAGCGAATGAAAAGAGACGAAATCTTATGGATGACATTCATTTTATTCGAGTAATTTGTCCCTTAATCGCCTTTCGAAATAACCGAAAAGTTTTATAACGGCCCGCAATTTGGCGCTCCAGACAAATGGGAGGCCGATCATCCAGAAATATTTCTCCCGAATTCCTCAACTTGTAGAATTTTTCGGTCCAAAATGTAGGTACTACAAAAACCGGTAGATTATTTAAAGTGAATTTTCATCTCAATCGGTTGGAGACAATTGCTTGGCTTTGCGATATCCCATACAAAAGCTGTAAATATAAAATTCCGCGAAAATTTCATAAATACTCGTACATATCTACATACTTTTGAGTTTAAGCGTTTCTTGAGATTTTTCGCTCGATTTCTTAGTAAATATGAAATTCCTGAAAAAAAAAATTCATAAAAAACGCGCTCCCAGCATCAATCAGAAATGTGCCGATATAAAATAAAAGGAAATTGAGGTGTCAATAATTTGGAACAATTGCTGGACTTTTTGATCTCAAGCTTTACATTTAAATTTTTCAGCTGAGTGTTTCCTGAAATTCATCGACAATACATTTCTTAGACTGGTTCTTATATTTAATATATATTTAGCAGATGCTGAAAACACAATTCAGAGAATTGTTATTACGAAATAAAAAGCATTTTGTAAGTCGTTAATGTTAAGACAATTATTGCTAAACTTGTTGATTTCCAGAACAAAAGCTAAAGTATTTGAATTCGCGAAATCCACAAAAAAATTTCAATACTCTTGAAATGAGAAAGTATTTTTTGATGAATTTCTAAGCTACATTTATAATCCGCACATGCTTGAAGTATAAATATTACCCAGCAATATGTCAAATATAAATTAAACAAATTTGAAGATCATTAATTTGGGGTGAAAAATAAAACCTATATACCATCTTGTTGTATACCAGATGTTTCTGCTCCACTCCTAAGGCGACCACCTTAGTGACCCTTAATTTGTGGTTCTTCTTCGCTCGGTGATTGATTTATACCTTTTTTAAAAGCTTTTACTACTCTGAGCAAGCTCCGTCTGATCATTTGCTAAAAATAGCTTTCTTTTATCCTTTGATTTATAGAAAAGGTAAAATTGTTAAGCGTGTGTTGTATACCTGCCTCGATGATCCCCATAAGCTTTGTGGTAACTTTTCTTCTAATGATCTCTGATTAAATAAATCATTTTCTAAGCTTTCAAATTTATAAAAGAAAACCTTTGATTCCATGAAAGAAGCAGAGTTTGTCGTGAGATTTCATGAAAGAGTATTAAAAAGTTCAAAGATCTTTGACAAAAACTGAAATAATTCATTAAAGGAAAACAATCACTTTGTTTGTAACCACGATTTATTGATTTAATTTTTATTTACCGACCGGTTTCGCTTAATACAAGCATCATCAGGGTATAAATTAAAACTGATGAAAAAATACATTGTGTGAGCTTATATATACATACAGACAGAGACAAAACATAATATAAAGTAAGAGTGAGAGATTGTAATTAACATCCTACATAGTGATAGAGAGAAAGAGACGGGTATATCTAATGAATAATTACATTATATCTACCGGGACAAAACGTCATTTAAACAGGTGATTAAGGAATAAAGTGGCTACGGGTTTTTTTAGTTTATGGGAAATATTCCTAATATCGGACTGTTGGACACATTTAACTGATTATTAAGGATTTGGGTTTTTGTTTTAACGGCTTTCTTTATTTCGAGTGCTTCTAAATTATTAAGCCTGTTACCATGACTATTTCTGTGTAAAATCTTAACACCGGTGTTTTGATTGAAGGTATGATCTTTATCAATAAGGTGATTAGCGAATTCCGAAAATCCATTATTATTTAAGCATCTAAGATGCTCTTTGATTCTAATATTGACATTACGCGTCGTTTTACCTACATAAAATGATGAACAATCATTACAATCTAATTTATATATTCCGGAATGACTTAGTTTTTCGTCCTTATCTTTCGAATTAATTAAAAACTTTCCTAAATTATTGTTTGTGTAAAATGCCGGTCTTATTTCGGGAGGTAGATTTTTTACACTGCAGGAAGAGAACTGATTAATGAATAAAATACGACGCCATTGGTAACAAAGATTATTATTATTATTTATATTATTATGATTAGTAAATAAGAAATTCTTAGTGGCTATTTGTTTTTGTTTTTTATTTAAAATTGCATCAATGAGTTCGGCATTATAACCATTATTAACCGCGATTTTTTTAATTATTGCTAGTTCGTTGGAGAAATTAGTATTAGATAACGGTATTGTGACCAAACGATGAACCATTGAATGAAACGCGGAGTGTTTATGTGAAACAGGATGATTGGATGTGTTATGGATAACGACGTCGGTGTAGGTAGGCTTGCGAAAGATGTTAAAATTTATTTTATTATTTACGATAGATAAGGTGAGATCTAAAAAATTTAAAGTTGAATTAGTTCCTATCTCTAATGTGAATTTAATGTTTTGATGGTATGAATTTATAAGGATGAGGAAGGCATTTAATTGACGTTGAGTCCCTGTCCAAATACAGAACACGTCATCGACGTATCTACGCCATAGTAAGACGTTTTTTACAAGGGGTGAGGCACTAGTTAAAATTTTGTTTTCTAAATTATTCATGAATATATCAGCAATTAAAGGACTTGTAGGAGACCCCATGGGAAGGCCTTCGATTTGCTGATATATAACACCATTGAATTGAAAATAATTTTGGTTAAGGCAAACATTAAATAGTGAAGTCAGATCATTCACTAAATCTTTGGGTAAATTAGAAGTATTTAATAAATTAGAGATCAAACATTTGCTCTCCTCTATGGGGACATTAGGGAACAAGTTAACCACATCAAACGATATGAGTTTGCAATTTTTAGGGAGATCCAAATCTTTGAGTTCTTCTACTAGTGAAAATGAATTTTTGATCGTATATTTTGGAGAGAAAATATTGGAATTATGGAAAACATTAGTAATAACAGAAGATATTTTAAAATTTGGGGCATCACAGCAACTAACAACTGGTCTTATAGGTTTATCACTTTTATGGATTTTGAGGAATCCATATAATTTTGGAGCTTTCGAATTCTTTGTTAAAAACTTAACTTGATGATATGACTCATCTTGAAACATTTGGGATTTACAGGCTTTAAGAGTTAGTTTAACTTTATCTAAGAATTTTCCAGTAGGGTCTTTTTGAAGAGTTATGAAGTTGTCGTTATTGATGAAATCTTGCACTTTTGTATTGTATTCTCTTCGAGGTATTATAATCACGGTATTTCCCTTGTCCGCTTTGGTCAGGATTAAATTTTCATCTTCTAATTTAGCACGAATATTTTTCATTACGGTTGTCTCGGGGTTTGGAGTAAATTTAAATTTAGGTATTAGATTTTTTATTGTTTCTGCACTTTTGTAGAAGAATCGTTGAGGTTTACCATATAAAGCTGTATCGATATCTACTGCAACGTTTTCTATTGCAGAATTAAAGTTTTTATTATTATATTTTAGGTTGTATTTTAAACCTTTCGATAATAGGTTCATCTCTTCAGGTAGGAAATGTACTGTTGACAGATTTTGGACTCGGTCAAAAAACGTATGAACCGGTTTTAGGTTTTCATTATTATTAGATTTATTTAAGGAACACAACATATCAAGTTTTTTATTAATTATATTAAGTTTATTAAATGCTTTCACAGAAACTAGGTGTCTGACTTTATCGTCGAATAAGTCCCACTCAACAGAGTGCAGATCATATACTAGTTCTGTATGTAAGAGTTTTAAATTAAGTTTTATATTATTACGTTGTTTATAAGCACATTTAAGATCCTCTTTTAGCCACGCTATTTTTGCTAGATGAATGGAAGATTCATGGAATGATGAATTATTTTTAGCACTGTTAAAATGTACATTTATGTACTTTGGAAACACTTTCTTTCTTATTGATAAAGATCATACCTTCAATCAAAACACCGGTGTTAAGATTTTACACAGAAATAGTCATGGTAACAGGCTTAATAATTTAGAAGCACTCGAAATAAAGAAAGCCGTTAAAACAAAAACCCAAATCCTTAATAATCAGTTAAATGTGTCCAACAGTCCGATATTAGGAATATTTCCCATAAACTAAAAAAACCCGTAGCCACTTTATTCCTTAATCACCTGTTTAAATGACGTTTTGTCCCGGTAGATATAATGTAATTATTCATTAGATATACCCGTCTCTTTCTCTCTATCACTATGTAGGATGTTAATTACAATCTCTCACTCTTACTTTATATTATGTTTTGTCTCTGTCTGTATGTATATATAAGCTCACACAATGTATTTTTTCATCAGTTTTAATTTATACCCTGATGATGCTTGTATTAAGCGAAACCGGTCGGTAAATAAAAATTAAATCAATAAATCGTGGTTACAAACAAAGTGATTGTTTTCCTTTAATTAATATGTCAAACCACAAAGTGACTGCTTTCTACCAAAATATAAAATCGGCGAGTACGGCCTCAAAAGCAAAAATGTATAAAAACTTTTCGATAAAATACAAAGTGTTGTGCATTAATATATATTTTTTCAAACAATGTTTAAAAAAGAAAGTGTTTCCAAAGTACATAAATGTACATTTTAACAGTGCTAAAAATAATTCATCATTCCATGAATCTTCCATTCATCTAGCAAAAATAGCGTGGCTAAAAGAGGATCTTAAATGTGCTTATAAACAACGTAATAATATAAAACTTAATTTAAAACTCTTACATACAGAACTAGTATATGATCTGCACTCTGTTGAGTGGGACTTATTCGACGATAAAGTCAGACACCTAGTTTCTGTGAAAGCATTTAATAAACTTAATATAATTAATAAAAAACTTGATATGTTGTGTTCCTTAAATAAATCTAATAATAATGAAAACCTAAAACCGGTTCATACGTTTTTTGACCGAGTCCAAAATCTGTCAACAGTACATTTCCTACCTGAAGAGATGAACCTATTATCGAAAGGTTTAAAATACAACCTAAAATATAATAATAAAAACTTTAATTCTGCAATAGAAAACGTTGCAGTAGATATCGATACAGCTTTATATGGTAAACCTCAACGATTCTTCTACAAAAGTGCAGAAACAATAAAAAATCTAATACCTAAATTTAAATTTACTCCAAACCCCGAGACAACCGTAATGAAAAATATTCGTGCTAAATTAGAAGATGAAAATTTAATCCTGACCAAAGCGGACAAGGGAAATACCGTGATTATAATACCTCGAAGAGAATACAATACAAAAGTGCAAGATTTCATCAATAACGACAACTTCATAACTCTTCAAAAAGACCCTACTGGAAAATTCTTAGATAAAGTTAAACTAACTCTTAAAGCCTGTAAATCCCAAATGTTTCAAGATGAGTCATATCATCAAGTTAAGTTTTTAACAAAGAATTCGAAAGCTCCAAAATTATATGGATTCCTCAAAATCCATAAAAGTGATAAACCTATAAGACCAGTTGTTAGTTGCTGTGATGCCCCAAATTTTAAAATATCTTCTGTTATTACTAATGTTTTCCATAATTCCAATATTTTCTCTCCAAAATATACGATCAAAAATTCATTTTCACTAGTAGAAGAACTCAAAGATTTGGATCTCCCTAAAAATTGCAAACTCATATCGTTTGATGTGGTTAACTTGTTCCCTAATGTCCCCATAGAGGAGAGCAAATGTTTGATCTCTAATTTATTAAATACTTCTAATTTACCCAAAGATTTAGTGAATGATCTGACTTCACTATTTAATGTTTGCCTTAACCAAAATTATTTTCAATTCAATGGTGTTATATATCAGCAAATCGAAGGCCTTCCCATGGGGTCTCCTACAAGTCCTTTAATTGCTGATATATTCATGAATAATTTAGAAAACAAAATTTTAACTAGTGCCTCACCCCTTGTAAAAAACGTCTTACTATGGCGTAGATACGTCGATGACGTGTTCTGTATTTGGACAGGGACTCAACGTCAATTAAATGCCTTCCTCATCCTTATAAATTCATACCATCAAAACATTAAATTCACATTAGAGATAGGAACTAATTCAACTTTAAATTTTTTAGATCTCACCTTATCTATCGTAAATAATAAAATAAATTTTAACATCTTTCGCAAGCCTACCTACACCGACGTCGTTATCCATAACACATCCAATCATCCTGTTTCACATAAACACTCCGCGTTTCATTCAATGGTTCATCGTTTGGTCACAATACCGTTATCTAATACTAATTTCTCCAACGAACTAGCAATAATTAAAAAAATCGCGGTTAATAATGGTTATAATGCCGAACTCATTGATGCAATTTTAAATAAAAAACAAAAACAAATAGCCACTAAGAATTTCTTATTTACTAATCATAATAATATAAATAATAATAATAATCTTTGTTACCAATGGCGTCGTATTTTATTCATTAATCAGTTCTCTTCCTGCAGTGTAAAAAATCTACCTCCCGAAATAAGACCGGCATTTTACACAAACAATAATTTAGGAAAGTTTTTAATTAATTCGAAAGATAAGGACGAAAAACTAAGTCATTCCGGAATATATAAATTAGATTGTAATGATTGTTCATCATTTTATGTAGGTAAAACGACGCGTAATGTCAATATTAGAATCAAAGAGCATCTTAGATGCTTAAATAATAATGGATTTTCGGAATTCGCTAATCACCTTATTGATAAAGATCATACCTTCAATCAAAACACCGGTGTTAAGATTTTACACAGAAATAGTCATGGTAACAGGCTTAATAATTTAGAAGCACTCGAAATAAAGAAAGCCGTTAAAACAAAAACCCAAATCCTTAATAATCAGTTAAATGTGTCCAACAGTCCGATATTAGGAATATTTCCCATAAACTAAAAAAACCCGTAGCCACTTTATTCCTTAATCACCTGTTTAAATGACGTTTTGTCCCGGTAGATATAATGTAATTATTCATTAGATATACCCGTCTCTTTCTCTCTATCACTATGTAGGATGTTAATTACAATCTCTCACTCTTACTTTATATTATGTTTTGTCTCTGTCTGTATGTATATATAAGCTCACACAATGTATTTTTTCATCAGTTTTAATTTATACCCTGATGATGCTTGTATTAAGCGAAACCGGTCGGTAAATAAAAATTAAATAAATAAATCGTGGTTACAAACAAAGTGATTGTTTTCCTTTAATTAATATGTCAAACCACAAAGTGACTGCTTTCTACCAAAATATGAAATAATTCACGCTAATAAGAAGATAAGTCCTTACTTTAAAGCTGAGACATAACCAAAATCAGTTCAAACTTATGCCAATTTATAATATTCTGTAATGACTTCAAAATGTAATACACATTTTATCAGAAGTTTAAAAAGCCCGCCTCTCTAAAATAAAACATGAAAACAAGAAAAAATTATTGCTGCGACCGTGATGGCGGAATCTTCTTCAAGTGACTTCTCTAACAACTCAACTGTCGAGGAAACCTTCGGACTCATTGTGATATTCATTACAACTAGCTTTTAATATTTTTATAACACTCTTTAAGATTTTGTGTTTTCCTGACCTCCACCTTTATTAAATGCAAGCGATCGTTGTTCCAACACTCAAACGCAGTCCGTTTGTGCAGGGAAAATTTATTCCCACACTATTACAGACTATCGACTTGTCTTGTTCAATATTAAATAATGCTGATAATGTAATACGATGCGTTATGCTTTACAAATATCGTGTTCTTAACCACTCAGGCCTCGGGCATATTCTGTCAGAGGGTCAGAATATTCCTGTTTTGCACTAAAATCCTAAATGGAATATTACTGAACGTATCCGAAAATTAAAAACTTTGTTCAAAGCTAATGAAATGCGCTTTCATTTTTTTTTGTTGGAAATAAATATATAAGTAATTTTCAATATATAAAACGTTGAATGCAAACACAAAAATTTAAAAAAATAACTCATCATACATTTTTTAACTAAAATTTCTCATAATGATCGAAATAAAAACACATGTATATCAATTTTATCATACAAATATATTGTAAACGATATGTGGCTTAACTTTTTAACGTTTCATGTAAAAATAATTTATAAAACTCACAACATTTAATTTTTTTTTTCAATTCGATTGGAAAGTTTGGTTTCATACAGGCGTACATTGTAATTCTTAAATGGTTAACTTTTAGATTTGAATGTAAGGTGAGGTGTTTTTTTTCTTTCTAACACCGTTTATATTTCTGATTATGAAAATACAGGAGGCGCAACGATATCTGTGAGACCTAAATGAGATGTTCCCAAAAGCGAACAAATTAGCCTGAGGAGTTAAAATGTACTATTTCAATTTTATAAAGCATAATACGATCGCAATGTTAAAGTTCACCGCGTAACAAGCACCACAGTATAATCCAATTACTTCTAACTCCACGCAGTCAATTCGTTCAAGAAATGAATCATCTTTCCACCTGTTAAACCTTTTGCGCCCACCTTTTAATAAATACCTAATCTACATTAAGTACTACCGGTAAGAGATAAAGTTAATGTAACCGTTTTATTAAGAGAGTTAACGGTCCGCAGTGGACCGCCTGCGTAAAGGGATATGGCTTTATCTAATTTAAAGGCGGTCATGTTTTGAGATAAAAAGAAGGTGACTTTACGAGGCCCTCGTTCAATTTTATTCTCCACTGGTCAGCGACTTGGACCGTATGCAACCAACTTTACAACCAGGATCTACTTACTAACTTTACTCCCTCCAGCGAATTCGATTTTAGGAAAAATAATGAATGATTTTCATCATCAATAACAATCAAAACTAGCAGTTAAAAATCCGCTCCGAGTCTCTTGAGTCACAATCCGAAGAACGTGTGATCGAACCCCGGCGTGCGATACGATACGATACGATTGTACCACCCCAGCCAGGAGTACTCCTGTCCCGGTGAGACCGGTACACCAGGGGGCACTGATTTGTTAGGACTGGAACACGTGCTCTAAGGATAGGTGGGAAGTTGGAGTTTAATCAGCCGGTATACATGGCAACCTAATGAGCCAATATTGGAAAGTAGGTTGGGTCGGAATGGGATGGGTTGAGCAATGTTTATTTCAATATAATATTTTTTCCCCTTTCGTAGTTCCTCCCTTTCCAAGTTGTTCCTTCCTTCATCCTTCTTCCAGTTTTCTTGTTCCTCCTCCCGTTTCTCACTTATTCTGCCGGGTCACTATTATCGGAATCCGTTTCGTTCATGGTATATACTTTCTGAGTTGACTCTCGGAGTTTCTCTTTGTCTTTAGCTATTTCCTTCCATTCTTCCAGCGTTTTGTCATAGTAGCTCATGTCATGTTTTAAAGAGTCATTCCACGTATAGATAGGTCTTCCAATTTTACCTTTGCCTGCAGAGTGCAGAGTAGTTCCAAGCTGCTGTTAATAGATGCGACGGCTTTCGTCTTAAAATGTGTCCAAGGTATCCTAACCTGTAAGTTTTTATCTTCTTAGTGATTGTTTTACCTTCTAGTATATGGCATATTTTTTCTTTAGGCGCGTTCCTAGACTCTTCCAGCATTTGTTTCAGGATGTATCGTTCGTATCTTCGTAATCTTGATCTGTTGGCTTTGGTGAGAGCGATGGCTTTTAGTCCGTAGATCATTGCCGGTGCAATGGTCATGATGTAAAGTAGTCTAGAGGTGTGCCAGTCCAGTTTCATCTTAAGTCTTAAGTAAGAATGGCATTACGGTTTTAGTATTTTGGACCGCCTGTTTGCAGCGTTTCTTGATTGTGTCTTTCCTGCTCATTGTTGAGGTTATATACGTTCCTAGATATTTGATTTCTTTTTCGGGTTTCATACAGATTTCTCCTACGTTGTACCATTGTGATTCTGGAGCTATTCTCATCGGATTTCTGACTAAGAGTTTAGTTTTTGTTTCATTCAGGGTCAGGCCTACTGATTTCAACAGCGGTTTCAGTTTTTAGATTATTAAGTATGTTGGTGTTATTTGCCAGTATAATTATGTCATTTGCGTATGCTAATATGATTGGCAGGATGATTCTGAGGTCTTGATCTAAATTTAATTCTTCAATTTCTTCTTCTAGAGTTCTTAGGATTTCGTCCATAAGTATTGTAAACAGCCTTGGAGATAGGGGGCACCCCTGTTTTACCCCTCGGTGTTTTTAATATTACTCTTGAACGCTGCAATTATTCTATTGGTGAGGGCGTGACTTATTCGGCTCCTCAGGATCGCAACCATTTGTTGGAGGTCTACCATATCAAAGGCTTGTTCTATATCCAGCGACACTACGTAGGTTGTATGTCCCGCCCTCCACTCTTCGTCGAGGATTCTTCTTATAGTGAATATGTGGTCGTCAGTGGAACGGTTTTGCAAGAATGCCGTTTAATAGTTGTCGGCGTTGATCGAACCCTGGCGTGGGCAAATAAATTTTATGTGATTATATATGTTATTTCAATAATACAGTGGAAGATACTCTCAGTATCGCCCTGGTGTAAGACCACCATTCAGAATTGAAACGTTGCTTGAAATGGCTTCTGCCGTGTTTAGTGACCAGATCTGAATAGCCAGGTACTTCCCAACCTCCCTCTTCTTCATTTGCTTCCCCTCCCCACTACCTTCACAGCCTAACAACGTACCACAATTGGAAATGCCATAGTCCCAATGGTTTCAGATGGGAAATCGTGATTCCAAATTAAAACTAGCAGTTAAAAATCCGTTCCGCGGACTATAAGTGCCTCCGTTCACGGAGATACTTACAAGATGCTCGATTCTCGTGCGCGTATCATACGCGCCGATTGTAAGTACCCCCCGTACGGTTTTGCTGGTGCCCGTTCAGGGCGCTACGCGGTGGCTGTCGGTTTTATTCGTTTGATGTTTGACAGAAATGGCGTCGGAACATGAAAGTAATGTTAGATTTGTTCTGGAAGTGGAAAAAATGCATGTTTACATAACTATACTTTACCAGAATACGTAAGAAACGATTTAGCGGAGAAGGCATGGATTGATGTTGAAAAAAAAGTCATATGACATCGCATGACAGCGTGTTCACTCCACGGCTGCACGTGAAAAATGATCAAGTTCAGTACATTTCGGATAGCGCCGTGTACGGAGACTAGCATCAAAAAGTGGTATATCAGCAGGGTACTTGTGGTTTCATCACAATTAAGTAGATTGTAAGTATCTCCATGAACGGAGGGCCTAAGGCTCTTGACTCACAATCCGAAGGTCGCGGGATCGAATCCCGGTGTGCGCAAATAAATTTTATTTGATTAATTTGTGTAATTTCACAACTAATCGTTATCGCCCTGGTGTAAGACCACCATTCAGAATTGAAACGTTGCTTGAAATGGCTTTATCCGCGTTTGGTGACCAGATCTTAATAGCCAGGTACTTCCCCACCTTCTTCTTCCCCATCTGCTACCCCTCTCCACTACCTTCAGCCTAACAACATACCCTAATTGGGGATGCCATAGACCCAATGGCTCCAGATGGGAGCAGCTGGGACTCATTTGATGTATGAATAGTCACATCAACTGTAAAGTTTATATTAATTATTATTCATTTGGAGTTTTGAATAATAATCATTTGGAACGACTTATTTTTCGTAGAATCTGTCTTTCAATCAATCAACATCGAGATTCGAGCAATTTTATCGTTATTATTTCAATCGGGACAAACATATTTTATTTTTAAGATGGCGTTTTTATTTTCACAAATGATTTACACTAAACGGTAAAACCCACCTGCTAAGCCAAAGGTTAACGATTCTGTGCTCTGCGGATATAATATTTTGAAACACATTCTTCTTCGCTGAACGCCATCATTTTCTATACTTTTATCTGGAATCATGACCCTTAAATTCCCCTCTCTCGTATATTATGTTACGTCTCCCCTTCCGCGTTCTATCTTTATGCAATACAAACTTTCGTACATTCCCTTTTCCATTTTTATCGGCTAGCATTTTGAAAGATAAATTACGGTGCTCATCTGTTCGTAGTGGATATTTGAAATATTTAACTTCATTTTCTACCTGTCAATTATATATTTAAATTTATCTTGATTCATTTTCGTCTATGGACTCTTTTACTTTCAATTTAATAATGTCTGTGTCACATTTTATCTTAATTTTTATACAACAAAATTGTTTTTGTATTATTTTGTCTAAGCTTTCGCGAGGAGCAAAAGTGTCAAGTGATGAAGCCTATTGTCGTGAATTTCTTGCTAAAATTCAATTATTCCATTTCTAAAAGTCTTTCAGTCATCATCTAAAATCATTTCACCGTTTTTTTTTCAAATTTGAGGGAACTATTTATAAGCAATTAACCAATATGCCAGTAAGTTAACACAAGTGTTTCATTCTTAGTATAACCTTAATTAATACTGTGCAATCAATCCTATTTTTTTGAGATTGAGCTGTTTTAGCTCGACCGTTTAGCATATCATCTGTTCGTAAATTTGTTTGTGTGTTCCGTTTTTCATTTATTACTATAGCTATTCAAGCAAGCCTTACTTTGTGACTTTGACTATTCATATATTATGGTTATATATGGTTCAGTAAAGTTTATTTTTCAAATGTGAAATTGTCGTGCTTTTTGCTTTTTTTTAATATTATGGTTACATACGTGTCTAAAGAAAGTTTGAACAAAGAATTGTCATTGAGATTATGACGTTTCTTTGGACTAAATTTATAATTAAGGAATTATACAATTTGTCATAAAGATTTTAATTTTCTTTTAATGTTACCTAAATTATACGGGTAGGTATTTAGGTGCATAGGTAATTTCTTAAAAATTTTAGGATTCCAGAGGAAAATTTGGTTTTCATTTAATAAATTGGAGAAAATTAGTAAAATGCTTTTACGGTCGCGAGATTTACCGTTCATAGAACTACAGTTTATAACTAATTAGATGTTAAAATAATACATTATGTTCTGTTCATATAAATATACTGCTAGTGAAATTGTTTATGTTAATTGTTACCTATGACCTGTGACACGATCAAAGTAAAATTACAGAAAACTCGACAAGTGGATTCACGATATTTATGTCTATACTAACCATCATGGAGCCAATTAAGAAGCAAATTTAGAAGTTTCTACGTTGAACATGGTCAGCTGGCCAGGCAATATTTAACTAAATCTACCGCATTAACTACAGTTAGTATAATAATGCAGCATAAAGCACAGCTCGCCTGAGGTTTCCTACAAACTTTTACACCAGAGAGCTAATAGAAACACGACAAACGCAATGTTTCTCACTCAAAAACGTGTGTTACTCGGAACAACTCTACCTAACAGTTAACAGTATCGCGCTGATGCAACATAGTTTCTGTGCACCATGTTGAATGTGCGGTGGACATTGAATATAAATACGCAAGATTAACCTCCCTGGTATTACAAAGCATATTCCACATTACATTATCACCTTTCCCGGTAATGGTCATGAATAATTTGTTAAATTATGAGGATTCGATCCTATTGTGTTGATTTTTTTTCTTTTTACCTAACAGCGCCCTTGAGATGATTTTTCATGAAAACGGCGCTTTATAAATCAGCCAAATATTATAATAACATGGTCTATTTTAACCGATATATACAAAAATATATAAAAATTCAATAGCTTATTACGAAATGTCAATGAACACTATAAATACTTGCGTTTACCAATAAAATTATAAAAACAAATCTCTGGTAGTCTCATGACACTGGAGCACACCGTTCTAAAATGTTTGTTGCCCTGGGCTGCGATTCACCAATAACGGTCAATAGTTAGTGGTTACGCGCCACCTACGAATGAAAAATTACTCGTGGTGTCGACGAACTTTGTCGAATGTCTCATTTTTACGTATTCTTCAATGTCGAAGGGTTGAAGAGATGATTATATTGGCAGCCCTGTGAATATTGTCAATGTTTCTGATGTTTTCTATGGTGTGAATTTTAAATGACGAGCGCACTTTCTTCGATATGGCTGGCGGGTATATCACTCAAAACCAAAAATAGCTGATAATCATCGCGGAAGAAAAATTTAATGCTGCTAACATATGCAAAACGACAGTAAAACAAATTAATTATGAAGTTCATTTTCATGCGAAAATTATCTACCCTCCGGCGAAATATTCTTATTGGTCTCAAAGCATCTGCTTCAGTTTGCTCTACATTATGTGTTGGAGCCAATACCTTCTTTTTTTCTTGCTGGAACATTTTATTTGTATTTATTTATTTAACGCCCAGAGGTTTTTTACATGTTTGGTAGTACAATTAATTCATGATAAATAAGTTTGAAACAAATAAAAAATAATAAAAATAAAATTAGATAAAAAATACACACAAGTCATAAAAATACAAAAATACAGATGTGTTAAGGAATATTGGAATTATTCAATTAATCGTTTAATCAGCCGTAACAATGAACCAAAACAATTCTTCAAAATATGTACATGATTCCAGAGTTCCAGTTAGAGTGCACGCGGGACATCGTCTTAGATTACGATACAATAATACTGGATTTGACAGTTACCGCGAAGACAACTCGGTGTCGACTGGTTCTATCCACTCGTTATTCGAGTCTAATGACTTTTGACATTTGGCGTCTAAGTATGTAAGTTCGAAGTGACTCGAAAATAACAAAGTCGACCAATGCACGTACTTTCGACGGTAATTGCGAGCGACCTGGCTTGGAGAATCGAGCCCCTGGAATTAGATAAAATCGTGCGCTAGCAGGAGATGGTGCCTCCGTTCACGGAGATACTTACAAGCTACTCGATTCTCGTGCGCGTATCATACGCGCCGATCGTAAGTACCCCCCGTACGATTTAGCTGGTGCCCGTTCACGGCGCTAAGCGGTGGCCGTCGGCTTCCAATCAGTATCACGATACCGACAGTGCTGATCGCACGCGACAGTCGCATCATTTTTGTCTGATACTTATTCGTTTGACGTTTGACAAAAAATGGCGTCGGAACATGAAAGTAATGTTAGATTTGTTCTGGAAGTGGAAAAAATGCATGTTTACATAACTATACTTTACCAGAATACGTAAGAAACGATTTAGTGGAGAAGGCATGGATTGATGTTGGAAAAAAGCCATATGACATCGCATGACAGCGTGTTCACTCCACGGCTGCAAAATGATCAAATTCAGTACATTTCGGATAGCGCCGTGTACGGAGACTAGCATTAAAAAGTGGTATATCAGCAGGGTACTTGTGGTTTCGTCACAATTACGTAGATTGTAAGTATCTACATGAACGGAGGGCCTTACAGACCAGTTTTTTATGCTTACTTACGTTTCATATGTGTATCCGATGACGTGCGGTTATCTGTGGTAAATACTCTCAGAATCGCCCTGGTCACAGAACAACATTCAGAATCGAAACCATGCAGGGCCTTAGTGCCTCCTTTCACGGAGATACTTACAAGATACTCGATCCTCGTGCGCGTATCATACGCGCCGATCGTAAGTACCCCCCGTACGATTGTTCACGGCGCTACGCGGTGGCTGTCGGTTTCCAATCAGTATCACTATACCGACAGTGCTGATCGCGCGCAACGCTCGCATAATTTGTGTCTGATACTTATTCGTTTGACGTTTGATAGAAATGGCGTCGGAACATGAAAGTAATGTTAGATTTGTTCTGAGAGTGGAAAAAATGCATGTTTATATAACTATAAGTTACCACAATACGTAAGAAAAGATTTAGTGGAGAAGACATGGATTGATGTTGGAAAAAAGTCATATGACATCGCTTGACAGCGTGTTCACTCGACAGCTGCACGTGAAAAATGATCAAGTTCAGTATATTTCGGATAGCGCCGTCTACGGAGACTAGCATTAAAAAGTGGTATATCAGCGGGGTACTTGTGGTTTCGTCACAATTACGTAGATTGTAAGTATCTCCATGAACGAGGGCCTTAAACGAATACGTTATTTTAAACTTTTTAATTTTTTCCCATAAATCAAAAGGTTCATAATAACAGGGTGAAAGGATTAATAATTTATTCGTGTTTACTATAACAATTATAATACCCGTACAATCAATATTGACTTTTACAAGTTACCAAGTCTTCCAAATACATCATCTATCCATAAATTAAATGAAGCACCGAGTTTTTGTTTCGTTTAATATTATTCCATCACATTGTAACTTTTTTGAAGTGAAAACTTCCTTTTCACCGTTGTGATTTGAAACTTTATGAAACGAAAAATAGCGACATCAAAAAGAGACAAACATATACATCAAGGCTTTCTATTTCAAATCGGAGTTTGGAAGTTTACATAAAAACCGAGAATGGAGATACGTATTTTACAAAGATAGATACGTACTTTTCTGCGAACAGTTTTATGAACAACTAGTTGAAGACTTGGGAGATAGGAATTTTACATTAAAAAAATAAAACACAACAATACAGAACTGCGATATTTATTTTATGAATTACTCGGCATCCTAATTGACGTTTACATATAGTCTCAGTATATAAGAATAACAGGATAAATATAATAGTTCTTAGTACACAAAGCATAACAGCACAATACTAATACTACGAATAATTTTGAAGTTAAATAATAAGACCTGAAATGGTAAATAAAATAAAGTAAGTGGAGTTAGGAGTTTCGAAGTATTCGCGAGTAAAAATGGCACCATGGTGTTTACGCAGTTTCCTAATTTGTGTTTATCTAAAAAGACATATTTTTTAAAATTTGCAAGGCTTACTAGTCGATGCGGGACTAATTTTAAAACCAGATGGCATTAAAAACGTATTTTTGAAAAATTTGGAGTTACGCAGTCTACGAATTAATGCGACGACATGCTTTAAAATAACACCAGTACGATATTTTGAAACATCCCACTAATGACCAAGAAAACATCAACATTTCATTTAATTCACTAAAAGTTTTTTTTGCATTTTAATCGATTTGGTGGTGTTCACAAGTAATCTGCGTATTTTACCGGATAGATGGGTACATTTTTGCACATAACCAGATACTCAAAATATGGAAAAAATCATTCTTCACATATGATAAAAAAGTGCTTCGTAGTCTCCCCACTCTTGTCTACATTAGTTTTATAAAGGTTTCACTTTTACCGCGTGCGAATTACGCATTCGGATTTTTTATCCAATGGGCTAGTCTATGGTAATTCATTCCAATGGTGTTGAATATGTTGCAAGCTAACTTCCACGCCGCTAACCCTATCCCAGTTATCCAATATATTATCACAGAGAAATAATTAACCGATTGTTTGCAGCATTCACTAATACCGTAACTGAACCACCCTCTCATATCCTGACTGTGACCCGATTGAAATTAATGACCGAACATACAACAATGATAGTAGTTGCACTTTCAACGATACAATAAAGTGATATAGAATCAGTAAATATTGAATTATTATTAAACACCATTAATCATGATTATTTTGCCGTTTGTTTCCGTAATTCCCATATCACTGGGGTAGTGGATGGTGGTAGATTGTCCGGATTGATTTTTTCATCCCTTTGAATGGGAACATATTATCATTATTGTATTCAATACGAAGTAAATGCGATGCGTGTCCACATTTCATACAATTCTATGAACCCTTGTTGTGTATTACAATTCTTTGAAAAGATTTCCTTATATTCTTAATTGGGTAGACTATTTTGAGTAAAAATGTATTTATTTATCATGTATTTATATCTTTAATTTTACAAAAGATTACAGTGTTCTAGTAGTTCACTGTAAAATGTTAATATTCAGTAGCTGTATGTAAAAATGTTAGTTGTGGCATTTTGTGAATATCTCACTGTGATAACCTGTACTGAGGTGTTCGCATATTTAGGATTAAGTGTTATTCTGACGACATAAGTAAAAACACAGTATCCTCTCTGATATTGTCTAGAAGAGTAGGTCGACCCACGGCGGCAGTACCATAGACTTAAATTTATGAATAGCAGCAGGTAAATTTAGGTAAATAAGCAGTTATGTATATTTTTCTAAGGACCACATGCCACTGGTATACGTAATATTCAAGTAAGATTTCTGTCCCATTTTTTTAATAATATTTTTTAATTGTTTGGTTTGGGTTAGGTTTGGTCAGGTATTATAATGTTTTGAGTAATGTGAATACCTTGTTTTTTTAATTCAGCATGTGATATGTTTTTTGTGAACAATTTCGAATTTGTTTAGATAGGTACTTAAGAATTTCTTTAGGAGGAAGAGTTTGATTGTTGCCTTTTGTATTTTTTCTGTTGGATCTATTGCTAGTTCCTTTCATTTCCCCAAGCCAGTATGCCATATGTGATAATGGATTGACAAAGTGCAAATAGTGTGATCCTGAGGATTGTTCTTGGAAATATGTTCTTAATTGACTTTTTGAGATGCGTGACTCGTTTCAGTTTGATAGATAACGATGAAGTTATGAATTAGTATTATTTTAAAGCATCGTCTACCGTTTCCCTTTAACTTAAAATAGAAAGCCTGTGGAAAATAATTTCCCTTACTTTTGAGGAGTCGAAGTAAAAAACATGTGTCTCCAAGAGACCCATTAATGCAAACCAATACCCAAGTGATACAATATTGATATTTCAACAAGTATCAATTCCCTTTATTCATTTATATGTGTAAAAATTCTTCATTCAACGACCGGAAATGAAAAAAAGTTGGGTGGACGACTAAAACCACGGAGTATTTTGTTAGAATATTTATATCACGAGCTCTGTCGATGAACGAGTCATTTAAACCGTGAAGTTCAATTATTCATATTGTAGATTCATTCAACAACAAAATCGTATCGGTACTCGGTCCATTGAATTCTTAATTTGCGAGTGCTCGAAAGAACAACAAATCATTAAAATTTTATCACAAGGCTATTTATGTGTGTATGTGTACAGGGTGTAGCAATGTGTACCCGATGGATTTTTACCACCAATTCTGAGCATATTTGGAGCACAAAAAGTACATCTCATTTTGGTGTCCGATGATATATTTTTTCTATTAAAAAAATATATTTTTCAATCTCGCGTCGCCACGGATCACACTCTTACAAGTCGCGACACGATCGCACGATACGCGCGCTTTTTCGTGTATTTCCGTGCTGCTGGAACGAGACGGATTACTTATCACATGACCCGATAGGCTGTACCCGACTACATGATGTGATGGAAAAAATATGGTTTTTTAATTGAAAAATAATATCATCGGACAGCAAAAGGACTTCCACATTTTTAACCTAAGTATGCTCAGAAATCGGTGGTTAAAATCCTTCGTGTTTAACCTGTTTGTATCGACGTTTGACACCTTTCAAGAAAAATTATAAAATATATAGATCATATTGTATTTTTTTAAAACCCTAACTATGAAGACCTCTTTCTCATGTATGTAAAATATTGTTCCAGAAGCATTTACACGGTTAGTATTAGAATGTCTTTAAATGTTTAAAATAGTTACGTTTATCTAGAAATTTATGAATTAACAACGCGCTGTGCTAATTTCGTAATGCCAGAGCTTTCAATGCGAGCCTGTCTACTGATTGAACAAAAAATAAATAGAGTAATTTAATTCAAATAAATCTCTTTGCATGCACAACTATTTATACAAAATAATCGACATGTTTCGAAACCAATGGTTTCTTCCTCAGGATGAAAGTGTAACAAAAATAAATAAATTTAAGTGACGCCACAGACTTTTTTTTTTACATGAATACCGCACAAGAGTCCCAACTGCTCCCGTCTGGAGCCAGTGGGACTATGGCATCTCCAATTGGGGAGGGGAAGGAGATAGGAAAGAGGAATGTGGGGAAGTACCTGGCTACACCAAACACGGCTAAAGCCATTTCAAGCAACGTGTTAATTCTGAATGGTGGTCTTACACCAGTGGAAGATACTGAGAGTATCTTCCACTCTGAATTGAATAAGTTATCATACGTTTAGTCTGACAAAGAATATTAAATGAATATTCATTATTTATTATTTTTTAATTCACCATTTGATTAAATTTGAATAGTGGTGTATACGAAGTGATTTATTTTCATTAAATTAAAATGACGTCACAATGTGAATTTGCGATTATTGAAGAAATAAATAAATAATGTCTGCAAATATGAATGCATTCTTACATATATGTACAATTTGAGGCGTGCTGCAACACGATGAAACATGACAGAGTCTCATAATAAACAAGAAAATAATAGATGTCTGGGAATTTTTCCTAGTGGAAAGTAAACATCTTTTATTTTGACATGTTCATACCCGTTCATGTCCACTCCTCCTCAGTTTAGGACGCGGTCCTACCGGAGCTAATTATAACCATGCCCGCCGCACGCTGGCAGTATGGTATGCTATATGGGGTTATGGGATTATATGGGATTGCATGGGAGTGTGGGATAATGTGGGACATGGGATATGGAAGTATGTTGGATTGCCCTCACTCGACCACCGTTATTATTTTATTTTTATTTTCAAATCAATTATCAGACCCTGCATCATACTCATCTATATCCAGAAGTGGGAACCAAGTAAGCGGAACTTTCAAATTCATTGGGTATTTTATTTTGAATTAATTATTAAGAAAAGAATATTACGTTTTAATATTTTCAAAGTGGTATATTTACAGTGTGGCTTTTTTTAAATATATATATATATATTTTTTTTTTTTATCTAGGCGTGAAAACGTTCTTACATACTTTTTAAAGTGTCATAAATCATAATACAATAGTTTATAGATAAAGTTCATTGGAAACGATATAAATTCTTATTAAATGTATAAGTTCAATTTTAGATTTGTTTTTATTTAATAATAATAATATCTTTATTGAAAGAAATTTTCATCTATATATAACTAAAAAATGCATTTCAGTGTTAATAGTTTACATTGGTTTATAAATTACACGAGTACGTAAAGTTAACAAAAGAAATAAATAAACAATAAGTTAAAAAAAATAATAGAAATTTATTTTTCGTTATTTGTTTTTGGGGTGTTATGCCGTGTTGCGCTACCTCCTTCTTTAGCCAACGTTTCGGACATCGTTGCAGTGTCCATCATTAGGGCAGATCCGGCAGATCCGGATGCCGGATCTGCCCTGATGATATCCGAAACGTTGGCTAAAGAAGGAGGTAGCGCAACACGGCATAACACCCCAAAAACAAATAACGAAAATGCTTTTGGTCGTGAAAATCTTAAAACTTATCCGAAATTTATTTTGCTTAATTTGCCTTCTACATTTGAGTGTCTTCTTTAGTAAAAATTACAATGTATAAATTACGACCAAATATAAATTAACTAAATATAAATATAAAATCGACTTATTGTTTATTTATTTCTCTTGTTAACTTTATGTATGCAATAACTGTTGTTTTAACTTATTGGCTGAATGAAATTCAGTTTTTTATTAATTTAAAATTTTTACAATTAAGCAATTAACGATGAGTATCTGTCCGCGTTTTGTTTTTATCAGTATCAGAGATGGCGTTGTGAACGAATTTATAATTTATGTGATTTTCTTACTTTTCAACTTACTTACGGGAATTGTGTTTTATTTTCTTTATACGTATGACGGAGATGTATTCTAGTTATTGTATTTTTCCTTTGGAGCGTTGAAGACATACGTTCACCGTTTGTCCCACTTTGACTCTTGACATTTAGTGTGTAAGACAGAGGAGCAGCATTATATGTTTAATAACAAAAGCAAAACAACGAGCGCGATGACATTTGACTTTTTTGAATTTTTGGAATTCACTTACGACTCACTATTGATGCAGCTCTTTTAAAGGGCGAATAATTCGTTCCATACAAAATTCGAGGAAAATAACTTTCTTCGTAATTATTTTTCTCGTCTATTTTTCCGATGTTTTAATAGCTATTCTGCTTTGTTTTAAATATTAAGATTTGTTTATATTAACTAAGGATTTAACCATTTGAACTGCGTTGTTTGTGGCTAGAGGTGGCTTAGAGTGGCAAGATCTGAAAAGCTGCGCACTTTCCAACCACTCTTCTGCCTTTCCGTTACATCATTTAGACTTCTTAAGATTCACTTTAAAGTGTCCACCAGGATTCATGTAATGTTAAAAGACCGATTTATTAGATTAACTTCGTAATATGAAAATGTTTAACATATATCATATGGCAAGTTTATTTTGTAATAATTTATAGCAAATCTATATAGAGCTCTTTCTGAGAAATTTCATTTCAATGACTAATTTTTTTAGCATGTTCCTTCATCGCTGAAAAATTAATATCTTTTAAACAAAAAAAAATCACAAAAGTTATTTCAATAAATAATATCTTGAATGAATTTTTATAGTTTGTATCTGCTTACATTGTTGCTTACTAGGAGCCCAGGGGCGTATCCGAAACAGGAAACCGGGAGGGCCAAATAAACACGGCAATGTGAATAAATATAAATATTATGCTGCTCGAATATTGAATATGATTTTTTGTTATTACAACATTTTTAGTTCGACTTCAATCAACACAGCTGTGTGGTCACTTGTGTATTTACCACAAACAAACATTTCATTATACTGGCAATGTTATGGCCAAAACGCACTAAATCAAAGGGAAAAGAGATGTTAAGAACTGGAAGAGATGAAAAGAAGAATAATTTAATAATGGTTGCATGTAGAGTGAAATGATTCAAACAAAAATTAACTGCATAAGAAAACTCTAATTTCAATTTTTTTTTGAAGTGAAAACATCTTTAGCACTGTTTTGATTTGAAATTCGATGGAACGAAAACGAGCAACACTAAAGAGAGACAATCATATACACTTACACGATTTAGCCTGCGAGAGAAGAAGATAGCAATATAATATTTATTTAATTCACGGGTACTCGGTTCCAATATAACAGGACAAATCCACAGTACCAGGCAAGTCTCCTTTGGTGTAGTGGTATAAAGCACCTAACAAATCCAAAAAAAATAAACTTACTTTTGTGAAATCAGTATCCAATCTTCAATCCACTCCAAAATGAAAAGGTAAAAGAAAACACAAAAGAAAACGACATCTAGCGACTCCTAAGAAGAAAACACAAATACTAATAATATAACCAAATGAATAGGAAAAGGTCCACTGGAATTCGACGACAAAAATATTTAAAAAAAAACTTTTATAGCTCCATCTATATTCTATATGATAGGAAGAGAGAAAGAAAATGTGCGCGCGCACTGCTCTTTCTTGCTCCTACACTATGATACAGACAATAGGCCTGCACTGTGTCTTAAATATACGAAACGAAACTGGCTAAGAGAGAAAGAAAATGTGTGCTAGCACCTCTCTCTCTTGCCCCTACAGTAATAAACGAAACGTAACTCTCTCTCTCTCTCCTTCTATCTTCACTAACTTATATCTCCCTCTCAATTACTGTTCGCCTCGCTTTTCCTAACGCTCTCGTCACGCATTCACCAGCTTACTCCCCAAGTCAAGCGTGCGTAAAGAAGTTTTACTTCAAAAATCATCCTTCACATTGATAATAATGTCTCCCCATTGTAGTCTCCCCCACTCTTGTTTACTTTTGTTCTCTGAAGGTTTCACTTCTACCGCGTGTGAACTGAACACTCTTATTTTTTATCTGTGTCCACTGGATTAAATCTCTAAATATATGTTCACTTGCGCGTTATTAGATTAGAATATATTTAATTTTGTACTTATTTTACCCTAAAATTAAGTTAGTTCGTCTTGCGTCGTCTTGCGTCTTCTAGCTGACGTCTACAACTGCCGGCAACCCTTGTTAACACTTTTTTGGGTTTGTCATTGACTAGAAAAAGATCCGGGAGCTTTTTACTCCCAACGTGAACACTGCTTATAAAAACAAAAGATTCCGCGAACAAAACAAAATTTTGGCTTTTTCGTGCCGTAGCCGCCATTTTACGTGCTTTGTCAACTGGCTACCAGTGGCATTGCAGAATTAGGCTAAAAAAAATTTATCTAAAACAGGACATTATCTTGGCTTGGCATTATCTAAAATCTTGGCGTAAAATATGATAACAAGCGTAAACAGTGAATACACAAAATCATTTACTTCGGTAAGTTCCTCTTTTAATCTAACTCAGTGTTTCTCAACATCATTTGTGCCATGCGAGCATTGCATCGCTCCAACGCAACGCTTCAAAAATGTATATGTCCGCCTCTCTCCCCAATATAATAACATGGGATAATTTATTTATTTGTAAGAAACAAACAGCTTACATAGAAAACAAAGATAAATATATATGTATTAAGTCAACTGAAATTACGCCCAAAAAAGTATCTTACGATTATGTTAATGTTGTTTGGAGAGCCTTATTGGCTCATAAAATTATTTTTTAGGTAAGACTGAGAAGAAGAGGAATATAGGATAAGGATAGAAGATGGTCCCGATACACTCCATATTTTCGTATTAATTGACGATCGTACGCATTACTTCTATTCGACGACTTTGAAATATATTGCTAAAAATGTTTAAATTGTGAAATTTTGTGTTATAATGCGCACAAATACAATTGGGGATTTTTTCTAATGTTGGTAACATCATAGCATAAGCAGCAGCTGGTAATTTGTATTGTTTGACATTTACCCCAGTGTTGCCATTTATAGTGTTGCAATATCAATTTTTTATAAAGAAATGTGAATTTTTAATACTTATTTATTTTATTTGTGGGTATTCACATTAAGAGTTTTTTTAATGTGAATACCCACAAATAAAATAAATTAATGCACAAGAGTTACAACTACTCCCAAACGCCTGGAACCAGTGAGACTATGGCATCCCCGATTGGGGTATGTTGTGAGACTAAATGTAAGTGGAGAAGTACCTGGCTATTCATAGATGACATAGGCCCTGAGGGAAGTTATTTTCCTCAGGGCCTCCTGTAAGGAGTTAATGTAAAAAAAAAATCTAGTCACCAAACACGGTTAAAGCCATTTCAGGCAACGTTTCAATTCTGAATGGTGGTCTTACACCAAAGCGATACTGAGAGCATTTTCCACTCTGTGTACCAAAATTATTCATAATTTTCGCATTTCATCCAAAAACATTTAAAAATGCCCACTCTGGGGCGTGCGCCCCACACGTTGAGCAGCAATGATCTAACTAGTCTATTCAAAACGATGAGTCTTCACGAAAAATGTCTCTTGTTTTAGTTGAATTGAGAAAAATGCGTAGAAGTTGAATTGAGATGAATAAAATATGATACATGTTTGTGTGCATAAATAAAACAATTTATTAATAATACTTGCCTATGTAGTATCCAATTTTTTTCAGGTTTTTATTTTAATACTTATGGCGGACAGTAATCGTCAGAAGTCTACAATGATTTTTTATAAATAATTAAAATATAGTATTAACATAAATGCGTAGGTGTTCAGTGTAGAGTGTTCGGTGTGTGCACACCTTGAACGGAGAATATTCGTTCTCCAAGGTGCACGCATTATTACAGCTGCTTCACAGCTTGCGTGTTAGCAGAGATTTTTATATAAAATCCAGACAGATAAGAAAAAAAGCGAGAAGTTTCTGTGACAACCGTCCAATTAGGACCGACTCTCTACCGTTACCCAATTTACCAAACGTTTTACTTACTTTGTACTGTACGCGTTGTGCTATGTGTTGGTTCAAATTACTTATCTATGAATATGTCGGTAAAGTCACCGACCAAATTGCGAAAAAGAAAACAATCTGATTACATGGGTTTTTACAAACCATAATTAACATGGGTACACTTCAATAAAAATGTTATCTTCAAACTAACCATTGCATAGATAAAACACACTGGAGATGCCGTGCTTGAAAGGAAGCTAGTGTCGCCGCTGACTTAGTACCTTTTGATTCTAGCCCATTCGGAATGCGTTCTGTCTCTCTCAAACTACCAAACTACCTGATCAAAATTAAAATTTCATAATAATGATGATCTTTGTATTAGAAATTTAAGCAAAGAATGGTCAGAATGACCAAACAAGTCCAAATAGCATTTCTTGTGTTATTTTTTTCATCATGGTACTATGATAACATAATTTGAATAAATGTTCTTTTAAACAAGAAAGTATCTTAAAAATCTCCTATCTTTATCCTATCTTAACAAACGGATTTCACTTATTAGAGCACAGGCGTCAGGTGTGGGATGTAGGGGATGCTGTTCTTGTTCTAACGGTTGTTAGTTTGGGAAGCGGGAATGGGTACCGCCGCCCCGGGAACCTTTATTGAATAACCAACACCTCTGCCATAGGTCACCCCAAGTGGTTCGCTGCGTTTGGTGATTTAGCAGGGGTGCCCGGGTTCATGGGGTGAGGTTTCTGAGGCGGATGACCAGGACATACTGAACCCCAGATTCCTACCCACCCCTTAAACCCTTTTCCTTCCCAGAACTCTCCTCTCCTTCCTTTCCTTAAAAAAACCCTCACAGCATCCCCAAAGATGTCATAGGCCCTGAGGGAAATTATTTTCCTCAGGGCCTCCTGTGTGGAAAAAAAATGTTAAAAAAATTTTTTTCAATGGAAGATGCTTCGAGGAAATAGCGTCATTGATCCCCTCAGCAACGGTGCATAGTCGGGAAACACGCCAAACACGCGCCCAACATATGAGAACGTTCGTTTGTACGACTTGTTCTTGAGTTCAACAGCTCGGCTGTGGAATCATTTGCAAGCCTGTGTTTCTTCCCTCCTACGGTCTCATGTTCACTCCTTCCTCTCCTCAACAAGACCCTCATAAATCAAAAATGACGTTGGTCCTGAGGAAATTTATTTTAATAAGAGCCTCCTGTGTGAAGTTTTTCTTTTTTTACATTATCTCCACACAGGAGGCACCGAGGAAAACAATTTCCTTAGGGGCATATGTCATCTTTGAGGATGCTGTGTGGAGGGTCTTTTAAGGGAAAGGAAGGAGAAGAAGATATGGGAAGGAAAAAGGTATGAGGGGTGGGTAGGAATCTGGGGGGTCCGTGTGGCCAGGAGTGACGGACGTATGAATCTATTCCTCACACTGCGGTGCAAGGCGAAGGGACGGGAGAGTGGTCAAAAGGCCTCCCTCAATCAGTCTCCTCCGATCCAGCCCGCTACGCAGTGGTTGGGCAAACGTATCCGCCACCAAGACCTAGACAAACCTCATCCCATGAACCCGGGCACCCCTGCTAAGTCATCAATCGTAGCAAACCACTTGGGATGACCTGTGGCAAGGGTGTTGGTTGTCCAATAAATGGTTCCCGGGGCGGCGGTACCCATACCCGCCTCCCAGAAGTTAATGTAAAAAAGTATAAGTTTTTAAAACATATACTTATTTGAAAACCTTAGTTATAATATGGTTTTATTTCTCAAGTGTGATTGCATTCCAGAGTTACTTTGAGCCTGGTGAGAATCCTCGTACAAAAACAAAATGTTGATTAAAGTGGATTAATCTACGCCATCGCATCTGCTACTGGCTTTGGTGAGCAAATAACTTTTTTATTTTATTTTTGTCACGTGAAAGGTCGAAGATAGTAAAATCTACCGATCACAGAAATTTTTCCATAATAATATATAGGTATACGTAGGTATATGTACTGCTCATCTATTCTAAACTGATATTGTTGTAGTGTCAGTGTCTGAGTTGGAAAATGTGTCAAATACTTAGGCATCGTGAGTTCAATTCTTCCACTGATATGCCTCATCGAACAAACAATATAATATTCCACTTTTAATGATAGAATGATATTTTCAAATATTTCACGCAATTCTTACTATGTATAGTGTTCTGTTAATTTTTCTGATTAGCAATACAATTCTGATGATTGGGAGTTTTCGCAATACATCGGTTCGTCAACATTACGAGTCTTTTTTATTAGTGTGTAGTCTTTACAAAAAACCTCTAACTGAACTTAACGTCCGTTCTAATGTATGTTAGGATGCTCTCTGTTAATCTGCGACGGGGAACCGCTCACTTGTAGGATATGATCGGCTATCTTCGTTACGTTTCGAGTATTAGATCCAAACGTCCAACAGTTGTTGTCTCTGTCATGTAATGCTACCGATGACATCTATTAACACACCTTAAAACAACATATAACTAAACGGTGACCAGACAACTCAGAATGAAACCAACTCAGAAGCACCTCAGAAAGGTCATTAAGAGTGATGATAAAAAAATATAAAAAATTGGTTAAATAGGTTAAGTTAGGTTAGGGTTACCGGCTATTTTAAAATTATTTTTTCGTAGCTTTTAATGACCTTTCTGAGGTGTTTCTGAGTTGATTTCATTCTGAGTTGCCATGGACCCTATACAAATATAGGTACTACAACATTTTCCTTCCACCATACAAGAGAAAAAGATAAACTATAGGAAAAATAATACCTATGTGTGGTGATGGTGTTGATCTGTGAGTTTGTGTTCCCGAGCATATATTTAGAATAAATTTAATTAAATGCGAAAAAAATGGAAAACAGTCGCGAAAAGTAAACTATTTTTTAATTTAATACAATACTTCGAGAGAACAAAGATGCGAAACGGAGTGATAAAATCTGGTATGTTCATTAAAATGTAAAGTTTTTTATGTGTGTTTCTTTGACAGTTCGTATTTATGTACTAAGCAAGAGCTACAGCTCGGTTCACACATAAAGCAATACCAAAGTCGCCAAACTAAGTACCTACCGAATGTCCTAAATGTTTTACACGAACAATAACACAAAGAACAAGTGCCTACTTACATGAACGAACAGCGTTGCAAGTGTCAGAGCCGGTTCGAGGTGTTGTGGCGCATGCGGACCGTGATAAAGTGACATTTCTGCTTTAACGCTCCCTCGTCAAATGGGAAATCTTTTATGTTTTCTAAAAATAAGGTGTTTGTAGCACGGCGTGGTTATTTGCTACAAATATTCTATACTTTAAAAGCCTTTTCAATTTGTTATTTGTTCATTAATTTACACCATGATGTGTGATCGTAAAAAATACAAAATAGCTACTCGATTTAATATATATTTTTTTACATGAGCTCCACACGGGAGGCCCCGAGGAAAATGATTTCCCTCAGGGCCTATTTCATTTTTGGGTAGGCTGTGTGGAGGGTTTTTTTAAAGGAAGGAGGGGAGAGTTCTGGGAAGGAAAAAGGTTTAAGGGGTGGGTAGGAATCTGGGGTTCAGAGTGTCCTGGTCATCCGCCTCTAAGACTTCAAAAACCTCACCCATGAACCCGAAACAAAATAACACACAATCATATAGTTAAATACAGTAAAGTAAAATAAATCAATAAATTATCTGGGAAAGCTACTTTTCGGAATTTTAATTTTAGATATAGTAAAAAAAAAACCACACGCGTTTTACGTCGAAAATACTTCAGTTTGTCTATTTATTTACGGTCTTAGAAACTCACTTACTTTTCTTAGAAATTATTGAAAAATTATAAATACTAATAAATAATGATAAAAAAATCATCACAAATTGTACATAATTTTATCATAACGCAAGACCATCTTTCGACTAAATTTGAATTCTCAGCCTCTGGCTAATAAGCCATGATTGTCGAGTGAAATAAATTTTAATCTTTAAGTACCCTATTGACAAATTTTTCAAAAAAGCCCAATTTTAAGCGGAATGGTTTAACTGAATATTGTTGCCTACAATTAAAATATGTTTTGCCTGTAAACAAAATTTAATAGGTGGCCACTTAATTTAGGGCACCGTGAAGATGATATTAGTGTGCAATTCTTTTTCCATAATTCCGTTGACGTAATCAACGTAACTATCTATTTCATTTTTATTTATTTATTTATTTTTTGCTTCTTCACAATTAATGTACATATATTTTTAGCATGTAATTATTAACCCCACTAGGGTTCGCCTGTATCGGGGTTATCTTTCAACTTAATTTTTCCTAATTTTTTATAGTCGATAATCGATTGCTTCGCTCTTATTCCGGCCCTGCCAACAGTTCTACATAGATATAAGTGGAAACCTTTATTTATATGTACAGTGTATTTTTATATCTAGAAAATCGATAAAATTTTATTACCAACAGCTTCCAACAGATGAGATCATACGAAAATTTGTGGCATTGCCTTGATCTGTGATTTTGAAATGGATAATTAATGGGTGGTACGCTATCTCATCGGTATAATGCCAGAATGCCAGCTTGTGGAAAAAGGAACCGAATTTAATATTATTTATTTGTAAGATGATTGTCATAAAATAGTAGGAATTATTTAGGAATTTCCTTATTGTAGGAATTTCTTGAAAAAAAGCACAAATTCCAAATAAGTTATAAATTACGCAATGCGCATGCGTTCTTTAATTTAATATTTATTAAAGGAATTCCTCAGGTCTTTCCGTTTCTTAAATTTTAATTTGAAAATGCTGAATCTGTAATCCAAATAAAACTATTCATTAGAACCACTGAATAAAAAAACTATGGAACTGTGAAGCTGATGATTTGAAATAAAACTGATGGCGCCAAATTAACACCGACAGGATAATAAAATTGTTTATCTTTCCAATTAGGAACCATTTCAATTAAAAATCTTTGATCATTTTCACCAGAAGACAGATAAAAGTGACGTTACTTCGGGTATACATACACGCCCACGATGTAATTTTATGTCAAGGATCAAATTCATTCATGATACAGTTAAACAAAATGCTAGAAAACTGAAAGGAAAATAAGTGTCAGTATTTATTTAAGTTTTTTTGCAAAAATGACAAATTCTTAACCTCCATATAATATGAGTATTTTATTATTAATTAATTGTGAAATAACACAAATTAATCAAATAAAATATATTTGCGCACGCTGGGATTCGATCCCGCTACCTTCGGATCGCTAGTCGAGATTCTTACCCCTCGACCACGGAGCACAGTGGTTTATATAACGCTCTCGTCACGCATTCACCAGCTTACTCCCCAAGTCAAGCGTGCGAAAATGCCCGACCGTTCGCCTCGCCCGATCACACTTTTCGTAACGCTCTCGTCACGCATTCACCAGATTACTGCCCAAGTCAAGCGTGCCTAAAGAAGTTTTACTTAAAAAAATATTTTACTAATATAATATGTTTAACGGCATTGTTAATCTCAGAGTTCTGATAGTTACGGCCGTTGTTCCCAATCCCATTGGTCAACTATTGAGCCGAAACACCCCTCAAATGCACAAAAGTGCTCTTCCCCACCTAAATCTCTGACAAACAGGCGAATTGAGCGTTACAAAAACTAATCACTTACCTAATCGGAGACTCAGATTGATCGATCGAAAAGTTGAGAACAACGGCCGTTAGTTGATTGTTAAGTTTACTGAACCTCACCAGTTAACGCAAGAAACTAAAGGGAGACATTAATTTTAAAAATTACCTTCAGCGGTAAATTTTTCAAAAAATCGCTTCTCAAACCCAAAAAAAAATTAATAAATTGATATTTCGTACGAATCAAAAGAATTATTAAATTGAAATCATGATAAAAGACCCCACAATCAGAATTAAAGCGTTGTTACGTTTTTACCCTATATACCCTTTTTTCCCCCACAGCATGGCATATATATTTGTTATAGTAGTCCCAGGGAGAGGTCCAACGTGACGTCATCGTTCTAGCATCTTCTCTCTTTTTCGTTTTCATTCAAACATCTGAGAAGGAATATTTTACGTAGATGACTTACTTACGACCTCTATCTGGGAATACAAGATTAAAGCACCGCTCCCACTCGCTTCGGGCAGTGGTAAAGAAAAAAATACATACAAATTGATTACAGGTCAGTCAGTGAGATCAGGTATACATGTGTAAATATGAATGAAGCAAGCAATTTGTATGAGGACAAACCTAACCTTCCACCCTATCTGCCTACCAGTGCGGAGAAATGGTATGATATTGAGTAAGTAAGATAGCACCTTATATTGTAAGCAGCAAAAAAGTTTTACCTTATGAAATAAAATAAAATCAAAAAAGGTGCACCCATTATTTTTAATGCGTTGATTGATTATTTTGAAAGTAATTACAACAATGAAGGAAAAGTAGTACTACATAATATATAAATATAATATTTATCTACATTCGTTTAGTATCAGTGTTCCATGTAGGTTTAAGGTACAGTGTACTTAGAAGTATGCCAAAATTTGATGAGAAAAATAATACAATCCAACTTCGGTATTAAAGTACAGCTCTGAAATTATTCGTTCAAGAGCCCTAACCAAAATAAAAATGTTTTTTTAAATATTTGGCCGCATTATACAATTTCGGGTTTCCGCGTGAAAACAATTTCAATAATACAAACCGGAGAACATTTACATTTTAAACGGATCATTTGTTTCCGAAAACAAAAACAAAAAAAACAGATTCATAAATCTCTTAAAACTCCATTAATCTGCGGATCTATTTTTAAATGTGTCACTACAAGTATTCAGGGATCTGAAATTTGTCCCGATGAACTCATCTCATAACCGCCCTAATGTCTGTTTCTGTTTCTGAATCGGAAATAGAACCCCTTATCCTAAGCAGAAACCAATAAAAAATATGGCAGAAAAAATAAGCTTTGAACGATTCATTAATTACCTAAGTTTTATCGATCTTTAGCCTGGGATCACTCAGCATTATTACTACTTAAATTGAAAGATGATTGGAGATATAAATTCGTTGTAGGCATTCCGTGAGGAGTAATAAGTTTGTTTTTAAAAACATCTCAAGAGCGCGATATCTTTCACAATTCTGTGTGAACTTGATATCGTATTGCGGCTATTTATTTTTTACGCCAGTCTTTAGATAAACGGATTTAAATGTGTCTACTGAAACAATGTACGTGGGTGGTGTTCATTCAGTATGCGAGCAGATTCAGACGAATTTATTGTTTAACTCGATCATAAAGATTTCTTCTTTGATGTTAGCAAAACTCCTTTTAATCCTTGTGGGCTTAGACTTAGAATAAAATCGATTTGGAAAAACAGTTTAATTTTTTATTGCATGTTAAATTTTTATGTATTCTTACCTAAATAATGCTGAAGCGCGTTTATACAATTCGCGGTTTAATACACGTTGTAGAAAATTTTATAGATCGAGGAAATAGCACCATCCGCTCAATCAGAAAGTGACCAGAAACACCTTATAAGGTTTCATAAACAGTCTAATCTATCTGCTGTACAGTATTTTGTACAGCAGATAGATGAAAATATCTAATGTATTATCAATATGAATAAACAACTAACAATTTATTCAAATTAAAAATAATATTTACTCGCTAAAAAAATAATGTTAACAAACATGCATGAATGACTTTTCTCAAAGAAATAAGTAAAGTTTATCTTTACATACCCCACACTTCCCATGGTGTGTTGTAAAGCTCCCATGATCTTCTTTATAAAACCATAACCCTTCCAGGGAAATCTGACAGCACCACTCACAACCACTTCACACCAAAACACTCCCCCACCCTTCACTACACCTCGATAATAATAAATTTATTGACAAATTATATTATTATTTATTTATTTGAAGAACTTATGTGTGACGGGCATAAACTTCATCCATATTTATCACAACAATAATATTGAGCGAGTAACAACAATCAGCTGTCAAAAGCACGTGCGTGATATCGAGTGCAGTTTCCTGTTGAACCGACCTGTCAGTCAGGCTGTATTCAACACACTGCCGCCTGCGAGCGAAGAGCCGGCTTTGCTAGACGCACGTGGACTCGATCGGCCAACTCCGCCAGCGCTCGGCACTCTCCGCGGCCCAAAGCTCTTGGCTTTTACCATGTAGCTTTTCGGATAGAATCAGGGATAATTTATAAGGATTTCATTAGTTCGCGTCATATATATATCGAGGAGGATCATTGATTCCGCTCCCGCAAGTTTGGAACTCCGAAGGGGGATAAGCGTAAGGAGATTGGTTCTGGGAAGTAAATCACGAGGAGTTTGGGAGATTATGTATCGGTTCATACTCTAATTTTATCCCGTAGTCAAATCTGAGACCGTTACGGAAAATGGGATGCATAAACAGGAGAGAGGACGAAAAGTTTTACTTTATCTTTTTAAATAAGCGCAATTCAGGCATGATTTTTGAAAATTATTAACATCTTAGGGACCATTCATTTACTATGTAAGACGAATTTTGCTAGTTTTTGATCCCGTCCCCCCCCCCCCCCCCCCTATTATAAGAAAAAATAAGAATAGGCTGACCCCCTCCCCCCCTGTTTAATATTGTATTTGTTACGTAAGAATCTAAAGGAAAAAATGGATACACCTATGGTTTGATTTAATGTTTGTTTGCGCGGGTCCGTTGCCATGGAAATGGAAATCGTTTACCTATACGCATCCGAGCGAACCTCGGCCCTCGCGCGGTTGCCCGCGCTTTTTTCAAGTATAATTTTAACTTTGCGCATTTTTGTGATCTTACGTAAGAACTATCGAGACTCCCTCCCACCCCCTTATAAGAAAAAATAAGACATGGTCGACCCCCCTCCCCCCCTAAATCGTCTTACGTAATAAATGAATGGCCCCTCATAGATACGATAAATTCAATACACGGTACCTACCTACTCATACACAAATATGTCAAATCACAAATATCTCTTGTACAAAAAATATGTCATGGAATGAAATTATTCTTCCAATCGAAAACAATGATATTTATGTTTAGTAACATTTACAATTTATTCGTTTCCATTTGAAAGAGCCCGAATTTAAAATTAAATCTTTTTTCCAATATTTGTACCGAAGTAATAATATTGCGATCTCTGAAGTAATAATATTTTTCTTCAAAGTTAACCTAAATTTTGGCAGAAAATCTTTAAAAATATCCTCCAGCAGTATCTCCAGGCGTGGCTGACAGGTGCGGAACACGTTATGTTAAACCAGAAGATTTATCGCGAAAACTCTCTGACACATTTTCCGGTACACTACCTCTTCACTAATGGTCCATTCCTCTAACGATTTAATGTCCTCCTATATTGCCCTCAATATCCATAGTTCTGTTACTATCCGCATAAATCATAAGGAAATCACAAGAAACTAACTACGAAAACATAACTTATATTTTTTAAATGCAATATCTAAACACATTAACAAATATTTCTCTGAAAAGTAGACCTCGCTTCGAAAAAAGTATGTTTCTAATTTTCTCTTATTAATAAATTAAAACCAAAATTTCCTTTGAAATCAAAAAGTTTGTAGGTAAATAGGTACTTAAAAACCCTACATATTTACTTCATTATTTATTATAAACCACATATTTTATTTAAAAAATATTATTTTACATACGGAATTAGACATCATTTTTTTTAAAGAAATGTAACTAACTCAATAACATTTCTTTCTTCACACATTCTTCAGACAGGTAAGTACCAGAATATTGAAAAATGTATACAAGGAGGGCCAAATAAACACGACGATTACACTACTGAATTTTTAAAACGGCCACGATCTTGAAACGGAGACGGAATATACATATAAATGTACAGACAGACAAATTGGAAACGGTCGCGTTAAAACAAAATTGCACTCCACTCAACCAATTAAAATAGTAACCCCCTTTCTGATAAACGTATTTTAAATTGTACACGACTGATGAACAACAAATTATACTATATTACAAAATATTATAATACAAAACAAGGTAATCAAAAAACTATTTAACTACAAGCCCAGAACACCCACAAAAAAAATATATATATGGAAACAAAACTACTAACATTAAGAAAACTATATGAATACAATACATGTCTCCTTATATACAAAATAAACAATAAACTCGTACACACAAACACAGAATTCATTAAAACGTCCCAAGTACACAAACACTTTACGAGACAACACGATAACATACATTTAAACACCATCCACACTAACTATGGTAAACAATCCATTGGTTACGAGGGAGGCAACTTATATAATTGCCTCCCAAACGACATTAAAAACGAAAAGAAGCTGGGTAAATTTAAAAAAAAATTATTAATATTTATTCTTGAAAAACAAAATAATTATGTGGAATAGCGCTGTATTGAAATATTTACTTTATTTTAATTTGTATAATTATTTCTAGTTAAATGAGTGAAAATGTAATTTTCTTTTAACTGGAATAAAAAAAAATATATATATATATAACATAAAAAAAAGGTACCCTAAGTTGAATAAAATTAATCCTTTATCGTTATTTGTTTTTGGGGTGTTATGCCGTGTTACGCTACCTCCTTCTTTAGCCAACTTTTCGGACAGCGTTGCAGTGTGCATAATCAGCGCAGATCCGACACATCTACCGGATCTTCCCTGGTGATGGACACTGCAACGCTCTCCGAAACCTTGGCTAAAGAAGGAGGTAGCGCAACACGGCATAACACCCCAAAAACAAATAACGAAAATACTATTGGCTGTGGAAATCTTAAAACGTATCCAAAATATTAATCCAGTTTATTTGTAAGGCCCTAAGAAATGACTTATTTTCTATTTATTATGATGATTTATTTAATAATGCTTTTCAATTTTGGTTTAGTTTAAATTTGGCTAAACCAAGTAAACTTATGCAACTGCATTAGATAAAAAATAAGACATTCAGATTTTTTTATTTGAATACCTCACAAGCTGCTCATGTCTGGAGCCAGTGAGATAATTAATTAGGGTGTGTTGTGAGGCTGAAGGTAGTGGGGAGGGGAAAGAGATGGGGGAGGGGAAGGAGATGGGGAGGAGGAAGGTGGGGAAGTACCTGATTTTTCAGATCTGGTCGCGAAGCACAGCTAAAGCCATTTCAAGTAACGTTTTAGTGCTGTATGGTGGTCTTACACCGGGGCGATACTGAGAGTATTTTTCACTCTGGAACGTGCCGCTAATATATTTTGTATTATTTTTAAAAAAATTAATTGTAAAATAACACAAATAAATCAAATTAATTTTATTTGCGCACGCCGGTATTCGATCCCGCAACCTTCGGATTGCGAGTCAAAAGTCGTACCCCACGACCACGGAGCCGATCAAACATAGGCTGTAAATATTTTAATCTGGTTCAAAAAATAGATTTTAAATTTTTTAAGGTACCTGTACATTATTTGAATCTCTTTACCAATAATATTAAATTGAATAATGAACTAACTGTATGACTGATTCCAAATACCCATCGAGATATATTATAAAAATTCCATATCAGAAATACAAATAGAAATGATATACGAATTCATCTTAATATTTACCTGTTGCCATTCAAAAAAATCGATTGATACATTGCCAACATGAATAATAAGTACGTAAGTGGTAACTCTATTCACGCATGTTGTATGAATTTGTTATTTTTATTGCATCGCGGAAATGTTTCAGTGTAAATATTGGCATATCCCATTAGAAAGATCTGTCTAATTGCCGGTACGATCCTTTTGATCTTTGCAATTAAATTTAGCAGAAAAAGTTATTGAAACCGATTTGCCGTGAAATCAATCGTAATGTTTTATGACTTATTGGATCTAGGAAACACAACGAATTAAAAAAATATATATTAAAAAAACTTACATGAAACAAATTCGCCGTTGGATCGTCGGTGAAATTCTTTATGTCCACCTTAGATGTCTCTATTTGATTTATAAGTGAGATGTATTAGATTTTGTTAAACCTGTTTTATGTTTAAATTCTCAAAAAGGAGATATTCAATACATGGACTACGTTATTTCAAGACACGAGTTGTAAGTTTGTTGTTTTATAATCTGTGCTTCAGGAAACACAAACAATATTTGTATTTATTATCTTTGTATTTGAGACTACAATTTTGAAATATCTTGTTATTTTAGCTTTTTATTAAATCTCGCAGCTCTTTTCTACCTTGAGCTAGTAACATTTCAGTTTCGTCGATAATCTCAGTATCGCCCTAGTGAAAGACCGCAATTCTGAATTGAAACTTTGTATAGATTCAAATGACTTTAAGTAGTTGTTTTTGGTAACCAGATCTGAACTGATTTTAATCTGATGGGTATTCCTAGACTTTTTCTTTGGGAAGATTAACTAGTGTAACAATAAAAAAGCCTTTAACATATTTCCATACTTTTTAAAAGGGAAACAAAATTTCTTTACCAAGATATTGAAATTTGTAGAAACTCTGTAAATAAATTAAAATGTCAGAGTGGGTGGTAGAAGTGAAACCTTCAGAAAAGGTAGGCAAGTGTGGGGAGGCTACGAAGCACTGCACAAAGAGGAGACCGATAGGCCACGAAGCACCGCACAGAGAGGAGAACGATTATACTATCTCATTCTCTCGCGGGAATCCGATAGATCATAGGTTCTCAACGTTGGCGGTAACGCCCCCTGGGGGCGTTTCAGACTTTCAGGGGGGGGCGGTAGAAGACCAAGAGAAAATTGGGGGGAATTTCAGACTTTCAGGGGGTGGTAGGAGACCCAGAGAAACCCATCCCAACCAATCCCATCTTGCCCCATCCCATATTGCCCCACCCCATCCCATCCAATTAAACCCCCTCCGTGGTGGTAAATACAATCGTGACGACGATTGCGATTTCAGATTCACGAGTTAGGGGGCGGTAGAAACAAAAATATTCTCAAAGTAAGTGGTGGGCAAAAAAAGGTTGAAAATCTGTGCTATAGATGTATGTGTTTGTCTCTTTTTAGTGTAGCTCGTTTCATCGAGTTTCACATCACAACGGTGCTAAGGAAAATGCAACTTCAATAATTCACACCAAGTTCAGTAATAAAATTATTTGTTCTTTTACTAAGAAATCATTACAGAAGATAATTAGAAAACGAAACATTTGCACTGCAAAAATCTGAAATAAGTTTAGGTTTATCTTGTTTCTTCCAATGACCGTAGATTTTGTTGGTATAACAAAGAATGCATTTTCCAAGACTTTCATTTTGGAGAGAAAGAAAAGTAATTTTCCATTTGAATGCCCGGTTACGGTTAGCATGAAGGAAACAGAGGTAACGGTGATCACATTCTAAATAATTGATGTTGCCATGTTGTCTTGTCGAGAACCCTTTGTTAGGTTTTATGGGATGCTTTGTGGTGAGCCGTGAAATTTTTATGTTGTGAACATAGTGATTTTTAAAAGAGATTTTATTATCTCACATCGTACATGGTTCCATGAAACACCTACACATTTGACTTTCGAGCCGAACCTCTCTAACGCTAAGATCTGATGAAATTTGTACGGCTCTAAATTGGATTTTTATTAAATTTCTATAAGTTTCGACTTTTTTCGCGCAGAAGAATTTTTATACATTTTCTTTGTATAATATCATCCGCCATGCAAGGGATGTTCGGGATGTCCCTATGTTATGTATATAATCTTATTTTCGGAAATATGCAATTCAGATTGCAAATGTTTTTACATTATGATAACTGAATTAGGAAAATTGAATAGTTTTTTACAATCAAATAAAAATCAAATTTTTCGGTCATCTTTGCTTTCTACGTATTTATAGATTTTTAACTGATGTGATAAGCTTATTAACGATAAGCTCTGGCGTCACGAAATTTGCACAGCTTTTTTGAAAGCGAACTCTTTCCAGGACTCAAAATCTTTTCCATCTCGAGTTACGTAGTTTTTAAGTAACTATTCATCTTTAATAAATGTAATGTACAAGCGAGTTCCCGGCATACGTTGCAATGTCACTTAATAAATAAATAAAAAAACGAGTGTGCTTTAGACCGTTCGCCTCGCCCAATCACACTTTCCATAACGCTCTTGTTACGCATTCACCAGCTTACTCCCCAAGACAAGCGTGCGTAAAGGCCCGAAGGTTCGCCTCGGCCGATCATTCTTTTCGTAATGCTCTCGTCACGCATTCACCAGCTTACTCCCCAAGTCAAGCATGCGTAAAGAAGTTTTACTTCAAAAAGTCTTCCTGCGTGTCGTTTCCCATTCGTCCATGTTCCCCTTCCGCTTCCCCTTCCTCTCCCGCGTCCCCTTCCCTCACGCGATCGCACTCTGCCTTCTCCGCCTTCCCTCTCCCCTTTCCCCTCTCCCGCTTCCTTTTATATATAGAAACCATCATGAGCATGCGTACATCAAACCCCAAAAGTGTCATCAGAATCAGGATGAATGGTTTAGAAACGCATAATTTCATACGCCAGTGCTAATTATTATATATAGAAACCAATCGCGGGCATGTGCACATCAAATCCCCAAAGCTTCATCGCAATCGGATGAATGGTTTAGCATCGCATAAGAAACAAACATACATGCATACATACATACATGCAAGCAAGCAAATATACGAGTACATCGATTTTTATAAGTACATAGATTACACTACGTTGACCGTTTCTCATTTTTCAATTGCCCCACATGACAAAAGGTTTTGAAAAAAAAGTGTAAAACTTAGGCGGAGCCGAGAAATAACGATCAATTATTATCTACAATAAAGTGAAGTAATATTAAATTTCTTCGAATAAACATAGTGTGCTCTATATTCTGTGAAAAATGCCGATAAAGTTCATTTGATATGCACAATTATTTTTAACAGGTAATTATTCCATTGAAATTGCAAGTGTATCCGAGATGTCAAACCGTCTCGCCAATTTAGTTGTCAGAGCTTGAAAATATAATGGCACACTACTAGCAGACTACCTAGACCAGGTCCATTGATGTTCCCTAGATAAATTATAGAGCCATTACATCAGAATGAGCCAGTCATTTGCCTCGGAGCAGTGCGAAAAATTATATCTCGATCTTATTTTTTACAAGATTAATTGAGGCTTAACTTTCAAGGCTGTTTTAAAACAATCGGTGATTTATGTAGTGAATTCAGAGATAAAGCCTTTGACATAGAAACCTACTGAACAATGGGAAATGTTATAATTTATAGTTGCCTGTATATTTTTATTGAATAAATGCAAAGCAACACCTGTGATTCAACTAAACCTATCCTTGTAGGCAAGATAACAGAGGTTTTTATAACCCAGTTTACTGACCTTCAAGATCGTGTTGATTGAAAATATATATATGTATTTTGTGATTTAGGCTTTTTATATCATACCTGCAATATCTGTGCTACAAAAACATTTCTCAAAATACTGCTATTACGAAACATTACCATTTTTACAAAACGGTCATCGTCAGACATTACTAAACTGTTTGAATAATTTCATTATAGCCTACTTTTTACGAGACACTTTATAGTAAATAATAATCTTGGTTCCGTGCCCCGTGGTGTTTTTCTGCAATCTTTAGTGATTATGAAAATCAGGTTTGTTATTAACCCGTCAGACTAATTTGTTCGCTTTTCGGAACAAATTATGTAGGTCTCATAGAAATCGTTGGTCTCCCTTTCTACCACAGTTAGAAATATGATGTAAACGGTGTAAGAAACAGAAATCCACGCTTTATATTCAAATATAAAAATTAACCACAAAATAGGTAATTGTAGACCTTTGTGATATCAAAATTTCAGAAGGCAATTTGAAAAAAAAATTGAATCTTGCGAATTTTTTATTAATTATTTTTACGTGGAGCGACAAAGAAGTGAGCTGACACTAACATTTTTAATACATTTTTCTAATAAAATATGTATGTGTTTTTACGTTAAGGTGAGTTATTTTTAAAACTTTTTTATGTGTGCATGTAAAATTTTTATATTTCAAAATTTAAATGTTTTCCGATTTTTTAAATTTGAGAGCTAATTTTATCGCCTTTCGATAACAGTTTTTAGTTTTCCAAGGCGTTCAGAAATATCCATTTCCAAATATTCCGTTTATTTGAATTTTATTGTAAAATGGAAATATTTTGACCCTCTGACAAAATATGGTCGAGGCCTGAGGGGTTAAGGCATTTTGTATCAGAATCCAGTAAAATGTATGCATTATGAGAGAGCATACGGATTAAGAAACAGGTTGTCTTGCCATTTAGGAAAAATTATATCACTGGGGATCTGAACATATTTAAGACTTCGTTTACATCGCCGTATAAAAGCAGAATCATGAATAGAGAGAATACTAATTCGGACATTAATTACTGTCAACGCAATAAAGAACAGGTTGAACTATCAAACGGTAGCCTAAACAAAATCAACTCACCTGTTTTAATGGATAATCTAGCTATAAATCATTATAATATCTCTATTGATGATTCACTCAGAGCATTCTCTCTTTACTTCACGGTTTCAAGCTCTTTGCACCACATTCTAGTAATGCTCTCGACTAGCAATGCGGAATTCGCGGATTCAAATCCCTGCGTGTACGAGAAAATTTAATTTAATTAATTTGTGTTATTTAACAATTTATTATCATGTATTTAAAATTATGTAAAGTGTTTTTGCTACACGTTCAGAGTGGAAGATTCTCTCAGTATCGCGAAACTTTGCTTGAAATGGCTTTAGACGGGTTCGGTGACCAGGTCTGAATAGTCAGGTACTTCCCCACCTTCCTCTGTTCCCCGCTTACCACCTTCAGTCTCACAACTTCAGACGGTTGGGAGCACCTGGAACTCTTGTGTGGTATTCACATTTAAAAAATCATCCAGCTGAATTAATCATTGTATTCCTCACTAGAAGACATTAGCGAGGAATACAATGATTAGTATAGTAGATATGGGAAAGTACCTGGCTATTCAGATCTGGTCACCAGACACGGCTAAAATCATTTCAAGTGACGTTTCAATGCTGAATGGTGGTCTTACACCAGGGCGATACTAAGAGTATCGCATTCTGGAACGTGCCGCTAATATACCATAATTATTTTTAATTATATAATTGTGAAATAAAACAAAATAATCAAATTAAATTTATTTGGGCATATGCTTGCAGTCAGTAAGTGTTAGATAAATGTTATTAACACTGAATATAACAACTGTCAATGTAAATCTTGATGTAAAAGGGATAGTTAATCAATTATTTAATCCAATGAGTGTGATGCCATTGTCTTACATTCATGTGTTTATTTTGCCTTTGTGGTAACAACAAGGAACTTGTCTAGAATTCTTTCGGATCCATTAGTGTTTTCTTTTACGTGTGGGCGTATGTTCTGCACTTCACGCTATGGGATGGTAGGTATATACAGGTATTTAATGTTCCTACTTAGCCAGATCAATTGTGAGTTCCTGGTACTCGTATCTAGATACACTGAAAAGCAGTTGTCTAAACTTACAGTACAAAGGGCAAAAGTCATCAATGTTCAGAAGTAGTTAGTGTTTTTTAAATTTGGGGGGCAGGCATGGGTACCGCCTCCCTGGAAACCATTTATTGAATAATCTGACATGGGTTCAACTCAAGAGTTTCGCTACGTTTGGTAACTTAACAGGCATGCACGGGTTCATGGGGTGAGGTTTGTCTGGATCTTGGCGGTGGATGCGTATGCCCACCAACTGCGTGGCCGGCCAGATTGGGAGAGACTGATTAAGGGAGACTTTTTTTATCTCTCCGGCAGGACTCTCTCAGAATATTGGTTTAAATGTCCCAATGAGGCGTACCAGGCACACTTCTCTTTTTCATATAGAATCCAATAACACTAATTCAGCGAGTAACTCACCAATTACTCGCGCAATCATAACTTATAACCACTATGAAAAATTACTACACTTAGACATTTTTCATGATTCCTTGCAAACATACAAAACTAATTTATTAAATTTCTTGGCGTGATATAATTGTTTTAAAATTACTTACACTTAACTTTTCATTAAACTTTAATCAGTCAATTACAATTAGTGAGCACATAATTCTTGATTTCAAAATGTCTCCTTATCTCCCCCCCCCCCCCTCTTTTCTTCCTTTTTATTATTATTACTTCATTCATTCAATAATTAAGTTTTAAGACCGGTTCATATCTCAGGCGTAATTATCAAATGACATTCTATGGACTTACGTAATAGGTACATAACCATGTAATAATTTAATTTAACTTACCTTATAATCTGTATTATAATGTACTGTGTATGTCTTGATAAACAAATAAATAAACAAATAAATACCGCAATGGTAGGGATAAATTCATATATCCGTCATTCCAGGACATACTACTGACTCTTAGATTCCTACCTACCTTTTTCCTTATTCCATACCTTTTTCCTTTCTAGAATTTCCTTTAAAAAAACACTTCACACAGCATCCCCAAAGATGAAGTAGGCCCTGAGGGGAATTTTTTCTCAGGGTCTCATGTGTGGAGCTAACGCAATAAATAAAAAAAAAAGAATTTTGCGTTTCATCATATTTTGTATCATAGTTGAATTTAGTTTCTTTTTATAAACATGTTGAAAGTTTTGAATTGAATTAAGTGGAGTTTTTTTATTTATTTTATTCTTCATTATAAACGCCTGCAAAACTACCAAATCAGTTTGTCAGCAGGCTAATTTAAACGTAAACATACTCGTAATTAACGCGATGTAAATATGTACAATATAAAAACAACAAAAAAACGCATTAACCATTTCAAATTAATACCTTTTCATTGATGTTTTATACCAAAGTCTACCTATGCAACAAATGTTCTAATTGTAATAAACAAAAAATAATACCTGTTCAGCTACAGCATCTCATTTAATAATGTACTTATCGAAACCTCACCGAAAATTGTACCTTTCTAATTAATTAAAAATTTGTTAACCAGTCTGTCTCGATGTAGGATATCCCTAGTTAGAAAGGCACAGTAAAAAATACGTGTAATTCCTACTTACGTTACCTACTTAATTATTTATTAATCACTATTTGGTACTTAATGTTAAAGACCTACATGGTTATGCATCATAATATGTTTTAGTTTTTTTTTATCTCGATTATAAATTAAATCTATTTATATCATAAAGAGGTTGTTTGGCGGTCTCTATGTGCTTCGGGGATACTAAAATGTATTGTGCCCGTTTGAACTGCAAATAGACCACCATGGACCACAGATGGCATTGAAGTGTTCTTTTGAATACAAATATGAATTATGCAAATGTAATTGCAACAAAAAATTGTAACTTCCTAATCATTGTAATTTTGAATAATTGCGGATTTTGCTCTCTCCGTATCAACTTAACCTAATCGGTATCCGTCATTAAATATTGTGCACCATTTCTGAGGTGTGGAAAATAACCAAAAGGCCGTAGACGATCTCTCTATAAGGTTGTCTTTGTTGTACATTTATACCAGTGCTAATTGCCATTCTGTTGATTTTTATCCGCGAGTAGATTTATTAATCAAATAATTGTTATATTTTTGAATGTAGCTATTACTTTGTGGTTATCCATTATAATAAAATGAAACAATTAATTAGTATAAGCTTTCCCTGACGAAGGAACGTTTGTTCCGAAACCGGTCGGATTTGCACATTTTATAAGTGGTTTATACAAAGTTGCATTGTTTCATTTTTTTTTAAATAATTGTTAGGTTATTATGTCCAGCGAGTTATTTACACACATTCCAGGCTCACACATTATGATTAAAAAAAGCATAACTAGTTTGTTAATTTTTGACAGCAGAGAAGCGAATCTACTTTTGGGTTACTAAAATATTTATATTTTATAGCAGTATTAATTTAAAACGATGTTTACTTTGAAATAAAATGTTCTCATACGACGACAATGACAGGCACAAAATCGAAGGCAGGATTCTTTTAAACATAGGTCTACAAAATAATGCTGGTAGACCCGCCCTGGCGCCTCAGATGTTCCCAATAAATTCTATTCATCATTGGCATCAGAACCGTAAAGAAGCTTACGAGTGAGACGATGAAAATTCTTAGATCACCATCAAAAGGCGTATGTGCTGTAGAATTATGTAACTGGTTTATTAATGAATATGACGTTATGTTTTCTAACGAACTCAATCTGAAAAACTAGGAAGTGGTCAGTAAGGAAGTAACCAAACTGCAGATAATTTTATTTTGTCGATAGACGTGCGATTTCTTAAGTGCTAACGAAATGGGGAATTGAAAAACTTTTTGCCTGATACCGCACTAAAGTAGCTACCTGCACGTCCCAGATGAAATTACGACGTGTTCCATGTCGAGAAATGGAAATGTATTCCTTAGGGATGTACTCAGTATATAGACATATTTTTTGTAACATCTTCGTGACATTCTGCATAAAATGGATACTTCATTCGACTATTTTTTATTCCAGCACTTGAAGCGAAGAAGCACAAAACTGAGCTATAAAAGTATTATATTATTATTATTAATAGCGCAAACACGATGGTCATGGAGGTGGCTGAAAAGTGTTCCACTAGTAGCTGTAGGTACGCGGGGATCGGATTCAGTAATTTGCTATTTTCCGGCGTTAGAGCGTTGGAGGTCAAATTGAACAAATTGGAGTTAAAAAAAGTGTTATATCTTTATTGAAGAGTCTGATTTCACGAACCAATCAGTTCCAATTTTAAAAATGGGAAAAAAATAATTTTCTATTAAAACATATCTTGTAAGTAGGACTTTATAGAATTGTCCATTTGTGTTACTTTATATATGATCACCCTTGAAAAATAACGGGATATTTTAATTCGAGGATTTGTGAGGCTGAAACTATTTAAGCCTTATTAAGCCTTTCAAAATAAATTTTCTTATCGAATGAAACTTGAAAAATTACTTCAACTATCTAATGAAATTATAAAAATACCACCCCTATCTATATACATTTTTATTTTTATTTAGAAGAATACACGGATACACGGAGTTATTAACAAGTCAAATTAAATCAATAACTAGAGAATTCGCCTCCATCCTAACTATTTCTCGCAGATTAAGATTATTATTTGACGACCTCCGTAGTCCAGTGGGTAAGACTCTTGACTCACAATCCGGAGGTCGCGGGTTCGAACCCGGCATGCGCAAATAAATTTTATTTGATTAATTTGTGTTATTTCACAATTAATTCATTTAAAATAATATATAGTATATTTGCGGCATGTTCCAGAGTGGAAGATACTATCAGTATCGCCCTGGTGTAAGACCACCATTCAGAATTGAAACGTTGCTTGAAAATGGCTTTAGCCGTGTTTGGTGACCAGATCTGAATAGCCAGGTACTTCCCAACCTTCCTCTTCCCCAACTCCTTCCCCTCCCCACTACCTTCAGCCTCACAACATACCCCAATTGGGGATGCCATAGTCTCACTGGCTCCAGACGGGAGCAGTTGAGATTCTTGTGCGGCATTCACTGTAAAAAAAAAAAAAATTATATATATATACTAGCTGACCCGGCAAACGTTGTTCTGCCTTATAAATTATTTCTAGTAAATATTTTGGTTGTTAAATAAAAAATAAAGTTGTGATACATAAAAAACGTCGAATGAAATGTCAAATCGAAGCGACGCTTCTCGTGAATGACTTGCGCATGTGTGGATGAAAGTTAGATGAGGCGAACGTTGCGCCATCTGTCATTCAATAACATAAATAATTTTATTCTGTTTGAAATACGAACGACGGTTAAATTTGTTGATACAAAAATACTAAAATCAAAAATGGGAGGGTGGGGGTAAGCGGGTGAAAATTTGGGGTTATAGGTATTTTTTGAAGCCAAAAAAAATTGTCAAAAAACAGAATAAAAATTGGTCGAGCCGTTTCGGAGGAGTGCTACCACAAACACCGTGACACGAGATTTTTTATATATTTATATAGATAACGTAACATAGATTTGTTTTTTTTTTTAATAAAAAGATAATATTTATATTATTGGTAATACAAGAATTATATTACTGTGTTTTTGTAAAAAAATAATTTTTGAAAGCCGATAAAACCTATTTTAAATAAACAGCATTATAGTTTACCATAGCCCCAGAGGTAAGAGCGCCAATTGGTATATTTTTTACTGTTTTGTATTTTGTCAAATAACAACCATTGAGATTAATTGTATGTTCCTGACAACCGTTTTTTTTAAACTATGTAATATAATATTCCCTTCTAATGACACGGTTCATTTTCTACGTAAGTTTCTCAATCAGAAGGCATCAATGTCACAGGAAATTCCAAATTATTTCTCTTCCGCATCTTCTTTTTACCTAATTTTCCTCTAATTGGGTTGGTTTAGTAATAAAAAGGTTTACATTAAATAAGCACCAACAATAAACTTGACAGTTATTAATCCCACCTCGGAACAGACTGTCTAGTGAGGTGGGTAAAAGAAATCTATGTACATAAATGAAAATAAAAGAAACACCTGGGTTGCCGGCACTGAAACTGAAACTAATCTTTTCTTCATAACTTCATATCAATTTGGCCGCCAGTAACGCGTGGACCACTTAATATTTTGATGCTTTCATTCTATATCCCAAGTATTCAATTTTTCTCTTCTTGATAGCGTTCAACATGTTCCCATAATCGCCAACACCCTGTGCATAGTTGGTTTATCACATAGCTTTACCAACACCCACACTTCCATGAGTATAAAATATTTTAGAACTTTTTAATGAAATTTCTGTTCTTGACGTCATACACCTGTATATTGTTACCTTTTCAATGCAGAATTTTAGAAACATCAGTCAGGGCAACAGAAATATAATACGAACAAGCAACAATGCACACCCAACTTACATAGGTAGTATGCACATGTAACACACCCAACTTACATAGGTAGTATGCACATGTAACAGACCCAACTTACACAGGTAGTATGCACATGTAACACACCCAACTTACATAGGTAGTATGCACATGTAACACACCCAACTTACATCGGTAGTATGCACATGTAACACACCCAACTTACATAGGTAGTATGCACATGTAACACACCCAACTTACATAGGTAGTATGCACATGTAACCCACCCAACTTACATAGTTAGTATGCACATGTGGTACCTTGCATCGAAAGCACAATTGCATTATAATTATTTGGACTTTGCTTCGCACATACTCTACCAGTATATTAGTAACGGTAACCGACGAGTTCATCGAAAATCAATTCATCGAAAATCAATTCATCGAATGATCAATTCATCGAATCGCCAATTCATCGAAAAACATTTTTTTGTAGATATTAGAGCCGTCAAAATTAAATACCCAAAAAGGTCTGTTTAACTGAGTTAAATGTGTTTGGCAACTGTCAGTTTCGTAGTGACAATGTAAAATTTATAGGTTATCTCTTCGATTTCCGATTATCTGATACTGCAAAAAAAGGATATCTAAGGAACGGTGACCAGACAACTTATAATGAAACCAACTCATAAACATCTCAGAAAGGTCATTAAGAGTGATGATAAAAAAATATTTAAAAATTGGTTAAATAGATTAAGTTAGGTTAGGTTAGGTTAAATTAAGTTAGGTTAGGTTAGGTTAGGTTGGGTTAAGTTAGGTTAGGTATAGGTTAGGTTAGGTTAGTTTAGGTTGACCAATGCTTTTTTAACTTCTCGGTCCGCTCGGCATTTCTCTCAAATATCAACAAAATATATTTTTTGATGAATTGGCGATTCGATGAATTGATCATTCGATGAATTGGTTTTCGATGAATTGATTTTCGATGAATTGGTTTTCGATGAACTCGTTTTCGATGAATTTGATTTCGACGAATTGATTTTCGATAAATTGATTTTCGATGAATTCGTTTTCGATGAACTCGTCGTGAACCATTAGTAACTACAACAAAACACAACTGTTGCTTAACAAAATTATTACCTCTTCAAATACAGCAAACTTATTTTTACCATAGATCACCCCAAGTAGTTCGCTACGTTTGTAGACTTAGCATGGGTGCCCGGATTCATGGGGCGACGTTTGTCTAGGTCTTGGCGGCGAATGCGTTTGTCCACCTACTGCGTGGCGGGCCGGATCGGGAGAGCTTGTTTGAGGGAGACCTAAACTAGACATCTCCAGCTAGACTCCCGATCCATCGTCTTGCACCGCCTAAAATAAGGAAAGGTTAAATAATAATATTATTATGATACGAAACTCTTTAAAAATAATTATAGAATCAAGTCAATGAAATGCACAACTTTTTTGACAGATATAGTTTAAAATTTTCAAAGCCAAAAGTTTAATCGTAATTTATTTTTGGGGTATTTCGCCGTGTCGCGGTACCTCATTTATTAAGCCAAAGTTTCTCACAATGTTAAAAGTAGGGCAAATATGTAATTGACTACAGTAACGCTGGCTAAAGAAGGAAGTAGTGCAAAACGGCATTATACCCCAAAAATGAATAACGATGACACAATTGTATTATCTACATAGTTGTGTACGTACATTTCAAGGGATAATAAATTGTTCTCTTGTTGTTGTCTTGTTACAGATTGTTCTTTTCATTTTTTTTTTCATTAAAACGTTATCCGTATTCGAAATATCCGCGCCTCATGACTGGTACGAGTGCACTTCTTAAAAATGGTTCTTAAAAATATCCAAACTCCGATGTGAGAATGCACGCGAGAGATAAGATTATGTATGCTTATTTTCCGTATTAAGGATATTGTATTTTCAAAGATGCGTTGTATTATGAACCATTATTTTTTCAATTAGGAAATATTGTTATCCAAGCCTTTGTAAACATTGTTGCCACCATGAAACAGGCTTGTCTAGTGGGGTGTAACAAACCTGTTGAAATAATTAGTACCTTAATTAAAAATAATAATAATGTAACTGGTTGTCGTGAGGTTTTAAAGTACAGGGATTGCATCCAGGCACCGTGGGTTTAATCACACCGTCCATCACACAACAAACTACTATTATTATTACAGATTCTTATGATGGTAATGCCTACGTACATTTCATGGATGTTATTAAAAATTGTTGAATTATAGGTAAGCCGGGAATGCTTGTACTTAAACAATTATATTGTAAACTCGCAATAATTAAAATTTCATTTGATTACGGAACTAACTAACTAACCATCACGCCGTTTGAGCGTTCCTTTCTTAATCTTACTCATTACGCTTACATCAGCCTTGCATTCTTCGCGGATCTCCACATTTCTCACACGATCGTACATGGTTTTACCACACATACGCCTCATGGATCTCATTTCTACAGCATTCAGTCTACCTTCATCCTTCCTCTGCCAGTTCCATGCCTCACTGCCATACATCAGGGTAGGTACCAGCACTCCATTATGGACGGTTAACTTCGCTTCTTTGGACACTTTTTTGTTGGCGCCAACGGCATTCAGTCCTCCATTAATAGAGTTGCCTGTATTTACCCTTCTTTCGATATCTCTGTCAGCCCTCCCATCTCTCGTAAAGGTTCGTCAAATTTCGAAGTTAATTTTCAATTTCAGTGAAAATTCTATTTAAGTTCTGATATTATTTCAGTTCTGTGAAGCAACTGGCCCATTACAAAAAAAATTGTTGTTTTTTTTTTTTTAATTTAATAACTATATAATTTTTATTTTTTTTACATTTTTGTATAAAATATGTTAGGTATATATATAAATATATATTTTTTACATTTTATACAAACATGTAAAAAAAATAATTATTATATAGTTATATTCGTAGTCCTCCTAACTAGGAGATCCTGTGCTGAGGGGGACTATTTTTTGGATAAGTTTACAGCGACTTTTATGGTTTAACTTCACGGTTTGGATAAGGTTTTCCAGAATCTTCTACGACGATGTTTTAAGTTTATTAGTAAGTTCATTTTCCGATAGTTCCTAAAGCCAACATTTAATTTCCTTAATGTAGCAATTTTTTGTTTTAATTTGTTTGATACTAGGTTGGAGTTTGTTTATTAAGTACTCGTATGTCTGTTTTTTTGGCTGGTTCATATATTTAAATCAAAACATAAGTTCAGTATTAAAATGAGATCACTTAAAGTTTTAAACACCCAGTTGTTTCGCAGAGGTTCAAGTGTGACAAAGTCGACGGATGTATTTAACGTAAAACTATTTAAGACTTAAGCCTTATTAATCCTTTAAAAAAAAAATTCATGTCAAATTTTAGACTTGAAAAATTACTATAACAATCCAATGACGTCTCTATTATTATTGAGTGATTCATGAGGAAGGTTTAGGTATATAATTTTTCAAGGTTTTGTGTAAATTAGTTAAATAACACACCTCCCTTTATATAATATATAAAGGGAGCGATGTGGATTTGATTTGTATGCAAATTAACAGATGGCGTTGGTTATAAAGGTTGGATAATCAACCAGTAGATAGCATTGCGTTTCGTTAGCCACAACAATGCGTGGCCGGTCAACTTGTTATAATATTTATATTGAACGGGTTGCTAAAGTATGTCTACGGGGCCTAGTTCAGCAGTTCAGTGGAATCACGCGCGTTGTTTCAATAACGTACTTTACGCGTATCTTCACTTTTTTTCATATGAGCATCTCGAACAAAAGAAATAGGCATATCGAATAAATATTATGTATCATGCATAATGTATCACCGTATTGTAATAGCCATTTTGTGGTGTTGAAATAAATAAATAAATAATTATATATTTTTGAATGTAGCTATTAAACTGTCAAATTAGTATAAGCTTTCCCTGACGAAGGAACGTTTGTTCCGAAACCGGTCGGATTTGCACATCATATAAGTGGTTTATACAAAGTTGTATTGTTTCATTTTTCTAAATAAATAATTATTTAATTAAATTATTTTTGTATCTACTTTATGACATTTTTTTACATTAGTTCCACACATGAGGCTCTGAGGAAAACAATTTTCCTCGGGGTCTATGTCATCTTAGGGGATGCTGTGTGCAGGGTCTTTTTAGGGACAAACCTCACCTCATGACCCCGGACGCCCCTTCTAAGTTACCATACGTAACGAACCACTTAGGGTGACCTATGGCAAGGGTGTTGGTTATCCATTAAATGGTTCCTTGGGCGGCGATTCCCGTACCCGCCACCCAAATTTCAAGTCTAATATGATAGGTTTCCAATAATTAATTCCAATTTTGGAAATTAAAAATTCACACATACATAATTTGTCATTACATCATCAACAACCGAAATTAGTACCTACACTTAACACAGAAAATTTTCAAATTATTATCCACAGTATCCACACATAAAATCATTCAATCACCATCATACCTAGCTACACAATGTCGTGAGTAAGATCTATTCTCGAGCCATGATTCCATGTTTTAGATTAATATGAATAAGTTCTTAGTAAAGGAAATATAAACATATTCATCATTGAGCATTGACCCATATTATTTCAAGGCAGAATCATTGATCCATACATCAAATTAAAATCGCGAAAGAATACTCATACTTTAATAGCTCCTCGAGATGTACAGAGATGGACTGAAAGGGTCTGAAATTTAATCTAGATATCATTTTTTTCAAATAAATCTTTAATCCTGTTGATTTTATTTTTTTTATTTTAGCGATCACATAAAATAATTGTTTGGACATAATATAATGGTGAATTTAAATACAGATATTGTATTTCTTGGTCATCTTCACTAGGGGGTCCTGTGCCGAGGCGGACTAAAGTTGTTAAATTATACTTTATTTGTCCCCTAGTCTCATTTTTAGTGTCTTTATTTGGGTTTTTTCGTTTTGTTTAATTTTTTTATATGAATACCGCACAAGAATCCCAACTGCTTCCGTCTGAAGCGAGTGAAACTATGGCATCCCCAATTGGGGTATGTTGCGAGGCTGAAGGTAGTGGGGAGGGGAAGGAGATAGGGAAGAGGAATGTGGGGAAGTTCCTGGCTAATCAGATTTTTTTTACATGAATACCGCACAAGAGTCCCAACTGCTCCCGTCTGGAGCCAGTGGGACTATGGCATCCCCAATTGGGGTATGTTGTGAGGCTGAAGGTAGTGGGAGGGGAAGGAGATAGGGAAGAGAAAGGTGGGGAAGTACCTGACTTTTCAGATCTGGTCACCAACCATGGCTAAAGCCATTTCAAGCAACATTTCAATTCTGAATGGCGGTCTTACACCAGGGCGATGCTGAGAGTATCTTCCACTCTGGAACGTGCCGCAAATAAGCTGTATATTATTTTAAATGACTAAATTGTGAAACGACACAAATTAATCAAATAAATTTGTTTGCCACGCCGGGATTCGATCCCGCGACCTTCGGAGTGCTAGTCAAGAGCCTTACCGCTGGACTACGCCAGCCGTCGATCTCTTTCAGCCATATTTTTATTTTTGTTTAGTATTCATTAAACTTTTGTTAGTTGTATGTCTTGGGTAAGGATGTTGTGGAGTTTTGTTGCAAAGTAGGGTAGTTTCTTTGTCCGACTGTGGTTTTTTTATAACATGAAACATTTTCTATTTATTCGATCTAGCGTGATAGATACAAGGTCTATTAGAGGATTCTGTATTTTTGAATAACTTCAATAATATATTTTTGGAATTTACTTATTCGTGATACGTCGGTGCGTCAAATCTATTTGGATATTTTTTATATTTCTCTAAATATTGGGTTAGGTTAAAAGTGAAATGTTTTGCCCCACCTCCTCTTATCATATTTTGGGATACTATGTGGTCCTCCCAATAAGGAAATAAAAGACGTAAAAACGACCCGTTCTTTTGGAGAATTTGGCAACCATGTACACATGTCGTGCATTAAATTATGTTGCCGCCATCCAAAAGTTTTTAATAAAACAATTATCAGAGTAATATGTGGTCACACTATTTAAAAAAATATTTATTTTGAATGCGAATTCTTTCTATGTAAATAATAAAAAGTAAAATCATGAACTTGAATGAGGCAAAGAGTGTGTGCCAAGACAGTGTTGTATTGAGGTCCGTCCTCTCTGCATACCCCTGCGGAAACGGCGTGGCATTTAGTTAGTTAATTACGAGCTTTATTTTACTATTTTAGTACATTTCATCCCATTTTCTTCTATTGCTCATTAATTTATTACATCATTTCATATTTTTATTGAATTTTATTAAATGGTAAAATGGGGGCCTTAGAACGTGCAAAGCACCCCCGTAAGACCCACATTATTAAACCAAAACAAAATGTTATCGTATCAATAATATAAATAAAAAATATTATAACTGAATTATTATTTAGGTTATAGAAAACTTTTCTTCGACGAGAATATTTTTCATCATTGTCAAAAACAAGCTCTCCTCGGTGGATTTTCTATTTACTTTTCGATATTTTTTGTAATAACACGGGAGGTTATATGTAATAACATGTTTCATTGTAAACTGAGCGCCGTTTGCTCAAAACGCTTTATTTTGATGACCAGTCCGCCCCTGTACATTTATACCACTTCATTATTCGTAATAAAACCTGAAGTGGCCATTGGATGAAAGTTAATCCACAATAATTCACGGGAGCGACTACTTTCTCCGGGAGCCGCCTAACGATAGGGTTAGTAAAGTTTGTTTGAAACATAAATTAATAATGTGCTTTGCCAAAATTATAAGGCCGAAGTTTATTTTCTAAGGTCGCTCAGGCATGAATATAGCCTTAGAAGTTTCTGAGAAAATATCACAAGTTTGCGAACACCTATTCGTGTGGCGTGAATCAAGTTGAATAGTTTGGATCTTCAACCGATTGGCAAATTAAATTATCCGCTCGCTGGAATTATTACAAGATATGATGAACTTTCTGTGAAAGACTGGTAAAAAGTAAGTAACGAATACGAGCAAGGAATATTTATAATTTAAAATATTTTAAAGCCTGGCCTAACGAATAAGCCGCGGCAATCCTAATTTCTACAGTTTATAAGCCATCTCTTTTGAACAAAAAATAAAAACATATAAATTTGTTACTGACCACTTTAATTTTATTTTATTCACACTCTACCGGTTTCCGAAGAACCCTTCCTTCCATTTACATATCCCCCCTTCTTTTTTTTTTTTAGCGCTCGCTACCGGGCCTTAAAACGAAAAATTAAATAACGTAAAAAACTTCAATGAAATATAAAATTTTATAAAAAATCGTATTAAGTACCTATCCAACTACTTGGGGGCCTACTCGGGGGGAACTATTAACAACGGTTCCATGGCAGTTGGCCCGTTGACAGTTGGCCCGCCGACAGTTGATCCCCCAGAGAGTTGATCTTTGAACAGTTTATCCCTCTTCCAAATGATCCCTTGGACAGTTGGTCCCCTAAAGGATTATTTCTGGTGAACGCCCCATATTTGCAAAGTAAATATAAAGAGTGGTTATGCGGCCGTATAACCAAAGTCATCTGCAGCATACGTAAACGTGAGTGGTATATGTTTATATACATATTTGAACAGTGTACGCACATGTGAATGTATATATACATCAGGCGCGGTCCCCCCATACATACTGTGGATGCGGCGCATCTCTTCCTTTTGAGGAATATAATAAATATAGTAATAATTGTTATTTATTTATCCAGCATTGCTTTGAGCTTATTTTTTTTTTATCCGTTTATAGCAATAAATATTGCAATTTAACGACCATCCCAACCTTAGCGGATTAGTTCTGCCTACCAAGTTTTGCCTGAAGCAGTATACGCATTCGATGGGAGCATCCAACGCGCAGAATACGACTTTAATGCGCGTAGGCATAGTGCACTGAATTGCATAACAAAGCGCGTGGATTAAATCGGTACGTTTTAGAGAATTTGATCGCGTGACCATTTTGACAATTTGGCTTGAATAACGGATGCCGATTGATACGTTAAATATCTTTCGAATATCTATTTAATTGGATATTACATCTACCGGATCTGCCGGATCTGCCCTGATGATGGACACTGCAACGATGTCCGAAACGTTGGCTAAAGAAGGAGGTAGCGCAACACGGCATAACACCCCAAAAACAAATAACGAAAATCTATTTAATTAATTTAATTTTGGAACTGTAATAATTGATGTGAAGCATGAAGGATTTATAGAGCTAATTTGACAAACTATTTTTGCCAGTAATCGCATCTTGTTCGTATTTCGGTATTTATGTTTGATATTAGGTAGCAATATACCCCAGCATCCCTTGTACACAAAGTCACTTGTGTAAATGTATATTATATTCATAAATATTTACTTACATATTTACTTATATTTGATTTTGGTCCTCATCATCTTTGTTTGTACTTGTAATTCAAACTTAAACTTACTCAAATAATATTATGATGAATGATGTGCTCACGATAACTGAAATCATCGCTATTACAATAGGTATTCAAAATGTTATAATTATAATAAATGATGTATTCTAGTGGCGAGCAAATAAATAAAATTACATAAAATATACGACAATAGGTCGCTGGTGACAAAATTTACAATGTGATCATTCATTGCTTCTGAATCAATAATTTATAAACAAAACGATGTTGGTATTATGCACTTGTGCCTCGGAACAGAGAGAAAGAAAATTTCGGTATTACCTCAAGAAAGGTATTTTTCATTCCATGAAACATTGCTTCAACAACTTTGGCTATTTTGCGTACCATATCTGAATAGATACCTACATATTTATCGCCTATTCCACTCCTTTAGCTTCACAACATTTCCGGAAATTGATATGCGATAGACCTATTAACTCCGGGCAGGTGGGATGCGATCTTGAATAAAACAAAATTCGCAATAAATATTTTATATTGTTTATGGCTGTGGTTGCAAAAGCATGATTTTGTGTTTTTCACCATCAAAAGCTGTAAAAAACCGCAGTCTAGGCCGAAGCATCTAAGAATGTTGTAAATTTATATTTATTTAACTTTTTTATACCTTTACCAAATGCTTTTTTATTAATCCGGTTTCTTTATGCACTTCCAAAACAGGTCGTTAATATTTTACATCTGGTGAATATAATCTTCACTTTGTCTATTTATTCAGCCAGTGTTTCGTTTACACGAATCGCAAAAATAATTCTGTCTAACCGAAGAATGCAGGACATTCGATGTGATTATGTCCCTGTATAATTTACCTACTAGTGTCTTACAGGAATCCGTCCGAATTTAAACATTTTTTTTCCTTGATTTGTTTTTTCATTTTATTTTGAGCAACTAAAATCTTATGAACAAGTAAGTTTTATTTTGAGCAACTATAAACAATTAAGTTTTATTTTGAGCAACTAAGATCTTATAAACAAAACAATCATTGGATGGTGAGGTGCACATGAAAAAATTGTAAGTCCTGTAAAAGTGGTACAAAAACGAATTATTAAAGTTTTTTTTCTTACATGAGCTCACAGGAGGCGCTGAGGAAAATAATTTTCCTCAGGGCCTATGTCATCATTGGGGATGCTGTGTGGAGGGTTTTTTTAGGAAAAGGAAGGAGAGGAGAGTTCTGGGAAGGAAAAGGGTTTAAGGGGTGGGTAGGAATCTGGGGTTCAGTGTGTCTTGGTCATCCGCCTCCAAGACCTAGACAAACCTCACCCCATGAACCCGGGCACCCCTGCTAAATCACCAAACGTAGCGAACTACTTGGGGTGACCTATGGCAGAGGTGTTGGTTATCTAATAAAGGTTCCCGGGGCGGCGGTACCCATTCCCGCCTCCCAAATTGAAAAGTAATTTTAAAAAACAACCAAAGTTCCCTTCAGCATCCATGTTAAAAATTTTCTAAGTACCAAAAATTGAAGACCTCTATAAAATAGATTCAATACTACAAATATTCAAAGAAAATGTAACTAAAAAATTTAAACTCAACTCATCATTAAGGCATAAATTTAACATCCAAATTCCTCTATTTTCAACACAAAAAATTCACAATAATTATGTTTACAAAGGCATAAAATATTTTAATAGTCTTCCCGAAGAAATTAAAAAAATAACAGATTTCGTATCATTCAAGAAAAAGGTCATCAACCATAAGATCACCAATCAATATGTTATAACTTTAATTCATGTCATATCAAAAATTAACATCACAACATAGTTTATATTTATTGTATACACTAAGTAAAATGTATGTTATAAAAATGAAATAATAGTAGTTTATATATTATATTTATATATAGTTTATATTTATTATATACTGTAAGTAAAATGTATGTTATAAAAATGAAATAGTTGTAAAATAACTCCTACGCCAAGCTCAAGAGCTAGTACTCTTCATTGGCGTAGAAATTCATTAAATCATGTTCTTTTCATTAAATATTAAAAAAGTAAGTTTTATTTTGAGCAACTAAGATCTTATAAATAAGTAAGTTTTATTTTTAGCAACTAAGATCTTGTAAATATAATTAAGTTTTAAAATAAGTAAGTTTTATTTTTAGCAACTAAGATCTTATAAACAAGTAAGTTTTATTTTTAGCAACTAAGATCTTATAAACAAGTAAGTTTTATTTTTAGCAACTAAGATCTTATAAACAAGTAAGTTTTATTTTTAGCAACTAAGATCTTATAAACAAGTAAGTTTTATTTTTAGCAACTAAGATCTTATAAACAAGTAAGTTTTATTTTTAGCAACTAAGATCTTATAAACAAGTATGTTTTATATTTTTTTAATGTAGCTATCACTTTGTAGTTATCCATTATAGAAAAATGAAACAATACAACTTTGTATAAACCACTTATATAATGCGTAAATCCGACCGGTTTCGGAACAAACGTTCCTTCTTCAGGGAAAGCTTATAATAATTTGACAGTTTCGAACAATGTTTTATTATGGTAGGGGTGGAGCCGTTGCTAGTTTGTAGATTGGGTGGGTAGGTATTAATGTAAAGTGGGTGGGTAGGTGAACATACCATGATTGGGCTATAATAATTTATATAATAATTTATAGCCGCCATGGATTTGTTCCCCTACCCACCCACTCTACATTAATACCTACCCACCCAATCTACAAACTAGCAACGGCTCCACCCCTACCATAATAAAACATTGTTCGAAACTGTCAAATTATTATAAGCTTTCCCTGAAGAAAGAACGTTTGTTCCGAAACCGGTCGGATTTACGCATTATATAAGTGGTTTATACAAAGTTGTATTGTTTCATTTTTCTAAACTTAATTTAATTCAACAGTTATTGATTCTGAGGCGGTACGAAGTTCGTCGGGTCAGCTAGTTAATGATAAAACATTTGAAAAAGTAAGTCAAATCAAATACCTGCTTGCAATATTGGATTCAAAACTAACTTTTATAGCACTATTTTGAATTGTGCTAAATGAAAATGAAGGAAGATAACAAAACAAGTACATTTTCTAAGTAGATGGGTCGGTTTTATAACCATCCGTTCATATGTTGAATACCATTTTTAACAATATTCGTTTGGTGGTAGGCCGAATATTTGTTAAAAATTGTATCAAACGTAACGAACGGGTGGTTATAAAATCGTCACTGAGAAATAAACTCAATGGAAACACTGCCGATCTCATTTTTAACTCTATAGTTGCTTCGCGTTTAGATTACTGCACTACGATATAATATTTGGCCATTGAAGCAAACTTGAAGAAGCTGGAAGTACAGAGAACAGAGTTAGAAGATGTGTACTGAGGAAAGACAAGTATGCAAGGGTTAATCAAATGAGAGGGGAGCTTAATTGGATTTCAATGCAAAAGAGACTGCTATGTACTACGTCAATTTTAGTGCATAAAGTAATGAAAAACCAAACACCAAAATACTTCAAAATACTTGAAATTGTGTTTAAAATAATTAATTATGAAACCAGAAATAATTATTTTAACATATGAGAAAATCAGTCACAAATGCCTAATGTATAGAAGATTAAAGATGTATGATGAAATGCCCCAAAGTCTGTAGAATGAATGTATTTAAATAAGATTGTAAAAAGATAATTTTATAAAATGAAATTTTACCTCGTATATATTAATTTACTTACGGAGGTAGTACAAACGTATACTCCTTGCTTCATTCAGATTCATATATCGTTTCATACATACCTACTATTCTGTTATACTGACTTTTTACATGAACCGAAGCAAGTAGGTATTTGATTCCCTAGATCGTGCCATCTCTTCCTCGGGCATCCCCGACTTCCTCTAAAGTTCTTAACTAACTAACCATAACACTTTTTTACTACAGGGATAGGTAGACAGGATAGACCGCCACACAACTCTATCTCGGCACACACTCCTTGCTCCATGCAAGTTCATCCCATCATCCCATATATTTTATTATTTTTGAGATGACCCGATTCTGACTTCTTCTGACTCTTGACTATTCTTCGTTATTCTGACTCTTGACATGGCGCGACTCAAGTATTTCATTCACTTGGCCATGCCGTGTCTTCCTGTACCTCTCCGACTTCTTCCACTTCCATTATTAATTCTTTGTGAATCTCCACATTTATTTCACCTACGCACAGTGGTTGGAAATGCTCATCATGGTCTGATAAATCTGTAACTTCTTTGTTTCTTGTCATAAAACAAAAAAATGGTATGCTGATTATAAACTAAACAATCTTTTTGTTTCATATTTTTATTTAGTGAATTATTATTATTTTTACATAAAACATGTCATTTCAAAACCAATTTATTTATTTTTTAGTACTGCGACAAGGTAATTTTCTGATAAAAAGGAGCAGCGGCAAAACCGTTTTTGACGCTGTTGCACAAAAAATCCGCATTTTTTAAAATGAAAACATTAAAAAAATGTTTTTCCTATAACATGGTGTTTTAATATCCACAAGGGACAACCCTGCTACTAGTTGAAAGTTTACCCAAACTTTGTCAAAATCTGGTTTCGGTATTATTTGCTTAAAGAGAGCTTATAAATAAGTATTATTTGAAAATAAAATGTTAAAAATATATATTAATAAAGCTTAAAAAACAACCTTTGCAATAATATTTAATAAACTATATATAAACTAGCTCAAATGCTTGAAATTTGTATCAAAAAATATTCCACATTTTGATTAAATTAAATATCTCAGCCTGAGCCCGTACTTTGACATTATTTTAAGCCTACAAAAGTACAAAAAAAAATTTTTTTCCAACGGATAAAAATTTAGTAATCATTTATCGTTTTAAAATCGCTATAGATATATCTGAAAAAAATACACCCTTTTTCGATTTATGAGACGGCCTTGTTCCGGGCCATTCCATAGTGCTACGCCTCGCGGATCTCATTACTACAGCATTCGGTATTTTATGCTTTATACCATTATTCTGTTTTTTATTGCGCTTATGAAAATTTAAAAAAAATGAGCTGTTTACGGCCGAATGTGTTAAAGATCTGAAACATGTCACATTTCATAAATCAAATTTTCCTTACTAATAGTTCCATCACTTTCTTAACCTACGTACGTGGGAGTATTTAGGTGTGTTTATACGAATATCTGCAATGATTGAATTAAAACTATCTCTGAGGAACTCTACCTATTTATAGTTGTCAGCAGTTTGTTTGGTCAGTCGGTCATCGAACCAGACAGCAGACAGTGGCTTCCAGTACCGTCACGATTCGTCATCGAGCATTCGTATTCAGAACGGACCTGTTAAATCTAGTCAACGTACCGCTTGCGGGCATTTTCAATGAGTGGATTTTTCATCTGAGAATACGGAAATACTAATAAAAAATGCAATAAAATACTTTTCAAAAATAAATAACAAAGTGTTTTTAGATAATGTTTTTAGATTCGACCACCATAACACGGGCATCAGCCCTAGCATGGTGGTGGAAAAATCCACAAATAATGTAACCATAATATGCAATAAATAAAGAAAAATTTAAAAAAAAATATTTTTTTTTTATTTCATATATATCCCGTTAAACTACAGTTAAGTAGTTTGTCAACAGGATTTTTATTACAACTTTTTACAGATTACAACTTAGACCTTAATTTATACAATAACAATAAACTTACACATTAATAGTAAAACTAAATCGTCTAATACTAATTATTTCTACCTAGTAGCCATGTTTTCAGCAAATATCTGACTCTATTTGGAAATTCGCATTTCTTAATATTACCAGGTAGCATATTATATATTTTAGGCACATTATACTTAAGGGTTCGCTGTCCGTATTTATTATTATGTTTAGGTACAAGCATGCCTTCATTCTTTGTGAACCTAGTATTGTGCCCATGTTCAACTTTCCTATTATACTCAGAGTCAGATATGTGCTGAATCAATATTTTATACCATAAATAAATAAATAAAAAAACAGATTTTTTTTTCTTCAAAACCAAACAAAAAAATTCTATCGTTACTAGTCACCCAGCCGAGCAATCATAAAACTCCTTATCCCATCCCCACCTGTCCAATACCTACTTATTTTTAAAGTTTTAATTTGAAATAAAAACAACAAAACTTTGAATATAACGCCGAAGGACAAAATTTCATTAAAATTTTTTACTCCAAATAATGTCAGGAATCACAAATTAAAGAAAATCAAGAGCGAAACCTTAACTTAACACTCTGTATATTTTAAAAATAACAATAATATTTGGCTAATCTATATAGCGCCGTTTTTGGGAAAAATCACCTCAAGGGCTCAAATATCACATAGAATTTTTGTTAATATACTCGTCGACTTTACAGTGGAACGTATACACGGGATCAACCTTCGACATTGATTATATTCTTATTTTTTTTAAAACTGAATATGAATTTCAATATTTACCTGTTGCATTGATTCAGCGAAAGCATAAGCTAATATGTGATAATTCATTTTCTCAATAAAAAACACATGTTATTGATAGTTGGTTGAAATCATTCATTCAAAATGTAAACATATTTTCATATTTAAGTTGTGTTTGTTCAAAGAATAAAGGAACATTTTATGTTCAATAATATTGTAATAAATTGATTTATAATATTATTGAACATATAAGAGAAAAGCTCCAAATAAAGTGGAGTTGAACGTGACAAACTTAATAACAATAGATGCCTTTTTTACATTAGCTCCACAAATAGGAGACCCTGGGGAAAATAATATCCCTCAAGGCCTATGTAATCTTAGGGGTTGCTGTATGGAGGGTCTCTTTAAGGAAGGGAAGGATAGGAAGACCTAGTAGTTAAAGTTGGGAAGGAAAAGGGTATGAGGGGTGGGCTCACCCCAGAAAATAAGAATAGATAGAAACTTGAGTGGCAATCGGCCAACGTCAAAAACGCCCATCTCGTTCAAGACCCTCTGAGAGACAGCCTGGGTTCTCATTGCCCCGCAAACTCTGGACTGCCATCAATAGGATAAGGTGCTCCCATAGCCGTTGCGCTCACATGATGCGTAGATGGGGCCTTAAAGAGTCGGCGATATGTGAATGCGGTGCGGTGCAGATGACCGAACATGTGGTCAACGAATGCCCGCTCCATTCATTCCCCGGCGGGATTGATGAGGTCTACAGGGCAACGCCTGAGGCCTAGACTGGCTCGCAGACCTAGATGTCCCCCTCTGACCCCCCCCCCACCATATGAAAGAAGAAGAATTCAAAATTGAGAAATTATTAACATTTTTACGTTATTGCTTGGCGTTCGACATTTTGTAGTGTCAATTCATGGAAAACAACTTCAGTGTGGCCAGCGTATATCGATATCTTATTTATTCTGTGTCAATATCGGTTCGGCTGTCAACTGTGAAACCGTGCTCGGGAAATCGACTATCGATCCGATATTGTAAAGTTATCAATTTAACCGTGCTAGAAGCTCCCGAACCGAATGTTCTGAAATAAAAAAATAAAAATAATAGTCATGCAAGAGGCTCATTCCGCTCACACCAAAACATTTCAAATGTCATCCCGCTAACTTCGTAGAGTAGATGTCGTAAAAAAATTGACGTGACACATTTGCGACGATGTAAGGTATGAATATAAAATCTTAGGAATTGAATGGAGTCATGTATGCAAATCCGTCGTATTTTTTATGATGGGTAATAAAAGCGCCAAATCTAAGGGCTGGTTTTATGGGAAACAATTGAACTCAAAAGAAATGCCGACCTGCATAATAAGTAGGAAAATATTCTTCTTATTTACGACCAAACACTTTTCATGACTCATTTAAAGTTGATTTTGGAATAACTTTTGAAGGTTATACCCGTCAATCTAATATATCATTGAAGAAGACGACAATACTAATAAATCTAAAGTAAACATAAAACAGAACTAGGACAGAAATATAAAAAAGGTAACGGTTGCAACTGAGACTCGAATATGTCGTAAATATTTTTGGAACGCTCTTTTTTATTTAACTTTAAATTATTGAAGAAGATCATCTTATGAAACTAAATGAAACATGAAACAGAACAGGACACAACCAACCGTAAAAGGTAACCGTCGCAACCGAAATATAAGAGATGTGCTATCCTTGGTGTAACCCTAAGTGACCAGCTCAGGTATGGGGGCTCCATCGAAGCCAGAGTAAAGTTAGCCTCCCAAAAAGTGGGCGTACTGTACAGGGCCCGCAGATACTTTAATAGTACACAACTGCTAACCCTGTGCAAATCAAAAGTGCGCCCCACGGTTGAATTCGGCAGCCACCTCTGGTCTGGAGCTCCAAAATACCTGAAAAATACCCTCGTCTCTGTTCAGAAACGGGCGGTCCGTTTAATAGGGTGTCGCTGATATTGTTTACCAATTAACAAATAAACTAAAAGAACAAATAATTAACGAATAAACCAAACGAACGTTAAACTAAATGAACGAAATCTTTCCTTATTCAAAATATATTGTTAACCAATATTAATGCACATTTTCAAAAAATCAACGAAATGAACAAATTCTTTTTGTATGAAAACTACGCTAATTAGCGCGTAGTCCGGCGACAGTTGCGCGGACACCATAGCATATCTCTTCTGTATTTGAATATCTTTGACTGCTACCAACCATATGATGGAGGACGCCATGGGCATGGCGTTCCCAAACTTATTAATCACCCAAGATGGAGGGAGAAGCTCGCAGACCTGGCACTGATGGTACCCACCTTTTAATTTGAGCTATAACCCAAATATCGACATCGATGCAGTACTTCAAGAAGATCTGCGTCGAAGGGTTGCTGACTGCACAGTCAACCGCACATTTTTATTGATAGGGTTTACTAATAAAGGAATACCCAATTGTCTTTGTGATTAAAATATTTATTTATAACTTTAATATTTAAATTTTAGTATTATTTGCTTTAATTTGAATTATAAAGTAATTTTTTTTTTTTTTAATTTTATTATTTTTATTAAATTTGAGATTTGATTTAATATATTTTTTTATGTAGGTATATTTTATTATGTGCTTTATTAGAGGCACTGCTGAAAACCAATTGTTTTCCGGGAGAAATCCAGAATCAGCTGAGCAATGACAATTTTGTCAGAACCACTGATAACTAAACAAAATGTATAAAATTTTAAAAATACGTTGATAAATAAATGTTTTATTATTATCCTGTTTTCTTTAGATTTATCAGTTTTCCCATTCCCTCATAATCGAAAAATACCTATTTTCATTTTTATTTTTGGGGTGTTGTGCCGTGTTGCGCTTTCTCCATCACACATCTGCCTTGATTATGAACAATGTTCTCCGAACACTATAACCCTGTTGACTAAAGAAGGAGGTAGCGCAACACGGCGTGATCCCCAAAAATGAATAACGAAAATACTGTTGGGAGTGAAAATCAAAAATCGCATCCAAAAAATATCTTTGTTTTCACTTTTTATTATTAGTTTTAATCCATTAAATTAAAGTCTGAAATTAATTGTCATTAGCGTAAAGTGTCTGTAAAAAAAAATTAAGAAATTATTAAGATGATATTATTTTTATTTAAATGAATTCTAAAAATTAAATAAGATAAATGGGCACTTTCCTTGGTGGCACTTTATTATTGAATTATTGCTAGCGTCAGGAAATGTTGTAGCTAATATCAACCTAATTGGCAACACCGTTTTCAAAATCCTTTCCCATTGTATTGGCACTAGAATATTTAGCAGAATCGTTCACTAACTTTCCAAGATTTATTCCTTAGTCGACAGCCACGACAAGTGTTGCAGTAAATCAAGCGGTTCGCAAGCGAGGCGAATGCGTTATTTCAGTATTTTGGTAGTAATTAGGCGTGTATTATGTTCGGTTCATTTTAGTGTAGCGTAAACGACCAGCTAGCTATTTGAGAGAAATTGTTCATAATATTTTCCCCAGCGCTATTATGCTCTTGGGGAAATTTGTGTTTTGTAAAATGTTAGTGTTAGTTTGTTGCATTGAAAGAGCGAAAATACATGTCGGTAAGCGGAAACAATATACAATTTTGTTATAACCATCTTTTTAATAACTTTTGAATATGTAATGGTGACCGGATAACTCAGAATCATGCAACTTCAACATCTCCTCTGAAAAGTCACCAAAAGTGATGAAATAAAATGGAACGTTATGTAAGTTCATGGTCTATTTAAAAAAAATTTACTTTTCAAAGGGGTGTTGAAATTGCATGATTCTGAAATGTCATGGAACCCAATGTAATATATTATTTAAAAAGAAGATACTAACTAACCATCACGCCGTTTCGAACCAGGGGTAGGCAGAGAGGACGGACCGCCAATCAACTCGGTCTTGGCACACACTCTTTGCCTCATTCACGTTCATACATCGTCTCACACATACTCTTCTATTATTCTGACTTTTGACTTGACCTGTCACAAGTATCTGATTCACTTGATCGTGCCATGTCTTCTTGGGGCATCCCCGACTACTTCTAGCATTCACATTTGCGTCATATATTATTTTTACAATACTTTCTTCGTTCATTCGCTCTACATGCCCAAACCATCTGAGGGTCCCTTTCTTAATCTTACTCATTATGCTTACGTCAGCCTTACATCATTTACGGATATCAACATTTTACATTTTTAACATACATGGTTTTACCACACATACGCCTCAGGGATCTCATTTCAACAGCATTCAGTTTACTTACTAAATCTTAAGCGAAACATGAGATAGAACAAGACACAGAAAAATAAAACTTCTTTTTCAATGAAACAGTTCTTTAAACTTATGGCTAATTGGTATTGCAGTTTGCTATAAATACATTTCACAGTTACTATTTTTAATGGGATTTCGTAAGAAATCTATGATGGTTGACTTCCAGAGCGCAGATACTCCAAGTGAAAGAAAACTATTCCAAATCTAAATGTAGCAAGTGGCTGTGGTCACTTTCCACCATCTTTTTCCCCACTCTATCTCTGCCTCGCTCCCTTCAACCGTACAACACAACCTAATTATGGATTCTATGGACTCAATTTAAGAGGCGGGTACGGGTACCACCGCCCCGGGAACCATTTATTGGATAACTAACACCTCTGCTACAGGTCACCCCAAGTGGTTCGCTACGTTTGGTGACTTAGCAGGGCTGCCCGGGTTAATGGGGTGAGGTTTTTCCGGGTCTTGGCGGCGAATGCGTCTGCTTTCAATTGCATAGCAGGTCAGAGACTGGTTGAGGGACACCTTTTGACTTCTCTAGCAGGGCTCTCTCGGAACACCACCTCGTACCGCAGTGGGAGGGGTGGAATCATTCGTCCGTAACTCCTGGACACACTGACCCCCAGATTCCTACCCACCGCTCTACTAACCTTTTTCCTTCCCAGAACATCCTCTCCCTTATTTCCTAAAAATACCTTCCACGTAGCATCTGCAAAGATGACATAATTATTTTCCTCAGGGCCTCCTGAGTGCTAACTAACTAACTAACTAACTATCACGCCGTTTCCCCGCAGGGGTAGGCAGAGAGGACGGACAGCCAAACAACTCGGTCTTGGAACACACTCTTTGTCTCGCTCACATTCATGCAGCTATTGTAAAAATAAATTCGAATGAAACTTTACCAAAACAATCTCAACCAATACTTGAAAAGTGAGGTCATAAACAAAGCGACAGACCAGCGTATTTTCCGTTTCATATCACAACCAATAGGAGCCTTTAAAAGTGACATCATAATCAAAGTGGTCAATGAGCTCTGTTGATGCGTTGTAAGTGCAGTAATCGTCATTTCCGTTTCATCCGAAATCCAAATCATAGCGGGGCTATAGAAGTTTCACTTAAAAAAAACTTACTGACTCCTGACCATTACGTGGTGTTCGCATAAAAAAGAAGGGGGAAAGACCGCAACACATTTGAAATGTGATAACTTAGCATCTAAGGGTCAAGGTAACTTATTGATCCTGAATTTCCTAGTACTTACAGAGGGGAACTAATTCCAACTAGGTAAGCTTGTTATGCAAACACTGGTTTGAAAATAGTAAGCCGCCGTAGTACAAATAGCCAGCGTAATAAATGTACTTATTTTTACTTTTTACCAGGAACACTCATTATTGATCCTTGATTTATCGTAAAAGTTAAACCAAAATAAATTTGAAATTTTAGTTAAACATTTTTTTCTTATCGAAGCAATTTATTGCTGTCGGTAGCTTTTCATTTCGAAAAATTAAAATCTCTAAGAGCCTCTGGAAAAGCATTGGTACCTACCTTAGAGCGCTAACAACGAGTAAGTTTATTTCAGACTCCTTGAAAACAGTCAAAGCATTGTGTATTTCAATTACTGTTACCGTTTAATAGTTAGAAATTACGCTGCACTTAGTTGCTTTTCGAATGCATCTATGTGTAAAATTAGACTCCACTGCTTCCGTTTTCACGGAGGAACTACTGCTTTTGCCGGATAATATTAACTTACCTCGAGTAATTGGAATCAGATACTGAAATTGTAGATTTTGCCAATATTAGAGGCTTCTGGAAATAGTGAAAACAAGGTATGTACCAAATATGCACTTAGTCGGTAACCAAATATGTTTCCGAATCAAATACTTAAATACTAATAATAATATTAGACTTCATTCCATCTTGGTTGTCTCTGTTGTGATTGAATCTAAAATATCGTGTACTACACAGATAGATTAGGTATTATCGTTAATTATTTTTGGGGTGTTATACCCTGTTGCGCTACCTCCTTCTTTAGCCAAAGTTTCGGACAGTGGAGGTTATCCACCTCTTAGCCGCCCTGGTATAAGTAACAGATGGTCACTCCTTCAAGGCTCTCGCAAGATTCTAATTTTTTTGTTAAACGAAGCTACATTTATTTATTTTGAACGAATCTAGACCTCCAGTGTCCTTGCATACGTTATTAGTAAGCAGTATGCAAGTGCTTAACAGGAAAAACAAAATGCAAAAAAAATAGGTTAGGGCAGATGTGTGTACATCATGGCAGGCCTGATGATGCACACTGTAACACTGTCCGAAACGTTGGCTAGAGAAGGAGGTAGCGCTATACGCTGTAGGTAACACCACAAAAATAAATAACGATAATACTTTTTGCCGTAAAAATCTAAAATCGTAGCAGATTTGATATCTATTACGTTTTTCTGAGAATCGTTTTCTTAATTTTATTTCTAATTCTAAAGAAAATTTCAAATATGCGGTTAAAATTTAGTACACTGTGTATTGTGAAATTAATTTTTACGTTCGATTTAAATGTTTTACGAGCGTCGAAAATTATTCGAATAATAGCATGCAAATAATAATTAAACCTACTTTTTAATTACAGTTATCGGTGCGTGGATGGATACATGCGGGAAGTGATTTAAAATTGTATTTCTGTGTAAATTTACACAAGTTTAATGAACATTTATTTTTCTAAATTGAAACTTCCAAATATAATTCGTTTCAGATAAGCGATAAAATAAGCCCCAAAATTTTATTTATTAATTAATAATGCTTCATTTGAAATGTGTACTCCTTTGATTTAATGATATTTTAGCTGGCAATTATTTGTAACTACACCTACTATTTTTAAGCACTTACATGGTACCATTTTATTAAAGGATGGACAATATCAACTAACCTTACCTAACCTAAAATAATCTAACCAAACCTAATCTAACCTAACCTAAACTAAGCTAGTCTAACCTAATCTAACCTAACAGTATCTCGTTAATCATAAGCAAGTGAAATATTTATTTTAAAAGTTGATTAAAAAATTCGAAAAATATGTCTTTCGGCCAATTGCTGTTCGAAAAATTTCGAAAAACTGAAATTCGAACAATTGATTTCGAAAAATTGAATTCGTCTGCTCCCGCGATTCCTGACATTATTTGAAGTAAAAAATGTAAATGAAATTTTGGCCTCCTGTGACTTTTATGATGACTTTTATCAAAAAAAAAAATTCTTCAAAACAACATTTTTTCCGCATGTCGTCACTGGTCACTCTGCCGAGTAACCGACCAACCCCTTATCCCGCCGTCAACTGTCGCACACCTACAATTTTTTTTTTTTTAATATAAAAAAACGTCAAAAATGTCACCGGAGACTATTTTTTTTTACTTCAAATAATGCCAGGAAACACTGGTTAAAGTAAGTCAAGTTCGTCACTTAACACCCAGTATAAAAGTAAAGCTTAAAATTAAACCATGGTTGGTGTAGATCCCAAGGTTACTAATGCAACCAAACATTCTTTAAAAAAAACAACTGCATAGCAAAAAAACTCTTTTTTTAAATTCTTGGTGTTTGGATGGTGGTTGAGATAATCCAGATGTTTTCCATTCCATCACGACTTTTCACTCATTCGTGTGAAATCGGGCGGATCTTGATTAATAACCTGACCATCGGATGGAGTAGTTCACATCTCTGTTTATTCTAAAACAAGCTTCAGAGTATTGAATTGCATAAGATGAAACACGCTTCTTAAATTAACTTAAGGATGATCTCGGACTAATAGTTTTAGAGCTGGAAAATGACAAGAGCTGGATCAAGTTGTTCTATTTCCAATGTTAAGGAAAGAGTGACAAATAGATTAATCGTAATATATAAAAATGAATGTTTCTTCACGCGTTCCTAAGTCATTCAACCGATTGCATTGAAACTTTGGTGATTTGTTGTACGTATTGCGCGCGAAAGTTTCTGTATAATATAATGGTGAGCTCTGGGTTATGAAATTATTTCCTGTACCATTCATTCGGTTGCGATGAAACTTTTGTGAGTAGTTGTGCGCACGCCCGCAAAGAATTCTATAAATACTGGTGAGCTCTGCAGTAATAAAATTTGCGGGTGGCGTTTGTTATTTGGAATCCTGGAGGGGGGAGGAGAACGAAGGATGTCGGGTTTGCGGAGGGGCGGGGAAATGTAAGAAAGGTGGTAGAGGAATGCGTGAGGGGAAACGTGAGGAAGGGTGAAGGTTCGTGGGACGGGGGGACGCGGGAGGGTGGAAGGCGGGGTAGGTGAAAGGAGGACCCAGGAGGAAGAGGGGCGCCAGATGGGACCGGGGCGATAACAGGGACGCATTGGAAAGGACATAGATGGTGAAACAATTTCTTTATTTATGTGGCATTGCAACGCATGGCGGATCTTCGCTAGTACAGGGTGGGGCAGAGAGGAGTTACTGATTTCAAAAAATCACTGAAGGCCCCCCAGACCTAGAAAAGGGGTGGGGCCGGTGCCGTTAGGTCATGGAAATGACCGTAGTGTAATGACGGTAGTGACCGTACCGTGGTGAGGTAAGTACCGGGGCTATGTTGTGGAGACGTTCTTTAAAAACGGGGAAATCGTTGTGGCTACGCATGGGGCTTTCCGGGTCCGGTTCGAGTTAGATCGTTATGAGAGTGTTCCTGATCCTAAAACCATTCGGAAATGGATCAGTAATGTAAGGTGGACAGGAACTGCAGATCCTAAAATACCAGTTGGGCGACCTAAAAGTTAGTGTGCAAACACCTGAAAACATCGCGGTAGTAAGAGCGTGAATTGAAGAGTCTCCAACCCGAACAGCGCGGAAACATGCCGCTGCGCTTGGAATACCGTCCAGAATTTATAGGGCAAATCTTACACTCATACCTTCACCTGTACCCCTACAAGATGATGCGTACACGGGAAATGAGCCCACAAGATTTTGTGAAACGTAGAGATGCTTGCATTGCAATCGTAACTGCTGTTTCCCTCGGCGCTGTTTTGTGCACTAGCGACGAAGGATTAATCATTACCGTTATTGAGTTATTCATATCACTATTGTGAGAAGTTGGAGAACCTTAGGCGTCCCAAAATGAAAGAATATCGCGAGGAACACGACACAGAAGCCTTCTGGTTTCAACAAGATGAAGCCATGACCCATGCTGTCCATCGTTCAGGCGAAATTTTGCAAAAGCTCTTTCCAGGTCACCTGATCTCTTTGCGGGGGGGATATTCCATGGCCCCCTCGCTCTCCCGATTTGACCCCGAGTGACTCTTTTCTGTGAGGATACGTCAAAGCTGAGATAAACAAATTTCGACCTCGAACCCTTGAAGCTCTGAACGAGGCGATTGAGGACGTCATCGTTGGAATTCCGCAAGATATGCTGGGAAGAGTGGCCGAAAACTTCTTTGATAGGCTCAATATGTGTATTGCTCGCTAAGGCCGCCACGCCAGCCGACATTATTTTCAAAACATCATGAAAAAAAACAGCATTATTTTACCGACCTAACGGCACCCGCCCGCCCCTTTGCTCGCTCTGGGGGGCCTTCAATGATTTTTTAAAACTAGTAACTCCTCTGTGCCCCACCCTGTATTTAATAAAATGATGAATCTTTTATTAAATAATTATGAAAACATTGACCAAAATACATATTATATTTCTTTAACTTTCACTTCACTTTATTAACTATACATTGGAGTATTTTTCTAAAAACAAACAAGTTGAATGTATATATACTGATTTCTCGAAGACTTTTGATAGTGTCCCACAAAATACTGATTCGAAAACTTCATGCTCTGGGAATCAGAGCAAATATGTTAAGCTGGCTAACTAGTTACATATCAGGTATAACTTTATTTGTTTAAATAAAATCTTTTATATCCAAACAATTTTCCGCCACTAGTATCGCACCGCAAGATAGTCATCTTGGCCCAATTTTATTTCTTATTTTTATAAATGACTTAGTCAACTGCTAAAGACGTCAAAGTATTGCCTTTTGCTGATGACATTAAATTATATAAAGAAATAACTCTCCTTAATCACTGTCAAATTCTTCAATCCAATATAGTTTTGCTAAAAAATTGGTGCTCACCAAACAATCTATATTAAAATATAGAAAAATGCAAAACTTTGACCTTTTCCAGAAAAAAACATCACTGATTTTCGACTATTCAATAAATGAAATAAATTTAGAAAGAGTATCGGAAATGAGGGATCTTGGAATAATAATGGATGAGAAACTAGACTTATCGGTCCACATTCAACAAACTGCAAATAAAGGTTTGAAAACATTAGGATTTGTATCAAGAACAAATAAAAACTTTGAATCGTTACAAATCATTAGGTAAACTATTGTACATATCCCTTGTTAGAAGCCTAATATAATATAACTCCATAGTCTGGTCGCCCTTCTACAAAATTAATATTCATAATATTGAAAGAATTACAATTATTACAAGCAATAATTGTCAGCCTGAAACACTCATTTACATTGAAAAATCTTCCGAGAAAAGATACTTGCCGCCAACGGGACTTGAACCCGTGTCCTTCCGATTGCCGGTCGAATGCTCTGACCACTGAGCTATGGGGGCTTATCAAATACCCGCCAAATAATTCAATATATACTAGTGTTTCATTCAACAATTACTGCTTGTTATATATATATATATATTTTTTTTTTAATTGATTTAACACTAACAATGTCTTCCTCGCAAAAATAAAGTTGGTTGTTTTCAGGTGGAAAAAATATAACAAGCAGTAATTGTTGAATGAAACACTAGTATATATTGAATTATTTGGCGGGTATTTGATAAGCCCCCATAGCTCAGTGGTCAGAGCATTCGACCGGCAATCGGAAGGACACGGGTTCAAGTTCCGTTGGCGGCAAGTATCTTTTCTCGGAAGATTTTTCAATGTAAATGAGTGTTTCAGGCTGACAATTATTGCTTGTAATAATTGTTACCCTTTGTGCTATGCATAAAAATCTTGTCTAAACGTTAGTTTATAAATTAAAAAATAATAATTAATTGAAAGAATTCAAAGAAAATTTCTATGTTTCGTAAATTTTAAACTTAACATCCCTTTAGAGCACATAAATTACCCGTTGTTAATGGATTAACTAATTTCGAATGTTGTGAACTCCTGCAATTAATAAATCTACATGTACCTACACGAAAAACTAGACAAACATTAATATTTTATATACGTACATCTCATTCCAACTATGATTTGCATTCTCCAGTACAACGTTTACGTAGTCTTGGTAACAAATACTTGAACTATATGGATGCATTTGCAAATAATTTGACTTAGCAAACTTCAAACACCATAATACGTGTACACTTTGTATTTCTACCTATCCCACAAACTAATGTGAACAACAATTTTAAACATTACCTACTTTATATCCACTCCTATATTTTATGAACTTTATTTTGTTTCTTATATTTTATGTTACCTGAATTTTGTTAACGCTTATTTATATTTTATGAAACCTGTATTTTGATAACGCTTATATTTTATGTAACCTATATTTTGTTATTAACATATATTATGTTACTTGTATTTTGTAAACTCATTATTTTCACTGTAATTAAAAACAACATGTACTGTATTCTATGTAAATGCCCTATGGGCATTTAAAAAAATATATATATATATATTCACGGCCATTATACTACATGCACAATTGTACCTCAAGCCAATAAACAACTGATTGCAAAATACGGAAAATATCAAAATCTAACTCTTACTGACCTACGGGAGGTGCCTAAGCGTGCATAATAATTACATTCTAAAATAGTCCCACACCTGAACGATATTCTCAGGACGGGTTGTTTCAAAGAATTTTAACAATTCCTATTTTTATGGATCTAATCTGATTGGAGGGTATTTTAAGGGAGGAAGGGGAAGTTCTGGGAATAAAAAGAGTATGACTGAATAAAAAGGATATGGGGATGAAACTGGGGATCAGTGTGTCCAGGAGAGACGTACGTTTCCATCGAGGTCCTGAAAAAAATACTCAGGACCTATTTCATCTTTGGGGATGCCGTGTAAAGGTTCTTTATGAGAAAATGAAGAAGGTGAAGGCCTGGGAATGGAAAAGGTATGAGGGGTACATGGGTCAAGAAAGTTCGGCGGAAGTTGCCTAGGTGAAGAGCCCGATCCGGCCCGCCACGCAGTAAGTAGATAAACGTATATCCAAAACTCCGATAATCCTCACCCCACGAATCCGGGGACCCCTGCAAAGTCACACATCTAATATTTTTTCAAATTTCTGCTTTCTTTCAAAGTAGAATTTTGCGTGAAAGCTGTAGATATAGTATTCCTTCATTTCCGAATCTTATAGCCGTTATACACGACATCTTTTTTCAGCCAGATTCCAATTAGACACAAAAGTCAACATTTTTCGCTCTACGCGATCGCTATTTTCATCTCTATTTTCATATCTACGATTTCAGTTGGCATCACAGCAAACATCATGGTTCATGTGTTGTTTGCAGTGATGACAATTGAAATCGTAGATATGAAAATAGAGATGGAGCGAAAAATGTCGACTTTTGTTGCTAATTGGAATCGGGCTGAAAAAAGATATCGTGTATAACGGCCATTAAGATATATTTTTATTGTTTTTTACCACCCCACCCGACCAATTATAACCCTATAAAGATGTTATGGATAACATTAATAATTAGGAGTACCTACTTAAATAGCTAGATTTTATGTATAGAATGGATGGGGTACCTGGCTTTGCTCAGGGAGTTGATATGAGATTGACTGACGTTCGAACCCCGACGGATCTTGCTTTATATTTATATGCCCCTACCAATGGGTAGCCCATACAAAAAAGGCTTCGAATGGTCCACAATGTTACAGAACATTCCTCAACATTCAAGAGTGTTCTGGAATTTTCAGGAATGTTCCGGGACGTTTTGAAATGTTCTAGAATGCTCTCGAATACTCTCGAATATTCTAGAAATTTCTAAAGGACGAAACTTCCAACCCTTATATCTTCAAAAGCACGCCCTTCGGGTAAAGACGGGAACCTTCTTCAAGGATGGGGGATAGTAGGCTACCACACCATAAACTCCCTTGATCGTTCCGGGACTCCTTTCTGGGTTTTAGCGGGACGCACACTTTTGTACACTTTCTTTTATAATCAAACTGTATTAATAGCCTTGCGTCTGCGTACACACTTGATTCACAAACAGATACAAACAGAAGTGCTGCCATCAATCATCATCATCAAATATTATTAATAGGCTTGCGTCTACGTAGTTGAATTTAAGAACCCGGCTTCGAATGCGTTTCTGCCGCCGCGCCGTACCCGCCGCACCATAGCAAAAGCGACGATTCCCCCCTAGGTGTAAGAACTACGAATTTGTGAATTTGACTTTCTCTTCGGATATGGAAAGATTGACGAACGTACTTAGTTGTGATACTTATTTGTGAATATAGTATTTTGTGGATATAAAATTAGATATAGTTGGACAGTCAAAGCCTCTTTGTACTGTATTCTTTGTAACAAAACAAACAAACAAATAAATAAATATCAAGCTATTATCGTATTACATATCACATCACTGCCTGTCCGTTTACTTTGTCCCGGTGACTAGCTTTTACTGGATGACAGTGGATTCGAGGAACGGGCTATTTTTGGAACCGCTTCCCATCTATAGGATTTATAAGCTTTTACAGCTACTCTTGCACTAGGCTCTGGCGCGCGTGCTTCTAAACTACGCATATACTGCTCATACTTCGTCCAAGGTGCGGAGCAGAGTAAATCTTTAAGTGACTTTTTTGAATTTATATCTTCGTTGTATACCAATTTCCCTGATGATGAATTCCTTCTATTAGGAGATTTCAACATACCACATGCCCAATGGCTTCTGCCTTTGACCGCAGACGGTGCCCTGGTACTTAATAGATCCTCAACCGATGCACTAACTTCAACACTTTCTGATTTTTTAGACTTTACCGGCTTCCATCAATTCAACAACCAGCTTAATGTAAACGAGCGTGTTCTCGACCTCGTGATTTCGAGTTGCATGTGCACTGTAAGGGGGTGCAATACACCGCTAGTGCCGGAGGATGCACACCACCGCTCGCTAGAGGTGGTGCTGCGCATGGCCCGCGAGCCGTCCCTCCAAATCCCACGCTCGCGCACGGTCCGCTCCTATCACAGCGCTGACTATGTGCAGATTAATAGCGCCTTAGCAGCCGTTGACTGGACAACGACTCTTAACAGCAGTAATGTAGACTCAGTCACGGCGCGCTTCTATTCAGAATTAAATAAGGTAATTGTCATGCATGTACCATCTAGAACAGTTAACATAGATTCCAGGTACCCCCCATGGTACAGCGCTGTCTTAAAAAAAGTAATTAAAGATAAACTTAAATTCCACAAAAAATATAAAATTTATAACCGCATCTCTAACTATCAAACTTTCTCTCTTCTCCGAGAACGACAAAAGCGTATGGAGAAGGTGTGCTATGATAATTTCATTAATATGGCCGAAATTAATATCAATACCGATCCCAAACACTTCTGGACCTTTGTTAAATCTAAGCAAAAAAGCTCTGAACTACCTAACAATATGTTTCTTAACTCCCAGCGTGTATCGGGTGGAGAAGCTATAAGTAACTTATTCAACATACATTTTCAATCCTCCTTTGAATCCCCCGCCCCGTCCACCTCGTCTACCAATCGAATATATAATCCAAACACCTCAGTACTAAATCTTAATAATGTTCATATAGACACTGAATTAGTTTGTAAATATCTCAAATCATTAGATCCTACCAAAGGCAGTGGGCCTGATGGTATACACCCGGTATTTTTAAAGAATTGCGCTAATGTTTTATGTTATCCGCTAAGTCTAATATTCAAAACTTCTTTGTCTTCTGGTATTTTTCCACTAGAATGGAAAAGTTCATATATTGTGCCTATATTCAAAAAAGGCGACAAACACAACATAGAAAATTACAGACCAATCTCTAAATTAAATGTAATGGGTAAACTTTTTGAAAAGATTGTTTTCGATATCATTTTTCCTTGTATACGACCACACATCATTTCGAATCAACACGGCTTCGTGAACAGAAAATCAACAGAAACTAATCTATGCGAATTTGTTGACACAGTCCTTGTTGCTATGGATAACGGTTTTCAAGTCGATGTAGTCTACACAGACTATTCCAAAGCCTTTGATAAAATTCCACACAGCATTTTAATTGAGAAAGTCGAAGCAATGGGTATACACGGTGACCTCCTTCGTTGGTTAGCCTCTTATCTCGACAATCGTACGCAAGCTGTAACTGTACTGGGGTTCTGCTCTAGCTTTGTCCCCGTAACCTCAGGAGTTCCCCAAGGATCTCACCTTGGCCCCCTTTTATTCAACATTTTTATGAACGATGTTAACAAAAATATTCGTAATTCTCAGCTGTTCCTATATGCGGATGACAAAAAGATTGTCAAAATCATTAAATCTGAGATGGATTGTATCGAGCTCCAGGATGACCTGAACTCCCTGGTCAATGTGTATTGTTTAGAAAACTGCCTTCTTTTGAATGCAGATAAATGTTCCGTCATATCTTATTCTCGAAAGAAAAACACTATACTATATCCGTACATAATTAAAAACAATCTTTTAAATAGGGTAAATGAAATTAAAGATCTTGGAGTTCTATTAGACAGTAAGCTTCTTTTTCAATCTCACGTCGAGCACATCACGTCTAAGGCTTTGAAAATGCTAGGATTTATACTTAGAGTAAGTTCTGTTTTCAAAAATCCACAAACATTTAAGATTCTCTACATATCATACGTCAGAAGCCACCTAGAGTATGCTTCAACAGTATGGAACCCCCATTGTTCTACATATAAATCAAATATAGAAAGAGTCCAGAAAAAGTTTTTGAAATATGTTTCGTTTCGCATGCGAAATGATGTAAATTATGTCTCTATGAACCTCAAAACCCTTGATCAACGCAGAGATATCAGAGACCTAGTAATGCTTTATAAGATAATCCACAATTTTATTGATAGCCCTTACCTATTACAAAATATCAATTTCAGATGTCCAATAAGAGTCACTCGATCTCCAGACATATTTTATATTCCTAAGAGCAATGCTAATTATCTTCAAAATGTGTTTATAAGAAGAAGCTGTAGCACTTTCAATAGATTATGCACAGACATTGACATGTTTAACACGAACCTTGCTAACTTCATAAAATTCGTAAAAAGTAATATTCAACGGAAAACTTAATGTTTCGTTAATTCCTTATCTTTCTGTTACATTTTCATTTTTCTTCATTTTCATTACATTTTCTTTTTTGATTTCAGCAGTTTGAAAATACATTTTTTGTAGATTTAAGTGAGTAGATGCACTTTTTCAGAACTGTTTATATTACATACATATATTGTTTTGTTTGTTTTTTTTTATATTTTTATTATGGTCTCAAATTTTTATGTCGTTATTTTATTGGTCAATGATATGACTATCTCTAACACTGTTATATATGAACTTGTAATGACTGTTTATAACGCTAATATATAAAATAAAATAAAATAAATAAAAAATAAAATAAAATGGTCATCAATACTAACGGAGCGAAGTCAAGCGGAGCAGGTTTTTAACAGTTGTAAGTATTGATTATCTATGTTTAAATTCTTAATCCTCTTCATTTGCATAATCTGAAATCTAAAGGACCGATATTTCTTCATTTATAGGCGAGTTAAAGCACTAAATAATAATAAGTTCTGAGTAGCCCACTCAATTACGACTGCGGTATATGCATCATAACTATATTTGCCGTGAAGTGTGTTCGAATGCAAAAAACAATGTGTGAAACTAAGAGGCGGGAAAATGTAGGTTAGCTTTACAGAATGACAGGTCATTAAACAATCCAGTCTAAAGTATTTATACTTCTTGAATAGGTGCGTAAATACTGGGTGGTTAAAAAAATCATAAGAAATGAAACAAAAGTACTTCTAAAAAAAATCCAATTGGCGGATTTCCATTGAACGATTGTTCGACAAAGCGGTTTCAGCTTGCTATTAGCATTTTCCTATATTATACCTGCATCTTGGTCAGTTACACAAATCATAATAAGTCTGTTACGCCTCCTAAGTCACAGGTATGCCTGACAACATTAACATGCTTAAATAAATATATTTAAATGACCTGAAATGTTTTTTTTGTCTTCAAAGAAGAATATAACACTAATAATCTAAATGAAAATATGAAAGAGAACAAGACACATAAAAATGAAAAGATAACGGTCGCAATTGGGAAGGCGTTTATCCCGGTAAGAGGATAGGTTCTGGGTTCGAGTCCTAGAGTATTTAAACTTACTTTCTATACTCTATAAAATAACAATAAGTACTTACAACAAAGAAATAAAAATTCATAATAGGCACACAAAAATAAAATTTAAAAAAAATTGCAACACCGCCATTTTGTTCTGGAAATTTGAAGAACACAGTATTTATAAAAATGAAGCCAATGATTTTATAAAGGCAGTGTTTAGTTCTGAAACAGTTTAAAACCTAAACCCATGTTCCAAAGTCTTTCATTGTTATTTTCTCCCTTTGTCTTTCTACTTTCCTCGAAAGTCCCTACTTATTACAAAAACTTGGAACTTGGAACACGTATACAATATTGCACAAAAATCTAAAATTACCCACATCAAATCAGTTCGAAAATTCGCCGTGATATCGTTCACATCTCGTTATTGAAATCACGCTTGAAAGTTCATAAAATACTCATTAATACACGAAAAAGTGTCGGTAATTGTAACCACCATTGTGCCATTATCGTGAAAAGCAGCCACCATAGAGCAGCCAACATCCAGATCAGCCCATGACAGCAGATGAACCCATCAAAGGTAGGGGCTTTCTCCTTTCAATTGCCAAATTCTGTTATTGACTTTAAAAAACGCCATCAACTGTCTTGTCACACAAATTAGATTTACAGTCCACATCCTCTCTCGTACCACGATATTGTTCGTGACAGGCAGCATCTGTGGAATTACTTTTGGCTTTGTTATTATTAATTTATAGTTACTTAGACGAGCACAACATCAGCATTTTATTATCAACAATTATAAATATTCTCAGTCTTATTTTAATTATTTTATTTGAGGAGATTAACTTCATAAGTAATTAAATATTTTATAGTTTAAGGTGACACTTAATACAATTTATAATCTGCTCTTTCATAGCTGGGCTAGTTTAATTATTTAAAAACAAAAACAAAAAAAGAGCCTTTACTAATTTTTTCTACCATCCTGTATTTTCATTTTATTTATAGTAATCTCATCGTCCTCCGTGAAAATCTTGTATTCTAGAATTACGATATAATTCGTAAAGAGTATCAAGTTTGTGTTTTTTTTCTATTCGTTGTATATGTAATTAATATTCAACCAAAAGATTTTGCGTGATAAGAGATCGAGTGGGTGGAATTTCGCATTTGGACGAAAAGGTCAGCTGTTCAATTTCCACTGTCATTCGCCATCTTCAAGTCATAAGTCACACCTAAACAAACAGCCCACATAGTGTTGAGTATTTTGCAATATAAACGACACATTTAGTAAAAGAAATTTCATTGATTTGTGTTTTTTAATCACAATAGCGATGATACCATAATATCATAATCCTAATTCTTTAATTATCCCCTTGTACGCAATAGAGAAAAACGTTCTTTCATTGTACCTACCAGCGTAAAGTAGGCATAACACAAAACGTATTGGGAATTTCTTAAAAGTATCTATGTTATGCGATGCTACAGTCAAATACCTTGCTTTATATGTTTGTCTCGTAACAATGAAATGCTCAATTTTTTTTTGCAAAAAAGTCATTATTCAAAATAAATATTTTCATCTATATTAATTACAAAATTACCAATAATTACGTATTTTCATTATTTATTTTGGAGGTGTTAACATATCAGTTTACATTTACACATACATATATAGGTACATACATTTACACCAGTTAAATACTGGTAACTCGCGTGGCGGTCGATGTAGGAAAATCAAGGCAAACCGATCTTTTATGGAAACAATATGTGCATATCACTTACAGAGAGTCCAACAACTATCCCCCCCGTTACTTTTTTGTAATCTTTTCCGTGATATATTGGTGTATAACCGTTTTCCGGAAAACATGAAAAAATAAATAAATGAATAATATAAATTTTTTAAGCTGTGCAAAACAGGTTTCTTTTCTAGAAGCTCTATTATAAAGAGCTCCTTATATTTTGTCAGCTCATACAAATTCACATATTTTATATTGGAGCCTAAAAACTTCTTCTTTCGGGCCCTAAAGGGAATCTTAAAATATTAGATTTCCGCTTTCAGAAAATATTGCAAGCTTATCTTGGCTTTGAAGTAAAATCGTCTGTCATTTTTTATTCGTGATTAAAAACAATTAACGTTATACGATAATTGGCGGAGAATTTAGATTATATAACTTATTTTACAGACAAAAAACATAAAAGTAATCATTAACCTTCTTAAAAAATATTTGTTGTATTTCTAATTACGAAACTGATCCATGGTGATAAGTTAATTGATTAATATGCAGAATTATTTACACAATTCAGAAATTCGATTTTCAAACAATAAGTAATGGGTGTTTTTTTAGCTGCATGAGAAGTTTCGGTGGTTGTTGTCTACGGTTTGACAGTGTCAATTGTTTTGACATTTCCGTTCAGTAAGGTTCGGCAATTCATCATGAATCGTTTAACGCCAGAACAACGCTTCCAAATTGTGGAAATTAAATTAATTTAATTTATTTAAATATAATTTCCAGAAGTCATCCTGTTAACTGGCCCCCTCGTTCGTGCGACTTAACGCCTCTAGATTACTTTTTATGGGGCTATGTTAAGTCATTGGTTATTGGTTTATGCCGACAAACTAGCAACTCTTGAAGCGTTGGAAGCCAATATTCAAGCCACCATTGACGCTATACGGCCAGCTTTATTGAAAAAAGTATTCAAAAATTGGACTGATCGAATGGACTATGTAACTCGTAGCCGCGGCGGACATATGCCGGAAATTATTATAATAATAAAAAAAATCATTGCATCAATATTTCTGTCTTATATTATAATTTAAAGTTCTCAAGCTCTTAAAAAACACTCTATACATATAATGTACATCAATCGTTTTTATGGGGTTTATGAAATTTAGAATTAAATAGTAAATTATTAAGTTTGTCTTTTTTTTACAATAGCTCCACACAGGAGGCCCTGAGGAAAATATTTTCCCTCAGAGCCTATGTCATCTTTAGGGATGCTGTGTGGAGGGTCTCTTAGAGGAAGACCCGGACAAACCTCACCCTGTGAACCCGGGCACCCCTGCTAAGCGAACCACTTGGGGTGACCTTTGGCAAAGGCGTTGGTTATCCAATAAATGGAACCACGTTTCGATTTTACAAACAAGCATTTTACAAAATTTCTGCTTAGCAATAGGAGTTTTTTTTACATTAGCTCCGACTGAGTCCGGCTGGAGAGGTCAAAAGATCTCCCTCAACCAATCTCTTCCGATCCGACCTGCTACGCAGTAGGCGGGCAAATGCATCCGCCAACAAGACTAGACAAAACTCACCCAATGAACCCGGGCACCCCTCCTAAGTCACTAAACGTAGCGAACAACATGGGGTGACCTATGGCAGGAGTGTTGGTTAATAAAATAAAAAGTTCCCGGGGCGACGGTACACGTCAAGGGTCGCCAAATTGGTTTTTCATGAAGTTATAGAAAACACGTCAATTTTGATAATTTGAGCTAAATGTAAGAAAAAACCTACTCTTAAATACCAATATATGAATGCTGTAAAAGTCTTTAACAGCTGTTTACGATGAATGAAATTACAATCTCTGCAATATGTTTGTAAAAAAGAACCAAATATTTGACATCAACACTCTAGCATAAACCCCCTAAAATAATACATTAAATAATGAACGTTTTTTATAAACATTTATTTATAAAATGAAATAATACCATACATATTATAAAATAATTACAATAATGTTTATTTTTATAATTTTTGCTGCCTTTCGTGTCTGGATTTTCTAGGTTGACGTTTTTAGAAATTACATTATGTAAATTACTTATTTATAAAAATGAAACGTAAGAATATGCAAAAAATCAGTTTGGTTAGAATTATTCCGTCACTGGGGCCTTTTTGTCTAATTTGACTGAACTATTACGAAGATATTATATATTTTTTTAAATTTATTTCTTAAAGCCGAAGTTTTGCTGGGTTAAGATAATAAAACAGGTAATGTAATTTAATATTCCTTTAACAGTGGCATTAATATTTCATATCGTATATCCGGGACCTGGATTCAAGAGGAAATGGAAGGTATAAAGAGGAAGAGGAAGGAAAAGAAAGATATAGAACAAACACACGATGTTTTCGTACTGACAGCAACCGGTACACAAGGGGAAACTCCGGAACAGTTGTAACGGACTCACTATCTACGAGATGATATATTAGCTGCAAGAGTTTTAAAATAGGTACCATATATAATACATAATAATAATAATAATAATAATAATTGGCTAATTTATATAGCGCCGTTTTCGTGGAAAATCACTTCAAGGGCGCTGTACAAATAATATATAAAAGAATTTATATTACTGGCTTAAAACTAAGATTTACAATTACAACTAGTGACTTACATCTAAGACTTATAGCTACTTATATTACTGGCTTACAACTAAGATTTACAATTATAACTAGTGACTTACAACTAAGACTTATAGCTAGTGACTTATGACTAAGACATATAGATTCTAACCTAAAACTGGTGACTTATTAACAATTAAGATTAGCGCCAGAAGAAGTAGGAAGTTTTTAAACAATATTACTATTAATAATAATATAAATCATAAAAGCAGAATGACCAAAAAGACATTTTTGACTTGTAACAGGAAGAATTAAAAAAAATAACGAGTATGCTTTACACCACGCGACTGAAGTAAAACTTCACTAACTTATATCTCCCTCTCAACTTCCGTTCGCCTCGCCCGATCACACTTTTCATAACGCTCTCGTCACGCATTCACCATCTTACTCCCCAAATCAAGCGTGCGTAAAGAGGTTTTACTTCAAAAGTATCAGTACGTTTCATTTAGAGCCTCCCGTTATTAGAGTGTGTTTCTGTGTCTATTTAACACTTGGAATACGATCGAATCTTTCCTAGGAAGAAAAATACTTATTTCAAATATAAAATTATCCCACCCCCTGCTAGGAATAGAAGCATAATCCTGAAATAATAAATTGCTTATATATATGAAACCGAAAACTTAAAAGGGTGTGAGTGCCATTTACAAAAAAGCAGGTAGACGGGATTTTAAAGTACGCTCAAACATTCAAAGAAAACCCTATTTTATTTTCATGCCAAATCAACAAAATGCTCATTTGTTTATTTGGCATAAAAATAGAATAGGGGTTTTTTTGGATGTTTGATCTTATGCACATATTTTTGTAAATGGCACTTAAACCCTTTTAAGTTTCCGGTTTTCATATTTCAGACTGGTCAAAACACATCAACAGGAAACTGTTGTCGAATGTGTTGTCGGCCAACACGTATATGAAATACTCGTTTTTTTTTTATTCCAGTTAAAAGAAAATTACATTTTCACTCATTTAACTAGAAATAATTATACAAATTAACATAAAGTTAATATTTCAATACAGCTCTATTCAACATCATTATTGTGTTTATCAAGAATAAATATTAATAAATTTTTTTTAAATTTACCCAGCTTCTTTTCGTTTTTAATGTCGTTTGGGAGGCAATTATATAAGTTGCCTCCATCGTAACCAATGGATTGTTTACCATAGTTAGTGTGGATGGTGTTTAAATGTATGTTATCGTGTTGTCTCGTAAAGTGTTTGTGTACTTAGAACGTTTTAATGAATTCTGTGTTTGTGTGTACAATTTTATTGTTTATTTTGTATATAAGGAGACATGTATTGTATTCATATAGTTTTCTTAATGTTAGTAGTTTTGTTTCCATATATATATTTTTTGTGGATGTTCTGGGCTTGTAGTTAAATAGTTTTTTGATTACCTTGTTTTGTATTACCTGTAATTCATTTATGTATGTTTCACATGCGTTTCCCCAGATTTCTATCAAGTAATTTAAATGTGAGTGTACGAGACTATAATATTAACCTTTTTTAATTTATTTGGCAACATATATGATATCCGGCTAAATACGCTAATTAAGGGGATGATTTTATCTTTAATACCTTGTATATGTTGTTTAAATGTCAAATACTGATCAATGCACAGCCCAAGATATTTTTCCTGGATCAGGATTTGAAGTTCGTTGTTTTCAATTTTTAAGGGTACATGAGGAGGAATTATTTTACGGGGTGAGCTTAAGATCATGTATCCTGTTTTTTTAACATTCATTGTTAAAATATTTGATTGGAGCCAACTGTTGATTTTTTCTAGATCTGTTTGTGCATTTTCTAGTAAGATATTTAAATCTTTACCCAAGTATGTGATTATTTTACTTGCCTGGCACCAACTTTAACATACTAAACAAGAATTACTGAAGAGCTAAAAACACTAGATAATTATGTTAAAGGACATGTGCTATTTTACTGAGTAAAATAACCCATTTGTTCAAAATTCAAAAAATAATTTTAAAAAGACGAAAACTTACCTAGAAGGCATCAGTAAAATAAAATTTTATTCGGTGTAGAAAAAATTCAATTCTTCGCTGTAAAATAGATCCTGCCTACTACATACAGTGAAACATGTCCTGAAGAATCAAACTGAGCATGAAAGCATCGTTGGATACTGTATACCCTAAACCAGTGGTTCTTAACCTGTGTTCGATCGAACCCTAGGGGTTCGGTGAGTCAGTCTCGGGGGTTCGGCGGAACAAGACAAAACCCGAAAAAAAAAACACGAAGAATACTGTCACTATCCCATATCCCATCCTATCCTATTACCCCCCCCCCCCCCACGTTGTGGTAAATAAAGTCGTGAAAATAGCCCATCCTAACCCATAACTCCCCCCCCCCCTTGCGGTAATCACTGATGACACGCCCCACTTTCCAATTAGAAGGGTTCGGTGGATGCATATGAAACTGGTAGGGGGTTCAGTACCTCCAAAAAGGTTAAGAACCACCGCCCCAAACACTGCAGAATTCATTGGCCATGTGGAAAGAACGCCAGAGTACATCAGGTCATCGAAATTCATAACCAAGTGGGTTCCCAGCCAGAAATAGCTCAGAAAAAGATCAAGAAAGATTTATCTAAGTGGTCGAAGATTGGGGCACAATGGGAAGACCTAAGAATTGAACATAGCTGGAGTAGAACATTTTATGGAGGATGCCAAACGCCAGGGTTGTGATGACTTCGGTGATGATGATGAACAACATTTCATTAAAAATACTAATATTTCTGTGCAATTCAAATTTAAAGGATAAGGGTTCTAAAATTTATTGTGCGATGAAATATGAAAATGTCATGTAAATTCACCGTGTCAATGCAAAACATGTTCAGCTGTACCGATATAACTTATAATCAAATACGCGAAAAGGGAAAATGATCCAATGCAGCGTTAGCAATGACTCATTTAATGAATAGTCGTTATAGCACACGCTGCATTTCATAATCTCCGACAATCAATTATCATTTCTCATAACAGAAAACTGATTATATCTCCGATACTAATAAATTTATCTGTATCGTAGGAAAGGACGGGTGAATTGCGAGGCTGTCACGATTTCGCACTCCATTCCTACATGCCTTAATGCCAAAGGTGGAATTAAAACAATCCACGTGATTTTGAAAATTAAAAAAAAGTCTTCAGTCTCTTATGCTGCTACAGAAAATCTGTAATATATGTATTTACTGTTTGATTTGTAACAGTTAAGAATTGTTCCAATGAAAGGAAATACGAGTATAATATAATAACGTTTTAATAGGTAAGAGACATGTCAACAATAAAATGAGTTATTAATAAATCATATAAGTGTCTCTGACCATGACGCTACTCGATCCTCGTGCGCGTATCATGCGCGCCGATCGTAAGTACCCCCCATACGATATTGCTGTTGCTCGTACACGGCGCTACGCGACGGCTGTCGGTTTCAAATCTATTGCACGCTACCGACGGTGCTTATCGCACACGACGCGTCGCATCATTTGTGTCTGCTACTTATTCGTTTGACGTTTGACAGAAATGGCGTCGTAACATGAAACTAATGTTAGATTTGTTCTGGAAGTGGAAAAAATGCGTGTTTACCAGAATTATTTTACCGGAATATGTAAGAAAGGATTTAGTGGAGAAGGCATGGATTGATAATGGAAAAAAGTCATTTGATATCGCTTGTCATCGTGTTAACTCCACGGCTGCACGTGAAAAATTATCAAGTTCAGTATATTTCGGGTAGCGTCGTGTACAGAAACCAGTATTAAAGAGTAATATATCTGCAGGGTACTCACAGTAACGTAGTTTGTAAGTATCTCCATGAACGGAGGGCCTTACTTAACCCCGAGAAGATAGTCTATGTAAAATTTACGCATGCGTGTTAGAATTATTGCTCTCTCGTTCTAATTAGTGCGAATCCGTCGCTGTTCTTTTCAGAAATCTCACTCGCTGTTTGGACCTTCCGTGGGACGCGCGCGTCACTGAGGTAGGTGTCACCAGTTTTGAGATATAACGACCGCATGATTCAAAAAGCATAATATTGATAGGTTCCAAAGCTGCATCTGATTGATTTTTATATCCCTATGTGTTATTATTAAATATAATATATCTTAATTATTTACTAAATTAGTCAAAATGGCCGATTATTATTAAGAAATATGTGATTTGAGATAAACGAAATTTTTTTCCTAATTTGTTGATTATTGAAGAAGTTTCACGTTTCATTTTTTTTTTCATATAACAAATAATTATATATTCACAAATTTTTGTATTTCTTATATCATTTGTTTGTAAAAATATAATACCGATTGGCTTATTCAAATCAATTAACAAACTAAAATATTACGGCTGGTTAAAACTCACGCGTCAATTTTACGTATGATTGATTATCTTTACCGTACATCAAAATATGATTATCTTTCTGGGGTTAATATTAAGGTCTTCCCCAAACAGTATTATAGTAATCTATAAACCCGAGGTAATTATGTCTACTGCTAATAACCGAATAAATAGTAATCTATAAACAGTATTATAGTAATCTATAAACCCGAGGTAATTATGTCTACTGCTAATAACCGAATAAATAGTAATCTATAAACAGTATTATAGTAATCTATAAACCCGAGGTAATTATGTCTACTGCTAATAACCGAATAAATAGTTATCTATAAACAGTATTATAGTAATCTATAAACCCGAGGTAATTATGTCTACTGCTAATAACCGAATAAATAGTAATCTATAAACAGTATTATAGTAATCTATAAACCCGAGGTAATTATGTCTACTGCTAATAACCGAATAAATAGTAATCTATAAACAGTATTATAGTAATCTATAAACCCGAGGTAATTATGTCTACTGCTAATAACCGAATAAATAGTAATCTATAAACAGTATTGTAGTAATCTATAAACCCGAGGTAATTGTGTCTACTGCTAATAACCGAATAAATAGTAATCTATAAACAGTATTATAGTAATCTATAAACCCGAGGTAATTATGTCTACTGCTAATAACCGAATAAATAGTAATCTATAAACAGTATTATAGTAATCTATAAACCCGAGGTAATTATGTCTACTGCTAATAACCGAATAAATAGTAATCTATAAACAGTATTATAGTAATCTATAAACCCGAGGTAATTATGTCTACTGCTAATAACCGAATAAATAGTAATCTATAAACAGTATTATAGTAATCTATAAACCCGGGGTAATTATGTCTACTGCTAATAACCGAATAAATAGTAATCTATAAACAGTATTATAGTAATCTATAAACCCGAGGTAATTATGTCTACTGCTAATAACCGAATAAATAGTAATCTATAAACAGTATTATAGTAATCTATAAACCCGGGGTAATTATGTCTACTGCTAATAACCGAATAAATAGTAATCTATAAACAGTATTATAGTAATCTATAAACCCGAGGTAATTATGTCTACTGCTAATAACCGAATAAATAGTAATCTATAAACAGTATTATAGTAATCTATAAACCCGAGGTAATTATGTCTACTGCTAATAACCGAATAAATAGTAATCTATAAACAGTATTATAGTAATCTATAAACCCGAGGTAATTATGTCTACTGCTAATAACCGAATAAATAGTAATCTATAAACAGTATTATAGTAATCTATAAACCCGAGGAAATTATGTCTACTGCTAATAACCGAATAAATAGAAATCCAATTGTCAAAGACGACATAGCTACACATTTGGGAAATCCTTATAAATTGAATAAAATCCTTGTAGACTACCCTCTCCCTCTCCTATATACATTATGTATACATATAAGCTGTAGATTAAGAAACAATTGTACCGTCTGAAGATAGCCTTAACAGGCTGAAACCGGTTACGGTCACAAATAAATTAAATGGAAATAAGTTTTATATTTGTTTTATTATATTACCAGCTGGGGTACTCATGGAGTTGATATGAGATTAAACTGACGTTCACAACATAGTGAAACTGCCTCCCATGGACTTTTTTTTCTTCTTTTAAATTTTGTAATCTTCTCCGTAATAATTTAGTGTATAACAGTTTTATGGGGAACCTGAAAAAAAATATATATCCGTGTTGATCTTTAATTTGACATGACTCGTCCGGGTTCTAGTTATGAGTTATGACTTTTATAAGTGAATTCAATATCAAATTGATAATTTCATTACATGAAGCAAACACACATCCTACAGGAAGATACACCTGGTAAATAAGTTTATTGTGTTTTCCATTTTTTCATTTATTTTTTCTCTCCGTGCATATATATTTTTTTAATAAAATTAGAAAAAAGAAATAATATTAAAATCCTTGTAGACTACCCTCTCCCTCTCCTATATACATTATGTATACATATAAGCTGTAGATTAAGAAACAATTGTACCGTCTGAAGATAGCCTTAACAGGCTGAAACCGGTTACGGTCACAAATAAATTAAATGGAAATAAGTTTTATATTTGTTTTATTATATTACCAGCTGGGGTACTCATGGAGTTGATATGAGATTAAACTGACGTTAGAACCCAAGACGGATCTCGCTTTATGTATGTACCCGAATGGTTCACAATGTTCCAGAATATTCCACAATATTCTAGAGTATTCTGGAATGTTCCACAATGATGTTCCCGATTCCCTATTTCCGAATACTCCACAACATTCTAAAATGTTCCGGGATGTTCTGGAATGTTGTGGAATGCTCTCGAATACTCTCGAATGTTCTGAACTGTTCTAGAAATTTGTAGAGAGCGAAACTTCCAGCCCTTATATCTTCAAAATCAGGTAAAAATGGGAACCTTCTTCATGGATGGGGGATAGAGGGCTATCACACCATATAACTCAAATATTTGAAAGGAAATGCTTTAAAAATATATTATACATATTTTTAATTTTAAAGAAATTGGATAATTTTTTATGTGGAAGGAGCCTTGACATAATTATAAGAGCAGAAAAGTATTGGGGAGGGGAAGAATAAGATTGAAAAACAAGGCTAGTAATATCTTAGTTAGCTAAAGCCACAATAATTCAATTCCGAAAAGCAATCTCTCACTACGGAGCGTCATACATCTTCAACCCATAAACACAAATAAACGCGTTTTCCGGGTCTCGACGCCGCAAAATATTGTCCAAGAGTAAAAGGTTCTCGAAAAAATCAACAACATTCACATAACACTTAATTACTATTATTATGGCGGTCAACAAAATTAGAACGTAGTTTCACAAAATAAACATTTTAAAATTATGTGCATAACATTCATGAATATCGTTACGGATGCCACTTTTTATCGCTTAATTAAATACAATTAAATGCAAATTTGTCACTCGATTTCTCCATCAGATTTTTTTCGTAGCACCGAATTTCTACCTACTAGATAGATTTTTTGTGATACCCTTGTTTCTGTGAACCCTGTATTGATAATCCGTGCGGTTAATTAACTTTTATCCCAATTGCAATTAGTTTCGATTGCATGATTACACTTGCTTGCAATTTAACGTAGCCAAACGCCGCGCCAGTAGCCAGCGACAGTTTTTGATAATATTCTCGCACATAAATGCACCACCATTTTATCCCAACTTCCGTGCCAATTAATTTGTACAATCAAAGTGAGCTCTTTGAAACAGTATTAACACTATTGTTTTTCCTAAAAAAAGTGTACATATTCGATATTCGAACCGTTTATAATGATGGTCACGAATTTTACCAAGGCATTCGTACAGACTGCCATACTGAAGATGACCAAAATAATGGCCGCAGAAATAAGCGGAACGTAAGCAATTGCGTAATTGGAGCTATAAAAATTACAATATGACTACATCAATGCCAATGGTGACACCATTCCACAGTTCATCGCTTCCCTTTATCATTTTTAAAATAGAACAGATCTCTACAAAATAAAAGTTTTGTCTAATTAAAGCATGGTTGATCTGCAGAGTCATACAGAATGAGCTCACGATGACCAAACGTTAATAGTGTATACAGGAATAATAAAATTACATTTCTGGATCTATGAATCATTCTTATTGGTAAAGAAGAGGCTCCTTAAAAAGCAGTGTACATAGATATATGTATAAAATTAGGGTTGGTGCAATGAAATACTTTCTTCAATGATATCGTACGAAAGTTTATACGATCAATAAATCCCCAAACTCCAAGGTAATCAAAAGCAATTTCATACTGTATCATTACCCACGCGGATATAGATAATGGCGTGTAAACGGTGTCCGGTCGTCCGTACACGGTCGTATCGCTTGAATTTTGCGGAAAGAAAGAGGCACGACGTTTTCTCTGCAGTAGTATATTTATTTATAGAGGCTGGTCGGCTCAATATATTACTATGTTTAATTACGCTGCATCGTAGGTAATTATTTGGGCCCCCTCTGAACAAAACCATATACTAGAAATAGAAAGAGTACAAAAAAGGTTTATGAGGGAATATACATACTACCCATTCCTGTATCCATCGTGTATCCAGGAATGCTCGATCTTAATACCTTAGAAGGCTGCCGAAAAATATTTTTGGGGATACATTTTTTTATGCTGATCTCCGGTACTGTACTGAATCCACCTATGTTGAAGGAGATTAACCTATATGTCCCTAACGCATATACTCGTGGGAGATCCCACGCACTTTTTTATGCGCCGAAAGCGAGAACTTCTTCCTTTCAGAATGCGCCATTAAACAGAGCAATTCAACTGCTTAACGATTCTGCATTGAGCATCGACATCTTCAATGTTACCTATAGAGAGTTCAGTAACTATCTTTTGACATACGTCACAACATAGTGAAACTGCCTCCCATGGACTTTTTTTTCTTCTTTTAAATTTTGTAATCTTCTCCGTAATAATTTAGTGTATAACAGTTTTATGGGGAACCTGAAAAAAAATATATATCCGTGTTGATCTTTAATTTGACATGACTCGTCCGGGTTCTAGTTATGAGTTATGACTTTTATAAGTGAATTCAATATCAAATTGATAATTTCATTACATGAAGCAAACACACATCCTACAGGAAGATACACCTGGTAAATAAGTTTATTGTGTTTTCCATTTTTTCATTTATTTTTTCTCTCCGTGCATATATATTTTTTTAATAAAATTAGAAAAAAGAAATAATATTGACTAAGCGTTTCGAATTCATCTTTTAACTAAACCGCTTTGCATTTCAGATAAGTTTTAAGATTTTCACGGCCAAAAGCATTTTCGTTATTTGTTTTTGGGGTGTTATGCCGTGTTGCGCTACCTCCTTCTTTAGCCAACGTTTCGGACATCGTTGCAGTCTCCATCATCAGGGCAGCCCTGATGATGGACACTGCAACGATGTCCGAAACGTTGGCTAAAGAAGGAGGTAGCGCAACACGGCATAACACCCTAAAACAAATAACGAAAACGCTTTGCATTTCGTCTATCTGGACATTTGGATGTGTGTTCCGTATTTGGTCAATCCTGTCACAGTGGTGACTGTTGGATAGTACTTTTTCATTCCGCCAGAGCGGTACGGGCATCAAATTAGAACAATCAACACTACTCGAGGTCTGTGTAAAGAAGCAACACAAATATTAGAAAAACAATTCGCCGACCCCCAGACTCAACTATACAATAGTGAAGAAAATATTGAAAATATTAAATACATAAATTCAAAGAAGAGACGCCGCAAAAGAAACAGAAATGGATGACAGACGAAATACTAAACCTCATGGAAGTAAGAAGAAAATACAAAAATCGAAACAAGGAAGAATACAAAAGAATCCAAACAGAAATTCGAAGTAAAATTAGGCAAGCAAAAGCTGATTGGCATATTCAACAGTGTGCTATAATTGAAAGCCACAATGATAAACATGATATTTTCCAAGGGCATAAGAAAATCAAAGAATTGTCTGGAATAAATTGAAAAACCGATGTAGGGTAACTGGAGGACCGAGATGGAAAACTTCTAACCGATATAAACGAAAAACTACAAAGATGGAAAGACTACATCTCAGAACTCTTCAATGATAGTAGAAGCGCATAATATGATATGGGAAATATTACAATAGGCCCACCAATCACAACAAATGAGATAGAACATGCAATTCGTCTCTCTAAAACTGGGAAAGCAGCGGGCCCAGATGGAATACAGGCTGAAATCCTTAAACTTATAGGAAATAAAGGCATCCTAGTATTGACGAGTCTCTTTAACTCAATATATAATACAGGAATTATCCCACTAGATTGGCTTCGATCCACTTTTGTTACTCTCCCAAAGAAAGCAAAAGCAAGAAAATGTAGTGACCACCGCACAATTAGATTAATGAGCCACTTATTAAAGATATTTTTGCGAATTATATATAGACGCATATATCGCAAAGCGGAAGAAAAGATAGGTGTCACACAATTTGGCTTTCGAAATGGGTTGGGTACTCGGTCGGGAAGCGTTATTTAGTATTCAAGTACTAATCCAAAGATGTAGAGATGTGAATACAAATGTACATGCATGCTTCATTGACTTCCTTAAAGCATTTGATAGAGTTAGACATGGCAAAATGATTCAAATTCTGAAAACCTCCGGGATAGACGATAAAGATATAAGGATAATAGGTAATCTTTATTGGAGCCAGAAAGGAGCAGTAAGAGTAGAGCAATGTCTAACAGACGAAGTAGAAATGAAGAGAGGCGTGCAACAGGGTTGTATTCTTTCACCTATGCTGTTCAACTTATATTCAGAAGAAATATTCAATGAAGCTCTGCAAGAAGCTACTCAAGGACTTGTTATAAATAGGAAGATTCTGAATAACCTGCGTTATGCAGATGAAACAGTACTTCTAACAAATAACACAACAACAAATTTATTTACAACTTTTGCTGAATCAAGTAGTGAAGACTTGTGAGAATTTTGGGCTAGAACTGAATATAAATAAAACAAAATACATGCTCATAAGCAAAAATAACGCATTGGATGAAAATCTTTATATTGCTGGAACAAAACTAGAGAAGGTCCAGAGTATTATATACTTGAGCTGCAATGTAAATGATAGATGGGATCCTTCAGTTGAAATCAAATGCCGCATTGAGCGAGCACGTGTAACCTTTATACGCAAGAAAAAAAGTTCTACAGTCATGATCTTATCCTTGGATTACGAATGCGAATGGTCAGATGCTACGCATTTTTGATATTATTTTATGGAATGGAAGCATGGACGCTTACTAAAGAACTAATTAGGCGACTTCAGGCTTTCATACTTAAAATAAGCTGGATGGACAGGATTACAAATGAAGATGTTATGGTTCGGGTGAATAAAGAAAGGGAAGTAATTAAAACTATAAAAATCCGAAAACTTCAATATCTTGGACATGTGATGAGACATCCAGAGAAGTATGAGATCCTGCATCTCATAATGCAGGGAAAGATTGCCGGAAGACGGGGCCCTGGAAGAAGGAGAACCTCATGGCTGAAAAACCTGAGACAGTGGTTTGGCCAGTCTACCGTGGAGCTGTTCCGGGCCGCGTTGAACGGACAGGGCCCAAGAAGAAGAAGACTCGAGGTCTGCCGTTTTACTAACTACTAGAAATAATACCTACAGCCACAGTGTTTGAGTTACCATTGAGATTCTTTGCTCTTTGCTTCTTCTTTGCTTTGTAATCGGTAAAAAATTAATCAGTAATGTAAAGTTTTTATGGTTGTACATATCCAATTAGGGTGTTACTAACGTTAAGAAATGACCATCCACTTTCGCCACAAATTTCAATGTACTAGTTTTATTCTAATTGATCGATGGATAAATTTACGAGAAAAAAATTGTGAAAATTCATCTCAGATAACATAGGCCCTCCTGTGTGGAGTTAATGTAAAAAAATCTTATCTTATTTTATTCAAAGAAAAAATTAATTTTATAAATTTCATAATTTTATAGCCAATGGTAGAAACAAAGTTGCGAACGGATAACACTTTACCTACATATTCCAGACAAAAAAACTTGTCGACTTAATATCAAAGAATCTTTCGAGAATTTTTGCAGATTAAGAAAACAATTTTCGAGTAAATATATAAATATTTCCGCTTCTGGAGAAAGATGATGGTCACCGCTATGCAATCGGTCAAACAATAATAATTACTTATGACATCACTATGGCATGACAGATGAGTATTTTCTCCTTCTCTAGTAATGAACCCATTTATTATGACTCTCTTATATTAACTTCCATCTAACTGCCCTCAAGCAGTGCTGCAAAACGTTTTCAAACTAAATTACTACAATTACAAAGAAGAAATTATATTCAAAGCCAAAATACTTTCGGTCACTACATGTTTTATTTTAGCTGAACCTGCCCGCAAATTTCATGTTAATTCGCCCGATGTTGTCACACATTTTCAGACACATAAAAAAATTAAAACCGTTACGTAAGCTTTCAAATTGCTCTATCATAATGTTGAAGATTTTTATTATATCAATTGATTCATTTATCATAAAAATAAGCCTGTAAGTACGGATAATGACGGTGCATTAACCTTAATATTCTAAGCCAATTATTTGTCTAAATTGCCCATAATAACGATACTCGGTAGACCGATATGCATTGATGAAACAATTATTATTAGGAAACGCGGGTCGGTCTCCAGAATGAAGTCAGTCCACCAAAGCAGTCAACACGTTCAAATTTAATCGTGGATACGACTAGTTTTACACTTTCAAATATTTGCTTATTTTTAAAAGTAAACACCCTTTAAAGAGAAACCGGAAATATGTCATTTTTAAATCAAATTTTAGAAGTATTGACAATTTCCACTGAAAATTGTAAATTGATTTCGAAAGATTGATCTTTTAGCTAGTAAACGCATGTTTTAAATTTTGAGAAAAAATATTCATTTTTAGCATAATAAGGTTGGCAGATTTGTAAAATTTTCACAAGATTATATTTCATACCATGTAATCATAGATTATGTATTAATATATATATTGTAAATCAATACGTTATCTAGTAAACGCTATGTTTCAAAATTTTAATTTAAGTCAAATAAAATCATTAAAAAATATATCCGAACACTTATTTGTGACGAAAATTTCTCTATTTTATCTATCCATTTACGGTCTTAAAAATTAATATATTTTAGATTTTTTGCACATTTATTTTGCTTAGACATTATTGAAAAGTTAAAAAATACTTATGATAAAAAAAGAATTACAAAAAGTACAAAATTTTTATAGTTTTATCATCACGCCTTTCAGAATTTTTGGATGTAGGTATAAATTAAAGCCAATTTGGAATGAAATAAAATTGATATTGAGTTATAATTTTAAAAAGCTGGTACGGAGAATAATTAATCGATCTCATTGGAACCGCCCTGTACGAAGGTAAGAACATCTTTCGACGAAATGTGGATTTTCGGCCGCTGCTGGTTGGTTAAAGGCCCTTAATATTTACTTCGGAATCGTGAAATGTAAATCAAATTGCTTATGGTTAAAGTCTTTAAATTTTGGAGGCGGGTACGGGTACAGCCGCCCCGAAACCATTTATTGGATAACCAATACCTCTGTCAAAGATCACCCCAAGTTAGCAGGGGTGCTCGGGTTCGTGAGGTGAAGTTTGTCCGGGTCTTGGCGGCGGATACGTCTGCCCGCCAGCTGCATGGCAGGCCGAATCGGGAAAGAGTGGTTGAGGGATTCCCTTTGACTTCTCCAGCCGTACTCTCTCAGAACATTGCCTTGTACCGCAGTGGGGGGGATGGTTTCATAGGTCCATCTCTCCTGGACACACTGACCCCCAAATTTCTACCCACCTCTAATAAATATTTTTTTCCTTCCCAGAACTTCCTCTCCTTTATTTCCTAAATAGACCCTCCAGCGTCCCCAAAGATGGCATAAGCCCTGAAGGGAATTATTTTTCTCAAGGCCTCCTGTGTGAATGTGAAAAAAAGTGAAAAAAAAGAAGAAAAAAAAAATGCATACCCTTAATTGTGAAACGGAAATATTCAAGTAACCTGAAATTGAAGTATTTAAAGATTTTCTGGAAAAGGCATATTTTAACTTCAAATTTGAGCCTGTCATTTTTCTTGCACGCTGTGTTATTAGTTATTAAATAAAATCTTACGTTATTCAAATTTTAAATAATAATTTTCAAATTGAATTTGATGTGGTAGGACCTTCTTATAAAAACATTAGTTACTGTCAAATGCTTTAATAAGTACTACAGATTATTATGTTAAATAGGCAAACAAAATATTATTTAGTTTTATCTTAGTTATCATTTAATTAAATAATTTATACTTGCACATCGCTTATACCACGAAATAAATACGCAGATAGTTTTTTATTGATTTCTACTTTTTTGAGGTTCAATAATATTAAAAATAATAATAAAAAAATGATATCAATTTTTTTTTAAGTTAGTTAGCCCTCATTTTGCCAAATAGAATATCCATGAATTATAAATTAGCTACGGTAAAGGAGTTATCAACAAGGTAATTTTCGCTCAAACTTGACGCAATTTCATATTTAATTCAATCATGTATTAACTTCGTAAATACATGCTTCAAATTGTAGCTCTCTCAAATCCAGTTTTATTAATGTGCATTTTTCGTGTAAATATTAAGCTCAAATTGGGCCTTACACCCGTTAAATAAATTATTATTCTCGTTAATATTCAATATTATTCAATTATGATAAACTGTTAATGGGTCTTATTTAGTTGTTGTAAACCACTGGTTGTATGCACAAGCTAACTGCCTGCCATTAATTTTACGGTTTAAGATTAAATAATAATAGTATGTGGGTCGTAATTATTAATAGTGCTAAAGAAGGATGGGTAACTTCTTTATCATTTATTACAGAGGACTGCAGATAATTAATATCATACCTAATTAGAAATAGAATTAAATTTATCTGGCGCCTCGTAGGGGTAAAGCTGTGCAATTAACATCCAATTACTCTTCTTATTTTGATATATATTATATTGTTCCCTGTAAGTGTTTGAGCGTTAATTTATTTTCCTCGATTATGTAGAGATAAAAGCACAATTATAATTAAAACAGACATTAACATAGATTAGATTACACAAGCTTACATTAGCAAGCATCTGCCCTGAAGATGGACACAGCACTCCTCCATAAAACTTTGATTAAAGAAGGAGAGGGTGGCCCTCAAAAATATTATTTCTTCGCAAAATAGTAATTTAAGCTATTTCTATTGCAAGATTATAATACACGATACAAGAATCTTATCCATTTTGTACTGAGATGGAAGAATGCATAAGGGAGAAGCTAAGGGAGCTGACTTTAAGAGCACTTATAGAAACTATTTTTAAGAAATGTATACTTTTAAACAACCTGTTATGTCCTTTATATTCTCTCCAGAGAATATCTTCATATGGTGAGTGCTAGAATCTGTATTCTCCAGTGCTTATTATCCTTATAACTGTAGGATGCTTGATTGAAAGACTTAGGTCCTTAATAACTGTCGTATTTTAATTATAATAATACTCCGTAAAACCTAAAGACTTCGTAAATCTACCTTCGGTCACATTCGGCATAACTCGGCATCGAAACCATCTGACCCACTATGGTATGGCTTATCATATCATAGAAGTGAATGGGTTTATATGGTGGTGCACAAAGATATTGAAATATAAGTGGTGTACTATATATACTATACTAGACTATTATTAAACATTACACAACCCAAAAATAATACAATGTCAAACGAATTTAAAAGAATATACTTCATTTCTGTATTCCACCACTCATAACAATTACAGACACCTCTTTACCTACATTTCACCTCTCTTCATTTACCTACCACAAATCTTACTAATATTAAAGCGAAAGTTTGTATAAATGTATGTTTGTTACTCTTTCACGCAATAACTAATGAATGGATTTCATGAAACTTTACAATAATATACCTCGTACATCAGAATAACATGTACGAGCTCTGGCATTAAGAAATGTGTATAAAAAAATTACAACAGGTGACACGCGAGCTGTTCGAAAACTGAATGTACCGTGTACGAATGTATGAAATGCGGGAGGGGAACTCGGGAAGGAGGAGGGGAACTCGAGAGGGTGATTCACAAGGGGGAAACAAGGGAAGGAAGGATGGGAAGGGGGGAGGCTTATACGGAAGGAGGAGGGAAATCTGGGAGGGGGGAGGGGAACTGGGGAGGGGTTCACGGGACGGTGGAAGGGGGGGAGTGGAGTGGGGAGAGGGAAGGTGGAGGAATCGAAGTGGGAACGCGAGGGGGGAAGGAGACGCGTGAGAGGAAGGGGAGGCGGAAAGGGAACGGGATAAATGGGAAAGGATACGTAAGCAGAGAGAAACAATTTCTTTTTTAAATGGCATAGCAACGCATGCCGGGAATCAGTTAGGTATAAGGAAAAACATTATTGTTAACCACTATAAAAAATTCAATAGGGTAATTTTTTTTTTTATTTTTTTTTTTATTTCATACAATTTTTGAAAATACACTTTTATGTTTTTTTTCTTGATTACCATACTAGGCTAATGCCCGTGTTAAGGTAATCATACATGATATAAGTTATACAGTGTATGAACTAGAACAAAATATATGTTTGAAATAGAAATTATAAGATATTAGAAACAAGATAAAGAAAAAAGATAAAAATATTTAAGGTAAAATATAACAAGATATATGTATACGTATGCACATACAAATACATATGCACATACATACACAAATACATATAAATACATACAAACACACATATATAAATATATATACATATACATATACATATACATATACATATACATATACATATACATATACATATACATATACATATACATATACATATACATATACATATACATATACATATACATATACATATACATATACATATACATATACATATACATATACATATACATATACATATACATATACATATACATATACATATACATATACATATACATATATATAAATATAAATATATAAAGGATTATAAAAAAGAAAATGTTTTAAAGAAGTTAAAAATAAAATACTATATAAAATATATATAAAAAATAAAATACTAAAATATATAAATATATAAAATACTAAGAAGTAGGATTTAAATATGTTAATCTATAATTTTTTTTTTTTTATGAAAGCTAAAATTTTTACTGGAGGTTTGTTAAGTATGATATTTTATTTAGTTAATTTAATTATTTTCTTTTCTTTTAAAATGGTTAGGAAGTCATATATTCTTTAAAAAAATCTCGTCCCCTTTCGAATATCCAATTTTGAACACGAATAGTAAAAAGAGGTATGGTAATATTTGATTTTATATCGGTGCATTGCATATTTTGGGGGCAATGAACCAAAATTGTCGGTGAGCGAATGTGGTTCTAGTTTTTGGGACCACGCATCCCAGATTTGATGAAAAGCGGGTTTTGGCTTGATGTTGTGGAGCCACCAGTAGGTTATTTTTCCGTATGTAGCGTAGGCTTGTCTTAGTGAATAGTTGGCGAATATCTAAGACCTTAAATTTAGTAAATAGCACATTAGAGGGGTGGGTAGGTTGGCATTTAAATATGATTCTCAGTATTAGTTTTTGAACTGTAATTATTGGATTAATGGCGGATTCTGTGCAACCACCCCATCCCAAAATACCGTATGTTGCAATGGATTGAAAAAGGGAAAAATATACGCTTCTAAGTGTTTTTAGGTCTAAGATGGATCTAAGAGAGCAGAATATATGGCAGAGCTTACGGAGTCTTTTAACTGTGCCACTTATGTGTGCTTCCCAACGTAATATTGTATGACTTCCAATGTAATATATGTACTGCTAGGATTCTCTAATATAAATAAAATACTATACACACATACTACCAAAAATGCTACATGCATAACTAAGAAATCATTTTATTTTTACAAAAAACGAAAAATTTAAAGCATTTCTCATAATCGTATGTGCATACGAGATTGCGTGTAACAGCCCAAAATGATGTGATCTTACTTGAGATTAAGTTCTTATACCTAATATCACAAAATATAACATAATGTAATGATGTGATCCAATTTAAGATTGTACACAATGTACACTGTACACGGACGTCTTAACACCCCAAAAAATCAACCAATATTGGCTGTGAAAATCTTAAATCACATCCAAAAATAGATTGTCCGGGAGCAAAAGAAAGTATGAGAAATAGCTATTTGGATGTCGGCTATAAAATCGCCGCTTCCCATCTTCCTTGACGATAACTTTATTTAAAGTTTATCTTACAAATAAAATCGGTTAATAGCTGGAGGCTATTAGGAGCGGTCCATCGGATGTGCTAAAGCAAGTATAACGGTATGACGAAAGTACGCTCTTTCATGTTAATATAAAAAAAAACTCATGTTTTCGTTCAGTTCAGAAATAGCCCGCAGTGCAGTAATAGCATACTCACGTGTGTAATATTCTTCCATGAACTCAGTTGGATATAATACCTCGGAGTTTCAAACAATTTTTAATAAATTCGAATACGATTTTGCCCATCCGGGGTTTTTGGAGTATTACTGCTGTAAATAATATCCGTTAGTCGAAAAATGATGCTGTGAAAAAATGTAAAAGAAATGCACTATGAATATGAGTAGTAAAGATTAAAGACCAGGAGCTCTTGCTAGATAAAATCGATAACTTTACAATGTAGTATCAATAGGTATAACTTCTGATGATTTTATACCGATATCCCTAGCACAGTTTCACTGTTGATAGCCGAACCGATCTTGGCGAGAATAAATAAGGAATCTATATACGCTGGCAACAACTGGCGAATCTGTCCGCAAATTCACAATCCGAAACGTCAAACGCCAATCAATTACGTAAAAATATTAATAATTTGGCAATTTTTAATTGAAATACTAACCTTAATGTGCATTGGCAGTCCGCAATTATTTTATAACGCTAAATGGGAGTTAATAGTTCATTACGTTGTCATTCAGATTTCAGCCATTTTGGAACGGAATAAATCACGTTTGTGTCTTAGGTGCATTATTTATCTCTATGGATCGCGTAAACGATTTATTTCATTTCTAAAAGCTTCCTTAATTCAAATTTTTTTTTTTTAAATTTAAGTTAATTAATGAGCTAGTTATTTTACAGGACGAACGTCATTATTAAAATAAGTGAATATAATGACAGTTAACCGAAACCTATCTGATACTATGGAATGCGGGCTAAAATTTATCAATCGTCAGTCGGAATTTTGTCGACCATGCTAGGTAACCAGAAGGTCTAGCATGGATGATCGACAAAACATCATCAGCCTTACTAACAAAACGCCTTAACGAGCGGTCAACTGCATATTTGTTGCTTGCGCGGTGATCTGCGTTTTTACATCTTTACTAATAACAGTATCACGTATTTTATGAATTTTTATGTTGATCCCCTTGAATCTCACATAGGTCTGCGCAGGCGCCGCGGCCATCTTGTTTTATAGACTTCGCGGTAAAACAATGTTTGACAATTCAGTTGTACTTGCAGTTAATTTTATGTTTTTGAAGATAATTTTCGTTTAAAGATCAAATTCACTGTGATATTAATGTAATTCAACATAATTACCAATGCTGGCGTTACTTTTTTTTCAGTTTTAGTCCTATGAATAGTGTTTTGTTGATGATTTAGTTTTGTTAACGATAGGTTTTAGGATATTTCTGCAATTTTATTTTTTTAAAGACTTTTCTGCGTGAATTTAATAAAACTTCCATAAAAAGAATATTATTTAATAATGTAAAAGCCTCATGCATGTGTAAATAAAAACAAATTCGAGAAATCGACGTATTAATTGCGTTAAAATGAGTCCAACATTTCAGATTTTTTCAGTTATTTTTTCGGAATTATTATTATATTTTTTTATCCTTTTTAATTGTATGAACGTGATAAAAAGCGAAGTGACAGTTTTCTTCCAAATTCATAAAGTAAGAGGTGTGTATTTTTTAAATTTTGAATTTTCCAAAATTTTTCGACCATTTAATAGAATATGTTTACAGTCAGCTGTTTTTTTCAATTTTTTTCATGTTGAAACTTAAAATACTGCAATTTTCAAACACGATCTTTTATTTCAGATACAAAAATCTAAAAGGCAATTCTATCTAGTTTTTATAAAGGTATATGCTTTTACGACATCTTCAAAAATAAGAAATATACAAGACATTTAAAATACGTTGGAAAAATTCCAAACTTCGTTCAGAAATTATGAATACAACAGTAACAATTATTACAAGCAATAATTGTCAGCCTGAAACACTCATTTACATTGAAAAATCTTCCGAGAAAAGATACTTGCCGCCAACGGGACTTGAACCCGTGTTCTTCCGATTGCCGGTCGAATGCTCTGACCACTGAGCTATGGCGGCTTATCAAATACCCGCCAAATAATTCAATATATACTAGTGTTTCATTCAACAATTACTGCTTGTTATATTTTTTCCACCTGAAAACAACCAACTTTATTTTTGCGAGGAAGACATTGTTAGTGTTAAATCCCTCGCTAGGTGGCGTCGAGACAAATTATGTCTGCATTTATTGGGGAAATACTTAAACTTGTTAAATATTAATTATTATTTTTTAATTTATAAACTAACGTTTAGACAAGATTTTTATGCATAGCACAAAGGATAAGCCGCCATAGCTCAGTGGTCAGAGCATTCGACCGGCAATCGGAAGGACACGGGTTCAAGTCCCGTTGGCGGCAAGTATCTTTTCTCGGAAGATTTTTCAATGTAAATGAGTGTTTCAGGCTGACAATTATTGCTTGTAATAATTGTTACCCTTCGTGCTATGCATAAAAATCTTGTCTAAACGTTAGTTTATAAATTAAAAAATAATAATTAATACAACAGTCATATACAACAGATAAACTACCCCCTCAGGGTGTGTAAGCAGGGTATATATGTTTTCATGAACAATTTTTTTAATTAGTAATGTTTTCACATCCGCGGCCGTTTGTCAATTGAATAAAATGTTCACGGGGTTTTTTAGTAAGGCTGTATATCAATAAGATATTGACCAAATCCCTCATCTATGGTCAGTTATCAATATTTGCGAGCACGTCCACAATTGTTAAGAGATATTCCGATATACGATTGACAAATTTTAGCCCGGCCGCCGTAGTATCAGATAAATTTCGGTTAACTGTCATTTATTCGGATAATGTCGTTCGTTATTCAAAATTACTGGCTTATTAATGAACGGAGTTCAACGGAGCTTTTAGAATTGAAAGAAGTCGTATTCGCGATCCATAGACTTAAATAATTCAACTAAGACGCGACCGATTTATTCTGTCCGATCTGTGAGAATCGAAAGTTTTAGAAATGTGACTAAGATCTCATTAACTAATTAAACCCTTGTTTGGTGTCAAAAAGTAAATGCGGACTGACAATAATATTTAGGTTAGTTTGTCAATTCAACGTAGTCAATTTATTAATATTTTTACGTAAATATTTGGCGTTTAACATTTCGGAGTGTCAATTCATAGAAAATACCTTATCTTTATTCTCCGTCCTTATCGGTTCGGTTGTCAACAGTGAAACCGTGATAGAGCCATCCGATATTGTAAAGTTATTGATTTCACTGTGAGCTCCAGGTATGTTGTAAGTTAGGTCAAGACGGCATCCGTGATCCAGGGATTAGGCTCTCGACCAGCAATCCGGAAGTCGCGGGTTCAAATCCCTGCAAGCGCAAGTAAATTTTATGTAGTTAATTTGGATTATTTCACAATTTATTAATTAAAAATAATATTTAAGAGCGTTTAACCAGCCAACGGCCGAAAATCCACATTTTGTCGAAAGTTGTTCTTACGATCGTACAGGGCGGTTCCAATGAGAAAGATTAATTATTCTCCGTACCAGCTTTTTAAAATTATAACTCAATATCGATTTTATTTCATTCCAAATTTGCTTTAATTTATACCTACATCCAAAAATGCTGAAAGGCGTGATGATAAAACTATTAAAATTATGTGCTTTTTTCAATTATTTTTTGATCATAAGTATTTATCATTTTTCAATAATGTCAAAGATAAATAAGAATGTAAAAAAAATCTGAAATGTATTAGTTTGTAAGTGCGCAAATAAATACTCAAACGGACCAATTTTCGTCCGGAAACACGTATACCTATATATTTTTTAATGATTTTATTTAAACTAAAATTAAAATTCATGCGTTTTGCAGATAATGTATTGATTTATTTTACTGCATAATTATATGATTTGAAATGGGTGTTGTATAATACAAAATCTTTTTTGAAAATTTAACAAATCTGCCGACGATCTATGGTATAATCTTATTATACTAAAAAAATCATGTTTTCTCAAAATTTTAAACATGCGTTTACTATATAAAAGAACAATCTTTCGAAATCAATTTATAATTTTGTGTGAAAAAGAGTCAATACGTGTAAAATCTGATTTAAAAATTACATATTTGTCTGGTTATATCCTCTTAACAACTGTATTTGCGGCACGTTCTAGAATTGAAGATAATCAGTAAGGCCCTAACCACCATTCAGAATTAAAATGGCTTTAACCGTGTTTGATGACCGAATCTGAATATCCAGACATTTCCCTTCCCCATCTCCTTCCTCACTCCACTACCTTCACCCTCGGAAGTTATCCTCATTGGGGATGCCATAAAAACGTTGGCTAGACCAGGGGTCTCCAAACTACGGCCATCCAAACAAGAACACCACCCTTCCAAAGTTAACCTTGTCAAGCTGTTTGTACACTAACCTCAGCGGCCCGCTAACAAATTGAAAATGAATAAATTGGCCCTCCGGCTAAAAAGGTTGACATCACTGGAATTGGGAGTCTAATTTAGCATCAAAACAACGAAACCTAAAAATTGTACCCAGTAAACTTGTTCCAGCCATAGCTTGCACGTACGTAATCAACTTTCGTTCACAACCTTCTCACTTTTGTATGAAAACGAAAAAGACCAAAACAACGTACAACATCGCGCTGTGATTAGTAAAGATCCAAAACTCAGCGATGAATTGACTGTTTAGAAATAATAGTTAGTATATAATAGAACGAGAGAACCCACCTGAAGACAGAACGATTGAAGATTGAGAAGAGGATTGACTAAGCAGAAAAGGTTAATGAATGTTTGGAAGGCCTGATATCCTGAGACGAATGGCTAGGGTTCGGAGCCACTTATGACTGGATAATAATTGTGGAAGAAATCAAATTCCACCATGCATGGTGTAACCACTGTTTGAAGCGGTCAGTAAGAATTTTAATAGATGATTTGCGAATATCAGGCGAAGCCGAGTAATAAAACAAGTAAGTCATTAAAAATACGATTTTCGATATCCTGGATATCCGCCCTCGCGAATTTCTCAAAACCCATCACAATGGTATAGAGAAAATAATTGCAACATTCCTGGAAAAGTTGCCTTTTAAAAAAGGTGCCGTTTTTTATCAAACGATTTCGTAGTCGTGTTCCTAGAACGCAATTTAATAAAATACATACATTATTAGACGCAAAGTGAAGGCCCCGACATCCTAAATGAGTGTCAGAAAATATTATGCGAAAATACGCAACGGCGACATGAATTGAATTTTAATGAACCGGTGATTTTGTTCTGAATTTCAAATAACGTTAATGACATTTATTTAACAGGCCCGAGTCATGAGCACATGCACACTTATTTAAAGCAATATAATAAGTCATTTGTATGCGGAAACGTGCTTGCTTCCTACACTAAAGATTTGCAAATATCGTGTTTCCTCTCATTGTCGTTGCGACATCTACGAGAAAGAGTGCCAATGTCCGCTTTACAGCTTATTTTTATATTTTCGCAGAAAAAAAATGTGGGGTCCTCACCTGGAACCAGGCAATTTGGGCAGCCAAATAGGTAATCCATTATTTTTAAAACAGAAAAAATATCCTAAAAATTCGTAATCGATATAATTGTTATTAAGTTTATTTTGTAGAACTCCATTTTATTATTTTATTTTTTTTTAATATATTTAATAATACTATTATTCAAGGTATAAAAACGGTTTATTATAAACAAGTTCTGCTTCTGCTTCGTTCATTTATAAATGCCCGTTTGGTCATTTCCTTTTTAAATGCCTCAACGACGATACTTGCCAAAAACTTAATTTTATCTTTAAATAATATGCTAAATTCTCCCTAATACATAGCGTCAAAAATTTTCTAGAACTTATAAATAAAATACAAAATTTAGAACTCCCGCACAACTGTCAATTTTTATCTTTAGACGTAGTAAGCCTTTTTAGCAATGTCCCTATCCAAGAGTGCCTTAAAATCATAAAAGATATACCAGATAAATCCAACATAAACCCAGTCATAATATATGTTGAAACCAACTATTTTATATTTAATGATAAATTCTACCAACAAAACGATGGCTTGCCCATGGGGTCGCCGCTTAGTCCACTTCTTGCCGAAATATTCATGGACTATATTGAAAAACACATTTTAAATTCAGTCTTTAGTAAATACATAATTAAAAAGAGTCCCAGAGGTGTCAATATGTTTTTCTGATTTTTCCGTTTCCAGATTTTCGATTGAGTTTCGCTTATATTGTCTTCATTTATTTAAATATTACAATTTGAGGTTTTACTCATAAAGTTAAAATAAAAATAAAATATTCATCCTAGACTTGCAGAAAAGTCAATAGATGTCGCATATTAAATAAAATGGATAAAGATTTATCCAGACACTATCTAGAGAGCATTTAGTTCGGGTTTGAATCTTGCAATCATACATAAAGATAGTTGCCAATAATATATGCGTTAAAGAAAATGAAGATAATGTAGGTGGTTCTTAGTCGATGTATGGTACAGTTAAACATGACCGAATTTCATATCGACACCGTGGCGCAGTGGTTAGCGCGTTTGCCCGGAAAGCAAGAGGTCCTGGGTTCGTGTCCCAGAGGTGTCAATATGTTTTTCTGATTTTTCTGTTTCCAGATTTTCGATTGAGTTTCGCTTATATTGTCTTCATTTATTTAAATATTACAATTTGAGGTTTTACTCATAAAGTTAAAATAAAAATAAAATATTCATCCTAGACTTGCAGAAAAGTCAATAGATGTCGCATATTAAATAAAATGGATAAAGATTTATCCAGACACTATCTAGAGAGCATTTAGTTCGGGTTTGAATCTTGCAATCATACATAAAGATAGTTGCCAATAATATATGCGTTAAAGAAAATGAAGATAATGTAGGTGGTTCTTAGTCGAAGTATGGTATAGTTAAACATGACCGAATTTCATATCGACACCGTGGCGCAGTGGTTAGCGCGTTTGCCCGGTAAGCAAGAGGTCCTGGGTTCGTGTCCCAGAGGTGTCAATATGTTTTTCTGATTTTTCTGTTTCCAGATTTTCGATTGAGTTTCGCTTATATTGTCTTTATTTATTTAAATATTACAATTTGAGGTTTTACTCATAAAGTTAAAATAAAAATAAAATACATAATTTACTACGTTCGTTATATGATGATATTCTGATCTGTTAGCAAGGTACCAACAGTCAATTAGATCTTTTTGTTACTTTAGCCAACTCCATCAACCGTAAAATCTGCTTTGCGGTTGAAAGGGAGTGTAATAAGTTAATTAACTTTTTGGATTTATCAATCGGTAGAGAAAATAATAAACATAATTTTGAAATTTTCCGTAAGTCTACGTTTACAGACACGACCATAAATTATAAATCTTTGCCTCCATGGTCACTCAATGATACATAGACTTACTAACATCCCGCTCGACAATATATGTAGCTTACGAGAGGGAAAAATACAATTTTAACTATTATAACCTTAACTTAATTTACCCGGTGACTAATAATAAAAGGAATAATAAATTTGGATGTTTGGAATTTGTCGGACCGACATCTAATAAAATAGCTAAAGTTCTCAAAAACTGTGGCTTAGATATTGCCTTCCGCACAAATAATAATTTAGGATCATCTCTTAAAAACTCGAAAAATAAAATACCCAAACTAAAAAATAGTGGCATTTATAAACTCCACTGTGATCAATGCAACCCTGTTTATGTTGGACAAACTGGCCGGTCTTTTAACACTAGATTCAAAGAACACATCGTTTAAAAATAATATTATAATAGAATCACAATTTGCCAAACATCTCTTAGATTTAAATAAAGGACGCAAACTCAATCTGTTAGCAATTAGAAATTAATAAAAACTCTAATAATCAGGAAGCTATTTTAATTAATGAACAAACAAATATAATTCTCTCGCCACTTCTAGATATATTCAAAACTAGTAAAAATACCTAACTATGCTATGAAGTAAATACATGAGTCATCGTGGGTCATTTCAAATTTCAAATATCAATTGTATTATAAGATAAATCCTGATGAATCATCACGGGTTTATTTTATGGAATAATTAACGACCTTCAGTCAAATTTAAACAATCCAGTAATTGGGAAACTTAACCATTAATATTTCAGTCATTTTACTTAGAAGTTTAGGGGCACAGGTAATAAAAATAAAAGCTATTAATTTTTCATCGTAAGTACCTGTCTAGAAATGACATAAATACATCGTCTGTAGGTGGTAACAAGCACAGTTTGATAATGCCTTCAGAGGGCGAAACAGCTGTAACGCATAATAATAATTACGAAGTAGAAGCAGAACTTGTTTATAATAAACCGTTTTTATACATTGAATAATAGTATTATTAAATATATAAAATAAATAAAAACAAAAAACGATATAATTGTTTTTCCGCGTGCAGCGCTGGCATCTTACTTATTTTTAATTGGAATGTGTTCCGAATTTCTTCTACGAATCGACAACAAAATTCGACTGCTTTGAAATTTATATATCCTGAAAAATAACACAAACTGTAATATGTTGGAACCTTTGTTAAGGTAAATTCTATCAATATTCGGTTGTTTCCGGTCGCATAGTGTCGGTTACGACGTGTACCGAACATAGCCGATCACAGGGAAGCAAGTCATTCCTTTTGCGAGAGCTCGCCAGCCAAAATCTAGCTAGCGAGTTATGAGGACGTGTGTTCTCTTAAATCATATTTGTATTGTGATTAATAACAATAAAAATTGTTATTTTTTGTAATTTCAAAGAATCAAAGTCAATCAAACATCACAGTATTGAGATACGGTCCAGTACTAAAAATAAAGACAAATATCTCTAATGTCTCTTTCCCTGTAAAAGATTAAAGAGAAAGAGACATACAACCAAAAGTTTTTTAAATTTTAATTTTCAATATGAAGACAAGGGGTGGTTGCCCAGTGGAGTGGGAGTTTGTTGTTACGCCATTGACCATAAGGAATGATTCATTGATGTAAATTATTTGAAAGCTTAGCAACCTGCCTAGATTTATACTTACAACAGCTTGATTTCTTGTATCGGATTTGTATACCTTCCAATGAATAACTGTTTCAGAGATTGGAGGCCTATTCAGTATTAATTAACGTTCAGGATATTTCTAATTTTGAAACTGTTTATTATTGCTGGAATCTCCTTGAAATGTTATCATAATATCATTAAAAATATTTAGATTATTTATATATTGCCGATTTTCTAAAAGGACGCTGTACAAATTTGACTCCGTAAGCTCTATTTAATTATCTAGAAACACAGCGAGGGGAAAACATGATTTTTCACGTAGAGAACACAATATAAGAAACATTGTACCTATTGGGATTTTATAGTTGCTATTTTATACTTCTTTTTATAAACGTTACATTTATTAGTGGCAAGTGGCAAGGTAAGTTTGATATTTATTTGAAATCCATTTAAGTTTCACTTTGTTTTCTCGATTGAATTAGTGTATGAATGGAGAGGAATCTTGAACCATCTGATCGAGCTGAAACACGGCAGATGGACTCGTTGTTGATGACAATGCATTCTGTCAACTTTTGGTTGAATTCACGTACGCGCACGTGAAATTCGATTACATTACAGCAGAATATACGAAATTAATGTTGATCTTACCCAATCGGTATGATTCAGTTGGTAGCGGTTTAACCAGTTTATATAAATATGAATATTCGTTTTTATCTCCACTAAAATTTTCATTTGGTCTTGAAGAGTTTTACCAAACCAAAGTCGAAATTATGTTAGAATTTTCCTGAAACCAAAACCAGCGGGTTAAAAATAGATAAGTGCATAAAAGGATAAAAGATTTTTATACATAGTGTAAAAATTGTTACTGAAAAATCTTCACTACGTAATAATTGAAAAAAAACTTACTTTTATTTTTAGCAATCAGTTTTACGAGTAAATTGCCTCAAGAGCCGTTTCGTACAATAAAGCTTTTATGAATACTACGATCGTTAGTTGTATTTTTAAGTTGTCAGTAAGTACACACCTTGGATCACATAACAGTTAATTCTAATAATGTGGGCCCAATACGTAAAATACTCAAATTATGCACCATTCATGCGAGAAGACCCGTCTGTTAGACCCATCAGTCTTGGCTGACCTGAGCGTAACTTGCCTTTGGGTAAACCAGCCAAGTATGATGGTGACCGGTGACGTGTACTCCATTAGGCAATTTTTTAAGTGAACTCTTTCTGTGATTCGAAGGCAATCATTTAGAACCATAGCATATTTGACAATTTCTAATTGCACCTTTTACTAAGAAAGTACTTTGAGGTACAGAATTTATTTTTGTTTTTCTGGACATATGAAAACATGTCGAAAATGTATCATTTTACAAACATAATACAAAAACATGTCAGTTCAATTCATTACAATTTTTTTTTGATGCAGGACCGAGAGGTTGAAAATATCGTAAAAGTCTGAATCTATATGTATTGGCGTTTGGTAAAATCGCGCTAGCGGTGAGTGTTATGAATAGCAGCTATAAGTGGAAAAGACGGTGAAATCGAGAAGATTTAACAGGGAGACGAATATTTATAACAATTTTAGGGCTAATTATGAGACTATTCAGTAATTTAAAAAGTATAAGAATATCAGTAATAGTTCTCCGGGTAGAATGTAACGGTAGTTTTAGATTTGATATTAATGTTAACTATATTTTTAAGCAAATCAACAAATTTCAAACAACAAATTACAAAATATCACTAATAGACCAGTTAGGCATACAAAAAATGCTAAAACTCAAACCGTAGACACATGCCTTGGACAAAACACCATAAATACTTACTAGGCAATAAAAGCATGCAGAATTCTTTCACTTAATATAATACCAAAATGCGAGAAACAAAAAAAAATTCAAATACAAAATTAAAAGATGGATTATGGAACAAAAAAGGCAATATTACCAAAAACTTATCACATAAAAGAATAAAACACGTAACGTACAGTTATTATACCAAAATAAATAAAATAATTTTTTTTTACCAGATATCAATTACAGGTTGTCTCAATTTATGTTAAACACATCTGAGAAACTTCATTTGAAAATATTTCTTCCTTTCTCCAAGCGGTTTAAGTTACAAATAGAAATAGGAGACCGTACAGGAGATGCATATTCTAGCTGCGATCTCACAAGGGAGCAGTAAAGTAGTTTAATTGACTCAACGTTATGAAAAGTTCTTGTATTACATATTGGTATGGCCTTAATGGAAATTATTTCGCAGTGATGATCAAACGAAATTTTCCTGTCGAAAATAACTCAAAGGTCTTTGATGAACGGTACTATTATTTTAGTTATTATTAATTGATTACGACGTATATTTTCTTTTACAATAGCTCCACGCAGGAGGCCCTGAAGAAAATAATTAATAATAGCAAAGATGACAAAGATCCTGAGGGGAATAGACCGTATCTGGAGGGTATTTTTAGGAAAAGAAGGAGAGGATATTCTGGGAAGGAAAAAGGTATAAAAGGTGGGTAGGAATCTGGGAGTCACTATGTCTAGGAAGGACGAATGATTCCATCTTCCCACTGCGGTGGAAGGTGATGTTCCGATAAAGCTCTGCTGGAAAAGTCAAAAGGTCTCCCTCCATCAGCCACTTCCGATCTGACCTGCCACGCAATTGGTAACAGACGCATCCACCGCCAAGACCCGGACAAACCTCACTCCAGTGACTTGGGTGGGTTGGTTATCTAATAAATGGTTCACGGGGCGGAGGTACTCATACCTGCCTCCCAACTTGTAACGAAAAATGTAGATATTGGATTCCGTGAACAGAACGTTCAGGAATATTTATTTCACATCCGCTATTTATACTTTTCTGAAGGATAAGCATCATTTACATGTTTTATATACTTGAAAAGCTTTAGACTATCTGAAAATAGAATGAATTTAACATTATGGAATCACAAATAATAATTGAAGAGTGAAGCTATCCGAAAGTTATTAAAGTAATCGGCTAATTCGATCAGAAAATTTAATTACATCTCGATTTCCTGTAAAAACACTTCCGGATTATCTTGAGCATAATACTACAATCATAAAGAAGCCAGACCGCACTCAACCGCACTGTTAATATTGAAAATAACTCGGCGCTCTGCAATTTGCTTGTGCTGACGGGGTGGGATATATTTATTTTAATCATCTCTGTTTGCAATAGCGATCTCTAACACGCCTCACAAAACGAAAGTCTGTCTTCGGTAAATTTACGCGCATTATTATAATAAATTATCGCTGATTGTATTGTTGTTTCACGTTGCATAAAGCGGTCCAGATCACCATTGTCCTTGGAGGGCTTTGAGGAGATCGGTCTTGAAACAAAAAGCAAGTGGAATGGGCGGTTCTGGAAAATTTCTCAACTTACCGCAGAAGAAATAAGAGCCGATGCTATCTGCTCTGATTATAGGCTGGAAGTTTGATGGCTTAACCAACGAGTGAACAATCTTCTCCGGTAGGTCCAGTTCTCCAGTAGGGACAGCGTCCACTTGCCTCGCATGGAAGTATGTACCCATTCTTTACGAAGTTAAATGAAACGTAAACAAAACGAGTTTGCAAACAGAAAAAACAAAAGCTCAAATGAACCTTGTAAAAACAATCCAAATTTAAATCAGATTCATTGTATGTTGTGTGCAAGTCCTCGAGTTGTTTTGCGTTGCACCGGTTCAGAAAACAACACTTTTTCAAATGTTTAAAAACATATACAACATTTTATAATTAACCCTGAACACTTGCGGAGTATTTTTAAATAGATTTGTAATGTTATATTGCTTGTTTTCAAAACATTTAACAACACGCTTAAAATACTCTTCTCGTCGTGCAACACAACAACGTGAATTTATTTATATTCCGAAAAACGCATCAAAACATGTTTCCACCTTTTCATGCTATTTCCCATAACTAATGAAAAATGTTTTGTAATTCCCGAAGAATTTAAACACACACAATATAACCAAAAGTGATTAACATTTTCAATTTGGGAGCCTGATACGGGTCCCCCAGGAACAATTTATTGGATAACCAACATCACTGCCATAGGTCACCCCGAGTGTTTCGCTACGTTTGGTGACTTTTTTTTTCATGAGCTCCACACAGGTCTTTGGGGATGCTGTGCGGAGGGTTTTTTAAGGAAAGGAAGGAGGGGAGAGTTCTGGAAAGGAATGGGGTTTAAGGGGTGGGTAGGAATTTGGGGTTCAGTGTGTCCTGGTCATCCGCCTCCAAGACCCAGACAAACCTCACCCGATGAACCCGGGCACCCCTGCTAAATTACTAAACGTAGCGAACCACTTGGGGTGACCTATGGCAGAGGTGTTGGTTATCCAACAAGGTTCCCGGGGCGGCGGTACCCATTCCCGCCTCCCAAATTGACTTAGTAGGGGTGCCCAGGTTCACGTGGTGAGGTTTGTCTAGGTTCTGTCCTGAGAGACTGGTTGATGGAGACCTTTTAACCTCTCCAGCCGTTCTTTCTCGACCCACCGCCTGGATTCAGTGCAGTGGATTCATACGTTCGTCACACCTGAACCCATTGACCCCTGGATTTTCCCACCCCTCGTACCTTCTTCCTTCTCAAAACTTCCTCTCCTTCCATTCTCTAAAAAGACCCTCCACACATCTTCCCCAATGGTGTCACAGGCCCTGAGGGAATTTTTATCGAGATAACAAAAATGTGGAGATAAGAAAATCACACTCGGCTGTCACTTTCGATTTTGTATAATAAATGTACTTTTCAAATATTAATGACACACAAAATATGAATTGTTACAAACATTATCTTCAGCACCTCTCATTCATGAAACCATTAGAATCTAGCAAAACGTCACAAAAACTTTAATGTACTTCCACTATCTGAAGAAATGTTAATAAATAATAAATTATTGATTCTGTTTAACATTAAATTAATAAATGATCTGTCTTCAAGAATCATTATTAAACGTTTATCAGTTTTATCACATGAAATAATTAGTATGTGTTCTCGGAAATATTTTAATAGTTATTATGTTCATCGATTTCAATTTAACTAAAGTTAATATTAATTTTAAAATGAAAGAGTTTATTGTAGGTGTCTATTCGGATCACGAGAACACGTATTAGCTCATTCTGGTTCAAGATTGATTCGTGGAATGAAATGATGTGTCTTTATGTTAATAGCTATTAAAGTAATGACAATTATTATGGTTGGTCTGAGAACTCATTATTATAAAAATACTGATTTAGGTTGTGGCTCTGTTTGTAACTCTGGTTCAATGAACTCTAGAACTTTTGAATTGAATTTAAGTTTGATTTTCAAAATTGCCAGTGTTTATTTGGAGAAATCAATGCAGTAACTATCTGTAATTTTATATTTTTAACAGAAAATCTCATTTAGAGGAGACATGAAGCGAAGAAATTGGTTCCATTTCTTTACCTCCGATTAGTCTAATTAGGTCTTCAACCTCTAACACCGAACGACCGGAAACTAGCGAATCTTGGGCTATTACTTATTATTGCATTCCAATGCGACGATTGCCTTTGATAATTACCTTTAATTAGTAAAAATGTTTTTTTTCCCAAAAAGGTTCTATCCTTTTTAAGTAGTTGCTGAAAATGAATTGTACGTAAAGAGTTAATAACGACCGTAAAATAAATTGTGTGATATCTCAATAAAAGACAAAGTTTTTTTTAATTTGAATACCGCACAGGGGTCCCAGCTAATCCCAACCGTTTGGAGCCTATGGGATGCTATGGAGATACTATGGCGTTACCTATTATGTTGTGAAGTTAAACCTAGTGAGGAAAGGAAGGAGGTGGAGAAGAGGAAGGTGGGGAAGTACTTCCTATTCAAATCTGGTCACCACACGGTCAAAGCCATTTCAAGCAACGTTTCAATTCTTTCAATTCTGAAAGTGTCTTATACCAGGGAATTCCTCTTGAACCACCCCGGAACGCGACAAAAATATAAAATGTGTTACTTTAAATTAATAAATTGATTTGAATCCGCGATCTAAGGATTGGTAGTCGAGAGCCACCATTCGGCCACGGAGGCCGCAAATGTCTTTTAAATTAATTATTTAGAGTTATGATCTTTCAAAGTAAGACACGATTTAATATTCAATACAATTCATAATTCAAATGGCAACGCTGCAGTACCGCTGAGCAGGTACCGTGATGTCACACGCTTCAACTATTCAACTATTTTGACCTACTATGTCTTCAGTATTATTCGGTACTTTCAAAATATTTGAAAATTTAAAAACTTAAAGTTTCTTTTTAGGAGACAAGATCAGTCTGTCAATAATGTTTATATTATTATTTTTTTCTTTATTCTTCATATCTAAATCATATAAAAACTCTGCCATTGAAACTAATGAAAAAATATATATTTATTATCATATCATTTATATCAAACTATCTATCCGCTGGGTATCCAGTAAAGGCATTCCAGTTTCTGAATTCATTACCTGCTGAATTCAATTACTCATCATTCCGGAGTAATATTAATGGTGGTTGTCTATCCACTTCGTTAAAATATTCATTATTAATGTATATTTACCCAATCATCAAGAAGGTTTATTTTAACCACTTGATCTTTAGATTAATTAAAATAATTTCGCAAACCCTCTCGTATTTCGTAATTTCTACCTCAACTATAACAAAATAATAAATAAAAAAAATCACCACAGCTTTACTTATAATAAACGTATTATAATTTTTACACGACTGAAAATAATACATATAATGACTGTGCTATTACAGTCTCCAAAACTTCTCGACCGATTTCGCTGAATATTTTAAAGTCTGTTCTTATTAGTGGCGTAAGTGTTTGGAGAGGGCAAACAAATGTATAACCAATTTAGGTGGGCCACTCGGCGGGGGTGGGGGGGGGGGGGGGGGGGGCTGCGACCTTCGACACTAGAAGAAAAAAAACTGACTATTCATTTGTAAGTCCTCTTTGACCTCACCCTTCACTTATTAAAATCAGGTCAGTTGCTTTCCATCTTTCGAGAAATATGCGGAAAAAATATACTGGTTGGAATTAATTGCGAAAATAAATTCCTAGTGCGGACATGCACTTTTCAAGCAATAAATCATCCCCCATCGAAGGTCCTTTTTGATGAGAATATATATTTTTTCTTTTTTTGTATGAATACCAAAATCGAAAATATAGATGGTTTAAAAATTCGTTTTTGGCGGCAAAAATCTTCAATTGCCTTCATGCCTAATTTTAGATAGTGGTTTGAAAAGTAGAAGAAGTCGTGGACGTCTGATGAAAAATCAAAACCTGGGTTCGCCTGCGAGGATTATATAATATGTAAGAGTCGAATTTGTGACATGACAATGTATGAATGTGAACGAGGCAAGGAGCGTGTGCCAAGATAGAGTTGTTTGGCAATCCGTCCTCTCTGCCTGTTCTTGTGGGGAAACGGCGTGATTGACAGTTAATTAGTTAGTCAAGAGTCGAAAACGAAAATAACTAAATGGGCGTTTTGCTAACAAGTTAATTCGTTCAAAATGTTCCCATAATAATGTTATTTTGTTATTTGATCTTGATTTCCCTCACCAAACAAAGAACCTTGTTTCTTTGCGGTGAAGAAAAGCGATTATTATTTTACTATGCGTAAATTTATTTAAAAAAAACACATATTTCTAAAATTTAAAAAAATAATAATTAACAAATAAATAATGAAAGAACAATCTGTTTGAATGTTTTCAATAACTCTGGCTAAGTACTCAAGAACAGCATTTCCTATCAAAAAGCTATTTGATTGATATTATTATTTATTTTCATTCATATGTTAGATTTAAATATTGATTCAAGTTTTTACCACCGTGTGTCACTTAGAACGTTGTTCGTGGAAATGCGCCGAAGTCATCGATAAAATTTTAGCGCTTACGCAATGACCAAAATATACCTAATTTTACGTGTTCAGGAAATCGACGCTGTACTTTCAGTAGGTAGGTATTTCATGATGACATGACTGCATAATTTCTCATCAAATGATTTATTCAATTACACAATAGTTACGTAACCAAGAAGCGTTGTCAAAGGAGTAAATAAGTAACTGTCAGCATTCAGACGCCACTTTTTTGTGAAAGTGATTTTCTCGATTTTGCTTTCTTTTTGAAAAAATAAACACCCACGTTTACAATAGTCTCAAAACTAATTAAACATAATTATTAAAAGTAACTAACTAAATTTAATTTATATTTTAACTTAAGACTCCGCTACCCGAATTTCTACCGATTTCTTACATATCTCTCTTAAACACGTTTTGAAGCTTTTAAAAAAAATTATGTTATTCTTGAAGATAATATCTCGACATTCCCCGCGCCGAAACGCAAATTATATAAAATTCTCTTTTAATTCTTTCTTATAAACACGGTTGTTTCAGTTATTTTACAAGTTATATGTATGAAAAAATTCACAGTGTTTCTTTAAATGCTGTTAATAATAACCCCCGCGAGATTTTTGTTCTATTTAAAACGAGTCGTGTTTTATTAAACATTTTCACAATTTTCGCATCGATTTTGTCGCTTTAAATACTAGGGCGCTCCTCTAACATTCGTAATTTCATATCTCTCCATCTTCTTCTTTTTGAGCCAGGTTGCGGAGCCTTAAATAAAACCTCAAATTGAAACATTTAATTAATTAAAACAATATTAGCGACTCTAAATCAAAATTTCGAAACCGAAAAAGAATCCATCGGAAAAAGATCTAGGAATTCTTAGCCTTGACCTTAGTCGGGGCAGTGCTTTATCACTGAGCTAATGGGACCCTTTCCTCTTCAGTCATATTTAACTTGATCATACTTGGTCTAAGAACTACCAACGCATATCTTTTTTAGCTTTACAATTTGGTAGGCGGGTAGTGTACCGCCGCCCCGGGAACCATTTATTGAATAACCAACACGCTACGTTTGATGAATGAACGGGGTGCCCAGGTTCATGGGGTGAGGTTTTTTCAGTTCTTGACGGCGGATGCAACTACCCACCAGCCGTATGGCAGGCCGGATTTAGAGATATTGGTTGAAGGAGTCCCTTTGACTTCCAAAATTCCACGAAATGGGACTGGCAGTAAAAAAATACGTCTGAAGCGATAAATGAAACAATGCAACCGATATACAAAATTAAAAACAAATTATTTGGAAATAAACACAACGCCACAATTATTCGGAGTTGATTAGCCACTCCTAACTGAAATGCATCGTGCATAATGTAAACATAATAATAAAATGTATAATGCAGAGATCTGGACCATTAAACGTGAATCAGTGCCGTTATTCGGAGCTTTTAGTCAATAACAAAGGTAAGCAAGCACAATGCAACCATTCTTCAACATTTGCTGCAACTCATTTGCATATTTGATTCACCAAATCCTGCATCTGTTCTCGAGACGTCCATCGTAAAAATATTGATTGCGTTCATAAAATACTTCCGAGAAAAGTGCATTGTGAGTTGGTGCGCCGAACATCATATGTGTATTTACATTGAATTAATTCAATCAAGCGTGTTTTGTTAAAAGTTAATCCAGCGTGGTTGTGTGGTCAGCGCAATTTACAAAACCCCATCTTAATTAACTACAATGCTTATAATTTATAAAACATTTATAATCCCCTTTTTTCAATTTTAATACGCCAAATAAATAATTGACTGAGCGCCAATCTTCTGTTTTGGAGTGTTTGAACTGCATTTCATCTTTCTGTGTGTTTGTTGGGTGATCCGTGTCCGCATGGTGGTAAGTCCTGTCAAGATGGTAGTCGTGTTTGATAGTTCATTTTTATTCCGCCAGAGCGCGTGAGCAATAACAGTTGACAATGTGAGCAATGCAACGAAGCCTATTGTTAGCAGAACTACTACACAGTGTGTATAACATATTTAGCACATTATTTTCAAAATATTTTGTACTTATTAAAATATTGTTTTTAAAGCATCATATACACGTAGATCAATCATATTAGTTATTTTTGCAGATCACAGACTCTCGATCACGGCCTCCGTGGTCATGGGGTAAGGCTCTCGACTAGCGATCTGAAGGTCACGGGTTCAAATCCCGGCGTACGCCATTTAATTTTAGTTTATCGATTTGTGTTATTTTACAATTTAATCATTTAAAAATAATATTAGGTTTATTTGCGGCAGGTTTGAGAGTGGAAGATACACTCAGTATCGCCCTGGTGTAAACTACCATCCAGTTTTAAAGCGTTCCTTGAAATGGCTTCAAATGGCCCAACTTCCTCTTTTTCATCTCCTTCCCCACCCCAATACCTTCACAACGTGCCCCAATTGGGGTTGCCACAGTCTCACTGGCTCCAGAGGGTTGGGAGCAGTCGGAACTGTTGTGCGTATTCATGTAAAAAATATGATGGTTAGATTCAGTAGTTAGGTGCGGTAAGTACCGAAACTCGACCACGATCCGGTAGGTATCCCATGTGAGAATCGAAGCATTGGATGCGGCCTTTGGCATGCACCGTCGAAGCGCTGCAGTGCATGGGAGTCCAAACAGAATGTTATTATGCGTTATTGTTGTGCACTTGACAAACATTATCAAAGATGGAAATATGAATGAAATTTACATTTATTCATAGAAAAAGCACAATTTTTATGTCACAATTTTATTTGTGTCCAGTATAATTACAATATTTTAACGACCCGAAGCTAAGGTTTATAAGATTGGCTCTCTTAAACTGGTCACATGTTTTGCTTCTATCTCGACTCCAAAAATGTTAAATTTTGCATGTGGAGATGGCCGACAATGATAGCATAGGTTCACCGTATAAATCTTGTCTTGTTTCTTAGAAATAGGTTTGGTAAGTCCAATTAAATAGAGTTTAGACGCATTGACCAAAAATGTCGAATGATAGAATGTTGAAGCAACCGGCCTGATAGCAAATCTGTTCGAGAGAGAAAGATCAGGATAAATAATATATAACCCGTAGTACATAGGGCTATTATTTAATGTTTTGACAATTCCATTCAGACCTTTCCTTTCTGAATATCCTTTCATATTATATAATAAAAATAACATATTAAATAAATAAATTCTAGAAAAAGATATAATGTTCCAAAAATTTTAGAATCCTAATGACGCTTGTAGGAAAGGTGTTTTTCTAAAGAGGTGGTGTGTGAATTTTTCATTATAATGCCGTCGATTTTTATGAAGATATTAGAGTTTTAATAGTTTATCTTTATCTAGCCTAAGTATTATTTATTGTGGGATAAACTAAATGATAAAATATTGCAGTATGAATTATTGTAAAAAAAATCCAAAATTTGTTATTTTCATACATTAATTTATAATACCATGTCGCCTAAAGAACATTTTTGGTTTGTTTTTTCGTTATTTGGTTTTGGTTACCATTATTGGTTTGGTTCTAAATTCTTTGTATATCTAAAATATTATTTATTTTCTGTACAAATACCTCGAAATACAGAATAAAACTTTTTGCATAAACATGGATTAAAAACCATTATAGCGTATAAAATTACTAATATGATTTTAATTAACTAAAATTTATAATCCAGCTGTTGGAAACAAAATGTTAACCATAAACTGTTTTCTAAAAATATTTTAAATGCTTTTTTGTGAGTTTTCGGGTGCTAATAAAATATTTGCTACTTCTGCATATTTGTTCCCTAAGCTTTGTATGCGTGGTATGTGGCCACAGAAGACACCAACACGCTTTAAAAAAATTTCGACATTAATTTACTATCACTAAAAACTGAAAAGACATTTGTTTTCCATTTGCAATTCATCCGAATGATGCTCCCAAAAATTTTAACATTGTCATACACTACAGCACACATTCATAGCCAAAATTATTGCAAATCAAACTGTACAATATTAAAAACAACAAATAAAATTAAATATCTGAAATGGAAGGAACAAACATGTCAAGTAGTAAACAAAATCAGAAAATTGATATATATATTTTTAAGAATTAGAAATTTTCTGTCGATAAAAAATCTGTATTTAATCTACTATGCCTTATCCTTTTTCGATATTTGTTTTTGGGGTGTTATGCCGTGTTGCGCTACCTCCTTCTTTAGCCAACGTTTCGGACATCGTTGCAGTGTCCATCATCGGGGCAGATCCGGCAGATCCGGTAGATGTGATTCTACTATGCCTTAGTTCAATCCACTTTACAATACGGTATTATTAGTTGGGGATCCGCGTATAAATGTAACCTTCTTCCAATGGAAATTGTACAAAGAACGATTATTAAAATTATTTATTGTTATCAAGTTTAATTTGTAGAACTCCATTTTTATTTTATTTTTTTTTATTATATAATCAATAATATTATTATTAAATTAATAAAAACAGTTTATTTTCAAACAAGTTCTGCTGTGTAATTATTATTACGCGTGACAGCTGTTTTGCCTTCTGAAGGCATTATCAAACTGTAATAATTACACAGCAGAACTTGATTGAAAATAAACTGTTTTTATTAATTTAATAATAATAGTATTGATTATATAATAAAAAATTTAAAAAAATTAAAAAATTAAAATTATATTTAAAAAAATCCTCGGACTACCAAACAGAACGCCTGTTTGAAGAATTTCAAGTCCCAACATTTAAAGGTTTATATATTAAAAATTCACTAATTCAAATTATAAAAGAAAAAGATAAATATCCATTTTTAAATAAAAGGAGAACTCAACTTAAATATGTTTTTCTATGCCCAAAACTAAATACGTCTTTTGCACAACATCATTACACTTACCAGGGAAGAACTTTTTTCAATCGTCTACCAGAAGAAATCAGAAGCGTTACCTAATGATAAAACCCGAATACTGCTCTCAGTCAAGAGACATTTTAGAATTATTCTTAAGAAAAAAACTACCGTCACTTAATTAATCTTACAAATATCCTTAGTTTTCCAAAACATTCTTTCTTTTTTTAAATACCTACACACTATTATCAAAATAAATACTGCAGCACGCATGTATTTATGTACAATGAATTATTTAGGTACTAACTATAATAACATTTATGTACACTCCCTTTCCATACACAAGCAAATACTTTCAATGAAGGGAAGTAAAAAACCTGAGATGTAAAATTATTATGTAAATACTATGTTAAACATATTATTAAAAATAAAAAATTATTGAAAAAAAAAAGAGAATTCATAAACAACTTGGTATTGATACGAGTATTAACGTAGCGGTAAAAGATATTTTTAGTTCGTGTGACTCTTTTAGTAACATGAAATGAAATCATTTGCAAAACGCCAAATACCAATCTTCTTTCGGACAGTTTTATTAAACTCTTGTCGAACTGCTAGTTTCAAAACACTTTTTTTAAATACTTTTATTTGGTTTATTAAATATGTATCACCACAACACGGCATGTGCCGAAGGTGCCCGAAGAATTCTCAAATTATGTAACCATCAAAACAAAGAATAAAGAGAAATTAAAAAAAGAGGTTGTCTTATTTTCAAAAAACTGTTCAATTTTTATAACACCGGAGCTCGTTGTTCTACAGTTCTTTTTTTGCTGCAGGAATCCCACAAACTGATTGCATGCATTATAGATACGGTTCGCTGGCTTATACTCGTAAGTAGCATACTTGAATGTATTCAGCGTAATGTAAAATTAAAATGTGAATATTACACTCACGGACGATTAACTAATCTTTCATTAATTGGATCAAACAAAGTCGATATCCTTGACACATACGCACATAAAAAAAATGTTTAAGAAATCGTGAAATCCAATAAGCCGTTTATTGTTACTTCTGCCCACAGACAAAATGAAATAAATTCATCACGCGTTACCGGATTTATTCCAACACCCTATTTAAGGCAATGACTCCGAGGAAAGAAATTTATCATGACTTGTATTATATTTATTACATTTTATTGTGGGTTACGCGCGTAATTACATCATTTGGCAAATGGTTCAATGTTATATTGGTAAAAACACTTTCACCTTTATGTGTGGAAATGGATGATTGATAAATCGTATTGAATAAAAATCTATCTAGTTAGTTGAGAGTTCTCTTATGTTTTTCATAAGGAGCAACTGATAAACTGGGCGCTAGAACGCAGATTGATTTGTTTATTCGGGTTTCGTACAGTTTTTTGCATTTATTTGGCAATGACTGCGTAACAATATCTATTCTCGGTCCACCTTTAGATAAACTTGGGAGAGTACGAAATTTGGTTCGTTTGCGCATACTCCGCCCCCTTCTTCGGTCCCTTCACCACCGCTGTGTTACTCCGCCCATAGATCAGTCGTTCGTCGGCTGTCGCGCTGTATGCACGTGACTTGAAATTTTAACCCTTTCAGACCCTTTGATAAAATGGATATTTATTATTACAAATTTTTCTTTATTCATTGCTTTTATGGTAACACACTTTGCGGATTTTACGACAATGCTTACATTTTACGGCACATGCCCGTGTTATGGTGGTCGATTATTCAAACATCAATGTTTCAGCCAAGTCCTAATTCATTAGATATCACTGTCACTAATTGCAAATAACAAAAGAGGAAAGTATGACATTAATAAGTATGTCCTTATATTCGAATTGCAACAATATGAACAATGCATATTTATAAAACAATGGTGTTACGTACTGTACAATAAAATTACTGAATGTTGGTGTTAATCAGTTTTATTTTTTTATAGGCCGTACGCAAACCTCAACTCACAATTATTATTATTAATTAATTATTATTTGTAAAAAAATATATCTGGAGAACATGATATTCACAAACATCATACAAAAATCGATGATTTCATTGAGCATATTTTCAAAAATTGATAAAATGCAGTGCATTTATTGGAGAACCATTACAATAATTATTTAAATGAATAAATTGTTAAAACTTTTGATTGCAGGTGGGTGGAAAATAATAATAAAATAATTTAGTTAATTTATTTAAACACGGGAATATAATGGGTTAAAGCGCATTCAAGCAGCAGACGGGGGGAGGGGTGGAGACATGCGCGGTCACGGGTTGATCTTATTTTGGACGGAGAATAGACATTTGGTTTTGGAAAAGTTATATTTTTAATTGTTTGAAACAGACCATAGCTTCAATAAAGAAAAACTAATTTAAAACATATTAATATAAATTCGTATTTGACGTTGTTCACCTTAGGAACGTTAGAAGTGAAGAACATAAAAATAAAATGAATATTGTAATAAAAATAATATCACCCTGTAAATCACCATTGTTAACCATGTTTCCATCTTTTACCTCCTCTCGTTTTCCCCCTCCACCTCCACTCCCCCCACCTAGCAAATCTAATTATTTCTGTACCTTTGTTGGTTTTAAGACCATTAGATAATGAGTTTTTCAAGTTGGGAGGTGGGTATGGGTACCGCATCCCGGGAACCATTTATTGGATAACCAACACCCCTGCCATAGGTCTCTCCAAGTGGTTCGTTACGTTTGGTGATTCAGCAGAGGTGATCGGGTTCATTGAGAAAGGTTTGTCTAGTTCTTGACGGCGAATGCGTTTGTCAATACATTGCATGTCGGGCCGGATCTCTCCAGCTGGACTTTCTAGACGCATCGCCTTGCACCGCAGTGGGAGGGATGAATTCATAAGTCCGCAACTCCTGGACACATCGTCCCCTAGATTCCTACCCACCCTTCAAATCTTTTTTCCTTCTCAAATTTTCTTCTCCTTCCTTTCCCTAAAAAGACTCTCCACACAGCATCCCCGAAGATGAAATTAGCCATGAGTTTTCTTTTCCACGGGGCCTCCCTATGTGGAGCTAATGTAATAAAAAATTAATAAAACAAGTGTATCGAAACAAGCGAAATATTTTTTTTAAAAGTAACATCTACAAACAATAGCTCATTAAAAAATAAATGTCTTCTAAAACAAAACTCATGTGGTTTTTTTTAATTGAACTTGTCTAACTAGAGATATCGAGACAGGCTAGTTTACAAATATTTTATTAAAACTTTAGACTGTTCAATAACATCATGGAATTCTAAAATATTTATCACAATAGTTAACAAAACTAGTATTTTCTTATTCGTTTTATGGTCGAAGATGGTTTTACCAAACCTCAGCGATATAATTTCTATTTCTTATTCTTCCTCTTGCTAGTTCCATGACTCACTACCAAATATATGAAGGATGGTGTCTGTCATGTCTCTTAACTTCCAATAGAAAGACAACTTGAGATATTATAATAATAATAATAATAATAATATAACTTTATTGAACAAAAATTTAAAGATTTATAACTACAAAAAAAGTATACAATAGTTTAAAAGTTGCATAAGTACAAAAGTTAATAATGGTAAACAATATACATATAACAGAAGGTACTTAAAGAATAGAGATTTATAATTATAAACGTAGGTTTCTCGTAATCTGCCTCACTAGGCTAGCCTGTGTTGAGGCAGTAATTTTACGTCAATTTATAATTCTGTGAAAATACCTACACCTATGTTAGAAAATAATCGCACAATAGATTGGTTGCATTAATAATAACAATAACATAGGTGCAATAGTGACAGCATTGGTTCATTACTAATTTCGAATTTGGGTGAGTGCACCGGTAAATGCCCTATCATTATTTTTTATCCAAACTTTTATGTTTTTTTTTAAATTTTTTTGTGAATCACATTTTTTTATACTAATTGGAAGAATGTTGTAAAGTCTTGTTGCAAGGTATCTGAAGCTACGTTGACCAAAAGTAGTATGAGTTATGGGAATTTGGAGTAATTCTTTGTTATTGTTTCGAATACAGCGAGTATTTAATCTTTTTTCATAGTATTTATGTATATTTGTGAATAGATGAGTGAGGATTGTTTTTGCGTATATCTGCCGAACATCAAACACATTCATAATATTAAAGATTAAGTTCGAATCTGTAATTAGAGGTAGTCTATTGAGATGTTGGGTTACTTTAAAATAAGTTTAAAGTTCGAATGATTACAAGTTTGTTTATTTGGCTATCGTGAATATCAATCAAACAGTATTAATAGGTTTGCGTCTGCGTGGTTGAATTTAAGAATCCGACTTCCAAAGCATGTCTGCCGCCGCGCCTTACCCGTGGCACCATATGAACATCCGTACACTTGAATTTTCAGACAAAGCTACCATTGTAGTTCGGTTTCTAATTCAAGAATTCGTCACAAGATGACGCAACTTTCGTCAGCAAGACACAAAGGGTCCTTTCCCTTCTTAGGTATAAGTTCTACGAATGTGTGAACCTAGAGTATCTCCCGCTCCCGGACAGTGATGGTATGTCTAGGGAAATTTCCCTAGATCTAGGGGAGAAAAATATTTTTTAGGGAAAAGGGAAATCAGCACAAAATCTAGGGAAATTTCGAACTCTGGCAAAATTTTGAATACATATAACAATAATACTGGTATAATAGATTTTTTTTGGAATTCCCATTAATCTTAAATAGTGTTGATGTACTTACAAGCAATGTTATCAAGCAATGTTATATTTAATACTGACAACTCAAAATGATATTATGTATCTAAAAAGATAAATGGAGACCTTTGAAAAAAAAATTATTTATGTTCTAATTCTAAGAGTATACATACTTTGAAAGTATTATTTCACTTAGCAAAAAGGGTTTTATTTGGAAAAGCACAGTATTATAAGTACATCTACTAAGTTCTGATATCTTTCCAATTAATAAACATATAGCAGGATTAGTGTTACACAGTCCGGTGATTACGTACTTGCGTATAAGTGATTATTTGAATAATTTGACTGCTTACAATGTTATAATATGTACAACAAACGTTTATTATGTATTTTGTTTTGAAAAGTTTTATTTTCTGTGTACATTTGTTACTTAAACTTTTTTTTGTTTTTAAAATTAAAAATAAATAAAAATTTCAAGGAAAAAATATAGAACAATTAAGTAACTGTTAATAAGTTAATGCTCAAGAAATAAAAACAAAGTTTATTATATATATAAAAATCAAAGTCCGCCCCCCCCCCCTCCCCCCGACGAGAGTTTTGATTTGCCAAGGTGGTTGCCCCGAAAACTAGGGAAATTTCCCCTCGAAATCTAGGGAAATATTTTTTTTGGGCATCCCTTCTCCCGGATTTCGAATGATTGACGGTATACTCAGTTGTATCAAGCTTCTGTATATTACATATGACGTCATCGTCCGTCCCGGTTACTTTTTCGTGGTGACTTGCCATCACTGGTTGACACATTGACAGTGGATAAGAAGAACGGGCCAATTTTGGAACTAGTTCCAATTGGATTTACAAAATGATCTCCAACACTTACTTAGCGAAGCCGAACCGAAAGCCGCTCGCAGAAAAACTTGTGGAGCGGGTTAACTGGACAGACGTCCTTACAAGGCTTATCGCTAAGTGGTTCTGTTGCTCCGGCGAGCTGACTGAGGAAGCCCGTTCAATCTCATTGGATCATCATCGTAACCGTTCGTACCTAAGACACGAACGGTGATGGGTGGTACTCTTGTGATAACTAACTCAGATGTCATCTGTTGGGATATACTAGAACTTCGTTTTACAAACTAACCTATCAACATCTGTTGAAAAAAAGGTGAAACTACGTGGATAATCGAAACATTGCAGTAACCAAACTCTAAACAGATGTACAAATAACCCCAACAAAAATTTGATTACGTACAAGAAAAATAAAAATCTGCGATTATGTGAGTAATACACTACATAGTTGAGTAAAAAAATTCAAACACGTTGGGCTTTGGTAAGAATTGCTCGTAATCAAAATAATTCCGGTTTTCAATAAAATCCAAATAAAATTGAATATTTCTGAACGCATTCGAAAACTAAAAAATGTTTTTGAAAGGTGATGAAATATTCTTTTTAATTTTTATTATTCAAAATAAAAGTATAATTTTTTGAAATATTAAATTTTTTAATGCAATCATGAAAAAGTTTAAAAAATGACTCACCTCACGTTTTTTCTTATTAAAATTACCGAAAACGAAAAACAAATATAAAATAATATTTTATAAGGCAAATGCATTAGGAAGCGTTACCTTCAACTCACTTTTTGTCGTTTCATATAAAAATAATTAATAAAAAATTCCCAAATTTTCATACATATTTTTCAAATTTCGGTTATAAAATTTGGTTTCATAAAGGTGTACATTTTAATTATTTTGTGATTTGAATATAAAGCGTGGTGTTTTCTCTTTAGTTTGCGTTTAGATCTATCTCTAACAATGATAATACGGGAGACACAACGATTTCTATGAGACATACATGAGTTGTTCCGAAAAGCGAACATATTAGCCTGATGGCTTAAAAGATTCGTGTATTGATTTCGAGCTTCGGAATTTAATATCAAGTCGATAAGAGTATTTATTGTTGCATTTTACGAATAATGCAAACCACATAACTCGCCACCCCTTTTACATGGTTTGAGGTCTCAGAGCAAATGCACCAAACTGCGTGGGTATTAATTACTGTAAAATAATATCAATCCAAAAACTGCATTGATTTTTACGCTTTGTGGGTGAATTAAAAAAGAGAGTAGTAAACAACACACGCAATATTTAAAACAAGTTATCAGAAACGCTATTTTATTTACATTTATGACAATATTTGAAAATGTCCTACTACCAAAACAGTAAGCGAATATGTTGCTTTTGTCGTATTTAGTCGTCACTCACCTGTCATTCTATTTTTATTATTTACTAGCTTTTACCCGCGGCTTCACTCGCATGGTATTAGGGGGATATTACTGTATAAAGAATTTTCCCGCGGGAATGAAATGTTTGTTCCGATATAAAAATTAGCCTATGTCATTTCCCAGTCCTCCAATTATCTCTGTTTAAAAAAATCACATCGATCGGTCGCTCTATTTATATTATTATGGCGGGTTCCCGGTATGCGTTGGTATGTCACTTTATAAATAAATTGTATTCTCCCTGCGTGTCCTTTCCCATTCGTCCCGTTCCCCTTCCGCCTCCCCTTTCTCTCCCGCGTCCCCTTCCCCTCTCGCGTTCCCACTGCGCCTTCCCTCTCCCCACTCCCCTCGCCCGCTCCCCCGTCCCGTAAACCCCCTCCCAAGTTCCGCTCCCCCCTCCCGAGTGCCCCTCCCCCTCCCGGGTTCCCCTCCCCCCTCCAAAATTCTCTCCCCCCTCCAACATTCCATTCATTCAGTCCAAATACATTCAGTTTTCAAACAGCTCATCTGCCACCTATTGCAATTTTTTTATACAAATTTCATAATGCCAGAGCTCGCCGGTTTGTATAGAAACCTTCGCTGGCATGCACACATCAAATTCCCAAAGTTAGAATGAAATAGGTAAAGTCGTTCGGAAGTTAGGAGCGCACGTAGGTACATTTAGGCGATTCATTTTTATTTACATATATAGATAGATATATATATATATAGACAGAAGAGAACATAGAAGATAGAAGAAGAAGAAGATAGATACATCAGCTGACATGTACATAATCTTGTTAAGCTGTTACCAGCTGACATGTACATAATCTTACCAAGCCGCGACTCCAGTACTTGATTCACTTTATCGTGTCATGTCTTCTAGGAGCATCTTTCAGCTCCTCTTGCGTTTACTTCCGTGTCTTTCTATATTCTCCGTCCACCGAAAGCAAATCCAAATCTTATAAATAGCTCTCTTAATATCCTTCATTAATCATGACGCCTACATCAATCTAGCATTATATTCGGATCCTTACATTCGCAATACGGTACAAGTACAAGTTTTCAGGGAACTCATCATCCGATTCCGTAGTATTTTATTCATTTTGTTGGTCCATGTCTTTCCGGACATCTCATAATTTTAATTTAACTTCACTAACGTTATTTTCGTGTTTCTATATATTAACTCGAAGTATCTTCTTCTTTTTCAAGGTGATCCAATAGACCATATTTTATATTACTGCGTAACTACAGTCTTAAATTTTTTTTGTGAATGCTTCAACATAGTTTTTCCCGGTGAGATGTTTGCTCATCAATCTGTTTTTTTTTTGTCTTATTATTGTATTAATTATCCTGAATCTAATACTATAATCAATTCACAACATTTATTTCTTTAATTTATTCAATAATATAGTTATCCAATTTATAAAAACAGTTTATTTATAAACAAGTTTTTCCATGTGTAATAATTATTACGCATGACAGCTATTTTACCTTCTGAAGGTATTATCAAACAGTTTTATAATCCTGAGAATATACCAAGAAGGCGAAATAGCCACGCGTTATAATAATTACATACCAGAACTTGTTTATAAATTAACTGTTTTTTTATAAATTGAATAATAATATTTTTGAATATGTAAAAGAAATTAAAATTAAAATGGAGTTCTACAAATTAAACTTGATAACAAAAAAGAAATGCACAACACTATCTTATTTTTATTTATTTATTATACAAAAGAAAGTACAAATAACATATTGGGAAGCTTTGCCTGTCCAACTAGGAAAGTTTCCCGTTTCAGGACAGACAAATTGACAGGTTTAGTTCATATTATTCCAAGAAATGTACATAATTACATAACAAACAAAAAAATAGAAAAAGTAACCTGGTAGCATATATTATTATACTCGGATTTACCGAATTAAGATGGTACGAGAGATTTTTCAATATTTAATGATTTTTGCGCGTTTTCGAAGTCGCCTCCATCCATAACCGTACAAACAAAAAAAAAGTTATACCAAAAGAATGATAGTTACATTTACGTTCTATCCCAGGAAATATAATTAAATATTAACAAAAAATATTTTTCATACTTTATAACTGTTTGAAAAATAGTTGTTTTCAACAAATCTCAATCGACCTGCAAATATTTTTCTTATGTGTCGTATGCATAAAGGAAAAAAAAAGAAAAAAAATATTTTTAGATAGAAAACATCTCAACGTATGCCGCTTCATTATTTAATTTTTTAGTTAAAGAGCCTTTTTAGCTAAATTACGATGTGATATTATTAAAAAAACTGCATAAATCAGTCAACTTTAGAATCGTTTTAATGTACCAAAAAACAGGTTAGTTAATAAAATAAAAATATCATCCAATAAAACAGTATTTTAAGAATCTCAATTTAAAAATAAATATATTAAAATCCAATGATTTATTTGGTTAGCATCAATTTTCGTATCATATATTAGGAGCACATTTGAATTATCGTTTCAGTGCTCGGACAGGCCCGAAGACGGAAGGTTGTCTGTCACGCTACTTTAAATAATTTAAGTAAAAGCTGAATCACCCAAAAGATCAGTCATTTACTAGACCTGAATACATTGTCGGAATTATTAAATGGCCCTTTTTACAATTTCTTCTTTAATTTACTATCTACTCAATCGCACGGCCGAGCTGTGTCGGCGCAGTTCAGGGATATTCAAAGTTAACATAATATTATATGTTTATGATAATTAAATAATGTTTTTGATAATTAAATAAATGTATATGATAATTAAATAAATGTTTCCGACATTTAAATAAGAACAAATAATATGAAATCCGAAATATCTATTCGATGGCAAATAACTATTTTTGAAAAAGCTTAATAAAATTTTATTAAATTATTCACATAAAATTAATCACTTATACCCTAGTTTTGTTCACGTTTACATATCTTTATTTATAATATATTTTTTTCATTTCTAGTTTTGTTATTTTCGATAATGCTCTCGACTGGCGTTCCGGAGGTCACGGGTTCAAATTCAGCATGCGCAAGTAAATTTTATTTGATTGGTTTGTGTTATTTCACAATTTGATCATTAAAAAATATTATAAGGTATACTCTTATTTGCGGCACGTTCCAGATTGGAAGATAGTTTCAGTATCGCCCTAGTAAAAGACCACCATTCAGAATTAAAACTTTGCTTTAAATGGCTTTAGCCGTGTTTGGTGACTAGACGTGAATAGTCAAGCTGTCTGATCTGACAGTAACCATGTAGCAACTTTAACTTTTTTTCCAATTTAACCTTAAAAAATGTGTCTTCAAACTCTACTCGAAAACTAAGGTTTTTTGGTTTGAGCTTTATATATAAACATGTATATACCCAGCCGAGTAGTCGACCAACCCTTCACCCCTCCTCCAAATGTACAACACCTACCATTTTTTTATTTTTTTGTAGAAAAAAAACATCAAATATGTCACCGGAGACCGAAATTTCATTTTCATTTTTTACTCCATATAATGTCAGGAATCACTGGTTAAAGTAAGTCAAGTACTTAACATCCTGTATATGTGCAGTCCTAGTGCTGCATATATACATTATCCATTTTACCCTTAAATCGACTAAAATCAAACTAACCGTACAATGTACTTTTTATTTATTTATTTATTTATTGACGCCCTATTGGGTTTTTACAAGTACATATTAAATACAAATTTCACTTATAACAACAGTATAACATTAGAAAAGATTCAAAATATACAAATAAAGCATAAACTACTATAATGTATGACTTTAGAGAACTCGTAGGTACAATTCATATACCTACAATCAGTTCTTGATCGTTTATATCAGAATTTAGCCATGTTTCAGTAAGGGCATAAATTACGTAATTCATCGTTGGTAATGTAGATTTTAGGTCTTGAAGTTTCGTTCTCAGTCCTCTTACATTTTGATAGTATATTTTTAGTTTGTGGGTCAGTTTTTTGGATTAAATTTTACAATTGTTGGGTGATTATTGATATACTTGATTGTAATGTCTTGTTCACCCGATGATTGCCTATTTTTTAGCTCGATTCTTAAATTATTATTAAATGAAAACTATTAATTCTTGTTTATTATTTTCTTTTTAATAACTTTTTACTTAACACTATGTACTATTATTTTAAAAAAATTATTTAGTAATTTTATTTAAATAACTTCTCGAAACTATTATTTCTGTATTGATTATTACCACTTTTTGATAATTTTTACAATGTGCTTACAATTTATACATACTATAATTGTTTAATAACCACTTGATTTCACTGAACTTAACTGGTTTAAATTATATTACACTATTTAATGTACAATTACTTTACACACAATTGTATGCTTCCTAAATAAACATAAATAAATAAAATAAAATATATGTATTGTATTTTAATCAATATATTTTATATATACTGCATATATACCTACAGGGTTTTAAGGGACGTACTTGACTTACTTTAACCATTGATTCCTGAAATTATTTGGAGTAAAAATGTAAATGAAATTTTTTGTTTACAGTAACATCTTCGATTTTTTTTTCTACAAAAAACATCGAAATAGGTGTTGGACAGTTAGAGATGGGGTGAGGGGTTGGTCGGCTACTCGGCTGGGTGACCAGTGACAACATGCGGAAAAAAATTTGATTTTGAAGAAAAAAGTTTTGAAAAAAAAAGTCGCCGGAGACCAAAATTTCATTTAAATTTTTTTTTCCAAATAATGTCACGAATAACTGGTTAAAATACGTCAAGTACGCCTATTAATACCCTGAATATATAATATTGTATTATACTCGTAATATAGGTGTGCACATTTTGTAGTAATAAAAATTCTTGGTGTATAATCGTCTAATCAACCGTTATTATCAATTTTGTTAAGTTTTCAAATAAAACAATGACAACAAGGGGTTTTTTTCTTTGCGATGATATTAATTACAAAAATAATTATCGATTCATTAAAGTAACCTTAATTTACCTTTGAATTTGTGTTGAAAAAGTAATAATTTACATTGGAAAAATTATCATTTTTTTCACTTTCTGCAAAATTTTAAATAAAACTGCTTTTATACCCCTGATATCACCAAATGCTCGCTGAACAAAATTACATACGAGTTTCATGGTAAAGTCGACGCCCTAGAGCTTTACGGGAGGAGGAAATCGGGGAATTAGATTACAAGTAGCGTTGTGAAATTATGTACAACTTTAAAACAGAATACCGAAGTTAAAAAATGTAAAAACTACACGGGCGACATTACGACGAAACAGCAAACTAATTTCACCAAATTTGAAAATACTTAAAGGACTGCTAGGCTTGGTAATCCCCCCATTACACGTATCAATCCTCGCATCAATACTCGAGTATTGATGCGAGGTTTGATGCGTGTAATGGCAAATATTGACGCATCATCAATAATATCGCAACGCATCTAGAAATCTGGATCGGTCACATCAGTATTGGGGCGTGGCCGTAAAGTATTGGGGCGTGGCCGTAAGTGGTGGGGATATTGATGCGCGGTTTGATGCATGTAATGGCTCGCCGCATCAATACCTCAGTATTCCGTGTGCACCATGGAGAGCAGTGGTCCCTTTTCGCCTGTTATTATGTCGGACAGCGATGTTCCGCCGCGAAATGAGTTAGCGGCATTCATCGAGGCCTATGAGATGCGTGACATATTATGGAACACACGTCATAAGAACTATAAAAATGTTGTTAAGAGAAAAAGGGCCTTGGAGGAAATAAAAGAAACGATGGTTATTATAAAACCAAACATTACGAGGGAAGACGTACCTTGCAAACATCACATTGTTTTATGTCAGGTCTTATACCTAGTATTATTATATTATTAAAATATGTTAAACCTTTTTAATTTTGTTATTATTATACTACTGTGTACCAATGCATCATATATCTCTTGATTGTAAAAGCCATTTTATGGCGTTTAAATAAATAAATAAATAAATTTCGAAATTATTTTTCAAGTTCAATGAAAGTTCTATTCACGTTCTGTTATTCAGTTTTGTAAAGCAACTAGCCCATAATAATGTCATAATTTTGAATTTTATGAAAACAGTTTTTCAATGAAGACTACCAGTGACCCCCCCCCCCTCTCCAACGCTTAAAACAAAAAAGAGCGACACCGGAAATATTTCATGTTCACAAGTACACTATAGAGTTATAGCTAATTTTTCTATTGGCATGATCGAAGCTCTCATGGCTGTATTTTGTTTCAAAATATATAACTAACTAACTAACCATCACGCCGTTTCCCCGCAGGGGTAGGCAGAGAGGACGGACCGCCAAACAACTCGGTCTTGGCACACACTCTTTGCCTCACTCACATTCATACATCGTCTCATACATTCTCTTCTATTATTCTTTCAACATCCCAGTTTGTCAAACTTCTTATGGGCAAAGAAGTTTTAAATATAATGCAACAAAGCTGTTCAATTCTCTACCTCCTGAAATTAGAAACACGCAAACCAAAAGTACATTTAAAAGTAAAATCATTGATCACCTCAAATAAACATATCCATCACAAGTATTTAAAAACAGACTTACCTTTATACCTACTGTGTGTATATATGTAACCATGTACCTACTGCAATCTTCTTATATATATGTAACATACTTGAATTGTATATTTAAAGAAAAAAAATTATATTAACCGGCCATTTTCATAATATTACTACAAAATCTTAGATAACCACTCTGTAAATTGCCATCTCAACACAGGCGTTTCACACCTAGTGAGATGGGCAATACGTCATTTTATAACCAAATGTAATATGAAAATAATTAAATAAATAAATTCTGACTTTTGACATGACCCGACTCAAGTATCTGATTCACTTGATCGTGCCATGTCTTCCTCGGGCGTCCCCGACTTCTTCTACCATTCACATTCGCGTCGTATATTCTTCTTACACTACTTCCTTCGTTCATTCGCTCTACATGCCCAAACCATCTGAGGGTCCCTTTCTTAATCTTACTCATTATGCTTCCATCGGCCTTACATTCTTTGCGGATATCCACATTTCTCACACGATCATACATTGTTTTACCACACATACGTCTCAGGGATCTCATTTCAACAGCATTCAGTTCAAAATATATGGACTAACCATATCTAACAATTTGTTAAAATTATCATTACTCATTCTAAAATATTTTTTATAATCGTGTGGATCACTCAGCAAAATTTCATCCATTAAATTCAAGTGTGAGAATTTTTCTTTTTTGAGAAGCCAAGTCCTTCACCCACCGTTTGCGCTTCAATCGTTTCTTTGAACCGAACGCCAAAATTATAGCAATACAGGCTTTTCGTTTCGGATCCATCACTTAAAACGCGTCCGTCCCGCAAGGATTCGCATCGATACTGACGTCAATAATATTGACACGTGTAATGGCTTACCTTGTGAGCCGGTTGCGATATTTTCGGATCGCGATATAATATTGATGCGAGGATTGATACGTGTAATGGGGGGATATATTCGCAAAATATATTCGGATTTACAGTGTGAGATAAGCAGGTAAGTTAGTTGTAAGTATTGAAAAGTATAAACCAGGTGCCTGATAACAAGTTGGAGGAATTACATAAAGATTTACAACATAAAGAGTTAATGCTATTATAAACAATATTATAAAGATATGAAGTTATGTTAGGTTATGTGTTTGAAGTGTGAACTTATAATACATAGTACACTTATAAGAGAAACTATATTAAAATTTACAAAATCAGATATAATTTGTGTCTGTAATAATATATTTGTTTTTTTTTTTAATAATTTATGCGTTAGAACAACAATGCTTAATAAATTATGTGCAAATATGATTACATATTTTCACTCATTTAAAACATGTTTTCAGTATCTACAACAAAACATTTGAAAACCTCAGTAGGTACAGGTTCTCCTTGTGAGGTGTTCACGAAACTACATAATATTTAAATGAGTTATGAAACACAATCATCAATTAATATAATATTAGATATTCAAAATCTCTGTACGTAGATGTTTAAGGGAGTGTTTATATTATTTAACCGTAAAGTAAATATAAAAAATTAGAAAATAATTTATTTAAAAAAAAAAATAATAATAATATTTTGCCTACTCGGGGTTTTAGAAACTTGTGATGATATACATAATAATTTTAAGAAACAGTAATCGTGAAGTAAAATAACATAAATTAATAAATATGTAAATTATGGACAAGCCGCTGCATGCCACTACACTTTAAATAGGCATAAAATTTGAAAAGTTAACCACTTTTAAACTTAATTACCACAAGAACCATCGGTTTCAGTCGGGATTGACGGAAAAATATGCATTAAAATTCGATTTTCATTAAAAGTTTAAAAATCATCACCTCCATCACGGCCATATTTTTTTGTATGGATTTGACATTTGCGAAGTTTCGTTTCAAACTAAAAATGCATGAATTACTTAATTTACCTAAACTAAGAACCTAATAATTGTTGAAATGAAGTATAATTTCCATAATCTGTGCATAAAAATGCGGCGGCTTATCTATAAATTAATAAATATGCTATTTAAATAATATAAAACACATGCAGAATTTATATGTTAACATTGATTATTATTATTATTGAGGTATATTATTATATCCTTATAACTGCACTCCTTGAAGTTTAAATCTACTATTCCACCCACTCCTTCCGAGAAAGTATTGACAACAGCATGCTTTTTAGGTGCAAGCAAGTATCTGTCACCATATTGTTGTTCGAGTAGTTCTTGTTAGTATATGGAAGGTAATTAGTAATTAGGCTAAATAAATCAGGGCTGACTATAACACCATTAACAATAATAAAAATAAAAGTCAAGTCGGAAACAAGTCTTTTATTTGAGAGTTTAATAATTTAAATTCTTTCATCAAGTGGCTGTAATTTATTGTTTCCACAGGTAGATCGATTTTATAGTGAATATACAAGAATTTTTATGTTGATTTTTTTCAATGGAATCCTAGTGAATTTTAAAGTGAGATGACCAAATATAAGAATTACACTAAACTTATGGTATCCACTATTAAATATTTTTTTTAAACATAGGTTGCGATTCACACGCGGTAGAAGTGAAACCTTCTGAAAACTAAAGTAGACAAGAAAAAGTAATAAAGTCTACGAAGCACTTTTTTATCAATGTGACGGATGACTTTTTTATATATGTTTGTCGTCGCATTCCAGTACACCTTTTCCTAAACATTTGGTCATATTATTAGTATTTGGGTTTTCTTCTTCGGATTCGCTAGATGTCGCTTTCTTTTGTGTTTTATTTGCCTGTTCATTTTAGAGTGGTTTGAAGCTTGGATATTGATTTTGCAAAAATATACTTTTTGTTTTGGATTTCGCAGGATTTGTCCGGTGAACTTCTGGCCGCTAAGGTTCTTCAGGCGCTTTATACCACTACACCAAAGAAGACTTACAGGGACTGTGGAATTATCGTATTATATTGGAACCGAGTTCCCGTGAAATAAATCAATTTTTATTACTATCTCATTCTCTCGCAAGGTTAAAGTTTAGTGTCGCCCGCTTCCGTTTCATGGAGTTTCAAATTAGAACTAAAGCTAAAGAAGTTTTCAATTAAAAAATATTTGCCAGAGGAATGTGATTCATGGTGGTGGAGTAAATCATGGATACTTATGCACATAATTGAATGATTTGTTTGGCTTATTGATTTTCTCGGAAAGTTAAACTTTAAATAGACGTCTCGGAGTGGTGGATGAATTGCCGCCGGCTATCCTCAGCTCGCCTCACGTGTTTATGTCTGGGCCGGTGCATGAATGCGCCCGCTGCCCGTCTATATGTCTGCAACAACAGTCGATGTCAAATGAATAATACCAACGGGTGGTCTGTCTTGACGTGCATCACTACGGACTACGGGTATACTATGTCATCCAGTGACGATATAAGTTTCTATCTAGTTTATGGAAGGATTCACTTTATTTTTCTGTAATCAACATTTCAATGTGGTAGTCTCATGAATCCTAACATCTTTTCATTACACGTAATGAGCAATGTTCTCAAGTTTCTCAATTGTTTAGTTTTGGTTTCCTCCTGATTGTACTTTTATGTTTAATATCCAAATTTAATGTAGAATTTATTGTAAGAAGTTCGTATATTATATTTTAGTTTAAAAGTTCTTGTTTTGTCCTGTGCTACAAAAACACCGTTATTGGCTATTATTATTATCCTGTGTGTGCTATAGCAGCACTGTTTTGTTAATCTTTGTTCTCTTGTAATTGTTTTGTAAATACAATATATTCTTTATTTTATATTATTTTATCAATATTTTGTAATGGACTCGTAAGGAGCACTGTAGGATTATTTTTAATTTATTATAGTTAAGCTCACTTGAAGTGAAATGGCACAAAACTGAGTTAACAACATTATATAACAACAATTTTTCAATCGCTCTCCTAATAAAGCAGTTACTTGTGTTTAGGAGAGGACAACTAAATACTTTTACATCTAAGTATATAAATTAAAAATATTATTACAAAAACTAATAGTAATTTTATAGTAAATACGATACATGTAATAAAATTATTGGTTAGTTAATAAATGATTCAAAGGATTGATAAATCAAAACATATTTCTAAACAATAATTAAAGTTATGAGGTGGCACTGGAGTATTTCAATTTATTTTTTTTTTATATATATATGTCGTAGTTTTCATCCGATCGTATATCTAGGGGTAATTTGTTGAATAATTTTAAACCCTTGAATGTATATTGATGTTCTGCTGTTGTAGTTCGTACTAATGGTACGGTTAATCCTCCAACAGATATGATTCTTCTAATAATGTTTAATTGTGGTATAGTATTTTTATTAAAGAAATCTTTATGTAATTGTAGGAGTGCAATTTTGTCATAAATTTTTGGTAGTGGGGGAACCGGGAAATCTTGGAAAACATTTATTAATAGGGCTTTTTTAAGATGATTTTTATTAATATTTTTTGAATTGTTTCCAGTGGAAGTAGGGATGATTTATATGCACCCCCCCAAGCTATGATTCCATATTGTAGTACAGAGTGCGCAAGTGCGTAATAAATATATTTTAGTATTTTTAATGTTACAGTATTTCTAAGTCTAAAAAATATATAGATCAGTTTTCTCATTCTCTCTACTGTGGAATTTATTTGACTTTTCCATTTGATGTTATTATCGATAATTATTCCAAGATATTTTTATCTGTGTTACTTTATTGGCTCGCCAACAGAATACATCTATAATTATTACATAAATTAACAATTTCAATATGGTGATAGCGATGATTCCAACTATAGGTGAGCACACCATTCATCACAACATTTTTCGTGCAACGATAATTTACAATAAATAAATAATAATAAATTAAATTACAAGATATCATTGAAGAAGAAGATCAGTAATAAAATCTAAACGTAAATGAAAAACACAGAAAAAATATAAAAGACAGTAGTCCCAAAAATTATAAAAAAAGAACTGTTCTTACGAAAAAAATGAACATTCCTTTAGACTTTTATAAAAAGGTCAATACGTTCGTACGTTCTATATAAATAAAAGCGGATTTATTAATACGATTGTTTCCATTGAAAAAGGTAGTTAGTTGCCCATGGTATGGAAAAATTAGTCGAAGATAATATTGTTAATTCTAAAATTTGAAAATATGAGATTGACAATAGAGAACTCCAGTCCATTTTTTAATTTTTTTTTTAAATAAATAATGACCTTCTGACTTAAATAACTGCATATTTTTTTTTAGAGTTAAAATAATTTTCAAAGTTTTAATTTTTCAAGATCCCCCGAAAAACACCGCACGTGTAATGAATCGTGTGACGTCATCACTCCTGAAAATTTTTTCAACAGGTGTTCATTTTGTATGACAGTTATACGGAAAAAGGTATGGTACAATTCGATAAGTTAAAATATCATTTAGGTGGAATTATTTATTTATTATATGATATTTATTATGTTATTATATTTTTCAATATTACTGCGGGAAAGTGGTGTAGAAATTGATTGAAATTATTATTTTTTTAGCTTTTAAAACCAATACTATCTCAAACGAAGCATCACCTGCACACTGCAAAAATTGAAGGTAAATAAGATCTTACGGATCCGTATGAAGATCCGGGTCACTGAGCCGAATCGTTCGCGAACGACTCACTTCTCTACGAGCTTCTTATTCAAAATGGCCGTCACCGATCAGCTGGTCGGCGCTTTATCTTATTTGCCTTCAATTTTTGCAATACGTCTATTTTTGATACTGAATTATTTAGGCTTAAATATGGTTTCAATAAACACAACAAGTAAATCTCTATAAACAGTATGAAATAACGAATAACATGAAATGTTGTTAATACTGATGGCTTGTGCATTACCTACATAATCAAAGATTTCAATACAATGACTGGTGGGGCGTGACGTCAACACTAACCACTCAATAATACCAACTTGACGCTGTGTTTTGACGAGAGGTTTAAAAATGCACTTTTCAATAATTTTTTAAGAACTCTGCGTTTAATATTATGAAATAAAACTTATATATTCAGAATCAGGGTTCATTGGTCTATATGAACATATTTTTTTAAAGCCATAATATTTTTCACTGGAGTTCCTTATTATGACTGACGGAAGATGGCAAAGGCAGAATTGATAAAAGCACACATCCCGGTTAGACGAGAGGTTTTTGGTTCGAGTCCTAGTTGCGACCATTATCTTTTTTTTTCTGTGTCTTGTTCTCTTTCATATATTCGTTTAGATTATTAGTTTTTTTAGTTAAATGAGTCGTACGTATATAATTGACAAAGACCAAATATTTTTGGGAGATGATTTTGTTACCATTATTTCGGGTTCAAATGCTTATAATTGAAAGTTTTTACTTTACTTTTAAAATTATTTTTCAGAAAGAGGTGTGTAAATAACTCAAATATTTTAACGAATAAGCTAACGTGATATCTTGGGAGTGAAATGAAGTTTTCTTAATAAGTTTGGTAAAAGAAAATTATAATATCTTGGGGCTAGAAGTGTCACGCGAAACGGATAATATTATATTATACGTGTGGGCGTGGCCGAGATGATATGCCGTGATCCGCCGTGATCTGCGGGCAAAGCGATTTTGAAAATGATGTTACCCCCGATAAAATTAGGAAGCTGCTGTAGTCACGCTTCCGTCAGCTGTCAATGTGACAGATCCCGTAAAAAGAAATGATGTTCCGCGCCCTCTTCCCTCCTCCTCCACACTTCCTCACCCCCTTTTGCTAGTGGGGACGGGGTGAGGAATATTATTGCTTCCGTGCGAGGCTAGAACAGCATATCTCTACATATTATAAATTAAAGTCTCCCGTGTCGTCTGTCTGTTCGCGATAAACTCGAAAACTACTGAACGGATTTTCATGCGGTTTTCACCAATAGATAGAGTGTTTCGTGAAGAAGGTTTAGGTATGTAATTTGTCAAGGATTTGTGTAAATCGGTTGAAACATAACGATTAGTGTCTGAAAAAGTCAAGCCCCCTGGTAGCTTTCGTCGAAAACACTGCCTAATCCTTTTGGGATATAACAAAACAATTTATGGTGGGATATTCCTGTTTTATAGATCTCCTAAAAGTCCGCGAAGGCATATATCTATCTTTTACGGATAGCTTACTATACCCATTCTATCTTCTAAAAAAATGGTCACGTACATTGTAATAATTGAAAAGTTATTTAGACGGATACAGTATTAATCCTTATTAACTTAAATACGTTAGTTACCCCAAGCATTTCATGCCCATTATTAAAATCTTTCACACCATCTCTACTTATTATAAATTAAAGTCCTCCGCGGCATCTGTCTGTCTCTTTGCGATAAACTCAAAGATGGCGGTGGTTATAAAGGTTGGATAACCATCCAGTAGATGACGTTGTGTTTTATTAGCCACAGCAACGCGTGGCCGGGTCAGCTAGTACCGTATATAGGCCACGCCCAAATACCGCATTAGACTATAGTGCTCGTGTGAGGCTAGCGTGAATAAAAACAAAAATATAATATTTTACGTGTTAAACGCGATCGGATTTACGAAACAACAAATGAAAGATCAAACGAAAAAACAAACTATAAAAGAATTTAAATGAAGACAACGAAGCATTTTCCACTTTATGAATTTTACTTTTTATGAACGATGAATGAAACAGCATCAGAACGATAAGTTTTATATTAGCAATTAGTTTTAAGTTAAAAAATAGGGCTTATTGAGAATTTCTTACAACTGTCCCACAACGTTATTAGTCAATGAAATGGAAAAACCTCGGAAGATGGATGAATAATTGTTGAAAACATTTATTCTTATTTTTAATTAAAAGCCGTATCCTATTCCTTCGGGTTGTGCTCTCAAAGATGTCAGCTCATCGATAATGTAGCGTCGACAGATATCTCAGACGAGAATGCACGCTTTATGCACATGCACAATGAATTCAAGCAATTAAATGTTGACTCCTTGATTAATGCATTCACGAAATCGTGTATGTAAATCAAATTACTTACATTTACTTCACTTTTGGAAGGCGTATCAAAAGTTGTAAAATAGTGCGGGGTGCAAAATTAAGAAAACAAAATATGATTTAACTCAACTCAATTTTAGAAAAATGCGCAATGTGTTATTCTTAATTTGGTTACTGAATTTTGTTTTACTTTTGTCGGTGTAGGTAGCGAAATAGATTAGACTAAGGATGTGTAACCAGGTAGTCCGGTAAAGTCAGGAGATCAAAGGAGCCAGCAATTTTAATAGGCAACAATGTTGTAATATTATTTTAGAAAGCCGTTAAAATGCCAGCCTGCAGCTCTAAAGCTCTCTATGAACAGTGAGCTAAAATTTATCCTGCTTCAATTGTGGAATACACGATTCTTTCGTAATGAATTCTGGACTTTAGTGACGTATTGCAGGGTCACAAAAAGCACTATTAGCGCATGCCTTCCCTTTCAAACCAACGATTAAAAACATGATACCCCTTTATTTAAGTTTTACGAGAATTAATGAGCTCATTATCGTAAATACCTACATACGCGACATACCTCCGTTGTAATATTCAGTGAGCTTATAGAAATTTCGCCATTAAAACAACTTTTGTTATTTATGTTTTGCACGACTTCAGAAACTGCGCTCAGTTTTACAGAACCAATTGATACCACATTTTATAGTAAACTTAACTTTGAAAACTTCTTACATCGGCAATGCTGAGGTGACTCAGTGATATTTTCAAGCAGTTCATTGGACGTATTCTGGTTGGTACATATTATGTATGGGACTGCCGCTCTATCAGGATGAAATTGCTCGCATTTATTGTAACTATCTTGTGATGGGTTCATTTGGTGAGACGATTTTATTATTTATAAGAATCGTTTTATTACATTGCATTGTCTCGGTCGACATTAGTCGTCTGCGATGCGGCAGAGAGATTCACCGGTGGGAAAGTTCTATGATCGATTCTCCACGTGTAATCAGCCGTGTCGAAACGCATCAATAATAATAAGAATAATAATTGTTACAAGAGCAATTCAACAACGCACGGATTTGGTGGAGAAGTGTGGAGGATTGTAGAGGCGGCCCGGTAATGAGTAATGAGGAATAGGCGGTCCAATTTAATGTTTTAATTTGAAGGCAACGCTCCTGATGTGTACGAACAATGTGCAATGATTGTATCTGGCTGAGCGTACACTTGTTCCAATCTCCTCAGTGTAAATACCCGCTTCATTGAGTCGAACAATCCAATTGTTCATTAACTACACGTTTATCAGAACCCGGTGCAGTTTGCGTTAACTTTAATTCAAAATCAAAGCGAAGAGGACTCATTAAAATTCCTTTCGGCTGTCTTGTGTATATATAAAGGTAGATAATTGTGTACGTGTGCTTTACGCTTTACGCAAGTCTTCAATCTAGATTAAATAACTTAGTCCAATCAATGATTGGCCGGTGGCCGATTGGCGGTTGGACACATTGCCTGGAAGTGGACACTCCAAGGTTTGTGATGAAATCACGCTTTCACGCACGCATCATTAAAGGTTAATACCATTTACATGCTAACAGAAATTTGAAAACGATTATTTTATTTTTCAAACATCGGGGTCAATAAGATCAACGCAGCTTTACAATGCAACCATTAAAAAATATTTAGCATTAAACAATTATTTATTTTTAAACAAATTACACGCAATTCCATACAGAAAAGTTGTACTCACCATTCATCGGTTAATTAATTTTTCATAGCTCATAATAAAGAGATGTTTCATATACATCACTTTTTACATTATCGCATTTTTATTACAATATCTTAGTTTCTAAGCCGTAAATAACATTTAAATAGTTACATCATCAATCCTAAAGTAGATTACAAGTGATATTTTATACTTTCTCCGCATATTTAAGCGTTAAAACGCATAAAAAGTGCAACTGTCATCCTAGGTTGAAAATAGACAATTAAGACTTAAACATAGAGTTTTCAACCCATAGAAGTATATATTTTATAGATAGTGAACAATACTGTCGTGCATAAATAAACCATAGAAGGTAGTTATTTATAGATAGTGAATAATACTCTAGTGCGTAAAAAATCATAGAAAGGATACTCATAAATAGATTCTCTAAAAATTAACAACTGACTTCAATGCTCGTCCTGTAAGGAAAATCTGAACCATAAGTGTGGAGGTAAATCAGAGGAAAATTATAAAAAGTTGAAGCTGGAACTGAGAAGTACTTGGCGATGCAGCAGATGCAAATCCTCAAATATTTCCGTCGACAGATGGACTTGTCGTCATTCAAGGCACTCCATGAAGACATAAATTTTTTACGTGACGAAGTTCAAGGGATCCAAAAATCTGTCAATAGCTGCCACCAGGATGTCGCAACTTTTAGCAACAAGATTGCCAATATAGAAAATCGCCTTCAAAAAGTCGAAAAACTGGAGGTAGAAGTTATGAGTTTAAGACAGAAAGTACGCAGTATGATTGATGAATCAAGTAAAAAGGACCAATGGGCAAGACTTCAAAACCTAGAAATAAGGGGGATTCCGGAAAAGAAAGGTGAAAACCTAATTACCCTCATTTCAAATATCGCTAGCTTGGGCAACATGAAACTCGGCGAAAGGGACATGGAGTTTGCAACTCGAGTTACTCCCAAAGGCAGCGACTCAACTGGGAAGTCAAAACCAAAATCAGTAGTCGTAAAATTAACCAGCCGGAACTAGAAGAACCAGCTCCTGCGGGCGATTAAAGATCGCAAGGGGATCACCTCAACGGAATTAGGATTCACGGGAACCCCGCAAAATGTCTATGTAGGAGACCATCTTACAAGCATGAACAAATATCTGTTTAGAAAAATGAAACAATACAACTTTGTATAAACCACTTATATGATGTGCAAATCCGACCGGTTTCAGAACAAACGTTCCTTCGTCAGGGAAAGCTTATACTAATTTGACAGTTTAGAACAATGTTTTATTGTGGTAGGGGTGGAGCCGTTGTTAGTTAATAATGTGGATTGGGTGGGTAGGTATTAGTGTAGAGTGGGTGGGTAGGGGAACAAATCCATAATTGGGCTATATGACAATATTTTTTGTTTGTTGATAATAGATTCATTATTTTTAAGGGATTTTTTAATTTCCAAAGCTTCTAAGTTATCTAAACGTTTTCCTTTATGATTAATATGAAGAATATTTATCCCTGTGTTTTTTTTCAAAACTGTGGTTATTTTCAATGATATGGTTAGCGAACTCAGAAAAATTATTATTATTAAGACACCTTAAATGTTCTTTGATTATGATTTCAAAATTACGAGTTGTTTTTCCAATATAAAATGAGGGACAATCATTGCATTTGAGTTTATATATTCCGGAATTAGTCCAATCATGGATTTGTTCCCCTACCCACCCACTCTACACTAATACCTACCCACCCAATCCACATTATTAACTAACAACGGCTCCACCCCTACCACAATAAAACATTGTTCTAAACTGTCAAATTACTATAAGCTTTCCCTGACGAAGGAACGTTCGTTCCGAAACCGGTCGGATTTGCACATCATATAAGTGGTTTATACAAAGTTGTATTGTTTCATTTTTCTATAATGGATAACCACAAAGTATAATAGCTACATTCAAAAATATAAATATCTGTTTTATCGTGCAAGGCTTCTCGCTAAGTAAAAGGGTTACCAATTTGTCTGTACAAAAAACTCAGCGCCCATCATAATCTCAAAGGAGGCAGACTTGAAGAAGATGCAACTCCAGCAACAAGACTCAACTGAGCAGATGCAGAAGATCCTCAGCCGAGCCAAGCCTTAAGATAAGGCCATTCAAATTTATTGTATTTCTTAAAATTAACTTCACCTTAATTTTAAATATTATTTCATCTTACTTAGAATGTACCTTTCCCTCCCTTATATCCAGTACCTACCTTACGGATCATTTCACTCTAACACGTTCTTTTATTCTGTCAATTTTATGTACAATCATTTGGAACTATATAAAAACAAACATAAATCCGTCAATAATAAAATACGAGTACGGATTCAAATCGATTTCAAGTCTGCACGTAATCATAGATTCACTCGGCTCAAATGATTTATATTAATAAAACGTAAGAGGTCTTCGCACTAAAACTGATACGTTGTTGACGGCTGTTCGGTCCAACGAATATGATGTTATCGCTCTGACTGAATCGTGGCTCGTTGATGGCATCCGCAACGAAGAACTATTTGATGATCGCAACGACGTACACCGCCGAGATCTAGACTATGCTCGTACAGGCCAGCGCTTGGGCGGGGGTGTCTTACTCTCTGTTCGTCATGAGCTGGTAGCTCGCGAGCGCCCGGCGTGGTACTCACAAGCTGAGGATGTCTGGATAACATTAGAATCCAAAGGACCTAAACACACAAATCTTCACATATGTTGCGTTTATCTTCCTAAAGGACCAACATATCGTGAAAATATGGAAAGCTTCCTCACCCAAATTTCTACACTTACGTTGCAGTTTCCCTCGGACAAATTTATTATCTTAGGTGACTTCAACCTCACCCAAATTTCACGGAGTAAGTCTCCCACTGACACGTCCTTTATACCCAGTGATCGCTTATCACCTTTTAGCGCCTCATTCATTGACTGCATGCATTTTTCTGGATTGTATCAATAAAATGGAATTCCAAATACTAATGGTCACTTTCTCGACCTTGTCATATGTAATGACTTCCTTACGGTATATGCTTGTGACAAACCATTAATTTTAGAAGATTCTCATCACACCTCCTTAATCATGGAAGTTATATTTTCTGAACCTGTTCCACTAGTGGAGGAGCCTAGAAGGGCTTTCGTCTTTGGGCGCGGCGATTACGAGCAAATTAATACATCTCTTGATCAGGTAAACTGGCATGAGCTTCTCTCGGTTGGTGATATGAACACGGCATTAAAAAAATTCTATTCACTTTTATATCAACTTATAGACACCTACATTCCGAGTAAACTATGTAGGAATTCTAAATACCCACCATGGTATAATTCGGCCCTCATTAAATTAACAAAAGAAAAATATATATATTTTAAAAAGTTCAAGACTTACAAAAACTCCTTTGACTATGCCTCTTTCTCTCTACTAAGATGGCGTCACAAAAAACTTAATTGGGAATGCCACAATAAATACCTAACTCAAATCGAACATGACATATCCTCCGACCCAAAAAAAGTATGGAATTACATTAAATCCAAGTCCAAATCCCACGGTGCGTGTTCCAAATATCATGACACTTAAAGATGAAAAAGCTGAAAATGGGTCTGACATCTGCAACTTATTCTCTAAATACTTCCTTTCTATCTACAACAATAATGCTCAAAGCACCCAGATTCTACCGGACAACCCCAATGAGCCCTGTGTTGCTAGCATTCATAATATTGACGTCGATCAGCATCATATACAGAAACACGTTGAAGATCTAGATCCCAAAAAAGGTGCAGGCCCAGATAAAATTCCCCCTCTCTTCATAAGCAAATGTGCGCGCAGCCTCTCTAAACCACTATCCATAATTTTTAGTTGCTCCCTTAAAGAGGGAATAGTGCCAAACACCTGGAAAACAGCCTTTATAACTCCCATCTTCAAAAGCGCCCAAAAATCTGACGTTGAAAATTATAGACCAATATCAAAGCTCTGTATTTTCACTAAAGTTTTCGAAAAAATTGTGTACAACCAGATGTTTCCGGTCCTGAGATCGTCACTCAATATCAACCAACATGGATTTATGAGGGGAAAATCTACAACCACGAACTTAACGGCGTTTCCCGAATTATTACAAGACAATATGGACCAGCGCATACAGGTAGATGCAATATATACAGACTACAGCAAAGCTTTTGATTTAGTAATTCATAATACATTATTGATCAAACTCTCTCAAATCGGCGTACACGGGACCTTCTCAGGTGGCTCTCGTCCTATATAGCAAACCGCAGCCTAGCAGTAGTTGTCGGTGGCTATAAGTCAGATTGGGTAACCGTACCACCGGGAGTACCCCAAGGATCACTATTGGGACCATTACTCTTCAACAAATATATTAATGACATTGGAAAATGTTTTCACCTCTCCAGGACTTTGTTATACGCAGACGACATGAAAATATTTTCCCCTGTCACGTGCACCAACGATTGTACCCGCATACAAGAAGATCTTAATCGTCTTAATATTTATTGTACAAAGCACAACCTTCAAATATATGTAAAAAAAATGCGGCGCCATCAGTTTCACCCGCAATAAAAAACCAATTACTTTCAATTATGCACTTAACGGTACTGTACTAACAAAAATAACAGAATTCAAGGACTTGGGAATAGTGTTAGACCCGAAACTACTATTTGACCGCCACATTGAATCCATGGTATCAAAGGCTTCCAAGATACTAGTATCTTGTACTTAGAACCTGCAAAGATTTAAAAAAAGTAAAAACCATGAAAATGCTTTATTTTGCGTACTTACGCAGTTTTCTGGAGTACGCCTCTCAAATCTGGAACCCCAAGTATATATGTCTCATAGATAGGATTGAGAAAGTGGAAAACCGTTTTCTACGATACCTTGATTTTCGGAGCTATCGTCCTAATCTAAGCCACGAAGAGTCAGCCGCGTTCTTTAGGATATCGTCCTTGGAAAGTCGTAGAAATTTGGCAGACGTACTATTCTCACAAAAAATAGCTACCTCTATGATAGATTGCCCGAAATTACTAGAAAGACTTCAACTAAGAATGCCCATCAGACAAACCAGACAAAACCACGCATTAAACATTCCTCAATGCAACACTAACTCTAAACAAAATACATTCATTCATCGCGCTTCACACACCTTTAACATTTCATACAGTGAATTCGACTTATTTAACACAGTACCTAACGTTTTCAAAACTAAAATGAATAAATAACATTTACACCTACATACCATTATTTACACAGTAACGATCCATCTCTTTCCACTCCCTTCCACTATCCCATCCACATAACATAGTTTAACTATTTTTCTCGATTTTTCTCGATTTTTCTCTATACCTTCTCACTAAATAATTAACATTCTTCAGCGAAAACCTATTATTGGTTAAATTCCTGTACATATTTCATTAAACATTATTAATAATTGTAACTGTTGGTTTTCCTAATAAAATAAAATAAAAATTAATAAAATACTTTACGAATAAATTACCAAAAAATATGAGATTTCTTATAAGAGCTTTTAAGCATTTAAAATGCTAGTAAAATAATATAATGAAAACTTAAACAGGGATATAAAAAACATACCTACATATGTTTATTTTTGTAATTAAAAATTAATTAAATTATATCAATAAATAACATAACAACAGCCATGTAATATCTACGCCCCCCCCCCCCCCCCTCCCCCACTCTCCACCCATACACACTAGCATAGTTTTTTTTACATAAGCTCCACACAGAGGGCTCTGAGGAAATAATTTCCTTCAGGGCCCGTGTCATTTTAGGGGATGCCGTGTGCATCCCAGTCTTTTTAGGGAAAGCATGAAGAGAAAGTTTCAAAAAGAACAATGGAAGGAGAGAAAGTTCTGGCAAGGAAAAAGGTCTGAGGGGTGGGTAGGAATTTGGGGGTCAATGTGTCCAGGAGTGACAGAATCTAACAGTATAATCCACCCCTCTAACTGCGGTGCAAGGGGATGGGTTGATAAAGTCCGGCTGGGCAAGGTAGTCATACACATCCACCGCTAAGACCTTTGAAACCGGGCACTCCTGCTAAGCCGCCAAACGTAGCGATCCACTTAGGGTGACTTATGGCAAAAGTGATGATTATCCAATAAATGGTTCCCGGGGCGGCGGTACCCAGATCCGCCTCGCAAAATTAAAATTAAATCTTACTTCGTATTATTTACCTGAATTATTTATTACTAATAAAATTCTTAATTTAATTTTAAAAACAACAATAAAGATTAATTTCTGTCTTTTCCTGTATTCCATACCCGCGGTACCTACCGAACCGTGCTTTGTTCTGTCGACCTAATCATAATGGAATAGCTTATAACATATCGAAACTCGTTTAAAAGGCATACCGCTGATACAAACATCTCCGTTACGACCTCTCCCTCTTTAATATAACTGATACAAGTATCAGAAAGAGAAGATACTACGGAGCACTCAGTGGCAGGACAAAACCTACCTTTTCCCCGACCCACGTCCTCGTATGTTATTATTTCACTTCTTTATGCTTTGACCGCTCAGTGAGTTGTTCAGTTGATGACTTAATATTGGTTAATAGAACTCCCAATGATCATTACTGAGATCGAATCGGGTGTTGCCAGTGTAATAAAACAGATTTCTTCTCTTTGTATTAGTCCAATAGGAACATTTGATGCGTGCATTGAAATCGTGCCACGAGTGTCTACTAAGAATAAAATTATTACCTACGAAGATACAACATGAACACTGTAGAAAAATTGTAGTTACTGACTTAATTAAAAAAAATAATAATAAAAATAAATTTATTTTTAAAGCATTAACCTTCGTATACTCGAATCCACGGCACAACACGTATATCGCGCACGGTCTCTCAGACCGAATTTAATCTTGTCTGTATTATTTTAATTATATACTTTTAAGCGTTACGGGTATTTATTTATAGAAAGGGGTGTAATTGAATTAAAAAAAGAAAACTATGAAAATTTTTAACAATAACTTTAATAACAAAAATAAACTTATTCATCTGTTAATTTTAAAAAAACTCTGAAATCTAATTAATGAAAGAATCAAGAATAACAAAATATTATAAAAATATGAATTAATCATTTTTAGGATTTTTGGGTAGTAGTTGTTACTCACTTAAAAGACCGATAGCAGTAATTACGTGCACACGTTCACTCAGCACCAATGCGCGCGTCGCACTAAAAAATGTCTTACAACAAATTAAGAAGCCACTAAAAACCTCAAAGTCCCATTGTTGTTATTTTTTGCGAAAACGACGAATTATTGATTTGTTGGTCTGAGAGACCAGTGCGCGAGTATAGAAAGGTTAAAGACTTTTCTAGAAATGATTCGAGGAATAAATTTAATCAAGGAGCATCTTACAAAAAGCTCTCAAAGCTTAAATTTATTTGAAATTATCGAACTCAGCTTTCGGTCGAATAGTTCAAAAAGTAATTAGTAATTTAACACGAATTGGAATATTTCTGACCTTTATCAAAAGGGGTGCCTATGTTGAAAGTCGCTACCTAGTACCTATTTTGCACCTTTCCCTTATAAAATGTTAGGTTAACTTTTCAGAAGTTATGGCAACAGATATTCGATGTGTTCATGTGAAATCTGAATTAGTTTTTTAATCTATCATAAATGTTACAGTGCGCATTATTTGGTACTCAGCAGGGATGGAAAACGTGTAAACACACAAAAGTTTAAAAATATTTGCGAAAGTCGATGATTGTATAAAATTTTAATTGAATTATTCTTACTGACTGTGAACAACCTGCAAACATCCAGCAAAATAAATAAATATATCGTTCTGTTCATAAATCAAGCATTATCTATTTACATAATATGTCTCGACTTATTTTGCTATCATGACAACTCAGAACCATGCAACTTCAACACCCCTTTGCTATATCATTAAAAGTTATGAAAAAAATTTAAATAGCCTAACCTAACCTAACGTAACCTTTTTAACCATTTTTTCACTTTTAATGACTTTTCAAAGGAGTTTTTGAAGCTGCATGATTCTCAATTGTCCGGTCATACACGAATAAATTTTATTTGATTGATTTGTGTTTTTTCACAATTAATTGAATAAATAGTATTTTTGCGACAAGTTCCAGAGGCTGAAATGGCTTTAGCCATATTTGGTGACCATTTCCCAATAGCCAGGTACTTTCTCACCTTCCTCTTCCCCATCAGGAGATGAGAAGAGGAAGGTGGGGAAGGATCCCCTCCCCACTACCTTTAGCCTCACAACATACCCCAATTGGGGATGCCATAGTCTCACTGGCTCAAGACAAGATCAGCTGGGAGATATTCACATAAAAATAAAAATAAATTTAAAAAAAAAACGAAAGCGAATTATGCTAAACGAAGCCAATTATTATTTATTAATTCATATTTAAACATAAATAATATAATAATTCGAGCAACAGCTTTAATATGTTAAAAAAATATTAATTTGATTAGATTTCAGCTATAACCTATTGTTGTAGGTAATATTTAGTAATAATACGTAATATTTAGTTAAGTATTTATTGTGTACTCATCCGGGGAAAGGGTTCTCCACTGCTGCTGCTCTGAAGCATCTCCTAAACAAACAAAGGAGCTCGTAAAAAAAGTTGACATATTTGTTAGGAAGTCGTAAAGGGTATTCATGAAACTTCCCTTATCGTTCGTTCACTCCCCGGGGCAGTTTAATAAAAGCTTGACTTTCATAACGGTTATTGTGAAGCGAGTGAGATGAAGAATTAAACAATTTACAAACTCTGTCTGGGCAAACATATTCACGACCGTTATATTCGATGTAAAACGGGAATCGAAGTTGTTATATTGTGACAATGTTTAACCAATAAATAATATTCCTGTCATCAATTACCACACATAATGTCAATACGAGTACGAAGAGGATATTGAAAAGGTCATGGAGTTTTAATACATGCCGCATTACTGCAAAATGCATTATACCTGTTTTATAGAATATTAAAAGCTTAAGTAGGCCATCAAAACAAGGAAAATCCTGATTAGGAAACTGTCATGAACAATGATATTTTCATTCTTTGTTTAGTTTCTATAAAAAAAATTATAAAAACAAATCGTCCGGTGCAGATCCGCTCTGGCTTCGCTAGGGAATAATAAAGGAATTTAAAATAAAAAAAAGGATTTCTATATTATTTTAATTAATAAAATATGCAAAAAATAAATTACTGTCTAAACCCCAAGATTATGTTATAACCATCTCTCGATCCCGAAGTTATACTGTTTTTTTTTATTATACAAGTATTTTGGATTCTACGTAATATAATTGTATAAATAAATATACTATTGTCGTTATAGTCGCAGACAAAATGTCTTCGAATAAATGGACTGTAAAAAAAAGATCTTTCAAGGTGACACAACTATGGGAATATCTTGGTGAACAGTGGATACTCAGAAGGAATCTGACTAACCTTAATTTTACACAGTTCTGAATCTGACTAATCGTTTGAGTGGGAGTAGGAATAGGAAGTGATAATTTAATTAGAATTAATTCAATTTCATTTTCAATAGACTGACTGTTCCTAGTTCCTAGGAGTTACTGTTCCAAAATGACATATTTAGGTATTAGTCAAATAGGATAGGCATGGAAAGTAGGTAGAAGGGATATGTACATAGTGGCGTCAACAATAATTGCAATACTGTCATCGAATACTTGGACTTCTGACGTGCCGCTTCTGCCATGACAGCATTTTCAGGAACATATTTACTTATCCAATTCAAAATAATTATGAACATACATAAAATATTCGCCAATCATAATTTACGACTTTTTGTGCAGTGGAATGCCACTGGCACATCGTTAAGTTTGTTTTGATGATTACTGATACAACAAACGAACTAGGCCATTATCGTTAAAATTCATATTATATTGTTAATATTCAGACTACCAATAAAAATGCATTTGATACCCCAATCAGTGACAGCTATCACAATTGTTTTGTATTTGAATTGTGACTAAAATGAAGAAAATAGCATTTTAGTTTTATGTAGCAATGGTATTCATACTAATATTAAATTTTATGGTGGCTATTTGGAATAAACAAAACCGATTAGCAGGTAGAAATACAATCCTGTTTGTGTTTGAGCAACTTCAATGTCACAACTCACAGTTGCTAATGAATATGCATTATTTGAAGCGGTGAGTGAGTTTATTTAACTCAACTCTTGTCATGCCGCGAAACGATGAAAGCCACAAAATTAACATTGCCTTTACCTGCAACATGGTCTCCAAAGACATTATTTAAAACAAATCGAGACTCCCATTGAGAAGGACCAAACCAGGTCTATAAAGTACTAAATAGCAGTGTTGAGCTATTCTAAAGATAGTCAGACTATTAATTCGTATAACGTATGTATGCACATATTAGGTGTGAAAATTAATTCGTATAACGTATGTATACACATATTAGGTGTGAAAATTACACATGCCGTACCCTTGGTCCGGTCAAAACTAAATTTAGCTTATTATTTACTCGGAGCAAAACAAAGGCACCAAACCTCACCCCTCATCCCCTTGCCCTTCCCAATATCCATCCCACATTTCTCCACGACATAATTGTGCATACGCCATTCGTTCGAAATTTTGCTCGTTTGCACTCTAGGACACTCTGGAAAATAGTCACCAGGAGATCTCAACCTCTTCTTACCTAGATAAAATGCATTTCGTTACTTCCTGTATATTTAGTACCCGCGCAAAACCAAGCTTTTGATATTCTTTTTAAATCATTAGAATATTTTCGATCTTCATTAAGAATACAATTTATTCTGGTTTTAGAACATTCTACAGTCTACACTATTTTCGAACCACATTCCGACCGGCACCGGCATAGACCGCAAAATACCATTTTTTGTAATTTATTTGTTTTTTAAATAATTCAAACAGGCTTTTAACCAACTTTTTACATTTTTATTATTTGTTTTTGGGGTGTTATGCCGTGTTCCACTACCTCCTTCTTTAATGTTGTAAACCTTCTATAACCTTCTGTAACGCTGTCCGAAACATTGGCTAAAGGAGGAGATAGCGCAAGACGGCATAACACCCCAAAAACACATAACAAAAATACTTTTGGCCGTGAAAATCTAAAATCATATATACCTAACTTTTTACATAAATATAAATTGCTTTACATTGTTCTACTTTTTTATACCGCCAACCTTCGTCTATAATTCTAATAGTATTGAAAAAAATGCTTATGAAGCCAGCGTGTTTTTTCGAAACAATTAATTTAAAACTTTGAGGCTTTGAACACTTTGCGCTCTGCAAATAAACTTAACTAAATTTATAATAATACAAAGCACAGAGTAATTGTTTGATTAAACCTGCGACCAGAAAAGTTCTGCGAAGTTTACTTACTAAACAAACAAGGGAAAAAAAAACACCTTTTTCTATCAAACTTGTGTTTTAAAAACGGTGTCGGAGTCTACGGTTTATTTTTTACTGTTCCACCTTCCCAAGGTTTAATCGAATATTTTTTGTCCCTCATCAAGAGATAAACTGAGCATATCTTTTATTATCATAGTACCTGCCCTAATTAGAGTACAGTGCCAAATACGTAGGCATTCGTTGGATGCAAATGACTTCGAAAGCAAATCTCGCGAGAATGGGGCTCAAGCGGGATCCCGCGAGTTTAGAATAACAATACTGCGAGATCTCGCCAATTTCGAGATCTCGCGAGATTGACAGTTTTGTGTGCTTTTTTTGCAAATAATCACAATATTTGAATAAACTAGGAAAAAAATAATAAAAATTATAAGTATTATAAGATAAACATTTATTTTCACGAATTTTTCAATAGACTTTTATGCATCAAACATTGTTTGACGTTTTTGACTATAATTTTTTATAAACTTCTAAGTAGTAAACTTTGACGTACGTATCTATCAAATAACAAATGAAAGAAATAACCAGTCTTCTCTTCTAATATCAAACAAAAATCTTTTAGTAATAAAACAGTTCTTTTACAACAAACAAAACAACGAGAATTAAAAAATATATAAAACTTATTAACTTCACATAATAAACTTTTTTTTGCATAAAAAACCAAAAAAATACTCGAATGAAATCAAACAAAGAGACACCTCGTCCCGCGACCGCTACCTCAGGCCGCCGCCTCACACGCCCCGAACGAAACCGACAGATCGCAACTCCGTCCGTGTCAGTCCGCGCTTCGAATTCGAATAAGACGTTTTTATGCTCAAGTGCAATCTCGTTAAACTCGCGAGATCAATCTCGCTAAAAAAGGCCGAGATCTCGCGAGAACGAGATTGCATTCCCTAGTCGTGACGACAGTGGGTAAACGTATAAATTACGTTTTAAATGAGAGGTAAAATTGTGATCTGTGCAATGAAAACTCAAAAGTCAGGCGCACTAATACCTACTTTTAACCGAATAGTCCCAATTAGTTGCATTCAATTAAGTAGTTGCTCACAGCAATGGGCATTTCAAAGAAAGATGAAAGATTAACACCTTTTTACTAAGTCAACTGAGCTATGACTTAGTCTCCTGAAATGCAGTTTCAACTCAAGGTGGCTTGCTGTAATTTCAAATGTCCGTCCCTCAACTATAATAATATTTAGGTGATTTGTACAGCACCGTTTTTGTGCAAAATCACCACAAGGGCATTGCGTTGTATAATATATATATATATTTTTTTTTTTTCATAAATTTTTTATTAGTTACAGATTTTTATTAATATGAAATTCAGATTAACATAACATTTTGAAAGGCTGTATAATTTTCAACGATTATCGACAAAAATATTAGGTAGGTACCTACTTACGTAATAATATAAATCTGCCCTTTTTCTGAAATCATTAGATACATATATATAGGTTTATTTAATTTAATTTAGCCTACCTAGGCAATGAGTTGGGACAGCGCAAGGAAGAAGATTTAATTTAATTTATTCATGTAAGCAACAATCGAACCCTATTTTTTGGTTACAAGCAAGAATCTACAATAATTGATATTAATGATCCAGTCTCCCGTTTCTCCAGTGAATCGATTTGAAGAAATGAAATTATTATCATTGGGTTGGTGACGTTTCTTTGGACAAATTGTATGATTCCTACAGTAAGACAACTTGGGATTGTGGGATGTGTTGCGTATTTTCCAAATAAGTTCGAATGATTGCTAGGTTTATTTAGTTTTCGTAAATATTTACAATGAATGTAAAAACTGGACGGACGTCGTTACTAGGCTAGACTCTATTGCTGTTGCTCCGGCGGGCGGATTGAGGGAGCCCGCCCAATCTCACTGAAGCCTTCGGCCATCATCGTAACCGTTCGTACCTAAGACACGAACGGCGATAGATGCTACTATTTTTATATCCCACTCCGCTGCTATTTGTTGGGATACACATATCAGGACTCCATATTGCAAACTAACCACTTTTAGCATTTTTTATCAATGTGAAGTTGATTTTTTCCATATTTTTGTCGTCAAATTCCAGTGCATCTTTTCCTATACATTTAGTCATCTCATCAGTATTTGTGTTTTTTCTACGGAGTCATTTTATTTACCTGTTTATTTTGGAGTAGTTTGAAGATTTGATAAATGATTTTACAAAATTAAAAACGTTTATTTGTTTTTGGATTAATAGGATTCGATCCTTGGTCCTCTGAATGTCTGGCCGCTAAGATTCGTGAGGCTCTTTATACCACTGAACTAAAGGAGGCTTACGTGAAGCGGTGGATTTATCGTATTATATTGGAACCGAGTACCCGTGCAATAAATAAATATTTTATTTCTATCTCATTCTCTCACAGGCTAAATCCTATAGATGTATGTTTTGTCTCTTTTTAGTGTCGCTCGCTTCCCTTTCATCGAGTTTCAGATCAAAATGGTGCTAAAGAAGTTTTCACTTCAAAAATATGTTATAATTAATGTAATTATAAACCTATATTATAGGGTAGGTATTTAGGTACCTGTTTACAAATCTTATGATTTCAGAGGAAATTTTGATTTTGATCTATTGTATAAGAGAAATTAGAAATATACGTTTTTGAACGCGATGTCTGCTGTTTACAGAACTCCTAGTTAAAGTTGCATAATAATATAGTAAGAATACGTTCACCACCGCTCAACCATCGCAGTGACATTATTCGAGTTTGAACATCCCTGAGAAAGGAGGATGGGCAGCCGAGTGCAGACGTGGTACGTGGCGTGGGTGTATTACAGATAACATGTTTCTATGGGATACAACAGGTTTACTGTGTAATCATATCCCATTGTACTTTGTTTGAAGACTTATTCCATTACCCGTAGGCATTGATAAAGAATTCATCAGGTTAGTCCTCAAAATTCATGGATTTAAAAAAATATATTTCTGTTAAATATTTTGAATTTTGTTTAAATATATACTGACAATTCGTCGTGGAATTCCATCAACTGTCTGGTAACCTAAGGGAACGTACCCATACTACGTGACCAACTTTTTCGATTTTTAACCCCCCCCCCCCCCCCCCCCCCCGGTGACCAAAAACCTAAGCAACCCGCCGCTCATTTGTATGGAGCGTGACATTTTGAAGACCCCCCCCCCCTAAACGTGTCACGTAGTATGGGTACGTTCCCTAAAGAGTATGGATATTAATCATAATTCCATGCTGGTAAACTTAAATATATATTCTGAAATGATATTGACTTTCAAAATCAAATAATATGGTCAACAAATTAGAGATGTCTGAAATTTAAATGTTCAATGAATACCGGTAGTAAATTTAAAAATCATGTACCAAAAAAATTTTGAAACGAAATGAAAATTTCAAATGTAGAATAAAATAATTTTGGTACCCATTTTATCACCTGCCTGAATTACAATCAGTTCCAATTTTGAAAATTAAAAGTTCACCACTGAACGTGAATGATTTCTCGCGGAAATACGAACATACCGTAATATTTCGCATCACTTCACGCAAGCACCGACAGCCGATATTAGCTGGTTTCATTATTAGCAGAAGGTCCTGAGGAAAATAATTTCTCATCTTGAGAGTCTGTGTTGTCTTTGGAGATGCTGTGTGAAGGGTCTTTTTTAGGAGAGGAAGGAATGAACAAAATTAAGGGGAATACTTACTGCAAAATATTCATTTCAGATGTCCATTAAGAGTTTCTCGATCTCCGGACACATTTTATATCCCTAAGAGCAATACAAATTTAACCTTGAAATATATTTATAAGAAGAAGCTGTAGCACATTTATAGATTGTGTCCAAATATCGATGTGTTTAACACGAACCTTGCTAAATCCACTGAATTCATATAAAAATACTACTCTATCGAATGCCACATATTTAACTATAAACCTAACATTTCATTAATTTCTTTATTTTATTTTAGTTCGTCACATTTCTTCCTTTGCTTTTAGTAGTTCGAATTTGAATAAAATCACTTGCACAAAGATATTATTTAATTCCATTAAAATTTAAACGTAAACCTTGGAAAAATTTCACAAAAGACTTTTTGTAGATTTAAGTAAGAAGATGCACTTTATCACAATTGTTTATACCATTTTGTGTATTTTTCTATTATGGTCCTAAATTTCATTTTGTCATTACTTTGTTGGTCAATGACATAAATCCCCTTTTCACTGTAATATGTGAATTTATAAAGACCGTTTATAACGCTAACAAAAATAAATATGGATCTTGAAGAGAACACTAAACACGTAAAGTCATTCCACAGCCGAGCTGTTGAACTCAAGAACGAGTTGTGGAAGCAACCCATTCTCAAGTGACAAATGTCAACCGTGTACATATGTTGTATATTCATCTGATTTGTCAACAAAAGACACACAAAACCATTGAGGTATATAAATAGAGAAGCAAACTTCATTACTGCTCATCGAAAAAAGCGTAACCACTCTACAACTGCAACGACGTAGCTTTGGAATCACTAAACATTTGAAAGTAAACATATAGTTGTCTCACTTGCACAAGTCACGAGAACATTACCACCGCTAGGATTAGACAAAGCCAGAAACGCAAACCTGCAATAGCGGCTTGGTGTTGCCTACAACGTGAAATTTTACCCAAAATAAACAATGAAATAGTTTTTTTTTACGTTAGTTTGTAATAAAATAAACTTATTAAAATTATTTTAAATATGTATTTTTTATTATACGACTAAAAGAATGCACAACTAATGAAATAATGAAGTCATTATTTGTTCCAATATTTTTTATTGAACCAATAGTATACAATACTCAAACCGAAATTGTTTCAAAAGTGTTTTCAAAGTTCTTTTCTCACCAATCGAATTATTTCCACCCACTTCTCACGGCGTGCTGCATCTTATGGTACCCTGCAAAATTATTAATATAAAATACGTAAAAAAATATAATTACTTACTAGATTATTCATTAATAAACTAAAATAAGTTTTAATGAAGTATGTTGTATGAAGATGAAAACATATTTTTTATTAAGTATTTTAATATGGTTACCTCCATAGTAACTTATTCCATAAATTATGTATTCTCCCATTAATGTGGGAAAACCAAAACGACTTTTTAGTGGCAACACTGAACCTATATTAGAGTATTTGACATTTTATTTAATTTTCTGCTTTTTTAATTAAATGTGAATATGTAAACAATAAACTTAGGTGTGGAAAGTAATTCCACTTGCTTTATAATGTTGAATCGCATTTTTTCGCGACGCATTTAACCATTTTGGTGATAGTTTTGATCGCGTATCGTCCGGCACAAGTCGGTCGGCGTCACAATGAGCACTGAACTGACGTTAGCGGGGCATATGCTTTTGGACATATGTACAGTGGCAATGCTTTGGCGCGGTCGTTAGTCATCTAGTATGCACAAAACGATCGAAAAAAGTTTCCAAATAACCGCATCTATTTATCTAGTTACAGGGTCATGTTTTTTGTAAGGTGAAGCCCCCTCTAGTATTTTAAGTCAATGCCCATGCGGGATAGTATCAAACCCATCCTTCATCAATAACATTTATGTGACCGAATAATACTTCTCGGTGTCCTATCGAGATTATTGGGTTAGTGCGGAGTGTGGAGATATTATAGCCGTAATTAATTATTACTGACTTTTACATCATACGCATACCAAGTGACTTTTTTATCGATTGTATTTAAAAATAATCGATTGTGTGGGTTGTGAATATCATTTAAAATATTATTATTACATTATTTACTGACAAAACCATTGCGAGTTAATCGGTTGATGAAATACAAAATCTAAAGACTTTGTTTGAGACAAATATAAGAACTTTGCAGATATATCTTTGTACGGCAGAAGACCGTCATGGAAAACTGAACTAGGGGAGTTACCAATTTCTCTTTTCACATATCATTGATTAAATTTATTTTATTAATGAAGACAATATTAGTGACTCCCAATCGAAAGTTTGGAACAGAAAAAATAGAAAAAAAAATTTCTGATTTTTCTATTTCAAATTTTTGTTTGGGAGTCGCTAATTTTGTCTTCCAACCCCTCCGAATTTTCGAGAATATTAGCTTTTGGTGTCTTAAACGAAATGACGTTTTACGAAAACTTTTAGTTATAACCGCTTCACAATTAAAGCTCTATAAATGAAACATTTCTGAACGTAGCCGAATAGTAAAAACTGTTTTTGACAGGTTACAAAATAAGCTTTCGAATTATTATATTACAAATAAATATTAACATTTGTAAATATTAAAATTTAGAATGCAAACATTAAAAAAATGTGAAAATGACTCACGTGATGTTTTTATGTAAAAACGGTACTAAAATCACAGATTATGTAAACAACAATACTTATTCTATTGTATAAATGTGTAATAAACACTTTTTTTCACCTCACTTTTTTATCATTTCATATAAAAATATTTAATAGAAATTAACAATGTCGGGCGCCCGTAGGAAATTTGGCGGGATAAATTTGTGTCAGACTGCGCGTCTTACAGAATGTTCTTTTTATGTATTTCTATGGACAACTTGAATAGAGATGTGCAGCATGATTCACTATCGACCTTTCACTTTTTATTTTACGGATGTAACTAAAACAATAACGGAATTATAACGGTTTCTATGGAGACACGCGCGCTGACGTGTAAACACGCTTATTGTACTTGACTGCTGTCGTATTTTTAACGCATATATCTGCTTACATTGCGGAGGGGTTAAATATTACAATTTCAGGTTTTACTCATAAAGTTAAAACAAGAATAAATGTTTTTTTGTTTAATTTATTCAGAAAATTTAAAACTATGTTACACTATTTCTGTAAGAGTACCTACCACCTTCCTGTAATAAATATGACAGAATTTGTCAAAGAACTTAAGAATTTATGAAAACTTGTAAATCTCTTTTTATAAGCAAAAGCATCAAAATCAAAATCAAAATCATTTATTGTACAAAATTTACATTTAGTACAAAAGGTATAACTTATAGGTACCTATATCCTATTTCTTCCAGTTAACCTAACATGTTATGCAGATATGAACACAAATGAAATATAAATATAAAAGTGATGTAATACCAAGTGAATTTGTTTTAATTTATTATATAAACATAAATATCAAAACAGTTGTACCTATGTGAGGTATTCACTTAACGTGTAATGAGACCTGTTCAGAAAGAATGTTTTTAGTGATGACTTAAATCTGAGTGTATCTTGTATTTGTTTAATATCATGTGGAAGGTTGTTGTATACTTTAATGGCCATGTAAAAGGGTCCTTTTTGGAAAATTGTTTTGTTTGCTTTTGGTATTAATAAATTTTCTGTAAACCTTGTAGCGTGTTTATGTGTAGAGTTTTTTTGTGAAAACTTTTCTGGAGATGATCGCACTAACATGCATAACTCCATTATATATATATGTCAGTGACTGTAAGAATTTTCAAATTTTTAAATATAGGTCTACATGAATCCCGATTAGCAGAGTTTGTCATTTTTCTTATACATCTTTTTTGGATGATAAAAACATCTTTGGCGTTTACTGAGTTTTCCCAAAAGATAATTCCGTATTTTATTATTGAATATACATAGTATGCGGCCATTACCGATTCGATGTTTAATATATTTCTCAGTGTATCTAGAACAAAAGAAAAGCTACTGATTTTGGCTATTTTGGACACATGTTCTTTCCAGTTTCCATCTGAATGATAAAAAATAAAACATTAAATACATAAATCCACACTACAATATTTACACCAAATCGGACATTGCGATGAACTGTTAGACAGCAGCCTAAAGGTTTTTTTGTTTGTTTTTAAGGCGATCCAATATTTGAGGAAAAAAATCGAAATCGGAATTCACGTCCTTTATGGGAGGAGTTTAAAAATACTTGAGAAAAAGCTTTTGGAAAGGTTGGAAAAGGTATTTGAGAATTTTTTTACATGTTGATTTCGTAAAGGCCTGTAAAAAATATTAATTCCTGTTTTACGCATTGTTTATTGTAAGAAAACTGAAATTTAAAATTGATTTCACGAAACTAAGCGATGCGGAGCCACACGACTGTCTCCCGCGCCGGTTGGGGCGTGGGCGTGACTGATGCGAAATAGGTGTTGTCCAGTGCATGGTTCTTGTGCCAATTCGTAGAGTGCGGGCCGTATTGATTGATGTCAAAAATATCAACGAGAAAATGCATATTTTATTTTATTTTGTGAAGTTCGGGTGTAAATATCAATTTTTTTGCGATTATTATAAAAGAAACTAAATTTGCCACATTATACAATAAAACCAAATCCGAAAAGGGGTTCATAAATAGGAGAGTTTGGACTTGAAAGTGTTCTTTATAGACCTTATACTTTATTTTTTTTTAAATGACCGATATTTTTAAGGGCCAAGGTATGTTCTACACACAGTATTTAATTGAAGTACCTATAATACTTCTAAGCTATCAAAATTTCAAAACAAAAACATGTGATTTTGTATGATTTTGCATTATTTAGTATGGCTCCATCTTTAGTTTTTATTTTATATGATTAATAATACTATTTTTTAAATATATAATTTTTATAATAAATGTGTCGTCTTCCGAAGGCATTATCAAACTTTGGTGAGGCCATTTACAGACGATCTACTTATGTTATTTTTACACAGATACTAAGAATTAAAATCAAATTGTTTTTTTCTATTACATATGCCCTAATTGATTTACGACAAAATTGTCGGTCATTAATTACCATCTAAATTTTTAAGCTATCTCTCGTATTATAAATACAGAGCAGAACTTGTTTTTAATTCAACTATTTTTGAAGTGAAGCTTCTATGGTCACGCTGTAATTTGGATTTCGGGGGAAACGGAAATGACGATTACTGCACCTGCGACGCATCAACTGCGCTAATTGGCCGCTTTGATTATGATGTCACTTGTAAAGGCTCCTATTGGTTGAGATATGAAAAGAAAATTACTCTAGGTCTGCGCTCATTGGTCGTTTTGATTAAGACCTCACTTTTCATATATTGGTTGAGATTGTTTTGGCTCGCTTCTACCGCGTGCAAACTGCACATGATTTTTTTTAAAATTAATTAATCACATAAGTGTACGTAAAAAATAAACTTAATTACAATAAGTAACCCAGAAAATAATTTTCCTCAGCGCCTATGTCATCTTTAGGGATGCTGTATGGTGGGTTTTTTAAGGAAAGGAGGGAGAGTAGAGCTCTGGGAAGAAAAGGGGTTTAAGGGGTGGGTAGGAATCTGGGGTTCAGTGTGTCCTGGTCATCCACCTCCAAAACCTAGACAAACCTCACCCCATGAACCCGGGCACCCCTGCTAAATCCCCAAACGTAGCGAACCACTTGGGGTGATCTATGGCAGAGGTGTTGGTTATCCATACCCATTCCCGCCTCCCAAATTGAGATATTTTGATTAAGTCCTAGATAATATTATAGAAGATTATGATCTGCGACGTACACATATTTTAAAAAGAGAATACTAATTACATTTTCTAAATCACTTGCATTTTTTTTACTTTGTTACCCAATTAAAACTAGCTTACAAAATATGACCAACTTCTGAAAAATATTCGTTTTCTGTTTACCTCTTAACCCTGAGATGCGCACGTTCTTAATAAATAGTTTTAAAACGTGCTTGTGTTCATACCGTTCACAGGCAGTTAATATGTTGGTCGTGGAAGTGTGTCAGAAGATCCATGGGTGCAGCAGATGAGAAACTAATGTACGAGGAGTGACGCCTGAAATGAATGTCACTCCATCCCCACCACCAACTCTCCGAGGAGACGGAGGGACTGGAGGTCATGGGGGTAATATTAGAAGACAAATAACAATAGCAAATTTCCTCTAGTGGTTGAATGTTTTCTCTCAAGAAATTGTAAGGCGAGGGTGATGTTTTAACTCCTATGAGTAATTATTTCTCTTAGGTAGGTTCCCTTTGCAATTATATTTTCTAAATATTGAACTTAATTGTTTATCAACCATCCGAAGGCCTATGCGTGTACATATACAGGGTGTAACAGGACGTACCCGAGGGATTTTAACCAGTGATTCCTGAGCATATTTGGAGTAAAAAATGTAAATGAAATTTTCGTCTCCGGTGAAATTTTTATTTCAAATAAAATCATTTTTTTGGTTTTTTTCCACACGCCGTCACTGATCTCATATTTCGAGTAAAGGATACGGCAACTCCGCGCAAACCCCTCCCCCATATCCGCTAGCCAACCCGAACCCCGTTGTTGGCAGCGTACTCTTTCACTCTCTACTGCGCGCCTCCTCGTAACGCGAATAAACATATTGCCAGGTGGTTTTTTAAATAGATATTTTTTTGGAGATAATATTTAACATAACTTTCGCATACAGTATTTTTAAATAGTGTAACAGGACGTACCCGAGGGATTTTAACCAGCGATTCCTGAGCTTATTTGGAGAAAAAAATTTGTATATCATTTTGCTGTACGGTGACATTTTTTTTCAATTAAAAACATTTTTTTTTGTTTTTTCTACACACCTTCACTGATCTCATATTTCGAGTAAAGGATATGGCAACCTCGCGATAACCCCTCCCCCTATCCGCTAGCCAACCCTACAGTTATCGGCAGCACGCTCCCTCACTCCCATACCGCGGCGAAGCTACCCCTTTCCGAATACCGCTCGGTCAGTTGTGTTTGGAGTTTGACGGTGAACGGGGTCGTGCGTAGTTGCTTTGAAATTTGTTTTTGTTTTACTGTTATTATTAGTGTTTATTCTAAAAGATGCCTCAAAATTATCCACCTGCCCATGAAGCAGATATAGTGTTTGTTTATGGAATTTGCCGAGGAAATTCAGTGGAAGCTGTAAGAGAGTATCGCAGAATATATCCAGAACGACGTCTACCACACCATACAACTTTCGTACAGGTTTGTACCTAACTACCTATTTATTATCGTAGAGCTAGACACACATTTAATGCCGCCATCTCATTGTAAAGGCTCCCAAAAATCCGCCTAATTGTGTCTTGTAATGTTACGGAAAAAGGTTATCACTACGTATGTTTATTTACAAAACTTTCCAAAATTTTATGTTTCACTCTCGGAAATCCAAGATAATACCTATCAAACGTGCCAAGTAAAAAAAATAGGGTAATGTTTCCCAACTTGGCTAATTCTTTAAGCTCAAATTATTTAAATAACACTTCATTTAACTTAATATCCTCCTCACAGCATCCCCGAAAATGTGTGGAGTTGATGTAAAAAATGAATAATAATACAACAGAAACAAGAATAATTTACGTAGGTTAATTGGTAAAAGATGCTTTAAAGTTCCATTTTCATTACAATTAAAGTTCGAAATTCTTGTGAAAAAAATATCAAGCCGTCGCGTCATTTTGAAATTGTTATTAACACTTATTTATAACCCAAATTAAGAACTAAATAATCATATTTTGTGCTTGTCCCCCAACGTAAATAGTTGCTAATCAAAATCGGTTCCAAGAAAGCTTGTTTTAAATAGTTTCACTCACAAAATAAATTAATTCGTACTTACGGAACGTTTTCTATGTTAATCAAATATTTCTATGTTCTCAGAAATAAACTGATATAAAACGCACCCGTCATTCATTTTTACTGATATTTTATAACAGAATAATGTTAGCAATTGTATTTTTGTTTGCAGATGTATCAACGCCTGCGCGACCATGGAATCGTACGGGTTCAGGGCGGAGGAAATAATGATGTTCCAGTTCGTGTTGAAGAGAGGATCCTCAACATGATGACAGAAGACCCGACGCTTTCCGTGCGTCGCGTCGCCATGATCGTTGGAGACATAACACACACGACGGTATGGAGAATCCTAAAAAAACATCGCCTGAAACCTTTCCACTACAGGCGCTGCCAAGGTCTACTGGAGAACGACCATTTCTCAAGACTAATTTACTGTAGACGGATGCTACGAAATGTGTTGAGAAATGGAGATTTCATGAAAAATATTCTATTCACAGACGAAGCCCAATTTACGAAAACAGGAATATTAAATATCCACAACCTGCATCATTGGGCCGAAGAAAATCCTAAGCTTGTCCGGGAATCGTCGAGCCAAGAGAGATTCTCAGTAAATATGTGGGCGGGTATTTTGGGTAACAAAATAATTGGTCCGATCGAGTTGCCTCCCAGGTTAAATGGACCGATGTATCTGGAGTTCCTGCAAGGGCAGCTGGGCGACATTCTGGACGAAGTAAACTTACAAGCACTGCGAAGGATGTGGTTCCAGCACGATGGAGCTCCACCCCATTATTCCGTTGCCGTGCGGAACTACCTGAATGTAGAGTTTCCTGGACGGTGGATAGGCCGAGGTAGTCCTAACATTGCATGGCCACCGAGATCACCCGACCTAACACCGTTGGATTACTACCTCTGGGGAACTCTGAAGGAAAAGGTGATTCGAAGCCGATAGCGACGAGAGAGCAATTGATCCAACTGATCATGGAGGCAGCAGACGAACTGAAGGCGAATCCTGCTAATTTAAGCATCCATAATGTGTTAAGATTGCATGCATGCATTGAAGCCGATGGCGGCCACTTCGAGCAACTTTTATAATAATAATAAAAAAAATATTATAACCAAATGTCAGCATTTTTATTCTTACATGTCATTCATAATATTATGTTCGTATCTGTGACAGATGACAGACACAAACGCGAACAAAACATTGCCGGGTGGGTTTTTAAATTATTTTTAGAGGTATTATTTAATTATAACTTTCGCAAATAGTATTTTTAAGTATTGTAAGTTCAGTCAACATTACACTTAAACAGTAGATACTAAAATGTTTTCAAAGCTTATGATCGAACCACCACGATTAATTTATTTGAAACTTCTATAAGAACTCACATTTTGTGTCAAAATTATGAAACATTCCAATCCTTCATAATCGGACTGTTTGTGGTTAGTTTGTATTTTATTGGTAAGGCTGAATACAGTCAACTTATTGACTTGATTTTTTTTTTCTTTAAATCGGCACCATTACCTTAGGGAACGTACTCATACTACGTAACCTCTTCGGGGGGGGGGGGGTCTTCAAAATGTCACGCTTGGTACAAATGAGCGGCGATTTGCTTAGGATTTTGGTCACCGGGAGGGGGAGGGGGGGGGGGGGGGGGGGTTAAAAATTGCAAAAAAAAATGGTCACGTAGTATGGGTACGTTCCCTTCTGTAAAATGATAATATTATTTGTATCGGTAAAACAGGTTATTATTGCAATCCTTATTCTGGATAGTTCCTTGTAATCCAAATGTATGCTATTACATTCAAAACATTGCTAGATCAACTTATTTTCTAAGAACTTTGTCAACATACTTATTGATGGGTTGGTAAAACCAATAGTTTATTGTTTCAAAACACTGGTTAGGCCACATTATAAGTCGAGAACTTTCTAAGAATTGTGTTAGGTATCCTGTTCTTCATAATACGTATTAATAGATCGGTAAAACCAATAGTTTATTGATTGTAACCCTTATTCTGAGTACCTACATAACTGAAAAATATTAGTACCTACATTGTGTAGTTAGGTAAAAATAAATGGGGAATTTGAATTGGAATTTGAATCATGACTAGGTACTTCCAAGAATACACAATTACCTACTACGTGGAATTGCGAGGAGTATGCTAAGACCGAGTTGTTTGGCAGTTCATCCTCTCTACCTACCGCGTGATGTTTAATAAATCTTTTGAACAAAATATTTCACACGGTTTTAAAATTGTTCCAATATGTAATTGATTTATTTTTAAATTCATTTATAAAATTAAATATTTTTCTTATTCAAATAATTCAGCACCTGGCAGCATTCTAATTTTAAAATAACATCGTATTCTACCTATACATGTATGTATTTCATATTATTTTAAATTCTGTGGGTCAAGGTCACGGTTACGCATTTGCAGCTGTTGACAAGTTCGTTTTATATGAGCATTGATTTTATTGACAATAATTTCGCGATTATAATGCGCGTTTCGTTTTGGTGATTCTGGATACCTAATTAAGCAAGTGCAAGGGAGATTGTGTTTTTAAAGGTGGTTAAATATTTATCTTATCTTATTTCTTAATATTTATGATAAAAGGACCATTGGAAATTATTCTCAATTATTGTCAACAAATAAGTTATTTAATTACTGTTTTTGTGTTTAATTCGTAGAACTACATTTTTTTTTGTTTAAAAGTTATTTAATGGTGGGTTTCTTCATTTACCGAGAATGCTAAATGCAATGCTAATTGTAAAAGTAAACGGTCAAATGCATAGACATTTTTAAATTTCGATCGTTTACTTTTACAATTAGCATTCCATTTAGCATTCTCGGTAAATGAAGAAACCCACCCGTCTTCTAACCACAAATTATTTAAATTAGAATTCCATCAGGAATTTTCGGTACTTAAAGTCTTTACTTAAAGCTAGCAATAATATCTGAGTAAAATAAGCATAATAATTATTTACGCAATATTAAATATTACTTGTTTGGTATTGGAGCATATAATATGGTCCTGCCTTGAAGCGCGCTGGTCGTTGTCGCCTCCCTTCCACTGTGTGCACGTGTGAAATTGCGACGTTGTCTCCCGAGTAGACCAATGATCATGCCATTGGCGACGCGTGATTTAAAAACATAATTTTTGTTTTTAATAGAAAAAAAATATCACCGGAGAGCAAAATGAAATCTACATTTTTTACTCCAAATATGCTCAGGAACCGCTGGTTAAAATCCCTCGGGTACGTCCTGTTACACCCTGTATACACATTATTATTTTTAGTTGCTAAAGGTGATTCTAAACAATACATGGGTTTAACAAAATGTGTTCAAACTGATATCAGTGGCTGATTTGTTTTTTGATTATAAATTAAAGTCCTCCGAAGTCTGTCCGTCTGTTCGCGATAATCTCAAAACTAATGAACGGATTTTCGTGCGGTTTTCACCAATAGATAGGGATTCATGAGGAAGATTTAGGTATATAATTTGTCAAGGTTTTGTGTTAATTGGATAAAATGTATAATATATACAGGGAGCGGGCTGGCAAGCGGGCGGTGTGGATTTGATTTGTATGCAAATTAACAAGTGGCGTTGATGGTTTCGTTACCCACAGCAACACGTGGCCGGGTCAGCTAGTTAAATTATAATTTCAATTTGGGAGGCGGGTATGGGTACCTCTGCCTCGGTATCCATTTATTGGAAAACCAACACCTCTGCCATAGGTCACCCCAAGTTGGGCGCTACGTTTGGTGTCTTAGCCGTGGTGCCCGGGTTCATTGGGTGAGGTTTATCTGGGACTTGGCGGCGGATGCGTCTGCCCACCAGCTGCACGGCAGGCCGGATCGGGAGAGAATGGTTGAGGGAGTCCCTTTGATTTCACACACCTGGACACACTGATCCTGAGATTCCTACCCACCCCAGAACTTTCTCTCCTTCCTTTCTTTAAAAAGATCTCCACACAGCATTCCTAAAGGTGACATAGGCCCTGAGGGGTATTATTAAAAAAAATTATATATGTAAAAATCGTAAGTTTTTTAATGTATTCGTATATGAAAGATTAAGTTCAACATACTAACCATTAAAAACATTAATAATATTATTTATCTTTAAAAAAAATCACTCATGCGACTTGACACAAAAATTCTTCGAATTTCTTTGGAAGAAATTTCTTGAAAATTCTTGAAGATGATTCTGATCACATTATATGTGTGATAAAATCCAAGCTGTTGTAAAAGAGCCCCTCTCCATTTGCTCAGCTTTTATCCTGTGACATTCAGCACACTTCATTGCTCCTTGCCCCTCGGGTCCAAAGTCCCCCAGCCCAGGAGTGATTGTAATCTCTAACTTATGAGAATTTACTGCAAACCTCACATATCTTTGACTCCATTAGGCACTTAAAAGTACTGCAACAAAGTAATAAGTAAAGAGTTTCACTTTCCTAAATATTTGTCTCGTTATTTCGCAGACACATATTCTCACACAAAGTGGACAAGTTGCGAATGCTTTATGCGTCTGCATATCTCCCGTCTGTGATCTTCACGTCGCGCGTAGCGGCAACAATTCATTGAATAATACAAATAAACGGAAAAAACCAATGCCGGCCAGACTGCCGAAAAAGCTGAATGACTAACTTACTTTCGGAACATTCCTTTGGGAGACGGGAGAATAAAGGAGCAACGCTGATAGAACCGCTGTGACCTCTCCCTCTTTCTCATAAACGACAGTTGTAACAGAAAGGAAGGTTACGTCGTAACTCTCAGTGGCAAGAGCGAACAGTTCGACTTTTAAATTTATTTTCTTATTTAATATTCGTCTGCAAACTGCGACGAGCTTTGGCGCGTGGGCGAGCACGCACAATGCTTTCACGCATTCAATTTTCGCATCTCAAGAAAGATTTACGAGAGCCCTTCGAGGGGTTCCTGCAGCCTCCGATATTTGCGCCACATTATTAATATTTGATAGTCAGATCTTTATGGGTTCATTCTCCATGCACTAAAAGATGTGGCTGCGCTCTCAAATAATGTCACACAATGTTGTTCGCAATACCGATTTTATAAGCCCGCAAATTTAAAAAAAATGTTCCTTATTTTGTACCATAAATCGAGAGTCGTATTTCTTATTTTCTGACGTTAAAACATCGTAAATCATTGATTTCAAATTTGAAATATACAACAATAAGCATGAAGCAGAACCTACCGAGAAGAATAATTAAAAACATATGACATTAAATGTAAATGGACATTGGAGATTGCGGATTTAACTATTATTAGAAAAATTAGAAAATACGTTTTTTTTAAACAATATTTTCATTTGTTATTTATTATATTTCACTGACCGGAAATTACCAAAATTCAAAACGAGTTTGCCTGAGTTTCTATTTTTCAAAGTTCAGATGAAGATGAAAATGACTTTTCGAAAATAGTAACCTTAACATAGAAATTCTAGCTAACAAATAATCCATATTTCGCGACATCTGAGCTTACAATGTCGACTACTGACCGTTAACGAACTGATTGAACTTTGGGAATAATATACTAGAATTTTTATTTATTTGTTTATAATTGAAACATGATAACAAATGTATGAACAAATGGATTAAATATTTAAATATGTTGAAAATTGGAATAATTACAGTAGAAAGTTTAGAATGTGAATTGTTTTTTTTAATGGAAACTATAAAATCGAAAAGAAAAGAGAAAATTTATGCACAAGATTATTAGATCATATTCAAAAACATAATTCTTGCTTATAGTTTTAAACAAGAAATATGTTTTTGAATACGACTTCATAATGTATGAAGAGTTTTAAGATATCGCATTTAAGAGGGCTTCTTTCATAGAAAACTTAAATTTGGATTTGAAGCCAAAATACCCAACTAAACTAAAAAAATATTTTTGTAGTCAAAAGGTATATCAAATAATATCTTGTACGGATGAAATTTTAAACCATAGGCGATTTTTTACGATTTTGGAGGAAATTTCAGCAATTTTAGCAATTATTATTATTGTGAGTTAATATAATGTAAATATAAAATAAAAATATTCATTCAATTTTTATTCAATTTTTATTAGAACAAGAAGAAATCTCACTGAAGAAGAAGATAATACTAATATCTAATCTAAACGAAAATATGAAAGAGAACAATTTACGGAAAAATAAATAGAAAACGGTCACAACTGGGATAAAAAAAAATTATTCTCAAAATATTTTTATTTTTTGTGTCTTGTTCTCTTTCACATTTTCGTTCAGATTATTAGTGTTGACGAGTTCTTCAATTAAAAAGTATATAAATCATTAAGAAAGCATTTTATTTGGCATAATTAAAAATTGCAATAACCAATTTACAAAGGAACATAAATTTGTAGTATATGAATTTAAAATTTCGACCCAAAAATGCTTCTTTTACAATTTTATATATTTATTTGTTCATTTGCAAAATTTTTGTAATAATCACCGTTAGTTAACCCAACTAAAAATTATCAAAGTTGTCCCTAAAATCTCGAAAAATTAATTCTTTAATGTTCTATATTTAATAATTTAAAATACAAATAAATAAAGTAGCACATACCTGTAGCAGATATTTGCTGTACCTTTTGATTAAAAAAATATTATTCAGTTTGGTCAAGTATTTTGGCCGTAAATCCAAATTTAAGTTTTGTATATGTGTTGGTCCACATTCTGAGAGATCCAAGTATTAATTATTGCATCTGTCAGATAACATTTAAAATAGTTACGATGTCAAATAATAAAGAAGTAAAGCTCTCATTAATAGTTAATTTTATAACTAAACGCCGTAAGATTAAATCGTTCAATCATAAAATTAATTCATTTAATTTGATCACTGATTAAAGTGAAGTACTTTATTTTCATATCTAAATACCAAATCGAAAAAAAATACCTTGTTAAATATTTTTAATAATTAGATTGCTGTCAGCGCTTAACTATTGAGTTCTAACTGATAATAATAATTATTATTATTATAATTTTCATTTTAGTTATTTGTACATTTACAAGTTTACAAATTTCTAATTAATTATAGTATTTCATATTGCAGCTAATCAATTATAATATTTCATATTCACTATATTTTTTCTAGTTTTATGTAGCTCCTACAACTCATCTTGAACTTTCCAATTGGTGTGCACTTTAAAGTTTCTGGTAGTGTGTTATATAACTTCATTCCCTTGTACAGTAAACTATTCTGCGTATTCGCTTTGTCCTTTTTTTGTAGCCTAATTTCCTTGCATGTCCTATATGTGAATGTCCTTGTTGTATACAATTTTATTTGAGAAGGATTTTGGTAACATGTTGTTCAATATTTTGTGGATAAATACCATCGTGTTCAAGGTCAGCATCTGTTTCACGGTTAACCAATTTAGTTCCTTTAACATTTTAATTATTTTTGAAAATCTATTTCGTCAAATAATTATCCTTATTGCCCTGTTTTAGAGAATTTGTAACTTATTTTGTTCTCTTTCGTAACATAGGAAAAGTATACTCGAGCAGTAGTTGAAGTGTGGAGCAATAATTGAATTGTAAATGGTGATTGCAGTTTTTCTAGAAAATTTTGGCCGAATTCTTCCAAAAAAGATGTATTTTTGCCAATTTTCTTTTGGGTGTATTCAACATGTCTATTGGAGTTTAGTTTGGAATCTAATATAACTCCTAAGTATTTCATTTCAGTAATATTAATGATGACGTGATCTGGCACCGGTTTTATTTAATTATTTTATTTTATTTGGAAAACCAACAGTTACAATGTATGATAAAATATGTGTAAATTATATAACTAATAATAGGTTTTCACTGGTGGAATTTTTTAAGATAAACCATCTATAAACCATCCACGACCTCCGTAGTCCAGTGGGTAAGACTCTTGACTCACAATCCGGAGGTCGCGGGTTCGAACCCGGCATGCGCAAATAAATTTTATTTGATTAATTTGTGTTATTTCACAATTAATTCATTTAAAATAATATATAGTATATTTGCGGCATGTTCCAGAGTGGAAGATACTATCAGTATCGCCCTGGTGTAAGACCACCATTCAGAATTGAAACGTTGCTTGAAAATGGCTTTAGCCGTGTTTGGTGACCAGATCTGAATAGCCAGGTACTTCCCAACCTTCCTCTTCCCCACCTCCTTCCCCTCCCCACTACCTTCAGCCTCACAACATACCCCAATTGGGGATGCCATAGTCTCACTGGATCCAGACGGGAGCAGTTGAGATTCTTGTGCGGTATTCACTGTAAAAAAAAAAAAAAAAAAATCTATTTTTTTAAATTTGGGTGGCGGATATCGTCCCTCCTTGCCTTACTGTAACGCCGCGCCGCCACCGCACAGTTAATAATTTGAGGTATCTAGCGTGACTTTATTATAAAACCCAAGGTGTCTTTTTGGATTTCATTTTATTTTAATTGGGTGCCTAAATGTCTTATCTTTTCATTCACCATCGCATCCTCATTTTCACCATCGCAAATACTCACTACCTCGAAACGCGAATGAGTAATTTTATGTCTGTCGTGTTTGGATCTGTCCGCGGGTGGACGTGGGCACGTCATCGTGATAATTCAGCCATAACTACTGTGTTTTTCTGAATCTTTATGATGGAATGTAGGAAATCAGGTGATTATATTAACTATTTAACTTGTGTTTTAGTGTGATAAAAAATATTGAAGTACTTAACGATTTTTCAAAACGTATTTTTTCTTTAAGTTTAGTATTCATCGTGACTTTTAAAAATGTATCCGTATGTATTCGGCAAAACTTTACGTTTTCTGTCTTTAATGGATGTTAATGTCTCAAATTAATTTATGTTTTGTGATGTATTCAGGGTTTACTTTAACAACTTTTAATTTTTCCAGCACCAAGGCGATTTTTGATATACAGATCGATGAATACAAATTTCATAACGCCAGAGCTTACCATTATATATAGAAACACTCTTCTGATAAAATTCAATGTTCTGTAAAAACTTTGAGTCAATCAATCGATTACTTTCCGAGATTTGCGAACGCAAACAAACCGAACCAAAATTTTTATATATATAGACTGATGTAAGTATTAAAAACGATGCACCAGGTTGAATCGCGCAATACATTTTTTTTAACAATTTTTTTCATATTATTCGGAGTATGACGTCTTTTAGGCCAGAATCAATTGATGACTGGCAATGTGGTTCATGACAGGTACACATAGGAGCAGGGTATGAATATGCAACATACTATCTCCCAAGTAGCGGTTCATGAATGTAGGTGTGTACATAAATGCAAGTGTATAGTACCTACATAAATGTCAGTGTATTGTGTATATAGCTCAACCACATTGTAATGCCGTATTTTTAGATATCTATTTGTGAATACAGTAAATTGTTTTTACTTCTGGAGTACTTACTATATATTATTTTGCGTCCTGTGAATGTTTTCATTCTAATAGGTACATTGTTCTGTACAGCATAAATAATGTTACTAATGTGCTATTGTTCGCCTAAAATAGTTCGTTACTGACCAAGTTAAGATAACATCGCAGTAAAACACAAAAAAACAACGGCCTCCGTGGTCGAGGGGCAAGGCTCTCCACTAGCGATCCGGATATCGTCGGTTCAAATCCCGGCGTGCGAAAGTAAATTTCATTAGATTGATTTATGTTTTCACAATTTAATAATTAAAAATAATATAAGGTATATATATTTCGGGCACGTTCCAGAGTGGAAGATACTCGCAATAGCGCTCTGGTGTATGACCACCGTTCAGAATTGAAACGTTGCTTTAAATGGCTTTAGCCGTGTTTGGTGACCAGATCTGATGGCCTGGCACTTTCCCTCCCCATTTTTTAAAAATTTGTATGCATAGAGATAGTTTGAAGTTTGATGCTTTTAATAAAATTATTCATATTGTTATTTTTATTTCTCAACCTCTAATCTTGCACCGTTGTTAATTCTAAATCTGAGAGGTCCTTGTCGTCTCCCAAGTCAAACGCACAACTACTCTTGTTAATGGGCTCTCCTTGTTGGTTGAGGCTTCTAAAAGCTCTTCTTTGTGTTTCCTTACGTGTGAAAAGTAAAACAACAAGAACTTAGCCCAGAATTTATCTTACAGTTAAAGCACTCGTCAGCAGATTGAGGATCAAACCCTTAATTATTATTCTGTTTGGGTTCTCGTTTCACGACTATGTTAATTACCTTCTTGTAGTTTTGAGATAATTTTTTGCTTTTTGTTATACAAACCAAAACACATACGTCAAATCTCATGTTAAGGGTCTTTAACCAGCCAGCGACCGAAAATTCACATTTCGTCTAAAGATCGTAAGATTACGATCGTACAGGGCGGTTCCAATATTATTATTTATTCTCCGTACCAGCTTATTTCATTCCAAATTTGCTTTAATTTATACTTATTACACCCAAAAATGCTGGAAGGCGTGATGATAAAACTATTAAAATTATGTACTTTTTGTAATTATTTTTTTATCATAAGATATTTTTTTATCATAATTTTTTCAATAATGTCTAAGAAAAATTACAATGTAAAAAAATAATTAAATATATTAATTTGTAAGACCGTAAATAGATAGACAAAATACACAAATTTTCGTAATAAACAAGTGTTCCGATATATTTTTTAATGATTTTATTTGAACTAAAATTAAAAATTTTAAACATGTGTTTACTAAATAACGTATTGATTTACAATAATGTATGATTACATGTTATGAAATATGTCTTGTAAAATAAGACTTTTCGTTTGAAAATTTAACAAATCTGCCAACGACCTATGGTGTAACGTTATTATACTGAAAATAAACATTTTTTCTCAAAATTTAAAACATGCGTTTACTAGATAAAAGAACACTCTTTCGAAATCAATTTATAATTTTTTTGTGAAAAAGAGTCAATACGTCTAAAATTTGATTTTAAAATGACATATTTCCGGTTTTCTCTGGTTATAACCTTTTAATACGGTTCCATGCCAACTCAGAATCAGATCAACTCAACACCTCTTCGAAAAGTCATTAAAAGCTATGAAAAAAATAATTTTAAAATAGCCGTTAACCCTAACCTATGTAACCAATTTTTTTATCATCACTCTTAATGACCTTTCTGAGGTGGTTCTGAGTTGGTCGGTCACTTGTTAATACATGTCCAACCCGAGAAACAACTCAAGAGGCCGTTCCGTGTGCAGGGAGTGTCTGGGCCTACTATGGACGTATGGACGGAGTACGGAGTACCGGACGCTAGAGTAGCGCGGGATAAGGACGGCTGGAGGCGTCTTGTCAAGGCGATGGCGATGTGTCCTTGATGATAACATAATAAGATGAAATTAAATATTTTTTTCTTGTTCTACTTGGCACATCTGATGCATGTATCTACGCCTATATTCTTGCATATACATTTTCATTTTGGTTTCCGTTTAAGAAACAGCTGACGAGTGTAATAAAAAATAATTTATTAAAAAATCGAGTGGAGTTTACACGCGGTAGAACCGAAACTTAACCAAAACAATGTCAACCAATACTTGAAAAGTGAGATCACAATAAACCTAGCGTCATTTCCGTTTCATATCTCAATCAATAATGTGACATCATATCAAAGCGGCCAATGAGGGCAGTTTTATGCTTCGCAGGTGCAGTAATACGTCATTTCCGTTTCATCCGAATTCCAAATCTATTCTGATTTGTCTTTCTCCTCCACTCGGAAACGAAGTGTAAATTCACAATACTTAAATAAAATTCAAATCTATTTCAGAATTTTTATTTACTTATATACTAGCCGAAATCCACACAATGTTTTCGAAATTAGGTGTAAGCGGTTCTTTTCGTCTTACCCCCGACTTCCTCTTCCCATTTCCATCCCTTCCCCACTACCTTCAACCTCGCAACGTACCCCGGATGCCTTAGCCTCACTGGCTCCAGGCGGGAGTGTTGGGACTCTGTGGTATTCACATAGATATAAGAAAACGCGTCAAGTATGCAAAATTACATGAAGAAGTTCCTAAATTCTTCTTCTAGAAGTTTCTAAAATGTTTTAAGGGGCGGGAAAGGAGATGGGGAAGACCTTCCTCTTGTTTTGAATGTCAAGTGTAATCTCGAAATAAACCGCGCCGCGCCGTCCTCCCACCACAAACGCTTTCCTTTACATAAATGGATAGATTGATTTCACGCGGTCTCACGGTCCAGAGTAAGGAATAAACAAAAAATCGAAACAAATTTTAATTGTTGTAATGTGATACACAACAATAAAGTGAATATTCGGTAGAAAATTTTATTTTACGATACGAGACCAATTCGGACTAAATTAAACGCGCCCAGAGTTTGTAAAGTTGGAGAAAGTGGACCTTTAGTCCTTCCTCCTTCTCCGAGGTAGGCGGTAAGGCTATAATGGAGATGTATCGTAAATCGTATATCAATTTGATTTACGGTTAATAATATACGAGCCTTGGTTTACTTATGGAAATTTAATAACTTAATCTGATTCGCGACAGCTTTTATTTTATGATCTCGTTCGTGGGTGGTTTTCAACATCCATGGATATTAATGTAAGCAGTTGAGATTACTTTTTGTTCTTCAAGGAAGGTTCCAAGCTCAGATCATTATATGCCATGATCCGACGTAAGTAACATTATTTTAAAAAAACTACTCAAAATGTTACAGTACTTTTATTAGCAATAAATAATTAAACGGATAGTGAGTGTTTTCTTTGAGTGGTTAGAATAGTTTAGAATTTGAAAAAGTTTGAAAAGAGAACCTAAATATTTTTTCTCTGAATTCGTGAAACCTTGAAGTACCACTGCATGGGAACTATGTGTCCGACAAAACTTAAGCGATATATAGCTTACTCTAAGGTCAGCAAATCTAGATGTCACTAATCGTTTAATCGAACTTTCTAGGTCAAATCGAGCCGTTTACTATGATCGATATTTTTGTGTAACTGACCCGCTCATTTGGTATAAACTTCCCCCAGCTCTTACTAACATCTTATAACTTGGATGAATTTAAAATGGCTCTAAAAACAAACATATTTTAAAAAAATCATACCATTCATGAATCTTAACTCCTTTTTCAATATATCTACTCTGATAAACCATCTTCTCAAGTTTCCGCTATTTGTTTGGTTTTGGTTACCTTCTTACTCTACTTTTATGTGTAATATGAACTCAGAATGTTTCTTATTTCTGAACGTAAAATGCCTCCTGTTTTTTTATTATATTTTAGTGTTAACGATTCTGGTTTTAATGGCACTGTTGTTTTTTATTATTATCTATTGTTATGTGCCAAATCAGAACTGTTATTGTTAATTTTGTATTCTTGGCAGCACTTTGTATATATGTACTGTATATTCTTTCACTCATATTATTTTATGAATATTTTGTAAGAACTCGAAAGGAACACTATAGGATTACTTTCAAGTTTATTATAGTTAAGTGCATTTGAAATGAAATAACACAAAACTGCGCATTATCATTATCATTATTATTTTTTTTTGTTATTTTATGAATTAGTTGTAAGGTCTGTAAAAATGTTTGCAGGTAAAATTATATTTTCTTACTCTTTTTTTAGATATTTTCCACAAAACGAAAAACCTTTCTAGACACGGGCCAGTGCCTATGTAGTGGGGAAGCAAAGGGGGTAAGCGCCCATTTGTAGCACATTTGGGCAGGGTGTTATACGGATCTTGTACATCACTGATAGTAACGGAAGATGCACAAACATTCAAGTTTTTTTCAATCCGAAAATACAAGGAAAACAATTGACTACGGCTGACCGGTTGGTTAAATCATTTTTAGCCTGATCATGATTAACGCCATCTGTCGAAAAAATCAGAAACTCTTGAATAACTATTCAAAGTTGGTACCGGTCTGCAAACTTGTTTTTGACGGCGACCAAAAGAGGAACTAGGAAAAAGGACAGCGATCAAAGGAAAAGAGGAATATTTACATGCATTCACATTTCCTTGAGTAGCGACGCCCCCGACACATTTAACTTTTTAGATCTGGTTTGTTAAGTTGGTTTCCTCGCCCTGGCCGATTTTAGCGACACATTAAGCTGCCATCGCGGGTGGCCTATGAGGTCACAATGTCCGGGATCATGGGCTGAGGTTTGGTAGCGAATGTATTGGTGGCGAATACGTCTGCCCACGAGCTGCGTGGTGGACCGAATCGGGAGAGGTCGGGTGAGGGAGACCCCTTCACCTCTCCAACCGAACTCTCGGCACCAACGCCTTCCATCGCAGTAGGAAAGATTAATTTATCTGTCACTCCTGGTCACACCAACCCCCAGATTCTCACCAACCCCTCATACTGTGTTCCTTCCCAAAACTTCCTCTCCTTCATTCCCTTTCTAACTTTTGTAATATGTATTATCAAGTATATTATAGGTGCTACCAGTCTGAACGAATGTTGATCTGAGGAGCCTTAAAAATGGTTGACTTGTACAAATGTACGGGGGGTACTAGAAGAGCTCCCGAGCTACTGCAGCGCTTCGGCTATTTTTGCCGATGCATTGCCTTCCTTTTGAGGGATCGGGTTGCAAATCGCAAAGAAAGACTAAACAAGTGCAACAATTCCGTAGTACGACAAGCAACAACAAATATTAATAATTATTCCATCCAAGAAATGTTTTAGAGATTTAAATTCTAAAACCTTATACCTATTTGTATTTTAAGTGAAAATATGGTGATTAGTGATTATATATAGCTTTCTTCGCTGTGTAGTTTAATCCATGGCCTTCGTTTTATTATCAAAATTTTTAAACAATATAATATTACACAATAATTATTATTATTCAATATTTCTCTTTTTGAAACTGATATAAGAAAATAGATATAAAGTTTTATATTTGTTTTATTATGTAATTACTATTCAATTATCTATTTTAGGGATACGTCAAAAGGTGGTGATACTTCACTTCATGAGTGAGGGATCGATTACTATTCTAAAATCAACAATAAATTTGGTGATTTTTTTATCGCAAAAAGGTTTCAGTGAGGTGATAACTAATGATTCAGGTAATTTTGCAAAACAATTATTAGCATAAGTACGGTAGTGCTTGGTACACGAATTTTTCAGACAATTATTTTAAATATTATTCACTCAAAATTTGATTTCTTTTTTTATTGTCCATAAACTTAACCTCATGGAACAAAGTTGAAACATAAAAAAAAAGAATAGCGAACCAAAAGGTAGGATATGAAGTAAATATGAGGATGAATAAAGAAATAATTTAAAACAAGCTCTAAATTTTCAAATGCTTTATTTATTATAATTTAAAAACAATACTACATTTCACATTATTACAAACATTGTTGTACATTTCAGAGTGTTTTCTAAATCTACATTAAAAGTGTTATAAAAAAATTCTAACCATTTAAAATCAAAATAAATCAAAAACAGTAGTAGTACGATAATAATTTATGGGATTAATATTTTAGAACACATTTATTTATAGTAAGTTTACAAAAAAACATTTAAAACTAATTTATGCTCTACGGATAACAATATTTTATACAATATTTTACAATCAGCATTCCTTCAATTGCGTATTTATTTTCAAAAGATTGTTCATCTAAAATCCAAAGATAATCTTGCGACTATCTCTGGAACTATGAATACGTAATTTTAAAATTATGAATATATAAATGTTTTAAATCCACCACCAAATTATGTTAACGAATATCACAGCTACATTATATTGAACTAAAGCTGTTTGCTTAGAGATTCTAAAATTATAAATACATTACAATAGTAACTAGGTATTTGTCAAGTTTAATATGGATAAATAAAGAGAACACATCTTTGTATTAAGTATTTGTTAAAACCACCCAGATTTTATATTCTTATCAAGATGATAAGGTTTATGTTACACAAATAGTATCTTATTTGATTTATAATAATATTTCATTTTTGTTTTATGAATCTGAAATAAGCCATAGTCCTGTGGTTTCTTGCTAACAAAATCCAAAACAATAAATAAAATTATATTTGCTATGAAACCATCTGCTCTTAGTACTTCAGGCTGATTTATCTTGTACAAAAAATGTCAAACAAATAACGTATTACTGAAGACGAAAAACTAATATCCCACATATTTCGGTAAATGGATTCCAATGGACCGACTTTATATTTCCTTTCACTGGGCAATAAATAAATGAGTCGGAAAATTTCCAAATCTCCGAGGAGGGATCATTCTAGAAATCACAAATACCCGACGCTGGACGTGCCTAGGCTTAATTCTGTGTATCAATTTTACCCATTTTCGAGGGTCTCCTCGAAAATGTGATTCGGCTTGATGTAATAAATGATAGATTCGATCGGTAAATCGTGATTGGAGCAAATTTGGGCTGGTTAATTCAAGTTTACAACCAACCCAGCGCAGCGTCGTAAAAATCGACGGAAAAGTATTAATAAAAAACGATACAGCATAGATATGTTAGGGAATATGTTTGTACATAGAAGCAAACTAAGTAACTAATAGGTTGGTCTGAGTAAGTAAAGAACCGTTTTGGTAAAAACAAATCCAATTACGAAACCGTGAAGAAAAAACTTGGAACTTCTGACAAAACTATCCCAATAACTGGTCTTCCCGATGTTAGGTGGGCAGACAGAGGGTCGTATATTCAACTGACATCCCAATCCTATTTTCTATCACTAGTTCAGTAAGTTCAGGTAATAGTCCTGAAGGGATTTGTGGAAGGTTCCGAACTAAGCTGGCCGCTTTTCCGAAACAATATTTATGTCCAAAGATTTCCTTTTATTCGCCGCCCATTATATATTTTTATAGTTAAGCGCGCAGTTGGCTGAAATTGTTTTCAAACCAACGAGGGGCCGAGATGCAGGAAGTGGGATCAGTTTCATAGCGTTCTTTATCACTTGAATTTTGAATTACGAGTAATTATTACAGGTTGAATCATAAACATTTTCATGGCATGAAAAATATTTTAACCTGTATTTTTTTTTTTACTTTTAAGGGTACTGAAACAATTTCAACGCTACATTAAATTAATAACTTTTTTTACCAGATTAAAAAAATTATGTTTTATATTTTATAATATATTATGAGTCTAATATATGAACTCAAGTTCCATGGCTTATTTTTTCTTCACAAATTCATTAAATTATTTTGATTCCATCGTTAAATTTCGTTCGAAAGCAATCACATTCGTTGTCAGGACTCTTTGGATCTTTGGTTTGGGGATGTGGATCTGGGGGCAGGTGCTAGTTTCGAGTCATCATGCCGTTGATCATGATGTTTGCGAGGGCATTTCTGCGCTTACGCCAGGCGCCCATCCCTTGTGAGTGGTACTGCAGCTGTTGGCACCACTGCTTGGTGCGGGCACTGTCCTCAGCCTAGACAACAACAAAAATTCAAGTTTAGTGTTATGAAAAAATGTTATATTCAGATTAAGATCATTTACGGTAAAAATAGTCCTAATATTTCAATTCTACTTTAACAAATCTTGGTATAAGATTATAACTTGCAGATAAATGTTTTTTGAGTTCTTTTTATTTCCATTTTCTTCTTGCTAGGGCAATGACGATGAGTTACAAAACATATTTTACGATGGGAGGAACTCACAATTCATGAGTGAAAGTAATATATGTACAATTTCACACAGGTTAGATAAAAAAATATGTGTTTCACGTAAAATACATTATAAAAAAATGGAAAAAAAAGCTGCTTAAGTGGGCTAAACAACGAGATAACACATATGAATAAACAAACAAAGATATTCAAATATTACAAATAGAGCGTAAAGAAATGAAAGAAAAAAAAAACAACTTAGAACAAAACATGACATCAAAATTACATACATTCATCATCAAATGATACTCAAAATATGGTCTTACAAAGCATTACTCCGAATTTTTTTTACTGTGCTGAATGTTTTTGTATATTATCTGGAAGCGAATTATGTTACATTAAATATTATACTTCAGAGATAATAAAGTAAAAAGTTGATTTAAAATAAAACAAAAAATTGTAATTTTTGTTTAAATTTATTTTCGTCTCTTCCTCTATTTGATTTAACTTCTAAAACAACTCTCTAGATTCATAAAATCAAGCAACCTCATAAAACCTTTATATTTTTCGTTTTACAGAAACAATTATTGAATGTTTCAATATGTCTTCTTGAGAAATCTCGTGATTTTTACACACCCCTAAGACCTAAGACCAGATACAATTATAGCAGCCAGATTTTAGACAAACAAAAAACTGACAGTCGGGTCCATTGGGCGGGAAAACGCCAGACTTTTGCTTTGATAGTCAAGGTCAAAACATTGAAGGTCATAAATGTTTGACAATTTTTGTAGTAGTGTTTGAGCTTCCCTTGTTCTGCGGAAAACAAAACAAAAACAAAACAAAAACAAAACTTAAACATCCCATCTCGGGTGAAGCGTTAACCTTCCCCATACTAAGCATCCAAAAATTCCGTGTGCACCGAACCGGGGGATCGCAAGCCCCCGCTCGTATTTGTACAAATCGCAAAATATTATGTGTTCTAAGTGACGTCATGTCAACCATCTGGCTTGATGCGGAATGTGACCGGAGCTCTAATAGCCACTGAAGCCCTAGCTAGCCAGCGCTTTCTAAACAGTGGGATATATTTTTTAATAAAAATAATTTGTAAACATTGCAGTTTTGACTGTTCTTTATATTTTATTTAAACTTACAAGTATTTCGATAAATTTAAAAAGAAAGTATTGTTAATAAAATTAATATACATAACAACGATAATTTCTTTACAAAGATAGGTAACTTTTGCAAATATTCTTAAAAAAAATTATTTCACATTCAGAGATTTCAGCTTGCCTGTATACTTGTGAACTTGTCAAATGAAAATGTATAAATATATTTATGAGACTTAGAAATTACATTCCTAGACCAGAAACATTGTAATATAATTGCAAACATTGTATAATAATATGCTCATTGTTATGTTCAATAAAAAAAACACGCAAAAGTCTATTATACTATCTCCATTCTTTTTCTTTTTTTTTTACATGAGCTCCGCACAGGAGGCCCAGAGGAAAATAATTTCCCTCAGGGCCTGTGTCATCTTTGGGGATGCTGTGTGGAAGTTTTTTTTAAAGGAAAGGAAGGAGAGGAGAGTTCTGGGAAGGAAAAGGGTTTAAAGGGTGGGTAGGAATATGGGGTTCAGTGTGTCCAGCTTATCCACCTCCAAGACCTAACCTCCAAACCTCACCCCATGTTTATATTCACTATATGTTTTGTCTTTTACAGTGCACTAACATTATTTTTTTGTTAAAATATTTTATTATTCAAACTATAAAAGGTACATGAGACCTAAACAAACCTCACCCCATGAACGCGGCACCCCTGCTAAGTCCCCAAACGTAGAGAACATTACTACTTGGGGTGACCTACGGCAGGGGTGTTGGTTATCCAATAAATGGTTCCCGGGCTGCAGTACCCATACCCGCCTGCCAAATTTTTTACCCATCCCAAATTTTAAGTAATACGACTAAGAAAGCTTTAAAGGAGCGTACCTACAGATAATATTTGTATGTACAAAAAAACTTTATCATAAATAATAGTATCGGAAACGTAACAAACGTTTAACATCCTCTGGATAAATATACCAACCACCCACATCCTTAGAAACTAAACACGTGTTTTCTGAAAAAGGTCGAAACTGTCCGGGACTGTTGAAAGATAATTGCAGCGCAGGTATAACTGGCAGAATGTACAAACAGTATAACTGTCTCGCTCCTTCACATGTGTATTACGGGCTGTCCCGGGTGGCCATCCGGGTAAGTTAGACTGAAAAAAAAAACATGACTCGAGAACGTAAAGTAAGGACAAAAATAATTGTATTGAAATGCTAGCGGGCACAGCGATTTGCACGAATATTTATCAAAAACATTTTTTTCTATCTTATGTGCTTTGAATATTGAAAAACCAAAAATGGCAAAAGAAAGGTTGGTATTTTCTCAAGGATTACAAAAAATATGAATGAAATTGTATAATTAATTAACGAGATATCGCAGAAAAAGTGAATCTTGGGGATCTTGAAGTCCCCGGTCCGGGCTGGCTGGGTTAAGGCAGGCAGGGGCTGGCGGGGGGGGAGAATTCATTTTTTGACAGAAGATACGCGATGCGGTCGTGTGTGGGGAAAACGGAATGGCCTTTTATGGTTATGTGCCATGAGCGAGCATAATCACGAGTTTAAAATATTATTAAACCTAAATATAATATAATAATCAAAATATTTGATAATAAAATTATAATATAATATCAAATATTTTTAATTATTCTGTTTTTGACGTAAATGTTTACGCACTCTAAATTCTAGTAACTTTAGGTCGTTCAATACAATGACGTTATTATATAATGTTACTGGTGCAAAACCTAATCGATATTTGTCGGAAATCTTTCCTGATAAATAAATGTCTGTGTTTTCCACATCGAACGCATTTTAACATTTACGTAAACGATAAACGTCAAACGTCAAGTTTTTTGGTTATCAACTACGCGGACCTAAAATTATTATTTATGATTTTAAATAAACACACTGTCGTAATGGATGATTATTTCTTTCGTGAACTCACTTGTAAATAAAGTCTATTAATTTATAAATCGGTTTCAGAGACATGAAAGAAATTGACCAATTTAAATTTATTCTATTTTTGATGCTACGTAATTATTCACGCACTCTAAATTCAATAGTTATCGATATTAGTTGGAAATATTTCCTAATAAATAAATATCTATTAAAATATCTGTGCATCTCAAATTCAATAGTAACTTAGGACATGCAATAAACGCCAAACGTCAAGTATTGCGTACGCGTGGACGTCCGTATTCCAGACCAGTTGTCAAATTGTGTGAACTGCGCGAACTTCACACTAATTAATTGTTTGAAAGTCCTCCAAGCGCCGAAATGACCTTCAAACGCCGAACACTGGAAACTCAAACACTACAAAAATTTATGACCTTGAATGTGTGTTATGGGACTGTCAAAGCAAACGTCTGGCCATAGTCTGGAGTTTGCCCGTGCAATGGACCCGTCTTCACAGACACTCTTTAAGCGTGTTTCAAACTTACAAAATCAACTTCCAGTGAAAATGAAAAGAAGTTAATTTTTAAATAACACACTGTAAAACCCTTCGAATAACTTTCAAATTGTTCAAAATCGATGATTGTAAACAGTTTTCTTCCCTTTCAATAAGTACCTACGCGTAAGCATGTAAAAAGGTTGTCGGAAGTACATATGCACCAATACGCACAATACTAAGTATGTGTTGTTCCCTCAATTCTAAATGCGTGACCTGTAGGCCTTGTTTCTGATTGAACAGTTGAAAAGTCTGTAACAAATAGTTACGGATATTACACGTACTTCTACTTTTAATATAAATGTAATATTTTCATATGCCCAAAATAAACGTCAAAAATCTCGAATACCAACGATGTATTTTTAGCAAAAACACGAATGAATCTTCTAATAAAGCGGGATCCTAGCTCCTGGTATCCTAGACGTCCAAAATCTTGCAAAGAAAAACATCTCGGATGTTCGGAAACAATATTTATTTAGTCGTAATCAAAATACAGATTGTTTTCGAGGAGAATGTTTGAGCGCCCGGAATCCTGTTGTTCAGCAAACAGCTTAGCAGCGCTGAAAATTGGTTTGCGAAGAACATAGCTCGCAGGCGTTCGGGCTAATGCGAGGCGGACTGGCGGAGTGCCTCACGGAAAAATACTGGAGATTAAGTAGATGGAGTTGAGGAACTTTGTATGTTAGTGGATTTACAGACCGCTTGATAAAATTAATTACTTGACAAACGGTAAGGCTCTTGCGGATTAAAACCACAGCACCAGCGTGAGCAAAAAAATTGCATTTATTAAAGTAGCGTTGTTTCACACTAATAAAAAAAAGATATTTGCGGCACGTTCCAGAGTGGAAGATACTAACTGTATCGCCCCGGTGAAAGACCACCATTCAGAATTGAAACGTAATGTGAAACAGATTCAAACGTATTTGAGTTGGGACTCTTGTGTAATGATTACATAAAAAATTAAATAAAACACTTCGACATTATTCAATACAAGCTTAATCCAAACGTAATCAGAAGTTTTCATTGTGTATGTTATCGTTTCTTTATGTTTTTCGTTAGTTTATCCTTATTTAGTACACGTTATTTTAATAAAAATTAATAAAATTTTGGTACAAAAACTTACAGGAACAACAAAATCTCAGTATTTGTAAAAAGAAACTACCATCTTCCGTACAGCATCCCCAAAGATGACATATGCTCTTAGGGATTTATTTTCCTCAATGCCTCCTGTGTGGAGCAAATGTTAATAAAAACGAAATAAGTAATAAGACAAAACAGAACAATATAAAATAGCAGGTACCTGAGGTTAGGTTAGGTTATTCTTTTTCTTCACTTTTCTTCAAAGTTCTTTTTTGTCACTGCTCTGTTCTGTCGTGGAGCCCTGCCGTCAAGATAATTGCGAACTATGACACTATTCAGTATTTGTTTGTACTACGATCAGGCTAGCAGAATGAATCAAGTTAGGGTGTGTCACCTTAAAAATGAAGGTGTCCTTGGAGACGATCTCCTGAAGCTCAAAGTAGTCGTCCCAGTCGCTGTCGGCCGCCACCACGCAGCGGTCCAGGAAGAGCGGCTCGCGCAGGAGGGCCGCCCGCCCGCCCTTCTCGCGGACTAGCAGGAGGCTCGCCTCACGCACGCCCGTGTTGTGGGGGAAGCACGGCCCGAGGGCCCCGCACGGCTTGTACGCTGCTGTCGGCTAAACAAACAACATTTAATTACAATTTATTTGTGAGGAAATCTTCAATCAGAATTAACTTTTATATGCTTTTTTTACATTAAACCCACAAAGGAAGCCCTGAGGAAAATAATTTCACTGGCTAAACGCGTCCGCTGCCAAGACAAACTTCGCCCATGAACCATGGTCACCCCTGCTAAGTCACCAAATATAGCGAACCACTTGGGGCGATCTGTGACATGGGTGAAGGTTATTCAATAAATGATTCCCGGAGCGGCGGTTTCCATACCCGCCTCCCGAATTGTGCGTGATTACAGTAGCTCAATTGACAGAGACGTTAATCGCGGATAACATAATCGTTTAATCCCGGAGTGTTACATATCGATGGTCCAGTTGATCAATTATAATTCGGAAAAACTTATAGTGACTTAAACAAAATGTTTTCTAGGTTAGGGGTCGTCCATTAATCACGTGATGTCTTTTTAGCAACTTTTTAACCCCCCCCCCCCCCCCCCGGTGATATGTGGTGAGGTTTTAGATTAGACTAACCCCCCCCCCCTCCAAAATCACGTGTATTTTTTTAGTACAAAGTATTTTGAAATTTTCAGAATATTATCACCAAAAATAAATACACGTGATATCTCATTATGCCACCCCCCCCTCCCCGTCGTGATATTTCGTGATTTTTTCCGAATCCCCCCGACGACCCCTTACCAGAAGGAAATTTCAAAATACCAATATACCGGACCGTTATGCTTCCCGGTGTTATTTTATTGCATATTTAATGTGTAAAACAAAGAAATGTGTAATGAATAGGTATTTGATTTATGGCGAGTATTTGAATATTACTTTCCTCATAATCTCAAAACTTAGTATTTGGTGATATCTTACTAATCAACACGATGCGCGGCGATCGATAAACTAATAAATGAATATGTGTTCATTAATCGTTTGTTTTTTACCTTCTACGTGTAGATCAACATTTGAAACACACACGAGTTCATTATTTTCAAGTTATAATAGAAGATTTCTGTATTAGTATATAAAGCCACCATGGACGAGAAGTATTTTTCGCACAAGAAGTGGCAAATGGGAGCAATGTTTTCAAAACATCCGTTACCGAGCTTCCGTATACTGGAGATGAAACTCTACGTCTTGAAACTAAAAAGTTTGAGAAACGATGGTAGAGGTTCTGAGTTCGAGTCTCAGTTGCAAGCTTGCTTTTATTTTTATTTTATGTGTCTTCTATTTCATAAATAAAATAAAACGCTTCCGCGACGACCGCTTCTTTACTTAATTTTTTTCCGAAATTAAATAGCAGAAAGTAGTCGGGTAATTAAAACTCTTCTAAATTATAATTAATCGAACACGAATGATTCGAACAATAAAATACATTTCATTAGATACCTGATTGAGAACTAATTGTCAGACACTTCATCAAAGTATTTCCTGGTGCAAAACAAGCTTAAATTCATCACTAGATCAATATTAATTATGCTGTTTCTTTGACCGAAAGTTAATAAATCTGAGCACACCAAATAAACCACTCCTCAAACAATCTATTGCAGAGAATTGCGACCAAATAATAAAAAGATACTAATAATTTCAGGAAAAATATTTAATTTACTATACGATTTAATGAGAAAAATTTGCGTCTTCTTTTGGAGTTGGTAATAACATTCATTATTTATTGGATGCTAGTCTCCTGATCATATCGTTCTGGTTTCTTTAAAAAATGAAAATTTTGAATACTCTTTACAGTTCTGTAAGTACGTAGGTATGATCAAATTTCCTCCTGCTTGAAGCGAGCAGTACTTAAAGAGAATCCCTCTCCAATTTTACGGTTCCCACAGGAGCTCCATTCTCCAGTCGGTAACACCTCCATTGAACAGAGAACACGTACGTGTTTGATTCATAATTAACATACTCGATCTTGTTCGAGTATCAGAGAAGCGGTTGACAGCGCTTTAATCCGTTATGTAAGTTCAGAGATCTTTCTGCATGAACATGAACATTATTATGAACGAATTCGACACCACCGTTAACTGAAATACCTGCATATTAACATAATTCAGTGTATCTTGTTGTGGTGGATTTGGGATTTGTGTCAGCTCGAATTGCTAAACTTATCTCTTGATCCACATTTTTGCATAGCTGTGAAATGATTACCAAATTCCTTTGACATAAATATTCTGTGCTAGATGTCAACTAAAAATTATAAAAAAGTGTTTTTAACGATTACATGTGGTATTGGAACATAAATGTAGACGCAAGAATACTAATAGTTTTTTCCGTGGTGTCTTCATAATCACAATCGATATTACAACACTGTTTGCAATTTGCTCGCTGCCTCTACGAATGTAGATTCCTAGAATACCTCCGCTGAACTCCTTCTGTCCTTTCATGCCATTTCTTTTGCCCTTCCTACAATGTGCGGATCCTAGCGGAGCCGTATCAGTTTAATAAACCTGGTTATTGAAGGCTATTCAACAAAATGACTGTACCTTATGCTTCACCAACTCTTTGATTCAATCACAAGATTCTTCTTAGGATATTCCCCTGTTCTCCGAGGAGATTACAATCCATTGCCTCGATATAGAGAAAATAATAAATTTTAGTTAGTAATTAGTAGGGAGAAGTGAGTTTCTTTTACCTTTCCGTTTGTAACGAGCAAGGCATTAATGGGTGTCAGCTTGATGGTCCTTCCCTTCCTCCAGTTGTTATCGTTAGGCTGAGTAAAAAGCAGTTTCCCTTCGATCGCGAACCTGAAATCAAATAATGAAAGAGTTTAAATGATGTCATGATTTTTTATTTATTTTGTAAGCATCTCTGTTTGTGAATAAAAAAATTGGAAAAGTTTTCCCCTAGGCTACAGGTAGGATGGTTTTGGTTGGGGGGGAGGGGTCAAAATTATAAAATTCATGTGACCTAATTTATGGATGGCCTCTAATTATATATTTCAACAAATTTACACAAAACCTTGACAAATTATATACCTAAACCTTCCTCATGAATCACTCTCATCTTTTGGTGAAAACCGCATGAAAATCCGTTCAGTACATAGACATATGAATATTAGTAGACCAGAACATAAAGGTAAGGGGTAGACAACAACTACAGCGGGGTGCAGAGCGGGAAGATGACTTTGGAGATATGTGATTCGTCGATAACTCAATATGACAGTGTATAGGGAGCATTGTTAAAAAAAGAACCTGAAGTTTGTCTGAATTTTCAACTCTGGTTATATATTACCTTAGTGATAATGTCAATATTTATTCCGATGTTCAATTTTATTAGGAATATCTTATTGGAACTCATAAACCTCATTATGATATTTAAACATTGACCCAGTTATTGTCAACAACTCTCAATGGAAATATGAAACAAATACAGAAAATTCGCCAAAGATTAAATATTGCAATGAGGTTTAGAAGCCTCAATAAGTGATTTATGATAAAACTGAATAACCATTACAGACTTTTCGAAAAAGTAAACAGATGTGCCATATGAATAAAAACGGAAAGGATTATCTAAGACACGATCTAGATTGAAAAAATATTTGGGAAGATTTTTGCAACCACACCAAAAAAAGATGGTGCCAAAAATGACGGATTTAATTGGAGGTAAGATTTAGTGGGAAAGTATGAGAAATATTTAAAAAAAATTGGCAATAGCTCAGTGTTCTGCACACTAGAACTGATATCCTGGCAAAGCTTAGCATGACGAGAAGAGTGGTGGTGTTAAATAAAATTTCAAACCGTTTGGAAATAGGTGACAGTTCTCTAAATTACACAAAACTGTTTTTGAAGAGTTACCTTCCTAAATGCTGATAAATGAAATTGTCAAGTGTTTGTAATATTATTGGAACATTCTGCTGCCCAAAAATTAAAGAAAAAAAAACTATAAAAACCTGGGTTTGAGTCCCAGTTGCGACTGTTACCTTTTTTATTTTGAAAGAAACGTCTCTTTTTTTTTTTTAAATTGAGAGTTGCTAATATTATTCTCGTCAATGATTAACTTTTTAAACAATCTTGAAACTATGTAATGACAAAATTGTTCGTAATTTTATAGCTGGAGACTTAGACGGTATAATAGCCTAAATAGCAAAACCGTTTTCTGAAATATTTATTTTTGTCGTTTTTTCATAACGTAGGCCCACGTTTTGTAAAATGCCGTGTAATTAATATTTATTCATAAAATTAAACACTGCTCGGCATTTTTTAAATTAACATAGCCCTTGGAAATAAATGTTGTCTTAAGCTCCTCCATCAGATCTGAAGATTAATAATAAGCAAATGCCTTCTTCATTTAAATTAAAGTGTTTTCCTTAAAAAAGTGGCTTAACGAAAAGTATTTTGTACTGAGAAAATTATTTTTTTGCTGAATGTTTGATTAAATGAAAAAATAGCATTTTTTTTAAAACAATTGCTTTTTTGACAGAACTTTTGAGGCTCAAATTGAAATACTACTTCTGGTCCAATAATAGTAGGCACGATGATAATCATAGTATGGTAAACTTGCTATAAAAGGATAACTTACTAACGATACTAAGCCGTTCTTCCACCTCGGCCCACAATGTGCTTTGCCCTGTAGTTTAAAACCTTGACAAACACGAATTTTTGATCATTGATGACATTCTTTTTGATTTTCGCCACAACGCAATATCATTTCAAATAGTATAAGCAAAATTCTACAGGCGAAAATACCAAAGCTCTAATGAAATGATCCCACTTAATTATTTTTGTCCCTGGCCTATTTTTCTGAAGCTTGAATGGTCATGTCATTTCTAGTCCTCGTATCTATGTGTATAATATAAAACCGAACTCGGCAAAGAGGATACCGGGGCGACCTTAGATCGTGATGTTTTTATCTTCTTCCCTTCACCCAAAAAAATCACGTCTTATCGATATAATAGTAATATATTCGTTATAGTCTATACAATTGACTAAAACCAAGTACAGTATAACATTGAAAGTGAGTGTATCCCAAACCTCGCTTCATCGTGGTTCCACTCCAGAACGTCAACTGCCATCTTCCTAAGCTTGATGTTGATCATGTCTATCTCCGAGCTGCTCCTCCGGCCGCTGGCTCCACTGGAGATCCTCCTCCACAGCTTCAGGGACGTGACGTCTTTGGCCTCAGAGTTCATGTGACTGAGGTGCTGCTCGATCTTTTGCTGGGCCTGGCGCAAGAGGTCCCGTCCCTCCAGGTGGGGCGGGGTCACCTTGTACAGGCGAGATAATAGCAGGGGGTACTTGGTCACCCTTTGAACTGGCACCTGAAAGAAGATGGAGACGGTTACTTCAACGATAATGAACAAATTAAGAGTGTATAATATTAACTGATAAACCGCGTTTTAACCCTTAAGAGGGAATAACCAGAGAAAACCCGAAATGTGTCATTTTCAAATCAAATTTTAGACGTACTGACTATTTTCCACAAAAAATATAAATTCTTTTATCTAGTAAAGGTGTGTTTTAAATTTTGAGAAAAAAATGTTTATTTTTAGTATAATAAAGATATAACGTAGGTCGTTGGCAGATTTGTTAAATTTTTGTATTATCCAACAAACATTTCAAATCATATAATCATGCAGTAAAATAAATTAATAAATTATCTGAGAAACCCATGTTTCAGAATTTTAGTTTTAGTTTAAATAAAATCATTAAAAAAAGATCCGCACGTGTTCTGTGACGAAAATATTTCATTTTGGCTATTTATTTACGGTCTTACAAACTAATGCATTTGAAGATTTTTTGACATTCTTATTTTGCTTAGACATTATTGAAAAAATATAAATACTTAAAATAATAACAATAATTACATAATTTTAATAGTTTTATCATCACGCCTTACAGCATTTTTTAATGTATGTATAAATTAAAGCAAATTTCGAATGAAATAAAATCGATATCGAGTTATTATTTTAAAAAGCTGGTACGGAGAATAATTAATCTTTCTCGTTGGAACCGCCCTGTACAATCGTAAGAATATCTTTCGACGAAATTTGAATACTCGGCCGCTGGCTGGTTAATGACCCTTAAAGTTCGGTTTTTCGGAACAACTCATATAGATCTCATAGAAACCATCTCCCTTACTTTCACAGTGAGAACAATGATGTAAACGGTGTTAGAAAGAGAAAAGACCACGCTTCATATTCAAATACAAAAAATAACCACAAAAGAAGTGAAATGTACGCCTTCATGAAAGCAAAATTTCGAATCGCAATTTGAAATAAATTTATGAAACTTTTGAATTTTTTATTAATTCATTTTACATGAAACGACAAAAAAGTGAGGTGCAATAACTTTTGTCTTATAAAATATGTGGGTTTTTATTTTTTTCGTTATCATTAATTTTAGTTAGAAAAAACGTAAGGTGGGCCATTTTTAAAACTTTTTTATGTTTGCGTGCAAAATTTTTATATTTCAAAAAGTATATGTTTAAATCGATTTATAAAATTTGTGGGCGTGTTTTATCACCTTTCAAAAACAGTTTTTAGTTTTCGGATACATTCAGAAATATTCCATTTATTTGGATTTTATTGTAAAGCGGAAATATTTTCACCCTCTGACATAATACAGTCGAGGCCTAGGGGAAAGTCTTGTATGAAATACCTTCTTCTCCTGTTTATTACGCTGAATTTATATTAATGTTGGTCGTGGTGTAGCTTGCTTTCCTCTTGAAACATAGTATTATATATTTACATAATCTTATTAATAAACTAGAGTCATATTATCAAACCCAAGAAACTTATCTATCTAAATACTTTAGCCATCCTTTGTGTATTTTATGACAAGAGATTAAGCTCTTCCCACTCTCAAGCGAATACTAAATTAAACAGATCTAAATTGTTTATTAACTATCCTTCGAAGGTTTAGTAACATAGTCTTCCATGCTCCATACGAACACTAAATACATCTACAAAATACTCCACCATAAAATTAAAGATTGTTGGCCTCCCATCGATAAAGAAAGATTATAAATACTAGGTGAAATACGTGATGCAGTAGCCCTATCCATTTATTCATTCCCAAAACGTTTTCTTTTCCATCCGCCGAACACACTCTCGGTTTAATCCAATATTATTTAAGTGTCCTCTTGAACCACTTAAACCTCCCAAGTTCTATCTCCGAAATGTTTTCTTTCTGTTTACTTATACAGACAGCTTAGGAAACATTACCGGATATTTAGAAGGCTGAATTCTAGGGGCTACTGACTTAAATACATTTATTGTTACTTCATAAAATATTTAATTCAATTTATGACTTCAATCCCAGAGTTGACCTTAATCTAGCCATGGAGTTTACTTTCAACGAAGTTGAAAAGCTCATTTACTGTCTGGTATATAAATAAGAAAGGATAATAAATTCCGCTTTTCTGTATTTAAATTACTCATCAAAACGCAGAGAAAAATACGTCTTACAGAATTTAGATAAATATAAGTCTTTTTTTAAATTCTTGAATTACGTTTCGGAATTAAAATTGAGATTATATCTGGTATGATCCCTTGAGGGGATGTAATATTTTTAGTAGACGATAAAAATATTCTATGTAAGTATTACGTGAATTTGTTGAAAATCTCTGGTAGCGAACGATTCAGCTATTTTTAAATCACGGAAGCATTGCTATTGGTTCCTCACACGTCAATAGCGATCCCACAACATTTTTTTACATGGTCACCGTCTGCCGAGACAAATTAAAAGGAACCATTCTGTTCCAGACTGCCGAAGTCATAAAAGCTTTGTAAAACACTACTTGTTCGTTCCCACGAACGATTTATTCGATTTACATCCATACACTCGTATCTCTCATAAATCATTCAAGTGTGACCAAAAACATGGCAACAAAATTATGGATAATTTTTTTGAAACTGAAATTTACGTACAGGAACTACAATATCTGGGAAATAAAAGCAATTAGGCGCTCGTGCAAACACGATACATAATTTATGTAAACAAACTTATTAAATTGAAGTGGTTTGAGCACGTCATTGGAAATATAACTGGGCGGTGAAACTTATTTTCCCAGTAGGTATAAATGGATAGAACCAATACGCGCACAACATCACCTGATTGCCGATGTAACAAATAATTTAATTAGCTTGCGCGATGAGCAAAACATGGAACAATGTAACCCTAGAAAACATATTGCAAGGTACGTTGAAGATAATCATACGCTCCAGAGACGTAGGTTTTTAAATTGGTTATATAATATTTGTAATAATTATTCCATTTTCGTATTTTCAGTGAGAGTTTTTAAGAATTATTTTCATTGATTTTAAGTAATTTTCTATTAAATCGTGAACTTTATCAAAATCTTGTTCAAGCGTTGACTTGAAGTTATCTTCTTCTTGTTCAATCTTATTCTTTATTCAGATATACGTACCTAATTTGATCCTTTTAATCCATTTTCTGCCGTACTTGTCGTTATTCTCATTCCATGTTATATGAAATGAACGATATTGATTTATAGTTCAATATTAAAATAAAGTGAGTTAAAGGTTTAACATACCATCAGGAAAGAGTTGAGGTTCATCCTCCTGAGCACCGTGTTCTCCATCTGCGAGACCTTCAGGAAGATCCTGAGCAACTCCTTCTCCTTCTCGAGGCTGGACAGGAGCATGGAGGCTGACCCTTGCCGCACACAGTATGAGGAGAAAGCATGCAGCATGGGCGCTGACTCCAAGACTAACTTGCCTATGTTCGCGGTTAGGAGATCCTACAAACAAATAAATCAATTTTTCAAAAGAAGCAAACACATTGTGAGTTGACATTTTAAATAAATAAAAAGAAAATACTTTGTTTTAAGTTACTTTATTGTTATTTTTTTCGTATTTTTATATTCAGTCCTGATGAAGGTACGCAGGTACCGAAACCGGTAGACGAAAAAAATAACAATAAAGTGACTTAAAACAAAGTATTTTCTTTTTATTTATTTAAAATAAATCAATATTAATGCACCACGAAGTAATGCAAAGGCGACTGATTTTGGTTTCAATACACGAGCGCTAAGAAATATTATAGTTGCTAATTAAATACTGTGAGTAGAACGCATCCTGGACTTTGAAATAATCGAAAAATTAGGTGTTATAATAAGTATTTATAAGCCCAGAAAAAAGTATCATGCCTGTAAAAGCTGCTTTAATTTTCAATTCCCCTACTTACGAACGCATTTTCAGATATAGTTTTGTTGTGTAATGTGGCCAATTAAGTTTTTTATAAAATGATCGGAAAACAATTTATTGTGGCTGAACTTTTCAAAATAAAATAAAACACGATTTTTGTGCGATGTTTTTTTGCATAAATCCAAAAAGATGGCTGGTGTTAAGCGCCATCCACGAAGTATTAAAATTAAATAATTGGCTAGATACCAAATGTTATACGGCGTAGTGCATTGCCTTAAATATATTTCTAAAATTGGACCTTGGAGATCCGAAATTACACTTTTTCGTAAACGCAACTTCTGTTAACACAACAAAACAGATTGTCTTGACGAAATTATTTCCCTCATGGTCTATGTCATCTTTGTGAATGCTGTGTGGACAGTACCGGATTATCCCTAAGGCAGAGAAGGCAACTGCCTAGGGGGCCCGCATCGGCTAGGGGCCCCGCGTCCCGAGAAATTTTATTTTTATTTTTTTATTAGGAACATTTACAGGTTAATAACATGAGGTACACGCATTAAAGAAAACAAGAAATTATAATAATTAGGTTACAACCTTCGACCAATTGGTCGAAGGTTGTAACCCAATAAATAACCAATGTACACATCATGCAAAAATAATCATTAAAAAGTCAATAATTAAAACAAATATCATTCGACAAAAACGCATTCAAAGTTTTGCTGAAGGATAATTCATATGCAAACATACAAACTGTTTCAAATGGTTTCACATAAAATGCTGTATCTCCGTCAATTTTTCGAATTTCTTTAAAAAATTTGATGAGAATTTTTTTAACAAATGCATCTTTCAGAAAATGAAATAAAAAAATTACAATTTTTTACACTGACTGACTAACTGTTGATTTATATGTAAAAATAGTAACAAAACTTCAAAAGCATCGGTCAAGTCAAGTTAAGATTTGAGTTGTGATGTTCACAAACTTCAGAAGTGTTCTTTGCGTGGAAACAGATTTAAAAAAATTTATACTCGAAATATACTTGAATCGAGTATGAGGGCCGGTCGCTTGAAACAATTTTGACACAATACTATATATACTGACATGTTTTATATTCAGAAAATCTTAAAGTCTTGTTAAGGATTTGATCAAGGGAACAAGGAGGCGTTTGGAGGCCCCTTCAACCCCCCCCCCCCCCCCTCCCCCCCGGTAGTCCGCCATCGGCCCCGAGACGTGCATTGCCTAGGGGCCCCGACATGGTAAATCCGGCCCTGTGGGTGGATGGTCTTTTTAAAGGAAGGACCATATATTAGTAGGAGACCGACAGATCATTCAACAACGTTGAACACACGAAAGAGCAATTAACCCCTGTTATTGTGTTGTTTCATGTAGACCACCATTCAGAATTGAAACGTTGCTTGAAATGGCTTCTGCCGTGTTTGGTGACCAGATCTGAATAGCCAGGTACTTCCCCACCTTCCTCTTCCCCTCCCCACTGCCTTCAGCCTCACAACATACCCAAATTGGGGATGCCATAGTCCCACTGGCTCCAGACGGGAGCAGCTGGGACTCTTGTGTGGTATTCATGTAAAAAAAAAAAAAAAAAAAAAAAACTGTATTGATGAGGTTTTTTACTTGTTAGCTTTCATTGAAAAGGTGTATTTACTTGCTGAAACGTGTCCATACATGCAAGCTTTGCCTGCTTGATGACCAGAATTAATTAAATAATTAGTCATTGTTTATCTACTGATCTCAAAGTCGCGTCGGTCACGCCGATGTCTCTCGGTAGCACTGTTTCGAACTGAAAATGTAGAATTATCAACCTTGCTCCGAGAGATTGTGGCTTGGTGGAGTGGATGTGGACGTCCGGAATGGTCGTGATTCGCTACCAGCGACTTGTGCTGCACGAAGTTGGAAACTTTATAACCACATTAAGAAATCAAGACCTGCAGACAACCTTACTTTGAAGGCATAACCTCTCAAACTTAGATTAAATAAGTTATAAAAATGTGTTTGATATCCTCTCGAGGGAAAATGCAACAACCGCGAAGACCTCCATTAGGTTCCGGTTTTAATTCCCGGCCACAAAACCATGTTGACTCGAATTTTGTCTTACTCATGCGCGCTGCCAGTTTGGATGTTGTAATTTTGACTGACAAACAAAGGTCTTAGAAAAGGGGTTCACGGCTCTCGTAACATTAATAAATAATTTTAAAAATAATTGCGTGAAATTCTCAAGCAAACGGCGTCGTCCTTTGCAGAGTGGTAAGCTATTTGTCTATAAACCCGAAGTTTGCGTGTTAAAACCCGGCTAGAAATTTAAAGAGGCAGATTCTCACAACATCGCCCATCAAGAAACAGCCGTTAACAATCGAAAAGTTACTTTAAATCGCTTTAGGTATGTTTAGTGACCAAAAATGAAATAGTTGTTTTCTTTCTAACCTTCCTCTGACCCAACATTCCGCACTTCGATATGAGGAAGCCGTAGATCTAATAACTTCGGTCAGGTGGAACTTTTGGGCAAAATTGTAATAAAAAAGTAAATTGGATTCAATCGTAACTTTATTTTCAAATTTGATCAGTTATTTTCACAATGTTACAGTTTGTCCAAACAGTGTTATAAAAACTGCAGTTATAATCTTTCTCTTTCAAATCAAAAGTTGTGACGTCTCAAATGAAATAGTTAGGTTATAATTTAATGTATATACTTCAACAACTACTACTACTATTTCATTGTTCACTTTCACTTCAATGAATTCCTTTTTGAGTGAGTAGACATTTGAAACAATCAAATCAGTTTCGTCTTATTTTAGCACGCCGGTAATAGTATTCGGTTGTAAGGTTGGTAATATGCCTAGTAGTTCTAATGGTAGAAAGTACCAACGCCACCTCTTGCAGGTTGACAAGATTGTGACTACTGGCTTCACTGGAGACGAGCCCTTGAATCTGTAGCAAGTCTATAATAAATGTCAATTAAAGAAAACCGTGTTTTAATATTATTCGTGTTACTCGAAAATTTGCCAAAACCAGCAAAGCTCTTCTCGAAATAAACTCTCAGTGAAAACAATAATTAGTAGGGATCATTTTAAAGAATCGTCTGCACGCAACGTCAATTACGTCTTATAACGAGAATTTGAGAATCGCCTTTTTGCAAGCGAAGCCTTTTTTTACAACGCGTTTACTTCACCAGACTGTTCTTCAAGAAATGATTATAAATTTCCCATATTAAAAGACCATTCAATAATTATCGTAATTATCAGCGAAGAAGTAAAAAAAATGACAATTACGTTTAACAATAATTGTTAGTTGCTAATTGCGGTGTTGTGTTAAATCTTTGAAAAAGTATGTACCACGTACTCACATATTGCTTACTAACGGTATTTATATAAACACGCCACACGATTTCTCTAAAAGTGAACCGGTGGATGCATTTTAGTTTGTTATGTAGAAGGGTTATTTAGACAACACCACTGCACGTGTCCAAAAAACAATTTTTTTTTTACGAAATTGTTTCATAACATCTAAAGTCAAAATTATGAAAATGAATTAGTTTTTTAAAACATTAATATTATTTTAAGGTTCTTTACGAACAGTTCCTAGGCAGGTACTTATCTTTGTTACTTTTTGAATCCGGAAGAAAATTAAATCCATCTGAGCTTTGTTAGTCATTTTGTACAATAGTTCTGAGCTGGTAGTGTTCTGTTTAATTGGGGAAGCGTGAACTACAAAAAGGTATAAAATGTCTCTGTTTGTTGCAACATTTGCAAGAAATCGTGTAAGAAATAGTACGCATGGTCGGTTCAGTACTGGCCAAACCCATTGACCTGGTTTCTAGTTTTGTTAGTCAAATTAATTGGCTGCAAACTTGTAAATTGGCTATCCGCAGCCTCCGAGAGATCGTGTATAATAGTTTTCTAACATTTACAGTCACGACGGTGTCTTATTTTCAGACGGAAAGGTCGTTGGAGGACGCGCGAATAAGACATTCGATTTCCACGATTTCTGATCGACTTCAAGAGTATCAACACTCTCTAAGTATCGTTAGAGGAAACAATCTTGGTCGGAACAGTTGGAGATAATTATTATTTTGAAGAACGAGCTTTACAGTTCCAAATTGTCTGTTTATTTCGGTTTATCTGTAATTGTATTATTATTCTAACTATGAAACTGATTGGATTCAACAACAATCAATCTTAGCGATTAAATATGTTACGTTATGTATAAAACGAAATCAATTTAATCAGACTCATTAAATTCGGTTGTCTGCGATGATGTGCGTAATGTGAAATATTCTTCACGTTCAAAGAAATCAAATTTGCATTGAAATTTTCAAAATTGGAACTGATTCACACAATAAAAAAATATATTGCAATATAAAAAAACTATAAATTTAATCTGATGGCAAATAATTAGTAAAAAAAACTTTCAGCTTTGCAATCCTGGAATTTGTCACGGGTCCGTGCTAGTTATTTTATAATTTTTTCGGTATAATTCAGACACCACTGCCAATAAACATTGAAAACGACGGCAGAAACTAAAATCGATTGCATCAATTTATTCGTAACATTTTTAAAAATGTTTGTAAGGAAGTGTTGTTCAGCGGTGTTTTGTGTGAAGGTTAATTAATAGGACAAATTAATTATTGTTTTTTTAACTTTACACCCTGAATGAACTCCTTTACAGTGTAACTTCTTTAACTACCTACAGGGATATGAAATGTTTTAAATTTCGAGCACGTAAGTGTTTTTTGTCAAGGGATTTTCAAACATCTGCTTTTCTCGTAAGTGTCAAGACGTACTCGTAACATTAAAGCTCAAGGGTACTGAATGAAATATGAAGTGTAACGTTACGAAAGGTTTTTTTATACTTTTTTCAAGATTTCTAAACTTTTGGGGAGGACGATAAGATTAACCCGTACAATACTCTAATTTCACCCCCACAGTATTTAAACATGAGTTTTTATGGATTAAAACACCTTATAACTGTGGTTCTTTCTTTTATTTTATTATTATTATTTATTGAGTTAGTTTATCCAACATTCGAATATAAACTAATATGCACAAGGTAACATTTCATTTTATAAATTTAAATATTTTTACAATATGCATAATATTAATTTTTAAATACATTATTTCCTCCTTCATTCAGGATGCAAATGTGAATGGTAGAAGAAGTCGGGGACGCCCGAGGAAGACATGGCACGATCAAGTGAATCAGATAATTGAGACGGGCCATGTCAAAAGTCAGAATAATAGAAGAGTATGTATGAGACGATGTATGAATGTGAGTGAGGCAAAGAGTGTGTGCCAAGACCGAGTTATTTGGCGGTCCGTCCTCTCTGCCTACCCCCTGCGGGGAAACGGCGTGATGGTTAGTTAGTTAGTTCATTCAGGTATTCATCATACATATTTAGTTCTTTGTCATTAGGCAGTTCTGTGATTTTGATTTTTTCGTATATGCCAATCTAATTCTATTTATATTTGTGGTTTCCTAATTTTGTACTCATATATCTTTATTACAAACAATTTCATCCAGTATTTTGGCATTTGGTTTTTCATAACTTTATGCGCAAAAATTAATACATTAAATAGCAGTTTCTTTTTTATTGGAATCCAATTTAGCTCCTTTCTCATTTAATAAACCCTTGGGTATTTGCCTTTCCCCGGTATACACCTCATTGCTCTGTTCTGTATAACTTCTAGCTTATTCAAATTTCCTTCACTGGCCAAATACAACATCGTATTACCACGGTTTCCCATTATAACGGGCATTTACAGACCGGTCACAATAATCCACGAACAGGTCATATGAAATTGAAACTCCACCATGAATTAAACGTTTCATCCAAAGGTACTATTAATAATTTTGGTGCAATGGCATCATGGGTACGTGTGCATTTGGTACATACATTTGCAAGATGAGGCGCTTGCTGACATGGCTGACATAACCGTTTTGTTTGAATATAATTAAATGTATTACTTAATAGCTAAGACATTTTTTACGGTTGGAAGTTGCAAACATTTTCAAATTTATTTACCTATTAAACTGAACTATACAACAAAAATCCGGTAAAATTTACATGTTTTTTCTCTACCGCCTACACGGACTGACACACATGCATACTTTATTATGTAAATGTATTTATATTATGCTTTTTTAAAAGATGTTTCCTAGATAACCAATATTTATAAAATCTCAATTCCACTTATTCAGCAAGGTTCCTAGAACCTTGAATACGAAAGAGTAATAGGCGTGTATTGGAACTAATTTATTTAGACAACAATATTTTGCACGTTATTGTACTCTGTAACCTTGTTACTGATTATGTTTTATTAACCTCACCTTGTCAAAGTAAAACTAAATTTTCATACTTAATAACATTGTCAATACTAAGATATAATCGTATATATAGTATTAAATCGGTCTGACAAAACAATTTGATTTGTCTTGTAATAAAAATTGAAAGTTGAATTTGGTCTTGTATAAGGTCGCAATGCACAAAAATCCACAATTTATTAAATTCCCATAATGTAATTGAGATTTTTAATTAAATAATTTGTTTACTTATCGAATCGAAAATATATATCCATTTAATGATTTTAAATAACTGCTAAATAAAATGGCATTAGTTTTTATAAGGTAAGGTAAAATCGCACACATTACGTATCTTGTTTCGTAGAATAAAAATTGTATTTGTTCCATTTGCTTTAGGCAGTATAAAGCTTAAAGCAGCTTAAAGGTATCTACTTTATATTGTTTTCATGTACAATGATTACAAACGACTCTGCATCTAATCAGTAATCAATTCTGATTCACTTTGAATATTTAGCAAATTCATCTGCCGCTTAAAACTGCCGTCATCTAGTCGGTCTTCTCTGACGGTGATGGCCCGGGTCCTCTGCTTCCGTGATAGGTAGTTAATTAGTCAGTCCACTTGATCAACATAGAACGAGTCTCGAGTAGGCATGATTGCAAGTTTTCTTTTTGGCGTTTTCCTCGCAGATCTTGAACATGTTTCTTATTAGTTATTACTTTTTTTGATAATCCTAATACAGCCAAGTCGTCTTCTTGGTTCACTGCTTTGTCACCAGACATCTTGTCTTAGCCAATTCTTGATCGGGTAACTGTTAGGGGTTATGCATGCACCTCCTTGATTGAAATGTTTCCCTGTCTTGGTGATTCTGGTTCTTATCTCACGTGGCGCCAATCTAATCTGCCAGGGGAACATCCCTGAGAGGGAGATCAATCAGTCACTTGCTACCGAGGCCTTCTGCGGCTAAGCTATAATTACTATTCACGGTGTAATTAGCTGCTTGGCGAGACTCATTTAAATATCGTACGCGAGACGATCACTTCCTTGTCTTCCGATACCGTAGAACATTATTGTTGACTTGCCTCACCGTGAGAATAGAGAACATGATAAAACATCTGTGCAACTGCTTACATGATTTCTAATTAATTGACTCTCACCAAGTACCTACTAGCATTTTTGCATCAAAATACATTCAGCGAAATCTTATAATATTAAGGAAATCAATTGCTATTACCTATTACATCCGGTCAACATTCGGTTAGCTAATCTAGAGCAAAAAAGGAAAACCGAAATTTTTACTTTAGTAAAAAAATACTTATTCACACACACCCCTAGAGGTTCTTTAAGGTAAACAACTCATGAAAAAACCAAGTGGTTCACTGGTCAGCTTCAGGTTGTAAGCCTAAGCAATATAATTCTCAGTAGTCCAGTTATCTTTATGCCTCACCGCAGCAGCTGTTCTCTGACTGCAAGCGCACGAGTTCGCTCGAACCATCTGATGCGAGAACGTTAGAACTTCTGACTAGTCATCGTTTTAAAATTCCCCCTACTAACTGGAACATGAAGTTTATTAGCAATCGATTCCTTTGCGAAAATGACCACTAAGATACAAACGGGTTTCAGCAAAAAGCTAAATAGCTAATTCTGCAGCTTTAATGTCAACTTGTTTTGCATGATTCAGACTTGCAATTATGACATAATAACCAATATCTTGTAGATCTTTATGTATGAATGACGCTAATCAAAACATAAGAATTTGCTTATGGGCAAAAAAATTTAAAAGTCGTACCTGTCTTTCCATAGCGCATCATTGTAGATGAATGGGTATTAAGCAACATTGTTCAAAATATGTCACATATAAGTATTGACAAAAACAAAGAAAAGTGGGAGCATAATTTTTTTTTTTGTTATTTAGTTTAATATATGTTTTGCAAGAGCAACTGACCTCATCTCCTTGTTCCACCGCAATCTCCAGGGCGTCTCTTAGTCTTTCTGCCAGGGTTTGATTGTTCTCCAACAACTCTTCCACGTTGAGGAAGATCGCTGAGAGCTGCTCTTGAGTCAGTAGGCCCGCCACCAGCATGGGCTGGTAGAACTCCTCCAGGATAATCTGCAAGTCTCTGCCGTACTTCTCTTCGGTCTCCACAATCTCGGTGATGATTTCTTTTCTCTCAGCGCGTTTCTTCCCACACTTTCGGCAAACGAGCGGAGCATACATGACACCTGAAAAGATATGATAAAATTATGGTAGATGTACTTAACTGCCACAAAGAAAGTAGAATAATAATCAAATAGATCACATTATACATATTAATTATAACTTACCTGAATCTGTTACTTGGGTCTCCACAGCACCATCGCAATCTTCGCACAGGTGAATTGGTGCATTGTTGTCTAAAATCGAGCTGGGTGGAATATTGTGACTTTGCCACCGACTTCTAGAGCATTTGCTAGTCTCGGAACCCACCCCGGAATCATTTCGTTCTATTTCAGACGAGGACTTTTTACATGCGACCATTTTGTCATTTCCCAAGTTCGTAATAATGAGTGAATTATCTTCACTTGAATCAGAACCGTTTGAAAGATTGCTGACCCTACTGCTGAGATCGGAACTTTGTCTTTGGTGGTCGATTATTTCCTTATTAGTATCTCCCTCTTCCTCAGCTCCGATATCATTCGATGAATTAAAATTGAAAGTATAACTGTCTTCGGGAACTATTCCACGTTCCTTTGCATCAACCAGATAAGATAGAATATCATATTTTGAAGCACCTTCAAATATTGATCTAGTCATGATCTTTTTATCTTCATCCAGAATGGAAAGAGATGTTGGCGGAGGATTCAAAGGTAGAGGTGGAGGAATATCACCAATTTCCTCGTAAATTGGGTCTGCATTCAGTCTGATTGATTCATAGTGATGATCATCGTCAATGGTATTGGATATTTCTATTTCTGATAAAGTTGCATCCACTAACATTTGATAAAACTTCGAGCGTGTACAATTGTCATCTTCTGTCGACAATTCACTAGCGGATGCGTTATAACAATCTGAGAGTAGTTCAATGTCTGAAGAAGCTCCTCCCATCATCCCGCTCTCATACTCCATGCTTTCGTATGGAGGTGAGCAGGCATTGTTCCCTTCACTATTTTTTGGGGAACTTATTGTTTCTTCGTTGGAATTCGAGACTTCGCTGTCAATTTTACATTTTTCGATTAAATCAACTGCCTGATTTACATCTGCTGATTTTTCAGAGGGTTTTGTGTTTGAAACCCTTTCTTCTTGCAGTTTGAGTAACGATGCATCAATTAATTTTGACATCACTTCTTCGTCCTCACTTTCTTTAGTTTCGGAATTTTCTCTCGATTGTTTTAACCTAAGCAGTGAGTTTTCTATCAATTTCGCAACAAAGTCATTATCTAACCCTTCCGCTAAATGTCCAAGCATCGGATCTTCTAAAAGTTTTGCTACGAAGCCTATTCTGCTCAAACCTTTCAATTCTGATTCACTTTTAATTGGATTATTTACCTCTTCACTGGGGAGGAATTTATCAGAAATATCACTTATTGCTTTACCACACACATGTGGCACTAGATTTCTTTTCACTGCTTCTACTGGGTCTTTTAATATTTCACTTATGTCTTCTGAGGTTGAGTTCATGTCGCTGGTATTTTCATGGCTTCTTGTACCTCTCAAAGTTTTTCCACCTGACGTTTTTGGCGTTGTAAAATTAAGAGACTGCTTTGAGATCGGCTTTACGGATGAGTCAACGTCCTCTGTATTATTATTAGAAACATTTTCCGGTGAAGATTTTTCTATGAATGGTCTAGCGTTTATTGTTTCGTAGTCAACGACTACCATTGTTTTACTGGGCGATGATATTGTTGGGTTGGACACCCTGAGAACATTTTTTGTATCAATCTCACTGAGTTTGTGCGTTGATTTATAGGAACTATCGTTATTAATGTATATTTGATTACTGTGCATTTCCGAATTAGAAGTCTCTGACCCAGAGTAAACACTTATGGTCACAGTATTACCATTATTTATTCCCGTGGGACTTGAAGCATCATTGATAGTAACGGAAGATTGATAAAGTGGCGTGTCATTGTTCACATTCACTGTTGAATAACAAGCGTCGCCATTTATCAAGATAGAAGTTTTTCTATTGGTCTCTTTTGCTGTTTTACTTTCGCTTTCAGCTTCATCGTTTTGTGTGATGGATATTTTATGAATACCCGTGGAAGGAAATTTCTGAGATGGACTCTCCGTCGATATTTGTACAGTTCCTTTCTCATCCACGTCAAATGCTATCATAGCCGACACCTCTTCCAAAATGCTTTTATCTCTAACAAATCTAGTTTTGACGTAATTTGGTTCCTTCTTTGTTGGCGTTGCCAATTTAGTTACCTCCTTTGGTTTGAACCTGGGTGGTGGAGCCGGAAGGGGGTTGTTTTTATTTGCCAATTCCAAAAAGTGTTGTATCTTCTCACTGTCATCCGAGGTATGTCTTCGATTGATCGGTGTATCGGGTATTTCAAGTGCTTCGTCTGAGGTGTACAGATTTGAATCAGAGTGAGAATGTTTGATGCGGAGGTTTAAAGATTTTATTGAGTCGCTCTCGCTGTCATCGCTGCACACGATTCTGATGGTGGCGGAGTTTTTGCTTTGTGACGAGGAATCGGAGTCTGAAGGGGGAGTGGGGGGCGGGGGCGGGCGGTCCTTCGGGCGCGACGGTTTGTCAACATTGATTATCTCCACTAGGCTCTGAGTGCTGACGAACGCCTGTCTGGAGTGCGCGCGGGGCGGGCGGGGACGAAGTGCCATCGTGTCTAGGAACGAAGGGGGCTCCGGGGACCCTTGAAGGGTGAGGCGTTCGGAGAGACTCCTACGCAATGCGACCCCTTTCCCTGCAGCTGAAAGAGAACAAACAAAAATAGATAAATACACCGCTTGACTTGCATAAATAAAGAATCCTTTTATGAATTTAAATAACACGCTTTTTGAATGTGATACCGCACAAGTTTAGTCGAATTATAGTATCACAATGAACAATTGGGGGATTTTGTGCGGCTGTAGAAAGTAGGAAGCGACAAAAGGGGGAAAGAGAAAGGTTGGGATATTTAAGGAACTATTACAAAAAGAAACTAAAATTACTCTTAATTTAAATTAAGACGTTTGAAAGGCCGTACTGAGAGTATAATTCTCTCTGGAACGAGGTGCAACGCATGATACATTTATTTATTTCAATTGTGTACAAATTAATATCAAAGCGTTACTAATAATTTTGATTGATTGTAAAATTATCTATAATATGTGTAGTATGTATGTAGTGCCAAAAATCTTATAAATTCACTGTGGTTTCAAAAAATACGTCAAAAAAATTGTCATCTAGCGTATTTACATAGATGGCTGGTCGCCCTTCCCACGAGAGGATTCTGATACAGGTTTGAACGTATTAATAAAGTATGCGATATATATTTTCGTGTATTTTTATGGTATTTGTTTTATTTGTTGGGACAGCCAACAAATAAAACAAACACCATAAAAATACACGATTGTTTAAACACCAAAAACTGCGACTGCCCTGCTATAGTAAAAACAGACCAAATAAAATATCTAGGAATCATAATTGACCATAATCTCAAATGGGCACATCATATAAATCATATCACCAATAAACTCCTCAAAACAATACATCTTTTCCTAACCATAAGAAACATATACAAACTAAAACAAATGAAAACAATATATTTTGCACTCTGCCAATCTATAATAGAATATGGAATCATTGTTTGGGGAGGAGCAACAACTCAGCTATTGCTCATATGGAAACCACACAGAGAACCATCTTAAAGATTATACTAAAAAAAACACAAAATGACTGACACAGACCAAATATTCAACATGTTCGACGGACTTGATATACGACAATTATACATAAAAACACTTCTTAACTATATCTTTGACCAAAAACACAAACTCCAAAAAACACAAACCATTAATAGACCAGTTAGACAAGCATACATACAAAACTTAAAAACACCGACGATAAACACAAGCTTTGGACAAAGACATCACAAATACCAGGCAATAAAAGCATTCAACCATCTTTCACTCGATTTAAAAAAAGAAGAAAAAAAAAAACTTTTCACACTCAAAATTAAAAGATGGATTAAAGACCAAAAAAGGCAACTTTACAAAAAAATCACAACATAAAAAAAAAAAAAAAAAAAAAAAAACACAGACATAAACACCATTGCAATACTCACATATATATAAAACCTTTTAATTTCACTATCGGTTTATATGTATCTATCCTATTTATATAGTTTTATTCTATTGTTTTATTTTATTGTTATTTTACTCTATTTTGTTTTGCTCTATTTTACTTTCTTTTAATTCTCATATGTTATTATTGAGTTTCTTTTTTCTTTAGTTTTTATTTTATATGTATCTTAAATTTAAAAAAAAAAAAAAATCATATCAAACTGTAAAATGAGGTCCTCAGCACGGGTAAAGCACCCAGTGAGGCCCACATTAGTCAAATATGTAACACACATGTATAAATCAGGTGAATCAAATAAAAAAATAAAAAAAATATAAAAAACAATAATAATAAAAGGTTTGAAGAATATTGTTATTAGCGTAGTCCAGCGGTAAGGCTCTTGACTCGCACATCGAAGGTCGCGAGATCGAAACTCGGCGTGGCAAATACATTTTATTTGATTAATTTGTGTTATTTCACAATTTATTCATTTAAAATAATATATTGTATATTTGCGGCACGTTCCAGAGTGGAAAATACTCTCAGTATCGCCCTGGTGTAAGACCACCATTCAGAATTGAAACGTTGCTTGAAATGGCATTAGCCGTGTTTGGTGACCAGATCTGAATAGTCAGGTACTTCCCCACCTTCCTCTTCCCTAACTCCATTCCCTCCCCACTACCTTCAGCCTCACAACATAATACCACAATTTGGGATTCCATAGTCTCACTGGTTTCAGACGGAAGCAGTTGGGACTCTTGTGCGGTATTCATATAAAAAATATAAAAATTGCACAAAACACACCGTTTACATTTTAATTATTTTGGTTTTGCCCTTACTGGATTTTGAACCAACAACTTTTGTACAGAGCCATGTAGCATACCGATCTTCCACGCTACATGGCTCTGTACCCAAAAGTTGTTGGTTCAAAACCCAGTAAGGGCAAACCAAAATAATTTCAATGTGAACGGTGTGTTTTACGCAATTTTTATTTTTATTTTTGAAGGCCGTCAAATATGAAGTGAATAAGAATATTTGCAATACATTTCTTACAAGTTGCCTGAGATAATTGTTACTGGCGGAATGCAAATGTTGTAGAAATCCAATTGTACGAATACAATTCGTGCAATGCATACATTTTTATTCGATTGAGAAATCATGAAGAGCCTTCAAAGTGCATGAATAAAGAACGTCATAATTTGTTTCATTTCATGTTTTTCAAACGTATCCGACTCGTTTACTCTCACGTAGTAGTAAAATATAGGTATTTCTGTCATTTAATAAGCGGTAAACGTAACTTTTTTTATTTTGTCGGCAATCGTGAGGTGATTTATCACATTCCGCCATGTAAAATCGCTCAATTACCAATAATAGCATCGCTGGGGCCGTTTTACTAATATTTCACCATGGTTCTTAGAAATATGGTATAATCAATTTAAATTATTGTGTGAGCAAGAAAATTTCTATAATCAATATGGTTATTTCATTAAAACTTGTATTTTTTAGACATGTATGCATTCTTTATATAATTTTATTTTTATTATTTCTTTCAAGGGGGTATTCTAGTCTAGAAGCATGAATTGTAGGTATTTTTTCAGGTGCAATAAAAAAAACAATAATAGTTTTAGTGACCATTATTTTACCAAATATTTATTTAACATTTAAGAAAACATAAAAAAAATTAAACGAAATAATTAAGAATTCAAAATGTTACAGGGTGTTTAAGTGAGGGGTCTCAAAAAAATGGCGCGCCCTGGTTTACACGATTGCAACTCTCCTGGTTATTAGAAGAAAAAAAATAATTCTTAATCCAAACTAATGCTACTATGGCCCGTACCTCGGAAAAGTTAAAAAAAAAATTCGCCAAATGGCGGCTGTCTCAAATAAAAAGTTTTTACCAGTTTTTTTGACATTTCCGATTTTTTTTAAATAGTAAAATTTTAATTTTTTTTATGGTTCTGGTAGGGGCGATAGAGAAATGTATAGAAAAGGCTCACACCAAATTTCAAGTAAATTGATTATGTAGAACTTGAGATATCATGTCAACCGTCTCGAAAAAAGTGGTTTCGAGAAAAATGCGTTTAAAAATTTGTTCTTTTTAGATTCTAGTTAGATTCCGTTTAAACCGCCACACTAAAACGGTTATAACTCGAGTAATTCGAATTTCTAAAAATCCTTTAAAGGACATATTTTTGAATATCTAACCTTTTTTTTCTAGACTAGAATACCCCCTTAAATTACAAAATTATCTGACATGAATTAATTGTAATACCAATCATGTAAAGTCCCCCTGGACGTTGAATAAGTAAAAACTTGCACACGTTTTTTTAATATTTAAAAGAATTAAAAAAATTGTTATTTTTCTCTATTAAACAAAGCAAAAACATTGATGTAACCCCTATCTCCTGCTTTTTCTATTTTTTTTGGAGTTTTACATGTATCTTCAGTGATTTTTATAACTACGGTATGCTTTTATATGACTAACTCTATTGAAACTGTAACATAATATTAAAAAGTAATGTTATTATAATGATATATGTAATTATAATATTAAAACTGTAACAATTATAATAACTTATGTTCACGAACGTAAATTTATTAATCTATTAAATTTAATTGCGTAAGACGGGGTAATTCGTAACTACTGGCGTTGGGAATAATAGTAATTTTAAAAGCAGATTAGTTTTATTTGGACTTTTGAATTCTATGCGATATAATTTTTTAAATTCAATTTGGGAGGCGGGTGTGGGTACCGCCGACTCGGGAACCATTTATAGATACTGCTACCCGGCTCAGAACAAATATTGTATAGTGAGTCGGGTAGCGCACATGTATGTAAATAACTATTGATATTAATAAACGCCTGGGCACCTTTAAAAAAAAATAGTAATAATTTATTGGATAACCAACACCCCTGCCGTAGGTCAACCCAAGTGGTTCGTTACTTTTGGTGACCTAATGAGCTATATACTGCGTGGCTGGCTGGATTGGAAAATTGGTCGAGGCAGATCCAACCTAGATCTCTCCGACCCATCGCATTGCACCGCAGAGTGAGGAATGGATTCATACGTCCGTCACTCCAGGACACAGTGACCCCCAGATTCCTCCCACCCTTTTTTCCTTCCTTTCTAAAAAGACCCCCCCCCCCACAGCATCCCCAACGATGACATAGGCCCTGAAGGATTTTTTTTCCTCAGGGCCTCCTCTGTGGTAAAAAAATGTCATTATTTTTGTGAAATCAACAGTTTACAATATGGTTGGAATATACACGTGTGATTTACTTGACTGAGAAACAAATTATAGATTTCCTCTTTACACTATTACATTATATTGTAGCGGGTAGCTACCAGCTACAATGTATTTAACCGAAAAGCGGTACGTACGAATATATATTAAACTGTATTATTATGTGTGAACATTGAATTTTACACGTGCAGTAATTACCTTGGTTAAAATATGACTTGCGAAGCGAAATACGAAGTATTTGGTCGTTTATGATTTAGTGAACATTTCATTGCAGGAAGAACCAAATCGGTCCGTTTTAAACGTTGATCTTCATGCCGAAAGCCTAACGAAAGCAATTAATTCCCACGATATAATAAACGCATAAGATCCAAATGCTAGTAGCCAGGCTGGGCAGGGCAAGAAGTGTTCAGACCGTTCAGTCCACGTGCAATGTGCATATTCTGTAGGGAAAATGTTCAGGTAATAAAACTTTCTTTTAAAAACTTCTGTCTTCAGCGCAACTCATAATAGGAAAACTGCTTTTTATTCATCCCGTCAGTGCAGCTTTATACTCGTAGGTAGTTTATGGCAAATTCAACTATTTGGTTTATAAAGTAGTATGTTATTATGATAATGTACTTACCTAATTAAAGGTTAACTTGTTTTTGATTATTACAAAACACTTACACCTATTACAAAACAATTAGGTTTTTCTATATTTTTTTTACATTAACACTACACAGGAGGCCCTGAGGAAAATAATTTTCCTCGCAGACTATTTTATCTTTGGGGATGTTGTGTGAAGGATTTTTTTGAGGGGAGAAATCTCACTAAATTCTGAAATAGTGGAAGTCACGAAATCCATCCGAATTCTGAGTTTAGGTCGATTTTCTGTGGTGACGTCATTTTTAAGGTGTGTTGTACCTACTTTGAAGAGGATATGGGTCTCCATGAAACATTCAATAATTAATAATTAGTCATTCAATAATAAATAATACAATCAATAATTAGACCGCATTTAGGTACGACAAGTAGTCTGATACTAACAAATGTAAGAAGTTTCTTGAATTAAATATTAATGCAAAATAAAACAATTAATGATTAGACATTCAATAATTAATAACTCAGTCAATAATTACTAGACCGTAATTAGGTACGACAATTAATCTGATACTACCAAATGTAAGTAGTTTCTAGAATTAAATATTAATGCCAAATAAAACAATTAATGAAATAAAGAAATATTGTATAAACTTTACTTGGAAAAAATTAGATAATGTAACTTTCAGAGACAAAACGGCAGATGTACATAAATATTACAAAAGTTTTATTTTCTTGTTATTGTATTTATTGTACTTTTTTTAAATTAAAATAACTAAAAAAATATTATCGTTTTCGAAAATTAAATTTAAAATATATATTCCTAAGAATTGAAAAACTCATATTTTCTAGTAGAAATACGGGGATCCATTTGGCGAGATTTTCACACTGCGCATTATTTAGATGAATCTTAAGATCAAGTAATTGCTTTAGAAACTAACGAACCGCGTTCGAGTCTCGTAGAGGTCACGGAATTGAACTTTGCGACAGCTAGCGTGTTAGCAATTCGTTATCCACCAATCCGTCCCCCGTACCAACTGGCAAAGCGGTGCATCAGACTCGCACCGAGGAAATTAAAACACAGACAGACGAGAATAGGTGCATTCTATTCCGAATTCCGCCATTCTACGACCCTATATTGCTGAGGGCGTTTCAAACAATTTCAATCAACTCTAGTGATTGTTCCCGCGGGCCAAAACGATGAATATTGAAATGGAATGCAAAGATCAAATGACCTATTGCCCATGAGCGATGTTCGGTGAATTGAGTCCTTGACAAAATCCTCGATAAAAATGAATGTAGGTAGATTCTCTACGATTCTAAAAGAGATTCTCACATTTTGCCCATGTTAGTATGACACAACTGTTTCAAACGGAGTACATATCTAACTAAAGTAGAAATGGGATATAACAAACTTAGTTGGAAAGTAGTGCAATATAGTGTTAACTATAAACGGTATTAGATATTACAAAATACCACCCAAAAAAAGTATCACAAAAGCGCTCCAAGTAAACTACCTACCTAGCAATGGGACTAAGCAGACTAAGCAGCTATATAATAATGTTATAATATTTAATCACTGAAGACAATATTATGGACTCCCAATAGAAAATTTGAAACGGAAACATCAGAAAAAGATACGATCGCATCTAGGAATTAAACACAGGACCTTAGTCTTGCCGGGGCGATGTTACCAATGAGGCCCTGCCCCCTTCATTCATATTTAACTTCGGCTAAGAACTACCAACATTGTCTTCATTTTCTTAAAACATATTTGTATTGGCTGCTATCTTCGTGTATAATTACAATATCCATCTCGAACTAAATGGTATCTAAATAGTGTATTTTATAAATTAATCCACTTTATTTAATTTGCGACATCTATTGACTTTTCTGCAAGTGTGGGATGAATAAATCTATGTTTATTTTTATTTTTACTTAATAAGTGAAATCTCAAATTGTAATATTTAATCATTCAAATTTTCGATCGAAGGTCGCAAATATTGTCTAAATTAATTGGTGAAATATTACAATTTAAGGTCAGACCCATTAAATTGTTGTTAATTCAGTATTCTTTTCGCAGACAAAACGTTCTTTGAAAAATCTCTACCTGTTAGTCCTCCATTTATCATTGTTATTTTAAAATTTTATTATTTTGCTTTTACTTAACGTTTTGGTAATGACCGATATTTATTTGTGTTACGAGTTAAATTGTGAAATTATTAACCCCGATGCAGGCGAACCGTAGTGGGTTTATAGTGAAGAAGCAATAAATAAATTAATATAATAAACACACCCTCTCTCTCTTGGATTACAATATGATTATTCTTTATGTTTCTATTTTACAGGAGATCTCACAACAAAATAATCTACGGATCCATATTACCACCTATGTACATTGTACACTATCAAATTTTATTTCGTTTGAACGTGTAAAATGTTGTCAACCCCACAAAAGCCCAATCAACACGTGCAGCGAATCATTTTCACATAGAAAGTTTCAGGGATGACTGACAAAAAACAAGTGAGAGTGAAACTTCTTCTATTCGCTCTATTCAAGGAGGTTCTCATCGGTCGATACCACATTGACTTATGTGGTTTTACGAATCGTAAATTATATATGCAGATTAACATTTGATATATGGGTTTGGCAACAACGCTCGTGATGCTATCAATAACCCGTAAAAAAGAAATTATGAAAAAATATGTATTCAAAGCGCTGATCAAAAGTGTGAGAGTTAATCAAATAAACCTATGACCTTTGCCGTAGTGGTTGAGAGGAATAGTAATAAAAATAAATAAAAAAAAACGAAAGGCAATTTTTATAGGAAATTGCCTTTTGTTGAGCCTGTGGAGTGAGGGTGATTGCTGTTTACTACAAAGGTTGATTTTTGAAACACGTGCTAAACTTTTTCGATAATATAGAAACCCAAGATGTAGGTATACGTACGTAATACACTGTATACAGTATAACCGTGAAAGATTGTATTGATGAATTGATGAATTCAAAGTATTACCACTAAATAAAATTTATCAAAAAAAAGCATTACTTCAAATCCACAAAGATAAACTAACAACAAAGTCATTTAGCACCAGGCCGAGAACCTTAGGACAAATAACAATCCCTAAACTTAATACAACAACAGCCCAACATCATTACACATACTCAGCCATAAAATGCTTTAACGAACTTCCTAAAGAAATTCAATCTGAAAGGAATTATGAAATTTTTAAACAAAAACTTAAAAAACATTTTACTATTAACTAGATTTAGGTATGTGTTACGATGAGCCAATTATATTTCCGCTATGAACAAAAAAATGCCAACTTATATTTTCTCTATGTTTGAAAATTTTACATTATGTTTTATTATGTAATAAAAAATGCCTACTTATATTTTCATTATGTATAAAAATTTTCCATTATTTACAAAAAAAATGTCAACTTATTATTCATTTGTTATATAAAAAGTAGTTCTACATACATCTAAATTGCAACAACTGTTAAGTATGTATAGTACTTTCCGTTATTTGTTTCTGGGGTGTTATGCCGTGTTGCGCTACCTCCTTCTTTAGCCAACGTTTCGGACATCGTCGCAGTGTCCATCATCAGGGCAGATCCGGCAGATCTACCGGAAAACTCTACCGGATCTAACGAAAATGCTTTTGGCCGTGAAAATCTTAAAACTTATGTATAGTACTGTTAATCTGATAGTACTCTCCCTCTCTAAACACGAGAATTTCTCAATTAGGGAGGTATTGTTACCACTAATATTATATATTATATACATTGGTTAATTATATATTATATGTATTGGTTAATAAATATTTGTATATAGATCACGGAATAGTCTAGATTATTTACACATCAGTTCTCATTTTGAAAAATACAGTTTAAATCATTTTCTGTTAAAATATTATATTGTAGATTGGTATTTTTTGGCGTATGCAGCTAATTCCATCAAGTTACAATTATCAAAATTAAATTAAATTCAAATCAAATCCAAATTCGAAAGTTTATTGAATCCTGTTACGCAGAACACACGGACAATATATTCGATGATGGGAGAAACGAGATATGATTTTAGGTTTTCACGGCCAAAAGTATTTTCATTATTTATTTACAGTGCTTATCCACACATTTGCCCTGATGATGGAGACGGTAAAAGATGTCCGAAACATTGGCTAAAGAAGGGCGCAACGCAACACGGCATAGCCCCCCAAAAATAATGATAACTACTTTTCATTTATATTTTGCGAAACCTGCTTATATCAATCAACTGGATTATCTTTTACTGGTCAACATTTTTTTTAATTGGTACAAGCAATATGTTGTCTTGACTTATTTGTTGAGAGATATATGGATATTTCTACAATCCTTAGCTCATTGCTGATATGTCATCATGAGAAAATTGTTGATATATCAAATGACTAAGTTTAAGAGCTTTGGGGGGTACAAATTTTGTTAAGGTTTATTTAACTCAACCACAATGATTCTTAATTTAATTAGTCTTATGGCACCTACTTTTCCAAAAATCATGCTCTATAATTGATTAAATTATGGTGAGTAGCATAAACCACACAAAAATGATGAAACCTAAAATTTATAATTGTTAGTCCCGTAATAAGTTACCCGCTGTGAATATTAAACCGGACGCTTAACTGCTAACCAAAAATCCTACCTGCCAGAGGTTCCATGACAGTTGATACCCCGAAAGTTGGCCCCCCGGCATACTTATATACAATATGCAGTCGGTTTAGGAATGTACGGCATACCTACTTACATAAAATACAGCTAAGTATCCCCGAAGGGGTGTGCAGAGAGGATGTACCGCCGAACAACAAAAGTGTAAAACATTTTTACATTGAAATGCATCAAGGATTAAACTAATTTTCTATATACTGTATACACCAGTGTTTAAGTAAAAAAAAAGACACCAATTTTTCATTAAAGGAAATGTTTGAAATTGAACAAAAAAATATAATTTTTTAATAATTATCATTTCTGGGGGTCAACTGTCGAGGGATCAGTTGTAGGGTCATCACATAATACATAGCTTGCGTCTCAAGCGATTTCCTTGTTAAATCTGATATTTTAAATGTATGTCAATCAGGGCACAGATTATAATCTTATAACATTCGTTTTCCATTTTTTGGTTTCGATTAAATAACCGAATGTTGACCAATAGATTTTAGAAAAGATAATATTATACCAATATAATATTATCTTTTCTTTTCTATTAACCAGATTTTAATTTCCGGGTTAAATTTTCCCCACAGGAAAAACTAAACCCTTTCACACACTTCCCCAAATGATCATCTAGTCCAGGGATGGCGAACTTTTACGTATCAACGTGCCAAAGAAATGTTTAATGAGGTCACAGACGTGCCATCAAATAATTTTGACTTTGGGGGGGGGAGGTTAAGCGAGTTACTATGCTGAGCAATGACATTTGCAGCCGCGAAACTTGCCGCGCTCGTAAAAGACAATTTTTGCCAATATATTTAAGCATAGATGTTGACTTTTTATTTCTTTTTGAACTTTTTTGTTTTGCTAGCCAATAACAAGCCATATTAAATAACATTTAAATCACAGATAAAACTCAAATAAACTTTAAAATACAATTATATCAACGAAATTCACTATCATGTTATGCATAAAGATGCGTAGCAATAGAAACTCGCGATGTAGATTGTAGGTACGAAAACAAACGAGTTAGCACCCGCGCTTCCCTTCGCCACCCCGCGCACCACACCGTACCCCGCGTGGGGATCACTCGGTTTCGCTCGTTCACCTACTATACACTTCACACTTTTTTTTTCGTGGTGCATAATAAATTTTGTGATTACTGATCAGTGACGTGCCCAAAATATTGTGTCACGTGCCATTAATGGCACGTGTGCCATTGGTTCGCCATCCCTGAATCTAGTCAAACCACGCTATGCAATTGCAATATATAAGTATTTATTTTTATTTTTATTGGCAATGTTTATTAAAAATACATATCAAGTTACAACAGTTACATAGTTACATAAGGTTAACAAAAAATAAAAAAAATTGCCTTTCCTCACCATAAAGAGACAATGCTCTTGTGTTTGGTGAGGGAGTTCTAGCTCAATTAGTAAATTAATGATCGTGTAAGTTAGTAATAATGGCTATTGTAAATAATAAGTAGGTTAAAAAATCTTGTTTTCTTTTTGTATTATAAATACAAAACAATACAATAACAACATGTCAACCTACCAGAGACCAAATGGGAAAAAAAATTCACCGACTCCAGATATTTTCATATCAGAGGGTTCGGCTCTACGGAATTCCTAATTTGACCTATAAATCCTACTGATCCGTCAATATAAATATTTTAAAGAATATTAATATAAATTAAAAAAATAAAAATTAAATTTTATAAAAATTATAATTTTGGGGACAACTGTCGAGGGATTAACTACGAGTCACCCTACTGGGCTATCGACTGCCTCGAAAATATCACCCGTAATATGGGTATGTAAATTATGAGTATAACGCGTTTAGTATAAATAGAACTTGGTTATGAAGTGGCCGTATGAATACCAGTTGCATTCTGTAGAATACTTTAGTATGTGGTAAAATCATGAATTCTTGCAAAGGTATGTTAGCATTTGCATCTACCCTCTTACTTTTTATCAATGTCAAAATGATACGCACTCGAACCAGTTCAAAACTGGGCCTTCGTAGCCAAGAGCATTAGTTAAGTGTACTGTAGACTGTAGATATAGACCCAATCACCGTTGAAAGTGGCACGATGCATTATGCATCGCCATGTCCGAGGGTGTAATTAATTGCAAAAGTCTATCTATATCTATAATAATATTCAATAATCAATACAGAGATATCAAGTTTCTCGCAAATCACTCAAAGTACGGATTGATTACTGGGAGCAAGTTATTCTACTCATAACCGGGCATATAGAGTTACTGGTTTTCTATAAAATTACAGATATATTTATGCAGAGGTTACATGTTCCATGACAGATCATCCGCCGACAGTTGGCCCCCAGGCATACTTTAAAAAAAAATTATATAAATACCGCACAAGAGTCCCAACTGTTCCCTTCTGAAGCCAGTTAGACTAAGGCATCCCCAATTGGGGTATGTTGTGAGGCTGAAAGTAGTGGGGAGGGGAAGGAGATAGGGAAGAGGAAGGTGGGGAAGTGCCTGGCTATTCAGATCTGGTCACCAAACACGGCTAATGCCATTTCAAGCAACGTTTCAATTCTGCGTTCTTACACCAGGGCGATACTGAGAGTATCTTCCACTCTGGAACGTGCCGCAAATATACTATATTTTATTTTAAATTAATAAATTGTGAAATAACACAAATTAATCAAATAAAATTTATTTGCCACGCCGGGATTCGATCCCGCGACCGTGTGTGAGTCAAGAGCTTTACCGCTGGACTACATACAATACGCAGTCGATTTAGGTAAAATACGGTGTATGTACCTACTTACACAGAATATAACAAGTGTCTCCGACGGGGTGTGGTGGGAGAATATACATACCGCTGAATAACAAAAATAGATAACATATTTTCATTCAAATGCATCAAGAATATAAGTACTTGTCTGTATAATGTATCTATATATCAAATTTGGGAGGCGGGATTGGGTACCGCCGCCCGGGAACCTTTATTGGATAACCAACACCTCTGCTACAGGTCACCCCAAGTGGTTCGCTACGTTTGGTGATTTAGCAGGGATTCCCGGGTTCATGGGGTGAGGTTTGTCTAGGTATTGGAGGCGGATGACCAGGACACACTGAACCCCAGATTCCTACCCACCCCTTAAACCCTTTTCCTTCCCACAACTCTCCTCTCCTTCCTTTCCCAAAAAAAACCATCCACACAGCATCCCCAAAGTTGACATAGGCCCTGAGGGAAATTATTTTCCTCAGGGCCTCCTGTGTGGAGCTCATGTAAAAAATATATATATATACCTACCAGCTTATAAGTAGGTACAAAGAATCGACGCTGTATGTTAATTCGTTTGATGTTCATACCATCTTATTATTAAAGGTATCTTGAAGTCGATTTTACGTTTGAAATGGATAAATAATGCACAAAAAATTATAATTTTTATAGTAAATACCATTTCGGTTGGTCAAATCCCTGCGTGGCAAATAAATGTTTTTTGATTAATTTGTGTATTTCACAATTTATTCATTTAAAATAATATATAGTATATTTTCGGAGCGTTCCGGAGTGGAAGATACTCTCAGTATCGCCCTAGTGTAAGACCACCGTTCAGAATTGAAACGTTGCCTAAAGTGGCTTTCGCCGTGTTTGGTGATCAGATCTGATTAGCCAGGTACTTCCCCACCTTCCTCTTCCCTATCTCCTTCTCTCCCCACTACCTTCAGCCTCACAACATACCCCAATTGGGGATGCCATAGTCTCACTGGCTCCAGACGGGAGCAGTTGGGACTCTTGTGCGGTATTCATGTAAAAAAAATAATATTTAATATCATACGACGAATAAATCTTTTATAGAAAAATCTGGTAACTGATCACCACTACAGTTCTCCATGGGTGTTCAGAGAATGTAACGCCTTGCTAGTCGACCTTAACATACAACCCTTGCTTCATTCACATTCATACATCGTCTCATATAATCTTCTGTTATTCCATCGGTGGTCGAGGGTTAATGCTCTCGACTAGCAATCGCGGCGTGCGCAATTTAATTTTATTTGAATTAGTTGTCTTGTTTCCCAATATATAGTATATTTGCCCCAGGTTGTAAGGACCGTTGTAGTTTGAGCCCTAGTGTAAGACCATCATTCAGAATTGAAACGTTGCTTGAAATTGCTTTAGCCGTGTTGAGTAACCAGATCTGAATTGACATGCACTTCCCCATCTCCTTCCCTTCCCCACTTTAGCCTCACAACATAACCCAATTGGGGGATGCCATAGTCTCACTGACTCCAGATGGTTGGGAGCAGTTGGGATTTTGTGCGGAATTTTTATGAAAAAAAATTGCACGAAAAAAATCTTATTCTAAAAAGTTTCGCTTGAAATCTCGGACTTGTTCGTCCTTCTTTAATCAAACAAAAAATAACGGATAATAAGTCTACGTAATATTATCTTTATGATGTATAAAACAAAGTCGGGTTAGTTACACCATTTATAACTATAGAACGGCTGGACCGATTTTTATGATCTTTGATCTGTCGGACTTGTCTCCGCCCCGAATAGCAGAATAACTATTAAAACGAAAAATTTCACGAAAAAAAAACTATGAAGAAAATTCTTTTCCTCATACATTTTGTATGGAACAAATTCTCATCTTTTGAAAGAGCTGCAGCGATATTGTGATAAACATAATATTGAATAGTGAATGAATTCCAAAAATTCAGAAAAGTCAATTGTCAATGCGCTGATTGTTTTGCTTTTGTTCGTAAACATATAATGTTGACCCCCCCCCCCTTTTTACGCACTAAATGGTCAAAGTAAGTGTAAAAGAAAAACAAATCACAAAAAATATAACTCCGTACACAACGCCATCTCTGATACTGACAAAAACAAAACATAGACAGTTGCGCATCGATAATTGCTTCATTTAATTTTTGACTTAATGAAAAAACTGAATTTCATTCAGCTAATAAGTTAACACAACACTTATTGATTCTGATGCGGTACGAAGTTCGCCGCATCAGCTAGTATTTTTATAAATGTTAATGGGAAGATTACCTGGTGGGAACTTAGAAAAATATATTTATTGTTTTTAAGTTTATTTTGTAGAACTCCATTTTAATATTTTTTTATGTAATATTATTATTTAATGTATAAAAACAGTTTATTATAAACAAGTTCTGCTTTGTAATAATTTTTTAATATCATTGAGTAGATATATAAAAGAAATAAAAAATTAAAGAAATGTTTTGATTGTGGAGCCTCGCTGTTCTATGAAAGGGGATCGTGTTACTCTTGCAGTAGTTGTCCTAATGAAGCTTATTCAGAACTTTGGGTAACATGAGGCTCGGTTGAAACCACTGAGGTGGCTGTTGCATTATTGACCCGGTCCGTCTTTCCTATATGTGAGAGTACCCAAACCAATCGAACTGCCTTATTTCCTCCTGACCGTCATTTCTTTTCGCAAAGTTTAATACCGGCCTTAATGTTGATATAGAAATCGTCGCAATAGACGTCGCAAGAGACGAGACGAGCATGGAAAAGTGGCATGCCTGCTCGCCCACGCATTTCTCTGTCGCACGTATGTTTTTACGCATATTTCCATTGCGCTTACGTTCATTGTAAAATCAGAAACTGCGATAATGGATCGTACCATGTTCAGGTCGGAATAAATATTTGGCGAGTACTGTACCCAGCCTTATCCTCACTGTTAGCTTCACAATTCGATTTAAATTGCTCAATGTTAGATTCTATGAAAACTTGCAGCAATCATCATTAATTAAACCGTAGTCTTCATTACACATTATTCACGGTTATTTAATCCAGTTTTTCAGTATGGTACTAACATAAAGCCTTCAACCAGAATAGGTACCTTAGGGTACCTTTAAAAGATGTTGGGTTGCTAACCAATCAGTGGCGGTATTCCATTGAATGGTAAAGTGTATCATTGGTTTGCTGACCATTTTTAATTTAATATATGTCGCAGACTAGCTCCGAATAAAGACATAACCAAACGTTATTGAATGGTTTGCTTTTACTTATCACCGAGAGGATATGTTTCACCAAATCTATAATCTTAAACTCCTTATTACTTTATGTGTTGCTATATAGGTATGTTGCTTATGTTGTTATATGTTGCGTTACAATTAAATAAAATGTGTTTAAATATGTTGCGTAAATAAGTATGACTTTCATTCCGAACTCTCAGTATTTTTTTTAATCCTACAAGTATGTACACTCATACGACAATTTTTTTTTTACATTAGCTCCACCCAGAAGAAACGAAAACAATTTTCCTCGAGGCTTATGACATCTTTGAGAATGCAGTGTGGAGAGTATTTTTAGGAAGAGTTCTGGGAAGGAAAAGGGTATAAGGGGTGGATAGGAATCTGGGGTCAATGTGTCCAGGAGTGATGGAAGTATGAATCCGTCCCTCCCACTGTGATATAAGGCGATGGGTTGAGAGGGTACGACGAGTAAGACAGATTAACAAAATAACATCAACAAAATTAGAAATAATCTTTTCACAAATGTAATTAGTGTAAGGTTGGCTCAACTGTTGTGATATATTGCGCACTTACTTGAGTAGGTACTTTATCTTTGTTGTAAATAATAGATGGTATTACGGATAAGTGGAAAGATCTGGAACGTAGAGGTAACGATTAACGCTATCGTTAATTTAATAATCCTACTATTTATTTATCAATTGCGTACATCTTACTCGTAAAAGTATTCCCATGAGCTGAAGAGTGATGCCATATCCTATTGCAAAAAATATCTGATTTTGATGAATATCATATGTGGTTGTGAATAACATTTGCATAATATTTTAAGATGCTATCACGTTCCCGCACTCTACAGCTATAGTCGTAAGTTCAAAATACTTTTTCATAACACAATGGAAATCGCCTGTTATGGTCTGTGGTAGTAATTGGTAGAGATCAAATCTGATCATCATCACCTTTGCGTTTTGTCTTCATGCCAGAGTTAGGCGACTTTTTTTTACATGAGCTCCACACAGGAAGCCCTGAGGAAAATAATTTCCCTCGGGGCCTACGTCATCTTTGGGGATGCTGTGTGGAGGGTTTTTTTAAGGAAAGGAAGGAGATGAGAGTTCTGGGAAGGAAAGGGTTTGAGGGGTGGGTAGGAATCTGGGGTTCAGTATGTCCTGGTCATCCGCCTCCAAGACGTAGACAAACCTCACCCCGTGAACCCGGGCACCCCTGCTAAAACCACTTGGGGTGACCTATGGCAGAGGTGTTGGTTATCCAATAAAGGTTCCCGGGGCGGCGGTACCCATTCCCGCCTCCCAAATTGACTAGCAATCTGAAGTTCTTCATATCATCTGTCGCACCCTCAATTTGCTTATGGTATGTCATTCATCCATTATATTTCCTGGTGCTCTCCTTCAGAGATTTTCCATTTCACTGGTCAACCCCTCGATTGGCTTGTTTCAAAGTCCAATTTTTCGTAATGATTTTCATCATTAATCATTATATCAAGGTTACAGGTTCAAGATTTCATACCCATTTTATAGTTTGGACTCTACCAAGTGACTAGCAGCGCATAAAAAGATAAATAAAGATATCTTAGCTTAAACAATTAATTTATCTAATTAAATTAAGACCATATAAGCGAAACTCAATCGAAAATCTGGAAACAGAAAAATCAGAAAAAGATATTGACACCTCTGGGACTTGAACCCAGGACCTCTTGCTTTCCGGGCAAACGCGCTAACCACTGCGCCACGGTGCCGATATCAAATTCGGTCATTTTTAACTGTATCAGGCTTGTACGTGTGTTAATAAATACCAAATTCGAGTTTATATTGTTTGGAAGTGAATTCAAAGTGACAGAATTTTTCTAATACTCTCTCGGAACAATTGTTATATTTTTTTTATAATGTTTAATTGTATGAACGATATAAAAAATGAAGTTACAGTTTTCTTCGAAATTCATTACATAAAAGGACTGTATTTTTTAAATTTAGTTTTTTTATAAATTTCTCTACACTTTCATAAAAAATATTTTGGTAAAAAATTTTTTTCCAATTTTTTCCGCGTTTGAATCTTAAAATATGGCAGTTCTTTAAAACTAAAGTGTATTTCAGATACAAAAATCTAAAAGGCATTTTTATCTAGTTTTCATAAATGGTATTTGTTTTTACGACACTATCAAAAATAAGAAATATATAGAACATTCAAAATACTTTGGAAAAATTTCAAATTTTGTTCAGATATCATTACAAAACAGAGATAAACTACCCTCTCAGGCCGTGTAAACCAAGTGTATTTTTTTCCATGAACAATTTTTTAATTAGTAATGTTTTCACATCCGCGGCCATTTGTCAATTGAATAAAATTTTCACGGGGTTTTTTAGTAAGGCTAATAATGTTTATAATATTTATATACCCCAATCATTTCGTTAGTAAAGGTCAATAAATCCATACAAATTAGTTATATTTGTTCGTTATTAGTTTTTGGGGTGTTATGCCGTGTCTGCCGGATCTGCCCTGATGATGGACACTGCAACGATGTCCGAAACGTTGGCTAAAGAAGGAGGTAGCGCAACACGGCATAACACATAACGGAAAATCTTAAAACGTACCTATCTAGTTATATATTATGTTATTTTTCCCCATTTTTTCTCTTTCGATCTGCGTCGTAGGTCTACAAAAAAACAGGAGATACGATTTTCTTCTCCTGAACATTTAACATTTTGTCTTTTGCAGCATCTGTAATATTCTTGATTTGGTAATCTATCACGAAATTAGAGTCAGGCAAGTTTCACGTTTAATATTATGAAAACATTTATAAAAATATTTTAACCGTACCGCAAATTAGATGTCTATGTATTTGAATATGGGTTCATCGCGATCAACATTCCTTTGCTCTTTGTTCCAATCATTATCACTCATAAACCAAACTGCATCTCTTTAAAAATAAGAGTGTTCTAGATATTATTTAAGTCAAAACACTTAACATGCTTCGACTTCTAAAATGCATGAAAAACCCATTAATTACTTCGCAACCCACATTGTGACGGCTAGCGCCTCCTTCTCCAAGTATCTAAGTCAGCAAAACAGGGATAATCATATGCAAAATGTGAACTTTGCCGAGATCCGATAGTACCTCTCTCGATACTCCAAGCAACAAATGATCTCGTAAGAGTATTAATACCGAACAGCTCTGGTTTGTTCTACGTCCACTATTTGCATTTGAGTAAATTAAATAGGAAATACGTATTCAATGCGTACAATACGTATTCACATCTACCGGATCTGCCGGATCTGCCCTGATGATGGACACTGCAACGATGTCCGAAACGTTGGCTAAAGAAGGAGGTAGCGCAACACGGCATAACACCCCAAAAACAAATAACGAAAACGTATTCAATGCGTTTAAGAACATAAAATCTCTTTTTAAATTCCTTATTTTTTGTTCATGAAGAGTTTTTTAGTAAATTGCCACGCCCAGAGAGCGCAAACTCAGTTAAAATCATTGATATGAACACGAAAAAGAATTCTATTTATGTTATAATGTTCATAATACGGTTCCTTTATTTTGAAAAAATCGTGAACATCGTTGATAAACAGTTATCTAAATGTTTTAACACGAGGGGTAATTAGAAAATGTTTTTAAATTATGATCCATTTATTCAATAATCCCGTAGGTAAATAAATATAATACTTCCAAGACATGAAGATTTCAAAAAAATTAAGTCATTATTTTTTTTTTACATTAACTCCACACAGGAGGCCCTGAGGAAAATAATTTCTCTGGTATGCTGTGTGGAGGGTCTTTTTTAGGAGAGGAAGGAATGAACATTGGTCTTGAAGAGACCCATGTTGTAGGAAGGAGGAAACACAGGGGCCGGCAAATCATTCCACAGCCGAGCTGTTGAACACAAGAACGAGTCGAAGAAACGACCCGTTCTCATGTGACAAATGTCAACCGTGTACAAATGTTGGGCACGTGTTTGGCGTGTTTCCCGACTATGCACCGGTGCCGAAGGGATCAATGATTTATATTCAGATGAAAGCTTAGAAAATTTGGAATCAGTACCAGATAATAAAGAATTTTTGAACCAAAAGCTGTATCAAAAGTACTATACCCGAATCAGAATTAACATAATCTAGTGGGACAATAAAGTACCTACATACGTACAGGCAAAATATAAAATAATAAACGGTCGGATTGCCGGCAAAGAAATCAATCAAATCCTGGAGACTCGGAAATAATGAACTTCCTCAATCAATTAAGAGCAAAATTAATGAGCAAAATTAAGAAAGGGACCCTCAGATGGTTTGGGCACGTAGAGCGAATGAACGAAGAAAGTAGTGTTAAAAGAATATATGATGCAAATGTGAATGGTAGAAGAAGTCGGGGACGCCCGAGGAAGACATCACGTCACGATCAAGTAAATCAGATACTTGAGACGGGCCATGTCAAAAGTCAGAATATTAGAAGAGTATGTATGAGACGATGTATGAATGTGAGTGAGGCAAAGAGTGTGTGCCAAGACCGAGTTGTTTGGCGGTCCGTCCTCTCTGCCTACCCCTGCGGGAAAACTGCGTGATGGTTAGTTAGTTAGTTAGTCTCAATCAACACTCGACTAATTATGGATGTAATTCACCACTGTCCAGAATGTGTAGAAGGGTCAACTCAAGTCAAGACCTTGATTTTTTTGGTATAAGTCTAGATGATTTTTGTCGGTCACTAAATAATTTAAGATATTTTGTTTTTATTTTTAATTTTAGCAAAGTCTGGACTTGACTTGACACTTCTATTATCATTTCTATTTTTTTATGTTTATCTCTGATTTGTCTTTGCATTCGTATACCATCCTTTATTCTTGCAATGTACATTTTCCCAAATTTCGTGTTATTTTATTGTAAATTGGACGTAAGTCCATTCATAAACAAACAAATAAATAAGTTTTAGTTGTAATTAAAGTCACTAGCTTTTCATCTAAGATGTAAGTAAATAAGTTAGTTGCTAGCTGTAAGTCTTACTTGTAAGCCACTAGTTCTAAAGTTATTTGTTATAAGTTGTAGGTTAATTAAGTTGTAAAGCGCCATTGTTGTTATTTTTATAGGAAAACGGACCAATTTAAATAATTCTATGATTATAATAAATTAAAAAATACACTTTGTAAAGCACCACTTTTTATCAGAATTGATATTAAACAGCCAACCAGGTTTCGCTCATCTCGAGCTTCATCAGGGCTTATTATAACAACTTTACAAAGTGTATTTTTTAATTTATTATATAATGTCACACCACAAAGTATTTGCTTCCTTCGATAATAATTCTATGATTATTATTATTAACAGATAAATAGATAAAAACAGTTTTTAAGTGACAGTAAAATGTTTCCAACTGTGAGTTCTGACCATTTGAAAGAAGAAAAGACATCTTGTTGTCAATTTAATCTTTTTCGAACGCTCAATAAGAACAAATATTTGGACAAAGGGGACCGAGATCTCGGAGAAGTCGTGTGGTAACTATTAGTGAATTTCGTGTATTTATATAATTTGGAGTTGGAACAAAACGTTTGTCAGTTCAGGAACAATCTAAGGTTTTGTTACGTAATAATGTTTTGTAATAATACGGTAAGAACCCGCGGCAGTCGTGACTGCGGCGGGCGATGTTACAATATTCTACTGCACACCTTACCACAGTCTTCAGCAGGCCTATACGGAGACACGAAACTATTTATCAGCTTCCACGAGGTGGTTCACGTTACACGGTGCGTTTATAAAATACCTACATAAAATTAACCAAATCAAAAATCTACTCCCCATAAAATGGAAGACGGTTATGGGTACCACAGACCCAGGAACCATTTATTGGATAACCAACACTGTAAAATAGTTAGGACTTAACAGAATAAGAAGTGGTTGTGTTGTTTTTTTAAATAAACCACCCTTTGAGAAATTAAATTCATCGTTTTTATTGCTACGTTTTTAAAGTTACTAGTTACCGACACATAACTAATTCCCCACCCAACGGACAAAGATTTATTCAATACTTTATATTTTCTATGCAAGTTTAGTTAGAGAAGTGTTAATTTTTAGCTAGCGTGGGCTATTTATAGTTAAAATTTCTTTTTATATTGGGAAGGGATGAAGTTCAAAAATGATCACACAATCAGCGACATCTGAAATTACTGGCGCCATCTTTGGCCTAAATGGATGAACTTGTTTATAATAATTATCGCCGTTTATAATCCATAATTGGTTTGAAACTTATCTAGAAAACTAAACAAACACCTCTGCCATAGGTCACCCCAAGTGGTTCGCTACGGTTGGCGACTTAGCAGGGGTGCCGGGGTCCATCGGGTGAGATGTGTTCAGGTCTCGGCGGCGGATGCGTCTTCTCACCAGCTGCGTGGTAGACCGCATCGGAGAGGTTAGTTTAAGGACCTAATTTGACCACTCCAGCTGCTCTCTCTCGACTAATTGCTTTGCACTGCAATTGGAAGGACGGATTCGTATGTCACTAATTGACCCCCAGATTCCTACCCATCCTCATTCCTTTTTCCTTCCCAGAACTTCCTCTACTTCCTTTTCCTTAAAAAGACCCTCCATACAGTATTCCCAAAGATAGCACAGGCCCTGAGGGAAATTATTTTCCACAGTGCCTCCTGCACGGAGCTAATAAAAAAAATACAAGTGTGCACGCAAAATTACACGCGATAGAAGTGAAACCTTCAGAGTGGGGAGGCTACGAAGCACCACACAAAGAGGAGACTGATTAGTATATCTCATTCTCTCGCAGACTAATAAATCCTGTAGATGTATGTGTTTGCCTCTTTATAGTGTCACTTATTCGTTTCATCGAGTTTTAAATCACATCGGTGCTAAAGAAGTTTCACTTCAAAGAATCATGTGTGCAATTGCAGAAAACTTATAATTCATAACTGTCGGTGATTTTCAACTCTCTCGACTAAATTAAAATTTCGTTTCGTTCATTCCAGGAAGTGAACTCACTCGGTTCCCTTACTATTCTTCTTCTTCTTTGTGTGCCGTATCAGGTCCCCCCGACGTTGGCGATCACTCTTGAGAATGTCTCTCTGTCTTGCGCTGCCCAGAATAGCTCCTCCACACTTCTAATGCCGGTCCATTATTACGCAGCCAAGACATTTGTCTCCTACCAGGCCCTCGGCGACCCTCTATCTTGCCTTTCAATATCAAATGGAGCAAGTGATACTTCTCCTCTCGAAGTATATGACCCAGATATGAAATTTTCCTGATTTTTATTAATGTAAGCAGTTCTCTATCTGCTCTAGCCCTTACTATTAGTGAGCGATAATCCGTACTTGTGCCTTACAAAATTGTATTTTCACACATGTTAAATCTATTTATGATTTCGAGAATTTATTACTTGTAATTACATTTCTATGTGAAAGGTGTGGCCCGATTAACCGGCTTGCCCGGCCCGGGGGCTCGTCAGTTCGTCGCTGCTCCACTGATAACAATCAGCATCATTACACCGAGACCGGAAAACCATATGTATTTGATAGAGTACATTTTTGCACATTGACAGGAATCGAAATCGCAGCCATTCATTTCGAGATTTTCATTTTCTGATTAGTTTATGAATTTATATATCGTGGGACAGAAAAGAATATAATAAGTTTGTATTTTTCTCTTGATTACTAAACACATCAGGTTATTTGAGTGCCTCTAAACAATATATATTATAAAATAAAGTGTACAATTTGCGTGCCGCTAAAACTCAGAAACTAGTCCCAGTAAGATCAATGGAGTTATATGGTGTGGTATCTCTCTATCTCCCATCCATGAAGAAAGTTCCCGTTTTTACCTGAAGGGCATGCTTTTGAAGATATAAGGAAGTTTCGCCCTCTAGAAATTTATAATCGTAATTGTCCAGAATATTTTAAAGTATTTGAGAGCATTCCACAACATTCCAAAACATCCCCCGAACATTTTGGAATATTGTGGAATGTTTGGGAATAGTGTGCAACGTTCGGGAACGTCCCAGAATATCCCAGATCATTGTGGAACATTCCAGAACACTCCGGAACACTCTGGACAATTCGACGCCTTTTTTTGTATGGGTGGGGCTACCAATTCGTAAGGGTGTATAAAGGAAGATCCGTCATGGGATCGAACGTCAGTTTAATCTCATATCGACTCCTCGAGCGAAGCCGGGTACCCCAGCTAGTGATTTTATATATTATCATGGGACAGAAGTCAATATAAATAAAATTTGTATTTTCTCTGTATTACTAAATACGTCGATTTATTTGAGTACCTCTAATATTTCTACATTATCACAGCGTAATTCGCTTTTATTATGTGAACTATCTCACAAAAAGTATTACGAATATATTCCAAACAGCCTCAGGTGTTCAAGATTTCCTCTTCATTAGAACCGTCCCACTTCTTGGGTTAGAAAATATTAGTTAATGGATTTTCGAACTAATCGTCACCATTTCACTTCCTCGGTAATTGATAGCCAAGTGAGGCGAAAGCGTTTATGAGAACGCTCAAACGGTCGATTTAAGAGAAAATGCCAGAACGAATAATTTGGCTTTAATCGTCTGGTTGCAAAAAATATTATTAAATAAAAATATACAAAATTTTCAGTATTCTTCGAAATGTTTAGGATTTTTTACAAATTAGAGAATTTTTTAAATCTGTACTAAAGTTCCTCTGCCTAATAATTTACCATCAGATGAATTCTTAACATTAAAATATTTCATTAATTTAATTTTGTATTTATATATTTTCATTATAAATCCCGCTAAACTGCCAAAATAATTTGTCAGCAGGTTAATTTAACAAAAACCAGAGTGTGCAATTCACACGCGGTGGAAGTGATACCTCAAAAAACTAAATTAGACAAGGTGGGGAGGCTAAGAAGCATAACTGTTTTGGCTTACCTCATGTTTAACCTCTTGTATAACTCATCCTGTATATAAATTGCTGTTTGTTTCTTACAATAAATAAATAAATAAATCACACAAAAAGAAGACCGATATCCTACGAAACACCGCACAAAGAGGAGACCAATTATACTACCTCTTGCTCTCGTAGGCTAAATCCAGTAGATGTATGTGTTTGTCTTTTTCGTTTCATCGAGTTTCAAATCACAAAGGTGCTAAAGAAGTTTTCACTTCAATTATAGCATATATTCAACAAACAGTTACAATATAATGATATGTATAGAAAATAGATGTAGAAGAAAATTTATTTAGTACCCATAAAACACACCTAAATGAATTAACGTTGTCCATCCGATATTACCTATGGATTTTTTTTAAACTAATTGATATTTATTAAAAGGTTATATTCTAAGCGTTCGTTCATTGTAAACAATCTGCTAAAAGTGAGATATTATAATATTTTGTATTATTAAAAAAAACGTATCCCTAAACAAGAGCAATGCATAACTTTAATGAGCTATTTGCACATCTGCAGTCTAAAAAATAGCGTAACAGCTTATTATTATAATTAACAAAATTTGAAATTAAGCTTGCAGCTTTAGAGTTTTTTCGGTTAAATTCTCGAAAAGTAAGGTATTGAACCATTTAAAAAAAACTAATTTCTCTGCGTAGTGTGCTTAAAACCAGATTATAATTGAAAATTTAACTTCAACCGTCGAAATAAACATTCATTCAAAGCAGTAAATAATAATCTGTAGGTACCTAAACATTTTTCCTGGGCAATTTATTTGAAAAGTGATATTTTTTATTTCATTATTTAAAGTTGTTATTATAACAGTCATTAACTCACCAGTTTCATCAGGTTTCACATCTTTTTCCAGATTATCTCCGCGATGCACAGAAGTCAAGCCATCGTTTGGCTCTTGGTAGTACATTCTCACTTGTATGTCACTTCCTGAACACTGTGATTCTTTAGCAGATTTCTCATCTCTTCCTCCCTCACATTGTTCAGATTTAAATCTCACTTCCCTCGAGTCACTAACCAAGGTGTTATTTATATTAAGGCAAGCGTTTGTGGTTATGAGCGGTTTTTTTAGGTTGTCATTTCCGCTTTCTGGTAATCTGTCTGATCTCTCCTCTTTACTCGGGAGATTTGGTTTTCTATCGCTGTTGATGTATACAGCCACTTCGTTGAAGCCGTCTTTCCTTTCAGAAACGACATGATCAGGTTTAGGGGTGGCCGTCTCTATGACCAAATCTGGTTCCGATGACGAAACGATTTCGTTTTCGACGAGGAACTGGACTTTCTTGCGCTGAAGAACGGCGCTGCGTATTGTAGTCGGGGACTTATTGGCCGGGGGCGTCGGCAAGTAAAAGTGCGACCCAGAAAGCCTCCTGTCGGGGCTGGCGGGGCGCGGGGACTCCGCCGCGGGGACCGGTCTGTCTGCCCGCGGCTTCTTCAGTATGGACCTGATCGCGGAGTCCGCACCGGGAGACCGGTTTGCGACAAAAACACTGGATAAATTATTCACGGCCGATTGTTTGGTAACAGTTTTTTGTCTGCTCTCCTTTCGGTCGCTCTCGCTTTCCTCTTCGGACGTTTCTGTTTTACTCCTCCGAGGTGGTCGCCGAGGTGATGCACTCCCCGTTTTTGTCGGTACCGACACACTCATATTTTGACCTCCGTTTATTCCACGATTGTTGCCCAATTCTGCGTCGTTGTGGTCACTTTGTTTAATTTCGTGATTAGTTGCCCGAGAAGGGTGAGCCTTCTCTTCTCCCGCAAAGTTCATTTGGCCATTCACTTGAACATCATCGTAAATAAATTCGTCTCCTGTACTTGGGGTAGATGACTGTCCAAACACTCTTATTCTCTGTCCACCAATAGCCTGAACACTTGAATAAGGCCCATTGTGTTTAGTGCCCTTCTTACTTTCTTTAAGATTTTTCTGTAATTTCTTCAAAGTAAATGTTTCATCATTCTCAAAATCTGCAAAAACATCGTCTTCGTCTTCGTGTTTAACAGACCTCAACTTTTCCATCTTCATTTTCTGCATCAAATCGTATGGATTTACGTCACACTCTAAAATCGAACGTCTGTTATTAATATCTTCATTATTTTGAATATCGTCATACCAAATTTCTTTACTTCTATTTACACTTTTGCTTCTTGCTTTCGCCGTTTCCGTACTAGGGCTCCTCCGCCTACCTCTATTTCTAACGGGAGAAATACTTTTAGCGCGACTTCTGGACGCCGTAAACTGACTTCCCACGTGCGCAGATTCGAGAGGTGAAGTTAGTCTTGTCCGCCTCATAAGGTCATACGGGTCAGAGGATTGGTTTTGCGAAGTCAGACTCAAAATGGTCGGCCTCGATTTGGAGGTGGGTGTCAACTTGACAGTTCCTGCTCTCAGCGTGCCCCCGGAGGTCCTAGGAGCCTGGTTGCCGCGCACCGTCCCGCCGACCATCTGACCCCTGACGGTGCCATTCATAGGAACTCCGAGGGGAAGACGCGATCCTTTGCATTTTTTACAAATGCTGACTTTTTTCATGCTTCCTTTTTTAGTACCGTTTAAATATTCGGGGCAAGAGCACACAACAACGGCGTAGTTTTGAACCGGGTTAGGGGAAGCACTTATCAATAAGGGGGAAGGGGGCTTCGCGTACTGGACGTACACGCCCGGCCTCGAGGGGCTGTTCTGCGCCCTCACAGTTCCGTACAGCCAGGCATCCGCATACTTCATAGACTTCGAAAGGGACGAACCACCGGGACCACTGAGGGTTCCGTACATGTTGGATCCCTGGCTGCCCCCGCTGAGGTGCCCACCGTTTTGGCTGAGCTTCAACCGCTGTCCCCATGACTTCTTCGATTTATCTTCTGTTGGGGAGTAATTCATCTGAAACAAAAGTAAAAAGTCATGTTAAGTCTGTAAAAGGTAAAAAAAAACTGCTCATTATCATTCTTTGGCAAAAATATATCAAATTTCTTCATGATCTGGGAAGAAAGAAGACCAAGAAACGGTTAAAAAAAAAACATAACTAACATTTTTATTCTTTTCTACCCTCGCACCAACTACGGAACCCACTGAACAATTGCACCATAAAATTAAAAAATAAGACACGTTACAACTCAACTCACTATTTTGGTACCCACCTAAAAATTTATTCAAAATTAACCGAATATTTAGTTTAAACCACGTTCATTGTTTAAAATCCACAAGTTTCGTAAGCAAAGCTTACTTCATCAGGGTTTACTTAAAACAAAGTTTTAAGGAAACGCTGGTGAAGTGCGAAATATGTCGGCTTTTAAAACTATAAACCGATTTAACTAAGTTTCTATTAATTTTGAATTAAATTAGTGCCACAAATTAAGTTTGCTGTGTTTGAAGAAGCGAAAAAATTAATTCTCAATATAGGCCATTTGTCTAGTTATAAATTAATAGGGACTAGGTAAGCGTATTGGCATCTTGAATTCACGTACAACCATTTTCATTATAAATTATATAAATTGCATATTATATAAAATGTAATTTTGAAAAATAGCAATAATTAATAATAATTTAATTCTAATTTATTTCATAAACACTAACTATCATATTGGAGATACTACGATAATCAACACGTTTGTATTTTTAGATAATGTACATTATAATTTTATTTGCATGTCAGGTAAGCGTAATGCACAATACTTTAGAGAACGTCCACTTGATTTCCTACTTCAGAATCCTTGACCTTTCGGTATTACATACCTCTATACCAAGTTGCAACTTCTCACTTTGTTATTAAACATTTGAAAGTTAAACCTGCAAGTATTTAATTTCGCGGTGAATACATTCTGGAAGATGGCAAAGTTTTCAAAGTTCGGTGAACAGTTTTTCTTTATTATTTGCTAAATTACCATAATTATTTTGTTACCTCGAACAATATTCAACTTAAATTGTAATTAGAAAAAATTGTTAGAGTTTTCTGTGGGTAGAGTATGAAGCCTTTGTTGTGCAGGTTAAAATAATTACTTTTGCAGTTTTTTCTTTCCATTGAACTAATGAGATCTGTGGCAAAGTTTTAATGGATATTAAAAAGCTCTAATTTATTCGTCCCGCCTTTTTGTTCATCCAAATATTGCAGAACTGACTTAAGTAGATGCAAATTTCCCTGTTCGTTCCCGGCGCGTTCAGAATTTCTAGATCTAATTAAGTTTGTTAGGTAACATGCATGCATTCATATGTTCTAGGCAGTCAGTGGAGCGTTTAACGCATTCCACTGAGACCAAATTATTGTACAATGAAGACCGGGTCTTGTTGTATTTTATGGAAAAATGTTGAAAATACAAAATGAAACTATTTAAAAATTAATATTTTAGGATAAGTCGAGATATGCTTCTAATTTGAATATGTAGTCGTACATTTTAAAGGATTTGCATGCTCAAAAATTATTTCAAACGTAAAGATTATTTTTAATTTCAATTTACAAAATTAAGAATTAATATTCGATAGATAAATAAAAACGTCATTTTCAAGCTTCATCCCAAACATTTTTGAAACTTTTGTTCATTATCGATAGCTAGATAATTCGATATGTCACGCCACTAGACTAGAACTAGACGTATATTATATGTATCATATTCCCTCGTATCGGTATCACAGGTGTATCAATTACATCTGAATAGTGTCCAGTGAGTCGAAATACAATAAATTGTACTACACAACCTTTTGATAAAGATCAATGGTCAAATAGCGAGTAGCAAATCAATATAAGTTGTATACCAAAGTGAAAGCGAATTGAAGTTAACATACTTGCAAGTAGATACCTACCCATTATCGTGATTTACGATAGTAAAATAAAACAAACTAGCTGGGGTACCCATCGTTGCTCAGGGACAATGTCCAGAACATTCCACGACATTCGAGAGTGTTCTGGAATGCACCAGAATGATCGGGGATGTTCCCAAACGTTCCAGACTGTTACCGAACATTCTATAATATTCCAGAATGTTCCGGGATGTTCTGGAATGTTGACGAATGCTCTCGAATACTCTCGAATATTCTGGACTGTTCTATAAATTTTTAGAGGGTGAAACTTCTGGCCCTTATATATCTTCAAATGCCCTTCAGGTAAAAATGGGAACTTTCTTCATGGATGGGGGATAGAGGGCTACCACACCATATCCCTTGATCCTACCGGGAATCTTTTCTGAGTTTTGGCAGCACGCACAAAAATGGATGCTTTCTTTAATAATATATATTGATTTTTTGACGCAATAACAAAATATGTATAATGAATGATGCGGTATTTAAAATACAAAAAAGAGTATCATATTTTAACTTGAGTCTGAGAAAGCTGTCGTGATGCTCGCAGTTTTTAATAATCTTAACTTATTTCTGTACTTTTGTGGGAATATTGGTTCTGGCATAAATTTAACTAAATACAAAAAATATAATATAAGCTAACACTCATTTATCGCATTTTCCCGTTAGAAGTTCTAATGATAAATCGATGCGTGCTACGTAAACGCATTTAAAATAACATATTTTGCAGCACTGCAAAAATAACCCTTCAAGCTAATTTCTTCGCTTTTCGGAACAACTCATATATGTCTCATAGAAATCGTTGTATCTCCCTAACTATAGTGATAAATATGATATAAACGGCGTTAGAAAGAGAAAACACCACGTTTTATTTTTGTTTTTGGGGTGTTATGCCAAGTTACGCTACCTCCTTCTTTAGCCAATGTTTCGGACAGCGTTACAGTGTCCATAATCACTGCATAACACCCCAAAAACAAACAACAAAAATACTTTGCCGTGAAAATCTAAAATCACGTACCACGTTTTATATTCAAATATAAAAGTTAACCACGAAACAAGTAAAATGTAGACCTTTATGAAACCAGTGATTCCGATCGCAATTTGAAAAACAATTATGAAACTTTGGGATTTTTTATTAATTATTTTTATATGGAACGAAAAAAAAGTGAGGTGACTATAAGATTTATAATAATTTTTTCTAATTAAATATGTACCTATGTGTTTTTTATTTAGAAAAAAAACCTGAGGTTGGCCATGTTTAAAACTTTTTGTGTTTTTATATTTGCACGCAAAGTTTTTATATTTCAGAATTATATGCTTATTTCGAATTATGTTTGAAAGCGAATTTTATCACCTTTCAAAAACAATTTTTAGTTTTAGGATTCGTTCAGAAATATTCCGTTTATTTGCATTTTATAGTAAGGCGAAAATATATTGACCCTCTGGCAAAATACGGACGAGGGCCGAGGGGTTAATAGCAAACTTTCGTCTCGTTTTCACTATTGAAGTTTCGGATCGCGCAGATTAAATTAAAATTGAGGCAAAGAGTGTGTGCCAAGACCGAGTTGTTTGGCGGTCCGTCCTCTCTGCCTACCCCTGCGGGGAAACGGCGTGATGGTTAGTTAGTTAGTTAGTTAGTTAGTTATTTTGCTGATCTACCCATTTTATTAACTATATTTTTTTCTATAACGTAGTCAAATCTTATAATGAGAAATTTAAGTTAGCATAAAGCATTGAGCATTGACTTTCAATTTATTTTTTCTTTGAAATTCTGTCTGAAATTTCCGATTCAAAAATGACATTGTGAAGAGATGAATTATAACTAATATGAATATGAATTGAACAAAGTAACTGTTTAATTGCACACATGTCACGACTATATGGGTATATAACTTGACAGTACTTACCACTATCTTTGGTAGATACTTTTTAATATTGTCTTTAAATATTTTACATAATTAATCAAAGAACATAATACTCTAATATTCATGGCAACCGTGTAAAGATAATTTTTAGTAATATTGTGTAAATAATCTTGGGTTGAAAATATTACTGACGTCATTCAGAGTCATGTTGAGGTCGATAGCCGGAAGATGCCAATAACGTGCATTATTCATTAGGTTGTTCATCCTATGTACTACCCACTGAAAAATGTCACAAGTCTTATGAAACGTTACGTTACATTTAAAAATTGAGGAAGGTAATGCTGTGTACAATGTACTTAGTACGTATGCCTTGACTAACACCAAATCTTTCTCGGAAAAACATCTATTCTGACAAAAGAGTTTTAATGTGCTTATGAACATGTTAACACTGAATAGTATAAGATGTTCTCTAATTCACGTGTGAAAAAGTCATCAAATGCCGATTCTAAATCCGTTTCAGCTTTTGAACAAATTATAATTAGCAGAAGAGAATATCTATCGTGTTTTTGAGCTTGTCACCTTAATACGATTTGATAGAAAGCTGAAATACGCCCAGAATCTGCGTTTAACGGGTTACTTTCAAATGTCGAATAAATAAAATGGGTCTGAATAGCCATTTGATGACATTGTTACATTTGAGTTTCTGCGAAACAACTGAGCCTACGGTTGAATGGTTTCCGATAAACAATTCATCACATTTCAAAGTTAATACTCAAGTTATATTCAATTTCTGTTATTATTAAATAGTGGTTTCACGGAACTTACATGAAACAATTGGCACGCAAATGGTACAATAACAGAAATGAACATATCAAGTTCTGTGGAACAACTGACCCCTACAGTTTCGAATTACCTATCTGATGATAGTAATTAAATTTTACGGTGGAATATAAAACGACCACAAAAATTTGTAGCGTAAGTTTATTTGATGATTGGAAACTACTAATGCAATACAAATACTTATTTACCGTTTTGTTTAAAGGTAAGACGCCAGAAATCATTTCCTTATTTTGACAAGAAAGCGATTATTAATGTTTATTGCAAGTTCACGTTTTTCGCCAAGTTCTGTTTATGCTTAGGCTTAAAACCAAACATTGACTTAGAAATTATCATTTCCCTGAAATACGGTCTTCCCAGGGTTTTGTTCTACGTGCATGACATCGAGATATTATGATTTCGATTCCAGTCACAGCCCACAAAATATTTATAAGTTTTATTTATTATATCGGTAATGTTGAAAAAAAAACTATTTCAGGAAGGTTATCAGATAATCAATTTATGCGACTACACCCAAACCAATAGCTTCAATAATGCAAATAGGTACATTAATTCATATAGAATCAGTTTTAAAATAAGTCGTTTGCGTGGGAGAACAGTTACTTGTTAGAAAAAGTGACAAGTCTAACTCCATACAAAATTCAAACAAATAAATTTTGTTTTTTCAATTTAAAAGGGTGCATAATTTAGATGCATTCGTTAGATGATGACGGCCTTCGTGGTCAAGGTGTAAGGCTCTCGACTAGCAATCCGATGGTTGCGGGTTCAAATCCCGGCGTGTACAAATAAATTTAATTTGATTAATTTATTTTATTTCAAAATTAATTTATGTAAAATAATTCATAGTATCTACGTTTGCGGCATGTTACAGAGTGAAAGATATTATCATTATCGCTTTGATGTAAGATCATTCATTCATTCAGAATTGAAACGTTACTTGAAATGGCTTTAGGCGTGTTTGGTGACCAGATCTGAATATCCAGGTACTTCCCCACCTTCCTCTGCCCCATCTCCTTCTCCTTTCAGCTACCTTCAGCCTCTCAAAGTACCGTCATAATATGGGATGCCATAGTCTCACAGGCTCCAGACGGGAGCAGTTGCTACTCTTGTGCGGTATTCACATAAGTAAGATTATTACAATGTTTTCCATGTTAGCATGTGCTTGTGCATTGCCTTTGGTCTTATTTGACACACGATCAGACTAGCACCTCCAACAAATTTTGTCGTTTGGTAAATCTTGATATACTTATCAATTATTACCCCATTATTTACTGTAAGGATTAGCACAACATAAAAAGTACTTTAACCGTTGTAATGGGTGATAATGAACGGGTGGCGATTAGATCTATCTAACCCCGTTTCCCGGTACAACCAAGTAACTCGATTACATGCCGAACGTCTCTACGCACAATTTGACAGCAAGCTGATGGGCATCTCGAGCCTACTATGGTTGAGTTGAGATCAGATATACTCAATGGAAGGACGTACTTGCGGCTCTCAGGGGAACGAAACATGGCAGAGGCATTGTAATTATTAGATATTCAATCATGGTTTATCTTTAACTTATTTTATTAGAATATTTGACCGTGATGTTTAAACGGCCTGGCGCCCGTTAAACCTCACGGTTATCATCACGTTATTTATTAATTTCAGGTTCTCTATAAAACAGTTATACACCAAATTATTACGGAGAAGATTATGAAATTTAAAAGAAGAAAAAAAAGTCCATGGGGGCTGTTTTACTATGTTGTGACGTATGTCAAAAGATAGTTACTGAACTCTCTATAGGTAACATTGAAGATGTCAATGCTCAATGCAGAATCGTTAAGCAGTTGAATTGCTCTGTTTAATGGCGCATTCTGAAAGGAAGAAGTTCTCGCTTGTCGGATTTCCCACGAGGGACATATTTGTTAATCTCCTTAAACGTAGGTGGTACATCTACATTAACGTATTAAAACAATGTGACATTTATAATAGAGAACTCCAGTCCAATTTTTTTTATTTTTGTTTATAAATAATGACCTTTTAACTTAAATAACTGCATTTTTATTTTTATTTTTAGAGTTAGTTTTAATAGTTAAAATAATTGTCAAAGATTTAATTTTTCAAGACCCCCGAACACCACCGGAAATATGGTAAATCGTTTGACGTCATCACTCCTGAAAAATTAGTATAGGATCGGGAAATCAGCTGATCAACTATCGCCATTTTGAAATTCCGTTGTTCGAAGTATTCTCCCTAGAAGAAGCATTACTATTTTTTTTGTGCAGTAGTTTTTGAATATTTTAAATAATTGAGATAAACTAATAGAGGTACCTCTATTTTGGATACTGAATTATTAAGGCTTAAACATTTTTTCAATTAACACAACTAAATCTCTATAAACAGTAAGAAATAAAGAATAACATGAAATGTTGTTAATACTGATGGCTTGTGCCATACCTACATTTCAATTGATTTCAATACAATGTGATACAATGACTGGTGACGCGTGACGTCAGCGCTAACCATTCAATCGTACCAACTTTACAGTGTATTTTAACGAGACGTTAAAAAATGCACTTTTTAATATTTTTTTAAGAACTCTATGTTTAATATTATGAAACAAAACTTATATATTCGGAATCAGCGTTTATTGGTCTATATGAACATATTTTTTTAAAGCGATAATATTTTTCACTGGAGTTCCTTATTTAACTCAAGAAATCTCTTTGAGTTTCTTGCACGCCCTGAGTTATTTATAAATAATTGAGTCATTAGTTCAATCCTTTAGAAATAACATTTACGACTTGTATTACTTCATATAATATTGATTAAACTTATATTACATAGACATAACCTCTTTCATTTAATTTTTAATTACTGGATTGACATTCTTGTGCCATGTTACCCTTCATTACAACATTCTTTATACGCTAGCAGTTAAAAACCCGCTCCGCAGGTTTTGCTGCTGGACCCTGCGTCCGGCTTGTTTGGCTTCGTCCAGTTTGAGTGTTGGTGACCATTTTATAATTTCGATAGGAACTGGTTCCAAAAATAGTCGGTTCCTCGGATCCACTGTGATTGAGTGATAGCTAGACACCGGGACAAAGAAACCGCGATTGGCAATGACGTCATAGGTAATACGAGTATATAGCCGAGTTGTACTATTATTCACAACTGCCAGTTACAATAATAGTCAAATTATCGTCAATCTCTCCGTTTCCGGAGAGATACACAAGATTACAAATCCATAGTACCTACCACTTACGCCTTCCAGGCGATGCTAATCACGCGAATTGTTGACATGAGTGGCGCCATCTTTTGGCACTGTTTAATTCAGTTCTATTACAAAAGTTCATTTGTATATAAACTCCCTGTACGAAAACGGTTTTGCGTAAGGCGCGGCATCAGAGTTGCATTCTTAGCCGGATTCTTAAAGTTCAGCCGTACAGTCTCTAGCCTATTAATACTGTTTGATGATGATGATTAGGAATAATTTATGCCTTATCTTTTTTTTTAAGTGTTACAACCTGTTTTACAATCTGTGCTTTAAAATCGATAGTCCAAAGTTTGAGCTTGTCGATAAAAGAAGCAGTGGCAAAATAACCGCACACGTAATTTCGCCAAGTAATCACGACACACCCGCAAAGTTTAGCGCGGATTATGCAAAGTTTGCAGCTTCCGAAGTTGGGATTATATCCATCATCTTGCGTGGGAACTGGGAACTTCTTTCTTACATTTAATCCCTTACGAAGAGAAGAGGGCAACGGCGAAAAATAAACGGTAAGAGGATAGGTGACTTTTGCCGTTAAAATTCTCTCGTCGAGTTCCCAATAGTTATTATTGTCATAAAGACGGTCGCGTGAAAAAGAAACTGTACGATTGAATATTGAATATTATAATTGGATTCTTTAAAAAATCTTTAAAATCTTTGAAAAATCTTTCGGTATTTTAATTTTATACCCTGAAGATGCTTGTGTTAAGCGAAACCGGTTGGTATTCAAAAAATTAAATAAATAAATCGTGGTTACAAAGTCATTGTTTTATTTCATTTAATAAGTCAAACTACAAAGTTACTGCTTTCTACCAAAATATGAATATTATAAACATAATAATAAAGGATATTAAAGTTCATAAACGTCCAAAAGGTGTAAATATAACTCGTGTGCACAGTCAAAGGTACCTAGTGTACCTACTCTCAGTAACACCCTGGTTAAAGACCATCATTTTGTATCTAAAATTATATTAAAATGACTTTAGCTATGTTTATGATTATATCTGAAAAGTCAGCCTTCTCCTTTACTTTCCTAACTTCATTAGTACATGACGCCGACGCGACGGCACGCCGACTTCCTTCATATACGTGATCGAGAGATAGGGCTCTAGGATTAGCGATCCGGAGGTCGCGGGTTCAAATCCCTGCGTACGCAAGCAAATTTTATTTGATTGATTTGTGTTATTTCACAATTTAATAATTTAAAAAAATTATAAGTTATATTTTCGGCACCTTCCAGAGCGGAAGATACTCGCAGTATCGCCCTGGAGTAAGACCACCAATCGGAATTGAAACGTTGCTTGAAATGGCTATAGCTGTGTTTGGTGACTAGATCTGAATAGCCAGGTACTTCCCACCTTCCTCTTCCTCGTCTCCTTCCCCCTCCCCACTTAATTCAGCCCCAGAAGGTACCTCTATTGGGGATGTCATGGTCTCGCTGTCTCCAGGCAGCTGGGAGCAGTTAGAATTGTGTGGTTTTCTCATTGAAAAAATGTAGAAAAGGGTTATTTTATGCCATCTATTATTTATGAATTTTTAAAAGAGAAATTTCACAAAACGTTTAGCAAATGCATTTAGGCAATCATATTTGTTCATTGAATATTTTGTAAAGATCTATGCAAAGTATAGTCTCGTCATTTCTAAAGTCTTCGGTAAGCGGTACTTCCATACTTCCACCTCGGAAGGCAATCTTATTAATAATACATAATGACGCTACGAAATTACATTACGTAACATGCAATCTTCCGTCTCCCTTAATGACATGAAAATATTTATGTTGCGTTTTGCATTTCTAGCTGAGCTGCGATTTGCCAATTCCAGTTGCTGCACACCATTATGGTCATTAATAGAAGTCGCTTTTAGTACCCACCTCAAATTAATATAGGTAAACTTTCTTGAAAAATCTGATAAAATGATTATCTACGGTTGATCAACGTCTAGTAATTAAGCTACGTTTTTATTAATATAAATAGTAGTTTTAAATCATCTGTATGATGTGGGAAAATCTCTCGAACGGTGAGCTCTGACGTCATAAAATTTGAACAGCTTTTGTCTAGAATATTTTGTATCCGTAACTTATTTCATGTAAATAGCTGTATGTTCATTGAAGTAGATTTTTTTCTGTTAGCTTCATATTCAATAAACTTATAATTACAAAAATAGTTACCCACTACCCACTACCCATCGTTAGTTTTAAATTTTTTAAAAGTTTAGGCCAGGTAGTGCAGTAATTACAATATATATTTTTTTTAATATTTATTTCCCTTAATTTTTTGAACATCAGAGAGACTTGTTTAAATTGTTCAGCTAATCAAATTTCTACAAATTATAACATATAAATCTTTATTAATTGTTATCAAGTTTAATTTGTAGAACTCCATTTTAATTTTTATTTGTTTTACATATTCAATAATATTATTATTAAATTAATAAAAACAGTTTATTTATTTATTGTTATTTTAATTTTAATTTTTTTTTATTATATAATCAATAATATTATTATTAAATTAATAAAAACAGTTTATTTTCAAACAAGTTCTGCTGTGTAATTATTATTACGCGTGACAGCTGTTTCGCCTTCTGAAGGCATTATCAAACTGTGGACATGCCACATACAGACGATATATTTATACTATTTCTAGAGAGGTATTTATTTTGACTCATTTCCAATTTCTGATTAAAAATGACTGAGACTACTAATGGTTATAATTTTCCAAATTACTGTACTACAATTGGGAAAATAATAACCATTAGTAGTCTCAGTCATTTTTAATCAGAAATTGGAAATGAGTCATAATAAATACCTCTAAAGAAATAGTATAAATATATCGTCTGTATGTGGCATGTCCACAGTTTGATAATGCCTTCAGAAGGCGAAACAGCTGTCCCGCGTAATAATAATTACACAGCAGAACTTGTTTGAAAATAAACAGTTTTTATTAATTTAATAATAATATTATTGATTATATAATAAAAAATAAAAATAAATATATAATTTTTTTTTTTTTAAAACAGTTTATTTTTAAACAAGCTCTGCTGTGTAATTATTATTACGCGTGACAGCTGTTTCGCCTTCTGAAGGCAGTTTAATATTTATTACGTTGGTCTCTCGAATGCACTCCTAATGACCTACAATATAATTTTTAAATATTTAATAATAAATTGATAATATTTTACTTTTTTCACTGGAAAACTAACAAGACATTAACCTCGAACAAGTAAAGAAGCAAATATAACATTTTGCCGACAAATGATGTATTTAATAATTCACGCCTCAGTGGATATTTTACACTAGAATTGCAAAACTCAAAACGGAAGCAAATAAACTTTATTTAATATAAGTAAACGGTAAAATAAATAGTAGTCTCTAGTCACATAATATTTGTAACGAGGAAAGGAACTTAAAATGATTCTATTCTGGTGCTAAATAATATTACTACATCTCCGTGCCAGACTGTTGACAAAAATAATACAGAGTTTACAGTGATGTTTACCTGTTAATTTATTATGTATTTCTCTTCGTGACAGTCTGACAATAAAGTAGAAATAGGGGATGCCAAACCTTCCTAAATGTATAAAAAAATATTTTCAATAAGCAATTATGTGCTATTGCTTGCAGTTCTAGTAGCTAGTACCTAGTTATGTGAACAGTAAATACACCTCGTGCCCAAAAAAGCATATTTTTAATTATCGCTTTTTTAATTAATCAAAACTAAGTAAGATTTGTAAGTAGGTTCTTAAATACCTACCTACTTACCTTAATATAAATATTCTAATAATGCACTTTAATTTATTAAATATTCTAATAATGTAATTTGTCCAGAGACATTTCAAACGCCCTATTTTTTTAAACTTTTCTCATGCCGGTTGGTATATAGGTAATTGGAGGAGACCCCACCACTTTCCCAACGGCGTTATAAGGAAACATATGGTTTTCTCCTTCACCACACACGTCAAGACTCTACTTTTTTATTGAAAGAAGCTACATTTATTTGAACGACTCTAGACCCTCCAATGTCCATGCATACGGGGTTAATAAGCAGTATGCAAGTACTTACATTAACATTATACAAAAGATAAAGAGAAGTAGCAGCCCGTGGAATAATTCTTCTGAAATAGGTAACATAAAAAAGAGATAATAGTGTTAGTAAAAGAAAAAAAAATAACGGCTACAACAAGTCGAAGAAATCATCTGAAAATAAAATAATAATGAGGAAAAAAAGAGTTACATATTTACATTATAATATAAGTAATTACTATAATAGCAGAAACAAAATATAATATATAAAAAGAAAAGAAAAGCCAGAGAAAGTATTCCATAGACCAGCGGGCAGTCCCAATGAGAAATGGTATACCTATAGGTAAGTATGATTATTCCGATTTGGCAACTTTTAGTAGGATCCACGATCATGCGAACTAAGGCGGGATAAAACGGTACTACTCTTGTAACGTCAACTTGGCCACCACCTTGAACCGGAACCGGAACGTAAAAACAAATTTTCGGACAGATTAAATGCCAAATGGTCGAAATAAAATTAGCTACGCTCCGTTAATACTGATCGCTAAATGACAAAATTACAGATAAATCAAAGTTAGGCGTAAACTGGAAAAGGGTCTTTTACGCAGCAAGTAATTTTAAAATGGAAAGAAATATTTAAAAAGGCGTTTCAAAACCACTTCATCATCTGAACTCCATCATCCTACATAATAACATTGTTAGACTGAGTATGCATAGTGTGCGACGAAATTGAATATACTGAAGAACTGTTAATCTACTAACTAGTACGTACAAAAATCTAATTCTTGATCTTAAAATGTGCAAAATTTTTGTTCCAATATGGGAAGTAAACAATATGACGATTTCTAACAACTGGGGCTGAGCCTGTTGTACCAAATTGGTTAATGCACAACATGAGGGCCATGGCATACCCTTGGATTAAATGATTGCAGAGAAAACAGCCTAACTATGAGAGAATATTACCGCAACAACCTTCAATTCGTCCTTGTAAGTATTGTTCAATGCGCATATTATTTCCTCTGCCAGTTGTCACGATTTCATATTCTAAACGGCCATGTTTTCATTTGAAAACCTCCATTCTTCTTTTCACTCTCGATTTTTTCAATAAATCGGTATACGAGTTCATAGTATTCATTTATATTCAACTAACAAGAATATCTTCACTCATAATCTTAAAGTATAATTCACGTCTTGCTCTGTGAAATTGTTCAACTTCGTTTATGCTGTAATGAAGGATGTAGGTACAACTAACCAATTTTCCTGATGATTGATGTTTTGAGCAATTTTATTCAATTTGCAATTGTGAAAAAAATAACACTTTTTTAATTGACGAACAAGCACAATAAATAATACATTATTGAAATTGATATAAACATGATATTAAGAAATTGTACAATAAACATACCTAAGTACCTACCTACTATCAATAAAAACAACAAGCAGAATTATTTATGGCAAAAATGATTTACATTCATTGGGATTCTAGAGCCAACATTTCAGAATGCAGCAAGGCTTTCCGAAAAGAACTTGAGAATTGACTGAAGAAAGTCATAACGCAAATTAATAACAGTCAACAAATAATGATCTTGATCTTTAAAAATTTATGTGATACGAAAGAATTTTTGAGATTTGCAAAGGTGGTGGCCATCTTAAAAGCTACAAATAAATAAAACATTATTTTGAAAGGAGGGTACTCTCTTCGATTAGTTAACCGCGGGATATTCTGCCGCGCAGCACGTTTATTAATTAACGGTGTTGACGATGTTAAGCACAAAGCTTTGTAGTCTTTGTCTGGGCGATATTAGCTGGCTTGTGGTTTCCTCTCATTCCTCGAAGGTGGCTTGTTCCTTCCTTTATTGTCCAAATACTTATTATGATCGCACGAAGTATCGGTTCTTGCCGAGCTTCGACGCAATCAAAATGGTGATAGATATTACAAAGGATTGTTAATACCTACCGACATATGTATAGTCTTCATAATAACACGAATATATCTCTTCAGCACAGTCATTAAGAACACCAATAACTTGTGAGTGTTTCATTAGTTGCAACTTGTGCTCAACAGGTCAGCAATGCATTAACTTTCCGATTTTTGTGTTACATTCTTCTTTCAACATGGGTATCTTCTCTCGAAAGAAAGAAAGTCCTAAGTGGAGTAAATAGAATTAAACTCCTTGAGCGACTAAGGTCAAAATATGGACCGCTTTTATTTTTCTGCGATTGACAGCGGTCCAAAATGGACCACATTTTTTTAACAAAGTTTACGATTTTATAATATTTTGTTTATAAATCCTACGAATATGTGATCATTGACGAAAGACAGGTGATTTCACTGGCTATCTATAATCATGTTTGCCGCCGTATTAAAATTCGGATGTATGTGTTTTTTAATGCGGGCAGGATATCAACAACCTTCGACGTTACAAAAAATTATGTGTCAAAAACAATTGATCCACCGACAATTGCCCCCCCTCCCCCTATATACAATGTGCGGACGGTTTATGCAAAATACTCTACACCTAATTACACAATATATACATCTATTATATGCATCTATTTTTTTTATTTTTGATTATTATTTCTAACAAACACACACTTTACATAATACATAATTTAGACAATAAATAGGTAGTCCCGCGAAGCTGCCACATGGCTGCTTGTCTGCAGGTTTATAACTAAGGGAACCCGAAGGGATGAGCAGAGAGGATGTACCACAGAATAACAAAAGTGTAAAATATATTTTCATTCAAGTGCATCAAGGAAAAATCTGCTCTCTCTATACTGTGTACACCTATACCAGCGCATAAGTACAAAATGATCGACATTGTGTTTAAATTTGTTTGATATTCAAACTTAATATTAGGGGTATTTTTGACGTCGATTTTACTTTTGAAATTGGTAAAACTGCAAAAAAAACTAATTTTATAGTAGGTAAAAATCATAACTGTCGGCGGATCAAGTCTCGGGTCACTGTCAAAAACAGATCGAATGTTTTTCTTATAACATCTCTTTTCCAGAAACCGTTTCTGGTATTTGTTGAAAGGGTTATTTTGCCCCATTGAGCCTTTGAATTATTATTATTATTACTGAGTAACGAATAAAACATTACGAGTCAGTTCGGTACATCACAATATTTTCTAAAACATGGTTATCTGTATGGTGCGCTTTACCGGCGATGAGATGAAGCTGCATTCTATTCCTGTGATTAATCACTGTTCAACAACTGTTTCCCCTAGTCCCGTTGGATTAGGTTTTTGTCATTGGCATGCGGGCTGTCCCTTGTTTCCTTCTCACCGCCATGATTAATGCATCGAGTCCCTGCACAATTATTATCCCGACACGTTATTTATTACCTGCATACCTTACGTAATAATAGAGGAACAACGGGAATGATAAATCATATATTTTTGTATTGAGTGTCCGCTGGACAGTCGATTGCTGTAAATCACCCGTTTCTGGTAATGAAAAAAGGATTACATTATAATACAATGTTTTCTCTCCCACGGAAATCATCTTAACTGAATGATTAACGAGAGAATACATTCTAAGGTTCACCGTACTTGTATAAAATTCGAAACGCAATCATTTTTTCGTTTCATATAACTACTTTTATTACGTTTTCGATATTAATAAAGCCGTTGCTCCTGCTTAAAAAAATCTAAATAATTCTAATCTCCTCTATTAACTTTAAAAAAATAATACAATAATTAAATAATGTTGGTGCCATTAAGAGGAAACCGAGTGGCATTTTTTCCATATAAACATATTCCCCAATTTCCTCTCTTTTAACATTACTGCAAATATTTTTTTAATATAAAATAGAAATCTACCACTAGCTTGTATATCGGTGCGTTTTGCTTTTTTTGATTAGTTTTTTTTTTACATGAGCTCCACACAGGAGGCCCTGAGGAAAAGAATTTCTCTCAGGGCCTATGTCATCTTTGAGGATGCTGTGTGGAGGGATTTTTAAGGAAAGGAAGGAGAGGAGAGTTCTGGGAAGGAAAAGGATTTAAGGGGTGGATAGGAATCTGGGGTTCAGTATGTCCTGGTCATCCGCCTCCAAGACCTAGACAAATCTCACCCCACGAACCCGGGCACTCCTGCTAAATCACCAAACGCAGCGAACCACTTGGGGTGACTTATGGCAGAGGTGTTGGTTATTATAAAAGTTCCCGGGTCGGCGGAACCCATTCCCGCCTCCCAAATTGTTACTTCTTACAGAAGTTAGGACCCTCCCAAAATCATTATAATTGCTTGGTTTGAACGTCATCAGCAGACATGCAGCAAAACGCACAGACATAGCGTATTTTATTCTAATATAGTTAGTAAAAAATATAGAAAAATGCAATAATATAACTTTGTAAAAACCACTTATTTAAGTGGTTTTTACAAAGTTATATTATTGCATTTTTCTATAATGGATAACCACAAAGTAATAGCTACATTCAAAAATATAAAAATAGTAAAAAATATCTTAAAAATCGGTTCAGTTTTGGAACAAAAAATGGAGAATACCTACTCCTAGCATAAATAATCGATAATAATGATTTTATTTAGGTATTATCAGCTTGAGGTGTAGTTGTCCCTTTCGAACAGTATTTGGGGGAGCAAGAGGGATAGAGGCAGCAGCAGTTTGGTAAAATACCTATTATTCGACGAAGACCTTCGACGGCCGGTTTCCTCTTAACGACATCAGTTTTGTCGCCTTTTTCTAGTAGACTTCGGTACCTACCCACTGTTTTCTAGTAGACTTCGGTACCTACCCACTGTTTTCTAGTAGACTTCGGTACCTACCCACTGTTTTCTAGTAGACTTCGGTACCTACCCACTGTTTTACAATGCGTCTACAGGCGTCACCATCTTTCTCTGATTTCGCGCATGGGATCTCAAAGGGATGTTGAAACGCAATCCCTCGTTAATTATCCTCCTTTGATGTTCATTATTAAGGTAGGAATGATATACTGATTTCAATATAATACAGGCATATGGTTTTTAAATTCACTTACATGTTCCTAATCTCTGAGCTACACTAAGGACAAACACGACATGCTCAACTTGCCGTACCAATAATAGTAGATACTATAAATATACTGTTAATTATAGCTATAAAAATGATTATTATAATAATTGATACCGATGCTATTTCACCTACAGACCACGACCTTCCAAGGCAACAGAAAATAATGACACTTATTTAATTAACTACAATAGTCACGGTCATACAACCTAATGATGATTACTTAATTTGTGAACACGTTATTTTTTTATATTACCCGAAGTATTACAACACGAATGTGTTTTGAACATGTGTGAGTGAAAAGATTAACTCTTTTGTCGCCGCAGCCTCCCGAAATGGTACCTAATGACGACAATTATTCAAAAAAACTTACACAATTTTTACATTTTCGCATTAAAAAATACATAAAGGACTGCCCCATTTTCGTAGGCTTCATGCACCCAACCCACTCATTAGCGAGTGTTACCACATTATGAACATAATATTATATGCATATACTCGTAAACCTGGACGTAAAAACATACAAACGTTTCGTTACTTCCAATAAACACCAAATTATTATTTTAGAAAATTGCAAATAGTAATCCTCTATGTAATTTTAACCAGATCAGGTATATATATATATAGGTATATATATATATAGGTATATATATATATAGGTATATATATATATATATATATATATATATATATATATAGGTACCTGTCTTTTGGCTTGTTTAAGTATGCGAATTGCTATTTGTAATGGTTTTATCAGTTTAAAGCCAAACATTTATTCATATTATTAACTGAAACGAAAGAAAATAATAAGCTAGTTAATTGTGGTGTCCAGAATTCAGATTGATCCACTCGTTGTCTGAATATCAAGAAACTTGACAGTCTGTCCTTCCACAGTAAGCCAGGTTCATATTTTTGACGTTGAATTTATAATTATTATAAGCAATAATTATCAGCCTGAAACACTCATCAACATTGAAAAATCTTCCGAGAAAAGATACTTGCCGCCAACGGGACTTGAACCCGTGTCCTTCTGATTATTGCTTATAATAATTGTTACCCTTTGTGCTATGCATAAAAATCTTGTCTAAACGTTAGTTTATAAATTAAAAATAATAATTAGTTGAATTTATAATTATGTTTAAAATAATATGAACATAAAAAACAACATAATATTTGAGTAACAACAAATCTCAGTAATTATGGCGATTTTCGGTAGTAAACTTATTGTTTTAATTTCCTAGAGCAACTTTATAGAACGATTGCCATTTCTGTAAGATCCTATTTACCATCATAGGGGATTTAACGCTGTGAATTCACTTGAGAACTATCTGATACTTTTAAAGGTCATCAATTTATTTTTTTGAAGAACTTTCTTCATGGTAAACTTAAAGCAATGGCGTTAATTTAATTATTTTAGGAAAAAATGCTTTCTGCAAGTTACGATGTAAAATATTGGGACGAATGGTTGTTTGCGCCCATAAATATGTATTGTGAATCGGTATATTAATACGTGAAGCAAAAACTTTGTTCCCCTTTTTTACGAAAATTGCGCGGGCGGAGGAGTATTAAATTTTGCACATTTATAGTTTATAAAGAGAAGGAGTTCAGAATGCTATTATTTTTTTTAATTATTTATAAAAAATCTTAAAAAAAAAACAGTACCCACACTATATAATTTAAATTTATTGTGGTCGAATTTCGACCATTGAGTGACCACTAGTATGAATAAATAGTCCATATGCAAATATAATATTGGTTTGAATCACGGGTACAATACTGTATTTGTAATTCATCAAAGTATTAGGTTTTTATAAGGAAAAAAACTATTTATTCACATTGGTATTGCATATTTACGGGCGCAAACCAAAAAAAATCATCATATTTTACTGCGTAATTTGCAAAAAGTATTTTTTTCTAAAATAATTCAATTACCGCCAACTATGAACGAGCAGATTATGAATTATTTTAACTTACGAGCGTTGAATACATTCAGTTGGTTCTGCATCAATAGCAAAACTTTAATAGTGTCGAGAAAAAACGACGAAACCAAAGGCATTATTTTATTAATATTATTATATTGCGGTGAGTATATTTAATTAATCCAGTAAAAGGGAATAAGCAGGAAATTCTCGGCATTCGGCGCCAAGACTCAAGGATGTTAATTTATTTCGTGTCTGATTTTCTTACTATATCTACATATTTGCCTCCACGCCACGCAAAAAGACAGACAAAAAAGTGACTTCACTTCGAACTGTCTTACAAAGTACAATGCTTTTTTTGTAATATCGATCTCGTAGATGTCAAATTTGATTCAGTAAATTAGCCAGACAGCATTAAGGAATCATTAATGCGTGTATGACATTTTGACTGACTTGTAAGTGTTTTTGATCCACGACCAAACAATAAAACGTTTGTTTTTTTTATTTTTTTTTTTTTTTATTTTAACTTTATGAGTAAAACCTCAAATTGTAATATTTAATTAAATGAAGACAATATAAGCGAAACTCAATCGATTGAGTTTCGCTTATATTGTCTTCATTTAATTAAATAAAACGTTTGGTTTTATATTGTGCAGTCCAAGTTCTAATCTATTTTTTTATTCCAGCACGCTTCAGTTTGAGCAACATCTGACGGAGCTTATCAGCCCACAGTTTTTTCTAAGCACCATTAGGTAGTTTATATTATGGTATTCCCTTGATAAAAGTTTGACCAAAGTAACTAACATTGTTAAAAGTATGACTAACACTGCGTTTCTTTTGCCTTTGGACCACCTGTAGTTAACCACACAGCGTGATGCTTTGCTCGAACATTAAAATTTAACATAAAAATAGTAACATCTTATTTTAATGTTTTAACATTAATTGTACCGTTCTACAACTGCAGATACATCGTGTAATGTGAAGAGGTAACTCATCGACGGATTGGAGTATTCTTCTTATTTCGTATGGTGGGGAGTCGGGAGGGAGGTCTAGGTCTCCGAGCAGGTTAGGACCTCAGATGTCGCCCTGTGGACCTCATCAGTCCCCCTGGGGAATGAATGGAGCGGCTATTCCTTGACTGCATGTTTGGTGGTCCGCAACGCACCGCATTCACCCTTTGCCGAGTCTCTAAGACCCCATCTATGCATCGTAAGGGCACAACGGCTAAAGGAGCACCTAATACTATTGATGGCGTACCAGAGGCAATGAGAACCCAGGCTGTCTCTCAACAGGGTCTTGTTCGAGATTTGTGATATTTTCACGTTGGCCGATTGCCACTCAAGTTTCCATCTATCTTTGAGGTGAGAGGTGATCGGAGGAGTCTTTCTCCTTCCGCCCAGAAGTCTTCAATATTCAGGGACAATATTCCCTTAATATTCAAGGACAATATTAATTGTTCCCCGATATTTAGTGATTCCCGTTGGCCGGGAGACCTGTTGATCTTCGGCCCCTTAAGGTATAATTTGTAGTCGGAGACCCTCTGGAGAAAATAAATCTGCTCTTTAATTCAAGCATTTTTTTTTTACATTAACTCCACACAGGAGGCCTAGAGGAAAATAACTTCCCTCAGAGCCTATGTCATCTTTGAAGATGCTGTGTGGAGGGTCTTTTTGAGGAAAGGAAGGAGTGAACATGGATCTTGAAGAGACCTATGTTGTAGGAGGGAGGAAACACAGAGGCCGGCAAATCGTTCCACAGCCGAGCCGTTGAACTCAAGAACGAGTCATAGAAACGACCCGTTCTCATGTGACTAATGTCAACCGTGTACAAATGTTGGGCGCGTGTTTGGCGTGTTTCCCGACTATGCACCGGTGCTGAGGGGATCAATGACGCTAGTTCCTCGGAGCATCTACCATTGTAATACCGGTAGAACAAGGACAGCATTCCCACCTGACGCCTGTGCTCTAAAGATTGCAGTCCGTCTATTAAGATGGGAGATTCTATCAAACGGACCGCCCGTTTCTGCACAGAGTCAAGGGTTTTTTAAAGGTATTTTGGAGCTCCAGACCAGAGGTGGCTGCCAAATTCAACCGTGGGACGCACTTGCGATTGGTACAGTTGTGTACTATTAAAGTATCTGCGGGCCCTGTACAGTAAGCCCAGTTTCTGAGAGGCTAACTTAACTCTGGTTTCGATGGAGCCCCCGTACCTGAGCTGGTCACTTAGAGTTAAGCATGATAGATGGTGTTTTGTTGAAATGATTTTGAATCACAATTTGATAGATTTAATTTGTGATACCGAATTGATATAAGTGAAAGAACTAACTATGGCCTCAATTAAAATATTTGAAATGTTTTTATTAAAAATTTAATTGAATGGAACGGATATTTCGTACGAGCAAATAAAATATTTCTGGGTGACGATACAATATGAATTCCACGAGGTTTTCTATCTACATCAGTGACAGTCGTGAGAAATCTCTGAAAAGGGGCATACGACTTTCCCTGTTGATTGAGTTACAAAAAAGAGTAACAACACCAATCCTTTTAAACAATTTTATTTTTATTGCTACCTACTCGAAGTTGATTAATTCGAAAAAAATATTGTTTTAAAACTACGCATACTGTAAAATGCCAAAGATTTGTTATAGGAATAAATCATATATACCAACATAGAGTATTATAATGTGTTTAAATTTGGGGTGCGGGTCGCCACTGGTACTGCCGCCCAGGGAACCATTATTGTATAGCCACTTCCGCCGTAGGTAACCTCTGGTGGTTTGCTATTTTTGGGTGAAGTTTGTCTAGGTCTTGGCGGCAAATACGTCTTCCCACCCTACATTCACAAACTATTACAATTGCAATAGTTCCGATGCATAAAACAAACAGAAGAAATATTATTATTACTCTGACCGACTCGAAATCACTATCGGGGCAACCCATAATTCCTCCGTATAATAATAATTACTATTTAATAAGTACTAATAAGTACTATTTAAACAATTATTTGCTTAACAAATCAAGCATTAAACGATAAACCAGAATAACAACTGATGACTGTTATAAACTTATCATATTATGTCTTAAAATACCGTTTTTAATAATCATTATCACTGCGGACATTAATATTTAGCTTACGACACAGTTGCGCACCGTAAGGAAATGGGACTGTTATTGTAGTGTATCTTATACAAGGTGGCGCAAAATTAATCACCCTATCGGAAGATGTTATAATTTTTGCAAATGGCGTCGTACGACAATCATATTTGACATTTGTGAACTAGACAGTTGCAGAATACAAACAGACAAGCAATGGAGTGCTATACTCCGCAAGAGCGTGGAATAATTGTGTCGATGTAAGCTTTAACGCTTTTAGCTATTTTGTGTCGAAAGTCATCATGTGCGACGAGGCGCATTTCCACTTAAACTGTTACGCCAATAAGCAAAATATTCGTTTCTGGGGCATTGAAAATTCGCGTACGATGCACGAAGAGCCATTACATCCACTCAAAGCCACAGTGTGGTGCGGCGTTCACGCGGGAGGAGTGATTGGGCCTATTTTTTTAGGACGCCATTGGCATTACGGTCGCTGTTACTGGCTAACGCTACAGATCCATGATAAACAACTTCTTACTTCCGGAATTGGATGAGCGGGGCTTGGAGAACATGTGGTTTCAACAAGACGGTGCAACCAACGCACACAGCACGAGCCACAATGGATATTGTGAAGGAAGAGTTTCCTGGTCGCGTAGTCTCTCGTTTTGGCGATTTGGCATGGCCAGCAACCATCCCAGACTTCTTTCTTTGGGGCTATTTGAAGTCGCGGGTTTATGCCAACAAGCCTCAGATAATCGCAGCCCTTAAGGAGAATATTCGACAGGAATGCGAACAGTTATCACCGGAAGTCTTGCGGAAAGTCATGGAAAATACCATAAAACGGGCACAAATGCGTAACAACACTGGCGGCAGCCACTTGACGGATATCTACTTTTCCACTTAACAGAAAAAATTGTAAAAGTCCAAATGAAGATTTCTATTACTCAAAATCATTTTTTTTTTTTAGTAAAAAAGTTATTCAAAAACCAAATTGGTTGATTAATTTTGCGCCACCCTGTACTATTATGGCTACTTGGCAAAGGTGGTGGTCAATCTAATTTGCAAAGATAGCATATTGCATTGTAGGTACATTGTCATATAACTGTATCAGTGGCTGACGTTTCCTGGCTGAGCAATTGAACACAGAACAGCCCACCTCATGACACCTCCGCTAAATGCAACCAATTATTATTGATACAGAATTGTACGTTATTAATGGAAACCGAGCCACTTCTCGGCTGCCCTACTGTATATTACCTTTACTATAATGGCGTGATTCTACATCAAACAGGACAGTATAGTAATTTAGGTTCTCATCTATTTATTATACATTGTTAACGAGGGAGGCCGGAAATAACAATCTTGTACTGTTAGACAATTGCAAATTACAACAATACTGCTGCTGTTATTAAATATCTTAATGATAGGGATAAATTTGTCTTTATTTCGAACGTAAATCAAAGCACAGTTCACAACTCTAAGGATTTTATTGACAATATATCAACAGCTACCATTTATAGATATAAACATTGCTTAAATACTACTAATTATTAGTATGTGTGTTCGCACAGGAAGCCCATAAAAGAATAATTGTTGAGAACAGTTTAACATGCATAGCCATCAACAAAGAATATAGGGTTTCAATAATTATCATTTATATGCGTCCAGCAATCTGAATTCCTTTCTGAAATCTGCAGCAAACTTCGGCCTCAATTTCAGTACTGTCTTAATGATGCTCTTGTTCTAGTGATATTCTTATACAGGTTCAAACAAGGACACACATAAATTCCAATATTTCGTAGTATTCTGGGAACCATTTATTGATAACCAACACCTCTGCCATAGGTCACCCCAAGTTGTTCCCTACGTTTGGTGATTTAGCAGAAGTACCCGGATTTATGGGATGAGATCTGTCCGGATCTTGGCGGCAGATGCGTCTGTCCACCAGCTACATGGCAGGCCGAATCGAGTGAGACTGCACGTGGGAGACCTTTTGAGCAGGATTTCCAGCAGGACCTCCAGCAGGACTCTTTCGAAATATCGCCTAGCACCGCAGTTGGAGGAATAGATGCATACGTCCGTCACTCCTGGACACACTGACCCCCATATTCCTACCCACCCCTCATACCTCTTTCCTTCCCAGAACCTACTCTCCATCCTTTCCTAAACTGACTCTCCACACAGTATCCCCAAAGATGACGTAGGTCCCGAGGGGAATTATTTTCCTCAGGACCTCCTGTATGGCGCTAATTTTAAAAAAAATCTGAAAAAAATAAATTATAACATTACACGGATGACATCAGTTTACGTGCACTGTATCAAAACTTGGGCTTGGAATGCGAAAGAATCCCATCTTATCCCGAGTATTTTCTTCGAGATTCACTCATTGTGTACTTTTTAGAACCCAGGTTTTACATCGATTTAGCTGTAATTATCACACAAAGAAGCGCATAACTTGCACGAAAATTACCCTTTTTACCACAATTTAGAAAAATTCCACCATAAACATCATATTTAAACCTTCTTCATCAGTTACCGTTTTAATTTGATGGTGGGTGGTTTGGTATATTTATAATTGGATGCAAGACATACGAAGCTTAGATAATTATGATTTGGCAAGTTTATTTCGTGCGATTTGCGAATATTCACAAAATTTCAGCGAAACTTGGAAACTTCTCGTATTACGAAAGTTTCATCGAACGACGCATGGATTATTAATATAAAGATAATAGGTTCGCCAACCCACAGTGTGTTGAAAAGGTGGAGTTACCTTAAAATAAATAATTAGTATCGTTAAATATGGTTACATTCAAAGATATTCAAATACAGAAGAGATATGCTATGGTGTCCGCGCAACTGTCGCCGGACTACGCGCTTATTAGCGTAGTTTTCATACAAAAATAATTTGTTCATTTCGTCGATTTTTTGAAAATGTGCATTAATATTGGTTAATCAGATTTTATGTATTGACTTGACTCCTCGTGCATTTTTAATTTTTAATTATTAATATTTTATTTTATTTTATTATTTTTTTTTCTTTATTTTCTTTACGCACCAGATTTAAATGTCCGGGTTTAATTTTCCCCACAGGAAAAACTAAACCCTTTCACACACTTCCCAAATGATCATCTGGTCAATCCACGTTATGCAATTGCACTATATGTATTATAATTACAAAACAATACAAGAACAACATGTCAACCTACCAGAGACCAGATGGGAAAATAATTCACCGACTCCAGATATTTTCATATCAGAGGGTTCGGCTCTGTGGAATTCCTAATTGAACCTATAAATCCTACTGATCCCTCAATATAAATATTTAAAAAATCTTTTGTAATCCTACATGTATTTAAAATTACCGATTTTTGCATTTTTATGTATAAATTCTTTGACAAATCTAATACGCCTAAATTTTGAATCAGAGACCTAGGTATAATGCCAGTAGCCGAAATAACAAATGGTAATATTTTTATATTCCGAGAATGCCAAATTCTTTTAATCTCATTTCCTAAATCTGTGTATTTTCTAATTTTTTCAGAAACAGTTTTTTGAATATTACAGGAATTTGGAATAGCTACATCAATGATATAAGTTATTTTTTTAATTTTGTCATGTAAAACTATATCAGGTCTATTATGACTAATTGTTCTGTCTGTAAGTATAGTTTTATCATAATATATTTTATAAAATTCATTTTCTAAAAATGAATTTGGTTCATATCATAATATGGTACTATATAACGGCAGTCAATCAAGTTATGTTTAATTACCAAACTTTGGTGGATTATTTTTAAAACCTGATTGTGCCTAAATGTATACTCGGACGGCGCTAATATAGAACATCCCGATATAATATGTTCTATAGTTTCCGGAAAAGCCAAACATTTTCTACATAAATCATCAATTTGATTTATATCTTTGATTATATGCTTCCTATAATTTTTAGTATTAATGACTCTATCTTGAATGGCAAGCATAAATCCTTCTATTTCTGCGCTCAACTCTCCAATACTCAACCATTTGTTTGACGAAAGTTTGTCAACATACGTTTGGTTGAGATAATTGAAGTGTGTTGCATGAATAATTTTATTTGACCAGGAATCTAATAATTCCTGGTTAGTATTTATAAGAATGTTGGCATTCTCGTCATATAAATTTAAAGGTGTAATGTTTCTATCTGCCTTACAAATTATTTTGTGCATTTCTGAGCTATTAGCTTTCCTATGGAAAAAATTTCTAAGTATTTCTACCTGATTGTGTTTCAAAGATGTTATTTTGACTACACCTCTACCTCCTAAATTTCTAGGTAAATTAATTCGTTCTATAGCTGAATTTGGATGATGGCAATTAAACTTTGTTAACGTAGTTCTAATTAATCGTTCTAAACTATCTAAATCTGTATTGGACCATTTAATTATGCCAAATGAGTACGTTAATAAAGGTATTGCCCAAGTATTTATTGCTTTTACTAAATTTTTAGCAGATAGATTGCATTTTAAAATTTTTCTGATCCTAGTTTGAAATTTAATCCTAATATCATTTTTAATACTAGTGTGATCTAATCTATTCGATTGCGGGTATCCTAAATATTTATAAACCTCATCCCCTTTCATACTTTTAATTTTGAAATTTCTAAATATACCCTCGTCTCCATCTACAATTTTGCCTTTCTCTATATGGATCGTTTTACATTTATCTAAACCAAAAGTCATTTTAATATCATCTGAAAAAATTTTAACTACCTTAATCATTTTTTCTAAATTTGATTCAGAATTTGAAAATAATTTTATATCATCCATATATAATAGATGTGAAACTATACTACTCTCTCTTGTATTACCCTTAATTTTTATTCCAAACTTGCTTTTAATTAACATTTTCGACATAGGATTCAATGCTAAGCAAAACCAAAGAGGACTCAATGAGTCTCCTTGAAAAATCCCTCTTTTTATTGAAATGCCCGGTACTACTATTTTCTTACCTTTTAAATTTACTAGTAAATCTGTATTCCAAAAGGACATAATATTTTTCAAAAAGCTAATTATAATTGGGTTAACTTTATATATTTTTAATATTTTGATTAGCCACGAGTGCGGGACACTATCAAAAGCTTTTTGATAATCTATATAACAAGTATGTAAATTACGCTTTTGATTTTGAATTTGTTTTAAAATTACAGAATCAATAACTAATTGTTCTTTACATCCCATATGTTTTCTGCGACAACCTTTTTGTTGCTCAGATAAAATATTTTTTTCATCCAAATGAGTATATATTAAATCTGTCAAGCAAGAGGTTAAAATTTTGTATATTGTCGGTAGACATGTAATGGGTCTATATTGAGAGGGATTATTAATATTTTCGCTTTTAGGTAACATATAAGTAATGCCCTTAGTTAGAAAATTAGGAAAATTTTGAGGTTGTTTGACAAGTTTTGAAAGATTTTTTGCAAAAAGAGGATGTAAAGTAGTTAGACGTTTGTACCAAAAATTATGTATCCAATCGCAACCCGTGGCTTTCCAATTATGAGTATTTTTTATAATTTTGGCTAACAATTCAACCGATATATCAGAAAAACTCATTTGTTCAATGTCTGAACAATTGAGTTCTTCATTTTCTATCCATGAACCTGCCTCATTATGTTTTATATCTTTACTCCAAATGTTTGTCCAAAAATCGCGCATATCTGATTCAGATGGCAACGGAATATTATTATTCGAAATAATATTTTGTTTATCATCAAGTTTGGAATAAAATATTTTCTCATTTTTTTGAAATAATCTATTATTATTTCTTTTATTATACGTATAATTATATCTTTTTAATCTACTAGCTTTTACACCTAATTTTTGTTTTAATAAATCTAATAAATCATTGATTATATTTTCATTATTATTACTACCAATGTTATAACCAAATTTTCTCCCAATTTCATCTACATGTCTCAAAATATTTCTACTTCTATTCCCATTTTTGTATTCAATTACTCTAGCTATACTACTTCTTAAAAATACTACATCATTTTCTAATCTAATCTGCCATTCTGGTTTACTATAACTATATGATCTATCATCAGAGGATGTTAATTTAACTCCTAACCTAGTACATATAGTGATAGCACTAGCGTACACTAACGTATGAAGATCTAAAAAACTAATATCGTCAAATATTATTTTTGGTAAAATAAATTATTTAATTCAGAAATTAATTTAGATAATTTTTTTGACGTATGCAATTTTGGTAATTTTGGTCTAACTGTGGGCTCTATATCTATATATCTATTTATATTATTATGAAGCAAGTTAGCTAATTCTATTACATTATCATCTAGTAAGTTTAAATTTGCAATGTTGATTTCCCTAAGATTATGAATAGCGTCTAAGTTATTTGAATCTACTGTAATACCATTAGATTCTTCTACTAGAATATTATCTAAACTGTCTTCATTCAATGTATCTAATATAACATTACTACTCGTATTAATTTGTTCTAAATTATTCACTAATTGCAATCTATCTCCTATTTCCTTTTTTATCTGATTTAATGTTACTAAAGGGATTAAATTATTTTTGAAAATTGCCCTTTTTTGGTCAGCTAATCTTTGTTCGTTTACTTGGGCAATCGGATAATTTTGTGAGAAAAGTAAATGTAATTTTTTCCTATACAATAACATATCTTATTTATATTTTTATTATGTTTTTTTTTTTTATTAAATTGCAATATTTTTTTCTTCTATTGTAAAACATTGTATATTGTATCATGTTGTTGTCCACACTATTTTCCTGCCGACAAGCTACTTGCAGTAGCTTTGCAGGTGCAATGTAAACAAGAAAAAAAACTATTTTCTAATAAAAAAATAAAAAAAAATAAATAAATAAAAAAAAAATAAAAAAAAAAATTAAAAAAAAAATAAAAAAAAAAAAAAAAAAAAAACAATATATTTTGAATAAGGAAAGAATTCGTTCATTTAGTTTAACGTTCGTTTGGTTTATTCGTTAATTATTTGTTCTTTTAGTTTATTTGTTAATTGGTAAACAATATCGGCGACACCCGGAAGCGCAGACCCACATAGTAAAAACAGCAGATAGCACATCTACTTATATTTCAATATCTTTGGTTAGATTTAACATTGCATTAAGACATAGTCATATTGTTCCATGAAAAATTCTGCGTGTCCATAAAAATGATCCAAATAACGTATGTTTTTCGTATCGAAAAACAGAGTGCGCAATTCACAAGAGTTAGAAGTAAAATATCAGAACACTAAAGGAGACAAGAGTGGGAAGGCTTCGAAGCAACGCACGAAGAGGAGACGGATAGGCTACGAAGCACCGCACAAATAGGAGACCGATCATACCATCTCATTATCTCGCTAGCTAAATCTTTAAGATTATTGTGTTTGTCTCTTTGTAGTGTCGCTTTTTTCGTTTCATCGAGTTTCAAATCACAACGGTCCTGAGGACGTTTTCACTTCAAAAATATATATGTGCAGTTCGCACTCGGTCATGAAGTGAAAACTAGTAGGTTAGGAAGCATCGCACAAAGAGGAGACCGATTATTCTATCTCATTCTCTCGCTGGCTAAATCCTATAGATGTAGGTATTTGTCTCTTTTTAGTGACGTTTTTTCGTTTCATCGAGTTTCTAATCACAACGGTGCTAAAGAAGTTTTCACTTCCAAAACATTGTAGAAAATCCGCATATATTTATTTTAATGCTTCAATTGAGTGCGTAACTTTGTTCCATGAAAAATACTAAATACTTAACACCGCAAAAAAAGGTAAATCATCGTCAGCGTTAGCAGTTCAACAGACTTCCTTGAAGTGGAATTTTTCTTTTTTTCTCTTAACGAGAACAGCAACTGGCCTACAAAAAATGTATATAGGTAACCAGTTTTCTTTATTTTGAATGAAAAGTATTCGTTGTTTTAAGCAGGAAAATAAAATGTAAGTTTTTCCGGTGGTTCAACAAACTCCAAACCGTGTTGTATGTGACCACAGAAAATCCAATTACACGCTTCGTTAATATCGCCTCAGTGAGCAGTGAGCAGGTATTATGTAAGTTTGAAACTTGGCAGGATTTTATAGGTAACTGTGCTTGTAGCTTGTACCGTAGGCTCCTTCCGCAAAACCATTTCCTCTTCAAATTAATAAATAATCCGAAAAAAAATTCACAAATTCAGAGCTGGCGTTTTTATTTATTTGTTGGATCGCTAAATTAACTGCCAGTAAAAATATAAACGAAATAATATTAAATGAAATTATTCAATATTATTCAATATCATTCCTAATGATTGGAAAACTAAAAGTGCAAATGTTTTGCGCAAATTGATCAACGACTGGCTCCTTGATTTAGGGAGGATCAAAAGCGAAAATATGTTGACCAATAGATAGTCTCATCATATTTTATAAAACAAAATTAAAAATATATAAGAAAAAAAAAAAAATAAAAAAAAACACTCACTCATAGTTCCATTCATTACAAAAACACGTACTTATCATTTCATTCTATTCTTTTATCAATACCCTTCCCATTTTTCTACATTCAACTCCTGTGGAGATCTTTCTTTTTATTATACAAAATTACGTAAGCTATAATTTATACAAAATACGTACAAATATAATTTATACAAAATTGCGTACTATACGTAATATTACAAAAACACGTACTTATAACTTCAGAACATAATTGTCTATTATTTTATCAATACCCTTCCCATTGTTCTACATTCAAGTCCCGCGGTGATCTTTCTTTTTAACATTACCATCTGGATTTTATTTACTTTACAGGTTTTATTTTATATTAAGTGCTCTAAGGGAAAATATCTTAGTAGGATGAAAAAATGAAGCAAGGAAAGGGAAATAAATACAATTTGTTATCAACCACTCTGTCATGTCACTATTTATACACTAGCTAACTTATGAAATATTTATATACAAATTGTTTTTATTCATTTGCTGCATCCTTTTCGAGTCACATTCTTTTTGAGTTTCTTCACCCGCTCGTAAAGTTAAGGGATACGTCACTCACGTTAATTATAATTATAATTATTTTTTGTAATCACTTTTAAACATCCACGTTAATTATAATATGGATATTGTCATCACGCTTGAAGAATGTCTCGATTCTCAATTTTTGCAAGCGATTTAAATGACCAAACATTTATCTATTGTTAAACAAGCATTCAATACTAAATTTGTACTCTAAGACATTGTTTTTTCTCTTCGCTTATTCTTCTTTTTTTTATGAGTTCAAAATTGTAGTTATTAACTAAAGCTTCTACGAGGAATTCTAACGTAACACTTGTTTCATTCAATAAATAATATGTTTTTATAATTAATCAATGTAATATGAAATTACGATATGAACTAAATTTGTCAATTTGACTGGCCTAAAACAGGATCCATTCCTAGTTGGCTAGTCAAAGTTTCCATATATGTTTCATTGTATAATTTTATGTTTATTAATTTATAATTACAAAACAATACAAGAACAACATGTCAACCTACCAGAGACCAGATGGGAAAATAATTCACCGACTCCAGATATTTTTATTATTATTATTATTATTATTATTATTAAATAAAGTTAAATTGTTTCATTTATCTGTAATGGATAACCACAAAATTATAGCTACATTCAAAAGTGAAATAATATTAATTTGATGATTTGTCTGTTATTAGTAATGAGGTTAAATAAACCTAAGTATGATTCACTGTCTTTTCTACATTAATTTAATTCATTTATTTATTTAACACCCAGAGAGCTTTCACACGATTGGTAGTACAATTAATTCATCGCAGATAATTTTGAAACAAAAAAAAAGAAATAGTAAAATAAAACCACATTAAAAAATGCACAAAAAATATAAAAATACAAAAAATGCAGATAGACAGAGATTTCATAGGTTTACAAAAATACAAGATGTGTTTAGGAATGGTGTTGGAATACATATTTTACACATATTGGTAAAAAGCACTAACTTTGTGGCTCGCCATAATTTACAATAAAAAACACATAAAAGTGGTCTTAAACAAATTTATGTGTTTTTTATTGTACATATTTTACAAGATCCAAAAAACTCGCCTAGTTGATATTAAATATGTCAACATCACCTAAGTGCTGATTTCCCATACTGTGAAATCATTGTATCGCAGAGTGGGCCATGAACTTAAGCTGAACTTTTTTTATGTGAATACCTCATAATAATTCCAACTGCTCCCGTTTGGAGTCAGTGAAACGGCATTGGGGTATGTTGTGAGGCTGAAGGTAAGTGTAGAGCAGCGGTCGGGGAACTTTTTTAACCATTACCCCAAAATATTTTTGCGTAAGTCGATATTACCCCTTCCACCCATTCCCATTTTGAAAAGAAGACAATCAATGTACATTTAAATTTACATTATTTATTGAATTAATTTACACGGAAAAAAAAGTTACATGAAAATAGAAAATACTTCTCACGTACATACCCCGGTTCCCCGACCGCTGGTGTAGAGGGTAAGAAGATGGATAAGAGGAAAATGGGGAAGTACCTGGCTATTCCGATCTAGTTACCAAACACGGCGAAAGCCATTTTAAGCAACGTTCCAGTTCTGAATGGCATTCTAACATCACGGCGATTCTGGGAGTATGTTCCATTCTGGAACGTGAAGCAAAACTACCTTTTAATACGTTTTTTGAACACACAAATCAATCAAATAAAGTTTATCTGTGATCGCCGAGATTCGTTCTCGCGATCTCCAGACAGTTAGTTGGGAATCATTAGACGCTAGTACTATCGAATCTGACTAATTATATATTTATCTTTGTATTTTATGCATAAGTTCTTTGGTTCTTTCATTAAAATAAATAAATAAAAGATGTATATATAAATAAAGGATATAATCGTGCGTACGTCGTTTAATATAATTTATTTTGTTTTCAAATAGTATCTAACGAAAAACTATAACTTATTTTATTACTGCCACCATGAACTTTTTTTAAATTTAGTAAGTACCTATCTGAATCTCTACATATTATAAAGTAAAGTCCCCCGCGCCGTCTGTCTGTCTGTTCGCGATGAACTCGAAAACTACTGAACGGATTTTCATGCGGTTTTCACCAATAGATAGAGTGTCTAGGTATGTAATTTGTCAAGGATTTGTGTAAATTGGTTGAAACATAACGATAATTGTTAGAAGTGTCGGAAAAAGTCAAGCAACCTGGTAGCTTTCATCGAAAACGCTGCCTAATCCTGTTGGGATATAACAAAACAATATATGGTGGGATATTCCTCCTTTATAGATCTACAAAAAAGTCCGTAAAGGCATATCTATCTTTTACGGATAGCTTACTATATCCATTCTATCTTATTATCTTATTATTCTTATCAATTGCTGTTCGTTTGTCTCGCTAAAACTCGAGAACGGCTGGGCCGATTTAGGTGATTTTGGTTTTGAAATGTTTGTCGTAGTCCAGGGAAGGTTTAAACGGTGAGATAATATGGAAAAATTGTCAGGAAGATAGTAAAAACAACAATTTCATTTTCTCGTATAAACAGTTCTACTGTTCTACCTACTTTCAGAAGCGCAAGGTAATTTAGAATTGGAATGCAAAAAAAAAGAATTCTGTTTATCATATTTCAGTCTTCTGTCAAACGTTACCTGTCATTCTGTTACCATTTAAAATCTTCTATCATCAGTTTGTCAGAGCTTGAGAACTTTATTTACTGTTTTAATATGCCAAGGAAAAGACGAGCTGACATAGGTCGTCGAAGTCAATCAAATGGGCGACGAGCTACCTCACGTGCAAACCGCACTGATGACCAGCGAGAGACAGATAATGATAACATTCGTATTGGTATGGCAGATTTGAGTTCTACAGTGAATAATAATGAAGTAGACAGGCTTAGAATGGAACGAGTTCAGACAATGAAATCGAGCGATACCGCAGAAGCAGTGCTCCTGTGAACCTGGAACGAGTAGCATTCCACTACGATCCGGAAGTAGATTATTGTGCCGACAATTCCGTGATAATCGGGGAAATGACAATCATTTGTCAATGTTGTAAAGCGTTAAAATATAACGGCGAATCACCTGGATTATGTTGTGCTGGTGGTAAAGTAAAATTTCCACAATTGGTCCCACCACCAGATCCATTACGCTCATTAGTTTCTGGGGTGGGAAACACTTCTTGGCTAACATCTTCTCTACATATTATAAATTAAAGTCCCCCGCGCCTTCTGTCTGTCGAAAACTACTCGAAAACTACTGAACGGATTTTCATGCGGTTTTTACCAATAGATAGAGTGTTTTGTGAGGAAGGTTAGGTATGTAATTTGTCAAGGATTTGTGTAAATTGGTTGAAACATAACGATAATTGTTAGAATTGTCGGAAAAAGTCAAGCCGCCTGGGAGATTTCATCAAAAACACTGCCTTATCCATTTGAGATATTACAAAACAATGCATGTTGGGATATTCCTCTTTTATAGATCTACAAAAAAGTCCGCGATGGCATACATCAATCTTAACGGATAACTTACTATACCCATTTTTCTAAAAAAATGGTCACGTACAATGGAATAATTGGAAAGTTATTTAGACGGATACGGTATTAATCCTTATTAACTTAAATACGTTAGTTACCCTAAGCATTTCATTCACATTATTATAATCTTTCACACCATCTCTACGTACCTATTATAAATTAAAGTCCTCCGCGGCATCTGTCTATCTCTTCGCGATAAACTCAAAGACGGCGGTGGTTACAAAGGTTGGATTTTAAAAAGATAGTGTTTTATTAGCCACAGCAACGTGTGGCCGGGTCAGCTAGTAAATTACATTACGATCTACTCCACGTAAATGATATATTCCTACTATTATAAAATACAGGAAGATGTTAACAATTTAAGGCCATGTTAAACATCTGAACGTCTGTACAGCATTAACCTTAAATATTCTACTCATGTTAAACAAAAAGCTCTTACATAATAACCCATTAGATGCATTCGACACGACTTTATCAAATTCCATACTTGGATTGCGTAATGTAGTCCAATTTTTTTGTTTGTTTGAGTGGAATGAATGTAGTCCGTTGTTATGCCTCACGTAAGTTGCATAAATTACATTTTCATGGGAAAATATAAATGCACGCAGAAGACATTACGCCCACGAGAAGGATTTGCTATCAACCAACGCCAAGAGTAAAGCTGTAGGTAACGTGAACTAACTCCCATGCCGCAGCCGTTACCATTTTTCTCAAAGTGTTGACATATTACTTTCTGTACATTATTTATTTGTACATTCAACACTGCTTCCGCGTCTTTCAATACAGATTTTTTTTCTGTTCTTAACGATCTATAGTTTTTTGTGTTTCGTACCATTTTTGTTATTCAAATTTCGTTTAAGCTAATCAACATCTAATGAATGCTAATATGTCAGAAGAAGCTGTTTATGTTCTCGAAAAAGAGTTTTTTTAAAGTTCCCGGAAACGGTGAGAAAATTAGGTAATTGGTTTTGGTAAAACATTGATGTAAGTTTACATAAATAAATCTACCTTTTATATATAAATAAAAATGAATCGCCGAAATGTATGTACGCCTATAACTTCCGAACGACTGCACCAAATTGGTTTATTATTTTTTTTGTGTTCTTTATTGTCAGGACAAGGTTTGTATAAAACTACTGGTAAGCTCTGGCATTATGAAAATTGTATAAAAAAATTGGATTAGGGTGCACGCGAGCTGTTTGAAAACTAAATGTACGGAATGCGGGAGAGGGAAGGGGAACTCCGGTAGGGGGTTCGAGTGGAGGAGAAGGGAGGTGAACTCGGGAGGAGCGGGAAGGTGAGAAGTGGAGTGAGGAGTGCGAAGGTGGAGGAGGCGGAGTGGGAACGCGAAAGGGGAAAGGGAACCGGGAGAGGAATGGGAACGGGACGAATGGGAAAGGACACGCAGGGAGAAACAATTTCTTTATTAAATGACATAGCAACGCATGCCAGGTACCAGCTAGTTTTACATAATTTAAAAGAAAATTCTAACTAAATAGATTACCCCGTAATGTGGTTCGTATGATTTAGAGTAAAAACATTAAACTTTTCAAATCATCGAAAATGCTTATTTCTGTTATCTGTGCTTCCTTCGTAACCCAGGTACAATAAACTCAATTCTGCTTCGTTAGTGTAATTTTCAAAATCTAAACTGATTATGTGAAGAAATCAGACAAGAGATAAAGTACCTAATTAAAGCATAATATTTTTAACAAAATATGTTTTCATCATTTTTAAAATTTGAACTAATTCGCCAAGAATTTAGACTATCCCGTGACTTTCCATGGATATACTGTATAGAATGTATACGTATATACGATGCGTTACCAAAAAATAATTTTCATTGATGAAGTTGCCATATTTTAAGGAGTCCATTTCCTGTTGTTCGCTGAAGACTTGAAAATTTACACTTTTATAAGAAATTTAATATTAAAATCCAATTCTCATCCAACTGAATATGCACAATGTAAATCTTTCAAAAGTATCAATAATAAAAAATCTGGTCGTCGCGTCGTTTTCGATTATAAGATGACATTCGTACCCCCACATGGATGTAATTAAAAACAAAGCTTTTAAATATGTCCGTTTTATTTTAAGATATACATTCACATAAAATTGAAAGATTACAGCATACATTTTTAAGCCGCATAAATAATCAATTACATATTCCAATTGATAACATAAATTGTAGTGATTTCATGCAATTACTTAAACTCTTTGAATTGTCACATCGAAAACAAATTTGTCGGGTTTAATTATTATTTCAAATCGTCAACGGGCATTTAGACTGCCCTGACCTGGTGGTTATGTTTAATTAGCATGTACCCAGTAAATATAACACTAGACACCATGCTTCATTGAATGTAGTTGCTTCACGCATTCATTTTATTTACAATTCTTATTCTCAGAGATTGCATCGTGGGGGGAATGAAACTTGCTATCTTGACATATTTTACCACAAAAATATTGATTCCTTTGAAAAGCATGTATATATAGTTGTATTGTGTTTGTAAGATTATTATGTTCTAATTAACCATTATGTACTTATGTTTTATAAAAAAATGTATCTAAGAATGAAAAAGCCTAAGGGGCGTTTAAATAAATATGCAATTTTATTGGAGAAACAAATAGTTACATCTAATATGTTTATTTTTAAATTACATGTGTCATAAACTTCACTGGTTGCATGCACCAGTGACTTTTTGCATAGGATAATTATGTGTATAATAATAACATATTATATCGATTTTCCAAGTATATAATACAAAATTGAATATTATTAAATGTAAAAATAACGTTTACTTTTTATCCGTACTCTCCATATCTAACGTTGTAAACGTTTTGTAGTTTTTTTGTTGTTAAATGATGTAAGGAAATATGTACCGTTTTGCAGAGCTTAAACTATAGTTTATGAACGCGGATGTGAAATCGTCCAATCATAACAACTGTCAAAGCGGTTTGTGAGTGATGCAAATCGCTTTGTTCTTCGCCAATAATGCTGAAACTATCTTCCTTACATTCTCCATATTAACTTATCGCCGATTGCAAAACTCACACGCGGAACAGAGTCTTTATTATGTGCGCGTGATCTGGAGCGATCATTATTATAAAATCTAGTAAAATAAATATTTATAGTTTTATTATTGTCGCAAAACTCATGCAGTTTTATGTTACACTATTCCCGGCGTGCGTTGCAATGCCAGTAATAAAAAAATTGTTCCTCCCTGCGTGTCTTTTCCCATTTGTCCCGTTTCCATTCCGCCTCCCCTTCCCCTCCCATGTCCCCTTCCCCTTACGCGTTCCCTTTCCACCTTCCCCGCCTTCCCCTCCCCTCTCCCGCGTTCAATATATTTATTCCCGGTACATTCAGATTTTCACCACACCTATAGCAATTTTTTTTTTACAAATTTTCATTTTTCATTTTCAAATATTGCAAATATTCATCTTTGTATATTATAAGAACAATTTATCAAATTTGGTACTCAACTTGGGCAGGTACCTATTTAAAATTTTTTTTTTTTTTTATTAGATTCAAAGTATTCGATTTTGGTTAGTACCATAGGTGAGTACTTCAATTAAATTCATAAATTTAAAGAATTTATTCGAAAACTGAATTTTGATTGAACAATCTATTATTTGCAAAATGTCATACTCAAATTGTGACATTTTTTACAGTTTCGTAAGAGTTTTTGTAATGATTAAAAATCTTTTCAGATGTATTGTCATATGGTTGTAATAATGTGGAAAGAAGGTACCTATTTTGAAAGTTTCAAACATTTCCTATGCTTAATATAGCAATGCATAGACAACACTCATTTATACATATAAGCAAGCATATTTTGATTTTTATTTATATAGATGTACCTACACATATTTAATCTAATATGTCTTCAAAATCACTTAATCTAACATTACCAACTGCGGTGCTAAATCATTATTATAAAAGGTGTGTCTACCGGTTAACTCTCACCAAAGACATCAGTTTAACGGAAAACGTTAAACCAAGACAAATTAGAGTTAATTTCCGCATGTCCATATGTATCCCGGAACCAAGAACTTAATTTTAGTGTAGGTATTCCCACAACGCAATGATTCAGGTCTCTTGACAATCTATTTGATTTCCAAAGGGAAACTTCTAAACAACCTAAGTGCTAAATAAATTTGCCACCTTTTGCGAATCATGTACATAATCTTTTGCATTTATAATATTTTTTTAACAAATAACAAAATATGTTTTGCACCATTGGCTAAATTCTATTTATTTATTTAATTTACAATATTATGCCGTTATTTCCTCCATCAGAAAACAATCGACGATATTAAGCGACACAAATTTATAACGGAATAAATGTGTCCCGAACACGTTAAAGGAGGATACGCTGTCAACCCACATCGATTTCGTTAACAAGAATTATAGGATACTTTAGAGGAGTTTGGCCTAAGTCAGTCTATAAAAAATATTCGAATCGGCTGAAAGCTTCGATTGTTTGATGGGTGTATTTAATGCATTGAATTTTGGTACAAAACAAAATATATTTGAGCGTTCATGCATGACAGGTAAGAGATCGCGAGTCTTGCCTTCTCATCTGCTGCCAACTTGGTGCAATACGGTTTTGAAAGTAACCAATTTGGTATGTACCTACCTGCCTGCTTGTATTAAGCTATCAATATTAATTTTAATTCATTGTGTGTCTGAAAAGTTCATGGTCCATCGACCGTTACATGCTTATATAAAAATATAAATTAGTTTTTTATCACAACTACATCGTGATTCCAATAATTAAAACCTTTTTTTTTCAATGGAGTGAGTGTAGTGGAGTGGAGTGATTCTGGTATGGGTACCGCCACCCCGGGAACTATTTATTGGATAACCAACACCTCTGCCATAGGTTACCCCAAGTGGTTCGCTACGTTTGGAGACTTGGCAGGAATGCCTGGGTTCATGGGGTGAAATTTGTTCATGACTTAGCGACGGATTTGTTTGCCAACCTACTGCGTGGCGGGACGGATCGAGAGAAACTTGTTCAGGGAGACCTTTCGACCTCTCCAGTCGACCCATCATCTTGCACCGCAGTGGGATGGATTCATCCATCTGTCATTCCTGGACGCGTTGAGCCCCAGATTCGTACCAATCCCTCATACCTCATTCCTTCCCAGAACTTCTCCTCTCATTCCTTTCCTTTAAAAAAAACTCTCCATACAGCATCCCCAAAGATGACTAAGCCCTGAGGGGAATTTTGTTTTTAAAAACGTAAAATTACTATGTAATTATATTGAAAGAAGTAAAGGTAGGTACCTACTGTTGTTGTGAATCATAATATTTTTTGCCTACGTGGATCTATTTAAATTGTAATTTGGTTGTTTCCTACGATATTCGGGGTTTTTTCTAAGAAGTTCAATGCTTACGAGAGCATTACGGAACTACAATAAGTTGATTTTATCATAATAATTCGTGGTTTCAGCATTATTATTATTGTTACATCTATAGTCCGGAGCCTTACCGGTTATGAATTGACAGATTTGATAAAGGCCGCTATCCGCTATCAATATCAACCTTGGACCCATGTTGATCGCAATACCAGTTTCCGGCTCAGCTTTATACGCTTAGCTTTTAACTTTCATTGTCTAGCCCTGTAAGGTGATCGCAGCTCCGATAACCCGATCATTCGACATAGACCTTGAAAAAAAACTTGGCACAAAAAGTGTGCCACGGCGCATTGACCGTCTACTTTTCCTTTCGCAACATCTACACCCATCATTCATTAAACGAGCCATTCACTTTCGCTTGTAATGTCTTTACATTCGAACTGCCCGGAGTGGGATCGTCTGTCAAAATTAATAAAAATGTTCGAGCATCGATACGAGAAGAAAAAACTTCACCGGGAACTTTCTTTTCTCCAGAAGATCGGCTGCCACCGCCACGGTGACAACTTCACCAACGCACAACGGCCAACCAGATGCTGCAAGCGCAAACGAGAGAAATGGAAAGGCGAGTTACCCAAAACAGTATTTCAGTGAAAAAATATCAACCATACTTTTATTGGTAAAATGATAATAATTGGGTAAGATTACATACATGACTTCATGACCCGATAAAGAACTAACAAATTATATTAAACATTGGACCTTTAAAAGGTGCTTCACGATATTATAATTGGTTGAATTTCCATTTTTGTAAGCACTTTGCTCCCAGTCGTGGTGTCAAATTCCGATTGTACCTAAAGGAACTTATTTTCGGTTATTAACGTAGAGAAATAAAAGTTGTGCATATTATTCCTTGTTCTAGTAAAATGGAACATGGACAAAGTACCATTTAAAGAACATTGGATATTATAATGATAATATATTAATATTATAATTTATAAATAGATGAAGCAAAAAATAACATTACATGAGTCAGTAGACTCGATTATATACACGGTATAAAAAATTTCTACCGATATATAATTTGATTTCCTTGATTGTTATTAGACTCTTAAAAATATATGTTATTTTTAAGATAAGCTCTATTCATTAGCCGAGTTCAAAGAGTAATTACATGAAATTCTCTTAGATAGAAAATTATCTCAATATAAAAAACACACCTAGTTCTGTTATTTAATATGTCAAAGGTATGAAAAATATTGAAGGGTTTCTTTAAAAATTACACAGGACTCAAATAAATTGTTTTATAAAATATTTTCACAACAGCCGCCTACGCGTATTAATTATAATCGTTTTATTTTATATTTGTACTTGTATTTATCACTTTCATACCATTTTCAGTATTCTTCTTCTCATTTTAATCTAATACATAATGTCTTGAAGGTACCCCATGTGGTGTCAGATCACCATTCTCAATTACTCCCTCTACTTCCTATCCCCTTATCTCCCTCTGCTCCCACTTCTCTCAGCCTCACAACATCCCATGAATCGGAGATGCCATAGTCCTACTGACTCCAGATATTTGAAACTTTTGCACGGTACTACATAAAAAATAATGCGAGCTGGCTAATAAAACAATGCCATCTTTATTCTTATTTTCCTGGTTGACGCGCTCTATTTCGCTCTATAAATCACGATGTCCAAACTTAAACTAAAGTCGAAATATTCATTATTTGTTTCTTTTAAATCATCGTTGCAGCAACAAATATTGCTTTGTATTAAAACTGAAATAACACGATCCGCGCTAATTTCAAAATTTTCACTTTCGTTAAAATATTTTTTCTAAAACATTCTGTGGTTAGTTCGACTCTCCTCTAGGTGATCAAATTGATTATTACCCATACAATATTATTTATTGCTTTAGATTTGGAAACAGTTATCTTATCTATCTCGTTCTTACAATCAATTGTTATTTACCGCTTTCGAAATAGGATTAATGACAAAGTAAACGATTTTATCGAAAGTTTAGCAAAAATACTTTCAATATAGGTATCTGCATTCAAATAAATTTATTTTATTTTATCTTCTGATAATATCTATCTAATATTTAATAATATTTATCTTCTGACTGGAATAAGGAAACAGGACAGAGTGAGATATAGCACAATAAGGGAGAAAACTAAAGTTGCCGATATAGTTACCCGAACAGACCAACAAAAGTGGAGATGGACAGGACACATGATCCGCGATCCACAAGAGAAATGGTGCAAAAATGTCACTGACTGGTATCCCAGAGATGGCAAGAGAAGTAAAGGACGTCAACACATAAGATGGGAAGATGACCTAAAACTCACGGCTGGATATCAATGGAGAAGAGTAGCGCGTGACAGGTCCCAATGGAAAATGTTAGAGGAGGCCTACGCCAAGAAGCAAACTGAGCTTCGGGATATATTATAACAAATAAGAACATGTCTAATATATACCTAACAGAAGTCCAGAAGTCCAAAAGGCTTATTATTATTATTATATCTTCTGATATATCTGATAAAGAATGAACTTTATTAATTTTTTTAATGGCTGAGTTGGCAATTGGAAATGAGTTGGGTTCCCACCCAAATGTCGGCGTGAGTTCAATTCCTGACTGAGCCGTCCATCACGACACAAGCAACATGTTGGTAATTGAAGATTTTCAAATAGTGACGGGTTATTCGCAACCCGGAAATATGTATCCTTCTTTAAAAAAATCATTATTATTAGATATTATATTAGTAGGAAACTATAGCTGCATACTTCACTACTACACGTTAAAAATAAAACTTATTAAAAAACAATTTTACAATACCACTCTGTATCGTAATGTTTATTTTTAAAACAAAAGTATTGATGTAGGTTTTCGTACAATCTTCTACTTATATCTTCACAGGCCAAAACTTCGAATGGAAGAGTTGCATAAAAGAAGTATAAGTAAATATTTGATGAAATATATAGAGGGTCTATTTAGGGAATGGAAGGAGATGAAGTTCTGGGAAGGAAAAAGGTATGAGGGGTGAGTAGGAATCTGGAGGTCAATGTGTTCAGGAGTGACAGACGTATAAATCCAACTTTTCCACTGCGGTGCAGGGCAATGGGTCGAGAGAGTCCGAAGTTCCTTCATGCCACGCAGTAGTTGTAAAAAAGCATTCGCCGCCAAGACCTAGACAAATCTATCATGAACCCGGACACCCTAGCTAAGTCATGTGATCGTAATAATATTCATCGCTGATCCAATTGAGAAAACGAAGAAAAACCGTTTCAAAAATATTTATGTTCTGTTAACTGACGATATCAGCATATTTTTTTCGAAAATGAAACTTTTCAATGGAAGATTCAGTTCTGCATACGGCACGCGTCATGAACCTAATAAGGTATAACCATAAAGCACAGGTGTCGATGGATCCACACGTCATTACGTGTGCCAGAGGAACCTTTATCTGTACACCTGTGGAAACGCCCTAAACCAACTATTAATAGTAGGAACGCCTATCGTATGAAAGATTAATTTATGTACCTGAAGAGTAAGAAATTTTAATCCCGTTTTAGATAAGCTTTATCGTTATCATGTTTTTATGAAATTACCTGCTGTGCTGCACGGATAGCTGACTTTCAAAATAAATTCCAAACGGAAAGGGAGTGAATTCATGACACCAGAGCTCTCCGTTCGTGCATTTTATTGTTTCACTCAGACAGATCGTTGGTCTATCTATATCTTGTTAGGATAGCTTTTATTATAACAAAAAAAAAAACAATTTTTGAGTTAAAACGCGATATTCATCATTTAACCTCTCATCTGTCGCAAGCCCGATTTGGAAGGCGGGAATGGGTACCGCCGCCCTGGGAACCTTTATTGGATAACCAACACCTCTGCCATAGGTCACCCCAAGTGGTTCGTTACGTTTGGTGATTTAGCAGGGGTGCCCGGGTTCATGGAGTGAGGTTTGTCTAGTTGTTGGAGGCGGATGACCTGGACACACTAAACCCCAGATTCCTATCCACCCCTTAAACCCTTTTCCTTCCCAGAACTCTCCTCTCCTTCCTTTCCTTAATAAAACCCTCCACACAGCATCCTCAAAGATGACATAGGCCCTGAGGGAAATTATTTTCCTCAGGGCTTCCTGTGTGGAGCTCATGTAAAAAAAAAAAAAGCCAACCCCCCCCAAAAAAATCTTTGTTTTTTTTAATGCAATTTTAATCCTTATGTATAAAGAAAATGTATGAAGAACAAGGTTAGAATCGCTTGCGCCAATATCAATCTATTATCTAGGTACTATTTGATTATTGAAGCTACTCTGAATTATTTAAAAATAATTTTCTATGAAAATTGCTGGTGGCTTTTCGAAATACCATTCAAAATTGAACTCATAATATTGAAATTTGAAATTATAAAAGGCTCTAACAATTATACCAAAAATTGTACTAAAAATTTGAATTTTGTTTTAACTACTAACACACAAAAATATATTTTTCAATTCAGATGAAGCTGTCATGAGTTAGTTATCCTCACCGAAATGACGTTTTTTAAGAGGTTTTCAAAAACCAGGTCTCACGAGCTGAATTTTTCAAAATTTTGTATGAATATTTTAAATAATATAATTTATTTGTTGTATTTTAAAAAAACACACAAACAGAAATGTGCTTTTTGTAGCCTTCGAGACCCATTAAACCCTTAAGAATTGCAGAAACATTATTTAGAAAGTAATCACATAAACTTTAAAGTAAATGATGAAGAAAAAATCTTAAACCAATTGAAATTCAATATCTGCCATATTATTAAGTCGGCACATATAATGTGAATGATTTCATTTTAGCAAGTAATCAAATGTTATAATGCTGTTAATTGTAAGGCATAATAACACCATTAAACTATTCTTATAATGGCTCAAATTAAAATGACATCGTATTGGTCCGCAAAGTGTTAACGAAGATTGAAAGTCAAAGTCACTAATGACGCGTAAAGAGTGAGTATCTAGTTTTACACCGCCTCGGGTCACGCTTCCACGCGTGAATCCAGCTAACTGAGCCAACCGACAACATCTCGGGGCGTTTGCCATCTGTTAATTAGAAATCTACTGGCGATCATTTTAATAAGATAAAACTTTCCTCTCGACGGCTTGCAGCCTACCAGCCTACCTGTCTGTAGAGGTAACGCAATAATAATGGCCAATTGGAATTCACTGCACCTATCATATCTATAACCATGTCTGTTTGGATTTAGTTTCAATAAAAATGCTCACAAATATTTGTGATGAATTTCCTTTTCGATATAAACAACAATTTGAGTCTGAATTTCGTCTCTGGAAATGCTGTGTGAGGTTTTTTTTGGGGACTGGAATGAGCGAACATTTTGAAAGAGGTAGGAAGCAAATATTCCAACACATCGTCCCAAGGTTCAACAGTGAAAACGAAGGGTTCCCCGCAATTTTTTTTTTGGTTTATGATTTGGCTTTCCGTGTTTCTTGTATGTCATCGATGGAGGCGGAATCAATTACGCTACTTCTTCAAAACACAATCAATTAAATATCGATAAAACACTTACAGCTGGCCCCCTAGCATGGTCGATCGATATAGATTTTATCGAAAATGTCGGTAACTTGTCATCGCTTCCGAGCACGACTGCAGGCCGCTAACGAACCAACGACAGTCCACAACGACTAAGGGTAGCTAATTTATTTGACGTGAACTGTTGTTTGTTCGTTAGCGGCCTGCAGTCGTGTTCGATAGCGATGACAAGTTACCGACATTTTCGATAAAACCTATATCGATCGACCATGCTAGGACCCCTGGTGTTATCTTATCTTAAATTCATTACGACGAATGGCGTGTCAGTTGCATTCTAACCATTGCATTCCAACTTCAATTTGGGAGGCGAGTATGGGTATGGGTACTGTCAATTATTGTATTACAAACGGCTCTGCCAACTGTTAGACAATTAATTCCAAGTGGTTCGCTACGTTTGGTGACTTAGCAGGGGTGCCCGGGTTCATGAGGTGAGGTTTGTCCGGATCTTGGCGGCGGATGCGTCTGCCTACCAACTGCGTTGCAGGCCGGATTGGGAGAGATTGGTTGAGGGAGACCTTTAGACCTTTTCAGCAAGGCTTTCTCGGAACATCGCCTTGCCCCACAGTAGGAGGGATAGATTCATACGTCCGTCACTCCTGAACACACTGACCGTCAGATTTTTCCGTTTCCTAAAAAAATCCTCCACACAGCATCCCCAAAGATTCCACAGGCCCTGAGGGGAGTTTATTTCCTCAGGGTCTCCTGTGTGGAGCTAACTAAAAACAAAACGAATTTAAGATAAAAGAATCAAAACTATTTCCAAGTAAAACATATACATATACATATACATATACATATACATATACATATACATATACATATACATATACATATACATATACATATACATATACATATACATATACATATACATATACATATACATATACATATACATATACATAGTGCATGTTTGCTTGTTGATAAATATTTTGTAATCTTTAAAAGTGTATTTTTGCAACACTCTGCAATAAGAATGAATACGTAAATATAATGTTGGTAAATTCATCGGATAGTGTAAGGCAGATTTCTTTAGAAATATAATGTTCGGTTGCTTAATTTTCCTTGAAACACATATTTTTTTGCTACAACTATGACAACAGAATTAACGAGTGATTTATCGATACAATCTTAACATAATTAATTTTAAACTTTAATTGGGGTTATCTTCTGTAAATTAATTCAAGCCACCGATCTATGACATCTTCAAACGAAAGTGAAATTTATGAGCGCTTCGGCAAGATCTCAACATCTCGAATCTAAAAAATAAATCTTAGTGTATCAAAAAAAATCGAAAGTTGTCGCGTTCGCCGTTCCCACTTTTTTAATCAACAGCTTTTGATGAAACAATGCCAACGAATGGTAAATAAAACACGGGAAACCAGTCAGTAATAAAAGGCTCGTTTAAAATGAAAAAGATGTGAAAAATCACACGGTTTCACTTTTAATATTGTCTTTCTTCGCATTGAGTTGCGTTACAAGCCCTAACCATCATAACAAGTGATAACATAGAGCATAGAGATAGAATTAGAGATACCATAAACGTATGAATATTTATACCTAATTCTCAGTATTATTTGCTTCCCAAAATACACAAAATAATAATTATTATTAATATGGCATCCCACCTTTGAACTGCGAGTCCATCAAAATGTTAACGACCATAATTTACGCACGTAATTATGAATGTTTATTAACTGTTAATTCGGCTTTAATATGTGTACTTTGAAACAATTTCTCGTAGTTTTCCTTTATAAGCAACAAACAATATCATCCGAGATATTTATATTTTTCCAGAGTAAATTTGTAAGTTTAGCATATTTAACGGTAAAATTAAATGTTTTCCATGTGTAATGCTTTTTTTGTCTGATCGATTTTTTTTGTCTGATCAATTGATTTTGAACGATCTAATTGAGAACATCAAAAGATAATTGAAGGCCATATTTCCAAACTTAATAAAGAACTACAATCATTGATGCGCATTTGTTAATTTACTCACCGGTCTATACAGTTGCAAGTGTTCTGTGATTTTGACTTCTTTCAAAAGAGGTCTTATAATAAATACACTTATCGTATTTTTTAATCTTGATCTTTAATATTTTTCGAATATTATTTTATTTCTGTTTCCATTGAAAGTTGTATTTTGTAATTCAGTTTAAGTTTAATTTTGATTTTCATAATGGTACATGTTTTTTTTTAATTTTTAAATATTATTTTAATTTATTTGTCTACATTTACAAATCTTATTATTACATTGTAATATAGCCCACATACGTCTGCTACGATACGGATGTGAGCATCCCTATGGCATCGTAGGCTGAAATTATGGATTCTTACTAAGAATACATGTCTGTACGTATACGAATCAATCAAAAAATCTACCAAAAGAAGAGTTTTAAATTTATTCGTTTCTTGGGCACTTTGTCAAACTTAGGGTGGGTCATAAGTCATAACTAAGGCCCTATGGCAAAGTAAGGTGGTCATGATAATGGTAATGGTAATCAAGTAATTCTAATTATCTTTTTATAACTCGTGTACAACATTGGATTTTCGAAAGTGGACGAGCGTATTTTAAAGAATTCCTGAGTTCTTAACAATACATTTCAATTATTAATTTTTGCATTTCAAAATTTTAATTTCCATTTCCATTTTTATTTCTATTTTTCTTTAAAATGTTGTTAATTTTTTTCTCTTAATTTTTTCACAAAATTTTATTTATTTTTTAATTTTAATATATTTACTTATATAAGTTTTAAGATTTTCACGGCCAAAAGCATTTTCGTTATTTGTTTTTGGGGTGTTACGCCGTGTTGCGCTACCTCCTTCTTTAGCCAAACGTTGGCTAAAGAAGGAGGTAGCGCAACACGCGCGCTAAACGAAAATATTTACTTATATGTTTTAGTTTATATATTTGTATAGGACACTTGAGTTCTTAACATTTAATCTTTATTATTAATTTTTGTATTTCAAAATTTGAATTTTCATTTTTATTTCTACTTTTCTTTAAAATATGATCTTTTTTCTCTTTATTTTTCACTTACTTTTAAATATTTCATAATTTTTATTTAGTATATTTAATCATCTGTTTTAATAAAATAGTATTTGTATTAATTTAAATAAATATTAAATATACGACTACCATAACACGGGCATGAGCCCAGTGTGGTAGCCAAAAAAAACAAATATATGTAACTAATAAAAAATTTATGAAATAAAAAAATAAAAAAAATAAAATGAATATTGTACATAATCTGAAATGTATGGGTATTTAAAAAAGTGGATACATAGAACGTAACATTTTCCCATTGTAAATATCCTAGTGTAAAAACTGCTGAGAGCCCAGCTTCGTAAACCGAGCAGCTGTCCACGTTCATGTCTCCGGCAGATGGGTTACTTGCACAGTTGCACAGATTGCGTTGGAGGCATCGAATAGGCTTCTGTAATGGTACAGGACAAACTGTAGGTCCAAAGTAAACACGTACAAAGTTTTGTCCAAGATGACCTTTCCCTACTCCATAATCACGTGCTGTAGGTTATAAATCAGTCAAAAGCTACTTGGTTGAGCTTGACGCTTGAAACAATTTAACTGTCGATGTCTGCATTCCTGCCACCCTGATGCAGCACTCTTCGTGGTGTGCCGTTGGTTGGGTCACGAGAAACACTTAAGAAAATCACCCCTCGGGAGCCGCTTTGTCGGTAGTCGGCCGCTCTGGGCAACACACTTGACGAGGCAGGGGAATTCAACAATTTACCTTTGACTTCCGCATTAAGTCAACGGCTACAACCTCTTTTCACTGTGCTTCTTTGTTAGATGGTTGATCATTTAGGAGTTTATTTATATATTCTATGTCTTATTAGTCTCCGGCGTAGCAAAATGCGAAAAGCGTGATGTTAATGTCCCAACGCTACGTCCTTTGTAGAAGATTGATACAGTTGTTGCCTTCTGACGTCGATTACCAACAATATTCCCAAAAAAAACTGGTCATAATTATTCCGACTTTTTCAAACTTGTAGTTGTTATGGGCAGTAACCGTTGCGAAGTAAGAAACAAGTAGTGAATTTCAGGATGTAGTGAATCGGTAACTTATTCATCTTAACCAAAGTTCGTAAGTCAGATAAGATTTCTTTACACGTGTGAGGGAGATATGTGAAAATGATTGTATGTTTCCTTTTGGGGGGGTGCAGACATACGTTCACCGTTGGTCTCATTTTCGACTGTTGTTCTTCAGTGTGTAAGAAAGAGTTGTAGCATTATTGTTTAAGAACAACAGCAAAACCATCAGAGCATTGACATTTAATATTTTGAATTTTTGAAATTCACGCACACTTCAATATTATCGTTGTAACTATATTCCATAATTTCAAAATTATCGTGACGGCAAGCAGTATTGTAGGGTCTACGGAGACGTCACGGTGCGGTGTGTGCGAGAGAAGCAAGAAAATTATGACTGTTTTCCTTCGGAGGAAACAGACCTACGTACATTATGTGTCTCATCTTTTTTTTTTTTTTTTTTTACACTGAATACCGCACAAGAATCTCAACTGCTCCCGTCTGGAGCCAGTGAGACTATGGCATCCCCAATTGGGGTATGTTGTGAGGCTAAAAGTAGTGGGGAGGGGAAGGAGGTGGGGAAGAGGAAGGTTGGGAAGTACCTGGCTATTCCGATCTGGTCACTAAACACGGCTAAAGCCATTTTCAAGCAACGTTTCAATTCTGAATGGTGGTCTTACACCAGGGCGATACTGATAGTATCTTCCACTCTGGAACATGCCGCAAATATACTATATATTATTTTAAATGAATTAATTGTGGAATAACACAAATTAATCAAATAAAATTTATTTGCGCATGCCGGGTTCGAACCCGCGACCTCCGAATTGTGAGTCAAGAGTATTACCCACTGGACTACGGAGGTCGTCAAATGCTGCAGCTCTTTTGAAGGAGCTGCAGCATTAGTGTGTTTATTGCCTCTTTTATTCCCTTACGGTACCGTTACCGTGAATCGTCACGGTAATTATAAAAGCGTCTATTAATTTAAAATTCATTTCTCTTTAGCGTTACGAAATGTACCTTAAATTAAATGTAAAGGGAACCACATTTTTGAATTTGTTAAAAAATTTCTGACCGAATATTTTCGACGAAGTTTTGTGTATTCTGCGGGCTTTTGAGTGTAGGTATTATCCGCGAGTTTTGATGTTTACAAAGGTAACTTATTATTTATACAGTCCTTGAGTGAACCCTTTTTCGTCAACAAACGACGCGACGCGTTTTGTTTCGCACACAAGACATAACGGAAGCATTTCGGTCTGGTGTTAATACGGAGTGTAGAAACACGGGATGTATAGGAAGTAGGAACACAGAGTGTAGAAACATCTCGTTAATCACGGAGGGTCACAAAAGCATTGTGACAAAACGTGGGTCACGTGCCCTTTGTGGTCTTTACGGGTCCTGTATTATTCTCGGGAAGTGTATGTGATATTGTGACTCGCGGGTGGCGAGCTGCATACCAAAACAGTAACGTGAATCCTAAAACAAAATTTAAAAATGGGAAATATTCCATTTGCTCATATTCTGTACGTGCCCGTGTTGCGGAATTTTCATTTTTCAATGTTAAATGCCTTTGAATCCTTAACCCTTTCAGACCTCAACTAAAACAGACATTGACAAACAATATTTGAAATCAAACAAAAAAATCTGGCGTTTATAAACTCACTTGTAAAGACTGTAATTGCTTTTATGTAGGTAGAACAAATAAAAACTTTGAAGTAAGGTTAAAGACATCTCAGGGCATTAAAATGCAATAGCGAATCTGAGTTCGCAGATCATTTATTAAAAAATTATCATAATTTTGACAAAAACCATGGACTTAAAATATTACATACGGGTTATAAGGCATCACAGATAAATCATTTAGAAATTTTAGAAATTAGGAAAAATTTTAATAATAAAGTAGACATGATTAATAAGCAGCAAATTTTTGTAAGCCCTTTTTTGAACTTTTTCCCACTTAGCCGGTCTTTCCCTGCTAATGACTTTGAAATCCCTAATTTTACTACACTTTCCCCACTCTTACCCCCTCCCCTTCATTCTACCCTTTCCACCCATATGTGATTTATGTTTAATTTTTAAGTTTAGTATACATTTGATCCTTATGATATGAACATCGTTCACGAAACATGTTGATTGTATATAAATAAAAGCGATGTAAACAAAGTTATTTGTCTTTTCATCAAATATTGCAAACATCCACTAGAATTATGAGTAAACTTTTGTTGTAGTTCTTTAATAGGTAGGTACCTCTACTTTAGAAGTTATTGCTAAGTTTTTAAACGACATTAGTTCACAATAGGTGCATTTCACATAAAATTCAAGAAATCATTCAAGGAGTGAGGGGTGTTTAGGAATCTGGGGGTGTCCTGGAGAGCCTACGGTGCAAGGCGGTGATAGTCCTGCTAAAAAGATCTGCCTCAACCAGTCTCTCACTATTCGGCCCACCACGAAGTAAGTGGGCCATGAACCCGGCACCCCAGCTAAGTCACCGAACGTAGCGATCCTCTTAGGGTGACTTATAACAGGGGTTTGTTATCCAATAAATGGCTCCTGGGGCGGTGATACCTATACCCGCCTCCCAAATCGATTTAGGGCTATATCTTTATATTTTAATCTGGCCACCAAACCTACTATCGTTATGTCGTAGTCGACAGCGCTCATCTTTTTCGCCAACTTTTATGTGTGACAACTTAAAAATGTTTCGCTAAGTCAATAATGCCAGCGATTAAAATTAAATAATAAAAAAATAATAATAATTAGAAAACGAAAATCGCGAATTTTCATTCGCTCTACGTAGGGAGGAAAAAAATCAGACATTACATTGATTTTCAAATGTGTCGACACATATCAAACTCGCCTAAGTCCCGTTCAAACATTTTTCGGATAATAAAGATTTTTCCTAGTTTCAACTTTTAGCTAGTAAAAACCTGTGAATATTCCTTTATGTTATGAATATTGTACAGAGTGAAGATGACGTGTAATTAATTGGCTGTAATGGACTTTGGCTCATATGATTTGAAGCGGGTGTGGGACTTAGGTTGGATTGAAAAAGTCTATCAACTTTCACTCTTAATTTCTTTGGGAAGCCTTGGGCTTCGGTTAGATCGATCTAAATCTAAAGCAAAAGATTCGTTTTGTTGCTTTTTTTAATCGAATACGCAAAAAAAAACAAAAAATGGTAGGTAGTGGACTTTGGCAAATTTGAAATGTATCGACCCAAGTACACGTACATTACGAAGGGGTTAAAAGTACGGAGAAACATTGAATATAAGGATATTATTAATTCCTTACTAACAAAAACTCCTCGAGAGAATTAAAAAAAATATATTTTAATACGGAGGGTCAACCATGTCAATTAAACATATATGTAAATAAGTGAATAAATTCGCAGGGCAAACGGTGGATGCGTGCGGTCAGTTGGTGGAGAGTATGCCCGAATAGTAGGAGGTTCTGAGTTCAATTCCCGATCACAGCAAAAAAAAAATACATTCTTGAATTATTTAAGTAAAAAACTTCTTTAAAACCGTTGTTTTCTGTTCATTTATGTACACAGATTTCTTTTACCCAGCTCACTAGACAAAGTATGTTCCGAGGCGGGTAAATAACAATTTTTATTTAGTGAAAAAGATATGTATCAAAGTAGACACGGTTATAAAAAAGATAAAAATATTAAAAAATAATGTAAAAAGACAAAATAAAAAATAAAAATTTAAAAATATATAAAAATATATATATAAAAACACATGCATATACACACATGAATACACACGTAATGTTGTTATATTAAATCTTTACATTTAAATTTTGTTCTTTGATATATTTCCACAAAAAGATTGCATATGTAATTTAAAATTCACACATAAATACCGTAGGTACATGATAATTAATTAATAAGAAAGTGTAAATACAGTGGGAACATGACAATAATTAATACTAACAGGCGGTACCCTGCGTATTTTGATATTATCTAATTTCGTGAGAAAATTATGTAAAATGTGTCTATAATATGTATTCGTATTCGTTATTTAGGATATTTCGAATATCTGTTCTTTCCTTTTCAGTCAACCATATTAAAAATCTTTTAAACAGCCAGTTCGAGTTATTTGGGGTTACTAAGTTTTTGTTTGTGTTTGGAAGGTATTGAAAATATGTGGAGCCAGGTACTATTCATGTTTTTTTGCAAAAGTTGATTCGATATAGGGAACTAGAAAGTGATTATTTAGTTTTGCTCTTGTGTTTTGCGAGTGTGTGGTGAGATGATGTTTTGATACAGTTTTTATAGACGACCTTTCTTGTGAATAGTTATTTATGTTTAGTAAATTGTTTTTAATCATAAGCTGTTCTGTCGGATGTAGGTAAGGTTGTGATTTGAAACTCGATGAAACGAAAAAGCGACACTAAAAAGGGACAAACACATACGTCTTTAGGATTGAGCCTGTGAAAAAATAATATAAATGAATAAATAATAAATATAAATAATCGGTCTCCTCTTTGTGCGGTGCTTCGTACCCCTCCCACTTTTATCTACTTCAGTTTTCTGAAGGTTTCACTTCTACCGCGTGTGAACTGCAAACTTGTTTTTTTTTAAATACATTTCGGCTCTCCAAGCCACAAAATGAAAACTTTACAGGAGACGATAAAAACAAATTCTTAAAAATAATTTAAAGTCTTGATGTTCTTAAGATTAAACGAAACCGAACGTACGTAATAATCTACGTATTTATAGATGGCACCAATTTATTTATTTTAGTTTAAATCACCTTTTTCAAATTATATTTTAAAATATTAAGTTGAATTTATTGCATAAAAAAACTCAAATCTTTCAAGAAAGGCTAAAAAATCCAATATAGTATTTTATAGCCTTTATTGAAAGACTTCGGTTTGTTTATGGACAAAACTATTTATTCATATTCATAATGCGTATGTACGGGCGCAAACGGTCAATTCACTTTAATATTTTAAAACATAATTTGCCAAAAGTGTTTTTAAAGTAAAATAATTAAATTGGCGCAATCTTTGAATGCGCAGATTATAACGTACTTTCCGTTTAACCTTCAGAACTTGAAGAACTTCAATGTTTGATTAGTTTTACGAATTTATTTTTATCGTCTCCTGTAATGTTTTCATTTTGTGGCTTTTTAGGGTTTTACCAAACCACAATCGGAGTGGATGACTAAGTCTTGGAGGTGGATGACCAGGACATAATGAACCCCAGATTTCTACCCAAGGGCGGATCCAGGATTTTTTTCTACACAAGGGCACAAGGGGCGGACGGGCGAAAAAATCAACAATTACTGTTAGGATTTTTTTCTGGGGGGGGGCACAAGGGGCGGACGGACAAAAAATCAACAATTACTGTTAGGATTTTTTTTGGGGGAGGGGGGGGGGGGGGGTTGCACAAGGGGCGGACGGGCAAAAAAAATCAACAATTACAGTTACAAGTTCAAGTATGTATAGAAAGGTTTATGAAAGTGTCAAAACAATAGAAAAATTAAATGTTTAATAAAGACAGCTTTTGCTTCTAAGTATGTACTGTGATGGAATCTCCACAGTACACAAAAACAGGGGGGGGCACGTGTCCCGTGCCCCCCCCCCCCCCCCCTTCCTGAATCCGCCCTTGTTCCTACCCACCCCTTTAACCCTTTTCCTTGCCAGAACTCTCATCTCATCCCTTTCCTTAAAAATCCTTCCACACAGCATCCCCAAAGATGACATAGGCCCTGAGTGAAATTATTTTCCTCAGGGCCTCCTGTGTGGAGCTCATGTAAAAAAAATTGCATAATATTTTGATAAATAATACAACCACGATATTCATACACAAAAGTTGATCTTCAAAACTTTGCGTTAAGATCAAGGTAAACGTTAAAAGTCATTAAGATAATCTCTGAGTAAATATTGTGAGAAAATTCAATTATTTATAAGCACGTATCTATTTATATCGTTTTGAACATCTGGGTTCAGTTTTCAAATAATGTCTGTGAGTTAACATACCACCTGATACCTGACCCGTATAAACCTCACTTTCAACGATTATGATTTGCATGCCTTTCTCATTATTTGTTTGCAATTGGTTATTCAGAATTGTCGATTTCGTTTTTACGCTCGTAACACGCGCGGGCCATTTGAGTTAATTTTTACATCAACTAAAACAATAAACAAATACGTTTTCACGGATGTAAAATGAACATTGTACGGCCCAAATTCTATACCAGACGACTATTTATAATATGGTGGTCATTCAAATCAAAATGGAGATTATTTATTTGATCATGGACACGCAATCTTTTATCGATTTTGACTTTGTGGTCAAAGGTCTTCCGCTTCCGGCCTCTTCCGATCCGGCCTGCCACGTGTTGTGGACAGACGTATCCGCCACTAAGACCTGGGCGAACGTCACCTCATGAACCCGAGCACCCCTGCTAAGTCACCAAAAATAATAAAAATTGTATAAAAAATTCAGTTGGTGGCGCGCGAATTGTTTGAAAAATGTGTGAAATTCATATAGATAAGTTTTAAGATTTTCACGGCCAAAAGCATTTTCGTTATTATTGAAACGTTGGCTAAAGAAGGAGGTAGCGCAACACGGCATAACACCCCAAAAACAAATAACGGAAATTCATATAGTTTAGCGTAAGGAAGGGAAGGCGGGAGGGAGGATTCGCCGGAAGGGGGCTCGTGAGGAGGGAAGGTGGGGAAGTTGAAAGGCGGCGCAAACGCTAGTAATTAAATAAAATGAACTGATGTTATCATTTAAATTTTAATATACATAATCGTGAGCCTTTTCAACGACTACTAAGATGCTGATAGCAAATATCTAATGACTAATGACATTACCACTTTTTTATTTTTCACAAACATACTTAGAAGTACAGATGTTCACAAATAAAATGCCTGCAGCAAAATAGCACTCCCGTTTATTTAGGCATTAAGCTTGAGAAGGCCTATCACTAGATATGAGATCTTGATAGTCATACAATAATAATATTTTCTCTGCGTTTAAGGCTATCACCACTGATCTAGAATCACTTTCTTCTCGTTAGAATCGCTTAAGCACATTTCGCTCGAATAACAAGTATAAAAAAATCTGGATTATTCTCCTAACTATCTCACAAAAGGTTGTTTAGATTGTTCAAGGTGATGGCGTTGTGCACTCTTCACCCATTGGTTTATATTAAAAACTAATTAGTGGATTAAAAATCTGCAGCCCTCTCTCTTTTAGATGTAATTTACTGAACACCATCTCAACACAAGAACAAAAGCTTTTGATGTTAAAACTCGAAGCATAAATTGGAGTTGTCCTTTTTTGTGTACCTACCTACCTACCACAAAAAAGTATCACTATTCTCAAACTCTCAATAGGGAAACGTTGTAATGTTAAGGAGGTAATCTGGTTCAACCGATTTTAAAAAAAATGACTTTTTTGTCTAAATATCTTCCTACACATGTGGAGAATACATTCCCAAAGTTAAAGCATTAAATTCGACCTTGAAATATAGTTAGAAGCGGTGCGCGCCAAGCAGGTAGATGGAGAACGGAGCGGCCCTGTTATTTTTCTCAAAACCACAGTTTTCAAATTGCGGGACTGTTACTGCTGTTACTTTCAGACAATTTCAAAGGACTTTAGCATTCCAGCCGATTTGTTCGGACCCTCCGCTTGCGGCCGCTATATCAACATATATGTAGAAATTCAAATCAAAATTTTAATAGTCTTTTCTCTTTTTCAGGTAACAAAAGCTTCACGAACGAAAATAAATTATATCTTTGAAAAAAAAGCCTGGCAAAAACAAGTCGGCTTTACCAGACTCCCCCCTTGTAAGTAAGGGCAAAATGAGGAAGGTAAAAATGTATTTACCTACTTTTTATTGAAGCTTTTTGTCTGCGAGGTATAAGATCTATGTGTTTTGTTGTTACAATCTCTTACTTTACTATACCAGTGAAAAAAATATTCTCAATATTTGTTAACAGTTCTTTTTCAATCGGTTGCGTATCGTGGGTAAACACACCACATGTACACGCATTATGTGAAATTATTTATTAGATCCAAAAAACGTAACAATCAACACCTATAACATATTATATTGTAATATAAATAACACACCGTTTAAGCAATGATAAAACCGTTACAATGAATTTTGGCACAATCTCCAAACCCAAAGTCAAGAAACTCAACTATCAGAAGATAGAGGTCGCGGTACTTGTCGTTTACACTTGTAATTATTAAAAATCTTATAAAAGAAAGAGTTTCCTCCATCGTGTAATGTCAGGGAGGTCAAAATCATGAGTTGATGTCCAGGTCGAAGAGCCAGCAAATTTTTATGTCAATAAAGCATATGTCAAACGCTGAGACTAAGTAGGTAGTAAACTTTAAGTGATACTTTCTCGCGATTTCAATTGCTTTTCTACTCAAATAATAATCATGTAATGTTTACTATTGGAACGCGTTTGCAAAATTACAATATGGAATATTTTGGCGACCGTTTTATTATCATTTTCTGTTGAGGTAGGATATATATATTAGGTTTTGACTGAAAAATGGGATAAAAGTTGCTCACCTGTATAATATTGACTATCAATAAAAACTGACACAAATGGGGAAAATATTACTGCCAAACAATGTATCTTATTTGTGAAGAAGCGTTAAGTAAATACATAAAAATTCGGGGAAATTTGAGGTAAGTTTATTCAGAAATGCAGCAGCCAAGATATTGTTGGTCGATGACCATTATTTGGGAAACACTAATGTGCTTAAACCAGAGTTGATTTATCTGAATACAAACCTAATAACATATCAACAAGCTAAACATATTTCACAATAATTAGGTGGTTTGGTTCAACTTAATCTTTTTTAATTTAGCTGGATTGGTGTAAACTGATATTGCGTTTAAAATCTAAAAGTATTAAGAATTTTTCAGTTAAAAATCAAAAATCTCTTCGTTGTTTTCAGGCAGGTGTGTTAAACCAATTAGCAAAAAGTGTATGAAGCAATGTTAATTACCATCTGCTGCGTGTAGTAAGGGGGGTCCATACCCCCGCCAGGGGGGCGGAGCATCGCGGCGCTAACTGCCGCCATCTAGCGCCATTTAGGGGCGCTCTCACTGTACCTCCAACGCCTCATTTCTGAAATAAAAGGGTTAACTTTATAAAATATTCAAATAATTATTATCTTCACTAACATCTCTCGAAAATGTTAAAAAGATGGTAAGATTTTTTTTAAATAAGAAATTCCAATCAATTATTTTAGCAGTAGGAACATAAAATTAAGTAGGATTTGGAGGATTGTAAAATTCTCATTCCGATATTTCAAATTTAAAAAAATAATTTAAGTTTTTATAGGAATTAAAGAATAAATCGGAAATTAGAAGCACCTATCTGTATATATAAATCAAAATATGTTTGTATGTGTGTTTGTTATGCGTTGCTAAACCATTCATCCGATTGCGATGAAACTTTGGGGATTGAATTTGCGCTTGCCCGCGATGGTTTCTATATGCAATAGTAAGCTCTGGCGTCATGAAACTATGCGTTACTAACAATGCGTTGGTAAACTGTTCATCCGATAGCGATGAAACTTTGGTAAGTTGTTGTGAGCACGCCCGCGAATGTTTCTATATATACTGGTGAGCTCTGGCATTATGAAATTGGTATAAAAATTGCAATAGATGGCAAGCGAGCTGTTTGAAAACTGAATGTATCGGGACTGAATGTATGAAATGCGGGAGAGGGGAGAAGGAAGGCGGAGTAGAAACAAGTAAGGAGAAGGGGACGCGAGAACGGCACGAATGGGAAAGGGCACGCAGGGAGAAACAATTTATTTTTTAAGTGGCATTGCAACGTATGCCAGGAACTCGCTAGTACAGAATAAAAATTGGATGGTAAGATTTTTTTTAAATAAGAAATTCCAATCAATTATTTTAGCAGTAGGAACATAAAATTAAGTAGGATTTGGAGGATTGTAAAATTCTCATTCCGATATTTCAAATTTAAAAAAATAATTTAAGTTTTTATAGGAATTAAAGAATAAATCGGAAATTAGAAGCACCTATCTGTATATATAAATCAAAATATGTTTGTATGTGTGTTTGTTATGCGTTGCTAAACCATTCATCCGATTGCGATGAAACTTTGGGGATTGAATTTGCGCTTGCCCGCGATGGTTTCTATATGCAATAGTAAGCTCTGGCGTCATGAAACTATGCGTTACTAACAATGCGTTGGTAAACTGTTCATCCGATAGCGATGAAACTTTGGTAAGTTGTTGTGAGCACGCCCGCGAATGTTTCTATATATACTGGTGAGCTCTGGCATTATGAAATTGGTATAAAAATTGCAATAGGTGGCAAGCGAGCTGTTTGAAAACTGAATGTATCGGGACTGAATGTATGAAATGCGGGAGAGGGGAGAAGGAAGGCGGAGTAGAAACAAGTAAGGAGAAGGGGACGCGAGAACGGCACGAATGGGAAAGGGCACGCAGGGAGAAACAATTTATTTATTAAGTGGCATTGCAACGTATGCCAGGAACTCGCTAGTACAGAATAAAAAATGCACGCAGTTAAAAAATCAGTGATTTTTCTTCTTATTTGAACAGCGTTACGACATAATATTCTATTTACGTAATAATTAAGAAAAAAATATGAATTTTAAGACCAATCATAGATGTAAAAAGTAAAAAGATACTTGGGTTTCCAAAATATAGTAATAGATATTTACCTAAATACCGAGATGTAAGTATTTAAGCAGTCTAAGTACCTATCCTTGACGTAACGATAAAAATAAAACGTGCCTGGTACCTACACAATTTTTTTAATACAGATGGTGGGTGGATAGTTAATTATGAATGAGATTTTTTCACTAGAGTCTTAGAGTAATTAATGTAGATTCACAGAATTCATTTACTATTACTTAAAACCTTAAGCCTTCCACAGCTTACGAACCACCATAGAACCCAACAATTACACGAATGGTAAGACGTAATGGACAATGAAGGTAGGTACACTATGTCTGCCTATAAAACTAAAGTTAGTGAGGTCCGCATTATCAAATAATGTTTCAAATTATGTAAAGTTATTGAATCAAATATTTTTTACAAGCCAAGATCTAGGTACACAGGTAGAACAAAATTTTGAACGGATTAAATGATTTTTTTTAAACTACTTGACTGGTTGATATCAGCACAGTGAGTATATCCTGGTTGTACAAAACCTTTATAATTAAATGTCAATATATTACTTGATAATAAGGATACCATTGTAAACGCCTAAACATACGTTACTGTGATTAATTTGTGTTTAGCTAAGTAACATACTAAAAAACAGGTTTTTCAATACCAGAAAGATAAAGAATATGAACTAAGGCTTAACAGTACATTAATCTTACTCGTACGTACAACAAAGCATTATCATTATACTCTTTCGAAGAACTCCTTGGTAACAACTTTTCTGCATTGTTTTCTAAAAGGTCTTTCTTGGAATAGATTTGAAATTCAATGGACAAATAATTAATCAGTACGTGCTTCGAAGGGTGATAATTTATCAAACTTTAAAGTTTTATGTTTTTCCATAAAGGTTTGGGACGTTAACATAATCTAACGCATCGTTTCTCCGAAAACTCCAAATGGAATAAATTATTTACAATCCCTCCCGGAGAAATTTATAGAGATTCAGCTGAACCAACAATAAGCCAGAACGTAGGTGTTTTGACAGTAGATTAGGATTACGTAAAGTGCCCACAATACATACATTACCTATGTTATGACTTTCAAAGATTCACCTGGAGATTACGTTTTATGATTCTTTATTCATTATTTTTCAGTTAATAAATCAAACGATGTGTTCAAATGAAAAGAAGAGTTAAAATTTGAAAGTGTTGTTAACCTGTGGGTGTAATATATTTACAACCAAACAAAGACAAAAACAAATAAATTAACGATTTGACTTTGGATGTAACATTTCGATTATAACTTGTCCTAATTTAAAACACGTGCTCAATAAGCTTTTGAGTGGTTATTTCATCTATTTTGTGGGTTTTTTAAATGTATTGTTATCACGGGTATGATTAATCGTCAAATTGGGCATTATGTAGTTAACCAACTACAGAAAACCGTCGGTAATCTCGTTTTTTTATGTGAAAAAATCAAGGACAATGGTAAAATTCAGTCTCGACGGACAAAGTATTCAAACAGGCAGATGGGTAGTGTAAAATATCTATCATCATCGTTTGCACTACCAAAATAAAACATTTTTACAATTTTTTTTTACAATTGGCTTTTAGGTACTAACGAACCTTCTCTTTCGAACCTGATATAACATTAGAATTATTACCTAGGTACCTGATTCAAAGAAAAGAAAACAAAAACATTAATAAGAACAATAAATCAAAGAACATCTATAATTAAACAAGCACTTACTATTATTAGATGATAGGCTAACCTAGTGATTAAATTACACATTCTCAAACCTTTTATTAAATTTAGACGTGACGAAAACTTCATTTCACTGTCGTCTGTTATTAAATCTTTCTCTTGCAACGTGGATTTTAGAATGGGATATCACGCATGTTTTTTATTCCACGTGTAAGAAGTCAGTTCTTACCTCAGGTTCTTACCTAGACACGTTCAAAAAAAGAATGGAAGGTGCCTACCTAATAGACTATGGACATGGACACCCGAGGTGAAGGTTACAGAGAAATTTCTAACAAAGAAATTATTTTCGATTTCTGTGAAGATCGTTTAAAGATTGCTTAACTGATAATAAGTAATAATTAAATCATAAATTTTACCGCATTTGGGTTTGTTGATTATTAGTTTTATTCGAATTTGTCTGGTTTACGCCCATTGATGAAACATTAGTAATAAAGGCATATGTACGACTACGCTAGAAGGAATTGAATTGTATTATATGTTTACTCTTAGGTACATATAAAGGTTAAGTTCTACAAAGCATTTATGCATTTCCAAGAATATCAGAGATCCATCAATCATTGGTGTGATGGATTTACCCACGAACTATGCAATTAATAAAATCTTCGATAAGTCAGTTTCACCGATAATACGGAATATTCCTTTTTTTAATAAAAATACTCGTACAATCAAATATGATATTCGTCGGAAATACCAACCTTATAAAATAAACACTTGCCATAATAAAAATAAACGTACCTAATTCGAATTGTTACCGGTACTATTGGTACTGGGTTAGGTTCACGCTGCGGAAGCTGCGTGTCATCATCATATGGATTATATGTACTGCTAATTTTTGAGGGGCACTTTAGATATACATCCCAGGTTTTGAATGGTTTAAATGGTAAATCAGGGTTTATCTAACGGGTAAGTTTAATGTAATAATTATAATACGATACGCGATACGCGACATTCAAGATTGTTTTAAGTTACAACTTGATTTAGACGCAATATCTTCACGGGCAGATGAGAATAAACTTTTCTTTAATGTAAAAAAATGTGTCACTTTGACGTATACGCCAAAAACCCGATTAAATTTGATTTTAAATTAAACAATGAAATATTGTCATCAGTAAAATCCATAAGGGACCTCGGGGTCACATTTGATGCCAAACTTACTTTTTCAGATCATATGTAGGGTTGGCATCACAGATAAGTGAAGTTGGCATCATCGTTTACAATTCTTGGATTTGTGATACGAATAAGTAAACAATTTTTCAAGCCCGAAGCAATGACATCGATGTTCAACTGCATTATACCATCAAAATTAGAATACGCTTCTGCTGTTTGGGCCCCATACCAGAAAAAATACATAAATTTATTGGAACAAACCCAAAAAAAAAGTCTACGGTATCTTTATATGAGAATAATAATAATAATAATATATCTTTATTGAACAAAAAAAAATGAAGATTTATAATTACAAAAACAAAAAGTACATCATAAGTACAGTAAAAGTACAGTTTAAAAGTTGCATACGTACGAAAGTTAATATCAAAAAACAAAATACATATATACAGTAGGAATAAAATAAAATAAAATGCATGTTGAATACCCGCGATTTATGTATCATATGGATTTGCTATCTGAAACGCGCTTCGAAAGTCTCCAATCTAGAAGGAATGGAACCCTAACAGCTTTCAAAATTACGAACTATTACATTGACAGCCCATACCTCTTAGAATGCTATAAATTGTTCGTACCGAACAACTACTGCCAGGGTCGCCACCACGACTTGCTCTGTATCCCAAATGGCAGAACAGATGTTCCGGCCCAGCACAGCATGACAAGAGGTATGGTACTGCTAAATGATATCTCTACGTCCCATTTCAAGAGTAATTTTAGGCAAGAGCTCTAAAATATGTATTATTGTAATTTTATTTATGCAATCAGATGATGTGATACACAATAATGTATTTATGTTGTATGTACAATGTACCTACATGTACATAATCCAATCTAATATTCTATGTGTATTGTAATAGGATTATATTAATCTGTAATGCACAAAAAAAAAACTTTCTTTCCACGTTCGTCTGTTATTAATACCTACAAGTTCAAACTTGTCAATAATGCATTCACTTCATAGCATGAATAAATAATTGTTTTATATGGCAATAATATTTTTTCTATGATTGGAAGCATTTATGGTCTATGAAATGTAATATAAATATGAATATGGCGTGGTTCAGTGCATATATCGCGTAAGTGAATTTTAACAAACTTAAAATGCAAAATGCATATATTTTCGTCCCCCCTACATAAATACTAATTTTTCGTAATAATAATGCTAAATTTGACGTTTCAATGAGATATATTCGTGATTAATCGAGAAGAGGAGTAAAACAAGTTTAATCAATAATCTTCTTCCAACGTTCACGAGTGTTTAAGAAAACATCATTAGTATAATCAAATATCTAACCATGACATTGAGCAAGATTGTTTCTCATAGCATACTAGTTTATCCTAATAACGCACTTGAAGTGAAATGTCACAAAACTGCGCTATATAAATATAATGTTATTATTTGTCAAAAATAGTTATATTTTAATAAAATTAATATTTTATTGTTCTAGCACCATCAATATCATCCTCAACAAGCAGGAACTATTTAGAAACCTCTTCACCAACCAAATAAAGACGCTGTGAACTCTGCAAACCGGCTGTGGGCTGCACACGTAGGCCGGGATGGTACTAGGACTAGGACTAGGACTAGACTAGGACATTGACTGCAGTGTTATTATTGTAATGTTCCGGAAGGAATCATCGGTATTCGATCTCTCACCACACGAGTACCAGCGCGTTTAATTATATTGGCGAAGCGGCTTACGTAATGGCCGCAGAGATTATCTAGTGCGGGTTTATTATGTATTTGTAAGGAGGGAATATTATCAAGATGAACTCCATCATTAATTCTTTTAAAGCTGCTTACGTATTTTCTTAACAGAGTATTAGGTACCTATAGATGTACTAGTATTAGGTACCTATAGATGTTTATATACCAGTATGGAAGTAGGCAGTGCAGGCACTATTTTCGAAGGGTAAGAAAACATGTTTTCAGATAATATACGCTCCCGCTGTATGTGCGCTTAGATCTTTTAAACTACGCAACGGATTTTCATGCGGTTTTCACCAATAGATAGAGTGATTCAAGTATAATACATGCATATTATAGTAGAGAAAAGAGGAGAAAATCAAAGATTCAATTCAGGCAGCGGGCAGCTGGCAAGCGGGCTGGCAAGCATGTATGCAAATTAACAGATGGCGTTGGTTATAACGGTTGAGTAAATCACAGCAACGTGTTGCCGAGTCTGCTAGTATGTTTATATAACATAATGGAAGTAGGCAGTGCAGGCACTATTTTCGAAGAGTAAGGAAACATGTTTTCCACGGACATATGAATATATCTGGACCTGCCCTAAGTGATAAAAACGTATTATTTCCCCCTCGCTATGGAGCCAGCTGGAGCTCCTCTTTGGAGCCAGCTCGCTCCATGGGGAGGGGAGAGAGCCTCGCTTGAATCAAAAATATGTAACGTCATCATTCTTGTACTGACTAACGTCCATACGTTTTACGAAATAACACGCCAAAAACGGTAGCTTGTGCTATACATTATACCCACATATTATATGGACGTAGCGAATGTGGGGGGTTCTCCAGTGTGCTCGTCGCTGGTTACAGGGGTAAGTAAATTATGAAACATTTGTAAAAGTGTCTTAACTAAACACGGCAACAAAATATTGCTATGTGAATTGGGGCGAATCTTTTCGGGGCGAGCATTTGGCCTTAGCAAATATGTTATTAACGTGGCAAGCAATTCGCGCTCCCATGTAAAAAGGTCTATTCATTCAAAGCAGATTTTGCTTTTGAGAACTAAATGGTGATATTATAATGCGAGATGCCTATATACTGTCAGATTGATTTTATAACGAATCACAGTATCTTTCCTCTCTTCGCCCCCCATAGTTTGGTTTTACCCCTCATCTGTATCTTCTGGTCTATTGAATTCTGATGTTTTCAGATAAAATTGATTAGATACACCAAAAATTGAAATTTGAGTTTAGTTATATGTAAAATTGTACCTTTTTATCTGGTACAATGCTCAGATTACTCATAAATACCACCAAATATATTAAAGTACAGTTGTAGTGAATTAAATAAAACCTTGATATTTTCTGGGTCACTAGTAGGTTATTTCAAAATGTCATACTATTATACTGGACCGTTATACCTCCCGGTGTTATTTAATAGCAATTTTAACACGGTATTTATGGTTAGCATTCGAATATCGCTTTCCTCATTATCTCATAACGTAACTTTCTAGATGAAGATGTCTGTCTAATCAACTGGACGATCGATATATAGATTTTTAGGTGTATAGTATATAGGTAGATATTGGGGCCAAAGAAATCAAGAAATTATGGAATCTCCTTTGTGGCAATACTGTGAGACTGGTGAAATGGCTTAAGGGAAACAGGTGAACGAATGAGTTTTGGATATCTACTAGGCTATTCAGATTTTAAATTTTCTAACGAGAAAAAACCATATTAATATTTTTTATCTACTCTCACCGTTATTTGAAATAACGATTTCTGCCTCCAGAGTAGATGAGCTTTCATTTTTCCACAGAGGTCATCAATGATTCCTTATTTTATGACAACTTCAACATCAAATTTGTTCCTAAAAGCTTCTGAGTGCTTTTGTTTTTTAAACCCTCGACACGTCGCTCGGGGTCTTTAAAAGCTTAGATTTTACAGAAATGCTAATTATCTACATTTTAAATGTTCCCACTGATTCCTTACTTTATGTAGATAGCTTTCTAAAAGCAATTATGCTTGACGCTAGCGCCGCCGACATTCCGACTGTGAGATACAGACGTGTGTTTCGGCGTGAGGCTCAACGAAAATCAAAAAAATACTATGTAAAACTAAGTTTATATATACTGTATTTTTTAATAATAAGTCTGTATCAATCTCAAATAGTTATAAGTTTGATAGAAATTGTTTAGATTATTTTTTAAATTTTACTATTAAAAAACAATGATTCAAAATTATAAAAAGGTTCCTTGTTGATTTTTAAGCTTTTGTTTTTAAAATAAATATCTTATTTTTAAATATTTCTTTTATTTGAATGCAACCCTTATCACCTGACTATAATCAGTTAAAATAACACATAAAATGTATGCTACAACAACAATTTAATCATATTTATTTTTGGGGTCCTTGACGGCCCCGCGTGACACCTCTCGTTAACCCTCCGCCCGTCGCGTCTTTTTTATAACTCGAGGTGTCGCGCGGGGTCACTTAGGACCCCAAAAATAAAAATTTTTGAATTGTTGTTATAGCATACATTTTAAGTGTTTTTTAACTGATTATTGTCAGGTGATGATGGCTGCATTGAATTAAAAAGAAATATTTAAAATTAGAAATTTCTTTTCAATGTAAAAGCTTAAAAATCAAAAGGAACATTTTTTTATAATTTTGAATCGTGCTTTTTTTAATAGTAAACTTTAAAAAAAAATCTAACCAATTTCTATGAAACTCATTTGAGATTGATACAGACTTATTATTATTACAAAAAAAATCAACGAAATACAATGAAAAAACAAATGAACTTGGTTTTTCATTGTATTTTGTTGATATTTTTGAGCCTCACACCGAAACACAAGTCTGTATCTCACAGCGCACATGCGTAGACTTAATGTTGGCGGCGTTAGCATCAAGTATAGTCCCATTTAGGAAGCTACCTAAAGTAAGGAATCAGTGGAAACATTTAAAATATATATTTCTATTTATATTTCTGTAAAACCTGGGCTTTTAAAGACCCCATGCGACGGGTCGAGGGTTAAATAAAAGACGGGCGGAGGGTTAACAAACACGAGAGCCACTTCAAAATAGTTACGTTCAAATAACTTTTTTCAAATAATTATTCAAACAAAATGTTAACTTTTGACCTTTATTTGTTAAAGAAGAGCTCTAAAAAGATAATAATAGAGAACGTAAATTTTTTTTTTTTTTTTCATTAGCTGCTGACTTTTTGAGTGAATTAACCTTCTGATCTTCGGTCAGATCAAGTCAATCCAATATCGTGAAGGCCTGTATTTGAGTGATTGCAATTATAATAACTTATGGTTTTATTAACTGGGGTACTCGCACCTTGACTTTTAAATTAAGATAAGGACCAACTTGTCAGCGACTTCAGTCATTTAAACAGGTATCAATTTTCTTTACCTTCAATTTTTTTTACAAATAAGTTGTGCAAACACATTTATGTAAATTATTTCATCAAATGTCAGTTGTTCGTCCAGTTTTTTCATGATAGCATGACTCTTCAAATCAGTCAAACCCCTGACAATGAGCGGTTTAACATTCCTTCACAAAGTGTGACGGACGTGTTAATTGCTGGTCCACTATTTACTTATTATTCTAGTGCTCGAGACCTTTTATTACAATAAACACTGGGCTGTTCCTTATCTAACAGACAAAGCACGATGGGTCTAAAAAGATGTGTATTGGTTTAACAGCTATCTCCCTAAACTCGGTTTGCTCTTCGTACTGTTTACACTACTCGTACTTATTCTTGAAGAGGACATTTACGTAGAAAGCTATAAATTCATTGCGTTTATTTATCTAAGGGAAATTTTAAAATGAAGCTTTCGAAGAGTAGAACTGAAATATAACGATTCACTAAATCTGGATTAAAATAAAAGTTGAATTGGATAAAGAAGGTACTAGATTAATACATAAATGGCCTCTTAGTTTCCTACCTCCACAAAGGTGAACATGGGTCTGTTCAAGACTCATGTCCACTCCTTCCTCTCCTCAAAAAGACCCTCCACACGTAGACGTAGGCCCTGAGTGAATTATTTTTTTCCTCGGGGCCTCCTGTGTGGAGTTAATATAAAAAGAATACTGTAATAAATCATCAAATTTTAATAGAATCAGTCAAAAGTTTTAACCCAATACATATTTACAGCTCAGAGGGTAATCTCAATAATAAAACGGGTAGCTTTGGAAGATCCATGTTACCTACACACGAAAAAATCAGTGTTATTTGACAATTACCAGTTCATTGACAAGGGTTTTGAATGTTAACTACAGCCGGATAGTAACTAATGGTTTTTAGTAGATATGTAAAACGGAAAAATATAATACCCACGCCTTACAATTCGTACCTATCAACTTTGACAAACCAACCATATACATCAATCCTTTAAAATGTTTACATGTTTTACGTTCCTATATCATTATTATTGCCGGCAGGCGATGATTATTTAAAAGAATTAAAGTCCGTTTTAGATTGTCACTTCAAGGGTATAAATCGTGAACTGTGTAGTTAAAACGAAAACATATAATTATAATAAGTAAAAAAAAAATGGTGTGACAACCAACTCATATAATGTTACATATTTTTGCATACCGAACACATAAAAAATGTTGTCAAAAATATAAAGGCGTTTAATAATATTATTAAAAAATATAAATTAATATTCAGTTAGATTTTAACCAAAAATCCAATAGGTATTTAATAAAAATAAAATCGAATATATTTTTTCGAGACTATATATATCTAGGTTACAAACTAGTTCTTGTAACATTTGTTTCTATTTAAAAAATATATGCTAAAATATGGAGAAGAAAATATTCGAAGATAATATTCTAAATTCTGAATTTTAAATAGGTGTAAGATTGACAAAAATGAGAAAAAAATAATAGATCTCAGTGGCCGAATTTAGCTAGCTTTATATTTTTCTGTGAGATGTTCTGTTTCATTTTTCGTATTGATTTGTTTGCATTATCTTCTTCTTTAATGAAGTTTTTTCTTTTTTTTTATTGGAAATGTTCGTTTTCATATTTTTAATTTTTCTTAAATTTTGCCTACAGACATCTTTCTCTTTCTTGCACTATTTCCGTGTCGGTTGGGTCAAATGCACGACCATTAAAATAATATAATAAATATGGTACATATATCCTTGAAAACAATCACTAATTTGCTTACTTAAACAATCACTTATGAGGCCATCGAAAAGAAACTTAACTAGAAATAAACTTAACTAGAAAATTAACATAAAAAAACTAAAGCTAAAAATTAGAGACCAATGGTTTAGGTTTATTTGTTTACGAATGCATATTTTATTCGCATTTTATGTGGGATATGTTTTTATTAGTTACTTGTAAGAAAGAAGTTAAATAATTACATAAATATCAAATAAAACCTTTATCCTCGCCAGCACGTGAGAACGAGTCTAAACCTTATATTTCCCAATGAAAACAATTATACCGCGAACACGAACCGACATGCTCTGTTTAAAACTTGTGCAACAACATTACATCGACGGATAATTCATAAACAGATATTCACATTATCGGATTAGCAGTGTTCCCACATAAAATCTATCAATGCGTTTTATGCAATATCTAACCGACTGTATATCAAACAGTTTATTGATTCTGCTAATTAGAAAACTACTAAGAAATTCTAAACGCATCGCTTTATTGACCACGACTTTTCGAGAAATTTTAAATACCTATAAGTAGTCGTGCAGGCAACGTGTGCTAAATTATTTATTGTTTTTGTGTTTAATTCGTAGAACTCCATTTTAATTTTTAGAAATTTAATTAAAATTAAATTTGATAATGTTATTATCGAGTTCTGCAAGTTTTTATGTTAGTGTTTTAGTTACAGCTGTTTCGACTGGTAAGGTCATTTTCAAACTGTGGTGAAGCCACGAACGGACGACTTATTTATAAGATTTTAAATGTCAATTTTTGAAGGTGTCTAAGTTGATTTATTACCGGTTAAACCAATTTGTAGAGACACTAATTGAGAGAGTGCTAATGTGGGATTCGGAGTATTTCCCTTTGGTTTGCCTTGCACTAAGTGTAAGGGTTTTCTTAATTGATTTAGAATGACGTTATTGCTATGACTCATTTAAGTGCATTATATTTTTTTTTTTTTTTGGTTTGGTAAACATACTAAGTAGTGGGGAATAAATAATTTTCCTTACTTTATTAATTAGCGTTATGTTGGGGTCATTCGTTCGTTTATTGATTTCTAATTGTTCAAGCAAATTTAATCTAAGACCCTTTCGTTCTATATGTAATGGTTTTGGCTGGTTATTTTTAAGTGGAACGTGATTATTCACTAAGAGATGTTCGGCGAATTTTGAAGAGGTGTTTTTATTTTTATAACATCTTATATGTTCTTTGAATCTAGTTGAGAATGCCCTACCTGTTTGTCCGATGTATGTAGCGTTACAGTCGGCGTGGTCACATTTTAATTCATATATGCCACCGTTATTGAGTTTAGGATTTCTACTTTTTGAGTTTTTAAGGCTTGTTCCCATATTATTATTGGTTCTAAAAGCTATATTTAAACCACATTTTTTAATTTCTTTTGCAATTTTTAAAGATATTGGGCCGAGGAATTCGAGACATGCAAATTTTTCAATTTTTTTGTTATGTACCGGATATATTAAATTAATTTTATTTTTGTATTTCTTGTTTTTTATTATTTTTTCTTTTTTTTTTTTTTTTTTTTTTTTTTTTTTTTAATGTTTTTTGCCTCATAGCCGTTATTAATCGCGATTGTTTTAATAGTTTCCTTTTCTTTTACGTATGCTTTATTATCTAAGGGAATGTTAAGGAGTCGATGTACCATTGAATGGTAAGCTGATAATTTGTGGGACCAAGGATGAGTTGAATTTGCATTTATCGTAGTATCTGTAAACGTTGGTTTTCTAAATATTTCGAAGGTATGTTTATTATTACTTCTACCAATTTTCAGATCTAAAAAATTTATTGCGTAAAAACAAATTTTTAATGATACATACTATGAACAAAATGATGGTCTCCCCATGGGGTCACCATTAAGTCCACTCCTAGGAGAGATATTTATGGATTATATTGAAAATATAATGCTTAAATCTCCCTTAGCAAAACACATAATATATTATGTCAGATATGTTGACGATATCTTAATTTGTTGGAACGGCACCAACCGACAGTTAGATATCTTTACTAACTGGGCCAACACCATTAATAATAAAATCTGCTTCACAGTTGAACATGAGATCGAAGGTAAAATAAATTTTTTAGATCTGACAATTGGTAGAAGTAATAATAAACATACCTTCGAAATATTTAGAAAACCAACGTTTACAGATACTACGATAAATGCAAATTCAACTCATCCTTGGTCCCACAAATTATCAGCTTACCATTCAATGGTACATAGACTCCTTAACATTCCCTTAGATAATAAAGCATACGTAAAAGAAAAGGAAACTATTAAAACAATCGCGATTAATAACGGCTATGAGGCAAAAAACATTGAAAAAATAATAAAAAACAAGAAATACAAAAATAAAATTAATTTAATATATCCGGTACATAACAAAAAAATTGAAAAATTTGCATGTCTCGAATTCCTCGGCCCAATATCTTTAAAAATTGCAAAAGAAATTAAAAAATGTGGTTTAAATATAGCTTTTAGAACCAATATGGGAACAAGCCTTAAAAACTCAAAAAGTAGAAATCCTAAACTCAATAACGGTGGCATATATGAATTAAAATGTGACCACGCCGACTGTAACGCTACATACATCGGACAAACAGGTAGGGCATTCTCAACTAGATTCAAAGAACATATAAGATGTTATAAAAATAAAAACACCTCTTCAAAATTCGCCGAACATCTCTTAGTGAATAATCACGTTCCACTTAAAAATAACCAGCCAAAACCATTACATATAGAACGAAAGGGTCTTAGATTAAATTTGCTTGAACAATTAGAAATCAATAAACGAACGAATGACCCCAACATAACGCTAATTAATAAAGTAAGGAAAATTATTTATTCCCCACTACTTAGTATGTTTACCAAACCAAAAAAAAAAAAAAAAAAAAAATATAATGCACTTAAATGAGTCATAGCAATAACGTCATTCTAAATCAATTAAGAAAACCCTTACACTTAGTGCAAGGCAAACCAAAGGGAAATACTCCGAATCCCACATTAGCACTCTCTCCATTAGTGTCTCTACAAATTGGTTTAACCGGTAATAAATCAACTTAGACACCTTCAAAAATTGACATTTAAAATCTTATAAATAAGTCGTCCGTTCGTGGCTTCACCACAGTTTGAAAATGACCTTACCAGTCGAAACAGCTGTAACTAAAACACTAACATAAAAACTTGCAGAACTCGATAATAACATTATCAAATTTAATTTTAATTAAATTTCTAAAAAAAAAAAAAAATAAATAAAATAAAAAATAAAAAAAAATAAAAATAAAAAAAAAAAAAATGTGCTAAATTAAACCACGCAATAAATTGAGGAAAAATCTTATCCTATTCATGACACATTTTTTCAACACTTTACTTTAGGGTGTGAAAAAAATTGAAAAACGATCCGAACAAAATTTGTGATTTCAGAGGAAGCTATTTGCAGACGTTAGAAACATTAATAAATTGATCTTTTTAACGCGTTTAGCTAATTTGTACACTTTTCGAAAGATTTCTCGTCGAAATCGTTGTGTTTCCCTTACTATCATAATGTAAAATATAATCTAAACGGTTTTAGAAAGAAAAAAAAATACGGTTTATATTGAAATCAAAAAATTAATAACAAAAGAATAATGTACACCTTTATAAAAGTTTTTAAACTTTGGGAATTTTTTATGAATTATTATTTTTACATGGAATGACAAGTGTGAGGTGACAATAACGTTTATAATAGATTTGTCTGATAAAGCGTGTGTATTTCGTTATCAGTAATTTTAGTTTGAAAAAACGTAAGGTGAGCACTTTTAAAACTTTTGCAAAAATTTTAAATTAAAAAAAATATAGTTTTAATTTGAACTATAAAATTTGAAAACTTACGCATGTAAAGCTCACATTTAAAAAACATTTTTTAGTTTTCAGATCCGTTCAGATTTATTTGTATTTTCTTATAAAGCGGAAATTGACAACTGAAATTGATCGGATTTTGGCCTTTCAATAAGTCTGAGGGGTTAAATTCTTCTAGTTTGCCCAGTGATTTTTAGAGACGTTCAAAGGTGCTTCCTAACTATAGGCACTCGAAAAATATGTAATGGAAAATCGTTACAGAAACCAGCAGAAGTTTGTAATGATATTTTATTAAACTCAATTATGAAAAGGAGGTTAAGTTGGAGTTCTTGAAGGAAATGTTATGACATTCGAAAAAATCATCGAAAAGAAAGTATTACCACAGGAAACAACACCAATTTGTGACGTGCTCGCTGAGATAGAGGAACGCAAGACCCGCTCGAAGAACGTCATTTTACTCAACGTCCCCGAGTGTAATTCGAACTCAACCACGGTGAGCGTCTTGGAGGATGGAAAAAAGGTATTAGCAGCTATTAGTGAAATTAATAGCGAGTTCAATCTAGAAGATGTGAAAATTTACAGGCTTGGAAGTAAAATTCCAAACAAAACCAGGCCAATTAAATTAGAATTTGATGAAGTCAAACAGGCAAAACTTATACTCTTTAACAAAACTACTCTGTCCAATGGAATTATAATCAAACCTGACAGAACTCTACAACAAAGACAACATTTAACTGACCTCTGGAAGGAATTAGAAGAGAGGAAAGAAAAGGGTGAAGTCGATTTACGAATCAAACATTTCAATGGAATTCCCAAAATCATCAAAACTCAAGCAAAAAACTGAAAAACAAACAGAACAGATTTTCTAGACTTACAGGATATTATCAAAATGTACGGGGAATGCGTACGAAATTGCACCAACTTAAAACTAACTCCCCAATATTCTCACACGACATTCTGTTTTTAACTGAAACATGGTTAAATGCTGATATCAGCTCGTCAGAATTAGGCCTACATCACTATACTACATATCGTTCTGATCGAAATTCTATTACAAGCAAAAAGTCTAACGGAGGAGGTGTGATACTGTGCGTATCCAAGAATATATCATCTACTAAATTACCGGTTAAACACAAAAGTGTTGAACAAATTTTTGTATTGCTCAATATACCCAATGGAAAAATTATTATCGGCTGTGTCTATATCCCACCTGCATCGGATTTGCAAACATATAAAAATCACAATGAGGACATAGAAGTACTCAAATTCAAATATCCTAAAGCAAAATTCATTATTGCCGGTGATTATAACCTTCCTAACTGGACCAGCCAAGATGACAATGGACCTGCTACAAACCAAGCCGAATTACAGTGTGCTAAATGCAGTGAAATTCGTGATATGTCTTTATTCTTGGGACTAACTCAATCAAACAAGATTTTCAACTTTAACAATCGAATGTTGGATTTAGTGTTTTCAAGTGATTCGAAAATAGTAGTTGAGTTATCCGACGAATTATTATTACCGTTAGATCAACACCACCCACCATTGGACATTATCATAAGAAATTTGCCTTTAACATCTTCAAAAAAAACAAGTGCCCCATCGTATAACTTTTCCAAAGCTGAATACCATCATATTACTGAGTACCTTATCCAAACAGATTGGTCCTTTTTAGATGAGGATAATCATATAAATGACCAATTAGAACACTTTTACATGATTTTAAATACCTCTATAGAACAATTTGTTCCCAGGGTTAGCTTCACATCATATAATTATCCGAAATGGTTTTCAAGGGAATTAACTAATTTAATTAATAAAAAAAAAAATGTATCCACAGAAAATATAAACATACCAGAAATCCTAACGATTATATAACATTTACTAAACTACGAAAACAATGTAAAGAATTATCAATAAAATGCTATAATAACTATGTTAACGTAATAGAAAATGAGGTACGTCGTCACAATGTGAAAAAAATCTGGAATTTTACTAAATCTCAGCGAAACGACAACTGTGGATATCCTAATAGCATGTATTTTAAAGGAAAATGTGCCGACAGTATCGAGGGTATAGTTAATCTCTTTGCTGACTCATTTAAAAGTGTTTACGACAAAGATATTCCCGTCAATGCAGTCTCCAGTGCTTCAGTGGAAGAGTCATTAAACCTAAGTCAATGTTTCATAAAATTAGAATCTATAGAAAGGGGCATAAACGCATTAGATAGTAATAAATCTGCTGGACCGGATGGTATTCCTCCCATATTTTTAATAACTTGCATTGATAGTTTGATATATCCCTTACACAAACTTTTTAACAAATCCTTAGCATCTGGCTGTTTTCCGGCTCTGTGGAAAAAGAGTTATTTAACGCCTATTCATAAAAAAGGTGACAAAAGCGATATATCAAACTATAGACCTATTTGTATTATATCTGCTTTACCCAAACTTTTCGAGTCATTAGTATTAGATACCATTGTAAAAACTATCAACAATATTATTGTTCCTAACCAACATGGCTTTATCAGAGGTCGATCTACCTTAAGTAATTTAACTATCTATAATAATTACATATCCGAATCCCTTAGTCTGAAACAACAAGTGGATTCTATATACACCGATTTCAGTAAAGCATTTGATAAGGTTCGACATCACATTCTTATATCCAAACTCCGACTGTTAGGCATCAAAGGAAGTTTATTGACATGGATTATCAGTTACCTCAGTAATAGAGTGCTTAGTGTCAGGATTAATTTTATAGAATCCTATGTATTCGAGGCCACAAGTGGTGTCCCGCAAGGGTCCCACCTCGGCCCAATATTCTTCTTAATATTCATTAATGACATTGTAAACATATTTAAAGATGTACAAGTCCTACTTTTTGCAGATGATCTAAAATTGTTTAAAAGAATACGAAATATATATGATTGCCTAATTTTACAAGCTAATTTAGATGAATTTTTTAAATGGTGCGAACAAAATATGTTATTTTTGAATATTGAGAAATGTCAAGTAATACGATTTTCCAGAACTCATTCTCATATTTTACATGAATATAATTTAAATAATGTTAAATTAACACCAGTATTACAAATTCGCGACTTGGGAGTTATATTCGATTCAAACTTAACATTCACAGCACATATAGATGATATAACTAATAAGGCTTTAAAGATTCTTGGCTTCCTTTGTAGAACCCTAACTGATTTTAAGTCCATGGATTGCATGAAAACACTCTACATTTCATTAGTTAGATGTCAAGTAGAATATAATTCACCTATTTGGTCCCCTTTCTATAAAGTACACTCTAACAAAATAGAACGTGTTCAACACAAATTTCTTAAGTACTTAAATTTCAAACTCAAAATTCCAATAGAAAACATTAATTATTTAAGTTTAATGAATCGACTAAATTTAATTACGCTGTCTGACAGAAGAATTATTTCAGACCTAATTTTATTGTACAGAGTTATGAACAACCTAATTGACAGCCCTGCCATCGTTTCTAGTATTAAACTCCATGTACCGACAAGGAATACTAGACAAAATATAACATTCTTTTGCAACACATACACAACCAACTATCAATCACACTCACTTACCAATAGGATGCATGATTTAGGCAACAAGTTTGGTGGTATTGTAGATATATTTGCTGATTCCCTTTACATTCTAAAATGCAATTTAAACCAACACTTTGTGGAATCCTACAAATTATTGTAACGTGGGTATAATATATTTAACGATTTGATGTGTTATTGTAATGTTTTATATTATATTTTGTTCTATGGTATTGTTAAATATTACACTGTTTAAAATATTTCACAGTTTTAAGCAAGAATATACAAGTGGTTTTTTCTTTAAAAACTACTTGTATATTCTTAAAAGTTTTTTCACTTTTATAACGTTTGATATAAATTCTATGTATGTGTAATCCTCGATATCTTAAATATTATTTTATAATCTATGTAAAAGCCCCTACGGGCGTATAAGAACAATAAATAAATAAATAAAAACGCCGTCATATTATTACATACGAAAGCTTCATCAGTTTCTACATATTTCATATCAAGCATATCCTATTCGAAAGAAAGGAAATAGGGAAAATAAAAAAATATTTAACTGATTGCCGGCTTGCACAGCGCTCTTCGTTTTTCAAGTGATTTGTAATTTAACACCATGCTTGAAAATGAAGTTTTCACATTCACGTTCAAACAACGTGATGCGCAGCGCCGTGCTGGTACTGCTGGTGGGATCATTTGCGGGAGGGATGCAATTTTCTTTGTATAAAAATCACCGCATATTTCATAAAGAGAATATTATGCTTGAAAATATTCTGCAATGAAAATTCAACGAGTGTTTTATGCCACATACAATGGATATTGTGTTACATAATCGTACGTAGATGGTAGAATATTTTATCGGGTATGTTTATAAGAATTTAATTTTTAAATACAATTCGTGAGTTCTGCAGATGCATGCACTTTACATAATAATCTTTTCCTTAATAATTATTATTAATTGTTTTTGTGTTTAATTCGTAGACCTCGGTTTAGTTTTTAAAAATTTAATTTAAATTAAATTTAATAATGTTATTATCAAGTTCTGTTACAGCTGTTTGGCTTACAAGGCCATTTTCAAACTGTCCTTAGCCTTAAATTTATCTTAATAATTTTGTTGATTGTAATACACTTGAAAGAGAAGTACGTCGATAACAACAAATTTATAATAAATAGTGTTAATCTACAAAAAAAAATCAAGATTCATTTTTATGTAAATACCGCACAAGAGTCCCAACTGCTCCCGTCTGGAGCCAGTAAGACTATGGCATCCCCAATTGAGATATGTTGTGAGGGAATTGGGGAGGAGAAGGAGACGGGGGAGGGGAAGGAGACGGGGAAGAGGAAGGTTGGGTAGTACCTGGCTATTCAGATCTGATTTATTTTTTTACATGAGCTCCACACAGGAAATAATTTCCCTCAGGGCCTATGTCATCTTTGGGAATGCTGTGTGGAGGGTTTTTTTTAAGGAAAGGAAGGAGAGGAGAGTTCTGGGAAGGAAAAGGGTTTAAGGGGTGGGTAGGAATCTGGGGTTCAGTATGTCCTGGTCATCCGCCTCCAAGACCTAGACAAACCTCACCCCCATGAACCCGGGCACCCCTGCTAAATCACCAAACGTAGCGAACCACTTCGGGTGACCTATGGCAGAGGTGTTGGTTATCCAATAAAGGTTCCCGGGGCGGCGGTACCCATTTCCGCCTCCCAAATTGATTAAAAGCCATTTCAAGCAACGTTTGAATTCTGAATGATTGTTTTACATCAGTGTGGTGGTGAGAGTATATTCCGCTCTGGAATGTGACGCAAATATGCTACGATTTATTTTTAATGAACAAATTGTGAAATAACGCAAATTAATCAAAAAAAAATTATGCGTACGCCGAGATTTGAACCCACGATCTCCAGATTGCTAGTCGAGAGCCATGACCCTCGACCACGGAGACCCTTGAATATATAATTAGTACGACTGTTGTATTCTCGAATGAATGTATCAATTATGAATGGATTAAATAAGACATTTCTTACCACTTTTTTGCAAACTCAAAATTCTTGTACGGAAAATGTAATTGTAAACTAAATAAACATTGGAAAGGAAAACATTCAAAGGAGAATTAAAAGATGGTAAAATCTTTTTCAAACTCTTGTCACACGTCAAATTTTTAAACAAACCGTTGTTAATAAAACAGAAAAACGTTACAAAAAATGCAGATTTTTCACTAGAACCGACCAACGTATATAAATTATTCTCCCTGTAGATATTATTATTTTATGAATTGAATCATTACTATTGTTGATAAACGAGATGGAGAAAAGAGTTAAAAAGAACGAGTTCCTGAAATGTTCTCAACGAAACCATCCGGGATGAAATAGGCTGCGAAATTACCATGTCGTGTCGGAGGAACTTAATACCCATACGAAAAATAAAATAAAAATCCAAATTGCGAGATGAATAAATTGCATCATCGGGATGCAAAGCCGGGAGATGTATCCTTGGTAATTGCAAACGGTTGAGGAAATACTATAATGATGGAGAATAATAATAACACTGATTATCTGAGGCATTTTCTCAGACATTCCACACACACACGAGAGATATATCATCATAATATATGTGGGGGCGTGGCCATTCAAACCCATATAGTCGTCACAGACGGGTAAAATGGGGTGTCAATGTTAATGACAATTTTACAGTTTGGGAGGCGGGAATGGGTACCGCCGTCCCAGGAACCATTTATTAGATAACCAACACTTCTGCCGTAGGTCACATGTGGTTCGCTACGTTTGGTGACTTAGCAGGGCTGCCCGGGCTCACGGTGTGAGGTTTACCCGGGTCTTGGCGCGGATGGGTATACCGAATGGCTGCATGACAGGCCGGTTCGGGAGAGAATGATTGAAGGAGTCCCTTTGACTTCTCCAGCCGTACTCTCTCGGAACACCGCCTTGCACCGCAGTTGGAGGGATGGATTCATATGTCTGTCACTCGTGGATACACTGACCCAAATTCCTACCCACCCCTAATACCCTTTTTCTTACCAGAACTCTCTCCTTCTTTCCTAAAAAGACCCTCCAGACCCAAAGATGACATAGGCCCTGAGGAGAATTATTTTCCCCAGGGTCTCCTGTGTGAAGCTAATGTAAAAAAATTTGACGGGTGTTAAGGAACGCACTTGACTTAAACCAGTGATTCCCGACATTATTTGGCGTAAAAAAAATTATGAAATTTTGATCTCCGGTGACTTTTTCGTTGACACGTTTTTTTTTCAATTTTTTTTTTCAAAAATCAAACAAAATAAATTTCTTCCACATATCGTCACTGATCACCCAACCGAGTAACCGCGCAACCCCCCACCCAACACTAACTGTTTAATACAAACTACTTTTTTAATTTGAAAAAACAAAAGTCACCGGAGACCAAAATTTCATTAGCATTTTTTTCTCCAAATAAAGTCAGGAATCGTTGGCTAAAGTAAGTCAAGTACGTCCCTTAACATCCTTTACATGTATGATGGTTGTATGTGAAAATGGCTACACCCACTTATATTATGAGGATATATCTCTCGTGTTTGACTAGCTTAACTACTTAATCAAAAACGTACATATTATGTGTGTAGTCATTTGTATAATCGCGTATGCTTCAAATGAAAAAAAAGTTTTTTTTTGTTTTATAAAATGTACACGCAAAAGCAATGGTGACTTAGTCCAGTCAAGTTAAACATGAAAAGGGGGTTGTGCTTGCAAAAGGTCCAGTCATTCTGATTTTTTTTTATAAATATGTTGTTAGGACCTAAGCCAATGTTAAAAAAAACAGATTTACAATTCCCAAAATGCTGTGCGAGTGGCGGTGGACGCAAAAAACCATAAAATTTTCGGACTTTTTTCAGTTTTTGCTCAATATCTCAGTAAATGAAGGGTCTGACCAGTATAGTTAGTATACATAATACTTTTAAAGTAAACTAAATTTGAGACTAAAGCGAGCTATATACAGCCAGAGACATCGGAACGGGGCCAAATCATACTCGAAGTCATCCTATAAATCCTCTTCAGATCCTGTTTTTTAAATATTGGTTTAGGTCCTAACAACAAAAATATAAAAAATTCAGAATGACTGGACCTTTTGCAAGCGCAGATGTACACCTTGACTGGACTAACTGATGACCTCACTATTTTAATAGATTATTTAGCTAATATAAAATTAAACCAGATACTCACGCGTAGACAAAAAATGATAAGGCCTTGTGGGTGGTTCCGTGACAACTTAAAATCAACCAAGCTCAACACCTCTTTGAAAAGTCATTAAAAGCTATGAAAAAAAATTAAATAGCCGATAACCTAACCTAACGTAACCGATTTAACCAATTTTTTCGTCACTTTCAATGACTTTTTAATTTTCAAAGGGAGGTTTTGAGTTGATTCTGAGTTGTCCAGTAACCATTATGGATAACTACCGCACCCAGCATAGGTGATCTCGACAACACAAAGGCTATTCTAGGATAATCTACTCCAGTGACTGTTTTCTACGAAAGCACAAGGCCGCAACAACAATCGCCAGTAAATTGGATCTCAATTTGCTGTAATAAAAAAAGTGAATAACTGCAATAACAACGGCCATCTTGAATTCTGTACGCCCATACTTTGTGCTTACATTATGTTGCGCGATACTTTTCCGTTTTATATTGTGAAGAAAGTGATTTGAGGTTGGGGCCGTTCAATTGATAATGTGATTTATTGCAGTTCACCGAAGATTGATTCAACTCAAAATTATTATCCAATATGATTTCATATCTGAAATGTAATCAATAACTTGAGAAACAAATTGCAGCAAAATGCTCGATACTTATTCATTATGTGATGCAAGTATTTGGCTTGTGATAAATTACCATTTAATATAAAATAAAAACTTTGGATCATTCAGGATTTAATTTTGCCTTCGTTTCAACATTATTTCACGTTCATATTATCATCAAAAGTTGCTCCTGGGGATGAATTATTTTGAATGATTTTTATTGCGAAAATGAGTTTTACTCTAAAGATTCCATTATTTAATTAATTCCCTCGCTCCTTCATTTCTTGCCCAAAAGTTTTCTGCGATGTTGGCTGATGGTTATTTTAACTAAACGGTAAAAAATTAAATCACAAATGTATTTCGTGAGATAATTTTAAATCATTCGTATTGCAAGTATTATGATACCAAAACTAACTTATGTTTTTAATTAAAAAATGATGATGGAACTAATTGTATGCCCTTGTAGACTAATTTACACGCTAACCTCCTTACACAATAAATGTGTTTCAAAATTTAAAGTGTTTTTATTTTTAGAAATATTTACACATTATTTTGTTTTTTTAAACATTAACTCCAAATAGGAGGCCCTGAGGAAAATAATTTCATTCGAGGCTTATCTTATCTTTAGAGATGCTGTGTGGAGGGTATTTTTTGTATAGGAAGAAGGAAACACAGCCAAACTGTAGACTCAAGAACGAATCGTAGAAACTACCCGTTTTCATGCGACAAATAATGTCAACTTGGGCGTCCGTTGGGCGTCTTTTCCGATTGTGCACCGGTGCCGAAGGAATCAATGACGCTAGTTTCTCGGTACATCTTCCATTGAAATACCGGTAGAACAAGGACGGCATTCCCACCCGACGTTTATGTGCTCTAAAGATTACAATCCGTTTATTAATATGGGAGAATCTACCAATCGTTGTAAAACTTAAAACATGTTCATTGGTAAGACCCTATGTTTGTACCCATAATAGTTTATAATTTGGGAGGTGGGTGTGGGTACCGCTGCCTCGGAAACCATGTATTGAATAACCAACACCCCTGCCATAGGTCATCCCAAGTTCGCTACGTTTAATGACTTAGCAGGGGTGCCCGGGTTCATGGAATGAGGTTTGTCTAGATCTTGGCGGCGAATGCGTCTGCCCATTAACTACGTAGCGGGCCTGAGCGGGCGAGGCTAGTTGAGGAAGACATGTTGACCGGACTCTCTTGCATCGCAGTAGGAGGAATTGATTCATACGTCCACTACTCCTATATCTTCTTCCCTCTCAGAACCTCCTCCCCTTCCTTTCCCTAAAACACCATCCACACAGCATCCTCAAAGATGATATAGGCCCCAAGAGAAATTGTTTTCCTCAGGGCCTCCTGTGTGGAACTAATTTAAAAAAATGTAACTAGTTTCAGCAGAAAAATAGTGCTGTCTTTATTGCAGCGCTTAGATATGTATTTTCTATCAGAAATAAGAATTAAATTACGTAGGTATGAGATTACATAATAATACACTTTCATAAAAGTACAGCAACGCCTTAAACGGTTAAAGCTTATGAGTTTTTTGGTTATTGAATATCACGTGATAAATTGGATGTGCTCAGGCAAGTGTGAGGTACAAATTGCGTGACTGGAGATGAATCGTGACACTAACGCGTTTGGAACAAAATTTAATTGAATATCGGCTATCATCAAAATGCTCCCTAGTAAGTCACCCAACGCGAGTTTGGTAATATTAACATAATATTATAAAGGTACAGGTAGGTACTTACCGACAAGAGCTATTGAAAGTTTTGACAAGTTAAGATAATTTATTTAATCGGACATGTGGGCGGTAGATGTGGCCAAAGTTATAAATAAACGTGCTGGTAGATATATGCATTCGAGACGTTATATATTACTGATTTATGATGATGTTAGATAATATTATTGTCGTCTTTCGATTCAAGCGGTCATCTGAAAGTGTCAAGTGTAATTTTTCTCGAGTATTTTATTAATTCCCGGGAGGTACCTCTTAGGGAACATAGTTTTTAAAAAAAATTCTAAATTGATTATGTTTTTTTATCAGTCAAACTTTATTCATTACATTTATTTTATCATATATTATTTCCTAGAAGATCCAGGAAGAAGAAATCGTATTATTTCAGAAGCATTTTTTTACTTTTTCACTGGGAAAAAGAGTGAGACGATAAATGGGTTTGAGCGGGGCGGGGTTGCGTGCCGGGACGAAGTAACTAATTAGTAAGATTCAATGAGGGTCGATAAGAGCCAAGAATGGGGGGGTACAGGGCCGGATCTACGAAATCTGGCGCCCTGTGCAGTAGGTACCGATGGCGCCCCCCCCCCCCCTACATTTTACTTAAGGTTTCATAAGAAAATGGTCTTTAACTACCTTTTCCTAGAGACTTAAATCGTACAAAACAAAACAATAGCGAGCGTACGGACGACACACTAACTAAAATTGTCAGCATTTTGAAAGGTGCAAGTCGGTTTGTTTGATTCACTAGAACAAAATACCGCGCTGTGATTGGTTATTAAATTTGGATCGCACCCATTCGTCGTAAAAGACGGTAAACGATATATGGAAAAATAGATCTTACGTTTAAACTAAATATATGGAATTTGTAAAAAAAATTCTGTAACTGACTATAAATTCGTAAGCCGTTGATACCAACCTGATGCGTGCGCATTCTGTTTCTTTGGAAAGTGTTGCTAGAGCGTAATAATTATTTCGTACTATGGGTAATTTTTAAACGATTTAAGGAATATTATAACTAAATTTTAATACAATGTTTATTTTCTCACGGCGCCCCTTCGGAGTTGGCGCCAGGTTTTTGCACGTTTTTGAACGTGTGGCAGATCCGGCGCTGGCGGGGTAAGAAGTAAGAGGATTTAAGAAGAGCCAAGAAAGGACAAGGCGTGCCACGTATGAGGGTGGGGTGGAGGGGAGAAAATTCAAGAAGACGCAAGAATAGACAAGATAGATCAGTAAGAAGTAAGAAGATTCAAGAAGATCAAAGAAGAAATAAAGCTAGCCACGAAGGGGGGGGGGGGGAGGGAGAAAAGATGTAAGAAGAGACCAGAATGGACAAGGGTTGATAAGAAGTAAGAAGATTCAAGAAGAGAAAAAACGAGCCAATGAGTGGCGAGAAGATGCAAGAAGAGCTGATAAGAAACAAGAAGATGCAAGAAGAGACAAGAAGAAGGAATACTTAGAAAAAATGTGTACAGTTCTCACGCGGCAGAAGTAAAACCTTCATAAAACTAAAGTAGACAACAGTGTGGAGGCTACGAAGCACCACACAAATAGGAGACCGATTAGGACAGGAGACTCCTCTCGCAGGCTAAATCCTATTGATGTGCGAGTATGTATTTGTCTCTTTATAGTCCCGCATTTACGTTTCAAATCACAACGGTGCTAAAGAAATTTTCACTTCAAAAACAACGCTCGATCAATTCCTTTATTCCCACCGGCTTATTAGATTGCCATATTTTATCGATCGATTAAATTCCAACCTCCTTCCCGTCCTCAGAGCACGTATTCCAAGTCCTAACGTGCCCCCTGGTGTACCAGTCTCACCGGGACAGGAGAGTTTCTGGCTGGTACAATCGTATCGAGTACAATAAAAGTACGATAAAAAATCGTTTTGTTTTATATGACTCAAAAATATTAATTTTCCATTTCAAAGTTGAAATTTTCAAGATGGTTTTTTTTTTCAAAAGTTGAAAAGGTTTTTGAAAGTTTGCTTTTATTTTTGTTTAACATACCTATATTATTATAAGTTATAACTCATAACACATTAGATCAGAAGTGAAAAGCAGTTATGGCCCATATCGAATTATTCGTTTTCATAGTGCGACATTTTACCTCTCATCCTATTTTGAAATGTGTAAAAAGTAATGAACTTATATGATATTATACAATATATTGCATTACTTCACGATTTTAGTAACCTTTAATGCTGTTTTCGGTAGGTACGCAGTATTTAGTATACATAACTGAACTGCCTCAGTACTGACTCGGTATAATTATTTCCCTCCGTTAGTATTCTGGGCAAAGAGGAATACGTATGGTAGTCAGTCTCAAAATTTCTGCACTGAAAAAAATACCGACTTCCAGTATTACGTAGTGGAATCGGAAAGCTTACCAATGCAAGCATTTCTGGACTACAAACGCATCATTTAAAATTGTTTATAGAATTACCATATCGGTGAACTGAAAATGCTTCTGTACGACAATTTAAAGATGATCAATCATTTAGAAGAGTGATACAGTTCAACAAAATTGCTGAAATACCCTTTTAAAACTAATAAAACATAAGAATTCTTTCAATAGCTTGTACTTAAACATTTATTTTTATTTTTTTTAATAATTTTATTTACCTTAAAAAATGGAACATGTTACTTTTCCTCCATTAAAAGCATTTGCTTGTGGATGGAGGAGCTTGTGGATACATTTTAAGTATGTACAATTTATACAATCAAGTGTTTCACATAATATATGCACAGATTCACAGTTAATATACATACACCGTTAAAACACAGTTTAATCATATCGCAATCAAAATCCTTTAACTAAAAGGTAAAATCATCCACATGTATTCAGTAATAAGTAAAATAGGTATAATTTTTAGTTTGACATTATAATGAATGTATAAATCTTGGTATTTTGATAAAGAATATTATTGGTCTAATGTATATGAAAAGTAGCTACTTACCAATAAATCAAATTAATTCACAGATTTCGTGATTCTTTTCTCTTGATAACAAATTAAGAAATTGTACCATAAAATAATATTATTCCGAAATTTGACTGCGATTCACCAATAGTAACACCAATATTACATTATATAATATGTGACTATATCTTATTAAATGAAAATCTAATACGTTTACCAAAACTCAGATAGTTATGGTTACGGGTGATAGCTATTTCTCTCTCCGAAGTCACTGTCTAAAAGTAATGACCGTTTTATAAATTATTGTAAAATGTGTTTTTAAAATTTTAAACGCCCTAAATGAAGTAAATTCAATCCAACGCCTAATCAGAGCAAGCCCATTATGCCAAAGCTCATTAAAAGTCAAAACGTTAAAAAAACATATGTTTCAATTATCACAGGAAGTTTGTGCCATTTTCTTGCAATTTTGTCACGCATGGACTATGAAACTCATTTATTATATTGCCCTGTTGCAAATGCTGACAATTGCACTCTTTTTGTCTGATGCCGTTCGTATCATTTAATTAAATCGGAGAACCACAGTTTCCTTGTTGCGGTTAGTTCCTACACAGATGGAAATGGAGATAGTCTCGCGTGATATGCGTTTACCTATTGCACCTTTCGAAATGGTATAATAAACTTAACGAAAACTTAGAAAATAAAACGTTATGTTTTAAAGCTTTTTATACGAAAGTTTGATAATTTTTAATCTCTAAATCTTGAACCATAGAGAAACCTTTATAAAACCAATAAACTACCTATGGGTATAGATATAGATTTTGATACACACATGGTGGAGAGATGAGCACCTTTGCTCTAATCAAGAAGTCGCGGTCATTAATTTCATTGAACAAAACCATTAACAATACAGTATAATATGCACCTCTTTACAGGGTGAAGGTTTCTCGTAGTAGGTATATATTCGTATCATCCTGGAGAAATTCAAATAGGGAGGCAGGAATGGGTATGGCCGCACCGGGAACCATTTATTGAATAAACAACACATCTGCCATAGGTCACCCATGTGGTTCGATACGTTTGGTGACTTAGCAGGGTTGACCGGGTTCATGGGGTGGATACACTAAACACTAGATTCATATCCATCCCTTCCTCCGTAGAGCTAATGAAAAAAAAATACCAACATTCAGATTTGAAACTTTGTTTGAAATGATTTTACCTTTGTTGTGAGACTACATTTGAATAGTCTCTGAAACTTAAAACCATTCTTCCCTCTTGCTTTCCCTGTATATTCTGGTAATTAGTAAAAAATATATACCTAAACAACTCTTTCAAACTTCTTTACAATATCCAGAACATATAAATACAAACTCGAAGCATTACGTTAGTTTTCACCATAATGAGTCTTGTAGTCTTTAAATTTTCAGATATAAAAACATATTACTGAAATAACGTTGTGTTGCCTTATGAAGCATTTTTTTAGTTAAGTTCTTGAAATGTTTCACATTGTATGTTATTCAAACCTTTCATTTGAAGCTAGTTTTAGATGACGACAGCATCGATTATATGATCGTAACATTAGGTCACACGCGTGTTTAGACATGATGACAAGCAATCATTTCATTGCACAACATGGTATCACCTTTATCTATTACACGTGGTGCATTTTTCTTTTTGTTTAGAAATTAGCATCTAAATACAAGAAACGTATTTCTCAAGGAAATGTGTGCTTTAATTATCTACTAACTCAGTAGCAGCATTTCTCTAATTATGTATTATTATTATCTTTAATGTTTTAAGGCTCCTCTTAAGGACTATCAATTTAATTAAGCAGGATTTTAAATAAAAAAAACTCTAGATCCGAAACAGTTCTTCTGTCACTCATATTGAATAGATTCGGGAATTAGATAATTGTCATTGAATTTTTCTTTCTGTATTTTTAGTTTATAATTGAAAAAGTTTAGAATTTTTTTTTAATCTTTCTATTGTTCGAGAATGCACTTATAGTGAGGGGACCATACAGTTGAGTTATATTCAACCGGACTCCTCACTATTGATATGTACTGAAGTTTTAATGTTGGTAGGAATTTTAAAAGAAGAAGAAATTTAATGGAGATGGTTTGAAAGAGGGATGTGTAAATACAAACGATAGAAGAAGCGCGCTAATATTATTTAAAAAAAAACGATAATAATAATTAATATACTGTTAATAAACTGTTGTGAAAATGTTTAATAAAATTCGACTTATTTAAAAGAGAGAGAAAAAAATTATGGACATCTGAGTTATGTAGCATTTAACGAAACACCTTCAATTTTTTCATGCCTGTAGTATGTAAAATCACAGAAACAGATGTGTTTTTATAATTTTGGGAGCATACAATGCAATTTCTTTCTATTGAGGGAATTTAGATGATTATCTCAAAAATAACAAATATTTTAAGAGCTTAAACTTGTGTTCAATGAAAGTATGCAACATGTAGGTAGAAATTCGGAATGTGGGATCTTAAAAATAATTTTTTGATGTGGGTGCACCGAAAGCTCGTCTCTTTTGAGCGCGGATATTTGATAACAAATATTAATTAGACAGACGGTTCATTATAGATTATAATTGGACAATCTAAACTTTGTCCATATCAAGCATAACACCATTATAAAATTAGTACGAAAACTGACTTATAATAAAGACCACATTCCGTTGTATAGAAATAAATAATAAAAACATTTTCCGTTTTTAGATTAATATATTCTGATGGATAATCGAAGCGTGAATAATTTTATTATATGCATACGTATAAAAAGCTGCAAGGTCGTTTGCAATATAATGTGCCAGAACTTTCAAGACATATTTGATTGACACGACCTTGGTTGGTCAACGGGGCAGTTGATCTTTTAAAATTTCGCTTTGTAATTTTAAATAACAAAAATTGTATTAATAAGATTGTGAGATGTGAATTAAAAACACGATATAAACTAATTAATAAACAAATTTAGATGGTTTTTTATTAAGCTTTCATGCTAAAAGTTATTATTTCATTGTTTGAAGAAAATGATTTTATCTAAGCAGTGATTGGGTGTTTCCGTTAGTAGACAGTAAAAGGGGAAATAAATTTTAAATATTCAAATTCTCAATTCCTGGAAAATTACTGAAGATGTATAATAATATTTTCTTAAATGGCTGTAATTCATTTTCCTTGTTAGTTTGCCTCTATATGAACAGTGCGGCCTCGATAGGTAGGAAAGATACTAATCATCTGTTATCTGAGATCCGAGGCACCTACCTTCATATTTAAAAATACATGTTCCAATGAATCACAACCGTGACCTGAATGGCGATTTAATATCTTTTGTGGATATGGAAAGATCCCAAATAAGAAATCGGCTGTTAAATTTATGTGATTTTCTATGTTTCAATAACTTTTTCTATGACGTGAGCCGATGTCAGCTATCGCATATTTTACTTTAGTGCCAGCCTCTGGTGGGCCGCTTGTCACCCGGTGGCCGCGGCATCTGCGCATGCGCGAGAAAATAATTCAAATATTTGAATAATATTTCCGACAAAAAACTTTTGGTCTACGATTTTGGCCCTTATATGTACACAATTTGTATGAAGAACAATGTCAGAATCGCTTGCGCTGTCATTACTCTCGGAGACGCTACAAGTTTCATTCACCTTGTCACCCTGGAATATTTTTAAAACGATTTTTTCTATGACAATCGGCTGTCAGAATTTGCCGCGAATTTAACGGTCGCAATAAATGCGTGTATCGCGAATAAAACGATCATAAAACCTATTAATTTACGTAATAAATGCAAGTAATGTGGTTTTCGTAGATAGTTTATTGTGATGTGAACGTGTTTCAGTTAATAAAATATACAATAGCTCAAAATTTATCAACAAAACATTCAATTCAAAATTCAAAGTGGTGGTTTTTTAGTGTTTTTTGCGAAGTTCCGCGAATTTCCGCTAAATGGCCTGGCCTCTGACCACGTATGACTGTAAGCGTACAAGATCATTTATTCATTTGATGTACGTTTTATTTTTTATTTATTTTACTTAAGCCCTTTTTCGGGGCTTTTACATACGAAATTTACGAATTACACTGTGATTAAATAAAATATAAATACTATATATTTCTTTTACAAAGAAATTTGCAGTATTTATTGTACATAACTGAACTGCCTCAGTAACATTATTTTGTATTTAGGTTCTAGGCCGTAGGATCACCGGTGAATCGGCAAAAATGCTAAAAAAAAAAATTATATTGCATTTTTACCCTTATGTATAAAGAAACTGTATCAAGAACAAGGTCAGAATTGCTTGCGCCAACAGTACTCCCAATACCGCCAAAAGTTTCATTCACCTGGCAGCACCAGGATATTTTAAAATGAATCATCTGTGGAATTTGGCCGTCATTTTTAACCGCGAAATGAACTATCAAAGTCGGTTTATGGTCGGTCACAAAAACTTAGATAACCCTATCAGTTCATCAAATAAACACAAGGGGTGTTGTTTTATCGATAGTTTATTGTTCAAAGAATGTGTTTCGGTAAATAAAATAAACGATAGTTCAAAATAAATACACAAAATATTACTTCAAAAGTATTCTTTCCGAGATTTCGTATGACGTATGGCCAAAAAATCCTGGCATTCAATAGGTTAGATAAATTGAAAATGTCCACTCACTTGATATAATTATTTCCCTCCATTAGAATTCTGGGCAAAGAGGGATGCATATTACAGTTAGTTCCAGAATTTCTGCACTGAAATAAATCCTGACTTCAGTATTACATAGTGGAATCCGGATTATCAATTCAAGCAATACCGGACTATATCAACTAAATCGTTTAGAATTTAAAATAATGTTGTTGTTCAACATAATTGATGGGATACGCATTTAAAAATTTAGAAAACGTAAGAATTTGTTTTGTAGTCTTTAAACAGCCTGTACATGTATATTATAATATGTGTTCCATACGGGAGAATTGTACTCAAGTTGACTTCTAACAAATCCAAAAAATAATAGTTTAATACACTTAATATTGTTAAAATTTCTAGTTAGTCTAGTTATAAATCTCAACATTTTTAAGCCCTTATTTACCAAGGATTTGATATTTCTGAAGTTTCGTTTCAATCTCTGTATGCATGAATTACTTAGCTTTTTTGTGCAAATGGCCAATCCATGGTATACAACTATTAACCTACATTAAATAATTATTGAATAAATAATCATTTATTCAATATTTCGTGTTTCAAACTAGTTAAAATCGGCGACAGCTGACATTACCATTGAAAAAGCAATTGACAGCCATGAAAAATCACACAAATTTGACAGCCGATTCCGTATAGAATGTTTTCCGTATCCATACAAGATACAGAATCGCTCCTCCGGAGGTCAAATACTAATCTAACCAAGCACCATCGCCGGGACAATCACCTAAGAACACTGTGACCGTTAATAAAAAAAATATTAAGCCTATTTACGGCCTATTAAAGCACATTTCATTGTATAAACATATATTAATATCAAATGTCTTAATAAACACTTCAACCGGACGAAGTTCCGACATAATGCAGGTTTAATTTCGATTTCGAAACATAGGTACGTACATGATATCATTACGGGGTCACCATGCAAGCACAAATCAAAACAACCCATTAGGGCCATCAACAGAAGGTCCCCACGAGAGTTTCTCGGAAAAACTTGTTTCAGTAATCTCCGCAGGCATTGAGATAATTGAGCGAAATTTAATAGCATCAATCTAAGAAATTATCTACGTATCATCTATGAATGTAACGAAATTCACGTGCTTGCGCATCACGCATTATAATTGATTTATGTTTTTGTAACATATGGATAAAGATGGATTTTTGAAACGTTGGCGAATCGGTAAACAGTCCCAGAGCAACCGGATATTTAAATTTCTTGATTTATTGCTTTAAAAGCAGATGGTTTCTGGTATCACAACGCATGGTTACAAGAAATCAACTAAGTTGGATAGTTCTTCTTAATTTATAGGTTATGTTTGGATATATAAAACTGCTTGAAGATTTAATGCTAGAGATTGAGAAAAAAAACAGTAAGGATACGATTAAGCCGAGAATACAGAAGAAAATCTATTTTTTCCGGATAACGCCCTATAGCGAGTGGCGCGCATTGTATGATTGCTCGGTTTTCACCCATAGTTGTTTCCAATAGCAATATTTATCTGGGGAATGCTGGGTATCTGCGGCCTTAATTCTTGAAGAGATGTACCATTACGGCTGATTGCGGGTGTAAAGTTTCTTATCAATACCAGACGTCCTGAATGAAGTAGGATCATATAAACCGGAAAAAAGGCTGCCAACTCAGGCTTCTGATTCTTCCCAAGTGTAGAACTATCTTACCAATGCTGATGACCCTGGGAAGACTTTCGAAATTAATTAACTGCCTCGCAGAAAATGTAAATATTTTCCATATGTCCTTCAACTTAAACACGAAGTTTACCTTAACTTTTAACCATTTGTAGCAACATGTAACCCCTTTTTGTCCTACATTAGCTATCAATGCTAACCCTATTTTTTGTAATTTTTTTAATCTCCTTTGTGATGGTTATGGTTGTTGTACTGTTTTTGCAAAATAATTAAATATAATTTATGTAGTACAGGCAAATCATTTTAAAGTACTCCAAAGCAGTGCTCGTACCCACGTGGTCGTTGAGCATTCGAAAGTTTTCTATCTAGTTTGGAACAAGGTCCAATTTAGATGCCTAAATTTTTTCAAACTATATATAACGACCATAAATTATCATTTTTTGACTGTTAATATGAAGATTAATATAGCTTATAAAAAAATCTAAGAAGCATCCTGAAAAAAATGTACTAAAGCCCTTCACTCATAAATTCAATACACTCAAAAGCTGTTAAAATATAAAAATGTGTCTTTTTACTATTTTTGTTTTTACTTTAACTTTTCCGGAGTATGGACATCTTGCACGCAACTGCCAAGATCCATTCAACTATTCTATTCTCTTCTAATCTTTTAATTTTTTCCTTAACTCGAAGCATTTTGTCGATTTATGGATAAGTTAACCCAACGTATAATTATTTCAAGTTATTTTTTTTATTACTAATGCTCTCTAATGACAACATTGCGTTTAATCTTTAGACATATTTTTAATAATAATAATTATTATTATAGTGTACAATTCATCTACACACACAGCATACTACACAAAAAAACACTGGAATGTTTACCTTCCGTGTGATTACAGCAATAATACCCAGCGCTCTTAATGTGTTTAAGTTTTCAAGATGATTTGACACAAACTAACACCGAAAATAGTTTAATGAGGGTCATTAGATATAAAAAGTAACATGTCATTAAAAACCAGTGCGTTAAAAGAAAGTTCTTGAAAATTAGTTTTAAGTGACTTGCATAGACAGAATCAAGAATTCTCATACAGAGGCACACGCAGAGACGCAAAGGTGTTTATAGTTTATTTGTGGAAAATTAGATTGGCGAAGTTCGACTCTTGTGAATTGATCAATTCCTTGAAATCACACCTTCCGGAATTGGAAAAGTTTTTTATTCGTATTAAAATTTAATATTTTTCTTTAGGTTTTTTTACAGTAGTTCCACACAGGAGACGCTGAGGAAAATAATTGCCCTCAGGACATATGTTATCTTTGGGGTTGCGGTGTGTAGGGAATATTTAAGGTATGGAAGGAGCAGTTCTGAGAAGGAAAAATATGCAAGGGGGGTGGGAATTTGGGGTTCAGTGCGTCCAGGTCAGCCGCCAAGACCTAGACAAACCTCACCCCATAAAACCGGATAACCCTGCTAAGTCACCAAAAAACGTATTGGGGTGACCTACGACAGAGGTGTTGATTATCCAATAAATGGTTCCTGGGGCAGCGGTACCCATTCCCACTTCTCAAATTGAAAATTATTTTTCAGCGAATTATGTTATTACGAACGATTGAATACGTAAAAAAGGTATTTTCCCTAGTATCTCATACTTTTAAATATACTTTATCAATAACAGAAAACAAACAAAATGGTTTTGAAACATTTTACAATCGTTGTTAAAGAAATAGATTGTTCCGACGATTATCTATATCATTAGGAATCCAAAACGTTCAAACGTGTACAAACCGGAAAATTATGCTGAAAGCTGCAATATAAGACATTTAGATTCGTATAAATAAGTCGTCTCAAAGTGGTTTAACCACAGTTTGAAAATGGCCTTGCAAGCCGAAACAGCTGTAACAAAAATACTTGCAGAACTTGATAATAACATTATATATATTTTTTTTTAATTTAAGTAAATGGATTTCCACAAATTGAATACAAAAACAATTAATATATAAATGCAAAATAAAAATTTATCTTATTGGTGTGTAGGAAAAGCTCTCCATCAGATCTCATAATGTACGCTAGCATGTGAATTGTAGGTATAACGCTGTAGATACACCTAAACGAGGGTTTTATATTTGATTACAAAACATTATTCAAGAGCCCCTCTTTTAAAACTCGTGCCTGATGCGACCGCCAAACACTCTCCGCATACAACGCGTTAATTGGTTTAACTAATTGAAGGTTTTCAAAGAAGACAAGTAATAATTAAGCTTATTAGTTAGTAAACATAATTGCGGTAGGTGTAATACGTGCAAAACATTTTCATGTGGCTGTGTTGTACACTCGTACACTGTGGAACTATGAATGTAGGAAAAGATTAAAAAAATTGAGTCATAAAAACAAAGGTTTTTTTTTAATTATTTTTTTTTGACAATACATCTATTTTCAATTTTCGACCCAGTTGCGCCAACTCTCCGGCCGGCTAGTACCTATTCAAATTTCAAAGTAAATGATTTTTTTTGTTTGAATCAGGATTGAACCTTCCTCATCGGGGACTGGAGCCAACATCGCTAACACCTAAGCCTATTCCTAATTGACTTTTTGTTTACATTAGCTCCACAGATGAGGCACCGAGGAAAATAATTTCCCTCAGGGTCTATGTCATCTTTGGGTCTGGGGGCTCTTTTGAACAAAGGAGGGAGATGAAGTTCTGGGAAGGAAAACGGTATTAGGGCTGGATAGGAATCTGGGGATCAGAGTCTCCAGGAGTGACGGACATATGAATCCATCCCTCCCACCGCGGTGCAAGGCGATGTTCCGAGAGAGTCCTGCTGGAGAGGTTAAAAGGTCTCCCTCAACCTGTCTCTCCCTATCCGATATGCCACGCAACTGGTGAGCAGATGCATCCACCGCCAAGACCCGGTAAACCTCACCCCAAGGTAGCGACATTTATTTCGTAAATTAACTGCCGTAAATTTTTAAACATCCAATTTCAGAAAAATGCGTGTGTGTACATGAACACTACCAAAATAAAACAGAATTTATAAAATGCATTTTTATTTACATCGAGTGTATCTGCTGAGTTTCAGCTCGATCAGATTACGGGAAGTGGATTAATTTCCACTGCCAAGATTCCATTTTATTAATTCACTAATTTATTTATTCAATCAAGAAAACCAAATCGTAAGATAGGTGTAATAAAAGGGATTTATGCGTTAAAAAAAACTTTTTCTAAATATGTTGCCTAAGCGAATAGGACCTTGCCAAGAAGAAGTTTCTTGTTAAAGCCTAAAGTAAATAAACCTTGCATGTAGTGTAAGTTGTTAGTTATTGTTATGTTAAGATCTCTATGATACAACATAGAACGATTGTCTATGGTTGAGCCACTCTCTGTAAAACATGTCAACGAGATTCCAATAAATGTCATCTCCAATAAATAAGTCTTTTAATGTAATAGTTAACATTATAATATGGTGTCAGAAGTTAAAAACATCAAAGTCTCAAGTGTAAAGTTTATTATAAAATAATACATTAAGTGAAATTATAAAGGATTGAAAAGATTCTAAGTGATTAATATAAAATTAAAAATGGCGAGTGTAAACGCCTGTCCGCCAATGAGTTTCGATGGAAATCTATCGCACAACTGGTCAAAGTGGATCTTAAAATTTGAATTATTTTTGCAAGCATGCAATCAAGATACCGCTACAGATTCCAAAAAAGTTGCTCTACTTTTATTCTCAATGGGCGAGAATGCTATCGAAATTTTCAACACATGGACCGATGTCGATAACAAGACAGCAAAATACGCCGTGGTTATTAAGAAGTTTGAGGATTATTTTATGCCGAAAAAACATAAAACAATGGAAAGGTATAAATTTTTCACAAGAAGACAAAGAGAAGATGAAAATTTTCAAGATTTTTTATTGTCACTTCGTAAATACATTGCGTCATGTGAATTTGGAAACATGAAAGACGATATTTTAAAAGATATTTTTATCATTAATATGCACAAAAAACACTTCAGAATTCGAGAAAATCTATTACAACAATCCGATATTGACACTGATAAAGCATTCAATATTGCTCAAAATATGTTGTTGTCAAATGAAGCTGTAACAGAACTTCAAGAAGAATTTCATTCTACTAGTGAAATACATAATATTCACGGTCGTCGGGATAAATTAAGGAATACGTCAAGAAACCAAAGAAGTCCATCAAGGAATCGATTTGGAAGTCAGTCAAACCAGTACACAAGTCATAATCCAGTCGGAAAGGAAAAGTCATTTCAATTCTCGCAGAGAAGTCATTCAAAAGTACAATCATGTAAACGATGCGGAGAAATTCATCGCACCAGATGTCCGGCAATGAGAGTTAAGTGCCACAAATGTCATTCTTTTGGTCATTTTTCGAAAATGTGCTACAGTAAAATAATAAATTCTAAAAATAATGTAGGAATGTTATTTTCTGAAAATAACAGTGATTCAGATTTTAATATTGGTACAATCAATTTAGACTTGATTAACTCAGATAAATATTGTCAAAATAATTCGATAGATAAGAGTGGTCAACTAATTTTAAATAAAAATACTCAGAAAATCTGTCAAAACAATTCAAATGTAAACAAACAAAGTTATGATTGTTACATGTCAAATTTAAATATTCCAGTCAATGATTTTAAAATCAAGTCAGAGTCTAACAATGTGAATGAGGAATTATTTATAAGTCATATTAATATCCAAAATGTTAATAATTTGCATAATACAAATTGGATAATTGAAATAACAATTAATAACTGTAAAATACATGCCATAATCGACACAGGAGCGATGGCAAATATGATTTCGTTAGAAAATTTTAATAAATTAAAAATACCTAAGTCATTACTAAAAAACACAAATGCTAAAGTGACAGCATTTGGAGGATTCAATGTACCTATAATTGGAGAATGTAATTTAAAATGTTATTACAATGAAAACAAAAGTCAATTAATAACATTCATAGTATGTAAATTTAAATGTCAAACAATAATTGGTTTAAAGATGTGTGAAAAAATGAATTTAGTTCAAAAAATTTATCAAAATTCTTTTGTGAATTATAAAAATACTGAAAATTTATTAAGGCAATATAACGATGTGTTTCAGGGTTTTGGATGTATACCGTACACATGTCATCTGTCAGTGGATCCGAACGTAATTCCAACAATAGATGCTCAACGCAGAGTTCCTTTCAAACTAATGGACAGACTAAAAGAGACACTAGATGGAATGGTAAAACAAAACGTTATAGAAAAAATTACAAAACCTACAAAATGGGTGAGTTCGTTAGTCATCATAGAGAAGCGTGATGGTAAATTGAGGTTATGTTTAGATCCCAAAAATTTAAATAAGGCATTACAAAGGTCACATTATCCATTACCAACATTTGAGGAAATTAGATATAAAGTTCACGGAGCAAAAATTTTTTCTCATCTTGACGCAACATCAGGATATTGGTCAATTCCGTTAGATAAAGAAAGTGCAGAATTATGTACATTCAATAGCCCATTCGGGAGATATTTTTTCAAACGTTTACCTTTTGGTATTAAAAATTCTTCAGAAATATTTACTAGAGTAATGAAAGAATTATTTGAAAATATTGAAGGAGTAACAATATTTATTGATGATATTTTAGTTTTTGGAAAAGATCAAGAGAGTCACGATAAATCTTTAAAACAAGTGTTAGATAAGGCACGGGAAAATAATTTAAAATTTAACATGAGTAAATGTAAATTTAACGTCAAAGAAATTAAATTTCTAGGTCATATATTTTGTGATGAAGGAATAAAAGCTGATTATTCACAAATTAGTGCTATTAGGGAAATGAAGTCACCTAAAGATAAAAAAGAATTACAAAGATTTTTAGGAATGATTAACTATTTAAGTCCATTCATCAAAAATATGTCAGAAAAAACTAATGTATTAAGACAATTATTAAAGAAAAACGTAGAATTTTTGTGGGATGAAAATTACGAAAAGTCGTTCAATGAATTAAAAAATATAATTAGTTCAGAACCAATTTTTACACATTACGATAAAAAAAAACCGATTACATTATCTGTTGACTCATCAAAATCAGCAGTAGGCATGGTCATTATGCAAGACAAAAGACCAATAGCATATTCTTCAAAAACACTCACACCAGCACAGACTAGATATGCACAAATAGAAAAAGAATTATATGCTATAGTTTGTGGTTGTTATAAATTTAATCAATATTTATATGGTCAAACCGTATATGTGCAAACTGATCATAAACCATTAATTACTTTATTTAAAAAATCGTTATATGACATACCAGCCAGATTGCAAAGAATGATGCTAGATTTACAAAAATATGATCTCATTGTAGAATATATTCCGGGAAAAAATTTGTACATTGCAGATACATTATCAAGGTCGGCATTGCCAAATACAGAAACATTAACTTTTGAAAGTGATATTAATTTACATGTTAACACTATAGTAAATAACATGGCAGTAACACCACAAAAATTAGAAGAAATTAAGAAAGCAACTAGGGAGGATGCAGCTTTACAAGTTTTAATAAAGTATTACATTGAAGGTTGGCCCACATCCAAAAATAAAATTAATTCTTTAGTTAAACAATATTGGAATATACAATCAGAAATAAATGTGTGTAATGATTTAGTTTTTAAAGGTCATTCTTTGATAATTCCTACAGTTATGATACCAGAAATATTAAAGAAAATGCATGAAGGGCATCAAGGGAATATAAAAACAAAGAAATTGGTTAGAGATTTTCTATATTGGTCAAATATGAATTCAGATATTAAAAATATGATCGAACAATGTCAAACATGTCTAAAATTTAAACCATCTAATCAACGCGAGTCACTTATATCGCACCCAATATCAAACTACCCTTGGGAACGTATTGGTGTAGATATTTTAACATTTAATAATATTTATTATTTAGTAGTAGTTGATTATTACTCAAAGTATATAGAAATTGCGAATATGAATAAGCATTACACAGCAGATGTAGTAGTAAAAAATTTAAAATCAATTTGCAGTCGACATGGAATACCATTAGAATTGGTCAGTGATGGAGGTCCACCATTCAATTCAGTCGCATTCAAATCATTTACGTATGAATGGGATATTTATCATATAACAACAAGTCCGTATCATTCTCAGTCAAACGGACAAGTAGAAAGTTCAGTCAAAATCGTAAAAAATATTTTAAGAAATTGTCAAGAAGATAAAACCGATCCATATTTGTCATTATTACATTATCGTACAACACCAAAAGAGAATTTACCTTCTCCGTCACAATTATTAATGTCAAGACAACTTCGTTGTAACTTACCGTCTACAAAAAGTCAGTTAAAACCAAAAGTAGTCAAATTTAAAGAATATAAAAAAGAAACAGAAAATCGTCAAAATAAAATGAAAAAATATGCCGATAGAGGTAGTCAGGATTTAAAACCATTAAATATTGGGGATAAAGTAGTTTTTAAAAGAAAACCAGAAAGTCATTGGGAGCCAGCAATAGTAAAAGAGTTGTGGAATAAAAGTCCAAGGTCATACATAATTGAAACTTCAAATGGAAATAAATATAGAAGAAACAGAATTCATTTAAGATATTTTTTTTTTTTTTTTTTTTTAATTGAAATAATAGATAATACATAATATAATCAACAAACAAGTCCTGCTAAGCCAATTGAATCGGCTTGTCAACAGGTGCTTATATTTTAGTTACATATTTATACATTTTTAAAATTTAAAATTTACATCTTATATCTACAGATACAACATTTTTTCATACATATCAAAATCAATATAAATCTTTTTTTTCCGATAGCCAATTTTTCACCATATATTTAACCTTATTCATAGAATTACATTGCTTTATAGTGTCAGGTAATAAATTAAATATCTTCGGTATGATATATTCAAACGTTCTCTGTCCGTACTTATTGTTAAATTTCGGAACTATTAACCCGTCGTTACGCGTGAATCTAGTGCTGTATTTATGTTCTAATTTCTCTTTATGCTGCGGGGTAAATATATGTTGAATTATAATTTTGTGCCAAAGTATTGCCTTAACAGGTAAAATTTTGGCACTCTGAAACAGCAACGGTTTATTTTGTCTCTGTTTGAAAATATTAGGGACGACCAATAATTTTACAATTGCGTTTTGTACAACTTGCACTTGTTTCAGATTGGTTATAGAAGTATTTCCCCATATTGTTAATCCATATCTTATAATAGATTCTGCTAGTGACATATAAATTATTTTAAGTGTTTCAATTGATAGGAAAAAATTTAATGTGTACATTCTGCCAGCAATCGATCTGAGTCTTTTACAGGTTTTTTTTTATATGTTTGTCCCATTTAAAAAAACAATCTACAGTAACACCAAGATACACGTATTCCGAAACTAATTCTAAGCTTTCACATTTACAATTAGTTGGAATATTTTTATGAATGCAATTAAAATTATGAGATATAATATTAGGATTAAATTGAAATTTGGCATTAGGTGATCTTATATGCATTACTTTGGTTTTTTTAGCATTTATTAATAGTCCTGCATCATGTGACCATTTACAGAGTTGATTAAAGTCAATTTGCATGAGTTCAATTGCAATTTTTAGATCTTTATGTGATATGACCAATGCCGTATCATCTGCGAATACAAAATGTTTCACAAAAGAGAAAAGTTTTTTCATTATGGTTACATAAATTATATATAGTGTAGGTCCTAATATGGAACCTTGTGGAACTCCTGCAGATACATTTTTTGTTTTACTAAAAGTATTATTTATTTTGATACATATTTTTCTATCTGTAAGATAATCTTTAAATAAATTTAACACATTTCCTCTTATTCCAATTTTTTCTAGTGTTTTAAGCAGTTTTTTGGAGTTAATTGTGTCAAAAGCTTTAGAGTTATCAATAAATAAAACAATAACATGTAATTTATTATTCAATTGGTTATTTACGTAATTGGAAAAATCTTGCAGTAGTTTTTCAGTATTTTTTTTTCTTTGGAAACCATATTGACTTGGATCAATGATAGAGAATTTTTCAATATAATTATTTTATTTATTTGATAAAAATTTTTCAAGAATTTTTTCTAATGCTGGTAGAATACTAATAGGCCTATAATTTCCCAGTTCAATGTGTTTTCCACCTTTAAATATTGGTCTAGTAATGCTACATTTAAATTCTTGTGGAATTTTTGATTGATTTATTATCAAATTTATTAAATGAGTAATTATTGGCCCAAGAGTTTTTATATTTCTTTTTAAATCAAACATTCTTATATTGTCAATACCTGTGCTTTTAGAGTTTTTCATTTTTTTAACAATGTTTTCAATATCGGTTATAGTAGCTCTTGGTATATATAAACTGTGAGGTAGTTCTTCCAGTACTATATTAGTAGCTTTGTGATTGCATTTATGTAACATGTTGCTGATGCTATCCGAGAAGTAATTCACAAAATCATTTGACACAGAATCCTCAGTTCTATCTTTTAACATATATCGTGTTATAGTTTGATCACAATCGTTTTTGGGTTTACGTCCTAAAATATTATTTATCTCGTCCCAGGTTTTTTTTGTATCATTAAAACAGTTTTTAAATTTATTATTATAGTAGTTCGTTTTATCTTTATTTATGAGTTTATTGACAAGGTTCATATGATAAGTCAAATGAAAATATTAATAATAATAGTCAAGAAAAAAGTCAACAAGACAGTCAATCATCAGAAGTAATAACTAAAAGTCAGAATACTAGTCAAATGTATTTTCCAAGTTTAGATTTTGCGGTTCCATCTACCTCAAGTCAAGTCATTACCAGATCAGGAAGAGTTGTGAAGATTCCTGACAGATACATGTAAAACTAATTAAAGATGTTTACATAAAATACAAACATTTTATATGTTTTAATTTTGTTTATATAAAATGCATAGTCTTAAGAAAAAATATTTTATTTTTGTTTATATAATTTCATGCAAATGTAAATGCATTGTCTAGCGAAGAAGACTGTTTTTAGTTTGTTAAAAAACATTAAATATATTTATATCTAAGTTTTCATTATAATTTTTGTTAAAAATGTCATAATTTAGTATTAAGTAAAAATATCGAAAAATATTTAGAGACAAGAGATAAAAATTCAAATTTATTATGTTAATTAAAAAATTAAAAATATTTATTTTTTTTATAAAAAAAAGGGAGATGTTATGTTAAGATCTCTATGATACAACATAGAACGATTGTCTATGGTTGAGCCACTCTCTGTAAAACATGTCAACGAGATTCCAATAAATGTCATCTCCAATAAATAAGTCTTTTAATGTAATAGTTAACATTATAATAGTTATGAACTTGTATTTTTAAAGACTTAATAAAGTTTTTGCTTTGCGGAACTTACAACGGTTATCCTGGATTTGGAAGCACTGAAGAAACTAGTAAGACGAAGTTCGTTTTGTTTACTAAAAGCAAATAAGAATTTACGATATTAATGGAATAACGGGTAACCCGTGATAAACGACTCAACGGTCATAAGTCATATGACTATAATATGACTTTCGTCATATATTATTACGCAATACTTTGACACCAATCAGAATATATTATAATAGCACACTTTACAATTCACATTAGGTATAAGAAGTTTGCCACCTTTTATCATTATCACAATCATTTATCTCTTGGTTGGAAAGGTGAATAGATTGTTATTTTTGCATTCACGCAAACATGATAATATTTGTTATTACGGTACATCTGCACACTTTTATATTCTATGCACATAAACATACTATATTTATTTCAAGTTGATTCTTGATTCAATGTTGTCATTCTGTTTGCACGAGTTTTATTTCAGTTTACACGAGAGTTCTTCCAGTTTAAAAATAATATAATAACATTTCATTTATATAGCGCAGTTTTGTGACATCTCACTTCAAGTGCGCTTAACTATAATAAATTTAAAAATAATCCTACAGTGCTCCTCATAATATTGGGAAAATAATAAAATGAATATACAGTATTTACAAAATAATGACATAAGAACAAAATTAACTAAAGAATATACAGTATTTACAAAACAATGACAGAAGAACAAAATTAACTAAAGAATATACAGTATGTACAAAACAATGACAGAAGAACAAAATTAAATAAAGAATATACAGTATTTACAAAACAATGACAGAAGAACAAAATTAACTAAAGAATATACAGTATTTACAAAACAATGACAGAAGAACAAAATTAACTAAAGAATATACAGTATTTACAAAACAATGACAGAAGAACAAAATTAACTAAAGAATATACAGTATTTACAAAACAATGACAGAAGAACAAAATTAACTAAAGAATATACAGTATTTACAAAACAATGACAGAAGAACAAAATTAACTAAAGAATACACAGTATTTACAAAACCATGACAGAAGAACAAAATTAAATAAAGAATATACAGTATTTACAAAACAATGCAGAAGAACAAAATTAACAAAGATAGTGCTGTTATAGCACACACGGGACAATAATAATAATAGACAATAGCGGTGCTATTGTAACACAGGACAAAACAAGAACTTTAAAACTTAAATATAATATACTAACAGAAAGGCCGTTTGCGTTTAGAAATGAGAGATATTCTGACATAAATTCGGATAGGAAACATAAAATAAAAATACAATTATGAGGAAACCGAAACCAAACAATTACGGGAAGCTTGAGAACATGGCTTATTATTATTACGTATATTGAAACATGAGTGTATTACCACGGCTTCTTCATAAAATAATTTTATTGTGATTAAAGTTTTGATTAAACCTAGTCATTATGCAAATTAAAATATGTAATAAAACAAACATGTTTTTATTACCTACTTCTGTTGTTAATTATTTATACTAAATGAACTTCTGATTGCAAGGTACATTATTTTTTCATTGATACCTACTCAGTCATGCCAGTAAAAAGATCTTGTTGAAAAGTTCGTCGCGTCTACTTCTACTGATTATCTACTTCCAGTTTTTTTTACTCCGTGAAACGAAAACCAATGTATTTTATAAATAATCTTTTATTTCATACTTATTTACAATAAGTAGTGATTAACCTCAATACTATTATACAGGGTGTAACAGCGCGTGCCCGAAAGATTTTAACCAGCTATGTATTCCTGAGCATATTTAAAGTACAAAATGTAGATGTCTATCACACGTCGTTACTGATCACACACCTACACGATTTCTTAAACTCCGTCTCGTTCCGGCAGCACGGTAACGTGATCCCGTCGCGATGTGTAGGAGTGTGATCAGTAGCGAAGTGTGGTAGTAAAATATATATATTTTTTTTTAATTGATAAAAAACATCATCGGACAGCAAAGTTACGTCTACATTTTATACTCGTAAGGGGCCGTTCAAGTATTACGTAACGCACTTGGGGGGAAGGGGGGGTCTTGTGAAACGTTACTGTGCGTTACGGGGGGGGGGGGGGGGGTTCGTACAACGCGTTACGTAACATGTTTTTCTTTATTTAGATAATAAAAACGAGGCAATTAAAATCTTCCAAGTTGGCAACCCTTGTCGTTCTCTAAATCTCTTGTTTTATTTATTACCGCAAACGCGATTAAAAAAATCTTCAAAAATTGCGTTACGTAATACTTGAACGCCCCTTAATATGCTCAGGATTAGCTGGTTAAAATCGGGTACGTGCTGTTACACCCTGTACCTGTATACAGCTTAAATCACTTTTATGACATCACCGAAATGTTCGAACGAGCAAGGTTCAAGTTGTCAATTAGTTTTCACATCAAATATCACTTTTTGCCCACCTCGTGATGTAGGAACTAGAAACTAGAATGCAAGTTGCTATGGACTGTAGGTTAAAGAGACAAATTTCCAATTATCTAAATTTGTTGAATGCAAAACATTATTTGTCCTTGAAAACATATAGGTTATTTTCGTTATTTGTTTTTGGGGTGTTATGCCGTGTTGCGCTACCTGATGTGTGACACATCTACCGGATCTGCCGGATCTGCCCTGATGATGGACACTGCAACGATGTCCGAAACGTTGGCTAAAGAAGGAGGTAGCGCAACACGGCATAACACCCCAAAAACAAATAACGAAAATGCTTTTGGCCGTGAAAATCTTAAAACTTACCCATATAGGTTATATCTGTTTACATAATTGTCTATTACATCTGTTCTTTAGTGGCTTTCCATAATTATTTTGGCCTACATGGAAGGTACAAATACTTTCTATAATTTGGCTAAACGAACAGAAAGAATGATATCCTTGCAAGAACATTATTTTCTTTTGAAATCGGATAAGTGGAATAACATTGCCCACATATTCACTGTTTTTGGATATGTACCCATAAAAAAATGTCTTATCGGAGCATTAAAATGCTAAAAGTTCATGGAGTAAAAATCTGTAGAACATATACACATTACATTGCCAATACATACGTACACAATTACACACATGTCGCAATTAGTTACATTTGTTTCGATTTTTATTAAATAAAGCGTAGGCCGTCACGGGATATATTTTTTTAAATAATAGATTTATTTTTAAAAGCAAAATTAAATAAGAAATTATTAGACTAGTTTTACATCTCCAACTATTGTAAGAACGGCGGCATAAATTCAAATGTGCTGAAAATATTTCGTATTAGACATGCATTTTTTAAATTTTGGGGTTAGGTACAAATTTTGGGATCTCCTTTTTTCATTAATTCCACACAGATGGCCCCGAGGATAATAACTTCCGTCAGGATCTTTCGGGATGCTGACTGGCGGGTCTGTTTAAGGAGAGAAAGGAGTGAACGTGAGTCTTGAAGAGAGAGGAAGGTCTTGGAAGAGGGAGTAAAAACAGAAGCCGGTAAATCATTCCACAGTCGAGCTGTTGAACTCATGAACGAGTCGTGGATACGACCCGTTCTCAACTGATCAATGTCAACCGTGTATAAATGTTGAGCTTGTTTTCCGACTATGCACCGATAACGAAGCGATTAATAACACTAGTTTCGTGGAGCATCTTCCATTGAGATAACGATAGAACAAGGACGACATTCCCACCTGACGCGTGTGCTCTAAAGATTGCAATCCGTTTGTCATGACATGAGAATCCGAGAAACGGACCGCCTCAAGTCAGAGGTTTTTGAAGTATTTTGGGACTCTAGACCCGGAGGATTTTGCATAGATTTGTGTTTGGAATAATTCACACAAGGTCATTTCTATCATAAACTATGGATCTTTGCATCATCTTGACAAAAAGTTAAGCTTGACGCGAAATTGCTTGTTTAATATTTTCAAATAGTTTAAATTCCTCTTTAAGTCTCCAAAAAAAATAATCTTGAAACTCTGTGTTAAAAGTTTACCAACTACCAGATACCTACATAAAGAAAAAACGTAACTAATTTATATTTTTGTAGAGTTTTTTCTACGATGCTTTTATGCTCTTAAAATATCAGGTATAAGTAATTCGTGGACAAGAACCAAGACTTCGCATAATGAATTGAAACGGTTGGTTTTGCACTAATCGTGTGGGAATATTTTTTTATTATATTATTTAATTTTGATATTACATTTTTCCAACCGTGCAAATCAGAATATAATACTTATATAGTCGAAGAAGTATTCGTGACGTTTTAAAAATAAACGAGTTATTTTACCTAGCGAATTATGTTTTGCTAGTTGAAAGTAAATCCGGGATCCTAATCCTTGGACAGCTTAACCAGCATAATCCATTTCATACTACATTATATTTTTAATATACTTGTCACGACTTATGTGACAGAGCTTGACCGCAGATATTATCTTGAGGAATGTAATTAATTCATACCACTGGATATAAAGATATTTTTAATCCAATAATACCTAATATTGCAATGCCAAAAATAAGAAATGGAGTCTGTTAATTTATCAAACAGTTATGAAAACATTGGGGATCCTGTCTAAAGTCCAATGAAGAGCCACTAAATACTGCTCACATATTGATTATTATGCATGAAAAAAATTCCGTTATCCATCGAACCTACTTAACAAGGAATCTAGTGTCATCATGTGTATAAAACAGCTGTATATTTCAGAAATACTTGTTGATTTTTTATCAACACTCAATCTACAGAAAAAAACAGCAAATCCATGCAACTCGAATTGTCGCTACAATTAACTTGTGTTGGTGTACAAAAACATATTTTGGCCAAAGAAAGTATTTATATCAGGCTCTACTTATGTTTAATATTGTACCAGATTATATATAAAGTCTTCCAAATCCTTGTTAAAAAAAATTAATTGTTAAAACGTTTGTGTTGACATAAAATTGGCATAATATTTTTTCATGCTTGTCCTTTTTCAAGTATGTAAGTCCCATTTGCTTAGAACAGAGTGTCACCGAATTCGTTTTGAATATTCACTACGATTCTTGATGGAAAAATGATTTATTTGTGGTTAAAATATTGCCTGTGTCCATGCACTCATTTTGTCCGTTTAATTCCCCGTGTAATATTTTGTGTCTTTATATGTAGCGATTAATTATGCTACTTCACTCAAATTCGTTAATGTTAAGCCTCAATGACACAGGGCGAGTTTACAAGCTACTATCTTCTAAGTTTAAAAGCGGATAAATCGGCGAGTGAGATTGTCATGATGGCACACAAAACTGTCCACTCGCTCAGTAGCGTAGGAAACTGAGGTCGCTGCTAGCGCCAGTAACAAGAATAACGACGCCTGCGTGAACTAATTCTGTGATTTTTGACAGTCGCAATCAGCTGTTAATTGGCAGCCATTTTGAAAAACATAAATAAACCAATCACGAGCAAGCGTGTAGCGAGTAAAGTTGACGACCTTTCAACTTTTTTCGTAGATTGTCAACAATCTGCTAATTAGCAAGTCACACGATGACACTGAGCGAGTTTACTAACAGATAGCGAATTTCCCAGATAGTAAGTAGCTTGTAAACTCGCTCTGTGTCATCGACGCTTTAACCTTAATACAGCAATTAGTTCTAGTGAGGTTGATTTTTTTATGTAAACATGTGGTTTATGTAGTGAGAGAGAAGCAAATAAATAAATAAATTGTTATTCTTACCTTTTAGCCGAAAGTGAACATCATTTTCGTTTACGTGCAATCTGAAAATAATAAAAATTATTTGTTAATAATGTATTGGATGATGCATAATAGTTTAATTTAATAAATAGATTTGCAAAAAAATGCAAATATTTTTCGAGTTTTGGGTTTTTACGTGGGTTGTATTATAATTATTGTAATTTTACCCATCAAAGTTTATGAAAAACTTTTTGCATTTCCATATTCTTTTATGATAAATGGACAAAAGAACTAAATTCGGTATGAAGAAAAACCCCAAGGAAATTATGATTTTGTCCTCGTAAGAATTTGTTTGGCAAAACACTAATCTTTGTCATATTTCCTGCATAATGCATAAACGTCTGAAATACAAAGCACTTGTCTCAAAAACAGCTCCATACATTATTCATTGCAATTTTGAATCCATTCAAAATGTTTTAAAGTGGTGGCCATATGGGAAGCAAAGTTTTGAATTCATTAGACAATGTTTTTTTTTTAAACAATGAAGTGTTAAACATTGTAGCGATTTGAAAACATGTCGGATTTCACTAATTACGCGGAGGTTAAAAGCGTCCATGAATACAAAAATCTAACACCTGATTGCAGATTTGTAACGCTGATTGTCTTGTATTGCTAAACTTAATACAATAACCTCCGCATACTAACTATAACTATCAAATAAACACAGCATTGTGAAAAAATCGTAAAAAGATGTTAATTTTCTCAATTTTTAATAGAAGATGAATCCTAATTTTAATAGACGTTATATAAGTTAATTACTTGTTTTTTTTTGTAGAAATTGATGAGCTATCCATAAAATCTATTAATTAAATGGAGTGTTGAGGGACGTACATACCTGACTTGCTTTAACGAGTGATTCCTGACATTATTTGGAGTAAAAATCGTAAATTATGTTTCGATCTACGTAGACAATTTCTGTGTTTTTTTAGTTTTGCAACTTTTTTATGTGAATACCGCAGAAGAGTCCCAACTGTCCGGAGGCAGTGAGAGTATATCATCCCCAATTGGGGTATGTTGTGAGGCTGAAGGTAAGTAGGGGGGGGATAGGAGTTGGGGAAGAGGACGGCGGGGAAGAACCTGGTTATTCAGATCTAGTCACCAAGCACGGCTAAAGCCATTTCAAGCAACGTTTTGATTCTGAATGGTGGTATTACACCAGGGCTACACTGAGAGTGTATTCTGTTTTTTGTTTGTTTTTGGCAAAAAAAAAATTAAAAAACATCAAAAACACCAAAATTTCATTTAGGTGCATTTTTTACTCCAAATAATGTAAGGAATATGCCCATAATGTTCTTTTTAAACATACAAAGAAATGCTACTGCCATATATTCATTCTGCAATAAACCTTCGTACCTATTTTTATCAACTTTCAGTTTTAAATTTTAAATGTGTATATGTATGAAACTAAAATATAAGCACTTGTTGACAAGCCAATTCAATTGGCTTAGCAGGACTTGTTTGTTGATTATATTATGTATTATCTATTCTTTCAATAAAAAAAAATAAAAATAAAAAAATAAAAAAGAGTAGGTCTAAAAAAAATTGTTAAATTAGGTTCTCAACAAATTTTAAAAAACATATTTTTAAGAGGTTCTGCTTTTAAAATAAAAATATTTAAATCGAACCCTTTTATAACTGAATTTCGTTATTTAGTATATTTTTACAGACAAAACACATTAAGCATCACTTCAGACGACCGCAAATAAATGTTGATACTGGTTGGTTTATTAGCATTTATTACGTCAAAATTTAATTGCAATATGAATGCAATGAAATTATGAATAACGAGGTCGAAGTTTCAATAAAAACTTATATCGGTACTGCAACTACTCCAATATAACAGAGTTTTTTTTGATAATAATTATTGCATTAAACCGTTACTTTTTACAACTTATGTAACTTAAACTAATTTAAGAAAATAATTAGTAACTTCCTCACTGTAATTTTATTGATTTCGTAAACCCATTTCACAACAGAAATATCCCAGCCCCTGCCGCTCCTGCACCGGTGTGTCATGAGAAAGAAAAAAAATTACACGCGATTTTGACCCTTATGTATAAAGAAAGTGTATGAAGAACAAGGTCAGAATCGCTTGCTCTATTCTCGCCCTTTACCATAGCGAAACCTGCAATGCGCCTAGTCACTCAGAATAATTTATATTTTGTTTGCCGAAGCGCGGGGATGTGAGCAGTTTTACGCATGCGCGTGAAAAAAATATGTTTTTCTGCGATTTTGACCCTTCTATGTACAAAATTTGTATAAGGACAAGTCAGAATCGCTTGCGCCAACATTTCCCATAATATGGGTAAAAATTTTATTCACCTTGCAACCCCAGAATATTTTAAAATAATTTTTATCTGTGACATCAAAATGTCAGATTTGCCGCGATTCTTTCGGTCAAAGTCGATGCATGTTATTTGACGAAAACATCGTAAAACCTATCAATTTACGTAATTAACGCAAGAAATGTTGTTTTGGTACATAGTTTATTGTTCTATGAATGTGTTTCGGTCAATAAAATATACGATAGCTTAAAATTAATCCACAAAACATTCAATTCAAAGTGGGCTTGTTAGGAAATTTCCGTGTTCTTTCCTGGCTTTGGAGGGGCCCATCAGGCCTCCACCGTATTTTCTCAGAGGGTCAAAATGTATCCGTTTTGCAAAAGCAGTAAAATAAATGGAGCATTTATGAATGTATCCAAAAACTAAAAACTGTTTTGTAAAGGTGATTAAATATGCTGTTAAATTTTATAATTATACATGTTATCATGTAATTTTTTAAATGTAAACTGTAAAAGGTTTTAAAAAAGGCCAACCTTACGTTTTTTCTAACTAAAATTACCAAAAACGAAAAAAATAAAAACACATACAGTACTTTAAGCAACTCATTTTTTTTTTGTTGTTTCATGTAAAGGCTACTAAGATGAATGAATATATACGTGAAATCCTATTTAGATACTATTTATATTAATCTTTACGACGAATCGGCTTACAGAATGAACATCAAAAAATATGCTACGGATAAATCGAAGCTTTTACTAGCTTTTCTATATTGGAATTACAATAAAATTATTATTTACGTAACAAAAAATATAAGCGTAAACCACCAAAAAAAATATTTTTTTATGACTTAACTATGAAGTAATACAAGAAACAATTTTTAAAAAATACCCCTTTATGGCGAAGACTAATTTTGAGGTTTTCCATGTTCTTACTTTTTTTTTCGTTCTTATAAAATTATGCACAAAATAAATGAAAACCACTTTTTCGCTTACTAGCCTCGTGCAAAAAGACGCCCGATTTTATAATTTTGCAGGCATGAGATTCAAAATATTTCTAGCGTTTATATTCCTCTTAATAAAAAATTCTCAAATATTACTGTCAGAAACTTTGGATTCATAAAGGGTTATATTTTAAACATTTTCACTTTTAATAAATCATGGTATTTTAACTCTCTAACACCGTTTATACCATATTTCTAGTCATGATAGTAAAGGAGACACAACGATTTCTATGAGGCCTGTATGAGTTGTTCTGAAAACAGAACAAATGGGCTTGACGGATTAAGACGCGGCTTCCCGCATTTCTACCGATTAATTACATATTTTCCTTAAATACTTTAAGTTTTAAAGCTCTTAAAAAAATATATATGTTATTCTTGGAGATAATATCAACACATTCCCCAAGTCGCGCCGCCCCGAAACAGCAATTATATGAAATTCCCTCCTTAGAAAAAAATCGCAAAATATAGTCCGAAAATATTATAAACACTTTTTTCAGGTATTTTACAAGTTACTTGTATGAAAAATTCACAGTGTTCCCTTAAATGCTGTTTTAGACTTTCCCTACGAGATTTTTGCCCTATTTTAAACGAGTCGTTATTAAGTCGTTTATTAAAATTTTCGCTTAAATATTATCGTTTTTTAATATTAGCGCGCTCTCTCTAACATTTTTTTTTACACATATCTCCATCTTCTTCTTTTTGAGCGAGTACACCGGGCTATAATAATGAATCAGATACATATAGTTCGCATAATATACAGTTGTACCTACTATCTCCACTTGAAGTGGTATGGTAAAAAAGTGGTCTGAATATTACAGCATTTTTCTGCACATGTATGGCGAAGAGAAGAGCGTCCGGCGGTTTTAATTAATCGCCTTCGTCTAATGAAATCCGTAACGTTTATCGGACGGATGGTTTTTTCTCCCGGCGACTCTGCTCCTCCTCTACTGCCCTGGTACGATACGGTTTATAGATAAAAGGCGAAGTCGTAAGTCACTTGTGATGTTATTTGTTATTACTATTGAATTTTTATAGTTTCATGATGTACAAGGTCTTCTATTTGACTGACTCCGGGAGGTTGCGTTCGATTTCCACACAGCGCAAAAATATATTAACCGATTTGTAATTTTGATTGTTTTACGAGAAAATTGAACTATCCTATATTTTCGTTATTTGTTTTTGGGGTGTTATGTCGTGTTGAGCTACCTCCTTCTTTAGCCAACGTTTCGGACATCGTTGCAGTGTCCATCATCAGGGCAGATCCGGCAGATCCGGTAGATGTGTCACATCATGATGATGGACACTGCAACGATGTCCGAAACGTTGGCTAAAGAAGGAGGTAGCGCAACACGGCATAACACCCCAAAAACAAATAACGAAAATGCTTTTGGCCGTGAAAATCTTAAAACTTATCTATCCTATATTTATTGAAGTTAAACTGGGAGTGAGCTGGTGAAGTGGTGAATGCGTGACGAGAGCTTTACGAAAAGCGAGGCGTACGGAAGTTGAGAGGGACGTATAAGTTAGTGAAGATAGAAAGAGAGAATGTTACGTTTCGTATATTACTGTAGGGGTAAGAGAGAGAGGTGCGAGCATACATTTTCTTTCTCTCTTTCTCTCATAGCCAGTTACGTTTCGTATATCTAAGACACAGTGCAGGCCTATTGTCTGTATCAGACTGTAGGAGCAAGAGAGAGCAGTGCGCGCGCACATTTTCTTTCTCTCTTCCTATCATATAGATGGAGCTAAAGAAGTTTTACTTCGGTCGTGTGGTCCAAAACACACTCGTTTTATTTATTTATTTATTAACGGACTTACGTCTAATTTACAACAAAGTATCACGAAATTTAGAAATTAATATTGTAAGGGCGAGGATGGTACATGAAAAGCAAAGACAAACAGATAAAATAGAATAAATAGAAGTGTCAAGTCAAGTCAAGTCAGGAATTTGCAAAAATTAGAGTAAATTTAAAATATCTTCAAATGTTTAAAGAGCGACAGAAATCATTTAAGCTTATACCAAAAAAATCAAGGTCTTGACGTGAGTTGACCATTCTGGACAGTTGTGAGTTATAACCATAATTAGTCGAGTGTTCATTGAAGAGAGCAGGTCTTTATTTCTGAGTCTACGAGAAGGTATATTGAATGTGATGAGTTGTAGTAATTAATGTAGGTGAATCGATTAAACAGTTAATAATTTTGATGAAACAAATGAGGTCAGAGCAAACCAAAATCACTTTACTTTACCAGCAACTTCAATAAATTATTCCATTTACGGGTAAGTAATATAATGTTGGCTGTCCGGTTGATTAGGCAGACATCTTCAAATAGTAATTTTGATACACTGAGGAAAGCAATATCTGAATTCTCAACATAAATCAAATATTATTTGATCATATCTGTATTTTACATTTGTAATATGCTATAAAGGTGCTGTACATTAATACGACATTTTGAAATTTCGTACTAGTAACCCAGAGAACATTTTTTTGTTTATTTCACCACAACTTTTTCTGCATTCTTATTGAATTGGTGGTGTTTATAACTAATCTGAGTTTTGTATCAGATAGAGAGTACACTTTTACACATAACTGCATACTCAACTCAATTTTCCATTTTTCGGAAATGTCTGACTAATCGACTGTACGATCGATAGTAGACTACAATGAACTAAACACAATATAAAAACGCGATATAATTTATATCCCGGTTTGTTATTTTTTCACTTCTGTAGCGCACTATCACATTATCATGGGAACTGCAAATATTTATTATTGTTCAACCCATTTATATAATTTTCGCACATAGTATATATCGTAGAACTAATGCTCGTACTGTATGTGCGAAGAAAAGTCACGTACCGTCTCTGCGTACTCGATATAAAATAAATAAGGTGTGTGATTTCTACAGCGACACCCGATCCACTGCCAACTTCTGTTTGTTCCAGGCTGCTAAATGAAGCGCTTTCTTTGCACTGACAAAACTGGGACATGCTTTAGGTAGAAAACAAATGATTAAATAAATCAGAAGGCCGGTTACATTTATCCACTTTTTGGTAAAAACTACATTTAGACGGAGCTGCAATTCTGCATTCTTATTTCATATAATACTTACGAAATCTATGTAACCAGTAACCACATTAGTATTTTTCCACCATTATATATTTATGTTATCTTTTTTTAACCCCTCAGACCTCAGGCTTATTTTGTCGGAAGGTCAAAATATTTCCGCTTTACAATAAAATTCCAATAAATGGCACATTTTTGAAAGCATCTTAAAATTAAAAACCGTTTTTGAAGTGTGATGAAATACGCTTTCAGATTTTATCTAACTTAAATTACTGAAATTACTAAAAAGACATACACACATATTTTATTAGGCAAATTTATTATAAACGTTTTCGTCAGTTCACTTTTTTGTCATTTCATGTAAAAATAAATAATAAAAAATTGTAAAAGTTAAATAATTATTTTTCAAATTGCGGTCGGAGACTTTGGTTTCATAAAGGTATACATTGTAACTTTTTTGTGGTTATCATTTAGGCTTAGACATGAAGCGTGGTGTTTTATCTTTCGAACGACATTTATAACCTAATTATAACCATGATAGTAAAGGAGCCACAACGATTTCTAAGAGACCTACTCGTGTATGTGTTGTTCCAAAAAGCGAACATATTATTTTTCCAATAATTGGCTTATCTGCGTACCTTTTAACAAACTTCTGTCTTAGTTTATCAAGATGAAGAGAATGGAAAAAAACAGATACAAAAACCGAATACACATTCTGTAAAAGATTTCTTTAAATTGTCTTTTCCTTTGTTATAATCATTATGAAGATGAAGCATTAATGTCAATATTGCACAGCGGTACTCGAAGAAATAATTGTTTTGTTTAGTTTGGTTCTACACTTACTTTTCTACATTTCTATAACTATTGGAAGAGGTTCCAAGAAAAAAAGAGTAATGCTTAGGAGATCGTTTATCTTTCATTGCGGAGAGACAGATTAAACGCGTGACATGAAATTTATTAAATAAATATTTTGCCCGCGTGCAAACCTTCCTCACGCAAAATTTTCATAAATACTATAGGAGTTATTTTTTCAATCGATTACAATCAGAACACGATAGATTTGAACCCGACACGTCATATTCTTTATCGTTAACATGGATAAATAATTCACTTCATATCTTCCACTTCAACTAATATTTTCGTTAATTATGCACGGCATGGAGAGTGACACGCACTTGCAGAAATTGTTCAACTGCACAGGCAACGGCTACGAACAAGGACGTAGCGGAGTGGTAAGCCACTTACTTGCCTTTGGACCTGAAGGTCAGGGATCCAATCTCGAATGAACAAATAATATGAAATAAAATATGTAATTTAATTAATTTACTAATTAATTTACCCTTACTTAAACTGCAATATTTAATATTTAAAAAAATATGTATTGTTATTATTGTCCTTATATAATTATTTTTGTCTAAATTGTGTACCTATCTAAGATATTTATTTCATAAGTTCTTTGATAATTGTTTACACAATGAACATTGAACATATTTTTTTGCATGTAAATACTCATTTACATTATTTTTTTGCATGTAAATACTCCTCCCATAAACACGAGCTCCGAGAGCTCAACTTATGGAGTAGTAGAATAAAATATGAATTATTTTATAAACTTGCATATATTGTCATTTGTAATGTAGAAACAAAAATCTTGAAATAAATAATTAATATATATATATTTATATATATATAAAGGGTGTTAAGGGACGTACTTGACTTACTTTAACCAGTGATTCCTGACATTATTTGGAATAAAAAATGTAAATGAAATTTTGGTCTCCGGTGAAATTTTTTTTTTTTCTACAAAAACATAAAAAAAATGGTAGTTGTTGAACAGTTGGAGGCGGGACAAGGGGTTCGTCAGACACCCAGCTGAGTGACCAGTGACGACGTGCGGAAGAAATTTTTTTTTGTTTGATTTTGAAGAAAAAAATTTTGAAAAAAAAAAGTCGTCAAAAAAAGTCGCCGGAGACCAAAATTTCATTTACATTTTTTACTCCAAATAATGTCAGGAATCACTAACCAAGTAAGTAAAGTACGTCCCTTAACACCCTGTATATATATTTATATAATATTGGTTTCATGAAAATATGGAAATTTAATTAAATAGTATATTGCCCCTCTAAAACATTACATGCCTGTTACAAGTCTTTGCTAATTTCCGATATTAACAGCATCAATTTGTATCTTATTTATTTATTTAATACATGAATTATCGAAAGTACATGTAGTTTTTTGTGATATTTCACCCTCCATGCTAGGGATGACTCTGTGTTATGGCTATCTGTAAGTTTTGTTTCATGTTTTTAATTAGTGTGTGGTGTTATTTTTTAAGCATAACATCAACGAATCTATTTGTTTCCTGTTGCTTCCACTTGTTGCATGTAAATAAAATCATCTTGTATTGTGAGAGTTTAGCGTATTTTTATTATTTGTATTATTATTATCATCACGACCTCCGTAGTCCAGTGGGTAAGACTCTTGACTCACAATCCGGAGGTCGCGGGTTCGAACCCGGCATGCGCAAATAAATTTTATTTGATTAATTGGTGTTATTTCAGAATTAATTCATTTAAAATAATATATAGTATATTTGCGGCATGTTCCAGAGTGGAAGATACTATCAGTATCGCCCTGGTGTAAGACCACCATTCAGAATTGAAACGTTGCTTAAAAATGGCTTTAGCCGTGTTTGGTGACCAGATCTGAATAGTCAGGTACTTCCCAACCTTCCTCTTCCCCACCTCCTCCCCCTCCCCACTACCTTCAGCCTCACAACATACCCCAATTGGGGATGCCATAGTCTCACTGGCTCCAGACGGGAGCAGTTGAGATTCTTGTGCGGTATTCACTGTAAAAAAAAAAAAATGTAATATAGATAGGTTCTTGTTACTAATACCAAATTATTCACAAAATCATTCACATGACACTGGCTAGAACTCTCCTTTGGGTGAAAAGCCACGAAAAAAAAGATAAGATAGATTAAGTAGGTAGGTACAAAAGCCTCACATTCCATAGAGAAAAATGGTCGAATAATTTCCTTCTTCCGCACAATATTTTTCCAATGCTGCCATAAGCTGAGATCCCAACTGATCTATTTCATAGAATTTATGGAATAGATTAGTGAATAGGTTTTCTAGCGATAGATACCCAAAGTTGAAAGGACTTCAACATTCGTTCGATGAAATAGACCATAGCATGGATAGGGTGTGAGTCCAGCAAAATATATAATTAAAGATTTTCACGATATTACCGTGATTAATTTCATTATTTTTAATTTTATTTAGTTAATTATTATTGGTTTTGCTAAAGAAGTAGGCAGCGTATACAACAAACGGTTGGTTCGTTTCTTTCACATGATTAATGGTTCGGCTCGCAAGTCTATGCGTGCCGCGTAACACGGCATAATAACCCAACAAATGTTCACGGTAATTGTTAATTAATATCATAGTTTCTTTGGATCCGAGCAGCTGAGACTCTCTCGTATGGTTATACTTTCAAACCTGATTTATAAGCCCGATTTTTATATTTTTATTTGAAATGAACGTATTTTTTAGGTACGTAATACTTAAAATTATAATAAATATTTTGATGTGCTTGAAATTTATAGTTCACTTTGAAAGAAATAATATCGTTAAGAGGTAATAAAATCCTCTCAAGCATTACTAATCATTATGTGCATATTTTCCGGTTGAACAAATAAAATACTGAAGTAGAACTTTTCATGTTCGTCTTTTTGAACGGGGAAAAACTGAAGGAAATAAGATTACGGGTTTGCAAGAAAAATTGAAGTCATAATGAATGGTGGTCCGTATACCAAGTAAAAATAACTGCGTTGAATACGGTCACGTTTGTGCTGCACTAGTAATTGCACGAATATTGAATGACGATAGGGACGGGGGGGTAAAAAAATCTTGAAATTCGTGTGATGTAATTTATGGACGGCTCCTAAGTGAGTGGAAAAGTAAGAAAATCACCCGTAACAAGGTCATCTCTGATATTGACAAAAAGAAAACACGGAAGTTGCGGATCGATAATTGTTTCATTGTGTAATTTTTAACTTAATAAAAAAACTGAATTTAATTCAGCTAATAAATTAACACAACAGTTACTGATTCTGAGGGGGTGCGAAGTTCGCCGGGTCAGCTAGTAAGTATATAAAACTAAAAGGATTTATTGGAAATTGTTAAGAGGTTATCATGGAAAGTACAAAGTTTCATACAACCAAAAAAATTGTTAAAACTTTAAAAATACATCTGACACACATGGTAATGCTAGCATCTAAATCTTTTAAAATTTCAACAAAATAATATAATTAAACATAGGAAGTAACAATAAACTAAACATTCGTAAAAAATGAACAGTATTAATAAGAAAGAATAAATCTTTATAAATGTAAATAAAACAAAAGTTAATAGAAAGTTAAGTTGCCTTCCAGTCCTACCCACGCATCTTCAAGGAAAAGCCTTTGGTTGGACTAAAATGTAAATAAATAATGAGGATTAAGACTAAGTTGAGATTACCAGTAACTTGGTAATGCATGCCCTATTTGTGACGTAACCATGTATATATTTTTTTTTTTTTTTTTTACCTGAGCTCCACACAGGAGGCCCTGAGGAAAATAATTTCCCTCAGGGCCTATGTCATCTTTGGGGATGCTGTGTGGAGGGTTTTTTTAAGGAAAGGAAGGAGGAGAGTTCTGGGAAGGAAAAGGGTTTAAGGGATGGGTAGGAATCTGGGGTTCAGTATGTCCTGATCATCCACCTCCAAGACCTAGACAAACCTCACCCCATGAACCCGGGCACCCCTGCTAAATCACCAAACGTAGCGAACCACTTGGGGTGACCTATAGCAGAGGTGTTGGTTATCCAATAAAGGTTCCCGGGGCGGCGGTACCCATTCCCGCCTCCCAAATTGTAATGGTGTTATAATATTCGTAATATTATAACACCATTATCATAAAAGAACCATCTAAATATATTTATTGTCAAATTCGTACTGCAGATCAGAGGTATAAATTTTACAATAAAACAAGATCCCATTATTCTTTTGATATCTGCGACTCCCCCTTCTCCTTCTCCTTCCCAGCTGAAACTCGTTATATTATTATTACGGTCGTTTTGCTTCCTTCATAAACCATTTTCATATCCACAATATGAATCTGTCACTCATATTTCAAAAGTAATGCGACATAAACAATGATAAGCGTGGTTTCGCACAGAAATTTAAAATTCGGAAATAAAAATTATTATTTAAATTTTATTTCTTTGTCTTCGAAAGTGTCAACCTTTTTCGCGGCTGAAAATATTGGTTTTATTTTTAAAATAAAACAAAACCTAATTTTTTTGATTTTCATGTTCTGTCACCCCAAGTGGTTCGCTACGTTTGGTGACTTAGTAGGGGTGCCCGGGTTCATGGGATGAGGTTTGTCTAGGATTTGGTGGCGGATACGTTTGCCCAACCACTGCGTGGCGGGCTGGATCGGAGGGGACTATTGAGGGAGGCCTTTTGACCTGTCCATCCGGATTCTCCCGACCCATCGACTTGCACCGCAGTGTGAGGAATAGATTCATACATCCGTCACTCCTGGCCACACTGACCCCCAGATTCCTATCCACCCCTCATACCTTTTTCCTTCCCATATCTTCTTCTCCTTCCTTTCCCTTAAAAACCCTCCACACAGCATCCTCAAAGATGACATAGGCCCCTAGGGAAATTGTTTCCTCGGGGCCTCCTGTGTGGAGCTAATGTAAAAAAAAAAAAAACCACTGCCATTGACAAAAACCATTGCGTTTGGAGACTTAGCAGGGATGCCCGGATTCATGGGGTAAGGTTTGTCCGGGTCTTGGCGGCGAATGCGTGTGCCCACCAACTGCATGGCACATCGAATCGGAAAAGAATGGAAGAGAATGAGTCCTTTGGGCTGAATGAGTCCAGCCGTACTCTCTTGGAAAAAATTTTTACATGTAATTTCTATTTTTAAAATAATGCTAAATATACCGTTCGCCGAGAAATTTAAACAATAGGAATTTTACCGAACTGTTAACCATTACTATTACTATGCTTGATTCTTTTAAAAAAACTTATTAAGTAGATTCTTGGACAGATTAAACGTGGCCTTAAAAATGCTGACCGGCCAACTCAGAATGAAACCAACTCAGAAGCATCTCAGAAAGGTCATTAAGAGTGATGATAAAAAAATGATTAAATAGGTTAAGTTAGGTTAGGGTTACGGCTATTTAAAGTGTTTTTTCATTGCTTTTAATGACCTTTCTGAGGTGTTTCTGAGTTGGTCTCATTCTGAGTTGGCATGGAACCCTTAAAAATATACATGTACAGTAGAAATTGCGTCCAAAAAAGGTATGTTTCGAATTTTCTCTAAATTAATAAATCAAAAAAAATGTCATCTGAAACCATAAGATTTGTAAATAAGTACTAAAAACCTAGCTATTTAATTATAATTTCATGATAATTCTATATATATATATATATATATATATATATATATATATACATATATATATCTTTTTTTTAATAATTTTGAATGTAGCTATTACTTTGTGGTTATCCATTATAGATAAATGAAACAATTTAACTTTGTTTGAACCACTTTTATACTTGAGTAAATCCGACCGATTTCAGAACGAACGTTCCTTCTTCAGGGCAAATGTATATTGATTTGACAGTTTTGAAATATGGATGGGAACAATGTATTATTATGGTAGGGGTGGAGCTGTTGCTAGTTATTAATGAAGAATGGGTGGGTAGGGGAACATATCCATGATTGGGCTATAAGACAATATTTTTTGTTTGTTGATAATAAATTTATTATTTTTAAGGGATTTTTATTTTATTTCCAAGGCTTCTAAGTTTTCTAAACGTTTTCCTTTATCATTAATTTGAAGAATATTTATCGCCGTATTTTTTCAAAACTATGGTTATTTTCGATGATATGGGTTAGCGAATTCAGAAAAATTATTATTATTAAGACATCTTAAATGTTCTTTGATTCTAATTTCACAATTACGAATTTTTTTTTCCAATATAAAATGATGGACAATCATTACATTCGAGTTTATTTATTCCGGAATTAGTCAATTTATGGTCTTTATCTTTAGCATTTCTCAAAAAATTACCGATATTATTTCTTGTATAAAAAGCTGGTTTTTAGGAGGAATATTTTTGCAACATTGAACTGAAAAATAATGAATCTATTATCAACAAACAAAAAATATGGTCTTATAGCCTAATCATGGATATATGTTCTCCTACCCACCCATTCTTCATTAATAACTAGCAACAGCTCCACTCCTACCATAATAATCCATTGTTCCCATCCATATTTCAAAACTGTCAAATCAATATACATTTGCCCTGAAGAAGGAACGTTCGTTCTGAAATCGGTCGGATTTACTCAAGTATAAAAGTGGTTCAAACAAAGTTAAATTGTTTCATTTATCGTGATAATTCTTTTATCAAACTTTCTTCAGGCCGGTAGTTATCTTTCTATAATATATATATTTTATGTAATATATAGTACTATACAGAGGAAAGATTTGATTGTTTGTTTGTTTGCATTGAATAGACCGATTTTGAACGGATTTCGAAGAATTCTTTCACCAATAATGCCTAGCTTGGTAGTAGAAAAACCATGTAAAACAAATCTGTAACAAACAAAATTAATAAAGAAAATTTAAAAAAAAAATAGAAAGCTACATTATCAGCGAGTAACATATGCTGTGTATAATGGTAAGCTCTGGCGCTATGAAATTTGTATAAATGAAAATGTGGACTTTTTATATATTTTAGCGGCAGGGAGGGGGAAGGTGGGGTAGGTGAAGGGAACGAGGACATGCATGGAGAATCAATTTATTTCTTTAAATGGCATAGCAACGCGTGCCGGGTACCAGCTAGTCTGCTATAATATTGATTATTTCGATTTGATTGTTCTTAATAGGAACCACGGTCATGCGAACTCTGGCACGATGAAAAGGTAGTATTCAATACGGCCACCATCTTGAACCGCAAACGGAACGTAACAAATAAATTTACAGATAGATGACTTATGAATTAAAAAGATGTCGCGGATTGTAAAAAGTTCAGATGGTGCAACTGCTGAAGGGTTGCTTGACTTGAATATAAAACATAATCATATTTATCTGCCTAAACTTATTAAAATTGTGGTTTTCTCTATATTATTTACTTCATTAAAATACCACATATTAAAGTTAACACAAACAACCTTTCGATATCACACCTACTTTTGTTGAATAAACATCATCGGTCAGAGATCAGGCTAATAATATAGAGCAAGAAGGATACCAACTATCAATAATGGATATTTAACTGTCCAGTTTAACAGTCAATTGCATCATGATCGCGACACTTTATTATAAATCATAAAATTTCTGACCTTGTCAAAGCACTATTGCGGTAGAATAAAGTTCACAAGTATTGTGCACTCAGACCATCGCAACTACTTAGTACTATGTTATTATGTACAGAACTGACCTCGCCTAATGTTAGCCTGAGTTAATTGAATTTAGCCAGTATACATAAACCAAACCGCTGCAATAATATCCGGTTTCCGGAATAGACATAAATTTCTCGAAATTAGCTTTAGCGAACATTGAGACTTCGGATTAATTTCAAATAAACACTGATCTCTATTATCAAGTTAATGGCATTCATCTTTTAAGTCGAGATGTCTCTTGAACCGATGCCAGACGAAAAGCAATTTAGATCTATATACTCTGTATATTGAACAGAGAAACGTTATGTTTATCACAGTCCAGCGATTAAAATTTGCATACAAAATTGCTGTTTCAGACCAAGCCACCTTGTCCTGTAAAATGTACAATACAGTAGCTATACGCCTTCTCGAAAGCATCCATAATTATGCGTTAGGTATCGGTGGTTGCAGGCAGAGAAGGTGCAGATCCAACCGGTTTTATTTTTGTTTTGTGTTATATTTTTGTCAATGTTATACAAAAAAGTTTTTGTGACGGGTACCGCACTGGAGTCCAAACCGTTCCTAACCGTCTGGAGCTAGTGACTATGACAATTGGGTTATGTTGCGAGGCTGAAGACGGTCGGGAAAGGGAAGGAGATGGGGGAAAGGAAAGTGGAAAAGTACCTGGCTATTTATTTTTAAGTAACACGCCAACACTAGAACTAGGTATATTCAACAAAACCATGTCAAATTAATAAATTGCGAAATTAGACAAATTAATCATATAAAGTTTACATGAGCAGACCGGGATTTGAATCCGCGACCTCTGGATTTGTGGCCTATGGTCGTAACCATTCAATTACGGAGGCGTCAATTGTTTGATGTGGGTACAAGACAGCCGTACATTTCGATAAATTATTAAAATATCTGTAACACCTTGTGATACCTACTTATACCATACAAAACACAACATTTTGAGCTTTGTAACAAAATGTCATATATTTATTTCTCATTTAAACCAAAGAGTATGTTTAATTTCAAATATTTTTTCAAAATATTCAAATGATTTCATTCAGAAGTTCACTAATGTATACATTAAATTGTAAACTGAGAAAGCATCCTTTTACACATTAGAGTACAGCTATGAATGTTATTAAATTTTAAAACGATGTAATACACATCACAATCAAAAGCATCGTGTGAAATCAATCAAGAAAAGATTCAATTAATCTGCCTTGTACGAATTGAAGTCGAATTATCTGTAGACCTGTTTTCTCTTTATTTTTTCCCGGGGTCAAACGCTTAAATATGATATCTCGTTAGAGAACACGGATCTGACACAAATCTAAAGGGAATCATATCAGATATTCGGTCTCGCTTGTTTAATGACCATCATCAGAGACCAAACTTGTCTGGGAAACGAGAATCGTAATTGTAACGTATATCAGCTACCTCAGTTTAATGTTATCTTGGTGCGCCCAGGTGCATGGGAGCTATCGCAACTTAATCTCACCCATCTCAACCAAATAATAATATTATGCTGATTATAATTGGGAAGTACAATATTTTAGAAATACGTAATTTTAATTTTAAACACCAGCACAAAATTGTTTTTGGACTTTTATAAATATGCCTACATTACAGTAGGCTTAGAGAACCCATAAGCAAAATGGTTAAAACCTACGTTGAATTCATTATAAGTTTTTTATCCTTAAAGCGAGAATACGAAAACATTCAAGATAAAAAAAATAACGGATTCGGAAGAGAAAAAGTGCTTGAATAAAATCAAATTTATATTCCCGCATATGCGCCTACTTTTGTTTGTGGAATTACCCAAAGTAAAATAATATTTGCACCGAATACCGTTACAATTTATTTTATTATTAATAATCTTCAATAATCGCGGGATATTACGATTGTACGATTAAGAATTTATTAAAACAAAAATTGCCTCAGAATAATTACCTTTCAAAACAAACATTAATAATTCTAGAGGCAGAAAATTTACCTCTAGAACCAACAGCGTTAGTAAATGTGAAAAATTACGATAACTGTTAAAAATTGAAGCAAAAGAAATACATTTTTCAAGCATAAGACTATTAATCAATTCGTTAAAATAAAGTTTTTCTGGATTGTTCCCACAATCAGTTCCCGTTTTAAAAATTACTCTTAAATTCAAAGCAAACGTTTAAGGGTTCATTAATCTGAAGATACTGACAAAATCACAACCGAAATTAGTATTTTTAATAATTTATATTAATGCTGCACTTTTGATAACTTTTGTTAATAATTTATTCTATTCATTTAATTCAAAAAGTATTAATGAAAAACATTCAACGCTCTTGAGGTTATTTTTCACTAAACCGGCGTTTTACAAGTTATCCATTTATTATTAATTAATCTAAACTTTTGTATGTACTAAGCCTTCTACGGCAAAGTGTAAATATTTTAAGACTTTGCAAGTAGGGTCCAATTATTGTAATATGTAAAAGAAATTAATGTTAAGTACAACCGGTTTTTTATAAATTTAAATAACCATGTAGAAGGCCCAGTTCAGGTATATTTTAAAATTGTTAAACATAGCAAAAGCAAAACACTGAACGGTAAAATTTATGAAAACTTGATAAGAACAACAGACTCCGTGCTCGGGTGATATTTCTATTTATTCTGACTTGCCTGTTCTGTTCGTAAATAAACATCTCTCTAGCTGGCGTGGCATTGAAATGAGAAATTTATTCTCTCTATCGCCCAAGGCCGCCATAGTAGCTGGTAGCGTCGACAGGTGTGATACTATAAAATATTCCTACACCTGCGCATCGGTTTCCTCCGTTGCTTTGTTTGTTCATAATTTCCATGGCAATTTGTGGTATACCTGTAAATGTCACCGTACCTACGCGAGTTCAGATATGAGAAAATTTCCAGTTTTCCCGTTTGCTGGTTCATTATTTTGCCACGAAAAGGCCAATAGATTATGCAAATTTTGCATCTTCTATTTATCTTTGACTATTGGTAAGTGAACGCAAATTGCTTTCAGGATGACGAAATTTAATAACAAGCGATTATTGTCCGAATCTGATCGAAATTAATTTATATAATGCTTTTTCGTTATTTGTTTTTGGGGAACTTATCTATATAATGCTTGTTATTAAAACATATTGAAATACATAAATAACAAACAGGATACAAATAGAAATAAATCATATTTATATTTTAACGTGACTGTTATCAAGTCATCATAATCATCATCAAACAGTATAAATAGCCTAGCGACATTCGGTTGAAATTTAAGAATCCTACTAAGAACACAACTCTGACGCCGCGCCTTACGCTAAACCGTTTTCGTAGGTGGAGTTTGAATACATATCTACTTTTGTAATAGAACCGAATTAAAGCAATGCCAAAAGATATGCAGTTGTGAATAATAATTTTAACATATATATTTTTGAATGTAGCTATTACTTTGTGGTTATCCATTATAATAAAATGAAACAATGCAACTTTGTATAAACCACTTATAAAATGTGCAAATCCGACCGGTTTCGGAACAAACGTTCCTTCGTCAGGGAAAGCTTATACTAATTTGACAGTTTAGAACAATGTTTTATTAGGGTAGGGGTGGAGCCGTTGTTAGTTAATAATGTAGATTGGGTGGGTAGGTATTAGTGTAGAGTGGGTGGGTAGGGGAACAAATCCATGATTGGGCTATATGACAATATTTTTTGTTTGTTGATAATAGATTCATTATTTTTAAGGGATTTTTTAATTTCCAAAGCTTCTAAGTTATCTAAACGTTTTCCTTTATGATTAATATGAAGAATATTTATCCCTGTGTTTTTTTCAAAACTATGGTTATTTTCAATGATATGGTTAGCGAACTCAGAAAAATTATTATTATTAAGACACCTTAAATGTTCTTTGATTCTGATTTCAAAATTACGAGTTGTTTTTCCAATATAAAATGAGGGACAATCATTGCATTTGAGTTTATATATTCCGGAATTAGTCAATTTATGGTCTTTATCTTTAGTATTTCTCAAAAAATTACCGATATTATTTCTTGTATAAAACGCTGGTTTAATATTAGAAGGGAAATTTTTGCAACATTGAACTGAAAAATTATTAATATACAAAATTTTACGCCATTCTTTATCAATAATATTATTAGAATTGTATAGATATTTATTTTTTGAAATTTTGCTAAGTTTTTTATTTAAGATGTTATCAATTAATTTTGGTTCATATCCGTTATTTATAGCAATTTGTTTTATTATAGAAAGTTCAGAAAGGAAATTATTATTAGACATTGGGACATTTACTAAGCGGTGTATCATGGAATGGAAGGTGGAGTGTTTTTGTGAGACAGGGTGGTTGGAGGTCTTATGAATTACTATGTCAGTGTATGTTGGCTTGCGACATATACTAAAATCGATTTTATTATTTATAATAGATAAAGTTAAATCCAAAAAGTTTGATTTTTCATTGCCTATTTCTATTGTAAATTTTATTTGATTATGAAAGGAATTTAAAAGGTTAAGAAAGTTACAAAAAAGTTATACGAAGGAACGTTTGTTCCGAAACCGGTCGGATTTGCACATTTTATAAGTGGTTTATACAAAGTTGCATTGTTTCATTTTTTTTTATAATAATTTTAACTGCTACTTGATGACTAATTGCCCAGATATAAAAAAACCTACTTTTATTTTATTTTAAATAACAGATAAAATAATATAAGTCAACGGAAATCATCGAAAATATTGAAAACAAAGACCCACGTGAAATTAGATTTTATTTAATTGAATGAAGACAATATTAGCGAAAATCAATCGAAAATCTGGAGACAGAAAAATAAAAAAAAATATATTGGCACCCCTGGGACTCGAACCCTACATGGCGACAGCTCTACCAACGGAGCTAAGGTGTCTATATCAAATTCGGTCACTTTAAACTGTATCATTCTTCGACTAAGAGCTACCAACATTATCTTCATTTTCTCAACGCACAAATTAATGGCTGCTATCTTTATACATGATTGCAAGATTAAAACCCGAACTAAATACGGTACTTGTTCATTATTATAAACTCTGCAGCCTATAGAAAGATAATTCAATAACCACATACCATCGTGAGAGAAGATACAAGATAAACGCATAGTTGACATACCTACTTCAACTCGTAAAGGGTCAATCAATTACACCCCCCTTCTAATAGATAATTGTGTAGTTGTACTGCAAATTCCCAAGCGGTCCTTAAACGGGTTCCACGTCTAGCATATCATCTGCATCAGGGTACTTACGACCACTCTCACTACTTGAATAGAAACTAACAATCAGCGAATCATTGCTTGATTCAAGGCAAGACTACTATATGGGTTTTCAGGACGGACAAATAGTAACTTCATTGCAATAGGTGATTAGATGTTACAAGTTTGCATTTCACTGCGATGACCAGTCCAAAGAATAAGATATAGAGAGATAAGAGATGTTGGTGTTGGCTTAATTTGAGTCTATTAAATTGAAACTAGAAGCACACACCTGTTAAGCGGACTATCACTATCGTTTCAATTGACGATGACCACCTCGGGTTCACGAAGCTGTTTGCAGAATTAAAGAGAGATCGCCGCTTGCACCGACCAACAACTAAACAAGTATTAATGGGCTTCTTTGCTTGACTTTTATTGCACATTAATCCATGTTTTAATCAACTCAACAAGTTCAAAAAAACTCTTAATACAAAGTGTTATAGAAATCACCTCAATTTTACAATAAAGTGGATAATAAATAATACATACCAGATACCTACCATAATTAGGATACAAATGCAATACAATTATACGAGTGTGATAAATTAGGCAACGATGATAACACCCCTGCCATAGGTCATTCCAAGTGGTTAGGTACGTTTGATGACTTAGCATGGTTGCCCGGATTCATGAGGTGAAATTTGTCAAGGTTTTGGCCAATGTGTTTGCCCACCTCCTGAGCGGCGGGCTAGATCGGGAGAGACTGTTTGAGGGAGTTTTTTTTCCTCTCCAGCCGGACTCTCACCTCATCGCTTTGAACCGCAGTGGGAGAGATGGAATAACCACTGGAGCGACTTTAAAACTTTTTTCTCAGATTGCTCGAGATTGTTTGGTGATCATTTTGAATATTTAACGCCCACGTTAAAAAAATCATATCTCCGAATTTTAATAAGAAGACATACAAACTGATTATAGTTCTATATAGCCAATTAATTCACATATCTTTTGTCGATTATCACATATTTGTGGTATTTATAAAAAATATATTATAAAATCGTAAACTTCTACTCAATTACTTACATATAAGGCAAAATTTGCCATAATTGGCAGCAAAGCAATCCGAGGTATTTCAAATAGCGCCATATTGTGGCAAAAAACGCTCCAGTGGTTGGTTATTCGTCCATCACTGTTGGGTACGTTAACCACCATATTCCTACTTTCGCCGAACTTCCTCTCCTTCCTATCCAGACCCTCCACATAACAACCCCAAATGTTACATACCCTGGGGGGGGGGATTATTTTCCTCCGGGCCTCATATGTAGAGCTAATGTAAAAATAAATATGTAGCAGGTGGTAACAGAGTAATTAATAGAGTTTAAAAAAGAATAAAAAGTAAGACTTCATAAAAAATTTTCTAGTTTCGATTAGTTTTGTTCGATTCCTATTTATTTATTTATTTATTTCAAAAACATACGGCACAACATGTGCCATTGACATAATTATATTTATATATATATTATAATACAATAACATAAGAAAGTGACATATAAATGTAAAGTTAAATATAAAAACAAAAGGTAAAAGAAAGGAGTTAAGGTAATGAGTAGTAAATAGAATTATGATGTATAAAATGAAAGTATAAAGTAAAAGTGTAAACTATAAAATATAAAGTATAATGTAAAAGTAAAAAGTTAAGATAAAAAGTTGAAAGGCAGGAAATAACATAAACTATAAGTTACCTTTGTAAATAATATAAAGTACAAAAGTTATAAATATAAAAAAAGTATGACAAGTAAACAGTAAGAAATGCACTTAGGAGCCAAATATTGCAGATAACCAAAATTTAAAAATATATATATAATAAATAAAAGGAAGGTATTACGGAGTATACAAAGCGATAAGAAAAATAGGTACCTATGATATGTTTCTAAGCCATAGGTATTAGAGTGCATACTGGTAGGACATAATATTATGGTTACATGATTATACTTATTATTTATTATGTAGTACTAGCAGATAAATTTTGTCTAATGCATCTTTTGTATGATGACAGACTTTCGGCATGATCGATATGAGCAAATTCATTACCTAAAGTGTGTAAACGATGTATTATTGAATTTTGTTCTGCATTACTGAGAGTGTTGTTGCAATAATAAGGTGTTTTGAGTCGAGTTATTCTACTAGGTACATGATAATTTATTAACGATACCAATTCAGGGGAGTCAAACCAGTTATTGTTTATTTTAAATAAAAAAATAAGATCATTTAGTATTCTTCTATCTTTTAACGATAAGAGTCGCATTTTTTGTAATAGAGAATCATAGTTTATGTCATCCGCGGGAATTCCTAATTTGAAATTAATTGATCGGAGAAATTTGCGTTGGATTTTTTCAATGGAGTTTGCGTGGCTTTTGTAGAGAGGGTTCCATATGGGGGAATTATATTCCAAATGACTCCTAACCAGAGTTGTATATAGTAATTTAAATGTATGAATGTTTTTGATATAAATTAATCGGTGTTCAGCAGGCGGCAGCCAAATCTAATATCACCGCCGGAGGGATAGTTTCTGTTTATAAGTCGTGAAACTTTCTTTGAAAATTACATCCAATTCCCCGATCGTTAGTCGTGTAATTTGCTTATAAAGCAATCACTGCTTATTCAGTGATAATACTCGACATTTATGTAATTTCAAATACGCGTTGGTCCAAAGTTCAATCCATCACATTATAATTTCAAGTGGGTGACAAATCAATTACTGTAGAAATTGACTAAAATTTTTATATGCAAATCGAGTTATTATCTGCAGTCAAACAATACAACATTGTCCTAGATTTTGCTAACAGATGGTTCAATCACAATATTGTTTCATAAAAAATACATTGACAATTTTTCAATTAAAATTCAATTCTTTCTTAGGTTAATAATGACAACGTTGATTTGGAATAAAAATAACAATATTTTTTAGAATTTTTAAGTACTTGACGCTATCAGAGGGGCTGTCAATTAATAATGAGACTATATAACTTACAATTATTTTGATGTTATGAAAGTTGCGTGTGTACTTAACTTAACTTAACTTTTCTTTTTTTAAGTTCTTTTTTTATGTGTGCCATAATAATACTTTTCCATATAAAAAAACTGTTTATTTAATAACAAATTCTGCCGTGTGATTGTTATTACGCGTGACAGCTGTTTAGCCATCCGAAGGCATTATATAAATAAATTTATTTATTCAATACGTAATAATATTATTTTAAGTTTAAAAGAAAGATAAACATTCCCGTATTAAGAATAACCTGACAAAATTTTAAAATGTCTTACTACCACCACAGAAAGCGGAAAATATTGCAGTCGAGGAATTGAACGCGCAACGCCTGGATGGGATTCAAACGCAATGCCAACTCAGCCGCTAACCGGTCTGTGGAAATGTACATTTATAAGAAAAACTTAAAAATAAAATGGAACAATTAAAAAATATATAAAAATGTATAATTAATTAACTATTTTCACGAATTCTGTTTAGATACTTAAAAAAGAAAAAAAAACATAGGTATTCGGTAAATGACACCAAATACATATATTTTTGGTTATTATTTTCGGGATTTTTATATACGTATCTATTTTTAATCATTAATTCTGGTTTTCTCGTTAAAACCATTAAAGAAAGTTCTTACGTTTGAATATTTCAAGAACGCCAATCATAATACTTAACGGGGTTCGAAATAGTTTCAAGAATGAGAAAAGAATCAGTAACAAACTCCAATTCAATAAACATACTTCTTAAATTGAAGGATTTTAAAAATTAAGTCTTTGTATGATAACTTTGTGTTCTCACCTCTTTCTGATTGACCCTAGTGCTAAATGCGTGTATATTTGGGTAGTTAAGTAGGTCACATCGCTACCCACTCAACTTCGTCAGAAATTAACAATCCACCATAAATTATTAAACATCTGTTTCAACATTAACACTAAAAAAACGTTGAAATCGTGTATGAACTCATTTGGATAAATAACAAAGAACCATGACATTTTTATTTAATTAGTACGGATTTTTTTCTCATTCCGCACAACGGATCTTAATTCGTATAATTGATTTTCTCTTCCGCTCTGTAATTACTGATAATTTAAAGTTCACTCTTACTTTATTCCGAAGAAGAGTGAAGTAGGCTGCGCCAGTTGTGGATTGCACAGCCTCCGGGCAAATGGGACCTTGTAACTCGATACTTATTATTCGCACAAACCAAATGTAGAGTTGAAATGCCGTCTGCTGCTCTGGCGAGATTCCTCAGTCGTATTTGGATATTGAACAAACTCATCGCTTTTCCATACTTATGTGCATGCGGTCCGGTATGAGAACATTTTATGATACCTACAGATATATTGGAGAAAATTCAGCTTATTTTATAACTGTGATACTTTGTATGGATTTGTATAAAATAGTTCACATATTCTGTCAAAAGGTCGGAAGAGTTTTTCGCGTAAATGGGATTTAAATAATTTCAAAAAACTTATTTAGGTTGTGGCTCCAACCGTAATTCCAATTCCATGAATTCTAGAACTTGTAATTTTCAGTATTGGAACTGATTGTGGAAATAATTCAAACAAGCGGAAATGTAGGTACCAAAATTATTTAACTTTAAATAAATAATTAATATTTCTGCAATTGTAATTTTTGACAGATTACGACTATTGGATATGATTTTAGATTTTCACGGCCAAAAGTAGTTGTTTTGGGGGTGTTATGCCGTGTTGCACTACCTCCAGATGTGTCACACATCTGCTCTGATGATGGACACTGTAACGCTGTCTGAGACGTTGGCTAAAGAAGGAGGTAGAGCAACACGGCATAGTACCCCAAAAACAACTAACGAAATAGATGTCGTAATTTTTCATTACTAATTGGAAATATATGTTTCTGATCTCTCTGAAATTGACAGTTTTTTTTTTTTTTAAAAGGCAATGAATGACCGACAAACATTTTTTTATAAATAATTTTAGCTTCATGAATCCTTCAATTATAATATCCCGTGATTTGAAACGGATCTGCGCTAGTTATAATTAATATGCACAATTATTTTATCCCCATTTACCGCGTTAGTTGCATAGTATAAAACAGTCAGTACGAGTACCTACTAATAAAAACGTTTTCTGCTCCACAACGATGATGATGTAGTTATCACAAAAGTTGAAAATGTTTACGGATTGGGTAGGCCACGATACCCACTACCAATATTATTATATCACAGAGAGTTCCGTCACATAAATATCTTCACATATATTCTATAAAAGTTCAGAATAATTTAAAAGACGGCTGTGAGTCAGTCGTGATTAAATTTAAAACATATCTTCGAGGCCACTACCGGTCTTCAATGATACAAGTTATGCGTGAGAATGTATCAAAAGATTATCATTGAAAGCAATTAAAGCCATTATCACAAATATATTCATTACATTAACCCATATTTGTCTATATTTTACGGTCAAATCTCTGTTTGATCATGTTTAACAACCCGACCACCGTTGATCGCTTCCGTAGATTAATCTGTTACATTCATCAATTATGTTTTAACGAACCTAATTTCTCGTCTTTCAATACGTTAGAAATAATATAAAATAAAGATTCGAAGATAATAAAATATACGCCGTGGAATCACTGGGGACAACGTACAAAGTACCGGATGACGATGACACCAGGAGAAGCGACAATGAAATGACATTATGTATGTTTCAACAGAAATATTGTTTTGATCCAAAAACAGGTGTGTTTAGCAGTGTCGGTCCGAGAGTTTTCAGTGAGCTAGAGCACTAAGATTGAAAAATATGACGTTATTGACGTTATTGTAGTTGAAAATTTTTTTTTTAAATTTTTTGTTTGAAGATGTTCAGGATTCTTTCAGTCCTAACACCTAAATTTCCACCATAGATGTCATGTCTCAAGGTCAAAAACATAACCAACATTAATTACAAATGCAACTTTTCGGCAAAAAAGCTTCTGTACTATAGTACTGGGCGTTGACGATAATTCTATCCAACGCCAACGTCGTTATCGTTGGCAATTTTCAACTGTTGAAAATAGCTCTTGAAAATAACGTCGACGTTGACGCAACTATAATAGGAGATCGACACGATACTAACAAAAAATATATCAAAATCGTATTAAGGAATCCCTTTTAACGGGTGGTTCCCCGAATCATTGATGTATTATTAATTATTATTATCTCTATGCCCCACGCGACACACACGTAATAATAATCCTATAATAACGTTGAAAGTTGAAACTGTTGGAAGACGTTGGTGGTTGTTGAAAATATTATCCTGTTGAAGATATATTTTGCTTGTCACTGATAAATTCGCTTGTTGCTTGGCGCTACGTATCGGCCGTATTGGACGGGAAAATAAAAATAAAACGTGCAGTAGGTATGTACATTACCAAAAGACCTTGTGTAATTGGGTATAATATCGTTCACGAAGTGTGATCTCTTGACCCTTTTGACTTAATCATTCTAACACCGTTGAAAACAATAGGTACAAAACATTGACAATCATCAATAGGTTATTTTTTTGCTTGTCGTTGATAAATTTGTTTGTTCCATGGCGCTGAGTATCGGCCGTATTGGATGGGAAAATAAAAAAAAACGTGCAGTAGGTACGTACATAACCAAAAGACCATTTAAAATATCGAGTAATGTTGTTCACGAAGTACAAACTCTTAACCCTTTTTATTTATTAGGCAGTTGAATCGTTGACTGCGTTGAATAATATTCGCATGTAGATATTATATTTCAACTGTTGGCGCTAATTATTTTCAACAGCGTTGGACGTTGAAATAATATAACTATTGTTTCCAACGGCTAGTTATATTTTAATACAGTACTACTTACTATGGTATTAACTCCACGATAAAATCCCACTCTCACCAAAAATCATAACAAAATTATGACACTTAACATATCAAATAAAAAGCTGGATACAAAATATTACAAGGAGATCAGAAAGAGAAAATGTACTGACATCAAATACAGTCTGAAACCGAAACCATTCAACAGAGAAGGAAGAGGACGAACTTCTATGACGTACGTACGAGCTGTCTCTGGAACTAGTTTATACCTGGGATTTTTTAAAGCAGCATAATTTTATTTTTAAAAGCATGAATAATAATAAATAAATAGTAATGTTATAGGTCTCGCATTAAAAATTTAGGCATATTAGATTTGTCAAAGAATTTATAAATAAAAATGCAAAAATCAGTCATTTTAAATACATGTAGGATTACAAAAGATTTTTTAAATATTTATATTGAGGGATCAGTAGGATTTATAGGTCCAATTAGGAGTTCCCCAGAGCCGAACCCTCTGATATGAAAATATCTGGAGTCGGTGAATTATTTTCCCATTTGGTCTCTGGTAGGTTGACATGTTGTTCTTGTATTGTTTTGTATTTATTATACTTATATAGTGCAATTACATAGCGTGGATTGACTAGATGATCATTTGAGGAAGTGTGTGAAAGGGTTTGGTTTTTCGTGAGGGGAAAATTTAACCCGCTCATTTAAATCTGGTGCGTATAAAAGTAAAACAAGCATTTTTAGGTTTTTGTACCAATTTTTTTCTATTCACGGAGCGTTAATTAAAATTTAATGAGAAAATAGACTATTTTTAATCAAAATCTTTTTTGTACATTCTACATTGTCATTTCTACATTCTACATATAACTATAATATTGTATTGTACTAGATATGTTTACAAGTAAATCAATTGTGATCAATCATTAGGGAAATCTCAAACTCTGCTAAGGAAGGACATATTGAGTTGAGCACCTCAACGGAATAATTGTCACAATGAATCGAACCCGTGACCACTGTAATACATGAAGTGTACAATTCATGGCTCCATTGTTGGCACTGATCACATTGAATCCAATCTGCTTTAATTGGTATGGTATAGGTTTCTTGGCACACTTGCACATGTCATTGGGCTCAGCTTTCCTCTTTGTAATTTGTAATATATTTAGTGGTTTAGTGTTAGGTTTCGAAAGTCCCTTCTCGATCTTAATTCGCTGAATTGTTTGCTTCTTAGCATTCATGGCGCGTAAACATTGGACAATACGAGCAGCCAAGAAAAACTCGGAGTACCCCAATATTGTAAACTTGAAACTATTATTACAAAAGTTTATTATTAAACAAAAGTTTAAATGTATGAAATGTTAAGTCATCGGTAGCAATTTTTAGTACCTACTATATAAAGCGATTATTTTTCAAAGTCACAAAAACAATTTTGTCAACACTTACAAGTTCTTTAATAATCTTAGGAGAATTATCGGAGCACATCAGTTAAGTCGGAAAGTTTCGACAACCATTTCCACAATTGCGCAAAGTATTTTAGTGAACTTTTACATTTCGAATAAGGATATCCCACAGGCCAGTTGAGTCATCAATGATAGGGGTTTTTATTATTGACCAACAAAAATTAAAACGTAAACTGCTACTTGGCTCAGTAATTTAGCATATTAATATTAATAATAAATTAAATTAAGTTATTTTGAGTTTTTGCACGCATTTCGCTAAAATATTATATCTTTAATACTTTTTATAACTTGTAATACTTATGGTGTGAAATTCAGTGTAATCATTTTTATGCATTCTAAGGACCTTTGTATGATATGTGTGTAATGTAATTTGTAATCACTTAACTGATAAGAAATACGTCACATACAGATGAGGAAAGACAAGGACTTATTGCCGGCCTTGTAGAATTCTCCTTTCTGGCTGCTTTACATTACACCGCATTTATAGCGGATTTGATTTAATGGCGCGGGAATTGATCGCGGGTGAATATGCGTAATTAGACAATATGAGTGTAAAAATTGGAGGTCTTCACTCAGGAGAATTTCTTTGGGTAGACTGGTTTTTTATAAATGAAGCACTTTTTGGTTTTAACTTTAAGTTCTTGTTTTTTTTTATTGTTATGATTTGAATATTTACAAACTGACGACAATAACTTTCTCCACCCAACGGACAAGGGTTCAGTAGTATTTTAAATTCTTAGTGCAAGTTTTCGTAAAGAAGTAAGTTAATTTTACCGATGCAAGCCTTTTTATAAAGGTTTCGTACATCTATATTTACCTTGTTTGTTGTGTGAGAAAGGGACAAAAATAAAATGATTCTATCGACATCTAACGAACAAATCAGACAACTCTTGGATCGCAATCCAACCTTTGATGGTAACTCAACTCCATAATTGATTTGAGTCCTGGGTTTAAATCTAAACAATGAGGTTATTGAGCGAGAATCAATTGATGATTGGTAATGCGGTTCGTGGCAGGAACACGCAGGAGCAAGGTAGGAATATGGTTAGGAATATGTAAAAATATTATCTCCTAATTACAGCGGTTCATGAATGTACATAGGTGTGTGTATATAAGTGTAGGTGTGTGGTTCATAAATGTAGATGTAATTTGTAGATAGCCCAACCAACTTATTTTCTGGTCTTGTTGCGAGGTTTTAACCTTTATACCAAGAATGATCGTACTGTTACACACGTAAATATATAACTCAAGCCATGGTAGGTATCATACCTTTATTTATTACAAAACACCAATTCTATTAGCAGTTTGAATACCTGACCGCAAACCTCGGATCGTGTACAAAAGATCTTTCGATAAGTAGTGGTTTTGTGCATCCTGTTAACATCGACAAGACTATGAAGTAATAATTTATAAATTTGTTAATGCAACGCATTGAGGTACTGATACTGTGATGAAATTAGTTAATGACCTTTATTTACACACTTATTACTTGTGGTCAGGAAAAACCAACAGTTTGAAAAAATTACAAGACCAATCATTCAAGTTTTTATTCTTTCAATCACTATTTTTATCAGTTTGTTTTCTCTATCTCTACATATTATAAATTAAAGTCCTCCGCCGTGTTTGTCTGTCTGTCTGTTCGCGATAAACTCAAAAACTACTGAACGGATTTTCATGTGGTTTTCACCAATAGATAAAGTGATTCATGAGGAAGGTTTAGATATATAATTTGTCAAGTTTTTGTGTAAATTGGTTGAAATATTTAATGGCAAGCGGGGGGTGTGGATTTGATTTGCAGCACAGCAATGCGTGGCCGGGTCAGTTAGTCAAATTATATAATAAATTTCAGTGATTGATAAAATACACTGTGTTTCTGTTCATCATGAATAAATTTATTTGTTTATTATGTTTAGGTATTTGGTAATACTTTGCTTTGCTTATTACATTTGGTATTACTTTGCTTTAAATTTCTGTTCCAATGGACTGTGATGGTTATGCCAATAATAAAACGGTTACACATTACCTAAGATAGAGTCAAGGAGATACGTGCAGAACAACAATCATGAAAATAATGAACAGTCTCCACCTTTAAGTCACATTATATCTGCCGGTCATCGACACAACATAAACAATAATTTCACCGTCATCACTATAAAAACCATTTCAATGGCATTTGATTAAATCGAACAAATGATACAATTCATTTTAACGATTGTCCTTCTATCTGATATAGCCTCTCACCGCTGTGATCGGATTAAGATGGTTGCCGAGTTTTTCGTTTTTCTCCCTCCTACTTCTGCTGCCTTGTGGTCTGTGCCAGAAGACGTACCTTGTACAATGCAGTTAACTTCAGATTGTACCTTGTACACCTGTGAGCGTTTTGGCCCAAGGTTCACTTTCAATCTCACTTCACTTCTGCAGTTTCGCGAAAGTCCGGCGCGGTGCGCGCTTCAATGCACACTTTCGTTTTGCTATTGATCTGGTTGTTAGATTATCTGACTTTTAATGCATTCTGAAGCGGAATGAACTGACTTATAAGGGTTCGTGAATATTGGTGTAATATAATTGGTAAACATTCAATACATTCGCATTAAGATGTTGTCGATATAAATAAATATATAATATGCCGAAAAGTATTAGCTCACTTCAGTGGTCAGAGCACTCGACCGGCAATCGAAAGGACACGGGTTCAAGTCCCGTTGGCGGCAAGTATCTTTTCTCGGAAGATTTTTCAATGTAAATGAGTGTTTCAGGCTGACAATTATTGCTTGTAATAATTGTTACACTTCAAATCGTTGATCAAGTCTTTTCCACTTATCTGTGTATCTTCTCGTTTACTCGAAAGATGAAATTATATTAGGCGAAGAATTCAATTAAGTAATTACCTATTAAAATAAAAAATTTACTCGAAAACTGGTCTCAGACATTTTTTTATATGATTTACAAAAATAATAAAAATATTAGTTTTATGATCAGCTACGGATGTATAATGCAATCATAGCAAACAAAAAAATAAAATATAGGAAGATTTATTTGTTCTTCAATTCTCCATGAGTCAATATATGACAAAATAATAATAATAATAAACATATGACAAATAATAATAGAAACTTATTTTGTGGCACCATTTCAATGCAAAATTAATAAAAAACTTAGTTTAAACAACTTTTTTTAAACCATCAAGATAAGTAACAATGCTTATTTCATCAGGATTTACTCAAAACTTTTAAGTAAATTTAAATAAATGAAGACAATATAAGTGAAACTCAATCGAAAATCTGGAAACAGAAAAATCAGAAAAACATATTGACACCTCTGGGACTCGATCCCAGGACCTCTTGCTTTCCGGGCAAACGCGCTAACCACTGCGCCACGGTGTCGATATGAAATTTGGTCATGTTTAACTGTACCATACTTCGACTAAGAACCACCTACATTATCTTTATTTTCTTTAACGCATATAAATAAGTAAATCCTGATTTAAGTAAATCCTGATGATGGGCATTGCTTACGAAACATGTTTTTTTTTTAATAAAAAGAAAAAAGCGAAAAAATATGGGTAGGTATATAAATATATACGTACAATTAATAGCAAAAATGAACACGAATAGATTATCAGTAATAGTAATTATTTAAGTAGCTTGTAAAGGGAAGATTAAAGAGATTAAAAATTACAATAAAAATTGTTCATATTGTATTATTGATACAAAATTTTCGAAATTTTTTATTTAATTTTTATTACCGATTAAATTAAAATATTGAAAGAATATTTATTACTGCGAATTTCATACGTTCATAATATTTTATTATGATGAAAACCATTTAAACAAAAAATAGTGCATATCGCAAATTAAAAATTGCTGGTGAAATTCAAACATAACATTCCTGCTTATTTAAAGAGGCACCTTGGTACTTGGTACCTTTAAAGTATGCATTTACATTGTAATCGGCAATAGCAAATAAAGAAATTTTTATAATTTTAAGTTTCTGTTTTACTACAGATCTTTATCTTCGTACACATTAAAACAAAAAACATAACAATGATCATAATCTTAGCCCATAAAAATGTTTCCATTCCTCCTGCCTACTGCCTGCCTACGTGTAGGAAAGTTTTCAGACAAATGGTTTTCTCTTCCACATAAAGGTGTTTTATATGACCGTTTTTTCTCGTATTCACTTTTACGATTCATCACCGTTATTATTTATTGCGCAGAGCTATTTTATGTACGATTGTATTATTTTATTGATTGTCGTGAGAGTTACAAATAAAAGACCTTGGATACTAATTTACATGATGTAGATAATAGAAATACTATAATAATATTACTCACTGGCTAGAGGGTCGGCAGGAGTGCAGGGAGGAGCAGATGCCCTCCCTAAAAAAATAAGGGAAAAAAAAATTAAGGTAAAAAGAAGGACTTAGCCCGCAGTGGTTTGAACTCGCAATGCCTGGTTGGGAATCCGACTACTAGCCGGTTAAGTTTTAACATTTTTTGAGTTGTAAAAGTTTACTACGGCAAATGCTGATTTTCTATGTTTTAGGTAGGAAAAAAACTCATCGGAGAACAAGATTATATAATACTCGTACATGTATATCCAAATGATTGTTAGGTTGCGTAATACTTTCTTGCACTAATCCTTTCAATAAAATAATAAAAATAAAAATAAAACAATGTGGTTTATTGTTTTCCTGTAAGTCAGCGGCTTTCAAAGGGAGCCCCAAACTCAACATTCCCATGGGCCCCTTCACGGCTTAAGACGGCCCTGTTCATAACCCCGAGCAACGCCGCATAAGCAAGCTGGTGGTGCACCACCCCAGGTCCTGGGTTCGATTCCTAGATGCGACCGTATCTTTTTCTGATTTTTATTTTTCAAATTTTCGATTGGAAGCCGTTGGTATTGTTTCCATTAATTAAATATTTCTATTTTGGTAGAAAGCAGTCACTTTGTGGTTTGACATATTAATTAAAGGAAAACAATCACTTTGTTTGTAATATTTCCCATAAACTAAAAAAACCCGTAGCCACTTTATTCCTTAATCACCTGTTCAAATGACGTTTAGTCCCGGTAGATATAATGTAATTATTCATTAGATATACCCGTCTCTTTCTCTCTATCACTATGTAGGATGTTAATTACACTCTCTCACTCTTACTTTATATTATGTTTCGTCTCTGTCTGTATGTATATATAAGCTCACACAATGTATTTTTTCATCAGACTTAATTTATACCCTGAAGATGCTTGTATTAAGCGAAACCGGTCGGTAAATAAAAATTAAATCAATAAATCGTGGTTACAAACAAAGTGATTGTTTTCCTTTAATAAATATTTCTAGTTTATTCTGACTACTTCGTTGTTCATTCCCTGTAAGCTCTACAAAAAATAGAAGCTGGCGACGCCCCTCTATTGTAAGGTCCAATAGCGAATTGAGTTTCACGATCGAGTCAGCAATTTAATACTTCATAAAGAGTGTAACTTTTAATTCACAGGAGTACAAACTTTACTCACTACGAGTTCTGCATTGAACTTTTCTCAGAGGTGAGATTTGATCCGGAGACGCATAGTGCAATTTTTTTATATGAGAATGCTAGATATGACAGCAAAATCAATCAGTTTTTGGAATTGGTTCCGTACTGCAGTTTCCTGCGCATATCGTTAAACGAACTGAAATCAAACGAGCAGGTCGTAAAGTTGTGTAAGGTAAATTAGTTGAAAAATATACGAAAAAAATATTGAGTGCCGTTCACACGCGGTAGAAGTGAAACTTCTCCCACACATTCTCAACCAATAGAAGCCTTTAAAAGTGAGCTCATAATCAAAGCGGCTAATGCTCATAATCAAAGCCTGACTCTTCGTAGGTACTGTATGTAAGTAAGTAGGTAAGTTTTCATTCTATCTCAATCCCTCGCAGGCTAAATCCTATAGATCAGTGGTTCTTAAACTTGTTGGATGTACTGACCCCCACCAGTTTCATATGCGCATTAACCGAACCTTCTTATTTGGAAAAATAAAATATGATTTGGTCAAATTCAAAACATAGGTTATATATATGTAGGTGCACAAAATGAACAAAATCACTAAAGAACAAAACCGTTAAGAACAAAGAACAAAACCATTAAAACATGATTTTCACACAAAAATCAAAAACATAATAATGAATATTTACTTCAAATCAGTGTGACTTCTGCTGTTGCTCTTGACCTCCGCCGAACCCGCGAGATTGACTCACCGAACCCCTGGGGTTCGATTGAACCCAGGTTTAAAACCAGATGTATGTGTCTCTTTTAAGCGTCGTTTCCGTGTTATTGAGTTTCAAATCACACCGGTGCTAAAGAAGTTTACTTCAAAAAAATATATCAGTGTTACATACCAAAGTTGTGACAAAAGGAGAGGTAAAAAGCGGAGGGAATCAGATCTTCCTGGATCTTCTATTTCGTTTCATCCAAATTAAATCCTACAGCTCTTCAACTCCTACAGCTCGTCTTCTGATTTATGGGATTCTGTTTCTCACGAGTATCTAGGTACTCTCAATTCTTATCAAAAACCTCAATATTACTTCTTTGATGTACCTGCTTCATAGTTAAATGCGTACACTTAAAGTAATCATGGTTTTGGGTTACAAAATCAACAAAAAAATAATGGTGAAGATTGCTTATGTTGCGCCAAAAGTTGCATATTTATAATATATTATCTGAAAGGTATAAAAATTTGAGTGTTATTTTTAAGAGATTTGAACCTCTAACTCACCCGTTTTTCCAGGAAAAATTGCCTAGGAATTAATACTCTCTCGCTTATGAAATCGGGGGCCAGACTCGAATGAAACTCTAAATAGCACCGTACTTTTTTTTGTAAGCTAGTCCAACACGGTATGGCGCTTACTTTTGCACGGCGGGTATCACAATCCAGCAAATCACAAATTACTGTAACTTTCTACTTAAGTTATAACCAACTTAACACCGAGTTTACAAAACAATCTATTGCATAACCATTCCGATTGCATAATGTTTATGTGCACGTTTCTATCTATTACTATAGCTTCGAATAATTTCTGAATGATTCTAATTTTCACTTAGACATATATCTTTAAAATGAAATTGCTAAGTTGGATACGATAATTGTTTATTTATTTCGATTTCTAATCGTACCGGCTGCGCCAGAAACCTCATCCCTTGAACCCGAGCACTGCTCGTGCTAAATCACCAAACTAGCGAATCACTTGGGGTGACTTCCGGCAGGAGTGTTAATTTTTTAATACAGGGTTCCCAGGGTTTGAGAGGCGGGCATGGGGTCGCCGCCCCGGACCAGGTCTTGGCGGTGAATGCATTTGCCCACATACTGTGTGGTGGGCCGGATCGGGAGAGACTGGTTGAGGGAGAATAATCTAAATCTCTCCAGCCGCACTCTCTCGGCCCGAGGGATGGATTCGTACCTCTGTCACTTCTGGATACGTTGACCCCCAGATTCCTACCCACCCTCATACCTTTTTCCTTCCCATAACTTCTTGTCCTTGCTTTCCCTAAAAATACCCTACACACAGCATCCCTAAAGATGACATAGGTAAATTGTTTACTAATGTGGAGCTAATATAAAAAAAATCAGAGTGTGCAATTCACACGTGGTAGAAGTGAAACCTTCAGAAAACTAAAGTTGGCAAGAGTGGGGAGGCTACGAAGCACCGCACAAAGAGGAGACCGATTGTGCTATCTCATTCTCTCGCAGGCAGATGTATGTGTTTGTCTCTTTCTAGTGTCGCTATTTTTCATTTCATCGAGTTTCAAATCACAACGGGACTAAAGAAGTTTAATAAAATGAAACAAAAAAAAATCTTTTAAAGTGAAAACATTCTTTCACAGTCCGTAGGTAAATTAAACACGACGTAAAATACATCGTTATTAAAATTCTTGTGGAAAAGTGTAAGTACCGCAGTATTATCTTGAATCTGTAGCGAACACACGCAGCAATTCTGTTTTAAATTTGATGAAATATAAATTAAAACCATCATCTTCAAAACGGGGACAAGGCCATTTATATTCGTCCAAAACCATTGTGTGGAAAATGTATTTTACACCTATTTTTCTAGACAAGGAAAGGTTATTTAAATGTTAACAAATTCATCTTAACAGTTGTGTAACTACAACTAAACTACAAATACGCATCGCTTATGCGAAACAAGCACATGTTCTGAAAAATGCAAATTGCAGGGACTTTCGATCGTATAAACCGTGTCCGTCAACCGTTCATTGGAAATGAGTCTACAACTGGATAATTTATTGTGGATAAAGCCTCATATGAAAGCAGTGGAGCGTGTTCTGAATAAATTATTCTCTTTGAAGACAACAATTCGTGTAAGTCAGATAATAAAAGAAAGGATTGTTTTTTCACTGTAACAGGTTTCAGCAATCTGCTTAATCTACATTTCTTTTCATTCTTTATTCATCAATAATTTGGAGTGGCTTAGGTATATAACACCCTTTTGTACTAATCAACATCTTCTTACTAGTGTCTATCAACACACCACTCTTCCAATGTGAAGGGTTTCAGTAAAAAGGTCATTTTATACTTGTCCACAACTGAATTTGTCCTTGGAAGGGTATAATTTTTTCTCCTTGGTTATTGTATTTTAACGATATCTTTTCTGACTTCTCCGCGCAGTGATGATTCTGTTGTGATTGCGTGATATCTCACGCGTTGTGGCTATGAAATCATTCGTGCGTTTATGAATGTCAGAATATTTGACTTACATCTCTTCCGAGTTGTATTCTAGTGTTTTTTTTCTTTGTTATTCTGAGATTTTGATACTTCTCCGATATGCTAGTACAGAAAACACCTCGTAGAGAAACATTTTGATAGAATCCAAAGTCAGACATAAAAAATATATTTGTATTTACTTATTTGCTCTTTCAAATGTTTTTGTGTTCCATGTGCTTAACTTAAATATTTTTGTAAGCTTTGAAATTGACACAACATGATAGAATCAAGAAATGATCGTTTCACCAGTCAAGAGTAATCCTAGCCTGGTGCGACCCAGTAAGGCTGTCACCTATATATTACAAATACCTGCTCTGTTTTTGTTCGCCATTCTGTCTAAAATCTTATCACACAGTAAAGCGGTAAGTGACATAAATCTTCTAAAGTTATATCATCACTGTACTAAACTTACAATAATAATTAGTAGTTACCCGAGCACATCGCTTTCGTAATAGCTAGTACGGGGAGCTCACACAGAGAATCAACAAGTCTTCTGAAAAATAAGACTTTATTTTAATTAGTTATTATTGCCTTTTTATTTTGCTGGGCGAAAGTGAAGAAGAAGAACCTTTAGTTTTGGCTGAGGTTGTGGGCGAAGCAGACCAAGCCTTAAAAATTTAAATACTGTGTTTCTGTTTATCACTTTGAAGGGAATTGCGCATTCTAATCAGATTTTCGCTGTAACTGTATAATATTAAATCTTATGAAGGAACATTTTGTAAGTTTTGAAGGAACATTTCGGTTGTCTGAAGATTTTTTAAATTTATTTTCAAGAACATATAAAAAAATAAATTATTATTTATTTTGAAATATGGGAACTTTAGTGCAATCACACAAATCTCATAAAGTATAGTATACACATGCATGTAAGGAAATACAACCAACAAAAAATAAAGCTTTAGATGGGATATTATACTAGTGGGATAGTATACTATGTCGAGATCAAACCGCAATGCATCATCCTCTCTCTCTTATTCAGCAGGACTTAAAAAAAACTGATGCTTCTCGCGAAGTAAACACAAATGTTTAATTTTACTGTACAAATAAATAAAACATACGGCCAGTAATGAAATACCGGCTGTATGTTTTATTACTTCCTCCCGTATACACAAGCACAGCTTTTTATGGGAGTACACCTTTAAATAAAAAATTGACGGTCAATGCAAAATTAGAAAGACTAAATGTAATTATGTTAACAATGTTAGATACATTCAAAGAACACACGAGGTTAATAATATTTTTGAAACCTTTAATTCACGCTGAAAGTCAATTTTTCGTCCGAATTTTGTTAAATATTTGAGAGAGAGGCACTCTGGCATTACACGGAAATTGAATACGAATAAAATTAGATTTTTTTTGAAAAAGTAGGAAGTATAAATTAATACGTATACATTATCATATTAGATAAAATTACGTTCCCGCCACTTACAAATCATCAATTCTCTACTTCGTATGTACTGTCTTACTCTGTAAAATAATTATGTGAATTTGGGGAACTGAAATTTTTAACTAAACCAACTAACCTCGTTTTATTTTACTTATAATAAATAAATCATATTGTAAAGAACGTTTGCACATCAGACTGATGGATGAGGACTTGTGGAGCCCCTTCAATAAATAATATAAAGGAACGTACATGACTTACTAACTAATGATTCCTGACATTTGGAGTAAAAATTTTGATCTGCGGTGACTTTTTTTACGTCTTTTTTATCATTTTTTTTCTTCAAATTCAAACAAAAGAAAATTCTTTTTCATATCGTCACTAGTCACTCAGCCAATTAACTTTCCAACCCCAAAATCACGCCCCTAACTGTCCAATAACTATTGTTTTTTTATGTTTTTATTAAAAAAATAATCGTCAAAAATGTCACCGAGATCAAATTTTAATTTACATTTTTTACTTCTAATAGTGTCAAGAATCACTGGTTAAAAGTAAGTCATGTGCATCGTATAACACCCTCTTTACTGCCGTTTTACTAGCAGCCATTAGAAAAAAAATGAGTGCAGTTTTACACGCAGTAGAAGCGAAACTTTACCAAAACAATTTCAACCAATACTTGAAAAGTGAGGTCATTATCAAAGCGTCCAATGAGCGCAGACCTATCGTAATTTCAGTTTCATATCTCAACCAATCTTTAAAAGTGTAATCATAATCAAAACGGCCAATGAGCGCAGTTGATGCGTCGCAGGTGCAGTTCCGTTTCATCCGAAACCCGAATCACATCGAGGATACAGAAGTTTCATTTAAAAAAGCAATGGAAAGTTTTTACGGATAATTTGAAGTATGACTTGATCTTTGTTTAAAATTTAAACAATCAATAAGCATTTTTAACGAGCACAAATGTGGGCTTTTGCTTGTTTTTGATATTTGTTAAATGGGTAACCAGTTGCGTCATACTATGAGTAATATAATCTGTGAATGATTAATGCATCTGAAGATGTAGGTACTTGGCGGTAAGCTTTCCCAACTAAAGGGTACTTGACCGGAAAAAAATATATAAAAACTTGTTTTGCGACTGGATAAAAAAAATCTTTTCCCGGCGTAGTTTTTTTTAATTATTCAGCCATAAAGGAAGTGTAATAATATGCATTGGTAGACATATTAAATAAAAGAGTAAGATTATTTGAGAAACGTTCAAGATGAGTGGGATTGTTTATAATCGGAATGAGCTTTAAAATAGCATCACTGATTTTGGAATACATTCTTATTTCTTTGCCACATTCTCTTTGCAACATTTTTTTTAAATGTTATTTTGACTTCCTAACTAATTTGTTTTTCTTTTAAAGTAAAAACTTCATTAACACGTTGTGATTTGAAACTCGATGAAACGAGAAAGCGACACTAAAAAGAGACAAACACATACATCTATAGGATTTAGACTACGAGAGAATGAGATAATATAATCGGTCTCCTCTTTGTGCGGTGCTTCGTAAATTCCCCACTCTTGTCTACTTCAGTTTTCAGAAGGTTTCACTTCTATAGCGTGTGAAGTGCACAAAATTTTTTTTGTTAACACAGGAAGCCCTGAAGAAAATAATTTCCCTCAGGGCATATGTAATGCTCATATGGGGATTTTCGATGAAAGGAAGGAGTAAACCTGGGCCTTGAAGAGATCACTGAAGAGATATAGGAAGGAGGAAACACGAAACCGGAATTGTTAATGGAAGTTTTAAATCATCCAAGTTTCTCATCAGGACAAGATTTTCAAATTTCATTTAATATATTATATTATGACCAAAATATATTCTGTAACATTTAAATACTTTGTGAGTTTTTGTGACCTTTGAAACATATTATATTATGAACAATCCGTTTTCTCGAAGCAAATCTCTCTTTCAAATCCCACATATCTGACATTGTATCCCGCGCCAACAAAATGCTCGGATTTGTTCTTCGTAATGCGAGATCATTTACTAATGGAATTGCAATACGAAGAACATATGAAGCACTTGTTCGCAGCATCCTAGAATACAGCTCCATTATTTGGGCCCCCTCTGAACAAAACCATATTCTATAAATAGAAAGAGTACAAAAAAGGTTTTAGCGTTACCTGTATATGAGGGAATATACATACTACCCATTCCTAAATCCATCTTTGTTCATAACAGGAATGCTCGATCTTAATACCTTAGAAGCCCGCCGAAAAATATTTTTGCGGAAATATATTTTTAAGCTGATCTCCGGTACTGTACTGAATCCACCTACGTTAAAGGAGATAAACCTATATGTCCCTAACGCATATACTCGTGGGAGATCCCACGCACTTTTTTATGCTCCGAAAGGGAGAACTTCTTCCTTTTAGAATGCGCCATTAAACAGAGCAATTCAACTGCTTAACGATTCTGCATTGAGCATAGAGAGTTCAGTTATCTACTATGTTGTGACGTACGCATCTTTTGACATACGTCACAATCATAGTTCCATGGTCACAACATAGTGAAACTGCCCCCACGGACTGTTTTTTCTTCTTTTAAATTGTGTAACCTTCTCCGTAATAATTTGGTGTATAACTGTTTTATAGAGAACCTGAAATAAATATATAAATAAATTTAATTTATATACTTACTCATCTAACTGCCCACCTTATGGAAGCGATGTATATTTTTGCAGGATAAGAACTGCAAAAGTACCAAAAAACCAACGCCGTTTCAGTGCAACCATTGATCAATAAACTATCTAATGTTTTGAATGTGGAGTAAGACAATCCGAATGTGATTGCTAAAACGCCAAACAATCGAAGCAGCGAGATAAAAAGGTCGTTCGCAGTGGAAGAATAATAATTAGTTTTCCATATAAACTATCCAAATGAGCCCAAACACACCGCGATCTATGCTATTCAACAATACCATCCTCAATGAATGGATGTGATGTAACAACGCAACTAGAGTGAATCAAATATTCTATTGTTTACTTCACCGGAATGAGTAGAAGGCACGTTGCAAAATTTACGTCCGAGTAGGTACTACAAAATGGGTATTAAGGAAACGAATTCAAATCGGTTAATTCGGTGTTTAATTGTAGAATTTTATATACTCTTAATTTAATAAGACTAATTGTAGAATTTTATTGAATTACAACCCCCGACTTATACAGTTCATATCGTTCATATCAACTAGTTTCAAGCCACTTTTAAAGTTCCTTTACTAACCTGACAATCAAAAGCACAACCTATAAATGAAGTGCAGATAAAGATGTCGATTGTCGAGTTGATTAGTCAGACATATCCAAATACTACGTTTTGAGATAATAAGAAAAGCAATATTCGAATACTCACCATATATCAAATATTATCTTCATGTATCTGTGTTTTACATATTAAATATACTATAAAATATCACCGGGAAGCATAACGGTCCGATACATTAGTACTATTAGTCCTACTAGTGATCCAGAAAACATTAACATTTCGTTTAATTGGTGTTTTTTAGGAGTAATCTTAGTATTGTACCAGATAGAAGGTACACTTTTACATGTAACTGCATACTCAACTCAAATTTCGATTTTTAGGAGATGTCTGACTGAATCATCGATTCAACTGATCGTCAACTGAATCATCGATTTGTTAACGCACAGATATTGAATTGCAAAAAAACACATTTTAACACTTCGAATTTAACCGATACTATGATTCAAAACATGTGTTAAGTATGGGAAATTTAGTGTCGGGAAATGCTAATACCCAATTTAAAAAAGTCGCCAGACGTAGAAGATATTTCTTTACAGCGGAAATAGCTTGTTCTAATATTTTTTTATTACCTGCACCAACTGAACGTTTGTTTGCGGCCTGTCCACGCCGCGGCCGAGAAGAATTGCCCACACACGTCATGTCGGCACACACGTCATGTCGGCACACGACAAACCGTCAAAATCTCCTGTTCGTTTTGAAGGACATTAAAATAACAATAGCCCGCTCTCGTGAAAGCTTCTATCGGGCCAACGAGGTTCGGCAACATTAAATCCTTCCGCGGTAGCGACCGGCTCACGAAATAACAAAGAAAATCAAGAACATTTGCAGAATAATTGTTTTCGTGTCTCACTTTAGCTGTAAGTACAAATGGCACGAGATTCCAGAGCAACGAACTGAAGCTTTTCTGATTTAAATTAATGGAAATTGTGTCACTTCATGCTTGTGAATATAATGGCCGGCGGATACCTTTGATTGCGTTGCGTTTTAAGTGAGCGGCCATCACTGTAAATTTATTATTTCATTTGCTTTTGGATTCCAAAAAACGTCATTAAATTTATTTCAATATTCCATTCCGGTGAAACATTCTGCACAATAACTAAAAACCAATCAACAGTAATTGAGTCCTCACCGGAAATAACTTTGTTTTCATCGCAATAATTTTACTAAGAAAAACAAGTTTTGATTAGGTGGATAAATAACGCTTTAATTATGAATTAATCATTTATAAATGCTGCCAAATGAGTAAACATTTTTTTTGTCTTCAAGTCCTTCTTAAACTATTCATATAATCCTACACAAGGCTCTTGTCAACAAAACTCAGCTTTGATGTTTAATACATCCCGACAAGGTTAATTATAACATCTTCGTAATAAAGAACTAAATAAATTATGCTATCACGAAACCGTTTTTCTTCGTGTTATTCCAATCTCCATTATGTGAGTGGGTATGTCTAGTAGTGTCATCTAATTTTAATGTAATAAGTAATAACGGACTTCTAACAAAAATATTCCAGTCGATACCTACTTTACGTAATCACAAAAACTAGTCACAGCTTCTGGATTCATTTATTCCCTAGTTTCCTTTTATTTCCCTATTTTTGTCCTAAATATCTCTGGCAACAAGATGTTTTCGCGGATGACGATTGGTAGAATTTTCATCTCGTTAAATGTATAATTATTAATGTTTTTTTTTGCCATAAGCTTGAATGTAATTTCATTAATTTAAAACAGCTAAAATTTAAGCTAAATTTAAAATTCCAAAAAAACGCTTTGTAATTTTTTTTTATAATATTATCGATGTGCAGAAAGAACTCGACATATTATTTGCAACAGGCTCCAGTTAGGTTTATGTAATAGCCTTCAAGAACATGTGTCATCTAATTCCTTGAGTACTTTTAAAAAAATTATTAAATTATCTGTGTTAGCCGAGGATTACAAACATTGTTTTAATCTTTGTTCTTTTTGAATTAATAGCATAATGTATTGAATAATTTGTTTATTTTTTTTTCATCTTTTCATTATTCAAATTAATACCTACCTATTAATTCAAATGAAATGTCAACACATAGTCACCATGTTTATTACATTATAATGTATTTTCTTCCTTCTGCTTAGTGGGTATCCATTATTGGTAAGAAACATTAATGTGTTAATATTGTTTTACCAAATTGCTAACCTCCACACAGGCTAGTACTAATGTGGTTTAAAATTTAAATGTCAACAATAATACTGTGTTGACAGGCAATAACAGCGCCAACGTAACTGAAATTTTACAATAAAACGTGGAAAAACTTTATTTACTCGTATTTAAAAACAATGCGGTGCAATAATAGTTGTTTTTTGACGTATCGTCAATAAAATTTACCTACGTAATACGTTTAATAATATTAAGAGCATGAAAAAATATATTAGTATAATATTAAAAAGTAGTTTGAATGTGCCCGGAGGCATGCGTTGGTTTACAAAGCATGACGGACCATAGCAGGCCAACCAGAGAATAATACCATTACTTGATAAAAAGTAATTTAAAAGCACTCTCATTGAAGGTATATGACATCATACAGTATCTTCGTTTCTTACCTGACGAGCTTTGTGCAATATGGCGGCCTGCTAACAAAACATTCTCGCTTTTGGCAATGGCCATGTAATATATTATATTTTTCCGTGTGTTATTAAATAAGCGTTTTGGAAAAACATCGTCGATCAACCGGCGATTATTTATTTAATGACCGTCTGAAACGTGTACAGTATATCCCGATGACGGGGAGGTAAGAATATACGTATCCTTAAATGTCATGAGGTTAGAATTATCTGCAAATTATTGGCATTTAACGAATCACAATAAATTCTTGGTGTGCGAAGTTTGGCCAAAAAAACATTATAATAACGAGTACCTTCATAAATTTACAATAAATATTCCTTTTAAATCACATACATAATTATAAAACTACATTTTGAAATACGGGCAAGCTTTTATAGGTATTCATACTGTGTGCCTTTGTAATATTGAGAGGAAGGATTAAATAAGCGAGGGAAAGGCAGAAGTAGACAGGTCATTCTAGAACCTTTTTAGAAGCTTTTGAGCATAGAATTTCGGCAGTGTAATGCTCTACGGGTCTAAGTCCTTATGTTTTATAATGGAAAACAAACGGCGTAGTGCATTGCATTACACACGGTATGTTTTGAGTACATTTGAAATTTTTAGTAATGGTATCACTAGGGTTATCTAATTATCTAGCTAGGGCTCCTACCACAAAGCAACTTGACGGACGTAAATATCTTAAAAGCTGAGCTTAAAAAGTAACTGAAATACCTGCCTCATAAGAAACCACTTCCTATACCGTTCCCTTGGGACACCCATTTGCATTTAACTGAGATATTGAATATATTGAAATTTTGACAAAGTATAAAACATAATCTTTGTCTTAAACTTGATATGCAAAAATGAGGCATTTAGCCAAAAAAACAAATAGAACCATAGACATTCAAACGATTTCCATGGATAGAGCCAATCTTGTTCAATCTTCGCTTGGAGAGACCAAGAAGATGAACAACCTCTTCCGGTCTCTCTCTCTCTGGTTTCAATCCTGGGATTGGTTTGCAGCAATTTCATCTATTCGTTTCTTCCACTCTTCCCTGTCTTGTGCGGCTCTTTTGAATTCTGCATATGATAAGCAGCGCACGTCCACCAGCAGGTCCTCCAGGTACTCTCGGCGTGAGCGTCCCCTAGCGTTTGTCCCCTCGGTCATACCCTCCATTATGGCATGCAAGAGGCCTTCTTGTCTTATTGCATGGCCGATCCATCTTGCGCGCCTTTCGGACAAGGTCCTGAGCAGGTGCCTTACTCCTTCGATTCTTTGGAGAACCTCCTCATTTGTGATGTGGTCTCTTCAGGAAATTCCTAGTAGTCTTCTATAGGACCACATCTCAAAAGCCTCTAGTCTCCGTTTCTCTCTTTTGGATAAGCACCATGTTTCGCAGCCGTACATCAAGATACTCCATACATATTCCATACATCTTCCGGTCATTGGACAATAAATCGGTCAGGTATGAAATACATATTTAAGTATTTTATCAGCTAGCTGACGTTTTTACATAGCTAGGCTCGCGCCCGCATTTATATAATTTCACTTTAAAAAATGATGTAAAAACAACGCAATCATAATCTGTTGAAGCATTTGGAATATTGACTTTTGCAATCTCATCCAACAAAACACATCTTTTATTACCAAAAAAACATGCAAATCCCGTTCGAATTAAACAGTTATATAATCTCTGAGTTTCCCGCAACAGCCCACGGTGACATAATTTTGCAATGTTTTGCATATGAAAGTGGGTGAAGTAATTTTAATCAGATTTCTGCATTAAATTACTCGCCTGCTCAGATTTATTGTCGCTACCTTTAATGACCCAGAATTAATTGAATACATTTAACGGAAAATTAACGACAAAAAGTCAGGTGAACATTTTCTACTTTTATTAACAGAATGACTATTTTTCATATTTTGCACATTTCATTCTTTTATAAGAAAATTTATAGTAAAAAGTTCAACGCTTTCTGTTCAGCGCTTGTACACAGCAGACATGTGGGTTGACTACACTGCATCCCAATGGCATGAGTTAAAGGTTGCTTACAATAACGCTTATCGTCAACTTTTTCACCTACCGAGATACTGCAGTGCTACGGAAATGTTTTCTTTCGGAACTTCTCCGCCACCGCATGGGAAGTTTATGGCGCAGACAACGCCAATCGAAGAAAGCGATCATCACCGCCATGACTGCCTGGATGGAGTCCCCCCTGATGGCCCTCTGATGAAATACCCTCCGTAAACAGTTGCATGAATTCATTTTAGTGTTTATTATTTTTTCAGTTTCGTTTCTCATGTTTTTCATGCTTATTCGTTTTTATTTTATTTATGTGCTGTTATTTACTTTTAACCTTAACTTATTATTTGTCTAATTTCTTTCGTTATTTCAATATATGGAATGTATTGCATAGCACTACCCCTGCATACATTCTGGAATAAAATACTATTATTATTTCTCATTATTTGACAGCTGGTAATTGAGCTATACAATCTGTAAAATAATTCATCTTCAGCTGCTGCTGAAGTATTTTTAAAAAATAATAGCGAGTTCGCGGCGTACGTTGCAAAGCCACTTAATAGAGAAGTTGTTTCTCCCTGCGTGATTTTTCCCATTCGTCCCTATTCCGTTTCTCTTGCGCCTCCCCTTCCCCTCCCGTGTTTACTTCCCCTCACGCATTCCCATCCACCTTTCCCGCCTTCCCTCCCCCTTTTAACGCTACCCTGTCCTCCGAATCCCCTTCCCGCGTTCCATATATTCGGTCTCGGTACATTCAGTTTTCAAACCGCTCGCATCTAATCTATTGGATTTTTATACATAATGCCAGAGCTCACCACTATACATTGAAATCTTCGCGGGCGTGCGCACAACAACTCACCAAAGTTTCATCGCATTTGATGAATGGTTTAGGGACCGTATAAGGGACAAACAAAGAAAAAATCATATTTATATATTAAAATGTTGATTACGTCGCCATTTTTGTTGCTTCTAGCCATGTGCGTTGATTATCCACAAACCTGGTGGCAGGGTACGTTAATTTGTAGAGATTAAAGCTGTATTTACATTTCAATACAAAACTTACCGCTATGACTTAATTATTAAATAGGTAAAAACAAGTACCACGAGAAGGCTCTGCATAATATTACCTTAAGCTCGAAACATCCTCGGTTTTTGCAGGTCAAAGATAATATTATTATAGGCAATAAAACAGAGCCTGCAGATTCAACCTTAATTCAATTCCATAACGCAATGGTGTAGTAATATTATGCATTAATTATTTTACTTGCGAACAGTCCGGATTAACTGCAGAAAACCTGTCTACTTGACATTTCAAAACATATTGCAATTCCTATTGGTTATTAATTTACAAAAAAATCAAATCACTGAATATTAATAATAAATAACAATCTGCAACCCAGTAGGTAGTTGTGAATGATAAATACTTGAAGCAGGTGGATGAGTTTGTGTATTTGGGAAGTATGTTTACCAGAGACAGGAAGGTTGATAGAGATATTTAATGAAGGGTAATGGAGGATGACTGAATGCCATTGACGCTAACAAAAAACAGTCCAAAGTAGCGAAGCTAGCCGTCCATAATGTATGGCAGGTGAATGGCAGTGAGGTATGGAACTGTAGAGGAAGGATGAAAGTAGACTGAATGCTGTAGCAATGAGAACCCTGAAGCGTATGTGTGGTGAAACCATGTATGATCGTGAAAGTAATGTGGAGATCCTCAAAGAATGCGATAAGTGTAATGAGTGAGATTAAGAAAGGGACGGTCAGGTGATTTGGGCATGTGGAGAGAATGAACGAGAAAAGGGGTGTAAGGAGAATATATGCCGCAAATGTGATTAGTAGAAGAAGTCGGGGACGCCCGAGGAAGACACGGCACGACCAAGTAAATCAGATACTTGAGTCGGGCCATGTCAAGAGTCAAAATAATAGAAAAGCATGTATGGGACGATGTATGAATGTGAACGAGGTAAGGAGTGTGTGCCAAGATCGAGTTTGCCTACCCCTGCAGGGAAACGGCGCGATGGTTTTTAGTTAGTTGGTTAACTCGTAGGAATAATATAGACTTAAAATGTGCAATGTTTAGACAAAAAACAATGTTTTTAAAGGTAATCCGATATGGTTTTAAATATCCGGCCAATGGCAATGGTGTCATAGAAAATGGAACTCCGTTCAAAACTAAGTACATAATCGGTCGGTTGTAATGCAACGAATCGGTATTTGTTACCAAACGTTAATAAAAGGTCATTATCTGACATTTCATGGTTTAATGCTATAAATACAATTTGTTTCGTTCAACGGCTGTTTAATTAAATTGTTATTATTTTACTACAAATGAATAACTTTAAATTTAATGCTGTTATTTTTCCAAGAAATTTGAGAATGAAAATGCCAATCGCAAAAGTTAAAGTCAATTTCATTTCATTTCATCTCGCTGTTGCAAAATACGGGGAAAATAAAAGGAAAATAACGTGTTAATAAGCACTAAGTTTATGACGAAGAAAAACGAAGATTTAAGCCATAGATACCTGATAGATTTATAGAAGATATCTAAACTTTATAATCTCACCGTAATTACCTCATCCATGTTTTCAAATCAAATAGGTACTCATTTCAAATCCGGTGTCCTACAAATGGTTAAAAAAACTGGTACATTTTTTCCTTCGTTTTTTTCTTTTAAATATTATTTTTTAAACTGTCCCTGAAGACTGGCTCTGTGCCCTCTGGTTGGAAAAAAGCGGTTATCCATCCTATTCCAAAGAAGGGTGACCGCTCCAACCCGGCCAACTACCGCCCCATAGCGATCACATCAGTTCAGTCTAAGGTGATGGAACGTGTGATCAACGACAAACTGCTCACATACCTCGAGAAGAACAAAATTATTAACGACCGTCAATACGGATTCCGGCGGAACCGCTCGTGCGGTGATCTTCTCGCGTATGTGACGCATGTTTGGGGGCGATGCCTGGAACATTTCGGTGAGACCCAAACGGTTGCACTGGACATATCCAAGGCCTTTGACCGGGTTTGGCACCGAGGACTTGTCAACAAACTGCATTCTTACGGACTTCCCGCATCCTTGTGTACGTGGATTGCCGACTTCTTGAGGGAGAGATCGATTCAGACGGTAGTCGATGGTTTCACCTCTTCCTCTCACTCGATAAATGCTGGCGTCCCGCAGGGATCGGTTCTGTCTCCAACTCTGTTTTTGTTGCACATCAACGACCTTTTGTCATGTGCACCAATTCACTGTTACGCGGATGACAGTACAGTTCATGATAGCTTTTTGTTTGACAAGCCCCCAAAGGGCTCACAAACTCCAACAGCTCGTAAGGCTTTGAAGCAAAGAATGGACGGTTACCTCGAGAGTGTTTTCTCTTGGGGTAAAAATAATCTCGTTGAATTTAATGTTTCAAAGACCCAATCTTGTCTGATTACGTCTAAAAGGGATCGCAATGAAAATCTAGTCTCTTTCAACGGAAGCAATCTTCCGAACAGGCCCTCAATTGATATGCTTGGTGTAACCCTAAGTGACCAGCTCAGGTATGGGGGCTCCATCGAAGCCAGAGTAAAGTTAGCCTCCCAAAAACTGGGCGTACTGTACAGGGCCCGCAGATACTTTAATAGTACACAACTGCTAACCCTGTACAAATCGCAAGTGCGCCCCACGGTTGAATTTGGCAGCCACCTCTGGTCTGGAGCTCCAAAATACCTGAAAAATACCCTCGACTCTGTGCAGAAACGGGCGGTCCGTTTGATAGATTCTCCCATCTTAACAGACGGAATGCTATCCTTGTTCTACCGGTATTACAATGGAAGATGCTCCGAGGAACTAGCATCATTGATCCCTTCGGCACCGGTGCATAGTCGGGAAACACGCCAAACGCGTGCCCAACATTTGTACACAGTTGACATTTGTCACATGAGAACGGGTCGTTTCTTCGACTCGTTCTTGTGTTCAACAGCTCGGCTGTTAAATGATTTGCCGGCCTCTGTGTTTCCTCCTTCCTACAACATGGGTCTCTTCAAGACCAATGTTCATTCCTTCCTCTCCTCAAAAAGACCCTCCACACAGCATCCCAGATGACATAGGCCCTGAGGGAAATTATTTTCCTCAGGGCCTCCTGTGTGGAGTTAATGTAAAAAAAAAATATATATATCAATTACAATTTGGGAGGTGGGTGTAGGTACCGGGAGCCGGAAATCGTTTATTGACAATAATTCATCTTTATGCCAAATCTGTACTACTAAATATACCGATAAAACATACCTCGTTCGAGCAAAGAAACTTACGCGACTAAACTATATATCTGCATGCCCACCACACTGAAACAACTACTAACTACAAATATATCTACAATTATTCACATATCACAATCAGTCTGGATAAAAAAAGAAGGTATTAACTTTACTCAAAACATTTATTGAAAAACCAACACCTCTGCCATAGGTCATTCCAAATGGTTCGCTGCGTTTGGTGACTTAGCGGGGGTTTCCAGGTTCACGGGTGATGTTTGTCCGATTCTTGGCGGTGGATGCATCTTCCCATCAGTGGCGGCCAGCTCTAAGGTGCGGAGGAGCGCCGCACTCCCAAAATTTCTGGTAATCTAAAAATTCCCGAGCGCCAAAAAAAACATACTTATTTCCGACACGCCTCATCACCAATGCATACATCATAGTTCATAGTACCTATAGGTGCCTGCTGGACTGCGCGCGTAACAAAGCAGATCGTTGTGTGCCTATCTTCAGTTTGGTGGTTCATTTTGCAAATCGATCACAGGAGTTCTTCCATAATTCTTTACTGAGGCAAAATCGTAGGTAGGTTGAATGCTTTGCAAATTTTACGAAACTTGGACGGCACCCGAAAAATTTCCACCACATCAAAAGGAACGGTTCGTTCTGTAGCATGTTAAACGGGGACACATTTGTGTCATATTATTATCCATATCGTGTCTTTATTTTAATGTCTACTGTTTTTCATTCAATGTTTTACTCAGCATCGACCAACGACACCGTAACAACATAACAATGCCGACATTTGTTATGACAGTATATATTCATTCGAGTTTCGGAGCGTTAGGAAGACTTTCGGATGTGTGATAAACAGAATTTTTTTTTCTATTTTCTGAACTCGATTTTCGTCCCAGAGTATCTCCATACAATTTTCTAGATAAGTTTAAATTAAGGAATGAACTGTTATTGAATTTACGATCGCGGCGACTTTACAAATACTGATGGATCAATATTTATTTTATAACTCTTTTTCTCTTCTTTAACAATGTATTGCATGCACTCAGTGACAATGGAGGATCGACCTAATTTACAAATAGGTATGATTTTTACATAATTGAATTTATTTTAATTAGAGTAGGTAGGTCCAAGTTTTATGGGATATCTATGGGATGTGTGGGATTGTACTCACCTCCCCACATCCTGAAATAAAGACTATTGTTATTATTTTTATTTAAGCGCACCACCAATTTTTATGAGCACTAGCCGCCACTGCTTCCCATGCGTTCAGGCTGGTTGAGGGAGTAAGTCACTCCTGGACACGCTGACCCCCAGATTCCCACCCGCCTTTCATATCTTTTTCCTTCGCAAAACTTCATCTACTTCCTTTCCTTAAAAATACCCTCCACACAGCATCCCCTATGATGAAAAAAGATCTGTGAAACTAATGTTAAAAAAAAATTACTGTCATTAAATAACGTAATATAACAAAACGTTCTTACTGCCTTCTCGCATTCGGTATTTATAAAATCTAAATTATTTCTAATATTAACCGTAAATATGTGTTAAGTCTCACCGTTTTAACTGCCATGTTTTAGTTCCAATCAAATCGGATTCGATTAGGTCGATTAGTGAGCTAACACAATTTTAATTGCTTAGTATTTGCAATCGATTAATTAAATTAAGAGCACGGTGCCACAGTTTAATCGACCCTTTTGCAATGCTTACGACCAAATTGTTGATTGATTGACTTACCGGATAATTGCATTGTCGTGTATCGCGAATTATTTAGCAATTTACCTCTTTTACCAGATAACTGAGAACTATTAGTCTCGCGTAAAGCGTTTAACCTCTTGCCCTGTTGTCCACTTGGACGGCAAGTTGTTGCAGTAATTCCAAATTACCGACCTCTTCCGTAAATCCGGACACTCGGGGAGTACTTACTCTTAACTATTTGCCCGAACTCTGTAAGTATCCACTTTGAGGTTTTATTTTCACATTTATTGTTTGTGGTTACAAGGCGCCTGAATGTCGACACTACTTTTTCGTAAACAATTTGAAATATAATTTAAACAATAATATGACACAATGTCTTCCTTTCAACAGTTAAAATAATTTTCCAAAGCTCTACATGAAGCTCTCACTAGAAATGAAGTAAATTCCTTATCTACAGAAAAATCAAATTTCATGTTATTTGTAACCCAAATTCCAAAGCTTTTCATTTGCACGTTATAGCTGCTTTATAGTCAAGTAAGATCACTTCCTATATATGTTTTCGTCTGAATCGTTGATATAAAACATTATTGATGTAAAGCACAGACCCTGTGGGATTTGTGAAACTGTAAGAATTTACAAAATATTTGGCTTATGGATCACATTGCCTTTCAAAAATTGCTAATTTACAAGTATTTTCAATTTTCTTTATAATATAGTGATATGTTTTGTTGATAAATTAGAGAGTTGTCAGAAATATATCTTTCGAATGAACAACTTTAGTAAATTTGAAAACACACCTATGAAAATTTTAAACAAAAGAACTAACTGCCTAACCATCACGCCGTTTCCCGCAGGGGTAGGCAGAGAGAACGGACCGCCAAACAACTCGGTCTTGGCTCACAAAAGAACTATACATTTCAAATGAAGCACAGTTGATTAAATAAAGATGAAATAATTTTCTGATTACAGGTAATTACCTATTTAGGATGGGATGTTTAAAAAAAGATAAATTCATCAATTATTGGTTATTTCGCAGAATCTGAACAATTCATCAAATTTCGAAGTTAATTTTTACGTTCTGTGAAAGTTCTATTCAAGTTCTGTGATAATTTCAGTTTTATGAAGCATCTGGCCTATAATGATATAATAATAGAACTTGAATAGAACCTACACAGAACGTGAAAATTAACTTCAAATATTTGATTAGTTCATACAAAATTTTGAAACAACAAGAATCGTTTGTCTGAATTAAGACAATCATCAATTTTGAATGTTTCAAACCATTAAGAGTTCATTACGCAGAAATACTTCACATCCTAGAAAACTTTTGTACGATAACGATTAATAATAAATTAGTAAGGCTTGTCTGAAAGACGTCATATGACAAAATTGACGAAAAATCGTGAACTCTCTCTAATTCAAACATTTATTCGAGAGCTTTTTTATTGTGTTCATTTTCTACACAAGCACTGCAAATAAACGTTTATTAAATTTATTTTACTTATAAAAATATACAGCAAATCTAAAATAGAAATCTTTGAACACACTACTTGTGAGGCATTCAAGATAGTAATAATAATTTTCCCGGCAACGGCACTTCTTCACGTAGATAATTAGCACGATTGACATCTAAACTTATGTTCAGGTTTGTAACATTGCAACAGACAGAAGATAACTCTTGCATTCTTGGTAACCACTAGACTTAGACTATAGATCTCGCTTTGGTTCAGCTGAAAGGGGTCACAGTACACAGTCATGACAGATTCCGTGCACGCTAGAGCTTCTTGCACGGATGGTGGAAGTTGGGAGATATTTAACTTTATCGTGACTTATGACGCCCCGCAATTAGTTTTGGCGGCAGCAGGAAAACAAGGAATAAAGCATTTACTTTAAATAATCATTACTTCAGGATGTTCACTGGAGTAAAACAGAGCAAATTTGTATTCCACCATATTTTAAATAATATTTGATGCCGACAGGGTTTCGTTTTGACTCAAGATACATCACAACTTAAAATTATATTGATAACGGAAATTCGAAATGCTGTAAAGCACAAAATGTTAAATGTTCAGTAGAGCTAAAAGAAAGTATTTTATTTGTTTTTGGGGTGTTATGCCGTGTTGCGCTACCTCCTTCTTTAGCCAACGTTTCGGACATCGTTGCAGTGTCCATCATCAGGGCAGATCCGGCAGATCCGGTAGATGTAGATGGTAGATCTGCCGGATCTGCCCTGATGATGGACACTGCAACGATGTCCGAAACGTTGGCTAAAGAAGGAGGTAGCGCAACACGGCATAACACCCCAAAAACAAATAACGAAAATGCTTTTGGCCGTGAAAATCTTAAAACTTATCCGAAAGTATTTTAGTTTAAAAAAAATCATATTTTATGTTTTTGTGGACCTCTTATTATGATTTATTTATTATAAAATAACATTGAATAAGTCTTGTTTTAATTTTTCAGAAAAAAATTCATCTGAAAATGCACATTGTAAAAGACGTACTTATTTTCTTAGAAATATTTCGTCGATGCAGATCGAAAGAGAAAATAGATCTGGGAAAAATGAGGTATTTAATTAATTCTTGGATTTACTGTCCTTTTCGGCATTGCAAATTTCAGCTTTCGAGATAGTTCTGTAAAACAAAGTTACCGTGATGTGGTGTTATTAAAATTTCACACCAACTTCTTCTACATTTAAGTTGATTCATTTAGGGAAAAGAAGATAATACTAATAATCTAAACGAAACATGAAGCAGAACAAGACTCAGAAAAATAAAAAGGTAACGGTTACAACTGGCACTCGAACCTAGAATTTCTTGTCTTACCGGGATTGATGGGTATAAACCTTAAAAAATTATGAAAAGGTTATTGAAATAAAAATGGATAAATTTAGGTATTAAATAATGAAATCGACTAACAATTGTACTGGGTGCGGCAGGGAAACTTGCTGATTTGAAAAGTCAATAAAAGAAAAAGTACTTTATATATCGATTTAATTCTTTTTGTATCGTATAGTACATATTCTGAATTTTTGTTTCAAGTAGTTTTAAAAATGACATCGGGCAAATGGCGGCCCTCATTAGTGATACACTGATCTACCCTAGATTTGAAGTTTCGCTCCACTCTTTATCCACGTGAATGTTGGTGATGGCTTGGTGGATGTTGTCCTTCAGGTGTTGCAGGGTCCGGGGTTTGTCGTTATAAACGATGGATTTGAGATATTCCCATAAAAAAATCGCAGGGTGCCAAATCGGGGGAGCGCGCCGACCACGGTACGTCACCCACCCCTCAAGGAGATAAGGCGCTCGTGGAAGTGTTCCCTCAAAAGCTCCATCGAAATTCTCGCTGTGTGCGCCGTGGCTCCGTCCTGCTGGAACCATACGTCCCCAAGTTCCATTTCTTCAAGTTGTGGAAGAAAAAATGCCGGGGAGAGCGCAAAAACGACTCCCTCACCCTATCGACGTTTTCTCGAGTTCTGGAAGTCCATTGACCTCCTGGGCCTTCTCTTGCCACACTCCCACTTTTCCTGAATGTTTCCACCTACGAAACAATTGATTGCGCCTAGGAACGGGACCTGCGGGATGAATATTGAACCGAGTACGGAAGGCACGTTGGGTGGCGACAACCGAATGACCGTTAGAAAAGTAGGCCTCGACGGCAAACGCACGCTGTTCCTTTGTCCAACGCATGACGACAACTGGCTTGAAGTGTAACAAAACTTCAGGACTCCCTCTTTCCAATGAGACCCTCTCCACCCCTTTCTGACCACGCCTCGCTCGTCAGCGTCCAATTCAAATCAGCAAGTTTCCCTGTATTTATGATGTATCTTCTTTCAAAAGTAAACCAAAGGATTTGTATTGCAATTTCCACATAAAAGTACAATTTTACCGGAGCCAGTGCAACAATCAGATCCCCGTAGTGAGGATGTGGTGATACTGGGTGGGAAAGGCAGGAGTATGGCAAGTTGAAGATTGTTATGTATCTATACTTATACAAAGCCGATGACATTTTAATAAACAGATTTCACCAGGCCGATAGCATATATTCTATTCTGGAACCATGTAAAGAAATATGATATTTTATTTGATTAACATTCTTTTGGATAAACCCGTTTGATTTATTTATATTTGTCTTTCTGGGTTCCGAGACCTCTGGGACCAGAGACAAGAAGCTCATCGATCCACGGAGGTTGTCAACGTTTAAATGTAGTCATTCGATGATGCTAACCTCGTACATGAATGGACATCATTGCATTTTTTTTTAATGAAACTTATCGTTCAATGACGGCATTGGTTACAGACATGGACTTGATACAGACGCAAACGATATTGTCAGGCGTAGGAGGACAGATACGAGATTGATATTTTAATTCAAGCAAATCGGAAATGTGTCAAAAACCAAACAAAGCAAAAACATACATAACTTACGTTCTTCAACATCGTGAGCGCTCGTGTTCCTCCTATCCATTTATATATTTATGAGCCAGAAGGTACTCAAACTTAGATCATACTTTACCATGTGTCCCTTATTGTTTGCGGCATTCAGATAATAAATCACCTTAATGTTTCATATGTTACACATCAAACCAACGCACACTTTGATCTATTGAAATAATTTAATAACACGACTAGATATAATGGACGATCAAAAGACAAGTATTTCTAGGTGTGACGAATAAGGAAAGTGAAATTATAAAAATACAGATTTATTGTTTTTCTCTAATAAAATGAGCCACTGTTACTTTGGAAGAAGCGCCGTATATATTTGCACCTTTTCAAAACATTTATTAATTTAACCAGGTCGTAATTGATGAAGATAAATGGACGTAAAACGTTAAATTAAATTTGTTCAAATCAATCGTTGGTAATAGTGAAAGTCGGGTTCAAACATTGAACTGATCTTAGCAAATGTGAAAACTGCTCGCATATAAACTTTCCGTTTTAATTATTAATTATCATTTTTATTCAGATCATAAATATAAATATCTTCTTCTTTTTTTAACTTAAAATAATAATACTTCATAATGAACCTATAACAAATTAAACGCTAACAATAAATAAACTTTGCAAAAAATCTGGCTTTTATCCAATTATTCAAATGTGTTACGCAGGTTGCCAAAGAGAGACTTCTATAAATTAAGGAGTGATTGATTCTTAAGAGAGATTTCATTTGCCGCTTTTAAGTATCTTATAGAAAGTCATGCCAGTGCTAATCATTTGTGCAAATCTAATAACATATGTTTATTAGATTATATATAGATACAGGCGCTGAATGGCGCGTGGGATCGTTTGGATAGAATTCCATAGCAAACAGTGCACCTGAAATGTGGTCATCGCTTGTTTATACGGGTACTGTACCAGCTGTATGCACTGAAATCTCACTATACACCAGAATAACAGTGGTTTGTCTAAATTACGGCAATCAGGTAATAACAACCGTGTCTTTTGTAAACGTGGGATGAAACTTTCGTAAATGTATGTCAATAGACTTATTGTTTGCCTTATTCGACGCTATCAGCATACATGTGTTTTCGTGAAAAGATTTTATCTGTCACTACTTAAATATACCTATACATATTTCAAATGTTGTGACCCTTGACCGTTCATAATAGTTGTATGCATACACGATAAAACATATGTGATTTGTAATACTTAGATTAAAAAAACATATTCATGTGTGTAAGTCATCAAGAGTCATTACATCATGTTTTCAGGTCCCATTGTCAGGATGAATTGATTGATTTATTGTAACAAAAAACTTTGAATCATTTTTTTCACTTGAACCGGTTGACGACTCGATATGGACAATATAACGTCATCACTCCTAATTTGCCTTACATAATACATTTATAAAAACTGTTTTTTTCTGTGTTCATCCAGTCTTTGCTATACTGAGAATAAAACCCACCACTTTATATCCAATAAAATAGGAGACTTATTTGCTCTATCTTCTAACCCTTCATCATTATAATTCCCAATATTAATTAGAAATTCTAATCAAATTACAGCAATAAATTTACCTCTCAAGGATTACAGATTAGCTGGTTATATTTTAGATGGTAAGGTATTATGATCTAAACGTTATTTTATGAGAAACTTTATGTTCATAGTAGTTTAATTGCTTATGGAAGGTTTTAATAATTACTGTTACGTAACAAATTTACATGGAATAGCTCAGAATAAAGATGAATCTATAATTAACAGGTGCCGGGGAGTAATTGTGTAAGAAAAAGTCGTAATTAGCCGTCTTGTAACACGCCTCAATCTCTCACTTATCGGCAGAGATATTAATTGTCTACGGAGGATGTAGCTGCGGTCATTTGCCATAGAATCAACTTATCGGGTATATCTTAACACCAAAGAAAATGTACCGCTTGGCGCTGGTAACCCAGATGGGGTATCAAGCGAGAAGCGAGTCTCCGGCGTTTTGGTTGTTACTTCCTAGAGTATTCCCGAGCCTACGACCAATCGACAATATCTTACAGGACAAGCTAGCCATAAACTAAGTAGATCTGCAAATGACATCGGCCTGCGTTTCGCGAATTGCACCAATCAAGATCTGATTCCATGCACGGAACAATGTGCAACATGCATGCAAACATTGCAAACGGATGCAAATGATTGTACATAAAATTGTTAGCTTACTGAAATGAGGAGTTTGTTTTGGTTCATGCACAATACACATGGCTGCATTCGTATTATTTCTTTATGGGATGTCGTTGTACCCCTAGATATTTGTTTAACTCCACACCTTTACTCTCTTGAATATTATTAGAATCTCAGATTTTTTTAACTGAACTGCACACACTCGTAGACATTACGATGAAGTTTGTTGATAAATTAAATGTATAATAATTAAGCGGTTTTAGTGATTTCAAAAGCATTTTTTAAAGTACCTATTCATTTATTTCTACATGAAAAAGTGTTCCCCTGCCATGCTGTGTCAATTCTTCTTCTTGTGCCCTGTCCTTTCAACGGACGTTGGAACAGCTCTACAACAGACTGGCCAAACCACTGTCTCAGGTTTTTCAGCCATGAGATTCTCCTTCTACCCGTCTTCCGGCAATCCCCGTCTTCCGGGCCCCGTCTTCCGGCAATCTTCCCCTGCATTATGAGATGCAAGATCTCGTACTTCTCTGGATGTCTCATCACATATTGGTTTGTCCAAGATATTGAAATTTTCGGATTTTTATAATTTTAATAACTTCTTTTTCTTAATTCATCCGAACCACAACATCTTCATTCGTAACTCTGTTCATCCAGCTTATTTTAAGTATTCTTCTGTAGATCCACCTCGAATGCCTAAAATCGTCTAATTAGTAATTCAGTAAGTGTCCATGCTTCCTTTCCATAAAATAATATCAAAAACATGTAGCATATTCGTATATCGAAACCTTTTCGAAGCGTAAATACTCTATATTCCCTCTACACCGCATATATCCGCCCACACTTAGAACACTGCGCACCGATCTGGACTCCTTTCTACCAAGCCACCATTGTTAGGATCGAAAGAACTAAAAAAAAATTTTTTAAACACTTAAATTATAAACTTAACCTACACTTTCTAAATTACACCGATTCTATTAAATTTCATCACTTCAACTCCCTTCATACACGACGATTAATTTTTGATCAAATTTTATTATTTAAAATTTTAAACGATGGCCTGGACTCACCAGAGCTTACCAATTTAATAAAACTCCATATTCCTTCAAGATTAACCCGACAATCGAATTTACTTCATTTGCCCACTTGTAGAACAAACTTTAGAAAAAATTCCTCAATTCCTCGAATATGTGCTCAATACAACGAATTGTTTCACAACGTAGACATTTTTAATTTAAACCTTCAGAATTATCGAATAGAAGTAACGCGTGCGATATTGGATTGATACGGGGTGTGCAAGGTATCGAGAGCATCTCATATCCTTATCCTATATTCTCCCTCCCCTCCCCCTCCTCACCCTTCTTCTCCCCTTCCTAAGTCTAAATCTAGCTTAAGATAAGTTAAAACTCCATCTAGAAACAATATTAGCATAAGAAACTCTTTTGGCTTCACTGCAGTTAACGTGTATATTTTTATGTCTATTGTATGTATATAAGCTGTTTGTTTCTTACAAATAAAATTTAAAAAATATATTTTACATTATCCCTTTGTTTAATTCAAACCTATTCAAAGTGAGCTACACATGGTAATAATTATAAAGACAAAATGTATATTATATATGTGATATTACAATGAGTAAATAATACATACATATGCTGACTTTTAAAATGAAATGCGTAACAATATGGCACAGCGTTAAACCTAATTACGCATTATTATATTGGAAAATAATTGCATCGAATTTTGCCAAATTAATAATTTGAATTCTGAATTAATGTACCAGCCAAGAGTGTAAAACCAATACTGACTATTTGTATTTTTATTGTCTGGAAAACATACGCCACGGTTTTCTTTGTCCGGTGGATTTCGTTGTTCGGTAGCGCTGCTGACTGTTTTTGCTAGAAAGCCAAAAACTCTTGGTTATTTGTCGTTTTGGAAAAGTTTTTTTGTAAAGTAATGTTTTTACACAGATATTCATATATTGAGATCGAATTCCGAAAACTTTCGCACGAAAAAGTGAATCTTGAAAAAGATTTTCATAAAAATTCATTCCTCTCTTTCGGGTTCAAAGTTTTTAGTGTTCACTTCACTTCACTTTTCTATTCCTTTATACTACCTAACTATCTAACCAATAACTAATTTATTTTAAATTTGAGAATAATTAAGAAAAATATATCCAAGTGTCGATTTGCAAGCATACTCGTAGGTACCTCCATTGAATGCAATTCGCAAAACACTTTACTTTCTACACTTTTCAATCTTTCACTATACTACACTATTTAGTACCATATCGTGCTAACGAAGCAATTCTTACCATCAATTAGCAAGCGTGAAATTATGAATTACATTAGCGAATTACAATAAAGGTAGTCAATATTGTTTACGGAAAAAAGTTCTGTCGACGAAGTAATTTACCACAATTAACCAGAAGTCAAAAAATATGGATGATTGTTATAAAAGTGTACAATCAACACAATATAAGTTACAGTTATATGAATTTGTAAATCACCTTGCTTTTAGTAATTAGTAGTGGCTCATTTGAAATTCATACAAAATAAGCAGACGAAAAAATTGGCATGTTTGAATAACATTTCCTCTCAAGGGAATGCCTAAAAATTAAACGTCGTCTCGCAACATTGGCCTTTTTTATGTTTAGTGAAGGACGTTTAATATTGTGTTGGTATCTTTAACGTGATCGGTGCCCCAGAAAATTCCACGAAACGTGTATTGCGGAACCTTCACTCACGTGATGTATGGTAGCAGGATCTCAAAGGAGACCGGATGGAAGACCGCCGCGATATGTTTCATGAAAGATATAGCGATTATCTGTTTGTTGAATAGGAAATTGCACTTTTCCCGTATAAATGGACCTCCATTGGCCTTAACCGCATCCGCTCCCTTTCAAACACAACTCGGTGCTGGCTCCACAATAGAAGTAATAGTTCAATCGCTCAGCCATTGTTGCTGCAAACGCTGGATAATATTATGTGAACAAAGCGACTGACACACGCAAAACCAAATGAAAAATTATTTCCGCTGCTTTAGGAAATATCTGCGGAGAGGATGCCATACTACCCATCTCCATCGTTATTCTTTATCAAACAAACTGTATGTGCATGACTTTACTTAGAGTACAAAAGATATTTTTAGCGATATTTTCCGGAGCAAGCTGAAGTAAGGCATTCCCAGTTTTGTGGAATTTTGTCATGCTGAAGAAATTGAAAAAATAATTGAAAAATGGAGATTACGGTCAACCTGGCTTTTCAGATCTTATCATAAGATAGAACTTACGTAATTTCAAGCGACGTTTTGATTCTGAATGGTGGTCATTAACTGGTCAGTGGTTCAGACTGGAGTGATATTGAGATTATAAGATCGATCTCTTTTATCGGTTTTGTCCAGTAAATAATAATTCACGCGTTTTTTACATTGCTTTGAAAAACCGCTCTTATTTTAAATTCATAGGTACTCGTACTCGACGGCTTCCATGGTCAAGGAGTAAGGCTCTTAACTCGCATTCCAAAAGTCGCAGAATCGAATTCCGGCGTATTCAAATAAATTTTATTTGATTAATTTGTGTTATTTCACAGTTTATTCTTTAAAATTAATATATAGTATATTTGCGACACGTTCCAGAGTGGAAGATATTCTCAGAATCGCCCTGGTGAAGACCACCATTCAGAATTGAAACGATGCTTTTAGTAATTAGCCTATTATTAGCTAATTAATTTATTATTATTATTATTAAAATGGCTTTAGCCTTGTTTGGTGACCAGATCTAAATAGACAGGCGCTTCCCCACCTTCTTCTTTCCCATCTCCTTCCTCTTCCCACTACTAACTCAGCCTCACAACATACCCCATTTGGGGATGCCATAGTCCCACTGGTCTCAGACGGGAGAAGCTGGGATTCTTGTGAGGTATTCACATTAAAAATACTCACAATCTGGTATGCAGATACTTTATTCTGGTAGAAGTAATAATGCTTGGTTGATGCAACCAAAATGTATTAAACTTGGTCCATAACTCCTAACAAATCAAAGTGCAATTCATTCTCTAAATTCTAAGTAATTTAAAAAGAATTTCCTTTATTATAACAGAGTTTTGCACTCAGTGATCTATTCAGCTAAAATAAGCAATTTTAGCTGAATAGATCAGTGATAGTGACATCGAAATGTTACGCTAATCTTAAATAAAACAAATTTCAAGTAAATCAAATAAACGTTTAAAATCAAATTTTCAGCTTTTCCGGAACATTATAAAATTAAATTAAAATGGACTTCGCGTATCACGAAACAAATCAATCATTTTAGTTGAACTTCGAAACCTATTAGTTATTTGTTGTGTATGAAACGAAAATCAAAATGAATTTCGAGAATGTATTTACGAGTACAATTTTATTTGTGATCTTCGCAATCAAGGTTATTAAGTCTATTTGCGCATTTCTTTCAACGTTTATAAGAATCATAATATTTTTCACCAATTTTTTTTTGCAAATCTGATGATTTTTAAGTAGGTCAGTACCTACTTAACTGAGAATCTAACTGTCACTATTTTGTATAATTTTGAATCATTAACTTTTTGCTAGTCGAAATATTTAGAAAGCTGAATTCAGCTAGAATTAAATGAAATCGAGAGACGATGGTAAAAAAGCATTTGCCTTCAAAATACGTTGTCAATCAAACATTCGGTTTTTTGTATTCGAAGTCAATATTGCATAAAGTTTACTTAACAACTTTAATGGATATGCTATTAAGTTCTCGCTCTATCTCAAGGTGTTATGCACAGTATAAAATATTTTAATTAGGTGCTTAGGTCATTAGTTATTTGACTCATTAACTACATTTTAAAGTTTTCACTTGACTATCAATGAGCGTATCTATTGTATATACATATACATAAATCAAAATATGTTTGCTTGCTTACATGCATGTATGCATGTATGTATGTATGATGTATGTATGTATTTTGTTTGTTTATTGCTATATTAAGCATAGGAAATGTTTAAAAACTTTCAAAATACCTTCTATCCGCACTCGCGAAAGTTTCTGGATTATTAAAACCATATGACAATACATCTGAATTTTTTTTAATCATTAATAAACTCATACGAAACTGTCAAAAATGCCACAATTTGATAATGACATAAATTCAATAATCGAATAAGCTTTTTAAACAAATGAATTTAATCTAAGTACTCATCTGTGATACCAAAAACGAATACTTTGAATCTAATCAAGAATTATAGGTATTTTAAATACATAGATACGTAATTTAGGTACCAAATTTGATTGATTGTTCTTATAATATATAAAAACAAATGTTTGTAATATATGAAAAATGAAAATTGTAAAAAAATAAATTGCAATAGGTGGCACGCGAGCTGTTTGAAAATCTGAATGTACCGGAACTGAATATATAGAACGCGGAAGAGGGGAGGGGATCGTGGAAAGGGGATTCACCGGACCAGTGAGCGGGAGAAGGGTGGAGGAAGGCGGGGAACGAACGCGTAAGGGGAAGGGCACATGGGAGGAGAAGGAGAGGCGGAAGGGGAACAGGACGAATGGGAAAGGACATATAGGGAGAAACAATTTCCTTACAACGCATGCTGGGAACTCGCTTGTTCCTAATAAAGTATTTTTTAAATAGAATTCATTCAAAATGATTGCTATCTCAGCCGACGACGATTATTCCTTGGGTGAGATTTTTTTTTAATTTGCTAAAGTGTACATTTTATGCTAGTATTCTACAATAATTGTTCACATCGGCAGTCCACAGACCTCGCCGTATTATGTATGATCTGCTTATTCAAATCTTCCTTACGTATTTACTGGGTCAAAAAAACTAATTGATGCAAGGTGAAAGACGTTTCGCAAGATTGCAAAAACGATTTCAACTGGATAAACATAATATTGTTATCCATTATTTTCTATTCATTTCATCGCCTAATTATAAAAACGTTGTTTTCAAATGGAAAGAAGACAAATGGAAATTGGATATGTTAATTTAGTTATTTGCGTGCTGAGATTTCAATAAAACGTTTTATCAATAGAGCATTGTCTTTAGATCTGCATTGATTAGCGTGACCCATTTATATTCTACCACCATAAAATGGTGTATATTTTCTTGGTTTTCTTTAATTCTGTGAAAAATTAAATTTTAGAAATTTAACAATTATTATAAGCAATAATTATCAGCCTGAAACACTCATCCACATTGAAAAATCTTCCGAGAAAAGATACATGACGCCAACGGGACTTGAACCCGTGCCCTTCTGATTGCCGGTCAGCTGCTCTCCCAATTGAGCTATGGCGGCTTATCTTATACCCGCCAAATGATTCAATACGTACTAGTGTTTCATTCAACAATTACTGCTTATTATATTTTTTCCACCTGAAAACAACCAACATTATTTTTGCGAGAGAAAGGGCACGGGTTCAAGTCCCGTTGGCGTCATGTATCTTTTCTCGGAAGATTTTTCAATGTGGATGAGTGTTTCAGGCTGATAATTATTGCTTATAATAATTGTTACCCTTTGTGCTATGCATAAAAATCTTGTCTTAAACGTTAGTTTAACAATTAAAAATAATAATTTTAAAAATTTCATTAGTAATTTACCAAATTCACTAGAAAATAAATTGCTCTGCAGTTAGGGATTCGTGACTTTCATAAACGCAGTGTTCAAATATTAAATGATAATACTAATCTACGTAAGAAACAGGAAATACTAACGAATCTTAAATAGGTTTAAATTTAGGAGGCGGGTATGGGTATAGCCACCCGGGGAACCATTTATTGGATAACCAACACCTCTACCATAGGTCACCCCAAGTGGTTCGCTACGTTTGGTGACTTTAGCAAGGGTGCCCAGGTTCATGGGGTGAGGTTTGTCTGGATCTTTGACGGCGGATGCATCTGCCTCCCAACTGCGTGGCAGGCCGGATCGAGAGAGACAGGTGAAGGGAGACCTTTTGACTTACATCTCTCGGAACATCGCCTTGCACCACAGTGGGAGAAATAGATTCGCCCCTCACACCTTTTTCCTTCCCAGAAATTCCTCCTCTTCCTTTCCTAAAAAGACCCTCCACACAGTATCCTCAAAGAGACAATAGAGACAACATCCTCAAAGAAAGAATAGGCCCTGAAGGGAATTATTTTCTTTAGGGCCTCCTGTGTGGAGCTAATGTTTAAAAAAAAGTTAAATAAAACCAAAAGGCCATTTCGTGGAGCCTTTGAAATGGTAGTGATACGACGGGGAAAAATTTTGCAGGAGTTCAATGAACCTATGGTAGCCTACTCTTGTAAACGGACGCAATTTTTCTTCTCATTTCTACGAGTTGGTCACGTAGAAAATTATAGGCATTTTTATATGTACCGGCGTTTGTTTAAACGCCGGCGAATGGAGGCAATGGCACTGTCCGCTGGTCATCGCCAGCCACACTTAGATAAGCTATTCTTAAAATCGGTGAATAAATCAAAATTCCTCTTAGAAAAGTCATGCATTTTCATTAGTTTATATTTTGATCCGTATATTTAATCTGTCCCTTTTTACGGATAGGTAAGCCGGCTTGATTTTATACGATTTGATTTTATAGGTACTTTGGTTCTTTGTGCAATTAGCTACGCTTTCAGCTATTAGTATTTAACGATTGAATGAACAATGAGCTGAAGACGGTTGACAAAACGTCAATGTGAGTGTTTAACTGTACATTTAGTACCTTTTTTATCTTCCATTGAATAAAACGGATGGACTTCATGACAAGCACTTAATTTCTTCATTGATGTTCCTATTTTTGGATGCCAAGTGCGGTTATGGCCGAGCTGCTTTGTGAAAAGTATGCTTTCTAAAATTAAAAATAAAATAGGACACCCTGAAAATTTGTGTCAGTTCTAGTATTTGTAAAAAATACTATTTATGTCAGGTTTAACCCATAAACATATTTTTTTTTGTTTTAACATTCACGCGGTGATACCATAATCAAATGTTCAAGTGAACACTTCCAATCTTAATAAAGAAAAGACGTTAAGCAATGCATGAACATGTACCTAAAATGCATGAATGTTAAAACTATTTTCCTAAATATATGCCCAATATGCAAGTGACCCAAACTAAAAGCAATAAATATCTTGAGATCATAAGTGACGATAAGCTCTGTTTGTATTCACCCATTAATGGAAAACCCAAAAATCTAATAGAACCTATCTAATTCTTCAAAAATCTACGAAATATCTTGAAAGCTAAGGAAATAAAGAGACTATAATGTAATGCTTCATAACTCTCATTTGGAATATGGAATAGTAGATGGGGTTCGAATTAAACGACTAAATACGACACAGAAATGCATCATAAAACATCCTTAAAGGTCCCCGTAAGGATGTGAATAACAGAAACCTTTAAAGAGTTCAACGATCCAAGTACACAAAAAACCTAATGCAAAAATATTCTTTAAATATTTTATAAATATTCTATATTTTTTTTATTATATATATAATATATATAATATTATATATTTATAATATATAATATTATATATATTATATATTATAATATATAATATTATAATATTATATATTATAATATTATCTCAAAAAAGACAAAAAGATAAAAATCAAAAAGCTAAATATAGTATACTTAGTACTACTTTCGGACAAATAAGCTCTAATTTTTTAGCTGTAAAGTTTTATACACGAAACTACCATCTAGAATCAAACAAATTAAATCTATTAATCACTACCCACAAAGTCCGGAAAATCTTGGCTTTTTTTTTTTACATGAGCACAGGAGGCCCTGAGGAAAATACTTTCTCTCAGGGCCTATGTCATCTTTGAGGACGCTGTGTGGAGGGTTTTTTTAAGGAAAGGAAGGAGAGGAAAGTTCTGGGAAGGAAAAGGGTTTAAGGGGTGGGTACGAATCTGGGGTTCAGTGTGTCCTGGTCATCCGCCTCCAAGATCTGGACAAACCTCACCCCATGAACCCGGGCACCCCTGCTAAATCACCAAACGTAGCGAACCACTTGGGGTGACCCTAAGGCTAAGAAAATATCAGGAAATAAACAGAAAGCTACTGAAAATATCTTAATCAAACTATGAAGTCGAACCACAGAAGTCTATCCAAAACCGAGTTCACCACAGCCCAGGGTCTCCTAGTAAGGACTAAGAAAATACTCTGTATCTCTTTTTATATTAATTAAAATGCTTTATATTGCCTACCGCAGGACATAACCGTGGTTTAAGAGTTTAACAGAGTGCAATCAAAATATAATTCTTCTCTCATCATCACTAACTTGTTTTATCATCATAAAAAAACAGTTAAAGATAAGTAGGTAGCAACGTAACTACTAATTGTATTCATGAAATGTCTTCGAGTTTATATCTTTCTATAGTGAGTGGATGAGTGGCTTCATTGTTAAGTACATCACAACTCGAATAAATCATTTTGTCACAGTCAAAAGAAGTGTAAGAAATTTCGAAAGTTGACAACACAAAGGTGATTCAGAAGGTTCTAATTTAAATGGTTATTTTCCTATTATGAAAGATAAAAATAAGACTTTACTTGACTGATGTCAACAACCATCCATCTTAAAACACCTTACTACAGCCAGGCCTGAGGCGTACAGTTAGTTTATAGTAATCTCTTTCGTATATTAATTACAAAACTTTTCATGGTGATGAAGTAGATGTTAATAATAGAAGTAGATTAAGATGGAGTATTTGGGCGTGAAATTATTCAAAGAATACCGCGAGATAAAGAGTAATTAAAATGTATCGAAGTAGGTACAATTTTAAGTTGAAAATGTTAATTACCTTTGTCTGGGCAGCCTCGTCAACAACTTTATAGCACAGGCTTCGTTTAGAGATGAAGGATAGTTGTCTCAAAAATTTTGAACAAATCATAAAATTTTGATGTTAATTTTCACGTCCTGTGAAAGTTCTATTCAAGTTCTTCATACAGCATCTCAGATGACAGAGGCCCTGAGGGAAATTATTTTCCTCAGGGCCCCCTGTGCGGAATTAATGTTAAAAAAAATAATAATAAAACTGAAATAATCACAGAACCTTCAGCTTACACAGAATGTGAAAATTAACTTCAAATATTTGATCAATTTCGTTTTAAGATTTCCACGGCCAAAAGTATTTTCGTTATTTGTTTTTGGAACGTTATGCCGTGTTGCGCTACCTCCTTCTTTAGCCAACGCTGTCCGAAACGTTGGCTAAAGAAGGAGGTAGCGCAACGCGGCATAACACCCCAAAAACAAATAACGAAAATTTAATCAATTGTTCAAATTTTTTGAAACATCCCATCCTTAGAGTGTATCTTAAAAAGTCTTCACCATAAAAATGATACAATTGCAATTTTAATACGGAGGGTATTCTGTAATTGACGTGATACATTAACAACATTTTCAACAAAAGGTCATGCTAAAACGTGTTAATTATTAAAGATTACAGAGGTTGTAAAAATTAAAAAAACTATCGGAAATTACGTTCGAAATATTTTCGGAAGAAATGAGAGAAAGAAATGGGTCTTCAGTAAATACTAGGTATTCCGAGCTAATAAGAGCCAGTGAGATAATATGGTATACCCAATTGTGAGGCTGAGGGAATAGGTGAGGGGAATGAAATGTTGAGGAGGAAGGTGGGGAAGTACTTGGCTATTCAAATCTGGTAACTAACGCGACTGGCGAAGGCATTTCAAGTAACGTTTCAATTCTAAATTGCGGTCTTACACTAGGGCGCTACTGAGAGTATCTTCAACTCTAAAACATACAGCAAATTCGCTATATATTCCTTGTCGGACTTACTACCTACCTATACAAAGCAGCGTCACGTGCAAAAGTGAAATAATATAATCTTTATTTTTAATACGCTAACGTCTGTCGTACACACTCGCTTCACGTAATAGATACAAACGGAAGTGCTGCCGTCTGTAATGTTCAAATAGAACTATTGAAGTTTTCACATTATAGTTTTTACCTGTTAGTAAGTACCTAATATTCGTCAATATATTTTATGTACTGGCAATTTTGAATGGTTTTCACACCAAGCAATACTGTAGTTCTAATTTCTACCATCAAAATCATTCTCGTCCAAAGTGTCTTGGTGTGAACAGCTATTAGATTTAGCCTCGCAACTTTCTGTGATTTGTTACTGTGTCGCGTTAATTGATTCAGTGTATTATTCAACAATTGAATCTCCATCTTATATCATTTAACTCCCGTGACACATATGAAAGTGTTGATTTGGTAAGATTGACACTTCTATATTGGTGACCCCGACGTGATAATTGATTGAGAATTTAACGTTGAGAATTGACAGGTTGTTTTTTTTATTTATTTATTATTTATTTTACATCAAATAGCAGTCCCGTACCATTCGTTAGCCCTACCTTTACAACTACCACTACGGTTGGTGCTTTTCACGGGTGACGTGCCTTAGGTTCCCTGCCCTATTGTCTGGGGCTATTGTCACCTGCAGTCATCTTCCAGGGGAACAAAGGCCAGGGGGTATTCGTATATCTCATCTCGGATCGGGTGTGCAAACCACTGCCCGGGGTCGACGAACAATGCTCGCCTGCGGGTTTAATGCTAGGATCCAGCTGTTGGGTAATTCCGAGGTAATTCAGATTGAACTGGCAACTACGTTGATAAGATGCTTATTATTTATAGATTCGATATTGACAGTAGATATACATTTCACTGAGCGTAGCGAAATACTTTTTCAAATGGATCGTTTGGCATTTCGTCTGTCTGTAATATTGTTTTGCATTCCATTTCCGTTTCAAGATGGTGACCGTCTTAATGGTTTAGTAACAATTTGGGAGGCGGGCATGGGTACCGTTGCCCCGGGAACCGTTTATAGGATAGCCAATAACCAACACCCCTGCCATAGGTCACCGCAAGTGGTTTGCTACGTTTGGTGCATTTGCCCACATATTGCGTGGCCGGCCGAATCGGGAGAGACTGGATGAACCCTCTCGACCCATCGCCATGCACCGCAGTGGGGTAGTTCGATTCGTCACTCCTGGACACACTGACCCCCCAGATTATCCGAAAGCTGTCCGTCACGCCTCCGGCGACCCGACGCTTTTATCCCTAGAGTCTTCTTTTATGATTTCCAGTAACTTTCGTCTAGGCACCACCGGCTAGCTGGCTTAAGGACGACGCCGCCGGTTGTCGGGAGGCCGGGCAATTAGCCTTCTTCATTCTCTCGGGGACTGCCGGTAGTCAGGCTGCTGTGACACCAGCTGTACTCTGTATATATACATTATTTTTCTTTTGTTTCTTTTTTCTTTTATGTACAGTGCCCGGTGCTGCCCGCCGGATTGTGTGTGGTCTTTCGCTGTCATGTGCTGATTACTCATCACGGCTGCTGTCATTTTGGATTACTTTTTTTTTTGTTGATGTTACTAACAACTTGTTTGACTGTCCATGAGGCTCACTGCTACCTCCATGGGCTTTAGAATTGTAGAGATTGACCATTACAGTACAGTCCTGTAGGCGCGCCCGCATACCGCCACCTAACACAGTATGAGGGGACATTGAAGGTCTAGATTCGTTACATTAAATGTAGAGCCGTTTATTCAAAAAAATTAGATTCTTGCGAGAACTCCGAAGGGGCGACTACCCCTACCCACCCCTGATACATTTTCCTTCCCAAAAGTTCCTTTCCCTAAAAATACCCTCTTCACAGCGCCCCCAAAGATAACAGGAGTCCTGAGGAAAAAAATCCTCAGGGCTTGTGTTATCTTTGGGGGTGCTGTGAGGAGGGTATTTTTAGGGAAAGGAAGGAGAGGAACCTTTCCTCAGGGCCTCCAGGGAGGAGCCAATGTAAAAAAAGGTAAAGATTCGTGTTTTTTTTTTTAAATTTCTTATTAGAATACTGTTATTTTATCTCAGTGAGATAGTGACGTTTCATAAGACAATTGTACAATTCCTTATTTAAACCTAAAAATGTTACATAAAATATACGGTTTATTTTTGAGTACGTGGGTTTTTAAGTAGGTACTTACAAATCTTATGATTTCAGAGAAAGTTTTGTTCACAATTTATTAATTAAGATAATTGGTAATTCAGGCGCGATGTCTACTGTTCACAGAACGACTAGAATATTCTAATTATTATTTATTGGGGAAAAGGTTTATTGAAACAATGATGAGCATTTTAATGAAACTTAGATATAGCATCTAAAAAAAAAAACCGCTCAACTGGGATTAGTTTTTATTTTGGTTTTTTTTTTTAATTTTGGGTTACGAACCGTAATATTATTTGTGTTAAACGAGTTGTTTTAGTTCTCTGAAGTAATTATAGGTTTATTTAGTGCACATTGAACAAATGGCTTATCAATGTTTACCAGCTAAATCGGAATAACCAGGTCCACCCTAACCAACTTCCATCCACTTTTCGTTTCACTGCCACGTTTTTCTTAAATCTCACAACATTTTATAATCGGGCAGTGATACCCAAATGTGATAATTATTTACTTAAAAAACAATGTACGGTAAATCGTACCGGTTCGACTTAGCGAATTCCGATATGTAAAAGTATGTAAATACACGTGACAAATATGATTTTGCAATAGCAAATTGTAGAATTTGAACATGTTCAGTGAACTTAATTTGAGAGAAAAACTAACATACCTTTTAACAAGAAATCACCTTACGCAGAAGCAAAAAAAAACATTAGGTGAAGACTGTGAAAAAACAACAAAAAAATTCCACTGCAAACGCACGCACGATCCAACTCTAAATAAAAATGGCGGGACAACTGTGACGCTTCTAGAGGTTCGCAGAGCATTGACAGGGTTAACAATTAGTAACTCAAAGCAAAAATAATAAGGTGGTACGATTTAACGACCGGTACGATAAACCATATTACAAAAGATTACAAAAAATACTCGACACTACTTGTCCATTAATAGAATCTATGATCGTATTACAATTATTTTTTTCATAATAACAAACTTTCTATTGTAGAAGTTTAAAAAAATGAGCATCTCATCCACTTAAACGTTAATTGCTAATCCCAAAATGACAGATCAGACCACCGAGATGATCTTACGAAAAAATGTCGGCTAGACGCCATTTAAAGCAGGATCTCCATCGATTAACCCAGTTCTCGAGGAGGTTGGCCGAAATGACAACGGCGCGATATTGTTCATAAAAGCATTTAAATGTCACTTGCCTCAGCGATCTGGCTTAAGAGATTATTTTTAATTATCTACCTGTGAAGTTTCGTGAAACCATTTCCAGGTGTACTTTCCAATTTTAAGGTTCATCATTTCAGAGTAAGACATTTATCTACACTGTCGTCTCAATATTAAAAGGTTAAGGTGTATTTTAATGTTTACAATACATCTTCATCACATCGATAATCGAGTTCACAATCGCGTAAGTTGGAATATACGAGTATCTATAATAATCGATGAATAAACAATATTAAAGATAATTGATTGCGATGAAATTTTGCGGTGAGTTGTTGTGTACAAGTCCGCGGAGGCTTCTGTGTATACTAGTAAGGTCTGGCGTTATGAAATTTGCATAAAAAAATTACATTAGGAGGCATGCCAGTTGTTTGAAAAATGTGTGTATTTGTTTAGCAGCAGGGAGGGAAGGTGGAAAAGGAACGAATGAGAGGGGTTCGTTTTTATACAAATCTACAGTTTTATTCCGAATTCAATACATATTTACACACTTCACCCTGAAAACAGGAGAAAAGTCACCGTCTACAAAAAACTAACCCTTTGCATTTTCGTTATTTGTTGAAATTTGTAGAAATGGGAATACATAAAGTTAAAAAAAAGTGCAAAGGGGTAGATACGCTTTTAAATTTTCACGGCCAAAAGTATTTTAATTATTTGTTTTTGGGGTGTTATGCCGTCAGATCCAGTACACATCTACCGGATCTGCCCTGATGATGAACACTGCAACGCCGTCCGAAACGTTGGCTAAAGAAGGAGGTAGCGCAACACGGCATAACACCCCAAAAACAAATAACTAAAATACTTTTGGCCGTGAAAATTTAAAAGCGTATCTACCCCTTTGCACTTTTTTTTTAACTTTATGTATTCCCATTTCTTTGTACATAAAATGTATAATAGCAAATAGTATATAATAACATAATGTATAATAACAAATAGTATGAACAAGAAATGAAAACCCACTAAGGCACTGCCTGAGTGTGGGTAATATTAAAACAAAATACTATATTTCCAAGTACCCAAAGTATAAAATAGACTTAAAAAACATATAAATATAAAGATAGTATAAAAAGTTAATATTACATAGGTAGAATAAGTGAAAAAGGTTTTTTTCAGCTATTATAAAAAAAAAATAAACATACTGATTTTTTTTTTTTTTTAGTTATTGTAAAAAAATAAACAGAAAACATATTGTACTACAGTTTAGAAAGTTACAGAAAGTGAGTTGTAGAAGGATGGATAAATTTATAGAAAAAGCGTTTCACTTCTCTTAAATACTCGTTGATGAAATTTTGCCGAATGAAATTTAAAATAAGAGTAATATTACTGTATACACATCATTTCGAAAACTCAAAACAGCTATTAGATATGTACATTAATCAAAATATTCATCGTGGTATTATACACGATATTTTTTGCATTTCCGTCAAAACCTTTAATTCGGTTTGCAAGCATAAAATCTCACGTTCCGAAAAACAGTATTACTGGTATCATAACCTGAATACAAAATGGAGAATAGACAGAACCCGAGACAAAAACGCTTGGAAAGTGATGAAGATGGACAGCATTTTAGTGAGTGAGGAAGTATAAAAATGATACACCAATTACGTGTTCAGATATGAGCATTGAATTCCATAAGACATGAAATATCTTGGATTTGACACTTGTTCGGCATTGTTTATCCGTCAACTATTTTGAATATCTAGCAATTCACATGAACTATAAAGGTACAAGATTATTTATTTCTCCCGTATATCCTATCCTACTAATATTATAAAGGTGAAAGTTTGTATGGATGTATGTTTGTTACTCTTTCACGCAAAACCTACTGAATAGATTTTAAAAATTCTTTCACTAATAGAAAGCTACATTATTTGCGAGATCTATAGGCTATATATATTGGTAAACTCTGGCGTTATGAAATTATTTATCATACATTTTCTGTCGCTAACAAAATTGATTTATTGCAAACGGAAATTGTCGCTTGGAAACGATTTTTTTTTTAAATTAGGTTACTATGGACATCCCTTTGATGTTAAAATTCAAATATGTATAAAATACTAATTCGTACTTTACTGAATGGATTTTAATGAAATTTTACAATAATATAAACATAGGCTATAGCTCAGAGCTCTGGCATTACGAAATTTGTGTGAAAAATTGCAATAGGTGGCACGATTAGTAAGATATCTATAATTCTTTAATCGATTCAAATTATTAGGGAAGTAGGTACTTCGCTACTATGAATATTTTCTAAAATAGAATTTTTATTTAAGAATCTTTGTTTTGCAAAATGTCAAATGATTCACCGAAATGTATGTATGCGCATAAACCCAAACGACTGAACCAAATTGGATAATTATTTTTATTTGTTCGTTTTTTTTTGTATAAAACTACCGTTGAGTTCTGGCATTATGAAATTTGTATAAGAAATTATAATAGGTGGCATGCGAGCAGTTAGAAAGTGAATGTATCGGGAATGAATGTGTGGAATGCGAGAGGTGAGTGGGGGGAGTGGGGAGGGGGGGAGGGGGTGTTGGGAGGGTGTTGGTGGAGGGGAGAAGGGGAGATGGAGAGGGGGAGGAGGGTGGGGAGAGGGGGGAGGGGGAGTGAGAGGGGGGAGGGAAGGAAGGGGAAAGGGGAAGGATGGATGAGGGTATGGGGAAGGGTAGGGGGTGGGGGGAAAGAAGGTTGATGGGGGAGATTGGTGTGGGGAAAGGGAATGTGGAGGGGTAGGGGGTGAGAGGAGTGGTGGGTGGAGGGAGAGGGGGAGGGAGTTGAGGGGGGGAGTGGAGTGGAGAGAGAGAAGGTACAGGAGGCGGAATGGGGTGGAATAGGGGAGAGGGAAGTGGGGGGGATGTGGAGTGGGGAGGGTGTGGGGTGGTCGAGGGGCAGGGAGAGGAGGGTTGTTGGATGAGTGGTGTGGGGAGAGGGAAGGTGGAGGGGGGAGGAGTGGGGGAAGGGGTGGGTGGAGGGGGAGGGGGGAGGGGTGGTTGATGAGGGAGTGGAGTGGGGAGAGGGGTTGGTGGAGGGGGAGGGGGATTGATGGGGCGAGTGGAGTGGGGAGAGGGAAGGTGTAGGAGGCTGAGTTGAAATCCCCTAATACCATGCGAGCGAAGCCGCGGGAAAAAACTAGTATGTTTATACTTTCGTTTAATTACCACGTTTACGTTCAATTATTTAGAAAAAAAACTACTAACACAACGGTGCTCCTTCACTCTTCATAAAGAGAGTGAATGTACAGAGTAAGAGACAACTAAGAGGGCATCAAGCACAGAGAATTAGATAACTTTACAATATATATGTTTTTATATTTTGTACCAACATATTGAGAGAATCAAATTCAATAATATTTATTTTTGTGCAAGTATTTTAAGCAGTCGTGTACTGCACTATTTACGATTATAATTTCATAAATATTGTTATACAATATGTAAAAGCCTAAATAGGCGTAAATAAATAAATATCGGATCGACAGGCGTAACTTCCGACGATTTTATATCGATAATTCTGTTGATAGCCGAACCGATATTGACAGGGAATAAATAAGATATCGTTGGCAATACTGGCGTATCTGTGTGCGAATTCACATTCCGAAACGTAAAAAAGCCAACCAATTACGTAAAAATATTAATAAATTGGCAATGCTGAATTGAAATACTAACCTACATAATGCATTGGCAGTCCTGTTATTTAGTTAATGAGGTCTTTATTCATAATTCAATCATTTTATTTTCTCAAAGATCAAACGGAACAAATTGATTGCGCCTTAGATGCATTATTTGAGTCTGGATCGAGTATGCAATTTATTTCAATTTTTAGGGTTTCGATTTGTTCATTAAATAAGCCAGTAATTTTACATAATTTTTTATGTATTTTTTAGCTCAATAAACACTAAATGAACAAAAGGTTAAAATTTTGTGCGTTACGCATGAAATATCTTTATTGATACCATTGTGTAAGCGAAAATTATGAGGCGAACCAATCAGCTACGATGTAAAAGTTATTGGTACGAAAAGTATAGGTTAATAAAAATTTGTTGGATATAAGACGTTAATAGTAAATTTAGTGTATTTAATTCACATTCTAATTTGTGAGTTGTTAGTTGTAAATGTAGCCGGCTTCGCCAATTCATTAGCAAAACTTTCGCTGATAGATGGTTAATAAGTACCTATCTCCAACTTAGTAGAAATTATTATCCCATTACCGGGAATCGATTTGGTGGGTGAAGAAAGTAATAGAATGCACTTCCCGCGGCGCGCGGCCCGAGTCAATAAACCTTCTTAATAGCACGAACCTAACTGCCTTATTCGATACCATATTTCTATTCAATAGCACACTGAATATCGCCCCCGGTGTGATCAATAGTACTGTACAAATGGCTTGCCATATGGAAAGAAGAGATAGAGATAGTAGTTGATTGAGGAGAGAAAGGGTTCAGAAAAGGAAGGGAAGTCAGAATTGGAGAATGAAGAAGGCATGGTTCAGTCGTAAATTATACTGCCATTATTCAATAAAATGTCTAATTTCGATACGACTACAGCCTAGTAGCAAATTTGTTCTCATTCGACGGTTTTGCTCGATATCAAGCAAGTCAGCATCGTGTGTGTGGATGGCAACACTCGTGGCTCGAAGAAATTTTGGAACTCCTAATAATTTCTTTCGTACTTACTCGCTTCCAGCCATCGAGCCGGGCTCTGGAACAGTGATGATCAACCTTTTTGACCGTAGGGCCAATTCAACCGTTTTTAATTTGTTCGCGTGCCGCAGGGGGTAGGATACCCACAGTTTATTGATAAATTTGCAGTCGAGGGTGTTGCAAATGTATTTTTTTTTCTGAAACGGTATTTTTTAAAGAAAATAATTGAAGGAAACAAGAAAACAAAGCGCCTAAAATTTTATATCTCGAAAGCCAAACCAATAAGTGTTGTCGAAAGTTGAGTAAGATTTAGTCAAGAAAACTTTTGGTTTTTTATTAAACAGAAACCTTTAAAATGCATCAAATATAGATAGATCTCGACAAGAAAACGCTACGCTGTGAAGGTAATTTTTTTTTTCTACACGAGGGTCAAGGTAGAACGACGGAATTTTGTCTTGTACATGAAACAAAAACTTTGAGCGGCTAATTCAAAACTTCGAAGATCGGCGGTAGTTTTCCTCTAAATTTTCGTTATTTGTTTTTGGGGTGTTATGCCGTGTTGCGCTACCTCCTTCTTTAGTGGATCCGGTAGATGTACACATCTACCGGATCTGCCGGATCTGCCCTGATGATGGACACTGCAACGATGTCCGAAACGTTGGCTAAAGAAGGAGGTAGCGCAACACGGCATAACACCCCAAAAACAAATAACGAAAATGCTTTTGGCCGTGAAAATCTTAAAACTTATCTTCCTCTAAATTTGTTTGCAAAACAACAGAAACCGTTGAATGTTCTTTATGGAAATATGTTTTATATTTTATTTAGCCAAGTGGGAAGTACGAATAGGCTCGCGGGTCACACGAAATGTACCCAGGGCCGCAAATTGCTCATCACTGCTCTAAAGTATGTTCGTTACATCGAGTAGATAAGTTAGAGTGGCGAGACTCACTAAAAATCTACTGTTTCTTCCGCGTTGTGGATATGCTGAGTTCGGCATACACTAAACGTTGAGTCAATCTCATCGAGTAAAACCGTACCGATGTTTGTGTGGATCTTCATTTTTACTTGGCGGTTTTACTCGATCGCGAAAGAATCAAAGTGCTTAGATTCTAGGTTTAAAGTCACATTTTTAATCATGCATAATTTAATACGATAGTAAATGAGCATCCCATTTTCCTATTTCGTTAATGTTGTGTTTATGGCTATTTATACCCATGTAAAATACGTTTACACAATTAGTAGATATATTATGTAAGGTGCTTTTATGAAATATTATATTTACCCTTAGGTTTTTTTTAAGTTATTTGTGGTTGAAGTCATCTCGTAGTAAATAAACAACTTGCTGGGAATTTGCCTTACCTGAAACAAAGAAAATATATATTTATTAGCATTTATAATTATATATATCAATGATCAATCCATCAATAAAATTAAGAAAAATCTGATAAAAATACGAAATTATTTCTTCTATAAATGTTTAAAAAAAGCAAAAAGGATGTAAAAGACACTAAATTTCCCAAATAAGTATATCTATACATATATACTCAAAAGCCCAGAAAGGATTATGAACAGATTAATTATGCAGTAGGTAGGCTATTAAATTATGGAACTTCACAAGAAATCTTTAAATAAAAAGCATTAGTAAGATTTTTGCTGCTATCAATATTATTACAATGAATAAAAGAGTTTACATCTAAGAAATTTGTAATCTTGACTCGCAATTTTCTTATAATTAATAATTTAACCTTTCAATGCTCAGCTTAATTTTAAAAGATTTATTTCCGAAGACAAAATATCATGATAGTCATCTAGCATCATTTAGTATTTTACTCTCTGAAATTATAAAACATAGCGTACAAATTGATTAGCCCAAATTATAATTTAAAGTTTTTATCAAAGTGATTTCGATAATTTGATGAGTCATATTATGGTGAATAGGATTAACTTTTTAAATAATATTTTTAATTAGAAGTAATCATTAAAATGGTATTAAAAAGTCAACGATCGTCATTAAACACGATCGCATTCAGGATTTAACAAAAAACAACAGTCTTACAATAATATATATTAGTTTCCGTCTGAAAATTTACATAATAAAGTGATGAAATCACTTACCGCAATTAAAATGTGTTCGTTATCCCGACTTAAAGCTTCAAATTACCACTTCTTTATCAATTCTTTGACTATTTTAATATTGGTCAACTTGGTTAATTTCCACAATTACATTAAAAATTTATTCCAACTCTATTCTTAAACCTTTGGTTGTCTTTTTGCATTTGATCACTGAATTTAAAAAAAAATTGTCTCAAGTATTTTTATTTCATATACCTACTTATGTCTTTGTTATCTATCTTAATTTTATTTTTATTTTTTCTTTCTTATGTTCAAAATTATTTCTCATGTTAAAGTAATACTGCCTGCATTTATGTAAAAGCCAACTGGGCTTAAAAAAAAACTTTTTTTTTAGAATTTGCAATTATATTTGCGTTTTTATATTAAAGGATAATGTTATTCCCGTTCGAGAAAAAAATCCTTACTTGTGCGAATTTTCATGTACTTTTACATGGAGACAGGACATTTACTGAGAGTCAGAGAAATGGAGATATAAAACAATTTCTTAAATTACCACGTAATTAATAGACTAATATTTCCAAAACTCTTAAGGCCTTACTTAAAACGTATTAAATATCTGATAAACAATCATTAATGGAGGGTAAATGGCTATTTGTTAGCTGCGTAATATTTAAAACGCGTGTATTAATAAGAAGGTTAAACAATAAACCTTAAAATAAGTTGGAACGAAAACATGTCATATTTAAAGAATTTTTGACATACTCGTAGGCTTACCTGGCATTTCTGCTCATATCAGTAGATATTTTATCAAAGTCACAATAAAAGTATAACAAACCGGAAAACCATTCAAATTTCTTTTAAAAAAATCATTTCGAATTGTCCATTATTGTGTGATAAACTTTATATTTTCTTTTTTATAATCTTTGCTTAACTATTTTTGAAGTTTGTCATCAAGTACATTTAGGCAGTATTTAGTGTAATATTAGTGTAATTTGACTGTTGCAAACTCCTACAACTCATAAACTTACGAATACCGACAGTAACCACGCGACAAAATACACTATTCTACTGCAGCATTCACAAGCGAAACTACGTTGCCCACTCTCCTATACAACGATTTCAAACTATGGTGAATCAGTACTTAGGTGATGTAGACATATTTAACATCAACTTGGCGAATTTAGTGGAACTTGTAAAAAAACTTATTCCAATACTATTCCTAAACATATTTTGTAAACTTATCAAATCGCAGTACCTATATATTTTTTTTGTATTTTTGTGACTTGTGTGCATTTTTTATCTAATTTTATTTTTATTATTTCTTTATCTGTTGTAAAATCATCTGTCATGAATTTATTGTACTACCAACCATGTAAAAGCCCCCTGGGCGTTGAATAAATAAATAAATAAATATCATGGTATATTTTCGAACGGTATATTTGCCTAATAATGATGATGATTGATGATAAATGAACAGTTAGATCAATTAGTTAAATTAAAGAATAGTATAAATATGAATACATAAATTGCGTTATATAACAAACAAGTGCACATTAACAGTCACATCAATAGTTTCATTGACTTGGGTGTAGGTAGATCTTAGGTCTTAGGTACATGAGGTATTATAAAATTATTAGTCTTAAAGTGAATGTCAATTAGCAATACAAGAGCTTCATTAGGGTATTAATATAAAATCATCTATGTCTAATAGCCATTTTCAAGATTAAGGCTCGGTAGTAAGCGTTCATAAGTAAAAAGGGGAGATATGTACTTAAATACAAATGTTAGAGGAAGCGCGCTAATATTAAAAACGATAAATAATGTGAAAATTGTGAAAATTGAAATAATGTGAAAAAAAACGTGTTTATAATAATTTTCCGAGCATACATTTTTTTCTATCGAGGAAATTTCATATAATTACTGTTTCGGCGTGGCAAATGTATAGATATTATCTTCAAGAATAAGATGTTTTAACAGCTTCATGGAAAGTATTTTATACATTGGTATAAATACGGGATGCCGTGTCTTAAATACGTCTTTATAGCAGTATAAATTATATTATTTTTAATTGTCATTGGTTGGACTCTTTCACTGTATTCATTTTGAGTGAATCTAGTATTAAAGAAGTTTTTTTAATAATAATAGCAGATGGTACGAATACTAGTGTAGCAAACTACTAATGTACACGTGTAGCAAACACTTTGTGGGCATACACAATTATAATAATTAGAATAAATTAACGTAATTTGAATATCATACTGTCGTATACATCTTTACTAAATAAAACCAACCAGTTTCGGTTCAACCTGACACTTCATCAGGGTTATATACAAGTATATATGGATTATTTTATTTCAACATAAACATCGAATATCTTAAGACTGATGTTATTTGTGGTTGACATACGAACAAACAGACCTACTGAATGTCTAACGAGTACCTAATTAACTATTAACTATTTAACTACTAACTTATTAACTATGTAATCGGTAGATACGTTTGTTAAATTGATCAAAAAAAATTTCGTTGTTGAAAATACAAGTTTCTTAAATTTGCGATTTGTGGCAGTTGCGAAAAAATATAAATCTTTTAGCTATTTAATTACCAGTAGGAAATTAGTACTTGATTCTAGAACATAGTTATGATAATAAACTTAAATAATCCCAGCACGATACACATCGACCTTATTCACTAATGGTTTTCAACCAGATTCAAGGAGGCAGCTTCTTAATTAACAACGTAAAACTGGAACATTTTACAACAAGTTCAATCGAGACACATAAGTGCCTACATACATTACATACGCGTCCACTATCATAAGCCGAATGGACGTCGAAAACAAAACGTACGAAAGTTTTATTAGCTCTCAAAGTACCGACCAATATTTTATATGCGCCATAAAAATGAAAAATGTATTCCTTGATAAAACAAAATAAGTGTTGCCCCCGAGCAAGTCAATCACAACAGTATTTTTTTACAACCGTTGTAAAAAAGATATCACTTTTTTGTCAATCATTACAGTCGGAGAAATTAAAATAAACCACACAATATTATTATGTTCATGTAAGTATGCGAAAAAAGGAGATCATAATGAAAACTTTTAACACCTTACCCCTAACCACATGCATATTTCTTAATGCTTTACGGTGTCGAAATCAATTAAAGCATAGTTTTATTTCGCGAAAGATTTCATTTCTATTCGGAATTTTATACAAAATTACACATTGTAAAAGTTAAACATCTGTTCCCACTTTGAAATAAAAAAAAGTTCTCATTGTATAAGCACATAATTAGACATGTCGTTTCTAAAACGAATCACTTAGGTATGTAAAATTATCAACAGTGTATCATGTGAATGAATCCATTCGCTTAGTTTTGAGCGGAATAGCACATATTTGCGGTTTATCTGTGATAATAATCAGTGGTTATGATAATAATAATAATTTTGAAGTCAATGAACTTCAGTTGAAGTCATTTAAAGTCATCATACGTAGAGTCTGCGATTCTTGTAATATTTAAATCTGTAAAAAGGTGAGAATTTAATGTCAACACACCGAAACGCTTGGCCTTTAGTTCGTTTTACTTTTTTTAAATAAATCTCAACCGAATTAATTGTTTAAATTAAGAAAAATTATTATATTGCAAATAGAGAACCAATTGAACTGTGCTTTTTTAACACGAAACTTAAGACTCCGCTACCCGAATTTCTACCGATTTCTTACATATATCCCTTAAACACGTTAAGTTTTAAAGTAAAAAAATATATACGTTATTTTCTTGAAGATAATATCTAGACATTCCCCGGGCCGAAACGCAAATTATACAAAATTCCCTCGATAGAAAATAATCGCAAAGTATGCTCCAAAAATTATTATAAACACGTTTGTTTCAGTTATTTTACAAGTTATATGTACTCATACTACGTGACCCTTCAGGGGGGGGGGTCTTCAAAATACCACGCTTGGCACAAATGAGCGGCGGGGGGCTTAGATTTTTAGTCACCGGGGGGGGGGGGGGGAGTTAAAAATTGCAAAAAGTTAGTCACGTAGTATGGGTACGTTCCCTTATATGTTCACAATGTTTCTTTAAATGCTTAAGACAACCCCCGAGAGATTTTTGCTCTATTTTAAACGAGTGGTGTTTTATTAAACATTTTCACAACTTTTCCATCTTAGCGGTTTTCCTCAAATATACCAAACCTGAAATTATATTATTGTGCATGATTTATTTATTTTTATATGTAAAATTTAAAGACACTTTTTTTATTTCACAACTCTTCCGCCCTTTTCGCTTTATCCGAAATTCGGTTCACTTCACCAGAAATTAATATTTCAAAAGTGTATTGCAAACCATTACTAATCGAACACAAGTATATTGTAATGCGCGTTTGATACTTGGGGAGAGTGCGCTTACACCGATTGCCACTTAACTTTTGCCACAGCTGCACAGATACTATCACTGACGGACAATGAAGTTTCTATTAAAAAATTCGTCGGACAAGCATGATAATCGTTAGAGGTAAAACGCAATTTTAAGTCAAGTTTGACGCGTAAAGGGCATCAATGATAGATGGGGAGTGTTTGGTAAAATTGAATTTGAAAGTCAGATATCTCACCGCTGATTGACATTCTGCCAACGAACATAGTTACATATCTACACGAAGGTACCTACTAAATAAAATGAAATAAAACTTTCTTGTATTGCATCAAATTTTATTTGAATGATTTTGTTACTTTACAATTTAATCATTTAAAATAATAAGAGGTATATTTCCGGCACGTTCCAGAGTGCATGGGAGATATTCTCAGTATCGCTGTGGTGTAAGACCACCAATTGAAAAGGCTTTAGCCCTGTTTGGTGACCAGATCTGAACAGCCAGGTACTTCCCTACCTTCCTCTTCCCCATCTTCTTCCCTCCCCTCTATTTTCAGCCACAGTTTCACTGGCTCTAGACGGTTGGGAGCAGTTTTTTTTTTTAAATTGAATACTTCACAAGAGTCCCAGCTGTACTGGTATGGAGCAAGTGAGACTATGGCATCTCCAATTGGGGTTAGTTGTGAGGCTGGAGGTAGCAGGGAGGGGAAGGAGTTAGGGAAGAGGAATGTGGAGAAGAGCCTCGCTATTCAGATCTGATCACCAAATTCGGCTCAAGCCATTTCAAGCAACGTTTCAATTCTGAATGGTGGTCTTACACCAGGGCGATACTGAGAGTATCTTGCACTCTGGAAATTACCGTAAATTTACCATATAATATTTGAAATCAATTAAATGTGAAATAACACAAATTAACCAATTTAAATTTATTAGCGCACTCCGGGATTCGATACCGCGACCTTCAGATTGCGAGTCAAGAGAACCCTTCGACGGGACTATTGTGCGGTATTCACATAAAAATTTAAAAAAAAAAACAATTTAAAAAAATTGTCTAATTTAAAGATAAAGATCGCGAAGAGCATAAATAAGTATAGTGTTTAATGTGTTTGTGTGTGTGTGTGTTGTCAGTGTAAGTAAAGGCATTACGGTTAGAATGACGTGACAGTGTGACAGAGTGTTTGTTGGGCAGTGTGTTTTAAGGGCAGGGTCGCGTGTGCTCGGGTCACGTACTTTAGTCCACTCCGCGAGGGTGACCCACACTCACACTCCAGGTGATTTTAATAAAGATGAGAACATAAACTTGCGGTTTGGACAACATTCAACGGAGGGGCAAAACTACATTATGATTCATCGATGGCAGACGTTTTTTGGTTAACATTTTTGAAACACTACTAATAGTATGTACCGCGCGTTTTCATCCTGCGACAAAATATCCCCGACACAATATACTCCGACAAAAATATCCCTCGACATAATATCTGAAGGACAAAATATCCTACGGACAAAACATCCTTCAACCTTATTATGGTACAAAATATTGATTCAGCATGTGTTTGAATCTAATTATAAGAGGAAAGTAGAACATGATTATAATACAAGGTTCACGAAGAATGAAGGAATGCTTGTTCCAAAATATAATAATAACTACGGACGGCGAACCCTGGAATATAACGTGCCAAAAATATTTAACATGTTACCAATTAATATATAAAATTGCGATCCTACAAATAGATTCAGATATATGCTGAAACAATGGCTGCTAAATAGAGATAGTTTATATTAATTCATATGTGTTAATTGTGATAATCTGTATAGTTATAGTAAGAATATTATGTACGTATGTTTAAATTGTAACTGAACATTAACATCCTGTTGAAAAACTGCTTCATTGCGGTTTAACGGGATTATAACTTGAAAACCAATAAAAAAATTTAATAAATTTAATTATAAATATCTACTAAAACCTAACCTAACCTGATCTAAGCTTAGTTTATATTTTACTATTTTTTTAACAATAATTCGTAATAATAATTATTATGATAAAAAATAATCTGTGCATCTAGCTGACCCGGAAAACTTCGTACCGCCTCAGAATCAATAACTGTTGTGTTAACTTATTAGCTGAATTAAATTCAGTTTTTTATGAAGTTAAAAATTACACAATGAACAATTATCGATGCGCAACTGTCCTTGTTTTGTTTTTGTCAGTATCAGAGATGGCGTTATGTACAGATTTATAATTGTTGTGTTTTTCTTACTTTTCCCCTTACTTACGGGAATTGCGTTTGGTTTTCTTTATACGTGTGAGGGAGATTTATTATAATTATTGCATTTTTTCCTTGGAGGGGTGCAGACATAAGTTCACCGTTTGTCCCATTTTCGACTGTTGACATTTAGTGTGTAAAAAGGAGAGGCAGCATTATATGTTTAAGAATAAAAGCAAAATAATCAGCGCATTGATATTTGGGAGAATATTTAAAAAAAAATTATATATATTTATAATAATAATTGTATTAAGCTTTTTATATCCTTTCATTATATTTTATGTACCGATTGTATGTATTGTACCAAAAAAAATTACATGTTTGAATTTATGGGATTCACTCACTACTCAATATTATACTTATCGCAATATGTTTTTAATAATAATTTTTTACTTGTCTTTAGAGAGGAGTTCTCTGTATTATTTTGTCCCATTTTTTTGTTATATAAGTTTGGTTTAGGTTAGGTTTTAGTATATATTTTGTTGGGGGATGTTTTATCCGTAAGATAGTTTGTCGGGGATATTTTGTCGCGGGGTATTTTATCACGGGATGAAAAGTCGCGAAAACTAATTCTATCGCGTAAAAAACTACAACTATGAGTCAAAAAACAATAGCTTCTTTACAACTGATTGCTTACTACTCCTATGAATTACGATTATTTTTATACTAGCTTTTTCCATCGGCTTCGCTCGCACTGTATTAAGGGGTTCCCACTCCCCCCCCCCCCCTTCCCACAAATAAGAACTGGTTCCAAAAAACTGTTCCTCGAATCCACTGTCGTTCAATGATCGTTAGTCCCCGGTACAAAGTAACCGATATAGGCAATGGCGTAGGAACCGGTTCCAGAATTGCCTGTTCCTCGAATCCACTGTCATTTAGTGATCGCTTGTCACCGGTACAAAATAACCTTGACAGGCAGTGGCGTCGTAGCCGCGGAAGGGAACGGGAGTTCACTAAATCGTAGTATTTATACTAGCCCGGGGCACGTCCCTGTGCGAGTTGCCGACGGAATTGGCGACATCTTTTGACGAATTCACGAGCTGGTATTACAGTATACTTAGACATGGTTTTTTGCGTTAAGCTTTGGTGTAGCCGTCATGATAGACACACACGTCATGGTCGTGATGATGGGCACTACGACGCTGTCCGAAACGTTGGCTAAAGAAGAAGGTAGCGCAACAAAAACAAATAACGAAAATACTTTTGGCCGTGAAAAAAACGTATCTATACTAACGATGTTCATTTTATTTATCAAAGATTTTTCACACGAAAAAAATCACACTTTGTACTTTAACCACCATTGTGTCGTTTTTCGGGTTTTTTAAGAGAATCAATCAATTAGTGGCGTTTTGAAGACATCTGTTCTTTGTGCTATCCATGGGATGAATTTTCATTCCCAGTTAACGCTTTGCTTTAGTGCTTATATTTATTACTACTATTCTACTAGTTTTTGCACATTATGAAGAAAAAAACATATCGTTTGCACTGATTTACCCTGATTTATTACGCTAGTTTGTAACAAGCACGGAAGCCATAAAGACCAATAAAACAATATAAAAAGTTAATAATTAATATTCATGTTCACATAGTTAAATACATTATTAATTCTAAAGATAGTGTTGGGAAAATTGTCAGTGTTAGAATATTACAATGGAGAAGTCTCTACCACTTGGTTTTATATTAAATCGGCGACAAAAGTCTCGTTTGGCTTTCTATTTTGAACGAAGTAAATGTCAAACCGTGACCGATGAATATTAGGTACTGATATGTTTTCATTTTTTTTTAATAAAGACATTTATAATTGCCTTTAGTCTCACTCCAAACGTTAAAAACAATCTTACTAATATTATAAACGCGAAAGTTTTTATGGATGTAGGTATGTGTGTTTGTTACTCTTTCACGCAAAAACTACTGAATGGATTTTAATGAAACTTTACAATAATATAGCTCATTTACCAGAATAACATATAGGCTATATAAAATGGAAAGCTCTGGCGTTGTGAAATTTGTATAAATGAAAATGTGTATATTTCATATATTTTAGCGGCAGAGAGGAAAGGCATGGGGAAGGGAAACGGGGGAGGTGGGGTTCGCGGAGAGGGAAGAGACGAAGGAGGGGGAAGGAGAGGAAGGTGGAAGTGAACGAGGACGCACGGGAAAGGACATGCAGGGAGAATCAATTTATTTCTTTGAATGGCATTGCAACGCATTCCGGGGACCAGGTAGTAGATAATACGCAGAACATTAATAAACAGGTTAGGCTGTAGAACTCTTGGTTTCATAACAGTTGATCCCCGACATTTGACTCGCCGGCTTACTTATATACAATTTAGGGAAAATAATTTTTAACTATTAACACGAAATATAACTAAGTGTCCCCGAAAGGGTGTGCGGACAGGATGTACCGCCGAATAGCATATTTTTAACACAAAACATATTTTCGTTAAAATACATCAAGGATAAAACTACTAATCTGTAGGTAGGTACTGTACGAGTATCATCAACGTAAAGTACAAAAAACGACAATGTAAATAAATTCGTTTGATGTCCATACAAACTTTTTATAAAAGGTATTTTTGAAGTCGATTTTATGTTTGAAATTAGTAAATAATGCAAAATTTATAATACTTATAAAAAAATCATAATTTTATAATACTTATAATTTCGGGGGCCAACTGTTGGGGGATCAACTGATCACCATAACTTGTTACGAGTAACTAATATAACAATAAACATTTTTGTATTATGCCATTATTTTTTTCTTTTAAGTTTTCTCCCACACTTTTTTTGTACTTTTTTGTAAGTTTTATAAGTAAATATAATACGAAAACCCGAATTGGTAATAAACCGATGAATCTATTTGGAACAATTTACCAAATGCATTTAACTACGGCAATAACAAGATTGCATAAATCACGGAAGGGGAACATTTTAGGTGATTATTTTTACAAAGTAACTAGGTTTTGTATTTTACCATGAGTTTAGCTCACTCTAAAAGCAGAAAAGAAAGAAATTACTTAAGCTTTCGTTACGTTTCATTCCTTACCACTATACTTAAGTCTACTTAATTCACCATTGTATTAATTATTAATAACATTATTTAAATCACTGATTTCGGTTGTTTGTCTATGTGTCTGTCTGTAACTCCAGGTTCAATGAACTCCATTAAATTCAAATTCCTTTAAATTCAAATGTTATTTTGAAAATTGAAAGTATTTGTTTAGAGAATTCAGATGAGCGATAAAGTAAGTACCTACCTACAATATAATATTTTTATTGCCATTTTCAAAATTGGATCAGATTGGTCGATATTTCAGAATATCCATGATTCTAACTGGTCTGCGCAAGTTTATTTATAATAGTAGTATATCTACCTTCCGTGGCATCAGACGATTACATTAATTTAATTAATATGCTGTGAAATTATAACATTTTTGAACTTTCATAACTTGTGTCGTAATGGGGACCTACCGAGGTATAAGAAATGTGAGAAGATTTCATTTCTACTACATTTCACAGCTAATCCACGAAATATTTGCCGCAATAAACATTGTCTTGTTTGCAATGAAATTTCCTACTAAAGCAAAACCAACAGCGTGAATGAAAATGAAATTAATTTTAATTGCCACAATTACACAAATGCCGCAGAACTGTGTAATTAATTAGATTAGCTACCTCTTCATTATAGCGCTCACATTTCTTGCTATGTTTAAACAATGAGTTTTGTAGAATTTCGTTACAGTGAAGGCCATCATGGCGATGTCTTCAAACTAATTTAAACACGTTTAAATAGGTATCCACCTTATAAACAGCAAATAGCGACTTCTCATGTGAAATTTTTCGTGTTGGCATGTAAATTACTGCACTTGTAGCAATAAATACGGCATGGTTTCTCACACGTGTTTCACGACTTTTCTACCTATTCATTTTGTTGAAACATTTCAAAGGACCTTCAAACTATATAATACGTTTGCCTACCAGTTAGGGTCGATTTTTCAGTTGCTTCTTAAGCTTGGCTTGAGAAATATTTACAATCGTCAAGTTGCTCTCTGATATGAATCCTGACAATTTAAGCCAAATACCTGCGCTTAGAATAGGTATTTTTCCACAGTTTTCGCATAAAATCATGGTTTTTTTGCGCTAAGACCGCAGAACTACGTAGAACCAATGATATACTAATATTGAGAGGTTAATGATGTATGAAAGGAAATGAGAGAGCTTTTTTTAAATAATATCATCACAAAAACTTTAGGAACGTCATTATTGGCAACTTTTGGTTTCTGACAGAGTTGTGAGAGAAATGGTTGTCTTTTGCCAGAGCGGTGAGTACTGAAAACAATGTTATCCTCTACTAGATTTCTCAAAATACTTAATATTACGCAACACATCTTTGGGATATAAACAAAACAATAGTTACCCATAGGCCTTACCAATATACGTTGTTTAAATGTCACGCAACTGATGAACATCCTTTAACGTATCGTAAATGGTCGTTTATCAGTTGTGTACCATTTATAACGTGTTTATCAGTAAGGATATAATTGTTGTTTATATAGGTAACGCGAATCTACTTCTTCCACAAATTGTTATCATATTCATAAACACATAATATTTGTCAATTTTCACTATACGGATAAGTAGACGAGATTTAGTCCACCAGATTACGTGAGAGGTATTTGGACCGAGCATATAGTATAATCCTAGGAATAAGAGTTCTCGTTTACAAGTGTCTGACCCCGTAAGCGGTTCACGTCTCAGAGCGGCAGGTCCCGGCGTTGCACGTTGCGCGCTCTGAGTGTTGTGACGCGCTGAACCAAAAAGCAATGAAACTGAGACTTTCACATAGACGGCAGTTCTTACATACGTAATTACGCACCTTGTACTGTACATGTCCGACTCTACCACTGAGCGCATTCACTACACTTGAACAAACACGAATGGTATTTTTTAAAAGAACATTCTACCAAACACTTGTTGCTCGTACAACACTCAGGATGTAGGTACTGCCTCCATTAATAGAACCATTACTGGATTTGTACAAGTATACACAATTACCGCTCTTGATAAACATTTGCATTAACATATTTGGTGAGTTTAATTGTGCTTAACTAATGACTTATGTGCAATACTTCAAATGAAGAAATATTGATTGATTTCAGAACCTTATTTTTTTTAGCATAACATAATTGAGCCTTTGCCGGGAATAATGTTGTATCCAAAAATATTCTTACACCGAAAAAATTAAAAAAAAAACAGTTACATTTCATAATACAAATGGAATACTGATGGAGGGAAATAATTATACTAAGTCAGTGGAAATCTTCAATTTATCTTTAAACAAATACAAAGTACCTACTGTTACTGAGGCAGTTCAGTTATGTACAATAAATATTATTATTATATATCTTTGTAAAATAAATGTATAGCATTTATATATGATTTAATCATAGTGTAATTTGTAAATTTCATACTTATGTAAAAGCCCGAAAAAGGGCGTAAATAAATAAATAATATTTAATATACATAATACATGCAGTTTTAAATGAAAAGTCTTCCAGAAAGGCAATTAAATTAGAGTTTATTACTAGAATTTATGTTAAATTTGTGAAAAAATGTTATATAAAATATTTCACAAACAACGTTATTCCACAAAAGGTTTTTTCACTCTTCGTACCTTACAGAAAGTAACGTGCTCTACTAACATAATTGTATACATGTCGTTGATGTATTTGAGTTTAAAAAGCAAAAATGAATAAATGAAATCATTTGCGTTCGAGATATTGTCTTGAGATCAATATACAATTAGGAAATGCAATCGAAGTTTTATATTATCTGTCCCGCTCGTCATCCGTCGCTAATATTCGTAAATAGTCGGGATAGTTTTCTTTCTTCGATCGACACTCCCGCCCGACCGTCAGTCAGTCAGCGCACCATTCGCGCCCCGAGTGGACGTGTGTAGCGTCGCTGACTACTGCCATCCAATCCCATCGATCTCGAACAGGATCTCGTCATATTATGCTTCGGGATTGATCCCGAAAAATGTCATGAGATCTCGCGGGATCTCGATCTCACGAGATCTCATGACATTTTCGTCCACTCGGGGCGCGAGTGGTGCGCTGACTGACTGACGGTCGGGCGGGAGTGTCGATCGAAGAAAGAAAACTATCCCGACTATTTACGAATATTAGCGATGGATGACGAGCGGGACAGATAATATAAAACTGATAATATAGATAAATTAGAGTCAGACATAAAAAAATTGATCTTTTTGAGTATGGAGATACAAGGGTGAGATTTTTGCAGTTTGCATATAATTGCTTAGTCACGCTGCTGCCAACCAGTGTTGATTCGGAGAGGGCATTTCCAGCAGCTGAGTACATTGACGTAGGGTATACTTGGTCGAAGGCAGGGTACATTGCAATGGACATTAGATGCCGTTTAGCAGATAGCACCCTTAATACACTTTGTTTTTAAAGAAGTTACTTTCAAAATCACCCGTAATTACTTTCTAATCTCCGCTATATTTTTTCTTTTGATTATTTTAATTAAAAAAACTGTTAATTATTTGGTAATAAATATTACAGCGCTCTTGAGGCGATTTTTCGCAAAAACAGCGCTATATAAGTTGTCCAAATTTATTATTATTATTATTATTATTATTATTAAAGAATAAAGGTTTTTGTTTTCTTTCAAATAATATTTTCTTTTAATTAACGAGATCCCGAAAATTCCGAGATCTCGCGAGATTGTAATTTCTAATCTCGCGAGATCTCGAATTTTCGATCTCGAGTCGAGATTGCATTCCCTACTTACAATATTATTCCACAAAACTGTTTCAACGGCTAAAAAACAGGCTTAATAATATTTTTTCTGGACAAATTCTACTTTCCTGCATTCTTCGGGCTTCTTGGCTTTTAAGTCTTTCTAATTGAAGCCATAAGACGTTCGTTTTTTTCCATTTATTCTCATGAATTAAACCATGCTCCGTGATTTCAATAAATGGCATTATAGAACGTTCTTCCACAACTAAACTTTAAAATGCCGCCACAGGACTAAAAACAAAATTTCATTACCATAATCCCTACCTTAAAAGGTGTGTATTAATGTACCCAACATTATTCCATCAATAACTCAACATTCATAGTTTTGTTGGGTACAACATTATTCCGGGCAAGGCCTCAATTCTACCCACCAACAAAGTTGACAAATTTCAATACCGGACAATAAATAACAGAAATATGAATATCCTAAAACGATAAAATATTCAGAATAAATTACTTATTTTGGTTATTCTTAGGACCTTAGACTCAAATAAGTTATTCATGTCAGATGAAAGAAAATATGGTAATATTGTCGACACATCGGTATTAATAATGATTTGGGAGGTAGAGCGGTGTGGCTCGTTCTGGGTCAGTGATACCAAGTTATTGTTTCGCTCGCATGACGTCTCGCGGCGGTGTTCCTTATGGTTTATATTGGTATTTCGCAACATTGAACATTTCAGACATGTCTGACAATTGTCATGCGGCGCGGATGATGCCACATTACAGACAGAATACTGATTTATCGCTTTCCTGATCGCTTTTGGTGTTTGGAAAGAGTGTAGAGTGTAAATGAACGATTGGCGCTGCCAGTGGGGGCGGGTAAAACGGGCTGTTAAACAACTAATGTGCTTATTGTCCGTCACTAATGACTTAATACAGCTAGTTGAGTAAGTAGGTACCTATTATCCCTTGCACCATTAGATACTTGGTCAACGTTACTATCCTACTATTAAAATTTGGGAGCCTTTTATTGGATAACCAGCACCTCTGCCAAAGGTTGTTGTATTGCCCCAAGTAGTTCGCTACTTAGCAGGGGTGCCCGGGTTCATGGGATTAGGTTTGTCCGGATCGTTGCGGCGCGTGCGTCTGGCCACCAACTGCGTGGCGGGCCGGACTGGGACAGACTGGTTGAGGGAGATCTTTTCCCTTCTCCAGCAGGACTCTCTCGTAACATTGCCTTGCAGTGCAGTGGGTGGAATAGATTCATACGTCTGTCGCTCCTGGACATACTGACCAACAGATTCCTACTCACCCCATATACCTTTTTCCTTAACAGAACTTTCTCTCTTTCCTTTCCCTAAAAAAATCTCCTCACAGCATCCCCAAAGATGATAAAGGCCTTGAGGGGAATCATTTTCCTCAGGGCCTCCTGTGTGGAGCTAATGAAAACATTTAAAAAAACCTAATAATATTATTATTTCGTTCTGAATTATTTCAGTTTGCATTATTGTGACAGCTATTTCGGCATTCAAGGCCATTATCAAACTATCTAACAATGAACCCCGAAGGCTGACATAGTTACCACGATAATAAAACTTATTAATAATGTTATTAATTTTGATTTAATTTAATTTTATATTTTTAATTGAATGGACTTAAATTGATTAAACACAAAAAAAAAATATGTTTTAATACTCGCTAAATTCGGAACGTAATATATTCTGTGATGTAGGTAGGTATATCAGAGTATCTACCATAATATGAAGTCTTGCATTTAACGTTCTCAATTTATCACAAAAAAATATCAACTAAAAATTTTGCGAGAAAATTATATTATATGTACGAGAAAATTGGTAAAATATAATTCTGTGATAAGGAAATTTCTTCCCATGGGTGGGGGAATTTCCCTTTTCCCCAAAAGTAGTCGAGTAGGTACGCCACTGCGGTAAGGCATTAATGAACACAAGCCAGGACAAGAGCCAACTTTCGTCTAGATATCTATGCTAATGGTGTGTAATTATTTAATAGGTAGCCGCGGTTACTTCCTGTTTGGTATTTTCGAGCGGAGCTACCTTCGGCGGGCTTGCGCCGGAGTGGAAACAGTAGGTAGTGTGGATTGTCGGAGCATGTCTGTTTTCTTTAATACTCGAATGAATTGTTATCATTTGCCTATCTCAACAAGAAATATATTCACACAAGCGGCCTCGATGGGAGGCCTAATGGAATTGGATTGCATACAGATGAATGAGTTAAGAACGTAAATATATATATACCTATTTTCATACTAAGAAAACAATGTATTAACAAATCTGGGTATCTGCAGCCTTAGTTCTAGAGAGATGTCGCATTACGGCTGTTTGCTTATAAGATTCTGCGCGGTTTCTTATCAATACCAGATATGGTCTAGGAGTAAGGCTCTTGACTCGCAATCCGAAGGTCGGGGGATCGAATCCGGGCGTGGGCAAATAAATTTTATTTGTTTAATTTGTGTTAATTCACGATTAATTCATTTAAAAATAATATATAGTTTATTTGCGGCACGTTCTAGGGTGGAAGATTCTCTCAGTATCGCCCTGGTGTAAGATCACCAGAATTGAAAAGTTATTTGAAATGGCTTTAGCCGTGTTTGATGACCAGATCTGAATAGCCAGGTACTTCCCCACATTCCTCTTCCCAATCTTCTTCCTCTTCACTACCTTCAGCCTCACTGGGGATACCAAAGTCTCACTGGCTCCAGACGGAAGCACTTGGGACTTGGGATTCTTGTGCGGTACTCATATAAAAAGGACATCTTGGCTGATATGTTCCAAATACTTTCAAGAGAGGCCGCCAACACAGGCATCTGTTTCTTCCTATGTGCAGAACTAACTTACCAATACTGATGCCCCTGGGAAAACTTACTAATAGGTTAGTTAACTGCCTCACGGGAACGTGGATATTTTCCACTTGGCCTTCAACAACTTTAAGTAAGAAGAATCCTTTAAATTTTAACTATATCTATGTATACGTAATCTTTATTTTATCATACATGTAAATGCAAAACATATTTTTTTGTAATTTTTATCGCTTTTGCAATATCGTATTGATTTTTGAGTTTAAGTTTTTGCAAAAGACAGCATGCTGGTTTTCTCTCTTAGCAAATATTTAAAGACAGTGTGACTAATACATTACTTATTTTATTATAAGAGATTTTCATGTAAGTAAATATGTACTGTGATGATGAACGATGAACGCTAGAAGGAAAATTATTTAAATAATTAACAACACCTATTTGAAATTGGGCATACAGTAAACAAATAAAACTGATATTTACATGTGCAAATGACGTGGTCAGTAAAACGATCCAGGTCGGGGAATCAACTGTCAAGAATTGAAATTAAAGTTGGCACAGATTATTAAAAACGTCTGAATTTAACATAATATAATATTTTCGTAAATGGCGGTAGCAAAAAAAAATGGTCTCTGAAAAATTAAAGCAAATTTACGAAAACAGTCAAAAACGTTATTTAAAATAACAAGTCGTTAACCTCTTGGGCTAATTTGTTCGCTTTTGGGTAACGGCTCACTTACGTCTCGTAGAAATCGTTGTATCTTCCTTACTATCATGGTGAGAAATACTATATGAACGGCGTTGGAAAGAGAAAACACCACGCTTTATATTCGAATCTAGAAGTTAATCACAGGAAAATTAACATGTTCATAACATGAAATATCAAAATGACGCTACGCTTCTCGTGAATTTCTGGTGCATATGTGGATGAAAGTTTGATGAGGCAGACGTAGCGCCATCTGTCATCCAACAACATAAATAATTTCGTTCAGTTTGAAATACGAAAGACGGTTAAATTTATACTAAATACTAAAATCGCGGTTAAAAAATGGGAGGGTGGGGGTAAGAGGGTTGAAATTCGGTATTATAGGTATTTTTGATGCCAAATAAAAAAAAATACTAAAAAAAAAATTGACAATTCTTTTTGTGGATATGCCAGCTGTATGAAATTCACCTATGCACCTAGCTGTATGAAATATACATTAAAATCTATTCTCAAACCTACCAAATATAGATTTAAAAAAATTATAAAAATCGGTCCAGCCGTTTCGGAGGAGTGCGACCACAAACACCGTGACACGAGATTTTTATATATAAGATATTTATGAAATATTCAGTTTATTTGAATTTTATTAAAAAGCGGAAATTTTCTGACCTTGAGGAGTTAAGTACAGTCTAAATTTAAGCAGAAACTTGTTTTAAAAGCTTGGGTATGCTCGAAATTACTTGAATCTGATCTGATTTACTTTAATTGATGTCGGATATGATTATAATTTGTGTAAGTTTGTGTCGAACAATATTTACGGTACAGGAAATGCATAACGGTGTTCCTGAGGCGAATTCATTATTATCGGCGCTGGAACAAGTTCTACCGGTGGGTACTGGGTACTGGGTACTGGGTACCATCCATTCATTCGGTTCCTAAGGCTACAATTCTGTGTTTATGATTCTAATCTTGGCGTACAGAGAATTCTTTAGTTCGGCAATCGAGTGGATGAATGAAGAAATCTGAGATAATTGTTTTGATTGTGGGTTCCTACTAACTTGTTGCATGCGTGAATGAGGTAAATCTTATGACAGCCCTGAAGCGATTTGGTTTACGTAGAGTTGTAAAAATGTTGCAAAAGTATTGGCAAGTGAGTCATCATTGAACATCCTTATTTTTTTTTTTACATTAGCTCTACACAGGAGACCCTGAGGAAAATAATTCCCCTCGGGGAATATGTCATCTTTGGGGATGCTGTGGGGAGGGTATTTTTAGGAGAGAAAGTAGTGGGAAGGAAAAGAGTATGAGAGGTAGGTAGGGGGTCTGTGTGTCCAGGAGTCACGTATGTATGAATCCATCCCTCCAACCGCGGTGCAAGGGATGGGTCAAGAGAGTCCAAAAATCAAAAGGTCTCCTTCAACCAGTCTCTCCCGATCCGGCCTGCCCCGCAGTTAGTGCCATCCACCGCCAAGATTCGGACAAACCTCACTCCATGAAGCCGGGAACCCCTGCTAAGTCACCAAACGTAGCGAACCACTTGAGGTGACCTATGACAGAGGTTTTGGTAATCCAATAAATGGTTTCCGGAGCGGCGGTGCCCACACCCACCTCCCAAATTGTTAACCTTTGACGAACCCTAAATGTTCAATAAATATTAAATATATCGATAAATATTAGATCACAATAAAGATTGAACGTGTAGGGTAGCACTCCAATCCATATTGATGGATCACGATTCATCAATATGGATCGTGATCCATCAATATAGTGTGAACATTGTGTGTGTAGCCTACGCCCGGGCCCAGGGGACATTTTGACTTTGTCGCCGCGTTTGGTTTTTTTAACTTTGGAGTCTTTGATTTTTGTTAGGAACAAATTTCGTCCTTTGAATTGGTCTACATTTGACATAAATATACATGTTTCATCTAGAATATTCCTTTTTTAATTGAGAGATATTTTATTATATTAAACTTTTCACTGTTTCACTCTCACAATTTCTACCATTTTTAATATTTTAATGTTAGTCTTTAACTTTAATATAGTCTACTATCAAATATCTCACATAATTACGAATACCTACTTCTTCAATTTTCATGTTTTCCGATAGCGAAATTAAGAACTTTAAACTGGAAACTCTTTCGAAAACAGGCTTGGTAATTGCAACCAAACAGTCATTGAATCATTTGCAGCTAATGAAAATTTTAATCTAAGTTTTGTGTTGGATTTTGAAATGTAAATTAAGGAAACCATCGAGAAAGACAGAAATGAAAGTACTCAAATGTCAGAAAGTGCCCACTGATTTCAATAACAATCTCATTTTCCATCATTACGATTATTTGTTTTGAAAGTACAATAGCCAATTTTCTACGTTGAAATCAAATCTAGACTGCTACTATCAGAAACGTGGCGACCGCTTCAGCAATCTGGACATTCGCCTGAGGCATAATTTATTTATTTATTTATTTACGCCTATTTAGGCTTTTACATACATATATATAACAATATTAACGAAATTATACTAGTAAATAGTGCAGGAAACTACTGTTTAAAACACTTGCACAAAAATAAATACAAAGTAAAAATATTAGGTATTGAATTTGAACCACACAGGATGTAGGTACAAAATACAAAAAATCCGAAATAGTTTTTTTCCTTTCAGCCAACAAAATACTGTCAATGTGTTAGTCAATTTTAATAGCTTTATCAAAATATTACCCTATTTGATGAAAAAAACTTCAATAAGGTATACTTATATAATAAAATTGATGTACTAAATATACCAACAACATCGAAGTATTTGTTTCCAAGCTGTTGAATCCGTCGCATAGGAGTAAAATATTGGCTTGTTGACTTAGAATTGCTACAATAATATGGTAGGTACTGTCTTGTGACTGACCTGCCTGGAGTATGAAAAGAAATTACATATAATAAATCAGGGGTATCAAACATTGAATTTATGATTTTATACAAACAGGTTAAATCGGAAATGATTCTACGATCAGATAATTTTATTAAATTTAATGAACAAAGTGCGTTATAGTAATTTATGCCCATTTTAAAATTCACATCTTAGAAATTCACATCTTAAAAATTTATTTTGGATTCTTTCAATCGCATGTGAATGAACCTCGTAATTTGGGAACCAAACCGTGGAATTGTATTCTAAATGACTCCTTACGAGTGACATATATAATGTTTTTACAGTATTGACATTGTTGAAATCACTAGATACCCTTAAAATAAATCCCAACATTTTCAAAGCTTTATTGGTTATTATTTCTATATGCTTGGTAAAGTTGAGTTTCGTGTCAAACCATATACCTAAGTCATTGATTTCCGAGACAGATACTAACGACATATTGTTAATGGAATAATCGAAAAATATTGGATTCTTTATTCGATAAAACCTCATAATTTGACATTTGCTTATGTTAAGTTGCAAGCAGTTATCATGACACCATATAATAAATCTCAACAAGTTATTTGACAATATACGGCAATCATTAATGTAATAATCCCTCAAAGAGCACTCTTCGATACATTGAAGTTTGCAATAATATGTTCATAGGAGGCCCCGATGAAAAGGGTGTTGAAGCACATACTTGATTTACTTTAACCAGTGATTCATGATATTATTTGGAGTAAAAAATATAAATGTTATTTTGGGCTGTATGCTTATTTTTTTCACTTTTTGTTACAATTAAAAAAAAAATCTTCCACATTTCGTAAATAGCCTAGAAACCGCCCAATCCCTCGTCCCGCTCCTAAATATCCAATACCTACACATTTTTATGTTTTTAGTTGTAAAAAAACTTTAAAAATATCACCGGAGATCAAAATTTCATCCACATTTTTGAGGTCAAGAATCAATGGTTAAAGTAAAATGACATCCCTTAACACCTTGTATATAATACACATTTAATAAATTATGTTTGGAGTGGCAAAAATCATGCAATAATAAATCGTTCCCATAAAATATGGAGTTCTGCAGGGATCCATACTAGGACCACTAATGTTCCAAAGTTACATCAATGATATTTCGCAATTAGATTTAAGCCGGGAAATGTTTTTATATGCAGATGACAGTGCAATTTTCTACTGGAGTAAAGATTTAGACATCCAGAAAAATTTTACAGTTGGCTCCAATCAAATATCCAACAATGAATATAAAGAAAATTTATTTCATTGCTTACTAAGGGCTTCGAAATAGCGACACTGAAACTTACTACTCTGTCACGGAGGTCGTCGAATAAAATAAAATTTTAAAAAGAATATCGTTTGTATTCACATTCAGCGTGAACAGAGGAACCTGGTTTCTGGTTTATCAGCTTGCTTGGGGTCGAAGAGTTTATCGCTACGCCATTGAATATAAATAATGCAGAAATTCACAAAGCCTCCAATATACTTCGTTAGCTTGAATCACTTACATGCTTAAACTACGTTATAACAACCATACATTTCCCTTCTCCTACACGCAATCAGCTCACTTTAGTAACACTATCTGTAGGGTAATCGTATCGCGTTACAGTCTACTCGCTAATAGACTGGCAAAAACGCCCACACTGAGAATATTATAATTGTGAACAATATTACATTCAAATAGTCCATTTCACTCGTGATTTGCTGATTTCACGGAATCACTGAATGCACCAGCAATCAGCAATACAATCGGGAGTTTAAATGTCATTTATATCAAAATGAAACAAAGCGTTATTATTCAGGTAAAGATATTCTTATCCGGATCTAGAATAAAACCGTGTTCGTTCTATATATTTTATTTTGTTAAATTAGGCTTATGAAAACCAAATAATTTTTTTTCTTTGGCGTTTCACCCAAATCAAAAAATTGAAGCAAAATTTAACAAAAAGGGATTATCCTAAAACGCAGTATTATACTTGTGTGTTGTTCGCGTTTTGAGACTGATAGCACAAAAATCACACAGGGTTAAATGAGGCATATAAAATAAAATAAAACCCAAAAGAACTTTGCAAGTTCTACCTAAATACATACTACATACTACTGACAAACCATTTTTTTTTTTGTCGACGATGTAAAGTTTTAACTTTCATGTTTAGTTATTTTTTCTAAATGTTTTCTTAAAATATAAAAATGAATGTTTCTTTGATGGTCCCTCCGATTGCGATGTAACTTTTGTGATTTGTTGTGCGCACGTCCGCAAAAGTTTCTATAAATAATAGTGACCTCTGGCTTTATGAAATTATTTCCTGTACCATTAATCCGTTTGCAATGAAACTTTAGAGAGTTGTTGTTCTATATATACTGGTGTGATCTGGCGTTATGAAATTTGTATTAAAAAAATTACAATGGGTGGCGCACGAATAGTTTGAAGAAAGCGTGTATTTCATGTAGTTTAGCGACGGGGAAGGGAGGCGGGAGAGGTAGGGGAATTTGAGAAGGGCGGAAAGGAACGAATGATGGGAGGATATCGGAGAGGTGGTTCACTGGAGGGTGGACGAGGAAGGGGGGAAGGTAGAAAGCGGAGGGGGAACGCGGGAGGGAAAGGGGAGGCGGAAGGGGGACAGGGACTAATGGGAAAGGACAAGCAGGGAGAAACAATTTCTTTCTTTATGTGGCATTGCAACGCGTACCGGGCACTGCACACATTACAAATTTAATTATTCGTGAACTAGAGAAAAATAATTATTTTAAATAGTGATAAACATACCACACAGCCGAACAGTAGTAGTCGCTTATTGCAAGCAGCAAACGGTAATTGATCAACCTTTAAAGTAGAAAAAACATCTCTTAATGGCTCGGTTAGCATGGAGCAAATCTAGGCGTGCCATTTATTATCTGTCCAGTCGAGAAAAGGCGGATTTCAAATATCAAACGCCTCCATTATTCTAGTACTAGTTTACAGTGGGCAATGCTCGCCGGGCTTGGAGACATAAGAACTGTTACTTCCTGGAAATGACAAAGACTGTATATTGATCTATGGTCCCCTTTTACTCTGATGTCTCGGCACAAAAAGTTGACATTTACTCGTTATTTCATTAGCGCGAAATGAGCACTTAAAATTGTATGAACCTTGACGTTTACTAAGAGAAGATATTAAACTGGGGTTTCGTCATACTACTTCTGTTTTTCTGTTTGATCAGGTTCCCTGCTATGCTTAAAAGTCGTATCTTACTTACAAAGTAATTGAGATGTGAAGAGACATAAGAGACAAAAAAAGAGAAAAACCGGTTCAAAGATACTCGGTCTAAAACTTTTTTATTGGAAATCTTAATCTAAATTATTTTGATTTTTATTTTAACTTTATGAGTAAAACCTCAAATTGTAATATTTAATTAAATGAAGACAATATAAGCGAAACTCAATCGAAAATCTGAAAACAGAAAAATCAGAAAAAGATATTGACACATCTGGGACTCGAACCCAGGATGTGTGTGTGTGTGTGATATGTGTCAATATCTTTTTCTGATTTTTCTGTTTTCAGATTTTCGATTGAGTTTCGCTTATATTGTCTTCATTTATATAAATTATTTTGGTTCAATTTCTGCTGAGAACGACTTTATTTATCAACAGGTTTAGGTAGAGCCTCGGAAGATTCCTTACTCGACATAATATATGTCTGATGTCATATTGTTTCTAAAATAACATAATAACAATATTGCTAATTGTTTCTAAATATTGGTTTTATTTTAGAAACAATTATATCTAATTAAATTTGTTCAAACAATACAAATATTAAGGAGCCGTTGGGGTCTTATTTTAAAACAAACAAATTAAATCTTTGAAGAATAAGATTATGATAATAATAATCCAAACGAAAAAATGAAAGAGAACAAGACCCAGAAAAACAGAAAAAGTTAATGCAACTGGGACTAAATTAAAAATTAAATCGTTTTGTGTTTTCAAATTTATTTTTTCATCATTCTTGATTGAAATTTAGGAGGCGGATATGGGTACCGCACCCTGGGAGCCATTATTGGATATCCAACACCTCTGCCGTAGGTCACCCCAAGTGGTTCCACACACAAAACCCCGTTTGGTGATTTATTTATTCTACCCATTCCTCATTCCTTTTTCCTTCCCCGAACTTCAACGCCTTGCTTTCTAAAAAGACTCTCCACGAAAAATTTCCAAAGATGACAAAGGCCCTGAAGGAAATTATTTTCCTCATGGCCTCCTGTGTGGATAAGGTTCTTGACTCGCAATCCGAAGGTCGCGGGATCGAATTCCGGCATTCGCAAATAAATTTCATTTGTAAAATAAATTAAACAATTTTACTTTGCTTGAACCACTTATATATTTGAGTAAAGCCGACCGGTTTCGGAACGACCGTTCCTTCTTCAGGGCAAACCTATACTACAATACGTTTGCCCTGAAGAAGAAACCGGTCGGCTTTACCCAAATATGTAATAGGTTCAAACAAAGTAAAATCGTTTCATTTATCTATAATGGATAACCACAAAGTTATAGCTACATTCAAAAGTATAAATTTTATTTGATTTATGTATGTAATTTCACAACTAATTCATTTAATTGATACGTTGCTTGAAATGGCTTTAGCAGCGTTTAGTAACCAGACCTGAATAGCCAGGTACTTCTCCACCTTCCTCTTCCCCATCTCCTTTCTCTCCCCACTACCTTTAGCCTCAGAACATACCCCAACTGAGCGTGCCATAGTTTCACTGGCTCCAGATGGGAGCAGTAGAGACTCTTGTGCGGTATTCACATAAAAAATATTATTTCTGTTTTAGAAAACTAATGTTTAAAAAAAATCGCTTACCTAATCGTAGATATAGACAAAAAGTGATTAAAATATCTCCAAGATGAAAACGTGATTATTGCCTTGCAGGGAGAGTCGTGAGCGCAATCTAGCACCAATCAGGTCAATTCTTACAACTGTACCAAAATTTAAAAAATAAAAAACTGTGTATGAAAAAAGCGTGAAATTAATTAAAATTTATTAAATATTGGTAGTGAGAGAAGTTCTCATTGTACGGTTAAAACACTCTATATACTGTTAGCCAATTAAAGGCTAATTAGGCGTCCAACCATTGGTCTCTAAATACACAAATAAAGTATCGACCATTGGTAAAGTCACGATGAACCGTGATTTCAATGGCTTAGTTCTAATTTAGATGTTCATTTTATCGCTCAAAAGGCTATACCGTTGGCTTTTTTTGTTGTTTCTCCATTATTAAAAAAGTTTATAACTTTGAAAAGAGATATAAATGCCACGGTTCGAATAACCTATATTATATTATGGACATTGAAAAAGTTTATTTACGATACAGAGTTCGTCGAATTTTCGTTAGAATTGAGTTCGCAGATGGATACATTCGCTACAATCGACACCAAAGCATGGAGATAATGAAGTGATAAATCCAACTATTATTATTTTTCATTATGGAAGGCGGGTATGGTACCGCCGCTCCGGGAACCATTCATTGGATAACAAACATCTCTATTGGTCACCCCAAGTGGTTTGCTGAATTGGTGCCCGGGTTCATGGGGTGGGGTTTGCAAAGTCTTGGCGGCCGATGTGTCTGCCCACCTGCTGCATGGCGGGGCGGATCGCGGGAGACTTGCTGAGGAGGTCTTTTGACCTCTCCAGCTCGAATCCCTTGACCCATCGCCTTGCATCGCATTCGAAGGGATGGATTCATACGTCCGTCCCTCTTGGACACACTGACCCCCAGATTCCTACCGCCCACATTTCCTTCCCTGAACTTTCTTCCCTTTAAAAAAAACCTCCGCACAGCATCCCCTAAGATGACATAAACCCTGAAGGAAAATATTTTCCTCAGGACTTCCTGTTCGGAGCTAAAGTTAAAAAAATATGCATCCGTGAGATGTCGTGGATTTTACTATTTGAAAAATCTATTATTTTTTTATTTCAAAGAGTCTTCTTTAATTTTTTTTTTAATGTTATAAACAAAGCGCTATGTTTTAAAATATAACGGTGCTACATATGAAACTTTCTTGTGTAAGTCCTAAGAACCCATATTTAAAAATTAAGCTCATCAACCAGGCTAGTACCGCCTATATGTGTAGATACAAATGAAAAGTCTGCGTACACCATTACGCTACGAAAGCCGCCTATGTAAATGTTACTCCAAGGGTTAGAACTCTTGCAGCGTCATAAATGATGCAACTTTTGGCAAACATCTCAAGAGCGGCGCCGTACTAATACACTAATACTGTTGCTGTGTGAGGCGAGCCGAGCTTCGAGGCCAAGCTGCGATTTACCTATAATATTTATAACTTGCTCGGTGCAGCTACAATGAATAATTTATTTTTCAAATAAACGTTATATCTCCGGCTCTCTGAGTGTAGGTACGCATTGTTTATGAGGCCCCTGTACTGAATCTGGATGGTTTAAAATACGTACCTACATGAAATGCCAGCGATAACGTTGGCCTTCACATTTTACGTGGGATACACGATCGCCAGTCGTTGCCTTTCATTAATCCTTGTTTTTCTCAAAAAAATAGGATAAGTTTGCACGTTTTGCATACTTCTTGCATTACCATATTTGAGCTTCATAGCAATGCGAACTAATGTAAGCAGAAAACATGTTTTGATTAGACAAGTGCTTGAACAAGTGACAAAAACTTTTGTGTGACATGAACAACGCATTCACGCCGGAATTAAAATTGATTTAATCGATGGAACCCATTTAGTCTTCCTGAATACAAATTATGAGATTGAGTTATTAATTAACCATTTTTCTCTCAAATTGTCCGCATGCTATATTTTACTTAAACCCATATAGAAACAAACCTCGATGAAACAATTTAAAATATTAAATCCACTGATTAAGAGGAAACCCGACTGCGTTTTTTCCATACAAACGTATTTCACAATTTCCTCTCTAGATTTGGAGACTATTACAAATACGTTTTAAAATAATATAGATATCGACTGATAAGTTTTAAGATTTTCACGGCCAAAAGCATTTTCGTTATTTGTCACTGCAACGATGTCCGAAACGTTGGCTAAAGAAGGAGGTAGCGCAACACGGCATAACACCCCAAAAACAAATAACGAAAATAGATATCGACTATTTATTAACGTATCGGTACGTTCATAAATCGTTTAATCGTAAATCGTTCAAATTCTCTGGTTTATTATTAACGTGACGATTAGTAACGTATCGGTACGATTTGCTTTTTTGACAAGTTACTTCTTATAGGAGTTATAAAATCTTGAAATTGTCTGGTTTTAAACGCCATCAACAAACGTTCAGTTTAAAAACTGGACAATGCATTTTTTCAAAAAAACAAACGTTCAGACATTGAGTACTTTCTTATAACAGTCAGTAAAACAAATCTTAAAAATCGTTTCAGTTTTGGAGGAGAAAAATGGGATATGCAAAACCTTGTTTTTGATGATTTTATTTAGGTATTATCAGCATACCTCAGTATTTGTTCCTGTCGCTCAGTATTCGGGGGTGTAAGAGCGACAGTGACAGTAACAGTTTGGTAAAATATCTATTGTTGATATTTCCCGGCGACCGGGTTTCCTCTTAAGATTTTTTGCTTGTTTTATTATTGTATATTACAGATTTATGTAAATATATTAATACACATAAAATAATTTACGTAGCTTAAAAATAAATACACGAAAAATTTTACAGTAACATATTTTTGAGTTCTTGCCTAAAACTAAAGACCCTCAAAACCTACAAGGCCAATATTGAAAATGTCAATAGACTAAAGTTATCATTTAGCAGACCTCTTGTCATGCTATGCCGTGCCAGAACGTCCGTTCTACCATGTTAGGTATCGAACCTTTTGTTCCGGGCTGTATCCCGAAGATAAAGATTACCCTGAGGATAGCCAATCTCCGATAGGGCAATATCCCAGAAGAAGAATGTTGTCAAAATATTGCAATGAAAGCATGAATTTTGATTGTTCTAAAAATCTATGATTCGTTGCTCGACCAGAGTCAAAGTCGAAACGGACCTCCATTAAACAATTTATTGATACAAATAGTTAATACTTCATGCAATGACCTGCAAAACTGATATGAATGGAGTTGTCGGGTAAATAATGGGTTATTATTTATTACGAATTCAGGTTAGTTAATATTAGATCAGTAGTCAGAGGTATCGTATAACCTGTCGACCATTAAGGCTGGCCGTCACACAGTTAACCTTACAGTCAAGGACTAATGACTGCGATATGAGACAGCTTTATTTCAGTCACATTATACCTGCTCAGTATTAATAAGACAAAACACAATATTCAGTATTATGCAGCGTCAGGAACCGGTATTTTAATATTAAATTGGTGTTATTGAAGTGTCAATACAACTTGATAACAAGACCAGTCTTGTGTTTCTAAGAATATCGATGCGTTCAACCGAAATTCGGTATGTTTACTTTTCAATTAATATTCAATTCAAATATGGATTACACAATGTCTGCTTATCACGAAAAAAAAATCATATTTATTTTATTTAAAATATTGGAAACATTTTAAATAATTACAAATTCACTTCGGACAGGTTGTTTAAAAAAAATTGAACAATTCATCAAGTTCTGTTTTATATCATTAGATATTAACCAGCCATTAGCCAGATCTTTCATAAAACTGAAATAAAATCAGAACTAGAATAGAAATTTCACAGAATGTTAAAAGTAACGTCAAATATTTGATAAATTGTTTAAATTTTTTGAAACATGGTCGTTACTAGAGACATAATTTTAATTCAATGAAAAAAAATTACTTAGAATACACCACTTTTTTTATCAAAATTATCAACTTGTTTCGAAACCAATCCGTCGGGATAAAAAGAAAAATCATTATCTGTGAAAATTCTGTTATTATATCATTAAAGGCTATTTACTTCATAAAACTTAATAAAAATACCAGAACTTGAATAGAGCTTTCACGGAATTAACTTCAAAATTGGATGAATTGTTCAAATTCTGTGAAATAACCAGTCCTAACTGTAAGAAATAATAACTCATTGACGAAGAAGATACTACTAATAAATCTGAACTAAAATATGAAAAAGAACGAGACACAGAAAAATAAAAAGGTAACGGCCGCAACTGGGACTAGAATCAAGGATCTCTCGTCTTACCGGTACCGCCTTCACCAACTCGACCAATGAGACCCCTTATTTTAATATCAGTTTTGTCAATCTCATATTTCAAATTCAAAATTAACAATATTATCTTCGACTAATTTTTTTTTCAATAATAAATAATAATTATAACGATCTAGTCCGGGAAGAAATGACACTTACAATTTTCGCGTATTTACCGGTAAGCGGTTTTTATTGTTATTTCCTTTTGAAGTTTAACAACGCAAACATGACGTGAAGCATTTTAACGGGAAACTGTCTCAGTCACAATGAAAAGCCTGTCTCCAAGTCGCTATTAACAAAAGCGTCCGAAGCGTGACTTGCTATATTTATGAATCTGTTATATTTGTGTCTGGCTTTGTCTCCACATTAACGACAAACCCTTTTGTTAACCGCGGGTCAAGAATGTTTCCAGACCATAAAAAGCCACGAATTTTACTTATTACAGTTGTTTATTCTCGAATTTATCTAGTAACTGCCTTCTGGACAAATATTTTTTAACATATCTTTAAAAATGCAAATTGTTAAATCGTGTATGGTGATTTTACGGTGACTTTTTAGGATATACGAGTATGTATGTGATGCAAATATTTATAACAGACAGATTTTAATACCCGCTGAAAAGCAACTTTAAGTAGTTTGTCGGCGTGTGTATGAGCCATAACAAAATGATAAATGGGTTACAAAATGTATAATTTTTGTTTACATTAGTTCCTCACAGGAGGCCCGGAGGAAAATAATTCTTACTACAGGTCCTGAGGGTCTTTTTAGGAAAGGAAGGAGAGGAAATTTTGGGAAGGAAGGGGGTATTAGGGGTGGGTAAGAATCTGGGTGTCAGTGTGTCCAGGATTGACGGACGTATGAATCCATCCCTCCCACTGCGGTGCAAGGCAATTTTCCGAGAGAATATGACTGGAGAAGTCAAACGGACTCTCTTAACCATTCTCTCCCGATCCGGCCTGTCATGCAGCTGGCGAGCAGGGGTGTCATATAGAGGTGTTAGCTACCCAATTAATGGTTCCTGGGACGGCGCGGCGGTACCCATACTTGTTTCCCAAATTGATATGATATTTTTAAATGAGAAACACGGATGTAAATATAACATTGATACATTTTACAAGAATCTGATTAAAAATAAAAAGATTTTACCAGTGCAGGAAATTCAATAACTACTTACCTTCAAATAAAAAAAAAATATTTATTCATAAATCAACATGTAAAATTGCGTCCGAAAGTCTTATTTTTTATATTTTTTGCTTAGAATCTAACAATTTTTTTTATACACAATATGGCCACTTATGCATATAAAAAAAATTGTTTATGAGATATGAGTCCATTCAAAGGTTCGTTGGCCATATTTATTTAAATGAATGACACCACTACCAATAATAAATTTTACATAATTCTTCCCAATACAATGACCCTCAGATACTTAAATAGTATAAAACGGCCGACCCTATACAAATCGCAAGTACCCACACTGCTAAATTTGGCAGGCACCTCTGGTCTGGAGCACCAAACTGTGCAAAACATGCAGTTCCTTTTGAGGCGCCAGTAAGGAACACTGTCCTCGGTCTATCGGTATTACAATAGAAGATGCTCCGAGGAACTAGCGTCATTCATCCCTTGATCACCGGTGCATAGTTCGGAAACATTCCCAAGTCACGCCCAACGGTGACCGGACAACTCAGAATGAAACCAACTCAGAAGCACCTCAGAAAGGTCATTAAGAGTGATGATAAAAAAATAGGTTATGTTAGGTTAGGGTTACCGCCGTTACCGGCATTTACGTAGATAGTATACATAGTCGAAGGTTACCGGCTATTTTAAAATTATTTTTTAACTAACTAACTAACGGGAAACGGCGTGATGGTTCATGCCGTTTCCCCGCAGGGGTAGGCAGAGAGGACGGACCGCCAAACAACTCGGTTTTGGCACACACTCTTTGCCTCACTCACATTCATACATCGTCTCATACATACTCTTCTATTATTCTGACTTGACATGGTCCGTCTCAAGTATCTGATTCACTTGATCGTGCCATGTCTTCCTCGGGCGTCCCCGACTTCTTCTACCATTCACATTTGCATCATATATTCTTTTTACACTACTTTCTTCGCTCATTCGCTCTACGTGCCCAAACCATCTGAGGGTCCCTTTCTTAATTTTGCTCATTATACTTACATCAGCCTTACATTCTTTGCGGATATCCACATTTCTAACACGATCATACATGGTTTTACCACACATACGTCACAGGGATCTCATTTCAACAGCATTCAGTTTACTTTCATCCTTCCTCTGCCAGTTCCATGCCTCACTGCCATACATCAGGGTAGGTACCAGGACTCCATTGTGGACTGCTAGCTTCGCTTTTTTGACAGTTTTTTATTAGCGCCAACGGCATTCAGTCCTCCATTAGGTAATGGAGTTACCGGCATTTACCCTTCTTTCAATATCTCTATCAGCCTTCTGAGGTGTTTCTGAGTTAGTTTCATTCTGAGTTGGCATGGAACCGCACCCAACATATGTGTTAAAAGTTGACATTTGTCACATAAGAAAGGGTCGCCTCTACGTCTTTTCTTGGGTTCAACAGCTCGGCTGTGACACAATTTTCCGGCCTCGTTATTTCCTCCTTCCTACAACATGGCTCTCTTCAAGAACAGTTTTCAATCCTTCCTCTCCTCAAAAGGACCTTCCACTCAGCATCTCTAAAGATAACACAGGCGCTGAGGGAAATTATTTTCTTCCGGGTCCCCTGTGTAGAGAACAAGCCGATATATTCGAACAAAACCAACTGGCTTCTTCAAACAATAGAACAATATGTAATCTTATTATTCACATGAAAACGTGTGAGTAAGGCTTATGTGAACTTATTGTACATAAGTTGCACAAAACTTCGTCACAATCTATAATATGTACTTTACGAAAGCGTGTCACATTATTTTTTATTGCGCTGTAGAAATTTGTATTCGCTTCATAATTGTATAATCTAAAATCAAACAAATTCCAAATTTCTGCTAAATAAAAGACATTTATTTGCAAATCAAATCAATAAATTTTCAAAGGTCTTTTGTGGACTGCAAAGTTGATACGTTGAATTTAATAAGGTTATTAATTTTAGAACGTTGGTAAGTACGTCATTAATAAACAGGTCGTAAATTTTATATTTATTTACCTTTTATAAATTACCTTTTTCGGTTTTCAACGTGCGATTGACCCCGTGTTTATTATTATTACCCCGCGAAAATTTTTGAATCAACAATAAATATCTTAGATGGTGCCTGTATCACTCTTGATTACACATTAAAATAATTATCCTTACTTTTTTACATTAACTCTACACAGGAGACCTTGAGGAAAATAATTTCCCTCAGGGCCTATGTCATAGGGATGCTGTGTGGAGGGTCTTTTTAAGGAGAGAAAGGAATGAACATTGGTCTTGAAGAGACCCATGTTGTAGGGAGGAGGAAACACAGAGGCCGGCAAATCATTCCACAGCCGAGCTGTTGATCACAAGAACGAGTCGAAGAAGCGACCTGTTCTCATGTGACAAATGTCAAGCTTGTACAAATGTTGGGCCCGCGTTTGGCGTGTTTCCCGACTATGCACCGGTGCCGAAGGGATCAATGATGCTAGTTCCTCGGAGCATCTTCCATTGTAATACCGGTAGAACAAGGATAGCATTCCCACCCGACGCCTGTGCTCTAAAGATTGCAATCCATCTGTTAAGATCGGAGAATCTATCAAACGGACCGCCCGTTTCTGCACAGAGTCGAGGGTGTTTTTCAGGTATTTTGGAGCTCCAGACCAGAGGTGATTGCCAAATTCAACCGTGGGGCGCACTTGTGATTTGTACGGGGTTAGCAGTTGTGTACTATAAAAGTGTCTGCGGGCCCTGTACAGTACGCCAAGTTTTCGAGAGGCTAACTTTACTCTGGCTTCGATGGAGCCCCCATATCTGAGCTGGTCACTTAGGGTACCAAGCATATCAATGGAGGGCCTGTTTGGAAATTTCTTCCGTTGAAAGAGACTAGATTTTTATTTCGATCCCTTTTAGACGTAATCAGACAAGTTTGGGTCTTTGAAGATTCAACGAGATTATTTTTACCCCAAGAGAAAACACTCTCGAAAATCGTTTTAAAGTAGGTCTTCCTCCAATTAGTTTTCCATTCGGCGTCTATGGTCATTATCTTAAATATTACATCTATACCGCAGAGCTTATAATACAATCAGGTGGAATGCGCTCGATTGGTGAAATCAACTATGATCTCTCTTGCGTCCGAATTAAAAAGAAAGATCAAGAAAACTTTCTTTCCCATCAAACACGTTCGTCACAAAAGTTACAGAAACGAAATTATGAATACATTCCTTCATATAACATTATGTCTTAACTTGTATTGCAACGTGTTCAGAGCTATGGGCATACATAATGATACTGCATATGCCCGTCTGCGGGCATATTGATTCAAATGCAGTTGAGATCGTATAGATAATATTTAAACGTGTGTCTCTAATTATGACTGCAAGTTACCACAGATGGCAGGTTTGAATGTACCTACTATGTAGTAGGTTTTTGAATGTATTATGATCAAATGAACATACAACATTAATGATCATTCAACTTTACGGTATGGAATAACGACATGGGGACACTTGCAAAACTTGTATAAATTACCTACAATCAGTACAAAATTCTATGGTTAAATAGACGAAACTTATATAGACGAAATTTAACTATCTTAACGCTGCAGGCCTTATTACGGTACAAAATATTGATTCAGCATATATATCTGACTTTGAATATAAGAGGAAAATGGAACATGATCATAATATTAATAATAAAATATAACAATATACACGGACAGCGACCCCTAAAATATAACATGTCAATATATAAAAATCAACCCAAAGGAACCCAAAATATTGAATATTGTGATGTAAAAAATTGCGTTTCACCAAATAGATTCAGGTATATGCTTAAAACGTGATTATTAAGTAGAGATGATTTATATAAGTCATGTGTGAATAGTGACAATCTGTATATTTATATTATAATTAGTAATAATGTTATGTATATCTCTTTACATTGTGTTCAACAAGCTTTGTTATTGAACAAACATTGTAATTCAACATTAACAGCCATTATTGTAAACATTGTAACTGAACATCCTGTTGACAAATTGCTTAATTGCGGTTTTACGAGATTGTACTTAGAAAAACAAAAACAAAAAACAATAAATGAAGATAATCGTAGATATATCTAGCATTGCAACGAAATGTGCATGGAGTGACTGCATTAAACCGCCAACCGACAATATAATAATCTCTCGAGTCTGGGATAAATGATCGTCTTCCTAGAGACTCCGACTATAGACTTAATACCTTTGCGCATGCTTCTCGGGGCTTATTTTCTTCTAATCTGGTTTTGCATGGAATCCGATTGCATTTCATGCAGAAATACATATTTTCCATTTAGTTGGATGATTTTTCTTACGCTGTGTTATTTTTCTTATGTTCCATTACAAAATCTATGGATTTTCTTATAAACGATTGTCAAACTAATTCTCCAAAAAAATGATGAAATGACTCGAAAATATTTTTGCTTCCCAATGTACAGGTAATTTTTCGTGACATATTTCAGATTAGTACCTAATATAATGGTTTATTCCCAGGTGATACTTAAGTGATCGGACCACTCATCAAAGCGCAGCTTCATTTGAAAAGTCATTAAAAGTTTGGTTGAAAAGTTTACTTTAGGTTAGGTTATGTGCTATTTCAATTAATTTGCTAATTCAATGGGTATTGAAATGCCACTTTTTCAGTTGTCATTTGAACCTGTAACAAGCTATAGAGAACAAATTGTCCTTCTGTCACCAATAATGTAATATTCAATTTGTGCACAGATGTTTTAATAATAACAACTAAATCGGAATTAATATGCATACTGATAATTCTCAGAATAATTGCTAATAACTTATATAGAAATCAATTTGCGCAAGTGAAAATGATTTAGTGCTCGTAGAGATTTTTCAAAGAGCTATGCGCTTCAAACAATCGCAGTACACAACGACAACGCACTGACGGCAGTGAGAGATATTTTCCCACCTTTTGTTAGGCTTTTGTTGATAAAAATGTAAACATTGTTGATTGTTCAACTGAAGCTCGAGAAATCATTCGTAACTATTTTAATTTGCGCATACGAGTATATGCCGGACGACCTTCGTGTTTTCACAGGGCTTAAGTGGAACGAAGAAAGTGCTGCTTTTCCATTGTTTTTCAGCAATAAATGTAGAAAATATTTTCATTTTTCATAGAGTTTGAGGTATACAGATGAAAGCGTAAATTAATGCGAAATATGAAATTTGTTTCTCAAATTATGTTGAGGCGTGAGAAAGATCAAATTGAATCCATATCGCGGAGCAGAGCTCATCCGAAACAGTTATGATAGAATTATGTTAATTCAATTATTATTATAAAATATCTTACGAAGTGACTGCTACAGCAAACAACGACCTCCGTAGCGGAGGTATAAACCTGCCGCAGCCGTTTCAAATCCCGAAATGGCAAATAAAAAGGCATTCAATTTGAGAGTGAGAAAAGAATATGTCTTACTGGGGTACCCCGTTCTAAGGTCACAATGTAAGTGGTTACGTAATATCTTCAAATGCACTAATTTAGATTAGGTTGGGTTGATGTGCGTTATTGCTGCGTAAAGTTATCCACGTTAATGAAGTCAAATTTGCTTTGATGTAAGTATTTTTTTTTTTAATTTTGCACTGATTGTGTGAATTATAAAACTGAAAATTTTCCTTTTCCATACTAACGTAGAATATAAAACTAAAATTCAAAGAAAACTGAACAAATTACAACAGATTATTAAAGTACAATTTGCATATTTTGTCACGTATTTCTTAAATTTAAATTCTGTACACGTGATTGAAATTAGATTAATTGTTTTAGATTGGAAGATTCTACTATTATCATCCTTGAGAGAAGCATTCGTTCATAAAAAGGGATTGAGACGGGCCGAAAGAGGAACCCTGAGGCATTCCGGAATTCCAAATTCTTCCATCGAACAGGGGTAAATGGAATTACTAATGGGTACCTGGAATTTATATCTCCACAAAATAAGGATGTTTCATGCTACATAAATGTTTGCATTGTGATCTGGAAAAACGAACCATTTAAACGATTTAAAAAAAAATTAAATGCGTAGAAAGTCGACAGATATAATGCGGTCCATTCATCTTGTCAAGTGATTTAACTGCTACTGATTTTTTGAGCGCTTCGAGATGATTAATGGAACAATAGGATTACTCTGATATTTTGAGAGAATTCGGTTTTTACTGTAATGTCAAGTTCACGTGGGAACCCGCGTTTTCTTTTTATGATTTGGCTTTGTTTAGAGCGGTCGGCTCATCCGAGTGCGCCCCAAACAAAAGTAAAATCTTCGTGATTTAATGATACGGCTGTGTGAAACGCAATTTTTTATCTCTCTTCGAGCGCATTAAAATAAGATCATAGAAAACGAAAATCAGACAAGCAATTAAATAACACTGTCCAAGGCTTAGCACAATAATTAGGTACATGGAATCGGCGCCCAAAATAATTGAAGATTTAGACAGAAAAACGAAAAATTATTAGTTTTGAGGGATTTTTCGTAATTTCCTTTAACAGTACCTACCTATCTACATAATATTTCCGACTATCAAAGCATCGTATTTTCTCATTGCTCCTCTTCTTCTATCGTTTGATAGAAATGATAGATGGTAAAAGTAGACTAATCTGAAGTTCATAACTGAAGTTCAAAAAGTTAAAGATAAATGATTGACTGTGTGTAAATGGACAAAGTATGAATTTCAATCCACAGCGAAAGATAATTGTTCGCCTCAGTATAAATCTCGTAATAATGCCGCCGAAGTATGGTGTCCTGTTCTTTGTTTTATATATAGTCATTTGTTTATATCTATTATTATTTTACGCTACTTAGTTCACGGTGCAAATGACTGCAAACTTAACACACATACATAGTATGTTAAGTTTGCATCCATTATCACATACGGCAAACTGGCACGGGGAAGCGCAACGAATATAGCAATAGACCCAATAGAAGAAATACAAAAGGCAACTCATCTTCCAAGTACCTTTCTACATAAACTCGAATGAAATTTACGAAACACGATAATTAGGCAACTGTACGCCAAATCTATACTACTAGATCTATTTCTTCCAACATACATTCCAATGCAGCCTCAAACAGCAAAAAATAGTTACGGTGACATCAGATTATCTGATTTATCATTCAGATTTAAATATTAGTTATCCACATAATTTCGACTTTTTTCACACTTCTTAATAAAAACTTAATTATGCTTGTTGGTTTAAAATCTCATTACGTCTGTTAACAATCTTAGAATTGGTACAATTTGCAGCATGTTGTGAGTATTGTGTAACGTGCATTATTTATGTAAGCACTCCACGAATTCGTTTGTACATTATATTCACATTACACACTCCACTAAATATTTGAAACTCTTTCGAGAGAAAGGCGCTCCGTTGAAAAAACTAGTATTAGACATTTGACAAAAAATAAAGAAAATCTCATTACGTTGTACATGTTACCATGGTCGTAATACACTTTCATACTTCATATGGTTGACATGGTCGATAGTCTGGTGGATTGGAAGGCTGACTTCCAATCGAACTGGTGGAGTTCGAATCTAGAAGCAGGTACAGACTTCAAAGGGTCGTTTCTACTACTCTTTATTGAGTTCAACTGCTCGGCTGAATAACAAAGAAGCTACAAAGCCGAAGTAAGAAACTATAAAATATCATTAGAGAGATCTTCTTCAAAATCAATGCAATCTTATTTATTAAGTGTCGTGTTGTTACGTAATCGCTTGGTAGTAATGATTTATGTATTTCATTTCTGTTTTGTGCACTTTGAAACCTTATGCTATCGCGGGGTCGATAAATTAAGTTTTTATTACGTTATTAACGGTACATGAAAAGCAACAAAAACTCACAAAATATTATTCCATTACTCTCTTACGGGCAAAGTCAAAAGTCTAACAGCCTTAATCACCAATCATATTAGGCAACCTGTTTGTTAAAAAATGGTTCCCAAAACCCGCCTTCCAAATAAAATTGACTATGATATGGTATGCAAATAAAAAACAATGAAAAATAAAAAATGCATGTATACCTACATAAAATAAACCATATTTATTACACTGGGAGTGTTCCGAGTGACCTCGGGTCCAGCACTCATTTATTTCACTCGCTCACGTATGTATTACTTGTGTAAAAAGTGTATTAATATATTACAAAAATAAAAACGTAACAGAGTTCCATTTTAATCAAATTCCTAAATATTTTTCCATCATTTGTTTTCCGGCACTTTTGGGTGTAATAATATTTGACAAATTGCTTTGTTTTTTGTAAAATTCTATTAACAATGCTCTCATTAAAACAAATATCCATAATAAATGCAAGGTTGTTTCCTTGAAGAAACAATTAAAATTATACAAATGATATTCGGATAAATTAACCATTCGATTCTAAAGCAGAAATGTTTGTTTGTAATAGTTATTAATTGGACTGTGGGTTTTTTCAAATTGATTACTTCGTTAATGTATCAATTGTAAAAATGTAGTTACCACTTAACATTTTGATGAATCTAATTTAAATTCAATCGATTTTATTTTTAAAATTCTCCATTATTAAATGTTACTTACACGGTAAATGAATTGATAAAAATACTGATATTTGTGTGTTATAAAATTTTAAAATAACAGAAGGTGGATACTAACAGTACCTATCTAGAAATGATGAAGGTACCTACTCGTGCATCACTCGTGTAATGTACGAGCAATAGTTGTTTTTTTTTCAGCATACTTTTCTACAAATGTTAAATTTAATGGAGGCACTCGCAAACACGATTCATTACAAGCTTAAATATGTGTGCTGACGCAACGAAAATGGGTTTCTTCCGTATTTCCAAATAAAAACCTAGCCTATCAAAAGACTTCAGCAAAGAGAGATTATCAAAGCTCTCCGTAGTTATGTACACTTATCGTGATTCAAAATGGCATTGTATTTACACTATTATTTGGCAAAGAACAAATGGATTGAGTCAACAATTGACTAAACAGTTTAAACTCTCTGTATTTACCGGCCTGGGTTTATTGGCAAATTAAAAGCAAATTATTGATTTGAGCTAAAATTGACTACTTTCTATCACCCACCATCTTTTTAATAGTATCTTCAGGTCATTTATAGCACGGTCAATTTTGTTGATAGCTCACAAATTTGGTGTTTTTCAAAACAACGCTTTATGGCTTGGTCAGTTGTAGGTACTACAAGCCCACGATATGTATATATGCTAACGAAATCTAATAATAATATGACATCCGCCTTATCTGAACTGTGAAGGGGAAATGTCTAGTAAGCGATTAATATTTAAAAGTCAAGGCCAAAGCGAGAACTGAGCCTTTATGATTTAAACATTTACGAATACTGGTACCCTAACGAGACTGTGAATGCCATGGCTGCAGTGAATGCCTCTTTCTTGGTCGATCACCATCAACAAATAATTCCTTTTTATCTTTTTTGCAACTGACAATAGAGGAATACCTCCTAAGGGAATCCTTTTGTACGTTCGATGCGAGATTTCTGAGCAAATGCGACTTTTGCAGTGTTACTAGAATGTGAGAATTTACTAGTAGGTATGAACATAACAAGATAAACCTGTTAATATATTAGTATAGAAATTTGCTGTTGAGAAAATGTTCCACGGGGTTTTAAAATGTTCGTTCACAGTTTTCACGTTTGCGGATGCGTCTATGAGTTAACTAAAAAGCAATTTATGTTCAGGTTTATTGTACCTGAGAGGTCATTCCTTTTTGTCAACACTCAGCAAGCATCAATGTTCAAAGTATAATATAAACCATCGGTATCTAACAGCGTTAGTGATTAAACAATTTCTCCACTATGTGCAAAGTAGGTATTTCAATATGAAATACCTGCCTCGGCGTCACAAGTTTATGAGAACAACGCGATGACCTATATTCTTTGATTAGGTAAATACTCCGGTTTTGATAAAGTGAGAAATTCCATATCCGTCAATAGCACTAGGTTCAACTAAGCCAACTACGAAAGAAAAATTCTCTTACATACGATTTTACAACGTTTAAATTCAACGTTGACTTCAAACATCAATGTCTTTATGATATCAAAATCAATTCGGGGCATCGTCAAAGCCTTGAAAAAGTAGGTATTATTAGCGTGACTTCGTGGAAAGGAATACAAATCAGATGAAGTTGCCTTCAAATAAAGCCTGTTTTCGGCAGATTAATAACATGTCTAGGTACTTAGAGTTGAATAATTTGAGAGATTCTTGCTTGTGTAGCAGTAAACTGTATCGTAATACTGTTGCAGGTAAGAGGGGATGGCGAGCGGGTTTTCCAAACTATTTCGAACCAATTAGAACCACTATCGGTGCACTATTGGTATATTCAAACGTGATTTCTTTAAAAGGATTTACCTGTGAAGTCTGGCAATCGAGAGAAAGCACCTGAAGGTAGATGCACAGAAACCGACTTTTGTTAAGAAAAATCACAAATAACCATTGTGGATTCCCTAATAACTTCGGCAAAGCTGCGAATTACGCGAAGAGTAAAACGCATTATTTAGATTGCAAAGTTCTACCTACTGAATACGATTCGAGAGCTTCGAAAGGAGATGTAAATTGACCCCAGCCCTCATTTACAAAACCTTCGACAGTCATTCTATAGTTCCTGACATCATGAATAAACATAAATAAACATCCCTCTTGGGACAAACTTTAATCATCTCAAACTAACAAACAACAACAGACCTTTGCATAAATGCTTAATTTATACTTAACGATATAGCATTTTGTTCTATAAGTCTGTAATCTAGATCTATCAATGGTTTATGCTTTCCATTATTTTCCCTTTACGTCGAATAATGTAACACAGTTGTTTAAATGGTTCATATCTGTATAATATTTTATATCAATAGTTCATGATATCTCCCCCATACCACTTCTAAACTTGTTTTATATGTTACATGATAGCTTCAGGCAACTATTGCCAATTAAACCAGCCATACAATACTAACGCATGATAACTGTCCCGTTAGTACGTGCAAAGTACGAGTGCGTCATAGAGATAAAACTTTAATGCTATTTATTAGGCCCATTATCAGCGGCCGAGAATCCAAATTTCGTCGAAAGATGGTCTTGCGATTGTACTCTTGCAACTGTACAGGGCGGTTCCGATGAGAGAGATTGATTACAAGCATTTTAACAAATAACTCAATACCGTTTATGTGTCTGTCAAAATTTGCTTTAATATCATATATACCTTCATTCAAGTTAACAATAAAAATTCTCAAACGCGTGATGATAAAATTATGTACTTTTTTAAATTATAATGTCTGAGCAAAATAAGTTTATAAAAAAAATCTGAAATATATTAGTTTATAAGACTGTTAATAATATTTCGTCACAAAACACTTGCGCGGATTTTTAAAGTGAAAACTTCATTAGCACCGTTTTAATTTGAAACTCGATGAAACGGAAACGAGTGACACTAAAAAGAGACAAACACATACATCTATAGGATTTAGCCTGCGAGAGAATGAGATAGAATGAAACCTTACCTACGTACAGTAGGTACTCGTACCTACCTCTGTTCTCTTTCAAGCTGCGCGCATTGGCCGCTTTGATTATGAGCTCACTTTTCAAGGCTCATATTGATTGAGATTGTATGGGTATGGCTTCACTTCTACTGCACTCGATTTTTTATCGATTTTATTTTAACTTAAATTAACTATCCTAGATAATTTATTGATTTATTTTACTGTAAGATTATATAATTTGAAATATGTTTTATGTATTTATAAATGTGTATTATAACGAATTTTCCTTGAAAATTTAAGAAATTTGCCAACGACACACTGTACCGTTGGTCGTTGGCAAATTTCCTTAAAAAACCTTATTATAATAAAAATAAATTATGTTTTTTCAAAATTTAAAACATAAGTTTACTAGATAAAATAACAATCTTTCGAAATGTCTACAATTTGAATTAAAAATGACATATTTCCAGTTGTGTCTGGTTATTCCCTCTTTAAGATTTAGCAAACGCTGTGGTAGCATATTGCGTTCAATTTGAAAGAATCTAGCTGCATATTGCACCTTGTATTTAGCTCCACCCACCGCCTCGGGGTTAAGGCACCCATATGGTTACTTCACCATTAAAACAATACTCGAACACTCCCTCGGGCCATGTTTGGTAGAACTCAACCTCCTAGTGTATATTTGTGACCATTACTGGTTGAATCACCTTTCGCCGTCCTAGGCTGTAATAATTTATCTTTGCTGTCAACACACACACTGTGATTTATCGGCTAGTATTGACGATAACAGGCCAATACGATCTTACTAGTGTCACTATGTTATATGGAGCTTATTCGATAGCGAGAGAGCCAATAATAAAATCGCTCACCGACCTTTTGCAAAATTCTTAAGATCCGGGTCGAGTGATTTGTTTTTTCGAAAGAATTTTTTTATAATACAAAACAGATTACAATATCAATATACAATACATAGCAATGGATACATTGGTAATTTTTGATGATATTGATAAGGAGTAATAGTCCGCGTGCAGGTTTCGTAACATTTCTTTCTTATAATTATGTACGTTTGTATATATTTTGATTTGAAGTTGTAACCCATAAAAAGCTGTGCTTGTGTGTATGGAGGGTATCAATTGTCAATTACTTAAAATTTTGCGATTGACGACGAAAAGTTATTAATTAGTTATTAAGAAGTTTTTACTATTATCTTTCTTCGTGTGGTATATTTATTTACTTATAGGTAAGTTTTATTTATTTACTTATAGGGTTACAAACGTTATAGGTAAGTTTTATTTATTTACTTGTAGGGTTACAAACGAAGATGTTATGGTTCGGATGAATAAAGAAACTCAACCCTCGATAACCAAGGTGCTGTCCCGACGTCGGTTCCTCACTGCGGTTTTCGTATGAAAAAGCTGAGGATCCGGCATCGGGAAGTACTCCATGTTTTACGAGGGCTTGATGTTAATAAAGCTAGTGGGCCTGACGGAATACCTGCCCTGGTACTGCAGAGGTGCGCTGCAGAAATAGCTCCAATTTTGACGAAGCTTTTTAAAATGTCCCTGAAGACTGGCTCTGTGCCCTCTGGTTGGAAAAAAGCGGTTATCCATCCTATTCCAAAGAAGGGTGACCGCTCCAACCCGGCCAACTACCGCCCCATAGCGATCACATCAGTTCTGTCTAAGGTGATGGAACGTGTGATCAACGACAAACTGCTCACATACCTCGAGAAGAACAAAATTATTAACGACCGTCAATACGGATTCCGGCGGAACCGCTCGTGCGGTGATCTTCTCGCGTATGTGACGCATGTTTGGGGGCGATGCCTGGAACGTTTCGGTGAGACCCAAACGGTTGCACTGGACATCTCCAAGGCCTTTGACCGGGTTTGGCACCGAGGACTTGTCAACAAACTGCATTCTTACGGACTTCCCGCATCCTTGTGTACGTGGATTGCCGACTTCTTGAGGGAGAGGTCGATTCAGACGGTAGTCGATGGTTTCACCTCTTCCTCACACTCGATAAATGCTGGCGTCCCGCAGGGATCGGTTCTGTCTCCGACTTTGTTTTTGTTGCACATCAACGACCTTTTGTCATGTGCACCAATTCACTGTTATGCGGATGACAGTACAGTTCATGATAGCTTTTTGTTTGACAAGCCCCCAAAGGGCTCACAAACTCCAACAGCTCGTAGGGCTTTAAAGCAAAGAATGGACGGTTACCTCGAGAGTGTTTTCTCTTGGGGTAAAAATAATCTCGTTGAATTTAATGTTTCAAAGACCCAATCTTGTCTGATTACGTCTAAAAGGGATCGAAATGAAAATCTAGTCTCTTTCAACGGAAGCAATCTTCCGAACAGGCCCTCCATTGATATGCTTGGTGTAACCCTAAGTGACCAGCTCAGGTATGGGGGCTCCATCGAAGCCAGAGTAAAGTTAGCCTCCCAAAAGCTGGGCGTACTGTACAGGGCCCGTAGATACTTTAATAGTACACAACTGCTAACCTTGTACAAATCACAAGTACGCCCCACGGTTGAATTTGGCAGCCATCTCTGGTCTGGAGCTCCAAAATACCTGAAAAATACCCTCGACTCTGTGCAGAAACGGGCGGTCGGTTTGATAGATTCTCCCATCTTGACAGACGGATTGCAATCTTTAGAGCACAGGCGTCGGGTGGGAATGCTATCCTTGTTCTACCGGTATTACAATGGAAGATGCTCCGAGGAACTAGCATCATTGATCCCTTCGTCACCGGTGCATAGTCGGGAAACACGCCAAGCGCGTGCCCAACATTTGTACACGGTTGACATTTGTCACATGAGAACGGGTCGTTTCTTCGACTCGTTCTTGTGTTCAACAGCTCGGCTGTGGAATGATTTGCCGGCCTCTGTGTTTCCTCCTTCCTACAACATGGGTCTCTTCAAGACCAATGTTCATTCCTTCCTCTCCTCAAAAAGACCCTCCACACAGCATCCCAGATGACATAGGCCCTGAGGGAAATTATTTTCCTCAGGGCCTCCTGTGTGGAGTTAATGTAAAAAAAAGAAAAAAAAGAAAAGGAAGTAATTAAAACTATAAAAATCCGAAAACTTCAATATCTTGGACATGTGATGAGACATCCAGAGAAGTATGAGATCCTGCATCTCATAATGCAGGGAAAGATTGCCGGAAGACGGGGCCCTGGAAGAAGGAGAACCTCATGGTTGAAAAACCTGAGACAGTGGTATGGCCAGTCTACCGTGGAGCTGTTCCGGGCTGCAGTAAACAAAGTCCGCATAGCCAACGTCCGTTGAACGGACAGGGCACAAGAAGAAGAAGATAGGTAAGTTTAATTTTCAAAATTATATTGTCACATATTATTATTTAATTTGATTTTGTCTAGGGTAAGGTTCTTGACTCACAATCCGAAAGTCGCGGTATCGAATCCCGGCGTTCGCAAATAAATTTTATTTGAATGATTTTTGTTAGTTCAGAATAAATTCATTTAAAATAATATATAGTATAATTAGTATATATAGTACATTCAGAATTGAAACGCTGCTTGAAATGGTTTTAGCTGTGTTTGGTGACCAGATCTGAGTAGCCAGATTCTTCCCCACCTTCCTCTTTTCCATTTCCTTACACTCCCCGCTACCTCTAGTCTCACAACATACCCCAATTGGGAATGCCATAGTCTCATTGACTCCAAACGGGAGCAGCCAGACTCTTGTGAGGTATTCACATAATAATTTTTTTAAGTGCATACTGCACAAGAGTCCCAACTGCTCCCGTCTGAAGCCAGTAAGTGTATAACATCCCCTATTGGGGTATATTGTGAGGCTGCAGGTAGTGGGGAGAGGAAGGTGATGGGGAAGAGGGACATGGGGAAGTACCTGGCTATTCAGATCTGGTCACCAAACACAGCTAAAGCCATTTCAAGCAACGTTTCAATTCTAAATGGAAGTCTTACACCCGCGCGATACTGAGAAAACAATGAACATTCTTTTCCGTTGTAAAGAGTGAAAACAGAACGATTGAAATAGTTATTTTGTTGTTTATTACCTACCAACCAAACTACGTGTAAAAATACCATCGCAACTAATTGTGCGTTCAAAAAAACTGACCTTCTTTAAAATTCAATTACATTTTGATGTACGGGCCAACGCTTTCAATTACCAACTACAGGAAATATACTCTGCTTAATGGAAACGGTAAAAGTACTAAAACGCATTCGGTCGGTTTACTTATAATGACATCAAATGGCGGCATCTCATTTGCATGTCCAAGGTGACAGTTGATTGCAGCTTCTTCAGAGGATAGACGTGTACGGCGAGCTCTCGATGATCTCTTCAAACCAACTTCAGAAACAAGCACTTTTGGAATAATGACCCTTCGTTTCAAAATTGCCCAAGTAGGTACCTACTCGTTGGTCATCAAATCGGGGTCTCATACCGTTTCTTAATAAGTAGGTGATGCGGTTGTCAAGTCGATGATGAAAATAATGACTAACGGACCTACGGATGACGAATTTTCATCAAAGGGGTAATTCTAAAAAAATATTTGGGTCGGTTGATTGATGTTTCTAGGATACAGTCATCAGATAATCACGATTTTTTATGAGATATCGTGGGTTTAAATTATTTACATGCGTTACAATAGCTCCGCATAGAAGGCTCTGAGGAAAATAATTCCCTTCAGGGCCCATGTCATCTGTGGAGGGTACTTGACGAAAGGAAGGAGGGGAAGTTTTGGGAAGGAAAAAGGAATGAGGGGTAGATATGAATCTAGATGGATATGACAAACGAGTGGACATTGAAGGTTATCCACCACTTACCCGCCGTGATATAAGTAACAGATGGCTCTCACAAGGACTCTAATTTTTTTTTTGAAAGAACAAAGCTACATTTAGTTTAGAACGAATTTAGACCTCCAATGTCCCTGCATATGTTGTTAGTAAGCGGTATGCAAATGCTTAGCGGGAAATACAAGATACGATATGAAAGAGTGGACAGATGCATCCACCTGCAAGAATCGGACAAACCACACCCCATGAACCCGGGCACCATTGCTAAATCACCAAACGTAGCAAACAACTAGCGAAACGTAGGGAACGACCTATAGCAGAGATGTTGGCCATCCAATAAATGGTCCCAAATTAATATATGGTCGTGGATTACATGTAAGTATTTATACATCTCTGAAAAATACCACAATTCCAAATAAAGTACCGTACTGCGTGGGGTTTTCAATTGACATGGACTTATTTTATATTAAGATACCCAGCGAAAAGATTATTAAGTTATGGTGGAAAACATAGTAGGTACTAAGAATTAATAAATATCGTTAGTAAAAAATAAATCCGCCAAACTGGTAGACAAAATACTGTGTGGCAACTTTATGTATCTATGTTATTTTTGTGAATTATTGTACCTACTCTTATCTAACTAAGAAAAAAATATATGTAGGTACTGTGCATAAATGCTTTTAGTGGAATGGGCTCATTTTCAATTAATAAATTATCTATGAGGTTATCCAATAAGAAGGTGGAACAAGAATCCAATGGCCTTTACTGTAAGGTTCGTAATCATGATTGGCAGGCGTAACGCAGTAATCTGGAGCATACAAATTATTCAAAAGTTTAAATTAAGAGCAGTTATAAATTATAACATTAGCCACTATTCAAAATCATAACGCGAAATGGAAGAATAATCGTACCTACAAAACCTTGGTTTATTCGAGTAAACATCTGTTGTGAGAAGATTCGTATCGATGGTGTTATTTTTTATTCTATGTATGGCATGTAATTGCCCATATATCATATTGTATTACTAGCGTTTTTTTGTCAGATTAAATAAAAAGATAGCAAAGACAGCTGAATGCGTAATTACGTCCGTAACTCTATCGCCTTTCATTTGGAAAGATAGCGGTTTCTAAAGAATTAAGTGTTTCGTTAAGTAACTCAGAAAAACATCTCTAATACTTGCTCGCTCCTACAGTTTTACAGTTATTAAATAACACCTGAAAAACCAAAGCACTTTGCCTAGAAATTTTGTTTATTAAGTAGGCAAACCTTATCCAATAATGTACATACAATTTGTATAGCTGTATTACGTTATTAACTGCTCTCTATCAGGTGTTATGTTTGTTAGGAGTGAATGATTATAATAAGTAGCAAAATTTTAAAAGGCCGTGTGCGTTTGTTGGACAAATATTTCCAACAGCCTTGTAGTGTCCATAATCAAGAAAGACACCCGGATGAGCACTCCAAATGTGATCTTCCACCCTGATGATAAGCAATGGAGGCTGTCCGAAATGTTGGTTCAAGAAGAAGGATTTTGGTCAACAAGGTTTAACACCCTAAATATCCAAAATAGTATTATATACAGGGTGTTAAGGGACGTACTTGACTTACTTTAACCAGTGATTCCTGACATTATTTGGAGTAAAAAATGTAAATGAAATTTTGGTCTCCGGTGACTTTTTTTCACCACTTTTTTTTTTTTCAAATTTTTTTTCTTCAAAATCAAACAAAAAAAAATTTCTTCCGCACGTCGTCACTGGTCACTCAGCCGGGTGTCTGACGAACCCCTTACCCCGCCTCCAACTGTTCAACAACTACCATTTTTTTAAGTTTTTGTAGAAAAAATAAATAAAAAAAACATCAAAAATGTCACCGGAGACCAAAATTTCATTTACATTTTTTACTCCAAATAATGTCAGGAATCACTGTAAAGTAAGTCAAGTACGTCCCTTAACACCCTGTATAAATTATACAATCAATGTCATGAAATATAAATGTTAGTTCTTACACTTAAGTAGGATATTTATTTTACATTAGTTCCACACAGTTTTACATTAGTTGCCCTGAAGAATCAACTTTCTTCCGGGCCTATCATCTTTGTTGGTGGTCATCTTTGGGGATGCTGTATGGAGGGTCTGTTTGGGGAAAGGAAGGAGAGGAAGTTCTGGGAAGGAAAAGGGAATAAGGGATGAGTAGGAACCTGGATATCAATGTGTCAAGGAGTGACGGATGTATGAATCCATCCCTCCCACCGCGGTACAAGACAATGGGTCGAGAGAGTCCGGCTGGAGACATAAAATATCTCCTAGTCTCTCCCGATCCGGCATGTGCCACCAAGACACATAGGTAAACTTCACCCCATGAACCCGGGTTGCTAAGTCACCAGCTACTTGAGGTAAACTATAGCAGGGGTGTTGGTTATCCAATGAATGGTTCTCGGGGCGGTGGTACCCACATCCGCCTCCCAAATTGAATTTATTGTACTGTTTTTGAGGAAGCTTTTTATTGATTGAATCAATTTTTTTGAATTATCTGAAAAACAAATTAATAATTATAAAATATCCAATTTCGCAGGTAGGTAATCATATTGTTTTGAATGGTTACATTGTTGACTTTAATAGTCAATATCACATTTCACCCACATCCTTGCACAATACAAATAACAGTTCCCACAGTGCTTGGCGTTACAGCTCTACGCCTGCAGCGGACGGGAGACGGCGGACAGCGAACGCGTATCGGTTACTTCCGAAACCGCGCTAGGGATGGTTAACCCAAAAACGAAACCGCCGAGCCGGAGCGATACGTTATCTGCTGACATCCGTGATAACCGCAGTAGCGGGTGGCGGGCGGGGCGATACCAACTAAGCGTGTGACTTCTTTAATAATTGTGTCCAAGCAGCATAATGATAATGATATATTTATGGCGCCACCGAAATACAACCGCAAAGGCTCTGTAATATAAAAAGTGAAGAACGCAGATACATTAGGTACCTTCAAATTTCTTAATTATTAACTTTTGCCCAGTTGTTTCGCAGAATTTAAAATGTAACATTGTCGTCAAAAGGCCAGTAAGCTTTAATTTGTTTTGTGACATTTGAAAGGTTCCTGTAAAATGCCCGCCGATTTAGGTTCGTTTTAGCTTTCTATCAAGTTGTAATAAGCTGGCAAGCTTAACAACGTGACAATTTTCCCCTTCTGCTGATCACAGTTTGTTCAAAAACTGAAGCGGAATTAGAATCTACTGTAAAATACAATAGTGTGGCACTGAATTGCCATTTGATGACTTTGTTAGATGTGAATTTCTGCGGAACAACTAGACCTTAAGCTGACGTTATAAAATTTACTTGAAAATTTGAAATAAATATTGCTCATATTTAAGTGCTACTTTTTAAGGTGGAAAAATAAAAATAAAGAATAACTAAATTTCCACAAAAGAATAAAAATTAATGGTTAAAATGTAGTATTAAAATGTAAGATAGATTTGTTAAAGGAGTTAAATACTCCACGCCGATAGGAAATCCAATGAATGTAGAAAAAATACACGCAAGTATTTGTATTTACTTTCAAAATTCGTTTACTTCAATCAACCAAACTGCGGAAGGTGAACCAGAACTTCTGTGCGAAGATTGTAAACACGTGTGATCACCATGGTGACATTTTATACATTTATATTTGATTTAAATGAAAACGCAGTCGTTACTGACAGTGACTCAAGGTGAGCTAAAATATTATTTAACTTTTTAACGCTCAAATACTATAATAACGTTATGATTAACCAAGGCTTTATGGAAGTCAAAACTATGATTGCAACTTGTTTTTTGAAAAATCCCTAAGGGCTTCAAATAACATACTTACTCGTGCGTATAATAATATTTCTTCGAAGGTTAAAAATAATTATCGCGTGAGAGCTTTTATTGTGTACCTAGTACATTCCAATAACGTCGAGTTAGCTGTTTTTATCATTATTTATTATTACGTATCTACTTTGTTTTAAGTACATCGTCAGGTCTTGTACCTTGCGTGCTTGTCTGATAGTGCGGTTCATTGCACAGGAAACACTGATCCTAACGTCGGTTTTTATTAACATCGACACCGGATACACGTTGAAGAATCGAGAAAGAAACCCGCGAAATGTCCGCTGCCTTACCGGATGTTGACTTGAGCGTTCCGACAGCCCACGCACTGTGTACGGCATTAAAATGAACAAAATAATGGTTATTATTGTACCTAATATCTATAATAAATCAATGGAATAACCGTTTATGATTTCCTGTGAGCTTTCCTGTCGTTTCATTAAAAATAATGGTGAAATAAAATTCAAGAAAATTATTACAGGCACCAGCACTATAATCTCAAATCCTTCCTTCTTATCCTCTGGATGTATACTATTAAATAAGTTGCATAAAATAGTCCCAGAGAAAGGACGTACGTGATGAAATCGTCGATTGTCCTTTTCCTCCTCACACGTCTTGTGCGAGAAGGTAAAAGACAGTATATGTACGAGTATGTTGACATTAATCAAATATAAATTATAAAAACTATATAACATGCTGAGAAAAATAAAAACATGTGTGCAGTTCACAAGCGGTAGAAGTGAAACCTTCAGAAACCTAAACTTCGAGAGAATGAAACAAATGCAGAGCATCAGGAGTAGGACAATTATTGGAGGGTTTATGTATTGTAAAGTTAAAAAATGTTTTACATTTTAATCTACGGAGCAATCTGCGGAGCAGGCTAAATCCTATAGATTAATGTGTTTGTCTCTTTTTAGTGTCGCTCGTTTCCGTCTCATCAAGTTTCAATTCACAACGGTGCTAAAGAAGTCTTCACTTCAAAAAGCTATAGCTATTGTTGTTGCATAATGAATTTTGTACAACTCTTTTTGTCTAGATTTTGTTGGTATATTCTTACTATCAAACTGAACAATGCTCAGTTCTGTAAATATGTAAAAAAAAAAAATTGTAAAAAAACAACAAATATATTTTTTTAAAGTAGAAGTTATTATTTTTAGCTTGTGACTTCAGTTCCATTAGGAGACGTGAAGGTTGAAAAGTGTGTTTTATCAGAAAATAAATATCGAAAAAATATAACTGACACTCGTTCTAGTTAACGTGCGTAAATACAGAAAGTTGTTTTTAATGGAAAGTATATCAGAATATTAAAAAAAGCAATCTAGCACAGTATAATTACAAAGTATTGTTAAACTCAAGCTTGTAAAAGTATAACAAAGGGCGTTTTATAAAAACAAATCAAAAATAAAATCGATCATTGAAACGAAGACAATGGCCAATAATAATAACATTGGGCTAATTTTCTTGGTTTAATTTACTCCGCCCACCATCAATCTTGAGCGTTTCGTTCGCGCGAAATTATTATTCGACACGTTTCGGGACCTTCACATTGAAACATTACCCGTTTGACATTTTGAGTAAGGCTCTCCGGGTAGATATTTTTCAACTTAAATTATGATATCACTGTATAAGATCCATTTAAATTATTAAAAATATTTTTTTAATCTTGTATATTTACGTATTTATTTTGCTTGGTCTCCACAAAACGGTTATAAACCAATACATTACAGATAAAATTACAAATTTAAAACACATAAAGGTGCAGTAAATGTGAAATGATAAAAAGAAAAATGATGTATAAAAACAAGTAGTAGCAATAAAACAGAAGTGTATGTATTGATGATTTAAAAATGTTTCTGTTGGTGCAACTAAAGGTTGTTAGGAAATAGATCAAATTATAAACAAATAACTGCCCCAAGCTAGTGGAAACATAACATCTCCGTTTGAGGAACTTTGAGAAGCAGAATGATAGTGTCTCACCGCAGCAAAAAATACTTGCGTATCTTTTGCTCGTATATCCTCATGGCTGTCTAGATTTCATAGGAGCTTTTATTGTGGTTGATTTCTATGATATTTGGTATAACATGCTTAACATTTTTCACTATGTTCGGTAAATATGGCGACCACTTGAAATCTTACCATTTTTTTAATATTCTACTCGCATCCCCCATAAACACAAGCCCTGCTTATTTATGTGGGTAAATCAAATACATATAATATGTAATTAATTATTGTAAGTTATGTATCTTTTTGTGATTAAAAAAAAATAATAATAATTTATTCTATTATCGAAGAAAGCAAACACTTTGTGACTTGACGTTAGTCAAATGAAAAACGTTATTTGTTTAAAACTAATTTATTTTATTTATAAACGTTGACCGGTTTCGGTTATATACAGACATACTTATATATTATATCCATGTCCTGATGAAGGTTGAGGTACATCGAAACCGGTCGACGTTTATAAATAAAATAAAGTGATTTTAAACCAAGAACAAGAACGTTTTTAATTTGTTTTACCTATTCGTTAATTTTCGGGTAATAGACAGGGTTTTATTGCATAGTCAACCAGATCGTGGCAGTTCACCGATCCCGATCAAACAAAGATAATTTCTAAGGTTGTTTTATTACGTCAATAATAACCTCAATTAAAAAAATGTTACATATTTTTAATAGTTTATTCATCATTCTTATAAATTTATATAAAGTATTAACATGTCATTATTCAAAAGTAATTGCAGTACGAAAATTGAGGTTTGTATCTCTGGGAGTGGCCGTGTGTTTTCAATATAAGACAATGTGTTGAGCGATACGATTTAAATAGTCGACACAAAAAATCATTCGTCCCAAACGGATACATGTTACTCGTATGTCCCCGCACTGTTTACCGCGCTCTGTTGTACACTGTACCTGTACAGCGTACACTTACTTACATTATTATGCTAATGGGCTCTAGCTGACCAATACCTTACACGTTCACCTACTATAATTATTGTAATTATGTATAAATGGTCATCCTTTTAGAATATCTACCAATTATACATTCAAAAAGTTCCAAAGAAATAATTTCATACTTTGTGGTTATCCAAATCCAATTTTGAAGAAATCACCAGAAATCGTTTAATTTTGAGGTTAACTTAGTCGATGGTTCTATTTTCTTTAATATTTTCAAAAGAGTAGCCACCAAAACCTAGAGTTCATACTAGTGAACACTATAAATTAAATGTCTTCCTGGGAGGTCGGAATATATTGTTGAACGTGATCGCAAATATTGATAACTGACCATAGATGACGGATTTGGTCAATATTGTATTGATATAGAGTTTTATCTATCGTCCGTGCTAGAACTCCAGGTCCAGACCCAACAAGCTAGACAACTGGTTCTCATAATACGTAGAACATACATACTTATTAGGTCGGTATATTTTTCATCTCTTTTCCAGTATCTATCACGTCCTTGAGTAGTTTATAATTATTGTTATACGTGCGGTCATTTTGCCTAACAATTAAATGTCCTTATCATTTAAACAATGGCTTTTCAGCACCATGTAAATGACAAAGGTATTGTCTTCTTTATTGTGAAATAAACAAAAGTTGTTGAATTTTAGATGTTAATTATTAGAAAATGCATCCCGGCAACCATTCGTAATTAGTTGATCAACTGATATAATACATACCTAGGTATATATATTATATGGATTTTTTAAAGTCTTTAGTGTAATAGAATCAGAATTCCGAAATAAGTTACAACGAAATTTAGGAATATTGAAAAATAAATTAATGATAATTTGTGATTACTTAATCCTGTGTCGTCGGATTTTTTTTATGAATTAAGAACATTTGTCATTAAGTTTATTTGCCATCTAGAGCTTAAAGGCATTAGTGCCAACACCACAATAAAATGGTTCTGCCAAAGAAGGATAATAAAGCTTATTAATAAATTTATGACAGAATTCTTTGTAAAAAAAATCTATTCGTTTATGTATTTATTTTATTTAATTTTTTATTTTTTTTATTTCTTGCAAGTGCAATCCCGATGAGTCGCAGAACTCATTTTAGGACGGGTGGAACATACAATTAATAAGTGGGAGGAAATAGTTACAATTTTACATGGGCATTTTGATATTATCAAATATAAGTTTGACATACAATATGGCAGAAAAATAAAAGACAGGTTAATTAGAACAAACAACGATAGTAAAAAAATAAATAAAAAATAACAAATATGGATGATTTCAAATAAATGGAAAAGAAAATGAGAGAAAAGGAAACAAGACAGAATAGAACATGACAAGAAAATTACATAGCTTCATGATTAAACTTAAAAAATATTTTATTAAGATGGATTCCCTTCTACATATCTGGAAGCGAATTATATTGTAGGTAGGAAATATATTTCAGAGATTTTAGCCCATATTTCGTAGTGTGTATTTGAGGTATGCTTATTTTATTGCTATTTCGAGTATTGTGAGTGTGGATGTCCGAATGTAATGTGTATTGTTTACCGACATTGGTTTAGAAAAAAATATCTAGGAAAGTTTTGGTTGCATTCGTTAAACTGTGTGCTTCATGGCATTTATTATTGTACTTGATAAAAGCAATTATTTCGTATCATTGTACAAAGCTTTACATTGAATGCATAGACATGCATCTTACAAGTACGTCATGCCACATACGGCTATGGTTAGTAAGACGAATAAAAGCTCACACTGCACTCGCCACTAAAAAACAATAAAACCAAATAATTAATGGAGTGTGCATCGAATGAAAGAACAGGTAAATGGTTGTTGACCTTCGCTGACAAAAGAAGTCTCTTTTAATCTGCAATGATATTTAAACAAGTTTTCCTTGAAGACCTCTTTTCCATAGGTCTAAGTTCAACTAACAAATTGTTAGCGGTGTCATGCAAAATATATTTCAGACACCGTTCTTTAGTTTACTAAACTAATACTTCTGAAGTTTTTTCCTAATTATTTTCAAGGTGAACAAAGAACACGGTGTGTCGGTAGACGAAGAATGACCAGGGTACCTAGCATGGTCGATCGATATATGTTTTATCGAAAATGTCGGTAACTTGTCATCGCTCCCGAGCACGACTGCAGGCCGCTAACGAACAAATAACAGTTCACGTCAAATAAAATAGGAACCCTTAGTCGTTGTGCACTGTTGTTTGTTCATTAGCGACCTGCAGTCGTGTTCGGGAGGGATGATAAGTTATCGATATTTTCGATAAAACCTATATCGATGGACCATGCTAGGTACCCTGGCCCAGAAAACTGTTAGTACGGGTTGGTAGTAAATTTGGGAGGGGGTATGGGTACCGCCGCACCGGGGTCCATTTATTGGATAACCAACACCTCTGCTATAGGTCACCCAAGTGGTTCACTAAGTTTGTTGACTTTGCAGGGATGCCCGAGATCATGGACTGAGGTTTGTTGTTGGCGGCGGATGAGTCTACTCACTTACTGCGTTGCGGGCCGGATCGGGAGAGACTGGTTGAAGGAGACCATTTGGCCTCTCCAGCAGGACTCTCTCCACCCATCGCCTTGAACTGCAGTGAGAGGGGTGGAGTTATACGTCCGTCACTCCTGGACATACTGACCTCCTCTCATATCCTGTCTTCCCAGAATTTCCTCTCCTTCCTTTCCTTTAAAAGACTCTCCATAAATCATCTTCAAATATAACATACACTCTGAGGGAAATTATTTCCTCAGGGCCTCCTGTGTGAAACTATTGTAAAAAAAGTGGTTTGTAGAAGCGGCTACAACTATTTATTAAAAGAAAACCACTAAGATAGTAAATGAAATGGGGTTCATCTGGGTTATTTGACTGATATACAATCAATATTTCAATTTATATTTAAAATATTTTCCCATTACAAAAAAAAAATCTAAAATATTGCTGAATCAAGGCAACATAAAAAATGCAGTTTTCACTCATGAGTGTGATGTTTATTTTTGTTCATAAAAATTGACATTCTTATTCAGTTTTCTAATTATTATGTTACAACTTCATAAAATTAAATTTTATGCATCCAAACAAACATAAGAAACAAAGAATCTGAGTAAATAAATAAAATTAAAATAATTTGTGAGATTAATTCAAAAGCCACACTATATTAAAATCACACATGCGTGGCAACCGCGTCCGATGTCAACACACCGCGAGTTAATATATTTCACTTAGTGGCTTGGTTTTATTTCTAATTATGTGTGATATTTTATGAAATTTAATGAGTGGATTTCTTCATGCTTTTAATGTAACACCGAGCCAACTAAAACGTTAGCCATAAAATATATGTTCAACTCGGCTCGCTAGCATAACATTACCAATTTCATGGCAAAGTGATTTTAGCCAATGAGTCTAAATTTGCCGTTTTCAGCGTGTTTTCCAATGAATTCGTACAAAGAAACACGATTCCATGCTAAAATTACACAACCAGGCATACTAACTATATAAGTTGCTGCTACATACTGCTATGTCAGTTGCAGTGGCGTAGCTAGCATGAGTGGCACCCGGTGCGGATAACTGGTGTCACCCCAAGAATTAGTAATCCTCAAACTAGATTTTGTATGATGTCCTACCTAATATTAAAGAAAATAATTTAGGTATTATGATTGACGGCGCTAGCAATGCGAGGATGACCTCTTATTCAAAGAATCGACAATTGAACGAAATCTGGGGCGCTCTTACATTTGGTTGACGAATTAACGACAAAACTACCCCAGTCAAATGACGAAATTTTTCGAAATCCTCAAAATTACTTATTATTTATTATTATTCCTTAATTATTTATTTATGTACATACAAATATGAAATACAGAAAAAAACATACAGATAATTGATCATTTTTCAGTCAGTTATCTATCGATTCCGCTTTAATTATATTCAGGTTTTGCGTTTATTACAAAAAATGAACTATCCATTCCACTTTTCTTGTTTTTCGAAATATGTCTTTCAACACTTTTAAAAACACTAACAAAAGAACAACTTTTTCACTAATACACGACAATTAATAGGTAGCAATTCACTTCACGAGTTCACGTCAATCACAACGTATGAAAGAAATGAGAATGACACAGATGACAAGACAGTGTAAAATGTGTAAAATATTTTTGTGGCAGTATTCTACCTCTTTAAGTTTGTTTTCACCGTCGGGTGTCACCCCACATCAGTTGGCACCCGGTGGAGTATTTACAAAACCTATACCGATTCAGTGGCGGTAGCGACAATTTACATTTTAAATATACCTATATATTGATAATTTTTTATCACTTTGCAAAAACAAAAAATGTTCTAAAATCTAGATAAAATAATCTTTCCGATGTGTACACTAGAAATTAATTATTTTATTTCTAAATATTTAAATATTGATATTGAAAATGTAAATTGTCGCTGGCGCGACTGAAACGCGGTACGGATTGTAAATACGCCACCCGGTGCGTGCCGCCCCCGCCGCCTCCTCCTAGCTACGCCACTGGTCAGTTGCGTTAATTCGCATTTTTGGTGTTACAGAGACAAACGACCCAAATTTGAAATCACGACATGATTTCTGTTGCAGGAAAATATTACTTTTATGAGTCAACTAAACGCGTATTTATTAAATATATTATAATAATAAATAAATTTAAATTTAACTCTTTCATTAGAATGTGATTTGAAGGTGGTTTCTGTTGCATTTGTATTTATAAATTCAACATTGCACAATTATATGTGTCTTTTTTGACGTTGCATATTATGCATTTGGCGCCCAAACAGATTGTGTACAAAGTTGTCCGGATCTGACCTTAAGTCCAAATGACCATCTGTTTGTGCAAGAAGACGAAGGTCTATAGAAAGGATAAAGCCAAATTAGTGGCGACCATTAAATAAATATAGATATTTATAACTCAGTGACTCAACTCTTCCCACACTAAAATCCAACAGGCTTCGGTGTTAAATTCACATCATCATGCTAAAAAATGGATGATCTTTATGTGCGTTGCTAAATAAAATAACCTACTGTAATTCACTCTGTCCATGGAAATTCAAAAGATGTATGCTTGTGAACAAATCAACACACAATTCAATGAACTATTGCGTTATAAATAAATATGGCTGGAAGAGAGGACACAGTTTTTAAATGGTTGTAACTGGCGAACCAGGTCTTCCCAAAGTTAAGACAAATACTACATTCAAAATTCTAGTGAAAATGTATTTTTAATTGTGGAAAAATGTGAATTCATTCCGTTTTAGAATGTGCTACTTTATGAACTAATATCCTCTCTAAAATAAGCAGTTAGAATTTTTTATCATTGAAGAGGAAGATATCAATAATAATCTAAACAAAAATATGAAAGAGATCAAGACACAGAAAATAAAAAAAAAGACAATGGTCGCAACTGGGACTCGAACCCAGACCTCTCGTCTAAAGGTGCGATTCCGTGCCACGCGACAGTCGGCAGACGGCAACAGCAGACGGCGACTGCAGTGCCGCCGACGGCAGGCGGCACTAACGCGCAGGTTCCAAAGTCGATGGCATTGACGGCACTGCAGTTGCGTCCGCTGCGTACTGCCGACGGTTGTGTCTTCCATTTAAAATTATGAATAATAAAATGCTGCAAGTGTTATTGCAAGATGAAGAAGACGACGATGATTTATTATTGTACTATTATTCAAGTAGAAAGCCTATACTGCCAATGTACTTAAATAGATTGGAAGAAGGCGCTTATGAAACTTTGATAAAAAGACATCTAAATGAGAGTGAAGACATTTTCAGAAGTAATTGTCGTTTAAATAAAATTGAGATCTTGAGCGATTTCTTTCCAAACGTTTTCTCTTATCCTTTGATCTTTATAATGAACATTCTTGCAATCAAATAAGCACGGATTTTTAGACACCAAATTAATTAATCTGCGATAGATTGCCCGGAATTACTTAAAAGAATTCAATTAAGAGTGCCCACCAGACAAACTAGACTAAATCATACACTTAACACACCTTGATGCAATACTAACTCTAAACAAAACACATTCATTAACCGCGTTTCACACTTTTTTAACAATTCATACAATGAATTCGACTTATTCAACACAGCACCCCAAATTCTAAAAAAAATAAACAATAAATAACTTCCAAACATATACAAACTATTATACTCCTATACAAATAACTTATTCACTCCCAGATTAGATCCGCCCCCTTCCCCTCCCGCCCACCATCCCATCCCAATAAGCTATTATAACTTTTATAACTTTTTAATCTCTCTAATTAATACACACCAGTGAAAACCTATTATTGGTTCAATAACATATACATATGTAAATACACCTAAGTAAATAATGTAACTGTTGGTTTTCCAAATAAAAATAAAATAAAAATAAAATAAGACTCTCGCTTTCTCCGTCTGTAAACACGTCCATTGTGTCTGAAGTCGACGGCAGTACGGCAGTACTATGTTTGCACCCGAGTGCCGTCTGCCGCCACGCGTCAGTCATCGACGGCAAGTGCCGCGCGGCACTTGTAGTGGTGTGTCGGAAACGGTCCAATACAAGTGCATAGAGTTAAGTAGTGCCGTCTGCCGTCGGCGGCACTGCAGTCGCCGTCTGCTGTCGCCGTCTGCCGACTGCCGCGTGGCACGGAATCGCACCTTAACCGGGACGCGCGCGTTAACCAATTTCGCTATTGCTCCTTTCTGTCAAGCCGTCATAATAGTCAATCTCATATTTCAAATTTTAGAATTAACAATACTATCGTCAACTAATCATTTTTCCATATCATAGGCAACTACCCTTTTTATTGGAAACAATCATTCTAAGAATTGGGTTGTATCCTGGATAGCGTCTCGGATAAAAGTATCCGAATTTATTCATATGGAACTATTGACTTAGCATTTTTGATTTATTTATCGGTATAAGGTATGTTTACATTATATTTTTCGATGCCTGTATCACTAGGATATACCTGTGTCGAGGTTTTGTTACCATTATAATAAAACTAATATAAAACTTATTTCCACTTCAATTTATTGACCGTAACCGGTTTCAAACTGTAAAGGCCACCTTCAGATTGGTACAAATTGTTCATAACCCACGGTCTGTATACACAACAAATGGGGGAGGGGGAGAGGGGTGGTCGACAAGAATTTTATTAACATATATGGGTTTTCTTATTTCTTACAATTGTTACTAAGTCGTCTTTGAGTGTCGAATTTTCATTATTTTGGTTATCCAAGTAGGCTTAATTACCTCGGATTTGTGGCCGTACTCCAATATTGTCCAAAGAAAACCTTACAAGTAATATGCATTATCAATGACCTAATTTTATTGTTGACCAATCGTTATTATATTTTACGATGATTTGGAATTTTTTATTGATTTTTTAAGGGACCCATGGTTTACATTAAAGTTGGAATAATCTTATGATGGTCGTTATATAAACAAAATACATTAGAACATATGATGAAAATTACAATGGATATAGAAGCGAAGATTTAGCAAATGATTCTAATTTCTTATTGATTACAAAATTATGGTCTATTTTTTTAATTAGGCGGGTAATTTCTAAGGATTTTAGCCTGACTAATTTATGACCTTTATTACTACTACTTCGCCACCGACTAGCCAGCTTCTGGAGCAGGATACGGACTTCAACCAATATCATTGTCGTGGCTGCATCCGAGTGGCTCAGTTCCCCATTAAATGAGCGGTGGATGCAGATGATGAGGCGACCTCCATGATGGACGATCCCAAAATATCTTTTTATTTTTAATTCTGTCTACTTATTATTTATTTTAATTTTATGCTTATTTTTTGTTATTTGTGTGATGAATTTTGTTTTCATTTTATGCTTTAATTAGGTACCTACCTAATATTTAAACTATTTTTTTTCTTTTCTTTTATAGTTGTTTATGTAATATGGCAGACTGGGATTGCACTACCCTCCCAGTCTTGCTGGAATAAAAACTTAAATAAAAAAAAATTAAAAAAAATTACAAGTAAGGAGAATTTTAACGCCTCTCTCTTTGTCAAACGAGAATATAACTTTATATAACTAAATAAAATTCTTGTAGGCCACCCCTCTCTCCATCCCCCATGTGTTGTGTATACAAACCGTGGGTTATGAATAATTTGTACCAGTCTGAAGATGGCCTTAACATGCCGGCTTTACCAGTTACAGTCAATAAATTAAAGTGGAAATAAGTTTTATTTGTTTTATTAATATATTATAATGGAATCCCACCATGAATTGTCAGTTTCAAAAATAGAAATATTAATGTTATGATGTTTGACTTTTAGTCGTGTTTTACATCTGCCCTTAAAATGTAAGTTGCAAGTCTGACCAAAACGTTAGCTCAAGTAGAAGGCGGAAGCAACACTTGCCTCAATACCCAAAAAAGGAAAATAAAATATTGAAAAACTCAAATAATAGTAGGTTAAAATGTGTTCAGTTTGTGGGCGCAATTTGAAAATTAATCACAAGACGAACAACCATAAAACGTTAGGCGATTAGCCTTGTTGTTCAAACTTTGGCAAGTAATACCCACATGCATGCAAACCAGCGCGCAGCGCAGTAGTGCGATTAGCTGTAGGATGTGAAATACGGGTTCAAACCCCGAACCGGTCATGTGTAGGTACTGCGTAATTACGTCGACTTAATTACCTAGTTTCGTATTTTTGAACATTCTCCACTCTCGAGACCTAAAGATCTAATTTAATCACGAACTCATGCACTAATTCATATCTATTTTCAAAATCAATCACATTCAGCGGCTCTAAATTTTTGTGTAAACGTGCAAACCTTAGAACTAATACTTCGTAGCGTTTTAGATTGCAATGCGTAAGTACTTTGAAAGGTTTTTTTTTAAATAAGATATAATTTCTTACTGCAATGGTATTGCTCTTATTTAGAAAGTTTATGTTGCTTCATTATTGTGAATTAATGAAAATAAAATGGTGTGTCAAGTACTAAAATTGAACATTTCTGAAATATTATTTTAGTTTAACCGGAAGGTTAAGCATCAAAGGCCGTATCCATTTGAATTTGATGCTCTCCATTTAATCCAAATGAATTATTAGATAAAGGTTATTGTTAAGAAATAGGTTTATCTACATCCATCCAATCAGTTTTTCAAATTTCCTCAAGCTATCCAACAATTTCCGAGAAATCAAAAAGTCTTAATAACGACGATGCTATTCAAAATCGGTTCGACATCGTTATAATCTCCAAACTCCCGAATTTCTTCATGTTTGAACCTGGAAAGACTTCCAGAACGGGAGTCAAACGTGAACAATTCATGGTTGAGAATATAATTATTTAAAAATTATTTATTAAAATCTCTGTGTAATTTGTGTATCAACCCATCATTTTACGGTGTTTATAATAAAGCTCCGACAGTTATTAATCGTGTATCGTTTGATACTTGTAAATTATGTAAACATAATATTATGTAGGTACTTACCTACATGTTCAAAAGCATGGACATTAAATTATTTATAATCTACATCAGGTATGGAATCACGTAGGTAGACTTCGGTAAAGACTTAAATTCTCGAGGGGTTTCGCTGTTAGTTAGTTGTTGGTGTACTGCGTGATGCGTGTTTGCAAATTCTCCCAGATTCACATATAATTAAAGTAACAAATCATAATAACGAGCAATTACGTAGCTTAAGTTAAGGTTTGATCGTCACGCAAGTTCTAATATTTCGTCTTGGTACCAACAGATTCAAGGTAACTTGACTAACCCGGCTTTAATAAGCTTTTAGGATTATCTTGTAATAGTTTTGAAAGCTATTCCTAGAGAAAAATAATCGTGAAAATATTACTTGAAACTTATCTTTGAATTTTAATTAACTTCGTTTTATTTCTTTTTTGTTTTCCGATTTTAACTCTAATTATAGCCTTGCGTGAACAACAGATATCCTTATGTCCGAAGTAAATAATCGACGAATTATCACTGGTTTATTTATAATATCAACTTTAAGAAATAATGTTACGTATAAATGTTGTTAATAATGGGTCCACCATTTCAAGAATTTAAATTTAATCAATTAGCTTACCATTATTATCAAAATATATTTTCAATGCGGAAACTTATCGTTTATTCTAAAAATGTTTATTCAATATTTTCCCACGGAGGAAGCATAATTAAGTTTGGCGTTTTTTCAATTCATTTGCTCACAAAATAACTTCTTGAAAGAAGTAATTAAAAGAATGTATAAACCTTATTTTGTAAACATTAGTTTTCAATACCAAGTTCCACTAAAGAACACCAAGGAGTTTGTCTACCTCGGGAGCAAAATAACATGGGACGGTCGGTCTAAGAGCGAGGTCGACAGCCGTATACACCAGGCTAGGCTTGTATTCAATAAAAGGTCGAAAATAATAGAATCGAATAATATAGACCTGAAACTGAGAATACTCCTCATCAAGACCTATGTATGGAGTATCTTGATGTACGGCTGCGAAACATGGTGCTTATCCGAAAGAGATAAACGGAGACTAGAGGCTTTTGAGATGTGGTCCTATAGAAGACTACTAGGAATTTCCTGGAGAGACCACATCACAAATGAGGAGGTTCTCCAAAGAATCGAAGGAGGAAGGCACCTGCTCAGGACCTTGTCCGAAAGGCGCGCAAGATGGATCGGCTATGCAATAAGACAAGAAGGCCTCTTGCATGCCATAATGGAGGGTATGACCGAGGGGACAAACGCTAGGGGACGCCCACGCCGAGAGTACCTGGAGGACCTGCTGGTGGACGTGCGCTGCTTATCATATGCAGAATTCAAAAGAGCCGCACAAGACAGGGAAGAGTGGAAGAAACGAATAGATGAAATTGCTGCAAACCAATCCCAGGATTGAAACCAGAGAGAGAGACCAAGGTCAAACAAAAATCTATCCATCTGTCACCAAATGTACCATAGTAGGTAGGCACTTGTTTGTAAGATATCAAAAATATTTATTTAGGTTTTTAGGTGTGTCTCAATTCATTAAGCAAAAATTTTTAATGTCTAAAATTCGGGAGCAGGCAGCTAACAATAACTCCATATGTAGATGGTGATAAGGTTTATTCCCATTTAACGCCATCCTCCTGTTTTGGTTTATTCAAGAAAAAAATATCACCAAAAGTGTATTTTATTTTATTTTGCAAATTTCAGTCACAAATATTGAGATGTTTTACGATCATTTTTTAAAGAATTTAATCTTCTAAATTAAACTGTAAAACCATAACCGAAAAGAGGTTCGTATTTAGGAGATTTTGACTTTAAAGCAGTTTTTATATTATCCTTTTTTTATCAAAAGACTAATCAAAAAATAGTCGACTAATTCTGTGGCAAAAATGTGTTCTAATTTTTCAAATCAAAAACGCATATTTTGCTTTACTAAGTAGTGCATCTCCTTAAGAACTTGCAAATATTGGCTACCGTTCATGTGTATAGTAAATGAAACACAGGCTATTAAAAAAAACTCTGAATCTCGAATTTGTATGAATTTAAGTGTCATTTTAAAATTGGAACTGATTTTTCAAGAATTCTGCCCCGTGATTCTTCGCGGGTCAGTAATTTAATGATATGCATAATGCAAAAAACATTTTGTCAACATTAGTTTTGCCATGCTTGGTCCTTAAAAAGTCGATCTTTGACAAGCAATAAATTATAAGAGTAGTCTGAATGACCTTAAGTTGTATTAGCTACATTTGTTAGTATGAAGACCCGTCCCCCGGACACAAAAAATCATAAATTTGTAAATCATATTTTTTATGATTTTACTACTACATAAAACTAATTGATTTCAACATCATTTAGGCATGTTAATATTAACCTCTTCGGCAAAAGTATATTTGAACTTATATCGAGCTATTTTGTAGAATGTGGGTAGGTGTCAGAAATAATCTAATGCACGTCGTAATTTTGATTAACAACTCTCCAAACCTGCCTTTAATTAATTATAACACGGCGTTACCACAGAGTAATGAAACAGCGGCCATTTTCGGAAATTTCGACCTTGGTCAGTTGCAATATTAATTAGGAAAACAATTTCAGATAAGATATTGTATCCACATAACAACATACCAATTTAGAAATCGTGATTTTAGTTTCATTGAAGGAATTTTAATGACATGAAATATTATACCCACATGACAATAACTCCTGAAAAAATACATAACTACGCGTAGGTAGATATCTACTGACATTAATTTATGAATTTTGGTACTTATATCTATTATAGATAGCCTAGAAAAAACCCTGTCCCCGGTCAGAGCAACCGCAGGCTTCAAAGATATGTTAAGGAAACTATTCTCGATATTGATATATTTTAAGGGGTTCATTCAGAATTGAAACGTTACTTGAAATGGCTTTAGCCGTGTGGTGACTAGATCTGAATAGCGAGGTATATTTTCCACCCTTCCCTTTCCCACTACCTTCAGTCTTACAACATACCAAAATTGGGGATGCCATAGTTAGTCTCACTGGCACAGCAGTTGGGACTCTTGGATGGTATTCAGATAAAATATGTTATATTATATGCAAGTACGAACCTTTAGCGGTTTTTTGCTGAGTCGACTGCACATATAAGTATGTCATATTCTGTTACAGCGCAACCGCATGCTCCTTCGGGGAGTCAGAATTATTGTTAGTAAAAATATTTGAACAGTGGGTTTTCACTTAAGACGCCTACAGACCTACAGATACAAGTATAACGACTTTGGTTGTACGGCCGTACCCTCTTTGCATATTTACATGAATAAATAATATTTTAGGGGATGAACTATCCGGTCGAACTATCAATTGGCAGAGGGATCAACTGCCCGGCTGGTCAACTCGCCGCCGGGTCAACTGTCGGCGCGCGGCGGGCCAATTATCGCCGTTCAATTTTCATGGAACCGTTTTAAGGTAATAAATGATGCGAAGCACGTAGAAAGACTCTTAATTTTACTTCTTCAAACAAAGTAAACTAATTTTGTGGCACCATTCCAATTAAAAATTAATCAACACTTAGTTTTAACCACTTTTTTTAAGCATTGATTAATTTTTAATCTTAATTTTACTTGATTCATTAAGAGGGGATAACGAGAGAAAACTGGAAATATGTCATTTTTAAATCAAATTTTAGACGTATTGAATCTTTTCCACAAAAAATTATAAATTGATTTCGAAATATTGTTCTTTTATCTAGTAAACGCATGTTTTAAATTTTGAGAAAAAATATTTATTTTTAGTATAATAAGGTTACACCATAGGTCGTTGGCAGATTTGTTAAATTTTCAAACGAAAAATCTTATTTTACAAGACATATTTCATACCATGTAATCATGCATTGTTGTAAATCAATACGTTATCTAGTAAAGGCATGTTTCAAAATTTTAATTTTTGTTCAAATAAAATCATTAAAAAATATATCCGAACACTTATTTATGACGAAAATTTCTCTATTTTGTCTATCTATTTACGGTCTTACAAATTAATATATTAAAGATTTTTTTGCATTCTTATTTTGGTTAGACATTATCGAAAAATGATAAATACTTATGATAAAAAAAAATCAAAAAGTACATAATTTTAATAGTTTTATCACCACTCCTTTCAGCATTTTTGGATGTAGGTATAAACTAAAGCAAATTTGGAATGACATAAAATCGATATAGAGTTATAATTTTAAAAAGCTGGTACGGAGAATAATTAATCTTTCTCATTGGAACCGCCCTGTACGATCGTAAGAACATCTTTCACGAAATGTGGATTTTCGATCGCTGGCTGGTTAAAGGCCCTTAAGATATGAACTCTATCTACCAAGCTATGGACCACCTCAAATTGTACACAATATTATATATTTTTGGTTTTCTTTCATGGTCATAACATTGCAAAAAATGTTACACGGAATTTTTTCATGTCATCCAGAGAATTTGGTTGTTAAACGAGAGGTCATAGTTTTCCCACGGAGAAACGGTCATCAAGGCTTTAAAAAGAATTGATCCATTGACCTGGTTTGCTTTGGACACTGAACCAATTTGATTACATTTCTCCAAACCCAATAAAACAATAACTCAATTCTTACAAAGGTGAATATGGTCCTAAAATACGACTTATGCAAATTTTTTAGGATTTTTTTTTCTGACAAGTCGAGAAACGCAATGTATTTATTCTCTAACGTAATTGCAATTAAAATCCTTGTACCAGTACACGTACAAAGAATATGTTCATTTCAAGGATTTTTACCATTCAATTGAAATTAACGAAGACCTCTGCAAACGACATGATTATTTCTTGATCTCCACCGAATTTGTTTTTTTTTTACAATGTTTTAGAAAAGAATGTGTCCTTATTGGGGTACCTCGTTTTAAAATCACATTAGTACATATTTACGTGTTTGAATTATAAATTATAAGTAAGTACACATGTTAAAATATAACGAGAGGAAAATTAAAAAGTTATACCTAGAAGAAAACTACAAATTTTTGCTAGGTTACAAAATTGTATCTATATTCTTCCTTCCATTGTCCATAATCCATGACTTAATGCTTCTTTTGAAGTCAGTTATTTTTTATGTTTTTTTTTTATTATAAGAAGGAGTATATTAAATAATTTTATAAGTACTGAAATATTACATACTTCTTTGTCCAAAAGTCGTTTTAGTTGTAGGTTGGTGGAAAATTACAATATCTTTTGTATATAATTATTTCAGTGACATTAAATTCAGGGCTCTAAAAACTTTTTTTTACTTGGTAAAAGTAGTATTGTTTATTATATATGTAGTATTTTTTACTTGGTAAAAGTAGTATTGTTAATTTTTTTGAAAATTACAAAATTTCTTCAGATTAAGTCACTACTTTGACTTGCGTAATGTAGACTGAGACGAGCGACTTAGGGGAACCTAATTGTGTTTAGGCAGTTTAACTCTGTTTCACTCCTCCTACTGTAGTTACTACTGTCACTGCTAGTTCAGTCGTTAGTCCGCAGTTATTAGATGCTTAATCGCGTGTAACATACGTTAATATGTAAAAGGTACAACGGTATTTGTTTTACCAAAAACCGTCACCACAGAAATCTGCCACATAAATCTTCAATGACAACTAACCGGTGTGTAAGCATTGCCCAAGAGTCAATTAAAATGAATTTTACTTTACAAAACAAAACCTTGTGTTTGATCATTTTAAGTGTCGTTACTAAAAATCACCACCAAACTCAAATGTTCTAAGTTTGTTTTGGTTATTCTATACGTAAAAGTACTATTTTTATTACAAGAACTTATTCGACTAGCAAAAGTAATTATTTCAAACGATTCGCAATAACAAGTAAGGCAACGCAAGACATTTTATAAAATGTACATTGTAATGTTACAACAAACCTCACTGAGACCACTAGAAAGTGGTTCCAGTGTTGCCATAACCCGAGCAAGTGCTTTAAGTAGTTTCTACAATAAAAATTGAAATGCTTCGTACAACCAACTACAAGTATATACCGAGTGTTACACTGGCAAACCAGAAATACAAAAAGAAACAATAAAAACAAATTATGTCCCAATATTTCGTGATAACCTTATATTTTGTCGGCGGGCAATAAAAGCAAGCGTAGCAACAAAGTGAATGGCATCTCGCGTTCATAAAAGTTCGACATGGCGGCATTAATAAATGACACAAATAATAATATCGCATTTCAAAAGGCCACTCTGACCAGACTGACTTGTGTAATTGTCGCCATAACAGTCATGATTTTATATTTTATCGATTTTTTTTCAATGCGAGGTTAAAATAGCACTGAAAAAAGAACCTGTGTTATATTTTATTTGTTATTCGTTTGTGCCAATTAATCGATTTTGTATCATACTTAATATAAAGAAATCGTTTCTCCCTGCGCGTTCTTTCCAATTCGTCCCGTTCCCCTTTCGCTTCACCTTGCTTTCCCGCTTCTCCTTCCCCTCACGCATTCCCACTCCGCCTTCCCTCTCCCCACTCCCCTCTCCCGCTTCCCTAGTCTCACGAACCCTCCTCCCGCTTTCCCCTCCTCCCTCCCGCGTTCCGTACATTCAGTCCTGGTACATTCAATTTCCAAACAGCTCGCGTGCCACCTATTACAATTTTTTAATACAAATTCATAACGCCAAAGCTCACCACTATATACAGAAACAATCGCGGGCGTGCGTACAACAACTCACTAAAGTTTCACCGCAATCGGAAAAATGGTGCAGGAAATAATTGTATGACGCCAGAGCTCACTATTATAAATAGAAACCATCGCGGGCATACGCACATCAATTTCCAAAAGTTTCATCGCAATCGAATGAATGGTTTAGCAACGCATAAGGGACATACATACATAGGTACATAAGCAAGCAAGCAAACAAGCAAATATACGTTCATTTATATATACGTTTATATAGATTTTTCGATAATAGACAGAAATAACAAACACGTTGAATTAGTATTTTTCATACATGTGATATATAACTTTTGTCCGCTTGTGTAGTGTGTAGGTAATTGCCATTGAATAAAGAAGAACAATCTATTTAGCGGTAATCTCAGTTGAACCGGTTTCGCTCTGGAATGGGTAGGTATAGTGTTCTAAATATTTTTACAATACCACAAACTACTGTGTCAAAAATGAAAATTTAGATATGTCGTCATTCTTTTATTTTATTCTAGTTACCCCATAAAAATGAACGAATCGTGCTTTTAAATTATTATTTGTAGGTTTTACTAGAATTTCGCCACCTTATTGGACAGTGTTCTAACTTCACTTTACCTTGTTCTGAAATATGAGGTTTCAAAGTTTGCAAAGACAATTTCTCAATATCTATTCATCGATTTCTGCTTTTGAGATTAAATATTGTGCAAAGTATTTTAGTTTAACATATTTAAAAAATATATATTTAAATAGGACGTAAACTTACCATTTCGAACATACCTGAACGTGTAGATAGAACCATGTGCAACCAGCTTGGACCTAGTAGTTCATTGCAAAAGGTTCTAACTACGTTTCCTAAATGCCATTCGAAGGTAGAGGGCCACGTCCTATTTAAATATTTTTATTAATTATATTTGCAAAGATTGAAGAATAAATTAAATATTTTACTAAAAATACGTTAACTAAACAAATTATGAGAATTCGTCTTCGCAAACTTTGAAGAACATGGTAAGGCATTGTTAGAACCCTAACAAACCAAATGACAAACTAAATAACGCTTCGTAAAAACAAAATGGCAGCTGCAAAAGGTTCAAAATGATGTTAGAACCTTTCAAAATAAATGGATTCCTTAAATATTGATTGTAGAACATCTTCATAAATGTATCTACGGCATAAAACACACATGATTCTGAAAATTATTTTGTTAATATAAACGAGTGTGCATGAGCATTCAAAGATCATTTTTGAAAAAAATGTAAAACAGTGTCCAAACAGGATGACAATTTGATATCCGCATTTAGGCAGGTTAGATGATCGAGCGGCTCATTGTAGCGTTCCTACCCAGGCATCTCGGGTTGAATAACTCAGTCATTGCAAAAGCAATATTATTCACTTATTATGACGGTGGTAAGATATTAATAATACGTATATTTTTTTACGCTCTTTAACATTTTTAAAGATTTTTTGGGATACACAGTAAATATCATAATTGTTTGTGCAATTTCTTGAATTAACTGTGTTGAAAATGACCAATACGCAAATGAAATATAAAGACCGGACATTAATTAGCAGTTCTCTTTAATTTGACATTTCTCCTGCACGTTAGGCCTGACCCGACCCTAATTTTAATACCAACATCAGTTACGTTTTTATTTACAATTTTAAAAAAATACAGGAACCCGTTTCATGACACAACTTGTGAGAAGTATTTCTTGCGGTTTTAATACTTGAATAATGTTGCTCGTATAGTAAGGCAAATCTGTTTTTAATCGCGTCTAACCGCCGAAATTCGTTTTAGAAAATCTTGTCTATAAGTTTATCATTCTTAATTATTTACTATCCCCACAAACTTAGAATTAAAGTAGTGCAAGAAAGATAGTGAAATAGTCTGCCGAGTGAACGAGTCGATGTAGTGTAGAAAATGTGCAAATATTCAATTTTTAACGAAGTATTACTACTTCGTTTATAACCTGTTTATTTATTTATTTAATTTTTTGATACCGACCGATTTCGCTCTACACATGCATCATCAGGGTATAAATTAAAACTGATTGAAAATTGTTGTTTACAAAACATAACGAAAGGTCGAGGGTTGAGTTGGCATCGCGTTTGGTTCCTACCCGGGCATCGCGTGTTCAATTCCTCGGCTGGCTAAGTCCTCCATCACGACACAAGCAACATTTTAAGCATAATTAATTATAATATACAAAATATATTCGAACTATATTTATAAATATATATATTACTTATTAATTATTTTACGCACCAGATTTAAATGTCCGGGTTTAATTTTCCCCACAGGAAAAACTAAACCCTTTCACACACTTCCCAAATGATCATCTGGTCAATCCACGTTATGCAATTGCACTATATGTATTAAAATTACAAAACAATACAAGAACAACATATCAACCTACCAGAGACCAGATGGGAAAATAATTCACCGACTCCAGATATTTTCATATCAGAGGGTTCGGCTCTGTGGAATTCCTAATTGAACCTATAAATCCTACTGATCCCTCAATATAAATATTTAAAAAATCTTTTGTAATCCTACATGTATTTAAAATTACCGATTTTTGCATATTTATGTATAAATTCTTTGACAAATCTAATACGCCTAAATTTTGAATCAGAGACCTAGGTATAATGCCAGTAGCCGAAATAACAAATGGTAATATTTTTATATTCCGAGAATGCCAAATTCTTTTAATCTCATTTCCTAAATCTGTGTATTTTCTAATTTTTTCAGAAACAGTTTTTTGAATATTACAGGAATTTGGAATAGCTACATCAATGATATAAGTTATTTTTTTAATTTTGTCATGTAAAACTATATCAGGTCTATTATGACTAATTGTTCTGTCTGTTAGTATAGTTTTATCATAATATATTTTATAAAATTCATTTTCTAAAAATGAATTTGGTTCATATTCATAATATGGTACTATATAACGGCAGTCAATCAAGTTATGTTTAATTACCAAACTTTGGTGGATTATTTTTAAAACCTGATTGTGCCTAAATGTATACTCGGACGGCGCTAATATAGAACATCCCGATATAATATGTTCTATAGTTTCCGGAAAAGCCAAACATTTTCTACATAAATCATCAATTTGATTTATATCTTTGATTATATGCTTCCTATAATTTTTAGTATTAATGACTCTATCTTGAATGGCAAGCATAAATCCTTCTATTTCTGCGCTTAACTCTCCAATACTCAACCATTTGTTTGACGAAAGTTTGTCAACATACGTTTGGTTGAGATAATTGAAGTGTTTTGCATGAATAATTTTATTTGACCAGGAATCTAATAATTCCTTGTTAGTATTTATAAGAATGTTGGCATTCTCGTCATATAAATTTAAAGGTGTAATGTTTCTATCTGCCTTACAAATTATTTTGTGCATTTCTGAGCTATTAGCTTTCCTATGGAATAAAAATTCTAAGCATTTCTACCTGATTGTGTTTCAAAGATGTTATTTTGACTACACCTCTACCTCCTAAATTTCTAGGTAAATTAATTCGTTCTATAGCTGAATTTGGATGATGGCAATTAAACTTTGTTAACGTAGTTCTAATTAATCGTTCTAAACTATCTAAATCTGTATTGGACCATTTAATTATGCCAAATGAATACGTTAATAAAGGTATTGCCCAAGTATTTATTGCTTTTACTAAATTTTTAGCAGATAGATTGCATTTTAAAATTTTTCTGATCCTAGTTTGAAATTTAATCCTAATATCATTTTTAATACTAGTGTGATCTAATCTATTCGATTGCGGGTATCCTAAATATTTATAAACCTCATCCCCTTTCATACTTTTAATATTGAAATTTCTAAATATACCCTCGTCTCCATCTACAATTTTGCCTTTCTCTATATGGATCGTTTTACATTTATCTAAACCAAAAGTCATTTTAATATCATCTGAAAAAATTGTAACTACCTTAATCATTTTTTCTAAATTTGATTCAGAATTTGAAAATAATTTTATATCATCCATATATAAAAGATGTGAAACTTATTCATTATTATTAATTAATTAATTATTATTATTATAAAATTTTGCAATTTAATTTAAAAAATTTATAATAATAATAATTTCAAATCTGTAAACTTCACCCGCCATAACACAGGGATATCCCTAGCATGGCGGATGAAACACCACAAAAAAACTAAGCAATGTACAATATTCTTATAAATAAATAAATAAACATATGTGACATTATGTAGATATGTGACATTATGTAGATGTGTTCATTATGTACACATCTGTTTCTTTCTCTCTGTTACCATGAAGGATTTTACTTTCATATTTTCTCACTGTTTCTTTATTTTATGTTTTGTTTTGTCTCTTATTGTATGTACATATAAACTCACTCTATATATTTTTGATCAGTTTATATTATACCCTGATATTGCTTGTAATAAGCGAAACTGGTTGGTATTAATTAAAAAATAAATCGTGACTATAAACAAAGTTATAGTTGAATTTCATTAAATATGTCAAACCACAAAGCGACTGCTTTCTATCAAAATATAATACTTTTATTGTGAGTTATATTTTGTAATAACTGTCATAGAGATAATGAAACCTAAGTGTGTTAATGACAAAAGCTATATCACTTCGCCAGAAGGAAGTATTTAGAGCAAAAGTTAATTGCTTCGTTATGAAATATTTTTTTGTAATCGAACTGTCTTGTCAACAACCCATTTCCGTTGTCTTTGCTTTCAGGTAACCAAGTAGCGTTGTTCTCAATCACAAAATATTATTTATATGTTAACCCCTCCAGGCCTCGATCATATTTTGTCAGAGAGTAAAAATATTTACGCTTTACAATAAAATTCAAACAAATGGAAACTTTCTGAGACAAATGACATTGGGGTGAAGTATGACAATGGGGTGACCTATGACCCTGGGGTGACCTACGATCGTGGGGTGAATTACGATCGTGGGGTGACCTATGACCGTGAGGTGACCTACGACCTTGGGTTGACCTACACCTTGGGGTGACCTATGGCATGGTTATTCAATAAATGATTCCTTGTGCTCGAACCTCTCTCTCTTGCCCCTACAGTAATATACGAAACGTAAATCTCTCTCTTTATATCTTCACTAACTTATATCTCCCTCTCAACTTCAAGCGTGCGTAAAGGCCCGACCGTTCGCCTCGCCCGATCACCATTCGCATCGATCATCGTTCGCATCGATCAGCGTTCGCATCGATTACCGTTCACATAACACTTTTCGTAACGCATTCACCAGCTTACTCCCCAAGTAAAGCGTGCGTAAAGGCCTGACCGTTCGCCTCGCCCGATCACCGTTCGCATCAATCATTGTTCGCATCGATCACCGTTCGCATCAATTACCGTTCGCATCACACTTTTTCGTAACGCTTTCTCAAGCGTACTCCCCAAGTCTAGCGTGCGTAAAGAAGTTTTACTTCTTAATACTCTTTCATCTTAAGAAGAAAATAATTTATTATAAGCAATAATTATCAGCCTGAAACACTCATCAACATTGAAAAATCTTTTCTCGGAAGATTTTTCAATGTTGATGAGTGTTTCAGGCTGATAATTATTGCTTATAATAATTGTTACCCTTTGTGCTATGCATAAAAATCTTGTCCAAACGTTAGTTTATAAATTAAAAATAAGAAAATAATTTGTTAAAAAATTAAAACAAACTCTTTGTACATATTTACCCACATAATTTCTTCTAAACTTTGGTCATATTGTATAGCACTCTTTTTAATGAACATAATATAATTAAATAATAATATAATAAAAATAAAATAAAAATGAATAATATAATTAAAATTAAAAAGTACCTACCTACCTACAATAACAAAATATTTTTAAGGCAAATAATACTCTTTTTAAGGAACTACAATAATACAATTAAAATAAAAACCTACTTTCAATAATAATATTTTTAATGCAAATAATACTTAATGTATGAAAAAATAACCGTTTTCTCTCAAACTAAATGAAGAGCTTTCATCGGCTCTGCAACCGGGCCCGAAAAGAAGAAGAGGAGGAGAGATACGAGAAGGAGAGATACGAAATTACGAATGTTAGGGGAGAGCGCTAACATTTAGAGCGACAAAATCGATGCGAATATTGCGAAAATGTTAATAAAACACGACTCGTTTAAAACAGAGCAAAAATCTTGCAGGCATTATCTTAAACAGCATTTAAATAAACACTGTGAATTTTTTCATACATATAACTTGCAAAAGAACTGAAACAAACGTGTTAATAATAATTTTTGGAGCATACTTTGCAATTTTTTCTATCGAGGGAATTTTATATAATTTGCGTTTCGGCGCGGGCAAAGTCTAGATATTATCTTCAAGAATAATTTTCTTCAAGTATTTTTTTAAGATCTTACAGTGATTAAGGGAAATATGTAACTTACCGTGTTTAAGGGAAATATGTAATAAATCGGTACAAATCCGGGTTGCGGGCCCTTAATTTCTTCTAAACTTACCATAATATTGCGCACCGAACATGTCCGATCGCAAAACAAAACCTCCCGAATTCAGTTTCGGTTTCGGTCGTAGTTTCGGCTAGATGGCGGCCGAAACCGAAACTAAGCCGAAAGTCGTTTTTTGGCCGAAACTAGGCCGAAACCGAAACCGAAAGTTTGGTCGGACACTAATGGCTTTCCTTACGTTTTTTCTAACTAAAATTACTGATAATAAAACAATATATATAAAACAAATGTATTATAAATGTTATTGCCACCTAACTTTTTTTTTAAATTTCAATCAGTTCTGTCTAATAGTGATGGAACAAGTGATAAATGACAATCTGCTCACATCGATTCTCCCATCTAAACAGACGGATTGCAATCTTTAGAGCACAGGCGCCGGGTGGGTATGCTATTGTTCTTCTACCGGTATTACAATGGAATATGCTCCGAGGAACTAGCATCATTGATCCCTTCGGCACCGGTGCATAGTCGGGAAACACGCCATACACGTGCCCCATATGTACACGGTTGACATTTGTCACATGGGAACGGGTCGCTTCTTCGACTCGTTCTTGTGTTCAACAGCTCGGCTGTGGAACGATTTGCCGGCCTCTGTGTTTCCTCCTTCCTACAACATGGGTCTCTTCAAGACCAATGTTCACTCCTTCCTCTCCTTAAAAAGACCCTCCACACAGCATCTCAGATGACATAGGCCCTGAGGGAAATTATTTTCCTCAGGGCCTCCTGTGTGGAGTTAATGTAAAAAAAAACTTATTGCCATTCCGTGTAAAAATAATTATAAAAAAATTTCAAAAGGTCTCACTTTTTTTTTAATTGCAACCCGAAACTTTGGTTTCGTAAAGGTATACATTCTACTTCTTTTGTGGTTAACTTTTATATTTGAATGTAAAGCGTGGTATTTTCTCTTTCTAACGCCCTTTACATAATATTTCTCACTATGATAGCAAGGGAGACACAACGATTTACATAAGACCGACATGAGTTGTTTCGAAAAGCGAACAAATTAATCTGTCTGGTTTAAAAATCATGTATGATCAATATATGGCGGTTTTCATTACAGCGTTGATCAGAAATGAAGGCATTTGATTGACAACCAGTCAATTAAATGCGTTATTTATTTTATTAGGTAATTCAAGTTAGTTATTCAATATAAACTGTTGTTAGTTTATCGCAATAATTAATTTATATCGTTATCAATTAATAAATTAGATCAATTACTATTGAGACCTTAAAAAAGCTCACACAGGAAGCTTCCAACATCTTACCAAATCACCTTTTTAATCGAATCGTGTTCAAATTCCGTCACTATTGATAGACAAATTAAAATGATTGCATTATGTTGTTTCTAATTACATCTTATTATTCAATACGTGTTCTAAAACGGTCTAATCTTGTCCGTAATGTAACCGAGAAGAAGATTTGAAATTACTCGGTCAATGTCGAATCTAAATGAAATCATGGTTCAAATTCTAAGAATACCTATGTCGTATAAACGCACTTATACATCCACAGAATTTATGCTCATAAAAACGGTAATAATTGTTGCAATTTAGGCAAAATATAGAAAATAACCCGTTCTACCAACGCGTTGAGAGAATAGAGAATGTATTTTTTATTCCTTGCCTTAATTTTATTATCTAATAGCCGAGACAAGTTTATCTAGCGAAGATCAGAAATTGTAAAGGTGTGTGTATGTGTATACGCTCTATACGGATGTAAATGCAATAGGAAGCCTTGGACAATTTGTAGTCCAAACGGCGATACAGTTATGTAGAAGTACTTACTTGGGAGGAACTGGCTATAGAAGCAAGGCTATGGCCAGAAGCGAGACGCGTGTGTGCTGTGTGGGTATAAAGATGTATGAGGACCGGTATAGAGATGTACTAGAAGAAAATACAAGCGACAACTTCAGGACTCACAAATGAATTGATTTATTAAAAGAAAATAACTTAATAGGAATAAAAGTATCCTGAAGAAGTGAACTTGGTTCACGAAACATGTTGATATTATAAAATATAAAAAATAAAGTGATGTAAACTAAGTTATTTTCTTTTAATAAATAAATAATGACATCACAAAGTAACAACCTTTTAGAAGAAGTTTTCTTCGAAAAATTAATGAATTGATGGTTTGGAGTCTCATAAATATGTTAAGAGTACTTTAAAAGCGTTTCCATTATGTAGTTAAAACGATAGTAAATAAACTAAAAAGATCTTCCAACTGATCTCATTCACCCGGTTAACTTGTATTTTCTTTAATTTTTTTCAAAAGCAAAATATTATAATTTTTACTCTAATACCTACTTAAAATAATTCCTAACGAGACGAAGAAAAAATTTTTTTAAGTTCTCTCCTGCATAATTTGTCAATAAAACGTCAGTTTTACAGTTTTTGCCAATTTAAAAATTACAAACTTTGCGCTGTCGTTTATATAAAATGGATAAACGAGTACCTAACCTATTTTTGAAAGGAATGCTCACGATATTTTGAATTATTTAAATGTTTTTGATTTCAGCCTTCGAGTCATTTGCAGTCTGCAGACTAAGCTGCTTATTAACAAGAAAACACCGATCAACGGTTAAACATGGAAAATTAAAACACTTGCCGCGTGCTGGGTTCACGAGAAACTAATAAGTAAAAAAAATGTTATTTTTAATCAAAATGTGGCTTGGCTTTATTACAATTATAAGTATTTTGTGTCTAAATGTTACTATTCTTTAAAGCGGCGTTCACTTTTACGGTGTCTAATCTTGCAAAAATAAGCAAATCCGCCACAATATAAACCAGTTCAGTCTTCTCACAAAGGAAAAGCTCCGCACTCCGCTGAAGTTAGATTGTCACCAGTCGCAAACACAACACTCGTGCACAATTGGTAGAATTATACGCACCGCAAAGCGGAAAACTCCGCTTTACATTCAGAACAAATTATTGTATTCAAACTGGAACCGTTCGAAAAAGTCAACTACCGGCGAGAAAGTGAATTAGTTACGGTCAAAAATCCATTTCTTCTGGACAATAATATCTGTAGCAACCGCATTTATTCAACAATATCTATTATATTCAATAACATTATTGTCATTTTGTATGTCTCTTTGAATGGTTCTTCACTTTTCAATGTATTATTATGTATTAACGATTCGTCGTACCGTTAAATAACCGTTTGTTAAAATCTAATTTAGTAAATATCTCACGTGAAACAGATTTCTGCTCTGGTGCGTCCTCTGCAGCAGCAGACATTATTCGGCAATTAGATTCTGTTTAGTGATAGAATTTTTTTTCTTTAAAACAAAATAATGTCTGCATTACTTTTAAATTAGGAACCGTAACGATAGTACGGAGTTTTTTTTTTCCAATAAATTTAAGCTTTAAAAGAAAATTCAAAATATGTGATGGTTTTTAGAGTTTTTGACGTTTTAGATATTTTTAAATGGTAGTGGGTAATAGTTTTTAATCGGCGCCCCGATGATTATTTTGTGTGGCTAGAGAAAATGAGGAATGGAAAACAAAAAAGCAAATTTGAAATACATATACGAAAGAGTTACTAATCCAAACCTAGTCGCAGAATTTTGATTCTGATTAGTGGTCTCTTGTATCTCAACGGTGCACGTATGTTGAAATAATCTACTACTTGGGAACCATGGTCAAAAATAATACGTTATTTTTATTTTTACTTTCATAAAGCAAAATAATGCATTTCGCTCTTCACCGGATTTAATGCTGCGACCTCTGAACTGAGTCAGATATCTTACCACTGCGCAAGAGAAATTATAATAACCCCAGAAGATATTTATTTGTAATATGACGCAATTTATACTTTTTTTTCATTAACCACTCGGACTCGTAGGTTTGTTTTTGTGATAACATAACATTACCTGACATACGTATGACGTACGAGGCGTACCTGACTTATTAAACAGAAGTTTTGAAGAATATGTATATCTATGGTTCAAATAGAATTATTTTTTATGTTAATTTATGTGTTCATTTTTACAAGTTCCGCCCCATCATATAATGCCGTATTGAATTATTGATAGGCTAAAGTCAAAGTACCTACGTCGTTATGAGTATATTTATATTTAGAATATGTCTAATGTATATTAGTTTCCTGGCTCTGTCTTTTTTTTTCTTTACATGAGCTCCACACAGGAGGCCCTGAGGAAAATAATTTCCCTCAGGGCCTATGTCATCTTTGAGGATGCTGTGTGGAGGGTTTTTTTTAAGGGAAGGAAGGAGAGGGGAGTTCTGGGAAGGAAAAGGGTTTAAGGGGTGGGTAGGAATCTGGGGTTCAGTATGTCCTGGTCATCCGCCTCCAAGACCTAGACAAACCTCACCCCATGAACCCGGGCACCCCTGCTAAATCACCAAACGTAGCGAACCACTTGGGGTGACCAATGGCAGAGGTGTTGGTTATCCAATAAAGGTTCCCGGGGTGGCGGTACCCATTCCCGCCTCCCTTGAACTGTCTTTGAGTATGTGTGTGGATTATTTTATAATTGTGTGCTTATTGAAATTAATTGTATGCAGTACTCTTATATCATATATATATACAATGAATAATACGTCATACATCATGCATATGTCTGGTATTGTTATATTATCGTGAAAACAAGCTTATGGGTCCGAGTGGTTAAACTCATTGACGTCGTTGGTCCTCTTTTTCAATATTATTTTACAAACTAAAACAAAGGCTTTCAACCTTGTAAGTTAAGGAAAACGTTCAACGGCCAAAAATTGCGCCAAAAGAGAGCAAAAAATGGCAGACTGTGGCGGTTGAAACATGTTTGGTAAGTATAGAAATCAACCTCGTACGTATATTCAGTGCACACGTTATGAAGGTGGATGCATTAATGCTTTAAAAGTATTACTGCTGCCTGTGTTAAGTACCTTTAAAAACCAGTTTCCTGGACAGCGATTGTTGGGTACTGTACAAAGCGCGCCATTTTAAAGCATCCATATTTAAAGCTTTGAATAATAATTATTCGTCATGCATTCTGCTTCGTCAAGTCCTCGAGTATTATTCGTGTGCTGGAAATATCCTTGAAACTTTCCTTAATTTAGTTTTCTCCCCTCAAACAACACAAAGGCTTGCCAACTTTGCTAACAACTCTACATTTCGATGATAAAGAGCTTTATTTTAGAGAGGTAAAAGCTTTGAAATACGTTTGTAGCATAGTTGGATAAGAAAACTTTCAACATTGTCACAGGAAAATAATACTGCTTTGAGAGCCAAAAATTTCATTTATAACTATAATAATTTGTCAAAGAAACTTCTGAATTTTAAAAGAATAATCTTATGTCAGTGGGAAACGTAATTACATAGGTATGAAAAAAAATTGAAATACCTACTTTGGCAGAAAAAAGTAAAAAGAATGTAAAATCTAGAGAAAATATATCTCGTAAGATAAACTACTTTCGGACACAAATTCACGGATCTTTCTTCGGTGCAGAATAATTAAAACTGAAGAAGGCATGGTTGTAGCTTGTTTGCTTTACGTTAAAAAAAAAATTTTATTAATGTTTCGCCACAATGATTTTCACAATGTTTTTCATAAGTGGTGAATTTATGTATACCTCTCTACTACTTTGATTAAAATAATGGACGTTGGTGTGCATAATCTTAGATCGCTATTAATTATTATCAATTATCAGCAAGTATTTGAAAGTTACATATTATGCCTTACCACTTATTTAACATTATAATGAAAACATGGTGTTTGTAAAACTTTGAAGATATTATGTAGCATAACTATATTAATGTTTTTAAATTAATAGCAGAGCTTATATTATTGTTGTATAAAGAAATCACTGTGGGAGTAGAATTAAGAAATAACAGTATTTCAGTTTGAAGAGCACTTGGGGCAAAATATAACAAAATTGCGCCATATGAATAAAGGGGTTACATGTCATTAAAAGTGATGAAAAAATTTAATAGTTCAAAAATTTAATAACCTCACCTGAAGTAACCTATTTAAACTAGTTTCTTTTCACCACGTTTAACGACTTTTCAAAATGAGTGTTGAAGTGTCATTATGTAGAGTTGGCCGGTCACCAAATAAAAGATTACTACGAAAATTATTAACATACCGACTAACACATAAATTATAGATAAAATAAAATGATAACATATTTTTAATAATTCTTCTTTTGATACTACGTAGTGGAATTCCATCATAATGATATATTAAAACAAATATAAAACGAATTTCCACTTAATTTATTTGTGACGGCAACCGGTTTCATCCTGTTAAGGCCATCTTCAGACTGGTACAATTGTTTCTTAAGACGGTTTATATTTATATACGTAACATATGAGGGAGGGGGGAGTGGTGGTCTACAAGAATTTTATTCAATTATATGGGTTTTCCGACATATTTTTCGTCGTGTTGTAGATGTCAAAAGCAGAGTTAAATTATTTTTCATAAATATAGACCGATCACGGAGGCTGATAAATGTTAAAGTCTCGTGTTTTGCCACAAAAACAAGTCACAGATTATAAAAGAGATTTTCATAGTAAAATAAACCATCGCTTTACGGTGCGGACTCGAATATCGAAAGAAAAGTTTTCGTTTTAATTTTAACAACAGCGTTGAAATCTCTTCGCTTGCTGACTCTGGCGGGATGGAATATAACCACTACACCTACCTACATAATTGTGTTGTGCATTGTGATACACACGCATCATTTTCTTTTTTTTTGTGTCATCAAATAATTGTAGTTTGTTTGGTTATGACGCATAATATGTTTATGTAATTTATTTTAATATCTGTTCATATGAAGCGGATACTTTGTGATGTGACATTATTAATTTAAAATAAAACAATAACTTTGTAAACACCACTTTTATTTTTATACTTTGTGCCGACCGGGTTTCGCTACAACCGTAGCTTCATCAGGGCAGTATAATTCTCTACTAACATTAGGTTACATTTGTGTTATAATATATATTTTACCAAAAATGGGCTGGGCTGGACTCGTCAAGTGGAGGAGGAAGAGGGAGGCATAGATGGAGAATTGGGAAGGGAACGGACGTGTTCTTTATCAATAGGGAACAATCTTAGTATGAGACTTTTATTTAAATTAAGTTGGTTATTTACTACCTTACTATTAGCGTTTATGGCTTTCCTAAGTTCAAGTGCCTCTAAATTATCCAATCTTGTACCGATGTTGTTTTTATGAATAAGTTTGGCGCCAGCGTTTTTGTCAAATTTATAAACAAATTTATAAATACACATTTAAAACGATCATATGCCTGATCACTACCCTGATGAAGCTACGGTTGTAGCGAAACCCGGTCGGCATAAAGTAAAAAAATAAAAGTGGTGTTTACAAAGTTATTGTTTTATTTTAAATTATTTTAATATCGTTTATTTTTCTATCTACCAAATGCCACATAAATACTAGGCACGAATCTTTAAAACAGAATAGTTTAAATTAAGGGTAGAATTTTTGATAACTACCCTTAATAACATAGAGCAGGCCAACACCCACCAGGGGTTGTAGAGCCAATAGTGATGATGATGAATAACATAGAAATTAGAAGATTAATTTTATAATTTTAAAAAGTTTTATTGATTCTTACCAGAATCCAGTATGTTTCCAACTTGTAAATCCAATGAAAAAAAATCGACCACTTTTCACAATTAGCTCACCACACTTCACTGTCAACAAACTGTTTTAATTTAACAAGTCGCACAATTTCACAGTTTGCTAAACGCATAAATGCGGTTAATGTGGGGTTCGAGTACTTTTCTATTATGTTTGTAGATTTCTCTTCTTTTCGATCACGATTGGAAATCAATCACACACCGTTCGTGTCACATAAAGTTACATTAAACTCACGAAAGCAAGGATTTAACGTCCATGAAGGGTTTTCCAATAGAAATCACATTAACCAATATTTGGTACACTTAGCGTTGTCGAACAGTTTATTTACTTGCGCCAAATGTGTCAGCAGACGTACAAATGTAACGGTTTATACTATCACTGGTCGTATTGATACCACTCTTTGCGTACCGTAAATTCGGCAAAATCGCTCACTAAAGGTTCGTTCACAAAAGTTCACAGTATTTTCGAAAATCTTCGTTTCTTTTCCAAGAATTCGGATTCGTTATCAATTTTATTTCACCGTCACAAGGTTTCGTAATAGCACCACATCAGTTCTTCTGCGCCAAAATGTTATGACTGAACGAAAAAATGAACAGTTACTTTCCAAGGCGAGGAACCGGCCGTAACGCGAAACCGAACAGCTGCGGCGGTGTTCACTATGCGCGAGTAGAGCCAGGTACGTGCCCAAAGGTTTATGACCGCTTCACCGCTAGCATTTCCCTCTAAACTCTAGACAATGGCACCATCTAGCGCGGGCCGCGGGAGTGAGTGGCCGTTCCTCAGCGTGCTAGCTGCTTCCCTCCCGGACAGCGGAGAATGACTGAGCGGCGAGAGGCGAAAGGCGCCAGCAACGGAGGAGTGGTGGCCGGTGGACGGTGGACCCTGCCCGCGCCTTGCAACAGCGCGAGCGCCTTGCACCGAGCCGCGGCGGTGGCGGTGGACCCTCTGTCTCGGCACATTGCACATCGCAGGAACAATGTCAATTAACACCGCCTCCATATTCGACTATCAGAAAGGAGTTAGATAAACACTCTAATTAACATGCTTTTTAACAGCAATTTTCGAGGTGACAACCACTGTTTTATAACATATTAATCGTTGATTTTCTTTCAGGATTATTTTCATAACTTTCGATGAACCATGAATTGCTGTAAAAATCATCAGAAATAATCGCAATATTTCAGGAATTTGCAAAACTTCTTGATTTAACGGTGTTGATTAATTTTAGGTACAGGACAATATTTTTTTCGGACTTTCATACGAGTTTCGCTAACATTGTCTTCATTTAATTAAATATTACAATTTAAGGTTTTACTTATTAAGTTTAAAATTAAATTAAATATTCATCCCAGACTTGCAGATGTCGCATAATAAAAATTAAAATTGATAAAAATTTATCCAAAAACTATCTAGATAGCATTTAGTTCGGATTTGAATCTTGCAATCATATATAAAGATAGCAGTCAATAAAAATATGCGTTAAGAAAAGTAGTTCTTAGTCGAAGAATGATTCAGTTAAATGTGACCGAATCGGATAGGGACACATTAGCTCAGGGTTGAGTTGTGCCTCGGCAAAGCAGTCACTCTAGCTTCGAGTCTCAGACGTGTTCATATATTTTTCTAATTTTCATATTTTCGATTGAGTTTCGCTACTATTATCTTCATTTAAATTAAATATTACAATTTGAGGTTTCCTCATTAAGTTAAAAATAAAAAATAATATTTATTTATTTATTTGCTTAATGCTTTTACATAAAACAGGTTATAATTACTTTGGCGTATTAAAATGTACGTAATAATAATAACAATTTATGGTTTTCTTGTTATTACTTTTTGAGGTATTATGCCGTGTTACGCTACCTCCTTCTTTAGCCAACGTTTCGGACAGCGTTGCAGTGTCCATCATCAGGGCAGATGTGGATCCCATTCATGTAGCTGGGAACAAAACGATAAATAAACCATATATTATCCGATTTTAGATTTTCACAGCCAAAAGTATTTTTGTTATTAGTTTTTGGGGTATTATGCCGTGTTGCGCTACCTCCTTCTTTAGCCAACGTTTCGGACAGCGTTGCAGTGTCCATCATGTAATTCAATTTATCCGTTTTGGAACTCCAGCAAATAACAGAATATAAAAATAATGGCGCAATCAAAAAGCCAACATACTACTCGTGCAATAAATCCTACCTACCTAGAATACTTAGAAAAAGTAGCAAAAATCAGTTTTAAAATAATAAGTTTTAATGTTACGAATTATATATTAGAGGAAGAAAATATTTAAAATTTCTAAATAAAATTTTAATCTATTGATACGTAACAAAAAACGAGCGTCGGTAGCGGGCGGCATTTGATATTTATACAAATATATAGTTTTATTTCGAGATTAATGAAAATTTGTAAACTTGTCCATCAAAACAAGAGAAAGGTCGCTGTTCCTCTATCCATTCTCCACTCCTTAAAGCAGAATTTTGATACGTCTTGATGAAATTTTGTACACTTAAGTTCAAACTAAGAGGGAAATTACTGTCAACGCCGGTCATTGAAGGAAAATTAGGTCAAATTCCCGGGCAACGCCGGGGGTTTCAGCTAATATGGAATAAATGAAAATACCAAGGAACTTAATTTATTTCCAAGCCTAACCTATGCACTGGGATTGGATGTAGCAATGTGGAATATAAATAGACTAAAAACGATTTAAAAAACGATTTTTGGGTTGAAATTTTAAATTTACTTGCCACAAATTTGTAATTCAAAGAAAGTCGGTTGTTTGTTATTTAATCCCTTCAAATCACTTTTTTATGATTTATATATTTTTTTAAAGAAAGCCAAATGTTCCCGTGTTACAAATAATCGGACGGCATTTGATACCACATTGGCTGAAAATGTTACTTGTCTCTTGGTGGAGGACTTAGCCAGCCGATGGATTGAACAAAAACACCTAGGCGGGACCCAAACGCAATGCCAACTCAACCACTGACCGATCATCATTATATTTACTCACAGATGATTGCTAAAGTTGCCTCAATAATCTTAATTAATAAATGATTTCTTTAACAATAAAAATGATTTGAAACGCAAATAAAAGTAGCATCTATCTGTACAGATATTTGCCACACCTTTTAAATAAAAGTTATTATACATATTTGTTTGGGTATTTTGGCCTACAATTCAAATTTTGTGTGAAAAAGGCCGCGTAGCAGCATCCAGTTTTCCATGGCATATAACCAAAGATATTGAAATATATAAGAGATGTGCTATCCGCAGTTTTTACTATGTGGGACTGCGCTTCCGGGTGTCGCCTATATTGTTTACCAATTAAGACTCCGCTACCCGAATTTCTATCGATTTCTTACATATCTCCCTTAAACATGTTAAGTGTTAAAGCTCTTAAAAAATATATGTTATTCTTGAAGATAATATCTAGACAATCCCCGCGCCGAAACTCAAATTATATTAAATTCCCTCGATAGAAAAAAATCGCAAAGTATGCTCCAAAAGTTATTATAAACACGTTTGTTTCAGTTATTTTACAAGTTATAGATACGCATGAAAAAATTCAATGTTTCTTTAAGTGCTGTTTAAGACAACCCCCGCAAGATTTTTGCTCTATTTTAAACGTGTCGTGTTTTATTAAACATTTTCACAATTTTCGCATCGATTTAGTCGCTTTAAATACTAGCGCGCTCCTCTAACATTCGTGATTTCATTTATTTATTTATTGTTTGTTTGTAAATATTACATAATACAATATAATGAACTTAAAATGTCCAACTAGGCAATTGCCCGTTTTAGGACATTCCAATATGATAATGTTTTTACATGTAAATTATAGTAAGTTATAGTGTTGACTATTCTGTTGGTAAAATAATACATATGTATATTCATATTCTAGAATATTTTCAGTTATACCATGACATTTTTTACTATTGTTTAGCTGACATAATAAACTAAAGTAATATTAATAGATAAAACAAGAAAAATGAATTTGAAAATGAAAATGAATGAAGAAATTCTGTTGGTAAAATAATACATATATATATATATATATATATATATATATATTCATAAAACTAGTATACTTTCAGTTATACCACGACATTTTTTTTTACTATTGTTTAGTTGATATAATAAACTAAAGAAATGTTAATAGATAAACAAGAAAAATGAAAAATAAAAACCGAAAGTAAAGAAGGAAATTTTCCTTTAAGGAAAAATATCACGCAGAATTGAGCAATTTTCGAACTTACTTTATGTAAAAATACAGTTACTTTAATGCTAATATAATACCAATATAAATTAAAATATAAAGAAAAACAAAAATTACAATTCAATTAATGTTGTTTAGCATATTCTCGCATTCAGCTCTCCCCAAGACCATAAGCCAATTATTTACCTGCATACGCAGAATGTTAGTACTCTTTGCGTTCCATGCATCAGGTATGAGATTGAGCAATTTAGGGCCTAAGTATGAGAATTGTCTCTGTGCTAAAGATGAGGAAGTGGTGGATGGAACTATTAGGTTTTTTTTTGCATGTCTTGTATTATGACAGTGGTTTACGGAAGCATATTGGTGCCTCTGTTTTTGAGTATGTACTATGATTTTCCTCATGTATAATTGTCTTACATCAAGAACACGAAATTCTGCGAACAATGAATCGCTGGGGTACCTGAAAGGTTTTTTCAGTATGACTCTTATAAGCGATTTCTGGGATTTAGCTAAGGGATCGAGTATAGTTTTAGCACAACCGCCCCAACCTAAGGAAGCATAGTCTAATATGGAATTACACATTGCAAAGTAAATTCGTTTCAAATCATTTACGCATAGAATATTTCTTATTGCTATAAACAGATGTGTAAGTTTCCTGACCTTTGTGGAAGTAAATGCTATATATTTGTCCCATCTCAGAAATTTATCAATGATAATTCCTAGGTATCTTATATTTTCCACACATTCTAAGTAACATGTAATAATGTCGTTGCAATGGTGTATTCTAATGTTAAGGATTTCTTGTGGTTGACCCGCTTGAGTTGAACTGAAGCAGATGAATTTCGTTTTATCTGAGTTTAGAGTGAGGAGATTACTATCTAGCCACTGTTTAACTTTGTTTTTGCCAAATTCAGCTTTACAGCAAGACTCATTCCAGGTTTTGCCTTCAAATAAAAGTACTGTATCGTCAGCAAATGTAATAATGTGGTCTGCAAAGGAAGTATTACATAAGTCATTTATATAAACATTAAACAATATGGGACCTAGAGTACTTCCTTGCGGTACGCCATATTTAATATTGGCTGGATCACTTAGAGTACCGTTAATAAGAGTAAGGCTATGTATCCTTTAATGATTTTTAGAAGATTTGATGAAAGCTTATCGGGACCACATGCTTTTGATGACTTAAGGTCGTCAATTATCTTCATGACTTCGTTAGATGACGTTGTGATTGAGTCTATTTTGTGACCGATATTAGGGATAGTTAAATTGGCGAGAGCGGTTTCTGATTTCTTACACTTATCGAGGATTTTTTTAGCAAGTATGTCTCCCACAGATGAAAAGTAGCAGTTTGCAAAGTTTGCCATATCTTTGGGGACTTCAGAGTTTGTTGTGTTAATGTATAGCGATTTAATTTCTGAAGATTTATTGATTTTCGATTTGGTTATGTTGCGAAAGGTATCCCAAAAACGTTTTGGATTGCAGTTGTTTTCGTAAATGAGTTTCTTATAATAATTTTCTTTCGCCATAATTAATTTCTTACACAAATTCCTATACTTTTTATAATAACATTGTAATACCAAATTCTCAGGATATGTTTTTGCCTTTTCATGAAGATGATTTCTTCTGTAAATCGATTTAACTAGACCCAGGGTGATCCATGGTGTGAATTTAATTTGTTTATTAGATACGGTTATATTACTGGTGTGTTTTGATATATACTCGTGTAGTTTGGTAATAAATTCTTTCATTGCTAAGTCAGTATCTGATTGATCTAGAACATTTAGCCAGTTCTCTGCGCTCAAGTCCTCAATTAAATTATTGAAATTAGTTTTAGCAACGTATTTAATTTTCGAAGAATTGGGAGGCTTGTTTTTAAGACAAAGAGATGTTGTATAGTGGTCTGAAATAGTTGAGTGTATAACAAAAGTGTCAATAAAGTTAATACTTTTCACATTGATGTGATCAAGACAAGATTTACTCGAGCCCTGTTCACGTGTGAAACCATTTTCCGCCAGTAGACATAGATAATCGATTGATTGACGGTGGTAATCAGGGATAGTATTAATGTTTACATCTCCCATAATGATTTGCTGTTCAAATTTTTTAGCATTGTTTTAAATTGATTGCAATGAAAACAGGAAGGGGTCAATATTGATGAAGGAAGAAGATCTGTAAATGGCAAATATGCATATGTTATTATTCAATACTATTTTCATACAGTTTGATTGTGCTAAAGGAATTTCCTCTACATTCATATCTCTCTATTTTCTTCTTTTTGAGCCCGGTTGCGGCGCCTTAAGAATAAATAAACTAAATGAACGAATATACTAAACGAACGTTAAACTAAAGGAACGAAACCTTTCCGTATTGAAACTACATATATTGTTAACCAATACAAATGCACACCTTAAAAAAATCATCGCAATGCTCAAATTCTTTTCGTATGCAAACTACTCCGTTTAGGTAGTAGTCCTTTATTTCTCTTATCTAAGGTAGTAGTCCACCGTCAGTCGCGCGGACATCATAACATATCTCTTTTGTATTTGAATATCTTTGCATAAAACACTACGCTTCTCATAGTATGTTCGCAGTATTCTGGAATACGTTAAAACTAATTGATATTGTTATTTAAAATCGCAAACAAACCCGATCTTCTTCAATGCCTATCGTTCCATAGTCCATATTCCAAATCGAAACTTACTTTTCATCGCCCTGTTGACCAATGCTAAACAGACCTACTGATCCACAAAATCATAAAACTTAACCACTTTGAATTTTAAAATTCGACTATATGGGACGTAAAACGAAAATTCATTGCACAACCGCAACGCTTCGATCCCCCAATATACCTTCACACTGACTCACGTCCTCCGTTCCTTTATCCTAATCCTTTATTCCCTTCCATCCTTCCCACTACCCCTTTGACAAATTTTGTGCCTGAAAAATTACTTTTTTTTCGAAGAAAACTTTTTCAGAAAGGTTTTTTCACTTTGTGATGGCATTATTTATTTGTCTGTTAATGAAATAAAAATTAACTTACGTTATCTCACTTCAGTTATATCGTTTACCATTAGCAGTGGAACATTTGTAATGTTGGCCTTATTTATAATTGGACTAGCTGGTTCCCGGCAGCGTATTTCCAATCCCTAACGCGGTTGAGTCACTCTAGCGACTGAGCCGCGTTAGGGATTGGAAGGCGTAAATCGCCTTACAAACACTACCGCATTTCAGTCGCGCTAGTGACTGAACCGCGTTAGGGATTGTTATGCATAAATCACCTTACAAAAGCTATACCGATTCAGTCACCTACGCGCTTCGTTGCTCTATCTGTTTCTGTGAGGGTGACGACCGTAATTATAGAGAGGTTAGCAGAGAGGATGGACAGCGTTTTTTTAGTTAGAATATATATTTTTTTTACATTGAAAATTTATTTTAAGTAAAAAAAAACGCGTGTTTTTTTTACTGAGAGTGACGACCGTAATTATAGAAGGGTAAGCAGAGAGGATGGACCGCGTAATTTTTTACTGAAATTTTTTACAAAAATTATTTTTTTTTTACATAGAAAATTGTAAAAAATTTCTATAATTACGGTCGTCACTCTCAGTAAAAAAAACACGCGTTTTTTTTTTACTTAAAATAAATTTTCAATGTAAAAAAAATATATATTCTAACTAAAAAAACGCTGTCCATCCTCTCTGCTAACCTCTCTATAATTACGGTCGTCACCCTCACAGAAACAGATAGAGCAACGAAGCGCGTAGGTGACTGAATCGGTATAGCCTTTGTAAGGTGATTTATGCATAACAATCCCTAACGCGGTTCAGTCACTAGCGCGACTGAAATGCGGTAGTATTTGTAAGGCGATTTATGCCTTCCAATCCCTAACGCGGCTGAGTCACTAGAGTGACTCAACCGCGTTAGGGATTGGAAATACGCTTCCCGGCATGCGTTGCAGTGCCATATTCAAAGAAATAAATTGTTTCTCCCTTCATGTCCTTTCCGTGCGTCCCCGTTCCCCTCCTGTGTCCCTTTCCCCTCCCGCGTTCCCCTTCCACCTGCCCGCCTTCCCTCTTAATATAAATAAATTCAGTAATTTAAAGAGTTTCGAAAATTGAATTTTGTTTGAACAATCATTGTTTTGAAAAATGTCATTTCCAAATTTTGACATTTTTGCAAGAGTTTTTGTAATGATTAAAAAACTTTTCAGATGTATTGTCATGTGGTTGTAATAATCCAGAAACCTTCGCGGGGGGTGTCTTGAATGTTTCAAACATTTCCTGTGCTTAATACAGCAATACATAGAAATCTCATATACTCACATACTCATATATCTACTCACATATATACCCCCAAGCAAACATATTTTGATTTTTATATTTATAGATTAATTATAAGATTTGCTATTAATTTTCCCAAAATAAAATAAAGTACGGAAGAATATTAGGCAGATAACACAAAAACAAGGTAAACAGCTACACCTACGATAATGCGTGTTTAAGTATGTGGTAGTAAATTCCAGTACCTGCTGCTACCTGCAATATTCCTACGCAATGGTAATGGCGCCGCGGGGTGATATTACGGTGGGAAGTTGATAAAATCCCAACATTTTATCTAGTCGAGGCGTTAATCAGGATACATACATCCAATTACTTCAAGAACTGGTTTCATATAGTAGTTGGTTGTCATGCCAAAAGATAACGCATATTTGTTCTGCATAATGAAGTTAAATACCACTAAAACTCAAAAAAGGCATGATAGGTACACCATACTCCTATTAAAAACTCTTATAATCATATCGATCAAGGAAATTTGAAATGCTGTAAAGGACAAAATGTTATATGTTCAGGAGAGGGAAAAGAAAGATTTATTTTCTCCAAAAATCATATATCTTGTTTTTGTAAACCTATAATTATGATTTTTTATTATAAAATAACACTGAAGAGATCTTTCAGAATGGTTAACATTTTTTATAAATTACTTCTGCATTTTTTCATACATCTGCCCTGATTATGGACACTGTAACGCTGTCCGAAATGATGGCTAAAGAAGGAGGTAGCGCAACACGGCATAACACCCCAAAATCAATTTCAAAAAATTTATTATTTTTATTTTTAAAAAAACCTCATAAAACAAACGTCACAACGTAAAGAATACACTCATTTTTCTTAGAAGTATTTCAAAAAGGCATCGAAAGAGAGAAACAACGGAGAAAATGGCGTATTTAACTAATTCTTAGATTATTTGTCCTTTACAGTATTTCAAGTTTCCACGGTCGATATGTGGTAGTCTGATCATCTAAAGGTTAAACATAGACCCATAAATTAGAGTTTTTTCCCTACATATGTAATAATTGCAATGCAATATTCAAATATTGCAAGTTTTGAAAATTTTAAAAAATTACTAGTATGGGACCAATTAATTTAAATCTTACTATTTATTATACCTTGGGCTGGGCACCAACCTATCAACTAACTCTTTAAAGTTCCGGTATGGTGGTAACTTCAGTTTTAAAATGTATTTTCTGTATGTACATATAATAATTTCGTTCCATCGCGCCTGACGTCGTTCCGCATAGAAATTTTTTTTTTGAACTTTTCCAATTAGTAATTTTTTGCGGTATTTGTTTAGCCGTTTGACATTCATTTTCTGCGACCCACGCACGGAAAGACACAAATCCCAAGTAATATAGCCTTGCCACTGAAGAGATTATTTTCTTCTGGGTTTTTCGGTTAACCATAATTTTACAGTGCACGATACTTTTGTTTTCATTTATAATTCCATGTATGTACTCAGTTTTATTACATATCAGAATGGATCAAACAGATATTTTTTTAGCGCCATTGAAAATAAGCGAGTAAAATAATTTAATTTGATTATACATATTATCAGCTAAATATTTGACAGTCGTTGGTAATAGTTAATAATACCGTATACCAAGAATTTAAATAATTATTAATTAAAAGATTTGCGAAGTTTAATGGTGCTTAAATCTTAAGTACGCTGGAGAGGGTCAATTTACGTATTTTTTTGCGATTGAAAATTGCTAATGATCGTTTGACGATTCAATTAAAAGCGATTGACAATCGAGATTTACCAAACGGGGAAATTATGTGTATTTTGTTAGAGCGCATGGATGTCACAAACAGACGCCAATGAAGCTACTGTGTGTAATTGACAATCGTTCGTTCAATTTCTCTATGTATTTGCCCTTTGGATTTCAATTGCATCGCGGAACGAGATTTATTTTACTTATAATTGCATTGTATCATATATAATCATATGCTTGTTATGTTTCAGCAGTCGTTCACAAAATAAAAGTGGTGAAAGTATTCACGGATCAATTGAAGTTCCGTCAGTCGCACTTCACTGCACATTGTCAATGACCTAAACGCGTTGACGCATTACACTAAGCACACTGATCGTCGGATTGATTAGATCTGTACCAGAAATTGATGATGTGTTTAATATAAACGATTTTCTCCCAAGCCGCTGGATAACTAGCTAGAAACAAAATCAAGAAGAAGAAAATTTCTGAAGAAGAAGGAAGAATGAATTCTGGTAATGATTAAAATAAATAAATAATTACAAAAACTGCTTACTCGGGGATGCGTTTAAAGTAGTGCAATCCCATACTTCTGGCACGCAGCACTCTTCCAGGCATAGGCCGTGTTCCTCATTCCAACCATCCTTGTTTTTACAGCTTTTTACTGCAAAGATGGTAACTCGCCCCACAGAAAAACGGTGCTTTTTCTAGGGTACCCAAAAACTACGCAGTTGGTATTGTATTACGTTCAAATTTGTTCCACGTAATGCTTCAAGTTGACAAAGTGCTAACCTAAGTTGACCAAACGTATCTACATATTATGAGATAGCATGAAAAGCGTGAACAATGTCCTTTTGTAATTTTACCATCAAACATCATTAGTTTTGGCAAATCCACCGGAATTCATTTTGGGGGAATATTACGGAAATTTTAATCGAAATAATGTAATCCCCAGTCTAAAGCCTCGATGACACACGGCGAGTTTACAAGCTACTATCTGGGAAATTCACTATCTGTTAGTAAACTCGCCCAGTGTCATCGTGTTACTTGCTGACTAGCAGCGACTAGCAGATTGTTGACAATCTACGAAAAAAAGTTGAAAGGTCGTCAACTTTACTCGCCTACACGCTTGCTCGTGATTGGTTTATTTATGTTTCCAACATGGCTTCCGATAAACAGCTGATTTCGACTGTCAAACATCTGAAGAATTAGTTCACGCGGGCCTCGTTATTCTTGTTGCTGGCGCTAGCACCGGCCTCAGTTTCCTACGCTTCTGAGCGAGTGGACAGTTTTGTGTGTCATCATGACAATCTCACTCGCCGATTTACCCGCTTTTAAACTTAGTAGATAGTAGCTTGTAAACTCGCCGTGTGTCATCGAGCCTTAACCGATGAGGTTGTCTCTTATGACTAAATTTTATGTTATTTACAAAGGTATCTTGTTTTAAAACACACTGAGGCCAGCACATAACGTCGTCATTTTTGGAGACATCCAAAAACTAATTGTAGATACTACCATTATTAACTCTTTAAATGTCATCGTTCATAGGGATATGGCGAATCTTGCGGGTGGATCTGTCCACCAATTGCAAGGCAGGACGAATCAGGAGAGATTGGTTTGGGGACACCTTTGGACCTCTCCAGAAGGACTCTCTCGGAACATTACCGTGCACCGCGGTGGGAGGGATAGATTCATACTTCTGTCACTCCTGGACACACTGACCCCATATTTTCTTTCCTAGAACTTCCTCTCCTTCTTTTTTTCTAAAAAGATCCTCCACACAGCATCTCCAGAGATCTCATAGTCCCTGAAGGGAATTATTTTCTTCAGTGCCTCCTGTGTGAAGCCAACATTAAAAATGTGTATAATAATTTATTTTTATGCTAAGAAAATTATTCAATCGGAATACTAATATAAAAATATATTCGCGACTTCCGAAATTTAAATTAGGTCGGGGAATATTCCCCGAAAGCACATCACTTTTTGATATTTTCACGCACAAAAGCATTTAATGAATTATTTTTGGGGCTTTATGCCGTGTTGCGCTCTCTCTTTCTATAGTCAACTTTTTGGACAGCATTACAGTATTCACCATCAGGGTAGATGTTGTAATCATTACATGTGGGTAGGTGTCCGAAATTTTCGCTAAAGAAGGAGGTAGGTATCCCAAAAATAAATCGCCATAGTAATAAAACTTCTTTACCATCAATCCTGTTGATCTCTCTTTAGCATATTTCTTCTCCATTGTCTTACATCACAAGAAGCACGCTCTGAAAAAATACGGTGTGGCCGTTTTTATTTTTAGTTTTGTACCACACCATATCCCGACAAGGCAATAATCTGATATCGATCTCTTCACAGCCATGGGCTACATTTATTGAAATTCGCTTAAAACTCGATTATTTCAGGTTAATCGCAATGATATTGTCAAAATCTCTGACCCGTGCATCGCAGATTCAGTTATTTATTAGCGATCGTGATCAGTGAACAGTTAAATGATTGTACAGTTCAAAGACTAAATCGGCATTATATTCGGAACGGAATAAAATGAACTGTTTTCTGATCATCTCGCAGCTGAACGGAAACAAACGGTACCTCGGCGGCCAATACAAGTACCACCTACCCGCATCACTCTTCTTCTCGCTAAAGTAGCGAGTTCATTCGTAGGTTGGGTTGGATGTTAGGATTAGGACCGGTAGTAAATTAGCCAATGACCACTAGGCATTAAGCGGTAGTGTTGCCATGTGCACGGTTTTTACCATGTTTTCGAGGTTTTTTGTGCCATTTCTACCTCTATGGTTTTTCACAGATCAACAAAAGTGTGTACTTTTGAGTGGGATACACTTTTTTGGTTCCATGCCAACTCAGAATGAAGTCAACTAAACACCTCTTGAAAAGTCGTTAAAAGCTTTGAAAAAAAATTGAAAATAGCTCTTAACCTTTCCCATACCATACTAAAAACACCCTCGACAAACCGACTTGTAACACAGCGTTACTCTATGGGATTTGGAAATTATTTCGGGTTTTTTGTAAAAATATTGTTGTGGATATTTTTTATTTGGCTTATATTAATTTATTGTAAGAAAAAAATATTGATTTTGTGCCCTAAAACTGAAATATTAAAAAATAATCATTCATGATAAATAATCAAATATTATTTGAAACGCCCAACAAGGCGGGCCGGCTGTGACAGCGACCGCCTAGGGTCACGTTAGCCTCCAGAATAGAACCATTGTTTCAGAAAGCCACATGTGGAATGCGCTAGGTACTAGTAAGGGCTGACACCGACCTACTATCATTTTTTAAATACATTTACAAAAAATACTTTATCGTAAAGAGCTTTTTATGTTTGCTGATCTAAGTTAATACCTGATTGAATGGTTTTAACACTAGTTGCGTAGAGAAATAGATTACAAGAAAAATACAATACCTACTTAAAGAACACTCGAATTTTTTTTTTACAGTTTTACGCAAAAGCAAACCACGAAAAAAAATTATAATTATTTTGAAGTGAAAAACTTCTTTAGCACCGTTGTGATTTGAAACTGGATGAAACGAAAAAGCGACACTAAAAAGAAACAATAAGCAAACCACTAAAAAAATAATTTTATAATTACTTTGAAGTGAAAACTTTTTTAGCACGGTTGGGATTTGAAACTGGATGAAACGAAAAAGCGACACTACAAAGAGACAAACACATGCATCTATAGCATTTATAGAGAATGGGTTAGAATATTCGGTCTCCTCTTTATGCGGTGCTTCGTAGCCTTCCGACTCTTTTTTCTGAAGTTTTCGCTTCTACCGGTGTGAACTGCATACTAGTATTTTTTTATAATACTCGTATGTTTTAACATTTTTCAGAAAATTTGAAGATAACCTTTAGGATAAAATTTACTTTTATGACTGGAAATAGCAAATAGTTTACATAGCAAATAGTTTACATAGCAAATTAAAAACATTTATTTTACAGGAACATAACGACAAAAACCAATTAGGTAAATTCTTATTTAAACATTAATCCGACGTGTTTAACAAAACAAAATATAAGTAAAAATGTAGATGTAAGAGATTTTTTACAAAAAAGCAAAACAAAGACTTTGTTATTATATTTACCTAACTATTATGTAATGCATTCGTCTATAGTAAATCTACATTAAATCGTAAAATGGCGACCACGCGCCATCTAGTACTATACGAAACTATTAGAACTTTAGCTGTGGAGTGCACTGTAGTGCAGACATACAGTATTTTTTTACATTAGCTTCACACATGAGGCTATGAGGAAAATGATTTGCTTCAGGGCCTATGTCATCTTTGGGGAGAGGTCTTCCTGCTGGAGAGGTCAAAAGGTCTCCCTCAACCAGTCTCTCCCGACCCGACCAGCCACGCAGAGCCAGTTGGTAGGCAGACGTACCCGCCTCCAAGATCCAGAACCAAACCTACCCCATGAACCTGGGCACCCCTGCTAAGTCATCAAACGTAACAAACTACTTGGGGTCACTTATGGCAGAAGTGTTGGTTGTTCAATAAACGGTTTTCGGGGCATAACGTTCATTGGTAAAATGCATGCAATCTGTTAACCATAAGTTGTTATAATAGTTTGTCTAGTTTGTGGTTAGTAATAAGATAAAGCACCGTATCAATATATTACATGTACGTACAGCGATATAAATGTTATTATTATTAACTATGAATTACTTGTGTAGGTTGTCTGACAATGTTAATAAGCTTACCTTTTTGGTCATGATCATGCTTATTGTTTCCTTAAGCGTATATAATACCCTCGGAACATTTCGTTAACTGTCAAAATGTGTTCATTTTAACATCGCTAGATGGCAGTAGGGGTGTCTTCCCAGATTTCAAAAGGTCAACATTATACTTGCGTTATGTACATCCAAGCACAGTATTTTTAAATAACGAAGTAAAAGCAAACCAATAACAAAGTGTGGTTTGTTTATGGAACTTATTCTGTTGGTAGAATATCTAGTATGATCCTTTTTATAAATGTTTCATCATTTGCTTGTTCTTGGTCCTTCCACATAGGCTTACATTATAAAAAGCGTTTGGAATCTCGTGGTTCACATTTGGAGTGGATTTAATGAAGTTTTTTTTTTAAATTTAACTTCTAAATATTCAGTTGTTTATTGTTTTTAAAACTATATATTTTCTAGAATTCATCATTATTATTACTATCCCCAAATTCTAAACGTATATTTGATAGAATATCTATAAATATTAATAACATCATTAATAATATTGACTTCGAGAAATAAAAGAAAGTTTCTTTTTTATTTATATATTTATTTTGTGTTATTTTGTACAACTACACAATATTTTTTTTAAATCATGGCAGTAGCTGTCGTGCAAGGCTGCAGAAAACCATGACAAAACTGCAGCGACACTCTTTATTTTAATAAAGCATACATATAATAAAAATCGTTTATTCCAGAACTAGCGAATTCCAGGCAGAGCTCGCTATTATATGTATACATATAGAAACCATCACGGGCATGCACACATAAAATCCCCAAAAGTGTCATCGCAATTGGATGAATGGTTAGCAACGCACAATTTCATGATGCCAGAACTCACTATATACAGGATTTTAAGGGACGTACTTGACTTACTTTAACCAATGATTCCTGACATTATTTGGAGTAAAAAATGTAAATGAAATTTTGGTCTCCGGTGACTTTTTTTTTCATTTTTTTTTTTCTTTAAAATCAAACAAAAAAAATTCTTCCGCATGTCGTCACTGGTCACTCAGCTGAGTAACAGACCAACCACTAACCACCCCTCCAACTATCCAACAACTACAATTTTTTTACATTTTTGTAGAAAAAAAAAACATGAAAAATGTCACCGGAGACAATTTTTTTTTTACATTTTTTACCCTAAATCATGTCAGGAATCACTGGTTAAAGTAAGTCAAGTACGTCCCTTAACACCCTGTATATAGAAACCATCGCAGGCATGCACACAACTCACCAAAGTTTCCTCGCAATCGGATAAACGGTTTAGTAACGCATTTTCATGACGCCGGAGCTCACTATTATATATAGAAACCATCGCGGGCATGCACACATCAAATCCTCAAAGTGTCATCGCAATCGGATGAACGATAGCAACGCATAATTTCATGATGCCAGAACTCACTATATATATATATAAATAGGGTATCCCAAAAGAAAGTTGATATTTGTTTTGCTTTCTGTGTGAACGCAACTTTTCAGCAAGACGGAGCAACATTACATACGTCCAATACGTCTCTGCCATGAGTTCGTGAAATTTTACCTGGCAAATTGATCTCCAGGAGAGGTGAAATAAATTGGCCTCCTCGTGGTCCTGACCTAACTCCTATGGACTTTTTCCTGTGGGGTTATCTCAAATCTAAAGTGTACACAAAAAATCCGACTTCCCTGATGCAATTAAAAGAAAATATCCGTCACGAAATGGCAGCCATCACGAAGCCTACCTGGCAAGCCGTCATAAGAAATTTTACTCTTCGATTAAATGAACGCCGCGAACGTGAGGGTTTATATTTGGACGATATTATTTTTCAGAAATAAATTCCCAAATTGTGTATTTTAGCATTTAATAAACATTTTTTCGACAGAACCTTTACTATTTTTTTAAATCGATCCACTAAATATCAACTTTCTTTTGGGACACCCTCTATATAGAAATCATCACGGGCATGCACACAACAACTCACCAACGTTTCCTCGCAATCGGATGAACGGTTTAGTAATGCATTTTCATGACGCCAGATCTCGCTATTATATATAGAAACCATCGCGGGTATGTACACATTAAATCCCCAAAGTGTCAACGCAATCAGACGAACGGTTAGCAACGCATAATTTCATGATGCCAGAACTCACTACATATACAGAAACTATCGCGGGCATGCACACAACAACTCACCAAAGTTTCCTCGCAATCGGATGTACGCAGAGTAGTACAATGCAATACATTCCGTGTTTCATTAGTTTACATTAGTTTCAATATCCCGTAATAGATTTTTCTTGCATTTCTTAATTTTTTCTGTTCTAATTAGTGTCGCTGCTTTTCTTTTTTTCTCCAAGGCGGACATAATATATTGTGGGTCACGAATGGGCATAGATCTTTTAAATCTTGAATCTATAATTTCTGGTAATAAACAATCCATAAAGAAAGTACTTAATCTGCTTTCCATTTTTTCTCCCCAAAATTTGTCGTCTCGTTTAATTAATTCTATTTTTAATGGAATTGCTTCACCCAACCAGACGGCAAAAATACATACAGTCTTTTTGGAAATGTGAAGTTGACCCTGTACTTGATAATACCAGTTGTGATTTGTGTTTGTAAAAATAAAATTGTTTTTTTTATCTTGCTTCCAGAACGTTATTTTTTTTTTTGCTATTGCTTCTTCAAATAGCATCCCACTAGCAGAAATCGGACATTTAATTTATAATATTGTACTGTCATTTACCAAACCATCTGGGGTGGCTCCTAAGAACGGGAAAATATCATCAATAAATAACCCACAGTCATCGACGACAATATTTTCTTGAATGCAAAGTTGCCTTTTTGCAACTTGCTCATGGTCCCTACCATATTGAATAGATTTTATATTATCTAGAGAGCGGCCGTATAATATTGTTTTAACTAAATTAGCACAACTAATGGATTGACTTCGTTTACAGATATTACCAAATAAAGAAGCTGTTAACATGTTTCTTCTGCGTTCAAGCCACTCCCCGCTATCAGACTGTAAGACAGTTCGTCTTTCGACTGCCTTCTTTTCACTTTGTGAAATGTCGAGTAGCTTTAAGAATTCTGCCTTAGCACATTCATATGCATCTTGTTCCATATCCGTTTTTTCGCACAATTCGCCATAATGGTTATCAGGTGCTCCCGATTTTGTAAGCAAATGTCTCCCTTGTTTTTTTCGTAAAGATCTTTTATCGTTTGTTTTAGAAGCCATTCTTCTTTTTGCTCTTTTCAATTCTAACCGTTTTAAAAAATTACTAGGACTTCTGTTGAAAATCTGCTTATGTAAAGAATAATAAGGTCTCTTGGAATTGAAAGAAACTACTGCAGCTGCACAACGACCCATATAGGACTGTTTTAAAGAATAATTTATTCTTTTTCCGCCAATAAATTTTGCAATAACTCCATTAAAACTCTCAACAATATTACTGTCTAAACAATATACTAGACTTCGGGCATTACTGACAAGCCGAGAATTAGCGTCCATAATTTTTGAAAATATAATATTGTTTTGTAACTGTGGAACGTGATTGTAATCTAATATTTTATTCGGATCAAGTTTAAATTTGCAGAAGTATGGTAAACAATCTTTATGTTCACCGAAAACATGTTTGGGTCCATTTAATAAATCTTTCCTTAAATCGGTAATTTTTTGGTCCAAAGCACTATTTGATTGCATCCTGTAATTTGCAGCTCCGACTACCGCCTTCCTAAGACGAAGTTTGTTGGTTGAAATAATTTTTCTGAACTCCAAAGGAAAGCCAGTATCTTTTGTAATTTTTTAAATTTGATTGCTGTAGTTTCGAATTAAGTGGTTAGAGCATTCTATTTTCTGTACTGTAATATTGGGATACGGGTGACTGTTTTTAATTCTGGCATAAGTACTGGAGTCTCCATCGGCAATGAGGGTTGAATATATAAGACCGTACATACTCATCGATTGTTGGAACCCGTCTAAAATTGCTTCAGCTTCCATTCCGCTTGACGAACCAACATAATTTTTAAAGCAAGTGTGCTCGGGCATAGGAATTTTCAAATTTATAGCTCTTGCGCAGGTTGTACAGTACTTGTTTTTAACTGCCATGTAAATAATTTTTTTTGTGCGGTAACCGATAATCGTAGCAGCTCCTGAGAGGGCGGAGTAGTTGGTTTTATAAGATCGCTTGGACCAACACGCATCAGCTACTACAGTGATCATCGGCGTCCCGTTTTCGTCAACATCGCCGCTTTGAAAAGCCAGTTTTTTTTCTTCGTCGGCTGCCGCAGCCATACTGGTAAATTTGGTTTTCTCCCACCATTCACAAACCTTCTTATGGCATTTTCCATATCCAGCAATAGATAAGGACGGAATTTCAAGGGTAGCACATAGCTCTTCCATGCCCGAATAACCCGATCCTATGCTCATTATTCCCGACACAAAAGATTCGTTGATGCCAATGCCTTCTTGTAGGCTTTCGGATGTTTTAAGTTTAAAAGTTTTACCACATAATACGCATTTTAAATTAAATGTAGAATTCAAACCATTTCTATTTTCTGAGGTAATTCGTAAATGCTTTAAATTGCAGTTAAAAAGGGAATCATGTTGACTAATACATTGGAGTTGTTTAAAAAAATAATCAAATTGTACTACTCTCCGCCCTTCTATGCAAATATCATCGCTTTCTTCTATCACCTCTTCAATAGTAAGCTCCTGCTCCGATTCTTCACAGCTCCATCCTTGGTCTTCGGTCACAGGTAATTTCGCCAAAGAACTACTGTTTTTTTGCTCCTAAACAATGTAGAAATAAAAACTGATTACCATGCTATTCAATCTGATTTTGAGATTGTTAATATACATTTTGATAAAATACAAACCTATTATCACGATGTTGGGAACACGTGTCATAAAAATCATAAAAATTCAAAAAAATTCCCGCCCATCGACAATATATTTTAAGAGGGCCAACGCAGGTGCATGTAACAAATGTTCCGATATATCAGGAATATCCTTTAATAGATTACCTAAATAAAAGTACCTTTTCGACAGAAGTGGCTGATGATCCAATAAGAATATCCTCGTGCTCTAAATCTTCCAAGTTTGGTCCTTTGTGTGCAATATTTACGGTAGGCTCATTTGGTTCTATCGTATGTTGGTGTTCTTGCTGTATTTTTTCCTAAATAAAAAAGCAAAAAATATATTAAGGAGTTAAGACGAAAATTCCCTCCCCCCTCCCGGGACTCCGACGCACTCAAATTCATTTGTTATTTGAAGCATACCTTGTTTGGAGTATTTTTTCCGGCTGCCATGGATAAATTATGTTTTGATCTACAAATAGAAAAATAATATTATTATTTGGAACTTTACGACACAAAACATATATAGAATTTCTTTGATTTGACAATGTGTGTGTGAATGGTTACGTATTTATACGCAGAAAGGCGATATTTTTGTTAATTTCCTTTAAAACTTTTTTTGTCTATTTCTTAAACACCATGTACATTAAACATTATTCACTTCATTTGAAATTTTAGATAAAAATAAATAAACAGTAATAAAGGGTAATAAATTTTTGTATTTATTACCAAACACCGTGCACAAAATTGCGGCGAAATTTATGTCTTGCCGAAACACCGGGCGTGCTACGTATATTATAGCTATGTATGTGTACACATTTAATAGCATCTCCCACACGCACACTTCGGAGCGACCGAGTTCCGCGCCCGCTTAAGGCCGCCGCGCAGAAAAGTCTCATAGTGAACTGCGCTGTAAACCTATCGGTCTTTACTTTTCTGCACGGCGCGACTCGTGTCGAAGTGTGCGTTTGGAGCAAAACATGCCAGCTGCCAATAGACATGAAGATCGTACTAACCTACAGGAAAAAACGCGCAGGCAATGTTATATTTTTACACGTTTGGACATTCATCCGTTGAAAAGTACATCACGCACAATATTTACACGAAAAAAGACAATTTGTGATTACTTACTGTTTTTGTATCTTCCTGATATTGTTGCAATCTTTCAAGTGAGTCGGTATTCTACGTTTAGAGCCATTAATGAAACATTTTGAGGGCATTTTCGAAATTTACAGACTATAAAACGAGGAGCGTATAGTTTCAACGCCTATCAACGGGAGATTCTAGCCCGGAATGAGTTAAAAGCTCTGGAGTGTGTTAGAATTTGGTGTAAAATGAAGTATTTATTTAATTGTTAATATCCACAGATATCATAACGATAATAAGAGGCCGTACTTCTACAGATGTATGTATTATGTACATATTTTAAATTAAAAATATTGTGTAAAATCATTATTAATGCGACAATCATAGATTTAAGTTTAAAAAATGGGATGTATGGTGTATCAATGTTTTTATTTTTCATGGTCGAATGCCTACATCAATTACAAAAAAAAATAAGCAGATTGAAAAATAAAGGTCCATTATTTGGTAACAAAAAATATCAGGTCCGAGAATGACACTTGAAAGGTAGTATTAAGCCGTTTTAGAGAGCCGTTTTTCAGAAAATAACCATTCTGCCCCTATAACACACTCTTAAACAAAGACAGTAAGCGTTCTAGAATAGTAAAAAAAAAATTCTATAAAAAAATATTCTAAAAATCCCAACATTCATTGCAAAGGGTACCTTTAATTCATTGAAACCTAACCATTTATATTTATTGCTACTTCCTTCCATGTAATAATCATTTGTAATGGCGTCACTTTGCTACTGTTTCAATGGAAAGAAAGTCCCTTTTTAAAATAATTATTTTATGGGGGGTAGTTTTGGTAATAAAATAGGTAGGTAAGATCCTAAATATTGCACCCGACCCTCACAAGAGTTTTATGGTGCTGCAGTAATGTTTACAATCGTATTTTGGATGAAGTATTGTCTTCGATTCCGAAACTACATCATGCAGCAGAGAGGATATACCACCAAAACCCTCTATCTCGACAAATACTCCTTGCTTCATTCGCATTCTTAAATCGTCTAATACTCGTCCAGATAAATCTGAATAAATAGATGCTTGGTTGCGTTACGGTGAACTCTATCGGAGGACTACCGCTAGGTAAGAGGTACATCCAAACGTGCTCTTTTTAAAATGATTTATCTGTATATTTCTATTATTCTGTCTCTTGGCGTGGTGGTTCGACTGAAAGTATTCGATTCACTTGACCATGCCATGACTTACTTGGCTATTATTCACTTCGCGTCATATCTTCCTTTTTGAATGCCCTAACTAAATAAGCGTACCTTTTAATCCCATCCATCAAGTACACTTGAAGTGACTTTATCACTAAACGGCGCTATAAAAAGGTGGAAATTATTATAATTTTTATCGGCCTTGTATCCTTTCCAGATCTCCATAAATTAACATGGCTCAACTTATAATGTAACTATATGGTTTTACAGCACATATGTATCAGGAATCTCATTTAAAGAGCATTTCAATAATTATTCTAGCTTTGCCAGGTCAATGCTTTACTTTTCAATTTGGGAAGCGGGTATGGGTGCCGCCGCCCCGGGAACCATTTATTGGATAACCAACACTTCTGCCAAAGGTCATTCCGCCTACCAACTGCATGGCAAGCCGGATCGGGAGAGAATGGTTGAGGGAGTCCCTTTGGCTTCTCCATCTGTTCTCTCTCGGAACATCGCCTTACACCGTAGTGGAAGAGATGGATTCGTACGTCCGTCACTCCTGGACACAATGACACCCAGATTCCTACCCACCCCTTATATCTTTTTCCTTCTCAGAACTTCCTAACCTTCCTTTCCTAAAAAGACCCTTCACACATCACCCCCCAAGGATTACATAGGCCCTGAGGGGAATTATTTTCCTCAGGGCCTCCTATGTAGAGCTATTGTAAAAAAAGCACTGCATTGTCATTGTCTTAATCAAGTCTTCCACGAAGAGATTATTTGATAAAAATAAAATGAAATTAAATAAACATTTATTACTTCTGAACTAATGTGGCATGACCCTGCAAATAACCCAAAACCCATAAAACTAAACAAAAAATATCCCCCGTCATCTGATTGTCTACAATCGTAACATTTTGTCGTTAATTTTAAGGAAATACGCAGAAAGGGATTAAAAATGACTCTGGTTTGAGGATCAGGTGGTCGGTTGGCCGAACATTCCGATGTGGTTCCTTATTTTTTTTGTGGCTCTTTTTTTAATGAAAACGGAATGTCAAGCAACTCAAGTTTTTTTGCAGCAAGATAATTAATATTGTCATCTCTGTTTTCAGACATTTCGAATTAATGCACTAGAAAGCGACGACAAACGTATTATGATGTCAACTTGAGAAGTAAAATAATCTCTACAGATAGGCAAAAGGTTTTAACGTTTTATTTTACATCTCTTTTTGTCATAAATAACTAAAAGGAGATCGTAATATTGGACGTAGGTTAATGAGGTTGGAATGAATTAATGTTTTGTCTTCTCTGTTATTCCTATAGAAATTTAAAATTTGTTGTCTCATCTGACATAGAAATGTGTCGACTTTTAGGAAAACATTTTTTATTATTTTATACAGAATCGTCACAATTTTTTAAATATTTTTTACGGATGCAAAAATATATTTTTTAGGAATACCTAAAATGTTGATTTAATGATTGAAGCATTTGAGGAGTTATTGATGTTTTAAAGAGCGTTGTAAACTATAATCGCATTGTGGATCCGTGAGTGTTAACCCAACCTAACATAACCTATTAAACAAATTGTTTATATACTTATATTTTTTAATCACTTTTAATAGCTTTTCTAAGGAGGTGTTGAGTTAGTTTTATCCGTTCTAAGGTCACATTGTAAATTGTTACGTAGAATCATCAAATGTACTAATTTATGTTACCCGTGATGTGCGTTATTGTTGTTTTATTTCATAAAAAAAAAAAAATTATAAAAGTAAAATTTTAAAATTATTCTTTTAAATAAATAATAATAATAGATTTGGACAACTTATATAGCGCTGTTTTTGCGAAAAATCGCCTCAAGAGCGCTGTACAAATTAGCATGGATTTTACATTAGAATTTACTTAACTTAGGAGGCTAGATAACAACTCGTCTTGCAGCTATCAAGCGCATGGATTATTGGAATTCTAGCCCCCCGATAAATTAAATTAAATATCTTTTTATACACGTATTTCAATTTACTTAACTATGTAGGGGGCTAGATAACCACTCGTCTTGCAGCTATCAAGCGCATGGATTGTTGGAATTCTAGCCCCCCAATAAATCAAATAAAATAAAATAAAATAAAATAAAATAAAATAAAATAAAATAAAATATCTTTTTATATGTAGGTACGTATTTTAATTTACTTAACTGTGTAGGAGGCTAGATAACAACTCGTCTTGCAGCTATCAAGCGCATGGATTATTGGAATTCTTGCCCCGCAATAATACATTTACCTTATGTATTTGGTAATCTACTTAACATCCTAAGTCTAGCTTAATCTAACTTAATCTAACTTAATCTACTTAATCTAACCTAACCTAACTTAATCTTACTCACACATACTCAAAACCTATATTTAATAAATCTGCAGTCCATAACAACAATTGCAAAGAAACCATAAAAATAACATGTAATCAACGCTGATGAAATTGTATATACTCGTAATACACTGTAATAATTGTCACTGTGAACTGTTTATTATTATTGATTGTTGTTTTAAACACTATCTCTTAGGTATTTTATTGTCATTTATCACTTCATACGTACGGCACTGGTAGAAACCGAAGGGCGCGGGATCAGTCCGATGTCTTCCTAGTCCATGTGCTTAGGGGCGGGGGGCAGGCGCGGGCGGTTGGCAGCGGGGGCAGCTAGGGATGTAGATATTGCAGAGGTCATCAGTTGTTTCTCTTCTCTGGTGCGCTTCTTAGAAGGCCGCTTCGGTGGCCCACACATCGAACGGGTCATATGGTCCACAGTCGTAAATACAGCGACTGCGGGCGAGCAGCGGGGGTTGCAGTAAAGGTGCGGGTGCGCAGGGGTACGGCTACGACACCCAACGACCGAACAAATGACCACATCTGGTAAATGTTCGCTACCCATCCTGGGTTTTAAACACTTCGCATCTAATGAATCACGATAACAATCTGCACATATTCTTAAAACTCGTTATACGTCCACACTGCTTGCGATAAAATTATTTTGAGTTCACATATGTAATGTACACAGAGTAATAAACATTATTTGACACTTTTAAGGTCTCAAAATGTTAATTATTCCTCTTATTTAATAAGGGATAACGAGACCGGCCAGAATGCGTCAGGCTGCTCCGAGCATATTCTAAATAAAGCATTATAGATTCTTTATTTAAGTACAGTTAATTTCTTATTTGTAGTCTGAATGAAAAGCTTACGAAATACATTGTTTTTAACTTTCGTAACATGGTAAAACAAAAGTTTTTTCAACCCTGAAACATAGTTTTTTTTTTTAATTTTTGGAATATGGCAACACTACTAAGCAGTGAAGACAGCAGGCGAAACAATGATTTATTTCAACTTATCACAGAAGTTCATACGTAAATCAATATTGACGTGACGTTGAAAAAAACAACGATTAACAGTACGCATTGATAATTCGTGTTTAAAAGCTGAGATAATATGTTTATATTTCAATGGAGCAAAATTGGTGTGGGGTCTATTGCGTATCCTGCAAACTTTACCTTAATAATATTTGACTTATTATATAGCGCCGTTTTTGTGAAAAATCACCTCAAGGGCGCTGACCTTGTTCTGAGATATGAGGTATCAAAGTTTGCAAAAACGATTTCTCATAATCTATTTACCAATTTCGATTTTGAGGTTGAATCTTGTGTAAAATATTAATTGAACATATTTTAAAGGAAAAAATATAAATAGGACGTGTACTTACCATTTTAGAACATACCTATATATGCAAATAGAACCATATGAACAAGTTAGGGCATAATAATTCATTGCATAAGGTTCTGATTTCATTTCCCTAACACAGTGCCACGTCTTGTTTAAATATTTTCCATTACGATAATGTTCGCGCATTATATACTGGGATTGGTTAGGTATGCATTCGCAGACTTGGTGGATAGCAAATGTCAAAATCCTGAAATTATCTCACCTGCTTAATATTCCCTTCCTAAATGTCACCATGAAAAAAGACAATGGTTGCAACAAAAAATACCCAACTTTGGAGAGGTGACAGTGTGCTTTGAAGCTCAGTGCAAATTAACAACTCGGACAAGGCGCATAGATTATAACATCTTTCTATAAGAATATTACGATTTTGAAGTTTAAATATAGCATTGTGAAGTGTACACAACGACCTGGAGACCAGTGAGGCCCCATCTGCAACGGTGGGTCCTATTTTCCTTTTTCCAATCCGGGCTTATCTTATTTTCCAAAAGCCCAGATCTGAACCATCGACTGACTATCCATCAGGTGTTGACAGTGCATTCATATTTAATCGTTCCTGTAACTTAGCGATCAAGTAGTTTTGGGGCTGGTCCTTCGGGGCTGCATAGGGCTTTGCTCTGCAGTACTTAACCGCCAAAGATACAGTGGAGTCGCAGTTTCGCGACACTAAATGCGGAAAACTAAAATAAAAAAGATTGAACCTCAAAACCAAAAATAGATTACGGAAATTCCTCTTTGCATGCTTTGAAACCCCAAACATGGTAAGGCGAAGTTAGAACTCTATATCCAAGCAAAGTGTCGAACTATAATGCGCCTCGAAACAACGATTAAATGTCAGATACAAACAAAATATAGAGTGTAAGTAATTTAGAACCTTGCAAAATAAATAAATGATTATTTAAAAGGATTGATGTTAGTACTTTTTCAAAAAATGTATTTATTAAATTATTGTTTAATAAATTATTTATTATTTAATTGTCTGGGATATTTTTGAAAATATTTCCCTTAATGAGAGTATACATATTCCTGCTGTTCACATCAATATAAACGACGTTAAAACTAAAATTAAATCTCTAGACAAAAACAAGAAGGCCGGACCTGACAATATGCATCCCAATATACTTATTAATTGCATTGCTTCACTGGCTGACCAATTGTTTATTTTTAAATCAATCTCTCGACACATGTTGCTTCCCTGACATTTGGAAACATTGTTATATAACACCTATATTAAAAAAGGGTAATAAAAGTGATATCACTAACTATAGACCAATATGTAAGCTATCTTTAATCCCAAAACTCTTTGAAAAACTATTGCTTGATCAAATTTCCCCATGTATTAACCATCTCATTGTTCCGAATCAACACGGATTTTTGTCGGGCAGATCAACTCTAAGAAATCTTTCGTTATATGAAAGCTATATATCAAACGCATTAGCTAACAGAACTCAAGTCGATTCTATATATACGGATTTCATCAAGGCCTTCGACAAAGTTTGCCATAAAATTCTACTGGTTAAGTTACGTAAGCTAGGTATTGATGGAAAACTTTTAGACTGGTTTGCAAGCTATCTATCTGATAGAGGGTTCCATGACATTTCATCCTGCGACAATTCATCCGGCGACAGTTCATCCTGCGACAGTTCATCCTGCCGACACTTCATCCCGCCGACAATTCATCCGGCGACAATTCATCCTGCCTGATCATTTAGAAGATTTTTTCTTCAAGTAAGTATGCAAAGAGGATATACGGCCGTACAACCTAACCTAACCTAACCTAACCTAACCTAACCTAACCTAACCTAACCTAACCTAACCTAACCTAACCCAACCTAACCAAACCTAACCTAACCTAACCTAACCTATTTAGTAAAAATATTTTTACAGCGGATTTCCACTCAAGATGCCTTCAGATATAAGTATATCGATTTTGGTTGTACGGCCATATATCCTCTTTGCATACTTACTTAATAAAAATCTTCTAAATGATCAGGCAGGATGAATTGTCGGCGGGATGAACTGTCGGCAGGATGAACTGTCGGCAGGATGAACTGTCGCCGGATGAATTGTCGCAGGACGAATTGTCGGGTCACCCTGATAGAGTACTACTTGTTAAAATTAATTTGTTCCTTTCCAATCAATTTATAGCTACCAGTGGTGTGCCACAAGGGTCTCATTTAGGCCCATTTTTTTTTTTCTCTTTATAAACGATATTGTTGATATATTTGATAAAGATGTAAATATGTTGCTTTTTGCAGATGATTTGAAAATATTTAAAATAATTAAATCCGTCGAAGATTGTATCTGTCTACAGAATAATGTACACAAGTTAATCAATTGGTGTTCTGTTAACAAACTTTTTTCTGAACATAAATTCGACAACCAATTATTCATCCGTATGTACTTAATAACTCTACCCTTACCTCTGTCAAAGAAATTAACGACCTGGGCATAATTTTCGACTCTAAATTAAACTTTATATCCCATATAAACACAATCGGTAATAAAGGAATGAAAATGCTTGACTTCATTCTTCGAAATTCCAGAGGTTTTAGGAATATTTCAACACTAAAAATTATGTATACATCCTTAGTACGTAGTCAAGTCGAATATAACTCCTTGATCTGGTCCCCCCATTTTAAAATACATTCAGATTCAATCGAAAAAATTCAACATAAATTTCTAAGACATATTAATTTTAAACTCGGTATTCCCATTGAAAACATAAACTACAATTACTTGATGAAAGAATTAAATTTATTAAGACTCTCAGATCGAAGAATTATATCCGACTTAATATTTATGTTCAAAATTGTAAATGGTAGCATAGACAGTCCTGATTTAGCTATGCTCATTGAATTTCATATTCCCACGAGAACCACTCGATCTAAAATCCTGTTTAAACGTAACAATAATAGGACTGAGTATACGAAACACTCCCTTTTACCTAGGCTACAAGATGTTACTAATAGCTATCCAGATGTGGCAGATCTATTTAACTGCATGGAAGGTAGGTACAAGAGGGCTATGCTATCAAACCTTTACAGTCAATATTGATTCTAGTTGAATTATAGATTTTTGTTCGTAATTCTCTCTTTGGTGTCATTTTCTCATTCAAATGCCATAATCATCTGTTAAACAATTTTTTTTATTATTTCTATATTATTATTTTTGATTTTGTGATATGTAATCAGTTCTTATGGTATATGTATACCGTTGAAATTAAATAAATATATCAGAGAAAATATATTACAGATGATTCTAAAAATTATTTTCGGTATAGAAATGAGCAAAAGAAATGCTTTTGAATATATTATAATAAAACAAATATTTACCTTTTTTTACTTAATTTTATTGACCGTAACCGGTTTCAGCTCGTTAAAGCCATCTTCAGACTGGTACAAATTATTCTTTGTCTACGGTTTATGGTTTGAGAGGAAGAGGGGTGGTATTCAAGGATTTTAATCAATTAGGTAAGTCGTTTTACGACAAATGTAATTTACAACAACAAATGTGTTTTAGACTGTCGAATCTCTAGTTATTTTGGTAATTGCAGCAGGCTAATTACCGTCGGTTTGTAGCTCACTTCAATATTATTCAGGTAAAAACCTTAAAATAGTAATATGCATATATGTAATATGCAGTAATATGCATATATTGACCTAATTTTATTGTCAAATCGTTATTATATTTATTATGTATGGAATTTTGTTTGATTTTTGAAAATTTCTAATTTATTGCTTAATTTCATAATAATTTCGAAATTAAAATATGTATTTGGGTGACGTAATGACCTTTCCTACTCCAATGTAAACATGTATCCCTTCAAAAAGCAATAAAGAAATTTAAAAAATCCCATACATCATAAATATAATAACGATTTGATAATAAAATTAGGTCAATAATAATGCATATCACTTGTAAGGTTTTTCCCTAAATAATATTGATTAATACTGAATTTTTATTGATTATTGTGACAAAATCGCGACGATGATCTTTTTTAGTAGTTGTGTTGGAATACAATAGCAAAGTCTTTTCAAAGGATTGTAAAAAATTACAACAACTTACTGTTACCGGTTAGTTAATAAATATTGTATAATATTTCGTAAGATTCTTTTCGTAAGATTGAAGGCACGATAAATAATAATAATAGAAAAATCTGTTAAAATATGTTATTAAGGGAAAGAAAAATTAATTAAAAACGTTCCGGACAGCGTTACAGTTACACTCTATCATTAAGTCAGATGTGATATTATGGATTCTGTAAAACTGTCCAAAACGTACGCGGCTACTAAATAAGAGGAAGCAAAGCACGGCAAAATAACCCAAAATAACCCAAAATAACCACAATAATCGCGACCTTCGATTTGCGTTTCAAGGCCCTTTGGCCGAGATAATCTCAAATTATATCTGATTTAAATTATTATTTAGTATGTATTTGCAACAAATTTATATGTAAAATGAAACAATACAACTTTGTATAAACCACTTATAAAATGTGCAAATCCGACCGGTTTCGGATTTGCACATTTTATAAGTGGTTTATACAAAGTTGTATTGTTTCATTTTATTATAATGGATAACCACAAAGTAATAGCTACATTCAAAAATATAAATTTATATGTTTTTTATCATGTATATTATTAAGTAATTTATCGCCATGAAAAATTCTGGTAATAACTTCGTTGGTTATTTGGAAATAAAATTATTCTTCTATTATTAAAGCCGTGAAAAGTGAGGTTTTTTAAAGAGAGTTTTTTGTAATACGATATTTAACGATGAAAACGGTTTTAATAATAATAGTTTATTCCAAAATGTACGCAGGGGTAGAGCAATGCAACACATTCCATTATTCAAAACAATACAAAATAGCAATACACGTATAGAATAGAAAAAAAAAACATAAAGTAAATGAAAATATTAAATACGACAATAATAATGTTTGGATGATTTATATAGCGTCGTTTTTTGTGAAAAATCACCTCAAGGGCGCTGTGACAATGTATGTAAATAGACTTTTATGGAGAACTAGCTGGTTCCCGGCATGCGTTGCTATGCCATTTAATAAATAAATAGTTTCTCACTGCGTGTCCTTTCCCATTCGTCCCGTTCCCCTTCCGCCTCCCCTTCCGCTTCCCCTTCCTCTCCCGCGTTCTCTGCCCCTCACGCGTTCCCGCGAACCCTCCTCCTGAGTTCCCCTCCTCTCTCCCTAATTCCCCTCCCCCCTCCCGGGTTTCTCTCCCCCTCGTTTTCGAACAGCTCGCGTGCCACCTATTGAATTTTTTTATACGAATTTAATAATGCCAGAGCACATATATGTTATTATGATTTATGAGCTATATTTTTGTAAAGTTTTATTAAAATCGATTCAGTAGTTTTTGCGTGAAACAGTATCAAACTCCATTCAGGCAACCATGGTAGTGATGATTGATGACGGTGTGGTTCGATTGACGTAGACTTAGACGCGGAGAACATTTCCGTGGCACTGCAGTATCTCGGGAAGCATTTAATTGGTAGATTTTGTTTTCATTTTACTTATTTTTAGTGAATTTGAAGCTTATTTGCGAATTAAGTTGTTGTTTTTATTATAGGTCCAAATACAAAGCACACCTTTCTATTAAAATGACCACTTTAGTCTGTGCATCCGTTTCATTGGATGAAAATATCCGTCGCACTTTCGAAAACATTATAATATGTATTATAAAATCTAATATTCAATATTTTATATATTTAATTATAAAAAATGCAATTAATAGACTTTGAGAGAGCAAAGAAAATGTTCATCGGCCGTCTATAAAAAAATAGCGAGTGTTAGGAAACCGCGCTAACTTTTTCTAACATTCTTTCTCATGCCCGGGATGTGAAACTCGTTTCTGCGCCATTCGAGTTAGGTCAATGATATTGTTTGTACTGAGACTCGCTAGGTACATTAACGATCAATGCTTTATTTTTGCTGCCCATTGCAATTAAACATATAAAGTAGTACTATTAAACAGGACGCCTTTGGTTTATTACCTTTGACAATCTTTGCTGTGAATTAAACATTTTTACGATTTTTTGCGAGAATCCCTGGGTGAAGGTAAAAAAAATTAAATAAATAACATTAATTGAAAAGCTGTATTACTGAAATATAAACTTCTTTAGCACCGTTGTGATTTGAAACTCGATGAAACGGAAGTGAGTGACACTAAAAAGAGACAAGCACATACATCTATAGGATTTAAACTTCGAGAGAATGAGATACCAATAAAATATTTATTTATTTCACCGGTACTCGGTTCCAATATAATACAATAAATTCACGGTCCCACGCAAGTCTCCTTTAGTCTAGTGGTATTAAGCGCCTGGCGAACCTTAGCGGCCAGACATTCAGCGGACCAAGGATCAATTCCTAAGGAAACCAAACGAATTTTTTTTTTAAAAATCAATATCTATTCTTCAAACCGCTCCAAAACGAACATGCAAAGAAAACACAAAAGAAAGCGACATCTAACGACTCCGAAAAGAAAACATAAATACTTACTAATAAGATGACCAAATACTCGTATATAGGAAAAAGTGAAAAAAATCATACTTCACATTGATAACAAAAGTGTTTCGTAGTATCCTTACTCATCTCTGCTTTATTTTTCTGAAGGTTTCACTTCTACCGCGTGTGAATTGCACTCTGATTTTTTTTTGAATTTACATATGATACTAAAAACAACTCTTTAAACGAATTTCTGTAAGTGATCTTCAGACAAACCACGAAGTTTCGCCGCAAATTTAATGGCGGATTTGTACCTTTCGCATTGAGAATTAAATAAATTAAATGAAACATATATGTTCTAATTTCGTTTGTTTGTAATGACGAGCGTTAGTTATTCCTATATAAAAAAAAAATCACGTTCAATAAACTCAAATTTATGTCACTTTAAAATTGGATTCAGTTCAGCTCATTTTTTTATGAATGTCTCAAGAGTCCCAACTGCTCCCGTCTGGATCCAATGAGATCCAATTGGGTTATGTTGGAGGGCTGAAGGTAAATGAGAAGGGGAAGGAATATTTTCAAAATCACAAATCTATCAATTATAATATCCCGTGATTTTTCACGGGTAACTAATATTAAGAGTGACAAAGTTTGCATAGGATATGTCTAGCAATGGAAGAAACATTTTGATATGAATCAAGTTATCAAATTCGCAAACATCAGATCATCTAAGATCATCAAAGAAATATTGAAATGTGAAAAGGCGTTTAAGTCAAGAATTATTAAACTATACCACAACCAGCTTTTGCTGATCTTTCCCGAATGCTACAACGGTCCTAGATCGTCATTAATTTTATTTATTTAAACACGTGAAAAATCTTCATTCGAACGGTATTCGGACTCGACTCACTACCCTTGTAAAAGAGATCAACGCACGTGTTTCGGTTTTAAGAACTCGATTAGTAACGTGTTGGCTACGTCAAATATTAGATTCTAAAATAGAATTTTACACCCATCTCCTAGTATCCGGTTAAATTACACATTTGGCATTTATGAAATTTAAAGCCTACTTCCCGACCTTCCACTTTCCCACCTCCATCCCCGCCACATTATCTTCCGCGTTACTAGATTCCCATAGCATCACTCATTGTACAGAAGTTATCTTATAAAAATGAAATAGAACAAAAATATTTTACAATACATGGAAAATTCATGATACGGTTCAATTATTATTGTCTTTTATTGAAGTGAAACTTCATTAGCGCCGTTGTGATTTGAAACTCGAAGAAACGGAAACGACACTAAAAAGAGACAAACACCTACATCTATAAGATTTAGCTTGCGAGAAAATGAGATAGAATGAAACCTTACCTACGTACAGTAACTACGAAGCGTCTTTGGGCGCTTTGATGATGAACTCACTTTTCAAGGATCCTATTGATTGATATTTTGTGAGCGAAGTTACACTTCTACCGTGCGTGAACTGCACTCGTACTTAACGTAACTATAACTTATATTTTACAACATACATAATTTGATAATGTGAACCTCACTGGGTGTCTTACCCGATCTGACGCCGCATTTTATAACACAAAATTCAATAAGACGAAGTGATAAATTGTAATCAAATAAATGAAGGCGGAAATGAAAAAATATATTAAGATCTGGGTATATTATTATTACACGATATTTGTGTATTTTATATTGGTAGTGTTATCTGTATATATTTTATTGTTTTAATTTTTGTAACATTGCATCTTTTATTCCAATTTCATTTTTAATGTTCTAGTTTAATCCGTCTTTTATTTTTGTATCTGATTTTTTTTTTGGTTTCCTCATTTATGTATTAAGTTAATGATTATATAATTATACAACTATATGAAGAGAAAAAAAATTAAGTGATGTGTTATTTATTTTTATTTTTTCAAATAAAATATAAATTGTATTTAATTTTAATGTTGATGAAATATTTAGCCAAACTACTGATAAACAACACGCAAACATTGTACCTATACCAGAAGAAGTAATGTATATTTATATGATAAATCCAGTGTTATCTGTACATGTACATTCTCAAATATAATCTGTTTCTGTAATATAATTTGAGACGTTTGAATTTCCAAAATTTTCTTTTTTACTTGTAGGTACTATCATGTAGAATCATCTCCCGAAGTTAGTGCACTTTACCCCCGGACACATTGTACATAACATATAACCGAAGCATACCTGGTATAACTCTGACCAGCTTAGGTATGGGGGCTCCATCGAAGCCAGAGTCAAGTTAGCCTGTCAGAAACTGGGCGTAATGTACAGAGCCCGCAGTTCCTTCGATAGTACATAACTGCTAACCCTGTACAAATCGCATGTGCGCCCCACGGTTGAATTTGGCTCCGTATGACGGTCCGTATGATAGATTCTTCTAACTTAACAAACGGATTGCAATGTTTAGAGTACAGGCGTCAGGTGGGAATGCTGTCCTTGTTCTACCGGTATTACAATGGAAGATGCTCCGAGGAACTAGCGCCACTGATCCCCTCGGCACCGGTGCATAGTCGGGAAACACGCCAAACACGCGCCCAACATTTGTTTACGGTTGATATTAGTCACATGAGAACGGGTCGTTTCTACAACTCGTTATTGAGTTCAACAGCTCGGCTATGGAACGATTTTCCGGCCTCTGTGTTTCCTCCTTCCTACAACATAAGTCTCTTTAAGACCAATGTTCATTCCTTCCTCTCCTCAAAAAGACCCTCCACAAGTCCACACAGCATCTCAGATGACATAGGCCCTTATGGAAATTATTTTTCTCATTGCCTTCTGTGTAGAGTTAATGTAAAAAAAACTAGATTAGGATGATTTTTGACACCAACAGTACATAAATCAAATGAGTGGTTATAATAATTCATAAAGACATGTTTCTGTGAAATATTTGTAAAGTGATTCTTCATATGTTGTGTCTGTATGTTGCTTCTGTGAAATGTTTTGAAAAAGAATTTCTTCATATATTGTGTCTGCATATTGGGTTGGGTTGGGTTTAACTTTTTAAAAGTACCAATTGGCGATCCCTTAATGAGTTTTGATAACTCGTAGGAATGCAACTTCGTTGTGTGTTTTATTTAAATGAAATAAATAAATGTTATTAACCTCTATATATTACAAATTATTCCTACCATTCCTTTTCGAACAATTATTATTAAAAATATGTAGATTGCTACTTACCTACATGCATTACTCCCATTCTGTCATTTTACAAATTTTATATTAAACTTACAATTAATTTATTTACTTTTGTAAAATTCTCTTGACAATGTCCGAATTTTACATCTGAAGAACTGTTAATCTTTTGTTTAACTGTTATCTTTTGTTTTCTCTATATAGGATGTGTGGGATTGCACTCAACCTCCTCACATTCTGGAATAAACACCATTATTATGATTATTATTTAATCTTGATATGTGTGAATAATGCAGCCAGAAGAACATAGAACAGGTATTAGGTATGTCTCGTAAGTTCAATGTAAATGCGTATTTTCAATACTGCTTTCTTTCTACTGATATATTGCTCCGCATGCTTGTGGGTACAACACGAGAGGTAAATTGGTCACGAGGAAAGTACGGTTTCTTTATTGAAAACATAAATATTTACCAGGATCTGGTCGATATCAAGGTTGCCGAACGGAAAACAGTTAGTTTTCCAACACATTTGAATGAGAAAGTTTTCGCAACAAAGGAATCGTTTTGTGCTTGAAAAATTGTTGACCTCCAAAAATAATTTTTCAAATAACTGTGCGACGTCTTCCACTCCATTAATGCTTACCACAATAAGTTCATTTCCACTTTCAACTACATTCCTTTGTTCGCAATAGTTTCGAGCAATCACCTTAGTGGTTTTACTTTTCACCAATTTTATTGTTGTTTGCTATTTTAATGTCTTGTAAATCACGGAATATAGCACACGAATTTTTCATTATGATAGTAAGGTAAATTTGCATTTAAATTAAATTAAAAGGTCTGCTAATATTATTGTTATTTTTTTTACTAAATGAAGAGCGTTTTCATAAAGAAAAAAATCTACCACAAACTTTTTTTTATTCTTATTCTCTCTCTAGGTGTGTATGGCTTATTCAAATTTACAAAAATCAATATACCTGCTCTATTGGTAATAGAAAATGATAAATTTTCACAAAGTTCAAATCCACATCCCTTCAACTATATAAAAGTGTAATTATATGGGTGTGTAACGTAAAGATCCATTTTTATCTTATTTCTATGTACCTGAGTAGTTCTCTAGTTATATAAAAAAGAACCTTTATATTTGATTCCCTTTGAGTATTATGTTTAAAAAAAACTGTGAATATTTTTGTAGGTCTGATAAACACGTGTAATGACAAGGCAAACACCTATTCTTATTTTCATTTAGTAAAATATATGCACTCGGGTATACATACTTGTATATTTAGAACAAAATGATAATTGTTCATGACAGCGAGGGGGGGGGGGGGGGGGGGGGGAGAGGGGAGGGGGGAAGGGGGAGGGGTGAGGGGGGAGGGGGAGAGGGGAGGGGGAGGGGGGAGGGGGGAGGGGGGAGGGGGAGGGGGGAGGGGGGAGGGGGGAGGGGGGAGGGGGGAGGGGGAGGGGGGAGGGGGGAGGGGGGAGGGGGAGGGGGAGGGGTGAGGGGGGAGGGGGGAGAGGGGAGGGGGAGGGGGGAGGGGGGAGGGGGGAGGGGGGAGGGGGGAGGGGGGAGGGGGGAGGGGGGAGGGGGAGGGGGGAGGGGGGAGGGGGAGGGGGGAGGGGGGAGGGGGGAGGGGGGGGAGATAGTGGGGAGAGGGGAGAGTGGTGGAGGGGAGGGGGAAGGAGGCGGAGAGGTAACCCCCCTAATACCATGAGAGCGAAGCCGCGGGAAAAATATAAAAAAATATTTCAAATAGTTCGGTTTTTAAGAAATTATTACGCGTGACTGAAGTCACGTCTTCGGGTTCGGAAGACATTTTCAAATTGAGGGCGAGTTGTTTATTCTGCAATCCCATAATCCCTTGTAAAATAATAAAAAAAAAACATCTTCAAAGTGATCTCAAAAAGCACTTTTATAAATTTCATACTAAAATTTGAAATTTTAGTCTTAGAAAATTAATAAAACAATCCGTTGACTCGCAAACAAAATCAATGTCTTGTGTTACGTAGAACGTTTATAATTGAATATAATACAATGCACATATGAGGACTGTATCTATTATGAGGAGCGTTTTCACAAAGAGAAATATCTAATAATAATTTTTTTCGGGAATAATCCACCCAGGGTCAATATTTTATGATATACTTTATACACTGTTAATTAATTGTTAGACATGATAAGTAATATGAAAACTAAATTCCTTTGTGAAAAGCCATCTTTATTTAAAATAGAAGTCGGATTTTTAAAATTTTTGCAAAAAAAAAAATATTACAAATTTGGTAAAAATGTTTTCACAAAGCGAACAATCTCTTACGTTTCAGTTTTAAAATAACGATAGCGGAAATTTGAAATGCTGTAAAGGTGTAAAGGCCATAGTCTCACTGGCTCCAGATGGTTGGGAGCAATTGAGACTCATGTAAAGAATTCACATTAAAAAATGTGTGTATATTAAAAAAAGTAATCGGATTATGAATAAACTGACAATATTTGAATTCTTCCTACTTCCGTCAAAACATATACGTAAAAAAAGGTACATTAAAGTGTTACACAAAATACCAAACTTTTACATATTTAATAATAATAAGAGCTTATTATATTGTACTATATGAGATTAAAAGAATTTGGCTTTCTCAGACTATAAAAATATTACCATTTGTTATTTCGGCTACTGGCATTATACCTAGCTCTCTCACTCAAAATTTAGGTATATTAGATTTTTCAAAGAATTTATATATAAAAATGCAAAAATCAGTCATTTTAAATACACGTAGGATTACAAAAGATTTTTCAAATATTTATACTGGGGGATCAGTAGGATTTATAGGTCCAAATCGAAGTTCTACCGAGCCGAACCCTCTGATATGAAAATATCTGGAGTCGGTGAATTATTTTCCCATTTGGTCTCTGATAGGTTGACATGTTTTTCTTGTATAGTTTTGTATTTATTATACTTATGCAGTCAATTGCATAGCGTGAATTTACTAGATGATCATTTGTGGAAGAGTGTGTGAAAGGGTTTAGTTTTTCCTGTGGGGAATATTTGACCAGGAGAGTCTGAGGACGTTATGATTATATATATATATATATATATATATATATATATATTTTTTTTTTTTTTTTCAATTAGCACTAATAAAATATGTTACAATATTAAACTAAGTTAGATTATCAAACAACCCATCATTCAAATTCAATCTAATTAATAGTTTACTAAATTGGTATGTTTTTATTGATAACGGGAAACCTTTGGAAATAAACCTTAACTTCTTATAATTTTATATAATCCGCTGATTGAAACACATCACGTAGTTGAATGAGTTAGTAAAAGTTGACACGGAAATGTTGATAGATGTCGCTGGTTACTCTCCTCGCACAGCGTTGTAAGAAAATAAGCAAAGACCATATTTCGATGGTATAAAATTTAGCAAGTACAGAACTGCATACATATCTATGCAGTCGACGACGTCCCTATCGTAGATATTTGTAATACAAAAATGCATGAATGTAAACAAATACATATTTTAATATATCTCGCTGCAGGTAACGAAATTCATGCCAAAGTAGCTTTCTTGAGCATTATTTAAAAAAATAATTTTTGATGCTGGATTCCCTTACTCTCGAAAGGTTTTCGTGATATTATTGGTGGCATAAATTATTCCATTTACGTAGTCCTAGATGTAGTACACTTTGGTTGGACATGGTTCTATCATTATTTTACCTTGTTCTGAGATATGAGGTGTCCAAGTTTGCAAATAGGATTTCTCTTTGCCGATGTCTGATCTTTATAATCTGTTCACCGATATCTGATTTTGAGGTTGAATCTTGTATGAAGTATTTTAGTTTTAACGATTTTAAAGAAAATTTTTAAACAGTGCGTACCTTAATCTTACTCATTACGTTTGCATCAGCCTTACATTCTTTGCGGATCTCCACATTTCTCACACGATCATAAATGGTTTTACCACACATGCGCCTCAGGGATCTCTTTGCAACAGCATTCAGTCTACTTTCATCATTCCTCTGCCAGTTTCATGCCTCACTGCCATACATCAGGACCAGGGGCATGCACTCCATATAAGCACTGCCTACCCTAACGTATTTGTAAAACATAAGCTTATAAATAATATTATAATTTATTAAATTATAGCTAAAAATAAATACACACTTTCAAAAATAAGCGCGAAAAATCTGAGCAATAGAAACTACGCTAGCGCCTCATCAAACGGCCTACTACAAACGTGGCATAAACTGTAACTAGAAACTACGCGCGCGCCCTCTGACTGCCTCACTAAAATACGGCCTAAGCAGGACTTATTTCTGCTTGGAGCTAACTTCATACAAGATATAATATCAATGTTTACGAAATGCACATAGTAAGAGTAGAACTGTCGTTTTGAATTTGCTTCTATGAGGTTTTTTTGTTAGTATTAGGCAGTGCTTTCTGGAACAAAAATAGCAAATGGCAATCAGTGATGACAGTGACATTCTATCAACTAGTTGTCTCACCAGCAGCAAGCACACTTAGCGAAAACTTGTACGAAGGGAGTTATTTGTAGTAAGCTTTTTTATTTATTTGAATCAATTCGGCGGTTTTCCTACTGCCTACCCTGATCAAAAAATCTGTGCACGCCACTAATCAGGACCATACAAGGTATCACACGGATGGCATTTCTAAGGCGTCACTTACACTATAAAATACAATCATGGGCACTTAAATGGAATGAAAACAATAATGTTGTGATCAAAACCGTTTCTTTCATATTCATTTCAATCGCTATTAATGTTTAATTAATTCAATTAATGTAATCGCTTATAAATCTTTTTTTTTCTTTTTTTTTATACAGATATTTAAAAAAAAAACTTTAAGGATATATAGTTTTTAATTTTATCTATTGTTGAAAATGGTATGCTCTAATGATATAATGAATGATAAAATTTTGTTTGATCTCTCAACACTTTGTTCTTAATTCATATGTTTTTATCGCTTATAACTTTCTCCATTTATAATTTAATTTTAAATTTTATTATTTTGCTTTTACTTAACTGTTTGGTAATGACCGATATTTGCGTGTGTGATTTTTATTAAATTGTGAAATTATTAACCCCGATACAGGCGAGCCCTAGTGGAGTTATAATTACATGCTACAAAAAATGTATTTAAATTTTGAAGAAGCAATAAATAAATACATTGTAGACTGCTAGCTTCGCTTCTTTTGGTAGTTTTTTTATTAGCACCAACGGCATTCGGTCCTTCATTAATGAAGTTACTTGCATTAACCCTTCTGTCAATATCTCTATCTTACCTAACCGTGCTTATAAAATCAAATGCAACCGGCTAATGCGTAATAATCTATTTTATTACTTTATTTAGGTTCTAACTATATTTCCCTTATGCCATTTCAAGCCAGAGCAATGTTCTAATTAAATATTTTCCCATAAAATATGTTAAACCAAAATACTTTACACAAGATATAACTTCAAAATCAGAAATTGTTAAATAGATTATAAGAATACGTCTTTACAAACTTTAACACCTAAGAAAATGGTAAGGCGAAGGTAGAACCCTATTCAACTGAAGTGACGAACTATGCTAAGCCTCGTAAAAACGATCAATTGTCAGTTACAAACAAAATCGTAGTTGCAAAAGCAAAACTATTTTAAGGAAAACGCTTTTTACAAGTTATGCTTCAAAATATCAAGATTGTGGACTGTTAGAAATAAGAAAAATTTACTGTATTCAATGTTTAAAATATATATTTTATCGAAATATTCTTTTTCAAAAAAACGAAAACCGATTTAGTAATAGGTTAAATAATGTATTTGAAGTTCCACTGTGTAAAATTAGGCTAGCGCAAAGACATGCGAATTTTATTACACCAAAAATGTATTATGCTCTCTATAAGACTGCACAAATTTAATGTAAAAACATATCCTCCTACAGCAAATACAAAAATGTTATAAAGTCTTGGATAAATACCGTTGATGCAAACACTTACTTGCTGTAATGTCACATCGACCTGATGTAACTTAAAATGTCGTTTGAATTCAGTAAGCACTAATTTTGTTTTTTGTTAATTTTATTTTATTTTTTAATCTCTTCAAAGATATAATGTATTTATGTATATGAGCACATTTTAACTGTTTTTAAAAACACACAAGTATGCCCACGAACTGGCGATGCCTATGTGGGATTTTTTTGGTTAATCTGCTAATTTGTATTTTTTCTTTACTTTTTAAATGTTTATACAAAAAAAAACACTGAATGTATTGTAAGATACCAATGTATGTTAGACTTGTTGAAAAAATATCGATATATCGAAATATCGATATTTTTAATTCAAAATATCGATACTTTTAGCCGTTATATTTTGATTCGATATATCCATACAAAATATGCAATATCGAAAATTATATCAAAAACGATATTTTTTTAAATTTATGTATTTAAAGTCACTAGAATCCAAAACCGTATAGGAACGAAAGGAAAAAAAGTAACTGTATTGGGTCATGACATCTGGCGGTTGAAATTTTAATTATTAATAGCTTACAAATCTATTGTCTTTGCATTAGTATTTGTGATCACCAATACTAACTCATGTGTGTAGGTACATACATAGAAATGTATGCTATTTTTCGCCATTTTTTTTCTAAGCCACTCCTATGTGTTGGTTCCCAATTGTCTATGATTATTTATTGACTATACCTTGTTCCAAACACGAAGTCCTTTTTGACAGATTAATACGCCAATAGAATGTTACTGAGATGCATACAAACTTTGTATGCATCTCAGTTTACATATAAGTTAGAAGACAGCTTTTTAGTTTTTGATATTTTTGTAATTATTACGTAATAATTGCATTCAGAAGGTCGCGGGATCGAATCCCGGCGTGGCAAATAAATTTTATTTGATTAATTTGTTATTTTCACAATTTATTCATTTAAAATAATATATGGTATATTTGCAGCACGTTCCAGAGTGGAAGATACTCTCAGTATCGCCCTGGTGTAAGACCACCATTCAAAATTGAAACGTTCCTTGAAATGGCTTTAGCCGTGTTTGGTGACCAGATCTGAATAGCCAGGTACTTCCCACCTTCCGCTTCCCTATCTCCTTCCCCTCCCCACTACCTTCAGCCCCACAACATACCCCAATTGGGGATGCCATAGTCCCACTGGCTCCAGACGGGAGCAGTTGGGACTCTTGTGCGGTATTCATATTAAAAAAAAAAATAAAAATGAATAGTGATAAAAATACCTTCATTTTTATTGAGATTTTTGTACATTAAAAAAAGCAAATTGGGTACAAAAATTACTATTGATAATATTGAGCGGAATACACTATTATTTTAAAAACGCAAAATCTCTTGCAAATTTGACCGATATATCGATATTTTTTCCTCGATATATCGACGTCGATATTGATATTTTAATAAATATCGATACATCGATATATCGATTTTTTTTTCACTTTCGACATCCCTAATGTATGTACCAAAAAAATTATTAATAACAAAAAAAATAGTAGATTGAATCACCGGTACAATGTAATGCTACTACAAAAATTACTATTGATAATATTGAGCGGAATACACTATTATTTTAAAAACGCAAAATCTCTTGCAAATTTGACCGATATATCGATATTTTTTCCTCGATATATCGACGTCGATATTGATATTTTAATAAATATCGATACATCGATATATCGATTTTTTTTTCACTTTCGACATCCCTAATGTATGTACCAAAAAAATTATTAATAACAAAAAAAATAGTAGATTGAATCACCGGTACAATGTAATGCTACTACCACACCGAAGCCAACCTTTCAACTCCGAACTTGGTCCGAACTTGGTTCGGAGTTGGAGGGTTCGCCGCAGCCACCACCCGATCGGTCAACCTTCCAACTCCGAACTGCGAACTCAAAAATGTTGGACGGCGAACAGCTGATTCGGCGCGGTAACTTATCAGTTACCTACAAATTGCATATGGGTATATTATTATTATACCTTTGCGATTTTGTGAAGCACAGTTTAGAAAATACTCACATTTATTACTAGCTTAAGTACCCAGCGTTGCCCGGCTTTAGATCATGTCTCTAATTTTAGATCTGAATATATTTTAGTCATTGAGATCGAAAAGTAGTGTAACTAACCTCACCATTAGTGATTATTTCTTTCTATCTACTGTTAAATTAAAATGTATGTTAAATTAATTGAAAGCAAATCACTCTGTACAACTCCATTTAATCAACTTTATGTCATTATGAACAAAAAATGTTTTTTTAATGAGGTTTACTGTGTTCTATTCATTCAGTGTCATTGCATTCAAAAAGAATATTTGACAGTTAAATTGGTGTTGCCAGACTAAAAATTTTGTAGTTCCAATTTTAAAATGTTCTACTCTTATTTGACAGATTATAAGGGCGCAAACAATTAATTCATGTTAATACTTTAAGCATAACTTGTAAAAAACTCTTTTTCTCCAAAACAATTTTAGGTACTCGCGCCACCTGTGAAAGAGTAGAACATGAATTCCTTTGAGTATCACCTTCAAATTATTTTCAAATTATTATTTTTTTTTTTCAAATTATTTATTTATTCTTTCAAAAACATTACAAAATTAAAAATTTTAATTTGTTTTTAAAATACAATTGTAACAGTATTACATTAAACATAAATGGTAGAATGGTAGGCTAAAAACTATACAAGCATTAATAGAGCTTGCCTTTTAAAAGCAGCTTCACTAGCGCTAAATATGTCGATATCCGAATTAATTCTATTCAACAGCAAGATTGCTCTCCCGACTGGCATGACCATTGGCAAGTTAGTCCTGCAGGCCGGAAGATAGAACAGCCTATGCTGTCGGTGGCGAAGATAACCATCGGGAACATAGAAATGAATGCCCTCCAAGATAGCTGAGTTTTCAAACCATCCGCGAATCAATTTGAAGAAATGCGTAGCAATGTGTACATCCCTTCTGACTCGTAGATGGTTCATTCCGAGCATACCCAAAAGAAAGTCAGTAGGATAGAGCCACGGGTAATAGCCGCACTCCCTCATGTACAGAAATCTCAGAAATTTTTTCTGAACTCTCTCCAACATGAGGGAATATTTTACTTGGTGCGGACTCCAAATTACTGACCCACTTTCAAGTCTACTCCTTACTAGGGAATTGAATAGGATTATGAGAACCCGGGTATCTCTAAAATTCCTTGCAGTACGCAGAATAAAGCCCAGCATTCTCAATGAAGTGCTACAAACCATCTGAATATGAGTATGAAATGTCAGCCTACTATCAAACATGATTCCAAGGTCCTTCATGGTGGAGACACGTTTTAGACTTCGGGCGTCCATCGTATACCGGTAATACCAGGTATGACACGCCCTAGTGAATGACAAAATTAAACATTTATTTATATTGAACTCAATCCGATTTCTTTTACTCCAGTCAATAATTCTATCAATATCTGACTGGAGTCGTTTGCAGTCTTCTAGAGTTAGTATTTCTAAGAATAGTTTCAGGTCATCAGCAAAAAGAAGAAACCTGGAGTGCAGAATTACTTCTGAAATATCATTAATAAATATGGAAAAAAGGAGTGGGCCTAAATTAGAACCTTGGGGTACTCCTGATCGTACAAAAAATAGAATATACTGGAATAGTCCATGAGAAACAAACTGTTTCCTGTCTGCAAGATAGCTAGCAAAAAAAGTGAGTAGTCTCATGGAGAATCCTATTTCAGCCAGTTCATTGAGTAAGACGTCGTGATTAACAGTATCGAAGGCTTTTGAAAAGTCGTTATATGAACAGTCTACCTGATGGCCTTTATCTAAAGATTTTGATACGTAATCAGTAAACACTAATAAGTTGGTTTCTGTAGATCGACCTTTGGTTCTTTTGGTTCTAATTCATTGTTCTGATACAGTAAAGCGTATACAATTTTCAATAATGCATATTGTGAAATTGCCAGATGACATAGAGAAACTACTATAATTTGATCCTATTTAACTCACGAATTTTGGGAAACAAATTTTTTCGTCAATTTCGATTAAATTTGTTTTCTTTTTATATCTTAAATTTTCTTGATGGTGGAATTACTGAGTAGAGAAACTGCAAGCCGATTCCGTCCAAATCAGGTCTTTGAGGCAGTGTTTGATCAATCTAATTATTTACTTTGTTCAAATTCAATGGCTTTCAAATTCAATATATATTCGTGATTTACGCACATCGACTTAAAATTAGTGGTTTGTGATTGCAAACATTATGAAATCAAAGTTTGACCAGCGCATTGAAAGAGGATCGTTATCCAGTTATTAACAGGGATATGCAAATGCTCTAAATAAACATCCCGAGTTCGTACTTTACCGAGACGTAACTTTCAAATTAGTGAGTTTGCGATTATTACCAGCTTCAAACAACACCGTCAGTGTGGTAAGGCCAGACAAACTATTGTTAATGATTAAAACTGGAACAAAATGATTTACAAGTGCACATTATGCATGGCTTGGTGCAATAATCACTCGCACGTTTAATTACTGCTCTACAAGAGTGATAAAATGTTCAATTGTGTGTTAAGAACAAATAAAACCAGCTAATACCTTAAACACCAACAGCTGATACCTGTGTACCAGAATGCCATAATGACTTTGGCCTTTGAAAACGTGTCAAATTGCGCGAAACTTTAGAGTTATCTTATATCCATGTGAAAGATCTGTTATGCAAGATGCACACTTAAAAAAAAACAACTCAATTGTTCGATTTTTTGATTTTATCATGATCACAGTATCAAAAATATAATCAGATATTAAGATCTAGATAAAAATTAACAACAAACTAGAAAATGTCATGTGAATACGAGTACGTATATAGGATAGATAACGTAATTTTTAATCTTACAAATTATTTAGGAAGAAGGAACACTTACGAATAGTCATATGATTTAACATTTTTTTCCATGGCATCTTTGTTACTAAGTAGGTAAAAATCTAATAAAGATAAGTCGTTTCATACATTTCGTTTTCGAGATAATACATAGGTACAAATAAGTAAATATTATGATTTACCAGATGCCCTTTTCGCCGAAATAAATTATCTTTAAAGTTGCCCGAAAATGAAGTAGCATTTTAATATTTGAAAATAACGTTCTAAAAATATTGACTCTGTTTAAACCCTAGTTTACAATTCCATTAGATCATCGCCTCAATTGGACAAGGTTCTAAGTGATATTTTTTATTCAAAAATGACTTTAAATGACAAAAATAACATTATTTATTTTGCTTATTTCTATAACTAAAATAATGGTCATAAGACATAACCATCTGTGCTGTATTTCCACAGATACTTTAAGACGAAGTTCCAATATCTAGTGACCAGCTCAGATATGGGGGCTCCATCGAAGCCAGAGTAAAATTAGCCTACCAAAAACTGGGCGTACTGTACAGGGCCCCAAATACTTTAATGGTACACAACTGCTAACCCTGTACAAATCACAAGTGCGCCCCACGGTTGAATTTGGCAGCCACCTCTGGTCTGGAGCTCCGAAATACCTGAAAAATACCCTCGACTCTGTGCAGAAACAGACTGTCCGATTGATAGATTCTCCCATCTTAACAGACGAATTGCAATCTTTAGAGCACAGGCGTCGGGTGGGAATGCTATCCTTGTTCTACCGGTATTAAAATGGAAGATGCTCCCAGGAATTAGCGTCATTGATCTGTTCGGCACCGGTGCATAGTCGGGAAACACGCCAAACGCGTGCCCAAGATTTGTACACGGTTGACATTTGTCACATGAGAACGGGTCGCTTCTTCGACTCGTTCTTGTGTTCAACAGCTAGGCTGTGGAATGATTTGCCGGCCTCTGTGTTTCCTCCTTCCTACAACATAAACCAATGTTCCTTCCTTCCTCTCCCCAAAATGACCCTCCATACAGCATCTCAGATGACATAGACCCTGAGGGAAATAATTTTCCTCAGGGCCTCCTGTGCGGAGTTAATGTAAAAATTCCATTTATTTTACAAGGTTCTAACATCACTTTGAACCTTTTGGATTTGTTAGCCTTTTTTGAAAGATTTGAGTTTGTCTATGAACAAAGCTGTTTATACACATTCGTATTGCATGTGTAAGGGCGCAAACAAATAATTCGTGTTGATATTTTGAAGCACAACTTGTAAAAACGAACGTGAAAAATGAAAGTTCCTTGCGATCTAATAATCTCTTCTACGCAATGGTGTAGCCAGTGGGGGGCAGCCCGCACCGGGTGCCACCCGATGAGGGGTGACACCCAATCGTCAAAAAAAATTAGGATGGTAGAATATTTCCACAAATTTTTTTACACAAGAACACTGTTTTTATTTATATTTTTGTAGCTCTATGGCTAGGTCAGTCGGGAATTCTCCAAAAGTTCAGTTGTTTCATTTTCGTTCCTAACTCTAACTATTGCTTAGGGTTAGGTTAGGTTAGGTTAGGGATTCCCCTGAAATATTCCTTGCTTGTCACCTGTAATATTCTCATTTCTTTCGTACATTGTGATTGACGTGAACTCATGAATTGTTACGTATTGATTGACGTGAATTAGTGAAAAAGATGTTATTATGTTAGTGTTTTTAAAAGCGTTGAAAGACAGCTTTTAAAAAACAAGGTAAGTGGATTGAATAGTTAATTTTTTGTAATTTTGTGATCGTTCCCAAATGTACGAGCGCCCTCAGATTTCTTTCAGTTGTCAATTCTTTGGATAAGAGGCCATTACTAGCAAACTAGCGCAGCCAATCATAATACCTAAATTATTTTCTTCAATATTAGGTAGGACATTATCCAAAATCTATTTTGAGGATTACTAATTCTAGGGGTGACCCAAAGTTCGTTCTTCGGGTGACGCCACTTAATCCGCACCGGGTGCCACCCTTACTTACTACGCCACTGTTTGTACGCCTACGAGGATGACTGCACGACGCGTCGCCAGGGAAAAAACAAAAATAAACAGTTTTACGTACGAGTAGGTGTACGCAAAATACAGCGCTTTAATTAATTAAACTAGATAGCATTGCATAGTGCAAATGACAGCATTAAGAAACAAATATTTTTTATCAGGTTTATTCAAACTTATAAATTGTGATGTTGGTTTGGCATGACATTGGAAGATAACAACCAGCATTGTGAAGTAATCATGCTCTAAACTCCGGTACTAGAATGACCTAACATTATTTTTAAAGTGCATAGAAAGATAGCAAACGCACTATTAGCTTTATGGCCAGAGTAATCGCAGCCGAGCCAAGGTTTGCTTAATAATTTAGAACTAATGTATTGTAATTTTTCATGTGATCATTTACCTTGAAATAGTTTGTTCAGGTATTTGTAATTCTACCCGCGCACGTCGATTTATGTTAGTCCTAAGAGTTTTGTATCATATGCCATTCAGCTTTGAGTGCGTAGAAATCAAGTAATGAATAAGGTGATTTTCCAAGGATTTTCACCCTTTGGAGTTAACTGTGTGATTCTAGATTACCGTCGGCGTCGCCGTCGCGTCGGTGTGATATTAAGAATAATTTGTTAAGAGTTAAATTTATTTTATTTACTCTTTTACAAGCCGATGAGGCTTTTAGGGTAAAGTTCGGTTTAGAGGCGGCGTTCCTAGATAATAAAACTAGTTATTTTTATACTAACTATGGGTCGGAAAATCCGAATCTGAAAGGATTAGGCGTCGGAAAGCAATATTAACTGAATTACACGACTTTAAAATTTTCTATACACACACAGGAAAACAAGGCATTTTGAACGTATTCTCAGTATTATGACACTACAAGTCATAGAAAAACAAGAAAGATGTTACACCACATAAAATTAAGTGTTGCCATTAAGCAATAATATCAATAACTAATTTAGTAATTATTTTTTATAAATTTTACTCACTTTTGTATCACAAACCATGTTACATAAACCTAGCGTAGCCGCTAAACTACTTGAAAACTGGGATGTTTTCTTGCCTTGACGCGAGTAGGCGCTATGAAGGGGGCACTTTCTTTTCTATCACAAACCATGTTATACAAACCCAGCGTAGCCGCTAAACTCCTTGAAAACTGGGATGTTTTCTTGCCTTGACGCGAGCAGGCGGTATAAAGGGGCACAAACCATGTTACACAAACCTAGCGTAGCCGCTAAACTACTTGAAAACTGGGATGTTTTTCTTGCCTTGACGCGAGCAGGCGGTATAAAGGGGCACAAACCATGTTACACAAACCTAGCGTTTGGTCTAAGAATACGGCCGTTGAGATAGTCATAATTCATCAGGTTAATGTGTTATGTGATGAATTATCATGTGAGGAAGTATCGTGTCGGAAAGTTTTACGTTATTGATATTATTGCTTAATGGCAGCACTTAATTTTATGTGGTGTAACATCTTTCTTGTTTTTCTATGACTTGTAATGTCAGAATACTGAGAATACGTTCAAAATGGCTTGTTTTCCTGTGTGTGTATAGAAAATTTTAAAGTCGTGTAATTCAGTTAATATTGCTTTCCAACGCCTAATTCTTTCAGATTCGGATTTTCCGGCCCATAATTAGTATAAAAATAACTAGTTTTATTATCTAGGAACGCCGCCCCTAAACCGAATTTTTTCCGGCTTTTACATTGGTTAATAATGGGTTTCAAAAATTATTTTCTTACATGGCGGTGGTTTTTACAAGATTTGTTTTGTCAAGAATAACATTTTGCAAACCATCGATTATTGTCATCAATCAAAATTCGATTTTCGAATAAATTCTTTAAATAAATTAATTTTCTTGAAGTATTAAGTAAGTAAGACTTACAGGTATTTTAAATAGGTAGGTTGCTGTGTTAGGTTTAGGTTATAGGTTCCAAATTTGATTGATTTTTCTTATAATGTACAAAAATGAATGTTTGTAATACATGAAAAATGAAAATTTGAATAAAATATTGTAATAGGTGACGAGCTATTTGAAAACAGAATATACTGGGACTGAATTTATGGAACGCGGGAGGGGGGTTGGCGGGACAGAGGAGCGGGAGAGGGGAGAGGGAAGGGGACATGATGGGGAAGGGGCGGCGGGAGGGGAAAGGGACGAATTGGAAAGGACATGCAGGGAGAAACCATTTCTTTATTGCATTGCAACGCATTCCAGGAAATCGCTAGTTATAAAATAAAACCAAAGAACAGATTTCCAACCAAAGAAACCTAGAGCCTGTAGATTACACATTCCAAAGCGAAAAATCACTTCGACCCTGACCGCTGCACAATGTCAGCTACTTTTAATGAAGATTCTGTTTCTGTGATCTACTTGGACCTTTATCTTTATACCCGGAGCGGTGGTCGACCAGATAATTCGAGCACACTCACCTGTAATTACTCTAATCCGCAAAAAGAATTCATTTACCTTTGAAAACAAGTTATTGTATTGTGTTGAAATTATTTAAATAGCTTATATGGTTACTTTATGACCGGTCAGTGGTTGAGTGGGCATAACGCCTGTGTCCCCACCTGGGCGTCGCGTGTTCGATTCCTCGGCTGGCTAAGTCCTCCATCACAACACAAGCAACATTTTCGGCTTTCTGTGGTGGTAGTAGGAGATTTTCAAACATTGTTGGGTTATTCGTAACCCAGGAATGTTTGTCTTTCTTTTTTAAAAAAAAAAGAATGTTTCAAACCTAAATTGTTTAATAATTATTTATTTATATACTCTTCTACAGAATCAATTTACCCTTGATATGCCTCAAAATTTTATTGTGTGTAAATGGTACTGCTCTTTTATTTTATATTCTTATTGTTTGGATTTTTGTTTTAACAGTTTTTTTTTTATATTTATATTGTGAAGTTTTTTTTTTTTTACATAAGCTCCACACAGGAGGCCCTAAGGAAAATAATTTCCCTCAGGGCCTATGTCATCTTTGGGGATGCTATGTGGAGGGTTTTTAAAGGAAAGGAAGGAGAGGAGAGTTCTGGGAAGGAAAAGGGTTTAAGGGGTGGGTAGGAATCTGAGGTTCAGTGTCCTGGGTCATCCGCCTCCAAGACAAACCTCACCCCATGAACCCGGGCACCGCTGCTAAATCACCAAACGTAGCGAACTACTTGTTTAGGTGTATTTATTTAGTATTAGGAAAATAAACAGCTATACACATTTCATTAAAAAAATCATGTTTACTGGGTTACATAAAGCAATTTCCACATACATATATGTATTAATCATTTTTTAAAAAAGATTCAACAATGTTTACTGAAAAACATAAAGTAGAATAAGAATAAAGAAAAATAATGTATAATAATGAAATTTAAACTATCTATATATGTTTATTTATTTTTTACATAATGAGTAAAACCTCAAATTGTAATATTTAAATAAATTAAGACAACAGACAATATTACACTTTGAGATTTTATTCATTAAGTTAAAAATAAAAATCATTATCCTAGACTTGCAGAAAAAGTCAATAGATGTCACATATCTTATCTTGTCTTTATATGTATATAAAAATTGATCGCTGAATGTGTTGCCAAGCGCAAATCTCGAGAGCAAGTGAACCGATTTCGCTAATTCTTTTTTTAGAATATTCCTTGAAGTACGAGGATGGATCTTACGGAGAGAAAAATTAAGAAAATTACGCAGAAAATTGGATAATTTCAGAAAACCTAACGACTATCGCACGTATGACAGTTCGCGTGTTTGAGAATGACATTTTGCAAAACAATTATTGTTAAATCACGATTCTCTTTTTGAAAATCCTTAAGTTGATAAATTTATTTAAAGTAGGTACTCCCCTAATAGTTTGAATCGAATCAAGAATTTCAGATATTTTAAATAGGTACCTATGATAGGTACCAAATTTAATATACGTGAAAAATGGAAATTTCAATAAAAATTGTAAAAGGTGGCACGCGGGCTGTTTAAAAACTGAATGTACTGGGATTGAATATATGGAAAGCGGGGGGGAGGGAGAGATGGTGGAGGGGGTAGGGGGAAGGTGGAGGTTGGGGAAGGGAAGGGGTGGGGGGAAGAGGGGGGGGATGAGAGGGGGGGGAGGTTATGAGGGGGAGTGGGAACCCCCCTTACACCATGCGAGCGAAGCCGCGGGAAAAAGCTACTTAAAAATAAAAATGGATAAATATTTATCCATGACATTTATCCATGGCATAGTTCGGGTTTGAATCTTGCTAAAAGATAGCAGTCAATAAAAATATGCGTTAAGAAAATATTGGTAGTTCTTAGTCGAAGAATGATACAGTTAAATATTACCGAATCGGATAGTTGCGCCCCGGCAAGGCGAAGGTCCTGGGTTCGAGTCCCAGATGTGACAATATCTTTTTCTGATTTTTCTGCTTTCAGATTTCCGATTGAGTTTCGCTAATATTGTCTTAATTTATTTAAAAATAATAGATAATATATGTAGATCTTAAAATAATATTAACAAAATAATCAAAGATAAACATAAAAATTTATATTATTTTCACTTTATTAAATCAAATTACTCTTGATAACTCTCCTCCATAGTGGATGAAAAATTACAATCTCTGTGTATAATAAACAAAATGTTATAAACAGACGAATAATAAAATAAAATAATTAAAATACTAGATAGCTATTTTAGTTAACGAAGAGAGCAATGAATTAAAATTATTGGAGTATTTCTCTCCGAGCTCAGTCAGAGGAAAATTCACTCATATTCCTAGGAGGTAGCTGAGTAAAATTCTTAAGCCGCCGCTACCCGAATTTCCACCGATTTCTTGCATATCTCCCTTAAATATTTGAATTTTTTAAGCTCTTAAAAAATATGTTATTTTTGAAGATAATATCTATATATATTCCCCAAGCCGAAACGCAAATTACATGAAATTCCCTCGATAGAAAAAAATCGCAAAGTATGCTCTGAAATTTTTTATTTTCAAGTCTATTTCTGTTATTTTATAAGTTATAATATAAATAAATTCACAGTGTTTCTTGAAATGCTGTTTTAGACAGCCTCCAAGAGATTTTTGCTCTATTTTAAACGAGTCGTGTTTTATTAAACATTTTCACGATTTTCGTTTCGATTTTATCGCTTTAAATATTAGCGCGCTCCTCTAACATTCGTAATTACATATCTCTCCATCTTCTTTTTTAGCGCGGCGGCTTAAAACGACAATATACCCTAAAATATATATAGAATGTTAACGACGTAAGTAAAGAAACCGTGTGTACAAATTGCGACTCGCGACCCGTGCACTGGATGGACCTACTGTCGAATTTGCCTTATCAAAGAAAAGAAGAAGAAGATAAATAATGTGGGAATCTTAACGACGTAAGTGAAGAAAGCGTGTAAACAAATATACGCTACGGCACGGCGTATTGTACGAACGTACGGTCGAATTCACCTTAGCAGGCCTGGAGATTCGGCCTTTCTGCCGCGTTCATTTTAATTAATTCTGAAGAACGTGCTACAAATATTTAAAATGTGTCTTCATGTTGTCCTCCCGAAATTATTAATTCATCGTCTAGAAAAATAAAATCTAAATTTATACTAAATTTATACTAGAAAAACGGGTTATATAGTTTTGAAATCGTTGTACGTAAAATATATTAATGGTAAGGTACTGTTTTTATTAATCTAATATATAAATAACTCGTATTTCTTGTGCGGCATAGAAATAAAAAAGTTATTTTAGTTACGGATTCGCCGGAAATGATTAAAATGTGAGTTTTGAGCGCACAAAAATTATTAGGATTGTGTACCGCCTTATGGGATCTTCATAGAAGTGTCCTTTGTTCCCAAAACTCAGTTCTGGCGTATCAACCTATCACACCGGGACAGAAGTGCTACCGGCTAGGGTTGTTACTCCGGTCAAGATAGACATTCACCCTAGCACTAATTCCCAAGAAGCTGAAAATTTACATGAACGTTAGAGATATCATTATAAAGAAATTTTGAAAAGTCCCAATAGATCCCTTGTCGGGAAAAAAAATTATTCAAGGTCAAAGTTCACAAAAACGGGTTTTTTTGATTTTTTAGCGAAATGGTTAGTTTTATGATAAAAATAGTTCAGACAAAAATTGTAGAACATCCAGTTATCTACAAAAAAAATTTTATACCTTTTCCCCTAAGATTCATTATTTCTGAGAAAAAGCGATTCTAAAATTTAATAAAGTTGTATTCCCCATAACATGCATGACTGCGCTGTCTCTGTACATCATATAAGTAAAACTATTAGTCCTCGTGACTAATACATTAATATTGAATGATAATTTTAAGAATACGAACCCCCCCACTAAATGAGGGTTTTCTAAATTGTTTTATAATGACGTTACTTGCTATAACTCATTTAAGTGCGTTATATTTAGAAAATCGTAACATTTAGTGCGGGGGGAAACAGATTCCGAACCCGATACAATCATATGACTATACTATGCACACGTTTCCACGCCACCTGTGAGGTAGTGTACTTGATGCATTTTTTTAAACGTGGTTTCCCCAGTAGGCCTACTCCACTGTCTATTTTATTTAATCCTAACAGAATAAAAGGTTTCCTCCTTCAATTTCTTCTTCTCTTCCTACGTCTTCTTTTTCTTCTTCTTCTTCTTCCTGAGTTGACGTAAATTGGGATACATCAGTTGTTTCATTGTCGATGTAAGGGTCTTCTTCTGTTGGAGATTCACCATTTGAGCATGACTGGCCTTGGCAACTGATGCATGCTGATGAACAAAAATTAACCTACTTTTTTGCAACCGCATTTCGAATTACACCCCTTTTTGCAGTTTCAAAAAACAGTATTAAGGAGCTTCTCTGGTGCAGGTGGAAGTAGTGTGTGGATTGGTTTCAATACATTATCAATTAGCTTCCAATCCCATTCTTCTGGGTCCAGTTGATTCTTGTCTGAACAGACTATGCAATAGTTACAATAGCATATTATCCAAGGTGGACATTTTCAATTCCGAACTTACCAACTATAAGGGGTACCTAAAAGTGTATTTCTCTGATGTTTCATGAATATGTTATGTGTCTATGTTTCTATCGTTTGTACTTTACTTCTGTTATGATTTGATTTATATGTACAACCTGGCTTCTTATGGTTACCAATGTATTGATATTTTATGTTTTATATAAATTTTAGTTTTATATACTTAATCTTTTGTTTTGTTAAATTTTTATCTCGTACTCAATATAAATTTTATTATTTAAAAAAATTTATTATGATGTTTAATCAGAGGTAAAGTCACAAGGAGAAAATCCATAATTGGTTTTATTTTGACTATACAAACATGTACAAACTGGAAAAAGTAAACTGTCGATTTCCCGAAAATAAATAAATAAATAATAAATAAAAATTCATTCTTACTTTTAGAAACATTTAAACTTGTGGCATTTTCACTGTGAATATTTTGAGAGGGAACATTGTTACCAAGAACATTTTTACCGAGAACCCTTATAAACTAATACAGACTATTTTGGTGCAGAATGCAATCCTATCGCAGTCCACCAGTTTGAAACCACTGTTGTACAGTTGTATTTACTATGTAATTATTGTAATAAACTGATAATAAAGTGAATCCAGTGGCTTTTCTTTGTGTGTTTACCACAGAAACCGGAGAATAGAGATATGTTTACCTTCCTTGAAATCGATTCACCTTCCCGAAGGTTAAAATTAAATTGCGACTCTTTGTTATACCTACCTAATGTTTTCTTGGGCACACACTATACCTACTGATCTATCTACAGAAATTTAAGTATAAAAAAGTCATCATGTAAACTAAATAGTTTATTTATTAATCTCAAGTTAGCTCGCGTCGTTGTGTGGATTAATCTTACATATAAAAATCTCGTGTCACGGTGTTTATGGTCGCACTCCTCAGAAACGCCTTGACCGATTTTTATGAAATTTTTATGTATATTTGGTAGGTATGAGAATAGGTTTTCAAGTATATTTCATACCGTGAGGTGATTAGGGTGTCCCTATCCAGAAAAAAAATCTATTTTATTGACATTTTTTTGTATTTTTTTTTATTTGTCATCAAAAAATACCTATAACCCCAAATTTTATCACTCCTACCCCCAAGCTCCCATTTTTTAATCACGATTTAAGTATTTTTGTATGAACAAATTTAACCGTCTTTCGTCTTTCAAACAGAACGAAATTATGTTCGAGTATGTTGTTGAATGACAGAATGCGCTACGTCCGCCTCATCGAACTTTGATCTACACATGGGCAAGACATTCACGAGAAGCGTCGCGTCATTTTATATTTCATTCGGCATCATTTTCTCGCATGGGCAAACCATCGAGCTTATTTGTGTTGGCTAAAGACGGACTGACAAAAAATATCGTACACTCAATTGCTCTTCGAAATTCATATTCGTCTTCTTTATTTCATTTTCCTTTCATTCGGAGGAATGTGGGGTTTTTCCTAAACCGATTGACTGTTAAATTGAGAATAAGTTTTTACTATTAATTTTAATGAATGTTTTTTAAAATAGGCACCCGCGGTTCACGCATATTATAAATCAAATTATTTGTGTACAGGTTACCATATTTTTAAGTCAATTGTTATTTTCAGGTTTTCCCAATACCTTTTGGAATTGGACACAAAGGAGTCTGGTCAGTTGAAAACAAAACATTTCGCTTAAAATTTTCAACGAATCAATCAGATAACTCTTGAACATTGTACTTACGCTAGCTGTTAATGTAAGTGGCGCCATCTTTTGGAATTGTTTAATTCGGTTCTATTACAAAAGTAGATTTGTTGACAAATTCCACGGTTTTGCGTATGGCGCGGCGTCAGAGTTGTATTCTTAGCCGAATTCTTAAATTTCAGCCGTATAGTCGCTAGGCTATTAATGCTGTTTGATGCTGCCAATTTAAAAATTACAAACATTCGAAATCAATAACGCTTATGGTCTTATAATTTTCTGTTTAAAACCAGTAGTAGACTAAGTAGGGGTCACATAATTCTGTGTTGCACCACACGTTCATAGCTTCATTCGCATTCAAGCATCGTTTCTTACATACTACTCGTATTTTGTTATTCGATTGTTTTTTCTATGTATTATAAGTTCAGATTTTCACGGCAAACGATGAGTGGTAAAATAACCCAATTAAGTCACGTGCCTTTTAACTACTTAGACAGTTCATTTAATACATTATTGAGCATGATGGCAATAAAGATCACAATAAAACTCAACTAAATTACGACATATTTATGAGAGAGTGTTATTTAATTGAATATCTTTACGCTGTATCTATTTTGATTACCCTATTACCAAGATCTTATCTTTATTTTTCATTATCAATATCAAACATTGACCTCGTTCCATCACTCCCATTATCAGATTTTGCAGACTTCATAATGCTATTGTTTAAACAATGTTCGTAATAGTAACCAACGTAAATAAAAACGTAATAGTAACCCCTTTTTTGGTAATAAAATTAAATAAATTGGAAGAAATATTTTATTTTCAACACCACTTAATATTTTGATTGCGGGCTAGGTTTAGCTTTGAGAATATGTATTTATTTATATAGATTACTCCTCATTTGAGCTTTTTTTTTTTTACAGTGAATACCGCACAAGAATCTCAACTGCTCCCGTCTGGATCCAGTGAGACTATGGCATCCCCAATTGGGGTATGTTGTGAGGCTGAAGGTAGTGGGGAGGGGAAGGAGGTGGGGAAGAGGAAGGTTGGGAAGTACCTGGCTATTCAGATCTGGTCACCAAACACGGCTAAAGCCATTTTCAAGTAACGTTTCAATTCTGAATGGTGGTCTTACACCAGGGTGATACTGATAGTATCTTCCACTCTGGAACATGCCGCAAATATACTATATATTATTTTTAATGAATTAATTGTGAAATAACACAAAGTAACGGAACTTTTCAACTCTTAGGAGCAAATTAAAGATACTCGGCCGAATCTCTTAATTTAACCCTAACGTCGTTATGGTCAAATTATGTCTGTCTCATATGAGCAGCACGTTTAGTAGGTCTACCCAAATTCAGACAAATTAGTTAGTGTACATCAGATTCACTAAAAATCAAAAAAATTAACAAAACATTAAAACGACTTCAAAAAATGCAATAAAAAGTAAAAAAATAATTTCGTATTCTTCTACAACTTCATAATCAACTTACTTTTTCTACTCATCAATATGTAGGTACGATTGTTAATTTTGGAGTCGGTGTCAGCAAAGGTATCCGGCCCGGCGTTCACTTGACAGCTCCTATACAGCTCCTCTCACGCCGCGGCCCCGCTCTCACCTCTCGCCTCGTCAAGTCGCTCATGCGACACACGCACATCCCACCTATAACCAGGCGCGGCCGGTGTCTTAGTGCACTCGTGCAACGAACCGCCAACAAAGTTTAAAAACAATTTATAGCTCATCGTAATCTTACTTAATGTTTTTAATTATAAAATATAACAAAGTATTAAAAAAATCTTTAAAATTGCAATTAATAACATACTAAATGTAAGAATATTGTAGATAAATACGGCAAAAATATTCCACCCGCGCGGTTTTAACACTGGCTAGGAATAGGGATGTCGAAAGTGAAAAAAAAAAACCATATATCGATGTATCGATATTTATTAAAATATCAATATCGACGTCGATATATCGAGGAAAAAATATCGATATATCGGTCAAATTTTCAAGAGATTTTGCGTTTTTAAAATAATAGTGTATTCAGCTCAATATTATCAACAGTAATTTTTGTACACAATTTGCTTTTTTTAATGTACAAAAATCTCAATAAAAATGAAGGTATTTTTATCACTATTCATTTTTATTACGTAATAATTACAAAAATATCAAAAACTAAAAAGCTGTCTTCTAACTTATATGTAAACTGAGATGCATACAAAGTTTGTATGCGTCTCAGTAACATTCTATTGGCGAATTAATCTGTCAAAAAGTACTTCGTGTTTGGAACAAGGTATAGTCAATAATCATAGATAATTGGGAACCAACACATAGGAGTGGCTTAGAAAAATATGGCGAAAAATAGCATACATTTCTATATATGTACATACACACGTGAGATAGTATTGGTGATCACAAATACTAATGCAAAGACAATAGATTTACTTTTACCAATACAGTTACTGTTTTCCGCTCGTTCCTATACGGTTTTGGATTCTAGTGACTTTAAATACATAAATTTAAAAAAATACCGTTTTTGATATAATTTTTGATATTGGATATTTTGTATCGATATATCTGATCAAAATATATCAGCTAAAAATATCGGTATTTTGAATTAAAAATATCGATATTTCGATATATCGATATTTTTTCAACAAGCCTAGCTAGGAACGAGAAACCGAGGTACATACCAATCTGCACGTTAGACCTAAAAAGCGCCCCGTTTGGCTAATATTATTTTATATGCAGCCCATACGAAACATCTCCGTACCGTGATTTTGACAAAACGTATCAAGAAAAATATCCCCCACAGTCCGCCGCACGGACAGCAGAGATATCCGAACGAAGAATCCAATAATTCCGAACGTAGGGCTCGAGCGATGTACGGTTTGAAGGTATTAAGTAAAATCATAATATTTCTCTTGTAAAATGCAACCTCGGGTCAACGGGTCACGGGTCAGCTTGTGATAGAGTGCTGCGGATTTACATACTTGACTTTATTATTTGCTTTTTTTTTGCAGAAAGTAACCTTTTATTTGTGTGCGTTTTTTTTTTACTTTTTGCAAACTTCATATCGACGCTCATTGGGTCAGTAAACACTAAACACCCGCCACCGTTTGCATCCTACGCTGCAAATTAAAATTTCTTGTGGTTGTGTTAATTATTTTGATATTAATTAATATCCGAAGGGCTTTCAAAATAAATATCTTCTCTTCTATGCCACTAATCCTCTAATACTAATAGATATAATATAAAAAGAAATGAACCATAGTGTAAAATAGCAAATAATTTATGATTTCTGAAATTTTTTAATGCAAAGTCATATCTTCCAACTTTAATATAAATGTGTTTATCGGATAACGAATTTGTCAGGTGAGTAGGTATATCTGTCTCTGTTTGCAAATAAAATTGGGTGATTAAAGTCTTCGCTCGGCAAAAGGATCGAAGAATTGATCTTCTGTATAAATAAGTAAGATAGTGCATTTATATAAATTACATAAATTACGTTTTTGATGAAATCGGTGAACCACCAAAAATTTAAGGCACCGGCCGCGCCTGCCTATAACTATGTATGTAGTTACAAACCTACCTTAGCTGACACCGACTCCAAAAGACTCCAAAAATAACAATCGTACCTACATATTGATGAGTAGAAAAAGTAAGTTGATTATGAAGTTGTAGAAGAACACGAAATTATTTTTTTACTTTATAGTGCATTTTTTTAAGTCGTTTTTTTATTTTGTTGAAATTTTATTACATTGTAAATTTTTATCGACGAGCTGACAGAAGGCATTGGGAATTGACATTATTTCACTGGTTTGTGGGAAGGGAGGGTGTGCATCAAACCACCGACTGAGTTTGGAAATGTCTGCTGTATCTCTACTTCGGTGGGCTTATCCGAGTTCCTTGTGCTGTTCACTTGACGTGAAGAAGACTCCACAAAACTCTTCAAGGGAAGTGCAGATCTCATGAATTGAGCTCATACCAACTAATCACTTGCTGACTACATTGTGCGAAACACCTCTGCCTCCTGTTATGCCTCCTCGGCTTTTGAATGATCGCATCAATGTTGTTTCAATAGTCAAATCTGACCATACGCCTGACTAAAAGCGATCAAAGTGTCACACAATCGTCGTCGCGCGTCGGTATGTCAGTAATAAGATAAAAACAGCTTTTTTCTGAAAATGACATTTTCCCATTACGAAAAAACTTTAAATTGCTGCAAGTATTTACTGGTTGGAGATTTATTTGCGTGTGTATACATATTCTAAAAGGAAATTAAATTTTTTACAACTTCTTTCAAATAAATTTCTATGCGTGATGAATATATAAAATGATTTTTTCTAAAATATCTACATTTGTGGAGCGTGTAACTCAAACACGGCTGGGATTTAGAAAATTACATACAGAATAAAAGTTGTAGATAATTTTATGAGCTTCTACTTGTTCTCGTAAAATTTTCCTCTGCGACGCATCGTTTTTGAGATACAAGCGGAAACCCGAAAATTAGGACCTTCCCCCCACCCTCCCCCCCTAGCTCACCACCTAGATGTCAGGACTTTTAGTATGTTCACACCCTAAGCTCCCTAAACAAGTTTCTGAAGGAATCGCTTAGGTCCCTGCTCACGCACTCTACACCTCCTTCCCTGATTGGACTATAATCCGAGTTTATTATTCATTGCTTACTCGGAGCTATAAATAGTGGCTGTTTAAGTATACAGGGTGTCCGGGGTAAAGTGCATTAATTTCGGGAGGTGATTCTACATGATGGTAGGAATAAAAAAGATTAACAACCTTTTCCGAAATTCCAACTTTTTTTTTCCCATACAAAAGACGTACCTACTAAAAATTCTTAGTGTGAGGTACGATCTTACTTGCTGAAAGCCTGCTGGGCGCCCGACTCGATTGTGATTGGCCCGTCTCGTATGCCGGACTAATTTTATCTTTTTACCTCAAAACTAACCCTAAAAGTTGGAATTTCGAAAAAAGTTATTTATCTTTTTTACTTGTACTATCATGTAGAATCACCTCCCGAAGTTAATGCACTTTACCCCCGGACACCCTGTAGAATGTGTTTGTACTTTAGTTGTTTGCCCTTTCTCATGCGTCCCCTCCCGGGTTTCCCTTCCACCTCCCCCCCCCCCCCCCCCCCCCCCCCCACCCCCCCCCCCCTCCCCCCCCCCCCCCCCTCCCTCCGGTGAACCTCCTCTTCTCCTCTTGCAATCCTCCAGAACCCTGTCCGCCTTCCGCCCATATACCTCCTCTTCCCCTCCCCCCATCCCGATTCCCCTTCCCTTCACGCCTTCCCTCTCTGCCTCCAAAGAATATGAAATACACTTATTTTTCAAACAACTCGCGCGCCACTTATTGTAGACTTAAACGAATTTCATAACGCCAGAGCTCACTTATGTATAGAAACCTTCGCGGGCGTGCGCACAACAAATTATCAAAATTTCGTCGCAATCGAAAGTATAGGAACGCCTCAACAACAAACTGAATACGGGACAAACAAAGAAACATTTATTTTTATATATAAAGATACGCATAAGTTAGTTATCTTACGAATAAGCAAGAGCATCGTGAAATACCCGTTGGGGGGTAGCATAATAACTTATCCATACGACAACGAATATTAAAAGTTAATCAAATAAATACTCGCAACATGTAAAAAAAACTCGGCTAACTTATCCTATATACAGCCACTATTCATAGGTGCGAGTACCGAATAGTAACTCAGACTTTTAATAAATTCGTGTTTAACTAATCGAAAATGTACATTATCGTATGGATAATCTATGAAGATGGTGGTGAAATACCCCCTCGTACAATAAGACAGACAGTAGGAGTAACTGGGGAGGGTGTTAATAAGTTAAGAGAGGGATATAATTTTTTTTTAAATTATATGAGAAAAAAACGATATTTTACGATAATTATGCTTCCCTGGAGGGAAGCAACGGCTGTGTCAAATTAAGTTTATAAGATGGCTATTTTTACTTGAATGTTTCTTATCTGATTTTCTTTCTGCTTATCTGAAATTTCATTCAGATTTTAAATTATCACGATTATTTATATCTTTGAATCTTATTTTCGTCTTATTCAACGCGTCGTTAAGTTCAAGTCCAGTGGAAAAATGTCACCAGTAAAAAATGTAACTTTTCCACTGGACTTCGGCGCTATCGTTCCACAAGAGTACCTACTATTTTTATCTTAAGTTCCTCGCACATTTCGATCGTATTTTCTTAGAAGATTTCAGATAAGGACAGTTATTCCGGTCCCATAATTCGCAATTATCGAATATTTCCTGGTGGAATTCCTAGCAAAGTGCGCAGTAGCGCGGTGCAATGTTATCGTACTACGTTAACTTTAACGTTACAACGCAAGCACTTTATGTTTGTTCCGATTATTCTTTGTATGTTTAGTATTCGAATGCGTTTTAATTTTATACCTTGGACAAACACCGTTCTTCCGTAGCCTATGCTTTTGTTGGTACAGTAAGATCCTTGTTATTTTTAAATCGTCAATTTACTTAGTTCAAATATCTTCTACAATTACTACAAATCCTAATATGAACCAATATCTTAAAAATGAAGACTGGTCATTTCTTCACCCCAACAATAATATTAACTACAATCTTGAAATTTTTTACACAATTATCAACAGGGCCATTGAAAACTATGTACCACTTTCACATTTCAAAGAAGCGAAGTTCCCGAAATGGTTCAACAGCGAGTTAATCAACCTGATTATTTGCAAAAAAACTGCACACAAAAACTTTAAAGAATCTAAATCCCTTAACGACTATAAGTTATTTCACAATTACAGAACTCAATGTAAAAAACTGTCAAAAAAATCATATTATAATTATATAAATGGAATCGAAAAATCTATACCCTCTAATATACAAAACTTTTTCACACATGTAAACTCTCTTAGAAAAAACAAACAAGGTTTACCCATTTCAATGTACTTCAAAGATAAGAGTAGCACTGATATGAAAGTTAAGGTTAACTATTTTGCTGATTACTTCAAAAGTGTATATGACGAAGATATCCCAGAAAATTTCATACCACCACCTTCCCTTATTGAGAGCATGCATATTCCTGCTGTACACATCAATATAAACGACGTTAAATCTAAAATTAAATTTCTAGACAAAAACAAAAAGGCCGGACCTGATAACGTGCACCCCAATATTCTCATAAATTGCATTGCTTCACTGGCTGAGCCGATTTGTCTATTGTTTAATCAATCGCTTGATACAGGTTGCTTCCCGGATATTTGGAAACGTTGTTATCTAACACCTATACTAAAAAAGGGTAATAAAAGTGATGTCACTAACTATAGACCTATATGTAAGCTATCTATAATTCCGAAACTTTTTGAAAAATTACTTCTTGATAAAATTTCCCCATATATTAACCATCTCATTGTTCCAAATCAACATGGATTTTTGTCTGGCAGGTCAACTCTGACAAATCTCTCATTATATGAAAACTTTATATCAAATGCATTAGCTAACAAAACTCAAGTCGATTCCATATACACAGATTTTATCAAGGCCTTTGACAAAGTGTGCCATAAAATTCTACTGGTTAAACTACGTAAGCTCGGTATTGACGGAAAACTTTTAGACTGGTTTGCAAGCTATCTATCTGATAGAGTTCTACTTGTAAAAATTAATTTGTTCTATTCCAATCAATTTATAGCTACCAGTGGTGTACCTTCCCATTTAGGCCCAATTTTGTTTTTATTGTTCATAAATGATATTGTTGACTTATTTGATAAAGATGTAGATGTATTGCTTTTTGCAGATGATTTAAAAATATTTAAAATCATAAAAACCGCTGAAGATTGTGCCTGTCTACAAAATAATTTAAACAAATTAATTAGTTGGTGCTCTATTAACAAACTTTATCTGAACATAAATAAGTGTTATTCAATAAGTTTTTACAGAATAAGTCAACCAATTATTCATCCTTATGAACTTAACAACTCTACCCTTACCTCTGTCGAAGAAATTAGTGACTTGGGCATAACTTTCGACTCTAAATTAAACTTCATATCCCATATAAACTCAATCTATAATAAAGGTATCAAAATGCTTGGCTTCGTTCTTAGAAATTCCAGAGGTTTCAAGAATATTTCAACTTTAAAAATTTTGTATACATCCTTAGTACGTAGTCAAGTCGAATATAACTCCTCGATCTGGTCCCCCCATTTTAAAATACATTCAGATTCAATCGAAAAAGTTCAACACAAATTCTTAAGATATATTAATCTTAACCTCGGTATTCCCATTGAAAACATAAATTATAATTACTTGATGAAAGAATTAAATTTACTAAGACTGTCAGATCGAAGAATTATATCAGACTTAATATTAATGTTCAAAATTGTAAATGGTAGAATAGACAGTCCTGATCTAACTAAGCTCATTGAATTTCATATTCCCACGAGAACCACTCGTTCTAAAACCCTTTTTAAATGTAACAATAATCGGACTGAGTATACGAAACACTCACTTTTACCTAGGTTGCATGAAGTTACTAATAGATATGCAGATGTGATAGATCTATTTAACTGCACGGAACAGAGGTACAAGACGGCTATGCTATCATATTTTTTTAGTCACTATTAATTTTATTTCTATTATAGATTTTTGCATGTAAATGTATCTCTGGTGTCACTTCCCAATGTATCGTCACAATTAACTGTTATACATACACTGTTTTACCATTACTAATATTTTGAATATGAATTTGTGACATGTAATTAATGTTTATGGCATACTTATGCCGTTTGTATTAAATAAATAAATAAATAAATAAATAAATTACCTTACATATGTAATAGGTAAAGGTCTATCATCCCAAGTTGACTTCATCACAGTACTCACACAATTGCATAATTTACGTACAGCGTGTTTAGTTTAGACTTTAATAAAAAGATAAAAAAATGATGATTAAATAAATGGAAACAAATACAATTTGGGAGGCGGGAATGGGTACCGCCGCCCTGGGAACCTTTATTGGATAACCAACACCTCTGCCATAGGTCACGCCAAGTGGTTCGCTAAGTTTGGTGATTTAGCAGGGGTGCCCGGGTTCATGGGGTGAGGTCTGACTAGGTCTTGGAGGCGGATGACCAAGACACACTGAACCCCAGATTCCTACCCACCCCTTAAACCCTTTTCCTTCCCAGAACTCTCCTCTCCTTCCTTTTCCTAAAAAAAACCCTCCACACAGCATCCCCAAAGATGACATAGGCCCTGAGGAAAATTGTTTTCCTCAGCGTCTCCTGTGTGGAGCTCATGTAAAAAAAAAAAAAAAAAACACACACATTTACATGCATCGTTAATTTAACACGCTAACTCTGAATTGTGAAATAATCAATGAATTCTTCTTCAATAATCGCAAATTCATTTTACAAATTTTTATTTTAAGAAAACATTTGGTTTCAAAACATGTTGATAATTTTGATTAAATCGGTGGTATGGTGTGTTATTTGACATCCCGAATATTGTTTCATTTCGGATATGGAAATTCAGAAGGTAATTAAAAAACACAACAATTACAACCACAGAACCCGTAATACAGGCCGATTTTATTTATTTATTGTTTTTTAACACCAACTTTATTTATTTTATCAAAATATACTTCGTCTTTTAAAATTATTGTATTATAAAATGGGGTCCTCAGCACGGTAACCCACCCAGTAGGGCCAACATTCTATAAATTATACTGTAGTATATTAAACTATTGTATCAAAATAAAAAATAAAATAAAAAATAGTTTATCTGAATGCGATAATCCTCCGGATTGAACAGAGGTATAGGTATATTGATAGATATGTGCAATGTGAATGTATTATCAGAATCGGCTATTGTCTAAGTTCTTCATTTATTAGTAGTATACGTAGTCCATTTAATAAATAAGATGAAAAAGTATAATTAACAAATTAAGTCAAGAAAACTGAGACAAATAAATCTATTAATAATGATGCGAACTTAAGATAACGAAAACTGAGATTGTTAAACTCGCGATATCATGCACCGATCGACCTAGAAACGATATGAATGGGACATGCTGTGTGATTTTTAATAATATTATTTTACGAACATTGTATACTCTTGTTGTCCCTCTTCCGCTAGTGACAATAAGTAGGCGTAAACAAGACAAAGGGCTGTTCCTCGCCGAAACGTGGAACGTACCAATGCACAATATATTTAATGCTAAGTTTTTTTATATTGCGGACTATTTTCACGTTTTTTATTGCTTAAAAAATTAAGTAAAAAATTACGATGATTACAGCATTTTTATTTTATTTTTATCTTGACGAATAAATTTTCTACAGCGAGTCAAAGTTTCACATTTTTGAATTACCGCCAAAACGATAATTTGGGGTGGGGCTGTCGTTTGACGTCATGAGCGTGGACGCTCACTGAGAGTGTTAATTTATGCTGGCCAAGCTGAGCGACGCTTGTGACGTCACATTCCGATTTTCAAACCATGACCATTTTAGACCGTTTTAAAAATTAATAATATTGAATGAAAACATATACAACAAACATTTTTAGTGGGATGATTAAAATCAGAAAAATGATCTTTAAATATTCCATACATTTTCAACAGAATCCCTTGTTTGTGGAAATACCCCATTTTAGCTGCGTTACCTATAATATTTCGTTTCTAATAAGACGTTTCTTAGAAGGTAAGATGTTACCCGCAGTGGCGCTACGGTTGGACCTATTTAAGTATCAAGTCTCAAGGAAGCTGTGGGTTGACTTCCTCTTTCCAGGACCATAAAATTTGAGAAACTTTAGATCAAGGAATGTAGTAGTATTAAATAAATTAACTATATTGGTGCTACTTTCGTTCCGAGGAATGTAGGGTTTTTCCTAAACCGATCGACTGTTAAATTAACAATAATGGTGTACTTGCCATTAATGTTTATGAATGTTTTTAAAAATAGATACCATATTTTTGGTTAATAGTATTGTTCAGGTTTTACGTTTTGGAATTAGAGACAAAGGTGTCTGGTCAGTTGAAAATAAAACAGTTCACTTATATTTTCGACGAATCAATCACACAGCTCTAAAACCTTTTAGGGTTTGCGGCGAGCATTAGTGGATTTTTTTTCGTTGTTGATGCAACTTGTACGATGATCAAATTCTCTTCAAATTAACTCTTTGGGAAGGGCTGTGGCATCTCCATGATCTAAATTAGGTTAGAAAAAATAATATACCTACCTACATCGTAAAAAATTCTTCGTGTAAAACAGTTGTCATTGGATTAATTTCAATAAATACTAGTGTTTTCATTTTCAGGATCAAAAGTTAAACAAAAATTTTATTCGTCAATTTAACCCGTCAAGTCAATTTTTTCGCTTTTCGGAACGACTCATACGGGTCTCATAGAAATTGCTGTGTCTTACTTACAATCATGATTAAAAATATGATATAAAGAGAAAATACCACGCTTTATATTCAAATCGAAAAGTTACACCTTTATGAATCCAAAGTTTCCGACCGCAATTTGCAAAAAAATTATGAAACCTTGCAATTTTTTTATTAATTATTTTTGCATGAAACGGCAAAGAGCTGGTAGATTATAACGTTTACAATACATTTTCCTAATAAATAAGGTATGTGTTTTTTTCGTTATCAGTAATATTATTTAGAAAAAAACGTACCTAAGGTGAGCCATTTTTAAAACTTTTTTTATGTTTGCATTCAAAATTTCTGTTTAAAAAAAATTTTTTTTACATGAGCTCCACACAGGAGGCCCTGAGGAAAATAATTTTCCTCAGGGCATATGTCATCTTTGGGGATGCTGTGTGGAAGATTATTTGTAATGATAATATTTGAAATCATATTTCATCAAATTTCCAAAAAAAGATTTTAGTTTTTAGATACATTCAGAATCATTCTATTTATTTGATTTTTATTGCAAAACAGAAATATTTTGTTCTAACAAAATATGGTTGAGGCCTGAGATGTTAAGTAGGTATGTGAACTATAAACAACTAACAATTTCCTCTATGTTCGATATAGGCGGATATTCTAAACTAATTAAAAGTCATTTGAGTTAGCGTCCGCTAAAGTCAGTAAACGAAGGTTACGAAACGCACGACGCTGTCGAGATCACTCTTCGTCTACAAAGAAGCAATAAGCAACAAACAGCGGCGAGGAAATAATCAGATTTGATCCAGCATCTCGATTCAGATGGGCATCCGTCGAGGAGAGAATCAATCTATAGGATTACCCCCCAGCACCACACACCACCCACCACCCCTCCCACCACACTCCATCCGCTATCAGCCGCACCGCGAGTGATAACAATTCTGGTAGTCATTTTCCGTCTTCACTCCTTTAAAGTCAGTAGTCAGACGAGGCGTCGCGAACTACAAACACGTGTTGAGCCAACCACAGTGAGGAAACACACGCGAGTTCTTCTAAAGACAAAATAAGTTACCGACCGGATTCCAAAAAATCGTGTTCATCTTGGTAAAGTACTGTCTACCGAATTTTCATCAAGCGAATTTAGTGCGTCGGATTCCGATTGAAAAAACTTAATACATTTCACGGTGTGGTCTTCGAAGAAGTGCTTCTTTTATCAAAATAATAAAGTTATTGTTTTGTGCCTGATTCTCATGAAGTCCACACTCATTATTTGTAAGTATTTATAAAAAAATATATTACATAGTATTGTAAGAGGTATATGTTTGACAGTGAGATGATAAAATAATTACAATTTTTAAATTAAGATGTTCTTTGTTTACTTTTAAAAATATCGTATAGCATGGTAAACAGACGATTGTTTAAAAATATTTTTCATTGAATGAACAGACCGCCGGAAAATGTACGAGTATGCAAATATTTTATTTTAAAATATTGAATAAAATTCAGCAATGAGAATTGCGATATATGTTCTTGTACTTAGGTATTTATGGATTAAGCCTTAAGTCACGTTGAGATTATAAAGAAAATTTTAAAAGTACTTCAAAAAAAAATTCACATTTTTAAATGCTTTATAACATTATTGTAATCTCATATCTTAAAAACGATTTCATCAATGTCTAAAAGATATCTCTAATCTCAAGCGTCCACGTTTTCTAAATCAGAAGTATAATCTTTCGACATTGACGTTTTTAAATTCCATAAATCCTCAAAATATTGTGTTTTATGGTAGGCTTTGTTTATCTCTTCAGACTCATAAGTCTGCTGTCAATTCCCATATCATAAATTCGTACATTTTTTAATGATAATTTGCAATACACGTGATGACATTTGTTTGCAAAAACATCGTTATTTTATAAAAAGTCTGTAATACGTTTTTAATTGAGAATGCACAAAGAAAAAAAACCAAATCACCCTTTGAACACGCAAGGTAATATTTGGGTTTACAGATGTACGAACATGTAGTTTGTATACCTGTTTCCACACCTGTTGAGCCGGCCAGAGCCCTTTAAACAAGCAATATGAAATGTTTTACAACACCCCGAAAAAACCAAATGATGTGCCTCCGATTTTATTTTACCTTTTATTGTTTTTACCGGGTAATTGTCTCATAAAACACAATGTTCACATCGTATAATTGAAAATAATTTGAGATTCTAACGCCTGTAGTATTGGTACATTCTGTTAATGCACTTTTGGGCGTAAAGAGAAGAGGGAAGCACAACATGAGTTTTTTTACGACAGCTCCACACAGGAGGCCCCGAGGAAAACAATTTCCTTCGGGGCATATATCATCTTTGGGGATGCTGTGTGGGGGGTCTTTCAGGCAAAAGGAATACCGCACAAGAGTCCCAACTGCTCCCGTCTGGAGCCAGTGGGACTATGGCATCCCCAATTGGGGTATGTTGTGAGGCTGAAGGTAGTGGGGAGGAGAAGGAGATAGGGAAGAAGAAGGTTGGGATAGTACCTGGCTATTCAGATCTGGTCATCAAACACAGCTAAAGCCATTTCAAGCAACGTGTCAATTCTGAATGGTGGTCTTACACCAGGGCGATACTGAGAGTGTCTTCCACTCTGGAACTTGCCGCAAATATACTATATATTATTTTAAATGAATAAATTGTGAAATAACACAAATTAATCAAATAAAATTTATTTGCCACGTCGGGATTAGATCCCGCGACCTTCGGAGTGCTATTCAAGAGCCTTACAGCTGGACTATGCCGGCCGTCAATTCTGTTCTGGGATGGAAAAAGGAATGAGGGGTGCGTAGGAATCTGAGGTCAGTGTGTCCAGGGGTGATGGGAGTACGAAATCATCACTCCCACTGCAGTGCAAGGCGATAGATCGAGAGAGTCCGGCTGTCAAAAATCAAAAGGTCTCCCTCAACCAGTCTCCCGATTCGACCCGCCACGCAGTAGGTGGGCAAACGCACCCGCCCCCAAGACATAGAAAAACCTCACCCCATGAGCCCGGCACCACTACTAAGTCACCCAACGTAGCGAACCACTTGGGATGACCTATGACAGGGGTGTTGGTTATCCACTTAACTAAAATTGTTTGAGAGTTATTACAACTTATCATCCTTTTCTATTGAAAGTTTTAGTTGTCCGGTAATTGTTTTTTAATGCAAAGTCAGAATATTGTACATTATATCTATACTAGGAGGGGCAACAATATTGTTTTTTAATGCAAAGTCAGAATATTGTACATTATATCTATACTAGGAGGGGCAACAATATTGATCATTTGTAGGTAATTATCCTATGCATTTTTGACAAATGACAAGCGACAATTTGGTGCGACCAATTCTTAATCAGTAAACATCTTTCGTTGTTGAATTCCTTATTAATTACGAAAAAAATCCCTACAACAACACATTAAAATGCATATACTTAGCAAATAGTTGGGAATCCCGAATTCAATACGTGTTCTGGGCCGAGGGCATATTATTACATACACAAACGTAATACGTACAATGTATCCCGCTTTAAGCCGATGAACCCAGAAACTTGAATGATCTCCGGTGAAAAATCCATCCAATTGACTTCGTCATAAGATTTACGCAACGTAAACAATAATTTGGTCAAAGCCTGATCAGAGTCAGGCGCAAGAGGAAAATATCTATTGTTATTATTCAAAGGGAATCTTAGAAAGCAATTGTGACGCTGCGCTGTGACAATTAAAAGCACATGCATGGATTAATATCTCAATTTTTTTCATGGTGACAGCTGCCCTTAGCCAAAACAAATATTACGCATTGCCAAAAATTTTAAACAAATTTTATTGACTTACTTTTTAAATTTTGAAAACTAAGATGAAAGTTACGATAATATTTTGTATGTGACTGGGTAGGATGGCATTTATAATACTTTCTTTGTAATTCTTTAGAATTACGTGAATTAATGTGATGAAAGGAACCATAAAAACCTTATCAAGGAGAAATCTACCCACTATTTTTTTGTTTCGAATAGAGCACCTTCCAAGTATTTAGTGTGCGTATAATATTCATTTAATCGACTGCAAAAAATGTTTATGAATCCTATGTAAGCAAATAAACGTCTAACTAATAGTGCAAAAATTCCAGAAAAGAGCTAGATGCATATATCGGTGAGTAAATAACGTATCTCGAATAAATTAAGCCATTGAACGTTGATTATGCACAATATTATTACAATGGATTTTCGAGAATCACCATTTCAAACGTAATATAATCAAAAGCCACTTTTCTAGATGAATCATTAAATTATTTTTTCGTTCAATAAAAGAAGTATAATTGAAAACAAATCACTTTGTGAAACACAATTTTTTTACAGAGTATTAGTTTTCATTCAATAAAAAATTACGCCACATACTGAAATTCTAAAGATTGAAGAAATAAATAATAACGACTACAACGAAATTGACAAACAAAGTAGCCACCGAAAGAATATAAGTATTATATATATATACCTACTCATCACTCCTTTCAAAACTCATTTAAAATGATAAATAAAAATAAAATGAAACTGGGTTAAATAGGTTACGTTAGGTTCGATTATGAGCTATTTTTTTTTTTTTTTTTTTTTTCATAACCATTAATTACTTTTCAAAGAGGTGTTAAAACGCCACTTTATTGAGATTTCATGGAACCGCTTGATTTTAGCAATTTGTAATGAAAAATATTTTTGAAGTTACATTGAAGTTGAGGTTTTAAACAGGAATTTCATAATGCTGGAACACAGGCAGAATCAACCGACCCTTCCAATGGCGGTTGTAATGCAACTCTACAATACTGTTTATGTTTCATTTAATCAGTCTGTCGGATACTATACGATATTACCTATAATACCTATCCAGACTATCAACATCAACGAGATCCCATCAAAGCCAATGGGGATCGCATAATACAATACGGAGAAGCGCATCTTTTGGAAATAAATCTACTTACACTACAATTCATAGAAAGTTTATACGTAGCTGGCGAGTTCTCGGCAAGCGTTGCAACCCCACTAATAAAGAAATTGTTACTCCCTTCGCGTCTTTTTCATTCGTCCCGTTCCTCTTCCGCCTCCCTTCCCCTCCCATGTCCCCTACCCCTCACGCGTTTCCGAGAATTATTAGATTTATAAATAAAAATAAGTACCTATTTAAAATATCTAATAATTCTTGATTCGATTCAAAGTATTAGGTGAGTAGGTACTTCAAATAAATTAATTTATTTTCGAAAATTGAATTTTGACTGAATAATAATCATTGTTTTGCAAAATGTCATTCTCAAATTGTGACATTTTTGACAGTTTCGTAAGAGTTTTTGTAATGATTAAAAAACTTTTCAGATGTATTGTCATGTGGTTGTAATAATCCAGAAGCCTTCGCGGGGGTGGAACGAAGGTATTCTAAAAGTTTCAAATATTTACCATGCTTAATATAGCAACTCATATAAATATTTATAAGCAAGCATATTTTGATTTTTATATATATATATATATAGGGAATAAGTTTTTGTGAAATTGCTTAGATTAGAATACATTCGTACATATTTTGATAGCTGACACTCTTTCATCTATCAAAACTGATAGCTGAAAAAGTGTCAGTGTCTCTTGGAATATTAAAAGTATCTAAGCAGTACGTATTTTCCACCATAGTTTGCACTTTCATTCGAACTCAAGTATAAAGGGTATCGACATCAACACGTCTATTTGATCTTAGACCAACAGGGACATCGTCTTTGTAACGATACAGTCTCCGGCAGGATCAAGGACTCATGACGCACATCCTGTGAGAGGTACCAACTGTCCCGTCATCGTGGATACAAAATGATTCGAGGATGCGGCAATTGGACATATGGACATGCACGTAGCAACTGAACTGCTCTCGGCTCCGTGTCGCCAAGATGGACTAATTCATTCGTAGGATGCATAACGAGGCTGGTCTTTGTCTTATTTCGGGTTTATTAAAGCATGAGCAACACAGCGCTCTGAATTATAAAATAATGCAGCTATTAATCTAACGGATGTAATACTTTTAATCCAATGTAAAAACGTTCTAAATACAGTGCCTACCCAATGAGCGCTTTTATATTCACTATTACGGTACGTTCTTTGTCCTAAGACTGCTGCAGCTCTTTCTTACACATTAAATAATGGTGAAACAAAAGATGAGTCACACAAAGGACGTGTGTCTGTTTCTTCAATAGTACTACTTTTTTCCTTTGGATGAAACATATATCTTATTACTGCTGAGGCGACGGGATGGTTTTTCATTTTCTTTATACGTGTGAGGGAGATTTATAATAATTATTGTACGTTTCCTTTGGGGGGTGCAGACATAAGCTCACCGTTTGTCTCATTTTCGACTGTTGATATCTGTAGTGTGTAAGAAGGAGCTGCAGCATTATATGTTTGAGAACAAAAGCAAAATCATCAGCACATTGACGTTAGACATTTTTCAATTTTTGGAATTCACTTACACTTCAATATTATCCTTGTTACTATAATCCATACTTTCAAAATTATCGACACGGCTAGTAGTATTGTAGGGGTCTACGGAGATGTCACAGTGAGGTATGTGAGAGAGATGCGAGAAAATTATTCATTTTTTTCCTTTGGAGGAACTTACTTACACTTTGGGTACACTGTGCATCTCATATTTTGTCTCACCATTATTTAAGATTAAAAAAAAAGACCTGCAGAGTTATTGTGATAAGGAACGTATGTTTATTGTCTTTTATGTGCCGTCACGAAACCGTAATCGTGGGAGACCACGGTAATACTAAAAACACTTCTCACGAGAACCAATCTTGTTAAGTCCTGGGAAAATCGGCGGTATAAAAATAATTGAATTCATGAATAACAACAATCGGTCTATTTTACTTAATGGTTATTTGTTTTTTTTGTAATTTTTTTCCATCTAATCAAATAATATCGTTTCTAATACTTAAACACCATTTTAAGTTTATCATCAACATCATTCAATTTGTTCGATGTGTGGGAAAATGGTGTGGTGCCCAAGTGCAATAATATATATTTTGTGAATATTCAGAACATATATTTAATTTTTTTTATTATATATGCCGAATAATTGATAGTTTGCCGATGTTTTGTAATAATGTTCTACGACATATAATCAGCTAAAACTCTGAGTGCGACTTTAAGCGCCCTTGAGGTGATTTTTCACAAAAACGGCGCTCTACAAATTGTCCAATTATTATTATTATTATTATCTAAGATCAAAATTTTAACGCCTCTTTTCCAACCAATGCAATGCTTCAATGGCAGGTAATCTGAAAGCTCGAAGCAGATGGCGCTGGTGTGGTTAGATATCATTTGCATTATATGACGGCTACGTGATACGGTTTATATGATATTGTTTTAAGGATTTAAAGGCATATTTTTAAATGGTTGATAAATACGGTGATTGAAGTGTCAAGGAGTTATTCAATTTTTGAGATTTTCCGAACTAAATTGTTAAAAGTGGGGTTAGGTAAAGTTTTGAGATAGTACATATTTATCTTTTAAATCCCTATTAAAAAAACTTTTTATTCAAATTATACTATACTTATGACTTTAACAGATTCTAGAGGAATTACATAGTCTGATCAAACAAAAAAAAATAACTATGAGGGTTGTCCAAGAAATAAAAACCGTTCGTCACTTTCGACGACGCAGACATTATTTCTCAAAATACGGCAGCGCTAGCGTGGAGCTCAGACTTTCCCCTAAAAAACGAGCGGTGATCCGGCTTGGTAGCTGCTTCAATGGGATCTTTATGTTTGAAATGGACGCTCCGGTGTCAAATCCCGCCGCCTGTGAGGTGCGCTCAATTATTCACCTTCTCAAATAAGAGAGAGTCCGCCCTCTTGAAGTTATGCCGTGATTTTGTTATACAATTTTGATTTATACAATTTGAGTTATACAATTTTGATCCAAGACGTCAGTAAGTCATCGACACAAACGATTTTGAGAGAAAAATGGCGATTGCAAAGTGTGTGCTCATTGGGTTCCCAAAATGTTGAAGAGTAAAATCGCATGGAAAGCGCTCGTGTCTCTTCGAACTTTTTCCAACCAAGGCTGAGCTCTTTTGGGTTGAAACATGGGTTCACCGCCTGGACCGGATTCTTTTTTATATATAAATTTTTCCTGATTTTTTAAATTAAAACGGTCTTTAATTCATGGACAACCGTCGTACAAATAGAAGAATATTATATTGGTTAATATTTATGAATTTTTAAGGTACAGTCCAGTTTTTTCGCTACTCATCACTTACAAATCTGTCTGGACTTTCTCGATTAACTTAAAGAAACAATTCAATGTTGAGACATTTCAATTACCTACTATTTTTATTTAACTTTCGTAAAAAAACTTTCGCCATTGCGTAGGAATAATGGCTGACCTGATATCCAACTACACCAGCGCTGACGGCTGATTAGAGCGTCTCAGTTTACCTGCCATTGTTTAAGATTAGCTGCCATTCTGCAGAGATGCACCTTACGTTGGCAGGGTTTATGTAAATGGCTTCTACGTGTACAAAGCTACCTAGGTAATTGTGGAATATGAATATTTTAATACGTAATATTATTATTATGCAAATGATGCTTTCCAATTGACTGACTGTACGAATGAATCAATTTAGTTGAATGGGGGGTTATTGTGACGATTATTGTATTAAGACTGGCCGGCTACATTCCTACTGCTCTTATAAACTTTCGATTGGGTGCATGCGTACCCGAGCACCCGCAGTACTACCAGCAACTGACAACTATTACCAGCCAGTAGCCAGTAGCCAGTAGCCAGTAGCCAGTGGCAACCTGAACATCAGTTAAGATGATCACAATCATCATTGTGGTGATTTGTCGCCATCAAATCGACTACGACGCATGCGGAGGACATATTCAGTTGGGACATGTGGAGACATCGTCTTGGAAACTTCTGATAAGGTTCATCATATTATATTATAATAAAGGGAACATGGTGGAGGATGATTTTTTGTCCTAAAAATTGTTTACAATATAATTGTTTTTAATAACTTCACACAAGGAAGTACGCGTTTTACGTCACATTTGAGCATGGTGAACCAGATCATAGTCTAGTCAGGTGGTTTGTACCTACCATAAAATTTGAATAACAATAATATTGTATTTTCTAAGTTTTCTTTATCCTAATAATTTCTTTTCTCCTTTTCCGCCCAATATAGTAAAATTTTCTTTACTTTTTCTTTTTTTCGGAAACTAAACGGTTAAAAGCCAGTACTACGCTCCGACGCACTTTAAAATACATTTTTAGTTTTTTTTTAATGTAATATTTAACATTTTGTGGAAAATTTAATAATGATTAAAGCTGATATTAAGCAGCCGCTACCCGAATTTCTGCCGATTTCTTACATCTCATATTCTACAAGTTATAGTTGTGAAAAAATTCACAATGTTTCTTTAAATGATTCTTAAGATACTTTCCACGAGATTTTTGCTCTATTTTAAACGAGCCGTGATTTATTAAACATTTTCGCATCGATTTTATCGTTTCAAATATTAGCGCGCTCCTCTAACATTCGTAATTACATATCTCTCCATCTTCTTCTTTTTGAGCGTGGATGCGGCGCCTTAACTCCCCAGCGACTATTTTTTTCATTACCTGTAAAATTCCAACTTTGGACTCGATATAACTGAAAACGAAAACTCAAATCAAAAAAGGTTACATTGAAAAATCATCTTCGACCAGTTTACCGTATGCAATATGATGATATTTTTACAAATTCGAATGCATTTTTGGTTATAAGTATAATAAAAAATAAAACTTAATAATAGGGTCAAGTAACGCTACTTTATTTCTATTGGGGTTTAATATCTATTGTTATCTATATAGGTACATACCTAAATATTCCGCATAATTCATAAAATTTAATGTCAGAGTTAAAAGTAAACTTTGCTAGATATATAGTGTAGGTATAAAAATACTGATACTCTGATGCCAAATTCGTATTCGTACAAGAAAGAGAGTATGATACAATGAAGCTCTGAGCAGCAGAACCGTAAGGCGCGAGGTCCTTAGCTTCCTTTGGAATGGTACAATAATCATTCATGGCGTAGGTATCTGGTAGTGGTTTAATGCCAATGCCCCATTTAGGCTGAAGAGATGGGAGGGCTGGGAGTAGGGCTTCTTAACCAGTTTAAACCGAAACCGGTTAACCGGTTATTTAGTTAAATAATAATCATAATAAAATGAAACAATGCAACTTTGTATAAACCACTTATAAAATGTGCAAATCCGACCGGTTTCGGAACAAACGTTCCTTCGTCAGGGAAAGCTTATACTAATTTGACAGTTTAGAACAATGTTTTATTATGGTAGGGGTGGAGCCGTTGTTAGTTAATAATGTAGATTGGGTGGGTAGGTATTAGTGTAGAAAACGTTTAGATAACTTAGAAGCTTTGGAAATTAAAAAATCCCTTAAAAATAATGAATCTATTATCAACAAACAAAAAATATTGTCATATAACCCAATCATGGATTTGTTCCCCTACCCACCCACTCTACACTAATACCTACCCACCCAATCTACATTATTAACTAACAACGGCTCCACCCCTACCATAATAAAACATTGTTCTAAACTGTCAAATTAGTATAAGCTTTCCCTGACGAAGGAACGTTTGTTCCGAAACCGGTCGGATTTGCACATTTTATAAGTGGTTTATACAAAGTTGCATTGTTTCATTTTATTATAATGGATAACCACAAAGTAATAGCTACATTCAAAAATATATAATAATCATAATAATCAGGGACGATAATCAGGGACGGAAAGGTTGGTATGGACAACTTTTTTCCAGCAGCTGCTATTGTTGACTATTGTTGATGGATTGATACTAGCAGTCCACAACAGAGTTCTATAACTATCTCTGATGTATGATAGTGAGAAATGGAACAGACAGTGGAAGGACAAGATTAGATTGAATGCAGTAGAAATCAGATACTAGAAGACAATAAAGGAAATTCTGTAAGAATGTAAAGCAGTAAGCGTAACAAATAAAATTAAGGACCGGCAGTAAGCGTTCAAAAATAAGAAGACGGGGAGATACATAAATACGAATATTAGAGGGAGCGCGCTAATATTAAAAACGATAAAAAATACTCGAAAATTGTGAAAATATGTAATAAAACACGACTCGTTTAGAATGGAGCAAAAATATCATAGGAAATGTTTTAAGTTGCATTTAAAGAAACTTTTTGAATTGTTTCATACGTGTAACTTGTAAAATGCGATTTTTTTCTATTGAGGGAATTTTATATAATTACCGTTTATAAAATGTATAGATATTATCTTCAAGAATAACATAAATTTTTTAGGAGCTTAAAAACTTTAACAGCCTTACTAAAAAACCCAGTGAAAATTTTATTCAATTGACAAACGGCCGCGGATGTGAAAACATTACTAATTAAAAAATTGTTCTTTGAAAGAAATACACTTGGTTTACACAGTCTGAGAAGGTAGTTTATCTCTGTTTTAGTAATGATGTTTGAACGAAATTAGGATTTTTTCCTAAGTATTTTGAATGTTGTATATATTTATTATTTTTGAAGGTGTCGTAAAAACAAATACCATTTTTGAAAACTAGATAAAATTATCTTTTAGATTTGTGTAATTGACATACGCTTTAGTTTTAATAAACTGCCATATATTAAGATTCAAACGTGAAAAAAAAATGGAATTTTTATTTTACCAAAACATATTTGATGAAAGTGTACAGAAATTTATAAAAAAACAAAATTTAAAAAAATACAGACCTTTTATATAATGAATTTGGAACAAAACTGTCACCTCACTTTTTCCTCGTGCATACAATAAAATAGTAATAAAAAAATTCAAAGTTTTTTTATTGCCAAAAAACTAACCTAAAAAATGATACTGACTTTTATAACATATTTCTTGCATTTTTAAAGACGTTAATTATTTTGATACGTTTAGGAAAACATGTATTAGATATTAATATTTAAAAAAAACACCACTTTTATGAAATTCTCATAAAATAAAAACGTTTAAATGTAAATTTGTATTTTCATGTTTTATATAAAATACTTTTAGACGTTGCAATTTTCAAAGTATGATTATTTTTATTATAACTTGACTAAAACTTATTAAAAACCACAAAAACTCGGTAAATATATCAATTATACGAATATAATGGTGAATTAGTCATATTATTAGAAATTACGATCACATTTGAGTAAGTAATAATATTACACACACATCCGAGGAGTGATTTTTTTCCGCGCTTTCAGCCCGAACGACGAATGCGCAGGCGCCCGCACCGCCACCTGGCGGTTATGAAGGAAAACACACAATTTAGTACTTACACTATGAAAAATTACATTGTTGCCAAACTTATAAAATACATTTTAAGAACAAACCTTATTAGTAATGTTATCTTGTTTTAGTGTATTTTTGTTTTATTCATGTTGCTGCTGCAACGCGGGTTATCGGGCGTGCTGTGTTTTTTTTTTAGTAAGGCTGTAAATGTCCAAGGAAAGTATGTTATATATTGGTAGAAATTCGGGATTCTCAGTCTTGAAACAAACGCAGACTTGCTTTTGTCATCTTGAGCGGGTGGATGGTAAAGGAAGTATCGGGAAGATATACGATGGAGGTACAAATGGACGAAAGAATAAGTCGTAGATTTCCCAAGAAATATTACACGATCAAAAGGATCAAATACTTAGTCGGGTATGTTAAAACCGATTAACCGGTTTCTTTGATTAAATAATGCAGTTAATCTAACTATCGGTTATTATTTATTGGAAGCCCTAGCTGGGAACAGGACCGGTTGGGGAGGGTTTTGACTGGCCAAGTATTATTGCGGACCTTTTCTGGCCGGTCATTTGGTGTCTCAAATAAAACGAAATAAAAATATGATGCACAACAACATGTTTCGTGTGATTGACCACGCTTATCTTCAGACCGGCAACACTCATTTACGTTTTGCAGGTAGGTACTATCAGCTTTTGAAGATTTCCGTTATTTACTTGTTTAAAATCGTTGAAGCGGAATTATGAATATAGTTTCTCATGCGAAATTACTTCCGAGATAGGTGTACGAGGTATAAACCACGTTTTACTGCAATCCAATGCCATTATTAGTCGTACAGAATTTGTTAATTAACAAAACCAAAACGCTATTTATAAGTATCCAGGAAAATCCGTTTTTTGTTATGGTGGATTCTGTTGTTGTTATTCCAACCTTATTGCGTATTTCTGAAGGCAAGGTCGCACAAGACAATTCTTATCGAATTAATATTTTTGTAAATGTTTAAACATATGCATATATTATATTATTATGTAATTTACCTATAAAGTTATCATTGGAAGTTCAATAAGATGAACGTTATTAAAAATATATATTTCTTTGTAACAGCGTTACTACCAGCCTACTCCGAACTTGGATTTTTGCAAAAATTTTCTTTGAAACTTATTTTTTAAAAGTCAAAGTATTATTTAACTAAGCATTCCAACTTTTTTTAATGTTTTGAATTGTGCCCAGGTTCATGGGGTGGGGTCTTGGCGTTGGGTGATCTGGACACACTGAACCCCAGACCTACCCATCCCTCATACCTTTTTCCAGGTTCATAGGGTGGGGTCTTGGCGTTGGGTGATCTGAACACACTGAACCCCAGACCTACCCATCCCTCATACCTTTTTCCTTCCCAGAACTTTCTCTCCTTCATTTTCTTAAAAAAAATCCCTCCGCACATCATCCCCTCAAGATAACATAGGCCCTGAGGGAAATTATTTTCCTCAGGGCCTCCTATGTGGAAATAATATTAAAAAAAAATTTTGACGAAATTTCACTAAGAATTATTGCTGTTGCTGTTGTTGTTGTGGATATGATTTTTTTTCTATTTATTTATTTAATCTTAGTAAATAAATTAAAAAAACGCTCTAGGCTTACGTAGCCAGGCGATGCGCAGCCAGCGTAAACTTTAATGTGTTTTTGGTATCTATTTGTAAATAATAACGTTAGATATAGCCTAAGAATTCGTAATAAATTGTAAAGTGTCCTTGAGATGATTGCTTACAAAAACGGTTCTCTACAAATCATCAGCGCCGTTTTCGTGTTCTTTTCGTTTTGTTATTATTATTAACGCACTAGGCAGCCAGTTCAGCCAAACTAATGTATTGGCTTTTACACTGGCTGCAATAATTATAGGCTCTTCCAAACGGCTTCCTATTGCGTTCCTAGCCGATTTTTTCCAGAAAGAGTTGAAAAAGATGAATCAACTAAAATTTTATCTTCTTATGCTTTTGTAGGTAAATGAACACCACAAAACTTCACTACATGATACCAAATTTATTAAATATGTTACCTGCTGAAATTAAAAATGTACAAATGGTAAAACAAATATTATCTTGAAGAATTAGTTTATTGGGCCTTTTCTTTTTTCTGTAAAAATTTTTTTTAATCCTGTCATATTGTATTACTTTGTCTTTATAATATGAAATGATGTTGCATGGACAAAAAATTCTGTGTAAATATCTTTGCTGTCGAGCTCACCGATCAACACTTTTTGCTGCTTCATACAAATATAAGTAGATTTCTACTTTATACCTGCAGTGAAGATTAGTTGCGACTGAGAACAAAGATATAATTTTAGATTTTCTTTATATTTTACACGGCCGATTATGTCCAAGAGTGCTCACTCGTTCGTACCTTATCTATAGTGAAAAATTAACCAAATGACATTAATTGTTGTCCATTACAATAAAAATGTTGTAAGAATTCCAAGAAAAGGTCTAAGCTTCAAAAATTTTAAACTTCCTTCCTTTTAGAGCACACACCCTTCGTTAATGAATTTTTAAATATTTCAACTTTCGAAACCAGAAGAAAAATAAACGTCCTAAATGTTTTATTAAAATTATTAAACTTTAAATTAGATTGTTGTAAACTCCTACAATTAATAAATCTACTTCTACTTACACGAACAACAAGACAAACATTAACATTTAATATACATACACCTCATTTCAACTATAGTTTGCATTCCCCAATGCAATGTTTACGTAGTCTTGGTAACAAAAACTTAAGCAGTATGGATGAATTTGACAACAATTTTAACATGGCAAACTTCGAACGCCTTATGTGGCAACTATTTCTGCCTATTTCATAAACTATTGTGAATACCAATTTTAAACGTTTTTATTAATACTATTGTTGATTTGGAGGATATTGGCAGATTACCTATTTTTACTTAACTTGCATTCTGTGTTACCTACTTTGTGTCAACTTTTTATGTCTTTATGATATATTTTATGTAAACTATATTTTGTTTCTTATATTTTATGTTACTTATATTTGTTAACTATTAATTTTCATTGTAATTTTAAAAAAAAACATGATTTGCACTGTATGTAAAAGCCCTTTGGGCATTTAAAAAGACAAAATAAATTACAAAAATGCAAAGCATTAGAATACGAACAAGAACGCGGGAGTGCACCGAAGTGTCAATCTTTCGATTTGAACTCTGAATGATAAGCCCACACATTTTTGGGGTTTTATAACCAAGCGGATGCTAACCTTAATTGATTTTTAGACTGTTTAAATTGGTGTTGTTTGTTGTTTGTTGAACTCCTTTAGTGTAGCAATTTGGACTTGTTATGAATGTTATTTTTTTACTCTTATTTAGTTATTGTACTCTTCGGTATGGCGTCCTTTGTAAAGATCCGGGACTTTATTCAATTTTTTCGTACTAAAAATATTTTCTAAAAGCATTGTTAGGCAATTGTTCTGCTTAAGAATTCAATTTGGTGTGCAAACTGAAAGTGCCCTGTTATCGCTAGATTAAAATTTTCCTCGGAGTTGAGAATGACATGGACGTTGAGATTAGCGTAAAACTATAATAAAAATAAATATATATATCTAATCCTGGTTGTGGATAATCTTGCTTTACGTTCCAATATATGAAAATATTTATAATCAAAATGAAACAAGTTTGTTTTATATTCGTCGATCGGTTTCGCCTGATCTCAACCTTCTTCAAGACAGTGAACATATAAACTAAATTACAATGCAGAGGAAGATTAAGAGGTAAACATAATAGAAAGAGAGAACTTATAAGAGAGGGACAGAACATCAGAGACTGGTTGGTGGATGAGTAGAAGGAGGGGTATACGAATGGTGCGGGTTACGTAGGGAGAAAAGGAACGACTTTAAAATCGGACTGTCGGTTAATAAATTCTAACTGTTTGTTTAAAATTGTGAAATTATTTTTATTTACATTTCTAATGCTTTTAAATTATTCAAGCGTATTCGTATTCTATTTTTATGTATTACTAGCTGACCCGGAAAACGTTGTTCTGCCATATAAATTATTTCTAGTGAATATTTTGGTTGTTAAATAAAAAATAACGAATGTGTGAGGTTATCTATGACAGAAAGAGGAATAGAGCGCTCTAGACGATGACCGCCGATAAAAACAAAAAAACACCAACTGAAGTAGGAAAATGAAATAAAGAAAATCAATATGAATTTCGAAGAGCAATTGAGTGTACGATATTTTTGTCAGTCCGTCTTTAGCCAACACAAATAAGCTCGATGGTTTGCCCACGCGAGAACATAATGCCGAATGAAATATCAAAATGTCGCGACGCTTCTCGTGAATGTCTTGCGCATGTGCGGATGAAATTTCGATGAGGGGGACGTAGCGCCATCTGGCATTCAACAACATAAATAATTTCGTTCTGTTTGAAATACGAAAGACGGTTAAATTTGTTCATACAAAAAAATTAAAATCGCGATTAAAAAATGGGAGGATGGGAATATGAGGGTTAAAATTGGGGTTATAGGTATTTTTGATGCCAAATAAAAAAAAAAAAAAAACAAAAATTTTGTCAAAAAAATAGATATTTTTTTCTGGTTAGGGACACCCTAAACATCTAGCGGTATGAAATATACTTTAAAACCTATTCTCATACCTACCAAATATACATAAAAAATTTCATAAAAATCGGTCAAGTGGTTTCGGAGGAGTGCGACCACAAACACCGTGACACGAGTTTTTATGTATAAGATTTAGACTCCTGTATTTCTATTAAACGTATGGTCAGTATCAATTAAATGATCGCAAATTCCGACAAACTATGCTTGTTAAACATCTGACGTGTTCTTACGCTGCGCGCGGTTTTACCTGTATCTATAGGTCGCTGAGCAATCGTTGAAATTAAGTTTCTAGATGCCTCTTTGTCTTTACAATTAGTTAAAAGTTATCGTTAGTACAGAAGGCCGGTCTTATTTTAGTTTAGATGTGCAAAAAGTTATTTAAGTTTAGATGTGCTATGTGTAAGGGTTGTTTGATTTCGTATAATGTAAAGCCATGAAGTGTTTGCTTTCTTCGATAATATTTATAATCCTTAACAATCAACGTTTGCACTTAAATTGCACCATGTAATAAAGCATGAACCCAATTCTACATTTTGACAGGATAATTTTTCCAAGTAAAACAACATTGTTTCATAAAAACCGATTTTTTAGTTTATCGTAAATCCAGAATGGAAAAGGAAATCATTCAAAATATTGTTTGTAAACGCTTTGTGTACGCTTTTACGCCAAATACTACGGACGTCCATTCCACAACATTGGAGGTTATCCACCACTTACCCGCCCTGGAATGAGTAACTTACTCCTCAAGGCTCTCGCAAGGATTTTTTTTTTAAAGAACGAAGCTACATTTAGTTTAGAACGAATTTAGACCTCCAATGTCCCTGCATACGTTGTCAGCAAGCAGTATGCAAGTGCTTAGCAGGAAATACAAGATATAATATGTGTTAGTATGACAGAATACAGATGGGACAGGTTGGTGAAAGTCCACGAGGAGGCAAGCGCTGGGTGAGTGTATCCAGCATATTCTACAAGCACCTGTTTGAGAGGAAGACACAGTACGCAAATACATAAATAATATGTTTCCAATAAGAACATGGCAAACGGTTGGGAGTCCTCTCCAACCGATTAGCAGTCCCAGCAAGAATGCGCATGACGTTCGGTCTAACCGTGGACCACACTCAGCTTCCGCGCCCCTTAGACGGTTTCTCGGTGATGCCTCAAAGAAAAGAAAATGGGAGATTGGGGGGAAATGCCCGACGACCCTAAGGAATTCAGCGTCGAGTAGCCGGAGGCAAGGCAAAGGAGAGCCGTGGTCGCCTCCCAAACCTCAAGCCTGCACATGTTGCTGGGGGTGGCGCAAATGATTTTACATGACTCCTGTTGATGCAGGGACGAGGTCTAGCGCAGCCCCAGAAGGGGAAAAAGAAACATAACAAAATAGAACAGTGGAGGTTATCCACCTCTTACCCGCCCTGGTAGAAGTAACTGATGGTTACTCCTTCAAGGCTCTCGCAAGATTCTATTTTTTTTTGTTAAACGAAGCTACATTTATTTATTTTGGACGAATCTAGACCTCCAGTATCCTTGCATACGTTGTTAGTAAGCAGTATGCAAGTGTTAACAGGAAAAACAAAATGCCTAAAAATAGGTTAGTAAGACAAAGATAAATTAAACAGGGCAAAAGAAAAACTCATTCATGAGACTCCATGAGGCGGCATTGCATCTGTAAAAACCTGCAAGCACCTGCTTAAAATAGAGAACATAAGTAATACAATAAATCTCAAATCAATTGGCAAGTACCAACAAAAAATGTGAATGGCTTTCGGTCTGACCATAAACTACACTTCCGTGTCCCTTAGCCAACCACTCAGTGAAGCCTTAAAGAATGTTAACTGAATATTTGGGGTAAAATAGAGGCAGGACAAAGGATAGTCAAGGTCGTCTGATCAAGCCTCAAGCCTGCACATGTCATTGGGGGAGGCGCAGATAGATTTGAGAAAGATATGCAAAATTAATAATGAAACTAAAGATGAAGCAGGGACGAGGTCCAGCACACCCCCATATGGAGATAGGGAAAAAAAATTAAAAAATTTGGAGTTCAGTTCATTCAGTAAAACATTGAAACAGTTAAAGACAAATAAAACAAAACAAGGAACATGGCATAAATTAACAGGTAGTATACTAATTATTAACAAAAGGAATCGCTAGGTAATTATATACATTTTTGAAAATATAGTGAACAAAATAACATAACTCAAATTTAAAATATAACAGACAACTCATAATATATAATAAAATAAATTTTAATAAAATAAAAGAAATAACTATATTACAGAAACACAAAACACATAAATCATAACAAATAAATCCAAGCGGTAAATGTAAAGGAATCGTGAAGAGTGTCCGTGAATTCAGAAGCAAAATACACCTGGTATATACCTAAGTTATTTTATAGCTACTCAGCGACACTAAGAACAGGCCATCTCTCAACCCAAACTTTCGTGAATTTCCTCAGGCACTCAAAGTTCACCTTATTCGAGACGAGATCTGTATTCCAAGCAGGTCTCGTAATAACTTCTAAACCATCAATCATTTCGTCTCGAGCATCCGTCAAAATCTCACAGTGCCACAAAATGTGCTCGGCTGTTTGGTCGGTATCACCACAAGCGCAATTGGGATGGGATGATAGAGCCAGTCTGTGAAGTCTACCTCTAAACTCCCCATGCCCAGAAAGCAATTGGGTGATATGGTGGTCCATTAAAAGATATGCCCCTTCCATTCTGATTTTAACTGATGGAAAGAAGGAGAATGTCCATCTTCCCATATTCGATCTATCCCATCTCATCTGCCATTCACTCAGCGTTTTTATTATCATCATTTTTAGAAGTTCAGGGAGAGGCACTGCTCCACCGGGTATTAATTCAATACCAAGGTGGTTTACAGGTCTTCCTCTTTTCAGACACTTCTTTGTCAAAACTTCCCTAATTTCTAAATCAAGTGGCAAAATGCCGGCCAAAATTGGCAAAGCATTTGATAATACTGTTCTTCAGGAGTAAAAACGGCTTGACAGCATACCCGCTCTAACTGATATTGCTCTTTTCTGCCTTTCCATGACCTCGATGTCCTTAAGGTCGTCTGTGATGACGTGTCCCAGATATTTAACGCTGTGATTAACATTCATTTTCCTTTCATCTAGCCATACTGAGGGTGTTTGGACGATTTCGTTTTTCTGTTCAAAAACCATAACTATTGACTTGGTGGTATTCCAACTACTCCAACCCTTTTATTTATAATTTCCCTTTTCTCCCCAACTCCCCATACACCAGATAACATTCCCTAATTTTGAGTATGCCATTATTCTACCGCTCCATCCTACTACCTAATCACCATGAAAGTAAAAGATTATACAAAACTATTTTAATATTTTAAGAACACCAACTTGAAAATGGATAATTTCGTAAGTTGAACCTTTTACGTTTATTTCTACTGTAAAATAAAATTTTATAGAAAAGTTTTGACTTGTCGGGTTAGTTTCTATAACAAGTCCGCGATTTTCCTGCGCATTTTCAGTTGTATGCGAGCATAAACCTGCGAATTATTTGCTCAACCTTAGCTGTGAGAAGATTATCTTTCGGTACCCAAATATAAAAATGATTGCATACATTCACGACGCTCTTTATTACTTTTGGACAAAGTTAAACATTAGACGGTGTATTTTTCATCCTTGTTGAACAATTTTATTACCTCGGCGCATGTAGGCGTTTTATAAATTGTTAAAACATAGCGACGCGACGTTTCGCATTCTTCTTATATTACAACTTGAGCGGGGTCAAACAGTCGCCGTTATAAGAAAAAAATATAGAATCACACTAGAAAATAAAATGGTTTCAATGTAGATTTGATCAAAGCCGAATGAAAACCGATAGTGCCATTGTCAATTTGTTGTACCATATCTACTTCCTGCGGGTGTACAAAGTTAAAAAATGTCAATTGCTTATGACTAAAAATTGCATTATTTTTAATAAGTTTTATTAAATAAAGGTATCAAATAGTTACTTACTTGCAAATTATTTTCATATTTGATTATATCTCTTCCGATATGCAAAGACTCTCGCTGATACCTGTGATTTACCCACTAGTTTGTAAAGCATTTTTTGTTTTGTTTTTATTAATAACCCCTCAGGCTAATTTGTCCGTTTTCGGAACAACTCTTAGAAATCTCCCTTACTAGCATAGTGAGAAATATGATCTAAACGGTTTTATAAAGAGAAAACACTACGTTTATTTAAATCTAAAAGTTAGCCACAAAAGCATTAAAATGAACACCTCTATAAAACCAACGTTTGCGACAGCAATTTGAAAAAAAATACTTTTACATGAAACGACAAAAAAAAAGGTGATGATAACGTTTATAATACATTTGTCTATTAAAATATATTTGTGTTTTATTTTATTTCATTACCAGTACCTTTAGTTTAAAAAAAGTTAAAATGCATTCAATTTTTTTTTTCTTTATTCATTGCTTTGTAATTAGATAATTTGAGAATTTTCTGACCACCATGCTAGGCACTTGCCTGTGTTGAGGTGGTCGATTACATGGGTACTGGTCTGTATAGGCGACCCAAAGAGGAACCAACGAACGAAACAACTATTTCTTTAGTTCCTAGATACCACCACTCTCGACTGCATAGATAAGAATTCGGTTTACGTATGTCCCTCTGTTTACCAAAATGAATTATGGTTTATTCGGTTTTCAGATTTGAACAGTTTTTTTCAGACATTTTCTTTTAATTGAACAAGTAGGAAGGTACGTTCAAGAGTAATTATTGTAATTAGGTAGGTGTAATATATGGTCATACGAATGGCAGATCTCTAGCGCGATTATATTTAATTGATATAATAATAGCAACGTGGACATATTTTAAATAACTTTTATTGAAACAGGGAATCCCTCAAAACGTGATCGAGTCATTCAAACAACCGGTCTTGTTAAGCATAAAAATATTATGTATTTCAAACATCCTGAATATTAATTTAAAATAACTTTTAATTAACCCTGAATAATAATCGAAAATATATTTTAATTTAGGACGGTATAACCCTTAACCTGCATAGTACAAAAGTTTTTCCAGTGAGAAACGTTTATATCAAAAACCCCATTCAGTATTTCCAATAATAAAAATATCATTTTTAACTATTGGCACTCCAACTAGATTAATGTTACATGTAAAATACTTAATTAGTTTTTAATTAGAAAACCGGTTTGAAAGTCTAGCTAATAATAATTTTATTCAATAATACCGCATTAACGAAATAACCGAGACAATTTAGTGAGTGTTTCACTAAACGATGATTCATAGAACATTCCTAAATCTTCGTGGTGCTGTAGATCTTACAGTACCTTTATTTGAGATTATTGTGAACAGTGTCATTCTAAGAAGTGTAACGTCCTTGATCTCCTTTCCAAAAACCAGTAATGGGTCTTAAAATTGGCCGCTGCGCCATAGGTGAAATCCAAGGTGTTAATATTTTCCAAAGATATTAATGTACATCGTAATTATTATTATCCAATAATCGGAACAAGTACCAATAATAAACCAGTAATCGGGACAAAATCGGACTGTCTACAACGTTGTTCGCTAGATGTGACAATTTTCAACACAGCTTTACCGTTGTTCCTGTAAAGAAAATAAATAAGATTATATGTTTTGTCAAAAGGTTCCAGATAAGTATGGTCCCGTATATTAATTTACTACCTATACAGAATATAAATAAAACAATATAAGTACATTTCGCAACATCACATTCGTTCGAATAGTTACATATTACAAGTTGAAGATAATATTGTTAATTCTAAAATTTGATATATGGGATTGACAAATATGACGGTTTGACTGAAGGTGGCAATGGCGAAATTGATTAACGCGCACGTCCGGGTTCGAGTTCCGGTTGCGACCATTATCTTTTTCTATTTTTCTGTTTCTTTCATATTTTCATTTAGATTATTATTGTTATCTTCTTCTTCAATGACATATATTATAGTTTTGTATTAGTTATCGATGAACCGGCCGGTGAATGCAATCATCTGTTAGCCATAATAAGCCGTCACGATAGTTAGTCCAATCTGTAGCTAGAAGTAAAATAGCAGTAAGTATATAAATTTGTAGACTCCCATGGGGTTATTTTTCGTTAAAACGACGCTGCACAAATCATCCAAATATTATTATTATCATTAAAAGCGTGTTTAAGTTATCTAATCGAAATTTAAGTAAGGACACATTCTTCTCTAAAAAATTGTAAAACACAGAAAAAAAAAATAATTTAAAAAAATGCAAAAACATATTAAACTATTACCCTTTTAATAAACCTTTTCTTGTCATTTGACACTAAAACATAATAATGGTTAGTTAAAAATTGTGGCTTGCTTTTAAAGGGGCCAATGTCAGTTTTTCAAATTTAACATCGGCTCTCGAAAATGTTCTGAGAATTCGGAAAATACCCAATTTTGAGAGGAAATCGTAAAACCAGTGAATTTACCCAATATAGAAACTAAGGTATTGCATCTCCAAGAAGTTCCGATGAGAAAAACTTTCTTCTTCGTCTTTTCATACCCTGTCCGTTCAATGGACGTTGGCTATCATGTTGGTTATGCGGACTTTGTTTACTGCGGCCCGGAACAGCTCTACAGTAGATTGGCCATCATCACGTGTCATCACGTGTCCCAGATATTGAAAGTTTACGAATTTTTATTGTTTTAGTAACTTACTTTTCTTTATTCATCCGAACCACAACATCTTCATTTGTAACTCTGTCCATCCAGCTTATTTTGAGTATTCTTCTGTAGATCCACATCTCGAATGCCTCAAGTCGCCTTATCAGTTCTTCAGTAAGCGTCCATGCTTTCATTCCATAAAATAATACCGAAAACTTGTAGCATCAGAAAAAACTTTGCGACTAATTATTCCTCTAGATGCGATCACAATTAGATCGTTAATATTAATACGGTGCATTCTAATTATATCGGTATACCTAATAACATGTTCGTACCGTACCTCATAATGCACACATTTTCAATGTCGCGAAACTGTTTGCGTTGTTGTAGATCTTTCTAAAATCACAAGCTCTCTATTGTAGCGTACGTCTATTGTTTAAGTAAGCAAATTCTAAGTAGCTGTAATTCCAATACGCCGTTTATTTACATAGGAGACTACTTTGCAATACCTACTAGTATACCTTTAAGATCACTTCCAATCACATGCTCGTGCATCAGGAGTAAATTCTACCGACGCTAAATAAATTATCTTACATATCAGGTAAATCGTTTTAAATTGCTTATGTTTAAATTGTTGTGGTTTTCATGATATTATTAAACCGTACATTTATAAATGCGATTTTGATGTAACACCAAAATAAAATTCATTGTGTTTTTTTAATTAACTAACTAACCACACGCCGCTTCTTCGCAGGAGTAGTTAGACAGAACGGATCGCCAAACAACTCGGTCTTGGTACACACTCTTTGCTTCATTCATATTCATACATACTCTTCTATTATTCTGACTCTTTACACGGTCCGACTCAAGTATCTGATTCACTTGATAGTGCCATGTATTCCTCGGGCGTTCCCGACTTCTTCTACCATTGATGTTTGCGTTATATATTCTCCTTACACTCCTTTCCTCGCTCATTCGCTCTACATGCCCAAACAATCTGAGGATACCTTGCATTCTTTGCGGATTTTAACATTAAGTACTCACACGATCATACATTGTTTTACCACATACATACGCCTCAATGATCTCATTTCTACAGCATTCAGCATACTTTCATCCTTACTCTGCTAGTTCCATGCATCACCGCCATACATCAGGATAGGTACCAGCACTCTTAGGACTTTAGGATAGAAGGATCAAAGAAGCCAAATAAATAACAAAGAAAAAATCGTGTACATCATATAATATGCATCTATAGTTTTATATATATAAAACATATAGTAAAAGGAATGTAGCAGAATGAAGAGGAGACAAAAAAAGAAAGGAAAAGGATATCTGACATTACAATTATGTTTAGAAATAAAGTAATATAAGAAGTAGTAATTGTAATGAGTTATATATGGAGAGCTTTTATTGAATTTTTTATAATTATTTTTATATTTTTATTTTTTATATTTTATATATTCCTCATAAACCTACGAGAGGACAAAAACTTTTCTGGGGGCTTTAAGCCATATCTAGAAATGTTTATTTTCTGAATGACAATTTGAGTATCTTCCACGCAACAAGTGTAACAAAAAGGTGCAGAACATTGGAAAATACGATCTCCAAAATCATTAATCAACTCATCGGATTTCCCACCATCCGGCGAGTCTGTGTAGTTCGTATATTCATCTATCAAATCATCAGGTGACATATCGCGGAGTAATTACTACAATTAGGTAACTCTGAAATCAGGGGAAATTGGATTATAAGATCGTAATCAATCTGATAAATCATTTATATTTATACTGACAAATATTGTTAAATCCTAGAAGATTGATGAGTTGGGAACTGTAATTCTTATATTTTTGAAATGAGATAATGGCTAATAATTTTTTTATACACTTATTTACAAAAATGACTTTCCTAGTTGTTACATAAAAAAATGCAACGAAATCAACTTAAACAATTCAGTGGCTGAGTAGGAGATTTTCAAATATTGTCAGGTTGTTCTCGTAACCCGGAAATGTTTGTCTTTCTTTTTAAAAAAATAATTTAAAAATTCCACAAATTTTAGTGCTACAACTAGCTAAGTCCAGTTGCCTAATTGAAACATGGAAAAACTTTTAGGTAACTCTAGAGTTATAGAATAAACGGTACCGTTTTTATGGAGATATCCACAAAAAACATTTTCAAAAATAACTTCATTCCAATACGTTACCACTTTTCTGTTTGTAGCATTCACAGATGGAGAAATAGTATTATGCTTTCAGTATGTAACTCAAAAACGCTGATTTCGTAGTTTACCTAGTAATTACTCCTCGATAAAATCTAAAATATGATTAACTTTACTTAAGCAGGATGAAGGCGAATAATGTATCTATTATTCCCGGGAACAAAGGGGCCTTAGCGAAACATTTTAATCTTTATTTTAATATATAAAACAAAGTCGGGTTAGTTACACCATTTATAACTCAAGAACAACTGGACCAATTTTTATGATCTTTGATTTGTTGGATTTGTCTCCGCCCCGAATAGCAGAATAGCTATTAAAACTTCGGAAAAATTCAAGAAAAAAAATGTATGAAGAAAATTCTTTTCCTCATACATTTTGTATGGAATTCTCATCTTTTGAAAGAGCTGCAGCAATATTGTGATAAATATAATATTGAATAGTGAGTGAATTCAATCAATGGTTCCCGGGGCGGCGGCACCCATACCCGCTTCCCAAATTCCCGTAAGTAAGTGGAAAAGTAAGAAAATCACAAAAAATTTAAATCCGTACACAACGTCATCTCTGATACTGACAAAAACAAAACACGGATAATTGCGCATCGATGTTTGCTTCATTGTATAATTTTTAACTTAATAAAAAAACTGAATTTAATTCAACAGTTATTGATTCTGAGGCGGTACGAAGTTCGTCGGGTCAGCTAGTAAGAAATATAATTTAATATTCATTTACGTGCACAGTAAATTTAAATGTGATTGTAGCATTCCCGTTAATCATAAACCAACTAATGGGATTCCTAATAATCCGATGGGCCGTGGCATCAAGTCAATTGGAAATGGAAATAGTATGTGTACCTAGTACCTAGTTCCACAAAATCGATGTAAATGTGATAAATGCATTCCTGTGATCATCAATCAACGTGGATTTTAACGATAACTGACTAGATTTTTATCACCTGAGCCTGCAACGTATAAGAATAATAATAATCCATAGGAATTTATTTATTGCTTATATTTTATTCATAAACAAACATGATTTATTTGTAAATAATAATAATAATCATAAAATTATTATTCATCAATAGATTTTTTTTTAAATATTACATATTTTGGTGTTTTTTCATTGATTCTATTGAGGAAATAGCTACTCAGCTACAATTCAGGATTTCTCCTAGAATGCAGCTGGTTTTCAGCATTGCCTCGACTAACTAACTCGGTATAATAGGCCACTTGCATGGAATTCATAACGACTTGGAAAAAATCGTTTGGATAGATTTTTTTACTAAGATTACGCAAATGTTAGTAAAAATTTTTAGAAATGCACAGTTTTTTTTTTTAAATAAATAAATCCATTATTTGGGCTTGTGACGTCACTACATGAAAATGTCCCGTTTCCGAAAATGTTCCTATTATTTTTATAAAATTCCACACTGATTTATTTTTTTTATATAGCATCACTTTGATTTTAGGCGAATTTTTGAATTTGACATTTAACGTTCACTAGATTTATTGTTTGTTCTCTGCGAACGTATCATATGGTTAGATTTTTTGACAGATGTTATGACGAGAACCCCGTACAATTTACGTTGTCCGTACGTGTTTTAGACATATAATGATGATGATGCGGATTTTAACAAAATCAAATTTTATAATATTTTTACGTACCAGATTTAAATGTCCGGGTTTAATTTTCCCCACAGGAAAAACTAAACCCTTTCACACACTTCCCAAATGATCATCTGGTCAATCCACGTTATGCAATTGCACTATATGTATTATTAATTACAAAACAATACAAGAACAACATGTCAACCTACCAGAGACCAGATGGGAAAATAATTCACCGACTCCAGATATTTTCATATCAGAGGGTTCGGCTCTGTGGAATTCCTAATTGAACCTATAAATCCTACTGATCCCTCAATATAAATATTTAAAAAATCTTTTGTAATCCTACATGTATTTAAAATTACCGATTTTTGCATTTTTATGTATAAATTCTTTGACAAATCTAATACGCCTAAATTTTGAATCAGAGACCTTATTAATATTATAATTTACAAGTACAAGTATATTACATTTGATTTAGTAATATAGACGTCGAACATTATAATGATTTATGATCAATAAGATGGATCAAGGAAAAAAATATTTATGAGATTTTATATTTTTGGTATGCCTCGTTATTCTCCTGTATTATTCGTGTGGAAAACGTTCTTTTTTTTAAATGATTTTCGGCATAATTCGGGATAATGTAATTATCGTTTTTTCGCACCTATAAAATTATTTCCCGTCTTTCCGGTTTATAAAAAATGGTCTGATTTTTCGGATTTAAATTTTCAAAAAATCGCCAGGGTTTCAAAAATACGATTTAAAAAAATAAATAAATTCAGAATGTCTTAGAATATTTTCCTAAACCGGAATTTTTTTTTTTAAATGTGGTGCAAGTGGCCTATTGCGGCGCTATTCCAGAATTAAAGTAATATTTTGAACATTATGGTCGATTTAAATTGGTCATTATTAGTAAAATAGGTAATGCGCTCATGGACCCAAAATACTTTTTTTAAATTCTCGGAAAACCATTAAAAAATTGGTTTATTCGGCAGACTTCATTACAAAAATGTTTTTTTTATAGATGCGTTATAACGGCGTATTTTTATGTTTTCTGTGGTTATGAGGCAGTAGTTCTTTTGTTTCTGTGCTTTACAACATTTTACACAGATAACGCTGGTCAAAAAATTTTTTTTAAAAATTGGTGCCGAAATACCGTTGATGGATTTGTATTTAGGTGTACATTGGCAACACCAAATAATTTTTTCTTTTTTTTTTCTTACTTGTAGTTTTTGATCTACCCTATGTTTTGAGTATTATATATCTAATCAGTACATTTATATAAATAAATTTATTTGCATATAATTTCTTCATCGCGAAGAAGTTTCTCAATAATCCAAATGTGTTTTGTTATATTTGCGGTGAATATACAGTAAAAAAATTCAGGAAATCCATAACAGAATTCATAAAAATTTCCTATTTTTCGTATTTTAAGTTGAAAATTGTGGATGAATTCAAGCCGTGGATACCCCAGATTGTTTGTAAAATGTGCTATGAACACTTAAGTCAGTGGGTCAGTGGTCAAAGAAATCGTATGAGGTTCAGAGTGCCTATGCAATGAAAAGAACAAAAAAATCAGTACAACGACTGTTTCTAAAAAAAAAGTTTAAAAAAAAAACACTTTTTTTTTGTTAAAGCGGGTATTTTCGATGGCCCACAAATAAGAATATTAATAAATGATACGTACTTTTTAAGTTCAATGAACAATGTGGAACGACCTGCGTGGATTTCGTTTGTGAAATTACAAAAAATTTTCTCGGAAATCACAAGTCAAGTAACTACACTGAAATTGTAAACGACATGTTAGATAACTTTAAAAACTTAGGATGTAATAAGTCCAATAAAGTGCACTACCTACACAGTCATCTTGATCAATTTCCAGAGAATCTTGGATCCTATAGCGAAGAACGAGGGGAGCGATTTTACCAGGACCTAAAAACTATGGAAGAAAGGTACCAAGGCCGATGTGATCAGCATATGATGGCTGATTACTGTGGGGGGTGCAACGTGATTGTCCCACTACACCTCATTCAGGAAAATCGCGATAAAGAACGTTTTTAAGTCCATAATGTAATAAATGCTGTTTTTTTTACGTAATTTTATTCATATATGTACAAGTCAAAATCTAATAAACTACACGTAGGAATCCAAATTTTTTTGCTATTATTTTTTTGCTATACTCAGGATAAGGTCCAAAGTTTAAAAAAAATACAGCTACTCGGCACCAAAACCACTGTTCAGTGTAATAATAGATGCCATTCATAGTTTATTCCCATTAAATCAACATTATCTGGAAATAAATGACAAGTTTTACTGATCACTTCTCAGCAAAACCACAATAGCTTCAATGAAGTGAATAATTCATTTAAATTGTTGATACGAATAGCTACTAAATAATGTAAGATCGATTTATGATATAATATGTTGTACAGCAAGATCAATTAATAAATAGTGCTTCATATCGGCGACTGATTAAATTAAATATATTTTTTAATAAATGTAAATAACCGTATACCTACATCTATGTATATTTTATTTGTCACAGGTTGTAAACTATTATTTACCTTGCTATTTAATACGTTTCTTTGCTAGTTATTCAAATATATATCATATACTCGTACATATATATATATATATACAATTAACCCTTAAAATATGAGATGGGAAAACGCGTTTACGTGTTGTAAGTTATATTATGTTTATCGGTATATCGTCCTCGTTGGGAGAGGGTTAAGGCTCTCGACTAGCAATCCGTAGGTCGCGGTTTCAAATCCCAGCGTGGGCAAGTACATTTTATTTGATTAATTTTTGTTATTTCACAATTTGTTAATTAAAAATAATATACAGCATATTTTCAGCACCTTTAACAGCGAAATATACTCTCAACTGGTTTAATTCCACCATTCCGAATTTAAAAGCTGTTTGAAATGGCTTTAGCCGTGTTTGGTGACAGGATCTAACGATCTAATACTCTCGAACGTTCTGGACTGTTCTAGAAATTTGTAGAAGGCGAAACCTACAGCCCTTATACCTCCAAAAGCACGCCCTTCAGGTAAAAACTTCTTCATGGATGGTGGATAGAAGACTACCACGCCATATAACTCCCTTGATCGTACTGGGACTCGTTTCTGAGTTTTAACGGGACGTACTTTTTTTATAAAATATATTGGTGAAACGAATAAGTCTTTCAAATACTACGATTCCGTCGAAACATCACGATCATCCTTAGATCCACACGTACACGCATTCAAATGACATTGTGTATGCAGTTGATGTGGTCAGTTTGTCACAGAAAAGCCATGGGAAAGCTGTTAAAGAAATGCGAAGAATATGCCGCTGAACATAATATGGTCTACAGCCCAACTAAATTTTTGTTGCTGTAGCGTTCAAGTCGGACGCAGGCCGAAAGTATTTATTATCCGTCAGCCTTAACGACTCGAAATAATAGAAAAATCCGATGTCAAATACTTAGAAAGTTCACTGTGCATTAGGGCAAATATGATTTCTCGAAGATTCACTAAGTGCGGCCCAGAAGCAAAAAGGCAACTTTTAACACGTAGGGACTTCACCAGCCTATGTACCTCGGAGCTGTGTACCAACTTCGATAAAGAATGGAAATACAATACAACAACTTGTGTTGAATGCTTTTTGGTACTGCACTGCCACTGAGATGTTTGAAGAAGGGCGCGTTCCCGGATTCCGAGCACTAATCAGAAAACGGATCACAAGTTACATAACGCGACTAGCCACGAACGAAAACTCTCTTGTAAAACTCTCTTGTAGTGACAGCACTGGACTTCTGGCAGGGTGCCATTTACCATCGATGGAGCCAAGGTTCGTTGAAAATGCGTTTAATAGCTCATACGGGCCTTTTTCGAAAAAAAAAACTCGTCGGACCGCTTTCGAAATTTCGTACGCGTGACGTAGCTTATGTAAAACACTGCCACTTGTTTTGCAGTTCATTCAAATCTCCCCAGTGGAACGTGGACTTCAAGCTACGTCACGAATTTTTAACCAATAACCCCTCTATCTACTCGATGAGCTAACCTTGTTAAACGCATTTTCTATGAACCTTGCGATGGAGCCAATTCCTGATGTCATAGATTTTATATTGTTATTGTTATCTTATTTTCTTTTCTTTTATTTATTTATTTACGCCCTTGGAGCATTTACACCAATCGTGTAATATAGTTATAATAGAAATAGAAACAATAAAATACCAATTATTTTATAGTATTATTTCTCTTCCTTTGCACTAATAGAGAGGAAGCAGAATTAAAAAGAAATAACAACAAAAACAATATTAGAAGAACAATAATAAAATTTACATCAGAATTTTAGAAATTTCTGATATAAATTTAGGTAAGGAATAAACAAAAATATCAACGGAACTGAATTTATTTCCATAGGCTTGAATTGGGGAGTTAAGAAATAGTTTTAGATGGATAAACAAAGAACAGCTCTGGAAGTCTCGTGTTACGATTTGGTACTCGAAATGTTATTAGTTATTAGTTATTAGTTTTGTTAAGTCAGGTGCGTCAAGTGATCCATTAACCAATTTGAATAAAAGAACCAAATCGCTCTTGGTTCTTTTATTCAAGTTTCTATATCTTACAATCATTTTATTTTTACTTTGTTATTATTCTATGTATAATATGGAACTCGTGAGATTGCACCACCCTTGGCGAGATCTGGAATAAACATAAAAAATCTGAGATTATCACAAACGCATACGGCATATAATACCCATAATAGCTAACTTAATACAATTTCTTTTGCAATTATTTCAGTCATACTAATTTATAATACCACACACAGTGTTATTTTATCTAGCTTGTGATAGTTCTTGTAAACTAACAACAAATATTATTATTTATATTTTGTTAAAATGCTTTTTTGTAGGGTTATCGCTGTTTGACATATTGTAAATTTTATATGAGCGCCTAATCTTTTAACAGCTACAAACATATATTTGTATCTCACTAGATAATTTCATTTGAATTCCCATTCTTAGCTGTCTGCACAAACTTTTAATGGATTTCCATATATGTGTTTTCCGTAATATCTTTACGAAATGAAGATTTTGAAAGATTACAGATTTGACCATGAGGAGAGCTTTCTTACGTTTCTTTCATGCTATTTTATAATTTCACTAAAGTTAGTGTTTTTAACTAAACTCTTGTTCCTGACCAATTTCGACTTGTTCAAAAAAGAAAAATACTAATTTGTACACACTCGTATATCAAACAATAGCCGTCTGACATACTCATTGATAATAAAGTTTCGAAACAATAAAAAATCCCGGAAAAATAAAAAAATGGAATCTCGTTATTTAACACAGAAATTTAATTCGTGTTGCATTCTATAGATAAAACAATAATTAATTGCATTATGTGGGTTGGCAGTTACTAATTTACAGTTAAATATTTCATTGCTTTTGTTAGGTGAATCGTAGAGTGCACGAACTTGATATTTAGCCATTTTTATTTTTTAAAAAAACAGCATGTTCCCGGAATGCGTTGTAATGCCATTTAAATAAACGAATTGGTCCCTTGACCCCTTTCTTTCCGCGTTCCTCCTCTACCTTCCCCGGCTTCCCCCCCCCCCCCCCCCACTCTTCCGCAAACATTCGTCCGGCGAACCCCCCCCCCCTACCGCGTTCTCTTTACATGTTCCCCGCCTCGCCCCTCCCGTGAATCCCACCCTCTTTTGTTCCCCTACGCTCCTCTCTTTCCCTCGGATTCCCCTACCCTTCCCGCCTTCCCTCTCTGCCGCTAAACTACGTGAAATCCACACATTTTTTAAACAACTCGCGACACTTATTTGGAGTTTTTTATACAAATTTCGTAACGCCAGAACTCACCGGTGTGTATAGAAACCTTCAAGAGCGCACAATGACAATAAAGTTTCATCGCTATCGGATGAATAGTAGATATACGAAATAATTTCATAAAGCCAAAGCTCACTATTATATATAGAAACCATCGCGGACTTGCGCACATTAAATCCCCAAAGTTTTATCGTAATCGGATGAATGGTTTAGGAACGCATAAGGGACAAACAAAGAAACATTCATTTTTATGTATTAAGATTTAAATAATAACTTATAAAATTCTTCTGATTGATTTGATTCCAACTTCCGCGGAAAAATTTGAGTAATTTGCTAATTGTTGTGTAGTTGCCATTACGTGTAGGTATTCATATACTCCAATGCCCCTTACCTGTTTAGAATATATAATCCTTTCTTCATACAAGATTCAACTCGATTCAAAAATCCACAAATCGCGATATATTTTTTGATTCCCTCCCTCTATTTAAGAAAAACATTTCTAACACGTTGAGTTCGCACACATAACACATACATCCACACACATCCACACACACCCTCACACACGAGCATACACCCTCATAGAAACACTCACACACCCCTCTCCTTGAATAATTTACTAACTTAATTTAGGTAAAATGTGTAATTTATCACATAAAAACATAAGTATATAACAGCGACATGTCATTGGTACCAATTATTGTGTTAAATTCTATAACTTTGGAACTATTTTCTAAAGTGTAATTATGTACTGTTTGTTTCTGCAAAATAAAATAAAACAAAAATAAAAAAATACAAATCGATTGTTTAAAAATCGTACGAACACAGAACTAGACACACGTCCATTGCCCACATGGCGGTTACATTAATCAAGATGCAAAATTTCAGCGACAATTAAATTTAACGAGAATTTTTTATGTATTTTTTACAACAAGCAATAAATCTACGGAAAAAAACGTATTTCCCAACTTAAAAAAAAACGTTAAAAAAATATACCTATATTTAACTAGCAGACCTGGCCACACGTCGCCAATCAACGCCATCTGTTAATTTGCATACATATCAAATCCAAACCGCCCGCTTGTCAGCCCACTCCCTTTATATATTTTATATTTCAACCAATTTAAACAAAACCTTGACAAATTATATTCCTAAACCTTCCTCATAAATCACTTTATCTATTGGTGAAAACCGCGAAAATCCGTTCCGTAGTTTAAAAGATCTATGTAAGCGTTGAGACAGCGGGAACTGAGAAAATTAACTATTGCCAGATAAGATGCATTATTTAAATCTGTTTTGCCTACTCATTCAATGAAATCAAAAACCTAAGCTTTCTGGCATTGTAATTTAAAATAAATTTATATTTGTCCTACTACAGAGTTATAGTGTGAAAACAGACCCATGAAAAATCACAGTTAGTCTGAATTCTCGACAAATCAGTTCCAATTATGAAAAAGGCAATTAAATAATTTTCTAGTAATAATATTATATTATGGGTAGGTACTTTATCGATTGTATGAATTCTCAGAACCTCTCCAATGTTGAAAATGATAACACTTTATTGAAAGCAAAAGTTCTAGAGTTCATTGAACGGGAGTTACAGACCGACAGAGTCACAATTGATATTAGTATCTATTTTTAAATGTTCAATATTGATGATTACTTTTCATGTCATATTATTTTATATTTTAATTTATTAAACTTTAAATAATATATTTACAATAACAATACAAATATATATTTAAAAATATTACCTTGTATTTACCCCATATTTTAATTAAGTTTAGTTCACCATTTTAATTAACTTTTGATTAATAAATTAATATATTATGACTAACTCGAATTTGAATCAATTGTTGATCACACCAACCACCCACAAAATAAAACTGTATTTACAACAAATAACAAAATAAATACGCTCAGTTTTTAAAATAATCTTGTACCCCTTGCATTATAATACTCGTTTTGAAGGGGGTTTCCATACTCTTTCACTCAACTTGGTTATAATTATTAGAAAAGCAAGAGAAAAATAGCCTCTTATCTGTATCGCTTTTTTAAATGTGAATACTTCACAAAATTCCCAATTGCTCACGACTAGAGCCATTGAGGCATTGGCAATAGGGTATGTTGTGAGTAGTGACCGACCGAAGGTTCGGTTTCGGTTTCGGCAGAAAATCTGCCAAACCTTCGGCCACACCGAAACTCTGCGTTCGTGAATTATCGCGCGTCGTTCGGCTGACTTCGGGGAGTTCGTGCCTCTTGTGTCACCCGCCATCAGCAGCTGAGTTCGACGGCTGGTCCGGCGTGATTGTGTTGTGAGTTTATGTTATTTCTCGTGCAAGTGATAGATTGTAAAAGCAATTCAAATTAAAATACTCAATTAATGAGGTTCTTCCTTTATAATGTTGATTATTGACAAATTTTTGTTCCAAGAAGTAGTTAACCAGTTTTGTTATTTTTATATAATTTTGTTTTATTTTATAGCTGTAATACAAAAAAAAAATTATTATTATTATTTTTTCATATACTTCAATTATTTTTTTATTTAATTTAACACGTGTTAACTATATGTAAAAGTGTAAAAAATAAGCTAAATTTCAGTAAACAATAGATTTTTAACATGTATAAAAAAGTTTCGGTTTCGGTTTCGGCCGAAACTAAGACAGATACCGAAGATTCTGTTTCGGTAGAAAGTCCTGTTTCGGTCGGACACTAGTTGTGAGGCAGGTGGTAGCGAGGAGGCGAATGAATTATGGAAGAAGATGGTGGGTATTACTCCGGATTGCTAGTCGAGAGCCTTTCCCCTCGACACGGAAGCCGTCATACTACATATTGCCACGCCGTTCACTAAATATTGAAGCTAAATATAATGTAATTGATGTTAACATTACTGATTTGGGAGGCGGGTATGGGTACCGTTTGTTGGACAACCAACATCCCTACCATAGATGAGCCCAAGGTTCACTACGTGTGATGACTTAGCAGGGGTGCCCGGGTTCGTGGGGTGAGATTTGTCTAGTGGCGAATGGTGGCGAATGCGTTTGCCCACCTAATGCGTTTGCCCACCTAATGCGTTTGCCCACCTAATGCGTTTGCCCACCTAATGCGTTTGCCCACCTAATGCGTTTGCCCACCTAATGCGTTTGCCCACCTAATGCGTTTGCCCACCTAATGCGTTTGCCCACCTAATGCGTTTGCCCACCTAATGCGTTTGCCCACCTACTAGTCTACTACTACTATCCTACTGTATCATATATAATTATGTAAATGGAATTTGTGAATGTTAACTTTACTTAATACTACATATATGAATCACCATGTACCTATCTACCTAATATAAACAAAACTTATCAATTTGACTGTCCTATAATGGGAGACCTTCCTAGTTGGACAGTCAAAGCTTCATTATACTGTTAATGTACTTTTATAACAAATAAATAAATAAATAAAATAAATAAATCAAATAATATACGTCCGTGACTCCTGGATACATTGACCCTCAGATTCCTAATAATTTTATATCTTTTTCCTTTCCAGAACTTCCTCTCCTTCCTTTACCTAAAAATACCCTCCATACAGCATCCGCAAAGATGACATAAGCCCGGAGGAAATTTTTTTTCCTCGGGGCCTCATCTCGGGGAAAAAAAACTAGGCCCCCTTGATTTTTAATGATTCTTATGATACTTTCACACCAAAGCCAACCTTCCAACCCCGAACTAAGTTCGAAGTTCGTCCGATCACACCGATCGTGTGGTGGCTGCGGCCAACCCTCCAACCCCGAATTCCGAACTCCAAAATGGCGGACATCGAACGGCTGTTGCTACGCTGTATCTTATATCAGTTGCCTACAATTATTACGCACGTATAATTATATACTTATACACACGACATGTTCTCAAACAATTATTATACCACTCTCCGTAATAATATTGTCAATTTAATAGTACGCGGCACGCGCATCTTGATCGCCTGCCGTTCGCAGACTGATGTGTGGACAGCTGCGGCATGCTGGTTCGTGTGAGTGGCCAACTCGAACTCCAACCTTCCAACTCGAACTTCCAACGCACGAACACCCCTCCACACGATCGTCCAAACGTTTGACGTTGGAACGTTAGCCGCAGTGTGGGCTTTCCATTATACGTTCATCGGTATTTATGATAGTGACAATCATTCTCGAGTCAAATTAATAAAGTAATGAATATCTCCCATTAAGTAGGTATTCATGTGGGTGACAAGTTATTTATATTATTAACCTACTTACACTCGCAGATAAACAAAATGCCAATACATTAAAATTATTATTTTAATAGCATTTAGTTCACGTTTAATGTGGACAACATCTTTGTTCATGGTCGTGCTCATAAAACAAATAATATAACCTTTTTTACATTAACTCCACATTTCATTTATCATAATTGGAAATGCTGTGTGGAAGATTTTTTAGGGAAAAGCAGGGAATAATACTCGTAAGTATCTATGTATTATTTTTTTTTTCATTAAGGCTGTTTTTGGAGCTTTTAAAAAATTCCATCGACAAAACTTAAAATCGCATTCTGATGAATTATTATTGATCTTGCAACGAGTGCAATGAAAATCCGAGCACGACATTTATTACTTCACCAGGTTTCATAATATTTGATAACTACTGCTTACTTTTTTATGTGACTTCCACGCGAGAGTCTTAACTGCTCCCAACCGTCTGGAGCCAGTGAGACTACGGTATCCCAAAATGGAGGCTAAGTAGCGAGGAGGGGAAGTATTTGAGGAAGGGGGTGGTGGGGAAGTACCTGACTATTCAGATCTGGTCACCAAACACGGCTAAAGCAATTTCAAGTTTATTTTTATTTTTTAATCTTAATGAATAAATCCTCAAATTGTAATATTTAATTAAATGAAGACAATATTAGCGAAACTAAGTCGAAGGTACTGGATTCGAATGCCACATGTGACCGTATCTTTTTCTGATATTTCTGTTTTCAGATTCTCGATTGAGTTTCGCTAAAATTGTTTTAATTTAATTATATATTATAATTTGAGGTTTCACTCATTAAATTATATAAAAATATCCTTGACTTACGATACGATACGATACGATTGTACCACCCCAGCCAGGAGCACTCCTGTCCGGTGAGACCGGTACACAAGGGAGCACTGATTTGTTAGGACTTTGAACACGTGCTGTGAGGATAGGAAGGAGGTTGGAGTTTAATCGACCGGTATACATGGCAACCTAATAAGCCAATATTGGAAATTAGGATGGGCAGGAATAAAGGAATGGATTGAAAGTTATAATTTCGTTTTTGTTTTTGTCTTCCTTCTTCTTGCTTCTTCTTGGATCTTCTCGCCCCTCCTTGCCTCTTCTTGATTCTTTCCTTCTCTTCTCGGCTCTTCTCAGCTCTTCATGGCTATTCATGACTTTTCTTGTATCTTCATATTTCTTTTTGTCTCTTCTGGGATCTTATCGTCTCTTCTCGGCTCTTCTTGGCTCTTCTTGCCTCTTCCCAGATCCTCTCGCCCCCCTTGGCTGTTCTTGCCTCTTCTTGGCTCTTCTAGGATCTTCTTGTCTCTTTTTGGTTTTTCTAGGTTCTTCTAGTCTCTTCTTGGCTCTTCTCGCCTCTTATTGGATCTTCTGGACTCTTCTTGGCTCTGCTTGGTTGTGCTCGGCCCTGCTTGGCTCTTCTTATCTCTTCTTTGCTTTCCTTGTCCCTTCTTGTCTCTTCTTGCTTCTTCTTGTTTCATGAGATCTTCTCGTCTTTTCTCGGCTCTTCTTACTAACAATGTACGCAGGGACACTGGAGGTCTAGATTCGTTCAAAATTAAATGTAGATTCGTTCATTCAAAAAAATTAGAGTCCTTGCGATAGCCTTGAAGAAGTAACCATATGTTACTTTTACCAGGGCGGGTAAATGGTGGCTCTTCTTAATTCTCCTTGCATCTTCTTATCTCTTCTTGTCTATTGTTGTCTCTTCTTTGATGTTCTCGCCTCTTGTCTCTTCTTGTCTCTTCTTATCTCTTTTTGTATCAGCTTGTCTTGTCTCTGATTATCTCTTTTCGAATATTCTCATCTCTTCTTGTTTCTTCTTGAATGTTCTTATCTCTTTTTGGCACTTCTTGGATCTACTCATTACTTTCCGGTTCTGCTTGTTACCTCTTGTTTCTTATTGTGTAATATTGGCTCTTCATAAGTCACCTTTGCTTTTATTGCACCTTCTTTCAATTTTCACCATTTGTTGGCTCGTCTCGTTTCTTCCTGCCTTTTCTTGTCTCTTCTTGCTTCGTCTTATCACTTCTCGCTCCTTGGTTGTTTTTGGTTTGGTTTCTTGCGACTTCTTGAGGAGATTGATCCAACTTTATACACGGAAAACTATGCCAATGATATATTAAATATGCCAATACGAATCGAACTAGGATACGCAGAGTAAAATTTTTGATTGAGTGATGTTTTCTAAGTTCTCTCATATTCTTACTTCTTCTGGTATTTTCTTGCTTATTCTTGCTTCCTTTTGCCTCGTTTTCGTCAATTTCAGTCTACCCTAGTATCTGCTTACAAGTTCTTGCTTCTACTAGCCCCTTCTTCTGGCTTCAACTTGCTTTGTCATGCTTCATTTTGCTTGAAGTGAAATATCACAAAACAGCGCTGCGCAAATGTTATGTTATTATTATGATTATTCTTGTATTTTTTTGGGCCTCCTAATTTTGCTTGCATCTTATTGGTTCTTCTAAGCCCTGCAGGTGTCTTCTTGCATCATCGTGAGTTTTATTGACTTGTGGAGGCATTTATTGTCTCTTCGTGCATCTTCTAGCCTCTTCCTAATTTTTCTCTTCTTATGCATCTTCTGTCATCTTCTTGAATATTCAAATCAGATAATCCAAAAGAGAACAAGGAACTCATCCGAAGCGTAATAACCCGACTTAATTAACCTTATCATTTGAGATAAAGATAAAAGGTATAGGTATATTTTGACTGAAACCAAAAACCTGTAAAAACCTAAAAATCAATAGCCTGTTAATCATTACGAAAAGTAAAAAAATATTTTTTTATAATGTGCACGTCAGAGGGAAAAACGAATTTTCGAAAAGCCCAGACTCGACTTGTTTTTGTTATGGAATATGTATCTCAAAACCATTAACTGCTTCAAGTATCCCCTTCACGTACTTAACTGCGACATAGGTACATCGAAATAATATTGAAAGAATTTAACTTGTGTCTGCTTTGTAATAAACAAAATCCAATGATCCTGAAAGCAGTAAATTTTAAAAAAATTGACAGAAATTGTGTTATTATTAGGTTAAAATAAACAGATCGTAGAAAGCCATAAATAAAATTGTAATATGAGTCAGTCTTATCTTTAGAGGTCTTCGTGTGATTAACTCCTTTGTGTCCTAAGGAAACGCTTGCAAACGAAGGTCCATTTTTTAGTCAGTTTATAATAAATCAATTAACACCATTCGAACTGTTTATGTCGCGCTGAGCAAACACGCTGAGCTTTGTGTGACTATCAAAAATTGACAATATTTTGAATACATTTTGAAACATATTTTAAAAAATCACACATAACTTTCCAACGGAATGAGCTAAAATTAATTCGCGAAGTCAAGCAAATTGCACTGATTCTAACACTTTTCGGGAAAAGCGGTTAAGAAAATCGCCGGATATTTTAGAAAGAAAGCAGGACCCGAAAAATACGCGTCCTACTTCGACAAGCTCCACAAGATCTGCAGAAAAAGTCAATAGATGTCGCATATTAAAAATAAAAATATATCCAGGACGCTATCTAGATAGCGTTTTGTTCGGGTTTGAATCATACATAAAGATAGCAGCCAATAAAAATATACTTTAAGAAAATGAAAATAATGTTGGTAGTTCTTAATCGAGGTACGATACAGTTATGACCGAATCGGATACGGACACATTAGCTCAGTCGTTTCGAGTCCCAGAAGTCACCGTATCTTTTTCTGTTGTAAGATTTTCAATTGAGTTTCGCTAATACTGTCTTTATTTTATTCATTTTTAACGTTGTCTTATTAGATTTCTTTGACTATCATAAATATTAGAAATACTTCCAAAAAATCCTTGATATAAAATACTAAAACTATACTTAGGTACCTACCTAAGTATCTAGCATTTTGATCTAAAAGTCCCGTTTTAAAGGTTTAAATAAAGAATAAATGTAAAACCAAAGAAAACCGAATTAACTATTCATTAATTTTTCAACAATTATCTCAGTGAGCATTAGGCGCTCCTTCTTAAGCTATTTTAAGGCCCTATTCTCATTTAATTTGATAAGCCAATTTTTATGACGTGGCTTTTAAAAGTGTTTCTAAACTTTATTATGTTTTCTTAGTATTATATCTTAAGTAAACATTCAGCCGTTTCAGTTTACATTGTTAATGTACAATTGAAACCCATTCTCTTCTAAAAACAATAAATGAATGCAAAGAAACTCTACTCATTTTCAATATATTATTATTTACGTGAATATTGAAATAGATACAAGCAAAAATAGCAATACTTAATGCTTTTGATTAAAAAATAATATCTTCGTTGAAATGTGTATACATACCTAGGTACATATAATATCTTCGTTGAAATGTGTATACGTACCTAGGTACAAATAATATCTTCGTTGAAATGTGTATACATACCTAGGTACATTAAATTACTATATTTACTAGTCAGCTTGAGGTGATTTTTCACAAAAACGGCGATCTACAAATTATCCTATTATTATTATTATTATTACAAATGTTAGCTACTTAAAAGGGTAACCGGACAATTCAGAACCATGTAACTTCAACACCTCCTTTGAAAAGACATTAAAAGTGATGAATAAATTTATAAAAAATTGGATGAGTAGGTTGGGTTATGAGCTATTTTTCTTTTTTTTTATTACTTTGAATGACTTTTCAAAGGGGTGTTGAAATTGCGTGATTCTGTGGTGTCATTGAACCACTTAAAAGACACGCACAATATTTTTTCCTCAATAAAATCACTGTAGATACCTAGAAAAAAGTAATCTGTTATTCCTATCCTGCAGAACCAAACATTTAAGATTTGTTTTGAAAATTTATTTTTTAAATAAACTGAAAAAATAGCATGTGGCCTATGTGTATTTCGCACCTTCTTAACATATAGCATGTGGCCTATGTGTATTTCCCACCTTCTTAGCATATAGCATGTGGCCTATGTGTATTTCCCACCTTCTTAGCGTATAGCATGTGGCCTATGTGTAATGTAGGTATCTACGCGTCTCGCTCATTTTCATTAGGTATCCAACATAAAAAATAAAAGCGTCATTAATTTTTTTTATACGACTACCTCATAAGAGTCAGTCAACCTGGAGCCTGTGAGACTATGACATCTCCAATTGGGGTATGTTGTGAGGCTGACGGTGATAGGGAGGGGAAGGAGATGGGGAAGAGGAAGTACCTGGCCTCTCACGTCTGGTCACTAAACACGGCTAAAGCCGTGGACCAGTTCTTAAGACAAAGACTTAAGACTTTTAAAAAGCCATTTATTTATTGAAAACTAAGAAATACATGAAAAACATAAGCTGCATATCTCACTAGGGCATTCCTGTATCGAGATATGCATTCCATTTCAAGCAACGTTTCAATTCTGAATGGTGGTCTTACACCAATGCGATACTGAGAGTATCTTCCATCTTAACTCTACGATATCAACAAAAAAAATCTCGACGTCTATTGAGAAATAAGCATTCAGCGTCAGTTTTCCCGTTGTGACTTTTTACACGTAGTTTCAGTTTTTGGTATTTTACAAATTTTTTTTCAATTGTTTTTAATTTTTCTTATCAAATGCGTTAATTCAAGTAGATATAGTAAGTTTAAAAATTCTTTCCGACAATCGTAAGGAACAACAACAAACAACATGTCAAGCCACTTACCAGCTATATGTTTGTGTTTAGTGGGTATAGGTACACACTACACATGAACGCTGCGGTGCGCGTTGGCTACTTGGGAATATTAATAAGAATTCCTACACAAAGCATTCCACAAATGCCGAACTGATTGTAACTATGAATTAAATTCTTCAAGATCAGCATTAAGCCCGTCTTCATCTTAACAACCAACGCACGCAACGCAATAATTGAACTTTATTAAAAAAAAAACTTTCAATACGGGCCTAGGCATAAACGATTCGAACGAAAAATAAAAAGCTTTTTTTAAGCCACGGCATTCCGAATTTCTACGTTTTGTAACATCATTCTCAACCCGTTTAATCACAGGAGACCATATTTGTCCCAACGCACATAGGTCTCATATAAAACGCTGTAACTCCCTTACTATCAAATATAGAAATATGTTCTAATCGGTGTTAGAAAGGAAAAATACCACCCTTTATATTCCAATCTAAAAAGTAGCCACCAAAAAAGTAAAATGTATACTTCTATGTACACAAAGTTTTGAATAGCAAATTGAAAAAAAAAAATTTAACTTCGGGAATTTTTTTTAAATTATTTTTACAAAGATCGACAAAAAGTGAGGTTACAATATGTGTTTGTTGTACATTTGTCAAATAAAATATGCATGTGGTTTTATTTTTTTTTTATTAGAAAAAACGTAAGGTGAGCCATTTTTAAAAACGTAAGATGTTATTTTCGAATTTTATACTCTGAAAGCGTATTTTATCACCTTTCTAAAACAGTTTTTGATTTTTGAATGTGCTCAGAAATATTCGAAATATTTGCATTTTATTGTAAAGCGAAAATATTTTGACCATCTGAAAAAAATGCCAAATTTTTTCACGAGTTTTAAGCTTCTTAAAAAATATATGTTATTTTTGAAGATAACATCTATTAATTTTCTACGCCGAAACGGTAATTTTATGAAATTCCCTCGGTAGAAAAAAATCGCAAAGTATGCTCCGAAAATTATTAACACGCTTTATTTTACAAGTTATATTTATGAAAAAAATAACAGTGTTTCATTAAATCCCATTTAAGACTTTTCCGATGAGATTTATGCTCTATTTTAAACGAGTTATGTTTTATTACATTTTCACAATTTTCTGTTAAACATTACCGTTTTTTAATATTAACGCGCTCCCTCTGACATTCGTATTTACATTTCTCTCCTTCTTCTTTTTGATACCGGGCTTTAAGCGTGATACGAATTCAACTTATTCTGAATTTAACTTATTTTATGGACATAAAAACGCATGTATTAGAAATTCACGGTTGACGGTTTTCAATAACTTTGTCCCTGCGTATTAATTACGCAGTGCAAATTCTCTCTATTCCGATAATAACTAAAACTATAGTTGAAACAAGTAAAACAAATAAATAAAAAAAATTGTTTGTTAGTTTATAATTCCCGAGCAAACTTATCCGTATGGATTTTTTAAACAAAGGAACATCCAATTTCGTACCCAACCGTGCTTGAACGTTCTAATTTTTGATTGAACTTGAGGAATTTTATTTCTGTTTTGGGAGTGTGACCCTGGCGGCTAGGTGCCTATTTATTTTGTTTACAATAAACCTTAATCTCCAGTCAAGGAGTGCTTCATATGAGTAACCTCGCTGGCCGGTATTAGAATAAACCGGACTTGACCGGACAAAAATCAGTTGACGGGGGTTTTTCCGATAATTTGGACCTTTTTTAACCACAAAATCATTATTAATTAACGAACATTTTTAAATTACATTTTTTGTATCAAAATTTCACGAGTCAGCTGTTGTATCTTTGTGGTGTTTACTAATTTTTTGTATACATTGTAAAGAACCGGTTTTTTCTCCAACGGATTGTTGCTGTTCGTGTGTTATAAAATTATGACTGAAATAAATTAATAAACATGTGTCTGAAGAAAAACGAAATTCTTTGTTTTATATAAGACTTACAATCCCTGTTCAAACTTTTAGTAATGAAAATATTAATACAGAACTTTGTGAGAAATTAAACGTGTCTAGCTTGCTGGTTGACCACGATGTGCGCTTTTATAATTATTCATTATTACTGTGCAGTGGCGGATACACATGGGGGGCGCGGGGGGCGCGCGACCCCTCCTTGCCTCCCCCTAAATATAAGAAAATCTTTCTTCAATCATTCGCTTTACATGTCTAAACCATCTAAGCGTCCCTTTCTTAATCTTACTTATAGCCTTGCATTCTTTTCATATTTTTCTCACACTATCATACATGGCTTTACCACACCTACGCCGCAGGGATCTCAATTCTATAGCATTTAGTCCTTCCTCTGCCAGTTTCATGCTTCACTGCCATACATAAGGATTGGTACCAGCACTCACCAACGGCGTTCAGTCCTCTGTAAATGCGGAGTTACATGCATTTACCCTTCTTTCAATATCTCTATCAGCCTCCCCATCTCTCGTAAACCCACTGTCATTTTTGAGTAAATATTACAAATTGTCTTTGGAGATGGAGAATTGTCTATGGTATGATAGGTGGTTAGGACTCTCTGGGTTAGTGTGTCCAGGAGAGATGGACGAATGAGCGTTTTCCTCCCACTGCGATGCGAGGAAATGTGTCGAGAGATTCCTGCTGGAGAGGTTAAATGGTCTCCCTCAACCAGTCCTTTCCAGCTCACCACGCAGTACGTGGGCAAATGCATCCGCCGCTATCTTGAAAAATCACATCCCATGAACTCGGGCATCCCTGCTCTGTTACCAAACTTAGCGATCCACTTGGGATGACTTATAGCAGAGGTGTTGTTTATCCAATAAATAATTCCCATGGCGGCGGTACCCACACTTGCCTCCTAAATTGAAACTTTTGCTTCATTCACATTCATACATCGTTTCATGTGAAGGTACTATTTATTGAAGTGGAAACTTCTTTAGCACCGTTGTAATTTGACAAACACCTCCATCTATATGTTTTAGCCTGCGAGAGAATTGAGAATGAGATAGTACCTATAGTCGGTCTCCTATATGTGCGGTGCTTCGTATTTTCGCCACTGTTGTCTACTTTTTAGTTTTCTTATATCTTGAGTTTTTTCTGTATCCGCCACTGGTTTGAGGAAGATGCATGATAGTGATTGTATGTTTCTTTTGGGGGGGGGGTGCAGATAGATATACGATCACCGTTTGTCTCATTTTCGACTGTTATTATTTTGTGTGTAAGAAAGAGCGGCAGCATTATATATTTAAGAACAAAAGCAAAACCAGTAGCGCATTGACTTTTGACGTTTTGGAATTTTTGGAATTCCCTTACACTTCAATATTATCTTTGTAACAATATTCCATGATTTCAAAATTATCAATTAAGTAGTACCTAGTGGTAGGGGTCTACGGTGTGAGAGAGTTGCAAGAAAATGATGACTTTTTCCTTTGGAGGAAACAGACCTACGTGCATTTTGTATCTCATCCCTTCAAGTTGCATCATTATAGCGTTAAAGAACGTATGTTTATTGCCTTATTTGCTGTCACGGTACCGTGGCGTTTCATCGTTACGGTACCTAATTATAAAAGCGTACAATGGCTATCAAACATAATTTCTCATAAATTTAGTCAATATTTGAAATGTACGTTTGAAACTGAAATGAGGTTACCATAATAAGTGACGAGGTTAGACAGGTTAGTACCTACCCATAACACATAAAATTATCCTTTTCGCGTACCGCGTAGGAAGATCTTGAGAATGTAAGGCGGATTCTAAATAATTTTCAGAGCAAACTGCCAATTATTAATTACGGTAGGGATGTACCTAGTACCTACTGCTCGCAGCGAAGTCTCCAGAGTGTTTTATATAATTTTCTGCATAGGTACCTGCTTCTACTCGTATGTAGTAACATCCTAATTGCTAACTTTTTATATTAAAGCTTCCTGGGTTGTTACTGTTTGCCTTCCTCTGATTTTCAATTTGATTCATTGTCTTTTTTCTCAGTAGACAATAGGGAACTCCAGTCCATTTAAAAAAATCAGTAATGACCTTCTTACTTAATTACTAGTATATTTGTTATTGTTATAAGTACCTAGTTTTAATAATTTAAAAAAAATTCAAAGTTTTAATTTGAGTCTCGCCAAAACGCATCTAATCTGTGGCGTATCGTGTGTGTTACTTTTATGCTATCGTGTGCATTGCTTTTAATAATCTTCTTACGTGAATTAAGATAGTACACGGAATAGCACACGCCAAACTTTAAGACCGGCCTGAACATGGTACGATACATTCTCACGCACTGAAATTACAATGAACGTAAGCGAAAGAGAAAGATGCGTAACAACATACATGCAACAGAGAAAGGCGTGGGCGGGGTGCATGCCACTTTTTTAACCTTAAACTCGCCTATTGCGACGATTTTTGATCAACGTCGGACTGGTCTTAAAGATTGGCGGGTTCTCATCATTTTGAATTGGGTCTACGTATAAAAATATGTACGTGTAATAATATACGCTATTAATAAAATGATGTAGGTACCTATTTCGAAACTTTAACTCCAAGAATAATAACAGAACCTTTTGTGGGATCGTTATTAGATAACGTTATCTCGTGTCAGATTTGTGTAATTATTACATATTTATTCTCACATATTTTAGTTTAGTTCGTTTTAAACACGAATTCCTGCAAGTATGCATGATTATGTATTCATTTAATGTAGGTACGTTGTACATAGAAAAAGCAAATAACAGCCATAAAAAATCACACAATCGCTCGGCGTACCGTAATTTCGATGGTTGGTGAATGATTTTCACATGATTATAATCTATATGCGCTATTAATAATAGTTTGTGTTTATTTTTAATAACAATACAATGCTTAAATTCAACCAAATGAAGTTTAGATTTCGTCAGAAACGAACTAATATAGGTACAGGGTGTCCGGGGGGTAAATGCATTAACTTCGGGAGGTGATTCTACATGATATTATTAGTAAAAAAGAAAAATAACAATGCACAATCATGCACAATCGTGCCCGGCGGACGCTCAGCAAGTAAGATCGTACCTCACACTAAGGATTTTTATTGGGTACGTCTTTTTGTATGGAAAAAAAATGGAATTTTGGAAAAAGTTGTTAATCTTTTTTACTCCTACCATCATGTAGAATCACCTCCCGAAGTTAATACACTTTACCCCCGGACACCCTGTGTTATTATAATATCAAAACAAAACCTCAAATATTTAGCAATGAAATACGACGTGTCGCGAGTCGTGAGTCGTGACGTCAGAATCTGCGGATTCAGTGATATCAACCAAACAGGGGGTTTCAATATGGTGTTCTTTTCAATAACTTATTAAATACCTATTTAAAAATACAGTGTTAAAAACATACAATAAAAATCATATATTCAGAGTTACCGATTGTTGATATATATATTTTGGAGTCCATTATTGTCCAAAGGCATTTTTTAGTTCGTTATCGTCCCTGAAGCACATTGCAATAATGCGCAGCGGCGCAACGAGAATTGGACATATCCAAATTTAAACTTCAACCATAGCTCTGCCGTTCTATCTTAGAAGCGTGATATTTATGTTTCTGTGTTGTTGATTGTTTTTTAATTCTCATTATCTAGATAACAAGACAAAATCTAGATCATTTGATGCCGATATGAAAATATGATAACGACAAAGGTAAATATTTTCCAGCGCGGCAGATAAGCCAAATCAATTGCTATTATTTATTTCGTGTCTGCATAGAGGTCATAGATGATCTTTGAACTATTCCTGAACTCAAGTGGGACCAAAAAAGGCGAATCGAATTGCAATCACCAATCTTTGGGGGGTGACACGTATGATTAGAGTATTTTAGGTGCTGCCATAACGATCCATAATTAACCTTGAAGTGGTCTCGCATTATATCGCTAGATAGTTTTATTACCCCACTTTACCACTTTCGCAGGAGTTTCAACATTGATTGAATAATTTTAAATTGTGAGACGAATAATGTGGTATATTTTTTATATTTTGACAATTTTTTTTTTTTTTCTTCACAATTTATATACATATATTTTTAGCATGTAATTATTAACCCCACTAGGGTTCGCCTGTATCGGGGTTAATAATTTCACAATTTAATAAAAATAACACACGCAAATATCGGTCATGCAAAACAGTTAAGTAAAAGCAAAATAATAAAATTTAAAAATAAAATGATAAACAGAGAAAATAATAAGTGATAAAAATATATGAATTAATAACAAAGTGTTAAGAGATCAGACAAAATGTTCTCATTCATTATATCATTAGTTCATACCATTTTCAACAATAGATAAAATTTAAAAAAAATATATGTCCTAAGGTTTTTTTTTTAAATATGTGTAAAAAATGAAACAAATCAATTATTTATAAGCGATTACATTAGAGCGAATCTTTCTTATGCAATATTAAAGTGACTATCAAATAATTATTAAATAAATATGAAAGAAACCGTTTTGACCACAACATTATTGTTTTCATTCCATTTAAGTGACCGTTTTCATTAAAATATGATTGTATTTTATAGTGTAAGTGACACCTTAGAAATGCCATCCGTGTGATATTTTAGTTTTGACAAAGTTATGGGATACGATAACCCATATATATTTATTTATTTATTATTTCTTTACCTTTTTAATTTAGGTGTTATTGTTTGAATTGAATTTTTGAACTTCATTTTGACTTGAGATTAACAATTTTATAGAGTACACAAAATAATGTGTTGAAAGACAATATTGTTAAAATAATATTTCTCACAGAATGGGCCTCTACTGCACTATAGGAACAAATACATTATAACGTAAAACATGTAGAGTGACCATATGTTGAAATTAGCTTTGAAATAACTTTTTTTTTTGCAAGTTGTTTAATCTATAATATTAAAAATTAGGTTCGGTTAGAAAATTAATATGTAACGGTAAGTTAATAAGAAAATAAAAAATATTATATTAACAGTAAATATAATGTAATAAATAATCAATATGCTATTAATTTGGAAATTAATTTAGAAATTAAATTGATAAGTTCCATAACTCTATATTTATTTAAAATTCCACTGGATAACAGGGCAAATTTAGTGATGTCACCATTCGAAAAGTTTTCATAAGATTGCATTATTTTTTATCATTATTTTAAAATTGTGCCCATTAGAACGCCTTCGATTGAAATTTAAATAGCTTTGACCTACCATACCAAATGTACAACGAATATATGCCAAAAATTTATTATTGAAGCTATTCAAAAATACTGAATCTTCTACCTGACCGTGTGTATATCATAGACCGATCGTAAAATCAGGCAGATCATGATGCGCCTAGCCACATCGTGAAGTGCCTAGCGGCAGATCGGGAAGTGCCTGAGGTACATCATGATCCGCCTGATTTTACGATCGGCCTGCGACATATCCATCACACTTGATCGAATAAAAACGACATAAGAAACATTCCAAGTTATAAAACCGCATTCGGACAAATAAACTAAACTTTGCAACAAAACTCCGTAACATCCTTCCCCAAGACATAAAACTAAGAAAAAAATTTAAAGAGTGCCTACAAATCAAGAATTTAAAATATGGCTGAAAAATAATAAATATATAGTTACTAAATAAATAAAAAAATAAAAATAAAAATTTGTGCACTCTAGTACATAATTATGAAATAACTCCTATACCAAACTCAAGAGATAGCACTCTTAATTGGCGTAGAAATCCCTTAAAATATGTATTTCACTTTTTTTTTTGCCATAATCAAATGTTCAATGCTGTAAGAATGTTGTTATAAATTAAACAATAAAAAATAAATGTTTATAGAAAACCATGACAGTAACTACTAGCTGTAGATACTCGATTTTTTTTTTTTTTTACGTTGAGATATTTATTTTATTTGCGACACATACAAATTAGGTTGTACAATCCAAATCAATTTAACAATTGTCAATTTTTTCAATTTTTTATGTTTACAGAAAACCGAAACTACTAGCTGTGGGTATTCGATTTTTCTTATCGTTGAAATATTTATTTTCTTTACGTTACATACAAATTATGTTTTACAATCCAAATCAATTTGTACAATAAAATTAGCACATTTTATGATTTGTACCTCTCTTACATTAAAAACATTTACTTGTGGATGGAATATTAGTAAACTCACGTTAAATGTTATTGCATACTGACGGTTCAGAAATAATTTCTCGGAAGTGTCAAAATAAAAAATAAAATAAAACTACAACAACTCCCTTCTAATCTGCGATAAGCCTCCATCGCTCTTGATAAAATAATTAACGAAAGACTAGGTATTTGACCGTACAATAAAATCATAAGTACCTATTTTAAAGATAATTTTTTGTCTAACAAAAGACTACCAACAAACAAATATAAAAAACAATATATACAAACAGTTATTTATTAGTTAAGTTGTTCGAAAGGTGTCAAATCGATTTTGCGAGAAACATTTTTATTTTTTATTTCAGCAATCCAAATATTCCTGGTAAATACTATTTCACTAAGAATACTACCTTCTGAAAAACAAGTGTACAATGATAAAAGAAATAAAGGTCTGTTTGAAAATCCTCATTAGATTTTTTCTTAGATTTTCGTCCAAAACCACCCACACTGAAGTTTGTCGGTTTAGTCGTGAAACACGCATGTACAAAACTGCATATTTTTACCTACCAAAAGACCTAAAATCGTCACCTCCATTGTCAATGGTAACGGTTAGTTAACGATTCTGCTAATTTTGCGGTTTTATGGAAATATCTGTGAATAGGTAATAATTGACATATTGCTCGGAAGTTGTGAGAAAATAGAAGATAATCTGTGTGAGTTGGATGAATGTAAAGCGCGCTGACTGACAAAGGCCAGCAATAGGTATTCAGTATTGAAGTATAGTACCGGGAACAGAGTGTAGTGAATCACGCGCTCAGTTAAATTGTTCCTAATTGACGGTGAGCAAGTGTGTCCCGCGGCCGCGAGCCAAGTTCATTCATTTACTAGGTATTTTGTAGAGAGACGTTCGCTCATCAAATTCGAGTTTGGAACAGTGTCGCGTTTTTTGACCAGTCATTTGAATTTTGTCGAATAATATCATTTTAATAAGTCAGGTACGCCTCACACGTCATACGTGTGTATGGTAATGTTATATTATCATGAAAACAAGGTTATGGATCCGAGTGCTTTATATCCAAATTTCTCTAACTTCGGTCATTACGAATTTTTTTTTTTTTCACTTGCGGGAAATCGACAGACGATGAACATGGATTTCCTCCTTGTGACTTTATCCCTAATAAGACAGCAGAATAAGAAATAATTAAATTTATGAGAAAGGAATAAAAAGCCAAAAAATATAAAATACAAAAAATTATATTAAACGAAAAATTACATGAAACAAAAATATTTCAGTAGATTGGTAACCATAGGAAGGTGGATTGTACATACAAATGAAATCATAACAGAATTACACATATAAACAATAGAAACATAACATTATTCACGAAACATGCATCGGAGAAATACTTTTTATACGGACGTTTTATATTTGGTAAGTTCGTAATTGAAAATGTCCACTTTGGATAATATGTTATCGGTATATTATTACATGAAGCAAAAACTTTGTACTTACCTACCCCTTTTTACGAAAATTGCGCGGGTGGAGGAGTATGAAATGTCGCATACTTATAGTTTATATAGAGAAGAAGTGCAAATCAATAAAAAAAACATTACACACACTATGTAATTTAAATTAATTGGGCGACCACTAGTTGTAATTATTGCATGTTATAATTATTATGTTGTAATTATTATGTTCTGAAGAAACAATAATTGTATTTAAAGCTGTACCAATAAAATAACCTCAAAGGCGTTTAGTTAAAAAAATAATGGATAATATGTTGGAAGAAAAAAATCGTACCCATTTTGTAATGGTATCTTGATCTATTCCCAAGCCCCATGTCACCCGTAGAAATATGAACGCTTACAAAATAAATAAAAATTATCCAACCTGGATAGTGACCTACACAGGTATCCTATAATAGGATATAAGTACACCTACACTTTTCAAGTGTTTTTCCGAGATTAATTTATTTAAAGAACCGTCGCGCGTCGAATCGACTATAAAGTTATGACATTTTGTAGATTCCTGCAGAGCTTAAAAGGATTGAGGGCTTTATTAAACGTGCGTCAAATTTATTCAGTAGCTAACAATTTTTCTCTCAAAATAGGTATTTTTATGTCCAGATTAAAAGTACCTAATTAGCTACATTTTATGAATGTGCTTAATGTGATTGCAGGTACATACGTAATTTATGATGGAATAAGTATGTAATATATTATTACCTCCCTGGTTTGCAGAATTCGTTATCTGCGATAGTAAAAGCATAGAATTCTAAACCGAATAGTTTTTTTTAATTAACTTCCATGTTTTTCAAAAATGTTCTTTGAAAAAAAAAATTAAACCTATATAGGTTTAGCGGAGTTAGCTGAAAGTTATACATGCTCAGTCAAAAACAAATTTTGATTTTTTTAAGTTAATAAATACCTCACAAGAGTCCCAGCTGCCCCCGTCTAAAGCCACTGAGACTATGACATCCCCAATTGTGGTAGGTTGTGAGGCTGAAGATAGTGAGAAGGGTAGGAGATGGGTAAGAGGAAGGTAGGTAATTACCTGGCTATTCATATCTCGTGACCAAACACGGCTAAAGCCATTTCAAGCAACGCTTAATTTTTGAATAGCGGTCTTACACCAGGCGGGTACCAACAGAGAGTATCTTCTATTCTAGAACGTGCCGCAAATATATTTATATTATTTTTGATTAATTAATTCTTTATAACGCAAATTAATCTAATAAAAAATCACGACCCTCGGATTGCCAGTCAAGAGCCTTACCCCTCAACCACAGAGGCCATAAAATTATTATCATTAAGGTTTTTTTATAGTAACCCCCCACACAGGAGGCCCTGAGGAAAATAATTTCCCTCAGGGCCCATTTTATCTTTGAAGATTCTGTATAGGGGGTCTTTTTGAGGAGAGGAAGGGGTGAACACCGGTCTTGAAGATACCCATGGTGAAGGAGAAAGGAAACACAGAGGCCGGCAAATCATTCCAGAGCCGAGCTGTTGAACTCAAAAACGAGTCGTAGAAGCGGCCCATTCTAGTGTGACAAATAACAACCGCGTACAAACGTTGGGCGCGCGTTTGGCGTATTTCCAGACTATGTACCCATGCCGTAGGGATCAATAACGCCAGTTCCTCGGAACATCTTCCATTGTAATCCCTGTAGAACAAGGACATCATACCTATCTGAAACCTCTGCTCTAAAGGTTGCAATCCGTTTTATGTAACCTCATTATAAGCCTTTACTATTTTTTTAACAGTTTATTTAAACAATTCAAAATGTCTAAGACAGGTGAATATTAAATTGACACCTAAATGACATAAAAGCATGCGAGTTAAATCATAAATTTTACATGCGAAGATTTTTTTACCAGTATTTTTATTTTTTTCTCATACAAATACTTTATATTTCCTGGAGGTTTAAATAGATTGAAGATACTAAGGTTCTCGTGGAAAATCCGGAGTTTTTAAAAACGAAGCTCAATAAATAACCTTAATTTGCAGGTTTTGACGTTATACCACTACGACACAATCTGCAATGGAATTTTTTTATAACGCTGTGCAGTAAAAATGATCTCACGTTTGAAATGGTATTTAATGGCCAGATAAATTTATTTATTTATTTAATAATGCTTCTTACGACTATAAAGTCATGCATGAGATATCACATCATCACTATTGGCTCTACAACCCCTGGTGGGTCTTGGCCTCCTCAAGAGTCTTCCTCCACTCATCTCGGTTTTGTGCCAGCTCTCTCCAGTTTGGAAGCTCCAAGATAGATATGTCTTTGAGGACGTTGTCGCTCCATCTTAGTCTTGGCCTTCCCAGGCTCCTTCGCCCTATTGGTCTTGAGTTCAGCAGGGACTTTGGTGCTTGATGCTCGGTCATTCTCTCCACATGACCCAGCCACCGAAGTCTTCCCAATGTTATAAATTTATGCATGAGATATACTTTAGGATAATCATAAAACTATTCGTGTACTGCTCATTTTAGGAAAAACACTTTTTGCAGGTTATGCTTCAAAATATTATGTGGTTTGTGCACATAGGTACGGTACATGAATATGAATGAACAGTTTATTCCGTATAAAAACTCAACTCTTTCAAGAAATGTATAAAAATACATTATCGGATTGAATAATCGATGTAATATTGTATTTGTACCCCTTTCTTGAAAAAAATTATTTTTATAAGGACAAATTAATCGATATGTTTCACAACCAATGATTTCTTCGTCAGGATAAACGTATATACGAGTAAACGAACGTTTATCCTGACGAAGGAGCAATTGGCTTTGAAACACGTCGATTATTTTAATTAAATGGTGGCGTATACAAAGTTATTTATTATCATTAATCACGCCACAAACAAATTAGCGATTATTGAAGAAACAAATCTATTTATTCATGTTCCGTATAAAAATACCAACACTTTTTCTTTGGACAACCAGGAGAGGACGCCATTGCCTGCTACATTTTGATATTTTATCACTTCGAACATTTAATCCACAAATCTTTTGAAAGAACTGATTCGTCTTGTAATTTAAAATAACTTATTCAATATCATTTTCTGTAGCTATCGATCGATATCTGTTCGACAACCGCGATCACAGATTTGCTGCTAGATAACGTATTTTATTTGATAGAGCATTAAGATGTGTTCAGGAAAGCACTTTTAATAACATGGCTACTGGACTATTGGCTTTATCCAACATTTAGAAAATAAAAAATGTGACATACAAAATAGCGCCTTACCTCATTTTTGTACAAAATTCTATAATCCATGGTCAAAATTACCAGTCAAAATCCAGTCAAAATAAATAGTAATGCCTCCATAAAAAGTTGGGTTGACCTGGAAATTCCAAACGTGATAATTCCTTGACGTCAGAGCTTCAGTGACGTTCGAAAGTTTTTGACGTTCGGACAAAACAAAATTTCAAAGAAAAAGTTTTCGTTGTGTTTTTGACATCTACCGGCATTTTCTTCACTTAAATATTACATACTAGCTGGTTCCCGGCATGCGTTGCAATGCCATATTCAAAGAAATACATTGTTTCTCCCTGAATCACCTTTCCCGTGCGTCCCCGTTCCCCTCCCAAGTCCCCTCCCTTGCTAGCTTTATAAATTGTAACCTATATGTTATTCTGATATGTGAGCTATATTATTGTGAAGTTTCATTAAAATCCATTCAGTATTTTTTGCGTGAAAGAGTAACAAACACGCATACATCCATACAAACTTTCGCGTTTATAATATGTAGCAGTAAGATTTAATTTCAATTTGGGAGGCGGATATGAGCGCCGCCGCCCCGGGAATCATTTATTGGATAACCAACACCCCGGCCATAGGTCACCCGTTGGTGACTTGTCTAGGTTTTGGCGACGCATGCGTTTGCCACCTACAGCATCGGCGGGCTGGGTCGGGAGAGACTAGTTGATTGAGACATTTTACCGCCTTGTACCGCAGTGGGAGGGATGGATTCATACGTCGTTCACTCCTGAACACATTGACCCCATATATTTTTCCTTCCCAGAACTTCCATTCCTTCCTTTCCCTAAAAAGACCCTCCACACAGCATCCCCAAAGATGACAGGCTCCGAGTGGAATTATTTTCAAATTTCGATTTTCCGGAGATGTCTGACTAATCAACCGAACGATCGATGTATTATATTAATTCAATGGAATAATTAAAATATGTATCTTTTCAGGAAAGGACAATCTTCATGCAGCCGCTAAGTATCACCAGGCTGTACCACCGGAGCATCAGAAGGTTCCCGTATAGAGATGCGGCACAATGGCAAGCCTAGCACCTTCTCAGCCTGCCGCAGTCGGGTCGGGTCCTCGACCTGTTCGCACCGCGCGCTTCTAGCCCTGTTTGTAGGCCTCGTCAGCCTTACCAGCCTCGGAGCTTTGCCGAGCTTACCGCAAGATGCGCAACCGGAGGAAAGAGGTAACTTACAACGACTCAACATTTATGAATATTTATATGCGATTAATGCAATAAAACAAAGGGTTAAAATTATGTGGTGTATTGTTATTCATGTAGTTTCAGTTTTTTTTTAATATTTATCTCATCAAAAATGGTTGTTTGGCGGTCTCTGTGTGTTGTCAAGGTCATTAAAATATTGTGCGTTAAACTGCGGAGGAACAGGGTACCTAGCATGGTCAATCGATACAGGTTTTATCGAAAATGTCGGTAACTTGTCATCGTTCCCGAGCACGACTGCAGGCCGCTAACGAACAAACAACAGTTCACAACGACTAAGGATTCCTAATTTATTTGACGTGAACTTTTATTTTTTCGTTAGCGGCCTGCAGTCGTGCTCTCGAGTGATGACAAGTTACCGACATTTTCGATAAAACCTATGTCGATCGACCATGCTAGGTACCCAGAGATGGCATTCAAAATTATCCTTTTGAACAATAATTTGAATTTTTCAAATAATTTTATTATGACACGAAAAAGAAAAGCCTGTAAGAATTTCATTTGGTACATTCTTTGTTATGGAATTTAAAAACATTATTTTCCTCGATTTTTTCCATTCCTGATCTTTTTTGTAAAGGATAAATATATTATTTAAGGAATTTGTTCTTGTAGTTTTAGTTAAGAATGTTTTCAATAAACTGGTGTTAAATCCATTATTAATTGCAAGTTGTTTACTAAGGTTAAGTTCTGTTGAAATTAATGTACCTACCTCTTTCTCCAAGATGACTTGGAGAAAGAGGTAGGTACATTCATTAATCTGTGAATCATAGAATGGAAAGCTGAACAGAATTAACATATTGTCCCTTTCAGCATTTCCAATTTCCATGATCGATATAAAAAAGTAATAAGAACCACATGACTATAGAACTAATCTACCTTAAAATGGTTTTCTTAAGGCGCCAACCACTGTAATTTTTTTTGTTTATATCATTTTCTGAAAGATGCAACAGTTTGAAACAGTTTGTACGAGTTGTTGAATTATCATTCAGCGAAACTTTGAACGCGTTTTTCTCGAAACTCCGTTTTTCAACCTGGTTGACAACATATTAAAAAAAACTATTGATCCGATTTGCATGTATGAAGTCTTAAACTGTTCGAAAATCCAGTCTCTATGGCACCACATAGGGATTTTTTTTATGAAGGGCCCCCTTCTATTTTTTTTTTTTTTATGAGCGATGAAAATTTTCCATAAAAACCGGAAATAAAATACTCTGGTCCGCCATTTTTTTACGGTTACAAAAATTCTCCTAGATGTAACCTATATGTCTAGTTTCTAAATATAAGTTTATTTCATTTTTCTGATGAACCGTATGGCTTAATCGCTGTCAACCGCCGAACAGCAATTTGGTCGGAATGTCCTGTTGAAAGCGGCGTACACCGCAAACTATACTGTACAATATTTTGTATACAGTCTTCTAAATGTATAAATTGACTATTAGTATTAATTAAAAAACGAGTGTGCTTTAGACCACACAGCTGAAGTAAAACTTCTGCTCCATCTATATGATAGGAAGAGAGAAAGAAAATGTGTGCTCACACCTCTCTCTCTTTTGCCCGTACAGTAATATACGGAGCGTAACTCTCTCTCTTTCAATCTTCACTAACTTATATCTCCCTCTCAACTACCTTTCACCTCGCTTTTCGTAACGCTCTCGTCACGCATTCGCCAGCTTACTCCCCAAATCAAGCGTGCTTAAAGAAGTTTTACTTAAAAAATTCCATTCATCGTTTGCTTGAAAATTATTACGAAAAATACTCCCTTGTACCGCCAACGCGTGGTGAATTTATCGACAAACGATTTTTTAAACAAAAAATAAATAAAATATAAAAACTTACAACCGCGTATAATAAAAGTTTACATAAAAGTTTGGTCTATTAATAATTTCAATAATAACTTTTTGGAGAGTATTTTTTAAATTAGAGTTACTGTGTTTTCTAAAATTATCTCAACTGTGCCTAACTTGAAACCATTTTTTATTGTTCCATAGAATATTGTTACATCCCCACTGTTACAGCTCTTCCGCCGCTTGTAAATGCCTTGAATTTATTCATGGATATCCTAACGGGAACGGAAAACGGATATCCTGAAAAATTTTCTTCCGTTTTGCGCTGTTTACTTTCCTATGTAACGTATGTGCATTCGGTAATAAAACATTAAAAACCGTTATTGAGATAAGTTGCAAATAATTATATGAAAAATTACCGAATTTCAATGCGTTTTGACAACACAATGTATTCCAAAAATGATTGATTGCAATTAAAAGATTCATGGGGTGAGGTTTGTCTAGGTCTTGGAAGCGGATGACCAGGACATACTGAACCCTAGATTCCTACCCACCCCTTAAACCCTTCCTTCCCAGAACTCTCCTCTCCTTCCCTTCCTTAAAAAAACCCTCCACACAGCATCCCCAAAGATGACATAGGCCCTGAGGGAAATTATTTTCCTCAGGGCCTCCTGTGTGGAGCACATGTAAAAAAAAAAGAGCTCTCTTTCATAAAAAAATCGAATATTACGTATCAACTCCCGTTACATACATAATATCAGGTATTTCATTATATTAACCATAAGCAATAAATGTTTTTTTTTCCTTCTGGATTATCTAGGCCAGGGGTCGGAAAACTTTCAAGTGAGAAGAGCCAATTTGTCAAAGAAAAAGGATAACAAATATATCAGAGAGCCATACCATAACAGGGCGGGGGGATTGTAAACGTACTGTGGTAAATCTAGTGGAAGGGTAATTACGATTTGCTTTGTGTTATCTACATTCTTACTGTCATATCACACTTCTGCCCATTTAAATATTTCTATAAACAGACTCGCGCAAAGATTCCTTATTAAATTAAAACCAGTTTTTTGTTCGGAATGCAAAAAAAATAATTGTAGTTGCTGATTCATCTGCTAACGTATTTCAAGAGGAGCCATTTTCATCTTCCGGGTAAAATTATAAAATTCTAGTTCCAGATAAAATGCAGTAAAATTCGGAGCGAAACCATTTACTTGTTCCGCGTGCAACAATAATTTAATCTTGTGGACTCTTAGAATCACAGTTTAGTTTAAACCTTAACCAGCCTTGTGTTCCGAAAGTTCTGAAACCATTCTCACACTTCAGAAGACTTTCAATAAATCAAGCGTTCTATAAGCTGAGTTGGTAACACTGATGCTGATCGAGCCAAATATCATTCGGCGGCCCCATTTCATAAGGCTGGTTGAGCAGCGGTGAAATTGCAATTGATGTCTGAAAAGCCGCAGACGCCTATGCAAAGAGCCGCATGCGGCTCGCGAGCCGCAACTTCCGACCCCTGATCTAGGCCAATGCATCTACTTTCAACTCGCAACGTCATTTTCACCGAGAGCCATAAAAACGATTAACTATCGTTTAGCTGACAAAAATGAAGTTGATTTTTTTCCGTCTTCAAAAAAAATCCTTCATCTAGAAATTTTATATGTTGAATCTCGAGCGAAGCCGGGTAGAAAATTCAACTATAAGTACCTCTATTATAAAAAAATATGTACTACATGAGCATATCGGTATTTTTCTTATCAGCAAAAGCATATCATTGACCAAAGCAAGTAGTCCAGTAAACGAATGGTCCAAAAGGAGGTGTAGAGTGCGTGAGCAGGAACCTAAGCGATTCTTTCAGGACTTGTTTAGGGTGCTTAGGGTGTGAACATACTAAAAGTCCTGGTGGAGAGCTAGGGGGGGAGGGGGGGGGAAGGTCCCGATTTTCGGGTTTCCGTTTATATCTCAAAAACGGTGCGTCGCAGAGGAAAACATTTTTAGAATAATTAAAAGCTCATAAAATTATCTACAACTTTTATTCTATACGTAATTTTTAAAATCCCAGCCGTTTTTGAGTTACACGCTCCACAAATGTCAATATTTTCGAAAAAAAATCATTTTACCTCACAGTTTTCATCAAACATTCCTTCATATCGTCTAAAATATTCATCCAAGAAAGAAATTTATTTGAAAAAAGTTGTAAATAATTTAATTACCTTTTAGAATATATATATATATATATATATATATATGTAAATAAATCTCCAACCAGTAAATATTTACAGTAATTTTAAGTTTTTTCGTAAAATGTCGTCATTTTCAGAATAAACTGTTTTTTACCAAATTATTAAGACGGGTTTTTTCTTCATGGGAAATTCCTTATTAATTTTTGCACGCAAGAAATCAGGTAAGTTGTTCTCGAACAGATGATTAGTGGAATTCATTTTATAATCATTATTATTGTGATGGGTGATTAGGTTAGTCGTCGGAGATGCTACAATAACGTGCTACGGTGCAATGAATGCGATAGTGGGCTTGACATTCTCAGACATCAAGTTGTCCCGCAAAGATCGGGCATTCCCAATATCTTCTGTCAGCTCGTCGATAAAAATTCACGATGAAAAGGTTGCTGTTGACCCAACATTGCTGTTTCAGCGGATGTGTATAAGCAAACGATCAGATGAGGATTTTATGAAATTCTTTGAGTATGAGTTGACCCCATTTCCCTTGGCACTGTTCAATGAAAGTGGGATGCGAAAGACAACTAAATCTGTTCTGTAGAGCTTATTTGAGCCTACCAAAAAAACTGTTCTACTGTCTCAGATGAACATAGTTGTGGACGGAGTAATTTGACAAAAAGATGCCTCCGTTGCCGCAATTTGTGATCGTTATATCACCTATATCAACCACCACTCTCCTGGAATGACTCGCACTGTGGTATTTAATGGGTACGCAAATCCAGTCAATAGTACGAAATCGCAAGAACAGATGCGACGATACAGACTGATAAGGTCAGCCGACATCAATTTGACATGGAACAAATCAATACCCGTTAAACAGGAAGATTTTTTATCCAATCCTACCAACAAAAGTAACTTCATCTCCTTACTACAGACAAAGTTTCGTGAGAATGGGATACAGACTCTTCAGGCCACCGATGATGCTGACGTCCTTATCGTGAAGACTGCTGTGGAACTATCCTTTCACTGTCTGCTGTCTTTAATGAGGATGTGAACCTCACTGTCCTTTTGATTGCTTCCACTCCTCCCACCTAAGATATTCTGCTGCTGAAACCCGGACGAGGGAAAACCAAAACAATGGCACTGTCCACCCAAGAGATGCAGCATCGTGGATTTGAACACGTCATATTTTTACATTCATTTACCGGATGCGATACAACGTCTGCAACTTTCAGGAGAAGCAAGGTGGGCTTTTCAAAATTGTACTTGGAGTCAGAAATGATCAAGCAAGCGGCAATGATCTTTTACAACCCCTCCTCTACTCACGACGAGGTTGAAGAGGCTGGAAATAAATGCTTCCTGAAATGGTATGCGGCGCCAAAAAGACAGACCTCCCTTAACCAGTACCGCTTCCAGTCGTTCACAAGGTCCGTGGCAAATATGAAGCCTGATATCAGCTCCCTCCCTCCAACAGAGAGTGCAGCTAAACAGCATTCCCGGCGGACATACCACCAAGTTCAGCAGTGGATCGGGATTGAGCTGAAGAATGGGGGTGGAAACACGAAGGAGACACCCTGGTGCCAATTACAACAGAAGACCTCCAGCACCGGAGGTCCTTCTGAAAATGATATTTTGCCGCTGCACCAAGGATTGTGCAATTGGCAAATGTGGATGCCGAAAAACAATGCTGACCTGTTCTGCAGCGTGCCTTCACTGCCAAGGGCCTCAATAGCGTGCCTGTTGCCGAGGACGACGATGAAGACGACGTAGAGCCCTTTCAGCAAGAACCATCCACCACTGAGAATGACGATGCCATGGATGAACAACGCTTGCCAGGACCCTCACGTCCAAAGAGGATATGAAAACGTGAATCCATATAAAGTTGAGAGTGTAACATGATGTTATTGAGAACAGTGCCAAGGGAAATGGGGGCAACTCATACTCAAAGAATTTCATCAAATCCTCATCTGATCATTTGCTTATACACATCCGCTGAAACAGCAATGTTGGGTCAACTGTAACCTTTTCATCGTGAATTTTTATCGACCAGCTGACAGAAGACATTGGGAATGCCCGATCTTTGCGGGACAACTTGATGTCTGAGAATGTCAAGCCCACTATCGCATTCATTGCCTTTTCACCAACTCGAACAGCATCGTAGCACGTTATTGTAGCATCTCCGACGACTAACCTAATCACCCATCACAATAACAATGATTATAAAATTAATTCCAATAATCATTTGTTTGAGAACAACTTACCTGATTTCTTGCGTGCAAAAATTAATAAGGAATTTCCCATGAAGAAAAAACCCGTCTAAATAATTTGGTAAAAAAACAGTTTTTTCTGAAAATGACGACATTTTACGAAAAAATTTAAAATTGCTGTAAATATTTACTGGTTGGAGATTTATTTACATATGTATATATATTCTAAAAGGTAATTAAATTATTTACAACTTTTTTCAAATAAATTTCTTTCTTGCACGCACTCTACAACTCCTTTCCTTTACTGGACTAAAGCTCAAAAACCATAAAAAATTGCGTTTATAAATTTATCACTTTATTTTTCAGATAATAAAGAGTGCATTGTTAAAAACAAACTTGTCAGATAAAAGTGGAGTTTATCAGTTTTGTAGTTTACCTGCATAAGTACAAAAACATAATATTGTTATTTGATTTAGGATGATGGTGAATTCAAAAATATGTTAATCTTGTTTAAATTTTTGTACATATTTAATATTTAATGAAGATTTGCATCATAATGTTGATAATGATAAAATATTATCGCTATCAAATGAAATCATTTTGTAATCACTGGATTGCAATAAAGAATATATCATGTTTAAATATTTTTGCAAATGTATTTACCGGAATTAGTCGATAACAATTCATTGATTTGAATAACGATAAAGTGTCAGTCAAAAATTCTGTATTTTCATTGAAGCGTCAACAATGTACCTGAATTGATGTGTTTTTTTTAATCTAATTTGAGGTTTTTGTTTAAGCGTTTTGGTGTGAGTCACCGATGTTTATTTAAATTTACTGTAATAACTTTTGAAGGTTTGCTCCTTTGAAGGGGGAGACAATACTAACAATTCTAAATGAATCACGAAACAGAACAAGACACAGAAAATAAAAAGAATACGGTCGCAACCGGGAATCGAACTCAGGATCTTTCTCAACGCATCTAACCACTCGTCCATTGTGACCTTTTTTTCATTAAAGCGAGCCTGCCAGCCTAAATTTTCCCACACACAATAAGTTTTACCTCAATGCGGGGCAATTTGGTGCTTTAGCTTTGTCGTGTGTGTACTCTTTTAATAAAACTATTTTTCGGCTTCTAATACTATAAATTTGGGAACCAAAGCGCGAGCCAAGTGACGACATATTATGGGAAAGGAGGAACAGCAAATGGCGCGCATGGCGTTTCACAACCGATTGCGGTTGCTTCGTTCCTTTCCAATAATTCGTGGTTCGACTCCGCAGCTCGCGTGTGTGTACGTATAGCACGTAGCCTTAGTTAAAATTAAGTATTCCTGTTTAGAACTTATTCCCTCAAATATCATTACATAGTTTTTTGTAGTAAAAAACGTAGGCAATATTTTGGTGTCTGGTGACTTTTTTATTTATTTTATTCACCTGAACACATTTTTTCCAATCCGTAGATATTGGACTCTTAGGGACGGGGTGGAAGGTTGGGTGGTTACTCGGCTGAGTGACCAGAAACGACATAGAATTTATTTTATTTTATTTTAAATGTTGTTTGTATTTCATCTCATTTTGGGAGGCGGGTATGGGTACCGCCGCCCCGGGAACCTTTTATTGGATAACCAACATCTCTACCATAGGTAACCCTAAGTGATTAGCTACGTTTGGTCACTTAGCAGGGATGCCAGGGTTCATGGTTTGTCAAGGTCTTGGCGGCCGATGTGCCTGCCCACCTCGGTCGTCGCAATTCTTTGGCATCGCCAATCGTTTCAAGTTTCAACATGTTTCCAAACTCTAATTCAACATAATATCCCTTACATTATTTTACCAACGCAGTTGAATTTATCATCCTATGCTTGTAATAGTTATGGGTAGATAAGATCTAAATCAGGGGTTCCCAAACTTATTAGTATCACGCCTCCCTACTGCTTCAAATGAATATGCCCACGCCTCCCCTCGGCCCAGGGTTCAAGTTCAAGTATTACGTAATGCACTTGACTTGGGGGGGGGGGGTAACATGTTTTTCTTCATCTAAATAAAAAAAAAACAGGGAATTAAAATCTTCCAAGTTGGCAACCCTTTTAGTTTATGTTGTACGGGGAATTCCTCGACTGTATTGTGCGTAATTTTTATTTTATTTTCGTTGTCAGTATTCGTTAGTGTTTTAAACACGAAATACGCATAAACACAATTAATGTGAGTTTGTAGGAATTATAATGTCATCAGCTGTTATTGGCCTATAAAAGCTCTCATGCTGACTTGCCAGCGCAGCGCAATCAAAAAATGCCAACCATATTTGGAAAACAGCAAAAGAAAAAAATAAAAAAAATAATGAAAAATTTATGGAACATATGAATGATGTTATATGAGAGTTTTTAGTTGGAACAACGCTTTTTAGTTATTACACACAGGTTAGTTTACTGCTAAAATATAATAATATTACCTAAGGTTTCGTAGTACATGCATAGTTACACTCAGAACATGAAAAAGATTTTCTCCACATTGAATCGCACTGTGGATTTTTAAATCTCCCTTTCGAGAACTTCAATAACCACGTTCGGGACAAAAATGGTTTTGTCTCCTGAAGGTAAACATGTGATTTTTGTGCCTCTTTGTAGAACACGAATAGTCACAGTAGAAACATGTAAGTGGTTTTATAGCACTGTGAGTCAGCGAATGATTTCTAAAAAGTTCCTTTGTACAACATGAATAATTGCAGTCGGGACATGAAAAGGGTTTTTGTCCAGTGTGGGTAAACATGTGACTTTTTAGATAACGTTTTGTAGCGCCTGAATAGTTGCAGTCGGGACAAGAAAAAGGTTTTTCATCACAGTTTTATTTTTTTTTTCGATAAGAAGAAAAGTTGCAGTCACGGCTTGAAATGAGTTTTTTTACCACTGTGGGTAAACATGTGATTTTTTGTTTTTTTTTTTTTTAATAGTACATGAATATGAATAGTAATAATATGAAGAGTTGCAGTCAGAAAATGAAAAAGGTTTTTTGTCACTGTGAGTTAGCAAGTGCCGTTTTAGCTATTTTTTTCTAGAAGAGGAATAGTTGCAGTCACAACATGAATAAGGTTTTTCTTCACCGTGGGTAAACATGTGATTTTTAGATTTCCCTTCGTAGTACATAAATAATTGCACTATGAGTCAGCAAGTGACTTCTTAGATATCTCTTTTGAGGACACGAATAGTTGCAGTCAGGACATGAAAATGGTTTTTCTCTTTTGTGAATCATACTGTAGATTTTTAAATCTTCCCTTTGAGAACTTGTATAACTGCATTCGGAACATGAAAAAGGGTTTACTCCACAGATGCGTGCGGTAGCGCGGGTATACGGCGATCGTAGTGATACCGCCGCCCGCGCCCACGCCCCCCTGTACATGTCTTCGCGCCACCCACTTTGAAAATCAATGATCTAAATGATGTTTTTTTCAACCCGAGTATTTTGGTGCACGGCATGCACAACAGCGATGATATGTTGGCGGGCCGGATCGAGAGAGACTGTTTGAGGAGATCTTTTGACCTCTCCTGCCAGAATCCCTCGACCGACCGCCTTGCACCGCAATTGAAGGTATGGATTCACACGTCCGTCACTCCTGCACATACTGACCCATCCCTCATACCTATTTCCTTCCCAGAACTTCCTCCTCTTCTTTTCCTTAAAAAAAACGTCTATACAGCTTCCCCTAATATGACATAGGCCCGAAGGAATTTATTTTCCTCAGAGCCCCCTGTGTGAAGCCTAGGTAAAAAAAATTATAAAATAACAACAATAACGAAATATGTCACCGGAGACCAAAATACCATTTAGGTTTTTTACTCCAAATATTATTAGACCCTTAATTATTGAACCAAAACAAACCCTTGATCCAAATTACCCAATTAATTATATACGATGAAAACTACATTCTATTTCTGAAATATATTATCCAATGCATAATATTGTGTAATTTCTTGATGTGGTTTTTTTTTGTTAATGATCCTAAAAAATAATCGTTAATACAGTACTTATGACTGCGTGCGTTCATAACTTTCTTATCGGTGCGGTAGTGAACGAGATGGTTACAAGGTTTCGTTCAAACTGTTATTTTTTATACTATTTAAAATAAATAGATGTGTTACCTTAACTTATGTTCTACAGAAAAGAACACAGCACTGGAAATGAATTTTGTTTTTTTTTTCAGTTCAAAGAAATTTTTGGGACCGTAAGGGAGAGTTTAATAGTGATAACGATGCTGTATCTTTTTTTATTTGATCTATTATTTTTTTCCAGCTCAGTGGATTTTTGACATACGGGGGGGGGGGGGTTAATAATGATAAGGACGTTGTGGCTTGTTTTTTATTTAATTTATTCTTTTTTCCAGCTCAATGGACTTTTTGACCTGGGAGGGGTTAATAGGGATATGGAAACAGCCAAAGACTTATATTAATGAATAAATTATATTAATACGAGTTTATTGTTTTGTTTGGAAATAAGTATCCTTACATTAATTTTAAGGATTGAATTCATTAAATGACTGCTCATCTTGACATACGACTGCCCTAGTGAGATAATAGGCTAATGATTTGCTGTTCGGAATAAATTAAATATGAATTATTTATTTGTAGAATTATGCACGGGTCTGCCAGAGGTAGGTCCGTGCCGGAGCTTCGTGCACAAGTGGCACTTCCTGGGCACCATCGGTGGTGCCGGCAACTGCACAATGTTCGTGTGGGGCGGCTGCGGGGGCAACGCGGCCAACAGGTTCAACTCGGAGCACGAGTGCCTGCACCACTGCATAGGGGAGTCGTGTGAGTACTATCATCTTATAATACTAACCAGGCTCTTCCTGGAAACCATCGATCGACTCGAAACCATGGCGACAACTGCAACTTGTAGTTTTGAATATGTAATGTAATGAAAGAGCTTCTATGTGATGCCGACAGACAAGGGCGGATCCAGGGGGGGGTCATAGGGGTCATGACCCCCCCCTGGGCTGGGTCCAGGACCTAGGTGGACCTACTTTTTTCTTGTATCTATTATTATCAAAGTCTTGACTACGACTATGTGACCCCCCCCCCCCTGGCGCTATGTGACCCCTCCCCCCTGGTACCAAAACTGGATCCGCCCTTGCCGACAGATGCCAGCAGTGCTTTTATCGATTGCCGACAAGGGTGCCCTAGTAGGCGGTGGCCGACGAGAGTGGTTCTAACCTGCCGCTTAGATTCAATTAGCCGCTAGTATACACAGGTCGTGTGATACACAGGTCGTGTGACTTGTGTTTGAATGTAAATAATACCAAACATTACAGGAATGGACACGATTTCAGAATGATTTGTGTAGGGTACTCCAATACTGAAATGAGGTGTAAAAATGCCAAAAAATTGGCTAATATTTTGTACAACCAAAATTTATTTCCCCAGAAATTTCCCTACAATATTTTTGTATCCTGGGAAGAGAAGGCTGGCTAGAGAACTTCTGAAAAAAATCCCTAGTAGTGCCAAGACACCTCTCCTCCTCACCACCTTCCCCTTACCATATCACCTCCTGAAAACATTTGTAGTTATACAAAATATTTATATTGATACAAAAACTTTTGTAGTAGTTACTATGAAGAAAAAGAGGTTGGACATATATATTTTGTGAGGTGGCGGGACATTTAAGGTTTTTGTAGTTCATCTTAATGAGGTGGGTACTCAACACTAGCACCATGTCAGGGAAGTCGTGTAAGGACTACTTTTTTTTCACCTCAAAAATCGATAGATTTCGAACAGTTTGGGCCAGGGGGGTTAACAGTTATTTTGCTGAGTGGCCAGTAACGACATATGAAAGATTTTTTTAATTTGAAAAAGCAATATAAATTTCAGCGAGTTTCAAATTTCATTTACAGTTTTTAAACCAAATAAGGTCAGGAATCGATGGCTAACGTTTGTCAGGTACGTCCCTTAACACCTTGCATGGCATGTAGTGGCATAGCACACAGGGTGGCACCCGGGGCGGATAACCCCTCCCCCCCCCCCATTAAAGTTGACAAACGCATATTTTCCTCTTACCTACTACAAGGAAATAATTGGCTAAGAAAATTTCATGTGAATGGGTTTTTAGTTTTTATGCAGTGTAGGTACAGAAATGTCAGTAAAAAAATATAAATTCAAACGTAGGTATATAAAAAATTGGAAATTAAATCTAATGTTTTCGTAGAGTTAAGCCCTTTTTAAACATACCTACCACAATAAAGTTTTCAAAAATGCATTAGAAATCTTATCTGAACCGAAAAAGGTTGTTTAAGTAGCTCAAAGTGTTACAAAGTTGAGAAATATGAAATATGAGTAAAATAAAGTCCACCCATTTGTAGTCCACTATTCGTTTTGATTTGTTTACAGCTCAAAATAATGGCAGTCATGTAATGATGAGTAATTAATCACTCATAAACATAATAGACATGTATAATATCACTTCTATTTTCCCACACAACTCCTTGTTTTACTTTAAGTTCTCTTGTAATTATTATTATACCGCATGACGTAGTTATCTGTAGTAATTAATGCAATAAAATATTATTTATTGGGGTTTGGGGTGATAATGCAAACATGTTTAATACATTTGCATGATTTCAAAATGAAGCCAGAAATGTTGTAATACTATGCGTGGGGGCGTTGGTGTTGGTGCTATAATGTTGGTTGTTTACAAAAATGTGTCCAAAAATGTAAGAAGAATTAATAAGGGCCAGTTGTTTCACAGAAATTCAAATGTAACATTGTCATCAAATGGCCGTTCAAAGCCATTTTGTTTATTTGAATTTTTATATGAATTCCTTCACAAGAGTCCCAACTGCTCCCTTCTGGGGCTAGTGAGTTGTGAGGTTGAAGGCAGTGGGGATGGGAAGGAAATAGGGAAGTACCTGGCTATTCAGATCTGATCACCAAACACGGATACAGCATTTCAAGCAATGCTTTAATTGACCGTTAAAAGGTCCCCGTTAAATAACGGAGAACTTTCAAATGTTTACAAAAGACAAAATGGTGCTAAATGGCCATTTGATGAAAATGTTACATTTGAATATATGTGAAACAACCTCTCTTAAGTAAATATTTCTTAATTCCAGATACTCTCCCCCCGTATCTTACGTCTTCCCTTATCCCCTCCACCACCCCCAGCACCACCATGATGCCCACCTTCGTCCCCCCCGCCCCCACTCTCCCGCCCGTCCCTCGCCACGAGAGGGGAAAGGAACTAACCTTCGCCGAGACGGGACATCAGAAGACATTTATGTTTGCAAAGGACAACACTTTCATACAGCTTGACGGAGAAATTATTCAGACCTTTCAGCTTAGGTAAACAATTTAGAATAATAATTACTGTAGTGTATCTAAAAGCTTCCTGTCTTGTCACACAGATGACAGGTATAAGAGATTTGCATCCACAGTCCGCAAGATGTCAGCAGGACTGGTTTCCCACCAAGATCACCAGAGGGCTGAGGCTAGCTGTTCCCACAAAAGACAGTGGGAACCAGATCAATTACAGCATCCGCATAGTATCGATAAATCACAGATTGTCCAAAGAACTCTATTCTTTCTTAAGTGAAATCCTCTCCTTCCAAGAAGTGTTAGAGATACTGTTTGTGAGAACACAACAATTAGTTTTATGGATAAAATGTATAACATCTTCAGGCATTGTATCTATGTATGTCTGTACAATTATATTATGTTCACTGATGAATGGAGACCTAACCAAGATGTATGTAAAAAATCTCAGTGTAAATTCTAACTTGCCATGCGTTTTTGTTTAACAGATTATGCAGAGAAATATCGTTTAGATTTCGAACTCGTCTTCCCCATGGCCTTCTTGTATACCACAATGTGAAGAACCTTGCGGGAATTAAAATGCAGCCCTATGCTCTCTACGTTATAGTAGAAAAGGGGCAGCTGAAAGGTAGAACTGCAATACCATCACATTTTTAAAACCAGTACAATTCAGTTGATTGCTTCCTCAGGTTTGTAAATAAATTTGATTGTATTTTATTTCTAGTTGTACATGTTTTCGGCAAGCACTTAACCTCGGTAACAGTTGGAATGGGATTGAACAGAGACGAGTGGCACAATGTGGTTGTTAGAATCGATGTGCACGGAGCAAGACTTATTGCCAAAGTAGATCAACAGCAGGAAGAGGTTTACCTTAAAGGGTTGAACCATGATACTAACTACGGCATTTCCACTAACCTTACGTCCGTCGTACTGGTAGGAGGTAAGACCTCTGGAAATTTAACTAAACGTAATAATTACTTGAGATCATTTGCTTTCAATCCCAGCATGGCATCAATGATTTGCAAGTCTCGTAATTAAGTTCAAGCTGCATGCTTAATGTAAATTATGTATTTTAGGTTTAAGTTCTGAAGAGAAACTTCACGGTGTAAAGTACATAATAGAATCGTTTGTCGGTTGCATAAGTGACGTGGTTCTGAGTTCTGGCAAAGCTGCATCAGATTTGCTGCCCATAGAACCACTAATTGCCACAAAACATGAAAACGTCAATGAAGGCTGCACCAACAAGTGTCGCACGAGACAAAACTTGTGCTTTGTGGGCTCCAAGTGCATCAACCACTACAATGATTACACGTGTGATTGTTTTGGAATGAAATATGAAGGGGAGCAATGCGATGTTTACAGTAAGTGTCCAAAACTTCCCAATTCATATCTATTTTGAATCATAATATCCATTTGCAATCTGCATCATTCTTATCCTGAATCTACTTATTTTTTAGCCGCAACGATTTTAACCCTGCGAGGTTCTAGTTATGTTTCCTACAGAGTGTATGATTGGAAAGACAGAGTTCATACAGCTATCAATAGAATAAGTATGATTTTCAAGGTATTGTGTATTTTAAATCTGAATCATAAAACTGCTATCTGTCATCTTACTAAACGAGGTTGGAAATAATGTTTGATTAAATAATGATTTTGTTTACAGACTCGATATGATAATTCAGCCTTGTTTTATGCAAGCGGAGAAACAAGTTCATTAAAGCATCACTACATTGCCGCATCTCTACACAATAGATCTGTGTACGTGGAAATGGATTTTGGAGACGGGCCCCTCAGTTGTTACGTGGGCTATCAAGTTAATTCTAATCACTGGAACAACCTGACCATTTTCCACAACTACAAGGTGGTTCAAGTATCCCTGGATCAAGAAGTTAAAACATTTGAAATACCCGGCTCGTCACATCATCTTTATATAGATCCTGAAATATATATTGGAGGAGGGCCAGAGCTGAACAAGAAAAAAGGCCTCTTGTCAGATAATAATTTTGTTGGAAGCTTTGAATACGTGTTTTATAATGACGTATCAATTTTATATGAATTGAAAAAGGGGAATCCTAAAGTTCATTACATAGGTGTTCTAGAACCAGAGTTTTTTGAAAACGATGTGGACGTGATACCAATCACTTACCCATTTGCATCATCACACATCTGGTGGCCGCTAGAAACAAAGAGCAGCTTAAATTTATCATTTGACTTCAAATCTAGTCGTAACATGGCCGTGCTGGCTTACAGTGATGTTATTACGCCTTCAGGAATGGGATTTTGGGAGGTAAAATCACATTAATGTAGTATCATTTTTAAATGCTCAAACCACATCCATTTTCTCTTGGTCTTATACAAATGGTATTATTATTTTACTAGGTGAGGGTTGTCAAAGAGGAAATTCGTTTTGAACTTGTTCCTGATGCTGGGAAGAATGTCACCCATCTCACTTCAGTCAAGTTCGATACCAGAGGAACATGGCACACAGTAGAGTTGGAATATAATGATGGAGGAATTAATCTGATTGTAGATTTCAAGAACAAACAAACTCAAATGTTCGGTAATCCTGAATGAATTAATAACTATATTACAATACTAGTTATAATGTTTTGATAACAGTCAACCACTTCCATGTTTAATTCAGTCACTCATCTCATAAGGGTGGAAGAGTAGTTTCTGAATGAAAATTTATTTTTTTACAGGACTGAAGTTTAATTTGGCAGACAAAGTTATTATTGGCAGTGGGTTGAAGTCAGCCAATCTCGGGCTGATTGGATGTATGAGAGATATAACTGTCAACGGAGTGCTCATAGAACCCAGGTAAGTAACTAAATAATGTAATCCTACAACTTTTTGTGCAATCTCTGTGAAGACTTTCATTAACGATACCTCCAACTTCTGTCATTCCCCAAACATTCTGATGGCAGCATGCTACACTAGCACCTCCTAGTGGCGTGAGTTGTGAGCTCTTCATTCAATGGATTTTATGTGAATTATATTCTTTATTTTACCTTAATAAATTATCGAAATCAAAAAAAATGGTAGTCTACATACAACCTTTATACCATAATAATATTTAATAGTTATTATTTTTTTTCCTAAAAATTAAAAAGGCTCTTATTTTATAATTCACCAACTAAACGTTCAATGTTTTTCGACATCTAGAAAAATGACTTTCGTTGTTTGTAATTATTACATGTGTAAACTGCACACATTGAACCTACTTTATGGGACTTTTGAATATAATTTTTTTATCAATATTGATCATAATACAAATTAGAAAGCACCAAACACACAACCGAGTACTAAATAAATTCAAAGTCAATACGCTACCTCTAGCTATCAGCGTTATTGATATTGCCAATTTTTTACTGGAGTTGGATGTATTGTTAATTTATACGGTAGTTGTTGAAGGTTTATTTACTATCCATGATATATATTTCTTATTTAATATTGTTTTTTCACGCAGGTATGTGATAAAAACAGAAAGAGTCGTTGGGGAAGTAGCGATTGACAATTGCCAGTTTGTCGACCCTTGTCTGAGGCCAAATACTTGTGAACACGGAGGGCGTTGTTCTGTCCGAGATGATCGAATTGCCTGCGATTGTAGTGGAACTGGCTACATTGGAAAGAACTGCCATTTTGCCAAGTTTCGTAAAACATGCGAAGAGCTGGCACTTCTTGGGTACACTCAGCCAGATGTTTACCTAATTGATATTGATGGAAATGGAAGATTTCCACCGGCTCATGTGAAATGTGAATTCCAAACTATGGAAGATGCAACCAAAACAATCGTGGAGCATAATCTACCTAGTCAAGTTGTGAGTATGCGGCTATCTTTTTAAAACTTTCAACAGAACGGATTTTGCACAATGTACTTCTTATTCTTACTTGCACTGTCCCAACTCATTGCCTAGGAAGGCTGTTGGGGTCGGCTCTTTTCGTTCTCAGGCTAAATCTTCTTTGGTTCTGGGTATCGCTTTCATCCAGGCCGTTTCTCTATAATTTTTTGGCGCATTGAGTCATCCAGGAGTTCTTTGGTCTTCCTCTGGATGACTGTCTGTAAAGCTCCGTAGACATTGCCTGGTTTACTGCATGGTCTGGTGGTCTTCGTCTTATGTGCCCTTACCATCCCAATTGTCGTTCCTCCAGCTTACGATTCTGCACAATGTACAATATTTATAAATTAGTTTCATGTTTAGAGTTTTAACTAGAACGCAGGAAAACATATTGTTTATTTTGGAAGTTCCTAGGCATCAAAATTTATTAGTAAATACTTTATTTAATATTTTCTTGTTTCAGGATGTTAGATCAGCAACGGAGGAAGACTTTAAATTCAGTATTAAGTACAGAGAGTTTACCGCGGAGATGTTGCAGGAGTTGATCTCCCACTCTCTCTATTGCAGTCAACACATCAAGTATGATTGCTATTTGGCCCCATTGGAACTTCACAGTGCCACATGGTTTATTTCATCAGCCAGGAATGACACTGTGGACTACTTGGGAAATGTTAAACGGTATGACAAAACAAAAATATTTTTATCAAAATAAGTACAAAACATAATAAATCAGTCTTATTTTTTAAACTTATTTTGTGGCAACATTTTAAATAAAAATTAATCAACACATAGTTTTAACCACTTTTACTACAAACCGCCCTTGAGGTGATTTTTCACAAAAACGGCGCTCTACAAATTATCCAATTATTATTATTATTAAATGTATAAAATATATTAAAAATAAAGTGTCAGCTTGTGACGTTAGCGCCTCTCTGTTGACACTTTTTATAACTTTGCTTTACTCAGTCGCGCTTTCCACGTGTCCGGCTTCCTTAGATTGAGCGATGATTAAGCGACGCTTGTGTATTGGAAAGAGTGTAGTTGTGCATTTGAGCAGTGTTGAAGCCGTAGTTTCGGCTTAGCAGTTGATTAGTAGGATTGGGAACAGCAGCCATTATTGTTTAAAACACCAATATGTTTCGTAAGCGATGCACACTTCTTCAGGGTATATTTAAAACTGTATTTTACTTGACATATTTTAAAAACTTTGTATAATGTTGTTGATTATCGAGCGCAAAAACTACATACTACACTAACAAATTTACAAGTGCTGTTTTTTTTTTACAGAGGATCTTGTCCTTGTGGAGTAAACAGAACTTGTGTTGACCCTTCACTGTCCTGTAACTGTGATATAAGTGAGAACAAATGGCATTCGGATGAAGGGTCCTACATCCAGCCTCATAGTTTAGGGATCACTGAAATGGTGTTCTTGCAACAAAAAGACTTGGATGAAAATGCACAGGGACGCATTACACTGGGGCCTTTAGAATGTGTTGAAACAAGTAAGATACTTAACATTTTCATTCCGTACAAACCTTACGGGTATGCATACAAAAACAGAATCAGATTGAATTCTATATCCCTAAATGTTTCATTCTTTCTTTCACTAGAGCGTGTCATACTTGGTTTTACCGGTATACTATGAGAGCTCGAAATTTAAAACGTGTCTCCACTATGAAAGATCTTAGTATTGTGTTTGATAGTAGGCTAACTTTTCATGCTCATATCGTAATGACGTGTAGTACTTCACTGAAAATGCTGGGTTTTGTCCTACGCACTGCGAGAAATTTCAGACACCCGGGTTCTCACAGTACTATACAATGCTTTGGTTAGGAGTAGGCTTGAGAGTGGATCGGTGGTTTGGAGCCCACACTAAGTGAAATATTCCCTCATGTTGGAGAAGGTTCAGAAGAAATTTCTGAGATTTCTTTACCTGAGGGAGTATGGCTACTACCCGTGGCTCTACCCTACCGACTTTCTCTTGGGCATGCTCGATATGAACCGTCTACGGGTCAGAAGGGATGTGCTCATTGTAACACATTTCTTCAGACTGATTCGTGGAAGGTTCGAAAACTCGGCTATCATGGAGAGCATTAGTTTCTATGTTCTCGATGGTTATCTCCATCACCGACAGCATAGACTGTTTTATCTCCCAGCTTGCAGAACTAACTTGCCAATGGTTATGCCAATCGGGAGAGCTGTCTTGGTGTTAAATAGAATCACTTTGAATATCGATATGTTTAACATCAATGAAGCACAATTCAAACGTCAAGCTTTGTTGCTGTTAGTCTAAATCTGAAAATCTCATCTAAAATATTTTTATCTTTAAAAAACGTTTTGAAATTGTAATTTTGTAATGTTTTTTGAATTGAAAATTGAAGGGTTCATATAAAACTAATGTCTAATTTATTTCAGATACCCAACAATATGTAGTAACATTCACAACATCTCAATCATATATTGAAGTTCCAGGATGGAGAAAGGGAGATATTGCTTTCAGCTTTAGGACAACTGGTACCAGTGCCATTTTGCTTTTCCAACCACCAATCAGACCAAACTATCCCTCGTTCATGGTGGCCTTAACTAGCGGTAAAAACCTTTCCTTTTTATATCAATATGAACCTAGATAGTCTGTTTTCTTTTTCATTTCTATCTTTTTAACAGTGAATTATTGATTTGATTAAAATGATTTTAGATTACCAACTTACATTCAACTTCACTCTCAATACTGGGACGACCAGGGAATTAGTGATCAATTCAAAGAAAAAACTGAATGGGGGCGAATGGCACAAAATTTGGATAGATTACAACTTCTACCATGTGAGGTTTATGATTAACACTGAATATCAGATGGTGGATTTATTACTTGAAGAAGAATTCGGACCATTTGAAGGATCTATGTTCATTGGCGGTGCAACTGGGTAAGTAAAAAGAAACTTTCTTTGTCTAATATATAATTCATAACACAACATGTACTAACTTAACCATTATTACAACTATATAATTTGACATATTTTTATAGTGATTTACTGAAGAAGTCTGCTGTTAAACAGGGGTTAATTGGCTGTTTCCGTGGTCTGGTGGTCAACGGAGAGATCTTAGATATATACAGTTACATGTCTGTACATCTATCAGAAATCATAAAGGACTGCAAGCCGTCCTGTGTTCCTAATCCGTGCCAAAACAAAGCAATCTGCAAAGAACTGTGGTCTACCTTTCAATGTATTTGTCAAAACCCGTGGGCGCATTACGGAACCTACTGTGAAACAAGTAAGTACACTTTGCACCATATAGATAAATTCAGCAGTGATAAATTGCCATTCTCTTATCAGAAAATAAATCTGTTTTGGGGAATGGAATCGATGTCGATCGAACGTGCAGGAGCTGCTTATGTAAAGTAACTTCACGCTCACATGTTTCAACCAGTAAGTCGCCCAGCCCTATAGGATCACAATTAATTAAGAGCTTTACTAGTATGGTCCATAGAATTCCAGAAATCGTGTGCCGGTCGCAAAATTGAACCAAAGATTTGTGTAAATATGAGAAATGGGTGCCTCTATACTCAATGTTTATGCAAACATTTGGTTCAATGTTTATGGACATTTGGTTCAATGTTAAGCGTCGCATAAGACCTGCCTTTAATCCAAATTGTTTATATATGTAATAAGTATAAATTTTTTGACAAATCTAATATGCCTAAATTTTTAATGAGAGAGCTAGGTATAATGCCAGTAGCCGAAATAACAAATGGTAATATTTTTATAGTCTGAGAATGCCAAATTCTTTTAATCTCATTTTCTAAATCAGTACTTATGTGTATGTGTGTGTGTTTTCAGATATCAATAACAAAGCACTTACATTCCTCACGCCTGACTCATATCTGAGGAAAAACTATCTGTCAGCCAACACAACAGCAGATGAAAAAAACAGACTCAAGAAGATGATGCTTGAAAATCTTTTGGTGAATCTGCGTACCTACGATAGTGACGCCTTAGTACTTTATGCCAATGATCATATCAACAACTTCTTCCACCTTTACATTGCACAGGGCAATAGAGTTGTGTACATGTTCAATTACGGAAATGAAATAGTCAATGTGTCTGTAGTTTATGAAGGATTGAGCAAAGGAGAAAGTATTCAGGTAGCCATCATCCGCCAAGATAACGAAACAACCTTACACGTCAATGATAAAAACACAACGATCAGCAAATCCGTGGTCTTACTATCAGAATACTCAAACAAACCATGGATCAATCCTGAATCAGGTAAATATTATTTAAACCTCTTCAACTCTCTTCCAATTTAAACACATATAAATTAGATAACACAGGTTGCCAGCAACTCTATCTAAAAAACCTTTTTTTTTTTAATTATTGATGACAATATTAGCGATATTTGAAACAGAAAAGATAGTCGAGGAATCGAACCCAGGACCTTAGCGGTGCTCTACCACTGAGCTAGCGGGTCGCTATCCGCCTCCGACATAATTAAATTATGTACTTCGACTAAGAACTAATATTGGTAGTTCTTAGTCGAAGTCTTAATTTTCTTAATGCATTTTTTTATTGGCTGCTATCTTTATGTATGATTGCATAAATATCATCTCATCTCTAACTAAATGCTACCTAGATAACGTCTTGTCTTGGATAAATTTACGACATCTTTTGGCTTTTCTGCAAGTCTAGGTCCTGGGTTCAATTCCTAGATGTGACCGAATCTTTTTCTGATTTTTTTTAGATTGTGAGTCACTAATATTGTCTTCATTAATTAAATATTACAACTTGAGATTTTATTCATTAAGTTAAAATAAAAATAAACATATATTTTCTTTAAAATTAATATTTAAACATATATATTCATGGTGACCAAAAACCTAAGCAACCCGCCGCTCATTTGTATGGAGCGTGACATTTTGAAGACCCCCCCCCCCCCCCCAGAACTAACATACTTAATACAGAACTCTAAATGGCAGAACCATGATTTTAACATCCTTTGCTACATCTTTATCTTTCTGTTTCCAGAGGTTCTCCGTCCGCAGCGCCCCCCCGCGCCCCCGGCCGACTACTTCCAGGTGAACCTCGGCGGCATAGACCCGCACTCCCTGCACCCGGGTCCCGCGGGCACCGAGGGCGTGAGGGGCTACGTTGGCTGCGTCCGAGGACTTAAAATCGGCAGTCATGTGGTGGACCTGCCACTAAAGGCGCAGCAAAATATTGACCAAGGTAATTCTATGATATTACTTATAGTAATACTTCTTCAACGTGTGAGTGATTTGCAACACTCGGGTGTACATTTCTAAATAACTTGTAGTTGACTCAACTTCACTTGTGTTTTAACAGACTGTCATCTTTCTTATTGAAAAAATTAAATATAATACAGTATAAAATAATTTGGCTTCTTGCCTTTTTTTACGAATACTTTGAAGCTCCCTAGCTCATGATTTAAATGACATTGTGAGCTAAAAGTAGATGCAAGATGAATTCCAAACAAAAACTTTTCAATTTTATGACGCCCGAGCTCACCAATCTCGGAATTTTTCAGGTTTTTTTAGCGTAGGATTTAATAAATAAGGTTTTAATTGACAATTTAATAATTTTGCATAACTGTGAAAGATACTTTCGGCATCACCCCGATTGTTCAGGGATCAGATCTGATTCTTTCAACTCCGTGTATCCTTCCACCTTCTCCTAAAATGTACCTTGATTTTTAGTATGGAATATTGTTGCTAACCCAACTTGGGATATTCTCAATTTTCAGAAATGTGTATTTTGCCATTATTGGCATTATTATGTTTGAAAGGAAATAAAAACCCTGGATGATTATTTTTTGAAAAATTTTATCCATCTTTCAATCCTATGGAATAGCAAAGTCAACAAACATTTCACTAACCTTTTGAACAACCTTTTAAAAATTCATTTCTCTGAATATAACTTACGTTAGGGAAAACTACGTAGGGTAGGTTATATACTATTTTTACAAAAATATAAATCTGGTAAATGGCACAATTTACAAAAACATAACTCTGTGAAAAGCTTATGAAAATAGAATCAGTTGGCACACGGCAAAAATTTTACATCAGCACACCAAGAGTTAAGCTATGTGAAAGCAATAACGCAATTCACGCCTATCTCAACACAGGTATACCCTAGTGAGACAGGCATCGAATAATGTAATGCAAACATATTGATAGGGTCGAGTATCAATTTAGTGGGCTCAGAAACAAAATACAAGTATCTCGGTACAATAGTTTATTTTACACGTTCACAGAATATCAGTTAATGTTTTTTTACAGTCTCACATGACGCTTCTGAAAAAAAAACTCCTATCTGTCAAAAAAAGAAAAAATGAAACAAAACAATTCAATTCGAATTCTGGTGCGTTTAAAAAAAAATGGATTTGTGTAACCACCGTACGAAAGTACCTAGACTACACTGGGTAGCTCGATTCGAGCCGTGACTGATTCCCTTTTGCGTTTATTTTTTAGTGACGGGGTTTTGGGTCACTCTTCATGCTCGTATCAATCCACCCGATCTTCTTGAGTCAAAACCTCGTTATCTTGATCCTCCACCCGGACTTCTTGGATTGGTGGTACCCTTTTTAATTCATCTGCGTGGATTTTAGTGGGTTTACCTCTTTTGTCTACCCAGTATATATTACCTCTTCCACTTTTCATGAGGATTTTGTGAGGTCCACTCCATTTAGGTGCAAACCCTGCGAAATTTCCTTCTGGAGACCCAGATAATTGGTGTTCCTTTACTAACACCTCTTCTCCTTGTTGGTATCTAAGTAAGGCTTCCACCACTGGGGCGTACCTCTCTTGGTACGCTGCTTGATTCCTTCTTATTTCCTCATCTACTGGTTCTCGCTGATGGGGTAAAACGATTGCCTCGTTCGCGTTTTCTGGGAAAGCTTGCCACTCTCCTGGTCGCGGTATATCGTATCCCAGTTGTGCTTGACTGGGTGATACGCCTGTCGCTTCGTTCTTTCTGTTGCGGGTCGTCATTATTACTCCCGGCAGTTTCTCATCCCATTTGTTGTGAGGTGAATCTCCGAGGAGAATTCTCAAGCCTTTTTTGATTTCCTGGTTTCTCCTTTCCGTGGGGTTTGAGCGTGGGTGGTATATAGCTGTTGTCCAATGATTACATTGCCATCTTTCTATTGCGGCTAACCATTGGCGGTGGATGAACTGTCGCCCGTTATCCATGAGAATGCGTTTCGGGTAGCCGTACCTTGGAAATACTTCAGTTTCTAACTGGTGGATTATGGTCTTTGCTATACTAGACTTAATCGGAAATGCTTCTACCCATCTTGTGAATAAGTCTGTTACTACAAGAATAAATTTGTTTCCATGCAGGGTTCTTGGGTACGGTCCCATGATGTCGGCGGCGACCACTTCAAATGGTCTATTTGGTTTTGTGCCTCCTTGAGGAGCCGCGGGTCTATTTGGGCCACATTTTGATGTGGCACATGTCATGCACTGGCGTACCAGTCTGCGGATCTCTTCGTTCATTCCTGGCCAGAAGTAATGTGCTGATATTGCTCTCGTTGTTTCTGCTGCTCCCGGGTGGTTTGCGGTGTCCGAGTTGTGGTATTCTTCCAGAACTCTTGGAATTGTGCTTCGAGGGACGAGCAGCCGGTCCATCTTTCCTTCGTCTCTTTTCCAAAGTATTCCTTGGTGGACGTTATACCTTGTGTAGTGATTTATATCGATGGCATTGTTTAGGATTTCTCTGTCGTTTAGAGTGTTCCATCGATCTATTCTTTTCCGTGTTTCCCGATCTGTCGGTTGTCCTGATTTTACCGCACTTGCTAGGGTTTGTTGCTCTTCCTCCTCTTCTGAGTCTATTTGGTTTATGCCGTTATCTCCGCCGACTTCCGGATAGCTTTCTCGGGTGTTTCCGGTAACCGTTTCGAGTATCATTTGCGTTGGTCCTGGGTTTCTAGAAAGCGCGTCGGCGAGCTCATTAGCTTTCCCCGGACAGTGCTCTACAGTAAAGTCGTGGTCTTGTAGGAGTAGGGCCCATCTTGTGAGTTTGGCTCTTTCGTTCTTTGCCTCGTTTAGCCGTTTAGAGCTCGGTTGTCTGTGATGAGCTTAAAGTGCCTCCCTTCTAGGTAAGGCCGGTATTTCTTAATAGCCCATATTGCTGCCAGTGCTTCCTGTTCATTGCTATGGTACCTTTCTTCAGCTGGTGAGAACCGGGTGCTCGAGTATGATATCACATCTCGTGAACCATCTTCATTTTTATGGAAGAGTACTACTGCGGCTCCTAATTTACTTGTGTCCGTTTGTAGCACGAATTCCCTACTAAAATCAGGTCTCTTGAGTTCTAGCGGCCCCGCCATTGCATTTTTTATTTGCTGCATGGCTTCTTCGGCTTCTCCGGTCCATTGGAATTTTATCTTATTTCTGGTAAGATTTGTTAAGGGTGCTGACATTTCGGCAAAGTTTGGTATGTATTCCCTCAACCAGTTGCACACTCCTAGAAAACTGCGAAGTTCTTTTCTTGTTTGAGGTGATGGTGTATTTTTAATGGCTTCTTCGTGTGGCCTCTGGGGAGTGTTGCCCGTGGCACTGACTGTGTGTCCCAAGAATGTGATTTCATCTGTGGCGATGATACATTTTTCTGGAGAGCATTTTAACCCAAACTCTGCCAATCGTTCTAGGAGGTGTCGTAAGTGGTCTTTTAAGTTTTCGGAATATACGACGATATCATCCAGATAGGCCATGGCAAATTTTCTAAGGAACCCGGCTAATACTTGCTGGCTCATGGTTCTTTGAAATGTCTTGGGTGCACCTTTTAACCCGAATGGCATTACTCGGAACTGGTAACTGCCCCCATCTGGTGTGGTAAAGGCAGTCTTTTCTCTGTCTTCTGGTGCCATCGGCACTTGCCAGTACCCACTTTTAAGGTCCAGTACTGTGAATACCTTGGCTGTGCTCAGGTCTTTAAGTGTTTCGTGGATGATTGGCAGTGGGGAGGGTTCAGTTATTCAACCTTCTGTAGTCTATGCAGAATCGTCGCCCTTCTTTTTCCTTTTTGGCCACCATTACTACTGGGAAACTGTATGGGGATCTGCTGGATTCTACTACTCCATCCGCTAGCATCCCTTCCAGTTGTTTGTATAAATCCTTTTTCTTCTCGTCCGAAAGGCGATGTGGTGGAACGCAGATTGGTCTGTCGGTGTTCAGGTGGATTCTGTGCGGTGGTACTTTCGCTGTGCCTGTCAAGGGGGAAAATAATTCACTATATTCGGATATATAAGATAGATCCGTGAATCCTTTTTTCTCCTGTTCTGGGACTCAATCTAATATGTCCCGTGGACATCGTTACTATTTTGTCCCTGGCGAGCGGGCACAAAGTGGGTGGATGTCCTGATTGAGCTTCCGAAATTTAAACAGTTCCGCATGAAGTCTATTGAAGCTTCCTCTTTGGACAGCCAATCGCGTCCTAAGATGATTTCCTCCCTTAGGTTCTCTCCCACGAGGAAGTTCCATTCCCGTGTTGTATTCTGGATGTCGAATTTTATCGATATCATACCCTTTATTCGCATCACGTTTCTTTTGTTCGCCAACTTGAGGCATGGAATCGAGGATTGTTGTAATTTGGTACTTTGGGCGATGCCCATTCTTATTATAGAGTGTGAAGATGCAGAGTCTACCAATGCCTGATAGGTTTGCCCCTCTATGGTGACTCTCACCCTTGGAAGGAAGAAACCTGCTATTTCCGTGTGGCACTCTGCGGTTTGTTTCGGTTTCTTCCTTCTTTGCCCGGGTTGCCGTTTTAGTAACGAGCTCCCGGGCGGTACCAGTTTCCCGAGTTTCTATCTCTTCTATTTTGTTGAGCTGGGGATCGCTGGGCCGGGGGATGGCGGTATGGCGATTGGCGATTCGGTGAACGGCGTGGCGGTGATTGACGCTGAGGTGAACTGCGCAGAGGTGAACGGTGACACGGAGAATATTGTTGAGCAGACTGGCGAGGAGATAAATTGCTTCTTGTTTGGCGTTGGCCTAGGATCTTATATCTGCCTTTAGAATTTTCAAACTTCATGGCCTGGTTCATCCACTCTTCCATGGTTGTGGCATATATGTGTATGTACTGGGGTAACATTTGGCTATTACAAAACGCAGGCACGAATACATCTAACTCCGATAATTGTTTTGCCGGGTGGAGTTGTGCAAACATTCTTTGTTTATTAGCAATAAACTCTGCCAAGGATTCCGTGTTCTCTTGTGTTTTATGGTAGATCTGGTTTTGAAGTCGGAGTTCCACTTCTGGTCCCTCGTATTCCCGATTTAAAAATCGACCATTCTGGGTGTTTATAAGTATTCGCCCAGTCCTTCGCTTTGTCCCGGAGCTAGGCCGTTGCCACCCTCGTTTTGTTTTCCTCGTAGGTGTTAGCTATTTGGAAATACTCTTCGCACCGTTCCAGGAAAAGTCGTGGAAATTCTTCCAGTCTCCCAGAAAATATTGCCTCCAGGTGAGGCTCCCTTTGACACACGGCTATGTTAACGAGTTTTGTTGCTAACATTTCAAGGATTCGTGTCGTCTGGGTGTCTGTCGTGAAGGTTTCTCCATTTGGTACATCCGCTGAGGATTGAACTAGAGGACTGTTATCCTCATTCTCCACTGTGGTAGCGTTGCCCGCTGTTGTGCTACGTGTTTGTGGCATTTTCAGTGTTTTGAGCCCACTTTTGTTCAGTTTGTTGCCTCTCTTGTCTTTGAATTTATTCGTTAAAACTCATTGATCTGACAAACACGTTGGGCGCCAATTGATAGGGTCGAGTATCAATTTAGTGGGCTCAGAAACATAATACAAGTATCTCGGTACGATAGTTTATTTTACAAGTTCACAGAATGTCAGTTAATGTTTTTTTACAGTCTCACATGACGCTTCTGAAAAAAAAACTCCTATCTGTCAAAAAAAGAAAAAATGAAACAAAACAATTCAATTCGAATTCGTAACCACCGTACGAAAGTACCTAGACTACACTGGGTAGCTCGATTCGAGCCGTGACTGATTCCCTTTTGCGTTTATTTTTTAGTGACGGGGTTTTGGTTCACTCTTCATGCTCGTATCAATACCTTATATAGATAAATAAATAAATAAATAATATTATAGCCTCAGAAACCTTTTCGTAAAACTTACAATAATTTCGTGTAAAATTGTCATAAAAGGCATATATATGTATTGATTACAGATCTAACAGGAGTGTTACCCCACTGCAATATGCGATGTGATCTGGAGCCGTGTAAGAACGGAGGCATTTGTACCGAGGACTTCAGCCGTCAGGAAAGCTCCTGCGATTGTGAACATACAAGCTACTTCGGAGACAACTGTATGGAAGAGAAAGGAGCCGACTTCAGCGGAGAGAGCGTTTTACAGAGAAAGTTCATTTTAGACGGAGCCGTTGAAAAGGTAAAATAATTTTCTGACAGTCTTTGAAGGTATATTAAATTCGTTTGAGGGCAGTTGGGGCAAGTGCGGCTTATAAAGTAACGAGTTGGATTCGATTACCAAAAAGTAGCAAATTCAGTACTTATGCATTCAAGAAACAAATGGTTTACAACAAAGTTTACACAAGCCTTAGCACGGGAAACATTAGAGTATTGTAGAATATAATATAATAATTAAAATAAAAGCTGTAAAACGCACAACCCTGTGAAATGGGGCAAGTGCGCCGTCTTATAATATATGTAACACAGAAATTGATTAATATACTGGTTAAAGGACTTTTTATATGGGCTCTTTCAGTTTCTTAGATTTCACACACAATCACAAATTGCTTCCTTTTCTCATAACTGATAGACTTCCCCCAATTGACCTGAATTTGTGTGTAAAGTTGTACAATTTATTCGTTAGAGATTAGTTTTTATGAGAATTAGTATTTATATTTATTTATTTACTTGTACCCATTTTGTAATTATTTCTAGGTGAAGGTACAGCTTGCATTTTCCAGCAACGATCTTCGACAAAAGAATACGGTTCTCCTACTGCTGCAAACAGAAAATCAGTAAGTTCGCAATATACTGCTATTGAATTCTATATATACATACACTATATTATTTCGAATGTGAGCATGTGTAATCAACTCAGGCACGGGCTCCGTCGAAGCCAGAGTCAAGCTAGCCTCTCAGAAGTTTTTCTTAATGTACAGGGCCCGCAGATATTTTAATAGTACACAACTGCTGGCCCTGTACAAATCGCAAGTGCGCCCCACTGTTGAATTTGGCAGTCATCTCTGGTCTGGAGCCCAAAAATTCCTGAAAAAAACCTTTGACGCTGTGCAGAAACGGGCAGTCCATTTGATAGATTCCCCTATCTTAACAAGCGGATTGCAATCTTTAGAGCACAGGCGTCAGGTGGGAATGCTGTCCTTGTTCTACTGGTGTTACAATAGAAGATGCTCTGACGAACTGGCGTCATTGATCCCTTCGGCACTGGTGCATGGTCGGGAAACATGCCAAACCTCACGCCCATCATATGTACACAGTTGACATTTATCACATGAGAACTTCGACGACTCTTTGTTGAGTTCAACAGCTCGGCTGTGGAATGATTTTAAGTGGCTTATAATGAAAGGTTACTTCCATCATACGCCAGGAACATATAAATATTAAATTTACTTCGGCGTACTGAAACACTAGTATGATCAACGACATTTATAATTTCATTTAATACATAGGTACTGTGATTTTTTTCTTTATATTTATTTATTTTGTTATAAAGAATACATCAACAGTATAAAGAAGCTTTGACTGCCCAAGTAGGAAGGTCTCCCGTTCTAGGACAGTCAAATTGACAGGTTTGGTTTATATTGGGTACGTAGGTTATGATTATTGATATATATATAGTATTAAGTAAAGTTAACATTCACAGATTCCATTCGAATAATTATACTATACGATACAGTAGGATAGTAGTAGTAGGTAGGTAGTTAGGTAGTGATAGTAGATAGTAGTAGTAGTAGATAGTAGTAGTAGTTAGGTCATAATTTGGTAGGCGGGTATGGGTATCGCCGCCCTGGGAACCATTTATTGGATGACCAACACCTCTGCCACAGGTCACCCCAAGTGGTTCGCTACGTTTGGTGACTTAGCAGGGGTGCCCGGGTTCTTGGGGTAATGTTTGTTCAAGTCTTGATGGCGGGTGCGTCGGCCCACCTTCTGCGTGGCGGGCCGGATTGGGAGATGCTGGTTGAGGGAGACCCTTTACAACCGGTTACCGCTGTCCGGGCCGCTCGGTAGTACAGGGGCCCGACCCTCAGGCTCACGACTGAGGGTGGGCTGCCCCATCAACGAGTGTGAAAACCCCGCCGCTGCTGTTGTGCCGGTTCGTGACCGGAGGGGACCCAGCAGTAGCGTTTGGGGCGCATCGGGTGACCTCTCCAGCCGGACTCTCCCTATCCATCGCCTTGCACCGCAGTGGGTGGATTGGATTCATTCGTTCGTCACTCTTGGACACTCTGATCCCCAGCTTCCTACCCACCCCTCATACCTTTTCCTTCCCAGACCTCCCTCCCCCCACACCCCATCACAAAAATATTTAATTAAAATCATGACAACACAAACAACAAAAATTAACATCATTACAGCGGCGAGTAGTAGGCGACCCCGGCGCAGGCCAAAAATGTTGGTGAATTACACCAACATTCGCGGCCTGCATACCAATTTAAACTCCGTCCACCACGACCTTTTTTCTCAACGCCCCAACCTACTATTCCTGTCTGAAACGCAGATAGCCGAGCCTGTAGACGCCTCCTATCTGGACTGCCCGGGCTTCACCCTCGCAAGCAAGTTCAGACCTAAAGGAGGTGTCTGTCTCTATAGTCGAGCTGACGTCAACTGTGTGCGACTGTTGAATCTGGAAAACTCCAGATTCGACGTAATGTGGGTACGCGTCAATCTTGCCAGTACGGTAAGATTCTACGCGTGTTTATACCGCTCACCGAACCTTAGCGAATCAGACACGTCCGAGCTCTTCAAACATTTAAGCGACACTATTGATGACCTCTTGCCCCGCTACCCTATGGCAGAGTTTGTGGTCCTGGGGGACTTCAATGTTCAGAACGAACCTTGGTTGAAGTTCTCAGGATCAACAGACTCGGCTGGACGCCAAGCGGAATCCTTTGCCCTTTGCTACGGATTGGAGCAAATGGTTCAGGAGCCTACAAGGGTTCCTGATGTCCAGTCTCACCGTTCCAAGCTGTTAGACCTTTTTTTAACTACTGTGCCACACGGTTACAGTATTGAAGTCACAGCGCCTTTAGGATCGTCCGACCACTGCCTGGTGACGACATCAATCCCTGTAAACTTCAGACCACCAAACGAGAGGCTGAAGAGAAAAGTGTGGCACTATAGGTCAGCAGATTGGTTCGGTCTGCGGGCACATTTTAATGCTTTCCCGTGGTCAGCTGTCTGTTTTCGGACTTCGGATCCCTCAAGATGTGCCCAGGAAATTGGTGAGGTCATCACATCCGCGATGGATGGCTTCATCCAATCTACTGTTAAGGAAACTGGTGTAGGCTCAAAGCCGTGGTTCAGTCGACAATGCGCTGAAGCAGTGCGACGAAAAAACGCGGCTTACCGAGCCTACAACACATCTAGAACATCCGAAGACAGAACAGCTTACAACAAAATGGCAAAGGAAACCAAGAGAATCATAAATAGGTCAAAATTCGAGCACGACCAGCAGATCAGCAGAAAGCTGACTGCATGCCCGCATGGCAGCAGGCAATTCTGGTCGCTTGCGGGCTCAATAGGTCGCAATTTCTGCAAATCCAGTCTGCCACCTCTTACCAGACCTGACGGCTCACTAGCAAACACCGCCACCGAAAAGGCTAACTTACTAGGTAAAATGTTTGCGGATAACTCAACCCTCGATGACCAAGGTGCTGTCCCGACGTCGGTTCCTCACTGCGGTTTTCGTATGAAAAAGCTGAGGATCCGGCATCGGGAAGTACTCCATGTTTTACGAGGGCTTGATGTTAATAAAGCTAGTGGGCCTGACGGAATACCTGCCCTGGTACTGCAAAGGTGCGCTGCAGAAATAGCTCCAATTTTGACGAAGCTTTTTAAACTGTCCCTGAAGACTGGCTCTGTGCCCTCTGGTTGGAAAAAAGCGGTTATCCATCCTATTCCAAAGAAGGGTGACCGCTCCAACCCGGCCAACTACCGCCCCATAGCGATCACATCAGTTCTGTCTAAGGTGATGGAACGTGTGATCAACGACAAACTGCTCACATACCTCGAGAAGAACAAAATTATTAACGACCGTCAATACGGATTCCGGCGGAACCGCTCGTGCGGTGATCTTCTCGCGTATGTGACGCATGTTTGGGGGCGATGCCTGGAACGTTTCGGTGAGACCCAAACGGTTGCACTGGACATATCCAAGGCCTTTGACCGGGTTTGGCACCGAGGACTTGTCAACAAACTGCATTCTTACGGACTTCCCGCATCCTTGTGTACGTGGATTGCCGACTTCTTGAGGGAGAGGTCGATTCACACGGTAGTCGATGGTTTCACCTCTTCCTCTCACTCGATAAATGCTGGCGTCCCGCAGGGATCGGTTCTGTCTCCAACTCTGTTTTTGGTGCACATCAACGACCTTTTGTCATGTGCACCAATTCACTGCTACGCGGATGACAGTACAGTTCATGATAGCTTTTTGTTTGACAAGCCCCCAAAGGGCTCACAAACTCCAACAGCTCGTAAGGCTTTGAAGCAAAGAATGGACGGTTACCTCGAGAGTGTTTTCTCTTGGGGTAAAAATAATCTCGTTGAATTTAATGTTTCAAAGACCCAATCTTGTCTGATTATTTCTAAAAGGGATCGCAATGAAAATCTAGTCTCTTTCAACGGAAGCAATCTTCCGAACAGGCCCTCCATTGATTTGCTTGGTGTAACCCTAAGTGACCAGCTCAGGTATGGGGGCTCCATCGAAGCCAGAGTAAAGTTAGCCTCCCAAAAACTGGGCGTACTGTACAGGGCCCGCAGATACTTAAGTACACAACTGCTAACCCTGTACAAATCGCAAGTGCGCCTCACGGTTGAATTTGGCAGCCACCTCTGGTCTGGAGCTCCAAAATACCTGAAAAATACCCTCGACTCTGTGCAGAAACAGGCGGTCCGTTTGATAGATTCTCCCATCTTAACAGACGGATTGCAATCTTTAGAGCACAGGCGTCGGGTGGGAATGCTATCCTTGTTCTACCGGTATTACAATGGAAGATGCTCCGAGGAACTAGCATCATTGATCCCTTCGGCACCGGTGCATAGTCGGGAAACACGCCAAACGCGTGCCCAACATTTGTACACAGTTGACATTTGTCACATGAGAACGGGTCGTTTCTTCGACTCGTTCTTATGTTCAACAGCTCGGCTGTGGAATGATTTGCCGGCCTCTGTGTTTCCTCCTTCCTACAACATGGGTCTCTTCAAGACCAATGTTCATTCCTTCCTCTCCTCAAAAAAACCCTCCACACAGCATCCCAGATGACATAGGCCCTGAGGGAAATTATTTTCCTCAGGGCCTCCTGTGTGGAGTTAATGTAAAAAAAAAAAAAAAAAAGTAGACTAAGTTCTAGAATCAATTTATTATTGAATATGTAAGAAACAGTGTTTTCGCAGTGAATATAGAAGAAAAAACAGTACAGGAAAAATTAAAAACTTGGGAAACAAAGAAAAATATAGGGCATTCGTAATACATAATTATCACATTATCACACACATCAATTTTTTATAATATTTCTGACTCTTGCCTAAATTTAGTGACTGTTTTGTTTTTTTGGATACAAGAAAAACATTAAGTACAAGAAAGCACAGTAAAGAAAAAAATATTTTGGAAACAAAAGAGAGGGGCGCTGTAATATATAATTATCAGATAACATTTTTTAATAATATTTCTGACTTCTTCCTGCCCAAATCTAGTAACCATTTTGTTATTTTTGGGCTGAAGGAAGACACTTCACACAGTTTTAGTTGTGAAGGGATTTTGTTGCACAATTTCGGTCCCAGGTATGAGAATATCATTTGATAAGGCGCTGTGTTGCTTGTTGGAATAGAAAGGTCATTTCTGCCCTTACTTCTGGTTAGATATTTGTGTTCGACTTTTTTCATTTTATAATTATTTTTTTGAGCTTAAATTATTATCTTTTTAATGTAACACTGTCGAACATCTAGTACATTAAATTCCCTGAAGAGAGCGTCGCTCGATTATCTGAAAGGTTTCTTCATATCCAAACAATATTTTTTTATCAAAGCATGTTGATTTTAGGCGCAGCTATTATCTGCTGGTGGCAATCACTCCGGATGGGCATTTGAAATTCGAAGAAGACAGGGAAGGTTCAGTTTTTGGAGCTGAAATAAAAGACCGAAACTTTTTAAATGGTTCGTTCAAACCTTACATTTATCAATTACAATAGATTAATTTGTATGTAATTCCTAATCAATATTCTTTCATTTCCTAGGTGCCCGACATTCCTTGTACTACACACGTAATGGATCTGATGCTTCTTTGCTGATAGATAGGGGAGAAGTACAATTATTGCCCGTCACTGTTCAAGGACTAATCACCTCCCCAGATCTTGGTTCCAATGAAGTTCAAATTGGGGGATTGAACACAACTGACCCCCGCTTTGCTATATACAAGGGCTATAGCGGGTGCCTATCCAGTAAGTACTGGCACTAGAATAAAAAAACACAATATTTCACTGAAATACCACTTCGCATTCACTTGGTGAAAGGGTTTTTAATAATTTTTTTGATTTCTGGTTCTTTAGCTACTATTTTTGTTTTTTTATTTCAGACATTTACCTATCGGTGAATTCATACACTATGAAACCTTTGGAGGAGTATATGCTGTTCACAAAGAATGGAGCAGAGAAGGTGAATGTGACTAACTCCCAGGGAGTGCGAAGTGCCCAATGCTCCGCTAGATTTGATCTGCCGCCAGATTTGCAGTTCCAAAATGCATATCCTGATATTCACAATGGCAGTTTGGTTAGTACTCAAAGACATGTTGTAATAAATATAAATATCTGCTTATGTAAAACTCTACACATTTCAAATAGTTTTTTGGGGGGATTGCATTTACCTGCTTTTTGATTTATATTTGTGATTATGATGTACAAAAGCAAATACCCTATTATATTAATAATACGTCCAACTCCAGTAAAATATTGGTAGTATCAACAACGCTTGCCGCTAGAGACACTAGTGTAGCATATTGATTGATATGTATGCAAAATTAATTTACGTAATACTTGGCAGCATTATTTTACTTTTTCTAGTTTGTATTTTAATAAACATTATTAAAAAAATATGTAAAAATGTCCCAAAAAGTAGGTTCTGTGTGTGCAGTTTGCAGATGTAATAATTACAAACAACAAAAATACTCTGTCGTTTTTCAGAATGCTAAAAAAAGGTTAGTTGGTAAAATATAATATGAGTCTTAAATCCTAGCAAATTCCTTGATTACATAAAAATGATGTTAAAAAAAGTGGATGATACCACGAAAAACTTATTTATTAAACTTACTTTTAAAACTTTGGCTAATTCAGCAAAGTTGTCTTAGTTTCAAGAAGCATTGTGTGTTCATGTTGAAGTTATAAATCATTGTCAATATTGATGTTCAAAAAAGGCAGGAAGGCCATATGTAGGTTACCTAATTTCTATAATTTATTAATACTTGTAAAATAAAGAAAAAATAAAATCTACGTATGAAACAAAACCAGGCCACACAACTCACACCGCTAGGAGGCGCTAGTGTAGAATGCTGCCATCAGAATGCATGGGAAATGTCAGAAGTTGGAGGTATTCTTAATTTTGTAGGGTATTTGATAAAGGAAAAAAAACATTCATTATTATTTTTTTTTTACATTACCTCCACACAGGAGACCCTGAGGAAAATAATTTCCCTCAGGGCCTATGTCATCTGGGATGCTGTGTGGAGTAAGGCGGCCAACCGTCCCGTATTCTGTGGGACCGTCCCGCATTGACGGTTGTAGTCCCGCATTGAAATATTTAATAAAATAGTCCCGCAAATTGTCTAAAGTCCCGCTGTCCCACATTCCTATATTTTTGTAATATTATCTATGGTAGACAAATAAACTTCCTCTATCTTTAGTCTAATTTAACTATTTCCGTTCATCTGTGGTAAAGTTGATGACCATATTTGTCCCATTGTTTATTTAGGTAAGTCAAGCAAGAGTCAAAGAGCGCCAGTGTAGTATTGAAAAAGTGCAAGTCGTGACACGTAATTGATAACCCGTATTTATCATTCAAATCAAATCAAATAATTTGTTGACCATGACCGCGAAAAAGCGAAGTTGTAAGTTCACTGAATTTGAAAAAGAATTTCCTTTCTTGCAAAAGTGTTTCTCTTCATGTTCTGAGTATAGTTTTAATGCGCCGCATACAAAAACTAACTAACTAACCATCACGCCGTTTCCCCGCAGGGGTAGGCAGAGAGGACGGACCGCCAAACAACTCGGTCTTGGCACACACTCTTTGCCTCACTCACATTCATACATCGTCTCATACATACTCTTCTATTATTCTGACTTTTGACATGGCCCGTCTCAAGTATCTGATTTACTTGATCGTGCCATGTCTTCCTCGGGCGTCCCCGACTCCTACCATTCACATTTGCATCATATATTCTTTTAACACTACTTTCTTCGTTCATTCGCTCTACGTGCCCAAACCATCTGAGGGTCCCTTTCTTAATTTTGCTCATTATACTTACATCAGCCTTACATTCTTTGCGGATATCCACATTTCTAACACGATCATACATGGTTTTACCACACATACGTCTCAGGGATCTCATTTCAACAGCATTCAGTTTACTTTCATCCTTCCTCTGCCAGTTCCATGCCTCACTGCCATACATCAGGGTAGGTACCAGGACTCCATTGTGGACTGCTAGTTTAGCTTTTATTGAAAGTTTTTTATTAGCTCCAACGGCATTCAGTCCTCCATTAATGGAGTTACCGGCATTTACCCTCCTTTCAATATCTCTATCAGCCTTCCCATCTCTCGTAAACATACTACCCAGATAAACAAACTCATCCACCTGCTCCAAGTATTCATCATTCACTACATATCGCACACTGTTTTCGTACTCTCTCTTTCAAACACCATGACTTTAGACTTACTTACATTCATCATTAACTCATTCTTCATACATACTTCGTTCATTCTAGATACTAGAGACTGTAGATCTTCCATAGTGTTAGAAATCAGCACCGCGTCATCAGCATACAACAGGCAACATACTTTCAGACTATTCAATTTCGCGCCCAATCCCACATCTTTCAATTCTTGCATACAATTATCCATGTATAGATTGAATAACCATGGTGACATTACGCAGCCTTGCTTAACACCTTTTGTGATGTCAAACCACCCGGTAAAATCACCGTTCACCCTAACACATGCAACGCTTCCCTCGTACAGAGACGCAATTGCCTGTATGAGATTTGTATTCACTCCATACTTGGACAACACCTTCCATAGCTTTTTCGTGTCGACTCGGTCGTACGCTTTTTGAAGATCTACAAAGGCGCAGAAAAGTTTCTGGTTTTTCGCCAAAAACTTCTCAGTGAGCATACGCAAGGAGAAAATCTGGTCCATGCATCCCCTTCCACTCATAAAAGCACCTTGCACATCCCATATTTTATCCTTTGTTTCCGTTCTTACCCTTTCAATCAATATTCTTCCATTCAGCTTGCCGACAGAACTTAGCAGGCTAATAGCCCTATGGTTCCCACATTCCATGCGTGACCCTTTACCTTTGTACAACGGCATGATTACAGCCCTTCTCCAATCTAATGGCGTGTAACCCTCCTCTAAACATTGGTTAAAAAGTTTGCACAACCATGTGAGAATAATATGGCTATCTCTTTTAAAGTATTCGGCAGCAATATTGTCGAAACCAACAGCCTTACCATTCTTCATGCATTTAATCGATTTTTTTTATTTCATCCATACTGATTTTGATAACATTCACTCTGTCATCGTTCATAACCGATTCGACGCTGGACTCACTATCACCCGGGTTGCTTTCGAAGACTCCCTCAAAATATTTCATCCATCTTTCTTTTATTTCTTCTTCATTCGTCAACATTCTTCCATCTTTCGATTTTATCACTTTCATTCTTCCGTTCTCTGGGCCACTCCGGGATCTTTTGACTTCCTTCCAAAACAGTTTAATGTTTTCTTGGAAGTGTTTTGTCATTTTTATTCCCTCTTCATCTTCCAGGCGTTTCTTTCGATCTTTCACTCCAACACTTACTCTTTTCTTGCTTTCCTTGTATACTTCTTTCGCTCTATCTCTCTCTTCGCTTGAAGCACTGTCAGCCGCTATCAGACGTAACCAAGCTTTCTTCTTCTCTGAGACCAGTGCTTTGATCTCGTCATCCCACCATGCATCACCTTTCTTCCTACCTTGCTTACTTATTCCACACACGTCTCTAGCAGATTCGCACAGACTAACCTTTATGTGGTTCCATGTTTCCTCTATGCTTAGACCATCCATTTCTTTCGCATTCAATCTCATTTCTGCACAATTCTCATACTCACTTCTCACATAATCGTTTTGCAGTTTTTCTATTTTGACTCTTGTTGGAGCTGATACCGTTTTCACTTTAGAGCGCCATCCGCGAAAGAGGTTTACTCTTGATACCACCAGAAAGTGATCAGTTTCAACCTCAACCCCTCTGAAAACTCTTGTGTCCTCGGTAACGGCTCTCAACCTAGAGTCAATTACTACAAAATCAATTATTTATCTTTCATTTCCTCTTTCCCACGTATATTGGTGGATACCTTTATGATCGAAAAAGGTATTGATATTCTTAATTCGGCCCCTTAGAGTCAAAGAAACGTATCTCAATTTTTATCGATTTTGAGTTACGGATGGTACTAGACACAAAATAACACATTACATTAAGTGACAAAGACAAGTATCTATAGGTTCAACGGTTACAAATTTACATCGTTGCGTATCTACAGAAAACCATTTATTGTTAATGTCAGTAGAGTGTATCGTTACTTGCGTTTTTTAAACTTGAATAAAAAGATATTTGCTTGCGAGTCAAAGAAACGCATCTTTAGTTACGTTCGATTCACCCGCATAGATTATGCAACTGTTTTACTGAAATGTCACTTACGCGTCATTCATTTACGATTTGGCAGCTGTGTTTGCGGCATTTTTTATTTTAACGAGTGGTTTGAATATTAGTTTGGTTATTTTTTTGTGTGTTTTGATTCAATATAAATCGAATATGGAAAGGAAAACACACAAAACACGGATTCAGTGAATAATAGAAGTGGCATTGTTGAATAATAAGGAAGATTCTTCAAGTGCCAAAAATATCTTATTTCAGAGGCGAGTATGGGTACCGCTGCCCCGGGAATCATTTATTGGATAACGTTTGGTGACTTAGCAGGGGTACCCGGGTTTATGGGGTCAGGTTTGTCCGGATCTTGGCGGCAGATGTGTCTGCCATCAACAGCGTGGCAGGCCGGGTCGGGAGAGACTGAGGGAGATCTTTTGACCTCTCCAGCAGGACTCTCTCGGAACATTCTCTTGCATCGCAGTGGAGAGGATGGATTCATTCGTCCGTCACACTGGCCCCCAAATTCCTAACCACCCCTTATACCTTATTCCTTTTAAGAATTTCTTATCCTTCCTTCCCCTAAAAAGACTCTCTACATAGCATCCCCAAAAACGAAATTGATGTTACTACAACTGCTACCAGAAAATCAGGAGTCACGATGCCAAAAGTCAAGAGTTCTTCTTCTTTTAGAGCGATTCGAGAATCCAAGAATGCCAAGAATTTTTTTTGGCTACATTGGATATTACTGAAATCTTTTTTAGAAATATAATCAATAATAGCTTGGAAAATGGAAAAGTTCTCCAAAACAAAAGGGGAAAACATTTACCTGGAGATAAAAGACCTGAAGAATCTAAAAAAATCATTAAGGACCACATTATGTCTTTTCCAACAGTACCATCACATTACTGTAGGGCGAACACTTCATTTAAATATTTAGCCGCCGATTTGACATTACACATACGTAATGTACACTATGTATGTTGACTTGTGTAAGGATACAAATGATGTTCCTGAAAAAACATGGTTAAACCGAAACATATTTAACACCTGTAACCTATAGTTCCAACAACCACGCGAAGATATGTGCGACTCGTGTGTTAAATACGATAATGCCAATACAGAAGAAAAATATCTCTTTTGGATGAGTATGATCGCCACAGACAACGCAAAATTGCTGTACAGAATTGTAAAATCCAATCTAAAACCCTTGCTTCTGAATCTACTGTTAATTTCATCGAGTTTAATTTAGAATACTTTCGAAGATAATTTTTTATAGACGACGCCAGGCAGTTTATAATTTAACTTTTTTTAATGTTCGGAGCAATGAAGCTAGAAATTACATGTGATATGAATGAGTGGCTGGTCGTGGCTCAGATGAAATCGCTTCATGTATGTATAAGTATTTGGTAGCTAATGCTAATGGAAAGAAGTTCATTCTGATGAGTGATACCTGTTGATATAATATCAAAACTTCTACAAAGAAAATAAATATATTTGATCCTTCATGGTGGTACCCAGCAGTTAGATTAGCTTTCAGAAAATCCAAATATGCTGTCATTGAGATGGGACAAGAGTATTTCTTCACTTTCATCAACTTAAGGAAACAATTAATTAAAAACAAAAAGACAGAAAAATGGCTTGGATGTAAACTAGTTAAAAATCACATTCAAAAGAAGATCCTGACCATATTTATTAAGTTCCTAAAACAAAGCAACGAGCTGAACTTATTATTTTACATGCGCTCCACACCGGAGGCCCTGAGGAAAATAATTTACCTCAGGGCCTATTTCATCTTTGGGGATGCTGTGAGGAGGGTTTTTTTAGAAAATAAAGGAGAGGAGAATTCTGGGAAGGAAAAGGGTTTTAGGGGTGGGTAGGAATCTGGGGTTCAGTGTCTCCTGGTCATCCACCTCCTTAGGTTTTTCTAGGTCTTGACCTAGAAAAACCTCACCCCATGAACCAGGGCACACCTTCTAAGTGACCTATGGAAGAGGTGTTGGTTGAAGTAAAGTGAGTGAAGCAAAGAGTGTGTGCTAAGACTGAGTTGTTTGGCGGTCCATCCTCTCTGCCTACCCCTGCGGAGAAACGGCGTGATGGTTAGTTAGGTAGTTAGTAAGTTAGTCAGGTACAAGATTCCAGTTTTTAAGCAAGTTACAATATTATGTAGCATATTAAGTTTTTTTTTTTACAATAGTATCAGTTGGAAAATAGTTACATAAATATTTTATATGTTTTTCTGTTTTAAATAAGTTTTTCAACAAAAATTTCTAGACTTCAAATATTTTTATTACTGTTCCACCACTATCCTAATTCCTAAAAATCATCTTTACAAATTTTCGGGTGCAAAAAAAGTTAAATATCGAAGGAAGTTTTTCGTAACTTGAGTTCAGTGATTGCAATTTTCACTTTGCTTAGGATCAAAGAAACGTAACTGAGATATAGCTGCACTTAAATTTAAAAAAACATATGAAAATGAATTACTATTTTATATTTAAAAGATGATTTAGAAGCACAAAATACCACCCTTTAACTAAACGAGAAGAAATTATTAATACGTTCTATTTGTTTAAAAGTAGACAACATTGATTGATTGAGAACTATGTTTTTTTGCTCTCCTGTAAAGTAGAAAAAAATGAGATACGTTTTTTTGACCCTAAGGGGCCGAATTATAAATAACCAGTTTTGTGTTCAGAATGTAAAATTCCAGCTGGATTCATCTGATGACATATTTCGACGGAAAACATTCTCTATTCGAAGTTGCAGACTATTTATGTGCTGCCAGAATCAAAGAGAAACCTTTTTCATGTTCTGAATGTAGTTTTAATGCGCTACATACAGATTTAATTTAAACCAGTATTGTTTTTTTTTTTTTTTACATGAGCTCCACACAGGAAATTATTTTCCTCAGGGCCTATGTCATCTTTGGGGATGCTGTGTGGAGAGTTTTTTTAAGGAAAGGAGGGAGAGGAGAGTTCTGGGAAGGAAAAGGGTTTAAGGGGTGGGTAGGAATCTGGGGTTCAGTGTGTCCTGGTCATCCGCCTCTAAGACCTAGACAAACCTCACCCCATGAACCCGGGCACCCCTGCTAAATCACCAAACATAGCAAACCACTTAAGGTGACCTATGGCAGAGGTGTTGGTTATCCAGTAAAGGTTCCCGGGGCGGCGGTACCCATTTCCGCCTCCCAAATTGTGTTCAGAATTGTAAAATTTTAACTGGATTCATCTGATGACATATTTGGAAGGAAAACATTCTCTTATTCGGAGATTCTCTTATGCAACAAGTGCAGACTATGTATGTGCTGCCAGAATCAAAGAGAAACTATGTTCATGTTCTGAGTGCAGTTTTAATTCGCCGCATACATATTTAATTTAACACAATTTTGTGTTCAGAATGTAAAATTTATGTTGTGGATTCATCTACTGACACATTTCGAAAGAAAACATTCACTTATTTGAAGTGCAATCATAAAATTCTCCTTGCAGACTATGTATGCGCTGCCAGAATGAAAGAGAAATCATGTTTATTTATTTATTAATTTACGGACAATAGTCCATTAAAAACATAATAATAACATGAATAAGAAAAAACAGAGATGAAGTGAAGGGAGAGCACATATGTTCATGCTGTGATTGTAGTTTCTATATCTAGACTTCCAGTGTCCCTGCATACGTTGTTAGAAAGCAGTATGCAAGTGCTTAACAGGAAAATAAAACCTAATACAACAAATCAAGTTAGTAATACAAGCAAAATAATATTTAAAGCAAAACAAAACTCATTCAAGAAGCTCATGAGGCAGCATTGCATCATTTAAAAAACCCTGGAAGCACCTGTATAAATAGATAGAGAACATACGATAAACAATTAAGTCTCAAATCATTTGGCAAGTACCGATAAAAAATGCAAATTGCATTCAGCATGATATAAACCACACCCAGCATCCGTATCCCTTTGCCAACCACCCAGTGATGCCTCAAAGAAAGTTAGTTGAATAATAGAGGTAAAATACCTGAAGATTCAGCGTTGAGTGATCGGAGGCGGGACAAAGGAAAGTTCAGGCCGTTTAAGCAAGCTTCAAGCCTTCACATATTATTGGGGGTGGGGCAAATAAATTTGAGATGGATCTGCAAGAAAAACATATGTAACTAAACATGCAGGAGGGACGAGGTCCAGTACACCCCCATATGGGGATTAATAAAAAGAAAAAAAAAAAAATATATATATATATATATACATCCCGCTATCATTGCTGCGTCTTCTAATGGTCCACTTTCATTCAATCCTGCGTCCGACCGTCATTCGGCGTCCGGTATACGGACGCAGGATTGAACACATGTAATTTCAAGTTTTCCCCACTCCTATACCCTCATACAGTCCAAAAACGAAAATAAGCCAGACGCTGTTTTGGTACCTAAATCAACTGAAATATACGATTTTAGTTCAGTACTTTGTCACCGAGCGGCGAGCCGCGGCGCTGCAGTAGACGAGCGTATATTTTTAGCAAAATATACATTTCATTGACTAGCGTATCGCAACTCCTACATTTGGCAACATCGCTTTTTAATAGCGTTTCTTCTGATACTGATCAATCATAGTAAAAACATCGCACATTGCAATTAAGATAAGAAAAAACAAGATTTCATTCAAATTCAGCTTGTCATTATGTTATTATAGTGCAGTAAATATTTCAGCAACTTTATTTTTTTATATGACTATTTTTAAACCAATATTGGTTATTTTCTTATACACGATTATAAATTCCTAAACAAAATAAAATCAATGTGCTTAATGTATTAGTAATTTGAAAACTTACTTACTACAAAATAAAACAATTTTCTCTTCAAATTATGACAGATTTGACAGTAAAAATATATATGTGATTCACGGAGAATACAAGACTGATGAGTGTAATGAGATAAGAATAGGACTCTTAGATGGTTTGGCATGTAGATCCAATTATCTAAAGAAAGGTTGTAAGAAGAATATATGACGTGAACTTGAATGGTAGAAAAAGTCGGGGATGCCCGAGAAAGACATGGCATGATTGAGTAAACCGAATTCTTGAGTCGTGTCGAAAGACAGAAGAAAAGAGCGATATATGGATGTGAATGAGGCAAGGAGTGTATGCACAGACCGAGTTGTTTGGCGGTCCTCTCTGCGAACCCCTGCGAACCCCTGCGAAGAAACAGCGGGATGGTTAGTTATTATGAGATAATGTTTATTTATTATTAAAGGCATGTTATTTTATTTGTTTACACAGTTTTAAGCTTTCGATTTTCCTTTTAAGAGATTTAACATATATTTTCCTCCCAGGAGGTCTGGGAGGAAAATAATTCCCCTCAGGACCTATGTCATCTTTGGGGATGCTGTGTGGAGGGTCATTTTAGGAGAAGAAGGAGAGGAAGTTCTGGGAAGGAAAATGGTATTGGGGGTGGATAGGAATCTGGGAGGTCAATGTGTCCAGGAGTGACAGTCAAGGAGGCTCTCTCAACCGATCTCTCCCGACTTGACCTGCCATGCAGCTGGTGGGCAGACGCATCCGCTACCAAATCTCACCCCATTAACCCGGGAACCCCTGCTAAGTCACCAAACGTAACGAACCACTTGGGATGACCTATGGCAGAGGTGTTGGTATCCTATAAATGGTTCCTGCGGCGGCTGTACCCACACCCTCCTCCCAAATTGAATTAATTATAATTTTGTTGTAAGATTCGCAAAAGACGTAATATTTCTATCGATAATCGTGTTGTAGTAATAATTACCCAATCTGCCAAAGCTGCAAGTAATTTGAAAACTATGACTTTTCTTCTTACTCGCAAAACGTGTTGAAATTCATTGTTAGATTAACATTTAAAAATCAAGGCAAGTGATGCTGTATTCCGGCTTATTTCTAATGAGAGAAATAGTATTTTCCAAGTTCTCCTACTAAACTGAAAACGTTCAGGTGAACTTCAGAGACTAATCGAGAAAAACTACTAAGAATTGGCTATTGGCGATTTTAACCAACTGAAAAATATTAATACATTTTTTAACGTGAAGTGTGTAATTATAGGGAAAAGACCCGGTTCTATTTAATTTAGACGTGCAAGAAAACCCAAGGACAGGAAATAACGACCTCCGTGGTCGAGGGCAAAGCTCTCTATTAGCAATCCGGAGGTCTCGGATTCAAATCCAAAAATAAATTTTTATTTGATTAATACGTGTATTACTACAAAATGTATTAATTAAAAATAATTGTATTAGTAGCTATATTTGTGACTCCTTCTAGAGAAGATGATAATTTCAGTTTCGTCCTGGTGTAAGACCACCATTCAACCAATGGAGCCAGTGAGTCTATGGCATCTCCAATTGGGATACCCATGTTGCGGGATTGAAGGTAGTGGGACGAGAAGGATATGGGAAAGAGGTAGGTGGGAAATAACCTGGTTATATAAATCTGGTCACCAAACACGGCTAAAGCCATTTCAAGCAACGTTTCAATTCTGAATGGCGGTCTTACACCGGGGATTTCAATTCTATTTTTCCTTTTTTATTTTTTTTTAAAGAAAGACAAACATTCCCGGTCTATGAATAACCCAACAATATTTGAAAATCTCCTACTACCACCACACTAAGCAGAAAATGTTGCTTGTGTCGTGATGGAGGACTTAGCCAGCCGAGGAATCGAACAAGCGTCCCCCGGTTGGGACCCAAACGCGATGCCCTCTCAGTCACTGACCGTTCAATTCTGAATGGTGATCTTACGCCAGGGCGATTCTGAGAGTATCTTACACTTTGAAACGAGCCGCAAATATACCTTATTTTATTTTAAGTGATTAAATTGTGAAATAATACAGATTAATCAAATAAATAAAAATATTAGCTCACTTTGCGATTTGAATCCGTGACCTCCTGATTGCAATTCGAGAGCCTTACACCTCGACCACGGATACAGATATGACGACGAGACAAGATATACTGTACTGCTGTCAAAATGTTATGAACCGTTCATTAGAGTAATCGGCAATATTCCAGAAGACAAAATTAATGAATGAATCTCTTGTTACTTAACGGGCCTCCTAATCCATTATCGGGTTCTAGGAACCACATTTCAAGTGTTTGGATGTGATGTATTTGTTTATAATATTTATAATACAAACAAATTTTTCATTATAAGGTCAAGTTCGTGAACCAGTACACTAAGTGTACACCGTACAAGTCTTGATGGTACATCCGATACAATGTTGAAGTAATAATTAACCCTTTTAATTATCATCTGATATCAATGGACCATGTTTTTCAATGTTTTTCAATCCTGTTATGTTTAGAATTCATTCTTCAGAACTGGCATAAATAGACTGGCTACAATCAGATACTCAAAAGTTAGCACGTAAGAAGCCGCAACCGGGCTCAAAAAGAAGAAGATGGAGAGACATGAAATTACGAGTGCTAGAGGAGCGCGCTTGTATTTAAAGCGACGAAGTCGATGCAAAAATTGTGAAAATGTTTAATAAAACACGACTGTCTTAAACAGCATTTAAAAAAACACTGATTTTTTTCATACATATAACTTGTAAAATAACTTATAAAAACAAATGTGTTTATAATATTTTTTGGAGCATACATTCCTATTTTTTTCCATGGAGGGAATTTTATATAATTTGCTTTTCGGCACGGGGAATGTCTAGATATTATCTTCAAGAATAACATATATATTTTTAAAGAGCTTTAACCCGTCTAATCACAGGAGACCCAAGTTGTCCCAAAACATCATATGCCGTTATAATAACAGGAGACCCAGATTGTCCCAGAGCGACAGTGCATTATTAAAAGTTAGATATCTCTCTTCCTGTCATGCGAATATTTGTGATTTCTTTTATGTTAGAAACGGAATGAAATAATGCTTCTCATTGTCTTAGAATTATATGAGCTAGGTTTTTCAGATATTTTACAAACCCGATCAAAAGTGAAGGTTTAATTTTTCGCCAATTTGTGACGTATCACACATTTAATTTAAAAATAAAATTATATTAAAGTGTTAAAAAGTGAGGTGACAGTTTTATTTCAAATTTTATTTAGAAAAGGAGTCTGTATTTTAAATTTTAAGTTTATTCTATTTTAATTACTTTAATTCGAATATTCGCAGGTATGCATTTTTAGCCAATTTAAATTTCCAATATTAAAATTTTAATATTTAGAAACAAAAATGTTGATTTCTAATAAACACACCGGAAAGATTATTTTATCTAGATTTTAGAACAATTTTTGTTTTTGCAAAAGCGTTAAAAAAAACCAATAAATAGGAACATTTAAAATGCATGGGAAGAACCGGGAATTTTGCGCGCAAGCCTGGATAGGCAAAATTTGACAGAAAATTATTTTCTTATTATTCGAAGGGTTAAAACTTAACGTGATTGAGGCAAGGAGTGTGTGCCAAGATCGAGTTCTTTGGCGGTCCTCTCTGCAAAGAACAGTGTCATTGTTAGATATTGTTAAATAATATTTACTTATTATCCGAAGTCATATGATATTATTTGTTTAGACAGTTTTATGCTTTCGCTTTTCTATTTTCCCCTTTTCCTTTCAAAAGGATTTATCATATAATTTAGTTGTTAACAACCTAAAACCTAAAACCCTAAAACCCCTGAAATTGTTTCTCCCGTGAACGAAAATGCATCGTCAAGCATGATAAGCATTTTTTTTTAAAAGAAAGACAAACATTCCCGAGTTAACGAATAACCCGACAATATTTGAAAATCTCCCACTACCACCACAGTAAGCCGAAAATGTTGCTTGAGTCGCGATGGAGGACTTAGTCAACCGAGGAATCGAACACGAAACGCCTGGGTGGGACTCAAATGCGATGCCCACTCAACCACTGACCGGTCTATAATATAATTAAGAATAATAATATATTTATAATTACTGACTGACCGAAGGTTCGGTTTCGGTTTCGGCAAGAGTACGGCTGAAGAATCAAAGGAACTCCCTCAACCATTCCGTCCCAAACCGGCCATCTATGCAGCTGGTGGGCAGACGCATCCGCAGCCAAGACCCAGACAAACCTCACCACATGAGCATAACATATTATAAGGCACCCTCGCTAATTCACCAAACGTAGCGAACCACTTGGGGTGACCTATGGCAGAGGTGTTGGTTATCCAATAAATGGTTCCCGGGACAGCGGTACCCATACCGCCTCCCAAATTGACTCTTTCCGAAGTCTGCGGTTTCTTTATAATAAATAGGTCACATAATATTTCTACTGATAATCGTGTTGTAGTAATAATTAGCCACTTATATCTAGAGTGCATTCTTTAAAATTAACATGAAAAAACTGTTTTTGATGAGAAAACCATACAGAAGTCCACTGATATAGTCATAATATGGTAATAACTGTCGTGATGCGAAATCAAAATGGAGAGAAGAAGAAGCATAGGAAGAACCCAGCAATATAGATCTAGTCACTAAAAATAACAAATCACACTTCAAGCAACGTTTTAATTCTGAATGATAAGTCTCAAAAAAATCTCATACTAATTTAATAAATTTTACGTGGGCATTGCCGCCAGGTTGATTAGAGTCCGCGACGTATGGGCCAGTCATCTTGGCGCCTTCATATTCTATAAATACCTATACAGTCGTCCAACCAAAAACTTGAACAAATAAGCGGCAACGTCGCAAGACGTCGGTTTGTCGTACACATGAAAATGAATATATAATTGGACGCTTCATTATGGACCAAATAAAAGTAAATATACGCAGGATGCCTCTCTGCATTGAATATGAAAGGAGTTCAGATTGGTGGAACGTTAAAGGGCGTTTTTTTCGTTTTGTATATTTTTAAATTAATGTTTTTCAAAAATGTAAATACCTAGCTACAATCAAACATTGAAAAGATAGTATATACTTTAATTAGAACTATGTAAAATCAAGTCCTTCCGATAGACGCAGTAATGTCGATCTGATGAAAGGACGCAGAAATGATAGCGGGATGTATATATATATATATATATATAAAAAATAATAAAAAAGGTCTGAGTAGAGTTCATCCAATACATAATGAAAAACAGATTTAAAAAAATGAGAATGAACATGACAACATTCCGAGAGAGCAGTTATAAATTTGATAATATTTTGTAACACCTCACCTCAAATGAGGTGGGATACCTCAACACCTCATTTCAATATTTGAGTACCTCATACAAACTCATCCTGATGTCGTGTCCTACCCAACACTAACCGTGGGGCGCACTTGTGATTTGTACAGGGTTAGCAGTTGTGCACTATTAAAATATCTGCGGGCCCTGTACAGCACGCCCAGTTTTTGGGAGGCTAACTTTACTCTGGCTTTGATGGAGCCCCATCCTGAGCTGGTCACTTAGGGTTACACCAAGCATATCAATGGAGGCCCTGTTCGGAAGATTGCTTCCGTTGAAAGATACTAGATTTTCATTTCGATCCCTTTTAGACGTAATCAGACAAGATAGGGTCTTTGAAACATTAAATTCAACGAAATTATTTTTATCCTAAGAGAAAACACTCTCGAGGTAACCGTCCATTCTTTGCTTCAAAGCCCTCCGAGCCGTTGGAGTTTGTGAGCCCTTTGGGGGCTTGTCAAACAAAAAGCTATCATGGACTGTACTGTCATCCGCGTAACAGTGAATTGGTGCACATGACAAAAGGTTGTTGATATGCAACAAAAGCAAAGTCAGTATTAAGTAGGTACTTATGACAATTTATTATACACTTACATCTTTTAAATTACAGGGAACGGATAAAACTTGGGTTGAAGATCCACCAGCACGAATTGCTTATAAATCGCTTTATTCCGATGCATCAACAGAAGAGGAGAGCACTAATATTGTTTTCATAATTCTTGCTACAATATTTGTTACTGTTGTGATTTGCTGCTCATATGAGGTTTGTAGAAGAGAATATCTGCTAGAAGTATTCTTTGTCCATATTTATGTTCTATCATGTATGCTTTAAGTAAGTAACAAAATTGATTAATTTTAGGTTTGGAGAAATAACAAACAACATAAAAAGCGTTTTGAAAGAGAAACCGATGAAAGTATTATTTGGAGTAAAGAACAAGCAACCAAGATGCATGAATCCCCTGGACTGGGATTGCGATCTCATACATACAAAACAGTAAGATACATTTGTTGATTGATGTTGGAAACGGTTTAATATGTTTTAATTACAATATGCTCTGTTTAACATTGAATAATGCTTTTAGGTCCCCAGTGACGATGAAAATAAACCTGGGAATACAACACCTCCTAAAAAAGTTTCAATTGCTGTACAAAATGGTGTTAAACCATCGACAGGAGTAAAAACAAATGGTTTCACCCCTAATAATGGAACAAACGGAGGCCCACCCACCCCCACAATCCCAGCTGTAGTGATAAATCCAACAGAAGCAAATAGAGATGCTGATTCTGAAAAGAACACTCCGCCATCTCCGCAACGAAAGCGCATTAGTTTCAGTGGTAAGATGCATGTATTTACTTCTGTTGTATGTACTGAGATCAGCCGAGCGATTCTATATCTTTTGCGGGATCGTTATCGAGATAACGGACGTGATCTCCTGTCAAATTTGTGTGATTTTTACATATTTACTGTCACATATTTTAGTTTATATCGTTTTCACGGACACGAATTCCTGCAAGTATGCATGATTATTTATTCATTTAATGTATGTTGTACACAGAAAAAGCAAATAAATCACACAAATCTGACAGAAGATCACATTCATTATCTCGATAACGATCCCACAAAAGATATAGAATAGCTCGGCAGAATATTATATTGATCGTAATGATATATAGCATATTTTGCTTTTCAGATAGTCCATCAGAGAAAGAATTGTCGTGGGAGCCACTGACGGAATCCACTGATCTCTTGGAGCCCGAACGAGAAATAACCGAAGAAACTAGCGAAGAAGAAGAGGATGGCAATGATTCCATTGCCGAATCGATCCCTTCTTCTACCGATGAGGCCTTAATAACATCTCATGCGGTAAGCAAGAGAGCCCCCCTATCCTCCATTAGTGAATGCAACCTTGACCAACTCGATTTCGGAAAACCTGGCAACAAATATGATATGTTTGATGATGAATATTAAAAGCTTCTTTTGTGTAATCATTACTGCTTGAAACATTAACGGTGTTGACTAACTAGAAGAACTTTTAAATAGTTTCAAAATTATTCTTTTTCCATTATTTGTGCTCTTGCAGTAGTATGTGCATGATATTTTTTGACAAAGAAGGAGGCTATCATTTATAATTTATTAACTTATTTTTACAATTAGGCTTGTGATAGAACCTAGCTTTTTGCTTCCTGCATATTGTACTTAATCTAACGATTACGTCCAGCACTCAATGAAGCTTGTCATTGCCAAAATCGTCCATGCATATTATTAGTCATAGTTCTAAGTTTTAAAGTCATCACTCATCACATAATATTACGTGCAATAAGCTTACTAAGCAATACTATTTAAAATAGATACTCATTCAAAATGTGTCAATTAGAAATTTATTTAGATCTACCATCAATTAGAAAAATTAAATGTTAGTTGGCATTGCATCTGGGTCTCATCCAGGCGTCGTGAGTTCAATTCTCCGGCTGGCTAAACCCTGCATCACGACACAAGCAACATTTTTCTGCCTACCGTGATGGTAGTAGGAGATTTTTAAATATTGTCGAGTTATTCGTAACCCGGGAATGTTGGTCTTTCTTTTAAAAATAAAAATATATGTTATGTTTTTTTTTGTAAGTATGTATGTAGAATAGGAAAATAATTGTTGTGTATTGTCACAGGAAAGCAATACTGCTGAAACCACTGCTATTCACAGATATATTTTTACAACATATTATTACGGCTGCTTTAAAAGTTACGATTTTTTGTAAATTTTTGGATGTTGCAGCAATATTGCTATTTTTTCCTAAGTCACAACATTTTATCTTATAATCTGACACATATTCAAACTTGTTTCACAATAATGATATTCAATTAATTAATAATATTTTTATAGTGCATGTCACAAAATAATGTATCTATGCGCACAAGTCTCAAATATTTGAATAAATCACATTATTATTTTTAATGAATGCAAAAGAAAAATCATCTTGAAACTAACATAATATATTATTCTAAATAAATACAGCATGAAGTCACAATATTTCAGGTTGGTGGTATAAATAGCAAATGTCTAGTCCTAAATTTATAGTACAAAGTGCTTACTTACTATTCACAAAATCTTCTATACAGTATTATAGCTTTGTAGTTCGTATTGTTACACTCGTAATTATTACCTAGTATTTAAGTTGAACAAAAATAAATACAAATGAATTATTTATATCCTATAAGTATTTGAGCTTAGATAACTATGCCTGGCAACTTAATTTAACCCTTTTTCTGCTTTAACCTTTTTTTCTGGTGGTAATTATTTAGATAGTCAATAACTAGACTGAATTTTCATTAGTTATACAGTGGAAGCGTAGATATTCTCATCACTCCCATGAAGCATCTATCTCTTTGTTGTTCTTGCGGACAGTGCAAATCATTATAAAGCTGTCTTCTTGCAGCTTTTTCTTTGGGGACATTTTTTTAACAGTAATTAACATTACATAAAAAAATCACAAATGATGTCTGAACACAAGTTTAGAAAAATGTCTAATCGCAAGCGACACTAACTGATGTAGCTCTGGTGCAGAATGTCCCGGCGCATATGTGAGCGACGTGAAGAGGGGACTTCCCCTTACACGTCGCTCGTTATGCGAAATGTCGCCCATCAATAGAATGAGCACAATTTATTTTGCATGAGTGTTGCTCGTTAAGCAAGTTTCCGCTGTATATATTTTTAAGGTGACGGAGGTATGTGACTAATAAATAAAAGTATTATAATATTCAATTTATAAATTAAAAACGACTGTCATCTTTGTAAATATATGCATTTCATTCATTGGTGAATCTTACACATAATGCCAAATTTTAAAGAATTTATTTACAGAACAAGTATTTAGCTCATTGCCCAATAATTGTAAGTATCAAATATTTATATTATTTATACATATTCCGTTGAAAAACATAAAAAAAAGTATTCAATTAAATTATTATGACTATTCCAGGATTTCTTTAAATTGGCTTTTGTAATAAGATATTTATTTTATTTTATTTTTAAAAGCTTGAAATCCATTGCATTCATAATAATATTTATATTATGCAGTATTATAATTAAACTATTCTTTTAGTTACAAAAATTAATCACTAACACAACTTTCTTTACTTTCTTAAATTATTTCCAGAATTCTTTATGTCGAATTTTATATAAGCCTGCATTGGTTTTTTAAGACCACCTTCACCAAAACAAACCATTATTATTTTTGTAGGATTTTTCAATAAAATAAAGAAAATCATTATCTGAGTTTTATTATATCTGTATGTATAATCCTAATATTACGAGCGTAGTTCAAGAATTAAAGACCGTTCTAATTTAAAAAATCAGGAAAAATTTATATTTACAAAAAAATCATGACATTTTAGGTACATATCCCAACAATTTTTCGACGTAATCCCTGATCAATGATGAGCCGTAAAACTCTGCCGCCAAAAATGTTATCACCTGTATATTTCTGTATGACGTAAGCAAGCTCTTTATAAATTAACAACTCAACAACCTAATAATAAAAACTTACTCAATCACTTTAAAGCATATAAAAATAAACTTTCATATACCATAAAACATACTAAAGAAAGTTACTATAAAAGGAAGTTGGATCAAGCTGAAAATGATAGTAAAAGAGTATGGACGGTTGTAAATGAAATAATTGACAAGAAAAAAAACAATAATAACGAAATCAATGCTATTATTCATAATAACTCAAAAACATGCTGTAAAGAAAACCCCGCAAAAGCTGCAAATATATTTAACACTTTCTTTGCAAATGTAGAGAAAAATCTCGCCAATCTTATTCACATTGATCCAAATATTATAACATCTCCAGACTGTAATATAAATGCTAAAAGTAAAATGACAACATTTGAAGTCACCACAGAGGGGGAAATAGTTTCTATCATAACCGATATGAAAGGAGGATCTGCTCCGAGCTTTGATGCAGTTACGGTTGATATTTTAAAAAACATAAAAAATCTAATTTCTAAGCCATTAATGCATATTATAAATACAAGTTTCCAAAGCGGAGTATTTCCATCAATTTACAAAGAAACTACTATTACCCCAATATTTAAGTCAGGTAATCCAGAAGAAGTAAACAGTTACCATCCCATATCAGTAATCTCAAATATAGCAAAAAATTTTGAAAAACTAGTTAAAAAAAGAATGAGCCAATTTATAAAATGTAATGGTATAATTAATGAAAACCAGTTTGGTTTTATAAAAGGTAGAAGCTGGAAAGGTAGAAGATGCAATTGCAAAATTATGTAGCCTTGTACATAGTTCATTAGATAAATCATTTAAATGCCTGGGAATTTTTATAGATCTCAAAAAAGCATTTGACAGTATATCACATGACAAACTTATAAGTAAATTAAGAAACATTGGATTAAATGGTTCAGCTCTAGAATGGATAAAAAGCTACCTTTTCAAACGTCCCCAAGTTGTAAAAATTAATGGTGTGCTTAGTTCACCAAAAATGAGTCATTTCGGCATACCTCAAGGTACAGTCCTGGGACCGTTACTGTTTATTATCTATGTTAATGACATATTCATACAAAAACTAAAAGGAAAAATAATATCTTATGCGGACGATACTGTCATAATAATTGAAGGTACCGATTGGAATACTGTTAATAACCTAGCGAATATTAATATTAACATTTTGAAAAATTGGTTCGATAAAAATCTCCTCTCTCTCTAAACACTGAAAAAACAAAATTTATCCCATTCTCTATCAATAAATTCAAATTAGAACCAAATTTAAACATCATAATACACCAAAGTAAATGTAATAAAACTAACTGCAATCAAGATTGTGCTATACTTAGTCCAACTCCCAAAATCAAATATCTCGGTGTATATATAGATCAACATTTTAAATGGAAAACACATATTTGTGAACTTGTCAAAAGGATTAGGAAATGTATTTATATATTTATTAGACTTAGAAATATTCTTAGCTTAGAAAACCTAAAAAGAGTGTACTATGCAACTGTTCAATCTATATTGCAATATGGTATTATTGGCTGGGGAGGAACATATGACAATATTTTAAATCCCCTCAAAATAGTTCAAAGGTTGATAATTAAGGTAATCTTGAGAAAACCGTCTAAATTTCCTACTGAAATTCTTTTTTCAATATTCAATGTGCCTACAATAGTCAAAATCTATAAAAAAATATTCAATACTTCAAATTTACAAAGAAATACAGTTAAATACTCATAACTTCCAATTCAATACATCAGCAAGATACCAGAAAACTATTAAAATCCCTAAATTTAATACTAAGCACATTCAAAATTCCTACCTTTATCTAGGCATAATCTATTATAACAACCTCCCATTAAAATTAAAAACCCACGAAAATATGCATGAATTTAAGCTCAAATTAAAAAATTACCTTAAACTGCTATAAAAGTCCCAAATATGTTTACTTTGTATCTTAAAGTCTGCTATTTTATAAATCATTAATTCCTTCTTTTTCTTTCATTTCTTAGTTTCTATATCTCTTGAGTCTACTATTGTATAAATCTTGCGTTCTTTCAATAATTTTTACAATAATTTTTGTTAGTAACTTACATGATTCTTTCATTTATAATGATTTTTTAATTTATATTACGATTTTTTAAACTCTTCAGGATTTTTATTTTTAAATTTATACATGATTTTTTAACCTACATTTTATTTACAATAGTCGTTATTAGTAACTTACACAATCTTTTAATTTACTAATTGAGCTAGAACTCCCTCACCAAACACAAGAGCATTGTCTCTTTATGGTGAGGAAAGGCAATTTTTTTTTTTTTTTGTTAACCTTATGTAACTATGTAACTGATGTAACTTTATATGTATTTTTAATAAGAATTGCCAATAAAAAAAAATAAAAAAAATAAAACCTCTCCCTCCGCATCCAAAGGTTTTCACTTGGTGAGCCGCAGAACTCCGCCGCCAAAAATGCTATCACCTCTACCTCCGCATCCAAAGATTTTCACTTGGTGAGCCGTAGAACTCCGCCGCCAAAAATGCTATCACCTCTCCCTCCGCATCCAAAGGTTTTCCGGCCAAATGTTGCTTCAGGTGAAGAAAAAGAAGCAAATCATGTCATTGATTGCCTTTTTGGTTCCTGGGTTAAGTGGTGAACCCATGTTTCAACCCAAAAAAGCGCTTTCTTTTCCACACGATTTTGCTCTTCAGCATTTTGGGAACCCAACATCACGCAATTTGCATACGACATTTTTCCCTCAAAACCGTTTGTGTCGTAGACTTACTGACGTCTGGGATCAAAATTACGAGATGACAAACTTCAACAAGACGGACTCCCTCTTAGTTGAGAAAGCGAATAATTAAGCACTCCTCGCAGGCGGAGGGATTCGGCAGCGGAGCATCCATCGCAAACGGATGCAAAGATTGCACTGAACCAACTTTTTTTTTTTTTTTTACATGAGCTCCACACAGGAGGCCCTGAGGAAAATAATTTCCCTCAGGGCCTATGTCATCTTTGAGGATGCTGTGTGGAGGGTTTTTTTTAAGGAAAAGGGAAGGAGAGGAGAGTTCTGGGAAGGAAAAGGGTTTAAGGGGTGGGTAGGAATCTGGGGTTCAGTATGTCCCGGTCATCCGCCTCCAAGACCTAGACAAACCTCACCCCATGAACCCGGGCACCCCTGCTAAATCACCAAACGTAGCGAACCACTTGGGGTGACCTATGGCAGAGGTGTTGGTTATCCAATAAAGGTTCCCGGGGCGGCGGTACCCATTACCGTACGCGGTACCCGGCGGCCTCCCAAACTACCAAGCCAGATCACCGCTCGTTTTTAGGGGAAAGTCTGAGCTACACGCTAGTACTGTCTTATTTTGAGAAATAATGTCCACGTCACCGAAAATGAGGAACGGCCTTTAATTCTTGGACAACCCTTGTACTTATATCTTGTGTAATGAAATAGTTTTAGAAAGTCAATGGTAGGTACCTACGCTAGTTTAACACATAACTGTATTTTATATAAGTACTTAGAGCAATAAATGTTATTCAGCGTAGTTTCTGAAATCAAAGCCTCATGAAACCTAGTAAAAGAGAATCAAGGAAAAAGAGTTTTTCAATACAAATGGTTTTGACACAAAAACTCTCAATTTCAAACTTTGCCTCGTGAAATAGCAAAGTTTTAAGAAATCACCTCTTAATGCGGCATGTACACTTGCGAGCCGAAGCACGAGCCGATCCACGAATAATAGAAAAGGAACGGAGAATCACCACTTGCAGTTGGTTAGTTCCTTTACCATTATTTGTGATTCGGCTCACGCTTCGGTTGGCAAATGTGTACGCAGCGTAAGCTGATTTGTAAGATGGGACAACTCAAAGACAAATCTGCCGAGGATATAACTCTGAAATGTTTACATTAATTCGATATCTTCTGAACTATACGCAGTGTATCCATTTATATAATATTACAACCTCAGGTAACTAAGATACTGATACCAATATATTTATCGGAATGTATTCACTCCGTTGAACATAACTACAAATTAGTTATTTATATTCCACCCGTCTTACTCATAAGCAGAATAAGATAATACCACGATAATACGAATGGTTTAGGTGAAATTTGTACGACAATTTCACCTAACCCGTTTGTATTGTGGTATTATCTTATTTTGCGATTATGAGTGAGATGGCACAAGTTTTATACTATATTATAAAAGGAACTTAAAAGCTTGTAATCAATCATTTATTATAGGAAAAGCATGTTCTCTTTCCAGTAATCCATGAAATACAATTCGATTCACCTTTCTTTATGGCGTGCTATGAAAAGTCCAGGCGCACAAGCCTGCTAGGCGAAGCAACACTAGGGAGACTTTTGTTAATTTGTATGGATTTTGAAACTAAAGTTACTCAAGTTCGCATGGACTAAGTTTTAAATGAGTAAAAATAAAAGCACAACACATTTAACTCTTGATGTGCCGATTCTAAATTGTCGCCATAACTTATTTATTTTAGCAAAATTATGTTTTTGTAAATTGTACTGGCTTACCAGATAATATGTTATAAATAAAAAGAGTATAATATAATCTTATCTATCATAAGTTGTTTCCCCAAAATTGCTGAGCGCAGTTATACATTCTGTGATATTTGTATTCTGTGGCTCAGAGAAATGATTTTTTGGATTGTGCCGATTGGATAAGACGGCACTCAAGAAGTTACGCAATACTTTAAAATTCAATGTTTCTATAACACTCAAGAAAATATATTTCATAAATCATTAATTCATTAGAAAAATTAACAATGAATGTGCACTAAAACAGTTTCCATAATTGATTTTTAATTTGTATTGTGTGGCAATTTAAAAGGCATGTTGTTGAATGAATGCATGTTAAAAATAATAAAAAAATTGTTTATCATTGATTACATATTTCATTATTTATTCAAAAACAGGAATTTCATAGGACATACATTTTAAATCCCTATTACTGTCAAGGACTAAAATTGTATTCCTCATAAATTGAAAATACTAAGTAGGTATTGTGTTTATCTTATAAGTTCCTCTTTGGCAGTCTCAAAGAAGAATGTTCAATATTTATATTATAACGTGAATTTAGTTAACTGAAAACTCATGAGCATTCATGTAACGCAGGTGATGACGCGACCGCAACGGAAGATTGCCCGAGGACCTCCCACTTTAACAACACCATTACCATACAAAATAGACGAACATGGATCCAACGAATTACTTGCCTCAAACGCTTAAGTCTTCACCTCTCTATATCCAAATATATTTCTCTTCTCTCTCTGGATCCTTCACCTTCTGGGTCAATCTTTGTATATAATTCCTTTCACGAGCTGCTAACCTATGACTTCTTTCTATTACCAAGGCTTTTGTGTTGTCACCTCTACGTAATGGTTCGTGGATTAACAGGTGGGAACTTTATTGTTTGTTACTAATTTAGAACAGCTTTTCTTTTTAAATTTTCTCGCTTTCTGTAACTGTTGCCTAGGTATTTATACACATTAAATATTTGAACACCCAAAATATGATACATAACTAATTTTGGAAAGATTCAAAAATTCAATACTCAGGGATTGAGTAGATTTAATAAAAAGCATGGTCAGCATTAAACTTGTTAAACTGTAAGTGTGAACATGTTGTAAGAATCTTTTGTGCTATATATACACTTTAGCAACCATGTGTTTTGTGTGAATGAGTGCAATGTTTAATTTATACAATCGATTCTGCTTAATTGGGATACATCGGGCCCCAAACATTTTGTCACAAATAAGCAAAGTTTAAGGTAGGTAAAAAAAAAAGTTATTGAGCTTTTTATGTGAATGCATATTATATCAATTCGAGTTCTCTCGAAATCATTTTAAGCTTTATTAAATTTTTTAATCAATTACAAATAAATAAAAATTATCAAAACAAAATTATATATTATTATAATAGTAACCCAATAAATCGACATGAGTTGTTCAATTTCTACAACCGCTATATCAACACTGATTTGTAGAAAACTGCAAAAAACTGTCGCATCTCTAGCGTAAATAAAAAATTACATTTTTTTTTATATAATGAATTGGAATACATTCGAAAAGTGTTCATTTTTCAATGTATGTCTAGAAATATTTAAGTAATTTGGATAAATAAAATGGATATAGCGGATTTTGATACTCACTTCGTGATTTATACGGAATATAGAGGTTTTTGAAACTCAACTGACCTGAGGGGCTTGTTTCTACACCCGCCATTTTGGCAAAATAACTGCTTGTGAATTCCGATATAGAGGGTTTGGATAGTAACTTCTTGAATGATATAGCGGCTTTTGTTTCTCACTCACAGTTTCAACATGGTTTTTGGTAGTGATAAGGGAGGTTTTGAAACTCAATTTTAGGTTAGTCTTGTTCCTTGCAAAAATGTGAACAAGATGTCATACTCAGATCATTTTGTCAAAAAATCGGATATAGGGGGTATTGAAATTATAGGACTCACATGAAAAGAATGTTCTTAAACACAAAAAAAAAAATCTGCAGCCTGTCTTGTGTTTTTGTAGAACTTTACATTGACGAATGTCGTAAGTCTACCAAATTTCTGCCAAATTAACTCAGAACGCTCGCCCTTTTTATCTAAAATTCGTTTACCGAGTCAGGTTCAGTTCACGTATGACTTCAGTTCAGAATTTGAATGGTGTCCCAGATAACCAAAGTTATTTAATATTAGTTTCTTTATTTGGTTTCTGTTCCTTTGATTTTGGCCAAAATAACTGGCTCTCCCAATAACCCAGTGGACCAATTAAGCGGAATCGACTGTACATATTATGCACATTCGTTTCCATTAAATTGACCGTTAACTACGGTGTCGAATTCCAACAGCAAAATTAGTACATATTTTTATGCAATAAAATGGTAAGATTTTGTAGCCTGTAAAACTGTGCTATGAATGTTATATTGTTACTTTCCCAATTACGTCCTATACTAACGTTTGTCTATTTAAATACAGGATACAAGTGAAACAATTGAAAAGATAAATAGTCAAGAATGTTTGAAGAACCCTCCCACCGGTGAGAAACTTAAAAATACTTTTTTTCTAAATCGCTTATTGGTTTAAGTCCTGCTAAATTTGATATCGTCAATTCGAAGAAGACTAAAGTGAATAAAAAATTTTTAACAGTTGCCACATCAAATGATGACCATAGTAATCACCAAATCATGTACCATGTACCTAAATCATTTTATCTTTTTTTGCAGAAACTAATGTTGATTATTACAATGTGCTGCCTAAAAGGATGATAATAATCCCAATTCATTCGTTTTTTTACGGCAATAATCGAATATTTAGAAACCCACTCAGTTACTTGGGAGGACCAATAATCCCTGAGAATCAGATGACGAGTTTGGAATCTATTCTGTCATTAGAATAGGAAAACTGAAGACAGATTTAAGCCTGCAAATAAATGGTAGGTTCGTCAGTATCACGTGAATACGCAAAGATATCTTAGGAATTTAATATTATGTAGTCCTATTAAATACTCATAATTAATTATTACGCTATTGTATATTGTTATCAAAGAATTTTCAAATTTGTTTTGAATGTGACTGCAATTTAAATTTGTTTGAAGTGACTCTATTATGTATTTAGTCAAATGTGATAAAGGAATACTTCCGAGGTAGGCCTGTTTTAGTTGTATAATAAATAAGTCTCTGAATATAATCATCTTTTATTTCCTACCAAAGAAGAATCTACACATTACATACTTCATTCCAAATAAAAATTAAATATTATATTGGACTTGTACTGACGATATGTTTATCTAGTGGTAATTCTAATTTATAGATTTATCCGATTTCAGTGACTTCTCTAATATGAATAATATTTCAAATGGCAGAAAAGAGAGAAAGACAATGCTGCAGTATAAAATATAATTTAAAATTACAATGATTTATTCTTACAATATAAGAGAAATACACAACACAGAATGTTTATTCGTAGTTACAAGGTGGTTTACAAAACTTCAAAAACTAAATTCATAGATTGGGCACCAAAATAAACCAAAAAAAAATTTTTCAACAAAGAACACAAGAAATGCCATGTTTCATGACAAGATTCGTAGAAAATATGTTTAACAAGGTTAGCTCATCGAGGGGATAAAACGGTGATTGGCCACGTAGCTTGAAGTCCGTGTTCGACTGGGAGATTTGAATTAACTGCAATACAAGTGGCAGTGTTTTACTTCAAGCTACGTCACGCATTCAAAATTTCGAAAGCGACCTGACAAGTTATTTTTCGGATAAAACCCATATGAGCTAACCTTGTTAAACGCACTTCTACGAACCTTGGTGACCCAAAAGTATAACCATTCTTCACAATATGTAGAACCGTGTTTCACCATCATTTGTAATTCAAATGGGGTGGAGATACATGTACAATGTCCGACAAAGGATAAGTATAAGAGAGACAGAGTGCGTACGGACAAGAACTTTGAAAGGTACTAAGTCAGTGACGAGATTGGTTTCCATTCGTATCTATATGAAATGCATTTCCAATGTTCTTCTTCATTCTGTGCCTTTCTATGGGTTTCAGAGAAAAGTTAAAATGGAGTATAAGGCTCGGATTCACTGCTAGACATGCGCAATTCCTATTTACATGAAGTTGAGTCACAAGTCACAGCCGCATCAGTGGATATTGTTAAATTAAACTTGATTTAAAAAGGAAACGCGCATCCAGCAGCTTAGTGGAATCCGGATCTTAATGTGCAATTTAATTCTCATTATATTAGATTTGCGGACCTAATTAAATTGAAAGTTTGGCCTACACAAATTTCCCTAATGTGGAAACTGGCAAGTGGAACGATGTGTTTGAGATCTTCATGGATGGATTACAATAGTATTAGTATTATGTAGATTTCAAATCTCATTTTAGTTCTGTAACACCTATAAGATTAAAGGACAAGATATTTTTAAAAAGAAAGTCATTATTATTTGATAGTCTTTATTTTACGCTATAAAATCATTGTTATTTTTAATTACATCAATCAAACACAGATCAATAATGTTGACGACGAGCATCGAGAGAATTTTATGACAATTTGTAATACATATGTATGTTTGTGTGCCTTACACAATTTAAAAATTGTCTTCAAATAAAGTTTACCAGAAAATACACTTAACCGTGTTAGTTAAGTTGTTCAGCATATGATTGACAAAGAATTGTTGCATTTGACCTTTTTAACGAGTTGACCCCAACAGAGATATAAACCCCACTGATTTCAAAGGTTCACCAGGATACTCAACTAAATTCTAATAGGTACATCGTTAAAACATTGCATCAAGTTTGAACATAGATCCGTTCTGTTACATATTACCTAGGTGGATGTAAATATTACATGGTGTAATTTAGGATATTGACATGATTTTTTTTTTGTAAAAATAGGCTTTTTTTAAATTCCTCTACGCCGGTGTCTCACCAAATAAGCGCTTCTGATATTGAAGCAGTTATTCATGAGAATGTGATTAAATGGGCATAAATAAATTCAGTCATAAGCGAGTTTAAACAATGACTTAATTTTCAGTAAAAAAAAAATTATACAGAGTCAGAGGTCAGCAACTTGCAGTTTTTGCAATCAAAAAGAGTCAAATCATAACTTTTATATTTATTATAAAAGTAGAATGTTTCGGGGTATACTTTTTCCTGAGAATTGCTGACCCATGACCCAAGTGGTATAATTTTTTTTGGTATTGCTCCCTCATATTTTTAAATTATTACATAAATCACACAAATATTTTGTATCGAGTTCACAATAAAAAATCATTATCGAAAAAATAAATCAAATCCCTCAAACATAAAGTCAAAGATGGCTTGCTCTGCCTTTGGTACTCTTTCAATTATACCATCATAAAATCCATTTACTATTGGGACGCAATCATTGCGGCTCATATTTTAAATGCCAAAAAATAATTTTAAAAAACTTTACTTTAGTTATGGACGAGACAATGAGATGTTAATTCACAGAATGTCTAAAATAACATTTGAAATCAAATCACTTTTTGTACATTCAAAATCAATAATAAAAAATGTATTGAAGAAAAGTATCTTCAGGAATATGATTCACGCCTCACTCAGTCACATACACCACACACAAGCACACATTTAATTAAATAATTGGAAAAATATCTACTTAAAATTAAGTTCAATTTTGATAAATGATTAAGATTTTAAATGCAAACTGCTGCAGTTAGGTACTGTTATTTATTATTGGTGTTCACTTGATGCAACCATCATGGATTAGCAGGTGGTTCTTTTTTGCTTTCGTCTGTACTGCTTACTTTCATGTCTTCTTTAGATTCTTCCGCTGTTAAAACAAAAATACAACATTACTTATATCCTGTGGTGATTGTGGTTGCCACCACAAATTGACAAAATCACTTTCTTTCAAGTTTCTTATCTTTGAATCTTATCTTACTTGTCACATTCAGAGGAAGCCACAAGCCAAAACTGTATATTCTTTGTGTGCCTTATGTCGCCTTGAATGTATTTAGAAGAACCCTGATAATTCAGAAAAACCCATAATTCTAATTTTTACAAACAAATTTTTTTATTGAATTTGAAAAAAAATCACATGAAAATTTGTTTGTGTACTTTGAGAAAATTCGATTTGTGCAAAATATATTATTTAATTTAGTAAATCTGAAAGACAACCTTAGTCGTAAAATGCCACGAAATATCGCCTTACACGGTTATACATCATCGACTCGAATTTATCCAAAGCATACTTTTGGTATTCATAATGTAAACTGATAAATATATTCATAATATAAACAGGTACTAAATATTAATCTAATAGGAAATCTGAGAGTGAATGAAGTACTCACATTTAATTTCATCCTTGGCGCTGTTGAGTGCGGGAGTGGCCTCCTGCTTGTCGAGGCGCGGCCTCTTGCGGGGGGCTCCGGCCTTGAAGGATCGGTTGTCACGGCGACCGCCTCCTACCCCCACCCCCCCGGGGCCTCCCTCGTCCTCTGAGTCACTCAGCTCATTGTCAGGTGCTATTCTCTTATCCTGGAAGAAAAAACATTAATTTGGATTTAAAACAAAACACATATGGGGAATTTATTTATTTATTTATATTTATATATTTTTTTTTTTTACAGTTTTTTAGAGAAAATGTGTCCTAACTGGGGTACCCCGTTCTAAGGACACATTGTACAAGTTTTATTATTTTAATTATAAGTAAATACCTAATCTATGTTAAAATATTGCCAAGGGAAATTATTGGGCAGTAAGCATTGATATTTCATTGAATATTTCGGATCCCCAATGAAACCAAACATCAGATTTCGTCACCTCGCTTCGAAAGCATCTTTTGTAGACAAATTTGATCCTTGCAGACCAACAAAAGATAAAAACCAATATTTTCTGCAATCTTTTGATTGCGAAATAATGCATTTTCTTTTTGACATATAATGTTTTCATATCCCAATTTATGGAAACAATAATTTTGGTGTCGGTGTCATTTGTAATATCCATATGTTGTCTAGACTTTGTTGGTCGATGACAGTAAGGCATGGAACTGGCCAGAGTGGAAGGATGAAAGTTATAGAAATGAGATTCCTGAGACATTTGTGGTGAAACCATGTATGTGAAAATCCGGAATGAATGCAATGCTGATGTAAGCCTAATGAGCAATATTAAGAGCGGAAAGGAGGACCACAAGAATATATTGGAGGTGCAACAAACCTTATCACTTTGTGGTAGTCTATCATCCTTGTCAACTTTGTCTTCATCTTCAGATTCATCGTTCACAGCATCTTCAGGGATAGCTTGTACCTATAAAAATTGCAACATTATTAAAATTGTTTTTATTACAAATTATGTAATCTAGTTGTGACGCAGGAAAAATCCAAATACTTGCTGATTGCATTATTTCGCAAACTGTTTATTCCGCAAAATAATCTACATTGATAAACATTGTATTGGATTTCTAAAATTTGGGCATTTTATTTAAATGACAAGAGTAGACACATTTCATTTAGTTCATAAAATGAAATATACAATAGTTAGCTTTTAATCAATTAACAGTTCTGAATACCAAAGATAATAATTTTATTGGTGATTAATCATTGCAAAAGGGTAGAGTATATTTTTTGCCATTAATTTGTTAAGGGGATTTTGGCAAAAATTAGAATATTTGGGGGGTGAGGGGAATGAGGTAACTAGCGACGGGGAAGCACAAAGCACACTACCAACCAACAGTGCGACCCAAGAAAGAAATGTTATTGTAATGGAAATAACTATGTTTTCTATTTGTTTGGTACTTTTTGCTGAATATCATCAGTGTATCAAAGTCCAATACCTTATTTCAAATTTTTAAAAAAAGTAATAAAATACCGATTTGCAAAACCAACTCTGGGAATTTCTGCTGATTCTGATACATTCATTAGATTGAAAATAAATTATTAACATTTTTCACTAAACTACCCCACCAGGGGATGCCTTAGTCTCACGGGCTCTTGTGCACATTCACAAAAAAACTTTAAAAATTGTTAAATTTCCTGGTTTTAAACAAAAAAGTATTTTATTTTATTAAATACTAGCTAGCTGCTTCCCGGCAAGCGTTGCTGTGCCATTTAAAAAAGAAATTGTTTTTCCCTGCGTGTCCTTTCCCATTCTTCCCGTCCCCCTACCGCCTCCCCTTCCTCTCCCGTGTCCCCTTCCCTCTCGCGTTCCCACTCCGCCTCCTCCACCTTCCCTCTCCCCACTCCACTCCCCCCCGTCCCGCGAATTCCCCTCCCGATTTCCTCTCCCCCTTCCCCCTCCTGCGTTCCATACATTCATTCCCGGTACATTCAGCTTTCAAACAGCTCTTGTGCCACCTATTGCAATTTTTTATACAAATTTCGTAATGCCAGAGCTCACCAGTAGTTTTATACAAACCTTGTCCTGACAATAACGAACACAGAAAAAAAAAGAATTATCGAATTTGGTGCAGTCGTTCGGAAGTTATGCGCGTACATACATTTCGACGATTCATTTTTATTTATATAGATGTCAAACCACAAAGTGATTGCTTTCTACAATAATTTTAAAAATTGTATACAACAGTTTATAAAATATAACAAAGTGTTTATTCAAGTGGTGTTTTCACTAAAATATTTGTTCAGAGAGACTTGGGTTGATCTAAGGTAGGCTTAGTGATTTAAAAGAGGTGTGTTACCTGTACACCAGGCGCATGCGGTAACATCCTCAGATTCTCAAACAGCCTGTTCTTGATTTTCTCCAGATACTCTGACGTGTTCTGGTTGGTCATATTGCTGGGACTGATGTGAAGTTTGAAGTCGGGTCCAAAGTACTCGAAGTAGTCATTGTAGGGAAGTTCGTTGGCGATCTCGCAGCCGAGGGCCACAGAGGTCTCGTAGGTCCAGCAGCGGGACACGTTGCGGATGGTGTAGCCCCCGCCCCCCACCAGGAGGAAGGGCAGACCAAACTTCTTCACCAGCTCCACACAACGGCCGTGGCCTCGCACTGTTAGATTGAAGCAGCCCAGACGATCACCTAGAAATTTTTCAGGTTAATTATAAAGTATTATTGGAATATACTATATTTATTAAGTAACTGGAAAATTTAATAAATGTCAATCAGGGGTACACATTGGATTTTTTTATCAAATCCTAATTCTTAAATAACTACATTAGTTGGTAAACAAGCAGTTTTACAAGCTGTAATATAATGGAAATGGAAAAAAAAGGTTGTACTAAGGTTATATCAATTTGAAGGTATGTATTATAAAGAGACAACCATTTATAAATATTTAAAGAGATAATACTACATACCTGTCAAAGAGTCTGCTCCGCACTGAAGAACCACAGCTGAAGGCTGGAAAGTCTCCATGACCTTGGAGATGATGGGAACGAAGATGGACTCGTAGGATTCATCATCCATGCCATCCCGGAGGGGAATGTTCACAGCGTAGTACTTGCCCTTGCCAGCTCCTATATCTCTCAGGTCTCCTGCAAATGTAATGAATGATGCCATTAGGATCGGTAATTTAATGGCTCTTTCAAATTACAAGTACTGTTCGTTTGCAATGCCTTTCTTGAGCTTACTCCGTGACCACAAGTTACCTATTATGTATCATCAGTATCAAACAGTATTCATAGCCTAGGGACTATACGGTTGAAATTTAAGAATACGTCTAAAAATACAACTTTGACGCTGCGCCTTAAGCAAAACCGTTTTCATGGAATTTGAATACAAATTTAATTTTGTAATGGAACAGAATAAAAGCAATGCCAAAAGATGGCACCACTTACGTAACAGCTAGCGTGATAAGCATCGCCTGGCAGGTGTAAGTACTGCTGGATTTGTAATTTCGTGTATCTCTCCGGATATGAAGAGTTTGATACGAGATAATATGATTATTATTGTAACTGGCAGTTGTGAATAATAATACTACGTGACTATATATTATATATGACGTCATTGCCTGTCACGGTTACTTTGTCCCGGTGACTAGCTGTTACAAGACCCCAGTAGATCTGAGGAACTAGATATTTTTGGAGCCAGTTCCTGTCGGATTTATAAAATGGTCACCAACACTCAAACTGGACGAAGCCGAACCAAAAGCCACTCGCAGGGTCTAGCAGCAAAAACCTGCGGAGCGGGTTTTTAATTGTTAGTTTAGTTTTATTGTTCTACGCAAGTCAAGAAGAATCGGAACTCTTGTTCGGTTGTTTTTAATTTCGACAGCTATCATAATCTTATCACTTCAGAACAAACTTATAAAAGATCGAGTAAGAATACTTAGCTTCCAAGGCAATGTAAAAAACTGAGGCTGAAAATAAAAATTTTAACAAAAAAAATGTAATCCGTACCTGTCCCAGGGAAGTATTCTCCATACTTATGGAAGGACACTGTCATAACCCTATCAGTGGTGTAGAAGGCTTCCTCCACTCCATCCCCGTGATGGACATCGATGTCGATGTACAGCACCCGCTGATGGTACTTGAGCAGCTCCAGGATACCGAGGACAATGTCGTTGACGTAGCAGAAACCGGATGCTTCTGATTTCTTGGCGTGATGGAGGCCTCCGCCCCAGTTGATGCAGATCTCCGAGGCCTGCTTGTTCAGTTTCACCGCTGCAGCCACGGAACCACCAGCCGACAGCTGGCAGAACTCGTAGAGACCGTCGAATACCGGACAATCTTCACCCACATTGACTGTAAAAAAACTTTCACTTATAGTAACATCACTATTATCACTAAGATTTTAAGGGTGTTTTTTTGTGGTTTTTGGCCATGTGTTGCTTTGAACCATCGTTATAAAACTAATTGTACAAAAACATATTTTGACAGAAATAAACTCTATTTTATGTAAACATGAGAACGGGTTGGTTCTACGACTCGTTCTTGAGTTCAACGGCTCGGCTGTGGAACGATTTGCCGGCCTCTGTGTTTCCTCCCTCCTACAACATGGGTCTCTTCAAGACCCGTGTTCACTCCTTCCTTTCCTCAAAAAGACCCTCCACACAGCATCTTCAAAGATGACATAGGCCCTGAGGGAAGTTATTTTCCTCAGGGCCTCATGTGTGGAGTTAATGTAAAAAAAAAAAAAAACAAGCACTTTGGTTTGATTGAATTGAATCTATTCACGTTGGTGAAAATAATGTATTGGAGTAATGTAATAAATGAATGAAAACTTACATCTCTGCATCTGCTTGTTGTATTCTGACATATTGTCGGGACGGATGGATCTTAAAAATCTGATGTAATCATCAGAGTGGAATTTCGTCATCTCATCTGCTGTTGCTTTATGAGGACGCTGCACAACAAAATAACAATTAATTCAATAACAATTAATTCAATAATGATTAATTCAACAACAATACTAATGTCTTCTAAATAGTGTCTGACTGAACTTTCGGTTTCGGCCTAGTTTCGGCCAAAAAACAAGTTTCGGCTTAGTTTCGGTTTCGGCCACAATCCAGCCGAAACTATGGCCGAAACCGAAACTGAATTCGGGAGGTTTCGTCCTGCGATCAGACATATTCGGTGCACTGAACTGCAAGCCACGAAATATCATTTTGCTGCGTCCGCGCGCTCATAGTGGTGTCAGGACTTCAGGACTTGATTCGTGTGAAAACTCTATTTTCATGCATAACTTGCAGAGTAGAGTGTAGAGTCAGGGTTGGCAGTGATCTGTCCGAGTCCTTTGAAGCGCTCCACGAGGTGAAACAAGGAGATGGATTGGCCTGCCTCTTATTCAACATAGCCTTAGAAAAAGTTATTCGTGACTCAGGCATTGAGATAAGAGCAATGATATTTGACAACTATGTGCAACTATTGGGTTACGCTGATGACATCGACATAATCGCGAAAACTCCCAATGCTTTACGTGACACCTTCATAAATCTTGAAAGTTCTGCTAAAAATATGGGTCTCATAGTAAACCATCAGAACACCAAATACATGGCCATAGGATGCGCCCAACAAACCCCAAACCCCAACTCTATCATGTGAAAGCCAAAATTTTGCAACGGTACCAAGATTCACATACCTAGGCTCCCTGATAACAAACGAGAATAATACCACAGAGGAGATCCAAAAGAGCATAGTGAACGCAAATCGCTGTTATTACCCCTTACAAAACCAAATAAAATCCAGACTGCTGTCCAGAATCACCAAGATATTAGTGTACAAAATACTTATTAGACCAGTACTCACATACGCAACTGAGACTTGGGTACTAACAGGAATGAGCGAGCACTGGATGTTTTTAAAAGGAAAATTTTGAGGCGTATCTTCGGACCGGTTTCAAAAAATGAATTTTGGCGCAGACGTTATAAACAATGAGCTATATACTCTGTTTAAGGATATAAACGTCACAAAATTTATAAAACTGGGAGGACTTCGGTGGCTGGGTCATGTAGATAGAATGAGCATCAAGCACCAAAGTCCCTGCTGAACTCAAGATCAACAGGGCGAAGGAGCCTGGGAAGACCAAATTTAAGATGGAGGGACAACGTCCTCAGTATATCCACCTTGAATAATGTAAACTGGAGAGAGCTGGCACAAAACCGTGATGAGTGGAGGAAGACTCGAGAGGAGGTCAAGACCCGCCAGGTGTTGTAGGGCCAAGAGTGATGATAACTTGCATTAAACATATTTTGTTATTGTAGGTAGGTAGGTACTTTTTAATTTTAATTATATTGTAGTTCATTAAAAAGAGTGTCATACAATATGACCAAAGTTTAGAAGAAATTATTTTGTTCTTAAGATGAAAGCTCTTAATTTAGTTTGAGAGAAAACACTTCTTTTTTTCATGTATTATTTGCATTAAAAATATTTTGTTATTGTAGGTAGGTAGGTACTTTTTAATTTTATTTATATTATTGTAGTTCATTAAAAAGAGTATTATTTGCATTAAAAATATTTTGTTAATGTAGATAGGTAGGTACTTTTTAATTTTAATTATATTGTAATTCATTAAAAAGAGTGCTATATAATATGACCAAAGTTTTGTAGAAATTATTTGGTTATGTGGTTAAATACAAAGTGTTCGTTTAAACTTTATAAGAAATTTTTTTGTTCTTGGATGAAAGAAATTTTTTTTTTAGTGTACCTAGGGAATGCAATCCCAGTATACCGGGATCCCGAAATACCGAGATCCCGCAGACATTTTGCGGGGCTAATCTCGGTCAAAAATTTTGCGGGATCCCGCTGGACTGGCGGGATTACGGAGAAGCGTAGTATGAAGAGTTCGAGATCAACAGTTGGGATCTGGCAATATGAGCAACCTTGAGGTTTTGATAAAGAAGGAAATGAATTACTTCCGAGTCCGGTGGATTAAAAGGCACATACCTTCAATTCACTTACAATGCTCTAATGACTATTGTTGCAACCAGCGTGGAAGCTGAATGAGCTGTTTCAGCCGCTGGCTACCTTGTGTCCAATATCATAAGCCGTTTATCAGACGACACAATTAATACTTTAACTTTTTTACAAAACTATTTCCAAAATAATGTTGATTACTATTTCCAAAATAAGTATGATGCTTATTGTACAAGAATATTATTTATCGTGTGAACGTTATTATTTAAATTTAAGTTGTTATGTAAATTTATGTCTTATCTTATTCTTTGCGAATTTATGACTTAAACTTTACCTATGTCTAACTAAAGGTATAAATAAACCATTTGAAATGTCCCAAAGAACTTGTTTGATTAGGTATAAATTTAAAACTCTAAAAACAAGGTTGGTAGATCGAGGTATTAGGTCTTTATTATACAATTGATTAGATATCTACGTCCACCCTGCTGGATCCCGCAAATACCTGGATCCAGCGGGACTAAGATTGTTCAGTCCCGCAAATACCTGGATTGACATGGTCTTGCGGGATTGCATTCCTAAGTGTACCTAAACAAATTAGGTTTAAAAAAAGTAATTTTGTTTTCCACCTTTTATTTTATGTTATTTGTTAATAATTTTCTAATAGGTAATACCTACTATTTCTTTTTTAAATATTATTTACGAAGCGATTTACGATTACGATTTCAAAAAGCGTTAATAATTTATTTGAATTTAGAAGTGATAATTATGTTTATTTTTAGTTCAAATATCAGAGACTGATGGTAGGTTTCTTCATTTACCGAGAATGCTAAATGCAATGCTAATTGTAAAAGTAAACGGTCAAATGCATAGAAATTTCGTTTAAACTTTAAATTTCAATCGTTTACTTTTACAATTAGCATTGCATTTAGCATTCTCGGTAAATGAAGAAACCCACCCTGAATGATTGATATGATTTAAAAATAAAGGCTGACTGATTAAGATTTTTTTTTTTCATGAAAACATGACCTTATATGGAAGTTTCGGTTTCGGCCGTAAAAACTAGTTTCGGTCAGACACTACTTCTAAATTAAATACAAATCTTGTATTACTCATTTCAGAAGCAGTGAAGCCGAATTTAGGTAAATAAATATTTATATAACTTACATAAATTTCCATTTTTCTGTATAGTCCATAATTCAAAAGTAGGTTGTGAGTCATGCGTATGCGGTGCGGCTTCATGGGGTGGCCCTGCCCGTAGTAGTAGTTGCCTATGTCACCTAAACAATCACAATACATTCAGATTAGTCATTTACAACAGTAGCAGGCTGTTGCTTGGGATTTTTTTACATTAACTCCACACAGGAGGCCCTGAGGAAAATAATTTAACTCAAGAACAAGTCGTAGAGGTGACCCATTTTCATGTGACAAATTAATTGGGCGTACGTTTGGCATGTGTTCGTTGGAGATAACCTTTCATATGTTCCAACCCACCCCCCCACCAAGCCTGAAAATCTTAGTGCGGCCCGCGGGTGATGCTACAAAGGTACCCGAGAGTAAAAAGGTACCCGAGAGTAAAAAGGTACCCGAGAGTAAAAAGGTTCCCCAACGGTAAAAAGGTTTCCCAATGGTAAAAAGGTTCCCCGACAGTAAAGAGGTTCCCCGACGGTAATAAGGTTCCCTGACAGTAAAGAGGTTTCCGACGGTAAAGAGGTTTCCGACGGTAAAGAGGTTCCCGGACGGTAAAGAGGTTCCCCGACAGTAAAAAGGTTCCCCGATGGTAAAAAGTTTCCCCGATGGGTTTCTGTTTTGCGATTTGTACAGAGTAACACTTGTGTACTATACTATTTCCACTCCAATGTCGAGTGTCACTAGACATTGATTTTGTTCCACCAGCTCCAATATCGAGTGACACTCGACATGGTGTAATACATCTTTTTGTGGGCAATTTTAAGATGGGAGAATTTTTTTTACTAAAATTTGAAAACAATTGAAAGACACATTCTAGAATCGCACAATACTTTAGTACTAAGGTCCTGGGATGGATGAGTTTTCTTTAGTGCTGCGCCTCACTGCGGGTAGAGGCGCAGGCATCGATGTTACAAAAGTACACTAGTAATTGTCGCACCGTGCTGTCGTCAACATCTTATCAACTGTGCATTATCGTGTTTGTTTTCATGCAAATACTCGCTGAATGGATTATTTGTGATTTCTATTTTCTATAACTTGATTGTGTATTAGTGAAATAATCCTCGATCCCGTCATATCTAAAAATATAAAGTGAGATATGTCAAAAAGGCCAAAAGCCGAAAATAAAAATCTAAATGAAAACGACACTCAGGTAAGTGATTTTTAAATAATTATTATATCAAACATATGACTAAAATTCTTAATATACTCTAGCATTTTTTAATACAGAATTGACTCGTATTTAAAAATAAACACTTTAAAAAAAATAAAAATTTCAAAGGTACTCATTTTACATAGTTTATTTAAGTGGTGCATTAAAGCACCATCAGCGAAATACAGGGGTAAAAACTTTGGCATTATTTTATTCATAATTACCGGCATCAATTGCTAATACTGTGTTTTTTCTTCTGAATAGGATGAATCCAAAGGACTTTTTACCGCACGAGAGGCTGCTGACTTCCGAGAGAATTGTAATGTCAATGATGAAGATGGCGAAGAAGATATTCCAGATGTGGTCGTTTTACCACCTGAAGTCGCCGAAGTTACTGATGAAGAGGATTTTGATGACAATGATTTACATGAAGACTGCGTTTAGCCATATGTTCGGGGATACGGCAGGAACTTTGGAAATCCACTCCAAGAGGCTGATGAGTGAACCTTCAACAACTCCATCCCAACCCCATCCATCAACATCTTCGTCATCAATGCCAAGGGAAATGCGTTGGAAGAAATTGAAACCTAGTTATTCGTGAGTGCCAAACAACGTTGAGAATAGAAGCGTCAAAGATGTGAAAAGAAAATTAGTGGGTAAATCTTGTACTGAGTTCTTTGAACTATTTTTTAATGATGATCTTATTAACTTAATTGTAGAACAATCAAATGGTTACGCTCTATTCAAAAACAAAGTAGCCACACCGTTGACGATCAATAATATTATAAAAACATTTATAGGATTTTTATTGTACACTGGGTATTATTATAGGTTTACCTCGTGAAGAAATGTATTGGTCTCTAGATGAGGACATTACAAATCCTTTTGTAAGGTCATGCATGACCAGACAAACCTATCATGACGTCAAGAGTAATTTACATTTGGCTGACAATTTAAATATCGATACGACTGACAAACTTTATAAAGTTAGACCATATTTATAATTGTTGAATAAAAATTTTAAACAGTTTGGAATTGTAAGGCATGCGCTGTCAATAGACGAACAAATGATGCCTTATAGAGGAGAGCATTTGTGTAAAATGTATATTCATGGCAAGCCTATCAAATTTGGATATAAGTCGTGGACATTGGCTTCTGCAGATGGATATATTTATGCATTTGATATATATACTGGAAAAAACAAAGCGCCGTCAAATACTAATAATTTGGGTATGGGAGGCAACATTGTGAAGGATCTTCTGAAAAGTGTACACTCCAGGAAATCACATTGTTTATTTTGATAACTTATTTACATCGATCCCACTTTTGAAATATTTAAGGGATTATTTGTTTTTCGGTACTGGTACGATAAGAGAAAATCAACTAAAGAACATCGGTACACTAAAAACAACCAAACAAATGAATAAATTACAAAGAGGGGAATATGGTTATAGATTCGAAAAAAACAATGAGATACTGGTTGTTAGATGGAAAGATAGTGCTGTAGTTACAGTGGCATCTAATTTTGATAACGTAGAGCCCATTAAAAACGTATCGAGGTATTCAAATATTAAAAAAAGATATATAAATGTCACTCAACCCAGTGCTCTTACCCAGTATAATCGTTTTATGGGAGGTATTGATTTAGCGGATAATTTCATTTCAAACTATAGAATAAGGGTTTGTGGTAAAAAGTGGTGGTGGGCAATATTCTCCAACTTCTGTGATATGGCACTTTGTAATGCATGGAAATTATGCCAAATGGTTCATCCAGAAGAAAATATGAGCCTTTTGAATTTTTGAAGAAGTGTGGCCACCGCACTCATGAAGTCGTCAAAAGTAAATTCTTCTTCTATTGGAAAACCCAGTAGATTTGCGACAACACCGAGGTCAAGTATAACAGGGAGTAGTCATTTTTTTAAATAAAGGGGAAAATAGAAGAAGATGTCATTCACACACATGTAACGAATTATACCATACCAGAAAAAGTGTTTATTGTAATATTTGTTATGCTAATTTCTTATTATGTCTTTTAGAAAGGTGCACTTTCTTACTTATACATACAATATCTTTAATTTTAAATATGATTTATAAATGAAGAGAAATAAATCCACTTTCAAATAAACTTGTTTGGTTTTTACTTTTTACCTCCCTATTTCGCTGACGGTGCGAAAACGCACCACCTCATATTTTTGTAAGTATAAGTGTTTCCATTTTTTTAAATTTTTTTTTTCTTAATTGTGTGTTTATATACTACATATCCAAATTTCATCAAAATCTGACCACGGTTACTGATAGCGGTGAAATATGGGTTAACTTGGGAGGCAGGAAAGGGTACGGCAGCCCCGGGAACCTTTATTCATTATATGGTGGATAACAAACACCTCTGCCATAGGTCACCCCCAAATGGTTCACTACATTTGGTGATTTAGCAGGAGTGCCCGGGTTCATGGGGTGAGGTTTGTCTGGGTCTTGGAGGCGGATGACCAGGACACACTGAACCCCAGATTCCTACCCACCCCTTAAACCCTTTTCCTTCCCAGAACTCTTCTCTCCTTCCTTTCCTTAAAAAACCCTCCACACAGCATCCCAAAAGATGACATAGGCACTGAGGGATTTTTTTTTCCTCAGGGTCTCCTGTGTGGAGCTCATGTAAAAAAAAAAAAAAAACTAACTAATTATCTTCAATTAATGAAATATTACAATTTGAGGTTTTACTCGTTAAGTTAAAAACAAACATTTTATTAAATTAATTTGTGTTATTTCACAATTAATTAATTAAAAATAATATACAGTACATAATATATTATTTGCAACACATTATAGAGTAGTGATGATACTCTCAGGATTGCCTTATGAAAGACCGTCCATCTTTCAGAATCGAAACATGTTTTGAAAGCGTTTCAGTCATGTTTGATGACCAGATCTAAATTGCCAGGTACCACCACCTTCCTCTTCCCCACATTCTTCCTCTTCCCCACATTCTTCCTCTTCCCCACATTCTTCCTCTTCCCCACATTCTTCCTCTTCCCCACATTCTTCCTCTTCCCCACATTCTTCCTCTTCCCCACATTCTTCCCCTCCCTAACGCCTCCAGCGTCAACTAACTAGCCTCCCTAACACCACATAACAATAATTGGGGAATCTTTTTGCCTACCACTGACTTCGAACAATGGCTTAAGTGCAGTTGGGATTAAATACACCTAGAACCATTATAATATATGTGAGCCATACATATACAGTAGAATTCGGATATAACGACTTTGCTTAACGACGGCTTACCGTTTTTAGCGACGACAATGTAAACTCAAGATAGGTTTCATAGTTAGGTACAAGGAAACATATCCGTTTAGTATGACTCTGTTTAGTACGACTCCGTTTTAAGCGACCAGCTGCTTAAAGCAACCTATTAATGATAATTCGCCTGGTTAGAATGACGCGTAGTGTTTTGTTTACAAATCCTAAGCACCAATACCTCGCCGCCTCGCCTACTCCCCGCACCCGGACACTCCCCACGTGCTAACACCTATCCTTATTACCACAGTCAGTGTTTATTTATCATTTGTTGTGACTAGGTTAAAAGCTTGTCACAATGATTTCCGTGAAGCGAAAGTGTTTTTCAATTGAAGAAAAAAGTGCTATATTACACTGTTTAGAAGCTGGTGAATCAAATGTATCCCTCACAGAGGAGTTCGGCGTGTCTCTTCTTAAAACAAGCTTAAATTATCTGGCCGTTTTGTGCATCGTCAGTTAGTACGACAAAGTATCGCCGGCCCCTTGAGGGTTATTATATCTGGATTCTACTATACATACAAATTGATAGACTTGCCCTAACATAAAATCTGGGTATCATTTCGACGAGCTGGAGGCAAATCATGTGATAATATTTTTGGCAACAGGAGGGTTTGAGAATGTTTTGAATAAACTACGACATAAGTTGTATGTTAACCCTTAGCGGAACATTTGACCTTTTCTTTCAATACCAATTTTTTTTTTGCATATTTAGGTTCATTTGGATGTTAATAAATGAAGAAAAATAATAAAAAATATATTTGTTATTATTTGAGATTTATTCAAAAAATTGATGTGGTTATTCCAGAGTACCACTGCTCCAGTAGCATTTTATTTTGTTAATTTTGAAAAATAAAAATAATGGTTTCAAATAATTAATAATGGTGAATAACAATGTGAAACCTGTTACACATAATATGTACATTATTTTTTATGGTAGTCGTAAAAATCTCTACTGGGGATTTTCCAACAAGCCTTGAAATTTTACACCTGTTTCCTCCATAAATGGTTCAATGTTCTTAATTTTGTCTATATTCCTCACCCATTCGTACTTCTCGGGTATATTTTCAGATGTCTTTGTTTGAACCGTAAGTAATGACAACAAAGAAGATTTCTTCTGGATTTATTTCATCTTCACTCAAATCGTCAACTTCAGATTCGGGATCTGACGGCAAATCTATGACATATGCATTTATTTCCATTTGGAAAAACATCAAAATAACGTTTATTAGCAAAATGCAGTAACATTAAAAAAAAAATTAAGGTCAGTGCAGATTTCGCTAGTGGAGCTGTGGTACACTTGCAGTAACACATGAAAAATTCAACTCACGAGTGGTAATTAACATATTTCGATATAATTCTCAAAATAATCACAAAAGAACATTGTATTTGAATAGAAAATTAGATTCTTACCATAATATTTGCACAGAAAAGAGGTTTTTTGCAACACTGATCTCCTCCAAAATCCAACAGTCAAAAAATCTCTAAGGCTACGTCCGCATAGGCAGGCGGCTGGCTTAGCACCTAGAGCCTAGTGGCTTGCACTCTGGCTACTTGCTAGGATACATGGTGGCCGCACTGAAGGTGGTTTGCGTGGTGGGTAGCTAGGTGCCTAGGTCATTTGCTTGTCGGCACGTTGACGAGATGTCACTTTCAAAAATAGTTCTAAAACTGGTACTTAGAGAAAATTCATATTTAAAATATTCCATTTCACTGTCTTATCCATCATGTTGGGTTCATGGCATAAATAAGTCACGGTCAAGTCATGGGGAGTTAAATGTTCTGTATAAACGATGTAGATTTTTAAACAGTGCATTACAAACCAAAGAAATTTTGTTGAATTATTTCAACGGAATTGGTTTGATTACCTGGCAGAAAAGCTCATTGCCTGAAAACATAATCCAACGCCATAACCATAATATACATTCATAACCATGTACGTTTTTAGATTTTCACGGCTAAAAGTATTTTCGTTATATGTTTTTGGGGTGTTATGCCGTGTTACGCCATCTCCTTCTTTAGCCAACGTTTCGGGCAGCGTTACAGTGTCTATCATCAGGGCAGATGAGCTGCAACACGGCATAACACCCCAAAAACAAAAAACGAAAATTCATAACCATAATTAACTTCTCAATGCAAAAAAAAAAAATTTCATCATAATATCACTTTTCAGTACAAACCACCTTCCTATAGTTTGCATTTTTATGGAGCTTTTTTATTAGCTGGATTCCACATCAAAGACAAGGTTCTCTTTTTAAAACTGATGCAATTAATATTTCATACATTTTTTACTTCTAAAATGCCTCGCGCCTAGTGGCAAAAAACCAACACATTGGTTTACTTCGATAGACGCTAGGCGACTGTCTAGGCACCAAGCGCGCAGTGCGGCCGGTCGCGAAAATTCTAGAACATTCGTTTTCCTAAGCTACTCGCTAGGTGATTCGCTAGGCTCTAGGTGCTAATCAAGCCGCATGTCTGTGTGGACGTAGCCTAACTGAATGACAAAAATGTTGGTAAACCACAATGATATTCAAATTTTGAAGAAAGTTTTTGGCAGCGGTCAATAGATGGCAGTATCAGTTACTTCAATAAATACGTGTTATTTTAAAAAGTGCACTGCTCCTCTAGGAAATAATTATTCTGTGTGCTCACAGGGATACCACAAAACCGTTAACCACCGAAGAGCGCATATTGAAATAACCAGACACTGCACAGAAAAGTAAAGGAAGGGAACAGTTTGCTAAAAATAAATAATTAGGGTTACAAAAAAGCATTTGTAAAAGTGACTAAAAGTGTAACAAAATATTCAATTTTGCCTGATCCTTTGTTTACCCAATTTGGGATTTGTAGTTAGGTTTTACGCAGCCAGCATTTTGCGCGCCATTGTAAAACTGACTAATAATACGTAGGCAGATTTTATTTTCGAGGACTAAATAGTGATATTACAATGCGAGTTGCCTATATATTGTCAAGATTCATTTTTGGACAAATCACAGAAAGGGAGACGGTCACGCCGTCTCTCCGCTCCGCGCAACATAGTTTGTTCCCCTTTCCCTGGTGGGTTGGTCTATCAATTTGAATGTCTATGATTTACAAGGTGGGTAGCAAAATGCTAAAATAATAAATCCAAGATTTGTTTTTTCTAACACATTTTTACACTATTAATTTCAAAGTCAACATGGTGGGAAGGAAACTCCTTGAATTCAATAATTAATAATAATAAACAGGTTTTTACATAAATATTTTCCAGGAAAAACTATACATAAAATACTTAGAAAAGAGGCATGGCTAAAAAAGATTAGATTAGGATTCAGAATATAAAAAAGAAAGTACTAACTTTATTTCTGTACTTTATAATGGTAATTGTTCAGAACAAACGTCAACGGTTAATACGCACTTTTTTTTGATAAAACTTTTAGATTCTTCTTAATTACCATAAAAGACAACTATTTGCATTGGGGGAGGTTGAAAATGTTACATTTTTAATTTTATTTACGTAAATTGAAAATTTGCTTTCACACTGTCAAATCCATTGATATATATATATATACTAGATGACTAACGACCGCGCCAAAGCATTGCCACTGTACATATGTCCAAAAGCATATGCCCCGCTAATGTCAGTTCAGTGCTCATTGTGACGCCGACAGACTTGTGCCGGACGATACGCGATCAAAACTATCACCAAAATGGTTAAATGCGTCGCGAAAAAATGCGATTCAACATTATAAAGCAAGTGGAATTACTTTCCACACCTAAGTTTATTGTTTACATATTCACATTTAATTAAAAAAAGCAGAAAATGAAATAAAATGTTAAATACTCTAATATAGGTTCAGTGTTGCCACTAAAAAGTCGTTTTGATTTTCCCACATTAATGGGAGAATACATAATTTATGGAATAAGTTACTATGGAGGTAACCATATTAAAATACTTAATAAAAATTATGTTTTCATCTTCATACAACATACTTCATTAAAACTTATTTTAGTTTATTAATGAATAATCTAGTAAGTAATTATATTTTTTTACATATTTTATATTAATAATTTTGCAGGGTACCATAAGATGCAGCACGACGTGAGAAGTGGGTGGAAATAATTCGATTGCTGAGAAAAGAACTTTGAAAACACTTTTGAAACAATTTCGGTTTGAGTATTATATACTATTGGTTCAATAAAAAATATTGGAACAAATAATGACTTCATTATTTCATTAGTTGTGCATTCTTTTAGTCGTATGATAAAAAATACATATTTAAAATAATTTTAATAAGTTTATTTTATTACAAACTAACCATTGATATATATATACTAGATGACTAATGACCGCGCCAAAGCATTGCCACTGTACATATGTCCAAAAGCATATGCCCCGCTAACGTCAGTCCAGTGCTCATTGTGACGCCGACCGACTTGTGCCGGACGATACGCGATCAGAACTATCACCAAAATGGTTAAATGCGTCGCGAAAAAATGCGATTCAACATTATAAAGCAAGTGGAATTACTTTCCACACCTAAGTTTATTGTTTACATATTCACATTTAATTAAAAAAAGCAGAAAATGAAATAAAATGTTAAATACTCTAATATAGGTTCAGTGTTGCCACTAAAAAGTCGTTTTGATTTTCCCACATTAATGGGAGAATACATAATTTATGGAATAAGTTACTATGGAGGTAACCATATTAAAATACTTAATAAAAATTATGTTTTCATCTTCATACAACATACTTCATTAAAACTTATTTTAGTTTATTAATGAATAATCTAGTAAGTAATTATATTTTTTTACATATTTTATATTAATAATTTTGCAGGGTACCATAAGATGCAGCACGCCGTGAGAAGTGGGTGGAAATAATTCGATTGCTGAGAAAAGAACTTTGAAAACACTTTTGAAACAATTTCGGTTTGAGTATTATATACTATTGGTTCAATAAAAAATATTGGAACAAATAATGACTTCATTATTTCATTAGTTGTGCATTCTTTTAGTCGTATGATAAAAAATACATATTTAAAATAATTTTAATAAGTTTATTTTATTACAAACTAACCATTGATATATATATACTAGATGACTAATGACCGCGCCAAAGCGTTGCCACTGTACATATGTCCAAAAGCATATGCCCCGCTAACGTCAGTCCAGTGCTCATTGTGACGCCGACCGACTTGTGCCGGACGATACGCGATCAGAACTATCACCAAAATGGTTAAATGCGTCGCGAAAAAATGCGATTCAACATTATAAAGCAAGTGGAATTACTTTCCACACCTAAGTTTATTGTTTACATATTCACATTTAATTAAAAAAAAAAAAACAGAAAATGAAATAAAATGTCAAATACTCTAATATAGGTTCAGTGTTGCCACTAAAAAGTCGTTTTGGTTTTCCCACATTAATGGGAGAATACATTATTTATGGAATAAGTTACTATGGAGGTAACCATATTAAAATACTTAATAAAAATTATGTTTTAATCTTCATACAACATACTTCATTAAAACTTATTTTAGTTTATTAATGATTAATCTAGTAAGCAATTATATTTTTTAACATATTTTATATTAATAATTTTGCAGGGCACCATAAGATGCAGCACGCCGATTGAAATAATTCGATTGCCGAGAAAAGAACTTTGAAAACACTTTTGAAACAATTTCTGTTTGAGTATTATATACTATTGGTTCAATAAAAAATATTGGAACAAATAATGACTTCATTATTTCATTAGTTGTGCATTCTTTTAGTCATATAATGAAAAATACAAATTAAAAATAATTTAAATAAGTTTATATTATTACAAACTAACGTAAAAAAACTATTTCATTGTTTATTTTGGGTAAAATTTCAAATAGTAGGCAACACCAAGCCGCTATTGCAGGTTTGCGTTTCTGGCTTTGTCTAATCCTAGCGGTGGTAATGTTCTCGTGACTTGTGCAAGTGAGACAAATATATGTTTACTTTCAAATGTTTAGTGATTCCAAAGCTACGTCGTTGCAGTTGTAGAGTGGTTACGCTTTTTTCGATGAGCGGTAATGAAGTTTGCTTCTCTATTTATATACCTCAATGAAACTATAAAAAAAAAACTATTTCATTGTTTATTTTGGGTAAAATTTCACATTGTAGGCAACACCAAGCCGCTATTGCAGGTTTGCGTTTCTGGCTTTGTCTAATCCTAGCGGTGGTAATGTTCTCGTGACTTGTGCAAGTGAGACAAATATATGTTTACTTTCAAATGTTTAGTGATTCCAAAGCTACGTCGTTGCAGTTGTAGAGTGGTTACGCTTTTTCGATGAACGGTAATGAAGTTTGCTTCTCTATTTATATACCTCAATGGTCAAATCACTCTGTTTGCAGTTCGGAACAAACGTCAACGTACTTTTTTTAATAAAACTTTTAAAATTAAGATAATATACACAAGCCCGCTACACAAACCCTGCGTAGCCAAACAAACCATTCAAAAACGTAGGCTGTTTTTTAAAGTAAAGATAACATACACAATCCCGTTACATAACCGTTGACGTTTGTTCCGAATATTGGTAAATATGCAGTTAGTCCACCTCACGGATAATACGGAATGTTCGTGTTGTCGAAGTTTGATGCACGGATAATACGGAATGTTCCTTTTTTAATTAATAGACAACCAAATATGACATTTGTCGGAAGTACCAATCTTATAAAATAAATTCTCTAAAATAAACTCGCTTTTCATCATACTTTTAAAAAACATCCCAGGTTTTGAATGGTTTTTTTGGCTACGCAGGGTTTGTGTAATTATTTTAATACATTTCTTTCCATGTTCTACTGTTATAAATACAGGTACAAACTTGTCAATGATGCATTCACTTTGTTTTACACAAAAATATTTTTTCTATGATTGGCAGCATTGATGAAATGTTAAAATAAAAACGATGAATAAACATGGCGTTACCCGCGTGAGTGAATTAATTTTAACAAAATTAAAATGTTAAATGCATATTTTTTTCATGTTATTTGGTCTCCCCCGACATAAATACTCACTTTTCGTAATAATAAAGCTAAATCTAACTGTTTGGATAAAAAGTTGGTAATTATCGGTTCGGACTGGCCACGCTTATTACGAATAATTTTTAGAAAAAAACTTTAGATTCGCCTTAATTACTATAAAAGGAAACTTTTTGGCTTTGGGGCGGCGGAAAATAATGCATTTTAATTTTCAATTGCATAAAACCAAAATTCACTTCGCGAACCGACGCAGCGAAAATCCGCGGCCGTAGCTGTCACTGTTATGGACTGTAGCTGACTTCGTGGGATACCTACATGAAATACCGCGAATCACAAACCATGTTACACAAACCTAGCATAGCCGCTAAGCCACTTGAAAACTGGGATGTTTTTCTTGCCTTGACGCGAGTAGGCGTTATAAAGGGGCACTTTCTTTTGTATCACAAACCATGTTACACAAACAAGCCCGTTGGAACAAATTTCATAATTACGCGCCTTATCCCACGAAGTCGGCTACAGTCGTATTAGCTCTTGTTAATTTATCAAGGATACCAACATCACAGTGACATGTACGGCCGCGGATTTTCGCTATGTCAGTCGCGAAGCGAATTTTGGTTTTATGCAATTGAAAATTAAAATGCATTATTTTCCGCCGCCCCAAAGCCAAAAAGTTTCCTTTTATAGTAATTAAGGCGAATCTAAAGTTTTTTTCTAAAAATTATTCGTAATAAGCGTGGCCAGTCCGAACCGATATTTACCAAAAAGTTTTCCGTATTAACGAGTAAGCGGTTTAATGCATAAATAATCGAATATTTACCATAATAATATCCAGAATTGCTAATTTAACAGGATTAATATCTAGAGAATAATAGTAGTAAATTATAATTATTTCAAACTGAAGGGGTATAGTCGAAAACACCTAACGAATATTATCGAGTTTTATAATAATTGAAATATTTCCCGAATACGTTATTTTCGCTATCCTTTTTGAAATCGCTTAAAATAAATAAAATTAGAACAGTATTTACAGCGAAATTGCAATCTATTATTTTATCTGTCTACTGCTGAAACATTTTGAGACCCCGTAAGCGAGATATCATCGATAGACACACCCGCTTGTGCTTCGCACGCCTGTTCATTATATTTCTCGCCGACGAGCGGGAACGAGCTGACCAATCAGAGGGCAGGAATTGTACAGACGCTACAGTGATCAGAAGAGAAGTCGTTTACGCAGGCAGAATTTCATCAGAAGCCGATTGGCAAAATATTATTATAATAATAAGTAATTATTTTTAAATACGCACAAACTTACGACGTACACTACAAAAGCTCTATTTTACATGTCTTGCACTATTTGGCCTAAGCTAATATATTACAAAAAAAAGTTGAAAGCATGCAATTTTTATCAACAAGCAAAAATACATTTAGTCAAAATAATACTTACTATCGTAGTAATAACATACTCTCTTCTTGCTATGAGGTTGCATAGCCATTTTGAAGTTATACAAAGAAAGTTATTAATTACAAAATAACCGACGCCGACTCACACAACACAACACGCCAACATTCAACATTCACCAAGAAATGACGAAAAGAGATAAACCTTCTCGTCTTCGTTTTCGTTTAGTGCGAATATTAAACGGTTCGTCGACAATCGGTAGGTACCTGAGAATTTATTTGCACCGTTTTCGGTTCCTATCTATTAAATTGCAGAAAATCTTACAGCTTATTACATTTTGTTAAATTATTGAAATGTGCATGGTTATTATTCAAAATTATATTTTTAGCATATATATCATTTCTCTCAAAAAATGCAAATCTTATTTCAGAAAATAATATTTACATTATTTTTTTGGCACGTACCTTCACCTTCAAAAATTAAAATTCTTCGTAAAACTATTTTCTAATGTAAGAATTTTTTACTAAACAATGTTATTCCAAGACTCATGAAAAATTGTTTTAATTGTTTACCCCGTTCGCTCAGAGTAATCTATAAAATAAAAAGCAGTAACTATTATTTTACTTGCATTCAGATTATCTCAATGAATTTCATTCAATTATCTATTTCAAAATTATTTCTTGTGAGAATTTATCAAAATTTGCATCCGATGTATTCATTAAAAATAGTTTTAAAACATTTGAAAGCTTTTTAAAACAGTTGTTTTTTTTTAATTGATGTATTCTTGTATTCGGAGATTGTAAACGATAAAATATGTGAATAATTATTTCTGATTATTCGATTACGAAAAGTGTATCATTATTATTAGTTTATTTTCCTGACACTCTCAGTGGCTTAGTGGATAAGAAATCTCGATAAAAAAATATTTTATACTTTCTTCAAAATTTAAAAATTATTGAAAATAAAGATTTGATTTTTAAAGCATCTGAAGCAGTCGTGCTTGGGATGTCATTATAACCGCAGTTTTGTGTTATTTCATTTAATAAACCTTTAATTTAATAACCTCACTTGGTGATTATGTCCATTCGTATAATTAAATACAATCGTAGGCAAAAACTTCTGCAGCGTCACAAAAGTAGGTGTTTTGACGGTAAAATTATAGAAATAAAACTTTTTAACGTAAAAATTTCAAAAAATGCCGTTAAAATTGTTTTTTTTTTTTTAAACAACCAACTGAATGAGAAAATTCCCTTATAATAATGGTAGAATCGTACTTTCCAAAATGTACAACTTTAGATACTCGTAAATGTTCCATCACTATCCACCCACAGATAAAAAATTTCTCGTGGATCTTTTCTGTTCATCTCCTGTCTCCTGTCATTCATTTTTCGGCACGATATCGGTCGGTTTCAGAAGGTTTCAGTTTATTACATAATGTTTGGTAGCGGAAAGCCTTCCATTTAAATTTTTGAAAATATAACAGGTATGTTAAAATGTTATTCATAAATGAAAACGTTTTCTTCGGTATTTAATAATAATTTTGTTTATGTGTTTGTTGGCGGTCAACATCTTTCGCTGCATATATTTTATCCAGAGTTCTTATTTCCGATAAATCTGACATAAGGTCGAGTGTGTTTGGATCATTTTATTATTTAATTTATGTTAACAGTTATATAATATTGTTACTAGGTTTTATCCAAAACATTTTTCAGTGGGAAAATGCAATAAATCGATAACCAAATGTTTTTGTAAGTGTGTAAACATTACCCCTTTTTCATATTAGGTTGGTACCTTCCTATAAATCTGTATTTTTAATGAAAATGTAATCATTTTTGTTAAACATTTTAATTTTCTCTATAAAGTAGACAATATCTTGTTTATATTTGTGTCTTTGGCTTGATTACCTATGTAATACTTGTTATGGTACGTTTCCACGCTTGCCAAGGCTTGGCAAGCCTCCACAAGCTCCAAGCGTCCACAAATCTCCCTTGGCATTTGGAAGTCGTTTACATGCTTGTGAATGCGTCAGTGCGCTACCTACACCCGAGCATGGCGGACGCCGAACTTGTGTCGGCTATTGCGTTTGGTTTATCATACTTTTATTTGAAATACAAGCAAACACAGTTATCGAACACGAATGCTCAATGGTAATTAAAGCTTACTCTTCTGATTCCATTCAACAATTCTCTCAAGGAAACTTTTGGTCAATGAAACGTTGACAATCATTTTATTTTTTATTTTAATTGAAGATGAGGATGTATTACATCTATTTTCTTAATTATTTTAAAGGTAGCGCAGACCCGCGATAATTCATTGGAAAATTAAAATGGTGAACCTTTTTAAAAAAAATTAAATAAAAAATTGGGTAGGAATAATTTTATTTATTTAAATTTCCTTGGCTGATAATTGAACCCCGATCAATTGATTGGAAGGCAACTATGCTGAACATTACACAACCAACTATTTGAGGAACGACAGTATCGAAGAGAATTACATTGCCCTAATAGATGTTGATTTTTTTCCACCGTACCCTTGAAACGTTTAAAAAGAAATTAACCTTACAATATATGGAATCAAAACTATCAGTTGATATTTGTTTAATAATTTTTACGTATCATGTAATATTATAACTTGATAGATTGACGATAGCAAAAACGGCGTGCATTCGCCGCCAGTTCGAAAGTTCCACTGAGCGTTTTCCGAAGCTTGCCGCTGGATCCGACCCCGACTGGATCGGCGGCAAGCTCTCGCAAACTCTTGCAAGCCTACGCAAGCCAAGCCAAACGACCTGTTTACACGTTTGCGCTTGTGGAAGCTTGCCGAGACTTGGCAAGCATGGAAACGCACCAATAGAGTAGGATTTTTACTCACTTATAATATCTTAATTCTGTATTTACTAATTTTAAATATTAAACTGTTAACTAATTTTACTGCAATTTCATCACTCCCAACATTCAAGCAGTTGACCTTTTGTGAGATTTGTTCAATAATATTTCTCAGTTACTTGCATAAAATTTTTATTAACATGTTTCCTTAATTTAAATTGTGTTCCTGAAAACTTCCTTGAACTTATTTTTTTCTTTCAGAAAATAGTAGTAAAATCAAAATGGCTGAAAATGAAAAAGCAAATGAGCAGGTCAGCAACTATTTCTCACAAACAATGGTCAGTGTGCTATGTCATCCTATGGAATACTCTAAAGTGCTGATGCAACTGGGGTACGAACCCCTGCCTCCGAGGTTATCGAGGAACATCATCGGTCGCCAAACTCTGCTGCTGCCAAACTCATTCCAGTATATCAAATACATTAAAAGAACTGACGGCTTATTGGGCTGCTTCAACGGTCTTTTACCTACACTTCTAGGTAACATCACTTCGGCAACATTCTCCATGAAGGTTGTTACCGCCCTGCATTTAGATTGGCCGGAGATTGAAAATCCTCCAGACTTGATCTGTGAGGCCACGCCGATAGCTGAAGAATACGCCAAATATGCTCGTAAAGAAATGACTTTACACGCAGTTTCTATTGTCATCTCTTATCCCTTCCGAGTGGTAGCAGTTCGCATGATGGCTTCTTTCATTGGAAAAGAAGAAAATTACCAATCCATGTTCTCGGCGATCGGGTCCATTTACCGAGACAACGGAGTGACAGGCTTCTTTAACGGTATTGTTCCCAAGTTGATTGGAGACTTGTCTTGCATCAGTGTGTCGGTGTTGTTGGCATATTTTGTGAACAAGTATGTGGTGACTACGAAAGAGTGCCGGGGCTACACTCTGCCAGTGCTCACATTCCTCACCAGCACGGTGACATACCCCCTGATGCTGGTGTCCACGTGCATGGCGGTGAGCGGCAGCAGCCTGGTGGCAGGCAACCCTCCGCGCATGCCGGCCTACGGCTCCTGGAATGCCTGCTTCTGCGACCTCCTGCGCCGCCGCCAACACAAGCGCGGTGGCTCCCTCTTCTTCCGATACTACGCCGGCCCTAGCTCCTTCAACTGGCCTGAAGCCGAGAAGAAAATCTAAGAAAACAGTTCCTCTGGATTTCGTCAGCAACCAATTTATATTTTTAAATAACTACCTACTGTTTGTAAATTATGTTATCATTAAACAAAGTATGATTGTGAGAATTATTCAAAGAATTGGTGTTTGTAGTAGTTATTGACTGTGCTAGTAAATTTTTTAGTATATTTTACTTTTTTCACAACTATTTCAAATAAAATATAATTTAATAATTTATGAAGTAATTATTGAATTAGGTACTTAATATCACAAATGTTTATGGTTTATTTTAATCTTTGGGACTAGAACTTGTAATACTCCTGGAAGTGAGAAAATAATATTGATACTGATACGATTTTAGATTTTCATGGTCAAAAATTATTTTGTTATTAGTTTTTGGGGTATTATGCCGTGTTGCGCTACCTCCTTCTTTAGCCAACGTTCCACACATCTGCCCTGATGATGGACACTGCAACGCTGTCCGAAACGTTGGCTAAAGAAGGAGGTAGCGCAACACGGCATAATACCCCAAAAACTAATAACAAAATATTGATACTATTTATTTTTATCTGCATAATACATATAATTACTGCTGTTACAACATTCATGATGTATTGAAACGATATTAAAGATCACAGCATTTAAGGAATTTATAAATAGGTATTATAATATAGAATACACTTTAATAAATTCCTAATATATATAATTATTTTTGCTTTTCTTTATTTTAATCTAATTTATTTGCTTTTGTTAATCTCAAATACCTCAATGACTAACATTTTTTTCTTATCTTTGATGCTGGTTGTATTAAAAATGCTCTGATAATTTGATTAACCTGCAGATAAAAACCCAACCAGTATATTGTGCAACAAATCAAAAGATATTAGAGAATAATTATTACTGTTTCGTTTTGTTATCACAAATAAAAATCATATAATTCTTCTAGTTATAAAACATTTAACTTCATTTTTGGATTTAACCAAATTACTCAATTGACCTAATACATAGCACAGCCCCACAATAGTTACTTTTTCAACTTTTTTTTTTAAACTATTTTTTTCACTTAGTTTTCAAATAAAATTTTCCGTCAAATAATCTACAGCCTTCAAATAGTGCAATAATACATTATACAAGGTGTCCGGGGGTAAAGTGCATTAACTTCAATAGGTGATTCTATATGATAGTACAAGTAAAAAAGATAAATAACTTTTTTCGAAATTCCAACTTTTAGGGGTAGTTTTGAGGTAAAAAGATAAAATTAGTCCGGCGTGTGCAGCCAGATTTATTATTTTCCGCTGTTACGAGACGGGCCAATCACAATTGAGTTGGGCGCCCGGAAGGCTTTCAGCAAGTAACGTCGTACCTCACACTAAGGATTTTTAGTAAGTACGTCTTTTTGTATAGGAAAAAAAGTGTTGGAATTTTGGAAAAAGTTGTTAATCTTTTTTACTCCTACCATCATGTAGAATCACCTACCGAAGTTAATGCACTTTACCCCCGGACACCCTGTATTATAAGATACAAAGTATAACCAATACCAATCGTAATTATTTTAATTTTTTTATTACAGTTAAGTGCTCTTGGAGTCAAATAACACCAAACTGCTTTATACAAATTTTTGTTATTATTATGAATAACCTGATCACGCATGTTATTTACAATAATAGATTACATCCCCATCTCAGAATGCAAAGTTAAAATATTTTATACAAAATGTTAATCAAAACAAATTGTAAATCACGAATGTCCCCTTCACAGAACGAAACATGAAATAAACCCATTATGATGCAACCATCTAATACTACATTTGTGTGGAACCGTTTTGCGTGTTTGCACTTAGTAGAGAAATAATTTTAAGTCTAACTGGGGAAATATTTAAATCAAAAGGTAAATGTCTAACCAAACAACGTTTTCCAAAATCAAATATAAAAATTGAAAAAAAATGAACTCAACTTCATTTACGGCGATATTCCTGTCACGGTTTTTTGTCTGGGTGACATTTCTGCCACTGGAATGCCTGATATTATTTTTCCAAAGAAATGGCTATTTTTGAATCAGTTCCTTCTAGCTTTTACAAAATTCGAAAATTTGAGCTAATGAACAACAAAATGTATCTAAAAAGTAGTAGGTTTTTATTTAATATTTTTCCAGAGGTTGTAGGTATCACTAACATTATTGTATACTAACACAAAATAATTATTATGTTTTTATTTTTATTCCGGCGCGGTTGTGGCGACCAAACAGAACACAGCCATCGTGGTTGGATATATTTTACCCATTTAGATTATTGTACATATTAGTATTCTATATGACAATAGTAAACCAGCAAAAGACCAAATACATGGCTGTAGGATGCACCCAACAAATCCCAACTCTCATGTGGAAACCAAAATTTCGAAACAGTACCAAGATTCACATACCTAGGCTCCCTGATAACAAACGACAATAATACCACAGAGAAGATCCAGAAGCGCATAGTGAACGCTAATCGCTGTTATTTCCGCCTACAGAACCAATTAAAGTCCAGACTGCTGTCCAGAAACACGAAGATATTAGTGTACAAAACACTTATCAGACCAGTACTTACGTACGCAGCTGAGACTTGGGTACTAACTAAGAGGAATGAGCGAGCACTGGACGTTTTTGAAAGAAAAATTTTGAGACGCATCTTCGGACCGGTTCTAGAAAATGGATTTTGGCGCAGAAGTTATAACAATGAGCTCTATACTTTGTTTAAGGAGCTAAACGTTGCGAAATTTATAAAACTGGGAAGACTTCGGTGGCTGGGTCATGTGGAGAGAATGACCGAGCATCAAGCACCAAAGTCCCTGCTGAACTCAAGACCAACAGGGCGAAGGAGCCTGGGAAGATCAAGACTAAGATGGAGCGACAACTTCCTCAAAGACATATCTTTCTTGGAGCTTCTAAACTGGAGAGAGCTGGCACAAAACCGAGATGAGTGGAGGAAGATTCTTGAGGAGGCCAAGACCCACCAGGGGTTGTAGAGCCAATAGTGATGATGATGACAATATAAGTATTCTATGTGAAGGAAATAGGTAGTTACGTTATTTATGAAAATTAAACAATTATTTATTATAAAATTAGCATATAATCATCAAAAATGAAGGAACTAAACATTTTTCTCCTGAGATCAATTTCTTACAACATAACATAGAATATATATTTAAAAACAAAAAATAATAACTATTGAGGAACAAAACTTTTTTTTAAAAAACTGTCCGGTCTTAGATACCCGGCAACAATGACGCCGGGTTAACTTTATTAGTAAAACCTCACAATTGTAATATTTAAATAAATGAAGACAATATTAACGAAACTCAATTGAAAATCTGGAAACAGAAAAAGATAAGGGCACCTTTGGGACTCAAACCCAGGACCTTCGACTTTCCGAGCCACAGAAAATATTCATCCAAGACTTGCAGAAAAGTCAATAGATTCGCGTATTAAAATAAAATGGGTAAAAATTTATACAGACACTGTCTAGATAGCATTTAGTTCAGGTTTGAATCTTGCAATCATACACAAAGATAGCAGCCAATAAAATATGCATTAAGAAAATGAAGATAATGTTGATAGTTCTTACGAACAGTTAACAATGACCAAATCAGATAGGGACACCTTACCTCAGTTGGTAGAGCTGCGGCCTGGAAAGCCGAAGGTCCTGGGTTCGAGTCCCAGAGGTGCCAATATCTTTTTCTAATTTTTCTGTTTCCAGATTTTCTATTGAGTTTTGCTAATATTGTCTTCATTTAATTAATTATTATGTATTATTCCTTTATTATTAATTATTATTCCACCTGAAAACAACCAACTTTATTTTTGCGAGAGAGACACTGTTAGTGTTAAATCCGTCGCTAGGTGGCGTCGAGACAAATTATGTCTTCATTTATTGGGGAAATACTTAAACTTGTCAAATATAAATTATTATTTTTAATTGTTAAACTAACGTTTAAGACAAGATTTTTATGCATAGCAAAAAGGGTAACAATTATTATAAGCAATAATTATCAGCCTGAAACACTGGTGGAAAAAATATAATAAGCAGTAATTGTTGAGTGAAACACTAGTATATATAGAATCATTTGGCGGGTATAAGATAAGCCGCCATAGCTCAATTGAGAGAGCAGCTGACCGGCAATCAGAAGGGCACGGGTTCAAGTCCCGTTGGCGTCATGTATCTTTTCTCGGAAGATTTTTCAATGTGGATGAGTGTTTTAGGCTGATAATTATTGTTTATAATAATTGTTACCCTTTGTGCTATGCATAAAAATCTTGTCTTAAACGTTAGTTTAACAATTAAAAATAATAATCAATTATTATGTGTTCCTTGCTTACAAAAAAACTGATAGCGCATACCCGTAAAGACTCACAGGATATTAAATTGTTGGATTTGTGAAGCTGAAAGTATTTAAAAAAATATTTGCCTTATTATCATTACATTTCAAAAAGTTCATTGAATCCGAATTACACAGAGACACACCACCACTGAAATTATTATATTTGTGATAACGTAATAAACTAATAACCAACCCAATAAAAAATATTTACTTTCAACCTAGCAAAAATAAGGAGTTCAGTGGAAAGATATTGGGAACAGCAACATCATCAGAGTGGCATGCCGTTTTACTTCCGGACCAATTTGGGGGGTGGGAACCGCCGCCCCGGGAACCATTTATTAGATAACCAACACTCCTGCCATAAGTCGCCCCGATGGTTCGCTATGTTTGGTGACCAAGCAGGGGTGCCCGGGATCTTGGGGAGAGGTTTGTCTAAGTGCCTCCGTACATGACGCTACTTACAAGCTACTCGATCGTAAGTACCCCCCATACGATTTTGCTGGTGCTCGTACACGCCGCTACGCGACGGCTGTCGGTTTCCAATCTGTTGCACATTACCGACGGTGCAGATCGATCGCATCATTTGTCTCTGATACTTATTCGTTTGACGTTTAAAAGAAATGGCGTCGGAAAATGAAAGTAATAATAATAAATGGACAATTTATAGAGCGCCATTTTTGTGAAAAATCATCTCAAGGGCGCTGTGCAATTTATTAGGAATAAAAGTAATGTACAGAGCCTTGGATGAATTTAATATCCCAAGAAAACTGGTAAACTTAGTAAGGCTCACAATGTCTAATGTTGAGTGCCGAGTCAGAATACAACAGGATCTGTCAGACACCCTAAAGACCTTCAATGGACTAAGACAAGGAGATGCACTTGCCTGCATTTTATTCAATTTAGCGCTGGAAAAGGCCATCCGAAATGCAGGTATACAAACCACAGGCCATATTTACTTCAGCTCCTTGCTTATGCTGACGATATAGATATCATCGCACGCTCAGAATATGAACTAAAATCGGCGTTTAAAAGCTTAGCTACGTCGGCAAGGAACATGGGATTGGTCATCAACGAGGGGAAGACAAAATATATGCCCGTACATGGACGCCAGAAACCACCAAGTATACAGATAGATAATTATACATTTGAAACTGTCAACGAGTTTGTATATCTCGGTACTATGGTGACAAATGACAACAATGTATCCAGCGAAATCAAAAGAAGAATAGTAGCTGCAAATCGATACTACTTTGGGCTACAGAAGCATATGAAATCTCGCCACCTTACCAGAAGAACTAAAGTCCTGCTTTACAAGACCCTTATACGACCTGTTCTTATGTATGGTTCGGAATGCTGGACAATCAGTAAGGGTGATGAAGGAGCCCTAGAAAGTTTTGAAAGGAAGGTGCTGCGAAGGATTTACGGCCCAGTCTGTGATAATGGAGAATGGCGTATCAGATACAACCAGGAGCTATACGATCTTTACGAGGACCCTAATATCTCCAAGGAAATCAAAACTGGAAGACTCAGGTGGGCTGGACATATCCAGAGAATGAGCGAAGGAGATATTCCAAAGCGAATTATGGATGGTGCACCTGGGGGTCGGAGAAGAGTTGGAAGACCAAAGCTTCGATGACTGGATGGAGTGGTGAAGGATGCAAGCACCATCGGCATCCGAAACTGGCGCAACGCAGCACAACACCGACAGTCATGGAGGCAGGCTCTGCTGGAGGCCAAGACCCGACCTGGGTTGTAGAGCCACAGATGATGATGATGATGATGAAAAGTAATGTTAGATTTGTTCTGGAAGTGGAAAAAAATGCATGTTTACCAGAATAGGTAAAGCCTCAATTACATTCAGCTAGTTTACAAGCTACTATCTACTATGTTTAAAAGCGGGTGAATCAGCTAGTGAGATTGTCATGATGACACACAAAACTGTCCATTCACTCAGCAGCGTAGGAAACTGAGGTCGCTGGTAGCAAGAATAACGACGCCTACTTGAACTAATTGTGTCAGATCTTTGACAGTCGAAATCAGCTATTTATTGGCAGCCATATTGAAAACATAAATAAACCAATCACGAGTTAGCGTGTTGCGAGTAAAGTTGACGACCTTTCAACTTTTTTCGTAGATAGTCAACAATCTGCTAGTTAGCAAGTAATACGATTACACTGAGCGAGTTTACTAACAGCTAGTGGATTTCCCAGATAGTAACTTGTAAACTAGCTCATTGACACGAAAGGATTTAGTGGAAAAGGCATGGACTGATGTTGGAAAAAAAGTCAATTTAAGAACATTATTCTCGTAGCTAGAGTTGCTTGACATCGTGTTAACTTTGCGGCTGCATGTGAAAAATGGTCAAGTTCAGTATATTTTTGGTAGCGCCGTGTACGGAAACCACCATTAACGCGTTGTTCAAACCCCCCCCCCCCCCCCCCTCGTAAAGCACAGTAACGAGTAGTATATATGTATATACTTTCTTTTTTTTTTACATGTTCATATTCAAATATCTTAATACCTCTCTTCCATGGAAGCATTAGCTTGTGTCTGGAAGAGTAGTGTACATTTTTTAATGCTATATTATATTGTAAGTACCTACTTAAATTACAATGTGAAGGTAAAAAACAATAAGTTGTAAGTTCGGTGTTATGCAATTATAAGTATTTATCTACTATCAAACAATTTTACTATTTGGATAATGTATCTAGAATTATTGTAATTAGTTGTTAAAAACAAAAGAAAATTTAATATTAATTATTTAACTTATTTTAAGAATGGAATATCACTTGAAAACTGAGTTATAAGTTATTCTTAGGATTAGATTAGTCGGAAACTTTTTTTTTTTTTTGAGTTTATCTTTAAAATATTTTTTAACAGTGTTTATTAATTGGATTTTATTGTTAATTTTTCTAATTTCATCCGGTAGTCGATTGAAAGTCTTTCTTGGTTATAATAATTTTGTGCGAAGGGAGTGTTTAATTTTGGGCATGAAAAAATATATTTTTGTCTTGTACGGTTTTCAGTTATACATTTATATTTTTTTTTTTCTTTTATAATTTGAATCAATGCATTTCTATTGTACAGATCTTTGAATGAAGGTACTTACTTGGAATTCTTTAAATAATTGATCCGTTGGGTAGTCAGAAGGCTTTTTTAATGTGATTTTAATTATTAGCCTCTGCACAACTTCAATAGGGGAAAGATTAGTTTTGTATGCAGATCTCCAGCTAATGATTTTATTTATTTTATTTTATTTTAGTTTATTTATTTTAGTTTATTTAGGAAACAAACAGTTATACATATTTTAATAAGAAAGTAACATATTACATGATTGCATTAACCAGCGAAGTTTCCGCTACAATTTATAATATATAAACATGGATTAAAACATTAAAGAAAACATAAAGTGGTAGAAAAAAAAGAAAAAAATATATATACAACAGAAATGAAAGAAAAAAAACACACACAAATTAAAGCATATGGGATATATAAATCATCCAAATATTATTATTATAATAAAAAGAAGGAAAACCAACATAATGAGAATGAAAAAAATAACATGCAGCAGGGGTGGAGAGTTCGTAATTAACAATTTGTTTTAATTTTTTCTATTATGGATTTAATAAATTGGCCTGAGGACAAATGGAAAATATCAGCGTCGTAAAAGATATCATTGTATTTTGTGCACGTCCTTCGGAGAAATGAATGTTGTGTGTAATTTGTTTTTGAGTGTGGGATGTGGAATAGTTGGTTTGACCTTGTGTTTCTTATTGGACAGTGGAAATTAATGTGTTCTAGAAGATAGTTGTTGTCAACAACGTTGTTAATGATTTTGAATAAAAATTTTTGGTCGGATATATTTCTTCTATCTTCTAAAGTTGATAAATTATGGAATGTTAATGAGTCTTTTAGGTTTTCTGAAGTTCGAAAGGATTTAAAGTCTAGGTGTTTCAATATCTTTTTTTGAATTCTTTCTAACCTTTCAATATTTACTTTGTATTGGGGATTCCATATGACTGATCCGAATTCTAATATTGAGCGAACAAAAGAGACGTACAGTATTTTGATTACGTGTGGAGACCTAAATGGTTTGGTCACTCTTATGATGAATCCTAGAAGTTTGTACGCCCTGTCACAGATGGAATTTATATGTGTTCGGAAAGACATTCCGGAGTCCATTATTATTCCTAAGTCCCTCACTTCACAACATCTTTTTATCTCTACGTCATTGATTTTGTACGGGAATATTAGGGGGTTTATGCTTTTGGTGAATGATATTGTGTTACATTTTTCCAGATTAAGGAACAGTTGGTTGTTAGCACAATATATTCCAAGCCTATTGATATCATCTTGCAATTCTAGGCTGTCATTAATATTAGTGATTTTTTTGTAAATCTTAGTGTCATCAGCAAAAATTTGGAATTTGGAATTTTTAAAGCATTTACCTATATCATTGATATATAAAATAAACAAGAGAGGTCCGAGATGTGATCCTTGCGGGATTCCTGAAGGTATACTGTAATATAATGATAGCATATTGTAAAGTTGATTGAACCAAAGCGTAATAATATATTAAATAAAAGTTTTTTACAGATAAAAAATTTTTGTTTCAAATATGTAAATCAATTTTAAAATTTTTTTTACAACTTGACAAATTTGTTCCTTCCATTTAAAATTTTTATCGATAATAACTCCTAAATATTTGATTGTGTTTGTTGTTTTTAATATTGTGCTGTTTGGGATACAATAATTTTTATTATGTGTTTTGGAATTCGTAACACAATTTTTTACGATTTTTGACCCCCCCCCCCCCCTGTAACGCGCCGTAACTTTTTTCCGCGTTTTTCTGTACCCTCCCCCTCCCCCCTCCCTAAACGTTACGTAACGCTCAAGTGACAATTTTTAGCTGAAAGTCACAATTAAGTTGCGTTGAAAGTTTGCGTTTTTTAGTTGAAAGTCACAATTAAAGTATTGGAAAGTCGCTTAAATACCTTTTTCTTGTTTTAATCGCGTTTGCGGTAATAAATAAAACAAAGAGATTTCGAAAAGGGTTGAAAACTTGGAAGATTTTAATTCCCTAGTTTTTTTTTTTACTAAATAAAGAAAAACATGTTACGTAACGCGTTGTTCAAATCCCCCCCCCCTCCCCGCTCGTAACACACAGTAATGTTTCACAAGACGCCCCCCCCAAGTGCTTTACGTAATACTTGAACGGCCCCTTGCCATGGATGATGATATCAATGTTATTAGGGGGTATCATTTGTGTATATTGCAAATGGAATTACAAATGTTTTATCATTATTTAGTGGTAGTACATTCACGTCGAAGAAATTCTTTAGCATTTATCTGCAGGGTACTTGTGGTTGCGTCACAATCATGTAGTTTATAAGTATCTCCATGAACGGAGGGTCTAAGTCTTGGCAGCGGATGCGTTTGCCCCCCTACTGCGTGGCGGGCCAGATCCGGAGAGACTGGTTGAGTGAGATCTTTCGACCTCTCCAACCAAACCCATCGCCTTGCACCGCAGTGGAAGGGATGGATTCATACATCCATTACTCTTGGACACATTGACCCCAGATTCCTACCCACCCTTCACATATTTTTCCTTCCCAGAACTTTCTTTCCATAAAAAGCAGATCCTCAAAGATCACAGGCCCTGAGGGTTTTTGTTTTCCTCAGGGGCTCCTGTGTTGAGCTAATGTAAAAAAGACCCAGAAGTCATAATACAAGTAAACTTTAAAATACATAATAAAGAACTCTAGTCCTTTTTTTACTTTTTTTAAATCATTGCCCATCTAACTTAAAGTGCCTACAAACGATCCGATATTAAGTCACTGCCTGTCTTGATGCATGCATAGACTCTGTAAATCGGATCGTTAGATCGTTAGTAGGCACAACCTATTGTAGGAGCTACATAAAATTTAGTTTGCAATATGAAATATTATAATTAATTTGAAATTTTGTAAACTGAAATGTACAAATTACTAAAATAAAAATTCAGAAAAAAAAAAAACGCCTGTCGTATTGTTGATATTCTCCTGCCATATTATTATTATTATTACTCTTCTGCCCAACTGTCTTGCTTGCAACTTCCCCCAGAGTTGCAACTGCAGAATCTTCGTTAGTAGGCAAAACTTCCTGCTGTGTTAGTATTTCTCTTCTGCGGTGTTATTATTATTCTGCTGCCGGACCGGCGGCAGAGGGTCGCTTCTCATTTGGCATACCTATTAACATTCTTTATTGCCACCAATCTGCAGAAAAATCCGTTCCGACTTCTCCGACCTCCGACCCGATATCTCGTCATTTCTCGACAGGAGTGTTCTGTGCAATCTCAGTGTGGCATATCTCAGTGGGTATCAACCGCACGGGATGGGAAAAAATTTCGCCGCCCCCTTATGTAGATACTTCAATTTAAAAGAATAAAATATGTAACAATTCTAAAGGACTTGAATGAAGCAGATTATATGGAATACTCTCGATAGAAAAAATCGGAAAGCTACTTTGTGTCACCCTGGTGTAACACCACCATAAATATACCGAACCACCCAAGACCACCATTCAGAACTGAAAAATTGCTTGTGTGTTTGGTGACTACCTCTGAATAACCCCCTCCTTCCTTTCTCCATATCCTTCTCCTCCCCACTACCTTCAGCCTCACAACATACCCCAAATGTGGATGCTATAGTTTCACTGGCTCCAGACCGGAGCAGTTAGGACTCTTGTGTGGTAATCACATTAAAAAATCTCCGTATCATGGGAAGATGGGGCGTCCATCCTGGAATGTAACCGTTAACCGATTTCTGTGATAATCCTTCGGGATTTTATTTATCGAGGGCCTAAATTACATTTCAATTCCGCCAACAACGTGTGGCAAACAACAACAATGACATCTTTTATGTTCATACAAACAAAACTTGAGTTTCATTGGTTCTGATCTCCGTACAAATGTTGACTTGTGTTGGTTGAGTTCCGTGACCCGCGGCGTCAGAATCAACAGATTCAGTCGTGCTAACCAAAAAGGGTTTTTTTTAACGCCATTGTGTTATATTAATTTTTAAATGACGATTTATAACTTCTACGTATAATAATGTACAATAAAACGTATATAAAATTCTGAATCAGCGTTTGTTGATATGTATGAATATATATATTATTATATAAATTTATTTTTTAGTCATAATATTTTTTACTGGATGGAGTTCTTGAAAAACTTTGTTTTTTACGTCGATTTGTGGAAAAAATGAATAGTTTCATATTAGTATTATTTATTTTATGATATTTACTTACATTTAGAAATATATCTGTGATATTTATTTAAATGTCCGTGCAATACTTATTTTTATTTATAAATATATTTGTGATGAATGATGATTTATATAATTTTGTGAAAATTTTAAATTTTAGTTAACGTAAAAAAATGTTAGGTACTGGATGGTAATTTATTTTTCGCTCGCTTGACTGTAAACGGTATCTCAAGGCATCTAGCATCTAGCCTCTCGTTTGTTGAGTTTGTTCGGAGCTGTAGATCCGGTTCTCGTTTCGATTTAATTTCTTTACCAATTTGGCTGCGGGCAGGTGAGCATCGTTTTGTAGCGCGATACTTTTCACAGAAATTTCGGCATCTTTTACGCTTCGAATATTTTCAAATTTTCTCTAAAAGAGCGTTCTACGTGTCAGAAGTGATCGTGTTTATTGTGTTAACGAAGTTTTTAACTATCGGCTGTTTCTATAATTGGTTATTTCTTCAACAGAAACTGAGCTCCAGTCCATCCGTCAACTTCATACAGGAATATCTAATCCTGTATCATCACGCAATTGACGCGTCATCTCCACAAAACTCAAACATGTAAGTAATATTGGTTATATTCATAGTATAATTAATGTACTAATTGGCCACACATTGCTAGTGTTTAGCATTTCTTCTACTCTCAAATTTTACAATGGCGTCCGCCTTTCAATGGCGATCGATTGCTGAATCAAAAATTATTCCGAATATATCTGTTCGTTTTTCAATAGCCTGCATCGAAAGACCCGGAGCCAGTGTTTGGTCGTTGAAATTTTCTCTATGTCTTGCCCGATCAATGTGATCGAAATCTCTCCTCGCTTTTGAACCGGCAGACATTTTATTTAGAATAGCTTTTTTTTGTAGGTACCTACTTGAAATTGAATATTGCTAATGACCCCACTTCAAAATCCTTCTCTTGCGAAACTTTGTAAGCCTTTTGAACTCGGTACGTACACGAAATCGAGTGTTTCTAACATAACGGATCAGTTTGTATGTGGCACGCTTTTACAAAATAAATTTTATTAATATTTAAAGTTTGCAAGCGTGGACGGTTATATATTATGTTCAACTGACGCAAATACACATGGGAACCTAGCCATTTAGAAACACGTGTATTCAAGGCCACCACGCGGTTTGCAGTTTGTTTCGATTTTTTGTCACTATCGTACTAAACGCATCGCATAAGTACCCCTTTAAATTTATCCATATGGTATTTCATAAATAATTTATGTTTATGGCTGAGAGTTTGCCTTGTCAAATATTATTTTTTATAAAATGGGTTTGTCGATTTCCAGTTGCAAAATATGCCACCTTAGCGTTATTTTGACATTTCGTCACCTTGGTGAGATAGGGTTCTAACTTTTCCTTACCACGGTAAGACGAAGTTAGAACCCTATTCAACCAAGGTGACAATATATCATTTGGTCGGGATTAAAAAAATAAGCAAAAACTTTTACTGTTTTCCGATGCCCTGAATGGCCAAAATCTTACAACACTAACCCACCTGATGTCATAAATTATTTATTAGTGCACCCACTCTGACTTGCTCACTCCTGTAACGGCATACATACTAAATTCAATGGTATTTGTGTATGAAAAGGGAGGTAGAACAACTATAGTGACTCAACAGATGCACTTGTGTACTTTTCAAGTGAATTTAGTTATAGTTACCACACTACATGTGTCCTGTCGTTTTAACATCCATCAAAATTGAACAAAAATATAAATATGAATTAATTTTCAGGAAGAGTAGTACCAATGGAGGACGGTTTGGACCAAGTTCTGGTGGAGCTGGAGGGAGATACCCATCATCCGGTGGGGGAGGGGGCGGCGGTGGCGGCATGGGGGGGATGGGAGGCAGAAAAGATGATCTCGGGAAGAATCTTCATCGCCGACAGTGGAGCGAACGAGATCTTCGTCCTTTCCAAAAGAACTTTTACGATCCTCACCCATCTGTTGTCAGCAGGAGCCCTCGTGATGTGGAGCAGTACAGAAGCACACACGAAATCACAGTCAGTGGACCCAACATCCCAAACCCCATTCAAGAGTTTGAAGAAGCTAAATTCCCAGACTATGTTATGGCCGATATCAAGGCACAGGGTTACAAAGAGCCCACACCCATTCAGTCCCAGTCTTGGCCCATCGCCATGTCTGGTAACAACCTGGTAGGCATCGCTCAGACAGGATCGGGAAAGACCCTGGGATATATTCTACCTGCTATCGTGCACATCAACCATCAAGAATCCAGCCGCAGCAAGGGCCCCGTGGCCCTCGTCCTGGCCCCTACTCGAGAGTTAGCCCAACAGATCCAACAAGTAGCTTCCGACTTTGGTGGCCGCTCATACTTGCGAAATGCATGTGTCTTTGGAGGTGCTCCCAAACACAAGCAAGCCCAGGAACTCAGACAGGGTGTTGAAATCTTGATTGCCACCCCTGGTCGTCTGATTGACTTCCTGGAAAGGGGAACCGTGGACTTGTCTCGCTGCACATACCTGGTCTTGGATGAAGCTGACCGCATGTTGGACATGGGATTTGAACCCCAGATCCGTAAGATCATCGAGCAGATTCGCCCCGACAGGCAAGTCCTCATGTGGTCCGCTACCTGGCCTAGGGAGGTTAGGAAGTTGGCTGAAGATTTCCTCGGAGACTACATGCAGATTAATATTGGATCATTGGAATTGTCAGCTAACCACAACATTCTGCAGATTGTTGATGTGTGCCAAGAACATGAAAAAGAAGACAAGTGAGTTTTATTTCTGTTTTATTATTACTCTTTTTTTTCTTTAAAATGATGACCCATAGGCTATGATATGTTATGATATTACAAAGCTATCCTCTAAGAAGATCTGATAATTTTGATTCATTCAAACATTATTTCCTTTAATTTGTTGCATAGTCTTATTTGATAATATTTTTCCAGACTTAACAATCTCCTCCAAGAGATTGGAAACATCCATGACCCCGGAGCAAAGACCATTATCTTTGTTGAAACCAAAAAGAAGGTGGAAAACATAACCCGTATCATCAAGAGGTTCGGTTTCCACGCCGTCTGTATGCATGGAGACAAGACCCAAGACCAGAGGGATTATGTTCTGACTCAGTTCCGCAATGGCAGGGTTAACATCCTGGTTGCCACTGATGTTGCTGCTCGTGGATTAGGTTAGTTGATCTTATTCATTGCTCGTATACCCATGAAATAATGGTATTAATATGAAATGACGCTTACTTACATTGGTTTTCTGTCACTGTTTCAGAGGCACTAGCTGGATGAGTATTGTGTTCTACATTTGGTGATTGAGCACCGGGTCTAGTACTAAAGCGACTAAACGATGGCTTTGTCTGTAAAAGCTATCTTCAAGTGGCGAGCTAGAATGAGAATGCAATAACTCGTCATGTGCCTCTTTCTGCCTATCACTGATCGCGAACCGAGGCCGGAATATGTCTGGTCAGAACTGCCTCGGGGAAACTAGTCGACCCCTAGGCAACGACATTGATTCCTGGAACTGAGAAGTCCATTTCTCATGGAAATTTCATGTTGGATTGACGCAATCTTAGTTCCTGATGGATCTTCTGATCAATTTCGGCCAAACTGGAGTTGGAACCTGCGTACATACGATGTGAGAGTCATCAATATCGTGGGTTGCATTATCTCCTGGGTTCTTGTGATGTGTTAGACAGATGAATCTGTGTTCAATTCAATGTTAAAAGATTTTAAGTAAAGACAAGAATTGTCTCATTCACAAGTAGTTTTCTACATGGCATTGAGTAAGTTAATTATTAGCCATTGAATTCGAAATTGAATGAAATATTTTAAAATGATGCTTCCGGAACTAACAAACTTTCTCTTATTACAGATGTTGAAGGAATCAAATATGTAATTAATTTCGATTATCCAAACTCTTCGGAAGATTACATCCACAGAATAGGACGTACAGGTCGTTCCAAAAGTACAGGAACTTCTTATGCATTTTTCACACCCTCCAACAGTCGTCAGGCCAAGGATCTGGTGTCCGTACTCACAGAAGCTAACCAGGTATGCCTATTATCCTTACAATTTTTTTTTGTACGATACCCTCTCACCTTTGGCATGGATTGTCCTTTATGGCATGACATGAATGCAAGTGAGAGGTAGATTATATGATTGAACTGATAATGCCTTCGGTGTCCACACCATCAATGTCTGGATCCCATCCTCGTAAGGTGCAACAATTTGGAATCAATGAAATAAATGTACTTGTATTTTGTGATGACGTATCTAATGAGCATTTGTTTCCAGGAAATCAACCCCAAACTCCAAGATATGGCTAACCGCTTTGGAGGATATGGAGGAGGTGGTGGCTGGGGAGGACGCTCCAGGTTCGGAGGGGGCGGTGGAGGTGGTGGCTTCAAGAGGGGGGGCAACTTCGGGCGCGGAGGGGGCGGCGGAGGTTTCAACAAGAGCGGTGGTGGCGGTTACAGCCGCGGAGGGGGATCTTCATCATACAAGAGATTTGAGAATTGACCATCTCAAGATTCAACTAGGAAAAATTTCATGTAAACACTTCAGTTTAACTTTGAATTCCATTAATATTTAAAGGTGTGAAAAGTTAATCAGTATTTTACTCATTAAGTCATTCCGATGTCATATCCAAGATCGTCTGTTTTTAGTTTTATGAAAATTGTTTTTGTATCTCAAATATTTAATAATTTATTTGGATTGAGTTTATGTTGGAAAAATATCAGACAGAATACGGGTTTGGAAGCCTAGATCAACGAGGCGTCTCGGTTACGAGAAGTCTCGAGTGGCTGACTTGAGAGAGTGGTTAAGTTAGCGGTTGTAGGTGTTGTTTTTTCTGTGATAATTTTGAAATATTTTAATATCTTGTCCTGCAGCTAGATATTAAGCACAACCAACCAAATAAAGTTGGTCAAATGACAAATAAAGAAAATATGCAAAAGGATTTATTGTTGAATTTATTTTTTTATCATAAAACACATCTCCCTTTTCCAGAAAACTGAACATTACAGGCATAGCAAACCTTGAATGTTGTTACCTATTAAGGAAAAAAAATCAGCCTTTAATAGCTCTTTGTTTACTATAACAGTCAAATCTGTTGGGCCGGCTAGTAGCCAATTTCAGAGAAGTGACGACCAAGATTTGATTGAGTGTATTGTCATCGACGACGAGTGTTAAGTTTCAGCTTAATGTCTGGAAGTGGGTTAATTTCCACTTCCTAGATTTATGTTCATTCAAACAGAAAGAACGCGGTTTTCAGATTATCGTTGCTCGAGTCCGCCGGCAGCAGTTTGCACAAATATGTGCGTGGTAATCCATAAATATACCAAACCACCCACACCCACTGGGTATCTGAACCTTCATAGGGATGTCAAGAATGAAAAAAAATATCGGTCAAATTTTCAAAAGATTTTGCGTTTTTAAAATAATAGTGTATACAGCTCAATATTATCAATAGTAATTTTTATACACAATGTGCATTATTTTAATGTATAAAAATGAAGGTATTAGGTAATAATAACAAAAAACTAAAAGCTGTCTTCTATGATTCTATTGGCGTATTTCTGTCCAAAAGGACTTCATGTTGCCTGTTGTATGCTGATGATGCGGTGCTGATTTCTAACACTATGGAAGATCTACAGTCTCTCATATCTAGGATGAACGAAGTATGTATGAAGAATGAGCTAATGATGAATGTAAGTAAGTCTAAAGTCATGGTGTTTGAAAGGGAGAGTACGAAAACAGTGTGCGACATAGTTGTGAATGGTGAATACTTGGAGCAGGTGGATGAGTTTGTTTATCTGGGTAGTATGTTTACGAGAGATGGGAAGGCTGATAGAGATATTGAAAGAAGGGTAAATGCCGGTAACTCCATTAATGGAGGACTGAATGCCGTTGGCGCTAATAAACTGTAAAAAAAAGCGAAGCTAGCAGTCCACAATGGAGTCCTGGTACCTACCCTGATGTCTGGCAGTGAGGCATGGAACTGGCAGAGGAAGGATGAAAGTAAACTGAATGCTGTTGAAATGAGATCCCTGAGACGTATGTGTGGTAAAACAATGTATGATCGTGTGAGAAATGTGGATATCCGCAAAGAATGTAAGGCCGATGTAAGCATAATGAGTAAGATTAATAAAGGGACCCTCAGATGGTTTGGGCATGTAGAGCGAATGAACGAAGGAAGTAGTGTAAGAAGAATATACGACGCGAATGTGAATGGTAGAAGAAGTCGGGGACGCCCGAGGAAGACATGGCACGATCAAGTGAATCAGATACTTGAGTCGGGTCATGTCAAAAGTCAGAATAATAGAAGAGAATGTATGAGACGATGTATGAATGTGAGTGAGGCAAAGAGTGTGTGCCAAGACCGAGTTGTTTGGCGGTCCGTCCTCTCTGCCTACCCCTGCGGGGAAACGGCGTGATGGTTAGTTAGTTAGTTAGGACTTCGTGTTTGGAACAAGGTATAGTCAATAATCTTAGACAATTGGGAACCAACACAGGAGTGGCTTAGAAAAAAATAGCATACATTTCTATATATGTAACTAGACATGAGATAGTATTAGTGATCACAAATACTAATGCAAAGACAATAGATTTGTAAGCTATAGTTAAAATTTCAACCGCCAGATGTCATGACCTAATACATTTACTTGTTCTTCCTATACGGTTTTGGAATTTAGTGACATAAGTAACATAAATAAATAAAATATCGTTTTTTATGCAATTTTCGATATTGGATATTTTGTATCGATTTATCGGATCGAAATAAATCGGCTAAAAACATCGATATATTCAATTAAAAATATCGATACTTTTTTAACAAGCCTAACTACGAACAGAAACAAAGCGGGTTTCAGTTTTCTGATTAGTCGGCGCATGGGTGGCCGACTGGCGAAGGCGTGCCGACAAGAATGTTTGTATGTCAACGTATCAGGCCGAAGGGCTAGCGAGACTCAAGCGGCTTGGCTCAATCACGTAGTTTTTTGTCTATGGCTAGAGTTTTGACCGTCTCCAGAGGTGGCTTGACGCTTGAGTCAAGCATTGCGCAATAATCTACATTAGCGGGGTTTACACGCAGAGTTTGGCCTGCGAGTCTGAGCACACTTCGCTCCGAATCGTTAGCGGAAACGTACGTGTAAACGCGATCGACTCGCAGGCGAAACGCTCCAGTCACTCGCCAGTTAGTATCAGCGTTTGGCCCGTTGAGCGTTCACACGTTCACGGGTTGGAGCGGGTGCCGCGCGAGATGTATTTGACTTTTTTTGTTTGTTTATGGCTATTTGCTGACTGATTATATTCAAGAATTGATTTATCTGCCATTCAGTGTTACCAGATGCGTGGTTTTTTGGGTCGTTTATACCTCCACGGTTTTTTCAAAAAACCATATCGAACAAGACATTGTATTTTAGCGGTCGCCAAATGATCTACTTTTTAGTGGATATGATTTGTTTATTGTTTGCATGGGTCGCGTGAGTGAAATCCCGAATTCAGGAATGTAGTTCTTGAAATTTTGAACTTTAGTACGGGACTACGGGTTCACAACGTCTTTTTATTTAATAATAATATGAATAAATTAATAAAATGATTTGAATATAACCATGTAAGTAACTTCAATAAGGGGGGGCGGCACTTTTAAGGGGGGCGGCAAATTTTCACAATAAATAATAATATTATCTTGGAAAAATTTAAACCATTTCAAATCATCATTCAAAAATGTTCTACGATACTTTCGTTTACGAATCCAACAATTGTTATTATTATTTATTAAAAATATCAATAATTATATTTTTTTAAGCTGCAAATTTCGCAATTCACAGGAAAACCGTACGCATATTATGAGAGTAATATTAATTAAAGCTGATAAATCGCAAACAGATTCATTCTTAATTAAAACCAGAATTGTGTTCAGAATTTATTAACGAATTATTTTCATTTGTGTATTCATCTGCTGATACATTTCGAAAGAGACCGTTATTTTATTCGAAGTGCAGTTATACAATTCTAGTTGCAGACTATGTATGTGCTGCCAATATCAAAGAGAAACCATTTTCATATTCTGAGTGTAGTTTTAATTCGCCAAATATAGATTTAATTTAACCCGTCTAATCACAGGAGACACAAATTGTCCCACACATTTAATTTTAAAATAAATTTGTGAAATTATTTCCCACATATCTAATTAAAATAAATTTGTAATTGCGATAAATAGTTAAGATGCAGTTTTATTACATTTAAAAAAAAGGAATCTGTATTTTAAATTTTAAGTTTTAAGTTTATTCTATTAGGTACTTTAATTCGAATATTCGCAGGCGTGTATTTTTGAGCCAATCCACATTTTCAATATCAAAATTTTAATATTTAAAAACAATAATGTTCTAATAAGCACATCAGGAAAAATTACTATATCTAGATTTAAGAACAATTTTGTTTTCAATTTTGCAAAAGGATAAAAAAACAATAAAAAGGAACATTTAAAATACATGAGAAGAACCGGAAATTTCGTACACAAACATTGACAGGCAAAAGTTTATAGATATTTTTTCTTATTATTCGAAGGGTTAAACCAGTTTTCAGAATGTAAAATTCCATTTGAGGATTCATCTGCTGACACGATTCAAAGCAAAATATTATCTTATTCGAAATTCAGTTATAAAATTCTAGTTGCAGACTCTGTATCCTGTACCTGCTGCCAGAATCAGATAAAAACCATTATCATGTTCTGAGTGTACTTTTAATTCGCCGCATACAGACTTAATTCAAACCCATTTTGTGTTGAGAACGTAAATTTCCAGTTGTGTATTCATCTGTATGTTGACACATTTCAAAGGAAAACATCCTCTTATTTGAAGTTCAGTTATAATATTCTATTTGCAGACTATGTATGTGCTGCAAGAATTAAAGTAAAATCATTTTCATCTTCTGAGTTTAGTTTAAATTCGCCAGGTACAGATTTAATTTAAACCAGTACAGAATGTAAAATTCCAGTTGGATTCATCTGCTGACACATTTCGAAAGAAAGCATTCTGTTATTCGATGTGCAGTTATAAAATTCTATTTGCAGACTATTTATTTAATGCCAGAATCAAAGTAAAACCATTTTCATGTTCTGAGTGTAGATTTAATTCACCGCATTCAAACTGGTTTTGGGTTCAGAATGTAACGATAAATTAAATAACGGGTTGCAGATTCATCGTGCATCCAGTGAAGTTGTACATTTGAGTAACATAATGCTGTAAAATTCTGAGAAATTGTTTGTTGCGTGTGTAACTATTATTTGGGGACTCTAACGCAGTATCAATAAATCAACTTTGGAGTAGAATTTATAAACATGATTTTCGTTGAAAGAATACTCGTCAAACGTGATTTTTAAAAAATCCGGCTCGAATATAATCATGTCGTAATACAAGAATGGGATTTCCGAATACACCCCCCCCCCCCAATCCCCCCCCGCTAGAAGAACCCAAATAAGTGGGCGGCGAAATTTTCATACGCCCCGATGTTCTGAGTGTAGTTTTGATTCACCATCTACAGATTTAATTAAAACCAGTTTCGTGTTCTGAATGTAAGTGCCGGTAGAATCAAATAAAAACCCTTTTCACGTTCTGAGTGTAGTTGCAATTCACCGCATACAGATTTAATTAAAACCAGTTCAGAATGTAAGTGCCGCTAGAATCAAAGAAAAATCATCTTTTTGTTCTGAGTGTAGTTTTGATACACCGCATATTTGGTTTAATTTAAACCAGTTTTGTGTTATCAACATAACAATAAGTTGCCGATACATCGTGTACCTAGTGAAGCTTTGCATTTGAGTTGAATTGCATACGTATGCGTGATGAAGATACAAATTCTATTACAGGCATACCACTCTCAATTTCTGCGAGCAGCTATATATAAATTTGTAGTAGAATTTATAAGCATGATTTTATCGAAAGAGTACTCGGCACATGGAATTATAATCGGCATAAAAAAATAGAAAATATGTACCCAACCCCTCCCCCCGGTCAGCGCTTGAAAATCTGCGGACTGTAGAAGTTGGGGAGGGGGGGGGGGGAATTTTCCTCCACCCCGGGCGGCCGAAACCCACGCTACGCCACTGAGTGAAATACATATTTTATCAAATGTCTACGCCAATTAAGAGTGCTAGCTCTTGTGCTTGGCGTAGGAGTTATTTCATAATTATTTCATTATTATTACATAATTTTACAAAGAGTGTACAAATATAATCTTACGTACTAGGATATTGTGACGTAATTTTAATATGGCATGAAATGAAGTTATAACATTTTGATTGGTGATGTTATGGTTGTTATTTTTTTAAAAGAATAATTTGACCTTTTATGTCTTTGTAAATATAATTATTGTGCATTTGTTGTGTTGAAAATGGAGGAATTTGGATGTTAAATTTATGCCTTAATGATGAGATAAGTTAAAAAAATTTATTAAATTTTCTTTGAATATTATTTGTAATATTGAATCTTTTTTATGGAGGTCTTACACTTTGAAAAAAATTATGCTGAAGGGAATGTAGGTTGTCTTTTCAAAATTACTTAAAGAAATAATTTTTGTACCACTTTTACAGGACTTACAATTTTTTCCTATGCACTCCTCCATCCAATGATTCCATAATGAATTAGTGGTTGGTGGGGGTGGAGGGGGGAGGGGGTGGGGAGGGGCAGGGAGGGCGGTGAGAGGGGGGGGGGGGTGGAAGAGGCGAAGTGGGAACCCCCCCTTACACCATGCGCGCGAAGCCGCAGGAAAAAGCTGGTAATATAATAAATAAATAATTCCACATAAATAATGTTCTAACTTATCGAATAGTACCATACTTTCTTCCGTATAACCGTCATACAAAATGAACACCTGTTGAAAAACTTTTCAGGAGTGATAACGTCACACGATTCACTATGAGTGCGGTGTTTTTCAGGGGATCTTGAAAAATTAAAACTTTGAAAATTATGACGCTATAGCTAATGTAACTAATACAATTATTAGAAAACTGGATGAAGGCAAAAAATGCTTAGCTGTTTTCATTGATCTTCAAAAAGCTTTCGATACAATTGATCATGAAATACTGTACTTAAAACTAAAAAAAAATGAAATAACCGAAACAACTCTAAACCTACTTAGAAGTTATTTAACTGGAAGAGAACAAATTGTACAAATAGGTAAAAGAAAGAGCAAATCTCTTCCAATTAAATTCGGGGTCCCCCAGGGAAGCGTATTAGGACCTATACTATTTCTGATATATATAAATGACCTTATGAATCTTCCCATTAATGGAAACATAATGAGCTTTGCAGATGACACTGTTATTATATTCCACGAACAAGATTGGACAAGAACCTACAAGGAGGCGGAACATGGCCTGGCTGTACTTCAATATTGGCTAAAAGTAAACTCCCTTACATTAAATGTTAGTAAAACTAAATATCTAACTTTCTCCAAAAACAAAGGAGGACAACCAATGAATGTGCATACCCTCAAATTACATGAATGTCAAAATACTTTTCCACAATGTTCCTGCCCGTCTATAACCCAAACCAAAAGTATTAAATATCTTGGGATTGAAATTGATGAAAATCTACAGTGGAATTCACACATTGATCTTACCTCAAAAAAGCTAACAAAACTCACCTACTTCTTCAAAAAATTAAGAAACATCTTGTCGATGAGGGATCTAAAGAGAGTATATTATGCTTTATGCCACTCTCGATTGGAATATGGAGTAATAGGATGGGGCTCAGCAGCATCTAATCACTTAAAACAACTTAAGATAACTCAGAATTGCATTATAAAGACCATTCTAAAGGTCCCCATAAGGACGTCAACAGCAGAAATTTTTAAACAGTTTGATGTTCCAAGCATACAGAAAATCTATGCCAAAAACATTCTAGTACATCACCACAAAAATGATTCAGAGGCAGACACCTCACACGCTCATAAAACCAGAGCCAAACAAACAGACATACTTAATATACAAAAGTGTAACTCTTCATTTGGTCAAAGAAGTTCTGCATTTTTAGCAGTAAAGTTATATAACAAACTCCCACTTAGTATCAAACAAATAAAAAAAATAGCTACATTAAGGACATTAAATGTTGGCTGAAGAATCTATCGGAAAATGAACTTACTAGTATACTTAAAACATCATAGAAGTTTCTGGAAAACCTTTTTTTTTTTTTTTTACATTAACTCCACACAGGAGGCCCTGAGGAAAATAATTTCCCTCAGGGCCTATGTCATCGGGGATGCTGTGTGGAGGGTCTTTTTGAGGAGAGGAAGGAATGAACATTGGTCTTGAAGAGACCCATGTTATAGGAAGGAGGAAACACAGAGGCCGGCAAATCATTCCACAGCCGAGCTGTTGAACACAAGAACGAGTCGAAGAAACGACCCGTTCTCATGTGACAAATGTCAACCGTGTACAAATGTTGGGCACGCGTTTGGCGTGTTTCCCAACTATGCACCGGTGCCGAAGGGATCAATGATGCTAGTTCCTCGGAGCATCTTCCATTGTAATACCGGTAGAACAAGGATAGCATTCCCACCCGACGCCTGTGCTCTAAAGATTGCAATCCGTCTGTCAAGATGGGAGAATCTATCAAACGGACCGCCCGTTTCTGCACAGAGTCGAGGGTATTTTTCAGGTATTTTGGAGCTCCAGACCAGAGATGGCTGCCAAATTCAACCGTGGGGCGTACTTGTGATTTGTACAAGGTTAGCAGTTGTGTACTATTAAAGTATCTGCGGGCCCAGTACAGTACGCCCAGCTTTTGGGAGGCTAACTTTACTCTGGCTTCGATGGAGCCCCCATACCTGAGCTGGTCACTTAGGGTTACACCAAGCATATCAATGAAGGGCCTGTTCGGAAGATTGCTTCCGTTGAAAGAGACTAGATTTTCATTTCGATCCCTTTTAGACGTAATCAGACAAGATTGGGTCTTTGAAACATTAAATTCAACGAGATTATTTTTACCCCAAGAGAAAACACTCTCGAGGTAACCGTCCATTCTTTGCTTCAAAGCCCTACGAGCTGTTGGAGTTTGTGAGCCCTTTGGGGGCTTGTCAAACAAAAAGCTATCATGAACTGTACTGTCATCCGCATAACAGTGAATTGGTGCACATGACAAAAGGTCGTTGATGTGCAACAAAAACAAAGTCGGAGACAGAACCGATCCCTGCGGGACGCCAGCATTTATCGAGTGTGAGGAAGAGGTGAAACCATCGACTACCGTCTGAATCGACCTCTCCCTCAAGTAGTCGGCAATCCACGTACACAAGGATGCGGAAGAAGTCGCTGAAAAACTTATCCAAAGCATAGTCCCCCTCAGCACAGGATCTCCTAGTGAGGATGATATACCTTTAGGTATTTTAATGTCAAAAATTCACGGAACTGACAAATGTGCACCATCTACAATAAGGTCGCCAGCATGGGAGTAGGCGGTAAACACAAAGAGCTTAGTCAGTCAAGGTACCGGAAATAGTCATATAGTTTTAGAAACCAACGAAGGATGAGCTAAAATCATTTTTACGAACGCAGGATAATATAATAATAACATTTGTACCTAGCGGCGAACACAGAGCGGCGAAAGCAAAGCGGGACCGCAATAAAAATTGGAAAGCCAGGATATTTTCGGCAAGGATAAAATAAAAACCCAATATCGCCGCGTCGGGCGAAGGCAATAAACCTTTTCCTTTGGCCCACAAAGCCGCTGCCGCCGATGGAATTAGTTTTAAAGATCTACCCCAGAGCAGGAAGGAAGACCCGAGCGAGAATTTCACCACGAAGTCAGTCACCATTTGCCCGGCCTAGGGGTTGGTACTCCACTTCGCCAACGGAGTGTCCCGACCAGGGATAAAAAAATTAAGAGACCAACTCCAACTACACGCGACCGCGCGCAATTTCCCGACCAGGGAAATTAACAGACACGCTCGCGGATTTCGACCAGGAACCGCCGATACTTTCGTGAACTTCCGCCAGAAAGTCCAACCAAGTGACCGTGAAATATTCCGACCAGGAATTTGCGCAAGTTCCACTGTGCACAAATTGTCACAACAAAGAACTCTCGCGACTCTACCTGTGCAATAACAAGTGAAAAAAATAGAACTTAAGTTTAAAGTGCCTAGTGACTGTGTGCTTACGCGGAGACTCCATCATCAGCAACCAAAGGGAAGTGACTGAACATTTTATTTATTTTAACCCCCGAAGTGATTAGATTCTGAACAATTACATAAAGACTTTTCCGTAGAATTAAGCAAACAGACTTTCTAAATTTAAGACGAATTAATTAAGTAGTTTTAAGACTAACACTAGATTAATAATTAACACCCGCCTTTTGTATCCTAATGTAATAAATGTGTCGTTTCTTAAACCAGTAGCTTTTTTAATTGTTCCTCCTTAATTTTAAGTTATAGTTTTAGTTTGAACCCGCCGTAAGGCGCGGGTGTATCAATTGGCGGCCCAGACGTGTGGCTTACCGGCATTTTTTGTCTGGTAGAAATCCGAGTGTGGATTTCCGACCCATGAACCCTGAGATTAGAATAGTTACGTCCAAAGGAGGAACAATAGTTGTTATCAGTAATTATTAGTTAAATTCACGCATAGCCACAGACTCGGTGGAATCTAAATGGATGCCGATAGGTTAGCTTTTCACGATACGCGTTAATAGTAATTGTTCTAAATTAATGATAGGTATTTTTTTTGGCAATTTTTCTTTGTTTTTTTTTTAATTAATAATTTATGTCTGGGTTTAATGCTTCCCGCCTCAAAGAGTATTTGGCGCCCAAATTAGTTTAGGTATAGTTTTAAAAATAGATTTAAAAATTAATGGCATCGGCAAACACAACGCGAACCACGCGACAAACCACGGCGGATGCATTGCAGGCAACCGTAGACGTCGGTAACCTCACACCAGCGAAGGAAAAGATGGAAAACAGGGGGCAGACCTCGTGCCATTCGAGGGTTCTGGAAGATCGATTCGAAGGTTTGCCGGAGGAAGAACCCGAAGAGTTTATCGTCGCGTGCGAAGAATTCTTCAGTGCGACAGGCTGTTCGTCAGCACTTAAAGTGGAAAAGGCTGCGAAACAATTGCAAGGAGAAGCAAGAAGGTGGTGGCAGCCTCATTCACGCGGGCGATGGAGCTGGGAGGACTTCGTTGCGCAACTACGGAAGCGTTACGGCGTAGTGGGAGCGAGGACCTATCTATTAGTCACGCTGTACGGAGACCCGCAGAAAAGCGATGAAAGCGGCGTTGGTTTCTTACAGCGTAAGCGAGCAATCCACAAACGTATATTCGGACAAACAGGCTTGGACGAATTCTGCCCAGATCTGATAGGGTGATGATGCCTCGTTATCGAGAGCTGCTGGAGGCGGGCCTAATCTTCGGCACGTACACCATGGAAACACTTACAGCACGAGTAAACGCCATCGATTTCCCGAAGGAAATACTCTTCCATGCACCGCCGCCCCAACACCAGGAAAGGGCGAATACCCGTAATAACGACGCAAGGCGACCGCATGACCAATTGCCCTGGTGTCATAACTGCCCAGGAAGACATTGGAATGAAGATTGTCCAGAACTTCATCACCGCAGGGCGGAAAACTAGCTTGGCCCGGGCGCCGACCAGGTCGGACAACGTCGCGTCCAGGGCCCCCTTACATAGGTACGTATGAGTACCAGCATTCACAACGAGAAGATCAGACTGGACCGCATCAAGCTCAAGAACCTCCACAGTGCTCCGTCGCGTACGCGCACGTCGTGGAACCACCACAGTACACACGCGGCCCATTTACACCGGATATCGCCTCAATTATTGAGCACAATATACTCACACTTCAAGAGCAGTACGCCGGGACTAGCGGCCATAATATTTCCCCCCTAGCAACTACTATGGACGGGGCACCCAAGCTAGAAAGCGCTCAACACACGCCTTCAACGAATATCTTGCAAAACGTTATCAACGACGTGCCACCGCCTGTAGATACTTGCTATCCAGGTGAATCTATACAAGCGGGCTCAGATAACTTCACCTGTACGCCAGCCGTAGAACCGACTAGCACAAGCAATCCTATTGTACCGGATATCGAGACGATTCCCGCAATCATCCCCATTGCGCAACATGCAATCGATCTGCAGCAATCGTTCCCCAGTAATTCGCCTACAATCGCTTCTACAACGGAGATGATTTCTCCACCCACTGCCTCATTGCGCAATTCTACAGATGAACACGATGACGCTCCACAGCCATCCCCCGGCTCCAGCGGCCACAATACGCCGACGGAACCTGCATCAGGTAACCACAGCAGACCACGCCTGTCAACTATGCCTGAAGAAGAAACTCTTTCGGAAAATCACGATATGCCGTACACTCCGACATTAGATGAGGAACTTCCGACTAGGTATAAGATATCTAATGTTTGGCCCAAATTCCCACCGAGGACGTATGAACCAATTGATTCCAGGAAAGTGCATAACCGAGGCTCTTATGATGCCAGGAAACCACCCGGTATAACATGAAAGCAGACAATCTCATACCGATAATGAGACCATTGTATTATGTAACTGGATAGATGCCTACATAGATCGTTAGGTAATATGAAGTTGTTAGGATAATTTTATAATTTTTTTATCGATAGTAGAATTGTTTTAGTTAAGTTTAATAATAGTTACTTAGTGCGTTAATAATATTAATTACCGTTAATTTTCGACAAAACACCCGGGGGCGATTGATATACCTTTAGGTATTTTAATGTCAAAAATTCACGGAACTGACAAATGTGCACCATCTACAATAAGGTCGCCAGCATGGGAGTAGGCGGTAAACACAAAGAGCTTAGTCAGTCAAGGTACCGGAAATAGTCATATAGTTTTAGAAACCAACGAAGGATGAGCTAAAATCATTTTTACGAACGCAGGATAATATAATAATAACATTTGTACCTAGCGGCGAACACAGAGCGGCGAAAGCAAAGCGGGACCGCAATAAAAATTGGAAAGCCAGGATATTTTCGGCAAGGATAAAATAAAAACCCAATATCGCCGCGTCGGGCGAAGGCAATAAACCTTTTCCTTTGGCCCACAAAGCCGCTGCCGCCGATGGAATTAGTTTTAAAGATCTACCCCAGAGCAGGAAGGAAGACCCGAGCGAGAATTTCACCACGAAGTCAGTCACCATTTGCCCGGCCTAGGGGTTGGTACTCCACTTCGCCAACGGAGTGTCCCGACCAGGGATAAAAAAATTAAGAGACCAACTCCAACTACACGCGACCGCGCGCAATTTCCCGACCAGGGAAATTAACAGACACGCTCGCGGATTTCGACCAGGAACCGCCGATACTTTCGTGAACTTCCGCCAGAAAGTCCAACCAAGTGACCGTGAAATATTCCGACCAGGAATTTGCGCAAGTTCCACTGTGCACAAATTGTCACAACAAAGAACTCTCGCGACTCTACCTGTGCAATAACAAGTGAAAAAAATAGAACTTAAGTTTAAAGTGCCTAGTGACTGTGTGCTTACGCGGAGACTCCATCATCAGCAACCAAAGGGAAGTGACTGAACATTTTATTTATTTTAACCCCCGAAGTGATTAGATTCTGAACAATTACATAAAGACTTTTCCGTAGAATTAAGCAAACAGACTTTCTAAATTTAAGACGAATTAATTAAGTAGTTTTAAGACTAACACTAGATTAATAATTAACACCCGCCTTTTGTATCCTAATGTAATAAATGTGTCGTTTCTTAAACCAGTAGCTTTTTTAATTGTTCCTCCTTAATTTTAAGTTATAGTTTTAGTTTGAACCCGCCGTAAGGCGCGGGTGTATCAAGGAGGACTACGAATATATTTTATATATACATCTAACTAACATGTTTCATATAAAAATGTAAAAAATATTATATAGTTACTAAATAAAAAAATAAAATAAAATTTTAACTATTAAAACAAACTCTAAAAAAATATATGAAGTTATTTAAGTCAGAAGGTCATTATTCATTAAAAAAAATGGACTGGAGTTCTCTATTACACCGAGGTACTTTATTTTAGTTGAATGGTTTAATATGGTACATGAATTATTACAGACTTTTTTCTTACATTTTTTGTTGTGTATAATTATATTAATGTTGGGGTAAGTTTTGAATTCATTTATTGAGAAAGGAATATAAACTGTTTTTTTTGCATTAGTTGTAAGTAGGCTTGTGAAGCTTGCCGTGCTGACGAAGTTTTCATTTCAAAAAAAACACTTAGTAGTTTACATTTAGTTTCCAAAATTGTGAATTTTAGTAATTTACATCAAATGTTTTACACTGTATAATAGTTTTTCAATCCATTTTTATGTATGAAACAAATAGCCCCGTATTTTGCGTATAGCTTGAGAAAGATAACAATCGCGTACTGGCAACACAAAATATTACTGTCTTCGAATTCGAAACGCTTGTTTGACGCTTGACAGCTGACATATCTCGGATGTCACATGAATTTCTCCGATTTCACCATAGGTAAAAAATAAAGTTGAAAATAATAATTACTTTATTTTAAATGTCTAATCTAATAGATAAATACGATTTCCATTCAAAAACATTGGTTTTTAATTTTGTTTTTGGAAAAAACATTCATGTTCCCGAGCTGGCACATTGGTCGTTGGTGTTTGTTTTACTTGATATTATTTTGATTATTTCAATATACCTATATTTATTTATTTTAAATACTTCTTATTTATATATTACATCTAACTTATTTTTATATTACATCAGAAATTTATTACCATGATTAGATCACCATGATACTGGAAGGAGGCTAGGAGTCAGACGGAGAAGACGAAGAGGGCTGGCCAGTGGAATATTTAGAAGTTTTCCAGAATCCTGCAGAGGGATGCATTGAGCCAAGCCAAGCCTCTTGGAATGGATCCATTGGTAGAAATCGATCAAGTACTTTTATCATTACATATTTCATTATTTATGCATTAAACCGCTTACTCGTTAATACGGAAAACTTTTTATCCAAACAGTTATATTTAGCTTTATTATTTCGAAAAGTGAGTATTTATGTCGGGGGAGACAAAAAAACATGCAAAAAATATGCATTTAACATTTTAATTTTGTTAAAATTAATTCACTCGCACGGTAACGCCATGTTCATTCATCGTTTTTATTTTAACATTTCATCAATGCTGCCAATCATAGAAAAATATTTTTTGCGTAAAACAAAGTGAATGCATCATTGACAAGTATTTGTAACAGTAGAACATGGAAATAAATGTATTAAAATAATTACACAAACCCGCTAGACAAACCCTGCGTAGCCAAACAAACCATTCAAAACCTGGGATGTTTTTTAAAAGTATGATGAAAAGCGAGTTTATTTTAGAGAATTTATTTTATAAGATTGGTACTTCCGACAAATGTCATATTTGATTGTCTATTAGCTAAATTAGCTAAAGGAACATTCCGTATTATCCGTGCATCAAACTTCGACAACACAAACGTTCCGTATTATCCGTGAGGTGGACTAACTGCATATTTACCCATATTTCTTATTGCTAGCGATTATTGCATTTGATGTTATTATAAAACGATGAACATGTCTGGGTTTTAAATGAAACTATGAAGTAATATTTTTTCATTTATAGAGTTTGGAAGAGAGACAGCAGCCACAGGGGGGGAGTCAGAGTCCTGCACTGTACACTGTACCCCTAGGACAGCCCGGTAAAGCCTCAACTTCCCATGGACGGAGAGCTGATCTACGGTGGATCAAGAAAGATTACGAGCATGTTGACTCTCACTGTGATGTGACCTTTTCAAACCCACCACTGAATATGTCTGTCTACAATATTTTTTATGTTTCATAGATGAAAACACTATAAAAAATATTGTTGAGTAGACAAATTTGTATTCTGTACAAAAAATAGCATTAGCGTAAACACCTCAGTCAACGAAATGAACTGATTTCTAGGAATGCACATCATAATGGGTATCCTCAAGTATCCGGCATTCCACCTTTACTGGGTAAACGATAAAAGGCTATCTCTTATCGCAGATGTCATGCCTAGAAATCGTTTCACTAAGTTGCGGTTGTGTTTTCATTTAAACAACAATAACACGTTGATTCCGAGAGGATGCCAGGGTTACGACAAACTATTTAAAATAAGGCCGTTGTCAAATGCCCCGCATGAAAATAAGGTCAAGGTGGAACCTGAGGAGTTCAATTCTGTAGACGAGCTCATGATACTGTTCAAAGGTAGAAATAATTTGAAGCAATACATAAAAAAATAAGCCACACGAGTGGGGCATCAAAGCCTTCTCCCGAGCGGTAGCCAGTCACAGTGTGGCCAGTGGCCAGTAGCCAGGTAGGTGGGCTCGTCTATGATTTTGAGATGTACATGGGCAAAAACAGTAATGTGGGTGAGAAGACTGCCCGGTATGACGGTATGAGTGAAAACATTGTTTTTTTTACATCAGCTCCACATAGGAGGCCCTGGGGAAAATAATTCCCCGCAGGGCCTATTTCATCTTTGGGGATGCTGTGAGGAGTGTCTTTTTAGGAGAGGAAGTTCTGGGAAGGAAAAGGGTATTAGGGGTGGGTAGGAATCTGGGGGTAAGTGTGTCCAGGAGTGACGGTCGTATGAATCCATCCCTCCCACTGCGGTGCAAGGTGATGAAGGTAGTTAGAAAGTTGATAAAGGGTATCCCTCCAAACCGTAATTTCAAAGTCTCCACTGACATTGTGTAATATTTTTTTATTCAAATGTGTATGAAATATCTAGTCCAGATATTGATCGTCCAGTTGATTTAGTCAGACATCTCCAAATCCTAAGTTTTGAGAAAATATATTCAAATGTCCACCATAAATCAAATATTAATTACACTTGTCTCTGTTTTAAATACTTAAAATGATGTAAAATAACACTGAGAGACTGTCTATTAATTAGTATGACATTTATTATTATGAAATTTTGAAATATCCTACTAGTGATCTAGAATCCATTTGTCACATGAGAACGGGCCATTTCTACGACTCGGTCTTGAGTTCGACAGCTAAGCTGTGGAATGATTTGCCGGCCTCTGTGTTTCCTCCCTCCTACAAGACCTACATTCACTCCTTCCCATGGGCGTAGGCACGGTAGGGCAAGGTGGAGCGTTTGCCGCATGCCTGGCCTGCCGATGCATGAGCTCCGGGATTGTCCACTGAGTCACATTTTCAAATTTACAGCACTTCATAGGATGGTTTTTCCTTTTTTCAGTTCTTATTATCTGCATTCATAAAGCCTTAAGCATGAATAAGTTGTTACCTACTCTAGATTTTTATTTTTTCCCCACCCTAAATCAAAACCTGGCTACGCTCATGCTCCTTCTTCTCCTCAAAAAGACCCTCCACACAGCATCTTTTAGATATTATTTTCCTTGGGGCCTCCCGTGTAGAGTTAATGTAAAAAAAAAATCATATATGATCTGTTCGGTTCTACCTGAGAATTGTATTTAATCTGGTTAATTGCTGGATACATGTGCACGTCGTAGAGGTGGACCCCTCTGCGGAGGCGGGTTCCAGTGCTCCAGGAAGGGTACGCCAGTCCCACCCGCGCCCCGTGGAAGGTATCAGGTACATTGGCTGGAACATTTCCCACAGGTGCAAAGTGTTCCAAAGCAAACAAAGGTTCAATGTTAAAGGTGTACCTTTGTTTCACCTCCAGCAAAAAAAATTCAAATCATAGCATTAATCAATTAGGAACCGACCTAATATGTAAGCACATTTTATTTCTTTTAGATTTTTAATTTATTATATTATATATATATATATGTTTATATAATATGGCAGACCGGGATTGCACTATCCTCCCAGTCCTGCTGGAATAAAAACTTTAATAAAAATAAAATGACTAAGACAGCCTTTAATTTTACAAGTAATGATAGCTATATTATCTCTGCTACTTTTTAATGTGGTATGTAAATAAAAATATGTTTTATAAAAAAATATTTCATTTATCTTCACACTAATAAATTACGCACCTCTCTCTACCACAGTTGTTAAAACAACGCTAAATAGTGCCAGTTACTAAGCTGTTAAATATTTCTTTAAGTTTAAGGAAATTTATTTGGTGAGAATTATATTGTGATTGAATTGATACAACTACAGTAAATAAATACACACAAGGTCTTCTACAATTTATTTTTATGCATTCACAAATGGCGCCAATTAAATTATTTTAGGTTATTAATACTTTTTGCATGTTACGATTAAAAATATTAAGGTAAATTAATTGTTTGCGCCCGAACACATTTAATATGAATATAAATAAATAGTTTTGTCCATAAACACACCCAAATCTTTCAAGATACATAGGCTGAAAAATTCAATTTTGTATCGGTGACTCAATCCAATATTGTATTTTTCAGCCTTTCATGAAAGATTTGGGTTTGTTTATGGACAAAACTATTTATTCATATTAAATATGTACGGTCGCAAACAATTAATTTACCTCAATATTTTAAAGCAAAACGTGCAAGAAGTATTAAAAACCTAAAATAATTTGATTTGCGCCATCTGTGAATGCGTAGATTAAAAAGTACGCGACGTTTAACCTTAAGAGGAACGGCTGCGCAGCCTTTTTCAAACAAATTTTAAAATTGTATTTGAGCCCAAAATATTTGTACAAACTGAATTTTATTTTTTTTCCAAATGTGTAAAAAATATCTAGAACAGATACTGTAATACTGAGGAAAGGAACATTTGAATGTTCACTATAAATCAAATATTATTTACACTTGTCTGTGTTTTACATACTAAAAATAATACAAAATAACCCCGGGAGGCATAATGGTCCAGGTCCGGTACATTAGTAAGAAAATTTTGAAATATCCTGCTATCGACCCAGAAAACATCAACACTTTGTTTAATTCACTACAAGTTTTTGTGCATTATAATAGATGTTGGTGGTGTTTATGAGTAAACAGAGTATTGTACCAGATAGAGGGTACACTTTTGCAAATAACTGCATACTCAACTTAAATATCGATTTTTCGGAGTTGTCTGACCAATGAACTGAATGATCGATATGTATTTTATATTACGACATACAGGCCATTAAGTAGTCAATTCTTCATAATTTTAGGGGTTTTAAATTACACATATATTTACAAGGGCGGATCCGGGTTTTTTTTCTGGGGGAGGGCACAATGGGCGGACAGGCAAAAAAATCAACAATCACTGTTAGAAATAAACAAGTTCAAGTATGTATAGGAAGGTTTATGAAAGTGTTAAAACAATAGAAAAATTAAAAGTTTAATAAAGATAGTTTTCTGTAAGTACTGTGATGGAATCTCCACAACACAAAAATACCGTTTGGGGGGGCACCCGTGCCCCCCCCCCCCCCCCCCCCCCCTAAATCCGCCCTTGTATATTTATTTGAAAGTGCTGTTCCCGTCATAGTAAAAGATTATAATTTTTATATGGGAGGTGTTATCATTGCAGTGTACTAGTTGAGTTGTATGCATCATCAACATAGTTCCCACGACCGGTCAGTGACTGAGTTGGCTTGGAATCTTGAAGAGATAAGTAGGGAGGAAATACAGAGGCTGGCAAATCGGTCCACCGACGAGCTGTTGAACTCAAGAACGAGAAATAGAAATGACCCTTCGTCATGTGACAAATGTCATGACCGACCCAGTGGCTGAGTTGGCATCGCGTCCAGGAGTCCCATTGTTCGATTCCTCAGCTGGCTAAGTCCTCCATCACGACACAAGCAAAATAGTCAGGTTTTTTGTAACCCGGGAATGTTTGTCTTTCTTTTTAAAAAAATAGAGTTTATATTTTATGTACAAGGTTGATATTTTTTTTTTTTAAGAAAGTCAAACATTCCCGAGTTACGAATAACCTGACAATGTTTGAAAATCTCCTACTACCAACACAGTCAGCCGAAAATTTTGTTTGTATCGTGAAGGAGGACTTAGCCAGCCGAAGAATTGAACACGCGATGCCCGGATGGGACGCGTGTTGGATTGCCAACTCAGCCACTGACCGGTCCTGACATTTCACACGAGAACGGGTCATTTTTCCGACTGGTTCTTGAGTTCAACAGCTCGGCGGTGGAACGAGCATCCGTGCTTCCTCCTCCTACAACTTGGGTCTCTTCAAGACCCATGTTCAGTCCTTCCTCTCCTCAAAAAGACCTTCCACACAGCATCTTTTAGAAATTATTTTCCTCAAGGCCTCCTGTGTGGAGTTAGTATAAAAAAAATATCAACGTATGATCTGTTTTTCAAATCCTAGCATAACCGAGACAATCTTTAATTTATAAGTAATCACAGCTATAGTTTATTTCTTCTGTTTTTTTAATGTAAGTAGTATGTAAATAAAAATATGTTTTATAAGGTAACCAAAATGTTTCATTTATATTCATACTAACAAATTATGCACCTCTCTCTACCACAGTTGTTAAAACAACGCTAAATAATGCCAGTACACATAATAAACTGCTAAATATTTCTGTCTTGGATGAGAATTACATTGTAATTGAATTTATACAACACTGTAAAATAAGTACACTTAAGTTATTCTACAATTTATTGTAAATTCACTTTGTGGCATCATTCTAATGAAAATAATTAATTAACTTATGGAAATAATTAACTTCACCCTTTTAAACATTATCAAAATAATTATAATATGCTTGTAGCCTCACTGATAATATGGTCATTTTTTATTAAAATACTAGTTTACAATTTCATTCATATAAATAATTTGTCACCGCCGCTAAAACTGTCAAAACTTGATAGGTGACAGCCATGTGACAGCTGACAAGCATGTGATAGGTATCATCTTAGTTATGGTCAAAACTGTAGCAAAAACTTTTGAACTGCACGACATGTCCCGCGACACACCACAGTTCGCTCCGAACGCTTGAAAATCAGTTTACACGTACACTTCCGCGCGAGGGTCGCCCAAGGTCACCCCTTCAACGATTTCGCCTGCCCGCGGAAGTGTGGCGACTTTTTTACCCAAAATAGTGTACCTGTTCGGCCTGCAGGCGGACACGGCGTTTCGGCGGGCTGCTTGGCGAACACCATAGACATCCACCGTCGTGAGGGCACAGTTGTATGGAGCTTCTATAATATTTCTATAATCTATGGTCAAAACTGACGCTTTGGCCTGCCCGCGGAAGTGGGGTGACTTTTTAGCGCAAGGGGTCGGCCGGCAGGCGGACACGGCGTTTCGGCGGGAGGGTCGCATGCCGCTTTAGCCTGGGGGCGAGGCACGCGGTCGGAAGTGTACGTGTGCCCCGGCCAATTATTGCGCAACGCTTGAAGCGAATTTATATTTATTGGGCGTAGACAACAAATCATAGACAAATAAGTACCTGAGTGGTGATTTTAGATATTACGTATCACGTAAAACGTTTATAAAAAATAGATTAAATTATTACAAAATAGGTATTAATTGTTTTTGTGTTTAATTTGTAGAAATCCATCTGATTTTTATTTTAAATTAATGTAAATATAATTTAATAATGTTATTACGTTAATGTTATATTAAAATATTAATATATGTATAACATTTATTATAACATAACAAATAATTATTTTTCTTTACTAGATTCCATCTCGCACAAAAATCACTTTCAACTAGCGAAAATGACAGGAAACCATAAACAAAGGAGTAATATGTTCAAATGCCTCTCGAGAGGAATATCGTCTAGGCATAGACTAAGGCTTGGCTCAACGGCTTGAAGCGCGCATCAAGCTGTTGAGGCAAGTCGATAGTTTGTTTGGTTTATTTATGGTTGACAGTGAATTTTGTGCGGCTGAAATAAAATGGAATATAACGGAGACAAAGCATTCTTAGCTCTTGGGTTATCTTTGTATTTTTATAAAAATAAACGAATTTGGTGTCAAGAATGGTACAATTTATGATCCTGCTTTACTCATAAGCATTTACAAAGCGTATTACAGGCACGGCACCAAATGATTACTTACACGCATTTTTTCAAAATAGATGTTCGTACTTGCGAAGCATTGTTATATATTTCTGTTGATATTATGAATAAATGTTATAATTAATATTTTAATATAACATATTGATAAAGTTGATAAAGGAAAATTATTTATTCCCTATATCTCAGATGTTCACAAGACCTAAACAATATTTTAAATCAGTCAAAGCAGTTACATCATTAACAATAAGAAAACAAAAAAAATACTTGCAGAACTGAATAATAACATTAATAGCAGTTACAATATTATTAAACAATGAGAGAAAAAAAATACTTGCAGAACTAAATAATAAATAATACTAGCTGGTACCCGGCATGCGTTGCAATGCCATTCAAAGAAATGAATTAAATCTCCCTGCATGTCCTTTCCCGTGCGACCTCTCGAGTCCCTTTCCGAGAATACTGCACAAGAGTCCCAACTGCTCCCGTCTGGAGCCAGTGAGACTATGGTATCCCCGATCGGGGTATGTTGTGAGGCTGAAGGTAGTGGGGTGGGGAAGGAGATAGGAAAGAGGAAGGTGGGGAAGTACCTGGCTATTTAGATCTGGTCACCAATCACGGCTTATGCCATTTCAAGCAACGTTTCAATTTTGAATGGTGGTCTACCAGGGCGATACTGAGAGTATCTTCCAATCTCCAATCTTCCAATCTTTATATTATTTTAAAGAAAAAAATTGTGAAATAACACAAATTAATCAAATAAAATTTATTTGACACGCCGGGATTCGATCCCCCGACCTTCGGATTACGAGTCAAGAGCCTTACTTACGTCAATTTTTCTTTCCGTAAGATCTTTCCACAAAGTATCGGAAGACTTAAAAAAATCTTTCAATTCCTTCCCCTCCCTCCAATTTTCTTACTTTTTCTTTCCGGAAGAACCTTCTACAAAGTATTAGAAAACTTAAAAAAAATATATGAATGAGTAAAGTGGTTCTGAAGTTATAGTGTGACCAAGGGAAACAGGGATTCATTTGTAGAAATCCATCTGATTTTTCTACAAATTAAACACAAAAACAATAATTAAAAACGTACAAATGCATCTGATTTTACTTTTAAATTAATGTAAATAATATTTACATTAATTTAAAAGAAAAATCAGATGCATTTCTACAAATTAAACACAAAAACAATTAATTCTTATTTTTTATTAATCTAATTTATAGAATTGTTTCATGATGCGTAAAAAATGTAACAAATTTTGAAAAAAATCTGTTCTTTTATGTCGAAGAACGCTAACTATTAATGTACATGGGGTCCTATTTTATGATTCTGCGATTGTTTCGAAAATGTAATTAATTTCAAGAAATGGCCAAGATCACCTTTAATGAGTGATAGCCAAATATATAATTAAAAAAAATATATCAATTCGCATCAAGCTCGCCGCCAGCACGTTTGAGGCTTGCTTCAAGCGTCCTCGGTAGACTGTCAAAACGCTTGGCTCAAACGAAAACTACGCGCAGTGTTGCCAGCTTAACAAAAAAACTACGTGCTTGAAAGAAATTGCTATTGATAGTGTCGGAATCTCTGAACACAGTGAAGGCAGGTTCAGTGGGTTCAGATTTATGTCCGCGCGAGGCGGCGCCGATAAGCTTTACCAGAATGAACTCTTAATTCCTGCTCGCCGGTGACGCCGGTCAGTGAAACTCAATGTTGCCAAGTGCTTGGTTTTTGCCACGTTTTTATGGATTTTGGATCCTTTCATGATTTGGTGTCCTCTATGGTCACCTCCATGGTTATTTCAAAAAACCATGTCGAACATGTCATTAATTAACAAAAGTGTGTGATTTTTAGCATGAATCATACAGCGAAATCCTGAAATCAGGAATGTAGTACAAACTTCAGTTTAGAATTTTTTTCTTGAAATATTTTAATTTTTGGGACATGGAAGTACTGGTGAAGCTCGTTTTAAGGGAATGTGATATCAAAATGACCGACCTATTAATTGCCCCTGTTTTCAACAAATCTCCAATCTGGTATAAAAGAAATACATTACATAGCAAACGAAATGTTGTTGACAAGTGCTGGAAGGAAATCAACTGGATAACATTTTAAAATAACCTCAAATGTCACAAGTAAATTTCTTTCAGACATGTAACGTATTATCATGACCTACCAAGGGCGTAGCTAGGATTTTGTTAAGGGGGGGGCAGGTGTAGACAAACCAAGAATATATCTAAGGTAAATGCTGCATGAGCAACGGGAAAGGTTACGTTAAAAATGAAAAACAAAATAATACCTACGGGGGGAAGGGGGGGGGGAGGTGGCTAGGAAATTTCAGAAATAGGCTATTTTCGTCTATAAAAAGACCGTTTAATATGATAAAATGTTTAATAGAAAAATTAAATGTTTAATAAAGACAGTTTTTGCTTCTAAGTATATACTGTGATGGAATCTCCACAGTACACAAAAATACCGTCTGAGGGGGGCACATGCCCCCCCTTAAATCCGCCCTTGGGTCGCTTCCAAAAATCGCATGGAGTCTCAGCAAGGTGATTGGACCGATGTTGTTGGCAAGATACAATGCGTGGGACTTGTATATCAGTTCCAAAGGCGGCTGCAGTTCTAATTGAAATATCTAAAATATTTTAGCTCTCTATGTCTACGTTGCTACGATGATCATTTATAACAGAAATTATATCTTTAATATGACTTATACACGCGTACATATTGATAGTTTCCGATCGTAAAGCATTGGCAATAAGTTCCAATATGCCTGAGTACTTAGCTATCAGTTGAACACATATACTGAAAACTGATTTAATATTAGCGCAATGTAACTGATAGGCACGTTTTCTTGATGCTTCATTAATCATGATCAACTAAAAAGGTAATAATAAAAATTAAATTGATTTTCACAAACAATAGGCTACCGACGTAAACGTTACGGTTTGTGAGCATTCCTGCACCTTCTAGGGGGGGGGGGGGGCAGCTGCCCCCCCCTGCCCGTACCTCGCTACGCCCTTGTGTCCTGCTGAGGTTTTTTTTCATGTGTAAAGATACCAATTACCAAATACTAATTGTTTTATTCCTTAATTTCAAGAAAGAATTCTCCAAGAGTAAAAACTTGTCGTCTGTCGAACGTGACATTTTGTAAAAACTGACAGCTGCTATCAGGCTACCGCGCAGGTAGCGCGGGTTTTATCTGCGTTCTGTTTGTCCACACCTCGGCGTCGACTGCCGTCCGTGGAACCGGGCACTGAGCGCCGTTAATCTGAAAACCGATACCCGCTTTGTTTTTGTTCGTACCCTAAACCTTCATTGGTTTGGTTTATTTATGGCTTCACTGTTCGTACGTTTACATACATTTTTACCTGCTTCAGACGGCTGCTCATGCGCGGACTAATCAGGAAGTCGAATCCCGCGTTCTTTCTGTTTATACACAGACTACAAATCAATAGTCAAAATCAGGCTCGTAACTCGGTCAGTACCCCCCACAAGCCACAAGCACACTTCGGAGCGACCGGGTCCCTCGCCATTTCAGGCCGCGCGCCGCACAGAAAAGTCTTCGTTGCTTACAGTGAACTGCGCTGTAAACCGTTATCTTAGGCCTAAACTACACGAGCGGTTCTCCCGCTGCGGGAAACCGCTCGAGAAAGCTGGCGGCACATATCAAACTACACGGGTGGCGGTTTTCCGTCAAGCTACACGAGCGGTTCTACCGCCGCGGGAAACCGCCCGATCCTTTACGCGCACGACCGATCAACAACATTCTCTCGCACGAAATGATGCAATCGCGGGAAACCGCCCGTGTAGTTTGAACTTGGCGGTTTCCCGCGGCGGGAGACCGCTGCATGTGGCGGGCGAATTTCTCCCGCCTGTGAACCGCGAGCTCCCGCGGCGGGAGAACCGCTCGTGTAGTTTGCTCCATACAACGCTCATAGTAAATTGTGTCTGCTGCGGTTTCCCGCTGCGCGGGAGAACCGCTCGTGTAGTTTGCGCCTTACTTTCGGTCTTTACTTTTCTGCGCGGCGGCCAGAAGTGGCACGCTCCAAAGCGCACGTGTGGGGGATGCTATACTTAAGGCCCGTCTCCCAAGCGGTGACCAGACAACTCGGAAAAATGCGGCTTCAACACCTCCATTGAAAAGTTATGATTTTTGAAATTATTTTAAATAGGTTATGGGCTATTTTTAAATAATTTTTTAATGACTTTTCAAAGGGTGTTAAAATGCCCCTTTGTTGAGTTATGATTGTGCTGCCAAAAGCGCTTGGCCTAATTTCGCCGTTTCTCATACATAATGTAGCCGAATTTCAGTTGCAGTAGCCTAAAATAGTCCAAACCCCAAAATATCAATATGAATAAAATAAAATGTAATTTTTATCAATTTATTTATAATGTATTGATAAATAGATAATGCCTATGCCTAAGTAATGTATCAAAGAAAGTAAAGTAATGGCATTTTAAATGCTGGTAGTTTTTCATTACGATAATGTTTTACATATTTAGGGTGTTACAAAACATTAAAGTAAAATAGCTTTGAAACTATACCAACTAAACACAATAATAGCACGGGAGAAGTTGTACAAAGCGAAAGTGATAGCAAGACAAATTCCGGGTATTCCCGAAACGAACGAATCATAAACAAATAGGGTGACCATGTCACATTACACACACACTTAGATTTCCGCGAAATATTAAATATTTTTTCTTAATTATTTGCGATTCGGCTGATTTAAATATCTTATCTCTGAACGTTCAGAAAGGAAATAATCAATAACGTTAGATACATGGAACCGGTTCCTTTACTATTACTGTTGGAATATTTATATAAAATTGAAAATATTAGAAAAATTGTTAGAAAACCACAATTTTTTATTAAAATTTGTGAGGAACCGGTTCAATTTTTCACAGAATTACTCTAGTCACCCTCCCATGTTTTATTTTTCTTTTGAAGAACTGGTTCGGATTCGAATTTTGACAGTTGAAAAACACTGTTGCGTTTTTTTCGTTTTAATACGAAAAATCGAATTTTTGGCATTTAGTCAGTTATAGTTTTTTTTTGTCCTCTTTGAGTTCGTTTATTGCTGACCAAGTCCAGTAGGTGTTATTTTATTTTTGTTTTAAGTATATCCTTTTGCCCCAATGGCCTTTGCCATGGGGAAGAAACCCCCTGATCCCGCCCCCCCCCTGACCCTCACATTTTGACATTGGTAGTGAGGTAGAGATAACAGACCTTCAAGTTCCATCTTCTACTCCAAAAAAGAGGAAAGTTTGCGACCTTCCAAAATCAGATTCTTCACAGGTCTCAGTTCCTGTAGCTTCTCCTCCTTCCTCGTATCCGACTTCAGCAAAAGCTCCCTTCATAGTTTATGTTCAAAACAACTCTCCTGGCCACTCCTTACATCCCCTTGAATTTGGTAAATTCATCGGAAAAAAACCACTTGGCATTTCCCCAGGTGGTATCCGATCAGAGGGCAGATTTCGCAGTTGTGTTGAGTTCACATCCGCGTTGAATGCCAATAAATTCATAAATTCCATCGACTCCCTCTCTGCGAAAAAATTTAAGGCCTACATCCCTTCTTTCAATATCTCTCGCTTGGGTTTCGTTAGAGGTATTCCTGTAGACCTATCTGAAGAAGAGCTTATCTCGGAACTGATTATTCCAGCATCTTCGGGAAAAGTTATTAAGACTAAGCGTCTTAATTTTAAAGATAAATCGTCAGAGTCTGTACTTTGGAAACCCTCTCAAACTGTAGTTCTGACATTTGAAGGACAGTCCCTTCCCTCTCACGTTTATTTATTTCACAACTCTCTCCCGTGGAAATTTATTCGTACCCGACAATCCAATGTTTCAATTGTTGTCGGTTTGGCCATTCTAAACAATCGTGCCGCTCCTCTCTCCGCTGCTCTAAATGCGCAGAAAATCATTTAGCAGACCAATGCTCCTCCCCTTCCAATTCAGGCTCGCACACAGCCACTCATCCATCCTGCCCCGAACTTTCTCGCCAAAAAACATAAAAAGTTATAATAGCGTTTCGTACTTCTATGCCTCCAAATTAATAGCTCCTTCTAAAAAATCTTTTGCTGAAGTTACCTCTCAACCCCAAATTAGTGCTCCTTCAAACTTGTCTTACAGGAAGACTGTAATGACAAAACAAGCTTCTCGTCCAATTAAAACCCTTGGATTTGATCAATTAGGTCATAACTCCCAGCTCTTGTTCCCAAATGGTAACAACAGCTCTCTATTTCCTCAAAACTCCATCTTTTCTAACTCCAATTCAACCAACAGCAGTGCTTTCAATCCTGATCTAAATGCAAATTCCATAAACAACAATACTTCTAATGACAATTCTTCTTTTATCCAAACTCTCCTCATGTTACTTATCTCTGTTATTAACAATAATAATTCTCTACCGTCCAACGCTGCCTCATTACTCTCCTCCTTGTATTCTCTTTTTCCCAATGGCTGCCCCAACAGCAGCAATTCTGCAGTGGAATTGTAGAAGCGCCACCTCCAATAAGGATGACCTCATCCGCCTTCTACATTTACACTCCATATCGATTGCTGCCGTCTCTGAGACTTGGTTCAAGCCATCTCAACTCTTCAAGGTGAGTGGCTATCAATGTCTGCGGGACGACCGCATTAATGGGAAGGGTGGTGCAGCCCTTTTCATCAAAAACTCTCTCACCTTCTCCCCTATTTCTATTAAACCCCCAAATTCATCCTTCCAATTAGTGGCAGCCACTGTCTCTAATATTTATTTTTTATTTTATATTTTATTAACGCCCTAGTGGGCTTTTACAAGAAAAGAAGCAAATACATAATAAACAATATTAATTACATGTATTACATAAACAATAAAACAGAATAAATATGAATGCAATCGACTCGTTAGGTAAAGAATATTACAACATAAAAGAGAAATGAAATGAAATAGTACAAGTTGTACTTACAAAAAACTAAAACAATTCAGCTTTAAATATTTATACATATTATTAACAATAATAATAAGACCTGACATAGAACAAAGTGTAAATAGAACTGCAAAAATATTATAAAGTAAGTATACATTTTACTGGTGAGGTTTAGATGAGAAAATATTTATTATTATTTTTTTAATTTATAAACTTACGTTGAAAATATTTTATGAGAAAAACAAAAAAAATAATAAAAGTTAATTATTAGCAGATAGAATCGAGATTAGTTAATTTTTGAAACATTCAAAACTGTCAATACTAAATATATCTATAGATTCGCAGTATTTATTCGCAAGGTTATGGATTCTTGGTATTGGTGAGTATATAGAGTAAATAGTGTTGAGTTTATTGTTGCATTTAAAAGTATCTTTACTACGAGTTTGTCTAGCGGGTATGCTAATGCAAATTAGTTCCAACAAATTAGGGCTGTCAATTAAAGATTTTATAATTTTGTATAAAAATAATAAATCAATTAACACTCTTCTATCTGATAATTTAAGAAGTCTGGTTTCAGCGCGTAAGTAATTATAATTTATAAATTCGATTGGTATTTTCATTTTAAAATTGATGTACCGAAGAAATTTGTTTTGTACCTTTTCCAATGATTGAGAATGAACATTGTAGTATGGTGACCATACAGAGGAATTGTATTCTAATCTGCTTCGTACTAGTGAGCAATACAGATGTTTTAATGTTAACATACTTTTAAAATTTGCCCCCATTCTCAAGATAAAACCTAGTATTCTCATTGCATCGCTTGTTATTTCATCGATGTGTACATTGAACTGTAGAGACTCTCGTGGAATATAACACCAAGATCACGAATCTGCGATACACGAAGAAGATTAACACCATTCATATCATAAGAAAATTTAAAAGGATTTTTACCTCTGTAAAAACTAATAATCTAGCATTTACCAATATTTAGTTGTAAATCATTAACAGAACACCACGCGCATAGTTTGTTCAGGTTTAACTGCAGAATGGCGCGATCGTCATCGTTTCTAATTGTTCTGTAAATCTTCAGATCATCAGCAAATAATAGGACTTTGACATTACTAAAAATATGAACTATATCATTTATGAATAAGCAAAATAATATCGGGCCCAAATGAGATCCCTGTGGTACCCCACTCGAGGCAGCAAATGTATAAGAAGTAAACGAATCAACTTTGACCGCTAAGTACCTTCCCAATAGATAACTCTTAAACCATTCCAAAATACTCCCTCTTATTCCCAACAACTTCAGTTTTCGTAATAAGAGTCTGTGGTTAACCTTATCAAATGCCTTACTGAAATCAGTATATATGGAATCAGTTTGATGTGATGAAGTCAAGGCATTAACAATGTCATTCGTGTATAATATTAAATTGGACAGGGTTGATCTTCCTTTGATAAATCCATGTTGAAGCGGTGAGATGGTTTGATTGATTTGGGATATCAATTTGTCTAGTACCAGGCTTTCAAAGAGTTTGGGTAATGTAGACATGGTGCATATTGGCCTATAGTTTGTTACGTCGCTCTTATTTCCTTTTTTAAAAATGGGTGTCAAAAGACTAAACTTCCAAAGGTCAGGGAACACACCTGGTGAGAGTGACTTTATAAATAACTTATGTATGGGATACGATAATGTATGCATACAATTAACTAAGAATCTGGGTGGAACTTTGTCAGGTCCTGCGGATTTGCGGGAATCGAGACTCTTCAGCTTGGATATAATATCATCTATGGTTAGAGTACAATCAGATATATCAAGAGTCTCAACTAAATTAGAGCAAGAGATATTGCTATCTACATTTGCATTAACATATACACCGCTAAAGAAATCGGCGAACAGATTAACAGTTTCCTGAAGATTTTGGGATAGTTTAGAATCGAATGACATAATACTAGGTATACAAGTACCGTTTTCTTTTTGGGATTTAACATATTTCCAAAAGAAATTTGAGTCGTTCATGATAGAGCCTTCAACATCACGTATGAAAGTTTTGTAACATTCTGCAGAGAGCTTATTGCAGTCTCCCCTCAATTTTTGAAACACGGAATAATCGATAGCCAGGCGACTTTGTTTGAATTTCTTATGAGATATTTTTTTGAGGTATATTAAGTCAATCAGTTCTTTTGAGAACCAATTTGGGTATTGAGTTTCCCTGTAAGCCGTAAAAGGTACAAATTTTTCAATTGCAGAATTAATAATGGAGTAAAAAAAGTTAAGGTGTGCATTGATATCAGCCTCGCTATCCAAGAATGACCAGTCAATCTGGTTGAGATAGTTGGAAATTTGTACATAGTCTGCTTTTTTGAAATTTCTAGTTTTTACTACCCTTTTTTCAATAGGAATTGGTTTGAGGTTAGACATGCATATTTCTAGTGGTGGATGGTAAACATCAACAGGTAATAGTATTTCGGTACTTCTCGCAACACAGATGTCAGACACATTTGACAATGCCAAATCCAATGTACGACCACCAATATTATGAATACTATTACACTGAGTTAGTCCTAAGAAGAGAGCCATATATCTAATTACACGAATATTAACATTAGAACAATAATTGTCAGAATTCATATTACACCAATCGTATTGAGGCAGGTTGTAGTCACCAACTAGAAGTAATTTAGTGTTAGGGTTTTTAGCACAGATTGATTCAACCTCGTCACAGTGATTACTGTAGCTTTGGACGTCAGAATTTGGAGGTAAATATGCACATCTCACTATTAATTTACCACTAGAAGTGTTCACTTTGACAAAAAGTTGCTCTATGGATGGGTACTTCGAGGATATTTTTAAGGAGCTGAAATTTTATTTTTGTATCTAAATATTACTTTTGTATCTCACTTTTGTATATTCCTCCTTCTACCCCATTTGACCTTCCACTGTGGGTCCACATGCTTAGCAAAATATCTTCTCCCTTGGTCATTTTGGGTGACTTTAATGCCCACTCCCCTCTCTGGGGTTCTTCTTCCTCGGATCCCTCAGGTATCAAATTAATTGACCTTTTGGACTCCTTGAACATCTGTCTCCTAAATGACGGATCCTGAACAAGGTTTAGTCACCCTGGACAGAATCCTAGTGCGGTGGACATATCCCTCTGTTCACCGAGTATATATCCACTAATCTCCTGGCGAATTACTTCAGACCCCTGCGGCGGTGACCACTATCCCATTATTTTGAATTTGGCTCAACGGTTGTATATCAATCACTTTAAAAGGAAGCCCAAATTTATTACAAAAAAAGCCGATTGGTCCCGTTTCAGAGACTCTATCCAAGATCTTTCCCTCTCCCTGCCTTCCCCTTCTTCTGATAATTGCACCTCCTCTTATAAATCTTGGACTGATTCCATTCTAAAATCGGCTGACAAGTCTATCCCCAAATCATCTCCTGTAGGCTCGAAGGCTCGCCCTCCCCCTTGGTGGGATGAGGAATGCCTTAGAGTGCTGAAGGAGAGAAAAGCAGCCAATAAGATATACTGCCAACAAATGACTATGGATAATTACATCTCAGCCAAGAATGCCCAAGCTGTTGCTAAACGCACATTCCGTTTCAAAAAAAAAACAGCTGGCGTAATTTCTGTACCAACATATCCCCTGCTACTCCAGCGGGGGAGGTTTGGTCCATGATTCGCAGGTTTAGATCTTCCTTTTCCCTGCCAAAGCCATCTCGTAATTCTGCTATTTTTATTGATGACTTTATTAATAAAATAGCTCCCCCTTATGTCCCTAATTTTGATGAACTTCCTTCTTTGCCTTTCACTTTAAAATCTTCTTCATGGTTAGATGCTCCATTTTCCTTTGATGAGTTAAAAAGAGCCATTGAAATCCTCAATGACTCAGCTCCTGGCAAGGATGAAATCCTGAATATATTCATCCGTCATTCTGATGACAATTCTCTTACCTACTTTCTCTCTCTCATCAATGTTTTTCTGGATTCTGGTATTATTCCCCCAGACTGGAAAATTCAAAATATCATTCCCATTTGCAAAAGTGGCAAAGATCCTAGTATAGGTTGGAGCTACAGACCTATCGCCCTCTCTTCTACTCTTTTCAAAGTAACTGAAAGAATGATTAAGAATAGATTGGACTGGTTCGTAGAAAAAAATCAAATTCTTTCCCCTTCCCAGTTTGGATTTAGAAAGGGTAAAAGTACCCTTGACAACCTTTCTTCTCTTGTTACAGGTATCAAATTAGCATTATCTAAAAATGAATATTGCATTGCAGTGTTTTTCGACATCTGTGGAGCATATTACTATGTTCATATCCCCATCCTGAATGAAAAGTTACTGGCAATAGGTATTCCGCCTAAATTGGTAAAATTCATTGTCAATTTGCTCTCCCAGAGAAATATTTTTGTAGATGGGTCTGAATCCCCTCCCCACATTAGACACATATTCAAAGTTCTCCCGCAAGGGTCAGTCTTAAGCCCGATCCTGTACAATATTTACACATATGATCTAGAAAAATCTATTCAATTCTTGTGCAACATACTCCAATATGCTGATGACTTGACTTTCTACAAAATATCCCGTAATATTTTTATTGCAGCATCAGCAATCAACAATGCTCTTAGAAAACTCTTGGCGTGGCTAAATATTAATGGCCTTGAACATTCCCCCTCCAAAAGCAAAGTTGTCATCTTCACTCGTCGTCGAAAGCTCCCAGAAATTCAGTTGAGATTTGGCGATGAAATAATCCCTATCTCTAAAGAAGTTAAGTTCCTGGGAATGTTTGTAGACTTACTTGGAATTCTCACATAAATCATGTCATCATGAAATGTGAAAGCAACATCAATCCCCTTAGATTTCTGTCCGGAGTGTGGTGGGGATCTCACCCGTCATCTTTAAAACTACTGTACAATGCTCTCATCCGAAGTCATTTTGATTACGGATCTTGTCTGTTTGATCCAATGTCCACTTCAAATTCGCTTAAATTAGATAAATAATAATAATAATAATAATGTTTATTCCAGGATGTGGGGAGGATAGTGCAATCCCACACGTCCCATAAAGTTGTACATATTTACAAAACAGATAAAGTAAAAAAAAAGTAAATAGAACAAACAAATGTAAAAGACATAAGCGATAATAGAAATAAAATAAATAATCAATTATAATGTAGGACGTGGTCTGGAGTGAGCTAGGGCCCAGCGCTCGCTCAGGAGTGCACCTTTGGATAGAAAGTCTTACTTTCTATCCAAAGGTGCACCAATTTATAGGAATATGTAAAAAAAATATTAAAAACTCAGTTCAATCCAATAATGCAGAATTCAACAAAATTGTTGAAAATAACTGGCCAAATTATATAAAAATTTTCACAGATAGTTCCAAACTCAGTTCGGACTCCCATTGTGGGGCCAGTGTCTATGCACCTCACAGGAAATTGTGTTTCCCACACAGACTTCCCAAAGAGTGTTCCATTTTCCCTGCTGAATGTATAGCTATCATAGAAGCTTTACGTCTCGTCAAATCTCTCAACATTAGAAATGCCCTCATCCTTTCAGACTCACTTAGCTCATTACAAAAAATAAGCGCATCCCCTCTCAATTCCAATAGCGACTCTCTGACCTGCTCTATCAGAGACCTCCTGCATTCCTTGTCGTGTCACGTGTCAGTGGTCTTGGCCTGGATCCCAGGACACCTTGGTATTGTTGGAAATGAAAAGGCTGATTCTATTGCTAAGGAATCCATTGTTCAGTAGTATTCCTATTCCTGTTAGAGACTATTTTCCTATTTTAAAAAATAAGTTACAACGCCAATGGTCCTCTGAATGGAAATCATCCTCTCTGTTAAAAGGTCACCAGTACTCTTTAATTCAACCTTCTATTCCTGTCAAGCCCTGGTTTCACAAATACACTTCCATGCCTAAAAAATACATCTCTTCCATTATTCGAATGCGTTTAGGTCATACTTGTTGTCTTATCCATCTCGCCAGATTCCACATAGTCAATTCGCCTTATTGTGATTGTGGTTCAGAAGATACTTTAGACCATAATTTTTTTGAGTGTCCTATCAATGACCAATTTCCAAACTTTATACCTGAATTGTTAAAACTTAAAATTGAATTCCCTACCAGTGTACCCTGCCTTCTTAGCCTCAACTCTCCTGAAATTCACTATTTGTTAGCAAAATTTATTTACAAAAATGGCCTCCATATTTAAGCATCAATCACATTTCTTTCTCTTCCATACATATACATTTGTTTCTTGCAGTGTTATTATGTACAGTTGTACAGGTTCCTTTTTTTGGGAATCTGTACATCTTCCAATCCTTAATTTTGTAATGATTATAAATACCAACTCTGTATGTTACTCTGTATGAAGATGGAAGTATGGAAGATGTACAAGTTTCTACTTTTGGGAACCTGTACATCTTCCTACTCTTCAATTTTGTAATTACTATTAATACCAACTCTGTGTGTTACTCTGTATGAAGATGGAAGTATGGAAGATGTAAAAGTTCCTATTTTTGGGAACCTGTACATCTTCCTACTCTTCAATTTTGTAATTACTATTAATACCAACTCTGTGTGTGCAGTTGTATAGGTTCCTATTTTTGGGAACCTGTACATCTTCCTACTCTACAACTTTGTAATTACTACTAATACCAACTCTGTATGTTAGTACAACTTGTATAATCATATGAATGTTTGTCTTGGCTCATTGTTATGTTTGCTAACATAATTTATCTATTCCATAAATATAACTAATTTTAAAAAATATATGAAAATGTAACTAATTTAAACAAACTGATTATGTATCTAATTTTAACAAATCTGAAAATGTTAATAATTTTTAAAAATTGATAATGTAACTAATTTACAAAAAAAATCATCTGGAAATGTAAATAATTTTAATAATATGTAACTTACTTTAATACATGGCATGATCACCCTTAATGGGTGAAAGCCAAATAAATAATTGAAAAAAAAAGAACTGGTTCCAAAGGTATATGGATAAAGAACCTGTTTCACATCAGTTTCCGGTAACAGAAACCGCAGTGACAACTTGTAGGTATACAACGACAGGTATCCACCGTTTCTAGTTTCGGGACTTCAAGCTACGTCACGAGCCCGATGGGTTTTTTTCTTCGAAAAGTGCCTGCATGAGCGAACTTACATTTTCTACAAAGCTTAGATAATACCAAGTAGGCAACAAAGATACCGTTACCATGACAAATCACAAGTCGTCTTAATTTTGAAATACCTACTGCAAAATGGATCCTGGCTTTCACACGGTCTTACATGTTATCGAAAACAATTTCAAAGCAGTTAATACAGTAAGTAATTATTCTGTATCTTATTATTCAGATACCCATTCAAAGTTAAATAATATTGTATTAATTTGCATTACAGAAAGCGTTTTTAATTCGCCTGTGCTATGCTGGGGAACACAGCTTTGATCATCCGGAGGAAACTTTAATGGCATATTTCATGAATAACATCGCAACTGTCAACTCGGTATATTGCGATGCACCCGTCAACGGATTTCTACTCATCTATCAGAAATATTATGTTGCTGTTGTGGAGGTGATCATAACGAACTTATGTGATTTAGTAAAGTCGTATAATATACACGGTGATCAAAGCATTTGAAAATGAATCCGTGTTTAATCAATAACACTACGTAGGACTTACAAATCACCACAAAATCACAACTGAAACTTTCACCCATTTCTAGGGTTCTGAAGAAAGCGTTTCCCGCCAGATACGATTGTTTTTGGCGGGGGCTCCCCGAAAGTTTGGTTTTGGGAGGGCAAAACTTTTGATAGCATATCATAACATACGCGAGGTAATTAATAAATACTTCTATTACATTTAATTTTATTTGCATGATTCACTTTGTGAAGAAATTTCCCAATATAGCGAGGCATTGCAGATTCCTGCTTTTATTATTTTTCGTTCATAATTTGACCAAAGTTTTTCCCTTTTTTAAAGCTAATATAATTTCGCAATTCTTGGTCATTCGACGAAGAAGATCTAAAATGGTTATCTATCGGCTCAACTCCAGACCAGGCTGTCAAGGTATTTTGAAAAAACACCTATACCACCCCATTTGAAGCCTTGGTCTTGGGAAAAGATATTTCCCATTTTTATGTAAGCTGAAAATGTTGCATGTGCATTAATAGAGGACTTATGGAGATAGCATTGGATTGAACTTCCGACGCCTGGATGGGAATTAGAGTTCGAGTTGAATATTGAAATCATACATAAAGATAGCAACCAATAAAAATATGCTTTAAGAAAATGAAATTAATGTTGATAGTTCTTAGTATGATACATTATATATGACTGAATCGTACAGGGTCACATTAGTTCAGTGATAGAGCTTCGCCCGGCAAGGCAAAGGTGCTGGGTTCGATTCCTAGATGTCACCGTATGGTTTTTATGATTTTTCAGTTTCAAATTTTCGATTATCACTAATATTATCATCATTACCTAATTAAATATTACAATTTGAGGTAAAAAAATATCCTTACTGTGGTACACGTGCCAAGATCACATTTGACATTATTTTGCATATAAAATAAGTCAAGTTATTTTGTTTAAATGTATTAAGTGGAAATTTAACATAATTAACTTAGTTAATCGGTAAGCAGTATAAAATATTATACATAAATTAAGGAAAATTATAAAACATAAAGGAAAGAAGGTCCAAAATCTAGAAATTTACTCAAAATGTGTAATTAAATATAAAGAATTATTTACGGTCCTCATTCCTCTTTTATTTCAGCGTTTTCTTCAGGAAGACTCTTGTGTGTGCGCCACCCCCTCCACGCTGGCAGCCAAGATGAGCGCCGGAGCCGCAATATCATATCACTTCGAAATTTTAGAAACTTTCCTCGAGAAGATTGACAAGCTGACGGTTTTGGCAGCGGAAAATAAACAGGTATCTTTTTGGATACTATGATTTGATATTTTAGCGGTCAAAACTACCTCTTATCGTGATTCATTTTTGGGTTATTATGCCCTCAGCCCTGTTGCGCTTCCTCCTTTTTTAGCCAACGATTCAGACAGCGACAGACATTGTAACATTGTCCAAAACGTTTGGTTAAAGAAGGAGAATAATATTCACTATAAAAATGTTTTTTTGTACAGGTTTGTTTTGCAAAGTTTTTTGATGCCGTCATGGAGAGGTAAGCGACGTACCTACATGTTGAGAATAATAAATCGTCTAATTTCTGGTGTTTTTTGAAATGAGTAACTTTGTGATTACTTTTGCTCCTCGCTGATGGCCCAATTGTTTTCAATAATTCAATTCAACATATTCAATATTTTAGTGTCCGGGCAGTTGGGACTCTTGGGCGGTATTCACGCAAAAAATAAAAACTAGTTTTTATGATATGAAATATACGCATTAACTACATTTATTTTGATCACTGCGAAGAGATATAATTTAATGTATTTATTTTAGGTGAGTTTTAGCTCAACGAGCCTGAAAGACACTAAAACGGATTATCTTCCAGAGTACGCGCTCCTAGAGTATATGCTGGCATCTCCCTACATTACCGACCTGAGGGAATACTCCAACATGTATCATACTTTGCCTGATTATCAATTTTCATTTGGTAAGAAATTAATAGTTAAGAAAAATATTTCCCTTAGAACGGATGCTGTGTGGATGTTATTTTAAAGGAAAGGAAGTTCTAGGAAGGAAAAATGTATGGAGGAGGTAGGTATCTGAGGTCTGCTTGTCCAGGAATGACAGACGTATGAATGTATAAATCCGTCCTTGGTGCAAGGCGATGCGACAAGTCGAGAGAGTCCTACTAGAGAGGTCAGGTCATATCGATTCCATTCTACTGCAGAATGATCTTGATTCTCTTGTCAAATGGTCGGAACTCAACAACTTAACACGCAACAATCCTGAAATCCAAAAACAATCAGATTCGAGACCTTGGCGTGATTTTTGAAGCAAATCTCTCGTTCAAATTCCACATATCTGACATTGTCTCCCGCGCCAAGAAAATGCTTGGATCTGTTCTTCGTAATGCGGGAACGCAATACGGCGAACATTGAAGCATTTGTTTGCAGCATCCTGGAATATAACTCCATTATTTAGGCCCCTTCTGAACAAAACCATATCCCATATCCTAGAATTAGAAAAAGTGGGTACAAAAGAGTTTATTAGTTATCTGTATATGAGAGAATATAAATACTATCAGAAATGCTCGATTTCAACAACTTAAAAGCCCGCCGTAAAATACTTTAAAGTTAACCTCTGTAACTATACTACATACACCTATGTTTAAAGAGGTAAAGGCTAACTGTAATTAGGTATTATTATATCTGCTTGGTTAACACTTTTTGTTATTCTGCTTAAAATTTAAAGACACAGCTAGTTTATTCCAAATAATAGATGTTAGAACTTGGTAGGAGCAATTACTATCCGCAGAAAATTCTGTTTTTTTCTTCTATTTCAACCAGTTTTTAAGCTAGCGTTTAAGTACGACTAGTACGATTATGTCATCGAATTGAAAAGACGAATCATAGATTGAACGATTTAAAGATTTGTGTGGATGTCTCATACACTCTTGTCCACTTTAGAACACCCACAGGTGATTTATGCTCAGTAGAGGAACCCGGGGTGGAACTGGGTTGCTAAGCTTTGGTTACAATTTGTGGTCCGGTACCTACCTACTTCCCCGATTTTTATCAACAATAGTTTCTGGTTTTTATTATCCAACCTCTCTGATGTTGATGACGACACTTCACAGTGATTAGATGCCGCCACGTATCCAACATCTCCACTACCGACCGCATCAGAAAATTGTTTGACGTTACGTTATTTAAAAGACGACTATTATGGCCGTTATGTTTGCTGGCCTTGAGTTATCCCTAGACTTATATCGGTCACAAGCAGGCTTGAAACAAACCTGTAGTGTTATTTTCCGAATAAAGAATAAAGTATAGTTTAATCACCTTGCTGTCATAAGGAAAAAATTGAATTAGCAAGCTTTTTCTCCAACCTTTGGTAAAAACCAAACTAAGCACGCTCTCACTAGAACAACAGCAACTCCGTATAGCGCAGCGTTATGCCCCTTTCCCGTCCCGCCCAAGTGCCCCGTTCTGCCCCAGGTTCCCCTAAGTTGCATATCTAGTGTCTAGTCGACAGAATAAGGAACTCCAGTATAAAATAACACAAATTAACAAAAAACAGTGAATTTTATGCTCTAAGCAGTGAAAACTATACTAAAACGGGGCTTAAATTGGCCACTAATCTAACTTGACTTACATCTTAATAATATATGTGTTTATAGTGTTTCAAAAGCTAAAACAAAATAAAATTAAAAGTGAATCTGTGTAAATATCTGTTAAATTAAAACTACTACCCACATTGTCAACCTTACTGTCTCGAGTTTGCCTATATAGGTACCTACTTGAAGTTAACAAACTTTTCAGGGGAGCAAAACCATAAATCCCAAATAAAAAAAAAAAAAATATATATATATATTTATATATAATAAATAACCTAAATGTCTAAATCTCGCAGCAAGACTTGCAGTGTGAAGAAAACACTATCATCGCCTCTATTGACCGCATCTGGCACTATGGAATCACCGTCGGCAACGCACCAGTCAATGATAAACATTGACACCGACTCCCTTATCAACTTCTTTGAGTCAAAACTCGAAACAATGCGTACTGAGAGTAAGAATGCCATTGATGCTATTCATCAAAAATTGGACACTTTATCAAATGAGTGGAAGGACCAGTACACCAAAATCATGGGGTGTGTGACTGTTCTTCAGGAAGAAAATGCCAGCCTCCGACAAGAAATCCAATCTCTCAGAGATGCTCAAGATGACATGGAGCAGCGTAGCAGAGTGTGTAATTTAGATGTCCACGGCATTCCCGAGGTGAAAGGTGAAAATCTGTTCACCCTAATGGAGAGAATGGGATCAACTATCAACGTGCCACTTCCTAGTAGCGCTGTGGTGTCGGTGCACCGCGTCGCTCGCGGCCACTCGTCTCCCTCCAACCGTCCACGCAACATAGTCGTCCATCTCACGACAAAGCGTCTCCGTGATGATGTCATCGCTGCGGTAAGGACTCGCCGCGGCCTCACAACGGACCAACTAGGACTTGGAGCTCCCACCACTAATTTCTACGTAAATGAGCACCTGACACTAAAAAATAAAATACTCTTTGCCAAAACACGTGCCACCGGAAAAGAAAACGGCTATAAATACGTATGGGTGAGGAATGGCAGTATCCTGGCGAAGAGGAATGATCTCTCTCGAGTCGTCACCATTCGTTGCGAGGGAGACCTTAAAAAAATCAGCACTCATGGTCAACAAAATATGTGACTGCTAGAACAAACTTGTTACTGCTGCCATCGATGCCAGCTTTCTATCACTATCCTGCACTCTTGGTCATTAATTTTTTTCTTGCAAAATTACTCAATATATTTGTTTATAGCGCAATACCTCCATAATCATATAGCACTATCATATTTCCTGCATATTCATTCATATTTTACACTAAGTAATCAATGTTTTATATATAATTTTGTTGCATCATACGTCCTAATTAATTTATCACTCCCGCAAATGTGGAATAAGTCGAATAACACTCTTACTCTAAAAAAATGACCTCATCATCTATATCTGTTTATTACCAGAACTGTGGTGGTATTAAGACCAAAACTCAGGAGCTTCTTATTAATATTTCATCGAATAACTATGATGTTATAGTTCTAGTTGAAACGTGGCTTGTAGCAAGTGTAAACACGGCCGAATTCATAGATTCGCGTTACACGGTATTCCGACGAGATAGGAACCGTATAATTACCGGTAAGATGGACGGAGGTGGTGTGTTAGTGGCAGTGCGCAAGGAACTCGCAGCTTCCCGTCTCGACGATTGGGAAAAAAATCAAATTGAGCAAATCTTTATATCAATTCCGTTAAGGTCTCTAAATCTCACCATATGTGCTGTATATATACCTCCTGTCTCGCCAATAATGCTTTATGATATTTTCTCCAAAAACCTGGAATCCGTCTTTTCATCAGAACCAAATAATACGTTTTGTGTTCTTGGAGATCTGAATCTACCTACTCTTACATGGACATTTTCCGAAGGCTGCAATCATGGTATTGCCTCCTCAAACACGGCTGCATCGCAAACTTTTCTTCAAACAATGGCATTGATGAGCTTATTTCAATATAATTGTATACCTAACCACAACGATAAATTCTTAGACCTTATATTTTACAGTCGCGAAACAAAAGTTACACATAGCGACGACCCTCTCCTTTCAGAGGACAGACACCATCCAGCCCTGGAATTTGAAATATCATCCGCGATTCAACCAAAAATTAAAAACAACAAAGAGCGTAGGCACAATTTCAGGAAAGCTGATTATACTCAAATTAATAATGACATTAATTGTATTGATTGGAAGTCTGAAATCGCGAATTTATCAGCAGAAGAAGCAGTAGACCGATTCTATGTAATAATAAACAATATAATTGATGAGTTTATTCCAGTATTGGCCAGACGAAATGACAAATTCCCCATATGGTTTACTCCCGAACTTATTAGCTTATCACGGAAAAAAGATAAAGTTTGGCTCAAATGGAAGACATATAAAGGTCTTTCTGACTATCGTAAATTTTCCTTCTTACGTGCTACATACAAAAAATTGGCTAGTGAATCTCGAAAGTTATTTTTTGAAAACATCGAAAGTTCATTGCAAAATAATATTAAATGCTTTTGGTCATACATATCCTCATTAAAATCATCTGATGGATATCCTGCTACTATGTCCTTCGAAGGGCGCAAATCTAATGATGCCCAAGAAATCTGTAATATGTTCTCTGAGTTCTTCAAGTCAACATTTGAACCCTCCTCTATCAATGACTCAATTAACATTGACCAACTTGAGGCCGTTCGGGACTCTGGACTTACGCACATTCACACCATTGAACTAACGGAACAAGAAGTGCAATCAAGTTTAAAGGCGTTAGATATAAACAAAGGTGCGGGTCACGATGGAATACCGGCATTTTTCCTCAGATCTGCTGCGTCGTCATTGTATGTTCCACTTACCATAATATTTAATAAATGCCTGAGTGACGGGGTTTTCCCTGATAGGTGGAAGTTGGCTTATATTATACCAGTCCATAAGGGTGACTCACGTCAAAAAGTCGAAAACTATAGGCCAATATCTATTCTCTCGGCGATCCCTAAACTCTTGGAAAGACTTGTCCATGATAATATATATCCCCAGCTTGCCGCCAAAATTACAGAACAACAACACGGGTTTGTAAAAGGCAAATCTACCATGAGTAATTTACTAATTTACTCAAATTTCTTATTCACTAGCATGGATCGAGGCCACCAGGTAGATGCAATATACTGCGATTTCAAAAAAGCTTTCGACAAGGTTGACCACCTTATTCTTATTAAAAAAATAATGTTCAACGGAATTAGGGGAAACTTATTACGTTGGTTTGTCTCATATTTGACAAAAAGACAGCAAGCTGTATCATTACGAGGACATACTTCTACGTGGGAACCAGTTACCTCTGGCGTACCACAGGGGTCAATCCTGGGTCCACTGTTATTTATACTTTTTATTAACACTGTTACTAAATGTTTCATGCATTGTTTATTTCTTTTGTACGCCGATGATATAAAAATATTTGCCATTGTTAGGAATTTAAACGATTGTCTGCTCATCCAAAGCGACTTAGTAAGGTTCGAAGCATTTTGCAATGAAAACAAAATTTACCTAAGTTACAACAAATGTAAACAAATAAGCTTCACTAAAAATCACAACGCTATTATACACAATTATTGTATTGGTAACTATTTACTCGAGCGCGTTTACTGTATAAAAGATCTAGGCGTACTTTTTGATTCTAAACTCCATTTCGATGCGCACATTGAGAACATTGTGAATAAAGCTTACCGCATGCTAGGATTTGTCATCAGAAACAGCCGCGAATTTCGAAAACCTGAAACTTATCTTCTACTTTACTACACGCTGGTCCGTTCTCAACTTGAATACTGCACCTCCATATGGACACCACTTTACGGTGTCTATAAAGTCAACATTGAAAGTATTCAAAAGAAATTTCTGCAATACCTCAATTTCAGAATGAGCGCACCTAAACGGGGGTACATAAATATGCTCTCGAATTATAACGTCACCACTCTAACTAACCGGCGAACATACCTTGACCTCATGACGCTTTATAAAATCTGCAATAACTTTATCGACTGTCCTGACCTACTGAAACTAATAAACTTCAAAATACCACCCAGAGTAACAAGGCTTAACGACTTATTCCACATTAGCCGGACGCGTACTAATGCTGGTGTCAGGGATCCAATCAGAAGAATGTGCGAATCGTTTAATCAAAATCAAAACATCAAGGATTCCGACTTATTTTTTGATACACGCAGTACTTTTAGTAGAAAATTGAAGGCCGTTTTCCTACAAAGTACAATACCTTAGACATTGCTTGGTTTATAATTTTAACTACCTTTCTTTTTTTAAATTTCTGTGACATTATTTTTTATCTATATATATATTTGGTCTTACCATCAAAATTTTTCCAAAAACAATTTGTAAACTTTTATAAGGATATTGCGCATTCTTTTTTCATCTCTCTGTAAAATAATATTTACTTATGTATATACATACGTCTTTTCCGTATTTAACGGTAAAAATATTTGTATATGTTTTCATCTGCTGTCAATGTTAATTTGTGAGAAATAGTTTGGATGCAGGCGAATTCTCTATTAATTGTTTTATATATTCTTGTCAATTGACGTCTGTATCTGTATTTTCTCCTTAATAAAAAAAAAAAAAAAAAAAAAAAAAAAAAAAAAAAAAAAAAAAAATATAATGGCTTTAAAAATGTATTTACTTATATGCAGTTATTTAAGTCAGAAGGTCATCATTCATTAAAAAAGTTAAAAAAATTGGACTGGAGTACTCTATTCTTCTCACAACTCATAATTAAGGTAGAATGGTTGATGGTCATTTTGAGATAATATAAAACACCTCAATGATAACTACCTAACCATTTTTTCATTATTTATAGAGAAATGTTGGCCAGCGGCGTTTGACTTCACTCCTCGAATTGTGGAGAAGAAATCCTCTGAAGAAGTGTTTGTCGAGCCTCTCCCAGAGGAGTACGATCCTGACCAAGAAGCAGAGAAAGAAGGAGGGGAAGAAGAAGTGGAAGAGGAGAAACCAGAAGCGTAGTAGTATTAGTATGAGTAGGTACTGTAGTAGATCAAACCTTTGCCTTTGTGGCGAGAAATACTCATTTTACAAAGGTAAATTATCTCCAAACATAAAGCAATAACTTTTCAGTTAAATAACCTCGAAATATAAATAACTAGCTGGGTTACCCGGCTTCGCCCGGGACAACATTCGAGAGTATTCTGGAATGTTTCACATTGAAGTTCCCGATTCTCTATTACCGAAAATTCGACAACATTCCAGAATGTTCCGGGATGTTCTGGAATGTGGTAAATGCTCAAGAATACTCTGGAATGTTTTGAACTGTTCTAGAAATTTCAAGAGGGCGAAACTTCAAAAGCACGCCCTTCAGGTAAAAACGGGAACTTTCTTCATGGATAGGGGATAAAGGTCTACCACAAAACTCCCGATAACTCCCGTTATCATATCGGGACTCGCCTTTGAGTTTTAGCGGCCTGCACATTGTACTCGTACACTTTTTTTAATAAGGTATTTGAAGATTAAGATTATCTAAACTTCTAGAACTTTCCAGATCCTTCTAGACCTAGACTCACCGACACTCTCCGCCACTCATTTCTGAAAGCTTCTAGAACTATATCCTTCCATAACATCCTAGAGAATTAGGAAACCTTCCAGAACTATCTTGAACCTTCTAGACTCACCGACACACTTCATCGCTCCTTCGAGAACTTCCAGAACTATCGCGCCTTCTAGAACTTTCCGGAACCTTCTAAACTCACCTACATACTCCGCCACTCCTTCCAGAACTTTCTACAGCTTTATCGAACCTTTTTCGGAAGCTTCTAAACATACCGACGTACTCCGCCACTCCTTTCAGATTTTTTACAGCTTTATCTAACCTTATTGAACTTTCCAGAACCTTCTAGTTCCAGACTCACCAACGTACTCCGCCCTCCTGCCAGAACGTTCTACAGCTTTATCGAACCTTATAGAACTTTCCGGAACCTTCTAGACTCACCGACATACTCCGCCACTCTTTTCAGAACTTTCTACTTCTTTATCGAACCTTCTAGAACTTTCCGGAACCTTCTAGATCCACCGACATACTCCGCCACTCCTTCCAGAACTTTTTACAGCTTTATCGAACCTTATAGACTTTCCGGAACCTTAAAAAATCACTGACATACTCCACCATTCCTTCCAGAACTTTCTACAGCTTTATCTAACCTTCTAAAACTTTCCGGAACCTTCTAGACCCACCGACATACTCCGCCACTCCTTCCAGAACTTTTTACAGCTTTATCGAACCTTATAGAACTTTCCGGAACCTTAAAAAATCACTGACATACTCCGCCATTCCTTCCAGAACTTTCTACAGCTTTATCGAACCTTATAGAACTTTCCGTAACCTTTTTTTGAACTTTCTTTTATAATATATATTGATTACAATTTGAGGTTTTACTAATAAAGTTAACCCGGCGTCATTGTTGCCGGGTATCTAATACCGGACAGTTTTTAAAATCCTAATAACTTGAAGCAAAATTAATGTCTTATTTAATGAACCGACCGAACTAACAAAGCTCTTAGATTTGAAAAAAAGTTGTAGGTATACGCGATCCATAAATACGATGCGATCAATTTATTCAATTTGGGAGGCGGGAATGGGTACCGCCGCCCTGGGAACCTTTATTGGATAACCAACACCTCTGCCATAGGTCACCCCAAGTGGTTCGCTACGTTTGGTGATTTAGCAGGGGTGCCCGGGTTCATGGGGTGAGGTTTGTCTAGGTCTTGGAGGCGGATGACCGGGACACACTGAACCCCAGATTCCTACCCACCCCTTAAACCCTTTTCCTTCCCAGAACTCTCCTCTCCTTCCTTTCCTTAAAAAAACCCTCTACACAGCATCCCCAAAGATGACATAGGCCCTGATGGAAATTATTTTCCTCAGGGCCTCCTGTGTGGAGCTCATGTAAAAAAAAAAAAAAATTCCGTTTGATCTCCGAGAAACGAAAGTGGTTGAAATATGACTTATTAACTGATTAACTCCGGTTTAGTGTCAAAAAGTAAATACAGACTGCCAATGCATATCTAGATTAGTATATTAATTCAACATTGCCATTCAACAATTTATTAATATTTTAACGTACCTAATTGTTTGGCGTTTGACCTTTTGGAATGTAATTTCATGGAAAACACCGCAGTGTTGCCAACGTATAACGATTTCTTTTTTATTCCCTGTTAATATCGGTGAGGCTGTCATCAGTGAAACCGTGCTCGGTATATCGATATAAAATCGTCGGAAGTTACGCCTATCGGACGGATATTGTAAAGTTATCGATTTCTCCATACTTGACCCCCAGTTATATAAATGCCTAGACCCTACAGTGGCTCATTTTTAGAATTCAGAAGATTAATTTGGATGATATATTGTTATTAGGAATAAGAATTTGAGCAAATTAATAAATATTCACCACCTAAGAAATTGTGTTCATCTTGTCTGTCAATGTTTGGCCGAATGAGAATACAATTAAAAATCTATTAAATAAAAAGTCTTTTTTTCTCATGTTTCTTGATTGAAAAGTAATGATAGGCATATTTGTATAAGTAGTGAGATATATTTGTTATAAATCAAGCAGCTAACAAACATCGAAACTATAACATCATAGTATAAATATAATGATATTTACAACAAGGAAGAACATAACATACTCAAAGAGGTACAGGACAATAGGACATACAGTATTACCTGATAAAGGTTACAGAAAGAAGGTCACAATTTTTCAACGACGGTAAATTTTGATCTCATTTCAAATACCTACATTTACGTTTTTTTCATAAAGAATCAAACCTTACGACCTATGTGTTATGAAATGCAATTTAATAATTAATTCATAAAATACACATATTTATGCAGGCATGCTTCGGGCAACTACTTTATAAGTTTTTTTGTGATAAAATATATATTTTTATTATTATATTGTTAACTATGTAATAAAAGAAAAACCAACAAAAATATACACTATAAATCTGAGGTTTAATGCTAGAAGTGCCTACGTCAAATTTATGAACCAATCCAGAATTGAAGATTGTTTATTGACTTCTTGACGTAAAAAAGGAAAAATGAATATTTCAAATAAGGGACGTTTTAAAGTTCTTTCTGGTACCTTAATCATATTACAAAAAACTGACATAAGCACTTCTAGCATTAACCCCCAGAAATATAATTTGATTTTAATCAATACAGTGAAAATACACAATGTTTTTCTAAAATATGTATGTAATATTCATGATTCATGACCTTTTCTCTTGTGGCTCTGTGATAACCTCTCGAAAAAGTCTAGTGAGATAACAATTGATCTTGTATGAAATGGGTGTATCTACTTACTAGAATTAACAAAAAGTCACCAAGGTTCTTCTTACGTAGGGTCTTCAACGGTAAGATTAGGTCATTTGCATTCAAAAGAGTACATTTATTGGTACCTCGAGTTACGTAGTAGGTAAAGCGTTCCGTAGACCCTTACCTACGACCTACGAGTACATAACTTGAATTTTACTATCTCGAATTTAATAGGCGGGTTTGAAGCAGTCAACGAGTTAATAATACCGAGTGTTAGAACTTTGAAATTTTGAAAAAAAAATAGATGTTTAGTAGTTGCTCAAATTTTTTTGTAATTTTCGAAATTTCTTTTTTACTCATTGCGAATTTACGTGGCGTGTTACGTAACTCGGGGAGTTACTGTGTTGCAATTTTGTAATCAATTAGCTTTGAAAGATAGACCCTACAACAAAATGACAGAAAAGGTCAAAAATCGACAATAAAATTTGATTCCACTTGTTAGATATTACTTATTAAAGTAGGTGTACGATATATCTTATATTCTAAGTCAAGCGGTTACAACTGTTTCTGAGTGAGAAGATTATTTTGTACTACATGAAACATGGAGCAATCTGCGCTAATTGCCGCGACCAATATCCAAATATTGTCATCCAGTCGCACAAATAATATATACTACGTACAACCTGTTTAGTGTTGATTGCTCAATGGCACACTTCGGGCTCTTTACATTATTTTATAAAGGTTGTCTTGTCCTTCAATTTTCAATCATTTCAGTGTTTTTTTTAAGATGACCCGTTTTCACTCCTAATAACATTGTGTATTATTGTACATAGCTTGTTTTGTGAGGTTATAGGTACGAATATCTAAAGATTTTGGAAAAATATAAATTGCTTACGCCATAATCCATGGACTTAAATATTAGCACTAGGATAAAATACGCATAACCATTTATTAAAATTACTTTGCTTATATCTATGGTACAATGCTGCGATCGTCTAGTGTGTCTTGTCATACGTGTTCTTGTGCTGGTATCCGGTGACATAGCCGGAAGCGTCGGGGAGGTCCTTCCTTCCGGAAATTCCCTTTCCCTTCCCCGTGTCGTCGAATCTCTGCTTGCTGGACCCCGTGTATTTGCTGGGGTCTGTTAGCCTCTCCACTGATGCGGGGGACTTGACTACCTGCTAGCAAAAAACAAGGTTTTTATCAGGATATAAACTACTAATTGGTACGTGGGAAATGGGAAGGACTTTTATAGGTAAATACTACTATGCATCAACCTGGGTATGAACTATCTATGTCCGCAAGGAAAAAACAACAAACCTCAATAGTTATTAGTGTTACAATTAATAGTGTACAACATGCGTGGGCATTACAAAGGTAGCCTTTGAGCATGAATCATTCTCTCGAATTTGAGTTTTTTTTTAGTCGGATAATGCTTTACGATGATGGGCGTAGTATTATATTTCTAATCAAAAAGACAATGGGCCAATAATATTACTGCTGTCCATTATTTTTTTAGGCATCTTTTGTACTTTAAAGATTATCTTTTTTTACCAGACTAGAAGATATCCAATAATTCAGGGTCACAACTTACAAATCTCTAACTAAACTCCTAAGGTTCTGAGGTAGGTATGCCAACGATAAAAAGAGTAAGCGTCTGAATTACAATAATAATTATAGCACCTAGTAAGTAATTAGATAATCTCATGATCATGATGATTGCAAGAACAGTTATCATTAGACAACATCTTGAATATTCAAGAACTGTGAGGTAAAAAAAAATCTCTAATGGAAAGCGCTCAAATGTACCACAAAATCATTCAGTTACTTAGGACCAGTCCTGGATTTGTCAATAGGCCTTATAGGCCGCGGCCTAGGGGCGGCATAGTTCAGGGGGCGGCGCTCGCTCGCTTTGGTAAGCCGTTAATTTTGTGTACGATTATAAACAACAACAAAAATTCGCTGTGGATAGATAGAGTTTTCAATCTATTAACCTTTAAACGCCCAGTGGTCCCGTACGGGATTGCGGATTTATGTCGTTCAATGCCCAACGGTCCAATTCGGGACCGGTGATTGTGGTGCAAATATTTCATAAGGCTTTGGCAGTGGGCTAACTTTATTAATAATAATAATAATAATATATCTTTATTGAACAAAAAAAAATGAAGATTTATAACTACAAAAACAAAAAGTACATCATAAGTACAGTAAAAGTACAGTTTAAAAGTTGCATATGTACGAAAGTTAATATCAAAAAACAAAATACGTATATACAGTAGGTAATTAAAGAATAGAGATTTATAATTATAAATTTAGGTTTCTCATAACCTGCCTCACTAGGCTAGCCTGTGTTGAGGCAGTAATTTTATGTCAATTTATTATACTGTGAACATACCTACACTTACATTAGAATAAAATCACACAATAGAATGGTTGCATTAATAATAACAATAACATTGGTACAATAATAACAGCATTGGTTCAATATTAATTTCGAATTTGGGTGAGTGCACCGGTAAATGCTCTATCATTATTTTTTATCCAAATTTTTATGTTTTTTTTGAAATTTTTTTGTGAATCACATTTTTTATACTAATTGGAAGAATGTTGTAAAGTCTTGTTGCAAGGTATCTGAAGCTTCGTTGACCAAAAGTAGTATGAGTTATGGGAATTTGTAGTAAATATTTGTTATTGTTTCGAGTACAGCGAGTGTTTAATCTTTTTTCATAGTATTTGTGTATATTTGTGTATAGATGAGTGAGGATTGTTTTCGCATATATCTGCCGACCGTCAAACACATTCATAATATTGAAGATTAAGTTGGAGTCTGTAATTAGAGGTAGTCTAAGAATTAATTTTATAATAGTTTTCTGTGCCTTTATGATTGGGTCCAGTGCTGATGCAGTACCGCCTCCCCATGCTATGATATTGCACGAGCGTGGGGAAAAATAGGTGTAGGACCTCGTATATTTAAAAATTTTTCATGATTTTTTTAAAATACATAAGGAATATATATTTTTTATTTATACCTTGCGGTCAATTTACTTAATATGTGTAGGTATTCAACAGTATATTCTAAAATTTTCAAATATTTTCCTCAAAAAATAACGGAGATATCAACTGGCGCGCATTGTAAGTCGCCATCCGGCTGGACAATTTGTGTAACTCCTGGAATTCACAATTTTCATCCGAAAGCAATTTTTCAAAAAAAAATTATACGTATTTCTTCTATTTGAACCTCACTTCTTACTAAAAAAATCGAAAATTAATATTTTTTTGAGAAATGTGAAAATTAACTACTTATGATTTTTAACCATTCTTTTGAACGTTTTTTGACATAAAAAACTAGTTTAAATAAAGATATTGTTTAGGATTTAGGGTTTAAATAGAGCGCATTTATCTGAAGAAACTATGTGCTGAGTTCGATAAAGATTGATAAAAAAACTGTAGGAGCTAGAGGTTACACAAATGTGAAATCGAGAAAAAAGCGTTTGAAAATAAGAGTGGCAGTAAAATAGTGGTAGTTCGACCGAGGGACACTCACTCAAACGTATATAACTTTAAATGGCGTGGAATTTTGGTCTCAAATTTTCAAAAAATATTTTTGAATGGTTCTATCATCGATTTATAAAAAAATAAATTTTTTGAAGCCTCTACGCCTATTTCCCCCTAAGGAACCTTTAGACGCCCACTGATCCCGTACCGCGTCATGTAATTATGGTGTGAATATTTTACAAAAAATGCTTGGGCAGTGGGCTACCTTTATTTGGTTACTAATCGTATTTTGGAATGCTATTTTGGAAAGACTAAATAAAGTGAGTGCTCAGATTCAGAGCTCATCTGTTGATTTACTGACGGTAGGTATCTGATTTTTTTGGATCTCTTCTCCAGTTTATATAATACCAGAGCTAGAAAACTTTGATTATTTCGAAGAAAGTGTAATTGAAATGAGCGCACTTTAGCAATGTGAGGGCGACATTCAGAGTAAGATGACCTTAAGGGCCCGCAACCCGGATTTGTACCGATTTATTACACAATTCCCTTAAACACGGTAAGTTTTAAAGCTCTTAAAAAATATATGTTATTCTTGAAGATAACATATAACTTTGCCCGCGCCGAAACGCAAATTATATAAAATTCCCTCGATAGAAAAAAATCGCAAATTATGCTACAAAAATTATTATTAACACGTTTGTTTCAGTTATTTTACAAGTTATATGTATGAAAAAATTCACAGTGTTTCTTTAAATGCTGTTTAAATAAAGCCTGCGAGAATTCTGCTCTATTTTAAACGAGTCGTGTTTTATTAAACATTTTCGCAATTTTCGCATCGATTTTGTCGCTGTAAATGTTAGCACTCTCCAATAACATTCGTAATTTCGTATCTCTCCATCTTCTTCTTTTCGGGCCCGGTTGCAGAGCCTTAAAAGAAAAAACTTTATAGACGAAACATCATAATAAACAAGGCATAATACCTCATAGAAAAAAAATTATTTTTACAAAAATTGGTGAACTTTCAACACAGGGAGTCTCAGAAAAAGCTCTGTCTCAGCAATGATTTAGAAGACGATTTAGTTCAGGAATTGGTACACTTTCAAGGTCACGTTTCCTCTAATAAGACGGCAGTGAAACCTGAATCTACATCTTTACTGAATCTTTTTTGGTAAAGTTTTTGAGGAAACCATCTCTGTGCAACGTTTACCCAAACTTGGATTTAGCTCTCCGCGTCGCACTTGGCACTCCGGCCACAAATTGTTCTGGAGAATTAAAGCGAGTGAAGAAATACCAAAGGTCTGTATTATTGCAAGAAGAACTTTACTCTTCGGATCTTCTACTATGAAGCTATCATAAATGATTTTGTCAAATAAAAAATCCCGTAAAAAATTGTAATTCTTATTTCACGTTACGCTTTTATTTTACGAATGATTCATTCTTTATTTCATTTTTGAATACCTACTTAACGTATATATGTTTGATTATTTATTTTTAAAATTGTGCGTCACCTAATAAAAGCCTACATGTGAGTGATCATGGTAGGTGACAACTTCTAAGAAGGAGGAAGGGGCGGCGCAAATGAAGTGGCCTATACTGATGAAAAGTGTAAATATGGCCCTGCTTAGGACGGATGATTTCACAGAATTTTAACAATTCATCAAATTTCAAAGTTAATATTCAAGTTCTGTGAAATTCCTGTTCTAGTTAGGTTTTACGCAACATTGGATATGAATATAAATAAAATTTTCATTTACCCCGAGTCCGGTATGACCCGGAGGCCCGCAGTTGGTCAGCTTGGTTTTGATCTCCTCGATTTCCACCTTTTTATTCTTGGCTAGATCCTCCAGGAACTTTTTGTAGTCTTCGACTCCGACCTTCTGGCACTTTAACTTCTTGAAGTATATACCTGTGTCGGTAGTGGTAATCTTCTTGCCATCGATCACCTTGGCTTGCTTCATCCACTTGTCACTCTGGGAGAGCGTGATCTGTTTGCCGTCGGATTTGAGATCACCGAACTTTGAGAACGCTTTGAAAGTATCTTTGAATGTGCAGCCTCCGGCGGGTGTCGGTGATGGACAGCTATCTCCATTATTAGCTTCTCCGTTACTCGCGTCCAATTTAAGTTCAGAAAGCTCTTTCACCGGGGTCTCTGTGTCTGCCATTTTGTTTGTTTTCTAAACCTGCAACAGACAAAAAATAGCTTGTAACCGACATGCAATAAGCCCACACTACTAAAATTTAGGCGACGACATCAGATCTATTTATATAATTGGAAATATTCGTCATTTTGTAAACATAGCAGCTGGAAATATTCTAGAGTCCCATGAGTATCAAAGAACGTCGAATAAATTAAACAAATAGATGAATCAAGAAAATAACGAACCGGTTTTTAAAATAACTTTACTTTTATGTAGGTAGGTACTACCTAGGTACAGATTGGTTGCATAAAGCAGATTCGCCATATTTTCCGAGAGACGCAAAACATTTTCCCTCCAAGGCAATTGACCTGACACTTGAGATCTGACTATATGTGCCAAAGTGAAACTTTATCTTTATTGCAACATAATGCTTAATAATATTAGACTTTCTATGATCACATGAAAGTATTATCAATCCCAAACGCAGCAATGACATAAGTCGTAAGGTTTATGTTAACTACGTTTACTTAAAATAAAGTAGGTAGGTACAGAAATACATAACACATGGTTACATAAGTGAGCTGAGACCTGGGATGCATTGTTTACAAGAATTGTTCAATAATGAGGAAGTCGTACATAATACGTACCAATTAAAGTATAACGGAGAACTTTCTCTCCGCAATTTTTTTGTTTTCGGACTCACAGAATCGTGTTTAAGTTTTGGTAATTTCGACACACCTAATCAACAATTAATGGTTCAATGTACGTGTACCGAAAGGAAATTTCAGGTGGAAAAAATAATTAATTTATGGTTAAAAGCGAAAATGAGTACGCACCTATTTATGTGAATAACATACTTATAATAGTCCAAACTGCTCCTTGCGTGATAATTGGAGCCAGTTAGGCTATGAAATAGACTTTATAACAAAATAACCAATGTATTATATTATGACAAATGGAATTGACAATGTTTTCAAGAAAGAATTTCGGTATTTGAAAAAGCAAGGAAAAATTTATGTCACATTAATAAGCTTCTATCACGGTCTCTCTCTTCAGTGGTCATGATTCATGATTAATATTTGAAGGTCTTACTAATAAACGTGTTTTAAATTTTACACAATTTTTAAATAACAATTAATTAAGGGTAAATGGTTATTAATCTAATTTGTTAAATTTAAAACTTTTTTTAAGTAGGGGAATATTCTATATTTCTCTCAATTTATTTCTATTCGTCAAACCGGCTATTTTGTGGGAATCCGAACATGTCGATCGTCCAGTTGATAAGTCAGACATCTCCGAAAAATCGATATTTGAATTGAGTATGCAGTTATAAAAATATATCTATCTCTATCTGGCACAAAACTCAGATTATTCATAAGCACCAACAAATCAATTTTATATTGCAGAAAATCTTGTAGTGAAACAAACAAAAAAATGATGTTATTTGGGCTACTAGAAGGAAATTTCAAAATTTTATCCTAGTGTACCGGATCGTTATGCTTCCCGGTGTTATTTTACCTATAGCATATTTAATACGTAAAACACAGACATGTGTCAAAATTTGATTTTTGGTTAGCATTCGAATATTGTTATCCTCGTTATCTCAAAACTCAGTAATTGGAAATGTCTGCCTAATCAACTGGACGATCGATGTTTTCGTAAAAAGAAATAATATGCTGTAATGAATATAACCAGCTTTGTTAACACCACTATTTTTAATATAAAATAAATACGTGAGAGTTTTATAAATTCATTTTCTTTCCTACGATAATCGCATACTTTGTATTAGACATTTACAATTAATAATTTTATTTATATTCTAAAGATAGAGTGACAATGCCCATACGGAATTATTATATTCTAAACACTGAAAAAACAAAATTTATCCCATTCTCTATCAATAAATTCAAATTAGAACCAAATTTAAACATCATAATACACCAAAGTGAATGTAATAAAACTAACTGCAATCAAGATTGTGCTATACTTAGTCCAAATCCCAAAATAAAATATCTTGGTGTATATATAGATCAACATTTTAAATGGAAAACACATATTTGTGAACTCGTCAAAAGGATTAGGAAATGTATTTATATATTTATTAGATTTAGAAATATTCTTAGCTTAGAAAACCTAAAAAGAGTGTACTATGCAACTGTTCAATCTATATTGCAATATGGTATTATTGGCTGGGGAGGAACATATGACAATATTTTAAATCCCCTCAAAATTGTTCAAAGGTTGATAATTAAGGTAATCTTGAAAAAACCGTCTAAATTTCCTACTGAAATTCTTTTTTCAATATTCAATGTGCCTATAATAGACAAAATCTATAAAAAATATTCAATACTTCAAATTTACAATGAAATACAGTTAAATACTCGTAACTTCCAATTCAATACATCAGCAAGATACCAGAAAACTATTCAAATTCCTAAATTTAATACTAAGCACATTCAAAATTCCTATCTTTATCTGGGCATAATATATTATAACAACCTCCCATTAAAATTAAAAACCATCGAAAATATGCAGGAATTTAAGCCCAAATCAAAATATTACCTTAAACTGCTATAAAAGTCCCAAATATGTTTACTTTGTATCTTAAAGTCTGCTATTCTATAAATCATTTATTCCTTCTTTTTTCTTTCATTTCACAGTTTCTAAATCTCTGAGTCTACTATTGTATAAATCTTGCGTTCTTTCTTACGTATCCTTTACTTACTTATTACAATAATTTTTGTTACTAACTTACGTGATTCTTCCATTTATAATGATTTTTTAATTTATATTATGATTTTTTTAAACTCTTCAGGATTTTTATTTTTAAATTTATACAAGATTTTTTAACCTACTTATTATTTACAATAACCGTTATTACTAACTTACACGATCATTAATTTACTAATTGAGCTAGAACTCCCTCACCAAACACAAGAGCATTGTCTCTTTATGGTGAGGAAAGGCAATTTTTTTTTTGTTAACCTTATGTAACTATGTAACTGTTGTAACTTCATATGTATTTTTAATAAACATTGCCAATTAAATAAAAAAAATTAAAAAAAATAGAGTGACAATGCCCATACGGAATTATTATATTCTAAAGATAGAGTGACAATGCCCATACGGAATTATTATATTCTAAAGATAGAGTGACAATGCCCATACGGAATTATTATATTCTAAAGATAGAGTGACAATGCCCATACGGAATAATTATAAAGTTACTGATCCTAGCAAATGCACATAAATAGATATTTAATAATAAACACCCTTTGATACATAATCATCCCAACTGGAATAGGTACGGGATTGGGTAGGGTCGGTCCAACTGGAGCAGTCCGCTCCGGGCGCCAACTTGCCAAGACGAAAAGGAGCCAGAGCCAACCTAACACCTAAATTGCCCTTGAGGTTTTTATTATAGCCAGGCGCCATTTGGCTCAGGAGCTAACACAGTGAAATCGATAACATTACAACATCGGGTTGATAGGCGTAACTTCCGATGATTTTATATCGATATCCCGAGCACGGTTTCACCGTTATTTTTTTATTTTATTTTGTTTACGCCTTGATGGCTTTTACATGTAAGGTAAATTGTACAGGAGCATTATAACAAGTAGGTAGAATCATAACAAGTATATAGTACATAAAATAATAAACAGAGCACAGACATAAGTAGGCACAACACAAGTAGGTATGAGTATTCGATACAAAGGAGTTACAAAGGAGTACAACCAGCTTATTAGTATTTGGTCTTAGGCTACAGTACTTTCAGAAATTATTGTCACAATATTACACAAAACATTAGGTATTACAAATATACTCGAAGCTAACCGGTTGGCAGAGGTGTAAAACATTTTTTTTGCGGTTAATCAGCCGAATCGATATCGCCAGGAAATAAATAAGAAATGATTCTATAAATTGACAATACGAAATGTCAAACACCAAGCAATTACGTAAAATTATTAATAAATTGGCAATAAAGATTTGAAATACTAACCTAAATATGCATTGGCAGTCTGCATTTACTAATCAGGGGCCAACCATAAATTTCACACGAATTTCATGATTTTTACCTGCTGAAGATCCCCCCATATCCCTTGTCACACAATTTCACACTTCTCTACTCCCTCCCCCCCCCCCCCCCCTTAAGGTGTTACCTAATTTATGGATGGCCCCTCAGGTCTTTAGTCATATTTCAACCACTTTAGTTTACCAAAGATCGCTTATACGACTTCTTTCAATTCTACGAGCTTCATTATTCATTAGTTGAACTCCGTAACTAATAAGCCAGTAATTTTGCATAACGAACGATATTATTAAAATAAATGCGTATATTGACAGTTAGCCGAAACTTATCTGATACTATCGAGTCCGACTAAAATGTATCAATCGTCGCGGTCGGTTGGAATATCTCTTACCTGCAGTTGCTGACCGTGATTGCAAATATTGATAACTGACCATATACGACGGATTTGGTCAATATCGTATTGAAATAGTGTTTTATCGATCGTCCATGCTAAACCACCAGGGCCTTCCCTGGGATTGGGTACCTATGCGGTAAACATAGAATACAGCATTACAAAGCTCGTTTTAACTTTGAGGGTGACTAAGACATGGTCACGGGAGGCCATTATTTATCCTCGCTCTTGCCCCAAAAACAGAGGAGGGTTAAATCCACACATAACATTCGTGTCCACGTTATGGGGGTGGTGGTAATACAGCTATAGGTCGGTGGCTACGTATTATATTACACACACCGCACCCTCAGTCGCCATTATGTCCCTGGAACACGCAACTGAACCTGCCTTGTCAAAACTCACTTCTTATTATAGGTAGGTATGTGGCGGGGCCTTTATTTTCTGTTGCCTCGAAGAAAGGGTCCGTCATTGGCCTTAGTATTTTTTGATAGGCCCAATTAATTCACGATAAATAACTTTGTAAAGATAACGTTTAATTTATGATTGTGGTTCCTTTCTGGAACAAACAGACAGCGCTTCAGTATAGACTTCAATCGGCACTACTAGAAACAGATAAACCTAAAATATTTCGTAATTTCGTTTATGATGTTAGTACATTGAGTACATATCATTCTAAAAGTGAAAAAAATAGATAATAGAAACTTTTTTTCAGTACATTATGTACTGAATGTATGCCTTTTGTGTTCTTAAATAGTTTGCGGTGTAGTGGCTGGCATATTTGACTTCCAAGCAGTTGATCGGAATTCGATTCTCGGCTGTGGTATTTTTTTTTAAAGAAAAAAAATCGTGTTAATTATTTTATTTTATTTCATGTAAAATTCAAACAAATTAATATTTGCGCCACGTTCTGGAGTGGTAGATAGTAGATACTCTTAGTATCGATCTGGTGAAGTACTATCGTTAAGAATCGTTGCTTGAAATGGCGTTAGCCGCGTTTAGTGACCAGATCTGATTATGCAGATTACCGAACCTTCCTCTTTCCCTTCTCCATCCCCTCCCACCCCCTTCAGCCTCACGTCGTCACAACATTGGGGATACGGTTTGAGAGGATTTTTTAAAAATTCTAGTCTCAAGCCAATAAGATATATGGAAGCAAGATACTAGATACGTATATGGTATGTATCTTCTGTATTTATTTCGTTGGTAAGAATATTATTCATACATTTATTTTGAAATACCAATTGTTATTATTGCTAAGCTTCACCGTCAGGTTTCAATTCTCAAACCACGAAGCAGCCATAAATCACAGCAAGTCGCTGATTACCTAACAAATGTCAAAATCGTAAAGAATTTGGCTTTTTGAATACATGGCAAGCATAGTCTAGAACAGGGGTGCCCAACCCAATTTTTACCGGTAAATCGGTGAGCAAAATTGCTGTATTGTGAAACCGCGCCCTTTAATGCTAGAATGCATGCGCCTATGTGTGTCCTTTGCACTCGCCCTCCACTTATTAATATCAGGTCTAGAAGAAAACAAGAAATGTGGTGTGGACGAGTTTCGTAATCCAAAAGTCTGATTATTTTTTGCTTAAAATTCAAATATGGAACTGTATTCCATCACCATTATGAAATTCTAATGAAACGCCGATATACGATGACAGACAAATGGGCTAGAAACAAAATGCACTATCGGTGGCCAAATTGGTTTCCATTACATTCTACATGTAAAGAATTTTTATTGTAGGTACCTAGGTACTTTTTTTATTATTTTATCTTTCTGTTGAGTTGAAAATGTTAGGCATTGGACATTTATGATATGGAAGAGAAAACTTCTATAGCACGTTGTGATTTGAAACTCGATGAAACGAAAAATAGCGACCCTAAAAAGAGACAGACACATACATCTGTAGGATTTAGCCTGCGAGACAATGAGATATTATAATCATTCTCCTCTATGTGCGGTGCTTTATATTATAGCCTCTCCACTCTTGTCTATTTTAGTTTTCTGAAAACCGTTCACTTCTACCGCGTGTGAGCGTCACCCACTGTGGAGTCTAGGAGGTTTTGGTGTGAGTAGCATATTCTGTTTTTTTTTTTCATTAAATATAATATTTTCAGCTGTGGGTCTGTGTGTGATGTAACTCAGGGTCAATGTACTAGGATTTGTGATGAATTTAAATGTATTTTTCAATATGTGAACTGATTGTATCAAGAATTCAGACAAGCGATAAAGTACCTGTAAAATAATAATATTTTAAAAGAAAATTATTTTAACCGTTATAAATTGTAGTGCACTTATACTACAATCTTTTTTTCAGTTGGTTATTTTATTTTGTTGAGAATTCTTAGGGTTAATCTTGACAAGTGAAGTCAGATTTCAAGGGTCTGCGCGTTTTAGCTAGAGTCCAATTTTATCGATCCTACAATTAAAATACTCCTTGATTGTTCACGAGTCTACGTTAGTTATTATTTATTATTAATTTGATATACGCAAATAATTTGACGGTGAGGTAAGCCGATAAGTACCCACCTATTCATTTTATGGACTATGTTTTGTTGTTTAGCACAAGCGAGTCAAATTTGAATGGATTTTGTACCTTATCTTTACGAGAATGCGATGGCCGGGCAAAAACCGAATGACGTAATCTTTGTTTCTTTAACGGTTACCTTACAAATTACAACACCGACCAGGTATACAAAACACTCCATACACTAAAAAGAATAAATTATTATTCGTAATTCTGTTTATGTCCGGCCGTAAAGTCTAGATAACATGTGAAGATAAAATGAATTAACCGATGGATGCTTCTCAGTGCCAAGTATCAGGTACCATCACAGGTAGGTCCTCACTTACAGGTGTGCCAAATAATCATCGGAGATAATATGAAATTACAAATTACATATTATAACAGCAGTCTTAGACAAGTTTAATTAAATAAGTTTCTAAATATATTCACAGGTGGATTTGCATTGCCGTCACGTACCATCTCACATACCTACTAACACTTCCATGATGAATGATGAATTATTATTATTATTAACCTCTCGGGCATATTCTGTCAGAAGATCAAAATATTTCTGCTTTTAAATAAAATCCAAATAAATGGAATATTTCTAAACGTATCCGAAAACCAAAAACAATTTTTGAAAAGTTATGAAATACGCTCTTAAATTTTATTATTATAAATAAACACAATTATTGAAATAGGTACAAAAATTTGAAATGCAAACGTAAAAAACTCACGTTGTTTCATCTAAAATTACTGATAACTAAAAAAATAAAAGTGCACACATATTTTATTCACAAATTGTATTTTAAAGTATTGTCGCGTCACTTTTTGAAGTGAAAACTTCTTTGATTTGAAACTCAATGAAACAAAAAATACCGACACCAAAAAGAGACAAACACATACATCTACAGGATTTAGCCTACGAGAGAATGCGATAGTATAATCGGTCTCCTCTTTGTGCGGTGCTTCGTAGTCTTCCCACTCTTGTCTACTTTAGTTATTTGAAGGTTTAACTTCTACCGCGTGTGAATTGCACACTCTGATTTGTTGTCTTTTAATGTAAAAATAATTAATAAAAAAATCAAAAGTTAAATTTTTTTATTGTGGTCGAAAACTTTAGCTTCTTATAGGTGTACATTTTAAGTTTTAAGTGGTTAACTTTTAGATTTGAATAAAAAGCGTGGTGTTTTGTGTTTCTAACACTGTTTATATCATATTTCTCAGCGTGATAGTAAGGGAGGCAAAACGATATCTACAAAACCTATATGAGATGTTCCCAAAAACGAACAAATTAGCCTGTGGGGTTAAATTAATTTTGTAAACAAACGCAAAATTTAGGTATTCACAGATATATAATGTCTATTCTAATTTATTGGCTATGCTCGTGCTCACAGTTCGTAGCTTCTATCATTATTGAATTAGGTAGGCAATACGAAAATGCAATACTTACCATAAAACTACACCGGTGTGTGGGTATCAGAATTAATAGTATGTAGGTGGATGGTGGATGGTGGATAACTTATTTTTGTAAATAACAAAACGTAAGAAGTAATTTTGCAATTTTTGTAAGAAGTGTCATTTGTAATTCAACGAAGCATTCGTTCCTACCTGCAGGATGTATTATTTTAAAAATGACGCCATGATAAAAATAACGGCTGATGGTCCGTTGGTTAGGACGCTCGCCGCTCGGTCGGATCAGATGAATCGAGATAAATCCCACAATATGTGTGTAGAAAGTTTTCGCAAAGTAAAGTGAAAATATAAAGATAGTACCTGGTTATTTTTATAGCGCCATGTTTGTGAAATATTACATCAAGTTCGCTTTGCGAAATTAGAAAATAAATAAAATGATGAGTGGGTAAATTAGTCCCAGCGAGAGGTCGAAATGACGTCATCGACGTTCGTCCTTTTCCTTTTAACTTTTCGTGTTTGAAAACCAAAAAAAAAGACAGCAGATAATACTAGAACGATGACGTGACTTACGATCTATCACTGGGGCTAGTATTCTAAAATGATCTTTTATATTCTTTATTCTATGCTTTTTTTAGATATGTCGATCATTCAGTTGATTAGTCAGACATCTCCAATTACTAAGTTGTGAAATAATGAGGAACGCAGTATTGTGCTCTGACTTCTAGACTGCTCACCATAATATATCACAAATTATTTATACGTAGGTGTCTGTGTTTTACGTATTATATATGCTATAAAATAACACCGGGAAGCATAACGGTCCGGTACAGTAGTATGACATTTGGAAATTTCCTATTTGACCCAGAATTTGTGGTGTTTTTGAGCAATCGTAGTATCGTACCAGAGAAGGGTACACTTTTACACAGAACTGCATTTTCAACTCAAATTTCTATTTTTTGGAGATGTCTGCCTAATCAACTGGACGATCGGTGTACCGAGGTCGGTGTTAAGGTTGTAAGGTCGTTAAAAGGTTCAAATTTTCTACCCTTTTTTGTTGGGATAAAATGAAGAATTAAAAGTTTTGAAGTAGGTACAAAACCAACAATATAAGGATTTATTCATTTTCATTGCGTTTCTTTTAAAACCGAATTAATCGTCGACAATACAACGATATGATAAAGTGCACATTTGTATCTGATACGAAACGTAACGTTATCTACTCGTACAAGGAAAGATACATTTCCATTTTTCCGTTATTATTTTAAAAGATAAAATATAAAGTGCACACAGCTTTTTTTAAATTATAATCATTAGATTCGAATGTTAACATACTTGATACATGAATATTTTAAATAAAATTATAACCCGACCTTTCGTTGAGGAAAGTGATAATAATATAAAAATGTGGTAATTTCTTAGAAATTGTACAAATTGTTATTGTGCGCTTTACGGTACCGTGACGGCAAAAAAGGCATTTTTTTCGACGGGAATTGCGTTTCATTTACGTGTGAGGGAGATGTATGATAATGGTTGTATGTTTCCTTTGGGGGGAAGGGGATGCAGAGGTACGTTCACTGTTTGTTTCATTTTCGACTGTTGTTATTTAGTGTGTAAGAAAGAGCTGCAGCATTGTACGTTTAACAACAATAGCAAAACCACCAGCGCATTAATATTTGACGCCTTCGATTTTTTTTAAATTCACTCACACTTCAATATTATCCTTGTAACTATATTCCATACTTTCTAGAATTCATACATTGTAGGAGTCTACGAAGACGTCACGATGCGGTGTGTGAGAGATTCATACATTGTAGGAGTCTACGAAGACGTCACGATGCGGTGTGTGAGAGATTCATACATTGTAGGAGTCTACGAAGACGTCACGATGCGGTGTGTGAGAGATTCATACATTGTAGGAGTCTACGAAGACGTCACGATGCGGTGTGTGAGAGATACATACATTGTAGGAGTCTACGAAGACGTCACGATGCGGTGTGTGAGAGATTCATACATTGTAGGAGTCTACGAAGACGTCACGATGCGGTGTGTGAGAGATTCATACATTGTAGGAGTCTACGAAGACGTCACGATGCGGTGTGTGAGAGATTCATACATTGTAGGAGTCTACGAAGACGTCACGATGCGGTGTGTGAGAGATACATACATTGTAGGAGTCTACGAAGACGTCACGATGCGGTGTGTGAGAGATTCATACATTGTAGGAGTCTACGAAGACGTCACGATGCGGTGTGTGAGAGATTCATACATTGTAGGAGTCTACGAAGACGTCACGATGCGGTGTGTGAGAGATACATACATTGTAGGAGTCTACGAAGACGTCACGATGCGGTGTGTGAGAGATTCATACATTGTAGGAGTCTACGAAGACGTCACGATGCGGTGTGTGAGAGATTCATACATTGTAGGAGTCTACGAAGACGTCACGATGCGGTGTGTGAGAGATACATACATTGTAGGAGTCTACGAAGACGTCACGATGCGGTGTGTGAGAGATACATACATTGTAGGAGTCTACGAAGACGTCACGATGCGGTGTGTGAGAGATACATACATTGTAGGAGTCTACGAAGACGTCACGATGCGGTGTGTGAGAGATACATACATTGTAGGAGTCTACGAAGACGTCACGATGCGGTGTGTGAGAGATACAAGAAAATTATTACTTTTTTCCTTTGGAGGAAACAGATCTACGTAGGTACATTGTGTATCTCATCTTTCGAAAGAGCTGCAGCATTATAGTGATAAGGAATGTATGTTTATTGCCTTTTTATGCAGTCACGGTACCGTAATCGTGAATCGTCACGGTAATCTTCCTTATTTTCAACAAAATTAAACTCGTGAAAATAAGTATTTAACTAGGTAAATCGACTTTCTGATTCTCTCGTCGTGTGTGCAAAAAATATTTAGAATTATACTTTATTGTCTGACTAATGGCTATTCCAAAACGTGATGGCCAAGTTTCTTGTGGTGGTTGAAGGTATGACCTAATGGTTATAAAAAAAGAATTGTTGGAATATTGAGCTGCCGACTTGGCCTGTTTGCTGTTGGTAACGTGTTTACAGCAGAGTTTCAACAGCACTGTTCTTCGATGGTCCATGATGTCATCGCTATTTTATGTTTCTCGCAGTTTTACTCTCGCGATAAGTCGGCTTGCTATTATTTTCCATCGCGGTGCGGATAGGTCACATCCATCACACTCATGATATACATACATGTCCTGCATTAGTTCTCTATTTACGCAGAATAAATATATTATATCTACGAGTATTTCCACAAGGAACGCTTGAATTATATAAAAATGATAATTAGGAAACAAGAAATGTCGTCATTATCTAGTTGAAATATATATATTTTTATAATGTGCTGAAACCATTTGTGAATGGGAATACCGGAGCCATTGAAATTTGTTGTTAGGCTAAATGTAGAAGGGAGAGGAAAGATATGGGAAAGAGGGGGGTAGGGATGTACATGGATATTCAGATCTGGTCACCAAATACGGCTAAAACCATTTCAAGCAACGTTTCATTTTTTAATAATTGTCTTACAATAGGGCGACATTGAGAGTATATTCCACTCTGGAACGTGCCGTAATACCTACAATACTTTAAATGGTTAAATTGTGAAATAACAAAATTCAATCAAAATAAAATTTACATCGAAACCGTTGCCATTGCTGATCCAAAGAGTTTATTAGAGAGGATCTAAAAGTTTGGTCCATACAAACGCATTCCCCAATTTCCTCTGTGGATTTTGGGACTAAGTACTGCAAATATTTTTTTTAGTTACTTCTTTTATTAGTTATTTTACTAGTTACTTCTTTTAGGAGTTAGAACACTCCAAAAATCGTTAAAATTGCCTGGTTTAAACGCCGTTAACAGATGTTCAGTGTATACAAACTAGACAATGTATTAAAAAAAGTAATTACACAGACATAGAGTATTTTTTTCTAATACAGTTAGTAAAAAAAAACTTTAAAATCGGTCCAGTTTTGGAGGAGAAAAATGGGGAATAAAAAACCTCGGTTTTGATGATTTTATTTAAGTATTATCAGCCTGAGGTGAGTTGCAGTTGTTGTCCCTTTCGCTCAGTAATCAGGGGAGAACTACAACAGTTTAGTAAAATACCTATTGTGCAAATTTCTCCGTGACAGGGTTTCCTCTTAATAACTTATGATTTATACACTATCATCAATACATCACCACTTTAGGCTTTTAACAAAAGTGATTTAATATTAAATTATTAATCCTACTCATTTATCCCGACGCTCTTAAGAATTTAGATATTAGCCAAATTTTGACCAATTTCGCTGGAAGTTGAGAAAAACTAAGCTTATGGTGGGCACACTGACACGACCTCAATGCATTTTCTGTTTATTTAGTACCATTAACACCTTATAAAAAATAAATACAAGTACCTACTTTGAAGAAACACAACAGAAATATTTAAAAAAAAAATGTCTGGCTTCGCTATTGGCCGCCTGAAAAGCAAACTTTGTCAAGCTGTATCTATTTTCAAAAAATAAGCTCAAAACAATAAAAATTCTGAGATTTAGTTATGTTATATATAATTACCTGAAACTGCTATAAAAGTCCCAAATATGTTTACTTTGTATCTTAAAGTCTGCTATTTATAAATCATTTATTCCTTCTTTTTTTCTTTTTTCTTTCATTTCTTAGTTTCTAAATCTCTGAGTCTACTATTGTATAAATCTTGCGTTCTTTCTTACGTATCCTTTACTTACTTATTACAATAATTTTTGTTACTAACTTACATGATTCTTCCATTTATAATGATTTTTTAATTTATATTATGATTTTTTTAAACTCTTCAGGATTTTTATTTTTAAATTATACAAGATTTTTTAACCTTCTTATTATTTACAATAGCCGTTATTACTAACTTACACGATCATTAATTTACTAATTGAGCTAGAACTCCCTCACCAAACACAAGAGCATTTTGTCTCTTTATGGTGAGGAAAGGCAATTTTTTATTTATTTTTTGTTAACCTTATGTAACTATGTAACTATGTAACTGTTGTAACTTCATATGTATTTTTAATAAACATTGCCAATAAAAAAAAATAAAAAAATAAAAAATAAAAAGAATATGTTGAAATAAAAAATAAATCTTTTTGATGGGTGTAAATTTAAATTACAAATTACATATTTACATCGGAACAAAAATTTATCGTTTATATATTAAAATTACTACAAAAAAAAAAAAAAAAAAATATATATATATATATATATATATATATATATATATATATATATGCCTACCTAGTGACATTACACATAAATATAACGAATATTAGAAATTTTGATAACTCCGTACTCCGTTAACAATGAGAAATGCGATTAGGAAATATATGTGTATAATATGTAATAAACCTACGTAATTACGCTTACATTATGTACCCAGGTAAGTACTTATTTGCATAATTCGCAAGTAAACAAAGAAAATAATACCAAAAGCCTGTAAACCGTGAGAATTATTCACCGTATAGTAGTTTTCTAATATAGTACTACCATTTATAGGAACGACTCTATGCATTATGCGGGCGTCGTGTGGGCGGAATCTATGACCAAAGGACGCAGGCTGGTTTTTTTAAATTCGGGTATGCATTGTTCAATGAATATTTGAAATTAGCTATTATAATAAGAGCACATAATAATTTTGCATGTAAGTTCTTACCCTTTTTTAGAAATTTTTTATCTTTTATTATTGAAGAAGAAGAAATACTAATAAATCTAAATGAAGCATGAAACAGAACAAGTCACAGTTTACAATCAATGAGTCAATCTTTTTATTTTTCTGTGTTTTGGTTTTTTTATGTGAGACTATGGCAACCCCAATTGGGGTATGTTGGAAGACTAAAGGTAGTGAGGAGGGAAAGAAGATAGGAAAGAGGAAGGTGACGAAATACCTGGCTATACAGATCTGGTCACCAAACACGGCTAAAGCCATTTCAAGCAACGTTTCAATTCTGAATGGTGGTCTTACAACGGGGCGATACTGCGCGTTTCTTCCACTGTGGAACGTGCCGCAAATATATCATATATTATTTTTAAACGAATTAATTGTGAAAAAACACAGATTAATCAAATTTATTTTGCACGCCAGGATTCGATTCCGCGACAGTCGCGTTGGATTGCGAGTTAAGAACCTTACCCCCCGACCACGGAGGCCGTTCTATTTCATATTTTGTTTTGATTTATTGGTAGGTATTCGTATATCTTCAATGATATATTTCATTGGTGGAGACAACCTTCAAAAGGTATTAAAAAGTTATTCAAATAGAAATTAAAATTTTCTTTTATCTATTTATTTTTTATGGTTATTTATGTTAAATTCACAGCTTTTCAGCCTCTATGGAGTAGACGCCATTGCTATGTAGGTAGATATTATGTTTACATAGGTACATTCAGGGCTGGGCAGTATTTGAATTACTTGTAATTGAAATACGTATTTGAAATACAAATACGTATTTTGTATTTGTATTTCAAATACTTATGGCTTCAAAATACATTTTCAAATACATTTAGCGATATTAATAACGATAATGAAAAATAAACTGACATAGATAATAATACATAGACTAAAAACGCTAGAATCCTGAACTATTGTCCTATTGCCTTGTGCTACAGCACTCTTACTAATGGTTATTTGTAGTTCTCTTATCATTGCTTTATAATGTACTGTACATTTTTTTATGTCATGCAATTTATTATTATTGTCCTGTGCTATAATAGCACTGTTATTATACATTTTGTATTATATTATATTATACTTGTCATTGCTTTGTATTGTACATTTTTGTACCATGGTATTAGATCAAGCTCTATAGGAATAATTTGACTGAATACTAGATTATTTTTAAGCTAATTACTGTAGAGCGCACTTGAAGTGAAATAACACAAAACTGCGCTATACAAATGTCATCTATGTATATAAAAATGAATCCTTGTTTCCCTTGGTCCCGCTATAACTTCAGAACGACTTTACCTATTTCATTCATTTTTTTAAGTTTTCTAATACTTCGTAGAAGTTTCTTACGGAAAAAATGAGAAAATTGTGCAGAAAATTGGATAATTTCAGAAAACTTAACGATTATTTTAACTTCGCACGTTTGACAGTTCTGCGCGTTTGGTGAAATTGAATTTAGCAGGCAGCTGTTTTTTTTGTAACAAAAGAATTGTCTATGGATTTTTAAAATTATATTATAGATATTTTACTTAGGTACCTAGATTAGATACCAGATTTGATTGATTGTTCTTATAATATACAAAAATTAATGTTTGTAATATCGTAATATGTGAAAAATGAAAATTTGAATAAAAAAATTGTAATAGCTGGCACGCCAGTTGTTTGGAAAACTGAATGTACTGGGACTTAATATACGGAACGCGGGAGGGGGTTGGTGGGACGGGGGAGTGGGAGAGGGGAGAGGGGAGAGGGTAGGCAGGAAAGTGGAAGGGAATGCGGGAGGGGGAGGGGATGTGGGAGGGGAGCGGGGACGCACGCGAAAGGACATGTAGGGAGAATTTTTTTTTTATTTGAATATGGCATTGCAACGCATGCCGCGAACCAGCTGGTGTTATTATAATAATAATTATTATTATCTAACACCTAAGTCCTATACCACAAAACTTTACACGTGGAGCGGAGACGAGATGTGTCTTTTGAGCAATATTTGCACGTCTCTGTTTCACTCTGCTCAGCTTTGCTTCTATGGAAACGTACCCTTAGATAAGGGCATTTACGGCAATTTATTGCAAACAAATGTTCTACCAAAACCAAATGTATTTTGTATTTTAAATAAAAAATGGTTGAAATACTGTATTTTGTATTTCAAATACACGACTTGAAAGTATTTTGTATTTCGTATTTTAAATACATGCGATAAAGCATTTTGTAATTTGTATTTTAATTACGGCAAAGCATGTATTTTGCCCAGCCCTGGGTACATTATACTAACGATTCATTTATATTTAAATAAGCATAATTGGTTCTAGGAGATATTTTTTTATGTAATCAATTAGTCAAATTCCGGAGATCGATAAAAAATTAATTCGTTTTATCCATTAACTTTTTTTCTCAAATATACTTTTCAAATATGAAAGTTTTGATAACCTGTCGAGTGCGCGAAATTGGTTTTATGGCATCTCACTTTTTATTCAAAGAGATAACTCACATTTACTCAACGTCTCAATGATTTGCAACATAGTAGAACACCTCGTAAACTTTGACGGCATATTCCACAGTCACTGAAGATGTTGACTAATAGAAATGTTTTATGAACGTGTCCCTCTGCTAAAGTAAGTTTAATTTGTGTTGACTTCTGGTGAAAATTATCAAATATCGAAATTGTTTCATGAACAGATTTCGAATTTCAAATTTCGTTAACCTATTTGGGCGAGTCGAAAGGTTTTATCTAACCTAAGTTAACAGTTTTCTTTCGTACCAATATAGATCATACTTTTAGATTATCTGTTCAGAGTTCATGCCTGTTACGTCGCGCAAGATAAATATGATTTAAGTAAATAAATACTACATGACTACCTTAATAAATAATGTAAGTAAATAAATGTGAGTAAATAAGTGTGTTTAAAGTGACAACCTCAGTGACCGAGAGGTTAAGATCCATGACCGACCCAGAAGTCTTTCGTTTAAAACCAAGAGTGCGAATTTAATTTTTTAGGTAAGTGTGTGATACAAATATTAAAATGACAATATTCATAACGTGTTATTCATTTGCGGTACGTCCCAGAGAGGTCGGTGCATATCCTTAGCACACATAGTCTAGTATACCTAGGTGAAAGTTCAACATTCAGAAATGAAATGGTGATGCACCCTGTCGTGCAGACAACCGAACATGTGGTCAACGAATGCCCGCTCCATTCATTCCCCGGCGGGATTGATGAGGTTCACAGCAGTCCTGGGTCGGTCGCTAATAACCCGCTCATTGAAACCCGCTCACGGACCACTAAAGAGCGAGCGGGTCATTTTTTCGTCAGCACCCGGGTCTCGCGACCCACTTCTCGCAACTGCTCTACTACTGCAACCTGGGTTTCGGGTGCGGATGTGGCGGGGCGAGCGACGATAGATAGATGTATGAGAGAGCGAGCGGGTTGTCAACACCCGGGTTTCGCCACCCGCTTTCTCGACTCAGGTAAGTAGTAGAAAGTATCTGGGTGAAGCGTAATCGAGTTTCATATTTTGTGTTGCGAAAAGAGCGGGTCTTCGCGACCCGCTCGTGACACCAGTGTGTCGTGAGCGACCCGGGTCGTGTAAAACGATCGATCGACCCAGGACTAGTTCACGCCTGAGGCCGTAGACTGGCTCGTAGGCTTAGATATCCCCTCTGACCCCCCACCATACGAAAGAAGAAGAACCCCATCGTGCAAAATACATAATCATAAAATCAGGCCGCTAACAATAACACTCTGTATGTAGATGGCGATAATGTTTAAATTCCTGTTTAACACCAGCCATCGGTTTTGATTAATTCACGAAAAAAGCGTGTTGTTTTGCGAAGCTCAGGCACAAATATTTAAATTTTTTACGATAATTTTCTGAAGAATTTAATTTTCCACATTATATAATAAAACCATAACCGGAAATGGGTTCGTAAATAGGAGATATTGAACTTAAACTAATATGAGATTTTGAACTTACGAAGCTCAGGCACAAATATGTAAATGTTTTACGATCATTTTCTGAAGAATTTAATTTTCCACATTACATAATAAAACCATAACCGGAAATGGATTCGTAAATAGGAGATATTGAACTTATTCTAATAGGAGATTTTGAACTTACGAAGCTCAGGCACAAATATGTAAATGTTTTACGATCATTTTCTGAAGAATTTAATTTTCCACATTACATAATAAAACCATAACCGGAAATGGATTCGTAAATAGGAGATATTGAACTTATTCTAATAGGAGATTTTGAACTTACGAAGCTCAGGCACAAATATGTAAATGTTTTACGATCATTTTCTAAAGAATTTAATTTTCCACATTATACAATAAAATCACTACCGGAAATGGGTTCGTAATTAGGAAATATTGAACTTTAGAGCAGATATAAAACCTTAAAGCAATGCTTTTATAGGCCTGTTACTTTATTTTTTATGGATATGATTCCAGAAGACCAATTAAAGCATCTAAAATATTTCTGTGCGATCTAATTTACAAACCAAAATCACATGATTTTGCATTGCTTAGTAGTGCCTCACCTTACGACGGCTATTTAGTGGTGTTTACTGACCAGATCTGACCAGCGGTTTTCGTATGAAAAAGCTGAGGATCGTAGGCATCGCGAAGTACTCCATGTTTTACGAGGGCTTGATGTTAATAAAGCTAGTGGGCCTGACGGAATACCTGCCCTGGTACTGCAGAGGTGCGCTGCAGAAATAGCTCCAATTTTGACGAAGCTTTTAAAATGTCCCTGAAGACTGGCTCTTGCCCTCTGGTTGGAAAAAAGCGGTTATCCATCCTATTCCAAAGAAGAGTCACCGCTCCAACCCGGCCAACTACCGCCCCATAGCGTTCACATCAGTTCTGTCTAAGGTGATGGAACGTGTGATCAACGACAAACTGCTCACATACCTCGAGAAGAACAAAATTATTAACGACCGTCAATACGGATCTTCTCGCGTATGTGACGCACGTTTGGGGGCGGTGCCTAGAACGTTTCGGTGAGACCCAAACGGTTGCACTGGACATTTCCAAGGCCTTTGACCGGGTTTGGCACCGAGGACTTGTCAACAAACTGCCTTCTTACGGACTTCCCGCATCCTTGTGTTCGTGGATTGCCGACTTTTTGAGGGAGAGGTCGATTCAGACGGTAGCCGATGGTTTCACCTCTTCTTCACACTCCATAAATGCTGGCGTCCCACAGGGATCGGTTCTGTCGCCGACTTTGTTTTTGTTGCACATCAACGACCTTTTGTCATGTGCACCAATTCACATGACAGTACAGTCATTGATAGCTTTTTGTTTGACAAGCCCCCAAACGGCTCACAAACTCCAACGGCTCGGAGGGCTTTGCAGCAAAGAATGGACGGTTACCTCGAGAGTGTTTTCTCTTGGGGTAAAAATAATCTCGTTGAATTTAATGTTTCAAAGACCCAATCTTGTCTGATTACGTCTAAAAGGGATCGAAATGAAAATCTAGTATCTTTCAACGGAAGCAATCTTCCGAACAGGCCCTCCATTGATATGCTTGGTGTAACCCTAAGTGACTAGCTCAGGTATGGGGGCTCCATCGAAGCCAGAGTAAAGTTAGCCTCCCAAAAACTGGGCGTACCTACTGTACAGGGCGTGCAGATACTTTAATAGTACACAACTACTAACCCTGTACAAATCACAAGTGCGCCCCACGGTTGAATTAAGCAGCCACCTCTGGTCTGGAGCTCCAAAATACCTGAAAAATACCCTTGACTCTGTGCAGAAACGGGCGGTCCGTTAAGTAGATTCTCCCATTTTAACAGACGGATTGCAATCTTTAGAGCACCGGCGTCGGGTGGGAATGATATCCTTGTTCTACCGGTATTACAATGGAAGATGCTCCGAGGAACTAGCATCATTGATCCCTTCGGCACCGGTACATAGTCGGGAAACACGCCAAACGCGTGCCCAACATTTGTACACGGTTGACATTTGTCAATGAGAACGTTCTTGTGTTCAGCAGCTCGGCTGTGGAATGATTTGCCGGCCTCTGTGTTTCCTCCTTCCTACAACATGGGTCTCTCCAAGACCAATGTTCATTCCTTCCTCTCCTCAAAAAGACCCTCCACACAGCATCCCAGATGACATAGGCCGTGAGGTAAATCATTTTCCTCAGGGCCTCCTGTGTGGAGTGAATGTAAAAAAAAAAAAGATCTGTATAGTCAGGTACATCCCAACTTTCCTTCCCTTATCACATTCTAATCCTCACCCGATTCAGCCTCTCAACACCTCAATAAGGGATGCCACAACCCACTGGTTTCGGGAGCATTTGAACTTTTGCGCGGTATTTATATCACATATTGTTTTTTTATCATTAGGGTTGAATCTAAAATATAACTCAATGCACACCACATAATTACTGGGCAAATACGAGTAAATTATTTAAAAAAAAAAAAAACGCTACCTGTTTGAAATGCCTTGCTTGGCATTTGAATTGGTATCTAATGATAATAATGGTTTCTGGTCACGGTGTAAAATGGTGTTATCGCATGTCAAATGTTTATGGTTTGGCACATTAAAATTTCACGCCCAGAAGTTTATCATCGGCAATTATATCATCTTGTTATTTATAACACCTGGACACACCCATATTGGGAAATAGCGAAAACCGCGCTCCTAGGGGACATTTTCCTATGGCTTATGATACATTTATAAAACAATAAAAACTATATAATGTACAGTTAACACGCGGTAGAAGTAAAACCTTAAAAACACTGTGTCACATAAACTAGAGTGCGGAGGCTATAAAACAGCGCGCAAAGAGGAGACCGAGATAATAGGAAATATGTGTAATTTACTCTATCTCATTTCCTCGTACGCTAAATCCAATAGATGTATGAGTTTGTCTATTTTTTGGGTCTTTAGAACTTTTGAAGTGAAAACTTTTTAGCACCGTTATGATTTGAAACTCGATGAATCTAAAAAGCGACACTAAAAAGAGACAAACACATACATCTATAGGATTTAGCCTGCGAGAAATTGGGGAAGAATAATCGGTCTCCTCTTTGTACGGTGCTTTGTCACCTCCCCACTCTTGTCTACTTTAGTTTTCTAATGGTTTCACTTGTACAGCGTGTGAACTGTACACTTGTAATTTTTTTCGTTTAATAGATCACAACGGTCCTAAAATTTTATTTCACTTCAAAAGTACTAAAGACACTAAAAATAGTTAAAAATTTTCACTTCAACAATTGACCGAGCATAGTGAAGTCTCGTTTAGACTCAGCCACTTTGCATTTAGTCTCTGTAAATTTGTTTGTGTGTTCTGTATCCGGTCATCCTGTCAAGATTGTAGCCGTGTTTGATAGTATATTTGTATTTTTTTTTTTTTACGTGAGCTCCACACAGGAGGCCCTGAGGAAAATAATTTCCCTCAGAACCTATGTCATCTTTGGGGATGCTGTGTGGAGGGTTTTTTTTAAGGAAAGGAAGGAGAGGAGAGTTCTGGGAAGGAAAAGGGTTTAAGGGTGGGTAGGAATCTGGGGTTCAGTATGTCCTGGTCATCCGCGTCCAAGACCTAGACAAACCTTACCCCATGAACCCGAGCACCTATGCTAAATCACCAAACGTAGCGAACCACTTGGGGTGACCTATGGCAGAGGTGTTGGTTATCCAATAAAGGTTCCCGGGGCGGCGGTACCCATTCCCGCCTCCCAAATTGTAATTTCGCCAGAGCGCATGAGCGATGCGACTGTAGCGAGCTAACAAGTCGGATTAATCAACAATATGTGAAGTCTACTACTATTCACCGAAATACTACATTGAAACTTTTTTGTTTGTTGTTGTTATTTGTTTTTGGGGTGTTATGCCGTGTTGCGCTACCTCCTCCTTTAGCCAACGTTTCGGACAGCGTTACAGTATTCATCATCAGGGCACATGTGTAAATTTTGGGTGAAATGTGTGCATTTCCGACACCAGTCCGGTTGGAAAAAAATAAAAGTGAAATAAGTTTTTTAAAACCTACCTACGATAGTGTATAATTTGGTACAAGTAAGTGTACCTTGCAGAAGCAAAATACAGTCGAAAATAAAATTGCAAATTTTAGTGTGGCTGTATCGAAATGTTCACGATCGCATTGTGCGATGTGCAATGTGCATGCTCAAACTTAATCTAACCCAAACCATTCCTCTTTTTTATTGACCCATTTCGCGAAAGCACTATTTTTCATACATTTAATATTTTGTTATCGTAACTAGGTAATATCGTACACTTTTGATACAATGTTATCTTACTTTTGAATAGTCAGTTCAAGCAAGAATTTTGTTTACAGTTTTTTTTTGCACTGATCCACTTTAAATATGAGAGAAGAGCGTGTGGATCACGCAGCTACATTATACTGAATCTTATTTAGCAACTCCGGGCATTGCATATTATTGTAACTAATTTATACAGGAATAATGCATCTATGTGATGCCTTCTAACACTCAATGAATCAATTTTAAAGGAGGTTTGAAGTTGTCTCTGCATAATTTTTAAATCTAACAAATGACCTGTAACAATTAATTTTAAGAATTTATTTTGGATTGCTTCGATTTAGTTAATGTGCAATTCATAAAATGATTTAGTTAATGTGCAATTCATAAAATGAAGACCAAACAACGGATACGAACTACGTTTTGCGTATAATAAATTTCTATTGAATTAAAATCGCCCTTTCATTTTTGTTTTATTCTGAGTTTTGCAACATGGCTGTAAAAGCGATAAACTGATTAGAAATGGCTACGGCCTATAAAATATTAATAAAGAAGGTTATTTATTAATGGCCCATATTGCTAGTGCGTAAATTACATTCAAAAGGTTTTCCACATTATTAGTAGGCAGTTGTGACTTTTCACTTTTTGCGGTCAAATAGTAGCAATATGTAGTCTAACGATTGAAAAAAGTTCCTCAAATTCCTGAAAATCTTCACAGAAAACTACACATAAATTAACTATAATTTCTCGGCAATAACGACATAAAAGATGACGACGGGACGCGCGACGTCTTCAAATGATTTTCACCTAGGCGGCATACGTGAGCTCAAAAGCGGAGGGGGGGGGGGAGCCAGCAAAATCTCACGTTACTTGAAAAGAATATACGAAGCCCAAATTTATCTCACCAAGGGGGGGGGGGGGGGCGTCTAGATTGGAAGAAAAACTGCTCACGTAATTAATGTATGCCCCCTAGGCACTATGTTATTTAAGAGTCAAACATTTACTTACGCACTAAATCACTGTGTTTTAATAAAGAATAGGTGCCTACCAACAGTTTGATGAAAAATTAGCAGATTTCTATTGGTTTTATTTTATACATTCAGTAATATTATTATTTAACTTATTAAATTATTGCTATTATTCATATTACTGTTGTTTCTATAAATTGAATAATGATAATATTGAATATACATGGTGTAACAGCACCTACCCGGAGGATTTTAACCAACGGTTCCCGAGCACATTTAGAGTTCAAAAAGTAAATGTCATTTTGCTGTCCGATAAAAAAACTATTAAAAACCAAAAATATATTTCTCAACGCGATACGCACACTCTTTCATGTTTTACCGTGCTGCTGGAACAAGACGGAGTGCTTATCACGTAACCCGCTGGGCCTTACCCGACCACTCAGGTACGTGTGATAGAAAAATATTTTTATTGTTTTTAATTGAAAGACACATCATCGGACAGCAAAATGATATACACATGTTTTACTCGAAATAATTGAGGAATCGCTGGCTTCGGGTAGGTGATGTTACACCATGTATAAAATAAAAACTTTAACTAAACTGAAGTTCTGCAAATTAAACTTGATGACAATAAATAAAAGAACATTTCTATGTAATATTTAGCGACATGACCGTGACAAGAGCGTGTAACAACTCCGTTCAACTATAAACTGTTTGTGGAATATTATATCTTTCAATTAGTCCCTAACGTAATACGCTATTTGACCACGCCTTCTAATTAAACATCAATTAACCCACTACGGAAATGATGCTTTAGTTTTCCAAATATGGCTTACTTTATTCGGATTTTGTCTGTTTTTAAACAAGGAGGTCCAACACATATTTTTAAATAGGTTAATGTGTAACAATTATTATAAGCAATAATTATCAGCCTGAAACACTCATCTACATTGAAAAAATCTTTTCTCGGAATATATTTTCAATGGAGATGAGTGTTTCAGGCTGATAATTATTGCTTATAATAATTGTTACCCTTTGTGCTATGCTTAAAAATCTTGTCTTAAACGTTAGTTTATCAATTAAAAAATAATAATAATATTTGACAAGTTAAAGTATTTCCCCAAAAAATTTTGACATAATTTGTCTCGACGCCACCTAGCGAGAGATTTAACACTAACAATGACTCTCTCACATAAATAAAGTTGGTTGTTTTCAGGTGGAAAATGTAATAAACAGTAATTGTTGAATGAAACACTAGTATATATTGAATTATTTGGCGGGTATTAGATAAGCTGCCATAGCTCAGTGGTCAGAGCACCTGACCGGCAATCAGAAGGACACGGGTTCAAGTCCCGTTGGCGGCAAGTATCTTTTCTCGGAAGATTTTTTTCAATGTAGATGAGTGTTTCAGGCTGATAATTATTGCTTATAATAATTGTTACCCTTTGTGCTATGCATAAAAATCTTGTCTTAAACGTTAGTTTATAAATTAAAAAATAATAATAGGTTAATATGTATTTAAAATATATTATGTAATGTATTGATGATATAAAATTGATATATGTATCAAGTAAAACTTCGAATAGGTATCTCTCATTGGTGGGTTGACTGAGGATTGCAAAAAATCGTACCTACCTGATGGTAGATAGATAGATTGCTTTAGATAAATAAATTGATAAGATAATCACATGTGAAGTCTACAGCTAATATTCATTGATAACTTTTTGCCTAAGTGTTTTGCCTGCCGTTAACCGTTAATATTTTTTTACTGATATGTAATTTCATTAAAATAACTCGGAGCCGGATTAATTTATTGAACAATATCTAACCTGTAATCTGACCCCCAGTTAAGTAATTTCGTATTTATTAATTGTTTTTGTGTTTAATTCGTAGAACTTCATTTAATTAATTTAATTTATTAATGTTATTATTAAGTTCTGTATTTATATGTTTTTTGTTTTTTGTTGCTGCTGTTTCAGCTTACAAGGCCATTTCCAAACTGTGGTTAGACCACTTTGAGACGACTTATCTATAGGATTATAATTTTAAATTTTGAAGGTGCCTATGTAAATTGATTGATTACCGGTTGAATCGGTTTATTGATAAAATAATTGTGAAAATATATTATCTATTTTGTAGGGTATTTTGACATCTGTTTTCCCCACATTAAATGTTAATGTGTTCTTTGTTGACTAATATTGGTTTATTTAAATGTGTTATATATTTTAGGTTTTGTAAACAAACTAAGATGTGAGGGATAATTTTTATTTTTTTTTTTGTTTTTAAAATAAAATTTAAAAAAAAAGTTATTCCATAATTACAGGTGCTGTATAAGTCTTTGACGAAGTGTATAAGTCTTTGACGAAGTGTATAAGTCTTTGACGAAGTGTATAAGTCTTTGACGAAGTGTATAAGTCTTTGACGAAGTGTATAAGTCTTTGACGAAGTGTATAAGTCTTTGACGAAGTGTATAAGTCTTTGACGAAGTGTATAAGTCTTTGACGAAGTGTATAAGTCTTTGACGAAGTGTATAAGTCTTTGACGAAGTGTATAAGTATTTGACGAAGTGTATAAGTCTTTGACGAAGTGTATAAGTCTTTGACGAAGTGTATAAGTCTTTGACGAAGTGTATAAGTCTTTGACGAAGTGTATAAGTCTTTGACGAAGTGTATAAGTCTTTGACGAAGTGTATAAGTCTTTGACGAAGTGTATAAGTCTTTGACGAAGTGTATAAGTCTTTGACGAAGTGTATAAGTCTTTGACGAAGTGTATAAGTCTTTGACGAAGTGTATAAGTCTTTGACGAAGTGTATAAGTCTTTGACGAAGTGTATAAGTCTTTGACGAAGTGTATAAGTCTTTGACGAAGTGTATAAGTCTTTGACGAAGTGTATAAGTCGATGAAAAAATGTTGTTTTCTCTACATAGATAGGTAATTTCGTACAACTTTATCTGTCTAATGTATGGGATACGTAAGTATTATAATATTTCAACTCTTAACATTGCTTTATTCGAACCTCGATAGCCTCCCCTCTAAAGCCCCCCCCTGAGGCTCTGGAAAATCCGTAACATTAATTTGGATCTCGGGACATGGTGGCGTCTCGGGAAATGTATTTGCGAACTTCCTAGAAAAGGAACACACGTCCAATCCGATTATTACTCTTGCCAATTTACCTCAATATTGAGAATGAGCTCAATATTGGCAAAATATTCGTCCAACAAGGAGATAAATCAAAGGAGACGTCCTAACAAAACAACGATTTCATACCAAGACTTACAAATTAAAAAAAATATACTATTATTCGTATGAAATTTTGACATTGAGCGATTTGTTTCATCAATTATAGCACATTTAGCGGATTTTACCCTTTGTGGCATTGAAAGCGTTGAATTACATTTATAATTTGATTATGGTTGTACCTACTACTCTAAGCAATATCTTATTTATAATCAAGCTTCTATAAATCTAAAATTTCGTGCGTCGTTTTCCGTATTGAAGATCTCCATAATCTCAATATCATATCAATTAATCAAATTGCTAACTACAGGGGTTGGCATAGAGGATGGACCGCCACACTCTTGGTCTTGGCACATATTCCTTGTTTAATTGCAAGGATACATAGCCACAAATAAACTCTGACTCTAGAGTCATGTAACACATGACCTAATTTTTCAAATGTGTAATAATATATTCGCGCCATCCGTATTGAGAAGGGTGACAGCCTAATTCGATTACAACAAAACAAAAACTCATGTTCCTCTCCGCAGCAATAATAATACAAACCAAAACCATGACTTTATAACGAACTAGTAGTAGATATTCTATATTTGCTCGCATAATACATCATCGGTTATTTGTGAAGTCGCTCGTTAGTTGCGTGTGAGATTAGTTTAGCACGCTGTATATACATATATTATGCTATAAAATACGAACACAAACAACATACACGTGGTTTTATGTATGGGATATGAGGAAAAGCGATTTACAAGGGGAGCGCTAATAATAAGCCGGTGGGTAATAAAGAACCATTTACCCAGCACTTTGATCAGGAAAACTGGCAAAACTTTATTCGTTATTTTCACAGTGAAAATGTGGAAACCTACCCTAATAATTCGCTTTCAAACTTGGGTAATTTCGTATCCACGCTCGACGCAGGTATGTTTGTAAATGTTTATCGACTCGTTATTATTTATTGCAATGTAAACAACACATTGTTTTCAGGAAAGCTTTCTATAAAAAATATTGTGGTGATGTTTGGTTCGGTTAAGCACCAAAACGACCTACCTCGTTTTAAATAACCTTTAATAACAGGAGATTATCTGTAAAAATGTGAGGTTGCCGTATCAATGCGCATACTATTGTTCCTTTTTCAAATTGTTTGGCTGTAAGAAAGATTTCTAGTCAAATAAGAGTAGGAAATATAAAAACTGGAACTACTAAATTTGTAGACTGGCAATACCAATTTAACTGTCAAATATCATGACACTGAATGTATAGAACACAGTAAACCACATTTTAAAAAACATTTTTTCTTCATGACGTAAATTTGATTATAAGGTGATTTATAAAGCGATTTGCTTTAATTTAATTTAACATAAATTTGAATTTAACAATAGATAGAAAGGAAGAATCACTAATGGTGAGTTTAGTTACACTACTTTTAGATCTGAATGAGTTAAATATATTCAGATCTAAAATTAGAGACATGATCTAAAGCCCAGGCTACGCGAGGTACTTTATCTAGTATTAAATAAATGTGAGCAATTTCTAAACTGTGCTTTATATTTTATTACATTATAGTTATTCTTCATTATGTTAAAACAAAATTGCAAAGGTATAATAATAATATACCTATATTCAATTCTAATTTTGAGATCGGCGGGTATCTGCATGAAAATATATTTTTTCCACTATTATGCCTTTTTAATTTTTTATAAAAATGTAGGCTACACAGGTTTACTTTAACACCGAGTTATGTGTTTAGTGTTGCCATTTGATGAACAGTGGCGCCCTCATATATTTTCTACTCTTATTTGACAAACTGTATTGACGGTTTTTTTCCAAAACCTAAAATGCTCAAATGCAATTTTAAAACGCATTTTTAAGAACTAAATTCAACGTTGCAAGATTCGAAATCGAGCAATTGCTAGCTGAGCGTTACTCAGCGAATAAAGGTCATCGTATGTAAAGGGTTACTAACTGGCTTATAGATTGATTTTTTTTTACCTCCACTCAGGAGGCTCTGTGGAAAAAAATTCCCTCAGGGCCGGTGTCATCTTTGGGGATGCTGAGTGGGGGGTCTTTTTAGGGAATGGAAGTAGGTAAGTTTTGGGAAGAAAAAGATGTGAGGGTGGGTAGGAATCTGGGGTCAAAGTGTTCAGGAGAGACAGAGTGACAGACAGAGTATAAATCCATCCGTCCCACTGCCATGCAAGGTGATGGGTCGACAAAGTCCAGTCAAGAGAGACAAAGGACTAGCTTAGGTCATCCTTAACCAGTATCTCCCGATCCGGCCCGCCACGCAGTAGGTAGGCAAACACATTCACCGCCAAAACCTAGACAATCCTCACCCCATGAACCAGGGCACTCCTTAGGTCACCAAACGTAGCGAATCACTTGGGGTGACCAAGACCAGGGGTATTGGTTATCAAAAAAATGGTTCTCGGGGCGGCGGTACCCATACCCGCCTATCAAATTATAATAGTAGGTATATAGCATAGCAGTAGTAATAAAATTCTGGTTGTTTTTTCAGCATGGCCCTGAGAACCGAATTATCAGAGCCTATGCCATAGTAGCAAATGCTGAACGTAGAGGCCTTTATGGAGAGGAATGAACCAGGGTCTTGAAGAAACTCATATTGTAGGAACAGTGCCGAATTCGGCCTACAACACCTTATTTAAGGGTCTACGGTTAGACAAACTATTTTAAAGGGGGTCTTCAAACTTTCATTATTTCTTCTTCTTCGTGTGTCCTATCAGGTCCCCCGACATTGGCGATCATTTGGTAACTCTATCTTTATCTTGCACTGCCCGGAATAGCTCCTCCGCACTTCTAATACCGGCCCACTCTCGTACATTTCGCAGCCAAGACATTTATCTCCTACCAGGCCCTCGGTGACCCTCTATCTTGCCTTTTAATATTAATTGGAGCAAGTTATATTTCTCCCCTCAAAACATGTGACCCAGTTATAAAATTTTCCTGACTTTTTCCTGATCCCCGTATGCATGGACATTGAAGGGTCTAGAGTCGTTCAAATAAATGTAGCTTCGTTCAAAAAAAAAGTAGAGTCTTGAAGTGTGCGGTGGAGGAGGAAACCATATGTTTCCTTATAACGCCGTTGGGAAAGTGGTGGGGTCCTGCTCCAATGACTTTTTCCTGATCTGCTCTAGCCCGCCTGAGAATTTCTGTTTTGTTGGTCATGTCGGTCCATGAGACTTTGAGCTTAACTTCAATAATTATGAAAGTCTTCATATGTACCTACGCTTGTAAGTCATTTTTATGTGTACGCTTGTAGATCTTTTAATTATAATTAAATGCAGTTTTCATTCTGATGCATGAACCATTGGTTCCGAAACTTTTTGATTTGTAGAATGAAAAAACAGTAGTAAAGAAAGTGTTTCTTAATTACTTAATTTCCTAATTTTTTTAGCTTATCGATAAATTAATTAGAAGGACAAAAGATAGAAGCTGGCAAATTTTTACCAAAAATTTTCCGAAAATAATTTGATGAATCTGAGTCCGTCTATGTTTTAGTTGTCTTCAATAACACGTAATACTAAGTACACAATCATCGTGCTGCAATATTTAAGTTGTCTTAATTTGGAAGATCAATTAACATTATTAATATGCATACCTTGCGCCGCGACAATATCCTGTCACTAATAGATAGGTAGGTGGTATGCATCACGGACGAGTAAAAACAATGTTATTATTTATTACTTAGCTGTCATTTCAATAATTCAAACGCAACTGCAAGAAACATCGCCACCAGTTTAAGCCATACCACCAATAAATATTATAACAATATTGATTAAAGTATTTAGCCTAACTTCTAACCTCATTCTTATGCCAATGCAGCTATTATCACATGGCTAAATATAAACTCAGATTCCTGATTTATTCGTTAGACCAGTCTTTCTCAAAGTGGGCGAAAACACCCATTTTGGGCGTTGGAGGATTTCAGGGGGACAGTAGAAGGCTAGAGGGGCGACGGTAGACAAATTCTATCTATAAAAACCTGACGAAATCTAGACACGACACCACTTGAGATGCGATTTACTATTCGAATGCTTGAAGTCCCGTATAGGCGGATAAATGAGAATCGCTTACGAAGGTATGTAATAATGTGGATGTAGCTTTATATTTCGGGTACAAAGTCCAAGGTTAAGTTATCTGTATAAAATTGTCTGTGATTTCCGATATTTTTTTATACAAAAATGTTCAGTCGATCTCGGCGATCTCATCCATGTCCGAAATTCTTGAGATGCGATTTTAGACTTGCTTGCTTGTTAGAAACCCATATATATGAAAACTAGAGTCGCTTGCGGTTGCACTGTTTGTTGTTTATTTCAAGAATCTGCCATCCCCAGAAGTTGACCAAAATGATTTTGATTTGTAGAAGCAGATGTGAATTACGTGAAATATGTGTATGGGCGGCAAACAGTACCAACTACGCTATTTTAGATTAATGGTTAATTGTTTTTAAAATACGCAACAGATGGTAATGTAAAAATCATGTGTGCAGTTCACAAGCGTTAGAAGTGAAACCTTCAGAAAACTTATCTTCGAGAAAATGGCGAATGCAGAGTATCATGAGTAGGGTTTGTTAGAATTGTTAGTTTGTTTTAGTGTCCGACCGAAACTAGTTTTTACGGCCGAAACCGAAACCGAAACCGAAACTTCCATATAAGGTCATGTTTTCGTGGAAAAAAAATAGTCAATCCTAATTAATCAGCCTTTATTTTTATATCATAAATTAATCATACAGTCTCTGATATTTGAACTAAAAATAAACGTAACATAATTATCACTCCAATTTGGGAGGCGGGAATGGGTACCGCCGCCCCGGGAACCTTTATTGGATAACCAACACCTCTGCCATAGGTCACCCCAAGTGGTTCGCTACGTTTGGTGATTAAGCAGGGGTGCCCGGGTTCATGGGATGAGGTGTGTTTAGGTGTGATGACCAGGACACACTGAACCCCAGATTCCTACCCACCCCTTAAACCCTTTTCCTTCCCAGAACCATCCTCTCCTTCCTTTCCCTAAAAAACTCTCCCATCCCCAAAGATGACATAGGCCCTCAGGGAAATTATTTTCCTCAGGGCCTCCTGTGTGGAGCTCATGTTAAAAAAAAAAACTCCTTATTTCAAATAAATTATTTATGCTTTTTGAAACCGTAATCGTAAATCGCTTCGTAAATAATATTTAAAACATTACTAGCTGACCTGACAAACGTTGTTCTACCATATAAATTATTTCTATACAATATTTTGGTTGTTAAATAAAAAATAACGAATGTATTGTAAGTGTGTGGGGATGGGATCTATGACAGAAATAGGAATGGAGCGCTGTAGACGATGACCGCCGATAAAAACAAAAAACAACAACTAAAGTAGGAAAATGAAATAAAGAAAATAAATATGAATTTCGAAGAGCAATTGAATGTAAGATATTTTTGTCAGTCCGTCTTTAGCCAACACAAATAAGCTCGATGGTTTGCCCACGCGAGAACATGATGCCGAATGATATATCTTCTCTTGAATGTCTTAAGCATGGATGGATGAAATTTCGATGAGGCCAACGTAGCGCCATCTGTCATTCACCAACATAAATAATTTCGTTCTGTTTAAAGTACGAAAGACGGTTAGTTTGTTCATACAAAAATAGTAAAATCGCGATTAAAAATGGGAGGGTGGGTGTAGGCGGGTAAAGATTTGGGGTTGTAGGTATTTTTGATGTCAAATAATAAAAAATACAAATAAATAAAAAAATACAAATATTAAAAAAAAGTAAAAAAAATTGAAATATTTTTTCTGGATAGGGACACCCTAATCACCTAGCGGTATGAAATATAATTTAAAACGTATTCTCATACCTACCAAATATACATTAAAAAAATTTATTAAAACGGTCAAGCCGTTTCGGAGGAGTGCGACCACAAACACCGTGACACGAGATTTTTTATACGTAAGATTAACAAATAACATTAAATAAAAGGTAGAAAACAAAATTACTTTTTTAAACCGAATTTCTTTAGGTCCACTAAACAAAAAATACTCTTTCATCTTAAGAATGACCAGGACATATTGAACCCCAGATTCCTACCCATCCCTTAAACCCTTTTCCTTCCCAGAACTCTCCTCGCCTTCCTTTCCTTAAACAAACCCTCCACACAGCATCCCCAAAGATGACATAGGCCATAGTGTGGAGCTCATGTAAAAGAAAAACAAAATAATTTCAGAGGCGGGAATGGGTACCGCCGCCCCGGGAACCTTTATTGGATAACCAACACCTCTGCCACAGGTCACCCAAGTGGTTCGCTACGTTTGGTGATTTTTCAGGGGTGCTCGGGTTGAGGTTTTTTTTTGTTATGGGATGAGGTTTGTCTAGGTCTTGAAGGGGATGACCAGGACACACTGAACCCCAGATTCCTACCCACCCCCTTTCCTTCACAGAAATCTCCTCTCCTTCCTTTCCCTAAAAAAACCCACCACACAGCATCCCCAAAGACCTCATAGGCCCTCAGGGAAATTATTTTCCTCGGGGCCTATCATGAACTAAATCATTTCAATAGCGAAATAAAACTTACATTTTTCAAAATAATGTTATGTAGGTATAAACACCTCCATTGCAAAGTTCACACAAACAAGTGAATCAAGTCCTGACACGACTATGAGCGCGGACGCAGCAAAATGACACTTCGTGGCTCGCAGTTCAGTGCACCGAACATGTCCGATCGCAGAAAGAAACCTCCCGAATTCAGTTTCGGTTTCGGCCGTAGTTTCGGCTGGATTGCGGCTGAAACCGAAACTAAGCCGAAACTAGTTTTTTGGCCGAAACTAGGCCGAAACCGAAACCGAAACCGAAAGTTCGGTCGGACACTAGTTTGTTTATTATAATATTGTTACCAAGTTTAAAAATTATTTAACATTTTTACAAAGCCCCGCTTCGTAGACCCACTCTTGTTTCCTTAGTTTTCTGAATGTTTAACTTCTACCGAGTGTGAATTGTGAATTGCACACTCTGTTTTTTAAATCTCGCTGATTTTAAAAGTGGGCGGTGGTCGAAATAAGTTTGAGATCCTATGGGTTGAACAGATGATTCATAATAAAATTACAAACATCATGAAGACGATATAAAGACAATCCATAACCAAATACAAATATTTTAAAAAACTACTAGAACTAGAACAGGAAATCCTAGTGAGGAGGTCTGTAAAAAAAAGAGTCTATACTTATACTATACATTATACATACACAAGGGCGGATCTAGCTTTAGCGCCAGGGAGGGGGGGTCACATAGTCGTGGTCAAGTCACAAGAAGTTATAATTTAATTTTGATAATAATAGATACAGGTAAAAAGTAGGTCCACCTAGGTCCTGGACCCAGCCCAGGGGGGGGGGGGGGGTCATGACCCCCATGACCCCCCCCCCCCTGGATCCGCCCTTGTACATACATGTACAAACCTTGCTATTGAAACTAATAATAAATAAATAAATAAACAAAGTTCCTAGTTCGTACCACCCTGCTGTCTGCTAATACAAAACCGACGAATCTTTTTTTTTCTGTTGTGATAAAACGAAAGATAAATAATTTAAAACATATTATCATTCATTTATGGTAGACAGATATCGTAGTTTGATGGATTAAATTAATCATAAATATTATGATAATGTTTTTATTATGTGAGATAAATAACCCCTTTTCGATAATGAAATCCAAATGACATAATACTTATTTTGGTCGAGTGGTCGTATTAAATTACCACTATCACCTTCAAAGATACACACTGATCTTCGAATGTGCTAATGAATCGGTCAATATCGACTGTGGAAACATTTCCTACTTTATGATATCAAATATTTCCCATCAATCTAAAGGTCGGAGTATTCATTAAATTGATTGTATTTACGGTTCTTTTTAAAAAAAGTATGACATTCATTGTTAAGTATGGGTATAGTTTACGTAGGTAGGTACTGTAGAGCTTGAGAGAATTTGGTTTGTGTGTGTGTGGGGGGGGGGGGGGGGTGGCTAGAGAATTTCAGGGATTAAAATAAAAATTTCTTCACAAATATAGCGGCACAAAATTCGGGGCACTCCACGGGGAGCCATAGAGCTATGAAAATATAAATAACAGACCGTTTTGTCTCACTCAACCAGTCTCTCTCGATCCGGCCTACCATACAGTTGGTGAGCAGACGCATCCAACGCCAAGAACCGGACAAACCCCACCCCCATGAACTCGGGCACCCCTGCTAAGTCACCAAACGTAGTGAACCTCTTGCAGGGACCTATGGCAGAGGTGTTAACTAATTAATTAACTAATAAATGGTTCTCGAGACGGTGATACCCATTCCTACCTCCCAAATTTAATCCATTCGTTCCTATTCGGGCCTGTCTCGACACAGGTATATCCTAGTGAGACAGGCATCGAAAAACCTAATGTAAACTTACATTATATACCTAGATAAATAAATTAAATAAAAATAAAATCGTTAAAAAAAATACCCTCCAGCACCTAATTACCTATGTGAAATTAAAAATGTAATTTTTGCCTTTTTTTTCTTTTTTCTATGTCCCACAAATAAATAAACAAGTCTGAGTAAGTACTGAACCTACTGCCTAACTATATTTATTCATATACAGATTTCTTTTCTGCATACAGTGCATACATAACGTCCCGGTTTATAAAAGCAATGAATTATGTTCATCGTGTTAAGACCTAACTTTCTGGGTTGGTACTTCTATATCTACATGATGTATACAAAGGAAAATGGGTCACTCTACGCCGAGATGTCACAACTACCCCTTTGTCCATATTAAGGCTACTGGGCTGCATAAATCTTCGAACAACATTACTACGAGATTTTCTACTTTTAAAGTAGCTACTTTACCTATTTACACTGCAAAATGCCTGAATACAACATCTCCGCATGCATAATATTATCAGGTGCACCAATCCGATTGATGTCACTGCTAAAAATAATTCTGTGAAAAACAGGTGACTTTAAAATAAATTGTTGTAAGAGAGTTTTGTAATATCCATTAAATTAATTGTACGGATAAAACGAAGATAAATATTTTAATAAGATGTTTACATAATTATAAATAGTAATGGTGTAAGTATGAATGAGAAGTTCATATTTTTATTTTGTCGTAGACCGCCCAAACAGGTTTACTCTCACTTTACTTCGTTCATATATTATCTTTTATTAAATTAACACGTCCCGAACAAGCTCTATTATACGCTCTCTCAAAGTTTCTAAGGAAATCTTACAAAGGCCTTTAAAAAGACGCTCAAAAAGGGAGCGTTCATATTCTGTTATTATTTCATCCCTGTTTAGATCTTGTAGGTACTCACTTCCGTTTTCTTTATCCCTCTAAAAGTGCCCTTTCTTTGGTAGCGGCTTCTCGGTGTTCAGGCACTGCACGGCGACAAATAATTATCACTAAACACACACTTAACGATCTGATAACTGATATATGCAAGCTGAGATTAAATTAATCAGGTTGCGCGGTGGAAAGCGGATTGCTTGCACTGAAAAGGCGTCTCTCTGACGGCGGGCGGCTGGCGTCTGTCCGGCTGTACGTCCTATGCGTTGTGCGCTAGTATACCGGCTCTGGTACTAATAGAAGAGTAGGAGTGCGATACGACGCTGGGAAAACGATGGCGGTACTTGCACAGCTTTTCCTCTCGTATTCTCACTTTCCCCGCGCGCTAACTTTATCTGCCATTACGCATAATTCACAGGCAATCGATAAACAAAATCCCGTCAGCCTTGCATGTTATCTCCTGTCGAATGGCGGCGATGACTCCGAGGTTTAAATATCTATTTTTAAATGTTTAGCATTGACACAGTGACAGGGTTCCAGTGCTGTGCATGTGTTTGGAGTATGGCTACCGAATATTAATTTGTATTCCCCCTCTTTTCGTTCACCAGTGTGTGCGTGCGAGCGTGTACTTCGAAGACAAGTGTTTATTGCCTGGTGTGGGTGATTCTGTGTGTAATTGCACGTTGGATGAGCTAATAACATCGTCTATGAATTGGCGATAGATATTTATTAAGCATTGAGAAAAACAGTAAGCAAATCAAGAATCATAAACACTTCGCCAAGCGAATTATTATTTGTGGTAAATTTCAACCCACTCTAGAATAAAAGTAAAACCAAGTGAAAGATTTTTATCCCCAAACATGACTAACGCATCGTAGTAGGGGTAACTTTGTGTATTATAGGGAGAGAGACAGAGAGAGATAGAGAAAGGTTCGTCATCACACACGGGGAATTTTCGGGACGCGTCCTGCGTGACAATGAATTCTCATTCATCTTCTCGTGTCTTGGTTTCATACAATCGTACCTACATTGCATTGGATAAAACTTATTCGGAACAACCACAATTATTTATTTAAATTAAATGGCGAACCTACTTTAAGAGGAATATAAACTCTAGAAATATTTCGAATTTCATGCCTGCAAAATTTTAAAATCAAGCGTCTTATTTGCATGAGGCAAGTAAGTGAAAAAGTGGTTTTGATTTATTTTGTGCATAATTTTATAAGAACGAAAAAAGTTAGAACATGGAAAACTTCAAAAATAGTTTTAGCCATGTAGATAATAATAATTAATTAATAGTAATTAATAATTTTATTGCAATTCCAATACACAGAAAAGCTAGTAAAAGCTTCAAATAATCCGTAGCATATTTTTTTAAGTTCATATTGTAAGCCGATTCGTCATAAAGATTAATCAAAATAATACCTAAATAGGATTTCACGTATATAAGGGCCTTTAACCCTTTAACCAGCGCAGCGGCCGAGAATCCAAATTTCGTCGAAAGATGTCTTACGATCCAGTGAGAAAGGTTAATTATTCTGTGTACCAGCTTTTTAAAATTATAACTCAATATAGATTTTATTTCATTCAAAATTTGCTTTAAATTATACCTACAACCAAAAGTGCTGAAAGGCGTGATGATAAAATTATGTACTTTTGTAAATATTTTTTGACCATAAGTATTTATAATTTTTCAATAACTTCTAAGCAAAAAAAAATGCACAAAAAATTTGAAATATTTATATTCATTTCTAAGACCGTAATTAGATAGACAAAATAGAGAAATTTTCGTCATAAACACACCGACTGACACCGACTCCAAAAATAACAATCGTACCTACCTATATTGATGAGTAGAAAACGTAAGTTGATTATTAAGTTGTAGAAGAACACGAAATTATTTTTTTACTTTTTAGTGCATTTTTTTAAGTCGTTTTTTGTTTTGTTAAATTTTTTGTTTATTTTTTGATTTTCAGTGAATCTGAAGTACACAAACTAATTTGTCTGAATATGGGTGGACCTACTAAACGTGCTACTCATATGAGACAGACATTACTTGACCATAATGACGTTACGGTAGGTGACTCAAAGATCCGGATAGCCTATATCTACCGGATCTGCCGGATCTGCCCTGATAATAGGTACTGCAACGCTGTCCGCAACATTGGCTAAAGAAGGAGGCAGCGCAACACGGCATAACACCCCAAAAACAAATAACGAAAATACTTTTGGCCGTGAAAATCTAAAAACTTATCAGCCTATAAAAGATTCGGCCGAGTATCGTTAATTTGCTCCAAAGAATTAAAGAGTTACGTTACTTTGTCATGGATCCCATAATCAGAACCTAACCAAACTCTCATCAAACTACCCTTGAAGTACATCCTTTCTAATAAAAAAAAAGAATCATCGAAATCGGTTGGCGTGATATTGAGTTATTCGTCCATTTGTCACGCACATACTTAACGCAAATTTAAGACTAATATGGTTTTCTCATAGATGCCATTGTCAGAACTGGACCAAATTGAAATGGGACCACACGGGAAGCACAGCTTTCAAATAAAAAAAGAATCATCAACATCGGTTCATCCAGTCGAAAGTTCTGAGGTAACAAACATAAAAAAAAATAAAAAAAATTATATATATATATATATATATATATATATATATATATATAAAACACGGTCGAATTGAGAACCTCCTCCTTTTTGAAGTCGTTTAATGACTTATTTCCGGTTTTCTCCGCGCTGCGCTGCCCGCTACGGTCCGTTTCATACAAAACTTAATTTTGGATTTGAGCCCTAAAATACTCAATCAAACTGAATAATATTTTTTTATGAAAAATTATATTAAATATCTAGTAGGTGTATATGCTATTTTATTTTAAATGATGATACAAAGATAATTAAAGAATTCAACTTTGCTTCATATTGGAGGCAACTTTGGAATATTTTTTGTGAATTAGTTATAATTATAAAAAAAATATCTTGCCTTATCTACCATGTTAATATAATGAAAAATTAAATAAAACATCGTGAAAATGTGATTTTTTTAAATGTTTATCATAGTCGCCTCTAAAATCATGAATATTAAAAAATCTTTAATGGTCTATATTTTATAATTTAAAGCACAAATAAATAAAGTACGAGTAGTAAGGTACATATCCATACTAGATATTTGATTTTTAGTTTGGTTGTGTTTTTCGGCCTCAAATCCAAATTTAAGATTGTATGAAACGGGCCGTGTATTCATCCCATCAATTTGAAAGATAGGTATTTCCGCCCTCCGAATAATGAGCGAAAGGGACACTGCACCTCAGGCTGATAATACCTAAATAGTCATCAAAAACGAGGTTTTGTATTCCCCATTTTTCTCCTCCAAAACTGGATCAATTTGAAGATTTTTTTACAGTTTATTTTTTTTACATTAACTCCACACGGGAGGCCCTGAGGAAAATAATTTCCCTCAGGGCTTATGTCATCTGGGATGCTGTGTGGAGGGTCTTTTTGAGGAGAGGAAGGAATGAACATTGGTCTTGAAGAGACCCATGTTGTAGGAAGGAGGAAACACAGAGGTCGGCAAATCATTCCACAGCCGAGCTGTTGAACACAATAACGAGTCGAAGAAACGACCCGTTCTCATGGGACAAATGTCAACCGTGTACAAATGTTGGGCACGCGTTTGGCGTGTTTCCCGACTATGCACCGGTGCCGAAGGGATCAATGACGCTAGTTCCTCAGAGCATCTTCCATTGTAATACCGGTAGAACAAGGATAGCATTCCCACCCGACGCATGTGCTCTAAAGATTGCAATCCGTCTGTTAAGATGGGAGAATCTATTATAAGCGCACCGCCCGTTTTTGCACAGAGTCGAGAGGCGCACTTGTGATTTGTACAAGGTTAGCAGTTGTGTACTATTAAAGTATCTGCGGGCCCTGTACAGTACGCCCAGTTTTTGGGAGGCTAACTTTACTCTGGCTTCGATGGAGCCCCCATACCTGAGCTGGTCACTTTAGGTTACACCAAGCATATCAATGGAGGGCCTGTTCGGAAGATTGCTACCGTTGAAAGATACTAGATTTTCATTTCGATCCCTTTTAGACGTAATCAGACAAGATTGTGTCTTTGAAACATTAAATTCAACGAGATTATTTTTACTTCAAGAGAAAACACTCTTGAGGTAACCGTCCATTCTTTGTTTCAAAGTCCTCCAAGCCGTTGGAGTTTGTGAGCCCTTTGGGGGCTGGTCAAACAAAAAGCTATCATGGACCTTACTGTCATCCGCGTAACAATGAATTGGTGCACATGACAAGAGGTCGTTGATGTGCAACAAAAACAAAGTCGGAAACAGAACCGATCCCTGTGGGACGCCAGCATTTATCGAGTGTGAAGCAGAGGTGAAACCATCGGCTACCGTCTGAATCGACCTCTCCCTCAAAAAGTCGGCAATCCACGTACACAAGGATGCGGGAAGTCCGTAAGAAGGCAGTTTGTTGACAAGTCCTCGGTGCCAAACCCGGTCAAAGGCCTTGGAAATGTCCAGTGCAACCGTTTGGGTCTCACCGAAACGTTCCAGGCACCGCCCCCAAATGTGTGTCACATACGCCAGAAGATCACCGCATGAGCGGTTCCGCCGGAATCCGTATTGACGGTCGTTAATAATTTTGTTCTTCTCGAGGTATGTGAGCAGTTTGTCGTTGATCACACGTTCCATCACCTTAGACAGAACTGATGTGATCGCTATGGGGCGATAGTTGGCCGGGTTGGAGCGGTCACCCTTCTTTGGAATAGGATGGATAACCGCTTTTTTCCAACCAAAGGGCACAGAGCCAGTCTTCAGGGACATTTTAAAAAGTTTCGTCAAAATTGGAGCTATTTCTGCAGCGCACCTCTGCAGTACCAGGGCAGGTATTCCGTCAGGCCCACTAGCTTTATTAACACCAAGCCCTCGTAAAACATGGAGTACTTCCCGATGCCGGATCCTCAGCTTTTTCATATGAAAACCGCAGTGAGGAACCGACGTCGGGACAGCACCTTGGTCATCGAGGGTTGAGTTATCCGCAAACATTTTCCCTAATAAGTTAGCCTTTTCGGTGGCGGTGTTTGCTAGTGAGCCGTCCGTCAGGTCCGGTAAGAGGTGGCAGACTGGATTTGCAGAAATTGCGACCTATTGAGCCCGCAAGCGACCAGCTTCCTGCTGGTCGTGCTCGAATTTTGACCTATTTATGATTCTCGTTTCCTTTGTCATTTTGTTGTAAACTGTTCTGTCTTCGGATGTTCTAGATATGTTGTAGGCTCGGTAAGCCGCGTTTTTTCGTCGCACTGTTTCAGCGCATTGTCGGCTGAACCACGGCTTTGAGCCTACACCAGTGTACTTAACAGTAGATTTGATGAAGCCATCTATCGCGGATGTGATGACTTCACCAATTTCCTGGGCACATCTTGAGGGATCCGAAGTCCGAAAACAGACAGCTGACCACGGGAAAGCATTAAAATGTGCCCGCAGACCGAACCAATCTGCTGACCTATAGTGCCACACTTTTCTCTTCAGCCTCTCGTTTGGCGGTCTGAAGTTTACAGGGATCGATGTCGTCACCAGGCAGTGGTCGGACGATCCGAAAGGCGCTGTGACTTCAATCTTGTAACCGTGTGGCACAGTAGTTAAAAATAGGTCTAACAGATTGGAACGGTGAGTCTAGACATCAGGAACCCTTGTAGGCTCCTGAACCATTTGCTCCGCTACGCATGAACCAAGGGTTCCGCTTGGCGTCCAGCCGAGTCTGTTGATCCTGAGAACTTCAACCAAGGTTCGTTATGAATATTGAAGTCCCCCAGGACCACAAATTCTGCTGTAGGGTAGCGGACAAGAGGTCATCGATAGTGTCGCTTAAATGTTTGAAAAGCTCGGACGAAAATCGGAAAATCTGATTCGCTAAGGTTCGGTGAGCGGTATAAACATGCGTAGAATCTTACCGTACTGGCAAGATTGACGCGTACCCACATTACGTCGAATCTGGAGTTTTCCAGATTCAACAGTCGCACACAGTTGACGTCAGCTCGACTATAGAGACATACACCTCCTTTAGGTCTGAACTTGCCTGCGAGAGTGAAGCCCGGGCAGTCCAGATAGGAGGCGTCTACAGGCTCGGCTATCTGTGTTTCAGACAGGAAAAGAAGGTTCGGACGTAGAGAAAAAAGGTGGTGATGGACAGAGTTTAAATTGGTGTGCAGGCCGCGAATGTTGGTGTAATTCACCAACAGTTTTGGCCTGCACCCGGGATTCCTGCTTCCCACCGTTGTAAAGATGTTACTAGAAGACTGTATTAGAAGAAAATACTCCACGTCGCGTCGATGCATTTTGCTTTTTAAAAAATACATTGTCTAATTTGTATACTGAACGTTGGGTACTGAACGTTTGAAAATTCAAACTAGGCAACTTTAACGGTGTTTGGAGGAACTCCTATAAAAAGATACTTATAAAAAAAGCAAAACGTACCAACACGCTGGTGGTCGATATCTAGGTGTATTATAATAAAAAATATTTGCAGTAGTTTCAAAATCCAGTGAGGAAATTGAGGAATACGTTTGTACGGACAAAATGCCGCTTGATTTCCAATTATTTTCATATAGCCAATTATTTTTAATCTGTGATTAAATTAAAAAATATACGTTTTTTAAATAATAATAAATTACATTAGTATTTAATAAATTTTATTATGGGTAAAATACCCTTACACGTAAAAAAAGAAGAAAGATTCATACCTGAAACATACAAGTACCTACCCAATGAAATAATAACCTCTGTATTGTTTTTAAAGGTTAAAGTACCTACCCACCAATCAGATCAATCGTTGAACAGATACATCACAGTACCTAACTACTTACTCCTCTTTTTACGATCGCAGGGAATATGTAATACGTAACACGCTTGAAATTCGATCGTAAAACCACGGAGTCGATATCTATTGCAGATTTCTGTGAGTGGCGAGTTACGAGGCTGATTTCAAAGGGGTTTGTGGCGTGAATAGCCGTATGAAATCAATCACGTTAATTCATTTTATTTGAATCTCACATCGCACATCATTTTATAATGACTCAAGGCATGACAGTGAATAAGTGCTTGCGTGAACTTAACTTCTGACGGGAAAGCACCGATAGCGTAGGTACCTACCTACTTCTAAAACCGCAATCGTCATTCGCACTATTATTGATGTCTGAAGTGTTGTGTACACTACACACGACACACTTATCTAAATAAATACCTACCTATGTAATATAATAACTTATAGTAATGATTTTATTTTATTTTATATTCTTTCTTGCATAAAAATCATTAAAATACTTTCTAAAAGTTGTCATAATAACCTAATACAGCCAACGCAAGAAACGTAGGCATATTTTTATTAAAATAATAATAGAAATCTATGTAGGTACCTACGCTCGGTATTTAAAGCCCATATTTATATATTAAGGTAAGTACCTACTTATAAATTTTCCTATTTCCACCTCCTTCCCCTTCTCACTTACTTCAGCCTTCACAACATAACCCATTTTAGAAATTTCATAATCCCACTGTCTCCGGGCATATAGGACTCTTGTGCAGAAATCACATTTAAACAAATTAATAAACCTTCGAAAAAAAATCAGACTAATTTATTATTTCTGCAAACAGTATTTGAACCTTCCGCTAACCGAGCATCTTCTCTAAACCACAGATCAATCGGAGAAAAATTTTGTCAAAGATCCAAAACATATTTGTAGATTTATGTAAGATGCACCTTATCAGAATTGTTTATATCAGGTATGGGTATTATTGTGTACTTTTGTATTATGGTTATAAATTTCAATTCGTCATTATTTTACTGGTCAATGACATACATATTCTTAACAATGTCATATGTGAATTTATAAAGACTGTTTATAACGCTAATAAATAAAATAAAATAAAATATGTACTTCATTCTGCAATTCTGCATCTTCTTTCGTATTGCTGGGGTCAAGGCGGAACATCAAAGTCCGCAAGCTTATGTGCCTCCTCAGGCGTCGCGTCGCGGTCGGTCGTTCGTTTAAATATTTAATTAGTAACAATTAGTAATAAACATCGACCAAGTTAAATACTAATGCAAGCAGTATCTATCAGATTTTGTACCCTACAGTCCTCTTTTATTTCCTTAGTAGAATAGAGGACGATCCACATAAGAATCTTATATATTCATTGCTGCGCCAAAATCAACGTCTGTGCCAAAATCTATGTAGTACAGAAAACAAAAACTGTGCAATGCCAGGGAACTTTTCTCCCTTGTCCTGTGTCAACTGTGGGTGAGGATCATAAATGAAAAATCCTTTCCACCCGGTTAGCTGGCTATTGCTACTGTAGGTGTTGGTTCTGAAACAGTTTTTTTTAAACTAAATCCGTATTCCCCAAGGCCTTCATCAGTCATTTATTCCTTTATCTTCCTCCTTTCCTCAAAAAGTCCCTGCAAATAAAAGAAGAAGATGTTTTCCTACCTACATGGAAAAATCAACAATCAATATTGCCACCAAAGTTTTTAAATTACCTACCTACTTGGGCAGTTGAAAAATCGAAGTGACATTGGTCACAGCTCGCTATTCGAAATATCGCAATTAATCGCATAAAACCTATTTTATGAACCCAAAGTGTCGGTATTTGAAACCTGTTGTTTTGACGGTATTATTGGGAAGCTGCCAGTACCAGGATCGATCCTGAAGCAATGAAGAAACAATAAGTATAAAGGGAGATAGCAAGGGACGAAGTCTCTTCAAGGATTTTATCATCGCATGGTACCTACCGACAGACATCATTGTTAGGGTTGCCACATTCGGCCAGGGTCTCGTCGGGACGTTTCAGGATGGAGCAAATAAAAATTTTGTAACACTTAAACAATTTCTTTATTTTATAATAAGTAAGTAAATATGTTTGTTTTATAGGTTACTTTCATTGGTACTAGCAGAAGTACTTGGCTGGCCATACTTTTCAGAAGATTTCGCTTTTCTCAACAATTCTGGGTACTTTTTTTATTGTTTTTATTTCTTGCTAGAGCAATCCCGATGAGTTACAGAACTCATTTTAGGACAGGAGGAACATACAAATCATGGGTGGGAGGAAATAGTTAAAATTTTACATAGGAATTTGGATATTAAAAATATAAGATTCACGTACAATATAGAAGAAAAATAAAAGACAGGTTGAGTAGAATAAACAGCAATGGAAAACAATTAAAGAAAAAGGGAACAAGGTTATACAGATATGGATGATTAAAACTTAATGGAAAAGAAAAGAAGAGAAAAGAAACAAGACAATTGAACATGACAAGAAAATTACAAAGTTTCATCCTTATACATACTTAAAAAATATTCTTTTAAAGCATTACTCTGATTTTTTTATTTTTCTGGATTCCCTTGTACATATCTGGTAGCGAATTATATAGTGTATAGGCAACATAGTTCAGAGATTTTATCCCATATTTTGTAGTGTGTGTTTGAGGTATGCGGATTTTATTGCTATTTCGAGTATTGTGAGTATGGATGTCTTGATTGTAAAGTGGCTTGATGTTAGTGTGAGTTGATTGTTGGGTAATTTGTAGGATGGTGCTTGTGATTTCATGTTTAGGAAGGACTGTGATTGGAAGAATACCGGAAACTGAATAGATGTCTCTGACATGGGTGTCCCATGGAAGTCCAAAAACATTTCTGAGAGCTCGGTTTTGAACCACCTGCAGATCAGTTATCAATTCCTTTGAGGCCAATCCCCAGATACAGCAGAGATAAGAAAGGTGTGAATGTACCATGGCGTAGTACACTGATGTTAATAAAGGTACGGGTAGTAATCCTTGGAGTCTATAAAGTACACCAGTTATGGGTGTAATTTTCTCCTTTACATGATTTATGTGGAGATCCCACGAAAGTTGGGAATCTACGATCAGGCCCAAATATTTTGTGCTCATTTTCTTTTCGAGGCAGTTATTACCAACTTTGATATTGAGGCTGATATTTTTTATTGTTGCCAAAAAGTATATAATGAGTTTTTTTTACGTTAAGAGTTAGTTTGTTTATTCTTAACCAGCTTGTGAGTTTAGAAATATCAGCATTCATTTCCGTTTTAAGCTCCGCTAGGTTCAGTTTGTTATAAAAAATTACTGTATCGTCCGCATAGAGTTGTAGAGTTCCTTTAATACCCCACTTTGTTACGTCATTCACATAGATAAGAAATAGCAACGGTCCAAGAATTGATCCCTGTGGCACTCCACATGTTATTTTACCCAACTCACTCGTTTCTCCTCCCAGTTCTACTGCTGAAAAGCGATTTTATAGGTAAGATCGGAAAAGTTCCAGAGGAGTACCAACAATACCCAAATGTTTCAGTTTTTCGATCAATACGTTATGATCCACCGTGTCAAACGCCTTCTTTAGATCAATAAATATTGCAGCCGTAAAATCCCCATTGTACTAGACGTTTGTACATAAACTAAATATAATAGGGAGCTGGCCACAATGACACGCCAATTGAGTTTGGTACGCCAGTGGATTTTGGAACGCCACTGGTCTTTTAAATGAATTTACTACTTTGACAAAAAATGCTTCTAGGTATAATGGCAAAACTGATTTGAGTACTGGATTAAAATAAATATTTTTCACTTTGGAGACTGTGGGAGACTGGGGTTTTTAGGATTTTAGGTTACTGGGATACTGGGAGAGGTAAACTGAATCTAAGACTGATTAAAACACTTGAAAAGAGGTTTGAACTTGGAGACTGTTGTTCAGAAAACGGTCGGTCGAGACAAACCTTCTGGAATACACAGATTTTATTTTAAATTCTATGGGTGGTAAAAATCAAGTAGACTCTATCTATACGGATTTTTCAAAAGCCTTTGATAAAATTAACATTGACCTGCTTCTGAAGAAACTGTTAAAAATCGGGATTAATGGTGACCTTCTCAGATGGATCAAATCATATGTAACAAACAGAAGTCAAGCAGTTAGAGCTAAGGGTTTCTCCTCGCGTTTTTACAGTATACCTTCAGGATCACATCTCGGACCTCTCTTGTTTATTTTATATATCAATGATATAGGTAAATGCTTTAAAAATTCCAAATTCCAAATTTTTGCTGATGACACTAAGATTTACAAAAAAATCACTAATATTAATGACAGCCTAGAATTGCAAGATGATATCAATAGGCTTGGAATATATTGTGCTAACAACCAACTGTTCCTTAATCTGGAAAAATGTAACACAATATCATTCACCAAAAGCATAAACCCTCTAATATTCCCGTACAAAATCAATGACGTAGAGATAAAAAGATGTTGTGAAGTGAGGGACTTAGGAATAATAATGGACTCCGGAATGTCTTTCCGAACACATATAAATTCCATCTGTGACAGGGCGTACAAACTTCTAGGATTCATCATAAGAGTGACCAAACCATTTAGGTCTCCACACGTAATCAAAATACTGTACGTCTCTTTTGTTCGCTCAATATTAGAATTCGGATCAGTCATATGGAATCCCCAATACAAAGTAAATATTGAAAGGTTAGAAAGAATTCAAAAAAAGATATCGAAACACCTAGACTTTAAATCCTTTCGAACGTCAGAAAACCAAAAAGACTCATTAACATTCCATAATTTATCAACTTTAGAAGATAGAAGAAATATATCCGACCAAAAATTTTTATTCAAAATCATTAACAACGTTGTTGACAACAACTATCTTCTAGAACACATTAATTTCCACTGTCCAATAAGAAACACAAGGTCAAACCAACTATTCCACATCCCACACTCAAAAACAAATTACACACAACATTCATTTCTCCGAAGGACGTGCACAAAATACAATGATATCTTTTACGACGCTGATATTTTCCATTTGTCCTCAGGCCAATTTATTAAATCCATAATAGAAAAAATTAAAACAAATTGTTAATTACGAACTCTCCACCCCTGCTGCATGTTATTTTTTTCATTCTCATTATGTTGGTTTTCCTTCTTTTTATTATAATAATAATATTTGGATGATTTATATATCCCATATGCTTTAATTTGTGTGTGTGTTTTTTTTCTTTCATTTCTGTTGTATTGTTGTATATATATATTTTTTTCTTTTTTTTCTACCACTTTATGTTTTCTTTAATGTTTTAATCCATGTTTATATATTATAAATTGTAGCGGAAACTTCGCTGGTTAATGCAATTATGTAATATGTTACTTTCTTATAAAATATGTATAACTGTTTGTTTCCTAAATAAACTAAAATAAAATAAAATAAAAATCTTGAGTATTGTTTCTTCTTGGCTGATAGTTTTGAACTGACTTCCTACCGGTTTGACTTCTATTTTTATAGGGCAAACTCAGGTCGGACTTTTGGGGGACAGAACCTCCTTAATTTTTCTAAGGTACTTGTTTTAGGTAATTTCTCTGGTCGCTACGATTGGAAGTCAGCTGTGTTAAAATTATGTGTGATAGTTTTTGCCAAGATTTTACCAACTCAGGATCCCAAAGCCTCACATCATTTTTATTGGGTTTACAAGAAAAGGTACAAGTATACATATGTGATATAAGGTACAATTTTAAACAGTAAATATTTTTCTTAAAGTGCAACAATCACTGATAGACGTCAGTTTTTGGGTTGTTTTTGTAGCATGTGCTCATTTTTAGGTGATGATGTTTATTTCTTGATCCAAATTATTCCCAATTTCTCGAAATTGAGCTCCAAATTTTTCAGTAGATGAATTCGCTGTCGTAAATATTTACGATTCAGATTTTTCCTTTGTTCAGAATTGACCAATAGTGGCTCGGCTGGTCGCACGGTGGGGGTGACGTAAATAGTCAGCCATTTCCTTGGCATTGATCATTGCTGTCTGGAGTCCCTTGTGGAAGCATTAGGTGGTTATTCAGATGTGTTTTCCAGTCCAATGAGGCTGCTGCATGTATTCATTATCAATTTCATTTATGTTTTCAATTGATTAGTTAGTTAAAGGACATAATAGCGTTGTAGACAAATCATTTGGAAGGGGCACCACATGCACATTATTCCGCTAGCCAATAGCAGCTCTCAGATTGTCGTGCTGGCGGCATGGTACTTTGTGGGAGCGTAAATTCCATTCTTGAATTTCCAGGGTTGTTATACGCTTTCGCGCACTCGTTAGATGCACACGGATTCCTACGACACGTTCGATACACCCATGATCAATATGTTTCTGTATATTTGATATAAAATCAAAAGCTGCACATTTAGTGTTAGATCGTCGTCTGAAACCGTATTGTTTTGACGTGAGAATTTTGTTGTGTTCGATATATTTCAATAGTCTTTCTTTAATGATACATTCAAATATTTTAGAGATAGCTGGAAGTATAGAGATTGGACGATATTTTTGGACATTTTTTTTGCATTCGTCTTTATGAATAGGAATTATTTTCGCAATTTTTAGTTTGTCTGGAAAGATACCTTTTGATAGAGAGAGATTTATTAAGAATAGGTACAAGGTCATCCGCCAGTTCGTCCTTGCAATTTTTGAGAAGGAGAGAGGTTATCCCATCGGAACCAGCTGCCGCTTTGGACTTAAGGTTAGATATGACACGTAGTATTTCATTTTAATTTGTCCTGATCATGTTAAAAGATTGTTTTGCTTGGGGTTCCGTGTAGATCGTGTTCACATCAGTTTTTGAAGTTTTTATTACTGATGCTAGACTTTTCCCAACTGAGAGAAACAATGCGTTAAATGCAGTAGCAATCTCCTTTGGTCCCTTTACTTCTTCGTCATTTATGACTAGAGATTTACAAGTTATTTTTGGGTTTCGCGAGCTGTTTGAGAGAATGGAATTGATTATTTTCCAGGTTCGTTGTTTTTTTTTTTTTTTACAGTGAATACCGCACAAGAATTTCAACTGCTCCCGTCTGGAGCCAGTGAGACTATGGCATCCCCAATTGGGGTATGTTGTGAGGCTGAAGGTAGTGGGGAGGGGAAGGAGGTGGGGAAGAGGAAGGTTGGGAAGTACCTGGCTATTCAGATCTGGTCACTAAACACGGCTAAAGCCATTTTCAAGCAACGTTTCAATTCTGAATGGTGGTCTTACACCAGGGCGATACTGATAGTATCTTCCACTCTGGAACATGCCGCAAATATACTATATATTATTTTAAATGAATTATTTGTGAAATAACACAAATTAATCAAATAAAATTTATTTGCGCATGCCGGGTTCGAACCCGCGGCCTCCGGATTGTGAGTCAAGAGTCTTACCCACTGGACTACGGAGGTCGTCGTTGTGGCTTATTCATGTTTTCATTATAGCCCAGTCAAGATGTACATCCGTGCTTGCAAAAGGTCCGGTCATTCTGAATTTTTTATATGTTGTTAGGACCTAAACCAGTAATAAAAAAAATTTGCAACTTCGAAAGTGCTGTGCGAGCGGCGGTGGACCCAAAAAACCAAGAAATTTTAGGATTTTTTTCAGTTTTTGCTCAATATCTCAGTGAAGGAAGAGTCTGACCGGTATAGTTAGTACACATACTTTTAAAGTAGACTACATTTCCTACAATTTGAGATTAAAGCGAGCTATATGCAGCCATTGGTTTCCAAGATACAGTTCTTCGAAAATAGGCCATTTTTTCCAAAAAGTGAAATTTTTTCGAAATGATCACTTATTTTGTAAAATATTTTCTAAAACACGTATCCCACATCAAATATTATATGAAATAAAATTGTAGTAAATTTAATTAGCTTTCATTTAAAACTAGATTGATATCTGTAGAACTAACGGTTCTCTCAAGAACGCCAGATAACCAAAAACAGTCATAAGTGGGTTTTGGGGGGAAATGCAAATAAACTGTTCTCACGTCTTTTTATGGTTATATTGTGCTGTGAAGTAATTCCACAGTTGTCCAACATCACAGTTGTGGGTCCAAAACTTTCGTATGACCACGTTGATAAAACTACTCATCCAGGAATAGCGTACTGGTGATTGGAACCTTCGTTTGTACACTGTCCACAAGATGCTCCCTTTTTTTCACGCAGCTGGACATTTTTTGTATGCTAAGAGCGCGCACCTCTACCTTCAGGATATGATGGCTCTACAAGATCGGATGGATAAAAGTGAATATGACATGTTCACAAAAGGATCCCTCACTATTCGCCGGTCTGACAAGTTTTGATCTGGGTTGTGGTCAGATCTAACAATTGAGCAGAAGCTGATGCGATCCATGAAAACCTACGTTGAGTTGACCCAAGGAAGGGGAATCTCCGACAGTGTTCTGGCAAGGTGGACAACAGGAATGGTTATTATTTTTAATTTATAAACTAACGTTTAGACAAGATTTTTATGCATAGCACAAAGGGTAACAATTATTATAAGCAATAATTATCAGCCTGAAACACTCATCAACATTGAAAAATCTTCCGAGAAAAGTTACTTGCCGCCAACGGATATCTTTTCTCGGAAGATTTTTCAATATTGATGAGTGTTTCAGGCTGATAATTATTGCTTATAATAATTGTTAACAGGAATGGTGTTTATGTTGAACATTTGTGAAGAACTGGAAAGTTTTTGCAGCATCTCATGTCCTACTGGAGAGCAGCATGTAGACATGAGACCTTCTAGAATCATCCGAGATAATAGTGATGTGGAAAAACTAAAAAACTGGTTTGCTCTCCACCCTCCATTTCCCAAAACTGACAGTTTGATTTCTATCAGTAGTGGTTTACTGGCAGGTCCTGAAATTAATTGCCACACAGCCCAGAGAGTTGGAACGGAGGGAGTGATGAAGATTGTGGGGCAAATGTACGACAAGGTAGTAGTAAAGCGGAAAAATAAAGTTACCACGCTGGCATCGATCACCTCAACCGTTAAACTGCCGGACAAAAACAGAAGAGTGGCTGTGGATCCGCTCACAATTTTCCAGCGAGTGTGTATTACAAAGCAATCTGAACAGGATTTACAGGATGACTTCAAGTATGAGTTGGCCCCGTTCCCGATGTCTCTGTTCAATGAACAAGGGATGCGCAAGGGCAAAAAATCTACTCTGTACTTTGCCTTCACTCCTCTTTCCAGCCACACGCCGATAGATGCCAGCACTCACGTCATTTTGGATGGTGGCTACCTCTTGCACAAGGTCGTGTGGCAGCGGAAGAGTACGGTTCGAGCACTTTTGACGCGTTATACCACCTACGTCCGAAATCACTTTGGGAAGAACGTCTCCATCGTTTTTGACGGCTACCCCGAAGATGCTATAAAAAAAAACACCAAAACAGCGAAAAGACTCCGGCGCTACGCAGCTCATTCCAGCTACGAATTGACGTTCGATGAATCCACAGTAATTCAAATTGCTCAAGAGCATGTATTGGGCAATGAGATCAATAAGAGACGCCTTATAACTCTTCTCTTTGACGCCTTTCAGAAGGATGGAGTAGAAGTGGCTGTTGCCGAAGAAGATGCGGATCGAGAGATCGTCATGATGGCGCTTTCAAAAAGAGCAGTAGCCGATCGGGACGTCATAGTGGGAGAAGACGTCGACCTGCTCGTTCTTTTCAATGGTTTAGGTGCTGAAGAGACAAACGTCTATCTTCAGAAGAGCACCAAGGGTGAAGCTGGTTGCTGTCACTACTCTACGACCTCCTACTAGGACCAGGGCTTCCGGCGATTACCAGGAACGGTACTATTCACCCACGCGTTTACCGGGTGCGATACCACCTCAGCACCGTTTGGCCAAGGATAGACCAAAATCACCACACTTCTGAGCAAGAGTGAACCACTTGCTGAGCAAGTGGAGGTCTTCCTTCAGCCAGACTCCACCCCACAAGCCATAAATAAACCAGGCATCAAGTGCTTTGTGGCTCTATATGGGGGTGACATCGCGAAGGATACTTTGGATTTCCTGAGGTATAAGACGTTTGTCACTTCAACAAGCATAAACCTCGCCCGTTTGCCACCGACGGAAGATGCCGCAGGCCACCATGCAGCAAGGTGCTACCTCCAAGTAGAGAAGTGGCGAGGAATCAACTTGAATCCCACTGAATGGGGGTGGAAGCTGTCTTTTCAAGGACTCACCCCCATCCCCACCACGATGGATCCCGCACCTGAGCAAAAACTGAAAAAAATCCGAAAATTTCTTGGTTTTTTGGGTCCACAGCCGCTCGCACAGCATTTTCGAAGTTACAAATTTTTTTTTTATTATTGGTTTAGGTTCTAACAACACATAAAATAATTCTAAAATGACCGGACCTTTTGCAAGCACAACCCCCTTTTCATGTTTAACTTGACTGGGCTATTAAGCAATTTTGTATAATACATAGATTTAATATATATTCTGTAATTTTTGACAGGATTACGAGCTTTATTTTTTTCTATTGTCAAAGAAATACTTCCTTGATTTTGTTTCCAAAGTTTAAATATGCTATTTCGTTCTTTAATAAGTGAATCAAGTTGGGCATCAAACCATGGAGTATTGTTCAGTCTTTTGTCTCCTATATTAGTTTTTACTTTTGTTTGCATGAATTTACAGCATTTTGAAGATAGCTAAATTATTATAATTTTGGTTTACGTCGTCAGACGAATGGGTAAATTTACAAGTTTTAAGTGACGTATTTAATTTTTGATAATTTATTTTGTGAGCGTTTGAGAGGTTTTTTGGGGATCTGTTATTGGGGAGGTTTTTCGGAGAGTTTTCATAATCCAATATCAGTATATTATGGTCACTAAGGGGATCATCAATATTTGAAATTATCCCAGAAACATTTGTTCTATTTGTGATAATATGATCTATCAACGAGCTGGTGTTATTTGTTACCCTTGTGGGAAACATCGTGTTACACACATAAAAGTTGTACGATTTTAAGGTGTGAACATATTTCCGTGCAATATCAGTTTCTTTTGAAATATCGATATTAAAATCTCCAAAAAGTAATGTGTCTTGTTTGTTTTTATTTAATATTATTTCTAAAGAGTCAAAAAAATCTGTTATGTTTGAGTTGGGCTTACGGTAAAAAACATACAAATTGAGAGGTTTAATATTTTTTGCCGTGATCGTAATTCCAAGAAAAGTATTTTCACTGCTACATTTTCCTATTTTCTTATTGCTTGGTGTGTTACGCGTGTAGATGGCGACTCCTCCTCCTCGGTCGAGCTCACGGGAAGCAAAAATTCCAGCGTAGTCAGTAATATTGAAAAAAGTTTCTTCTCCTTTTCGCAGCCAGGTTTCCGTAATCACGAGAATACGTAACTTTTCTGTAATGTTTTTTAGGGTTTCTTCAATTTCGTCAATTTTGTTTCTGATGCTTCTAGCGTTCATATACATAATACGCATACAGGAATTTTTGGTGGTGTATTCTTGAATATTAAAACTTTTTTTTCCTTGAAGTTGCCTTTAGCAGTGGCCCACGTAGTCTACCTTTTGACATAATTGTAGAACTCTGTACAAGTCATGTTATAATTGACTTGACACTGTAAAATAGACTCCACAGTCTCTGGGAGCAGGCGATTTCGTTCATGAGTCCACTGGGCCGACATTAATGAAAAAACTCTTTCTACTGTGGCGTTGTGAGCAGGAATAGAAAATAAATACTCGCATAATTTCAAAAGAAGGCATTTTCTTTCCGGATTTTCATTTTCTTTGAAAAAGTATAGCCACTTCTCTGCAACCGAATCGATCGAATTCCATTCTTCTGAACCAAGCTTAGCCTCTAGAAAGCTCTTAAGATAATTATGTTGCTCAAAGAGATTATCGCTGAAAGTCTTCACACCATTACTATTCAGGTATAAAATAGTGTTTTCGATTTTTCCCCATTCTGGGATTTCAGATACTGTCATCCAATCGAACACTTCATATTTATCAAACGAAACAGACCACTTTTTCAGATACTTGGAAGCTGTATTATAAAATGCTAGAGCTTCCTCTTCAAATCTTGAAATCAAAACTGTTGTTTCAGGAGTTGGATTCTCATTTTTAAGTTTGGTCATTTGGATTTTGGTTTGCATGCCAATAAATTTGGCAGATTTCCTTTCAAACAGAGTGTTATGCGTTTCGTTTAATATTTTTCTGATTTCAACTATAGACACCTTGATCTTTTCAACGCTTTTTATATTATTTTGAAACAAACTCAAGTTGGAATGCAGAAAGAGGAAATAAATTTCACTGATCGGACTTTTAAAGAAATCTGAAATAATTTTAGGTGGATTTTCTTCCGAATCAAAAAAACTTTTGAGTGGTGTCCATAGTTTCAGGATTCTTTCAACCGCGGGCATTAATGATAACCATCTTGTTCTTGAGTGTGACAAAAGAGTCTGATGATTAATATTAACATACGAACAGAACTCTTTCAGCTTCTCCGTCCTAACAGTGTATATTGAAAAATAATTAAATATTTTGAGGACGATAACTTCGACATCCACAGACAAGATTCCAGCAGCGGTTGATATAGTATTGTGCAGAATATGGGCTGAACATCCAATTCCTTCTATAGGTTTTTCCAAATCTTCTTTTATTTTATGAAAAACATTGCACCGACCGCGTCTTTCAAGCCCTCCGAAGTTGGTATTAGTATTGTCACCACAAAAAGCAATCAGCTTATCTAGTGGAATCTGCAATTATCTTAAAGTGTCGAGACAATATTTGGAAAAGGTGTCCGATGTTTCATCTTTTAAAGAATCAAACTTCAATAGCTTCTGTTGGATACCATAGTTTTCAGTGAAATATTGAACAAGTAAAGGAAACATCTTTTCAGCTTTGTGATTGGACGCGTCGGTGCCTATTCCATAATACGAAACTTCTTGGAATTTTTCTTTTATTTGTGACACAGAATGTGGAGCGAGAATATTTTTAACAATTGCTGTAGCCTTGGTTCTTGCTGTGGACTGTGTTGCGTGCCACGGGCGTAGCACCCACGTTCTTCCTCCAAAGCTAGCTCAGTCAGGTCGGCAGAACAGGTGAAACGCTCTGCAACAGGGTTGTAGGTAGCTAAAAAGGGGGGTACATGGTTATAGGCCAACACTCTTCCTCATGTCTCGTCAAATGAAAGATTGTCTGGGATGGAACAACACTGTATTGACGGAAATACACAATTACAACAAGGGGCAGTAATATTCACATCAATTAACAATCACAGGTAAACAAGTATGCCTAGCTGAGTAAAACATCCTAAGCAAATCTCTCTCTTCGCCCTCCCGGGGGGGTGTTTACAGATCGCGAGGTAAGAGGGGACACATTACAAAATGGAGGTAGCTTCGTTACTCACGGCCGCGCGGGGAAGGCGCCCAGGAGGTGGTGGCATGGTAGCTGAGTATGTCCATGCTCAGCAGGAAACCACAGTAGTCCATCGCCAGCAGGTGGCAACAGCAGCACCTTGCTGGCCAGCTCGCACCCACAAAAACAACCAACTTTATTTTTGAAATACTAGCATATATTGAATCATTTGGCTGGTATAATATAAGCCGCCATAGCTCAATTGGGAGAGCAGCTGACCGGCAATCAGAAGGGCACGGGTTCAAGTCCCGTTGGCGTCATGTATCTTTTCTCGGAAGATTTTTCAATGTGGATGAGTGTTTCAGGCTGATAATTATTGCTTATAATAATTGATATAAAACTATTACACGTAACACAGAATGCTTCTTCATTCGTACGTCCTTTCTTTATAAAACTCCACTCTTTCGTATAGTCGTCTGAAAAATGGCACTTCCTCTTTCTTATTGCAGACATTTTCGTAAATAAATGAATAAACTCACGCACTGCGCGGTTCAAAATCAAAACAATCGTTCTATACGGCTGGCATTCAAAGAGCGACTAACTAGCGGCGCTCTCGTCTCTCTCTCTCCCCCCTACCTGCCACCCACCGGCCGCCTGCGCCCGTCCAACGGCACTTCACGGCACGTTCGGGCTATGGGACGCACGGAAAATTAAAATTTGCGTTGCGTAATTTCAATCGGGACATTTAAGGCTTTTGTCGGTACGTCGGGACAGATAGCTCAATAAAGGTGACAGTCCCGATATATCGGGACGGATGGCAACCCTAATCATTGTAGCATGAAAGCTTGCAACTAATGAGCAAATGCTACTAATGTAGGTATTACTCCTTACACCATCTCTTTTTTCAGAACAAAGTCAAAATTTTTCGTCTTGATCGCTATTTTCATCTCTATTTTCATATCTACGATTTCAATTGTCATAACTGCAAAATGAACCATGCTGTGATGCCAACTGAAATCGTATATATTAAAATAGAGATGAAAATAGCAAACGCGTAAAGCGAAAAATTTTGGCTTTGTTCTCTAAGGGTGGGTTTCTTCATTTTCCGAGAATGCTAAATGCAATGCTAATTGTAAAAGTAAACGATGTAAATTTAAAATTTAAACGAAATTTCTATGCATTTGACATTGCATTTACCATTCTCGTTAAATGAAGATACCCACCATAAGTGGAATCGGGCTGAAAAAACAAATAAAATCGCCGCTAGATGGTATCGGGAATATTTTTCCTACTTTGTCGCAGAATGTGTACTTCGACTTTTATTTAAATTACAAATAAGGAACTCCAGTTAAAAATATTATGGCTTTAAAAAAATATGTTCAAATAGACCAAACGCTGATTCTGAATATATGAGTTTTATTAAATAATATTACTTAGAGTTTTAAAAAAATTATTAAAAAGTCCATTTTTAATCGTGCCATTAAAACACACTGTCAAGTTGGTATTATTAGTGCTGCCGTTACTGCTCTCCATAATTTTCCAGTAATAAGGAACTCCTGTGAAAAATATTATTTCAATTCAATTCAATTCAATTTATTTATTCTTTCAAAAACATTACAAAATTTACAATTTTAATGCGTTTTTTAAATATATTTGTAGCATTATTACATTAAACATTTATAAATGGTAGGCAAAAAAAACTATATAAGCATTAATTGAGCTTGCCTTTTAAAAGCAGCTTCACTGACGCTAAATATGTCGATATCCGAATTAATTCTGTTTAACAGCAAGATTGCTCTCCCGACTGGCATAACCATTGGCAATTTAGTCCTGCAAGCCGGGAGATAAAACAGTATATGCTGTCGATGACGGAGATAACCATCGGGAACATAGAAACTAATGCTCTCCATGATAGCCGAGTTTTCGAACCTTCCACGAATCCGTCTGAAGAAATGTGTTATAATGAGCGCATCCTTCTGACCCGTAGAAGGTTCACACCAAGCATGCTCAAGAGAAAGTGGGTAGGATAAAGCCACGGATTGTAGCCATACTTCCTCAAGTAAAGAAATCTCAGAAATTTCTTCTGAACCCTCTCCAATATGAGGGAATACTTCACTTGGTGTGAGCTCCAAACCACCGATCCACTCTCAAGCCTACTCCTAACCAAAGCATTGTATAGTACTGTGAGAACCCGGGTGTCTCTGAAGTTTCTCGCAGTGCGTAGGACGAAACCCAACATTCTCAGTGAAGTACTACACGTCATTATGATATGAGCATGAAAAGTTAACCTACTATCAAACAAAATACCAAGATCTTTCATAGTGTTTTAAATTTAGAGCCGTCATAGTATACCGGTAAAACCAGGTATGATACGCTCTAGTGAAAGAAAGAATGAAACATTTAGAGATATTGAATTCATTCTGATTCCGTTTACCCCAGTCAACAATTCTATCAATGTCTGATTGAAGTCGAATGCAGTCCTCTAAAGTTTGTATTTCCAAGAAAAGTTTTAGATCATCAGCGAAAAGAAGTGATCTGGAATGCAGAATAATTTCCGTTATATCATTAATAAAAATCAAAAAGAGGAGTGGTCCTAAATTAGAACCCTGAGGTACTCTTGAGAAAACTAGAAATAATTTTGATAAGAATATTCCATGTGGTATAAATTGTTTTCTTTCAGTAAAATAGCTGGCAAAGAATATAAGAAACCGGAAAGAAAAACCTATCGTTGACAATTTATTTAATAAGATATCATGGTTTACGGTGTCAAATGCCTTTGAGAAATCATTGTATGAGCAATCTACTTGGTAGCCTTTATCTAAAGATTTGGAAACATAATCTGTGAATACCAATAGATTGGTGTCATTTCATCGGCCTTTTCTAAACCCATGCTGTTCCGATATTAAGAACGGCTCACTCTACTTTAAACTGCAAGTGTTTATTATGGTATTATTTTTAATTTATAAACTAACGTTTAGACAAGATTTTTATGCATAGCACAAAGGGTAACAATTATTATAAGCAATAATTATCAGCCTGAAACACTCATCAACATTGAAAAATCTTCCGAGAAAAGATACTTGCCGCCAACGGGACTTGAACCCGTGTCCTTCTGATTGCCGGTCAGCTGCTCTTGACCACTGAGCTATGGGGGCTTATCAAATACCCGCCAAATAATTCAATATATACTAGTGTTTCATTCAACAATTACTGCTTATTATATTTTTTCCACCTGAAAACAACCAACTTTATTTTTGCGAGAGAGACATTGTAAGTGTTAAATCCCTCACTAGGTGGCGTCGAGACAAATTATGACTACATTTATTGGGGAAATACTTAAACTTGTCAAATATTAATTATTATTTTTAATTTATAAACTAACGTTTAGACAAGACTTTTATGCATAGCACAAAGGGTAACAATTATTATAAGCAATAATTATCAGCCTGAAACACTCATCAACATTGAAAAATCTTCCGAGAAAAGATACTTGCCGCCAACGGGACTTGAACCCGTGTCCATCTGATTGCCGGTCAGCTGCTCTTGACCACTGAGCTATGGGGGCTTATCAAATACCCGCCAAATAAATCAATATATACTAGTGTTTCATTCAACAATTACTGCTTATTATATTTTTTCCACCTGAAAACAACCAATATATTATAATAAAACGAATATAAAACTTTATTCCACTTGATTTTATTGGACCGTAACCGGTTTCAGCTCGTCAAAGCCATCTTCAGACTGGTATTTTTGACGAGCTGAAACCGGTTACGGTCCAATAAAATTAAGTGGAATAAAGTTTTATATTCGTTTTATTATAATATATTATAATGGAATTCCACCATGAAATATCACTCTCAAAAATAGAAATATTGAAAACAACCAACTTTATTTTTGCGAGAGAGACATTGTAAGTGTTAAATCCCTCACTAGGTGGCGTCGAGACAAATTATGACTACATTTTTTGGGGAAATACTTAAACTTGTCAAATATTAATTATTATTTTTAATTTATAAACTAACGTTTAGACAAGATTTTTATGCATAGCACAAAGGGTAACAATTATTATAAGTACCAAAGTTATAAGTATAAGTTTGAAAGTAATAATTTCTTCCATATAACTGTCATTCAAAATGAACACCTGTTGAAAATAAAAATAACTTATAATCGTGCGATGACGTCACACGATTCACTACACATACGGTGTTTTTCGTAGATCTTGAAAAATTTAAACTATGACAATTATTTTAACTATTAAAACTAACTCTAAAAAAATATGCAGTTATTTAAGTTAGAAGCTCATTTATTCATTAAAAAAAATTAAATTGGACTGAAGTTCTCTATTGTATTGAAATGTATGACACAAGCCATCGGTATTAACAACATTTCATGTTATCGGTTTATTTACATACTGTTTATAGAGATTTAGAAAAATAGTTGTTGTGTTTATTGAAACATCTATATCTCTATTAGTTTATCTCTGTTTTTTAAATATTCAAAAACTTTAAACAATACAAAAAAATCGTAATGCTACTTCCACGGCCAACCCTCTGAACTCCGAAATCCAAAATGGCGAACGTCGAACAGCTTATCCGGTGCCGTATCTTATCTTCGTTTTCCATAATATTTAGATAAAAAAATAATAATTTCAAACACCTTGACGACCTCCGTAGTCCAGTGGGTTAGACTCTTGACTCACAATCCGGAGGTCGCGGGTTCGAACCCGGCATGCGCAAATAAATTTTATTTGATTAATTTGTGTTTTCACAATTAATTCATTTTTTTTTTTTTTTTTTTTTTAATATGTTTATTTAGTTATTAATTGTACAATAATTTCTCTTACTATTAATTATTATTTAAAATAATATATAGTATATTTGCGGCATGTTCCAGAGTGGAAGATACTATCAGTATCGCCCTGGTGTAAGATCACCATTCAGAATTGAAACGTTGCTTGAAAATGGCTTAAGCCGTGTTTATTGACCAGATCTGAATAGCCAGTTACTTCCCAACCTTCCTCTTCCCCACCTCCTTCCCCTCCCCACTACCTTCAGCCTCACAACATACCCCAATTGGGGATGCCATAGTCTCACTGGCTCCAGACGGGAGCAGTTGAGATTCTTGTGCGGTATTCACTGTAAAAAAAAAAAAAAACAATTTTTATACCGCTCTCCCGTAATAATATTGAAATACATATATATGAACACAATAAAAACCACTAATTATTCCACCTACATAATGTTTTTACTTATTGAATAGTTTCATAGCTTCTTCCATATAACTGTCATACAAAATGACAACACCTGTTGAAAATAAAAAAAATCTTTTGGTGAGTGATGACGTCACACGATCACCATACGTACGGTGGTTTTCGGGGGATCTTGAAAAATTAAAACTTTGACAATTATTTTAACTATTAAAAATAAGTATGCAGTCAGAATGTCATTTTTCATTAAAAAAAAATTAAAAAATTGGACTGGAGTTCCTCATAATTGTTTGTTTGGAGAAGCGATATCGTATCTACCTACCCACGTATTTTAATAAAAAATATTTTTAACAGAGAAGTTATTGTAATTGGCATGGAGGTCTGCACTAGTAATACATTATGTTCAAACGTGTAAGGTATATAATAATAATAATTGAGGTATTTGTCCATCTAGGTACTCGTATGAAGAAGCGGCTTGAAATCCTGACGAAAGCGACAGAAAAAACTTCCTGGGTATGTTTGAAACTCCGAAGGTGGGTGGCGGGTGTTTTACCATCGCATGCACTGCAGAAATGAGGTAACTTTAAACTAGTAAGGCACCTACTCTGAGAAACTAATATATCTACCTACCAGTGGCGGTCCGTGAGTTATCAGTGAGCTAGAGTGCTAAGATTGAAAAATACGACGTTATTGATGTTCTTGTAGCTGAAAATCAATTGTATTTTTTTTTCAAAATTTCAAAATTTTGTTTAAATATTTTCAGAATTCTTTCGGTTTTATTGATGTCCCGCATCCACGTTTCAGTACAGCTTCGTACAAAAAGTTGAAAACTTGAAAAAAAAAGTTCGTTTTCAGCTACAACAACATCATTAACGTCGTATTTTCCAATCTTAGAACTCTAGCTCACTGAAAACTCCCGGACCGCCACTGCTACCTACCTATTTCAACTTATATCATAATGCAGGTAAAGGATACGCGGAAAAATACTTAGTACCTATAAAGCTTTTTTACATTAGCTCCACACGGGAAGCCCTGAAGAAAATAATTTCCCTCCAGGCCTATGTCATATTTTGGACCCCCCCCCAAGTGACAATTTTTAACTGAAAGTCACGCAAAGTACTGGAAAGTCGCTTAAATACCTTTTTTCTTGTTTGAATCGCTTTTGCGGTAATAAACAAAACAAGAGATTTCGAGAACGAAAAGGATTGTCAACTTGGAAGATTTTAATTCCCTAGTTTTTTTTTATCTAAATAAAGAAAAACATGTTACGTAACGCGTTGTTCGAACCCCCCCCCCTCGTAACGCACAGTAACGTTTCACAATACCCCCCCCCCCCCAAGTGCGTTACGTAATACTTGAACGGCCCCTTACGCAATAGGTGTGCAAACGCATCCGGCGCCAAGACCTAGACAAACTCACTCCATGAACCTGGGCACCCCTGCTAATTCACCAAACGTACAAAGAGAACTGTTCTCCCGCTGTAGGTACAACTTATTTATTCCGGACTGTGCGCTACGGTTAAGTTGCCATGTTGCCAATCAAGGGCGGATTTAGGGGGGGGGGCACGGTATTTTTGTGTCTGTGGAGAATCCATCACAGTACATAAAACTGTCTTTAAACATTTATTTTTTCTATTGTTTTGACACTTTCATAAACCTTCCTATACATACTTGAACTTGTAGAAATAAACTTGAAGTATGATACTTCAAGTTTATTTCTAACAGGAATTGTTGATTTTTTTGCCCGTCCGCCCCTTGTACCCCCCCAGAAAAAAATCCTGGATCCACCCTTGTTGCCAATGGATGTTATCCAACCCTCGATAGGAGTGAATCATTGTGATAAGGTGGGAACAAAAAAACATGTGACACTGGCGTAGACATATGAATATAACTTATAACTATGGACACAGTTAAGGATTGAGGCAACCTTGTTGGTGCAATTATTGTCTGAAAATAGCTACTCGCTACTAGTAAAAATGACATCATAAACCTATCGAGCTTTTATTGCATTCGTCAGTTTCGTCACCTCTCGCTGTGACTCCAATCATCAATCAATTTAATAGACTGTTTAAAATTAATAATACCGTTTTTATTCAAGGTGTTTTAAATAGAGGAACGTCTATACCTATACAATAGGCCACTTGCATGAATTTCATACAACTTGGAAAAAATCGTGTGGATATATTTTTTTACTAAGATTACGAAAATGTTGGTAAAAATTTTTAGAAATGTACAGTTTCTTTTTTTTGTAATAATAATAATACTTGGATGATTTATATAGCGCCGTTTTTCTGTGAAAAATCACCTCACGGGCGCTCTTTTAAATAAATAAATCCATTATTTGGGCTCGTGACGTCACTACATGAAAACGTCCCATCTCCGAAAAAGTTCCTATTCATTTTGTAAAATTCCACATTGATTTTTTTTTATATGGCAACACTTTGATTTCATAGGAATTTTTGAATTTGACATTTAATGTTCACTAGATTTATTGTTTGTTCTCTGCGAACTTATCATTTGGTTTGATTTTTTGACAGATGTTATGAAGAGAACCCCGTACATGAATGCTGTCTGCATGTGTTTTAGAGGTATAATGGTAATGGTGTTGATTTTAACAAAATCATATTTTATAATATTCTTATTATTATTATAATTTACAAGTACAAGTAGGTATATTACATTGGATTTAGTAATACAGACGTTGAACATTATAATGATTTATGATCAATAAGATGGATCAAGGAAAAAAATATTTATGAGATGTAATATTTATAGTACGCCTCGTTATTGTCCTGTGCCGTTCGTGTGGATCAATTCATCGAATCGCCAATTCATCGAAAAAATGTATTTTGTTGATATTTGAGAGAAATGCCGAGCGGACCGAGAAGTTAAAAAAGCATTGGTCAACCTAAACTAACCTAACCTAACCTAACCTAACCTAACCTAACCTAACTTAACCTATTTAACCAATTTTTAAATATTTTTTTTTATCATCACTCTTAATGACCTTTCTGAGTTGTTTATGAGTTGGTTTCATTATGAGTTGTCTGGTCACCGTTCCTTAGATATCCCTTTTTTGCAGTATCAGACAATCGGAAATCGAAGAGATAACCTATAAATTTTATATTGTCACCACGAAACTGACAGTTGCTAAACACATTTAACTCAGTTAAACAGACCTTTTGGGTATTTAATTTTGACAGCTCTAATATCTACAAAAAAATGTTTTTCGATGAATTGGCGATTCGATTAATTGATCATTCGGTGAATTGATTTTCGATGAATTGATTTTCGATGAACTCGTTTTCGATGAATTTGCTTTCGATGAATTGATTTTCGATGAACTCGTCGGATACCAATATGCGTACGGTTTTCCTACGAATTGGGGAATTTGCAGCTTAAAAAATATAATTATTGATATTTTTAATAAATAATAAAAAAAAGTTGGATTCGTAAACGAAAGTATCGTAGAATATTCTCAAATAATGATTTGAAATGGTTTAAATTTTTCCAAGATACTTTCCCAAGATAAATGCCCCCCCCCCACGCTACGCCACTGCCTTGAACGAATAAGAGCCATGATTGGACATGTTATAAACATTTTTGATCTTTTGGTTCCATGACAACTCAGAATCACGCAAATTCAACACCCCTTTGAAAAATCATTTAAAGTATTAAAAAAAAAGAAAAATAGCTCATAACCTATAACCTAACCTAACCATTTTTTTTTCATTAATTTTAATAACTTTTCTTTTCAAGATTATAACACTAAAATTTCAATACAATCTATTACTTATACTATATACCTACATACATATTTTGTATCTTATAAAAATGTAAAATGGGGGCCTCAGCACGGGTGTCCTCAACACCCAGTGAGGCTTACACTATTAAGTGATGTTTTATAAAAAACGCTGTGTATCAATAAAAAGAAGAAATTTACTTAGAGTTCGAACCCTTCTCAACAAAATGGGTCGTAGTCATTAATTAGGTACATTATAAGTAATTCGCCATAATATTTTGTCAAGCTTCCGTGATTTTTTTAGATTCTTTTTCTACTTTGTTTTTCTGTTTTAATTAGAATTAGACACCTACTGGTCTTGTCCCGATATAATGACACAAATTGGTTAGAAATAGTTTGGTTTGGCTACAAGTCCTATATTATCCCGCAGTAGTCCTTCGATACAATACCCCAACAATCTCTTCTTCGATTCTACCGTACTTCATTAAAACATGTATCTTAGATAGATACAATAATAATGTATAGGTATACCCAGATGCCTGCATGCTGCATGATATTGATTAATATTTTTGTCAAAATTGTACAGTAAAATAAACGTACATTTAAGTAATATTTAAGTATCTCACCGACTTAATTTAAAAAAAAAATTCTAATGAGAAAGAGAAATAGCTTATTCGGATTTGCTAAAAGAGATTTGTTTTTATTTTTTAAATGCATTCGTGGGATTAGAAAACGCAACAGTCCTTGAAAAATTTGAAACAGGGTATAGGAATACTCGAACCAATAATTTGGGGGGCGGATATGGGTACCGCCGCCCCGGGAACCGTTTATTGTATAACCAACAACTCTGCCATCATCTCTATTCGCTACGTTTGGTTACTTAGCAGGTAATCAGCTGCCTGGTAGACCGGGTCGGGAGCTGGTTGAGAACTTTGACTTCTCCAGCAGGACTCTCGGAACATCGCCTTGGACCTCAGTGGGAGAGATGGATTGGACACTGACCTCCAGATTTCTACCCACCCTTCTTAGCCTTTTCTTTATTAGAACTTCATATCCTTCCTTTCCTCAAAAGGAAAATGATGAAGTTCTGAATGTTAAGCTAATGTAAAAAAAAAATAATAAAAAACAAGTAACTTCCCAGTTGCGCCCTTAAACACGCACTGGTTCAATTTGGGAACCATTTATTGGATAACCAACACCTCTACCATAGGTCACCCCAGGTGGTTCGCTAAGTTTGGTGACTTAGCAGGGGTGCCCAGGTTCATGGGGTGAGGTTTGTCCGGGTCTTAGCGGCGGATGGGTTTAGGAAGTCCCTTTGACTTCTCCAGCCGTACTCACTCCTGGTTACACTGACCCCTAGATTCCTTAAATTAGCTTACTCCTTCCCTTTCCTTCTCAGAACTTCCTCCCCTTCCTTTCCTAAAAAGCATTCCCAAAGATGACAAAGGCCCTATTATTTTCCTCAGGGCCTTTGTCAATACTTCACCGGCTTAATTCATAAAATGCATAATTTCCATTTATCAAATTTTACAGGAGGCAAAAAAACTATTTATTTTATTAATTATTACGAATTTAATTATGTATAGAAATTACTCGGGGTAACGGGTAACATCGTAAAAATGCGTATTATATATATTTTTTTTTATTTTATTTTTTTTTTTAATTGGCAATGTTTATTAAAAATACATATGAAGTTACAACAGTTACATAGTTACATAAGGTTAACAAAAAATAAAAAAAATGCCTTTCCTCACCATAAAGAGACAATGTGTTTTTCTTGTGTTTGGTGAGGGAGTTCTAGCTCAGTTAGTAAATTAATGATCGTGTAAGTTAGTAATAACGGCTATTGTAAATAATAAGAAGGTTAAAAAATCTTGTATAATTTAAAAATAAAAATCCTGAAGAGTTTAAAAAAATCATAATATAAATTAAAAAATAATTATAAATGGAAGAATCATGTAAGTTAGTAACACAAATTATTGTAATAAGTAAGTAAAGGATACGTAAGAAAGAACGCAAGATTTATACAATAGTAGACTCAGAGATTTAGAAACTAAGAAATGAAAGAAAAAAGAAGGAATAAACGATTTATAAAATAGCAGACTTTAAGATACAAAGTAAACATATTTGGGACTTTTATAGCAGTTTCAGGTAATTTTTTAATTTGGGCTTAAATTCCTGCATATTTTCGATGGTTTTTAATTTTAATGGGAGGTTGTTATAATAGATTATGCCCAGATAAAGATAGGAATTTTGGATGTGCTTAGTATTAAATTTAGGAATTTTAATAGTTTTCTGGTATCTTGCTGATGTATTGAATTGGAAGTTACGAGTATTTAACTGTATTTCTTTGTAAATTTGAAGAATTGAATATTTTTTATAGATTTTGTCTATTATAGGCACATTGAATATTGAAAAAAGAATTTCAGTAGGAAATTTAGACGGTTTTTTTCAAGATTACCTTAATTATCAACCTTTGAACTATTTTGAGGGGATTTAAAATATTGTCATATGTTCCTCCCCAGCCAATAATACCATATTGCAATATAGATTGAACAGTTGCATAGTACACTCTTTTTAGGTTTTCTAAGCTAAGAATATTTCTAAGTCTAATATATATAAATACATTTCCTAATCCTTTTGACGAGTTCACAAATATGTGTTTTCCATTTAAAATGTTGATCTATATATACACCAAGATATTTGATTTTGGGAGTTGGACTAAGTATAGCACAATCTTGATTGCAGTTATTTTTATTACATTTACTTTGGTGTATTATGATGTTTAAATTTGGTTCTAATTTGAATTTATTGATAGAGAATGGGATAAATTTTGTTTTTTTAGTGTTTAGAGAGAGGAGATTTTTATCGAACCAATTTTTCAATATGTTAATATCAATGTTAGCTAGATTATTAACAGAATTCCAATCCGTACCTTCAATTATTATGACAGTATCGTCAGCATAAGATATTATTTTTCCGTTTAGTTTTTGTATGAATATGTCATTAACATAGATAATAAACAGTAACGGTCCCAGGACTGTACCTTGAGGTATGCCGAAATGACTCATTTTTGGTGAACTAAGCACACCATTAATTTTTACAACTTGGGGACGTTTGAAAAGGTAGCTTTTTATCCATTCTAGATCTGAACCATTTAATCCAATGTTTCTTAATTTACTTATTTATATTTCATTCTATATATATATTTCATTCTTTCATTTCGTGCAAAAATACTGTTTATTTATTTATAAGTACATGTTACATGATTAATACATTTACTTGAGAAGATACAAGGCAGCTGCCTAGTACGGTGACCTAATGTATCTGGTGTGTGTATCTGGTGTGTGTTTAGTTAGTTTAGTTTTGAAGTCTGCTTGCACCGCAATATTTACTCCCACTGCGTCAAAATAACCTTGGTGCTTGCTACCGGCTGGTGTTGGGGTGTTTGCTTGAAGCAAGTGCCAGGGCCAGGTGCACTGCTAAAAGGTCAAATCGTTAATTTTAAGTTTGCTTTCTCATGTTATCCAGCCCATTAAATTGGGTCGAAACAACATTACGATTATGAGCAATTAAATGGATTAGCATTTTCTTCGAGAATTAGCACCACTGTTTTGGCAATATACCTATATATTGGCTTGGTAGTTGAGATGTAGGTATGCATCAAAATACGTCAGATCAACAGTTCAATATTTGACTTCGTAGTACCTAAGCATTCAAAAAGAAGAAAATTATGGTCTGAAAGGGATAATATTTATGTAAATGCCAATGTTAGAAGGAGCGCGCTAATATTTAAAAAAAACTATATCTAATAACACAGGTCTGCGAATTGTCATTTTTTTTTAAAATGGTAATGGGTAAATTCGAGTATGCCATCCATTTCGACCCATCGCGTAAGGATTTTCCGCAAAGTGGAAATTAAAATTTAGGCAAAACCCGCCTTACACTACTTGTGTAGAGAATGTTCAAAAGAAAAAAAATCATAAAATTATACAAATTTTAGTAATTTAAAGTCATAAAATCTTTTATTTTCATTATATACAATTATAAATCTATGTAAAATCTGCGTTTTTTAGTTTCAAGCTTCGTTTTGTGCTTTTTCTTTTGTGGGATGTTATGTTAAAATTGTTGAGGTCCACTGGAGTCGCCTACTCGAAACTCGTCACTAGAACTTTCTTCTGATTCACTTTCTGATGACGGCAAATCGTCTAGGCTTTGGGAAGCTTGTGGTGTAGGGATGCCAGGTCCGTGAGGGACTGGGCGGAGTGCCGAATCTTTGTTTGGGTAACAAATTTGTTTTATTTTTATTTTTGGTACTATACCCTTGCTCATAGCACGAACAAAAGTAGCAGTCATCGCTGTGGTTTCGAGGCTCTCTCCAGATCATGGGAACACCAAAATGAAAAGATTTAACTTTACCTTTTGACCACATTCTAAGTCCTTCAACACACCCTGAACAAACTCCATGCGGGGCCCAAGATTTGTCCTGGTCCCCTATCTTCTCACCAAATACGCAAAATACACTTTTTTTAACAAAATCAGTAATATTTCTTTGTTGTTTTTTCACTACAAATTCACCACAAATATTGCAAAAACTCTCAGAAGAATTTACACAATCTCTTGACGTCATTTTTGAAACGCACGTTACGAAAGTTGGAACAGAAATAAATAAATGAAAGGGCATGGAAGGGAGTGGGCAACTTGGGAATTTCGGCATTCTCTCATCATACTTACTATGGAAAATCCCGATAATATGATTCAACGCTGACTAATCGTCGTAAGTTACTAAATGTTTTGTTTCAGTCTATAAAACATAACATTATCTTATAATAAGTTGGAATTAATAAAAAAAATATATTTCGCCAATAAACCCCGTTTTGCGCCTTAAGATAGGCAATCCCACAGTATTTTGAGTTTTCCGGAAAAACCTTACGTGATGGAATTTGTTTGATAATTTTCCCGAATTCAGCAACCAAAAATACATGGGAATTACCTCTTATTTCAAAGAAAAAAAAACAGTCGCAGACCTGTGTAATTAATCGAAAATTGTAAAATTATTTATCTCCTCAGGCCTCGGGCCCATTTGGTCGGAAGGTTAAAATATTTTCTGTTTTGTAATTTTTTTGTTTATTTTTTACTTTTTTTATTCCTTATTATACCCACCCGCACCCGCATTATACCCACCCGCACCCGCATTATACCCACCTGCACCCGCATTATACCCACCCGCACCCGCATTATACCCACCCGCACCCGCATTATATCCACCCGCACCCGCAGAGCTACCAAAGCACTTTCAACAGTCGATCCAAATAAATGGAATGTTTCTGAAAGTATCCGAAGACTAAAAACTGTTTTGAAATGAGATAGTGAGAAAATATGCTTTCAAATTTTATAATTCGAAAAAAAACAAATAATTTTTAATGCAAACGTAAGTGAAATAATTTTTTTATGTTTTTCGTTTATCACAAATAAGGGGAGTCTGATCCTGTGTTGATCACGGCTTGACGCGTTGGTGGAGCTCTTTCGGTTTTTGTGAATAACTGTGTCAGATTACGTTCAATCGTGCTAAAAATACCTATTTTATTTAATAGATTCAGGTTGCAATCTTGAAATTGTTGTTTTTTGTGTAATTAACTTGTGAGGGCTAATAATATAATAATATCGTTAACATAACAGTTAATTGCGGGGTGAACCCACTTGTAATTAATGGTTATTAGTATTTGGCGCCGAAGGATAAAGCCACTTCATACGAGGCAGATAAGTTCCATGTTTCATTTACACTTTTCAACTAAATTATTGTTTATTTCTTTCAGCTTGGTTTTCAAAACAAACTTAATATGGATAATGAGAACGGTGGCCCGTAACCATTGGCGAAGGTAGAATTATTTATTGCATTCATTGAGGCAGGCAGTGGCGTAGCGTGAGTTCCGGCCGCCCGGAAAATTTTGCCCCTCCCCCCCCTCCCTAACTTCTACAGGTACTGACCGGGGGAGGGGGGAGGGGGGGGTAGATATCTTATTTTTTTATGCGAATTTTTATAATCCTATGTGCCGAGTACTCTTCCAATAAAATCATGCTTATAAATTCTACTACAAATTTATATATAACTGCTCTCAGAAATGGGGAATGATATGCCTGTAATAGAATTTCGCATCTTCATCACACATACGTATGTTTAAATTAAACTAAATGTGCGGTGTATCAAAACAACACTCCGAACAAAAAAATGGTTTTTCTTTGATTCTAGCGGCACTTATATTCTGAACACAAAATTGGTTTTAATTAAATCTGTATGCGGTGAATTGAAACTACACTCAGAACATCGCGGCGGAGAAATTTTCGCCGCCACCTTATTTGGGTACTCAAGCAGCGGAGGGGGGGGTTGTATTCGGAAATCCTGTTTTTTATTACGACCTATTTATACACGAGTCGGATTTTTAATTATCACATTTGACGAGTATTCTTTCAACGAAAATCATGTTTATAAATTCTACTCCAAAGTTGATTGATTGATACTGCGTTAGAGTCCCCAAATAATAGTTACACACGCAATAATCAATTTCTCAGAATTTTACAGCATTATGTAACTCAAATGTAAAACTTCACTCGATGCACGAGGAATCTGTAACTCGTTATTTAATTTATTGTTATAATACGTTGTATTCTGAACACAAAACCAGTTTGTATGCGGTGAATTAAAACTACATTCAGAACATGAAAATGGTTTATCTTTGATTCTGGCATTAAATGAATAGTCTGCAACTAGAATTTTATAACTGCACATCGAATAACATAATGTTTTCCATCGAAATGTGTCAGCAGATGAATCCAACTGGAATTTTACATTCTGTACTGGTTTAAATTAAATCTGTACCTGGCGAATTAAAACTACACTCAGAACATGAAAATGGTTTTTCTTTGATTCTGGCAGCACATACATAGCCTGCAAATAGAATATTATAACTGAACTTCAAATAAGAGGATGTTTTCCTTTGAAATGTGTCAACAGATGAATCCACAACTGGAAATTTACATTCTCAACACAATTTTTTTTTTAATTAAGTCTGTATGCGGCGAAATAAAAGTACACTCAGAACATGATAATGGTTTTTCTTTGATTCTGGCAGCACATACAGGATGCAGAGTCTGCAACTAGAACTTTATAACTGAACTTCGAATAAGATAATGTTTTACTTTGAATTGTGTCAGCAGACGAATCCTCAAATGGAATTTATCATTCTGAAAACTGGTTTAACCCTTCGAATAATAAGAGAAAATATCTATAAACTTTTGCCTGTCAAAGTTTGCGCACAAAATTTCCGGTTCTTCCCTCGCAATTTAAAAGTTCCTTTTTATTGTTTTTTTTATCCTTTTGCAAAAAACAAAATTGTTCTAAAATCTAGATATAGTAATATTTCTGACGTGCTTATTAGAACATTATTGTTTCTAAATATTAAAATTTTGATATTGGAAATGTGGATTGGTTCAAAAATTCACGCCTGCAAATATTCGAATTAAATACCTAAATAGAATAAACTTAAAATTTTAAATACAGATTCCTTTTCTTAAAAAAAATGTAATAAAACTGGATCTTGGGTGGGTGGGGATTGGAAGGTGGAGGAGGCGGAGTGGGAACCCCCCTAATACTATGCGAGCGAAGCCGGGAGCAAAAGCTAGTATCTTATAATTTAAAGCTAAAATAAATAAAGTAGCTCACATCCGTACTAGCTATTTGATATACCCTTTGATAATAAAAATAATTTTTCAGTTTGGTTGGGTATTTTGATCTCAAAGCCAAAATTAAAATTTGTATGAAGCGGGCCAAAATGTCCCGCGAAAACATTCCTCTTTATAATTTATTTTAATGTGAATACCGCACAAGAGTCCCAACTACTTCCGTCTGAAGACTGTGAGACCCCAAATGGGAAGGGCTGTGAGGCCGAAGGTAGTGGGGGTTGGGAAGGAGGTGAGGAAAAGGAAGGTGGGGTAAGTACTTGGCTAGATCTGATCATCTAACGCAGGGTTTCCCAACCTTTATTTCGCCGAGCCTCCCCGAACCAAATTTTTTATTTTCAAGACCGTTAGGCACAAAATTCTCCCCGTTTCGGGACGTTCCAAATATAAATAAAACCGTATTCAATATTTTTGCGACAATATCTTTCGTAATTTTTTAACAATCGGGTGTCACCTCCCGTCGGGTGTAGTGTCACCCCCCCCGTCGGGTGGCACCCGGGACGGTACGCTCCCCCCCCTCAGTTAACAAAAGTTTCTACAAAAATAAGAAACACATTTTTTTATATTAACTAAACTATTTATATGAATAATATAATGTCACACCACAAAGTATTTGCTTTCTTCGATAATATTTATATGAATTTCAAATAGGTACATATACAATACATATACAATATATTTATTTATCATGGATCTTTAATAGAACAGTAGGTTCACTAACGTACAACTAAAGGTACAACATTATTTTTTTATTATTTTTTACGCACCAGATTTAAATGTCCGGGTTTAATTTTCCCCACAGGAAAAACTAAACCCTTTCACACACTTCCCAAATGATCATCTGGTCAATCCACGTTATGCAATTGCACTATATGTACTATAATTACAAAACAATACAAGAACAACATGTCAACCTACCAGAGACCAGATGGGAAAATAATTCACCGACTCCAGATATTTTCATATCAGAGGGTTCGGCTCTGTGGAATTCCTAATTGAACCTATAAATCCTACTGATCCCTCAATATAAATATTTAAAAAATCTTTTGTAATCCTACATGTATTTAAAATTACCGATTTTTGCATTTTTATATATAAATTCTTTGACAAATCTAATACGCCTAAATTTTGAATCAGAGACCTAGGTATAATGCCAGTAGCCGAAATAGCAAATGGTAATATTTTTATAGTCCGAGAATGCCAAATTCTTTTAATCTCATTTCCTAAATCTGTGTATTTTCTAATTTTTTCAGAAACAGTTTTTTGAATATTACAGGAATTTGGAATAGCTACATCAATGATATAAGTTATTTTTTTAAATTTTGTCATGTAAAACTATATCAGGGTACCTAGCATGGTCGATCGACATAGGTTTTATCGAAAATGTCGATAACTGGTCATCGCTCCTGAGCACGACTGCAGACCGCTAACGAACAAATAACAGTTCGCGTCAAATAAATTAGGAACCCTTAGTCGATGTGAACAGTTGTTTATTCGTTAGCGGCCTGCAATCGTGCTCGGGAGCGATGTCAAGTTACCGACATTTTCGATAAAACCTATATCGACCGACCATGCTATGACTAATTGTTCTGTCTGTTAGGGAATAAATTCGGTGTTTGGGCTAAATTCCTAAAAAATAAAACTAGTTATTTTTATACTAATTTGGGGTCGGGGAATCCGAATCTGAAAGAATTAGGCGGCGGCAAGCAATATTAACTGAATTAAACGACTTTAAAAAAAATTATACACATACAGGAAAATAGCCATTTTGAAAGAATTTTGATTCCTAGAAAATCAAACTAGTTATTTTTATACTAACTATGGGCTGGGGAATCCGATTCTGAAAGAATTAGGCCGCGGCAAGCAATATTAACTGAATTACACGACTTAAAAATTTTCTATACACACACACTTGAAAATAATCATTTCGGAAGTATTTTGACACACGTAGTACAAAGATCATAGAAAAACAAGAAATATACAAAAACATGTGCCGGCAGTGTTACCAGCTCTCAAAAATATTTATCCTCCAATATTTTCTTCAAGTTCATCATCGCCAAAACACTAATTTGAAATGAATGAAAACCACAGAAAAAATACATTTACGGGAAACTAATATACAGGAACATGTACTGACAGTGTTACCAACTCTCAAAAATATTTATCCCTATATCAATAATTTCCGACACGATAATTCTTCACATAACACATTAACCTGATGAATTACGACTATCTCAACGGCGTATTCTTAAACCAAAAGTATGAAAATTCGTAGTCTTAAAAATGCGTAACCTAACGTTAGGTTTGTGTAACATGGTTTGTGCCCCTCTAAACCGCCTGCTCGCGTCCCTAACCTAACCTAACCTAACGCTAGGTTTGTGTAACATGGTTTGTGCCCCTTTATACCGCCTGCTCGCGTCACGGCAAAAAAACATCCCTGTTTTCAAGTAGTTTAGCAGCTACGCCGGGTTTATGTAACATGGTTTGTGATACAAAAGTGAGTAAAATTTATAAAAAATAAGTACTTAAAATATAAACATGTTATTTTACGTTATAAATATTACTGCTTAATGGCAACACTTAATTTTGTGTGGTAAAAACATCTATGTTATCGTGTTTTTCTATGATCTTTGTACTACATGTGTCAAAATACTTCCGAAATGATTATTTTCATGTGTGTGTGTATAGAAAATTTTTAAGTCGTGTAATTAAGTTAATATTGCTTGCCGCCGCCTAATTCTTTCAGATTCGGATTCCCCGGCCCATAGTTAGTATAAAAATAACTAGTTTGATTTTCTAGGAATCAAAATGCTTCCAAAATGGCTATTTTCCTGTATGTGTATAAAATTTTTTAAAGTCGTTTAATTCAGTTAATATTGCTTGCCGCCCCCTAATTCTTTCAGATTCGGATTCCCCGACCCCAAATTAGTATAAAAATAACTAGTTTTATTTTTTAGGAATTTAGCCCAAACACCGAACTTTAGCCATAAATCCTTCTATTTCTGTGCTCAACTCTCCAATACTCAACCATTTGTTTGACGATTTTACATTTATATTTCTTAGTGGTCTTTTAATTATACATATTATTCTATCATTATTTTTTATTTACTTAATTTATATTTTTATAATTAGATAATGTCTAACAACTTTCAAAGTAATTTTAGAACAAATAAAAAAAACTTTTAAAGTACTATTGAGATACTTGAGCTTGCATGCTCTGTACCAGATGGTCGATTATGGTCTTTGTTAGAGCTTTGCTTTGAATAGATTTTTTTTTCGGAAATGCAAACGTACCTATGCCCCCCCTGACATTTCTCTACGCCCCCCTAGGGGGGCGTGCTCCCCCGGTTGGGAAGTCCTGATCTAACACTATTAAAGCCATTTCAAGCAATATTTCAATTTTCAATGGTAGTCTTACACCAGGGAGATACTGAGAGTAACTTCCACTTGGGAAGACATGGAACTATGGCACAATCGAGTATCAGATGATTGAGCTGGGTTTTTTTTTACATTAGCTCCGCACACATTGCCCTTAGGAAAATAATTTCCCACAGGATACTGTGAGTTTAAGGAACTTGGGACTGAAAGGATTCACCGGCTTGATGAGACACCGAGACACTGGAGCCAGGATGCGGCTAATGGTCTTCGACAATAGGGTGACCGCAACCTTCCAGCACCAAGCGCCACTCCTGAGTGAGCGCTGGGCCCGAGCTCACTCAAGACCAAGTCCTACTACATATTTGATTATAATATAAGCCATACTGACTAACTACGTAACGGCTACATGTTTAGATCATATCTATGTAAGAGAGAGAGAGACAAATGAAATCAGCTCATGCGTATGCGAAACTATCATAGCGGACCATTACCTTATTGCGACCACGATTCGTTTCTCTACTTATGAGATAGGTACCTCCAATAAATCGCACCGTACGAAATATACAGTAATATCGGAAAAAAAAAGTGGATCTACTGATTGAAATCACAAATTGGAATGAAATACTAAACATAACGGAACCTAACTTAATATATGAAGAAATTAAATCTAAATTTAAATATATTTATGAAAAAAGTACCATAACTAAATCAAATACAAATAAACATCGTAATAACCAAAAAGATTGGATAAATTATAACCTCATTGAAAATATACAACTACGAGACACACTATGGAGAAAATGGAAAAACACCCCTAACAATAAATTATATGAAATCGAATACAAGAAATACAGAAATAAACTGAATAAAAAAATATTAAACACAAAAAAAATATATTATAATAATAAATTTAATCATTGCTTTAAAGACATTAAAAAAACATGGAATGAAGTAAATCAAATATTGGGAAGGAAAAATAAATCCGATTGTGACGAAATCATATCTAAATATTTCTTAAATTCTCAAGCGGCGGATGTGACGGTAGAAAACTTTGCAAATTTCTTTGACGAGGGCGTAAATCAGTTATTACACGAATGCAACGTTCGAGCGTCCGAGTGGAATCAAGAACATTTGCAACATTCAATGTACCTACCAAGAGCTAATGCGAAACAAACTGAATGCATTATCGGACAAATGAAAAACTCCAAGACACCGGGCGTGGATTTAATTCGCATGTATGATCTAAAAAAACACGTAAAATTACTTAGTCCTATGATTACCCACCTAATAAACAGAATTATTGACACAAGCATCATTCCAGCTGAACTAAAATGCAGCATCATAAGGCCCATTTATAAAAATGGAGATCACACCGTAATAAATAATTATAGGCCTATTTCATTGTTACCGGCATTAGAAAAAATCTTAGAAAAATATATATCTATAAATTTGGATAAATATTTAAATAAATTGGGCATTATTGATGAATGTCAGTATGGCTTCCAAAAAAAAAAAGCTGTGATAAACTTCTCGAAAAATTTTCTAATTATATAAATTCACAGCTTAACTCTAGAAAACATGTACTGGTATTATTCATTGATTTCTCAAAAGCTTTCGATACACTCAGCCACACACAATTAATCAAGGTACTTGAAATCATAGGAATCCGTGGTAAACTGCTATCATTTTTCAAAAACTATTTAACAAATAGAAAAATGTACGTTAAGATTTTGAATGAAATGAATAATTTTAGATTTATAAAAACAGGAGTACCGCAAGGGTCAATTTTAGGCCCTAAATTATACATTATATATGTCATTGCCTTGTCTAAACTGTTTAAAATAGCCCGTAGATTCATTTTTGCAGATGATACTGCACTAGTTGTATCAAATGAAAACCCGGAAATAGCAATTAATGAATTGCAAAGAGACTTTAACGAGCTACTCAAATGGTCTCATGATGTAGGACTAATTATTAATGTCAAAAAAACTAAATGTATGTATATAAGATCACCGAGCCTGAAAATGTGGAATTTACCTAAAATAATTGCACACAATTTTGAATGTATACATAAAAAAATTGATAACATTTGCTACTGTGAAAGAATTGATTTTACAAATGAATATACTTACCTTGGCATAATCGTAGATAATAACTTTAAATGGGATAAACAAGTGATTAAAATTTGTAACCACCTCCGATGTTTGGCGAGTAATTTTTATAAATTAAAATTTGTGTTGCCTCGATGCACTCTCAAACTTATATATCATTCTATGGTCGAATCCATACTTAGATATGGAATTCGAACTTGGGGACACTCGAGCAAAATTAATATTAAATACATTCAAAATTTACAAACTGCTATAATTAAAAAAATTGTTAAACCTAGCATTTACAATCAAAGAAACAACCTAAAATTATTGTATGGGTCTGAGGGCCTACTTCCAATTAAAGGGCTTCTCTGGTACATTATAATTATGGATAATTCGGGAGAAAGCACGTATAAAAATTTATTGGTGCATAATCACACAACAAGATTTACTGAAAACAAAGGCCTAAAAATACCACGAATATCAAATAAGTATGGTAGCAGAACGCTCGAATATATGATACCCTTGATTTACAACATGTTAAATCAAAACATTAATTTAAAAAATAATGAGGAACCCTGCCATAAACTCACAAAAAAGTGGTTAATAAATGAACAACATATTTATCTATCTTAAATCTTATATTAAGTATTAATATTGTAACCTAGGCTAATCTGTGTTATGTAATAATATTAAATGGTAGAACCTACAGACAAGCTGATCTGTCACAGCTTTGTGGGACTACCCATATTTTATATTGTATCACATGTTATTATATTCAATTAAATAAAAATAATAAAAAAAAAAAAAAAAAAAAATTTCTTAGGTAATTATTTTTTTTAACTTATTATACAAAAATAACCACTTCCTAAAGAAATATCTCCTATATTATCATTTGTCCTTCGCGAGTTTTGTATTTAAAAAAAGGAGCTAGAAAAAACGAGCTAAGCTAGCTCTAAAGGACCTTAGTTGGCAACACTGCCCAAGTATGCAGTCAGAATAACAGAATAGTATGTATGAGAAAATAAAGGTAAGAATGTGAATGAAGTAAGGCAGTTCATCCTCTCTGCTTGCCCCTGTGGAAATGATGAGATCTCAGATCATCAATTGCTCCTATTATCGTTGGGCATGATGGTTAATCAGTTAAAGGCTATTTTAAAAAATGAGAACATCAATTCTACGTCAGATAAACTTTTTAAAAAATGTAAGAATAGTACCTATTAAAAAATAAAACTTTGTATTTAACAAACAAAATTATTTATTAACAGTAAATTAGTTTGTACATTAAAATAAACAATGATAAATGATATAATTTATACATAATTGATATAAATAATAATTTTATATTATGAATAAACAACCAGACATGCACTTTATCTTCAATCATTTACCAACAAATAAAAAATGACTCAAACATAACCAAAAATCCTCAATAAAATAAACCTAACAATTTTGTAACATAATGATGGGTAGAAGAAATATATTTCTTAGTTATTAAAACAAAAAAAAATTAAGTGAGAGAAAAAAATGACATCTAATTTTATTACTTCAAATAAGCTCAAAAATCACTGTGGTTTAAATCTGCCGGGTTTATCTTTTATGTAGATCATAGATATTCAAATTAATAGATAAGCCAGTCAGGGAAAGGGGAACAAACCAAGTTTCACAGGGAGAGGGGTGGCTGACTCCCTTTAAAGTGATTTGTCAATACATGTATTAATTCGACAGTATGCAGGCAACTCGCATTGTAAAATCACCATTCAGTAATCGAAAATAAAATCTGCTTACCAAATACTAGTCCTTTTTACAATAGCGCACGAATTGCTGGCTGCATAAAAAACTTTACTACAAATCTCAATTTGGGTAACATTCGGATTTGTTTCCAAAATGTAATATATTGTTTCACTATGTAGTACGACACTTTAAGAAATCTGTTATAATTTACCTACCTCACTCAATTTTAGTGATTAAAAACAAACCAGATCCTGTGCAGAAAAGTCCCACAATGGACTGCGCCGTAAACCTTTGCCTTACTTTACTTTTCTGTGCAGTACCTGGCAATCTGCGCTTTTTGGTGGTCAATGTACGACTGGTATCATTGTTTATTCAAAGCATTCTCGAACATTCCTAGTGCCAAAATCCAGCTTGTCGAAGTGATACCCAAATTTTGTGTTACAGCAAGTCTACCAATTTGGATGTCTATGACATAATGCAATATGGGTGCAATACCAAAGTGGCAAATCCGCATTTTTGCCAGTTTTGAGTATGCTCAGTTTAAAATTTTTCATTTTAAATGGAGCATACATACCCTGCCATTTATTTTGTTATTACACATTATTATGTTCAAACTATAGTTAACGATATGTAGTTTACAAGAAATGAAAAACTTTGGGTTTTTATAATGATGCATTAAGAATAACATGTGTTGAATGTACTTTTATTATGTTGTATAGATAAAAAATAAAAATAAAACATAGATAATAATGTTGATTATCAGCTAAAGAACACTAAGGCTACGTCCACACAAATAGGTGGCTTGCTTAGTGCCTAGAGCCTAGCAAGTCACATAGCAAGTAGCTTAGTAAAACGAACGTTCTAGAATTTTCGCGATCGGCCGCACTGCGCGCTTGGCGCTTAGCTAGTCGCTTAGCGTGTATCAAAGTACATGTGTTGGTTTTTGTCACGAGGCGCGAGGCATTTTAGAAGAAAAAAATGGATGAACGTGCCGACAAGCAAATGACCAAGGCACCTAGCGACACACCACGCAAACCACCTTCAGTGCGGCTACCGTGTATCCTAGCAAGTAGCCAGAATGCAAGCCACTAGGTTCTAGGTGCTGAGCAAGCTGCCTGTCTGTGCGGACGTAGTCTAACCGATATAGAAATAGAAACTGATAAAAAGACTTATTCCTTCAAACTGCAAAATTCAATTTATAATTTAATTATCTTAAACTTATCAAGATGCATACCTAATTTAAATAACAAATGCCTTTTAAAACCAAATTTTAAAATAAAAAATTAATAATACTTGCGTTTGAGATTTATTAAAGCTAATATATACATAACAAAATCACTTTATGAAATAATTGATTATCCTATCCTACTTTCTTTTAACTAAAGGTGTACCGCTGATAGTTACCTTGTAACTTCCCGTCTTTCTCATTACTTACATGTTATGTAACAATTAAATAATAACCTGGTAGATACTTTCAGTATCACCCTTGTGAATAAATTTCAGCCCAAGAAACACTAACTTGTGAAAGACCACAATCAGAATCGAAATGTTGCTTTAAATGGCTTTAGCCGTATTTAGTTACCACATCTAAATATAAGGTCCTTCTATTCCCTATCTCCTTTCCCTCACCACTACCTTCCGTCTCACAGCACGCCCTAATTGGGTATGCCATGGTCTCACCAGCTACAGGCAGTTGAGACTCTTGTGCAGTGTTGACATAAAATAATATTTAACCCCTCAGGCCTCTTCCATATTTTGTCAGAGGGTCAAAATATTTCCGCTAGTCAATAAAATCCAAATAAATGGAATATTTCTGAACCTTTCTGAAAACTAAAAACTTTTTTTAGAAAGGTGATAAAATGCGAATGTTATTAATCAAAATAAACATATAATTTTTGAAGCATAAAAATTTTGCATGCAAACGTAAAAAAAGTTTTTAAAATGGCTCACCTTAAGTTTTTTCTAATTAAAAATAACGATAATGAAAAAAAAAAACATTACACATTTTATTAGACAAATATATTATAAACGTTATTGTCACCTCACTTTTTTATTGTGCAACGTAAAAATAATTAATAAAAAATTCTTATGTTAATATGTAAAGATTTGAATATAAAACGGGATATTGTCTTTTTCTAACACTGTTTACATCACATTTCTCACTATGATAGTAAGGGAGACAACGGTTTCCAGGAGACCTACATGAATTGTTCTGAAAAACAAAAATATTAGCCTGAGGGGATTAAAAAAAAGACGAAAGAGAAGTTACAACGCAGCTCAAAGTGGCAGGACCGTATCACAAGTACTCAATTGGTGGACAGGCGCATCTGTCCGTACATGCCAAGATCAACTCGGGCATTATTTTCCCATCTATCGACCCACAAGCTGGAAAACTGCTGTAGTAGTTTTTCAATTCCTCCTTCGGGAGCATCAGCTGTTATCTTCATGGATTTTATCTTACACTGCTCACTCTCCCTGAACCAGTTTCCTTGCATGTCCGATTCTTGCATATATTTGAATATTTGGCTACAACCTTCCAAGTCCACATTTGTAAATGATGGAACATGCTGAATCAGCTTTTTCAGAGATAATACAGTCAATCCGGTGTTATAACGTATGATGATGGTGTGGAGTTCTTCGCACTTTGAGAGAGATCTGTAAAAAAAAAGGAATATGTAATTAAAAAGTGACTTTATATTCAATGAGGCACGGTTATCATGTAGAATTAGTTGATAACCTTTCACTGACAGCTATGGTCGCAACATACATTTTAGGACCGCTCAGCGCCCACGGGTATTGTGTTTTTAATTCAAAGCCAATGCATAAAAAGAAAGTGGTTTCTTTAAGGTTATAAGAGTATCCATTCTCAATGCTACTACCTACTGTAAATTTTTAAACGTGGACGAAATCACATGGTCATTAAAAGTGGGTAGCCATTGTTTGTTGCATGAGGAACTGATAAACATTCAGTGAGTCATTCATCTCTTGTTCATGGTGAGGTTGTGGAGATGAAGTTATGTTGATCCTGAACTCAGCCCATTTACCAACATGTATTACAAATATCTAAATTTTAATAATAAATAAATCCTCTTTAATACCTTCATGAGACAAAAAATGCTTGATGGAGGGTTCAGTTTAGAAGAGCAATTTGATTATTTGAACCGCTTGACAACAAGTTTATTCTATTAGATAATTGTTTAATTGAATTATACTGACCTTAATATTTGTGTAACATCAGCATCTGTAAGATCACACCTCGACAAATCTATCTCTGATAGTTTGGCGTAGATACAGTTATCCATAATCGTAGAAATGAATTCTCCATTCATATTCAGTCCTTCCAATCGCAGTACACAAATTACTTGTGGATCTAAGGATATTAGAATGTTCCTTAAAAAGTTTCGACTGAAAGAATTCAAGCTCAGATCAAGCACTTCTAAATTTCCGAAATTAATCGCCTCTTGATTATTTTCTAATGATTGTGAATTTATATCGCAAGCCTTCAAATTCAATGATTTGAATCTAATGTAATGCGAAAGTTTCATTATGTGCCTGAATCCAATATCTCCTAGAGGATTGTAACTAAGGTCCATCTCGAGATGATTTTGTAAGATGGATGAATTTGGTTTCTCAAACAAGAAAATTAAACTCTTCACTCCTTCTGCGTCTATAAAATTTCCACTCAAATCGATAACCTTTATCTGAGATAGAGAAGATAAACATTGCGCCAAATGTTTTAATCCATCGTTTCCAAGAAAGTTATTGGCTAAATATAGTTGTGTTAGGTTTGTTTGATGATTGAGCGACTTAAAAACTGGTTGAATCTCAGCTGGTGATAAACATAGGTTTGGTAATCGGAGGCTGTGGGTCGCTTGGCTGGATTCCAGCATATTTCTAAGATGTTCATCAATATCTGAAAATAAAAACAGATTATGTAATAGATATTCACAGAAGTATTATAATGCAGATACGGCCATTGTAACATTGACTAAGGGTCGACCGAGACAGGTTTTTCATTCTCGGCCGAGACCGAGAATAAATTAAAATCTCGGCCGAAACCGAGAATAGATAAATTGACAAAAAAAATGAAAATGCGCTATTTTTGCATAATATAGTATATTTAAGAATGTAATAATAATTTGTTTTAAAGCGCCGCATCCGCGCTCAAAAGGAAGAAGATGGAGAGATATGTAATTACGAATGTTAGAGGAGCGCGCTAATATTTAAAGCGATAAAATCGATGCGAAAATTGCGAAAATATTTAATAAAACATGACACATTTAAAATAGAGCAAAAATCTCGTAGAAGGTATCTTAAGTATCATTAAGAAACATTTTGAATTTTTTTCACAACTATAACTTGTAAAATAACTGAAACAAACGTGTTTAAAATAATTTTTGGAGCATACTTTGTGACTTTTTTCTATCGAGGGAATTGTAAATAATTTGCGTTTCGGCGTGGAACTTCACCTGATTTATACATGTGTGTTACATATTTGACCAATGTGGGCCTCACAGGGTGCTTTACCCGTGCTGAGGACCTCATTTTACAGTTTGATATGATTTATTTATTTTTATTTAAGATACATATAAAATAAAAACTAAAGAAAAAAGAGACTCAACAATAACATATGAGAATTGAAAGAAAGAAAATAGAGCAAAACAAAATAGAGTAAAATAACACTAAAATAAAACAATAGAATAAAACTATATAAATAGGATAGATACATATAAACTGATAGTGAAATTAAAAGGTTTTATATATTAGTGAGTATTGCAATGGTGTTTATGTCTATGTGTTTTTTATTTTTTTTTATTTTTTTTTATGTTGCGATTTTTTTGTAAAGTTGTCTTTTTTGGTCTTTAATCCATCTTTTAATTTTGAGTGTGAAAAGTTTTTTGTTTTCTTCTTTTTTAAAATCGAGTGAAAGATGGTTGAATGCTTTTATTGCCTGGTATTTGTGATGTCTTTGTCCAAAGCTTGTGTTTATCGTCGGTGTTTTTAAGTTTTGTATGTATGCTTGTCTAACTGGTCTATTAAGAGGAACGCATGCGTGGCCTGTTTCATACAAAATTTTGTTTTGGATTTACGGCTAAAATATCAAATTAATTGTTTTTTTCTTTTTTTAAAATAATAAGTTAGGCATGTATACAGTTAGGATGTGAATCCGATTTTCGATTTTTGCTTTAAATTATAAAATATAGGCCCCAAAAGATGACGATTTATCCATGAATTTAGGAGGCAACTTTGGAATTTTTTTCTGGGCATATGGACGCAATTTAAAAAAAAAACTCCTCACATCCTGAGTCAGGAATATGATGAAGTATACGATAAAATTTTATTCTGCACTGAAAACAGTTTTATTCGTGTAAAAAACCGAATTTATAATACGCGCAGATTTGTAGTAAAATTACTTAGGTTTTTTGTTGTTGTCTCATCCACTCATTTGCCAGCCGGACGGGGCAGCTTGTACGGGGTAGCTTGCGCGGGTCGGGGGAATGAGTAAAATCGCGCCAGACAAACTAATACATACATAACTCAATCGCCATACATTAACAATGGGTGTATCTATGTCTTTGTTTGTTGACAATATGCAGGTGTTCGTTGTTTTAGAATCGTTTTCGAATCGTTACCGAAAAAATCGAGAACCATATTCAACGTATTTGTGTTTACTTGGTAGGTAGTAAGATTATCATTTTTTGCAGTTCAGCTTTTATTTTTTAAATATTTTCTACGATATCGGGGTACCTACCTACCTAGGTATTTATGGCAGTGAGGCATGGGAACTGGCAGAGGAGAATGAAAGTAGGTACCTAGACTGAATGCGAGGCGGGTATGCGTACCACTGCCCCGGAAACCATTTATTGGATAACCAACACTTCTGCCATAGGTCATCCCAAATGGTTCGCTACGTTTGGTGACTTAGCAGGGTTGCCCGGGTTCATGGGGTGAGGTTTGTCCGAGTCTTGGTGGCGGATGCGTCTGCCCACCAGCTGCATGGCAGGCCGGATCGGGAGAGAATGGTTGAGGGAAACCCTTTGACGTCTCCAGCCATAGGTACTCTCTCTGAACATCGCCTTGCATCGCAGTGGGAGGGATGGATTCTTGCATCCGTCACTCCTAGATGCACTGACCCACAGATTCCTAATCATCCGCAATACTTACCCTTTTATTTTTCAGAACTTCCTCTTCTTCCTTTCCTAAAAAGACCCCTTATTTTCCTCAGGGCCTCCTGTGTGGAGCTAATGTTAAAAAAGCTGTAAAAAGAGATCCCTGAGGCGTATGCATAGAAAACAAATATATATATACATAGTAAATTCCGAGACGCCGATTTTGGAACTTTACAGAATAATTGAATGTGAGGTTACACATATTATTTGACTTTCAAATCTGACATATTAACAAAGGACAAGATTATGTTTTTATACAATAGCTCCACACATGCCCAGAAGAAAATAATTCTCCCCTATAAGGGCCTATGTCATCTTCGGGGATGCTGAGTGGAGGGTATTTTTAGGAAAGGAAGGAGAGGATGTTCTGGGAAATAAAAAGGTAGAAGGGGTGGGTGAAATTGTTATTATTTTGAATTTAAGTTTTCTAAAGGTACAATATTTTATTTAATACTGGCGAGTTCCTGGCATGCGTTGCAATGTCACTTAATAAAGACATTGTTTCTCCCTGCGTGTCCTTTCCCATTCGTCCCGTTCCCTTTCCTCTCTCTCGTACCCTTCTCCTCACGTTTTCCCACTCTGTCTTCCCTCTCTCCACTCCCATCTTCCGCTTCTCCCGTCCTGCTAACTCCCCTCCCTCCTCCCGCATTCCATAAATTCAGTCCCGATACTTTCAGTTTTCAAACAGCTCGCGTGCCACTTAAAGCATACATACCTAGTATATTTGCGGCACGTTCCAGAGTGGAAGATACTCTCAGTATCGCCCTGATGTAAGACCACCATTCAGAATTGAAACGTTGCTTGAAATGGCATTAGCCGTGTTTGGTGACCAGATCTGAATAGCCAGGTACTTCCCCACCTTCCTCTTCCCGATCTCTTTCCCCTCCCCACTACCTTCAGCCTCACAGCATACTCCAATTGGGGATGCCGTGAGGCATCTCACTGGCTTCAGATGGGAGCAGTTGGGACTCTTAAAATTCTAATAATATTTCTAAAATTCTAAAATTCTCTTAATATTCATAAAAAAAAAATCTTACCACTATATATATTAACCATCGCGGGCATGCGCACATCAAATCCCCAGAATTGCATCGCAATAGGATGATTGGTTTAGCAACGCGTATGGAACAAACATACATACAAGCAAACATACATTGATTTTTATACATAGATGTTTCGTAGAGTTCCTTGCAGAATTCTATCATTATTTTTTCCGGAGCTCTTCTAACAATACATGTCTCAGCTAATATTGAATGAACTAAGCAAAAGGGTGATTTCTCGTCTTGACGAAAATATATTGACATATAAAATTAAAATTTTGTTTCTGTGGTTTCTCGCGTTTTTACTGTGTACACGTCGAAACGCGGGACACCGGACACACTAACACCATTACGAAATATGTCGGGAGTCTCCCATATTATAGGACGTGTCGCTATAGATATTATCAACAAAAGGGGCATTGCACCGTCTTCGTGCAAGTATTCGGGCATGGAAATAAATGCCTTATTTTGTAACGCTCAATTTTACTTATTTACAATTTAACGTCATTCATCCGATTCCCGTATCTCCTATAACAATATAATATCTCCGTTAATTTCAAGGCACTACACAAAAAGATCATTCCTCGTATTCTCCGATAAAATGATGTTACATAATAATTACGCGCCCTTTTCTTTAAAACTCTATAACACCATATTTTGCTCGCTAGCGCTGCAACTAAATACCACTACATAGAAATCTTCCCTTCCCGCCTCCCCGCTACACACCGCAAATACAATATTTCGTTAGAAAGGGACAAACGAAAGACATGAGAATTGAAGATCTACTTCGGTCGCCGGCAAACAATGGTCTTAATGGTTTGTGTTTGTTGGAGTTTGTGTTTTTGGTCAAAGATATAGTTAAGAAGTGTTTTTATGTATAATTGTCGTATATCAAGTCCGTCGAACATGTTGAATATTTGGTCTGTGTCAGTCATTCTGTGTTTTTTTAGTATAATCTTTAAGGGTATATTACCGCAAGCGCAGCATATTTAGGGATTTTTGATGCAGTTTTAAGAACATTTCTATATTGTTTATTAGAAAAAAATATTATGTTTTGAAAAAATAAACTATTCTTCTAAATGGTGCGTTAAAAAAACGTGTTAAAATGTTTAAAACAATTGCGTGAAAAAATATTTACAAAACCTCTAAAAATAGCTTAAAGTTAGATTATATCTTTTAATTCTAAATACAGGAGAATTATAAAAAATACACATTATCACCACATCAATGTTGTCTAAACGACTGAATAATAAAATTATTTTAAAAAGCATTAAAACAATGCTTAAATAAATAAAAACAGTTTTTCAATATCACGATATTGTTATTTTGTCTCACGCCATTATATAAACCAAGACACGAGTTATTTCCAGTCAGTATGCGAGATGATTTCAGAGTGAAAGCACGTCAAATTTTACAAAAAATAAATACGTAAATGTGTAGGCACATAAGAAAAGGGGTCACACTAAAGGTTAGTCGTTATGTTATTGTGTTTTATTTCAGAACCAAGTTGACTTTTTTACTAGAACTTCCATTTCGCGGCCACCTGTTTGCAACCAGCGGCATAGAATGGTTTAGAGTGCCCCTTTACCCGTATTTTCGTATTCCTAGTTTTATTTATTTACGTCCTACTGTGCTTTTACATAAATTAGGTAAAGATAAAGATATATATAGTATTGTTCACTTTGCAGACATATTATTAGTATTTTTTAGTGAACAAAAGATAATAATTGAGAATAGTAGGGAAAAAGTTCCATAATAACACGAAACGATCCTCACCATATATATCTCCCAGTACGAATCTAACAAACCTTGTAGCAATAATTAAAACTACCAAATGTGAATAACCAACAAATTGTGCTATTTCATATTGAAAAATGTTAGTTCACATTCCTGCCGCAAGTTTTTAATGAGAACTATGGAATATAATATGAATATTTTTGTAGTTTCGTAGGCTATAATCTCAAGGGCAAATATTGTGATGTAACTCTTATTTAATATATGCATTGGAAATCAGAATTTTCGTGCCACTCCAAAATTTCAGACCCCTTAGTAAAGAAGTTTAACTTCAAAAATACAGATCAACATTTAGAAAAGGAAAAATATATTATTTACTAAGGAGTGATATTCTCTTATTTTTCAATGAGGTGTTTGTGAAGGGTTCGTTTCATTACTAATACGGAATCCCCAAATATATCGACAATTTTATAATCTAGATTATGCCGTAGATTTATAGGTGTGTGAACTTTGTAGTTAGTTTGAATAAAAACACAGGTTATATCTGTTGTATTATTAAAAACACAGGTTATAAACCTTTTAAATTGGATTAACTAGGCATTATCACCATGGAGTAGTTGTTAACACTGTCCAAAAGATCTTATAAGACAAAATATGCTGCTTTATCTGGCGCAGCTGTAATTATTGGATATAGGACAAAGAAAGTTTTGTATATGGGTGTCAAGAATAAGTTTTGTATGACTTGCACTCGGGCCTCAAATAAAAGCGTAACCCCACCCAAACATAAGTGCTATAAGAATTACGAAGGCTCTTCAAGCGGCATGGAATCTGAAATAATTGTTGAAGGATTTAAAAGCTCAGTAGCTACATATGGATTAATATATTCCAAGTTAATAGCAGATGGCGATTGTAGCACTTACAAGAAAATATTAGAAGCTCGACCCTATTCCAATAAAACCGTAGAGAAAATTGAATGTCGGAATCACCTTCTACGTAATTATATAAATAAAATTAATTTACTTTCATTAGATACCCAGTATAGTTTTATCATAATATATTTTATAAAATTCTTTTTCTAAAATGAATTTGGTTCATATTCATAATGGTAGTCAATCGTACGGTCAAGTATTACGGCAGTCAATCAAGTTATGTTTAATTACCAAACTTTGGTGGATTATTTTTAAAACCTGATTGTGCCTAAATGTATACTCGGACGGCGCTAATATAGAACATCCCGATATAATATGTTCTATAGTTTCCGGAAAAGCCAAACATTTTCTACATAAATCATCAATTTGATTTATATCTTTGATTATATGCTTCCTATAATTTGTGTATTAATGACTCTATCTTGAATGGCAAACATAAATCCTTCTATTTCTGCGCTCAACTCTCCAATACTCAACCATTTGTTTGACGAAAGTTTGTCAACATACGTTTGGTTGAGATAATTGAAGTGTTTTGCATGAATAATTTTATTTGACCAGGAATCTAATAATTCCTGGTTAGTATTTATAAGAATTTTGGCATTCTCGTCATATAAATTTAAAGGTGTAATGTTTATATCTGCCTTGCAAATTATTTTGTGCATTTCTGAGCTATTGGCTTTCCTATGGAAAAAATTTCAAAGCATTTCTACCTGATTGTGTTTCAAAGATGTTATTTTGATTACACCTCTACCTCCTAAATTTCTAGGTAAATTAATTCGTTCTATAGCTGAATTTGGATGATGGCAATTAAAATTTAATAACGTTGTTCTAATTAATCGTTCTAAACTATCTAAATCTGTATTCGACCATTTAATTATGCTAAATGAGTACGTTAGTAGAGGTATTGCCCAAGTATTTATTGCTTTTACTAAATTTTTAGCAGATAGATTGCATTTTAAAAATTTTCTGATCCTAGTTTGAAATTTAATCCTAATATCATTTTTAATACTAGTGTGATCTAATCTATTCGATTGCGGGTATCCTAAATATTTATAAACCTCACCCCCTTTCATACTTTTAATTTTGAAATTTCTAAATATACCCTCGCCTCCATCTACAATTTTGCCTTTCTCTATATGGATCGTTTTACATTTATCTAAACCAAAAGTCATTTTAATATCATCTGAAAAATTTTAACTACCTTAATCATTTTCTCTAAATGTGATTCAGAATTTGAAAATAATTTTATATCATCCATATATAATAGATGTGAAACTATACTACTCTCTCTTGTATTACCGTTAATTTTTATTCCAAACTTGCTTTTAATTAACATTTTAGACAGAGGATTCAATGCTAAGCAAAATCAAAGAGGACTCAATGAGTCTCCTTGAAAAATCCCTCTTTTTATTGAAATGCCCGGTACTACTATTTTCTTACCTTTTAAATTTACTAGTAAATCTGTATTCCAAAAGGACATAATATTTTTCAAAAATCTAATTATAATTAGCCACGAGTGCGGGACACTATCAAAATATAACTTTTACATAAATATATAATTTTTATATATGTATATAACTTTTTGTAAACAATAATAATAAATATTGAAAATGACCGATATTTTATTTATCTTTCCAATATATTCAGATATAATTATGATCACATATTACGAAAATAATGCGAAATTGAATACCGTATTGTTTTGGCATCTGTCAATGAAGAACTAATGCCTACCGTCCAGCAGTGTAGTTGGTTGTATCGAATAATTTATCAAACAAGTTTGATCAAAATCTGATAAAGAGTCATAAAATCATGAGCTCCTCCTGCAATAGGTAATGTTTCTATCTAAATTTACCTAAAACATGCGCATTCAATTTAATAAACATAATTTGAAAGATGCCCAAATTCATGTTCAAATCTTACTCAAGTGTACCATCTAGTCTAGATTCTTCGCTGCTCTGACTTCGTCGGCAAGCGCGCAGCGGTTCCCCGTTCGAGCATACTTCATACTTCCCCACCCCGAAATATTATTTCGGTTTTGGTAAATTACCCCTTAAGATGGTTCTCTGTGTGGTTTCCATATGAGCAATAGCTGAGTTTGTTGCTCCTCCCCAAACAATGATTCCATATTCTATTATAGATTGGCAGAGTGCAAAATATATTGTTTTCATTTGTTTTAGTTTGTATATGTTTCTTTGTTTCTTATGGTTAGGAAAAGATGTATTGTTTTGAGGAGTTTATTGGTGATATGATTTATATGATGTGCCCATTTGAGATTATGATCAATTATGATTCCTAGACATTTTATTTGGTCTGTTTTTACTAAAGCAGGGCAGTCGCAGTTTTTGGTGTTTAAACAATCGTGTATTTTTATGGTGTTTGTTTTATTTGTTGGCTGTCCCGTGCTATTTATACTGTACGTTGTGAATTTTGTTTTCGATATATTTAATGTAAGTATGTTTGTGTCTAACCATGTTTTCACTCGCGTGATTCCTAATTCTGCTGTATTATACACATTGTTCCAGTCTTTAGATTTGAAGAGTAATACTGTGTCGTCCGCATAACTAATTATTTCTCCGTCTATTTCCAAATTACAGAGTTCATTTATGTAGATAGTGAATAGCACGGGCCCTAGTATGCTTCCTTGTGGAACTCCATATGTAATTGGCAGTGGTTTACTAGTATGGTGATTAATTTTAACTTGTTGGGTTCTGTTGCTCATATAACTTTTCATTAGTTGGAGTTCCTTGCCTAAGATACCAATGTTTTCTAATTTTTTAAATAGGGTTTTGTGGCAGATTGAATCGAAGGCTTTAGCTAAGTCTAGGTATATCGCTATGCATTTTTGCCCTTGATCTAGGTTGCTATGTATATAATCTATTACATATTCTAAAGCTTCTTTGGTACCTCTTTTTTCTCTAAATCCGTATTGTTTATCCGAGATTAATTTGTTTTCTTCAAGGTATTTTATAATTTGGTTTTTTAATGCTCTTTCGAAGATCTTTGATAGTGAGTTTAATAATGTGATTGGTCTATAGTTATTTATTTCCTTTTTGTCTCCTGCTTTGTAAATAGGGATCACCAGTCCTTGTTTCAAAGTACTAGGGAAGCAGCTTTGTTTTATACTAAGGTTGATTAAGTGTGTTATTGGTTTTATTATTTCATTTTTTAATTTCTGAATGCAATCTGTTGTTATCTCATCTAATCCCGGTGCAATATTGTTTTTTAATTTATCGATTATTTTTTCAATTTCGTCCTCCGTAATTGTTTTTATTGTAAGTCTTAGTTTTGTCTTTTGTGTATTGATGTTTGATCGGTTGGTTTGTGTTTGTGTTTTACGGTTTGCTAAAACTTTTCCTATATTTGCAAAGAAGTTATTCACATGGTTCGCTATTATCTCTGTATTTGTATTGATATCTATTTTTTTTGAATTAATATTTAATTGTTCAATACTATTTTTCTGTTTGTGTTTTTGTGTGTATGTTACTTCTTTCAATATTTTCCATATAGCTTTTGGGTTTTTGTTTTCTTTTTGTAGTTTTTGTCTATAGTATATCTCCTTAGCTACTCTTATAATTTTTGTGCAGATATTTCTATATCTTTTATAGAAATTAAGTTGTTCCATGTCATATGGCGTGTTTTTAATTTGTCTGTGTAATTTGTCTCGTTTACGGATGCAGTTTAATATTCCTTGTGTTATCCATAGTTTTATTTTTTTTGTCTTGTGTGTAAGTTTTATAAGTTTTATATTAGTGTAGTTATTTATTGCTTGTGTTAACGTAGTTGTGAATTTATCCCAGGCTTCTTCAGCATTCTGTATTTGGTATATTGGATTCCAGTCCATTTTTTTGAGTTTTTCCTTTATTTTATTTTATTTTATTTTATTTTATTTTATTTTATTTTATTTTATTTATTTGAGACACAAACAGGATATTTATAAAACATTTTTGTGGGTAAAATATAATAAATTAAAATACAAATATAAATATCCCTAGACTAATGTGTCTGCAGTAATTACATTTGAATTTTTACAGAAGCAAACACATGAAAAACAATGCAAGTATTATTTATACATAACTTTAAAAAAACTTAAATACAAAATTGAAATACATTATAAGTATACAATATTTATGAAGTATTTCCTGAGATATAATAAAACAACAAATTTTTATTTTTATAATTTTTTTTTTTTAGGTGCTCAATTCGTGGAGATATTTTTTGAAACATGTTACATTATTTAGAAAAATATCTATGAAAGTGTGTATTTTAACAAGATCGTTGTATGATCGACACATTCTGGACATAGGATTAAAATATCCAGTATTATTGGTAAAAATTTCAGTCCAGAATATGTTAAGGTTTCTGGTAGATTTGGGCCTGGCGTATAACTTGATTTGGTTGACTAAGTTACTGTCTACACGATTATTCACAATTTTATAAAGCATTAAGAGGTCATTTATGTTTCGTCTTGTAACCAGACTTTCTAATTTGAAATGTCCAAGTCTTTGTTCGTACCCGTCTAGAAGATGATAGACACCTGATCGGTAAGACAAAATCCGTGTAAATTTTCTTTGGACTGATTCGAGTCTAGATATCTGTGTAATATAATGTGGATTCCAGACTGTTGACCCGTACTCAAGAACACTTTGGATTAAGGAATTGAATAGAATTATTAGACTGTTAGAATTCTTAAACAGTTTGGTTGATCTTACAATAAAACCAAGTAATTTATTTGATTTACACACAATGTATTCAATTTGTTGATTGAATGTTAGTTTGTTGTCAAATATAATTCCTAAATCTTTTATTGATTCAACTGTTTCTAGATTGTGACCACATATGCTATATGAATACAGAGTTTTGTTGGTGTTCTTGGTGAAATTTATAACTTTGCACTTAGCTATATTCAGTTCCATTTCATTGTCAACACACCAGGTAGATATTGTGTTAAGGTCTTGTTGTAAGAGTTCACAATCTTTCATAGATTTAATTGCTTTATATAATTTGAAGTCATCAGCATATAGAGAAAAATTACAGCGGAGTTTGTATGTAAGGTCGTTAATAAAGATTAAGAAAAGTAAGGGTCCAAGGTGAGATTCTTGGGGTACGCCCGACCTAACTAATATTGGGGAAGAGTTAAAACCGTTGACAGTAACTAATTGACTTCTATGTGATAAATATGATTCTAACCAACGAAGCAGATTTCCGTGAATGCCGATTTTATCCAGTTTATTCATTAAGATAGAGTGACTAACTTTGTCAAAGGCCTTACTGAAATCGGTGTACACGGCATCTACCTGTGTTTTATTATTCATCGATTTACACAGAAAGTCCATATACTCGAGTAAATTAGTATTTGTGGATCTTTTAGCTACAAAGCCATGTTGGAAAGGACTAAGTATATGTTTTACATGGTTAAAGATGGTTTTGTATACAATGGACTCGAATATTTTGCCAAAACAAGATAAAAGGCTGATAGGACGGTAGTTTGTTACATCATTTTTACTGCCAGATTTATGGATCGGAATGACGTGGGCAACCTTCCACAGATCCGGAAATACCCCATCGTTCAGACTTTTGATGAATATTTTGTGTAATGGTACTGCAAGCTGATCTGCACAATTTCGAATAAATAGTGGAGGAATTCCATCTGGGCCGGAACCCTTATTGATATCAAGAGTGTTCAATTTCTCTTTGACCTCGTCTAAAGTTATTTTGATTTGAGACAGTGGGTAGTTATAGAGTGGGGAAGAAAGTTTAGAGTCACTTTTAGAATTGGATGGTGAGCTAAAAACAGAAGAGAAGTAAGTAGATAACAGTTCACATGTATCTTCTCCATTTGTTGCTAATTTGTCGTGGAGATGCATGATTTTGGGGAGAGAATTAGAAATTCTTTTCGAATTAATAAGGGTTGAAAGATTTTTGATACTGTTAGGGAGAGAATTTTCTATTGAATCTACATGGGCTTTAAGGCATTTACGTATGGATACTTTTACTCTAGCCCTCAAGATAGAAAAACTGTCATAGTCACATTGATTTTTGTATTTTTTCCATTTCTTTCTGAACTTTTCTTTTTCTCTGAGTTGGTGGATCAGAACATTGCTGAACCAAATTGGAAACTTATTATTCCTGATTCTTAAGCGCGGAGTGTATTTTTCAATTGATAGCCATAACAAGTTATAAAAATGTAGTAGGGAGTCATTACAATTCAAGGTGTTAAGATCGTCCCAGTTATTAAGTGATAACATTTCATTGCATTTGATGTAATCCGTTTTTTTGAAATTATATTTGATGTGATCTGGATTAGTGGGTAGGGGTCTGTATTTGGACATCAATAGATCGAATTCAATGGGAGGATGATAAGGGTCAATTTTGGATAGCACATGTGAAGCAATTTGAATGTTGAGGTTATGGTTTGAAAACACTAAATCTAAAATTCGATCTATGTTGTTAGTTACGTGATTGAATTGATTAAGTCCAGTCAAATTTTGAAAGTCTAGTAGAGATATCGATTATTGGCTATTATGTAAGACTGGCCTGGTGTGGGTTACATTGACACTCGGTGAGTATTGAATAGATGGGACATTAAAATCACCCATTATTATTGTTATATCGTCCGATGATAAGTTATTATATGTCGTATGACACTTTTCGAAAAAATCTGTGAGATTTTCGATCGGTATATCTGGAGGCAAATACGCCAAACATAAGTTAATGGATTGTCTGGATGTTTCATTTAATTTAAATTTAATCCATAAATCTTCTGTAGATTTTGAGCTGTGTGCTGAGACTAAAAAAGATGTCATTTCTTTCTTTATGGCTATTAGAACTCCACCACCTGATTTTTTAGAGGAACTCGATATGTCCCTATTGCGTCTATATATATTATAACGATCATCTACTATTTCATGGTCAAAGATTGTGGAGTCTAACCATGTTTCTGTAAAACAAATTAAATCATAATTGCAACTGAGCACTTCGTAGTATAAATCAGTTAATTTACTTTTTAAACCACGTACATTTTGATAATAAAATGTTATTGCCGTTTTGTTAGAATACATTTTGAAAGTATATATTAAGTATAATTAAATACATTTTTTTTGTAAAATTGATATGAGAATAATTTATTGTAAAGTAAATAATTATGCTTTGAAAGGGGGCAATTATGAACATCATAATATTTGGTTTGTTTGTGGTACATGAATATGTCTATGGCAGGGGCGTAAAACTTGGCTTTAACCTTGAAACTGACAGGAGTGAACCAAATTCTTATAGATAAAGCTGAATTTTATTATAAATAGGTCTAACTTTAAACGTCAAATTGCGTCATGCGATTATCAAACGAATTTGAATTTGTGTTGTTGACATCGCCATGGGCATATTTCATTTAAAAATCGTTTACAGGAATTCCAGAGGTGGAAAAATGTTTCAAATGTGTCCGCAATTGATCCAGAAATCAGGTAATTACATGAGACATTAACATTCAGCTTAATTTATCTGTAAATCTATTTGAGGTTAAATGACATATTGATAAAATATTCTTTCAATTTTACTTTAATAAGTATAATTGTAATACGTACGCCTCGTACGTCATACATATGTCTGTTAATGTTATATTATCGTTAACACAAGCTTATGGGTCCGAGTGGTTAATGTTTCACAAATATTGTTTCAGAAAATGTTCCAGACTTTGAATGATTTTGGAGCTTTACGTTAGGAACACCTTATAACATTGTTTGGCAGACCATAACACCCGTTAATGGCAGGTAAAATTAATAATGCTACTAATTTATATGTTCATATGAACAGAAGTGAGAATACTTTTCGCTTGTGATAAACAAAGTATGTCATCACAAGGGAAAAATACTGTATATTCTGTTCACAAACTTTGTTTAATGTGATATATTTTTTTCAGAACACATGATGCGGTTTTTACCGTGAGATGGCTGAAATGGGTCCCCGATGAAGGTATAGGTACTCTGTTTAATTTCGGTTGAAAGGAAATTTAGAATATGTAGATTTTTTATTTCATTCTACAAGAACTGTACGGTGACTGCTGGAAAGGAAAAATGGATAAAACGCTATATAGATGTGACATTGAAGATGAACGTATAAAAACAAACAATACAGCTATTGTTTATGTTGATCTTTAATGTCACAGCTGTATGACGCTTTAGCCATGTTTCCTTTCCATTCCTTTGTCGATATTCTTTTTCAAACCATTTTTCAATTCATCGAATTCACCGAACCAGTGTTTTTATGTGCTATTATCGATTGTCTTTCTGAAAATAAAAAGAATTTAAACATGTACCCCCGAGTTATCATTTTTCAAGCAGAAAAATGTAAATTCATCGTAGAAAACCAATCATTATTTGAAAATGTTTTCCTTTTATAAGGAGTTCATATTTCAAGTATTTTAGGTTTTTTACAAACGCTTGAATTTTTGATTTCCTCAGGATAACAGGTTTCCATCTGACAAAGCTCCTTGCTGAGGAAATGAGCTTTAAAAATTATGTAAAGCTCATTCCCTCAGGCTTTGTCAGATGGAAGGTTGTTTTCTTGGGGAAACTAAAACATTTTTCTGCTTTCAAGCATTTTTATTTTTAAATAATTTATTTGGCTAATGAATTAATAAAGTAGGTCCAATGCGATTATATTGTCTATGGTGGCAAATGGCCTTGAACTTCCTCTATGTTATTAAGACAATAGTCTTTGGTGGACCATTTTATTTTTGGTTAAGTTGGTGACAGTGATGACGAAATTTCTAGTATGGAGAAGGCCCGAAGATATCGATCTAGGGATTGGTTTATTTATGGTCTATGGTATCAGGTGTAATTAATTTTGACAGATCTAGGTTACAGAAACGTAAACATGATGATAAGCATATAACAGTTGCATAAAAGAATGGTATATTACAATTATTTCTAATAGGTTGCGATAGTTTTTTGTATTTAACAGGTGGTGGTACTTCATGAGAATAATGATTAATCGTGTAAGTCATATTTTGTTGTTGTTTCACAGAATAATTTTGTTCAAAATATTGCAATAGTTTTTTGTGACATTTAAAACATTCTGATGATTCGTTAGTTACTACAATGGAGATATTGTGCATATAATTAAGGTAATTCAATCTTTCCAAAAGATTAACTTGGGCTAAAGTTCGGTGTTTGGGCTAAATTCCTAAAAAATAAAACTAGTTATTTTTATACTAATTTGGGGTCGGGGAATCCGAATCTGAAAGAATTAGGCGGCGGCAAGCAATATTAACTGAATTACACGACTTTAAAATTTTTTATACACATACAGGAAAATAGCCATTCTGGAAGCATTTTGATTCCTAGAAAATCAAACTAGTTATTTTTATACTAACTATGGGCCGGGGAATCCGAATCTGAAAGAATTAGGCGGCGGCAAGCAATATTAACTGAATTAAACGACTTTCAAATTTTCTATACACACACACATGAAAATAATCATTTCGGAAGTATTTTGACACACGTAGTACAAAGATCATAGAAAAACAAGATAACATAGATGTTTTTACCACACAAAATTAAGTGTTGCCATTAAGCAGTAATATTAATAACGTAAAATAACATGTTTATATTTTAAGTACTTATTTTTTATAAATTTTACTCACTTGTATCACAAACCATGTTACATAAACCCGGCGTAGCTGCTAAACTACTTGAAAACAGGGATGTTTTTTTGCCGTGACGCGAGCAGGCGGTATAAAGGGGCACAAACCATGTTACACAAACCTAGCGTAGCCGTTAAACTACTCGAAAACAGGGATGTTTTTTTGCCGTGACGCGAGCAGGCGGTATAAAGGGGCACAAACCATATTACACAAACCTAGCGTTAGGTTAGGTTAGGTTAGGGACGCGAGCAGGCGGTATAAAGGGGCTGGAGTTTTACCGCTTAGCTGGACTCTTATATGATCCGCGTATCCGACAGGAACCCTTCGAGACAAGCGAGTTTGACAAGGATACGACGGACGAAGAAGACTTGGTCGATTTATAAGGTATGTTTTTCTGCTGTTATCTATTTTCATATTGATATAGGGATAAATATTTTTGAGAGCTGGTAACACTGCCGGCACATGTTTTTGTATATTTCTTGTTTTTCTATGATCTTTGTACTACGTGTGTCAAAATACTTCCGAAATGATTATTTTCATGTGTGTGTGTATAGAAAATTTTAAAGTCGTTTAATTCAGTTAATATTGCTTGCCGCCGCCTAATTCTTTCAGATTCGGATTCCCCGGCCCATAGTTAGTATAAAAATAACTAGTTTGATTTTCTAGGAATCAAAATGCTTCCAAAATGGCTATTTTCCTGTATGTGTATAAAAATTTTTAAAGTCCTGTAATTCAGTTAATATTGCTTGCCGCCGCCTAATTCTTTCAGATTCGGATTCCCCGACCCCAAATTAGTATAAAAATAACTAGTTTTATTTTTTAGGAATTTAGCCCAAACACCGAATTTATTCCTTAACTTGTAAGTAACTTGTGTGGGGAAAGTTATTAACTAATTTTAATTTCATAAAGGGACGGCAGAACTGGTTGGTTCGTTTTGTGTTGATTTCAATTTTGAAAGTTTGTTGATATCCTCTTGGTCTGTAATTAATATTATAGGGGTTGAATCGCTAACACGAGTGAAGATTTTACAGTTTCTTACCCAGCGAAAACGAATTTTACCAGCTATTTTTATATCACGACATTGCTTCAACAGAAATTGGTTTTTTGGGGTTAGATGGTCGTTAATATATATTTTACTGGTTCCAGGAAGTTGTAAATCGGAAGCAAGCATCCCTCTCCTCTTTCTTATTGCAGCTATAAGCTCATCCTTTAGGTATCTCCGCGTTAATTTAACGACAATGTTCCTGGGTTTTCCATTTTTTGCATCACGGTTTGTCCTGGGGGCAATCCTGCTAGCGAAATCCACTTCTTGTCGGGTTATATTACATCCAGCTGTGGCTCCGATCTTGGAGAGAATGTCATACACATTTTCGTTATTTGTTTCGGGGATACCACTTATAATGACATTATTTGAACGATTAAACTGGTCGTTGTTATCAATTTGTTTTTCCAATTGGAACACTTTTTTTTGAGCTCATTAATTTCCTCTTTAAATTCATTTTTTATGACTTCGACTATGTTGTTTTTGAATTCTTCAAATGTTTTCTCTAGAAAGTGAATTTTGAAGTCTTCAAACTTGTTATCCAAAAGTTGTAGAAGTTCCGTATTTAGGTTACTGCCAGACTTAGAGTTTGAACGCGTTGTCATTGTTGCTTAGTATAATGTTTTAGTAATTATAACTTATAAAATTGATTGTAATTTTGTTATTTTAATAAAAAATAGTGGAAGAACAAAAGTTTGACAGCAGTTACAAGTAATGTTATTGTTGTATATGTTGAATTAATATTGTTTAAGTTTGGATATTCAGTTATTTTTTTTGTAAATGTTTTATGTTGTTCAGATTTTGTGTTTTCGGTGACTATTGCTATCATAGTCATGTAATGATCTGTAATTGCGCTTTCGAATACTATTGTTTCGGATTTTAGTTTTGACTTGATCATTATATGGTCTATACAGCTACTTGTGTTTTGTGTGACTCGTGTTGGGATATTTATCGTGGGTTCCAGTCCATGTTGCGCTAGTATTGATAGGTATTCTATGCTTTGCGGGTGTCCATATTGTAAAGTGTTTATGTTTAGGTCTCCTACTAAGATGATATTTTTGATTTTGTTGAGATCAGTTAATGTGCTGTTTAGTGCAGTTAGGAAATTTGTTATGTTATTTTTGGATGGAGATCTATATACAGCTAGGATACAAGTTTCTTTATCATATGTAATTTTTATGCAGTTAGAGTCTATGATGTTTATTTCTTGTATAGTCGTGTTGATTTTATTACTTGTGTATATGACTACGCCATCATTTTGGTTTTTGTGCTTCGTTGAGTGGTACGTATTATAGTTTTCAAGTGTTTTAGGTGTATATTTGTCATTCAGCCAGCATTCTGTAAGTACGATGACATCAAAATTATTTTCAAGTTGTTGGAGGTATAATATAAATTCATCAAAGTTTTTATTAATTGATCTAATGTTTTGATGTAATATTTTGATGCTATTTTTTTTTTTTTATTGATGTTAGTCCATTGTTTAAAGTCATTAGTACTTGTGCAGTGATGCTGTTTGTCCGAGTCTATGTGTTCAATGTAGTCAGCCATGTTGAAGAGTATTTATATATCCTATCGTTTTCGTTATATCCTAAACTTGTAGGTATATTAACTGCACTGCTTAGTCCATGATGCAGAAGAAGTAGTTGGTAGTCATCACATTGCGGGTGTATCTGTCCAGTGTTTAGCATATTGATTTTGATGTCTCCAATTTGGTACACGTTCCTTACATCTCGTGGTGGGGTTATCTCATCATCCAGGGGAAGGGGAAAGGGTGATCTTCTATAGTTGTTGAAGTAGTGCTGGTATCGGGTGAAGGGTTATCAAATTCTATCTCAATTAATTGATCCATTTCTGGTTAAGTGTATATTATAATGTAGATTAGGTTAGGTTATCGAGAAAGTGGCAAGATTATATGATTTTACTTTCAAGTTCATAATGATTTTTTATTTCACTAATTGGCGAGCCTTCAGATTTTCGAGCCAGTAGTTTTCCGTTTTTGAACCAGATGAATTTGAAATTTTTATCTTTGGCCCTTTTTTTAGTAATCCATAAGAGATTTTTGTAATATGGCATCAGGGTATCATTTACGTAAATTTTTTTGTTTTCGTCTGCAATCTGAAGGGATACATTGGTATTTTTTTTGCCAATCATCATAGTGATTTTTTTATTTTCCTCTTTGAAGTTTAAAATTAATCGCGGAGGTTTTGTGTCTGTCAGTTTTAGAAATTTGTACTTGTCCGCCGGTTCTAGGCTTACTCCGAAGGCAGTAGTGATTCTGTTTGCAATTACTTGAGGTGGTTCGTCAGTCGAAATTTTGAAGCCTGTTACCTCCACGATATTTTTCAATTCATTTTGTTCTGTTGCAACTATTTTCATTTCGAGGGCAACAATTCTTTTTTCCTTATTTTCTAGATCCTCTAAAATTTTTTGGTGCTGTTTCGGTAATTCAAGAATTAAATTTAATTTTTCATTAATTTCATCATATCTATCGCTTACGAATTGTGTTGATTTTTTTAAATCTGCTAATTCTGTCTCGAATTTTGAGAACATTTGTTTTTTCAACTCACCCAGTTTACGGTCGATGTAGTCCGTGAGGGAGTCCACGATTTTTTGTTGCTCCAAGGTAGATCTTGTTGAAGCCATTTTAGTGGTAATTATTATATATAATTAATAAATAAATAAATATTATAAGTATAACCCGCCTCGCTGCCAGCCGACCAATCACAATCGACAGCTCTCTCACGCACTGACACCAAATGCCGAATGTGGACACGCGCGGTAGATTTGAATCCCATTATCCTATACCGTACCTACTTACAACGGTCTCGGTTATGGCCGAGAATCTCGCCGATTTTTTGCCGAGAATGCCGAGACCGAGATCTCGGTCAACCCTTAACATTGACTGAATCTGTCTCACCTGTTTTAAGTTGTGCGCAGCATTCGATGTATCTCTCTCCGACAGGTGGAAGGTTCCAACTAGTGATGCTGGCCTGTAGTTCTGCAGGTCCTATCACTAAACTCAGTGGATCTTCATCTGCTAAAATAGCTCCATCGCTGGTAAGGAGGTTCAAAGATGGCTGTACACCTTCAATGCTACAACACAATAAATAAAAATTATACTACAACTGAGATATTTGAAAATACTAATATGGTCAAAAAATCAAATATGGTTCTTGGCAGTACGTACTTGTAATATCTCCTAGATACTTCTTTAGAAAGCCAACCAATGGTTAATGAATCAATTTTGTCCAATGAAACAGGAATTAAAAGTAATTTGTCCTGGATCCGAACCCTCACTGCTGCAGGAGGTAAGGCAGGTTGTGTTGGAACAAAACCTCCAAATGAAGGGACCCTCGAAAACTTGGAAGGAGAAGTTTGACTAAAAGGATTGGTACTTCTCATTCTGTCGAAATTTAAGCTGTTTTGAATGCTTTGTTCGGTGGTTGAATCAGGTTCTTCAGTACATTCATTCAAACTCCTCAGGCTTTTGATTGAATTGAGGCTTAAATTTGAAGCTGTCTCCACGTCACTCCCACAATTGTTTTCAAAAGAAGTAGAATGAGCTTTAGCTTTGTCCGTCATGTTTCTAGTAAAGCCCAATTTATTAAGTGTTGCTTGGTGTTTCCACCCTTTCCGTTTTCTCTTTTCTTTGAATAAATTTTCAGCAGATAAACTTCTGGAAAAGTGTTCAACTCCTTGAGCCATGTGCACGGGAGGAATGTTTTCTCTGTGCATTATTTCTTCATCCATGGAATTACTATCACTGTCACACAATTCCCCAGGGCGGATGCTATCCAAGAACCCTAATTCAGTTTCAGGAGAAGGCCTTCCGGAAAACGAAGTGGCAAGTCTTGTAAATTCATCATGTTTGCCATGTAAAGATTTAATGGAATCATTTGATTTTCTTTTAGTAGTATTAGGAGGATCATTTTGTTTTTTTCTTTTCTTACTATACGATGGCAGAGTGTCATCTTCTAGCCAATCTTCTCCAACTTCCTCAGGCTCCATCAGAGCTCCCTTCTTACGTTTTTCAGTATCTTTCTGCTTTTCCTGATCACTATCTGTATCAGTAAGTGTGAACCTATTTCTTAATGTTTTCATTGCATTTTTATAAACTTTTACACCGGAATTTTTAAATTTGTTCCTAGATTTATTCAAATCATTCTTCTCAATAGAAGAGTTGCTAGAGTCATCTTCAATATTGTTTCTATGTTTTGTTTTATGCATTGATGAAAATGAGTCATCACTATCACAACTGTCATTCAATTCAATGTTTCTTCTCAAATTTAAACTTTTCTTTGGGGAAATACTTAATTTAGAATTTCTCGCAGGTAGATTATTAGATTTCAATGGAGATTTCCTTAAAACCTCTCCGATTCTGTCAAGATTTTTATGTAATCTAGCGCAAACAGTTTCATAGAAAATTTGTTCTGTTGGATTGAGCTCAACCCTTTTACGCCAAATTCTTAGAAAATCTAATACAGTTTCACCGTGGTCATTTTTAATAGATGGAGAAGCACCATTATCCAACAGCAATTCAACAATCTCTAAGAATCCGTTACTCGCTGCATCATGTAAGGGAGTTATTCCTGCAAAAAATAATGATCCAACAAAGTTAACTTTTTATTCCCCTTTAATTTTCTTGGAGAAAATTGGTCTTTCACAGAAAAAATCTTACCGTCACATTGTGTTCCTCCTCTATCATTAACATGGGCCCCATTCTGGAGAAGTAAATCAACAATATCTTTCTGACCGTGATTGCAAGCCTCGTGCAATGGAAGCCAACCGGCATTGTCTCTCACATTCACTGGATGGCCTTGGGACAATAGTCTGGTGACCAACAGTGTATTACCAGATATACAAGCCTAGAAAAAATCAAAAGAACTTGAATCAAACACAAAGTTTAACTCTCTGGCGGCAAGAAGCACCTTAAGGTCATTTCAGCGTGCTTGCCTCTCATGTGCGAGCCAACACAAAGTTTAACTCTCTGGCGGCAAGAAGCACCTTAAGGTCATTTCAGCGTGCTTGCCTCTCATGTGCGAGCCAACACAAAGTTTAACTCTCTGGCGGCAAGAAGCACCTTAAGGTCATTTCAGCGTGCTTGCCTCTCATGTGCGAGCCAACATTAGTTATTTCTTGGTTTGATTTCTTGCTGTATTGTGTACATGTAAGTTACAGAGACAAATTTTACATGTAAAAAAAACTCCAATCATACCTATAGTGACATCTGTCTAAATTTATCACGAAATATTATTTGTTTATTTCCAGAAAACAAGGAGAAAATATTTTCCCTTTAGTTGATTTGAATGCCGCACGTCAGTACGACCCATTACAATCGTCACAGTGGAACAAACAAAGTTAAAATCAATCTATCAGTAATCAATCAACTCATTAAAACAGTGTTAAAATCAATCTATCAATCAAAAATTCCACATCATCATAAATATAATAACGATTTTAATTAAGAATAGACATGACAACAATAAACTTAGGTTGTTAATAATTTATATGAATTGTAAGGTATTTCCCAAACAATGTTGAAGAAAGCTACAAACCCAATATAACATATAATAATCAACCAACAGTAATATATAATAATCCATTCATCACAGTGTGAAAATAAAAAGGAATGCAACGATGAAAATTGCCTACCAATTATATGCAAAAATAGTATAAAGTATCTGGGTGTCATTGTCCACAAAATGGAATGAACAAATCGAAAATACGGTAACCAGAGTAAGAAAACTTATATACATATTCATTAGATTGAGAAACATTTTATCATATAGTATGATTAAAACTATTTATTTCTCTCTTGTCCAATCTATTCTACAATATGGTATAATCGGGTGGGGGGGCACTTTCAAAACTAACCTCCGACCTGTAGAAAGGGTACAGAGGTTGATTCTAAAAGTCATCACACGAAAACCATCTTTATTTCCAACAATACAACTATTTAACTCTTTTAGGGTTCTCATTTTAAATCAAATTTTCAAAAAGAACACACTGTTACAAACCCACAAAGATCATTTTAATACTACAACAACAATCACAAAAATAAGTAACCGATCAAGATCACATGGTAACCTAGAAATCCCGAAATTTAAAACGAGTGCTTTTCAACAACATTATACTTATCAAGGCGTAAAAATTTTTAATGCCCTCCCATATAAAATCAAATCCGAAGAAAATTATAAAGCCTTTAAATCACAAATAAATCAATTGCTAATCAACCAAACACTAATTATAAGTTTTAATTTCATAGAACGAATTTCTACGTATATTTTTTGTTTACAATGTACCGATTAATAAAAATTGATCAAGTCTTAATTATAATATTAAGTACTTTATTTCAAAATTAATCATTTAACTCTATCATTAATTAACAAAAAATAAATTATAAATTAATGTACTCTCATTGATTTCACATATCCTCTTAAAATATTTCATCAGCATTTGAACTGAAATGAAGCGATTATAGTCGTAAAATAACATTATGTACCTACTCCTGCAATATTATCAGCTAATCCAATTGTTAGAATCAACTATTTGTACTTGCCATCTAACTAAAATAACATTATGTACCTACTCCTGCAATATTATCAGCTAATCCAATTGTTAGAATCAACTATTTGTACTTGCCATCTAACTAAAATAACATTATGTACCTACTCCTGCAATATTATCAGCTAATCCAATTGTTAGAATCAACTATTTGTACTTGCCATCTAACACTAACCCATTGAGAAATGCAATAATATTATTTTTATTTTTACTACATCTATGTAGGTATATTTATTACTTTAAAATATCTATACTACATGTATATCTAATTTAGTAACTGCTACGTTAGTATATTTCTTTAGCAATATTTTGTTATCATTCTTAAGTTTATTTATTTCTTAATTTAAAAAAAAAGTATATCTTATTTCTTTATCTTTTTCTGTAATGACACGATTCCCCAATTTAAACAGAGAAATGTTTTTCTCTCTTAGATTGGGTAGACTCATTAACAAGAAATTACTTTATTTGTAATTATTTTTAAGAACCATATATTTTCCTTATGTAAATCTGTTATACGTATGTTTATTTCAAATAAAAAAATAAAAAATAATTTAATAAAATCCTTGTAGACCCCCCCCCCCCCTCTAATACGTTACGTGTATAAAGGGTAGATTAAGAATAATTTGTACCAGTCTGCGGATGGCTTTAACAGACTGAAACCAATTACGGTCAAATAAATTAAAGTGGAAATAAGTTTCATATTAATTTGTTTTATTATATTATTTAGTTTATGTGCGTCAATAATAATACTAACTAACTAACCATCACGCCGTTTCCCCGCAGGGGTAGGCAGAGAGGACGGACCGCCAAACAACTCGGTCTTGGCACACACTCTTTGCCTCACTCACATTCATACATCGTCTCATACATTCTCTTCTATTATTCTGACTTTTGACATGACCCGACTCAAGTATCTGATTCACTTGATCGTGCCATGTCTTCCTCGGGCGTCCCCGACTTCTTCTACCATTCACATTCGCGTCGTATATTCTTCTTACACTACTTCCTTCGTTCATTCGCTCTACATGCCCAAACCATCTGAGGGTCCCTTTCTTAATCTTACTCATTATGCTTACATTCTTTGCGGATATCCACATTTCTCATACGATCATACATTGTTTTACCACACATACGTCTCAGGGATCTCATTTCAACAGCATTCAGTTTACTTTCATCCTTCCTCTACCAGTTCCATGCCTCACTGCCATACATCAGGGTAGGTACCAGGACTCCATTGTGGACTGCTAGCTTCGCTTTTTTTGACAGTTTTTTATTAGCGCCAACGGCATTCAGTCCACCATTAATGGAGTTACCGGCATTCACCCTTCTTTCAATATCTCTTTCAGCCTTCCCATCTCTCGTAAACATACTACCCAGATACACAAACTCATCCACCTGCTCCAAATATTCATCATTCACAACTATGTTACATACTGTTTTCGTACTCTCCCTTTCAAACACCATGACTTTAGACTTACTTACATTCATCATTAGCTCATTCTTCATACATACTTCGTTCATCCTAGATACGAGAGACTGTAGATCTTCCATAGTGTTAGAAATCAGCACCGCATCATCAGCATACAACAGGCAACATACTTTCAGATTACTCAATTTCGCGCCCAATCCCACCTCTTTCAATTCTTGCATACAATAATTATCCATGTATAGATTGAATAACCATGGTGACATTACGCAGCCTTGCTTGACACCTTTTGTGATGTCAAACCACCCCGTAAAACCACCGTTCACCCTAACACACGCAACACTTCCCTCGTACAGAGACGCAATTGCCTGTATGAGATTTGTATTCACTCCATACTTGGACAAAACCTTCCATAGCTTTTTCCTGTCAACTCGGTCGTATGCTTTTTGTAGATCTACAAAGGCGCAGAAAAGTTTCTTGTTTTTCGCCAGAAACTTCTCAGTAAGCATACGCAAGGAGAAAATCTGGTCCATGCATCCCCTTCCACTCATAAAGGCACCTTGCACATCCCATATTTTATCCTTTGTTTCCATTCTTACCCTTTCAATCAATATTCTTCCGTACAGCTTGCCGACTGAACTTAGCAGGCTAATAGCCCTATGATTTCCACATTCCATACGTGACCCTTTACCTTTGTATAACGGCATGATTATAGCCCTTCTCCAATCTAATGGCGTGTAACCCTCCTCTAAACACTGGTTAAAAAGTTTGCACAACCATGTGAGAATAATATGGCTATCTCCTTTAAAGTATTCGGCAGCAATATTGTCGAAACCAACAGCCTTACCATTCTTCATGCATTTTATCGATTTTTTTTATTTCATCCAAGCTGAGTTTGATTGAATTCACTCCGTCATCGTTCATATCCGATTCACTGTTGGCCTCACTATCACCCGAATTGCTTTCGAAAACCTCCTCAAAATATTTCATCCATCTCTCTTTAATTTCTTCCTCATTCGTCAACATTTTTCCATCTTTCGATTTTATGACTTTCCGGCTTCCGTTCTCTGAACCACTCCGGGACCTTTTGACCTCCTTCCAAAACAGTTTAATGTTTTCTTGGAAGTGTTTTGTCATTTTTATTCCCTCTTCCTCTTCCAGGCGTTTCTTTCGTTCTTTCACTCCAACACTTACTCTTTTCTTACATCCCTTATAAACTTCTTTCGCTCTATCTCTCTCTTCGCTAGAATCAGTGCCAGCCGCTATCAGACGTAACCATGCTTTCTTCTTCTCTGAGACCAGTGCTTTGATCTCGTCATCCCACCATGCGTCACCTTTCTTCCTACCTTCCGTACTTATTCCACATACATCTCTAGCAGATTCACAAAGACTCACCTTTATGTGGTTCCATGTTTCATCAATGCTTAGACCGTCCATTTCCTTCTCATTCAATCTCATCTCTGCCAAATTCTCATACTCACTTCTGACATTAGCATTTTGCAGTTTTTCTACTTTGACTCTTGTTGGAGTTGATATCGTTTTCACTTTAGAGCGCCAGCCGCGAAAGAGGTTTACTCTCGACACCACCAGAAAGTGGTCAGTTTCAACCTCCGCCCCTCTGAAAACTCTGGTGTCCTCGGTAACGGCTCTCAACCTAGAGTCAATTACCACAAAGTCAATTATTGATCTTTCATTTCCTCTTTCCCACGTATATTGGTGGACACGTTTATGATCGAAAAAAGTATTCGATACAAACAGGTTCCACTCTAAACATACTTCAAGTATTCTGTTCCCACAATAATCTGTATATTTATATGTTCATGTTTGCATTGTAATTGAACACGAACATCTGTTGACAAACTGCTTCATTGCAGGATAACTGATAGTACTTTGAAGAACAATACATAAAAAAATAAAATAAAATCTATCACCTAATGAGAAATAGATGTTTATTACTCACCTGGTGGAGTTGTGTTTCTCCTTTACTATTTTTTTTTATAGAAAAACCCTTCCCCCTTTTCCTGGCAACCCGGGGCTGGTCATTTTCTTCATTGTCATCGTCAGACACATCTAAAACATCATTTTCACCATATGTATTTAAGAAAAATTATTAAGACATTATCGGCCGCTGTTCCCAATCCTACCAATCAACTGCTAACACTGCCCAGATGCACAACTACACTCTTTCCAGTACACAAGCATCGCTTATTCATCGCTCAATCTAAGGAAGCCCAACTAGTGGATTAAGCTCGACTGAGCAAAGCAAAGTTATAAAAAGTGTCAACAGAGTGGTGTCAACGCCACGCGGTACCGACGCAACGGCGGCAAAGGTCAAGCTGACAATTTTTTTTTAAATATATTTTATACGTTTGTTTAAAAAATATAAAATGCCAGTTTATGGATAACAATATTTAAAAGAAATTATGTGTTTTAACTCTTTCCCTGCGGGAAGCGCACCACTGCGCCGCCCGTACATGACCTGTGGGCGGGGTCACTTAAGATAATCAATGATAAAATATTTGGGAACAACGCGAATGGAGCGTTACCTTTAAAATACTTACAAATCGCTTAGCTGATTGTAGACTCAGATTGGTCGATCGAAAAGTTGAGAACAATGGCCGTATGAGAAAAATGTTCGTAAGCGTCACTGGTACATGAGAATAGAAAAATAAATTGTGATAGTATTACCAGTTAAAGTTTCGAGGCAAATTTCATTCCCGATGTTTGGGGTATTACTGTCGTCTTCACTGTCATCGGATGATTCCTCTGATGAAGCAGCGAGGCTTCCCATCGCAAGGAGTTCACTTTCTAATTGCTTAGCTTTATCCTCGTTCTTCATTTCTTGGTGGTATTTCATTAACAATCTTATTGCTTTGGCCTCTCTTTTCTCGTTATATACCTTTCTTGCCTAAAAATTAACCAAACAAATATGTACATAAAACTTTTTAAAATCTTTAGGCCTGCGTCCGAGAGCTCGGTTGTAGAACTTTTAATTTTTTTAAAAGAAAGACAATCATTCCCGGGTTACGAATAACCCAACAATATTTGAAAATCTCCAAATACCACCACAGTAAGCGGAAACTGTTGCTTGTGTCGTGATGGAGGAGTTAGCCAGCCGAGGAATCAAACACGCGACACCCAGGTGGGACCCAATGCGATGCCAACTTAGCCACTGACCTCTTTTACCTTTACACGCATTATTCATGAGAAAGAAGAAGAAGTATCAATGGAGCTATTCAGCGGTACGCTTATCCCTACACAATAATATATATAATTATGCTAATTTAAGCCTGAGTTGGAATAGATATTTATAAAATTTATTCTCCAGTCCTAAAATCAAACAATGAAAACATAATTTTTTTAAATAAATACCAACTCTTCTTTTTTTACTGATCTATTCACATAAAGGAGTGTGTGGCGGGCAGGCAGGCAGCTGCGTGGCGGACACAGGGCATGTTGCGTGGTTTTTAATTTTATACAAATCTACAATTATATTCAGAGATTGATGAAATTTTGCACACTTAGCCTTCAAAACAAGAGGAATGTCATTGTTTACATCTGATTTTTAAAAAAATCCATGTAAAGCCCGGGCAGCACCAGGGACTTCAGTTAGACTTAGACAAAATAACCACTGCAGTATCATGCAATATTGCAGTATTTTTAATATTGTGTCTTGTGTGTGCAAAATGGTATCTTTCCGAGCTAAAACTTTCTAATATAACTATTAATCTGGAGTGACCTGCCGGTGCCAGGTATGTATGTTTCTTTATCTGTTTGTACAGAATTAAAAATAGAATCAGAATACTTAATAATTAGAAGCATTAGAAATAACAAAATCAAATAAGAATAATTGCCAAATTCTAAACAAGACGTTGTTCCCCTTCTCCTCATGTAACCTCCACCCTTCTCCCGTCTCTACCCACCCCTCCACCAACCACTGTCTAATGTAAACTCCACCCTTCTCCCGTCTCTACCCACCCCTCCACCAACCACTGTCTAATGTAACCTCCACCCTTCTCCCGTCTCTACCCACCCCTCCACCAACCACTGTCTAATGTAACCTCCACCCTTCTCCCGTCTCTACCCACCCCTCCACCAACCACTGTCTAATGTAACCTCCACCCTTCTCCCGTCTCTACCCACCCCTCCACCAACCACTGTCTAATGTAACCTCCACCCTTCTCCTCATGTAACCTCCACCCTTCTCCCGTCTCTACCCACCCCTCCACCAACCACTGTCTAATGTAACCTCCACCCTTCTCCCGTCTCTACCCACCCCTCCACCAACCACTGTCTAATGTAACCTCCACCCTTCTCCTATGTCTCTACCCACACCTCCACCAACCACTGTCTAATGCTGTCTCCCTCTCTTATTTACTTTCCCTTTCTCCTTTTTTGTTTACCTAATAATCTTCCTCTGTATTCTAATTTAGTTTATATCTATTTCCTCATGAAGGTTGAGATCAACCGAAACCGGTCGACGTTTATAAATAAAATAAAGTGGTTTTAAACAAAGAACGTTTTTTTATTTTATTAGTTAATTTGTGTCAATCCACAAAGTTTTTTTTTATAAAGAAAGACAAACATTTCCGGGTTATGAATAACCCGAAAATCTCCTACTACCACCACAGTAGGCCGAAAATGTTGCTTGAGTCGTGATGGAGGACTCAGCCAGCCGAGAAATCGAACTTTACACGTTCCATGTTTACAGGTCCCATGTTTGCACGTCCCGGTTTACATGTACCGTGTCAGGCGTCCCACCTGGGTGGGACCCAAACGCGATGCCAACTCAGCCACTAACCGGTCAAGTGTTTGCTTTCTTCGATAATTATCCAATTTTTATTTGAATTATATACATGTAATAATAATAATAATAATATATCTAAACAAAAATTATCTAACAAAAATTTAAAGATTTATAACTACAAAAAAAAGTATACAATAGTTTAAAAGTTGCATAAGTACAAAAGATAATAATGGTAAACAATATACATATAACAGTAAGTACTTAAAGAATAGAGATTTTATAATTATAAACGTAGGTTTCTCGTAACCTGCCTCACTAGGCTAGCCTGTGTTGAGGCAGTAATTTTACGTCAATTTATAATTCTGTGAAAATACCTACACCTGTATTAGAAAATAATCGCACAATGGATTGGTTGCATTAATAATAACAATAACATAGGTTCAATAGTGACAGCATTGGTTCCTTACTAATTTCGAATTTGGGTGAGTGCACCGGTAAATGCCCTATCATTATTTTTTATCCAAACTTTTATGTTTTTTTTTAAATTTTTTTGTGAATCACATTTTTTTATACTAATTGGAAGAATGTTGTAAAGTCTTGTTGCAAGGTATCTGAAGCTACGTTGTCCAAAAGTAGTATGAGTTATTGGAATTTGTAGTAATGCTTTGTTATTGTTTCGAATACAGCGAGTATTTAATCTTTTTTCATAGTATTTATGTATATTTGTGAATAGATGAGTGAGGATTGTTTTTGCGTATATCTGCCGAACATCAAACACATTCATAATATTAAAGATTAAGTTCGAATCTGTAATTAGAGGTAGTCTAAGAATTAATTTTATAATAGTTTTCTGTGCCTTTATGATTGGGTCTAGTGCTGATGCAGTACCGCCTCCCCATGCTATGATACCATACTCAATAATGGATTGACAGACTGCAAAATAAATCATTTTCAAGTGTTGTAAGTCGAGAAAGTTTCGTATCGTTCTAAAAAAATGCATGGTTTTTCTTATTTTGTTTGCAATTATTTGAGTGTGAATATTCCATTTGAGATATGGATCAATTGTGAGGCCGAGATACTTCATCTGTGTAGTGCGCTCAATGTAGGGACACTGACAAGATTCTAATACAAGCGTGTACAAGTACAATACAAGTGTGTATTCTAATACAAGCGTAAACAATAGAGGCGTCATCACGAGGTTGACCTGTTATATTTATGCTTGATGTGACATATTTAGTTTTCTCGGTGTTCAATGTGAGCGTATTTGTATCTAACCACTTTTTTATAATGTTTATATCCGTTTCAGCTTTTTTGTAAACAGCTTGCCAAGTGTCAGCTTCAAATAGTAAAACAGTGTCATCGGCAAAACTAACTATTTTTCCCTGAATGTTAATGTTACATAAGTCGTTGATATATAAAAGGAACAAAGACGGTCCCAATATGCTACCTTGAGGTATCCCATAGTGAGTTGAGCACTGATTGCTAAGTGTGTTCATTATTTTCACTTGTTGCTTGCGGTCATCAAGGTAGCTCTTAAAAAAGTTAAGTTCATTGCCTGTAATACCGATTATTTGAAGTTTGTTTATTAATTTACTGTGTGATATTGTATCAAAGGCTTTGGATAGGTCTAAAAATATGGAAATACATTTTTTGCTTTTATCGAGGTTTTTTACAATGAAGTCAGTTACGGCGGCAATAGCGTCTGAGGTACTCTTGTTTTCTTGGAACCCGTACTGATTTTCTGAGAGTATTTTATGGCTCACCAGAAATTTTACCAACTGAGCATTGATAATTTTTTCAAATATTTTGGATAGACTGGTCAGTAGAGTTATAGGTCTGTAATTGTTTATGTCTGTCTTGTTACCTGCTTTATGTATGGGAATAACGATACCTTGTTTCAGGTTAGAGGGGAAGTGTCCTTGACTGATGCTAAGGTTAATTAGGTATTCTAGGGGCAATGTAATTTCCGTAGACAGCGTTTTCAAAATCTTGGTTGTTATTCCATCAACCCCGGCAGAAGAAGTGTTTTTTAAGGAATTAATTATTTTTAGAATCTCTTCACCTGACACAGTTTGAAAATTGAAACTTCTTTTGGGAAATTGAAGTTCTGCTTCAGCAGGTAGAGCATTCCCACAATTTGGTAGACGAGAAGCAAGATTTGAACCAATATTTGTAAAGTAATTATTGATGTAATCCGCAACGAGCTTGGGGTTTTTTGGGGTGTCAATAATTTTTCCGTCAATGCAAAGTTTACTTATGTCCTGTTTGTCTTTAGCGTTTTGTGTATTTGTGGCTTCTCTTAAAGTTTGCCATATTTTTTTGGGATCGTTGTTACTTTCTTGGATTTTGTGTCTGTAGTAGATTTCTTTCGCCTTTCTAATGACTTCGCCGCATGTATTTCTATATCTTTTGTAGATGTTTAGTGATATTATGTCATAGGGATTTTCTTTCACTTTTTTGTGTAATGCGTTTCTTCTACGAATGCAGTTGATAATTGAATAGTTTATCCATGATTTCAAGGGTTTAATTTGTTAGGTATTTTTTTTGTTAAAATTGTGGTATTATTATTTAATTCGTTTTTCAAAAAGTCAATAAAATAATTCCATGCATCATCTGAGTTTTTTATTTGTAAAAGCTCTTGCCAAGATTTATTTTTAATTATGTTTTTTAAATTATCAAAATTAATATTATTGTATATGATTGACTGATCTCTTTCGGTTTTTGTGGCGTCGGATTGTAATGTGAATATTGTTGTGTAATGGTCTGTAATTGTTGATTTGTAAACGATGCTTTTGTTTTGTTTATTAGTTTTGACCATTATGTGATCAATGCATGATGTAGATTCATTAGCTGTTCTTGTTGGTATATTGATAGTACTAATTAATCCATGGAACTCTAACATATTCAGGTAGTCGTGACAGTGGTGGTGTTGGTTATTTGGGAGTATGTACGTTTATTAAAGTTGGTACTTCTTACAAATGTGTAATCCAAAGCTTGAAACAAGAAGATAGGTCACAACCAGTGGCGGCTCGTGACTTTTGGGTGTGCTAGGGTGCTAATATTAAAAAAATGGCATTATGGATGTTGACTTTGGCAAAAAAATTTTTTTTTTTTTTTCAAAAATCGATGTTTTGTATGAAGAAATTTCAGGAAATCGGTGCGGCACACGGCCAAACTGAAACTTTCTGAAATTTTTCTTACAAAAAAATGATTTTCAAAAAAAAAAATTTTTTTTTTTTCGGATACAGCAAAATCAGTAATGCCATTTTTTCTAATACCAGCACTCTAGCACGCTTAAAAGTCACGAGCCGCCACTGGTCACAACCTCAACTAACAGTAATAACTTCATTAGTACAAACCTCTTCCCGAACTTGTTCATAAATTTTTTCCACTTCTTGTTGAGGCGCTCCGGCAAGCCGTGATATTTCTGCAATTTGGATCAAAGTCGTGTACGCTTGATTGGGATCACCCTGTATAATTTCAAACTCTTTTTTCTGATAAACCAGCGAGCTCTTGTAATTTTTGATATCCTGGTATGTTCGATATAAACTGTAAATAAACAAAAGTGTACATTATTTGAATTATTACACTGACGTTAAAAGAGATATACTTGCCGAAAAGTAAAATGTGGGTATCATTTTGACGGGCTGGAGGAATTTTGTGACCATGTTTTTGATACTAGGAGTATTCGAGAATGCTTTGAATAAACTACGATATCAGTTATACATTGACCTCCGAAGAGTGCACATTGAAATAACTTGACCCTGCGAACTTGATTTCGCTAGAGTATGGTGAGACTTTTCTACGCAGGGTTTAAATGTTAATTTTTAACCGAACCGTCTACAAATTGGATTGCATAGTAAATCAAAATTGAGTGAGGTGAGTAAATTAAGATTTGTAAAAGTGTCTAACTAATAGGCCGAACTTTTGTTAACCCGATATGAGATTTTCAGTTAAGGTTTTTTACGCAGCCAGCAACTTACGCGCCATTGTAAATAGGACTACTTATTCATAAGCAGATTTAATTTTGGAAGACTAGTTACGGATCGAGTTGCCTATACACTGTCAAGATTAATTTATTGACAAATCACTTAAAAGGGAGCTAGCCAAGCCACCTCCTGCGCAACTTGATTTGTACCTCTTTCCCTCAGAAGCAGGTCTATTGTTTTCTTATGTCTACGGATTATTGTAATAAAACATTTATCACAGACAAGATTTCGAGCCCCTCAGTGCAGGTAGGTATTTCCTCTTTATAAACAGATACATAATTTTGTAAATCTATACTCAAGTTATGAATTATGTTTAGGTACATAAAATAAGAAAAAAATACCTAACGTAGATGGGAAGCATTTGTTTTCCAGTGTCACCATTTTTCTCAGCATGCTCCAACATCTTAAGATAATAATCAATGCCTTTCTGGTAGCTCTCCAATGCACACGCACCATCCCCCAGTTTCTCAAACACTTGCTTCATCTTTTCATGGTCATTGGAATCAGATGTTATCAATAGATCTTCCGTGTAACAAATTGCGGCAACTGTAAAATAAAAATTTCATTGAATTTTGTTGGACAATTTTTGCATCATACACTTTTTTCTTAGGTGAATTGTTTTTTTACCAGTTTTAAGATTTTTCTCAATTTCTTCCCTTTCAGATGAATCTGGAGCCTTCAGTTTCCAGGCTTTCATGAGAATTGATTTGGCACTATAAAAATCAGCCATTTTACATAAGATCCCAGCCTTGAGAGATAGTGCTTCACTTTGCTTAGCAATCTGAAAATAAACCCAATAGTGTTCAAGGAAAAAAAGTTTCACTCCAAAAGAATCAACGTTAAAGTAATTATTTTGAGATATACGAGTATTATGAAAGAAGTTATAAGTAGTTTTGAAATAAGTTACAGGTTTTCAATGATTTTTGATTTTGAGTGGTTATAAAAGAGATATATTAACTCCTCAGGCTAATTTGTTCACTTTTCGGAACAACTCATATAGGTCTCATATAAATTGTTGTGGCTCCCTTACTATCATAGTGAGAAAAATGATATAAACGGTGTTAGAAAGAGAAAACACCATGATTTATGTTCATATCTAAAAGTTAACCACAAAAGAAATAAAATGTACATCTTTTTTAAACCAAAGTTTCGAATCACAATTTAAAAAAAAACGAAACATTGATAATTTTTTATTAATTATTTTTACGTGGAACATCAAAAAAGTGAAGTGACAATAATGTTTATAATACATTTGTCTAATAAAATATGTGTGTGTTTTTTTTTCATTATAGTTAGCAAAAATGTAAGGTGAGCAATTTTTAAAATGTTTTTTATGTTTGCATGCAAAAATTTTATACTTCAATAATTATATGATTATTTCGATTTATAAAATTTAAAGGGTATTTTATCACCTTTCAAAATCAGTTTTTAGTTCTCGGATATCTTCTGAAATATTCATTTAGACTTTATTGTAAAGCGGAAATATTTTGAACAAATATGGTCGAGACCTGACGGGTTTATATGCTGGTTTTCATTTTGTGGTTTTCTCAAAAATGGCACTAATAAAAATGATTGAATTATTACTTTATTCTCCAAACGTCCAGCAACTTCCAGAGCTAAATTAAAAAGCGACAAAGCTTTGGCGTTATCCTTCTGCCTGTGTGCGTGGAGAAATCCCTCTGTTGTATAGCACTGGTACAGAAGGTCGTACAGATCATGGGATTTACAGATGGTGATAGCTTTCTGCAGAAACTCTATGGCGCGATGAAAGGTGCCCAAGTGTTCCAGCACCACTCCGATGTTCAGCAGCAGTCTGGCTCGCATGTCCATCAACTCCTGATTGTTGACTTTACTTTTTAACCTGAAACAAGAACTTTAACTTTTAACAGAATAATGCTAAAAATTTCATTAGGCAACCGAGTCCCGGTTGTTTAATCTGTGGCATAGCTAAAGCGGCGGCTAAAACCTATTTCTAAACAGACACATCTCAAAAAGCACACTTTAAAAATGGCATTTAAAATCATTTTTAATTAAAATTTAATCGCAATGGAAATAGTTCTAGTGCAGTGGTTCCCAATTAATCGTACACATAAACCCCTTTACATTGCGTTACGTGAGGTTGCTTGAATGAGGTACTCACACGCAAACATTAAAATCGCCGAAACTTAGAAGGAATAGAAAACACAAAGCACTTTTTTTAGGGTGAATTGCCTACTTAAAAAAAAAGGAATAGAAATATTGTAGGAATACATAAATACAAACATGATAAATTCACTACATAATATCATTAATTTGAGATTTTGGTTACCACTGTTGGCCTGGGGAAGGTTAAGAACAAAAATATTTAACTTTACTTACTTTTCACATAAAACCAAACTTTTCATAAAAGCTTTTTCCGCAGCTTTGAGAGGCGTCTTAGCTTCCTCCGTCTCCCCGAGGCTCTGCCCCTGCAGCAGGAAGGCACGGCCAAGAGTGGCGAGGGCACGCTGCTCCTCCACTTTGTTCTCCAGCTCTCGGGCGATAGCTAAAAATGAGTAAATTAAATAGCGTTACAAATTGGACAAATTTAATCTAAATTTGACAAATTAATCTGGATGCAGATTTTCACAGATTTAAGATGATGTTCAATGATATAAAAAAATGATGAAAGTATACAAAAACAGCAGTGGGCAGATATTTTTGTAAACACGTCTTTTGGTTTGCTAATCAGGAATATGATTATATTAAAATGAAAACAATAATTATCGTTTTAAGTTTATGGCAAACAATTTGGGAGGCATGTAATGCAATTTTGGGTACGGGTACCGCCGCCCTGGGAACCATTTATTGGATAAACAACACCTCTGCCATAGATCACCCCAAGTGGTTACAAATGTAAATATAATAGAATAGCAATAATATACTCACAAAGATAAATTTCTTCATGCCTCAGAGCTTTTTGAAACTCAGACAGCAACATGTACATTTCCCCAATCATTCGGTGGGCCCGAGCATTCTCCAGTGCCTGGCCCAGCTCTTGATAAATACTTGCACATTCAGAGTACTCGGCAAGGGCACTTTCGTATTTTGTTTTCCCATTGTAAAAGTCTCCTAGTTCGAAACATATTTCTCCCAGTTGTTTCCTGTTGCTTCCACTAAGAGCTTTCTTTTTCCTCTTTAGTAATTCTAAAACAAAGTTAATATAGTAAAATAATAGCAAAATATACTTTTATTACTACTTATCTAGTATATTTTACGTCAGGCTTAAATACCAAAAATAAACAAACTGAAACAAACTTAGATAAAAAAAAATACTTTCTCTTCTACCTCTTAACTGTTAAGTAATGTTAACATAATAAAACTGCAACATTTTTTCCAGTTAATCTAATGTGGTGACATACTATTGCACAATATAGTTCAAGTTCGTTTTTCAGGCGTAAACAGAATGTCAAAATAGGTACAATCAAACTTTGATTCTTTGATACAAAAAAATTTTCTTCTACCTCTTCACCAATTCTTAAATAATGTAAACATAGTACAGTGATTGCTTAATATAACAGTTTGTTTTATAAAAAGCGTGCCAAATGCAAGCAAATTGGATACAAAACATAAAGGAAAAGACGTTTTACAAACATGAAGTGCCTAAAGTAACTTATATATTTTTTTAATTCATTTTTCATTAACATACTTTGTTCTTCCATCGCCTTGTTAGTTACCGATGTGCAATTATTTATATAAAAATAGCATTGCCACAAACTTCTCCGCGCGTAATTAGTAAGATTAACAATGATTGACAGCAAAACTGCAGCATTGACAAGACAACTGAGTTGAACTGAGTTGACTGGTTGACAGGAATTGACAGCTGAAGTCATAGATAAAATATTATGCATTCGCGCCAACTGAACAAATCACGTCAAAACAGCGTAGACAAAATAATATGATTAGAAAAGAATAATAATATACTATGATTGTCGCTATGGTTCGCACTGATTGACGTACGCTACATAGACGACACTATGATATCTGTGCCACTTACAATCCGTCCGTACATGTTCTATGAAAATAAATTCCAGTGTAATTCTGAGGCAAGGTTGGTAGAAAATGAGTTTTAAAAAGGTCAGCTCATATAGGCCTTTTTCGAAAAAAAACTCGTCGGGCCGCTTTCGAAATTTCGTACGCGTGACGTAGCTTGAAGTAAAACACTGCCTTCGTATTGCAGTTAATTCAAATCTCCCAGTGACACATGGACTTCAAGCTACGTCATGAATTTTTAGCCAATCACCGCTCTACGCCTTACCCCTCTAAAAATTAACAATTATTATCAAGCTTTTTTTTACATTAACTCCACACATGAGGCCCCAGGAGGCAGTGAGGAAAATAATTTCCCTCAGGGCCTATGTCATCTGAGATGCTGTGTGAAGGGTCTTTTTTAGGAGAGGAAGGAATGAACATTGGTCTTGAAGAGACCCATGAAGGAGGAAACACAAATGCTGGTTTAGTTGTAGACAATAGTTGCGTGCCTCAAAATCCATTACTGTATAATATGAAGGTGTGCGCACAAGCCGACGAGGATACGGGAGAGACTTTTTTTGAATTTTAAGAATGGATATCACCGCAACTAAAGTTATTCGTGCAGGGGTCTTAATCGCGTATTTTCTATAAAAATTACTAATAGATTTCATTGTGGTACTCAGATCGTTTCTCATCTACAAATTTTATGGCGTGTTCACCCCTGAAACTTCACTACTAAATTTGTTCTCAGTGTATTATACAGCTAATACAGTTGCAACATAAAATTTGTAGGTATTTAGATTGATTAAAAATACAGCTACAAAACTAAAAACATAAATTACGTACCACTTAAGTCTATTGGTTTATTGTATTGGGTCAAAAAATTTACTCGCTTCAATATCATCAAAAAATATGTTTTGCTAGAGCAATAGCTACAGTCAGAGCCATTATTGTGAAACCCTCCCTATGGCACCATAAATAATTTTGTCAAACCATTTTGCCATAAAATAAATTAAAAACTAAGCAGAATACGCATGCGCATTTTCTAATAACAAGAAAGAAAACAATTTTTATGCAAATGGCCGCTGGCGCTTGTCGGCGTTTGGTGTCTTGTTAGAGTGTTTATTTCATTCCGTACCCCGCGTATGTTATAAATGTGAAACATGTGTCTATTGTGAATCAATACGTCGTTATTGTTTATTATAAAGTTGACAGAGTTTATTTTTTTGATATATTGTGTTATGAATTACCACCACAGTGCTTATGAGAAGCTTGAAAGTTCACACAGCTGTTGTACCGTTATATTGTCAGTCAACAATCGCTTCGATCACTTGATTTCACGGTAAGTTTAGATAAAAAAAAACTGTAAATATTGTGCATGTCTACCAATTGATAGAAAATATATTGAATCAAAAGATTTTTTGGTAATTATCGGTTCCGACTGGCCACGCTTATTACGAATAATTTTTAGAAAAAAACTTTAGATTCGCCTTAATTACTATAAAAGGAAACTTTTTGGCTTTGGGGCGGCGGAAAATAATGCATTTTAATTTTCAATTGCATAAAACCAAAATTCGCTTCGCGAACCGACGCAGCGAAAATCCGCGGCCGTAGCTGTCACTTGCTGTCACTGTTATGGACTGTAGCTGACTTCGTGGGATACCTACATGAAATACCGCGAATCACAAACCATGTTACACAAACCTAGCGTAGCCGCTAAGCCACTTGAAAACTGGGATGTTTTTCTTGCGTTGACGCGAGTAGGCGTTATAAAGGGGCACTTTCTTTTGTATCACAAACCATGTTACACAAACAAGCCCGCTAGACAAATTTCGTAATTACGCGCCTTATCCCATGAAGTCGGCTACAGTCGTATTAGCTCTTGTTAATTTATCAAGGATACCGACATCACAGTTACATGTACGGCCGCGGATTTTCGCTGTGTCAGTCGCGAAGCGAATTTTGGTTTTATGCAATTGAAAATTAAAATGCATTATTTTCCGCCGCCCCAAAGCCAAAAAGTTTCCTTTTATAGTAATTAAGGCGAATCTAAAGTTTTTTTCTAAAAATTATTCGTAATAAGCGTGGCCAGTCCGAACCGATATTTACCGATTTTTTTCAAAAAAAGTGCGTTGCCAGCGATCCCCAAAATTTACCATAATTTCATTAGGTTAATTTGGTCTGCAACAAGAAAGTTAAAGCGAATATCAAAAACGAGCCCTTTTGATTCTATTGTGTGATGTTTCAGGGATGCGTTTTTTATTATGATGGTGCTTTTATAAAAATAATAATTGTTGTGCCCAATTCGTAATACTACATAGGTATGTGATAACTGTTGTTTTTTTTATCATTGATCCCTAATACTTTGTAATACATTATTAAATTCACTGGGAAAGGGATTAAAATAATTTTTTTTAATTATCTGGTAATCTAGAATTATTATTTGAATTAGAATGGTGTATTGTATATATTTTTTTGTTTCATGTTTTAAAATTAAAATCAAATTTAACAATCCTTCAAAAGCTGTGGGTTCGGGCTTTTGTTTCCTATTCCATAAATTAAAAAGGGTACTGTTTGCATGTAGCGGTGTGGGCACTTTTTAAATTTATTTTACCTACTAATCGATCCTTACAGTTTCTAATGTAATATTTTTATTGCTATCCCAGTGCAGTGTGGCATTTTCACTAGATATTATGTTTCCAAAAAGAATACGAGCACTATTGAAAACATAAAAAATATTTTTAAATTACCATTAACAGCCACGGTTTTTTTTAATGAATACGGCTAATCTAGGGGCTGCGGAGGAATAAATTCGGTGTTTGGGTAAAATTCCTAAAAAATAAAACTAGTTATTTTTATACTAATTTGGGGTCGGGGAATCCGAATCTGAAAGAATTAGGCGGCGGCAAGCAATATTAACTGAATTAAACGACTTTAAAAAAATTTATACACATACAGGAAAATAGCCATTTTGGAAGCATTTTGATTCCTAGAAAATCAAACTAGTTATTTTTATACTAACTATGGGCTGGGGAATCCGAATCTGAAAGAATTAGGCCGCGGCAAGCAATATTAACTGAATTACACGACTTAAAAATTTTCTATACACACACACTTGAAAATAATCATTTCGGAAGTATTTTGACACATGTAGTACAAAGATCATAGAAAAACAAGAAATATACAAAAACATGTGCCGGCAGTGTTACCAGCTCTCAAAAACATACCTTATAAATAGACCAAGTCTTCTTCGTCCGTCGTATTAACACATTAACCTGATGAATTACGACTATCTCAACGGCGTATTCTTAAATCAAAAGTATGAAAATTCGTAGTCTTAAAAATGCGTAACCTAACCTAACCTAACGTTAGGTTTGTGTAACATGGTTTGTGCCCCTTTATACCGCCTGCTCGCGTCCCTAACCTAACCTAACCTAACGCTAGGTTTGTGTAACATGGTTTGTGCCCCTTTATACCGCCTGCTCGCGTCACGGCAAAAAAACATCCCTGTTTTCAAGTAGTTTAGCGGCTACGCTAGGTTTGTGTAACATGGTTTGTGCCCCTTTATACCGCCTGCTCGCGTCACGGCAAAAAAACATCCCTGTTTTCAAGTAGTTTAGCGGCTACGCTAGGTTTGTGTAACATGGTTTGTGCCCCTTTATACCGCCTGCTCGCGTCCCTAACCTAACGCTAGGTTTGTGTAACATGGTTTGTGCCCCTTTATACCGCCTGCTCGCGTCACGGCAAAAAAACATCCCTGTTTTCAAGTAGTTTAGCAGCTACGCCGGGTTTATGTAACATGGTTTGTGATACAAAAGAACGTGCCCCTTTATAACGCCTACTCGCGTCAAGGCATAAAAACTCCACAATACTAGTTGGTGTACCTTCCTAAAATATTTGAGAATCAATTATAAAAAAATAAGTACTTAAAATATAAACATGTTATTTTACGTTATAAATATTACTGCTTAATGGCAACACTTAATTTTGTGTGGTAAAAACATCTATGTTATCGTGTTTTTCTATGATCTTTGTACTACATGTGTCAAAATACTTCCGGAATGATTATTTTCATGTGTGTGTGTATAGAAAATTTTTAAGTCGTGTAATTAAGTTAATATTGCTTGCCGCCGCCTAATTCTTTCAGATTCGGATTCCCCGGCCCATAGTTAGTATAAAAATAACTAGTTTGATTTTCTAGGAATCAAAATGCTTCCAAAATGGCTATTTTCCTGTATGTGTATAAAATTTTTTAAAGTCGTTTAATTCAGTTAATATTGCTTGCCGCCGCCTAATTTTTTCAGATTCGGATTCCCCGACCCCAAATTAGTATAAAAATAACTAGTTTTATTTTTTAGGAATTTTACCCAAACACCGAACTTTAGCCGCTGCGGACACCGCGGTATATGCCCAGTTTCATTTTCATGGCAGGGAGTGAAATCTACAAGTCTCTTGTCTTCATAACAATTCAACAAAGCATTCTCAAATCTCATGTCATTGTCATGCTAGTTGACATAATATCTTTCCGTGATTACTGATTAGACTTGTTAGACCCAGTACATACCTACCCAAACTACCCGAGTAGCACCCACGCCTGTCCGCAAACATTAAATCGACATCCCTAAACTAAACCCACCCAGGGCCGGACTTCCTCTAGAGGTCCGGGCCCCAACGTCGGAGGGTTCCCCGGCCAGGCAGGGCCGGATTAACCATGTCGGGGCCCCTAGGCAATGCACGTCTCGAGGCCCCTTTACCAATGGTGGATTAACGGGGGGGGGGGGGGGGGGTGGAAGTTGATTTTTTTTCTGAATGTACAATATGTCAGTATATTAGTACACGAGTATTATATATATACTAGCTTTTTCCCGCGGCTTCGCTCGTATGGTATTAGGGGATTTCCACTCAGCCTTCTCCACCTTCCCTCCCCCTACCCCACTTCCCCCATCAATCCCCCTCCCCCTCCACCCACCCCTCCCCCCACTCCACTCCCCCATCAACCCCCCCTCCGCCTCCACCCACCCCTTCCTCCACCCCTCCCCCTTCCCTTCCTTCCCTCCCCCCTCTTCCACCCCACTCCGCCTCCTCCACCTTCCCTCTCTCCACTCCACTACCCCCATCAACTCCCTCCCCCTCTCCCTCCACCCACCACTCCCCTCACCCCCTACCCCTCCACATTCCCTTTCCCCACACCACTCCCCCCCGTCAACCTCATTCCCCCCACCCCCTACCCCTCCCCACACCCTCCTCCATCCTTCCCCTTTACCCTTCCTTCCATCCCCCCTCTCCCTCCCCTAAGCCCCTCCCCCCACACTCCTCCCCCTCCCCTTCCCCCCTCCACCAACACCCTCCCAACACGCCCTCCCCACTCCCCCCACTCACCTCTCGCATTCCACACACTCATTCCCGATACATTCAGTTTTCTAACTGCTCGCATGCCACCTATTATAATTTCTTATACAAATTTCATAATGCCAGAACTCAACGGTAGTTTTATACAAAAAAAAAGAAGTATCCAATTTGGTTCATACGAATATTTCGGTGATTCATTTTTAGAGATAGTTATTAAGTAGGAATTATTATTCTTCTTTTTATATTCTACCAAAATACATACATACATTTCGGTGATTCATTTTTAGAGATAGTTATTAAGTACGAATTATTATTCTTCTTTTTATATTCTACCAAAAAATTCAGTACGGCAGTTTTATACTTAAAAAATTCGATACCTGTCTATCCAATTAAAACAATAATTGTTCTGTGATGTCAAAATTTGAGAATGACATTTTGCAAAACAAAGATTCTTAAATAAAAAAATTATTTTAGAAAATATTTAAATTAGCGAAGTACCTACTTCCCTAATAATTTGAATCGATTAAAGAATTATAGATGTCTTACTAATCGTGCCACCTATTGCAATTTTTTCATACAAATTTCGTAATGCCAGAGCTCTGTGCTATAGCCTATCAGCCTTACTAAAAAAACCCAGTAAAAATTTTATTCAATTGACAAACAGCCGCGGACGTGAAAACATTAGATACTAATTAAAAAATTGTTCATGGAAAAAAATACACTTGGTTTACACGGCCTGAGAGGGTAGTTTATCTCTGTTTTAGTAATGATATCTGAACAAAATTTGAAATTTTTCCAAAGTATTTTGAATGTTCTATATATTTCTTATTTTTGAAGATGTCGTAAAAACAAATACCATTTATGAAAACTAGATAAAATTACCTTTTAGATTTGTGTAATTGAAATACACTTTAGTTTTTAAAAACTGCCATATATTAAGATTCAAACGCGAAAAAAAAATGGATTTTTTTTTTTACCAAAACTTATTTGATGAAAGTGTACAGAAATTTATAAAAAAAACAAAATTTAAAAAATACGGACCTTTTATATAATGAATTTGGAACGAAACTGTCACCTCACTTTTTCCTCGTGCATACAATGAAAAATGATAAAACATTTCAAAGTTTTTTTTATTGCCAAAAAACTAACCTAAAAAAATAATACCGACTTTTAAGATGAAGCCATAGTAAATAATGCAAAATCACATAAAATTATACGTTTTTGTTTTGAAAATTTGATCGCTTAGAAGTATTATAGATGCTTCAATTAAATACTGCGTGTAGAACATACCTTGGCCCTTAAAAATATCGTTTTTTTGTAAGTCTTTTAATAAGCCTATAAAAAAATAAAATATAAAGTCTGTAAAAAACACTTTTAAGTCCAACCAAACCTAGCGGCAAGATGTGATTTGTTATTATTTGGGGTCTCAGGTATAAGAATCATCATAGTTGCCGGTCCTCACATTTTGCATATATCAACTACCTCTAGCGCCTGCACTTGCCGTATGGGCGAAGAAGGGGTGTGAAGGGAGAGGGAAGGGACCATCAAACCTAGCGGCAAGATGTGATTTGTTATTATTTGGGGTCTCGGGTATAAGAATCCGGTCATAGTTGCCGGTCCTCACATTTTGCATACTCAACTACCTCTAGCGCCTGCACTATTAGGGATAATCTGGTACTGCGGCCAGGGCGTTTTTTGACAAATATTTCAACACATTTCCTAGGTCCCAATTTGGAGGGGGCCCCGGCTTGTTGGCAAAATGGACTTAGAAAGAAATACTTCAGCATATTTCCTAGGGCCCCCTCTTAGGACAGGGCCCCGGTTAGGTACCAAAATTGTACACATTGAAGACACAGGACTTATAATTTTAAACTTTAAAGAAATTTTGTTGTTTCTACACTTCAGAGGGGCCCCCACTAGGTGCCCTATATGGTATGCAATGAAGACACAAGACTCGGAAACTAATATACCTATCAAATTTTCCATTGGGCTCCAACCTCGGAGGGGTCCAGAATGGTGCTAGTTGCCAAAATGACACAAATTGAGGGCAAATGACACAATTTCGGAAAAAATCACTTTTTTATATAATCAGTAATTTTTGCTTTCGCAATGATGAAGGACTTAGCTAGCAGAGGATTGAACTCACAACGGCTGGGTGTGAAACCGATACATTTTTCCATTCGGCTAGGTACCCACCTACTAGCCGGTTAAGCTGAAATGTTAATGTTTCCGTTTTAAACAATACTAAAAGATTTTCATTAAATAAAATTAAACGGGATTTCCGTCTATATCATTGTTAGAATTCTGACTATCCAAAAAATAAGAGATTATTATGTAGGTAGGTACATACGTATACAAACATTTATAGATTTGCCCTCCGAACTAGAAAAGTTTTCGCCTGCGGCGCTTTTTCCGCATCTTTATGCATACATTATAATAATTCATATTACACTTCACAGTACTTAACCCAGTTGGGGATACCATGGAAAAAACTTCGCCTGCGGCGCTTTACCGTTTCTTTATAAGAATTATAACTAATTTTCTATTTTCTTTGCTCTTGTCACTTTCTCCAGTTGGGGATGTTACGTGGGTATTTAGCTACACAATTTAATTTTTATTTGACCTTTCCAAATGCAAACAAATATTTTCATAAATAAATAATTGTGTAATACCTAGACAATTCCCTTCCCCCCGGTGTGTGCGTAGGGCCACTGGGTCCCACGGGAGTCCGGGCCTGAACCCACATCGAAGTGAGATGATACAGGTGATACCCGTGGAGTCGGATTCTCAGAAGGACAGAGGAGCGCTCATTTGCAGAACCTTTGTGTGTGTCGCCCTTACCTAGAATCTACCAACAACAATTCACCTTTACCTTTATGGTCTTTCGATAACAGCCATAAAAGATACCGCCGCACCACAGGACCTCGAAAATTTAATAAGCCAAAATAATTCCTAATAATACTGTAAACAGTTTTTATTTATCTACTTATTTACTTCATTCCCGGTGGAAAAACAAACGCGAACGATTCTGATATCCAAGTACATATAAGAAGTAGGTACCTAGTTTATTTTTGGTCTACTAAAATGTTACCTATACCTATAATAAATACATCTGATTGGTGCCCCGACCCCGAAATGATATTTACTATAAAATTATAATTTTTGAAGTAAAACTTCTTTACGCACGCTTGACTCGGGGAGTAAGCTGGTGAATGCGTGACGAGAGCGTTACGAAAAGTGTGATTGGGCGAGGCGAACGGTCGGGCCTTTACGCACGCTTGACTTGGAGAGTAAGCTGGTGAATGCGTGACGAGAGCGTTATGAAAAGTGAGATCGGGTGAGGCGAACGGAAGTTGAGAGGGAGATTTAAGTTAGTGAAGTTTTACTTCAGTCCTGTGGTCTAAAGTCTAAAGCACACTCGTTTTTTTGTGTAATTTATCAATTTCAAACTAAAATCGATTTCAAAAATACCCATAATAATTAAAATTAAAAAATTAAAATTAGCCTTTATTGTTGTTACTTATAAAACATTTTATTTATTCTATTTATTTTTTTTATTTTTAAATATTATTCTACATTATCAGAATTCGGGTAATTATTTTTAGAAACAGCTTGTCTTTCGACATAGGTAGGTAGGCCTTCTCTAAAGATTTCTATTTTTGTCTATCCTTTGCATATCTGAAGTTCTTTTGTTTATCGTTTAAAGGGTCTTGATCGTTTTCCTCCCCGAGGACCAGTGGACCAGTCGGCTTGGGGGAGGGTAGGTATGTTGTTGTTGTACCCATAATAATAAGTTGATATGAATACCAAACGAATTTATATACTGTGTCGATTTTTTGTACTCATTCGCTGGTATACAATACACATACACAGTATATAGACAAGTAGATTTTTCCTTGATACATTTTAATGGAAATATGTTTTATATGTAGGTACTTACTTTGTCATTCGGCGGTACATCCTCTCTGCACATCCCTTCTGGGTCACTTAGTTATATTTTGTGTAATGAGGTATACAATATTTTTCCTAAAGCGACTGCATATTGTACATAAACATCCCGGGGGGCCTACCGGCGAATAAACTGTCATGAAACCCATCCGATTATAATATATTGTGCAGTCTGGAAGAAGTTGGGGTCGTCAAATGAGTGAAGGCAAGATCGGTGAATGAGGCACGTACCTACCTACCTACTGTCTTGTTTCAATATTTAATATTAGATAATGTAAAATTTTAATATTTGTTACTGTCAAGATAATTGAATACATATTATTTATGAATGTGGACGAAGAAGATTACCGTGCCAGAACAAATGTATGAAGCATTCCATTCAGTAGTAAGTTGAGATTTCTATGTAGTTTCGTTTTCTCTTTTTATTATTATTATTACTGTTATATTTTCATGACATACCAAAGGATGATGGCGTTATATCCTGTCGCCTGCTACTACTGAGACAAAGGGAAGTAACGCTGCTGAAACAACGAGGAAAATTGAAACAGGATTATTTTAGTAGCTCCAGTCAGAATTGCCTTCCCAGATTTTCTTCTGGTTTGTGGATTACAGGGCAATCTGCCAGTAGTTTCCCCGAAGCAGAAGCTCGGATTGTTACTTTTATATCACAGTTAGAGGAAGTTTAATATGCTAGGGTCAATAGTAATACACAACGTTGCAGCATCGCGCATCGGTTCTGGTTCGTTGATTCTCGCAAGAGTCGCAAGTCGCAAGGGGGATAACAATTATAATTGAAAATCCGCAACTATGCGTCAGTACCCAATACCTGCGCACAATGTAATGTGACGTATATTGTAACGTATGCAAATCATACTCCATATCTGCGCTAGACATAATAATATTACGCCATGCATTATTTTTATGTAATGTTTGAGATTTTTGAATTCACTTACATGTTTAATTATTTTAGGCAAAAATGCTTTTTACAAGTTATGCTTTTAATTGTTTGCACCCTTGCATACCCCCACCCTCCCACCCCCCTCTCCACTCCCCTTCCCCCCTCCCCACTCCCGCACTCACCTCTCGCATTCCACACATTCATATCCGATACATTCACTTTTCAAACTGCTCGCTTGCCACCAATTTGTATATTTTTTTTATACAGATTTCATAATGCTAGAACTCTACGGTAGTATACAAAATAACGAACAAAAAAAAAAAATTATCCAATTTGGTGCTCGGGTTTATGCGCATTGCGCATACATACATTTTATATAGATGCTCGGGTTTGGGTTTGGTTTGCTTTGGTGCTCGGGTTTATGCGCATTGCGCATACATACATTTTATATCATTTTATATAGATGCACATAAATAAATAAATAAATAAAAAAATAAATAAATACATTTCGGTGATTCATTTTTAGAGATAGTTATTGTTATTAAGTACGACGCCAACAAAGCACTCTGTTTAGGGTGAATTGCCTAATTAAAAAATATAAAAAAAACATCGTTTCCAAGATTTTTTTTTTCCGACTTTTTTCCTGACGTTTGCAATAAATCGATTTTGTTAGGGACAGAAAACGTATGATAAATAATTTCATAACGCCAGAGATTATTCATAGCGCCAGAGCTTACCAATATATATAGCCTATAGTACTCGCAAATAATGTAGCTTTCTATTAGTGAAAGAATTTTTAAAGTCCATTCAGTAGTTTTTGTGTGAAAGAGTAACAAACAGACATCCATACATCCATACAAACTTTCACCTATATAATAATTAATAGGATATTCATATTGCGTATGTACGGGTGCAAACAATTTATTCATCTTCATATTTTAGAGCATAACTTGTAAAAAGCGTTTTTCCCTAAAATAATTAAACTCGTGCCATATATGAAAGAGAAGATTATGAATTTTTTAATATATAAAACAATGATTTACAACGTTTTCGTCGTTAAAAACGTTCCCATAAATCATAGACAAAAGTGTAGTACTGGTGATATCTAAGCTTACGATCTATAAACACAATCAGCCTTACTAAAAAAAACACAGCGCGACCGATTAACTGTATTATTGCAATAACATAAATAAACCTCGTATACACTAAAACACGTTTTATTACCAATAACGTTTCTTACGTGGTCACGCTGTTAAAACGCATTGAAGACGTGACAACGTTGTATATGGTTTTAATTTACTAGGAAACAATGTTGTTTTAATTTTTCTCCGCAAGGGGCATTATTGGCGCGCCTATGCATTAGTTCTTCGGGCCGCGACAGCCCGCGATGACAAAACAGCTCGGTGTGTTTTATGGCGGGATATCGAAAATTTTGTGATTTTACTTAATAATTTCTATTGTAGTGACGAATTTACTCTTCTGTTCACATAATTGATATATTGGTTATTTGTGTGGTTTACATCAGTTTAATCAAGTTATTGTACAAACGCCGTACTTTCTAATATATAGTATATTTGCGGCATGTTCCAGAGTGGAAGATACTATCAGTATCGCCCTGGTGTAAGACCACCATTCAGAATTGAAACGTTGCTTGAAAATGGCTTTAGCCGTGTTTGGTGACCAGATCTGAATAGTCATGTACTTCCCAACCTTCCTCTTCCCCACCTCCTTCCCCTCCCCACTACCCTCAGCCTCACAACATACCCCATTTGGGGATGCCATAGTCTCACTGGCTCCAGACGGGAGCAGTTGAGATTCTTGTGCGGTATTCACTGTAAAAAAAATCTGTTTTAAATTTCGGTATTATTATATAGTTATTTTTTTTGGCAATAAAAAAAAACTTTGAAATTTTTTATTATTTTTTTATTGTATACACGATGAAAAAGTGAGGTGATGGTTTCCTTCCAAATTTATTACATAAAAGCACTGTGTTTTTAAAATTTTGATTTTATTTAAATTTCTCTACATTTTGGTCAAAAATGTTGTGGGAGGAAATTTTTTTCCGAGTTTGAATCTTAAAATATGGCAGTTTTTGAAAGCTAAAGTGTATTTCAAATACACAAATCTAAAAGGTAATTTTATCTAGTTTTCATAAATGGTATTTGTTTTTACGACACCTTCAAAAATAAGAAATATATAGAACATTCAAAATACTATGGAAAAATTACAAATATCGTTCGGACATCAACGGTTAAAACAGAGATAAACTACCCTCTCAGGCCGTGGAAACCATGTGTATTTCTTTCAAAGAACAAATTTTTAATTAGTAATGTTTTCACATCCGCGGCCGTTTGTCAATTGAATAAAATTTTCACTGGGTTTTTTAGTAAGGCTGAATAAATTTAATAACAAACTTGAACTAAAAATAATTTAAAACCAGATAAAGTCTTTGGATTTAGATAATGATTATTGTAATCATCACAATATTCTTTATTTTTACCCAAGTTAAAAAAAACACCTCTAAAAATATTATATTTCTTTCATAAAACCATTTATCCATATATTGTTAGGTACCTGTGTGCCTTTATATTTAATTTCCAATAATTTATTGTTACATTGCTATCTGCAATCATGCATGCCTTATTATTTGATTTATGTCCCATAACATTATTATTAGTACAAAGTATTTAGAAATTTTCAGAATATTATCACGAAAAATAAATACACGTGATATCTCATTATACCCCCTCCCCCTCGCGATATTTCGTGATTTTTTTCCGAACACCCCCCCCCCCCTTTCGGGCCGCACGTGATTAATGGACGACCCCTTACATATATGATTCCTGGAGTATGGTGTAGTTATAAAATAAACTGTGGTACCAGGACTTTGGCGTCATTTTACCAACATAACCAACCATATTATCTATTTCAAAAGCGTTTTATTGTCAAGAAAAATGTTGCTAACACTTACCGTTCAAAAATTGTGCGATAATTTATGTAAAACCGAGCTAAAAAATGGTTTTAAAAATTATATCATCTGATACCTAACGGCCGTTTTTTATATGATGGAAGCATTAGGTAATACTTTTTGTGTGGAGACTGTAATATAATGTCCATGGAATAGTGGCATAGTTCATTGAACGGAGTGGTAACGGACTAGTAATAGGAATTTCCCTCATTATCCACACTCCACAGCATATTCACATAATTCACTATTATTTGTCTGCACGAAAGCGCCGAGTACTCATTCGGGGGGGAAAAATCTAATTATATTTTTACTGTGTTCATAATATATTATTATTCAGGCATGACAGATTCAACGTGTTCATGTCGATATTCCACTTTAGGCAAGATATTAGGTAAGATTATATATTATTTATTTATGCATAATCATATGCAATGTACTGGAGATGTTAACGACTTTAGTACCTAATCCTAATCACGTCATCGAGACTTGCCAATCGACATCAGTAAGCTGAATATTATCGCAAAAATCCAAAACACCCAATAAAGTTTCGTCCCTAATTATGCGGTACTGGGAGCTAGATTTTCGAAATAATCTGGAAGGAACATGTAAACATTGTAAACAAACATTATATTTCATAATATTAAGGTCACCCCAAGTGGTTCGCTGCATTTGGTGACTTAGCAGGGGTGCCCGGGTTAATGGGGTAAGGTTTGTCCGGGTCTAGGCGGCGGATGAATCTGCCCACCAGCTGCACATCGCCTTGCAACGCAGTGGGAGAGATGGATTCACACGTCCGTCGCTCCTGGACACACTGACCCCCAGATTCCTACCTACCCCTAATTATCTAACTAACTAACCATCACGCCGTTTCCCCGCAGGGGTAGGCAGAGAGGAAGGACCGCCAAACAACTCGATCTTGGCACACACTCCTTGCCTTGTTCACATTAATACATCGTCTCATACATGCTCTTCTATTATTCCGACTCTTCACATGGCCCGACTCAAGTATCTGGTTCACTTGGTCGTGCCATGTCTTCCTCGGGCACCCCGACTTACCTATCTACTTCAGAACTTCCTCTCCTAAAAAGAACATCCACACAGCATCCCCAAAGATGACTTAGGCCCTTTAGGAATTCTAGGGATTTTTTTTCCTCGGGGCCTCCTGTGTGTAGCTAATTTTAAAAAAGTATATATTTAAGAGGCACTGCTGAAAACCAGCTATATTCCAGAAGAAATCCTGAATGTATAGAAGTGACCTTTTTATCAATAGAATCAATGACAAACAAACAATATATAAAATGGTAAAAAATGTGTTAACGAATAAATGTTTTTATTATTATTATTATTGTATCAGAAATCTCGATTCTGTAATCGATATGTTTTTATGATTTCTATTTTTGGAACTTAATTTTACAATACAGTATAGTAATATAATAGTAGGGGAGGCATTGACGCTAAATGGGTAGTTACTCGAGCGTCGTGGGGACCTATTGGATTGCAAAGATTAGATGCTAAAAAGAAAAAAAGTTTATATGATGTATGCCATTCCAGTGGTGGGGAGAGCGAGTATAAATTTTCAAACATGTAAAAAAAAAACGTCACCATGACATACTCGAGCTCGTCAGATTTTAATAGCGTATACGCCCTACGTGTTTCTGGCAACGGGGAGATATTAATCTGACGACTTGAGTGGTGGGGGTGGCCGTATGAAGAGGTAGAAAATTGAAAAAAAGTCGATTTATTCGAGCGTGTCAGATTAAGGTAATGTGAGTTAATTACATGCAGAAAAGTCTACATTCCAATAATCTGACGATTTGGATGTAACCTAAACTCATGGCTGATTTTTAAAGATGTAAAAAAAAATCGTGACCTTGACTTACTCGAGCTCGTCAGATTTTTATACAGAAGGTTCAGCGTGATGTCCTTGTTGTGCTGACCAATAATCTGACGATTATGTGGAGGGATTTTCTTAATCTGACGGTTTAAAAAAAAAATAAAAAATAAATTCTTGTTTTTATTACTGAATAGAACAATGAACAAAAAATAAATATAATGAACAAAAAATAATATTTTGTATTTCACTTATTAAACTTCTTTACAAAATTAATTAACCAAAGCGTTGTAAATCTACGAATGCGAACGCGCGACGCAACGGTTAATTAGGCTCTGGCTGCGACCATTGACGTAATGGCTGCGACAGAATATATCTACCTAGAGAACAAGCGCCCTAAAGAAGGGAACCAAAGCGCGGAGGGGGAAATACAAAGTTTAGCCACTTCGGCATGTGGAAATCGTCAGATTATATTATTTCCATGATCCTTACATTATTTCCTTCAAAATAAAAAAAAAATTAACCGCGCTCGAGTAAATCCACGTGACGTTTTTTTTTTGCAACTTTGTGACTCCCTAACTTTCTTACGTTACGTTCAAACCGTCAGATTATTGAAATGTAAACTTTTCTGCATGTAATTAACTCACATTACCTTAATCTGACACGCTCGAGTAACTACAGGGATCGATTTTTTTTTACTAATCTGATCGGTTGTCCTAGCCGCACCCACCAATATTATGGGTTCATATATGGTGGTAGTCCATAACAAGGTCGTGAGGTATCTCCCCTTAGTTAATCTGACGCGCTTGAGTAAATCCCAAAATCCCTGCTTCGCCTCCCCTACTATAATGATTAAACACATACTTGCTTTATCTGAAATGAAATAACTCTCTTTTGAACCTTTTGTATTTTATTTGTACAATAAGAATATGTATTGGAATTTGAACAGGCTTAATCGCCAACCATGATATTTTTATCACGTTGACAAGGCAGACATTCGTCCTGCTTGCTATGGGTCGACGCAAATAAGTTAATCTTATTTATGTCGTGGTTATTAGAAATAAGACGCACACGGGCGAACGTGTGATAATAAGTTCAATATTATTGCATATCTCGGAAGTGAAGATACTCGTAACATTACTTGGAATAATGTCTCATTGTGTCACGTGCCTGCTCGTTCAGGTAAACGACTTCTGCCAATTGATTATTTATGAACCCCTGCGCCATTATTTATATCTATACACTGTCTATACAACTACCTAAGAGCATCTTAAATTGTTGGGGAGTCGATCACACCTTTCAACGGTCACCTGTCTACTCAACAACTGGCTCTGGTAACTTTATTATCCACGTGGATTGGTCAAAATTTTATTGTATTGACCCCACCTTTGGAAATGTTCATAAAATGTATCGATATTTCTAGCTGTGTGTATTCAAGACATTTATCCGCATTGTTTTTATTCAGAGATACCTATTATTATTAATTATTATTACCAACCAGCGAGTTCGGCATGCGTTGCAATGTCACTAATAATAAAATTGTTTCTCCCTGCTTGCCTTTTCCCATTCGTCCCGTTCCCCTTCTTCCTCCACATTTCCCGCGTTCGATATATTCAGTCCTGATACATTCAGATTTTCAAACAGCTCGCGTGCCACCTATTGCATTTTTTTTTTAAATTTCTATTTATTACAAACATTCATTTTTGTATATTATAAGAACAATCCTTCAAACTTGGTACCTAACACAGGTACCTATTTAAAATAAATATAATTTTTGATTAGATTCAAATTATGTACATTCGATTTTGGTTAGTATCGTGGGTGATAACTTCGGTTAAATTCATTAATTTGAAGAGTTTATTAGAAAATTGAATTTTGATTTAATAATCGATGGTTTGCAAAATGCCATTCTTAAATTGTGACATTTTTGACAGTTTCGTAAGAGTTTTTGTAATGATTGAAAAAACTTTTCAGATGTATTGTCACGTGGTTGTGATAATCCAGAAACCTTCGCGGGGGTGGAAAGAAGGTATTTTAAAAGTTTCAAACATTACATATGCTTAAAAAGCAATACATAGACAACTCATTGTGTACATACTTATAAACAAGCTTATATATATGGATAAACTAATGTTTCCAAGATTATAATGTCTCCCGACTTGATAAGGATGTAAATTATCCTAGTTTTTGATAAGTTACAAATATTTTATATTACTTACTTGTTATTCTAACCCTGTCTTCAACTTGTTAATAAGATACATTGTGCGTTGAAAGATACCAGGTAGAGAGAAGGCCAAATGCTCATAAACTTTTAATATATTTGAAGTGTGCCTACAATATAATGTATAAAATATTCAAAGCTTTGATTTTAGAGAAACGAATATGTACAGGGCGTGATATGTATTTTTAAAACCTTCCAAACAACGACTGTTGAAATATAATGGGAAATACTTGTGTATTTTTTTTGCGCATTCCCGCTTGCGTTATGTGACTGAAATGAGCAAAGCATACAGAAAGCATAATATCTTACAGCTGCTATTGTCTGTAATATTTACCCATCTACCGGGGCACGATTATAATGTACCGAATTCGATTCGCTTCACTACAGAAAAGACTCAAAATGCTTTTGCAGCTTACATTCAAATGTCATTTGACAACATCTACCAGTAACAAGACTATTAAATCCCTTAGAAGGCCACTTATCGTCTTTGTTATTTAGGCAAACCATAAAATTTACCTTCTATTGGTTCTGTCATCTAATCATCGGCTTTTGCTTAATTTTTTTTATAGTTAATCTCGAGTGTTGAGCTGTTGAGTGGTGGCCCTAAGTTGGCAGAGAGAGTGGATATCGGTTTTTAATTTTACCTGGTCGGGTGTTTCACTTTTGACTTGTGCTGAATGAGGTCAGAGCGGAGTCAAGAAGCACTCAGCTAATGGTGTCAAGATGCCTCGATGGGTCTTATCATTCTAAAGTAACTCGTGCACGAAGCTGGTGGCTGGTGCTACCTACCTGGTACATATGCCTCCCCAAGCATATCGCACGATAGCGCCACTCATTTTCATTAATTTTTTTTTTAATTTATCCATTCCTACGTTTTCTGTTAAATTAGTTAAGATCAAGTATCATTTTAATGTTGGATATGAGCTACCCTTTAAAATAGTAGAAATGTATTTGTGTTCTGTTTAATGGAAGCTCATTGTACAAAGTATCTAAAATTTCTTTGGCCAAAAGTTGGTATGCCATTTGGTTCTAGTATCTCCCCAGCAGTTTGGACATTTTCGTTATTTATTTTTGGGGTGTTATGCCATGTTGCGCTACCTCCTTCTTTAGCCAACGTTTAGGACAGCATTACAGTATCCATTATCAGGGCACATCTGCCCCAAAAACAAATAACGAATATACTGTTGGCCGTGAAAATCTGAAATCTTTTTTTTCTTTTTTTCCCATTATAACTTGATACATTCCAAAAGTAGTTTTTTCACATATTCTCTAAATATATATAACATAAAACAAGATACAAATAATGTAAAAATATATATATAAGACAAAAGTAGAAAATGGGAACTGGGAACCCACTGTGCGTGGTTAATATAAACCAAAGTGCTAAATTACACCAATAAGTTAGTGGTACAAGTAAAAAATATAAATTTCAAAGTGAAAGTTTAAAAATATAGGTATGTATCTTTGAAAATATTGTAGTAACAAAGTGACACATTGAAGTTAGATAAGTTTTAAGATTTTCACGGCCAAAAGCATTTTCGTTATTTGTTTTTGGGGTGTTATGCCGTGTTGCGCTACCTCCTTCTTTAGCCAACGTTTCGGACATCGTTGCAGTGTCCATCATCAGGGCAGATCCGGCAGATCACATCTAATAACGAAAAAACATTGAAGTTAGTTGATTTTTTGTTACGGTTTCAAGAAGATAAATAAAGTTTGTCTTGAAGTTACAGTAGAATTGTACAGGTGGCGCAAAGCTACCGGTATGTTTTGAATGTGTAATAACTTTTGTTATTTAATGGTTAATTATAAAAAAAAAATTATCCAGTATATTAATGGGGAATATTTTTGACTTAAGTGTGAAAAATTATATTCCGCAAATGGTGACCATTTTCGGCTTCGCACATTGGTGCTCTTTCCAGTACATTTTGCATAACTTTTCGTAAAATTTCCGGTGTTATGGCTTGAATTTCATTGCGAATGTTTTGTTTTAGTTGTGGTATGGTCGCTGGCTTATTTACGTATACCCTTTATTTCAAATAACCCCAAAGAAAACAGTCTGGCGCTGTTAAATCCTGTGAACGTGGGGGCCAATTGAAATCGCTTCTGCGCGAAATAATGCGTTCGCCAAAGAGGTCCCGTGAAATAAATTAATAAAATTCAACAATTGTTGATCGCGGTTCTGTTGTGTAGTGTTCCATTTCAAATTCCCCAAGTTTTCTTCACAATATTCTGAAATAAAAATAAAAAATATAAATAAATTTAAAAAGTTATTAAATATTCAAACCATATCGGTAGTTTTGCGCCACTCTGTATTAAAAAGTGAGCATTAAGGTTTACATATAGTTTATAAAAAAGTATTTCAACATCTGCATCATTTAGCCATAATTGTAATTCTTTTATGTAAAGTGATATTTTATCTGTCATTTGAATGTGTTTTGGTAGAAGATAAAATGTACGAGGACCAATAAAACTGCTATGTGTTTGCATTAATTTGGTTTTGATTTGGGGAACTTGAAACACATTATTAGTCCTTTTGCTAATTCTATTTTCGTTATCAGTTTGGCCATTGTCAAAAGCAGTTTTGTTCAGTTTGTTTGAAGAGGTTACTTACTCTATTACGTTGCTAGCAAAAATAATGAAAGTATGACCGCCACAGAACAGGAAACCCTAGTGAGGACTGAAAAAAATTGAATTTATGCTTTATTCGTTATGTATCACGAAAAAACTTTGTATTGAACTAATAAAAAAATTACAAATAGGTATTATAATACTACAACTGTGCCCAAATAATGCGGGAAACAGGTATTGGGTTGGGCCGGGTAAGGCGAGGAGAAGTAAGTGCATGAGTTCAAGTAAATGCATAATAGGTATCTAAAAAACACTTAATTTAATCATCATGAAATCGCGTTATTCGCACCCATTACATGATACAATCGATATAATGTACCGATAGTGTCTAGCAGTTAAATTTCAGCATGTATGTCTATATTTGCAAGTTTATTGTTGTGGAAGTTACAGGCCCTTTTCATGAAATCATTTTGATTGGAATTTATTAGTGTTGCATCTATCAATGTAGAAAAGTTGTATTCCGTCTGTTATATCGAAGAGGTGCGTGAAAATTTATTTTGTTTAGCAACTCGTGGCAGTCATCTTTTGAGTTTATAATTTTGTGCAGGAGCATCTGATCAGCGAAAACCTTCATTTTGTGGAGTTTCATGTTAGTTTTCGTTTATCTTTTATTGAAAAAAAAAACGCAGAAAGAGACATTTAACACATGAAAACATATTCCAAACGCTAAAAACAAAAGGAAAGATAGCATAATGCTTGAAACCATACAGCGAGTACGCACAAAATATCTACACCCATATTTACTAGGAAATACCCGCTTTGAATAATATGATATGAGGTATTCGCCGAGCATTAGAGAATTTGTTGAATTAACCGAGGTCAAAGAAATGGATCACAAACTTTACGCTGACTTTTTTTATTGCTTTTATCTACCGTATGTTCCCTGGGTTGATGTGTACACCAGCCGATTAAAACCCAAACTCCTTCCCATCCTCCAAACAGATTCGTACAGAGCCTACCGGTCCAACTGAAGCAGGTATAATACAAGAAAAACGCATTACTCCGGCGTTGTAAGAACAATGTACTAGTTTTTCTTTTATGTAAGACACATATTATTACAATCTCGGTTCGAAAAGCGGCACGCCTCCCCGCCCACGTCTTTCTCTGTCACACGTATGTTTTACGCATCCTGCTCTTTCGCTTACGGTCATTGTAAAGTGACTGAACCTGCGCGAGAATGGATCGTATCAAGTTCAGGTAGGCATTTAAGTTTGGCGCGTACTGTACTAAGATCTAGGCTGGGTGTAAGGTTTACAGTTTCTATCATTTTATAAGTTCAAATATATATGTTGGCCCCTTTTCTTTGAATAAAAATGTATGAGCTCGTTTGTTTATTTAAACTTTAAACCTTACAAATTGAAAACAAAGCTAGCAAGTCGGACGAACAGAAAAACACATTTAGCGCGCGCTACAAAACATTGCTTGCAATAATTTAGCCGGAACATGAAACTGTGCATTTTAGTCGAAAACCAATAACGCAATCGTGTCACCATTTCTGAAATCGAAAGTACGTACCCACCTACATACATAACGGTATCGCACACCTCATATGGTATAAATTATATACAATACATAACACTGTGCGTGTGTGAGTATGTTGTGAGAATTAATTTCTTTATACCTATTTGAAACTTTTTTATTGTTGAAACGTTTTCTAATGCTGCGTGCTTGGCTTTACGATCGATTTACGGCACTTTTAATATTATAATACCAATTTCTTGTATTACTCTAATAATGGTTATCGACATTGTTTTTAATTGGGGAGAAATAAAAACTTTCCTTTCTAAAATTAGAATCCCAAATTTATGATTATAGCTTCTGATAAATGGACAGAATAAACTTCGATAAAAAAGTTATTTATTGTTTTTTAGTAGATGTATTATCGAGTTCCCGGAATGCGTTGCAATGCCACTAATAAAGAAATTGTTTCTCCCTGCGCGCCTTTTCTCATTCGTCCCGTTCCCCTTCCGCTGCCCCTTCCCCTCACGCGTTCCCCCTCTATCTTCCCTCTCCCGCGAACCCCTCTCCCGCGATTCCCTCCTCTCTCGCGTTCAATACATATATTCAGTCCCGGTACATTCAGATTTTTAAACAGCTCGCATGCCACCTAATGCATTTTTTTTTTTTTAATTTTCATTTTTCATATATTACAAACATTCATTTTTTTATATTATAAGAACAATCAATCGAATTTGGTACCTAACGTAGGTACCTACCTATTTAAAATAAATATAATTTTTGATTAGATTCAAAGTATGTACTCGATTTTGGTTAGTATCATAGGTGAATTCTTCGACTAAATTCATTAATTTAAAGAGTTTATTCGAAAATTGAATTTTGATTGAACAATCGATGTTTGCAAAATGACATTCTCAAATTGTGACATTTTTGAGAGTTTCTTAAGAGTTTTTGTAATGATTAAAAAAGCTTTTCAGATGTATTGTCATGTGCTTGTAATGCAGAAACCTTCGCTATGGTGAAAAGAAGGTATTTTGAAAGTTTCAAACTTTTTACATACTAATACAGCAATGCATAGACAACCCACATATCTACATAGAAATTAGTATATTTTGATTTTTGTATGTATAGATCAAAGATATTCTAATACAAAAGAGATATGCTATGGTGTCCGCGCAGCTGTCGGCGGACTACGACCTAATTAGAGTAGTTTGAATACGAAAAGAATTTGTTCATTTTGTTGATTTTTTTAAAGGTGTGCATTAGTATTGGTTAACAATATAGTTTGGATACAGAAAGAATTCGTTCGTTTAGTTTATCGTTCGTTTGGTTTATTTGTTAATTAGTAAACAATATCTGGAAGCGCAGTCCCACCTAGTAAAAACTGCAGACAGCACATCTACTTATATTTCAATATCTTTGGTATAGATATAGATATTTTTTATCACATAATTTCACTTTGTGGTTTATACAAGTAATCGTGTCGAATTGGCTTATTAAGTCAATCAGTAGATATGTAAGGAATCTACTTATCGATTATTCATAATGTTTCCCCTTCTGATAACAAGTCGTTATTTGAACAGGGAAATGACTATACCAATAATGTTTTAGGCATATCTGTAGTTACATACGTGTGCCCTTGTCTTTATTACCACATCCGATTTTTTTATTCAAATAAATACATCCGTTGGGTTAATTCACATGCGAATCGCGTCACATCCACACGTTCAGACGAAAAACACTCACGCAGATGTGCTTTTGAGATTCTGTTTTGAATTTACATACGAAATTTGCAATTCTTTTGTCACTGTTTATGGAAATATCTTAGCTTCCTTCGTGTTATATGCCGTCGTGAAATAATACTATTTTGTGTCTTGAATTATTGATTGCCAGATAAAATGTTTATGAAATGCAAATAATTTACATTTATTTATAAGTAATAAAAAGTTACTTATATCTGGTCACTTGGGAGGTTTTCCCTGGCAAAAAGTAAGACAAACCTCATGACTGCCCGATTAGGCGATGTTGTGAGGTGGGTTGTAAGGGGTTAATGCTGGTGTTGAAGATCAGAGTAACAATATGTCTTATTTAACCCGCTTAATCACAGGAGACCATATTTGTCTCAGCTCACACGGGTCTCATATAAATCGCTGTAACCCCTTACTACTATAGTGAGAAATACGTTCTAAACGTTGTTAGAAAGGCAAAACACCACGCTTTATATTCAAATCTAAATAAAACACCAAAAAAGTGGAGCCCAAAATTTTGAATTGAAATTTGAAAACAAAAAATTGAAACGTGAGGTCACAATAGCGTTTATAATACATTTGGGTAATAACATATGCATGTGTTTTTATTTATTTTTAATTACCAGTAATTTTAGTTAGAAAAAACATAAGGTGCATCATTTTTAAAACTTTTTTATGTTTGCATGCAATAATTTGAATTATAAAATTTGAAAGTATATTTCATCACCTTCCCAAAATAGTTTTCGGATATGTTCAGAAATATTCCATTTATTTGGATTTTATTGCAAAGCGGAAACATTTTTACCTATTGAAAAAATACTCCCAATTTCTGAAGAGTTAAACGGAAACGATGGAGGATAGACGAATACGTGGTGATGTGAGAGCTCCTTTGTAACCTCTCTTTCTGTTACATCCATTGTTCATGAGAAAGTGTGAGAGGTTACAACGGAGCTATCTGCGGCATGACTTTAGTTAGCAGGGAGGTCCCAGACAGCCAACATCCTGGGGCAACAATAGAAGTACCCACCAGCCATCGCCAGCCCCACCCACGCTACGTAATTTAAAATCGCATTCTACCAAGGGCATTTTGTAATTCCTCTGCATATTTATCAATTAGAAAAGCGTGCACTTCAAGCCTAATCAACCGCAACTGCTGCTGTCATCAACAACAAAAGGAGCCTGATTGAATTTATAACTAATAGTCTGAATGGTTGCGTGCCCGCAACTGTCCTTTATATTATACAAAAAAAAAACATGGTCATTTAAGGCACACAGGGACAACTTAATCATCAATTAAATACGAGGTAAATCCCTTGATTTTGTTACCCTACTTGTTAGTAGATAATTGCCTCTTTTTAAAGTTTGCTACACGTTTTGGAAGTGTTTTTTCTTCTCATGCCCTGTCCGTTCTGTTCAACGGACGTTGGCTATACGGACTTTGCTTCCTGCGGCCCGGAACAGTTCTACTGTGGACTGTGGACTGGCCAAACCACTGTCTCAGGTTTTTCAGCCGTGATGTTCTTCTTCCAGGGCCCCGACTTTCGGCAATCTTTCCCTGCATTATGAGACGCAAAATATCGTACTTCCTGGATGTCTCGTCACATGTCCTAGATATCGAAGTTTACGGATTTTTATTGTTTTAATAACTTATTTTTCTATTCATCCGAACCATAAGATTCATTCATAACTCTGTCCATCCAGCTTATTCTAAGTATTCTTTTGTATATCCACATCTCGAATACCTCAAGTTGCCTTATCACTTCTTCAGTAAGCGTCCATGCTCCAATTCTTTTTATTAATATTATTTTAAAACTTACAAACATAAGACGCGGAAGAACTTAAATCCCTTTCTCATAGAAATTAAGAGTGCAGTCTTTTTATTATTATTTTTGTATTAACAAGAAACTTCTTGGATTTGTGATTTATTTTAGAGATGCACAATGCACAATTATTACCCAAGTATGAATAAAGTACCTTATCACGTAACAACCACCTCGCTGAACACTTCGTGGAAGTTGCATTGTTTTCTGTGATATCTGCCATCAGTCAATTTATATCAGTTACATTAGTTATTGTGTCACAACTCAACATGAGTGCGCTCTCAGTATAACATGCAGATTGACTTCTCCGTACATACGAATGCATTTACATGCATCTGTAATGCAACGCTTCGTCCCACGTTCCCTGTTTCAAGGTGCAGCAGTACTTTCTCATACTCTGACAAAATGGATATGTATTTATAACATTGTTATTATTTTACATCAGAACACCTTCTTACTTCTTATGACGAATTCGTTGAAAGAGTTCAAATTTCTCCGATACAATTTCTAATCAGTTAAAACTTATGTTACGTTTGTCGGACACTTATTATCGTCTGCAATAGAACAGAGTGCTTGTTCACCATGAATGAATGGCAGTGGCACGTGAAAGCGATGATAATAAAATGAAAGTAAACCGACTTATATGAACTCTGAAATATTCGCAGATATCATTTTCACTTCCGCATTAAATTTGTGTAATTTTCTACTTGTCCGGTACTTGAGATTATTTTCAAAATTTACTCGTGTGTGCTGTCATCGTAAATTGCCGATGCGTGGTGATTCTTTTGCAAATGGATCACGCAAGCCCCGGTAAAATGGTAATTCTGTATTACGTAATTAATTAGGTCACTTACACACGAGATATTTTACTGTTCGACACTGCATGCGTCAAATCTGTCGGCAGCTGCGGTCCGCAAAAACCTGCAGCCAGATATTATGTGCGATATCTGATTATGAAAATGCACTCTGATTCAGTTGTAGATTGTAGGTACTCATTGCCAGCTTGAAGTAATCTCACGGGCAGAACAAAAAAGCCCCAAGCTACACAAATGTTGACCATATTTAATCATATTTAATGCAATAGCACACCATTACATTTATATGCCTATAATAATCATTGCCTAGTTATTTAAGTTAATCTGCTCATTAGGTACAGCCGTCCATATAAGAAAAGTCGAATAAATACAAAATCTTAATAGGTATAATATAATGATAGCAATTGACTAGGTACCTACTTATTACGTTTTCTGATGTCTCTGCGTAAATTATCTCTAGCCAAAGTTAAGGTTTGTCCTATTGTTAATATTATGTATAATATTCCATATGTTTAAACAAATGAATTATTTTTATTATATAGACCTCACTAGGTATCTCTTCTGGGTCTACATTACTCAAATTATTGTTTTACATTATTCTTCTATGGTGATTTGAACCTCTAATATAAAAAATAACAAAGAATAAGTTGATCTTCGTGTGTTGCTTCTGTTAGTTATGTTGTTTATGGTTCGTGTAAATATGTATTTTTCCAGTTAGTTTTTTTATGAAATCTACCTGTAGACTTCATCCAGTTTTTTATTTGTTTTTAAAAACTAATATTACTATTTACCATCAACTTAATTGTACGAATGTATTTGAAATTTGCAAAACTGATTTCTACTGTCCGTACTTCGCAATTTAAAGATTTTTTTTTTACATTAACTTCACACAGGAGGCCCCTAGGAAAATAATTTCCTTCGGGCCAATGTCGTCTTTAGGCTGACATGAGGTGCTTGTTGTTGTGTGGAGGATCTTTTTGTGGAAAGGAAAGAGTGAACCTGGGCCTTGAATAGGCCGGCAAATCGTTCCACAGCCGAGCTGTTGAACTCAAGAACAAGTCGTAGAAACAAAATTGTAAATTCAACAGAATGATTCCTTGAGCACCCTAGAGAAATCTTCCATATGTTCAAACATAGTGCACCCCTATCGAACGCTTCCATATCGCATGAGAATCAATATAAATAATGTACATATTGACTTCATTCTCTCGACCCACCCTATTTTAATGTAGCCTCCCGCGAACAAATATTCCACCCCTGTTCCAGACTTCTTCAAAATGGACTCCATGCCCATTATTTATTTCTGGATTGACACGTGCCACCCTGCACTACATATTTCCATTTAGAAAATGGTTTCTTACCTCCCCCAAAACTTTGCTGATTTCCTACAAATTAGCGGATATTGTTTTTCTTTCTATGTTAACTCGTGAATGTAATATCCTTTATTGCTTTTGAACAACCAACTTTATGATAATAACGCTTAGTTATGTTTCAGAAGATATTCATTTCGTTTATCAAATGTGAAATTTTCCCACGTACCACATTAATTTAATCGCACACTCTTAATTATGGTTTAAAAAAAGAAGAAAAAAGCGATGATCTCCATTAGACTCTGAGTTTAAATATAAATTGCCTAAGTATGATATTATTTTTAAATCTATTATATGCATATAAAAATCAAAACATGCTTGCTGGCTATATTATACGAGTATATGAGATGTCGTATGTTTTGCTGTATTAAACATATGAAATGTTTGAAACCCTCAAAATACATTCTTTAAATCCCCGCGAAGGTTTCTGGATTATTACAACCATATGACAATACATCTGAAAAGTTTTTTAATCATTACAAAAACTCTCGTGAAACTGTCAAAATTTGAGAATGACATTTTGCAAAACAATGTTTTTTTTTAATTTTTTTTTTATTCAATGAATTGTTCGTTACATGAATTGGGGATTTTTCGACCACCATACTAGGCACATGCCTGTGTTGTTTGAAAATTGAATCAATATTCAATTTTCAAAACTCTTTAAATTAATGAATTTATTTGAAGTACTCGTTTAAAACTTTGAATCGAATCAAAAATTATAGATTTAAATAGGTACCTACGTTATGACCAAATTTGATTCATTGTTCTTGTAATATGCAAAATGAATATTTATAATATATGAAAAACTAGCTGGTTCCCGGCGTGCATTGCAATGCCATATTCAAAGAAATACATTGTTTCTCCCTGAATGATCTTTCCCCGGTTCCCGTTCCCCTCCCACGTTGCCTTCCTAGCTATTTTTATAAATTATAGCCTATATGTTATTCTGATAGAGCTATATTATTGTAATGTTTCTTTAAAATCCATTTAGTAGTTTTTACGTGAAAGAGTAACAAACACACATACATCCATACATACTTTCGCGTTTATAATATTAGTAAGATGCAAATTTGAATAAAAAAATTGTAATAGGTGGCACGCGACCTGTTTGCAAACTGAATGTACCGGGACTGAATATATGGAACGCGGAAGGGGGGTTGCCGGGACGGAAGGCCAGGCGTGGAAGATGGAAGGGGAACGCGGGAGGGGAACGGGGACGCACGGGAAAGGGAAAAATAATTTATTTCTTTGATATGACATTGCAACGCATGCCGGGAACCAGCTAGTGTTATTTATTTCTTAATTACCTTGTATGCTGACCCCATTTAGTCGTCACAAAAATAGCAAACAATCGATGAAAAGTTTTCTTTTTAGGGATCAGTTTTTTTGGCAAAATGCCGCATAGCTAAGCCTAAACAAATCTGTTGCAATTCAGGAACGACGATCAATGCTAGATTGAGAATTTAACCAGCTAGCCGGGTTTCCGCAGTGGAGTAAGTAATACTCGTACTTTCCCATGGCGGTTTATCTAGCTCGCGAGGTTTTAGCTTCTCACGCCAGTCTATAAACCAAATATCTTTCGACATATTGCAGCTGGAAGACCCAAATCAAAAGTGGTTCGCGGAGCGATATTGCCTCGCCGGTGTTATTTGTCGATATTATCTTATCGATCCAATTGGATATTGTGATATTGGATTATAAATTTCAACGCGATAATAGTGTTTAAGCAACCTTTGATGTTTTTAAAGACTCCCAAAACTTACCTTATAATCATTGTCACTTGTCACCCGTTTATTAGATACAATTTTAAAACATTTCATTTGTTATGCACGAAGTTACTAATGATTTGATTTATTGTTTTTGAAATTTAACTTAAATTTAATTTAATAATGTTATCATCAAGTTCTCCAAGTATTTTAGTTTTTATTTTTGTTACAGCTGTTTCAGCTTACAAGACCATTTTCAAACGGTGGTTAAACCACTTTGAAACGACTTATTTATAGGATTCTAAAATTTAATTTTTGAATCGGTCTATTTGATTTATTACCACTTAAACCAATTTTCTGAGAAACTAATCGAGACAGTCGACACTTATATGGAGTACTTCGGAATCTATTTTCTCCGCACAAAATGTTAAGTTTTATTAATTTTTTAATAATGAAATTACTGCTATGACTCATTTAAGTTAAAAAAAGTGATTTGATGCATAAATATTTGCATTTTGCCTTACAAATTTGGCAGCAATTTATCCATGGGTTATCGAATCAAGGTACATTTTAGTAACGTTTATTTGGTGTGAAGATATCTAACTACTCGTAATTAACTAACTAACCATCACGCCGTTTTCCGCAGGAGTAGGCAGAGAGGACGGACCGCCAAACAACCCGATCTTGGCACACACTCCTTGCCTAGTTCACATTCATACATCGTCTCATACATGCTCTTCTATTATTCCGACTCTTCACATGGCCCGACTCAAGTATCTGATTCACTTGGTCGTGCCATGCTTCCTCGGGAGTCCCCGAATTCTACCATTCACATTTGCGTCATATATTCACCTTACACTCCTTTCCTCGTTCATTCGCTCCACATGGTACCTACGGAACAGAGAAATTATATTCTCTGGCAGATTCCGGCTATCAAAACATTTGTGCTCATGCTTTTTTTATCATGATGAGTTGAATATATTACTCAATTAGCGCGTTCGGAAGCTCATTTATTGATTGTGGTATCCAAATATGATTTAAGTGACCAATTACTTGAATTCATTATCGCAATTTGGAGACCACTAATACGCTTATTTAAAAATGCATATTTTCTTTAGTTTTTACTTGAGCATTTTGTGTATCGTGTATGTTTGTCTGAAAATAAATATCAACACGCTTTCTTTATGTACGTAATACATATTATTATCATCATTATATCAACGAAATACCATTTTGGTTACATAGTGTTGTAATTATTATTCCGCTCTTTCTGCAGAACATTCGCATTATGACGGCGCACGGCAGCTTGACCGACGTACTTACTACCCGTTTGAGGCACATATCACGGCATGTGTAGGAGCAGTTACCTTTTGTAGGTGGTGAAATGTATGCAGCAGTGAGAGGCGGTCTATTTTTGGTTTAGCCCCGTGCCACCCCTAACCCCTACCTTCTCCATCTTTCCCTCATAACCACTAAGGGTTGCAGCCGCGCATACGCCAGAACTTTATCTCGTATCCATACGTGACGAGGGTTTCGTGTATACATTTCCGGGTAAACTCTTTTGAGTCTCGTCCTATCAAAATATTTAAATTAAACAATGGCGTTATATTTGTTTTTAATTTCACTTTTCATCGTAAATAATAATATCTTAAGATGAACATTATTATGTTTGGATCTTCCGCAACATTTATCCATTATTTTTTAATTAACACTTTTTATAGCGTAAAGATGCGGCGTTTAATTCACACTGCTTGTTTGCTTTTGTAATTTACGCAATTTGTATTTAAATTATAGATATTTGCCTTCCATTAAAACTTAATTCATCTCGTTTTAGTGTTACACTTATTTTGTTGCCTTGTAATACCTATTTGGAACGTGATTTCACATGTTAGAATAAAAGATATCATCTTTAATGCAGCATCACGGCTCTTAACTAAGGGAACGTACCCATACTACGTGACTTGTTCGGGGGGGGGGTCTTCAAAATACCACGCTTGGTACAAATGAGCGGCAAGTTGCTTTGATTTTTGGTCACCGGGGGGGGGTTAAAAATAGCAAAAAGTTGGTCACGTAGTATGGGTACGTTCCCTAAGGTATCTAAATATTCGCTCATTTCAGAACATCGTAATTAGTATTTGGCTTGCGCTCAGTCTGCCTACAGCTGATGATGTTGCTGATCTGAGCCCTAAGTACAAATTGTGCTGGATGGTGTTTAAACCCATCGATGAAATGGCCCACTTTACGTCTCTGGTCTAAGGCAGTCAACTCTTAGATAAGCAACATCATCTATAGGCAGACTGATATAACCTAAGCTTAAGCCAAATACTAAGTTTGGAGATCGTGCTTTCGGGGTATCTGGGCCGGGGTAATAATTGGATAATTTATAGAGCTCCGTTTTTTTTTAATCTTGAGGGTGCTGAAATAAAGTCCTTCCGAAACTAGGATGCATAACGAGCCCAACAGAATTTAGGTCTAAACTAAAAACTTTCCTTTTTAGGCTCTCGTATCCTTAAATTGAATATTCCTGACTGATAGTATCATTCTTGTATTGTCTATAATATATCCTAACACTTTTCTTATTGAATCAACGTATTCTAAGCCTAACACCTCAACCTGTCCCTTTTAAATTCTGTTCTAATCCTTTTACTATTGTACTGTCCATCATAAAATTTTGTTTTTGCTTTCCTAAACATGTTAATTAAAGAACATGTTATATAGGATTATTAAAATATGTTCCAGGATTAATTAATTGCACTTCCAAAAACATGCGTTCTCAATTATGTCATCTGCAAAAACGAACTGTTTCTAAAATGTCTTTAATAAACAAACAAGTATTAATCTCAAGTTACCTCCTAGGTAAGTGTAGTCGTGCCTGTAAAGAACGTAAATAAATATTTATATATGTGTACATTTTAACGCAGCATAACGTTCATTGGTAAAATGCATGCAATCTGTTAACCATAAGTTGTTATAATAGTTTGTCTAGTTTGTGGTTAGTAATAAGATAAAGCACCGTATCAATATATTACATGTACGTACAGCGATATAAATGTTATTATTATTAACTATGAATTACTTGTGTAGGTTGTCTGACAATGTTAATAAGCTTACCTTTTTGGTCATGATCATGCTTATTGTTTCCTTAACCTGAAGTCATCAAAGAAAACCTATTGCTTTTTTCTGCGTCTTTTGTTTGTTTGTTTCAGGTTTGATCACTTTTCCCGTTTTATTGTTTTCTTTATTGTTCACTTAAATTTCTGCTCTTTATTGAAATGGCATGTCGTTGCAATGCAGCTGTGCATTATAGTAATATCGATGTGCCTTCCTATGCCTTTTCAGTATCAGTATTCACCCAACGGTAGACACAAGACTCCTCCAATTTGCGTCTAGTCACTGTGAAAGGGATCTACTTCTTACTCTCGAGTTCCGCGAACGTGTTTTGGAGTCTCACGAGAAGTAACTCGCTCACGTAGAACTTTCCAGACATCTTACTACCAATTTCTTGCATAATTTAAACTTATTCATTCACAACACACAATCAATAACTCAGAACTAAGAAAATTAATAAAAGGCAATGCATCGCGACTGAAATGGCTAAATTATACACGGTTCCGTCGCGGACAATGTGCTACCAAGAAGATAATGCACACCGCATTGTTCCAGTAATTGCCATATTCCTGTGACATTGACAAAATCTATTTTTAATATTTGTATTGTCTTTCGTTTCTTATGTTTCAATTTGTTTTGGTTTCGAATATACACAGAGCGCGCCTAATTCACGAGCTCTGTTTGAAGTCACATGGTGTTTTCTTTGTCGGTTGATTGCAAAAAGAAAGACCGGTAAATTCCCCGGGGGGCCTTCTTAATGGTTAATGTGACTGTTTTTTTTCCTAAAAGATGTATTTCAACTGCAACAATGAAAATGGGAAATTTTGGGATTATTTGTAAACAAAGAAAAATAAACAAGGCAATCTCTCAAGTTCAAGCTTGCTCAGGCAATTTCAGTTCGTTGTGTGAGTATTACTATTTGTAGTAGAGGTACCTCACACTAAAAAGGCCCAGCTACAAAACGTCGTATAATTTCTACTTCAGTGTATAGTACAGATTTTTCCATTTTATGGCATATCCATATAGATTGGAAAATAATGCCTATTATTTTATTTTTTATGCAAAGTCTCTCCTGCTACATGCACATATATAATATTATGTTATGCTATTCCCAGCGAGATATCGTAAGTGACGTCATCGTTCTAGTTTCTTCTGTCTTTTTCTTTTTCAAACAAGATGTGTGAGAAGGAAGAGGACGAACATCGATGACGTCCGTATAAGGTCTTGCTCGGACAAGTTCGTGTTCAAACCATTATTGTTTGTAAATCGTTCAGATATTACCTTATTTATACAAATGGTTAGAAGATACCCAATCTGGGAGAAGTTCGACAGTATTTCGATAAAAGGCAGTAAAAAAAATAGGTACCGCTGAGTAAAAAACACGTATCTTTTTATGATACCTATCATTCCATACATGTAATGATTCATAAGAAACATGGATTCTTATCTAATGTGTCAAATTTTGAAAAGAAGTGTATTGTACATTTTGTATTCGCAGATGATACGGCATTGGTCATATCACATAAAGATCTAAAAATTGCAATTGAACTCATGCAAATTGACTTTAATCAACTTTGTAAATGGTCACATTATGCAGGACTATTAATAAATGCTACAAAAACCAAAGTAATGCATATAAGATCTCCTAATGCCAAATTTCTATTTAATCCTAATATTATTTCTCACGATTTTAATTGCATCCATAAAAATATTCCAACTAATTGTAAATGTGAAAGCTTAGAATTAGTTACGGAATACGTGTATGAGAACGTACCCATACTACGTGACCTGTTCGGGGGGGGGTCTTCAAAATACTACGCTTGGTACAAATGAGCGGCGGATTGCTTAGGTTTTTGGTCACCGGGGGGGGGGGGGGGGGGTAAAAATTGCAAAAAAAATTGGTCACGTAGTATGGGTACGTTCCCTATCTTGGTGTTACAGTAGATAATTTTTTTAAATGGGACAAACATATTAAAAAAAACCTGTAAAAGACTCAGATCAATTGCTGGCATAATGTACACATTAAAAATTTTTGTTTCAATTGAAACACTTAAAACAATTTATATGTCACTGGCAGAATCTATTATAAGATGTGGATTAATAATATGGGGAAATACTTCTCTATAACCAATCTGAAACAAGTACAAGTTGTACAATACGCAATTGTAAAATTATTAGTCGTCCCTAATATTTTCAAACAGAGACATGATACACCGTTGCTGTTTCAGAGTGCCAAAATTTTACCTGTTAAAGCAATACTATGGCACTAAATTATAATTCAACACATATTTACCCCGCAGCATAAAGAGAAATTAGAACATAAATACAGCACTAGATTCACGCGCAACGACGGGTTAATAGTTCCGAAATTTAACAATAAGTACGGACAGAGAACGTTTGAATACATCATACCGAAGATATTTAATTTATTACCTGACAATATAAAGCAATGTAATTCTATGAATAAGGTTAAATATATGGTGAAAAATTGGCTATCGGAAAAAAAATATTTATATTGATATTGATATGTATAAAAAAAAAGTTGAATCTGTAGATATAAGATGTAAATTTTAAATGTAAAAAATCTATATGTAACTAAAATATTAGCACCTGTTGACAAGCCAATTCAATTCTAACCTAACCCAACCCCGTGTTAGTAAGCAGTATGCAAGTACTTACATTAACATTATACGGCTTAGCAGGACTTGTTTGCTGATTACAATATGTATTATCTATTCTTAAAATAAATAAAAAAAATAAAAATACCTTGCCTTTGACCAAAACACCGTTGATATTTTTATGATTATTACTACGTATTTATTCCATGGAATAAAGAATAACACAAGAAGTGCCTTGTGGTCGTAATTCGATATCCAATTATAGGCCCAATTTGGGCCTATATTACTATACACAAATGTGTTTCACCATGATTACGAAATTCAAATGGGATGGCGATATACAATTTCAGACAACTGTAAGAGAGACAGACCGCTTGCTAAATGGCCTAGAACCAAAAGATACTTAATAACATAGTATTTATATAGCGCAGTTTTGTGATGTTTCACTTCAAGTTAGTGTCACATTAATTTCCATTAAAATTTGTATGAAGGGAGTATTATATTCTTTATTTTATGATTTACTCACTTCAACCCACCGTAGACCCCTAATGGCTTCCGCGTCACATGCTTTTGGAATAACTGGCTGTGACTGAAGAGGTCACCGTATCCAAGGTTCGCGTGCTATGTGCCAGATTACTTCAGCAAGTTTCGTATTTCCGACCCATTTACCAAAAGTTTCGATCCCTTGCCATCGTCACTTCACTTAACCCTGTTTCATAAATATCCCTTTTTCATCCCAAAGGACGAATGCCAATGCAGCTCGGCTTTGGATTTCTTCTATCTATTGATGTATTTTTACATTTCGTCTGCGGTAACCGAGGTGAGCATGGGTATGAAAAGAAACTTTTACAGTTTCATTGTGAAACATGTCAATGCACTTGGATATTTATATTTATCTCTACGATAATTCATTATTACTATTATACTTTTGTGCAGAAGTGCTTGTTTTATTGGTAGGTGTAATAATATTTCAAAACCTTTCCCCCTCTTTTATTCCGCCAAGGTGTAGAGACGATGAAGAAGAAGAACAGGTAAAATGATGAGTCCATATTTTGTTGAGAACCTTAACACGAAAACAGCTGGTTGTAACTATTTATTTTTTATGTATTTATAAAATGCGTAATTTTTAATTAATTTCTTTACTGTGTAATTATATAAATATGTATACTGTAATATGGAACGTGTGGGATTGCACTATCCTCCCCACTAGTGTTGAGTACCTCATACAAGAGGCACCTCAAATGTCCCATACAAACACGTAAAATGTCCCCCCACCTCACAAAACAAATACGAAGGGGGGACAAATATGAGGTGTGAGGTGGTTGGTTTATTGGACCACATTCATGTCATGTCACGTATGGGACAAATATGAAGTTTGAGATGTGAGGTGGTTTTATTGGACCACATTCATGTCATGTCACATATGGGACAAATATGAAGGGGGGACAAATTTGAGATGTGAGGTGGTTTTATTGGACCACATTCATGTCATGCCACGTATGGGACAAATATGAGGTGAGGTGTGAGGTGGTTGGTGTATTGGACTACATATTGTCATGTCACGTTGCCACGTATGGGACAAATATGAGGTGAGGTGTGAGGTGGTTGGTATATTGTATGACATTTTTGTATTAGAACCGTGAGGTGGTTGGGGTGAGCCATTCATATATTGTGAATACCGCACAAGCGTCCCAACTGCTCCCAATTTTTTTTTATGAATTTTTTTATTCTAATTACTGTTAAGTGAATACCGCACAAGAGTACCAACTGCTCCAATTTTTTAAAAATATTTTTTTATTGTAAATTATTGTTATGTGAAAACTGCACTAGAGTCCCAAATGCTCAAAAAAAATTTTTTTTCTAAATATTTTATTATTTTAAATTATGTATTGTTATTACGTATGTAATTACGCACAAGAGTACCAACTGCTCAAAACAAAAATTATTGTAAATTTCCGCACAAGCGTCCCAAGTGCTCCTAATTTTTTTTATTCTAAATTATTGTTAATTGAATACCGCACAAGAGTACCAACTGCTCGAAAAAAAAACTTTTAAAATATTTTTTTATTGTAAATTATTGTTATGTGAATACTGCGCAAGAGTCCCAAAGTTTTTATTTTAAACTTTGTATTGTTAAGTGAATACCGCACAAGAGTACCAACAGCTCCAAAAAAAAATATTAAAAAAAATAAATTATTGTAAATTATTGTTATGTGAATTCCGCCAAAGAGTCCCAACAGCTCCAACCGGTTGAGGGAGTGTTGAGATGAGGTGGAGGGGGTTAGTGAAGGGGAATCAGAGGGGGGGTGCAGGGGGAGGATCAGAGGTGTTGGAGGGGGGGGGGGGGGAGAGGGTGGAAGGGGGTGAGAGAGGGAGGGGGGTGGAGGATAGGCCTTTAGTAGGAGGGGTAGAAATCCTTTTTTTATTGCGACCTCATTTTATGCTGATTTTTATATCACATGTGACTAAAAATAAAATTCATGTTCATAATTTCTACTACGAATTTATAACAGCTCTCGGAAATCGGGAATTGTATCCATGTAATGGGATTTTGCATCCTCATCACAAAAGGCAGGTTTTGATTTAAAATCGCTTCTACTTAAGGGTCCCGAATTAATAGCTACACACGGAAAAGTCAGAATTTTGCGGCATATGGCACGCAACTCAAATGCAAACTTCACTCGGTACACGGTGAATCGGCAACTTGTTATTTAATTTATCGTTTTATTGTGAACACAAAACTGGTTCAAATTAATTCGGTGTGTGTTGAATTAAAACTCAGAACATGAAAATGTTTTTTTTTCTGGTAGCACATCTATCTGTCTGCAACAAAAAAATTATAACTGCCCTTCGAATAAAATAATGTTTTTCTTCGAAATGTGTCATCAGAAGAATCCACAGCTGGAATTTTATATTTTGAACACAAAACTGGTTTAAATTAAATCTGTGTCCGGCGAATTAAAACTACACTCAGAACATGAAAATGGTTTCTCTTCGATTCTGGCAGCACATAAATAGTAGTAAATAGAATTTTATGACAGAATGTGTGCCTTCGAAATATTACAACAGAAATTTTACATTATGAACTGGATTAAATTAAATCTGTGTGCGGCGAATTAAAACTACACTCAGATGAAAACGATTTTTCTTTATTCTGACTGCATATACATAGTCTGCAACTAGAAATTTATAACTGCACGACGAATGAGAGAATGTTTTCCTTCGAAATGTGACAGCAGATGAATCCACAACTGGAATTTTACATTCTGATCACAGAATGGCTTTGAATTAACCCGTCTAATCACAGGAGACCCAAGTTGTCCCAAAACATCATATGCCGTTATAATAACAGGAGACCCAAATTTTCCCAGAGCGACAGTGCATTATTAAAAGTTAGATATCTCTCTTTCTGTCATGCGAATATTTGTAATTTCTTTTATGTTAAAAACGGAATGAAATAATCCTTCTCATTGTCTTAGAATTATATCACCTAGGTTTTTCAGATATTTTACAAACCCGATCAAAAGTGACGGTTTAATTTTTCGCCAATTTGTGACGTATCACACATTTAATTTTAAAATAAAATTATATGAAAGTGATAAAAAGTGAGGTGACAGTTTTATTACAAACTTTATTTAGAAAAGGAGTCTGTATTTTAAATTTTAAGTTTATTCTATTTTAATTACTTTAATTCGAATATTCGCAGGTATGCATTTTTTAGCCAATTTAAATTTCCAATATTAAAATTTTAATATTTAGAAACAAAAATGTTGATTTCTAATAAACACACCGTAAAGATTATTTTATCTAGATTTTAGAACAATTTTTGTTTTTGCAAAAGCGTTAAAAAAAACCAATAAATAGGAACATTTAAAATGCATGGGAAGAACCAGGAATTTTGCGCGCAAACCTTGATAGGCAAAATTTGACAGAAAATTATTTTCTTATTATTCGAAGGGTTAAGAGTGAATCTATTCACCGCACTTATTTTGTATTATTGATAAATAAACTTCGTATCGCCTAAAAGTTACAACTTGGACTGACTGACTCATAAATAAACCAACCACACACTAGAAACTAGATCGATAACTTCGGGCTTTTGAAGTGGGCAATTTTCGACTTTATTTATTTATTTGCGGACTTACGTCCAATTTAAAACAAAGTATCACGAAGTATAGAAATGAACAATGTAAGGATTCGGATGGTACATGAAAGCAAAGACAAACAGTGAAAATAGAAGAAAAAATAAGTGTCAAGTCACGTCAAGACCTTGCAAAAATTAGGGTGAATATGACATATTATCTTCATTTGTTTAAAGAGCGACAGAAATCATTTAAGCTAATACCAAAAAAATCAAGGTCTTGACGTGAGTTGACCAGTCTACACATTCTGGACAGTGGTGAGTTATAACCATAGTTAGTCGAGTGCTGATTGAGGAAAAGCAGGTCTTTATTTCTGAGTCTACGAGAAGGTATATTAAATGTGATGAGTTGTAGTAATGTAGGCGAGTCGATTAAACAGTTAATAATTTTGAAGAAACAAATGCGATCAGATTTTATCCGACGGTCTTCTAAAGGAGAAAGGTTTAGAGTTTGTTCAATTTCAGCATACGAGTAATTGCCTCGCTCTAATCCTAGCCTCCAAGCAATTCCCTTTAGGAACCGATGTTGAACGGATTCAATATGACGAATATGGACAGCATAAAAAGGAAACCATATAATATAAGCATATTCAAGATGGGGGCGAACCAAGGAGCAGTAAAGAGTTCTTAGGGTATTTAAGTTTTTGAAGTCAGAAGTGGTTCTAGTGATGAAACCAAGTAGCTTGAGAGATTTATTAACAATCATATTTATATGTTCCCGGAAAGAAAGCTTGCTATCAAGAGAGACACCAAGATCTTTAATAGATTGAACAGTTGTTAGGCAATTATTATTTAAATTGTATTCGAAAACAATCGGATTTTTAGATCTGTAGAAGGACATAATTTTGCACTTTAAAAATGAATATGCAATAATTTGACGATTTTTTTCTGTGAGGAATTGTGACGTCACACACCATAGATGAGGATAGAATAAACAACAACAAAAAGGCGCAACCATTGAAAATATAAGTTACAATTAAAGAATAAACAAAAAGGCATGAAAAACGGGCGGTCTTATTAATTGAGGATCAACTAAAACAAAAACTATGAATCCATTTACATTGGCAAATTTTTCTCGAGATCGACTCAAAATCAAAAAGCTCTCGCGATCGACCGTTTGAGCACCCCTGATTTAGACTTTTATAAAAAGTCAATAGTCCCATATAAAGTTAATTAATAATAATATTAGTAAAATATTTCCCGAGATATCCAATTTGTGACTAGGTACAGAAATGATAATCATCCCACCACCTCCGAAGTAATCATTACCGAGGAATGAGCTGCACTAATAATTACGTATGTTTATATCTCGTGTATGAAAACCCGTGCATGATTATTAGTTGCGCGATATTCCGCCGAGATTACTTCAACCTTTACATTACGATCTTCATCAGATTATGTCTATTCACCTTTATTCCCGTGTAAACCTTTAGCGTTTACAAAATGCCTCCGTGCAAATGTACGAACAAGACGTACATCCATAATAATATGCATTATTATGATCGCAACGCATGATGCTTATTGTTGAATAAAATCTTGTATTACTAACCTAATATAACCTAACTCAGGAAAGAGTCAAATTGTCATGGAAACGGGATAACAAAAGTACCTGAGAGCCGCATGTATGTAATATATATATATGAATATACGTAATTCGTTTTACATAATTGCTATTATTCTGATATCGCGACCTTTATTGCTAGAAAGCTTTAATAATAATAATATATCTTTATTGAACAAAAAAAAATGAAGATTTATAACTACAAAAACAAAAAGTACATCATAAGTACAGTAAAAGTACAGTTTAAAAGTTGCATACGTACGAAAGTTAATATCAGAAAACAAAATACATATATACAGTAGGTAATTAAAGAATAGAGATAGCTTAAACTGACTATTTATACACCGCCTACGTGTGTTCTTTGCACTCACCCTTCACTTAGTAAAATCAGTTCAGTTGCATTCGCTCTTCTAACTAGATGAAGTCCCCGCCGTTTTTACACAGAGTTTTTCGAAATCTGATGTGAACAGTGACTTTTCCTCTTGTTTTAAATGTCAAGTGTGCAAAATTTCATCGATTTCGGAATAAAGCTGTCCCCCGGCCCCCCGGCCATCACAGGGCATGCATAGACGGTGCCATGACAACTCAGAATCATACAATTTCACATCCCTTTGAATGGTAATTAAATGAAAAAATCAGAGTGTGCAATTCACCCGCGGTAGAAGTGAAACCTTCAGAAAACTAAAGTAGACAAGAGTGGGGAGGCTACGAAGCACCGCACAAAGATGACACCGATTATACTATCTCACTTTCTCGCAGGCTAAATCCTAATGTATGTGACTTTTTTAGTGTCGTTATTTTTCGTTTTGAGTTTCAAATCACAATGGTGCTAAAAAAAAATCACTTCAAAAAGAAAAATCTCATAAACTAACCTTACATAACCTATTTGACCAATTTTTTTCATCAATTTTAATGACTTTTCAAAGAGGTGTTGAAGTTGCATTATTCCGAGTTGTTCGGTCACCGCACACACTCTCTCCTTTATATAAATAGATATATAAAATAATTACTACTTACACCTGCGCATATCCGTATTATAATTAATATTAGGTATTATACCCTATCGGCTAATTGATGTATTCCGCATGCATTGTCGCGAATTATTTATTTCTATGCGTCTACTTCCTTGCCTATATTTTGTCACCGGTCACCGCCGCTGTCGGAAATCCGTTCGCATAACTTATCCGACAGATGAATCTTTAAAGGAAATCCTGGCAATATAAATTAACGTGATTATAATTCTAAGCTTTGTTCTTCGACGTAACTACCTCCAAGCAACCAACAAAGCGCGAGTATCGCCGTACAGAGGTTGTATTCATTTTATTTGGCAATAATTCACGCACTCCGTAGGCGTACAATTCTCTGTGAATTTGGTGATTGATACTGGCAGATGGGCGTATATTTGTTCGCATTTTGTTTATTGGGTATTAGAGCGCGTGATAGCACTGCTGAGAGTGCTGAGTGCTAAATGTTGAATGCTGAATATATTTAACTGGCAGTGATTTTGTGCTCTACAAACTATAGCCAACTCGGTAACATTCAGAGTTGATGATGTGTGAATACAATTAGGTTCTAGTATTATCGCTTCCTTGTTATCATAAAAAAATTCTCCAACCTGAGTAGAGTTATTTTTACGCTGTACGAAAATACTCCCATTAGGAAAATTTAAACGCGTCATACAACGTGGCATTCAATTATGTACAGATACACAAATAGCATGAAAGTACCTACCGCGAGCGTTAGTATTATTTGCCACGTGTATTGTGTCCCTTTCTGGGTACCTATTTTATTTGTAACAGCAACAGTGGAAATAAACGCGGTAAGTAGGGAACCAGTACCAAATTTCATTACTTTTCGTGTAGGGGAAGGAAGTTTATGGGGGCGCCGTTGTGGGAACGTAATTCCCTCATATATCGATCAGTTATGGCGGTGCGTGGAGCGGCTCCTTGCAGGCTGCCCCCTCCCTCCAGTCCCGCCCCTGGCGCTTCCGGGAAACAATGCCACCCCAATAAAAGCCTATAACACAAGTGCATATATTTGTATTTAAATATAAATATAGACCGAGCGAACCACGTCTGCTGGTACTGGTAAACGCCGTTTTGTTTGTAAATTGCTACGGTCCAATTTCATTCCTCACTTTTGTTGAAACTGTAATTTTAACTTGTTTTGATTTGCATATTGTTATGTTGAGTGTTTTGCATGTTCGACATTGATATTATTCAAGTCGGCCAGGGCGTTCGTTATTCATTCAAATTGGAGAAAGTGGAACATAATGATAATAATATTGATCATGTCGCTAAACTCTTGGGGCTGAGTGAGGCTGAATGCACTGTTTGATATTTGAAGCATCATACGGTAATCATATTTTCTCTACAGAGATATATCCTCATAGCACAAAACGCAATTTTTAAAATTTTACTTATAGTACCCATCAGAACGCCTACAGACTATGTTTTTAAAACCCTGAATTTAATGTCTCTGAAACAATTATATTTAAATGGTATTGTAATTTCCGCATTAAAAAGCAGGATTAATTACACATACAAACTCGGACCGATTCACGCGATCCTCATCACAACTACATTCCGCCAACCTACAACTAAAACGACGTTTGGATGAAATATGCAAAATACTCCCTTTGCAATAAAAACCATAAAAAATAACAGGCTTTAAACAAAGCTTTATGATATGTATTATGGACACGGGAAGGAAGACTATAGATGCAATTTGCAATCTAACAAAGATTAAAGCTTGTATTGTGTTTTTTTCTGGATATTACTTTACAATTTTCCTCTCGTGATATTTGAACATTTACTTTTAATTCATACACAAAACCATGTACAATATGATCTTAGAACGGAGCACCCCAGTAATGTCACATTCTTTTCAAGTTTTATAAAAAATAAATAAATCTAAATATGTATGTTTTTACAAAATTGAAACGAGTGTAATCAATGCCAGGCGAAAGCAATGTGGAGAACCTAATAATCTTGGTTGAGCTCAAATCCACGATAATGTACGCGTGTTATCTGGATATAGGGAATTGCCCCCAGCACCATCGCCACTTAAAAAAAAACATCTACATCAACACTCTGGTTGGTGGCAAATAGAGCGATGAAGTTAGTGTTTACTTGGGGAGTAATCAAACAAAACCAGGCTCGCTCATACTTCCCAGCTGAAGCTCCTGGCTCCTGCTAGCCTTTGTCATGCGCCTTTTGACACGATGAAATCCCACGGAATGGCTTATTGTTCTCACGCGGTGTTATGCCCTCTTCAATAGGCTTTGGTTTTCCCGTGTTTTACGCATCTTATTTTAGTGGTATTTCGGCTTGGTATGGTAAACATGCGGATTGCGGATATTATTTGTTTCCTAAATAATACGGAAACACGTGAACGAAGAATACAACTGAAAGGGTTTTTAACGAACCTATTCATGGCGTGTATTTCTTTTTGTAGGTATTACATTATAAAACCTACATTATATCCGTTTCGCGGATGAATACACGAGTATATTCATTATGGAGTAAGTATTTTGCCCTCGTTAGGAAGAAATTTCCCAGCTTTATGGACTAATATATATTATAATGCGAATTTGCTGGTTCCTACTGTGCGTAGTAAATGGAAAATTTTCAAACTTGCTTTATATAACGATCTTTTCCAGCCAAGAAATTCTTAGCTTCCGATATAAAAATTTTCTCGCTCACTTGGGAGGGCATTAGAATATCTGAGCTCCTCGTTGCGTGGCCGCTGGATACGAATGTGCTTATTAGAGAAACATAAAATAAGCATTACTTTTGGGAAGAATACGCCCTGGAGTCACCAGGCCACCAGGGGCGCAGTGGGCCAGCGGGGTTGGTCGACTATTGTGACCACGTGGGCACGTGGCTGCCACCAGACCTATCGATCCGCAGCGATTATTTCCGTCCCGGCTAAATTCGCCCCAACACTCGCACGCCTCGGTAAATGTTTGAGCGGAACTGTTCCATCGGATGCAGGACTCAGTTCGAATCCAGGGAAATGCACATTTTTATTGCATGCGCTGTATAAATTGTTTCGTCGCAACAATACATAGGCCTTACAGTATATTCGGCATACACGTGTGTTGATTTTTATTCCTGTACCGTGTACCATTTCCTCAGGCTATGGCGTGTAAATATAGCGTCACTAAAAACGAATTCTTTTTTTATATAACATTTTTTAAATATCTAAATCTACTTACAAAGATAATCATAAATTTTTATCATGTTTCAAATAAAGAACTAAAGCTATGCAAGAAATGATGAACGTCGTATCGTAGGGTAATTACTACATCTAGGTAACTTCGAAATCAGCGTTTTTGTGTTACACTTTAAACTCTGTTTAGGTATATATCACCATAACTCTGCTTCCTCGTTTATGAATGCTACGAATAGAAAAATTGTAAAGCATTAGAATCATCAAGTTATTTTTTTTTTTTTACAGTGAATACCGCACAAGAATCTCAACTGCTCCCGTCTGGAGCCAGTGAGACTATGGCATCCCCAATTGGGATATGTTGTGAGGCTGAAGGTAGTGGGGAGGGGAAGGAGGTGGGGAAGAGGAAGGTTGGGAAGTACCTGGCTATTCAGATCTGGTCACCAAACACGGCTAAAGCCATTTTCAAGCAACTTTTCAATTCTGAATGGTGGTCTTACACCAGGGCGATACTGATAGTATCTTCCACTCTGGAACATGCCGCAAATATACTTTATAGTATTGAATATTAATTGAATAAATATTGAAAATTGAAATGCTGATAAGGACAATATCTGGACTGCGCGAGCTTCACCCTCGCAGGCAAGTTCAGACCTAAAGGAGGTGTCTGTCTCTATAGTCGAGCTGACGTCAACTGTGTGCTACTGTTGAATCTGGAAAACTCCAGATTCGACGTAATTTTTTTATTATTATTATTTTTTTTTTTTACATGAGCTCCACACAGGAGGCCCTGGGGGAAATAATTTCCCTCAGGGCCTATGTCATCTTTGGGGATGCTGTGTGGAGGTTTATTTTTTTAGGAAAGAAAGGAGAGGAGAGTTCTGGGAAGGAAAAGGGTTTAAGGGGTGGGTGTCCTGGTCATCCGCCTCCAAGACCTAGACAAACCTCACCCCATGAACCCGGGCACCCCTGCTAAGTCACCAAACGTAGCGAACCACTTGGGGTGACCTATGGCAGAGGTGTTGGTTATCCAATAAAGGTTCCCGGGGCGGCGGTACCCATTCCCGCCTCCCAAATTGAAAATGTAATGTGGGTATGCGTCAATCTTGCCAGTTCGGTAAGATTCTACGCGTGTTTATACCGCTCACCGAACCTTAGCGAATCAGACACGTCCGAGATCTTTAAACACTTAAGGCTCTGCAACCGGGCCCGAAAAGAAGAAGATGGAGAGATACGAAATTACGAATGTTAGAGGAGAGCGCTAACATTTTCAGCGACAAAATCGATGCGAAAATTGCGAAAATGTTTAATAAAAGGCGACTCGTTTAAAATAGAGCAAAAAAACTCGCGGGCATTATCTTAAACAGCATTTACAGAAACACTGTGATTTTTTTCATACATATAACTTGTAAAATAACTGAAACAAACGTGTTAATAATAATTTTTGGAGCATACTTTGCGATTTTTTTCTATCGACGGAATTTTATATAATTTGCGTTTCGGCGCGGGCAAAGTCTAGATATTATCTTCAAGAATAACATATATTTTTTAACAGCTTTAAAACTTACCGTGTTTAAGGGAAATATGTAATAAAACGGTACAAATCCGGGTTGCGGGCCCTTAACGACACTATTGATGACATCTTGCCCCGCTACCCTACGGCAGAGTTTGTGGTCCTGGGGGACTTCAATGTTCAAGTTGAAGTTCTCAGGATCAACAGACTCGGCTGGACGCCAAGCGGAATCCTTTGCCCTTTGCTACGGATTGGAGCAAATGGTTCAGGAGCCTACAAGGGTTCCTGATATCCAGACTCACCGTTCCTATCTGTTAGACCCATTTTTAACTACTGTGCCACACAGTTACAAGATAGAAGTCACAGCGCCTTTATGATCGTCCGACCACTGCCTGGTGACGACTGACGACATCAATCCCTGTAAACTTCAGACCACCAAACGAGAGGCTGAAGAGAAAAGTGTGGCACTTATAGGTCAGCAGATTGGTTCGGTCTGCGGGCACATTTTAATGCTTTCCCGTGGTCAGCTGTCTGTTTTCGGACTTTGGATCCCTCAAGATGTGCCCAGGAAATTGGTGAAGTCATCACATCCGCGATGGATGGCTTCATCCATCGCGTTAAGGAATCTGGTGTAGGCTCAAAGCCGTGGTTCAGTCGACAATGCGCTGAAGCAGTGCGACGAAAAAACGCGGCTTACCGAGCCCACAACACATCTAGAACATCCGAAGACAGAACAGCTTACAACAAAATGGCAAAGGAAACCAAGAGAATCATAAATAGGTCAAAATTCGAGCACGACCAGCAGATCAGCAGAAAGCTGGCTGCATGCCCGCATGGTAGCAGGCAATTCTGGTCGCTTGCGGGCTCAATAGGTCGCAATTTCTGCAAATCCAGTCTGCCCCTCTTACCAGACCTGACGGCTCACTAGCAAACACCGCCACCGAAAAGGCTAACTTATTAGGTAAAATGTTTGCGGATAACTCAACCCTCGATGACCAAGGTGCTGTCCCGACGTCGGTTCCTCACTGCGGTTTTCGTATGAAAAAGCTGAGGATCCGGCATCGGGAAGTACTCCATGTTTTACGAGGGCTTGATGTTTTTTTTTCATAAGTTTTTATTCCAGTAAAAAAGAAAATAACATTTTCACTTACTTCTAGAATATTGAATTATGTACTTTTTACATTATATTACATAGTTTTTACATTTCATAGCCTTAGATTACATTAGATTGCAATACTAACATTTACATGATATTATATTACCATACGATATTATTCACTATCACTACTTTGTTTTTTTGTGAATAAACATGAACAATTTTTTTTTTGAATTTGCACACACTTTTTTCGTTTTTGATATCATCTGGAAGGCAATTATATAAATTGCCCCCCTCGTAACTGATTGATTGTTTACCGTAGTTAGTATGAATGGTGTTTAAACGTATGTTATCGTGTTGTCATGTAAAATGTTTGTGTACTTGGGACGTTTTAATGATTTCTGTGTTTGTATGTCTTCTTCTTCTTCCTTGCGCTGTCCCAACTCATTGCCTAGGTAGGCTGTTGGGGTCGGCTCTTCTCGTTCTCAGGTTGTAATATCTTCTGTTCTGGGTATCGCCTTCATCCAGGCCGTTTCTCTGAAGAATTTTGGAACATTGAGTCATCCAGGAGTTCTTCGGTCTTCCTCTGGATGACTGTCGGTGAAGCTCCATAGACATTGCCTGCCTCACTGTGTGGTCGGATGGTCTCCGTCTTATGTGTCCTGTTACGTTACGAAGTGACAATGTTTTCCCCAGTTCACTGCTTTCCCCATTTTACGCCAGAATAGTTCGTAGTACCTAAATTCCCCGCACCGCGCTGAGTTCGACACGGGCAAGCCCCGTGCCGGCCAGCGCCCGCACCCATTCATCCGCTTGCCACGGGCGCGACAACAGTGTCCCAAGTGATTGCGCCAAGGCGCTCTCCGAGAACCTAAACTCGTGATGTTTCTATAATGTGAATTGTGCACGAAAAGGCTCCCGCCCACCAGTAGCCTGTCTGCTGACTACCGCATTTCCTGCTGCTGTGAGTAATATGCCGAGGCTGGCAATTGTAAAACCCTGTCTCCTTCTAAATGAATAAACCCTTTACGTGCAAAACTGTGTTCTGATTGAGGAAGGAGACCTGGAGATTGTGAGGAAAGGAGGAGGAGGTATTCACAAGCGAACCACAAGCACTCGCCTTGGTTTTGAGAGAACCTTGCTTGCGCCGGCTTTCCTGAGCTAGTTTTGTTGGCCTATTAATTGCGTGTCCTTTCCAGGTTTGGTTTAGCAAATGGCCGTAAGTAAGCGGTAATGCTAACAGTCCATACCATCTCAACTGTCGTTCTTCCAGCTTACTATTTAATTCTGTGTTTGTATGTATGAGTTTATTATTTATTTTGTATATAAGGACACATATATTGTACTCGTATAGTTTTCTTAATGTTAGCAGTTTCGTTTCCAAATATATTTTTTTTGTGGATGTTTTGGATTCGTAGTGAAATAGTCTTTTGATTATCTTATTTTGAATTACCTGTAATTCATTGATGTATATTTCATACGCATTTCCCCAGATTTCAATCAGGTAATTTAGGTGTGAGTGTACGAGACTATAGTATAAACTTTTTTTAAATCTAATTGGTAATAGAAATGAAACCGGCTAAAAACGCTAATTAAGGGTGTGATTTTATCTTTTACATTTTGAATGTGTTGTTTAAAAGTTGAATGCTTATCGATGCACAGCCCAAGATATTTTTCCTGTTTCAGGATTTGCAAATGGTTATTTTCAATTTTTAATGATACATGTGGAGGAATTATTTTACGGTTTGAACTTAAAATCATGTATCCTGTTTTTTTATGTTCATTGTTAGGATATTTGATTGGAGCCAACCGCAAATTCTTTCTAGGTCACTTTGTGCATTTTCTAGTAGTATGTTTAGATCTTTACCCCAGTAGAATATTGCAGTATCATCTGCATATAATAAAATTTCACCGTTTAATTTTAATTGCGAAATATCATTGATAAAAATTTGGAACAGTAGTGGCCCTAGTATGGATCCTTACGGAACTCCATAGTTTATTGGAAGGTGCTTACTATTTTGATTGTTAATGCTTACGAATTGCTTTCTATTGCTAAGATATGATTTGAATAGATTAAGAGCAGGACCAACTACACCAAGTTTCTCGAGTTTCTTGAGAAGTATATCATGGCTTACAGTATCAAAGGCTTTTTGAAGGTCAACTAGTATAGATAAGATATAATTTCCACCATCAATACCACTCCTAAGTTTACTGTAAGTCGTTTATTGCCGCAAGTGTGTTAGATTTTTTCCTTAAGTCATACTGTTTTTTATAAAACAATGTTTTTTTTAATGGGAAATTGTTTAATCTTTCGTAGATTACACATTCAAATTTTTTTGATAAGATTGGTAAGATTGAGATGGGCCTGTAGTTTGAGGTATTTGTTTTGGACCCACCTTTGTGAATTGGTATCACCTTGGCAATTTTACAGCTGTCTGGAAAAATTCCCTCTTTAAAACATTGGTTAATCAATTTTGATAATATAGGAACCAATTCCGTTGAGAGACTTAGCACTGTTTTGTATTTGAGTTTATCGTAACCGGCACTCGCATTTGATTTCAATGATTTTAATATTTTGCTTATTTCTAATTCTGTTGTTGGTTGAAGATATAAAGATTCTATACTATCGTATACTAATGTTATTTCATTGGCCGGTTTGTGTGCGACATTGTTACGTATATTATTAGCTAAGGAGAAGCCTATGTTGCAAAATAAATTGTTAAAGTGGTCGCATATCTCTATATTGTTAGTGATTATTTCATCATTAATTATTAATTTAGTACAAAAATTATTCGAAGTATTAGACTGATTTTTAAGAATGTTATTCATTAACTTCCAAGTTGGTCGAGGTATGATACAGTTAAAAGTGACCGAATTTGATATCGGCACCGTGGCGCAGTGGTTAGCGCGTTTGCCCGGAAAGCAAGAGGTCCTGGGTTCAAGTCCCAGAGGTGTCAATAATTTTTTCTGATTTTTCTGTTTTCAGATTTTCGGTTGTGTTTCGCTTATATTGTCTTCATTTAATTAAATATTACAATTTGAGGTTTTACTCATAAAGTTAAAATAAAAAAATAAATTTCTTTGCCTTAATGGTTAACAGGCTTTTGGTTTTTGGGTTTTTACAGGTTTTTGGTTTTAGTCAAAATCTGGAAGAAGTTCTTTTCAAGTACCTACACCTTTTATCTTTATCTCAAATGTTAACGTTAATTAAGTCGGGTTATTACACTTCAGATGACTTCCTTAGTTCTCTTTTGGATTATCTGATTTAAATATTCAAGAAGATGACAGAGCATACACGAAGAAACGTCAAGATGATGCAAGAAGACTTGAAGAACCAATAAGTTGCAATCAAAATTAGGAGAGCCAAAAATACAAAAATAACGTAACATTTGCATAGCGCTGTTTTGTGATATTTCACTTCACAAATATTATATTGAAAAATTGGCTCGCCGAATGAAATAGTTTGTATTAACATTTTTGTAGTAACACAAAAAAAAGGTCTAACTGCATAATAAGTTTTATTTTTTAAACTTCAAAGTAAAAACATCCATTGACAAACTACTTAAAAGTAATTTATTGGGACTTTTGTTTTTTCTGTAATATTTTATTTTATTTGATTTCCTGTAATATTGTATAACTTTTTCTTTCTAATAAAAAAAAAATAAAAAAAGCAAAAGCATGACGAAGCAAGTTGAAGCCAGAAGAAGGGTCTAGTACAGGACTTCCCAAGCGGGGGGGCACGCCCCCCTAGGGGGGCGTAGAGAAATGTCAGGGGGGGGCGTAATAGGTACGTTTGCATTTCCAAAAAAAAATCTATTCAAAGCAAAGCTCTAGCAAAGACCATAATCGACCAACTGGTACAGAGCACGCAAGCTCCAGCATCTCAATAGTACTTAAAAAAAAAAAATATTTGTTCTAAAATTACTTTGAAAGTTGTTAGACATTATCTAATTATAAGTTAAATAAATAAAAAATAATAATATGTATAATTAAAAGACCACTAAGAAATGTAAAAGTAATTAATGTTTGAAAGTGTACCTACTGTTCTATTAAAGATCCATAATAAATTAATAAATATACCTATTTGAAATTCATATAAATAATTTAGTTAATTTGAAAAAAAGTGTTTCTTATTTTTGTTAACTCGACGGGAGGGTGACACACCCGATGGGAGGTGTCATCCGATTGTTAAAAAATTACGAAGGATATTGTCGCAAAAATATTGAATACGGTTTTATTTATATTTGGACCGTCCCGAAACGGGGAGAATTTTGTGCCTGACGGTCTTTTTATTGACGAAAAAGCCTATTTCTGAATTGAAATTCTTTAGTCACCCCCCTCCCCCCCATGCTAGCTATGCCACTGAAGGCGGGCTTGAAAATATTTTTTTTGGTTCGGGGAGGCTCGGCGAAATAAAGGTTGGGAAACCCTGGTCTAGTAGAAGCATGAACTTGAAAGCAGATACCAGGGTAGACTGAAATAGACGAAAATGATGCAAGAATAAGCAATAAAAGACCAGAAGAGGTAAGAAAATGACAGAACTTAGAAAACAACACTCAATCAAAATCTTTATTCTTGCCCATCCTAGTTCGAGTATTGGCATATTAGGTTTCCATGTATAAATATGGATTAAACTCTGCAAGAAGTCGCAAGAATCACCAAAATTCAACCAAGAAGGAGGAGAAGAGATAAAACAAAGCAAGAAGAGACAAGAAATAGACTCGAATAAACACTAAGGTACAAGAAAAGGCAAGAAGGAGGAACCGAGACGAGCCAACAAAGGGTGAAAATTTGAAAGAAAGTGCAAAAAAAAAGCAATAAAGAGCCAATATTACAAAGAGAAAAAGAGGTAGTAATTAGAACCGGAAAGTAACGAGAAGATCCAAGAAGAGCCAAAAAGAGACGAGAACATTCAGGAAGAAACAAGTAAAGAGGAGAATATTTGAAAAGAGATAATCAGAGACAAGACATGCTGAGACAAAAGGAGATAAGAAGAGGCGAGAACATAAAAGAAAAGACAATAGTAGAAGAAGAGATAAGCAGATGCAAGGAGAGTTAAGAAGAGCCGAGAAGATCTCATGAAACATTGAAGTACCCACCACTGTCCCACCCCGGTATAGGCATCTTATTGTCGCCCCTTCGGAGTTCTCGCAATCTCATGAAACAAGAAGAGACAAGAAGGGACAAGGAAAGCAAATAAGAGATAAGAAGAGCCAAGCAGGACCGAGCAGAGCCAAGAAGAGTCTAGAAGATCCAAGAAGAGGCGAGAAGACACAAGAAGAGCCAAGGAGATACTAGAAGATCCTTGAAATAACACGAAGAGATAAGAAGAGCCTAGAAGAACCAAGAAGAGACGAGAATAGCCAAGGAGGGGCGAGAGGATCTGGGAAGAGGCGAGAAGGGCCAAGAAGAGCCGAGAAGAGACGATAAGATCCCAGAAGAGACATGAAGAAATATGAAGATACAAGAAAAGACATGAAGAGCAGATAAGAGAAGGGAAAAATCAAGAAGAGGCAAGGAGAGGCGAGAAGATCCAAGAAGAAGCAAAAAGAGCCGAGAAGAGGCAAGAAGGAGGAAGACAAAAACAAAAACGAAATTATAACGCTCAATCCATTCCTTTATTCCTGCCCATCCTAATTTCCAATATTGGTTTATTAGGTTGCCATGTATACCGGTCGATTAAACTCCAATCTCCTTCCTATCCTCAGAGCATGTGTTCCAAGTCCTAACAAATCAGTGCCCCCTGGTGTACCGGTCTCACCGGGACAGGAGTGCTCCTGGCTGGGGTGGTACAATCGTATCGTATCTTTAACGACGTGTATTTTTTTGAGGATTTTTTTTCTGAAAAATTCAGTGTTATTGTATAATAAAATTTCATAATTATATGTCTACAAAAACAGGAGATTTGATTTTTTTTTAAATAAAACTTTCTTTTCGCTCTCCTGAACAATTAACATTATCATGATCGATATGTTTTTGTGGATATCTCCAAAAAACTGTATCGTTTAATTCTTTAATAAGGTAACTCTAGTTACCACAAGTGTCTTTCCATGTTTCAATTAGGCAACTAGATTTAGCTAGTTCTAGGGGTTACATTAATTGTTTAAGTTTCTTTTGTTGCATTTTTGTACCTGTATAAAAACTAGGTAAGTCATTCATTTTTTTGTAAATAAATTATCCGTTTTCTTATTTCCAAAATTTAAGTATTACGGTTCCCAACACACAAATCTTCAATTTAACCATACTTATCGGCATAAATATACAACAACCGATTTATCAGATTTATTTTTGATCAATTTGAAGAATTCAATTTCCCAACAAAGCTGATCCCAGAGTTACCTAATTGTGGTAATTATCGCGCGATATAAGTGAGAAAAGATTAAATTTTCTATTCATTCACACATATGTTCATTATTATCAGATTGATTTTTTGATGAATTTGATTAATTGAATTTCCCAACCAAGCTGATTTGGGGGCATATATTAATTACGTGAGCAGTTTTTCTTCCAATCTAGACCCCTCCTCCCCTTGGTGAGATAAATTTGGGCCACTTCGTATATTCTTTTCAAGTAACGTGAGATTTTGATGGATTCCCCCCCCCCTTTTGAGCTCACGTAATTAATGTATGCCCCCTTTCAGAGTTACCTAGCTGTAGTAATTACCCTACGATATTATAAGTGCGAAGAGATTAAATTTATCGTATTCGTTCATACATATGTTCACAAAGTGCTCTTGAAAGCAATAAGTTCATATCGCTGCACGCCCCCAAAATAAGATGGACGGACAGATTTCATAGTTATTTGGTATTTATTTTTAGCCTGCGCGACTAACACAAAATGTCAAGAATTCAGGTGTTTTATCATTTTGCGATAACAGTAGGTATCTAAGTATGGATTATTAAAAAAAAACATTCCTCTACGCCGCGTAGTGAGATAAGAATATTTTTCAGACTAAATAAATAAATGATATACACATCTCACAACTGTCATGATTGACAAACTGGGATGTTTACCGATTTCCAGCATTACACAACCTACAAAAATAATCTGGCCACAAATAAAGTGTCTTATAATTCTTGAATAAAAGCAATCATTTAATGTTTTTAACTAGATCACGAAAAAGTGGAGGCGGGTAAATCTCGTTACCCAAGAAAAAGTAAAACTCCCATCCATCCAACACCTTGAAAGTATTTATTTCAAGTTTGCTTAATGGGATTGTTTTTTTTTTTTAGATAAATCATTCTTTATAGCTGGTTCTTCTAATGACGTTTGTTATCGTGACAGCTTTCTTTTGAAAACGCCTCCAACAGGCGACAAAGTCAAGATAGTAACAATATAATGTAATAACCAACAATATAATGTAATAACGAAAACATCCTTACCAACGACTACGATTTGGTAAGTCTAACGGAGACATGGCTGAAGGAATCTATCTATGACCAGGAATTAGTGGATAGCCGTTACGAAGTATTTCGGAGGGATAGAATACACAAGACAAAAAAAGACGGAGGAGGAGTCATAGTTGCTGTATCAAAAAAACTAGAGGCGAAGGGGATGGCGCACTGGGAATGTCAAGCAGAGGACTTGTGGATCCAACTCAATTTAAATCTTAAGAATAGGAGTGTCAAGCTAAATATTTGCACAGTATATCTACCACCATCTGAAGAAGAATCCATTGTAAGCTCATTTTTAAGCAATCTTCGGAATGTTTACCTAACAACACCAAACCAACACATTTTAATATTTGGCGATTTCAATAAGTCTAACATTCATCGGATTCCTGATGAAATAAATAATCTATTACCTTTCACCACAAACACAAACACAATCACCACTGACATCATCGATACACTGTCATTCTGTAATCTTAAACAATTTAACCGAGTAGCTAATCACCAATCCAAAATATTGGACCTCATTTTGTCGGACAAACAAGATATATCAGTAGCTCACTCTTCATTTCCACTAAGCAAAAAAGATCCGTATCACCCTGCTCTAGAAATAAATTTTCTTTTCAATTTCCTACCAAATCTAGAAACCTGCAACATCTCAAGACCAAACTTTTATAAAGCTGACTATGATTCAATCAATGCCTTGCTTTGTGAGATTGATTGGGAATTCATCAATCAGGGCAAAATAGATCAATCTGTCGATCAGTTTTACAGTGTACTCTACCAGATTATCTCTTCTCATGTTCCCATTAGAATGAATAAAAAACACTTCCCTATGTGGTATTCACAATATCTCATTCCTTTGATAAAAGAAAAAAACAAATTTCATAAAAAATACGGCAATGAACTAGATCATTTATCATACAAATTAATTAGAACCAGAACTAAAAATCTAATTGAAGTTTGTTACCATAAGCACTTAGACTTGATCAAACAAAACTTAAAAGCTAACCCAAAAGATTTCTGGAAATTCGCAAAAAGTAAGTATAAAAACACAACCGATATACCAAAAGAGATGCACTTAAATGACGAAAAGACTACCCAAGTTTAAGTTATCTGTGAGCTCTTTTCTAGGCATTTCCAATCGGTTTACAAACCACCCACGATTACCTCCTTACTATAGTTTTATGTGCACTCTATTATTATTATTTTTAAACGTAAACTGCCTCTTATTCTTTATTATAATTTAGTTTTAATGAATGCTTTTTGTTAAAATTGTTCTTTAGGATTTGCTTTGTATATACTGTTTTCATTCTTTGTTTCACATAATTTAATCAATTTTGTATTTTGTAAGGACTCGTAAGGAACACTATAGGATTAATTTTAAGTTTATTATAATTAAGCGCACTTGAAGTGAAATATCACAAAACTGCGCTATATAAATACTACGTTATTATTATTACCCAATGCAATCTACTTTCCACAATTCCCTGAAAACTTTTGTAATGAAAGCCTCGGTACGATCAATATTTCGCCTACAACGGTTTTAATGAAATGTAAGCATTTAAAAACCAATAAGGGATCAGGTCCTGGTGGTATTCCTCCCATTTTTTTCAAAACATGCAGAGATTTCCTCGCCAGACCACTCAGCCTGCTTTTCAACAAGTCACTACACGATGGTATTTTTCCAGTCAAATAGAAAACGGCTTTTTTAACTCCCATCTTTAAGAAAGGTGGTAAGAACGATATAAAAAATTATAGACCCATCTCTAAACTTGACTGCATAGGAAAGTTATTTGAGTCAATAATATATGACTGTCTACTGGCTCACGTAAGTAAATACATTATCATTGAGCAACACGGATTCTTTCCCCGGCGTTCTACAACCACAAACCTTCTTATCCAATTCATCCGCAACAGCATCGAAAAGCATTTACAAGTAGATGCTATCTACACGGATTTTTGCAAAGCATTTGACCAGTTAAATCAGTCACTACTTATTAAGAAGCTTGAAAAGTTTGGCATTAGTGGAAATACTCTGAAATGGTTTGAGAGTTACATTACTGAAAGACAACTACAAGTAGTTATAGGAGGATATTCTTGCGGATATTTTACTGTAACATCGGGAATTCCGCAGGGCTCTCATCTTGGACCCCTGTTATTTTTAATTTTTATCAACGAAATAGTATTAAGAATAAAATTTTCGAAATATCTCCTATTTGCCGACGACCTTAAGCTGTACAAAAAAATCACATCATTGGAAGATTGCATCGATTTGCAAAAAGACCTATCATCACTACACGAATGGTGGACACTAAATGATTTGTATTTTAATAAAAAACAAATGTGCTGTAATTTCCTTCACAAAGAACAGAAATAAATTTTCAAACACATATCACATTAACAATGTCACTTTATTAAACATAACTTCAATTAAAGACTTAGGCGTGATATTTGACTCATCACTTAGCTTCAATAAACATGTAGATACAATTTCAAAAAGTGCGTCACAAATATTAGGATTAACGCTTAGAATCACAAATTGCTTTAAAAGTGCAGAATTAACTTTAACATTATATAAATCGATTGTGCGAAGTATTCTCGAATACGGATCCACTATTTGATCTACCAATTATGAGATTCATAATTATAGAATCGAATCCATACAAAGAAAATTAACCCGTGTTATTGCTTATCGCGAAGGTATATCTGATCAATTCAACAATAACAACAGTGACACAGCAAGCACATTAAATATTCGTTCCACACAAATTAACAAAAAACAGTGAATTTTATGCTCTAAGCAGTGAAAACTATACTAAAACGGGGCTTAAATTGGCCACTAATCTAACTTGACTTACATCTTAATAATATATGTGTTTATAGTGTTTCAAAAGCTAAAACAAAATAAAATTAAAAGTGAATCTGTGTAAATATCTGTTAAATTAAAACTACTACCCACATTGTCAACCTTACTGTCTCGAGTTTGCCTATATAGGTACCTACTTGAAGTTAACAAACTTTTCAGGGGAGCAAAACCATAAATCCCAAATTTAAAAAAATATATATATATATATATAATAAATAACCTAAATGTCTAAATCTCGCAGCAAGACTTGCAGTGTGAAGAAAACACTATCATCGCCTCTATTGACCGCATCTGGCACTATGGAATCACCGTCGGCAACGCACCAGTCAATGATAAACATTGACACCGACTCCCTTATCAACTTCTTTGAGTCAAAACTCGAAACAATGCGTACTGAGAGTAAGAATGCCATTGATGCTATTCATCAAAAATTGGACACTTTATCAAATGAGTGGAAGGACCAGTACACCAAAATCATGGGGTGTGTGACTGTTCTTCAGGAAGAAAATGCCAGCCTCCGACAAGAAATCCAATCTCTCAGAGATGCTCAAGACGACATGGAGCAGCGTAGCAGAGTGTGTAATTTAGATGTCCACGGCATTCCCGAGGTGAAAGGTGAAAATCTGTTCACCCTAATGGAGAGAATGGGATCAACTATCAACGTGCCACTTCCTAGTAGCGCTGTGGTGTCGGTGCACCGCGTCGCTCGCGGCCACTCGTCTCCCTCCAACCGTCCACGCAACATAGTCGTCCATCTCACGACAAAGCGTCTCCGTGATGATGTCATCGCTGCGGTAAGGACTCGCCGCGGCCTCACAACGGACCAACTAGGACTTGGAGCTCCCACCACTAATTTCTACGTAAATGAGCACCTGACACTAAAAAATAAAATACTCTTTGCCAAAACACGTGCCACCGGAAAAGAAAACGGCTATAAATACATATGGGTGAGGAATGGCAGTATCCTGGCGAAGAGGAATGATCTCTCTCGAGTCGTCACCATTCGTTGCGAGGGAGACCTTAAAAAAATCAGCACTCATGGTCAACAAAATATGTGACTGCTAGAACAAACTTGTTACTGCTGCCATCGATGCCAGCTTTCTATCACTATCCTACACTCTTGGTCATTAATTTTTTTCTTGCAAAATTACTCAATATATTTGTTTATAGCGCAATACCTCCATAATCATATAGCACTATCATATTTCCTGCATATTCATTCATATTTTACACTAAGTAATCAATGTTTTATATATAATTTTGTTGCATCATACGTCCTAATTAATTTATCACTCCCGCAAATGTGGAATAAGTCGAATAACACTCTTACTCTAAAAAAATGACCTCATCATCTATATCTGTTTATTACCAGAACTGTGGTGGTATTAAGACCAAAACTCAGGAGCTTCTTATTAATATTTCATCGAATAACTATGATGTTATAGTTCTAGTTGAAACGTGGCTTGTAGCAAGTGTAAACACGGCCGAATTCATAGATTCGCGTTACACGGTATTCCGACGAGATAGGAACCGTATAATTACCGGTAAGATGGACGGAGGTGGTGTGTTAGTGGCAGTGCGCAAGGAACTCGCAGCTTCCCGTCTCGACGATTGGGAAAAAAATCAAATTGAACAAATCTTTATATCAATTCCGTTAAGGTCTCTAAATCTCACCATATGTGCTGTATATATACCTCCTGTCTCGCCAATAATGCTTTATGATATTTTCTCCAAAAACCTGGAATCTGTCTTTTCATCAGAACCAAATAATACGTTTTGTGTTCTTGGAGATCTGAATCTACCTACTCTTACATGGACATTTTCCGAAGGCTGCAATCATGGTATTGCCTCCTCAAACACGGCTGCATCGCAAACTTTTCTTCAAACAATGGCATTGATGAGCTTATTTCAATATAATTGTATACCTAACCACAACGATAAATTCTTAGACCTTATATTTTACAGTCGCGAAACAAAAGTTACACATAGCGATGACCCTCTCCTTTCAGAGGACAGACACCATCCAGCCCTGGAATTTGAAATATCATCTGCGATTCAACCAAAAATTAAAAACAACAAAGAGCGTAGGCACAATTTCAGGAAAGCTGATTATACTCAAATTAATAATGACATTAATTGTATTGATTGGAAGTCTGAAATCGCGAATTTATCAGCAGAAGAAGCAGTAGACCGATTCTATGTAATAATAAACAATATAATTGATGAGTTTATTCCAGTATTGGCCAGACGAAATGACAAATTCCCCATATGGTTTACTCCCGAACTTATTAGCTTATCACGGAAAAAAGATAAAGTTTGGCTCAAATGGAAGACATATAAAGGTCTTTCTGACTATCGTAAATTTTCCTTCTTACGTGCTACATACAAAAAATTGGCTAGTGAATCTCGAAAGTTATTTTTTGAAAACATCGAAAGTTCATTGCAAAATAATATTAAATGCTTTTGGTCATACATATCCTCCTTAAAATCATCTGATGGATATCCTGCTACTATGTCCTTCGAAGGGCGCAAATCTAATGATGCCCAAGAAATCTGTAATATGTTCTCTGAGTTCTTCAAGTCAACATTTGAACCCTCATGTATCAATGACTCAATTAACATTGACCAACTTGAGGCCGTTCGGGACTCTGGACTTACGCACATTCACACCATTGAACTAACGGAACAAGAAGTGCAATCAAGTTTAAAGGCGTTAGATATAAACAAAGGTGCGGGTCACGATGGAATACCGGCATTTTTCCTCAGATCTGCTGCGTCGTCATTGTATGTTCCACTTACCATAATATTTAATAAATGCCTGAGTGACGGGGTTTTCCCTGATAGGTGGAAGTTGGCTTATATTATACCAGTCCATAAGGGTGACTCACGTCAAAAAGTCGAAAACTATAGGCCATTATCTATTCTCTCGGCGATCCCTAAACTCTTGGAAAGACTTGTCCATGATAATATATATCCCCAGCTTGCCGCCAAAATTACAGAACAACAACACGGGTTTGTAAAAGGCAAATCTACAATGAGTAATTTACTAATTTACTCAAATTTCAATGTTCAACGGAATTAGGGGAAACTTATTACGTTGGTTTGTCTCATATTTGACAAAAAGACAGCAAGCTGTATCATTACGAGGACATACTTCTACGTGGGAACCAGTTACCTCTGGCGTACCACAGGGGTCAATCCTGGGTCCACTGTTATTTATACTTTTTATTAACACTGTTACTAAATGTTTCATGCATTGTTTATTTCTTTTGTACGCCGATGATATAAAAATATTTGCCATTGTTAGGAATTTAAACGATTGTCTGCTCATCCAAAGCGACTTAGTAAGGTTCGAAGCATTTTGCAATGAAAACAAAATTTACCTAAGTTACAACAAATGTAAACAAATAAGCTTCACTAAAAATCACAACGCTATTATACACAATTATTGTATTGGTAACTATTTACTCGAGCGCGTTTACTGTATAAAAGATCTAGGCGTACTTTTTGATTCTAAACTCCATTTCGATGCGCACATTGAGAACATTGTGAATAAAGCTTACCGCATGCTAGGATTTGTCATCAGAAACAGCCGCGAATTTCGAAAACCTGAAACTTATCTTCTACTTTACTACACGCTGGTCCGTTCTCAACTTGAATACTGCACCTCCATATGGACACCACTTTACGGTGTCTATAAAGTCAACATTGAAAGTATTCAAAAGAAATTTCTGCAATACCTCAATTACAGAATGAGCGCACCTAAACGGGGGTACATAAATATGCTCTCGAATTATAACGTCACCACTCTAACTAACCGGCGAACATACCTTGACCTCATGACGCTTTATAAAATCTGCAATAACTTTATCGACTGTCCTGACCTACTGAAACTAATAAACTTCAAAATACCACCCAGAGTAACAAGGCTTAACGACTTATTCCACATTAGCCGGACGCGTACAAATGCTGGTGTCAGGGATCCAATCAGAAGAATGTGCGAATCGTTTAATCAAAATCAAAACATCAAGGATTCCGACTTATTTTTTGATACACGCAGTACTTTTAGTAGAAAATTGAAGGCCGTTTTCCTACAAAGTACAATACCTTAGACATTGCTTGGTTTATAATTTTAACTACCTTTCTTTTTTTAAATTTCTGTATGACATTATTTTTTATCTATATATATATTTGGTCTTACCATCAAAATTTTTCCAAAAACAATTTGTAAACTTTTATAAGGATATTGCGCATTCTTTTTTCATCTCTCTGTAAAATAATATTTACTTATGTATATACATACGTCTTTTCCGTATTTAACGGTAAAAATATTTGTATATGTTTTCATCTGCTGTCAATGTTAATTCGTGAGAAATAGTTTGGATGCAGGCGAATTCTCTTTTAATTGTTTTGTATATTCTTGTCAATTGACGTCTGTATCTGTATTTTCTCCTTAATAAAAAAAAAAAAAAAAAAAAAAAAAAAAAAAAAATTTGGAACGTATAAAGACCGAATTCTACACTATAAACTACACTCTCTGACAGGAAGACGGAAACTTTCTGATTTATTGCTTCTGCACAAAATTATACATGCATCAGTTGATACACCAAACATTTTATCCCAAATTAACATTAACACACCGTCAAGAAATTCAACAGGGAGGATGCAAGATATTTTCTATATATCTACCTACCACACAAATACAGGATATTTCTCCCCTTTACCACGAACATTAAGACATTATAACATTATACACTGCTCTAATATTGAAATTGACATTTTTAATAACCCATTCAATCACTTCAAAAAATATATTTTACCATCAATCGTATAAAGCTGATATTGTGATGAAGCCCTTTATTCGAAGACAGGAAATATTGTACCTACTAAATCATTGTCCCATCAGCCCAGGTGCCGATAATAAATTGTTGGTGATTCTTTTGTACTCTACCTTTTACTCATTCTTGTTCGTCATTCGCTTTTGCATATTTACGAGTAGCTAATTATTACTGATATTATTTTTGTTATAATTTTTGTAATTTAAATCATCCATGTATATAAATTTTTGGGCATAATGCCTGTTTTATGTACTTAAATAAAAAATAAAATTAAACCAGATAAGTTAGTTGATTTATTGAAATTGAAAAGCAACAACAAAAACTTGTATTTGTCGGTGGTCCATTAGATTAAAGATCGTACGAGTTTCTCGATAATTGAAAGGACAGACTCCATATCGCGTGCGGCTGAATTATGTCTTGTGTTGGAAACCCTAAACAAACCCGCCAGCGAAATTCTCAGGAGCGCTTTATCACTATTGCACTATGGCAGCCACTGAAAAGGTCTGCTGTAAGTTGTAACCAAAGGCTGCTATTGCGTGAGTTCTCTCTAATTAAGGATTCAAATACTGACTAACTTTATTTACTTGATTATTTTGCAGGAGTGTGACAGGGTACAGAACTATGAACTTAATAAAAACAAGTTCTGAGATATCGAAAGTTTAATGTGTATTTGACTTCTAGTATCTCTCCAAGCAAATTAGCAAATAAGGAACTCCAGTGACAAATATTATGGCTTTAAAAAATATGTTCATTTCGACCAATAAACGCTGATTCTGAAAATATAAGTTTTATTTAATAATATTAAACGCAGAATTTAAAAAAATATATTAAAAGTCCATTTTTAATCGGGTCGTAAAAACACGCCGTCAAGTTGGCATTGTTGAAATTTTTGTGGTTACGTCACTGTTCGACGTGTTGTGACGTCACCGTAAAGTCATTGTATGGGAATGTATGATATGACACAAGCCATCAATTTAATTTTTTCGTTTATTTACATACTGTTTATAGAGATTTAGTTGTTGTGTTTATTGACACATTATTTAGGCCTAAATAATAAAATGAAGGTATCTCTTATTAGTTTATCTCTATTATTGAAAATATTCCAAAACTACTGCACAAAAAATGGTAATGCTACTTCTAGGGAGAATACTTCGAACAACGGGATTCAAAATGGCGGCAGTTGATCAGCTGATTGCCCGATCCTATAGTAATTTTTCAAGAGTGATGACTCGGGGGATCTTGAAATATTAAAACTTTGACAATTATTTTAACCGTTAAAACTAACTATAAAAATAAAAATGCAGTTATTTAAGTTCGAAGGTCATTATTCATTACAAAAAAAAATGGACTGGAGTTCTCTATTCCTTGATTAGATGTCTGATTATCGAGATATATCTTGAATACAGTGAGTGATTGATTGACTTGTTTCTTGGTGTATTATAACCAGTAATAATAGCTACTCTGGCACCGCCCGTATTGTATGTAATATTCACTTAAAAAGCCATGTCAGTAATTTACCGCCCATCAGTCCCGCGACCTCCACGGACATTGTACAGAGGTAAACCTATATTTTTCTTTCATGTAGTCGAAAGTTCCAGAAGTCTCGTGATCGGTCAATCGAGAAAAAAGCCCGCATCGCGTTGCTCGTTGCCGCTAATAAAGTAGTTGGCCTGCTGGTTGGTTTGTTGGCTGGTTTCAAGAATAAAGTTGCGGTGGAGTTGGAGTGACAAACGGCTAGCGTGCTCACATCGAGGCATTCCGCACTACAATTGAATGGGAAGTTAAGTGAACACTTTCGCAATAGAAAAACGGAAATGTCGTCGTCAAGAGAGTCGAGAGAGTGATGGTCTCTGCACGAAGAGAGGAGAGGGCGAGCGGGAGAACTGGCACTCGAGCCTGGAATGACACGTTTGCTCTAAATTGCAGGCGTCTATATTTTTTCCATCACAGCAGCCTTACATTTTAATTAATTTGTATGTGATAAATCCGTCAGGCAAATTTGTTCGCTTTTTAGAACAGCTCATGTAGGTCGGTAGAAATCGTCGTGTTTCCCTTAACATCATAGTAAGAAATAAGATCTCAAGGGTATTGGAAAGGGGGCATACATTAATTGCGTGAGCAGTTTTTCTTCTAATCTAGACCCCCCCCCCCCTTGGTGAGAAAAACTTGGGCCACTTCGTTTATTCTTTTCAAGTAACGTGAGATTTTGCTGGACCCCCCCCCCTTTTGAGCTCACGTAATTAATGTATGCCCCCAAAGAAAAAAACACCAAGCTTTATATTCTAATCTAAAAGTTAACACGAAAGAATAAAAATGTTCGCCTTTATGAATCAAAGTTTCCGACCGCAAATTTTAAAAAAATGTTATGAAACTTTATTAATTTTTTATTAATTATTTTTACTTGAAACGACCAGAAAGAGAGGTAATAATAACGTTTATAATACACTAGCAGACCCGGCAACACGTTGCTGTGGCTAACGAAACACAACGCCATTACCAACCTTTATAAAATCCACACCATCCGCTTGCCAACTGCCCGCTGCCTGAATTGAATATTTGAATTTCTCGACTTTTCTCTACTATAATTAGCATGTTTTTATACATATAAACCTTCCTCTTGAATCACTCTATCTATTGGTGAAAACCGCATTAATATCCGTTGCGTTGTTTAAAAGATCTATGCGCACATACATTTTGAACGACTAAATAAAATAATTCAAATCAAATACCTACTTACTCTAGGACATCTATTTTCCAATTTCTTCCGTAGAAAGAATTTCAAAAGTGACTATAGTACGGCCCGCCAGCCGTTTTAAATCACACAAAAATATGTTTTCTTTAAATTTCTCGGCTTTTCTCTAATATAATTTACATGTATTATACATATAAACATTCCCCTTCAATCACTCTATCTATTGGTGAAAACCGTATGAAAATCTGTTGCGTAGTTTAAAAGATTAACGCGCACGTACATTTTGAGCGACTTCATTTTATACTATGTAATGATAATGATTTGTTTAATAAAATACCAGTCATTTTAATTAGAAAAGAACTGAAGGTGAGCCATTTTTAAGCGTATTTCATCACCTTTCAAAAACAGTTTTTAGGTTTAGAATATAAGTTTACAAATATTACATTTAATTTGATTTTATTGCAAATCGGAAATATTCTGACCTAATGACAAAACATGGTCGAGACCTGAGGGGTTAACAGAATTTTAGACTTAAACCTGCAAAGCATAAGCAAAAATCACAAATGTAAGAACTTGATTCGGACTATGAATATTTGTTTATGGTGGGTTGCCGGAAGGCATGGGTGGTTTCCTAGCGTAATGATATTATACACAAATATTCTTGACTTCGAAGTTGCGGTTTTGATTCCCGCTCTAACGTTAAAATTATATTGACTCATTTTTTTCATTCATCGTTGCTACTTTGAGTTTAATGAACCTTTCAAAAATGACAAAAGCTGCTTTAGAAAATTGATTAATAGTTCCGTTTAATGTTACGTGTGATCAAAGTCTGCCTAGCTAACCTAACGTTAATTTCGGGGTTTCATTAAGTATTTTATTGTTAAATTGCCACAGGAGTCCTCTTGTCATATTTGAGCCGCCCTTAGTTATAATATCTGTCAAGTCAGTTCTTAGCCGAATCCATGTTACCTGGTTTGGACCGCCCTTAAAAGCTAATTACGGGCTGTCACGGTGTCACTTGTCACGTCCGTACGTACTGTCACAAACCACTGTTGGTCGTCCATTAGTCTCAGCGCGTCATTCTTCGCCCATCAATAAATTATCTAACAATTTAATCATAAAAATTATAATACGTGCATTTCTATGATTAACTAATTATATTGTATGAGGAATGCAGATGCAGATACCCGTGTAATTGTATTGTGCATGCGTACGAAATATTGTTAACATTATGTGGTAATATAATATTGAATCATACAATGAACATAAATTATCACAACACAATTCAAATGGTAAATTAACTTATCTTGCCTTCCCGTATTGTGTGAGCAAAACAATAAACACGATTAAGATATATATTTATGGAATAATTACCTGCATTTCATTAAAATTTATTGAAAAAGCGTATTCAATTTTTTATAAGGAAAACTATCTTTTTATGACTTTTGAAGGTTATTCCCATAAATGTAGTATATTTCACTGAAGAAGATTATAACAATAAAAATCTAAACTAAAATATGAAAGAGAATTAGACACAGAAAAATAGAAAAAGATAATGGTCGCAACTGGAACCCAGAACCTCTTGTCTAACCGGGACGTGAGCGTTTACCAATTCCGCCATTGCCACCCTCTTTCAAACCGTCATGTTAGTCAATCTCATATTTCAAATCTTCTTCAATGATATATTACGTTGATGAGAATAACCTTCAAAAGTTATAAAAAGAGAGTTTTTTTATAAAAAATTGGATATTCATTTAGACTTTTATAAAAAGTCAATAATTCCATATAAGTAAAATTGTCTAGGTTACAAACCAATTCTTAGAATGATTGTTTCCAATAAAAAGGGTTGTTGCATATAATATGGAAATAATTAGTTGAAGATAATATTGTTAATTCTAAAATTTGAAATATGATATTGACTAATATGACGGTTTGACAGAGAGTGGCAATGGCGGAATTGGTAAACGCGCAAGTCCCGTTTATACGAGAGGTTCTGGGAGGGCCAGTTGCGACCTTTATCTTTTTCTATTTTTCTGACTTTTTCACTTTCACATTTTATGTTAAATTATTTTTTTATCTTCTTCAATGAAAAAGCGCATAACTATCAATTTTTTTATGTATCTCGAATCTGGAATAGTTCTGGTTATTACTTAAATTATTTTGAAATGAAGAGTGACGCCGCGCATTTCCGGGTAGTACAAGAATAATTTCGTTCGTAACCACCTAATCGAAATCTTAATTTCTAATCATTCTTCTGCAACACGTCAATCGTCGATTTCTCCACAATATTGATCTAAAGAAAGTAAACATTTTAAAGTAGAAGTCTATAAAGGGCCGAGGGAGCGCCTAAAAGCAAACATGTGCCGTGCGCCGTGCATAAACAAGAAAAGTTATCATGAAAGTTTATGCAGTGCTGGCAGAAGAAAAAGTTGTGTCCTAGTTAATGCCGGCTTTCTGAATAGCCCTACAAATAGCTGCGCCAGTGGAGATCTTTACGAAACCCTTTTTTACGACTTTTTTATGTTCTTCTACACATTTTGCCACTTTATTATAATAGTACAGGATCATTTTGTATTAAAACTTCAGATGTGTTACATGTTTATTATTCTACAAAATTTTATATTGAGTTCATGTTTATTGATTTACCTTGTAATGTGTTTAGCTTGTGAAAGTCATTAAAAGCTATGAATAAAATTGAATATTAGCCCAAAACTTAACCTATTTAACAATTTTTTTTTTTTTTTTTTCATCACTTTTTATGACTTTTCAGAGGAAGTGTTTAGTTAGCCGAGAAGCCAGCCGTCAACCCTCAACAATGGGACAACAAATTTTAATGGTAGAATAAGTCGGAGACGCTCGAGGAAGACATGGCACGACCAAGTGAATCGTCTACCTGAGTTGGGCCATTCCAAGTGGCAGAATAATAGAAGAGCATGTATGAGAAGATGTATGAATATGAAAGAGGCAAGGAGTGTACCAAGATCAGAGATTGTTTGGCGGTCCGTCCTCTCTGCCTACCTCTGCGGAGAAACGGCATGATGGTTAGTTAGTTACAGTTGAGTTCATTCTGAGTTGTCCGGTCACCCTACATAATACAGTACTTACTTTTTCTAACGACCAAGTAGAAAATTATTTTTTCTTTTGGTGTATCATTATTTCTGACCTCTTGTAGGCACCAGCGAATAATAACGGCATTTGTCAAACACATTATTATTTGGCCAAAAACAACAGTTTTATAAAGAATGGTCAGATGTGAACGTCGAGTTTATTCAAATGAAAAGCCGAGACTTACGTAATACGTCCTATTCAATTATAAAAACCTGGGTATTATTGATCTGCTTCAACGAAATTGAAATCTCACTGCATTTATTGTTTGGGCTTGTATTAATACTTCTTCTTCTTGTGCCCTGTCCGTTCAACGGACTTTGGCAATCATGTTGGCTATGCGGACTTTGTTTACTTTGTCTCAGGTTTTTCAGCCATGAGGTTTTTCTTCTTCTAGGGCCCCGTCTTCCGGCAATCTTTCCCTGCATTATGAGATGTAAGATCTCACACTTGTCTGGATGTCTCATCACATATCCAAGATATTGAGGTTTTCGAATTTTTATGGTTTTAATAACTTATTTTTCTTTATTCATCCGAACCATAACATCTTCAATCGTAACCCTGTCCATCCAGCTATTAATACACATTCTGCGAACTGCGTAGTTCCGTAGGCTATGGAGTCTATGGAGGTACTCAGTTTGCATACGAAATCGATTCAGAGGATCAGAGTGTCTGATTTCTTATGTAATCGGATTGATTTGTAAAAACGATGCCACTTTGCAAATTTTCAAATATGAAGTTTTACCTACCTGCTGAAATTGTTTCACCAAGATTATTTAAGGCGCGCGCCGCTTCCACTCTCAAAAAGAAGAAGATGGAGAGATATGTAAGTATGAATGTTAGAGGAGCGCGCTAATATTTAAAACGATAAAATCGATGCGAAAATTGCGAAAATGTTTAATAAAACACGACTCAAAAATAGGCAAACACATACATCTGTAGGATTTAGCTTGCGAGAGAATGAGATAGTATAATCGGTCTCGTCTTTGTGCGGTGCTTTGTAGTCTCCCCACTCTCTCTACTTTGATTTTCTGAAGGTTTCACTGCTACCGCGTGTGAATTGCACACTCTGATTTTTTTTTAGGAACTTAAGGGCCCGCAACCCGAATTTCTACCGATTTCTTACATATCTCCCTTAAATACATTAAGTTTTAAAGCTCTTAAAAAATATATGTTATTCTTGAAGATAATATCTAGACATTGCCCGTGCCGAAACGCAAATTATATAAAATTCCCTCGATGGAAAAAAAATCACAAAGTATGCTCCAAAAATTATTATAAACACGTTTGTTTCAGTTTTTTTACAAGCTATACGTATGAAAAAATTCACAGTGTTTCTTTAAATGCTGTACAAGACAATGCCCGCGAGATTTTTGCTCTATTTTAAACGAGTTGTGTTTTATTAAACATTTTCGCAATTTTCGCATCGATTTTGTCGCTGTAAATGTTAGCGCTCTCCTCTAACATTCGTAATTTCGTATCTCTCCATCTTCTTCTTTTCGGGCCCGGTTGCGGAGCCTTAATACTTAAGGTGTTCAAGAAAAATATATTATAAATCAGTAGAAATTCGGAATGCGGGGGCTTCACAATTATAGGTACTGTCAAGAGTGTCAATGTATGTTCCTTCCAAATTAACAATAAATTCCTTTCTATAAAGCAATCCGTACGTAATTTTGTTCCGATGCAGAAAACAACTTTCACCTCGGTCCACAATTCAAAAATACATTCAAGTTTTCTGAAAAATTTGTGCAAGGTTCGTGTTAAATCGAATAATTCTCATCTTATACAATGTCTAGTTAACCCACGGCCGATCGTGTAATCATTATTAATAATTATTACAAGCGGGGTTCACGATGTTCGGCCAATGTATCAAATGAGTTTTTCAATGCGCTTTGAACCGTAAAAATTGATCGCTCTCATAGACATATGATCGCTCTTAAATTTGTATGAAGTGAACAGTGAACGCATCTGCTGCCATCAATCACTCCATTCATTCGACATAAAGTAGACTATTCGTGGGAAAAGTTTAATGATATGTAAATTTATTCACGTCAATCAATCCAATGGTTGATTATTTACGATTAGTATTTCAATTTCCTACATAATCAAAATTTCCTCTGAAATCATAAGATTTTTTTATTAAAAATGTAAAAATCAGTAATTTTAAATACATGTAGGATTACAAAAGATTTGATTTTTTAAATATTTATATTGCGGGATCAGTAGGATTTATAGGTCAAATTAGGAATTCCACAGAGCCGAACCCTCTGAATATGAAAATATCTGGAGTCGGTGAATTATTTTCCCATTTGGTCTCTGGTAGGTTGACATGTTGTTCTTGTATTGTTTTGTATTTATAATACTTATATAGTTCAATTGCATATCGTGGTTTGACTAGATTCACTAGATGATCATTTGAGGAAGTGTGTGAAAGGGTTTAGTTTTTCCTGTGGGGAAAATTTAACCCGGTCATTTAAATCTGGTGCGTTAATAAAAAGTTCTTAATTTCATACCATATATTTTATGTAACACTAGCGAGTTTCCGGCATGCGTTGCTAAGCCACATAATAAATAAATTGTTTCTCCCTGCGTGTCCTTTTCCATTCGTCCCGTTCCCCTTCCGCCTCCCGCCTCATCTTCCCCTCGTGCGTTCGCACTCCGCCTTCTCTCTCCCCACTCCCCTCTCCCGCTTCCCCGGTCCCAAGTTCCCTCCCCCCTTTCGCATTCCATACATTCAGTCCCGGTACATTCAGTTTTCAAACCACCTATTGCATTTTTTATTCAAATTTCATAATGCCAGAGCTCACCAGTATATATACAGAAACCATCGCGGGCATGCACACATCAAATCCCCAAAGTTTCTCGCAATCGGATTAATGGTAGCGACGCATAATTTCATGATGCCAGAATCACCATTGTATATAGAAACCATCGCGGGCACGCGTACATAAAATCCTCAAAGTTTAATCGCAATCGGATGAATGGTTTAGCAACGCATAGCGTACATAGACAGAAACAAACATATTTTGATTTATATACATATATACAGGGTGTTAAGGGACGTACTTGACTTACTTTAATCAGTGATTCCTGACATTATTTGGAGTATAAAATGTAAATGAAATTTTGGTCTCCGGTGACTTTTTTTTTCAAAAAAATTTTCTTCAAAATCAAACAAAAAAAATTCTTCCGCATGTCGTTACTGGTCACTCAGTCTGGTGTGCGACGAACCCCTTACCCCGCCTCCAGTTGTTCAACAACTATCATTTTTTATGTTATTGTAGAAAAAAAAAACATCAAAAAAGTCACCGGAGACCAAAATTTCCTTAACATTTTTTACTCCAAATAATGTCAGGAATCACTGGTTAAAGTAAGTCAAGTACGTCCCTTAACACCCTGTATATATAGAAGATTTTGTAAATTTCGAACAACGAATTATACATACCATATATTTTTTTAAATTTGAATATCGAAATATACAATTTGTCTACAAAAACGTCACTATCTTAATGACAATTCTTTTTTCAAACTTTCATCAGGCAAGTAGGTATTGTACCTACACGCCAAACTTTAAGACCGTCCGGACGTTGATCAGTAATCGTCGCAGTAGGCAAGTGTGTCAGGTCAGAAAAGTGACATGGCCCCCGCCCACGCCTTTCTCTGTCGCACTTATGTTTTACGCACCTTTGTCTTTCGCTTACGTTCATCGTAAAGTCAGTAACTGCGCGAGAATTGAATATACCATGTTCAGGCCAGTCTTAAAGTTTAGCGTGAACTATTCCATAATATTGAAAAATGCAAATAAGAATTTCCAAATAAACGTGACGGTTTCACATTAATAAATTTTAGGTGATGAATCATTAAAACGGTCACCGTCTTGAAACGGAAACGGAACGTACAAACAAATATACAGACAGACGAAATGCAAAATGGTCGAGTTAAAACCGGACGTAAAGATGAAAAAATGATGTGGAAGTTTCTTATCTACGTAGTGACAAATACCTACAGCAGAAATTGAACATATGAAAAATATAAAAATGCAGAAACTATATACAAATAGATCGGATAAGCTTCTCAGCGTCCCCGGAGAGTGCTCTTGGGCCACCCAACTCCCCATCCTCTACCATTTTCCGGCGTAGACTACTGCTCAGGGATACATTTGCATCGGCCCTTGTATTTTGCTTTCACACTCTTTAACGTCTCAATTTGGGATGTGGGTTTTGAGTACCGCCGGCAACATTTATTGGATGACCAACACCTCTGCCATAGCTCACCCCGAGTGGTTCGCTACGTTTGGTGACTTAGCAGAGGTGCCCTGGTTCATGTGGTGAGGTTTGTCCGGATCTTGGCGGCAGATGCGTCTGCCCACCAACCTTGTGGCAAGCCAGATCGGGGAGAATGGTTGAGGGAGTCTCTTTGACTTATCCGGCTGTAGTCTCTCGGAACCTCACCTTGCACGGCACTGGGAGCGATGGAGTCACTGATCCCCAGATTCCTACCCACCCCTAATATCCTTTTCCTTCCCAGATCTTCCTCGCCTGCTTTTCCTATAAATACCCTCCACACAGCATCCCCAAAGATGACATCGGCCCCGAGGGGAATTATTTTCCTTAGAGCCTCCTGTGTGCATAGAACTAGATCGGATAAACTGGAACCTCCCCGAAGAAAGTGCTTTTGGGCCACTCAACTCCCCATTATCTACCATTTTTCGGCGTAGACTGCTGCTCAGGGACAAATTTGCATCGACCTTTATATTTTGCTTTCAGACTTTTTAACTTGACCGCAGAATAAAAGCCCTAAGAGGCAGTGAGACTATGGCATACCTAATAAATTGACAATTATTGTGAGGCAGACACGAAGTATGAGAGCGGAATAGAATGATTGAGAAGTACGTTGATATTCAGATCCGGCTACTAAACCTACTGAACAAACCAAATTTTATCTAAATCTGTCGTAAGTCAAGTTTCGATTCTGAATTGTTATTTCTTACCTCCAATAATAATAAACCACTTTAAATTTGAACGAGTAAATATTTATTTTAACTTCCCGGGGGTTTTAACCCGCAACATCTATTAGCCCAGATTAAATCTCTACAACACATCAGCAGCCGTAACTAATAATTACTTCCTTTTGTTTTAGTTGTGCAAAACAACAAAGAAATTTGCTTCCAATACGATTTATCTATCCTCCTAAAAGTTTCCTAACAACAAGAGTACTTAAAAATAGATTTCCTGAAAGTAAAGTAAGTAAGTTCAGAGATTCGACCAACGATAAGAACTCGAGAACCCACACATTCCGGTAGTCGTGGGGGTTTAAAATGTATTAGCCTTAATTATAAATGTCCATCACGAGGTCTGGATGAGGCATTGACATTCTAATTTCTAATAACTAATAAGTAATGAGATAATATGTATAGGTGACTGCTACTCACCGTACCCTTTCTCTTTTATGGCTTTATGTTTTTAATGTTCGGTTTTCCTTGCACATTTTATTATTTGTGATTATAAATCATCCTTATTGCTTTACACTCATTATTAAATTAATTCATTCATATTGATTTAAACCTGTGTCAATATGATTATTTTAATTTCGATTGTACGCCGTACAAAGTTATTCTTTATTGGCAGAACCTCGATAGGTGTAAGCTCTTAATTAATTGCGGTATATTTTTCATGATAACGTATTAAAATGTGTACATTTAAAAATCATTTTGTAATATTTTTAGAATCATTTATTGATATTAAAATACGCTAAATTTAGAGGTCAGCGATACTAACAGGCCACCCAGTGTGATAATATTAATTTGTACCATCTGTACGTTCGTAAGTTTGCTATTTTAAACAGTTATGTGAAAATCTAGCTTGAAATAATGTTTATTGTTGATCCACCAGCGAGCTCTAAGAAAGCTTTTCATTTAGTAAGTGTATGTGGTTTGCTAAAGTTATTTTGAGATTATAATTAACTATCTGTTTCCAACAGTTAAAACTTTAACGGGTAAACTAAATAGCATTTACCCCTCGCATTCCGCATTTCTACTGATTTATAACATATTTCTCTTGACCACTTTTAGTTTTTAAGTTCCTAAAAAATATATGTTATTTTTTAAGTTAATATCTGTGCAGTTGTAGAGCCGAAACGGTAATTATATGAGATTCCCTCGATAGAAAAAAATCGCGAAGTATGTTCCGAAAATTGTTAAAAACACATTTTATTCTATTATTTAACACGTTATAGCTATGAAATAAAGCAACTTAAGCATTTGTCGTTTTTTTTTTTTCAATTTTAAACGAGTCGTGTTTTATTAAATATTTTCGCTTAATTATAATAGTTTTTTTTTACATATCTCCCTTCTTCTTTTTGAACGCTTACTACCGGGCCTTAATTGTCAAAACATGAAACCATACTAGCAGACCCGGACACACGTTGCTGTGGCTAACGAAACACAACGCTATTACCCAACCATTATAAAATCGACACCACCCGCTTGCCCGCTGCCCGCTGCCCGCTGCCCGCTGCCTGAATTGAATATTTGAATTTCTCGGCTTTTCTCTACTTTGTATAATAAGCATATATTATACATATAAACCTTACTCTTGAATCACTCTATCAATTGGTGAAAACCGCATGAAAATCCGTTGGGTAGTTTAAAAGATCAATACGCACATACATTTTGAGCGACTTCATTTTTAAACGACTTCAAAAAGGAGGAGGTTCTCAATTCGACTGTATTTTTATATTATTATTTTTTTATGTTTGTTACCTCAGAACTTTCAACTGGGTGAACCGATATTAATGATTCTTTTTTTATTTGAAAGCTGGTGCTTCCCGTGTGGTCCCATTTTAATTTGGTCCAGTTCCGATAATGGCATCCATGAGAAAACCACATAAGTCTTAAATTTGCATTAAGTATGTGCGCGACAAATGGACGAATAACTCAATATCACGCCAACCGATTTCGATGATTCTTTTTTTATTGGAAAGGATGTACTTCAAGGGTAGTTTTATGAGAGTTTAGTTAGGTTCTGATTATCGGATCCATGGCAAAGTAACGGAACTCCTCAATTCTTAGGAGGAAATTAAGGGGTAATTTACCAAAACCGAAATAATATTTCGGGGTGGGGAAGTATGAAGTATGCTCGAACGGGGAACCGCTGCGCGCTACCGACGAAGTCAGAGCAGCGAAGAATCTAGACTAGATGGTACACTTGAGTAAGATTTGAACATGAAACGTTAAATATTGGGCATCTTTCAAATTATGTTTATTAAATTGAATGCGCATGTTTAAGGTAAATTTATATAGAAACATTACCTATTGCAGGAGGAGCTCATGATTTTATGACTCTTTATCAGATTTTGATCAAACTTGTTTGATAAATTATTCGATACAACCAACTACACTGCTGGATGGTAGGCATTAGTTCTTCATTGACAGATGTCAAAACAATACGGTATTCAATTTCGCATTTTTTTTCGTAATATGTGATCATAATTATATCTGAATATATTGGAAAGATAAATAAAATATCGGTCATTTTCAATATTTATTATTATTGTTTACAAAAAGTTATATATATAAAAAATATATATTTACATAAAAGTTATATTTTGCATAGTGTCCCGCACTCGCGGCTAATCAAAAAATATATAAAGTTAAACCAATTAGATTTTTGAAAAATATTATGTCCTTTTGGAATACAGATTTACTAGTAAATTTAAAAGGTAAGAAAATAGTAGTACCGGGCATTTCAATAAAAAGAGGGATTTTTCAAGGAGACTCAATGAGTCCCCTTTGATTTTGCTTAGCATTGAATCCTCTGTCTAAAATGTTAATTAAAAGCAAGTTTGGAATAAAAATTAACGGTAATACAAGAGAGAGTAGTATAGTTTCACATCTATTATATACGGATGATATAAAATTATTTTCAAATTCTGAATCAAATTTAGAGAAAATGATTAAGGTACTTAAAATTTTTCAGATGATATTAAAATGACTTTTGGTTTAGATAAATGTAAAACGATCCATATAGAGAAAGGCAAAATTGTAGATGGAGACGAGGGTATATTTAGAAATTTCAAAATTAAAAGTATGAAAGGGGGTGAGGTTTATAAATATTTAGGATACCCGCAATCGAATAGATTAGATCACACTAGTATGAACCCGTCTAATCACAGGAGACCCAAGTTGTCCCAAAACATCATATGCCATTATAATAACAGGAGACCCAGATTGTCCCAGAGTGACAGTGCATTATTAAAAGTTAGATATCTCTCTTCCTGTCATGCGAATATTTGTGATTTCTTTTATGTTAGAAACGGAATAAAATAATGCTTCTTATTGTCTTAGAATTATATGAGCTAGGTTTTTCAGATATTTTACAAACCCGATCAAAAGTGACGGTTTAATTTTTCGCCAATTTGTGACGTATCACACATTTAATTTTAAAATAAAATTGTATGAAAGTGATAAAAAGTGAGGTGACAGTTGTATTACAAATTTTATTTAGAAAAGGAGTCTGTATTTAAAATTATAAGTTTTTTCTATTTTAATTACTTTAATTCGAATATTCGCAGGTATGCATTTTTTAGCCAATTTAAATTTCCAATATTAAAATTTTAATATTTAGAAACAAAAATGTTGATTTCTAATAAACACACCGGAAAGATTATTTTATCTAAACTTTAGAACAATTTTTGTTTTTGCAAAAGCGTTAAAAAAAACAATAAATAGGAACATTTAAAATGCAGGGGAAGAACCAGCAATTTTGCGCCCAAACCTTGATAGGCAAAATTTGACAGAAAATGATGTTCTTATTATTCGAAGGGTTAAAAATGATATTAGGATTAAATTTCAAACTAGGATCAGAAATTTTTTAAAATGCAATCCATCTGCTAAAAATTTTGTAAAAGCAATAAATACTTGGGCAATACCTCTACTAACGTACTCATTTAGCATAATTAAATGGTCCAATACAGATTTAGATAGTGTAGAACGATTAATTAGAACAACGTTAACAAATTTTAATTGCCATCATCCAAATTCAGCTATAGAACGAATTAATTTACCTAGAAATTTAGGAGGTAGAGGTGTAATCAAAATAACATCTTTGAAACACAATCAGGTAGAAATGCTTAGAAATTTTTTCCATAGGAAAGCCAATAGCTCAGAAATGCACAAGATAATTTGCAAGGCAGATATAAACATTACACCTTTAAATTTATATGACGAGAATGCCAAAATTCTTATAAATACTAACCAGGAAATATTAGATTCCTGGTCAAATAAAATTATTCATGCAAAACACTTCAATTATCTCAACCAAAAGTATGTTGACAAACTTTCGTCAAACAAATGGTTGAGTATTGGAGAGTTGAGCGCAGAAATAGAAGGATTTATGCTTGCCATTCAAGATAGAGTCATTAATACAAAAATTATAGGAAGCATATAATCAAAGATATAAATCAAATTGATGATTTATGTAGAAAATGTTTGGCTTTTCCGGAAACTATAGAAAATATTATATCGGGATGTTCTATATTAGCGCCGTCCGAGTATACATTTAGGCACAATCAGAAATAATCCACCAAAGTTTGGTAATTAAACATAACTTGACTGACTGCCGTAATACTTGACCGTACGATTGACTACCATATTATGAATATGAACCAAATTCATTTTAGAAAATGAATTTTATAAAATATATTATGATAAAACTATACTAACAGACTAATCATAATAGACCTGATATAGTTTTACATGACAAAATTTAAAAAAATAACTTATATCATTGATGTAGCTATTCCAAATTCCTGTAATATTAAAAAAAACAGTTTCTGAAAAATTAGAAAATACATAGATTTAGGAAATGAGATTAAAAGAATTTGACACTCTCAGACTATAAAAATATTACCATTTGTTATTTCGGCTACTGGCATTATACCTAGGTGTCTGATTCAAAATTTAGGCATATTAGATTTGTCAAAGAATTTATATATAAAAATGCAAAAATCGGTCATTTTAAATACATGTAGGATTACAAAAGATTTTTTAAATATTTATATTGAGGGATCAGTAGGATTTATAGGTTCAATTAGGAATTCCACAGAGCCGAACCCTCTGATATGAAAATATCTGGAGTCGGTGAATTATTTTCCCATTTGGTCTCTGGTAGGTTGACATGTTGTTCTTGTATTGTTTGTATTTATAATACTTATATAGTGCAATTGCATAGCGTGGATTGACTAGACGATCATTTGGGGAAGTGTGTGAAAGGGTTTAGTTTTTCCTTTGGGGAAAATTTAACCCGGATATTTAAATCTGGTGCGTTTAAATAACAAATACTTATGTTTTGTAAAAAACATAAGATCAACCTTTTTTATATAAACGTTATCATTTATTATCATATCAGTTAGGAATAATAAAAATAATTTTTATGTATAAAACAAAGTCGGGTTAGTTACACTATTTATAACTCGAGAACGGCTGGACCGATTTTTATGACCTTTGATTTGTTGGATTTGTCTTCGCCCCGAATAGCAGTATAACTATTAAAACATCGGAAAAAATCAGAAAAAAAAGTAATGAAGAAAATTTTTTTTTCGTACATATTATATGGAACGAATTTTCATCTTTTGAAAGAGCTGCGGCAATGTTGTGATAAATATAATATTAAACAGTAAGTGAATTCCAAAATTCAAAAAACTTCCCACTCTTCTACTTCTTACATACTAAATGTCAATAGTAAAACCTCAGTGGAAACGTTATATCTTGCGGACGATACGATTATCATAATTAAGGGTAATGACTGAAAAATTGTGAATGAAAATGCAAATAATGGCATCCAAATCCTTAAAAAATTGGTATGATACAAACCCGCTTACAATGAATGTAAAAAAAACAGTTTATATTCCTTTCTCAATAAATAAATTCAAAGCTTACCCCAGAATTCATCACAATACCCTAGTACTAACGTCACAACATCCTAGTACTTAAGTTTATATATATATTGTACAATCTATGTAAATTTTTGCATTGGACACGCGTGTGTATAAGTACATAAAGACAGGTGTATAAAAGTATATAAATTACCGGCTGTAATAATTGTAGAGGTGGTAAAGTATCGCTGAATCTAGAAGCAAGCATTAATATCACATTTTTTTCTGCGTTCTTTATTTTTCCTTTTGATTTTTTTCACCCTGCTTACTAGCGGATACCTGTTCTTCTTGTCTTTGTTGCCCATTCTAAATAATTGGTATCCTCTGGAAAAAAGATTTACGGATTATATTTTGGTTTTTGTATTAATAAGTTGATGATGAACGCACCTACATGTTGGAAGTAACGACGCGCTCTGTCAAACTAATCATTTGTTACGTTTTAAAAAAATACGCGATATCGAAACATGTCAAAAAAGTTAAACTATCGTAATAAAAATTAAAAGCGATTTTATTAGCGACAGTGTTAACAACTACTCCATGGTGATAATGCCTAGTTAATCCAATTTAAAAGGTTTATAACCTGTGTTTTTAATAATACAACAGATATAACCTGTGTTTTTATTCACACTAACTACCAAGTTCACACACCTATAAATCTACGGCATAATCGAGATTATAAAATTGTCGATATATTTGGGGATTCCGTATTAGTAATGAAACGAACTCTTCACAAACACCTCATTGAAAAATAAGAGAATATCACTCCTTAGTAAATAAAATATTTTTTCCTTTTCTAAATGTTGATCTGTATTTTTGAAGTTAAACTTCTTTACTAAGGGGTCTGAAATTTTGGAGTGGCACGAAAATTCTGATTTCCAATGCATATATTAAATAAGAGTTACATCGCAATATTTGCCCTTGAGATTATAGCCTACGAAACTACAAAAATATTCATATTATATTCCATAGTTCTCATTAAAAACTTGCGGCAGGAATGTGAACTAACATTTTTCAATATGAAATAGCACAATTTGTTGGTTATTCACATTTGCTAGTTTTAATTATTGCTACAAGGTTTGTTAGATTCGTACTGGGAGATATATATGGTGAGGATCGTTTCGTGTTATTATGAAACTTTTTCCCTACTATTCTCAATTATTATCTTTTGTTCACTAAAAAATACTAATAATATGTCTGCAAAGTGAACAATACTATATATATCTTTATCTTTACCTAATTTATGTAAAAGCACAGTAGGACGTAAATAAATAAAACTAGGAATACGAAAATACGGGTAAAGGGGCACTCTAAACCATTCTATGCCGCTGGTTGCAAACAGGCGGCCGCGAAATGGAAGTTCTAGTAAAAAAGTCAACTTGGTTCTGAAATAAAACACAATAACATAACGACTAACCTTTAGTGTGACCCCTTTTCTTATGTGCCTACACATATACGTATTTATTTTTTGTAAAATTTGACGTGCTTTCACTCTGAAATCATCTCGCATACTGACTGGAAATAACTCGTCAAACTCGTGTCTTGGTTTATATAATGGCGTGAGACAAAATAACAATATCGTGATATTGAAAAACTGTTTTTATTTATTTAAGCATTGTTTTAATGCTTTTTAAAATAATTTTATTATTCAGTCGTTTAGACAACATTGATGTGGTGATAATGTATATTTTTTATAATTCTCCTGAATTTAGAATTAAAAGATATAATCCAACTTTAAGCTATTTTTAGAGGTTTTGTAAATATTTTTTCACGCAATTGTTTTAAATATTTTAACACGTTTTTTTAACGCACCATTTAGAAGAATAGTTGATTTTTTCAAAACATAATATTTTTTTCTAATAAACAATATAGAAATGTTCTAAAACTGCATCAAAAATCCCTAAATATGCTGCGCTTGCGGTAATATACCCTTAACGAAGCTCGGCCGAATCTCTTAATTTGACCCTAACGTCGTTATGGTCAAATTATGTCTGTCTCATATGAGCAGCACGTTTAGTAGGCCTACCCATATTCAGACATATTAGTTAGTGTACTTCAGATTCACTAAAAACCAAAAAATAAACAAAAATTTTAACAAAACAAAAAAACGACTTCAAAAAATGCACTAAAAAGTTAAAAAATAATTTCGTATTCTTCTACAACTTCATAATCAACTTACTTTTTCTACTCATCAATATGTAGGTACGATTGTTATTTTTGGAGTCGGTGTCAGCAAAAGTACCCGGTCCGGCGTGTTCACTTGACAGCTCCCCTCACGCCGCGGCCCCGCTCTCGCCTCTCACCTCGTCAAGTCGCTTGTGCGACACAAGCACATCTCACCTTAAACCTCACGTATGTAGTTACAAACCTACCTTGACTATCTTACATATTGATGAGTAGAAAAAGTAAGTTGATTATGAAGTTGTAGAAGAATACGAAATTATTTTTTTTTACTTTTTAGTGCATTTTTTAAGTAGTTTTTTTGTTTTGTTAAAATTTTTGTTTATATTCTATGTCATGCTAAAGAAAGAGTTTCAAATCGGGCGAAGCCGGGTTATTATTAGTTTTTAATGAACAATCATCAATTTTTTTATATGAGTGGGTACGTAGTATATAATGTAAGATATAATATATCTCTATATAATATAACAGTAGTGACATGTCAAATTAAATATTAATGTTAAACAACTTACTGATTGCAAACATTGTTTACAAAATGTTTTAGAACAGCTTTCAGTTTTTATACTACTATTAAACAGAGGTTTCCTGCCATTTTACCCCTAAATAGTGATAAATCTACAAAAATTAAAAAGTTTTAAATCTAATAACGAGAGGGCGGTAACCTACAACAACAAATTATTAAAACCGTTAAAAAAATGAAATAATTAAATGTATTTATTTAAAATTCTGCACCAGTACCCACATATTATTTTCAAATTTAATTCACGCCTTTCTGTAATCAAAGTTATTTGTGCATGTATGTGTATATTTGTATCGGTTTTATGTAAATAATACAATGATTCCTTTACAAGAATGTAAATAACTTCGTGGGTAGCTGGAACAATATTAAGTTCCACGATAATGTACATATAATACGATATTATATATTTCTAGTTCACTATCTCAGCATTATTTCTGAAGCCTGACGCTTTCTAGGAGGCCGAATGGCCTGGCATGATTTATAGAGATACTTATATTCCCGGGATATACCTTCCTTCGGCAGACCCTTTCATCGTGACACGGGACGTGAACACGGGATCAGAATAGGGACAGACTTGAAACTAGATTAAACGTACTAATCAGTCATGTTATGTGATATCGTGTTTACACAATAATGGTTCACTGCATCCAGTGTGCATTTTTATCTAAACATATTTTTTATCTAAATATATATATTTTTGAGAAATGTAACGTAAACCCATTTTAGTATGATTTTCAAGTAAAAATGTGCTTATTTTATAATATAAACGACTTCGCCCATTTAGAAATATTCTTTTTATAATTGAACGTATATTGAATAGCTACGTAACTCATTTTAAGTAGGTAACATAGAATAAAAGTGAAGTAAAGAAAGATAATCTTCCAATATTCTCCAAATCAACAATAATGTTAATATGTTTAAAATTGGTATACACAATAGTTTACGAATACGTGAAAATAGTTAGCACACACAGCGTTTGGAGTTTGCCTAGTTCAAATTATTGTCAAATATGTACATCCATATTACGGGGAATGCAAACTATAGTTGGAATGAGATGTATGTATATAAAATGTTAATGTTTGTCTAGTTGTTCGTGTAGATACGTGTGGATATAATAAATGCAGAAGTTCACAACAATCGATTTTAAAAATAATAATTTTAATAAAAAGTTATTTATCGTCTGCTTTCCAAAGTTGAAATATTTAAAATATTCATTAACGACGGGTAATTTATGTGCTCTGAAGGATGTTAAGTTTAAAATTGACGAAATGTAGAAATTTTCTCTGAATTCTTTCAACGTTATGAATATAAATTTAGTAGAAGAGCCACCAGACTACGGAGTTATGTTCTATTAGGCTTCTGACAAGGAATTTTACGATTTGTAACGATTCAAAGTTTTTAATTGTTCTTAAGGCGAGACACAACCTCGTTCATCGAGGTTTTGCCCGAGGCTCACATTTTAATTTATTTCGGCGAAATTGTAACTGAATTAAAAAAAAAATTCTCATGCCGCACGAGGAATGAGAGTTTTTAATATTTTAGATTAATAAAAACAGTATGTCACCATCAGTTTTTTTAACGTAAAACGCATTTAAAAAATTGTAATACGTTGTACAACTACAACTTTTGCGTTAAGATCAATTTTATTTTTCTATGCGATGAATTCATGTCTTCCATAGTGTTTAATCTCAATACATCTTAGATTTTATTAATATGTTCATCAGAATTAATTAAAGTCTACCACTTGGAAAAATCAAATTTGGGGCCTGATAAGAGATATGCAACCGTAGTTACTTCAAAATGCCGCAGTGCCCGCCATCATGTTTCTATGCAGGAACAGAAGCACTTAAGCCATTGTTATTCAGTTACCGATAGGGTATCGGTAAGTAAGGACGTGCCTTCCGGCCGGTCTGTACAGTGATTTTTTTACGTATTTTTTTATTTAACTAGACGAATAATTTTTAATCTATTAGAGAAATCTCTAGTTTTTTTATACATTTACTTCTTCTACAAGTAAATAATGGTTTTTTTTTTACGTCTCCCCAATTTAAAAGAATATGTATTTTTTTAGTTTAAATTTGTGTTTTCAATATGCACGGTGATGAAGTTTCAGAGTAATATGAACATTGATATAAAATCAATGTTTTTTTTTTCTATACGTTTTAAAGTTTAGAACTCTTTTTTTAATTCTTAATCTATGCGATATGGTGTCTTCATAAAAATAATTATATAGTAGAACCTTTTCATATAAAACGTATTTAGAATAAGTAGAAGTACCTACGTAAATTATTGACTTCTAACACGAAACAAACACCACAAAGCCAACCAAATGACTCTGAAATGCTACACGTCCACATTTATAATTATTATTTATCTATTTATTATTTGTATGGCAGAACTTATAATAAAATCTTTTCAAATAAAAAAATATTTAATTTACTAAGAATACTCATGTTTTTATATTTTTTTTGGTTCCTACAGGATTTTAAAAAAAAATCTCCATATAGGAGGCCCTGAGGAAAATAATTCCCCTCGGGGCCTGTGTCTTTGAAGAGCGAACCACTAATAGGGATACTTTCGTCAATTAAATATTCAAACATTTTTAACTCATTTTTTAACTACACGTCGTATATTTCCGAAATGTAATGTATTTTGTCGAAATTTAACTCGGTTTGAAGGTGAAAATAACATTAAGGCGGCACTCCCTTCGACTTCACAACTTAGGGAACGTACCCATACTACGTGACACTTTTTTTAATTTTTTATATGAATACCGCACAAGAGTCCCAACTGCTCCCGTCTGAGGTCAGTGAGACTATGGCATCCCCAATGGGCAACATACCCCATGTTGTGAGCTGAAGGTAGTGGGGAGGGGAAGGAGATAGGGAAGAGGAAGGTGGGGAAGTACCTGGCTATTCAGATCTGATCATCAAATACGGCTAATGCCATTTCAAGCAACGATTCAATTCTGAATGGTGGTCTTACACCAGGGCGATACTAATGTATCTTCCACTCTGGAACGTGCCGCAAATATACTATATATTATTTTTAATGAATAAATTGTGAAAAAACACAAATTAATCAAATAAAATTTATTTTCCACGCCGGGATTCGATCCCGCGATGTTTAGGGGGGGGGGTCTTCAAAATGTCACGCTTGGTACAAATGAGCGGCGGCGGGCTTAGGTTTTTGGTCACCGGGGGGGGGGGGGTTAAAAATGGCAAAAAGTTGGTCACGTAGTATGGGTACGTTCCCTTATCTCAAACCATCGAGTCGATTTTGTGGTATAATTTTTTTGATTTGGCGTTACGTTTTCTACGTAGAGAAAAAGAAACATTTTTTTAGATCTGAGCGCTTCGATTTTTTTAAATGCAATAATACTTTTGGAGCCGGTTCCTATGCTCAACGCACTTAAAATTACAGCTGATGGTTACGTAACCCCGTCGCGACCGATTTTTTTCAAATTTGACCTAAACATTCTTAATTCGAAATCGATTAACTAGAAAACAAAAGTTCATATCAAAAAAGTTATCCTACAAAATCCACTCGAAATGTGATGTAGATTCACCAGAATCCTATTTATACCACGATTTTCAGGACTTCATGTACATACAAACAAATAATAAGTTATTTATATATAGCTGTGCGCCGCTTCCGAACCCCAGCGTATTGGGGTATAAACAGTTACTTGAGGCGATTCTTCGTTAGGTTTCATGGAGGAACAGTAGGTACTAGTTGGAGGAGTTTTTACTTATAGTAGATTTACCAGCATAAAATTCAGAAGTATCTCTGAAATGGCAGGAAAGTTCTATTGATTGCATATTTATTAATTAAAGAAATCCCCAAATTCCTACACATCCCTCATACCTTTTTTCCTTCCCAGAATTTCCCCTCCTTCCTTCTCCTAAAAAGATCCTCCACACAGCATCCCCAAAGATGAAATAGGCCTTGAAGAATTATTTTTCTCAGGGCCTCCTGTGTGGAGCTAATGCAAAAAAATATATAATGATAATTGCTTGTTGAATTAAGTTTTACACCAAACACACAAGATCTCTTTAAAATGGTTCACCTGTACCTACCGGTCTAAAAGTAACCGTAAAGTGATCGGTCTACAAACTAAAGTGGAACTAAGTTAAAAATCGTTGTATTTTATTCCACCACGAAAAACCAGGTTGATAAATAGGTAACCAAATATTTGCCGTAAATAAAAAAAAATTAATTAGTTGTGAAAACATTTTTTTTCTTGGGATTTTACTGGACATTACCTGAAATGTATACTAAACAAATATAAATAAACCCAGAAAGATTTAATAATTTGTTTGGATCTCTTATGTGCTACAGATGCAGGTACCATTATTTTCTGAACAACGTGTAAAGTATAGTTTATTACTATTACTAAAAATAATAATTATTATCACAAGCGTAGTAAAATATATAATTCTGCCATTTATGTAAATTTGTTCAAATTAAATAAAGACATGGTGCACTGTGCAGTATTATAAGCCGGGGCGCTAAAACGGGGCCGGGCCCGAGAGATAATGCTGTCCATAACTCCACCCATTCCCTCTTTGGAAACGCCCGAAACCGATATTTTTTTAGGCTCCTGTGGCCACTTAATATAAATCCTAATATTTTCATACCCTTATTTACAGTTTGTTGAATGTGGACCGTGAAGTCTAGTTTCTCATCCATTATTATGCCAAGATCTCGCATTTCCGTTACTCTTTCTTTCTATTAATTATGACTTATTATTTCAATCTTTTCTAGTTATGCACTTCAATCAAATTAATAAATACTGAAGAAGCCTTTTTCTCTATCAATATCTAATGAATTTTTTATGTTTTACAGGTTCGCTGCAGCTGAATGAAACATCGGATGACGTTGATTGTAAGCTGCATGCAGGTAAATACATAATACTTTATGCACGCAAACCTACAATAACAATCATTACCTCATTGAAAAAAGCGAGTCGCCCTGCCAAGTGGCTAAAAGGGACGCAAAGGGAAGGAAAGGAAGGAAGCGAAGTGTCTAGTTATTCCCAAGTGTCCTTTCTTTTTTGGCTCTCGTTTGCTCCCAGACCCGTCTCGACAAGGCGTTGCCCCTCCCAAGTCCGGAGTTACCAGATTTGCTTGCCCTTGAAAATCGACCCACGTCGCGGGGAACCGCCACGGCAGAACGCCGCCTTATACGGAAAACGATATTGCCAAATACATAACTGCGGCGTTTTATGATTACTACTATCACTGGGGTCTGGGGCTTTCTTCGCTCGCCTAATTTATGTCTTCCCGTCGTCGACGGCGCACTAAATTTGTTAACGTGGTGTAAACAACCTGCCCCTCCAGCTTATCGACTTCATAACACAATGACAGTCTTTATTGGCCTTTCCTTTGAATAATTCATTGTTATGCTTTCACCCTAAATTATCTTCAAAATGCGCTCAGCCCCAGTTGTTTCGCAGAAATTCAAATGTAACATTGTCATCAATTAACCATTCAAAGTCATTTTAGTTTTTTGACAATTGAAAAGTCTTAGCTCAATGCCGATTGTAGATGCTTTTCAGCTTTTTTTATCAAATTGTAATAAGCTGACAAGAGTGGCAAGCCTAACAACATGATAGTTGTCTTCTTCTGCTGATCACGATTTGTTTAAAAGCTAAAACGAACTTTAACGGGAACCTTTCAAATGTAAAAAAAAGATGGCGCTGAATAGCCGTTTGATGACTTTGTCCCACATGAACACTGCAAAACAACTGAACCTAGAATTTTTGAATGGTCAACTTTCTATAATGCCGCCGCGCACCGTTTACTGGTACACAATCACCTCAAGGGCGCTTAAATAGGCTTAGGTCTGAGGTAAATAAAATAATTGCCAGGTTTGCCATAATTTTACTGTCAAACTACGCTTTAAGGTCAACGCGTATCTTGGGCGTGGCCTTTATAACCATATCGCTCGCTATGCAATCTTATCTCACCTGTCACAGGCACGAGGCAGAACTTTTGGTCTTCACACAAAAAACTCTCGAACTTTGAACTCTGGTGTCATGAAATTTACAGTTTTATCTGTTCGGAATTTCTGGGCCAACGAATTTATTTTAACATTTCTCAATAAGAAAAAAGATTGCTGAAACTCAGGCGAAGCAGTTTATTAGCCACCAAGTTCAACAATAAATCATTGATATTATAAAAATAATCAGATTTCTAATAACGCAATGTGTATAAATAGAATTTTTTAAGTAGGTACAAAAGTAAGTTCAGGTGATCTTAATTGGTATTTGCGGTAAAAAAATTCGAAACTAAAGAAATATATTTCATAATTCGACTCCGAACGCTACCAAGGATGAGAGAATCATGTAACAATTTAATTTAATTAAATAATTGCACGACGACTTACATTCCATAAAACCTAGAGTATGAGCCACAGTGACAACAACAGTTTGGTAAAATACCTATGGTTCAAATTTCTCGGAGACCGGGTTTCCTTTTAATGTCATTCTCGATTTGAGGAATATTGTGGACTGGAGAAATAAGGCAGGTTAAGAAGATCTGATCACTTAACATAGGTACTCGTAACTATAGTCGAACAGATACCAAATCACTCCCAAAATTTCACACGGGGATTATCGTACAGTCAAAACTCCGAAAAACCCAAACTCGAAAGGCACTCCACCATTATATTATTAATATTTTTCATTTCTTATTATTTATACGTCCCTCGTAAATAGAGAACTCCTGTCCAATTTTTTAATTTTTTTTTATGAATAAAGACCTTCAAACTTAAATAACTGCATTTTTATTTTTATAGTTAGTTTTAATAGTTAAAATAATTGTCAAAGTTTTAATTTTTAAAGACTCCCAGAAACGCACCGTATCTATGGTGGTCTTCACCCACCGATAGTTTTTTTACTTTTTAAGTTGTCATTTTGAATCAGTGATGTTATGTCGAGGGAAATTTCCCTAGATCTAGGGGAGAAAAATATTTTTTAGGGATAAGGGAAATCAGGACAAAATCTAGGGAAATTTCGAACTCTGGCAAAAAATTTATTACATATGACAATATTACTGGTATTATTTATATATATATATATATATATATATATATATATATATACATAACACCGTCTATTTGGCGACCAGCATGGGCAAATATGCATCTAAAGTGGCGACCACCGACATTTGGCGACCGATATACGGTCGCCACTTTATTTTTCGAAATTTTTACACAGTTCATAGTACATGTCGTCACAAGCATTTTGGCAAAAATTGTCCTGGTAGCCAAATTGGGCGTGAAGTGGATGATTTCGAATATTAAAGTTCCGCCATCTGTCGCTACGCAGCTAGGCGCTAGGTGATATACACGGCCATGTATACTACCATTCATCCTACCGACATTTAGGCGACCGGTGTGACATAACATGCCGCCTTTCATTCCTAGCATTTACCCGCCACCGAGGCGTTGGCAAATGTGTTGGGAAACAACGTTGCCGGTTAATTCCAACTCCCGTACAAGAGTTGAGGTGCACGTGGCGGTGGCGTGTTTTGCGACGTTGCCGCCGCGCTTATTTAGCCTCGGTTGCCTCGAATGTTTTGCCTTTTAAAATTTTATCGTGATCAATCGTATTATCGTATACCGAGCATTAACGTACATGTGATTTGGAGTGTAGGTATTTGGCGACCGACCATTTTAGTGTCTTAATTACAATACATTATTGATTACGGTTGACTCAATGAAACGGAACAAAATAATTGCAAGAATAACAGAAATGCAATATCAAGATGATTCTTTGGAGTCATACCTACCTATGACATAGAATTCGGATAATCTGAGGTACTTGCCTTCAATTAATAATTCTTCTTTTCGGTCATTTATACGGTCAAATTTACTTCTTTAAAATTCCCGATTCTTATTTTACAGGAGTTCACTTACTCTGACGGTGATGGTGGGATACGACCCAAATCCCATGTGTGAAACAAAAGGCGAGCTCACCAATTAATTTTAATCGAAAAAATAAAAATATTGCATGGATGATTCATCTAATCAAAACGACCCACGAACATTGTTTCCACAAAACTTCAACGTGTTGACCAAATCGAAGAAGAAAATTGATATAGAAATAACGAAAAATAAATTCAGTGCGCAGATCACATGCCGTAGAAATGAAACCTTCAGAAAACTAAAGTAGGCAAGAGTGGGTAGGCTACGAAGCGCCACACAAAGAGGAGACCGATTATTCTATCTTAGGGGCATACATTAATTGAGCTCAAAATGGGGGGTGGGGGTCCAGTAAAATCTCACCAAATCTTGAACAGTTTTTCAGCATATTGTCGCGATCATATTTACCACAACGGGGGGGGGGGGGGCGTAACGGGATAGCATTGGGCGGGACGGGATAGGGTGGGACCCCAGATACACAACTGATGTCTCGTGAGGGGAGAGGGGGGGGGGGGGCACCAAATCTCACCAAAGGGGGGGGGGGGGGTTAAATTGGAAAATTAACTGCTCACGTTATTAATGTATGCCCCCTTATTCTCTCGCAGTCTAAATCCTATAGATGTATGTGTTTGCCTCTTTTTAGTGTCGCTAATTTTCGTTTCATCGAGTGTCAAATCACAACGGTGTTAAAGATGTTTTTACTTCAAAATAGTACTGCCAGATTTTTGTTTTTATTTCGAAAAGGACTTAGGACAGGTGGTTTTAAAAATTTGTAGGAGTCATCAAAAATTAAAAATTTTAAGTTAATTTTCACGTTCTGTGTAAGTTCTATTCAAGTTCTGTTGTTATAACAATGAACTTGAATACAACTTGCACAGATTGTGAAAATTAACTTCAAATATTTGAAGAATCTGTCATTTTTTTTAACAACCCGTTAATTATAATTTTAATTGTTCGAGGCGTGTTTTCAGAAACATTGTATTCGAGGAAACAACATCGAAAACAATGCGACTAAATTTAATATAAATGTTTTTGTTTTTTACTTTAGTTTCACACAGGAGGCCCTGAAGAAAATAATTACCTCAGGGCCTATGTCATCTTTGTGGACGCTGCGTATAGGAAAGGAAGGGGAGGAAGCTATGGGAAGGAAAAGGATTTTAGGGGTGGGTAAGAATCTAGGGTTCAGTTTGTCAAGGAGTGACGGACGTATGAATCCATCCCTCCCACTGCGGTGCAAGGCAATGTTCCGAGAGAGTGCGGCTGGAGAAGTTAAAGGGACTTCCTTAACCACTCTCACCCGATCCGACCTGTCATGCTGCTGGTTGGCAGACGCATTCGCCACCAAGACCCGAACAAACCACACCCCATGAATCATTAGATGACTAAGTCGTAGGTGAAAATATTGAAATGAACCAGAACCCACCACATCAAATGCATCACAACCATTTAAAAGTTTCTTAAATACTTATCAGACAGTCGCGAGTAAACATTCTACAGTAAAAAATTTCAGAGTGTGCAATTCACACGCGGTAGAAGTGAAACCTCCAGAAAAACTAAAGTAGACAAGAGCGGGAAGGCTACGAAGAAGTGCACAAAGAGGAGACCGATTATACTCTCTCATTCTCTTGCAGGCTAAATTCTATAGGTGTATGTGTTTGACTCCTTTTATTGTCGCTATTTTTCGTTTCATCGAGTTTCAAATCCTAAACGGTGCTAAAGAAGTTTTCACTTCAAAATACAAATGTGCAGTTCACATGCAGTAGAAGTGAAACCTCAGAAAACTCTAGACAAGGGTGGGGAGACGACAACGAAGCACCGCGCGAAGAGGAGACTGAATAGCTACGAAGCACCGTACAAAGAAGAGACCGATTAGTCTATCGCATTCTCTTGCAGGCTTAATCCTATGGATGTATGTCTTTATCTCTTTTTAATGTTGCTATTTTTCGTTTTATCGAATTTCAAATCACAACGGTGCTAAAGAAGTTTACACGTACTCGAGTTTAATCTATGTACCTACATCATCTCTAAATATTTAAATTTTTAAAATTAGTAAGATATACATAATAAAAAAATGCTCGTACATCTATGGAATTTAGCCAACGAGAGAATAAGAGTATAATCGGTCTCCTCTTTGTGCGGTGCTTCGTAGCCACTCCTCCCACTGTATTCTAATTTATTTTCTGAAGGTTTCACTTTTAATTGCGTACTCGGATTTTTTAAAATTGTTTCGGATACCTATTTAGCTACCTTTTATTATATTTTTTTTAATTCTTTTTAAACGTTTTATATCTTTTCATGTACATAAGAAGATGAACATTCATTATAAGTGATAATTAAATCCTTTTTTTACTTTGGTAGAAAGCAGTCACTTTGTGGTTTGACAAAGATATTAATTGAAATAAAACAATCACTTAGTTTGTAACCACGATTCATCCATTAACCTTTTTTATACCGACCGGTTTCGCTTAACCTGCGCATCAGCGTTATTTCATTATATCTACTTTATCGCATTGAAACCAAGCTCACGCACACTAACGAAATTCAAAACAATAAGCGCACACAAACTTAGCTGTTGCCGGCCGAATTCCCTATCAAGATTCCCTTCACCTCACCCACACAGCTGTTATCCCGCGCCGATCGGCTTGCTTGCCCCCCGTGCGACTAGCCCCACCGCTTCCCTTACCCCGCGGACTCCTGTTCATACAAAAGTCACGTGGAATCTGCGTGCAATCGAAATCAATTAAAAAAAATAGGTTGTCGTTGAAAATTTAGTTGGATCTTTGCAGAAATTATTTTAACATAGCTATCCTATCAATTTGACTTAAAAAAATTGGACGGAGGATTTTTCCGGAGCGATATTTTTGACTGATATCAAAAAAGCATGTACCAAAAGAAAAAAAATGTTGGATCTTTTGATTAAATAAAGCTAACACCAATATAAAGACACTTCGTGATCAAAAATTGGAGGGAGGAATTTTCCCGGCAAGAATAGAAATAAAAAAACAAATCTCTTTTTAAAAACACACTTTCCCAACAATAATATTGTTGAATTTCTATTTAATCAGGTGGATATTAATTACCTAATACTAACAAGATGTGAAGAGTTTTCGAAAGAAATACTTTTCTAGCGGGAGTTATAATTTTTTTTTCAGTTTTTGCTAAAAATAACTAGGTAACTTCCCGTTAAATATTTTGTTGGATCTTTTGTCATTCGTCATCCCTAAATGATACTCCACGTGACTGCAAAGGTTTCATCGACGGAGGAATTTTTGCGTACCTCAAACTCTTTATTGATTTGCCTACTACCTACCCAAGCAATAGGCCACTTGCATGGATTTCATAACGACTTTGAAAAAATCGTGTGGATAGATATTTTTACCAAGATTACGAAAATGTTAGTAAAATTTTTTAGAAATGTACAGTTTTTTTAAATTTATTTTTAAATAAATAAATCCATTATTTAGGCCCGTGACGTCACTACATGAAAATGTCCCATCGCCGAAAATGTTAATTATTATTTTTAATTTATAAACTAACGTTTAGACAAGATTTTTATGCATAGCACAAAGGGTAACAATTATTATAAGCAATAATTATCAGCCTTAAACACTCATCAACATTGAAAAATCTTCCGAGAAAAGATACTTGCCGCCAACGCCGTTGGCGGCAAGTATCTTTTCCTGGAAGATTTTTCAATGTTGATGAGTGTTTCAGGCTGATAATTATTGCTTATAATAATTGCCGAAAATGTTCCTATTAATTTTATAAAATTCCACACTGATTTATTTTTTTTATATGGCAGCACTTTGATTTCAGGCGAATTTTTGAATTTGACATTTAACGTTCAGTAGAATTATTGTTTGTTCTCTGCGAACTTATCATTTGATTTCTTTTTGACATATGTTATGAAGAGAACCCCGTTCATTTTACGATGTCTGCACGTGTTTAGAGGTATAATGGTAGTGGTGCTGATCTTAACAAAATCAAATTTTATAATATTCTTCTTATTATTATAATTTACAAGTACAAGTATATTTCATTGGATTTAGTAATATAGACGTTGAACATTATAATGATTTATGATCAATAAGATGGATCAAGGAAAAAAAATATTTATGAGATATAATATTTTTGGAATGCCTCGCTATTCTCCTGTGCCCTTTCTTGTGGAACATGATCTTTTTTTTAAATGATTTTCTGCTATGTAATTATCGTTTTTTCGCACCCATAAAATTATGTCCCGTCTTTCCGGTTTATAAAAAATGGTCTGATTTTTCGGATTGAAATTTTCAAAAAATCGCCAGGGTTTCAAAAATACGATTTAAAAAAAATGCCGAATGTCTTAGAATATTTACCTAAACCGGATTTTTTTTTTAAATGCGATGCAAGTGGCCTATCCGCAAAATAATTATTTGTTCTTTGTAGCATTTTGATCTCGACGGACAGTGCAATTAGTGCAAAAAAAGGGGGTCGCGATCGGAATTATTTCGGTAGCCCCAATTTTTTTATATGTTTTATACACTCATCTCCTGATGAAAAATCTGAGTTTTCGACCTTCGGTCACTTGAGCTTTCGCCGCCGTTTTGAAAAAACCTGCCGAAATCGCGCCAAAATCTAGTTTTTCTCAAATATTTCGTTCTCAATGAAAATTTTGGCTAAGGTAACTTCACAAGTTTTGTAGAACATAAAATTATCTACAATTTTTATTAAAAAAAATGTCTTCTACCTCTAATAAGTATTGAGATACACAGCCGTAAAAATGTGTATAAGTTTATAAAAACAAGTAAATTGCACGACTTGGTTTGGTTTTCTGTACGTACCTCTTTTTCAGTACAGTTTTGTAGAGAATAAAATTTCTAAAACGATTTTTATGTTTTTTGTATTGTTTTTACTGATTTAAAGTATGAATAAACAAATATCGGTAGGTGAAAACATAAAAATTTATCACGATATTACCACGTCTTTAATATAGAAATAACGAAAAATAAATACAGTGCGTAGTTCACATGCCGTAGAAATGAAACCTTCAAAAAACTAAAGTAGGCAAGAGTGGGTTGGCTACGAAGCACCGCACAAAGAGAAGCCCGATTATTATCTCATTCTCTCGCAGTCCTGTAGATGTATGCTTTTGCCTCTTTTTAGTGTCGCTATTTTTAGTTTCATCGAGTTTCAAATCACAACGGTACTAGGCGATTTGCAGGTGCTAGAAGTTTACACTTCAAAGTACAAGTGTGCAGTTCACACGCGGTAGAAGTGAAACCTCAGAAAACTAAAGTAGACAAGAGCGAAGAAGCTACGAAGCACCGCACGAAGGGGAGATCGAATAGCTACGAATCACCGCACAATGAGGAGACCGATTAGTCTATCTAATCTCTTATACTTATCACTCAGAAGTGATAAGTAAATAAGTACTTTTTTTCATTTTTTTATTTTTTCATTCATAGTGTAATAATAAATTTTGTTAATTATTTTAAGTTTTAGATACTTACTTACTAGCGACTTGAAATTCAAATGAAACAGAAATGCGTCACGAAAATTTATTATTATTTTAATATAATAGTTAATTAGTTCTAATATAATAGGTACGGTAAATCCTCACTCTCACTCAAGGCTCCCATAGTCCAGCGGCGTAAAGCGCCTCACGAATTTAGTGGCCAGACAATTCAGACCGCGTGGGTTCGAGTCTTATAAAATAAAATAAAAAACGTTTTAATTTTTGCAAAATTAATATTCAATCTTCAAACCACACAAAATGAAAATGAACCACACCAAGAAGAAACCATAATTATTAATATGATGACCCAATGTATAGCAAAAGTTGCACCAGAATTCGACGTCAAAAATATATATAAAATCATCCTTCACTAACTAACTAACCATAACACCGTTTCTCCGCAGGGGTAGGCAGAGAGGACGGGCCGCCAAACAACTCGGTCTTGGCACACACTCCTTGCCTCGTTCACATTCATACATCGTCTCACACATCCTCTTCTATTATTTTGACTCTTGATGCAGCCCGAATCAAGTATCTGATTCACTTGGTCTTGCCATTTTTTATATTAGCTCCACTCAGAAGGCCATGAGAAAAATAATTTCCCTCAGGCCCTATGTCATCTTAGGGGATGCAGTGAGGAGGGTCTTTCAACATCATTTTACAACTCATCGTATTTCTACGTAATGTGTTTATTTATTAAATTGATAAAATTGAGCACAATCTTTAAATTAAATTATAATTAATTATCAATCTAACAATTAACAATGTATTACGGCCAAATAAACGCATTGTTCCCACCCGCCAGTTACGGCGGGTACCCGCTAGGAGCGAGGAACCGAGGTAGGTACAATGCCAAACCGCGCGCCAGAGCTAAGCGCCCCGTAATTTGAATGATGCTCGTAGTAAAAAATCCCAAAACGTCAGAAACATGCATGTCACTAAAAATCGGCTGATCGCGTGCCGCATGGCCGACCCGAAGAGCTTCGGCATTCTTCGGAAATATTCCGAAGCTTTGGTTCCAGCGGTAGTAAGGTTTGAACAAGATAATATTAAGTAATAACATTTCTCTTCTAAAATGTAACCATTAGTCAAAGGGTCAGCTATGCGTCTCGTGTGACATTATCTTGTTCGAGCCCTTGGGATGTACCTTTTTGACATTATTATTTGTTTGTCACCCATTGATCGAAGTTGTCACGACAGTAAATGGCGATATTGGCGATCCACGCCGCAGAGTGTTTCTTGTGTGTTAATTATTATTATTGGATTATTGCGTTATTATTATTATCTTTGGAAGGTTGAGTATTTTTAAATGGATATCACACCCACCCTTTCCACTAATCTTCCAATAGATGTAATATCAATAGTAATGGAGTGTAAAATGCTTCTAAAAATATTGATACCAGAATAATTCTATAATAATTGGATAATTACTAGAGCGCCGTTTTAGTTATGTTGCGTTGTACAATTTATTATGAGTTCCTAGGCTATATGTATTTTTATTATTTGAATTTACAAACAGATACATAAAACATACCTACTTACCTGGCAGGTCAATTGACTATATTAAACTCTAGACATCAGCATGTTTTTACATCGCACGATATTTTTACTATTACAGTTACATGATATTTTTAGATACTTAGCAAGTAATGTAAAATTATGCATGATGTCTAGATTTTTTTTTAAATATAATATCAACCTTTCGTTTTTTATGAATGGCTTGGTGAACCACCTATAACTTGAGGCACCGGCCGCGCCTGGTAGGAATCAGAGGTTTAGTATATCCAGGAGTGACGGACGTATGAGTCCATCCCTCCAATAGCTGTGCAAAGCGATGGGTCGAGAGAGTCCTGCTGAAAAGGTCGAAAGGCCTCCCTCAACCAGTCTCTCTCCGCCATGCAGTAGGTGGGCAGGCGCATCCGCTGCCAAGACCTCACCCAATGAGTTCGGGCACCCCTGCTAAGTACCAAACGTAGTGAACCACTTGGGGGTGACCTATGGCAGAGGTGTTGGTTATCCAATAAATGGTTCCCGGGGCGGAGGTACTCATACCCGCCTCCCAAATTGAAATGCCACACGTCTTCTCGTTCATTCGCTCTACAATCCATCCGAGCGTTCCTTTCGTAATTTTACTCATTACGTTTACATTGGCCTTGCATTCTTCGCGGATCTCAACGTTTCTCCCAAGATCGTACATGGTTTTACCATACTCACGCCTCAGGAATCGCAATTCTACAGCATTCAGCCTACTTTCCTTCCTTTGCTTCCTTCCTCTTCCTTCCTCTACCAGTTCCATGCCTCACAGCCATACATGGGGGTAGGTTCCAGCACTCTATTATGGATAGCTGGCTTCGCTTCTTTGGACAGTTTTTTTGTTGGCGCCACTAGCGTTCTATCCTCCGTTAATGGAGTTACCTACATTTAACCTTGTTTCACATATCTCTATCAGCCTTCCCATCTACCGTAAACACACTTCCCAAATATACTTCACAATACATACTTCAAAAACTTATCCACCTGCTCCAAGTATTCATCATTCACAACTAAGTTTCACATTGTTTTTGTATCAAACACCACGATTTTAGACTTACTTACATTCATCATTAACTCATTCTTCATACATATTAAATTATCTGTCTAGGTACATTTAAATTAAATATCTAAGCATAGTTTTCTATGTTTTCATATTGTTTAATCGAAAAAAATCCCAAGCATTTGGGGCATGGCAAATAATCATTAAATGAGGAATGGTATTTTCTTGTAATGGGTTTTTTGTATTCCTGATAATTTTGTACATAATCTCCCGTTTTATGCAATTTAGCAGAAGACCTTTTCTTTCCTTGCCATTCATTATTGTCAGGATATTTTGAATTTCACATTCTATCTCGTGGTTTCTGAAAATATGCCTCGAGTCCTTTTCGAAATAAAAACAAAAATCCGGCATTCGACCTTTTTTGAAGTGAAAACTTTTGTAGCACCGTTGTGATTTGAAACTCGATGAAACTAAAAATAGCGACACTAAAAAGAGGCTAAAACATACATCTATAGGACTACAAGAGAATAAGATAATAATCGGGCTTCTCTTTGTGCGGTGCTTCGTAGCCTATCCACTCTTGTCTACTTTCGTTTTCTGAAGGTTTCATTTCTACGGCGTGTGAACTGCGCCCTGTATTTTTTTTTGTTATTTCTTTATCAATTTTCTTCTTGGATTTGGTCAATACGATAAAGTTTTGTGGAAACGACGAACGAAGGTCGTTTTCAGAATGGGGGTGAGGTTTGTCTAGGTCTTGGAGGCGGATGACCGGGACACACTGAACCCCAGATTCCTACCCACCCTTTAAACCCCTTTCCTTAAAATAATTTTCCTCTCCTTCCTTTCCTTCAAAAGCTCTCCGCACAACATACCCTAAGATGAATAATTTCCCTCAGGATCTTCTGTGTGGAGCTCATGTAAAAAAAAAAGAAAAAAAAAGTACGAGATTTTAAATTAGTGACTGATTATTTGTAACCCAATAATGATTGTCTTTCTTAAAAAAAAATTGTGCCTTTATTGCACTTGTCAATTGCTACCTATCGCAATAAGGAGCCAATTTTATGCATCCCAAATAATTATTGGTAACTAAAATAACCTAGTTCCTGTTCACTCTATATATTTTTTTTTCATTAGCTCCACACTGCAGGCCCTGAGGAAAAAAATTTCCCTCAAGGCCTATGTCATCTTTGGGGATGTTGTGTGGAGGGTATTTTTGGGGAAAGGAAGGAGAGGAAGTTTTGGGAAAGAAAAAAGTATGAATGGTAGTTAGGAATCTGGGGGTCAATGTGTCCAGGAGTGACAGACATATGAATCCATCCCTCCCACTGTGATATAAGGCGTGGATCGAGAGTCCGGTTGGAGAGATGAAAAGGTCTCCCTCAACCAGTCTCTCCTGATCCGGCCCGCCATGTAGTAGGTGGGCAAATGCATAGGTTGCCAAGACCTAGACACAGCTCACCCCGTGAACCCGGGCACCCCCGCTAAGACACCAAACATATCTAACCACTTGGTGTGACCTATGGCAGGGCTGTTAGTTATCTTGTAAATGGTTCCCGGGGCGGCGGTACCCACACCTGCCTCCCAAATTTTTAATTTGATTGTTGTTTTTCCTCCCAAATATAAAATGATATAATAACAGTCTACCGTTTTGACTTCTTGGGATTCTGTTTTGGTTTCCTTCAAAATAATATTTATGTAACCAATCATTATGTACCTACGATAGATAGACCGTTGGCAAATCGAGAACGAATTAAAAGGATTCTGAAAGCATCGTAATTTAAACGTACTGCATACAGGAATATACGGAGGTCGTCAAATGTTCGTAATGAACGGACGCCCTAAATATGGAATGAAGTGTGATATACGTACGATATACGCGGTTGCCAAAACGGCGGCAATATGAAAGGACGCCCAAAAGACTCTAAAGTATACGTACCTATCAAAAATTTGAATACCCTCAAAACACAATTTCTGGATAATTCTTTTACTATCACTCTTTTGTCAACCTAAAAACATGTGAACATTCACCGCAATTTTATTTAAAAACCTACCGTAAGCAGTGGTAGCCAAAAGGATGCGAAGTGAAAGGACGCCAAATCTGTAGCGGGATGTATATATATATATATATATATATATATATATACGTATATATTTTTTGGAATTCCTATGAATCTTAATTATTGTTCATGTACTTACACGCCATGTTATTTTTAACACTGACAACTCAAAATGATATTAGGGAACGTACCCATACTACGTGACACGTTCGGGGGGGGGGGGGGTCTTCAAAATACCACGCTTGGTACAAATGAGCGGCGGGTTGCTTATGATTTTTATTTTGCAAAGTGTTTTTTTTATATTTGGAATTCAGTTTCTAATTCAGTGGTGAGTGTATTCGTACTTTTAAATTATTACTTCACGTAGCAAAAAGTGTTTTATTTGGAAAATCACGGTATTATTAGTATATTTACCAAGTTCCGATATCTTTCCAATTAATTATCATATTAATTAACATATAACAGGATTAGCGCTACACAATCAGGTGGCTACGTAGGTAATTGGGTAAATGTGAAATTCTAGGGAAATTTCACTTCGAAATCTAGGGAAATAATTTTTTTGGGCAGAACATCCCTGTTTGAATGAAGAATCATGGCGGTCTGGCGGAATGCTTTGTAATGACTTTTAGGTGTGAGGTGTGTTTTTTATTCATAATTTTAATATAAAAAAACATTGGTAAAATGTCCACATTTCACCGCTACTGTTATTGTATTTAATCAAAGTGCAATATAAAAACAATAAATCATCTCTTTCATTGCAAATACATGTGACATCGTGTTTTGTGTCAGGCGTTACTTTGTAGGTACATTGTTTTATGTATAATACATACAGAAACACTGGTATTTATAATACACTGATCATGACGAGTGTGTAACAACTTGTATAAAAAGCCCTATACTAAAAACAATTTGATAATACATAACCAAATAATGTCAAAATATGACACGACTTTAACCTCAAATAGACAAAATTTATTGCAGATTGTCCGCAAATATAGCCCTTTTCGTAAATTGTTGAGGGCCTAAATTATGTTTCAATAAACACAATAACTATTATTTATCTAAATCTCTATAAACAGTATGAAAATAAACCAAAAACACGAAATGTTGAATTGCATAGGTACGTGTGCACTTCAAGTCATTTCAAATGTCAATACGATACAATACACACTATCACCAGGTGACAGGTTAACAGTGACGTCACCGTTAACCATTTCAGTAATGCCAACTTAACGCTGTGTTTTGAGAAGAGGTTTTAAAATGCACTTTTTAATAATTTTTTAAAAACTCTGCGTTTAATATTATGAAATAAAACTTATATATTCAGAATCAGCGTTTCTTGGTCTATATGAACATATTTTTTTAAAGCCATAATATTTTTCACTGGAGTTCCTTATTCTTATTTTCGAAAATACATTAAACTGGATTCTAAAAACAATATTTCAGACGATACCTAATAATTACACGCTGCGAAACAAAATTTAGAAATTCCATTGGCGGTTATTCCCGTGAATTAGGCGACTAAACCCTTTGGAAATTCCATTGTTATTTATATCATGCTACTTACTATAAAATCAAACAATTAATGATTCCACATTGAGCAATAAGTACTGTATTGACTTCATAAGATCAAAAACCAGTCCATTACTTTATTTTCGATTTAATACCTATACTTTATTAATGTCATTTTGACTCTGTTTATTTAATCGGTGTAATTGTAATTACATATTGTGTGATCTAATATCAACGTTACGAATTGCAGGCACGTGAAAAAACGATGGTTTATAATGTTGTAAGTTTTTCCAAAAAATCCGTCACAATCCAGAATACATCAAAACATTGAACTTCAAGCAATGACATTTATTGGAAACAGGACTGACGACATCCATATATTTATTGGCAGCAGGCTTGCGGCCTCAACGGGATTGGAAGATTTTAAAAAGGAAGTTTTGCGTCGCAGTGTGATGGATTTTTATGACAATGGACAATATCCCACTCTTGGAAATCTTAACAAAGTTCTGGTGGATAAAATATTTTTTTTGGACCTCATGAGTCATTGCGATGTATTTTGCATGATATTGGTTTAAAATTCAAAATATGCAAAGATGGAAGAAAGTATTTAATGGGAAGATTAGACATTGCTACAGCGCGTGTAGATTTTTTGAGGAAAATTAATCAAAATGAAAATGAACTAGCGACGGACGGCAAATAGTCTAATTAGACGAGACTTAGGTGAATAAAAATCACTCGATTACACACATGTGGCAAAATAGTGAGGGCAATGGGGGTTTAAAAGTGCCAATTGGAAAAGGAAGCCGGCTGATCATTTTGCATTGTGGTTCAGCAAAAACGGGTTTTATCACGGGAAGTAAATTTATATTCCGTACGAAAAATGATATGTCGAATACAGATTACCATTCTGAAATGAATTCCAAAGTCTTCAAAAATTGGTTTGAAAATCAGTTTGTGACATTCCTCGAAGAACCCTCTGTAATTGGAATGTAAAATAAATATTTTTTTAATAACAAATAAAAATTTACCAATGTAACAAGTTCATTGTATTGTAAAAAGTATGCTGTTTTATGTTGATGTGCACATTTAGGTATTTTTGTCTTTAAAAAATAAATTTGTAAAATCCCAGCGGGGGGTAAAAATCAAGTATTATTAAAATTTAAATATCTCATAAATTGGTTATCGCTTTATTAATTAGCATCTGATAAAACCTGTCTAAGAATTTCCTTGTTTCTGAAATATATATGTAATATGAGTTACCGGACACCTTGTAGGTATTTTTAAACACCTACGCATTTTCATTCAATGCTTATTCAGACTTAAATTCAGTCCCGAACATAATAAAAACATTTTGTTTAGTAAAATTAATTTTAAGTCGTGAACCTTCTCGTGTTGCTTTACCTGTAAAATTTATTACTGAGTTTGGACTTTGACCGTTCACTTAGTTTCTGTTCGACTATAAAGCCATTTCCAGCCACGTTTTCATCTGAATACTTCCACTTTGGTGCTAGTTGCAATTTAACTTTTTTTTAAATTGTATGTACGAAATGAAATAACCCCTTTTCCCACTCCGGAATCTCAACCAGCCAACTCTGATAACAACAAAATAAACCATTTTTCAATAACCACATATTATAAACTTGATTAAAGAGAGAGGGGCCTTTTTGGCCCGGATCTCTGTATGCCATTATATAAAAAAAACATGTGAGCAGTTCACACGCGGTAGAAGTGAAACCTTCTGAAAACTAAAGTAGACAAGAGTGGGTAGGCTACGAACACCACACAAAGAGGAGACTGATTTTTCCATCTCATTCTCTCGCAGGCTAAATTTATAGATATATGTGTTTGTCTCTTTTTGGTGACGCTATTTTTCGTTCAACGAGTTTCAAATCACAACTGCGCAAAAGAAGTTTTCACTTCAAGTCAAAAAAGTCAACTCTGATTCCAAAGTCAAGAACCTTACAGCTCTTCCACGAAGGTCGTCGATTACATTTAATGTTTATACTATTTGTAACAATAATACTACAGTGGCCATTGCGCATCATTGGTTGGGTTGGGTTGGGTTGGTTGATGCGGCATGGGGCACTCTTCGCAAATGAACACAAGGCGCAAAGTGTCGTTTCTCTCCGCTTCAGCGGACCGGTAAATATGCAATCAATAAACCTCTCCGCTATTGAGTCATTGATCCGACTCAATTACCCATCGACACTTTTATGCCCGGTGCCAATAAATACACTCTGAGTTTGGATTCGCTCTGAGAAACCTTAATTAAACTTCTCGGAAGGTTTTGCGCTACATTTGAAGGTAAATATGTGACTAGACTACACTATAATTTTTATTACTAAAAATCAATAGACGACCTCTAGAATAGAACAATGATAAGTAAAAAAAAATAATTCAGCCATCCAGAATCAAAACATTGATTCAAAGGGCATTGGCCGTAGTGGCTATATTCGTCGTCCTCCTCACTGGGAGATCCTGTGTTCTGGGGGAATATGTTTTGGATAAGTTTTCAGCGACTTCTATGGTACAACTTCATGGTTTGGGTAAGATTTTAAGTTCTAGTAAATGTCCTTAATGTAATTTTGGTGCTTTAATTTGTTTGACATTATGTGGGAGTTTTTTTGTATACATTTACTGCTAAAAATTCAGAGTTTCTTTGTCCAAAGGTAGAGTTACACTTAGGTATATTTAGTATGTTTTTTTGGCTCTTGTTTTATGAGCATGTGAGGTGTTTGCCTCTGTGATTTTTGAGGTGATAAACCAGAATGTTTTTGGCATAGATTTTCTGTATACTTGGAACATTAAACTGTTAAAAATTTTCTGTTGTTGACGTCCTTATGGGGACCTTTAGTGTGGTATTTACAAAGACGTTATATAAATAAATAGACTCGCCATAGCCTCATATACTCACAATATAATGTGGAAAGTAAGGAACCCTCTTTTGTTTTCAGCGATTTTCAGTATAATTTCTTAATTCAAAAGTTTATTCCTGTGTGATAAAGATAGACAATCAAATAATGTGTGTGTGTATGAATGACATGAATACATGAGCGGGCGGGGTATTGCTTGTCACTTTTTGATGGAACGTTCGCTCAGTTCGCTGTCTCCTTTTCTCGAGGCCCACTAGAATAAAAGGTCCGGCTGCCTGTCGCAGTTTGATATGTCGAGCTATACAATAAATACTATAGGGCAACGACAGTTTTCAAATGGTGGCGATTGTCATCAATACTTGTTAGAACTACTGATTTATGTGTTGTTTTATCGCAAGCAAACAAATAAACATTAGTCTACTTTAAAACAGTGAAGTTTACTTAGCAACAGAAATTTGGCTGTTGCGCGTCCAGACCCTTTACTTTAGTAGGACTTGAATTTTCTCTAATGACGTTTAAAACCGCGAGCGGGAAACATGAAAATTAATTGTAATATTTATAATAATCGATAATATTAAGTAATTTGCGTGTACTTACAAATGAAATGTTATTCATTCGCCTTTACTATTATTTGCCGTGTAATTGAAACATTTTCTCATCACACAGGACGGCATTTTGACACTTTTTAAAATGCAATTTACTTACAGGTAAGTGCTGGTAAGACGCAACCTTACTCGACGCGTAGCAGTTTAGTACTAAAGTACTAGATATCGAGATCGGTACGGTACAATTGTCTTGTTCTTGTCTTCCCACTTTGAGATTTCTACCCCTCGTCTAATATAGTATGTAACGTCATTGGGTATTTATGATGCAATTCTGAGTTGCCTTCAGTTGTTTTACGTGTTTTGATGCTGCTGAGTCCCATCCTATTATTCCATATTCAAAGTGAGAGAGACATAATATACTCTTTAAATCCTCTTCCTCTCTCCTCTTCTTTCATTGTCACAAAACATACCCCAAAATTGAGATCCTATAGTCCCATGTGCTGTGGGCACTTTCCTGGGTAATCTTCAAGTTAAATGTCGGTGTCTTACCACCTTGGGCGATGAATTGTGTCTTAACCAATGTCTGAAAAAAGTTTACAAGTCCTTCGATCACGGATTTTTCAGCTGGGTACCTTTTTTTTAGAACGTGTAGTTTTTACAATTTCTCAGACAAGCAAAAGTTTGTGAAGTCACTGGGCACTTAGATTCTTAACCCAGTCATTAACAAAGTTATCTACATAAAAAGTTAAGAGTTTAATTTTATGGGGGAGATCAATCTTTAAGTGCGATTACTCCACAACATGTTTTATGGATCCACAAACTTTTGGCAGTAACCCCACGTTGTAATAACATTGTATTTCTGAATTCTACAAGATTGCTTTAGCAACTTTGGGTGATGTTTCTTATCATAAATTCTTTGTTCCAATAAAGGTGGAAAAGGGAAACGAAATGACATTCATAAAAATTACGAGTTGGAGTCATATAAATATTTGATATTAACATAAGGCGTGGTTTTCCCTCCAATATAAAGTATTTATTTTATTATTTATTCGTTTGCTTTCATTTTTCTTGAAAGTAATGGAAAGCAATCGTATTAAATTTCTAGGTATTCCTTTCATTGGCTGCATCAAGCTAACAAGCTAATGCCTCCGGATTGTATTTCAAATACCATCTTTACAGTAATGTAATATCGCAACCTATCCCCACAATGCATCTGTATGCAATATATTATAAGTCCTACCCGTGTTCCAATGCAAATTTTTTCTTATTGAACGATTGAAAAACATGAAACACGCGATATGGCGTCTTGTATTATTTTTTTAAGAGAAAAATTCTTTAGCAGCGTTGTGATTTTAAACTCGATGAAAACGGAAGCGTGTGTGACACCAAAAAGAGACAAACATAATACATCTATAGGAATTAGCCTGCGAGAAAATGAGATAGCAACAAAATATTTATTATTTCACGGGTACTCGGTTCCAAAATACGATAAATCTACGGTCCCACGCAAGTCTACTGTAGTCTAGTAGTATAAAGCGCCTGACGCACCTTAGCAGCCAGACAATTGCGGACCAAGGATCGAATACTAAGAAATCAAAAAAAATATATATTTTTGTAAAATCTATATCCAATCTTCAAACTACTTCAAAATGAACAGGCAAAGAAAACACAGAAGAAAGCGACATCTAGCGACTACGAAGAAGAAAACACAAATACTAATAAGATGACCAAATGTACAGGAAATGGTGCACTGGAATTCGACGACAAAAATACGGAAAAATCATCTTTCACATTGTAGAATTTCGCATTAATAACAGAGTAGGTACTTCGTAGTCTCCCCACTCTTGTCTACTTTAGTTTTCTGAAGGTTTCACTTCTATCACGTGAGGTGAAATCTCTGATTTTTTAACAGTTAAATTAAAAATGCAAAGCCCTGATAGATAAAACTAACGCTACGAACTGAAAAATAGTTGGCTTAAAATATACAGATAAAAAAAACACACACAACAAGAATAACCTAGTGTGCCTAAGAGACAAAATGGCATTGTAAAAGGATTCGGTGCATTACTTCGTAAAACTGCAAAATACCAAGCGAATATTATCATCAATCAAATATTATCACTTGTCAGTAAAGATTTAAAGTGTGTATTGTACCAAGTTTGGTAATTATTTGTTTACAAAACAAACAGCTTAGCTCGTTTTGCCTCTGGAAGCGACAACCGCAGAGTGCAGAGTAAGCCCGCGCCGCGACGCCGACGCGACGCCTCGAGAGCCCTCTTGCCGAAACTGTTCCGTATTCCGTAAACTCCGAACCGTCCGTAGTCCTTACTCCTTACTCCTTACCCCCTAATGATCGATCTCCTCTCGTCGAGTAGCAGTGGGATTGGACGTTAAAACTCCCGAGGGGACTCGGGGTAATTAACCTGTTCATTGAGAGGATTTACGGCCGAGGACCCCTCGAACAATCTTCAACTTAAATTGGCCAATACTTAATGTATCGCTTCTTTAATGTCAGTGCGGTTCATTTTTAACTTTCATGACTCTTTTATTAAATAACCATCATACCATTTTTCGAAATGGCAATAAAGAAACCACCTTGAAATGCCGCCCAACTCTGTTCTGGCTCACTTCGTGCTTCATTTATTTTTAAATGTTCCTAACAACATCTGTAATAATCAATATGTATTATAAAAGAAAGTGTGCATCCCGCTAAAACTCAGAAACGAGTCCCGATACGATCAAGGGAGTTATATGGTGCGGTAGCCCTCTATCCCCCGTCCATGAAGAAGGTTCCAGTTTTTACCCGAAGGGCGTGCTTTTGAAGATTAAGGGCTGGAAGTTTCGCCCTCTCGAAATTTCTAGAACAGTCCAGAACATTCGCGAGTATTCGAGAGCACTCCACAATATTCCGGAACATTCTGGAATGTTCGGGAATAGTCTGAATCGTTTGGGAACATCCCAGATCATTGTGGAACATTCCAGAACACTTTCGAATGTTGTGGAATGTTCTGGAACATTGTGGACCACTCGATGCTTTTTGTCCGGGGCTATCCATTGGTAGGGGTGTATAAACCAAGAACCATCGTGAGTTCGAACATCAGTTCAATCTCATATCAATTCCCTGAGCGAAGCCGGGTACCCCAGCTAGTAATTATTATATTTTTGTAATGCGGTCACAATTGAACCCGCAACCCTCCGACACAGTCAAATGCGCTGTAGACGCCGACTTGATCTTGCATGAGTTGAGAGGTCCCCTTGGGAGGAACTTTTGCCATTTACTTCCGCGTCATGACTTTCCCCTGGCACTCTCCTTTCCTGTGCTATCTTCATAAATAAAGATTATTGCTATTGATTTGTGTTGCGTATATAGCACATAAATGTTATGTTATTTCGTCTGATAATTATAATATAATAAGTGACGCGCGATGATTTGATCTTTTATCAAGGCATAAACAATGAACCCTACCGCCTACCGATCAGTCCTCACAACCTTCGTTTCGTTTGTGATATTCATTCGTACTGAGGAAGTTTAAAAGTTTAATCATTTGATACATATTCAAATCACTTCTGAAAAAAGGGTCCCAAAAAAGGAAACAGGTCCACATACATTGTGTTGATAGGATTGTGAATAATAGATGATGCAGAAGCTGTGTGGTCCATTTCAGGGGCGGTCCGTGACTTTTTGTATGTTTGTATGATTTTTCAGTTTGTGTATGCGGCGCAACCCTAAACTAAAAGAATCCTGAAAATCTTCATAAACATAATTGTTATTTTGAAAAAAATAATCATTTTCAACTACAGCAACATCAATATTTGGTATTTTTCAACCTTAGCACTCTAGCTCCCTGAAAAGTCACTGAGCACCAATGGTTCATACTTCCATACTAAACCCGGCATGTGTATATACTGGTTCCATGACAACTCAACGAAGTGGCATTTAACACCCCTTTGAAAAGTCATAAATTCGTTAGTGAAATTAACGTAACCCAACTTAACGTAACCCAACTTAACGTAACCTGTTTCACGAAGTTTTTTTTTTAAATTGTGTTTTAATTTATTTTTATTAATTGTCGTTTTTATGCATTTCTATAGTCCATCATGGAGGATACTGTATTTTAACTTTTTGACACCAACAGTACATACATCAAATGAGTGGTTATAATAATTCATAAAATCTTATAAGACATGTTTCTGTGAATATTTGTAAAGTGATTCCTCATATGTTGTGCCTGTATGTTGCTTCTGTGAAATGTTTTGTAATATTTTTCTTCATATATTGTGTCTGCATATTGGGTTGGGTTTAACTTTTTAAAAGTACCAATTGGCGATAACTCATGGGAATGCAACTTCGTTGAATGTTTTATTTGAATTTAAAAAAATCATCGCTTTTAATGACTTTTCAAAGGAGTTATGAAGTTCCACATTGCTGAGTTGTCCGGTCATATTACGTAGTACATATTCTATATCTCCTGCTCTGTGTTCTCCAAGTTCTCTTCTCTAGTAACCTCCTTACTTGATTGTTTGTTCCCCTCAGTCCTCCTTGTCGCTGCCGTTTCTGACGTCTCTAAATAATATATAACTCCAATGTCCCGGGTTCATTCATTTTACTGTATTTCGGAAATAACACGACGGCCATAAAACAACGCTGTTTGCATCTAACCAACCAACCACTTTGTCTACTCGACCCATTCACGTCTTCCATAATTCTTGTTAACCGTTTATTTAAAAAAAAAAAATTTTACATGAGCTCCACACAGGAGGCCCTGAGGAAAATGATTTCCCTCAGGGCCTATGTCATCTTTGAGGATGCTGTGTGGAGGGTTTTTTTACGGAAAGGAAGGAGAGGAGAGTTCTGGGAAGGAAAAGGGTTTAAGGGGTGGGTAGGAATCTGGGGTTCAGTATGTCCTGGTCATCCGCCTCCAAAACCTAGACAAACCTCACCCCATGAACCCGGGCACCCCTGCTAAATCACCAAACGTAGCGAACTACTTGGGGTGACCTATGGCAGAGGTGTTGGTTAACCAATAAAGGTTCCCAGGGCGGCGGTACCCATTCCCGCCTCCCAAATTGGACATGTTTCTGTGAAATATTTGTAAAGTGATTCTTCATATGTTGTGCCTGTATGTTGCTTTGCATATTGGGTTGGGTTTAACCCGTCTGCTTGGTTCAATATATTCGCACCTCACAATCACAAGATTGTAAAATATCTATGCTAGATTACTTTCATATTTCAAAGACAATAAGAAGCATTAATTTGTTCTCTTTCTGGTTAAAAGAAAAATAAATATGTTTGCATGAGAGGAAGAGAGATGTATAACTTTTAAAATGTAAGGTTGCTTGCTCGGGACGTTTTTGGTCTTATGAAGTATAGCGCGATTACGTGTTCTGGGATGTATTTATTCATAAACAAGCCGACGGGTTAACTTTTCAAAAGTACCAATTGGCGATAACTCATGGGAATGCAACTTCGTTGAAATTTTTATTTAAATAAATTTTAATTTTATTTTATTTTATTTTATTAAATTTTATTTTTATAAAACGAATAAGAAATATTATAGACGCTCTCATTCTTTTGTTTGCCCCTTTTTTCGAATATTTCGAATCAATATTTCAACGCGAGATATTCACTGGCACATTTCACAAAACTTGCATTTATTTTTATTGTCAGAAATCATGATGTCGTTTTCAATGTAACACTTTAAAACATTGACAGCTTTTCATTTAAATGGTGATGATAGAAAGAAAACCTTGCCGAACGGAACAAGGACCTTCTAGTTTCCTAGATGCGGCCGTATCTTTTTTCGGTCGCTAATATTGTCTTAAAATATTACATATTACAACACATGTATATAATAAACGTTTTAGATAAAGAACAAATAATTAAAACGTATTACGTATTAGCCCAATCTCATCTACAATACGATCTTATCGGATGGGGAAGCTCTTGTGATACCACTATAAAACCAGTCCTCGTAGGACAAAAGGCATTTTTGAAAATTATTCTTAAAGTCCCCATCAGAACTCCTACAGACTACGTTTTTAAAGCCCTGAATTTAATGTCACAAATAATTACAGTAAGTATACAAAAGATATTCTAATTTACGCATTCGAAAACCACGATAACTTTACACAGTCAAACTCAGGCCGATTTACAAGATCCATATATATAAAAAAAAATTAAAGGTGCCGGTAACCCGGGCGTTTAAACGTTATTTACATTTACATATATGTGCTCTACCCGACTCACTAGACAATATCTGTTCTGAGCCGGGTAGCAGTATCTGTAATTACATATATCAATAAAGATTAAAGCAAAAAATACAAAAGATAATAAATAAAAACACAAAGTACAAAAGAAAAACTTGAAGCGCCCTTGAGGTGACAGCGCCCTTGAGGTGATTTTTCACAAAAACGGCGCTATATAAATCATCCAAATATTATTATTATTATTATTTGAATAATAATAATACAAAGTACAAAAGAAAAACATAAATAAAAATACAAAACATAACCTACATATAATAATCTAAATATAAAAAAATTAACAAACATATATTAGTATATTAAAATATAAGTGGATAAACAGGTCTTTAAAACACGCGCGATTTTTCGAGCACGACGGCGTAGCCGAGTGCTCGAAATAAAGCAAGTGTTTTAAAGACCAGTTATCCACGAATACTTTACGCTATTTTTTTTATTGGTACACTTTGAAAACATAAATAATTGGTACACTTTGAAAACATAAATATTGATATTATTATTAAAAATTTGGAAATAAGAACTATTAATGAATTCGTGATGTGACATCACAATATCTTGTTGTCATGGAAATGAAAAACACAAACATTAATTTGCAATCTGTCACATAAGATTAATAGTTGACATCACAGTTTTTACTAGTTATTGTGTGTTGTAAAATGAGTTCTAACATTGATAATTTAAATACCAAAGCAGAATCGCGGTTAATACCTGAAAAATCCAAAGACGTTTATAAAAAAGAATATGAAAGGTTCATAACATGGATGGAGGAGCAAAACGTAGTAGATGTAGATGAACGAGTTGTGCTTGCTTATCTTCAGAAAATGTCGGAACAGTACAAAGCATCGACTATGTGGGCCATACATTCGAAATTGCAATGTCTGTTGAGGATAAATAAAGGGGTTGATTTAAAATCATTTGTGAAAGTGCATGCATTCATGAAGGCAATTAGCAAGGTTGACGTTGCTAAGAAGGCGTATGTATTCAAAGAAGATGATTTGCGGAAGTTTTTCACGGAAGCACCGGACATTACGTACTTATTTTTATTTGACGTTTAAAATATTCCTGTCAGATTTATAGTTAAAAGTTGACATTTAGACTTCACATTTTGTTGATTTGTTGATGTTACCATGGTAACTTTAAAAAACGCGCGTTCCATAAAGTGCGATTTAAACACGCTAGAGCGTACTTTAAATGAGTAAAAAAGGGCACCAATAAAAAAAAGTAATTGAACATTTTCAGTATGAAAGTTCTTTTTTTTTTTAAATTTTAATATATGTTTAAACAATAATATACAACGTATAAAAAATTAACACGTTCAGTTTGCAAGTAGCTTGTTAATGCAATTCCTTTTTTGTTTAAGGGTCGGGTATCAAACCGCGCTGACGCTGCAGTTAGGTATTTCTTGTACTTGTAGACAAACACGGCCGCAGCTGACCGCCTGCGTCTGACTAGAGGAGATGTGGGTATACTAGACACTACGGACTTAGGAAATATAAATACACTTGCCTTATAAAATTAAAATTTAGTTCCTACTATAATAATGGATACAGCTTAACATACTAAGAATCATATTGTGGAATAGCGTGGATAGCTCATAGAGACATTTGCGCCTGGGTCAAACTGCCCATTCACTGCACTTACATTTTGGTAGTTGCAAACAAGCTCGGCCGCCGCGATCTACTGTGTATTTCGGTTAGATTCAGGCACGGCTGCTCAGCATTTTGATAAAATACGGAATAAAAATACACTTGCTTTGTAAAATTTTAATTTATTTCCAACATAATTGATACAGCTCGACAGACTATAAATCATGCAAGGGCAAGGATACATAGACTTTTTTTAGCCCCTGAACCTTTACAGACGTCTTAGTTTTTGACTCAATGTGACAGAATCTAATGGTGTTTTGATGTGGAAAAAATTTCTGGTTCATATATGGTTTGTATAATGTTATTAATTTTTTTATAATTTTACCAGAAAATAATGGGTGTGAATAAGTTACGACAACCAGTTTTTACTCTGTGTCTTAGAAATTAAAAAACAGGTAGTTTTGTTTTTGAAAGTTTATTTATATGCATACAGATTTTTTTTTAATACCTAGTAAGAAAGAATATATTTTACAATTTATCTTTGATATACATAAAGTAGAACGAAGCACATTTAGAAAAAGACAGTCAAAAATATAAAGAAGTTCAGACAAATTTTTATAAAACAACTAAATGTTTTATTTTTATTTTTATGTACCTTACAAAGTCCCAACTGTTATCAATCGCCTGGGGCCAGTGATTGGGGTATGTTGTGAGGCTAGATAAGGTGGGAGGGGAATAATATAGGGGAAGTACCTGGCTATTTAGATTTGGTCACCACACACGGCTAAAGCCATTTCAAGCAACGTTTCAATTCTGAATAGTGGTCTTACACCAGGGCGATACATAAAGTATCTTCCACTCTGTTTTTTTATAGAAGGCTATTGAAAAGTTTTTTTTTCTTTGTATAAAACACGCTGTAACTCGTGTTGTGCGTGTTACAGGTAAAATTGCAAATGTTATATGTAAGTTCAAAATAAATTAATTATTACCCACAATTATTATAGTTATTTCACAGCATTATCCAAAAATAACAAAGTTACTATTACATACTTGTTTACTATTATATAATTACATACTATAATTACAATTGAAAAATGTCCTCCACAACACAGGTGAATTCCTAGCGTGGAGGACATTATAGTATACATTTGTAATGTAAACTTATTAATTAAAAAAAATACAAAACAATACAGAGTGATAAGTGTTAGCTCCTCATTTATTCATAAGACTGTCATTTTGTAATAACATCATCCTTTCTCCAGGTCTATTATCGATAATTCTAAACATTCACAAAAAGTGTGGTAGATCATTCATTATAGCAAAAAGTTTATATGGAAGGCCATTACTCAGGCCGCTTATGTTTATTTAAAAAAAACTTACATGTTCACTGATAGTTTTTGTTATAACAACGTCATTTATATTGCTTCTGCTGCTTTCCTAAAAAAACATATAAAATAAATTTATTTGTAATAATACAACCCAGAATTTACCCAACATCGAAATTCATTCGATTTATCAATAGATCTGACAGTCGTTGTTTTCAATAAAACTTAGTGACAATTTGAACGCAATCGGTAGAGAACTCAAAATGCTCGTCGAAATTATGCATTTTGACATTAAATTCGAGTTCGGTGAACCCCAAACTCCTTAAACCTGATTTTGAACCAAATCGTCAAAATACTTTATTTATTTATTTGTTTATTAGGACATACACAGTACATTATAATACAGATTATAAGGTATGTTAAATTAAATTATTACATGGTTGTGTACCTATTACGTAAGTCCATAGAATGTCATTTGGTAATTACGCCTGAGATATGAACCGGTCTTAAAACTTAATTATTGAATGAATGAGTAATAATAACAAAAAGGAAGAAAAAAAGGGGGGGGGGGGGGGAGATAAGGAGAAATTTTAAAATCAAGAATTATATGCTCACTAATTGTAATTGACTGATTAAAGTTTAATGAAAAGTTAAGTGTAAGTAATTTAAAAAAAAATTATATCACGCCAAGAAATTTAATAAATTAGTTTTGTATGTTTGCAAGGAATCATGAAAAATGTCTAAGTGTAGTACTTTTACCCAACTTTTACTTAAGATATTCAAGATGGGTGCCGAAATTTTGCATTTTGACATTAGATCCGAGTTCAGTGCTCACCAATACTCCCATATACTGATTTTGAACCAGATCAGTAGAGAACACGATAAATTCAAGATGGATGCCGAAATGTTGCATTTTGACATTAGATCCGATTTCAGTGCACTTCCAAACGCCCTAATCCTGATTTTGAACCAAATCGGTAGATAACTAAAGAAATTCAAGATGGATGCCGAAATTTTGCATTTGGACATTAGATCCGAGTTCAGTGCTCACCAATACTCCCATATACTGATTTTGAACCAGATCAGTAGAGAACACGATAAATTCAAGATGGATGCTGAAATGTTGCATTTTGGCATTAGATCCGATTTCGGTGCACTTCCAAACGCCCGAATCCTGATATTGAACCAAATCGGTAGATAACTAGAGAAATTCAAGATGGATGCCGAAATGTTGCATTTTGACATTAGATCCGAGTTCAGTGCACGTCCAAACGCCCTAATCCTGATTTTGAACCAAATAGGTAGATAACTAGAGAAATTCAAGATGGATGCCGAAATGTTGCATTTGGACATTAGATCCGAGTTCAGTGCTTGCCAATACTCCCTAATACTGATTTTGAACCAGATCGGTAGAGAACACGAGAAATTCAAGATGGATGCCGAAATTTTGCATTTTGACATTAGATCCGAGTTCAGTGCACTTCTAAACGCCCGAATTCTGATATTGAACCAAATCGGTAGATAACTACAGAGAAATTCAAGATGGATGCCGAAATTTTTAGTTGTCAAAAAGCAAAATGACTTCAGTCCACCTTCAAACTACCTTTGATAGAAATCAGTAAAAAAATTAAATTTTGACATTATTACCTTATTCTCCTTTTCTTCCAGTGGGAGGGTCTATTTTTTATGGCACGGTAAGCAAGAATTCCTTTATTTTTACCCATTTTGAAGGTACCTGAAGTTTAAAAAAAAAATAATCTGTAAAACTGTAAATCAAGTTAAAAATAATTTATTAGATAATAATAAATATATTTTATTTCTACTTACCCGGTTACTGAAACACCTATCTCCTCAATGATTCCTTCAAAAATCGAATAAACAGCGAACAAAACTGCTGCGAAAAAAAAATGCGTGCTCTCGCCTTGACCGCTATCTCTCAACTGAATGAATTCTGTGAAATTCAACGGTTATATAAGACATCGCGCGGCGCATTATTTTGCCATACATTTTTGTATGGCGGAGAATAGTTGAAAAATTCAGAAAGTTTAGGCGAATTACAATAAAAATCTAGATACACTGAAGTGCTTTTAATTTAATAGCTTGTTTTAACATAATGTTTGCTCTGAGATTACGGAAGGATTTTTGGTAAAAATGTTTACAACAGGTTCAGGAGAGATAATCGCGAAGGTCTTTTTCAACGTTTTAACTAAAGTTGCAGTAGGTATAACTTATAGAATTTGTAAGATTACAGTAAAAAAAATTTAATCACTAGTAACTTTACACATTTTTCTAACTACCCGTATATAATTTTCTAGTATTGCTGCTACGAGACGCGGATGCTACTGCTAATGCGGAGCGATGTTTTCCAAACCCGACCCTTAATAACCACGTATTAAAGTTTTAAAATGTACGTTTTCTATTGGTTTGAGTTATGTGTTGTATTTCTTTTAAGAAAATGTTGAATATGGAAGGTGTGAGGTAAGATTCATGTTTTTTAGCAATTACAGCATACATTCCACCAAACTATAATTAAAACGACTTTTGGACAAAGAAATATGCAATATCCTGTTAATATTATAAAGGCGAAAGTTTGTATGGGTGTATGTTTGTTACTCTTTCACACAAAAACTACTGAATGGACATTCTTTCACTAATAGAATTATTCACTAATATTCACTAATACATTATTTGCGATTACTTTAGGCTATATATATATTTTTTATTTTTTATTATTATTGTACAACAGAATAATTCCAATTACAGTACAATTTAGTTACCCTATCAGCATTTAGGCAAGTGACTCTTCAATAATGTTTTTAAGGCATATAAAGAACAGTCACTTACATCCAAAAGGTTTGCAATTTCATTTAACAGCACCACTCCCCTCGTCATGCTATGCTTTGCCAAGACGTCTGTTCTGCCGTTCGGTACTTTAAATAAGTCATGATGTCGACTTCGGCTGTAGTGGTCTGGTACATATAAATCATAGCATCCCAAGAGAAATGGGCTATTGATGAAATTGTTCCAAATTTTGAAAGACAGAATAGCAAGACTTGCTTTCCTTCTAGTTTCTATTTCTACATTTATTGGTAAGCTCTGGCGTTATGAATAATCTCGGGCGTTATGAAATTATTTATCATACGTTTTCTGTCCCTAACAAAATCGAGTTATTGCAAACGTCAGAAGAAAAGCGTACAAATTGTAGCTTTGGAAACGATGTTTTTTTTTTAATTAGCAAATTCACCCTAAAAAGAGTACTTTGTTGGCATCGCAGTTAATATCTATCTCTAAAAATGAATCGCCGAAATGTATGTATAACTTCCGAACGACTGCACCAAATAGGGTAATTCTTTTTTTATTCGTTATTTTGCAAAAACTACCGTTGAGCTCTGGCATTATGAAATTTGCAGAAAAATTGTAATAGGTGGCACGCGAGCCGTGTGAAAGGTGAATGTACCGGGAATGAATGTGTGGAATGCAAGAGTTGGGTGGGGAGGGCGGAGGGGGGAGGGGGAGGAGGATGGAGTGAAGGGGGTTAGGGGTGGGAGAGGGTGGGGGAAGGAAAGGGAAGGGGTTGGGGGAGGAGGAGGGTGGAGGAGGAGGGGGGGGGGTAAAGGGGTTGATGGGGAGTGGAGTGGGACGAGGGAAGGGGGAGGGGGATTGATGGGGGGAGTGGAATGGGGAGAGGAAAGGTGGAGGAGGCAGAGTGGAAATCCCCCTAATACCATGCGAGCGAAGCCGCGGAAAAAAGCTAGTGACTCTATAAAATTATTTAATGTATTTCCTCTTGCAATAAAAACTATAAAAAATAAAAGTCTTTAAAAGAAGCATTAAAATATGGATTATGGACACAGTAAGGAAGAATGTAGAAGAGTATTTCTCAAAAAAAGTGTACATTTTGGAAAAATAAAGTGTGCCTAGAAACAGTTAAAAAATTACCCATTTTTAATTAATCATACAAAAAAAATATATACACCATTTTGTAGAATAAATATTAGACTTTAAAATAACGAAGAATAAACATTACAATCGTATTAATCCGCAAATATTAAAAAAAAATTAAAATATCGATTTTTACCTTTATGCAAAATAAAATTGCCACCCTACCTACTTCATATGTTTATACTTCATAAAATGCGTGTAAAACGTTATAATATGTGATTTTTTGTAAGTTTTAGGGTCTTAACTAATTGTAGTTTGTGTACAAAGTAATTTTCTATAGGGGTTTCACAATAAATTAATAATTTATGCACAAAAATCAAAATGAGACATAGTCATTTACTTTTTAGTTACTACTCTTTAGTTACGTTTTATTTCTACTTCCACCATAATTTCTGAACTGAACCCATTCATTAAATTTTACATGGGCAACACTAGCTTCATTCTGGTTGGTTGTTGGTCTGACGTCTCCGCCATAACATTAATTGTTTAAATCAGTAACAACGTGTTTCTTTAGTGGGACTACAGTTTCGTAACAGGAAATATTAAAGCCTTTTTTCACAAAACGGTAAGTCTTTTTTAAATCATCTTTTTGTAATACGTGCGGTACGAACATTGCTAAACTTACATATTTACAGTTTTAAATTTTATCAAACCATTGACTTTTTATAACCCCATTTTGTCTTAATTCTTATTACAATTTCGTAACTTTTATTACGAATTTCGTAACGTATCGAAAAAGTACAATATAAAGCTGAGTGTATACAGTTACAACCTGATTTTTATTTTATTTATTTTAAAGACAGTAATACAATACAATATAATACAATAATTGTTTTACCATTTGTACATGTTTTAATTTCGGTAGGTAACATATTTAAGCAATTAGGTATCATGTGGTCCAGCGTTATTTTTCCATATTTGTTTAAATTCTTAGGTTAAGAATACTATATTGTAAGTGTGTCTGTAAGTATGTAAGTTGTCCCTTTCAAATTGAAAGCATTTTTGTGAATTAGTGCCTCAAGCTTTTATAAAACCTTTTTAAATAAAAAAATAATATTATTTACTCTTATAATACCGGCTATAGGATTACTTTTTTTAGGAATGCCCCCAAAAACCAATGCCGGAAGGCAAAGAGCTTCTTAGAAGATTATTAGAAGTTTCTTAGAAGGAACTTTACCAAATGTATCCATGGCAGAAAAAGAGAAGGCAAAAAATTGCTAATTTTGCTAAATATAATTACAGATTCTTTAAAGGCGGAGTTTAATAAAATAGATCCCAGAGAAAAGAAATACTAAAAAAGTAGCTACGAACCAAATTGTAAATAAACACAAATTAAAAATGGCTATTTCGATAGTGATTCAAATTAATAATTTCTTAAATGTTTTAAACAGTGCCTGTTCTTTAATTTTTAAAGATTTGTTGAATATTATGTTAGGTAGGTACTTAAATTTGGGAAGCTAATAATTTATTAAAAAAACATTAATTAATACATTAATTATTTATTATTTTAAACCCTTGCAATAGATACAACAAGTACCTATTTGGGTCGTGGGTTTATGTATGTTTGTAGTATATACAGTAAATAAAAAAAGTAAAGGATAATTACGTACAATTAAAAAAAAACAATATTTTTTTAAATAAATAAACAGTAAAAAATAAACAAATAAATTTCAAATTTTTGTTTTGTATATAACAAGCTTTATGTTTACTATTTAGTTACATCTTAGGACTATTTCGTAATAACCTTTTCGTTACGTAAATTTATTCTGAGAAATACTCAGAAACAATTTTGCAACCTAACAAATATTAATACTTGTATTGTGTTTTCTTTTAGATATTTTATTTTTTATTTTTATTTTTATTTTGCAGAAACAAACAGTACATTATTACGTAATGGAAAATAGTTACAAAGTTATAGAATTAATACAATAATTGGTACCAATGACATGTCGCTGTTATCTACTAATATTTTTGTGAGATAAATAATACAATATACCTAAATTAAGTTAGTAACTTATTAAAGGAGAGGGGTGTGTGAGAGTATGTGTATGTGTGTAAATGCGCGTGTGAGAGGGTGTGTGGATGTGTGTCTTATGTGTGCGAATTCAGTGTGCTAATAATGTTTTTCTTAAATAGAGGGAGGGAATCAAAAAATATATCGGTATTTGTGGCTTTTTGAATTGAGTTGAAACTTTGAAGGATGCGGGAAATAGGGGAGTTGTCTGCAGCGTTCGTATTATTACTGGTTGTGTAAAAAAGGTTGGTGTGGCGAGTTCTTTTAGATGGGATGTTAAAATTTATTTGGGATAGAAGTTCTGGGCAGTCTATTTCGTTATGTATAATTTTATGGAGAAATGTCATGTCAGCTACCGTTCGCCTGGATTTCAGGGATTGGAGAGTGCAGATGTAATTATTGTTGTATTTATAACCGAGACACTTAATAAATTTATTTTGTATGCGCTCTATGTTGTTGACGTATTGGGTGTATTTGGGATTCCAGACAGGCGATGCAAATTCCAGTGTACTTCTGACTAGTGAGGAGTAAAGCATTACTATAGTATGTGGGTTTCTAAATAATTTACTCAGACGTAGTATAAAACCCAACATTTTGTAAGATCTATCAGTGATTGAATCAATGTGAGATATTACTTTATAATTTTCCTCTTGTATTATTTTAACATATTATCGCTTGCTCAGGATTGGTTTGTACTATGTCCACAAAAACTCGTATTAAGAAATAAAAAATTTGAACTTTAAAAAAATATATTTTTGTTTTCATTATTTCAATCTAATTATCCTACTAATATTATAAAGGTGAAAGTTTGTATGGATGTATGTTTGTTACTCTTTCACGCAAAAACTACTGAATAGATTTAAAAAATTCTTTCACTAATAGAAAGCTACATTATTTGCGAGATCTATAGGCTATATATATTGGTAAGCTCTGGGGTTATGAATAATCTCTGGCGTTATGAATAATCTCTGGCGTTATGAATAATCTCTGGCGTTATGAAATTATTTTTCATACGTTTTCTGTCGTTAACAAAATCGATTTATTGCAAACGCCAATATTGTCGCCTTGGAAACGATGTTTTTTTTTAAATTAGGTTACTATCGACATCCCTTTGATGTTAAAATTCAAATATGTATAAAATACTAATTCCTACTTTACTGAATGGATTTTAATGAAACTTTACAATAATATAAACATATACAGCCTTACTAAAAAAATCCAGTGAAAATTTTATTCAATTGACAAACGGCCGCGGATGTGAAAACATTACTAATTAAAAAATTGTTCTTGGAAAAAAATACACTTGGTTTACACGGCCTGAGAGGGTAGTTTATCTCTGTTTTAGTAATGATATCTGGACAAAATTTGAAATTTTTCCAAAGTATTTTGAATGTTCTATATATTTCTTATTTTTGAAGGTGTCATAAAAACAAATACCATTTATGAAAACTAGATAAAATTACCTTTTAGATTTGTGTAATTTAAATACACTTTAGTTTTTAAAAACTGCCATATATTAAGATTCAAACGCGAAAAAAATGGAATTTTTTTTAAACAAAACATATTTGATGAAAGTGTACAGAAATTTATAAAAAAACAAAATTTAAAAAATACGGACCTTTTATATAATGAATTTGGAACGAAACTGTCACCTCACTTTTTCCTCGTGCATAAAATAAAAAAATGATAAAAAATTTCAAAGTTTTTTTATTGCCAAAAAACTAACCTAAAAAAATTATACCGACTTTTATAACAGATTTCTTGCAACTCTAAAGACGTTAATTTCATTGATACTTTTAGGAACACATGTATTAGATATTAATATTTTTATAAAACACCACTTTTATGAAATTCTCATAAAATAAAATCCTTTAAATGTAAATTTGAATTTTCATGTTTTACATAAAATACTTATTGACATTTCAATTTTCAAAGTATGATTATGGTTATTATAACTTGACTAAAACTTATTAAAAACCACAAAAAACACGGTAAATATATCAATTATGCGAATGTAATAGTGAATTAGTCATATTAATAGATATTACGATCAGATTTGTGTAATATTACACACACACCCGCGGAGTGAGTTTTTTTGGCGGTTTCAACGCGAATGACGAATACGAAGGCGCCGCCATCTAGCGGTTCTGTAGGAAAACAAACAATTAAATTATGTACAGTATGAAAAATTGCATTGTTGCCAGATTGAAAATACATTTTAAGATCAAATCTTATTAGTAATGTTATCGTGTTTCAGTGTATTTTGGTTTTATTCATATTGCTGCTGCAACACAGGTTATCGGCCGTACTGTGGTTTAAAAGTAAGGCTGATAGGCTATAGCACAGAGCTCTGGCATTACGAAATGTGTATGAAAAAATTGCAATAGGTGGCACGATTAGTAAGATATCTATAATTCTTTAATCGATTCAAATTATTAGGAAAGTAGGTACTTCGCTAATTTAAACATTTTCTAAAATAGAATTTTTATTTAAGAATCTTTGTTTTGCAAAATGTCATTCTCAAATTTTGACATCACAGAACAGTTATTGTTTTAATTGGATAGACAGGTATCGCATTTTTTTATAATATAAAACTGCCGTACTGGATTTTTTGGTAGAATATAAAAAGAAGAATAATAATTCGTACTTAATAACTATCTCTTAAAATGAATCACCGAAATATACGTATGTATGCGAAATGTATAAACCCGATGACTGAACCAAATTGGATAAAAAAAATTTTGTTCGTTTTAAAACTACCGTTGAGTTCTGGCATTATGAAATTTGAATAAGAAATTATAATAGGTGGCATGCGATCAGTTAGAAAACTGAATGTATCGGGAATGAATGTGTGGAATGCGAGAGGTGAGTTTTTTTTATTTTTATTTTTTATTATGGCGACTACATAATTTTTTTTTACATACAAAATGCAATGTGAAATTAAGTACAAAATATTGTAATTGTATTTCTTAGTCCTCACTAGGGGGTCCTGTGCCGAGGCGGACTAAAGTTATTTAAATATAGTTCATTTGTCTTCTATGTCGTTTTTAGCGTCTTCGCTAGGGTTTTCTCATTGACTTCTTTAAGCCATATTTTTATTCTTGATTTGTGTTCAATTTGAATTTTTTTATTAGTTTTATGTCTTGGGGAAGGATGTTATGGAGTTTTGTTGCAAAGTATGTATATTTTCATTGTCCAAATGTGGTTTTATAACTTGGAATATTTTTTGTATCATTTTTATTCGATCTAGTGTTATGCATACACGGTCTAATAGAGGATTCATTATTTTTGAAGAGCTTCAATAATATATTTTTGGCATATATTTGTTGTACATTTGGTACGTCAAAGTTATTGAAAATTTCAATTGAAGGCGTTCTAATTGGTACTTTCAATATGGTCTTAATGAGTTGGGGGAGTGGGAAGGGTATGTTGGGAGGGTGTTGGTGGATGAGGGAAGGGAATGGGGAGGAGGGTGGGGGGAGGGGGTTAGGGGAGGGAGAGGGGGAGGAAAGGAAGGGTAAAGGGGAAGGATGGAGGAGGGTGTGGGGAGGGGTAGGGGGGGAATGAGGTTGATGGGGGGGAGTGGTGTGGGGAAAGGGAATGTGGAGGGGTAGTGGGTGAGGGGACAGGTGGGTGGAGGGAGAGGGGGAGGGAGTTGATGGGGGGAGTGGAGTGGAGAGAGGGAAGGTGGAGGAGGCGGAGTGGGGTGGAAGAGGCGGGAGGGAAGGAAGGGGAGGGGGAGGGGGGTGGTTGATGGTGGAGTGGGGGGAGGGGTGGGTGGAGGGGGGAGGGGGGGGGGATTGATGGGGAGAGTGGAGGGGGGGGGGATTGATGGGGGGAGTGGGGTGGGGAAGGTGGAGGAGGCTGAATGGAAATCCCCTAATACCATGCGAGCGAAGCCGCGGGAAAAAGCTAGTTATAAATATTCTTTAAAAATACAAGGGTTAGGGCTCTTTCAATTTAGACGTTTCGTGTCGGACTGCTGCCGCACGTTTACTGTGCCGCTGGTTTTAACCCGCTGCCGTGCCGCTGCAGTACGGTAGCGGTCCGATACCAAACGCCTAAATTGAAAGCGTTTCTGACTGCCGTGCGTTTGTATGCCAGTGATGTTTAGACGTGGGTCGTTTGATGTTTTAAATTCATTTTGAATATATAAGATGTTTAAATAATAATTATTATTCTGAATTTGCCAACCATATTTTGGAAACAAGTTGTGGCGGCCACTTGTGCCGCATTAATTGCGCCGCCACTGAACTCTGACCGAACGCGCTGGAAACTACGAAGTACCTACAGTCAGTTTCTACGGCCGCGCCGCCTCGTAAATAATAATTCCGCCACTTACGCGAAAGGCCTAGAACATGTGGCTGTACCATACAAGTGCCCACAGAAGGTTCGAGCGATTTCTCAGCTTTGCGTGAATTCACCCAGCCTTGCCTACCGTGAGAGTAATTACTCGCCGCGAGTATATAAGCAAGCGCTCGCTCGCTGAGTACCAGTTCAGTCTTGTTTTCATTCATGGTTCGACATCTACACACCGGGCAGTGATTCAGTGTCGCTACGCAATATCCGCCCACGCGGGCTGATATCGCTCTCGCAGCAAGTGATTTACACATATCCAGTGTGACACCAGTAACACCTTCGAGGCCTCCATCTCCAACTACCATCTCGACATGAGATGTCAAGCAACCAGCAACCGGCAACGAGCCAGCAACCGGCAACAAGCCAGCAACCACAACCAGCAACTAGCATCCGGCAACTAGCATCCGGCAACGAGCCAGCAACCGGCAACAAGCCAGCAACCACAACCAGCAACCACAACCGGCAACGAGCCAGCACCCCACCGGCAACGAGCCAGCAACCAGCATCCTCATCGCTTCTCAAGGTTCCTTTCCGCATCACGTGTGTGTGTCGACTCTAAGACCACACAGCCGCCATACCTCGTCAACACGACGACGGTCGACCGCCTGGACCAAGGTCACTTCTACACCGCCATGGTGTAGAGCAACACGCCGGCTCCCTGAAGACCAGTGATTTTCACCGCCGTAGTCTCCTGACCTTCTTCACTCATCATCACGCAGCAACACTAACGGCACCACTGTCACTCCGCTCCGCTCCGACCTCGCTATGTAGCAACAATAAAGACTGACTCACATCACATCGACTGACGCCTTTCATTTCTCGTCCCGTCTCCACCGATACGGCCCGCTCCCTCAAAGTCATTCTTTTGATATTAATAAAGGTCTTAAAATTTTACATGCTTTACATACTTTACATACTTACACTACGGGCATACAATTAGATAATTTAGAAGTTTTAGAAATTAGAAAAAGCGTTAATAGTAAATTAAATATTATAAATAACCAAACATTTTTTTAAAATAGCCATCTCTTAAATTTATTTTCTTATCAATAATTATAATTATTTATTTTGTTAATTAATCGCGTCTCCTTTTTAATATTTTTGTCTATGTTCTAATTTATTCTTATTTGTCATTTATTTTTTAAATTAACATCTTTCCTGATAAAGGTAACATTGTTATTGAAAGATGTAGATTGATTATTAAATATAGTGGTGTAAACAAAGTAATATATTTTTCATTATATGTATAATAATATTTGACTTAAATAAATAGTTACCTGCTGAGTTTTTTTCACCAGTAGTTTTATTTTTAAAATCCTCTATAAACTTTTCACAGAGCATTTTTTGTTTCCGTGCGATTACTGTGTTTGTCGCTTTTGGAGTTCCATATAGCAGGGCGTATTTCAATTTCATTTATAAATTCTTTCACGTTTATATCATCCATTTTAAGCAAACAGTAAACTTGAAAATTCGATGAAGTTAGCTCTCAGCTCTCACGTCTTGTCACCACACTATTCAACAGCGAAATGAACACGTGGAGCTTGAGACGTTGCCGTCCTGTTGTCGAGCGTTCTCGGTACTGACGCCGCACTGTTGCCGCACGCAGTGTTGCCAACTCGAAATCTTTGTTCCCGCTAAATCGTGACGGATCAACGGTCAGAAATCCGTCAGATACACAAATTTTAGTCCATTCTGGGGGCGGGGGGGTGGCTAGAGAATTTCAGGGATCAAAATTTCTCCATAAATCCATAAATATAGGCGATTTTCGCCTATAAAAGTATGTAATTTGTCACTTTTTTCGAATCCGCCAGAAAATCCGTCATACTGTAAATTCCGTTATACACAAAATTTTCCCGTTTCGGGACACTCCAATCCGCCAGATATGACGGGAAATCCGTTAAGTTGGCAACACTGGCCGCACGGTGCATTTTGTATGAAAACAAATGACCGTCCGTGCGCCGTACGACAAACGCACAGCTTCGGCACTGCTGCGGTCCGACATGAAACGTCTAAATTGAAGGCGCACTTATTCTATCTACAAGTAAAATAACATATTTCCTTGAATTTTGAACGAACTAACTCATACTGAATTTACAGTTAAAAAAAAAACAAAATACAGGAGTACGAACCAATCCTCAGCAAGTGATTTGTATGTACTTACTTATAATTTAAACATATAACCATGTACAATATGACTTTAAAATGGGGTACCCCAATAAAGGACACATTCTTTGCTAAAAAGGTTTTACTCGTTGAAGTTATTCTAAAAATAAATAAGATCACAGACTTGTTACCTATAAAGTGCCTTATAGTAACGGTTTGTTGTAGCTGCTAGCTGAAATGAATGTGTGCTATTTGAACCTTGGTAATAAGTGTGTATGTGGTAGCAGCCAGTAGCAAGCAGCATCAGCCAGCAGCAAGTACCAGGCGACCAGCGCAGCACGATGGTGGGCGAGCAGTCGAGCAGTTTGGCCGCCAACCCACGCTAAAGCATTACTTATCCCGTCCTTAGTCCTTATCGGACCTATCGTTTTATTCTTTTTTCTCCCATGGCCCGCTGAGTTTCGGAAGACACCCGTATTAATCTGCGCGATTAGAACAATCCGTGTGAAACTAAATTACATGAAAAAAACTTCCAAACTTGCTGATCCGCTTTTAGATACGCTTAGCATGCATAATTGAAACTAAATCTGCGCTTAAAAATCTCCGCGTTGTTTATCTAAGCTTTATAATCGTTTGGACTTTCGAGTCAGCGCCCTTTATCTTCTTTAAAAAATGTTTCCACGCAGTTAATCGGCTTAGCTAGGCGAATAATCATCGCCAACTCCTACATTTTTGTTGTGAAATTCGCGATATGATATTTTGAAGTGAAAACTTCTTTTGCAATTTTGTGATTTGAAACTCGATGTAACGGAAGCGAGCGACACTAAAAAGAGATAAACACATACATCTACAGGGTTTAGCTCCAATATAATACGATAATTCCACAGTCCCAAGCAAGCCTCCATTGGTGTAGTGGTATAAAGCGCCTGACGAACCGCAGTGGCCACAGATTTAGCAGACCAAGGATCGAATTCTACGAAATCCAAAAAAAAAAATCTAATCTTCAAACCACTCCAAAATGAACATGCAAAGAAAACACAAAAGTAACCGACAGCAACTCCGAAGAAGAAAACACAAATACTAAAAAGATGACAAACTGTATAGGAAAAGGTGCACTGGAATTCGACGACAAAAATATGGTAAAAGTAGTCCTTCACATTAAAAAAGTGCTTCGCAGTCTCCCCACTCTTGTCTACTTTAGTTTTCTGGATGTTTCATTTCTACCGCGTGTGGATTGCACACTCTGATTTTCTTTATTAGAAGCCGGAATTGACGCTGACTCAAACTACCTAGTCAATTTATGAAATGAATATTTGCTGTAAGTGAGCACTCTCGACCTAACCTGTAGGTCTAAGCCTACGGTTGTCTAAGTGTCTAGGTCCCCGTCATGATAATGATGTGATGCTGGTTAGAGTGGCCGAGCGCGTCTGACCTAGGCCGTAACAAATGACTGATAAAAGTACCGACAGAAATAATGGCGTATGTTAAACCTGTTATCGATATAGGTTATTGTACACTGATTGATGTTGTCACCACACTATTATTACTCCAGTATTATATTATGATTATGAAAACATTATCTGTTTCTTCCCTCTCAAAACTCTGCCAGATGTTACTACATTTTTTCTAGCGAAATCCTCGCAACTATTTGACCGATACAATCAAATTGTCCATTTCATAGTATCACTATGCAAAATCACCCGATAAACCTAATGGCTTAATAATGGATCTAAAAAAGTCCCGTTTTCATATTGACAAACAGAATGGCTGAGCGAATCTCGACGATACCATTTTCTAATCGCAGTCATTTATATTGATACGGTTTTATTATTACATCACCACAAATAATTTTGAAATTATTTTTAACAGTGTTATTTTTTTGTGATAAATGCTTCGTAATAAAGAATTAATAGATTGATTTTTTGGTCAGATTTCAGTCGCTTCAACATTGCAGATATTTTTTTATAGATGTTGATTTTGTGAGAGAGATAAATTTGGGCTTTCCGTGCGTGGCAAATTATCTCACCTCATGTCGTAAGTCGTAAGGCAGTCTAGAAAGCACAATATTATATCAAACGTCTGTTATAATATTGACAAGGTGATTTTGCGCTTTTTTAAATTGATTCGTATGTACACAAAGGCAAGTATGTTCCTTTAGATAAGGTTTTTTTAAGGAATTAACATTATTCCAAAAAACCGCCCACAGAAGAAACATTTCATTTCCTTCAAAGATTATATTTTATCTATGTCGTTAGCTTGATTATATTATCTTATCGTTTTGCCTTTTATTGTGTAGGTATTTATTTGTACGGAAATAGCGTACAAATTGTTACGAAATTGAATCAAATTTCCCAAAGAACTTTAATAATTTCCAAATCCTTGACGTCGCGCGTTCCAACGAAAACTTTCAGATAAGACGACAGATGATGCCTGTTAATCGTAAATAATGAGCTTATGTTCTGATTATAATGTCATTCGTGATAACCGTAAAAATGTTTTATTAAAAGCTTTTAGTAATCCATCTAATTCATGACATGACTAATAGTAATAGCGATGTAAGTACTATAAAGCATTGTCGTCACACATTCTTGTGTGACGACATTAGCAATTTTTGACGGTCAAGAATTTTATAGGAACATTTTGGATGCAAGGGATGACTGTAGAATCTAACAATCGCATGTATTCTGAGAAGTTTACTATGAACACGAACCATGCAGCCGTACGCCTTCCAGTGCTCCTCGCACTCGGTACTATCGCTTCATTAGTCACTAGTCTGCGTCTGCTAGTCACTTACTAGTCAGTAGTCAGTCCGCCAACGTAACTCGACTGAGGTAGATGGACGCTATTTGCTAAGCTTGGTTCGTGTCATACTACCAAGTTATTCGGTTGTTAGTCGGTGGTCGGTGTGTACCTGTGCTCTGAAAGTTTATTTTTATTTGTTAACTTCGTGAATTGGCTCGCGGTCTCCCGAACATAAAAGAATTTGTGAATTTGAATTTTCTAATGCTGTGTATTGTTTGTGTTTGAGTGCGCAAAACTATTGTGTTTTAAGAAAATATATTTGATGTGGTTTTACTAGTGTTGTGTTTCAAGTGTTTTAAAATAATAATTATATTCAAAGGATTATACACCATTTGGAAAATAAATAGGCGTTTATCTCAAACAAGGTAATGTTAACGGTCTATTATATGTCATTTGCATTATTTGTTTATCTGAACATGTTTATAATTTGTATGATTAGGTATTATAACATAAGGGAGTGCGCGCGAGTGAGTGAGTATTGCGCCGGAAATTGCGGAGTTTTGCAGGAAAATTCAAGATTTGCATCGCAGATTTGCTAAAATATTAAAATATATTCTTCAAAACTTTGATTTTTTTCCAGTTAAAACGTTTTCCATACTTATGAAATGCCACCCATGATGAACCCTTTGCAACTGAACGTTAAAGTTTCCAAATTGAAAACGGAAATTGAAAGTTTTCAAAGAAATTTATTCCGAAATGCAAGTTGCTGAGAAAAACTTATCCATTCGACTCGGGGGGGCTTATCAGTGAGGGCTATCTCACGTGTTTATCCGTTCATATATTTAACATCTTAAAATTAGAATAAAATCGGATTTAACAATATTGACGATTTTAAGGTTGTGTAGTTAAGTGAATTGACCCCTAATTGTTAGCTCAATTCGCTCGTGATCTTGATTCATAAATATTTCAATAAATGTTCACACAAAGGCGTCGCTCATACCATTTCACTTTTCACCTGGCCAGTGCCACATTACACTAGAAGCCGAAAAGAAAAGTGAAATGTGTATTGTACCAACTATGAACATGAACACGCGGTGATCGTGGTTCTCCTTTGACAGACTTAATTACCCGAGGCCAGCAGTTCTTTCTGGCGGCGCTGAAACCAAAACCGTGAACTTTGCTTTTATTTATAGATACGCAGTCGCATCTCACTGTCGCAGCTCACATTCTAGGCCCTAGTCCCGAGTCCTACAACTCCACAATGTATTGATTTAACCTTTCAGACTAATTTGTTCGGTTTTCAGAACAACTCATGTAGTGTCTCCCTTACTATAATGGTTAGAAATATGATATAAACAGTGTTAGAAAGAGAAAACACCACGCTTTATATTAAAATCTGAAAGTTAACCACCAGCCGCAGTAAAAAAAAAAACAAATTAGTGAAACTTTGGAATAATTATTAATTATTTTTAAATGAAACCACAAAAAAGTGAGTTTACAATAACGTTTAAAATACTTTTGCCTATGAAAATAAGTGTGCGTTTTTTTTCGATGTCAGTAATTTTAGTTAGAATAAACGTAAGGTGAGCCATTTCTAATACATTTTTATGTTTGCATTCAAATTTTTTATATTTAAAAAATTATATATTTTTTTTAATTTATAAAATTCGAAAGCGTATTTTATCACCTTTCAAAAACAGTTTTTAGTTTTTGGATACGTTCTGAAATATTCCATTTATTTGGATTTTGTTGTAGAGCTGAAATATTTTGACCCTCTGACAAAATATGGTCAAGGCCTGAGGGGTTAAAAGTAATAAGGCAATAAAATAGGCAACACTTGATCGATGTTAGTGTGGGTGCTAATCCACTCTTGTCCAAAACCTTACTCTTCCTGTACTTGCCCAAATTTGGAAAAAGTTTCCCATATAAAATACCTGGGGGTCCTAATTGATCATCATCTACGTTGGAATCAGCATTTAGCCAGTCTAACCCCCCGAATTCGCAAGCTCTCCTATGTTTTTCGAAGTCTAAGAAATATCCTTACTCCTACAATACTAAAAAGAGTTTACTATGCTCTCTGCCAATCCCTATTAGTATATGGCATCATAATTTGGGGCGGCTGTGCTCATAAATTTATTGATCCCCTACAAAAAGCTCAAAAAACGATAATACGTGTTATCAACAAGCGACCGACAAGATACCCCTCCACTCGACTTTTCACTGAATATAATGTTCTAAACATACGGCAACTCCATCTAAAATTTACTTTAACGCATTTCATGTTCAAATATAAGAAAAAAACTCTCTTACATCATAACTACACGACCAGAACAATAACCAACCGACACTACAATGTACCGACACTACATACCACGTCAGCACAAAGACATTTCATATACCTAGCTCCTAAAATATTTAACCTTCTCCCTGAGAACTTAAAAACCGAAACCCAACCGCTCACCTTTAAAAAACATTTATCACAATGGATCCTTACAACTAGAAATGATGTTTAGAAACGATGTTCCTTTATTCCTTAATTCAACAAATAATTAAATTACTATTTCTTATATGTTATATTTTAATAACTATTATTATCAACTTATTATTACAATATTATTACTTATTTTTGTTATTATTATTAATTTATTAATTATTAATTGATAGTGGTTAATAATTATTAATTATTATTAATTAATTAAATATTATTATTAATTGTTATTACTTGTTCATTATTATTAATTAATTATTATTATTATAAAATTTTGCAATTTAATTTAATCTGTACAACTTCTAATTTTATTTATCAACTATTACAAATGTATAATTTCAAATCTGTAAACTTCACCCGCCATAACACAGGGATATCCCTAGCATGGCGGATGAAACACCACAAAAAAACAGCAATGTACAATATTCTTATAAATAAATAAATAAATAAATAAATAAATAAATGATTGGTCGGTCGCGATTTGGTTCCGTTTTCCGTCTGACTTTGAGGGAGATTAAATGGTAACATGAACGATTTATTGCCAACAACCGACGTCACACTTTGCAATTTGATTAAAGTTTACTGCCAACTTTTACAATTTGATTAAAAAATTGGACGTCGTTTTTGTAGAGCAATATAAAATTTATGTTGAATCTTACGGAGCTAAATTCAAGTGAGTTAATTCCTCCCCCCGCCTTCGGGTCGATTACATTTCAGAGTGCATTTCTTCTAAAGACTCTAACAAACTAACTAACTAGGACGGACCGCCAAACAACTCGGTCTTGGCACACACTCTTTGCCTCACTCACATTCATACATCGTCTCATACATACTCTTCTATTATTCTGACTTTTGACATGGCCCGTCTCAAGTATCTGATTTACTTGATCGTGCCATGTCTTCCTCGGGCGTCCCCGACTTCTTCTACCATTCACATTTGCATCATATATTCTTTTAAGACTCTATTTTCTTATTTATGTTTTTTTGGAATTAAAATTTAATATATAACTAATAAATAATTTCGGTAATTGTTCGGAACAAACGTCAACGGTTAATACGCACCTTTTTTATAAAACTTTTAGATTCTTCTTAATTACCATAAAAGACAACTATTTGCATTGGGGGAGGTTGAAAATGTTACATTTTTAATTTTATTTACGTAAATTAAAAATTTGCTTTCACACTGTCAAATCACTCTGTTTGCAGTTCGGAACAAACGTCAACGCACTTTTTTTGATAAAACTTTTAAAATTAAGATAATATACACAAGCCCGCTACACAAACCCTGCTTTGCCAGACAAACCATTCAAAAACGTAGACTGTTTTTTAAAGTAAAGATAACACACACAATCCCGTTACATAACCGTTGACGTTTGTTCCGAATATTTACCATAATTTCCAATATTTTTCTCACCTGTTTTGAAACTGAAAATTCGATAGATGTGGCATATTAAAAATAAAAATTGATAAAAATTTATCCCAGACACTATCTAGATAGCATTCAGTTCTGGTTTGAATCTTGTAATCATACATAAAGATAGAATCCAATAAAAATATGCGTTAAGAAAATTAAAATAATGTTGGTAAGTTCTTAGTCGTGGTTTGATACAGTTAAATATGACCGAATCGGATAGGGACACATTAGCTCAGTTAGTAGAGTTGCGCCCTGGCAAGGCGAAGGTAATGGGTTCGAGTCCCAGTTGTGACCGTATCTTTTTCTGATCACTAGAAACAGATCACTGGAGGATTTTTTTATCACTTTTATTTCCTTGTATGTTTTACTTTATGTCATAAATTTCATTAATCTGCCTGTCAACAAGTACTTCCTGTGTAATATAAATGTAACATTCTTGTTTATTTTATTATGTGTATACAGTGGGTAACCAAATTATTAGTTTCACTAGAGTTTTTTCTTATTATTTAAGAATTATCAGTTTTTTGCACACATACATGAATTGCTAATTTTATTAATATACTAGATAGAAAAATACCTGTAGTAAGTCAGAAAACCAGAAAATTAGGATGAAAGCGAATCACTACACTCGAAATGAACGAAATATTCATGAAATTTGAATGGAAAACAGGAGAAAATGTACGAAGGAGTTACTCTGATTAGAAGGCACATTTACTATTTCTGCTAGAATGCATTCAGAGCACACTAAAAACGTGTAAGCTGTAACTGACGCCCAAGGAAGATCTATTAAATATTACGAGATTTTTCTAAACATTTAAATACTTTTTATAAACATTTAACTTTCTCAAATACGTATTATTTAAAATAAAAATATTTATTTTTAATTTTGTAAGAAATACCCAATTTAATTAGAAAACAAATAAACGTTTAAATTCCCATCATGGTGTATAGTTTAAACCTGATGATAATGTTTTTTTTTTTACTTGTGTAACTGATAATTTGGACACCCACTGTACTTTTAGATTTTCTGCAACCTTTTTTATCATTGACTGTCTTGTCTACCACAAATGTGAACATTTTCACAGCGTGACCGCAGCATCCGTAAATGTGTAAATAACAGTTTTCATTTTCTTGTATCACCTTCTTTCGAGAGGGAATAACTGTATATTTATGGCAATTTAGCTATATTTAGTCAATATTTTCGTAAAACGCCCTTGGCGTGATATTTTTCAAAATTCTCTTCATAAACTTACTTCCTTCGTTAATTGGGATCTCGGAGTCGTCGAATTCGCTTTTATAACGCTAATAATCGTAACAGCGACTTTGAACGAATGGCCGGCCATCGTGTACCATGTACTTAGTGCAATAATAATAATATATCTGTATAACATATTCTCCCTGTGGTCAAAGTTCCGAGTGATACCGTTATCTGAGGTACATTATACGTGGCCTGGCGAGTGCGGCTTATTCCCTGTTCCTTATATGAACTTACATCGGACTGGCCTGCTTTTGCTCCTTGCATAGGTACATACTTTACAGGCACTATGCGCACAGTACACACTGCCTGTGTGCATAGTGGCTGTACTGCACCAGGCACATTGCATGCTGCATATATACTCGTAGATATGCCGCACACTTGTCAGGGTTGGGCAGTATTTGAAATAATTGTAATTGAAATACAAATACGTATTTTGTATTTGTATTTCAATTACTTCCTAAAAATGTATTTTGTAATTGGTATTTCAATTACTTGCTGCTGAGGTATTTTGTAATTTGTATTTCAAATACTTATGGCTTCAAAATACATTTTCAAATACATTTAGCGATCTTAATACATTAACTCCGCACAGGAGGCCCTGAGGAAAATAATTTCCCTCAGGGCCTATGTCATCTGGGATGCTGCGTGGAGGGTCTTTTTGAGGAGAGGAAGGAATGAACATTGGTCTTGAAGAGACCCATGTTGTAGGAAGGAGGAAACACAGAGGCCGGCAAATCATTCCACAGCCGAGCTGTTGAACACAAGAACGAGTCGAAGAAACGACCCGTTCTCATGTGACAAATGTCAACTGTGTACAAATGTTGGGCACGCGTTTGGCGTGTTTCCCGACTATGCACCGGTGCCGAAGGGATCAATGATGCTAGTTCCTCGGAGCATCTTCCATTGTAATACCGGTAGAACAAGGATAGCATTCCCACTCGACGCCTGTGCTCTAAAGATTGCAATCCGTCTGTTAAGATGGGAGAATCTATCAAACGGACCGCCCGTTTCTGCACAGAGTCGAGGGTATTTTTCAGGTATTTTGGAGCTCCAGACCAGAGGTGGCTGCCAAATTCAACCGTGGGGCGCACTTGCGATTTGTACAGGGTTAGCAGTTGTGTACTATTAAAGTATCTGCGGGCCCTGTACAGTACGCCCAGTTTTCGGGAGGCTAACTTTACTCTGGCTTCGATGGAGCCCCCATACCTGAGCTGGTCACTTAGGGTTACACCAAGCATATCAATGGAGGGCCTGTTCGGAAGATTGCTTCCGTTGAAAGAGACTAGATTTTCATTGCGATCCCTTTTAGACGTAATCAGACAAGATTGGGTCTTTGAAACATTAAATTCAACGAGATTATTTTTACCCCAAGAGAAAACACTCTCGAGGTAACCGTCCATTCTTTGCTTCAAAGCCTTACGAGCTGTTGGAGTTTGTGAGCCCTTTGGGGGCTTGTCAAACAAAAAGCTATCATGAACTGTACTGTCATCCGCGTAACAGTGAATTGGTGCACATGACAAAAGGTCGTTGATGTGCAACAAAAACAGAGTTGGAGACAGAACCGATCCCTGCGGGACGCCAGCATTTATCGAGTGAGAGGAAGAGGTGAAACCATCGACTACCGTCTGAATCGACCTCTCCCTCAAGAAGTCGGCAATCCACGTACACAAGGATGCGGGAAGTCCGTAAGAATGCAGTTTGTTGACAAGTCCTCGGTGCCAAACCCGGTCAAAGGCCTTGGATATGTCCAGTGCAACCGTTTGGGTCTCACCGAAACGTTCCAGGCATCGCCCCCAAACATGCGTCACATACGCGAGAAGATCACCGCACGAGCGGTTCCGCCGGAATCCGTATTGACGGTCGTTAATAATTTTGTTCTTCTCGAGGTATGTGAGCAGTTTGTCGTTGATCACACGTTCCATCACCTTAGACAGAACTGATGTGATCGCTATGGGGCGGTAGTTGGCCGGGTTGGAGCGGTCACCCTTCTTTGGAATAGGATGGATAACCGCTTTTTTCCAACCAGAGGGCACAGAGCCAGTCTTCAGGGACAGTTTAAAAAGCTTCGTCAAAATTGGAGCTATTTCTGCAGCGCACCTTTGCAGTACCAGGGCAGGTATTCCGTCAGGCCCACTAGCTTTATTAACATCAAGCCCTCGTAAAACATGGAGTACTTCCCGATGCCGGATCCTCAGCTTTTTCATACGAAAACCGCAGTAAGGAACCGACGTCGGGACAGCACCTTGGTCATCGAGGGTTGAGTTATCCGCAAACATTTTACCTAGTAAGTTAGCCTTTATAATGCACTGAACATTTTTTATGGTATGCTAGTTGTTATTATTGTCCTTTACTATAATAGCACCATTATTGTACATTTTGTGTCATATTATATTATACTTGTCATTGCTTTGTATTGTAATTTTTTGTATCATAATATTAGATCGAGCACTATAGGAATAATTTGACTGAATACTAGATTATTTTTAAATTAATTACTGTAGAGCGCACTTGAAGTGAAATAACACAAAACTGCGCTATACAAATGTCATCTATGAATATATATAAAAATAAATCCTTGTTTCCCTTTGTCACGCCATGACTTCAGAACGACTTTTTTCGTTTTCTAATACTTTGTAGGAGGTTCTTACGGAAAGATAAATTAAGAAAATTACGCAGAAAATTGGAATATTTCAGAAAACTTAACGACTATTTTAACTTCGCACGTTTGACAGTTCGCGCTTTTGATGAAATTGAATTTAGCAGGCTGCTGTTTTTTTAACAAAAGAATTGTCTACGGTTATTTCAAATTATAGATATTTAAAAAAAGGTACCTATGTTAGGTACCAGATTTGATTGATTGTTCTTATAATATGCAAAAATGAATATTTTTAATATGTGAAAATGAAAATTTGAATAAAAAAATTGTAATAGCTGGCACGCGAGTTGTTTGAAAACTGAATATTTTGCTAACAAAAAATAAAAAATGCATTATTTGGCTTATAGGTATTTGTCTTTATTAATACGGCGCTTGCTGCGTGACAGCAAGAGTGCATGCATTACAAGTGGAAAAAATATTATCAAGATAAAACTTATGTCGAAATATATTGAAACTGGAACGTAATTTATGGAAACGAAAGTCTTGTTATTTTTATAAACATTTTTCATTTCAATCATCTTCAACAAACACGTTCCCTGAACTTTTTCACTTATTTGAATGTGTGAATGTTTTCACTTATTTGAGTGGAAATAAAAACCAAAATTATTTTTCCTTTTCAACATATTCACCTAGGTACTACCCTAATACATTTTTCCGATCTTTAAATTAACTTAAAGGAACTTTATAAGAGCGCGGAACTCAATTTTCTCCACATTTCACAATTTCTTCCCGATTGAAGTGTTTGGTCGACGTTAGCTCAAAGACTAATGACCTAATTACGATAAAACCCGGTTTTATCCTAAAAATGAGTTGTTCAATTAGTACCTAATTCAGCGGTACCCCCATTAATCACTTAACTTCCCATTCCGCGAACTTAAAAACCTCCCCTCGTAGCTCGAAAAAAAAACGCGAGATTTCTAGATTGACTACGTGATAAAAAACCTAAGCCCCCCCCCCCCCCCCGTTGTGACCAAGCGTGGTATTTTGATGACCCCCCCCCCCCCCTGAACAGGTCACGTAGTATGGGTACGTTACCTAAGTCCTTTACCACAAAACTTTACAAGTGGAGCGGAGACGAGATGTGTCTTCTGAGCAATATGATTGGTTAATTTTTGCACTTTTCTGTTTCACTCTGCTCAATTTATTGCAACCAAAGGTTCTACCAAAACCAAATGTATTTTGTAATTTTTATTTTGTATTTGAAATTTAAGAAATGGTTAAAATACTGTATTTTGTATTTCAAATACATGACTTGAAAGTATTTTGTATTTCGTATTTTAAATACACGCGAAAAAGTTTTTTGTAATTTGTATTTTAATTACAGCAAAGCATGTATTTTGCCCAGCCCTGACACTTGTACACGAGAAGATTGTAGTAATCTTAGCTCGTGTCGCCAGAAACTAGGTACTCCCCGCCCTACCGGCTTACTGGCGAACACGTATAAAAGGCGATTTACGCTTGTAAAATGTGTCTGGCCAGGAAATATGTTTTCTTTACCCACGTCGTATTACACTAGTAATTCTACCCATTTCGTGACATTTACTTACGCTTTGAGTGCCGCTAACATAAAGCCAAAATTAATTTTAATCACTTTACGGACCTACACTTTGTTAGCCAGCCATATCGTGTGACCCTTTTAGATTGACTATCTTTAATTGAGGATCTGGTGGGGCACACCTTCCCAAAAGCCCATTGGCCACATCATTTGACTTCCAGTGAAATTAACTCGGTCAGTAAAGTGCGTAAATACCTAGCCACGGGCTCGCAGGGCCTTTTGCCGAATTGGAATATTAGCTAATTCCATTTTCCGGCTAAATTCATTATTCGATCCCTTTGCACGCCACTTGCCGCATAACAACTAAGAACTGGGAGGAATAAAAATCTATACCGCATTCTCTAATAAGAGCCATCTGATCGTGAGAAGTTTTATTGCCCCGCGCCTTTTCTCTCACCTTTTACGTGACTTGTGTGGAAAACACATTACTTACGCTTTTTCTTTTACTCGTGTTTTTCCAATAAATCACCTTATCTTAAATCGGCGTCATTTATTCTGCGTGTTGGAACTCTATTTACTATTTGCGTTTCCAATAATCTACTGTAGCTAACCCATTTAAAAGATTATGCCACTCGTAATAAAATAAAGTCAAAATAAGTGACGTGTAAGCTTTGTTTGAACTGATTGCGCGGAAAGTATCAATCAAGCTTTTCCCTACTTCATTTTGTTACTTTATTTACTTTTTTATACGCTTCAGATTTTATGTCCGGGTTAAATCTTTCCCACAAGAAAAACTTATCCCTTTCACACACTTTTCCACAAAAGATCATCTAGCAATCCACGTTATGCAATTGCACTATACAACAACATGTCAATGAGACCAAATGGGAAAATAATTAACCGACTCCAGATATTTTCATATTAGAGGGTTCGACTCGGTGGAACTCCTAATTGGACCTATGAATCCCACTGATCCCTCAATATAAATATTTAAAAAAAATGTAATCCCTGCATGTATTCAAAATGACTGATTTTTGCATTTTTATATATAAATTCTTTGACAAATCTAATATACCTAAATTTTGAATGAGAGAGCTAGGTATAATGCGGGTAGCCGAAATAACAAATGGTAATATTCTTATACTCTGAGAATGCCAAATTCTTTTAATCTCATTTTCTAAATCTGTATATTTTCTTATTTTTTCAGAAACAGATTTTTGAATATTACAGGAATTTGGAATAGAATTTATTTATATATTTTTAAATGAATGAATTTATTTTTTTATTATTATTACTACTTGTTTTATCCCATATGGTCTTGCTTGTGCAATTGTTTCTGAAAAATTGTGATACGAAAAGATTCAAATATCTCCTGTTGCTTAGCTTGAGGTCAAAGTCAGTTTAAATCGGCCCCGGTCGTGTTTACTGCTCAACTGCTCAGTGTGCCGGACCGTTATGTTTGATTTGGCTTAATCTCCTGTCTCGATAGCTAGTCCGTTGTCTTGATTCCAGTTTGTTCGGGTGCGGCCTTGTCACGACACGTGGTAACATGCGACCCATTCGGCAGATGTTACAGCTGATATAGTTTCTGTATTAAAATGGTAATACGGGGTTTTCCGATCCCTGGGTACTCGTTGTACCCAGTCTGGACACAAGGCAGAAGTCTTGCCATATGCTGGTGTTACCTTGTTACTTGCACACCTTGTCTTGGCGTGCTGGTGACAGTTGATAGTGTTGACTGAAAACCCTCTGAAGATTTACAATCAAACCAACACAGCTGATCGCGTATGTCTCTTGAGAACGTGCTGGTTTCCGTGTTTGGTTTCGTACTGTACATGTGTTTGGGTTTTCTCGCTCTGCATTCAAAATATTTTGTCTTTTTATTGAGCCGTCCCTTGGTTTTTGGTATGTTTTATATATTCTTCAGGAAGGCAAAAACCTAAACAGTAAAACAAGCATTGGCATTACAGGAACATTAGCACGTTTTGTAATGTAGATAATAATCTGTAGCTATTTACATAAAGGAGCATCACCAATACGCTTCTATTTTGGTCTTGATGTACAAACATACATGTGAACAAAATTATCTAATTGGTAATCCAGGGGGAGATATTTATTTATTTTTGGGAAAGTTGACAGCACATCTTAAATTATACATACGTACAATAATAAAATAGTTAATTATGCCAATTGTGAACTTTGCGCCGATGATAATGTGAATAATAAAGTGTGACAGTAGAAGTGTGTGTTTTTTTAAATAAATTTATTTTTTTAGTTAATTTCAATATGTGAGGGGGAGTAGGGAGTAGGGAGTAGGGAGTAGGGAGTAGGGCGAAGGAACATAGGATTAGGAGTAAGAGACGAAGGATGGGAATATATTGGATGGTAGATTGAATGATCTAGTTTTGAGTCATGATGTTTGTTTTATGTCCTTTAAAGTCGAGTTAAAAATGTCAATGTGGTAATAAGTTAAATGAATGTGTGGATCTGTAGATATGGGAGTTTTGTTTAGAGTTAGTCTTGCAAGGAGGGAGATAAAAAGTAAACGACTGCTTGCTGTTGCGGTTTGGAATATGGAATGACCGGCGTTGAAGAAGATCAAAGCTATCAATTTAGTTATATTTGATTTTAAATAACATTACCGAACCGAACCTGCTATATTTGTTCGGCATTCTAATATCGGTATAATACTAAAAATGGGATCGAACAGAGCAAAATATCAAAGGACGTACTAAGGGAATACGCCACACCTCTTGCCTTCGAAACTTTCGCGACTTTTCGAGTGCAGTTCCGGTCTGCATCCTGGATATTATCCCGTTGATATCGAACCTTCCAAGGGAGAGAACACCAAAAAAATAAAGCAGTTTAATAAGGCAGCTTGCAACAGCAGGACTATGCACTATTCAGTATGTGACGCAAGTTTTCATTATACCATAGAAGAATAAATTATTTGATACGTTTTAATTGATTTAAATTGGGTATGATTGGTAATGTGACTGGCAAGTATGATGGCTTGTTGATGTGGTAACAAAATAGCTCGCTCCACTGCCGATAAAATTGGGATATTTTCCCGGCGAGTTTCACGCCGATGCGATGTCGTACACAGTCCACTTTATATCCGATTGGGCTTCACTAGCCGCTCATGCGGTTCCGTAAACAATGGATGGACATCCTGTGGAAGTCCGATTCTCGCGAAGGTAGAAGGTACTATCAGTATCAAAGTGAGCTTCCCCCGCTGGCGTTGACCCGCGACCCGCGACCCGCGACCCGCGACCCGCGACCCGCGACCCGCGACCCGAGACTCCCCGGCTGGCTGCGGCTCGTTGAATCGTTGAACCGAGCATTTGCCGATTTGCCTCGCCATAGTGGCCATTGGCCATACGGCTAAACCAAACCTCTAGTCTAACGCATCATGCAGGTCTGAGAGGAACTTTTTTTATTCGACCGTGAGTTCGTTGCACTTCGCAACAATCGGCAATTGACTCGTTTGGTCATGGTTTTACAGTTATACCTGTTTGGTTTTTTCATAGGAAAATAAAAACAAACCGCGCTTTACGATGTAGTAGAAGTAATAATGAATGTGTTGGTTTTTTTATTCATGTTCTTTTCTTGCGTTCATTTTGATTGATTGTGCTATTTCTTGTTTGTACGGTACATAATTTATTTTTTTATTAATACATCCATTTTAGTGATTGACGAATTTCAACACTGTTTCGCTTTAGCAAATACTTCCACCGTTTATGAGTTGTGCTTATTACATTAGTTTCTCAATTTCTAATTTCACACAATTCTACCTCTGCAACGTGTGCACAGTAATTGAACTTTCGGGCAATAATTTCTTGGTCGGGGTAGAATCTTTTACACTCAGGGTAAGTAAGGGATGTGCTCATTGTAACACATTTCTTCAGACTTGAATGTGAGTGAGGCAAAGGGTGTGTGCCAAGACCGAGTTGTTTGGCGGTCCGTCCTCTCTGCCTACCCCTGCGGGGAAACGGCGTGATGGTTAGTTAGTTAGTTAGTTTGATTCGTGGAAGGTTCGAAAACTCTGCTATCATGGAGAGCATTAGTTTCTATGTTCCCGATGGTTACCTCCGTCACCGACAGCGTAGACTGTTTTATCTCCCGGCTTGCAGAACTAATTTGCCAATGGTTATGCCAGTCGGGAGAGCTGTCTTGTTGTTAAATAGAATCACTTCGAATATTGATATGTTTAACATCAATTAAGCACAATTCAGACGACAAGCTTTGTTGTTAGTATGAATGTGCTTCATTGATGTATAAATTGCCTCTTTTAAAACGCATTGAAATTTTTATTTTGTAATGTTTTAAAAATGAATAAATTGAATTGCATGTAGGGGCTCTTCTGTATACCTGTTCTGAAACGGTTACCGGTTAACTTTAACCTTCGTAAGCATTATAAAAATAGCTTACGGCAATGCAGGCAGTTAATAGTTATTAATACTAGTATATTTTAGTACCTTTTAGCCTAATGACTGCCCTCGTGACCGAGGGGTAAGGATCTCGACTAGCTATCCGGAGGTCGCGGGTTCAAATCCCGGTGTGCGCAAATAATTTTATTATGGTAATTTCACATACAATTTAATAATGTAAGGTATACTTGCGGTACGCTCCCGAGTGGGAGATTCTTTCAGTATCGCCCTGATGTCCACCACCATTCAGGATTGAAACGTTGCTTGAAATGGCTTTAGCCGTGTTTGGTGACCAGATCTGAATAACCAGATACTCCCCCACCTTTTTCTTTCCCATCTCCTTCCCGTCCCCACAACATACCCCAATTTAGAATGCCATAGTCTCACAGACTCCGGGCGCAGTTGGAAATTTGTGCGGTGTTCACGTATAAAAGAAGTACCAATATCGATCTCACAAACATAATAAATACATGAACTCATTTTCATCCAGACTCAACGTTAAAATTAAATTGTTATCTGTCTACTATTATTTTCTGTAGCCATCTTTGTAGAGACGTTTAACCGTGTACTAAATAAAAATTGATTAGTTACCCTTATGTCACTCTTCTTTTTTTGTCGGTATAGGAAAACTGAGAACGTTATCGCAGCACACATAAAAGAGAAAGAGTCCGCTAAATCATGGTTCATAATAACAGTACACGTGCCACAAGCGAACACGGTAAACTGTAAAACTGTAGAGACATTCGTAGAAATAGCTAGGGTCATAAGAAACAAACCCAGGCAGGCAAGAGTTATCATACTGGGAGACTTTAACGCTCGAATAGGTAGAAAATACCTTAACAGACAGAGATGTATTGGAAGAGTGGGACCAAATACCTATCACGACGCTTCCAATGAAAACGGATTATTCCTAATAAACTTTCTTTTACAACACAATGCACGTGGGGAAGGAAATCGGTCAGAACCACATGGGCAACGGGAAACAAAAAATCTCAAATCGATCACATAATCACACCAATGTACACAGCGGTGTGTTTCGAATACATTGCAGGTAAACGGTCAAAAATAGGCAAATCAGATCACAAACTGATTTGGGGAAAACTCGTGCCAAAAACACGAAACTCAAACACACATGCCCTGAAACGACACGAACAAAGAAGCTCGACATCACAGAAATTTAACCACAGAGACTTGAATTATGAGCTTCTCAAGTCTAAAGAAGAGTTAAAGGAATTTCAAGCAACGGCGAGGAATAAAACCAAGAAAGTATTGGAGGGGAAAAGCAATGACCCCAGTGGAACCAGCTCGTGCACGTGGTCGGAAGTAAAAGAAATCTTAAAACACACTACAAAGGAGACTCTGAGGAAAGGGAGAGTCCTCTCAAGAGAGAGAAGAATAGCATTAGCACAAATATCAAAAGCGCAGTTCTTGAAAAACAGAGACCCGCACGACCCAGAAACGAGTAGAAAACTTAAGAAAGCAAGAAACAACTACGTCTTAATTCTGGAAGAAGAAGAGCAAAAAGAATGCTTAGCATTCTTTAATTCCCTGGGTAATCTGAAACCATCAACAAGAATGAAGTACATATTCAAATTCTTCAGTAAATTTAAAAAGACAACCCGACAAAACCAGAGGAAATCTTTCATCCCTATGTCCAAATGGACAGAGGAACTTGAAAAAAGCGAAGGGCCCCAAGTAAACATAATCGAAGAAAGGGACTACAAACCTTTGAGAGCTCCCCCCACGATAGAGGAAATTTCCGGCATAATTCGTGGAATAAAAGGAGGAACAGTTCCGGGGACGGACCAGCTGGTGGTTGAACTATTTAAAGCTGCACCCACAGAACTTGTGGAAGAAATCTCAAAAATCATCACAGAAGCCTGGGTTAATAACATAATTCCAGAGGAATGATTACACACAGTCCAAGTTCCAATCCCTAAAACAAAACTCCCAAAAAGTATATCAGAGTACAGACGTATTACAATCTGCAACGTTGGGTATAGAATCTACGCGAAAGCACTCCTTAACAAATTAGAAGAAGAATACGACGAGCTAGGAAACTATCAAATGGCATTCTTGCAAAACCGTTCCACTGACGACCACATATTCACTATAAGAAGAATCCTCGACGAAGAGTGGAGGGCGGGACATACAACCTACGTAGTGTCGCTGGATATAGAACAAGCCTTTGATATGGTAGACCTCCAACAAATGGTTGCGATCCCGAGGAGCCGAATAAGTCACGCCCTCACCAATAGAATAATTGCAGCGTGCATGGTAGAGAAAACGTCAATATCTTGGTTCGGACAACAATCAAGAGTAATATTAAAAAAACGAGGGGTAAAACAGGGGTGCCCCCTATCTCCAATGCTGTTTACAATACTTATGGACGAAATCCTAAGAACTCTAGAAGAAGAAATTTAAGAATTAAATTTAGATCAAGACCTCAGAATCATCCTGCCAATCGTATTAGCATACGCAAATGACATAATTATACTGTCAAATAACACCAACATACTTGGAAAAATAATCGAAAAACTGAAACCGCTGTTGAAATCCTGACCCTGAATGAAACAAATACTAAACTCTTAGTCAGAAATCCGATGAGAATAGCTCCAGAATCACAATGGTACAACGTAGGAGGAATCTGTATGAAACCCGAAAAAGAAATCAAATATCTAGGAACGTATATAACCTCAACAATGAGCAGGAGAGACACAATCAAGAAACGCTGCAAACAGGCGGTCCAAAATACTAAAACCGTTATGCCATTCTTACTTAAGATGAAACTGGACTGGCACACCTCTAGACTACTTAAGAAGATAAAAATTTACAGGTTAAAATACCTTGGACACATTTTAAGACGAAAGCCGTCGCATCTATTAACAGCAGCTTGGAACTACTCTGCAGGCAAACGTAAAATTGGAAGACCTATCTATACGTGGAATGACTCTTTAAAACATGACATGAGCTACTATGACAAAACGCTGGAAGAATGGAAGGAAATAGCTAAAGACAAAGAGAAACTCCGAGAGTCAACTCAGAAAGTATATACCATGAACGAAACGGATTCCGATAATAGTGACCCGGCAGAATAAGTGAGAAACGGGAAGTGAGAAACGGGAGGAGGAACAAGAAAACTGGAAGAAGGATGAAGGAAGGAACAACTTGGAAAGGGAGGAACTACGAAAGGGGAAAAAATATTATATTGAAGTAAACATTGCTCAACCCATCCCATTCCGACCCAACCTACTTTCCAATATTGGCTCATTAGGTTGCCATGTATACCGGCTGATTAAACTCCAACTTCCCACCTATCCTTAGAGCACGTGTTCCAGTCCTAACAAATCAGTGCCCCCTGGTGTACCGGTCTCACCGGGACAGGAGTACTCCTGGCTGGGGTGGTACAACGAATCGTATCGATAAAGACTTTGAAAAATGACCTTAATTCAGTAAATTAATTCTAATAACTATTTTATGCAACACGTTAGTAAATAAAGTACACCCTTTTGAACCTCGAATGATGTGATCATTATTACCCCTGCCTCTTGTTCTGATAACGAGCAGGGCAGTCTCTCCATGGCCCTGCCACAGAGAGTTCCGTTGTAACCACTCTTTTTGTTACGTGCGCCGTTTACGAGAAAGAGGGAGAGGTTACAACACGTCTTCCAGCGGTCTGCCTTTATATTGCGACAGACGGCTCATTATTATGACCAAATTACCACTAACGCGATACTTCCTCACTTTGTTTCCCCGTCTATGGTATGTACGTATGGGGTATGTGCCTGAATTACTTCACATCCTGCGATCGCTCTTAGGTACTCCCTTCGCCTGTTATCTTAAATCGCTAAACTTGCTGCGCTGTTCTCACGGGTATGAATAAAACTTTAAAACAAAATTATTGTTTTTTCATCGAGCTCATCTTACTTTTAATTGAGTTTTTGTATTGTCAGCATACTTAGTGGGGTAAACAGTAAACAATGCTTTCGATGTGTATGTACATGAAGTATGTTATTTCCCACCATCCCGTACCAGCATAATTAGTTCTTTGATACAGTTTAACGTTTAGTCTGTTTTAATAACGAGGGTTTACTTAAGGCTCTCATTTTAATTAACAGACTTCATAACCATAAAACCGAACTATAAATTTTGCGGTAAGAACCAGATTTTTATGATATTAGACGGTTTCGTTTAGAAACATTTGAAATTTTAGTAATACGTTTGTCAGAATTAATAAAAATAAACCTCGGCGAGAGATCAAATTTCCTAGAGTATTTACTAAATTACTAGGGCAAATTAGACAGTAGGTCCGTCCGTTCTTCACTTAGGTCGTTTTCTGACTATATTTTACTAATTAATTAATACCCATTTACCGTAGGTAGCAAGTATGTATTCATGTAATAAGTAATAAGTAATATATGCTAACGATATGAAAATATACAAATGTTTAAGTTCAGCAGATGATTGCAAAATATTACCATAAGATATTTCTTTATTATTTTTACTTATTTTTTTACTTATACTTACTATGTAATATTATAACTTTTAATTTCCACTCGCTTCCTAATCTGTAACTGTAACACACATTATTATAAATCAAACCTAACTGGTTTATATTACCTAGTGGGAGATTTAGCATTTACAATGTCTTTCTCATATAAAATAAAGTTGGTTGTTTGGGTGGGTAATAAGCAGTAATTGTTGAATGAAACACTAGTATATATTGAATTACTTGGCAGGCAGATAATCCGACGTAGCTCGGTGGATAAGAGCAGTTGACCGGAAATCAGAAGGACGCGGGTTCGAGTCCCGTCGGCGGCATGTATCTTTCCTCGGGAGATTTTTTCAATGTAGATGAGTGTTCAATTATTACTTATAATAATGGTTTATATTACATTTACTAATTTACATATATAATAGTATGTTCCTAAATAAACTCAAATAAATACAAAATATACCCTACGGGGTGTTAAGGGACGTATTTGACTTACTTTAAACAAGTGATTCCTGACATCATTTGGAGTAAAAATGCTAATGAAATTTTAGTCTCCGATTAATTTTTTTGGTGTTTGTTTTTCAAAACCTAACAACAATAAAAGTCTTCGACGTGTCGTCACTGGTCACTCAGTCGAGTGAATGCTCAACCCCTCACCCGATCCCTAACTATACAAAACCTACTGATTTTTATTTTTTAAGCTGAAAAAAAACACCAAATAGTCACCGGAGACTAATTTTTTTTAAACATTTTTTACTCCAAATAATGTCAGGAATCACTGGTTAAAGTAAGTCAAGTACATCCCTTAATACCCTGCGTAACATTAATTTCGTGAGCTCAAAAGGGGGGGGGGGATCCAGCAAAATCTCACGTTACTTGAAAAGAATATACGAAGTGGCCCAAATTTTTCTCACCAAGGGGGGGGGGGTTTAGATTGAAAGAAAAACTGCTCACGTACATAATTAATGTATGCCCCCTAAGACGTAGCCTAAATACGTTTCCGAGTCTGAGTTTTGACCCCGTGGATATTAGGTACTACAAAGGGATTTAGTTTTAAGTTAATTTATACTTGTGATGACCGCATTACTAAGGCACCAATGGTAAAATTTAATGGCTGTGATCTTGAATATCAACCTAAAAAGGTTTATTGTTTTTTGTTGTTGTTGTTTTTCTGCCTTTCTCTTCAATGTTCTGTTTTTTCGTAAAACTTCCGAATAGACCCGATGACTTTTTAAAACGCAAAACATATATAATGTACCTGTGGTTCATGAAAATAATCCGCTTTAACGGGCATATTACCATTACCTGATGATCGCGTCGGCGTCGCTTTTGGCTATTCCCCTCGTGCATCACTTTCCTTCCGGCGCAATGGTGAATGTACGCAGCGTATACCGAATCCCAGGGGCTCTCAACGCGGTGTCCGAGGCCCCGGGTGCGCTCTTTTCAAGTGCTGAAAATTTTCGATAAGTTTTCTGCAACTGTGCGCGCATTCTGAGCACGAGAATAATTTTTCTCCTTGTGTGTTCGTGTACAAAGGACTATCCCCGAGTATAACCGGGCGGCTATTATGTGCGAAAAATCCCACACCCGAGATTACTCGGACAAACTTATTAAGTACTAATGTAGCAAAAATATGTTTTTTCCGCCTTTTTTAATGATTACTGAAGGGGTTAAAATGATTTTATTACTGTTGCAAAGTGTATTCTAAGCACGAGAATAGTTCTTCTCCGGAGCCTGTCATCTTTGGGGATGTTGTGTGAAGGGTATTTTTAGATAAAGGGAGAGGAAGTTCTGGGAAAGAAAAAGTTATGAGAGGTGCTTAGGAATCTGGGGGCAATGTCTTCAGAAGTGACTAACGTACGAATCCATCCCTCCCACTGTCTCTCGCCATGCAGTAGATGGTCAAAATCATCCGCCGCCAAGACCTAGACAAATCTCATCCCATGTACCCGGGCACCCTTGCTAAGTAACCAAACATAGCGAACCATTTGGGGTGACTTATGGCAGGGGTATCGGCTATTCAATAAATGATTCCCAGGGGTTCGGTACCCATAAAATTGAGTTGAGAACCCCTGCCTAGGTAGGACTGCATGCTACTTGTTGGGGGAGGAACATTGATTTTCGTTTAACGCCCGCCGAAATAAAACGCAACACTGGCGCTGGTTAGACCCTGCACACTGTACACCACCATGCACAATATACCTACACTAATACGTCCACCACAACATCATCCATAATGTACTATTCAGTATTCACCATTCACTATCAACAACAGCAGATGGCCGTTTCCCGATCGGCACCGTCCGATAAGATAATCCCGCATCATGTACTAGGCACCTGCAAACACCCATATTAAGTATATTGATACCCATATCGGGTACTTCTTTCATTTATTTGCACAGGCATTTGCATTGTAGTGGATTATTTGATTTACCACAACGTTATCACGACGCATCCACCTGATTTATTATTATGCGAGCCGTATCTTTTATTTCATTCAATAGTTATTACGGCCAGTGCAATCAATATTAATTATTGCTGATAAAACATTGTTTTATTGGAGCAGATGTACAGAGAGAGAAATCAGGAATATATGACGCGCCAACAAGTCGAAGTCACTGACACATTTGAAAATATCAAATAAGTCAAACTGTGTAGATCGCACGTCAAGATTCTGCGTAACAGAAGTATGTATGAATTTGGATGAAGCAATGTATGTGAGTATGTGTCACTCGGATGAAGGTTTACTCGATGAAATGTTCAATTCTCGTTTCACCGCGTGTTCAGACGGTTCCTTCGAAGGAAGAGTTCACTCGACGTCGCGGCGCGCATTGGAATTCGTCCGGCGCTGACGGCTAAGTTCGGGAATATTTACGATTTCAATTGACATTTCCGATAAAGTACTAAATTACATTTAGAATACACCTAAACGTGCAGACTGAACAATACGCAGCTAGCTAGGGCATAATAATTCATTGCATTGGATTCTAACTATTATGTCCTTTAATGCCATTCCAAACAAGGTCCACGTTCTTATTAAATATTTTCCTTTAAAATATGTTAAACTAAAATACTTAACACAAAATTGACCTGTAAAATCAGAAATTGTTAAATAGATTATCATTATTATCGTCTATGCACCTTTGATGCCTTGGAAGATGATAAGACAAAGTTAGAACCCTATACTACATAAAGTGACTATACTGCGCCTCGTAAAAAATATCAATTATCAGATACAGACAATTACTAAATTACGAGAAATTGGCGATTCTTGTAAACAGTAAATAAATTTCAGCACCATAAAATGAACATACGGTTAAATAATAACCTTAAAACTGATATCTACCAGTATTTTTGCACCATGAAATTCTTTTTATTCCAAAATAGACCTCGGCTTGCAATAAAATCCATATAAATGGAATATTTATTAACGTATCCAAAAACTAAAAACTGTTTTGGAGAGGTGATGAAATATGCTTCCAAAATTTATTATTAGAAATAACCACGTAATTTTTTAAATAGAATATTTTTTAATGTAAACTTTAAAATTAAAAAAAATGGCTCTCCTTGCTTTTATTCTAACTAAAATTACTGGTAACAAAAAAATATATAAAAACACACACTTATTTTGTTAGACAAATAAATTATAAACGTTTCTGTCACCTCACTTTTTTGTCGTTTCATATAAAAATAATTAATAAAAAATTCACAATGTTTCATAAATTTTTTTTGAAATTCGATCAGAAACTTTGGTTCCATAATAGTGTACATTCGTATTATTTTGTGTTTAATTGTTATATTGAATATATAGAGCATTATTTTCTCTTTCCAATACCGTTTAGATCATATTTTTCACTATGATAGTAAGGGAGAAACAACGATTTCTATAAGACGTGTAGGAGTTATTTCGAAAAGCGAACTAAACGGAGCATTTTGACGTTTAAGCCGCTCCGGTTACTCGTCCTCACGCCAGGGTCTCTATTCCCGAGCAAACGATCAAACGTTACTCGTTATGCGCCTCGCAGCGACCAAAAATTACTCGTCGTCGCGACCAACTTTGTCGAATCCTTCAATTTTACGTATTCTTGAACGTCGAACGATCGAAGAGATGATTATATTGGCAGCCCTGTGAATATTGTCTATGTTCTTGATGTTTTTGAGATTTCTATGGTGTGAATGTCAAACGTCAAACAGTTGATATTAGTCGGGTTTAGCATATTTATGAATTAATATGCTGATAATATTTTAAATGGCTGCAGGATACAAATGATTGGTTTATTTATGCATTACAAACAGCCAAAAGCAATTTCTAATAATCGAATTAGTAAGTTCGGAAAGTTTTTGTCGTCACTCACCTTCGGCGAATCTCGACGGAATTCAAACACTGGAGAAAGGTTAGTATTTATTCATGTCCATTAATTTGTGTGTAAAGTACATTTAAAATGTCTACTTGTTATCCTAAAGCTTCGTTCGGAAGAAGCTCCGCCTTTGACGAATTTCTATTCAACAAAACGAACAAGATGCTCACTCAGAATGAAGTCAACTACATCTCTTTGAAGTCATTAAAAGCTATGAAACAAATCATTTTGAAATAGCCCTTAACCTATATTTTTGTATCATCACTTATGACTTCATCGCTCACATGGTGTTCATTCTAAGTCTTAATTTGTATGTTACAGGTTTGCAGGATACAAATGATTGGTTTATTTATGAATTACAAACTGTCAAAAGCAACTGCTAATAATCGAATTAGTAAGTTCGGATATGGATTTAATGAGAGGAAAGTTTTTGTCTTCACTCACCTTCGGCGAATCTCGACGGAATTCAAACACTGGAGAAAGGTCAGTATTTATTCATGTCCATTAATTTGTGTAAAGTACATTTAAAATGTCTACTTGTTATCCTAACGCTTCGTTCAGATGAAGCTCCGCCTATGACAAATTTCTATTCAACAAAACGAACAAGATGCTCACTCAGAATGAAGTCAACTACATCTCTTTAAGAAGTCATTAAAAGCTATGAAACAAATTATTTTGAAATAGCCCATAACCTATTTTTTATATTTTTGTATCATCACTTATGACTTCATCGCTCACATGATGTTCGTTTTAAGTCTTAATTTGTATGTTAAATATCACAATATTGAAAACAATTATAATGGGGCTACGTTACTTCAAAGCCAATCGTTTCAAAATTCAAGTAAAATTGTGTGATCTTGACGTTGTCCTTCTTTTTGAATACTCTACGATATAAGAAAGTCTCTTTTCACTAATATTTAATGTAAATAATTAATATGATTCAAAAATATTTTCAGGCATGGCAAGATTTACGCTCAAAGGCCGAAATAAAGAATGCCTCCTTGAGGCGGCTTGTGGCCGAGACTAGAGGCGGACCACCGCCACCGGCACGCGGTGCCAGCAGCAGATGTGATGGGCTGATACTACAAGCAGTCAACCCAGTGTGATTACAGTGTGGGCTGTACGGAGATCAACTTGGACTTTTCCTTTCTCGGAAGACCCCAGCCTGTTGCTGGCTGCAGCAGCTGACAGTCTGCCAAGGAGCCCTGGAGGTGCTCTTGAAGGCCACACCTCCCCTTGTGGAACCCCCTACCATTGATCCTCCACCCGTACAGACTCCGAGGTGTACTGAATCTCTTCAATACCCTCATTTTAAATTTAATTAAAACCAAAATCATACTCTATTGTCAGTACATGTATTCTTCTTCAGCTTATAATACAAAATATGTTGAAATAATTTCAATTGTAATTACAGTTGTTAGTTTTAGTTTTATCGTGGATAAATATAATATTTTTCTTTAAATTTAACATTGAAGATAATATTTAATAGGCAATATCAGACTTGTTTCTTATTCTTTAGCTTATAATACAAAATATGTTGAAATAATTTCAATTGTAATTACAGTTGTTAGTTTTATCGTGGATAAATATAATATTTTTCTTTAAATTTAACATTGAAGATAATATTTAATAGGCAATATCAGACTTGTTTCTTATTCTTTAGCTTATAATACAAAATATGTTGAAATAATTTCAATTGTAATTACAGTTGTTAGTTTTAGTTTTATCGTGGATAAATATAATATTTTTCTTTAAATTTAACATTGAAGATAATATTTAATAGGCAATATCAGACTTGTTTCTTATTCTTTAGCTTATAATACAAAATATGTTGAAATAATTTCAATTGTAATTACAGTTGTTAGTTTTATCGTGGATAAATATAATATTTTTCTTTAAATTTAACATTGAAGATAATATTTAATAGGCAATATCAGACTTGTTTCTTATTCTTTAGCTTATAATACAAAATATGTTGAAATAATTTCAATTGTAATTACAGTTGTTAGTTTTAGTTTTATCGTGGATAAATATAATATTTTTCTTTAAATTTAACATTGAAGATAATATTTAATAGGCAATATCAGACTTGTTTCTTATTCTTTAGCTTATAATACAAAATATGTTGAAATAATTACAATTGTAATTAAACAACTGAAACTGTAATGTTTTCTGTGTTATACGATAAAAATTGGGATACTATCTAGAAGCAGATACGTTTTTAGATTTTCACGGGCAAAAGTATTTTCATTATTAGTTTTTGGGGTGTTACGCTTTGCGCTACCTCCTTTAGCCAACGTTTCGGACAGCGTTGCAGTGTCCATCATCAGGGCAGAGCCGGCAGATTAGACATATCTGCCCTGATAATGCAACGCTGTCCGAAACGTTGGCTAAAGAAGGAGGTAGCGCAACACGGCATAACACCCCAAAACTAATAACTAAAATATTTAGAAGATTTTTAGTTTTATCGTGGATAAATATAATGTTTTAATTTAAATTTAACAATGAAGATATTTAATAGACAATATCAGACTTGTTTATCATTCTTTAGCTTATAACACAAAATATGTTGAAATAATAATTGTAATTGAACAACTGAAACTGTAATGTTTTCTGCGCCATGTGATAAAAATTGTGATGCTATTTATTAGTAGCATTTTAATTTTATCGTGGATAAATATAATGTTTTCATTATCATCGTATCAGCGTAATGAATGAGAGTGTTTTATTTCTATCATGGATAAATATAATGTTTTACTACTTAACACCAGAGTTGTTTTTTAATTTACTAGAAAATATCATACTTGATTATTTCATCAGTGTACTAATTCTTTATTTTTAGCTTGTTTTACAAAATATATTGACATTGTACATTGAAAACTGTCTTGTTTCTATATTACTTGATAATAATTATAATATACTTAATATTAAATACATTTTTTAAGATCACACCATTGTTTTCTTACATTTTACATCACTATATTATCACAAAATATATAAAACCTTGTTGAAATTCACTTTTCAAATTACACAAATATACTGCACATGGGGCGAGACCCACCCACAAGAGTCTGGCGTCTACCGTTGGTGATGGGGCTTATTATTTTGTACAGCAACAACTTAGATGGTATTTTGTTGGCCTTAAATAAATCAGTTGGCTTGCAACCAAAATAAGGTGATGCTTTCAAAATTACTTATAATAATAAAAAAAACTGGGCGTACTGTACAGAGCCCGCAGATACTTTAATAGTACACAACTGCTAACCCTGCACAAATCACAAGTGCGCCCCACGGTTGAATTTGGCAGCCACCTCTGGTCTGGAGCTCCAAAATACCCTCGACTCAGTGCAAAAACGGGCGGTCCGCTTAATAGGTTCTCCCATCTTAACAGATGGATTGCAACCTTTAGAGTACAGGCGTCGGGTGGGAATGCTATCCTTGTTCTACCGGTATTACAATGGAAGATGCTCCGAGGATGATGATCCCTTCGGCACCGGTGCATAGTCGGGAAACATGCCAAACGCGTGCCCAACAAAATGTACACGGTTGACACTTGTCACATGAGAATGGGTCGCTTCTTCGACTCGTTCTTGTGTTTAACAGCTCGGCTGTGGAACGATTTGCCCGCCTCTGTTTTTCATCCTTCATACAACATGGGTCTCTTCAAGACCAATGTTCATTCCTTCCTCTCCTCAAAAAACCCTCCACACAGCATCCCAGATGACATAGGCCCTGAGGGAAATTATTTTCCTCAGGGCCTCCTGTGTGGAGTTAATGTAAAAAAAAAATCATGGGTATTGAAGTATTTGTTGTAACGATTTGTATTTGAAGTGTTTGTTATAACGCAGCTTCATGTAGCCTCACCCCTCACCTCACCACTCATTATTTGTGTGTGGCTAATATCATTTAATAATATGATCTAGACACTTTACAAATGATGTACAGTGAACAGAACAACAAAAGGATAAAAAGACTAGGTACTTAGTATAAACACAGAAATAATTTTGAACTATCCTATTTCGAACAGCTCTACCAGCCACTAAATCTTCTACCAGCCACTAAATCTGGGTTTCTAAACAGCCTCGGGCTCAAGTGGAGCCATTCCTCCAGCAATCAGCCCTAAATCTAGATTATGATCGGTCAGGTATTCTGGAAGATCAAATTTATCTTTTACACACATTTTGTGAAGCACCAAACATGCATTGATAAATAATCGAATTGATCTGACGAAACATTCTTGTCAGTCTCGAAACAGTTGTTTCTTGATAGTCGACATGTTTAATCAAGCCAACATCGCCGGTAAATCAGCCATTCTAAAATTGCAAAATGACTTTAGAAAAATAGACGATGTCTCTGCGGGTGCGAAAGTTCGCGCGGGAAAACAATAATGCCAGATTTTGACAGCTAATTGCGTAGATACGCTAACAACCTACCACTCGCTGCCCGTTTCGACTGGTATACCCCACTCGTTGTTCTGTGGAATGACTTTTGACGTTTTGCGTCTAAGAATGTTCCTTCGACCAAGCTCAAGAATAACCAAGTCGACCAACGGACGTACTTTCGACGGCGATTACGAGCGACGACGCTTGGAGAATAGAGACCCTGAACATTCTCGGTCGACTAATTCGCGAGTGAAAGACTGTTCACTTGAGTATTCACACACATCATTCGCGTCACGTGATGTTAAATTCCGGTTGCGAGTGAACAGTGCCGAAGGAAGCATTCCAACATTGTTGGAATGCTTCATTCGGCACTGTCTCTCACTTTCGTGTTCACACGGTTCATTTCGAGGGAAAGAGGCGGAATGAAATCACGAAATGAAAGATAAATGAACCATGTGAATGGGCTATAAAACGGGCTATTTATTGTAGTACGTCCTCCCTCCCGTCCCGTAAAATTTAATTTATTTGACCGCAACCGGTTTCAGCCTGTTAAAGCCGTCTTCGGACTGGTACAAATTATTCTTAATCTACGGTTTATATACATAACATTTGGGGGAGGGGGGTGGTCTACGTGGATTTTATTCAATTATACGGGTTTTCTTAAATTTGTTACTAAGTTGTCTTTGAATGTCGGAATTCTAATTATTTTGGTTATTCCCAGTAGGCTTAATTACCTCGGTTTTGTAGCTTACTTTGATATTGTTTGGGGAATACCTTACAAGTAGTATGAATTATTAGCAACCTAATTTTATTGTTGTTATATCTATTCTATATATAGTACTAGCTGACCCGACTAACGTTGTTCTGCCATATAAATTATTTTTAGTGAATATTTTGGTTGTTAAATAAAAAAAATAACAAATGTATTGTAAGTGTGTGGGGATGGGATCTATGACAAAAAGAGGAATGGAGCACCGTAGACGATGACCTCCGTTAAAAACAAAAAAAACACCAACTAAAGTAGGAAAATGAAATAAAGAAAATCAATATGAATTTCGAGGAGCAATTGAGTGTACGATATTTTTTGTCAGTCCGTCTTTAACAAACGCAAATAAGCTCGATGGTTTGCCCACGCGAGAACATGATGCCGAATGAAATATCAAAATGACGCTACGCTTCTCGTGAATGTCTTGCTCATGTGTGTATGAAAGTTCGATGAGGTGGACGTAGCGCCATCTGTCATTCAACAACAGCAGCTTACTCTAAGGTCAGCAGATCGAGATGTTACTAATCGTTTAATCGAACTTTCTAGGTCAAATCGAGCCGTTTACTATGATCGATCTTTTCGTGTAACTGGCCCGCTCATTTGGAACAAACTTCCCTCAGCTCTTACTAATATCCAGAACTTGGCTGAATTCAAAAGAGCTTTAAAAACAAACTTATTTAAAAAATCATACCTTTCATGAATTTTAACTCCTTTTCAATCTACTATAATAAGCCATGTTCCTCAAGTTTCTGGTAATTGTTTGGTTTCGATTACCTCCTTACTATAGTTTTATGTGCACTCTGAATTTGTATTATTTCTAAATGTTAACTGCCTCCTGTTCTTTATAATTTAGTTTAAATGATTCTTGTTGAATGGCACCGTAATGGTTTATCATTATATATTGTCCTGTGCCAAAACAGCACTCACTATTGTTGTTAATATTGTTCTTTAGGAATTTCTTTGTATATTTTTGTATATTGGTTATTTCACATTATTTAATTAATTTTTAAGGACTCGTAAGGAACACTGTAGGTTAATTTTAAGTTTATTATAGTTAAGCGCACTTGAAGTGAAACATCACAAAACTGCGCTATATAAATACTACGTTATTATTATTATTATAAATAATTTCGTTCTGTTTGAAATACGAAAGACGGTTAAATTTGTTCATACAAAACTAATAAAATCGAGATAAAAAAATGGGAGGGTGGGGGGTAGGAGGGTTAAAATTTGGGGTTATATTTATTTTTTGATGCCAAATGAAAACAATAGATTTTTTTTTCTGGATAGGGAAACCCTAATCACCCATCGGTATGAAATATACTTTAAAACCTATTCTCATACCGACCAAATATACATAAAAAATTTCATAAAAATCGGTCAAGCTTTTTCGGAGGAGTGCGAACACAAACACCGTGACACGAGATTTTTATATTTATTTATTTATTCATTTATTTATTAACGCCCTTTTTCGGGGCTTTTACATATGCATAGTAAGAAATATACAGTATTTATTGTACATAACTGAACTGCCTTCGTAACAATATTTTATATTTGTTTAAAGATAAATTGAAGATGTCCACTGACTTGGTATAATTGTTTCCCTCCATTAGTATTCTGGGTAAAGAGGAATACATATGGTAGTTAGTTCCAGAATTACTGCACTGAAATAAATCCTGACTTCTAGTATTACGTAGTGGAATCCGGAAGCCTTTCAATTCGAGCAATACCGGACTGTCAACTAAATCATTTAGAATTTTATACAGAAATACCAAAGTGAAAGTTCTTCTGTCTATTTGAGTATATTCATATCATTCAAAATAGTATTGTAGTTCAACATAATTGCTGGAATACCCATTTTAAAATTAAGAAAACGTAAGAATTTGTTTTGTATTCTTTCAACAGCTTGTACATGTATATTGTAATATGGGTTCCAGACGGGAGAATTGTATTAAAGTTGACTTCTAACATATGCAAAATATAACAGTTTTATACAGGGTGTTAAGGGACGTACTTGACTTACTTTAACCAGTGATTCCTGACATAATTTGGAGTAAAAAATGTAAATGAAATTTTGGTCTCCGGTGACTTTTTTTGACGACTTTTTTTTTTCATAAAATTTTTCTTCAAAATCAAACAAAAAAAAAATTCTTCCGCATGTCGTCACTGGTCACTGGACGAACCTCTTAGCCCGCCTCCAACTGTTCAACAACTACCATTTTTTTATGTTTTTGTAGAAAAAATAAAAATAAAAAACATCAAAAATGTCACCGGAGACCAAAATTTCATTTACATTTTTTACTTCAAATAATGTCAGAAATCACTGGTTAAAGTAAGTCAAGTACGTCCCTTAAAATCCTGTATAAGATTTATGATGACATGGAATTTTTGATTGATAGATTGATTTTTAAAGGGACACGTGTTTTACAATGGATTATGAACATGTAATAGGCTGACATTAAATTAAAGTGGAATTAAGTTTCATATTGGTTTTATTATATTATTATAATGGAATTCCACCACGAATTGTCAGTTTCAAAAATAAACATATTAAAAAGGGTTATTCATTATTTTGTCACACCACTAAACTTTATTAACGCACACTTTTAGAGTGATGTAGATGCCACTTTTTAAATTCATGCCCCATGCAACTAGTGTTGGCAAGACACGGTTTCAGAATGAGTTTGTATGAGGTACCTACTCAAATACTGCAATGAGGTGTTCAGGTGTCTCGCCTCAAAAGAGATGAGACGTAAAAGAGACAAAAATGAGCTAAAATGTTGTACGGCCAATGTATCCAAAAACCTCACCACCTCAAAACATTTGTAGTAGTAGGTGGTAATACAAGAAAAAAAAGAGTTAGGACAAATATATTTTGTGAGGTTGCGGGACTTTAACGTTTTTGTGTGGTATATTTGTAGTGCATCTTGTAATGAGGTAGGCACTCAATACTACACATGCAACAGCTGTGAAACATTACAATATTGATAATAATAATTTTGTGTGGTATATTTGTAGTGCATCTTGTAATGAGGTAGGCACTCAATACTACACATAACACATGCAACAGCTGTGAAACATTATAATATTGATAATAATAATTTTGTGTGGTATATTTGTAGTGCATCTTGTAATGACGTAGGCACTCAATACTACACATGCAACAGCTGTGAAACATTATAATATTGATAATAATAATTTTGGTCCTTCAAACACATCAATCAACTCCACGACAGTCAGACCTGCCGGAGCCCATGTGGGATGTGGGTAGAAGACATAATATTATAATAAAAACTGTTTGTTTTCCGCTGCGGAATCAAACCTGATACTTCCCGTTTCAGATCAGTAGATCACTTCTAAGTGACTTCTACCGTTCAAAACACGGGACTATTCATAACGCACCAAATCCCCATATCGATCCTTAAACCCTTCATCCGATTTAACCTCTTCCCGCATGATCTACCAAATCTAGAAAATAATAATAATAATAATTTTTATTTATTTTTTATTTTAAAGATGGCGATTTTTTTAAAGTGAAAACTTAAGCACCCTTCCGATTTTAAACTTGGTGAAACTAAAAAGCGACACTAAAAAGAGACAAACACATACGCGAATGAGATAGACTAATCGATCTCCTCTTTGTGCAGTGCTTCGGAGCCTCCCCACTCTTGTCTACTTTAGTTTTATGAAGATTTCACTTGTACCGCCTGTGAACTGCACACATTTTGAAACCTTTAATTGCTTATTTAGAGTTTAGGGATGTGACATCATATCGATCGTTCAGTCGATTAGTCAGACACCTCCGAAAAATCCAAATTTATGTTGTGTTGTTATATGTTAAACCTCATAATACTATCTATCTGGTACAATACATACTCAGATTATTCATAAACGCATAAACATAAAATCATTTATAATGCAGAAAAAGGGGATAAAAGAACGAATGACAATGGGAACAGAATACTTGAAGTATGTTTAGAGTGGAACCTTTTTGTGTCGAATACCTTCTTCGATCATAAAGGTATCCACCGGTTTACGTGGGAAAGAGGAAATGATAGGTCGATAATTGATTTTGTAGTAATTGACTCTAGGTTGAGAGCCGTTTCCGAGGACACAAGAGTTTACAGAGGGGCGGAGGTTGAAACTGATCACTTTCTGGTAGTGTCAAAAGTAAACCTCTTTGCGGCTGGCGCTCTAAAGTAAAAAAGGTGTCAGCTCCAACAAGAGTCAAAATAGAAAAAACTACAAAACGATAATATCAGAAGTGAGTATGAGATGTGTGCAGAGATGAGATTGAATGAGAAAGAAATGGATGGTCTAAGCATAGAGGAAACATGGAACCACATAAAGGTGAGTCTATGTGAATCTGCTAGAGACGTGTGTGGGATAAGTAAGCAAGGTAGGAAGAAAGGTGACGCATGGTGGGATGATGAGATTAAAGCACTGGTCTCAGAGAAGAAGAAAGCATGGTTATGTCTGATAGCGACTGGCAATGCTTCAAGCGAAGAGAGAAAGCGAGCAAAAGAAGTTTTTTTTTATTTATTTTTTTTTATTAAAAAAATACATACGTATACAGATTCATAGTAAAACATTTGATTCTTAAGGCTAATAACAATATGTAAAATTTTTTTTAATGAAACTTCCCAATTCAAAAGAGAAAACATTTCTCGTGCTTGAATTTTGGAGTGCCATGGTAAAATGCATAGTTACACAGAGTATGTTATTACAAGTACTTATATTAATAAAATATATATTCATGAAGACAAGTGGACATAATAACTGACAGTATTGTCAGAGTAGGTACATATAATAATGTTGTAACAATTTGGTGCCTGCAAATAATGCGTATGTACTTGCTTTCAATTTGATATGGTGATGAAATATTTTTAGAGATTATGTTCTAGTTTATTTTTTTGTTGTTGTTATTATTGTGATGATGAATTTAAAACTTATAATTAGTGTCGGGTTGGTCTATTAGTGTTTTTATTTGGGATTTAAAAACTTTATAATTTTTTTCAGACTTGATTTTATATGGGAGAGCATTGAAAAATTTTATACCTTGATAAGCATAGTGGTGTTGGGAAGCACTCGTTTTAAATTTTGGAATTTCTAAATTGCCCTGTGATCGTGGTCGGTTGTTTATGTTTGTGAATGTTGTTGTTGATGGATTGAAATGATCTTTATGAGTTTGCAATAATGAGTTCTTTTTGAAAATTTTATTAAGACTGAGAACCCTAAAAGAGTCAAATAGCTGTGTTGTTGGAAATACAGATGGTTTTCGTAAGATGACTTTCAAAATCAACCTTTGTACCCTTTCTACAGGTAAGTGTATAAGGTATGCAAGAAAAGAGTAAGTATTGGAGTGAAAGAACGAAAGAAACGCCTGGAAGAGGAAGAGGGAATCAAAATGACAAACCACTTTCAAGAAAACATCAAACTGTTTTGGAAGGAAGTCAAAAAGTCCCGGAGTGGTCCAGAAAACGGAAGCATGAAAGTGATAAAATCAAAAGATGGACAAATGTTGACGAATGAGGAAGAAATAAAAGAGAGATGGATGAAATACTTCGAGGAAGTCTTTGAAAGTAACCCGGGTGACAGTGATTCCAGCGGTGAATCAGTTATGAACGATGATGGTGTGAATGTTAGCAAAATCAGCATGGATGAATTAAAAAGATCAATTAAATGTATGAAGAATGGTAAGGCTGTGGGTTTTGACAGTATTGCTGCCGAATACTTTAAAGGAAAAAGCCATATTATTCTCACATGGTTGTGCAGACTTTTTAACCAGTGTTTAGAGGAGGGTTACACGCCATTAGATTGGAGAAGGGCTGTAATCATGCCATTATACAAAGGTACAGGGTCACGTATGGATTGTGGGAATCATAGGGCTATTAGCCTGCTTAGTTCAGTCGGCAAGCTATATGGCAGAATATTGATTGAAAGGGTAAGCATGGAAACAAAATATAAAATATGGGATGTGCAAGGAGCTTTTATGAGTGGAAGAGGGGGTGCATGGACCAGATCTTCTCATTGCGTATGCTTACCGAGAAGTTTCTTAAAAAAAAACAGAAACTTTTCTGTGCCTTTGTAGATCTACAAAAAGCATACGACCGAGTTGACAGGAAAAAGCTATGGAAGGTGTTATCCAAGTATGGAGTGAGTACGAATCTCATACAGGCAATTGCGTCTTTGTATGAGGGAAGCGTTGCATGTATTAGAGTGAACGGCGATTTTAGAGTGAAAGGCGTTAAACAAGGCTGCGTAATGTCACCGTGGTTATTCAATATATACATGGATAATTGTATGCAAGAATTGAAAGAGATGGGATTGGGCGCGAAATTGAGTAATCTGGAAGTATGTTGCCTGTTGTATGCTGATGATGCGGTGCTGATTTCTAACAGTATGGAAGATCTACAGTCTCTCGTGTCTAGGATGAACAAAGTATGTATGAAAAATGAGTTAATGATGAATGTAAGTAAGTCTAAAGTCATGGTATTTGAAAGAGAGAGTATGAAAAATAGTTGTGAATGATTAGTATTTGGAGCAGGTGGATGAGTTTGTGTACTTGGGAAGTATGTTTACGAGAGATGGAAGGGCTGACAGAGATATTGAAAGGAGGGTAAATGCAGGCAACTCTATTAATGGAGGACTGAACGCCGTTGGCGCCAACAAAAAGCTGTCTGAGTGCTGGTACCTACCCTGATGTATGGCAGTGAGGCATGGAACTGGCAGAAGAAGGATGAAAGTAGACTGAATGCTGTAGAAATGAGATCCCTGAGGCGTATGTTTGGTAAAACCATGTACGATCGTGTGAGAAATGTGGAGATCCGCGAAGAATGCAAGGCTGATGTAAGCGTGATGAGTAAGATTAAGAAAGGGACGCTCAGATGGTTTGGCCATGTAGAGCGAATGAACGAGGAAAGGAGTGTAAGGAGATTATATGACGCAAATGAGAATGGAAGAAGAAATCGGGGACGCCCGAGGAAGACATGGCACGACCAAGTGAATCAGATACTTGAGTCGGGCCATGTGAAGAGTCAGAATAATAGAAGAGCATGTATGAGACGATGTATGAATGTGAATGAGGCAAAGAGTGTGTGCCAAGATCGAGTTGTTTGGCGGTCCGTCCTCTCTGCCTACCCCTGCGGGGAAACGGCGTGATGGTTAGTTAGTTATGCAGAAAAACTTGTAGTCAATTAAACAAAATGTTAAAGTTTTCTGGGGAACTTCACTTGGGGTGACCTATGCCAAGGGTTTTAATTATCCAAAAAAGGTTCTCGGGCGGCGATATCCATGCCCGCCTCCGAAGTTGAGTTTTGTGACTTAACCCTTCAAAAAATTGTCATTTTTTTCAGGTGGTCAAAATATTTTCGCTTTACAATAAAATGCAAATATTTGGAATATTTCTGAGCACATTCAAAAACCAAAAACTGTTATAGAAAGGTGATGAAATACGCTTACAAATTATAGAATTCGAAATAAACATTTTTTTTATTTAAAAAATTTTGCGTACAAACATAAAAAAGTTTTCAAAATGGCTCACCTGATAATAAAAAAAATAAAAACACATACATATTTTATTACACAAATGTACAACAAACACATATTGTATCCTCACTTTTTTGACGCTGTATGTAAAAATAATTTATAAAAAATTCCCGTTGTTTCAATTTTTTTTTCAATTTGCGATTCAAAACTTTGTGTATTTTACTTTTTTGGTGGCTATTTTTTAGATTGGAATATAAAGCGTTGTGTTTTTCCTTTCTAACACCGATTAGAACATATTTCTAACTATGATAGTAAGGGAGTTACAGCGTATTTACGCTCCACCCCGTAGTTACGAAAATTAATTAAAAATTTTACGCTTGCTGCATTTCGTAAATTTCCTAATTAGCAAATGATGTATTGCACTCGGGTGAAAATTTTAGGCCCGCCATACTACACTTAGAGGGGTTCAACTACACTTAAAGGTGATTGGATCGACAGATGATCCCCCGATAGCTGCTCCCCCGAAATTATAATTATTACAAAATTTATTTTTTATTATTTATTTTTTACTGAATTTTATTGAAATGTAAGATATTATGTCAAATAAATAAATAAATATGTTTTTTTGTGCATTATTTACCAATCTCAACCTAAAATCGACTTAAAAATGCCTTAATGCCTTAGTCGGTATGGATATCATAGTGTCGATTTTTTGTACTTGTAATTTATACTTTTGTTATTCGGCGCTACATCCTCTCTGCTCACTCCTTCGGGGACTTTTAGTTATGTTTTGTGTAGTTAGGTATACCGTATTTTCCCTAAACCGACTGCATATTGTATATGAGATTAAAATAGATAAAGAAATTATTAAAATATCAGATCAACCACAAAAAGTTTGTAATTATGTAAACAATTATTTCGCTAATGTAGGCAAGGTCTTAGCGAGTAAAATCACAACAAACTACGATACCTCTAAATCCGCAAACCACCACACACACACAGGTATTGATCCATTTAAAATACCATACATTACCCGAAAAGAAACACTTAAACTTATAAATGACCTAAAAAATACAAACTCACAAGGCAGTGACAGAATTTCACCGATAACATGTATGCATGCGATAGCCTCTGTAACAGACTTCCTCAAAACAAATATAGACCAGGGCAAAAAATGCCTTGGAATATTCCTAGATCTGGCAAAAGCGTTTGACACAATTCATCATCAAAACCTATTTGATAAACTAAAAAACATCGGAATCACAGGAATAGAACTCAAATTAATTGAAAGCTATATGGGAAATCGCACTCAGTATACCTCTATAGAAAACACATGTAGTAACAAGGAACAAGTATCCTACGGAGTACCCCAAGGCAGCGTACTTGGTCCAATCCTATTCCTTATATATATTAATGACCTGTGTCACCTCCAAATAGACGGGGAAATTATAAGTTTTGCTGATGACACTGTGTTACTCTTTGAGGCCAAAGACTGGAAAACATTAACCCCAAAAGCAGAACTTGGCTTAAATATTACTAAAAAATGGCTCGACTCTGACTTATTAACTTTAAATATAGATAAAACAAAATTCATAACTTTCAGCATAAATTCGAGAGGCCAACCCTCCAATAACATCCACATTAAAATACATTCCTGTTAATCAACCATTGATATACAGGGTGCGGCAGGGAAACTTGCTGATTTGAATTGGACGCCGACGAGCGAGGCGTGGTCAGAAAGGGGTGGGGAGGGTCTCATTTGAAAGCGGGGGTCCTGAAGTTTTGTTACACTACAAGCCAGTTTGTTTTTGTTGTCGTCATGCGTTGGACAAAGGAACAGGGTGCGTTTGCCGTCGAGGCCTACTTTTCTAACGGTCGTTCGGTGGCCGCCACCCAACGTGCCTTCCGTACTCGGTTCAATATTCATCCCGCGGGTCCCGTTCCTGGGCGGCAATCAATAATTGTTTCGTGGGTGGACACATTCAGGGAAAGTGAGAGTGTGGCAAGAGAAGGCCCAGGAGGTTAACGGATTTCCAGAACTCCAGAAAACGTCGAGAGGGTGAGGGAGTCGTTTTTGCGCTCTTTTTTTCTTCTTCCACATTTTTTCTTCCACAACTTGAAGAAATGGAACTTGAGGACGTATGGTTCCAGCAGGACGGAGCTTTTGAGGGAACACTTCCACGAGCGCCTTATCTCCTTGAGGGGTGACGTACCGAGTACCGTGGCCGGCGCGCTCCCCCGATTTGGCACCCTACGATTTTTTTATGGGGATAACTCAAATCCATGGTTTATAACGGCAAACCCCGGACCCTGCAACACCTGAAGGACAACATCTGCCAAGCCATCACCAACATTCCCGTCGATTTGCTCGAAAGAGTGGAGCGAAACTTCAAATCTAGGGTAGATCAGTGTATCACTAATCATGGCCGCCATTTGCCCGATGTCATTTTGAAAACTACTTAAAACAAAAGTTCAGAATGTGTACTATACCATACAAAAAGAATTAAATCGATATATAAAGTACTTTTTCTTTTATTGACTTTTCAAATCAACAAGTTTCCCTGCCGCACCCTGTATCAACACAAACCCCATGCGACTGCCCCCCAATTACACAAACGGAAAATATTAAATATCTTGGTATATACTTCGACCGTTATATAAAATGGGATAAACATATAGATTCGGTAATAGGAAAACTAAACAAGTTGATTTACTTTTTTTAAAACTTGAGAAATATTTTAAACAGATGTGATATAAATATATATATACCTCGCACTTGCACAATCCATAATGGAATACGGCATTATTGCCTGGGGCTGTGCCAGTAAAAAATACATTAATACACTGTTTAAAGCTCAGAAAACCCTAATAAAAGTAATACTTAAGTTACCAATACTAACACCCACATCAATCATATTCGAAAAATTCCCAGTGCTGAAAATTCAAAAATTACATTCAAAACAAATACTAACTTTCCTTTACAAGAACTTATCCATATTTAACATTTCACAAAAATCTCGCAATACTAGAACAAGACACGCTCTCCAACTACAAATACCAAAAACAAACACATCCTTTGGACAAAAACACTACAGATACCAGGCTATAAAACTATACAATTCTCTTCCTACACAATATAAAACAACTAATATTAATGAATACAAAAAAACATAAGAAACTGGCTACAATCTTTCTAACTTTTAATTTATAATTTTTGTCGAATTGAAGTCGATTTTATATTTTGATTTTTATTGTTTTTCTTTTTTATATTAGCCATTAACACTCTTTTGTTTTACTATTCACAATTTATAATTTACATCTGGAAAATGTCCTCCACAACACAGGTGAACTCCTAGAGTGGAGGACAATATATTATACCTTTGTAATGTAAATGTACTAAGAATAAATAAATAAAATATAAAAATACCGGGGATCAGTTGTCATGGAACCTTGAAGGTTTATGGCGGGCCTGTGTTTTCATTGCCCACATTCGAAAAAAAAAAACACTTAAATTAAATCTCTAAAGCTCCGTAAATTATTATTGCTGCTGTTGAGGATTTTGCTTATTTTTGTGGCTGTTGTACATTTAAATTTCGAAATTGAGGCGGCCCCGAGCGGTTGCCTTGCTGCCCAGACGGTACCTACCCACATATTTTGTAACTTATGTCAAATTTATTTACTAAATAATGTTGATTGATCGATTGTAACTTCTTCCCTTTTCTTACAAACGACGCACAGTGATTCGTTTCATACATCCTAGACGCTAAAAACTCTTACACATTATTAAATTATTTTTAACCCTCAATTGAGGTGTAGTCAATACTAATTTATTGAAAATTAGTGTTAAAAATGATTAATTTTTTTTCCTATAGTTTTTTTTTAATTTATTTTTTTCTATAATTTTTAAATAATGTATTAATAGAGTATTTGAGGTTTATAATAAAACAATTATATGTAAAAAGTTTAAAAAAACGTGTATTTTGAGTGTAAGAAATTGCTAAAATTACGGTCCATTTTCTGCTTATATTCAAAGATATAAGCCTTATTTGGTTTTTCAACTTTTTTCACCACTTGCATTGAGCTTATTAAGTTCAAATGTACTTAAAATTTTGTTAAACATTCCCTCAAGCTTTTCTTTCTTTGGCAAACTCTCCATGTCACGAACAATTCTAGCCTGGAAATCTCGTATGTTGTTCCTGTAAAATGAAAATATAATAATAATGTGGATTCGTGCGGGTTAATATGGAAACTGATATGAATAGAATATTAGTTGCACTATTTAAAAAAAAAAAAAAAAATATCGTGCGATTTTGATATACTCTCTAAGATAAACTCTCGATATATTCAAAATTTAATATTTTTTAGGCCAAAAAAACAAAACTTATATTTAAAAAACAACTAAAATTATTCAAATAAATAAAAAGAACTTATTATAAAAATAAAACAACACTTTGTATTTAACCACGAATTTATTATTTATGTATCTACCGGTTTCACTTAGACCAAGCTTCCTCAGGATAAAATAATAACTAAATATTAAGACAGAGTTATCAGTTATATATAAGTTGAGCGACAGAGGGAGAAAGAATATGACAAAAGAACATAGTTAGATAGAGACAAAATATTTGAAGGCGGTACAATAGATAATCAATTAGAGGGAAGGAGAGAACAATATACATCTAAACACAAGTATCCAACAGTTAACGGGATTCAACTAACTAATAAAGTTTTTGATGTATTAGGACAATATTTAGAGTAATGCTAATTTATTAATAATTAAGGACCTCAGAAAAACAATATAATACGTATATACACATCATGGGCTGGAATGGATTTTAGGGAACAAGTTAAATATAGGGCTATAGGGTGTATTTTTTTGATTTGATAAATTTATTTGATTATTAAGGAGGAATTCTGACATATTAGTATTTAATGATTTTCTTATTTCCAAGGCTTCTAAGTTATCTAATTTGTTACCAATATTGTTTTTATGTAAGATGCCAGTTCCTGAAATTTTATTAAAACTGTGGTCTGCTGAGATTAAGTGATTTGCAAGCTCAGAGAAACCTTTTCCATTCAAACAGCGTAAATGTTCTTTTACCCTAATATTGACATTACGTGCTGTTTTTCCAATATATAAAGTAGGACAATCATTACAGGTAAGTTTATAGATACCCGAATGAGATAAACTATCTTCTTTATTTAATTAAATGAAGACAATATAAGCGAAACTCAATCGAAAATCTGAAAACAGAAAAATCAGAAAAAGATATTGACACATCTGGTCAATATCTTTTTCTGATTTTTCTGTTTTCAGATTTTCGATTGAGTTTCGCTTATATTGTCTTCATTTAATTAAATATTACAATTTGAGGTTTTACTCATAAAGTTAAAATAAAAATAAAAATATCTTCTTTATCTTTAGTATTGACACATCGTCAACGTATCTTTTCCATACCAGCACGTTTTTGCGGAGAGGGGATTTGGAAGAGAAAATTCTATTTTCAAGGTTATCCACTCAGCCTTTCATTCAATGGTACACAGATTAGTTTCTGTGCCACTGTCTATATATTAACTTTTCAAAAGAATTATCTCTGATTAAGCAAATAGCGGCTAATAATGGCTACGACCCGGACTTAATTACTAAAATACTTAATAAAAAACAAAAACAAATAGCTACTAATAAATTCCTTTATAAAAGCACCCCGACCATCAATAACGATACTCAAAAATACAATTGGCGTAGGATTTTATATATAAATAATTTTTCTAACCTAAGCGTTAGGAACCTTCCTTTAGACATTAAACCGGCCTTTTACACAAACAATAACCTCGGAAAATTTTTAGTCAATACTAAAGATAAAGAAGATAGTTTATCTCATTCGGGTATCTATAAACTTACCTGTAATGATTGTCCTGCTTTATATATTGGAAAAACAGCACGTAATGTCAATATTAGGGTAAAAGAACATTTACGCTGTTTGAATGGAAAAGGTTTCTCTGAGCTTGCAAATCACTTAATCTCAGCAGACCACAGTTTTAATAAAATTTCAGGAACTCGCATCTTACATAAAAACAATATTGGTATCAAATTAGATAACTTAGAAGCCTTGGAAATAAGAAAATCATTAAATACTAATATGTCAGAATTCCTCCTTAATAATCAAATAAATTTATCAAATCAAAAAAATACACCCTATAGCCCTATATTTAACTTGTTCCCTAAAATCCATTCCAGCCCATGATGTGTATATACGTATTATATTGTTTTTCTGAGGTCCTTAATTATTAATAAATTAGCATTACTCTAAATATTGTCCTAATACATCAAAAACTTTATTAGTTAGTTGAATCCCGTTAACTGTTGGATACTTGTGTTTAGATGTATATTGTTCTCTCCTTCCCTCTAATTGATTATCTATTGTACCGCCTTCAAATATTTTGTCTCTATCTAACTATGTTCTTTTCTCATATTCTTTCTCCCTCTGTCGCTCAACTTATATATAACTGATAACTCTGTCTTAATATTTAGTTATTATTTTATCCTGAGGAAGCTTGGTCTAAGTGAAACCGGTAGATACATAAATAATAAATTCGTGGTTAAATACAAAGTGTTGTTTTATTTTTATAATATAATGTCTAACCACAAAGTAATTGCTTCTTATGAAAAAAAAAAAAAAAGAACTTACTTTGTTTTACGTCACTTTATTGTTATTTTTCATTCAGCCCTATTATAAGTATGTTTCCCGTTATCCCACTCGCTCTTCCCCCACTTCCCTCCCACAACTGACACACTGTCCCACTCTAATTTACTGTCTCTTTCTTGTATAAATATTTCCGCACTGTCCCACTCTAATTTACTGTCTCTTTCACAATTTGTATATATATATATATGTATTACCCTGTATTTGTCAGTATTTTTATATTCAGTCCTGATGAAGGTACGGAGGTACCGAAACCGGTAGACGGAAAAAAATAACAATAAAGTGACGGTAAAACAAAGTAATTTCTTTTTATTTATTTAAAATGTCAAGTCACAATGTGTTTGCTTCTTTTGAAAAAAAAATAAAAAAATTATTTACACTGAAGTATTAAGAAAAAACTTTAAAACATACCTTCCAAAGTAGCCACCATTTTACAGAACCGAAAAAAAAACACTTTTCAAACTTAGTATACAATTTTAAACGTCGAGCTGTGACAAGCGAATAAATACAAATGATAATTTCAAAACACATTATTCGACTTTAGGCCTCTGGTATGAGTCAATGCGTGCACTAATCACCCCAATTAAGCATGCATTTATTATCCTGTCTATCTGGTAATGTCGCCTTGACGTCATTGTATGGGAATTCAAAAGTGACTTATTAGCGTCTAGCTTGTATGAAACGAATCACTGTGCGACGCCTGTATCAGAGAAAGATTACGATAGAACTTTCAACTATCTATCTATCTGTCTATTGAATGCCACAAACAGAAAAGTCGTAACACATTGGAATATCAAGTTATTTGAATATGTTTTTGTGGTGTCTCCAAAGACGATATCGCTTAATTCTATAATTAGGTAACTCTAGTTACCGCAAGGATTTTTCCAAGTTTCGTTTAGGCAACTAAACTTGCTAAAATTTTAATGCTACATGCCAGTTGCATTTTTGTATGTAACAACTAGGCAAGTCATTCCATTTTTGTAAAAAAATAATTAGCCATTTTCTGATATATCCATAATTCAAATATTATGGTACCCAACACACAAATGTACTATTTAATCATACTTTTCAGTACAAATATACAACAACCGATTTACCGTCTTATAATCAACGCATATGATTTAATTTCCAAATAAAGCTTATTTCTGAGTTACCTAGTTGTATTAATTACCCTACGATATTATGACTTCTTCTCCCCTTTTGTAATGAACCACGTATGCATGTAACAGAATGAGAAGTTTCAAGGGATCTCTCACGGTAGGCCGATAATAGTCCCATACATTGAAACTTTGGACTTCCATTGGAACTTTGAACAATATATAAATTAATTTAATCCCCGTATATTGTGAATAACGGTTGAGCTTCGATGTTCGGTTGATTTCTTTCATTTATCGATCATTTGAAGTTGAAGCCTTTTATGGCCATTGCGGTACATAATACATAATATATAAAAAATGTTATGTACCTCATATGACTTCAGGCGTGCATAATATATGTTTTCTGCAGTAACAGAATAAATGCATTTCGGTGAACGCAGTGCGACTGTGGTGGGTGTGTGGGCGGTTCCGGTTTGCGATATGCGTTTTTTATTCTTACCTTTTTCAACACGAGAGTATGGCGATGTGGATACAGCACAGCGATGGGTATACGAATGTTATACAAACGCAACATAAATCTAAAATAAAGTTTTTGCACGGTGGTATGGTGTATGGACCTAACTTACTAGCGGCAGCGATATAATCGAAAGGCCCTGGCATCCCAAAGGTGACAGACAGGCCCTGAGGAAAATTATTACCCTCTGCACCTCCTATGCGGAGCATAAAAATAAAAATAACTGTACCCAGCGATGCACGCAAGTGATGCACTACTAAGCAATGCAAAATCAGATGATTTTGGTTTAAAAATTAGATCGCTTTGAAATATTTTAGATGCTTTAATTAAATACTTCGAGTAGAACACATATTTGCCTGAAATAATGAGTATTTTTTAATTAGTCTTTGTCCAGAAAAAAATATAACACCAGGCCTATAAAAGCTGCTTTAAAGATCAAAATCTCTAACTTACGAATCCCTTATCGGTTATGGTTTTATTGTGTAATATGGAAAATTAAATTGTTTAGAGAATGTTCGTAAAACATTTTGTATTTATTGAAACGGCTGGTGTTAAACGGAAATTTAAACCTTATCGCCATCTACATAAGGGAACGTACCCATATTACGTGACCAAATTTTTGCAATTTTTAACCCCCCCCCCCCCCCCCCCGGTGACCAAAAACCTAAGCACTCCGCCTCATTTGTACCAAGCGTGGTATTTTGAAGACCCCCCCCTAAACGTGTCACGTAGTATGGGTACGTTCCCTAAGGAGTGTTATTATTAGCAAGCTGATCCCGAATTTTACATGATGTGGTGCATCGCTTAACCAGAATTATTGTCTGAACATTATAAAAGAAAAGAAAATAATTAAATTAACTAAATAAAACATCATACTTCACATCTTTTTCCAACCTGACTTCACTGAAATCTAATCTAACCTAAATATATACTCTTCTAGACGATTAATTACCCACCTTGACAAACCTCCAGTAAAAATTTTAGCTTTCATAAAAAAAAATTATAGATTAACATATTTAAATCTTACTTCTTAGTATTTTATATTTTTATATAGTTATATTTTAGTATTTTATTTTTTATATATATTTTATATAGTATTTTATTTTTAACTTAATTTTTTTTCTTTTTTATAATCCTTTATATATTTATATATAAATGTATATATATATGTATATATGTGTGTTTGTATGTATTTATATGTATTTGTGTATGTATGTGCATATGTATTTGTATGTGCATACGTATACATATATCTTGTTATATTTTACCTTAAATATTTTTATCTTTTTTCTTTCTCTTGTTTCTAATATCTTATAATTTCTATTTCAAACCTATATTTTGTTCTAGTTCATACACTGTATAACTTATATCATGTATGATTACCTTAACACGGGCATTATTAGCCTAGTATGGTAATCAAGAAAAAAACTTAAGTGTATTTTCAAAAATTGTATGAAATAAAAAAAATAATAAAAAATAAAAAATTGTAGGAACTGTATTTTTGTCACGGTTTTACATTTTTAATTGATTGTAGCGGGGATGTTTTGATTGTAAGCAGCTTCTAATATTTTTATTAGTATCATAAATGACTTGGATTGTTTACCCTCTATATACATGACACATGACCGTTACTAAAATAATAATATACATGATTATTATTTTATTCGGTTTTATTGGTAGTGCTATAGAACTGTTGTGAATTCCGATGGCAAAATGAATCCTATATTTTGTAAGACATCCTCGGTAGTTCTTTTTTATTGGTTTCAGACTGCGCAAGAATCGTTCGAATAATAATAAAATTAAATCAAGGTATGTTTTAACTGTTCCAATTGCGTCAAAAATATTTCGACGGACATTATTTTTCGTCGCTTTTTGTATCTTCAAAGGTAGGTCATAAATCTAATTGTCGAAGATGCCGAACGAACTGTGAAGTCATGATTGGCGACTGGCCGGGGTGTCGATTAGGGTTTTAAGAAATTAATACCAACTACATAATATAACCAGAGTATCTGGTTTCTGTGAGAAGGGACTAAATCCGATATCTACCTAGGAAGGTTTAAGAACCAAAAGTACAAAATATAAGTTATTCAATCAAATCTTGTTTTTCTGTAAATAAAGTTAAATTGAAGATCTCTAAATCGATATCTGGGCATTTTACGATTTTGTGAATTAAACTCATAAAATACTCGGCTAAGTTTACGGCCGTACATATCCTGCTACCAAGAAATCAAGCTATTTTTTCCATCCATTTGATCATTCAAATCACTTGCTTGAAGATCTTATTGTAATTCTGGATACCCCGCTTTATTCTCATCAGTCTTTTCAATTTTCATCAAGGGTGTTTTCAAAGAATTCGAAGTTGTTAAATCACAACCAATAGCACACATTTTAGTTATAAATTCAAATTATTCATAATATCTATCAATGCGTATATCATGTTTGGTCACTTTATAGAAGAGACAAAAAACTTACGGCGATTTTATATAAATGGGGGGGACATTTGAGATGTGCAGGAAGAGACCGGGCGGCATTTTGTCCATACAAACGCATTCCCCCTTTCTGGATTTTGACACTACTCCAAATTGTCTGGTTTGAACGTCATCAATAGACGTTCAGTATACAAACTGGAAAAGTATTTAAAAAAAAAGGAAAATGTACAGATATATAGTATTTTCTTCTGATACAGTTAGTAAAAAAATGTTAAAAATAATGAAAACCTCGATTTTGATGATTCTATTTATTTCTTTCGCTCAGTATTCTGGGGAGTAAGAACCGCAGTGACAGCAACAATCTGATAAAATAGGTAAGTACCTATTGTTCAAATTTCTCTTACGACCGGCTTTTGGTTTAACTGTTTTGGTCCTACTATTTCTTATTGAAGTGAAAAAATTTCTACTGATGTTTATTTATTGCCGCCATCGAATGGCTTTTCAGGATTATTTAGGTACAAATGCGACAATTGTTTGCCTTCGAAGTTAAGTCGTGTAAAGAGTTACAAAAGTAAATTTTTTTTACCTAGAATATGTATGATGCTGCATAATTTGGTATTGAAAGTATCGCTTTGTTTGAACCGTGTGTTTATACACCATAACCATAACGTCTCCTTTGGATATGTTATGTTATCTGCCTTTGCTGCAACAGAGTGCAAGTCATCCTCCCTGAGCTTGCTGCATGTTGCTTGTTGGCTTGCTGGCTTGCTGCCTTGCTGCCTTGCTGCCTTGCTGCCTTGCTGCCTTGCTGCCTTGCTGCCTTGCTGCTTGCCGCGTCAGCGTCAACGCACTCATTATGCGCTGAGAGCGTGTCGTTAGATTTCGATTATAGGCAATCTTCGTGTTTCGAAATCAAATAACCCTTCATTATCCCGCCGCGCCTTTTTACACATTCATTCGTCCTGCGTCCGGAGACGTGAAAGAAAATTAACCAAAATACTAAATCACAAGAGTAGCTTTTATACTCTTCACACACATTACTTTGAAGGTTGCCTTATCACGATTTTGACGGATGAATTTAGGATTTTTACTCAATACATGACATGAATTTTTGTAAATAAATTTTTTTTAATTTAAAAAAAAAACTCGTTTTCTGAACTCTTTTAATAAACTCTTTTTATAAATCGCCATAGATAGATAGCCTGTTTGTGAACGCAAATTATGCGCCGTAACATATTGAAAATGTTTGTTCACTGTGGAGGTAAATGTATTCATTTCAGAAAGGTATAAGTAAGAAGATTTCGTTTTATCATTAAGACAGTATCTTTAAGGCCCATTAACTAGCGGCCGAGAATTCACATTTTGTAGAAAGATGGTCTTGAGATAGCACCCTTGCAACTGTACAGCGCGGTTCCGATGAGAAAATCGATTTTATTATTCAAAATTTACTTTAAAATAGCAATAAACGCGTGATCATAAAATTATTAACATTATGCACTATTTGTAATTATTTTTTATCTTAAGTATTTAATTTTTCAATGATAATGTCTAACCAAAATAAGTATGTAAAAATATCTGATATACATTAGTTTGTAAAACCGTAAATAAATAGACAAAGTGAAGTATTTTGAATTTGTAAAGCAAAAATGTGTTGTACAGTACTACATTACATTTTGTTTGAAAATTTAATACCAATGGCCATCGGCAACGACATAACTTATTATAATAATATTTTTTTTTTTTTTTCAAAATTTAAAACATTAAAGAAAGCCAATATTAGGTTCAATTTTTTACCATACCTAACTTTTATTGTGAAAATTTTTTGGGTTATTGTGTCACGATAATACTCCTGGATGTGAAAAACTCAAATCACATACCTACCTAACTTTATTTAGTAAAATTGAAAACAATTAAAAATTTTCCCACTTATATGAATAATGTTTTTTTTTTGTTCCAGGATAGCAAGAAGATAATGGATGCCGCTAGCAGGACAGACTCCCGGGGGCTGTAGTGCCCGCTGGCCACTGCCCGCTGCCCGCCTTCAGTGAGCCTGAGTCCGCTGCGCTGGTGCCGGTGCTGCTGGTGCCGCCAACATGGGCAACAAGTGCTGCAGCAGGCGCCATGATGCCGACAGACCCCTGGGTGAGCAAACAACACCTATATTTATTTATTCATACAAGCGTTTTTGGAATTCAGAAATCAGAATTTATAATTATTAGAATTCAGAAAAATTGCCCCGAACATCACTTAAATGCCAAAAAAATGTCTGTGAAAGATTAATGTGGTTTAAAAACCAGTGAAGATATTTGTGAATGTTTAACTAAAATTCCAGTAAGTACTTATTTTATATTCATTTTGATAGCCTCCATCGCATCACGGGTTCAAATCCCGGTGGGTGCAGGTGCAAGTAATTTTTTTAATTTTTTTTTTTTTTTATTAGAAAATAGTTTTTTTTCTTGTTTACATTGCACCTGCAAAGCTACTGCAAGTAGCTTGTCGGCAGGAAAATAGTGTGGACAACAACATGATACAATATACAATGTTTTACAATAGAAGAAAAAAATATTGCAATTTAATAAAAAACATAATAAAAACATAAATAAGTATAAAGAAAAAAAAAATAATTTTTTTTTTAAAAATTAAATATTAATAATTAAAAATTAAAAATGCACGAGGAGTCAAGTCAATACATAAAATCTGATTCCAATAGCCATGTTCTAAACAATAGTGCAAATTTAGGTGTCGAGCAACATTTTTTCAAATCATATGGCAGCATATTAAAAATAAGTGGTACAATGTGTTCAAGAGTTCGCTGGCCATGTTTATTAGAAAATCTAGGTACTATCATCCCTTCATTTTGTGTAAGCCTAGTATTGTACATGTGATCCACCATTGTTTTGTATGGGTTATCTAAGATATGTTGCATACAGATTTTATACCAAAAAAGAGCTCTAATAGGTAACACATTTATGGATTTATACATAATTGTGATATTTTGCCGCTGGTCATAAACTGCTTTGCTGACGAGTAATTTGACCATAGCGTTTTGAATTGACTGTACATGTTGGATGTTTGTTTTACATGAGTGCCCCCAAGACGTTATACCATATCTCACGTTAGATTCAGCCAGGGACAAATAGATTAGTTTCATGGTTTTGATGGGTACATAATATTTAAGTTTATAAAGTTTGCCTACAATCGCTCGAAGGCGCTTACATAGCTTAACAATATGGATATCCCATTTCATATTACAATCCACCGTCACCCCTAAGTAGACATATTCTTTGACTAGGTCAATACTTCCACAGGCGCAGGGCTGTATACAGTTATTGTGTATGCAGTCAAAGTTATGGGATACTAATGATGGTGCTATTGCATATCTGGCATGAGGCGATCTTATGTGCATTAGTTTTGTTTTTTGTGCATTTATAACTAAGCCAGAGTCGTGAGACCATTTTAGTAATGCTATGAAGTCCTGCTGTAGCATATTCATGGCCGTGAGCAGATCCCTATGTGAGATGACAAGTGCTGTGTCATCCGCATATACATAGTGCTTGATAAAAGAAAATACTTTATTCATAAGAGAGACAAATACTATGTATAATGTTGGACCTAGGATAGAGCCCTGCGGTACACCAGTAGACAATGATCCCACTTTACTCAATTTTCCATTTATTTTGACCTGAATTTTACGATCACTAAGGTAGTTCTTCAAAAGTTTAAGAAAACGTCCTCGCACCCCTATCGCCTCCAGAACTTTAAGTAATTTTGTTGGATCTATAGTATCAAAAGCTTTCGAATTGTCTATAAACAAAACTAATAATTGTTTTTTATCGTTTAGTTCATTATTTATGTAATTTGAAAAATCTTGAAGTAACAGTTCAGAGCTCTTCTTTTTTTGAAAGCTATATTGGTGTGGATCTATTATTGAGAAATTGACTGATTGTATGTCATTTCACAATTTATTCATTTCAAATAATGTATTGTGTTTGCGGCACATTCCAGACTGGAAGATACTATCAGTATTGCCCTGGTGTAAACCCGTCGTTCAGAATTGAATTGTTGCTTGAAATGGCTTTAGCCGTGATTGATGACCAGATCTGAATAGCCAGATACTTTCCGAAATTCCTCGTCCCCTTTCCACTACTACCTTCAGCCTCACAACATACCCTAAGTCAAGAACTTTTTTCGTTAGAAACCTTTTACATTTTCTTTTACCTACATAGAACAAAAATCTATCTCCTATTCTAATCTATCTTCCTTTCAGGGGATATAGAAAGTTCCCAAAATATTCTTTCACTTATATTCTCGCCATCAGCTCGATTGCAGGTTTCTTTTGACTTAAAACTAACAACTTGGAGCTAGAGGAATATGAGGGCTAAGTGGCGTAAGAAGTGTATGAGGAGGTTGAAGCTTAAACGTAGGATGATACGTGCAAGATCCAAATGTACTAAGAACTCTACCCTCACCATCCCATAGCATCCATCATGAAGTCCCTAGGATGCAGTTTCAACAACATCTACAGTGACTTCTAAGCAAGCAACAACTGGGTTTCTTCTGGCATTTAAACTTTTTTAAACTTAAATAAAAAAAAATGAAAAATGATAGACCATTAATTAATTACATCTTGACACTAACTAACTTTAAATATACACCTGTATAGTAATACATTACTATGAGATTGTTTAATCCTAGATTACAAACCTTCGCCGAATCGATGATGCTGAAAAATAATAATTATTGTTGTAACAATTATTTAATGCGTTAACGAGATGAAAATTTTGTATAAACATTAGCATATTTTTTATACACCCTGTATAAAACAAGCACGTCTATTGTCACGACCCTCCAGCATTTAATTTGCTTGATTATACCATGCTTTCACCAACTATGTTTCACTCATCACAGAGGTCCACATTAATATTGTTTGTCTCCGCTATTATTCTAACAATCGTCCAATCTTTGTTCCAGTCTACCCCGCTTTCAAGAAGAATGAATCTGGTTTCGGAGGAGTGGGGCTGGGAGGGGGCGTGGGGGGCACCCTGGAGACCCGCTATACGGGGGAACCCAACAACAGGCTAGGCAACCGCAGAGGGGCGGACATTGTGCGAACTAGGACGCCCTGTAAGTAACAAAACACTATATTCTTTGTTATTTTTTACCCGTTCATAAATAAACTAATTTTATCCATTCATCCATACTCTCATAAAGGTTTATCATCTAATTTGAAAGCCAATCTTCTAACTAATGCTTACTTATTGTTATTACCATTGCTGTCACAAATTTAAAAGAAATGTGCATCTATATTTTTTACGGTTCCATGACAACTCAACAAAGTGGCATTTCATGACTTCTACATAACACATTTTTTTAATTGACTGATCTCTGCTCGATAGACACTTCATTTTGAAAATAATGACAATTGGCAAATTATGATTCTTGTTATTTTTAAAAACAATATTTGTCACAAGAAAGCAACACTACTGTAACCGCCATTACCTACGAAAATACTTTATAAACACCATTTTGCATGGTTTTTTCCTGCGTCGATCTATCTGACTCTACGACGATAAATAAGAACTGCATGACGTTGGAAAAACTAGCCGTTTTGTCAACAATAGGTTTTTTAACTGATGTACACACCTCAAAATCCTCAAAAGTATTTTCGTAGGTAGTGGTGGTTACAGCAGTATTGCTTTCTTGCGAATATATTTGCATGAATTAACCATAATATTGACTAAGAACATTCTAAATTGTTATTTCACATATGTATTTTTTAATTCAACTGATTATTTGATATTTAAAATTAACCATTATTATAATTTTTTTAGTAAATCATTTCACAGTTTTTTGTGTCAACACATCTCTATCTAACGTCCCCACGAAAAGTCGAACATAGAATATTTTTGTGAAATATCGCCCAAGTGGTAATTTATAAAGCAAAAAAAATAACTTAAGTCAAGTAAAATATGTAAAAATATTTTTACATAGTGTTTTAATCTTCTAAATAAATGTGTACATTTATATATTTATTAATTTCTCTTTGTCCACTGCTAACTAAGCGACCATAAAGCTGCAAGGGTGGGCAGAGGGGGTTAACCACCAAATAACTCGGTCTTGAATCTTATTAAATAATTGTCCGGTCATTGACTGAGTTGCCAAATAATGCTTTTTGCTATTTTTAAATTTCTCTTTGTGCACCGCTATCTAAGCACCATAATGCTGCAGGTGTGGGCTGAGGGGGTGGACCACCAAATAACTCGGTCTTGAATCTTACTAAATAATTGTTCGATCTTTGACTGAGTTGCCAAATAATGCTTTGGGTTCCCATCTAAAAGTTTTGGATTCAATTCCTCTTCAGGCTCCATCATTGCACAAGCAACATCTTTGACCCCTAATGATGGCAGTAGGAATTTTCAAATATTGTCATGTTATTCAAAACTGGGGAATGTTTGTCTTTAAAATAATCCTAATCCTTGGAACGAATAACCATGGTAAGATTAATTTAAATTTCTAGCCGTTTTCATTTTATTTACTTTATTATTATTATTTCAAGTATGTAGTTACAACATGTATATTATGTATTACACCCAGCTCACGCTTCCAAAGGCTCGCGTCGCGTGGTGAAGGCGCTGTGCGGTTATGCGGCGCGCGCTGACACGGACATCTCGTTCCGCAAGGGCGACCGCATGGAGGTGCTCTCCGACACGGAGCCCGACTGGTGGCGGGTGCTCCATCTCACCTCGCGCCTGGAAGGACTCGTGCCCGTCAACTTTGTTGCCGAGGAGAGCTCCGTGGAGAGTGAAGAGTGAGTCAATTGTATCAGCCAATTAAATCGAAATCTTGCTATGAAAAACCTGAATGCAAAACACTGATGCACAACCAAACCCCTGCCTATTTCGTGTTTGTGTGGCCCATGATTTCTTTTGTAAGACCAAACAACCAATCCCATAGAGTATTTAACCACTCAGGAATTGGGCGTATTTTGTCAGAAGGTCAAAATATTTCAGTTTTGCAATAAAATCTAAAAACAGTTTTTGAAAGGTGATGAAATATGTTTACAAATCGTCACCTTAATTCTTGTTTGTTCAATAGACCATTAGAAATTTTTACAGGAGGAGAAGGTTTTCTGTCATTATTTCAATGAAACATTATGGTAGGTGTTTAAGATAAAGCTATTTCCGTAAAGGTAAAGTTCTCATTAGTTCTAATAATTTTTAGTAACCACTCAGCAAACATAAGCTCAGGTACGGGGGCTCCATCGAAACCAGAGTTAAGTTAGCCTCTCAGAAACTGGGCGTACTGTACAGGGCCCGCAGATACTTTAATAGTACACAACTACTAACCCTGTACAAATCGCAAGTGCGCCATTGAATCTGGCAACCACCTCTGGTCTGGAGCTCCAAAATACCTGAAAAAAAACCCTTGACTCTGTGCAGAAACGGGCGGTCCGTTTGATAGATTCTTACATCTTAACAGACGCACTGCAATCATTAGAGCACAGGCGTCAGGTGGGAATGCTGTCCTTGTTCTACAGGTATTACAATGGAAGATGCTCCGAGGAACTAGAGTCATTGATCCCCTCGGCACCGGTGCATAGTCGGGAAACACGCCAAACACGCGCCCAACATTTGTACAGGGTTGACATTAGTCACATGAGAACGGGTCGTTTCTATGACTCGTTCTTGAGTTCAACGGCTCGGCTGTGGAACAATTTGCCAGCCTCTGTGTTTCCTCCCTCCTACAACATGGGTCTCTTCAAGACCTGTGTTCACTCCTTCCTTTCCTCAAAAAGACCCTCCACACAGCATCTTCAAAGATGACAGGGAAAGTTATTTTCCTCAGGGCCTCCTGTGTGGAGTTAATGTAAAAAAAAAAAAGCAGATATACACGTTAATATGACAATAGCAGTCAAGTACAATAAGCATGTTTTCACGTCAACGCGTATGTTTCCACAGAAATCATTATAACTCCGTTATTGTTCTAGTGACATCCCTAAAACAAAAAGTAAAAGGTTGATAATAAATCAAACTGCACATCCCTATTCAAGTTGTCCATAGAAATACATAAAAAGACCTATACTATCAGACATACGGTTGATACATATTTTACCCTATGCCGCTAGACATTGTTAATTTTTATTAAATATTCTTGTATGAAATGATAAAAAAGTGAGATGACTAAATTGTTTATTATACATTTATACGATAGAAGTATTGTTTTTTTACATAATCCGTGATTTTAGTACCGTTTTCACATAAAAACATCAAGTGAGCCCTTTTTACATTTTTTTTATGCTTGCATTCCAAATTTTAATATTTAGAAATGTTAATATTTATTTGTAATATAACATTTGAAAGCTTATTTCGTAACCTTTGAAAAACAGTTTTTAGTATTCGGCTACGTTCAGAAATGTTTCATTTATAGAGCTTTAATTGTGAAGCGGAAATAACACAAAGTTTTCATAAATCTGACATTTCGTTTAAGACGTAAAAAATGCATATTCGCGATAGATCAGAGTGGTGATCAGGCGCGGCCGGTGCCTTAAATTTTTGGTGGTTCACCGATTTCATCAAAAACGTAATGTACTTATGTAATTTATATAAATGCACTATCTTACTTATTTATAGAGAAGATCAATTCTTCGATCCCTTTGCCGAGTGAAGACTTCAATCACCCAATTTTATTTGCAAACAGAGACAGATATACTCACCTGACAAATTCGTTATCCGATAAACACATTTATATTAAAGTTTATGCTTGGAAGATACGACTTTACAAGCGGGGACACTGCATTAAAAAACTTCAGAAATCATAAATTATTTGCTATTTTACACTATGGTTCATTTCTTTTGATATTAAATCTATTAGTATTAGAGGATTAGTGGCAAAGAAGAGAAGGTATTTATTTTGAAAGACCTTCGGATATTAATTAATATCACAATAATTAACACAAGCACAAGCAATTTTAATTTGCAGCGTAGGATGCAAACGGTGGCGGGTGTTTACTGACCCAATGAGCGTCGATATGAAGTTAGCAATAAGTAAAAAAAATACACACACAAATAAAAGGTTACTTTCTGCAAAAAAAAGCAAATAATAAAGTCAGTGCCAAGTATGTAAATCCGCAGCACTCTATCACAAGATAATATTGCACGCATAGCTGACCCGTGACCCGTTGACCCGAGGTTGCATTTTACAAGAGAAATATTATGATTTTACTTAATACTTCTTCAAACCCTACATCGCTCGAGCCCTACGTTCGGATTCTTGGATTCTTTGTTCGGATATCTCCGCTGTCCGTGCGGCGGACTGTCGGTAGGGATGTCGAAAGTGAAAAAAAATATCGATGTATCGATATTTATTAAAATATCAATATCGACGTCGATATATTGAGGAAAAAATATCGATATATCGGTCAAATTTTCAAGAGATTTTGCGTTTTTTATTTAATAGTGTTTTCAGTTCAATATTATCAATAGTAATTTTTATATACAATGTGCTTTTTTTAATGTACAAAAATCTCAATAAAAATGAAGGTATTTTTTATCAGTATTCATTTTTATTAGGTAATAATTACAAAAATATCAAAAACTAAAAAGGTATCTTCTAACTTATATGTAAACTGAGACGCATACAAAGTTTGTATGCATCTCAGTAACATTCTATTGGCGTATTAATCTGTCAAAAAGGACTTCATGTTTGGAACAAGGTAGTCAATAATCATAGACAATTGGGAACCAACACACACGGCTTAGAAAACAATGCCGAAAAATAGCATACATTTCTATGTACGTACCTACACACATGAGATAGTATTAGTGATCACAAATACTAATGCAAAGACAATAGATTTGTAAGCTATTAATAGTTAAAATTTCAACCGCCAGATGTCATGATCCAATACAGTTACTTTTTCTATTCGTTCCTATACGGTTTTGGATTCTAGTGACTTTAAATACATAAATTTCAAAAAATATCGTTTTTGATACAATTTTCGATATTGGATATTTTGTATCGATATATCGGATCAAAAGATATCGGTTAAAAATATCGATACTTTTTCAACAAGCCTAACTGTCAGGGGTATTTGTCTTGATACGTTTTGTCAAAACTACGGTCTGGAGATGTTTCGTATGGGCTGCATATAAAATAATATTAGCCTAACAGGGCGATTAGGTCAAACGCGCAGATTGGTATGTACCTCTCCTCTCCTTCCTTTCCTTAAAAAAAAACCTCCACACAGCATCCTCAAAGATGAAATAGGCCCTGAGGGAAATTATTTTCCTCAGGGCCTCCTGTGTGGAGCTCATGTAAAAAAAAAAAAACACCTCGTTTTCTCGTTCCTAGCCAGTGTTAACCGCGCGGGTGGAATGTTTTTGCCGTATTTATCTACAATATTCTTACATATTTAGTATGTTATTAATTGCAATTTTTAAGATTTTTTTAAAAATATTTTGTTTAATTTTATAATTAAAAACGTTAAGTAAGATTACGATGAGCTGTAAATTGTTTTTCAACTTTGTTGGCGGTTCGTTGCACGAGTGCACTGAGGCACTGGCCGCGCCTGGTGGTGATTAACGTGAGTGATAATTAACTATCATTTTTTATACTTTATTTTTAATTTTAAAGTGGAGATTGAACAAAAGCTAAAATGGTCTGTTGAACAAACAAGAACTGAGGCGACGAAATGTTATATTATTCGAAATAAAAATATAACTTGAAATATTCAAATTTTTAATACAAACATAAAAAAGGTTTAAAAATGGATCACCTAATGTTTTTTTTGTCTAAAATTACAGATAATGTAGAAAAAAAAGCACACATATTTTATTAGGCAAATATATTTAAATGTTATTATCATCTCACATTTTTGTCATTTCATACAAAAAGAGTGAATAAAAAATTCTCAAAATTTTATACATTTTTCTCAAATTGCTATCGGAAACTCTTATTTCATGGGTTTATATCAAATAAATGTTTGTATGGGTAAATTCTATATTTGAATATAAAGCCTAGAGTTTTCTCTTTCTAACACAGTTAAGGGAACTTACCCATACTACGTGACCAACTTTTTGCAATTTTTAACCCCCCCCCGGTGACCAAAAACCTAAGCAACCCGCCGCTCATTTGTATGGAGCGTGACATTTTGAAGACCCCCCCCCCCCCTAAACGTGTCACGTAGTATGGGTACGTTCCCTAAGAACATATTTCTCACCATGATAGTAAGACAGATACAACGATTTATATGAGACCTATTTGAGCTGGGACAAATTTGAACTGGTTTGCATCCTACTAAATTCCAGAAATGCAATAAACTAGTTCGGTGAGACCCCCCCCCCCCCCTCCCATCCACAAAAATCCCCAGAAATGTCAAAAATAGAATGTAGCTGATAAACCTCCCACCCCCTGAAAGTGATAAAAATATTTTTTCATATGTTAATGATAATAATTAAATCAAAAGCAGCTACCTGGGTGCTGCGTTTTGTCTACCTTTGAACTAAACAAAAATTATTTTTGCCCATTCTCTTCTAGCGTTAAAGTAAGACCTTTTTAATGAGAACTTGAAGAAATGATGGCGATTCCTTATCGAATTCTCAAATTATGACCCGCTAAGATGACCGTTGCTTTCTCATAATATAAGCCTTATATGGGTTAAAACATCAATTGAGTCGTGGAGTTACAAAGCCTGCTCTGGAAAATTTTACCAGTTTTGTTACATTCCCAAAAAGTGTTTGAAATGCACTGAAAATATGTAAATATTGTGATATTAATATTTTTCACTAAATAACAGAAGACCTAATGCAACTGCAACCTGCCTCTTCATAACTCATTTATTGGTCACCTTTTTTTGTCTCGTTATTCAACTGACTGCATTGCTAAAGAATCGTCTGTTCCATTCCAGCTGGTTCTTTCCCCTGGTGTCGCGCAAGGAGGCGGACAAGCTGCTGCTGGGGGCCGAGAATCCACGCGGCACCTTCCTTGTGCGCCCTGCCGAGCACAACCCTCACGGCTACTCGCTCTCCGTCAAGGACTGGGAGGACGGCCGCGGATACCATGTCAAGCACTACAAGATCAAGCCTCTGGACAGCGGGGGATTCTACATCGCCACTAATCAGACCTTCCCCAACCTGCCGGCTCTCGTGCTTTCTTATACCAGTGAGTAGATAAATCTTACTTTATTATAACTTACTATTGTGTTGTCAACTTGGCTGTGATACTTAGAGCCGGTACTTTTGTTGGTTTTTAAGCTCAGCTTGATAGATATTTATGTTCATCAAGATGCTATCTGGTGGGAACCTGACAAGAAAGGCCAACTGATTTCCGGTGTATACTAAAATACCGGCCCTAATAAACTCTATATTTTAAATTTGTTCTCCTGAAAGTCAGTGTTAAAAGTGGAAGTTATGTGTGTATTATAGTATTGTTAATTACTCCCTAAGAGAATGTTAAAATGTTAAGTGTGGTCGGTCTTGTTGTATGGATGTGAGACATGGACTTTGAAAGTAAATACATAAATACCATGAACAGGTTAGAAATGTGGATTCACCGGAGAATTCTCAAAGTACCATGGACCGACATGATCACCAACACAGAAATTCTCAGGTGGGCTAGAGCAGATAGAGAACTGCTCATATTAGTAAAAGTCAGGAAAATTTCATATATGGGTCACATACTTCAAGGGGAGAAATATCACTTGCTCCAATTAATATTAAAAGGCAAAATAGAGGGTCGCCGAGGACCTGGTAGGAGACAAATGTCTTGGCTTCGAAATGTACGACAGTGGACCGGTATTAGAAGCGTGGAGGAGCTATTTCTGGCAGCACAAAATAGAGTTTCATTTACCAGAGTGATCGCCAACGTCGGGGGGACGGCTGATAGGGCATACAAAGAAGAAGAATTACTACCTCGTTTCATATCCCGAATCCTTTGTCTGTCTTACTAACATACAACAAAGGAAAATATGTGTGAGGTGTTCAGAATTATAAATAAATTTAGGGTTACCATCTTACTAACAAACAGCAAAGGAAAATATGTGTGATATGAAAACGATTTTTATAGTGTGGATATGAAATCGATTTTTATTATTTTTAATTCATGAAAATTTTAATACATAATATTTATTACATAATATTTTTAATTCAGAATTATAAATAAATTTAGGATTACCATGTATAAATAATGAACAAATGAGGAGTTCAACCAAGAGATACCAAATAATTTATTAATAATTCTGATAAAATGTTAAGAATAATGAACTATTTTTTGTAGAAAATGCCCTGGGCCTGTGCCACGTTCTGGCCAGGCCGTGCCCCAAGCCCGAGCCTCAGATGTGGGACCTCGGCCCCGAGCTGAGGGACAAGTGGGAGATCCCCCGCAGCGAGGTGCAGCTCATCCGCAAACTGGGCCAGGGCAATTTCGGGGAAGTTTACTACGGCAAGTGGAGGAACAATATAGAGGTGGGTTTAACAGAAGTCTCCAAATACATTTTTTAAAATTATTTATTTCATATAAAAGTTTACACATTAGTAAGAAGAACTTAATGGAACAGGTAAATAGAAGAAAACAAGTTTCATACTTAGTTGCTACTTCACCAAAAAGAGAGAGGCCTTTGTGTTTAATGTGGGACTCAAAATTGAATCGTCTTAACCGTAACTCACTTTGTAATTTTTGAGTTTTTTTTTTTTTCAATTATTTCTGGCTTTCACCCTTCAAGGGTTTTCTAGGCCATCGTTTATAATTACAGAGAAAGGAAAGGTGAATTTATATATTAATTTTATTTAAATGTGCAAATTTCAGAATTTTATGGAAGATTGGAGTAGAGTTCAGACTTAGAAGAGATGAGATGTTGAATGGAGGGGAGGCAATTTTGGATAACGCTTGATAGAAGAGAGGATATTTATTTAGAGAGGGACAACCAAAAAATATGTGGTCTAAAGTTCCCACATCTAGACCATAGAATGTACAATCTGGAGAGTCAAGGACGTGAATTTTAAAAAGGTGAGAAGGAACAGAACAATGTCCAATTCTCATTCGAATAAGTGAGGAAATTTCTTTTTTGGAAAAATGGGGGAATTTTTGAAACCACGGTTTTGATGGAATAGTCTTTTGTATTGAGGCGTAGCGGGCACCTTTGGATTGGCCAGCAATGTTCCAATACTCTGTCCAAACATTGCGGGATCTATCTTTGATGATGGAAAAAATATCAGATAGGGGAATATGATTTACGAGGGTAACGGTAGGGTTAGACGCTCCTTGTTTTGCCAAGGAATCAGCAATATCATTACCCACTATGCCAACATGTCCAGGAATCCAAATCAGAGTGACAATTTTTCCAGAGCTTTGAATGGAGGTTATCAGTACTCGAATAAGACATACAAAGTGATCATCAGGATGAAGAAGAGGACAGGATTTAAGTTTTTGGAGGGAACTGAGAGTCAGAGAGAACAAGAGAATGTTCAAAATGATTTTTTATTATATATTTGAGAAATTCGATTATTGCAATGCACTCAGCAGAAAATATTGAAAATTGGTTTGAAATTGAATAAAATATTCTGTTTCATAACGCTTAATAAGATCTCGATAGGTTTGTTCTGATTCACGTACAAAGACCAGAATTCAAACCTATTGGTGAATTTCGCACACTGGGTACTTATTTGGCTGATAATTACCGGTGTCAACCGTTGTCAAGGAGCAAAAACAAGTGTTTTTTGTTTTTCGGGAGTCTTCCGATCGTAACGCAGCTGTCAACATCACCGTCCATATTGTGACAAGCTATCATAATACGTATAGTGAATTTACCGCCGGTAACTCACCATTCCATTGCATATGAACTAAATAACGACTGCCTGTGGACCAGCCAAACGACCACGAGGGACCCACAAACCGGGCAAGATTGCCATCAGTATCGTAAGTCCCTCTGTGATATATCTTTGTATTTGTTTCAATAAACATAGTCTATCGAGATCCACAAGCATAACTCATATAGAGTGAGCATTCAGCTTCACTTAACCCTTGTAAGGTAGTGCCATCAACGCGCTCATCTTACATATTCTTTCATTAGAATTATTGTGGTAAACGTTAATACCTATACCACAGTTAGGAGAGTCCGGAGATTTGGAGCCATCAGTAAATAAAAGAGAAGAGTTGGGCCATTTAGAAGAAATAATGTCATTGAACATATTATTGACTGTACGGGCTGGGAGATTGGAATGACTTAAGGATGCCGATCCCTTCTAAAATCGTTGGGGATAGGGTGACATGACTATATTGTAATTTGTACAAAGGAAGAAGATCATTTTTGATAATTTGAAGCTCTGAGAGAGAGCGAAAATTTTTACAGATGGCAGGAAGAGGTTTAGTTCGAGCTCTGATTGTAGATGAATGTGTTGAGTCGTTGAACAGCAAGACTCTGGGAATAACCTGATGACATTTAGAATTGAAACATTTAAGAACAAATTTGTCAGCAAATAGTTGACGCCTTAAATAAAGAGGAGGATCAGAACATTTTACTTGAAGGGAATTGATGGGCGACGATTGCATCGCTCCAGTTATTATTCGCAGTGACTTAGATTGAATTTTGTCTAATTTACTGAGTGCATTTTTGGATGCAGTACTAAAAAGTGGGCGGGCATAGTCGAGATGGCTTCGAATAAGTGCATTGTAAAGCAACTTAATGCAGATAGGATGTGCACCCCACCAAATGCCAGTCAATGATCTGATGATATTTAATTTTTTTTCACATTTAGTAACTATATTATGAATGTGGGAAGACCATTTAAGTTTCCTATCAAAAATTACTCCCAAAAATTTAACTTCAGAGGCATTGGGAATTGGAGGGTTTTTAAATAAAATTTGAACAGGGGGGTTATTATGACGGTTTGAGAAGGTGACACACTGACTCTTTTGGACTGAAAGTTCAAGACCATAAAGTGAGCCATGTGCAAAGGGCATCCATGGCTTCATTAAGATATTTGACGGCGGATGGAATGATTTTGGTTGATAAGAAGAAAGCTATATCATCTGCAAACTCAATAACTTTTACTTGAGGGGGAATGGTGACATGCATATTGTGTGTGTATATATTATTTATTTATTTATTTATTTCAACGCCATAAAATGGCTATTACATCCTGTGATACATGATACATAGTGGTATAAATAGTGGCTATACATAGGTTATGATTATAACAAACAAAAAAGAATATGAGCTCATACAAAATACACATTTTTATGCAGAATAAATATAAGTAAATAATTAGAAAAATTCTCAACATCAAGTATAATATACCTACTTTACTTTTATTTGTACGTATTGTTGGATTCTAGGAATTGGCTAAAATGGACTAACTTAGTAATGATATTATTGTTACCTTCAGTTGAAATGACTGAAGTTTAAAATTACTACAGCCAGGTACTGCTAATTAGTTCAGCTTTTCAGGGCTGCCAGTTAGAGAATCAATAATAAATCTTTTGTTTAAAAATAATAATTTTGAAAAAAAAATTATACATTATTAGCTATCACTTAACCGGTCAAATGCCATGACATTTAGCGGAAATTCGCGGAACTTCGCAAAAAAACACTAAAAAACCACCACTTTGAATTTTGAATTGAATGTTTTGTTGATAAATTTTGAGCTATTGTATATTTTATTAACTGAAACACGTTCACATCACAATAAACTATCCACGAAAACCACATTACTTGCATTTATTACGTAAATTAATAGGTTTTATGGTCGTTTTATTCGCGATACACCCATTAATTGCGATCGTTAAATTCGCGGCAAATTCTGACAGCCGATTGTCATAGAAGAAATCGTTTTAAAAATATTCCAGGGTGACAAGGTGAATGAAACTTGTAGCGTCTCCGAAAGTAATGACAGCGCAAGCGATTCTGACACTGTTCTTCATACAAATTGTGTACATAGAAGGGCCAAAATCGTAGACCAAAAGTTTTTTGTCGGAAGTATTATTCAAATATTTGAATTATTTTCTCGCGCATGCGCGTATGACGCGCGCGCCGGCGCGTCTCCGGCCTCCCAGCGGTTAACTAGTCTGTCGGATAGTTAATATAAATGAAGCAAGCAGTTTGGAATCTATATTAGAGTATGATATAGACGCCGTGCAGACGAACACTATTATACCTAGCATTAATTATTGTCATTGAGGTATGATATTATGGCCTTCTTATAACTATATTCGGTGCAGTTGAACACATCTACTACTTCTGAGAAAGCATTGCCAACAGCATGCAATCTAGGTATAAGCGAGTATCTAAATGACTCAGTCCTGATATTTTTGTTGCAATTAAAAAGAATTTTGGATCGAGTAGTCCTAGTAGGTATGTGGAAGGTAATTAGGTTTAATAAATCAGGACTGTCTATAATACCATTAACAATTTTAAAAATAAAAGTTAATTCTCCACACAGCATCCCAGATGACATAGGCCCTGAGGGAAATTATTTTCCTCAGGGCCTCCTGTGTGGAGTTAATGTAAAAAAAAAAATAATAATAATTAAGTTAAATAAAAGTTAATTAAGTTTTAATTATACAGTAAGGGGGATAATACATCGCCTTGGGGTAAACCCTTCCAAATTGACCTACTCTGAGGAGTAACATCTGGTAGCTCAATGAAAATTTTCCTATCGAGAAATAGATTAATAATAGATTGGACAAACATGAGGGGTAAGCCAAGGCCCAAAAGTTTTTTTTTAAGAATTGAGATGGAAACATTGTCAAAGGTGCCTTCTATGTCTATAAAGACTGCAAGACATACTTCTTTGTTGGAAATGGATAAATTAATATCAGTGCTGATGATGGCAATCTAATTTTTGAGTTAGAGCTTGAAAAGAGGGCTCCAAATCACAATTTAACTCTGCCAGAAAGAAAAACCAATCAGATAAAAACTGTCTATGATTGGTCAAGACAGTATTTCTCTGATTGGTTCTCTCTAGTAGAGCTAGATTATGATTTCGAGCCCTCATTTCAAGCTCTAAGTCAGAAATTGTAAAAAGTGAGTTAGTTATGGTTTAAGACGATCCAATTTGCTTATGGATACAATTGATTTTGCCTGCGGGCGGCATTTTGTTCGGCTTCGCCCAGTTTGAGTGTAGGTAACCATTTTATAAATCCGATAAGAACTGGTTCCAAAAATAGCCAGTTCCTCGGATCCACTGTGATCCAGTGACAGCTAGTCACCAAGTTAAAGTAACCGTGGCAGGCAACAACGCCATATGTAATCTCTCCATATCCGGAAAGATACTTAAATTCTATTAACTACAAGCTAATAAGGGCTGCATAGCCCTTATTATTAGATCCAGGGTGGCAGGAATGAGGGAAAGGATATGCAGCTCTGGTAATATCCCAGTCATGGAAGCCCGCCTCAGTCCATCATCCAGCATTGATGCACACTGGAGAAAAATATTGACTCCTAATGTGGTCAGAGAATTCTAAAAGCCAATAATTATTACCATCTTCTTATATCTTTTATTATATCCTATAACCTTTTTTTTATGCATTTATAATCATATTTACCTGCTTTTCTTATTTATTTTTTCTCTTTAAATATTTTGTATATTGTATATTATAACCCTTATGGAATGTGTGGGACACTATTCTCCCCACATCCGGAATAAACATTTATTATTAATCTGTAGTACTTATACCTAAGGAAGAAACGTCCACATGCAAGCTGCTGACGTAAGTGGCGACATCTCGTTATGAATTCTTGAATTCAAAACCGAATTACAACGGTAGTTGTTGTTTGAAATTCCACGTAATGCAACGCGTACGGCGTGGCGTCAACATGCACTCGAAACAGGGTTCTGAAATTCAACCATGCAGACGATGGGGTAATAATAACTAGAGATGCCGCGAATAGTGATTTTGCCAAATACCGAATATTCGGCCAGGCTCTCGGCCGAATCTCCAAATATTCGGCAGCCGAATATTCGGTGACACTTAGTACATTTCGCATACAGTTTTCATGAATTAAAATAATAAAAATCGTTTTTTTGAATTAAAATGAATTGAACTCATGAGTTAAAAATTGTTTTCGTGAATCAAAATGAATTGAACTCATGAATTAAACATCGTTTTCATGAATTAATAAAAATCAATTACATTTCACAAATTAAATTTATTTTTACATGAAAACTGTTCACCTAGATCGGACAGCAGACCCGTACAAGTGGTGATCAGCAAACGCAAAACAGTATCCAAGCCCAGCAGAATTTTCTAAGATTTATTTATCATCTTCCGGTAGAAGTATATAGAAATATATAGCGGCTGTTTTCGGAAGCAGGTATAATTTACGAGGAAAAGAGCAATCGTTTGCTATCAACAAATACTGAAAAAATTGTTTTCATTCAACAAAACTTACCACTGATAGATTTTAAGTATTAAATGTTCTGATTTTTTGTTAAAATAGAAATTTTTGTGAGTAATGTGTTATTTATTAAGCATTTTTTTTTCAAAAGTGCATACATAGCAATGGTACATACTTTGATTAAATAAATATATTATATTTAAAAAAAATCAACTTTATGTTCCTCCCAAACAAAACGCCAATTTCATATGTAAGAACCTAATATGTATATCCTTTTTAAGTTTTCGAGTTTTATGAAGTTTCTCAGTCTGGTAAATATCTTCATAATTCAAATACATATATTGATAATACAAACCAGTTGATCTAACGTGATAATCTGATAATGAACTTAATTTTACTTGCCAGATAAGAATCAGATCATCCGTTACTGGAATATGTGCAATTTCTTGTTTACCAGTATTTTCTATAGAGTTGCATGATGTTACCAAATCATTTATTTATTTATTTATCTATATAAGGTATGTTTACATTACATTATTCGATGCCTGTCTCACTAGGGTATACCTGTGTTGAGACAGGCGTTAAAATATTCAAGTAATTAATTTGACATAAAATTCAAAAGGTTAATTATTGTTGTTTTTTCTTTCTCTCAGGTTGCTGTAAAGACACTGCGTGAAGGCACCATGTCAACTCAAGCATTCCTTCAAGAAGCAGCCATCATGAAGAAGTTCAGACACAAGCGCCTGGTGGCTCTGTACGCAGTCTGCTCTCAGCAGGAGCCCGTCTACATTGTCCAGGAGTACATGAGCAAAGGATCTCTGCTGGAATTCCTCAGGAACGGAGAGGGCAAATTCCTACAGTTTGAAGACTTGATATATGTAGCGGCTCAAGTTGCTTCCGGAATGGAATACTTGGAATCTAAGCTCTTAATACACCGAGATTTGGCTGCCCGAAACGTGTTAATCGGTGAGAACAATATCGCCAAAATATGCGACTTTGGTTTGGCCAGGGTCATAGAGGACAATGAGTACTGTCCCAAGCAAGGGTCCAGGTTCCCCGTCAAGTGGACAGCCCCCGAGGCCATTGTCTATGGGAGATTCTCCATCAAGAGTGACGTCTGGTCGTACGGTATACTGCTCATGGAACTGTTCACCTACGGACAGATCCCCTACCCGGGCATGCACGGCAGGGAGGTCATTGAACAAGTGGAGAGAGGACACAGAATGCCCAAGCCATCGGGTCACCACCTACCCGATGACATCTACAGGTTGATGCTCCAGTGTTGGGACGCCGTACCGGACAAGAGGCCAACCTTTGAATTCCTAAACCACTACTTCGAGAGCTTCACGGTCACTAGTGAAATCCCGTACCGGGAAGTTCAAGACTAAATTACGATGAATCAAATCAATTTTGGTGCTTGTATTACTTTAGTTTGTGATCAAAAGTAATTTCCATGACAATTTTTACAAATTTAGAACAAAGTGACATTTGTGGGTTAATGTGATGACATTGTTGCAAAACTTGTCTGAGTTTTAGTTTAAGTTTTACAAGAATAACAAGAAGAAAACATTTGGATTGTTAATTTGTGCAAAGTTATATCAGAGGTTTTAACTTTGAATGTGCCATTAACGTAGATAACATTGTGTATTTAAAAAACTATAATATCTACAAGTTTTTATCCAGCAAAACTGTATTGTACTTAATGTATAAGGAATGTTATCCACTTTTTGCAAATTTTCATCACTTTTAATTTTTAAGCACAATTCCAATTCTCACTGGTCTCTTTTCCGAAAGTGTAATCATTATTGCACACCTTAATCCACCAACATTCTTTTATCAACAAAAACTCAGTCTCTACAGCTAATTTATCGAATTCATTCCATATCGAAAGACTGAAATGAAAGATGAAAATTTGCAAAGTTTTACCCTCTTTGATTTCAAATAAGATTCTACATACCTATATTATTATCAACAATGACCGCAGTGATTTAAAAAAAAAACTTATTAAAAAAAATATGTATGTCCAAAAGTTAAGGCAATGCACCATGGCGAGTAAAATTCGGGATCAGGCCGCTAACAATAACACTTCTTCTGTAGAAGGCGATAAGGTTTAAATTTCTGTTTAACACCAGCCTCCTGTTGTAATGTATTCAAGAAAAAACATCGCTAAAAAGCGTGTTTTATTTTATTTAGCGAAGTTCAGCCATAAATATTTATTTTCTAAAGAATTTAATATTTCACATTATACAATAAATAGAAAATTTAATATTTCACATTATACAATAAATAGAAAATTTAATATTTCACATTATACAATAAATAGAAAATTTAATATTTCACATTATACAATAAATAGAAAATTTAATATTTCACATTATACAATAAATAGAAAATTTAATATTTCACATTATACAATAAATAGAAAATTTTGAAATTTAACTTCCCCTGAAGCAAGGAAATTATGCAAAGCATCACTTTGAATTTTGAATTGACTGTTTTGTGGATTAATTTTGAGCTATCATATATTTTATTTACCGAAACACATTCCTAGAACAATAAACTCTGTATCAAAACAACATTACTTGCGTTAATTTGCTAAATTGATAGGTTTTACGATGTTTTTGTCCAAGTATCACGCATCGGACTTTTACAGTTTGAATCGCGACAAATTTGACATTTTGATTCCACAGATAAATCATTTAAAAATATTCTTGTGTCGCCAGGTGAATGAAACTTGTGGCTATATCATCAATGATGTTGGCGCAAGCGATTCTGACGTTGTCCTTCATACAAATTGTAAAATCGCATTCAAAAATATTTTTTTCGAAATTTTTTCCGCGCATCCACACGTCTCCAGCAAATAACAGGTTAAAGCAAATTTTTATAGGACTGATACTTAATTTTTTTTTTGGGTTAAAAGTTAATTTATTAAAAGACTAATAAAAAAAACTTGATTATTCAACGGCAAATACAGTGAAACCCTCTTAAGAAGTTTTCCAAGGGACTGGAAAAAACAAACTTCAGGAAAACCTTATGTGTGGGAAAAATTGGGCCAATTTTGGACCGAGGGACCGAAAAAACCAAACTTAAGCCACGAAACCTCTTAAGAGGATTTTACTGTATGTGTTTTACTCGCAGTATTTAATTAAAGCGTTTAAATTATTTCTAAGCCTAAAAACAAATGATTTTGGATTCTTTAGTGGTGTGTTGCCGATTGCTTTCTTTGTATCTCTCCCAAGTACATTTTAAAATATTTTGCATTTTTATTGACTTTCTCTTTGAATAATTTTGTTGTAGGAAATTTATAATTTAACTTCCAACAGAATTGAGACTAACAAAATAGTTTATGACGTTCCTATTATTATTCAATTCACCTTTGTATAAAGTTGTATATCTTTTAAGGATGGAGGTGGTGTTTGTGTATGTTCATTATTCATTATTATTATTGTAACTTTAAATGCATTGTGTTATTATTTTAGGAAAATTATAAAATGAAACCAAAGACAATTCAGATCAAGTTTATTACATTCCTGCCATGCATTTTTACTTATGAATATTAAGATGTTTGTATGTATTCACATAATAATTTATACATTTAGTTTTGGATGTTGCACATCAATGATAAATATATCGTCTACAATAATAGTTTAGAAAAGCTGCTGTGTCCTTGTGAACAATTTAAAACCGAATGATCAAATGAAAACTTATTTCAAATACATTTTTTTGTAGATATAATTTTGCTTTTATATTAAAAATAATATTTTGTGATGCTAATACGGCCCAGTGAACCATTCGGGCGGCTGTTACACTTGTAAGTGAAATTACCAATGTAAACGACTTTGTAAGTTACTTAAATGTATTTTATTGCAACTTGCAGAAGTTGTAAGGGGCATTAGTTTTTGACAGGACTAATTGTTGTGTCCGTAAAGCCTTATCACAGCTTATGCAATCGATTTTTTCAAGTTGATATGCTTATGGTAAGTTCGCAATCGTTTCTAGACAAGTTGATGCTAAAAATTAAATGGTGGGTTTTACCACTTCTGGTCTGGAGCCCCAAAATTCTTGAAAAAAAATTACCCTGCAGAAAGGGGCGATCTGTTTGATAGATTCTCTTGTCGTAACAAACGGATTGCAATCTTTAAAGCACAGGTGTGGTAGGAATGCTGTTCTTTTTCTACTGATATTTTAATGGAAGATGCTCTGAAAGTCATTGATCCCTTCGGCACCGGTCCGAAGCATGTTTTCCATAGTTGGGAAACATGCCAAACGCGTGGTAAACATTTGCACACTGTTGACGTTTGTCTCATGAGAATGGGTCGTTTTATGACTCCAATCAGCCTCTGTGTTTCCTCCCCCCTACATGCTAACATGAGTCTCTTCCAAGACCCATGTTCACTCTTTCCTCTCCTTAAAAATTCCCTCCACACAGCATCCCCGAAGATGACATAGGCCTTGAGGGAAATTATTTTCCTTTGGAGTTGATTTAAAATAGCTGATGATGATGTGAGCACATACATAAGTTAAACTCCCGAACAACTTATGTGAGCATTAGTAAGTTGGACGAATATGTATAACACACTTGTATAGTAACTTCTCAAAAACCTATAACCTTTAAATTAAATTACATTTAACTTACGAGTGTAAAGCTAGCCTTAAACTGAGACTATGAATCCCCTAAAGCCATAGATGTAGAATACAGTAGATGGACCTGTCACCTGTTTAGTATTGTAACAATTGCGTCCCGCAGACCTTTCATACAAACTCCTCTATTATATTCTGTATCGATGTCTGAGGCCTAAGGGAACGTACCCACACTACGTGACCAACTTTTTGCAATTTTTAACCCCCCCCCACCCCCCACCTGGTGACCAAAAACCTAGCCCGCCGCCGCTCATTTGTACCAAGCGTGACATTTTGAAGACCCCCCCCTAAACGTGTCACGTAGTATGGGTACGTTCCCTAAGCAGTATTGCAACATAAATTGGACATACTAGCTCTATGAATAAATTGACTGATTTTCAGTTGATCTCTTTGTATGTATCATAATTTCTATGTATTTAATTAATATGAATGTTTGGTCCGGACAGTAAGATTAGGAGATGTCTGCCACAAGAAGTTGCGGCACACTATTGATTTGTAGAGTAAATAAGATGTAACCAAGTGACTGCATTATAATTAGGAAATGTGGTATATCTTGACAAGCCAAGTATACGTAATATTTGACTAGGATTAAATAATTGTGAATACAAGTCCTTCGTAGCTTTGTGTTTTAAATTTAAGTGGATTGCTAGGGGTATTTTAATGTGATCGTAAAATTTAAAAAAATAAAGTTTGTTTTGCAATTATTATTTTTATTGATACTATATTTCAACACGTGTATATTATATTATTACTTTAGGCTTCGGCAAAATTATTCATTTTTTATTTATTTATTGAAGCTAGGATCATGTTTAGAATTACTGCGCGTTGCTTTTTTACGTACGCAAGTATAAGCAGAATTATTCATCTTATTATTATTGGATAATGTTAAATATAACCGTTTAGTCATTAAAAATAAATCACCTCGAGGGTGCTTACTGTATTATTCTTCAAATAAAAATTGCTGTGCCATCGTTCTTCACTTAATATCAGTTTAAAATGTATTGCACTTTATTTCATCTAGTAAACAAGCGTAGAATATAATTTAAAGACATGTAGTTTGTAAGTGTACATCTCTTCTGCTGTTCTAAGGGCCTTTTGTTTCAACAGTTACTAGAGTAAAAGAAATTGCTATTATTAAATATCACAAAAAACCGTTTTTCAATCTAATTGCAATTCAATTTAACTGCCTGTTTTGTCATTTTTAACTTTTGCTATTACTTTCTGAAAACCGATAGTTACTCTTGAGTTCCTCCGCCATTTTGATATATTTGAAAGTTCTGTTGGAGGTATGGTACGAAATTGCGCGCTTCAACATTGATCATCAATCATGATTAATATTATAGAAGATGATAATAGTTTCCTCATCCAATATGTCTTACAGTGAAAACCAAAAACATTTCGACCCCATGTTAATAATATGGTTATTGACGATGGAAGATTCCCGAATTTTTGGCGTGATATTGTATGTCAAAAGATCTCGTAAAATTTGTGACATCAAATTCAAGGAGATATTAATTACAACTACTGGAAAATAAATTATATTTAATTAAATGAAGACAATTTAAGCAAAACTCGATTGAAAATCTGAAAACAGATTTTTGATTGAGTTTCGCTTATATTCATTTAATTAAATATTACAATTTGAGGTTTTACTCATAGAGTTAAAAATAAAAATAAGTAAATTATAGAATGGTGTGAAACAAAATATAGCGGGATGTTTTGATAGTTGTTCGGGTTTTCAAATTAAATTTATGGTGTGGCCGCACCAAAAAATAATGCGGTGATTTTTATCATATAATTTCAAGGAATATTCTGCTTTTTAGCCTTGCCACACTAACAATTATTACTTTAGCAATATTACCCTTGAAATAGCGCATGGTTCTATTTAACATCCTTGTTACTTTAAATGACAGTTAAAATTTAAATTTAGTTCACTATTTAGCTTTCTGTTGAAACAGACGGTTCTAATAATTATAATGCAATCCACTGCAAGAATGTTCTGATTGAATTTCTCTTCATAATCAATATAATAATATACTGATGTGCCTTATTACAATAGCTGTGTTGGTATTTGCAGGAGCGGAGTCGAAAGTCTGCCATAATATTAATTAAAATACAGCTTTCTACAGTACATTACTCATTCCAAATCGATTTTTCTACATTGTGAAAATTTGAACAGTATTTTCAGGAAAACTATATTTAAAGTATCTCTACCCAAGTAAGCGGATTGATGTACATTTTCATATTTATCCAAATAACATTTGTATGTTCCATTCATTCTAAATTCCTCCTCATGTTGTGTGGTGTATTTATTATTTTATTTTCATTGTGTAATTCTAATTAGACCAGAAAACATTTTTCTTAGTTCAGGTAGTAAATATATGCAAAAACTACTGGACATTCTGTTTCATTACCAATTTAGTGGTTAGTGGTGTTCAGGGAGTCAAAAGGCCTTTTGATTACTACAAAGATGTTGACTGTTCCACTAAATATTCTTATTGATAAATCGTCATCTTAATTTTCCACTTAATCGAAACATTTTAATTTTTACAGTAATATTATCTGCATTGCGTTATATTACATAAAAGTGGCTTTCATTTAGACTTCTGCAAAAATGCATTATTATTCAATTCAATTCAAAGTATTGGTGTAAAATAATAATAGTGAATAGTGACAGTTAACTACGGAAAGCGAATGGTAAAGCTAGGCTATGTTTAACGTTTACCTTTACAGATGGTTAAAAGCTAAGTGCATAGAGAGGAATTTGGTAGAAATCTGCGAGTTAAAGCATTGGAAAGTAACATATTATCACTTGTTGTCTTGTATGTACATAATATATTATATTAATGTAGTTTTACATAGGACCTTTCACGGTAAACCTCCTTTGATCCATTGTGATTTTGCGTTTACTCAATTCATACACCAGGAGAAATTATATATATGCATTACTAGGACCAACTTTTGGCAATATAAAACCATAGTTTCAGCTAACAACTGATTCGGAAATTGTATTTTTGTAATTTATGATACTATGCCCTACGCCCTACGATGTTTGTAAAATTCAACTCTCTTGAATATGTATTTATTTCCTCTTACTTAAAATTATTTTATATAACTTACGTAGAATCTGATTCCACCTAAATTGGCAAGATTATTCTTTCATAGAAGAATATATAAATATAGCATAAACCATTGTAAAACCCTCAAACACATTTTTTTTAAATGTACGTAAATTGAAGCAATCATATTATCGAATTCAGACTTCATACTTTGGGTTGATTTCAAAAAATTCTAGCAATTATATAAAATAACAAAATCATGTCAATTACGTTGGGAATGGTCAAAATGATTTTTTTATGTGAATTTTAAATATCCTTGACGTTTTCCTGAAAAATGCACAATTTGCATTGGCAACTTTGGCATGCTTTGTCTATTTGATTGTAACCCTTATTTAAATAATACATATCAAATACTTCCAATAACATCATCCGAGTTATTTTGCATTTATTTTTAAAATGTACCTTTTTACAGTACAAGGAGATTGACTTTCTTTATTGTCTCTCGGTGTAAAACTAAGTAAAAACAAAAACGTTGCAGGAAGTGCCAATGAAAGATTATTTGATTGCAAATCCCCTCTAATCAATCGCTTTAGTTGAGATGGAATTTATGAAAGGTAAACAACGAAAAATGTTTTAACTGGTCAGATCTCCGGCCTAAAAGATCTTCTCAATTATATTTTTCTTAGATTTAGGGTAATTAATTGGAAATATATTTCAGTGTGCCGAAAGACATTAATTAACTTACAATTAGAGTTTGAGTCGGGATTGCTTTGAATTCAAACTTCAAATTCAAAAGGTTAAATTTACATTGTGCGGAAATAATATTATTGTTAGAGATTCAAACAATAGCAATTTCCAACAAAAATGCACATGTTTTGAATTTCAAAACCATTATACATGAGCATATTAAGCAATGTTAATTATATTTGTGTGAGATCACTGGGATATGTTTTGTAGTGAATATAAATATAATATTTTCTGGTCTTAGAGTGAATAGTCTACAGTGCTAGGTTTTGTGTGTATTTGACATAAGCAATGTACTCGAAATTATATTGGACAGAACATATAAAGGTATTTAATTTAATAATGGCAACAGGATTCAAAAATAATAAAACAAATTCAAAATCAATAAAAATTTATTTTCATAATAAATAATGTTTTTAAGCACTTTTATTTTGTAATCACAGCGAGAATAGATGTGTAATTTTTCCTATACGGCTACCATAAAATATGATTTTGTACCTTTTTAACATAAAAAATAATATGATAGCTTGCTGTATTAAGATATTATAATATACACTTTTTTGTAAATAAAGAAATTTTAAAATATAATTTTCCTTTTACTTATTACCTAATGGAAGTGTGACAACATTTTCTTCAATTCGAATCAAGAACAAAATAGTGTTACACCAGTGATTATAATATTTATTTATCTATATAAGGTATGTTTACATTACGTTAAGGTATGTTTACATTATATTATAATTTCTTGATAGGTACTTCCCAAAGATATTTATGCTATCCGCAGTTTTTACTGGTAAAAACTGCGGATAGCACATTTTACTGGTTAAACTATGCCCATTACGTAGTAGTCCACTGCCAGTCGGGCGGACATCATAGCATATCTCTTGTATTCCTATATTTTTGGTACTTCCCAATAGTCGCACTTGCTGTCATAAGTTAATTCTGGCAGGCATTGCTCTAGAGCAGAGGTTCCCAAACTTTTTTTTCTCATAGACCACTATCAAAATTTTACTGGTTTCGGTGGACCCCCTGGTGCTACATTTCTACCATATTCCCAAAATGATGGAATTTTGTGCCACGGCTGAGTTCCAACCCAAAATTCGGAGTGATAAAAAAAAGTTAAATTGTATATTTTCTTGTTTTTTACTTATTAAAATAAGAACAAGCGTTGCGGGTACGCGGGCGGTGCGCTTTGCAAGTCTCGACACGTGTTGTACTGAATATCGAATATGCAAGTTTTTACAAGTAACAGTCGCGCTGACCTTCTTAAATTAAGTGAGGTTTTAAAAAAGGACATTAATGCTAAATAATTGGCTTTCTGATCCATATAGCCATATTAAAAAAAATTCAAGCCCGTGGTCCAAAAAAAGCAAAAATTTTGCAAAATTATTTTTTCGCCTTATTTATTTGTCTGTTAGGATTGCATGAGAACCGTAGCTCTTAAAATTTTTTAGCCAAAAATCTGAAAATTAGAATCTTAAAGCCTCAAAGTCTCAATACGACCATTTTTCACTGAAATACAGCCTGTAAAAAATCTCCGAAAATTTTTGTTTTTTTTTGCTCCCTTAATTTTTTTGATTACTTACTGTATTATCTGCTACTTTGATAGGTAAAGCCAAGCCAAGATTTTGGTGCTTTATTACAGTAACCAGATAAATTTTCGTGGACCGCCGCTTACAACTTGTGAACCCCCATTTTTTTATCACGCCAACGTAGACCCCTGTCAAGTCTCCCGTGGACCCCAGGGGGTTCACATGGATCACTTTGGGAACCACTGTTTAAAACCACTGAGTAAAACTTGGTGCCCAAATGGTGTTGGCTTTAATTAAACAATTCTCCACGCGCTTTTGTGCCGTCAGGCATAACGTCATTGGTCAGGCGGCAATTAATTTTGTTTTATCCGAATGACAGCTACCTGACATCTGCTGACAGCAACCGACTTCGAATTCAAAATTTCAAATATGTAAATGTTAAAAACAGAAATATTAAGATTGGAAAGGATTGGGCCGATAATTGGATAGAAGGATGCTCATTTTTCAGAAAACTTAAATAAGTTGAAATAAATACTAGTTTTGTAGGAAAAAATCCTATGAAAACAATTGTCTTTTAATTTTTGACATTTCGCAACGGCGCATTTCGGAACTATTTCTTGCGGTAAGTCTCTTAGTTTATCAAATTGATTTTATAAGCTGTAAGAAGGCTGGAAGTTCGCGTGGGCGCGATTAGACCTGTCAAAAAACTTCCGAAAGAATAAATTCTGTAACTTGCTATAAATTACGTTAAGTGACTTTTGGTGTCGTTTACATTGGTAATTTGGCCATAAATCGCTTACAAGAGCGATTTACAGGAAAAAACTTACGAGTCTAAATCCAGCCAAAGATAATAATTTTCAATGATTAAGCATTACAATGAGGTTAACCCCTCCGCAACGTAAGCAGATATATGCGTTAAAAATACGACAGCAGTCAAGTACAATAAGCGTGTTTACACGTCAGCGCGTGTGTCTCAATAGAAACCGTTATAACTCCGTTATTGTTTTAGTTACATCCGTAAAATAAAAAGTGAAAGGTCGATAGTGAATCATGCTGCACATCCCTATTCAAGTTGTCCATAGAAATACATAAAAAGAACATTCTGTCAGACGCGCAGTCTGACACATAATTTATCCCGCCAAATTTCCTACGGGCGCCCGACATTGTTAATTTCTATTAAATATTTTTATATGAAATGATAAAAAAGTGAGGTGACAAAAGTGTTAATTACACATTTATACAATAGAATAAGTATTGTTGTTTACATAATCTGTGATTTTAGTACCGTTTTCACATAAAAACATCACGTGAGTCATTTTCACATTTTTTTAATGTTTCATTCTAAATTTTAATATTTACAAATGTTAATATTTATTTGTAATATAATAATTCGAAAGCTTATTTTGTAACCTGTCTAAAACAGTTTTTACTATTCGGCTACGTTCAGAAATGTTTCATTTATAGAGCTTTAATTGTGAAGCGGTAATAATACAAAGTTTTCGTAAAATGTCATTTCGTTTAAGACACCAAAAGCTAATATTCTCGAAAATTCGGAGGGGTTAAACATTACATCACATCGTGCACTGCAGGTACACCAAATACATAATATTTTATTAAATTAAAAAATTAAACATTGAAAACACATCTTCACAACTTTCATTATTTTTTTTCCAACAATCATTGTTTTGCATAATGTCATTCTCAAACACGCGAACTGTCAAACGTGCGATAGTCGTTAGGTTTTCTGAAATTATCCAATTTTCTGTGCAATTTTATTAATTTTTCTCTTCGTAAGAACCATTCTCGGACTTCAAGGAATATTCTAAAAAAAGAATTAGCGAAATCGGTTCAGCTGCTCTCGAAATTTGCAGCAAAATTAGCAACACATTTAGCGATCCATTTTTATATATAAGATACAGTGAAATATACCTACTTAAAAAGTTCCCATATTTAAGTTTCAGACCTTTCGTAAATACATAGATTTTAGTATTTTTTCCTCACTAGAGTGAATAAAAAATGGCTGTTTTCGTTTCCAATTGCTCGTGCAACTCGCTTTGTGCTCTATTTTTAAATTGGATTTTGGCTACCCATTTAGGTGGTAGCCATTTTTATGTTTTCTGTCTTTAAATCTCAACATAAATCAGGATTCTATTTTTGAAAATCTTTAAGTTGATAAATTTATTTAATGTAGGTACTCCCCTAATAGTTTGAATCGAATCAAGAATTTTAGATATTTTAAATAGGTACCTATGGTAGGTACCAAATTTAATATTTGTGAAAAATGGAAATTTTAATAAAAATTGTAAAAGGTGGCACGCGGACTGTTTAAAAACTGAATGTACTGGGATTGAATAGGAGGAGGGTTGGCGGGATGAGGTAGCGGGAAAGGGAAGAGGTAAGGCGGGGAAGGTGGAAGGGGAACGCGGGAGGGGAAGGGGATGTATGAGGGGGGAGGGGAACTCGGGAGGGGGGTTCGCGGGACGGTGGAAGGGGGGGGAGTGGAGTGGAGAGAGGGAAGGTGGAGGTGACGGAGTGGGAGCGCGAGAGGGGAAGAGGATGCAGGAGAAGAAGGGGAGGCGGAAGGGGAACGGGATGAATGGGAAAGGACACTCAGAGAGAAACAATTTCTTTATTAAATGGCATAGCAACGAATGCCGGGACCAGCTAGTTTTTAATAAATCTTTGAAACTAGGTACCAAGTTACACATGATTTCTAAATGTTGTGTTCCAGATTGTATTATAAATAAGTTGATTAAAATTAATATAACTATAAAAATTATCCCAAGTAAATAAATTCAATGCATGTTTTGTAGCATAAAAAAATATCAATTATGCGTCTTATAGGGTAATATAGTTTACATACAAAATCTACAGCCCAAACATAAATTTAAGAGTATTTGAGGGGTATAAGAGCAAAACTGCCACTATCCATAAATGCAAAATTATCATCATTAAAGAAAAACGATTTACATGTTTTCCTAAACTTTTTTGGTGATTTTTTTTTAATTGCAAGCTTATGCATATTTTTTTAGATTTGCATTTTCAAATCAATCATTTCCGATTTGTTACTGCTTTAAAAACAAATGTATTTTGAATAGTGGAGATTTTGCAGTTCAATTCAGCTTAGTGGCATTTTTTAACCTTTGTTAGAGTGGCGGTTTTGCACTAGAACCAACATGGTAGCCACATTGGAATTACGAAGTACTTATACAGTATGTAGTTCTGGCTCGTGATTGATGCATTTCGAAAGTGGCGCTTTTAGAGGGGTGCTTCTGGATTTGACCTTCGTTTTTGAATGGCTTAGATGCATTTTTACTTTGGTTTGAAGATTGTGTGGTGTGGATAGTGAGATACATTTTACTAATCAATCATTAGGTCAAAATGAACAAAATGTGGATAGTGGCGGTTTTGCTTTTATCCCTCATGTCATAGTTCTTATCACTTCAAGTTAAAGAGGACATAATATTTACATAAAAATAATAGGTATAACTTAGTAGCTTCACGGGTGGTTATAAGAGGTGCTGAAATAAAAATAATTTGACGAAAAATCTTATAATAATTTATTGAAGTCAAATACTTTGGATAGACAAATACTTTGATAAAAATATAAATTATACTCATTTCTTATGAATAAAAGTATGTGGAATTTGCCCATTACCGCATTAAATGCATTGTAAATATCCATTACAATTACTGTTACTAACTAGGTTTTTTTATACAATCGTTACACTGCAATAGGCTTCTTGTTTCATACAATAAATTTTTCTAAGAGGTTTTCAGATGTGATAAATTGATCATAAATAAAATTGTGATTCCATAAATTACATAATAATAATAAACATGGTGTACGTATACAACATGAAAATATTTAAAAAAATATATAAAATATTTTTGAATGCTAATATTTTTGGATTACCACATGGGAAAGTCAATTACATAATTTATTTTTAATGTAAACTTGTGTTGGCTAAAAAAAAATGTATTACTTAAAGAAATACTTTAAAAAATCATAATCTGTTCTTTCAGAGAAAATCATAATCTGTTCTTTAGATGGCGCTAATTTAATTACTTTAGGAAAAAACACTTTGCAAGTTGTGCTTTGAAATATTAAGACGAATTATAATTCGTCTTAATATTTCAATTAATTGTTTGCTCCCATACACAAACAACATGATTATAGTTAAATAGTTTGGGTCGTATATAAACTCAATTCTTCAATTATTTTATTTGTATGCCTTTGTAGAAAATGAAATGCGTTTGTAGATGGATAAAACCATTTATTCTTATACATGTGTTTTTTCCTAGAATAATTAAATTAGCGCCATTATGAAAGAGCAGATCATGAATTCTTTAAGTATACTCTTAAGTAATAAAATTTTAAATAATTAAGGGGGCATACATTAATTACGTTAGCTCAAAAGGGGTGAGGGGGGGTCCAGCAAAATCTCACGTTACTTGAAAAGAATATACGAAGTGGCTCAAATTTATCTCACCAGGGGGGGGGGGGTCTAGATTGGAAGAAAAACTGCTCATGTAATTAATGTATGCCCCCTAAAGCCGTAAAGTTTGAAAGAATTGAAGTCATAAAAAATGCATAATAATTGGAGTCATATTTATACTAATATTATATTGCGGTCATAAAATTAAACTACAGCAGAGAAGTGTTTAACCTGTGTTCTGCTCCAGAATCGATAGCTACAAGTTGAAGTTAAAATATTCATAAAAGAAAAGTTTGGATACTTCTTGCTGAATACATTGAGGTAGATTCCTAAAAGAACTATTACACCGGACCATAAATACCTGCAAAAGAGAGAATAATAAAATTAATAAAAATAATGACATTGTTCGTTTACAGAATGGTTTCAGTTTTATCCACTTGATAATAATAATGATTTGAAGTCCTGATAAGGCCCAGAGAGAATTTAGGTAATCAACTAGGATACTTTGTTTTATGTTCCATTGTGCCCCCTGTTTGATAACGTTTTGACTGTTTGTTTAATGAATAAATTCAATTTCTATGTAAAAGCACACACTCTTTCGTTTGTTACTGTCGGAGACATTTGACTCTGATTTGTTGGTTGGAAATGAGGCTGCGGCCGACCCTCGGCCCCGAGAACGAGGACTCATCCTGGCAGACGAGCTAGCTGCCGGGGAAATCTAAGAGGGGGCATGGACCCGATCCTCTCCCAGTAGGTATATTATTGGGCCCCCTTTCACTTTGACCTAACCAATAATTTGTACACCCTAGCACCTTTTAGCGCTTAACTAGGGCTCTTCACACCGGCGCCTTCACACTGACGCCCAACCTTCACACCGGCGCCTTCACACTGACGCCCAACCTTCACACTGGCACACAATGTAGGGGCTCTTCACAACATGATGGGATTGAGAATTATTTCACTAATACACAAACAAGCGGTAGAAAATATAAATCACAAATAACCCATTCAACGAATCTTTGCATGAAAACTAACACGATAATGCACAGTTGGAGAATTTTGACGATAGCATGGTGCGATAACTATTAGTGTACTTTTGTAACATCAATATTTGCGCTTCTACCTGCGGTGAGGCACAGCTCTAATCTAAATTCATCCACCCCTCGACCAAAGCAGATACATACTAAAGTATTGTGCGATTATAGAATATATCTTTCAATCGTGATTCAAAAATTTTTGTAAAAAAAAACCCTCCTATTTTAAAATTGTCTGCAAAAAGAAGTATTACACTGTGTGTCGAGTGTCACTGGACATTGGAGCTGGTGGAAAGGGTTAATTTGGATGAAATTATCTTGAATAAGGGAAAAAAGACATGTTAACACACTTTAGGCGGGAAGGGTAATTCTAGCCTTTATGCCGGTCCTACTTAAAAGCCTGGAAAGGCATTGCTGACAAATATTTTTATATGAATATATATGTATATGTGATACAAGATAGGAAAATCTTATCATCTCCTGGTCTTTTGTGTGGAATAATACTTTATCAAAAGGAAACTTAACTTTGGCACTGGAAATGCGCAATTTGTTCTTTTTTTTGTAATGATTTGAACCAAAGTGAAAACTATTTTTTTTTTGTAATATGTACACGGCCAATACTTTTAGTTGTGTGGCGAGTACAATATACAAATTTGTTAAAAATTTGTACAATATATTATTTTCACAAATATATCGGTTTAAAACAAATTTCTCGAATGGGTTCCTTGTTTTCACCCGCCTGAAGTGTGTTATGGTGGCTACATAATATATATTATTATGTATCATGTTACAGAATTAGATAACCGCATCCTATAAAGTCTCATATCGAGTTGTGGAAACCACTCCCGTATACTTGAGATGGATTATCAGAGCAGTGTATCACACCCGTCCACACTAACGATCATGATGCGCGTTAATCAAAGCGCGGATCAAGCTTTATATATAATAAAAGTAATAATGCAGGAGTCTCCTGAGAAATTCGTTAATTTGTATGGTGAGGAGTACACAATCCTTTTTTCAGTAATCCAGTGCCATCAGGTTTTATAAGAGCTGGATTAAGAAATTTTTTTAAAAAGAAAGACAAACATTACTGGGCTATGAATAATCTGACAATATTTGCTCTGAAAAACTCCTAATACCATCTTTAGAAGCGGAAGGTGTTGCTTGTGCAATGATGTAGGACTATGGTAGTAGGACGTCAGTAGATTCTGGTGTACATTGTGAATGCTATGAAGAGATTAAGACTTACTGAAAGACAAAGGGTTTATTGAAGAGCACAAAGGAGAAGAAGATGGTGACTGCCTTGCGGGTGGTGGTGACAGTGGCGGCGGTGGGAGCTCCGCAAGTCCTCACGAGGCACAGCACGGCCTGCATGCCCATGTAGCCCACAAGGCTGAACATGAGGCCGTAGCCGTACGTCGGAACGGGGTGCTGAAATATCATTAATTATTATTGAAAGTCACTTCGCAGTTTACTTTCAAATCCTAATAGATACTATGTACCTATCTATATATGTACTATTTTTTTTAATTTAATTAAAATTAAATTTAAAAATGATAAGATATTATCAAGCTCTGCAAGTATTTTAGTATGTATTTTTGTTACAGCTGCTTCGACTAATAAGGTAATTTTCAAACTGTGGTTAAGCCACTTTTAGACAACTTATTTATAATATTTTAAATGTCAATTTTTGAAGGAGTCTCTAAATTGATTTATTACCGGTTAACCACTCCGACCCGTAAGCGTGTACACGACAATATAACAATAGAAGTCAAGTACAATAAGCGTGTTCCCACAGAAATCGTTATAACTCTGTTATTGTTCTAGTGACAACCCTAAAACAAAATGTAGAAGATCCACATTGAATCAAGCTTGATATTTCTATTCAAAGTTGTCCATAGAAGTACATAAAACAGACTTATTTTGTAGAAACAGTTTTCACCTGTCAAGTCGCCTACACGCCGTTAGACATTGTTAATTTTTTGTTAAATATTCTTTATGAAATGGTAAAAAAGCGAGGTGACAAATTGTTTACTATACATTTATACAATAGAATAAGTGTTTTTTTTACACAATCCATGATTTTAGTACCGTTTTCACATAAATACATCATGTGAGTCATTTTTACAATTTTTTTATGTTTTCATTCTAAATTTTAATATTTACAAATGTTAATATTTATTTGTAATATAACAATTTGAAAGCTTATTTCTTATGAAGGGTTGTCCTGTTATCTGTTTTTCATAAACATCCTTTCAAAAGCAGTTTTTAGTATTCGGCTACATTCAGAAATGTTTCATTTAGAGAGCTTTAATTGCGAAGCGGAAATAACACAAAGTTTTAATAAATCTGACAGTTTAAGACAAAAACTTGCATAATTGCAAAATACCGGAGTGGTTAAACCAATTCGCAGAGACACTAATTGAGGGAGTGATTATGTGGGGTTTGGAATCTGTTTCCCCCATACTAAATGTTGGGGTTTTCTAAATTGTTTTATAACGACGTTACTGCTATGACTCATTTAATCACATAATCACTCTCTCAACTAGTGTCTCTGCAAATTGGTTTAACCGGTAATAAATCAATTTAGACACCTTAAATAATTGACATTTAAAATAGTATAAATAAGTCATCTGAAAGTGGCTTAACCACAATTTGAAAATGACATTATAAGTCGAAACAGCTGTAACAAAAATTTTTGCAGAACTTGATACTAACTTATTATTATTAAATTAAATTTTAATTATTTTTTTTTAAAATTAAATGGAGGTCTACGAATTAAACACAAAAACAATTAATGTATATGTCATAGTCAAAGGTCGATATGCAGTCTCTTCGCGGAATGACTGGTTTATCTTAGGTTTGACCAAAGCCTTCGGGCTAAAGACTTCAAGTCAGACCTGAGGATTGACTAGTCAAACCTAGGAGCGCCGGAGCTTCGAGGATTGACTATTTCATATATACTAGTGCCAGAGAGAGATTGTACGTGACGTCGTCGTTCTAGTATCTTCTGTCTTTTTTGTTTTCATACAAGACGTTTTCAAACGAACGTCAATGACATGCTTACGAGATCTCTCTGCGAATAATATATCCATTAATTTAGATTATGTGAAGCAAATACTTTCATAAAAATGCTAAATTTATTTTAACTGCTGACCGATTTCATAAGATCAGAATGAAAATTACACTTTCATAATATTTAACAGTTTTGACTTTATTTTTAAAGCACAATGTATAATATTGTATGTCTGTATAACTTTCAGTAAAAGCATAATGGGCCAAAAATTGTTCTTGTTTTTTTTTCGTTTGATATAAAAGGTAAACCACAATATTATTGCCTTTTATGAACATGTCATATTAATTAGTTCAAATCCAATTTGTGACGTTAATATAATTATACAGGTATTGGGACGAACTTGACTTACTTTAACCAGTGATTCCTGACATTATTTGCAGTAAATAAAATTTTGGTCTCCAATGACATTTTTGATGTTTTTTTTTTCTATAAAAACATTAAAAAAATAGTAGGTGTTGGGACAGTTGGAGGCGTTTGAGGGATTGGTCGGTTACTCGGCTGAGTGACCAGTGATGACATTAGGAATTTTTGTTTGATTTTGAAGAAAAATTAAAAAAACAATTGGTCATCAAAAAAGTCACCGGAGACCAAAATTGCATTTACTTTTTTTACCCCAAATAATGTCAGGAATCACTGGTTTAGTAAGTCAAGTACTTCCCTTAATACCCTGTATAGAAAACAATAAGAGAAAGTGTATAAGTCAAAAAATTACTTGAGGGGCATACATTAATTATGTGAGCTCAAAAGGGGGGGTCCAGCAAAATCTCACGTTACTTGAAAAGAATATACGAAGTGCCCCAGATTTATCTAACCAAGGGGGGGGGGGGGTCTAGATTGGAAGAAAAACTGCTCATGTAATTAATGTATGCTCCCTGTCAGTGGCATGAAATAGTAGCCCATATGTTTTGAAAGATTTGATTTAGCTTCAAAGTCAATGTTTCCCTCAATTTTATCATTATCATTAGTGCAAGTATCTTACCTCATAACAATATTCAAAGCCTTTTACGAGGTTTCCGGTTAATGTCATTATAACAAATAAGTAGACAAATCCAATAGAATACGAATATAGGACCACTTCTGAATTGGGAGCATTAAATTGCTTCATGACTTTTTCTTGAATATTTCCAATCAATGCATCACAGAACAGAGCCATACTGATCATAAATACTCCGAGGGTATTGAAAACGGGAGACATCTTTGAGTCAGCTGAAAAAGAAAAAAAACACTCATTTAACAGTCAAGGCATAGTACCTGTCACATAAATATTATGTGACTAGTGCAGTTCTTGCCTATTTGGTTTTTTTGTCTATGGTGTTTTTTTTTGAGACTGGTAATTTTTTGGGAAAGAGAGAAGCTCTTTTTGTTTATGGTCACTTCCTCCCGGGCAGCGATGGGCTAGCTGTTCGTGAATTAGTCACTCACTTGAAAAGTGTTTCAATTTCATTATATCATGTGGATTTAAGTCGATCTTATCTTAAAAAGGCGCGGGGTGTTTTTTTACATAACACGAGAAGTTCGTGTACGGTATTATTTTTAGTGGATATGTAAATCCCACTTTTTTCCGTTGTTGGCGGTTGGCCATTTTGTGGAAATGTGTTCTGGAAATGAACTTGTAAAGGGATTGGTCCTTGAGGTGGCAGAATAATATGCCTTTGTGACCCCGCGTCGTGAAGTCACGGACGGTTGACGGTTCTACCGAGAGACGCAGGTCTTGGTGATCAGTTGGGACCTCGTGCTTTTTTCATGGAGCTTGTTAAGATAGCCCTAAGCTAAATACACTCCTTGGAGGCGTAGCAGCCTTCTTCCTACAAAGAAGGATGACCTAGGATCTCGGGATTGCGCGACGTCCCCGGTTAAGGACCCTGGAAGTGTCTTCTCGTCTTCTCTCTACTAAGCAACTTCGCGGTCGTCATCCGTCGTAAATTCGTTTAGATAGGTAAGCGTGTTCAGGAGTCCATCTGGTATGTTATTGCTTTGTATTTTTAAATTTGCACTCTCATGTTTGTTTTTTTATTGCATACAATATAGTTTTATAAGATTCATCTTCTTTTATTTTCTGATTTCTCACCTACTTGACAGAAAAATACCTTTCCCATAATCCTGAGCCCTGGTCTCTGCTCTGCCGTATAGAATTACACTCCTATTATATTGTACCAGAACTTGATTCCCTTTCATACCTACTAATGATTTATCTGCAAATTAGGAGAATACAAGGTTTTTAGTGAAAAAAGGTCCACTGTAAGTTATAGTTTGGCAATTAAGTGTAGAAATTAAATAAATTGGAACTAAACGTTTTCATTACTATGGCAGCACCGAATTATTCGCTTTGCTATGACGTTTCCTATGGCTGTCATGTTATCGCGTGTTACGGTTGATTTATCGTCTTAAATCTGAGTAGAAGATCGCTGATTTGATAATTTTTTTATTCATTGTTTGCCTGAATTTAATTAAAATGAATAAACCATTACATAGTGATGCAAGAGGGGTTATATTCTGCGTTTTTCAATGCTGCCTAGCCGAGTACCACGCGAAGAAGCTTCTGTGTAATTTAAAATATGTTTACAAACGAACTGCAGAAATGACTGGTACGTAGTATAGTTTGTTTAATAAATTTCATTAGTATTAAAAGATTTATGCCAATTTTCGAGCGACTATAACCATTACAATCTGATTTGAGGTTATGTTTAAAAATTCGAATTTGACACTGTCATCTGACAGTTCATGTGAAGCCACAAGAAAAAGGGAATAACTCAATTTAAAAAATAATAATAATACTCAACTTCTTTAAACTCATGGAAAGTAATTTTTTTCTTAATTTTCCCTTTCTTTCTTAATGAATATTATCTACTGTGTTTTTTTTTAAATACCTTCCATAATAATAATTTTTATGATGTTTTTCACACAGGTAAATAAATCTTAATCAACAGTAAGGCGAATCGTCAAGGAAGGGGAAAAAGCAGATGGAAAATTTGAAATACCGGGAAAACGGAAAATGAGGCGCCCTAAAAAAGAGTTGGATGATTTTGATATTTGTGCCATTCGTCAAAAAATTCATTTTTTTACATAGTACGTAAAACGTCCCAACTTTAAGAACTTTACTAACCGTAATCAAAGAAGACATTGGATTTGATGGTAGCAGCGAATATTTACGAAAAAATTTACATTTCATCGGCTTTGTTTATAAACTTTGCCACTTTATTTTGAATATTATCTTTAAAACTTTGTAATGTTGCATAATAAAAGTATAATGCACTTAATTTTCTGACCTTAAATTGTTTGAATCAAATTTCTGACGAATATGAGTAGGGTTTTTTTAAATTGTTTTTATAATTAGTTTTGTTATTTGTAAATAGTTTGTGTTTGCAAGAACGCCCACTTAAAATTTGTTTTGTTTTATTTTACTTATATTAAATTACAATTTTACTTCTATTAAATTATAGTTTTTTGTGCAAAATTTTTGAAAATACAAATACGTTATGAAATATGCATTTTGACTGAAGTGTTTTTTTAAACATATATTCATTGTCTTATGAACCATCTTGGTGTTGTCATTTAAAACCTAAAAAACGATTGCAGCGCCATCATTTATTTTCTACACTTAATTGCCAAACTGTACATATATATTATGTAAGTTTTATATATACGTCCTGGAATTTTAGGTAAAATGTTAGAAAACGCCTTTACAGACATTTTGGCATGTATTTCATAGAATTTAAAATTTCAGTTTGAGGATTTGAGTTTGATGAGAAACCTTGGACATTTTGCTAACTACCCAATTACTACTAGAATTTAATCATTTCTGTTATTGCTTGAGTTAGCAGACTATAAAGTGATACACAAAGCCATTTTTGAATGCTTAATCTAAAAATATATATAAATAATAATAATAAAATATATAAATAACATTATTAATTTAACATATTATACATAGAATATTATCATACGATACGATTGTATCACAGGAGAGACAGGTACACCAGGGGGCACTGGACTTGGAACACAGACCCTGAGGATGGGGACTCTGAGCTTTGGTTTTGTTTCTTGCCTTTCGTTTATTTTTGCTTCCTGCTTCTTCTCACTTTCGGCTTCGTGCTTCCATCTTCTCACTTCCTACACATAGTTTTTTTTGTTGGTTGTAGCTTCCCACTGCTTCTTGCTTCTCGTTTCCAGCTTCCCGTTATTTTATGCTTTCCACTATGTGCTTCCAGCTTCCCTTTGCTTCTTCCTTCCCATTTACCGTTGCTTTGTGTGTTCCGCTTCCATTGCTTCTTGCTTGCTATTTCCTGCTTCTTACTTCCGACTTATTGCTACCTGCTTCTCACATAGAGTTTCCAGCATCCCACTACTTCTCACTTCTCACTGCACACTTCTTGCTTCCTGATTTCCGCTTCCGCTGCTTCTCGTTTCCTGCTTCTTGCTTCTCGGTATTTACTTCCCGCCATATCCCGAAAGAGAGAAAAGTTCAAGTCTATGGCGACTAGATCCTCCCTGCTCCACCGTGTGTCCAAAGCATTTGATCCTCATATAGTTCAAAGGTGTTCCTTTATTTAAATTTCCTTGTTGAAGCGATTTTATGTGTTTAACTATTTTATATGGCTGGTAAGTGATTTCCTTCCCAGATAACAATGTTTCTTCTTTCAGTGTTCCGTCAACCATGATAGCGCTTTCGTGAATTACCTCCCTAAATAAATAAAAAACATAACCTAAAATACACTTGAAACATATTACGTAACCATGAGATTTATATATACTGTCCAAATAGACTTATCTATGTACATATTGTCACTCAATGGATTCATACAGTTTACCGGAGCTCAGTACTCAGTGCTCAGTGCTCAGTGCTCTTTCCTGAAATAGTAAATATCAATCATCCAGAGCTTGCCTCATTGAACGTAATAATTCTACCTTCACTAATTGTTATGGAACACAGATCTCAATATTATTATAATCCTTCTTTCTTATCTTACAAATCCTTACACATCAATCTTTCTCTTAGGGGCCATCCATAAATTATGTCACACCTTAAGGGAGGGGGAGGGGAGGAGAGAAGTGTGACAAGGGTATGGGGGGGGCATCAACTCTGTGACGTAACAAGGGTATGGGGGGGGCATCAACTCTGTGACGTAACATGTAAAAATCTAAATTATTAAAACGCAAAACTGTTTTAGATGTAAAATTGAAAAATATATGACGTCATACTAGGGGGAGAGGGTCTCACAAATGTGTCGATGTCTGACAGGGACGGGAGAGGAGGTAAAAAAATCACAAAATTCGTGTGACGTAATTTATAGATGGCCCTTTACCAAGGAACGAATCACATTTAGGAAGATAATATTCTCACTTCTTCTAATAGTGCAAAATTATTTTGTGGTAACATTTTATTAATTTTTGGGGATCGCTGGCAACGGTTAATATGCACTTTTTTTTTAAAAAACCTTTTGATTCACCGTAATTACATTAAAAGGCAACTATTTGCATTGGGGGAAGTGGCAAATATTTCATTCTAAATTTCATTACGTAAAATTAAAATTAGCTTTCGTCTTGTGAGATTGTACGCCAGAATCACAAACCATGTTACACAAACCTAGCGTAGCCGCTAAACTACTTGAAAACTGGGATGTTTTTCTTGCCTTGACGCGAGTAGGCGTTATAAGGGGGCACTTTCTTTTGTATCACAAACCATGTTACACAAAAATATTTTCCACTTCCCCCAATGCAAATAGTTGTCTTTTAATGTAATTAAGGTGAATCTAAAGATTTTTTCAAAAAAAAGTGCGTATTAACCGTTGGCAGCGATCCCCAAAATTTACCAACATTTTAAATTCAAATTAATGGTAAATTTACGACTAGACGCCGCATGCCACTACACTTTTAATAGGCATATATTTAAAAAAATAAACTACCCCTAAACTCAATTACCACAAGAACCATTTGTTTCAGTCGAGAACGGCGGAAAAACGTGCATTTAAATTTATATTCGTAAAAACTTTTATTCACGTAATTTTTCGTTTTGACGCCGACGCCATATTGAATCTTGTCCATAGAAACCACATAGTGACGTATATCAGTAGTGCCAACCATACAAAACAAATTCAGAGTAAAATAATTTGCACACATTAAAGAAAGTGCCCCCTTTATACCGCCTGCTCGCGTCAAGGCAAGAAAAACATCCCAGTTTTCAAGTAGTTTAGCGGCTACGCTAGGTTTGTGTAACATGGTTTGTGATACAAAAGAAAGTGCCCCTTTATAACGCCTACTCGCATCAAGGCAAGAAAAACATCCCAGTTTTCAAGTAGTTTAGCGGCTACGCTAGGTTTGTGTAGCATGGTTTATGGTACAAAAGAATTAAAGTGCCCCTTTATAACGCCTACTCGCGTCAAGGCAAGAAAAAACTTCCCAGTTTTCAAGTAGTTTAGCGGCTACGCTAGGTTTGTGTAACATGGTTTGTGATTCTGGCATACAATCTCACAAGACGAAAGCTAATTTTAATTTTACGTAATCGAAATTTAGAATGAAATATTTTCCACTTCCCACAATGCAAATAGTTGCCTTTTAATGTAATTAAGGTGAATCAAAAGGTTTTTTCAAAAAAGTGCATATTAACCGTTGCCAGCGATCTCGAAAAATTACCGTGATTTTTGCCGTATAGCAATCTTTTTTTAATATTATGAAAATTTGTCCTGACTGAAACCGATGTTTTTTGCGGTAGCTAAGTTTAAAAATAGCGTACTTTCCAAAATCTGTGCCTATTAAAAGTGCGGCGGCTTATCCATAAATTATTTTGAAAATTTGTACGGTAACTTTAGTTAGTACCTTCCTAGAATATGTGTGATTTTTGCCATATAGCAATCTTTTTTTAGTATTTATCGATTGGTACCCTGGAAATAGTGGAAGTTGTTCAGAATGCAAAATAAAGTAATACGAAACGTCAGCCGTAATGAGAAATTACGTACAAAATTTTTTGTTTATGAAATGTAAATTTAAATGCATATTTTTCCACCGGTCCTGACTGAAACCGATGTTTTTTGCGGTAACTATGTTTAAAAATAGTGTACTTTCCAAAATCTGTGCCTATTAAAAGTGCGGCGGCTTATCGTAAATTAAATAAATTAATAGATAACTTTGTATTAACCACTTAATTATTTACAAAAACCGACATGTTTCATCAGCAAAGCTGACTTCTTCAGGGTTTTGACAGAACTAATTTTAAAAATAGACATACATAGGTAATAGAGAAAAATAATAGACATAAACAATAATAAAATTTGAAAGAAAATAATGTGTAGGAGACAAGGGGCAATATAGAACAATTAAAAATTTAAAAGGGGAATAGATTTAATAATGGGTCATTTAAAAACAATATTTGATTATTAATAATATTTAAATTTGCATTAACACTCTTTCTAATCTCTAAAATTTCTAATTTATCCAACTGAATGCCATTGACATTACAATGTATTAATTCTATTCCACTGTTAAAATTAAAGGTTTGACTAGTTTCTATTAAATGATTGGCAAACTCCGAGAAACTATTATTATTTAAAGCTTTCATATGCTCTTTAATCCTTATTTCAAAGTTTCTCGAAGTTTTACTTATATAAAAGAAATCATAATCATTACATTTCAATTTATAAATTCCAGATTTTTTTCATTTTTGAATCTATATCTTTATTATTTACTATGTAATTTTTAAGTCTATTATTTGCATAAAATACAGGAATAATTTCATAAGGTACATTCTTTTTTATTGAATTAGAAATTTTATTATTAAAATACATCATTTTTCTCAATTTTTTCTCTTATTTATCCTTTTGTACAGGGTAGATGTATGATCTAAGGAAATTATTCTTATATTTTTTATTAAGAATTTTTTCAATTATATTGGAATTATAACCATTATTGATTGCAATTTGTTTAATAATAAATATTTGTTTAAATTTGTTTGTTTAATGATTGTACCTCATTTTATATTGGAAAAACAACTCGTAATTTTGAAATCAGAATCAAAGAACATTTAAGGTGTCTTAATAATAATAATTTTTCTGAGTTCGCTAACAATATAATTGAAGATAACCATATTTTTGAAAAAAATACGGGGATAAATATTCTTCATATTAATTATAAAGGAAAACGTTTAGATAACTTAGAAGCCTTGGAAATAATAAAAAAATCCCTTAAAAATAATTAATCTATTATCAACAAACAAAAAATATTGTCTTATAGCCCATCATGGATATGTTCCCCTACCCACCCATTCTTCATTAATACCTAGCAACAGCTCCACCCCTACCATAATAATACATTGTTCCCATCCATATTTCAAAACTGTCAAATCAGTATACATTTGCCCTGAAGAAGGAACGTTCGTTCTGAAACCGGTCAGATTTACTCAAATATAAAAGTGGTTCAAACAAAGTTAAATTGTTTCATTTAGCTAAAAGAAATGGTCATTAATTTATTGTTATCAAGTTTAATTTGTAGAACTCCATTTTAATTTTTATTTTTTTATTATATAATCAATAATATTATTATTAAATTAATAAAAACAGTTTATTTTCAAACAAGTTCTGCTGTGTAATTATTATTACGCATGACAGCTGTTTCGCCTTCTGAAGGCATTATCAAACTGTGACAGTTTGATAATGCCTTCAGAAGGCGAAACAGCTGTCATGCGTAATAATAATTACACAGCAGAACTTGTTTGAAAATAAACTGTTTTTATTAATTTAATAATAATATTATTGGTCATTAATTTGGTTAAAAAAGAAAAATTCTGAAATAAGAAACTTATCTGTTCAGTAGAGCAATTCTATATCTTTTGTGGGATCGTTATGAGATAATGGACATGATCGCCTGTCAGATTTGTGTGATTTTTACATATTACTGTCACATATTTTAGTTTAGATCGTTTTAAACACGAATTCCTGCAAGTATGCACGATTATTATTAATTTAATGTACGTTGTACATAGAAAATGCAAATAAATCACACAAATCTGACAGGAGATCACGTCCGTTTATCTCATAACGATCCCACAAAAGTTGAAGTAGTTTTATCCTTTGACACCAATAACTAATAACCGTTAATAACAAGTGGCGGGTAAAGTTCGGTTTAGGGGCGGCGTTCCTAGATAATAAAACTAGTTATTTTTATACTAACTATGGGCCGGAAAATCCGAATCTGAAAGAATTAGGCGTCGGCAAGCAATATTAACTGAATTACATGACTTTAAAATTTTCTATACACACACAGGAAAACAAGCCATTTTGAACGTATTCTGACACTACAAGTCATAGAAAAACAAGAAAGATGTTACACCACATAAAATTATGTGTTGCCATTAAGCAATAATATCAATAACTAATTTAAGTAATTATTTTTTATAAATTTTACTCACTTTTGTATCACAAACCATGTTACATAAACCTAGCGTAGCCGCTAAACTACTTGAAAACGGGGATGTTTTCTTGCCTTGACTCGAGTAGGCGCTATGAAGGGGGCACTTTCTTTTCTATCACAAACCATGTTACACAAACCCAGCGTAGCCGCTAAACTACTTGAAAACTGGGATGTTTTCTTGCCTTGACGCGAGCAGGCGGTATAAAGGGGCACAAACCATGTTACACAAACCTAGCGTAGCCGCTAAACTACTTGAAAACTGGGATGTTTTCTTGCCTTGACGCGAGCAGGCGGTATAAAGGGGCACAAACCATGTTACACAAACCTAGCGTAGCCGCTAAACTACTTGAAAACTGGGATGTTTTTCTTGCCTTGACGCGAGCAGGCGGTATAAAGGGGCACAAACCATGTTACACAAACCTAGCGTAGCCGCTAAACTACTTGAAAACTTGAGAGTTGGTAACACTGCCGGCACATTTTTTTGCACATTCCTTTCTGGAAAAACATTTTTTCTGTGGTTTTAATTCTTCATCAACGATCGCCATTATCGCCAACAATGATGAATTTAAAAAACATATTAGAGATTTGTGCTGACAAAAATGAAATGTTGGCTAAGTTAGTCGAATGGGGCCTCATTCCACAAAGTGGGACGTATAATTGTCCGGATTGCGGGCAAGCGCTGAAGTTAAGGTCTTTTACGTTATTGATATTATTGCTTAATGGCAACACTTAATTTTATGTGGTGTAACATCTTTCTTGTTTTTCTATGACTTGTAGTGTCAGAATATGTTCAAAATGGCTTGTTTTCCTGTGTGTGTATAGAAAATTTTAAAGTCGTGTAATTCAGTTAATATTGCTTGCCGACGCCTAATTCTTTCAGATTCGGATTTTCCGGCCCATAATTAGTATAAAAAATAAATAAAAAATTATCTAGGACTATCGCCCCTAAACCGAATTTTTTCCCAAGTGGCTTCACAGTCCTTTCGGTGTCACTTAAAACTCTCTGGTTAACTCCGATATTCAATTAAAATATCCTGACTAACTTTTAGCCTGATTGAATGTAATCAACACGGTTGTTCACAAAAAACCCCAAGAGGTCGACAAAACACATCAAGCTGTGATCGTGACCCAGCATATCTTTTCTTATACATAGAATAATATGATACTTACCTAAAATGAAGAATGTGAGTCCAACACACATGAAGATAGCTGCCAAGTAGTCGAGGACTCCATACTTCTTCCCTTGAATCAGGACACTCCCAATAAGCACCGGCACTAGTTTGCAGCACTTGAATATGACTTGTGTGGGATAGTTAAGGTACCCCAGGGAGGCGTTAGAGAACCCCATTGTTCCCAGGGTCAGCACGGCCAGGATGAAGTAGCTCTTCAAAGGTATTCTAAAAATTATGCAATGCATATATCTGTGGCCTAATGCTAGAAGTGCCTTTGTCTATCTAACTAACCATCACGCCGTTTCTCCGCAGGGGTAGGCAGAGAGGACGGAGCGCCAAACAACTCGATCTTGGCACACATTCCTTGCCTCGTTCACATTCATACAACGTCTCATACATGCTCTTCTCTTATTCTGACTCTTGACATGGCCCGACTCGAGTATCTGATTCACTTGGTCGTGCCACGCCTTTCTTGGGCGTCCTCGACTTCTTCTACCATTCACATTTGCGTCATATATTCTCCTTACACTCCTTTCCTCGTTCATTCGCTTTACATGCCCAAACTATCTGAGAGTTCCTTTCTTAATCTTACACATTACGCTTACATCAGCCTTGCATTCTTTGCGGATCTCCACGTTTCTCACACGATCATACATGGTTTTACCACACATTCGCCTCAGGGATCTCATTTCTACAGCATTCAGTCTACTTTCATCCTTCCTCTGCCAGTTCCATGCCTCACTGCCATACATCAGGGTAGGTACCAGTACTCCATTATGGACGGCTAGCTTCGCTTCTTTGGACAGTTTTTTGTTGGTGCCAACGGCGTTCAGTCCTCCATTAGTAGAGTTACCTGCATTCAGCCTTCTTTCAATATCTCTATCAGCCTTCCCATCTCTCGTAAACATACTTCCCAAATAAACAACTCATCCACCTGCTCAAAGTATTCATCATTCACAACTATGTTGCACATTGTTTTTGTACTCTCTCTTTCAAATACCATGACTTTAGACTTTTTTTACGCACCAGATTTAAATGTCCGGGTTTAATTTTCCCCACAGGAAAAACTAAACCCTTTCACACACTTCCCAAATGATCATCTGGTCAATCCACGTTATGCAATTGCACTATATGTATTATAATTACAAAACAATACAAGAACAACATGTCAACCTACCAGAGACCAGATGGGAAAATAATTCACCGACTCCAGATATTTTCATATCAGAGGGTTCGGCTCTGTGGAATTCCTAATTGAACCTATAAATCCTACTGATCCCTCAATATAAATATTTAAAAAATCTTTTGTAATCCTACATGTATTTAAAATTACCGATTTTTGCATTTTTATATATAAATTCTTTGACAAATCTAATACGCCTAAATTTTGAATCAGAGACCTAGGTATAATGCCAGTAGCCGAAATAACAAATGGTGATATTTTTATATTCCGAGAATGCCAAATTCTTTTAATCTCATTTCCTAAATCTGTGTATTTTCTAATTTTTTCAGAAACAGTTTTTTGAATATTACAGGAATTTGGAATAGCTACATCAATGATATAAGTAATTTTTTTAATTTTGTCATGTAAAACTATATCAGGTCTATTATGACTAATTGTTCTGTCTGTTAGTATAGTTTTATCATAATATATTTTATAAAATTCATTTTCTAAAAATGAATTTGGTTCATATTCATAATATGGTACTATATTACGGCAGTCAATCAAGTTATGTTTAATTACCAAACTTTGGTGGATTATTTTTAAAACCTGATTGTGCCTAAATGTATACTCGGACGGCGCTAATATAGAACATCCCGATATAATATGTTCTATAGTTTCCGGAAAAGCCAAACATTTTCTACATAAATCATCAATTTGATTTATATCTTTGATTATATGCTTCCTATAATTTTTAGTATTAATGACTCTATCTTGAATGGCAAGCATAAATCCTTCTATTTCTGCGCTCAACTCTCCAATACTCAACCATTTGTTTGACGAAAGTTTGTCAACATACGTTTGGTTGAGATAATTGAAGTGTTTTGCATGAATAATTTTATTTGACCAGGAATCTAATAATTCCTGGTTAGTATTTATAAGAATGTTGGCATTCTCGTCATATAAATTTAAAGGGGTAATGTTTCTATCTGCCTTACAAATTATTTTGTGCATTTCTGAGCTATTAGCTTTCCTATGGAAAAAATTTCTAAGCATTTCTACCTGATTGTGTTTCAAAGATGTTATTTTGACTACACCTCTACCTCCTAAATTTCTAGGTAAATTAATTCGTTCTATAGCTGAATTTGGATGATGGCAATTAAACTTTGTTAACGTAGTTCTAATTAATCGTTCTAAACTATCTAAATCTGTATTGGACCATTTAATTATGCCAAATGAGTACGTTAATAAAGGTATTGCCCAAGTATTTATTGCTTTTACTAAATTTTTAGCAGATAGATTGCATTTTAAAATTTTTCTGATCCTAGTTTGAAATTTAATCCTAATATCATTTTTAATACTAGTGTGATCTAATCTATTCGATTGCGGGTATCCTAAATATTTATAAACCTCATCCCCTTTCATACTTTTAATTTTGAAATTTCTAAATATACCCTCGTCTCCATCTACAATTTTGCCTTTCTCTATATGGATCGTTTTACATTTATCATTATTTTATTATTTTTACATTCATTTTTTATTTTATTTTTATTATTATTAACTCATTTATAAATTTAACTCATTCTTCATACATACTTCATTCATCCTAGACACGAGAGACTGTAGATTTTCCATACTGTTAGATATCAGCACCGCATCATCAGCATACAATAGGCAACATACTTTCAGATTACTCAACTTCACGCCCAATCCCATCTCTTTCAATTCTTGCATACAATTATCCATGTATAGATTGAATAATCACGGTGACACTACGCAGCTTTGTTTAACACCTTTTGTGATGTCAAACCAAACCGTAAAATCGCCATTCACCCTAATATATGCAACGCTTCCCTCATATAGAGACGCAATTGCCTGTATGAGCTTCGTATTCACTCCGTACTTGGACAACACCTTCCATAGCTTTTTCCTGTCAACTCGGTCGTATGCTTTTTGTAGATTCACAAAGGCAGTGCCTTTGTCAAATTTTTTAATCACTCAGGAATGAAGATTGTTTATCAATTTATTGAAATAAAAAACGCTGTATTAATTTTTTGACTTCTACATTAGATAGGCCATAATTACATCAATCTAGATCTAGAGCAGTGGTTCCCAAACTCTTTTGGCCCACGGACCCCGGGCGGATAGCACAACGGAGGGGGCGAAATGGGATAGGGTGGGATGGCAAATATTTACCACAACGGAGGGGGCGAAATGGGATATGGGGTAGGGCGAAACATCCCATCCCATTACGCCCCTCCCCTGACGAAACTTCCATATGAATAAATGTGTCAAAACCTTGACCCCCAAATCAATTTTTATTTTCCACGGACCCCCTGAATGATCGTACGGACCACTTTGGGAACCACTGATCTAGAGCGTACCTAACAATGGTTTGCATATTATTCAAATAAGGAATGTTGTAAAGTAATTTCTGGTAACTAAATCAAATTACCAAAAACTAACAGACTTCTAGCATTAACCCCCAGATATTTAGTTCCTAATATTTGCGGATATCAATTATGAGATATGGATGTTGGTTTTACAACTTGTTGTTTTAAATTATATTATAATTACGACAGAACATGGAGTTTGTATTTATTTGAATGTGTAAGGATTTTGGCTCGGGTATTGCGAGCCACCAGCGACCGCCTTCGTGGGCAGCTTGATCTGCTCCACTCTAACCCCCCATGGCAAGGATACACGAACCCGGGTTTATCTGGTAACAGAACTTTTATTTAAATAACACCCCGGCATCAGCATTATTAGTAGGGTAACTTTAAATCATAAATACCTTCGTGTGCTTATATTCCTTAATTTGGTTTCAATTAAACCAAAAATTGTGTAAAAGAAAAACTGTACAAGAGTAAGATACCACCCAAAAGGTTTAAAACCTTCAAGTGTAAAAATCAGTTCTTGTAAATATCCGTAAATGAGATAAAAAATAAAAACAGCTACGCAACATATAAAAAATTGCACCGAACTGCTGAAAAACGTTAAATCGAGACATAGTAGTTTTAATTGATTTTTTTCGCGTTCTTCATTGAAATTTTCAGATTCAATTTCGATTGAAACCTTGTTCTGCATTATTGTGTTATTTCTCTGCACTTCAGCAGATTTATTCCAACACTATATGGATATCATTTGTAGTTATTGCTGCGGTTTAAGTCTTTGCTGATTATTATTATAATCAACTAAAACCGCTTCCACTACGAAAACAAAAATTGACACATCATATCAAAATTTAAACATCTGACACATAAAAAGCAAAGATGAAAACGTAAAAGCAAAGATATTAGAAATCTCAATAGACAGGCTACAAATTTAACGAGCCCAGTACCGGAAGTACACTTAAAAATCAAATCAGCTGTTAAAAATTATTATATTTTATAACAAATAAATAAGAATTATTCATTCGGCATTACAAAAGAACAGGTTTTTGACAAAGAACAAACAGACGTATGAATTAGGCAAGTGAATACTTATATTGCTTGTAGTATTGAGTCAACTTTTTGCCACTGAAGGTTAGTCAGTGGAGATATACAAAAATATATCATATCACGAACTGAAGCCTTGCTGAATGCTAAAATATTTTTATAATCGGTAATCGAAAAATTTCAAATTCGTCAGATATGATTTTAGATTTTCACAGCCAAAAGTATTCTCGTTATTTATTTTTGGGGTGTTTCCTCCTTCTTCAGCCAACATTTTGGACTGCGAGAGTGTCCGTCATCTGCGCTGATGATGGACACTGTAACGCTGTCATAAACATCCCAAAAATAAATAGCGAATATTTCAAATTCATTCGAGTTCTATTCGATTTTTTAAAAAGACTTTTCCGCTTTCAACTTCATTTGGAATGCTTACAAAGTGTGACATTTCTTATATTATTGTAACACTTTCGATATCATAATCATTTTGTTAGCAGTGCGTTCTCGAAATTATAAGCTGGAACGTTATCGATTAGAAAATAACGGTTCCCGAAAGTAGTGATTTGTAAAAACTTGTAATAAATTATAGCTAAAATTAAACAACGTTATCTTACGAAAAGGAGTATCATCATATTCAAATCACTAATCAGAATTTTTTATATAATATCCCAAAATTTTTTTGACTCTATATGGGGTTCAGACTGTTCAGAGACCGCAACCTGAAGTGCTTGTTTTGTTTCCTCTCAAAGGTTTTGAGAGGAAACAAAACAAGCACTAGATGTAATAATGAAAACCTTAGGTAACTTGTGTGTGGTTTGGTTTATTTATGTGTAATTTCTTAAAAATTATTTTGTTTATTGAAAATACGGTTCGGTTGGCAGCATTGATTCCGCTTCTCCGCCATTATCGTTTTGTTCGCCGTCTGGTTTGGATGTGGGGTAGCTCGTGAATGATCGGACTTTAGAAATACAACAATCTTCTCTCGCTTTCCCGAGAGGTTGGGACAATATAATAGTTTTCTTAAAGTTTGTTTAGTACGCTTAACAAGTTATCCGAATTTGTAGATTTTCGTTATTGGATTTTAAATATTCTTTCTTTGTCACAGGTCGGAAGCCATTGGTGTTTTAACTTGTCGCTAGTCCGCTCGCACGATGCAGTACAACGGCGTACCAAACCACCAACAACAGATGTATGTTTCAGACTTTTTATTAATATTATTGATAGTATAAAGTGATTAAAACTATATTTTTGACCCAGATAAGAATGCTTTTAAAATGGCAGCCATCTTGTTGATATATTACATTCGAATCTTATTTATGATGACGTGTCTAGGGAATGCAAAGGTTTTCACAGGCTGCGCCCAGGAGCACAGGTGAAAGATACGGCTTTTCCGAAAAAAAAAAACTTCAAATCTTCGCTCAAACCGAATGTAAAAATGGTCGACAGGTCGCGAGGTGTCAACCATCTTGACATTTGCCGTGGGTTTTTTTTCAACCCTTGCATGAAAAGACTTTTTGCGAGACGGAGATAGCGGTTTATTTATGTTTTTCATTTAAAATGTTTCTACCCATAGTTTTATCAGATATTGATCTTGGAGTAAAATACTTAACCATACATTTTTCTTTAGACAAAGTGGTCCCCTATTTAAAAATGGTACTTACGGACTGTGAAGTTTGTATGAATTATTTTTACCTGTAAAATTTACATAGCAGATCTTATCGGACAATTGTATTTAAAAAAAATATATATTCTTTAATTTGGGGAATATTTCATTTCTACATTTCCTCTGCATTGTTTGTACTCAAGTATGTTGCATAAACATTGTTTATAATGGATACACAAACATTAGGCTAATATTCAAAACATAATAAAGGGTCGTTATTATTTTATTTATCAGCTGTTGGAACATAACACTGGATTAGTCAATCAATGAGCTTTATTATTACGTTTATATTCTATCAATGATACTCTTTTCTTAAAACCTTAATATTATTATGTGTATAAACAAGGTTCCTAGTTTTGTAGTATGAGTTGTTGTACAATGATACATTTGTTTCAGGCCTCGCCCCGACCGTGGTGAACAATACGGTAAGCATAGTTGGGGAGGACCACCTCAAGGAAACGACGAATTTGGTGGTCCCAAGAATCATTTCGGGGGACCGAGGAACAACTTCAGCGGACCCAAGATGGGCGGTCCCAAGAACAACTTCGGTGGACCCAAACCCAACTTCGGAGGACCCAAAAACAACTACATGCCACCTAACAACGGTTTTGGGGGTCCCAAGATGGGCATGGACGGAAACAAGATGCCCATGATGAAGACCGGCTACATGCCCAAGCCCTTCATTCCGAGGAATGAGTACACCGGCGCAAAGTTGCAGAGCATGAAGGCCAAGAACCCGGGCGAGAGTCTCCAGAAGCCTAACTGGGATGTACTGGTGCAGACCCTGCAGCCCTTCCGCAAGGACTTTTACAAGCCCCACCCTAAGGTCCAGGCTCGTACCGAGGATGAAGTGAGGAGCTTCAGGGAGCTCAAGGAGATCACGGTGAGTGGCAATAGCGTGCCCCGACCCAACCAGGAATTTGACGAAGGCAACTTCCCCGAACATGTTCTGGCTGAGATCCGAAAACAAGGATTCTCAGAGCCCACGAGCATTCAGGCTCAAGGCTGGCCCATCGCCCTCTCCGGTCGAGACATGGTCGGCATCGCTCAGACCGGCTCGGGAAAGACCCTGGCGTATATGCTGCCTGCTGCCGTGCACATCAACCATCAGGAGAAGCTCTCCCGAGGCGATGGACCCATCGTGCTCATCCTCGCTCCCACGCGAGAGTTGGCCCAGCAGATCCAAACCGTGGCCCGAGACTATGGTGCGACAAGCTGCATCCGCAATACCTGCATCTTTGGAGGAAGTCCCAAGGGTCCTCAGGCTCGGGACTTGGAGAGGGGTGTGGAGATTGTGATTGCCACTCCCGGCCGTCTCATCGACTTCTTGGAGAAGGGAACCACCAACCTGAAGCGTTGCACTTATCTGGTTCTGGATGAGGCTGACCGCATGTTGGACATGGGATTTGAGCCCCAGATTCGCAAGATCATCGAACAAATCCGGCCTGATAGGCAAGTGCTCATGTGGTCCGCTACCTGGCCCAAGGAGGTTCAGGCTCTGGCCGAGGACTTCCTCACCGACTACATCCAAGTGAACATCGGTTCCCTGAACCTGGCTGCTAACAATAACATCCGACAGATTGTGGAAGTCTGCCAAGACCACGAGAAGGAATCCAAGCTCTCTGCCTTGCTGAGGGATATTGCTTCGGAACGAGATAACAAGGTCATCATCTTCGTTGAAACAAAGAAAAAGGTAACTTTTCATCCTCTGCATTCATTTGTACCTAGTAGAGTTTCCCTGCATTCTAATCTATTTCTCACAGAATTTACACTAAATTATTACATAACAGAATAAAGGTGGGCTTGTTGCCAGGTGACAATTTCTTTCAACCAACCAATCTCCACTCGTGGCCAAGTGGGAATGAAATAAAGATTAGCATTTTCCATATAGTGTAAAAGTTATGGATGTTAATAAAAGCAGCGATAAGTTTAACTATAATGTATTGTTGTATTTTTTAAGGTGGACGACATAACCAAGAACATCAGGCGGGACGGATATCAGGCCATCTGTATCCACGGAGACAAGTCTCAGCCGGAGAGGGACTTTGTGCTCTCGGAGTTCCGCACCGGGAAGTCTTCTATCCTCGTGGCAACCGATGTGGCCGCCAGGGGACTTGACGTAGAAGATGTCAAATACGTTGTGAATTATGACTATCCCAATTCATCTGAGGATTACATACATCGAATTGGTAAGTTATCCAATTGTGAAGTGCTATTTTTTGACCTGTAAGTGATTAAAAACCCTATTTGAATCCCTACTAAGAGTGAGAACATTAATGTGCTTCAGTATTCAGAAACAACTGGATCATTTTTAAAAGTTCTTTACAATCAGTGATGCTGGCTGAGTTTTCCATCGGATAAAATAAATGTTGAACCACGAGTAAGAATTTCAATACAGACACCAATATACATAATAGATAGTTGCTTGGGGATTATGATAGTTTGTCTTCTAACTAATGAAGTGTTTTAAATTTTACGCAACCGATAAACAATCATTAATCTAGGATAGACGTCTATTTATCAGTGGTGTAAAATTTAAATGTAAGGCGTTTAGTAGGTATATATTATTTTCTTGAAATCTTATAGTTCTAGATTTAGACGCTAGCATTACTATGTGTAATCATTTTGTTGATATTTAATAGTTCTAGATTTAGATGCTAGCATTACTATGTTTATCTGATGAATTTTTGGTTTTATGGAAATATGTTAACTCCATTATAACTGTATTTCAACTTCCAATAATTCTTATTTGATTATTTGTATTTATGTTTTAATATGTAGGTATCTATGTGTTCGATTATGTACACGTATGCGAATACCTGTGTCTATGTATGTGTGCATATGAGTGTATGTATGTATGTACGTATATGTAAATGTATGCATATGTAAGTTTATGTATATATACATGTACCCGCCTCGGAACAGACTTAGTCTAGTGAGGCGGGTTACTAACTTGTTTGTATAAGATATTATTATTACAATAAACGCCCGGGTTGCCAGCATTAAAAAAAAAAAAAAAAAAACATACACAAGTGTCCAAAATAAATTATTACGACCTCCGTGGTCGAGGAGTAAAGCTCTCAACTAGCTATCTGGAGGTGGCGTGTTCAAATCCCGGTGTGTGCAAGTAAATTTTATTTTTGTTTTCACAATTTAATCATTTAAAATAATATAAGGTATATTTGCGGTACATTTCAGAGTGGAAGATACTCAGTTTCGAACTGGTGCAAGACCACCATTCAGAATTGAAACAATTGCTTGAAATGGCTTTAGCTGTGTTTGGTGAATAGATCTGAATAGCCAGGTAATTCCCCACCCGCTTCTTCCCCTCCTTATCTTCTGCCGCACAACATACCTTAATTGGGTATGTCATTGTCTCACTGGCTCCGGGGGGTTGGGAGTAGTTGGGACTTGTGCGGAATTCACATAAAAAATACAAAAGCATCGCAATGTGAAAATAATTCACTTTAAAATTTTTTATTTTATTTATTTCTGTGCTCATACAGTCGTACATACAATTTTTTATTTATTATTTAATAAATGTTATAAAAACATGTTTTTGTGTATTCTATAAAGTTTTTTTGTAAAAAAATATATATTATTTAACCTCTTGTTTGCCGGGGTAGGCCAGCAAAAAGCTCCACCAATTACGACGCGGCATCCGGCACAGAAATGACACTTCATGTCCAGCGATTCTGACACTGTCCTTTACAAATCCGTAGGGTCAAAGGGTCAAAATCGTAGATAAACATATTTTTCCCGCGCATGCGCAAGAACTGCGCACACTCCCGCGCTCTGGTAAATTATTAATATAAATTATTTGGAGTGACTAGGCGCATTGCAGGTTTCGCTATGGTAAAGGGCGATAATAGAGCAAGCGATTCTGACCGTGTTCTTCATACACTTTCTTTATACATAAGGGTCAAAATCGCGTGTAAAATCTCATGACACACCGGTGCACGAGCGGCAAACAAGGTGTTAATATGTCTTACACCAGGGGTGCTCAAACTTGAACTGCTAGCGAGTTACCTCAATATTATTAGACTCCAATCGATCGACTCTGATTTTCAAGCGCCGGGGGGGGGCATTGAAATTCAATATTTTTTATTGCGACCTCATTTTATGCCGACTTTTTATATCACATCATATTTCTTCCAATAAAAATTACGTTTATAAATTCTACAACAAATTTATAACTCTTCTGCAAGGTGAAAAATTCTGTATTAATGTCACCTCTCACTCGGTACTCAATGAATCGACAACATGTTATTTAATTAATCGTTATATTGTGAACACAACACTGGTTTAAATTAAATCTGTGTGCTAAAACTACACCGCACACCGAATCTCTTCACCACACTCATTTCGTATTATTTATTAATAAACTTCATATCGCCTTCAAGTTACAACTCGGACTAACTGATTCATAAATAAACTAAAAGACACACTAGAAACAAGATCGATTTTTGGGCTTTTAAAGGGGCAATTTTCGACAATATTTCACCAGGAATATGCAATAATCTGACAATTTTTTTTCTATAGGGGCTTGTGACGTTACACACCATAGTGAGGATAGAGTAAACAATAAAAAAAGTCGTGACCATTGACAATATAAGCTACAATAAAAAAGTGCATGAAAAATGAGCAGTGTTATTGAGGCCTAATTGCGGATCAACTGAAACAAAAACTGTGAATAGATCTATTTACATCGGCAAATTTTTCTCAAGATCGACTCAAAAAGCACTCGCGATCGACCGTTTGAGCACCCCTGTCTTACACCTTTTTTTAAATTTATAAGTTTACGGATGATAAGTGCAAATAACACATTTTTTATTGGACAAATATATTATAAATGTTATTGTCACCTTACTTTTTTTGTTTCATAAAAATCATTAATAAATTATTCACAAAGTTTCATAAATTTTTCTTAAATTGCGGTCAGAAACCTTGGTTTTATAAAGGTGCACATTTTAATCTTTCTGATGGTTAACTTCTAGATTCAAATATAATGCGTTTCTAAAACCGTTTGTTCATATTTCATACCATGTCAGTAAGGGTCCCCAGTGGAGCCAATATCTTTTTCTGATTTCTCTGTCTCCAGATTTTTGATTGAGTTTCGCTAAAATTGTCTTCATTTAATTAAATATTATAATTTGAGATTTTACTCATAAAGTTAAAAAAATGAAATTATTTTCGTTAGTTGTTTTTGGGGTGTAATGCGATGTTGCACTACCTCCTTCTTTAGCCAACGTTTCGGTGTTTTCTCTTTTTAACATAAAGGTGACAAAATGATTTATAAGAGGCTTGTATTGTTTAGTTGTTCCGAAAAGCGAACAAATTAGCCTGACCGGTTAAAAGAAATTTGAAAAAAAAATTTTTTTGAGTTATAATGTGAGCAACGATATTATCTACTTTCACTCTATTTCACTTAGTGGCCCAAATCATACACATCTCCAGTGCCATAAGTGAAATGATTTATTATTTGTTCTATTGGTTTTATATAGAATCCCTTTAAAAAAACCCCTTCACATATTATTTTATTGTACATTAGTACCGCACAAGAGTTAACAACTGCTCCCGTCTGGAGCTAGTGAGACTATGGCATCCCCAATTGGGGTATGTTGTGAGGCTGAAGGTAGTGGGGAGGGGGAGGAGATGGGGAGAGGTAGGTGGGAAATTACCTGGCTATTCAGATCTGGTCACCAAACACGACTAAAGCCATTTCAAGCAACGTTTCAATTCTGAATGGTGGTCTTACACCAGCCGAGCGATTCTTCGAGATAGATCTGTCAGATTTGTGTGATTTTCTTTGGCTGTTATTTGCTTTTTCTATGGGCCCATGTCAGAATTTCAGCTGTGAGCCGTCAATAGATATTGGGCGAGATCTCTCGTCAGATTTGTGTGTTTTTCTATGGTTGTTAAATGAATAAGTATGCATGCAGGAATTCGTGTTTAAAATGACCTAAACTAAAATATGTGACAGCTAACAGCTGAAATTCTGACATAGAAAAAGTAAATAACAGCCAAACCCAAAATTATCAATAAATAATTTATTACTTAAATAGCCCCTTTTTTCGATGGGCTATTTAAGGGTTTATATTAACTGTTCTTTAAACTTTGAACATTATGGCAATGTGACATCTGGATGAGAATTAACTTTGAATGTTTTGCCTACTTGTGAATTGTGAAGATGTATTACGAGGTTTTTTGTGAATAAAGCATAACGAAAAAATACTCAGCGTTCCTGTTGTAGCTAGAACGTTAGGCAGATATTTTTTCTGCTGTATTACAAGATGTTGGCTCAATTTCGCAGAACGATGCATGTTGTGTATAGGAGTAATATTCGTCGATATAGTTTGTTGCAATTGGATGTGATGGAACTGCAGTCAATACGGACTACAAAAGAGATTTAGTGTCTTGAATCATTTCTCAAACGGCCTTTACACTGGATTGTCTGTCAGTTATACGCAAACGAGCTCATTTTGCGAGTACTTATAAACTGCATCGACTGGACCGCAACGTTTCACTGGAATTATTGGAAAATCCTTAACCTCTTGTTTGCCAGGGTAGGCCACCAATTACGACGCGGCACCTGGCACAGAAATGACACTTCGTGTCCAGCGATTCTGACACTGTCCTTTACAAATTCGTAGGGTCAAAGGGTCAAAATCGTAGATAAACATATTTTTCCCGCGCATGCGCAAGAACTGCGCACACTCCCGCGCTCCGTTAAATTATTAATATAAATTATTTGGAGTGACTAGGCGGATTGCAGGTTTCGCTATGGTAAAGGGCGATAATAGAGCAAGCGATTCTGACCGTGTTCTTCATACACTTTCTTTATACATAAGGGTCAAAATCGCGTGTAAAATCTCATGACACACCGGTGCACGAGCGGCAAACAAGGTGTTAAGCGTATATGATACCCTCGGAACATTTCGTAAACTGTCAAAATGTGTTTATTTTTACATCGCTAGATGGCAGTAGGGGTGTCTTCCCAGATTTCAAAAGGTCAACATTATACTTGCATTATGTACATCCAAGCACAGTATTTTTAAATAACGAAGTAAAAGCAAACCAATAACAAAGTGTGGTTTGTTTATGGAACTTATTCTGTTGGTAGAATATCTAGTATGATCCTTTTTATAAATGTTTCATCATTTGCTTGTTCTTGGTCCTTCCACATAGGCTTGCATTATAAACAGCGTTTGGAATCTCGTGGTTCACATTTGGAGTGGATTAAATGAAGTTTTTTATTTTAAATTTAACTTCTAAATATTCAGTCGTTTATTGTTTTTTAAACTATATATTTTCTAGAATTCATCATTATTATTACTATCCCCAAATTCTAAACGTATATTTGTTAGAATATCTATAAATATTAATAACATCATTAATAATATTGACTTCGAGAAATAATAGAAAGTTTCTTTTTTATTTATATATTTATTCTGTGTTATTTAGTACAACTACACAATATTTTTTTTTAATCATTGCAGTAGCTGTCGTGCAAGGCTGCAGAAAACCATGACAAAACTGCAGCGACACTCTTTATTTTAATAAAACATACATATAATAAAAATCGTTTATTCCAGAACTAGCGAATTCCAGGCAGAGCTCGCTATTATATGTATACATATAGAAACCATCGCGGGCATGCACACATAAAATCCCCAAAAGTGTCATCGCAATTGGATGAACGGTTAGCAACGCATAATTTCATGATGCCAGAACTCACTATATACAGGATTTTAAGGGACGTACTTGACTTACTTTAACCAATGATTCCTGACATTATTTGGAGTAAAATATGTAAATGAAATTTTGGTCTGCGGTGACTTTTTTGGTGACTTTTTTTTTCAATTTTTTTTTTCTTTAAAATCAAACAAAAAATTCTTCCGCATGTCGTCACTGGTCACTCAGCTGAGTAACAGACCAACCACTAACCACCCCTCCAACTATCCAACAACTACAATTTTTTACATTTTTGTAGAAAAAAAAACATGAAAAATGTCACCGGAGACAATTTTTTTTTTTACATTTTTTACTCTAAATAATGTCAGGAATCACTGGTTAAAGTAAGTCAAGTACGTCCCTTAACACCCTGTATATAGAAACCATCGCAGGCATGCACACAACAACTCACCAAAGTTTCCTCGCAATCGGATGAACGGTTTAGTAACGCATTTTCATGACGCCGGAGCTCACTATTAAATATAGAAACCATCGCGGGCATGCACACATCAAATCCTCAAAGTGTCATCGCAATCGGATGAACGGTTAGCAACGCATAATTTCATGATGCCAGAACTCACTATATGTATATATATATACAGGGTATCCCAAAAGAAAGTTGATATTTGTTTTGCTTTCTGTGTGAACGCAACTTTTCAGCAAGACGGAGCAACATTACATATGTCCAATACGTCTCTGCCATGAGTTCGTGAAATTTTACCTGGCAAATTGATCTCCAGGAGAGGTGAAATAAATTGGCCTCCTCGTGGTCCTGACCTAACTCCTATGGACTTTTTCCTGTGGGGTTATCTCAAATCTAAAGTGTACACAAAAAATTCGACTTCCCTGATGCAATTAAAAGAAAATATCCGTCACGAAATGGCAGCCATCACGAAGCCTACCTGGCAAGCCGTCATAAGAAATTTTACTCTTCGATTAAATGAATGCCGCGAACGTGAGGGTTTATATTTGGACGATATTATTTTTCAGAAATAAATTCCCAAATTGTGTATTTTAGCATTTAATAAACATTTTTTCGACAGAACCCTTACTTTTTTTTAAAATCGATCCACTAAATATCAACTTTCTTTTGGGACACCCTCTCTATAGAAATCATCGCGGGCATGCACACAACAACTCACCAACGTTTCCTCGCAATCGGATGAACGGTTTAGTAATGCATTTTCATGACGCCAGATCTCGCTATTATATATAGAAACCATCGCGGGTATGTACACATTAAATCCCCAAAGTGTCAACGCAATCAGACGAACGGTTAGCAACGCATAATTTCATGATGCCAGAACTCACTACATATACAGAAACTATCGCGGGCATGCACACAACAACTCACCAAAGTTTCCTCGCAATCGGATGTACGCAGAGTAGTACAATGCAATACATGCCGTGTTTCATTAGTTTACATTAGTTTCAATATCCCGTAATAGATTTTTCTTGCATTTCTTAATTTTTTCTGTTCAAATTAGTGTCGCTGGTTTTCTTTTTTTCTCCAAGGCGGACATAATATATTGTGGGTCACGAAGGGCATAGATCTTTTAAATCTTGAATCTATAATTTCTGGTAATAAACAATCCATAAAGAAAGTACTTAATCTGCTTTCCATTTTTTCTCCCCAAAATTTGTCGTCGAAAAAAATCTGAGAGAACATCTTTTCAAAACCTCTTTGATGATCTGATTCGAATAGTCAAGAATAAGAAAGAAGAGGCTAGAAGAAATTAGTAGTGACAGGGAAATAATAAGAAGAGCCACGAAGCAAGAATATGCAAGGGAAAGTATGAAGAACAAAGAAAAATAATAAGATGCAAGAAGAGACGAGAAAGGCCACTATAAGGAAAAAATGTCGGGATACTTGCAAGAAGAAAACAGAAGAAGCAAGATAAAGGTAGGAGAATAAAAAAGAAGTAAGGAGATGAAAGAAGAAGCAAGTAGACAGCAGAAAAACCAAGAAGTACCTACATAAGAAGATGCAAGCTGAGACTAGGAGAGCTAAGAAGAAGCAGTATGAAGCCAGAAGAACCAAGAGGCAGAAAAGGTGGCTAGTGGTAGCAAGATAATGCAAGAAGTGAATAAAAAGTCGAGTAGAAACCAATAAGAGCCACGACTAAAAAATAATAAGCAAGAAGAGACCGGTAGAGTAGTTAGAAGCAGAAGTGGGAAGCGAGAAACCAACGTTCAATTATCTCCTTTATTCCTGCACCTAAGTATTGGTTGATTTAACTCCACAAGAAGACGCAAGAAAAGCCAGACAAGACGAGCCAAGAAGGGGGAATAAAATCCAAGAAGAAACAAGATAAGAGAAGATACAAGACGAGACAAGACAGGTCAAGAAGAGACAAGAAGAGTAGGTTAGAAGATCCAAGATGAGTCCAGAAGGCGCGGAAGATGCAAGAAAAGGTAAGAAGAGGCAAGAAGAAGCAAGAAGAAGCAAGAAGAGCCAAGATGAGACATAAGGAACAGATAAGGTTCCAGAAGATCCAAGAAGAGGCAAGAAGAGAAAAGAACAAGCAGCAAGAGTCGAGAAGAGAAAGGAAAATTTAAGAAGCGGCAAGAAGAGACAAGACGAGCCAAGCAGCGGCGAGAAGATCCAAGAAGATCCGTGAAGAGATGATAAAGTCCCAGAAGAGACAAGAAGAAGCAAGAAGAGACAAGAAAAGCCGAAATGAGGCAAGAAGAAGGAAGACGTGAAAAAAAAAACAAAAAAAAAGGCATAACGCTCAATCCATTCCTTTATTCCTGCCCATCCTGAATTCCAATATTGGCTTATTAGGTTGCCATGTATACCGGTCGATTAAACTCCATCCTCCTTCCCATCCTCAGAGCACGTATTCCAGTCCTAACAAATCAGTGCCCCTCGGTGTACCGGTCTCACCAGGACAGGAGTACTCCTGGCTGGGGGGTACAATCGTATTGTATAATGTCACATGACCACAGATGAAATACATTTGGTGGTGGACGATTTATTGAAAACTGATCTTTTATAAATGTTATTTTAAACATTTAATTTTAGCTTGTAGGTTAGAAAATGCATGTACAGTGAAACCTCTGTCTATCTTTCCTCGAATAATCGTTTTCCCGAATGTGTCGTTATTTCTTGGAGTACCGAATTAATTTCATATAAAACACGCAAAATTAGATTGCATTCATCGTTTCTCTTTACCGCATTGATAGAAAGAGAAATAGAAAGAACGGTTTTTCGCCTTTGTTGGCAACCGTTTCTGACATGCTAGTGCTAAATTAGGTACCTGCCAACCTAACGTTAGGTCCGTTCATCATTTATGGGTCCATATTTATGAAGGGTCCGTTAATTGTCGTTAGACATTTAGGCAGAGCGGTGCGCGTGTTAAGGTTATCTTTTTACGATCTAGTTTTTGAGCCCTTTAACCATAAAAATGAACCGTCCAGTGAAAAAAATGCGTATTCTCCAAGAAAGACTAAAAATTGTTGAGGAAGTGGAAAAAAATCCAACAATCACGTGCCATAAACATTCCGATTGATGGAAGCAGCAAGCAGAGTTTCTACAGCAATAAAAAAAGCCAAAAACAAATGACGATGAAAGATTATTTACAGCACAAAGTGTAATTTTTTTGTCTCCATGCAGCTTCCTTTTTTTAAATTTTTTTTATGATATTTTTTATTTAAACAAATTGATTTATAACTGAAACGTGTTTCTTTTTTAGGATGTGTATGTATGTATATTGGTACCTTTTAATTTAATGTGTTTTTTCTATATTCCTGCAATCATTGTTTTCCCGCATCCATTGTTTATTTCAATAGGTCCCTTCGAAAACGATAAATGGAGGTTTCTGTATGTATAAAAAAAGAGGGTCAAACATTTTGTTCGAGGTGTTATTATGGACACAGATGACTTCGAAAATATGCAAAAAAACAATAAATATTAAAATATTCCTAGTCGCCTAAGGGGTCGTCCATTAATCAAGTGATGTTTTTTTAGCAACTTTTTAAACCCCCCCCCCTGGTGATATGTGGTGAGGTTTTAGACTAACCCCCCCCCCCCCCCCAAAATCACGTGTATTTTTTTTTGTTGTACAAAGTATTTTGAAATTTTCAGTCTATTATCACGAAAAATAAATACACGTGATATCTCATTTTACCACCCCCCCCCCCTCTTGTTATTACGTGATTTTTCCGAACCCCCCCCCCCCCCCCTTACAAGCCTCAAGTGATTAACCTCTGAGTGGCCACGCCATTTCACGAAAATTCACTAAAAAAGCACCACTTTGAATTTTGAATTGAATGTTTTGTTGATTAATTTTGAGCTATTGTATATTTTATTGACTGAAACACGTTCCTAGAACAATAAACTATGTACCAAAACAACATTACTTGCATTAATTACGTAAATTAATAGGTTTTACGATGTTTTAGTCGAGGAACACGCATAAATTGTGACGGTTAAATTCGCGGCAAAAATGACATTTCAATGTCATAGACAAAATCGTTTTAAAAATATTCTGGGGTTGCAAGGTGAATGAAATTGGTGGCTATATCATCTATGATGTTAGCGCAAGTGATTCTGACTGTGTTCTTCACAAAATTACAAATTCTGTACATAGAAGGGCCAAAATCGCAGACAAAAAGTTTTGGTCGAAAATTTTATTCAAATTTTCGAATTATTTTCTTGCGCATGCGCATACAACGCGCTCGTCCGCGCGTCTCCGGCCCATTAGAGGTTAATGGACGACCCCCAAGTAAAATGTTGCATTTAATATTGTAGGCCGTACGGGACGTTGCCAGCAGACCGGCACAGCCTACACCTTCTTCACCCCGGGAAATGGGCGCCAGGCACGCGAGCTGGTGGCCGTCATGATGGAGGGCGGCCAGACACCCACTCCCGCTCTCCTGGAGCTGGTGGGACGCAACGGAGTGTACAACAACAAGGGTGAGTCATCCCCATTCATTTCTTTTGCCAAGGACTTGCCAACTAACCTTGAACAGATTAGTCCAGGTTTCCCTCAGGAATTCTGTTATCTTTGGGGATGCTTGTAGAGGGTGTTTTAAGTAGGCTTCAACTGGCTCTTCAGAAGACCTGTTTTGTAGGAAGAAGATGACACCAAAGCTGGCACTTAGTTTTCCAACAATCATTTATTAGTATATACGTCCACAAAACACCCTGAAACACACTTATAGATTCATCAAGCAATGGAAAAAAAAAATTATTGTGTATGAAAAATCTTATAATTTAGAGTTTAATAAGTCTCTGTTTTTATTAAAATTTTCAAGATACGACAAAAGAAAAGTTGTTATGTGGAGGAACCTTATAATTGGAGTGTTTAAATTTTCCTGCTGCGCTCATTAGACATTGAAGTAAATATTTAGAATATGCTTCAGGATACACAGGGCGCAACCGTTGGCAGCAGAAGAAGGAGGGTGGGTCCTCGGGCCAGATGCAGCAGCAACAGCAGCCACGCTCCAACCAGTGGTCCAACCCACCCGGCCAGCAGCACTCCCCCCCCCCGCCCTACCAGCGCCCCCAGGGCCCGCAGCCCCCGCGCTTCAACTCGCAGCCCCACCAGCAGCCCTACCGCCAGAACAACTACCACAAGCCTGGCGGCGGCTACCAGCAGGGCTACCAGCATCAGCACCAGCAGGGCCAGCAGCCTTACCAGCAGCAGCCGTACCAGCAGCCCCCTAACGCCTACCAGGGCGCATATCCCGCTCCCAACTACAACAACGGCCAGAGGAACTACAGTGAGTACACAACTCACCACACACCACCTCATTATACCATATCACCACAACTCACCTCACAACTTCCCCCCGTCTCCGGAAGTGCTCCTTATGGAATTTTCATTCTAATAAACAGTTGATATTACTTATTCAAGTTTCAGTATGTACATACTTAAATTAGAATGAATTAACATATTTTTCTAATAATTTTTGCATCCACTTCACAATGTACCATTCGTAATTAATTATATTATTATGCTGCATAAACATACACAAAAATGAACGCAAACTGAGCCACAAATTTCGGAGAATGAAGGAATCTACCGCAAACGTCGCGAAAAGCCGCTTGTAGCTGCTTTGTCCCGTTCTCATAATTCGCGGCTCAGTTTGTGTTTATGTTCGTGCATGAATACGCAGCATTTGTGTGTGGCCAACATAAAGATAATGTTTATATGAATAGACTAAAAGGAGTTCCGTAATGAGCACGGCTCCTTTCTGAGGAAATAGTACTGCTTTGTTGCTCGTTACGTAAATTACCTTAAACATCAGCACCCGAGCTCTCTTCTGGTCTTCTTCTTATCCGTGTCTTGACTAAATCTCTACTGCAAAAGGTGCTATAAATAAAGCATAAGATTATAGACATCAGAAGCATTGGAGACTGTTTTTAATTAAAACATTTTTGATTGTAATGATTATTTGAATTTGTGCCTGTCAGTCTCCAACCTGTTTCCACTATATTGCATGCTTATAATTTATGTATTTTTAAATCTCAATGTTTTGAAGCTTACCTTCATAGTGGGCAGTCCACACATTTCATTTTCGCTTGCAAAATTATTAAATTAGAAAATGATTTAGTGTAATGTTAAAGCCCCTCCTTTCATCTTGGACAAGTAGAATGGTTGTACTGCTTCATAAACTAATCTGTATCCAGCACTCTCTTTACAGTAGTAGATTTATATTATTATGTTTAGCCATTTACAGTGCGCCAAAATATTCTTCAAATTTAATCAAGTAGAACAATTTTTTTTCTTCTTTACTATGGCAACACCAAGCTACTCACGTATCTTTGAATTTTGTGGATTTATGCAGATTTTGGAACAATTATAACCTTGAAAATTCAGATTTGAGGTTATGCTTCACTTTCAAATTTAACAGACATTGTACACAATCAAAAAAATCCAAAGGAAAATGACAAACCCATTTTTCAGGTTTTTTCTTATTTATAATTTGGAACTGTGAATTTTCTTTTTTGTGTATTCATTAACGTAACGACTTATTGCACATTGTTATGAAATGTCTGACACGAGTGAAGTTGAGACCATCACATTTGTGACTGACTGGCGTCAATGATTGGTTTACAAAACATCGGCAATGTGTGCCTGTGCAGGCGCGAATGTATGGTAGTAGTCGCCAAGATACTTAAATAGTCAAGTACCGGGAGTAGCGCTTTTTATTAATTTTTATTTGAGCCATCTTGGTGCTGCCATTAAAACCTTTTAAACAAACGCAGCACCCTTAATATTATTTTGCTGACCTGTATATTGCTTGCTGGAGCATCAACCATATTAATAAGTGGTGGAAAATTAAATTAGACTGTACGATATGGTTGAGGTTGTATATTATTAATATTGGTCCCCTTTTATTTCTTGATATTTTTCTTTTTCACCGCTACTCTTTTTATTTCTTTAGCTTGATTTTATTCATTCAAATTCGTGTAATAAATAGTCTTTCATAGTTATCCATCGGCTAAAGAAATATCAAAGAATTGAAACAGAGCGTGGATGGAAAGAGTTCCCCCAGAATGGGTAAACCGGTGATAAAATAACTGGTCTTCAAATATCTACACAATCATCGGGAAATAGTTACCAAAATTTTTTACTTATCCAATTTAATTCGCAAAAAATTGTATCCATGAATAAGATTCTAACAAACAATTGGCAAATAGCATTGATGAACCGAAGAAGCGGTGGCAAAAACCCAACGAACGAATTTATATATATATATGAAAATGGCTTTCCAGACAACGGTATGAGATATAACAATCCGAACAACCGGTATAACGGTGCAAACGGGGGCGGGCGATCATCCTACTGCAGCCCCCCTCCGCCCCTGGGCTCGCCCCCGCAACCCCCGGCAGCCCACTCCGCCCACTACGCACCGGCGCCGCACCCCTACAGCCACCACATGGTGCCGCACGACGCTCAGATGCAGTCCATCATCAGTGAGTCCAGTACTGAACACCCAACCAACCAACACCAACTTTGCGATTCATCATTTATATTCCTGAAAGATTTTATTTTTCTTTTCAAATTACTACTGCGCTTATGATTCTGCCATTCTTTTTCCATATTGTCAAATGTCTTAGCAAGGAATATATGTGGCGAATCGCTAATTTTGGTCTTTAAAGGTCACGGCGCGCTGCGTGAAGTTGATTGTTTCTCCCCTGTACTTGTAGTTTCCGCTTTATTATTACTTCACTCATCATTATTAGTGCACAACTGCTTCACTGTTTTATATTTGCACCGTATCTTTGAATAATTTTAGCCTGTAATGCTAGTGTGCCATAATGCATTTACATGTGTGTCTGTGACATGACATAATTTGTGTTTGTGTGTGTGTTGCAGACAACAAGTTCTTCCAGGCCAACCGAGGAGGCTGTGGCTACCAGGCCGCCCCCTTCCCGCACAGCTTCCTGGCCCCGCCCATGGTGGCCTACCCGGCGGCCACTCCCGTACAGCAGTAGGCAGGTTCCGCCTCCACCCCCTCCCCACAGACGGATGACTCTCGCCTAGTTCTCGTTTGCTAATATCCCCCGATGTACTAGATTGTATTAGTACTAAACGCTTGGAAGCTTCTATGTGACTACTTGAAGAGCTGAATGCCTAACTCCCGAACCTCTTCCCGCCGAGGTCATCCCGTCGCGAGCTGGTTGGAATCTCCCCTAGTTTTAGTTATTTTCTTATCTTGTGTTAAATGGATGTGGAAAATGCACTGTTTTCTCGTTATTTTATGGTTTGGTATTATGTCACGTGCGTTGTTCTGATGGAAGAGATGCTGCTACCGTCTCCTGGTAGAGTTAATAACCCGGAGAGTTAAGTCTATGTAGTAGTGAACCTAACTGTAATACAGAATACTGTTGATATGTACTGTAGCGTAGTTTATATGGTACCCTGTATATTCCCTGGGTGCCTTTTTTTGTCTGTATGCTGTTTGAAATGCACGAAACATATAGAAGAAGTATTTTTACGGGGTTTCTATAATATTTTAAAGTATTTATTGGATATTTGCAAAGTGTTGCCGGAGTGCAGATAAAATAGGCTCTTGACATCTAGTTAAGAAGTGCAATGTGAAAATATGTTAATTATAAGAAAGTTGAGTCAATGCTGTAAAATGTTTGTTTAGTTAACTATTTAAAGAAATGAATATCTTGTTTGGAAATGAATATATGTTGGTTGACTTGTGAGTGCGTGGTTGTTAGCTTAGAGCTAAGCTAAGCTAAGCTAAGCCTGTCGAGTGAAGGTCCCAATTTATCTTGTGTCCCGTCACTGGAGTAGAGTATTATGTGTGCTTGAAGACAGAGCTCTAGTAAAGTATCAAAGGCCCGAGAAAGTACAATAATAATATCCTGAATAGTCCAAAGAATAAAAGTATTTGGAAATGAAAATGTCTGTGATATAAGATGCTGCAGCATTCTATGGGTCAATTTGTGAGTAGTTTGTATGCTTTGTAATTCCAGTGAACTCTGGGGAAACTAACATTTGGCAAGCAAATATCGGTGAACCATATACATATATTTTTTCACTAATTAATTAAAGTGTTTCAGAATGTTTGTTGCAAATATAAAATGATTTAAGAATACCTTGAGCCATTTTGGAAATTTAGTATATTATCTCGATAGTTTTTAAGGTTTAATCACTCGCATTTCACCAGTTTTCACACGTCGCTGTAAGCTCATCTTAAGAAGTGACCATTACAAATTATTGTTTCCTTATGTTGTGTTTATTTGTAAGTATATTTGAAGTAAACGGCCGTGTATACTGAAGAAGTATGGTGGCCGTGTATTGTCAGAGTCAAATACAATGATCTGTTAACTGTATCTAACCCTTGAGGGTCCTGTACATAAACATAATATGTTGTTAGTGTAATGTGGAAATACATATTTACGTTGTAGAGAGTTTGATATAGTGGAGTACGCAGTACGACTAGGGAGCAGAAGGCGTGGTTCTGTGGTACTGTACTTTCTATAGACCCATCAGCGTCGCATCGCATCGCCCCTTGCTATAGATCCACACCCACACCCACCTCGGTAACTATCTGTGATATAACGCTAAGTAGGTAGCAGGAGCAGGCGGCAAGCAAACAAGCATATATGTCCAGGGGAAAGGTTGACACCATATCTTACTTATATGTTTAAGTAAACTATTGTGTGAGTGCGTGTGTACAAGTGTACAAGTGTGCAAGCAAGCAAACAAACAAACAAACGTGGTATGTGATATTCATTATTTCTCTGTACAAAAAGACTGATTTTTTTTATTGAAGCATTTTACTAAACTCGGTAAAAGAGTTTTCAAAGCTATTATAATATTCTTATTAAAAGAATCGAGCAGATTATAAACAGTCAATGTGCAGATTAAATATTTATTAGGATTACATCAAAAATTTTAATATATATTTTATTAATTTTTATAATAATATTTAAACATGCCAAACAAAACACACAACAAGATCAGGGATTGTGGCTTTTGCCGATTCTTGAATGTTTGATGATATGACGTGTCACCCTTGCACCTTTCTCTCGGTCATGGGCCCGCCTGAGTGCCGGGCCGCATCCATCCCCGGGCCGTATCCGGAGACCGCGGCCCGGTAACCCGCAGGCGGCCTCCAAGCCACCCGCAGTGGAACAGACTATTGCTATGTATGATCTTCCCTTTATTTGCAAAACAAACTATTGTTTTCTTACTTGTCTAATAATTTATTGTCTGTCATATAAATAACACTAAACAAACTTCATTTCATTTTTTTTTTTAATTGCTTCTTTGACCTTATTTAGTTGTATTTCATTTATAATGACAATTTTAAAATGACATGACTTAAATTATTTATATGTAGTACCAATTTTAGTAAAACAAACTATTTAAATATAATGTCTGTTACTCCTTATGATTTATAGTGAAAGCTAATCCCTATCAGCGTCAGCCGGGGATCTATTAATGTTTCAATTCATCCCCAAGTCTTTATATGAATTGTTTATCGGGAAATAATATTTAATCACAATGCAATGACACCCTACTCGGAAATTTAACCTTGAGACCCTGAATGCTAACACATACACGGGGAGTTGTCGTTAGTATGGTTTAAAACATTGAATTAGCGTGACTCGAGCGTGAGTGTCGAGCATAGAGCGTCGATAGATAGTTGTTTGTATAAACCAGTTCTATTTTTCAACGGCTGAATATGTAATTAGATTGAATAAACACCCTAAAGTGAGATACGAAGAAGCATTCCTTGTAGTGCCGTGTGCAGCTATATATTAATGCAACCAATGTAACATGTAACTACATTATTAAGGCAGTGGAATAATGTGATACGACTAATGGACTCGTGTTAAAGAAGCAACCATTGTTTAGTGTGATGAATCCAAGATTAAATTTATGTGACAGTTTCCTTACATCGTAACGAGTGTAGGTCATGACTCTAGCCATTTTGTAAGCACAAGTCAGAAGAATAAGGCTCTCCAATTTGTATATACATATATATATTTTGAAACAAATCGCCTTAGTTTGATTAAAATGAAAAAATAATATTTTTATGTGGATATATGTCCCAGTAACAAATCTTAACCTTTTGAGTGTTAAGAAAATAGATGAAATTAATGATATAGTTTATAAATATGAAACACAGTGACCCTTGTTGTATGAATACTAAATTATTATCACTTCCTTACAAGCAAACTCTTCTGTAAGTTTCCAACTAGTGCATTTCTTGTAAGTATTACAGTATTAATCATTATAATTAATAAAATAATACACTCAACTATTTCGTTTTATTATCTCTGGCAAAAAACTACATCGGTAAAATGCTGTTCTTTTCAGTCGCACTCTTCACACTATGGGTTTCGCCACGCAGCAAGAATTCACAATGGATTTTGCACCTCGCCGCAAAAAACAATATGGTTGTTGGGGTTTTAACTAGGTACCCGCAAAGCAGAAGGACCGAGGATGGTCAAGGAATGCTGACTTATTATTGTATTTAGTCCACATATAAGGTGGAATAGGTACAAATTATAATTTTGGAAAAAAGGTACAAGGATTAATGCTAGGTACCCAGCAATATTCATGGTATTTTGCTAATGTAAGCTCGAATGGGGGGAGCTCCTGTACGAGTTAAAACCATGTAATGCGTTTCCTGTTTCCTTGGCAACTTTAGCTCTCGCTTGAAAGTCTGCTGTTCCCTGACCTAGACCATCAAGTCGAGTCACGGCATGGCAACCATTGGCTGCTACACGGCATGGCCGTGATTGAGTGGGGCCATGCCGTGACAGTGTTATGCGAAAGGTTTGTGTTCTATACTCAACTAAAAAAAATCATGTGTGCAGTTCACACGCGGTAGAACTGAAACCTTCGAGAGAATGCAGTGTATCAGGAATAGGATAATTGTACGGTTTATTTATTATAATATTGTTACCAAGTTTTAAAATTATTTTTTTACACTTTATTCTACGAATATTAAAATTGATTTTGCAAAAACTCTAAAAAAAAATTTTTTTGGATTTCGTAGGATTCAAACCTTGATCCGCTGGATGTCTAGCCGCAGATTTTCTTCAGGCGCCTTATACCGCTACACTATCGAAGACTCTCGTGGAACTGCAAATTTATCGTGTTATATTAGAACTAGTCCTGGGTCGATCGTGAAAGACCTGATCGTCGAAACCCGCTCACGTGCCACCAAAGAGCGAGCGGGTTATTTATTCGTCAGCACCCGTGTCTCACGATCCGCAACTCGCGAACAACAAGACAAGAACAACGCGCGCACTCCCGCGACCCGTGAACCGCAACACACTCCGGCGACCCGCGATCTACGACACATTCCTGCACCCCGTGACTCACGGACCGATCGCCGTGAGACGTGTCAGCTCCGGAACCCGCAAACTGCGACACATTCGATATGCATTCGATCGCCGATTGCCGATCAACGCACACACGTGCGTGACAGTATCCTGCTTCCTGCCCGTGTGTCACGTCATCGCGGGATTGTTAGGTAGATTCGGTTTTTGAATATTCGACTAGACATAGTGTCGTTTTAAATTAGAGCGTATCTTGGTATTGTTAATCGACGGGTGAAGTGCATTTCTTTTCACATTTTGTAAGTGTTGTTTTCATAAAAACTTTTCATTTTTCGTGTGAGTGTGAATGTAATTGTGCATTGTAATAGAAACTATAAACTGGTAAAAGTGTAAAATGTCTGACTTTATTAAAAAGAAATTATAATAAAGCATTAGCTTACAGCTAATTTACTTATTTAAATTCTCAATAAAAGCTTCAGAACAACACGTTTTTTACAAGGTTTTTATATCCTCCAAAACATGATAAAACATTGTTTTTTTACCCCTGAAGCATGTCTTTTTTAAATTAATTTCTGGGACATGACATTACTAGTTACAGGTGTAAGCAGTGAGAGAACGTTCACACAATTATAACCTGGGTTTTGTGTCGCGTATGACTTGACCGGTCTGGGCGGCGACCGTCTACCGCGCGGCGCACCCGTAGAAAGTAACTGGGTGATGAGTAATCGAGTTTCGTATTTTATGTCGCGAAAAGAGCGGGTCTTCGCGACCCGCTTGTGACGCCAGTGGGTCGTGAGCGACCCGGGTCGTGTAAAACGATCGATCGACCCAGGACTAATTAGAACCGAGTACCCGTGAAATATTAAATTTTAGTGTCGCTTTTCCTGAAATATAATAACCTCCCTTCTGGATTACACTGTATCATCAACCAATCAGAACAAATAAATAAAATAAAACAGACTGGTCAGTGGTTGAGTGGGCATAGCGCTTGGGTCCCACCCGAGCGTCGCGTGTTCGATTCCTCGACTGGCTAAGTCCTCCATCACAACACAAGCAACATTTTCGGCTTTCTGTGGTGGTAGTAGGAGATTTTCAAACATTGTTGGGTTATTCGTAACCCGGGAATGTTTGTCTTTCTTTTATAATTTTTAAAAAAAAAAAAAAAAAAAAAAAAAAAACAATTTTTCAAAAAAAACTTACAGTAAAAAGTAAATATTTTATACAAAATAGATTATAACTTACAACTCAAGTAAGAATCGTGGCTCCCTTATCAGGCACAAGAGCCCCTCTTTTCTGATAAGGTATACATGACCAAAAATGACCTTTAATTTAATATTTTGTAAAATATATGTAACTCATATTTTTTATATTACAATAAAAAAAAATATATTACAACGGATTGTTGAGAATCAAAAATAGATTTTTTTGTAAAAGAATGAAACATTCCCGGGTTACAAATAGCCCCTCTTTTCTGATAAGGTATACATGACCAAAAATGACCTTTAATTTAATATTTTGTAAAATATATGTGTATATATGTAACTCATATTTTTATATTACAATAAAAAATATATATTACAACGGATTGTTGAGAATCAAAAATAGATTTTTTTGTAAAAGAATGAAACATTCCCGGGTTACAAATATCTTGACAATAGTTGGAAATTTTACTACCACCACAGTTAGTGGAAAATGTTGCTGGTGTGTGATAATAGGACTTAGCCATCCGAAGAATTGAACTCACAACGCCTGGGACCCAGAAGCGATGCCGGCTCAATCGCAGTCAGGTCAGTTTTTAAATGCAGATTCAATAAGTATGATGAAATATCAAATTCACGCCGCACTTTGTGATGGCATGGATATAAAGATTACTAAATGTGGGATTGGGAAAATTGGAAAAATCATTAAGAGGGAGAAGACCAGAAATATGTCATTTTCAAATCAGATTTTAGACGTATTGACTCTTTTCCACAAAAAATTATAAATGGATTTCGAAAGATTGTTCTTTTATCTAGCATTCGTATGTAATAAATTTTTTTAATTTTTAGTATAATAAGGTTATACCATAGGTCGTTGGCAGATTTGTTAAATTTTCAAAAAAGTTTTTGTATTATACCACACCCATTTCAAATAATATAATCATGCACTAAAATAAATCAATACATTATCTAGCAAACGCATGTTTTAGAATTTTAATTTTAGTTTCAATAAAATCATTAAAAAATATATATGTACATGTGTTTCTTGACGAAACTTAGTCAGTTTGTGTATTTATTTGCGAACTTATAAACTAATATATTTCAGATTTTTTTACATACTTATTGTGCTAAGACATTATTGACAAATCATAAATAAGTTTGAGCGAAAAATAATTTTAGGAAGTATTTAATATTAATTAATTTACAGCTTCGCATTTCACGATTTTTCGCATACTCGCAAAAGAGAATTTCAGAGTTCATTCCGCAGGCAAGAGCCGCTGTCTCCGCGGCGTTCTATATCGTAACATTTTAAAATGATGAATTGCGTAATAATAATACTAAACGATTTCCTTGTGTGTGTTATATTATTGTTATGTGAATACCGAACAAGAGTCCCAAATGCTCCAAAATACATATTAAATTTTTTTTTTGTAAATTATTGTTATGTGAATACCGCACAAGAGTACCAACTGCTACAAAAAAAATTTTTTTTTGAAATATTTTTTTATTGAATACACATAAATCCAAAAAAAAATTTTTTTTGAAATTTTTTTTTATGTAAATTATTGTTATGTGAATACACATAACAATAATTTATGAGCACAAGAGTCCCAAATGCTTAATTTTTTTTTTATTCCAAATATTTTTTATTGTAAATTATGTATTGATAAGTGAATACAGCACAACAGTACCAACTACTCCAAAAAAATTTTTTTAAATATATTATTTTTAATTATTTTTATTTGTTATCTAAATACCGCACAAGAGTCCCAACAGCTCCCAAGGGAGGGATGAGGCAGTGTTTTGATGAGGTGGAGGGGGTTGCTGAGGAGGGGGAGGGATAAGAGGGGGGGTGCAGGGAGACAACCAGGAACCAACACCTCTGAACCAAGAAAATCAAGCTGAAAAAAACAACTTCCTTGAAATTCTCTAGCCACTCCCCCCCCCCCCCCCCCCCTATTTTGTAACACCTCACCTCAACACCTCATTTCAATATTTGAGTACCTCATACAAACTCATCCTGATATCGTGTCCTACCCAACACTACTCCACTCAGCATCCCCAAAGAAGAGATAGGCAATGTGTCGAGCGATTGCAAAAAAAAAGTTTTTCCCAATCCGACCTTGACAAACCTCGCCCCATGAACCCGGGCTACCCGTACCTATGGCAGAGGTGTTGATAATCCAATACATGATTCCCGGGGCGGCGGTAACCATACCCGCCTTCCAAATTACTGATACTACCTATTGACGGCCGGCATGGTCAAGAGGTAAGGCTCCTGACTCGCAATCCGAAGGTCGTGGGATCGAATCCCGGCGTGGGCAAATAAATTATAAAAATAAAACAACACTTTGTATTTAACCACGAATTTATTATTTATGTATCTACCGGTTTCACTTAGACCAAGCTTCCTCAGGATAAAATAATAACTAAGTTGAGCGACAGAGGGAGAAAGAATATGACAAAAGAACATAGTTAGATAGAGACAAAATATTTGAAGGCGGTACAATAGATAATCAATTAGAGGGAAGGAGACAACAATATACATCTAAACACAAGTATCCAACAGTTAACGGGATTCAACAGTTAACGGTTTTTGATGTATTAGGACAATATTTAGAGTAATGCTAATTTATTAATAATTAAGGACCTTAGAAAAACAATATAATACGTATATAACCAACACCTCTGCCATAGGTCACCCCAAGTGGTTCGCTACGTTTGGTGATTTAGCAGAGGTGCCCGGGTTCATGGGATGAGGTGTGTTTAGGTCTGATGACCAGGACACACTGAACCCCAGATTCCTACCCACCCCTTAAACCCTTTTCCTTCCCAGAACCCTCCTCTCCTTCCTTTCCCTAAAAGACCCTCCACACAGCATCCCTAAAGATGACATAGGCCCTCAGGGAAATTATTTGCCTCGGGGCCTCCTGTGTGGAGCTTATGTAAAAAAAAAAAAAAAAATACACCATGGGCTGGAATGGATTTTAGGGAACAAGTTAAATATAGGGCTATAGGAGGTATTTTTTTGATTTGATAAATTTATTTGATTATTAAGGAGGAATTCTGACATATTAGTATTTAATGATTTTCTTATTTCCAAGGCTTCTAAGTTATCTAATTTGATACCAATACTGTTTTTATGTAAGATGCGAGTTCCTGAAATTTTATTAAAACTGTGGTCTGCTGAGATTAAGTGATTTGCAAGCTCAGAGAAACCTTTTCCATTCAAACAGCGTAAATGTTCTTTTACCCTAATATTGACATTACGTGCTGTTTTTCCAATATAGAAAGCAGGACAATCATTACAGGTAAGTTTATAGATACCCGAATGAGATAAACTATCTTCTTTATCTTTAGTATTGACTAAAAATTTTCCGAGGTTATTGTTTGTATAAAAGGCCGGTTTAATGTCTAAAGGAAGGTTCCTAACGCTTAGGTTAGAAAAATTATTTATATATAAAATCCTACGCCAATTGTATTTTTGAGTATCGTTATTGATGGTCGGGGTGCTTTTATAAAGGAATTTATTAGTAGCTATTTGTTTTTGTTTTTTATTAAGTATTTTAGTAATTAAGTCCGGGTCGTAGCCATTATTAGCCGCTATTTGCTTAATCAGAGATAATTCTTTTGAAAAGTTAATGCTAGACAGTGGCACAGAAACTAATCTGTGTACCATTGAATGAAAGGCTGAGTGTTTATGACTGATTGGATGATTAGATGTCTTGTGGATGGTTATCTGTATAGGTTGGTTTGCAGTAAATATTGAACTCAAGTCTATTATTTGACAAAGAGAGTGTAAGGTCCAGAAAATTTAATGAGGCATTAATACCTATTCCCAAGGTGAACTGTATTTGGGTGTGAAAAGAATTTATAAGTTGTAGGAAGGCATTTAATTGTCGATCCGTTCCTGACCAAATGCAAAACACATCGTCAACGTATCTTTTCCATACCAGCACGTTTTTGAGGAGAGGGGATTTGCAAGAAAAAAATTCTATTTTCAAGGTTATCCATAAATATGTCGGCTACCAATGGTGACGTAGGAGCCCCCATCGGCAAGCCCATATTTTGTTGATAGATGATGTTATTGAATTTAAAATAATTTTGGTTTAAGCAAACATTAAACAGACGAGAGAGATCACTAGAAAAAACTTTCGGCAATTTAGAATGGTTTAATAAATTACTAATAAGATATTTACTTTCATTTATTGGGATGTTTGGAAACAAGTTAACAACATCAAATTATATTAATTTGCTATTACTAGGAATTACCAGGTCTTTTAACTCATTTATTAAGTCTAATGAGTTTCTAATAGTGTGTTTAGGGGAAAACACTTTTGAATAAGGAACTCCAGTGAAAAATATTATGGCTTTAAAAAAATATGTTCATATAGACCAAGAAACGCTGATTCTGAATATATAAGTTTTATTTCATAATATTAAACGCAGAGTTTTTAAAAAATTATTAAAAAGTGCATTTTTAAACCTCTCCTCAAAATACAGCGTCAAGTTGGCATTACTGAAATGGTTAACGATGACGTCACAGTTAACCTGTAACCTGGTAATAGCGTCCGTGTTGAATGCAGTGTTGCCAACTTAACGGATTTCCCGTCATATCTGGCGGATTGGTGTGTCCCGAAACGGGAAAATTTTGTATATAACGGAATTTACAGTATGACGGATTTTCTGACGGATTCGAAAAAAGTGATAAATTACTTACTTTTATAGGCGAAAATAGCCTATATTTAAGGATTTATGAAGAAATTTTGATCCCCGAAATTCCCTAACAACCCCCCCTCCCCCAGGATGGACGAAAATTTGTGTATCTGACGGAATTCTGACCGTTGATCCGTCACGATTTAGCGGGAACGGAGATTTCGAGTTGGCAACACTGGTTGAATGTTGTATTGACATTTGAAAATTGACACGTATGCAATTCAACATTTCGTGTTTTTGGTTTATTTTCATACTGTTTATAGAGATTTAGATAAATAATAGTTATTGTGTTTATTGAAACATAATTTAGGCCCTCAACAATTTACGAAAAGGGCTATATTTGCGGACAATCTGCAATAAATTTTGTCTATTTGAGGTTAAAGTCGTGTCATATTTTGACATTATTTGGTTATGTATTATCAAATTGTTTTTAGTATAGGGCTTTTTATACAAGTTGTTACACACTCGTCATGATCAGTGTATTATAAATACCAGTGTTTCTGTATGTATTATACATAAAACAATGTACCTACAAAGTAACGCCTGACACAAAACACGATGTCACATGTATTTGCAATGAAAGAGATGATTTATATTGCACGTTGATTAAATACAATAACAGTAGCGGTGAAATGTGGACATTTTACCAATGTTTTTCTATATTAAAAGCAGTTAATCTTGAATAAAAAACACACCTCACACCTAAAAGTCATTACAAAGCATTCCGCCATGATTATTCTGGGTTCTTCACAGCGTTGCCAACAGTTAGAAGTGAAATTTCCCTAGAATTTCACATTTACGCAATTACCTACGTAGCCACCTGATTGTGTAACACTAATCCTGTTATATGTTAATTAATTGGAAAGATATCGGAACTTGGTAAATATACTAATAATACCGTGATTTTCCAAATAAAACACTTTTTGCTACGTGAAGTAATAATTTAAAAGTACGAATACACTCACCACTGAATTAGAAACTGAATTCCAAATTAAAAAAAAACACTTTGCAAAATAAAAATCATAAGCAACCCGCCGCTCATTTGTACCAAGCGTGGTATTTTGAAGACCCCCCCCCCGAACGTGTCACGTAGTATGGGTACGTTCCCTAATATCATTTTGAGTTGTCAGTGTTAAAAATAACATGGCATGTAAGTACATGAAAAATAATTATGATTCATAGGAATTCCAAAAAATATATATACGTATATATATATAAATAATACCAGTAATACTGTCATATGTAATAAAATTCTTGCCAGAGTTCGAAATTTCCCTAGATTTTGTCCTGATTTCCCTTATCCCTAAAAAATATTTTTCTCCCCTAGATCTAGGGAAATTTCCCTCGACATAACATCACTGATTCAAAATGACAATTTAAAAAGTAAAAAAAACTATCGGTTGGTGAAGACCACCATAGGATACGGTGCGTTTCTGGGAGTCTTTAAAAATTAAAACTTTGACAATTATTTTAACTATTAAAACTAACTATAAAAATAAAAATGCAGTTATTTAAGTTTGAAGGTCTTCATTCATTAAAAAAAAATAAAAAAATTGGACTGGAGTTCTCTATTGTTAAACACATTAGTGACAAAGGATGCTAATTTAAAATTTGGTGACTCACAACATGCAACGACTGGTCTAATGGGTGTATTAGGTTTATGGATTTTAAGAAATCCATATAACTTGGGGATTTTAGGATTCTTTGTCAAAAATTTTACTTTATTATATGAGTCATCAATAAAAATTATGGATTTACATGAATTTAGGGCATTTTTACACTATCTAAATATTTATTTGTCGGGTCTTGAGACAAGATCTTGAAATTATCATTACTAACGAAATCATTCATTTTTGAATGATAATCGGATTTATGCATTATAATGACAGTATTGCCTTTATCGGCTTTAGTTAAAATTAATTGGTCAGACTTTAATTTTTTACGGATTTTTAACATACAGTGCGTTTCTGGTTTAGATATTAGTTAAATAAAATTTATTTGACTAATTTGGGTTATTTCACAATTATTTCATTTAAAAATAATATATTTGCGTCACGTTCCAGAGTAGAAGATACTTTTGTATCGCCCTGGTGTAAGACCACCATTCAGAATTGAAACGTTGCTAAAAATGGCCGTGTTTGGTGACCAGATCTGAATAGCCAGGTAATTCCTCACTTCCTCTTCCCCATCTCCTTCCCTCCCCACTACCTTCAGCTTCCCAATATACCCCATAGTCTCACTAGCTCCAGACGGGAGCCAGTATTTCAAAATGAGATATTTTTTACAATCCAACTGAATATTACTCTTTTTTTCATGAATACCGTACAAGAGTCCCAACTGCTCCCGTCTGGAGCCAGTGGGACTATTGCACCCCCAATTGGGATATGTTGCGAGGCTGAAGGTAGTGGGGGAGGGGAATGAGTTAGGGAAGATGAAGGTGGGGAAGTACTCTTCAGATCTGGTCACTAAACACGGCTAAAGCCATTTCAAGTAACGTTTCAATTCTTCCACTCTAATGACAGTAAAATAAAATGAAAAAACAAAAACCAAAATATTAAAAAAAATATATAACAAATAGTTTTTTTGTGTAGGTATCTACTTTATACCTACTGTGTTTCTGTATCTATTTATGTCTATGCACTTCGATACACAAATTACAAATAACTACTACTAATTCAAATTCTGGAAGCGAGAATTCAACATCTTCATCTGAACCATACTGTAAGCCCAGCTCCGCGTGAACTAATAGGTACGTGAAACCCGGCTTGCGGCGGAACGAAATCTAATTCCAAAAACGTCCGCTCGCGACCGCTGATGTGTGAGCGCTGTAGTCGGAATCGGAATTATGATTTGCTGGTATGACAGCCTTAACCCTCTTCCTTCAGGAAATCACACAATTGTGTGCTCGACGGTTGTGTTACACGTTTAATAATAATAATTGGTTTGTTATTTGTTATTTCGGCTACTGGCATTATACCTAGGTCTCTGATTCAAAATTTAGGCGTATTAGATTTGTCAAAGAATTTATCTATAAAAATGCAAAAATCGGTAATTTTAAATACATGTAGGATTACAAAAGATTTTTTAAATATTTATATTGAGGGATCAGTAGGATTTATAGGTTCAATTAGGAATTCCACAGAGCCGAACTTTCTGATATGAAAATATCTGGAGTCAGTGAATTATTTTCCCATCTGGTCTCTGGTAGGTTGACTTGTTGCTCTTGTATTGTTTTGTAATTATATTACTTATATAGTCCAATTGCATAATGTGGATTGACCAGATGATCATTTGGGAAGTGTGTGAAAGGGTTTAGTTTTTCCTGTGGGGAAAATTAAACCTGGACATTTAAATCTGGATAATTTATAAAGCGCCGTTTTTGTGAAAAATCACCTCGAGGGCGCTTTTGCATTATGTTTTTTTTCCCAAATGCTCGATCAACGAGTCATGCTGAAAGGTTTAAATAAAAACGTTCGGTTAAGGGCCCGCAACCGGGCTCAAAAAGAAGAAGATCAAGAGATATGAAATTACAAATGTTAGAGGAGAGCGCTAACATTTAAAGCGTAAAAATCATTGTGAAAATTGCGAAATGTTTAATAAAACACGACTCGTTTAAAATAGAGCAAAAATCTCGTGGAACTTATCTATTAAAGAAACATTATGTGTGTCGTTGCTTATCCAGAATATATAATGTGAGATATCAGCCTTATTTCCCGCCAGCGTCGGTCATATCCATTGCTTTATCTTGAATTTCCCGCCATTCTTCTGTAACTCCCTTCAGCTGTTAATGGTCGCCGTGCAGTTGGCATCTTGAGATGCCGTGTTAATTCAATTTGGGCGTTATTTCGCCCACGTCCAGTCGTGAAATTTTTCGTTCGTAATTGCTTTAACGAAAAGAATCTGTTGCTTCCCGCAAATGCCGTATTTTTATGAAAAATTAGTGCGAACATTTTTGACAGATTAGCGTATTCCTACCTAATTCTAATACACTATATAAATCTGCGTCGCTTGTTCTCGTAAAGGAATGATGCCGCGCCGATTAGCAATCGCTTCTCGGCCTGTTGGCTAAGATAAGTGTAGATCTGTCATATCATATCTGATAGTTCCCGCAAGTTCAGCTTAATATCTGATAGTTCAATTTGACCAGTTTATTAAACTGATTTTTGGAATGTGACGGGATGTTCGGTGCTTGTTCCACTCCTGTCGCGGGTTGGCCCGGCATTGCAGTGCCGCCGGGATCGGCCCATTCTATATCCATACTAAACGATAAATTAAGCTGGTATTGTCTTACGAATAACCTGATTTATGGATCAATTGTAGACACATTTTAACCATTTTTCCACCTTTGGAATTTATGTAAACGATTTTTGAATGAAATATGACCATCGGCGATGTCATATTACAATATTCAAATTACAAATACGGATTCATGTTCGCCTGATAATCGTTTGACGCAATTTGATGTTTAAAATTAGACCTATCTATAATTCAGCTTTATTTATAAGAATTGGTCCTGCTTTTGACAGTTTGAAGCATGTTTCAAGGTTAGCCAACGCTTCAACTCGGGCGAGTGGGCCAATGTCCGCTTTATGAATATTTAGCTGATCCAGGCTTCAAGGAGCTGGAGGTAAACTGCGAGGTGCTGGCATTTGACACCGCCTCACCGATATTTCATATTATGGAAAATATAATTATATTATGGAAAAGATGCTGGCATTGCATGCCTCATTGAAGCAGAGAGTGCTTTCAACAGACTCTCCAAAAAACTTATCAAATGGAAAAGTAGTTCAGAAGGTTCCCCGTCAGGTCTTTACAGGAACAATGGACAGCTGTAAGATTGGAGTGGAACGGAGGCTCTTCAGCAGAATTCCTCCTTCTACCACTCATCCTTTTGGGGAAGTAGCACTTTCTGCCCGGTTGCAGAAACCGGGTGGTGTAACAAAGTGCTTTAGTCCAGTGCGCCTACCTCAGGGTAGCCACTCGGCGCACAACCGCCCTTCATCTAAGGAGGTTGTTGCCTTTCCCCCAAGCAGACATCAAAGGAAAAGATGGAATTTCCCTTGTTTCCCCGGCGGGCAGACCACGGGCGAAACCCCCAATATTCCTCCCGTATGAGGGGTAAGGGGAGGGAACAGAAGCGTGGCGCAAGGGGGCAGACCTCTCGTGGCCGCTTCAACAGGTGTCGCGCACAACCGCCCTTCAACATCTAAGGAAGTTGTTGCCTTTCCCCCCAAGCAAACATCAAAGGAAAATATTGCATTTCCCTCGTTTCCCCGGCGGGCAGACCACGGGCGAAACCCCCAATATTCCTCCTGTACGAGGGGTAAGAGGAGGTAACAGAAGCGTGGCGCGAGGGGGCAGACCTCTCGTGGCTGCTTCAACAGGTGACTATCAACCATTTCAGGCGGGTCAACTACACTACAGGATTATTGGAGAGAATGGCAGGCCTTAGATGTCCCAGAGACCTCTTACAAAGGAGTATTGGAGAGAATAGCAGGCCTTAGATGTCCCAGAGACCTCTTACAAGAGGATACCGCATACCATTCATCCGAGAGCCCTCGTTGATAAGTCCAAGCCAAGCTTCCGCAAGGAGGTTCAAAACGAAAGTAATCCCGGAAATGACAATGATGAGAGATGGTACATGGAAAGAGCTGACGACAATGCCACCTTCCTATCAACACTTTTTTCTGGTTCAAAAGAGCGACGGCTCGAAATGGTCGATCTTCAATTTAAAAGCTATCACAAATTGGATTGCAGAAATCCTGCGTAGACAGGGTATCAGGATCATTGTGTACCTAGACGACTTTCTCCTGGCTCATCAGACCAGAGAGATCCTCAGTCAAACTTGAGAAGCTCTTTAATTGTTAGAGCGGTTAGGTTGGTCGGTAAATTTCCAAAAGTGTGTCCGTCAGCCAGCACAGTCAGTGGAATATCTTGGAATTGTGTAGAACCCCCATCTGAAACAGAAGTCCTTAAACAAATACAGACGCTCAGGTCTTTGGAACTCACTTCAGAGCTTTGTGACAAAAGGAAGATGGACTCTGAAAGGAGCTCAGAATATTCTCGGAAAGTTGAACTTTACTACCTTTGTGGTCCCCAGAGGTCGACTTCATACTTGGCTGATACAATTACAGTTAATGCTGAAGCTGACCCCTCAGCAAGAGTCTCTGATAAAGAAGGAGGTTTTGTCAGAAATGAAATGGTGGATGATCATCTTAGATCATGTTTCAACTCTTCATTTTCCCAGCCCAACACATTTTTTGACTACGGATGCGGCAGATCACGGCCGGGGAGCCCTGATCGACTATGTACCTCTGTTGGGTTGTTGGACAGACAGTTAGAGGGGGGGATATTACAACATGAAGGAGACGACAGCAATCTTAAATGCCTTAACGTCTCTGACTCAGAATTTGAGAAGTTCAGGACAGGACAACAGGACAGTCGTAGCCTACTTGAGGAACAAGGGGGGGGGACCAAGTCGATGGGTCTCCTTCATCTGACATTTCAGATTCTTGCGCTTTTGGACAAGCACAGAATCTCTTTACAAGTGCAGTATTTGCCGGGACGCTACAATGGCCTCGCGGATTATCTATCCCGAGGGATGACATTACCAGAATGGCACCTTCTACCCCCAGCGGTAAGAGCTGTTTTTCACAAGTGGGGCAATACAGTAGTGGATCTATTCGCTCCCTCGAGGGCTCACGTCGTGGATCAGTATGTCTCGATAGATTCCCACGACAAGAGAGCAATGCTTCACAACGTGTTCAGCAGGAGTTGGAATTTCCCCTTGGCATGGATCTTTCCTCCCCCTGCTTAATGCCACGAGTGCTGGCACATCTGAACAAGTCATCAGGGGTGTACCTGGTTGTAGCCCCAAATTGACCAAAAGTGTTTTGGTTACCAGACCTAAAGAGAAGAGCCCTAGACCGACCTCACATAATACCCATGTTGGTCGACAACTTGATAGACTTATCGACAGGACTTCATCCCCAACAGGTCCAGAAGCTCCAACTACAGGTGTGGAAGATTAGGGGTGGAGTGAAGCATTGAACGATTGGTCACAGCAAGAAAAAAGCTCTATTGAATGCGGGTTGGCGCAAACCTAAGCTTACAACTTATCACATGGCATGGAAGAGCTGGAAGGAATGGTGCGCCATTAATAATACGTGAGCTAATAACCCTTCGGGATCTCAGATGGCACGGTTTTTTAGCATACCTAAGAGTGAGGAAAGGCTTGGATCCCAATACTATAGCACTTCACAAGTCTGTAGTGTCGGTTTTGTATGACCCCATAGGCGATTTGAGGATAAGTAATCATCCCTTGGTCAAGCGAGTGATGAGAGGTATAGGGAATTCTGCAAATAAGAAGCCTAGAGCATTTACTTGGGATCCAGGACACTTGGTGTCTTAGCTTTGTAAGAATCCTTCAAATGACCTGACTCTTTTCGAAGCATCAAGTACAGGATCTGACCTTACTACATGCATCTTCTGATAATCTTGTTGACAATGATGATCACATTGTATTATGGCCAAATTTTATTTTGGTTCTAAGAAGGACACCTCTACACATAGACAGTCTGGTTGGAAGCTTTACAAAGCAGAGGATCGTAATATAGATTCCATATTCTGGTTGAGAAAGCTTATGTCTTTGGGTGAGAACAGAAGACATGAAGCTGTGTTGAATGTCTGTTTATTTCCACGTTGGGGCCTGCAAGGCCAGCCTCGAGAACTGCTATTGGTGGATGGATTAAAACAATTTTGAAGGATGCTGGGATTGATGCCTCTCCTGGGAGTTTGAGATCAGCTGCAGCTTCAAGAAGTTGGCTGGAAGTGTGTCCTATAGACACCATTTTGGAAAGAGGAAACTGGAGTTCAGAAAACACATTCAAGAAATATTATAGACAAATCAGAGGTCTCAATGTTGAGGTGCTGAATCCCCCCATTCACTCTCAGTCTTTGACCAAGTTATTTCAAGCAATGCAGTAATAGTCACAATTTTGGCTTTAGAATTGTCACCAAGCGATAACAAACACTTCTCACATTATATATTCTGGATAAGCAACGACACACATAATGTTGGAGTTTTACCTACCATTAAAACTCTTATTATGTTGTCTTGCTTATCCAGAATATATTTAAGCTCTGCTTGGTGAGTCCAAATTAAATTAACACGGCATCTCAAGACAATAGACGAATTGACAGCTGAAGGGAGTTACAGAAGAATGGCGGGAAATTCAAGATAAAGCAATGGATATGACCGACGCTGGCGGGAAATAAGGCTGATATCTCACATTATATATTCTGGATAAGCAAGACAACATAATAAGAGTTTTAATGGTAGGTAAAACTCCAACATTGTGAATTTTTTCGCAACTACATATAACTTGTAAAATAACTGAAACAAACATGTTAATAATAATTTTCGGAGCATACTTTGCGATTTTTTTCTATCGAGGGAATTTTATATAATTTGCGTTTCGGCATGGAACACGGCTAGATATTATCTTAAAAAATAACATAAATGTTTTTTAAGAGCTAAAAAATTTCAAATGTTTAAGGGAGATATGTATGAAATTAGTAGAATGCCGGTAGCGGCGCCTTAAAACAAATCTGTTTTTAAGACTAAATATGGGACCGAACAAAATATTAACCCTCTTCCTTCAGGAATTTGCACGATCTTGAGCTCCTGAGTTGTATTATACCTTTGCACTACATTTTTTCCCTAAATGCATGCACAATCAAAAAAATCAAAAAAAATTCCATACCTACATCGAGTGACAGCTGTGTTTTGCTCTGCTCCCGAAATCAATTGTTATTATTTTATTACAGTGAACTAACATTCAGTGCACTTGTCATAACTGATAAGAATTATTTCTTTTTACTTGGAAAGTGTTGCTTTCCACTAGTGGATAATTAATTGACAGTTTTAGAAACTAAAACATTATCAAAATATCACAAGGGAACTAACTGTCAAATAAAGAGTGAAATAGGCAGTGTTTGACCTTACAACCAAATAACAATTTCAAAATGGCAACTTCAGAAAAAAATCTGAGAAGCAAAGGGCAAACGACCGGGACTAGTCTCACATCGGAGTCCCAGGGTATAAATATTGATCTCCTACTGGAAAAGATGGAGATGAAGATGGAAAAAAAACTTGAAGTGTTTAAGCAAGCAATAATAAAAAAAATTGATGATGAAAATCAAGAAAGCAGAAGCACGAGAGACTTTATCAGCCGGCAATATGATGACATCCATCTAAAGATGGAGACCATTATTAAACTGGTTTCGGAAGTAGAATCAATGCGAAAGGAATTAACAGAAAAAGATGGGATAATAAAAAGCCTTGAAGTTAGACTAGCAGAAGTGGAGCAGAGAACGCGTGAAGACACTCTTGAATTTGCTGGAATTTCAGAAAAAGAGGGAGAACAGCCAGCAGAAATAATTAAACGAGTGGTCACAGTGACAGGTGTCGACTTAAAAGGCGATGATATTCTCGATATCAAGAAAATTCCAGACCGACGACCAGGAGTCCCCCCAAAATTCCACGTTAAATTCACTAATCCCCAAAAAAGGCGACAGATTCTACTGAACAGGAAGCTACTCAACCCTACCACAACCCAAGGAAACGGATACCAGAAGATTTTTATTAGCGAAATCCTTGGTGCCTATTTCAAAGATCTTCTGTGGAGGTCGAAGACTAAGGTGAAAGAAATGGGATATAAATATGTCTGGTACAAAGAATGTAAAGTGATGGTTAAAAAAAATGAAAATGACAGAGTAATTTATATCAAACACTCTGATGACCTTAAAAAAATTGATTAATTTTCCTATTTGAGAGTCTCACTTTTACCGGTCATTCACTGGGTCGATTCCCCTCAGTTCGGTGAGTCATGTTGTATACTATTATTTTCAAATTGCAACAATAATTCACCTCTACCACTTTCAATTAAAGGTTGTAATCCCCAGTGATGGCTACGGATTAGTTTTTCTCTTATTTAAGGGAATAAAACAATTTTTTTTTTTTGTAATATAAATTTTAATATGGCTATTACCATTAATAATACATATGAAGAACTAGGTGATCAATACAATTTGTTTATAACATCAGATGCAAAAATATGCAAATACCTAACAACCGATTCAAAAAACACTATTATTATGCACCAAAATATTAGGTCAATTAATAAAAACTTTGATGAACTCCAGATACAGCTTTACCACCTTAATATAAAATTTGATGTTATTATTCTTACAGAATATTGGTTGACAAATATTTACACACCAAAATTTATAACTCACTACTCTTCATTCAACTCGTCAAAACGGAGTAGTGGTATACACAAAAAACGACCTAAACTGTGTTGTAACGGAAGTAAACATTATTGACGCGAGCTGTATGCAAATAATGTATAATAATGATACGTGCATTCTAGCAATATATCGCTCTCCATCGATTCGTAATATAACACCATTTCTTAACAGTCTAAATAGCATACTCTCAAATCTTTCCTACACTAAAAACATAATAATTATGGGAGATTTAAATATCAACATACTTCCAAATAACCCACACCATCAATGCTACGACTATCTGAACATGTTAGAGTTCCATGGATTAATTAGTACCATCAATACACCAACAAGAATAGCTAATGAATCAACATCATGCATTGATCACGTTATGGTCAAAACTAATAAACAAAACAAAAGCATTGTTTACAAATCAACAATTACAGATCATTACACAACAATATTTACATTGCAATCCGACACCACAAAAAATAAAAGTAATCAGACAATTATGTACAATAATATTAATTTTGAGAATTTAAAAGATATAATTAAAAGTAAATCTTGGCAAGAGCTCTTCCAAATAAAAAACTCAGATGATGCATGGAGATATTTCGTTGACTATTTGAAAAATGAATTAATTAATAATACTACAATTCTGACAAAACACACTCCAAACAAAATTAAACCTTTAAAATCATGGATAAATTATTCAATCATCAACTGCATTCGTAGAAGAAACGCATTACACAAAAAAGTGAAAGAAAATCCTTACGACATAATATCACTAAACATCTATAAAAGATATAGAAATACATGCGGCGAAGTCATTAGAAAGGCGAAAGAACAAACAGAGACAAAATCCAAGAAAGTAACAATGATCCCAAAAAAATATGGCAAACTCTAAGAGAAGCTACAAATACACAAAACACTAAAGACAAACAGGACATAAGTAAACTTTGTATTGACGGAAAAATTATTGACACCTCAAAAAACCCCAAGCTCGTTGCGGATTATATCAATATTTTTTTTACAAATATTGGTTCAAATCTTGCTTCTCGTCTACCAAATTGTGGGAATGCTCTACCTGCTGAAGCAGAACTTCAATTTCCCAAAGGAAGATTCAATTTTCAAACTGTGTCAAGGGAAGAGATTCTAAAAATAATTAATTCCCTAAAAAACACGTCTTCTGCCGGGGTTGATGGAATATCAACCAAGATTTTGAAAACGCTGGCTACGGAAATTACATTACCTTTAGAATACCTAATTAACCTTAGTATCAGTCAAGGACACTTCCCCTCAAACTTGAAACAAGGTATTGTTATTCCCATACATAAAACAGGTAACAAGACAGACATAAACAATTACAGACCAATAACTATACTGACCACACTATCCAAAGTATTTGAAAAAATTATCAATGCTCAGTTGGTAAAATTTCTGGTGAGCCATAAAGTACTCTCAGAAAATCAATACGGGTTTCAAGAAAACAAGAGTACTTCTGACACTATTGCCGCCGTAACTGACTTCATTGTGAAAAACCTCGATAAAAGCAAAAAATGTATTTCAATATTTTTAGACCTCTCTAAAGCCTTTGATACAATATCACACAGTAAATTATTAAACAAACTTCAAATAATCGGTATTACAGGCAACGAACTTAACTTTTTTAAGAGCTACCTTGATGACCGCAAGCAACAAGTGAAAATAATGAACACACTTAGCAATCAGTGCTCAACTCACTATGGGATACCTCAAGGTAGCATATTAGGACCATCTTTGTTCCTTTTATATATCAACGACTTATGTAACTTTAACATTCAGGGAAAAATAGTTAGTTTTGCCGATGACACTGTTTTACTGTTTGAAGCTGACACTTGGCAAGCTGTTTACAAAAAAGCTGAAACGGATATAAACATTATAAAAAAGTGGTTAGATACAAATACGCTCACATTGAACACTGAAAAAACTAAATATGTCACATCAAGCATAAATATAACAGGTCAACCTCATGATGACGCCTCTATTAGAATACACACATGTTTAAATTCCGATGAATCTTGTCAGTGTCCCTACATTGAGCGCACTACACAGATGAAGTATCTCGGCCTCACAATTGATCCATATCTCAAATGGAATATTCACACTCAAATAATTGCTAACAAAATAAGAAAAACCATGCACTTTTTCAGAACGATACGAAACTTTCTCGACTTAAAACACTTGAAAATGATTTATTTTGCAGTCTGTCAATCCATTATTGAGTATGGTATCATAGCATGGGGAGGCGGTACTGCATCAGCACTGGACCCAATCATAAAGGCACATAAAACTATTATAAAATTAATTCTTAGACTACCTCTAATTACAGACTCCAACTTAATCTTCAATATGTTGGCGTCAGTGTTGGCATCAGTGTTGGCAGACGGCGCCAGTGTTGGCATACCGCTTACCTACGGCCACTAGCCAAACCAAATCTGGAAAGGACATGCAATTAATAGGCCAACGATGCTAGCTCAGGACAGCCGGCGCAAGCAAGGTTCTCTTAAAACCAGGGCGAGTGTTTATGGTTTGCTGTGTATTCCTCCTCCTCCTTTCCTCACAATCTCCGGGGTCTCCTTCCTCAATCAGAACACAGTATTGCACGTAAAGGGTTTATTCAATTAGAAGGAGACAGGGTTATTACAATTGCCATATGGGCACACTTCACATGGGCATGGTTAGCACTTTAATATCCTAACTTAACAGGGACTGTTCTCTCAAACTCTCCACACGCGTTACTGGCTTTAAGAGCGGGACGTAGCACACAAAAGAGGGCAAGGGAACAATCTACTCACAGTAGCAGGAAATGCGGTAGTCAGCAGACCTTCTGGTGGCACAATTCACAATATAAAATACATCGCGAGTTTTAGGTTCTCGAGAGCGCGTAGTGCGGTCTATTTGGTCACTCCTCTCTTGCCGGCGGGCAGCGGATGAATGGATGCTTGCGCGCTGGCTCCGGGGGAAGCCTGCGCGTGTCGACTCAGCGTAGTGCGGAAATCTACCGAACTATTCTCGCGTAAAACGGGGCGACGGTGGATCTAGGGGGAACATTGCTACTTTGTAACGTAACACTTCCCACCTCGCCGCAAAAAAAGCGACGTGGTAATGGAGCAGTAGGGCTAAGAAATCCTCTTACCCTTCTAGCACTTGTGCCAAAAAACAAATTTTTTTTTAAGAAAAAAGGAGGAGAGAGAGAGAGAGAAAAGTTGCTAGCTACACATAAGTAGAAAACAAAAACAAAAGAGAAAAAACAGGGTGAACAAAGAGTTAACTATAAATGTACATGAAAGAGCAGTGACATACATAAATGTGAACAAGGACCTGCTGAAGAAAGGTACAAGGGTTATGCAGTGATAGAAAAAAAATGACTCTAAATTGTATCATTGGTCTGTGAGCTATGTTTGCGTAGCGTGGTTTTTGCGTAGGATGTCTGGGGTATTTGGACGTTACACTGAAGTTACACGGTTACTTTGTCACAGTAACCTGGCCCGTTTGAGATTACACTCAAGGAACACTAGGGCCTTAAAGGAAACACGAAGAAGAGAACGCAGGATGAGGCTTCTTGGTGGTGGAGAGGGTTCTACCTGTCACAGAGGTCAAAAAAGGTAGCTGCTTCCGGATCCTGTGGGTGGGCCAGTATGACATCATTGAGGTACTGGAGAGTGGAATTGTAATTGGTGGTTTGTCCTTTTTATAGAGGAGGCGGTTTGTGTGCAAGACAGCCGTTGTTGTGATGGTGGTTGGTACACTGGTTTGTATACAGTGGGATTGTTGTGTGAACAATCGTTGGTATTGTTATTTGCGCAAGGGCACAGGAGCATTGGCATGAGGGCAACAGAGCATTTGCAAGGTGCAGCTGGTACATTTGCAAAATGGCAACATTTGCAAGATGCCGCAGGAACGTTTGCACCAAGGCAACAGGAACATTTGCAAGCCGCAGGAATGGCAACAGGAACATTTGCAAGATGCCGCAGGAACATTTGCACCATGGCAACAGGAACATTAGCAAGATGCCGCAGGAACATTTGCACAATGGCAACAGGAACATTTGCAAGATGCCGCAGGAACATTTGCACAATGGCAACAGGAACATTTACAAGATGCCGCAGGAACATTTGCACAATGGGAACAGGAACATTTGCAAGATGCAACATGAACATGAACCAACCTAGAGCTGACGTGCTCGGGTTTGTTTGAGTGATGGTTTTGTGATGATACAATTCGCAACTACACGCACGACTCACACTAGGTTAATTTAGGTGCGGTCGGGTGCTTTTGGTACGCAGGGTTTTGAAGGCATGGGACCTCCGTGACGGTAGTGAAGGCAGCATGAAGGGAGGCGCAGGTGTAGATAGGGTGAAGAGCTGCGGGTCTTCTTATTAATCCGGCGAAAAATTATTATTAGGAACAAAATTCTTGAAGTTTACCTGCCTAGTAGACCAATGATGAAAAGGTTTGGAGAGAAACAAGGTGTGCATGTTGAGAAAGATTGGATTTGTTTGGCGTGTAGAGAGAGAGAGAGAGACGGAGAGAGAGTTAACTAAATGCAACTACAGACTTATACATATTACAGGTACGTATTCAAGGAAGGTTCTGTTTAACCCATTTAGTTTTTTTTTAAACTAAATACATTTCCAAGAACACGTGGGTAAGGGTTTGTACGTATGACAAAATGCCCCGTTCGAAAGAAGTTGGTCTTCCATGACCTATGCTCACGTCTATACGGTAGCATTTTTTCTACTTTCGAAGAACAAAAACATTGAGTACAAATAAGTTATGAAAAGTGGGAAAGGAGTAGGAAATTGAAAGGATCCGTGTATGAAGGTTGTCCCATTTGACAAACGAAACGCCATGTGCGTAACGCATATATCCCCATTCACGGATAATTTCGAGGAAGGGAAAGGGTGACAATTGGGAACATTTGAACGAAGAAAACTGCTGAGGATTCGGTTATTTCCGAAATTCGACCTCTGAGTGGAGGTGAAACAAGGTCTACAGCAGTTATCCTGGCACATTACAAAAAGGAATACACTGACATAAAAGAGTCTAATCCTCCACGTGTATTGGGTAGAAGATTAGAGGGTCGTTTTATTCTCTTACTAGTTTGCGAGAAATGACAGACCCTTGCTCAAATCTCACAAACCTGGGGGTTTTCTTATTCGTCTCCCAGACAACGAGTTAGGTATTTTTGTGTCCATCAACTTAACTCCTACGACACGATGCCCCATAATCATGAGTGAAGCGTATGATTAGTCCTTTTGAGATAATGGATAGTTCCTGGGTTCTTGTGACAGGAAGTCCACGGGCATGTTAATGAGTACTCTGCTGCAAAAGCAATAATTTTCTGATAACAGAAAAATAAAAGGCGTGTGATCTACACTTGGTAGGTCACACAAACATGGGGTAGATATTATTTCGTTCGCACGACTCATGGTGAATATTGTCACGTTTTCACGTCTCACGTGACAGGAATGAACGATTTACAACAAATTTTGCCCAGTATTGAAAGACAGTAACCCAATAGGTATTTAAAACAATTTAATGAGATAAATCACCCTCTCGATCAACAACCCTGTGTTGACGAGCAAACAATGAGTAGTTATGACGGACTCCCCGTGACGTGTAAAAACACAAAGATATTATGAGATTCGCATCTATAGCAGTGGATATTGTAAGGTTCACACCTATAATAGTAGATATTGTAAGGCTCGCGCCTATAACAGTGGATATTGTAAGGTTCACACCTATAATAGTAGATATTGTAAGGCTCGCGCCTATAGCAGTGGATATTGTAAGGTTCACACCTATAATAGTAGATATTGTAAGGCTCGCGCCTATAATGTTACAAAAGTTTACGTTCGAAAATGTGGGTCCCCATTCAATACAGACGGCGGGTTGCAATGATGTAATTAATACGGCACTGCTGTAGCTTAATAAATTCATATTAGCATACGTTACAAGACTTGCCAAAAGGCGATAAACACAAATTTTTATTGAAGATCTGGCCAAGATTTTAAACTTCAAACAAGAATAATGGTACAATAAGGGACAAAAGAAACTGATGTCATGATGAAATATTGAACCTCATAATGAAGTTGTATGTACACGGAACAATGTTAATGAAGGGACAAAACGTATTGTCACTTTTATAACAAGAAAAAAAAAATTCTCAGAATCCGACAAAATACGATTCTGGAAAAAAAAATAGAGCAATTGGGTTGAGCGCCATTCTAATTTTTGGAAAAAAGAAGAAAAAAAACACAAGTAGCAACAAGGTTGCTCCTGAATTGTTTCGAATCCAGCGAATGTGACCAGATAGGTGTGTTCATTTGGTGTATTCGAGACGATCCCCAATATACAACATTATTATGAATGTGTAGGATGGGGTGAGGAGGAACAAGAAAAAGGTAAGAAGAGAAAAAAAACGGGAGGATTTCCTATTATAACAGAAATCGTCGCGGCATTCTTACAATATGGTTCTGTGACCATAGTAGCGAGCTGCGGCAATGGTCTGAAACCAATGGTTATTATACAGACTTGCACTTATGATTTTTATTTACAACATTAGGGTAGGGACGTACTGGTACGACAAAAACCCGACACAAAACAATTAAAAAGCTGGGTGCCTGCCCGCACGGCAGCAGAGCGTTCTGGTCGCTTGCGGGCTCAATAGGTCACAATTTCTGCAAACCCAGTCTGCCACCTCTTACCAGACCTGACGGCTCTCTAGCAAATACCGCCGCCGAAAAGGCTAACTTATTAGGCAAAATGTTCGCGGAAAACTCGACCCTCGATGATCAAGGTGCTACCCCGCCGTCGGTTCCTCATTGCGGTTTTCATATGAAAAAGCTGAGGATCCGGCATCGGGATGTACTCCAAGTCTTACGAGGGCTTGATATTAATAAAGCTAGTGGGCCTGACGGAATACCTGCCCTGGTATTACAGAGGTGCGCTGCAGAAATAGCTCCAGTTTTGACGAAGCTTTTCAAAATGTCCCTGAAGTCTGGCTCTGTGCCCTCTGGTTGGAAAAAAGCGATCATTCACCCTATTCCAAAGAAGGGTGACCGCTCCAACCCAGCCAACTACCGCCCCATAGCGATCACATCAGTTCTGTCTAAGGTGATGGAACGTGTGATCAACGACAAACTGCTCACATACCTCGAGAAGAACAAAATTATTAACGACCGTCAATACGGATTCCGGCGGAACCGCTCGTGCGGTGGTCTTCTCGCGTATGTGACGCATGTTTGGGGTGGTGCTTGGAACGTTTCGGTGAGACCCAAACGGTTGCACTGGATATTTCCAAGGCCTTTGACCGGCTTTGGCACCGAGGGCTTATCAACAAACTGTCTTCTTACGGACTTCCCGCATCCTTATGTACGTGGATTGCCGACTTTTTGAGGGAGAGGTCGATTCAGGCGGTTGCTGACGGTTTCACCTCTTCCTCGCATTCGATAAATGCTGGCGTCCCACAGGGATCGGTTCTGTCACCGACTTTGTTTCTGTTGCACATCAATGACCTCTTGTCATGTGCACTGATTCTGTGTTACGCGGATGACAGTACAGTCCATGATAGCTTTTTGTTTGACAAGCCCTAGGAGGGCTTTGAAGCAAAGAATGGACGGTTACCTCGAGAGTGTTTTTTCTTGGGGTAAGAATAACCTCGTCGAATTTAATGTTTCAAAGACCCAATCATGTTTGATAACGTCTAAAAGGGATCGAAATGAAAATCTAGTCTGTTTAAACGGAAGCAATCTTCCGAACAGGACCTCCATCGATATGCTTGGTGTAACTCTAAGTGTCCACGGGGGCTCCATCGAAACCAGAGTTAAGTTAGCCTCTCAGAAACTGGGCGTACTGTACAGGGCCCGCAGATACTTTAACAGTACACAACTGCTAACCCTGTGCATATCGCAAGTGCGCCCCACGGTTGAATTTGGCAGCCACCTCTGGTCTGGAGCTCAAAAAATACAAAAAAAAACCCCTTGATTCTGTGCAGAAACGGGCGGTCCGTTTGATAGATTCTCCCATCTTAACAGACGGACTGCAATCTTTAGAGCACAGGCGTCAGGTGGGAATTCTGTCCTTGTTCTACCGGTATTACAATGGAAGATGCTCCGAGGAACTAGCGTCATTGATCCCCTCGGCACCGGTGCATAGTCGGGAAACACGCCAAACACGCGCCCAACATTTGTACACGGTTGACATTAGTCACATGAGAACGGGTCGTTTCTATGACTCGTTCTTGAGTTCAACGGCTCGGTTGTGGAACGATTTGCCGGCCTCTGTGTTTCCTCCCTCCTACAACATGGGTCTCTTCAAGACCCGTGTTCACTCCTTCCTTTCCTCAAAAAGACCTCCACACAGCATCTTCAAAGATAACATAGGCCCTGAGGGAAGTTATTTTCCTCAGGGCCTCCTGTGTGGAGTTAATGTAAAAAAAATGTCACTCGCCGATTTACCCGCTTTTAAACTTAGTAGATAGTAGCTTGTAAACTCGCTCTGTGTCATCGAGCCTTAACGGTCTTTTTAAAGGCGAAACTAGCCTATATTTATGGAGAAATTTCCCCCCCCCCCCCCCCCCACCCACGCTAGCTACGCCACAGCTTGCTTCATTCACTTCATTGCATAGCGACCGAGTTCCGCGCCATTCCAGGCCGCCGCGCAGAAAAATAAAGACCGATAGGTTTTCCGCGCAGTTCATTATGAGACTTTTCTGCGCGGCGGCCTGTAGTGGCGCGGGACTCGGTCGCTCCGAAGTGTGCGTGTGGAGAGTGCTAATATATATATCAACTTCGTTGTGAATGCGCATAGACAAAATTTTATATTTCCAGTTCTTGACATTTCAACGATTATTTGTCAAAGACAATTTTCATACAGGCAACACCAAAAAAAATGGAAATGAAGCTTGTTTTCATATGTTTTTGACGAATTACAAAGGTTTTCTACAAATTATCAATTTTTATCGTAAATAAGAGGTATTTATACAGTTTGTAATGATCGGATTGATAGTAGCAACGGAGCAAGTTTTTTCGTGTAAAAAACTGCGCGTAATTTCTCATGGCCTTTTCTCTTTCCAGGTCAAACAGTCCAACGAGCCATCCCAGGCTCTCGCCACCATGGATCCGGATTCGGCGGGGGCCGACATATGTCGAGTATGTCGATCAGAAAACACGGCCGACCGGCCGCTGTTTCACCCCTGCATTTGTGCCGGATCGATAAAATTTATCCACCAAGAGTGTCTAGTGCAATGGATGAGGTACTCCAGGAAGGAGTTCTGCGAATTATGCGGCCACCGATTCTCTTTTATGCCAATCTATTCTCCGGACATGCCTCGGCGGTTACCTCTGCGAGATGTAGCCGGCGGCCTGCTGAGCTCTGTAGCCACGGCCGTGAAGGACTGGCTACATTACACTCTGGTGGCTCTCGCCTGGTTGGGCATCGTTCCTCTCACGGCGTGCCGCATCTACCGTGCGCTCTTCTCCACAAACCTCGACTCCTTCGTCACCCTACTCCTCGACATGCTATCCACAGAGAACCTGGCTAAGGATGTTTTCTCTGGTTGCTTCGTCGTAACTTGCACTCTCTTCGCGTTCATCGGCCTTGTGTGGTTACGGGAGCAGATAATGCATGGAGGGGGCCCCGAATGGCTCGAGAGGGAGAACCCAGGACCTGCCAACGCGCTTCCTGAGGGACGTGAGCCACCGCAAGCTGCGGATAATAACAATTTGCCTGCAGAAGAGGCTGTGGAAGAGCCTTTGGCGCAGCAAGAGCCCGAAGGTGCGGGGGCGCGGGCAGACGCAGCGGATGATGGGCCCGGGGCCGAGGAGGCCAACTGGAATCCCATGGAATGGGATCGTGCACCGGAAGAGCTGACCTGGGAACGGCTGCTTGGCCTGGATGGGTCAATGGTGTTCCTCGAACATGTTTTCTGGGTAGTGTCATTAAATACATTATTCATCTTGGTGTTTGCGTTCTGCCCGTACCATATGGGTGCAGCGGGTGTGGCCGCTCTGGGGCTGGGGGAGCGTGTGGAGGCTTCCCACTTCCGGGGGTTGTTAACCACGCTGGCGGGCTACGAAGTGATTGGGGTTCTGCTGGCGGCGCTACACGCCCTGGCGGGGTTGCTGGGACTGCGCCGGCCCCGTCGCGCCCTGGGCTTGTGCTACGTGGTGGTGAAGGTGTCCCTGCTGTCTGTGGTAGAAATCGGTGTCCTTCCCCTGGTGTGTGGATGGTGGCTGGATATCTGCTCGCTGGCCTTGTTCGATGCTACTCTGAAAGATCGCGAGGCAGGCCTGGCAGCCGCTCCCTGGACCTCCATGTTTATCCACTGGCTGGTGGGAATGGTGTATGTCTACTACTTTGCATCCTTCATCCTCCTACTAAGAGAAGTTCTGAGACCGGGAGTGCTCTGGTTTTTGAAGAATTTGAATGATCCAGACTTCAGTCCGATCCAGGTTAGTGTCCTTAATGCTTATCAAGTTAGTTGAATGTAGGTAGGGTGATTTTGTGGGTAATATGATGTAGGAAATGATTGTTGCAGGAAATGATCCACCTGCCCATAGTGCGGCACTTGCACAGTCTGGTGGCATCGGCCGTGATATTTGGCACGGCCGTGTTGCTGATGCTGTGGGTGCCGGCCCGCCTGCTGCGCTACATGTTCCCGGGCTTCCTGCCCTATGTGGTGGCCACACACGCAGACGCCCCCGTCAATGAGCTCAGCCTGGAACTGCTGCTCCTTCAAGTAAGTCTCTAGTGTTTTCTTGTCACTTTATTATATCTGGGCTAGAGAAATATTTTTATATTAAACAATTAATTCCTTTTAAACCCTTACTTACCTACAGGTAAAAATCACCCATCCCCCATATATCGAAGAGCTATCGTCTCTTAACCTTCCCCATACTAAACAAATTCCGCTTGTACTAAAATGGGGTATCAGTGCTCCTGTTTGTATACATATAAATCATAATACTCATTTTGAGTGGCGTGTTCTCAACCATGTGGTCTGTCACAGAACGTGGCCAAGGCTCTCTCATTCACCAGAAGAACACTTGCCAGTGCTTTCTAAACTCTGGGATATATTTTTAAATAAAAATAATTTCTAAACAATTGCAGTACCTTTATATTTTTTTGAAACTTTAAGCATTTCAAGCATAAAGCATTTGATAAGGTTCAACATCACATTCTTATATCCAAACTCCGACTGAGACCTCTGTTCTCTTTGGGATTAACTGATTTGAATATTCAAGAAGAGGATAGAAGATACAAGAAGAAACATGAAGAACAAAATCAAAAGAGGCTAAAAGATTCACAAAGAGATAAAAAATGCAAGTCAAGATGATGTAAGAAGCCACCTGCAGGGACTAGAAGGACAAATAAGATGCAAGCAAAATTAGGAGCGTCAAGAAAAGTCAACAAAAATAATAATAACATTTTTGTATAGCGCAGTTTTGGGAAAATTTACTTCAAGCGAAATGAAGTAAGACGAAGCAAGTTGAAGCCAGAAGAACTGCGAAGGGGCTAGTAGAAGCAAGAGCTTCCAAGCAGATACTAGGGTAGACTGAAATTGACGAAAAAGAGGCGAAAGGAAGCAAGAAAAACCAGAAGAATCAAGAAAATGACAGAACTTAGAAAACAACACCCAATCAAAATCTTTATTCTTGCCCAACCTAATTTGAGTATTAGCTTATTAGGTTTTTTTTTTATATGAATACTGCACAAGAGTCCCAACTGCTCCCGTCTGAAGGCAGTGAGACTATGGCTTCCCCAATTGGGGTATGTTGTGAGGCTGAAGGTAGTGGGGAGGGGAAGGAGATAGAGAAGAGGAAGGTGGGGAAGTACCCGGCTATTCAGATCTGGTCACCAAACACGGCTAATGCCATTTCAAGCAACGTTTCAATTCTGAATGGTGGTCTTACACCAGGGCGATACTGAGAGTATCTTCCACTCTGTTGTCATATATAAAGATATTTAAACTCAGCAAGAAACACCAAGAAGATGAGCGAGAAGAGATAAGAAGCAAGAAGAGACAAGAAAAGACTCGAAGAAACAATAAGATACAAGAAAAGGCAGGAGGAATCCAGACGAGCCAACAGCGGGTGAAAATTGGAAAGAAGGTGCATTAAAAGCAAAGGTGAGTTAAGAAGAGCCAATATTAGATGATAAGAGACGAGAAGATCCAACAAGATCCAAAAAGAGACGAGAACATTCCCGAAGAAACAAGAAGAGATGAGAATATTCGAGAAGAGATAATCAGAGACAAGACAAGCTGAGATAAAAACAGATATAAGAGACAAGAAGAGACGAGAACATCCAAGAAGAGACGAGAAGATCACAAGAAACATGAAGAAGCAAGAAGAGACAAGAAGGGACAAGAAAAGCAAAGAAGAGCCAAACAGGACCAAGCGGAGCCAAGAAGAGTCCAGAAGATCCAATAAAAGGGGAGAAGATTCAAGAAGAAACAAGAAAAACCAAGAAGAGCCATGAAGAGACAATAAGATTATAGAAGAGACAAGAGGCAAGATCCAAGAAGAGGAAAGAAGAAGGAAGATAAAAACAAAGAAAAAAAAAAATTATAACGCTCAATCCATTCCTTTATTCCTGACCATCCTAAATTCCAATATTGGCTTATTAGGTTGCCATGTATACCGGTCGATTAAACTCCAACCTCCTTCCTATCCTCAGAGATTGTGTTCCAAGTCCTAACAAATCAGTGCCCCCTGGTGTACCGGTCTCACCGGGACAGGAGTGCTCCTGGCTGGGGTGGTACAATCGTATTGTATTGTTCTAGGTATTCAAATAATTACACAAACCCGTTAGACAAACTCTGCTTGCAGAACAAATCAATTAAAAACCTGGGATGTATATGTTATTGAAAATAAAAACGCGTGCATGATCTTTTATTTATTTTTGTTCTAGGTATTAGAATAATTACATACGTAATTAGGCAAATCAGCTACTTTCCTGGTAATATCGTTTCTAGCTACTTGTTTCGTGAATGTTTTTATTTATTTTTAGGTTGGCTCTATTGCAAATTGCATAAAAATCTTGTTTCACACGGAACCACAGTTGTCGGTAGTTTGGTATATTTATGGAACAGTTTTATATCTCATGTGCGCATACTTTTTCGTGTTTATGAAACCGAATAAAGTAATGATTAATTCGCATTATTTATCATTTCCGAAGATCGCAATTCGTACTTATTATTGTCTAACTGACAGAAAGTGATTTTTTCTTTTAAAAGTGCCTTTTTCATCGTCATTATGGCGGTCCTTGAAAAATGACATTTCGCATTTTTAAAGTTAAAAAATAACCATTAAAATGTAATATTTTTCAATTCCGGTTACTGAATTACTTTCTACTAATACAATCTACCTAATACAATTAAAAAAAAAAAAAAAAGTGTATATTGAGCGTGGACTGGTTAGTGAAATATATATATATTTTTTAATCAAAATAAAAACAATAAAAAAAGCTTTTTTTAAAAGTCATTTTTATATCCAGATTTAATCATATTATAATTTTATTTTAAAACACAAAATATATTTTTTACATACCTTGATGCAGTAGGTATACAAGTAAATTAAAAAAAAAATGATTAAACATGTAGTTCAAAAGTTATACAGTGAAACCTCCATCTATCGTTTTTGAAGGGACCTATTGAAATAAACAATGGATGTGGGAAAACAATGATTGCGGGAATATAGAAAAAAACATTAATATTAAAAGGTTTAATATGTACCTATATACATACATATTCTAAAAAAAAATGTTTCAGTTATAAATCAATTTGTAAATTAATAAAAAATATCGTCAAAAAATTAAAAAAAGGAAGCTGCATGGAGACAAAAAATTACACTTTGTGCTGTAAATAATCTTTCATCGTCGTTTGTTTTTGGCTTTTTTTATTGCTGTAGGAACTCTGCTTGCTGCTTCCATCAATCGGAATGTTTATGGCACGTGATTATTGGATTTTTTTCCACTTCCTCGACAATTTTTAGTCTTTTTTGGAGAGTATGCACTTTTTTCACTAGACGGTTCATTTTTATGGTTAAAGGGCTCAAAAACTAAATCGTAAAAAGATAACCTTAATGTCTAACGACAATTAACGAACCCATCATAAATATGGACCCATAAATGATGAACGGACCTAACGGTAGGTTGGCAAGTACCTAATTTAGCACTAACATGCCGGAAACGGCCGCCAACAAAGGCGACAAACCGTTCTTTCTATATCTCTTTCGCTCTCCAATGTTATTGACCATGTATATACAAAATTTTCCGCTTAGTGAGACACAACCTCGTTCACTGAGGTTTTGCCCGAGGCTCACATTTTAATTTATTTCGGCGAAATTGTAATTGAATTAAAAAAAAAATCTCGAGAAAAAGGAATGCGAGTTTTTTAGATTTTATATTAATAAAAACAGTTTTTTTTAACATAAAACGCCTTTAAAAAATTGTAATACGTTGTACGACTACAACTTTTGCGTTAAGATCAATTTTATTTTTCTATGCGATGAATTCATGTTTTCCCTCGTGTTTAATCTCAATACATCTTAGATTTTATTAATATGTTCATCAGAATTAATTAAAATCTACCACTTGGAAAAATCAAATTTCGGTCCTGATAAGAGATACGCAATCGTAGTTACGAGGGTTGTCCCAAAAGTACCCGACCTAACGAAGAAAACACAAAAAAATTTTTGTGTTTTCTGAACATGGTCTCCTTTCAGGTCGACACACTTTTTTCCCAGCGTTGTTCAATAGTTTCGATACCCTGTTTATAGTGAGAACCGTCGAGCACCTCAAAATAGCCATCTACTGCAGATTCTAACTCTTCATTGTTGGCAAATCTTTTACCACCGAGACATTTTTTCAAGTTTGGAAAAATAAAATAATGCGAGGGGGTTAAATCTGGCGAATAGGGTGCGTGAGGAAGCAATTCGAACTTAATTCATTGATTTTGGCCATCGGGATAACGTATATCTAAACTGGTGCATTCTGCTGATGAAACAACACTTTCTTTTTCGCCAAATGTGGCCGTTTTTTCTCGATTTCATCACTCAAATGCTCCAATAAGTTCGCATATTACTCGCCGTTGATTGTTTTCTTATATTTTTGAAGATAATCAATAAAAATTATTATTGAAATTATCCCAAAAAACTGATGCCATGACCTTGCCTGCTGATGGAACTGTATTTGCCTTTTTGCAGCCGATTCTCCCCTTTTAGTCCATTGTTTTGACTGTTCCTTCGTCTCAGGTGTGAAGTGACGACTCATGGTTATGAATCTATGCAAAAACTCAGCTTTATTGCTGTGAAACATCGCCAAACACTCGATTGAAACATCCTCACGACGCTGTTTTTGGCCATTGTGGGCAAACGCGGCAGCCATCTTGCGCACTGCTTTATCATGTCCAAATTTTCAGTCAACATGCGATCTCCAGCACGTTTTGAAATGCCTACTGTGTCTGCTAGCTTGTGCATTTTCAATTGATGGTCATTCAATACTATTTTGTGGATTTTCTTTACCTTGTAACATATCTATTTCGTGAGCAGGTACTGCTCAAAATAGGTACTGTTTATTGTCTATGCTTTATTTATTTTTTCTTTTTTTTTAACTTTGTTGGTTGGCCAAACTGCAAGGGGACCGGAAACGTCATTCGAGGAAAGATGGCGGAGGGATCACGTAATTTTTTGGGGCGAGAGGAGATTTTTGGAGGAGGTGTTTTTTTGTTATGAAAGATTCTAGTGCGATGTAGCCTAGAATGAGTTTTATTTTTCGTTCTGTGAGTGTGTGACGACTCAAATGGCATAGAAGCCTGATTATTTTATTTAATTCCTCGCCGGATGCCGAGTGATTGCTTGATCCGCGTGCGGAAGTGAATCTAAACTGTAATCAACGGGCGATGTATTGATTACTTTGCTCTCCTTCGGCCGGTGAGATTTCTACACGCCGCTTGATGGGTGTAGATCAGCTGTGCCTGGTTGTTGGGTGGAATCCCTTTGAATGAAGCGGCTTTGCGGACTCGGGGGAGTGCGCCGACATTGATTGCTTCGCTCTCCTTTGGCCGGTGAGATTTCTACACGCCGCTTGATGGGTGTAGATCAGCTGTGCCTGGTTCTTGGGTGGATTTCCTTTAAACTTGTGGCCCCATGACGTGCTGGACGGTGTCTTGGGGATTGCTGTCGTCGTTTGGAGGAGTGTCACGACTGTCACGGCGACGGGACGTGTGCGGTATTAAAATTAAACGTAATTTGTTGACTCTCTCTTTCTACATCAGTTGATAGATGCTCAAGGTACTTATGTTTTGTTTACTTTTCTTTGGTTCAATTTTTCCCTTGCAAACTGCAATAAAGTTAACATTAATTTTCACTAGTAAAATAAGCGTCTTTTATATGCATGACCTCTAAATCCTTATCTCCACTATCCTGCGATGGAGTTCTACTTGCTCTGAGAAGACAGCGGTCGGATGACAAAAGGTATTGGCAGAGGCGGCTCTAGGGGTCTAGAAGTGGAAGGTCAATCGAAAAAAATTTATCAGAATTATTGTTAATGCGTAGGGAATATTATAAAAACGCCAGTATTCACCTATTCCGAAGCCGGTAGCACAATATGGTTTTATTTAAAGTTATTTATTTTATTCAAAATTATTAACGCAATTAACTTTAAACTTTAGTGTACGTACATGTTATTAATTAATGTTTTTAACATCGTTTGAGCTCTTATTACTATGACTATGGAATTCCCCTATAATTGAAAAAAAATTACAAAAATCTATGTACCGAGATAAAAGCGTTACGATATGCACTAGGTATCAATTGAATCCGAATATCAATGGTTCCTAACAAAACAAAACTCATTGAATTATTAATGTGCAATGTAGAATTAGAATGCTTTTTTATTTTTTCTTTCAAATGTTTCAAATCCCTGACACCTATCTGTGTCCATTGCGATCACTTGAATCAAATAACAAAAGGTTAAAACAAAAGTAAAGGTTTCTTTTGTTACAGCCGCAAATCCATTCACAGAAATTATAACTTTTGAAATTAAAGTAACGTTTAATATCTTTATTTTTATCTTTGGTTAATTTGAATACGTTTTTCATGGTTCAATGAATTATCCGATATTTCTTTCAAAATATTATCTACGGAATTCGACATTCTAATTTATTCAATGCTAATCGCGTCAACAATGAAACGTGCTTTCTGCTGACTAATGAATCCAAGATGGCCTTGCCCTTGTCACAAGTCAAACAAAATATGTAATAAATCACATATCGGCTGACATTTTTTGACGTCTCACTCTAACATCCTTAATAAACTAACTTCTGTCTCGCCCGGGACATGACCCAAGCTTGTTTGAAAAAATATTTGGTATTATTCTAGGCATACGTTAGACATGATCGTTTTACCTCTTTTGTCTGTATACCAAAGAAAGAGATAGTAGATCGTTCTGCGTCAAATTTCGAACTGACCCTACGATGAATTCGCACAATTGCTTCTCACTTGGACGCAAGATGGCGCTAGTCCTAATAGGTACGCTATGATTTTATTTTTTATTTAAAATAAAATAAAATAGCTTCTGATTTGCATACGAGATGGCAGTATAAACACAAATGAAGTATTGTTTTTCCAATGTCTGAACAAACTTTGGGGCGCATTAAAATAGAGAATTGCCTAGTTTTTTCGATCCAAATAATTAGGAGGTCATTGACCTAATGACCCCTATGGAAGGGCCGCCACTGGGTATAGGTACTACCTACACAAAATTTATATTACCTTATAAAAAATACATTTCAACCTTTTCTGGTGTGGTCACCTCATTTGGTCAACCACTCAGATGTTCGTCTCGGCGGCTCGTACGTCCTCGTTTAAACTCTGCCACCCAATATTTTATTGTTGTAAACAAAGAAGCAGACGCCCCAGAGTAGTATCTAAACTCGGCTTCGATATTGGTTGGACTTAAACATTTAAAATGAAAGTTTTGTATCACATAAAAATGACCAATTTTTCAATGTTTACAAATTAACTGAGAGGGTTCGCTATTGGCTGCAAAAAAACACTAAACAACGTAGCGCCTTGAAACTTGAAACTTAAGCCTTATAAGGTTGGTACTTTCTATCATAATTTTTTTTTAAAGCAACAACCACCAGAAGTACGTCAGGTCGGGTACTTCTGGGACAACCCTCGTACTTCAAAATGCCGCAGTGCCCGACATTATGTTTCTATGCAGGAACAGAAGCACTTAAGACCATTGTTTGCCGGCGTGCAAATTCGTTCTTCCCTAGTGTCCAGCCTCTCTTTTGTCCCTTTCTAACGAAATATTGTATTTGCGGTGGGAAGCGGGGAGGCGAGAAGGGAAGATTTCTATGTAGTGGTATTTGGCCACAGCGCTAGCTAGCAAAATATGGTATTATAGAGTTTTGAAGAAAAGGGCGCGTAATTTTATACTTGATTATTCGCGCGAAGCCGAGGAAATTTCCCTTTTGATGAGTTAATTTGTATTAGTATGATACGCTACTACGGGAGTCTCTCGACATATTTTTTATGGTGCTTGTTGGTGGTTCAGCGCAAATAAATGCGTGAAAAAACATAAACATCATTTTATCGGAGAATACGGGGAATGATCTTTTTGTTTAGTGCCTTGAAATTAACGGAGAATTGTATTGTTATAAGAGATCTGGGCACGAAATTATTAAGATTTTATACCTAATTAATATTTAATGTAATTGAGATGTTAACAACTTTCAAGCAGGGAAATCTCCCTGGTTCTGGGGAAAAAATATTAAGAAATAAAACCCAAATCAGAATTTTTAATGCATGATGTAATTTTTTTAACCTAATCGAACCTGATATTTAGTCACATGTTCACATTAAAAAGTTATACTGACATTATATTTTTTATTATTATTTATTACAGTTAAATAAATACATCTTTCACTTGATAACTACATAGATAATTCAACTCTATTAACATAAATTTACACAGTGCAAGTACATGAATAACATCTAATTTAAAATATCTAAGCATCTTTATAAACAACTAACTCGGTAGGTATATACCTAATTTTAAAGTCTTAATTCATAAAAATGCAATAAGCTATTTTAAAAATATTGTACATAAATATTCAATACATATTCGTAATAAAATATTCAGACCTAGGTATATTATTTAATAATTTATTGTAGTACCTACCACTTACTAACAAAACATATGGGTTTGCCAGTGGCGGTCCGTAATTTTTCATTGAGCTAGAAGTGCTATGATTGAAAAAATACGATATTGTTGGTGTTGTTGAAACTGAAAATGCTACAATTGCTTTTATTGACAAATTTCTCTAAAAAGTAGGTACTGATACATAAAGCCGTAAAAAATCGTATAATTTTGCACAAACAAGCATTTTGCACGACTAGGTTTGTGTTTTCGTGATTATCTCTTTTCCAGTGCATTATCGAGAAAAAAATATTATTAACCGATTTTGTGGAGCATAAAATTGCATTAAAGATTTACTTACTTTTTTTATTTATTTATTTCTATGTATTACAGTATTTACCAATTAATTAACATTTTTACATAATAGATGATTTTAGGTATATGTTTTATTTATCTCCATTAGGTATCGAGGTTCTAATCCACCAAAATCAGGTCAAAAATTGAAACAGAGGAACAGTGTTTTACATGGTTTACATTCTGTGGTGTTTCAAAATGCTAGCGCGAGCACAAGTGCGCCAAGGTCGAATACTAGGATTTACAACAGGCGATCAGTTTATAAAACATATATTTAAAAAATTGGAACTACCGGAATAATTACGATTGCGACCCCCTTATTTGGGGTCATTGTCTGAGTCTTGTAAGGAGTTAATATTATTAAAAAAAAAAAACGATATAACCCCTGTTGTATGCGATATACATATTGTGATTTTGAAAATTTGTGATGTAAAATGAACGTGCACAACAAAAACTTTCGGATCTCAAAGATATTACAAAATATGGAATGCAGGACAGGCAGTGAGGCAGGAAGGGCAGATTACGTATTACAGCGGGGAGAAGGAGCCACATTTTAAAATAAATAAAAATAGCGCATTATACCGTTAGGTAGGTGAAAATTAAAAAGTTTTTAAAATCTGTCGTATATTAATTTTATAATAATATTTACCCCAACGCACAGCACCGAATAAACCAAAACGCTCGACATTTGTTAGCCACTCCAATGACAATGTGAGTTCATGCGACTCTGTTTCTGTCTCCAGTCTCAACACAGAGCAGCATCTTGAAGAATGTACAAAAACAATTCCGGAAGGTCGAAGAATTATTGACGTTGGTTTGCTTTTTCGCACTTTGGCTCAATGAACAACCTACCCTATGATTGCAATTTTTCACACTTAGAATTGATAAAAGAAGTAAGAAAAGGATTAATAAGCGTTTTTTTTTAAATGTGCAAAATGTAAAATGTGCAAAAAATAAGAAATTATTGGGACTGAACAAACGAGTTCTTTCAACGTAAATACCAGTATGGTCGATGGAATCCTGTGCTCGGGGAATGGGTATTCCCCAATGGAAGAAATTTGAGGAGCCCTAAACATGCCATGTATGTCGAAAACATTATTTCAGAAACAGCAATCCATTATTGCAGACAGCATTTAGAAGGTATCTATTGAAAGCATACTCGAAGCCGGAAGCTGCATCACTCCAATATCTTGTCACGAATTACACATATAGGATATCGGTGAGTAGGTACCTACTAAACTATTCATAAACACAACCAACTAAAATAATTTATGATGAAGGTCGGTGTGAAAAGTGTATGCTTACCCCTCTATACAGGGTCTTACTAAAATATTTTATAATGTTGTGGATTACCAACATTATAACGAATTATTTTACTGTAGTTTTAAAGTTTTCATTGTATTTGCGTTTATAAATATACAGTCTAACACACTACATCGAATCTCAATATTACGAAAAACTCGATAATTAATTGTTTGGTTTGCCAAATATTCTGTACATGACACATTGGTTATTATTGAAAATCAGTATTAACCTCTCAGGTCTCGGGCCTGTTTTTTCGAAAGGTCAAAATATATCCGCTTTCCAATAAATTCCAAATAAATTTTATATTTCTGAACGCATCGGAAAACTAAAAACTGTTTTTAAAAGGTGATGAAATACGCTTTCAAATTCTATAATTCGATAATCTCTTACAATCAAACTGATTTATCAGTTTTGTAAGATTTTTAAGATAAATATTGTAAAATAAAAAAACTGAATAAACATAGAAAAAAAATTAACATATAATTTTGGATTTTTTTAAATGAAATAAAAAAAGTTTTAAAAATAGCTCACCTTACGTTTTTTCTAATTAAAATTACGATAGCGAAAATAATAAAAGCACATACATATTTTATTAGACAATGAAATGTAAATGGATTTATTGTGTTGTGTGTATTATATGTGTGAGTTGACATGTTTGTAAATAATAATGTTTAAAACGTTAGACATATCGCTTGCTGAGGATTGATTTGTACTCCTGTATTTGAAGAATGTGCCTTAGAAGAAATGATCGCAGCTGGTGAAGAAGAAAAAAGGCTAGCAATTTTAAATGGTGACGTAGACGAGGGAGGGTACCCTTTGGTGACGGTAGTTGCAGATGGCTCTTGGGCAAAGAGATCACCTTCTTCTTCAACCTCTATCTCAAAAGAATCGCTGGAATCATCTGATGAACAGTTGAATTCAATGTCGGTTTCAATGTCTGACATATTATGCGAAGATATTTCAGGCACAATCATATCGGTACTGAAAGAAAAAATTAGGCATCACTCCATGAAAACATAAGATCGCATTATGCCGTCAGGCAATGGGTATAATGACTATACTTACAAATTCAACCAAATTGTACAAATGTCTAAAAATTATTGGCCAAAATGGAGTCAAAGAATTACACCAATAATCAGGATCAATAAGATAATATTAGGCTTAGGGCACGTCTTTTTTTTAGCACCCCCCTCCCCCTAATTTATATTTTACTAATTATCGTAGAAAATATTTAAGAAATAAAAGCTGAACCGTAAAAATGTAACTTAAACTAAACACCAAGTATCTTGATTTTATTAAATACATTCCGTGGTTCAATTGTTCCTGTGAAAATGAAATTATTTTCTTACTGTTTGCCCAAAATCCCACCATTTACATCGATGTCAGCATCGAATAAATCGTTCTTGGGAGACGTACCCTGGGAAACTTCCACATCATTTACGCAGGAACTGAATGAAAAAAAATAACATGTATCTACTAAAAAAAAACCCAATCCACGTTTTCGAATAGTAAATTTTAGATTTACCGATTTTATATTATATTAATAGTACCTAAACCGTAACTGAACGTACTATTATGTTTCCATTTAGAAACTTTAAATCCAGAATTATAACAAATTTAACGGTCAGCGAGAAACGAGTAATTGCAACGAGGAATTTATCAAAACATCAAAGAAACCATTTACTACCTAGATCTAGATGTTAAATCACAACGAAAAAAAACAACACGTATAAAAACAAGGTTATTTTTTTTACTGTAACACTCTTTTCAAATGTCTTTAGCTTAAAAAAAAGGTTTGACCGAGGATTAAATCTTCCTTCCCAGGGATCGGAGTCAACAACGCTACCAACTGAGTAAAGTCCCGAGTGGATAAGACAGACATGTAATGACAACGAATTTCAGAGAAATATGTAAACGTCCGCGAATGTGTACGTGATTGACACCAAAAATTGAAAGAATGCATTGTCATCGACAACATGTCTATCTGCTGATTTTCAGCTGGATCGGATGTCGGAAAGTGGGTTAATTTCCACTTCCAAGACTCCACTTCACTAATACATTCATTTCATCGAGAAAACAAAATTGAAATACTTAGATGCATTTAAAAAATATATATTTATATAATAAAAACGCTAGAAAAGTTGAGTGTCATTTTTCCTGCCCATTGGCAGCGTCAGCATGTCAGATTCTAAAGTCAACTACGTATAACATCACATTTTAAATCGGTGTCTTGGAAGTTACTATGTATATTCGGTGGCGTATTCATTTTTTTTAATTATGTCTAGATTAATTTTATGAAATTTCTAGAATTTGTTGGCAGACTTGTAATAATAATATTTACGTAGGTACTCGTGTAGATATTATGTATCCAAAGCAAATAGTTAGGGCACGCCGTTTGTTCCCCTCCGCCGAATATACCTATATTTAATAAATATCATGGAAAATATTTGACAGGCTCGAAATCCGAAGGTCGCGAGATCGAATCCCGGCATGGCAAATAAATTTTATTTGATTAATTTGTGTTATTTCACAATTAATTCATTAAAAATAATGTATAGTATATTTGCGACACGTTACAGAGTGGAAGATACTTCAGTATCGCCCTGGTGTAAGACCACCATTTAGAATTGAAACGTCGCTTTAAATGGCTTTAGCCGTGTTTGGTGACCAGATCTGAATAGCCAGGTACTTCCCCACCTTCCTCTCCCCCATCTCCTTCCCCTCCCCCTACTTTCAGCCTCACAACATACCCCAATTGGGAATGCCATAGTCTCACTGGCTCCAGACGGGAGCAGTTGGGACTCTTGTGCGGTATTCATATACTTACATAAAAAAGACGGCTGCCATACAGCTATAAAATATGTGGCTTGACCTATGTCAGCATATCGCTCGCCATATATTTCCATTGGGAATGTGCGGCGAGCGATATGCCGAAATACGCCAAGCCACATATTTTGTAGCTGCGTTTGGTACAGGTCTGAAAAAATAAAAGTTGAACCCCAAAAATGTAACTCCAACTAAACACAAGCATCTTGACTTCATTGAATACTTTCTCGAATGCTTTCTCGTTCTTATGAAAATGATTTTTTTTTTTTTGCTTACTGTTTGCTCGAAATCCAATCATTTACATCGATGTCAGCATCGATTAAATCTTTCTTGCGAGACGTACCCTGGGAAACTTCAACATCATTTACGGAGGAACTGAAAGCAAAAATAACATTATATTCCTACTGTAAAAAAATTGTCTAGTATAATTTAAAAAAAATAATAATATAGTTAATTTTATATCACCTGTTCCGTGTTCTTTCTGACTTTTTAACATTGCATTTTCTCTTTTTCCGGTGCCTGCTAGGTGGCTTACCGTTTGTCCACTTTTGACCTAAAACACAATTAACATTTTAAATAATCAATAAGGTAAGTATCCCAAACGATTGAAAAATTCATAATATCATTAATCATCATTATTAAAGATTCACAAATTGTTATTACTTACCCATATTAAACAAAATAAATTATTTGGGGATACTTCGTTTAAAACTGGCGATTATCGTAAAAACTCAACAAAACCGTCTTGATGTTTTAGCGCGGAATCAGTGATAATAGTTTTACACCGCTAAACAAACAAACAACTCCAAGCAGATACTTACTAGTTTACTAGTCTAGTCACACACACACACTCCCAGATACACCGATTGTTGATGTATGACGAATGAGAAGATATCTTTGAATGTATATGTTCGTTTGCCGGGCGACACGAGTCCCTTCCCGGCCCGCGCCTCACCCGCCACCCTATCGGGATCGCAAATGTGTAAACGAGACAACGGAAAAAAGCTTGCTATTTTTATGTCGAATTCGCGTCTAACTAAATCCGGGTTTTAATGCAAATAAAACATTTTTGAATGTAAAATCAAATTTTGTTGTATTCTTCATCATATGCCTCACTTAGGATATGAAGGGATTTTTTAAAAAAAGCATCCATTTAGTCGCAAAATATTTCCAAAGTTGCCTCCTAAATTCATGGATAAATGGTCTTTTTTTGGGGCTTGTATTTTATAATTAAAAGCAAAAATCGAAAATCGGATCCACATCCTAATTTCATATATGCCGAACCTATCAATTAAAAAAAAAAAAAAACAATTCATTTCATATTTTAGCCGTAAATCCAAATTTAAATTTTGTATGAAACAGGCCGCGCATGCGTTCCTCTTAAGCCATTGTTATTCAGTTACCGATAGGGTATCGGTAAGGAATGACGTATTCTTTCCGGCCGGTCTGTACAGTGATTTTTTTACGTATTTTTTCATTTAACTAGATGAATTATTTTTAGAGATGTGCCGATTATGGCTTTCGCCGACTAGCCGACTAGCCGATTAGTCGTTTATAATAAGACCGACTAGTCGGCTAAGCCGATTACGGTTTCGGGGATTTCCGTAACGCTTCGTTTACAGCTTCGTTTACGGATTCGCGCGCAATCGCATACGCCGCCTGCGAGCGTGTCGGAACATGTTTTGTTTACTTCGCATTGTTCCTTCATTTTTGCTTGTGTAATGGTCGAGAGCGGTGTTTTAGTGTAAAAAAAATATATTTTTTTGTGCATAATTAAAGATAATACTGTTATTATTCATTGAAGTTAACAAGTAGAATTAAAATTTAATCATGTCTAAAAGAAAATCTCGTGTATGGATGTTTTTTGAACAATTGGACATTCATATTATTGAGAAATACATACAACGTAAGAAGCCGGATAGTCGGCGCTCTTTGCCGATTAGTCGCCGACTAATCGACGACTACAATAGTGGCCGGATAGTCGGTTTTATCGGCTAGTCGCCGACTAGTCGGGACATCTCTAATTATTTTTAATCTATTAGAGAAATCTCTCGTTTTTTTATACATTTACTTGTTGTACAAGTAAATAAAGGTTTTTTTGTACGTCTCCCCAATTTAAAAGAATATGTATTTTTTTAGTTTAAATTTGCGTTTTCAAAATACACCATTCGGAACCAAATAGACCACATAGACTTTATCAATCCGGACCAAAATACAAGACCTACTGAGGTCTGCAAAGACCAAGTTTCCTCTGGAAACAGATGGAGTATATAAACTCAGCTGTTCCGGATGTGATAAGGTCTATGTGGGCCAAACAGAGCGGACGATCTCTAAAAGGATATCGGAACACTTTCGAGCGTGTAAACTTGGCCACCCTGACAAATCAGCAATCGCCGGGCATTTAATTGAAACCGGCCATTACTTTTGATTTGTTCCTGAAGTCCTGGGAAGACCCAAAACTTATAGAGCACGCCTAATTACAGAGGCAATTGAAATTCATAAAAATCCTATCAACATTAATAGAGACGACGGAGCTAAGCTTAATAGTTCTTGGTATCCGGTAATTGACGGCTACACCAAAGCTAAATGCAGAAAACCATCTTCAAGTATACTGTAATTCCAGCTCGCAGTGGAGTGGAGCTGGCGACACGGTATTGCTTCGAAGTACCTAAGCACACATTTTACCACTAACATTTACACATCTGCCCTGATGATGGACACTGTAACGCTGTCCGAAACGTTGGCTAAAGGAAGAGGTAGCGTAACACGGCATAACACCCCAAAAACAAACAACAAAAATAATAAGTTATTTATATATAGCTAGTTGAGTCCGCGCTCAGAAGCTGCAGACACGTAACTGCATAAGCTCCCGGTTTTTAATTCTTTTGACGGCGTAGTTTTTATACTAGAGTTCTGAAAGTGCGTCCTTATAAGTGAAATATTAAAATTGTTTTGTTTTTTATGTTAAAATAGTTGTATAGTGTAAATTCTATTAGATATGATAGTTTTAAATTTTGAAAGTAATAGTTTCATTCAAAAACTTTTAACAGACCTAGTGTTGTAACAGTGCAGTGTGGGTTGACAGATGTATGCCACATGTTTTTTCTGCCGGGGTGGACCGATGAAGGTTACCTCTTATTTTTTGTGTGAACTATTCGAAATGGGTCGTAAGGTTGTAAATCATGATTAGGTATACTTTGGACGAACTGTACGCTTTACGACCCTTAAGTGACAATGGTAGTGACAATAATAATAAAAATAGTGTACTTCTTCCCCAACGGAAAGGAAGAAAAAGAGGTTGTAGAGCTGGGAGAAAGGTTAGATTAGTAAAAAACCTGCGGTTAGCACAAACCAGGAATTTGCGCCTGCCCAAGTCTCTAAATGTTGCCGCTTGGAATGCTAGATCAATTGCCAATAAACACGAAGACATTGTGGATCTGATAACTAGCAAAGGTATTCACATTTTGGCGCTATCGGAGACATGGCATGAAAATGCTGACTCCTACTCCATCAAAACCCTTCGGTCAAGTGGGTTCTCGGTGTATGAAGCTGCAAGGCCGATAAAATCCGACACAAGTAATATTAATTTTACGAATCACGGGGGAGTTGCAATTGTAGCGCAAAATGGCATTCGCTTAGACAGTATAGGGATACGTCAGGTATATACCACTTTTGAGTTTGTCGGCTGCAAGGCTTCTGCTAATGGCGCATCCCTCGTGATAATTTCCATCTACCGTCCCGGGTCATGTGCAGCCACCGCAATTTTTTTCAATGAATTTAGATCTCTCCTAGAGTGCACCTCTAACTATAATTGCGACGTTATTATTCTGGGAGACGTAAATATTCACTTGGAAAAGAAAACCAATCCCTTGGCCCTAAAATTCACCAAAATTCTACGTGACTTCGGCTGCGACCAGTGGGTGAACTCACCTACTCATGACGCAGGGGGTACACTTGATGTAATCATTTCCCGGGTAGGGTTTCCCCCAAATAGCGTAAATGTTACTGACATTGGACTATCGGATCATCGTCTCGTCACATCCGAGTTTGCCTTCGATCCTCCAAAATTAGAGTTCAAATCCGTTGTCTCCAGAAATTGGAGAGGATTCGACTTCGAGGCATTTTGCAGTGATTTGAAAGCGTCGCCTCTCTGTGATAAGGAAAAGTATAACGAGAGCCAAGCAGAAGAGTTAGTAACTCTATATAATTCTACGCTACGGGCATTACTCGATAAAAATGCTCCTTTCACAGAGAAGGTCTGCCGCATTAGGAATTGCAGCAAATGGTTCGATTATGAATGTCTTCAAAAGAAGAGGGAAATGCGGAAATTTGAAAGGATTTACAGACGAAACCCGACTTTCAGCAATCGGCAGCTTTGGATTACCAAGCAAAAAGTTTACAAGGAAGAAGTCACACAGAAGAAATCTAACTTTTGGTGTGAGCAAATTGAGACAGAAAAGGACCCTCGAAAACTTTGGCAAAATATAAGGACTCTGTCTGGAGAGAGCAACAATAAGGTTGATTCCTCTCTTGAAGCAAACAGCCTCGCAACATACTTCAAAAGTAAGGTTGAACAAATTCAGGCCCTCAGTGTGGTAGGATCGTCTTCTATCGCAGCATCAAGTCCGCTCTCCGGTGACTTCTCTACTTTTGCAGCAGTAACGGAAGAAGATGTCACGCGTGCTATAAAGTCTTGCCCTAACAAGCAATGTACTCAAGACCCCATACCTACCTGGCTCTTAAAACAATGTCTTCCGGATATAGCGCCTGTAATTACCGCAATTATTCAGAAGTCATTAGTAAATTCACTTGTACCGGGAACACTCAAGAAATCAATAATAACTCTGATTCTAAAAAAACAAAATCTTGATACTGACAATACGGATAATTACAGGCCAATATCCAATCTACCATTCCTTTCTAAACTGCTTGAGAAAATCGTTGCCAAACAATTGGTGGGGTACTTGAACTCCGCCGGTCTATTTGCCAAAAATCAATCCGCTTATCGACAGTTTCATTCAACGGAAACTGTTCTTCTGCGGTTAATTTCAGACTTGATCATCGGGATGGAAGCAGGTAAGTTGGGTTTGGTATCTGTTCTTGACATGAGTGCGGCATTTGACACGGTAGATCATAGTATTTTATTAAATGTGCTTGAAACCGAATTTGGCGTTCGAGGTGATGTTCTCCAATGGATGAAATCATACCTGTCTGGACGAGTAGCCTCAGTAATTTTCAATAATTGTGCTTCACCTGAAACTCCCATAGAATGTGGAGTTCCCCAGGGTTCTGTCTTGGGTCCCATTCTTTTCATTCTCTATACGAATCGCCTCGAGAAACTCATTCAATCAGCTGGCTTTGAATCACAAGGCTATGCAGACGATCGTTTCATTTTCAAGTTTTGTTCCCCGGATGAAAAAGACGTCCTTAAAAACGAGGTGGTTAGTTTCATTAACACAGTCTCAAGTTGGATGTCTGTCAATAAACTCAAACTTAATCCGAGCAAGACGGAATTTATTTGGATAGCTTCTCCTGGAAGGCAAGCCCTCATCGACTCTAATCCAATCCATATTCAGGGCACAGATATAATTCCTTCTACAGAAATAAAGTTTCTAGGTTTCACTATAGACAATAGTCTTTCTCTAGAATCACAAATTTCAAAATCTGTAAGTTCAGGCTTTTTCCATCTAAGGCAGATAAAATCAATCAGGCGTTGCCTTCCCTCTGATGGAGCAAAGTCACTCATAAATTCGTTCGTTGTCTCACGTATGGACTATTGTAATAGTGCGTATGCTGGCTTGCCTAAAAAACAATTCAATAGAATCCAGTCCGTTTTTAATGCTGCGGCGAGAATGATTTTTGGTGAATCTAAGTATTGCCGTATAACCCCGCTTCTAAAGGATCTTCATTGGCTTCGATGCCCTGAAAGAATAGAGTTCAAGATCTGCTTAATGACCTTCAAAGCATTGCAAGGAATGGCGCCAGCCTATATATCGGAACTATGTGTCCGACAAAACTTAAGCGATAGGCAGCTTACTCTAAGGTCAGCAGATCGAGATGTTACTAATCGTTTAATCGAACTTTCTAGGTCGAATCGAGCCGTTTACTATGATCGATCTTTTCGTGTAACTGGCCCGCTCATTTGGAACAAACTTCCCTCAGCTCTTACTAATATCCAGAACTTGGCTGAATTCAAAAGAGCTTTAAAAACAAACTTATTTAAAAAAATCATACCTTTCATGAATTTTAACTCCTTTTCAATCTACTATAATAAGCCATGTTCCTCAAGTTTCTGGTAATTGTTTGGTTTCGATTACCTCCTTACTATAGTTTTATGTGCACTCTGAATTTGTATTATTTCTAAATGTTAACTGCCTCCTGTTCTATATAATTTAGTTTAAATGATTCTTGTTGAATGGCACCGTGATGGTTTATCATTATATATTGTCCTGTGCCAAAACAGCACTCACTATTGTTGTTAATATTGTTCTTTAGGAATTGCTTTGTATATTTTTGTATATTCGTTATTTCACATTATTTAACTAATTTTTTAAGGACTCGTAAGGAACACTGTAGGTTAATTTTAAGTTTATTATAATTAAGCGCACTTGAAGTGAAACATCACAAAACTGCGCTATATAAATACTACGTTATTATTATTATGTGTGTCGTTGCTTATCCAGAATATATAATGTGAGATATCAGCCCTATTCCCCGCCAGCGTCGGTCTTATCCATTGCTTTAACTTGAATTTCCCGCCATTCCTCTGCAATTCCCTTCAGCTGTCAATTGTCGCCGTGCAGTTGGCATCTTGAGATGCCGTGTTAATTCAATTTTGGCGTTGTTTCGCCCACGTCCGGTCGAAAAATTTTTCGTTCGTAATTGTTTTAACGAAAATAATATCTGTTGCTACCCGCAAATTCCGTAATTTTATGAAAAATTAGTGCAAGTGATTAGTGCAAACATTTTTGACAGATTAGCGTATTCCTACTACCTACGCTATATAAATCTGCGTCGCCCGTTCTCGAAAACGGAAGGACGCCGCGGCGATTAGCAATCGCTTCTCGGCCTGTTGGCTAAGATAAGTGTATTATCAGCTTAATATCTGATAGTTCCCGCAATACGGGACCAGTTTATTAAACTGGTTTTTTGAATGTGACGGGATGTTCGGGGCTTGCTCCACTCCTGTCACGTGTTGGCCCGGCCGGCATTGCCGCTGGGAGCGACTCATTTATATCCTTACTAAAGATAAATTAAGCTGAATGTATTGTCTTACGTAATTACCTGATTTATGGATCAATTGTAGACACATTTAACCATTTTTCCACCTTTGGAATTTAAGTAATCGATATTTTTTGAATGAAATATGACCATCGGCGATGTCATATTAAAATACTCAAATTACAAATACGAAATCATGACATTCATGTTCGTTTGATAATCGTTTGACGCAATTTGATGTAGTTAGACTTATCTATAATTCAGCTTTATTTATAAAAGTTTGGTCCTGCTTTTGACAGTTTCAAGCATGTTACAAACTCGGGCGAGTGGGCCAATGTCCGCTATGCATCTGCTTTAAAGGAATATTTGGCTGATCCAGGCTTCAAGGAGCTGGAGGTAAACTGCGAGGTGCTGGCATTTGTCACCGCCTCACCAATATTTACGGCCATGGAAAAGATGCTGGCATTGCATGCCTCATTGAAGCAGAGAGTGCTTTCAACAGGCTCTCCAAAAAACTTATCAAATGGGAAAGCAGTTCAGAAGGTTCCCTGTCAGGTCTTTACAGGAACAATGGACAGCTGTAAGATTGGAGTGGAACGGAGGCTCTTCAGCAGAATTCCTCCTTCTACCACTCATCCTTTTGGGGAAGAAGCACTTTCTGCCCAGTTGCAGAAACTAGGTGGTGTAGCAAAGTGCTTTAGTCCAGTGCGTCTACCTCAGGGTAGCCACTCGGCGCACAACCGCCCTTCATCTAAGGAGGTTGTTGCCTTTCCCCCAAGCAGACATCAAAGGAAAGGATGGCATTTCCCTTGTTTCCCCGGCGGGCAGACCACGGGTGAAACCCCCCCTATTCCTCCCGTATGAGGGGTAAGGGGAGGGAACAGAAGCGTGGCGCGAGGGGGCAGACCTCTCGTGGCCGCTTCAACAGGTGCCACGCACAACCGCCCTTCAACATCTAAGGAGGTTGTTGCCTTCCCCCCAATCAAACATCAAAGGAAAATATGGCATTTCCCTTGTTTCCCCGGCGGGCAGACCACGGGTGAAACCCCCCATATTCCTCCCGTATGAGGGGTAAGGGGAGGGAACAGAAGCGTGGCGCGAGGGGGCAGACCTCTCGTGGCCGCTTCAACAGGTGTCGCGCACAACCGCCCTTCAACATCTAAGGAGGTTGTTGCCTTCCCCCCAAGCAAACATCAAAGGAAAATATGGCATTTCCCTCGTTTCCCCGGCGGGCAGACCACGGGCGAAACCCCCAATATTCCTCCTGTACGAGGGGTAAGGGGAGGGAACAGAAGCATGGCGCGAGGGGGCAGACCTCTCGTGGCCGCTTCAACAGGTGACTATCAACCATTTCGGGCGGGTCAACTAGACTACAGGATTATTGGAGAGAGTGGCAGGCCTTAGGTGTCCCAGAGACCATCTTACATATGATAAGACGATACCGCATACCATTCATCCAAGAGCCCTCGTTGATAAGTCCAAGCCAATCTTCCACAAGGAGGTTCAAAACGAAAGTAATCCCGGAAATGACAATGATGAGAGATGGTACATGGAAAGAGCTGACGACAATGCCACCTTCCTATCAACACTTTTTCTGGTTCAAACGAGTGAAGGCTCGAAACAGTCGATCTTCAATTTAAAAGCTATCACAAATTGGATTGCAGAAATCCTGCGTAGACAGGCTATCAGGATCATTGTGTACCTAGACGACTTTCTCCTGGCTCATCAGACCAGAGAGATCCTCAGTCAAGCTTGAGAAGCTCTTTAATTGTTAGAGCGGTTAGGTTGGTCGGTAAATTTCCAAAAGTGTGTCCGTCAGCCAGCACAGTCAGTGGAATATCTTGGAATTGTGTAGAACCCCCATCTGAAACAGAAGTCCTTAAACAAATACAGACGCCAAGGTCTTTGGAACTCACTTCAGAGATCCGTGACAAAAGGAAGATGGACTCTGAAAGGAGCTCAGAGTATTCTCGGAAAGTTGAATTTTGCTACCTTTGTGGTCCCCAGAGGTCGACTTCATACTCGGCTGATACAATTACAGTTAATGCTGAAGCTGACCCCTCAGCAAAAGTCTCTGATAAAGAATGAAGTCTTGTCAGAAATGAAATGGTGGATGATCAACTTAGATCATGTTTCAACTCTTCATTTTCCCAGCCCAACACATTCTCTGACTACGGATGCGGCAGATCACGGCCGGGAGCCCTGATCGACTATGTACCTCTGTTGGGTTGTTGGACAGACAGTTAGAGGGGGGGATATTGCAACATGAAGGAGATGACAGCAATCTTAAATGCCTTAACGTCTCTGACTCAGAATTTGAGAAGTTCAGAACAGGATAGTCATAGCCTACTTGAGGAACAAGGGGTGCACCAAGTCGATGGGTCTCCTTCATCTAACATTTCAGATTCTTGCGCTTTTGGACAAGCACAGAATCTCTTTACAAGTGCAGTATTTGCCGGGACGCTACAATGGCCTCGCGGATTATCTATCCTGAGGGATGACATTACCAGAATGGCACCTTCTACCCCCAGCGGTAAGAGCTGTTTTTCACAAGTTAGGGGCAGTCCAGTAGTGGATCTATTCGCTCCCTCGAGGGCTCACTTCGTGGATCAGTGTGTCTCGATAGATTCCCACGACAAGAGAGCAATGCTTCACAGCGTGTTCAGCAGGAGTTGGAATTTCCCCTTGGCATGGATCTTTCCTCCCCCCTGCTTAATGCCACGAGTGCTGGCACATCTGAACAAATCATCAGGGGTGTACCTGGTTGTAGCCCCAAATTGGCCAAAAGTGTTTTGGTTACCAGACCTAAAGAGAAGAGCCCTAGACCGACCTCACATAATACCCATGTTGGTCGACAACTTGATAGACTTATCGACAGGACTTCATCTTGAACAGGTCCAGAAGCTCCAACTACAGGTGTGGAAGATTAGGGGTGGAGTGAAGCTTTGAACGATTGGTCACAGCAAGAAAAAAGCTCTATTGAATGCGGGTTGGCGCAAACCTAAGCTTACAACTTATCACATGGCATGGAAGAGCTGGAAGGAATGGTGCGCCATTAATAATACATGTCCTAATAACCCTTCGTGATCTCAGCTGGCACGGTTTTTTAGTATACTTAAGAGTGAGGAAAGGCAATACTATAGCACTTCACAAGTCTGTAGTGTCGGTTTTGTATGACCCCATAGGCGATTTGAGGATAAGTAATCATCCCTTGGTCAAGCAAGTGATGAGAGGTATAGGAACTTCTGCAAATAAGAAGCTTAGAGCATTTACTTGGGATCCAGGCTTGGTGTCTTAGCTTTGTAAGAATCCTTCAAATGACCTGACTCTTTTCGAAGCATCTCGTAGATGTTCTGTTAATTTACTTCTGGCATCAGGAAGACAAGTACAGGATCTGACCTTACTACATGCATCTTCTGATAATCTTGTTGACAATGATGATCACATTGTATTATTGCCAAATTTTTTGGTTCTAAGAAGGACACCTCTACACATAGACAGTCTGGTTGGAAGCTTTCCAAAGCAGAGGATCGTAATATAGATTCCATATTCTGGTTGCGAAAGCTTATGTCTTTGGGTGAGAACAGAAGACATGAAGCTGGTGTTGAATGTCTGTTTATTTCCACGTTGGGGCCTGCAAGGCCAGCCTCGAGAACTGCTATTGGTGGATGGATTAAAACAATTTTGAAGGATGCTGGGATTGATGCCTCTCCTGGGAGTTTGAGATCAGCTGCAGCTTCAAGAAGTTGGCTGGAAGAGTGTCCTATAGACACCATTTTGGAAAGAGGAAGCTGGAGTTCAGAAAACACATTCAAGAAATATAGACAAATCAGAGGTCTCAATGTTGAGGTGCTGAATCCCCCCATTCACTCTCAGTCTTTGACCAAGTTATTGCAAGCAATACAGTAATAGTCACAATTTTGGCTTTAGAATTGTCACCAAGCGATAACAAACACTTCTCACATTATATATTCTGGATAAGCAACGACACACATAATGTTGGAGTTTTACCTACCATTAAAACTCTTATTATGTTGTCTTGCTTATCCAGAATATATTTAAGCTCTGCTTGGTGAGTCCAAATTGAATTAACACGGCATCTCAAGATGCCAACTGCACGGCGACAATTGACAGCTGAAGGGAATTGCAGAGGAATGGCGGGAAATTCAAGTTAAAGCAATGGATAAGACCGACGCTGGCGGGGAATAGGGCTGATATCTCACATTATATATTCTGGATAAGCAAGACAACATAATAAGAGTTTTAATGGTAGGTAAAACTCCAACATTATTATTATAGCTGTGTGCCGCTTCCGAACCCAAGCCTTGGGGTATGAACAGTTACTTGAGGCAATTCTTCGTTAGGTTTCACGGAGGAACAGTAGGTACTTTTGGTAAGGTTTTGACTAATAGTAGATTTACAGGAGGAGTTTTTACTAATAGTAGATTTACAAACATAACATTCAGAAGTATCTCTAAAATGGCAGGAAGGTTCTATTGGTTGTATATTTATTAATTAAAGAAACCCCAAAATTCCACACATCCCTCATACCTTTTTCCTTCCCAGAATTTCCTCTCCTTCCTTCCTTCTAAAAAGATCCTCCACACAGCATCCCCAAAGATGAAATAGGCCTTGAAGAATTATTTTTCTTAGGGCCTCCTGTGTGGATCTAATGCAAAAAAATATATAATGATAATTGCGTGTTGAATTAAGTTTTACACCAAACCCTCAAGCAATAATCTCTTTAAAATGGTTCACCTGTACCTACCAGTCTAAAAGTGACCATAACGTGACCGAAATAGAGATATTACTAAAAATAATTATTATTATCACAAGCGTAGTAAAATAAATCATTCTGAAATATTTGTAAATTTGTTCAAATTAAATAAAGACATGGTGCACTGTGCAGTATTATAAACCGAGGCCGGGCCCGAGAGATAATGCAGCCCCATAGCTCCACCCATTCCCTCTTCGGAAACACCCGAAACCAATATTTTTTTAGGCTCCTGTGGCGACTTAATTTAAACGATCAATGCGGTAAAGAGAAACGATGAATGCAATCTAATTTTGCGTGTTTTATATGAAATTAATTCAATTACAAGAAATAAAGACACATACGGGAAAACGATTATTCGAGGAACGATACATAGAGGTTTCACTGTATTAGATTTAGTACACCACAAAAGATTTACATGTAATTATCAGTACTCTTACTACCACCACAGTAAGACGAAAATTTTCAAATATTGACAGTCATTATCATGACATGTCATCATTCGTAACTCGGGAATTTTTGTCTTTCTTTAAAAAAAAAAATGATAATTAAAAAATAAAATATTATTACAAAAGGAGTCATTTGAGGTGGCAGCATCTCTAGTCAATTAATTATTACTATTACAGTACTGAGCTCAATAACAATAATATATGATTTTATGATGATAGGTGATCCTTCCTGCTTTGCTGGAACAGTCCCACACCCGCACGTGGCTCAAGTGGCTCGTCCACTGGTGGTGCGGAGTGGCGGCAGGAGCCCTGGGGCTGCGCTCCTACTTGCTGGGCTCTGGACCCGGCCCCAGTGCAGGCCCGGAACCCGGCCCTGCGGGACCCGGAGGAGGACTGGGGGCGGCCCACCAGGCCCTGCTGCAAAGAGAGGGCCCCACGGGGTGGCAGCCCTATGAGCGGCCATCGGCCTTCCCGGCCCGATTGGCTGCCTTACTAGTTTTAGTATGCTTTTCCCTGGTGATTGCCAGCTCCGTTGCTTTGGTGAGTGCTTGCTTCATTTCCTCTACAGACTCCAGTCATTTTGTTGTAGATAAGGAATCAAAACAAATTCTCACAAGAGACTGAAAAGATTTCTGCAAATTTATAAGATTTAATGTAGTAGATGGAAACTGTAATTATTATACCAATGCTGGAAAGGATACATGGCTAAAGTGCCATGCATGCCATCCATGTATGGCGCTTGAGCCATCTTTCCTTTCCAGCTATGTGGCTCTTTAGCAATTTACCCTTTCCAGCATTGATATATTATTAGCAATTCTTAATCTGTTCAAGGTGGAAAGTTTCATGCGTCAATGTATGCATCACTTGTGTAATACAATGAAATCCACATAAGAAGTTTTCATGTTTAACCTACACGCCATTACTTGCGTACATGTATGCGCAAACAAACCGTGCTCCTGGCATACTGTGCATATTTCTAAGGGAGCGGACTGCGGATCGGCAGAGATGGAAGTGAGAAATGAAAGGCAGTCAGTCGTAGTGATGAGTCAGTCTTTATTGTTGAGCTACGTAGCGAAGGTCGAAGCGGAGCGGAGTGACAGTGGTGCAGCGAGTGTTGCTGCTGCGTTGCTGATGCGTGATGATGGTCAGGAAGCTGCGGCGGTGAAAATCACAGATCTTCAGGGAGCCGGCGTGTTGCTCTACACCAGGACTTCCCAACCAGGGGGGCGTAGAGAAATGTTAGGGGGGGCGTAATAGGTTTTAACCATAGCTCTAGCAACGACTGAACCCAGAATCGACCAACTGGTACAGAGCATGCAAGATCAAGTATCTCATCAGTACTTTAAAAGTTTTTTTATTTACTTGTTCTAAAATTACTTTGAAAGTTGTTAGCCATTATCTAATTATAAAAATATAATTTAAATAAATAAAAAATAATAATAGAATAATATGTAAAATTAAAAGAAAACTAAGAAATGTAAATGTGAAAGTAATTAAGGGAAAGATACTACGTGACACGTTTAGGGGGAGGGGGGTCCAAATGAGCGGCGGGTGGCTTAGGTTGGGTAAAAATTGCAAAAAGTTGGTCACGTAGTATGGGTACGTTCCCTGATGATTAAAAGTGTACCTACTCTTCTATTAAAGTTCGATAATAAATAAATATTTTGTGTCTGTATAGTACCTATTTGAAATTTAAATAAATAATTTAGTTAAGGGAACGTACCCATACTACGTGACACGTTTAGGGGGGGGGGGTGGCTACAAGAGTTTAAATTGGTGAATTTGGTTCTAGACTTTATTCTGGCGGAGAGAATCGTCGATTGGAATTTACACATTAATACAGTCAAGCAAATGATACCGTATTTGCTTGCTGCTGGTCATTTGCTCTACGCCAAATCCGCACAAATACACTTAAAAACAAATGTTGAGCGTACAAAGATGTCAAATGAAGACTTCGAAAGGTTGGTCAATAATTTCCGATATTTAAAAAATGAGATGAGCAATTACAGACCGATCTGCCTTTTATCAACTATTGTAGGAGCTAAACCTTTTGTCGGAAATATTTTTTCATAAAATGGCGGTGTAAAAAGTTCTGTGACAAAAAGTAAAATTACGTGCCAAAAAAAATTTACCTTTTCATACGAATTACAAACAAACGGTCAAAGTTACGACGGAAGTTAACTGGACATTAATTGTAGACAATGTTACAGCAAAGAGAATATAAAAAATTGCAATCCAATATGTTGTTTAGTAATCGAGATGGACGTGATTTGCGAAACCCTTACACTTTTCATGTTTGTGGGGGCACAGGGGGGGAAGCAAGGAGGGGTAGGGGCGGGGGTTTTTTTTGCTAAGCACTTGTCTAAATGGTAGTAGTCGATGGAGAAAAAATTAGCTTTATACTATTTTTTTCAATCTAATTATTACATTATTAAAAAAAATGATAATAACCTTGTTCACATCCGTTTCGAACACTACTGTACCATGCGACCATGTTTGTTGGCGACCATGTTTGTTTGTGTACCCGAGGATTATACGAATGCAAGTCCAAAATTTGAAGAAATGAGTTTTTGATGCAGACTTGAAGTAAATTATCATTTTTGTTTTGAAAAGTTTTAATTTTCGATGTACATTTGTTAATTTAATTTTTAATTTTTTTGCGACCGGTTTCAATTCAATTCACGAGCAAACTTAAAAACTTAATGATACGGACGTATCGAAACCGGTCGCAAAAAAAATTAAAATTAAAGTAACAAATGTACATCGAAAATTAAAACTTTTCAAAACAAAAATGTCTAGAAATTGTTACATAGTCAGTGCCCAAGAAATACAAAAAAATGTAAATTATCATGTTTATCAGTGGCAGAAAGAGTCCTATCATGAAGAAAAATAGGATTTTCAAAATTCCATATGGATGCAAGTACCATGATGCAACAACTATCTTAGAAGCAGAAGGATGTACCATGGACTTTATTCCTTTCATAATACACCACATGTCATAACAAAATAGTCCACTTCAATTAGAGGCAGTAGGACTCAACTCGATGTTTTTGTTTGACTCAAGTCAGCGTTTTTTTTTTAAACAACTATTTTTAAAGGCTTTACTATAAAATATTTCGATTTATTTGCTCGTTTTTAAAACAAAACTAATTGATTTAATAATTACTTTTTTTGTTATCTATCAGCACGGATATCCGAAGAAGTTATGAGACCATAGTTACAGAAAAAATAGTTTTTTGGCTCTCCTGAACATTTACCTTTTTGGACTTGCATCCGTATGCTTCTCGGGTAAAGATTTTGGTTCGTGAGCTCACAGTTCAAGGTCAAGTAATTTCTTAAGAAGTGTAGCTTAACTTTTCTAATTGTGTTCATCGAACCGAGCGCAGAAAGGGACAGCAAATTTCGCATTGCACTTTGACTAAAAGCGCAAAAATAATATTAGGCCAGCTGTTTTTAACCGTGAAATGACCGAAAAATACGGAATAAAATTATGGATAATTTCAAAATAATGCTTTAAATCCGGATTTCTTTGTTTGTTTTCTTTTAAATAGTTTTTTTTAGTTAGGTACTATGATCTTCAGTAATAATTTATAAGAATTTGACCAAAAAAAAAATCAACTTCTGACTCGATTTACTCGAAAACGAAAGCTCAAATCAAAAAAAATTATACTACAAAATCGACTCCAAATGTGATGAGGATTCACCAGTTTTCCGCTTGTACTATGAGTTTTCGGACACCTTGTATATACACGGTGTCCGGAAACTCGTAGTACAAGCGGAAAACTGGTGAACCTACATCCCATAGAGAACCCAAATAAACATAAATATTTTCAATTTAAGCATTTTTACATTTAAAATTTAAAAAAAAAAAAAAAAAAAATAAATTTCGGCTATTTAGGGTTAAAATTTCATCTGATAGGTGGAAATGTCGTAGAACGAAGATGCTACAAAATTTATAAGCTGCCATTAATCTCTTTTCGTGTTCATAGTTTATTTATTTACATCCCACTAATTTATTCTTCCACCTTTTCTAAAATTTCATTTCTTCTAAGCATTATAATATGGTTAAATTAACGTATTTACTTTGATGTGTACCTACCCGTCATCTTGAAACGGACGGCGGGCAATAATGTACTCTACTTGAAAGATTTTCGGCGATATAACTGGACCAATTCGAACAAGCATTGTGAGAGAAATTATTAGCATAGGTATGTTCTAACTTACATTATGTAATATTTCTTTTTTAATCCAAAAACACTAGGTACATCACAAAAAACGCATTTTAACATGTCATTGGTACATCACAAAAAAACACATATGCGTTGGTATATTCCATTGTAATAACACAATAATTAATCACGTCAAAATATGAAAATAACACAAAATAATTCACAAGCACACTTTGTTTTAAAGTTTAATTACGAAAAGTTTGTTGAAGAAAGATGTCAACGAGCCAAACGCGTGGACAAAACTGTCGATTGCATTTGTAAACAATTTCCGAAACAACAAAATTTAATGGCGGCCATTATAAAGCCCGCCTTCCACTGCGAGCGGAAAAGAGTCTAGCTGAGCGGGTAACTAGTCATTGATGAACAGAGTGATTCTGTGATTTCAAGTACTGTTTCTTGTGAGAATGTTTTTTAACGCGTAGGCAATGAAGAAATGTTTGCTTAAAAAAAAACATGTAATTAAATTTATATTTGTTTTAAACTTTCTTATTTCCGGCAATTTCATCTCGATGATGGTTTTCCAAGCAGCATCCTTTTTGACGACATTGCGACATTCTTTGCTAGTCGTATCCTATAAACACTAAAATTGGCAAGCGGCTTCAATAAACACCTTCATTAATAGCGGAGCGGATTCGTTCGAACCTATTTAACTCGTTTAGTCTGCTTCGCTCGCAACGTTCTTAATAGAAGCACTTGTATGCAGTTAACGTTTGCTAGTCGAGCGGATTCCGAACAGTGGAAGACGGGCTTTAAACGCGGCCATTTTTAATATTCAAGACATTATTCGCTCGCCTGTTCGCGCACGTGTGGATTGACCCTGAGAGAAAGAGATGGTAATTTTGTTTCGGAATTTTTATAGTCCGGTTAAAATAGATATGAACAACATTAAATTTCTGACCATTTTTGAAATGAAGAAGTCTTTAGCACTGTTCTGATTTGAAACTCGATGAAACGAAAAATAGCGACAAGAAAAAGAGACAAACACATTAACACATACATCAATAGAATTTAGCCTGTGAGAGAGTGAGATAGTACAATCGGTCTCCTCTTTGTGCGGTGCTTCTTAGCCCACTCTTGTCTACTTTAGTTTTCTGAAGGTTTCACTCCTACCGCCTGAGACCTCTAATATTTTTGTTAGTAAGTACTACAAACTTTGAAGTACAAATACAAAAAAAACCTTTTTTCAATAATTAACGTACAACAGAATCACCAACGTTTACATGAATTAATGTGAAGGTTGGTGTTGCTTTTTTGCAACTAAATTAGTGGTATTCAGGTTGATGTTACTACTAAGCTGTAATTTCAAATCGGATTACACTTGTAATATGTTTCTGATTTGAAACTCGATGAAACGAAAAATAGCGACACTAAAAAGAGACAAACACATACATCAATAAGATTTAGCCTGTGAGAGAGTGAGATAGTATAATCGGTCTCCTCTTTGTGCGGTGCTTCTTAGCCCACTCTTGTCTACTTTAGTTTTCTGAAGGTTTCACTCCTACCGCCTGCGACCTCTAATATTTTTGTTAGTAAGTACTACAAACTTTGAAGCACAAATACAAAAAAAAACCTTTTTCTAATAATTAACGTACAACAGAATCACCAACGTTTACATGAATTAAGGTGAAGGTTGGTGTTGCTTTTTTGCAACTAAATTAGTGATGTTCAGGTTGATGTTACTACTAAGCTGTAATTTCAAATCGGATTACACTTGCAATATGTTTCTGATTTGAAACTCGATGAAACGAAAAATTGCGACAATAAAAAGAGACAAACACATACATCAATAAGATTTAGCCTGTGAGAGAGTGAGATAGTATAATCGGTCTCCTCTTTGTGCGGTGCTTCTTAGCCTCCCCCCTCTTGTATACTTTAGTTTTCTGAAGGTTTCACTCCTACCGCCTGTGACCTCTAATATTTTTGTTAGTAAGTACTACAAACTTTGAAGCACAAATACAAAAAAAAAACCTTTTTCTAATAATTAACGTACAACAGAATCACCAACGTTTACATGAATTAATGTGAAGGTTGGTGTTGCTTTTTTGCAACTAAATTAGTGATGTTCAGGTTGATGTTACTACTAAGCTGTAATTTCAAATCGGATTACACTTGCAATATGTTTCTGATTTGAAACTCGATGAAACGAAAAATAGCGGCACTAAAAAGAGACAAACACATACATCAATAAGATTTAGCCTGTGAGAGAGTGAGATAGTATAATCGGTCTCCTCTTTGTGCTGTGCTTCTTAGCCCACTCTTGTCTACTTTAGTTTTCTGAAGGTTTCACTCCTACCGCCTGCGACCTCTAATATTTTTGTTAGTAAGTACTACAAACTTTGAAGCACAAATACAAAAAAAAACCTTTTTATAATAATTAACGTACAACAGAAACACCAACGTTTACATGAATTAATGTGAAGGTTGGTGTTGCTTTTTTGCAACTAAATTAGTGATGTTCAGGTTGATGTTACTACTAAGCTGTAATTTCAAATCGGATTACACTTGCAATATGTTTCTGATTTGAAACTCGATGAAACGAAAAATAGCGGCACTAAAAAGAGACAAACACATACATCAATAAGATTTAGCCTGTGAGAGAGTGAGATAGTATAATCGGTCTCCTCTTTGTGCGGTGCTTCTTAGCCCACTCTTGTCTACTTTAGTTTTCTGAAGGTTTCACTCCTACCGCCTGCGACCTCTAATATTTTTGTTAGTAAGTACTACAAACTTTGAAGCACAAATACAAAAAAAAACCTTTTTCTAATAATTAACGTACAACAGAATCACCAACGTTTACATGAATTAAGGTGAAGGTTGGTGTTGCTTTTTTGCAACTAAATTAGTGATGTTCAGGTTGATGTTACTACTAAGCTGTAATTTCAAATCGGATTACACTTGCAATATGTTTCTGATTTGAAACTCGATGAAACGAAAAATAGCGGCACTAAAAAGAGACAAACACATACATCAATAAGATTTAGCCTGTGAGAGAGTGAGATAGTATAATCGGTCTCCTCTTTGTGCTGTGCTTCTTAGCCCACTCTTGTCTACTTTAGTTTTCTGAAGGTTTCACTCCTACCGCCTGCGACCTCTAATATTTTTGTTAGTAAGTACTACAAACTTTGAAGCACAAATACAAAAAAAAACCTTTTTATAATAATTAACGTACAACAGAATCACCAACGTTTACATGAATTAATGTGAAGGTTGGTGTTGCTTTTTTGCAACTAAATTAGTGATGTTCAGGTTGATGTTACTACTAAGCTGTAATTTCAAATCGGATTACACTTGCAATATGTTTCTGATTTGAAACTCGATGAAACGAAAAATAGCGGCACTAAAAAGAGACAAACACATACATGTGAGAGAGTGAGATAGTATAATCGGTCTCCTCTTTGTGCGGTGCTTCTTAGCCCACTCTTGTCTACTTTAGTTTTCTGAAGGTTTCACTCCTACCGCCTGCGACCTCTAATATTTTTGTTAGTAAGTACTACAAACTTTGAAGCACAAATACAAAAAAAAACCTTTTTCTAATAATTAACGTAAAACAGAATCACCAACGTTTACATGAATTAAGGTGAAGGTTGGTGTTGCTTTTTTGCAACTAAATTAGTGATGTTCAGGTTGATGTTACTACTAAGCTGTAATTTCAAATCGGATTACACTTGCAATATGTTTCTGATTTGAAACTCGATGAAACGAAAAATAGCGGCACTAAAAAGAGACAAACACATACATCAATAAGATTTAGCCTGTGAGAGAGTGAGATACTATAATCGGTCTCCTCTTTGTGCTGTGCTTCTTAGCCCACTCTTGTCTACTTTAGTTTTCTGAAGGTTTCACTCCTACCGCCTGCGACCTCTAATATTTTTGTTAGTAAGTACTACAAACTTTGAAGCACAAATACAAAAAAAAACCTTTTTTGAAATGAAGAAGTCTTTAGCACTGTTCTGATTTGAAACTCGATGAAACGAAAAATAGCGACAAGAAAAAGAGACAAACACATTAACACATACATCAATAGAATTTAGCCTGTGAGAGAGTGAGATAGTACAATCGGTCTCCTCTTTGTGCGGTGCTTCTTAGCCCACTCTTGTCTACTTTAGTTTTCTGAAGGTTTCACTCCTACCGCCTGAGACCTCTAATATTTTTGTTAGTAAGTACTACAAACTTTGAAGTACAAATACAAAAAAAACCTTTTTTCAATAATTAACGTACAACAGAATCACCAACGTTTACATGAATTAATGTGAAGGTTGGTGTTGCTTTTTTGCAACTAAATTAGTGGTATTCAGGTTGATGTTACTACTAAGCTGTAATTTCAAATCGGATTACACTTGTAATATGTTTCTGATTTGAAACTCGATGAAACGAAAAATAGCGACACTAAAAAGAGACAAACACATACATCAATAAGATTTAGCCTGTGAGAGAGTGAGATAGTATAATCGGTCTCCTCTTTGTGCGGTGCTTCTTAGCCTCCCCCCTCTTGTATACTTTAGTTTTCTGAAGGTTTCACTCCTACCGCCTGTGACCTCTAATATTTTTGTTAGTAAGTACTACAAACTTTGAAGCACAAATACAAAAAAAAAACCTTTTTCTAATAATTAACGTACAACAGAATCACCAACGTTTACATGAATTAATGTGAAGGTTGGTGTTGCTTTTTTGCAACTAAATTAGTGATGTTCAGGTTGATGTTACTACTAAGCTGTAATTTCAAATCGGATTACACTTGCAATATGTTTCTGATTTGAAACTCGATGAAACGAAAAATAGCGGCACTAAAAAGAGACAAACACATACATCAATAAGATTTAGCCTGTGAGAGAGTGAGATAGTATAATCGGTCTCCTCTTTGTGCTGTGCTTCTTAGCCCACTCTTGTCTACTTTAGTTTTCTGAAGGTTTCACTCCTACCGCCTGCGACCTCTAATATTTTTGTTAGTAAGTACTACAAACTTTGAAGCACAAATACAAAAAAAAACCTTTTTATAATAATTAACGTACAACAGAATCACCAACGTTTACATGAATTAATGTGAAGGTTGGTGTTGCTTTTTTGCAACTAAATTAGTGATGTTCAGGTTGATGTTACTACTAAGCTGTAATTTCAAATCGGATTACACTTGCAATATGTTTCTGATTTGAAACTCGATGAAACGAAAAATAGCGGCACTAAAAAGAGACAAACACATACATGTGAGAGAGTGAGATAGTATAATCGGTCTCCTCTTTGTGCGGTGCTTCTTAGCCCACTCTTGTCTACTTTAGTTTTCTGAAGGTTTCACTCCTACCGCCTGCGACCTCTAATATTTTTGTTAGTAAGTACTACAAACTTTGAAGCACAAATACAAAAAAAAACCTTTTTCTAATAATTAACGTACAACAGAATCACCAACGTTTACATGAATTAAGGTGAAGGTTGGTGTTGCTTTTTTGCAACTAAATTAGTGATGTTCAGGTTGATGTTACTACTAAGCTGTAATTTCAAATCGGATTACACTTGCAATATGTTTCTGATTTGAAACTCGATGAAACGAAAAATAGCGGCACTAAAAAGAGACAAACACATACATCAATAAGATTTAGCCTGTGAGAGAGTGAGATAGTATAATCGGTCTCCTCTTTGTGCTGTGCTTCTTAGCCCACTCTTGTCTACTTTAGTTTTCTGAAGGTTTCACTCCTACCGCCTGCGACCTCTAATATTTTTGTTAGTAAGTACTACAAACTTTGAAGCACAAATACAAAAAAAAACCTTTTTATAATAATTAACGTACAACAGAATCACCAACGTTTACATGAATTAATGTGAAGGTTGGTGTTGCTTTTTTGCAACTAAATTAGTGATGTTCAGGTTGATGTTACTACTAAGCTGTAATTTCAAATCGGATTACACTTGCAATATGTTTCTGATTTGAAACTCGATGAAACGAAAAATAGCGACACTAAAAAGAGACAAACACATACATCAATAAGATTTAGCCTGTGAGAGAGTGAGATAGTATAATCGGTCTCCTCTTTGTGCGGTGCTTCTTAGCCTCCCCACTCTTGTCTACTTTAGTTTTCTGAAGGTTTCACTCCTACCGCCTGAGACCTCTAATATCTTTGTTAGTAAGTACTACAAACTTTGAAGTACAAATTAAAAAAAAAAACTTTTTTTAATAATTAACGTACAACAGAATCACTAACGTTTACATTAATTAATGTGAAGGTTGGTGTTGCTTTTTTGCAACTAAATTAGTGATATTCAGGTTGATGTTACTACTCTCTGTAATCTCAAATCGGATTACACTTGCAATATGTTTTATTATTATTTTTCGGGCTAACTTGACCGGACTACCTTTCCCCTCCCTCGTCTCTTCCCGCGCGGCTACCTACAAACTGCGAATATGTACGATCAGCTGTTTAACCGTGGAACGACCAAATATTTTATTTTTAAACTGAATTAAATGATGGGCAATTTCAAAATAATGCTTTAAATCCGGATTTCTTTGTTTGTTTTTCTTTTAAATAGTGTTTATTAGTTAGGTACTATGATCGTCGGTAATAATTTACAAGAATTTGACCAAAACAAAAATCAACTTCTCACTCGATTTACTCGAAAACGAAAGCTCAAATCAAAAAAAGTTATACCACAAAATCGACTCCAAATGTGATGTGGAGTCTCCAGTTTCCCGCTTGTACTACGAGTTTCCGGACACCTTGTATATATATATATATATATATATACATCCCGCTATCATTTCTGCGTCCTTTCATCAGATCGACATTACTGCGTCTATCTGAAGGACTTGATTTTACATAGTTTTAACTAAAGTATATACTAGCTTTTAAGTATTTGATTGTAGCTAGGTATTTACATTTTTGAAAAGAATTAATTTAAAAATATACAAAACGAAAAAAACGCCCTTTACTGTTCCACCAATCTGAACTCCTTTCATATTCAATGCAGTGATGCATCCTGCGTATATTTTCGTTAATTTGGTCCACAATATAGCGTCCAATTATATATTCATTTTCATGTTAACGACAAACCGAGGTCTTGCGACGTTGCCACTTATTCGTTCAGGTTTTTGGCTAGACGACTGTATAGGTATTTATAGAATATGAAGGCGCCAATATGACTAACCCATAACCGCGGACTCTAATCACCTCGGCGGCGATGCGCGCGTAAAATTTATTAAATTAGAATGGGATTTTTTTTGAGACTTATTATTCAGAATTAAAATGTTACTTGAAGTGTGATTAGTTATTTATAGTGACTAGATTTGTATTGCTGGGACCCTCCTATGCTTCCTCTTCTCCCCAGTTTGATTCCGCATCATGACAGTGATTACCACTTTAGGAATATGGCAGTCGACTCTAGTGTGGTTTTCTCATAAAAAAACATCAAGTCTTTTCATGTTAATTGTGAAGACTGAACTCTAGATATAAGTGGCTAATTATTACTACAACACGATTGTCAGTAGAAATATTATATGATCTATTAATTTTAAAGAAACCATAGACTTCGGAAAGATTCAATTGTGGAGGCGGGTATGGGTACCGCTGCCTCGGGAACCATTTATTGGATAACCAACACCTCTGCCATAAGTCACCCCAAGTGTCTCGCTACGTTTGGTGACTTAGCAGGGGTGCAATATAGTATGCTATACTCATGTGGTGAGGTTTGTCTGGGTCTTCGTGGCGGATGCCTCTACCCACCAGCTGCTTAGCAGGCCGGATCGGGAGAGAATGGATGAGGGAGTCCCTTTGATTTTCCAGTCGTACTCTCTCGGAACATCGCCTTGCACCACAGTGGGAGGGATGGATTCATACGCCTGTCACTCCCGGACACACTGACCCCCAGATTCCTACCCATCTTCTTATTCCTTCCCAGAACTTCGTTTCATTCTTCACCTAAAAAACTTCACACAGCATTCCCAAAGATGACGTAGGCCTTGAGGGGAATTATTTTAATAATTAATGAAAAATTAAATTGGAATTATATAGGTAAATGCTTATCATGATTGACGCTAGGTACGAGTATCCTGTCGAATTAACTAATGCGTTTTCGTTCACGGAATAAACAATTTTAAGGGTCTTTCGCGAACTTTACAATAAAATGTATGTTAAATCCTTTAAAAGGAAAAGGGGAAAAGCAAGAGCATAAAACTATATAAACAAATAAAACAACATGCCTTTAATAATAATTAATATTATTTAACAATAACTAACAATCACGCTTTTCCCGCAGAGGTTTGTAGAGAGGACCTCCAAACAACTCGATCTTGGCACACACTCCTTGCCTCATTCACATTCATACATAGCTCTGTTATTCTGTCTTTCGACATGGCTGAAGAATTTGGTTTACTAATCATAACATGTCTTCCTCGGGCGTCACCGACTTTTTCTATCAATCAAATTCACGTCATATACCCTAGAACCTTTTCTTAGATCATTGGCTCTACACTTGATGTACAAACCATTTAAACGACCTAATCTTATCTTACCATTACACTCACATCAGCCTTGCATTCTTTTACAATTTGGGAGGCGGGTATGGGCACCGCCGCCCCGGAAACCAATTATTGGATAACCAAAAATTTTGCCATAGATCACCCCAAGTGATTCGCTACGTTTGGTGACTTAACATGGGTGCCTATAATATGCTATGCTCATGTGGTGAGGTTTTGTTTTACTGGACTCATTAGTTAAGCAAGCAAATATGAGTAGATTTTTTTAATACAGTTTATTATTATGTAGTGTTACAATATTTACATGTTGTTGTTATGCCAGCTATAGTTCTAAGAGAGACCGAGAATTACAAGAACGGAATCCTTTACTTCTGCATAAACAATAGACTATAATAAGATTTAAAAAAAAACTAATTTACACGTTAGAGAATATAATACTTCTCACACTGACAGTTGTATGTGGCCTGCTCAGGTCGGAAGTATTCGTCGGATTTATTCGTGTACGCCCCAGACGGAAAATGAAAAAAATATTGTATATCCCAAAGGACTTCAATAAACAGAATGAATAAACAAACACTTTTTTGAGTGGCATTGCAACGCACGCCGGGTACTCGCTTTATAAAAAAATGTTATTTATAAATAATTTCTTTAATCTTTCCGGAACGCAGGCCACGCTTAACATGGATATATTTTTTAGAAAAAAACCTTTTAATTCACCTACTATAAAAGACAACTATTTGCAGTAGGGGCTATTGAAAATACTGCATTAATGACAGTTTGTTTTCGTCATATGTGATGAAAACAATTACATTTTTTTATTGTAACAACGGCGTAAAAAAGTTAAAAAAAAAACAGTTTTCTTAATATTTCTTTCGAAAAAGGAATGGGTATTATAAATATCGAATTTCTTCAAAATTATGGGCAAAATGTTTCGTTATGTTTTTTGTTAACATTTTCAGGTTTGATATTAAAATTTTATGTTTTAGAAATGACATTGTTTATTTCAAACACAAACATCTCAATACCTATAAGATAATCGAGTTTCTAGAATGGTATTTCTTATTACGACAATTCAAAAAATGAGAAATATTTAGCACATGTAAAATACCCAAAATGGGAAACTTACGAAAATTCTAAAAACATTTTAAAGATGATGGAGGGCTAAAACAGTATTATAAATAAACAGGAGGTATTTTTATTGAACAAAGAACAGCGAAAGCAGATGTTAAGAATTGGTTCAAGGAGAATCTAGAAAATTAAAGAAATCGTGACCTGCAATAATAGGAAGGTGTTTTTTATATGAACACCGCACAAGAGTCCAACTGCTCCCCTCTGGAGCCAGTGAGACTATGGCATCCCCAATTGCGGTATGTTGTGAGGCTGAAGGTAGCGGAGAGGGGAAGCAGATGGGAAAGAGAAAGGTGAGGAAGTACCTGGATATTCAGATCTGGTCAACAAACACGGCTAAAGCCATTTCAAGCAACGTTTTAATTCTGAATGGTGGTCTTACACCAGGGCTATACTGAGAATATCTTCCGCTCTGGTACGTGCCGCAAATATACTATGTATTATTTTTAATTAATTAATTGTAAAATATTACAAATGAATGAAATAAATTTATTTGCGCCCGCCGGGTTCGAACCCGCGACCATCGGATTGTGAGTCGAGAGTCTTACCTCGGGATCACGGAGGCCGTCAAGCAGAGAGTGGGGTAATTTTACCTATTGGTCCATCAGTGCATGTAATTTTTGGTCAATTACAATTCGTGTGCATTTAATTCTTGATTTATTTCTCTACATACTTTCTTAGTTTTTTTTATTATTATTACTCATACATTCATTAGGTAAGTTTTAAGAACCGTTCTCATCTTTGGCGAAATTACCTAATGATATTCCATGGACTTACGTAATAGGTACAATAACCAGATAATAATTAAATTTAATACACCTTATAACTTGTATTATAATGTATTGTGTATGTCTTAAATAAACGAATAAAAAAAAAATTTAAAAAAATTATATTAATTTCTGTGGAAAATAATTTCCCTCAAGGCCTATGTCATCTGAGATGCTGTATGGAGGGTTTAAATAAAAACTTGTCAGCCAAGAACTGTCTTCTCAAATGGAGAGGAGCTTTCACACTCCACAGCGTGATAATTAAGAATGCCATTTTGCGGTTTTGTTTTGGTGGAGGAAAATTATTTTGTAAAAAACAAAAATACCTTTAATTTGATTTTTTTTACTGTAGGAATCAAAAGGAAAACCTAAGAAGAGTGTGTAAAGTAGAACAATACAATTATTTTTCATTTAAAAAGCATTATTTAAAAAATAAAATAATTTTATTCAAAAATATTTTGTTACATACATTCTTTATTTATAATTATAAACAAACCTTTTCTAGAAGCCCTAAGAACAAAACAAGTATTTATAGCCATAAGAATATAATAAGTAAATAATGAAAAAAGTGACAAACGAAGAAAAACAAAATATTATTTTGCTTAACATAATTGTACAGTGACAAGGAACTGTTCTTAACAATAATCCAAATATTTCTTTTCGTTTAGCCCCCTAAAGCTGCAAAATGCATGTGAAAAGCGTATTTAATATTTAGATAGAAACCTCATCATTCTACAATACACAAACAGCTACAAAAGTACGCGGGTGCAGAAAGTTGTTTGGTTTGGTTTATAAAAAAGTTGTTTTATTTGCAAACAAAATTTTATCATTAAAAAACTTCTGCGAAACAACTAATATAACATTGAAAAAAATTTCAGAAGTAAAGAAATAAAAAAAAAAGAATATTAGCACAAACACATATCTTACTACTTAATTTCTAAACATTGACGAATGATTTAACTTTATAAATCATTTAAGGGTGAAGAAATCTAATCCTTTTGTTATTTTGTTTTATTGATAAACAAATTGTAAGAGTCGGTTGGTACATAAAGATAAAAAGAAATAATAATAACTTTTTTAAAGTAATGATAATAAAATTAAATAAAAATAATTAAATAACACCGAAAAAAAACCTAATAAGTAAGTAATAAAACCAATATAGATGCAAACAATTACAAACCTGATAAGTAAGTAACAATACCAACCAATTCAGTTCAAAATGCACACAAACGCCATCAATGATGGGTGTAGAAATAATTTTTTTATTATAGTTTCTTTTTTGACAACACAATTAAATTATCGTTAAGTACGCCTAAATGATTTTTTTAATCTTTACTAAATAATTTGAACATCATCGTCATCATCGTCATATACCCCTTATCCTGTTCGGGTCGGGGACCCATTGCATCGACAAGGCTCATTAAAACATCACCGAAAAAAATTATAAAGTAGTAATTATTTAAAAAAAAAACAAAAAAATATTCGATTTGTAGTACGATTGATTTGTTCTGTTTTTTTTAATCCCGCATTGTAATACTACTTTTTATTTGTATTTTTTGTATATATATTTTGAATGAACACTTTTATTTTTAACCACGACTTATTGTGAAATGTATTTGGGTGACGTTTAATCAATTCTTCGCATTCGTTTCTTTTCGGAGGCTTGCTCTTGCTGATGTTTGTTTTGAAAAATTCTCTTGCCAATTTTTTCTGTGACTCTGTCCATGGCGTAAGATTCCTTTTTTTGTTCTTTGTTTCTGAAATTTTTGTGTTTGTTTCCTTATTAGAACTCGAAGAAGCTTGCATGTTTCTAGGAATATCGTTGGTAAAAACATCATCTTTATCATAGACTTCATCATTAAGGTTTTCATCAGGATGTGCGTCATCAATAGGATTCTCAACTAGTAAATCTTCTTCCAAATCCACTTCAATTTCATCAAGAGTTTTGCCTTTGTAATTAGCAGCTGTCCCCTTCTCCATCAATATCAATAATTTTGATATTTTTGCGGTTTGATAAACATCATCAGGTAATCGATATGATTGTTTATGTACTCCAGTTGTGTGACCCATAAAGGTGGCTAGCTGTTCAATATCACCGTCGGTCATATTAAATATTTGAGAGAGTGTAGCCAAATGCTTTCTTAACTTAGTAGATGTTATCGCATGAGGATTTTTTGCCCCGCAAGCTTTGGCGTATTTTTTAAGTATTTTATAGCCACATATTGGAGAATTCATGTTCAATCTTCCAAATAAATATGGGTTTTCATCCCCAGTAAAATTTTTACGTACCTGTAGAATTAATTTGATGCTTTCTTGGACATCTAAGCTGAACAAAACAGGAACGCCTCGATCTCTTTTACCTCTAATTACAATGCGTTTAAATTTTTGCATCAATATTTTTTCGGTTGGTGTCACAACTTCTCCAAATTCTTCATAATTTTGTTGGTTATCACTTTCTGATTTTTCGTAAATATGCAAGGGAAGTCTTTGTAATTCTCCTGGACGTTTTCGATTTAGCAAAAGCACTTGGCAAAAAACCACGTCTACTAAATCGTTGTAAACGGTATCGTTATTCCAATTGGAAGTTAATTTTATCTTGGCTTCATTTGCCTTTGCAGTTAGATAGTTTTTTAGCATTTTTAAATCGCTTGCAAGGGGAACAAGCGTTATTTTGTTCCATTTATGCATGTTTAAATCACTTCCTGCTTGATTTGATACTTCAAATCTCCAACTTGAAGTCAGCAGTTGTATCATTGTTTTAAGATTGCTTTCTGCCTCAGCCGATTGGATATTAGCATAAAAATCTTTTTTTTTTAACGCAAATATAATTGCAATGTCGCAACACTGTTTTAAAGACGTTGCAATATTCATTGCGTATGTCGGACTTAAGTAACGATCGTGTTCGTTGTCATATTTTGCCACAAGTTTTGTAGCTTCCACGAACAAATCAAAATATTGAGGATTTAATGCATGGAAAAGATTTTTAATACTTGGGTCTAATTTTTTAATTTCGATAAGCAACTTTGCAAGTTCTCTCATTTTTCGGGAAGTAACATTGATGAAATGTTTTTCCCGGTGAATTTTTAAATAACGTGCCCCAAAAGCACAAATTAAGCTATCCTTTTTAGCTACAAGGGAGCACGTCAGCTCGCATGCGAGGAAAAACATTTTCTCTTAATTGTTTGTCGATTTTCAAGTGTCTGACTAAGATATTGTGGCCATCAGTCTGATGTTTGGATGATGCAGTACTGGGATTTGATGTGCATATTTTTCTGTGCCTCCATAGTTGTTTTGCAGAATAAAAACCAAGGCAGTGACTGCAAGGTATGTATTTGCTCGGAGACGACAGTAAATTTCCTTTTTTCATGGGCTTGGTGCAAATTTCAGAATTTTTCAAAAAGTTTCCCTTTTTCCTTAACAATGTAATTAGATCTTTTCTCTCTTTGCTGTTCACTGGTTTTGACGAGATTTTTATAACTTCGGTTTCAGACGAATGGTTTCTACTGAGGTGTCTTGAAAAATTTAGCACAAAAGTTTCGCAAAAGTAGCAAAAGTCTCTTTGGCGATCTGCTATTGACTTACTGGGCGTAGAAGAAGAAGCAATGTTGTCAGGTGGCGTCGCCATAACTTGGTTAAATACGGAAGGCTCCATGTTGGACATCTCCTTGTGTGCTGGTCCAATGATGCTGTCATTACTATAATTTTCTTGGTCGGGGAGTAGTGGCTCATTCTAAAAAAATCAGAAATCTCTATTAAAAGGATTAAAAATGATTAATTTCAAAGTTTAGGAAATTTCAAAGTACCTAAAATCGAACCACACCAAAATTGTGTTATCACGGTCTATTCATCTTCAGATCAAAATTTAAGAAGAAAAAAATGATATAGCAACCGCCCGGACTCGGTGGCGCTCACAATTTCGAGAATGTTTTAATTTTTTGGGGAAAAGAAGGAGATGCAACTTCTGATTTAGATCCATGGAGCTTACCACAAAACATATGCTTCTACCGTAGGTATCTAATACTATTATCTAATAATATTATATTAGATATTGAATTTTATTGGAGTATTGTCGTAATGTGTTTCCTAATTAAGTCAACGTTTAAAGCAGTCGTTCAGTGCTCATCGTCATGGCAAGACTACTCAATTTGAGAAAGTCAACCTACAAAGTAACCATTTCAAGCCACGTTGAGTGCTGGAGTTAAATGATTATGATAAATAAACTTACATCAAAATCAGTGAGGTCTGGAACATACTCTGGATCAACATCTGAGTTATAAAAAGATAATTCTGAAGGTGTTTTCATCTAAAACAGAAGAAATGGTTAGGTAATAATATTATAAATATGATCGTAATTTATAGATTAATAATTTTCAACAATTAACAGAAAAAATATTATATTGGAACACACCTCATCATCAGAAAAGCAAGTCGGTTCCTCTGTATCGGCTGGTATCGGATCCTCTGTTTCAGCTATGGGTTCCTGTGTACTTATTACGTCGGCTTGCATTACGTGTGAAATCGTCCCCTGATCCATGTTCAAAAGCAACGTTCCCATTTGTACCCCAATTGTGGTACTGTCGTCATTGTTTGCGCCCAAATGAGGGTTTATGGGTAATACTGGTGACAAAGGTCGATTACAGAAGTAATTTAACCTTTTCCTTTTTGATGGAGCATTAGTTTCATCCTGAAAAAAAAAATTTTCAAAATATTTGTGCCATTCTTATAAAATAAAATTAAAATTATTGAAATAATGTAAGCATAATTTCATATTAAAGATAAACAACTAACCGCAACTATGGACTGCAAATTCTGAGACCGTGTTGAAGCTGGATAGCTTCGTGTAGTTGTTTGGTTTGAAATGCTGGTTTCGACGCCGGCAGATGAAACTATTGGCTCAGAATGGGGATGACGCTCAAGTGTCGAAGACGCATTAAAAAACGCATTTTTTTCATTAGTAGGATCGTTTTCTGAAATCTTAAAAATATAACTTTAGTTACTTAGATACTCTTTAACACAATCCTTTACTATCTAATGAATTAAAATTTATACACATGTTACAAGTGTTATACAAACCAAGAAATTACAGGCCTAATTAAGGAATTTATATTAAAGTAAACATTACAATTTGCATCGTTAGTAATGAAATATACAAATTAGGACTGTCGGCGACTGTAACTTCTTTTGTGCAATATTTTACTCTCAAATAAGAAGTACATTTCCCACACGGGACAATATTTGTGTGCGTTTATCATCAATTTTTAAGCTTGTATAAATTATTATACTAATGAAAATTAAACTTCTAAATTAACACTTGTATATATCGCAGGCCGAATGTAAAACCAGGCAGATCGTGACGCGCCTCAGGCACTTCACGATCTGCCGCCGGTCACATTGCGATGTGGCTAGGCGCATCATGATCTGCCTTATTTTACGATCTACGAGTACACCACTGTTTAATTAAAATAATAGACATATTTCGAAACCAATGGTTTGCTAATAAATAAAATATTTTAAAATGCTATACTTTTATTCTGATGACGAAACCATAAGTTTCGAAACATCTCGGTTATTTTAATTAAATAGTAGTGTAAAGAAGTGTTCTATTCTCAAATTAAAAATACGCCATAGTGAATTTGCGATTATTGAAAAAAAAGTGTAGGTATATATGTATTACTGTATTTTAAATAAACAAGCTCCACACAAGAATTAATTGCATAGGTAATAAAATAAAATACTTTTTTGTTTAAAACCACGAAATTTATTAATTTATGAACCGACCGGTTTCACTTTATTCAAGCATCTTCAGGGTACAAATTAATATTAAATGAATACTGAGTTTAGTATTAATTTGTACCCTGAAGATACTTGAATAAAGCGAAACCGGTCGGTTCATAAATTAATAAATTTCGTGGTTTTAAACAAAAAAGTATTTTATTTTATTAAATATGTCAAACCACAAAGTGATTGCTTTCTACAATAATAATTGCATAGGTACTTACCAGATCAGATTTTAGCCCAGGCACTGGTTTTTTTGAATTTGATACATGTTTGATATCAGATGTAATATCTTCTCCTAAAAAGTATGAATACGGAGTTTATAAAAATAGTTTCGATATATAAATAGATCATTTAAATAGAACAATTAGTAAAACCAGAAAATACTGTCTCTTTTTGATAAATTATTTTAGTGAGTTTAAAAAAATACAAAAACAGGAAAAAAAACATTGAAAGGCTTAAGAATTGGACCACCATATATTTGGTCATTTTTTAAAATTGAAAATAAATAAGTAATACTACAAAAATTTACGTATTTTGGAAACTGATTTCATAAAAAGAATTTCACTTTAACAGCATAATTATGAAGAAATTAAAAAAAAAAAAACAGCATAATATTTTTTTTTATCAAACGACCTTCTAGCAATGCCAAATGCAGAGAAGATATTGTGTACCGATTGTGTACTGGTTATACTATGTACTAGTTGAAACCAATTTGAACCACTATCGGTGTGCTCAAGTACATACATTCAAACGTGCGCTCCTTAAAACTTTTAATTTGACTGCTCCTAGGTACTCCCTCATACTATGTAGGTACGTTATTCGGCAGTTTACTAACAATATTGTTTCACCTTTTAAGGGCGTTTTTAATACCAATTTATATAAAATATTATTTAAAATAATCATAGGTACTTACCCAATAACTTGCGAATTCTTAAACTTTTCTTCATTTTGTTTTCAAAGCAGCCTGTTTTATAATGCACAAATAATAATCACTCGTAATTTAAAAGGTCACACGGTCAAAGAAAGCTCACGTCAGTGATATTTGCCGGCTTTCACTTGAGGGTACCTTAGGGATTTGCTAATGAATCCCGACTTTACGAATTTCGTCGGACAACTGACTGATAGGGCCAATTGCTTCCCTATTTATTGGGCAAAAATTAAACAGTTTCTGCACGTGTTAATCTGGACCAATTATTCAAACATCTAAACAGGATGCATGAGAACATTTAGGAACAAAGACAAATAGCCGATATTTAACTCCTTCGGTTATATCCTCTACGACATATGACACTTACCCGGTGATAAAAACCTTATAAAGGATTTGGCACTGTAAAACGCGTGAAAACCATAACAGTTTTCATTTCCTTAATTATTTCAATCATATTTTAGGTATAACCATCTGCTATCTGATACATCCTCGACCCACTCGGATCCATTTTATTAATACCAAGTCGCCTTCTAATGAGGTTTGCTGGCGTCTCTGGGCCAGAAACTCTTGTAACGGTAAACGGATAACTCAAAACAATAGCATTTCATCACTCTTTTGATAAGACTTGAGTGATAAGATAAGATATAAGTGATATTAAGACTTGATAAGTGATGAAAAGAAAGTAGTTTAAATTGGCTGTATTACGTAGGTTAGATTATGCGCTATTTTTTTCATCACGCTTAATCAAGGGAGTATTGAAATGCCACTTTGTTGAGTTGTAATGGAACGCATTTCCGTTCTTCGTTAATTCAACATGTATTATCGAATTTTTGGTAAAATATTCCATTTCTTCTCACGTATCTTTGGCATACCTTCTCGCATTATCTTCTAGTACCTACAATGGAAATGGTTTCTTTATCTGAGTAAAATGCCGCTGGTTGTCCTTGACATTAAGATGAGATAAGCGTCCTTGAGACAGCTGGCCCATTAATATAATATATGTGACCTACATCTCAAGTGTCTGGCTTTTGTTTATAATATTTCTTGTATTCGTACGTCCCCTTAATATAAACAAAGTGCATCATAGGTCGTCTAGATTCTTTCTGATCTACAATGGATGCGTTTACGAGTGTGTGATAATTGTTTATCAACAATTTTATTGTACAAGTTTGAGCCCCGTCTAGTATTATATAGACTGTAATAATTTGAATTTATTAATGGCTTGGCTAGTATTACGAAGTGTTAACGTATTAATTCGACCATTTGTTTAACTTGTATTGTTTCTGTTTTATTCTTAATTGTATTTCATTGTAATCGTTTATCTTTCCATGGGTGATCCAAAATTCAACAGCCAAACATTATATCATGCTACATGTGTCACAATAAGATGCTTAAATTATTTTGGTACCGAAACAGAAAAAATTTAATGGTCATTCAAAGTGTAATATAATTATATAAAACAAAGTCGGGTTAGTTACACTATTTATAACTCGAGATTGGCTGGACCGACTTTGATGATTTTTGATTTGTTGGATTAGTCTCCGCCCCGGATAACAGAATAACTATTAAAACATCGCAAAAATTCACGAAAAAGAAAGTTATGAAGATAATTATTTTTTTTATACATTTTGAATGGAACGAATTCTCATATTTTGAAAGAACTGCAGCAATATTGTGATGGGTATAATATTTAACTGTGCGTGAATTCCAAAAATTAAAAAAAGTCAAATGTCAAGCGCTGATTGTTATGCTTTTGTTTTTAATCATTTATAATGCTGCCCCTCTTTCTTACACACTAAATGTCAATAGTCTAAAATGAGACAAACGGTGAACGTATGTCTCTGCACCCCTCCAAAGGAAAAATACAATAATAATAAATCTCTGAAATGAAAAGCATTTTTTTTACGTAAGCTCCACTCAGGACCTATGTCATCTTAGGGGATGCTGTGTGGAAGGTCTTTTTAAGGAAGGGTAGGATAGGAAGTTCTGGGAAGGATAAATGTACGAGGGAGGTAGGAATCTGGAGGTTAGTGTATCCAGGAGTGATTCCATCCCTCCTTCTGAGATGCAAGGCCATTGCCTTGACCGAAATTGACCTTTTACCTTGACCTTTTCATGACTTTGCCGGACTTTTTCGACCCATTGGTCGAGAGAATCCGGCTGGAAAGGTCAAAAGGCCTCCCTCAACCAGTCTCTCTCGATCCGGCCCGCCACGCATCAGGTGGGCAGACACATCCGCCGCCAAGACCCGCACAAAAGTCAAACCCCATGAACCCGGGCACCCCTGCTAAATCACCAAACGTAGCGAACCACTTGGGGTGACCTATGGCAGAGTTGTTAGTTATCCAATAAATGGTTCCCGGGGCGGCGGCACCCGTACCCGCTTCCTTTCGAAAATTCCCGTAAGTAAGTGGAAAAGTAAGAAAATCACAAAAAACATTAATCCGTACACAACGCTATTACTGATACTGACAAAAACAAAACACGGACAGTTGGGCATTGATAATTGCTTCATTGCGTAATTTTCAACTTGATAAAAAAACTTAATTTAATTCAACAGTTATTGATTCTGAGGCGGTACGAAGTTCGTCGAGTCAGCAGTTAAACATATTTTCGATATTTCATTCAATATAGCACCATTCCTCTTTTCATTATTTTCTGCCAGACCGTCTGTTTGGCCGTGTATTATTTTGAAGAAGTTGTGACGGTGAGTATGTCTGAAGTTTTGGGGGACGTAACTGTGCCAAAACACATCGATAGATACTGGCTGACAATTGAATTACGAGTATGCACTATAATAATATTATAGTGCATAACCCTAACATTTAGATTCCGAACCCCACATATGAGTATCTACTATCTCAATTAGTGCCTCAGCAAATTGGTTTATGTAACCGGTAATAAATCAATTTAGACACCTTCAAAAATTTACATTTACAATCGTATAAATAAGTCATCTCAAAGTGGACTAACACAGTTTGTAAACGGCCTTGTAAGACGAAACAGCTGTAACAAAAATCAGTACTTAAACACTTGCAAAACTTGATTATAACATTATTTAATTTAATTTGAGTAAAATTTTAAAAAAAGATATATCTATACCCGAGAGTAGTTTTTATGACTTTTTTCAGCAAGGCCATATCAGTATTGTACTCGCATAACATACTTAATCAATCAATCAATATTCTGTGCTTTTTCAAAGACTTTCGGTTTCCAGCTTTGAAATCTTCCTAAATATCACCATTTTTGCTTCTTTGTGGCACTTACCGTTTAGTTCATGAATCTTTATTTGTAATGCGTAAACATTGTCTTGGTGATATTAAATTATTAATTGCATACGTTTAACAAAAAAATCCATCGTTATTGGAATCATATTTGGGGCCAATTTTGTAATGTCAACAGATATTAAAAAATGGCTGGATTTAATACTCGAAATAGATTTTGTACATTGGGATTCAACTTATTCATTTGTATCAATAACTTTCACAATTTGCGCCTTTTCTAGACAAAATTTTAATTCAGAGTTAGTCTCTGAATTTTAATGTAAGATTATTTGCAATGTGCAATGTGCGATATTTCATTATAATTGATCTGTTCTCGCCGTTCTGGGAAACAGAAGACTCACTATTAAAAAGCGACGTTGCCAAACGTAGGAGTTGCGATACGCGAGTCAATCAAATGTATATTATGCTAAAAATATACGCTCGTCTACTTCAGCGCCACGGCTCGCCGCCCGGTGACAAAACACTGAACTAAAATAGTATATTTCAGTTGATTTAGGTACCAAAACTGCGTCTGGCTTATTTTCGTTTTTGGACTGTATGAGGGTAGAGGAGTGGGGAAAACTTGGAATTACATGTGTTCAATCCTGCGTCCGTATACCGGACGCAGAATGACGGTCGGACGCAGGATTGAATGAAAGTGGACCATTAGAAGACGCAGCAATGATAGCGGGATGTATATATATATATATATATATATATATATATTTATTTTCATTAAATTAAGACAATACAAGTGAAACTCAATCGAAATCTGGAAACAGAAAAATCAGAAAAAGATATTGGCACCTCTGGGACTCGAACCCAGGACCTCTCGCTTTGAGTCCCAGAGGTGCCAATATCTTTTTCTGATTTTTCTGTTTCCAGATTTTCGATTTAGTTTCGCTTGTATTGTCTTAATTTAATTTAATATTACAATTTGAGGTTTAACTCAAAGTTAAAATAAAAATATATATATTTTTTTTTATTGAAAAAATAAATTAACCAACAACAAAATGGCATCTACATGTTTAACCCGTCTGCTTGTTTAGGAATAAATACATCCCAAAACACGTAATCACGTTATACTTTCATAAGACCAAAAACGTCCCGAGCGACTTTTCATTTTAAAAGCAATATATCTCTCTTCCTCTCATGCAAACATATGTATTTTTCTTTTAACCAGAAAGAGAACGAAATAATGCTTCTTATTGTCTTTTGATATTTTACAATCTCGATCCAAAGTGACCGTTTCTGATTTTTCACGCAAAACCGGGACTTCCGGATTGTGAGGTGCGAATATATTGAACCAAGCAGACGGGTTAACCCTAAATATGCTCAGGAATGGCTGGTTAAAATACTTGCTGATACGCCTGTATACAGGTTTTACCAATAAGAATTTAATTTTCAGGTTCACCAAGAAATCTTATAAGAGAGTTTCGCTGTAGTTATTATTATATCTTCTTACATCACATGTTTTTTTCTTCTTCTGATCCCTTGAAAAAGCTTAGAAAAGTTATTCAAGCGTTGCTTTAAGTACAATATCATAGGCCAAGTGGACGGCTGACGTGTAATCTGTACCAAATGTTTCCAGGTGGTTCCCGTGTGGTTGGGTCGCAGAGTAATGGCTTTATGGCTTCCTAAAGTGTCCGAAGGAGTTCACGAATTGTACACAGCGGCTTGTGGTGAGTAAACCAAATTTAAATGATAAATACTCAATTTAAAAAAAAAAAGAAAACAAAGATTCATGTTGAGGCATTTGTTCCAGATTTCTGTATAATATGTGGAAAGTGATGGAGAATGAAGATATGCTTTTAGTTCTAGAAGAATAACATTATCGAAACTGAAATTAGTCATTTTTATTAATTTTGTTGGGCTCCTTAGCACTAGAATGATAATAGTCTCGGAGAGAGGCTGTTTATGATGTAATCATTCTAGTACCTTCTGTATTTTGTTGGGCTCCTTAGCACTAGAATGATAATAGTCTCAGAGAGAGGCTGTTTATGATGTAATCATTCTAGTACCTTCTGTATTTTTCGTTTTCATGCAAGATGTGCAAGAAAGGAAGAGCGCCCTTGAGGTTATTTTTCACAAAAACAGCGCTCTACAAATTATCCAATTATTATTATTTTGGAAGAGGACAACCGTCAATGACATACGTGTGACCTTTATTTGGAACTACTGTACCTCTAATTAAATGAAGACAATATTAGTGAAACTCAATCGAAAACCTGGAGACAGAAAAAGATATTGGCACCTCTGGGACTCGAACCCAAGACCTTCTGCTTACATGGCAACAGCTCTACCAACTGAGCTAAGGTATCTATATCCAATTCGGTCACTTTTAACTGTATCATACCTCGATTAAGAACTACCAACATTATCTTCATTTTCTTAACGCTGGCTATCTTTATATATTTATTTATAATTTCTCACCATACATGTCTTCTTATTTTTTTTTACATACAAAAATATTAACCTCACTAGGACTAGCAGCCTGCATTGAGGTTATTTTTCATAAATTTGAGTGATGCATTTACACAAAAATCACTAAAATACAAAACACTAACATATTATATGCGGAAAGTAAGAAATAACAATATTATATTGGTGACCAGATGGGTAATTTGTAACAATATAGACCATAAAACAAATTCTTAATTACTATACCCACCAAGAAACAAAGATTATATATGATTGCAGGATTCAAACTAAATCCTATCTAGATAGTGTCTGGATACATTTTAATCCATTTTATTTTTAATACGCGACATCTGACTTTTCTGCAAGTCTAGGATGAATTTTTATTTTTAACTTTATGAGTAAAACCTCTAATTGTAATATTTAATTAAATGAAGACAATATTAGCGAAACTCAATTGAAAATCTGGAGACAGATAAATCAAAAAAGATATTGGCACCTCTGGGACTCGAACCCAGGAGGTATGATGCAGTTAAAAGAGACCGAATTGGATATAGACACCTTAGCTCAGTTGGTAGAGCTGTTGCCATGTAAACAGAAGGTCCTGGGTTCGAGTCCCAGAGGTGCCAATATCTTTTTCTGTTTCCAGGTTTTCGATTGAGTTTCACTAATATTGTCTTCATTTAATTAAATATAACAATTTGAGGTTTTACTCATTAAAGTAAAAAATATATACTATATCTCTGCTATTTTGATTGTTTGTAAAATGAAAACCAGTATTCTGAAGTTGTCTTCAAGATTGTGATTGATAAGAGCTTTATCACACTGATAACACCACATGCCCTATGTTTTAAGTGTAACATTTTACACAGGTGTAATAGCACTTGCCCCAAGGATTTTAACGGTGATTCCTGAACATATCTGGAGTTAAGAACTTAGCTGTTGTTTTTTGTCTGATCATATTTATTTTCAATTAAGAACAAAAAATATATTTTTCCATCACACCTTGCCACTGGGTAGTTGGGAACCTAGCAGGTCACGTGGTACGCACAGCATCTCCTATCACATGATCTGTCTCGACTTATAGCTGTGAGATCAGTGGTGAAGTGTGATAGAAATTTATTTAAAATCCTTCAGGTTCCTACTGATACACCTTGTATAATTTTTTATCAGTGGTCCAATGAACGCAATAAGCAGGTACATTATTGGGCATAGATAGAATAGATTTTTTTTAAATATGGTTCTTAAAAGTCCTCACTCAATTACCTAAGGCATAGATTCTCAACCTTTTTTTGCCCACCGCCCACTTTGAGATTTTTTTTTTTCTAGCGCCCCCTAACTTGTGAATCTGAAACAGCAATTGTTGTAATGATTATATTTACCATAACGGAGAGTGCATAATGGGATGGGTATCTCTGGGTCTCCTACCGCCCCACAGTGGCTGATTTTGTTGATTTGGCATGACATCGTTCTCGGCGTTCGACCATTTGGCAGTTCATTGACGTTTTTTAAGTATTAATAAGAAATAGCACTTATTTTTTGTTAATTCTTATTAGTTGAAATGTTAATAAAGATTTTTTTTTTAAAATAGCATATCACTTGGGCGTTAAGTATTGTATTTTATAGATTATAATTATTAAAAAAAAAAAAAAAAAACAGATAATAAAAATACAGTGAAAACTACATATTTATTATATAATTTAACATAAATACAAAATGTGATTTCCAGTAGCAACCCTATGTTAATAATTATTTGGGAAAACTGTTTAGGTGATTAACGTTAACTTACAATCATTGAAATCTCTAATGACACCGAACCTGATAAAAATTGAAGGAGAAACCCTTATGTACATTCGGCACATTATTATTAACTGATGTACATAGCAATAATACTTAGGATTTTCCAGATAGTGGGGAATAAAAGTTTAATAAGGGGGGTAATTAGCGTAATTCACCCTAAACGAATATTTTAACTCCCGCTAATAATGTGTACAATGCATTTACAAACATTTTGTAGTCGGCACGTGTTTAAAGATTTAATTAATGTTTAATGACATATGCATAATAATAATAATATAACAGGAAAACACCAAAAGTTAATACAGACTATGGGTATTTTATATTAATTAACATAAAGTACAAAGTAACTAAATATAATGGTTCAGTAATGCATGCAAACGTAAAAACGTTAACTTTGAACCAAGGCAACAGATATAATTTATGAAAAAAATATTTTTTTAACTTTTGATTGTGATTTTTTTCTTCCAAGTACAAAAGTAACACAGCAATAATATTCTATTAATCTTTTCACCGCGGCGGCTGACTAAAGTCATTTCATCAAGTGGCTCACACCGCGCGGCGGCTGACTTCAGTCATTTTCAAGTTTCGACTTCGTTTTCTAAGCACATGTATGCCGTATACGATCGAAATTTATATTAAAAATAAGAATATTCATTTGTGCTGCGACCTCTCTGAGAATGTTTATCAACTACTTCATTGTTTATCTTGGTAAATGAATAAAACCGAGAGCGCGGCCCCAGCCGCCAGTCACAGTTTTGAAAATGCGCGCGAATCTCATTGTCTCTTTCGAGCGGACCCCGTAGCGTATTAGTAATAATACTTGTGCGTCGATATCCACTTTAAAATCTACTTTATTTTTGTGTACATAATTATTTAATTGTTGTATTATTTAAAAATTGACTAATTCAATTTTAAAAACATCTTTTTTGTGTGTTAACGTATGAATTTTAAAACTTTTTTTTTAACAACACTCAAATTGTCGACACATGGCTTATCTGAAATTGATATTGAAGCAATGTTAGATTCGGAAAGTGTTTTTGAAATAAGTGATGACTGATGACGATACAGATATTGTTTTTGTTGGGCATTATGAAAGTTATGTCTCAATCCCGTCAGTTCAGCCAACAACTTCTTCTGCTCAACCTTTGACTTTCCCATCTCAACCTAGCCGGCCCTCTAAATTCAGAAACCTATTCGTAATAAATTCGCAAAAATACCGAATATTTTCTGCGTAAACCAAATATTTGCGGTTGATTGCCGCCGTGACCGGTTCTTAAAATTTCGATATTCGTAGTAAATTTGTAAAAATACAATATATTTCCACGTAAATCGAAATTTCCGAAACCGAATCCCATCTCGGCCGCCCCACCAAATTTAGATACCTATTTGAAATAAATTCACAAAAATACCATATTTCCGCGAAAATCGAAATATCGCACCGGATTTCCTTTGCAGGCGGCCATTCTAATTCAGGAATTAGAAGTAAATTCGTAAAAATACAAAATATTTCTGCGTAAATCGAAATTTCGCAGCCGAATCACGTCGTGGCTGGCCCTCTAAATTTAGATACTCATTTGATTCACAGAAAATACGATATTTCCGCGTAAATTGAAATTTCGCGGCAGATTTCCGTTGCAGGCGTCCATTCTAATTAAGATGTTCATAGTATTCGTAAAAATACCCACCATTTCTGTTTAAATCAAACATTTGTGGCCGTTTCCATAGAGGCCGGCCCTGTGAATTCAGATATTTCGAGTAAATTTGTAAAAATATGGTAAATTTCCTCGAAAATAGAAATTTGCGGCCGATTTCCGCCGCAGCCGGCTCTTTAAATCCATATAATCGAAGTAAATTCGTAAAAATACGGCATTCCGGTGTAAACCAATTTAGATTTATAAAATAATAATACGAATTAGGTCGATATCAACCGCATAAATTAACGTTTTACGGCGATTTACTGCCGTAAAATGTCGATCTTATTAATGCAAATTTATCAGTGAAAACAATATAAAATAATTTCACAACATAAATATCAATAAAATGTTAACTATAGAAGTATCTATAAACTAAAACCATAGCATCTTTTAAAATTCGATAAAATTAAAATTGATAACGTTATTATCAAGCTCTGCAAGTATTTTAGTGTGTATTTTTGTTACAGCTGTTTCAGTTTACAGTTTGAAAATGGTTTTGCAAACATTATAACATTATCAAATTAAATTTTAATTAAATTAAAAAAAAAAAAAAAATTAAATTAAATGGAGTTCTACGAATTAAACACAAAAACAATTAATAAAAATAGAGCATCGGCGCAGTGGCCCTTCTTGACGCGTCTCGTATTTCACTACACGAGCAAGTAGGTAGCTATATGTTACGTCATACGTTGCTAGAAGCGGCCATGTTAGAGATTGCTTTGTTTGTTGATATTCACGGCGTGTTTATATTAACGCAATTATAACGTTATCTTCATTTCAGTTGATCTCAAATTAATGTTTATTGATACTTTGATATTGGAGGATGATGTTATCAAGATTTATTAATGTTTTTAGGATTAATCCAGACAATGATTTTGTTTTCTAAAAGGGTCTATGTAAAAATGACATTCGAAAAAGAAAGTGCCGCGTGGGGACGACTGCTTAGGTATATTTTTTTAGCGGTTAAAAGGTTAAAATTGAATTGAAGTGAAGAGTTTTTTATTCCTACTCCATTAAAGACAAAAAAAGTTTGGAAAAAAACGTTACCTTCGAAAACGAAAAAACTTCGAACCAAGGCAACAGATATAATTTATGAAAAGACATTATTTTTAACTTATTTAAATAAGAATGTATATTGGAGAATATTTAAAAAAAATATATATCCAACGATAAGTACACAAAAAACTTGATTCCGCATACCTTCAAAATCACCTTAATACAGCAGTGTAAATGTGCGCCCAGTGTACCCCTGATTTGCTACTAATTACAGAATAATTAAGGTACACATGTTAATTTAAATTGTCGTTGAGTAATTGTAAATAATACGTACGTATATTTTGATGGTACGCTGAACTAAATATTACATTAAGTTGATTTTTCTTTGACAAATCGGAGTCAAAGATTGGATTCTGAAAAAAAAATTACGAAAATTGCAATCATTTCTTAAAAATGCAATTACTGAAGTGGCTGGTAATAGTTGGTGGTGATTTTTTCTCCCACATACAAAAAAGATTCAGCAATCATATCCTAATAAAATTGGAGTGAAGACTCATGAAGTTTTTTATTCCTACTCCATTAAAGACAAAAAATTGGAAAAAAAACGTTAACACTTTGAACCAAGGCAACAGATAATATAATTTATTATTATTTAAATATAATTTATGAAAAAAATATTTTTTTTAAGTTGTTTAAATAAAGCACGTATCTTAAAGAATATCAATACTTTTTTTTGTATAATAAGTACACAAGCAACCAGATTTCGCACTCCTTCCAACTCGCCTAGATACGGCAGCGTTATTGCGCGCCCGAGCATCTCAGTTCTGTGACTAATTACCGAGTAAGTAAGCTCCAGATGTTATTTTCAATGATTTTTTTAATGTCAGTGGTTAATTGAGAATACATTAGTAAAAAAAATAATAATTTCGGGAACATGTTGATCTGGGGTCAACGTTGCGCCAGCACTCAAATTTCAGCCACTGTGCGCCCCCCTGAAAGTCTGAAATGCCCCCAATTTTCTCTTGGTCTTCTATCACCCCCCCTGAAGATCTGAAACACCCCCAAGGGGGCGTTATCGTCCACGTTGAGAACCTATGACCTGAGGGAGCGGGCCGTATCGGCAGAGACGGGAGATAAATGAAAGGGCGTCAGTCGGTGTAGTGAGTCAGTCGTTTATTGGGCTACGTAGCGAGGTCGGTGAAGCGGTAACATGATGTATGCAGAGTGCCGTCGATGAGATGCTGCAGGCGCTCGGAGGAGATGAGATGGTGTGGTGAAGGTCAGCGAGTTGCTCAACACCTTGGCGGTGGAGATGACCTATCTTCCAGGCCGTTGCTCGACGCTTTGAGTCGCGGAGATGAACGGTGAGTGGCTCGGTGAGCTGAGCCACCAGCAGGTAGTCCTGGCGAGGCGGAGCGTGTTTCCATGGCAGCGAAGCATGGTGCGCTTCGGGGTGCCATGAAATGGTGAGCTGATCCCTGGACTGAAGGTGATGCAAGCCTTGTAAGTCGCGTGATGTAGCTGTTCTGCGGAGCTGAAGGCACGATGGGCCTTATGGCTGAGACATGGTGATGGACCTCGGGAAGCTGCCCTGGATGCGTAGAGTTGCCATGCAGGAGCACTTGTGCGGAGATCTGTTACATGCTGAGATGTTGACCGACTAATGGTCTGGGAGAGACTGAGCGAGCGCCGAGTTTAGTTGCTTTATATATACCAGCGCGACCGGTGGAGTAATGTTCCATTCGCCGGCAATGTGTACACTGGAAGGTACTGGAACATACCCGGTGCTGAATATTCAGGCGGCTTATAAACTCTAGACCTTTCTAGGCGGTGGCGAAATTATTATTTATCGGCGGCAGGCGGCCGAAGTTCATCATAGCGACGGCATAGGTAGATAGGTACATATGTAGGTGAGTAGCTTGCCAGCGCCGCGTGAATATTAGATATTTCTCATGTCTTCTTTTGATGGCGAAGTTGATAATGATGTGTCGCCACAGACCTAAGGTAATACTAATTAAGTACTCAGTAAACTTGTAAATAAAAATAATTGGTTTGACACAATTATTTCACATTTTTGAAAAGTATAACAGTGATCCAATGGTTTGTCAATGTGTGTTCTGCTTTTGTTCAACTCCATAAATTTTCTTTAAAATCAAAATATTCTATCTCTTCCTACCAATGAGTCTTTACTCCCAAGAGATTGGTTATCTTCGTCACACCACTCACAACTGCTGTAGCTGTCATTTTTTTGTTGACTGTATTGTTCCTAGCGATTGTTGATTGATAAACATTGATAGCACGCATTGTTACAAAATGTCTGACACAAATAACGATGAGCCTATCATATTTACTAACTGCTCTGCCATGATTAAAGCCTCGGCAACGACTTCGACTGGCTGGTCCGCTAGGGAGTGTTGTCACCAGCGAGTTTACAGAATATCATATCAATATAAGTGTTGAACAAATTTTTGTATTGCTCAATATACCCAATGGAAAAATTATTATCGGCTGTGTCTATATCCCACCTGCATCGGATTTGCAAACATATAAAAATCACAATGAGGACATAGAAGTACTCAAATTCAAATATCCTAAAGCAAAATTCATTATTGCCGGTGATTATAACCTTCCTAACTGGACCAGCCAAGATGACAATGGACCTGCTACAAACCAAGCCGAATTACAGTGTGCTAAATGCAGTGAAATTCGTGATATGTCTTTATTCTTGGGACTAACTCAATCAAACAAGATTTTCAACTTTAACAATCGAATGTTGGATTTAGTGTTTTCAAGTGATTCGAAAATAGTAGTTGAGCTATCCGACGAATTATTATTACCGTTAGATCAACACCACCCACCATTGGACATTATCATAACAAATTTGCCTTTAACATCTTCAAAAAAAACAAGTGCCCCATCGTATAACTTTTCCAAAGCTGAATACCATCATATTACTGAGTACCTTATCCAAACAGATTGGTCCTTTTTAGATGAGGATAATCATATAAATGATCAATTAGAACACTTTTACACGATTTTAAATACCTCTATAGAACAATTTGTTCCCAGGGTTAGCTTCACATCATATAATTATCCGAAATGGTTTTCAAGGGAATTAACTAATTTAATTAATAAAAAAAATGTATCCACAGAAAATATAAACATACCAGAAATCCTAACGATTATATAACATTTACTAAACTACGAAAACAATGTAAAGAATTATCAATAAAATGCTATAATAACTATGTTAACGTAATAGAAAATGAGGTACGTCATCACAATGTGAAAAAATTCTGGAATTTTACTAAATCTCAGCGAAACGACAACTGTGGATATCCTAATAGCATGTATTTTAAAGGAAAATGTGCCGACAGTATCGAGGGTATAGTTAATCTCTTTGCTGACTCATTTAAAAGTGTTTACGACAAAGATATTCCCGTCAATGCAGTCTCCAGTGCTTCAGTGGAAGAGTCATTAAACCTAAGTCAATGTTTCATAAAATTAGAATCTATAGAAAGGGGCATAAACGCATTAGATAGTAATAAATCTGCTGGACCGGATGGTATTCCTCCCATATTTTTAATAACTTGCATTGATAGTTTGATATATCCCTTACACAAACTTTTTAACAAATCCTTAGCATCTGGCTGTTTTCCGGCTCTGTGGAAAAAGAGTTATTTAACGCCTATTCATAAAAAAGGTGACAAAAGCGATATATCAAACTATAGACCTATTTGTATTATGTCTGCTTTACCCAAACTTTTCGAGTCATTAGTATTAGATACCATTGTAAAACCTATCAACAATATTATTGTTCCTAACCAACATGGCTTTATCAGAGGTCGATCTACCTTAAGTAATTTAACTATCTATAATAATTACATATCCGAATCCCTTAGTCTGAAACAACAAGTGGATTCTATATACACCGATTTCAGTAAAGCATTTGATAAGGTTCGACATCACATTCTTATATCCAAACTCCGACTGTTAGGCATCAAAGGAAGTTTATTGACATGGATTATCAGTTACCTCAGTAATAGAGTGCTTAGTGTCAGGATTAATTTTATAGAATCCTATGTATTCGAGGCCACAAGTGGTGTCCCGCAAGGGTCCCACCTCGGCCCAATATTCTTCTTAATATTCATTAATGACATTGTAAACATATTTAAAGATGTACAAGTCCTACTTTTTGCAGATGATCTAAAATTGTTTAAAATTGCCTAATTTTACAAGCTAATTTAGATGAATTTTTTAAATGGTGCGAACAAAATATGTTATTTTTTAATATTGAGAAATGTCAAGTAATACGATTTTCCAGAACTCATTCTCATATTTTACATGAATATAATTTAAATAATGTTAAATTAACACCAGTATTACAAATTCGCGACTTGGGAGTTATATTCGATTCAAACTTAACATTCACAGCACATATAGATGATATAACTAATAAGGCTTTAAAGATTCTTGGCTTCCTTTGTAGAACCCTAACTGATTTTAAGTCCATGGATTGCATGAAAACACTCTACATTTCATTAGTTAGATGTCAAGTAGAATATAATTCACCTATTTGGTCCCCTTTCTATAAAGTACACTCTAACAAAATAGAACGTGTTCAACACAAATTTCTTAGGTACTTAAATTTCAAACTCAAAATTCCAATAGAAAACATTAATTATTTAAGTTTAATGAATCGACTAAATTTAATTACGCTGTCTGACAGAAGAATTATTTCAGACCTAATTTTATTGTACAGAGTTATGAACAACCTAATTGACAGCCCTGCCATCGTTTCTAGTATTAAACTCCATGTACCGACAAGGAATACTAGACAAAATATAACATTCTTTTGCAACACATACACAACCAACTATCAATCACACTCACTTACCAATAGGATGCATGATTTAGGCAACAAGTTTGGTGGTATTGTAGATATATTCGCTGATTCCCTTTACTTTCTAAAATGCAATTTAAACCAACACTTTGTGGAATCCTACAAATTATTGTAACGTGGGTATAATATATTTAACGATTTGATGTGTTATTGTAATGTTTTATATTATATTTTGTTCTATGGTATTGTTAAATATTACATTGTTTAAAATATTTCACAGTTTTAAGCAAGAATATACAAGTGGTTTTTTCTTTAAAAACTACTTGTATATTCTTAAAAGTTTTTTCACTTTTATAACGTTTGATATAAATTCTATGTATGTGTAATCCTCGATATCTTAAATATTATTTTATAATCTATGTAAAAGCCCCTACGGGCGTATAAGAACAATAAATAAATAAATAAATATCGACAGCCTGTGCCCACCGTACAAACCTCTGGACAGATATATTATGGCAATAGATAGATATTTGACTCATAGAGTATTGCATACTTGATGCTCTACTTCCTCTGGAAGAAGCGCCTAATAATAATATTTACGGTGGCCACCTTATTCCCCACCTCTTGTCTCTTTGGGATTCTAGCTGCGATGATACATTGTCTTGTTTACAGTTTTATAATTTCACTGTCTTGGTTTTAAAATTTCATTGTATTGTTTACAGTTTAATAATTTCACTGTCTTGCTTACAGTTTTATAATTTCTCTGTCTTGTTTACAGTTTTATAATTTCACTGTTTTGTTTACGGTTTTATAATTTTGCGCAATCAATCAGGCGCAACAATGGCAACTTTTCACTTTATTAGCAGAACTGTTACTGTCAAGTTTGATGTAGATTTGATTGTACTGGCTAAATTTAGTTTGAATGAATCTACAGGCGCCGCTTTGATGTTTGCAGGCACGTACCTCTGCTGGGTATTGGCGCGAGCTCTCTCTCTGCTGTGCACCTGGCTGCCACTGGGTCGTGCCCTGGTGGCGCGCCGCCTCGTCCTGTGGGGCAGCGTGGCGCTCCGCTCGGCAGTGGCATGTGCCGCCCTCCTGGGTGCCGTCCCGCTGCTGTTTGGGCTGCTGCTGGAGCTGGTGCTGGTGGTGCCACTGCGAGTGCCGCTGGACCAGACCCCCGTGCTGTTTGTGTGGCAAGACTGGGCGCTCGGTGTGCTGTACACCAAGATAGCGTGCGCCGTGGCCATGATGGGCCCCGAGACGCCGGTGCGCGCCGCTATTGAAAAGGCATACAGAGATGGCATTGTGCAGATGGACCTCAAGTGAGAATTTAATTCATTATATATACATAACACCAATTATGTGAAATTTTTAATCCACCTTAACCGGTTAAAGGCCATGCCATTTCACGAAAATTCACTAAAAAAGCACCACTTTGAATTGAATGTTTTGTTGATTAATTTTGAGCTATCGTATATTTCATTTTTTTTTTTTTAATTTTCTTTATTCATTTTGTTTATTACAGGATTGTTTTACATGGTATTTCGACTACCAAGCTAGGCAAATGCCCGTATTATGGTAGTCGAGATTCATAAGATATTAAGTATATAATATTAATAATCATCCATATATATGTAGATGAAAGTACAAACATATAGCATATATATTATACTAGTATTAGGTACATGATCACATACAGGAAAGGAGTTAAACTAGGTGAATCTTGTATAAATAAAAATAGAATAACAAATAAAAATAAAAGAAATACAAAATAAGAATAAATATGTAAATCATCTAGGTATACAGATGAACAATGATAGTCTTTGACCCCAAAAAACAAAAGCAAGTATTCCTAAGCAGCATATGAAATGGACGAACAATGTCAAAAAATATGAAAAAAAGCATCAGCGTAATATAAAGTTTTGGTTGAAAATTAATTTAGAGATAAGATTTTTTACTCTAGAAATATGAAAAAATAAGAACAGTTTTTAAGATGTATTCTTTATAATATTTCCTTCCCTGAGTAAATAACCAGTTCTGTATATTAATGGCATAAAGATCATCAGTTTTCGATGTCTTAATATCAATACTCAGTAAGTTGAACATTTTAGGCGCGATGTAAGAGAACTGTCGTTGGGCGAAAGCTGTTTTTGTTGGAGGAATTTTGCATTTTTGGTGTGATGAATAGCGGGTGTAAATATTTTGTTGAGTTTTGAGTGTTAAATCATTTTTCCTTAAGTGTATGAGAATTGTCTTAACGTATAATTGTCTAATGTCTAGGATTGTGAATTTTTTAAAAAGTGGCTCTGATGGGTGAGATGGGTGACATTTTAATATAATCCTTAGTAGCAGCTTTTGAATTAAGATCATGGGATATATAATTGAAGCTGCACAGCCTCCCCATCCCACGATACCGTATGTGGCTATTGATTGGAATAGTGCAAAATATATGCATCTAATTGTTTGAAGTTTCAGGATTGATCTGAGAGAGAGAAATATATAGCACAATTTGCGGAGTCTTTTTGTTGTGAAATTGACATGGTCCTCCCAACGCAGTTGGTCATCTATAACAATCCCCAGATATTTAATTTGGTTGGATTTTTTTAGGTTGGTACATGAGCAATTATTGTGGGGAGGCCAAGGGGTAATATGGTTCTGTGAGCATGAGTGAATGATAAGATTAGGACAGTTTTGAGGAGGAGTGACTTTACGTATGGAGAAAAGTAAATATTTTGTTTTGTCAACATTAAGAGTCAGAAGGTTGTCATCTAACCAATGTTTTACTTTATTCAGGCCCTTATTTGCTTTTTCCATAGTTGAGTTCCAATTTTCAGCTTCAAAGATGATTACCGTATCATCGGCAAAAGATATTATAGTTCCATCAATTTCCAAGTTACATAAAGTGTTAATATATATTAGAAAGAGAAGTGGGCCTAATACACTGCCTTGAGGCACACCGTACGTGATTGGTAAACTTGTACTTCTGTATTCTTTAGCAGAATTTACAAGAGACGATTGTGACCTATTTGTTAGATAGTTCTCAAACCATTTGAGGGGAGTACCTTTTATTCCTACCTGAAGGAGTTTCTTCAAAAGTATGCGGTGAGAGACAGTATCAAAGGCTTTGGCTAGATCCAAGAAAACAGCGAGGGGCTTGCGGCCTTTATCAAGATTATCAGAGATTGCTTTTGTAAAAGTTGCAATTGCATCTGCGGCACTACGATCTTTGCTGAAGCCATATTGATTTCCTGACAAAATGTCATTGTCTTCAAGAAATTTGTATAGCCTTCGCTTTACCCTTTTTTTCAATTATTTTTGATATCGGACTCAGCAAGGATATTGGTCTATAGTTATTCACTGATGATCTGTCCCCTGATTTATAGATAGGAATAATTGTTGAGTGTTTTAAAGAATTTGGGAAGAGGCCAGTTTGAAAGCTTAGATTTATGATATGTTTAAGGGGCTTAGTGATGATTGGTTTGAGGTGTACTGGGTGAGGTGAGAAACACGTTCCTAGAACAATTAACTATTTACCAAAACAACATTACTTGCATTAATTACGTAAATTAATAGGTTTTACGATGTTTTAGTCGAGGAACACGCATAAATCGTGACGGTTAAATTCGCGGCAAAATTTGACATTTCAATGTCATAGACAAAATCGTTTTAAAAATATTCTGGGGTTGCAAGGTGAATGAAACTAGTGGCTATATCATCTTTGATGTCAGCGCAAGCGATTCTGACCGTGTTCTTCATACAAATTCTGTACATAGAAGGGCGAAAATCGCAGACAAAAAGTTTTGGTCGAAAATTTTATTCAAATTTTCGAATTATTTTCTCGCGCATGCGCATAAGACGCGCGCGCTCGTGCGTCTCCGGCCCATTAGAGGTTAATAGAAATAATAATTATACAAGGTGGCGCAAAATTAATCACCCTATCGGAAGATGTTATAATTTTTGCAAATGGCGTCCCTACGTCAATCATATTTGACATTTGTGAACTAGACAGCTGCAGAATACAAACAGACAAGCAATGGAGCGCTATACTCCGCAAGAGCGTGGAATAATTGTGTCGATTTAAGCGTTAACGCTTTTAGCGTGTCGAAAGTCGCCATAATAATAATTGGCTAATTTATAAAGCGCCGTTTTCGTGGAAAATCACCTCAAGGGCGCTGTACAAATAAATATATAAAATAATTAATATTACTGGCTTATAACTAAGATTTACAATTACAACTAGTGACTTATAGCTACTTATATTACTGGCTTACAACTAAGATTTACAATTATAACTAGTGACTTTATTTTTATTTTTTATTAGTATCTATAGCAAAATTGGTACATAATGTATTTATAAATTATATTATATTAACCGCTGGGAGGCCGGAGACGCGCCGGCGCGCGCGTCATATGCGCATGCGCGAGAAAATAATTCAAATATTTGAATAATACTTCCGAAAAAAAACTTTTGGTCTACGATTTTGGCCCTTCTATGTACACAATTTGTATGAAGAACAGTGTCAGAATCGCTTGCGCCGTCATTACTCTCGGAGACGCTATAAGTTTCATTCACCTTGTCACCCTGGAATATTTTTAAAACGATTTCTTCTATGACAATCGGCTGTCAGAATTTGCCGCGAATTTAACGGTCGCAATTAATGGGTGTATCGCGAATAAAACGATCATAAAACCTATTAATTTACGTAATAAATGCAAGTAATGTGGTTTTCGTAGATAGTTTATTGTGATGTGAACGTGTTTCAGTTAATAAAATATACAATAGCTCAAAATTTATCAACAAAACATTCAATTCAAAATTCAAAGTGGTGGTTTTTTAGTGTTTTTTTGCGAAGTTCCGCGAATTTCCGCTAAATGTCATGGCCTTTGACCGGTTAAGGTATTATAAAGTTTTTTTTTTTTCACAGTCTTCCTCACTAGGGTTTCCTGTTCTGAGGCGGCCTGTAGTTTTTCCACATTTGTATTTAGTATCCAGTTGTCTTTACATGGTCTTCAGTATGTTTGATAGTTCATTTTCACTTTGTTCTCTCAACCATATTTTTACTTTTGTTTTAAATTTATTTATTTCTGTTATTTTTTTGTTTGAGTTGGTAGAGCAACTTACATCTAAGAATTATAGCTAGTGACTTATGACTAAGACATATAGATTCTGACCTAAAACTGGTGACCTAATAACATACATATTTACAATTAAGATTAGCGCCAGAAGAAGTAGAAGTTTTTACATAATATTAAAATTCGAGAACCATGAGCGACGAGGCGCATTTCCACTTAAACGGTTACGCTAATAAGCATAATATTCATTTCTGGGGCACTGATAATCCGCGTGTGAAACACGAAAAGTCATTACATCCACTCAAAGCCACTGTGTGGTGCGGCGTTGACGCGGGAGGAGTGATCGGGCCGTATTTTTTGAGGATGCTATTGGCATTACGGTTACTGGCGAACGCTACAGGGCCATGATAAACGACTTCTTACTTCTGGAATTGGATGAGCGGGGCTTGGTGAACATGTGGCTTCAACAAGACGGTGCAACCGCATACACAGCACGAGCCACAATGCATATTGTGAAGGAAACGTTTCCTGGTCGCGTAATCTCTCGTTTTGGCGATTTGGTATGGCCAGTAGACGTGGGTCGTTACACCGTTTTCAAGAAACGTAACGAAACTAGTTTCTTGGTCGGCGTAACCTGTTTCAAAACAGGTTATTTTTGTAACTAGTTATTTTCATTCAGCTTCAGTTACACACGAAACTGTATACCCTCACCAACTATAAAGTTACACACGAAACGAAACTAAATTAAAGCACTCTCTAGTATCTAAGTGTTTGTAGCTATACAGTGAAATCAACGTATATGAAATTAACTTCCCTTCATACTTTATTCAGGCTTAGGACTGACTGCATTAAATGTATTTATGATTAATTTTGATAAAATTTAAAATGATAAAATTTCACTTTACGCAATTGAAATTTAAAATGTTTTAAAAATTAAATTATTTTCCGCCACCCCAAATGCAAAAAGTTTCCTTTTGTAGTAATTAAGGTGAATCTAAAGGTTTTTTTCTAAAAATTGTTCGTAATAAGCGTTGACAGTGCGATCGAAAATTTACCGAAAGTGCTCAATATTATACACAAGTACAACGACGAACTAAAACAAACTGAATTATTTTACTTTCAATTCAAAAAATGGTCGCTCGCTTCCCAGAAACGGAACCCACTCCCGCTTACTCGAAAATGTTCGATTCAAAATCTTGCACGCTCGGCCGGCCGGTAAACGCAACTATGCGAAACGCGGCGAAACTACTCTGCAATCAGTTACTCACATCACACCCAACACAGAAATAACGCATTTACAAAAATATCTACTTGCAATTTTTTATAGAAACTAGTTATTTCCGTTACATACCGTGTAACTAGTTATTGTATCTAGTTACGTTAAATAACGCCCACGCCTAATGGCCAGCAAGATCGCCCGATTCAACCATTCCAGACTTCTTTCTTTGGGGCTATTTGAAGTCGCGGGTTTATGCCAACAAGCCTCAGACAATCACAGCCCTTAACCCGTCACAGGCCAGGCCATTTCGCGGAAATTCTCGAAAATTCACAAAAAAACACTAAAAAAGCACCATTTTGAACTTTGAATTGAATGTTTTGTTGATTAATTTTGAGCTATTGTATATTTTATTGACTGAAACACGTTCACAACACACTACCAAACAACATTACTTGCATTTATTACGTAAATTAATAGGTTTTACGATGTTTTATTCGCGGAACACGTATTTATTGCGACAGTTTAAATCGCGGCAAATTCTGACAGCGGATTGTCATAGACGAAATCGTTTTAAAAATATTCCAGGGTTGCAAGGTGAATGAAACTTGTAGCGTCTCCGAGAGTAATGATGGCGCAAGCGATTCTGACACTGTTCTTCATACAAATTGTGTACATAGAAGGGCCAAAATCGCAGACCAAATGTTTTTTGTCGGAAGTATTATTCAAATATTTGAATTATTTTCTCGCGCATGCGCATATGACGCGCGTGCCGGCGCGTCTCCGGCCTATCACCGGTTAAGGAGAATATTCAACAGAAATGTGAACAGTTATCACCGGAAATCTTGCGGAAAGTCATGGAAAATGCGATAAAACGGGCACAAATGTGTATCAACACTGGCAGCAGCCACTTGACGGATATCATCTTTTCCACTTATTAACAGAAAAATTTGTAAAAGTCCAAATAAAGATTTTTATTACTCAAAATCATTTTTTTTTATTTAGTAAAAAAGTTATTCAAAAACAAAATTGGATGATTAATTTTGCACCACCCTAATATGCACAAATGAATAGGCATTTTTAAACAGAACCATAATAAGTTACTATTACGGCTTATCAAATCAAAACCTGAAGGATTCTGACATATTTTTTTGATACATTTGCAGTACTTTTGGTAGAAAGTTCATTCAAAATACAAATTTCTGTACAAAAAAATAGCTTGGACATACTTTGATTATACTAAAAAAAAAATTGCGTAGCGCTATTTTGCATTTTTTTTTACTAACTTTTCTAAAAATTTGTAAATTATTTATTTACAGACATTGGACACTTTTTTTTCCCCCTTTAAATTTACATGTAAATGTTTATTTATCTGTTGGTTCATGTTAATCCGTGATTAGGGATGTCTGCATCTGTTTTCTCCTAACCACTCGAGCAATGGGGATTTCTGGGTGTTCGGTATTTCATAATCTCTCACTAACATATTAGCGCTACTTACTTACGCGTAGAATAATGGAGAGTTTATGAAATAGTATTGAGGGGTGACCATACATGTTGCGTACTCTCGGATCTTCAATGTGTGATAACTTTGGTTGCAGGTTCATCTTGTGTGAGCTGGCAGCTCCCGTGATCACCTGCTTCGGGCTAGCACTAGCCATCCCATACGTACTGGCCCACGGCGTGGCGCCCCTGCTGGTGAGCAGTGCACCGCTGCGGAACCTCATTGCGCGCCGCATCTACCCCTTCCTGCTGCTCAGTGCTCTGGTCACCGGCGTGGTGGTGCTGCAGATCCGACAGTTCCGCAAGCTCTACGAGCACATCAAGAATGACAAGTACCTGGTCGGGCAGCGCCTGGTCAACTACGACCACCGCCGCCCCCGACCCCCGGCTGTCTCCGTCTCACCGCAGAACCCCACAATCTGAGATATCCTAAATTATAAAACACATCGTTAAATCTATTATTGTTAAAAACGTGGTGGTATTGTATATTATTAAATTGGACATAAGTGACCATCATCCTATAATTATTGAATATTATTATATGTAGGGTCCGTACTTGCGATAGCAGAAGTAAAATCATGCTGTGAATGATTAACTTACGGTATAATTAGCACATTGTAATGTTGCCAACATTTGAAGAACTTCAAAGCCTTTCAAGAAACGTTACTGGAAGAAAGTTCTTTGCTACCACAAACCGGATCCTGATTTATTTAGCATCTTCTCAAAAGTAGTAAAAATTATAAAAATATGTTACAATAACATCAAACATATGGGGGGGGGGGGGGGGGGAATTTACGGTATTTTATTCTTATCTGTGTAACAATGCATCCACTTATTTTTTAAATAAATCTAATGTTCCCGGTGTACGGCGAATGCAATGTTGAAGCATTGGGACTGACATTTTATAATTATCTTTGTACATAGTGAGCTAGTTCACTGTTTTCCAGAGTTTTTAGTACGTACTATTCAAGATTATTATATGAAGTAGTCCCTATTATTATGTATTTCTTGGTCTGTAGACTGTCAATGATAATAATCAGCCATCAAGCGCTTTTTTTATTCATTTAAGGCTAATTTCACATTGGTGACCACCCAGCAGCACTATTCAGCCACATACACATTGTTTTGTATGCAAAATGATCTAGCAGCAAAGTTGCTAATGCGTATAGCCCGGCAATTTACATACAAAACGCGATGTACGCGACCAAATTGCGCTACTAAGTCGCCGTCAATGTGAAACTAGCCAAACTGTTTTTATTATAACATTTTATTTTCCATGTTTTTCTGCACCCTTATGATGTATTCAGTGACAACGTAAATAAACAGTGTTAATAATCCTTATGTGACAGTTAATGGTAAAAAAAGACAAACATTTAAAGTATGTAAATAATATAAAAGTGAATAATAATAAAGCGTAAACATTGCCGCTGCCTTTAATATTTGAAATCTGAATATCATTATGAAGTATTCAGAGTTAGCGGTTTTGGCTTTTTGCAATGGTGGCCTCAAATCAGATGAGCATTCAAATAATTTAATCGATCCAACTTAAAAATATGTAATTTTATTCAAATGATAAAATTTTTGTACCTATACAAAGGGATTCTTGTAAAATATTAGATAATAAATTAGTTTAAAATTATATACATCTTTTTTTATTTCTGCCTCATGGAAGATAAGCAAACTGTATCGAATGTTAATCCTTCCGTGTTTCAGATAGAACATTAAATAGATTGATCATTAAAATGTATGTATTTATGATTAAAATATATATTTTATCAAAGCCTTAATAAAACTTTTATTGTTTACTGGAGGGCTTTCATTTCACGCAAAAGATTTAATATCAACGCAGAAATTAGTAATTACATTTTAAAAAATCTGTTAGGAATGTCTGTAATACGTACGCGACAATTTCACATCTATGGTAGAAGTCGGGGAAGCCCGAGGAAGACGCGGCATGATCAAATGCTTGAGGATGATCCACTTCCAAAAAATAACACGAAGCTGCTATTCTGAATGGACTTACCTTAATGTCCAGTTTATTGGGAGAATCACAAGAAAATGTATGGATGTGAATGAAGCAAGGAGTATGTGTCAAGACAGAGTTTTGTGGCACTCAATCCTCTCGGCTTTCCCTTGCAAGAAAAATGGCAGAACTGTCAGTTATTTCAAAAGTTTAAAATAATATTGTGCAACATATTTCACTACTTAATAGTAATAATATGATGCAATAAGTATGTTTCGCAAGTTTAAAATAATATTGTGCAATGTGAATTTCTAAAGTTTGATAAATATGATGTATTCTTGATTAGAGCATTAATTTATTACATATTAATCTCAGAATAGATAGCAGAACATACTAAAAATACTTTTCATGTAGATTTGAATGAAAACTGATATCGCATCCGACTTAGTACCTTTTGGTTCTAGCCCATTTAGCATGCGCTCTGTCTCTCTTACAACTTGCCTGACATCAATTTGATTGAAAATGAAAATTTCATAATGTTGTTGAAACACATTTTTGTATTTGAAATTAACAGTCAGACTTTTGGATCACAAAATACACCCACAGCGCATTTTCTTCTTTATTCTATGATATTTATTTTGTTTAGACAATCAAAAAGTATGTACATTCATAAAAAAAAACAACACAATGAAAAATACTAATTGACAAATCATTTGTATTTTTCAAATTTAGAAAAATTACAAGAATTGGGCCAGAATTTCGATGATGGGGAAAGTTGATAGAAGATGAGTTGAACGTACAAAATAAATTGAAAAATAATGAACATTGAAATGTTCAAATCTTTACGTATTTATAAATTTTCCTTACATAATCTATAGAGTTTCTTTTGTCAAGGTCCATATAAAACATCATAACACTTGGGGGCCAGTTGTTTTACAGAATTTGAACAATTTAACAAATTTTCAACTTCTATTCAAGAAACAACTGACCTATATAATAACAGCAGAAATTTGATGAATTCTTCAAATTCTGTGAACTGGCCCTTAAAACTAAACGAAAAACGGTCAATACAGGATCCACAATCTGCCGACAAGAAAGTCAAATGTTTATCATTGATTTTATTATAAAAAGGCGACTTTGGAACAAGGAATTTGACCCAATATCACAATGACGAAAGGTTTTTTTTTTACATAAAACAATGTAGAAAACTGGCAAATTAATGCCATTATTGAAAGCTTAAATAAAAATAAACTTTGTCTAAACATAATTTTAAATCAAATTATAAATTCATTTTGTGTTTTATAAATCATATATCTGACACAACCTGTTTACACCTAATACAACATTATCCATTACCAATGGTGAAAAAAAACACCAACATCTGCATAAGTCAAAATTGTAAAAAATTGATAAATAATTTCAAAACAAAGGAGTGTCACCACTGAAACCCTGTTTAGACAAAACCACCTCAAGCCAAGTCGGGACACCGAATCAAATCAGCCCCTTGTCTTCTACTATTTTACTACGGCATAACCAGATGGACTACCATGATGTCCGAGGGATCGAGCCGTGATTCTACACTATACATTTACTGGCAGACGTCGTCGAGTTGTGGAGACATTTATTATAAAAGTTAATACGTCGATTTGATTCAGTAGTCAAGGTGGTTTTGGTTTAGAGCAGTATATAAATAGCAATAGAGTATATAATCAAGTAGAGTTTGGTGGCGATGGTTTAGCAACCCTCGCATCGACAGTCATGATGTCGTTGGTCTTAGTGAGGGTCACCTGCAGGAGGGAGAAGATCTGCAAGGACTGTGGGACGCCCACCCCTTGCCACAGCACAGACACCTTGTTGGGAACACCATCCTTTTCGCTTTTCACAAATGTAACTTTGGCACTGTCTTCAGAAAAATTCTGCAAAAAAAAACCATGTGATTTAAATTAGCCAGGACAGTTGCGGATGGATTGTACATAATACATGGAATATAATGGTTACAAGTTGTCATAAATAGATTCAAAATTGTTGATTCTTAACTGAACTATTCTGAATACAAAATTCTACTTATTAATTTACTTACATCAAAGAAAATTCTTTTGACAAGTCCCATTGAAATGATGATAACATCTAATGAGCTTTCTGTCACGTCCACAACTGCTGCATTTTCCACAAGTGGCGATCGGAGCGAAATATATTTCATCAGGTACAATTCGGAAGACATGTCTCCGGCTCTTTTTGCGCTGTACTTCTGCTTGTTGCAGTTGTTAGCGGTTTTCTGCACGTAATCTGGTGTCCATTTTGGTCGCGGAGAGTATTCCAGGGAAGCCGAGAGCAATCTGAAAATTAAATATGTATTATAGATCAACAGTTTAAAATAAATAATTAAGACATCTCGCCCTTCGAAGATTTTATCAAATTAGGGCGCAATGAATGGCACACAAACTATTAGAAAAGCGTCACCATTTTTATTTGCCACTTTGCGCTTCCTACTTCTTTAGCCATCACTTCAGAAAGCGTTATAGTAAAGATGGAGGAAGTGCAACACGGTATAACCCTTTGCAACCGGAAAAAGATTTCCGAATTGTGATAGGCCACAATGGTACAGCTCTTAGTTATGATCCTACAGGACTGGGTGACTTACTGGTTGAAATGAAGGTACCCTACATAAGCAGCTCCTGCACATTTGATCGACACTGGTTCCCTTCCCAAAAACAGATTTACTTTCTCTCGGGCTTTTTTCAAAGACAAACTCACACTCTTTGAAGCCGGTTGTAAAGGGATAATAACCCAAAAATCATATCCAGCACAACTTTGATTCAATATAAATATCAGAAATAATGGATTCAATTTGTATGTACCTGTGCACCATGACATCAGCATATCTCCGGATCGGACTGGTAAAGTGGGTGTAGAGTGGAATGTTCAGTGAATAATGACGCATTTCATTTTGATCATGGCCTTCTGCACAGAAATATAGTGCTCTGGCTAATGTCTTGATGAGATGCGTGTGCAGCACCATGGCTTTAGCTTGACCTTCTAGGTCTCCTGCAGCGTATGTAGCCAACGAAGATTGCAGTTGACCAGCGGAGGATATATCGAGGTCAATACCAATTTTATGGAAATTTTCCGCTACAGCTTCTAATGTGTTCTTTGGTGGGGGATGTAACCTGAGAAAAGCCAGAGATGGAAAGTCATGGTAGATACGAGCCGCCACAGTACAGTTTGCCAGCAACATGAACTCTTCAATGAGGCTGTGGCTCTCATTGTGTTCCTCAATTGTGTAACTCATTGGAAAACCATTATCGGCATCCAATCTGAACATCAGTTTCGGCTGGTCAATTCGAAGAGCACCTCCTTCAAACCTCTTGGACCGAAAAATGACTGACAAATTAAATAATATGTTTACAATATCTTTAATATTGGCTAGAGTCCACGACCCTTCTATCTTCGGGAAGTCTTCTGGATTCAAATCTTTATCAGGGTTTTCCAACATAACTTGAGCGTGCTCATAAGCTAATTGTACGCAATTATTGATAATACTTCTTGTGAAACGATGGTTAAGAACTTTTCCATCCTTGGAAATCTCCCAAACAACAGAGAAAGTTAACTTGTCACTACCGGGCAGGAGAGAGCAGTGGAAGCACAAATCTCTGGGCAGCATGTGGTAGGTGCCATCCACCAGGTAAACTGTGGTAGCTTTGTTGGCCACCAGGTCATCGAGATCCGTGTCTTCTTTTAGATAATAAGCGACGTCTGAAATGTGAACTCCGATTTCATAATTTCCATTGTCCATAAGTCTACAAGAAACCGCGTCATCCAGATCCCGAGCGGTGAGGGGGTCTATGGTAAACACACAGCAGTTGCGGAAATCTTCCCTGTACTTAAATTCTTCTTCCGGAATGGTAAAGTCAGAATTGGGGTAAAGGTGTTTGAATTCCGGCCCAAAAGGAACGACATCCAAATCGTTCTCCAGTAAAATTGCTTTGGTTTGAGTTTTTAAGTCATGCGACTGGCCGACATTGGCTAGTAATGTTCCGATGGAGAATTTAGGATTCAACCAATTTACAATTTTGGCTAGGAAGAGAGTATTTTCAAACCGTTTGTGTTCTCTTTCAAATGCAGGAGGACAGTCAATCAGAGGGATGCTCATTATGGGCATTCGTTTATCTCTGGGATAAAAGTAGGCCTCATTCTTATTACCAAAATTCATTTTAACATTTCCAATACATGTCCGCGTATTTTTATACTCTTTAATGTAAACTACTTTCCCCGTCAGCTTCTCCCCTCCTCCGGGGGGGTCAATTGTCTCTATAACAACCACATCGTCATCTAAAGCTCGGTTTCTATCTTTTATACCATTGATAATGATATCTCTCTTCTTTTTATCTGGGTTGCCAATATAAGCTTGTTGGTAACATTTAGGATTAATCCTTAGAGAACCTTCAAACAAACTCTTATTTTTGAGACCTTCCAAAACTTCCTCTTTTGTCAAATAATTTTCAAAGCAAACATTTTCAGCACTTTTAGAATTTGACGCTGTTCTTCTCCTTCCACTGGATTTATTTAAAGAGTCATTTCCTCCTTTAGATTTATTCAAAGAGGAATTCACTTTTTTCCGTTCTTTTGAAACTGGCGAAATTTGTTGAGTTCCATTTATTCCCGAGTTGGTTAGAGAGTTATTTAAGTAATTAGGCTCTCGTGTAACTGCTTCATCTGGTGAATCGGGTTTACTTTCGTTCAGCTCAATTCCATTATGTGTTAAGTATAATGTCTGAAGTTTCAGAATATCGTGATTAGTATCGAGGGCATTGTTTATTTTCTTTATTGGCGTACTGGTAGATTTACTGCTGCTAGCTCTCTCATCCACTTTACAAGGTTCTTTGGGTTCCTTAGGTTTCCTTAAACGTCGTCTAGTCCGCTTTTTCTGCTTGTCGGCCAGAATATCGCCATCTTCACAAATTCCATGTTCAAGGAAGTCATTGACCAATTTCAAGTTTTTGGCAGTTTGGCTTGTCGGCATCGGTGAGCCGTCGCTAGATACGCGAACATCAAGATCTTTTCGCAAAGATTTCTTCTTAAAATTTTTGGATGGTTTTTCACTATCAACGACAGGTTCGATGATATTATTGTCCGAAGTGGCATCCATTTTATTTAAAAGATAAATCGTTATACTCAAATGATTTAGAATCTGTTTATATCACATCGTCAAAAAACAAATTTAGCGGACGCGGGCACTTGTCACATGTGAAAACTCAGCGCAAGACAGAAATGAGAATATTGAGAATAGACAAGACACAATGACAGATATGCTTGGCTGACTTGGCTCAGCACCCACCACTGACACTTCGGAGCGACCGTGTAACGCGCCACTTCAGGCCGCCGCACAGTGGACGGAATGAAGAAAAAACACGAATTAATTCCTTGCTGACTAAATATTAATGCAATTTTTTTTTAATTTTTTTAATGAATTATAACTATTTTGAAGTAAAAATTATTAATTTACTCTTCCGTAGAAATTTACAACAACAAAATAATACATTTTGAAGATATGCAAATATCTAGGCAAATAAAACATATTAAATTTTACAAGAAAAACTCTCTTTTTATAACTTTCGAAGGTTATTCGCATCATGTAATATATCATTGAAGAAGATAATAATAAAAATCTAAAGTAAAATATGAAAGAGAACAAGACACAGAAAAATAGACGAGAGGTTTTGTGTTCGAGTCCCAGTTGCGACCATCATCTTTTTTTGTTTTTCTGTGTCCTGTTATATTTCATATTTTCGTTTAGATTATTATTATTATCTTCTTCAAAAAAAATATTAATTTTAAATATTATATTTCACATCTACGAACACAAAAAGACGGGCAATAATTAGGTACGCACATATTTTAATCGAAAAATGGTAGAAAATCTAAGTGGTAAAGGTGTCTCCGTTGTCGTTGGAGTCTAAATCATCACAAAAATTTCCAGAACCGTTGGACGAAATTTTTAGTAGGCTTAAAACTTCAGGAGGCAAACAGAACCTTTTTTTAGGAAGTGGTCGCAATATGCAAATTTATTTCTTATTATCTCGGGAGTTTCTTATTAAATTGTAATCTGATTGGTCTGCAGTACCTTGTGAATAAAGACCGTGGGTTTTGCCATATTATTATTATAGTCTTGCTTCTTGAGTTTCCTTCGCTGTAGAGCTGAAGTGGCACCTACGACGTTGTAGGGAGATTAGAGTCATCATGATATTCTCCAACACTATACCTTTGCTTGTAGTGACTGTGACTACCTAACCATCGCAGCCCCATTTTACATTTGTGCAAACTCACATCTGCTGCTAACTGGAGTTCATCAAGAGTGCGTGACTCTAACAGATCATGCATTTTTTTCTTCCTTGATCTAGAACCACTTTCTTGAAATAGTTTTATTAGTTTACCCAAAGATTTGGAGACAACTATCATTTCTTGCGACCACTCTAAATTGTGTTTTTCAAACCTCACAATAATAACAATGGCTTTTATTCCATTTCTTCATCGATTTTAGTGAAAAATACTGTACAGTTTTGTAAAGTGTAGGGCTTAAAATGTTCGAACCTGCCACCATGTGATATTTTTGTGTTAGGTAATTAATTAAAAACTTCTTTCATTTCATAGAAGTGGCATTTCATATACCCCATGCATTTAATACCTCGAATAATTCTCTCCGGGGAATGCATATAGGCCGTCCTGAAAATAAAATTGTTCAACGGAGGACAAAATATGATCACAATTTATATATGAAATAAAAGGTGAAACTTCAGTCTATAATATGTATATATTCATAAATGGGTACAAACGATATTTTGTTTCTAAATGCTAATTGAAATAAACATTTTAACAGTAAAAAAATATAAAAATTGTTGAAAATTAGATGTTAGTTCAAATCTCACACACATGTGATGTTGATATATAATTTAGTAAATTCAATAGAGAATACCTTGAAGAATGTCAGACAAAATAAACTTTTGTATATATATCTAAACGTCACTTAATACATAACCGTATGTGCTCACGCGTAGGAGAGAACGGAAAAACGCGATGTCGAACATCAAATTTACGACACACTTTGCGGCCTTGCCAAACTTCCGTCAATCGCTATTTACATATTTAAATAATCACATAAAGTGCAGAAACTATCGTGCTACACTAAAAAATATATAAATATTTAAAACAATAACGTTTGCAAAAACCACTTAATTCGCGTTTTTTCTCCATTTCGTCCACTGTGCGCCGCGCAGAAAAGTTTCACAGTGAACCATCAGTGAACTGTGCTGTCATAAATAAACCGTTATCTTACTTTCGGTCTTTACTTTTCTGCGCGGCGGCCTGAAGTGGCGCGTGGCACGGTCGCTCAGAAGCATAAATAAACCAATCCCCTACGAAGTCCGGAGTGTCCGTGCATGTCCGTGTGGGGGGCGTTATTGCTCAGAAACGACAGAAACTGGAAATCTGTGGAAATTTATGCTGGAGATCAGTGATGCCATGTCCAAAAAGTAAAAAAAAAACATATTTCAGGGGTAAAAACCATGTTTTTCTCAAGCTTTTATTAAGAATTTTTAAGAAAACGACGGTGCATGTGTACTCTATAATTCTTTACTAAAAACAATTATTTCATAATTTTCCTCCGAGTAACAGGAAAAAATATGTTTTTGAAAATAAAGCACCGTGGAAACAAAAAGTTTTATTCTTTACCGTTATTTTGTTTAATTTGTAGATCTTCATTTTAATTATTATAAATAATTATATTAAAAAAAGATGAGGGTGAAGAAATTCAACTCCACATAATATTTATTACAACTCCAATAATTCATGTATTACTTATTGATAAAGATAATAATTGGATAAGGAGACGTTGTGAACCCGTAGTCCCGCATTGAAGTTCAAGAACTGCATTCCTGAATTCTGGATTTCACCCACGCGACCCACAAAAATATTGTAGTTTTTAAAACCATGTCTTTTTCCATATGGTCTTTTGAAAAACCACAGAGGTATTAAAAACATATTATTATTATTAGAGGTATTATTAAATCTGAGTAGAAGATCGCTGATTTGATAATATTTTTATTCATTGTTTGCCTGAATTTAATTAAAATGAATAAATCATTACATAGTGATGCAAGAGGGGTTATATTCTGCGTTTTTCAATGCTGCCTAGTCGAGTGTCACGCGAAGAAGATTCTGTCTAATTTAGAAGATGATGAAACAAAACTGCAGAAATGACTGGTACGTAGTATAGTTTGTTTAATAAATTTCATTAGTATTACAAGAATTATGCCAATTTTCGAGCGATAATAACCATTACAATCTGATTTGAGGTTATGTTTAAAAAATCCGTATCTGACACTTCCATTTGACAGTTAATATGCGGCCACAGGAAAAATGGAATAACTCGATAAAAAAAAAAATAATATGCAACTTCTTTAAACTCGTAGAAAAGTTACTTTTTTCTCGTTTTCTCTCTCTTTCTTTCTATCCAAGTGAATATTATCAAGTGTGTGTTTTTAAAACTACCTTCTATAATAATAATTTTAATGATTTTTCACAGGTAAATCTGAATCAACGGTAAGACGAATCGTCAAGGAAGGGGAAAAGGCAGATGGAAAATTTGAAACACCGGGAAAACGGAAAATGGGCATAATAATAATAAAATATGTAATAGCATACCTAAGTGCTGATGATTGGAAAAATTGTTGCAAACACGTGATGAAAATTGAGGCAGAATATTATGCACGATTCAGTATGAGGCATATGATGATATCGATGAACTGCGTTTAGATGAAGATAAAGATACGGAAGAAGAAGAATCACACGAGGACGAAGACAATAATTACATGTCGGGTGTTGAATTAATAGACTTAAATTTTCAAGTACTTACGATTTTATATCGAAAGAAACGCCCACTTAAAACTTGTTTTGTTTTATTTTACTTCTATTAAATTACAGTTTTTTTGTGCAAAATTTTTGAAAATACAAATACGCTATGAAATATGCATATCGGCAGTAGTGTTTTTTAAAACATACATTCATTGTCTTATGAGCCATCTTGGTGTTGCCATTTAAAACTAGAAAACGATCGCAGCGCCATCATTTATTTTCTACACTTAATTGCCAAACTGTACGTGATGTTGCAGTATAAACACTCCCAAACAAGGTGTGAATTTTTTGGTGACCAGACAACTAAGTGGAACCTTTTTAGTCGTGTGAGTTTTCATAATGTTGTCCTAATAATTCGGCCATAGAGATTGTCATAATTCATAATGGTAAAAAACAACAGCGGTTGAGATTCAGAGCGATGCAAACTGAGAATTGTCATGAATGAAATCAGAATGAAATATGAATATTTGCCTATTTTCCGTATTCAAATTGCCAACTTGCCAACATTGAACGGACCGGGGATCGACATGTGTCAAAGTGTATTTTATCAGGCGCCGATTTTGGAAATTACACCACGTTTGAATTTAATTACTTGAAAAAACAACTAATAACGTTTGGATAAAAGGTAAAATATGCATAATTTAATTTTATTCAATCAAAGTTCGAAATTTCCCTATAAAATCATGTAACGTCATTGATAAAATCTCCGTATTGTATCTCTGCCGCCATTTTTTGACATTTGCGAAGTTTTGTTCTAAATTTTGTTTCATGATGAAAACACTAAAGAAATACTTAATTTACCCAAACTAAGGACATAATAAGTTATTATATTATGTTTTTTGGTTGGGTTATAACCTATTTTGTGCACGTATATAGTTGTTTCTCTACAGAATCTCTTTGCCGTCATTTTGTGACGTTTGCGAAGTTTTAAACTTCGGCCTTGCCTTTATTGATCGAAGCTCTGAAACAATTAATTTACCTCAACTAAGAACATAATAACCTATTTTGTGCACGTATATTATAGTTGTTTCTCAACCAAATCTGCCTGGTGCTTCCCAACTGGCTCCAGGCTGTTGGATGCTGGGATTCCGGTGCAGTTTTGTAACTATTGTCCTTGTTCCTTAGTGAAAACAATGAATGGCGAGCCTGCACCCCACGGGCACCATCGCACACTTCGCAACATTCTGGAACCTGGCAGGGGCCCCACGGGGACCCTGGAGCGCATCATCGACCAATGCAAGTCTCCTGTTTTGCCACCCCACTGCAGTCGGCGGCACCGCCTGCATGCCCAACTATTCCTGCTACATCTACTACCTACTGGTGGGGCCCAATCAGAAGAGATTTTTCAATCAAGGTATTCTTACTAAATCTAATGCTTTTTATAAAGTAAACACCTCAGTGGTGCCCCCAAAAAGATAATTGGAAGAAAGTGAAAATTCGGTTTGTTGAAAACCATATTTTCAGCAGTTATTTGAGATTTTCGTATATGATTGAGCCGCTTATAAACTTTATATGAGTCTACACAACGCATTCCTAATAAATCATTTTTAGAACATTATACTTGAAGAAATTTAACACCGTATCGACGTGAACCGAAAATTTGTTGAAATTATGAATTAGAATGAGAAAAAATATTGATATTTCTTAAAATATCGTAATATTTCCGTTGAAGCCTGACAAAGAAATATGTTAATGTTTAACTATATGATTCGAGTCGTTTATGGAAATTATATTTATGTTTACTTGCAAACATAGTTTTTTGAAATTGTAACAAAATTGTAAAAAATGGAAAATAAAACACTCCAACTGTGTGGCATCATGAAAATCGCACAGTTTTTTTGTTGTCTGATATGTGGGTATTCATCAACGAAACTACTTTCAGCTCCGTAGGTTAATTTCCGTCGTGAGCAATGAGTGCGTAGGGTGAGGTCGAATTATCCACATTCCTGTCAAAAATTATGATAAGAAGTACATGTAACTAATCCATTTCTTATAATTTTGTGTTTTTTAAACTTTACTTTAAAAATAATATGTGATTCAACACCTCTGTGCACTTGACGTTTGTGTGCAAAACATAAGTTGAAACCTTCTCACAATAACAACGGTTTCACTGAAAAGTTCCTGAATAATGTGAGATTAGGATTGAATTGACGATACAGGATGCTGAAAGCAACAATTGTACAAACAATTACCATCACGTCTCATCACCTTCTTGGGATAATGTTGTCTTTAGAAATATTCCAAGTGTTCTACAATTGCTTGTTGATGCTTCGGCATCCTGCTTGCCTCAGCACCTAACTAATAATAAATGTATTTAATTTGAATCAAATTAAATACATTTATTCGAACATCGCTCGAAAATTAAAACCGATTCGGTTTTAATTTTCGAGCGATGTTTAATTATATAATTGGAAAGATAATCCTTGATGAGGTCTTGTCCCTGGTTTGCATTGAACATCTTCAGAGTGCTTGTAGAATACAGTTTCATTTCATATTTGTTTATAGTGGAGGAGAATGAATGGCACCTGGCACGCAAGCCGCTGGAGGACGAGGAGAAGCTGGCTGATGCTCCTGAGAAGTTCCTGGACCCCATAATGAATACCCTCATGTTGGACCCCGTCAACCTGCCCAGGTCCAGGACTACCACTGCAAAGTCTACTAGGTCGAATAAACAACCTTTTTTATTCTGATTGGAGTGCCCTTGAGGTGATTGTTCACAAAAAATGGCGCTCTATAAATTATCCAATTATTATAAGATATTTACATGATATCTCATAAATATAACATATTTCAATGAAGCAGTCAGAAATATGCTTATATTTCCTACTTACTGGGAATGGGTCCCCTGCACAGCATGTCCAAAGATAAGATAGGCCCTGAGGGAAACTTTAAGGCCTCTTATGTAGAGTGGAAGAGTTAGGCATCCACAACTTTTTCTAATGTACTTTGGATATGTTGCTGGCCAAACAGAGGACTCCGACTTGGAGAAACTCATAGTCACTGGCAAAGTGTTTGTCAGAGGAAGGTCACCGCAGCGCTGGAGTGACCAAGTATCACTGGCTTCCGGTACTATCAGACCTACGAGGAGTGTAGGAGCCTTGTCCATCGGCAATTGGAGTAGGGATTAAGACCCTCAGCAATGAAAAGAATGTGTAGTTAATACGAAAAGCCTCCTTCTTATAATGTTTCAGGCCAGGGTTTGCCATTTTAGCTTAGCCCTCCACATCTTTTTGAATTGTTGCTTCATCTTTGTTGCGGTCTTACTGATGGCATTTTTCCTTCTTTTTTTTACATTAGCTACAGGAGGCCCTGAGGAAAATAATTCCCTTCAGGGCCCATGTCATCTTTGGGGATGCTGTGTGGAGGGTTTTTTGGGAAAGGAAGGAGAGGAAGTTCTGGGAAGGAAAATGGTATGAGGAATGGGTAGGAATCTGGGTTCAGTATGTCCAGAAGCGATGGACTTATGAATCCATTCCTCCTACTGCGGTGCAAGGCGATGTTTCGAGAGAGAACGGCTAGAGAAGTCAAAGGGACTCCCTCAACCATTCTCAAATGATCCAGCCTGCCATGCAGCTAGTGGATACGTTACGTTAGGGTTACGGGCTATTTTAAAATTATTTTTTTCATGGATTTTAATGACCTTTCATAGAGCGGTTGAGTTGATTTTATTCTCAGTTGGCATGGAACCATCCGATACATACCTCCCTGCATCATCTTTTGTTTCTTCAACTGGTATTCATTATTCGCACTATCGAACAAATAAAACTGTATATATATATACTCAATTAGGGAGGCGGGAATGGGGACCGCCGCCCCGGGAACCTTTATTGGATAACCAACACCTCTGCCATAAGTCACCCCAAGTAGTCCGCTACGTTTGGTGATTTAGCAGGGGTGCCCGGGTTCATGGCTCATGGGGTGAGGTTTGTCTAGGTCTTGGAGGTGGATGACCAAGACACACCGAACCCTACCAGATTCCTACCCACCCCTTAAACCCTTTTCCTTCCTCGTACTCTCCTCCTTCCTTTCCTAAAAAAACCCTCCATACAGCATCCCCAAAGATGATATAGGCCCTGAGGGAAATTATTTTACTACTAGCCACTGATTTCAAATAGCATTTGGATTCTGAGTGGATGTATCACCAACACCAAGGTGATACCGATAATATCCTACCTGAAAGTATTGTGTAACAAAATAACCTGCATTATTTATAATATAATTATCCACCCGACCACCATAACACGGGCTTGAGACTAGCAATTTGGTAGGCGGGTATGGGTACCGCCGCCCTGGGAACCATTTATTGGATGACCAACACCTCTGCCACAGGTCACCCCAAGTGGTTCGCCACGTTTGGTAACTTAGCAGGGGTGCCCGGGTTCATACGGTAATGTTTGTCTGGGTCTTGATGGCGGGTGCGTCGGCCCACCTTCTGCGTGGCGGGCCGGATTGGGAGATGCTGGTTGAGGGAGATCCTTTACAACCGGTTACCGTTGTCCGGGCTGCTCGGTCGTACAGGGGCCCGACCCTCAGGCTCACGGCTGAGGGTGGGCTGCCCCATCAACGAGTGCAAAAACCCTGCCGCTGCTGTTGTGCCAGTTCGTGACCGGAGGGGACCCAGCAGTAGCGTTTGGGGCGCATTGGGCGACCTCTCCAGCCGGACTCTCCCGCCCCATCGCCTTGCACCGCAGTGGGTGGGTTGGATTCATACGTCCGTCACTCCTGGACACTCTGATCCCCAGCTTTCCTACCCATCCCTCATACCTTTTCCTTCCCGGACCTTCCTTTCTCCTACTAATCCCAAAAAAAAAAAGAAAAACTGTATAAAATCATGAATTGCACAAACAACAGTAATATCACTATCACAACGGCGAGAAGCAGGAGTCCCCGGTGCAGGCCAAAACTGTTGGTGAATTTCACCAACATTCGCGGCCTGCACAAAAACTTAAACTTCGTCCACCACCACCTTCTCTCCCAATGTCCTAACCTAGACCCATGTTGTAGAAACACAGAGGCCGGCAAATCATTCCACAGCCGAGCTGTTGAACACAAGAACGAGTCGAAGAAACGACCCGTTCTCATGTGGCAAATGTCAACCGTGTACAAATGTTGGGCACGCGTTTGGCGTGTTTCCCGACTATGCACCGGTGCCGAAGGGATCAATGATGTTAGATTTGTTTTTAACCACTGTGCCACACGGTTACAAGATTGACGTCACAGCGCCTTTAGGATCGTCGGACCACTGCCTGGTGACGACGTCAATCCCCGTAACCTTCAGACCGCCTAACGAGCGGCTGAAGAGAAAAGTGTGGCACTATAGATCAGCAGATTGGTTTGGTCTGCGGGCACATTTGAATGCTTTCCCGTGGTCAGCTGTCTGTTTTCGGACCTCGGATCCCTCAAGATGTGCCCAGGAAATTGGTGAAGTCATCACATCCGCGATGGATGGCTTCAACCAATCCACTGTAAAAGAAAGTGGTGTGGGCTCAAAGCCGTGGTTCAGTCGACAATGCTCTGAAGGAGTGCGACGAAAAAACGCGGCTTACCAAGCCTACAACACATCTCGAACGTCCGAAAACAGAATAGTATATAACAAAATGGCAAAGGAAAGCAAGAGGATCATAAACAGGTCAAAATTCGAGCACGACCTGTAGATCAGCAGAAAGCTGGCTGCCTGCCCGCACGGCAGCAGGGCGTAATAGGTCGCAATTTCTGCAAACCCAGTCTGCCACCTCTTACCAGACCTGACGGCTCTCTACCAAATACCGCCGCCGAAAAGGCTAACTTATTAGGCAAAATGTTCGCGGAAAACTCGACCCTCAATGATCAAGGTGCTACCCCGCCGTCGGTTCCTCATTGCGGTTTTCATATGAAAAAGCTGAGGATCCGGCATCGGGATGTACTCCAAGTCTTACGACGACTTGATATTAATAAAGCTAGTGGGCCTGACGGAATACCTGCCCTGGTATTACAGAAGTGCGCTGCAGAAATAGCTCCAGTTTTGACGAAGCTTTTCAAAATGTCCCCGAAGTCTGGCTCTGTGCCCTCTGGTAGGAAAAAAGCGATCATTCACCCTATTCCAAAGAAGGGTGACCGCTCCAACCCAGCCAACTACCGCCCCATAGCGATCACATCAGTTCTGTCTAAGGTGATGGAACGTGTGATCAACGACAAACTGCTCACATACCTGGAGAAGAACAAAATTATTAACGACCGTCAATACGGATTCCGGCGGAACCGCTCGTGCGGTGATCTTCTCGCGTATGTGACGCATGTTTGGGGGCGGTGCCTGGAACGTTTCGGTGAGACCCAAACGGTTGCACTGGATATTTCCAAGGCCTTTGACCGGGTTTGGCACCGAGGGCTTGTCAACAAACTGTCTTCTTACGGACTTCCCGCATCCTTGTGTACGTGGATTGCCGACTTTTTGAGGGAGAGGTCGATTCAGGTGATTGCTGACGGTTTCACCTCTTCCTCGCATTCGATAAATGCTGGCGTCCCACAGGGATCGGTTCTGTCACCGACTTTGAATCTGTTGCACATCAATGACCTCTTGTCATGTGCACCGATTCATTGTTACACGGATGACAGTGCAGTCCATGATAGCTTTTTGTTTGACAAGCCCCCAAAGGGCACACAAACTCCAATAGCTCGGAGGGCTTTGAAGCAAAGAATGGACGATTACCTCGAGAGTGTTTTCTCTTGGGGTAAGAATAACCTCGTCGAATTTAATGTTTCAAAGACCCAATCATGTTTGATAACGTCTAAAAGGAATCGAAATGAAAATCTTGTTCAACGGAAGCAATCTTCCGAACAGGACCTCCATCGATATGCTTGGTGTAACTCTAAGTGACCAGCTCAGGTACAGGGGCTCCATCGAAACCAGAGTTAAGTTAGCCTCTCAGAAACTGGGCGTACTGTACAGGGGCCCGCAGATACTTTAATAGTACACAACTGCTAGCCCTGTACAAATCGCAAGTGCGCCCCACGTTTGAATTTGGCAGCCACCTCTGGTCTGGAGCTCCAAAATGCCTAAAAAAAACCATTGACTCTGTGCAGAAACGGGCGGTCTGTTTGATAGATTCTCCCATCTCAACAGACGGACTGCAATCTTTAGAGTACAGGCGTCAGGTGGGAATGCTGTCCTTGTTCTACCGGTATTACAATGGAAGATGCTCCGAGGAACTAGCGCCATTGATCCCCTCGGCACCGGTGTATAGTCGGGAAACGCGCCCAACATTTGTACACGGTTGACATTAGTCACATGGGAACGGGTTGTTTCTATGACTCGTTCTTGAGTTCAACGGCTCGGCTGTGGATCGATTTGCCGGCCTCTGTGTTTCCTCCCTCCTACAACATGGGTCTCTTCAAGACCCGTGTTCACTCCTTCCTTTCCTCAAAAAGACCCTCCACACAGCATCTTCAAAGATGACATAGGCCCTGAGGGAAATTATTTTCCTCAGACCCTCCTGTGTGGAGTTAATGTAAAAAAAGCATGGTGCTCGAAAAATCCACAAATGATGTAACCATTATAATAAAAAAAATACAGAAAGGGACGCATGGGCGGGTGGAGCGAATGAACGAAGAAAGGAGTGTTAGGAGAATATATATTGCAATTGTGAATGGTAGAAGTCGGCAAGACACGGTGAGTCGGACCATGTCAAGAGTCAGAACAATATAAGAGTATGTACGAGACGATGTATGAACGTGAATGAGGCAAGGAATGTATTTTTTTTATATGAGTAGGTACCCTACAAGAGTCCCAGCTGCTCCTGTCTGGAGCCAGTGAGACTTTGGCATCCCCAATTAAGGTATGTTGTGAGGCTGAAGGTAGTGGTGTGGGTTAAGAGATGGGGGGAGTATCTGGCTATTCAGATCTGGTCACCAAACATGGCTTACGCCATTTCAAGCAACGTTTCAATTCTGAATGGTGGTCTTATACCAGTCTTACACGTCTTCCACTCTGGAATGTGCCGCAAATAAATGAATAAGACTAAGTTGTTTGGTGGTCCATCCTCTCTGCCTATCCCTTCGGGAATGTTGTGACGGTTAGTTAACTCCTACATCAAAACTTTTCAAATTGATCAATTGACATCAAGGAACAGAATACTAGAATTTTCTTAATGACGAAAAGGTTTATTTTGCAAACATGTATGTAATAATATAAGTTATTTCCAATTATTTTGTGAAACACTCGTACATGGGTGCGGGTGTGGAATGAAGCAACTGTTGGTACAACTTTTTATTTTTTCCAGCAGAAAAGAAAATCTACTACCGCAACCACCGAGTGGAGCTCTTTGACAGAATTTAAAATGAAAAATTTAGCTTCAAATTTCCAAAATCTGCAGGAGGAGCACCTCCTCAAGGTGGAGGGCCTAGAGTCTAAACGCCAGGAAAACGAGAAAGAACTCTGCTCAGGGCCGAAAACCTCAAGGCCGATTGCCAGGAAAAACACGAGGTTAGATGGGTAGATGTACACATCTCCTCGGGATGGAACTGATGAGGAGGAAAAACTAAAGTACAAATACTATTTCCATATTAAGTAATATTTGTACTTTAATACACAAAAATTATAATTCAATTAAAAATAATTTCCTTTTTTAATGTTTTTTGAAGGTACAATCCCGTTAAACCGCAATTAAGCAGTTTGTCAACAGGATGTTTATTTTCAATTAAAATTTAAACATACATACATAATGTTATACCTTTTTGTCAAATTGAAATTTAATTGCTTCAAAATGATTTTGTCTTAATCTTCTACATTCATACTTGAATTGTATAATTTAAGAAAAAAAATACTGATTTTATTTTATTTTTATAACTATCATTTTATGTAAACAAAAACCTAGATAACAACCACTCTGTAAATTGCCATCTCAACACAGGCGTTTCACACCTAGTGAAATAGGCAATACGTCTTTACTGTAATCAAATGTAATATTAAAATAATTAAATAAATAAAATAAAAAATTATTAATATAGCTACACCGATTGTCACGCATGACAATATAAACCAGCTTTATTTAGTAACCATTAAATAAAGTTGGTTATTTCTATGTTGTCGGAAGCTTTCACCTGAAATATATCCGGATTTTGATCTGTCATTATCTTAATATCTTCATTTTGAAGCATTAAGTCTGTTAAGAATTCTTCTTTTGTATAATTTGTTTGTATTCCTTTGAATATTACACCTGAATAAATACATTTAAAAATTAAACAACCTGTTATACTTCCTCAGGACAATTTTTATTTTGATTCATTATTAATTTACATTTTACAGTATGATTGAATGTTGAAGAGACCTGGGGTAAATTTACAAACAAGTTAGCTCAAAAAATAAATAATTACACTAATATAAAACATGTCACCTTGAAACGATATTGGTGAATCTGAGATTGGCATCACAAATGGCTTTCACGTTGACAGAAAAGAAACCTTTTCGGTTCCGATAAATCTCTGCATTGCGTCCATCTAAAATAAGCTAATGATTAGTCTGCACATTCATAGGTCGAATAAGGTAAGCAAGCAAAGGGGGGACATGTTTGTTGATGTTGGGACAAGCACTTGGATAAAATGACGTTTAACTTACCAGGGGACTGTACCCACATGTGCCTGCAATCATGAGCACCAATCACTTTGGGGAAGCATGCTATGGCAAAAGACCCTCTTTTTTTCTTCTAAACTTTCAGGATAATTTTTCAAAGTAATGAAAGCAGTTCTTAAACATGCAATTGATTGTAAAACTATCCAAATGTGCTTGCTTGCGGTAGTTTTGTGAACTCTGATATAGTCCTCCACAGTAATCAGCATGAGCATGGAGCCAGATGCTAGGTATCTGACTGTCAAAAGTATCTGGTGTTTTGGAGTGAGTGCTTTATTCCTGAAATGAAAACGAGCACACTATGCAGACAAGTACTACACTGTTAGCTACGTTTTTTAATACCTTTTAAAAAGCATTTTCACTTACCAGTTCATTTTAGATTTGACATCATCCCTTATCAAATCTAAAGAGCAATTTATGACCCTTTTGGAGAGACGAAACCTGTTATAAAATTCAATTTCATCCACGCCAGGAAGTCGTCAGCCCTGTTTCTATATATTCGCACTTTGCGTAATCTGTTTGAATGTTCTACGAAATGAACGATATCTAAATTCTCAACGCTCGAAGAAAGCTCAAACTCCATGCTGATAGTTAATTTATTCATAATGTAATTTACGTACGTCGTACGTAGCAGATTATATCGAAACATTGTCATGTAAAATTTGACAGATGTGTTATTGCCAATAGCGCCACAGCGTCTAGTAAAGGAACTATCCTGCGGCAAGCGGCCGATTTAGTCGGCTTAAGTTGAGCGAGGCATGTCGTCCTTAGCAAGGACTGATATACCGGCCCGTAGTATTCGAGATCTGTTTTCAATTTTTAAATTGAAATCAACAAAAGAAGAGTTAAGATCAGCGAAAGCCACAATAATAAGACCAGCTACATCAATTAAAAGGACATGTAATGTTGTAATGTCGCCTCGGGAGTGCTATTCGTCTCGCGAATATCAATAAGAGTAAATAGTTATGTTTCCTAAAAATATTACTTTATTCAAAACGTAGATACACCATCAGAACAAAAAATCTGCCTGACAGCATAAATATACCAAACCATCAATAAAAAATAAACCGCAAGAAAAGAAAATATAAAAGGATATATGGCTCAGTGTCGCCTTGGTGTAAGACCACCATTCAGAATTTAAAAGGCTTCAGCCGTGTTGGGTGACCAGATCTGAATAGCCAGGTATTTTCCCTCCTTCCTCTTTCCCATCTCCTTCCCCTTCCCACTTCCTTTAACCTCACAACATACCCCAATTGGGGATGCCATAATCTCATTGGCTCCAGACGGGTGCATTTGGAACTCTTGTGAGGTATTCACATAAAAAAAATAGCTGAGGTTACCGGCGTTGCCCGAGCTTTCAACAGAGTTTTTCAAAATCAGATGTAGATGGTGACCTTTCTATTGTTTGGACACACCGGCCGGTATCCGCCACGCGGCCGCTGGTCACAGACACTCTTCTTTTTATTACTTGATTTGTGGTTAGTTGCACAGTCCGCATTACATAATAATACCATTTGCATAATTTTTAGAATGAATGGTTATATTAACGCTTTTTCGACCGCCCGTCACAGTAACTCATCTTTTTATTATTTGATTTGTGGTTAGTTGTTCAGCTGCATTATATTTAATATCATTTACACAATTTTTAGAATGAATGATTATAAAATGCAAAATTCGTCAATTTTGCGAAAAACAGTTTCGTGAATTTTGTTATTTTCACGCCAATAACGCGGAATTCGTAATTTTCTCATTTTTCACGCGATATTCTGGAATAATAAGAAAGTATGAACGTTCTAAATAATTCTTGTTATGGTTTTGACAAGCTTGAATAGCCATAAAATGTAACGCAATAAATTCAGTTTCGCGCGTGTCTGTTGGTAACCGTGAATCAGCAAAAAGTATGGTGATTAGCCATATTATGAGATTACACTATTCTGGGGTTGTGTTGATCTGAATCGTTACTAAGGTGAGTTATGATGATATGAATTATGATTTGAGGAAGTGTCTTTTCCGAGAAAGTTTAATTCCCAAAACTCATATGGTGAGTTCTCATATTACCACCGGCCATGGAACCGGTACTTATTTAAAAAAGGAATGGACGGCAACAATAATAATAAGCAAATAATATTTTGTGATAAAGATAGGTGTGGTACATAAACAATAGTACGTTTATTCTATTTGGCGATAGATGGCGGTAATATATTTAGAAACATTCACTTTGGTTGCAGCCACAATAAATTATTACGACGAAAAAAATATTGAACATTATTATATTAGTAGCAACAAAGCTTACTGTTTAAGGTTAAACGTCACGCACGTTATAATCTACGCATTCACAGATGACGCCAATTAAATTATTTTAGGTTTTTAATACTTTTTGCATGTTACATTTTAAAATTTTAAGGTAAATTAATTGTTTGCGCCCGTACATATTCAATATGAATATAAATAAATAGTTCAATAAATTCAATTTTGTATCGGTGACCCAATTCAATATTGTATTTTTCAGTCTCTCTTGAAAGATTTGGGTTTGTTTATGGACAAAACTATTTATTTTTATTCATATTAAATATGTACTGGCGCAAACAATTAATTCACCTGAATATTTTAAAGCGTAACATGCAAAAAGTATGTAAAACCTAAAATAATTTATTGGCGCCATCTGTGAATGCATAGATTATAACGTACGGAGATCTGAATTAATTCTCTGGGGTTAGTATATTTATGATTCTGTTCAACAGCACAATTGCCCTCCTCACCAAGTTAGTCCTGCAGGCTGGGAGATAAAAGTCTATGCTGTTGGTGACAAAGAGGACTATCGGGAACACAGAAATAAATGCTCTCCATGATAGCCGATTATTGAAGCTAACCACAAACCAGTTTGAAGAAATGTCTAGTAATGTGCACATTCCATCTGACGTGCATATGATAAAACCTAGCATTCTCAATGAAGTACTACAGGGTGCTTCAATATGAGCGTGAAATGTCAGACTACTATTAAATACATTGTTCCGAAAATCCACAACTGGAACCCAAACTTGTTGCTTTCATATCAATATGGTGGTCTTCTTCATGGAAGGCGATTATGAACAGGACTGTCTCAGCATCCAGCTTCTTCAGCACCTCGGCCATGAGCGGCCCATTGATTTTGCTTACCATTCCATTGTAGGTCCATTATTATTTTTGTTTGTCGACTTTCATTTCTGTGAAATGTACTAGTTGATTTTTTTTTATCATATAAATTAATACACACACAATTTGGAAAACTATTTATTTTTCATATTCTAAGCACAACACACATGTGGTAGTTAAAAATATGTTTAATGATTTCTTAAATAGTCTACATTTAAAATAGATAATAATATTGTTTAAAAAAACATTATTTGCACTCGTGCATCTAAATACGAGTCGTCGTCTTGTAAAACCCGCGCTGGAATTTTTCGGAGATCTGCAGATGTCACGAAAAACTGTTCGGAACACTCTGAATATAAAAAGAATAATCCTTTATGCTAAATATCAAAATAATTATACATTATTCTTTTGATATTATAATTTAGCGAAAAACATTAATAAATTTATTAATTTTCAATTTACTTATGAATAAACCAGCAGAAATTTCCAGAGCGGGTTTTGCAAGTCGGCGATGTATCTAATAAACAGATATAACAATTTTTAACATCTGCATTATACATTCTCACAGATTTTTTACTCATCATCTTAAAAATAATTTTTATATAGCTCAGTAAAGCACACATAAACTAACCAACACCAACAGCGGGTGCAGACGTTTATGTAGAAAACTATAGTTAATAATAGTGGTGTTACACAGATAAAATAGAGATCTCTCTCTTATAAGGTTTTTTAAAAAGGTAATTATATAACCTTAGATAGAAAAACAACCTGGTCATCAATCACAAGATTTGGAAAAACCATTTCACAACAACAAGCATTTGTCCGCGGCGCTGCCAAAAATGCAAAATAAGATATCACACAAGATTTAAATAAATATCACATAATACAGAGCTACAGTCAAATAGCTACCATTTATAATCACTAAAATCATCTAAAGATTTGGTTCAATTCAGACACTTGGAAATTTGTTTAAAAAAAAAAATGGAAAAAAATAATGATAATTTGCAGGTGATGCATTATTCTTATTATTTTTAAACAAATGAAATACAATTAACGAGTCTAGATTAACTTAAATTAATAGTAAGAAGGTTAAATGCATAAAACTAAAAAATGATGAAATGTTATATTTATTGGCTGTCAATACATTTATCATTAAATTATTTCAGTACATTTCGTACCTCTATATCCTGACAAAAATTAGTTATTAGCGATCTGCATTCATAATATATACATTACAATAACACGGCAAGTTTTTTTTAAAATTTTTGTGCTGCTTTTAGTTTGTCTAAGGCTTTAGTATATCTTTCTACAAACTATCAAAATATTTTTAGCACAGGCTTCTGTTTGAATTATTAACATGATATCTCATATAAAATTCTTTGATCTGCATGCCAACATGTAAAAAAATATATAATTTATGAAAGAAAAATAGTGAAATTTCCTGTAATTTATAATTATATATTAATCTAAATATCTGCAAAGAATGTTAGATTTTTGATGTTGGGCTTCGGAACAGATCTATTAATGAGATAATTTCTAAATATATTCAAATAAAATAAAATTATAGAAGTGATGAATACAAATTAATAACCAAATGAGAAGTCATTAATTTTTATTTTGGAAATTTTTAGATTTGAGATTTTGCAAGCATTTTCTGAAAATGTTGCATACATTATTCTACTCTATTACCTAGTTCAGTTTCTATTTAATATTGGTTAAGTATTTTCTGTTTCCTGAAAAACAATAATTTGTGGATCAGGGTCGCACTTTCCACTCAATTCAGTGAATTATACCATTAACAGGGAAAAGTTTTCAAAAAGTTAACGGCAGAGAGCGTGCAGATTTTTTTCAATAAGTAGTTTCAAATCTCTTTGGATATTCAGAATGATAATCTCGGCCTCGCTGTTGTTGGCTGAACGTAATAGTATTAGGTAGCATGGTAGGCTATTAGTTGTAACAAGTTAATTAGGTACGTATTTGAAATGTCCACAATGCCAAAATAATTAAATTGAAACGGAATCTCATTCAGACTCTGATGCCCCTTGTTATTGCAAATGACATCATTTTAAAAATGAATTTGTCCCTCTTTAACGCTACCGTTATACAACATATACAGCTAAATGCAAGAGATTTCATAAATATAATCTATAAATAGGATAGGTAACTATATTTTAAAGTTATAAAGGCCCTAACTAACACTTGGTCTAAAAAAAAGAACATTCAAATTAAATGACAAATAACAATTTTAGACGAAGAGAAAGAGATTTAGAATAGATCAATGCTTTTCATTATGTATTTACAATAAGTATAGCTCAAGAAAATACGTAAATATATCTCTTAAAAATATGAATATTTGCTATGAATCTAAAGAGAAAAGAACTTCAAGAAGTCGGCAGGAGGAATAGGGTGGGGGGCGAGGGGGCCCCCGGCTTCCTTCACTCGCTCCCTGTACTCCGGACACTGCAACAACACACATTTAAAATGCACAATCAGCCGAGGGATTACATATAATCACACCATCGGTGAATTGGCCTATACATTTAAAATGCACAATCATTTGAGGGATTACATCGACGGTCCCGAAGAACAATGTCCGTTCTGCTAAAAATTAAAAATCCATTCATACACAGGCCCTAAGGGAAATTGTTTTCCTCAGAGCCTCCTGTGTGGAGCTAATGTATAAAATAAAGCTTAAATAGATTTCCGAGCCGACAGCGAACTTTAATTACGGCGACTGGGCAACTCAACAACATACAACTTCAACAACTCCTTTGAAAAGTCATTAAAGTGATGAAAAAAATTTGGTTAAATAGGTTACATTAGGTCAGTATGGGGTATTTAAAAAAAAAAATTCATAACTTTTAATGACTTTTCAATGGGGTGTTGAAATGCTACTTTAGTGAGTTGTCGTGAAACTTTTAATTATGTAGGTTCTATTTTCCGGGGCAGGTACAAAGCAATTAGTTAAATTTTGTAGGCAGACAGTTTGGTATTATTGACAGCCGGCAGAACTTACCTCATCCGCAATACACGGGTGGCCGAGTGATCGCCAGAACAGACACTTGCAGTGACGACATAAAGATAGTGTTTCAGCATATTGCACATCCTCCCGCAACCCAAAAGATCTGCCAAACAAACAAAATTAAATATATTTTATAAACTTACAAATGGGTGAATAAAATAAAAATAAATGTTTTTGAAAACAAATATTATAGCTATTTTTACATCATTTTGTTGATGACGGTGAAAACACTACTCTCATATTTCGCTATGCAATAAATTGCACTTTATAATTTTTTTTGCTGTAATGATAATTTAGACAAAATTTGATTTAATGCTCAACATTTTTAATATAATCTGATCAGCATTAAAATACATACATCGGAAATATGTAATATAATATACAACATTTATTTTACTATTATTTTTATTTTATTTCCATTTTTCAGACTCGAAATACATAAAAAAACAAATAAACAAAATAATTTGTAACGTAGTTAAGAAATAAAACCTGTATTGGGTAGGAATATATTTACGAGGGTCATGCAGAAAGTAAGGTTACAACATTTATGTAGGATCTAAAAATGCTTGTATTTAATTGAAACAGTAACCCAAAAAATTGCTTCTCACATGCGCGGCAGTGTACTGCAACCAACTTTATTATGAATGAATTCAAAACTCCCACAGTGGGAGGCATCTCCTCCCCTCACCCGCGCAACATACATTGTCCTATTGTACAATACATAATTGTCATAGTTTTTATTTCATATTTATTTTTTAACTTTACAATGTACTTATGTATGGGGCTTCCAGAAAGTAAGGTTGCAAGGATTTCTGAGGCAGGGGAAAATTTTTTGTTTGGAAGTTGGAGCACCTGGTGGGTAGGTGGGATCCTAACGGTCAGTTTGTTTGGTTTCGCGTGTTTGTCGGCCATTTTGTTGAGTCACAGTACATCCTTCCGACGGTAAAATCAAGGCCAATAAATTTTTTATTTATTTTTTTGTACACCTACCTTAAACTTAGCAAATTTGAGACAAAGTCTTTGGGCCCGATGTGTCCTAATTAATTGGAATCGACTGTACATGTATAACTTTTACAAGTTGCTAAATATTGATAAAATAGTAATACACAGTAATGAAATATTTTTACTTTCTAAGCGTATGATAGACAGTCTTCCAATCCACCTTGTCCTCGGGTTGGATGTTGAGTTTGGTAAAAGCGCAGTCTACTTGCGATGGAGTGAAGTGGAACACTACCAGTTCCCTCCAGATCCTCTGCTCGGAACACACGGAGGCCATCACCCCCCATGCTTCAGCACTAGCCTGGAAATATCAATTATTACATTATATTATGAACACTATAAACATTATAATCATCTCATGTCCATTTCTTAATCATATTCACATAAATTCCACATATTATTGCCATTGCCTTCTGAAATATATTTATCATTGTTAACCTTTCCCTTACTGTGCTAAAAAAATACGCGCGCTCCGGTGCTGTGTAATCAATTCACGTGTTAAAATCATCGATTTTATATCGGAAATATATGAACATTCATAGCTAATCGCTTTTGTTTTTCGTAATTTGTGTTACAAGTGATAATAATTGTAATTTAATTGCTGAAAACATGAAAAAACCATCGTCCGTTGCTCAAAGTCGCGAACGACTGAGGCGCTGGCCGCTGAGCTACTACCCAATACATACATACAGCTATGTATGTTTAGCTACTACGCGATCGTAGGTATCGACGGTCGAAACACAACACGGCGGTCTCTGTTTCTCGTGTTCCCGTATAGCAAAGTAGAGCGAGACGTCACATAGCGTGTCATTTCCCCCCGCACACTCTTCGCGTATCACGGTCCACACTGGCACACGGTTGATTGTATTTGTGGTTTATTCCCGATATTTAACAAAATATCTCTGATTTTGAATTAAATTTGCTAATTATTTAAAATATTATTTTTTAATTCAGTGTGTAAATGTATAACGGAGGAATACCTAAAATCTGAACCCAGAATTCATTATATTTATAGAGATATAAAAGTTATTAGAAGCAATGTGTAGTATTTACGCATTACAGACCAGGAAAGGTTAATGACATGTTAAAGAAAAATAAATGCAGTTGGGGATGAAATTGGAAAATGGGGCGATTGAGTCAATTCAATTAAATCTTTACAACAATAAGAAAAGACCAATCTTCCATACACCTGATGGAGCTTTTTTACAATTATTTTGTAATTAAATGAAGACAATATTAGCGAAACTCAATTGAAAATCTGGAAACAGAAAAATCAGAAAAAGATACTCGAACCCAGGACCTTCGGCTTTCCAGGCCTAGACTCTACCAACTGAGCAAAGGTGTTCCTATCCGATTCGGTCATTTTTAACTGTATCATACTTCGACTAAGAACTACCAACATTATCTTCATTTTCTTAACGCATATTTTATTTGCTGCTATCTTTGTATGATTGCAAGATTCAAACCCAAACTAAATGCTATCTAGTAGATAGTGTCTTGGAAGACAATCGGATGAATGGTTTAGAAAAGCAGAATACACAGTAGAATTCGGATATAACAACTTCGTTTGTAAAAGCTTATCGTTTTTAGCGGCGAAAGTTGGAATAAGTTAAACTCAAATTAAGTTAAACTCAAGTTAGTACGACTCCATTTAGTATGACTCCGTTTTACGCGACCAACTGCTTAAAGCGACCTATTTTGATCTATTTTAATGATACTTCGTCCGGTTAGAACGATGCGCAGTGTTTTGTTAACAAAACCTACGCACCAATACCTTGCCACCTCACGCCTCACCTACGCCCGGCTACTCCCCACGCGCTAACACCTATCATTATTAGCACGCGTAAATCACAGTCAGTGTTTATCATCTGTTGTGACTAGGTTAAAAGCTCGACACAATGAGTTCCATGAAGCGAAAGTGTTTTTCAATTGAAGAAAGAATTGCTATATTACACCATATAGAAGTCGGTGAATCAAATGTAACCCTTGCGAAGGAGTTCGGCGTGTCGTCCGGTTAGTACGACAAAGACATTGCCAGCCTCTTGAGGCTCGTTATATCCGGATTCTACTGTATTAACCCTTATTGGGCGGCTGGCTACATTTGCAGCCCGGATAATTCGGTCCTAGCTGAAGGCTGGCTACATTCGTAGCAACGGAGCGTGAGTCACTTTAATTATTATTTGTAACGCTTATTTACTGATCAAAGACGAAAGACAAGGGATTTTTCATTAGCCTGATGATTTATCTACCTCATTTTTTTTTTTTTTTTTTTTAATTATTTATTTAATTACAGAATACATTTTGTACAAAAAATTTGAGTAGACCCACAAAGCTGTCATATGACAGCTTGTCTGCAGGTTCTAACAATTTAAACATTCTTAATATAATATCTAAGAAAATATTTGTGAATACATTTATAGTTTTAAGGAAACATTAGAATAGATCACATAGTAATATTAGATAATTTAACTTACAATCATAAATATATAAGATATTTCAATATACCTGCCTAATAACAAGATATGTAGGCAGCTATATTAAGATATTCAAAGATACATGGAGTTTTCACTCATTAACCATAGTTTTATCATTTTAGGACATAGTCTCTCATTTTTTTCAAATTTTATGTTTTTATTGATTTTATTGAAAATCACTGGTATTAGATATTCAAGAGTACGGCTTCCATATTTATTTAATATTCGATGAGTTTTTAGGCCCTTTCCTTCTCTAAATCTTGTGGTATGTTTGTGTACAAGTAGGTGTTTGTAAGGGCTTTCCCCCATATTATCCATAATAGTAGTGAACCAGTGGAGACCTTTTATTGTAAGTAAGCTCTCTGAGCCATACAGTAGTTTTAAGTTATGTCTCTGTTTGTAAATATTTGTTGTGACAATTTTTTTTATTATGGCAGTTTGTAAATTTTCAATATATTTAATGTAAGTAGTGCTTGCATGTCCCCAAGTTCGAATACCATATCTAAGGATGGATTCTACCATAGAAAAATATATGAGTTTAAGAGTACAATGAGGCAAAATAAATTTTAATTTGTAAAAGTTACTAGCTAAGGATCTGAGCTGGTTACAAATTTTAGCCACTTGTTTATCCCACTTAAAATTATTATCTACAATTATACCCAGATAAGTATATTCATTTGTGAAATCTATTTTTTCACAGTCACAAACATTAATAATTCCTCTATGTATACAGTCAAAGCTATGAGCGGTTATTTTAGGAACATTCCACATTTTCAAACTTGGTGATTTTATGTACATGCATTTGGTTTTTTTTACATTAATAACTAATCCTACATCATGAGCCCATTTGAGAAGCTCGTTAAAATCTCTTTGGAATTCTTGTATAGCTATTTCAGGATTTTCATTTGATACAACAAGAGCAGTATCATCAGCAAAAATGAATCGACGAGCTTTTTTGAAAATCTTACACATAGCAATTACATATATAATATATAATTTTGGACCTAGAATTGACCCTTGCGGTACTCCCGATTTGATGTATCTTGATTTACTAATTATATTTAGAATCTTCACACTCATTTTTCTATTTGTCAAATAGTTTTTAAAGAATAAGAGGAGTTTACCCCGGATACCTATAAATTCAAGTACTTTAATTATTTGTATATGGCTAAGTGTGTCGAAAGCTTTTGAGAAATCAATAAATAGAACCAATACATGTTGTTTACAGTTTAGTTGTGAATTTATATGATTAGAAAATTTTTCGAGCAATTATCGCAACTTTTATTTTTTTGAAAGATGAGTTTTGAAATGAATGAAATTTATAGAACAAATAATTCCGTATTTACAAAACTAAAGTTAAGAAAAGAAGAACAAAAAAATATATGAAAAACAAAAAAGGTTAAATAAAAATTAGGATTTGTAAAGTTATAACAGGTAAGATGTTACAGCAGGTATGTATTTGTGTCATTTGTAGTTACCCAAGTCTTTATTAATTTTTTGTATATGCTGTAAGAGGATATTTTTTTTTTTTTTTTTACATGAGCTTCACACAGGAGGCCCTGAGGAAAATAATTTCCCTCAGGGCCTATGTCATCTTTGGGGATGCTGTGTAGAGGGTTTTTTTTAAGGAGAGGAAGGAAAGGAGAGTTCTGGGAAGGAAAAGGGTTTAAGGGGTGGGTAGGAATCTGGGGTTCAGTATGTCCTGGTCATCCGCCTCCAAAACCTAGATAAACCTCACCCCATGAACCCGGGCACCACTGCTAAATCACCAAACGTAGCGAACCACTTGGGGTGACCTATGGCAGATATGTTTTTAGATTTAATTTCTATAGTCTGATACAGTGCATTATAGATTTTTGGTGCAATGAATATGTTTTAAACATTGATTCAGATTTTTCTATGAGTGACGATGATGAGTATAGAGTGGACAATTTAGAGGATCCATATGATCCTCCAGAAATAAGGGACAGTGAAATTGAGGATTCTGATTTATTATAAATTAATCCCCCAGCAGAAATAGATGGACAGAGTTTTTTACCTGCATGGAGAAACTGTTACAGTTTAATTTTAAAATGCTAACAGTCAACTCAAAGTGACAAACATCATCCCGGCGATGTTATGTTTGTAAAAACACTATGCAAGAGCCAAAAAAACGAGTTCAGACTCGTCATTGGTGTAGTGACTGTGAAGTTGCTTTATGCCCTACAAAATGTTTTAAAATATATCACGCACTACAAAACTTTTAATTGATAAAACACGCCCGGTCCCACAAAACTAACGCGTGGTCACCGTCTTCAATGCCGAAGCAGAGTAACTTGAATGTGTGTGAGTGAGAGGGGCAATTTCTTATAGTGACTGAAAAATCATTTGTTTACGTAAATTCGTTGAAAAAAAAGTTTTAATTGGTTATAACATTATGTGGAAAAGTACATTTATGACATATACTAATTAAGTTTTACGATAAACTATACCATTACTATTCTATGACTGATTATTTGCGGGAAGGCTATATTTTTTGTGGTAATTATAAGTTTATTTATTTATTTATTAGTTGACCTCTACTCAACATTTTATTGTTATTATTTTTAACTGTACATTAAACAATTGTTCGTATTACACAATTTTTTTCAAAACTTTAAATTGTCAGATTGCAGAGTTATTAGAATTTTAATATATAAGTTGCAAAACTGAAAATTCACGCCGTTTCCGGGGAACATTCGCAAATGTAGCCAGCCGCCTAATAGGGGTTAAGATGAATGTGGTTGAATCAGCGCAATTTTCCATGGGACACATTTACCTCAATTAACCTTAGCTTTGTTTTATCACCACTATTTTTCTATTTATCATACTGACCTGGTCTCACTAGTGAAACTTTATGATGACTGTATAATATTAAAATTAAGCGAATCTGACAAAAACTAAGCAAGTTCTCATAATCTAAAGAAATTAAAAAAAAATATTAGCATAGGGCAAAAAATTAATATTTTAAAAAACATACCTCTAAATCTTTGTGATCTGATATCCGTAGGAGTACTTCTCGTATACATTCTATAGGTAACTCATTTAACTTGGGATCTGTTTCTGGACCAGGCTGAAATAATAAAAACAGAATAATTATAAACATGTAAATTGTTCTCAGTAAAACTCTCTTTCTGCTTTGACTGTTAGAGAACCTTGTCAAGGATTGAACCCGGAACAATTGGCAACAAACCAATCATGCATGATGCATAGATAAAGAAAAACTATTGAATCATGGAAAAAATACAACCTTGCTGATAATTCAGCACAATTTAATAGTCAATTTAGAGTTTTTTTTTAATGAAAAGGAAATTCAGTAAATACTGTATTTACATGGTCTTTTTTTAATACAATTTTGATACAATGGCACCCATTGACGACAGCTTCAATCTTCGATTTGGATTGGCTGCAAGACAAATCTGTCTGTGAATGTGGAAATCCTGTGCCATTTGCGTGGACCAGTCCATCACTCCATACTTACTGTGAATGTGAATATCATCAACCGCACTGAACTTTGTGAATGTGGGTTGACGATATTCACATTCACAGTTGGACGGTCATCGTTTATTAATTTTGTATTCTATTTATGTACATATTTTATATTTTTATAACGAGAGAAAATTATTTTGTTTTATTTATCAGAGTGTCGTTTAACCGTGCTGGCTAATAAAAATATCCAAATCAGTTCAGAAGTTTTAAAGTACATTGTTTTTTTTTTTTATAATAGGCATTCCTAGATTTAATAATTTAAAATATTCATCTTTGTGCATTCTTAAATAGTTTTGCCATTCTATTGATTCTGGAGTTGACTCATCGACCAGATTTATGTGAGAATATTGGCTCCGTATTTGCAACCAGTCTTTAGTCCATTAATTTACCCTTGGTTTTCTTTTTCTTAATAAATACACAGCTGCTGCTGCAAGTAAAAGTTCAACTTCTGAATCACTGCGCTTAACTGACTGGTGTGGAGCGGCCGTGAATGGTGAGGTGAAATTTAGGATAATTGGGATTGTATACCCAGTGTATAAAATTTTCAAAATTTTAAGCAACCCCCGACACAAAAAAAGACCCGATGACCTTGAAACGCCTGAAAAGTTTTCATGAATTGTTGCTAAGAAGCATCTCAATCACTTCAGCTTTCAAACAAAAAACCGCATCATAATCGGTCCATTTGTTTAGGAGCTATGGTGTCACAGACAGACACACTGAAACGTATCATGTTCGTATAAAATGTAACCTTGCGGCAGAGCAGAGACCAGGGCTCAGGATAGTGGGCCAAGTAGTTATCTGTCATGTAGGTAGGGTTTTCAGTCAAATAAAAGAAGAGGAACTTTATAAAAATGTATTGAATCCAAACCAAAAAGCAACAAGGAAGTGTACAAACTTCGTACCAAGGTAACAAAAGGAAATATAAAAAATACACATACCAGATGGACTCCTAATGGACACGCTAAACTAACTATACGGAAATAACCCCGGTAGACGAACGCGATCTTGCTTCGCAGTGAGAAAACACGAGACGGGACGGGAACTCCAGTCTCCCCATATGGGAACGGCGCGGAATCCAGAGCACCAAGGTCGTCCTTCTAATTGGGCAGGAGGCCGCTATACCTCCAAGGAGCGCATTCAGCCACGGGCCATCTCGACGAACTCCAATCAAAAGGCACGTGGCCCCCAACAGTATCCAAGTCTGGCGTATTACGGTTAGCAGACCGTGACTTTGCGACGCGGGGTCGTGAAGGCATATTATAGTAGCCAACACCAGGAGCAATTCACTTCACGATTCCTTTTCCAGAAATAATTCCACAAAACGGCCAACCAGCCACATCGGAAAAAAGTGGGACTTTCACGTCATCCACTATAAATAACTCGTACACGAACCTCGCGTGTTACGTAAAAAACACCCCGCGTTCTTTTAGGTTTAAAATCGACTTAGATTCTCATGATTAAACGTAAATTTAAACACCAGGATGGTGAGTGACCAATTTCCGACCCAACTGTCCAAGTTGATCGGAAGGAAGTGCCCATAAACAAAAAGGACTCTCTCTTTTCCAAAAATTACCAGTGTCCAAAAAAAACACCATAGACAAAATAACCACCTAAGCAAGAACTGCATTAGTCACATAATTATTTATGTGACAACACACACAGACAGTCAGACCTTACGTCGGTGGTTAAAAACCAGAATTAGATGTAAACAAAAATTAAAATTAATGTGAATGAAATAGGTTTATAATAGTGTAAACTCAAGGTATAAACAAAGTACTTGCTTGTATGGTGACACTGAAAATGAAAGAGAGATAAATTGTGACTTTGAACAAAACAAAAGAAGAGATCAAGGACAAGATGCAGAAAAAATAAAGTAGCTTAATTTGATTGTACCTCGCGAGTGCGTATGCGCTCCGCTATATTGTGTATCCTGTGAATGGTGTTACGGTGGTGGCCCCACAGGGCCCTGCTGCCAAGGGGGCGGCCCCAGCAGGAGCGCCTCTCCTGCTCGCACACGGAGCCCAGGGCTCCCAGCAGGGCCCGCAGCACTCGGGGATTCTGCTGGGATTCGTGGACTGAAAATTTCAAGTAGTCAAAGTTATAACAGTTTGACCAAAAACAAAAGGTCTTTCCCTAGCATCATCTGGAATTAAGCGCAAGCATAAAACAAGCCACCAATGAATGCTGATGAACTACTAATAAATCTCGTCTGAGAGTTGGCAGGAGACTAGCTTCTGCGCACCTTCTTTTGCTTGCGGTCTTAGGGTGTGGAAAAGAATTGGAGTAGGACGGGAGGTGAATGACCAGGGGACTCTGGAGTCAGTTGAGAACATTTGTGTAGGAGGAGGCTGGATCTGGGATGTGGTGATAAGAAAATGATGTTCCTTATGAGCTATTCTTATTAAATACTTAACTGTATAGATTAGAAAATTCATCTTATATAATTGTCCAAAATCAATACTTTTAACAAACATTTTCAAATTACTTTATTATTGTAGTGCTGCATTTATACGTGTAAAGGATCGTCCATTAATCACATGATGTTTTTTAGCAACTTTTTAACCCCCTACCACCCCCTTGGTGATATGTGGTGAGGTTTTAGACTACCACCCCCCCCCCCCCCCCCATATCCAAAATCACATGTATTTTTTTAGTACAAAGTATATTGAAATTTTCAGAAAATTATCTTTAAATATGGGTATAATAAATACACGTGATACCTCATTATACCCCCCCCCCCTCCCTTTCGAGCCTCACGTGATTAATGGACGACCCCTAACATATACACAATAATGGGTGGTGCAACACCATATTATTTAACAATCATAATAATATGCCCCAGCGCTGGATGGAGGGACGGTATTTCATAAATTTCCGTAATTTCCAAGACAATGAGTAGAAATGCTTTTAGAAAGAATTAATGATCAAAAGCTTAGCTAAGCACCTGACCAATGTGTGAACAGATTATTATGAAACAGAATATCAATCCCCATTTACAAAGGAATATATAACACCGAAATGTCAAAGTCAAGCAAGTACCTGACCTTTTGTTGGCTCCGTAGCGACTGTTACAAATAGCAAATTCCTACTGCAACTGGCATTAAAATTACTACTTAGACTACTTACGGACTCGTACTTGCCAGAGCAGAGTTGTCATGAAAGGTGTTTAGCACATTGCTTTTGTATGCATTATTCACTTCAGAATTTAAGGCATATGTGGTTAAGTGTATACGTATGTGTTAATAATCCCGAATCCACGTCTCCAGTACTAAGCTCATAAGTATATAAGTACTTATGTTAGTTTCATAAGAAAATGCATGACTATCAAAGAGTTCAGAACGAGAAGGTTATTCTCTATGGAACATACGCTAGCAAAGTAATGAAAAGGCTAAGAGATTGTAGCAACCACGCATTGTTGCTACGTCACGTGTTGGATTACGCCCGAAACGATCGATATGTGGCGAGCCAACTTAACTACCTGCGCTGTGAGAAGTACTTACTTAAGAATTCAAATTCAAGCAATTCAAATTCCAATTCATTTGAACAGCAAGCTGAAACAAATGGTACCGATTATATTTTTATTGTTTAGTCTGTCACACTCCATATGTTGATAACATTGTGAAAATTTTAATGGCACATAAAATAACTATCAACCGATGATTCTAGAGTTTTCTTTTAACTGTGTTTACGTAGCACGTTATATTGCCACATTGGTGACACCGACGTTCACATTAGTGACCACGAAGTTTACATTTGTGAATCCGACAGTGAGCACGACGCGTGCAAGTACGTCTACCGCGAGCACGTCGCGCACGAAATAAACTCTTCGGTGATAAATTTCGCGCACCAATCATCATCATGTCTCTTGTGAGCGGAACATCTGAGGACAGCCAGCAACCAAGTAACCAGCAACCCAACATAAAAAACTCTTTGTAAACTAAGAAAAAAACTGATTTCGCACTGAATGGAGAAACAAGACACGTCAACTTTTATAAATTACAGACTTGTCCTAGTGAGGTCATAAATTGAATTGTAAACATTAAATAAATAAGAAAAGATGAAAAGATAAATAAATAAAATAAATAAATAGCAAAATATATACAAAAAAAAAATTAATACTAGGTTCTTAAGATTACATAACATAAACTTCATTTATTATTAGGTCAATAAATAAAAGTTGGTGTCCTGTCTATTTTGGTTCACTTTGTCAATGTAAATATTATGGTAAGCATCCCTCAAGTATTTTTAGAAATGTGAGTGGATGAATATCCATTTCTAAAAATAGATGTTTTAATGGCTTTTAATGAAGTATCTAGGAGTCAAAAACCTTTTCTTCAGGGGTTCACAAGCTTTCAGTTCCAGATAAAAATAATTAAAGTAAAAATAATGCACAATGAGCACTTGAGAATTGCAATTACTGTCGCTCTTGGACGCACTGACCCCAGATTCTTACCTACCCCTCACACCTTTTTCCCTCCCAGAATTTCCTCTCCTTCATTCCCTAAAATGACCCTCCAAATAGCATTCCCAAAGATGACACAGGCCCCAAGAGAAATTGTTTTCCTCAGGACTTTTTGTGTGGAGCTAATGTAAAAAAATAAATATATATATGTATGTAGACCACCACAATATGCGCACATGCCTAGTCTAGTGGTCGTTCCAAAATTGTGTGAATATATTTGTTGAGATATGTAAATGAAAACCGATTAGCAGCCTGGTGGACAAACGCATTGAGTTCCCGTGCAGGTGTCGCAGGTTCAATCCTCTGTAAGCTAAGTCCTCCATCATCGCACAAGCAATAATGATGGAAGGATGAGGAATTCAAATATTGTGATGTCATTCGTAACCCGGGAATGTTTAACATTACCTTGCATGGCCACCTCCTCGATCATGGCCAGCAGCACCTTCTGGGCGGCTCCGGGCAGCGCTGTCAGCTTCTGTCCCGCCATCAGTAGCTGCAGCAGAGCGCAGATGTAGTTGAAGCGCCGCACGTCCTTCACGGCACTGGTGAAGTCCAGGCGGCGCACTGCTTCCGAGAGCCCGTTGAAGCCAGCGATCTACCAAACAAAAACACTTTTATGTAGAGGAAATTATTATTACGATTCTCGATACTAAATGGTACCTAATAATGCTATCAGATCAAGGTCTAAACATTTTTATTTAATTTTATTTCAGTACATAGACATTATTTACTTATTTCTTATTATTATTTTCTTATGAATACCTCAAAAGAGTGCTAGCTGCTCCCGTCTGGACCCAGTGATACTACGGCATTCCCAATCGGGGTATTCTGTGAGGCAGAAGGTAGTGGGGAGCGGAAGGAGTTGAGGAAGAGGAAGGCGGGAAAGTACCTGGCTATTCAGACCTGGTCATCAAACACGACTAAAGCTGTTTCAAGTAACGCTTAAATTCTGAATGGTGGTCTTACACCACGGCGATACTGAGAGTACCTTCCACTCTGTAAAGTCCCGAAATATACTATAGATATATATTATTTTTAATGAATTAATTGTGAAATAACACAAATTAATCAAATAAATTTTATTTGCTCACGCCGGGATTCGATCTTAGAACCTTCGGATTGTGAGTCAAGAGCCTTACCCCTCGACCAGGAAGGCCATCGTTTAGCTTTGAAGAGTTCTACTTTCCATATACATTTGTTACTTAAATTTTAATTTATCTGCTACCGGTTTAATTACCAGTTGATGCCCAAGAAGCACAAAAAAGAATAAAGTCTAGTTCAAGTGCTCTCAACTGGTCGATCGCGAAGTAAATTTTGGTCAATCCTAATAATCAAGAAAGTGAACTTTACTCAAATTGGTTTTCCTAGATTCTGCTGTAAATGAGCGGCTCAATGGTCAATGTTTTGAAAAGTAAAAAAAAAAGCAACGAAAAATTCTTATAAGACTCTTGTTAGAAAAGTTGACCGCCATGAAAATTAAGATAAAAAGTAGCTACTAATCACAAAAATATGGGGAACCAATGAACGAATCCCCACATTATTTGATTGTCGTTCACATAATCAGAAATCAACGCCATCTTGAAGGTTAATTTGAACGGTTATCGCAATTCTCGGTCCGTCAAATTTTAAGATGGGTTGTTTGATTTGGAGATTGAATACGTCGCCGCTTCTCTTATCTTATATCCTACAATAGGTCTCCCAAAGTGGTTCGCTACGTATGGTGACTTAGCAGGAGCGCCCGGGTTCGTGAGGTGAGGTTTGTCTAGGTCTTGGCGGCATATGTGTTTGCCCAACTACTGCGTGGCGGGCCGGATCGGGAGACCTTTTTATCTCTCCAGACGGACTCTCTTGATCCTCCTTGTTATCCTGAGGGCCTCCTGTGTGGAGCATATTATGTAAAAAAAATCCTAAAGCAACTATTTTCGTTTTCTGGTTCCTCTCGTTCCCGAGTTTGGCTTTCTTTGGGTGCTAAATTTACCCAGCAGGACCAAAAAAAGCTCACAACATAGGACCTATGCATATTGGCATAGGTGTCATCCCCCCCATTAAAGTTGACTTTGAGAAATTCAATACCCAAATTTCGGTCGGGTGTCACCCCCCATCGGGTGGCACCCGGGGCGGGCCGCCCCCCCTAGCTACGCCACTGCCTATTGCCTATGCAGTCTATGCAGCTCTAAAAATGTAATATTCTGTATTTCAATTTCCAACGTTGGGCGTATTTTTTGCAACTTTCAATGTTAACGATCCCTGTTAACTGCCAGTTAAAATGGCGCACTTATAGAATAGAAAGTTTATGTAGGAGTCCATGATCAATATGATGTGATGATCCACGATTAACCCAATTAATCGAATATAAAACAATATCAATAAAACCCACGAAAAAAAACAAACAATAAAATCACAAGATGTTGACAAATAACTTAAGGCCCGCTGGTAAGCGTTCAAAAAGAAAAAGAAAGGGAGATATGTAAGAGGGAGCGCGCTAATATTAAAAAAATAAGTAGAAGTGAAACCTTCAGAAAATTAAAGTAGACAAGAGTGGGGAAGCTACAAGCACCTCACAAAGAGGAGACAGATTATTCTATTTCATTTTCTCGCAGGTTAAATACCACAGCTGTATGTGTTTGTCTCTATTTAGTGCCGCTTTTTCGTTTCATCGAGTTTCAAATCACAACGGTGCTAAAGAAGTTTTCACTTAAAAAACATGTGTGCAGTTCATACGCGGTAGAAGTGAAACCTTCAGAAAACTAAAGTAGACAAGAGTGGGGAGGCTACGAAGCACCGCTCAAAGAGGAGACCGATTATTTACGATGCACCGCTCAAAGAGGAGATGATTATTATTATTATTATTTTTTTTAAATTCGTTTATTCCAGATCTCGGGGAGGGTGGTGCAGTCCCACGAATTCCATATTATACATATATAATACATTAAATTAAAATATTTCAAGATGAAAGATATTTTTTTTTTACATAATGAAAGGAAATAAATAAAAGAAAAAATAACAATACAAAAATTAAAATAAAATTAAAAAAAAAAAAAGTTAACTTTTTGTTATATAGGTCATCAGGAAGTGGCTCCATCGCTTATAAATGGGACCCTGCCAGAAGTGGAATGCTGCCATCACAAGAGTGTTTTCTTTTTATTCCACCTCATTCTCTCGCAGGCTAAATCCTACAGATGTATTGTCCTGGAGATGATTATTCCACCTCATTCTCTTGCAGGCTAAATCCTACAGATGTATAATCCTACATGTGTTTGTCTCTTTTTAGTTTCGCTTTTTCGTTTCATCGAGTTTCAAATCACAACGGTGCTAAAGAAGTTTTCACTTACGAAAATAATGAAAATATTTAATAAAACACTAACCAAACTAACTAACTAACCATCACGCCATTTCCCGCAGGGGTAGGCAGAGAGGACGGACCGCCAATCCTTGCCTCGTTCACATTCATACATCGTCCCACACATGCTCTTCTATTATTCCGACTCTTCACATGGCCCGACTAAAGTATCTGATTCCTTGGTCGTGCCGTAATAAAACACGACTAGTAATAGAGCAAAAATCTCTCTTGAAGTTTTTCATACCTATAACCAGGGTTGCCAGGTCTTTTCCAAAAATATACCGAATAGTGAGCAAAAAAAAAGCAGTCAATTAATTGGAATAATCAATTTACGCAAGTACGTAGTCACCTAATGTGTAACACTAATTCGCGAAATGGCTTGAAAACAGTGAGCGCGTGCACGAAGCGGAAACATCGCACAAACTAAGTAAGGATGCTACGCAACATCGATTGCCGATCGCGTCAAATCTGATAGTTGAATCGCTTATTAAAAGAGAGAGAGGAGAAAAATTAATCAGAAAAATACCTAACCGCCCATACTTCGGTATTTTTGTCATACCGAACACCGAACATGGTGCTAAAATACCGAACGGTTCGGTAGAATACCGAACACCTAGCAACCCTGCCTATAAATAAGAAAAAAATAAAAATGTGTTTTTAATAATTTTCGGAGCAAACTTCGCAATATTTTCAATCGAGTGAATTTCATATAATTACCGTTTTGGTTGTATAAATGTATAGATATCATCTTCAAAAATAACGTATATTTTTTAAGAAACTTAAAAACAGAAATATTACGTGATAAATCGTTAGAAATGCGGAATGCGAGGGCTTAAAGAATAGAAAATTTATGTACGATCAATATGATGATCAATGGATTAGGTATCCCCAATTAATCGAATTTAAAATGCGCTTAACAATAACAATTGTAGCGACTCATCCACGAAAAAAACAAACAATACAATCACAAGCTGTTGACAAATAACCTGAATTAAGATAAAACATTATGATAAGACAACTAGGTACCAACAGAAGATATCGAAAGACAACCTAATGAAAGGATTGTTTGTTATGATTATGAATTTAGTTTTTCCTCGAATGAATGAATACACAATTGACGAAAACAATGTTTTATTGGTGTATCATAATATTTCCTACGCAATTCCATCATCGCATGTTGGAAATATTTAAAACAAAGAGAAAGAAAACGCAATTTCTTCAAAACAATACGATTATGCCGCTTATATAAAACACACGTGTCGTGCCGTAATGCATCCATTCTGTTTGCATAACTTTAATAAAAATAATATATCGCTCCGTTCTAATTATTCAAGCGATTGTCAGACTTGGAATCGTCAACTACTTTCTAAATAAAACACGACAAAAAATCCAACAGAACTCGTTGATTGTTGTAATTTTGTAAAGAATCGGATCGGTTGCATTATAATAATTAAATCCCCTCAGGCCTCAGACCACATTTTGTCAGTGTCAAAATATTTCCGCTTTACAATAAAATCCACAGAAATGGAATATTTCAGAACGTATCCGAAAACTAAAAACTGTTTTTGAAAGGTGATAAAATACAATTTCAAATTTTATAATTCAAAACAAACATATAATTTCGAAATTTAAAATTTTTGCATGGAAACATAAAAAATGTTTTGAAAATGGCTCACCTTACGTTTCTTCTAATTAAAATCACTGATAACCAAAAAAAAAACACATAGATATTTAGTAGACAAATGCATAATAAATGTTATTGTTTATTGTCTTCACTTTTTGTGGTTTCATGTAAAAAATCTATATATATATATAAATCAAAATTTGCCTGCTTGCGTGTATCTATGTAGGTATATGATATATCTTTGTATTGCTATATTAAGCATAGGAAATGTTTGAAAATATCAAAATACCTTCTTTAAGCCCCCGCAAAGGTTTCTGGATTATTACAAATTACAACCACATGTCTTAATTAGAAGTAAACTTGAATATGGAAGCACTATTTGGAATCCACATTACTGCAAATATCAAAACATTGTAGAATCAGTTAAAAAAATGCTAAGACTGTTATCTTGTAAATGTCAATTACATGAACATCTTAGATCATACGACATGCGACTTGAATACTTCAAAATTAATACACTTAAAATCAGAAGGCAATTGACTGATCTATTATGTTTATATAAAATAATTCACGGTCATCTTGATTGTGTCTTAGCAACATTGACATAAATGTTCCCAATTCCCATTGTTTAAGACGCCATATCTAATATGTTTCACCTGAATACATTTAAAAACAATATCGCATATTTTAGCCCTCTGACCCAAATGTGTCGACTGTATTTTTTTTTTTTTAAGTAATCGGAGACGGTTTACATATACATAGTTCCCGTGAGCACTTAGGCCATAGACCCATTGTACTTTCTCCCATTTTACCTCATTCCTTTGACAGTAACCCAGTCCCTTTTATAAAGTTCATCAGGATTGTCATTGGAAATGAAGCTATATCTTCTGGTTCGACAATGTGTCTTCCCAGGTCTCATTTCCCCTCTTCACTCCTCCTTGGTCCCCTGAAGGCCCCACGACGGAAGAGGGCTTCATCTCTCCTCTCCACTCCTTAGTTCCCTGAAGGCTCCACGATGGAAAGTCCACCTCCCCTTGGTTCCCTAAAGGCCCCACAAGGGAAGAGTCCACCCCACCCTGGCTCCCCGAGGGTCCCAGGCGGGAAGAGAACTTCATCTCTCCTCCTTGGTTCCTTAAAGGCCCCACAGAGGAAGAGTTCACCAAGATGGCCTTATTTCTCCTCTTCACTCCTACATGGTTCCTCGAAGGCCCCACATGGGAAGAGGACATCATCTCTCCACTTCATTCCACCTTGGTTCCACAGAGGCCCCGCGCTGGAAGGGTGCCCTTCCCTTGGTTCCTCGAAGGCCCCACAAGGGAAGAGTTCATGGAGGTGGCCTTAGCTCACCTATTCACGGTTTCGCCTCTTGGTTCCTCCTACGGCCCCAGGAAGGAAATCCACAGAGGTGGCCTCAGCACTCCTAGGTTCCCAAAAGGCCCCTAGTTTTCAAATGGTCCAATTTTTTTGTCCCACGAGTTACCAGGGAAATAGAAGGTCCACTCCAGCAGAGCCCTGAGTGCTGGAGTGAGGTCTAAATACTCCGAGATGCGACCTTGTTTCTCGGAGGCACCGTTCGTGACGCTGTTCCCCAGGACATTCAGCCTGAGCACGGTAGCTCACACCTTGGCTTGGGATGGCTATTGCAGGTTTGTGTTTTCCACTCCCTGAGCGATGGGTTCGCCACACTCCCTACGCTTCTGTCGACTGTATAATAAGATAGTGGGCTGAAGTAGATATTTTTGTCGATAATAATTTATATGGATTCAAAAAAATGCTCTGCGATTGCTGAAAAATATGTGCAAATTTATAATGTATCTATCATTTGTGTCTCTAATGATGTCTCTTGTCTTGCCTCTCTTTAGTTGTTTTTTGAGTAAACTTTGAATTTTAATAATTTTCTATTTCCAACTGTTTTTTGTTTTATTTTATCTAATTTTCATTTTAACTATTCCAAAACTAATCATTGTATTATTTGGCTAATTGATTTATTTAAATTTTTACATGAATACATAAATGTCCATACATCTGAAGTTTTTTAATTATTTCAAAAACTCTTGCGAATCTGTCAAAAAAGTCAAAATTTGAGAATGACATTTTGCAAAACAATGATTGTTAAATCAAAATTCAATTTTCGAAACTCTTTAAATTAATGAATTTATTTGAAGTACTCGCCTAATACTTTGAATCGAATCAAGAATTATAGATATTTTACATTAGGAACCTACGACAGGTATCAAATTTGATTGATTGTTTTTATAATATACAAAAATGAATATTTGAATACAAAAGTTGCAATGGGTGGCACGCGAGCTGTTTAAAAACTGAATGTACTGGGACTGAATATATGGAATGCGGGAGGGGGATGGGAGGGACGGGGGAGTGGGAGAGTGTATATGAAAGGCGGTGAAGGTGGAAGGGGAACGCGAGAGAGGAAGGGGACGCGTGAGGGGAGCGGGGACGCAGGGAGGAGGCGCGAGGACATACAGGGGAAAAAAATAATTTCTTTGAATATGCCGTTGCAACGCATGCCGGGAACCAGCTAGTAATTAATAAAAAATCAATTTCGTTCCGAAACTGTGGTTTCATAAAGGTGTAAATTTTACTTGTTTTGTGGTTAACTTTTAGATTTGAATATAAAGTGTGATGTTTTCTCTTATTTAGATCATATTTATCACTATGATAGTAAGGAAGACACAACGATTTCTATGAGACCCATACGAGTTAGCCTGAGGGAACAAATTAGCCTCAGGGGTTAATTAATCAATTTAGGGGGAAAACCTTGAAATATATTTTTATCAATGTCATTCCTTATCTTAAAGTAGCGAAGTAATGTTGATTCAATATTTAAGCAATAAAAGGTCAAGGAATTTCATCCTACTCCTTCACCTTTGGTCCGTTACAATCAAATCCAAGGTCATCGCAATTTTGAATTTTTTACATTATTTATTTTGATTTTCGGCCAGTTGATCGAATTTTGACTAGGCTGATACTCGGCTGATCACTATTTTATCAAAAGCTGAAACGGGCGGAAAATCAGCATTTAAGAGGAAACCTGGTCACTGAGAAATTTGTCACTGTCGCTCTTACTCCCCCGAATTGTGAGCGAAAGGAACAACTGCACTTCAGGCTGATAATACCTAAATAAAATCGTCAAAATCGAGGTTTTGTATTCCCCATTTTTCTCCACCAAAGATTTTTTTACTACCTGTATCCTGTATTAGAAGAAAATACTAAACGTCTGTATGTATTACTTAAAAAAAATGTATTGTATGGTATGTATATTGAACGTCTGTTGGATGGCGTTCAAACAAGGCAATTTTAACGATTTTTGGAGGGTCCAAACTAGGGATGTGACTTTTACATAAATAATCGATTATTAGTAATCGATCTTAGCATGAAAAATCGATTTATAAATAATCGATTTTTCTTGAAAATTTGTTATAATAATCGATTTTTCCCCAAATTTGTCACATTAAAATAAACGCGTAAAATATCTTTAATCACAGTTTTATTAATAACAAAATATTCAACAGAAATTATAAGTTTTAAATAAAATCAACCGAAGTTAAATTTATTTTTAAATAATCAACACAAATTACAAATTATTTGTTGACTCTGACTTCATTTAGTGACAAGTTTGATTAGAAATTTCAAATAAACTGCTTTCAAAGCGCAAAAGAAATGTCATCGTAGACGCACAGATAGCGTTAATAATAATAATACTTGGCTAGATACGATTTTAGATTATTAAAACGGGATATTTTGCATTCCAGGGTGAACTTTTTGAACAAGTGGAAGGAGTTGTGATGGGCAGTCCGTTGTCGTCAGTACTCGCCAACTTCTTTTTGGAGAAGTTTGAGGAAGTGGCACTCGACACAGCTTCGGCTGTTCCCAAAGTATGGTGGCGGTATGTCGACGATGTCTTCGCCATTTGGCTTCATGCAACAGAGAAACTGAAAGAATTTCTGGACCATCTCAACTCACTCCACGTTAAAATTAAGTTCACAATGGAGCTGGAAAATGACTCTAAGATCCTACCTTTTCTAGATGTGGAGGTGATGCGAAAAGAAGATGGTAGTCTAGGACACAATAGAAAACCAACTCATACAAATCGGTGTCTACATGCTGATTCCCATCACCACCCAGCGCAGAAGAGAGGACTTATCCATACATTGGTGACCCGAGCGACCAGAATATGTGAAGAAACAAAAATCGGAGCAGAACTTACAAAACTAACCGATGGACTGGAGCGTAACGGTTACCCAATAAGGCAGACAAGGCAAATCATAAGAGCCAAATCTGCACCAAACGAAGACAGAATTGAATAAGAGTCAAAGGGCTGCGCTTTCCTGCCTTACGTTGACAATGTGACAGACAGAATTGCCAGACTATTGAAAAAAGAACGACTGTCTTCGGAACCACGTCAAAAATACGAGACTTTTTGAGGCTTGCAAAGACCAAGTTTCCTCTGGAAACAGATGGGAGTATATAAACTCAGCTGTTCCGGATGTGATAAGGTCTATGTGGGCCAAACAGAGCGGACGATCTCCAAAAGGATATCGGAACACTTTCGAGCGTGTAAACTTGGCCACCCTGACAACTCGGCAATCGCCGAGCATTTAATTGAAACCGGCCATTATTTTGGATTTATTCCTGAAGTCCTGGGAAGACCTAAAACTCATAGAGCACGCCTGATTATGGAGGCAATTGAAATTCACAAAAATCCTATAAATATTAAAAGAGACGACGGAGCTGAACTCAATAGTTCTTGATATCCGGTAATTGACGGTTACATCAAGGCTAAACGCAAAAAACCATGTTGAAGTATATTGTAGCGCCAGCTCGTAGAGAAGTGGAGCTGGCGACACGGTATCGCTCCTAAGTAGATAAGTACAAACATCACCCCTAACTATTACACATCTGCCCTGATGATGGACACTGCAACGCTGTCCGAAACGTTGGCTAAAGAAGGAGGTAGCGTAACACGGCATAATACCCCAAAAACTAATAACAAAAATACTTGGCTAATTTATATAGCGCCGTTTTTGTGAGAAATCACCTCAAGGGCGCTGTACAGTACAAGTAAATATGTAATGTACGTCATGTTTTGTTTTCAAACATAACAGAGATTCGCGCTCCGGATTCCGGACTAATGACTAAGCGTAGCAGGGCAGCGAATGAAAAAATCGGCAGTGTAAAAAATATCGATTACTAATTAATCGATTTTTTTAGAAAATTTAAATCGCTTAACAAAATCGATTTTGGTTGGAGAAAAATCGATTTTTTTCATAATCGATTATTTTTTCACATCCCTAGTCCTAACTCCTATAAGAACTTATCAAAACAAGCTAAACGTACCGATACGCTACCGCTAGTGGTCGATATCTATATTATATTAAAAAAAATATTTGCACTAGTGTCAACATCCAGAGAGGAAATTGGGGAATACGTTTGTATGGACAAAACGCCGCCCGGTTTCCTCTTAACCCGTCAAATCTATTTGTTATGTTTTCGGAACAACTCATATAGGTCTCTCAGGAATCGTTGTCTCCATTATTATCATTTTTTATTATTTTTTATTATTTAAGGAGAAAACACAGATACAGATCATGGTTAGAAATAAGATCTAAGCGGTGTTAGAAAGAGAAAATACCACGCTTTATAAATGTTAACCACAAAATGATTCAAAAGTACACCTTTACAAATCCAAAATTTCTGATCGTAAGTTGAAAAAAATTTATATTTGAGAATTTTTTTAATAGATTTATTTTAAATGAAACGACAAAAAAGTAAGTTGACCATACCTAACTTTACATTTGCGTAATAAATTATGTATTGTTTTTATTTATTTTTTGTTGTCATTAATTTTAGTTACTTACAGAAAACATAAATTGAGCCATTTAATTTTTTTTTATGTTTGCATGCAAAATTTTTATATTTCAAAAATTACATTTTTATTTCGAATTATAAAATTTGGAAGCGAATTTCACTACCTACCCAACACAGTTTTTAGTTTTCTGATATATTCAGAAATATTCCATTTACTTGGATTTTATTGCAAAACGGAAATATTTTCGAATATAGGGGTTAACGTGAAGATTAATGCGAAATCACTATTTTCGATTACTCTTTACTACGAATCGGTGTACATTATAAATACAAAAAACATCTTTGGATAAATTTAAGATTTTCCTAAAGTTTACATTGAGAAGAATTAAAATAAAATTATTACTTTATAAAAAAACTAGCTGACCCGGCGAACTTCGTACCGCCTCAGAATCAATAGGTGTTGTGTTAAAGTTAACTTATTAGCTGAATTAAATTATTTTTTTTAATCAAGAGAAAAATTACACTATGAAGCGATTATCGATGCGCAACTGTCTGTGTTTTGTTTTGGACAGTACCAGAAATGGCGTTGTGTAGGGATTTATATTTTTTGTGATTCTCTTACTTTTCCACTTACGGGAATTGCGTTTCATTTTCTTTATACGTGTGAGGGAGATTTATTATAATTATTGTGTTTTTCCGTTGGAAGGGTGCAGACACACCTACGTTCACGTTTGTCTCATTTTCGACTGACGACATTTAGTGTGTAAGAAAGAGGGGCAGCATTATATGTCAGCAAAACCATCAGCGCATTGACATTTGACGTTTTTAAATTTTTGGAATTCACTCACTATTCAATATTATACTTATCACAATTTTGCAGCAGCTCTTTCAAAATATGAGAATTCGTTCCATGCAAAATGAAGGAGGAAAACAATTTTCTTCATAATTTTTTTTGTTCGTGAATTTTTCCGATGTTTTCATAGCTATTCTGTTAGTCGGGGCGCGGAGACAAGTCCAACAACTCAAAGATCATAAAAGTCGGTCCAGTCGTTCTTGCGTTATAAATGGTGTAACTAACCCGACTTTGTTTTATACAGGGTGTTAAGGGACGTACTTGACTTACTTTAACCAGTGATTCCTGACATTATTTGGAGTAAAAAATGTAAATAAAATTTTGGTCTCCGGTGACATTTTTGATGTTTTTTTATGTATTTTTTTTCTACAAAAATATAAAAAAAATGGTAGATCTTGGACAGTTGGAGGTGGGTTAGGGGTTGGTCGATTACTCGGCTGAGTGACCAGTAACGACATGCGGATTTTTTTTTGTTTGATTTTAAAGAAAAAAATTTGAAAAAAAAGTCACCGGAGACCAAAATTTCATTTACATTTTTGCTCCAAATAATGTCAGGAATCACTAGTTAAAGTAAGTCAAGAATGTCCCTTAACATCCTGTATATTAAGATAACATAAGCGTAAACTACTAAAAATGTATTTTTCATTAGAAATGTAAGAACACATGCAAGAAACCACTTTTTAAAAATAAGATTATATGGCTGAAATCTGACAGTTTCCATTGATTAACTATTTCTTTCTTATAAAATTATTCACAAAATAAATAAAAATCACTTTTGCGTCTAAAATCGTGACCTCTAAACTCCGTTTGCCAAGCGATTTTTATGGCTTTCACCTACAATAGTTGCGATATAATGTAAGAATACACACAATTTGTTGATCTGTTTGTCGATTTCGCCGTCAGTTAAATGTAACGGAGATTGAAACATCCAAATTCAAACATTCACTGCAGATTTTCACATTCAATAAATGTATTTTTAGTTAAAATATAATTGTAGATCAATAATAATAATTGATGTGCAATCGTCAAAATCTGAGTGTAAAAATCTAGATCGCTCTTGCCATTAGCAATTGCATAACAAAAAGCTGTTACGTTGCGTTACTTTCACGTAAATGTACGTTCGTTTGGCGCGGGCAAATTGTTTGAAATACTTTGTGTTGCATCAGTTATAATAATAATCTGGCTGAAAAATAATATCGCAGTTGGGAGAAGGCACCAGACAACACAGGCAAACGACAGAATACAGATAGAGATAGAATAAGAAAAGGAAAGTGAGCATTTCCCCGGACCCGGACTTACCTCTCTCGTGCATTTGATGGTGATGCGACAATGCGGCGCAACATTAGGACACGTGTTCTCGGAATTTGCCTCGTCTGAAAGATCTCCATCCCTTTAAAAAAAAGAAACATACATTAAGAAAAGTAACAAAGAAATGTGTAAGTTAGAATGTTACATTGTGTGCCAGGCAAAACCGTGTAGTTTATTTACAACACGTCGAAAATACATATGAAGAAGATGAGAGGGAGATATGTATATACACACGTAAGAGGGAGCTGGCTGATATAAAAAATGATTATAATTAATAGTAAGCGAAAATCAAACTCGATAAATGCATTGTTTATTTGTATGTTTGTCCTTCTTTCACGTCGCAACGGAGCGACCGATCGATGCGATATTTAACAAAGGGAGAGTTAGAGGATTGAGAAGTGACATAGGCTACTTTTCATTCCCGTGGGAAATTTATTTGTGCAATAATTTCTTCCTAAAACCACGCGGGCGAAGCCGTGGGTAAAAGCTAATCATTTTCGACAAAGAGTGGAGATAACTGAAAAACCTACAATTTGTCCAATTTAGTTATAACCGATTTAAATACATAAAAAATGGTAATTGAAAATAGATTTATTTTAGTAAAAAACCTAAGTCTTAAATACGGATTGACTATTTAAATACACTTAAAATGTTGGGAAGGGTGACGGGTTGTTCAATTTAAACAATTCATCAAATTTCAAAGTTTAAATTAAAGTTCTATTGAAGTTATGATATTATTTTATCATGGGCCGGTTGTTTCACAGTACTTGGATAATAACAGAACTTAAAAAAACCTTTCACAGAACTCGAATATTAACTTTCAAATTTTATGAATTGTTCAAATTCTAAAAAACAAAACAATCCGTCCTTAGTTTTTACCAAAGAAAGAAAGTAAAATAAAAATATTGTTTATTCCATACTGTGTAAATATTCTTCAATAAGAAAAAGAGAGCTTAAACTCGGGCGAAGCCGGAAACTAATATTTATATCAACAGCAAATATATAATCTGGATTAAAGCCATATTACTAAATTTGGGAGGCGGGAATTACCGCCACTCTGCGAACCATCTATTGTATAACCAACACCACTGCCACAGGTCACCCAAGTAGTTCGCTACGTTTGGGGGTCTTAGCACGTTAGCAGGGGTTCACGACTTCATGAACCTTTTAAGCTCTCCAGCCGGACTATTTCGACCAATCGCCTTGCACCGCAGTGGGAAGGATGGATTCATGCGTTCGTCACTCCTGTACACATTGACTCCCAGATTCCAACACATCCGTTATACCATTTTCCTTCCCAGAAATTCCTCGTCTTCTTTTCTCTTAATGTTTTTTTACATTATTATCCCAAAGATGAGTCTACATACTACATATAAAAAATATCGATTACAGCTATGTTATTAAGAGGGCATTACCAGAGAAAACCAGAAATATGTCATTTTCAAATCAGATTTTAGACGTATTGACTCTTTTCCACAAAAAATTATAAATGGATTTCGAAAGATTCTTCTTTTATCTAGCATTCGCATGTAATAAATTTTTAATATATTTTTTAAATTTTTAGTATAATAAGGTTATTCCATAGGTCGTTGGCAGATTTGTTAAATTTTCAAAAACGATTTTGTATTATACCACACCCATTTCAAATAATATAATTATGCAGTAAAATAAATCAATATATTATCTAGCAAACGCATGTTTTAGAATTTTAATTTTAGTTTCAATAAAATTATTAAAAAATATGTACGTACATGTGTTTCTTCACGAAAATTGGTCCATTTGTGTATTTATTTGCGCACTTAAAAACTAATATATTTCAGATTTTTTTAACATTCTTATTAAATTTAGACATTATTGAAAAATGATAAATACTTATAATCAAAAAATAATTACAAAAAGTACATTATTTTTATATTTTTATCATCACGCCTTTCAGCATTTTTGGATGAAGGTATAAATTAAAGCTAATTTGGATTGAAATAAATTCGATACTGAGTTATAATTTAAAAAAGCCGGTACGGAGAATAATTAATCTTTCTCATTGTAACCGCCCTGCACGATCGTAAGAACAACTTTCGACGAAATGTGGATTTTCGTCCGCTGGCTGTTTAAACGCTCTTAAGGCTCTGCAACCGGGCCCGAAAAGAAAAAGATGGAGAGATACGAATTTACGAATGTTAGAGGAGAGCGCTAATATTTACAGCGACAAAATCGATGCGAAAATTTCGAAAATGTTTAATAAAACACGACTCTCTTAAAATAGAGCAAAAATCTCGCGGGCATTATCTTAAACAGCATTTAAAGAAACACTGTGAATTTTTTCATACATATAACTTGTAAAATAACTGAAACAAACGTGTTAATAATAATTTTTGGAACATACTTTGCGATTTTTTTCTATCGAGCGAATTTTATATAGGTAAATTGCGTTTCGGCGCGGGCAAAGTCTAGATATTATCTTCAAGAATAACATATATATTTTTAAGAGCTTTAAAACTTACCGTGTTTAAGGGAAATATGTAATAAATCGGTACAAATCCGGGTTGCGGGCCCTTAAATGACATAACCACTCGGACCCATAAGCTTTTTTACACGACATTGTAACATTACTAGACATACGAAGAAGTATGAGGAGTACCTGAGTTGTTAAGTTATTAGTTTTTGTTATTATTCCACACATTAGGTACGAGGTACGAGTATATGGAAATATTCCATTATCACACTCGTAGATGAGTGGTTGCGATAAGAAGCGAGTGCACTAAAATTATTGCTAAAACTATTTAGTTTATAAGATACGAGTAGTATCAGAAACAGAAAGGCCCCTCGAGACAACATTTAACAAAAATTAAGTATTATTAATTATAGTATTACAGGAGGGGGCACAACTCTTCAAATGCAATTGAATTTTATTCACAGAACAGTGAACTCGTAATTTGGTCGACTGGAAAGCTTATCACCGGTGATCAGCGGTACAAAAGCATTCTGAAATGCGCTTTGGAATTGAAATTATTCCTGAAACCATAATGAAAAGCGCTGCAAACAAGAATTTACTTGCCACACCGATGACTCAATGGTTTGTTTGCTTCTGAAATTAATGACGATATCGTTCCAGTCTGATGATTCTGCTAGATCTATTCAAAGGTATTATTTTAGTCCGGTTTGTCTATGTTTATTTGAACACTTTGATATCATTTAAATATTAGGTAATGTTATATTAGTTTCGTCATGTAAACTCGAAAGCCGTACATAAAAATATATATTACTAGCGAGTACCCGGTAGGCGTTGCAAGGCCACTCAAATATAGTGTTTATATTTTAATTCTGTTTATTGAAGTCCTTTTAGATACACAATATTTTTGTTTTTTCCGTCTGGTGGGTACACAGGTACAATCAGAAGGTTTTCCGACCGGAGAACAGGCCACGTTGTAGCTGTCAGTGTGAGAAGCATGGGTTTTCCATATTTACCCCCTGCTATCCCCTACCGTTACTATGCCTGATTTGCAATCTCTCCCTCTGCCTCTCTCTGGTCCCTTTCCCACCCCCTCCTGCGTTCCTCTTCCACCTCACCCCTCCCTCACCACCTCCCACAAACCCCCTCGTTCGTTCCCGTTCCTCCTCCCTGATTACTCCTCCCCATCCCTGCAGCTAAACTATATGAAATACGTACATTTTTCAAACAACTCGCGCGCCACTTAAGAGATTTATTCAAATGTCATAACGCCAAAGCTCACTATTATATATGGAAACATTAGCGGATATGCGCATAACAACTCATCAAAGTTTCATCGCAATCGGATGAATGGTGTAGGAAATAATTTCATAACGCCAGAGCTCCCCATTATATAAAGAAATCTTTGCGCGCACAACCGCCAAAGTTTCATCGCAATCGGTTGAATGGTTTAGAAACGCTCAAAGGACAAACAAGGAAACAATGATTTGTATAATATATTAAATGCATTATTTTAGTGCGTTGAATACACCGCGTTGTCAAAGTGCAGAGGATGATTGTGGAATGATTTAAAAATCGTAAACAGCAATAAAGGTACCCACAATTTTTTAGTTGGTCGAAAAAATATTTTTGAGCCCACTAGACTGCGGCTTAGAATGAAAAAAATTGGGCCTGTGTTAATCGGACCTGTGGCATAGTACGTAGGCGTTAGAAAAAAAACAATTTTTCTTTGGAATTTCACGAATAAATCCATTGAAGTTTCGGAGAATGAGCGTGAAACATAGTTTAGATGTAATGTCGAAACACCGAACGAGTTTGAGATGCAGCAATTTCTTGCTGCACTTTTCAAACACACTAAAAAATGATGATGTACCGTGTTTGTATTCTACTTTTAAAAATATCTCCGGGACTGTTAAGAAGAGTTAAGCCGCACTTCCAGCCTCCAGTGTTAGATGCGGCTGCAGTCATTAATGCACCGGAGTGGGGGGTATTTATAGATGTCGCTATCAAAGACAAAGGATACAACATTCACATCCACAGCCATATACCATACACCATACCAACATTGCCGACACCGGGTAGGAGTGCAGAGCCGGTAGGGTTACCAGATCAACACAATGTCCTCCATACATAATATGTGAATAGAGGATAAAGATATAATAACAATTGGATATTTGTAAAGCGCCGATTTTGTTAAAAAATATCTCAAGGGAGAAAATGAAATGAAAAACATTTTAGGAAATCACCTTAGATATTAAATTAATTGGACCGGTAGTTTTGGGAGAGCAGAGAAGGAAGGGTAACAACATTAAAACATTTATTTTTATTTTGCATGAGCTCCACACAGGAGGCCCTGAGAAAAATAATTTTCCTGACGGCCTATGTCATCTTTGGAGATGCTGTGTAGGGGTTTTTTTTACGGAATTGAAGGAGAGGAGAGTTCTGGGAAGGAAAAGGGTTTAAGGGGTGGGTAGGAATCTGGGGTTCAGTGTGTCCTGGTCATCCACCTCCAAGACCTAGACAAACCTCATGCCACGAACCCGTGCACCCCTGCTAAATCACCAAACGTAGCGAACCACGTGGGTGACCTATGGCAGAGGTGTTGGTTATCCAATAAAGGTTCCCGGGACGGCGGTACCCATTCCCGCCTCCCAAATTGAAAATGTTCTACGCTTCACCCGAAATAGAATAATAAAGGATTTTTCCAATGTTATTATTGTTATTAATAATACTATTCTTAAAAAAAGTGCCTTCTATAAGAGATCCAGGAATCTCTCTTGATTCTAAATTCATTTTGGATATAGGTAACACATTAACGACATGAAGTGCTAATCACTTATAATGATTGGATTTATTCGCAGAATTTATGTATACCTTGCAAATACGAAAAAATGTAGGATCGGTAAAAAAAATCGACTACCTGTATAAAAATATTGAGTGTGCTGAAGTAGATATTTTCGTCGATAATCTACATGGATTCAGAAAAAAAAATCTGGGATTACTAAAAAATATATTGTGAAAATTGTATTATGAATCTCCAATTATGTCTCTTTGTATTATTTGTCATTTGAGTGAACCTTATTCTTAATTATTTTTTATTTAATCTTTACTTAGAAACAATCTCAAGATTTACAAATGTATAATTTGATGTGTTTATGCAATTTTTAACCTATTTGTGTATTAACTGAGTTTTTATAACTGGATTGTATTCATGTGAGTGAGAACATCTGTACAAAGCCAATATAAATAAATGTTAATGGAGGATAAGACTTATAATGGTGGACAATATGGTATTACACGTATTTGAAATGAAAAAAAAAAAACAATTTACGAAATGAATTCTCTTTAATTTTCATACTTGTATACCCGGCCACGCTTTGCTGTGGCTAACGAAACACTACGCCATCTACTAGATGGAAACCCAATCTTTATAACCACGATAAATTAACTCACACCGCCATAAGTTAATTTGCATACAAATCAAATCTACACCGCCCGCTTGTCCTCCACATACAGACATTTTCCTTTAATTATATATTTCAACCGTTTTACACAAAACCTTGACAAATTATATGCCTAAACCATCCTCATGAATCATCTATTGGAGAAAACCGCAAGAAAATCCGTTTAGTAGTTTTTGATTTTATCGCGAATAGACAGACAGACGCGGCGGAGGACTTTAATTTATAATATGTAGAGATTAGATATTTTTAACGTGCATATGAGGGAAATATAACAATTTTTGTATGATTTTTTAGTAGAAGTTGTAAACACGTTTAGGTAAAACTCACTGCACGACATGTTTTAAATTATATTGTGTTAAATAATTTATTTTACAGATCCCACCGACAAAATACTCTCTCCGCAATGCTATTGTACGAAGAACAAAATCAGAGTGTGCAATTCACACGCGGTAGAAGTGAAACCTTCAGAAAACGAAAGTAGCCAAGAGTGGGGAGGCTACAAAGCATCGCTCAAAGAGGAGACCGATAATTCGATCTCATTCTCTCGCGAGCTAAATCATAAAGATGTATGTTTTTTGTCTCTTTTTAGTGTCGCTTTTTCGTTTCATAGAGTTTCAAATCACAAAGGTGCTTAAGAAGTTTTCACTTCAAAAACCTATCACTTACTAATTTGAAACGGAGAACAAAGGAAATCAATCCGTTTCTAAAATGTGTGGAGGACATAATTTTTAAGTGGAAAAGAAGGACATATTTTATCCACCTTTTGGATACCATCTGGTAACCCTGAGACTGGAATTGGGGAAGCGACTTCGGAAGTGCACTGGGAATCCATTTAAATGAGTTTAGTTAAGTTGTTATACAAAGCATTGTTCTCGTGGCTTGTACCCAGTGCTAGTGAATGGTATCTACATCACGTTGAGACAGAAGAGCTATTTGGTATTCAGATTTCAGACATCAACATAGATAATAACATAATAACAGTAATAACAACTATGCTAGATTCGAACATAAACTGTGCAACACAACATTGTGACGAAACTTAAACCAATATAAACCCTGAGAATTATAAATGGGTAAAATCGAATGGGTTTTTCAGACTTAGAGATTTTATTGATTATTCATTGTCATTTTTATTATTTACTAGCTGGTACCCGGCATGCGTTGCAAAGCCATTCAAAGAAATAAGTTGATTCTCCCTGCATGTCCTTTCCCGTGCGTCCCCGTTCCCTTCCCCGCATTCCCCTCCCACGTCTCTTCCCTCTCCGCTATCCCCACCATTTTTTATTAAAAATACATACAAAGTTACACAATTACATAAGGTTTTAACGAAGAAACAAATAAATTGCATTTCCTCACCATAAAGAGACAATGCTCTTGTGTTTGGTGAGGGAATTCTAGCTCAATTAGTAAATAAAAGATCGTGTAAGTTACTCCTTCCCCTGCCTTTCCTCCCTGCCGCTAAAATATGTAAAATATACATATTATTCATAACGCCAGAGCTTATCATTATATACAGCCCATGTTACTCGTTGATAATGTAGCTTTCTATTGGTGAAAGAATTTTTAAAATCGGTTAAGTGGTTTAGGTGTGAAAGCGTAGCAAACAAACACACGCACTATCGCATTTATAATATTAAGTATATGGATTCACTGGGAAGATAATAATTAAATAATAACAGTAGTTAAAAACCGGCTCCACAGGTTTTTGCTGTTAGGCCCTGAGGAATACCATAGGTCACCTAAGTGGATCGCTTCGTTTGGTGACTTAGCAGGGTGCCCGGGTTCATGGGATGAGGTTTGTCTAGGTCTCCCAGATTCCTACTCACTCCATATTTTTCCCATCCAGAACTTCCTATCCTTATTTTTCTTAAAATACCCACCGCACAGCATCCCCAAAGATGACATAGACCCTGAGGGAAATTATTACGGATAGGCGGGCGGCGTGGTTTTGATTTGTATAAAAATCTACATTTTTATTCCAAGGTTGATGACACTTGACCTTCAAAACGAGACAAATATCACTGTCTACAAAACCACCCCATCCATTTTCCCACCCCCTAAAGCAGTATCTTGTCTAGGATCCGTTTGATAGATTCTCTCATCTTAACAGACGGACTGCAATCTTTAGAGTATAGGCGTCAGGTGGGAATGCTGTCCTTGTTCTACCGGTATTACAATGGAAGATGCTCCGAGGAACTAGCATCATTGATCCACGCGGCACCGGTGCATAGTCGGGAAACACGCCAAACACGCGCCCAACATTTGTACACGGTTGACATTACTCACATGAGAACGGGTCGTTTCTATGACTCGTTCTTGAGTTCAACGGCTCGGCTGTGAAATGATTTTCCGGCCTCTGTGTTTCCTCCCTCCTACAACATGGGTCTCTTCAAGACCCTTGTTCACTCCTTCCTTTCCTCAAAAAGACCCTCCACACAGCATCTACAAAGATGATATAGGCCCTGAGGGAAATTATTTTCCTCAGGGCCTCCTGTGTGGAGTTAATTTAAAAAAAAAAATCTTGATACTTTTGATAAAATTTTGCACACTTTCAAAATAAGAGGGAAATTACTGTCCACATCTGATTTCGAAAAACTCTGCATAAAGTCTGGGCAACGCCAACAGTTATATATTATAATATTTTTCAGGTTCTCCAACAGTTATACACAAAAATATTATGAAGAAGATTACAAAATTTAAGAAAAAAAAGTGCATCGGGGGCAGTTTTATTATATTTTGACGTATGTTAAAAGATATTTTCTGAACTTTCTTATCCATGTATCTACATAGAGAAGTTTAATTAATAACAATCATATACCAAAAAATTCAAAATGAGTTGATGAGTCTAGATATTCTGGACAATGGAGAATAGTATCAATAATTTTGAATCGATTGAGGAATAATTATATTTATTATTTTAAATTCTGTTTCACCTGAGTTTACGGTTAATAGATGAGTGCACAAATGAGTGATTCGATAAATTATTCAATATTATTTAATGATATCCCGACCATACCGTAAACCCACAAACCGGTTTCGGTACGACAGTGTCTTTATCAGGGCAGATATAAACTCCGGTCATTCAATCCGTTCGTCAGCTTAGTAGGAGATTTCCAAATGTCTATAAATGTAAAATTTAAGGCCAATAAATATGTCGACATTCACAAAGGTGATTTTTTCCAAGTGTGTGAAAGCGGGGAATAGGTGCATGAACATGAACATGTATCTAACTACCCATTGTAGATATACAATTTATATTCATATTTGCCCTGATTAAGGCGGTCACCGGACAACTCAGAACCTCATTTGAAAAGTCATTAAAAGTAATGAAAATTAAAAAAAGGTTAAATAGGTTATGTTGGGTCAGGGTTATGGACGATTTAAAGATTATTTTTTTCACAACTTTCAATGACTTTTGAAATAGGTGTTGAGTTGACTTTATTCCGAGTTGGCATGGAACCGATGAAGGCAGAGCTAGGTTACGCCGAAAGGCGTGTTGTAATAACTTTTTTGTATTGTGATTTTCACAGACTGACGAGAAAGTATAAAAGAAGCCATTTCAATGTAACAAAGTGGAGTTACATATTAATCCAAATAGAAACAATACGAGCCCGTATAAAACATAGCAATCTGCATCTGCAGCGTGCGAAAAGAAGGGGACAGAATATGACACATTCATTGAGTTTAATAAATCAATAATGGTGTAAGGCCACTCTACGGATGGACGGTTGCATTTTGCCTTGTGTTGATTAACTCAACTCCTTGAAACTGTAGATATACACAGTTGGTGCATACTTACACAGTACAACACAGTTACCAGTTACACAGTACACAGTTGTACACAGTATACGTGCTTCCCACAGTACTGACACTGCAGTGTCAAATTCTCAAATATGAACTAGAGAATCTACAAACTTCGGACATCCAAATCCCCCAAGCGAGTCACGATTAATTTGAATTTCCGCAAATAGACGGCCATAAGTAAAAACACAAGTGTGCAGTTCACACGCGGTAGAAGCGAAACCTTCAGAAAACTAGTGGGTAGGCTATGAAGCACCGCACAAAGAGGAGACCGATTATTCTTTAGCTTTAAGTAAACCATTACATTGCTTAGGAAACATGTTGGTTTTTTGAACAAAAAAAGTGGTTAAAACTAAGTATTTAATTAATTCCGAAAAAATAAAAGTGGCGTAGCTGGGGGGGGGAGGGGGGGGGGAAGCTCTATGGCTCCCCGTGGAGTGCCCCGAAACGGGAAAATTTTCTCGAAAGGCCAAACTATCCTATATTTATGGAGAATTTTTTTTTATCCCAGAAATTCGCTAGCCACTCCAGGAAGGACCATTTTTACACATTTGACTAGGTGTAATGTTTTTATTTTTAATTAAGTCGAAATTTGCGTATTCAATTTCTGAAAAATTTTAATTGGGGGGGGGGATGACACTACGTTATCCGCCCCGGGTGCCAGCCATGCACCACTGTTTTCAAGATTGCACCACTCAATTTTACAAGGTTACTGCAACATCTAAAAAAAAACTTTTTTTCAAATTTTATAGTTGAAGGCTAAACCGCAACAGTGGACAGTAATTTTGAGTTTCTAAAAATATTATAAATCGTATTTTCAAATTGAAATACATTTGGAACACAATGGCCATTACAAACACTAATTAACAAGATTTTAAATCGTATGGATAAATCACCCGAGGTATGGATAAACTAATTTTTAAGCACCCCAAGAAATTTTTATTTTAGGAGGCGGTATGGGTACCGCCTCCTAAATAAAATACTACGTTTGGTTAATTAGCAGGGGTGCCCGGTTCATGGGGTCTTGGCGGCACATGCGCTAGCCCGCCTACTGCGTGGCGGGCCCGATCGGGTGAGACTGGTTGATGGAGACCTTTTTACATCTCCAGCCGGACTCTCTCGACCTACCATCTCGTACCGCAATAGGGGGGATGGATTCACAAGTCCGTCACTCTTGAATACATTGACCCTAGATTCCTACGCACCCGTCATACCTTTTTCCTTCCCAGAACTTCATCTCCTTCCTTTCCCTAAAAAGACCCTCCACGCAGCATCCTTAAAGGCTACATAGGCTCTGAGGGAAACTGTTTTCTTCAGGGCCTCCTGTGTGAAGCTAATTTAAAAAAAGTTAAAATAAAAGATGGGAATTAGAAGTATGTTAGTAAATTGATAGAGAAAATATTTCTGGCTGTGAGTTAGAGAAGGCGGATGCAGTAAGCTCATTCATTTTATGTGTTCCGAGATAATATCATTGCCTCTTATGAGAGCCTGGTTCTTGTTTATAATGTCTTCATGAGATGTCGGCAAACGTAATGGTCGCTTTTATATCGTATCTAAAAAGAAGAATTACCCATATAAACTAGAATATTTTATCATAACATTAAAACATGTAAGAATGAATTCTTTGATATTACTTTGAACAGATAAAACACTACGAGTAGAGTAGTTGTCTTCATTTAATTAAATATTACAATTTGAGGTTTTACCCATAAAGTTAAAAACAAAAATAAATATTCATCCTAGACATGCAGAAAAGTCAATAGATGTCACATATTAAAAATAAAATGGATACAAAATTATCACTTTCTAGAAGCATTTAGTTCGGGTTTGAATCTTACTATTGCAGCCAATTTACTTATTGCAGCCAATAAAATATGCGTTAAGAAAATCTTGGTAGTTGTTAGTCGAAGTATGATACAGTTAAAAATGACCGAATCGGATAGGGACGCCTTAGCTTAGTTGGTAAAGCTGTGTCCGGAAAGCCGAAGGTTCTGGGTTCGAGTCCTAGAGGTGCCAATAAATTGTCTTCATTTAAAATAAATAAATATTTAGGCATCGGATTATATGCATTTTCGTATTTCACTGACGAGTCTACAACGAGCATTACGATGCTTAATGGACGTTATATTAAGTTAATTTACCAATTTAATTATTGGAAAATTAACTGTTAATATCCGAATAATTAAACTGGGACCTCAACGGTCACAATTGTCGAATTAAAACTACACTCAGAACCAGTGTTGCCAGGTGTTCGGTATTTTAGCACCATGTTCGGTATTCGGTATGACCAAATATATTGAAATATAATAGATGTGCTATCTGCAATTTTTACTAGGTGGGACTACGCTTCCGGGTGTCGCCGATATTGTTTACCAATGGGTGATTCCATTATCGCGGGTGCAACATTTAGACTAATATAAAGCTTCTTAATAATAAAACAATTTTTTTTAATGAAATTATGATTGGAAGATCTACATTTAAACATGTTTACTTTTTATTAGTTTATAAGAATTTTATTGAAATATTTAAATAGTCAGAGGAGAGGTTCAAAGTGCGATCGCGGGTGCAACCAATTTGGCCCACCCTTTCCAGATCATAAGACAAAAACAAAAAAGTCTGTTAATTGTGATACATTTATTATGTTATGCCTTGATATTTCGTAAGGCGTTAAATTAATCAACCAAAAAATTAAATAAATATATAGAAAACAAAAACAAGCAATGATTTTTAGCTTTTCAAATAATCGCGGGTGCAACATCAAATTATCGCGGGTGCAACTCGTCTAGTTTAAGTGTATATAAACATCAATAAACCCTGATAGAGGAACGAAATAAGAAATCCAACAATGCTTATTACTAATCAGTACACTTCTTGGTCATTTATGTTAATTATTTCTTTTCGGTTACGTCAAAATTCGCCGAAAATTCTATGAACATATTACATTCATCAATCCTTTTCAAAAACAAAAATTTGTTTTTTTTTCTTATTTTGTAGAATTCCTTTTTATATTTTGTAATTTGTAAGAGGTTCCAGATTGTTACCATCCCAATCACTTTCTGTTTCAGTGGTGGTTTTCGGAGATTTCAAAACCAAGTGCATTTGAGATGAGACAGTGGAGGTTCGCGCCACGGAAATGCTATCGCCGTCTTCAGATTGAAAGAAATGTTTCGATTGAATGCCTGATTTATTTTTCAGCCCTCCCCATTTATCATCCAACGTGACCATCTTTTTTTAACTGCTTTTTTTTTAAATATAAAGATGATGTTTCAGAGAGACTGCGTGCCAAATCATAGAATTTCTATAAAAAGCTGAATATAATATAAACATACCTATTAAATATAAATCACTAGTAATACGCAGCATATATTATTATTGAAGGCATAAAAAATAATAAAATATATGATAAATCACACAATAAGGGCAGTTGCACCCGCGATTCTAACAACACAACCGCGGGTGCAACCAATTTGAGTCAACGTTTATTTCAATTTAGCTAACATTATGCTCTTAAAAACGTTTTATTCAAGTTTGCCTGTGTTTTCTTCTTACTTCAAAGTTTCAAAACGTTAGCACCTTATTTCTGTGAAAAACGTAAACTTTTATATCTTTGCTATCGCGGGTGCAACAAGCTAACAGTGACTTTTTGTTGTCAATGATGCTTAAAAAATAACAACAAGTACTTACATCTTTTGGCACATAAGAATAAATTAATATTGTCACTACACGTTTAGCAGTAAAACATAACTTGAAACTATCGGTAACAGCTGTTTCGCGCCAGTGTTGCACGGTGTGATTTTGCAGTTTATATACCGATTCTTCGAATGATAAAGTTTCCAAGGGCGCCGAAAATTTCAATATGAAGTAACTTCCAATTTTTTTATTATTAAATTCAGTGCCGGCAACCCGGGCGTTTATTTATTATTAGTTATGTACAACATGATTTTTTTCCTTACCCTCCTCACTAGACAAAGTCTGTTCTGAGGCTGGTAACTAACAATTTCTAATTACATAAAAAAACAAATAAGTGGTAAAACAAAGAAAAAAAGAAACATATATAATATTATAGTAAAAATAATAATAAAAAATAAGAGGAAAATCAGAGAATTTAAAAACAGAGTAGAAAATAGAAAATATAAAATATTAGATATTAAGAATATTACTTATCTCTCTTCTTTCCTTGACATTCAACCAGTTTAAAAATCTTTTGAAAACCCAGTTCAAATTATTAGATGCGACGTAGGTCTTTGTTTGGGCTACAAACTTATTGAATATATATGGTGCCAAGTAAGATTCATGTTTTTTTGCAAAATTTGATTTGATATATGGTACTTGTAGTTGATTGTGTGTGTTTGCTCTTGTGTATTGCGAGTGAGTTATGAAGTGTGGTGATATTTTTATGCAGTTTTTGTAGATGATCTTCTTTATGAATAGTTTATTTATGTCTAATAGGTTATTGTTGATCATTATCTGTTCTGTCGGATGTTGATAAGGCTTTCTAAACATAATTCTGATTATTGTTTTATGATTACTTTTAAGTGATTTGAGGTGAGTCTCTGCAGCTGCTCCCCATACTGAAATACCATACATTAGAATACTTTGACAGAGTGCGTAATATATATTTTTTAGCTGAGGTAGTGACATAATGTTTCGAATTGTTTTGAAGATGTAAGAGAGTTTCCGTATTTTTTTTGTAATTAAGTTAATTTGGAGATCCCATTTTAAGTTATTGTCAACAGTTAAACCGAGATATTTAATATTTTGCGCATAATATTAACCTTCTTCTTTATCTGATATCAAAAAAGTAACAAATACTACGATTTAAAAATTACTGTCGAGAATCGTCTATGGCGGAATCGCCCCAATTAACAAATAAACTAAATAGATGAATAATTAACGAATAAACCAAACGAACGTTAAACTAAATGAACGAATTCTTTCCATATTCAAACTATATTGTTAACCAAAACTAATGCGCACCTTCAAAAAATCAACGACATGAACAAATTCTTTTCGTATGCAAACTACCCTGATTAGGTCGTAGTCCGCCGACAGTTGCGCGGACATCATAGCATATCTCTTTTGTATTTGAATATCTTTGGGTATGAAAAAAATACCGAAGTATGGGCGGTTCGGTATTTTTTCTGATTAATTTTTCTCCCTAATAAAGATTCAACTGTCAGATATGACGCAATCGGCAATCGATGTTGCGTAGCATCCCTACTTAGTAGTGATGCAACGAATACGAATACGAATATTCGTATTCGCCGAATAGTAGACATTTACCGAATATTCGTATTCGGCGAATATATATTTACGAATACGAATACTATAAAAAAAACTTTTGAGTTAATAAATTGTCACAGAAATGTCAAAATGTCAATGGATTTTGTGGCACTGTACTATGAACCTCGAATTTTTCATTTAATACGCCTTCTCTCTCTTAGTAGTTTCAGTATTTGACAGTCGATAGCACAGGTCAAGTGCAAGCATATTGTTACACGTGAGTTAGCTGCGAAGTAAAAGGAACTAAATTTAAATAAAATGTCCTCTCGTAAACGTGATCAAAGTGATATATGGAAACATTTCGATAAATTTCTGAGTAAGTAGCTAGCTATGTAGTGTTTGTGTTTGCTTTTCTTTTTTTATTACTCTGCCAAGTTATTCGTATTCGTATTCGCCGGATAGTAGGTTTGATATTTGTATTCGTATTCGTAAAAGTAGTATTCGTTGCATCACTACTACTTAGTGTGTGCGATGTTGCCGCTTCGTGCACGCGCTCACTGTTTTCGAGCCATTTCGCGGATTAGCGTTACACATCAGCCTAGCGATTCCGTATTTTTTGTGAGATCGTTATTGGATAACGGACGTTATCTTCTGTCAGATTTGTGTGAATTTTACGTCACATATTTTAGTTTAGATCGATTTAAACATGAATTCCTGCAAGTACGCATGATTATTTACTCATTTAATGTACGTTGTACATAGAAAACGCAAATAGAAGTCATAAAAATCACACAAATCTGACAGGAGATTACGTCCGTTATCCAATAACGATCTAAAAAAAAATACGGAATCGCTAGGCAGGTGACTACGTACTTGCATAAATGTGGTTATTCGAATAATTTGACTGCTTATATTACACCCCCCCCCCAACGCCGGTTTTGATTTGCCAAGATACCACCGACATCTAGGGAAATTTCACCTCGAAATTTTTTTTTGCTCACTGTTCGGTATGTGTTTGAAAAAGACCTGGCAACCCTGCTCAGAACATGAAAATGGTTTTCTTTGATTCTGGCAGCACATACATAGTCTGCAACTAGAATATTATAACTGCACTTCAAATAAGAATTTAATTAATTGTCGTAGTCTCGTCAGGTAAACACGAAAGTGCGTACAATCCAATTGTAATTTATTACGAATGAATGCGCTATTGTTACTTAAATAAGCTGCAACGGTGTAGTGAATAAGAATCATTTAATGAATTTTCCGAGCTCAATCTCACAACATTATGGTTTGTAAAGATTAAACAAAGAACAACTGCCAAAGTGCAGAAGGTGCATCACGCGCTTAATGAATATAAATACGACGTGTTTTTACAATTAAATACTAAACGTGAGTTTAGTCCCCAGAGTTCTGTTCTGGAATCTAACACCTGGTTATCTGGGTAAGGAAAAATAACGGTTTGAGTGGGTACCTACCACGGACATATGAATTGAATTCTGATGTCTATGGTACCTACTACCTACCTATCAGTCACTAAATAAATATGTTTTGTGGTGTTCCCTTCATTAGCATCACGGGAAATGCAACGTATGATTCAGTGGCTCAATGACGTTTTGATTAATAATAAGGTAAATATGCCGAATTACACCACTATTTTGTCGGAAGGTAAAGATATTTCTGCTTATAAAATCCAAATAAATGGAATATTTCTGAACGCATCCGATAACTAAAAACTGTTTTTGAAAAGTGATAAATACGCATTCAAATTTTATACTTGATTCGAAATAAACGCATATTTTTTTAAATATTAGGTCCTTACATATGAAATTGGCGTTTTGCCGTACTGCAACTTTGATCACAAATATCTTCTCTTTGGTTAGGAATTCCAAATTCAAATTTATACAGCTATTTACTCATGTATTTGTATTTTGAAAATTATAATTCATTTGTTTTTTCCTTAATTGTTTTTTTTCTTTGCGTCACTTAGTTTACAAAATGGAAAACTTGAAATATCGCGTTATTTACGAGTTCGAGTTCCACCGTGGCACTAGTGCTGCAGAAACGGCTCGAAGGATTAATGATGTATATGGCGACGGTGCCGCAAAAGAAAACACAGTGCGTTTTTGGTTCCAACGTTTTCGTTCTGCAAATTTCGACCTGCAGAACAAGCCCCGTGGACGGCCGGAGACCAAAGTTGATGATGAAGAATTGAAGGCTATTGTGGAAGCGGATCCATCGCAAACCACGTCCGAGTTAGCTGCAGGCTGCGGTGTTAGTGATAAAACTGTTTTAATCCACTTGAAGCAAATTGGGAAGGTGAAAAAGCTTGAAAGGTGGGTACCTCACGAATTGAGTGAAGCAAATCAACAAACGCGCGTTGACCGCTAGACCTCACCACACTGCACAACAGACGGCTCCCAAATTAGAGGAGCTTCAATTGGACATCCACCGTACTCTCCGAACCTTGCCCCAATAGATTACCATTTTTTTCGAAATCTGGATAACTTCTTGCAAGGGAAAAAATTCAACTCCGATGGGGCAGTCCAAACCACCTTCAAAGATTTTATTGATTCCCGTCCGAATGGTTTTTTTAGTAAAGGGATCGATGAACTACCTATGAGATGGCAAAAGTGCATAGATAGCAATGGTACATACTTTGATTAAATAAATATATTATATTTAAAAAAAATCGATTTTATGTTCCTCCCACACAAAACGCCAATTCATATTTATTTATTTATTTATTATTATTATTATTTTTTATTTATATATATTTTTTTACAGTTTTTTAGAGAAAATGTGTCCTAACTGGGATACCCTGTTCTAAGGACACATTGTACAAGTTTTATTATTTGAATTATAAGTAAATACCTAATCTATGTTAGAATATTGCCAAGGAAAATTATTAAGTTAGATCTAAAAGAAAGTACAAAACAAAGCATTATTCTTTGTTAGGTTGCAAAATTGAATCTATTTTATATGTAAGGACCTAATATAATTTTTTTAATGTAAACATAAAAAAGCTTTAAAAGTTGCTCAACTTACTTTATTCTAATTTAAATTACTGATAACGAAAAAAAACACACCCACACATTTTAATTAGACAAATGTATTATTAACGTCATCGTCACCTAACTTTTTTGTCGTTTCATGTAAAAATAATGAATAAAATATTCCCAAAGTGTAGTATTTTTTTTTCAAATTGCGATCTGAAACTTTGGATTTATAAAGGTGTACATTTTAATTATTTTTCAGTTAATTTTTAGATTTGAAAATAAAGTTTTCTCTCCACGATCATATTTCTAACTAATTTTTTGTGTTTTACTGGAGCTTATTATTTAAAAAAAAAAGTTATTCCATGTCTCTAAAAATACCAGGACTTCCTCAATACCGAATTATTGTACGGAGTATTACAAATCTTAGATTCAATCAGTAAATTTAAAGTTTTGCTATCCTAACATAAATACACATTTCTATCGATTTTCATGTTTTAATTATACAACATTAGCTAAAAACTTAAAATGAACAAAACGGGCATTTTTTGCACCACTGTTGAATTAGATAGCCACCTCTGGTCTGGATCACCAAAATACTTGAAAAACCCCTTGACTCTGTGCAGAACAGGGTGGTCTGTTTGATAGATTGTGAATTGCAATCTTTGGAGCAAAGGCATGAAGTAGGAATACTGTTCTTGTTCTACCGGTAATACAATAGAAGATGCTTCGCGGAACTATCGTGATTGATTCTTTCGACACTGGTGTGTTGTCTGAAAACTTTTGCACACTATTGATATTTTTCACATGAGTTTCTACGATTCGTTCTTGAGATCTACAGGTCGGCTGTGGAACGTTTGCCGGCCTCCGGGTTTCTTCAAGGCCCATATGTTCACTCCTTCCTCTCATTAAAAAAGACCCTCCACACAGCATCCCCAAAGATGAACTAGGCTCTGAAGGAACATATTTTTCTCAAAAGCAATTAATCTGGTGGTCGCATTCACAAAAAAAACAGTGAAAACTTTTTACAGAAAAATAAAATTAAAAAATATACACAAGTTACTTTCGTCGTCCACCCCAATACCCAGGAAATATTTAGTTTTATCTTGAAATTCTATAAAACTGAGTTGGTATCTACCGACTAGGTACAGTAATACACAAAGAATGAAGAAAAAATTACGATAAAAACTTGATAGCATAAATTGTAAACATAGTTTTAATAAATAATATTTCAAGGCAAGATTTGCGCAATTATACTATACCATTTTGTTACATTAGTATAACTATTAGGACATACAAGGACGCTAGATTTGATAACGGTTCAGAGCGGTAGGTATAGGCACTGGCGAAAAACTAGGGCGCGTTCCGATTGTCCTTCTGAGGCACGCCACTGTATTAAATTTGGCAAGTCTACTATAATATACATTCATTGTCTAAGTATTAATATAATGTTAGGAATAAACCAAACAGAAATTATGGAAAGTGGTTATTGTGAGCTTACATACACATACACAAACAAATATACAGAGCACTGCAAGTGACTGGGATCTGAAGTACGTTAGTCATAATATTCACTGGTTTAAAAAGTTTAATGAACACACTATCAATAGGCCACTTGCATCACATTTAAAAAAAATCCGGTTTAGACAAATATTCTAAGAGATTCCGTTTTTTTTTTTAATCGTATTTTTGAAACCGAAAAATTAGACCATTTTTTATTAACCGGAAAGACGGGACATAATTTTCTAGGTGCAAAAAAACGATAATCGTACATATAGCCGAAAATCATTTTAAAAAAAGAACGTTTTCCAAACGAATGGCACAGGAGAATAATGAGGCATACCAAAAATATTACATCTTATAAATATTTTTTTCCTCGATCCATCTTATTGATCATAAATCATTATAATGTACAACGTATATATTACTAAATCCAATGTAATATACTTGTACTTCTAAATTATAATAATAATAAGAATATAATAAAAATTGATATTGTTAAAATCAGCACCATAACCATTACACCTCTAAAACACTTACCGACTTCTAAAATGTACGGGGTTCTCTTCAGAACATCTGTCAAAAAGTCAAACCAAATGATAAGTTCGCAGAGAACAAACAATAAATCTAGTGAACGAATTAAAAAATTCTCCTGAAATCCCATTACGTACCTTGAAAACCAATAAAAAAAATTAAAAAAAAATCTTAATAAAAAGATCTATCCACACGATTTTTTTCCAAGTCGTTATGAAAGATCCACCAAATCAACGTTAATATGGATTAACAATATGGGGAAATACTACTATAACCAATCTGAAATAAGTCCAAGTTGTACAAAACGCAATTGTAAAATTATTAGTAGTCCTTAATATTTTCAAACAGAGACATAATACACCGTTGCTGTTTTAGAGTGCCAACATTTTACCTGTTAAGGCAATACTATGGCACAAAATTATAATTCTACATATATTTGCCCCGCAGCATAAAGAGAAATTAGGACATAAATACACCACTATAGATTCACGCGCAACGACGGGTTAATATGTAGTTCCGAAATTTAACGATAAGTCTAGTACGGATAGAGAACGTTTGAATACATCATACCGAAGATATTTAATTTATTACCTGTTATTAATTCTATGAATTACATTGCTTTGTAGTGTTAGGTTAAATATATGGTGAAAAATTGGTTATCGGAAAAAAATATTTATATTGATATGTATGAAAAAATGTTAAAATCTGTAGATATAAGATGTAAATTTAAAAAATGTATATGTAACTAAAATATAAGCACCTGTTGACAAGCCAATTCAATTGGCTTAGCAGGACTTGTTTGTTGATTATATGTATTATCTATTCTTTCAATAATTTTTTTTTATAGTTATTTACCTAATTTATTAACTGTGTAGAAATAGCTCCTACATATGTACGGTTTTTGAAGTTTGATAAGTTAAAACTATTATCAAAATACATACATCTATGTATATTGTCTAAATACTTGTTACCAAGACTGTGCAAACTTTTTTTTTGAATAGGTAATTCACCCTAAAAAAGTGCTTTGTGACTGTGTAAACTTAATATCGGGAATGTAAACCATAGTTGGACCGCGATATACATATATTTTACCTTCGTTAGAACACTAGCAAAAATGTAACGCCCAAACTAACAGGAATAGGTATTGCGATAAGTTTGTTTACGATAAAGAGTCTAAATACGCAGTTTGTGTAGAAAAAGTGAACAGTAGGTACTCGTAGATTATATTCCTGGAAATCCAACAAATAAGTTGTTGTAAGCAGAGGCTGAAGAGAAAAGTGTGGCACTATAGGTCAGCAGATTGGTTCGGTATGCGGGCACATTTTAATGCTTTTCCGTGGTCAGCTGTCTGTTTTCGGACTTCGGATCCCTCAAGATGTGCCCAGGAAATTGGTGAAGTCATCACATCCGCGATGGATGGCTTCATCCAATCTACTGTTAAGGAAACTGGTGTAGGCTCAAAGCCGTGGTTCAGTCGACAATGCGCTGAAGCAGTGCGACGAAAAAACGCGGCTTACCGAGCCTACAACACATCTAGAACATCCGAAGACAGAACAGCTTACAACAAAATGGCAAAGGAAACCAAGAGAATCACAAATAGGTCAAAATTCGAGCACGACCAGCAGATCAGCAGAAAGCTGACTGCATGCCCGCATGGCAGCAGGCAATTCTGGTCGCTTGCGGGCTCAATAGGTCGCAATTTCTGCAAATCCAGTCTGCCACCTCTTACCAGACCTGACGGCTCACTAGCAAACACCGCCACCGAAAAGGCTAACTACTAGGTAAAATGTTTGCGGATAACTCAACCCTCGATGACCAAGGTGCTGTCCCGACGTCGGTTCCTCACTGCGGTTTTCTTATGAAAAAGCTGAGGATCCGGCATCGGGAAGTACTACATCTTTTACGAGGCCTTGATGTTAATAAAGCTAGTGGGCCTGACGGAATACCTGCCCTGGCACTGCAGAGGTGCGCTGCAGAAATAGCTCCAATTTTGACGAAGCTTTTTAAAATGTCCCCGAAGACTGGCTCTGTGCCCTCTGGTTGGAAAAAAGCGGTTATCCATCCTATTCCAAAGAAGGGTGACCGCTCCAACCCGGCCAACTACCGCCCCATAGCGATCACATCAGTTCTGTCTAAGGTGATGGAACGTGTGATCAACGACAAACTGCTCACATACCTCGAAAAGAACAAAATTATTAACGACCGTCAATACGGATTCCGGCGGAACCGCTCGTGCGGTGATCTTCTCGCGTATGTGACGCATGTTTGGGGGCGATGCCTGGAACGTTTCGGTGAGACCCAAACGGTTGCACTGGACATCTCCAAGGCCTTTGACCGGGTTTGGCACCGAGGACTTGTCAACAAACTGCATTCTTACGGACTTCCCGTATCCTTGTGTACGTGGATTGCCGACTTCTTGAGGGAGAAGTCGATTCAGACGGTAGTCGATGGTTTCACCTCTTCCTCACACTCGATAAATGCTGGCGTCCCGCAGGGATCGGTTCTGTCTCCGACTTTGTTTTTGTTGCACATCAACGACCTTTTGTCATGTGCACCAATTCACTGTTATGCGGATGACAGTACAGTTCATGAAAGCTTTTTGTTTGACAAGCCCCCAAAGGGCTCACAAACTCCAACAGCTCGTAGGGCTTTGAAGCAAAGAATGGACGGTTACCTCGAGAGTGTTTTCTCTTGGGGTAAAAATAATCTCGTTGAATTTAATGTTTCAAAGACCCAATCTTGTCTGATTACGTCTAAAAGGGATCGAAATGAAAATCTAGTCTCTTTCAACGGAAGCAATCTTCCGAACAGGCCCTCCATTGATATGCTTGGTGTAACCCTAAGTGACCAGCTCAGGAATGGGGGCTCCATCGAAGCCTGAGTAAAGTTAGCCTCCCAAAAGCTGGGCGCACTGTACAGGGCCCGCAGATACTTTAATAGTACACAACTGCTGTACACAACTGCTAACCTTGTACAAATCACAAGTACGCCCCACGGTTGAATTTGGCAGCCATCTCAGGTCTGGAGCTCCAAAATACCTGAAAAATACCCTCGACTCTGTGCAGAAACGGGCGGTCCGTTTGATAGATTCTCCCATCTTAACAGACGGATTGCAATCTTTAGAGCACAGGCGTCGGGTGAGAATGCTATCCTTGTTCTACCGGTATTACAATGGAAGATGCTCCGAGGAACTAGCATCATTGATCCCTTCGGCACCGGTGCATAGTCGGGAAACACGCCAAACGCGTGCCCAACATTTGTACACGGTTGACATTTGTCACATGAGAACGGGTCGTTTCTTCGACTCGTTCTTGTGTTCAACAGCCCGGCTGTGGAATGATTTGCCGGCCTCTGTGTTTCCTCCTTCCTACAACATGGGTCTCTTCAAGACCAATGTTCATTCCTTCCTCTCCTCAAAAAGACCCTCCACACAGCATCCCAGATGACATAGGCCCTGAGGGAAATTATTTTCCTCAGGGCCTCCTGTGTGGAGTTAATGTAAAAAAAGAGGTCACAAAAACCTCGCCTTTTTCGTTTGCCCACCAAAGGATGTGAATTCTATAACTACGCCCTTGTATTTATGCTTATACCTACGATTATAATTCAAACTGCAAAGCTGATTTATTGTATGAAAACAAATAACTTTGTAAAACATCTATACGGGTGTCTTGTACCGTTCCTCCTTTTCTTTTCTATTTTTTGGGGAGGCTCAGCCTCCCCTGCCGCGTAGTACGAACCGCCACTGGCGGAGGTACAGGGTCGGCCCCAAAGATATTCAAATACAGAAGAGATATGCCATGGTGTCCGCGCAACTGTCGCCGGACTACGCGCTAATTAGCGTAGTTTTTATACAAAAAGAATTTGTTCATTTCGTTGATTTTTTGAAAATGTGCATTAATATTGGTTAACAATATATTTTGAATAAGGAAAGAATTCTCTCATTTAGTTTAACGTTCGTTTGGTTTTTTCGATAATTATTTGTTCTTTTAGTTTATTTGTTAATTGGTAAACAATATCGGCGACACCCGGAAGCGCAGACCCACATAGTAAAAACAGCAGATAGCACATCTACTTACATTTCAATATCTTTGGTCGGCCCTAAGCCAAACGAATAAAATTGGAATTCTCGCGCAAGCAAAATTTTGGAGCACCTTGTCAAACCAGTAGACTTTTAAATAGGTGATCACTGTAAATAATAAAATCTGGATGATTTGTATGTTTGTGCAGTCCTTTTTATGAAAAATAATCTAAAAAGCGATGGATAAGTTTTAAGATTTTCACGGCCAAAAGCATTTTCGTTATTTGTTTCTACCGGATCTGCCGGATCTGCCCTGATGATGGACGCTGCAACGATGTCCGAAACGTTGGCTAAAGAAGGAGGTAGCGCAACACGGCATAACACCCCAAAAACAAATAATAAAAAGCGATGTGTTAGATCAGCGGTTTTCAACTTTTTTTAGCCTGCGTACCTACCCCTTGAATCTTAATACAAATTTGTTTTACCCCATACCCTCCATCTATCTTGTGTACACGTGTAATGAGAAACACGTTCATTTTTGATTTTGTTATCATTATTACATGAATTTAACAATCACACACAAAAATAATTAATGCAATTTTATTCGGAGTATAACTCGGACATTTTTAACTAGTGATTCTACACTCGAAATTGAACAAATATTGATCGACGTCGTTGTATTTCAACGAAAAAAAATCGTGCTGTCCATATACAACTCCAAATTCAGAAAGTATATTGAGAGGATGAATTTTTTAAATTCAAACATTTTGTAGAAAAAAGTTTCTCGTGTTTCAGTATTTAAAATACTTTAACGATTTTCCGTTATACTCTGTACGATCAATTGTACCATGTTAACATATGTACAGTCATTGTGACCCTTGGACTTGCTTTGTAAAGCAAAGTTTTACAAAGTTTGGCTTAATTTCACATAGGTAGAGCTGAGTTTTAAAACCCATATTCGTGCCAAGATATTTCGTACCCCTACTTTTGCTTGTACCACAGATTGAAACCACTGCGTTAGATGTTAGATTGGCGACTTGGCAATTCGGCGCCCGGAGCGGAGCGCTCCAATTGCGCCCGCGTAGGGCCGGCCCTGGCGGAGGAGGCGGAAAATGGTCGGTGGGACCACCCCCGCTTTTTCCTTGACCCCTCTACAGTTCAGTGAGTAGGTACCTATATTGTTATGTGTACCGTAACTCGTACAGATTCCCACTATTTTCAAATGCTAATAATATTAGCATGTAGGTAATGTAACATGCACATGTTAACGTAGATATCAATGTCTCAAAGTATTCATGTCTGATTCATGTACAAAATATTTTAAACGAGCTTTTAGTTGTCTGTAGTTATAAGTTTCTCCTAGATTACTTCCTTCAATATTATATCGCATCAAGTACTAGTCGGTCTTGCGCTATGGATGTGAAACATGGACCTTGAAAGTAAATACCATGAACAGGTTAGAGGCTTTTGAAATGTGGCTTCACCGGAGAATGCTCAAGGTCCCATGGACTGACATGATCACCAACACAGAAATTCTCAGGCGGGCTAGAGCAGATAGAGAACTGCTTACATTAATAAAAATCAGGAAAATTTCATATCTGGGTCATATACTTCGAGGGGAGAAGTATCACTTGCTCCATTTGATATTGAAAGGCAAGATAGAGGGTTGCCGAGGGCCTGGTAGGAGACAAATGTCTTGGCTGCGTAATATACGAGAGTGGGCCGGCATTAGATGTGTGGAGGAGCTATTCCGGGCAGCGCAAGACAGAGAGACATTCTCAAGTGATCGCCAACGTCGGGGGGACCTGATACGGCACGCAAAGAAGAAGAAGTACTAGTCATCATGTGTATATTATCATGATAAGGTAAGAACCGAAATAGCTACTTGTTAAATAAAATGGCGTGTTATTAATTCAAAAATTGAGACAATTTGTAAACAATATTATCTATTGCCGAAAATGCCAAAAAACTAGTCAAGTATCTACTGACACATTCCCAACAATAATATTTACACAACTACCTACCTACCGACCACCAAAATGTTTTTTTAAATAAAAAAAAGGTAAATATCGGTTCGGACTGGCCACGCTTATTACGAATAATTTTTAGAAAAAAACTTTAGATTCGCCTTAATTACTATTAAAGGAAACTTTTTGGCTTTGGGGCGGCGGAAAATAATGCATTTTAATTTTCAATTGCATAAAACCAAAATTCACTTCGCGAACCGACCCAGCGAAAATCCGCGGCCGTAACTGTCACTGTTATGTTGGTATCATGGAACTAAGATACTCTTAGGTTGGTATCCTTGATAAATTAGCAAGAGCTAATACGACTGTAGCCGACTTCGTGGGAGAAGGCGCGTAATTATGAAATTTGTCTAGCGGGCTTGTTTGTGTAACATGGTTTGTGATACAAAAGAATGTGCCCCTTTATAACGCCTACTCGCGTCAAGGCAAGAAAAACATCCCAGTTTTCAAGTAGTATAGCGGCTACGCTAGGTTTGTGTAACATGGTTTGTGATTCGCGGTATTTCATGTAGGTATCCCACGAAGTCAGCTACAGTCCATAACAGTGACAGCTACGGCCGCGGATTTTCGCTGCGTCGGTTCGTGAAGTGAATTTTGGTTTTAACTAACTAACTAACTAACCATCACGCCGTTTCCCCGCAGGGGTAGGCAGAGAGGACGGACCGCCAAACAACTCGGTCTTGGCACACACTCTTTGCCTCACTCACATTCATACATCGTCTCATACATTCTCTTCTATTATTCTGACTTTTGACATGACCCGACTCAAGTATCTGATTCACTTGATCGTGCCATGTCTTCCTCGGGCGTCCCCGACTTCTTCTACCATTCACATTCGCGTCGTATATTCTTCTTACACTACTTCCTTCGTTCATTCGCTCTACATGCCCAAACCATCTGAGGGTCCCTTTCTTAATCTTACTCATTATGCTTTTGGTTTTATGCAATTGAAAATTAAAATGCATTATTTTCCGCCGCCCCAAAGCCAAAAAGTTTCCTTTTATAGTAATTAAGGCGAATCTAAAGTTTTTTTCTAAAAATTATTCGTAATAAGCGTGGCCAGCCCGAACCGATAATTACCAAAAAAAATTATCAGAAATATCCGTAAGTACCTACCTACTGTGTATCTTAGTATTAGTTAATCCTCCGAGAAATATGATCATTTTAATTGTTTGGTAAATAATTTTATCAAAATGATGCATACGTCACTGTAAAAGCCCGTAAATTGGTTTTGATAGTATCTTTATATATAATATATTTTAATAATAGGTTTTTTAATAGTATCTAAATTAAAGATGTTTATCTTGAAGTGTTTCTGTAGCATTACAAGTTGGTAGGATTTACACCGGAGTACTGACTTTCACAGTAACACATACCTACATTACTTATCATCGACAAAAAATAATAATATTGTGACAGTGCAATACGAATGTAAAATATCTGTATCTTGCTGTCATATTGCACAAAGCCTTTCTAAACGCGTTGTAATTTGAATAAAGTACTTACCTATTTGCAACACATTTTTTGCAAGTGAATTTGATGAAAGTGATTCAACCCTGAACTGATGTCAAACAAAATAACGCACTATTTGGCGCACTAAAGCGTTATTTTATAAAGGCTTTTCCCAGTTACGTACCTAGTCATGTATTGTATTTGCAGCTCGCAGGTAATTACACAATTTATTAACGGTAAATATTCATGTTCACTTTCCGCAATAAGATACGTACTCAAGATAAAATATAAGTACAGAGCATAATAATTTATAGGGACTCAATCACAATACATATTATTAATAATAAATACATATTGCGATTGGAAGTTGTGTAAGTAATTGTATCAAAAGGTAAAAGTGAAAAAGATCACAGCTTTACAATATCATAACGAGTACAATGAAGGCATAACGGGAGAAAAGCAAGAAAATATTGTTTACGGAAGGTAAAGAAGTGGATTTGCGAACAAAGAAACATCTAAAGTGCATTGATCCGTTTTAGTGGAAAATGTTTGCCTTCTGACCTTTGGTTGTCGAGCTGCGCCGTACATTCTAATACTTTTTTCTTCTCCCAGCCTTCTTGAGTTTTTACCCATTCCTCTCCTGGCGATCTCCAGTCTTTGGAAATAAATGGCATCTCAAAATATAAACAGTAAACAAACGACTACCGTCAATCGTCAACACTCCGGATCGCTCGCAAATGCGACGCAAGACGCAGCAACACTGCGCGGCTCGATCCAATCGCAAATCAACACAATACTCTGTCTCTGTACGTTGAAGAGAGAGGGAAAATGCGCATGCCTTTTTGTTTTTCTACTCAAACGTCACGAACAGCTGACGCAGGATGTCAGATTGAATCGAACGTTGAATAAACATAATACTACTGCCATCTTGCGGCCCTTATCAAAGTATTATCTACTCGTGTGAAGATTTCTGCTTTGCCGATATTGACTTTAAGGTATCTACTCAAAGAAAGATTTCTACCCAGTAAAAATTGCGTAACGATACATTTCATCCGCTTACAACAGATCTGTCATTTTCTTTGAGGTTAAGTGTACTCGCCGTTTATTTACGGCGTAAAAATATTTCGACGATGGATAGCGCAGATCAAAAGGGAAAAATTGTTTCCACCAGCAAGCCTGCTTTCAGCAAAGGTCAAATTGACTACATGAAAGTTGTCGAAAACCTGAACTTGGAACGAGTTCAAAAGCTGAAGCGAATTAAAAGGAACAATTTCATCACTGGTTCGGTGCTTGGCGGTTTCGTCCTTGGTATTTATGCTTATTCCATTTTTTCCGTCAAACAAGAGCATTTCTTAGACGACTTCATCGAACCTACCACAGTGCACAAGGAAACATAATATTAAACATTGTTTTAGCAAAAAAATAGTTATTTTAGATTTTCAAGATGGCTCTTCTTCCGAAGCTGTCTCATCTTCGCCTGCCGCCTCTCCCAACAATTCGCGATATCGTAAGAATATATAAATTAAGAGCAGTCAAACAGCTTTCCCAGAATTTTTTAATGGATGAAAAAGTTACAAACAGAATAGTGCGTGCTGCTGGTAATCTGGATGGCAGTCATGTCTGTGAAGTAGGCCCGGGCCCCGGAGGAATCACCCGCTCTATAATTCGCCAAAATCCCTCACAATTTGTTGTCGTGGAAAAGGATCCCAGATTTATACCATCGCTGGAAATGTTATCTGATGCGACACAAGGCCACATTGATTTTAAGGTTCTGTGCGGTGATATTCTCCAAACAGATTTACAAAACATTTTCACAAATGTCCAGGCAGAACCGTGGGACGGACCCACTCCCAAAGTGCATTTGATTGGTAATTTACCTTTTAACGTTTCCACAATTCTTCTCATCCGATGGCTCGACATGATATCTCAGCAGACGGGGGCGTGGACCTATGGCAGGACTAGAATGACGCTCACGTTTCAGAAGGAAGTGGCGGAGAGGATGGTTGCCCCCATATTGACCAGAGAGCGCTGCCGGCTATCAATCATGTGCCAGAACTGGTGTAGGGTGGATTACAAATTTGAAATATCCGGCAAAGCGTTTGTTCCAAAGCCGGATGTGGATGTAGGAGTCGTCACTCTCACTCCTCTGAAGAGACCTACTATAAGGCTGAGATTTGGTTTGGTAGAAAAAGTTGTACGGCAGATATTCCATTTGCGGCAAAAATATTCAATCCGTGGAGCCGAGTCACTTTTTCCCAAAGAGTGTCGACAAGAACTAGCCTTGGAAATGTATAAACTGGCAGATCTTAACCCGCAGACACGGCCATTCCAGATTACCCTTCAAGAGTTCAACCGCCTTTGTCACGCATACCAGCACATTATTACCTTACACCCTGAGGTTGCCAACTATGATCTGAGGGCTCCCAAAAATCCCCCAATTGACAAAGATGTTCAAAATTTAACGACAGAAATAGATGATTATTCCACAAATCCTTAATTTATGATTTACAAAATAATGAAGATATTATAATAATAATATGTAGTTGAAGAACTGAAATAAAGTTGATATAAATTTGTTTTTCTATTTAATTATTATTAAAAAACAATTCCCCAAAAGAGTTTTTCAGAATATAGAATATGATAGATAATAAAACAAAGGAATTGACTTACTTATAAAAATATTTCTTATATATTTTGTAGGAAGTAAAGATAAGATTTGTTATTTATTTTTATTTTTTTACAAAAGTTGAAAAGTACCTTATTGGGGTACCCCGTTCTAAGGTAATATTGCATACATGGTTCTATGAATTATAAATACCTATGTTCAAATATTATGAGAAGAGAATTATAAAAAAATATATAGAAGAAAACACAATACAAGCTTTAATCTTTGTTAGGTTACAACATGGTGTCCATATTCTACCTTCCCATGTCCATAATCCACACCTTAATGCCTCTTTTGAAGTCGGTTATTGTAGTATAATTATACACTTAATGACTTTTCAAAGAGGTGTTGAAATGCCAATTTGTTGAGTTGTCATGGAACCGTACGTGCCAGAACCAATGACAATGTAATTGCAAGAATAATATGATGTCACCATAATATTGTATCTGGTGCTAATGTGCGTTTAGCTTTCTTCACTAATCTCACCTTGGTGTCATATAATGGTTTGCTTTTAGTTGCTTATTGCTTTAGTGATCATTTTGGTACAACCAGCGCTGCCATCTTGACAGATTTCTCGTTTCTCGTCGCATCTGGTGGATTGGAGTGCCCTCGAAAAAGGAGAATTTTTTATCTAACGGGATTCACGGGATGACAGATTTCCTAGCAGAATCGAATAAAAGAAAAAAGTCATTTTAGCAAAAATAGCCTATATATCACCCCCAGGCAGTGGTGGATACAGAAAAAACTCAAGGGGGGGCGCTAAAGATATAAGATCACACACACCGCACAAAGAGGAGATCGACTATACTATCTCATTCTCCCGCAGGCTAAAACATAAAGATGTATAAATAAAAGATTGGCGGACCGCCCATTTAAAACTTGGCTGGCCACAGGGAGCAGTAGGGCTGCATTACACGATCAAGGGAATCAAATACTTGAGTCGGACCATGTTAAGGGTACCTTTACATGAAACGACGTATGAATGGGATAAACAACACCTCTGCTATAAGTCATCCCAAGTGGATCGATAAGTTTGGTGACTTAGCAGGGATGCCTGAGTTCATGGGATGTGGTTTTTCAAGGTAGCGGCGTACTGCGCGGCGAGCTGGAAAGGACTGGTTGAGGGAGACCATTTAACCTCTCCAGCACGAGATTTTTCAGGACCCATTGCCTCGCATCACGGCGGGAGGGAAAGGTTCATCCGTCCATCTCTCCTGGACACACTAACCCAGAGAGTCCTAACCACCTATCATACCTTTTCCCTTCCACTATTTCCTTTCCCTAAAATGTCCCTTCACATAGCATCTCCAAAGACAATTTGTAATAGTTACCTAAAAATGACAGTGGATGTGTTTGTGTATTCGGGAAGTATGTTTACGAGAGATGGGAAGGCTGATAGAGATATTGAAAGAAGGATAAATGCAGGTAACTCCGCATTTATGGAGGACTGAACGCTGTTTACGCTAACAAAACACTGTCGAAAGAAGCGAAGCTAGCAGTCCACAATGGAGTGCTGGTACCAACCCTGATGTATGGCAGTGAAGCATGAAACTGGCAGAGGAAGGACTAAATGCTATAGAATTGAGATCCCTGCGGCGTATGTGTGGTAAAGCCATGTATGAAGTGTGAGAAAAATATGAAAAGAAAGCAAGGCTGATGCAAGCGTAATAAATAGGATTAACCCTTAAATGCATATTGTTGCAAAACGGCAACATACCGTTCTAATCACCTTTAACTCTTTGGGGTATACTTAATTCATGCCGTTGTAGAATTATCACATTCACGGTAATATATTTTATTGCGTGGCAACACAATTTTTTTCTTTCGCGAATGTCAAATGTCACTTTTTCTTTGACAAAGTGAAGATTCTCGAAAATTTTTTGGAGGTTAGAATTGTTTTGTTTTGCTGTTATTATTCTGATTTTCTGAGGTAAGTAGATACAAAAATATAATACCTATATTTAATAACTCTTCTTTTCCGGTACACTCATTAGTTTTGAGAAATTGTTTTAGGTTTTGTTGGAAATATCGTTTTTTTGTATGTTGTAAATCTGCAACTGTATGCATTTACTAGAGAACATTGCTTGCTTAGGTTTTGATCGCGCCTTTCATTGTTTTTCAGATGTCATCCTTGAATCAAAGGTAAATAGAAGAATATTTAGCACAAATCAATGACGGAGAGAGGTCCGAAGATGATCTCGAAGAATCTGATGAAGAAGACCCTGATAATTTTCACCTTTCAATTTTCAAATTTTTAATATTAATTTCTAGTAAATGCATGGTGTTGTAAATCTGCAACATATGTTTTTTTAAAAATAAAATACCATTAAAACAATACTTTTTTTTCTTCTGTATTTTTCCTTGCATATGCATGTACATGTCTACCAAATATATTTTTTTCAAGAAAAATAAATAAATCATGCATTTAAGGGTTAAGAGAGGGACGCTTAGATGGTTTAGACATGTAGAGCGAATGATTGAAGAAAGATTTTCTTGTATTTAGGGGGGGGGGGGGGGGGAGCAAGGGGGGGGGGGGGGGGGGGGCGTGCCACTGCCCCCAGAACACGAAAATCTGGAGAAAGATTTTTATCCCAATTATAGTTGACCAATTTTTTAAAACTTTAAAATATCAATAATTTGGTAATGTTTGTAGATTTTATACTCATATTCTCACCGGGACAGGAGTGCTCCTGGCTGGGGTGGTGCAATCGTATCGTATCGTATATATTATGTTTGGTGTGATACAGTAAGGAATTTTCATCCTCTAGCTGTAGTTTTAGATTCCTCAGTCTTGCAGATAACAGGTTAAAAGGTTTGCAAAGTTGGCTAAGAAAAATGTGCCAAACAACAATCCCGCGATAAAAATAATTTTGTCGTCGGCCGTAAAATGAATTCACTACATTTATTTATTTTTTAGATTTGTTTTTGTGGAACTCCACATAAGTTGTGTGAAATAAGTAACAATATGTAAAAGTAAAAACAATATTGTAATGAAATAGTTTTACTTTATTTAACTAAAAATAGGAAAATGCTGCACAACAAGGTTCATAAAACATCAAGGGAAAAAATACCAATATGGCAGACTCTACCCAGCACTGGATAGTGGATAGACTAGCAGAAGGCTAAAAGAGAGTGATAATAAGGTGAAAGGAAATAAATGGCACAAGATTATCAACAAAAGACTTCACAGTTTTATAAACTGCTACTTTCGTCGTCTTTAGTGATAGGGTTGTCACTGCCATCGGGGTTGGGATCCTTACTAGCATTTTTTTTCACTCTACTCAATTGCTTCCTGTGCCTCTTGGATCGCATATGAATATTAAACTGATGATCTCCGATGAACACCCTTTGACAGATTTCACAGAAGTTAGACGAATTAGGATTAATGCCTCCGATGTAGGCCAGACCGGTGGCCAATGGTTCTGGTTCTATGGGACAATCTGTACCGTTGACAAAGTGTTCAATAATCTGTGTCGCCTTCTCTAACACATTTTCGTCCCACAAGGAAACATCACTTGTGTCTAACTTGTAGAGCGGTGGAATCTGAAACAAAATCAAGCGAGAACATTACATTATAACATTTATTAGTTTTAGATCTTGGAGAGAAATAATTTCTATATGGAAAGTGACAGAGAGCAAATGGCAGAGAGCAAATTTTAAAGTTTTTTAATAATGCAATACATATATATTGAGTTTCAATAAAAAAAATACACATTAATTTCACAATTTATTTTAACCAAGAATCCATTTGTGTAAGGTACATATTCATTCGCCATTGTGCTCGATATGTGAACAAATTGAAGATGTCGAGCACACATTATCGAAGTGCATTAAATATGAACGACAGAGAGTGACAATACTAATGACCTCGAACTCATCAGAAGTTCAGAATTTAATAGCCTCAACCGAGTTTCATGCCATATCAAGAATAATGAAATTTATTAGATCATGTAAACTGGAAAATATTTGAAAGTGAATTTTTGTACAAAATGAACACAAAAGGACTAAGTATCTTTTAGCCCTTTGATTAACAATACCAAGATACGCTCTTATTAAAAACGTCTCCGTGTCTAGTCGAATATTCAAAAATCGAATCTACTAAACAATCCTGCTATGACGTGACACACGTGCAGGAAGCAGGATACAGTCACGCACGTGTGTGTGTTGATCGGCAATCGGCGACCGAGTGTGTCGCAGTTGCAGTTCGAGAGTTCCGGAGCTGACACGTCTCGCCACTCGCCACACGGGCACCCGGCGATCAGTCCGTGAGTCACGGGGTGCAGGAATCTGTCGTAGTTGGTAGGTTGCGGGAGTGTGTCGCGGTTCACGGGTCCCGGAAGACCCGGGTGCTGACGAATAAATAACCCGCTCGCTCTTTGGTGGCTCGTGAGCGGGTTTCGACGATCAGGTCTTTCACGATCGACCCAGGACTACTTCTGACTCACACAATGTTGTCATTTTTTGCCTTATCTGTTTTTGAATTATAATGTTATCATTATAATCTCTAATGTTCTTTAATGCATTTATCTAATAAAATATGTTTTTTTCCTTGTCAGTAATTTTGGTTAGAAAATTTGTAAGGTGAGCCATTTTTAAAACTTTTGTTTGTTTGCAATCAACATTTTATGTTTACAAAATTATAGGTATGTTTATTTCACTATAAAGCGTATTTCATCACAGTTCAAAAACAGTTTTTAGTTTTCGGATACGTTCAGAAATATTCAATTTATTTGTATTTTATTGCAAAGCAGTAATATTTTGGCCTTCTGACTAAAAAGGCCCGAGGCCTGAGGGTTAAAAATAGTAATATAATTTAATTCTTTGAAGTAAATAGAAGAGACAGAATAATGTCACTACTTATAATCCCAAAAACCATGTAAATGATGAAGTTGAAGTCTGGAAAAGCTCAATATGGAACGATACCTAAAAATGATACCACAATCTTTCTATTTTATTGGCATGTAATTTATTTGTGATAATCCTGTTTTGAATGGCGATTTTAATTGCCCGCGTTGTAGTAAAACACATAATAATAATAAACTTAAATACCTGTCTTGTAGGATGTCCAAGAAAGCGATTCTTAATTGTTTTATTTTGTTTTCTGGCATATCGCCGTGTTGCTAGCTTCAAATTATCTAAGCTCTCTATGAATTTCTTCTGTCCATTTTCAGTGGAGCGTTCTTCTTCGCTCAGAATCAGGTATTCGTGAAATTCTTTGAATCCAATTGATTGAAAAATACCTCTCGTGTAGTCTGTAGGCCTGAAAAATAAAGTAAATAGATTATTACAACAAACAATTTATCTGGTTTTAAGGTATATACTAATTTATAATCTGCTCTTTCAGGAAAAAACTTTTTGAAAGTTGTGCTTAATATCAGATGAATTATTTTTTTGTGCCTGTACATACATAATATAAATATGAATAAATAGTTTTGACCATACACAAACTCAAATCTTCCAAAAACGGCTAATAAATACAATATTTGATTGTTGTTATTTGTTTTTGGGGTGTTATGCCGTGTTGTGCTACCTCCTTCTCTAGCCAACGTTTCCGACAGTGTTACAGTGTCCATCATCACACATCTGCGTTGGGGACAACGTTGACTAAAGAAGGAGGTAGCCCAACACGGCATAACACCCCAAAAACAAATAACGAAAATAAAATCTAAAAATATGGGATTTAATCACGGATGCAATGTATATTCATAAACATTGCAAAAACTATTTATTCATATTGCGTATGTACGGGCACAAACAATTAATTCATCTGAATATTTTTTTAAAGCTTAACTTGCAAAAAGTGTATTATTTTCCTAAAACAATTACACTCGCGCCATCTATGAAAGAACAGATTAAGAATTATTTTAAACATCACGAAAGAAAATAATGTACGGGAATTATTTCAGATAATGAAATTGTAAAAAGTGTTCAAAGAATTCAACAGATGGCAGTAAATAAATTCGATAATTATTTTTATATAATATTATTTAAATCATTTTTGTGAAACAAGAAAATTTATAATTATTAGAATTTGTAAAATAATATGTAACCATGTCTCGTCAATATTTTCTCAGTCAAACTGACTGAACGATTATTTTTAATAAAAGGTTACCATACCAAATATTTATTACCTTACCATAGCAAATCTCACTGAATGTTGTTACCACACCTCGTTCGGCGTGTATGTGCTTTTCATATTATAGAAATTTGATCCATGCTAAGTACCTAACCTACATGTATGCATGTTGGGAGTGTAACATAAACAAGCATCAACGCTTCACATAACAACAAAACTGCAGTACCTAGTAGCTCCCACCGCTGGGAAGTCCCACAATTATTAGCACAGGTCAGGGGGGAATTTAATTAATAAAATAACTAATTAATTAATAAAGACTTTCTATTTATGCCTAAACACGAATGGTGTCCCCAGAAGTTCGCAGCATCATTTTTTAAAATTATTATTTAATGCATCTTGTTTATTTTTTATTTATATATTTTTTACCGATGTAATATTATGTTTCAGATGGTTCCAGAATGAAACCAACTCAGAAACACCACAGAAAGGTCATTAAAAGCTATGAAAAAATAATTTTTAAATAGCCGGTAACCCTAACCTAACATAAACTATTTAACCAATTTTTTTATCATCACTCTTAATGACCTTTCTGAGTTGGTTTCATTCTGAGTTGGCCGGTCACCGTTTCAGATATTTAACTGCTATTAATTATTAGGGAGAAAATAAATAAATTTTCTGGTATTTATATAGGAAGGTTTTGGTATTACCCCGGACCAAGGACGTACCTATAGCATTCACACGGGGGAGGATTTCGTCCCTAAAAGGGGGGGGGGGGGGGGGGGGTTCGGTCCTGCCGGAGGAGAAGTTGAAAAATGATTAGAAAATTTTTTGGGGCCTCTATTTACAAACAACTTATTATTTAAATCACATTAATAAAATAGATGGTGAACCCCCCCCCCCCCATGTCCCATTATGTACGCCCTTCTTGCCCCTGGCTATTATTTGGTGGTGCCTGATGACAGATGACATGATTGTTATACATGTTGTTTGGAAACTAATCGTACAAACAAGGTAAATTGGTGAATGTACATCACATTTTTTGCAGTCGGATATGAGGGATGACTTTTTTTGAGCTTTCGTTTTCAAGCAAATTGAGTTCAAAGTTTGAATTTTTAGAACAAATTTAAAAAAAAGTCATTTCTATCGGCAATTTACAGTCTTATAAAATGGATTTTTTTTAAATCGGGATGATTAGATCGGTAAAAATAAGTTTTTTTGGTTCCCTATGTGATTTGCAATCCAGATATCTGCTTGTACCTACCACTGGTTCCGCATACCGTGTACCTGTAGACGCAAACTACAACCAAAAATAAAACTGATAGTTTTGCGTGACTGTCGACATGCTGGATGTAAGCCACTCTTAACTTAGGTATACTAAATCCTAATCTGACTCAATTCAGAATCGAAAGAGGTCGGTTTAGGGAGACCCTTTGACCTCTCCAGCTGGTCTCTCTCGACTCTTCGTCAAGAACCGCAGCGGGAGAGTTGGATTAGATTACTACCCACCACCCATCCCTCATACCTTTTCCTTCCCAGAACTTCCTCTCCTTCCTTTCATTTGAAAGACTCTCCACACAGAATCCCCAAATATGACATGAGATGGGGTTAACGTAAACGAAGGTATCTACACACTGTTTTAATTACATAATACTCTAAACTAGGTAGGTACTTTAATATTCTAAATAAAGATTGGTTTAGGTACGAGTCTTCCTTCTACGATAATATTAATGTAAGTCTGTTTCATCCATCTGGACAATTCATCATATTAGTTGGCGACATGAAATGAGACACTCAATGAGTCAATGGCTTGGTCTGATGGCTTCAGCCGTTCACTGTTCACTGTACAGTCCCGTCAATGAAATAAAAGTGATGAATGGGAAAGGAATTCATTGGGATGTCGGTTGTTTAACAATCCATTCACATTATATTATCACGGAAGAGAATTACGTTGCCAAATGTATAGCTGAAAAGCGATATTTAAACTTTAATGCCGGCCTGACGTTGTTACAGAAATCGTCACGACAGGCGAGTTTAAGCTCAAAAAAGTGGCATGCCTCCCCGCCCACGCCCTTCGTTGACACACGTACCTATGTTTTTACGCGTATTTCTCTTTTGCTTACGTTCATTGTAAAGTCAGTAATTGCGCGATAACTGATGGTCTAATGTTTAGGCCGGCATTAAAGTTTAGCGTGTACTATAATAATATTTCGAAATTCGAAACTAGTAGGTAGGTATAGTAGGTACACGCCAAACTTTAAGACCGGCCTGAACGTGTTACGATTTACGATTCATTCTCGCACAGTTACTGACTTTACAATGAACGTAAGCGAAAGAGAAAGACACGTAAAAACATACGTTAGACAGAAAAAGGCGTGAATGGGGCATGCACTTTTTGACCCGAAACTCGCCTATTGCGACGATTTTTGATCAACATCAGTTTGGCGTGTATCTACTATAACCTAGATAGTGAGGAAACGAAATTTTGTGGTAATAGCATTTGGAACCATCGACCCGTCGCGCGTCGTTCATAACCAATTCGTTCACATCAATTTCGGTTGTTGGTGCATGGGTAAGTAAGTAATGTGAAATATTTCGCGTAAAGCGTGACATTAATCAAGTTCAATGCACTTATAATTCAAAATTGGAACTACTTATCATGTCAGACATGCGATAACGTAGGTAGGTACCAAAATTATTTTGTGAATTTATAACTCTTTATTCAAATTGCGTATTCCTTTTGTTCAAATGCTTGACAGATGCTTAGATGAATTAATAGAGTGATTTCACTGAACCAGGTCCAGTTGTCATACTTTAGCGGCCCGATCACATAGATCTTCTTTGAATTGCCATCCTCCTTATAGACCTTATAAGCGGTGCTACATTTTTTGTCGATTAGTATGAATATATCGTGTCTTGTATTTTTATAATGTCATCAATGACCAAATAAAATTCCCGAGGACTTGGCGTACCAATAAATGGATAGAGAATTTCAGATTTCTCCACAAATATAGGCTCACGCCCCCTCCGCCCCTCCCCTTGCGTCGCCACTGTATACATGCAAGGACATGAATGCGAGCTGAGCCGCGAATTATGGGAAAGGAACGAAGCTACTGCAAACGGCGCGAAAAGTCGCTTGTAGTTTTGCAATTTGTGGCTCGGCTCGCGTTCATGTTTGTGCAATGAGCAAATGATATCTAGTTAGCATGTGTGTCACGCCCAAATGAGCATGCTCACAAATCAACCGGCTGTTGATTTGTGAGCATGCTCATTGATTCGCGGGTGGAAGGGGTAATGAAACAAGCATGCTCATTTATGAGCATGTGAACGATGAGACGAACAATTTACATATGTCTGCTTCCTCAAAAGAAAATAAGGTGCAGCATATAGAAATTAAAATACGGTAATCTACATAAAAAAAACCTACAAACATGTTTTTTCTACGTTAATTCACGTCATGATAGCAGAGATGCATTTTCGTACAAGAATTTGCACACTAGCGTAAAGGGACGTTGTTTTATGAATTAGGTCTGGAAAATGATCCAAAAGCGAATGTTTTAATAATAATTGGCATGATTACTTTAATTGCACATGTGCAAACGACATAATAAAATATAAATCACAGTCGTAATACGCTCCTGGAAGTTCAAAGCAAGTTCATTGTGTTCGGTATTAAATTACGAAGGTAGAGAGTAAAAAAAGAAACCATAACAGATTTAATTCCCGTAAAGTTGTATCGGCCGAGTGGGGGGCCGCGGATTATGACCCATTGTTCATCTTCCCCAAGGGTCAGAATCGCGCGCACTTCACAGAGTCGAGGTCAAAAGGCCTGCTGAGAACACAATAATGACCTGGGGTAATAACTTACAGTTTGCTACAGGTCCAACTGACCGCAGCCATTGTCGTTGGATTGTTATTTTTTAAACAACTTCGTAAAACAATGCCGCTTTGTTACATCAACGAGTTGACAAAAACTTGTAATTAGGTTGGCTTAGGTCCCTGTTTAATACTATAACATCGTGCAAGTACTTTCGTGAAATTTAATACGACACGATTATTTTATCATTCTATTCTGCCATTATAGGTTTGTTTAGAAAAAGATAGGAATAAGTCCGAAACTAGTTTGTTTTAGCTTTACTCGAATTTTGCTGTGTGTACAAAGATAGATACAATGATTTTTTAACACATTATTTTTTATTCGAGTTATTAAATCATTAGTTAATTAGCTTAGTTGTAAGTAATTAGTCACCAAACTTCTTATAAACCACTTGCAATGTGTAAATGAATTGTAAAGCGCCCTTAAGGTGATTTTCTCACGAGAATGGCGCTATAAAAATCATCAAACAATTATTATTACATATTAAGTTACAATAATAAACATAATACAATGGAATAACATAGTGGTTCGTTTGGTGACTTAGCAGGGGTGCCCGGGTTCATGGGGTGAGGTTCGTACGGGTCCTGGCGGCGGATGCGTCTGCCCATCAGCTGCATGGCAGGCCGGATCGGGAGAGAATAGTTGAGGGGGTCCCTTTGAATTCTCCAGCCTTACTCTCTCGGAACATCGCCTCGCACTGCAGTAGGAGGGATGGATTCGTTCGTCACTCTTGGACACACAGACCTCCAGATTCCTACCCACCTCTAATAACCTTTTCCTTCCCAGAACTTATTCTTCTTCCCTATCCTAAAAAGACCCTTCACACAGCATCCCCAAAGATGACATAGGCCCTTAGGGAAATATTTTATTCGGGGCCTCCTGTGTGGAGCTAATGTAAAAAAAAAACAAAATAGGGAAAAAAATGAATTTTTACACCAATGAAGCGAACTAACTTTTGAGTTCGGTGTAGAAGTTAAAAATAATATAATAAAGGGTATAATAATGGTTCCATGACAGTCAATTCACCGATAGTTGCCCCCCCCGGCATACTTACTTAAAATATGCAGTCAGTTTAGGGAAAATACGGTATACCTAATTACACAAGAAACAACTAATTGGTCCGAAGGGATGTGCAGAGAGGATGTACCGCCGCCCGTATAACAAAGTATAAAACATATTTTCATTCAAATACAATAAGGAGAAATGGTCTATATCCGCAAGTACAAAAAATCGACACTATATAAATTCGTTTGAAATCCATACCAACTTATTATTAAGGGTATTTTTGACGTCGATTTTGCGTTTGACATTGGCAAATAATGCACAAAAAATTATAATTTTCGAGTAAAAACGAATATCATTCCGGGGGGCCGATTGTAGGCGGATCAACTATCGGGTCACCTAAATAATATATCTGTACTAGGACATAGTAATTATTATTTTTAATTTATAAACTATTTAGCCATTATTATAAATTATTTATAATAATGGCTAAATAGTTAATTATAAATTATTAAATTATTAATTTATAAATTATTTAATAAAGTGTATCGACGATGTGACAAGGGAAGCATTAGTAGCCGGCAATATTACACGTACGTGCATTGATCACATTTTTATTAGGTTTAATAGCAGGCAGCAACAAGCTGACTCACTTTCATCTTGTATTTGTGATTTTACTATAGCGGATCACTTCGCGACAGCTCTCAACATCACATACAGTAGTGCAATTACAAAATCCAAAAAACGCGGGGAAAGTATTTCAATACTATCTCAAAAACGAATTGATAAATACATACATAGTTATAACTGGAATGCCCTGCTTGCGGAACAAGATTGCGTTGACATATATAATAAACTCAAAAACGTTTTTAATGAGCTATATGAAAAAAGTAAAATCTCTTTCTGCCCAAACCCCCAAAAAAGACCTTTTGCAACAAAATTGTGGATAACCGATGACATCTTAGAAAAAATTAAAATCCGAGATTCCCTGTTCAAAAGGTGGAAAAATTCCCCTTCCAATAAAAACTACGAAAAAAATTACAAATCATTTCGAAATACTGTTTCCAAATTAATCATAAAAAGTAAAACTACACATTTTAATGAAACATTTAAAAACTACTTCAGCAATTCCAAAAAAACGTGGGATCAAATAAACAAATTGTTAGGGCGGAAAACAAAAACAAACTGCGATGAAATTATATCAAAGTATATGCTAAATAAAAATGGGCAAACAGAGGAAATCGTTGTAAATAGATTCGCTGAGTACTTCTCAAACAGCATCAGTTCGATGTTACACAAATGCGACTACAAAGCGTCTAACATATCTCCCGTTGATTTGCCGCATAGCATGTACCTGCCCAGAGCTACCTGTGAAGACATACGCAGGATTATTAGTCAACTGAATAATTCCAAATCGCCGGGGATTGACAATATTCGAATGTTCGTCATTAAAAAACATATAACTCTTCTATGTCCGGTAATTACCCATTTAATTAATAAAATCTTGTTTCAAGCAGTTATACCTGATGAGCTTAAATGTAGTATTATTAGGCCAATATACAAAGGGGGAAAACATACTGATATAGAAAATTACAGACCAATCAGTATACTGCCAGCTATTGAAAAAATTCTAGAAAAATACATTTCCGTAAATTTAATAAAATACCTAGAAAGTTTCTCTATTATTGATCCTAACCAATACGGATTTCAAAAAAATAAAAGCACAGAAATGTTACTACAAGACTTTTCGAATTACGTAAATCAAGAACTCAATAATAAAAAACATATTCTGGTTTTATTCATAGACAACTCTAAAGCGTTTGATACCATTGATCCGACAAAACTATTACAGATATTGGAGGCGATAGGAATTAGGGGAAAATTTCTAGAACTACTCAAAAACTATTTAAACAATCGACAAATTAAAGTGAAACTCTTTCAAACTTACAGCAAAGCTAAATATATGTCAACAGGCGTCCCGCAGGGCTCAATTCTCGGCCCAACATTATACATAATATTCGTTTCACTCATGAATAAAATTTTCACATTTGTGAAACATTACGTTTATGCAGATGATACGGCACTAGTCATTTCGCATGAAGAATTATGGATTGCAATAAAACTCATGCAGCACGATTTCCTTTCCTTACAGAAATGGTCACATGATGCGGGTCTTATAATAAATTCCAAAAAAACTAAATTAATGCACATACGATCTCCACATGCCAAATATACCATCACGCCTGTAATAAAATCGCATACATTTGAGTGTATACACAATTCGTCACAATCTTGCAAATGCGGAACCATTGAAATTGTACAAACGTATATATATTTGGGGATAACTGTAGATACGCATATGAAATGGGATACTCACATAAGCAACATCTGCAAACGCCTACGAGCTATTGCTGGGCGAATTTACAAAATTAAATTTTTCATGCCCATAAGTACGTTAAAAATAATTTATTTGTCATTGGCGGAATCTACTATCAGATATGGAATAACGTCTTGGGGAAACTCGTGCAAGACAAATATAGGTTACATTCAAACAATTCAAAACTCTTTCACTAAGCAAAAGTATTTATGCACAAAGAAGAGACATAAAATTATTATATGAGTCAGTTAATATATTACCTGTTCGAGGGATATTATGGTTTAAGATTGTATGCCAAAACCTTTTGTCGGATTCAATATATAAAGAAAAAGTTGACCATGCACATGGCACTAGATTTAGTAAAAATGAGAATTTATCAATTCCGAAAATTATAAATAAATACGGACAACGGACATTCACTTATCTTGTCCCTACCATATTTAATAAGATGCCAGCAAACATAAAAATCGAATCAAATTGCACCACCGATTTAAAAAAAAAAATTAAAAAATGGCTAATGGATCAAAACTTTTTATACTGATATTGTTTTGTAATCTTATGTATAAATATGACTAAGAGTAATTTGCCTGTGTTATATCTGTCTATCTGTATATTTTATGCCTTTGTATTGTAGCTATTTAAAAGTTATTCTTCTGTATCTATTTTGTGTATTGTGGTTTCATGTTATATTTGTGATTTAATGTTATATTAATATTGTTAAATTGACCTGCTGACAAACTGCTTTGGCAGTTTAGCGGGTGCTTAAAATGAAGAATAAAAAAAAAAAAAAAAAAAAACGTTTAGACAAGATTTTTATGCATAGCACAAAGGGCAACAATTATTATAAGCAATAATTATCAGCCTGAAACACTCATCAACATTGAAAAATCTTCCGAGAAAAGATACTTGCCGCCAACGGGACTTGAACCCGTGTCCTTCTGATTGCCGGTCAGCTGCTCTTGACCACTGAGCTATGGGGGCTTATCAAATACCCGCCAAATAATTCAATATATACTAGTGTTTCATTCAACAATTACTGCTTATTATATTTTTGCTTATTAATCTTGTCTAAACGTTAGTTTATAAATTAAAAATAATAATTAATATTTGACAAGTTTAAGTATTTCACCAACAAATGTAGTCATAATTTGTCTCGACGCCACCTAGCGAGGGATTTAACACTAACAATGTCTCTCACGCAAAAATAAAGTTGGTTGTTTTCAGGTGGAAAAAATATAATAAGCAGTAATTGTTGAATGAAACACTAGTATATATTGAATTATTTGGCGAGTATTTGATAAGCCCCCATAGATCAGTGGTCAAGAGCAGCTGACCGGCAATCAGAAGGACACGGGTTCAAGTCCCGTTGGCGGCAAGTATCTTTTCTCGGAAGATTTTTCAATGTTGATGAGTGTTTCAGGCTGATAATTATTGCTTATAATAATTGTTACCCTTTGTGCTATGCATAAAAATCTTGTTTAAACGCAAGTTTATAAATTAAAAATAATAATTAATATTTGACAAGTTTAAGTATTTCCCCAATAAATGTAGTCATAATTTGTCTCGACGCCACCTAGCGAGGGATTTAACACTAATAATGTCTCTCTCGCAAAAATAAAGTTGGTTGTTTTCAGGTGGAAAAAATATAATAAGCAGTAATTGTTGAATGAAACACTAGTATATATTGAATTATTTAGCGGGTATTTGATAAGCCTCCATAGCTCAGTGGTCAAGAGCAGCTGACCGGCAGTCAGAAGGACACGGGTTCAAGTCCCGTTGGCGGCAAGTATCTTTTCTCGGAAGATTTTTCAATGTTGATGAGTGTTTCAGGCTGATAATTATTGCTTATAATAATTGTTACCTTTGTGCTATGCATAAAAATCTTGTGTAAACGTTAGTTTATAAATTAAAAATAATAATTAATATTTGACAAGTTTAAGTATTTCCCCAATAAATGTAGTCATAATTTGTCTCGACGCCACCTAGCGAGGGATTTAACACTAACAATGTCTCTCTCGCAAAAATAAAGTTGGTTGTTTTCAGGTGGAAAAAATATAATAAGCAGTAATTGTTGAATGAAACACTAGTATATATTGAATTATTTGGCGGGTATTTGATAAGCCCCCATAGCTCAGTGGTCAAGAGCAGCTGACCGGCAATCAGAAGGACACGGGTTCAAGTCCCGTTGGCGGCAAGTATCTTTTCTCGGAAGAATTTTCAATGTTGATGAGTGTTTCAGTCTGATAATTATTGCTTATAATAATTAGGACATAGACTGGCTTTTGCCCCCGGCTTCGCTCGCGTAGTATTAGGGGGGTTCCCACTCCACCTCCTCCACCTTCCCTATGGGGATAGGTGGAGGAGGTGGAGTGGGAACACCCCCCCCCTCCCCCTCTCTATCCCTCTCCCTCCCCCTCCCCCTCTCCCCCCTCACCACTATTTAATACATGAATTATCGAAAGTACAAATAGTTTTTTTGTGATATTTCACCCTCCGTGCTAGGAATGACCCTGTGTTATGGCGGGTGAAGTTTACAGTTTGCGGATATACATTCATTTGTATAGGTTGAATTTTTCACTAATTGATACTATGCACACAAATTCTTCTACAATAAGAGAGTTTATGTAGTTATATGAATTACAATATTAACAAGATGGATTACAAGAATAAGGTGAAGAAGTTAAAGAATTATTGGGAAAGATAAGTTATTACTAGTATATTAAGGAATTATTGATATATAGTTCACAGTAATCAGTTTTATTCATATAATGTGCTTAGTTAGTAAATAAAAAATATATTATGTTTTGCCTGCTCTTAATACTATGCACACAGATCTTCTATAATAAGAAAAAGATATACTTATAGTTAGATTGGGTTACAAGAAGAAGATGGAGAAGTTAGAGAATTATTAGAAAATGAAAAATTTGAGGAGTTGTTAGCTATAGATAACAGTAATTAATCTTGTACATACAATGCCGCTAATTTAGAAAATAGAGATATATTATGTTTTGTGTGAAAGGTGATTAAATTGATAGAGTGTAAAGTGAATTGATAGAGTGTAAATTGATGATATGGGTGTTCAGTTTTTAAAAAGAATTTGACCACAAATCTGTTATTTTTTTGTACTTCTTCGGATAGACTGATAAAATATTGTATCCTTTTGTAAATATGATTATTCTCCATTTGTTGTGTCGATAATATGCCTAATAAACTTTTATTTAAATGCAAAATACCGTCTAAAGTTATATGTTCAAAATACAACCGAAAATAAAACTGCAAGTTGACTGTATCGGCTTGTTCAAATGCTCACCACGGTCGTATTGTGATCGATTTCCTTACTAATATGTTTGATTTGTAATTCTTTGTAGCCTTTTGTGATGTTATTGTGACATCATGATACACGGGACAGAAAAACACTCACATTAGAAATTACAGAATAGACACACTCGGTTCTGAGAAGTTGAATATCCTATCGAGTGATAATGAATTGAAAAACGTGACTTATCTTATTAAAGTACTCGCAAATCGTAAATGCAAATGACTAGCTGCATGAGAATGACGACGTAATAACTACTATAATTTATAAATTAACAATGTCATCTTGCGGCATTAAAGCATCACATATGAATGTGTACACCCAATAGCTAAACATTTTCCGAAAATTTGAAGACATCAAACAATCATTGGTCAGAGATAAGAGGGTTGAAATAATTTTTCTAATAGCTAGTTTATTGTACGAGTAGGTACATTATACCAACTTAAATGCAGGAACATAATTTATTTTGCACTATTGGAGTAATTCAGATTTTGACTATCATTTTGTCTACAGTTTATGTATGTCAGAAGTCCGATTTTTCTCACAGCCAACGACATCAACAAAATTATGCAATGCACTTCCACTGGCCATTAGTCAGAACACAAATTATTTGAAACTAGCAGACCCGGCCACAAGTTTTATATTTTATTTTATTTATTTTAGGGAAAGTTGACAACAAATCTGAGATTAAACAGTAAAACAATAATAACATTATGCCAATTATGAACTTTCCACTTATGATAGTGAATGAATAATAAAGTGTGACATTGTAAGGGTGTTTTCTTATATTACATTATTTTTTTACAACATATGAAAGGGGAGGGGGGAGGAGGAATATAGAATTAGGATTAGAGGCAAAGGATGGGAATATATAGGGATTAAACTTTCTAGTTTGAGTCATGTTGCTTAGTGAGTTTTCGTTGCTGTGGCTGACGAAACACAACGCCATCTACTGACAACGCCATTACTCAACCGTTTTATCCAACGCCATCTGTTAATTTGCATACATAACAGCGCCCTTGAGGTGAATTTTCATAAAAACGGCGTTATATAAATCATCCAAATATTATTATTATCAAATCCAGCGCCCGATTGCCAGCTCGCTGCCCGCTGCCCGCTTGCCCGTATATAGTTCAACCAATTTACACAAAACCTTGACAAATTATATACCTAAACCTTCCTCATGAATCACTATTGGTGAAAATCCGTTGCGTAGTTTAAAAGATCTAAGCGTACAGACAGCGGGAGCGACATTGCTTTATACTGTGTAAAAATGTAAATCAGACAGTGAGGATGGGTTCTGTGAAAATTCTATTCCAGTTCTGGGATTATTTGAGTTTCATGAAGTAACTGGCCTATAATGATATAATAACAAGACTTGAATAGAACTTACACAGAAAGCGTAAATTAACTTCAGATACTTGATGAATTCTTAATTTTTTTTTTAAGAATTCATCAGCCAAGACAGATCAAACATCAACGATATTATTAAAACCTATTTATAAGTAGTGTGTGTTACCTATAGACCTACGATGCTAATTGTCTTTTATTTTAATTTTGATTTTGCTTATGCTTATATTATAAACTTTGCTGTTCTTGACACATGAGTTAAAATACTGGTGAGATATCACCAATTTTATGTAATAAATAACTAATCAAAATGTTATAAGGGGGCAAACATTACTTACGTGAGCTCAAAAAGGGGGGGGGGGGTCCAGCAACAACTCACGTTACTTAAAAATAATATACAAAGTGGCCCAAATTTAACTCACCAAGAGGGGGGGGGGGGTCTAGATTGGAAGAAAAACTGTTCACGTAATTAATGTACGCCTCCTAAGGGTAGGCAATTTTGAACATATATTTAAAAAAAAAAAATTTAATTTAACTTTGTGAGTAAAACCTCAAATTGTAATATTTAAATAAACGAAGACAATATAAGAGAAACTCAATCGAAAATCTGGAAACAGAAAAATCAGAAAAACATATTGACAGAGGTGTCAATATGTTTTTCTGATTTTTCTGTTTCCAGATTTTCGATTGAGTTTCGCTTATATTGTCTTCGTTTATTTAAATATATTTAAAAGTTATCTTCTAGACTTGCGATGAGCGCGATTGAGTTGAAAATTCCCAAAAGTGCTATAAAATAACAGCCAAATATTAATAGCGCAGACCGTTGAAAAAATGACGGGACTTTATAATTGGAGAATTTGCGAAGCTGAAAATATTTATAAAAAAATATGCCCAGGATAACTACCTTTCAAAAGAAGAAATTGGCCTTTCGAATGTTAGTAAGCTTGAAAAATTACAACATCAATCCAGGTAAATCATCCAAGCACCCGTCAAACATTTAAAGCAAACATACTATGTATATTCATTTCAAATAAAGAATTATTAATTAATAAAGCAATTTTGGTACCTAATTTATCGCTTGTCTGATATGATTTAATGCTTAGGGGTCGTCCATTAATCACGTGATGTTTTTAGCAACTTTTTCACCCCGGTGATATGTGGTGAGGTTTTAGACTAACCCACCCCCCCCAAATTACGTGTATTTTTTTTAGTACAAAGTATTTTGAAATTCTCAGAACATTATCACGAAAAATAAATACACGTGATATCTCATTATACCCCCCCCCCCCCCTCGTGATATTTCGTGATTTAAGTTTAACTTACGAATATTTCACATAACGCGTACACCAAAAACCGAAATTAGGGGAGTAGACATGTTTTTCAAATTCAATTTTTCGAAATCAATTGTTCGAATTTCAGTTTTTCGAAAGATTAATTTTTCGAACAGCAATTGGCCGAAAGACATATTTTTAGAATTTGTTAATCAACTTTAAAAATATATACTTCACTTGCTTCTTATGACTAACGAGATACTGTTAGGTCAGGTTATGTTAGGTTAGTTTATTGTCCATCCTATAATAAAATACTCTTGTACATACTATATTCCTACATACTGAAAAACTAGTGTTTAGGTCAATTGATGTTCGAAAAACATGTTTTCAAAAAATTGAAGATCGAAAAATTGCATTTCGAACAATTGAATTTGAGAGATTGATTTCGAAAAATTGCAATTCGGTCAATTTATCTGGACCCGAAATTAGGATGTTTAATGAGGAAATACACAAAATAACCTACTTTTAATTTTTATTAAAATCTTAATCGAGTCTAATAATTTTTCCCACGTTATTTTTTTATGTATCGACATTAAAACCTAATTATTTTCCAAAAATGCCTGTGTATTATTAAGGTTACATTATTTTCTTATGGTCTTCATTTGAAAAACATTAGAATCAATGAGATCAAACATGAACGAGCGCTAAAATTAGCCTTGCTAGAAATGTCTCATTTGAACATTTGAAGGCACGATTAGTCAGAAGTATAAAATTAATTTATGGGCAGCACGTTACTTAGATCTTGACACGAGTGACGCCATGAAACGCTTCTAAAATATGATCGTAATTCATGCCTTTTTTACGACAGATAAGATATAATTACAGGTATGTATAAAAAAAACCTTTTCTCAAAATTGGAATAATAAGTCAATAATCTCTTTGCCGAACTAGCCTCGTAATTTTCAATTTCAAAGAAAAATAATGATTAGTATCAGCATCAATAGAAAACCCCTTGTTTTGAGTCACAAGCAAGTTTACACACTTACGGACTCACAGATTTTTTATCGGCTTGAAAATGTTCACGTGAAATTAAGTATATTATTTTGTTTATTATTTTTTATTTAATATTTTTTTATTATCTCCCCACAGGCGGCCCTGAAGAAAATAATTTTCCTCAGAGTCTGTATCACCTTTGGGGATGCTGTGTGGAGGGTATTTTTGAGGAGAGAAGGAGTGAACATGGTTCTTGAATAGACCCACGTTGTAAGAGGGAGAAAACATAGAGTTCGGCAAATCGGTCAAAAGTCGAGCTGATGAACTCAATAAATGTCAGCCGTATACAAATGTTGGGCGTGTCTACGACTATGCACCGGTGCCGAAGGCATCAATGACGCTAGAAATACCGGTAGAACGAGGACAGCATTCCCATCAGACGCCTGTGCTCGAAAGATTGCAATCCGTTTGTTAAGATGGGGGAATCTATCAAACCGACAATCCGTTTCTGCAGAGAGTCACGTTTTTTTTTTAAATTTTAGGGCTCCAAACCGGAGGTGGCTACCAAATTCAAAAGTGGGGCACTCTTGAGATTTGTACAGGATCAGAAGTTGTATACTAATAATGTATATAGTATGAGGACCCTGCACGTGTTTGACTAAATGTCCCCAAAAATTCAATCTTACAGTTTTTATACAATTTCATGTACTTGATCAGTGATAAAATATCACACACCTTTATAGTACCTACTTACTCTACACTTTAAGTAAAAAGTTGAAAGTTTTCTCCAAAACAGGGAATAAAAATGCTACACCAGGACACTGTCTTACCAAAATTCCCCGATTCCGAGACTTCACTAAAAATTCGGATTTGGGAGATATATTTCACCTTAAAAATAACCAATATAAAGATTGTTAATTCCAATTCTTTTATACATCTAGACACAAATAGACGTTTATAATTTCTGAAATTTTTGTTTTTTGTTATAGTTTTTTATTATTTATTTATCTTTGATCACTTTTATCAATCTATTTTATTTTATTAAATGCTTTTCTGGTTACATTTTTCAAGTTGTATTTATTATATTTTCTTTATTGTTTTAGTTTTAAAGACTTAACTTGTAACTAGAACGTAAAATACCATTGGGGCGTATAATAAATAAATAAATAAATTCATTACCGGAAAAGAAATAAATTTTCACGTTTGTCTCTTTACCCGTTTGACGGCCGGCGTAGTCCAGCGGTAAGGCTCTTGACTCGCACACCGAAGGTCGCGGGATCGAATCCCGGCGTGGCAAATAAATTTTATTTGATTAATTTGTGTTATTCACAATTTATTCATTTAAAATAATATATAGTTATATAGTATATTTGCGGCACGTTCCAGAGTGGAAGATACTATCGGTATCGCCCTGGTGTAAGACCACCATTCAGAATTGAAACATTGCTTGAAATGGCATTAGCCGTGTTTGGTGACCAGACCTGAGTAGTCAGGTACTTCCCTACCTTCCTCTTCCCATATCTCCTTTCCCTCTCCACTACCTTCAGCCTCACAACATACCCTGATTGGGGATGCCATAGTCTCACTGGCTTCAGACGGGAGCAGTTGGGACTCTTGTGCGGTATTCATATAAAAAAGTGTTTTTTTTTTGGTTATTCAATCATCACATCACACCACACATAGGTTTTATTTATAAGAAAAAAAAAATAGTGCGATGTTGATGATTAAAAAAAAACCTATTTTCATGTTTACGTTTCTATGGTATAATTGTGGGTGGAAGTAATCTAAAACCCCATGCAAATTCTTATAGGAACGATTTTACAATACGACGTTATTACCGCCTCTAAAGCATCGAGCACTGATGGAAAGGAAGGTAACTGAAGCCAACGGCTATTAGATAACCTACCTTTGGGTAATAACTGTCGATTATCAGAAGCATTGTATTGTATTGTAACCATTCGCCATAACTTCACGAGCCACCGTTTGTTCTGCGCCACCCACCGATAATTCGCCATACTTAAATGTTCACTTATTGTTTTAGGTTAGGCAATGGACACAGCCCATCCTGGACATGTGTCTGACGGTATCATCGTCAATTCCCACTACCTACGAGTTGTGAGTGGTGACTAAGAACATAAATATCTGAATAGGTCAAGGTAAACATAGAATACACACGCACACAATAGACCGGGAGCCAACAATACATAACCCCACATTGGAACATTGGATACTTTAAAATAAATAAAAAATATGTGAACTTCGCACAAGAGCTTAAGAGGAATGACTGCGCGGCCTTTTTATACAAAACTTAATTTTGTATTTGAGGCCAAAATACCCAACCAAATTGAAAAATTATTCTTTTAAACAAAATACACAGAAAATGTCTAGTATGGATTCGTGCTATTTACGATTTAAATTATAAAATATATACCATTAAAGAATTCAAACTTGCATGGTTTTATTGGCAACTTTGGCATTTCCTCGTGAGTCAATTATAATTATTAAAAAAGTAATCTTACCAATCTACTAAAAATAAATAAAAATTTGTTAAAAAAGCATTTTCTTGGGTAGAAATTTGTATACGTTGTATACGACAAATTTGTATTCCTATGTAAATTTCAAAATGTCATTTGTAATTTAAATTTACGCCCATCAAATTGCCTTTTTTAACAATTTTAATTTTTTATTATATCTATCTAAATAAATAAAAATGAATCGCCGAAATGTATGTACGTGCATAACTTCCAAACGACTGCACCAAATTGGATAATTCTTTTTTTTTGGTGTTCGTTATTGTCAGGACAAGGTTTGTATATAACTACTGGTGAGCTCTGGCATTATGAAATTTGTATAAAAAAATTCAATAAATGGCACGCGAGCTGTTTTAAAACGAATGTATGGAATGTGGAGAGGGGGAGGGGGTAGGAGTTCGCGGGAGGGGGATTCGTGGGACGGGGGAAGGGTGGGAGTGGAGTGAGGAGAGGGAAGGTGGAGGAGGCGGAGTGGAAATGCGAGAGAAGAATGGGACGCGGGAGAGGAAGGAGAGGCGGAAGCGGAACGGGACGAATGGGAAAGGACACGCAGGGAGAAACCATTTCTTTATTAAATAATTATTATTTCATTATTTTTCTATGACATCTAAATAGAGCAAAATTACGCTTTTAAAGCATCATTATTAATTCACAAATAATTGCCTCTAAAATCATAAAAAATGGATTCCTTTAATGGTCTATATTTTATAATAAAAAAAAAACAAATAATTAAAGCAGCACATATCCAATATTATTTAAATAAATGATAAAAAAATGGGTTGGGTATTTTGGCCTGAATCCAAAATAAAGTTTTGTATGAAAAAGGTAACGCAGCCGTTCCCTTAACTGCCCAGAATTTCCCTCAGGACTTGTGTTATCTTTGAAGATGCTGCGTGAAAGATCTTCAAAAGGAAATTAATGAGAGGATGTAATGGGAAGGAAAATGGTATGAAATGTGGGTAGGAATCTGGGGGTCAGTTGTGTCAGGAGTGAATGACGTATGAATCCATCCTCTTACTGCGATGCAAGGCGATTGGTCGAGAGAATCCTGCAGGAGAGGCCAAATGGTTTCCGCTCCAAGACCTAGACAAATCTCATTCCATGAACCCGGGTACCCCTCCTAAGTCACTAAACGTAGCGAACCACTTGGGAAACCTATGGCAGAGTATTGGTTACTCATTAAATGGTTCCTGGGGCGCCTCCTAAAGAATAATTTTTGTATGTAGAGAGGATGATGGGAATCGGCAAGATGAAGCTGGTAAAGTTGGTCACCAAACACGGCTAATACCATTTAAAGCAATGCATGGTTTCGATTCTGAATGTTGTTCTGTGACCAGGGCGATTCTGAGAGTATTTACCACAGATAACCGCACGTCATCGGATACACAGATGAAACGTAAGTAAGCATAAAAAACTGGTCTGTAAGAGTGCAACCTGGATGGTATCGTACAGCTCGGGAAATTGTGAACCAATTTATTTGGCTAAATTACAACATAAGATGTACATGTATTGCTTTCGAATGGACAGGTTGTGCTGCAATAGGGGTCCATAAGTATAAATAATAGTAGAAAAAACTGGTCTGCCGCACATCATTCGAAGAATTTTATGTCATCGGATACTTGAATGAAAACAACGAATTACTGTACCCCAAACTAGATCACCCCATTGAACAATCTCGTGATCAGCCGACAACAGCCTGGTAATCTTTTGTGAAAGATTTTTTAAATTATACTTTTTCATACAAAACTTAAAATTTGGATTTGAGGTCAAAATCTTGACCAAAGTGAATAATTCTTTTTTTAAATAAATGAAGACAATATAAGCGAAACTCAATCGAAAATCTGGAAACAGAAAAATCAGAAAAACATATTGACACCTCTGGGACAATATGTGAGAGGTGTCAGTCAATATGTTTTTCTGATTTTCTGTTTCCAGATTTTCGATTGAGTTTCGCTTATATTGTCTTCATTTATTTAAATATTACAATTTGAGGTTTTACTCATAAAGTTAAAAATTAAAAAAAAATATATATATATATATATATTTTTTTTTAAATCGGAAGTTTTAATAGTAAATATGTAGTACAGATATATGCTATTATTGTGCAAATATTATTTGTTCTGTAAATTTATAAAAACAAGCCTTTAAAAATTCAATTTTTATACAAGCAAAATTTTTGGCTTTCTCTGGTGGCAGTAGGAGATTTTAAAATAATGTCAGGTTACTCGTAACCCAGTTGTCTGTTTTTTCTTTCATATTTAATAAAAAAGGAGAAAAAAAACTATAACGGTCAATAACTGTCCTACATGTAAATGGAACCAGGGCCGAAAATTGTAAATAAATATGTATTCTCTTTATTTTACATTTCATTACATTTGCGTAGAAGGAAGGGGCAAATATTTATAATAATTATTAACTCGCAAATGGTTGCCTCTAAAATTGTGAAAAATCAATTTCTTAATCCTTATAGCCTATGCTTTTTTAATTTGAAAAAAAAAAAAAAAGTAAAGTAGCACCTAGATATCTGCTAAACCTTTTGATTAAAAAAATATTATTCAGATTTGTTGGGTATTTTGGTCTCAAATCCAAATTTGTTTGAAAAAGAATTGTACGAAAAAAGCCGCGCAACTAGGGAATGCAATCCCGATATACCGGAATCCCGAAATACCGAGATCCCGCAGACATTTTGCGGGACTAATCTCGGTCGAAAATTTTGCGGGATCCCGCTGGACTGGCGGGATTACGGAGAAGCGTAGTATGAAGAGTTCGAGATCAACAGCCCAACAACCTAGATTTGGCAATATGAGCAACCTTGAGGTTTTGATAAAGAAGGAAATGAATTTCTTCGAGTCCGGTGGATTAAAAGGCACCCACCTTCAATTCACTTACAATGCTCTATTGACTATTGTGCCAACCAGCGTGGAAGCTGAACGAGCTTTTTCAGCCGCTGACTACCTTGTGTTCAATATCATAAGCCGTTTATCAGACAATACAATTAATATTTTAACTTTTTTACGAAACTATTTCCAAAATAATGTTTAAATTTACGAGTATGGTGTTTATTGTACAAGAATATTATTTATCGTGTGAACGTTATTATTTTTAATTTAAGTTGTTATGTAAATTTATGTCTTATCTTATTCTTTGCCAATTTATGACTTAAACTTTACCTATGTCTAACTAAAGGTATATTAATAAACCATTTAAAATGTCCCAAAGAACTTGTTTGATTAGGTATAAATTTAAAACTCTAAAAACAAGGTTGGTAGATCGAGGTATTAGGTCTTCATTATACGATTGATTAGATATCTACGTCCACCCTGCTGGATCCTGCAAATACCTGGATCCAGCGGGACTAAGATTGTTCAGTCCCGCAAATACCTGGATTGACATGGTCTTGCGGGATTGCATTCCCTACGCGCAACCATTCCCTACGCGCAACCATTCCCTTTAAGGAGTTAAGGTTTACTAAACGTCAATTCGCGCAAAAACTGGTCTCATTTGTGTGTCCGATGACGTAGGTTTATGTGTTGTGGGCTCCCTCCCATGTACAACGCCATACGCACTTTTATGGGAGAGTGATAAAATGTCGGGTCGCCTGGGAATTGGGAACACGTCTCTGTTGAGTTCATCACTAAAATGTTCAATTGAATGGCCCATAGTCTTTGATGGACAAGATAATTATTACTATTATAGTTTCATTCAAGTGAAGGGTTGACATCTCACGTGGGAAGGCGATCTTCACATCAAATTGATCTCAGACTCATTAACTTTACTGGCTTGATTAATTAATTGACAATTTTAATCGAACCATTATATGATTTAAAAAATCGGGCTAGCACATTATTACAAACACATACATTTTTGTAGGCGTATTATATAGTAATAGTTCTGATAATAACACACTTCAGACGGGCGAAAACGAGGAGCCCGTTGGAGAAAATTGAATTGTTTAAAATCGATACATCTTTGAAAATAATACGTACATCTTAATGATTTTTTCTACAGTGCTCGCCACTATCCAACTATACAAGCATTGTCCAAAATTATAGCCCACTTTGTAATAGGGCTCCATAAACAGAAGTTAAAGTCAGTATTGGGCTATCGAGTGAGGTTTTATGTGTAAAAAAATGTACGTAATTTATTACTTTACGAAGAAATAGTTTTCACTTTAGTACAAATCATTATAAAAAAAGAACAATTTGCGCATCTCCAGGGTCAAAGTGAAAGTTTCCTTTTGATAAAATATTATTCCATACAAAAGACAATACAAGAAAATTTTCCCACCTTTTACTATATATATTAATACATTTAAATGTTTTTTACATATACATATAGCTGGGACCCTTATAAAGAGATTGGTGTATAATATTCATATAAAAAAAATAATTGACAGGAATGCATTTCCAGGCTTTCAAGTAGGATCGGCGTAAAATGGTTGAACTACTCTTCCCACCTAAACTTTGTTGCGATGTACTTAAATGATGATCAACGTTGCTGAATTGTGAAAAATAAATGTTTTCCTAAAGTCACCTCTACATCTGAACAAGAGGCTATTAATCTTATGCCTAAAATTCAAATCGGAATGCTACGCTCCAACTGGCTTCGGGCGGTGCGGTATTCACATACAAAATTATTCCTTTAATTCTTTCTTCTCGACCTGTGAGTTCCCAATTAGTGGTAGGTGCATCCCCCGGCGTACGCGAGATTGCTTGAAGGGGTACCTACGCGCACGCAAACATTAATATTGCCAAAATATATTTTGAGTTTGTAATCAACCTGCGTACGATTACGTACGTAAATATGAGCAGTTTCCAAATTTGTCATCTATCCATCTCATGCAACAGTAAAGTGAGCAAAGAGTTGTTTTACAGAGTCATCACCGGTTAATTTTTTGACCGACCTAAATTTTTCAGACATGTCAAACATAAAGACTAAACTTGGACATTGGTTGACGACTTGAACTCGAAAATGACGAACTTATTTTTCAGAGCTGTGCCAAGAGAGACCTACACATTTGTCTCATTAAACTTAAATAACAATTTATGAATATCATCATTATTAGAACTGTTATGCCTTTTATAAGGATTAAAATTAAGATAACACACATCTAAAACTAATTTAGTTTTTTATTTATCATTTTTTCAACAAGGGGTACGCGAGTTCTCGAAGGGGTATTGAGGAAAAACTAAATGGGAACCACTGCCCTAGACCCTAGAATCTAGATGTTTGTGGGACAAGCTTAACTTTTATTCTTATTGTGGTAAGGAAATTTCTAGATTTATAAGGAAAGCAAAAATAAGTTTTTCAATTTTATGTTTTCCCGGACGTATGGACTTTCTAAATGTTTGAAAGTGGAAATGAAAAGAAACGTTTGATATGACACCTATCTACGTATCTACAATTAAAATGGTTACCGGCTTTTCTTTTGAAGACCCACTAAAATAGTTCAGAATGCAAAGGTTAATTGATATTTATTACGTATCCAAGAACTTAAACAAATACATCTGAAAGGATGCATCGAATTTCGGTGGCGCTCAAGCGTAGATTAAAAGAAAAACTCTACCGGCAGGTAATTGAACGCGAAGATCTTCGAGCTGTAAATATTCAAAATGGTGGTGTAATCCATTTTGAAAGCGTATGGCGGCGGATGGCGGATGGCGGATGGCGGGAAGGGAAATGATCCGTAAGCGGTGCAGGTCCGCTTCCGGGAAGGCGCGCGCTGCGGCTAAATAATGAACTAATCAACGGACGGGAACGCGCCTTTGCTCAAATAATGTGACATCCGTCCTGCCTCCTAAATGCTAAATGCTAAACAAACGTCTTCCATAAGAGATGACCGCATAACTAGAAAATTTAGTTCTTGTGTAAATGTGTAAGAATGCTTTTCAACTTTTCAATTAATAACATAATATAACAAATATATGGTGCCATGATAAATCAGAACGCCGAAAAAAGCAGGACAATGAATAAAAAAGAAGAAAATTAACAAAAAACTAACCTAAAGTATTTTTTAATCATGTTCTGTTTTAACACAATTCTGTACAATCCGGTTATCCTCAGTTTCAATACGATTCAATCTCTTGCTAGAATATTTTCGTCCCCAACTTCCTCGGTTCCTTTGGGAAGTACGAGTATATTATATCCTACTTATATTCTTGACATTTCATTCTACGTCCATCCGCTTAATATGTCCAAACAATCCCAATTATTGGCTGTCCAAAAACGGGAAAATCTTCCTAGTTGGGCAGTTAAGTAGGTACCTACTTATTTAAAAAAATCTAAAATATTTTCTGTAAATCAAAGCGTTTTAGTTCAAGCATTCTGGATAAAAAAAAAACAATTATTAGGAGGCACGGTTACGCGGTCGTTTTCATACAAAAAGTTTATTTTGGATTTGAGGCCAAAATACCCAACAAAACTGAACAATTATTTTTATAAAAATTTTTTTCACCTGAATGCCTCACAAGAGTCCCCGCTGCTCCCGTCTGGACCCAGTGAGACTATGGCATCCCCAATTGGGGTATGTTGTGAGGCCGAAGGTAGTCTCCTATATAATCTAAGGATATATCAAATTTTTGGTTCGGATACGCGCTATTTTATGTAATTTTGTTTTAAATTGCCATTATAGAATACATTTTTTAATGATTTTAGAGGCATTTTTTGTGAGTTAATGATGTTTAATAAAAAAGTAATCTTACCTAATCTACTACGAAAATATAATGAAATATAAGATAAAAATTTAAACGTCGCAAAAAGGACGTTTTTTTGGGACAATATTTGAAAATCATATTCGTCAAATTTGGAGAAAATTAAGTAAAATTGAAAACAAGCAAAATGCTTTTTTCAGTAATTTTTACTTTTTATTTTATATATCACTAGCAGACCCGGCCACACGTTGCTGTGGCTAACGAAACACAACGCCATTACCCAATATTTATAAAATCCATACCACCCGCTTGCCAGCTGCCGGCTGCCTGAATTGAATATTTGAATTTATCGGCTTTTCTCTACTATAATAAGCATGTATTATACATGTAAACTAATTAACTCGCCACTAATTATACAATGCTTGCAATGGAACACTGGATATTTGAAAAGGGAAAATCAAATATCTACTTACTCTAGTAGGACATCTAATTTCCAATTTCTTCCGTAGAACGAATTTCAAAAGTGACTATTAGTACGGCCCGCGAGCCGTTTTAAATCGCACAAAAATATGTTTTCTTTGAATTTCTCGGCTTTTCTCTGATATAATTTACATGTATTATACATATAAACATTCCTCTTCAATCACTCTATCTACTGGTGAAAACCGTATGAAAATCCGTTGCGTAGTTTAAAAGATTAACGCGCACATACATTTTAAGCGACTTCATTTTATACTATGTAATGAAATGATGTAATGATTATATTTTCATAGAAGTTTGGGTAAAACATTTTTTTAAAATAATTAGTACTAACTCACAATAATTGCCAAAGTTGGCTCTAAAATCATAAAAGACCGACTTCTTTAATGGTCTATTTTAAAATTAGAAACCTAAATAAATAAAGTAGCTCATATCCGTATTCCGTTCTAGGTATTTCCTATAAGTTTGGTTAAAAAATAATTTTTCAATTTTGTTAAATATTTTGGCCTTCAAAAAGTTTTATATGAAAAATATAGCGCAGAAGTTGCCCTTTTTACGTGGGTAGGTACTATTCCGTATCAACCCCTCGGGTTAATTTGTCCGGTTTTCGGAAAAACTCATATAGGTCTCGTAGAAATCTTTGTGTCTCCCTTACTATCATGGTTAGAAATATGATATAAACGGTGATAGAAAGAGAAAACACCACGCTTTATATTCAAATTTTAAAGTTAACTGTAAAACAATCTAGATGTATCCATACATTTATGAAATAAAAATTTCCGAACACAATTTGAAAAAAAAAAATTTAACTTGGAGAATTTTTTTATTAATTATTTTTACATGAAACGATGTAAGAGTGTTTTCGTTATTTGTTTTTGGGGTGTTACGCTTTATTTATTTATTTATTTTAGGGAAAGTTGACAGCAGATCTGAGATTACACAATAAAACAATAGTAAGATAGTTAATTATGCCAATTATGAACTTTCCACTGATGATAGTGAATGAATAATAAAGTGTGACATTATCAGGGTGTTTTTTTAAATTAAATTATTTTTTTTTTACAATATATGATAGGGGAGGGGGGAGGAGGAACATAGAATTAGGATTAAGAGGTAAAGGACGGGAATATATAGTGATTAAATTTTCCAGTTTGAGTCATGTTGCTTAGTGAGTTTTCGTTTTATGTCATGTAAAGTCGAGTTAAAGACGTCAATGTGGTAATAATTTAAGTTAAATGAGTGTGTGGATCTATAGATAAATGAGTTCTGTTTGGAGTTGGTCTTGCAAAGAGGGAGATTAAAAGTAAGTGACTGTCTGCTGTTGCGATTTGGAACATGGAATGATAGGCGTTGAAGAAGATCAGGACTATCAATTAGGTTGTGTGTAATTTTAGATAACATAACTGAATCTGCTATATTTCTTCGGCAAGTTAATGTCTGCATATTGAAGCACTTTGCAGAGTCTTCATTACTAACGTGAGATCGAAAAGAGCGGAAGTTAAGGTACCTTAATAATCTATTTTGAACACTTTCGATTCTATTTTTGTGTATTGCATAGCCTGGCTTCCACACTTGAGATGCGTATTCAAGGATACTACGAACGTATGAGGAGTATAGTATTTTTAAAGTAATAAGATCTTTGAATTTTATTTTTTTTTTTTTTTAAAGAAAGACAAACATTCCCGGGTTACGAATAACCCAACAATGTTTGAAAATCTCCTAATACCACCACAGAAAGCCGAAAATGTTGCTTGTGTTGTGATGGAGGACTTAGCCAGTCGAGGAATCGAACACGCGACGCTCGGGTGGGACCCAAGCGCTATGCCCACTCAACCACTGACCAGACAAAATTGTTTACAGGAACGGATTATGAAACCAAGCATAGAAGATGCATTAGTGACTATGTGATCGATATGTTTATTGAAATTCAGTTTACTATCAAGTATAACCCCAAGGTCCTTAATTTCTGATTTGATGGATAATGGTTGATGATTAATTGAGTATTCGTGGATAAATATGTTTTTATTTCTGGTGAAGCGCACGACGAAGCACTTGGATATATTTATTTCCAGACAATAGGCATTACAATACGTGTTCAAACGTTGCAAATCATCTTGCGGCTTCTGACAGTCCTCGATTGAGTTTATAGGTGCAAAGATTTTCACGACATCTGCATACAGGATGGTCTCCGAGTTTAAAAAAACAGTTACCAACATCATTGATGTAGATGTTGAATAATAATGGTCCCAACAGGCTGCCCTGAGGAACTCCCGATGTAACAGCAACAGAATCGGATTTAAATCCAGCAACCAATACTATTTGACTACGGTTGGAGATATAAGAAGAGAGCCAACGATAAAGATTGCCGTGAATACCAATCTTTAAAATCTTGTTCAACAAGGTTGAGTGATCCACTTTGTCAAACGCCTTACTACAGTCGGTATAGATAATGTCCACTTGTATTCTGTTATCCAAACTATCCTGGAAGTACTCTGTGAAAGTTAAAAGATTTGTGGTTGTAGATTTACCACTAATGAAACCGTGTTGGGTCGTACTCAGACTAGACTTAAGAGCAGCGTATAGTTGATCATAGAAAAATTTTTCAAGAATTTGGTTAAATACGCAAAGTTTGGAGATTGGCCTGTAGTTTTTAACGTCAGTTTTTTTACCATTTTTGAAGATGGGAGATACATACGCGGATTTACAAATAACAGGGACTGTGCAGTGCGAAGGTATTTCGTCGGGTCCGGCACCTTTGTGAGTATCAATTCCCTTAAGATATTTTAAGACAATTTCCTGTGTCACCTCAATATTGCTTATATTGGAAGTATGGTTACGGACGTCAGTTGGATCAGGGGTAAGTGGATCAGAGGGTTTACTGAAAACTGAACTGAAATATTCTGAAAATAAATTAGCAATATCGGATCCATTATTGGCTTTCAGCTCTCCAAGATACATACATTTGGGGACACCTTGGGATTTGTTAGAGGATTTGATGTGGCTCCAAAAGTTTTTCGGGTTTGAGGATATATTATTTTCGATTTTACTTAAGCAACGAGATTTGCTTTTATTTAAAGAAGGAGGTGGCGCAACACGGAATAACACCCCAAAAACAAACAATGAAAATGCTTTTGGCCGTGAAAATCTTTAAACTTATCTGATGTAAGAGTGAGTTGACGATAACTTTTATTTTAGTTGGCGATTATATTTGCCTAATAAAATAAGTGAGTGTTTTGATTTTTTCGTTATCATCAATTTTAGTTAGAAAAAATCTAAGGTGACCACTCTTATGAAAACACTATTAAATTAATTAATGTAATAGTGTTTTCATAATTAATTTCGAATTATAAAACTTAAAAGCATGTTTCATCACATTTCAAAAGCAGTTTTTAGTTAAATATTCCATTTATTTGGATTTTATTACAAAGCGTAAATATTTTGACCTTCCAACAAAATCGGCCCGAGGCCTGAGGAGTTAACATAAATTATTCTTTGAACGCATCATGGCATCACCATGTTTGAAAAATACTATCTTGCTGTTACAACTTAAATATAAGTATCAATTATTTAATTACATACCTCCCACCCAATATCTTCCCTCTAACTTCACGCATCATAAATCTTAAAAACAGTGCTTTTGGGTATTCTTGGTACAAATTGAAGTATAACGTATGTTCGGTTAGAAGTTTCCACAAAGACTTAAAAATATGAGTCTTAAGCTTGGGTGAAAGATGCCTAGTGAAGTGAACAAAGTTAGTATGATTTTGTTTTATGTGAATACTGCACGAGAGTCCCATATGTTCCCATCTGGAGCCAGTGAGACTATGGCATCCCCAATCGGGGAATGTTGTGAGTCTGAAAGTAAGTGGGGAAGGGAACGAGATTCAACAGTTGCGTGAATCACACTATGTCTGACGGCCGGCGTAGTCCAGCGGTAAGGCTCTTGACTCGCACACCGAAGGTCGAGGGATCGAATCCCGGAGTGGCAAATAAATTGTGTTATTTCACAATTTATTCATTAAAAATAATATGTAGTATTTTTGTGGCACGTTCCAGAGTGGAAGATTGAATTGAAACGTTGCTTGAAATGGCATTAGCCGTGTTTGGTAACCAGATCTGAATAGCCAGGTACTTCCCCACCTTCCTCTTCCCTACCTCCTTCCCCTCCCCGCTGCCTTCAGCCTCACAACATACCCCAATTGGGGATGCTATAGTCCCACTGGCTCCAGACGGGAGCAGCGGTGCTGTATTCAAGTAAAAAAAAATCCAAGAAAGTATTTAATAAAATAAGTTGTTTAATTTTCTTATTCGCCATAAGAAAGCTTCCTTCAAATACGGGCTAATAATTTTGTGAATCACAGAACAGGGAGTGAGTCAGGTAGTTGAATTTATTCGTGAACTGATTCCGTGCGATTCAAGCTAACGTACGCTAATATTCCTAAATTTAGTCAAAACGGCCTGATTCAGAGCTAGTGTGGGAAAATTGGGTTCTTTGAAATATTATTAACATTTTATAACAGTTTAAAATCATACTAAAGCGTAATGGGTTCATTAAAACGTGATTAAGAAGCTCGTAAACTTTTTCCTGTTTTAATGAAAATTAGGGATATTATTATTTTCCTGTTTTAGAGCAAATTCGTATATAATAAGTTTGTTTTTGATAAATTAGATTAAAATTAAATACTTATCTGGGTTCCCTCCCCACTACCTTCAGCCTCACAACATACCCCAATTGGGGTTGCCATAGTCTCACTTGCTTCAGACGGGAGCAGTTGGGACTCTTGTGCGGTATTCATATAAAAAAGTCTAATAAGCATCTATTAATAATATACAGGGTGTCGAGGGACGTACTTGACTTTCTTTAACGAGTGATTCCTGACACTATTTGAAGTAAAAAACGTGAATGAAATTTTGGTCTCCGGTGACTTTTTCGATGACTTTTAAAAAAAAGTTTTTTTTCTTCAAATTAAACAAAAAAAATTTCTTTCGCATGTTGTCACTGATCACTCAGCCGAGTTACCGACTAACCCCTAACCGCACCTCCAACTGTCCAACACCTACCATTTTTTAATGTTTTTGTAGAAAAAATAAATAAAAAAAAAACACCAAAAATGTAACCGGAGACCAAAATTTTATTAACATTTTTTACTCCAAATAATGTCAGGAATCACTGGTTAAAGTAAGTCAAGTACGTCCCTTAACACCCTGTATATATAAGCATTCTTCATATATAATTTATTATTAAATAGGCTATAAAAGTTAACGTAATTTTACTTACTGTCCATCAATGACCCTTTGCTTATTGTACTTGTCATGAAAATCAGTCAATTCCTGAAGGAGTCCCTCCTCCATCATTTTATCAACACGTTCTGTCAACCTGGCGTCTAGGATATCCTGGAACAAAATAATATAAAACAAGAACATTCAGTAAATTCAGTTAAAATAATAAAATCGCACTTAATACACCAAACAAGATGAATTGTTTTGTGGCAATACATATATTATTATTTTTTTACCGCACAAGAGTCTCAACTGCTACCAACAGCCTGGAGACAGTGAGACTATGGCATCCCCAATTGGAGTATGTTGTGAGGCTGAAGGTAGTGGGGAGGGGAAGGAGATGGGCAATAGTAAGACGGGCAATAAGAAGATGTGGAGCGGAATGTTTCAATTCTGTACGGCATTCTTAAACCAGGGCGATACTGAGAGTATATTCCACTCTGAATGCTTCAAATGTACCTTATATTATTTTAAATGATCAAATTATGAAATAAAACAATTCAATCAAGTAAAATTTAGTGTCACATGCAGATTTTTGAACCCGCGACCTTCAAATTGCTAATCGAGACCCTTACCCCTCGTAAGAAAAACATCTGGAAATAACTATTGCAAGTATTCTCAACCATAACCCGAGAAAATATTAACTTCGTGTTTTTAAACTTCATTATTATCCCACCACCTTTCTATGTGTCCAAATATTTAAATTTTAAAACAGAATGACAAACATTTCCGAGAAACGAATAATCTGGATTACAAGTAACCGCCCTGCTCGGTTATACTATTACTAAAACATGAATGTACTTAAAAGATATTATATAGGTAGGTATCACAAATTGATAAATAAGATTAAGCTCACGTTTAAAAAGCAATATGCTTGTTAACTATCATCGCCCTCTGTAGAGTAAAAAGCATTAGGTTCGGAACTTAACTAAAACCTACCGCCATTTAGGTTAATTAAATACTATATGATCCAACAGATTTCTCTCTCAGTCGGTAATGAAGATTGTTGTAATGATCTTTTTGTAATACGCTGACGGTTGGTTTTTGTTTTAGTTTTTTTAAACTTTCGTTAATAAATACAACAAGTTTCCTTGAATCCTCTTTTCTAACTGGCAAGCAGAACAAGCAATTCCTTCAGAAAATCAGGAGGGCTGAGCCGATGTTTAACTGGTTAACACCGACTGTTAGAATTAGAAGCGCAAAATCACCGTGTAAAAGTATTATTGTAAAATGAATTCCGAATACTTGTCTAAAGCCTCGATCACATTGAACGAGTTTACAAGCTACTAGCCGGCATATTCACTCTCTGCTCAGTGTAATCATAATACTAACTAACCAGCATAGAAGGAGTTTACTAGCAGATAGTGAATACGCCGGCCAGTAGCTTGTTAACTCGCTTAATGTAATCGAGGCTTAATCGGAGTGTGTTTTTTACTGACCCGAAACAGCCCACATGGTAAATTTTTGCAAAATAAGTAGGTATGTTTATAAAACAGAACCCCCTTTGGGATTTGAAATCAGACCGCAGGAATGAGAGTTTAACTCTTCAACTGGTGGACTATCGACTACATCATTCGTATTGATTTCGAATCGAAGAATCGCACTTTCCCCTACGTAATGCTTTACGTAGGTAGGTTAAAAGAAGATGAAAACATTAATTCAGACGTCAATAATTACCACTTTAGTAGGCAAATAAATAAAATGCCAATCATCTCAGGAATAGAAACTATTATATGCATTGATAGGCTAAAAGCTATCATCAGAAATTTGGACACTACCCATATACAAAAATAATAAAAATATTACAAAGAGTCAGCAACTATTTTTTAAAACGCGTATCAAATATCTGATACCCAAAATGCATGAAATATTGTGTCGTTAAAGATGACTATCTTGATGCAGTGCATAAGGAATACATTATCACGTCTTGTTCCGTGTAAGGCTTTCAAGTAACTATTAAATACGCGTGGAGGTTCCGTGTCAGTTAATGTACAACCTGCAGTTCAATTGCCTAAATGAAATAAGTAAACGATTATGGTAATTCCGATGAAAAAAGAATAGAACTTCAAAAATACTGGATAAAAAAAATTCTTTGAATAAGAAAGAAATTCTGATATGTGAATGAAATAACGAAGTAGAAATGGAATACACGCAATGGTTCAGATTTTTTTTTACTCAGCCTATGTCATCTTTGGAGATGCTGTGTGGGGGGTCGGTTTAGGAATTGAAAAGGGGAGAAAGTTATGGGAAGGAAAAAGGTGTGAATGGTGGATAGGATTCTGGAGGTCAGTGTGTCCTGAAAATAATCTATACCTCCCCCTACGGTGCAAGTTCCGAGAGAGTCCTGCTGGAGAGATCAAAAGGTTTCCCTCAACCAGCCTTTTCCGACACAGCCTACCACGCGTTTGGTGAACAGACCCATCCGCCGCCAAGATCCGGCAAATTTCACCCCATGAACCCCTGCTAAGTCACCAAATGTATCGAACTACTTGGGGTGACCTATGGCAGAGATGTTAGTTATCCAATTAACGGTTCCCGTTATCACGTAAGCAATGCCACATTTTGATATTTAAAAAAAGGAAGATAAACAATTTCAGATTACGAATAATCAGACAAAATTCCTCCTTGCTTGGTTGTTCAATTACGGAGGACTTAGCTGGTAGAGGATTTAATCCGCGACGTCTGAGAACCCGACGCATTTGTCAACCCGACTCGGTCGGTTTAAAATATACTTTCAGGGGATCTAATGGTGATGCAATTAAGGCCTCCACATTGATAAATCCATCCATGGAGCAGTTCTGCAGGGTTTAAATTTTAAATGGCGTAATATTCAGTTAGGAGGAAATATTTTTAGACTCTGTATAAATATAATGTACTAGCTGGTTCCCGGCATGCGTTGCTATGCCATTTAATAAAGAAATAGTTTCTCCCTGCGTGTCCTTTCCCATTCGTCCCGTTCTCCTTCCACCTCCACTTCCTCTCCCGCGTGTTCCCACTCTGCCTCCTCCATTTTCCCTCTCCCCACTCCACACCCCCTAGAGCTCACCAGTATTACAATTTGGTGCAGTCGTTCGGAAGTTATGCGCGTACATACATTTCGGCGATTCATTTTTATTTATATAGATTATTATCATCAATACTTGTACCCTTTGGAAAATAGTTATATTGGCCCTTCTGTTAAAAAGGTTGAACATCACTGTTCTGTAATGACCAGAGTACCACCACGCGACAGTCCAGGTGACTAATAACCCAAAAATGGAGAGGAATCGTGATTGGAAAAAACTCTGAGAGATACAATCGGATTTCTTAGATATCTCTTTATATGTAGGTTTTGCTTGTTAAATTGATAGATTTCTTTTACGAATCGGAAAAACTATAAAAAGTCACATCCCAATAAGAGTCACTGGAAACCAAAATTTCATATATATTTTTTACACAAAATAATGTCAGGAATCACTGGTTAGAGTAAGTTAAGTACACTCTATAATACCCTGTATGGAACGTGACGGCTTCCGTGGTCGAGGGGGAAGGCTCTCGACCAGCAATCCAAAGGTCTTGGGTTCAAATCCATACATGCGCAAATAAAGTTTGACCTTGTGCGGTATTCACGTAAAAAAATTACAATTTTTTAAGGATCAGAGCGTGTAACTTTATCTCTCAGATGCTGTCACAATTTTTAACAATGAATGTTCACGCCCAATGTTAAATAATGAAAATATTATCAGTTTATGGCATCTGCAATAAATTATCAATTAGACCAAACAGACTTGCCATGGTATTATGTATGGGAGAGGAGCTTATATATTACGGGAAAAGCTATAATATTATGGTGCTTTATGGGCTGTAACATTGGACTAATGCTTGATGATATACAAAAAACAACAAAAACAAACATTTATACTTCAATTATGTACGTGTATAATGTGGAAGGAGTAATAATTATGAATGGGATTCTAACGGATACGAATAAGTGTTTGTTGGAATAATAAGTAACGTTATCTCCTAGAGTAAACATACAAGTACGAGTAATAATAATAATAATAATAATTTTATTTTAGTAATTTGTACATTTAAGTTTACAAATTTCTAATTGATAATAATATTTCATATTCACTATATTTTTTCAAGTTTTATGTAGCTCCTACAATACATCTTGAACTTTGCAATTGGTGTGGACTTTAAAGTTTCTGGTAGTGTGTTATACAACTTCATTCCCTTGTACAGTAGACTGTTCTGCGTATTCGCTTTGTCCTTTTTTTGTAGCCTAATTTCCTTGCACGTCCTTGTGTTATATCTGTGAATGTCTTTATTGCATAAAATTTTATTTGAGAAGTATTTTGGTAACGTGTTGTTCAATATTTTGTGGATAAATACCATCGTGTTCAAGGTCAGCATCTGTTTCACGGTCAACCAATTTAGTTCCTTTAACATTTTAATAATTTTTGAAAATGAATTATTCTCATTGCCCTGTTTTGGAGAATTTGTAACTTATTTTGTTCTCTTTCGTTACATAGGAAAAGTATACTTGAGCAGTAGTTGAAGTGTGGAGCAATAATTGAATTGTATATGGTGATTGCAGTTTTTCTAGAAATTTTTGGCCGAATTCTTCCAAAAAAAGATATCTTTTTGCCAATTTTCTTTTGGGTGTATTCAGCATGTCTATTGAAGTTTAGTTTCGAATCTAATATAACTCCTAAGTATTTCATTTCAGTAACATTTTCAATAATTTCACCATCAATTTTAATTTTGCTTTCACTGGATGTCTTCTTGTATCCAATCACCATACATTTTGTTTTTTTGTATTTAATTTAAGCTTATTTATTTTTAGCCATCTTGATACATCATTTAGTTCATTATTTAAAATGTGTATTAGTTCTTCATAGTTATCTCCAATTAGGTATATTAGTGTATCATCGGCAAATAGTCGTACTTTGCATTTTGAAAATATTTTCACCATGTCATTAATATAGAGTATGAACAATAGAGGTCCAAGGACCGATCCCTGTGGTACTCCTAACTTATTTTCCATTGGTTTTGAAAATTGATTATTTATTTTTGTTACCTGCTTTCTGTCTCTCAAATACTCTTGTATTAATTTAATGGCTACAGATGAGAAACCAATTTCTTTAAGCTTTCTTATTAGTATGTCTCGATCTATAGTTTCGAATGCCCTTTGAAAATCCAAAAATATTGCTAAGATAAATTTATTATTATTCATTCCTTCCTTCCATTCTTCGACAATTACGTTTAATGCTGTTTCACATGAGTTATTAGATCTGAACCCTGATTGCTCTTGGTATAAAATATCGTGTTTATCTAGATATTGCAAAATTTGTATAACAACAGGTGAAGGTAATTCAATAGAAGAAGATGAATACATTTGGATCTCGATAATAACGGGATATAGGTAGCTAATCGATTCTATTACAGAGATGTATCAGCTAAGTTCGCTATGTTTGGTGACCTAACAGGGTGCCCAGGTTCATTGGGTGAGCGTCTGCCCTTACTTTCTGCGTGCCGGACCGGATCGGGAGAGACTGGTTGAGAGACCATTTAGCCTCTTTAGTAGGACACTCTCGACCCATCGCCTTGCACCGTCGGTCGTGGGGGGGATGGATTCACATGTCCGTCACTCTTGGACGGTGACCCCCTGATTCCTATCAACCCCTCATACTCTTTTCCTTCCCAGAGCTTCCTTTCCTTCCTTTCCTTTAAAATACCCTCCACAAAACATCCCCAAAGATGATATAGGCCCTGAGAGAAATTATTTTCCTCTGGGCCTCCTGCGTGGAGCTAATATTTAAAAAAATCAGAGTGTGCAATTCACACGCGGTAGAAGTGATACCTTAAAGTAAAACTAAAGTAGATAAGAGCGAAAGGGCTATGAAGCACCGCACAAAGAGGAGACCGATAATTCTATTTCATTCTCTCAGGCTAAATCTTATAGATGTATGTGTTTGTCGCTTTTTAATGTCGCTATTTTTCGTTTCATTGAGTTTAAAATCACAACGGTGTTTAAGAAGTTTTAACTTCTATAATAAAAAAATATATATTTATATGTAATACAATACGGAGAAATCTTCGTAGCTCGTTATCTTTGGCGTGGAAGAATATTTTATCAAAAGAAAACGCATACTTTAGCACTGGAGATACGCAAATCGTTATTTTTTTGATAATGATTTGTACCAAAGTGAAAACCAATATTTTTGTAATGTAATAAAATACATTACTATAATTATGGAGAATACTTTTATAGTTGGGGTGTGATTATTATTTTTTTTTTTTACAGTGAATACCGCACAAGAATCTCAACTGCTCCCGTCTGGAGCCAGTGAGACTATGGCATCCCCAATTGGGGTATGTTGTGAGGCTGGAGGTAGTGGGGAGGGGAAGGAGGTGGGGAAGAGGAAGGTTGGGAAGTACCTGGCTATTCAGATCTGGTCACCAAACACGGCTAAAGCCATTTTCAAGCAACGTTTCAATTCTGAATGGTGGTCTTACACCAGGGCGATACTGATAGTATCTTCCACTCTGGAACATGCCGCAAATATACTTTATATTATTTTAAATGAGTTAATTGTGAAATAACACAAATTAATCAAATAAAATTTATTTGCGCATGCCGGGTTCGAACCCGCGACCTCCGGATTGTGAGTAAAGAGTCTTACCCACTGGACTACGGAGGTCGTCAAATTAGCTTATATTAAAAAAAAAATGTACACATTATTTTCAAAGATATATAAGTTTATAACAAATTCCATTTTCTCGAAGAGGTTCCTTGATTTAGTCCGCCTGAAGTGTGTTTTACCGAAACGGCTCGGCTAATCGATTGGCAGAATCAAGATCAGCTGACCTCAAAGTAACCTGTCTGCCGCTCTGGTCTCGCCGGAGAAGGGAATTCCCCCGTGCCTTAGAAGTGTAGATATTTATCTATCTATCTACGTTGTAGGTAGATTTATAGTGATTGAAGTCAATGGAAGATGGACTGAATTTATTTGCACCTCGCACCAGAAATCTATGCTCTCAGTATCGCCCTGGCGTGAGATCACCATTCAGAACTGAAACTATGCTTGCAAAGGCTTAAACCATGTTTAGACCGGATGTGAATACCGAGGTGCTTCCCAATCATTCTTTTCATTTCTCCTTCGGTTTAACAACGTAACGTTTCATAACGGGGGTCATAAATCCACTGGACGCGGATATCTTTTTTGCATTATTATTTAATAAAAAAATAACTGGGAAGTGTAAATAGGAAATATAAAATGCCTCAGGCGTAATTAGTAAATACTTCATGTGTGTGTGGCGATGCACAACGTAAACTTAGGACAACAAGATATAGGCCCTCAGGGCCTCCTGTGTGGAGCTAATGTAAAAAAAAGATAAGTGTTTTCAACTACAATCTGCTTGTTCCGATTCAACGTAAATAAATAAATAAAGTTAAGAGGAACGGCTGAGCGATCAATTTCATCCAAAACTTAATTTTAGATTTGAGGCCAAGATAACCAAACAAATTAAATAATATTTTTTAAATCAAAAGATAAAGCAAATATCTAGTAGGAATATGCGCTACTTTATTTATTTGTGTTTTAAATTATAAAATATAGGCCATTTAAAAAATTAATTTTCCATGATTTTATAAGCATCTACACGTGTACACATATTCCTACTAGATATTTGCTACATCTTTTGATTAAGAAAATAATGGTTTATTTTTATTTTAACTTAATGAGTAAAACCTCAAATTGTAATAATTAATTAAATGAATAAATATTAGGTCCTTACATATGAAATTGGCGTTTTCCCGTACTAGCAACTTTGATCTCAAATATCTTCTCTTTGGTTAGGAATTCCAAATTCAAATTTACACAGATATTTTACTCATGTATTTGTGTTTCGTAAATTATAATTAATTTGTTTTTTCCTTAATTGTTTTTTTTCTTTGCCTCACTTAGTTTACAAAATGGAAAACTTGAAATATCGCGTTATTCCACCGTGGCACCAGTGCTGCAGAAACGGTTCGAAGGATTAATGATGTGTATGGCGACGGTGCCGCAAAAGAAAACACAGTGCGTTTTTGGTCCCAACGTTTTCGTTCTGGAAATTTCGACCTGCAGAACAAGTCCCGTGAACGACCGGAGACCAAAGTTGATAATGAAGAATTGAAGGCTATTGTGGAAGCGGATTCATCGCAAACCACGTCCGAGTTAGCTGCAGGCTGCGGTGTTAGTGATAAAACTGTTTTAATCCACTTGAAGCAAATTGGGAAGGTGAAAAAGCTTGAAAGGTGGGTACCTCACGAATTGAGTGAAGCAAATCAACAAACGCGCGTTGACATCTAGACCACACACTGCACAACAGACGGCTACCAAATTAGAGGAGCTTCAATTGGAATGTCTAAGACGTCCACCGTACTCTCCGGATCTTGCCCCAACGGATTACCATTTTTTTCGAAATTTGGATATCTTCTTGCAAGGGAAAAAATTCAACTCCGATGGGGCAGTCCAAACCGCCTTCAAAGATTTTATTAAAGGAATGGTTTTTTTAGTAAAGGGATCAATGAACTACCTAAAGTGCATAGAAAGCAATGGTACATACTTTGATTAAATATATATATTATATTTAAAAAAAATCCACTTTATGTTCCTCCCATACAAAACGCCAAATTCATATGTAAGGATCTAATATATGTTTCCGATTTTTCTGTTTCCTGATTTTCGATTGAGTTTTGCTAATATTGTCTTCATTTAATTAATTGAAATTTTTTTTTATTCAATTTGTTTGGCTATTTTGACCTCAAATCCAAAATTAAGTTTTGTGTGAAAAGGGCCGCGCAGCCGTTCCTCTTAATAATCAATATATATTATAAAAGAAAGTCCAAAAAAACGTGCGGAACGCAAAAACTCAGAAACGAGTGCCGGTACGATCAAGAGAGTTATACGGTATGGTAAATCTCTATCCCCCCTAGGGAATAAGGGTATTCGTTTTTTCCTAAAGGGCTTGCCTTTGAAGATATAAGGGCTGAAAGTTCTAAGAAGACTCTAGAAATTTCAAGAAGAGTCTAGAAGATTCCGGAAACTTCTAGAAAATTCGATAAAACTCCGGAATGTTCTGAAAGGAGTGGAGGAGTGTGTCGGTGTGTCTAGAAGGTTCTGTAGGGAGTTCTAGAAGGTTTGATAAAGCTGTACAAAGTTCTAGAAGGAGTGGCAGAGTAAGTCGGTGAGTCTAGAAGGATGTGGAAAGTTCTAGAAGGTTATATAAGACTTTAGAAAGTTCTGAAAGGTGTGGCGTAGTATGTCGGTAAGTCTAGAATGATCTGATGGTTCACAACTGCTTTAGAAAATTGTGGATGGAGAAAGTTCTAGAAGATTTCAGAAATAATTGGCGGTGAGTCTATAAGATTCCGAAAGTTCTAGAAGGTTCGATAGAGCTATACAAAGTTCTGAAAGGAGTGGAGGAGTGTGCTGGTGTGTATAGAAGGTTCCGGAAAATTCTAGAAGGTTCCATAGAGCTGTGGAAGTTCTAGAAGGTTCGATAGGGCTGTACGTTCTAAGTTCTTGAAGTAGTGGCGGAGTATGTCGGTGAGTCTAGATGGTTCCGGAAAGTTCTAGAAGGTTTGATAAAGCTGTAGAAAGTACTGGAAGGTGTGGCGGGGTATGTTAGTGAGTCAAGAAGGTTCCGGAAAGTTCTAGAAGGTTTGATAAAGCTGTAGAAAGTTCTAGAAGGTTCCATAAGGCTGTAGAAAGTTTTGAAAGGAGTGAAGGAGTGAATCGGTGTGTCTAGAAAATTCTAGAAGGTTCCATAGAGCTGTGGAAGTTCTAGAAGGTTCGATAGGGCTGTACAAAGTTCTTGAAGTAGTGGCGGAGTATGTCGGTGAGTCTACATGTTTCCGGAAAGTTCTAAAAGGTTCGATAAAGCTGTAGAAAGTTATGGAAGGAGTGGTATCCCCCTTCAGGGGATCTAGAAGGTTCCGAAATATTCAAGGAGGTTCCATAAGGCTGTAGAAAGTTCTGAAAGGAGTGGAGTAGTGTGTCGGTGTATCTAGAAGGTTCCGGAAAATTCTAGAAGATTCCACAAAGCTGTAAGAAGTTCTAGAAGGTTCGATAAAGCTGTACAAAGTTTTGAAAGGAGTGGCGGAGTAAGTCGGTGAGTGTAGAAGGGTCCGGAAAATTCTATAAGGTTCGATAAAGCAATAGAAAGTTCTCGAAGGAGTGGTATAGTACGTCAGTGGATCTAGAAGGTTCCGAAATGTTTTATAGTTTCGATAAAGCGTTAGAAAGTTCTGGCAGGAATCGAAGAGTGCGTCGGTGAGTTTTTTAAATTTCGATAAAACTGTAAAAAGGATTGGCTTCTGGAAGGAATGGCGGAGTACGTCGGTGAGTTTAGAAGGTTCCGGAGTTTTAGAAGGTTTGGTAAAGCTGTAGAAAGTTCTGGATGGTGAGGCGGAATATGTCGGCGAGTCTAGAAGGTTCTGAAAAGTTCTAGAAGGATCGATAAAGCTGTAGAAAGTTCTGGAAAGAGTGCAGTACGTCGCGTCGGTGAGTCTAAAAGGTTCCGAAAAGTTCCAGAAATTTCGATAAAGCTATATAAAGTTCTGGAAGAAGTGGCGGAGTATGACGGTGAGTCTAGATGGTTCCGGAAAGTTTTATAAGGTTCGATAAAGCTGTAGATAATTCTGGAAGGAGTGCCAGAGTACGTCGGTGAGTCTAGAAGATTATGGAAAGATTTAAAAGGTTCGATAAATAGTGACGGAGTATGTCGGTGAGTCGAGAAAGTTTTGGAAAGTTCTATAAGGTTCAATAAAGCTGTAGAAATTTTGGAAGGAGGGTGGAGTACGTTGGTGAGTCTAGAAGGTTCTGGAAAATTCAATAAGTTGAGATAAAGCTATAAAAAGTTCTAGAAGGAGTGACGGATTATGTCGGTGAGTTTAGAAGGTACCGGAAAGTTCTATAAGGTTCGATAAAGCTGTAGAAAGTTCTGGAAGGAGTGGTGGAGTACGTCACTAGGTCTAGAAGGTTCCAAAAATTTTTATAAGGTTTAATAAAGCTGTAGAAAGTTCTGGCAGGAGTAGCAGGGTACCTCGGTGAGTCTAGAAGGTTGTGGAAAGTTCTAGAAGTTTGGATAATCTTAATTTTCAACATATATTATTAAAAAAAGTGTACAATATGCATGCCGCTAAAACTCAAAGATGAGCCCCTTTACGATAATGGGAATTATATTGTGTGGTAGCCCTCTATCCCCCATCCATGAATAATGTTCCCGTTTTTACCTAAGGGGCGTGCTTTTAAAGATATAAGGGCTTGAAGTTTCGCCCTCTTGAAATTTCTAGAACAGGTCAAAACATTCCAGAGTATTCTTGAGCATTCCACCACATTCCAGAACATCCCGAAACATTCGGGAATGTTGTGGAATGTTCGGGAATAGGATGGAACGGTCAAGAACATACCGGAACATCCCAGATCATTGTGGATTATTACAGAACACTCCTGAATGTTGTGGAATGATTTGGACCATTATTCAGGAACATTTGAATTTTTTTTTTGTATGGGGCTACCCATATGGAGTATATAAAGCAAGATCCGTCGTGGATTCGAACGTCAATTCAATCTCATATCAACTCCTTGAGCGAAGCCGGACACCCCAGTCAGAGTATTTGGATAATTCCACAACGTTCCAGAATAACCCGGAACATTCTGGAAAATTGTGGAATGTTTGGGAATAGGAAATCGGGAACATCAATGTGAAACATTCCAACACTCTCGAATGTTGTCCTGAGCGAAGCCGGGTAACCCAGCTAGTTATTATTATAAAATAAGGATTCAATTATTACTGAACAGGTATAAGTATAAGTACGAATAATTTAGTTCCGGTTATTTTTACTGTATATCGAATATCGAAAGGTTGTGTATTGTGTATTATGCATACCGTATTTTGCATAAATTTAAAACCTATATTACCGTCTACTCGGAAGGTTTGCGTTATTTTATATTATACAATCAAAAACAACACGTCAAATGATAATAACTTCTAAATAAACCGGTTATACTGAGTTTCATATTCATACAGCAAAACTTCGGGAGAAAGTTAAAATTCACGTACTATAATACCTAATACTCGGCGATCGTTTTATAATACCTAAATCTGGGTACAAACCCCCACGTTTTAGAAAAGTGAAGATTTTCACTCCTTCCTCAAAAATTTCCCCCACGCAGCATCGTTGAGGGAAATAATTTTCCTCAGGGAAAACATTCTACGAAATAATCAAAAAAGGTAAAATAAAAGTTTAAATATATTAAAGGCACCTACCTACTGTTATATATTATTATACTAGCGAGTGCCTGACATGCTTTACAATGCCACATACGAGTAAAGAAAGAAATTATTTCTCCTTACATATCCTTTCCCATGCGTCCCCGTTCCAGCACCTGTTCCCCTCCCGCCCTTCCCAGTTCCCCTTCCCCCCTCCCTGATTCCCAGCTCCCTTCCTTTTTTCCGCCACCTATTGTAACAAAACCTTTGCGAGCGTGCGCACAACAATTCATTCAAGTATCATCGAAATCAGATGAATGGTGCAGTAAATAATTTCATAACGCCAGAGCTCACCACTATAAATACGAAACCTTCGCGGGCATGTTCACAACAAATCACCAAAGTTTCATCGCAATCCGATGAATGGTTTAGAAACGCACAATGGACAAAGAAACACAATTTTTTATATATTAAGATTATGATATAAAAATGTTTTAAAATTCAGAGTGTGCAATTCACACGCAATAGAAGTGAAACTAGAAAGTCGCCAGACGTCGCTTTCTTTTCTTTTGCCTGTTTATTTTAAAGTGGTTTGAAGACTGGATATTGATTTCACAAAAATAAAAATGTTTATTTTTTTTGGATTTCGTAGGATTCAAACCGTTCGCTGGATTTCTGTCTCTCTGGCCGCTGAAATTTGTCAAGCCCCTTACTCGCTGCGCTACCGGATTCTTGCGCCGAAGCGCGAATTTACCGCATTATAATAGAACCGAGGACCCGCCAAATAATAAGTTTTAGTGACGCATTTCCCTTTCATCCGAATTTCACTTCAAAAATGGCTTCAAAAGTTAAATTTCATGGTATAATGGTGATTAGGCGTTGATTTTAGCCGTGTAATCTCCTCAGGCAGTAGAAATAATAATAATTTTTACGATTGGAAATATCTAGTGTCCTTAATCCACTGTATAGTTTTTTAAATTTCAGATAACATATTAAAATATTGCTCTGAAAACCTCATTTTTTCTTTAATTTCTTTGTCTGAGTACAAAATTTTGTCAAGATGTATCCATGTGAAGAACTAGAGCTTCTACAAAAAATATAGATTTGTGGAATTATCCAAAATCAGTTGTTACTTCTACGCGACAATTTTTTTCTGATGGGCTGTAAGCTGTGAAACATTCACACCCCTGAAGTTTGCGAGCGTGAATTATTTTCACGGGTAGGCAAGTAAGAAGTCTAATTTTAGAAATTAAACAATTCAATTTTTCCTTGCATGATTACAAAGAATTTGGGTGACTTACTTCCGGGTCATAAATTTCATTACATTGACTATATATTTATTACGAGCACCAAAAAAACAACAGTTAATATAAAATTTTTTAGGGGATGCAAACGAGAAACGACCCATAAACCGTTTTAATGCAGGATTATGTAAAAACGTGAATGGGAAAAGAAAACATGGTTTAAGATCCTGGTAAAAGTCACGAGATACAAGAGTAAATAATAAATAGAAAAAATCGAATTTTGGTGGTTATCTCCAAAGAGTAAGCAGAAATGAACAAATATTTGCAGTTAATTTTCACGTTCTGTGAATGTTCTTTTCAAGTTCTGTGATTATTTCAGTTTTATTGAATTGATTGATTCAGAAGAATGTTTCCGTTGAAGGAGACTAGATTTTAATTTCGATCCTTTTTAGACGTAATCAGACATGATTGGGTTCTTGAAACATTGAATTCAACGAAATAATTTTTATCCCAAGGGAAAACACTCTCGAGGTAACCGTCCATTCTTTGCTTCAAAGCCCTCCCAGCCGTTGGAGTTTGTGAGCCATTTGGAGGCTTGTCAAACAAAAAGCTATCATGGACATTACTGTCATCCACGTAAAAATGAATTTGTGCACACGACAAAAGGTCGTTGATGTGAAGGAGACAAATCGGAGACAGAACCGATCTCAGTGGGACGCCAGCATTTATCGAGTATGAGGAAGAGGCTACCTCTGAATCGACCTCTCCCGGCAATCCACGTACACAAGGATGCGGGAAGTCCGTAAGAAGGCAGTTTGTTGACAAGTCCTCGGCGCCAAACCCGGTCAAAAGCCTTGGATATATCCAGTGCAACCGTTTGGGTTTCACCGAAACGTTTCAGGCACCGCCCCCAAACATGCGTCACATATGCGAGAAGATCACCGCACGAGTGGTTCCGCCGGAATCCATTTTGACGGTCGTTAATAGCTGTCAATCTATTCGAATTCAAGATTATCGAATTCAAAGGCTATCAATTCAAAGATTATCAAATACTATTTTGTTAGAACCCGGATTCACCAGTTATTTTGATAGTCGTGCGCATTGATTTCGCAATCCATTAAAATATCTATCTATCACTTAAAACAAATTATTGCTGCTTGAAAGAAAGAAGAACTGAAGCACACCATAAACGTTCTAATTTTATATTATTTCAACTGTTTGTATAAAAAATCTTTTTCTGCTGAACAATAAATTGAAAATTGAACAAGAACTTTTATTTATTTATTATTTAATGATTAAATATTACGATGAGATTTAAGAAGTTATTACTAATAAAATTGAATATTATTTATTACTTTACTGAAAAAACAAATTGAAGCTCCGCAGATCATGATGGACGTGACGTGGTAACCTAAACATAATTGCGTTGGCCTACTTATACCAAAATGAAAAAGCTGAGCAAATTTTACGATATCATAACTCATTGTTGGGGAGTTATTGGTGGAACATACACAAAGTTTTCTGCTTCACATTTAACGTGATTATTACTCGTTGCGTAAATAAATTGATAATAATAATGTTTTCACAAAAATAACTTCGGGTGAATGAGATAATTCTAATCAAAACAACGACACATGACTCAAATCACTCGCAAAAATTCTACGCAACTTCATGCGTAAGCGACATTTCCACAAAACGATAGTAACCTAATTAATTATAAATTCAAACAGTGTAGCACTTATCGGCAGGTTTTTATAACATTACCTTTAATGGGTGACTTATGATAAATCCTTCAGCGCGGTTCATCGTCGCTGCGAGGGTTCAACACTCTCGTGCGCAGCGGACCGACAAAAGAAACATCGCGAGTACTTACATACGTAGTTATATTATGATAGAAAAAAGCTTTATCTTCTGCTCCCGCCGAGAAGCCCGTCGAGATCTCAAGCCCGTCTAGCAGAGCTGATTCTGGTTAGAGCCCGGTATTGAAATTTACAGACAAGTTAGTGTAAACGATAGTCCGCCTGATAGTAACTTTCTTTAAGATAAGTCAGTAGCTAAAAAATAAACAATTCCGAGGAACAAATAAGTGCAGTCAATAAAATCCAAATAAATGGCATATTTATGAACATATCCGAAAAATGAAAATTGTTTTTGAAAGGTGATGAAACTGATGAAATACGTTTACAAATCTTATTATTAGAATTAAATATATATTTATTTTTTTAATTAAAATTTTTGAAACAAACATAAAAAAGATAAGATTTAAGATTTTCACGGCCAAAAGCATTTTCGTTATTTGTTTTTGGGGTGTTATGCCGTGTTGCGCTACCTCCTTCTTTAGCCAACGTTTCGGACATCGTTGCAGTGTCCATCATCAGGGCAGATCCGGCAGATCCGGCATGTGTGCATCTACCGGATCTGCCGGATCTGCCCTGATGATGGACACTGCAACGATGTCCGAAACGTTGGCTAAAGAAGGAGGTAGCGCAACACGGAATAACACCCCAAAAACAAATAACGGCAAAAACAGTGTGGAATTTTACAAAATTAAAAGGAACATTTTCGGAGACGGGACATTTGCATGTAGTGACGTCACGAGCCCAAATAATGGATTTATTTATTTAAAAAAAAAAAAAAACTATACATTTAAAACAAAATTTACTAACATTTTCGTAATCTTAGCAAAAAGATCTATCCACACGATTTTTTCCAAGTCGTTATGAAATTCATGCAAGTGGCCTATTGTTATCGGAAACTTTGGTTTCATAGAGTTGACTTTTATATTATTTTACGGTTAAATTTTAGATTTGAATACAAAGCGCGAAGTTTTCTTTTTTTAACACCGTTTAGATCATATTTCTCCCCATGACAGTAAGGGAGATACAATGATTTATATGAGACCTGTTTGAGCTGGGACAATTTTGGTCTCCTGTGAATAAACGAAAAATGTTCATTCCTTCCTCTCCTCAAAAAGACCCTCCACACAGCATCCCAGATGACATAGGCCCTGAGGAAAATTATTTTCCTCAGGGCCTCCTGTGTGGAGTTGATGTAAAAAAAAAAAAAAACGGGTTTATGTCAGATGATATTTGGAACGATGGGTACCTATTGTTTTGCAAGGATTCAAAGGCCTGATTCCAAACCAATTGACACGGAGCGTTGAAGTTAATTGTTTTTTTTTTGTCACTGTAGAAGAAGATAATACTAACCTAACCTAAATCTAAACGTAAATATTAAGAAAAAAAACAAAATCATTATCTTGTTCTTCAATGAAATATTCCATTGGTGGGTATAAGCTTCAAAAATTATTATAACAAGAGATACGAGTATGTATTCCAACAATATTTTTTTTGTCTTTAGCTCCACTCCACATGTGAGGTTTTGAGGAAATAAATTTCCCTCAGAGGCTATATCATCTTTGGGGATGATGTGTGGAGGGTCTTTCTGGGTAAAGGAAGGAGAGGAAGTCATGGGAAGGAAAAACGTGTGAGGGGTGGGTAGGAATCTCGGGTTCAGTGCGACCAGGAGTGACGGATGTATGAAACCATCCCACCTGCAGTGCAAGATTATAGGTCGAGAGTTCAGCTGGAGAGGACAAAGGGTCTCCTCGAACCGCCGAGACCTGGACAAACCTCACTCCCATGAACCCGTGCAACCCTTCTAAGGCATCAAGCATAGCGAATCACTTGTGGTGACCGGTGGCAGAGGTGTTGGTAATCCAATGAATGGTTCCTGGGCGGGTGCCCATCCCCGCCTACCAAATTGAAAGTGAAGATGTATAAGCATATCCTAAAATACCCAACCCTCATTGATGGTTTGCTAAAGTTGAGGTGTTTTTGTCGAACGAACTGAAATTGAGAGTTTGTGCAACCTGAGAAGAAAGTTATATCATGAGGGTCATCAGGAATAAGATAACTGAAATGGTAAACCAAGGTAAGATTAATTAAATACGCAATAGGAAGAAGTCGCACTTCATAGTTTCGAAGAACCTAGAAAATAAATATTTACTAACTCAAAGAACAAAACTTCTATACTCGATAATGATAAAAGTGTGCACTACTCTGCCTTGGCACTACTGCACATTGCGCTGTTTTTTCTCTATCGGAAACACTTTCATATGGATATTATAATACCGGACATTATAAAAATTTTCCAAACTATTTAATTAATTTTACAATCAGCTGAAATAAAAACAACGATAATTTAATCTATTATAACAAAGCTGATTGAATACTAAATGGCTCGAAGCCTTAATATTCGAGGGTCGATCAATAAGGTCCCGTGTTTGAAGATAGGATTGCTAAGGGCATCATAGGTTTTTTTTTATTTGGCAGCCAGTTGTATCGCATATAATTCTGGATAAAATGAAAAAGAGAAAAGATGGAAAACATGCGAAGCAATAAAAGTAAAGTTGGATGTCTCTGGAGACCTTCATTTATGACAATGAGGTATTGGTTCAACGAATTTAAAGTGATCGTAATTCTGTTTTTGATGAAGAACGGCCCGGCCACCCGGCAATCGTGGTTGCCGAGGAAATCGTTGAAAAGATCAATGGCATGATTCTTACTGATCACAGAACTAAATTGTGAAGTTGCAGAGGCCGTAGGCGTGACGTATGGAACGGCAATCAATTATTATTTACCTGCTAAGTTATATGTGAGAAAGGTTTCGGCCCGATGAGTATTCACGGTGTACAACAAGCAGATAACGCACCAGCACATTCATCCGGAATTATCGTGGCGAAATTGTAAGAATTGTGCTACGAACTGCTGCCGAACTTGCGACTTCTTCCTGTTTCTCAACATGAAAACATGACTCAGAAAAAAAATCAGCTCAAATGAGGAAATTATCGCCGAAAAAGAAGCGCTTTTTGAAGAGTTTGTCAAATCGTATTTTTGGTGGGGTTAAAGTGATGGCAGAAACGTTGGAAGAAGTGTACATACCTAAAAGAAGATAACCTTGTATCTTCATTTTCGTTAGTTGTTTTTGGGGTGGGATGTGATACCGGATCTGCCGAATTTGCCCAGATGATGGACACTGCAACGCTGTCAGAAACGTTGGCTTAAGAAGGAGGTAGCGCAACACGGCATAACACCCCAAAAACAATTAACGAAAATACTTTTGACCGTGAAAATCTAAAAACGTATCTTGTATCTTCATTCCTAACACAGGTACTTATTGATCGACCCTCGCATATATCAAAAATAAGCTTTATTTTCCTTCATAACATTATAAAGTACAGGAACATTCTAGAAAACAAAACTTACTTCGCTTAAACATTTAATTTCCATAGCAATCTTCCTGGAGATAATGCTTGATGTTAGCCCCCGTCTACTTTTATAGTTCCCCGATAAAATGCTATCAAACGTATCAAAATAAATCCATCAACCTTCCGAAAACTAGAGCTAAATGTTTAAAGCGCATATTCAATAATTAGGCATAAAAAAGATATAAAACCAGTTTTTCTGTTCGTTAAAATGTCTGGCGCCAAACATAAAGCACCCAAAATCCGGGAAAGCGCTCTACCAAAACGCCACAGAAATAAATCAACTTGTCTTAAATTATCTGAAGGTATGGTGAATAAATGGCGTACGTATCAACACTTAGAGCAATGAGACTCTTTCATTTATTTTTAATTAGGTTAGAAAAATATATACAGTGAATCTATACAGGCCGTTAACGGACATACAAGACTTACTTTATTAATCAGTGATTCTTATTAGATATAGATTTGGTAGTAAAAATGTAAGTGAAATTTTGGTCTCCGCCGACATTTTTTCTTTCAACTTAAAACATTAAAAATCAGCAGGTATTGGACAGGTAGAATTGGAGTGAGGGGTTGGATGGTTACTCAGCTGAGTAAATGAGATGTAAATTTTTTTTTTGGTTTGATTTTGGAGATAAAATTAAAAAAAAAAAAACATAAAAAAGTTACCGAAAACCAAAATTTCATTCACATTTTTTACACAATGTGAGAAATCACTGGTTGAAGTATAGGTAAAACCACACTAAGCCCACGCAACGCGACGCGACGTAGGTAGACGTCACCATTTCCATATCTGGACTACTTACCATCCATACATTTTCTATGGAAACGGGTGCTTTAGAATCAGACTAGCCCCACGCAACGCAAACCGACGCCCCCTACGCGACGCGGATCTGCCACAGCCAGATCGGCGTGGACCATGTGGAAGGTGGAGGGGGTATGGTCACGCCTACTACGAGATGACTTTACATCTTTTTGGTGTTATCTAAGCATCTAACGTTATGTTTCGCTATATCTGTGGTTGTTTTTTTGACAGATATTATTAAAAAATGGATGACAAACAGTTCATTGAAACTGTTAGACGGCACGAAGTTATTTATAAAATCAAATCACAGGATTATAGAGATTCTGCATACGCAGTGCAGCTTGGGAGGAAATTTCAGCCATTCATGGCATGACTTTCAATATTATACCCCTATAATGAATGACAATCAAACCTTAGACCCACTGCCAGTATTTCTCTGGTCCCAATTGACTTTCGAAGACGTGTGTTTTCTTTTTTTTTATGTCAATTCAATTGTGAAGCTCTTCAAATACCACTTTAATCATACGGAAGTATAAGAAGAATCGTCCGTCATCAGATTCTAGTTCCTTTACTAAAGTATGGAACTCTCTAAACATTTGTCTTTGTTAATGTGGACCCAAATACTTCTCACCTTTTTATTTTTCTTTTTACGAGAATATTGATTTAATAATAATAATCCTAGCAAATCATCTTCAAATTCGCTTTCAGAAGACATGGCAAAGCTATCGTCTGCTGAGAAGAGAATCACATAAACATAACCTAAAAAATAAATGTTAAATGTGTCGAAACAAATGCGCCTGGGTACAACCAGAGACCCCTTGTCACGTGGTCACAGCAACGCTTGCCTACGTCGGCCAGTGACATGGACAGGAACGTTGCGTCGCGTCGCGTGGGCTTAGTATGTTTCTGGCTTTAGTCATGTACATCCTTTAAAACCATGGATATCGATGAAGTGAATAAATTTTTCCACTAAGAAAAACGGTTAAACTAGAAAGTTTATTTAAATTTTTAATAAATTAAACCGATGCGTGTGTTTTTAGCTCTTGTTGTCATAAGAAAAAAACTGTTTTTAACGACTGATATTTAGAAAATGGATATTTTGTACAATTGATGACTTTAGCTAGAGCATTTTTTTTATTTCTTCGATTACGAACCCTACTTTGGTTAAATCGAAATTTAAAATATAATATTACGCCATTTAAGCGTCGATGACACGTGGCGAGTTTACAAGCTACTATCTACTAAGTTTAAAAGCGGGTAAATCGGCGAGGGAGATTGTCATGAAACCATGTTGGAAACATAAATAAACCAATCACGAGCAAGCGGAGCAAGCGTGTAGGCGAGTAAAGTTGACGACCTTTCAACTTATTTTCGTAGATTGTCAACAATCTGCTAGTTACTGCTAGTTAGCATGTAACACGATGACACTGGGCAAGTTTACTAACAGATAGTGAATTTCCCAGATAGTAGCTTGTAAACTCGCCACGTGTCATCGACGCTTTAAGTTGCATAATTTGAGAAGAAGTAGGTACCTACAGCAAAAAGGAGTTCATATGGTCTTCTACAAAATTAAATGGCTGTTAAAACTATATAAACATACCCATTAAAATGTATGTGAAATGGTATAATTTTAGATTTTCACGGCTAAAAGAATTTTCTTAATTAATTTTTGGGGTGTTACGCCGTGTTGTGCTACCTCCTTCTTTAGCCAACGTTTTGGACTGCGTTACACTGTCCACCATCAGGGTAAACGTGGTTAAAGAAGGTAGCGCAACACGGCATAACATCCCAAAAATAAATAACGAAAGTGTATACGATATTAAAAAAATAATGTTTTCGAATCGAAAATAGGAATAAAAGTATAAAATATACTGAATGATTTAAAAAAAACCTTCCTACTCCAAAAAATCATACAAGTTGCTCATTATGGAAATAAGTATTATTTACTCATTTCGGGAGCAAGCGAAACATCACATAATGAATATTTTATTCATGAACTAATTATAAAAAATGCCGAAAACGCATCTCGGCTTTTTAACAGGGGGTTAATACTTGACCCGGCGGGGCACTGAGCAGTGAGCACAAGCTACGTGTGCAGAACCTTTAGTGTGCAATTACAAAAATGCGAATTTCGCGGACGGTTAATTGCTAATTGAACAACTCGTTGTGCCGGGAGACGGGGTAACAGTGGCAAGCCGGCCATTAGGGGCACTGTGCCCACATTTAACCAGGAAAGCTAATCAGAGATACTGCGTGGAGTTGAATAATTATTGGATTTAATCATCTTCAACAGATCAAGTTGATGTTAAATAGGTGTTCAACACTTTGTAATGGGAACCCATGCAATAATTATAATTGTAAAGCGCCATAGAATAAAGAAAAACACAAGAAAACCGTTTTGGACGTGTTTCGTGATTTAAATATTTGGCCAATTGGACCTTAAGTTTCCAAATGAAAACTGTGTTTCATTATGATTACAAATTTTAAATTGGATTAGAAAGAATGTAAAGATAATGTAAAATAACCAATACATATTTTTAAATGACCTGTTATAAAATTTTGACGGTCCGAATATCTAATCTGCTAAAAATTGAAAAACGTTTTTTGGCTTATTTTGTTGATTTTGACGTCTCTCACTCCCGCCTATCCGTGACATAAATCTATTGTTGTAATTAGTTTTATATAAACCCTTATGAAGTAAGCATTGCTTACGAAACATGTTGGTTTTTTAAACAATAAAAGTGGTTAAAACGAAATACTTTATTATTTTTTTTATAATTCTTCCTTATTTAGAATTAAATATTTAATCGAACTTTAAGTCAATTTTAGAGGTTCTGTAAATATTTTTTATGCAATTGTTTTAAACACTGTAACACATGGTCACCATATTACTTATAACATATTATTTATTTAAAACATAATTTTATTTTGTGATACAAACATATCTAAACATTGCATCGAAAACAGCAGTTTTGCGGGTCGTGCTTATATTAGCTCTTACGCAAGATTTACTCTGCGCAATGCAACCATTGTGTATAAGACATCATGGAAAGTCTGCTTACCTAAATCTATATAAACCATCTTTATTATGAATTCGCATTTTATTGCGGTTTTTTCGAGCCCACATTTCACTCCCGCATTTGTTTACAATGCCTCGTTTAAAAGGAAAAGAAAAGAATTACGAATGTGCCTTGGGTGCAGGTGATTACTGCATCACACCAGACAGAGACAGATACAGCGGCAGTAACTGCACATTACAGTACAGTACCTATTTGTGTACGCATACATTATTGCAATGTCTTTTGTACTCTCTCCAGAGAATACCTTTATATGGTGAGTACTGGGACCTGTGATCTCCAGTGAATATTACCCTTAAAACTATAGAATGCTTGAAAAAAAGACTTAAGTTGACACAGTGACCGTTTATTTTCGAATTAAAATGAATAATACTTCTGAGGATAAACGTTCTTCCAGGCTGAGGGCTAGTTCTGATCTGGGAAGCCCAAAAAACCTAAAGACTTCGTAAATCTACTTTCGGATACTTTCGGCGTAACTGCGAGACCATTTCAACATCTTTGATGTGACCCGAAGTGTTTTGTTACTTATATCTTCTATGCACACTAACGATTACTTTGCACCACGTGAAGAAAGTATAAACTTATAAACAAAAAATTCATCGAGCACTAGGTTTTTGTAAGATTCAATTCGAGGCCTCTTAGCAGTAGTACTGATAGCAGATAATCATTGTGACTTACAGAATAGCCTGGAAAGGTGGAGAAAGATCCTGGAGGATAATGGCCTAAAAATTAGCAGGAAAAAGACTGAATATTTGTATTTGCCATTTGAAGACACAAATGCTGTAATTCCTTCGATGCAACTGGATGGAGTAACATTAGCCAACTGTGATTCATTTAAGTATCTGGGCTCACTAATCCACAGAGACGGAGATGTGCAGCGGATGTCATCCATAGAATAGGTGTGGGATGGATTAAATTCAGATCCATAACAGGAATATTGTGTGACTCCAAAATGCCTATAAAACTTAAAGGAAAGATATACCAGACTATTGTAAGACCCGCAATAATGTATGGCTCCGAATGCTGGACTATGTACAACTCCTACTCTAGGCAACTCGAAACAGCAGAAATGCGAATGCTTAGATGGTCGGCAGGAGTATCACTAAAAGGTAAGATCAACAGTTCACGCATTCGTGGTAGCCTGGGTGTCACAGACATAAATAGTAAGCTGGAGGAACGACAGTTGCGATGGTATGGGCATATAAGACGGAGACCATCAGACCACACAGTGAGGCAGGCAATGTCTATGGAGCTTCATCGACAGTCATCCAGAGGAAGACCGAAGAACTCCTGGATGACTCAATGCTCCAAAATTCTTCAGAGAAACGGCCTGGATGAAGGCGATTCTCAGAACAGAAGAAATTACAACCTGAGAACGAGAAGAGCCGACCCCAACAGCCTATCTAGGCAATGATTTGGGGCAGCGCAAGGAAGAAGACTATTGTACTCTTACCTATAATATGTTCATTTGCACAAGAATACTATTTATATACGTATTTATTTTAAATGATAGTATTCTCTTTTGGAAGTCTGGCTAAGCATTATGTTCATAAAAGTATGGTACTGCGTTAAAATGATCTTGGCCACATCATGAACTTGGGGTAGGTACTCGATCATTGTGGCTCAAAATATGACACCTTTTATCCCAGCTTTACATTCGTTGAAATTCATTTTAAAAGCGGATCTCTGCATTTTTGCACTATACAATACTAACTAACGAGATTTTATATTTTCTCTCATAATGTAAAAAAACTGCTCGTTCAATATACAAACGTAAAACAGGGTACAAAAACTTATTTAAATTGATCTCACTTTGGAAGCTCATAACCTCATAGTTTTATTAGATATGGAAAACAACTTGTTCTACTTAAGGCTCTGCAACCGGACCCGAAAAGAAGAAGATGGAGAGATACGAAATTACGAATGTTAGAGGAGAGCGCTAACATTTACGGCAAAAAAAATCGATGCGAAAATTGCGAAAATGTTTAATAAAACACGACTCGTTTAAAATAGAGCAAAACTATCGCGGGCATTATCTTAAACAGCATTTAAAGAAACACTGTGAATTTTTTCATGCTTATAACTTGTAAAATAACCGAAACAAACGTGTTAATAATAATTTTTGCAGCATACTTTGCGATTTTTTTCTATCTAGGGAATTTTATATAATTTACGTTTCGGCGCCGGCAAAGTCTAGATATTATCTTCAAGATTAACATATATTTTTTTAATAGCTTTAAAACTTACTGTGTTTAAGGGAAATATGTAATAAATCGGTACAAATCCGGGTAAATAAATAAATCGGTACAATCCGGCCCTTAACTCTTCAAATATAACAGATTTTCATTTAAAAATTCTTAAATGAGATGAGATTCATTTCTGAAAGTTATATCGAGTGAAAATATACCAAATGTATGATTGAATGATGCATAAATAACAGTATCTATCTGTCAATTTCATAAAATTATAATATTAAGTCATTAAAAAATGTTATAGTCGAATGGGCTCGTGCAATTATATTAAAATTTTAATAAAATTAAACAATTTCTTTAAAATTAATACAAGTACCGACCATAAATGACATTGTATCGTGGTCATGGGTTTCAGAAATAAATTGACATTATTTTGTCGAGATTTCAAGATAATCAAAATTATCTTTACCTTTAAACAAACATAAAATATTGTAAACGAGGTAGTACAGTTACGTGTAATAAATACTGTATAATTTTTAATTTTCGTACGTAAATGTCCCTAAAAAGGGCGTAAATAAATAAACTTAAATAGCAAAATGATTGAGTTTTTATTATTTAAAATATTAAAAAGACAATAATTTTTTAAATGCAGTCAAACGAAAATGAAACACTCAAAGTAATACCTACATAGGTACACAACACCACCAGCATTTTGGAGATAAAAAGAACACAGAATTTGAAATGCACTTTAGAATAATCGTATCATAATGCCGTAAAACACAGGTAAGAATTATTTAATTTGAAGTGTTGATACCTAGGGCTATCCTGCTAGGGAGATGTTTAACCGGCCATAACTAACAGCCGAAAAATAACAGTTTGAGACACATAGCCCTTGCCATATATATATACATATTTTTTTTACAGTGAATACCGCACAAGAATCTCAACTGCTCCCGTCTGGATCCAGTGAGACTATGGCATCCCCAATTGGGGTATGTTGTGAGGCTGAAGGTAATGGGGAGGGGAAGGAGGTGGGGAAGAGGAAGGTTGGGAAGTACCTGGCTATTCAGATCTGGTCACCAAACACGGCTAAAGCCATTTTCAAGCAACGTTTCAATTCTGAATGGTGGTCTTACACCAGGGCGATACTGATAGTATCTTCCACTCTGGAACAAGCCGCAAATATACTATATACTATTTTAAATTAATTACTTGTGAAATAACACAAATTAATCAAATAAAATTTATTTGCGCATGTCGGGTTCGAACTCGCGACCTCCGGATTGTGAGTCAAGAGTCTTACCCACTGGACTACGGAGGTCGTCTATAAATCTCCAGAGACCGAATTTTTGGTTACTGCCCTCCTGGAACGGGATAAATTTTGACATTCGCGACACTTCCAGTAAACAATTATTTATGGCTAAAGATGTGGCATTAATATGATGAACGTAAATATATTTATTTATTGAGACATACACAGTACATTATAATACAAGTTATAAGGTATGTTAAATTATATTATTACATGGTTATTCTTTTTTTAAATTTTTTATTTGAAATATACATACGTATAACAGATTTACATAAGGAAAATACATGGTTCTTAAAAATAATTACAAATAAAGTAATTTCTTGTTAATGAATCTACCCAATTTAAAAGTCGTGTCATTACAGAAAAAGATAAAAAAATAAGATATACTTTTTTTTTTTTTAATTATGTAGGTACCTATTCCGTAAGTTCATAGAATGTCCTTTGGTAGTTACGCCTGAGATATGAACGGGTCTTAAAACTTAATTAGTGAAAGAATGAGTAATAACAATAAAAAGGAATAAATGGGGGGGGGGGCATATAAATAGACACAAGTGTAAGTGATTTAAAAAAAATTTATATCACGCCAAGAAATTTAATAAATTAGGTTTGTATGTTTGCAATGAGTAATGAAAAGTATAGTAATTTTTCGTAGTGGGTATGAGTCATGATTGCGCGAGTAATTGTTGAGTTACTTGCTACATTAGTGTTATTGGATTCTATATAAAAAAAGAGAAGCGTGCCTGGGACGCCTCATTGGGACATTTAAACCAATAATGGATAGCAATTCAGGACTATCTATTTTATTATTTAGCAGGTTATACAGAAACAACAGATCTGATAATGTGCGTCTTTTTGTAAATTTAACATGTTATTTGTAGTTTGGTTGTATTTCTTGAGTAAATGTTTTGAGAATTTATTTTGTATACTTTCTACTATATCTATGTATACCTTATATTGAGGATTCCATACCGGGGACGCATACTCCAGTGGACTTCTGACCAATGAACAAAACAACATTTCTAGACTTATATAAACTTGTTATTAAAACATTTACTTAGTTTAATAACTAGGTTTAAGAGCGTTAATAGACAAAAATATTCAAATTTGATAATAGAATTGTAAGCCGAAACAGCTGCAAAAAAAATGAAAACCAAAATACTTGCAGAACTTAACAAAAACATTATTAAGTTTTATTGATTAATTTAAAAAATAAATAAATGTGGTTCTACGAATTAAACACAAAAACAATTAACAAAAATATTCCCTTTATAATCGCTTACAGTTTGTTTAAAATTTCTTAAACACAAGGCAAAGGAATTTTGAGTGTTTAGTCTGTTAAGGGAATCACTCAGTAGGAGCCCAAAATTTCGTGGGTTTCAAATGTGAGGACCACTTGTAAAACCTAATAATATAATATATACAAATTATGATATAATATGTACAATCAAAGTGAAAAAGGAGAATTTCCATGTATGGAAATATCTGTATGGTAAATATACGCCTATACTTATTATCATGTAGATATATTATAAGCTCGACTTGTATGATTTCGGAGTTGAATATAAACCCAGCATATAATAATACATATGTAAAAACGTGTTAGCACGAAATTATACAGGCGTTAATTTCCATGGTGGACAAGACTCCTCCACTCCTCGAGGACCTATGCTGCGTGTAGAGCTTCGGATACTGCGGGGTCGGACTTCAGTGATACTTGGTCATTCCAGCGCATTGGTGACCTTCCTTTGCTTCTTCTGCCTTCCACTTTGTCTTCCAATGACTGTTTCTCCATGTTGGAGTCCTCAGTCATGATCTCAACCATGTCATGATTCTGCAGTCATGATCTCTACCTTGGATTACGAGTACGAATGGCAGATGCTACGTGTTTTCGAAATTATTTTATATAATGGAAGCATGGACGCTTACTGAAGAACTAATTAGGCGACTTGAGGCATTCGAGATGTGGATGTACAGAAGACTACTTAAAATAAGCTGGATGGACAGGGTTACGAATGAAGATGTTATGGTTCGGATGAATAAAGAAAAATAAGTTATTAAAACCATAAAAATCCGAAAACTTCAATATCTTGGACATGTGATGAGACATCCAGAGAAGTATGAGATCCTGCATCTCATAATGCAGGGAAAGATTGCCGGAAGACGGGGCCCTGGAAGAAGGAGAATCTCATGGCTGAAAAACCTGAGACAGTGGTTTGGTCAGTCTACCGTAGAGATGTTCCGGGCCGCAGTAAACAAAGTCCGCATAGCCAGCATGATAGCCAACGTCCGTTGAACGGACAGGGCACAAAAGAAGGAGTCCTCAGTTTGGCGACCAAATTTACTTGTGCACGCCGGGATTTAAACCCGCAACCTCCTGATTGCTAGTGGAGAACCTTACCTCTCGACCATGGTGGCCGTTCCCCTACCTTTAGGTGTATTACAATATTCACCAAATAGGGATCCCATAGTTTCATTAACTGCGTGCAGATGGGGTTCTTGGCCAGTATAATATAAATATTCAACAATGTATAAAACAACCGCTACGCTTACGTTTGTTAATATGAAAATCGGAAAACGTCGTTTAGATTCATTATATGTAATACGTAATAATTATGCAAATAACAAATATAAAAAATCTTCTTAGCATACAACAATAGGTCTCCATCTAATTATTATTCCTGTGAAATAATAGAAGATTGGTAGTACCGAGACCGAGTACCTATGAACCCGGAAATCAATTGGAATCAATAATGAATACCGTGAAAAGAATTCTTTAACGATGGAAGTCGTTATTATTTCACATCCTTTCCGGTCTATCTACTCTATGTAAATATTGTTCCTCCACTTATAAATATGGATTTTGAACGTTTCATTTCTCGGGCCACACGACAAAGCGAAGATACAGTAAGCCGCATCCGCCGATGGAAACTGATTATGTGATGAGGTCGTTGAGATTGGATCCTATGAATCTTCTATAGACGACTTTCCGAGCGCGGTTTTTCCGTCAGTCTTATTTGAAATTGACGTCTTGATACTATGGAGTTGACTTTTGAGATTTTGAAATCTAGCTTGAGGATTTGAACCTTTGCTGCTTGAGGTTTTGGAATGATCTTTGTCGTTTAAGGATTTTTAAGACTTGGAAGTTTTATTAAATAATATTAAACGCAGAGATTTTCAATTAGACTGGAGTTCTCTATTTGGTATCATTTTAGTTGTAGCAAAATTTTAAATTGCCTATTCGGGATTTTTCGTGATTCGTGACTATTTAAGGTACATTAATCAAGTACAGTACAGCATGTTGAACTTCTTGAGAAATACAAATACAAGTCTTTTCTTTTATTTCTTTCATTTTCTCTGTTCTGTATTTCTTATAAATTTTATTAACATTTTTTTTCATGTACCTGTATATTTTATGTACCTGTCTCTTCGACTTGGTCGAAGACCTGTCTCAATTTAAAAAAAAAGTAATTGTCAAAAGAACCCGTTGACAAACTGATATCAATCAGTTTAACGGGACTTAATTTAAAAATGTAAAAAACTGTAAATAAATAATAAAGGAATTTTATTAATAAAAAAATAAATAAAAAAACGCATAAAAATGCAAAGCAAATAACCCCCTCTCTTCACACCGTACCACAAATAAACAAACTTCAATAAAAAACACAAAAAATCTTCCAACCCGGCCGGTCACCGTGGAAGATTATGACCAAAACCCTCCAAAGATAAAAAAAACTCAAGCTCAGCTTCGAAAAATCACACAAAGTTAAGCCGTCAATTAAAAATTATAACATAGAACGTCAACACCCTGTCATCATACGACCGAATATAGAACTGGAAGAATGTTTAAGTAAAATTAACTAAGATATAATGGAAATTTCGGAAGTTAGACGACAGGGCAACAAAATAGAAGAACACAACACCATACTTTGCTACAGAAAGGATCAACTGGCATAAACTGGTACTCCATAGCACAAGACCGACAAAAATGGACATCTTTGGAGGAGGCCTTTACCCAAACCGGGGTTCTTGTTAATTCATAAATAATTTTTAAACCATATACTTATATTACTAACATAATCTAAGCTAACTTACTAATACAAATCAAATTTGAGTTAATTGTAACCAACTATTGTAAAACAAAAAATAAAGAGGCTATTATTATTAAGTAAAACAGAAGTTCTTAACATTCAGAGTCCTTCTTATCAGGTATTCCCGTTCTGAGCCGGACTGTTGGTTGTTGTGTTCGTCTTGTACTGTGTGGTCGTTGTAATTTTTATAATTTCCTTATTTTTATTGTTTCACAACTGGAGCGACAGCGCATTTTAAAACTTTTTTCTTCGTTTGCTCGATATTTTCAGAAGATCATTTTTTTTTAATTTTTCGCCAACTTTAAAAAAACTTCGAATTTTAACATGGAGACATAAAAACATATTATAGTGCTATATAGCCAATGAATTAACCTGTATTTTATCGTTTATCTCATATTTGTAGGATTTATAAAAAAAAGATTAAAAAATCGTAAAGTTTATAACCGCCGAATACTGCGTGGTTGTTACATTGAAGCTACTGTGAGAGGTACTTATTCGAGTCAACATGGAATATTTTCGATTTCTGTATATTGTCTATGGTATGCTTGATAATGAAAGGTGCATATCTATGAAAAAAAGAACTTAATTTTAACGGTAAACAGCTGATCAGAAATTCATTAATTAGTTGACAACAAGCAATACAGCGATACACACCTGAAGAACGCGGATTTTTTTGTTCCGCGGTTTTGGCGATTTGAACTGTTCTTTGACTTAGCAGGGGTGCCCGGGTTCATGGGATGAGGTTTGCCCGGATCTTGGTGGCGGATGCGTCTGCCCACAAACTGCGTGGCAGGCCGGATCGGGAGAGACTGGTTGAAGAAGACCTGTAGACCTCTCCAGCAGGTCACTCGGAACATCGTCTTACCCGCATTGGGGGGATTGATTCATACGTCCGTCACTCCTGGACACACTGACTGCTACATTCCTACCCACCCCTCATACCCCTTTCCATCCCACTACTTCCTCTAATTTCTTTCCCTAAAAAGACCACCCACACGGCAACCCCAAACATGACATAGGCCCTGGGGGGAATTATTTTCCCCGGGGCCTCCTGTGTGGAGTAAATCTAAAAAAAAACACAAACCTGTCAAGTCTTGAAAGCCAACGTTGAGAAATCACCAATTTGGAGCCAGATGTTTTGCAAGCAACAATTCACAATACAGTAAAACGAGACAAAAATATGCATCAACTCAGGAGGTGGTCATTTGACCGATATCATTTTTCCAACTTAATGTCATCAATTTTACACCATCAAATAAACTTTTTGAGAAAACAGAGCCCATTTAACAAAATGGCAGACAATTCACATTATGACATTACTTTTGCCCCATCTATATAATTTTGGAGCTTGGAATTTACGGGTTTTCTGGCTGAAAGGCGTATTTCGTTGTGGAGTGATAAGTGATAAGTATTATAAGTGTTATTTTTATAAAGGTTGCCTATAATTGACAAGCGTCTGGGGAAAATTTCTGCCAATCGAAACCAGATTGACATTGGGAATAAAGCAACAACTAGGATGGTTATATGCATTTGCATGGTTCCTGCAGTTATTATTGAGAAATTAATTATATGGGGGTATGTATACGGGTCCTGTGTTTGACATGGCCAAGTTTAACGATAAGAAAGGTAGTTTTTATAATAAGTGGTGTGTTCTGTATATTATAAATACACGGGTACAAATAATATGGAATATGCGTATCGGTATAATATTGAATAAGCATGTTTGCTTTCCAATGCGTACGAAGTTGAACAAGGCATGCGATAAAAGTAAGTTTTTATGGGCGATGTAGCTGTGCACATATCTGGAGAATTTATTAAAACATAACTAGGTTAGTTAGCTAGGTATGCTTTTAGTGCCTCGGGGAAATGCTTTTAAAACTATTTATGTGGGTATTTAATTATTTAACTAGATCTGAACGTGTAACAGAAATGCAACATTCTATAAAAGACTTTTACTATGACGTATAACCAATTACGAGAAGTTTGCACGTAGGTATGTGCATAAAAAGAAAAACAGTTATTGACTGATTTACGACCAATACAACGGTCTCATAAAATACAGTAATTTTTATAGGGAGGTACTTCAACATTAAAAAATGCATCAAAGTCGTTTTCCAAGATCAGGCATCTCTAAAAGTTAGTAATAAAAATGTTTTTATATTACTAAAAATATGTGGCATGATCAAGTGAGTCAAATACTTGAGAAGGGTAATGCCAAGAGTGGGGATAATAAAATAGGGGTAGTAGGTATGCACAAAAAGCGGAGATATCGATGCGCGCACGCCGGGGGCATCGAAAGTACCCGTCGTGTCCGAGACCCACCGTCACCTGATCTTTGATCGGATAGTTTCGTTCGACGTAGGTAAGTAGTAGGTACATGATAGCCTCTTTTAGATTTTATGTCAGGTATCTACCGCCTCTATTGGTCTGTCCCGAGAACGAGATTTGAGAAGCCCGGTCTACAAATTCATACATCTATGGTCGCTCACCTCGCCACACGAAGAAATAAACAAGTGAATTCTCGTCAAATATTTCTGTATCTTAGTCATTAGATTCTACCGCCAGGATTATTATTTACGCGCTATGTTTACATTTTTTAAAATTCTACTGCCTGTTTCTTTCTTTTCGAAAACGGGACATTTTGGCGTCCCGAAGCTTTGTTCGGGAACAGTGGGACACGCTGTCTGGAAAACGGGACTATCCCGGTGAAAACGGGACGTCTGGTCACATTAACCATATCACACCGAATGAGGCCATTTATGGATACGTTTTCATGGGTGGATCCTACGATTCCTACATTTAAGGGTTCCGCGAGTGTTCACACAGATTTCTGTAAGACGGGAACTTCCATCTCGAAGTAATTCGGAAATCCTCTTCCATTTTTGATTTCATAGGACTAACTGAATAGCTTTATTTTGAAATATTCATGATCTTTTTAAGTGACATTCGGTCAGTGATGCACAACCCTTTTAAAATTTAATTTAACGGTCAATTTTTTTTTTTTTTAATTCTTCGCGGCTGATTGTAAATATTACGTTTGTCAGGCTGTAGAACTCTTCAAAACAAAAATGTCTAAAAATTGTTACATAGCCAATGCCTAAGAAATTAAAAAAAACACGTAAACAACGTTCTTGTATGCTTCACAGCCCGGAAAATGATAAATTTTACATTGAAAGTTTGTTTACGTAACATTTACATAAATGTCTCACGCGCTACAACAAATGTTGCTGAGGGCCCGGGGTTATGCATCCCCGGATAAGGTTTTATTACTGACTTACAAATTAGAAGTAGGTATACGTATCAATTAATACAAGGACTTTTCTTTCAATATGTGTCATTTTCTTCGTACCTAGCAAGGGCGAACCCATACAGTAGGCAGTTCGCAGTTAGGTAGATTCGTTAGGTTAGGTCAGCAAGGTAAATTCGATGCATCAGTACGGTAAGGTTAGGTAAAGTAAAACTATTTAAACTCAAAATGTTGGAACTAAATTAAAAATATTATTCTTATTACTGTACTATATATATATGCTCTGTATTTAAGTTAAGAAAGCGAAATACTATGTTTCTTTTAACTTAATAATAAAAAAAAAAAAAAAAAAAAACATTGTAGGTAGATTCATTAGATCAGGTTAAGTCGGCTAGTTAGATTTGTTAGGTTAGGTTATTTCGCTAAGAGCCAACGTACCTAGTCTGTGAATGATAATATTATGTAGGTTGTACGGCGCACATCGCAACAGACATACTCGTATGTATGAGAATTCGGGCGCGTTAATAGACCCAGAGAACAGGCCGGGCCCCTCAGCCCCGCATACTTTATATTGTAATTTATTACAGAATCAAGTCACGGTTTGGATGTACCACGACATTATTACACATAGTTTGTGGTCAAGGACGACAATTGGCCAGTGTATTGCACCCTGACACGGACGACATCATACATAATTACTTACTTATGGCTAAATATTAATATTATATATTAATATTATAATATTATATATCTTTATGATCTTATTCAAAATTATATTCCACATACCATCATCAAGCGATACCGGTTTCAGCCTGTCAAACAGCCGACGCCGGACTGGTAGGATTTAGTTGAATATATAATATTATGACATACATAGATAAAACAAAGGATACGGTGTCCGGTCTTATTTTTTCTTACTTAATAGATTTAAAACCTTAAAAAAATAATGAAAGAAATAATGAAACATTTAGAGATATTGAATTCAATCTGATTCCGTTTACTCCAGTGAACAATTCTATCAATGTCCGATCGGAGTCGAATGCAGTCCTCTAAAGTTTGTATTTCCAAGAAAAGTTTTAGGTCATGAGCGGAAAGAAGTGACCTGGAAAGCACTTCCGTTATATCATTAATAAAAATCGAAAAGAGCGGTCCTAAATTAAAGCTCTGAGGAACTCTTGAGAAAACAAGAAATAATTTTGATAAGAATATTCCATGTGATACAAATTGTTTTCTTTCAGTAAAATATCCGGCAAAGAACATAAGAAGCCGGAAAGAAAAACCTATCGTTGACAATTTATTTAATAAGATGTCGTGGTTTACGGTGACCAGACAACTCAGAATGAAACCAACTCAGAAGCAACTCAGAAACGTCTTTAAGAGTGATGATAAAAAATATTAAAAAAATGGTTAAATACGTTAAGTTAGGTTAAGGTTACCGGCTATTTTAAAATTATTTTTTCGTAGCTTTTAATGACCTTTCTGAGGTGTTTCTGGGTTGGTTTCATTCTGAGTTGGCATGGAACCGTGGTTTACGGTATCAAAGGCCTTTGAGTAATCATCGCATAAGCAATCTACTTGGTAGCCTTTATCTAAAGATTTGGAAACATAATCTGTGAATGCCAATAGATTCGTGTCTGTTGATCGGCCTTTTCTAAACCCATGCTGTTCCGATATTAAGAACGGCTCTACTTGAAACTGCATGTGTTTATGATATCGACAAAGTAAGGCGGAATGCACATGCAATACAATTATTCTACAACTCCCTGGCATCGATTCTTTGAAGAGTTAAGGTTGCAGGGTGTATTTTCTTCGAACGTAATAATAATAATGAATGATTATTATATTATTATAAAGAACAAACTATATTTTAATGTGTAAATTGTATAGAAAACACTTAACGTGAATAACACTAGCTGGTGTTAATAATAATAATAATTTTTATTTTAGTAATTTGTACATTTAAGTTTACAAATTTCTAATTGATAATAATATTTCATATTCACTATATTTTTTCTAGTTTTATGTAGCTCCTACAATACATCTTGAACTTTCCAATTGGTGTGGACTTTAAAGTTTCTGGTAGTGTGTTATACAACTTCATTCCCTTCTACAGTAGACTGTTCTGCGTATTCGCTTTGTCCTTTTTTTGTAGCCTAATTTCCTTGCACGTCCTTGTGTTATATCTGTAAATGTCTTTATTGTATAAAATTTTATTTGAGAAGTATTTTGGTAACGTGTTGTTCAATATTTTGTGGATAAATACCATCGTGTTCAAGGTCAGCATCTGTTTCACGGTCAACCAATTTAGTTCCTTTAACATTTTAATAATTTTTGAAAATGAATTATTCTCATTGCCCTGTTTTGGAGAATTTGTAACTTATTTTGTTCTCTTTCGTTACATAGGAAAAGTATACTTCAGCAGTAGTTGAAGTGTGGAGCAATAATTGAATTGTATATGGTGATTGCAGTTTTTCTAGAAATTTTTGGCCGAATTCTTCCAAAAAAAGGTATCTTTTTGCCAATTTTCTTTTGGGTGTATTTAGCATGTCTATTGAAGTTTAGTTTGGAATCTAATATAACTCCTAAGATAACTCTAATATAACTCTAATATAACTCCTTTGGAATCTAATATAACTCCTACTCTCTAATATAACTCCCTCATTTCAGTAACATTTTCAATAATTTCACCATCAATTTTAATTTTGCTTTCACTGGATGTACTGCACCAAACTCTGAGGCATTAACTAATCATACGTGCATAATTGCAGTTAAAAATAGACATATTAATGCAATATTTGCAATTCTATTTACTGAACTGCATCCGTGTTTATCTCATAACAAGGTACTTCCATTATTCCCGCATGGTTCCGCAACCGGCTTTTCCAATAATATAATAACGGTGTCCCGCTTTCCGCACTCGAGTTGGAATTTCATACAGTACAATACACCTCTACTACATCAAGTGGCTAAGTGGTATATATAGATCAGTACTTTTGCATTGAAGTAGATACGTATCTCTTAAAATCTGAAATGTGAGTTATCTACCTTCTTAGAACAGGGGCATTTTAGACTATTTATTAGAACAAAAATATATGGTGTTTTTAAAGCTGAAAAGATTTCCGAATTTCTAGAATGCTTGTGGAGATCGTCAAAACAACAAACCAAAACATTGATTCTGGAGAATGGCAAAAATATAATATATCACGCAGTTAAAATTTAAAAGTACGATAAAAACGCGGATAAATAGTATTTACTTATATTTTGTCAAGGTTTTGTGTGAGGTTTATCTAAAAACTACCGATAATGTTGGTTTGAGATTGAAAAATTAATAAATTCAGAGAATGATATAAAAAAAAAACGAGTGTGCTTTAGACCAGAAGTAAAACTTCAGGGAAACAGGACAGAGTGAGAGGTAGCACAATAAGGGAGAAAACTAAAGTTGCCGATGTAGTTACCCGAATAGACCAACAAAAGTGGAGATGGACAGGACACATGATACGCGATCCACAAGAGAAATGGTGCAAAAATGTCACTGACTGGTATCCCAGAGATGGCAAGAGAAGTAGAGGACGTCAACACATGAGATGGGAAGATGACCTAAAACTCACTGCTGGACATCAATGGAGAAGAGTAGCGCGTGACAGGTCCCAATGGAAAATGTTAGAGGAGGCCTATGCCAAGAGGCAAACTGAGCTTCGGGATATACTATAACAAATAAGATCATGTCTAATACATACCTAACAGAAGTCCAGAATAAAAAGGCTTATTATTATTATTATTATTATTATTATTATAAAACTTCACTAACTTATATCTCCCTCTCAACATCCGTTCGCCTTGCCCGACCGTTCGCCTTGCCCGATCACACTTTTCATAACGCTCTCGTCACGCATTCACCAGCTTACTCCCCAAGTCAAGAGTGCGTAAAGGCCCGACCGTTCGCCTAGCCCGATCATACTTTTCGTAACGCTCTCGTCACCCATTCACCAGCTTACTCCCCAAGTGTAGAGTGCGTAAAGGCCCGACCGTTCGCCTAGCCCGATCATACTTTTCGTAACGCTCTCGTCACCCATTCACCAGCTTACTCCCCAAGTGTAGAGTGCGTAAAACCCGACCGTTCGCCTAGCCCGATCATACTTTTCGTAACGCTCTCGTCACCCATTCACCAGCTTACTCCCCAAGTCAAGAGTGCGTAAAGAGGTTTTACTTCAAAAAGAGTTCGTATTCTGATCCGAATAGAATACCAACTAATTGACAGCTGTAAAAAAGATTAAAATAAATTTATTTAATTATTATTTAGCTGAAGTCTCCGGCGTTTCCCGGACTTTACTCAGAGTTATTGAAGTAAAACTTCTTTACGCACGCTTGACTTGGGGAGTAAGCTGGTGAATGCGTGACGAGAGCGTTATGAAAAATGTGATCGGGAGAGGCGAACGGTCGAGCGAGGCGAACGGAAGTTGAGAGGGAGATATAATGAAGTTTTACTTCAGTCGTGTGGTCTAAAGCACACTCGTTTTCCGATATCTGAAGTAGACAGTGACCTTACTTTGATTGATCGATTGAAAATTGATCGATTTCGTAAAGAAACTGTAGATTTTTATAAATATCAAATAAACATGCGTTGCCTGCACGGTTTCCGCCCGCCCGTCCGCCCGCCCGCGCGCCGGTCGCCTTACATAATATTCTTTGTATAAGATAGACAGATTTTTCTTGTGCTGAGCCGCCTGAAGCATAGTATTAACACGACCCAGTTTAATTACATTACTATCTCCAAAAAGTATACGACACTCCAAAAAATCTGTAGCCATATAAAGTGGAACAATGGTTCAATCAAATTAAAGGAAAACGAAAATTGAAAGACTAGGAATTATTATAAGCAATAATTATCAGCCTGAAACACTCATCAACATTGAAAAATCTTCCGAGAAAAGATACTTGCCGCCAACGGGACTTCAACCCGTGTCCTTCTGATTGCCGGTGAGCTGCTCTTGACCACTGAGCTATGGGGGCTTATCAAATACCCGCCAAATAATTCAATATATACTAGTGTTTCATTCAACAATTACTGCTTATTAAATTTTTTCACATGAAAACAACCAACTTTATTTTTGCGAGAGAGACATTGTAAGTGTTAAATCCCTTGCTAGGTGGCGTCGAGACAAATTATGACTACATTTATTGGGGAAATACTTAAACTTGTCAAATATTAATTATTATTTTTTAATTTTTAAACTAACGTTTAGACAAGATTTTTATGCATAGCACAAAGGGTAACAATTATTATAAGCAATAATTATCAGCCTGAAACACTCATCAACATTGAAAAATCTTCCGAGAAAAGATACTTGCCGCCAACGGGACTTGAACCCGTGTCATTCTGATTGCCGGTCAGCTGCTCTTGACCACTGAGCTATGGGGGCTTATCAAATACCCGCCAAATAATTCAATATATACTAGTGTTTCATTCAACAATTACTGCTTATTATATTTTTTCCACCTGAAAACAACCAACTTTATTTTTGCGAGAGAGACATTGTAAGTGTTAAATCCCTCGCTAGGAATGTCTTGGCTGAAGAAAATCGGAGAATAGTGCAGTTGTGGTCGGTAGACTGCGTAAAGCGAATGTTTCTAAAGGAAATGAGCAAAGATTCTATCCATCCTCCGATAGAAGAATCCAAAGAAGTAGAATAATTAGAATTTTTCTTGAATATTGCGCAGAAAAAAAACTAAATTACTAACATAAGGAGTAATTAGATAATTTCCCATTCAGCTGGTAAATATATTAGAATATAGAAAAGAAATGACAAGAAAATATATTTGCACCGCAAAACCGAAATAATCTGATTTTCAATTGAAGATTGAATAATAACTTGGATAGCCCTAAACAACAAACGTTCTTGTTATTGTCTTGTGATTATTTTTAGATGTAAAATGAATGGATTAATCGTAGTTCAAAGTACTACGTAATCGTTTTCCCGTTAGTTTTAAAGAGTAAATGACGCAATAACGGAATTTCCTAGCGAAATATCACGTGTATGCAAATGCATTGCACTGTGTACCAAATTATTTAAATAAAAACCGACAGAATTAATACAAAAAAATTATACATTAATAGTGGGTTCAAATGAAGGTGAATTATGCTATCGAGCAAAGTCAACAATATAATACATTGTTTACCAACAGACCTACTATAACATAATAACATAACGGTAACGGTAGCAAAAAACATCAGGTGGCAGGTCTACTTATTGGTCTTGTTTACAATGGAAATGTTTTTGTATAATTATACGCATTACCACTTTTTGTCTTGGGTAGCTACGCGTAACTGCGGAAACGTGGGTAGTAGACACGTACAGATATGAAAATATTATGTAGTATGAACGGAAAGAACCAGCTATGGGTTGTGCCACATTCGCTATGCAAAATTGTATTCATATTTTGTTCACACGTGAGCAATATAGGTACATAAACAAGAAATAATAATAAAAACGAAAGGCTCTAGAACCCAAATTTGCGACGTAATACGTTTTATTTGTCCCCTCCATACGTCGAAACAGAAACAGAAGGTGCGCAGTACAATAATAACAACAAAGTCCACCTACTTGCTTAATGTGTGTTGACAAAACTGGCTTCGTCTTGTGAAAATCAGTTTAAGTCAGATTGCTTATTTAATAGTTAATAAGCAATTTAACTCAAGGCAAACATTTTTGCGTTTTCCTGACCTAACGTAACATAATTTAACCTATCCCAAACCTTAACCCAACAAGACCTAACTTAACCAAACGTCATATTTCCTTGAACGCGATATGAACTAAGTCAGAGGTGCCAAACCCAAATCGTAAGGTAACCGTTAATTTTTACCGGTAATTCGGTGTCAATATTTTTGTGGAACCACAACCTTCAATGCTAGATGGCATAAACTGACTATAAACACGCCTATGTGTTCTTTGCACTCACCCTCCACTTATTAAAATCAGGTCAGTTGTTATCATTCGATCTTCTAAGAAATTTGCGGAAAAAATATACTGGTTGGAATTGATCGGTAAAATAAATTCCTATTGCGGCAATGCGCCTGACAATATTCAAGCAATAAATCAAAAACCGCCATCGAGAGTCCGAGGTCTAATAATAAGAAGTCCGAAATTCACAAAATATAATATAAATGTGTTTAATTTGCCAACACGATTTTTTTTTGTATGATTACCAAAATCCAAAACAGAGAGACAAAATGCCTGAAATAAGTATTGATGGGTCTCAAATTTGAAAATTCGGGCACAGAGGCGTTATTACTACATTTCAATTTGGGAGGCGGGAATGGGTACCGCCGCCCCGGGAACCTTTATTGGATAACCAACACCTCTGCCATAGGTCACCCCCGGTGATTTGGTGATTATGTGTGAGGTTTGTATAGGTCTTGGAGGCAGATGAGCAGGACACACTGAACCCCAGATTCCTACCCACCCCTTAAACCCTTTTCCTTCCCAGAACTCTCCTCTCCTTCCTTTCCTTTAGAAACCCTCCACACAGCATCCCTAAAGATGACATTGGCCCTGAGGGAATCAATTCGAACATCACATTGGGAGGGTCTTCGTCTTAATCCGTCAGAATTTTTTTGTCCAATGCGCAATTTAGTTGTTTACATATTGATCGACGATATGGTACTCGTATATAAGTAGTGACCATAAAATACATTTTGTAGAATTTTACTAGCGGTTTCACTATTCAATCTATTGTCATTATATTAACTTTGCTAAAAGGTTTTGTTTAAGTCGTAATAATATTAAGAACAATTTACATGACTTGTGATTTTGATATCCGAAATAATAGTATCCATATGCGAAGTTTCATCAAACGTACATCTTATCATCCAGTCTCATAAAAATTCAAATAATAGTTTTCTTAGAAATACTTTTCAATATTCCCCGAGCACACGGCATCACATTATCACCTGTAGAAACATTAGTCAGTTTGGTTGCTGGTATATTTGTGCGAGTTAGTACTTAGTACTAGCCACGAAGATAAAAGTAAAAAATAAAACAAACAGTCTCAAGTAAACGTCTTGGAATGTGTTTCCATACTACTCGTATGTGCATAGCGCCGAGTCAATCAATCACCAGATCACCACTTCGGTATACCTCGGTACGATACACGACCAAAGACCGCATTACATGGGGCAATTATTAAATGCTTCAAAATTATCTTCGGAAGATTTTGTCTGCACTTTTTTTTTACATTAGCTCCACACAGGAGGCCCTGAGGACAATAATTCCCCTCAGGGCCTATGTCATCTTTGGGGCGCTGAGTGGATGGTCTTTTTAGGGAAAGGAAGGAGAGGAAGTTCTGCGAAGGAAAACGGTATGAGGGGTGTATAGAAATCTGGGGGTCAGTGAGTCCAGAAGTGACGGACGAATGAATTCATCCCTTTCACTGCGGTCCGAGGTAAGAGTTCTGCTGGAAATCTGGAAAGGTCAAAATATCTCTCTAGGACTCTAATTTTTTTGGTGTAGAGTCGTTTTCACCAAAAAAATTAGAGTCCTTGCAAGAGCCTTGAAGGGGTAACCATCTGTTACCTATACCAGGGCGGGTAAGTGGTGGGTCCTCCAATGTCCAACTAGGAAAGGGTATTAAATTATGTTTTTTTATGTTTAATACTATTATTATACAGAAGTAAGCATTTATGTTAGTTTTCCAAACAATTGATTTTAGTTTTTGAAGATCTTTAATATTTACGTTTGTCTAAATGCGGTCCAAACAAGATGGAGTATGTTCTTTAATTTCTCTAGTATTTTTATTTATGCAAGATATGAAATTTTGTTCAGTCATACAATTGATGTATTCAGTTTTGTTATTATTTTCTATTTTTTCATTAATGTTCAAGTGAAAATCACCCACGACGAAGCCGAGTTTACTTTTTAATTTTAATAATATGTATTCGAGGCCATTAATATACGTAATAATGCTCTATATATATATATAAATAAAAATGAATCGCCGAAATGTATGTATGCGCATAACATTCGAACAACTGCACCAAATTGGATAAAAAAAAAATTGTGTTCGTTATTGTCAGGACAAGGTTTGTATAAAACTATCATTGAGCTCTGGCATTATGAAATTTGGATTAAAAAAATTGCAGTAGGTGGCAGGGGGTGGGGGGAGAGGAACTTTGGTAGGGGGTTCGTGGGAGGGGGGAGGGGAACCTGGGAGGGGGGAGGGAAATCCTGAAGAGGGGGAGTGGAGTGGGAAGGGGGGGAGTGGAGTGGGAATACGAGAGGGGAAGGGGACGCGGGAGAGGAAGGGGAACGGGTCGAATAGAAAAGGAAACGCAGGGAGAAACCATTTCTTTATTAAATGGCACAGCAACGCACGCCGGGAACCAGCTAGTTATTGATAATATAGTTTTAAATGTAAAATAATAACTTAGCTGAATAAGATCAAGGAAAAGAGAGAGAGGAAATCTTAGCAAAAATATTAATAATTCAAAGGAATTAAAGGACAACTATTAGGATATAAGTTTAGGCAAAATAGATTATTCATTATAAATAAATCGCTGCTAAAGGTATGGCGAGCGCTTTAGTAAATTGATTTAATTTGATTTATTTAAAACGAAAAAAATAAATTAAATGAAGTTCCACTAAATAAACACAATAACAATCAATTTTCGTTATTTTTTTTGGGGTGTTATGCCGTGTTGCGCTCAGTGGCGGCTCGTGACTTTTGGGTGTGCTAGAGTGCTGATATTACAAAAAATGGCATTATTAATATTGTTGTAGCCGAAAAAAATTTTTGTTTTTTTTTTTTAAAACAATTTTTTTATATGAAAAATTTCAGGAAGTTTCAGTTTGGCCGTGCGCGGAACGGATTTCCTGAAAAATCTTCATACAAAAACCGATTTTTGAAAAAAAAAAAAATAAAAAATTGTATACGACAACATCTGTAATGCCATTTTTTTTTAGTAATAACACCCTAGCACACCCAAAAGACACGAGCCGCCACTGGTTGCGCTACCTCCTTCTTTAGCCAACGTTTCGGACATCGTTGCAGTGTCCATCATCAGGGCAGATCCGGTAGATGTCGGATCTGCCCTGATAATGGACACTGCAACGATGTCCGAAACGTTGGCTAAAGAAGGAGGTAGCGCAACACGGCATAACACCCCAAAAACAAATAACGAAAATGCTTTTGGCCGTGAAAATCTTAAAACTTATCTGAATAACAATCAAGTATACTAATTTAGGTGGTCGGTGCATGCATGTGATGTCAAATATTAATATTCAAGTCCGATGAACTTCAAATTTTCAAAATCGGAACTGAAGTATTAAAAATATCACACAAGCGATAAAGTAGGTATCAAAATTACTTTGTTTAATCATTAAAAATAATATTTCTAGATATTTTGAAATGTGTATTTCTTTCGTTTACATTTTGATAGGCAATGATCCTGATGCAATTTTTTTATAAATACGTTCTGTATCTCAAAAAGCCTCTAATTATTATAACGTCGAGTAGGGACCAACTTTAATGTTTAAGCAGGTATTAAGATGTAAAAATTAAAAATTAATAATATTTGCAAGGAATAAGTTTGCATAAAATTCGCCTCAATGGAATATACATTGTGTATCGTATTAGTAAAATTTATTTTTATGTCATGCAATAATATAGTCCAAACTACCCGGAGCCAATGGGGTTATGTTATCCACAAACTTAGAGGAATGTTTTGAGGCTCTTCAGGGAGGGGTTGAAATGGGAAGAGAAATGAATTTCAGAATTTAAACATTACGTGGTCGCTCGAAATCAATTCATTTCCGTTTTCCTTTGGCCTCACCGTCTCCCCCAATATGGTAGTGCCATCGTTTCACTCGTTCCAGGCAACTGCTACTTTGGAGTGGTCTTCACACAAAAAAGTACAAGACGCCACGCAATTTATTGGTCCATGTAATTTGGGAGCGGTATGTGTTTTGCGCTCAATATGTACATGTGTGTTTACCTTTGGTCTGTATTGGTAATAGTAATAAATGTTTGGCAGTGACCTCGCCAATCGGCACAGGGCATTGCCCGGCCGCCCGGCCCACCTGTGCGAATACCACCGACACACGTGGGCACACGTGTCCTGACGGTGGCCACACTAACAACACACCACGCCACGCAATACCACAACACACGACATCATACCACACAATCATAATTGTGTTGGTAGGACCGTAAACAAGTGTCAAGCGCAAACCTTTTAATGCCACTTAAGGTTCTTATGATATATTGACCTACGTTACTATTGCTGATAATGCGTAAATTTAAAACTCCGGCAATGAAAGTTAGTTAGGTGTGGGAAGGGTGTTTAAACCGTTTAAAGGTCAAATTCATTATGATTATTTTATTGTATTAAACACGCGATTATATTTTTAATTTCAAAATTAGAATTTTGGCTAATACATATGATGATTTTAAAAAATGTTTTAGAAATTAATTTGGATCTAGAGGATTATCAAGTAGACGCATGGGGACGGCCGTAGAGGATTCCGAGAATCAACCAATTCTACAAGCAAACGAATATTTTCATGTTATTTTATTACTAAGCAATTTTTTTAACCATTTCACTCACGTACCCAATCATTGGGTACATCCAACAGTCGTACAAAAGAGTACAAAAACATTATTTTACTTTATTGTGTTTAGGAATCAAACAGTTATCTATAAGATAATTATAATACGAATGAATGATAAACCAATTAAGTTCCATTAATTAAAATGGTATTTGGATGATTTGTAAAGCTCCGGTTTTTGTGAAAAACAATCTCAAGGGCGCTGTAAATTATCTATTCTTCTTCTTTGTGTGCCGTACCAGGTCCCCCCGACGTTGGCGATCACTCTTGAGAATGTCTCTCTGTCTTGCGCTGCCCGGAATAGCTCCTCCACACTTCTAATGCCGGTCCACTCTCGTATATTACGCAGACAAGACATTTGTCTCCTACCAGGCCCTCGGCGACCCTCTATCTTGCCTTTCAATATCAAATGGAGCAAGTGATACTTCTCCCCTCGAAGTATATGACCCAGATATGAAATTTTCCTGATTTTTATTAATGTAAGCAGTTCTCTATCTGCTCTAGCCCGCTTGAGAATTTCTGTGTTGGTGATCATGTCGGTCCATGGGACCTTGAGCATTCTCCGGTGAAGCCACATTTCAAAAGCCTCTAACCTGTTCATGGTATTTATTTTCAAGGTCCACGTTTCACATCATTTTAGCTTAGTTTTAAGCTGATATTGTCATTGCAGAAGAAGGATTTCATTTTAATGAACGCAGTTCTTGCTGCTTCAATTCTGCATCTAACCTCCACATCTGGGTCAAGAGTCTCCGTGAGAATACTGCCGAGGTATTATCTACAATTTTCTGTAAAATATGAAAAAAAAACGCCTAAGAAGAGGCACCGCATAAAGAGGAGGCAGATAGGCTACGAAGCACCGCACAAAGAGGAGATCGATTATACTATCCCATTCTCTCGCAGGCTAAATTCTATAGATGTATGTGTTTGTCTCTTTTTAGAGTCGCTATTTTTCGTTTCATCGAGTTTCAATTAAATCACAATGGTGCTAAAGAAGTTTTAACTTCACAAAAAAATAGAGTGTGTAATTCACACGCGGTAGAAACTAAACCTTTCAGAAAACTAAAGTCGACAAGAGTGGGGTGGGGAGGCTAGGGGGCATACATTAATTACGTGAGCAGTTTTTCTTCCAATCTAGACCCCCCCCCTTTGGTGAGATAAATTTGGGCCACTTCTTATATTCTTTTCAAGTAACGTGAGATTTTGCTGGAACCCCCCCCCCTTTTTGAGCCCACGTAATTAATGTATGCCTCCCTACGAAGCATCGCTCAAAGAATAGACCGATAGTCCACGAAGCAATAGGCTTTGTAGGTCAAGTGTGTAAAATCAATCTCAGAATAAAACAGTAAACTTGTATAAAAACCAAATAAACGTCGGCCGATATAGATAATCTTCTTTAGGTACGTATATAAATTATAAATAGCTGATGAACCCGGCATTGCTTGGGGTTATGAATGGTTTGGTGTAAAGTTTTGGGCTTGTGATTTCTAGTAATTTGAGTATAGTTTTAAGGGGAAGTAATAATACTATAAAAAATGAATTTATTAATTAATTAAAAAATATATATATATATGAATTAATGATAAAAAAAAATTAATTAATTTTTAAAAAGTTAATTTTTGGAAGAGTCGATTCGCTTTTTTTTATCAGACGTTCCACTGTCTCAGTTGATACTCGAGACTTATACGTAAATATTTATACGCATAACGTAAAATGTATTTTTGTAGCATTATTCAATTCATATTGAAGTAGCTATACGATAGACTGTGTAATCGACCACCACTCTATCCAGAATAGAAAAAATAAAATATGTTATTTGATAATGTTATTATTAAAAGAGACTTTATCCCGAGAACTGTTTGTTTTCTACCCCTTTCAGGAAGAGTAGTGTCCAAATGGTTACACATATCTCCATCAGCCACATTACATCAGCTCAGCATCAGCGGCGGTAAGGCGCGATGTTCACTGACCGATTAATAAGGATATCCGCCCAAGTCGGCATTCCAATAATTCACTTCATATTTCATATTGAGCAGACCATGAGCGGGTATCGAGCTTCGAGTATCACAACCCCACGTGATTGACCGGTCGCAACTCGTCTCCTGAGATTAATTATTATTTTTACGTTTGGGGGCCCGCTGTCTCCTTGCGAACAGGGAAATTAATGAGGCAGGTCATCACTTCATACAGAGCAGGCCATGAGTGAACACACAGTCAAACATCACAACCCTTTTTGACCTCGCGTCACGTCTCCCGGAATTGATTGTTCATAGGTTCTGATTCCGCTGTTACCTCGCGAAATGCGTAATAATTATTAGGTAATCAGGTAGTCACTTCGTATTGAACAGATCATAAGCGAACACATAGTCAAACATCACAACCCTACTTGACCTCGCATCACGTCTCCCGGAATTGATTATGCATAGGTTCGGGTCTCCGCTGTTTCCTCGCGAAATGCGTAATAATTATTATTAGGTAATCAGGTAGTCACTTCGTATTCAACAGATCACAAGCGAACACATAGTCAAACATCACAAGCCTACTTGACCTCGCGTCACGTCTCCCGGAATTGATTATTCATAGGTTCGGGTCTGTGCTGTTTCCCCGGGAACAGCGTAATAATTAGTGAGGCACGTAATCACTTCAAATTGAGCAGACCATGAGCGAACACATAGTCAAACATCACAACCCTACTTGTCTGACCTCGCGTCACGTCCTGCAAAATTGATTATTCATAGTTTCGGATGTCCGCTGTTTCCTCGCGAACTGCGTAATATTTATTAAGGCAGGTAATCACTTCGTATTGGGCAGACCATAGCGAACACATAGTAAACATCACAACCTACTTGACCTCGCTCTCCGGAATTGGTTATTCATAGGTTCGGGTCTTTGCTGTTTCCTCGGGAACTGCGTAATAGTTAGTGAGGCAGGTAATCACTTCGTATTGAGCAGACCATGAGTGAACATAGAGTCAAACATCACAACTCTACTTGTCTGACCTCGCGCCACATGCCAAGAAATTGGATATTCATAGGTTCGGGTTTCCGCTGTTTTATAAAAATTAATGAGTGAGGCAGGTAAATACTAAGTATTGAGCAGACCACGGGTGAACACAGAGTCAAACAACACAACCCTATTTGCCTGACCTCGCGTCACGTCTCGTGGAATTGATTATTCATAAGTCAGAGTCTCCGCTTTTTCCTCGCGAACTGCGTAATAATTAATGAGGCTGGTAATATCGCTTCATAATATCAGCAGATGACCATGAGCGAGCATCGAGCTTCGAGCATCACAACCCTACGTGACTTGCGAGACCTTCTCGCGTCATGTCTCCTGAGATTGAACATTCATAATAATAATAATAATATTTGAATGATTTATATAGCGCCGTTTTTGTGAAAAATCACCTCAAGGGCGCTGTTAAGGTTTCTGCTGTCTCCTCGCAAACTGGGCAATTGCAGGTAACTTATATCAATGCAGGTAAAAGCATTGAATTTTTTGGTAAAAGTATAAATAATTTTCGCCAGTCGTTATGCAAATAAATAAAATATTTTCTTTTGATATGACTCAATTATTGCACCTTATCGGAACCTTGTTCGTTGGCTAAAAATAATTATTTTCCTTACATACATTTTTGCTTTAGGTACGAACATATTAGTCATTGCTCTACTCATGTAAACTGTATAATGTGCACTCTTTTCACATTGAACTTTATTTTTTTTTCATTCGGTTATGTTATACTAATGGAAAATTTGTCCAGAAAATAATATACAAATAAATCACCTAGAATACATATAATATTTCTACAAGGTGTTAAGGGACGAACTTGACTTACTTTAACCAGTGATTACAAACATTATTTGGAGTAAGAAACGTAAATGAAATTTTGGTCCGTTAACACCCTGTACACATAATTATGCGCACGTGATCTGATTTAGAATTACGAGTAGGTTGCGGGTTAGAGGCCTGGAATGCGAGCTTGTCATTATCAAGTCCAGAACTTGTCACCATCGCTTTGAACAGCTGCGATTCAAATGGCGCCAAAACTGCATACTCAACTCAAATTTAGATTTTTCCGAGATGTCTGACTAATCAACTGAACGATCGATATACTAACAAGATTTTTCGATTAGTTAGTAGAAAAATGGCGTCCAGCAATAGGACACCAGAAGAGGCCTGCTTAAATTGCGCCTGCACATTGCTGAAGTAAGAACCGTGGAAGAATGATCTGCAAATCCACCTAATTCCTTAATGACAATTGACAATTAAGTGAATGGAATGAGGTTTAGGCAATTTCAATTAAGTAGGTTCATTGGTCAACTTGGGAATAGTTATACCATGAGTGCGTGAATTCTGAATGGGGTTACATGTAACTTACATTGGTACACATATAGGTATCTGTTTTTTAAAATGAAACAATGCAACTTTGTATAAACCACTTATAAAATGTGCAAATCCGACCGGTTTCGGAACAAACGTTCCTTCGTCAGGGAAAGCTTATACTAATTTGACAGTTTAGAACAATGTTTTATTAGGGTAGGGGTGGAGCCGTTGTTAGTTAATAATGTAGATTGGGTGGGTAGGTATTAGTGTAGAGTGGGTGGGTATATAACCACAAAGTAATAGCTACATTCAAAAATATATCTGTTTTTTATTTATTTATTTTTTATTTTAATCTTTAGTATCTAGTCGAAAGGTCGTTTTTTTATATAATAAAATTAACACAAATATTCTTACGATAGATAGGTAACGACATTCCAAAGTACGTAAGATAAAATCGATTTCTATGACGTAGAAGCAGGGTTCTTGTTTTCATTGGTCCGAATTCCCGTTGAAGTATTTCTAGCCGTACGATGATTTTTTACGAATGGGATGTAAAAGCCCCGAAAAAGGGCGTAAATAAATAAGTTATACAATAATCTTTTATTGATAGAATTGAAGGCAAATTGTCATTTTCTACTCGAAAATAGAATCCTTCTTTCCACTCTTAAAACACCCACCCAACACTCCACATTATTTACACATTTTTTCACAGTTAAGGCCCGGTAGTAAGCGTTCAAAAAGAAGACGGGGAGATATCTAGATTACTTATAAATTAAATTGAATTTACAAGTAATCGTGCCCCTAAAGTTTTTATTATTGTAGAAACAACGTAGTTACGTTAAATTAAATACAAAAAAAAAACAGAAAGCTAACATAATATAGGAAAGAGTAAAGGTTTATTCCTCAAAACGATGACAATATGGTCCATCCACCATCTTGCCTTTTCTTTAGGTAGGTGGGTCTCATACTCATATTCTCGAAAAATAGGTTTGTTTTAGATAAGAACCTTCGACATTATGGGACGCTTAAATGGATGATTTCGTTTAAAGGAATTCTAAAAGGAAGTCTATTCAAACAAGAACTTCATGTTTTAGGATATCACTATAAAATTATTTACTTACATAATGCTGTGAAGATTATATTATAGGTACTTATTATTATATATAGCTGGGTTAACCGGCTTTGCTCAGGACAACATTCGAGAGTGTTCTGGAATGTAATACAATGATGTTCCCGATTCCCTGTTCCCGAACATTCCACGACATATTCCGCCACTCCTTCCAGAACTTTCTAGAGCTCTATGGAACCTTCTAGAACTTTCCGGAAGACTGTTCTAGAAATTTTAAGAGGGCGAAACTTCCAGCCTTTATATCTTCAAAAGCAGGCCCTTTAGGTAAAAACGGGAACCGTCATCCTGGAGGGGGATAGAGATCTACCACACCATATTGAGTTTTTGTCGCAGTTTTTTTCTTTCTTTTATAATATATATATTGATTAGTACAGTCCCGTAAAAAATTACGGAATATTATAAAAGCAGGATTTGTGAAATTGAAACTTAAAAAAAAACCTTTTTAAACATTTATAAAAATGTCTGTTATCAGTTCCAAAGTTGGAAATTAAAAGTGCACTGAAAATCAATAATTCTACGCATTACGCAGGAAAGCACGCAGGCACTCATGCATTGACAGTAGAAATCAGTATTTTGATTTAGTTACTACCCGGATTTGCCAAAGATTCAACTGAAACTTTTATTTATTTATTTTTAAATATTCAAAACATTCCCGAGTTAGGAATAACCTGACAACATAACAATAATTCTATCAACTCCCTACTATTACTGGAAAACGATGGAAAACTTATGATGGAGAGCGTGGTATTTTGAAGATCCCCCTCCCCCCTGAACGGGTCACGTAGTATGGGTACGTTCCATACCGGCATTAAACCAAGCATTATGGCTTCTTGTCTTATTTTTGTACCATTATGTGATAACCCAGAAATTCCACAGAGAAAATTTGTTTGCTTCAATCACGTTACATCTTCATAATATAAGCAACGTCTTATACACAATCTTCATTCAATTCTGAAGTGACAATACCCCACTTAGGCGCATTCCCGATAAGCCATTTTATCGTGCCGCATGAAAGTATGTATTTTTGAGTAAAATATTTTGGCACATATAAGTGCTTTCTGAAAATAGTAAATTTTATTTGTATTCGGGTCTAAGAATGTATAAACAGTAAAAATAAAAAGTCACGCAAAGTACATAATGCCCAACGACCAAAAGTGACATTTCAGGCGGGCTATTGCGTTGTCAGCGGGCGATGTCCACAGGCGCGGATTTGGAATACTTGAGATCATTTTCTAAGAAAAAAATGCATTCCAATCGTGAACTGCCAATGCCTCAGGCACGGATTTAGGATAATTGTGACCAAATTCATAGTAATTAATGCACATCGAAGAGAAACTGTTTATATCTATATCTTAATTAACTGTTAATAATTTTATGTTAATAGTTTATGATATATCTTGTCCTTCCTTGAGAGCACATTATAGCCACATTTGGAATACACCATCTGTCAAAATATCGCAAATGGTCTATAATTAGTCCATTAAGCCAACATGATATTCGGTTACACCTGTAAAATGTTAATTTATGTAGATAAAAGATGTTGGTGTTATTGACAGTTCACGGTCGATATTGGGTTCATCGAATACTTATAAAATGAGCTTCAGAGTTTTAAAAACTTTGAATCAGCTTAAAAATATTTACGTTACACTTTGTTATTGATAATATTTTTGTTTATTTTACGCCCAGAGGGCTTTTACATACATAAATAAAGGCAGTACATCTTTAACACGAGAAAGAAATAATATAAATAAAATTACGATAGAAATAAAAAAGTACATAAATTAAATAAAAATATAAGCAACAACAATTAAAAGTACGGTGAGATATAATAATAATAAGTTACAATAAAAAAAATACATACATGATATAAAAATACAAACAACAAAAATTTAAAAGTAAGGTGATAAGAGGTTTACAAAATTGCAACATTAACCATGTCTAATAACACCAAGTATTGGTTTCGCATATCGATGTATCGATGGTACCTCCTGTACCTGTGCAAGTTGCAGGAGTTCGGAACTGTCCAATTAGGATTCTAATATTTTAGATAACAAAGTTATCTTTAAGAAGCAATCAATTTATTCCGTGCGATCTCCGAGAAACGGAAATGGTTAAAATTCGATTACCTAATTAATTCCCGTTAAGTGTCAAAAAGTAAATGCATATTTTTAGGTTAGTATTTCAATTCAACATTGCCAACTTATTATTATTATTTTTACGTAATTGCTTGGCGTTTGACATTTGGTAGTGTCAATTCATAGAAAATATCTTCAATATTGCCAAGTATATCGATTTCTTATTTATTTAATGTCAAAATTGGTTCGGCTGTCAACGGTGAAACCGTGCTTGGGACATCGATATAAAAGCGTCGAAAGTTACGCCTATCGATCCGAATTTGTAAAGTTATGGATTTATCCGTACTAGTAGAGCTCCAGGGTTTTTTAGGTTCATGATTGTGCATCGCATAGTGTCTATTTGTCTAGTGTCTAGTATGGTCCGACTCTGTACGTGCACTAGTGGAAGTGTTCCGTGAAGGACGTCTTTTGGCAGCCATTGAACCTGGCGGTCACCAGTCACCGGTTCCCGGTCACATTCTGTCACCAGCCGCGGATTACACCGATTGCATACGAATCATCGCCAAAATAGTCCCATTTGCGCGCACTTTGGCGGCACACACCGCACTCCACAAACCGCCCACCACCTTTTCAACGGATTTTCCTCGCATTGTGTATAGTAAGTATTAGGCGTTTTGTGATAAGGATCTAAGCAAGATAATTAAGTAACAAAATATATTTTTGCTGTATTTTTTGATATTATATCAAGTACATTTTACTCTAAATGGCTAAGACGGTGAGGCATAACCCGCGGTATAAATATATAAAAAAATTAATTCACAAAAAAAAACCTCGAAACTCGAAGCTTAAAGCTCTTTAGAAACGTGTTCCTAGGTCAAGTATTTATCTAAGCGTCCCTTTCTTAAACTTACTCGTTAGGAGGACCTGAGGAGGCCCAAAAAATTCCTCAAGGCCTGTGTCATATTTGGGGATGCTGTGTGTAGGGTCTTTTTAGGGAAAATAAGGAGAGGAAGTTCTGGAAAGAAAAAAGGTATGAGGGATGGATAGAAATCTGGAGGCCAATGTGACCAGGAGTGACGGACGTATGGATCCATCCCTCCCACTGCGTTTCAAGGCGATGGGTTGAGAGAGTCCCGCTGGAGAGGTCAAAAGGTCTCCCTCAATCAATCATCTCTCCCGATCCGGACCGCCAGGCAGTAAGTGGGCAAACGCATACGTCGCCAAGAGCCAGACAAATCTCACCCCATGAATGCGGGCACCCTGCTAAGTCACCAAATGTGGCCAACAACAACCTCACTCTTACATCAACCTTGCATTGTTTGCGAATCTCTACATTTCTCACACGATCATACATGGTTTAACCACATATACGCCGCCCGCTGGGATCTAATGTCTACAGTCTACAGCTCTCATTCAGTCCACTTTCATCCTTCCTCTGCCAGTTCCATGCTTCACTTCACTGCCATGCATCCTGGTTAGTACCATGACTCCATTCGGGACTGCTAGCTTCGCTTCTTTGAACAAAATAAATGTAAAAAATACTACTTACACTGTGTTTCTTGTAAGTCTTACAAGAAGAAAACTAAAGCTAAAGTTATCACGGAAATTATTGAAAAGGGCTGCGCAGCCGTTCCTTTCAATGAGTGCATAATATCAGCCTTAAATTAAAAACACGTTTATTAGTAAGCAGTAGGTAGTGAATCCTTCAATGGTGACATTGATTCATATTACAAGAATTATTTAAAACTTATACATGGGTAACGTTCATCGCACATTTATGCTAATACACATCCTCGTCTCGCCGACTTTTCTAAAGAAATACGAAAACCATGAATATTGAATATGAATGAAACGATGTGAATACTTACATCTTTAATTTTGTATAGAGCGCTGAGAACGTGAACACCTCAGTCACCTGAAGATTTATTATTTTTAGTGTCCGACCGAAACAGGACTTTCTACCGAAAACGAAACCGAAACCGAATCTTCGGTATCTGTTTCAGTTTCGGTGGAAATCGAAACATTTTTAGACCTGTTAAAAATCTATTATTTGCTGAAATTTGGCTCATTTTTTACACTTATACAGACAGTTAACAAACAAGCGTTGAATGATATAAAAACAATAATTGAAGTAAACGAACAAGAATTATAAAAATTAACAAAACATCTTAACCTATTTCTTAGAACAAAAATTTGTCAATAATCAACACTAACATTATAAATGAAGGACCTCATTAATTGAGCATTTTAATTTTAATTGCGTTTTCAATCACAACATTTATTTATGTATGTATTTATTTATTGCTTCTTCACAATTTAAATACATTTTTTAGCATGTAATTATTAACCCCACTAGGTCGCCTGTATCGGGGTTGACATTATTATTACATGTATTAAACGAAATAAAAAACAATAATTGAAGTATGCGAAAAAATAAATATTTATTTTTTTGATAAAATGAACGATGAAATGATGAAACAAACAAAACTTATATTTATTTTACAAACATAAACTCACAACACAATCGCGCCGGACCGGCCGGCCGGCGAACTCAGCTGATGATGGCGGGTGACACAAGAGCCACGAACTCACCCGAAGTCAGCCGAAAGATGCGCGATAACTCAGGAACGCAGAGTCTCGGTGCGGCCGAAGGTTCGGCAGATTGTCTGCCGAAACCGAAACTAGATTTTCTTTGCCGAAACTGCCAAAACCGAAACCGAACCTTCGGTCGGTCACTAATTTTTTTTATTTTAAAATTAAACAATAACTTTGTAAACATCGCTTTTATTTTACTCGTATATACTCGTTCTTTATGCCGACCGGGTTTCGCTACAACCGTGGCATCTTCAGGGCAGTATAATACTCTACTAACTAAGAAGAAGCTACGGTTGTAGCGCAACCCGTTCGGCATAAAGTATATAAAATAAAGTATATAAAATGTTTACGAAGTTACTGTTGAAGTAAAACTTCTTTACGCACGCTTGACTTGGAGAGTAAGCTGGTGAATGCGTGACGAGAGCGTTACGAAAAGTGTGATCGGGCGAGGCGAACGGTCGGGCCTTTACGCACGCTTGACTTGGGGAGTAAGCTAGTGTGAATGAAAAGTGTGATCGGGCGAGGCGAACGGAAGTTGAAAGGGAGATATAAGTTAGTGAAATTTTACTTCAGTCGTGTTGTCTAAAGCACAATCGTTTTTATTTTATTTTAAATTATTTTATTCTTTTTTACATATTTTATTTCTTGGTACAGAGGAATCCCGATTAGTTATAAAACTTATTTTGGGCCAGGAGGAATTTACAATACCTAGGTACATAAGAGATAATACAATGTTACATAGATATTTTAACAAAAATCAAAATTATAAATTTCAAATACAAACTAGAACAATTTTCAATTTGGGAAGCGGGTACCGCCGGCCCGGGAAACATCTATTCGGTAACCAACACCTCCACCACAGGACACCTCAAGTAGTTCGCTACGTTTGTGACTTGTGGTGCGCGGGTTCACGGGAATGGTCTTGGCGGAAAATGCGTCTGCCCACTTACTGGTTGAGGGAGACCTTTTTACTTCTCCAGCAAGACTCTCTCGGCCCTCTCTCCCAGTGGGAGGGCGGGGGATTCATACTTCCGACTCTCCTGGACACATTGTTCCCAGATTCCTACCTACCCTTCGTACTTTTTTCGTTCCCATATATTTCTTTCTACAAAAATACCCTCCACACAGCACCCCAAAGATGACTTTTTTCCACATTAGCTCCATAGAGGAAGCCCTGTGGAAAATAATTTCCTTCAGGACCTACGTCATCTTAGAAGATACTTTGTAAAAGGTCTTTTTAAGGGAAGGAAGGAGAGGAAGTTCTGGGAAGGAAAAAGTATGACGGTTGAGTAGGAAATTGGGGGTCAGTGTGTCCAGGAGTGACGTATGAATCCAATCTTTCAACTGCGGTGCAATGCGACGGGTCGGGAAAGTCCGGCTAGAGAGGTCAAAAAGCCTCCTTTAATTAGTCTCTCGATCCGGCCCGCCATGCATTAGGTGACACATCCGCCTCCAAGATCTAGCCTCACCCCATAGATGTAGGCCATGAATGAAATTATTTTCCTCGGGGCCTCCTGTGAAGAGCTAATTTAAAAAAAAAAGTATGTATATTTATTCAAATCCTCCATCTTTGTTTTTTACATACAAGGAAACAATTGTATAAAAAGGAAAAGGCACGTTTAGGTATAATATTATTGATACTTAGGTTCCTACAATACTAACATTAACGTATTTTCATACCAAGGTTAAACAGAAACTCATATTTTCATACTGTATTGTTCACCTGCAGTTTTCCTGGTAGAATATTAATGAAATAATATGAGACGTGTTCCTTTTGATGAAAACATCTCAAAACTTGAGGTAAAAGGTATTCCTTAAACAAAAAAAGGATGTATTTTCATGAACGAATACGAAGAACAGTCTAAGAGAGCGAAAGTAAATAAAAAAGTAAAAACATGGAACAGTAGGCATGTAATTATGTTAGGGTAGCAGAGATGCATTTTCCATTTTGGTTAATTTTTATTATATCTTCGATTGGATCTTAGAAGAATAAAACTGAGAATCATACAGGAGTTTAATTTCTCATTCAACGGTTGCTAGAGTAAAAGAAATTGCTATAGTTAAATATCACAGAAATGTGTCTTTCAATCAATTTAACTGCTTGTTTTACGTCACTTTTAACCCTTTCTTTAATTTCGGAAAACCGATAGGTAGGTACTCTAGAGTAGAGTTACTCCGCTATTTTGACATATTTTATTCCGTTGTAGGCCTCCGTGGTGAAGGGTAAGGCTATTTATTGACTCGCAGTCCGAAGGTCGCGGGATCCCCGAAAATAAAATTTATTTGATTAATTTGTGTTATTCCACAATTCATTAAAAATAATATGCAGAAAATTTGTGGCCCGTTCCAGAGTGGAAGACACTCTCAGTATCACTTTGGTGTAAGACCACCATTCAGAACTGAAACGTTGCCTGAAATTGCTTTAGCCGTGTTTGGTGACTAGATCGGAATGGCCAGGTACTGCCCCACCTTTCTCCTCTTCATCTTCATCCCTTCCCAAAAAAACTGAAAATTTAAATAATTAAAAAAAAACTGTTGATGCAACTAATTTAAAAAAACCGATAATATGTAATTAACTTTAAGTAATGGTCAAGATCACCCTTAATGGGTGAAAGCCAAATAAAAAAAATAAAAAATAAAATATTTTATAGACAATCAATAAATGTTGCCAATCATAGAAAAAATATTATTGCCATGCAAAAGAATAATTTATTCAGTGAATGCATTATTGACAAGTTTGTACCTGTATTTGTACAGCAGAACTTGGAAAGAAATGTATTAGAATGATTTCACATACCCGCTAGACAAACCCTGCTTTGCCAAACAAACCATTCGAAACCTGGGATGTTTTTTAAAATTATTATGATGACATGCAGCTTTCGTACTTTGAACATCAATCCAATAATTCAAAGTAGGTACTTTTTAGTTTTTATTTTGACGAGAATTTATTTAGAAGAACGGTAATTCCAAAAATGTCAGTATGATTTGATTGTGTATTAGTTAAAAAGGGAATATTCCGTATTATCCGTGCATCAAACTTCGACAACACGAACGTTCCGTATTATCCTTGAGGTGGACTCTATGCATATTTACCAAATAATAATAATAATAAATCCGTGTAATATCTTGTATATTTTTATAGGTCGTTATTTATTTTTAAATATTGTTACAAATATTTTTATAGGAACAAAGCTGTCATATCCTACAACGACAGAAAAGTAAATACAGACGGATATTTTAACAATTGTGCTAGTTTTTAAATTTAATTTATGGTGTGGCCGCACCAAAAATAATGCGGTGCGTTTTTTTCGCATAATTTAGAGGAATATTCTGCTTATTTTTAGACTGGCCAACGATTAACACTTTAGCAAAAGTACACTTGAAAAAGCGCATGGTCCTATTTAAAATCCTTGTTACCAATTTAACTGATGGTTAAAATTTAAATTTAGTTCATCATTTAGCTTTCTGTTGAAACAGGGGGTCCCTAGAAACTATAATTCGCTAGTTAAACCTAGTACAATCAACAGGAAAGAATATTGGGTACCTGTTTAAAATTCATCTGACCGTATGACCACCGCGCGTCATACATTACCGGCATTAGTCTTATCCAGGAATTGGTGAGTTTGATAGGCTAAATACACGTATCTAGCCACATAGCAACCATAATGAAATTGAGCAGCAGCCAGCCACTTGTCAGCGATGCCATCACGGGACTATCGAAATACTTATATCAGTTTTACGTGATGGTATGTGCTGGCGTCAAATGATGTAGGCATGTTATAATGCGTGGGAAATTGAAAGTAATGAATACCATCTTCTCTATGGCTTAAGTTCAAGGTAGTTATTTCTAGTCCTTACCACGGAATTCTTTGAATGAATTTCCATACAAATTATATTTCCTGCTTTTCTAATACAAATGGAAGTTTTCCTTCATGAAATGAAAAGTGCCGATGTTGACAAGCAATAAAACTGGTTATTTTATTGATGTGTTAGGTCTAAGAGTAGTGTTATAAATGAAGGACTTATTGGCAGATATTGACAGACCTAAAAACACATTGAATATAAATCAACAGGACAGGTGTCTTCTGACAAAGAAAATACATTATAATAATAATAATAATAATATATCTTTATTGAACAAAAAAAAAATGAAGATTTATAACTACAAAAACAAAAAGTACATCATAAGTACAGTAAAAGTACAATTTAAAAGTTGCATACGTACGAAAGTTAATATCAAAAAACAAAATACATATATACAGTAGGTAATTAAAGAACAGAGATTTATAATTATAAATTTAGGTTTCTCATAACCTGCCTCACTAGGCTAGCCTGTGTTGAGGCAGTAATTTTATGTCAATTTATTATACTGTGAACATACCTACACTTACATTAGAATAAAATCACACAATAGAATGGTTGCATTAATAATAACAATAACATTGGTACAATAATAACAGCATTGGTTCAATATTAATTTCGAATTTGGGTGAGTGCACCGGTAAATGCTCTATCATTATTTTTTATCCAAATTTTTATGTTTTTTTTGAAATTTTTTTGTGAATCACATTTTTTTATACTAATTGGAAGAATGTTGTAAAGTCTTGTTGCAAGGTATCTGAATTATCTTTTAACGTTGTTGTTTTTGTGTCAGTTTTTTGTCCCATGTAACGATGTAACATTACCAAACCAAATCGGGGAGTTAGATTTTTTAAATGAAGCCGAACTGGCGCTTAGCTTGTACGTCAACAATGAAGAATTCTTGATGATGTTACATAGAAATCGATACAATTAATATAATTAATTGTTTCACAATTATTGATACCCATTCTATGTTTAAATGTAAAACTAAGAAATATAAAAAAAAGCTTTTGTAGCGTTAGGTCAATAAACTTTATCAGAATTGTTTTTATTGCATTTTTATGTATTTTTCATTTCTTATTTTGCTCTTAAATTTTGAATGTCATTATTTTATTGGTCAGTGATATAAATATTCATAACACTACAAAATAAAATAAATACCTATAAACGGAAGAAGTTAGTTAAAATAACTCGAATACTAAACATATGTCTATTCTTGTGTCTTATATAATCACCAAATATAGGTAAAAGGAGTAAAGAGTGGTTTTTATTTATTTCGTAAATCCTACTAATTTTATAAAGGCGAAAGTTTTTATGGATGTATGGATGAATGTACGTTTGTTACTCTTTCACGCAAAAACTACTGAATGGATTTTAATGAAACTTTACAATAATATAGCTCATTCATCAAAATAACATTTTATCAAAATAGAGCTCTGGCATTATGAAATTTGTATAAAAAATTGCAATAAGTGGAACGCGAGTTGTTTGAAAATTGAATGTAACGGGTATGGTGGGGGGGTGTAGGGGAGAGGGGGGGGGAGGGTGGAGATGGGTCAGGGGTGGGGAGGAGGGGGGGGGGGGATAGGGAAGGTGGAAGAGGCGCTGTGGGAACCCCCCTAATACTTTGCGAGCGAAACCGGGGGCAAAAGCTAGTAATTGTATAATAAAGGAAAATAATGAAGGAAACCGTCACAAAGAATGTTAGCCATAGAACAGTAATTTTTAAAGGTGTTTCTTATATGCTTTCATAGTTTTCTAATTTAAAACTACAACATTCAGTAGTCAGTCTACTCTGATGTTTTTATAAAGTAGTAACCAGCGAGTTCCCGGCATGCGTTGCCTTGCCACTTAAATAATTAAATTGTTTCTCATTGCGGGTCCCATCCCCCTTACGTCTCCCCTCCCGCATTATCCCTTCACACGAATCCTCTCCCCCCTCCCGCGCTCTCTTTCTACGTTTTCCGTCCTCCTCCCCTACCGCATCCCCCCCTGAAACTATTTGAAATACATTCATTTTTCAAAACGCGCGCACTACCTATTGTACATTTTTTATACAAATTTAATAACGCCATAGCTCTTCAGTATATATATATATATATATATATATATATATATATATATGTTATGATTAAGGTTTTCACGGGTGTAAGATGTAGAACAATTTTCTCGGTTTACCCGCGTAACGTAGTCCTTAGAAATATTAGAAATATTGCCTTAAAAATACCTATTTTCAATTTGAGGGACAAATATATAAACAAATTCAAGGGGCCCCGATGGGCTCACCCCTCAGCCCGGTAATCGCTAATATTTACATGATGTACTTTGAAATAAAGGCATTAGAGAGCGCCCCTCTGAAACCTTCACTATGGCGTCGCTATGTGGATGATACCTTCATTATTTGGCAACACGGAATTGAAGAATTAAATAACTTTCTTATTCATTTGAATAGTATCCATGAAGATATTAAATTTACCATGGAAATCGAAGAAAACGATTGTCTCCCATTTCTCGATATTTTAGTTAAAAAGAAAAAGAACGGCAGCCTTGGCCATACCGTATATCGTAAACCGACACATACAAATAGATACTTAAACGCCAACTCAAATCATAACCCATCTCAGTTGTCATCAGTTATAAATACCCTAGTTACCCGGTCAAAACGACTAGCGGACAAAGATCATATTCATGAAGAACTGGATCTTCTTAGTAGTGCTCTTCAAGCAAACGGTTTCTCCAAATATTTAATAGACAAATCCATAAATAAACGCAAAAAAACTATTTCTGAAACGAAAGAAGAACCCCTTTCTATAGCAATTCTCCCATTCATCAAAGGCTCGACAGATAAAATCAGTCGAATCCTCAAAATAAATAAAATCAAAACTATTTATAAATCAGAAAATAAAATCTCGTCTCTATTAAGAAGTCCAAAGGACCACATTCCACTTGAGTCACATGGTATTTATAAAATACCTTGTGGGGCATGTGAAAAGGTGTATATTGGACGTTGCAATAGAAAAATATCATGTAGAATTGCAGAACATAAAGTAGATGTCACTAATAAACGCTTAACTTCATCCATAGTGCAACACGTCCTTAATGAAGGTCATAAAATAGACTTTAATAATACAAAAACAATAGCTAGCATATACAATGAACCAAAAAGAATTTACCGCGAAGCAATAGAAATTTATAAACATAAAAATAATATGAATACTAGAAATGACTCAATCAGAATTCCCAACACCTGGAAAGTCTTAATCGATGAAAATACCCCAAAAACGGCATTTCCAAAATTACCAGTAGTGTCTCCAATTAGCTTTACCAATCAGGTATCTACTGTAAGCCCCGCCCCCCACCCCCTCCACCATCAATCACCTGCAACCCGGGTACTTCGTTCTAGACATAAGAAGTGACTTGCACTCACTTAAGTTTTAGCTTTTGGACCGAACAGACATGCGAAAGCTATCAGTTTGAGACAAAAACTCAAGACATAAGGCCTCTGAAGATGGACAGTGTGATCTGTCCGAAACGTCAGGAGTTAAAAAGTCCTTTTAAGGACTACGTTACGCGGGTAAACCGAGAAAATTGTTCTACATATATATATATATATATATATATATATATATATATATATATATATAAACCTTTGCTGGCGTGCGCACAACAACTCACCAAAGTTTCATCGCAATCGGATGAATAGTACAGGAAATAATTTCATAACACCAGCGTTCACTATTATACAGGGTGTTAAGGGACGTACTTGACTTACTTTAACCAGTGATTCCTGACATTATTTGGAGTAAAAAATGTAAATGAAATTTTGGTCTCCGGTGACTTTTTTTTGACGACTTTTTTTTTTTCAAAATCAAACAAAAAAAAAATTTCTTCCGCATGTCGTCACTGGTCACTCAGCCAGGTGTCCGACGAACCCATTACCCCGCCTCCAACTGTTCAACAACTACCATTTTTTTATGTTTTTGTAGAAAAAAATAAAAATAAATAAAAACATCAAAAATGTCACCGGAGACCAAAATTTCATTAACATTTTTTACTCCAAATAATGTCAGGAATCACTGGTTAAAGTAAGTCAAGTACGTCCCTTAACACCCTGTATATAGAAACATACGCGGGTATGTGCACATCAAATCCCTAAAGTTTCGTCGCAATCAAATGAATGGTTTGATTGGGACAAACAAAGAAATATTATTTTTTATGTATGATTAACAATTTATTTGATTACTTCTAAGAGAAACGGTAGGAAAAGCTTCAATTTATTCAAAACATATTTATGATATTCATAATCTAAGCCAATTCGCAGTAAAGATTATTCTAAAATAGTGATTTCATTGATAGCTTCGCCTTGGAACATTATTAAAAGCAACGTCTGAATATTGTCGTTAGATTAAGATAATGCGAATAATTAATTTAAAAGATAAAGGTAAATAAATTCCTAAGTATTGACAAATTGAGTAGGAATTATCTACTAACATATTATTTTCAAGTTTAATGTAATTTTGACAAAATCTACGTTGGTTGAAAAATAAAGTTTTCCCACGATCGACCATAAGCAAATCTAAATTAATTGGTTAATTTCTATGTCGTGTCTGTAAACCAAATGTTGAGAAGGTCAAGAAATGCCATTATAAAATAAAATGAAGATATATCTTTAACATAATAACAAAATAAATATGATAAAATCAACATGACACCAGACACCATTGATAAACACAGAGCAATATTAACTTTATTATTAACAATCTGCTGATTTAAATTTTTAATTGTTGAGCACAGACATTATTTAATGTTTATAGCCAACTTTTTTTAGAAAACTGAAAATCAAATAAACTGAAGTTGCGAAATTTTATTGATTGAAGGCAAATTTACAATATTTTTATCCATCCCGACCAGCCACGCAATTCTGTATCTTTTGTGAATACGGAATCGATTCCATACGTAATCGCCTGTCAAATTGGTGTGATTGTTTGTGGCTTGCAATTGCTTTTTCAACTATGTAGTTTAAAACACGAAATGCTGTAAGTATACATGATTATTTATTCATTTAATGTATGAAAAAGTTGTACAGCACGGGTTTGACATTTATGAAGTTACGCTTCAATCTAAATACGCATGAATTACATAGTTTGCCCAAATTAAGAACCTAATAACCTATTTTGTGCACGAAAATAGATGTTTCTTGAAATTGTTGAAATGAAGTGTAATTCCGTAATCCGTGCGTAAAAGTGCGGCAGTTAGTGGAATAAATGATGTATTTCGTCCCCAAATATTCATTCATTCACCTGTACGTTTTTTTTGTTATTTGTTTTTGGGGTGATATGTGTAATCTGATGTGACATCTACCGGATCTGCCCTGATGATGGACACTGCAATGCTGTCCGAAACGTGGGCTAAAGAAGGAGGAAGCGCAACACGGCATAACACCCCAAAAACAAATAACGAAAATACTTTTGGCCGTGAAAATCTTAAAACGTATATTCTGTACGTGTATACCGCCTCAATAGCTTTGCTTTAAATAGGTTCCTAATTTGGGCAAACTAAGTAAATTAAACTTATTTAGATTGAAACGAAACTTCGTAAATGTCAAATTCATGCTATACAATTTTAAACGTACATTAAATGAATAAATAATCAATCATGTACACTTATAGCATTTCGTGTTTTAAACTAGGTTGAAAAGCAATTGCAAGCCATAAACAATCACACACATCGTCACCTCATTTGGACAAGGTTCCAACTGCACATTTCAATGGTAAGGATTTTGACATAAAAGATACAGAATTGCTCTTCAGATTTAAGATACGTCCTTTGCTCCCAGAATCGAGGTCCAACAAACTGCTCTACTACTAATGTCAACTGATCTGAATTCTCGCGTGGTTGAAATATGGTCATAAAATAGATATATTGTATTAGCATAAAGTAATGTTTTTACAAGTATGCCGTACTCGATTATCTATTCTAAGACGTGAATTTCACGCTAGAATTTTCATAAAAAAGGTAATCAAACGGTTTTTCCTCAATAAAATGGTGAAAGTTGACGGCCAAGGTTCTCTTCTGTAGTCAGCAGGTAATTTTTGAATACTAACCAGTTTAAAATATTTATTATCCGGGTTCAGTGTGAGTGGCACGATCGAGACGCACATAGGTAATACATACTGCAGACGCAATATAACTACAAAAACGCAGCCCAACTGTGAAAGTATGTTAGATTTTTTATAAAACTTATGCTAAACAAAGTATAAAAAAAGATGTCCGTCTCAAAAATTTGTATTAAAAATTGAAATAAATGTGATAATTTATTTATTCATTCATTTCCGGAAATCAAGTTGAATTTTATAATTTTTCTCTAATGTCTCCGGTGACATTTTTGATTGCAGTTTGTTTTTAATTTTTATTATTTCAAAACAATGAAAAAAATATCTTTCACATGACGTAACGGGTCGTTTTAATTTTAGGTTTAGGTTTAGACAAAAATTTCGTTTACATTTTTTTCTCCAATTGGTTAAATTAAGTAAGTCCCCCATCCTGTACAAATAAGAAATACAAACAATTTTATAGATTTGTTCCTTGTTATTTCACCTCTAATAAGAAATTAACAGAACAGAATTGTGTAAAACAAGTAACAAATTTAAAATTCATAACAGAATTATACAAACAACAGAAAAATTACTTTAGACAAGTCAGAAAAACATCTTTTAATTGGCTTTTTATATTTATATAATTTTCACTTGCAATTGAAGATGTCCACTTTTGCTATCATGTAATTATATTAAATTAATTATATATACTGTAGGGATGTCGAAAGTGAAAAAAAATATCGATATATCGATGTATCGATATTTATTAAAATATCAATATCGACGTCGATATATCGAGGAAAAAATATCGATATATCGGTCATTTTCAAGAGATTTTGCGTTTTTAAAATAATACTGTATTCAGCTCAATATTATCAATAGTAATTTTTGTACACAATTTGCTTTTTTTAATGTACAAAAATCTCAATAAAAATGAAGGTATTTTTATCAATATTAATTTTTATTATGTAATAATTACAAAAATATCAAAAAGTAAAAAGCTGTCTTCTAACTTATATGTAAACTGAGATGCATACAAAGTTTGTATGCGTCTCAGTAACATTCTATTGGCGTATTAATCTGTCAAAAAGGACTTCGTGTTTGGAACAAGGTAAAGTCAATAATCATAGACAATTGGGAACCAACACATTGGAGTGGCTCAGAAAAAAATGGCGAAAAATAGCGTACATTTCTATGTATGTACCTACACACATGAGAAAGTATTGGTGATCACAAATACTAATGCAAATACAATAGATTTGTAAGCTATTAATAGTTAAAATTTCAACCGCCAGATGTCATGACCCAATACAGTTACTTTTTTCCGTTCGTTCCTATACGGTTTTGGATTCTAGTGACTTTAAATCCATAAATTTAAAAAATATCGTTTTTGATACAATTTTCGATATTGGATATTTTGTATCGATATATCGGATCAAAATATATCGGCTAAAAATATCGATATTTTGAATTAAAAATATCGATATTTCGATATATCGATATTTTTTCAAGAAGCCTAATATACTGTCGAAGCAAGAATTTTGCTACACTGATCAACTTTGAAAAGGACATAATAAAATATATTAAACCTGTGATTTACATACCGAACAGAAATAATTATAATCTCTACTATATCACAACTTACTTAATTCTGCTCCTTTCTTTTACCAACTCACGCTTTGACAACAGATTATAAGGTCCTGCCACCATCGCTGATCATCGTTTTATTTTAATAATTAAAAGTACCTTTCAGTATTTGATTTCACTTTAACCTTTTTCTTGACGAAGATAAATAAACAAGTCGACAGTTGGAACAAAGTATTTTTGTTAAATTGATAAAGAAAATAATTGTTCATATGAAGCAACTACTTTATGATGTGTCATTATAATTTAAAATAAAACAATAACCTAGTAAACACCACTTTCATAATTTATATACTAAATGTCGACATAGTTTCGCAACAACCAAAGCGTCCTCAGGGCAGTGGAGTAATAAAACCAGAGTACAATACTGCCATGAAGAAGCTATGGATGTAGCGAAACCCGTTCGACGTTAAGTACGTATATATTAAATTAAACAAATCACTTTGTATTTACACATAAGTGCTATACACAAAGTGATTTGTTTTCATTTAATTAAAATGAGGCCCCAAAGTGTATTTGCGGTTATTGAAGAAGTATTTATTTATATTATTATTTTTTTAATTGATAAACTAATGTTTTAAGTCAAGATTTTTATGCATAGCACAAAGGGAAACAATTATTATAAGTAATAATTATTAGCCTGAAACACTCATCTACATTGAAAAAATCTCCTGAGAAAAGATACATTCCGCCGACGGGACTCGAACCAGTGTCCTTCTGATTTCCGGTCAACTGCTCTTAGCCCGCCAAATAATTCAATATATACTAGTGTTTCATTCAACGAGTACTGCTTATTACTTATATCACACCCATAACCTCGGTTCTTCATTCATCATAGACAACATTAAAAGTTCTTATATGAACAATTACTATTATCATGCGTTTATTAGAAATGAATTTCAATTAAACTCTTTACGTAAAAGACCGTCGCTACATCCCCGAAGTATTAAACATTAAACCCATCTTATTCGTTCATTGCCCAAGCGTATAATAATATTAAAGAACAATTATTCCGTGATGTATAATTACGAATTTTGTTACTTGCGTGGGTTATAATTATTATTGTGATCATGTAAGCGCTCCATTTCGTAGATAGAAAATCTCGAACATTGAACTCCCAAAGTTGGATGTTAAGTTTAGTAGGCTTCAATAACTAAGTAAAAGTTCGAGGACAGGAGGTTTTGTTTAGAAGAGAGGCAATTCTTCCATCCGTCATCAGTAATATGAGCATGACCAGTGGACGGGTTTGTCCTGCACATCTGAAGCCTGAACAATATAATATGTCCTCTGAGGTCAATGTTTTATGTTGCGCATCAACAGGTAGGTATTACCGCGAGCCGTGCGACGAATTATGGGAAAGGAATGAAGCAACCGCAAGCGGCATTTTGCGCAGTTATTATTAAGTACGTGTGCATTATTTCAATGGTATTAAATGCAAGAAATTAGCATTTCAAATGTGAACATAGTGGGTAATGAAACGAGAGTAGCCTATCTCAAGTACATATTTTGAGCTTTGTCCAGTCCTTCAAAGCGCTACTTGTGCAGAAAAGGCTGGTCCGTTTGATAGGATTTTCCTATTTCTTTCAAACGGATTGTAATCTTTGGAGCACAGGCGTCGCGTCGGGTGGGAATGCTATCATTGTTCTACAGGCATTTAAGATGGGACGAGGGATTTTTCAATATTTAACGGTTTTTGTGCGTTTTCAAAGTCGCCTACGTCCATAAATAATGTACAAACAAAAAAAAAAAATTAAACCAAAAAATTATAGTTACATTTACGCTCTATCCTTCAAAATAAAACTATATATTATCAAAAAATATTTTTCTTACTTTATAACTATTTTAAAAATAGCTGTTTTCAACAAATCTCAATCGACCTGCAAATATTTTTCTTATGTGGTCATGTACAAGAAGGAAAAAAAGAAAAAAATATTTTTAGATAGAAAACATCTCAATCTATGCCCGCTTATTTTATAATTTTTTTTTTAAATTAAAGAGCCTTTTTACCTAAATTACGATGTGATATTATTAAAAAAAAACTGTATAAATCAGTCAACTTTAAAATTGTTTTAATGTACCAAAAAACGGGTTAGCTAATAAAATAAAAATATCATCCAATAAAACAGTATTTTATGTAAGTCAATTTAAAAAAATATATATATGAAATTCCAATGATTTACTTGGTTTATGTTGATATTCCTAAGTATATAAAAAGACCACTTTGATCATTTATCTTCACTCCGCGGGAATGCTTCGCTCAAGGCGGTCGTTCGCCACGCTGTCCCGCGTAATTTAAGTAAAACAGAATCACCAAAAAAATCAATCATTTACTAGACCTGAATACTTTGACTTTTTTACAATGTTCCTTAATTTAATATGCACAATATTTGCGCCGGCGAGTTCTGTCAGCGTTTGCTTCAGGGATATTCAACATAAACATTTAATATTATATTGTATACATATTATATTTAATAAAATCTTAACGTAATTTTGTTAAATTATTCACTTAAAAATTATTACTTACATCCTAGTTTTGTTCACTTTTAGAAATATTTATTTATAAAATATTTCTTTCATTGCTAGTTTTGTCATTTTTGGTAAAGCTCTCGACTAGCGTTAAATTTTATTTGATTGATTTGTGTTATTCCACATTTTACTAATTTTTAAATATTATAAAGTATATTTGCGGGTCCCATGACAGTTGATCCGCCGACAATTGCATTCCCCTGCTTACTTATTTACAATATGCAATCGGCTTAGGGAAAATACGGTATACCTTATTAGACAAAATATAACTAAGTGACCCCGAAGGGATGTGCAGTGAGGATGTACTGCCGAATAACAGAGAATAAAACATATTTTCATTCAAATGAAAACATATTTTCATTCAGCGAAAAACGTACTTGACTATATATATTAGGTCCTTATGGCCGTTACACACGACATCTTTTTTAAGCCCGATTCCAATTAGACACAAAAGTCAACATTTTTCGCTCTACGCGATCGCTATTTTCATCTTTATTTTCATATCTACGATTTCAGTTGGCATCAAGGCAAACAGCATGGTTCATGTGTTGTTTGCAGTGATGACAATTGAAATCGTAGATATGAAAATAAAGATGAAAATAGCGATTGCGTAGATCGAAAAATGTTGACTTTTGTGTCTAATTGGAATCGGGCTGAAAAAAGATGTCGTGTATAACGGCCATTACATATGAAATTGGCGTTTTGTATGGGAGGAACATAAAGTCGATTTGATTAAATATAATATATTTATTTAATCAAAGTATGTACCATTGCTATCTATGCACTTTTGCCATGTCATAGGTAGTTCATCGATCCATTTACTAAAAAAATCATTCGGACGGGAGTCAATAAAATCTTTGAAGACGGTTTGGACTGCCCCATCGGAGTCGAATTTTTTCCCTTGCAAGAAGTTATCCAAATTTCGAAAAAAAAATGGTAATCTGTTGGGGCAAGGTCCGGAGAGTACGGTGGATGTCTTAGACATTCCAATTAAAGCTCCTCTAATTTGGTAGCCGTCTGTTGTGCAGTGTGTGGTCTAGCGTTACTAGTCCACCAAACGCTCACAAGTAACTTTTTTGGAGTCAATTTTCGCTTGGGGCATGGTTTGGCTGGTTTGGCAGGGTTCAGCCATTGCGATGGGCGCTTCCGATTATCGTACAGAATCCACTTTTCATCACAGGTTCGAGTTAAAATCCCTTCATTATTGTGCCGGTTGAGTAATGCAACACAGCAGGCAACGCGCGTTTGTTGATTTGCTTCACTCAATTCGTGAGGTACAAATACAGTAATGAGGTAAAAATATATTATTTCATAGTAAATATCATTTCGGGGGGCAATTGTGGGTGGATCAACTGTCGGATCATTATATTTGCGGCACATTTGCAGAGTGGAAGATAGTCTCAACCCTTTTTAATTTTTACATTAGCCCCCCACAGGAGGCCCTGAGATTTCCCTTGGGGCCTATATCATCTTTGAAAATGTTGGGTGGAGTGTTTTTACGGAAAGGCAAGAGATAAATTTTTGGGAAGGAAAAGGGTATGAGAGGTGGTTAGAAATTTAAAAATATTAGACCACCATTCAGGATTGTAACGTTGCTTGCTGTGGCCTTAGCCGTGTTTGGTGACTAGATCTGAATAGCTAGGCTGTCTGATCTGGAAGTAACGCACAAGCAACCAATTGAAAAAAATATATCCTTAAAAATTTATGATGGGTTTAAAAAAAATGAACAATTCGTCAAATATTTGAAGTAAATTTTCGAGTTCTGTGAAAGTTTTATTCAAGTTTTGTGATATTTCATTTTTATGATGCAACTGGTTTATAATGTTATAAGAACAGAACTTGATTAGAACTTACAAAAAATGTGAATATTATCTTAAAATATTTTATGAATTGTTCAAATTTTTTAAAACAACTCGTCCTTAGTCTTCGAACTCGATCAGTTCGAAAACGAAAGTTCAAATAAAAAAAATTACATCTTCCACACAGTTAACAGTTTCCCGCTTGAATCCACCACTACTTTCCCGGACACCATGCATATATATTATTGTATCATAATATATTTATACATAATACGAAATTTTTTTTACGTTTTTCTTACTTATCTTTTTGTTATTGTTTGAAATATTTTATCATTTGATTACTTACATAATAACTTATAAATTAGTATGATTTCCCTCACCAACCACAAGATATTTGTCTCTTTTTATGGTGCGAAACGGCTTTTTTTATATTAATTGCAGCACTGTTTAACATGTAAAATAAATGTACACACTTATTGTAAAAACATACAAATATTAAATAAATAAATAAAAAGTTTTTTTAAAATGTATTAATAAAAGTACCTACATAATCGTCTATTCAACCCTTATATTATGCACGATAAATATATCAAGTTGTCAAAGAAAATCAAAGACAAAAATATATTTTTCTTTTTGATAATTAATAAAAAAAATAATTTTCGATTCATCAAAGTAGTATTTACTAACCGCAAAATACATGATTTGAGATGAAAAAGACATAATTTCCATTGAAATATATTCCTTTTTGCCAAAACTCAAATAAAACTGATTTTATACCCCTGAGAACGGTGATTCTTCTGTGAACATAATTACACATGAGTTTCACGGTAAAGTCGACGCCTTACGACTTGACGCGAGGAACATATGCCGCGGAATTAGATTAGAAGAGGCGTTATGAAATTATTTACAGATTTTACGTTTCCAAATTCAAGAAACGACACGGGCGACGTTACGTGAATGTGCGAAACTAAAATCACCGAATTTGAAAATATCCAAAGGGCTGCTACGCTCTTAAACGGAAGATACTCCGAGGAACCAGCGTCATTGATCCCCTCGGCACCAAATAGGCCCTAAAAGAAATTATTTTCCTCGGGGCCTTAATGTGGAGTTAATGTAAAAAAAAATCTCGGAATGCGATTTGGTCTTTACAAAACATCTCCGCTGGCTTTTCGAGCCAGGGAACATTTCTACTTTCTCTAATACACATGGTGAGAGCAACAATGATCTTAATCTTTGCTCTGGATCAGTTGTGGCCAAGATATCTAAATGGAAGGTTCACGAATGCGCTATTGCCTCCGATCAGACTAATGACTTTCACGGTGGGTGTCAAAAAGACGGAAGCCCCAAGATCCTCCTGGAACTTCAAAACCACCAGGGCGAACTGGGATAACTTTGGGGAAGCTCTACGTGATACTTTAAGGGGATTTCACGATGTAGCAGCAAGAGATCCGGGTAATTTGGGGAACTTTTTTTAATGCAGCCGTGGTATCAGCTGCCGAGCGGTCCTTAGTAAGATCAAACCCAAAGACGGTTATTAGGACGCCGTGGTGGTCGAATGAGCTGACTTCACTGAAAGGGGCCTACAAGAGAGCCTATCGAGCCCTGGGCGTGTCCAGACGTGGCGGGTGTACGCAGGAGGAGACACACGTCCTCCAGTCACGACTCAGTGGCTCCCGTAGAGCTTTCAAACAGGCCGTCCTCTCAGCGAAACGAGCTGCATGGCATAATTGGGTACAAGAAGTGGGCAACGCTAACCCGTGGGATATCCACAGCGCCATTGAAAAACGGGAAAAGGCTCTGACCGGTATTTAACTAGCGTAATAACCGAAAAGGACGGAAGGAACATTGAAAGTGTAGACGTGGCATCCACTCTTAATACACTTCTGGGTAAGTTAGTTCCTGTAGATTCAATAATTGGGGAAAGCGACCACCACAAACAGATTAGAAATCTGTCACGGCTCCCACCGAGAAACCTCGTCCAGGAGGTAAGGATGACAACAGTAACTAAAGCGTAAATCAAGCTGATAATCAAGGGTTTGGGTCTTAAGAAGGCACCAGGGCATGATAGGCTCAATGGAAAAATAGCGAAGCAAGTATGGATCCACGCCAAGGAGGAGCTCTTCCAAGTGATGGATACATGAACGAGAAGAGGTACTTTCCCTTCTGAATGGAAGAGGGGCGTGCTTAGGATTATACCAAAGGGGAACGATAAACCAAGGTCGGACGTGAAGGCGTACCGTCCAATCACCCTGTTACCTGTCCTGGGGAAGATCCTGGAGAAACTGATTAGGCAGCGTTTACGTCAAACGTTATCCCCACCCTGCGAGCGGCAGTTTGGTTTTGTCCCCGGTATGTTCACTGAGCACGCCATCACGTATGCGCTTGACTGGGTGAAGGCTTGCCAAAAGAGGTACGTAATAGGAATTTTCCTCGATATCACTGGTGCCTTCGATCATGCGTGGTGGCCGATGATACTTGTCAAGCTCAAATATAGGAAATGTCCACAAAATCTGTTCAAGATCTGCGCTGATTACCTCTGCGACAGAACGGTCATCTTTTCTTTTGGAGACTACCTGATTGAACGAATAGTTGACATGGGTTGTCCTCAGGGTTCAATCTTTGGACCTGAGTTTTGGAACATTTTGTTTGACGATTCCTCCAGGCTGCCCTTGCCTGAAGGATGTATCTCGGTGGATTACGCTGATGACAAATTGTATATGGTCTCGGGGAACAGCAGAAAGGAAGTTGAGAGTAAAGCTGAAGAGGTTTTAAGTGTGACTTTAGAATGGGGAAAGAGAAATCGGCTGAACTTCGCTCTCCGCAAGACCATGGGACTCCTGATGAAAGGTAACTTCAATAGAAGTAGAAATCCCACCATCAAAATGGGAGATACCAACATCCGATTCGTTGAGAACACTAAATACTCAGGCGTCACTTTAGATCGAACGTCCTCATTCTTGACCCATGTTAAAAGCGTATCAAGTAAGGCCCAGGCCCTGTTTTTGAAATTGAGAAGAATCTCTACTGCCGAGTGGGGACTGCGCTCTCCAGCGCTCCGTCTCCTATACAGGGGGGCTTACGTGGCGCAAGTCTCGTATGCGGCCTCTGTGTGGGAGCACCGCCTGGAGAATACACTCATACTCTCGGCGCTCAAGAGAGGCCAGCGAGTCCCCTTGCTGGCGCTTTCGGGTGCGTAGAGAACAGTTGCTTCGGACGCTTTGCCAGTTTTGGCCGGCGTTTTGCCGACGATCTTGAAATTAGGGAGGTGTTAACAAAGAAGCTTCTAACGAGAGGAAGAACTGCCACCCATCATGGTTTGAGCTAATACCAGGTGGAGCGGTTTCCCTCCCAGGACTTCTTAGAGAGATGCGAGAAAGAACTTTGAGAGAATGGCAGGAACGTTGGGAGTCAAATACGGGAAGGTGGACTTTCTCTTTCTTCCCGTCAGTTAAACTCAGAATGGAAGGGGCGTACATCACTAGGGATCATCATGTGACCCAACTTCTGTCCGGTCATGGGGAGTTCAGAGGGAGACTTCATAGTTTCTCTCTATAACCCCATTCTAACTGCGCTTGCGGTAATACTGATCAAACAGCCGAGCACATTATGTGTATATATATTATTATATTTTGACGGATGCCCGAGAGGAAATGCTCGATGGCTTGCAAGTTACTACGAGACCAGCTTGGAACGCGGATCTCGTTTCGAATAAGGTGAACTTTGAGTGTTTGAGGAAATTTGCGAAAGTCTGGGTTGAGAGATGGCCTGATCTTAGAGTCGCTGACTAGCTGTAAAATCATGTAGGTACCAGGTGTATCTGCTCTTGAATCCACGGACATTCGCTTTACTATATTACATCAACTGCTAGAATTTTATGTTTTATGCTTTATATCTGTACCTTTATCTTATTCTATTGTATACATTTTGTTCCTATTGCTTTTATTTTTCTGTGACTTACCTTTTTTTTTGCTTATTTTATTTCTTTTCACACGGTTTATTTTAGATTCTAAGCTGTGCTACACGATGTTTTATCGAGATACCTGTTTATTCTTTTCATTATTTTTCATCCATTTTTTGTGATTTTCTTTTTTTTCCAGCTTCATATTCCAAGGAACACTATTGATTCAACTAACATACTCGACTTTATTTTTTTTTTAAGTGTTTTGGTTTCTTTGTTCTCTTTTTCTTTTTAGTCTCACAATGCTACTTTGCTTCGCTCAGGAGGCTGAACTGAACTGCATCTATTTATTTTGTTATGTTTCTTTTTCCCCTTCTGGGGGTGCGTTAGACCTCGTCCTTGCATCAACAGGAATCGGTCGACGATGGTACGGTGCCCTCTAAAATTAATTGCAGCAACATGTGCAGGCTTTAGGTTGGGGGGGGGGCGACCTCGGCTCTCCTTCGCCTTGCCTCCGGCTACTCGACGCTGAATTCCTTAGGGTCGTCGGGTATTTCCCCCCAATCTCCTATTTACTTTTCTTTGAGGCATCACCGAGGAACCGGCTAAGGGGCGCGGAAGCTGAGTGTGGTTCACGACTAGACCGAATGTCATGCGCATTCTTGCTGGGACTGCCAATCGATTGAAGAGGACTCCCAACCGTTTGCCATTCCCTTATTACTTATCTACTGTGTCTTCTTCCCAAACAGGTGCAAGAGCCTTGAAGGGGTAACCATCTGTTACCTATACCAGGGCGGGTAAGTGGTGGGTCCTCCAATCTCCGCTGGCTTCGATCTTCAGTCCATAGACCTTCCCACGTTCCCACCCTGCTGTAATTCTACTCCACGCTGTCATTCTTGGATCTGCTATTAGGTCGCATTCAATGTGGACCCGCGGATGTGAACTAATAAAGTTCTTAGAAAAGAAAGAAGTCGTATACGCGATCACGGACTTGGAGAAACCAAAGTTGTTCAGATATTGTAAATTGTGGCTAAGGACAAGTACCGCATTAACTAATAATTGACTCTTCTTTTCGAGTAAAAAAGTGCATGCGGGCTGCCAGTGCACATTAAAGTTAGTATTTCAAATCGGCATTATCAATTTATTCGACTTTTAACGTAAGTTGTGTTGAACAGGCAATACCCGCTAGTGTTGTCATTTCAAGACGACACTATACCCTAAAATATATTCAGAATCTTAACGACGTAAGCAAAGAAGCTGTGTATACAAATTGCGACACGTGACCCATGTATTGGACGGATACTGTCGAATTTGCCCTATCAAAGAAAGGAAGAAGAAGAAAAATAATGTAAAAATCTTAACGACGTAAGTGAAGAAAGCGTGTAAACAAAAAAGTTTTGAGCAAACAAAAATTATTAGGGTTGTGCACCGCCTAAAAACGATTTCTTATTATTTCGTATCAATATCGGTTTGGCTGTTGAGAACGAAACCGTGATTGGGATATCGACATAAAATCGATATTGTTAGGTTATCAATTTGACTCCGGTATCTTTTTACTTGGCCAGTCCATCGCAGTCTTTGGGACGCTAAGGTTTTATTTCTACAGAATTTGGAGAGAATCTTGGCCGCTAATAATTTAGTTCAAGCTCAGACTATTCCGGTGAAAGAATACATCACCGCATCTTAACACCGATGAAAGGTCGTGTAGAAAGTTAATTGTGACTATTTTTTCTCTCATGAGAGTACGCGGAGGTATTCCGATGAAAATATAAATACACACAGTCTCCGTGGTCGAAGGGTAAGGCTTTCGACTAACGATCCGAAGGTCGCGGGTTAAAATCACGGCATGAGCAAGTAGATTGTATTTGATAGAATCGTGTTATTTCACAATTTAATCATTTAAAATAATATAAGATACTAGCTGATCCGACAAACGTTGTTCTGCCATATAAATTATTTTTAGTGAATATTTTGGTTGTTAAATAAAAAAATAACGAATGTATTGTAAGTGTTTGGGGATGGGATCTATGACAGAAAGAGGAATGGAGCGCTGTAGACGATGACCGCCGATAAAAACAAAAAAAAACACCAACTAAAGTAGGAAAACGAAACAAAGAAAATCAATATTTATTTTGAAGAGCAATTGAGTGTACGATATTTTTTGTCAGTCCGTCTTTAGCCAACACAAATAAGCTCGATGGTTTGCCCACACGAGAACATGAGGCCGAATGAAATATCAAAATGATGCGACGCTTCTTGTGAATGTCTTGCGCATGTGTGAAAGTTCGATGAGGCGGACGTAGCGCCATCTGTCACTCAACAACATACATAATTTCGTTCCGTTTGAAACACAACCGACGCGACGGTTAAATTTTTTCATACAAAAATACTAAAATCTCGATTCAAAAATGGGAGGGTGGGGGTAGGAGGGTTAAAATTTGGGATTATAGGTATTTTTGATGCCAAATAATAAAAAAAAATTGTCAAAAAAATATAACTTTTTTCTGGATAGGGACACCTTAATCACCTAGCGGTATGAAATATAATTTAAAACCTATTCTCATACCGATCAAATATACATAAAAAATTTCATAAAAAATCGGTCAAGCCGTTTCGGAGGAGTGCGACCACAAACAACGTGCTAGGAGATTTTTATATATAAGAAGATATTTGTGGCACGTTCCAGTCTGGAAGATACTCTCAGTAATGCCCTGGTATAAGACTACTATTTAGAATTGAATCATTGCTTGAAATAGCTTTAGCCAAGTTTGGTTAATAGCCAGGTACCTCCCCAAATTCCTCTTCCTCTTCCCCATCTCCTTCCCCTCTCCACTACCTCCAGCTTCACAACATACTCCAATTGGGGATGCCTTAGTCTAACCGGCGGTTGGGACTCTTGGGTAGTATTCACATTAAAATAAATAAAAATAATTTGATTGCAAGCAACGGTACTTCAGCAATTTAACGATAAACACAAGACTTTGGAAAAAAAACTTACCAATCTACTCCATACAGCAAGTACCTACATACATACAGCAAGTATTTTGTTTTAGCCGAAGTCAATAAACTTTGAATATTCATAAATTTAATTATTAATAAGAGGTGTTTAGCTTTGAGTGAACATAATAATATATATACCTAGACCTAGGTGATCATGTTGATGTTTTTTTCAATAACAAACATCCTTTTGAGAGTTGATTATAAATTGCAATTTACTTTATTAATAAATACGCATGCTTGTTTTGGCACTCGTTCGCCCAGAAATATTTTGTCACATTTTTCACTACCAAATCTTTGAAATTGTTTGAGTTTAACGTTTTTGTGAGTACTGGTAACTTATTTATAATTGCAAACAACAAATTATTTTCGAATATATCATCTTATATTTAAAACAAAGAAGTAATTCATATTTATTTTTAGACTAGTTTACCGCACAAGAGCCCCGACTGCCCCAAACCGTCTGAAGCCAGTGAGACTACGGAAATCCCCAATTGTATGTCGTGAAGCTGAAAGTAGTGGGGAAGGTAAGGAGATGGGAAAGAAGAAGGTGGAAAAGAACCTGGCTATTAAGCAACATTTAGATTATGAATGGTGGTCTTCTATCAGGCCGATACTGAGAGCATCTTCCACATTGGAACGTGCCGAAAACATAGAGCAAATATACGCTATTTTAAATCACCAAAAAATCTCAAAGCTCCGATATGCAGATGACATTACCCTTATCGCCTCTTCTGAAGAAGAAGTGAATCATCTGCTTGCTAAAATAGAGGAAGAAAGGCGTAATCTAAGTCTACTGATCAACAAGGCCAAAACAAAATGACGATCGACAGGGCAAACACCTTTAACAAAGCAAATAATGCTCTGACAGACTTGAAATGCTGAACGAGTTTATACCTAGGATCAGATAAGTGACAAAGGAGATACAATAGAAGTGAAAAGAAGAATTTGCATGACAAAAGACGCCATGAGTAAAAGGCAAAAGATATTGAGTGACAGAGGCAAAACGAAGATCACCAAGATGCGGCTCGTACGGGCGTTGATTTTTCTCATTTTTCTCTAAGGTGTGAAAACACGGACACTTAGAGCCAGCGAAAGAAAATGGATAGAAGCCCTCGAAACGTGGTACTGGAGATAAATGACCAGGATCCCATGGACTCTCAGATGCACAAAAATGTCAATTCTGGAAGGCATCCACAATAGGCTTTCAACTATATGCCTTAAAATATTTATATCTTAAAATACTTTGAACACGTTGCTCGTCAAATTGAGGACTCCAACTTGGAGAAAATCATAGCCACTGGAAAAGTGGAAGCAGATGAAGGTCACCAATGCGCTGGAGTGACCAAGTATCATTGGCGTCCAGTAGGTAAGTGTATGCAGCTCTCCAAGCAGCGCAGAACCGCGAGGAGTGGAAGAGCCTTGTCCACAAAGGAAATTGGAGTAGGGATCACGATCTTCAGCAATAAGGAACCGACTTTAGAAGAATTTTAAATGACTTGAAATAACATGGTTCAATCAAATAAAAAGGGCGACACTGAAAGTATCTACCACTCAAATAGTGCCGCAAATATGGGTACAATAAGTAATTTTTATTTCATTGATTGTGAAATAACGCAAATTAACCAAATACAATTTACTTGCGCATGCCAGGAATTGAACCCGTGTACCCAGATTCGTAGGCAACGATCGTAACAATTCAACCACATAGGCAGTCACTTCCACGTCAGTTCCATTTCATAAGCAGGTAAGTTGTGAGGCTGAAGTAAGGAGAAGGTAGGAGACGAAGAAGAGTAAGTTTAGGAAGTTTCGGTTTCATTTTAGATCTCAAAAAAAATTATAGAGCCATTTTAAGTAAAATGTCGATTCCAAATGCAAATATACTGTTACGATACGCCCTACGAGTAAACGCCCGCTTTCCCCTTGCAAGAAAGGACATGCCGCACCCCTCGCCCACATTCCCGCAAGCCGCGCGGCGAGTGCAATTCCCTCGTCCCGCTTGCAAGAAAGGACATACCGCACCCCTCCTCTGCGATCCCGGCAGGAGCCCGCTGCCCGCCCCGGCAGAAATCAACCGGCGGTCGTTATTAAACGGGCGGTATTAAACAGGAACTGCAGTCATACGCAAGGTGTAGATTACACTGATTAGTCAATCCCCGATAAGAGAGCACCAGAAGAAGAAGAAGAATTAACCGTAGAAGGAAAGTAATGACAAACCTGTTGGCAGTGCAGCCAGAAGATTAAGGCGTTGGGATAGCGGAGGGGTCCGCCCAGCCCGCATCCGCCCACCTCGGTCCTCTGGTCACGCAGCACGTCGCTGTGGGGCCGCCCTGTCTCCGCCCACACCTGCAGGGACCTGGGAAACAGAAAGGACATATTTTTATTATTCATTAATTATTAACGCTGTGATGAGCTTTTCATACGATTATATTTTACATGATTTATGGTACAGAGACAAGAGGTTTTAGTGTTTAGATAACAAAAAATGAAATATTATACTAACGAAAAATAAGTAGACTCTAAGAGGAAACTGTTATGAACGTATTGACACATTGTGCGAGGAAATCCAAAGAAGAATCGAAGAAGAGAGAAAGAAAAGTGATCCAAATTCAAGGATTATTTTTACATTAGCTCCACGAAAAGCCACAAACAATTTTTTTTTTCAGGGGTTATATATGTTACCTTTGGGAGTGCTGTGTGAAGGATGTTTCAAGGAGATGAATGAGAGGAGGTTCTCGAAAGGAAAAAGGTATGAGGGATGGGTCAGTGTGTTCTGGAGTGAAAGACGTACAAATCCATCCCACCCACTGTGCAAGGCGACGCGACGGGTTGAGGGAGTCCGGCTGGAGAGGTCAAAGGGTTCCCTTCAAACGTTCTCTACCAATCTGGCTCGCCACGAGTTGGTGGGCTGACGCATCCGCCGTCAAGACCTGGTCAAACCTCACCCCATGAACCCCGGTACCTCTGCTAACATATCGCCCTGGCGAAATACAATACACAGTTGAGCTATCTTCTGTGACAAATATGATCCAATTTCTTAAGCCCAGTTATATATCACAAACAAATGGGGATGCAATAGTTCTTGTCGTTTCGAGCACTCCTGCAAGTTTTCATAAAGAAGAAAAAAAGTTTTACAGAACTGTGCGCTAGGTAAGGTACACCTAGATAGGTACGGAACTCGTACCCCTATTGCACGAAAAATATTTTCAATGATTATATAATAAATATTAGACCTTATAAATTGTTATGGCCCTCTTTGCTGGCTTCAAAACCAACACCCTCTCCGGGGCCAAGGGGGCCCTAACATGTCCCAGGCCAGCTCACAGCAGAGACAAAAGTACCCTCTATTCCAGGGGGCAGGCCGCACGATTGCTACAGAATTCTCTCTCCTCCACGGGCGTCGGGAAATACACTCTAGGAAATACTCCTGCCGAGGCAGATTAACAACAGGATTGAGTTAAATAGATTCATGTATTGCAAATTCAAAACACAGTACATAGGTCATTACAGTACAATTCAACACAAGAAATGCATACTACACAAACCTAGCTATCGTGTTTATACCTCAAGATCCCTGAAAACGAAACTCTCTGAGTGATGGCTTTTCGCGGGAGTTTACAGTCTATCGTTAAAGGACACAATCAAATGAGGAAACAATTGTACAGCTTACATGATGTTGGGGATCTTCGTCTTCCGGCTTCCAGGGGCACCTCCCGAGTTTAGGACAGAACCGAAGTTTACACAGGCATGGCGAAATATCAGCGCTAAACCCGTAGGTTATTGAATTAACATCGCGGGTTATATTTGAGTTCAATTCGAGCGACAGTACGCCGGGCGCGAACAGTGGGAATCAACCCGCGGGCGTAACGTGTGCCCGAGGCGGCTTGCAATTCTCAACTGTGGGCGGAAGGGATCGCGTGCGGGAGGGCAGAGGGGAGAGGAAGTAGGAAGCAGGGAACAGGGGGGAGAGCAGGGTGTTGTGTTGTTTGCGGCGATTTAGGAGTTTGGATTCTCTGTCGTTTGGGCGTACCATAACACTTCCCCCCGCGCTTGGAAAAAAAGCGACGTGGCAATGGAGCTGTAGGGAAAAAAAATCCTCTTATGCTTCCATCGGGGTTTTGAGAGATTCGTTGCTTGAGAGATTTCCTAGCTAGAACATACAGTTTTATGCTATAGTTTGGGTCACAATGTTTGTAGGGAATGGGTGGGGGTACATACAATGTTTGGAAAAGACAAATTTGGGAAAAGTACATGGTGTAAAACAACATACAAGGTTATGCAATTGAAAATAACAATACACATGGTTAAGCAATTGAAAATGACAATACACATGGTTATGCAATTGAAAGAATGACAATACATTTGTACAAGAGAAGAGAAAAAAGTGTGATTCTAAGGTTTCATTGGTCTGGGAGCTAAGTTTGTGAAGCGTGGATTTGTTTGGTTTCGGAGAATTTCGAAGAAAAGGACGTGACTTCACGGATTCTAAGGATTACATTATCACTGTAATCAGACCCATTTGAGATAACGCTCAGGAGTACACTTGGGCCTTAGAAAACACTTGGTTTTGTCGAAGACGTCGAAGTTCACGAAGTGGAGACTGTGGTTGCTGTGCCGCGACTATGGTTACAGAGGTCATTGAAGAGAAGAATCCAGTATCTGCAGACATGCCAGTACGAATCCTAAGTGTTATTATGGTAAACACGGATCGTATATAATGGTTATTGAAGCATAATGTAGCTCAAGATAACTTGGTACGCATTCAGCGAATACTGGTGGGTCAAGGTAATGATGGTTTACACATGACGATATATGCGTCACTGCATGACAGAGCAAGAGACGACAAGGTTGGCATTGATAGCAAGAGTAAGAACAAACCTAGGAGCTAGCGTGCCCAAAAGGTAGTTTAGAGTGTCATAAAGTATAGTGGGACAACTCAGCTTGCTGTGGCACGACAAGACAACATACATATGAGCGGTATGGTCTGTGCTTTCAGGAACAAATGCGTAGAAAATGGCAGCAGGAGGGACCTTGTAACCACAGCGCGTGCTGTCAGGAAGTGAAGCTCAGCTTGGCTGTTGGTGATGACATCCGCCTGGGCTTCTTTTTAAATCCGGGAGAAATTATTATTAGAGCAAAATTCTTGAAGTTTACCTGCCTAGGGACCAATGAAGAAAAGGTTTGGAGAGAAACAAAATGTGTCCAGATAATGAAATAACGAAATTTTAACCACCGACCCAGAGAGTGACGAAGAGGGAGAGATTCCTAACTAAATTGTGATTACATGAACATTTTCCTTTTGCCAGGATGACTTGGCGTTTGCCTAGTGACAATATGTCTTGGTTAAAAAAACAACCGGCCCTCTATGGCCTATGTTAACATGAGATGGTAACATTTTCGTAGAATTTCAAAGAACGAGACAAAGAATCGTGAACTAGTCACGGCAAAGGGAAACCAATTCACGAATAAAGGTTGTCAAAAGGAGACAGACGGTACGCCAAGTGCATATCGTACATATCCAACATTCATGAATGTGTTTCGTAGAATTGAGAAAAGAGAAAAAAAATGGTGAGACATATGCAGAGATTGAGGGGGAAAACCTGTAGATAACCGGACAGTTACCTATTCGAACTCCAAGTGAGGGCGAAATATGGTCAACGACAGATTTTTCACTTCATAACATAAGTCTGAAACATGGGGAATGGGAGGAGGAGGGGAGAAGGGAGACGAGTTACGAAATTTGCTAGAGACTGGACTAATTTCCGATTCAAACTCTATGTGAAAATGAAACATAATCAACCAGCAGATTTCCTGACTCTTTACATTTAACAAAAAAGATGAGGAGAAATTTGAATACACATTATATCAAAGAGGCTAATCTTTCGCGTGTATTGGGCAAAAGATTAGGGGTCATTTTAAAAACTTCTACATGATTGTGAGAAAAGACAGACCCTTGCTCCAATTTCACAAACCTGGGGGTTTTCTTATTCGTTCTCCAGACAACGAGTTAGGTGGTTTTTGTGCTCAATCGATTAACTCCCACAGCACTATGCCCCATAATTGACAGTGAAGCTGAAAACTAGTCCTTTTGGGATAGTAGATATTCATGGGCTTCTTTCCTTTTTGCAAAGAAGTAAAAAAACAGGAAGTCCACGGGCATTGGCGTTGAATGACAACAAAGGGTTGTGGACTACATTTCGTAGATCGCACACAAAGGGTTTGATATTATTTCGTTCGCACGACTCATGGTAAGTGTTTTAACGTCTCCACGTATAGTGTACAAAATATGTAAGTACATACAAGATATAACTCAATTATAGACAGAAGTCAAAGAGTTTATACAATGCATCTTAAAGAAGATGGCAAAGCCGATATTATGTCGTTCACACGAATCACGGTAAGTATTGTTATTACGTCTCCACGTCTCGTGTACAGAGTTTATACACAGTTATACATAAAAGCGGTGCTCATGACAAATAAATGACACACGACCAAAACAGGTTATACAAAAAGGGTGGTACTCATGACAAATGAATGGCACACGACCAAAATAGAATGTACAAAACGGGTGGTACTCATGACAAATATGTCACACGACCAATTCAATAACATTTAGCTATGAGAAAAAGTGATTATGACGAACTTCTCGTATCGCGGCAGGTATTTTAAGGATCCCTCCTATAATGGTGGATGTTCTAAGGATCTCTCCTATAATGGTGGATGTTCTAAGGATCTCTCCTATAATGGTGGATGTTCTAAGGATCTCTCCTATAATGTAACAGGGTTACGTTTAAATACAACACAATAAACGTTAACAATGCTTGTTTTAACACAGTTTATAAAGATTCGTTAGATTAACTAACTCCGTAGCCCAGGAGCGTACGATGGGATAACAAGGAGGTAAACAATTTAATGTCACTTCGTATGTTATAAAGGCGGGGTGATGACAGAGTACATTTCTGTTTACACTATGTGACAAACAAAGACAGACCTACATGGTTTTACATACTGTCTATTGTAGCAAACTTCAGTGGGGACAAACAAAAGGGACCAATTGTGGTTTTACATACCCTTTGTGCGGTTACAACATACCAGGTTATGTGCAATTTAGGTTGCAAATACTTGGTTAAATGGCGAAACAGGAGTTGAATGCCTATGTTTGTAAAACGATGATCAAACAAAACATTGATGATTTACGTTAAACTGCGGTTATTTATGTACGGAAATCAGAGCTGCCGTTAGGTTTTATTAACCTTTTCCGTAAGGGTTGAAGCATGTAATACAAGACATACATGTTGTGAAGAGGGACAAATCGAGGACTTCTTATGACAACAAAAGACCGAGTATTTGGTTTTACGTACTTTAGTTGAAACGAGCCCATGAGGATTTGTGTAAGGATGGAAAGACCAATTTAAAGGCTTTTCCCTTATTTATATACATATGATTTCAAAATGGATGTGTCAAAATCCAATTTGTTAGCAAAGAGCTCGGGTAGGACGCCATCAATTTTTTAACATTTGAGAAAAAATTGAAAACTACTATACACAAGGAATGTGATTATGTGAGTAACCACTTATCTTTACCATGATGGGTAAAATATGGAGCATGTTAAGATGGTTGGCTAGTCCTGAGTCGTGATTTAACGCTTTGGAGTTTACCAAATCCGACTTTTAGAACGACGCTCCAGTACTTACAGAACATAAAAAGAAAAAAATTGAAGAGATTCCTTCCGATATGATGAAAAAAACAACAAACAAAAATGGTGAAAATTACAATATTGCATTACATGGCAAAGCGTGTCATGGCATGAACGTTGCGTAGTGTGAGGGGTTGAGAGGCAATGATTGGGTTCATGACTTCCCAAACACTGTTACTCGAGGGGTGTCTCTGCTCTAAAGTGATCAATTTTAGAACAGGTGAGAAAAAAGAAAAAAAATAAAAAAACGTGTGAAACAAAATTACGGTGGTTGCCAATTCACGAACATGAACGGGGCAAACTACACCGTGGAGTGTACATAAATTTACAAAAATGATTTTTTAACAATATTCGTTTCATCAACAAAAGGGTGGGCATGTAATTGACACTTTACACGCCAGCCATTGTAAGACTTGATGTGCTTACAAAGAGGTTGTGGTGATACACACTGGATCATTTTAAGTTTGCTGAGATAGTGGGGGTAGTTTTACTTGACTCCTCACTTCCAGACTTTGCAATATCCTTAATATGGTAATTACCAATGTGTTTTCCAGAGGAGTCAGACAAGGAGTACACTAGATCTGATATCTTTCTTAGAACTTTGGCCTTCACGAAACGTGGTGCCAGCTTGGCAGAGAAATACATGGCTCCTTGGGAAAGTGTGTTGTTCTTTCTCCAAACTATGTCTCCTGTATTGAAGGTGACATGTTTCCTACGTAGGTTGTATCTGTCTGCACTCTTTTGATGAGCCAGGAGCAAAGCATCAGTGACTTCACTGTAGATGGCCGACAGTTCTTCCAGACGATGGGCATAGTCTGCGGTAGGGTTGCTTGTGGTGGCAATTGACGTAGGAAAGTTTGTGTCCCTATGTAGAGAACCATGAACAACTTGTTCCATACCGTGTTTTAAGAAGAAAGGTGTGTAACCAGTGGCCAGATTAACAGTGTTGTTCATAGCAGCCTGAATTTTATCTAGGTTATTACACCAAGTACGTTGATCTTTATCAACTAGAATAGCCAGAGCTGTGTTGATTGTTTGGTTATAACGTTCGACAGTGTTATTTTGGGGAGTATACAAGGTATTATAATAAATATCCTTGATTCCGTATTTGGCAAGAAAATCTTTGAATTCTTGGGCAATAAATTGTTTTCCGTTATCAACTATTACGGTTCTGGGTGTTCCGTAAGGTATAAAAATGTGTTTTTCCAGAAGTTTGATGATGGCGGACGCGTTGGCTCTTTTTAAAGGGAAGATCCAACAGAATTTAGTGAAAACATCCACTACACTAAGTATGTGCATGTGTCCGGCATAACTTCGAGGAAAAGGTCCGACGAGGTCCATTGACAATGATTGTAGGGGTCTGTCGGCACGTTTGGGATTACCCATTAGGCCGGCAGGTGCTGCCGTGCTATGTTTATAAGCTTTACAAGTTTCACATTTAGAGATGTAATTGCGAATTTGCTTAAAGAGACCAGGCCAGTAATACTTCAAGGAGATCTTTTTATACGTCTTGAAATTTCCTGGGTGTATGGAGTCGGGAGCACTATGATTGTCAATGATTATTTGTTCTCTACCTTCGAGGGGAACGACAAGTTTCCACGAGTAATCTTCGAGGATGGATAGTGGTACCTTGCAATTACGGTATAGTTGTCCTTCTTTTATGATAAAATTAAGAAACTTTTGTTGGTTATTTTTACAACCTTCGAAGATTTTCAAGTACCATTCATCTTTTGTAGATGGAGGGGGGGCAATTGTGTCAACATTTAATGAAGCCAGTTCAATTCTTGAAAGGGCGTCGGGAACAATATTGTCCGCGCCTTTACGGTGAACAACATCAAAATTGTATTGAGACAAACGGGAGGACCAACGAGCGAGCCTACCGGAGGGATTACTTAAAGAGATCAACCATTTCAAACTACTATGGTCTGTGACTACAGTAAATTTGCTACCGTCTATGTAACCGCGGAAATGGTGAACAGAATCCAATACAGCCAATAACTCTTTCTCGGTAATTCCGTAGTTTTTCTCGTGTTTATTTAATGTACGGGAAAAATACGCTACAGGGTGTTCGCCATCTGGGAATTCTTGAGTAAGGACTCCACCGATTCCTACATTGGAGGCATCCGTGTGGAGGGTAAAAGAGAGTGCAAAATCCGGGCAATTCAGAACGGGAGCTTTTTGAAGGGCATTTTTTAAAGTTGTAAACGCTTCTTCAGCTTCAACAGACCATCGGAAATTGCTGACACCTTTACGGATGCCGGTAATTTTATTTAAGGGGGCTGCAATAGTGGAAAAGTCTTTGATGAATCTCCTGTAGTAACCTGCAAGTCCAAGGAAACCTTTGACTTCCTTCGCGTTTTTGGGTCGGGGAAAATTTGCCATGGCTTCCACCTTAGCGGGGTCTGTTCTTAGACCTTTTTCGTCGATAATGAATCCCAAATAACGTAGACGGGACTTACAGAATTCAGACTTCTTCAAGTTGATGGTTAAACCAGCGAACTTGAGTTGTTGAAAAACTTTTTCCAGCATTAATAGGTGTTTTTCAAAGGTATCGCTGACGATGATGAGGTCGTCAAGGTAACAAAACAGGCTGTTATCGACTTCAGGACCGAAAAGTTTGTCCATCAGTCTTTGTAACTCGGCGGGGCTGTTTTTTAGACCAAAGGGTAATCTTTTAAAATGGAACATTCCCCTACCAGGTACAACGAAAGCAGTTTTTTCGCACGATTCTGCGTCCAAGGGTATTTGCCAAAATGCTTTGCTGAGATCGACAGAAGAGATGAACTTGGCGTTACGCAGCTTGTCTAAGGTTGCGTGAACGTGAGGTAAGGGATACGCATCAGCTTCCGTGCAAGAGTTTAAACGTCTACTGTCGAGACAGAAACGTGCAGAGCCGTCTTTTTTAGAAACCAAAAGAGTTGGGTTGGTCCATGCACTTCTGCTGGGAACCACCACACCCATTTTTAACATTTCGTCAAGTTCGTTTTCTAAAAGTTTACGTTTTTGGGGGGCTAAGTTGTAATAACGTTGCTTGATGGGTGGGCCATTGGTTTTGATATGGTGTTCAACCAAATTTGTCAAACCTAATCCACATTTTTCGAAAGATATTGACTCGAATTTATTGACCATTTCCTTTAGTTGGAGAGCCTGGTCCGTGCTTAAATTTTCGTGAGGTATTATTGTGCGGATCTCACTAATTTGAGCAGCAGTGGAGGTTTCGCCAAGAGTATTAAATACTTGGGGAGCAACATTGAATGCCTTCCAGAAGTCAACACCAAGGATGAAATTCTGGGATATAGAGGGCACTATTAGAAAATTGATTGTAACTATTTTATTGTTACAATTAATTGGCAGGGCAAGGGCAGCGATGACCGGTTGGGAAACATTATCCGCAGTCGTCAGGTGTGTCGATTGGGGCGAAATTCTAAAATCACTGTTAACAAAAGGCAGGTGAGCATTGTTGCCAAGACAGCTGACAGATGCGCCACTATCAAGTAATCCGGAAAAGGGCACATTGTTAACAGAGAAAAAAGCATAGGGTCTCCCATCTTTAGCTTGTTTGCAACAAACCGAAGAAACATTTAAGGTCTGGTTAAAATACTTAATGTGTGCTAACCAATCAGTCCATTCTTTAGACCTTGGTTCAGAATGGGTGCCTGAGAGGTTATTATTTAGTTTTTTGGCCTCTTCATGTAGAAATTTGGTGGGGGCTTGGAGAAATCCACCTGAGGTCTGACATCGCTTGGGTTTTGTAACCTTTCCATGTTGTGCCTTGATTTCTTGAAAATGTTGCGCAGTTCGTCGCTTGGAGGAGAGCGATCCCTAGAGTGATGCCTCTTGAAAGTTCGGGGTTCCTTGGATTCCAGAAACCTTGCTTGCTTGAAACAAGTAGTGGCCAGATGGCCTACTTTTTTGCAAAAAGAGCACACTTTTTTGTTGTTGAATTCTGGTTTTAAACCAGACGAACGGCTTGGCACAACTACATTATTTGACACATTCTTTATGTTTTTCCTATCCTGGTACGATTCCAGAAGGAGACAGACTTCGTTTAGCTGGGCTAGGGATGCAATTTTCTGTGAGGTAATGATGTTCTCGTATTTGCTTAAAAGGCCATCAGTTATGACTGGTAATAGTTCAGCTTCCGAAACGGGATGTGAAAGCTTGATGTTAATGGATTCAGCCCTTTCTATGAATGTTGCTACAGGTTCATTTACTAGCTGTTTAATAGATAGTAAAGATAATTTGATCCGGTGCTGGGCTTCCGTTTTTCCGAAGCTAGAGATTAGGGCAGATCTGAGTTTATTCCAATCTTTGCATTTAGTTTTTTGAATGCGGTGCCAGGGTATCAATTCTGGGGAGATGAGTTCTATAAAGTTTTTTCGTAGAATCTCGAATGGGATATTTTTGATTGTAGCCGTTTCTTCAATACGGTCAATGAAATCCAGCACATCGGAGACGCCATTATATTTGATTTTCCAAGAGGATAAATCGTAAGTTTTATCTTGTGTCAAGGTGGGTGCGATGTCCTGTTTTATCATTACTTGCGGCATAGGTTCTTTGTTAGGAACAAGATTATCCAAAACTTGCGTAGCCGAGCGTGAATTATTTTCGCTTGAGGGGGCGAGGTTTATTCTCTTAATGTACTTTTTGTTGAATAAAAGTGCATAAGCCTTTAATGTAGATTTAGATTTGCTTGATGGCGAGAGTCCTCTATCCCTTAAAGCAGTTTGTAAGTGAGTTTTGGATAAGTTGTGCACGTTGGGAATGATGCCCAAATTGGATGATGCCATAGCTTGGTTGTTTTCCATTGTGAGTTTCCCGGGTGGTGAAAAAAATTTGCCAGGGGTCTTCTTTAGCAAACGCAAAATTAATTTTGTGAGGCACTTTTCACTTGGTAATCACTGGTTGGTATTTCTAAAATAGTTATAGAAAACTGTATTCCATACTACAATTTGGTATATGACACCAGAATCTTTGTCAAAGGAAGGCACAAGAAAAAAAATTTTGCGTGGAAAGACCTTAGTAGTAAAGGTTTCTGTGTTTCACTGACCACTTTTGAGAAAACTGTGAAATTCACAAGTATTTATTTATTTTCAAAAAATTTTGCCAGGACTGACCTTTAGAAAACGGGTTTTTTATTTTTCACAAACCACTTTGCACTGAGAAAGGCACTAAAATTCACAAAAGGCACTCTTCTGGCAAATAAGGACAAACTTCCGGATGAAAATAACTGAATATGGGATTTGTTACGTCAACCATATTAAAATTATTTTATTTATTCATGGAACCAATCATTGGTTTTATTATTATTTCACTTTTCTTTATGTAAGGAAAAAAACACAATTCACTTTACACTTATGCTGAAAAAAAAAGCGGTACCTATAATGTAGAATGGGGAAAGAAAGTCATTATTTTGTTCATTTGGTGGAATATAAGTTGTACTAATTTGACAGACACAAGTGGGCCAATTGGTATATTGTGCAGAAACAACAAAAATACGTAAGTCCGAAATTTTTGATTAAGGAATTCGCAAAATAACTGGGGTTCCAGAATCAAATTTATAATAATAATTTCCGTTGCTATCCGGTTTAGTCATAAAAAGGCGGTTTGATTATAAAAGCTGCATAGCAACAGGTAATTATTTCGTTCGACGGGTTTTTTCCGTTGGAATTTTGGCGCGAGACAGTGCACTTGCGCGCGCAGTCTAGAGAATAGGTATTTACCGCGCGAACATTTGCCGTTGAGATTGACGCATGCGCAGTCAGATTCGCGGTTTAATGTTAGCGTCTTTTTTAGTTGCTTCAAAATGGCCGTGTTTTCAATTGCGGCGTGATTCATAGTTTCAATCAGATCTGTGTTATGGATCTAATTTACATATGGGTTTCTGTGGTTTTTTCACAGATTTCACTGTACACTGGGTGTAGAATATCAAGGCATAATTAATGTTTACAAAACAATTCCTATACAGGGAGGAGCATTCCGACAAGTTGTACCTCGCATGGCGACCGGGTTGGAAAAAAAACTCTGAGCTCCACGCTATGGCGCCAGTTGTTATGGCCCTCTTTGCTGGCTTCAAAACCAACACCCTCTCCGGGGCCAAGGGGGCCCTAACATGTCCCAGGCCAGCTCACAGCAGAGACAAAAGTACCCTCTATTCCAGGGGGCAGGCCGCACGATTGCTACAGAATTCTCTCTCCTCCACGGGCGTCGGGAAATACACTCTAGGAAATACTCCTGCCGAGGCAGATTAACAACAGGATTGAGTTAAATAGATTCATGTATTGCAAATTCAAAACACAGTACATAGGTCATTACAGTACAATTCAACACAAGAAATGCATACTACACAAACCTAGCTATCGTGTTTATACCTCAAGATCCCTGAAAACGAAACTCTCTGAGTGATGGCTTTTCGCGGGAGTTTACAGTCTATCGTTAAAGGACACAATCAAATGAGGAAACAATTGTACAGCTTACATGATGTTGGGGATCTTCGTCTTCCGGCTTCCAGGGGCACCTCCCGAGTTTAGGACAGAACCGAAGTTTACACAGGCATGGCGAAATATCAGCGCTAAACCCGTAGGTTATTGAATTAACATCGCGGGTTATATTTGAGTTCAATTCGAGCGACAGTACGCCGGGCGCGAACAGTGGGAATCAACCCGCGGGCGTAACGTGTGCCCGAGGCGGCTTGCAATTCTCAACTGTGGGCGGAAGGGATCGCGTGCGGGAGGGCAGAGGGGAGAGGAAGTAGGAAGCAGGGAACAGGGGGGAGAGCAGGGTGTTGTGTTGTTTGCGGCGATTTAGGAGTTTGGATTCTCTGTCGTTTGGGCGTACCATAACAAAATATATATTATATGTTCAAACACAGCAAACTAATTTTGTGGCACCATTTTAATTAAACAATGAAAAATCTGGAAAATTGAAGTGTAATGATTGAGGTTTCATATATATAGGTAAAACTTCGAGAATCCTTGAAAGAAGGATAAAGGAATATACGAGATATTTAAACAATAATAGTTTCTCGGAGTTTGCCAACAATTTGTTAGCGTTCAGTTGGACAAATTGGAAATCTTAGAAATTAGAACGAGCGTAAAAAACTAACTAACTAACCACCACGCCGTTTCCCCGCAGGGGTAGGCAGAGAGGACGGACCGCCAAACAATTCGATCTTGGCACACACTTCTTGCCCCGTTAAAATTCATACATCGTCTCATACATGCTCTTCTATTATTCCGACTCTTCACATGGCCCGACTCAAGTATCTGATTCACGTTCATTCACATTCGTGCCATGTCTTCCTCGGACGTCCTGGACTTCTTCTACCATTCACATTTGCATCATATATTCTCTTTACACTCCTTTCCTCGTTCATTCGCTCTACATGCCCAAACCATCTGAGCGTCCCTTTCTTAATCTTACTCATTACGCTTACATCAGCCTTGCATTCTTCGCGGATCTCCACATTTTCACACAATCGTACATGGTTTTACCACACATACGCCTCAGGGATCTCATTTCTACAGCATTCAGTCTACTTTCATCCTTCCTCTGCCAGTTTCATGCCTCACTGCCATACATCAGGGTAGGTACCAGCACTCCATTATGGACGGCTAACTTCGCTTCTTTGGACAGTTTTTTGTTGACGCCATTGGCGTTCAGTCGTCCATTAATTTACCCTTCTTTCGATATCTCTGTCAGCCTTCCCATCTCTCATAAACATACTTCCCAAGTACACATACTCATCCACCTGCTCCAAATACTCATCATTCACAACTATGTTCTACATTGTTTTCATACTCTTTCTTTCAAACACCATGACTTTAGACTTACTCACATTCATCATTAACTCATTCTTCATACATACTTCGTTCATCCTAGACAGGAGAGACTGTAGATCTTCCATACTGTTAGAAATCAACACCGCATCATCAGCATACAACAGGCAACATACTTCCAGATTACTCAATTCTCAAACAGTTAGTGCCAGACGTCAAGTTTAATTTTGCTCCGTAAAAATAGTAGAATAAAACGCAAAAAAATATATTTTGATCATTAAAAACTGGTGTAGCAGTGCATCACTGTGCTGCGGTAATTCTGGGGCTAATATTATGTACGTACTGAACCATTTTCATAAGAGAAACTGATTTTATAAAGTCAAATAACTGTGATTTTGATTAACTTGTATGGTTTACCTACGTATGGTATATTTATGCTACCTTTCAATAGAGGGCAGTAAATACCTACATACAGTAATAAAATTAATTAAGTTACTCTACTGATCAACAGATGGCAATGCATGCGTAATCTGCAAAGAAAATATTTTATTACAACTATTGCCCAGTAGATGGTGATAGTTATAAAAATTAAAATAATATTTAATTTAAAATAAAACAATAACTTTGTAAACACCACTTTTATTTTTATACTTTATGCCGACCGGGTTTCGCTACAACCGTAGTGAATAATACATCAGGGCAGTATAATACTATACTAACATTAGGTTACATTTGTGTTATAATATATATTTTACCAAAAATGGGCTGGGCTGGACTCGTCAAGTGGAGGAGGAAGAGGGAGGCATAGATGGAGAATTGGGAAGGGAACGGACGTGTTCTTTATCAATAGGGAACAATCTTAGTATGGGACTTTTATTTATTTTATTTATTTAAGTTTTTATTCCAGCAAGACTGGGAGGGTAGTGCAATCCCAGTCTGCCATATTACATAAACAACTATAAAAGAAAAGAAAAAAAAAGAGTTTAAATATTAGGTAGGTACCTAATTAAAGCATAAAATGAACACAAAAAATAAAAAATAAGCATAAAATTAAAATAAATAATAAGTAGACAGAATTAAAAATAAAAAGATATTTTGGGATCGTCCATCATGGAGGTCGCCTCATCATCTGCATCCATCGCTCATTTAATGGGGAACTGAGCCACTCGGATGCAGCCACGACAATGATATTGGTTGAAGTCCGTATCCTGCTCCAGAAGCTGGCTAGTCGGTGGCGAAGTAAGGCTGGGAATGAGTGCACCCTCCCCTCGGTGAACATCGTGGAGGCACTGCAGAACCTCGGTAGTTGCATAAGTTGCCTGTATGCATTATTGTAGCACACCCTCAGTTTGTCCCATTGCGCTGCTGGGTATTGTGTCCACAGTTCTGACGTGTACAGGGCAGTACAGTATGTCTTGAATAGTAATTTTCTGACATCTTCGCTACAGTGGTAGAACCGCCTTGAGAGCATTCCGGCCCGTATATTAATTGCTCTTCTTTGTCGTTCCATATCTTCTATATCCTTCATGTCTTCGGTTAGGATATGTCCCAGATACTTAACCTGTGAGGCCACAAGCAGTTCAATTCCTTCTAGATATATTGGAGGAATATGTGATGGCTCCTTATTGTGTTTGAAAGCGACGATGACTGACTTTTTAGAATTGTACAACAGGTTATGAGAGTTTGCGTACTCTTCGCATATTTGCACAAGTCGTCTCATCGCTTTAATCGAAGGTGCAAGCAGCACCATGTCATCGGCGTAATTAATGTTGTTACTTCCTTGTCCGCAGATATGACAACCGATTCGTGTATCGTTCAACTCTTGTAATTTAAATTAAGTTAAGTTGGTCAATTTAAATTAAGTTGGTTATTTACTACCTTACTATTACAGCCTTACTAAAAAACCCAGAGAAAATTTTATTCAATTGACAAACGGCCGCGGATGTGAAAACATTACTAATTAAAAATTTGTTCTTTGAAAGAAATACACATGGTTTCCACGGCCTGAGAGGGTAGTTTATCTCTGTTTTAACCATTGATGTCCGAACGATATTTGTAATTTTTCCATAGTATTTTGAATGTTCTATATATTTCTTATTTTTGAAGGTGTCGTAAAAACAAATACCATTTATAAAAACTAGATAAAATTACCTTTTAGATTTGAGTATTTGAAATACACTTTAGCTTTCAAAAACTACCATATTTTATGATTCAAACTCGGAAAAACATGGAAAAAAATTTCCTCCCACAACATTTTTGACCAAAATGTAGAGAAATTTAAATAAAATCAAAATTTAAAAAACACAGTCCTTTTATGTAATAAATTTGGAAGGAAACTATCACCTCACTTTTTTATCGTGTATACAATAAAAAAATAATAAAAAATTTCAAAGTTTTTTTTATTGCCAAAAAATAACTTAGAAATAATACCGAAATTTAAAACAGATTTCTTGCATCTCTAAAGACGTTAATTTTTTTGATACGTTTACGAACACATGTATTAGATTTTAATATTATAAAAAATTATCACTTTTAACAAATTCTCTTAAAATAAAGATCTTAAAATGAAAATTTTATCTTAAGTAACCTATAAAAAACAATATTCTGACAGTTCAACTTTGAAAGTACGGCGTTTGTACAATAACTTGATTAAACTGATGTAAACCACACAAATAATATGGTAAATATATCAATTATGTGAACAGAAGAGTAAATTCGACACTACAATAGAAATTATTTAGTAAAATCACAACATTTAGGCACTAACAAAATTTTCCATATCCCGCCATAAACACACCGAACTGTTTTGTCATCGCGGGCCGATATGCACAGGTGCACCAATAATGCCCCTAGCGGAGAAGAATTAAAACAACATTGTTTCCTAGTAAATTAAAACCATATACAACGTTGTCACATCTTCAATGCGTTTTAACAGCGTGACCACGAAAGAAACGTTATTGGTAATAAAACGTCTTTTAGTGTATACGAGCTCTATTTATGTTATTGCAATAACACAGTTAATCGGTCGCGCTGTGGTTTTTTTTTTAGTAAGGCTGTTAGTGTTTATGGCTTTCCTAAGTTCAAGTGCCTCTAAATTATCCAACCTTACACCGATGTCGTTTTTATGAATAAGTTTGGCGCCAGCGTTTTTGTCAAATTTATGATCGTTTTCAATCAAGTGGTTTGCAAATTCTGAAAATCCAGAGCTGTGTAAACATCGAAGATGTTCTTTGACACGGGTGTTTATGTTGCGCGCTGTTTTACCAATATAAAAAAATTCGTAATCGCTGCATTGAAGTGAGTAAATTCCCGAGTGTGATAAACTGTCTTCCTTATCCTTACCGTTCATTAAAAGTTTGCTTATATTATTATTAGTGTAAAATGCTGGTTTGATTTCTGATGGGAGATTTTTAACACTTTTTTGAGAGAAATTATTGATGTACAGGATTCTACGCCATTGATGAGGTTGATTATTATTACTTGGTATATTATTATTATGAGGTGGACTATTGTATAAAAATTTACTAGTGGATAATTTTTTAAATTTTTTATTTAGAATGTTGTCGACTATATTTGGGTTGTAACCGTTATTTATTGCGATTTGTTTGATCGTAGATAGTTCTAATGCAAAGTTGGTATTTGATAAAGGGACTGTAACTAGTCTATGTGTCATGGAATGAAACGCTGAATGTCACATCACAAAGTATCCGCTTCATATGAACAAATAAAATAATATTTATTTATTTTTATTAAATAAAAGTTAATAATTTAAAATGACTTCCCTAACTCCAGAAGAGAGGTTAAAAAATGCAAAAAATTTAATGAAAATTTTTAAAAAGACATTAACATCTAACATCTTGTCAAACGATCAAAAAACCTCCCTAACTGAGGCAATGTGTGAAATGTTGAACCACATTGAAGCCATGGTCCAAGAATACAAGGCACCAACTACCAAAGAAGGGGAGGGACTCGACAGATTGTATCAGTCATTGTATAAAATTGATAAGAACATTGAAGAATTAAAATTAAATATTGAGTCTAAATCGTATGCTGAAATTACGAAATATGGTTAATCTATTGAAGAACCAAGTAAATGTAAAAAACATGAACCTGTCATCATTATTAAGCCGAAAGATAAGGATCAAAAAAATATGATAACAAAAGATGAAATAAAACAAAACATAGATCCTGTTAATTTTGGTGTTACTGGAATTAGAAATTTTAAACAAGGGGCAGTAATAGTGGAGTGCAAGAACGTAGCTGCAATACAAAAGATGGAGGAGCAAATAGTTTCAAAGATAGGTGACAAATATGATGTAAAAATCCCTCAAGAAAAAAATCCACCTGTCAAAATTATAGGCTTAACCGAAAAATATTCTTTTGAAGAAATGGAAAGGAAAATTAAATGACAAAATGAGTTTATTTTTGAACAGCACTCAAAAATAAAAGTAACATTTGTAAAAGAAACAAAAAATCTACGAAATCAAACAAACTACACCATATATCACAAAACTGTCAAAGTGAGTACACGTATCCCTTAACCTCTTCATAATAATATTATTAAATACTGTTTATACTAATAATAGTGGCTTAAAACAGTTACCAGTATAGGTTAAAGAAAGTGCTATTTAAAATTACATAAACATACTACCTATTACAGTGTTAAATATCAATTTTATTATTAAAATTATATTCTCGAATATTGCTTAAAGCAAAAGGCGAAATTAATCATAAAGGTGCCAATAATACAGTGCGAACTCTGCGGCAGGTACCTACATTAAACCTTACCTGTGCAGTACCTATTCCAATATAAATCAGGGGTGTTACACTGTGCGGTTCAAAAATATTAACGAAAAGTTTCAGATATCCAAATTAATATGGAATCCATTAATTTCGTCACAATTGCAAAGGAAGCAGTTGACAAACTAACAACTGTCATGATGAACCCTAATAATAAATTTAACAAAGAGCAGATTGCTAAAATAATTCCGGAGTCCAACAACATCATGGCTTCAATTTCTCATATGGCGGCTATAATGGCGAAGTTGGAAGGTGAACTCGCCGTTTACAAAAACTTGTCTCAAAATCAACCGACTCAAAAAATTCCAGACCTTTGTGAAACCATAATGGAATTGGAAGAAAGGAAGGAAAAATCGAAAAATGCAATCTTTCTAAACGTACCGGAAAGTGAGTTGTCTCAAGAAGAAAATTTGACAAATGACTCAAAAATAATAATATCCACTATCAAAAAAATTGATGACATACCAACACAAAATCTAAAAATATACAGACTTGGTGCTAAAAAACCTGGAGTCATCAGACCAATTAAAGTGGAATTTGAAGATTCTTTCCAAGTAAAATACATTCTTCGGAATAAATTTAAAATTACCGATGGAATAAAGATAAAACCGGACTTGACAATAACTCAACGAAATCACATGAAGAATCTGATAATAGAATTAGAACAACGGAAAAATAGCGGTGAAACAAATCTCACGATAAAATATGTTCATTCTATTCCGAAAATCGTTCAACAGCATACACCAAAAAACTACACAATAAACTAAATCAATGTTACCTATATTATCAAAACGTCAGAGGAATAATAATAATAATAATAATATATCTTTATTGAACAAAAAAAAATGAAGATTTATAACTACAAAAACAAAAAGTACATCATAAGTACAGTAAAAGTACAGTTTAAAAGTTGCATACGTACGAAAGTTAATATCAAAAAACAAAATACGTATATACAGTAGGTAATTAAAGAATAGAGATTTATAATTATAAATTTAGGTTTCTCATAACCTGCCTCACTAGGCTAGCCTGTGTTGAGGCAGTAATTTTATGTCAATTTATTATACTGTGAACATACCTACACTTACATTAGAATAAAATCACACAATAGAATGGTTGCATTAATAATAACAATAACATTGGTACAATAATAACAGCATTGGTTCAATATTAATTTCGAATTTGGGTGAGTGATTTGAATTCGAACTAAACTGGACACTCTCAGACTAGAAATAACTACTTCAATATTTGATGTGTTGATTTTCACAGAAACTTGGTTACATCCGGATATTCACACTGCAGAACTAGGAATGTCAAGATACAACGTTTTCCGCCGGGATAGAAATCAATCTACAAACGATGACATTATAAACAATAAAAGAAGAGGTGGTGGAGTTCTGATTGCAGTGGCGAAAAATATTGTCTCCAGACAGTTAAATACAAAAAACGTAGAAATAGAGCAATTATTTGTTATGATTAATACAGGTAAAAACAGAATTTTATTGGGTAATGTGTACATTCCGCCTAAATCGGATATTAGTATTTATACTAAGCATTTTGAAGATATTGAAATTTTACAATTAAAATATCCAAAAGTAAAAATAATTATAACTGGCGATTTTAATCTTCCGAACATCATTTGGAATCAAAACTTTATGGAATTGACAGGTATAGAAAACGCTGGCTTGTCAACTATAAACAAAGAAGTAATAAGCATGTCAAATTTTATAAATCTAACACAATTAAATAAAATTGAAAATTGTTATAACAAAATACTGGACTTGGTATTTTCAAGTGATACTTCAGTAACTGTAGTAAAATCAAGTGAAATAATATTACCTGTAGATAACTATCATCCTCCATTAAATATTAGCGTATCACTAAATAAAATACCAAATCTACAGTGCAAAAAATCACTTCACAATTTTAATAAAGCTGATTTTAATCATATTAATGAATTGTCGTTATTTGTTTTTGGGGTGTTATGCCGTGTTGCGGTACCTCCTTCTTTAGCCAACGTTTCGGACATCGTTGCAGTGTCCATCATCAGGGCAGATCCGGCAGATCCGGTAGATAACACCCCAAAAACAAATAACGAAAATGCTTTTGGCCGTGAAAATCTTAAAACTTATCATATTAATGAATGCTTAAATGCTACTGATTGGACTTTTTTAAAACAAGAAAATATTAACGAAAATATCAACGTATTCTATAAAATAATTCACAATATCATAGAAAAAAGTGTGCCTTACATTAAATGTAAAAATAATGTTTTCCCTCAGTGGTTCAATAAAGATTTAATTGACTTGACTCTATTGAAGAAGAAAATACATAAAAAGTACAAAAATTCTAAATCAATTAAAGATTATATTCAATTCAATTCAATTCGACGCCAATGTCATGATCTTTCTAAAAACTGTTACAAAGAATACTTAAATAATGTGGAAAATTCAATTGCAAATAACGACATCAACACTTTATGGAAGTACTCAAAGTCATTAAAAAGAAATGAAATAGATATACCTGCTAGCATGTTTTATAACGGCGTAAATGAAAATAATGCAGAAACTATTGTTAATTTATTAGCTTCATTTTTTAAAGATGTATACGACAACACAATTGATAATAGTGAAATTCTTTTTTTTTCATCTAACATCAATTTACAAATTTCTAACATTCACATAGATATAAATGAAATTAAAACCCATATTAACAAATTAGATGTAAAAAAAGTTCGGGTCCTGACAAAATACCACCAATTCTATTGAAACACTGTATACATGCCTTGTCGTATCCCCTCTATTTAATTTTGAATATGTCATTGTCATCGGGATATTTTCCAATTGCATGGAAAAATAGTTACATCACACCCATATTTAAAAAAGGTGACAGATGCGATATACGCAACTATAGACCTGTGTGTATACAGTCAACTATTCCAAAACTTTTTGAAAAAATTATTTTGGATAAAATTATTTTTAAATTAAATGGGATTATAACAAGGTTTCAACACGGTTTCATGAAGAATAGATCAACTCTGACAAATCTACTGATATATGAAAACTTTATAGCGAATGCCTTTGCAGATAAATGTCAAGTAGATTCGATATATACTGACTTCAGCAAGGCGTTCGATAAAATTTGTCATAAAATATTGATAAATAAATTAAGGAGTATGGGTATAACCGGGAACTTTCTTAAATGGGTAGAGAGTTATTTAACAAATAGGCAACTGTTTGTAAAGTTAAATGACGTAATATCGAATGCCTTTTCTGCCACTAGTGGTGTGCCACAGGGCTCCCATTTAGGACCAATACTGTTTATTTAATTTATTAATGACATTGTAGACGTTTTTTCCGATGTTGATATCCTGTTATTTGCTGATGATTTAAAATTATATAAAAAATTAAAAATGTTTCTGATTGCATAATTTTACAAAAAAATTTAAACAACTTGTTTAATTGGTGTATATGCAATAAACTGGCACTTAACATTAGTAAATGTCAAATAATAAGATTTTATAAAATAAAGAAACCGATCATTTATGAATACAATCTTTATGAAGACAAAATTATATTAAACTCAGTAGAAACAATAAATGATCTAGGTATTATTTTTAACTCAAAACTTACATTTATTAGCCATATAAATAATATTATTAATAGAGCAATGAAGATTTTAGGATTTATTATTAGAATAACAAAACAATTTTGTAACATTGATACTATTCGCATTTTATACATAACGCTAGTGAGAAGCATTTTAGAATATAATTCTACGATTTGGGCTCCACATTAAAATATCCATATTCAAGCGATTGAAAAAGTCCAGCATAGATTCCTTAGGTATATTAATTTTAAATTAGGTATTCCAAGAGAATCCGTGGACTATAATTTGTTATTAAACCGGACTAATCTCGTAAATTTATCAGATCGCAGAAAAATCTGTGATCTATTAATATTATATAAAATAATTCACTCGGTCCTGGATATCCCTGATTTAATAGAACTAATACGATTTCATTGCCCTGGTCGCGCTAACAATAGACTGACTCTACCGTTCTACTATAATAACACACATACATTATCACATTATTACTCACCAATCAGTCGATTACACATTTTGGGAAATGAATATGCTAACATCGGCGACATTTATTTCTTAAAATTAGCGCAATATAAACATGCACTCAAAAATTATTTTTCCATAATGTAACTTTATATACGCAATATGGACATGCTGAAATGAAATGTGATATTTCTCATTGTTCTTTTTTGTTATTTTTTGTTGTGATACACAAAATAATTGTATGTTATGTATTTTAAAGTTTAAAACTACTATTATGTAATGATATTATTTTTCTTACTCTATTATATATTATATATTATTTTGTACTCTATTATATGTTTATTTATAAAAGGCAGTATAGCCGTTTATGTATTTAAAAAAAATAATAATAATAAAATTTAAAAAAAATATATGCTGACGTTGACGGAAAGACATACCACAGGATGTTAAAGGAAGAAAAAATAAATATTGGATGGGACAGATGCAGGGTCTTTGATAATTTAAATATCATGAGATGTTTTAAATGTAATGGGTTTAATCACAAGGCTATAGATTGCAGAAACCTAAAATCTTGTTAAAAATGCGCAAAACATCATGATGTTAAAGATTGCACCGATGAGGATATTCAGTGCATCAATTGTATAATGACTAGCAATAGATTAGGACTGAAACTAAATAGTGGTCACTCAGCCATGAGCAAGGAACGCCCAATTTATAAAAGAAAACTAGAAGCAAAAATGAGCAGAATCTCTTTTTTATAAAAAAAAGTTACGAGAAAGATGAAATTATGTACCTGAATATACAAAGCATCATGGCACATTATGCGAAGAGGTAAAAATACTTTTAGAGGAGAAGAAACCTTTTATGCTTATGATGAGTGAAACACATGTTACTGAAGATATTCAAGATAGTGAAATTAGATTTGAACATTATAATACCATCCGTTGCGACTCACATAGTCGACATACAGGAGGAGTGATGATTCTCTTAAGCAATAAAATTCCATATGAATTAATATCGAACAATCAATTTGAAAAAAATTGTTGGATCTTAGCCATCACCATTAAATCAGGAACCAAGAAAGGTGTATATACTGTAATTTATAGATCACCAAACACAAGCAAGTGCGACTTTTTAACATATTTTCAAAGATGGTGCTTGGAAAATTTACAAGATGAAAATATAAACGTTATAGCTGGAGATTTTAATATAAATGTTAAAGCAAATGCAGACATATACACAAAAAAACTGAAATCTATTATACAAGCTGCAGGGGTGAAACAATTAGTCAAAGATTTTACACGAATTACAAATATCTCAAAAACGACGATTGATCTGGTAAACTCAAATAAATTCAACTTAAATATTAATGTACTAGATAATCCTAAAATTACCGACCATAACATCATTCAAATTCTAATAAATGACAGAGAAAAATGCAACCCCAGTAAAGAAACACAAATAACAACATTTAAAAATTACAAAAAATACAATAAGGAAATTTTTATTCAATCCTTAGAGACTATTAATTGGAATGGAATAAATCAAATGGAATATAACCAAAAAGCTGACCAGATGATATTAAACTTAAAAAAATCTATTGATAAAGTTGTTCCAGAACAGAAGATAAATAAAAGAAACAATAATAAATGGTACACAAGCGAACTACGTACAATGCAGCACGATAGAGATGCATTTTACAAAAGAGCATGCCTTACTAATAGTATTACGGATTGGGATATCTACAAAAAAGCGAGAAACAAATACTCCAAAGACATAAAAAGAACGCATAATGAGTACATAAAAAATAAAATAAACTCGGAAGAAGGGGATCCCAAAAAAATTTGGAAAAGCATAAAAGAATTACTACATGGCGAAAACAAAGACGACATAAAAATTGTAAACTTTCCAAAAGAGATAAACGAAGAAAACATGGCTAATAACTTTAATAAATATTTTATTGAAAGTATCATTCAAATTAACAAATTAATACCCAACATTGCTGTTAACCCCACAAATGATAATATCGACCCAAACAAAGAATCATTGGTCTTCAGAAAAATAAATGCAGAATATTTATTTAACATTTTAAACAAAATAAAATCAAAGAATAGTTCAGATGGATTAACGATTAGTAAAATAAGAGATGCTTTTCCAGTAATTGGATGTACTCTATTAAATATTATCAATGAGACGATTGAAGAAGGAAAATCCACAGTCATGGAAACTATCTACTATTATACCGGTTCCAAAGGTTAAAAATACCAGAAAATGTGAAGAATTTCGACCAATCAACACCTTACCAAAATATGAGCAGATTCTTGAAGTTATAATAAAAGAACAAATTTTGCAATATCTAGATAAACACGATATTTTATACCAAGAGCAATCAGGGTTCAGATCTAATAACTCATGTGAAACAGCATTAAACGTAATTGTCGAAGAATGGAAGGAAGGAATGAATAATAATAAATTTATCTTAGCAATATTTTTGGATTTTTAAAGGGCATTCGAAACTATAGATCGAGACATACTAATAAGAAAGCTTAAAGAAATTGGTTTCTCATCTGTAGCCATTAAATTAATACAAGAGTGAAAAATGAAACAATATAACTTTGTATAAACCACTTATATAATTTGCAAATCCGACCGGTTTCGGAACAAACGTTCCTTCGTCAGGGAAAGCTTATACTAGTTTAGAACAATGTTTTATTATTTTATTAACAACGGCTCCACCCCTACCATAATAAAACATTGTTCTAAACTGTCAAATTAGTATAAGCTTTCCCTGACGAAGGAACGTTTGTTCCGAAACCGGTCGGATTTGCAAATTATATAAGTGGTTTATACAAAGTTATATTGTTTCATTTTTCTATAATGGATAACCACAAAGTAATAGCTACATTCAAAAATATAATACAAGAGTATTTGAGAGACAGAAAGCAGGTAACAAAAATAAATAATCAATTTTCAAAACCAATGGAAAATAAGTTAGGAGTACCACAGGGATCGGTCCTTGGACCTCTATTGTTCATACTCTATATTAATGACATGTTACGACAATATATGACAATATACAGTGGTACAATACAATAGACAATGGTATGACAATATACAGTGTTAATTTCAAGCGACCTCCCAGGTAAGTATGGTCCTGTTTTCATTAAATTTTAGGCAGCATCGCGTTCATTGGTCAAAATATTGTACACATATTTTCGTATCGGTGATCAATGAACCGATGTATGCAATTTTTAGCCATAAGTTGTTTATAATTGTTTGCCTAGCTTGTAGTTTTTAGATTTTAGAAATGTATTATAAGTTTGTACAGCGCCCTTGAGGTGATTTTTCACAAAAACGGCGCTATATAAATCATCCAAATATTATTATTATGGTGAAAATATTTTCAAAATGCATAGTACGACTATTTGCCGATGATACACTAATATACTTAATTGGAGATAACTATGAAGAACTAATACACATTTTAAATAATGAACTAAATGATGTATCAAGATGGCTAAAAATAAATAAGCTTAAATTAAATACAAAAAAAAACAAAATGTATGGTGATTGGATACAAGAAGACATCCAGTGAAAGCAAAATTAAAATTGTTGGTGAAATTATTGAAAATGTTACTGAAATGAAATACTTAGGGAGTTATATTAGATTCGAAACTAAACTTCAATAGACATGCTGAATACACCCAAAAGAAAATTGGCAAAAAGATATCTTTTTTTGGAAGAATTCGGCCAAAAATTTCTAGAAAAACTGCAATCACCATATACAATTCAATTATTGCTCCACACTTCAACTACTGCTTAAGTATACTTTTCTTATGTAACGAAAGAGAACAAAATAAGTTACAAATTCTCCAAAACAGGGAAATGAGAATAATTCTTCGACGAAACAGATTTTCAAAAATTATTAAAATGTTAAAGGAACTAAATTGGTTGACCGTGAAACAGATGCTGACCTTGAACACGATGGTATTTATCCACAAAATATTGAACAACACGTTACCAAAATACTTCTCAAATAAAATTTTATACAATAAAGACATTCACAGATATAACACAAGGACGTGCAAGGAAATTAGGCTACAAAAAAGGACAAAGCGAATACGCAGAACAGTCTACTGTACAAGGGAATGAAGTTGTATAACACACTACCAGAAACTTTAAAGTCCACACCAATTGGAAAGTTCAAGATGTATTGTAGGAGCTACATAAAACTTGAAAAAATATAGTGAATATGAAATATTATTATCAATTAGAAATTTGTAAACTTAAATGTACAAATTACTAAAATAAAAATTATTATTATTATTATTTAATTTCGCGCCCAATCCCATCTCTTTCAATTCTTGCATACAAGTATCCATGTATATATTCAATAACCACGGTGACATTACGCAGCCTTGTTTAACGCCTTTAACAAAGCTTTTAACGAGCGTAAAAACGAATTTAAATATTATAAATAATCAGAAAATATTTTATACTGACCCATTATTAAACTTGATCCCCTTGTAAATTATGTCTTATTACACCCTTCCCACTGCCAGCTTTCCATTGACAACGTTAGGTCTATTGTTGTCATTTTAGTTTAAATAAACACTGAGGAAGTGAACATCGCTCACAAAACATGTCGGTTTTTTATAAACACTTGGTTAAAACAAAGAAATCTATTAATTTCGAATACAATATATACCGTAAAATATTAGGAATAAAAATTATCAATAAATAATGTACACACAATGTTAAAACAAATAATATAAATATTAGATATTTGTAAAAAGCATTAACTTTGTGGTTCGCCATAATTTACAATAAAAAAACACATAAATTTGTTTAAGACCACTTTTATTTCAAAACACTCTACCGGTTTCAGAAGCACCCTTCCTATGTCAGGATACTGATAAAAATTTAGGTAAATTACTAAAAAACACTAAAGATAGAGATCATAAATTAAGCCACTCAGGCATTTACCAACTATGTTGCAATGATTGTCCTTCGTTCTAGATAGGTAAAACAACTAGAAATGTAAACATTAGAATCACAGAACATTTAAGATGCTTAAATAATAATGATTTTTCAGCGTTTGCTAATCACCTAATTTCCACAGATCACACTTTTAAGTAAGGACACAGGGGTTAAAATTCTTCACCGTAACAATAAAAGCAAAAAATTAGATAATTTGGAAGCACTAGAAATCAGAAAATCCCTAAATAATAATGCTAGTATTTTGAATAACCAAATTAATTTATCTTTCAGTCCCATTCTAAATATTTTTTCCAATTAACCGCACCTCCCACTCAAACACCTAACATTTGTATATCTGTCAACATTCTGTATCATAGTTTAGTTATAATATTCTCCTGACGAAGGAAGGGTGCTTCTGAAACCGGTAGAGTGTTTTAAAATAAAAGTGGTCTTAAACAAATTTATGTGTTTTTTTATTGTAATATAAATATTCCTTGACTTGAAGCATTCGGTTCCTTGCATCATAAGGAAATCCAATAATAAGATAAGTGTACCTACCTAATCAAAATAATTTCTATTGGCATTGTAGAAATGCAGGAGATAAAATAAAATATTTCCATAGACATAAGAAAAATCATATTACGTATTCTGTAGATCAATCTTCAACGGCAGATCCATCTTTGTTTGGGGATATTTGATATTCTTTTGAAGTATCGTTTGCTTGGTATACAGTACAATATCAAGATATTCCATATAAAATATTAGATATTCAGAAAATATTATTATAAGAATGATGAAATATTTCGATAAAAATCAAATTTCAGGGGAAGGAGAATCAGGGGAAGAATTCTAGTAAAAAACATTACGACTGAGCACATTCATATGTGACAAAAAAAGTTTATAATATTTAATTAAATTAAGACAATATTAGCGAAACTCAATCGAAAATGTGGAAACAGAAAAATCATAAAAATATATTGGCACCTCAGGGAATCGAACCCAGGACTTTCGGCTTTCCGGGCCGCGGCTCTACCAACTGAGCTAAGGTGTTCCTCTCCGATTCGGTCACTTTTAAAACTGTATCATAATACTTCGACTAAAAACCACCAACATTGTCTGCATTTTCTTAACGCCTATTTTATTTGTTGGTAGTAGAGCTGCGGCCCGGAAAGCCGAAGGTCCTGGGTTCGAGTCCCAGATGTGCCAATACCTTTTTCAGATTTATCTGTTTCCAGATTTTCGGTTGAGTTTCGCTAAAATTGTCATCATTTAATTAAATATTACAATTTGAGGTTTTACTCAAAAAAGTTAAAAATAAAAATAAATAAATTTTGATTTTGAATACAATATTATAATTTTTATTGTAGTTTTAAATTACATGGTTTAAGCATAGGTACATCATCATCATTCGGTTATACGAAGGTACAGAGGATTTTGAAGTGAGAACTTCTTTAGCACCGTTGTAATTTGAAACTCGATGAAACGAAAAAGTGACACCAAGAACCAAACACATACACATCTGTAGGATTTAGCCTGCGAGATAATGAGATAGTATAATCGGTCTCCTCTTTGTGCGGTGCTTCGTAGCCTCCCCACTCTTGTCTTCTTTAGTTTTGTGAAGGTTTCACATCTACCGCGTGGCAACTGCACACTTGTAATTTTGGAAGTGAAAACTTCTTCAGCACCGTTGTAATTTGAAACGCGATGAAACGAAAAATAGCGATACTAAAAGGAGACAAACACAGCAGGTGACACAGAGGGTGCCCGGGTTTATGGGGATCGGGTAAGACTGGTTGAGGGAGACCTTTTGATTTCTCCAGCCGGGCTCTCTCGACCCATCGCCTTGCACCGCAGTGGTAGGAATGGATTCATAGTGTACTACTTCCGTCACTCTTGAATACATTGAACCCCAGATTCCAACCGAACATTCATCCCACTTTTCTTCCCTTAAAAAGATCCTCCACACAGCATTCCCAAAAATGACAGGCTCCGACAGAAATTGTTTTACTCGGGGCCTCCTGTTCGGAGCTACTGTAAAAAAATACAGCTTACTAACTGTCTAAATAGGTTCCATGACAATTGGTCCCCCGGCGTACTTATATAAACAAGGAAAGTAGTGCCGAATAACAAAAGAGTAAAACATATTTTCATTAAAATCTGCTTCTCTATTTACTGTATGTACCAGCGCATAAGTACAAAAAAATCAAAAATGTGTATAAATTCCTATCATATTCATACCAACTTATTATTAAGGGTGTTTTTGAAGTCCAACTGAATATCTTTTACGTTTGAAATTGCTAAATAATGCAAAAAATTATAATTTTAGAGTAAATATCATTTCGAGGAATCAATTGTCGAGGGATCGACTGTCGGGTCACCGTCTAAATATTATTATAATAAATACTCTCGCTAGTAAAGAAGTAATCAGGCGGTTCGTCAATTTATTTTCAAGTATAACAAACTCATCTAAAGCCGCCATTGTTCACGCTTTTGCTGCTTCCATTTGCAGTTAAAATATTTCAGATAAAAATAATCTCCCGACAGGATATTCTTTATAGCCCCTTAAAAATCAGGCGCTAAAAAAATAATCGTATAAATCAGTAGTAAGTATTTCGAAAAATAATCACCAAGTATTTATTTAACTGCAGAATTTATTTGGAGGCGCTTACAGATTAAAAGCTCGTAAAATCTTAATGGTCTCATTGTTACGTCGGCTTACGACTTACGAACCTGTTATATTATTATTATCTGTAACTTTTTCAAAGTGGATGAAAAGGCAAAGTGTGTATTATTAACAATGTTGTGTTAAATAGCGTTCAAAAGAAATTGTATCCCTGAGGCGTACGTTTTCTAAAAACACATACGAGTAGGGATGCAAGATTTAAAAAAATATCGATATCGATATATATCGAATTAAGTCGATATTGACATATCGATATATCGGTTTAGTAGATTTATTTTTATTTTTTTTTTTATTTAGTAACTATATAATATTTTTTACATTTTTATATGAAACATGTTAGTTAGATGTATATATAAAATATATTCGTAGTCCTCCTCACTAGGAGATCCTGTGCTGAGGGGGACTATGCTTTGGATAAGTTTTTCAGCGACTTCTATGGTTTAACTTCATTGGATAAGGTTTTCCAGAAACTTCTATGATGTTTTAAGTATACTAGTAAGTTCATTTTCCGATAGATTCTTCAGCCAACATTTAATGTCCTTAATGTAGCTATTTTTTTTTTTTATTTGTTTGATACTAAGTGGGAGTTTGTTATATAACTTTACTGCTAAAAATGCAGAACTTATTTGACCAAATGAAGAGTTACACTTTGGTATATTAAGTATGTCTGTTTGTTTAGCTCTGGTTTTATGAGCGTGTGAGGTGTCTGCCTCTGAATCATTTTTGTGGTGATGTACTAGAATGTTTTTGGCATAGATTTTCTGTATGCTTGGAACATCAAACCGTTTAAAAATTTCTGCTGTTGACGTCCTTATGGGGACCTTTAGAATGGTCTTTATAATGCAATTCTGAGTTATCTTAAGTTGTTTTAAGTGATTAGATGCTGCTGAGCCCCATCCTATTACTCCATATTCCAATCGAGAGTGGCATAAAGCATAATATACTCTCTTTAGATCCCTCATCGACAAGATGTTTCTTAATTTTTTGAAGAAGTAGATGAGTTTTGTTAGCTTTTTTGAGGTAAGCTCAATGTGTGAATTCCACTGTAGATTTTCATCAATTTCAATCCCAAGATATTTAATACTTTTGGTTTGGGTTATAGACGGGCAGGAACATTGTGGAAAAGTATTTTGACATTCATGTAATTTGAGGGAATGCACATTCATTGGTTGTCCTCTTTTGTTTTTGGAGAAAGTTAGATATTTAGTTTTACTAACATTTAATGTAAGGGAGTTTACTTTTAGCCAGTTTTGAAGTACAGCCAGGCCATGTTCCGCCACCTTGTAGGTTCTTGTCCAATCTTGTTCGTGGAATATAATAACAGTGTCATCTGCAAAGCTCTTTATGTTTCCATTAATGGGAAGATTCATAAGGTCATTTATATATATCAGAAATAGTATAGGTCCTAATACGCTTCCCTGGGGGACGCCGAATTTAATTGGAAGAGATTTGCTCTTTCTTTTACCAATTTGTACAATTTGTTCTCTTCCGGTTAAATAACTTCTAAGTAGGTTTAGAGTTGTTTCGGTTATTCCATTTTTTTTTTGTTTTAAGTACAGTATTTCATGATCAATTGTATCGAAAGCTTTTTAAAGATCAATGAAAACAGCTAAGCATTTTTTGCCTTCATCCAGTTTTCTAATAATTGTATTAGTTACATTAGCTATAGCGTCAACAGTACCTAGGTTTTTTCTAAAACCATACTGCGTAGGTGATAATATTTTATTGGTATCCAAAAATGTAAGAACTTGTTTTTTTATTACTTTTTCCAATATTTTCGACAGAGGAGTTAAAATACTAATTGGTCGATAATTTGAAATATCATTTTTGGGACCATTTTTATATAATGGTATGATCGTAGCAATTTTAAGACAAGCGGGAAAAAAACCTTTAGATAATGATAGATTTACAAGGTATGTCAGTGGTTGAATTAACTCATTTTGTAGGTATTTAATTGATTTGCTTGATATCAGTTCATTTCCCGATGAGGTATTTGTGTTTAAGGAGGTTATAATATTTCTTATTTCATCACTTGTTATCTTGACTATATTGAGGCTGTTTTCATGATTTACATCATCATTCCTCATTGTTTTTTCGACAGTAGTAGAATTTTGTTTAATTTTATTTGCAAGGTTAGAGCCTATATTGCAAAAGTAGTTGTTTATAAAGTCAAGAAGTTTGTCTGGGTATTTCGTAAAAGATGTGGGAATCTCATCAATGTTTAATTCTTTAATGTTTTTGTCTTTATGCGAGGCTTTAGTATTTGTAATTTCATTTATGATCTGCCAGAGTTTACGGGAATCATTATTGCATTCATCAATTTTGTTTTTATAGTATGTTTCTTTAGCACAACGAATTACATTTTTACATGTATTACGATATCTTTTGTAGAATCGAAGTGTATGGACATCATAAGGGTTGATTTTTACTTTTCTGTGCAGTTCATCTCTTTTTCTGATCGAGTTTATAATATTCTGACTGATCCATGGTTTAATGTGAATATTTTTATGAGATACTTTTTTATCTGTGGTTTTGGTGTTAGATAGAATACTGTGCTGTATAATTTCTACAAAATAACTCCAAGCAGTATCAGTATCATCTTTTTCCAGAAGGGTGGTCCAGTCATTCATTGTTAACTCCCTTTTGACATTTTCCCAATTTGTTTCAGACTTCGTTAAGAGTGATTTCATATTTAGGTTTACATAAGAGTTATTTTTTGTTATAGATAGAATTATTGTGTAATGGTCTGTCAGTGTGGTAGTATAAATAATGGCTTGAGTTATTTTATTAGTTTTACTAAAGATATGATCAATGCAAGTTTTGCTATCATTAAATACACGTGTAGGTTCCTCAATTAGGCTTTCATATCCATGGTATGCAAGTGTCTGCATGTAATCATATTTTTTTGGGTGGCCATTTTCAAGGATATCAATATTTATGTCACCGATAATAAATACATCTTTAGTGTTTTTTAGTAAACTCAGTTCAAATGATAAGGAGTTTAGAAATGGCTCCAGATTTTTTGTAGATGGAGATCTGTAAATTGCGAGTATTGTTGTATCATTGCCGATTGATATCCTTAGACAGTTCGCATTATTAATACCGATCTCTATGACATCAGCTTCAATATCTTCTTTAATATATACGATGACACCATCATTTTTGGTATTATTGATAATTGTAGAGTAAGGGACATATTTATCGATTTGTAGAGGATAGAACTTATCAGTTAACCAACATCCAGTAAGAATAATTATATCCCAGTTAAGATTTAAACTTTTTATCAATATTTGTAGTTCGTCAAAGTTTTTATTAATACTTCTAATGTTTTGATGCATTATGTTAAAATTATTTCTTATGGATGATAAGTTAGGTAAGTTTGTTGTTATTGTGTTATCCATTTTTGCCATGTAAATTAATTATGTTTTTATATTACTTACTAAATTATTTTCACCATATCATCAAGGTGCTTAATGTAGATTATTTTATCTTCATGTTTTTTACGAATCATAACTTTACCATTTTTTATATATCGATATCGATTTTTTATATATATCGATATATTTTTTAAAACTTATAGAAATTCAATATCAAACGTTTATCGATTACGTATGTATTTTTTATACTTACCTGTGTGAATAATCGCAAGATTTGGAGAGCTGGTATATAAAATGTGTTTTTTTCCATAAATTTATTTAAAAAAATTAATTCCAGTTTTTTGTACCAGCTATAGAGCTTAAAATTAGTAGCTTTGACAGTCTACTTCCTTGTAGCCGGTTTCTGCTTTGAGTAGCGGCTCTTGCATTTGAAAGAAGACGTTCAGGAGGGCTTGTTGCCACAATTGGTATATGACTCGTTGCCACTTTAAAAAGATTGGGATATACACCTTGCACCTCGTGCCATGTTTCAAGAATGTTTACTTTTAGAGTATTTACAGGAGCAGAAAGATATAACGTAAGCTCGCGTCACCGTCAGCTTTTTTTCTTTTTATTTGCGTGTGAGCCAAAGATTTATGGTTCTCTCACCTACCACAGATTAGAGTAGAGAATAGAATCAATTTTTTTTAAAGTCAGTGTTGTCAGTAATAGCATTTTACCCGATCTTGTGGGTATTTTAGTTTGGGCGGGTTTTTCGATTTCGATACCATATATTGAGTTTTTCGATATTGATAAATCGATATTTTTAGGGGTCGACATATCGATGTTTATCGGTTTTCTGATATATCGTTGCATCCCTACATACGATTACCTACAAGCGTATTACAAATGAGATACCCGAAAATAGTGTAAACTCGGTGTAAGCGTAATGAACAACATTACTTAGGAGGAGCATTTGCGCGGCCCATTTCATACGAAACTTAATTTTGTATTTCAGGTCAAAATACCCAACAAAACTAAAAATATTTTTTTTATTCAAAAGTTATATGAAATAACTAGTAAGGAAATGTGCTATTTTATTTATTTTAATTTTAAATGATGATATACCTACAGGTAATTATTCAGTTTTCTTCATTTTTTTGAGTTTTGTGAGTTATTTATAATTATTAAAAAATATATACTGGCTTGTCTTCGGTGTTAATATAATGAAAAATAAAATAAAACATCGTTAAAAATGCGTTTTTTGGGTGGTAAATTTTAAAATTTTAATTTTTGTTCTGACGTTATTATGTAATTTATAATTTGACTTTACATCCATGAAAATGATTTCTTTTATTAATTTTTATGTTTTATTTAACATTTTATCATTATAAAAAAATATAGTAAAATTATTTTTTAAACGTTTTTAATTTTATCATAAATAATTGGCCAAGTTTCCTCTAAAATCTGGAAACATCTATAATACATTTTATTAAAGCAAAAACAAATAAAGTAGCTCATATTCGTACTAGATATTTGATATACATTTTTATTATAAAAATAATTTTTTTATTTGGTTGGATATTTTGATCTCAAATCCAAAATTAAAATTTAAATAAAATGGGCCGCGCAAACGTTCCTCTTAAGGGATGACTAATGTACAAGGATTGCATGGCATTATCAGTGAATACTTAGGAGTGGTAAAAATCACATAAATAAGAGTAACATACGAAGTATGAATGTACAACTTTACCTAAAACTGCATATAATATGAATCATCATGTACCACCTAGCTAACATGTACAAAACCTGTCAATTTGACTGTCCTAGAACGGGAGACCTTCCTAGTTGGACAGTCAAAGCCTCATTATACTGTCAATATATTTTTATAACAAACAAATAAATAAACACGTAAGAAAGAATTGTGATACGTTTCAAACTATTTGCTAACCCCAATAAGGAATAAGCGTGATGGGTAGTTGGTCAAGTATTTTTTTATGAAAATAAAAACTAATTAAAATTATAAATTTAAAACAATTAATGATAAACATCTTGCAAAATAGAATGATTTACAACGAATAAAATACTCAGTAATAATAAATATCTAATAATAAATCATTTACAAATTAAAAGCTACTTCGAATGGCACATACCGTCCACAGATAAAAGCCGGCGAAGAATTGTACATTTTACACACGAGAGGATAGAAAACACATGACAAGGCGAGATAAATCACACCGCGGATTTTCTTACTAATTAGAAATGTCTTTTGATATCCCGGCATTATAATCCATAATTCCAAATTATCATAAGCAGTGTTCAGTGAACTTTTCATTGGTAAGTAAGTTAGCATCCGGCAGTAGTTGGAAAGGGGCAGGCAGTGGCAGTAAGATTGCATGCGCTGGAATGGTCAACCGGCCATTGTTTGTGTAAAATACAATAATTACTTAAAACTTTATAATGAGTGCCTTTATGCGCATAAAAAGAGCAGTGCATTAATATTCACGCTGCACAGCTTAATTTATCACGGTCTATGGACTGTTAACAGGTTTATTGCATTGAATAGTCCCGGGGAGCCCTTGGATGCAGACCGCTTCTCAAACTGCACATTAAATGTTCCGATTAACGAAATTAATATTATTCTTGGAAACTAGAAACTATTTGAGAATCAAATCATTCGATTGATTCAATGATTTGGCAGGTTGGAAACAATGCGACGCGACGGGTTGGTCTTTAATTAATAAACTCACAAACCATGAATACCGTTAAAAATGCGTGAAAGATTTAAAGTTTATTTTTCTGATTCTCATCATCGCACTAAAATTGTGTAATTTTATTATTTTCATTAATGAAAATGAATTTTAAAAACGATCTAAAACCACACATTCCGAAAACTGGCTACAAAAACTACGTCATTATGACGTAGAAACCGCCACTGGCTGGTAAGATGGCTGGCACCGACGCGACGCACAATGGGTGGATGAACCCGAAAGTTGGCATCAAATCAGTGGTTGTGATAACATCAAATCTTTTTCGATTTTTAGTTCCGTATGGACAGGTTAATAAAAATAAGTGAAAAAAATGTTGGAAAAGTCACACATATTTAGTACAAAAATATAAATTTGAAAAATATAAGATAAATTAAATCAGTTATAATGCTCACTTTATTTCACAAGCTATTTATTTACAGTTACACACAGATCGTCTTCATCATCTTGTGACAATATACTATCGTCATCACTGATTGGTTTAACTACTGAATCATTCCCGGTAGTCGTATTAGGGTCTGATCTCACTAAGAGAATCGATGACGTGCTGCTGAACTTGTATTAAGCGCTCAGCAGTGTAATCTAGCAATTTATTGTTGTAATTTCACTTCCGCTATTCAGATTCGGTGACCGTTATGAAGTCACTTAAAGGGTAACATATTATCATAGCTCCTTGTCAATTGTAAGGAAGAAAATACCTCTTTATCCTTTTTCCTTATTGGTAACGTCTAAGCTTGATATTTACAATCAAAGTGAGTGCTTCATCATCACTCAATATCTTTTTGTTTTGGGTTTTATCGGTAAAAGCTTTTCTATACTTCTTTGCTCTGGTCAGCGTACTTAACGTGACTTCTTTGACTACAGTCGATGTTGTTGCTTTACCTGCCGACCAAAAAATCAAGTGGGTAGCAAAGGCTAACTCAGTACTACATATTTAAGATCGCAATATCGTTTTTTGACGTTTCGCATGCATAAACGACATATCAAACGTCAACGTGGGTCGAACTTTTTTTATTTTATTTTTTATTTTTTTTTTTATTTCTGGTAAAGCTTTGTAATTTTTTCCTTGTAAGGCCTTTCAAGCCATTCTTTATTATTTAATATTAAGGTGTTATAGTTTATGCGATACTTCAACTATCTGGTTTTAAATTTACAGCAGAATACAGCTATTTCATTAAAAAAATATTTTTGATTCAGAAGGTGAAAGACAATGTGTATGAAAGAGGTGTTTTTTCAGGAATTTTACTTTTTATACAAATTTCTTAACGCCAGAGTTCTTCATAATTAAGTATGATTAGAATCTCGTACGAACCACTTCAGAAATTGTACCTAAAACAAAATACACTGATAATAGTACTAGAATCGTTTTTCTTATGAAAACCTGCAGTCCCCACTTTCCAGTGCTATAATTAAGAAAAAGGTGCACGAAAGCAACTTCTTACAATTAAGTCTACCAGCTAAGATAATGAAGTATACAAAATAAAGTAAAATATGACGGAATCTTGTGGAAATTTTAACTATTTGCCTCGATGTTTAAGATATTTACAAAAAATATTTCATTCAAATCGGTGTTTGTTTTAATTTAAATTTTTGACTTATCGTATGGCTTTCTCAATAACTACTATAATATAATAAAAGTACACACCATCAGACATCGTACCCATATTGAGTTGGATCTAAACACTTGATAGATTTTGCTTTATTTAAACTTGAAACGTATTGAAATTTACGCAAAAACTGACACGTGAAGGTCATGTTCAAACTGATCTCTTTCTGTCAGTTTCGCGATAAGTGCGACAAGCTTCGGAGGAATTATAAAGAATGTAATGAACTTCAAAACTAGCACTTATTTCATAGTAAAGAATACTTGATTTTCTGAATTTCTGCCAACGCGATACATTAAGCCATCCCAATTTGCGACGAGAATCGTAAAATGGCTCATTTTAAATCGCTAATGAAAAATTTATAAGTCTACATAAAAATAAAATTAAAATATCCTTCACTATCCTGGTGTTTTTTTTATAGGTGATAAAAAATAGTGAAAATACCGTTTTTGGGTGGAATGCCGTTTCATATCATACTAGTAAAATAATTACATTGTCACTTTGATGCACTTATGGATGCACATGTGGATATACATCAATATACAAACATATAGAACATCGAATGATTCTTGGCGAATCTAAGTACCTACTGTCGAATAGTCCCGCTTCTAAGGGAACGCCTTTATTGGATCTCCTCAAAGAATATTCAAGATATGCTTAATGACTTTCCAAGCGTTGCAAGGAATGGCGCTAGCCAAAGATATTGAAATATAACCTATATATCGGAACTATGTGTCCGACAAAACATAAGCGATAGACATCTAAGGTCAGCCGATCTATTAGATGTTACCAATCGTATAATCGTTTAATAATTTTCAAATAATGTTCTCATTTCTGAACAGAAACTGCCTCCTTTTTTATAATATATTTTAGTTTTATTGTTCTTATTTTGTCTTGTGATACAATGGCAACCTTATTGTTTATTATTATTGTCCCGTGCTATAACAGTCTTATTTTTTTATCTTTTATCACTGCTTTGTATATACATACTTTATATTTTTTGTTCCATATTATTTGATCAATATTTTGAAAGGACTGGTAAGGACCACTATAAGAGTAATCTTAAGAATACGACCACTGAATACTAAATTATTACACTTCAATTTAAATAAAACAACACTGCGCTGTAAAAATTATTATTTTTATTATATACTTGGACGATATTCACGTGATCGTTAAAAGGGAATATTTATTAAGAAAAAACAACTTATACATCGTTTTGGTTATGATATCACATTTATTGGTTAATTACTCACCCAGAAATATAATGATAACAGTGATAACTTATCACTTGAATGCATACTCAATGAAATTCAGTAACATAATTTAACTTTTCTATTCGGTTGCATACAATTTAATAGGCCGTATGAATCAATTGTGTACGCAATTGTACCTCTACTTACATAATAGTCTTAGATGTAAGTCACTAGTAATAATTGTAAATCTTAGTTGTAAGCCAGTAATTTTATTATTTTATGTATTTATTTGTACAGCGCCCTTGAGGTGATTTTTCGCGAAAACGGCGCTATATAAATTAGCCAAATATTATTATTATTATAACACAAAAAAATACAATAGTCAAAAGTAAATAAAAGTTGGTAAAAAACAATGATCTTTTTCGATTGATTTTATAATACCAGTATACATATTTCTACATTTTGATATCGATAGCAGAAGTCCTAGAATTGAACAAGACTGGACCACCGTCAGCCCAAAGGTTGAGAGCCCCTGACTAACTATAGCTGGCACGCGACATATGCACCTTGCACTCGCATTAGTTATTCTTGCTTCTCCCACATACGTGTATTTATAGCATCCCCGCACGAGACACGCGATCTCCGACAGAGGTATTCAAGGTAGGGACTAAGGACGCCACTGAATTGCCGAAACATTCAATTATAAATTACAATAATATTCCCGGTGAAGTGCAGCTATTAGAGATACCCGTTTTGATCTCACCTGGTTTATGAACCAGTTAAAAATAATTGATCAATTTAAAAGTAACAGTTTTAATGGTTAAATAAAATTGTCGGTGTCAAAAGCACGTACGAAATAATAAGAAACTTATTACTGCATTCGGAAAAGCTTTCATTAATTTTTAATACAGGAAATTGGATGGACACGAGAAAACAGTATTGTATTGAGAATGACGAATCTGATAAATATGTTAAAAAAATTATAATAAAAATATAGATCCGGTTAAGAAAAGACAATCCAAATGCATTGTGAGAGCTTTCATGCAGAAAAACCTTCTTTATTAAATACTTACACCATTACGACGGCCTCCGTGGTCGACTCTGGATAAGGCTCTTGACTCGAGATCCGAAGGTCGCGGGATCCAATCTCGACGTGTGAAAATATTTTTTTTTTGATTAATTTGTGTTATTTCACTATTAATTCATTAAAAATAATACATAGTGTATTTGCGGTACGTTTCAGAGTGGAAGACACTCTCATTATCGCCCTGGTGTAAGACCACCATTCAGAATTGGAACGTTGCTTGAAATGGCTTTAGCCGTGTTTGGTCACCAGATCTGAATAGCTAGATACTTCCTCACTTTCCTCTTACCTATATCATCCCCTTCCCACTACCTTCAGCCTCACAATATACCCCAATTGGGGATGCCATAGTCTCACTGGCATCAGACGGGACCAGCTGAGAGTCTTGTGAGGTATTCATATAAAAAAAATCATGTAACGTAATAATAATACGTTTAATATTAGCTACAGATTGGGATAAGCAATAAAATCATCAATCGAACAGTATTGATAGGCTTGCGTCTGCGTGGTTGAATTTCAGAACCTTGCTACGAGTGCATGTCGGACGCCACCCATACGCGCCGCGCCACAAATAACATCTTTAAACAAAGCGACTGTTATAATTCGGTTTCGAATTCAAGAATTCGACACAAGATGTCGCTACTTCTGTCAGCAGCTCGCATGTGTACGTTTCTTCCCTAGGTATAATTACTATGGATATATAGAATTTTAGTATCTTTCCGGATATGGAGAGATTACATATGGCGGCATTGCCTGTCACGGTTTCTTTAACTCTGCGACTAGCTGTCACTCAGTCACTGGATCACAGTTCACAATGGATCCGAGGAACTGGTTATTTTTGGCACCAGTTCTTATCGGATAATCGGATTTATAAAATGGTTACCTACACTCGAACTGGGCGAAGCCGAAGTGCGGAGCGGGTTTTTAACTGCTAGTAATAATAAACGCTGAAGTGTACTTTGAAATAGCTACATTTTATTTTTGTGTTACAAATGAATGAAACACATATTCCTGACACGATTTTACCCTTCGCAGTAGCAACAGGTGATAAATGATTGTAAAACGATATACCTGATGGATCTGAATCACAAAAATGTCATTTGCTGAACAAAAAGTAAGGCGGTACTAAAGTCAGTTCATTCTTTCTTTTACGACTCGAAGGCGCGCACTAAAAGCTTGGGGCATCGACCAACTGGTATATGGATGGGTCGGGGCCATTAAAGTGTAGGATTTTACAAGGGGTTTTTGTCGCATTGGAAGTTGGACGCCTTAAAGTCGACGTTATCCGCCCAACAGGTGCGCGTCACTCCCTTTTCTCCCGACGCGCATCGTCCGCCAAATGAATATAAATATATATAAAACACACACTTGATTGTGAAACACCGGCCCGATTTTAAAGCGACAGTGTTATTTTGAATTATTTTTAATTAGCACTTCTAATATTAGATTTTATGAAGTAAGCCTTCTTTACGCACGCTTGACTTGGGGAATAAGCTGGCGAATGTATGACGAGAGCGTTACGAAAAGAGAGGCGAACGGTAGTTGAGAGGGAGATATAAGTTAGTGAAGATAGAAAGAGAGAGAGTGACGTTTCGTGTATTACTGTAGGGGCAAGAGAGAGAGGTGCGAGCACACATTTTCTTTCTCTCATAACTAGTTACGTTTCGTATATCTAAGACACAGTGCAGGCCTATTTTCTGTATCACACTGTAGGAGCAAGAGAGAGCCGTGCGCGCGCACATTTTCTTTCTCTCTTTCTATCATATAGATGGAGCAGAAGTTTTACTTCAGTCGTGTGGTCTAAAGCACACTCGTTTTTTTTTTATTAGCACTTCAAATTTTAGATTTTTTATTACGTTATTTCCACACACAAGGCCCTGAGGATCAGGGCCTTTGTCCTCAATGGGGATGCTGTGTGGAGGGTCATTTTAGGAAAAGGAGAGTAAATTCTGGGAAGGAAAAAAGTATGAGGGGAGGGTAAGAATCAGGGGTCCAGTGAGTCCAGGAGCGACGGACGTATGAATCTATCCCTCCAACTGCGGTGCAAGGCGACGTTCCGAGAGAGTCCTGCTGGAGAGGTCAAAAGGTCTCCCCCGATCTCCCCTTGGTCTCACAAACCGGCCTGCCACGCACTTTGTGGGCAGACACATTTCCTACCAAGATCCGGACAAACCTCACTACATGAACCCGGGCACCCCTGCTAAGCCACCAAACGTAGCGAAACACTTGGGCTGATCTAAAGCAGATGTGTTGGTTATCCAATTAGTGGTTCCCAGGGCGGCGGTACCCATATCCGCCTCCCAAATTGAACGCGATGATATACTCTCATTTTATCAGCATGGTGTTAGACCACCGCTCAGAATCGAAACGCTGTTAGAAATGGCCTTATTCGTGTGTGATGACCATATCTGAATAATCAATAAATTCCCAACCCTCCTCTTCTCCATATCCTTCCCTTTAACGCCCTTTATCCCAATTATACGGGGAGAAGTTTCGATGTACACGGTACTTTTCAATGAGATTATTTCTGAATATGAGTGCTAAAAATAATCAAACTCGTTAAACATATATAATATACTTATAGATCAAGAGTGTTTTACAGTAAACAAATAACATGTTATTGATAAAATCTCGAAGAGGTTGCTAACACGAAATTAAGGAGATTTTATTGAAGGTCCAACTAATATTGACTGAAGAATTACGACTTGGCAGACTGTGAAAATACGACCAACATATTTGCTCCAGCCACATATTAGGAGGCACGCTGTCAAAATTTCAAACATGATAAGAATAGTCAAAATTCTCGAGAAGGGTTTTGATATTTATTATGATGGATAAAGAAAATGTATCATTGAAGAAGAAGATATTACTAATAAATCTAAACGAAGCTTGAAACAGAACGGGCGTTGTGACCCTGTAAGACAAGAGATCCTGGGTTCGAGCCCCAGTTGCGACCGTTGCCTTTTTTTATTTTTCTGTGTCTGTTCTATTTCATGTTTCGTTTAGATTAGTTAGCATTATTTTCTTCTTCAATGTACAACCTTCAAAAGTAATGAAAAGGTTATTTCGATAAAAATCGATAAAATAGTCAAAATGTTGTTTTATGTAACTGAACTTAAAATAATTGATAAAAATATGTATGTTATATACTGAAAGAGAAAAAGCAATATAATTTTTTTTTACATTAACCGCAACAGGAGGCCCATAAGGAAAATGATCTCCCCCAGACCCTAAGTCATATTTAGGGATTCTGTGTGGAATGTGGAGGTTCTTTTTAAGAAAAGAAAGGAGAGGAAGTTCTGGGAATGAAAAAGGTCAGAGAGGTGGGTATAAATCTAGGGGTCAGTACACCCATGACGGACATATGAATCCATCGCCCCGGCTGCGGTGCAAGAAGATGGGACCAGCTGAAGAAGTCAAAGGATCTCCCCAAATCGGCCTCTCCCCATTCGGTCCGCCACGCAGCTAGTGAGCTAGCACTTCCAGCGCCAAGACCTGAATACACTTCGCCCGATGAACCCGTGAAATGAACCAGATCACCAACCATAGCAAACCACTTTGTGTGACCTTTGAAAGAGGTGTTGGTTATCCAATAAATGGTTCCCCGGGCGGCGGTATCCATACCCTCGTCTTTGCCGCCGGAGATTTGATGAAACTGCGGAAAACCGATTTCGAACGTAGAAATATTTTTTTTATCCTTATTTAGACCGTCTATCTGTCATATTCGCCTGTCGTTGTAGAATAGGAAAAAAATTGAACAAACATAATTGAAAATCAAATTAATAAACGATCTTTCAAAGAAAAATGCAATAAACAAAATTAATAGAAAGATCTAATATTGTTTTCTGAGATAGTTGTTGGTTGAAGAGTAATCTGGATTCGAATCTACGAAATTGATTAAAAACAAGAAAGACAAATTAGTAGCCCGGGGACATAAATCTCAGGGATCGATCTCGAACAACGCAAAAGCGGCAAAGGGGGCGATGAAAGTAAGTATTAAACGATATAATAATCTTATAATATCATTATTATTAGGTAATTAAAATAAACCACTCTAAACTAAATACTTAAAATAATATTCCGACAACGTATGTATAATTCATACAAGTCTCATAGAAAAGCACCTGCTAAAATATTTAAGTAATACCTACCAAGTATTCACTAAACAATAATTGGAATAATGATTATTGAAAAGTTGCCCACAAATGACTATAAAATAGTTACCCAAAAGCAATACAATCAATTTGAAAACAGCTTTATGATGCGGCGAGTCATCAACGGGGTGTAATTTAATTATGATAGTTAAATTATTGATAGCTGTGTAGCGGCTTACAGTGTTCAGAGTAATAAATAACTTAAATACAGTGGCATTTGGTCAGGCACACACAGGTACGTACCTAATCCCCTACCAGCCAGGGCTCAAGGAAGGTAAAAAGGTGATTCTGTCATTACGACATAATGAGTGGAAGGCGTATGTTTGGTAAGACATTTGGCATGTGAATGTGGATGTGGGGAGGGAATTTGGGTCAACCACGTTTGAAGAAACCAAAACAGGGCTGAGTCCTAATTCGAATCGTTTTTTTTATCGAACTCATTTGTAAAATATGACAGGTGGCAATAATTTATTATTAAAGGTAGCGCTTTAGCGGATTAAAGCATAATAGATATTTAAAAATTTGAACAAAAAAACTCACTTTATGCTTACGCATTTTAGGATAGAAATAATATGTAATCTTGAACGTACCTACCTACGTTTATTTATTTATGCCCTTAGGACTTTCACATAAAACAAGTTTTAATAAATTGCATTATTGCATTAAAATCATAAAACGTAATAATAATACATTTTATCCTAACTGGTGATCGGACAACTCAGAATGAAACCAACTCAGAACCTCCTTTGAAAGTCATTATTAAAAGTGATGAAAAAAATATAGAAAAAATTGGTTAAACAGATTACGTTAGTTTAGGGTTATGGGCTATTTGAAAAATATTTAAACTGGTGTTAAGTTGACTTGATTCTGAGTTGGCATGGAACCATTCTAACATATGATTGGGATACACAATTCACTTTGTCCATATTGGCACTACAGCACACAATATAATATAAAAAAACAAAATGAATACTCGTACTTACAACAAATACAATGAGGAGAGAATAGAAAAAAGTATTGATACCTCAAAAATCAACATTAAATGAAAAAATGCAAGGTATATGATGGTAAAGATTTACATAAAAAGTATATTATAATAAAACGAATATAAAACTTTATTCCACTTAATTTTATTGGACCGTAACCGGTTTCAGCTCGTCAAAGCCATCTTCAGACTGGTACAAATATTTCCTAGTCTACGGTTTATATACACAACATATTGGGGAGGGGGAGGGGGGTGGTCTACAAGGATTTTAATCAATTACAATAATTATATTTGTTGCTAAGTCATTTTAGACTATCGAATTTCTAAATATTTTGGTTATTCCAGTAAGCTAATTACATTGGGTTTGCAGCTCACTTCAATGATGATTAGGGAAAAACCTTACAAGTAATATGAGTTACTAATGACCTAATTTTATTGTCAAATCGTTATTATATTTATGAAGTTTGGTATTTTTTATTGCTTTTTGAAGGGATACGTATTTACATTGGAGTTGAAATGGTCTAAACTAACTACATATTTTAATATCGAAAATTATTATGAAAATTAGACTGGATACAAAAGCGGGGACTTAGCAAATGAATCTAATTGCTTTATCTTTAAAAAGTTACTTTATGAAGGGGTACATGTTTACATTGGAGTAGGAATGGTCTTAACTAAATACCTATTTTAATTTCGAAATTATTATGAAAATTACAACGGATACAAAAGCGGAGACTTAGCAAATGATTCTAATTGCTTATTCATTACAAAGTTAGATTCTATTTTTTTAGTTAAGCGGGTAATTTCTAAAGATTCTAGTCTATCCAGTTTATGACCTTTATTGCAAATATGGAGAACTTTAACATCTCTTCTAACATCTTTAGAGATGTTAAAGTTCTCCATATTTGCAATAAAGGTCATAAACTGGATAGACTAGAATCTTTAGAAATTACCCGCTTAACTAAAAAAATAGAATCTAACTTTGTAATGAATAAGCAATTAGAATCATTTGCTAAGTCTCCGCTTTTGTATCCGTTGTAATTTTCATAATAATTTCGAAATTAAAATAGGTATTTAGTTAAGACCATTCCTACTCCAATGTAAACATGTACCCCTTCATAAAGTAACTTTTTAAAGATAAAGCAATTAGATTCATTTGCTAAGTCCCCGCTTTTGTATCCAGTCTAATTTTCATAATAATTTTCGATATTAAAATATGTAGTTAGTTTAGACCATTTCAACTCCAATGTAAATACGTATCCCTTCAAAAAGCAATAAAAAATACCAAACTTCATAAATATAATAACGATTTGACAATAAAATTAGGTCATTAGTAACTCATATTACTTGTAAGGTTTTTCCCTAATCATCATTGAAGTGAGCTGCAAACCCAATGTAATTAGCTTACTGGAATAACCAAAATATTTAGAAATTCGATAGTCTAAAATGACTTAGCAACAAATATAATTATTGTAATTGATTAAAATCCTTGTAGACCACCCCCCTCCCCCTCCCCAATATGTTGTGTATATAAACCGTAGACTAGGAAATATTTGTACCAGTCTGAAGATGGCTTTGACGAGCTGAAACCGGTTACGGTCCAATAAAATTAAGTGGAATAAAGTTTTATATTCGTTTTATTATAATATATTATAATGGAATTCCACCATGAAATATCACTCTCAAAAATAGAAATACATAAAAAGTATCTCACATTACTATGTAATACAATAATGTTAACGAAATGAATTATCAGTAATTTCTTAATAAAATTTCCTAAAATACCAACGGAATTTAACTTATTTCCAAGCCCATGTAGCTTTTGGATTGGAGAATGAATGAAATAGTTTGTTTTCGACGAATAAATGAAGAACAACTGTGGACGTCTAGTGCTACGATTTGGAATGTTATTAGCTTTGTTAAGTCAGATGCATCCATTGAGCCATTAAATAATGGTTTAAAAGTATCAAATCGCAAATTTTTCTTCTGTAAGTCGGTTAAATCAAGCAATTTAATAATTAACATAATTAATTTGTTCAATGGGTGTGGATAGTTTGAAACTGAAGAGCTTTAGAAATGTGTGTTGAACTTTCTCAATTTTTATTTGGTCTGCTTTATAGTATGGTGACCAAATAGTGGAATTGTATTCTAAATTACTTCTTACTAAGGCAGTGAAGCCATTTTTAAAAGATTAGACCGACGTAAAATATTTTAATGTTAAAATAAATCCCAAACATTTTACAACCTCATTTCTTACATCGTGAAATGTGAAACAAAATGATAGATATTTAGGCATACCGATAGTTAAAACCTCGCCCAATTTCATAATATAGACAAAATCTTATGAAATAGGCGTTAAAACCAAAATCTCGGAGGCTGGACAAAGAGAAATATAAAGAAAGGTTTTTCAAAGACGATAATTAAAATATTCGTGAATAGATTACAATGACGAAACTTATTAGAAATATATTTTATAGGCGCCATGTTTTATTTTATTTTTTATTTTTTATTAATAAAATTCCTTTGTTCAGAGGAGTATTTCTCTTGAGTTGAGAAATCATTTATTTGATGATAATATAAACTTGCTGGTTTCTGAGGCTTTGGTTAATACGTACAAGCGTCAGGCGAGATTAAAGGGATTTATTGGATAAACACGTCCACAGCCAAAGGTCTATGTATTAAACTATAACTTATATTAACATTTTTGTAGTAAAAACTATTCTCAAACGTCTAGCACAAAAAATGTTACACGCAGATTAAATAATGATATCCAAATTTATGAGACGGTTTCTATTTGCGTGTGTCGTTGGTGGGAACTTCCTAGGTTTTTCCCAGACAAATAATAAATATAAGCATACATTAAAAAAAACTTACATATATCAACTGGCTGGTTCTAAAATACACAATATTTGACTAGAACCATCGTAAAAGGTTTTCAAAAAATTTCACGAGCACTTGCAAAATAGTTGTACCTGCAGAGTATGATATAAAGACATAAACCAAAATGATGTGTGATGTGTTATCAATAATAATAATAATTGGATGATTTGTAGAGCGCCATTTTTGTGAGAAATCACCTCAAGGGCGCTGTGTCTATAATTTTATTATTTACAAAGAGATACTTACCTGGCACCTGGCAGATCACTTCATATAATATAGGTAACCAAAATATAACATGAAAGGTAATGAAAATGTAATGATCGTTCTGGATTCAGTTAAAAACAATATATTTTTTTAATGATAGTTCCACACAAGAGGCCCTGACGAAAAAATTTCCCTCGGGGCATATGTCACCTTTGGGGATGCTGTGTGGAAGGTATGAATGGTGGGTAGGAATCTGGGGGTCAATTTGACCAGGAGTGACGGACGTATGAATCGATTCCTCCCACTGCGGTGGAAGGCGATGGGTCGAGAAAGTCCGGCTGGAGAGGTCTCCCTTAAGCAGCCTCTCCCGGTCCGACCCGCCACGCAATAGGTGGGCAAACGCATTAGCCACAATCTAGACAAACCTCACACCTTGATCCCGGACCCCTGCTAAGTCAACCACTTGGGGTAACCTGTGGCAGGGGTGTTGGTTTTCCAATAAATGGTTTCCCGGGAGACGGTACAAACACACGCCTCCTAAATTGATACACCCATTAAGCGCGCATGGAGCTATTAGCTTTGATGTTTAAGTACGAAGTTGGAATGGCGTACCTACCCCCAACATTATTTTCTCCACAAGCATCGTGTTATCACGCGTTGGCCCACAAATAGCACTTGTCCGTTTGTTGATAGTGACGTGCATTTCCTGAACTTTGTAAAACCCTTCGGACAAACACTTTGAACTTGCTAATTTCCTCTCAGTGTAAACACGTCCCTTATCATTCCACCCTTCCCAGTTGCCACATCCTACTACAAGGCCATCGCCCTTTATTCTCCGGAAGCCAGAACGGATTGGAGGGAAGATTGCTGAATAACACCGAAGCACATTTGGTCAATGTGCGGATCTCGGATTAAGATTAGAAGGGTTAATAGCTAGATGAGTAGGCCAGAATTATAATAACACGACAAAATGCCTAAATGTCCTCGCCACGTATCCATTTTGTGAGAATGTTAATGTGTGTGTTTAATAATAATAACAAACATGCCGTACTTATTTCAAATGATTATTACACTTCGTCACATGTGAGAACGATGTACATGTACGATGCTAAGGATTAATTATGTTCTTAAATTAATATCATGATTAATATAAGAGGAACGGCTACGCAGCCCATTCGATCCGTTTTTTACAAAACTTATTTTTTGAATTTGAGGCCAAAATACTTAACCAAACTGAATAATAATGTTTTTAATCAAAAGTTATATTTAATATCTAGTACGGATAATTGCTATTTTTATGTTGGTGTGTAGGTAATTAAATAATTCAATTTTGCTTAATTCTGGAGGCAATTTTTTTTTTAAGTTAATTATATTTTAAAATATATATCATAGGTTTTTTGATTTATTCCATTTTTATTTTATTTTTCATTAAAGTAACACAGGAGATATACTATTAGTAACTTTAATTTATAGACGACAAATTTGCGTTCCGACGTAAATAGGTCTAGAGCAATAATTTTTTTTTTAAATCTTATATTTAATAATAATTTCATAAAAAAATAAATATATATTTTTTTAACGTTTATCATTAACTCTCAAATAATTGCCGAAGTTGCCTGTAAAATATTAAAAAAAAAATTAATGCCTTTCAGTTTATAATTTAACACACAATTAAATAAAGTAGCATCATCCGTACACGTACTTGATATATCTTTTATTTATTAAAATAATTTTTCAAAATTAACGAATTCTGGTTAATAACAAAATAAGTTTGCTGTATTATTTGAAGAAAAATTTTTTCAGGTTTGTTGGGTACTTTGGCCTCAAATCCAAAATTAAGATTTGTAAGAAATTGGCCGCGCATTCGTTCCCCTTAAGAGCGTTTAACCAGCCAGCGGCCGAAAATCCACATTTCGTCGAAAGTTGTTCTTACGATCGTGCAGGGCGGTTACAATAAGAAAGATTAATTATTCTCCGTACCAGCTTTTTAAAATTATAACTCAATATCGATTTTATTTCATTCCAAATTTTATACCTACATCCAAAAATGCTGAAAGGCGTGATGATAAAACTATTCAAATAATGTACTTTTTGTAATTATTTTTTGATTATTTATCATTTTTCAACAATGTCTAAGTTAAAAAAAAAACTTTAAAAAAATCTGAAATATATTAGTTTGTAAGTGCGCAAATAAATACACAAACGGACCAATTTTCGTCAAGAAACACATGTACGTACGTGTTTTTTAATGATTTTATTTAAACTAAAATTAAAATTCTAAAACATGCGATACGCAGATAATGTATTGATTTATTTTACTGCATGATTTGAAATGGGTGTGGTATTTTTTAAATTTAACAAATCTGCCAACGACCTATTGTATAACCTTATTATACTAAAAATAAACACTTTTTCTCAAAATTTAAAACATGAAAATGCTAGATAAAAGAACAATCTTTCGAAATCCATTTATAATTTTTTGTGGAAAAGAGTCAATACTTCTAAAATCTGATTTAAAAATGACATATTTCTGGTTTTCTCTGGTAATACCCTCTTAATGCTACTCTCTTACAAGAGTCACAAATATTAATATGTAAGGAGACGATTTCTTATAAGTAAAATATCATTTGACTTGTAAGAAATTGAAATGGGTGTTATATTGATTTTAAACATATTATAAAGCCCTGTGGCGTATTACACCATGGTAAACACTTCTAAATCCTACCCTTGGAGAACAAAGTATAAAATAATTACATATTTTTGAATGTAGCTATCACTTTGTGGTTATCCATTATAGAAAAATGAAACAATACAACTTTGTATAAACCACTTATATAATCAAATCACTTATATGTGCAAATCCGACCGGTTTCGGAACAAACGTTCCTTCGTCAGGGAAAGCTTATACTAATTTGACAGTTTAGAACAATGTTTTATTATGGTAGGGGTGGAGCCGTTGTTAGTTAATAATGTAGATTTGGTGGATTTTAGATTGCGTTTTATACAAGAAATAATATCGGTAATTTTTTGAGAAATACTAAAGATAAAGACCATAAATTGACTAATTCCGGAATATATAAACTCAAATGCAATGATTGTCCCTCATTTTATATTGGAAAAACAACTCGTAATTTTGAAATCAGAATCAAAGAACATTTAAGGTTTCTTAATAATAATAATTTTTCTGAGTTCGCTAACCATATCATTGAAAATAACCATAGTTTTGAAAAAACACAGGGATAAATATTCTTCATTTTAATCATAAAGGAAAACGTTTAGATAACTTAGAAGCTTTGGAAATTAAAAAATCCCTTAAAAATAATGAATCTATTATCAACAAACAAAAAATATTGTAATATAGCCCAATCATGGATTTGTTCCCCTACCCACCCACTCTACACTAATACCTACCCACCCAATCTACATAATTAACTAACAACGGCTCCACCCCTACCATAATAAAACATTGTTCTAAACTGTCAAATTAGTATAAGCTTTCCATGACGAAGGAACGTTTGTTCCGAAACCGGTCGGATTTGCACATTATATAAGTGGTTTATACAAAGTTGTACTGTTTCATTTTTCTAAAATAATTACATTTTAAATCCTGGTTGAAAAAAAATACCAAGGATATAGTAGAAAAACACGTCGTAAACGAAATCAAGAATAGGAAGAAAATAACAACTTGCCAAGTTAAAATTAAAATAAATGTTGGTTACGAACAAAACTGAAAAAAAAATTGAATCCCAAGCTTTAAGTCTAGTTATATGCAAGTATAAAATAAATTCAAAATAACAAACCATAGAAAAATAAAGTTTCTTCCCACAATGCCACAAACATTCGTATGATGACGTCCCTGAAATGTGTACAAATGAGTTGATTGCCTTGGCCTAACTGTGTCTGCAAAGAATAAGTGTTGGCTAGAAAATAAAAAATCAAACAAAAAGGACATGATTGCAGATTGGGATATTTTTTTATTGTAAACCTACCTTTCCGTCATAAAAAACGCACAACACAGCTGTGCTAAAACGGGCTTTTGTTCGTCTAAGAATGCGTAACAGGTGAAAAGGCGCCTTCAACTTTACACCTGCCAAACAAAGAACCTTCCTTTTGGATTCTTATTGGACCGCCTCGGCTCAGCCCGGGCGGAGGTTCATTTGTGATCGGAATATTAGACAATACGACAGGTTAAAATGCGCACGTGGATTTGTTGTGTCATAACCGGAGTGTGACCATGTGTCACGTTCAATTAAGACTTAAAAAAAAATTAATAGCGGAAAGGCTTTTTTTTTCAAAATCAAGACGTTTGAAAAAAAAACAACAAGATTACTGAAGGTTGAAAATTTCAAAACTTTATTTTATACACTTTCACCTCATTATTCACTTCACTAAAGGTGGCAACGTTCCACCTCGATGGGAAGAAGACCCATACACTATCTTGGAAAGACACTTTGCATACAGCCAAATACCCAATGACGACCCTTGGGAGTTTTATTACTCAGATCGAGATTTGAGATTTTTTAAATTTTTTTAACACAGGAGGCCCTTAGGAAAATAATTCCCCCCACGGGTATGTCATCTTTGGGTTGCTTTGTGGAGAGTGATTTTTAGGGAAAGGAAGGATGGGAAGTTATGGGAATCAAAAAGGTATGAGGGGTGGGCAGGAATCTGTGACGGACGAATGACGAAGGTGCACAAACACATATGTATGCCGCCAAGACTGGACAAACCTCGCCCCAAAAACCCGAGCACCCCTCCTAAGTCACTAATCGTAGCGAACCACTAGGGGTGATCTAAGGCAGGGGTGTATTTCTAATATGCCAATATTTGACGGCCTCCGTGGTCGAAGGGTAAGGGCTTTTGACTCGCAATCCAAAGGTCGCGGGATCGAATCCCGGCAATTCGTATTATTTTACAATTCGTTATTAAAAATAGTATATATCATGTTTGCGACACGATACTTAGTATCGCCCTGGTGGTAGACCACCAGTCAGAATTGAAACGTTGCTTGAAATGGCTTTAGCCGTATTTGGTAACCAGATCTGAATAGCCAGGTACTTCCCCACCTTCCTCTTCCCTATCTCCTTCCCCTCCCCACCACCTTCAGCCTCACAACAGACCCCAATTTGGGGATGGCATAATCTCACTGACTCCAGACGGGAGCAGTTGGGACTTTTGTGCGGTATTTACATTAAAGAAAGTATTCATTACAACTACAATATACCAACTATTTGCCACCTGAATTGATATAATAAAAATATAAACATTAATATTCTGATCAATTTATAATTTTATTTTAAACTAGCTTTTTCCCGCGGCTTCGCTCGCATGGTATTAGGGGATTCCCACTCCGCCTCCTCCACCTTCCCCCTCCACCTTCCCTCTCCCCCTTCCACCTTCCCTCTCCCCACTCTACTCATCTATTAACCCCCCTCTCCCTCCCCCTCCTTCTCCACACACCCCTCCCACACCCCATATCCCCTCCACCTTCCCTCTCCCCACTCTACTCATCTATTAACCCCCCTCTCCCTCCCCCTGCTTCACCACCCACCCCTCCCCCACCCCATACCCTCCCCACTCCACCTCCCGCCACCTTCCCTTCTCCATCCGCCCACCCCTCCCCCCACCCCCTACCTCTCCAAATTCCGTCTCCCCACACCATTTCCCCCATCAACCCCATTCCCTCACCCCCTACCCCTCCCCTCACCCTCCTCCATACTTCCCCTTTCCCCTTCCTTCCCTCCCCCCTCTTCCTCCCCTAACCCCCTTCCCCCATCCTCCTCTCCCTCCCCTTCCCCCCTCCACCAACACCCTCCCAACACCCCTGCCCCATCAACCCCCTTCCCCCCACTCCCTACCCCTCCCCTCACCCTCCTCCATACGCCCCTTTCCCCTTCCTTCCCTCCCTCCTCTTCTTCCTCTAACCCCCTCCTCCTACCCTCCATATTATACAAAATAACGAACAAAAAAAAGAATTATCCGATTTGGTGCAGTCGTTCGGGTTTATGCGCATACTTGCTCTTCTGTGATTCATTTTTAGAGATAGTTATTAAGTATGATGTCAACAAAGCACTCTTTTTTGGGTGAATTGCCTAGTTTAAAAAAAACATCGTTTCCAAGGCGACAATTGGTTTCTGACGTTTACAATAAATCGATTTTGTTAGGGACAGAAAATGTATGATAAATAATTTCATAACGCCAGAGATTATTCATAACGCCAGAGCTTACCAGTATATATAGCCTATAGATCTGGCATATGATGTAGCTTTCTATAAAAGAAAGAATTTTTAAAATCCATTCAGTAGTTTTTGTGTGAAAGAGTTCAAATCATACATCCATACAAACTTTCACCTTTATAATATTAATAGGATATATTTGATTCTTTAATAAATAAGTCCGATCCATAATATATTGAATACATATTTACTAAAGATGTATAATATAATTCTTGATTGAGAAAAGGAAATAACCATTATATCCACAATTTTCTGAAACATCATAACAATAATTCAATTAATACAATGGGTCTAAAAACGGATGTTTCGTACAATGACAAGTAACTTTCCTTGGCATTACATAATTATGGTGTGATCTGATTCTCCGAATGTGAAGAAAGCCTCTATTATAATATCCAAAGGATGGTCACCGCAATAATAAGACAGGTGGTTGCATCCACCGCTCCTCAGATACTCACCTTCTTATCGGGTCCCAGAGAATCAAGCCGCTGTTTCATCAATTGCGCAGGAGGTAAAAAAATCTTATCACTCGGTTTTAATACAGCGCCCAATGAAGGGATGATTGGAACCTTTATAAGGAAGACTTTCTTTAAACCAAACATGTTATTATCATTAAGGACTCAGGTATCAAGAAACAATGCACCGGACATTTGACGTCGGACTTCGGAACACTCGAGACGTGTAAACAGTAGGGTGGGCCGTCAATGTATGAGAGGTTTTATCTCATTTTTAATTTTTATATAAAATAGCACTTTTGGCCTTAAAGCGACGCTAAAATGTGAGATAATTAGGTGATTTTGCGAAAAAAATATAAATGACATGAATGGCCGCGAGGCTATTTAAAAAAACTTAATTTTCAATTTGAGCCCAAAATGTTCCCAACTAAGTATACATTTTTTAGAATCAAAATGTACAGCAAATATCTAGCACGGATGTGAGCTATTTCCTCTGCTTAAACTAAAATTTCTAAGAATCAATTCAACTCAACACCTCTTGAGAAGTCATTAAAAGCAATAATTTTTTTTTTGAAAAACAGCGCATAACCTAACCAGACGGAACCTAGGTTATTGAATTCATTCTGAGTTGTCCGGTAACCAAAATTTCAATTAAAAATGTTTTATTTCACCACATTAACGTAGTTGGGCAAGATTATTGTATTAATAATTACTAAACTCACAGTAGTTGGGCAAGATTATTGTATCAATAATTACTAAACTCACGGTAGTTGGGCAAGATTATTGAATTAATAATTAATAATTACTTAACTCACAGAAGTTGGGCAAGATTATTGTATTAATAATTGCTAAACTCACAACAAAATGTCAAAGTTTCTTCTAATAAAATCACGAAAAATCTAAATATAATACATTTTTTTTATAATTTAAAAGACAAAAAAATAAAACAGAAAAAAATCCATACTAGATATTTGCTATGCATTTTGATTTAAAAAAAAAATATTGTTTGGTTGGGTATATGACGACCTCCATAGTCCAGTGGGTAAGACTCTTGACTCACAATCCGGAGGTCGCGGGTTCGAACCCGGCATGCGCAAATAAATTTTATTTGTTTAATTTGTGTTATTTCACAATTAATTCATTTAAAATAATATATAGTATATTTGCGGCATGTTCCAGAGTGGAAGATACTATCAGTATCGCCCTGGTGTAAGACCACCATTCAGAATTGAAACGTTGCTTGAAAATGGCTTTAGCCGTGTTTGGTGACCAGATCTGAATAGCCAGGTACTTCCCAACCTTCCTCTTCCCCACCTCCTTCCCCTCCCCACTACCTTCATCCTCACAACATACCCCAAATGGGGATGCCATAGTCTCACTGGCTCCAGACGGGAGCAGTTGAGATTCTTGTGCGGTATTCACTGTAAAAAAAAAAAAAAAATTGACCTCAAATTAAAAATTACCCTTTTGCACGAAAAATGCCGATTATTCAGCCGTCCAGTGCGATATATACCACAAATGTAGTTTTTACACGTAAATATTTAGACTGAACTTTTCCACATATCCAAAATAGGTGTAGAATATTTTGAACGTTAATACTGTTAGCAATTTTAGATTTACCGATACCCCGGACGTATCTAAGTTTAAGAAAAAAAAGCAAAAAAAATGGTTTGCGACCCACCCTATCTCACCATACACATGCTTGCCACAAGTTCGGATGCTCCGTCTTCATGCTAAAACCAGGCTGGAGGTTATAGTGAAAAGTAGATCAACATTTGGAAAGGATTAGAGACCGAAATAGTCTTAAAGGATTTTAATCATGGCTATTATAATTACCGGGAACGGTGCCAGACTGCTTTAATGTGATCTTACAGGATACAATTAGAAACTTCTGTCTACTTCGTGTTTACAAACCAAGTCTGAGCGTTTTGTTACACAAATTCCTTTATAAAATGTTTTAGACAAATACAATAAACTTTTCTGTAGGATCATTTATTTATTTAATTACCGTGGTCTCAATAAATAATACTGTTATTCACCAATTTTTTATTCGCAAAGCTCAAGACATTTTTTTTACATTAATTCCGTACAGGAGGACCCGAGGAGAATAATTTCCCTTAGAGCCCATGTCATCTTTGGGGATGCTGTGTGGCGGGTCTTTTTTGTGGAAAGAAAGGAGTGAACTGGGTCTTGAAGAGTCTCATGGTAAATTAATTTCAAAACTACATAGCTGATGATGTTAATTCGATATAACTTTGGAGCAACTAAGACCACCATTCAGAATAGAAACGTTGCTTGAAAATGGCTTTAGCCGTGTTTGGTGACCAGATCTGAATAGCCAGGTACTTCCCAACCTTCCTCTTCCCCACCTCCTTCCCCTCCCCACTACCTTCAGCCTCACAACATACCCCAATTGGGGATGCCATAGTCTCACTGGATCCAGATGGGAGCAGTTGAGATTCTTGTGCGGTATTCACTGTAAAAAAAAAAAAAAAAAAGCAAAAAACGTTTTAAATTTAGAAATTCAAGATAGAAAAAGCTATGCAAATTTAATGAGTTTAAGAGTTTTTGAAGCTTCAGAAATGCTTTAAAGTTGCTTTTAAAGGTTAATTTGACATAATTCATAAGTTATCGTAAAACCAAGATTCTAAAATACCAGGTTTAAAGAGTGGATACACAATAACTAACTTAACCAGTCGAATGGCAGGAGACCATATTTGTCCCAGCTCACATATTATGTCTCAAATAAACCGCTGCAACTCCTTACTATCAGAGTGAGAAATATGTATTTTAACAGTGATGACACATCTACCGGTTCTGCTCTGATGATGGACACTGCAACGCTGTCCGAAACGTTGGCTAAAGAAGGAGGTAGCGCAACACGGCATAACACCCCAAAAACAAATAATGAAAATACTTTTAACTTATATGTATTAACAGTGTTAGAAAAGCAAAACACCACGCCTTATAATCAAATTAAATAAAAAATAACATCCAAAAAAGTAACCTTTATAAAACCAAAGTTATGAATGACAATTTGAAAAAAATAATAAAAACTGTGAGTATTTTTTATTTATTATTCATGCATGAAAAGACAAAATTATTTTAACTACCACTGTTATCCACATAATATAATACTCACACAAAGGCTTCGCCTTTGTGGCATTTTTTTTTTGTTACTTATATTTTTTGTTATTACGTATTTACCTATATGTAAATGTACCAAAAAAAACTTTGCTAATAAAAAATAAAATTAAAAAAATGTGACAATAACGTTTATAATACATTTGTCTAAAAAATATATGTACAATACATCAGTAATTTTAGTTAGACAAAAGGTGAGGTGAGCCATTTTAAAAACTTTTTTGTTTGCATGCTAAAATTTCATATTTCAATATATATTTATCTTGAATTATAAAATTTGAAAGCGTATATCATCACCTTTAAAAAACAGTTTTTAGTTTCGGGATATGTTCAAAACCATTTAATTTATTTGCATTTTATTGTAAAGCGGAAATATTTTGACCATCTGAAAAATAACGCCAAATTTCTGAAGGGTAGCAAGAATAAATAACAGTGGTTATATTTGATAGAATGACACAAGAATTAATCATAAAGTTTTTTTTATATAGATCGGGATACCTTCAGCAGGAAAAGCAGATACCGACACGTAAGATATCTACTTAACATCCACTCCTAAAACAAACCACAAACAATATGTATAATGTAGGTAAAAAAATATTCAGAGAACAGAGACTTTGAACACTCTGAAATTGTGTAGGAGTGAAATTATTAGTCTATTCTTTCGTATGAAAATTTGATATTTAACCGATTGATATTTAATTTGACACACACTTCTCCTCGCTTCATCCATGTTCACGCGTCAAATCGCATAGTGTTTAACCCGTTAGTTGCCTCTGCAACGGGCAAAACCTAGTTCTTTCTTATTGTTTCTGGAAGAGGCAGAAGTAAGTTAGCCAATATACCGACTACAGTCTAGCCACCCTTAAAATAGAACGCCGACTGCCGTCCCCTATTAGTCGGTGTTTCCATTTTCAATACAATACTAAGACTACCGCTTCCCCAACTAACTCGCAGAATATCGGCGGAAATCGTTAAAGCCCCTCCTACAGATTTCACATTTTATTGAGTGTGTGAATTTATACAAAACATTTAATAATTTAAATAATAAATACCTTTGGATAAGTAAATACCTTTTAGATAATAGAACTATCCAGCAAATTAAGATGAAAATGGTTATATTTAATCAATTTGTAAGGCGAGTACAGGTACCGTCGCACCTGTAACCATTTATTGGGTAACCAACACCTCTGCCATAGGTCACCCTAATATACGTTTCGTGATTTAGCAGGGGTCCCCAAGTTCATGGAGTGAGGTTTGTTTGGTTTTTGAGGTTTGTTTGGTTGAGTCTGCCCGCCAATTGCGTGGCAGGCTGGATGGGAGAGACTGGTTGAGGTAGACTTTTTGACCTCTCCAGAATGGAATGGATTCATACATCCGTCACACCCGGGTTCTCACAGTACTATACAACACTTTGGTTAGGAGTAGGCTTGAGAGATGGATCGGTGGTTTGGAGCCCACACCAAGTGAAGTATTCACTCATGTTGGAGAAGGTTCAGAAGAAATTTCTGAGATTTCTTTTCCTGAGGGAGTACGGCTACTATCCGTGGCTCTACCCTTCTGACTTTTTCTTGGACATGCTCGGTATGAACCGTCCACGGGTTAGAAGGGATGTGCTCATTGCAACACATTAGTTCAGACTGATTCGTGGATGGTTCGAAAACTCGGCTTTCATGGAGAGCATTAGTTTCTATGTTGCCGATGGTTATCTCCGTCAACGACAGCATAGACTGTTTTATCTCCCAGCTTGCAGAACTAACTTGCCAATGGTAAGCCAGTCGGGAGAGCTATCTTGTTGTTAAATAGAATAACTTCGGATATCGATATGTTTAATATCAATGAAGCAAAATTCAAACGGCAAGCTTTGTTGCTGTTAGTGTAAATCTGTTGATATCATCAAAAATATTTTTCTCTTTTAAAAACGCCTAGAAATTATAATTTTGAAATGTTTTTAAAATGAATAAATTAAATTGAATTGAAAAATTGTCCCCAGATTTTTACCCACTACCTCTCATTTCATTAACATTCCTACCATTTTCCTTCCCAGAACTTTTTTCTTTCATTTCTTAACAATACCCTCCACGCAGCATCCCTAAAGATGAAATAGACTGTGAGGGGAATTATTTTCCTCAGGGCCTTCATATGGAGCTAATGTAAAAAAAAATATAACGATCAATTATTAAGAACAATAATTTGCCAGAAAAAAAACTTGTTTAAAACGACATTCCTTTACAATATTAAAACATTTTTGAGCTTATAAATAGCAAGAACTTAAATGCAGCAACCTACTCTAATTTGACTAAAAATTAACTAATTTCGTAAATATTCGTTAGTATTCGAATTCTACAGAAATAAAAAAATCCTTATCCGCACAATATGTATTATCTTCAAAATAAATAATAAATATTTTATTTTATTCGTAATAACGATATTTTTAAAATACCAAGTTATATAAAGCTGTCAAGTTAACGTTTCATAATAAATATCATAAATAAACAAAGTTAAAGGTGTTCCTAAATAGATACCCATAGCATTTAACTAATTCATTCGAACCCATAAATCGAAACTACAAAATGGGGCTGGCAATATTAATTTATTAAGACATTTCAGGAAATCGTTTAAATGGTTGCAAAACACCTCCACTCGTTATCGATGGTCCTTAAAAAGATATACAACGTGATATCCACTGTCACTACTGACTTTTGAAAAGCCTTCGGGTGACACCTGTTTCAATAAAAAAGCCTTTTGTTGATAATTTGGAACACAACTTTGATTGGTACTTCCGGTGGCAAGAATCGTGAGCCGTTCCCTCTACTGCGCTGACACATAACCACCAAGCAAGAGATGATACTGTACACCCTTTTCTTGTAATTGGAATATTATTGTTCATTATTTTATGACATGTTTTATTTATTAGTTTATACAGACTTTTCAGTATTCTTAAGAAGATGAGAGAAACGAGCACTTTGCTATGCAAAAGTAGTAAAGATGTTAATTTTATGCTTGCGTTCAAACAGAGCCGGTCCCAGACTTTGGCGGCACCCAATTTTTTTATTTAAATTTCTTTGATTATGTCACATCAGTATTGCTGTATGTTGCACATCACTAGTGATGAACTACTTCTTATAATTATTGTCATCTGTGGTTTTATCTATTGAGAACTAATGTCAATTAATGTCAATGGTGTAAACACCTCTTCAATAAAAAGTCTTTAATAAAATAATAACAGTGTTTTACATATCAAATACATAACTTAACATGGTGTCAGAAGTCGGATGTTAATATTAATAATATAATATATTAAAAATTAGTGGTGAAAAAACAAGATGTCGAAGGATTCGCCAAAGTACGTACAACATGATTTTAATGCGTTGTCAAATCTACACGTATCATCAAGTAGCGTAAATAACGATGGAATATGGAAAAATTGGTGGCAAAGTTATGAAATATACTTGGTGGCGTCAGGTTTGGAAGAAGCCTCAGAAAAAAGAAAAATAGCAATTCTACTTCATTCCATTGGCTCCAAAAGTATGGAAATTTTCAAGTCATTTAACATGAATATGGAATCTATCACGCTAAATCAAGTCAAGGAAAAGTTTGACAATTATTTTACACCACATAAAAACTTAACAATGTTAAGGAATTAATTTTTTACACGAAAACAAAATAATTCTGAAGACATCAACAATTTTCTACTGAACCTAGAAAACAAAAGTTTGGAGTGTGAATTTGGAGAACTAAGAGAATCTCTGGTAAGAGATATATTTATTGCAAACATGAGTACAAATTTGAACCATATTCGTCAACGCCTATTACAAGATTCTGCATTGTCATTGCAAAAAACGATAGAAATCGCAAAAACCATATTAATGTCACAAAACAACGCTGAAAAAATAAATCAACAAATACACACAGAAAACATTCTTCAAATAAATCACAAAAGTACATCAAGACAGTCAAGATCTCCGTCACCATCATCACACCGTCATTTTCACTCAACGTCAAGTCAGTATGGATTTACCAATCGTCAAGGGTCACCGTCACCATCGTCAAGGTCAAGTGGTCACAACAATCCATGTGGAAGATGTGGACAACATCACCGCTTCAGATGCCCAGCTATAAACATCAAATGCAGGTCATGCAATTCTTTTGGTCATTTCGCAAAATTCTGCTTTAAAAATAATTGTAACAAGAAAATCAGAAATTTAAAGTCAGTAGATTTAATACTCAATGATGACAGTGCTAATTGCCCTGAGGGACATTTTATTGCAACAATAAGAAATATTAACAACAGTAAGTTCTTAAGTCAAGCATGGCATTTAGATATAATTATTAATAGCATAATATTAGACTGTATTTTGGATACAGGAGCAGACATTAACGTAATTTCAATATCAGACTTTAAAAAGTTAATTTTATTCAATACAATATTCCCTTAGCTAAAATTAAATTAAAACCAAAGGTTGTAAGATTTTCTGATTACAGAAAGTGTATTGAAAAAAATAATGCAAAAAATTCCAAATATTATAATGTGAATGCAAAACCCATGTCTATATTACAAACAGGAGATAATGTATACTTTAAGAAAAATCCCAAAAGTACTTGGTTACCAGCTATGGTCAAAGAAAAATTAAAATGTAATAGGTCCTATATTATTCAAGATTATTATGGTAACACGTACAGACGAAATAGAATTCACTTAAAACTGAGATATAATGCAAACGTTAATAATGATCATCTGTCCATGCAATCTAATCCGGCACTTGAAGAGGCAAAAGCTGGAGATGAGAGACAGGTGGGAGAAAATAACATTAATAACCCTTACATTACCAGATATGGAATAGTTGTCAAACCACCGGATAGGTATAATGTGTAATGTTAATTTAATTAAAATTTTATTGTATCGTATAAATAAAGAAAGGGGATATCACATCACTATTGCTGTATGTTGCACATCACTAGTGATGAACTACTTCTTATAATTATTGTCATCTGTGGTCTATTGAGAACTAATGTCAATTAATGTCAATGGTGTAAACACCTCTTCAATAAAAAGTCTTTAATAAAATAATAACAGTGTTTTCCATATCAAATACATAACTTAACAGATTAGAAGTATTAGAATCTCCTCGGATTTGACCTGATTTCTGGATCGATTCAGTTTTATCCACAATGCATAATATACTCGTAAGTACATTTTTTAAGTAAGTAAGCTCTATCAACCAGGTAAAATGTATGAATTTTGCGCTGGTGCATATTTTTTTTGCTATTCTTCCTAATAAGGGTTTTGAAGCCTTTGTACACTTGTTTTGTATCAATCGACTTCAAAGGTATAATCTTGAAAATTATGTCAGCTTTTCACGAATGTTGTCATTTACGAATTTTGCGCTGGTTTTTAAATTATTAAGGTAAATTTTTCTTTGTGATTTTTCCTCCTAAAGTTTTAAAGCTTCTGTAAGCTTGTTTTGTAATAATCGACTTCAAAGGTTTGGTATAATCTTTAAAATCATGACATATTTTCACGAATATCATCGACACACTTATTATAGAGCACAAGTGTATCATCCACGATGGATCAAACAAGCCTATTTACAAGTTGTCAAATAAGTTTTTTTAGTTATTTTTATTACAAAATGTTTATATTTTAAACTGTGCCTGCTCTCGCCACATTGCAGGATTGCCTAATGATATAAGCACTATACATTATACATCACCAATGTGATGCAATTAATAAAGTTGAATAAATAAATCTTTAATTCATAAAAAGTTTTCATACCTTGAAAGTGGAGTAGGGTATTTAATAAATCAATCAACAAATTTGTGTACAGTAAAGCTAGGTAAGAACAATGTTTGTAAGTAACATTGTTTTGTGATCTTACTCCTTGATATTGAGAAATTTAAATAATATAAATATTAAATAAAACGTTTTTAATACTCAAAAATTTTAGCGCCCCCTAAATTTCCGCACCCGCGGCTGCCGCTCTGTTCGCCTTGCCTAGCGACCGGCCCTGAGATCTGTGGAAGGCCATCGTAGTACTCAAATAAAAGATATAAAATTAATATTACTATGGAATAATAACGAAGGACACATAGTAAATAAAATAAATTTAATCGGTGGTTGAATGACTACATAACTTTAAGGCTGAATTCTAATTAGTGACATCAGGAAAGAGACCACGCGTGCGACATCGAATAAAGTTACATTGTAAGGTTAATAATTAATAATAATATCATTGTATTTACATACCATGCCTCATTTAATTGATAATGTCCAAGAAGACCTGGTTTTATCATTCAGTTATGGGAATAAAATTATGCAGATTTCAGCTTGAGCTTAAAAGGTCAGTATTTCAATAGAAACACCATACAATGTATAGGAGTTAAGTAGGTGAGAATTAAAATAAAATATGTTTTTTTATGAACTGGCGTTTACATATCTACAATGTAGCATATTTACCAACTCGCAAATGTACTTCTGATTGCCGGTCAGCGGCTCTCCCAATTGACGCCACCTAGCGAGGGATTTAACACTAACAGTGTCTCTCTCGCAAAAATTAAGTTGGTTGTTTTCAGGTGGAAAAAATATAATAAGCAGTAATTGTTGAATGAAACACTAGTATATATTGAATCATTTGGCGGGTATAAGATAAGCCGCCATAGCTCAATTGGGAGAGCAGCTGACCGGCAATCAGAAGGGCACGGGTTCAAGTCCCGTTGGCGTCATGTATCTTCTCTCGGAAGATTTTTCAATGTGGATGAGTGTTTCAGGCTGATAATTATTGCTTATAATAATTGTTACTTTTTAACTTATTTCCACTTATTTATTTTACCAGTACCGGTTTCATCCTATTATGGACATACAATGTATTTAGTAAATACAAAACTTTTAATATAAAAGAACGTAAAGTGTACGCATTGTTACACAACAACGGTTGTTATTTTTCAAACCGAAGAGTGTTTAAAATTACAGTTTAAAAAAAACATTTGGAAAAATTTGAAGGACGATTTTCTTCAGTTCTTTCAATAAAAATATTCAACATTTAAAACCAACAAAACTGCAAAAGGAAAACCCCTTCACCTCGTAAGTAAACATTATTGCACATGTTTTAAAAAAATAAAAAGAATCAATCAAATTGGTAATAATCACCAATGAAAAACCAGTCGTTAGAGACATAATTTTTGCAATTAACTTTTTATGCTCCATCTGCGCGATAACAAACTATTCTGAATTAAAGTTTCCCTTCGTAAAGTCCAAATCGTTCATTCTTAGGGGAGAAACGAGATATGCGCGAGTGCAGTGAGTTTGATCACTTTGACAATCCAACACCAAGTTTAATTGGCTTTTAAAAACATTGATCGCGCAGCTGCCGCCAATCATGCTAAAGGCTGAATACTACATAAGGTGGTCATAAACCAAATCTTATACGAAGCCAAGAAAAGAATGTTTAGAGGAAGTGGTAAGTAGTAAGTAGGTCGAGTGCGATTAAAGATTTGACCGTTGCTTGATCACTTATCTTTTTGAATACTGTACCAGAAGTAATGGAAGTATCCATATAGTCGTGGAACTGAGGGCTCTTTAATAACATCTCACTTTTCGTCATGAACAACGCATTCTTCTTCTTCTCGTGCCCTGTCCGTTCAACGGACGCAGGTTTCAGTGGCAGGTTTATTAGCCATGATGTTCTCCTTCCAGGGCTCCGTCTTCCGGCAACTTTTCCCTTAATATGAGATGCAAGATCTCGTACTTCTCTGGATGCCTCATCACATGTCCTAGATATTGAAGTTTTCGATTTTTTATTGTTTTAATAACTTATTTTTTCTTTATTTATCCGAACCATAATATCTACATTCGTAACTCTGTCCATACAGCTTATTTTGAGTATTCTTCTGTAGATCCATATCCAATGCCCCAAGTCACCTTATCAGTTCTTCAGTAAGAGTCCATGCTTCCATTCCGTGAAATAATACCGGAAGCAACGCAACGCATCAGAAAAAGGTTACAGTGGATGAATAGAGATCTCAGCGGGAGGACCATACAGCAGGCGTCCCGTGCATAAAATTGTATTCTGCCACTCCTTTATGACAAGCAACGAGCAACGGTCAAATCACTTGTCACACTTGATATACTTTGTCATTGCGCTGTTACTTCTCATTCTGCTCATGTGTGGTTAAAGAGAAAGAGGGAGAGGTATAAACGGATCTATCAGCGGCATGCCTTTAAGGAGGCGACGCTCGTGACGCGTAATGTCTTCCTCAGTGGCTATTTCCGCGCGGCTAGGATCCCTATTAATAGAAGATATCCCAAGAGCCGAGAGAGGAGAGAGGCTGGCTCACTAAGCTGGAAGTTATGCGGGAGGCATTCTACTTTCAGTAACAGTCACCGGGAAGCATAGATTAGAAGCGGTCCACATCACCGAACTATTTTAACCCGCAGAATGCGTTTACAGCATTTATTCCAAGATCCGAAGAGTCATCACGCGAGAAACGCAACCGGGTAAGAATAGAATTAAGATGGGAATATGCCGCGTTTACCTACTTCCCACATCTCTCCATTATGCGAGCTTTACGTAACGTCTCCGGTCTCAGTTACACACCACATTGTAGATTCCCTCTCGTACGCCTCGCTGTTAAATGCACTCCACTCGCTTTATAATTCAGACAGTAATTGGACATACATTAGTGGAATGTTTCACCGCTTTGATGGTGTGGTGTTAATGAGGATTCTTTCACAATACATTTTCTAAATACTTTCAAATATAAATGAATTGGCTTAGAACCCTTTCTTTGGAGTCTAAATTTGGTTTCTAAAGTTTATATACGGTGCCAAAGGAAAGAAATGTAACATGATTTACCGAAACCACAACGATAACATTTGGGACAAGCTTTAAAAGAAAAGTATAAGAGAGAGAGAGAGTTATGAATGAATAATCAAAATAAACTGACGTCTGACGTTTTAAATTTAGCACAATTGATAAACAACTGGAAAAATAAATATTTGGTTATCAGTTGTTTAAAATTAAGGGGGTAATACTCTAATAAGAGAAAGAGCTTCCAATTTATTCACAATGTGAACAAAATTTAGAGGAATGAGATGGGGAAGAGCAAGGTGAGGAAGTTCTTGGCTATTCGGATCTGGTCACCAAGCACGGCTAAATGAAATAGGTAGAAACGAAAGAAAAAGTGTGCAATTCGCACGCGGTAGAAGTGAAACCTTCAGAAAACTAAAGTAGATAAGAGTGGGGAGGCTACGAAGCACCGCACAAACAGGAGACCGATTATACTATCTCATTCTCTAGCAGGCTAAGTCCTATAGACGTATGTGTTTGTCTCCTTTTAGTGTCGCTTTTTGAGTTTCACTGAGTTTCAAATCACAACGGTGCTAAAGAAGGGTTCACTTCCTCTCTATACCATCATACGCTTACTCTATAACTCTATACCATCTCTACACACTAAATTGGGCAATTGTAGTTGTTGCAGAAAACCCTGTTAAATGCTCAGATTTCCGATTATTTTATTCGCCGGCTATTTTAACATATAAAAGAATAAATAAATCGAGAGGCAACAAAATATGTCACACAGAAGCTTAACAACATTATAATTGAATGCGTGTTCCATAGAAAAAAGATTTTATCACAGCTATTTAGTACTTGTTCCGTATTAGAAAGTGTCGAGTTGTTCAGGACGAAAACCAAACACGATAAGGCCAGTAAAAAAACAATTAGAAACACAAGTAACAAGGAGGAGGACATTCAGGATGTCGTGTCCCATAGAAAGATCGTATCGCGCAGCAATAATTATTACCCTGCCGCAAGTTGAGGAGGTACGCATCGTTTCCAAGTCAAGAACGACGGACAAAAAGCGTGCTACATTCTTGCATTGCCGCTAAACAAAAAATTAGGAATGAACTGCAGTTGAAGTAGGTAACTTGTTTTAAGAAAGGTATCAAGTTTTTTAATGCGAAATCTTACACGAATTCCTGAAAAGAGCCTGTGGAACTATGACGTCCCTTTTTGGCGAATGCGGTGAGTAGGAGAAGGAAACTCGAAAGATAATGGTATTGTGATCTGATCAATAATCATAGTTAAGCCATTTCAAGGAACGTTTCGATTCTAAGCGGTGGTCACTCACAAGGGCAATACTGAGAGTCTCGGCCACTCTGTAACTAGGTGCAAATATAATATAGTTTTTTTTAATTAATGAAGACAATGACACTCAATCCAAAATCTGGAACAGAAAAATCAGAAAACGTGATGGATCTTTGTCTCTAAATCAGAGACAAAGATCATATTCTGATTTCTCTGTTTCAGATTTTCGATTGAGTGTCGCTAATATTATCTTCATTAATTCTAACTAACTAACTAACCACCACGCCGTTTCCCCGCAGGGGTGGGCAGAGAGGACGGACCGCCAAACAACTCGGTCTTGGCAGGCACCCATTGCCTCGTTTACATTCATACATCGCCTCATCTTCTATTATTCTGACTCTTGACATAGCCCGACTCAAGTGTCTGATTCACTTGGTCGTGCCATGTCTTTTTTGGCCGTCCTCGACTTCTTTTACCATTCACATTTGCGTCATAAATTCTCCTTACAGTCCTTTCCTCGTTCATTCACTCTATATGCCCAAATCATCTGAGCGTCCCTTTCATAATTTTACTCATTACGCTTACATCAGCCTTGCATTCTTTGCGAATCTCCACGTTTCTCACACGATCGTACATGGTTTTTCCACACGTTCGCCTCAGGGATCTCATTTCTACAGCATTCAGTCTACTTTCATCCTTCCTCTGCCAGTTCCATGCCTCACAGCCATACATCAGGGTAGGTACCAGGGTAGGTTCGCCTCTTTGGACAGTTTTTTGTTGGCGCCAACGGCGTTCAGCTCTCCATTAATGGAGTTCATCAATTCAATGCATATAATTTGAGGTTTTACTCGTTAAATTAAAAATAAATAATACATTTTATTCAAATTATATGTGATAACCTACCAACCAGATTCGTGGCAGATATTCTCAACATCTGTGGCAGTGAAAGACCTCCAATAACGTTGCTTGAAATGATATTAGTCGTGTATAGTGACTAAATCTGAAAAGCAGATTCCCAAACCTCCTCTTTCCCAAAACATATTCCTCCCCTCAAAACATACCTCAAAATGGGGATTCTGTTTTCCCACTGGCTTCGAACAGTTGGAAAAAATAAAAGAAGTCTGGTATTCACATGATTTTCTTATTGTTGTTTTTACACAAGTATGCGAAAAAAAACATACGTCTAGCCACTGGAGCGCTTTTTGCCACAATATGGCACTATTTAAAATACCTCAGATTGCTAATTTTGGGAAATTTTCCCTTATGTGTAAGCTATTAAGTGGAAGTTTACGATTTTATAATATTTTTTTATAAGTTCTACGAATATGTGATAATCGACAAAAGATAGGTGAATTATTTGGAAATATAGAACTATAATCAGTTTGATACGTTTTAAGATTTTCACGGCCAAAAGCATTTTCGTTACTTGTTTTTGGGGTGTTATGCCGTGTTGCGCTACCCCCTTCTTTAGCCAACGTTATGCCGGATCTGCCCTGATGATGGACACTGCAACGATGTCCGAAACGTTGGCTAAAGAAGGAGGTAGCGCAACACGGCATAACACCCCAAAAACAAATAATGAAATTATAATCACTTTGTTTGTCTGCATATTAAAATTCGGAGGTAGATAAGATTTTTTAATGTGGGAGAAAAATATTACCAAAAAATCTCGAGCAATTCAAGAAAAAAGTGTTAAATTGCGCTGTAGCTCCATTGGCTAGCAAAGAGGTCGGCCGATAGACATATAAATATAGACATACGTCTATGGGTCGGCCAAATAAAAATATATTTAACATGTTCCACGGTCCTACTGAGTTCATGACGCGCTTATGACGCCAATACGACGATTATATTGATAGGTACATACTACCTAGTTAGGTAGGTAGTAAGTACTTGAAATAAAACATAATATTAATTTAAAAAAAAAACATGTGTGAAATTAACACACGGTAGAAGTGAAACTTCGAAGAAAAAAACCTCCAGAAATCCAAACTTCGAAAGATTGAGACCAAGACCAATTTTTACTAAGTTTAAAATTTATGTTACATTTATTCGCACAAAGAGGAGGCAGATAGGTGACGAAGCATCGCAAAAAGAGGACACCGATTGGTCTATCTCATTCTCCCTCAGGCATAATCCCATAGATATAATATGTGTATGACTCTTTTTAGTGTCGCTCGTTTCCATTTCTTCGAGTTTAAAATCAAAACGTTATTAAAAAAGTTCACCTGAAGTGAAACCTTCAGAAAACTAAAGTAGACAAGAGTGGAGAAGCTATGAAGCACCGCACAAAGAGGAGACCAATTATGCTATCTCATTCTCTCGCAGGCTAAATCTTGTAGACGTATGTGTTCGCTATTTTTCGTTTCGTCTAGTTTCAAATCACAACGGTGCTAAAGAAGTTTTCACTTCAATAAAATGTTAATGATTTCAAACACAAGACCCCAGCGTTCAGCACCAAGAAGGTGACCATTCAGCGAAGGAGGTCGTATGTATAAAACTGCTCAATTCCAGTAATTTAGTGACCGATCATTTGATGATAGGTAAGTACCTACTGTAGTAGGTGGGCAGTGTTGGTAGTACTACGTGTGTAGTTGGCAGTGTGTTGTAGTGGCGCGTGCGCGGTAGCCTCCCGCCGGGGCCGTCACTTCCTGCGGCGGGGACCAATTAGAACACAGCGGCCATGCACTGCACCTGTTGTTGATGTCCGACACTACCTGTACCTCTATACCTCTCTGCCTCGCTACCTTCTGCCTTCTGCATAGGTGAAGGGTGGAGGTAGGTGCCCCACGGCCAGGACTCAAATCTTCCAATTAGACTAAAACAACAGATATGTGTGTAGAGCCAACAGAATATCAAAAAGCTCATGTGTGACAGGGGCGTTCCATGACACTAAAAAATCACTATTATTTTGTGACTGATATTTTGTGGAAGGAGCTTTTTTGTTTTCTTGAAAAAGTTGGAAATTGAAAAGAGTAGGTACATCATTTTTTGTACAACCATAAAAAAATGACGAAAATCGTAACAGCAATAATGAATGTGACCCCTTTTCGGTTAATTTTAGTGACATATTTTTACACGTCAAAGACTCGAAATATTGTACATTTATTTCTAACTATATAGGTTTAACAATTCAACATAGAACAATCTATTAATGTGATTAAATGTACTGTTATTGGTAAAGATTGACACAAAAACATCAGTCATATTTATGTGAATACTACACAAGAGTACCAACTGCCCGGCGTCTGTGGGACTATGCATCCAGAATTTGGGATATGAAGGAATGAGATGGGGAAGAGGTGATTTGGGAAGTATGTAGTTAAGGTTTATTTATTTATTTATTTATTTACGCCCTAGTGGGCTTTTACAAAGATAGATAATAACAGTTAGGCAGGTATGTAGTACACAATATACAATGATTAAAATAATAATGAAAAATAAAATTAATTAAAATTAAAAACATACATTTCATTAAAGTAATTATAAAGATTTCGTTTTATAACTAATATGGAATCTGCAAACATGTCTACAATATTCCCAAATTTATTGCCAAAATAATGTAAGTAATCTATTTATAAGTGTATGAGCTTCATAGTTTGTTTTAAAATTGTCACAGAAGAAGGTAGCACTTTGCCTCGTATTTCTGGTCGGTACGTAAAATTTTATTTTGGCGAGAATTTCAGGATTGTCAATGCAATTATTAATGATTTTATTTAATAGTACAAGATCAGAGATGATTCGCCTATAGGACAGCGTAATTAAGTTGAGTTGTTTCATCAAAAGGACATAGTTAATATTTTTAATTGGAATATTCAGCTTAAAGTTAAGAAATCTTAGGAATTTGTGCTGTACCCTTTCTATATTGTTGGAATGTATTTTATACAATGGGGACCAAATGGGCGAATTATACTCTACCTGGCTTCTTACTAAAGAAGTGTATAATATTTTCAAACACTCTAGTGAGTTAAAATCACTTGCTGTTTTGCATATAAAACCAAGCATTTTTATAGCTCTATTTGTTATTTCATTTACGTGTAGAGTAAATGTTAACTTTTCATCAAATATAACACCTAAGTCCCTGATCTGAGCGACTGGTGTCAATATTACATTATTTAAAGAGTACTCATAAGTTATATGACTTTGGATTTTATGAAAACGAATAACTTGGCACTTTTGAATATTAAGAAATAGCGCGTTGATCACACACCAATGAAAAAATTATTTTCCTCAGGGCTTCCTGTGTGGAGTTAATGTTAAAAAAATTCCTCCTACTGCGGTGCAAGGTAATGTTCCGAGAAATTCCTGCTGGAGAGGTCAAAATATCTCCTCAAACCAGTCTCTCCCGATCCGGCCTACCGCGCAGCTGGTGGGCAGTTACATCCACCGCCAAGACCCGGACAAACCTCACCCCATAAAACCGCGAAGTCACCAAATGTAGTTAATCACTTGGGGTGACCTCTGGCAGTGGTGTTGGTTATCCAGTAAATGGTTCCGGCGGGACCGTACGCGCCTTCCAAAGTTAATGATTTCGGTTTATGATTTCAGCCAAATTAATTATTTTCCAAGAGTTAAGTATTATAAAGAAAACAAAACATAATTGAATAATCATTCTAGAATCTAGAAGTTACGTAAAGTAATGTTAATTTGCATGAATTAGGACATCGCAATAGATAAAACAATTTTATTAGTAATTGCAAAATTTAACGTTTAATACTTACTTCTTCAATGGCTTTAAGTAATCAAGGAAGCCATGTGCATAATATGGTGTTCTTGTTTATTGTAGGATTGGTACGATGAAACACAACTATTGAATGCCAAAGCAATTATAGATCTTTTATGCACATTTAATTAAAATTTTAATTGCGGAATTGGTACTGAAATAAGCACAAAAGCAGGTCTCTGGTCGAGTCCAACAAGGCGCTGAACCACATATAGGTAACATGTAGTATTCGGCTCCATGAAAACTCAACAGAGTGGCATTTCAACACCCCTTTGAAAAGTGTTTAAACGTGATGGAAAAAAGCCTCTAACTTAATCAACATTTGAACTAAGTGATTTTTTTTCATCACTTAATTTTTTTTAACAATAGTTTTTCACAGGAATCCCAGGGGAAAATAATTTCCCTTGGGCCTATATTATCTTTGGGGATGATGTGTGGAGGGTCTTTTAAAGGAAAGGAAGGAGAGGAAGTTCTGGGAAGGAAAAGGGTATGGATTCATCCCTCCCACATCGACAGACCAAATGGTAACCCTCAACCAGACACGTCACGCTGTAAGTGGGCAGACGCATCCGCCGCAAAGACCTATACAAACCTCACCCCGTAAACCCGGGCACCTCTACTAAGTCACCAAAAGTAGTGAACCACTTGAGGTGAAATATGGCAGAGGTGTTGGTAATCCTATAAATGAATCCCGGGAAAGTTTTCCAAAGCAGTGATGAAGTTGCACATTATTGGGTTGTCCAGTTACCATATATCCGTAAGGCAGAAGTATGGGATCTTTTCTTCAGGTTGCAGAAATCATGAAATAGCATACGAAACCCAAATGATTAGATTTCTAGCTTTATGTAATTTACATTTTAGTTTGTTCTAAATATTTTTTCAAAAAAATTTACAGGTTAACGAAATTCTTTGCAGTAACATCCTTATAACCAATTATGTACCATGGATTTTTTTTGTTAAAAAAATTGCATGAGAGTCCCTGTTGTTGGATTTCATTTTTTATTTCAAATCTCATAGAGGTTTTAGGTTTTAACCTGGCTCAACTCGAACTCACTGAAATAAAATACGATTTATTTCAACGAGTATGCTGAAATACCACTGCTAAGAAAACAATATTAACTACCCTAATAATTAACAACATTTTAAAAGTATAAATAACACACGACTTGACAAATGTTTAAATGAGAGCAGTAAACTGCTCCCAAACAACATGAATTTTCTTCTCTACAATCTGAAATTCATCGATAAGATTTGAATTTAATAATGAATCTATTGAAAAAACATAATGAAGTTATTTAATCGAAAATTTGATGTATAATTAATTTATTTTAAGTTATTATAGCCCACTACTGTCAAAACGCAAATCAATAAACTGATATATAATATTTTTAACCACCAACATTCTAACAATCACATTCAACTAAACGATCTTAGAAACATCTATCAGAAATAAAATTTCCCTAAATACATCACGAGGAACGGCTGCCGGCCTTTTTCATACAAATCTTAAATTTGGATTTGAGGTCAAAAATTCTCAACCAAGTGAAAAAATACATTAAAATTTAATCAAAAGATATAGCAAATATCTAGAACCGATATGTGTGATTTTATTTATTTAGGTTTTAAATTATAAAATAAATCGCATTGAAGAATTCAATTTGAATTTTTTTAGAGGCAACTTTGGCATATTTTTGCGAGTTAAAGTTATTTAAAAAATTAATATTACCAAACTTACTGCTTTTATACAACAAAAACAAATTACTATCCAATGTAATTTAAATTTACGCCCATAAAAACGCTTCATGAAATAATTTTAATGTTTTATTTTATATTTCATCATGTTTGTATAGAAAATAGAGCAAAATAATTACTTTTAAAAATTATCATTAACTCACAAATAATTGCCAAAGTTGCCTCTAAAATCATGAAAAATTGAATTCCTTAATGGCCTACTCTACATATTATAAATTAAAGTCCTCCGACGCGTCTGTCTGTCTGTTCGCGATAAACTCGAAAACGACTGAACGGATTTTCATGCGGTTTTCACCAATAGATAGAGTGATTCATGAGGAAGGTTATAATTTGTTAAGGTATTGTGTAAATTGGTTGAAATATACAATATATAAGGGAGAATGTCTGTATATGGTGAACGAGCGGGGTGGCAAGCGGGCGGTGTGGATTTGATTTGTATGCAAATTAACAGATGGCGATGGTTATAAAGGTTGGGTAACCATCCAGTAGATGGCATTGTGTTTCGTTAGCCACAGCAACGCGTGGCCGGGTCTATATTTTATAATTAAAAAAAAAACAAATAGCATATTTCCGTATTATTTATTTGCTATTTGGTATATATTTTATTTTAAAAAAAAGTTCTATTTAGTCGGGTATTTTAGCCTCAAATCCAAATTTAAGTATGTATGAAAAGAGCCGCGCAGCCGTTCCCCCTAATACAAAAATTGCAAAGATAAATAAAAACAAAATAAAAAATACATTGGTGATGTCCTTCGCTCACGATACGCGTGTGACGTCACATCCATTAAGCGCGTCCTACAGCGAATATGGGAGATATCGGGGGGTAGGTGCAGGTAGCACGAAGGTAGTACCATGTCCAGGGGCAGGTGAAACCCCCGACAGCGACAGGTGCTACTCGCACAGGTGCCTCTTGCCCGCTTTAACTATAGCGGCAATCTGGTACGTAACCTTACTAGGATGCAGCCTGTATACCCCGTGCGCAATACACTCGAACGAATATTTATTAAAATATGTAGATTGCTAGGCCCCAATGCACCGCGGATAGGATGGTGGGTGCCCGATTTCGGTCGAGATTTTTTGGGAAGCGCATTTAAATATTTTGTATTAATCTGATCTTATCGCCATAAAAAGGTGAAGCGAGCTTCAACGTAATACGCCAACATTTTGAAAGGTGCATTAAAATTCTACTTTTAAAGTGATTCGATGTAAGAATTAGAAGTTGGGATGAGTGCACATCAAAAACGAAATACAAAAAAATTTAATTAATTCTAAAAGATTGGTATGAATCACATTTATTGCTCAAACCACAAATTACGTCAGAATGGAAAAATAAATCAATATACCGCTAGGTGGGTACCTACATACACTGATTTTTAATCCCTTAAAGATGTTCTTACAATTTTTTTACTAAATTAGTCGTTTTTAATGTTCCCACCTTTACGGTACGGCGATGGTATAAAAAGGCAATAAACGTACATTTCTTATCACAATCGTGTTGCAGCTCTTTCTTGCACATTAAATAATGGTGAGACAACAGATGAAACACACAATGCACGTACGTCTGTTTCCTCTAAAGAAAAAAGTAGTACTTTGGAGGAAACGGACTTGCGTACATTGTGTGTCTCATTTTTTGTCTCACCAATATGATATATATTTTTATATGTCAGAAAGGGCTGCTGCATTATTGTGATAAGGAACGTATGTTCGTATTGCGCCCCACGGTTGAATTTGGCAGCCACCTCTGGTCTGGAGCTCTAAAATACCTTAAAAAAAACCCTTGACTCTGTGCAGAAACGGGCGTTCCGTTTAATAGATTCTCCCATCTTAACAGACGGATTGCAATATTTAGAGCACAGGCGTCGGGTGGGTATGCTATCCTTGTTCTACCGGTATTACAATGGAAGATGCTCCGAGGAACTAGCATCATTGATCCCTTCGGCACCGGTGCGTAGTAGGGACACACGCCAAACGCGTGCCCAACATTTGTATACGTGTGACATTTGTCACATGAGAACGGGTCGTTCTTCGACTCGTTCTTGTGTTCAACAGCTCGACTGTGGAATGATTTGCCGGCCTCCGTGTTTCTTCCTTCCTACAAAATGGGTCTCTACAAGACCAATGTTCATTCCTTCCTCTCCTCAAAAAGAACCTCCACACAGTATCCCAGATGACTTAGGCCCCGAGGGAAATTATTTTCCTCAGGGCCTCCTGTGTGGAGTTAATGTAAAAAAAAGGTTTTTTTTGTATCGTTTTGTAAACGTGGGAATACTAAATGCGCCTGTTCAATCACTTCGCAATTTTTAATATGTTTTTAATGAAGTTCATTAAAAAATACAAAATCTTTCTTCATTTTGCGTTCATTGTGATTTTTTTTATTCCCATCTATCTTACTTTACTCTGACAGAATATCTGACTGGAATAAAATTGCATGTTTTGCGATAGCTGATAAAATCATCTGGAATACCTAATATTATAGGGAAGTGTTTGAAGTCAGGGGAATTTGCTTTCATTTGGAAAAAAAAACACACTGACGACATCACATCGCTAAGCGTAAACTATAAACCAAATATTTCGATCCGGCATATAAAAGAGTTCACTTAAAATATTATTCAAAAGATAAGGGATAATGACAGATATCTAATTATCAAATAATGCAGAATTAATTAATTTCAAAATTCTTTTCGACAGCGTTGCGTGTTTATACCGAACGAATATTTTGATTAAAATAATAAAGTGACGTAGTTTCTTTCTCGTTTCCGACCTGTTCAATAATCTCGAATTACACCTGCTTTCCATTACATCCGATACGTTAATCCAGCCTTCGATCAATCGCTAACCTTTCACTAACCCCACCAATTAAGTAATACAATTTTTCGCAAGGAACTAATTTGTTTTTAATTATTTAAACAAAATTAATAGCAAAAAAAAAAAAAAACAATACAACTTTGTATAAACCACTTATATAATGCGTAAATCTTACCGGTTTCGGAACAAATGTTCCTTCTTCAGGGAAAGCTTATACTAATTTGACAGTTTCGAACAATGTTTTATTATGGTAGGGGTGGAGCCGTTGTTAGTTAATAATGTAGATTGGGTGGGTAGGTATTAGTGTAGAGTGGGTGGGTAGGGGAACAAATCCATGATTGGGCTATAAGATAATATTTTTTGTTTATTGATAATAGATTCATTATTTTTAAGGGATTTTTTTAAATATCTAAACGTTTTCCTTTATATTTTTGAATGCAGCTATTACTTTGTGGTTATCCATTATAGAAAAATGAAACAATACAACTTTGTATAAACCACTTATATGATTTGCAAATCCGACCGGTTTCGGAACAAACGTTCCTTCGTCAGGGTAAGCTTATACTAATTTGACAGTTTAGAACAATGTTTTATTGTGGTATTTTATTTTTTTATCCCTACCTGTTTTATTGTGGCATTTTATTTTTTTATTTTTTTATCCCTACCACAATAAAACATTGTTCTAAACTGTCAAATTAGTATAAGCTTTCCCTGACGAAGGAACGTTTGTTCCGAAACCGGTCGGATTTGCACATCATATAAGTGGTTTATACAAAGTTGTATTGTTTCAGTTTTCCTTTATGATTAATATGAAGAATATTTATCCCTGTATTTTTTTCAAAACTATGGTTATTTTCAATGATAATATATTCAACGTTTGTTCTGAAACCGGTAGGATTTACGCATTATATAAGTGGTTTATACAAAGTTGTATTGCTTACGATTTTAGATTTAGACTAATAACAACAAAAAAAAAGTTGTATTGTTTCATTTTTCTATAATGGATAACCACAAAGTGATAGCTACATTCAAAAATATAAAATTAATAGTATTCAAACAATATGAACCAGAAGACACAGAAAAGAAAAAGATTGCTTTTTATTACAGTTGACAATATTTTGTTGTGCGAGTACATCGATCGTCCAGCTGATTAGTCAGACATCTCCGAAAAATCGAAATTTGAGTTGAGTGCGCAGTTATACGTAAAAGTGTTCTCTCTATCTGGTACAATACTCAGATTACTCCTAAACACTACCAAATCAATTATAAAGCAAAAAAACTTGTAGTGATATAAACAAAAAAAATGGGTTTTCGGAGTTCCTTGTATGAAATTTTAAAATGACGTATTAATGTACCGGAATGTTATGATTCCTGATGTAATTTTATAGCATATTTAATATGTAAAACACACCCACGTGATATTTGATTCACAGTGAGTGATCGAATATTGCTTTCCTCATTATCTCAAAACTAAGTATTTGAAGATGTCTGACTAATCAGTTGGACGATCGCTATATCGAATGCATTTTGCTATTGAACAAAGTACGTACTATAAAAAGCTTTGAAAAAAACAAGCTTTACTACCCGGCTTCGCCCGAGTTATATTACTCTTTTCTTAGTGGACAATTGAAAATACATAACGCCCAATATGGGTATCGGTTTATTTAGTACTAGCTGGTACCCGGCATGCGTTGCAATGCCATTCAAAGAAATTTCTCCCTGCATGTCCTTTCCTGTGCGTCCCCGTTCCCTTCCACCTTCCCCCTCCCGCGTCTCTTCCCTCTCAGCGAACCCCACCTTCCCCCTGCCTTTCCTCCCTGCCGCTAAAATGTATACAAACATTTTCATTTATACAAATTTCATAACGCCAGAGCTTACCATCATATATAACTTATGTTACTAACTGATGATGTAGCTTTCTATTGGTGAAAGAATTTGTGAAATCGGTTTAGTGGTTTAGGCGTGAAAGCGTAGCAAGCACACCACTTTCGCATTTATAATATTACGAGTAGTATGGATGACAATATATTTTATACATAAATCGTGAAGGAAATGACATAACAATAAGAATATAGTTGCGTTGACCCTAGAAATATGACATAACAATATGAATATAGTTGCGTTGACCCTAGAAATATGACATAACAATATGAATATAGTTGCGTTGACCCTAGAAATATGACATAACAATATGAATATAGTTGCGTTGACCCTAGAAATATGACATAACAATATGAATATAGTTGCGTTGACCCTAGAAATATGACATAACAATATGAATATAGTTGCGTTGACCCTAGAAATATGACATAACAATATGGATATAGTTGCGTTGACCCTAGAAATATGACATAACAATATGAATATAGTTGCGTTGACCCTAGAAATATGACATAACAATATGAATATAGTTGCGTTGACCCTAGAAATATGACATAACAATATGAATATAGTTGCGTTGACCCTAGAAATATGACATAACAATATGAATATAGTTGCGTTGACCCTAGAAATATGACATAACAATATGGATATAGTTGCGTTGACCCTAGAAATATGACATAACAATATGAATATAGTTGCGTTGACCCTAGAAATATGACATAACAATATGAATATAGTTGCGTTGACCCTAGAAATATGACATAACAATATGAATATAGTTGCGTTGACCCTAGAAATATGACATAACAATATGGATATAGTTGCGTTGACCCTAGAAATATGACATAACAATATGAATATAGTTGCGTTGACCCTAGAAATATGACATAACAATATGAATATAGTTGCGTTGACCCTAGAAATATGACATAACAATATGAATATAGTTGCGTTGACCCTAGAAATATGACAACAATATGAATATAGTTGCGTTGACCCTAGAAATATGACATAACAATATGGATATAGTTGCGTTGACCCTAGAAATATGACATAACAATATGAATATAGTTGCGTTGAACCTAGAAATTATGGAATTTTTTGTCACAACGGAAATTTTCGCTGCTTCAAAACAAACTGATTTTATGTTTTTTGGACATTTTTGTACATATACCAACGTTTCACCTCAGGGGTGAAATAGAAATCGGGTGTAATATGTAGTCTCTTCCATAACCAATTCATAATTTAAAAACAGTTTTTCCATAAAAGACACTCTGTCCAAGAAGGAACTATTTCATCTGCAGCAGATGGCCGGGAGGGGCGGGCAGGAGTAGACAGTGGAAGGATGGGTGAGGGGAGGGGGGGGGGGAGGAGGGGAGGAGAAAAGGAAACATTGCAAAGCTTTTAACTGCCAACGTCCCGATACTAAATAGAGATCTCCTCGCACAAAGAAGATCTTCCGATACGTATAAAATCTTCAAGGGACCCAAAAAAATATATATTTAATGAGTAAATAATGTTAGACAGTTTACAAATATCCTTAAATTCGGTTTATAAAAAATCTTACACGGTTTACAAATAATCTTATACGGTTCACAAAAAATTAAAGGTAAGAGACTGAAATAACTGATTTTGAAAATACAAATTTGTAATAAGCATTAACTTTGTGGCTCGCCATAATTTAAACAATAAAAACACAAAGTGTGATCTGTGACACTTTTAATAAGGACACAGGGGTTAAAATTCTTCACCCTAACAAACAATAAACGCAACAAATTAGACAACTTAAAAGCACTTGAAAGTAGAAAATTCCTAAATAATAAATCTAGTATTTTAAATAACCACATTAATTTACCTTTTAGTCCCATTCTAAACACATTTCCAAAAACCCGCTGTGTTCTTCCCGGAAATCCCGGAATTACACCTTACCCCTTTGTTTACCTCCCGCTCAAACAAGTAAAATTTGTATGTCTGTCAATATTCTATATCGTAGATTAGTTATGTTATAATATTCTTCTGACGAAGGAAGGGTGCTTCCGAAACCGGTAGTGTGAATAAAATAAAAGGGGTCTATAACAAATTTATGTGTTTTTATTCTACAATTTGGAAGTGTAAAAAAAACAAAGAAGAATTGTAGGTAATGCTTATTTGCTAACTTGCATTACTAGAAGGTTTCTACCGAACTTCAAATAATGGAACAACACTTATACGTAATTTGATGTTTCAAAGCTCCGTAGCCCATGATGGAGAACGTTGAAGATTTAAATATTGTGTTAACCTAGAGATTAGAGGCAGTAAAAGCTACGCGAATTTCATGACGCCAGAACTCACCCTTTTAGAGTTTTAGTTAATGACCAAACAGCTTTTCAGCTATAAAGATACGACACTAAGAACTTTGCTGTTGGATTTTATTTCAAACCATTAGTCAATTCGAAAAATTCTCATAAGGAAGTTTATTAAACGAAACGTTAATTTTTTGCTTCTTTAAATTAAATGGTTTTCAAATTACCTTCCGCATAAAGTTAGAAAAACGAGAAATTAAAGTGTGACCACCAGCTTTACCATTATTATTTATTATCATTACGGTATTATTCTCAGAACCCGGATGTACCCGGGCCTTTGTGCTATCATCCATGTTTCTCCTTATCCCTTCAATAACAGCCATTTTCCCTTTGATCAAGTTCGGCAGGGTTATTATCGGGAGTCTGGCGATGTCTCCATGTTGTAAATGCAACACATGTCACGAGACGTCTCATCCATTTCTTTCAGGTTGCAGGTACAATTAAACAACTATATATTATAGGATTTTAGAAAATATTTTGTTTTGAAAATTGGTAAATGTGTTTACAATGTGAAGATATCTTACAATGTATTGCGTTAAATGGAAAATTAAACTAGTAGTTCTGTGAACAGTAGACTTCGTACAATGTTGATCAGTGATCACTTACTGATGACATCTCGCAACAGTCGCGACGCTCTTGAATTCTGGCGGAATAAAAAAGAAATATCAAACACGGCTACCATCTTAACAGGATTAACCAGAGACGGAACACAAATACAAATTTAGAGAGAGACGAAATGCAAAGTGGTCGAATCAAAACAGAACTTCGCTGGGTTCAATCAATTAATGACAAAAAGTATGTTTACTTTTTTAATGTGTATACCTTGCAAGAGTCCCAACTGCTCCTGTCTGAAGCCTGTGGGACCATGGCATCCCCGATTGGGGTATGTTGTGAGGCTGATGGTAGTGGGGAAGGGAAGGAGATGAGAAAGATGACGATATTAAAGTACCTGGCTATTCAGATCTGGTAACTAAACACGGCTAAAGCCATTTCAAGCAACGTTTCATTTATGAATGGTGGTCTTACACCAGGGCGATACTGAGAGTATCTTCTACTCTGGAACCTGCCGCAAATATTCAATATATTATTCTTAATTAATTAATTGTGAAATAATACAAATTAATCAAATAAAATTTATTTGCGCACGCCGGCATTCGAACCCGCGATTACTGGAAAAATTTAAAAAATTGTATTTAATAAGGTCGTTTAAAAAGTATTTATTTATAAACAAGTTCATGATTCCGAAGGCATTATATGACTTTGAAATAATGCTTTCTGATAGCTAAATAACTGTCACGCGTCAAAAAGTTTAATTTTTAAACACATACGTTCAGTACACAAACGTGAAAATGAACTTGTGTTATCTTGCTAATGCTACTAAAAATTCAAAAGAACATAACAAAATAATCTCTATTATGTAATGTAATATAATGTACTACAACCGAAGGTGGAAAAAAAAACAAAGTGAGGCGGCGAAGCGCGGTGTCTTCAGTCTTCAGTCTAGACAAAACAATTTATTTATTATACGTCCTAAAATAGAATTAATCAAAAAACAGTTAGCGCGGATGGGCTTCATGAATGGGAAGCAATCTAGTATTTCTGAAATCGGGAAAACCACACACAGAATATTGCTAAATGCAGAACAGAGTGTCAATGGCCTCGAATGGCCATGCACGAATGAAAAGCAATGTAAAGGAAATTTAATTGAAGATGTGTCTAGTATCTGGGCTGCACTACTCGTAACTGCCCCTGTCTAAAGGAATGACCCAATAAATAATAACACGTCTGTTCTGCTCTGTGCACTAAATAAATCAATGTTGATTAATATAAATAATAATTAACTTCTAATTCAGGGGGTACTTTTAGCAGGGGAATTTACACCTGAGATTATGTGGTTTCATTCTCATATACATTGTAATGTTTGCCTTATCCACGGGCAAACACTAATTGATGTGTTGAGGCTCTTCAAGAATAAATAGGTGCATTGTCAAAATCAGATTTATTATTGTTTTACATGTTTACAATATATTATATTATATGAACTTTTGAGCCACACGACCGATCTTAAGAGGGTATAACCAGAGAAAACTGGAAATATGTCATTTTTAAATCAAATTTCAAGAAAAATCAAAAGACGTATTACTCTTTTCTACAAAAATTATAAATTAATTTCGAAAGATTGTTCTTTTATCTAGTAAACGCACGTTTTAAATTTTGAGAATTTTTATTTTATTTTTAGTATAATAAGTTTATACCATAGGTCGTTGGAAGATTTGTTAAATTTTTAAACGAAAAATCTTATTTACAAGACATATTTCATACCACGTAATCAAACATTATTGTAAATCAATAAGTTATCTGGTATAGGCATGTTTCAAAATTTTTATTTTTATTAATTTAATTTAAATAAAATCATTAAAAAATATATCCGAACACATATTTATGACGAAAATTTCTCTATTTTGTCTATCTATTTACGGTCTTACAAATTAATATATTTCAGATTTTTTACATTCTTAATTTGCTTAGACATTATTGAAAAATGATAAATACTTATGATCAAAAAATAATGACAAAAAGTACATAATTTTAACACTTTTATCATCACGCCTTTCAGCATATTTGGATGAAGGTATAAATTAAAGCAAATTTGGAATAAAACAAAATCGATATTAGTTATAATTTTAAAAAGCTGGTACGGAGAATAATTAATCTTTCTCATTGGAACCGCCCTGTAGGATCGTAAGAACATCTTTCGACGAAATGTGGATTTTCGGCAGCTGGCTGGTTAAAGGCCACGTTGACTGGTTACGTTGACCACTCCTCGGCGTAAGCCTAACTATTGATATCAACAAAAACTAAGTGTTTTTTCAAAACACTACATACACTATATTATATTTTAACGTGTATACTCGGGAAAACAGGCAACCTCGCAGAACCTGGAAAGAAACTTAAAGGAATGTCGTGAAAAAGGAGAAAACACAATGGGCCCATGGCCTGAGCGCTCAAAGGAACCGTATCCATATACCGTATACTCTTTTATGAAAAAATAAAATAAAAATATACCGCACAAGAGTCGTGAAGGGCGGTTCGAGTTAGATAAAGAATGATCTTTAACCCTAACGAACGACAATTCCTTATCCGTATTTAGAGCCGGAATCGCCTCTCAGAGTCCAACTCCTCCAACGAGAGTTTAGTGAAGCCTTAGCGTCTATTAATTGGGAAATGTGAGATTGATGGTAGTGTGGAGGGGAAGGGTTGGAGAAGATGAGAGTGAGAAAGTTTCTAGCTATTCAGATCTTGTCACCAAATAGTGCTAGAGTCATCTCAAGCAACGTTTCGATTCTGAACGGTGGTCTTTCACCAGGGAGATATTGAAATCAGTCATCATTTTATCTGATGCTGATTTTGGGATTGCAACGATTCATAGATTTCTTTTTACGGAGATCATCAAATATCTTCCATTGTCTTATCCAGATATAGCTATCTATCTATTTTTGTTGTTGTTTTTCTTATATTATTCTTTGCATCTTTTGTATTTATGGGAGGGATTGTATTGCAATATATAAGCAGGCCTCCTGGATTAAATCATTACTTTTTAATTTAATGGAATACATTTTAAGGTTATACCCAATCATTGAGGAAGAATATAATAAATTTAAAAGAAACGTGAAAAAAGTAACTGTAGCAACTGGGAATCGAAGGCTACCGTGGTCGAGGGTAAGGCTCTTTAATCGCAATCCGAAGATCGCGGGATCGAATCCCGGCGTGGGCAAATAAATTTTATTTGATTAATTTGTGTTATTTCACAATTAATTCATTTAAAAATAATATACTCTTTATAGTATCGCCTTGCTGTAAGACCACCATTCAGAATTGAAACATTGCTTGAAATGGCTTTAGCAGTGTTTGGGGACCAGATCTGAATAGCCAGGTACTTTTCCACCTTCCTCTTCACCATATTCTTCCTCTCCCCACTACCTTCAGCCTCACAACTCAATTACGGATGCCTTAGGCTCACTGGCTTAATACGGTTGGGAGCAGCTGAAACTCTTGTGCCGTAAGATAACAAGATTCACCTAAAAAGAAGGTATGTTTTTTTGTTTTACATGAGCTCAACACAGGAGGCCTTGAGGAAAATAATTCCCCTCAGGGCCTCATCTTTGGGGATGCTGTGTGGAGGGTCTTTTTAGGAAAGGAGAAAAGGCAGTTCTGGGAAGGAAAAAAGTATTAGGGGTGGGTAGGAATCTGGAGGTCACTGAGTCATGGAGTGATTGACGTATGATCTATCCCTCCTACTACGGTGCAAGGCGAGTATGGCTGGAGAAGTCAAAGGGGGCTCCCTCAATCACTCTCTGGCGATCCGGCCTACCATGCAGCTGGTGGGTAGGCACATCCGCCGCCAAGACTCGTACAAACCTCACCCCATGAACCCGGGCACCTCTGCTAAGTAACCAAACGTAGCGAACCACTGGAGGGAACCTACGTCAAAGGTGTTGGTCTAAGATTTAATAATTGGTTCGCGGGGCGGAACATCCATTCCTGCTTCCCAAATTACATTAAAAAAGTTTGTAAGAAATAAAATAAAAATTGTATATGTGCGTTAAGAAAATTAAGATAATGTTGGTAGTTCTTAGTCGAAGTATGATACAATAAGTGACCGAATTGGATATAGACACCTTAACTCGGTTGATGGGGTTGTTGTCACGAAAGCAGAAGGTCCCGGGTTCGAGTCCCAGGGGTGCCAATATCTGTTTCTGATTTTCCTGTCTCCAGATTTTCCAATTTTGTCTTAATTTAATTCAATCTTATAATATATCTCATAGAGTTAAAAATAAAAATTGACATTGACTTTTGTCCATTATAGCAAATACTGGTGGTGATGAGATTTAAATCAAAATTAATATCTAACTAAAAGAAAAATAATGTCTAACGTATAAAAGTAAAACTAGGTATTTAGTTGAGAGTGCCTGAAGATCGCATTTGCAAGACCAATGCCCCGGATTTGCGAAAACGCTAAGCCGGAAGCGGTCTGCTTGCGCTGCCGAAATTTAATAAAGGTAAAACATGAAAAATGCTTCCATAATTGGAGTCATTCAAGTTTACGAGCGCAGACTGATTCTGGGGCTTGATACGGCAGAAGGAAGCCACTACCGACACAAGCAGTAGATGATACGAGATACAGACAAGTAACAAGCTGATATCTGCTTGCTTGTATCTCCTTCTTTCTCACAAATGGCTCATGTAATAGAAGGAGAAGTTACAACGTAGCTATCAGCGGCAGAACAGCGGGGGGAGACCGAGCGGGGGCGGCATCAGATATGGAAATAATACTCTCTGAATGGAAGTCATACGACCCGCGAATCCAAGATGACGCTTGCCATATGCAATAACTAATGGACCGGCAAAACTTCAAAATACGTGTAATTTTTAATACACCCACGAAAAAAGCGAGTTCATCGAATCAAGTCCTTCGGAATTCGTACGCTAGACGCGGTTGCACATGTCATGCATATTAACATTCCTCGCTGATTAGCAAAGCATTTGGTATTTGTATCATTTCATTAGCCACACAGTGCGGCGGCACGAAAAATTATTTCAATAGATCTTGTAAAAAATTCCAAAACCATTATGTTATATCGCTTTGATTGGTGCGCTTCGATTTTATGGCCATTATGAGTTGATGTTATGATTTAATGATTGATGTTATGACTTCAAAATAAATTCTTAAGATTTATTAATTTTAGAATGGAATACGTCAACTATGATTATTTCCTATGTCAGAAAATTTATTAAAATTATCCGAACGTAAAATAGTTAATGACTTAATATGTTTACAAAAAAATCATAAATTCAATAATTGACAGCCCTGAAATATTACATTCCATATATCTCGCAAACCAACTTCGTGGCAAAATCTGTCGGTTCTATTGTGACAACTCCAACACAAAATTACAATTGTATATTCCCGTTCGCTGTAGGTATACAAAATGTGGGTAATGAGTAATGACTATAAAGATGTTGTTGACATATTTAACACATCATTTGTTAAATGTAAACAAGTCGTAGTAGAATTTGTATCGGAAAGAAGAACAACAAATTTATTTAAGCAAACTGCATAGCTCTACTTCGACTTATCTCCTCTATGTTTTCTACTTTTCCCAGTCCACTGTTTTTCCATCTCGCGTGGTGACTTATTTTGTTTTTTTATTTATTTCGTTTTTGATTTGGTTTACGATTTAGGTTTTGATTCTGCTTTTGATTATGTTTACGATTAAACTTTTGATTTTGTTATGTTCACATGAATGTTCTTTTAAAAAAAACATGTAAAAGCCCATCTGGGCGTGAAATACAAAATCTTACTAATATTATAAATGCGAAAGATTGTATGGATGTATGTGTGTTTGTTACTCTTTCACGTAAAAAATACTGAATGGATTTTAACGAAACTTTACAATAATTTGACTCATACATCAGAATAACATGCAGGCTATATATAATGGTAAGCTCTGGCGTTATAAAATTTGTATAAAAGAAAATGTATGCATTTCATATATTTTAGCGGCAGGGAGGAAAGCCAGGGGGAAGGGGAACGGGGGAACTAGGGTTCGCGGCGAGGGAAGAGATGAGGGAGGGAAAAGGCGGGGAAGATGGACAGGACATGCAGGGAAAATCAATTTATTTCTTTGAATGGTAGAGCAACGCATGCCGGGAATCAGCAAGGAAATAAATATATAAAAAAATAAATAAATTTTGTGGTTGCATCAGAATTTTGGATAAAAGTGTGCAAGTTCACGGAACTCTAAACCAATAACAATTAGAAGGTAGGTGTAGGTACTTATCAAAACAAAATAATAAAAATACTAACAACAACCAGTCCAAATTTGAATACGATTCATAACAATAGAACTTTCTCTGACGCAATGTAGCCCACTATCACCCAAAACAAAAACTAATATAAACGTAACACGTCTGTCCATTTTAGAGGTATAGCCGCCAGAAACACCATGAATGACAGTAGTATCTAGAGTATCTACTATGTGTAGAATAATTGTGCGGATACTAACATACCTCATAAAAATAAAGTAGGTAATTGTAATGATTGTCAAAATTGGTGAAATTATTACAATTCCCATGAACTAGGTACAGCCTGCAATGACGATTAGAGTTAAATAATAATAATTGAATATGCCTGTCCGGTTTACCGACTATTATTACTATCGAAATTAAATACCATTCAAATGTCACATATGGTTGTGCCACTATGGCATGAATGAAATGAAACGACGAAAAATCCCATGAAATATCCAATGGCATCCTGTGTAGGTATTCACCGCCATACTTGCTGCACATGTCCAGCGTTCACTGATTCATCAACCTCTGACTCTGACTGTGGGCTGTGGGTCACATCTTGAGGTGTATTGACCAAATCAAAAATACAAATTTTGGTTGTCTGTCTGTAACTCTGGTTCAATGAACTCTAGAAACTTTGCTTTGATATTATGTTTCGTCGTTTTCAAAATTCGAAGTGTTTGTTTGGAGAATTCAGACAAATAATAAAGTATTTACAGAAAAATATTTCAATTTTCGTTTCCATAATTGGATCTGATTCGTCGAGAATTCAGATTATCCGTGATTTTGGTGTGTGCAGGTAACGAACAAAATATGAGGTGCATAAAAATATCAAAAATATGAGGAGCATAAAAATATCGGTGACCGGACAACTCAGAATCCATGCACCTTCAACATCTTTGAAAAGTCATTAAAGGTGAGGTTTTTTAAGAAAATGGTTAGGTTAGGTTATGTTATGGGCTATTTTAAAATAAAAAAAAACATAGCTTTAAATGACTTTTCAAAAGGGTTGTTGAAATTTCACATCGTTGAGTTGCCGTGGAACTAAAATATCGTAGGGTAATTTGTTTTAATTTTCAAGGCGGCGCTAACAATTAAATTACACAAAAAAAATAATAAACACCGACAAGAACAAAATACCAGAAGCAGAGACATAAATAAATATGATCGGGTATTTTCATTTTGTTATTATTATAAGAATTTAGTGCTGTGAAAGTAGTTGTTTTTTTACGTTAGTTTCACAGAGGAGGCCCTGGAAATAATTCTACGCAGGACCGGTGTCATCTTTGGGGATGCTGTGTAGAGAGACTTTTCAGGAAAGGAGAAAAGGCAGTTCTGGGAAAGAAAAAGATATGAGGGTTGGGTAGGAATTTGGGTGTCAGTGTTTTTAGGAGTGAAGGACGTATGAATATCACTGCCTGAGGTGCAAGGCGATGTTCCGAGAAAGTCCTGCTGGATAGGTCAAAAGGTTTCCCTAAACCAGTCTCTCCCGATCCGGCTTGCCACGCAGTTGTGGGCAGAGGCATCCACCGCCAAGATCCGGAGAAACATCACCCCATGAACCCGGGAACCCCTGCTAAGTCACCAAACGTAGCGAATCACTTTGGAAGATGTGTTGATTATCTAATAAATGATTCTCGGGGTAGGCTGTAGGTACCCATACCCGCTTCGAAAATTACATTTCTTAATTTTCTCGTGATATTTCACGGATCCGCGCCATTTACTAAATATTAATCTAACTGTTACAAGGTAGAATAGCAAAGTAACTGTGCAGAACGTAATATAATAGTGAAATTCACATATTATAATATTGAAAACCAACTTTTTGTAGTTAGGTAAATTACTTTTGTGTGTTTAAGTAAACGGGTTTTCACAATTATTAAAGCAGGCATGTTTGAATAACTGTCATTTTTTTTTTAAATTTTGATTTGATTTCCTTTTGAACAACATGTTATCTGGGGGTGAAAAGCATTAAAAAAAAAAAAAAAAACAAAAGGGATGGTGTCATTTTTTGTACGTATTGTAAGTTGTAAGTACATTGGATATTTCAAAAAATGACCTGGTTAGCCGAAAACAGCTGTTTTTGACCTAGGAATTTACTGACTTCTTTTTGTATGTATTTTTCCACCTTCTTCTTCCAAATTTCCTCCTTCCTTCTGTCTTTGTCCAAAGCTTACGTTTATCGTAGGGTTTTTTTTTGTAGATATTTATACCTACTTATATTTAAATTCAATGCTCAAAGTATTAGTGTTATTTTTAATTTTAGGTTTATTGTATTATGAATTGTTTAATGCTAATGTCTAAGAAAACATAGTTACCCTATAATAAATTGTACAGCGCCCTTGAGGTGATTTTTCACAAAAACGGCGCTTTATAAATTATCCAATTATTATTATTATTACCCTGTTTACACTCACTGTTATACTTACGCTTTAGAGTGTGTAGATTTTCCGCTTTACGGTGAAGATTGCAAAATCGTGTCCGCCATCTGAAGGCATGGATGGATACAATGTATAAAAACCTTAGAATAGGTACGTACCATCATATGGATACATTATTTATATCAAATCTGCATGTTAACCGCTCATGAACGATGTTATTATGGCGTATTAAAAAAATATCCAATGTCGATATCTACCACGACACAGATTTCTCTCCTGTCTCGTGTCTACTTAATTTTAATAGTATAAACGAGATAACAGGCGCGATCTGTTTCTACCGCAGATTACTATGTGGATAAAGCATGGGATTTACGGCAAAATTGAGTTAAAAAGGTGTAAAGCTCCTCTTGAAAACATATCATTACTTTAATTGCCATATCAGACCATTATTCTTTACGTCCGAGAGAGAACTCATCTCGATAAATTGTTCAAAATAATTGGACGAAACTAATTCGACAAATGTACGATTAGGCTAAAAGCTTTGTGCTGTTTTGTTTTTCGTAAGAAAACTTCACAGCGGCACAAAATGGATTCTTACGATTCCCCACAAACCGTAGTGGATAGAAAGAAACTAATGACCAATGGAATGCCTGAGAACTGAACATGTGTCGCGAGTATTTGAGTAATTAGTGCTACGTGGGAGATGACAATGATAATTTTTTCTATGTAACAAATGCTCTTATATCATCTTGACGCCTGGCACTATCAGATCCAACGAATCCATTATGATTCATCGATTTTCTTATTAAAGTAATATGATTGGCGCGCGAGATGCATTCGTTAGCAGGAAACTTTTGACTCAGTACTATGACTACGTGAAAATTCCAAGAATTACAATAATAGCAGATATTATTCATTACTACGACATTTATAAATATGTATCGTAAGATATTCAAAATATTGCTTATGATTCACAATGTACAAAATCCGTTGATAAACTTTAAAATTGTATAACAAAAAACAGAGAAAAAAAACAAAACAAAGAACAAAAACTTCTTACGCCGTAGAAATGAATACTTCAGAAAACGAAAGTAGACAAGAGTGGGGAGGCTATTAACGCAACGGGATGAATGGTTTAGGAACGCATAAGGGACAAAAAAAGAAACAGAAATTTTTATATGCATATTGATCAAATTTGGTACCAAACATAGGTACCGATTTAAAATACCTATAATTCTTGATTAGATTCTAAGCATTCGATTTTGGTTAGTATCACAGATGAGTACTTCAATTAAATTCATTACTTTAAAGAGTTTATTCGAAAATTGAAACAATCAATGGTTTGCAAAAAGGTCATTCTCAAAGTGTGACACGGTTGACAGTTTCGTAAGAGTTTTGTAACGGTTAAAAACTTTTCTGATGTATTTTCATGAGGTTGTAATAATCCAGAAACCTTCGCGAGAGTGGAAATAAGATATTTTGATAGTTTTCAAACATTTCCAATGCTTAATAGAGCAATACATAAAGGACAAACAAACAGGCAAACATTTATTCATTTTTTATATATGTAGAAGAAGATAATGAACGAATCTACAATCAGTACCTACCCATTAATTTGAATCAAGCCCAAGCAATGCGAATGAATTGCATAAAATAAAATAAAAATTGTGTGGAATAGAAAATCGTTCGATACGATAATATTATTTTAAGGAAAATAGCTGGGTAATAATATCGGGTTAGCAACAGCCTTCGAATAATTATTACGCGAGAGAATAATAGACATGTTTTAGTTTCGCATGTGATTGTACTTAAGTGCTGGCAATAAAATAAATTATATCGCGTCCAGTGTCTTAGCAAAGGCGATAAATAAAAAACAATAAAAAAGAACGTTCCCTTTTGCTGACAGCGACCGTACTCGCTTGTGAATGAATATTTTTTATTTATAAAATCAGCCAACGCATCGCTGAGCAAATCGTACATACGTAATATGTTAATATACGTATCTGAGTATTTTAGGAAATCCTTACAAGATTTAACAATTATATTTTAAGTGTAATTAGCGATCACAACTTGATTAAATTACACTGTTTTAAAAAGAGATTTATTTCGCGATAATTTCATTGAAACTATTATCACACTGCATTTTACTACTAGATATTATGAATTAAGATTTTTTTAAAAACAAGATATTTGAGTAAGTACCTTTATCTTATTAATAATAGAAATTTCGGGAATAATTATACATAACCAAAAGATTCTAGTAAAATAGACATACTATCGCAGACCTGTAAAAATTCACGGGAAAGTCATAGGGACGATATTGCGAACTAACATATCGTCGAAACGTGTTCCACTGCTACCACGCCAGTAGCAATGCGCGGGGACCGGATTCCGTTGTTTCCGGTCGTTCGGCGATTCGGGGTCAAATTGAACATTTTTTACATAGCTCCACACAGGAGACCAAATGTCATCTTTGGGGATGCTGTGTGGAGGATGTTTTTTAACGTAAAAAGGAGAGGAAAGGTTCTGGGAAGGAAAAAGGTATAAGGGGTGGGTAGAAATCTGGGGTTCAGTGTGTCCAGATCATCCGCCGCCAAAACCCAGACAAACATCACCCCATGAACCCGGGCACCTCCGTTAAGTCACCAAACGTAGCGAACCACTCGGGGTGACCTATGGTAGAGGTGTTGGTTATCCAAAAAATGTTTCCCGGGCGGCGGTACCATACCCGCCTCCCAAATTGGGGAAAGACAAAATTCTCGACAAATCAGTCCCAATTTTGAAAAGAACAATTTAAATAATTATTTGATAAAGACATTATAATTAAATTATCGAAGTGAGCAAACACTTTGTGGCTTGACATTATATGTTTATTCTACTGAGGAAGATTGAGGTCAACCGAAACCGGTCGACAAATATAAATCAAAATAAAGTGGTTTTAAACAAAGATCTTGTTCCATTCTGTATTATAATTATAGACACTTTATCGCTTGTCTGAATTCCCCAAAAATTTCCAATTATTTGAGTTCCATAAACCGAAGTCGAAATCGAAATTAATATTGTTAGTAATTTAAAAAATAGGTGTGATATCTACTAAGAAGCATTTTAGATATTCCACTAGAGATATTATTTAGTACCTACCTATTACCAAATTTAACTTAGCAAAATAATAATGATGCATGGAGTTACGAAATAATAATGTATTGTAATTATATTAATTATTAATTAACAGCATAGAATAATGATTATCAGAATCGGTATAAAACAGAAGAGGGAAACAGAAACTAGATAAAATAGTAGGCGATAAAGAATTAGGCTGCGTGAAAAAAAGTGAAATCATTAACAGATGTGGTTTGCAATGAATCAACTTCCTGCTCTCAACGCAGATTCATTTAAATAGTCAAACCAACGCGAAGAAAAGCATTTCACTTTGGGCAAACACCTACACTGAAAGTAATAGTTAATTATGTAATCGTAAGTCATAATCATAACCATAAGACTCGAGCATCTCAGATAATGTGTAGAAAAACGCGTAGATGTTACAAGTATCATGATTTAGCGATTTAATTTCTATCAAGCTGGTTAAAAAAATTGCAGTCACATGACATACTCGTATTAAAATTAACAATATTTTTACAGAAAAATCTTTCATATCGAATAATGGTTGTAGAGAAAATATTTAAACAATAAAAACAATTCGTTATTTGTCGACAAAAGTAATACCCACATAAAAGGCAAATGTGGGTATCTCTCTCCTAACTTCATTAAAAAACTATTCAAAGTTTAAACCCTAAATCCTCTTACTTACTCTTAAGTTACCTATATGTTACCTACATGTACCTATCTACTTTTTGTTTTTTAAATTAATATTATTTTCTATGCTAAAGAAATAACAGTTACTATGTTTTAAACTTTTTAAAAATTTTTATTGAATATTCTTTCTCTTCTTTTTATTTCATCAAATTTCTTTCTTTTTTTGTACAAATCATGTTCCACATGTTCATACCCATAATATTTTGACTGTCCTAAAACGGGAATACTCCTAGTTGGTCAGTCAAAAATTTTTAATAAATTATGTATATAAATGTATAAGCTTGTGCTAAATAAACAAAAAAAAATAAAAATAAACGACTGAAAGAGCCTTTAACTGCATTGTACCCAAAATATTTAATAAACTACCAAATACAATTTTAATATTTAATACCATTTACATTTCTAAGGTCAAATATAATCTAAGACATTGGGTATGATTTATATTGGCGCCCTACTGAAGCCCTTGTATTGCTAATTGGAATAACTTATAATTTTTTAACACCTCATATCCATAATATGTATGTGACTATTCATTATGTATAACACCTCATATCTATAAAGGTATGTGACTTGTTTGTGATATACTTAACGCTTATACTGCTATTTACATATTTATACTAAACCTGTAGGTACTATTCTATTAGAAATAGTGCAAAATTATTTTTTAAATAAAAAATAATTTTGCACTATTTACTACTATTTTACTACTTCTAATAGTGCAAAATTATTTTGTTACCACAACATAATTTTGCAGTATTAGAAGAAGTGACTATTCTATTAATTTAATCTTGTGATTACTCTAAATGTTGTCTAAATGTACCTTCTAACAAACTACAAGAGTAGTTTTGTGGGTTTGAATGAACAAAAAAAAACGATAAAATAAATATTTTTACAGTACGGCTTTTGTGAAATATCACCATTGTAGCTGTACAAAGTTAAAATATAAAAGTTGATTATTATTTACCGATTTACGGTATTTATTTATGTGTTTTAGAGGTTCCATAACAGCTCAGATTCAACTCAACTCAACACCTCTTTAAAGTCATTAAGAGCTATGAAAAAAAATATAATGAAAAATAGCCCATAATCTAACCTAACGTAACTTATTTGACCATTTTTATACATAAATTTTTTCACCACTTTTAATGACGAGTTGAATTCATTCTGAGTTGTCCTGTCACCGTATTTAGATACTGAACCCGAGGTTTTAAATAAGCTGTCAAAAATTTATAAAGCTGTCAAAAATTTATTAAGCTGTCAAAAATGAAAAAAAGAGATTAATTATGATTACAAACCGAGGTATAAGGGTTTGTCCAGCTCTGAAAAAAGGGTTTCAATTTTACTTGTTTACATCCACTATCTTGTGTTTAACTCTCCGATATCTTGGTTAATTGTAATATAATAATTGAGATTTAAAAAAAATATATGTTCACAGATACAGACAGCAATAATTATTAACAAGACAGCAGAATTCGCCTGCATCCTAACTATTTCCCACAGATTAACAACAGCAACAGAAAAATAAACCTTTACAAATATTTTTTGCACCATTTTAAAGGGAAAATATTCATAAGAAAATTATCTTAAATAGAAAAGTGAGAAAAAGTGTACTATGTCTTTATATACATTTTTATAAATAGGAAAACAGCTTTCAATTTTCTACTAAAAATACAACATGTCTGAAGTCGGATTTCTTCAGGTTCGATTTCGATTAAAATTCGCACATTCTTCTGCTTGGATCCCTGAAACCTATCATTTAAAAATATGTATGTATCGTATAGGCATTGTAAGATAACGCAATATTATTAGAGTACAAATTATAAAATAATTATTGGCGTGGGTTTGTAATTGCATAGGCCTATTGTTTTACGAAAATCCTCATTCAAAGTAGGTTCACGCCAACACGCGGTTTATTGTGCCAAATTGTACGTTTTTAGAGGACTGCTAAAATGATCAGTGCTCAAATAATCCACTACAAATTAATGCGAAATGATTTATAGTAATGAAATTTAATATTTCAACACTCGGCCGTCAGATTTTCGTATCAATTTTTGCGTGACCCGTATTTATGGAAAAATTACAAATGAATCGGATTTCTCACACTCGATTAAATATGACATGGGCACTTTTGGAAAGTTTGACCATCTGTTGACTTATATTGTTTCCAGACAAGTTTGGTCTATTCTGCATCAGAGGTTGAGTTTTATTCTTTGAACAGTTTTGTATTCGTACGATAACAGTAGACCACACGATCAACAGCGATTCCTTTTGTGATTCGACAATCATTCCACACTTTCATGTTATCACAAAAGCTATCCTTTGCTTTGTTACACGTGTTTATGTCATAACATGTCCCATTTTGTAAAGACTTTTTAAACGCTACACCAATCAACGATGTACAATAGAAAAGATTATTCAAATATGGATTCCACATCATACAAATATTTTATTAAAAAGGAAACGTCATTTAACTATGAATGAAAAAGACTGCAAGGTTTTTATAAAGGGAAGGAATTATTTTTTTGGGTGGTGAAGGGATCTGAGACCATTAACAAGTTTTAAATTACAGTAAATAATTTTATTAGATTTTATTGGGATAAATTTTTAATAACGTATGAAGGTTATATCCATCAATGTAATATTCTCAGTTGCGAACGTCACTTTTATATTTTCAGTGTCTTTTTCTGATTCATGTTTCATTTAGATTTATTAGCATTTTCTTCTCCTAAAGAATTGATTGTATTTGCTCTGGATAAATGAAGTGTGCATACATACTAAGGCGGGTCACGATTGTATGGGGGGAAAAAAAAACTTGTTTTGGTTTGTCTGTTAGTGATAAAAGGGTGTTAAATGAAGATGTAAAATCACGTAATTTTTTAAATAATATTTGGATATCATCTTCTTCCTCCGGATTGAGTTTGAAATTTCACAAAATAGAGAAAAACCCACCCTTGTTAAATCTCTAAAAAATATTAGATAAACAATTAAAAATGAACTTTTTTTCAATAAAACACAAATTAGAGAGAATATTCTGACTTATTTATTAAAAAAATATATGATTATAATTAACATTATCTCAAGACAGTGTATTCAAATACCAGCAAAATCCTTCTTACTCTCAAATTTCGGCATTATTTTGCGAGACTCAATCTTTGCCTTAATAAGACCTTCTCTTGCAGACTTCATACATAAAGTAGTCGAGGCTTCAGTAACAGTCTTTACAGCTCTTTCAACTGCTTGAGTATGACATGGCAGACGCAGAAGAGGCAATTTACCTTCTCCCCCCTGTGCTACAAATAATTGAAGATCTTCATCCGATATATTCTTCACTATTGGGGGTTCGGTTACATTTTGCTGCCAATTAATAAGGTCGTAGTAATATGATGCATCGAGGTTTATGTTTGGAAGTTGGAACAGCCTTGTTTTACTTAGTTTCTTACTGCGTGCTTTTAGAATACGACGCGCAGCTAATTCCCGGATATGCTTGTGAGGGTCAGTTAACATTGCAAGTAGTAAATTTTCGGGGTGTGCGAAGTAACTGTTTCTTTCTATGACTGGATCAATTATAGTTTTTAGTTCAGGAGATAAGACGCTGAAATTAGCTGCCATAGGTGACGTGCTCCATCTTTACAGGTGGGATGAGTTTTAATACTGAACCAAGTCGGAGCATAAACTTTAACAATGTACGTTGCTAAAATAATAAGATTCTCTGTAGGAGCTTCCGTTGCAACATAAAGACGAAGAATTCGGTTAGCACGCGTAAGCCATCTGGCATGAGACATTTTTCCAGGAGATTTGTGGCCTAAATCTTCAGGTAATTCCCCCACCGTAACTGCAGATACGATTTTATACAAATATAACTGATCTGTACTTAGGTCTTTAGTTAATAATTCAGGCAAATCTCCGTCAATTTTCTGAAAATGAACAATAGGCTTTTTTCACAGTTTTCTAAAGCTAGTCCTATTGTCCCTGAATATGTTTGAGGTCCAGATGTCTTACCGTCAAGATGTGTGAACAAATGACGAAATGGTAACTCGTTCATGTGAAGCAAGCAAATTATCCATTGCAATGGTTTATCCAAACGTTTTTCAAGCAAACGTATTATACCTCCATGTTTTCCAACGTTCACGTTCGTTCCGTCACATCCAATAGCCATTAATGGTTCAAATGGTCTTTCTTTCTTTAAAAAATAATCGACAATTGTTCTTTCTATAACTTTCGACGTGCCAGAGTTTGGTGCAATATAACCCAAATATATTGAGTCTGGCTCTTTTATCATTGAAATATGCTCTTCAATGATTAGTTCTCTGTAATGCCTCCCCCGTTTTTCCCTGATAATTAATGTTTTATCTTTCCGGCCATCAAAATATAATGCAGGTATTTGTAAAACTTTGTGTTGTGCCTTAATATTTTCCCTTGTTTTTTTTCGTTCTCTGCGAAGTTTACTTTTGTCAATAACTGGAATATTAGACTTGATGTCATACAGAACTGCTGAGGCAATGGCTGCCGCTGCTCTATCCGAAACTCCATATCTATCACAAGTTTTCGACAGTGTAGAATAATCAATAGTGACCGCAGCCTGCTTCTGAGGCATTTGAGATACAACATTTGGTTTGAAAACATCATTGCAATCGGATTCATTTGATGAAGAAGACGTGGAAATATCGATTAGAGAGGTAGTTGGCTTACCTGTGCTTTCCTTTTTAGACGTACGCAAGGATTTTTGCTTCAGAAGTTTTCTTTTCAACGCAGTTTTCATTCGTTTTGTTGTAGCGGTATCCATATTTCCTATTATCATTTTTCGTGTAGTACGTTGGTCACTAATGAAACTCTGTTCATTTACAGGTATTTTTTTATCTTTAGGACAGTCACATTTACTGAAATCTTTGCATTTGCAAGACGAAATATCAAACAGCACTTTACTTCTGCGACGGAATTCCTCCATTTTTTTCTCCGGTATTTTAGGATGTGACTTAAGAAGGTTTTTGCATTTAAAATGATATGACCTCAACATGCGTGCTACTCGCGAGTGTGTAACGATGGGAATTAATAGAAGCCTTTCTCCATATTTCTTCAATTCGTGCTGTCACAGTACACTCTATTTGCTGAAATTTGGGTTCTAGTTTGGTCTCTTGATTTAATTTTATTTGATGCCTGGTCCACTCAAAAAACTTCATAACATCACAATAAGTTGGTAAAACATTGTCTTTAACGTCGCAAATTTCACCAAATATGGGACTTTTTAACGCATTCCGAGTACGTTCCATTGCGAAAACTTGTGCAACGCGACCTACCGCTTAAAGAGCCGTAGCGATACTGACTCCAAACTCCGACGTCGGTTGCGCAGAGTCGCTGCGCTTAGTGCAATCGGTGCTTCCCCCGCCCTCACCTTGAGCCACTAATAATCAAAACTCGGATTTTTTGTAAATGAATTCGTAAATACGTACCATATTTGCCATAGAATATTACAAAAAATATAGTATAAAGGATTCGTAGTAACTTTTATACACACTAGAAAATACCTCTAAAAATGAAAATTTTCAAAACTTTGAAGTGAATCCGGAGGAAGAAGATCGTATCAGAAATTTAAAAAAATTTAAACACGTCGGTTTGAACCCATTTGGCACCCTTTTATCGCTAACAGAATATAAAATTATCATTTTTTTTTAAATGACCCACCTTAATACATACCTAACTACTCGTAAATCATATAGGTAAGTACATGAAATAATAAAAAAGGTATAATTTATGTTTTCACAAAAATACCTAAATTCTATTAAAATAATTATGTTCCAACAAAATTTTTTTTGTTACGTTATATATATAGTTTAAGAGATTAAATACTGCTACGAGTATTAAAGTATTTCGGTAGATCTGTTCAATGTTATTTTATTATAAAAAACCATAATTACAGGTCTACAAAAACAAGAAAACGTGATTTTTTGAAAAAATAAAAAACTTTCTTTTTGCTTAACAATTAATATTTTGTCTCTTACAGCCTTTCAAATTTCCACAAACGATATGTATAGTTAGTATGATTACATCGTAATCAGGATTATGACATTAAAATATACAAATATTTATGTATTTAGTAACGAGATAAATAAACAAAAAAATACGCAGAATAAAAATAGAGCATTATGGGATTATTAGTTTGATTTTTAGATGGGTTGCCATTTATTGAAAATGTTCGATCTGTAGATTCCCGGTAATTTATTATTTATTTGTAAGAGACAAACAGCTTATACATAAATATAGAGATAAATATACATAAAAGTTAAATAAAGTCAAGCCAAAAAGGTCTCCTGTGTTAAAGTTACTTGGAGATGGAGTTTTATTGACTAGTATGTCATTTAATTGACTAGCACATCATTTAATTGCAGAAGAAGAAGTAGACGCCCACGTAGTTAGCAAAGCCTGACTGTGCGAAGCTCTCAATAATAATAATGACACTAGATGTACCTAATGATTAAAATTCTCCCAACCGAACGAAACTGCATATCATTAAAACACACGGCCAGGGGCAAGCGCATTAATGGACATCTAAAATTGCGCGATTCTCATAACACAATGCATTTTCCACGAAGAATGGGTACAGGACGACACACTTATCTTTGCAGTCGGATACCAGTGTTAAATAAATCCCGAGGCATATAAAAGTTTATAATAATAATGAACAAGAGTCACAGCTGCTCCCGTCTGGAGCCAGTGAGAATATGGCATCCCCAATGGGGTACGTTATGAGGCTTAAAGTAGTGGGGAGGGGAAGGATATGGGAAAGAGGAATGTGGGGAAGTATTCAGATCTGGTCACCAGATACGGCGAAAGCCATTTCAAGCAACGTCTTAATTATGCACAGTGGTATTACACCAGGGCGATACTTCCACTCTGGAATGTGCCGCAAAAGACTATATATTATTTGAAATGAATTGATCTTGAAATAACACAAATTAATCAAATAATAATTATTTGCGCACTCATTCGGGATTTGATCCAGCGACCTTCGGATTGCGAGTCAAGAGCCTTACCCCTCGACCACGGAGGCCTGATGTGGATGTACAAGTCAATCAAAAAATCTTGCAAAAGAGCAATGTTTTGAAAATTCATCTTTTTAGGACGTTTTGTAAGGCTTTATTTGAAAATAATTTGAAGAGGGCAAACTTCGAACGCCGTATGTGCAAACTCTACCTATTGGGAACACCAATTATTTTGATTTGGAGGATATTTGCAGATTATCTCTATGTCGCTTTTATTTTAGCTACTTTGTGTCAACTCTTGTACTTTATTTAACCCATATTTTGGTTCTTATATTTTATGTTACCTGTATTTTGCGACCTAATTATTTTTATTGTAATTAAAAAAAAAAGATGTATCTACTGCTTTTTTGTAAAAGCCCAACGGGCGTTTAAATAAGTAAATTAAAAACTATCTTATGGGTACCTAATTATTTTCAGCAAAGCTTACGATTTTACTGACAGAAACTCGAAAGATGAATTCACCAGTGTATTTTATAGATTTTTAAAGTCCACAAATTTAAAAACATTGAGAATAATGCTTCATAGGGTTTCCCGTGTGTATAAAAGAAAAATCCATATCTGGAGATACCTACAGAATTGATATATTAATATATTTTTTCTTTTTTTTTGGTTCTTCTTCTGGGTAGATGCAAAGTTAACTATGTCAGGCTGTAATGAGTAGTCATATTGACAATAATATATAGCCTCAGCTGTTGCGAAAGGTATCTTTGATTACCGCAAAATGTCAAGAAGGTAACCGAAATTACAAGATAATAGATAATCAACATAAAATGCATCCTTTGGATAAGCCGGTGTCGAGGTAGGCGTGCTCAGTACGTACTAGCAAAACCACCTCAACACAGGCCAGGTCACTGAATCAACTTTTGACGGTCTCCGTGGTCGAGAGGTAAAACTCTCGACTCACAATCGGAAGGTCGCGGGTTCGTCCCCGGCGTGCCGCAATTAATTAATTGCGAAATACCACAATTTGCGGTATTTCACAACTAATTAATTAAAAATAACATATATAGTATATTTGCGGCACGTTCCAAAGTGGAAGTTACTCTCAGTATCGCCCTGGTGTAAAGCCACCACTAAGAATTGAAACGTCGCTTGAAATGGCTTTAGCCGTGTTTGGTGACCAGATCTGAAGAGCCAGATACTTCCCCACCTTCCTCTTCCCCATCTCCTTCCCCTTCCCACTACCTTTAGCCTCACAATATACCCCAATTGGGGATACCACAGCCTCATTTGCTCCAGGCGGCAGCAATTGTGACCCTTGTGCATTATTCATATAAAAAATATATATAAAAAACTTGGCCTTTTTTACATTAGCTCCACACAGGAGGTCCTGAGGAAAAAATACATTCAGAACTGGCGGGTGCGGCGAGTGGAAGCCCCATCGAGAACGGCTGCCACGCTGAGACTAAGCGTCGCAGAGAGTGCAGAGTAGTAGGGATTTGACGTGGGAAAACCAGGCTACCTACATACCAGTGTTGCTGGATCGCGCGCAAAATTGTTCCTCGCGGCTGCAGCTTATTTTACGCACAGCCCTCGTATTATGAGACATTTTACCTTAAATAACAACTTCACTAAAAACATTACTAAGTATTTATAAAATCTTTAACAAAGCGGCATTTCATCACCCCTTTGAACAGTTATTAAGTGATTAAAAAAACATACTTAACCTAGATTTCACGTTTAATGACTTTTCAAAGGTGTGATAAAATGCCACTTATTATTTATTTATACTGGGTTTTACAGATGTTTACACTTACGTGAGAATTATCCAGTTAGAAAAACTCAGTTAATTCACAATTATAAAAATCTACAATAACATACAATTAAATACAGATACATACAATTACAAAAACAAAAACATCACAAATAAAAATACAGAATTATATACAAGGTCAGTCGAGTAACGCATTACAATGAGTGGTAAGAGACATATGGAATACGCGAGGCATGCATAGAGAGACAATTCACACAATATAATTAGTTATTTTTTTTTTTAACAGCGCCAGAACTTTTTTTTTGAACCCGTACAAATTATCAACGAAAATATCCACTTCAGTAGACTCTATCTTGTAATATAGTCGACACATCTGGGTCAGAGGGCTAAACTATGCGATATTATTTTTAAATGTATTCATGTGAAAAATGTTATGGCGTCTTAAACAATGGGAATTGGGGACATTTATTTCAATACTGCTAAGACATAATGTAGTATCAAGGTGGCCGTGAATAATTTTATGTAAACATATTAGATCAGTCTAATAGTTTTAAGTGTATCAATCTTGAAGTAATCACGACGTACGTCGCATGATCTGAGATGATCATGTAGTCCACATTTGAAGGATAACATTCTAAGTATTTTTTTAAAATGATTCTACAATTTTTGTTATTAGTATTTGGGGTATTATGCCGTCATATCCGGCATAATACCCCAAAAACTAATAACAAAATTATTGTTGGCCGTGAAAATCTAAAATCGTATCTGATTCTACAATGTTTTCATATTTGCAGTAAGGTGAATTCCAGATAGTGTTTCCATATTCAAGTTTACTTCTAATTAAGGCATTGTAAAGAGTTAGAATTGATTGAGGATCTTTGAAAGGTTTACATATTCTGTGAATAAATCCCACCATTATTAATATAGCATAGGATCTTATATAAATGGCAGGCCAACTTGATTCAGTGTCCTGGCCTGGGTTGAGGCGGTTTCGGTACTAGGTGCTCGAGCAACAAAACGCAGGAATTCTGTTGATTGCTATCGGATGGACATGTGATTTGCAGGCGATAATCGGTCAGTGGATCTGAGAAGACAGAAGGTAGAAGGCTGCCTTATTATGTGACCGAGGAACACTGACACAGAGACGGAATTACAAGACAGCACTGAGAGGTTGGACTTTTGAAGACGCTTAGTAATATGGTGAATTCTTATTTATTTTATTTAATGTCCATCAGTAGTCACATGAGAACGGGTCATTTCTACGACTGCGAGCTCAAAAGCTCGGCTGTGGAACGATTTTCCAGCCTCTGTGTTTCCTCCTTCCTATAACATGGATATCTTCACTCCTTCCTCTCCGCAAAAAGACCCTCCATACAACATCTTCAAAGATGACATAGGCCCTGAGGGAAATTATTTTCCTTAGGGCCTCCTCCTGTGTGGAGTTAATGTAAAAAAAGAAGGTTTTCAAGTAAGTAATACAGTTTGTTAATAGATAAACACATATCTACATTTTTTTTAATGCAGAGCATTTTGAGTAGGTAAGTTTTTTTTACGTTAACTCTACACAGGAGGCCCCGAGGAAAATAATTTCCCTCAGGGCCTATGTCATTTTTGAAGATGCTGTGTGGGGGTCTTTTTGAGGAAAGGGAGGAGAGAACATGGGTCTTGAAGAGATCCATGTTGTAGGAGAGAGGAAATCCAGAGGCCAGCAAATCGTTCTACAGCCGAGCTGTTGAACTCAAGAACGAGTCGTAGAAACGATTTATTGTAAAGTATATTGGAATGTATGTGTCAACGATTAAATAATAGGATGCATTTTAGTAATGGGGTGAACTAAAAAATATGTACTTAAACAATAAAATAAAATCAGGAAAAAATAAATATTTTGTTTCATTTTGCATTTGATTGATTTGGAATACGGTGAACGGGCAACTCAACGAAGTGGTACTTCACCATTCCTTTGAAAAGTAATTAAAAGTGATGAAAAAAAAACAGATCAAATAGGTTACGTCAGGTTAAGTTATGGGGTATTTTCTTTTCATCACTTTGACTATTCAAAGGAATGAAATGCCACTCTGGTTGAGTTGTCATGGACGATTTTACCCGGAAACTAGTTGTTTAAGCGGGAAATTGGTGAGGTAAAGTTTTTTTTCAATTTGAGCATTTTGGTGTTATTTTTTTTTTCGTCAAATACGGGATTAAAAAAATAGTCGCGTCTAGGCTTCGACGTATAAAATGGTAATAGCCCCGAAGCGATGGATTTTTATGACGTAAAAGATTCCAACTTCGGACTCTTTAGGACTGAAGATTTTTATGAAATGAACCTTAAAAGATTGCAAGTTCTTATTTGCTTACATTTTTACGCAATTAGTTATTTACAATTTCGCAGGCTGTGAAGATTAAGGTGAAATTTTTTTTGACTTAATGGATACGACTGACTGAAAAGGCGAGTTTTAAGTTTAGCTCTAAATTCTGCCAATTTACGTACATACCTAAATAAATTGATACATATTTCAATAAATATAATATTTAATCTAGGTGCAACTACTTAATTTACTTTAAAAAATTGTATAAATGAAGTACATTTAGTATCATACTACTACGACCTTTTTATGGTAGTCGTGCATGATTTAATTACAATGTAAGAACTAGAAAAATAATATTTTGTAGAAACAAATAATAAAACATAAGAAAACAGAAAAGAAAAAACATGTTTAATGAGAAATAAGGTAAAATAATATAATAAATAAAAATGAGTAAACGTATCGAATGCAATATTTGCAGGGAAAATTGGAAACTTTATTGTTCACGTAGAAGGTAAACAGAGTAGCGCCGGCTGAAGCCTTGCAAAACGCGCGTTTGTTTGTGTTTTTACTCCAACAGTGGATATTATTATTACACATACCTTCGCGTTACACGTGCAGCGAGAATACACACTACACACTACACACTACCGGGGAGAGAACGCATACAACGGTGCACCCGTACTACATGTAATACCCCACACACATGCAACTCAGCTTGAATGAATGATGCTCTTTTGATGAACACACGCCTGGAACTTGCAACACTAGACCGCCGAAGCTCAAACTATTTTAACGTATAAACAGAAGAGTATAATATTATTAATTTGGTTTGGGTGCTTATCGGTTTCCCACGCGCGTAAGCGATTTCCGAGAATTTACAATGTTGGTCTGCCAATAAAAAAGCGTTTGATTGATGTATACTCGTTCATGTTTCATTACTCTATTGCAGTAGAGAAATTATAGCAACCCAACATTATATTCTTCAAGCAAAATGATTGAAACTTTTGTAAACCAGCATTACTTTTCATTAGCTCCACAAATGTATGCTCCAATAAATGTATACAAAACTCTTTTTTTCATTCCACACTTAATCCCTAATTCATAAACATATATTAAGTATTACACTGCTGATAAAGGACCATTTATGTGTTCTTAAGGTGATTTTTCACAAAAACGGCGCTCTACAAATCAACCAATTCCTATTATTATTGTGAATGGAAAATTTAAAAACACTTAGGAGGTAAGGTCCTTGTGTATTCTTATGCTCCAATCCCCTACACCCCTTTTCGTGTAAAAAGCGTCCGCGTAAATTGGTCTTGCATTATTTTCGGATCTTCTTGTTGTAATTCGGTTATACCTTATTTGGCGGCAAATAAGTTTCAGGGATGCCATCCCTACTTCATTCTGTTTACTTTCATTATCATGTACCTACAATGTCTTTTTTCCAATGTTTGCCATAGACCTACTATCGTGGACTACTATCTATTCTTATTATTTTTGTATTACTAACTAGCCGACCCGGCGAACTTCGTACCGCCTCAGAATCAATAACTATTGTGTTAACTTATTAGCTGAAATAAATTCAGGTATTTTTTTAGTTCAAAAGTATACAATGAAGCAATTATCGATGCGCAACGGTCCGTGTTTTTTTTTGTCAGTAACAGAGATGGCGTTGTTTACGGATTTATATTTTTTGTGATTTTTCTTACTTTTCAACTTACCTACGGGAATTGCATTTCATTTTCTTTATACGTGTGATGGAGATTTATTATAAGTATTGTATTTTTCCTTTGGAGTGGTGCAGACGTACGATCACTGATTTTCAACCGTTGACATTTATTATGTAAGAAAGAGGGGCAGCATTATATGTTTAAAACAATCAGCGAATTGACATTTGACGTTTTTGAATTTTTGGAATTCACTCACTATTCAATATTATAATCAATATCATAATATTGCTGCAGCTCTTTCAAAATTTGAGAAAATCGTTCCATACAAAATGTGTGAGGAAAAGAATTTCCTTCATATTTTTTTTCGTTTATCTTTTCCGATGTTTTGATAGCTATTCTGCTATTCAGGGGACAGACAACAAATCCGACAAATCAATGATCATAAAAATCGGTCCAGCCGTTCTTGAGTTATAAATAGTGTAACTAATCCGACTTTGTTTTATACATTAAGATTTGAAAAGACGTAAAACCTAAAACCAATATATAAATTAATACATTAATAAAAAATATCTAAACCTAATTGCTTTTTAACATTCTTTTCCTAAGCAAAAACACGGCATGTCAGTAGTAATCTGTGCAATTTAAAAAAAAACTGTATTTAATTTTGTTTATAGCTTTGTAGTATTTTTCCCAGATTTTTGAAGTATTTTTATTTTTGCAAAATATATTATTTAAATAAAACAAATTTAGTGACGACTGTCAGACAGACGTCACTAAATTTGTTCCGCAGCAAAGCTTATGATCCTTGTGTAATGAAGATGGGTATGGTTAACTAAAAATGCATATTTATTCATTAATAACTTAACATTGAAATAATAATCAAATTACAAAGAAATTCTACATATTATTTTTTTTTATTTTTCGTTATTTGTTTTTGGGGTGTTATGCCGTGTTGCGCTACCTCCTTCTTTAGCCAACGTTTCGGACATCGTTGCAGTGTCCATCATCAGGGCAGATCCGGCAGATCCGGTAGATGTGAAACGTTGGCTAAAGAAGGAGGTAGCGCAACACGGCATAACACCCCAAAAACAAATAACGAAAATGCTTTTGGCCGTGAAAATCTTAAAACTTATCTTTTTTTAAATTGTTTATTTTTTCCAATTATTTTTACATAAGTAAGAACATATACTTTTTTCGTAGGTTTAAAAATATATACAAAATATAAAGCAAAGATAAGTTTTGGAAACCCACCGTGTGTGGGTAAATTAACAAAAAAATGCGATAAAAAAATAGCATGTAGGATCCATTTATTAATATTTAAACTATATTATACTAGTTACCTTTAAGTAGAGTGAAAGTAAACAAGGATAAAATAAATAAAAATAATGAATTTACATAATATAACATGTAGAATTGAAGATTAATATTTTTAAATACAACATCAAGCAAGTTTGTAATGGCAATTTTGAGGTTGAATTTTGTATGGATATGTAATAGTGAGAAGTGAAACTTAAAAGTTTTCTTTTTCGTCAATATGGTATGGTAGTTAATTATTTCTTCGAGATACAACAATATTTACTACCGTACGTGTTTAATATAAATCCATTTTATCTAATGTATACTTTTATGTAGCTGACAAAGTATTGCACCCACCGCTCTGTTCGGCTGAAATAAATAACTTATTATTATTAAATAACTTTATGTCTTTTGAAATTATATTATGCCAAACTGTCCTTCGTTTTGAATTAAATATTTTACTCAGAATTATTAAGGGTTAAATTTGGGAGGCGAGTATGGTACCGCCGCCCGGGAAACCATTTATTATACAACCAAGACATCTGCCATAGGTTACCCAAAGTGGTTTGATACGTTTGGTGACTTGGTAGGGGTGGTCTTAGCCCATCAACTGCGAAGCTGGATCACGAAAGGCCGGTTAAGGGATTTGACCTCTACAGCTGAACCTCTGTCAATCCTGACCACACTGACCCCAGATTCCTACCCACCCTTCCTAGAACTTTCCCTTCTTCATTTTCTTAAAAAAGACCCTCCTAAAATCATCATAAACCCCGAGGGCAATCAATGATTATTTGATATTATTTTGACGGCCGTGATTGAGGTGTAAGGGTCGACGTTATAAATCCCCGCGAAAGCAAGTAATTTTTTTTTGATTGATTTGTGTTATTTCACAATTTAGTCATTTAAAATAACATAAGTAATTTTTGTGGCACATTCCGGAATGGAAGATACCCTCAGTATTGGGCCCACTCCCATTATTATCAGAGGTTATTGCGACACACAGATGTAGAAACTGTGGGTGGTGAGAGATGTATCTACATCTACATACGTAAAAGAAATATAAATATTTTGTTGATGTTTGGTGTGGTGACTCTTTTTGTAAAGCGGGACCCACGCGTTCTTTGTATCGTTACGTTTTGTTTAACAACAATGCGCCGGCCGTTGCACGATCCAGCGTCAAAAGTAAAAAGGCCGCTATTTGCAAAATTCAAATTCCGAGATGCAAGAACCATCATTTTTATCAACACAATATAACAAAAAAATAGATAAAACATAAAAACAATATAAAAGTTAATATCTACACCAATAAAATACCTATAAACACATATTTTGTTTCTTTTCATAAGCAAAAACACAGCACATCAGCAGTATTCTGCGTTCTTGATTCGTATGAAAATAATATTTTTTTGAATGATGTTAAATCGAAAATAGAATTTTTCTTTTTAAAACAATTATTGTTCACATTCACATATAAAGGGTTGTGCAAAAAATATTTAAAAAATGATACCTAAAAAATATATCATGCATAAAAAAACATAGTATTTGCCTCACCAATACTTTCTTTTTGCTTATAAAATTATAAATCGTTTTAAAATATTTCCTTCACCTATACTTTGTTTTTGCTTATGAAACTCGGTATACCATAGTCTTATTGATTAGTAGCCTATTACTGCCGGTTTTGTGAAAAAATTAAAAACAGTGTGACGTTTTCAATTGTGAAATAAATTAAATGAATGAAATAAATAACCGGTCAGTGGCCGAGTTAGCATCGCGTTTGGGCTTCCACCCAGGTGTCGGTTCAATTCCTCATCTGGTTAAGTCCTCCATCACGATACACGAAACATTTTTCGCTTACTGTGGTGGTAGTAGGAGGTTTAAGATATTGTCAGATTATTCGTAGCCCAAGAATGTTTGTCTTTCTTTTAAAAAGAAAAAAAGTTATACTTTCAGCTTTTTGCTTCATTACATGGTGTTCAGAATTTGATACAAAACATTTCCTCATAATATTTAATTCAATTTGTCATTTATGACATGCAGTTAGTTGCCTTTTTGCTTACAACGCGAAGGAAGAATACGCGGCCGAGTTACGGCTCGTTTTATTATTGCAGTAAGTAAATTGTTTTATGTCCCGTTCGACCTTAGTTTGGGACGTAAAACGGTCGAGTTTCCACGTGTAGGAAATGCACCGGAAAACCCTGAAAACTGATCGATAACATTCCCAATGTCGCCGTAATAATCGACAAATCATTTACATTAAGTGTCCAATAAATTAATTTTACATTTTAGTGGTACATTACTGACAATTATCACATTTTGAATGTGATAATATATAAACGAGTATACATACAAAAGGGTTTTTATTATTTTAAGACGTAATATTATAGTGATGTAGAAGTAAATACAATTTGGGAGGCGGAAATGGGTTCCGCTCAGACCCTCCACACAGCACTCCTGAAGATGACAGGCTCTGAGGAGAATTTTTTTCCTCAGGGTCTCCTGCGTGGAGTTAATGTAGAAAAAAATTTGAGTGCAGTTTGCACGCGGTAGAAGCCAAACTTAACCAAAACAATCTCAACCAATACTTGAAAAATGAGCGCAGACCAGCGTAATTTCAGTTTCATATCTCAACCAATAGGAGCCTATAAAAGTGACATCATAATCAGAGCGGTCAATGAGCGCAGTTGTACGTCGCAGGTGTAGTAATCGTCATTTCCGTTTCATCCGAAATCCAAATCATAACGGGGCTATAGAAGTTTCACTTCAAAAAACAAATGGAGTAAATAATCAGTTTCTACTAATAAAACCAATTAATGAAATAGTAGAATAATTATGAACCTATCTAACATGTAAATGGCGACAGAATCAAATTTTGGAAATAAAATAATTTGATTTTCACGCCATTGCATTGGATGTCTCACCAAATTACTTCAGGGAAAATTCCTTTAAAGTAAATTGCATTTAAGTCTCTTTATCATACGTGTTTCATTGCACTGCCCCTGTATACCAGTACACCTTCAGGACTAAATAACTTTTTTATTTTTCAGCATCAAAACGTTACCGGTATCTCCTTCTAATATGCCCACCTCTTACTCTATTAAGACCCACCTACTCATTATCTTATTTGCTGCGTAGAATATTATTTAAGATATGAACAAAGTGTAAAAAACCATGTCTCATCTAAACATGGATATTTAGATGAGACATGAAACGAAATAATAGGTTCCACTTTTGTACGTCCAATTCTGTCTCCAACGCTCATAACGGTCTAACGCCGGAAACTACAAAATTCGGTCTACCCGCACAGATTGTCTAGAAGAGGTGGAACATGTTTCGAAGAAATATTAATAATCTTTATTGTAAGAAACTGCAACTATAACTAAAAATACAGTGTGTATATTGTACATTGATTTCTAAAATAAATAACTACATATTAAACTTAGCAACAGAAAATAATATACTTATAAACAGTAGGTAATATGAGAAGAATAGTAATGAATAGTTACTTCTTCTAATAGTGTAATAGTGTAATATGTCGGTTTTTGTAAATAATTAAGTGGTTAATACAAAGTTATCTATTAATTTGAATGAATAGTTAGTTATAAGTTGAGGTTTCTCACAACCCGCCTCACTAGACTAGCATGTGTTGAGGCAGTAATTTTGAAAGTTAATTCATAATATCATTGAAGAAAAAGATAACACTAATAATTTAAACGAAAATATGAAAGAGAACAATACACAGTAAATAAAAATAAAAAGGTCGCAACTGGGACTCGAACCCAGAACCTCTCGTCTTACAGACGCCTTACCAATTCGGCCACGGCCTAATTGAACGTCGTATTTGTCAATCGTCGTATATGTCCTACACATGATATATATTTACTCAATAGTTTGGTTTCATTAATAACTTTGAATTCGATGAATAGTGAGTACACCGGAAAAGGCCCTATCATTACTTTTGATACAATTTTTTACGTTGTCTTTGATATCGTTGTACGTTATTAGAACGCTATAGCGCCTCTAATTGTTCATAGTTCTATGTAGAAACATAATTACGTAACAATTCAAAAGGGTAAACTTGTCGTCTACTAAAAACTCAGACACACGTGAAATACTTAATAGGCTTAATTTAATATAAACTTGGCGCCAACAACCGTCTGACCAAAATACGGCTAATCGTCTACGAAGGCAAAAAAAGTGCTAAAAAGCTTAAAATCATTGCCAAAATGACAATCACTCATCATCAAAATCAGTTGGCCAGAGAGTGACGATACCTGGTAAACATCGTTTTAGAAAACGCGTCTTTCATCATCATAAAAAGGATCTTTAAACCCAGAAAACATACTTCATAACTTTTCGCAAGAACAAGACCAAAAGTCTCCCAAAGAAGATGTAAACATATTTATGATATCATTAAAAACAATTTCCGCAGTTTAAATATTCGGCATTTAGAAGAATCATACCTTCTAAATTGGAAACTGATTTTCCGTTTTCCATTTCTTATATTTTATTGTAGACTATTACGTCAAAATGGATTACAATTTGGAACGCGGGTATAGGAACCGCCGCCCCGGGATCTATTTATTGGATATCCAACACCACTGCCACAAGTCACTCCAAGTGGTTCGCTAAGTTTGGTGATTTAGCAGGGGTGCCCGGGTTTATGGGGTGATATTTGTTTAGATCTTGGTGGCGAATGCGTTTGCCCTTCTACTGCATGGCGGGCCGGAGAGGGAGAGTGAGACCGGTTGAGGGAGACCTAACATAGACCTCTCCAGCCGGACTCTAGACGCATCGGCTTGCACCGCAGCGGGAACCCTCATACCTTTTTCCTTTCCCTAAAAAGACCCTACAAACAGCATCCCTAAAGATGACAGGCCTCGAGAGATTTTTTTTCCTTAAGGCCTCCCGTGTGAAGTTATTGTAAAAAAGCGCACAACCCCCCAAGTAGACCAGACCAAAATAATAATAATTATTATTATATTGGCAAATAAGAACATTTTAAGTACAAATCCAGGAAGACATTCTATTAACGACCTACGGTTGGGGTTGAAATCGTAAGCACTAAGTTCAAGACATATTCAAGAAAAAATTATATGACAAAGAAACTGTTATATATTCGTATTCGATAGTAAACCGTTTTGAATTTCAAGCACAACATTTTACAAAAAATGTTGACTGCTCCGTGATCTCATTCTGTCGTTCATTTCTAGAGAGTTTTTAATTCAACTTTGTAAGACATTTTCATTTTATATAATTAACATGCTAAACATGTTTACCAACGCGAAGCTTTAGCCTATAAAACTCATTGTTTTAAAAAATCTAACTGAAAGATTGTAAGCTTAGCCTCTCATTAATCTAGGCTAAATTCTCTCGACAATTTTATAGCGGGTTATTGACATTTTAATAAAATAAATGTGTGTCTGTGCCTACGCATCAAAACACTCCCAGATAAATCATGAATGAAATTTAAATTAAACATTCATAGTTATGTTAAATAATATTAACGGTTACTAGTGCTGTATTTTTTCATTTATATACTACCCACACCTTGCTTTATAAGGAATGCTCATTCGAAAAATATCTTCTCACGAGTGTAAGGCAAATAAAATGTCTAGACTTCTGCAGATTCTAGGAAAAATGTAGCAATTTTACACCGTTGAAAATTGTTTGCTATAGATAACGATTGACGTATTTGTGAATGGCGTTCTTTAACGGAATACGCTTTCATAGTACAAAAATCTAGTATCAAAGCAAAGTAAATAAAAAAGATATAAAAATAATAATAATAATTGGATAATTTGTAAAGCGCCGTTTTTGCGAAAAATCACCTCAAGGGCAATTTATTAAGAATTCTTAGTTTCGATCTAATTTTACTATTTACAAATAGATACAGAAACATACTTACCTGGCAGGTAGGTCACTTCCGATAAACACACTTCAATTAGAAAGTTTATGCTATTTAATTTAATTTAATTTATTGGGGGGCTAGAATTCCAATAATCCATGCGCTTGATAGCTGCAAGACGAGTTGTTATCTAGCCTCCTACATAGTTAAGTAAATTCTAAAGTAAAATCCATGCTAATTTGTACAGCGCTCTTGAGGCGATTTTTCGCAAAACCAGCGCTATATAAGTTGTCCAAATTATTATTATTATTAGGAGAAGATACGACTTTGCCAGCGGAGGACATTCTATTTAAAACACTGGACATTGCACGATTTTACATTTTCTACCTCCATCATTATTAGTATAGCTTTTATTAAAAGATTAGTGACAAAAGTAGAGTTGATATTTACTTTGAAAGACTGGGGAATTTAGGACTCTTTAGGGTTGGAGAATGTTCATGAAATGACCTTTAAAAACGCTTACAATTAGGATTTTTTTATTTTATTTTTTATTATTATTTTTTTTTTTACAATTTAGTTACTTACAATGTTGAAGGTGAAGGTCAAAGGTTTTTGAGTTTATGGATACGACTGTCTGAAAAGGTGAGTTTTAAGTTTAGCTCTAAATTCTGCAGAGTCTGTGATCATTCTTAAGTTATGTGGCAGTCCAATCCAGGCTTTTAGGTCCTGACACACCGAAAGCGCGCTCACCAAACTTAGTATCTGGTGTGCGCTTTGGTTCCTTTAACCTTCCGATAGCTGATGACGCTGCTGACCTCAGGGTTGACTGTCGAGAATTAGAATTTTCTGGAATACACAATTCCGATAAGTAAGCCGGAGCAATTCCGTTAAGGGACTTAAATACCATCCAGCAGAGCTTGAAAATATAAATGATGTCTTAGTCATAAGTCACTAGCTATAAGTCTTAGATGTAAGTCACTAGTTATAATTGTAAATCTTAGTTGTAAGCCAGTAATATTAATTCATTTATATGATATTTGTACAGCGCCCTTGAGGTGATTTTCCACGAAAACGGCGCTATATAAATTAGCCAATTATTATTATTATAACTTTGTGACTAGGTTCGTATTAAACTTAGACTTGAAAATCGAAAGGAAACCCAGTCACGAAATTTTACCAATACGTTTGCATTACAAAAAAAAATTAAAACTAGTGAGTTCCGGGCATGGGTTGCAGTCCTTTCCCATTCGTCCCATTCCACTTCCGCCTCCCCTCCCGTTTCTCCCTCACCTTCCCCGCCTTCCCACTCCCCTCTTCCGCTTCCCCGTCCGGCGAACCCCCCTCCCGCGGTCCATATATTCAGTTTTCAAACAGCTCGCGTGCCACCTATTGAATTTTTTTTATTCAAATTTCCTAATGCCAGGGCTCAAGAGTATATGTAGAAATCTTCACGGGGGTGCGCACAACAACTCACCAAAGTTTCATCACAATCTAATGAATAGTTTAGGGAGCGCATAAGGGATAAACAAAGAAACATTCTATTTTAGGTATTAAGATTATTAAAGTGGGATTTATAAAATATTAGTACCTAAGTTTTCAGTAATTTTCTTATTCTGAATTGCAATGATGATCCCGAGGTAAATACATATATTTTTTTATAAATACTTTCAGCTTCACAAATCCTACAATTATTATATAATTAGCAGTTAAAAACCGAAGTCCGAAAATGGTTTTCCATAAGGAGCGTCGTCAGAGATGTACTCGAAGTCGGGTTCTTAACTTTCAACCGTACAGATGCTAGCGTATTAATACTATTAGATCTCGTAATTTTCCATGGGTATGTGCTAGTACTACGATAGTTTGAGGTACACAATAAAAAATAAAATATTTTTTTTTACTTAAAATAAATAAAAGAAAAAGTAATTTCAACAACAAATAATGTTAACAAAATAATGAACTTAGTTTGGACACAGTATTATCGTTTGTTATGCTCTTGATTGAGGAATGGGAAACCAACATGTTAGACTTCTTGACCACAAGCATTTTATTGAACACGATTATATTTATTAACCTGACAGTGGCAGTCCAGGGCTAAAGTCAATGTTCAAATACATCATAAAACTATAGAAGTACCAATATGTCACAGCAGTTAGCTGACAACTTACGCATCGGCAAGTACCCACTTTGTGCGTAGACAATCAACAACATATCCGCGGAACGAGCTGGCATATGCAAAAATATAAAATGGCAACACGATGGCAACATTGTGTTGCAAACAGACGTAGGTACCGATTGTACCTGTCATTTTGAATAATAAAGTGACTGACATATGGGAGAAGAAAGCGGAGAAACAGTCGCATTCACAGGTAAAGAAGCTCGTCAGAAATAATACGAAATACCGCAAACAATTCTTGAACTGGAGTTAGTGAGATTTTAATACCTGCTAAACGTCTCGTTTCGTTTGTGTTTCGTGGGAAGAAGGTTCTGTGGCTGATGGAAGAGATTGTACGAATGATACAAATGTTGTAATATAACGAACACCGTGAGTTCAAATCCATTAAAAACTGTTTAAAATTATGGGTCATATACATAGATATAGAATTTAAATGTAATATACCTATATAAAAAAATAGCTCTCTTTCACCGTAACAACATTAACCACATAGGGGAATGTTTTCCAATGCCTTTTTTTTGATTTTAACATTATCTCCAAAAAAAATCCTTAGGTCCTACGTCATCTTTGAGGATGCTGTATGGGGGTCCTTTTTAGGGAAAGGAAGTTCTCGGAAGGAAGCTGCTGTAAGGGATGGGTAGGAATATAGGGGTTAATGTGTTCAGGACGCATTAATCTATTTCTCCCACTGCGGTTCAAGACGATGAGTCGAGAGAGTACGGCTGGAGAGGGTAAAAGGTCTCCCTCAACCAGTCTCTCCCGATCCGGCCCATCACGCAGTAAGTGGGCAACAGCATCCGCCGCCAAGCCTCGAGAAAATCTCACCTCATGAACTCGGGCACTCCTGCTAAATTCACAATGTAACGAACCACTTGAGGTGATCTAAAGCAGGGGTGTTGGTTATCCAGTAAATGGTTCCCGGGACGGCGATACCCATACCCGCCAACTAATGAATTAAAAATCAATAATCCTTTATATTGATTTTGAATGAAGCCTGTTCTAAGGAGCGAGCAGCATCGAACTCCGGTACACCGGAGACATGAGCGGAACACCCGTTCATGGTAGTTGATGTTGACTTAATGAGAACGGTTCGTTTCTTCCACTCGTTTTTCAGGGCAGTCGGCACGTATATGGAACGAACTACCGGCATCTGCTTTTTCTACTTCATATAATCCGGGCCTCTTCAAAACCCGCATTATAAAATCCCTATGCCTCTTTAATAGTTTATTTTTGATTTTTTAAATAGTTACTTTTACTTTGTTAACTATGTCCTATTATTAAATTATTATAAAAAAAATATTATGAATAAATCACATATTTACGTAGATAAAGTTCAAATTTGATTACATTTAGCTCCGCACATCCAGGACTTTTGACTCCGGGTTTGTTTTTCTAAAGGGGAGTCTTATTTAATTTCTTTTCCTCGACTCTTATATTTGTTTGTGCTGCAGGTTTTCAATTTTTCTCAGAAATTCAATTGACGAATCACCACTAATTATTTTGTGGATTCAAAATAAAGTATATAGAGTAATAAATAAATTGTTTCAATCATAAGATATTATAAATACAAGAGAACTCCTTCAATATGTTTCTTTCTATTTATTTTCAGTATAATTCTCATAGCTCTAATAGGTCATTTTTTTTCATTAATCCATCAATGGCTAAGCTAATAATTGGCATACATCTTTTGGGTTTGGCTAGTTTAGGTTTAGATGGGCATGAACAATGCCATTGTGATACGGGCACATAAAAATTCACGGTTTTATTATCAATTGCATTTTTTGACCCAATTGCATTATCAATTGCACATTTAACCACCATACCACGGGCATGTGCCTAATAGTAGTCGAAAAATCCACATATAACGTAATTAAATAATAATAATATTAATATATTTATAAAGTGCCGTTTTCGTAAAAATTCACCTGAAGCGCGCAATTAACAATTAAATTAATAAAAAAAATATATTGGGATGGAGGGTATGGGTATCACCACCATGGGAACCTCCCATAAACACGAACTCCTAGAGCTCAACTTATGGAGTAGTAGAATAAAAAATGAATTATTTTGTAATCTTGCATATATTATCATTGTAATGTATAAACAAAAATCTTGAAATAAATAAATAAATAAATAAATTTATTGTATAATCAATACCTCTGCCATTTGTTCACCCCAAGTGGTTTGCTACGTTTAGGGGCGACTTAGCAGGGGTGCCCGGGTGCACGGGTGAGGTTTGTTCAGGTCTTGGCGGCGGATGCGTCTGCCTACCTGCTGCCTGGCGGGTCAGATCGAGAGAGACTGGTTAAGAGAGGCCTTTTGACTTTTCCAGCCGGACTCTCGCGACCCATCGCCTTGCATCACAATAGAGGGATGGATTCATACATCCGTCACTCCCGGATACATTGGCCTACAGATTCCCACCCACCCCTCATACCTCTTTCCTTCTCAGAACTTCCTACCCTTCCCTTTCTTAAAAAGACTCCACACAGCATCCCCTACGATGACATAGGCCCTGAGGGAAATTATTTTCCTCAGGACCTCCTGTGTAGAGCTAATGTGAAAAAAGAAGAAAAATATGTTTAAAAAAATGCAAATATTTTTTAAAATATTAAGTATCTAAAAAAAAGATTCATGTCAATAAATTAAATGAAATTATTAATAATGCGACAAAACATCTCTTTGTTGATGAATATAAAATAACAACAACACAGAGAACGTATATTTTGGTCGGGGCGCAACCCTTCCTCTGCACTAGAAATTACAGCATATGGGTGGCAGGTGATCAGGCGACTATGACCTCGTGCACAAGTACTCACATAATATAACCACATACATACACACAGCTTCCACTCATGCACAATCTCCACACAATCTCACAACTCACACTCATGCAAACATGCATCCTCTCCTACACACTCACATAAAGACCCACCAATACACCCACGCGAATTCGGTGCACAAGCAGCACGCAAAGTTTCACAAGTAATGGCCCAGTATTATTGCACTGAAAAGAGGGTAAGGAAATAAAAAAAAAGTATGATTGGTTTTGTTGGTGTATAGTCGAAACAGAAATATTTCACTAATTGATCAATTATTATTAAGTAAGATGGTATTCACGACTTTTTATCATTTTCTCAGGATTTCATGGTGATTTAAACCTTAACCATGCATTTGCAAAAGTGTCTTAATTATTTTTTCGAATTTTATGTTCAAAGGAACAATGTATGCAAGAATTGATTGTTTTCAACATTTATAATCACCCTATAACTCATCAAACAAACTAATTTCGGTTGTCTGTGATGATGTGAAATATTTCTACGTATTTCTGCGTAATATAATGCGTTGAATTATTCACTTTCAATGAACTTATAATAACATCTGTTCAAATTGTAATCATTAATGATATTAAAAAAATTAAGTTTCCCAACGGTGTTCATTCGAAAAGAAAATATTTCATAATAATCTTTTTGAAGTGCAATAATCACAAATCCTTTAATTTCGTGATTTTTCACGGGTCCTGAGTTATTATTCTACATATAGAAATGATAAGCGTGTTTTGATAGATTTTTGTGAAAAGGCGATGCAGCTGTCACGGTCTAGCATATTTATTTAGTAAAATTATTAAATAATTTGTAAAACTTAATAATTTGGAGTTTTAGAGAAATTTTGTTAAATTAACAATAATAGTAGTAGTCATGAAATCATGGCGCAGGTATATGATTGATAGAATTCATTACTAATCAAACATAACAAGTTAATAAGATTAGTTATTATAAAATGCACTAAAAAAAAGGTTTAAAAAAATATAACTGCGCAGCAAGTAATCGAACTTGACTTTATTTCAACCTTTTATTCATGCACAATATATATTTTCAATAATAGATATTTATTAAAATTAAAAGCAATAAGTTCTTTCATTGCTAATTTTAATGTAATTTATTATGAATGGCTAATCAAAACATCAATAGATAATAATAATATAATTGGACCATTATAATAATATATTAAACTTACTTACAAATCAATTTTTTAGGAGTGTAGTTACTATAACACGAACGTATTGATTTTAACAATAATATTGAGAAGGGGAGTGGACGCCCAATGAAAAATTAATACGCTCATTACGAACTACTAAGAAGTGCATGCGTTGAAAACCCATTGGAGCGTATAACAATAATTGAACAATTCTGGCGTTTTTTTCTCAGTGGGGTGATATAATACTTCTAAGTAAATGGAATCGGAATGGAAAGTTTACCACGAACTCGTATAATTTGGAATTGCACGCAACGTTTTATACCAGAGGTCCTGCCTTTAAAAGTCCCGTTGAAGTATCTCTTTTTGTTACATGCGACGTTTGTGAGAAAGAGGGAGAGCTTACAATAGAGGTGTCAGTGTTGTGTCTATAAAACCACCGAATCGCTGACAGCAGAGGGCGATCTTCTAACCGGGCGGCGTTTACTTTGCGGAACTTTATATTGTACGTCCAACAGTATAGAATCCCCCGCCAATTACACGGTCTTTGGAGAAAAAAACAATTTGCACACTTAACAATGTCGCCACCCTCCGCAGCTAACACCATACGCAAATATTTAGTTGCCGGGGAAAACAAGGGCGGAAAAAACCAAAGGAACAACGGCAGCAATTGAGCTTCCACGCGCAAGAGTATTGAACAAAAACAGAACCGCGCGTCAAAAAAACTAAAGACAATCCATCAAAGGAAAAATAGAGGAGATAGAATAGACGATGTTTTTTGGGGTAAATTCTTACTGGAATGCGTGGTAAGAGGAAACCCCCTTGAAAAGGGCAGAAAAAGGCGAACGCAAACACTTTTCATGGAGAGAGCAAGCAGAGATGATAAAAGCGTTTTAAATTCATGACGTTGACGGGCCGACACCGCTCGGATGGCTTGTTCATACAATTCCCTTTGTGTGCTCATCATCTCCCGAGCTCGGGGAGGGGCAGGACTAACGCTGGGAGCAGTGGGAGTAGGCCTGGGAAGCCGGGCGACATTCATTGCCGAGCCTCATATACACATACATCACTGCACTACAACAGATCATACTCGTTTGAATGTTTCGCCAACAGACAAACAAACTTCGCCAAATCAGAAAATATCTAATCTATATATATAAAAATCAAAATATGTTTGTTTCTGGGTTTGTATGTATGGGACATATGCGTTGCTAAACCATTCGTCCGATTGCGATGAAACTTTGGTGATTTGATGCAAGGTGGTGGTGGGAGAAGGGGGGAGGGAGTGGCGAGAAGGGGTGAGGGGAGAGAGGGGGGGAGATGGAGGAGGCGGAGTGGGAACCCCCCTTACACCATGCGAGCGAAGCCGCGGGATAAAGCTAGTTATTGTATAAAAAAATAATAATACATATATAATAATAATAATAAATTCTGTAAGTATTTTAGTTTCAGCTTACAAGACCATTTTCAAGCTGTGGTTAGATCACTTTGAGACGACTTATTTATATGATTCTAAATTTAAATTTTTAACTCAATTACATATAATTTAGGCAATCAACTTGATACATCAATTTAGGCAATCAACTTGAATTTCAATTTTGCACTCAATTAATAATTGAAATTTAGAATCATATAATAAGTCGGCTCAAAGTGGTCTAACCACAGTTTGAAAGTGGTCTTGTAAGCCGAAACAGCTGTCACAATAATAAAAGACTAAAATACTTACAGAACCTAATAATAACATTATTAAATCTAATTTAAATTTAATTTTTCAAAAATTAAATGGAGTTCTACGAATTAAACACAAAATAATTAATTGTACTGTTGTGTTGGGCCTGAATAAATTAAGGTAATAAATTTCGTGCAGAATTAAAAAAGGGAAAATATTAAACAAGGTACGCTCTATCAAGACCCCAAAGGAAATTAGATATATGTTACGACAACAGCCACCTCCATGGCGGTAGCAGAGTGGTAAGTGCATCAGACCCAGAGGTAGCGAGTTCGACACTAATCCTAAGTTCGAATATAAATTATACTGGCAACTACAAAATTGTAGTAGGATATTATTTTTATCTCGTTCCACAGTGGAAAACAATTTAATTATTGTCCGGGTGAAATACAACCAGTCACAACCGAAGTTGCTTAAAAGGACTTTAGCTGTATTTTATGGACAACTCTGAAGCTTCCCCTTCTCCATTCCATTTAGTGTCAAAGTCAATCGAATCTAAGAATTGCTTCATTTGACTTTGGATATATTTAATTAACAACTCTGAAGCTTACCCTCCTCCATTCCATAGTCTCAACATTCACCGAGTGCGGATTGCCACAATTTCACCGGCTAAAAATTGGAACTCTTGATCGGTACATGGTAGGTATAACATACAAACATATGCTATAAACTATAAACAAAGGTATAAAATATCCCAAGAATCATTTAGTAATAACAGCAATCCTTTGATTTCCTTTTAACAAAATACAAAACGCAAATTGGAAACACGTTTCAAAGAAATATCAAACAATAACACAACATTCCCAAATAATATTACAAATAACAATACACCTATGAAAGCGAACCAAAGTTAAGGGGTAATTTACCAAAACCGAAATAATATTTCGGGGTGGGGAAGTATGAGGTATGCTCGAACGGGGAACCGCTGCGCGCTACCGACGAAGTCAGAGCAGCGAAGAATCTAGACTAGATGGTACACTTGAGTAAGATTTGAACATGAAACGTTAAATATTGGGCATCTTTCAAATTATGTTTATTAAATTGAATGCGCATGTTTTAGGTAAATTTAGATAGAAACATTACCTTTTGGAGGAGGAGCTCATGATTTTATGACTCTTTATCAGATTTTGATCAAACTTGTTTGATAAATTATTCGATACAACCAACTACACTGCTGGACGGTAGGCATTAGTTCTTCATTGACAGATGTCAAAACAATACGGTATTCAATTTCGCATTATTTTCGTAATATGTGATCATTTCCTGCCTTTCAACTTTTTATCTTAACTTTTTACTTTTACATTATACTTTATATTTTATAGTTTACACTTTTACTTTATACTTTCATTTTATACATCATAATTCTATTTACTACTCATTACCTTAACTCCTTTCTTTTACCTTTTGTTTTTATATTTAACTTTACATTTATATGTCACTTTCTTATGTTATTGTATTATAATATATATAAATATAATTATGTCAATGGCACATGTTGTGCCGTATGTTTTTGAAATAAATAAATAATTATATCTGAATATATTGGAAAGATAAATAAAATATCGGTCATTTTCAATATTTATTATTATTGTTTACAAAAAGTTATATATATAAAAATAATATATTTAAATAAAAGTTATATTTTGATAGTGTCCCGCACTCGTGGCTAATCAAAATGTTTAAAGTTAAACCAATTATAATTAGATTTTTGAAAAATATTATGTCCTTTTGGAATACAGATTTACTAGTAAATTTAAAAGGTAAGAAAATAGTAGTACCGGGCATTTCAATAAAAAGAGGGATTTTTCAAGGAGACTCATTGAGTCCTCTTTGATTTTGCTTAGCATTGAATCCTCTGTCTAAAATGTTAATTAAAAGCAAGTTTGGAATAAAAATTAACGGTAATACAAGAGAGATTAGTATAGTTTCACATCTATTATATATAGATTATATAAAATTATTTTCAAATTCTGAATCAAATTTAGAGAAAATGATTAAGGTAGTTAAAATTTTTCAGATGATATTAAAATGACTTTTGGTTTAGATAAATGTAAAACGATCCATATAGAGAAAGGCAAAATTGTAGATGGAGACGAGGGTATATTTAGAAATTTCAAAATTAAAAGTATGAAAGGGGGTGAGGTTTATAAATATTTAGGATACCCGCAATCGAATAGATTAGATCACACTAGTATTAAAAATGATATTAGGATTAAATTTCAAACTAGGATCAGAAAATTTTTAAAATGCAATCTATCTGCTAAAAATTTTGTAAAAGCAATAAATACTTGGGCAATACCTCTACTAACGTACTCATTTAGCATAATTAAATAGTCCAATAAGATTTAGATAATTTAGAACGATTAATTAGAACAACGTTAACAAATTTTAATTGCCATCATCCAAATTCAGCTATAGAACGAATTAATTTACCTAGAAATTAAAAGAATATATGATGCAAATGTGAATGGTAGAAGAAGTCGGGGACGCCCGAGGAAGACATGGCACGATCAAGTAAATCAGATACTTGAGACGGGCCATGTCAAAAGTCAGAATAATAGAAGAGTATGTATGAGACGATGTATGAATGTGAGTGAGGCAAAGAGTGTGTGCCAAGACCGAATTGTTTGGCGGTCCGTCCTCTCTGCCTACCCCTGCGGGGAAACGGCGTGATGGTTAGTTAGTTAGTTAGTAAATTTAGGAGGTAGAGGTGTAATCAAAATAACATCTTTGAAACACAATCAGATAGAAATGCTTAGAATTTTTTTCCATAGGAAAGCCAATAGCTCAGAAATGCACAAAATAATTTGCAAGGCAGATATAAACATTACACCTTTTAATTTATATGACGAGAATGCCAAAATTCTTATAAATACTAACCAGGAATTATTAGATTCCTGGTCAAATAAAATTATTCATGCAAAACACTTCAATTATCTCAACCAAACGTATGTTGACAAACTTTCGTCAAACAAATGGTTGAGTATTGGAGAGTTGAGCGCAGAAATAGAAGGATTTATGCTTGCCATTCAAGATAGAGTCATCAATACAAAAATTATAGGAAGCATATAATCAAAGATATAAATCAAATTGATGATTTATGTAGAAAATGTTTGGCTTTTCCGGAAACTATAGAACATATTATATCGGGATTTTCTATATTAGCGCCGTCCGAGTATACATTTAGGCACAATCAGGTTTTAAAAATAATCCACCATAGTTTGGTAATTAAACATAACTTGATTGACTTCCGTAATACTTGACCATACGATTGACTACCATATTATGAATATGAACCAAATTCATTTTAGAAAATGAATTTTATAAAATATATTATGATAAAACTATACTAACAGACAGAACAATTAGTCATAATAGACCTGATATAGTTTTACATGACAAAATTAAAAAAATAACTTATATCATTGATGTAGGTAGCTATTCCAAATTCCTGTAATATTAAAAAAAAAAGTTTCTGAAAAATTAGAAAATACATAGATTTAGGAAATGAGATTAAAAGAATTTGGCACTCTCAGACTATAAAAATATTAGCATTTGTTATTTCGGCTACTGGCATTATACCTAGGTCTCTGAAAATATTCATATTATATTCCATAGTTCTCATTAAAAACTTGCGGCAGGAATGTGAACTAACATTTTTCAATATGAAATAGCACAATTTGTTGGTTATTCACATTTGGTAGTTTTAATTGCTTTGTTCTTAAAACGATTACAGAGAAAGAAGTTTCTTTAGTAATAAACTCGCTCAAAAACTCTTCATCAACCGGCATTGATGAAATATCTAACAATGTTCTTAAAAAAATTGCCCCTGGTATACTTCAACCATTAACGCATCTACTTAATATTAGCATCCGCCAAGGGCTATTTCCCACCATTCTAAAACAAGGTCTCATTATCCTTATTTTTAAAACTGGCAGAATTTGCCCATTAGTTACGGGGTCCCTCAAGGCAGTGTTATAGGTCCAACGCTCTTCCTAATATATATTAACGAGTTATGCAACCTAGATATCGATGCCACTATTGTCAGTTTCGCCGATGACACTGTCCTACTCTTCCAAGCAAAAGATTGGCTTACCGCATATTCCAAAGCGGAGGAAGGAATTCAACAGGTAAAATAATGGCTCGAACATATTAACTCTAAATGTACAGAAAACCAAATACTTACTGTCTAGTCTCACCAATATCCCAAAGTCAAACCCAGCCCCGCCATTAAAAATACACAAATGTAAAAATTCATCTCTAAACCGAAACTGTGACTGCCCATGCCTAGAGCAAGTAAACATTATCAAATATTTAGGAGTAACCTTCGATACACACCTGAATTGGAAGCAACATATACATAATACTACAAACAAAATCCGAAAATCTATATACTTTTTCAAACAAACACGCAATTTCCTTAACCTAAAACTTTTAAAAACAGTATATTACTCATTGTGCCAATCTCACATCGAATACGGAATTCTAGCCTGGGGTAATGCATATTCCAATGCCCTTGATCCCATCATGAAAGCACAAAAACTAATCATAAAAATAATTCTTAAAATGCCGCTTACTACCAGCACTGATACTATCTTCAATTCCTTCAACGTTATGGACATAAAACAGCTCTACTCAAGATCCATATTACTTAATTTACACAAAAACAACAAAACACCATACAAAGCTACACAAACAATACACAATACCCGAGCCAAAAACAACGAACTTCTCCAAACTCCTTTTTTCAAAACCACCTTCGGGCAAAGACACTCTAAATACATAGCTTGCAAACTATACAATACACTACCAACTACGATCAGACAAAGTGACTCCTTTACAAAATTCAAACAAGATATTAAAAAATGGATTATAAGTATTGGACGCCACACTATCACACATATCTGTAAAATAAATCACACATAGACAGAAATAACTATTCACATACAACCTAACCCATATAAAACAAACGAAAATAATGGAATCCTGTCAAATTTAACCTATAAATAGACTAGGCAGAATTTATTTCATTACTCCATCTCCAACATTTATAAAATAACTCTCTTTAAAAGATTTACCACCCTTCCAATCACCCTTCTGTTCTAATTCTATTCATAATATGTATTTTACCTGAAATATCCTTGTAACTACTATATTCATTTATGTACGCCTGTCTCGACACAGGTATACCCTAGTGAGACAGGCATACAAATAAAACCATTGTAAATATATTTTATTATAGATAAATAAATAAAAATAAAAATAAATTATTGCTACAAGGTTTGTTAGATTCATATATATGGTGAGGATCGTTTCGTGTTATTATGAAACTTTTTCCCTACTATTCTCAATTATTATCTTTTGTTCACTGAAAAATACTAATAATATGTCTGCAAAGTGAACAATACCATATATATCTTTATCTTTACCTAATTTATGTAAAAGCACAGTAGGACGTAAATAAATAAAACTAGGAATACGAAAATACGGGTAAAGGGGCACTCTAAACCATTCTATGCCGCTGGTTGCAAACAGGCGGCCGCGAAATGCAAGTTCTAGTAAAAAAGTCAACTTGGTTCTGAAATAAAACACAATAACATAACGACTAACCTTTAGTGTGACCCCTTTTCTTATGTGCCTACACATTTACGTATTTATTTTTTGTAAAATTTGACGTGCTTTCACTCTGAAATCATCTCGCATAATGACTGGAAATAACCGTGTCTTGGTTTATATAATGGCGTGAGACAAAATAACAATATCGTGATATTGAAAAACTGTTTTTATTTATTTAAGCATTGTTTTAATGCTTTTTAAAATAATTTTATTATTCAGTCGTTTAGACAACATTGATGTGGTGATAATGTATATTTTTTATAATTCTCCTGTATTTAGAATTAAAAGATATAATCGAACTTTAAGCTATTTTTAGAGGTTTTGTAAATATTTTTTCACGCAATTGTTTTAAACATTTTAACACGTTTTTTTAACGCACCATTTAGAAGAATAGTTTATTTTTTCAAAACATAATATTTTTTTCTAATAAACAATATAGAAATGTTCTTAAAACTGCATCAAAAATCCCTAAATATGCTGCGCTTGCGGTAATATACCCTTAAGCCTTTTGGCATAATATTTCCTTTTGTGTTCCAACTTTTATCATAACTGCTTAATATTATCGCTCATAATAATATTTCAACGTTATAAAAGCCAAAATACGACATCGAAGATAATATAACCAACAGAAAAGTATTTTCTTATTGAATTGTATTCAGAAGGTAGAAGCGGATAACAATGTTATAAGGGTCAATCGTTTTGAAGTTCAGAAAAACTTTTTAGAAATAGAAATCTTTGCCATCACATTTCTCCAAACAGTCGTTCAATTGCGTAGCTTTTGGAAAAAATGACCGCCTTTTCAGTTTTAGCCTTTATGCTCAGAAGATTTCACTGTAAGTATATTGTTTTTAGTGTTACCAAAAATCATTTTCGCATAAAATCCATGGTAAAATTTGGCTTGGAAAATAGTAATGATATAAATACATATTACCAGCTTATAAGCCAGCTATAAGCTTACAGCCTTTTTTACAATCGCTCCACATAGGACGCCCTAAGGAAAATATTTTACCTCAGGGCCTATGTCATCTTTTGGGATGCTGTGGGAAGGGTATTTTAAAGCAAAGGAAGTTCTGGGAAGGATAAGGTATGAGAGGTGGACCCACCTCTCATACCCCGGAGTGACGGACGTATGAATCCATCACTCCCATTGCGGTGCAAGGCAATGGGTCGAAAGAATCCTGCAGGAGAGGCTAAATGGTCTCCCTCAGCCAGTTCCCCCCGATTCGGCCTGCCACGCAGTAGGTGGGCAGAGGTGGGTTAGGTTGAGGAAATGGTTTTGCATTCAAAGGTCATTTTTGAAAAAAAATCAGAACCTTGTCCAACTGAAGTGAAGATGTGTTAAAAAGCGATTATTGCAAACTTACACCACGATATACTCGTATCTGCCAGACGCGGTGCGTAAAATTTACACAAATAAAAGAAAAAAGAAAAATTACCGTAATGATACTTGTAGTGCGCAGCACGGATCTGTCGGCGGTCGGAGGATGGGAGGATGCGGTGCACTAATTAGCGACGAAGAAGAGATGGAACAACAACATTCATCTTTTCTCAAAGGATCTCAACAACATCCTAAGTGGCCACATTAAAAGCGGTGGCTGAGGCAGAAGGGGAAGACGGAGATGAAAAATATTCATGAACATGTTACTTTGGTCATGTCAAACATGTCACCAGAATATTTAAAAAGCTGTATCTTTTCTTTCATTCTTTATTGCTTAATTGACTCTAATTAATCTAATATTCTAAGTAACATATTTTTTTAATTTTTATTTATTCATTGCTTTGTAATTACATAATTTGAGACTTTTTCGACCACTATGCTAAGCACATGCCCGTGTTGTGTATACTAATCTACAATGGCATTGGATACAATTGGATTCTGCATACTTACACATCTTACTAGCCGTGATCTAAATCTGAATACAAGAAGTTTTCCCCATTCTTCGACATTGCGCGGAAAAACGGTCACTTTAACAAGCATAGATAAATAATAAAATTAGATAGAGCCTAAGATTCATAATAAATTTTACAGCGCCCTTGAGTTGATTTTTCACAAAAATGGCGCTCTCTAAATTATCCAAGTATTATTCTTACAGACACGGAAGACAGAAGCTTTGAAATGTGCATCGTCGAAATTCCTTGGACAGAATTTTTAACGTACAAAGAATCATCAAGAAAATTTACTCTACTAAAAATGACCGTAACATCATGTGGGGCGTCAAATACAAACTACCCAACTGATAAAACGAGTGTGTTTGAAGTTCTAACTCAAGTGGTTCGCTACTTTTGGTGACTGAGCAGGGGTGTCTGGGTTTACGGGGTGAGGTTTTTTTTACATTAGCTCCACACAGGAGGCCCCGAGGAAAATAATTCACCTCGGGGCTTATGCCATATTTGGGGATGCTGTGTGGAGGATCTCTTTAGGAAAGGAATGAGAGGAAGTTCTGGGAAGGATAAAGGAATGAGGAGTGGGTAGAAATCAGGGGACGGACGTACGTATTCATCCCTCCCACTGCCCCTGCAAGGCGATGGGTCGAGAGCACAGATAAGAGAAACAAAGGGGCGAGAGAGTCCGGAGGTCAAAAGGTCTTCCTAAGCCAGTCTCTCCCAATCCGGCATTCCACGGATTACGGCCCATATTTCTATACAAAACTGCGTTTTATCATAATAACAAAATTCAAATGAGATGGCGATATACATTTTCAGGCAAGTGTGAGAGAGATGGACCGCGTGCTAAATTAGCTGAACCATAAGGTATAACGTCAGTTGCAAATTTGTTTCCATTGTTTCCATTCAAATATGCATGGAAGGCACTTCTAGTGTTTTATTCTTTATTCCATGCTCGACACTGATCAATATATCTTCGAAAAATCCTCTTTTAAGGTTTTTTTCAGGTGTCCACATACCATAAATGAGAACAGAGAAATAATAACTATTCGACTCTTGGATTCATTTAATTTGCCTTCTCACCAGTTATATAATCCAATCCAGAGGGGGCTGCGTGAAGAGGAAAGGCGACTATTCAGCTCTCTATAAGAATGTTCCAAAAAGATTCCCCACCGTTTGCGTTCCCAGCATGTATTGTATGAATCAAGAGGCGTTTTCTAGACTGTACCTATATCAAATAACTTCACGAGGGATGAGAAGAGCTACATAATTGAGATAATGCTAAAAGATTGAACATGCAAATGATCTCTCTCTCCGATGGCGCTACAGCCCATATCGAGCCTTGACCAGCAACATTCGCCTCCTACTCCTCCTGTATTCAGCGGCTGACTTCCAGTTTGATACCTGGAGAAGCTGTGCTGCATCCCCTCTTACCTCGTATTCCCACCTCAGTCTGGGTCTTCCTACTTTTCTCTTTCCACCTGGGTGTCCAGTCAAAATAATTTTTGGGACGCGTTTACCCGGCATTCTCTGTACATGCCCATGAACTTGCAAATGATCAATGGTCTAATTAAGTTTTGTCAATTAATTTTCTTTTAATTAGGGGATTGTCTATCTTAATAGGTAATTACTACGACACAAGCAATATTTTACGCTTACTTTGATGGTAGTAGATATACCAACGTTGTCGGGTTATTCCGGTTAGTCGAACCTAACCTCGAATAGTTTTTTTTAAAGAAACTGAATTTACAATTATACAGGATGTTAACGTCTTGCTTTAAGCAGTGATTCCAGACATCATTTGGAATAAAAAATATAAATGGAATTTTGGTCGGTGACTTTTTCGATGGATGACTTTTTTTAATTTTTTTTTTTTCAAAATCAAACAAAACAAAAATTCTTCCGCGTCACAGGTCTCTCAGCCGAGTAAACGACCAACCTCTTATATCGCCCCAACTGTCCAACACTTATCATTTTTCATGTTTTTGTAGAAAATAAAAACCGAAAACTTAATTTACATTTTTTATTGCAAATAATATCCGGAATCAGCGGTTAAAATAAGTCAAGTACGTCCATTCTTCTTCTTCTCGTGCCCTGTCCGTTCAACGGACGTTGGCTACCATGTTGGCAATGCGGACTTTGTTTACTACGGCCCGGAACAGCTCTACAGTAGACTGGCCAAACCACTATCTCAGGCCATGATGTTATTCTTCTTCCAGGGCCCCAACCACCTGGTATAAATATGCTAGTTACAATTTACAAGAAAGTATTCAAGGACGACATTGTAATTCATTAGAACTTCGACCAAGGCTTGCGAGGGTTCAAATCTCACATAGAAATAATTTTGGATGGTTTTTTTTCAAGACATTCTCTGTGTCGCCCTGGTGAGAAACCAATATTACATAATATGAAAATATACCATTCTTGAACACCTAGGTACTTCCCAACCAACATTCCCAGTTCGGGAATGCCATGGTCCCACTGGTTTCTGGGCAGTTGGCACTCATGTTCAGTAGTTAAAAAAAGAATAATATGATAAAATTATCGACAATCATTTTTGCACTTCTTCTGTACCACAAACAAACTTAATTGATCATATTGACTGTCAGAATTTTTATCGCATTGGCGCAATTTAAAGCGAGCAGCAGATATTTAATGAAAGGGCACCCGATATAATTGAAAAGCAATCAGCTCGTTGTAAGATCGAGTTACCGCCAGCAGTACAGGGCGTATATCACGACCGGAACTTTACCGAGTATAAGATATTAATCTCATTCCTAACAACCACGTAGGGTTCGGGGCCCACCCTTAAAAGTATTGACTTTGGGCAAGGCTTATCAGCTTTATCTTGATGGATAGTTTTTAATGGCTTCATCACTCAGTCAGCTTAGAATGAATTAGGAAAATCACAATACACCACCTACCTGAAAATACGTATTATTTATGGATGTTCCCACGAAACGCTGCGGGAAATGGGTGAACAATGAGGTTTTTTTTACTAGCCACGATTTTGTTTCGGTAAATAGATCGATTAATCTCAGATTAAAAGTGGGCGGCGCTAAAACTTTAACCGGGGTAGTCATCCCGGTAGCTGAATAGCTATTTTACGAGGTACTGATGAAAATGTGTATCTGGACCATACTTAAAATCTACCCCAACCTGCAAATAGTTTTAAAAATTGATACTCCTAGCCTCTCGTCAGGTTAATAATATGCGTCGTAAAACTAATTTTCCAAAGTTTGTATGATCAAGTAAGTATGTAGTAGACGCAATAATACTAGAGGTACACAGGGTCAGTGAAGATCACACAAGAACGTGCTAATAAAAAGTTAAAGCAATAAATAATAAGACGTTAAAACCTTCCTGGAGCTGGTAGGAGTTGTCAGTTGCACACCCCCTACAGCAGGGAATGATTGCAGGCTTAAAAATTCGGGGAGGAAAGGAAATAGCACAGAGGAAGGCCGTGAAAACCTGAAATTTCTATTTTCATTTTTGCAAATACAGGTATGGTGCTCGCCAGGGCGATACCTCCTGCAAGTGTCTTCCACCATGCACAACGTATTTTTTACATGGTTTTACGAGTACCACTCAAAGCATTCGGGTACTCCTCTCTACGGCATACAGTCTGCAGTCGTTGTTCTAATACCAGTTTCATATTTTAATTCCAAATATCGGGGTTGGTACCACAATTCCATTGGGAACTAGCTTCACTTCCAACAACAACTTTCTATTAGCGTCTACTGCATTCTGTCCTCTAATAATAGGTGGTAATCTCAGTTTATACATCGGGTAAGTTATATTATCAGGTTTGCAACTGTACCATTTATAGATATATATATTTTTATATTAGCTCCACACGGTAGGCTATGAGGAAAATAATTTAGCTCAAAGCGTAAATATCTTTGGGGATGCTGTGTGGAGAGTCTTAGAAACATAGAAAGACTTGGACAAACTGATGCGATTTTCTGAAGAGATTTGGGCTTCATTCTGAATTTCGTTCAGTCTTTAATCATTTGGCAGTTTATTCCAGGCTTTGGGGCTTGATTCTCCGAGTACACGCTCATCAAACATAGCAAGGAGAACAAGCGCGAAATGCGTATGGTGAAATATACGTAACCCAGAGGTTCAAAAAGTGGGTGCCGCGGACAGAGATCAGGGGTGCCGCGAGGCGCCTCTGATGTCTCTACTAAAAATCAAAATTGACATGAACGAATACAAACATTTTATGGAAAGGAAAATCACCCGCGTAGCCGGTCCGCGCTCTGGGAACAGATTGGGTGGGAGGCACGGGAGTGGAGATACGGTAGTGGTGCTGCGCTTGCAGCGGCCGCGTGTCGCATCGAGACCATCGAGTCAGTACGGAATAATGATAGAGGCAAAGGTTGTTTTCCAATATTGCAACAGTAGGTACATGGCCCATAGCGGAGTTAAGGTTTCGAATAACTTGCTGACCCTTTTCACAGAGCACCTATCACAGTTAACTGACTGGTTTGCAAAGTACTTCGCAGAAGACCAGGTTGAGAAGTTTGTAGGGATCCAAGATCCATTCCGTGCTCAAGTTCCCCAAGATTTTACTACGCACGAAGAAGAAAATCTAATTGACCTCTCGAGCGACAGCAGCCTAAAAACAAAATACGCTTGTTCGGATTTGACGGAGTTTTGGATATCATATATAATGTGGAAAAAGAAATGAGAGTAGCTGTATGAAGCCTTATTCCCCGGTTTGAAAAATTGTGCAGCGAGCTGCAGGCTCACCCGTTGCACTAAACGGTTTTTGTAATAATATTGCATTTTCTTTGTAAGTTTTCCTACCAATAAATGTAATAATTCATTTTAAATACGAGTTGTATTATTTAAAATTGGTCCGTCCCGGGGGGGGGGGGGGGAGTGGCTAGAGAATTGCGCTCTTGGGGATGATACTCGGTCCCGGGGCTACCACAGATAGACATTATATGACCGGGGTGCCGTGAGAAAATAAAATTTTCTAAGGGTGCCGCGACTTTGAAAAGTTTGGGAACCCCTGACGTAACCAATAATGAGATTAGTCTTTGTATAGGGTTGAGAAAATATGTGGCAAGGGATCAAACAATGCCTTTAGATGCGGTGGCTTATTCACCGCTTTTTTTGTTTGGATCTGCGTCGTAGAAAGATTTCTAGGAAAATAAGTGCGTCTTTTACGACGTGCATTTTAAGAGGATTTTTTTCTGAAAAATTAAAAAAAATGAAATATTGTTATTAAAAAAATACAGAAAATGTTAATTATTCTGAAAGTTCCATTCAAAGTTATTTTACAATAAAAAAATATTATTATTAAAGGTCTACAAACACTTTTTTTTAAATAAAAAAACTTTCTTTTCGCTCTCCTGAACAATTAGCATTTTGACCTTTACAGCATTTCAAATTTCCGTGATCGATACAATATAGGCGCTCTTGACGTGATTTTTTCACAAAAACGGCGCAATAAAAATCATCCAAGTATTATTATTATTAATAAAAGTTACCCTTACGGCAAATGCTACGCAACCCTCATGATCGTTTGGCAAGTGATTCTTTTGCTACAAGCAGGTAAAGCACTTTCAGGTGTCTGAACGTTCTTTGGAAAATATATGTTTAAACACCGGTTTGTGTTAAGTGATACAATTACCTACAATAACTTGAAATATGTATTGTGTGCTTTGGAGAGAATAATAGTAGGTGATGCACTACACATTATGCTAATACAAAGCTTTTAGGGAACTTAAAATGAAAGTTTAAACTTAAACCATTGTTTCGCTATTAACATCTCAAGAAAGTGATCGGTTACCTGGCAGTTCGTGTGGTCCAGGGGTCGACAAGAGCGGCTCGCGAGCATTTACAAATACGTTTGCGACTCGACAGAAAACATCCCAAGAGCTTTTTTAGAACTTTAAAATTAAAGAAGCGATCACGAAAAGAATAAAAGCATAGCCTCTTTCTGCGACAATGCAAGACAGAATTTAAAAAAATGTATTCGAATGTAACAGAGAACGAGTTGAAGATATTAAGTTTAAACGTCACGTACGTTATAATCTACGCATTCACAGATGGCGCAAATAAGATTATTTTATATTTTATATTTTTAGGGGCTCCCCCCCTTCCATAATAAAACATTGTTCGAAACTGTCAAATTAGTATAAGCTTTCCCTGAAGAAGGAACGTTTGTTCCGAAACCGGTCGGATTTACGCATTAATATAAGTGGTTTATACGAGTACAAAGTTGTATTGTTTCATTTTTCTAAGATTATTTTAGGTTTTTAATACTTTTTGCACGTTCCGCTTTAAAATATTAATGTAAATTAATTGTTGGCGCCCGTACATTTTTAATATGAATATAAATAAATAGTTTTGCCCGTAAAAAAACCCAAATCTTTCAAGACTGAAAAATACAATATTGGATTGAGTCACCGATACAAAATTGAATTTTTCACCCTTTCTCGGAAGATTTGGGTTTGTTTATGGACAAAACTATTTATTTATATTCATATTAAATATGTACGGGCGCAAAAAATTAATTTACCTTAATATTTTAAAGCGTAACGTGCAAAAAGTATTAATTTAATTGGCGCCATCTGTGAATGCGTAGATTATAACGTACGTGACGTTTAACCTTAAGTTGATTTCTGCAATATCAATTGCAACTGATGAGTTGTGTGATACTAGTGATACAGTAACCCTCTTTGTGCGATATATTTCGGCAAAAGGTCCCAAAGAAGAACTTCTTGGACTGCTACCGCTCAAGGGACAAACACGTAGAGAAGATATTATGATATATGAAGATATAAGATATGCTGTAGAAACACATCTAGATATTAGAACCTCTTGTCATTAGACCTCGGACTCTCGATGGAGGTTTTGATTTAATGCTTGAAAAGTGAAGTACGAATGAAATTGGCCTGATTTTAATAAGTGAAGGTTGAGTTCAAAGGACACATTTGCAGTTTATGCTTTCTAGCATTGACGGTCGCGATTTCGTACAGTGTACACCGAATTACTGGTTAAATTTAGCGGTATATATATAACATATAATACATATATGCGGCTCTCTGGTACCTTTGGTATTTATTTATTTAAACGCCATAGAATGGCTTTTACATTCAAGATATAGGTACATGAGATTACACATTGGTACACAGAAGTAGGGAATGCAAATCTCGCGAGATTGGGGCTCAAGCGAGATCTCGCGAGTTTATGAATAACAATACTGCGAGATCTCGCCAATTTCGAGATCTCGCGAGATTGGCAGTTTTGTGTGTGTTTTTTTTTGCAAATAGTCACAATATTTGAATAAACTAGGAAAAAAATAATAAAAATTATAAGTATTATAAGATAAACTTTTATTTTCACGAATTTTTCAATAGACTTTTATGAATCTAACATTGTTTGACGTATTTGTCTATAATTTTTTAATAAACTTCTAAGTAGTAAACTTTGACGAACATATCTATGTATCAAATAACAAATGAAAGAAACAACCATCTCTTCTAATATCAAACAAAAATCTCTTAGTAATAGAACAGTTCTTTTAAAACAAACAAAACAACGAGAAGTAAAAAAAAATAAACTTATTATCTAAGTTGAGTTGACTATTAAACTGAGATATTGATATAAACTAACTAACAAACCATCACGCCGTTTCCCCGCAGGGGTAGGCAGAGATGACGAACCGCCAAACAATTCGATCTTGGCACACACTCCTTGCCTCGTTCACACTCATGCTCTTCTATTATTCCGACTTTTCAAATGGTCAGACTCAAGTATCTGATTCACTTGGTCGTGCCACGCCTTCCTCGGGCGTCCCGACTTCTTCTACCAATTAAATCAATTATATAAAACTATATCTACTAAGTAGATCCATTAGACATTACAGATTTATTAACAAAATATACCAATTAGTCAGACTATTAGAAATTACAGATTAATTAACAAAATATACCAATCAAATGAAAGATTTGTTCAGTTCAAATCATAAGCCATTATTACGAATTATTTTGAAAATAGCTCCTTAAGAAGCACAAAATGTCCCAAGAATCATCTGCTAAACGGCTTCTTATATTGTTGACCAGATAACCAGCCGCTGAGAAGGCCCTTTCGGATTCAACGCTATTTAGAACCATAGATCTCAGGCTACCTCAGGCCGCCGCCTCAATCTCGCTAAAAAAGGCCGAGATCTCGTAAAAAGAGATCTCGCGAGAACGAGATTGCATTCCCTACACAGAAGGGTATCATTATTACAATAATAACAAAATAAAGATGTATATTTTACAAAATATGCATGATAAAAGCAAGTATTTAGGTATAGGATACTATTATGTGTTACTTAAACTACTGTTACTTCTTCTTCTTCTTCTTGTGCCCTATACGTTCAACGGACGTTGGCTATCATGTTGGAACAGCTCTACGGTAGATTGGCCAAACCACTGTCTCAGGTTTTTCAGCAATAAGGTTCTCCTTCTTCCAGGGCCCCGTCTTCCGGCAATCTTTCCCTGCATCATGAGATGCAAGATCTCATACTTCTCATCGCATGTCCAACATATTAAAGTTACGGGATTTTTATAGTTTAAATAACTTCTTTTTCTTTATTCATCCGAACCATAACATCTTCATTCGTAACTCTGTCCATCCAGCTTATTTTACTACTACTGTTACTATACTAAAAAAATAATATCAATGTTATAATAAGAGAGAACATATTATTTAAGTAAAATAAAAATATGTAAAGAAAGGGGACTTGTTAGAAAAGTTGTCAACATCAAGTATTTATAGACAATAAATAGAGTAATTTTGTATTGAGTTTATTGTTACCTTCAAAGTTAATTTTTTTTAGAATTACTACACAGGTATTTGCTATCCTATTTCCATGACAATTTGGCTCTTCTCACTTGACAAACTGCCGACCCCTGGTGTAGTCCAACATGCGGTCGATGAAACGCCTGTTTACTACAGTTCGTGATGTTCGAATCATCACCTTGGGGGATTTCTTCATTTTATCGTAAAGGGGCCCGAACGTAAATAAACCACCGTAATATTATTATGATTGATGATGGGATCATTCAAATATAACGCTTCGGAGGTAATTTGAGTACTTTTGGTTAGGGGCAGGTAGGCACCTAATTATGGAAGCGATATTGGCTTGAAATACAGTTATTTACCAGCAAAAAACTTACCAATTAATAAAATTTTACCATAATATTATTTTTCAGTATAAAACATTATAAAAGCTCCCATTTTGTATTTATAAACCTGCCTAAAAACACAATGTAGGCGTAGTGCCACATGGAAATTTGTATAAAAGAATTTTTCGCGGTTAAAACGCGGGATAAAACAATATTCTCAAAACAAAATTGCGATTATTTTTTTTAGAAATCTCTCGAAGTTTACAAAGGAGAAGTTTCAAGAGAATTTTGCTGTAAATTATGAAGGATTTTATTTGTTAAGGGAGGAAAAAATACAAAGGACTAGAAGATCAACCGTAATCCAGGTTCGAAATTGTGAGTAGAATTAATTAGGATAAACTTCGGAGGGTACGTACTCTAAACAAACTCCTTTTTGTGGAGATTCTGGGTAAAAAAAGCGTATCTTAGTTGGCCGACCATCTGCCATTGCCGGGTCCCACCTGGCTTTATAAGAAATACTAACCATCTCGAATACTTTGACTCGACTCTCGATTCCTTCTGTTCAGTATATCGAAACAAAACCGAAGTTTTAACACTATATTGCCGACTTACAAATAAGACAAGAATGGTAGGCATACGATGAGAGTAAGTTATAATAAATATAAAATATAATAAAATCACAATTAAATTATATTATATACCGCAAACATTTTACTAAAAGATGAGTTTTGTAAAAAGCTATCATCAGTGATTGGTTTTTTTAGAAAGTTACAGAGCGAATTTATTTCTTGGGCTTTAACTATGTAACAATTTGTAGACATAAATAGACATTATGAAAATAATGATATACCTATTACTAATTTATCGAAGAAAGCAATTACTTCACTACGTGGCTTGAAATTATACTGCAATGGAAAGTTACTTTATTAACCACTTTATTAGAATTTACACATATTACGTCAACTCGTTTCGGTTATAATGTAACCCTTTTCAGAAGACTGTTATTATAAACTAATTGAAGTACAGGCTATTTTTTTATAAAATTAGTTTATAATAATACTGTCCTTAAGAAGGTTAGGGTATAACCGAAACAAGTCGAAATAATACACATAAATTCTAAAAAAGTGGTTAAAAAATAATTTTCCTTCAATAATAATTTTGTGTACAACACTTATTTAATCAAAATTATCAACATGTCTCGAAACCAATGCAATGGTTTCTTCGTCAGGATAGAGGCGTACATTAATTACGTGAGCAGTTTTTCTTCCAATCTCCTCCCCTCAACCCTCCCTCCCTTAGTGAGATAAATTTGGGCCGTGATATTTTGCTGGACACCCCCCCCCCCCCCCCCCCCCTTTTGAGCTCACGTAATTAATATATGCCCCCATAGAATGAAAATGAACAAAAATAACAATAGACAAACCCGAATAATGTTGAAACCCGAATAATCTGTTAATTTTAATTTTATCTTATAAGTGGTGTGTACGAAGTGATATGCTTTCGTGTAAGTTACTTTTCATTTAAATATTATTAATATGTTCAGGTAGTAGATCGAAGTACCTACTCATTGTAGTACTTCATCAGAAAAATTAACTGCTTGGGGCTTATGAATTATGGTAGAAAGTGTGTGTGTATGTATGTGTGTTAGGTCATATTATCAATTCATAAAGCACCTCTAATCATCAACATTCTTGCCCTTTTCTAATAATAAGTTACAGATATTATTGACCCCGTTGTAAACCATGAAATAATCCATTAGGGTTTCCCTTTGCATCTGAACAGCCGACGTGACACGAAAATTTATAAGGTAATTAGTTAATATCCTGTTAACACGTTCACGTACTATTGTGAGGTGTTAAATTTCGGACAGACCATCGCCTCGTACAATTGTAAGACAAACATAAAAAAAAATTCTTCATTTAAAAAAATCAACCCATTATATTCTGGTATCGCAAATGCGACACGTGGAGTGGACTGTATCAATATATTTAAAAAAAAAGTTATGCTTGTGAATCTTTGATCAAGGATATCATAGGTCAATGTTGTGAATACTTTGACACAACTATGGGGAATGGTAAACAGATGAATGGGGAAGGAAACTGACTTACCCCTTATGGTTGATGTTCGGCTCAATATTATGGGTCTGAGGGAGCACTAAGTCACTCACTGCACAATCTTCCATAAACTGGTCGATGTTATATAAAACTGACAGAATAATGGTGTTCATTGCACAGTTTCTTTTAACAGACTGACTGACATATTGATTTTATTGTTGTACGGTAGGTAATATTGTCAGTAGGGACAGGTAATTGTGGTAAAAAAAGGATGGGTAGAGAAATGGAACAAGGTATATAGATAGGTATACATAGTTGCGTCAACAGATTCGGTTATTGATAGATTCAAAACAAAGGTATTAACATCCATTCCAATGTTGAGAAGTACATCATTATCATTTTCTCGGTTATAAAATGATACAATAAATTATTATCTAATAACTAACTAACCATCACGCCGTTTCTCCGCAGTGGTAGGCAGAAAGGACGGACCGCCAAACAACTCGGTCTTGGCACACACTCTTTGCCTTACTCAAATTCATACATCGTCTCATACATACTCTTCTATTATTCGGACATGGCCCGACTTAAGTATCTGATTTACTTGATCGTGCCAATTTTGCGTCATATATTAAAAGAACAAATTATGTTTGAACATTTTAAAGTGCAGATAATATCCCTGGATTTAGATAGTGACTTATTGTAACATAAATAAATTCTCGTGAAATTACATCACACTAATCTTTATATTTACATAAGGTAAAAAAAAACAGATCCTCAAACATCTTAGATTTAGAAAAACGAAACAATACAACTTTGTATAAACCACTTATATAAAGTGCAAATCAGACCGGTTTCGGAACAAACGTTCCTTCGTCAGGGAAAGCTTATACTAATTTGACAGTTATGTTTTATTATTTACCATAATAAAACATTGTTCTAAACTGAGGGAAGGGAAAGCTTATACTAATTTGACAGTTATGTTTTATTATTTACCATAATAAAACATTGTTCTAAACTGTCAAATTAGTATAAGCTTTCCCTGACGAAGGAACGTTTGTTCCGAAACCGGTCGGATTTGCACTTTATATAAGTGGTTTATACAAAGTTGTATTGTTTCATTTTTCTATAATGGATAACCACAAAGTAATAACTCCATAACTAAGAGACTCCGTAAGTTATGCCATATTTTTTATTCTCTACGATCAATCCTTGATATAAACACTCTAAGAACTGTATATTTTGCTCTATTTCAATCGATAGCAACGTATGGCATTATAGGATGGGGAGGTTGTGCAGCATCCATCCTCTACCCTCTAGTGACCGTACAAAAACTTTTGCTAAGGGTCATCTTCAAATGTTCCCCCTCTCATCCATCAGAGCCACTTTCTAAGAAACTCACAGTCCTTGACATTCGCCAACTGTATATCAAGATAGCTCTTATCCATATCTGGAAAAATGGATTGATAAACTCTACGCAAACGGACATACATACACGCTACTCAAAGCATGGAAAATGCATAATTCCTGTAACAAAAACCACTTTTTCACAAAGGCAGTACTCATACATCGCACCTAAAATATTCAACACGTTAAATAACGACATCAAAACATCAAAAACACTTACTCACTTTGCAACCGGTGTGCATAAATGGATATCTGAAAAGGGGCGAAATTTCTTTAAGGAACATATGAACCTATACCACCAGTAAATAATTTAAATAACTTGTATATTACAGAACAATATATTTCTCTTTCATATTCATCATTAAAAAATGTTTAATACCACTGACATGTTTCTTATACTCAAGTATTTATATTATGAAAATAATTCCATATTTGAGTACATATTTTTAGCCTTAGCTGAAACGTGGATTTACGCAAAAACTTCTGATATATATCTATATACCCATGTTACCATAACACGCACATGCAAATTGCTCATCAAGATATAACTTATCCCTACTCTCTTACCAAATAGTACTTTCTTTGATTTTATATTGTACTTGTATTTTTTACAAACACACTTGTACTTAATGTACTTGTATTCTTATTACATTTTAATAGTCTTTTAATTACACAAATGTACTTGTATTTCTTTTTTTTTTTTTGATACATGCTCCCTGTATTATTTTTAATTCAATAGCACGTATTTTCTTTCATATACTTTTCAGATTATTTTTAATTTTTCTGTTTTTCCATACTTATTTTTTATATTCATATATCTTAAACTTATGTAGATATTTTGTATTATTTTTAATTCCTTTATAAATCATACTTGTTTTAGATGTATAAATTATTTTATTTTATTTTTATATTATTTTGTTTTACATTCAACTTATTTTTAATTTGTATTATTATACTTAACATAAAATTGGCCACTACAACACGGGCATGTGCCTAGTGTGATGGCCAAAAAATTATCCATTTACTGTAATGTATAAACTTTACTGAATAAAGAACATAAAAAAAAAAAATACCTACATTCAAAAATATCTTAGATTTACTTTACAGGATTGTAGATTGGACTAACATTAGCAATACGATATGAATTGATAGCAATTAAAGTTTAAAGTAACCCCCAGTAAAGAATATTAAAAAGTGTTTAATGTCGTAGGTACCTTTATCATTACTACCCACTATGTAGTAGCATCAAGTACATATGAATTCAATACAATATGTACTGTATTTAAATTCAGCTTTATTAAACAAATTTATAAATATGAACCTTCCCCCATTCTATTTCACTCTTCTCTTCCCATTCACACAACAAGCCACCATAAATGCAGTGACATGTGTATCCTTTTTGTAACTTTGAAGGCGTTTGTGATGACAGTTCTTTTGTTGAGTGTGTACAGCTGTCAAAGATTAGGACGTAGGCAAAAAAAAACAAACAAAAAATGCACACAGGTAAGTAGATACCTAGCCGCTTCCCGAATAAGGCACGGTAATGTCCATAAAAAATCCACGTCTGCTTCTCAGATTTGGGAGGCTCTTATCAACTAAGTACCTATTATTTAAAATTGAGAGTTTTTTCTAGTTACTTGAAAGTACTCGTAGGTACCTTCCCACATATTTAAAAGATTGATTGTAATAAAAAATCGATAATTTGATGAAGCCCTATTGCTATTAAATCGGTACAAATCGAGAGGCAAAAAATGGTTTCAGGTAGGCACTTATGTACAATAAACTACCTACTGAATGAATCCTGTTTCTTTTGGGAGGTAGAATTTTTACTATAGATATCTATCATATTAATCAAAACTCGGATATGATTTTAGATTTTCACGGCTAAAAGTATTTTTGTTATTTGTTTTTGGGGTGTTATGCCGTGTTGCGCTACCTCCTCCTTTAGCCAACGTTCATTAAAACATTCAACATTCGTTAAAAAAAAATAACAATAATCAAAACTCAATCATTCTTACTAAAAAAACACTTCACGATCATCAAACGGTGTTTTTGTTACACATTGTACAAAGACTGTACATTTTTAAATTCAATTAATTACTAATAACAAAAATCTCCAACTCCATTTTTCACATGGGGCAACTTAGTCGCGATGAGCGTTTTGCAGTGTGCTATGTTAGAGATATTATTTATGTCTAGAAAACGCGTGTTTTTTTTCATAAAATGATCAATATATTATCATATAGGTATCATATTCGTATAATTTAATATGTTTTCAATTTATTTGTGTAATTTTTCGTCAATTTTAGTCAAGTTATCATACAATAATGTCAGAAATGATTTTATAGGTTAAATACATTTCATTTTTATTTTAACTTTATGAGTAAAACCTCAAATTGTAACATTTAATTAAATGAAGACAATATAAGCGAAACTCAATTAGTCGAAGCATGATACAGTTAAAAATGACTGAATTTGATATCGGCACCGTGGCGCAGTGGTTAGCGCGTTTGCCCGGAAAGCAAGAGGTCCTGGGTTCAAGTCCCAGAGGTGTCAATATCTTTTTCTAATTTTTCTGTTTCCAGATTTTCGATTGAGTTTCGCTTATATTGTCTTCATTTAATTAAATATATTTCAATATCTTTGGGTTATATCAATATTCAAATTGCATTTTAGGGTGTTTATTTCATAAGAATTTCTTGAAGGTGATATTTTTTATAACGTAAATGTCTAGTAAACGTATCAAAGAAATAAATGTCATAAGATGTGCAAGCAGAATATTACATGAAAATTTTTGAGAATAAAACGCAAGCTTCAAAATTAAAAAAAAAAAATTATTGTAAGAACGAGAAAAAAGTGAAGTTACGGTTTTCTTCCAAATGCAGTACAAAAATGGACCGTGCTTTTTGAATTTCTCTGCATTTTGATTCTAAATGTTTGTGGAAGCTTAAAATATGGAAATTTTTAAACGCTACAGTATAAAATATCAAATGCAAAAATCTAAAAGGTAAATTATCTAGTTTCTAAATTGGTATTAGGTTTTACGACAACTTCAAAAATAAGATATATATAGGACATTTAAAATACGTTGGAAAATTCCAAAATTCGTTCAGAAATTATTATTAAAACAAGTATGTATGTATGTATATACAACAGATAAACTACCCCCTTCGGCTGGATAAGCAATGTATATATGTATCTTTCCACTAACAATGTTTTTCATTTTTTAAGAAGCAATGTTTCACGGTTGTTTAACAAACGAATAAAATTTTCACGGCATTTTTTTAGTAAGGAATATGTCTAACGAATTTACCTAACATATTGTAGGAGTTAAATTAAATTGCCATTTGTAAACATATTGCTGCTTGTGTTCTAATTATTTATATTAGATTATATTATTCGAGTAACATGTTTTCAAGATCTACAAACAAATCTTTGACCCACAGACAAAGTGGTAGGTTGTCGCTTATTACTAATTCAAATTCGACGAGTTATGACGGGGACACGCTGTGATTTTCCAAGATATTCTTTGACATCATATTTTGTAACTCTACACGTTTCGGTTCGCGTGATTTGAATTCAAATGATGCTCGGAAAGGGAAGATCGTAAAAGGATTCGACAGGAAACCGGATGGGTGTGCGCCTCAATAAAATAAAAACTGTATTGATGTTTAGGAAGAAAGTATGGGAAAGAATTTATCAGCTTCTAAGTATACATAGATTGTATTTATGACCCAAACAATGAAAGGGTTTTGCTTCCTGCGCTTACAGTTAGGATCTCCTGAGGTTAGGATACCCAGGCCCAGGTGACATTCAGATCATAGATTTAATTTTTGTCTACCTCTATCCCAAGGGTTTTCAACTTATTTCAATTTATTCGCGCCCGATTCAAATTAGTAACATTCACCCTTTTGTTAGTCGTATTTACGAGTATCTTTCATCATTCAAGATAAGTGTTTTAGGCCATCAATTCGAAGAAAGAGAAGGAAAAATTGTTTAATAAGGTTGTTAAATGAACAAATATAGTTGAAGTTGGAAAACAAACAACAAATAATATTCTCTTTCATTAAATAGTTCCTGTAAAATGGTTAAAGCGTCCGTGAAATTATTGTTGAATAAACCTTTCAACTTTTTCAGATTGACAGACAACCGATCTTGCCAAATCTCATCCAATTTTTGTCCTGCAAGAAATTATTTTTTAATAGCAACTTGCACAAGAGTGTTTCGCACACAGTTTTAATGATCCCTGTATCTCCATTTTTGATAATGTCAGGAAGGAATCTTGAAAGGCGAAAGGGAATTAAAGAATTTAAAAATTGATGAAACTCCGAAAGCACGCTCTCCTAACACAGTGTCTGGTATGCGCTTTGGTTTAAACAACCTTCCTTTAGTACAGGGATGGCGAACCAATGGCACGCGACACAATATTTTGGGCACGTCACTGATCAGTGATCACAAAATTTATTATGCACTCCGAAAAAAGTTTCAAATGTACAGTAGGTGAATGAGCGAACCCGAGTGATCCCTACCTACAGAATGTTCTGGTGCGGTGGGCGGGCTGCCATACGCTGGGTACGGTGCGGTGCGCGGGGTGGCGGAGGGAAGCGCGGCACTCACTCGTTTGTTTTCGTACCTACAATCTACATAGCGAGTTTCTTTTGCTAATGAATGACGCATATTTTCTTTATGCATAAAATAATATTGAATTTCGTTGATATAATTCTATTTTAAAGTTTATTTCAGTTTTATCTATGATTTAAATGTTATTTAATATGGCTAGTTCAGCAAAAACAAGACTCGGTTAGAAACCGTTTGACAAATGACTCCAGTTCAGCATGAATTCTGCTAAAAGTAACATCTTACAATCCTAACATATGTTATTTGTCATCTAACCTGCAACAACAGAAGTCACACTCATTTTACTTAAATTACGCGTATAATGCAAAAAGTTCCTATTTTTTGTAGTAAATAAAGAGTTTTAATTGATATTAAGTATTTATTATTATTATTTTCCCAATAATCATAAGGTCAAAATTATTTGATGGCACGTCTATGACCCCATTAAACATTTCTTTAGAAAAATGGCACGTTGATACATAAAGGTTCGCCATCCCTGCTATAGATAATGACGATGCTAATCTTAGAATGCCGAATCTTAAATTGGAATTTTCAAGAATACACAATTCCTATAAGTAGGCTAGAGCTATTCCGTTATTTTACAAATACCATCCAGAAAAGCATAAACCCAATTCATTAAGTGTAATTGAGCTAGTAAAAAATTGTGCTACGCCATAAAAATTTTCATTTTTTCAATGCGTCGATCAATATACTTGGTCGACGATTTAATGAGTCTTTTCATCGTAATAATAATAAATATTTAAAGTTTGTATAGGGGGTCGTCCATAAATCACGTGATGTTTTTTAGCAACTTATTAACCCCCCCCCCCCCTTGGTGATATGTCACTCACTGGTCACTCAGCCGAGTAACCGGCCAAACCCATAACCCAAACCCTAACCGTCCAATACATACTGTGTTTTTTGGAGAAAAAAACATCAAAAACACAAAAATTTCATTGCCATTTTTAACCCCAAATAATGTCAGGAATCACCGGTCAAAGTAAGTCAAGTACGTCCATTAACACCCAGTATACATAATAACTATAGGTTTGAACCATTTTAATAATTAAAAACATGTTGATTTGCGTGATAAAATATTGAAGACTTCTGTATTCTATACTTCTGACTTCCTAACCTCGAAAGCGCCCCGACCATGAAACTATTGACAACTTCTGCCCTTTCCTTTATCAAAGACAGGGTGGTTTAATGTGGTTTATTAATGACACGATTCAAACAACTTCAACCCTCGCGAGGGATTCCGTCTCCTCACCCCCAACACAAGAAACCATGATTAGGGGATGCATTATTGACTTAAAATAATAATTAATAAAACCTCAAAGATGGCTACAATGAAGAAGGAACTGGAAGAAAGGGGATGATGACATTAATAATTATACTATGACATGTATATTGATTTGATTTTGATTAATTAAAGGCTTGCAAAATTTATTAGTCCTCATGTGTTAATAAATACTAATGATGTATTCAACTGAATGCTTAATAAAGTTCAAACATTATGAAGTAAAACAATTACTTAGTTTATAATTATAACCACGAAATTTATCAATAGGTTTCGCTTAACACAAGCATCATCAGGGTACAAATCAAACTAATCAAAAATACATTGAGTGTGCTTATATACACATATAGAAAAAGAAAAAAACAAAACATAGAATAAAGAACATAAAAATGCCACTATACGTTAGTCTGTGTTAATCTCTTGTACCTATGTATTATCTCTCAACCTGTGTTGTGTCTCTTGCCCTTGAGATGATTTCAGCGCCCTTGAGATGATTTTTCATGAAAACGGCGCTTTATAAATCAGCCAAATATTATTATTATATAATAAGTAACTAGTGTTCGATTCGGTATCTGTCTCAGTTTCGGCCGAAACCGAAACCTAAACTTTTTTAGACATTTTAAAAATCTATTGTTTACTGAAATTTGGCTTATTTTTTACAGTTATACAGACAGTTAACACGTGTTAAATGAAATAAACAACAATATTTGCAGTATGTGAAAAAACATTGTTGATATTACCTACTGCTTTAAAACAAATAAAAATTATAAAAATTAACAAACATGTGTGCGCGAGAAACAACACAATCACGCCGGACCGGCCGGCGAACTCAGCTGATGATGGCGGCTGACACACGAGCAACGAACTCACCCGTAGACAGCCAAACGACGCGCGATAATTCATGAACGCAGAATTTCGATGCGGCCGAAGGTTCGGAAGATTTTCTGCCGAATCCGAAACTGATGCCGAAACTAGATTTTTTTGCCGAAACTTGCTGAAACCGAAACTGAACCCTCGGGTCACTAATAGTAACCCATTATCTTTCTCTCTATTACTATGTAAGATTTTCTCTATTACTTCGCAAGATTTCAATTTCATGCTTTCTCACTGTACCTTTATTCTATCTTGTGTTTTGTTTGTTTCTGTATGTGTACATGTATATATATATATATATATATATATATATATATATATATAAGCTGTGATTAAACCAAATTTATACGTGAAACTAATCGCAGGTTAAACGGTAACCGGACAAAATCACAATAGTGACAAATCAGAACAATTTTGTAAAGTGATATAAAGTCATGAAATGAGATGAAAATAATGTTATTAATGTTAGGTTAGCATTTTAAACTATTGATGACTTATACCACTTTTCAAGTGTTCTGATTTGTCATGGAACGAGATTAATCATACCAGGCCCCCTAGCATGGTCGATCGATATAGATTTTATCGAAAATGTCGGTAACTTCTCATCGCTCCCGAGCACGACTGCAGGCCGCTAACGAATAAACAACAGTTTACGTCAAATATATTAGGAACCCCTAGTCACTGTGAACTATTATTTGTTCGTTAGCTGCCTGCAGTCGTGCTCGGGAGCGATAACAAGTTACCGACATTTTCGATAAAAGCTATATCGACCATGCTAGGACCCCTGGCCTACAGTTAAAAATAATTGATTAAGATAATATACGGGATGCCAGCACTAAAAATTAATATGAACGGAATTAAAAACATGAAGTTATGGTTATGAATAAATTTGCTAAACCACGATTATAAGCTGAAACAATCCGATGTAAGGAATTTAGAGAATTTTTTTACGATAGCTAGAATACAGGAGGGCCTGGGGAAAATATTTTCCCTCAGGGCTTATGTCATCTTTGGGGATGCTGTGTGGATAGTCTTTTAAAGGAAAGGAAGGAGAAGAAGTTCTGGGAAGGATAAGGTATAAAAGGTGCGTAGGAATCTGAGGGTCAGTGGGTCCAGGAGTGACGGACGTACGAATCCATCCCTCCCATTGCGGTGCAAGGCGATGTTCCATGAGAATACGGCTGGAGAAGTCAATGGGACTCCCTCAACAATTATCTCCCGATCAGGCTGTCCATGCGGCTGGTGTGCAGGATACATCCGCCGCCAAAAACCCGTACACACCTCACCCCATGAACCCGGGCACCCCTGCTAAGTCGCCAAGCGTAGCGAACCACTTTGAGTTTGTTTTTTTTTTTTTTCTCATTATTTTTTTTTGGGGTGTTATGCCGTGTTGCGCTATCTCCTTTTTTAGCCAACGCTGTCCGAAACGTTGGCTAAAGAAGGAGGTAGTGCAACACGGCATAACACCCCAAAAACAAATAACGAAAATGTTTTTGGACGTGAAAATCTTAAAACGTATCTGACTTTGGGTTTGTTTTGTTTTGCTTGTTTTTTTAATCTTTATTTAGATGGGGTGACCTATGGCGTAGATGTAGGTTATCCAATAAATGGTTCCCGGGGCGGCGGTACCCATACCCGCCTCCCAAATTGAAAGTCCTCTGCTAAGTCACCAAACATAGCGAACTACTTGGCTAATAATTTATAATACCTTATCTTTATGGTGTGCTTCTTCTTTTCTAAGAAAATTAATAAGTTCGATAATCCATTAGTTCTGTAAAATGTTGTGATATGCAATTTATACGTTTTGAAAGGCAATGTGCCCGTCCCATAATCATAAAATAAACGACAAGATAAGAAACCCGAGATACAAAAGAAAACCTACACCCCGAACTGCGAAGTAAATAATCCAACCATTTCCTGACACTTAACCCTGAAAAGTGAACTACTGGCCAATAAATTTATCGCAGGCAATAAAATAAAATTATTCTAAGAACATTTAATTTCGTGGGCTACGCGAAAAATTGTAGCGCGAACGTAAGTTATTGAGAGTGTAAGTGCCAAGAAAATATGTAGCGAAATTCTTTAAATATTGACAAAATTGATAAAAAAATTATTTGGGGGTACAAATATTTGAGGTTCTGTAAAAGTTACATTCAAGTTCTGTCGAAGTAATGTGAAGCAACCGGCCCATGGTGAAATAATAGAACTTCAACAGAACTTTCACAGAACTTGAATTTGAACTTTCAAATTTGTTGAATTATTAAAATTCTGTGAAACAACCCAACGTAAGTCACACAGTGGATGTGGGTCGAAGTTGATAAAAAAAATCACAGGCATTTGAAAGTCAATGTGCACAGGAGTACACAAGTCTTTTCCACCACGGAAATTGCGGTGGAGTTCAATAACCTCAGCAATGAGGAAATTACAAAAGAAGAAGACTAGATACTGAAAAAATATTTACCTACAGAGAAAGAGCAAGAAAGGAATTATCGCTTTTAAGATATTTTAAATCCTATCAAAATAGTTCGATGATTAATAATTAAGGTTATCCTAAAAAACCATCTACATTTTTTACACAAAAAATCTTTTCAATATTCAAAGTATCTACAAGAGACAATATATATTTAAAAAAATCAATACTACAACGTTCAAAGAAATACAGCAAATGAAATTACATTTCAATAATCAGCAAGATATCCAAACAATATTAAAATCCCAAAATTTAATACAAAGCGCATCCAAAATTCCTATCTGCATCTAGGTATAAATTATTACAACAAACTCCCATTAAAACTAAAAATTATCGAAAATAAATGTAAATTCCAAATTAAATTAAGAAATTACCTGAAACGACTGTAAAGAGTACATTACTAATATTAATATTTCATTTAAATCTTGAAATCTGTTTATTGATATATCTCAAGTTTCTTAGTATATTATTGTACATTTCTTGATACATCTACTGTTATTAGTTGCAATATTATTATTCACTTACTCAAAGGAAATTGATAACATAATTTAGCATGAAATCACTCACCAAACACAAGAGCCTTGTCTCTTTATGGTGAGGAAATGCGTTTAGTATATTCATATTACAAATCTGTTTAACACGTTTAATTATTGAAAAATATACAAATATTAAATTAAAAAAAGATCACCTTTGCGTATTGCGCATTTTAGGGGTTATGTTATTTACAGCTATCATTAAAAATAATAAATACTTTATTATCCTAGAAATTGAAGACCAATCCTTGTCATATAAGCCATAACTTTTAACTGTCGTGTCGGAAAAAGGAGTATTTATGAACATTTACTTAAATAAATATTTTACGAGTGCGGCAGGTAAATGATATCAATATCTTTAGCTTTATTGTGAGAATTTTAAGAAAAATTTATCGAAATATATTCAGTATCAATCATGTTAACATCAATTACGAATATTGTGAAAATTCTTTAATCAGCATTTTTGGGACTTGGATAAATGGGTAGGGTAAAAAAGGCTCTAGCCTCAGACGCCAAATTTGAAAGCGCCAAACGTTGCCAATCAAAAAAAAACTTGTCGAACCTCGTTTTATTTTATAAAAAAAATTTGGAATATTTCTTTAAGGTTGTTAGGGGAAATCAAAATAATACAAAAATACCAATGTACAAATGGTGTGATAGTTCACAAACAATTGATTTCCCATGAAGAAACAACAAAAAACGGATCAATCGAAAAGATCGAAACGGATTACTTACTTTAAACACTATCGATAAAGACGCATCCAATTGAAATAACTACCGGACTGAGGAACTTTTATATAATGGCCCCAAACGATTCGATACATTATAACGGAGTGAAAACGTCCATCCAATCAGAGGAAATGTAGCGTGAAACACTCCCATGGCTCAGGGAAGCTTATTCCCTTCCAATGCAGCCATTAGTCGTCTGCTGGTCATGGGTTGTGGACTGTGGATGGTGCCAGCTTGATTGAGGATGATGGTAATATCAATATACCTATCTGATTGAGAACATTGTTATGTCTCGTATCAATCCAATGCACAGAGGCCCGAATCCTTATTCTGGCTGGACAAATATATTTGAAATAAAAAAGACGATAGTTTATGTAATGTTTGCACGGTTTTTTATGGTATTTTAAAAACTTCAAATAACTATTGAGAATATTGAAAAGTATCTACCACACGACAAATTTTAAGTGACTAAGTCATATTTTTTTAAACTAATTGAAAAGTTAACATTAATTTTGAGGTATATTGCGAGTATATTCAGTTGTTATTCTGTTACTTTTTCATTGTAATTTTTTTGTAACTGTATTTACTATTTTTCAGCAATTATATTGTACACACCTTATGTCTACAATACACGACATCTTTTTTCAGCCCGATTCCAATTAGAGACCAAAGTCAACACTTTTCGTTATTTCCATCTATATTTTCATATCTACGATTTCAAATGATATCACTTCAAACAACACATGAACCACGCTGTTTGCTGTGATGCCAATTGAAATCGTAGATATGATAATAGAGATGAAAATATCGATCGCGTAAAGCGAAAAATGTTGACTTTGGTCTCTAATTGGAATCGGGCTCAAAAAATATGTCTTGTTTTGTAGGTATAAATCATTTTTAAGCATGTATTAATAAATAGACTACCTCACCAGTAACCAGTAACACCAGGTAACTGAATAAGTTAATTGTGAATCTTATGTCATATTATTATTTCACATCTTTGCTTTATAATTTCAATGAAAAAATATATGCTAATAACTAATACGTATTCTTCTATTATTCTGACTCCTGACATGACCTGGACTCAATTATTTGATTCACTTGATGTCTTCTTCGGGCATCCCCAACGTCTTCAATAATTAACTTCCACGTCATATATTCTCCTTATGCTCCTTTCTGCTTTCATCCGCTCTGCACGCGCAAATTATCTAAGTGTACATTTCTTAATCTAAACCGTTACACTTTTCTTTTTTCTTCTTTTTTTTATTAGGTTTGTCATCAGAGCTTTCACAGATACAATTACACTGAACATGGTTGATGCTATCACTAATTAAAGACATTTTTTTTTACATTAACTCCACACAGGAGGCCTTGAGGAAAATAATTTCCCTCAGGACCTATGTCATCTGGGATGCTGTGTGGAGGGTCTTTTTGAGGAGAGGAAGGAATGAACATTGGTCTTGAAGAGACCTATGTTGTAGGAAGGAGGAAACACAGAGGCCGGCAAATCATTCCACAGCCGAGCTGTTGAACATAAGAACGAGTCGAAGAAACGACCCGTTCTCATGTGACAAATGTCAACCGTGTACAGATGTTGGGCACGCGTTTGGCGTGTTTCCCGACTATGCACCGGTGCCGAAGGAATCAATGATGCCAGTTCCTCGGAGCATCCTCCATTGCAATACCGGTAGAACAAGGATAGCATTCCCACCCGACGCGACGCCTGTGCTCTAAAGATTGCAATCCGTCTGTTAAGATGGGAGAATCTATCAAACGGACCGCCCGTTTCTGCACAGAGTCGAGGGTATTTTTCAGGTATTTTGGAGCTCCAGACCAGAGGTGGCTGCCAAATTCAACCGAGGGGCGCACCTGCGATTTGTAAAGGGTTAGCAGTTGTGCACTATTAAAGTATCTGCGGGCCCTCTACAGTACGCAAATACAACATAATGATAACATAATACTTGCATATACATAACATTCATTCACACATACACATACAATACATTACAAAACAATAATAAGTTTTTGCAACAAGTTTTTAGAACAATAAGTTTATAGGTTGATAAGTTCAACAACATAATAGGGAGCTTTAAATCTTGTTAAGAAATGATTTGAAGTTGGCAAATGAAGACATTGTCAAATTAATTTAATGTTTTTTATAGGCCTCATTAAAATCACAGACTTAACTTACAGCCACAACACTTACAGCCTTAAATTCACACTTCGTTGTGGACTACTAGGTTCGCTTCTTTGGACATTTTTTCGTTAGTGCCAAGTTTATCAATAGCTCAAACTAACAAACAAAAAGAAAACAATACAAGAACGTTTTTTTTTATTTTAATTAAAAAAAAGACAAACATTCCTGGGTTATGAATAACGTGACAATATTTGAAAATCTCCTACTACCACCACAGTAAGCGAAAAATTTTGCGTGACGTGATGGAGGACTTAGCCAGCCGAGGAATCGAACACGTTACGCTTGGGTGGGACCCAAAAACGATGCCAATTCAGCCACTGATCGTATTGGATGTTGTGTGTTGTGTGCTATTTTATATTTAAATTCATTTAGCACTGAACACTTTTACTTATCAGTTATTCAAATCTTGATGTGTAGAGCCTCTTACCTTAAACTTTCCTGTCTATGCCACCTCTTACTAAAATATTGCTATGAATTGTCTGTCTATAATCTCTTTTGTCTGTGGCCACGTCAGCTTTCTATTTTGTGTTTATAAAATGGCTTGATGTCATTTCGCTTGTGACTCTCCTAAATTCTACTTAGTCTTTCGCTTCTGCTAAACTTTAATTACTCTCAATTATTGTCGCCTGTCAAGTGCTCAGACCAGAACGAATCTCTCTGTAAATTATTTACAAGAATAATAAAGAATCAAACATCCAGTACAAACACAAGTGTTTTTACTAACAAAGGGTTACCTCAAACCTCAAAACTCTCTCACATCTCACAATACCGTTCCTAGGTGTGGAACTGAAGGAAGCCATAAAGCAGCTCAACTTAACACCCTGACTGCAGACGATCTGAAGACCACACCTGGGAACAGACGCAACCGAAATCTATAGAAGAAAAAAAAAACTATTTAAAAGAGGCCAAACTCGGGAACGGTTATTTCAGATTCACAAATGCGATCAATGACCGGGCGCTGGGTACACATTTATTTAAAGTAGCGTGTTTTAAGTGTTACCATTTCTAATTTCGCGTTTTTTTAAAGAAAATACTTATATCTGTTATGCGGTATTGGCATACAATTCTATGTAGTTTATCATTATTTTATCAAGATTTGACAATTGCCCAAATAGGTAATCTTGACCAGATCGTGTTGCGATCCGAAAGTATGTGCGGCGATGCACGGGATATTGACCCTTATTCGAAGCGTTTTACCCTTTATTGTTCTATGCACGAATGTGAGGATGGAGTCCTTCAGTATCGGCGCTATCGATATCAAGTGTTTCAAAGCAATTCGTCTCGCCACCGCGGCGGTATATTATGCACTCAATAATGGCAGGGCCGTTTGTCAGACGTGATAAATGTATACGGCCAGAGGCAGAACTTACGGTAAAGTACGGAGCTTGGAGCTTTTATTCAGAAAGTGAAGAGTGGGTACAGCATAGAAGTTATTAAATAATAATAGCCAAAATAAAAATGATAAATAAAATTAAAAAGATTCGTAATACATCATAAGTAGATTTTGAAAATAATAACTGTGTGATGTAACACAATTTAAAAAAAATATTCAATTCAATTCAATTAAATTTACTCATTTTAAAAACATTATAAATAACAATTTCAAATCGTTTTTAAAAGAGTAAATATTTACAGATAATAATATAAGGAGATTTAGACTAACATCAACAAAGCTTGTCGTTTGAATTGTGCTTCAGTGATGTTAAACATGTCGATATTCGAAGCGATTCTATTAAACAACAAGACAGCCCTCCCGACGGGCATAACCATTGGCAAGTTAGTTCTGCAAGCCGCGAGATAAAAGTCTATGCTGTCGGTGATGGAGATAACCATCGGGAACACAGAAACTAATGCTCTCCATGATAGCCGAGTTTAATATTATTTACAAATTGAAATTTAATTGAGGTGATAGATCAATAATAATACTTGACTGATTTTTATAGCGCCGTTTTTTTGAAAAATCATCTCAGGGGCAAAAATTCAAATAGCTTTGGGTGCAACAAGAAAATAGGTACCTAATCATTAAAAAAAACTTCATAAATTACGTTTGAAAATTTAAAGAAAATATGAATGATAATAATTTTGTATTGTTGTATTCAAATCAATATAGATTTGAAAATAAAAATCGATAACTAATAACATAAAATATTAAGGTGGGAACCTTTTTTTTACATTAACTTCTTAAGGGAGGTCATCTTGCTCTTGATCGAGCTATGTCATCTTTGGAGATGCTGTGTGGAGGGTCTTTTTGAGGAAGGGAAGGAGTGAACGTGGTCTTGAAGAGATCCATGTTGTAGGAGGGAGGAAACAAAGAGGCCGGTAAATCATTCCACAGCCGAGCTGTTGAACGCAAAAACGAATCCTAGAAGCGACCCGTTCTCATCCGACAAATGTCAACCGCGTACACAAAATATAAAGGTAAGTCCCAATTCTATTACATCACTCATAGGTTCTCTTTGTATGAGCTTAAAATAACTCAATGATTAAACCAGCATCACTAAATACACAATAATTATATTCTAAAATATGTAAAAAAATCTTATTATGTAAAAAAAAGGGAAAAACAAACAATTCAACAAACCAACAAAGCTATTAGGGCAATTACAAAAAAAAAGATTACCCTTCGATTAACATTTTCTAAAACTATGAAATTTGTATTACAATCAAAAATTATACTAGAACTGTAAAAATAATAGGTACCTCAATGCTGGTAAAACAAAACTTTTAACCTTTAGTCTGTCTGCTGCTACCCAACCTACTAACAACCAGAAAATAACAATCCACTCTTGTCCAAAACCTTACTCTTCCTGTACTTGCCCAAATTTGGAAAAAGTTTCCCATATAAAATACCTGGGGGTCCTAATTGATCATCATCTACGTTGGAATCAGCATTTAGCCAGTCTAACCCCCCGAATTCGCAAGCTCTCCTATGTTTTTCGAAGTCTAAGAAATATCCTTAATCCTACAATACTAAAAAGAGTTTACTATGCTCTCTGCCAATCCCTATTAGTATATGGCATCATAACTTGGGGCGGCTGTGCTCATAAATTTATTGATCCCCTACAAAAAGCTCAAAAAACGATAATACGTGTTATCAACAAGCGACCGACAAGATACCCCTCCACTCGACTTTTCACTGAATATAATGTTCTAAACATACGGCAACTCCATCTAAAATTTACTTTAACGCATTTCATGTTCAAATATAAGAAAAAAACTCTCTTACATCATAACTACACGACCAGAACAATAACCAACCGACACTACAATGTACCGACACTACATACCACGTCAGCACAAAGACATTTCATATACCTAGCTCCTAAAATATTTAACCTTCTCCCTGAGAACTTAAAAACCGAAACCCAACCGCTCACCTTTAAAAAACATTTATCACAATGGATCCTTACAACTAGAAATGATGTTTAGAAACGATGTTCCTTTATTCCTTAATTCAACAAATAATTAAATTACTATTTCTTATATGTTATATTTTAATAACTATTATTATCAACTTATTATTACAATATTATTACTTATTTTTGTTATTATTATTAATTAATTAATTATTAATTGATAGTGGTTAATAATTATTAATTATTATTATTATTATTATTAATTGTCATTACTTATTCATTATTATTAATTAATTACTATTATTATAAAATTTTGCAATTTAATTTAATCTGTACAACTTCTAATTTTATTTATCAACCATTACAAATGTATAATTTCAAATCTGTAAACTTCACCCGCCATAACACAGAGATATCCCTAGCATGGCGGATGAAACACCACAAAAAACAGCAATGTACAATATTCTTATAAATAAAATAAAATAATAAAATAAATAGTTTTAATGACTTCGCAAAAACACCCTTTTTTAAAAATTTTCAAAACCTCTTTACTTTTGAAAGATTTAATTATTTGTCATAAATATTGTCCTGAAATTTTTACTCCTAGGTCCTGAAGAAGACAAGGTTGAATTTTGGATTTAAACTCAATTAAACGGTGTTATTACATGTAGGTACACAAAATATATTTACAAAATTGACATGTCCTAATCGTTACATATTACATAAAATGTATTCGGGTTCAGGAATAAATAAATACCAATACACGATGTTGCGGAATTCCTTAAGGAACTGATATCACACCGTCGATAAAATGTTACAATCATTATTACAACCCGATAGATGCCTAGTTAGTACTTGACAACGGAATCGACAGTAAATGTCACATCGTTTTTTAGGTGAAGTTAGATAGCCTATAGATAATCATGTCAGTTGTCAAAAAGTTGTGTCAGTCGTGTTTACCTACAGAGCCGATCATTGATTAGGCAAATTTAATATACCCATATATAAAACAGGGTTCGCTCTACGTTTCGGTCATCCGCTCTAAATGTTCAAACCATCTAAGCGTCAATTTCTCAATCTCACTCATACGTTTACATCGGCCTTGAATTCTTTGAGAATCTTCACATTTTCACACGGTCATACATTGTTTCACCACAGAAATGCCTCAGGGTACTTTACTTCACTCGTAACACACAGAAACGACGTATTACGTTGATGTAGGCCGGCCCGGTCTAGCGGTAAGGCTTTTGACTGGCAATCCGATGGTCGCGGGATCGAATCCCGGCGTGGGCAAATACATTTTAATTGATTAATTTGTGTTATTTCACAAATAATTAATTTAAAAATAATATACAGTTTATCTGCAGCAGGTTCCAGAGTAGAAGATACTCTCAGTATCGCCCTGGTGTGAGACCACCATTCAGAATTGATACGTTGCTTGAAATGGCTTTAACCGTGTTTGGTGACCAGATCTGAATAACCAGGTACTTCCCCACCTTCCTCTTCCCCACCTTCTTCCCCTCCCCACTACTTTCAGCCTCACAACATAAGTACCCCAATTGGGGATGCCATAGTCTCACTGGCTCCAGACGGGAGCAGCTGAGACTCTTATTATAAATACATATGTATATGAACATAGTTAGAAGTTAACGGCCCTAAACACCAGCGTCGACATTCTTATAAAATTATTACGAATTCTAGAATTCAATGATGTTCAGAGCTAAAACTCGAAATTGCAGATCCGTTACTATTATCAAGACAATTTTCGAACGATTTCCATGTTTTAATTTCTAATGTACACATAGTTGCTAAATACCTTAATTATATGTAATGAACTTTTAGTTCGTTGGTTTACTGAAGTAGTCAGGAGACGAAGGTTTTGTAAAAATAGTTTATTAGAAAATAGGATTCAAGGAATTAAAACATGGAAAACGATAGAAAAAAGTATATATTATATGTAAAAGGTATGTAAATGTAAATAGTTGCATTTTTAACCTTTTTTGATCTCAGAATAAATCGCAGTGAGGTTGACTCCAAATTTTTATACTATTCTGGTCCGTCGATACTATTCTGTATTTTCCAAAAATTCCAAATGTTCTGTCCTCAGCATGCTTTAATTAATACAATACATTAATAACATGAAATTTCGTTGTATCAGACCACCTCATTTACAAAGAACTTGGTCGTCGGTGTGGAGAAGTATTTTGGCTCAACCCTGTTCTGTATAGGCGCCCCACCTTTTAAAGCCAAACCCACGGTTTCCAAGAAAACTTATTTTGCATTCATTTCAAAACGCGTTATATAATTTGGGAGGTGATTATATAGGTAATCACGGAAATCATTTATTGGATAACTGTGGTTCGCTACGTTTGGTGACTTAGCAGAGGTGCCCGGGGTCGTGTTTAAAGAGGTTTGAACAGGAGGGACTAGTCGAGGGAGAGCTTTGGCATGACTATCTCGACCCACCGCGCACCGGCATGAACCACAGTGGGAGGGATGGATTAATTCAAATGTCCCAGCGGAGCCAATATCTTTTCTGATTTTTCTGTTTCCAGATTTTCGATTGAGTTTCGCTAATATTGTCTTCATTTAATTAAATAAAAAAAGGATAAATTCGTTCGTCACTCCTGGACACACTGACTCCCAGATTTCTACCCACCCCTTATACCTTTTTCCTTCCCAATTTTTAGCATACGACAAGTTTCTGTGGGAAGTTTTGGTACATTTAAAAAAATCTTAACTTCTATAGATTTTAATATATAAATTTTGATACCGATAATCGAAATCCACTATAATAAAAAATCCATTATATTAAAATAAATATAAAACTTTTTTTCACTTAATTTATTTGTGACAGTAACCGGTTAAAGCCTGTTAAGGCGATCTTCAGACTGGTATAATTGTTTCTTAATCTACGGTTTATATACATAACATAAGGGGGAGGGGGATGGGGCTGGTCTACAAGTATTTTATTCAACTTATATAGGTTTTTCCATATTTGTTGCTAATATATATTAAAACATTTTTTTTAAATACGGCAATTAGCTCTGAAACAAATTAGAAATATTTAGGTTTATTGAAGCAATTTATAATTACTTATAATTTTTGTTTACATTCGGATTTAATGGTGGGAAATCTAAAACCCGCTGCATGAATTATCATAATTTTTTATATTAAATTAATTTAAAAAAAACACATATGAATTTGTTATAGACCACTTTTATTTTATAAACACTCTACCGGTTTCAGAAGCACCCTTCCTTCGTCAGGAGAATATTATAACTAAACTATGATACATAATGTTGACAGATATACAAAATTTAGGCGTTTGAGTGGGAGGTAAGCAAGGGGATAGGGGTAATTGCGGGATTCGCGGAAAGAACAGAAGTGTTAATTGGAAAAATATTTAGAGTGGGACTGAAAGATCCCTAATCAGAAATGCATAACCAAATTAATTTATCTTTCAGTTCTTAACCGCTCTGTTCTTTCCGGGAATCCCGCAATTACCCCTACCCCTTTGCTTACCTCCCACTCAAACACCTAAATTTTGTATTCTGTATCTGTTAAAAATTGAGATACTACCAGCACCTATGGGTTGCTTGAGCAAGCTCCCAGACGTTGATATTTCGAATGGTGCGAGGCTTGGCTGGACGCTGAGTGTTCGCAGCCTGTTTTAACTACCAAGTACATACTATGGAGGAAGCCATTTTTTTTGTAGATGCTTTCGAATTGACATTAGTATAATCGTAGATTCTTTAAATGTGTGCAGGTTTTTATGTTATAAAAGTGCTAGCATCCCATTATTATTGCTTCTTCCCATAGCAAGTTTTAACAGTAAACAACTGCCAGTGTTTGGCCCGGTGTATTGACACCGTATTATAATACATTTATAACATGTCCAAGTGAAATAAACAGTGAAGTTTTTTGCAAGGATAATTATTTTATTTAAAAGGACCCCTATCAATTTTGAACATGGGCCTTACGATCCGGATTGCAATCAGAGGACTGCAATAATATAAAAAAACAAGAACCAGCTGCCAATTAATACAGATGACCAATATTACAATTACCGGAATCACAAAGATGAACAAAGGAAGACTGGATTCACATCGGAAATGAGATAAGTTTTTAGTGCCTTCCCACCCATACCCATTCTTTAACATCCATTCAGAAATCATTCGTAGTTTTTTAACAAGATTAATCCCATAAATATTGTATTGTAAAAAATAAAATCACTACCCACGTAAAGATTTTATGCAATTCATGATTCTCAATTAATGATTGAACATTAGGTTCTCAATTAATAATTGCCAGGAATATTGTCGTTGTTGTTTTTCAGGCGGGTAGCTTCTCAAATAAATAAATACGCATTGTCGGAACACATTTTATCAGGGATTAAGCTACGAAAAGGTATTTGTACACAAAATGGATAAGATCAAATCTTTAATAGCCAAGAGAGGCGTGATTAAGGGGAAATTGACGCGTTTCGCGGATTCTATAAACTCCTTGTCCGCGATTGAAATTAAACTGAGGTACGACCGAATAAAGCCATTGTTAGATCAATTCGAATCTATACAGGACGAAATTGAAATTTTATCGGATGAGGAACTGGAAAATTCTATTCAGCGCGAGACGTTTGAAAATCAATATTTTTCAGTCCTTGCTACTGCTAAAGGGGCGATGGACTCAATTAACGAGGGTAGAGTCGACATCAAACTCCCAACTCTCCAATTGAGAGAATTCGATGGGAATCAAAAAGATTGGGTAAATTTCGTTGAAACCTTTAAAACTTTGGTTCATAATAACAGTTCCTTGAGCAACGTCCAAAAATTCTTTTACTTACAATCTGCGCTGAAAGGGAACGCATTGAAAATAATTAGTAATCTAGAAGTTTCGGAATTAAACTACCTATCGGCTTGGGAATTGTTGCACGACAGATTTGCGAATCTCAGGGCTACCGTACATAAACATATCCAAACTCTATTTCAATTAAAGGATATGAAACATGAAGAGCCTGTAGCATTAAGGTATTTAATTGATGAAACTAATGTCAATTTGAAAGCGTTACAAAACATCGGAGTTAAAGTAGATCATTGGGATCCTTTGATTATTTACATAATTTCAAATAAATTGGATATAGCTACCCGGAGAAATTGGGAACAATATACATTGCAAGGTGAATTACCTACATTAAAGGAATTCATAAAATGTTTATCTGCTAGGGCACAAGTATTGGAGCTTATGAATGCTTCAGAGAAAAAATCTTCTAACCTACATAAAATGCAAATAGGCGACAATAATAACAAAAAAGATTCATCGGTATTCTTGGCAATAAAGGCAAACAACTGCATTTATTGTAATGATAAAGGTCATCAAATTTATTTTTGCAAAAAATTTCTAAAATTAAAATTACAGGATAGGATTGATGCTACGAAATCAATCCAGGCGTGTTTTAAATGTTTGAGGTTGGGTCATCGAGCACAGAGTTGCAAGACAAACCTAACCTGCAAAATTTGTGGCAAGTATAGCCACAATACTCTATTACACAAGGAGGTACCTCCGCCGGAGACCTCAAATATGGATGCTAATAACGAGGTTATAGTGTCGAATTTTTCTGCATCGGAAAAGGCAGAAAAAATAATATTATTGTCAACCGCCTACATAGGAATTGTGGGGGCCAACAATAAAATGTTTAAAGCTCGCGCCCTGATTGACTCTGGTGCGCAGAGTAATTTTATGAGAGCTGATTTTGCTAATAAATTAAATTTACCATGTGAATGGATAAACAAACCCGTGTCTGGGATCCATAATAATATCACACACATAAAAAAGAGAATTTCAGTGGAGATGACTTCGCTTAATACGGATTATAAACGCGAAATATCATGTCTGATTTTACAGGAAATTACAACCAATTTACCACAAGTGACAATGGCGAAAAAAGAGTTCAAAATACCACCAGGACTGGAGCTGGCAGACCCGAACTTCAATATAGCTGCACCCATCGACATCCTGTTGGGCGCGGAGAGCTTCTGGGAGATGCTAAACAACGATAGATTGAAACTCGAGTCAGGACCAACGCTTCAACGTACGCAACTGGGATGGATTGTGTCCGGTCCTATCAACGTGTACCCCAAACAAAGGCCTGTATCAGATTTTTGCAGTTTATCTATAAATAAGTTGAGTCATCAAATAGAAAAATTTTGGAAATTGGAAGAGATTAATTCCACTAAAATTCAAACTCAAGAAGAAAAGGCTTGCGAAGCCAGTTTTCTAAGTACTCATACTAGAGAAGATGACGGTAGATATGTAGTAAGTTTACCGCGTCGGGCATGCATTGATCAGTTGGGAAACTCATTGCTCACTGCCGAAAAAAGATTTAAAAATATAGAAAAAAAATTTGTGTCACATCCCGAGTTAAAGACACAATATGTAAAATTCATGCGTGAATATGAAGAATTGGGACACATGGAGATGTGTGACCAGTCAAAAGGGGATCGTGACTCCTATTTTTTACCGCATCACGCTGTAGTGAAAGAATCCAGCACTACTACTAAAGTGAGGGTCGTTTTTGACGGCTCCGCCAAAACCTCAAATGGAATTTCCCTCAATGAAGCCTTGATGACAGGACCTGTTATACAAAAGGATCTATATAACCAACTATTGCATTTCAGGAAACATCAAATAGTCATGACTGCCGACATCGAGAAGATGTACCGGCAGATTAACATGTGTGAAGATGACCTGGACCTACAGAAGATAGTATGGCGCGAGTCGCCACAGGATGTGCTCAAGCATTATCGTCTGAAGACTGTGACTTATGGACTGGCACCTTCCTCCTTCTTAGCCACAAGATGCTTAAAGCAAATTGGTATGGATAATAATTTAATTTTTCCTAGAGCTAGTCAGGTCATAGAAAATGACTTCTATATGGATGATGACTTGTTAACGGGAGCAGATGAGCTGGAATCCTGTAAAAAATTAAAAGAAGAATTAATCAGCATCTTGTCATCTGCGGGGATGACATTGAGGAAGTGGAGGTCCAATGCGTTGGAATTGTCAGCCGAGTCGGGCCAAGCTAAGTGTGCCGATTCAGGCGATTCCGACAAAATTATTACTGACAATCCAAAGACTGAGAAAATATTAGGATTAACATGGAACAATGAATCTGATTACTTTTCTTATGTAATAATGAAGCCATCAGGTCCAACCGAGAGCAAACGAGAGATATTGTCTTGCATCGCATCAACCTTCGATCCATTGGGACTCCTAGGGCCGATAATAGTCATAGCCAAATTGATAATGCAAAGGCTGTGGCAGTCCAAAGCAGCATGGGATGATCAGTTACCTAATGAAATATTAGCACCCTGGAGGACCTACCTGCAAGATTTAATTCAGCTAAATGTGTTGAAAATACCAAGAAAAATTATTTGCAAGCAAGCAAAAGAGCTACAGCTACACGGTTTTTGCGATTCGTCTGAGAAGGCTTTCGGAGCCTGTATCTATATGGTGTCAATGGACCACAGCGGTAAGTGGCATTCACACTTAATAACATCCAAATCAAGGGTAGCACCATTGAAGTCTATTTCACTGCCTAAGTTGGAGCTATGTAGTGCTGTACTACTGGCAAAATTAATGAAAACTATAAAACAAGCATTAAATATAATGAAGATCAACACATATTATTGGTGTAACTCTACGATAGCGCTGTGTTGGCTGAAAGGTCAACCTACTCGTTGGAGCACTTTCGTGGCCAATCGAGTAGCCGAAATACAAGAACTGAGTGATCCAGATCAATGGAGACACGTATCATCATCCGACAATGCAGCGGATATACTTTCCAGAGGAGCTACTGTGGATAAACTGATAAATTCTACAATATGGTGGAATGGACCAAATTGGTTGACCGACGGAGTCAACGATTGGCCTATATCGAACATTTCCTGTTCAAACCCTCCGGAGCTCAAGAGTAAAAATATTCTTTTATCTACTGATATTCAAGAATGGGAAATATTTGGAAAATTTTCCTCATTTATCAAATTGAAAAGGGTTACAGCATATGTACTGCGGTTTGTGAATAACTGCAGAAATATTAAAAGTAAAATTTCAGGTAATTTAAGTGTAGCTGAACTAGAAGCAAGTTTGAATTGTCTACTGAAATCAGCTCAGGCACATGCCTTTCAAAAAGAGTTGAAGACATTAAAAAACCAGGGAAATGTCAACAAAAATAGTAACTTAAAATCTCTTCATCCCTTTTTATGTGATGGTCTTATATATGTGGGCGGTAGATTACATTTAGCTACACACCTATCGTACCAACAAAGACATCCAATTATATTGCCAGCTAAACATAAGCTAACCGAATTGATTATACGTCACTATCATTATGTAAACTTACACGCAGGACCTCAAGCGCTATTAGCTGAAATAAGATTAAGGTTTTGGCCTATTTTTGGGAAAAATACTGTTAAAAAGATATTACATAAGTGTATTGTGTGTTTTAGGTGTAATCCTCGTATTGGTAACCAGATCATGGGAAGCTTACCGAGCGAAAGAATCACACCGAGCCGACCTTTTGCTATCACGGGTGTCGATTTTGCTGGACCGATTCCAACCAAAAGTGGGCCACTGAGGAGAGCTCCACTCGTGAAATCGTATTTATGTATTTTTGTTTGTTTTTCCACAAAGGCGGTTCATTTGGAATTAGTTTCGGATTTATCTAGCAATGCTTTTTTGAACAGTTTAAAGAGATTTATATCCCGTAGGGGAGAACCTGATAAGATCTTTTCCGATAACGCTAGCAACTTTCGGGGGGCCAGTAATAGGCTCAAGGAGCTGTATACCAGTTTGAGAGAGAACAACGACAAGATTCAAAATTATTTAGCTAACAGAGGTATTGAGTGGAGGTTCATAACCCCTCGAGCCCCTAGTCAGGGAGGGCTGTGGGAAGCTGCGGTCAAGTCAGCAAAGTTTCATTTGTATAGAGTCACTGGTAATTCTGCTTTAACCTTTGAACTTTTGTATACCTTAATTTGTCAGATTGAGGCCTGTCTAAATTCCCGTCCATTGACTTCCTTGTCTGATGACATCCACGATTACCAACCCCTCACCCCAAACCATTTCCTCATAGGCACTAAATCCTCTATCATTCCGGAGAGAGATGTCCGAGCCATACCAGACAACAGGCTGACCCAATATCAGAGAATCCATGCGCTAATGTTATCCTTTTGGTATAGATGGAAGCGAGAGTACTTGATGGAGCTACAAAAAAGGACGAAATGGCAAACCAGTAATCAACGGGCACTGCAAAAGGATGATCTGGTTATTCTGAAGGAAGATAATCTACCTCCACCATTATGGAAAATGGCGCGAGTTATATCTACACATCCCGGCGCGGATGGTGTAGTGCGAGTGGTTACCCTGAAAACCCCTCAAGGAATCTTTGTCAGGCCTATCACAAAGATATGTCTAATGCCTCTGGACCCGGAAGCTGAACCTGTGACGGACGCCCCGGACCCTTCCGTCAGTCCGGACTCCCCGGACGACCATGATGAAACTTTTTAGGGTGAAAATATTAAAAAAAGACCCTTTAAAGATACCAATCCCAGGAACAACATGACAACCAATAAATTGATGATTGATTGCACCCCGCGCTGTGGTGCTTATATCGTGGACTGCACCCGGAGAAGATCCTAACCAATGGACTTGAAAAAAAAAAGACAATTGTGTTGTGTTGGGTTGGGTTTTATTATAATATTATTTTGTGTTGGGTTGTGTTCTATTATAATAGTATTTTGTGTTAAGTTATTATTTAAATATGTAAAAATTTTTTTTTTTTGGTTAATTGAAGTTTATATAATTAGTTTAGGTTAATCACCTTAAAATTCAACTTGTGAATGTACATTTTTAAATAATAGTATAATAAGCAGTGCAGGATCATTTAGTTTTGGCTGCTAATTTATAATAGGTAAAATTATTTGTTAGTATTTGTACGGTATTTAGAGTTAGGATTTGTGTTTTTTTTGCTTTTGCTTTGATTGTCTTCCCCTGTTTTTGTTATGTTTTCTTGAAGGGTTCCTAAATCGGTATGGGCGATTTAGTAACCCCGAGGCGGAAGCTATGTTAAAAATTGAGATACTACCAGCACCTATGGGTTGCTTGAGCAAGCTCCCAGACGTTGATATTTCGAATGGTGCGAGGCTTGGCTGGACGCTGAGTGTTCGCAGCCTGTTTTAACTACCAAGTACATACTATGGAGGAAGCCATTTTTTTTGTAGATGCTTTCGAATTGACATTAGTATAATCGTAGATTCTTTAAATGTGTGCAGGTTTTTATGTTATAAAAGTGCTAGCATCCCATTATTATTGCTTCTTCCCATCGCAAGTTTTAACAGTAAACAACTGCCAGTGTTTGGCCCGGTGTATTGACACCGTATTATAATACATTTATAACATGTCCAAGTGAAATAAACAGTGAAGTTTTTTGCAAGGATAATTATTTTATTTAAAAGGACCCCTATCAATTTTGAACAGTATCATAGTTTAGTTATAATATTCTCCTGACGAAGGAAGGGTGCTTCTGAAACCGGTAGAGTGTTTATAAAATAACAGTGGTCTACAACAAATTTATATGTGTTTTTATTGTAAATTATGGCGAGCCACAAAGTTAATGCTTTTTACAAATATGTTAAATAAACCTATTTTGTGTGTTACTTAATTAGATTGTTGCAGGTTGGTCGGAAATATACAACGCTATGAAGTGTTAATTTTCTATAAAATATGGAATCAATCGATATGCAAACTATTAATCATGAGAACTTTCAAGACGGGCTTAGAACTAAACCTCCTAGTGCGTGATCTAGGATGTTTTGCTTAGAAGCACCCTTATAACTAATACTACACTGTATACGGGGGATATTAAAATCCGAGGGATATTCAGGAAGTAAGTGTACTGTGGCCATAACGGGCTGGTTTTTTTTGTGTTTTGAGGATTGAGTGAGTGATAGCGACTTGAATTGGATAGTGAGAATTTTCTGAGCTATGAGTATATTTTGATTGGAGATGAAACGTGGGTGGCTCATTACACGCCTGAGATAAAAAAGTCGTCATACCAATTCCCCATCTACCAAAAAAACTCGAGGAATCGGGTAAAAAAATTATGGCCTCAGTGTTTTGGGACCGAAAGGGTATCATTTTGGTCGAATTTCTGCCTCAGGGGGAGACCCTCACCATGCACAACGATATTATGAGACCCTTAAAAAAACTCAAAAGGAGCATTCAAAGCAAAATGAGGGGAATGCTGAGGAGAGGAGTGTTTTTGTTGTACAACAACGCCGGTCCTCACACAGCATTAGACACCAAGACGCTCTTGGACTCATTTGGTTGGGATGTTTTGAACCACTCCTCATATTCCTCTGATTTGGGGCCATCAGATTATAATATTTTCATCTCCCTAAATACACACATGGGTGGAATTAAAATTTCGAGCGAAGAGCAGGTGCAGAAAGAGGTTCTGAAGTGGGGGAAGGAGCTGACGGGAGAGTTCTTCGAGGAGAGCATAAAGAAGCTTGTGCCACGACTCACCACTGTAAAAAAATAGTTAACAAGTGTATCAACAAGATCCAGTAATTTTTTTCAAATACAATTTTACTAAAAAAATACAAAATCTAGTACACTTACTTTCTAAATATGCCTCGTAAATACAAGCCATTCAATATCACGCGTTTACGAGTATAATTCGTAGAACGCTTCAAGTGCTATCAATAAATCGAACTGAGAATTATTTGATAAGAAGGACCCCTCATACATTTAAACCACGAAATATCTACACTACTTCATTTTGATCAACCGATAAAAGAGGCGCCAAGAGTTGAAAAAGCTAAACTGATATCAAATAAGATATTTTGCTTCAAAGAATTATCTTATCACAGAAAATGCGTAATAATTAGAGGAATTATTATTTAATATCAGGTAGGAAATCGACACTCGAAACAGATAAATACCAAATAGTATACAAAGATATTGATACCTTCATTATTTGATTGTAAACAGCAACAGACGCGTAAATCCATGTATCTACTCAGTCTGTGGCGTCGCGGCGCCACTGTAGGTAAATAACAAACTAAGGACGGCTTGTTTCGGAGAATTTGAACAATACATCAAATTTAAAAGTTATTTTAAAGTTCTGTGAAAGTCCTATTCATGTTCTGTCAATATATCAGTGAGCCAGTTGCTTCGGAAAAGTGAAATCATAACAGAATTTGAACATAACTTTCACAAAACTTGAAAATTAAATTTGAAATTTGATGAATTGTTCAAATTCTCTGAAACAAACCGTCCTCATTATTTTTGCCCACAGGTTTCAAAGCTACAACACTCTCTTCGAAAATGGGTTTATTTCGTAAAAAAAATATATGTAGCAAATATAATAAATTATTTCAAAACTAATTCATTGGTTTTAACTTAACAGGTTTATCACACATATTTATTACTAGGTGGTTCCCGGCATGCGTTGCAATGCCATATTCAAAGAAATACATTGTTTCTCCCTGAATCACCTTTCCCGTGTGTCCCCGTTCCCCTCCCGCGTCCCCTTCCTAGCCAGCTTTATAAATTATAGCCTATTCTGATATACGAGCTAGATTATTGTAAAGTTGTATTAAAATCGATTCAGTGGTTTTTGCGTGAAAGAGTAACAAACACACATACATCCATACAAACTTTCGCGATTACAATATTTGTAAGATTCAATGTAATAATTATATTATAAATAAATAACTGTTTAATACCTAAACACGTATTTTTTTAAATGGCTGATTATGTACTCAACGAACGTTGCGGACACCGAGAAAGAAAAAATTGTTCAAATTTCATAACGCCAGAGCTCAACGCTTGGGAGTTTTTCGCTGCTTCAACCATCAATTGCACAAACAGGTATTCTGCTTCATAGTTAAGATGTCAACTCCAAGATGCGACAAATAAAAAAATCTTCTAACATAATATATCTAAAACAGGTATAAAATAACATAGGTACCTACTACATCAAACAGTGATTTGATTCTTTGCTAGAAGTCTTCACCGCGATGAATATTCAATAGGTATTATTGCAAATGCTCTATCTCCTGGTAGAAGTGTACAATAATAAAGTAACCTGTAATAAATACATTATTGTAACACTTCATACTAATTATTATTTTAAGAAATTTTGTTACAATTTGTAAATAAACGCCGATAAATCAACAATAAAACTGTCCCGCGTCGCTATTTTTTTTGCACTTTCCCGCTATCCTTTCGTCCTCAGTACATTTCACATTTCAGTCTAAAATTTAAAGTCTAACCCAGCAGGAGCAAGTGACCAACGCAACGGCGAGCACCAACGGCTAGTCTATCTAAAAATACGCTAATTTCGTTTCTAATTCGGTTCCCATCAATCTCTCCAGACTTTCTCGTCTCCTTGCATTCATTTTAAGCGTCCAGCAGACAAGTACAACACATACATTGTCATCTCGTAAATGGACGCGTCAAACGTCTATTTTTACGTCATACGTAGAAGTGCGCATCGACAAAGACCTCATAACGATTAAAATGTTCACACGAATCCATCTGCTTTCAGTTTCGTTTTAGAGTCAGGAAGTAATTGGCTATTTCTGCTCGAAAAACTGTTACAATTTCACGCGGCTCTTGACAATTTGCCATGACCTCGAAAACTCGCACAGCACATAGCGGACAGAGATGTACGAGTATGTATTGGTCGAGAGAAAAAATGAAACTAGGTTAAACGGGGTTATTTCGGCTGGTATTGTATCTGCGTATGGATTGTGTGGAGTTTGACTGCGGATTGTGGACGGTAAAGATTGTGAGCTCGCCTTTGTATGGGAGAGGATCGCGTGATGGACGCGAGGGACGGACAAAGAAATGAATACATATTCTTCTGTTATACGGTGATGATCTGGGCCAGTGAAAAATATTATGGCTTTAAAAAAATAAGTTCATACAGACCAATAAACGCTGATTCTAAATATATAAGTTTTATTAAATAATTTTTAACGCAGAGTTTTAAAAAAAATATTAAAAAGTCCATTTTTAATCGGGTCGTAAAAACACGCTGTCAAGTTAGCATTATTGAAATTTTAGTGGTGACGTCACTGTTCGACGTATCGTGACGTCATCGTAAAGTCATTGTATAGGAATGTATGATATGACACAAGCCATCGTATTAATTTATTCATTTATTTAAATACTGTTTATATAGATTTAGTTGTTGGGTTTATTGATATATTATTTAGGCCTAAATAATGTTTCAAAAATAAAGGTATCTCTTATTAGTTTATCTATATTATTGAAAATATTCAAAAACTACTGCACAAAAAAAATTGTAATGCTACTTCTAGGGAGACCACTTCGAACAATGGAATTCAAAATGGCGGCAGTTGATCAGCTGATTGCCCGATCCCATAGTAATTTTTTAGGCGTGATGACGTCACACGATTCACCATACATACAGTGGTTTTCGGGGGGTCTAGAAAAATTAAAACTTTGATAATTATTTTAACTATTAAAATTAACTCCAATAATAATAATAAAAATGCAGTTATTTAAGTTGGAAGGTCATTATTCATTTTAAAAATAAAAAAAATTGGACTGGAGTTCTCCATTCTACAGCATGTGGTGGATGCCTCCAATTAACAAAATACGGTCAAATAAATTTATACGTGAAGATGCGATTCGAAGCCGAAAGGGAAACTCATACAGAATGAATGTTTTATCTTTACCATCTTATATTATATTATTAAATTAAATAAAAAAAATAAAAATAAAATAATACGTAATCGAGCACGAGTTCATTAAAAAAATATGGTTTAGCTCGACAAGATTTTGAGATCTATTCCATTTTAGTTTTTTTAATGTTTAAGAATATTATTATTTAATTTATTAAAAACACACTATATTTATAAAATAAAACATTATAATGCCTGACGGCTGTCACGCCTTTTCAAGGTAATTCGTTCAAATTTAAAATATTACTACTTAACCTATCTTCCAGAGTGGAAGATACTCTCAGTATCGTCCTGGTGTAAGACCACCATTTAGAAATGAAACGTTGCTTGAAATGGCTTTGGTCGTGTTTGAATAGCCAGGTATTTTCCACCTTCCTCTTCCCCATCTCATTCCCCTCCCCACTACCTTCAACCTCACAATATACCCCAATTGGGGATGCCATAGTCTCACAGGCTCCAGGAGGTTGGGAGCAGTTAGAACTCTTGTGTTGGATTCACATAAAAACTAAACCGGCTTCATGTGAGTTTTAATATATTATTTTCAAAACCTTTTTTCTTATTGACAAGAAATAAACAATAGTATAGTATCTTGCCAAATTTTGTGACAGCTAAATTGATGTTCTACGGGTGAAGACGCAAATTAATAACGATAAGGAAATGTCAGAAAGTTATGTTAGTTACAGTTATGTTAGAAATTCCAAACAGAAAAGGCTTCCAAGATGACAGAGCTTAGAGGTCAAGAGTTCAGAAAACAGATTTCAGATGTAAATTAAATTTTATTTTAAAAGGGAAAAATTTGTAAATAATTTCAGATTCCTTGGAATAAATTTTTACAAGCATTAACGCACAGACTAAAATCAAGCGTCTTAGAAACTTCACCAGCTAATTAGATTCTGTACACATTCAACAGATTCATTCTCACGCGATATGCGAAAAGTTATGCGACCCCCTCTCCGCCGTAAATCGGAGAAGGGGTCATTTTATTTACGGACCTGCGTAAATGTGATGACAGCTGTCAAATCTTGAAAGATACAGTACAAAGAAATGATATTTCGCGGCAGTTCCTTAATTTAACTGACCCCCTCTCCGACAGTAGGAAGAAATCTTTTATCTAGAAAGCGTAGTCTGTCGATACAACACATAAGAAATCGCGGTACAACAGATAATTGCATCGCTTTTAACGCTACGTGTGGCCGACCCTTTACTCAAAGATTAGCGTTTTTATAAAATTAACCTCACAAATGAAAAAAAAAAACTTTTGCAATATGCCCAGTAGATTTTATGACACCGACAACGATTAACGATAATTATTATTTAGAATAGATTTACGATGGAATTATCGAAATCAATAAAGATCATTATTATCCTTACCCATCTTTACAACATAATTTTATGTTTATTGAGTAACATTTAAAGATTAAGAAAGGCAAAACCAACATTTTTATTATATTGCCATAATATTTACCCACGTTTAAATTTTAATGATCCATAAATCAACCGAACGGGAAGCAGTTCGAATGGAACATAGGTGCAGCAGCGGTTAACAATTCATTTATGATCAATGAACACAAAATTTGAATTGATAAAATAACTTATCGATGCACCACAGGCCTGCTGTTATGATTACACTGGGTTCCAATTGCCTACTAATATCTCAATACGTGATGAAACTACTCAGAGTAGGGCTGAAGACATACCAACAAATTATTATTAAATAATACCTTTTTTAACCCTTGGAACGCCAATCAACAAAATATCTACATATATATCCGGCAATGGTGGAAAATGTCAAAAACGACTTTGTTTGAGAAAACTTTGCAAAGCACAGCTAATTTACGTCCCATTTGGTGGAAAATGTCAACAACGACGTTTTGAGAAATCTCTGCAAAGCACGGCGAATTTACGTACCATTGGTGGAAAAAGTCAACAACGACGTTGTATGAGAAAACTTTGCAAAGCACGGCGAATATACGTACCATTGGTGGAAAAAGTCAACAACGACGTTGTTTGAGAAAACTTTGCAAAGCACGGCGAACATACGTACATACGTACGTACGTAATTTTATATGTAAATGTATGTATATACCTCATAGCACATAACATAGAAAGACACTTACCTGTAATCTGGAAAAAATCGTCGGTTGTTGAGTATGAAGATTTTGTCCGAAAGTTATCATACCTGAAAAAATAAACAAACAAACTTTAGTTATTATAAATGTAAAACTAACTTGCATCATAAGAGAAAAAGATAGAAAGCTGATCTTCGCTACATATACGAGTATATATTTATACGAATACATAAATTACTATGTACATTGTACATACATATCTACACATTTATTCTATTTTACAAAAGTTAGTATTAATATTTGGATTTATTAGGAAAAATGCAGTTATGCATGTAAATGCATTTTACATTGAATAGCGAACATAACATAAACACGTTAATTTCAGATTAGGAAACAAGCAGATATTAAATGTTATAATATTACAAAATGTTGAACTATGAGAGCCACAGGGAAATTTAAACCATTTTAGAATTAAGTTTCACTCTCTGTTAGCTCAGCTCTTAGCCAGACAATACCTATCGATGCCCTGTACTCGATATTCCTAATAAATGTAATATAATGACCACGCACATTATTAATCCTCAAGTATGCAATTGTACAAATAAAACACATAGTATAAGTAAAAAAAATAAAAATGAGCAAAAAAAGATAGAGTTTTGATAAAGTACATTGTTGTAAGCTTAATTTGATTTTAAGGGTTTCAAGGATATAGCAGAAAATATCAATATCTCTAAGGGCATTGTAAGATTTTGTAGATATTTCGATTGGGCATAGGTTTTGGGCATATTTAGATTTGAAATGTTGTATATAAAATAAGGTATTCGATCAAGTATTTCGTAAGAAAAGGAGTTGCTCGTAGAAATGGTGGTACGAGTGTATGTCTGCAAGGATTTTCCGTTGAAGCTCAACATTCGGAGGGTTAAGTAAGTACCTAAGAGCAAAAATAAATCGTTTGCCTGTAATATTACTGAATTCAATATCCGTTAAAAAATATCACGTTTTAAACACTGCTTAGGTACAATACTGTTCAATGTCGTGGGTATAATATTGTAAACCCATCATGAAACAGAGTGATCATTATGAATGTATATTCTTCTTATGAGACAGCTCACAAGAGCGCCCCAGATGTAAAGAACTATGTCGCCAGCAAGTTGGGCAGCGTTATGGGGCGGGTTAAGGTAGGAGCTATACGAAAAGATTCTTTAATTCGGATCTGAAAGAGGCCCGGATTACATGAAGGAGGAAAAAAATGCACATAAATATACCCATTTACAGAAATAAGTGCCGCAAGGTACGCAGATCACGATACCCATGACAGGCAACATTTTTCAAATACGAGTATTACTTCTATAAAAATATAATAATATTAAAATATTGAGAATATATAATCGGTTAGTGGAAGAGTTGGCATATGCGTCTGGTTCCTACCCGGGGGAGTTAAATTGATTCGCTAGATAAGTTATCAGTTATCAATCATTCTCGCACATAAATAAATAACTAAATAAATAAAAATAAATAAACGAGTCCCAGAGGTGCCAATATCTTTTTCTGATTTTTTTGTATCCAGATTTTCGATTGAGTTTCGCTAATATTGTTTTCGTATAACAATTTTTTTTTTCAAAAGAAATGTAAGAACGCGTATGAGAAACACCTTTTAAAAAATACAATTTTATGACTAAAATTATCTATCCACTGATTACCTTTTGTCTTTCTTATAAAATTATTCACAAAATAAACAAAAACCACTTTTGTGCTTTTTCGTGGCGATATAAGGCAAACTAAGAATACATTCATTTTTGGCTTGTGGCTTCCTCTAAAAATAAAAATTAAATTAATGTACCCGGAGCGTGAGGTTAGCTTGTGAACTAAACTACGATAAATATTAACGTGAAAAACTTAGCTAGGAGAACCTTATATGAACAGTTGAATTTTATATGTTACAATTTAGTATGGTTTCAATATGATAATATTGTACTGTTAAATGTCTTTGTCTTTATCAGTTTTAAAGACGACTTCTTGTTGATAAAGATACTCGAATCAGGTAATGTAAAATATGCCATTTACCCCTTTAAGGATAATAATGTTAATTGAAGTGAGCATTGCGTAACTACTAGCCCGTAAGAATATTAATTAAGGACTCAAAGGTAACCCTTGGTCAAATGTGCTTTACGCGAAAATATTTTTTTATACGTCATGGAAAGACAAAGAAAAGCGATATCCGTTAGAGCAGGAATGCTGACTTTTGTAGTCCAAACGTAAAAAAAACCCTTTTTTTTTTTTTAATCCCCTACCCACCCACTCTTCATTAATACCTAGCAACGGCTCCACCCCTACCTACCACAATCCTTAGTAATAATACATTGTTCCCATCCACTATTTTGTAACTGTCGTATCAGTATACGTTTGCCCCGAAGAAGAAACGGTCCTTCCGAAACCGATCGGCTTTATTCAAATATACAAGTTGTTCAAACAAAGTAAAATTGTTTCATATATTTTCATTTATGTAAAAAAAATACTATTAAAAAAATTCTGCGCATCGCTAAACACGTCAGAACTGTATTTATTTATTTATTTACGGACAAATATTTCATTAACAATATAACAATTACGGACAAATATTTCATTAACAATAATTTAATGTTTCAAAGACCCAATCTTGTCTGATTACGTCTAAAAGGGATCGAAATGAATATCTAGTATCCTTCAACGGAAGCAATCTTCCGAACAGGCCCTCCATTGATATGCTTGGTGTAACCCTAAGTGACCAGCTCAGGTATGGGGGCTCCATCGAAGCCAGAGTAAAGTTAGCCTCCCAAAAACTGGGCGTACGGTACAGGGCCCGCAGATACTTTAATAGTACACAACTGCTAACCCTGTACAAATTACAAGTGCGCCCCACGGTTGAATTTGGCAGCCACCTCTGGTCTGTTGCTCCAAAATACCTGAAAAATACCCTCGACTCTGTGGAGAAACGGGCGGTCCGTTTAATAGATTCTCCCATCTTAACAGACGGATTGCAATCTTTAGAGCACAGGCGTCGGGTGGGAATGCTATCCTTGTTCTACTGGTATTACAATGGAAGATGCTCCGAGGAACTAGCATCATTGATCCCTTCGGCACCGGTGCATAGTCGGGTAACACGCCAAACGCGTGCCCAACATTTGTACACGGTTGACATTTGTCACATGAGAACGGGTCGTTTCTTCGACTCGTTGTTGTGTTCAACAGCTCGGCTGTGGAATGATTTTCCGGCCTCTGTGTTTCCTCCTTCCTACAACATGGGTCTCTTCAAGACCCATGTTCACTCCTTCCTTTCCTCAAAAAGACCCTCCACACAGCATCTTCAAAGATGACAGAGGCCCTGAGGGAAATTATTTTCCTCAGGGCCTCCTGTGTGGAGTTAATGTAAAAAAAAAAAATAACAATATCATGAATAAAAAAAGAGACGACAATGAAAGGAGAATACATATAAATGAAGACCATTGAGAATATACATAAAATAAAAGTACATATAGAAGATAAATACAAGTAGCTTAAAGATGGATTTAAAAAATGACATTGCATATCGACTGCCAAAAGTCATTTAGGCTTACACCAAAAAATTCAATGCTTTGATTTGACAAGTCTTGTCATTCTGGATAAAGGAGAAAGATATCCATAATTAGTAGAATGTTGATTGAGGAACAGCAATTCATAATTTCGGTGTCTACGGGAAGGGATGTTGAACTGAATGAGTTTTAACAAAGCAGGTGTCAGTAGTACCGTTGATAATTTTGAATATGCAAATTAGATCAGAGTCCTTTCTACGTTTTTCTAAAGAAATGTTTAAAGTTTATTCAATTTCATCATACGAGTACTCGCCTCTTTCAAGTCCTAACCTCCAAGCAATTCCTCGTAGGAAGCGATGTTATACAGATTCGATGTGACAAATGTCGACACCATAGAAAGGAGACCAAATGACACTAGCATATTCAATGTGAGGGCGAACCAGCGAACAGTAAAGTGTTTTAAGTGTACTTATATGTTTAAAGTCAGACGTAATTCTATGAATGAAGCTGAGTAGTTTAAGTGATTTGTTTACGATGTTATTAAGGTGACCACGGAAAGAAAGTTTGCAGTCTAGAGTGACTCAAGGTCCTTGATAGATGTGACAGTAGAGAGACAAACATTATTTAGTTAATAATCAAACTGAATAGGTTTTTTGGTTCTATAAACGGACAAAATTTTGCATTTATCAACATTAAGTTCTACACAGTTAATTTTGCACCAATCATTAAATTAATCAATATCTAGTTGAAAAGGTAAACAATCAAGATGGAATTTAATTAACTTAAGAATCTTATTGTCATCGGCAAAAAGCCAAAAACGAGTGTGAGAAAAACTTTAGTGATATCGTTAATAAAAAGGTTAAAAAGAAGCGGGGCCAAATGTGCTCCCTGGGGAACGCCCGACGTTACATCAATGTTAAAGGATTCAAAGTTATTTATTTTAACCCTGTATTTTCTAATTTTCTATCACTCAAGTAAGAGTAAACGAATGATAATAAAGGGTTTCTAATGTCTATAGCATAAAGTTTGGCCATGAGGATACGGTGATTAACTTTTTCGAAGGCTATGGAGAAGTCAGTGTAGAGGACATCAACCTAAGTGTTGTCTTCTAAGGCTTTAACAATGGCATTTGTAAAGGTCAGTAAATTAGTTGTTATAGATTTCGCCGATATAAATCGATGCTGTTCCTCAATCAAAACACTTGAAGATAGAAGTGATTTTCTTTGTAATTACGGACTCAAATATTTTTGGAATATTAGATATAATTGATATTGGTCTGTAATTTCCAATATTGACTTGTTTCCGGACTTAAAAATGAGTCGAATAAATGAAATTTTAGATGAGTCAGCAAATGTTTGGATGAGAGTGATAAATTGTACAACATACAATTTGGGTTAGATAATGTATATTTACATTCTTTTAGAAAGATTTCGGGAATACCATCAGGTCCGGTACTTTTTTGGTTAGAAAGATTATTTTAGGATGGTAAATATAAGATAAATAAATAAAGGAGGATAAATGGTAAACCTCTACAAGTGAAATTTGGCAATCATTCAAATCAATATCACAGTCATAGTTAAGTGGAGGGATGGTGCATGAAGCATCAGAGTACACAGAAGAAAAGTGTTCAGCAAAAAGGTTGGCGATGTCGTGACCGTTTGTAGCGTGAGTTTCATAATAATACATACAGTTCCCTTAATTGACAAATTTTTTGATAAAAGTTTACGTTGCCAGTGTCTTTAAATAACGTACCAGTTTTCTTTTTACAATTTTTAACTGTTTAAGTTTCGAGCTAAACCAATTTGGAAACTTGGGTTGAGAGGAAGAGTAACATCCCTTAGGAACAAACAAATCGTGATAAACAGTCATTACATTTAAATACGGCGTCATTAATATCAGTATTTAAAAATAGTTTAGTCCAATTAATCAGGGAAAGATATTTGTTTATGTTAGAATAGTCACCATTAAGATATTTGTAGTGATACTTAGTTTCAATAATTCAAATTTGAAAATAAAAACCTAGATAGTTAGTGACTGGATTTACTTGAAACATATTCATAAAGGCAAAAAAAAAAATTATACTGCATCCCAATGGTATAACCATCCCAATGGTATAAGTATATAGTAGATTATACTGCATCCCAATGGTATAAGTATATAGTAGAGGCCCATTCTGTGAGAAATATTATTGTAACAATATTGTCTTTCAACACATTATTTTGTGTACACTATAAAATTGTTAATCTCAAGTCAAAATGAAGTTCAAAATTTCAATTTAAACAATAACACCTAAATTAAAAAGGTAAAGAAACAATAAATATATATGGGTTATCGTATCCCATAACTTTGTCAAAACTAAAAGATCACACGGATGGCATTTCTAAGGTGTCACTTACACTATAAAATACAATCATATTTTAATGAAAACGGTCACTTAAATGGAATGAAAACAATAATGTTGTGATCAACACGGTTTCTTTCATATTTATTTCATAATTATTTGATAGTCACTTTAATATTGCATAAGAAAGATTCGCTCTAATGTAATCGCTTATAAATCATTGTTTTGTTTCATTTTGAAATTGTTGAAAATGGTATGAACTAATGATATAATGAATGAGAACATTTTGTCTGATCTCTTAACACTTTGTTAAATTCATATATTTTTATCACTTATTATTTTCTCTGTTTATCATTTTATTTTTAAATTTTATTATTTTGCTTTTACTTAACTGTTTTGCATGACCGATATTTGCGTGTGTTATTTTTATTAAATTGTGAAATTATTAACCCCGATACAGGCGAACCCTAGTGGGGTTAATAATTACATGCTAAAAATATATGTATATAAATTGTGAAGAAGCAATAAATAAATAAATATAGTAGATTATACTGCATCCCAATGGTATAAGCTGAAAGTCTTTATTCTGGGGTTTTAATTTTTTCAGTTTAATTTTTCGTGCCTATTTGTTTCCATTTCACGCGTGTATTGTTATTTACTTTTTACGTTTTCTTATTAATTGCTAAGTTCTTTTGTTATTTCGAAACATGGCATGTATTGCAATCCACGCTATGCAATTGCACTATATAAGTATTATAAATACAAAACAATACAAGAACAACATGTCAACTTACTAGAGACCAAATGGGAAAAAAATTCACCGGCTCCAGATATTTTCATATCAGAGCGTTCGGCTCTGTGGAATTCCTAATTGAACCTATAAATCCTACTGATCCCTCAATATAAATATTTAAAAAATCTTTTGTAATCCTACATGTATTTAAAATGACTGATTTTTGCATTTTTATGTATAAATTCATTGACAAATCTAATATGCCTAAATTTTGAATGAGAGACCTAGGTATAATGCCAGTAGCCGAAATAACAAATGATAATATTTTTATAGTCTGAGATTCTAAGCCAAATTCTTTTAATTTTAACTAATATTATTATTATATTTTTGAATGTAGCTATTACTTTGTGGTTATCCATTATAGAAAAATGAAACAATATAACTTTGTATAAACCACTTATATGATGTGCAAATCCGACCGGTTTCGGAACAAACGTTCCTTCGTCAGGGAAAGTTTATACTAATTTGACAGTTTAGAACAATGTTTTATTGTGGTAGGGGTGGAGCCATTGTTAGTTAATAATGTAGATTGGGTGGGTAGGTATTAGTGTAGAGTGGGTGGGTAGGGGAACAAATCCATGATTGGGCTATATGACAATATTTTTTGTTTGTTGATAATAGATTCATTATTTTTAAGGGATTTTTTAATTTCCAAAGCTTCTAAGTTATCTAAACGTTTTCCTTTATGATTAATATGAAGAATATTTATCCCTGTGTTTTTTTCAAAACTGTGGTTATTTTCAATGATATGGTTAGCGAACTCAGAAAAATTATTATTATTAAGATACCTTAAATGTTCTTTGATTCTGATTTCAAAATTAAACTTTTAAAAATTAAACTTTTTGGATTTAACTTTATCTATTATAAATAATAAAATCGATTTTATTATATATCGCAAGCCAACATACACTGACATAGTAATTCATAAGACCTCCAACCACCCTGTCTCATAAAAACACTCCACCTTCCATTCCATGATACACCGCTTAGTAAATGTCCCTATGTCTAATAATAATTTCCTTTCTGAACTTTCTATAATAAAACAAATTGCTATAAATAACGGATATGAACCAAAATTAATTGATAACATCCTAAATAAAAAACTTAGCAAAATTTCAAAAAATAAATATCTATACAATTCTAATAATATTAATGATAAAATTTTGTATATTAATAATTTTTCAGTTCAATGTTGCAAAAATTTCCCTTCTAATATTAAACCAGCGTTTTATACAAGAAATAATATCGGTAATTTTTTGAGAAATACTAAAGATAAAGACCATAAATTGACTAATTCCGGAATATATAAACTCAAATGCAATGATTGTCCCTCATTTTATATTGGAAAAACAACTCGTAATTTTGAAATCAGAATCAAAGAACATTTAAGGTGTCTTAATAATAATAATTTTTCTGAGTTCGCTAACCATATCATTGAAAATAACCACAGTTTTGAAAAAAACACAGGGATAAATATTCTTCATATTAATCATAAAGGAAAACGTTTAGATAACTTAGAAGCTTTGGAAATTAAAAAATCCCTTAAAAATAATGAATCTATTATCAACAAACAAAAAATATTGTCATATAGCCCAATCATGGATTTGTTCCCCTACCCACCCACTCTACACTAATACCTACCCACCCAATCTACATTATTAACTAACAATGGCTCCACCCCTACCACAATAAAACATTGTTCTAAACTGTCAAATTAGTATAAGCTTTCCCTGACGAAGGAACGTTTGTTCCGAAACCGGTCGGATTTGCACATCATATAAGTGGTTTATACAAAGTTATATTGTTTCATTTTTCAATATTATTATTTATTATTTTTAATTTATAAACTAACGTTTAGACAAGATTTTTATGCATAGCACAAAGGGTAACAATTATTACAAGCAATAATTATCAGCCTGAAACACTCATCAACATTGAAAAATCTTCCGAGAAAAGATACTTGCCGCCAACGGGACTTGAACCCGTGTCCTTCTGATTGCCGGTCAGCTGCTCTTGACCACTGAGGTATGGGGGCTTATCAAATACCCGCCAAATAATTCAATATATACTAGTGTTTCATTCAACAATTACTGCTTCTTATTTTTTTTTTTCCACCTGAAAACAATCATCTTTATTTTTTATTATTATTATATTTATTTACATTCCTTTCGTCTACTCATATGATGCACGACATGTCTTTGACCTGCGAGTAGATAAGTAATATTAGTTACTAATGTGTGTCCCTCTCAGGGGGGCCTATAATAGATCGTAGACGGGAAATTTGGCAACCGCAACCGTCTGAGTTGCCACGCTCGAAACAGCTCGGAAACCTTGATCTTAACTAATTTATTGGACACAATAAACGTAATTTCAGCCCTACGTCGCCAGAAGAAAACTCTTCTAAATAGAGACATCGTTAAAATGTTGAAAATGCGTAAATCTGCGTAGGTTTGACACGAAGGTTATTTATCACACCGTTGAAACACTGGGTAATATGTTACAATGCTGGCTAGACAAATTATTCATTTCGATTGGGAATTCTCACAACCTTCACTCCTCTAAAGAGTACCTCTTAAGAATTGTTCGAACACAGCAAGTATTTTAGTCGAGTAGAGAGCATATTATATTAGTAACTAAACGTGTCCGAACACCACAATTCTTTTATTTATTTATTTATTTTTTTTAAATTTCATATTTATTTTATTAGGTTTGTCAACAGTGATTCACATCACACAGATACAATTACACTGAACGTGGTTGATGCTATCACTAAAGACAAACACAATAAAATAATACTTACATATAAAATAATACTTACATATATAAATATTTAAAAAATTATTAATAATATATTAATAATAATTTTTTAAATATTTATATTCAGGGATCAGTAGGATTTATAGGTTCAATTAGGAATTCCACAGAGCCGAACCCTCTGATATGAAAATATCTGGAGTCGGTGAATTATTTTCCCATCTGGTCTCTGGTAGGTTGACATGTTGTTCTTGTATTGTTTTGTAATTATAATACATATAATGCAATTGCATAACGTGGATTGACCAGATGATCATTTGGGAAGTGTGTGAAAGGGTTTAGTTTTTCCTGTGGGGAAAATTAAACCCGGACATTTAAATCTGGTGCGTAAATAATATTTATTTATTTCACATAAAATTATACAATGAAACATATATGGAAACTTTGACTAGCCAACTAGGAATGGATCCTGTTTTAGGCCAGTCAAATTGACAAATTTAGTTCATTACATTCATTCACACACGCACATACCATACATTACAAAACAATAATAAGTTTTTGCAACAAGTTTTTAGAACAATAATATATAATATATAACCTAATAATATATAATATATAGGTTGATAAGTTCAACAACATAAGAGGGAGCTTTAAATCTTGTTAAGAGATGATTTGAAGTTGGCCAATGATGACATTATCAAATAAATGGAATGTTTTTTAAAAGCCTCATTAAAATTACGGCCCATTCTCGATAAAGCTGAGTCATACCCCAGCTTAGTTCGATATTAAAAAGTCGTGAACCAATTCTAGGAACATTGAACCTGATTTGTTAAAGTAGAAAAGGGCAGTTTATTATTAAACCATTAAAAATTTTGAAAAGAAAATTTAAATCAATATTTAGTCTTCTCTGTTCAAGGGTGCGTACACTGTAGAATTTTAGTCTATCGGTGTAATGAGGAAGTGATCGTGCTCGCATATCGGAATACCCCAGGTGGTACATAAAATATTTTTGAACCCACTCTATTCGCTGAATATGAACTTTGTAGGTTGGACTCCATACAGCACTTGCGTACTCCAACACGTTGCGGGTGAAGAAGTTGTACAGCGTTATTTTTGATATGGGATTTTGAAAATGTTTACTATTTCGTTTGATAAATCCTAACATTTTCAGGGATCTAGAAATGATGTTATCGATATATGGTGTGAAAGTAAGTTTTTTTTATCAAATAATACCCCTAGGTCCCGAATGGTTGCGACAAAGTAAAGTTTTAGTAGAGTAGGTAAGCCAGCTCTTTAGTAGAGTCAATCCATTTCGTTCAATTTTTTCGGGCGAGTAAGGACCCCCACCACGCGTCCCATCAACTGACATGCGCGAACCCATCGTTCAGGCAGAGTTCATTACTAGATGCGCAGATATGTCGTGCCGTGGGAGCAAAGATGCTACTCTAAAATTCGTTATTTATGCTGCTATTAATCTATTTTGGCGTCCATAGTTTATTTATTATCATCTTACTAATTTATTCTTCCACCTCTTCTAAAAAAAGTATTACAATCAGCTTAATTAGCACCTTTACTTTGTTGTGTGGCAGTCCGTCATCTTCAATGCGTGGTTCACTAATGAACTCTATTTCAACGTAATGCCAATATATTCGCAATGCGAACATACACAGTAGCATGTATACTCGCTACTTGACTTACTACTTTTTCAATGCGAACAAACAATTAGAGTGGTAGATACTGACAGTATCGCCTTGGTGAAAGATCACCATTCAGAATCAAAACTTTGCTTGAAATGACTTCGTATTTGGTGAGCAAATCTGAATCGTTAGGTACCAACTTCCTAATCTTCCTCTTTCCCTTGGTCGAGGGGTAAGGCTCTATACTCGCAATTCGAAGGTCGCGGGATCGAATCCCGACGCGCAAATAATTTTATTCGATTAATTTGTGTTATCTCAAAATCAATTAATTTCAAATAACATATAGTACCTATATTTCCGGCATGTTCCATAGTGGAAGATACTCTCAGTATCGCCCTAGTGTAAGACCACCATTCAGAATTGAAACGTTGTTTGAAATTTAGCCGTGTTTGGTAACCAGATCTGAATAACCAGCCAAACCCCACCTTCCTAAGCCCAAACTCCTTCCCCTCCCCACTACTTTCAGCCTCACAACATACCCCAATTGGGGATGCCATAGTCTCACTGGCCCCAGAAGGGAGCAGCTGGGACTCTTGTGAGTTATTCAAATGTCGAAGTCAAACGTACGACCACAAATGTTAATTAAATTAATGCACAACTATAGAAAAGGTACAGTATGAGCATCTCCTGTCCCCATCCCACCTTCCTCTGCCTCTTGCCCTTTCCTATTCCTTCTTCCTTCTAATATACTTATTTTTTTTTTTGTTGTTGTTATTTTCATTTTCATTTTATGGTTATTACCAATTAGAATTGTATATTATATCATAATAACCAACATTAGCATAAGAAACTGTTTTGGCTTACCTCATGTTTAACCTCTTGTATAACTCATCTTGTATATAAATTGCTGTTTGTTTCTTACAATAAATAAATAAATAAATGTAAAAAAAATCCACTTCCCTTCCCCCTCTCCAGTCTTATAACTTAACCCACTGACTGCCGACCGTTTTTGTGCGGTATTCAAATAAATAAATAAAACACGTTTATTAGTAAGGCGGTAAGTGCGCAGCTATTTATAAAAAATAATAATTTCGGTGGTGTCTCCGCATAACTTCAGTTCAATGACCTCTAGAACTGGTATTTGCTTTAATTTTCAAAACAGGAATTGATCGTGATAGCGAGTCAGACAAGCGACAAAATAGGTATGAAAATTATTTTATTAATTAATAATTATATATTCGCAATATGTATTCATTTATTTAATTTTTTTGTCAGATATCGTAAATTTTCAACTATGAGACAAGTATTATTTTTAATAAATACTGTCAGCTTCACAAATCCTACAATTACAATAACATCCCCTACTGATTTTTAATATGACCGCGCAAGTAATACATTAATCAACTAAATGTGATATTTTTTATTTTATTAGCGTATGGTGCTTACAACGTAAGAGTTTTAATTTAATGTTAATAAAAATATTCCCCTTCAACGATCATAAAACATGATTCTAAACATACACGCGAGGAATTCAGATTCTACGTACAAATGTAGTAAAAACAACAGGGACACAAATATGTAACATCGCTGCCCCATACTTAACGGATGACCCTTTATTACCCTAGAGATACTCAAATGACCAAGTTTTATTGCCAATAAAAATTAACATACAGAGTTACCGAGTATAGCTATCCCATCAAGTTATTATTACAGATGGAAAAATAAAGGAATACGGTAGTTACGTATTCTTATGACTTTTTTACATTTTATTTTATTACTTCATAGTAATATTTCCTTTCCCATAAAAGTACCACCCATTCGAAAACATAAATCCATTTTATACCAACTGTTTTTGAAGTAAAACTTCTTTACGCACGCTCGACTTGGGGGGTAAGCTGGTGAATGCGTTACGAAAAGTGGTGATTATTACGAAAAATGTCATGCGAACGGTAATCGATGCGAACGGTGATCGATTGCTAGGCGAACGGTCGGGTCTTTACGCACGCTTGACTAGGGGAGTGATAAGGATAATGATGGTCACCCCAAGGTCGTAGATCACCCCAAGGTCGTAGGTCACCCCAAAGTCGTAGGTCACCCCAAGGTCATAGGTCACCCCAAGATCGTAGGTCACCCCAAGGTCGTAGGTGACCCCAAGGTCGTAGGTCACTCCATGGTCAAATTCCACCCCAATGTCTTATGTCACCCCTAGGTCATAGGTCACCTGGCAGGGATACCTGGGTTCATTGGGAGAGGTTTGTCTTGTAAAGGGTGGGAAAAAACTACCGATATGGTTTAAATCTTATTACACATTACAATAAGATTCAAAATAAAACGGTAGTTTTGCGCCACCCTATAGTTACTTCAGTCGTGTGGTCTAAAGCACACTCGTTTTTTGTTTCATATTTCATTTTATTATGTTAGTTGTTTGACTACAGCTTTCAAAACACGCTTCTCGACTTTAAGTAAATGAAGCGGGCGTTTTCCACCATAACTGAAGTGATGATTCACATAATGAAGTCGTCAACAAACGCATTCATTTTGTAATGAACTGGAGAAAGTAGAAGAAGGGTGCGACCAGATTGAATACACTGGAAATGCGGTCAATTAGACGAAAGGAAGACGGGAGACACCGAATTAGAGAGTAAACATAGGAACGGAGAGTGTAGGGAGAGAGAGAATAGGTAAGACAAAGTACGGGGCACGCTGTTATTAATAGTTTTGTAAAATGGTACAAGTTATAAATGAGAGAAGTTTGTGGGGAACAGGAATTCTGGCACGTGCAACAGCTGTTATAAAAATGAAGTGAAACTAATGACGTTCGAGATTTTTATACCAATGTCTATTATATACTCGTAGATATCTTTTATAATTCATATGGTAACGGCACGGCAACGGACACGGCACGCGGCGACTCTTTTCTCTAATATCAGTTAGGGAGCTGTATGATTGTATTTTTCCTGCGGAGGAAGCAGAAATAAGTATATCATTTGTCTCACTATTATACAGAGCGTAAAAAGGAGTGCAGCATTGATAGAAACGTATGTTTTTTGCCTTTTTTACGCCGTTACCGTGTCGTATGAACAACAAAAGCTGCGCAAAAAGGTTTTTATTTTGATTCCCTGAACACAATGATTTTCAAAAAGCTCCAGGCGTCTTTTTCTAGCCAATGATGCCTCAAAAGCCTAAAAAACCAAAACCACATCTTCATATGATTCTCTAAGCAAACTAAAATATGTATACTTTTTCGATGTTTTTGGTACCTACCTAACCAGGGAAAAAATTGAAACATCATTTGAAAAATGTTTCTATTCGGGAAGAATATCTCTTCCTCAGATCGAAGAAATTCTACGATCTGCGATCTCGTCAATCTATGAGCTAGAACAGTGGTTCCCAATTAATGGTACTTGAGGTTTCTTGAAGGGGTACGCAAACACTAACATTCAAATCGCTGAAATATATTTTGAATTCATCAATCTGCGTGTAAAAGTGTAAGAACCTACACGGGCCCCAAAGATTTTACAATCATTTTGCACGACCGACGCACGTGATTTTCGGCCATGACAAATATAAAAAAACTAAACTCAAGAAGACTTAATACTAAAACGCAACCCGATTTTTCAGAGCTGCGCAAAGAGAACTAAACATTTATTTCATTAAACTAAAATTGTAACGCGATAATTAAATACAATGCACAATTTTAACGGTAAACACAACTAGTCTTTATTTTGGGTAAATCAATTTGCAAGTTTGACACGGTTCAATAATAGCAAGACAGTATAATAGACTTTAACAATAACCAATAACTTTATGGGTTCACTCCCAAAGGAAACTCGACTTTTCCCTTAACCGTTCGTTTAACCTTGTAACAAAAGAGTTATAACGAGTATATTCACTCTGGGTTAGCTGGAATACGAAGCCGACGCGACGCGCGGCGGTTTACAAAGTTTTACTTGATTCGGTCCCGCCAGAGATTTACCTGAAGATGCGCGGGGAGCAACTTAACTTTATATAAATTATTTATTTAATATATAATAATATAATGTTAAATTAGCTATTTATTTATTTAAATAAATAAACTTTCTAGAGTTAACACATGTGACATGATTTTTTTTTTTTTTACATTAACTCCACACAGGAGGCCCTGAGGAAAATAACTTCCCTCAGGGCCTATGAGGGTCTTTTTGAGGAAAGGAAGGAGTGAACACGGGTCTTGAAGAGACCCATGTTGTAGGAGGGAGGAAACACAGAGGCCGGCAAATCGTTCCACAGCGAGCCGTTGAACTCAAGAACGAGTCATAGAAACGACCCGTTCTCATGTGACTAATGTCAACCGTGTACAAATGTTGGGCGCGTGTTTGGCGTGTTTCCCGACTATGCACCGGTGCCGAGGGGATCAATGACGCTAGTTCCTCGGAACATCTTCCATTGTAATACCGGTAGAACAAGTATTTATTGTTATCAAGTTTAATTTGTAGAACTCCATTTTAATTTTAATTTTTTTATTATATAATCAATAATATTATTATTAAATAAATAAAAACAGTTTATTTTCAAACACGTTCTGCTGTGTAATTATTATTACGCGTGACAGCTGTTTCGCCTTCTGAAGGCATTATCAAACTGTGGACATGCCACATACAGACGATATATTTATACTATTTCTAGAGAGGTATTTATTATGACTCATTTCTAATTTATGATTAAAAATGACTGAGACTACTAATGGTTATTATTTTCCCAATTACTGTAATTTCCCACTTCGACTGAAGGTCGCTATGCATCTAATTATATTGTGCATCTAATTATAATTAATAATAATAATAATAATAATAATAATCTTTATTCAATGAAATAACAACAATATAACTAAAAAATAAAAAAATTACATACTCAATGTAGTTTACAAATAGATTACATCAATCAGTACAGAAAAATTAACAAACAGAAAGTAACGTAAGAAAGGTTACACAGGAGTAGTATAGTTATACAGTATTTTTAGTTAATAATTATAATTATAATCCATCTTATTATATTGCATCTAATTATAATGTCATGTGACATGACATTACATCAAAATATTATCACATTAAAATATATTTTACGATTTTAAAACTTTATAACCCGTTTTTCAACTATAAAGTTAGCGGTAAGCACCAGATTTTATTTTTCTAGACGATGAATTAATAACTTCGGGAGGACAACATGGAGACACATTTTAAATATTTGTAACACGTTCTTCAGAATTAATTAAAATGAATGCGGCAGAAAGGTCGAATCTCCAGGCCTGCTAGGGTGAATTCGACCGTACGTTCGTACCTACAATACGCAGTGCCGCGGCGTATATTTATTAACACGCTTTCTTTACTTAAGTCGTTAAGATTCCCACATTATTTTTCTTCTTCTTCTTTTCTTTGATAAGGCAAATTCGATAGTAGGTCCGTCGAATAGACGGGTCGCGAGTCGCAATTTGTATACACGGCTTCTTTACTTACGTCGTTAAGATTATGAATATATTTTAGGGTATATTGTCGTCTTAAGAGGAGTAAGATTGTAATGTTAATAAAAGAGTAAATAAATATTAAAATGAATGAAACAATGTTACTTTGTTTGAAACACTTGTATATTTGTTTCCGAACGACCGTTCCTTCCTCAGGGCAAACTTACACTGATTTGACAAAAAACATTAAAATTACACAAAACAAAAAAACTTCAAAAAAAAAATAATAAAAAAATATGTTTATACAATTCTAATAATAATAATGATAAAGAATGGCGTAAAATTTTGTATATTAATAATTTTTCAGTTCAATGTTGCAAAAATTTCCTTTCGAATATTAAACCAGATTTTTATACAAGAAATAATATCGGTAACTTTTTGAGGAACGCTAAAGATAAAGACCATAAATTGACTAATTCCGGAATATATAAACTCAAATGTAATGACTGTCACTCATTATATATTGGAAAAACAACTCGTAATAGGACACTTGCATTGAATTCATAACGGCTTGGAAAAAATCGTGTGGATAGATCTTTTTATTAAGATTGCGAAAATGTTAGTAAATTTTTTTAGAAATGTAGAGGTTTTTTTATTTTTAAATAAATAAATCCATTATTTGGGCTCGTGACCTCACTACATGAAAATGTCCCATCTCCGAAAATGTTCCTATTAATTTTGTAAAATTCCACACTGATTTTTTTTTCTATGGCATAACTTTGATTTCAGGCGAATTTTTGAATTCGTTCACTAGAATTATTGTTTATTCTCTGAGAACTTATTATTTGGTTTGACTTTTTGACAGATGTTCTGAAGAGAACCCCCTACATTTTAGAAGTCGGTACGTGTTTTAGAGGTATAATGGTTATGGTGCTGATTTTAACAAAATCAAATTTTATAATATTCTTATTATTTTTATAATTTACAGGTACAAGGTTACATTGGATTTAGTAATATATACGTTGTACGTAGGGAATGCAATCCCGGTATACCGGGATCCCGAAATACCGTATCCCGCAGACATTTTGCGGGACTAATCTCGGTCGAAAATTTTGCGGGATCCCGCTGGACTGGCGGGATTACAGAGAAGCGTAGTTCATATGTGTTCAAATTTGTTGATTCGTTGAGGAAACGGATTTCAGAGCGGCGAACTAACTTGACAGCGGTTTTATTATACTTACATGATCCATACAAGTACGAAGAAGACAGAAGTCAATTTATTAATGTTGATGACACATTTAATGTACCTTCAAAAAGTGTAATACGCAAGGCAATCAAAACTATAGTCGAAAGGCTAGAGAACACGGACACGGGTACCCTAATCCGTACTCCGTAATACGCAAATCTGGAGACATACGCAGCAGCAGCAGCACAAATGTCACTTCAAGACGAACTCGAAATTACTTTTATTAGTATGAAGAGTTTGAGTTCAACAGCCCAACAACCTAGATCTGGGAATATGAGCAAGCTTGAGGTTTTGATAAAGAAGGAAATGAATTACTTCGAGTCGGTGGATTAAAAGGCACATACCTTCAATTCACTTACAATACGCAAATGACTATTGTGCCAACCAGCGTGGAAGCTGAACGACGCAACTACCTTGTGTCCAATATCAGAAGCCGTTTATCAGACGACACAATTAATACTTTAACTTTTTTACGAAGCTATTTCCAAAATAATGTTTAAACTTATGATGCTTATTGTACAAGAATATTGTATATCGTGTGAACGTTATTATTTAAATTTAAGTTATTATGTAAATTTATATCTTATCTTATTCTTTGCCAATTTATGACTTAAACTTTACCTATGACTAACTAAAGGTACATTAATAAACCATTTAAAATGTCCCAAAGAACTTGTTTGATTAGGTATAAATTTAAAACTCTAAAAACAAGGTTGGTAGATCGAGGTATTAGGTCTTTATTATACGATTGATTAGATATCTAAGTCCACCCTGCCGGATCCCGCAAATACCTGGATCCAGCGGGACTAAGATTGTTCAGTCCCGCAAATACCTGGATTCACATGGTCTTGCGGGATTGCATTCCCTAGTTGTATGTTATAATGATTTATGAACAATGATATGGATCAAGGAAAAAAATATTTATGAGATGTTATACTTTTGGTATGCCTCGTTATTCTCCTGTGCCATTCGTGTGGAAAACGTTCTTTTTAAAATGATTTTCGGCTATGTAATTATCGTTTTTTCGCACCTATAAAACTATATCCTGTCTTTCCGGTTTATAAAAAATGGTCTGATTTTTCGGATTGAAATTTTCAAAAAATCCCCAGGGTCAAAAATACGATCAAAAAAATACGGAATGTCTTGGAATATTTGTCTAAACCGATTTTTTTTTTTAAATGTGATGCAAGTGGCCTATTTTGAAATCAGAATCAAAGAACATTTAAGGTGTCTTAATAATAATAATTTTACCGAGTTCGCTAACCATATCATTGAAAATAACAATAGTATAGTTTTGAAAAAAATACGGGGATAAATATTCTTCATATTAACCATAAAGGAAAACGTTTAGATAACTCAGAAGCCTTTGAAATAAATAAAAAAATCACTTATAAATAATGAATCTAATAACAACAAACAAAAAATATTATCTTACAGCCCAATCATGGATATGTACCCCTACCCACCCACTCTTCATTAATGCCTAGCAACGGCTCCACCCCTACCACAATCCTTAGTAATAATACATTGTTCCCACCCACTATTTTGTAACTGTCAAATCGGTATACGTTTGCCCTGAGGAAGAAACGGTCATTCCGAAACCGGTCGGCATTAAACAAATGTAGAAGTGGTTCAAACAAAGTAACATTTCATCGTTTCCTAAGAGGAATTGCTTGGAGGTTGGGTCTTGAAAGAGGCAAGTACTCATATGATGAAATTGAACACATTTTAAACATTTCTTCTTCAGAAAAACGTAGAAAGGACTCTGATCTAATTTGCATATTTGAAATTATCAACAGTATTACACCTGCATTGTTACAACTCATCCAGTTTAACATCCCTTCCCGTAGGCTTCGAAATAATGAATTGCTGTTCCTCAATCAACATTCTACTAATTACGGATACCATTCTCCCTTATCCAGAATGTCGAGACTTGTCAACGCAAGTCAAAGCATTGATTTTTTTGGTGTAAAACTAAATGACTTTCGGCAGTCGATACGCAATATTTAAATGCTTCTTCATGCTTTGACTTGTAGTGTCTCTATATGTACTTTTTATATTTTATATTGTCATTGCTATTAATTTTTATGTGCTCTCCCTTCACTGTCATCTCTGTTTTTTTTTATTTGTGTTATTATTATGTTTTTAATGGACTGTTGTCCGTAAATTAATAAATAAATAAATAAATAACATTGTTTCATTTATCTACAATGGATAACCACAAAGTTATAGCTACATTCAAAAGTAAATAAATATTTATTTATCAATGAAATAATTAAAAAAAACTTTGTTTATCATTTTGTCTACAAGAGATTTGCGAGTTTGGGCTATTTGTGGAAGGGGCACTCAGAAAAAGCAAATTGATAACCAGTGTTCTAGAATCTAAAAAGTCATAAAAGATCCATCATATGTGTTGTAATTATTATAAATAAGTAAAATTACTACGAATTCAATTTCTCCGAATAAACCACCGACATCCACAATTCATCCGTCGCCTTCCGCCAAGCTACCGGCCACTGACTGCTGATGGCGGCCCACTGCCCAGCTCTGCCTAACAACAGACTGCAGAGGTAGAGTGTAGAGCATGTAGTCTTGTACAGTGTGGAGGCGAAGTATATCGCCGCCCCCGCCCTCGCCCGCCCAGGCGCTCGGACAGTGGGTCGGTCGTTGACACAAAACAATCCACTCTGGTTGTAATTTGTAATGGAAGCACGGGAACAAGAGGCGCGATACAAGGAGACATAACTTCTAATATTACGCGCTCATTGTCAAGTTATTTATTGATCAGCGGGCGGGTTCCAAATAATCCACACGACTCATTCATTTTATATATGCATATTCTTGAATTGTTGCAACAGGATGTATCAACAAATGTGGGAGTTAAGGTTTGCAAAACCCGCACCTTTTTTAAATCCTGCGGGATTGCGGGATGTAATGTAAAAAATGAAATTGAAGATAATATTTATTAGACGTTATTAAATTGAAATAATGCCAACTATTTAATCAACAATTTATTATTATTTAGAATCAATTATCTTTGATACTAGTCATATTACCAAACGATATTGATAAGGTAACACAATGAGTATTTTAATAAGACCTTGATTTAAAAAGGGTCTTTAAAAATATTTAAAAAAAAACATAAATGTCGCTGAAAGGACTCTCCTTAGTTATTTTAGAACAGCCATTTTTGGTAGGTACTAGTAATATTATAAAAACATATTTTTTAACGCCCACATGAGGAGGCCCTGAAGAAAAAAATCCTTCTGGCCTCTGTCATCTTTGGGGATGCTGTGTGGAGGGACTTTTTCGGGAAAGGAAGGAAAGGAACTTCAGGGAAGGAAAAACGAGGAACGAGGAGTGGATAGTAATCTAGGAGTCAGTGCGTTCAGGAGTAACGGACGTATTTTTTTTCTTTTTAAAAGAAAGACAAACATTTGAAAATAAATATAACCAGAACCATTGAATAACCAGAAAATATTTGAAAATCTCCTGCTACCACCACAGTAAGCCGAAAATGTCGCTTGAGTCGTGATGGAGGACTTATCCAGCCGAGGAACGCCTGGGTGGGACCAAAACGCGATGTTTTGCAAACTCAACGGTCGAAATGTGTATGTAGTATGAATCCATCCTTACAATTGCGATGTAAGGGAGTACATTGAAAACGTGACGCAAAAAGTATTTTAAGAAGACTTTGATAAAAAAATAACATCGTAAAAACAAAGACTACGGATACGGATACACGAAAGGAAATTTGTGCACAAAAGTTCAGCAGCGGAAAACGATCTCTCTGCTTCTACACTAGTTGGCGCTACTGTCACCAAGAAAGTGCTAACTGAAGGTATCCATCTCCCTCTGATACCTCCGTTCTCAAAAAGGGTCATCCCCTTCTTCCAGATCGATTCCAGGTTTCAAATTATGGATTAAGCAAATTTTTGGTGTAAATTTTGTTTTTTTATTAATCCCACAAATCCCGCACATAAAAATCCTCCAATCCCGCAAACCTAGCACAAAAAATCCCGTAAATCGGCATAATCAAATATTGTATAATCAAATGGGGATATTGCAAACAGTGCGAAATCCATAAATTTTGTAATGTTTACAAGAAAAACTATTTTTTTATAACTTTTGAAGGTTATTTCCATCAATCTAATATATTATTGAAGAAGAATATAATTATAATAATCTAAACGAAAATATGAAAGAGAACAAGAGACATAAAAAAGGAAAAAGATAATGGTCGCAACTGGGACTCGATTAAAATTGAATATTCATTTAGATTTTTATAAAAAGTCAATGGTTCCATCTAAATAAAATCGGATATATTTATCCGTGACGCTATCCAGGTTACAAACCAATTCTTAAAATGATTGTTTCCAATAAAGGGTAATTGCCTATGATATGGAAAATAAATTATTTAAAGATAATATTGTTAATTCTAAAATTTGAAATATGAGATTGGCTATTATGACGGTTTGACAATAGAGCGCAATGGCGGAATTGGTAAACGCACGTCCCGGATAGATGAGAGGTTCTGGGTTCGAGTCCCAGTTGCGACCATTAGCTTTTTCTGTTTTTCTGTGTCTTGTTCTCTGTGTCTTAGGGGCGCGGACACCGAGTCCCGTTTGCGACTGGACTGATGGCTCCGCTTATCCTCGGCGGGACTGCCGGACGACTGCAACTCAGTTGCCTTGGTTAGGTCGTACAATCTCATCATAATAATGTTTTTTTTTTTTAGTAACTTTCCCTCTTTTCTATTAATAAACTTTGTTTTCAGCTATATCCAGTGGCGGAGATGAGACGTGATACTGTGAAATAAATAACTAACACCATGTACGCACTCGCATACTGCCTGCTAACAATGTATGCCCGGACATTGGAGGTCTAGAGTCATCTTAATAAAAAAAATAGCTTCTTTATAAATAAAAAATTAGAGTCCTGACGTGTACGGTGAAGGAGGAAACCATCTGTTTCCTTAGAACGCCGTGGGAAAGTGGTCGGCAACCTCCAGTGTCTTGTTCTCTTTCATATTTTCGTTTAGATTATTATTATTATCTTCTTCTTCAATCATAAATTTTGTGCTTAATTACGTATTTAATTATCTAACACCTATCGAAATAAAAATTATAAAACACATTATCTACGAGTTTTACCGTCACGAAATTATTAATCACAGAATTAAAAGTTCGTATTTTCTACAGTATCTGTTCATGTCGATGAAATTCATGTAAAGGCTTTTATCGCTACTTGTTTAATTAAAACTTGGACTGACAAAACTTTTGGAAGTAACCCCACGATGCCTTTAATATACTAAACATGCCAACATTGAAACTTCCTACAAGCAAGAGAGAAGTAATAAAATCTTGGAACACAGTCATTGCTTCTCTCACATCCAGTAATAACAGCTGTTGCGGCGTTTCATTAATACTCTATAATAAAATGTCTAATGAAAAAAAGAATATAAATGGACAAAATTATAGTAAAATAAATTGCAACCAGAAACATATAGACAATTTTCTCTTAAAATAAAACAAGTTCAAATTTATTTAACCCCTTTGTTACTATGTTGCTACGTCAACACGTGGGCAAAGTTTTCGGCATATTTAATATGGTAACGCTCGTAATATAAAACTAAAAGTTATGTAATATTCAATTACGCCATTTGATTTAAGAATGACCCTTGCACAACCCAATACAATACCATTTTAGTACTAGATAGAGTGGGTGAATCCATCGTTATGATTTATTATCCAATATCAAGAAATAAATGGACGCTTTCACCAAGCAAAATAATCGGTTTAATTTATTTGGATACTAAGTGAGTACTTGCGCGTTATTATTTTATTTTGCAAAGAAAAATAATATCCTGACAATATTTCATTTCCCCTACTAACACCATTATACAAGGAAAGTATTGTTCGTGGAAGAGAGGCAGAGGATTGAACTGTGTGAGATGTGGAAACCTGCCCTTTAGACCACTCAGCCACTAACCCGTGACTTATTGCTTTACTTTGGTAAATTGGAATTCTGTGAACAGTAGACCTCACAAATCACTCTTCTATCATAAGTTCTATCATTCTGAAATCATAAGATTTGTAAACAGAATAACTTCCAACGTAATCACAACCATAAATAATTTACGTAACATTTTTATTTATTTCAAATAAGGAATTATACATTTTTTCCAAAGAAATGTCACCATCTGAATGACAATATTTTTTCAAACTTTCTTTAGGCTGGTAGTAACTAATTATTTATTATAACGGTATTGATTTTTTAGATTTCACAGCTCGTAGTACGATCGTGTGAATTCTGGTGGGATAAAAACGTATTGTCCAAAAAGGCCACCATCTTGAACCGGAACGCAACAAACAAATTTACAGACATACGAAATACCATGATGAATAGGAAACATTCATTGAACACTATATGAGTCGTTCAATTTCTATATCAACTTTCACTGATTCGGAGAAAACCGCAAAAAACTGTCACATCTTTAGCGTAAATATATATAGTAATATACATTCGAAAAGTGTTCATTTTTCAATGTATGCCTAGAAATATTCAAGTAATTTCGATAAATAAAATGGATATATCGGATTTTGATGCTCACTTCGTGACTTGTATGGAATATAGAGGCTTTTGAAACCCAACTGACTTGAGGGGCGTGTTTCTACACCCGCCATCTTGGCAAAATAACTGCTCGTGATTGGTTGAATTCCGATATAGCGGGTTTTGATAGTAACTTCTTGAATGATATAGTGGGTTTTGTTTCTCACTCGCAGTTTTAACATATTTTTGGTGGTGATAAGGGAGATTTTAAAACTCAATTTTAGGTTAGTCTTGTTCCTCGCAAAAATGTGAACAAGATGTCATACTCAGATCATTTCGTCAAAAAATCGGATATAGCGGGTTTTGAAATTATAGGACTCATATCAAAAAGCGTTGTTGAAATGAAATTCACAAAATGCATATTCCGCAAATGATACATTTTACTGATGGATCTAGGTTTTCCATTAGAGAAAGGCAGCGTTATTATTTTTGAGGCGTATGACCTAAATATGCCTTCATAGGATAGGAATTAGTAACGCTTTGAGAACAAAGCATTCCTTAAATAAAACCCAACAAGATGAGGAAACACGTGAAACAACGGCAAAAAAATACTCAAGAATTCCGAGATATCAGTTTGTTAGACAGGCACGCCTAGAGAAACCGGGAACAAATAATAAAATCCTTACAAGTGACAGTCTTCGAGTCAGGCGGACAGTGATAGGTGAGTGGGTATGTTGGGCGCACACCGCACACAACTTGGAAAGTGGCGTCTTCTATTCTTGGGAGATGCACCTCGCATACATAGTTACACTCGGTGATACATGCTAGTTGCATAGGCGGTATAGATCGCTATGCAGTGCCACGCAAAAACACACTAAGCAGTACAAGCCATTCTACAGAAACAGGGATTTAGTTTTAGTTAAACTTTCATTGTTTATGTATTAACAGTTCATAGAAAAGCGTTGATTGTGTGCAAAAAGGTTGGAAATATTTTGATGCATTCTAACCAATCCTATCATTCTATCAATATTATAAAGGCGTAAGTTTGTACGGATGTTTGGATATTTGTTACTCTTTCACGCAAAACATACTGAATGGACTTTAAAAATTCTTTTACTAATAGAAAGCTACATTATTTGCGAGTACTTTAGGCTGTATATATTGGTAAGCTCTTGCGTTATGAAATTATTTATTATACATTATACATTTATTGTCCAGACGAAAAGCAAAGCGTTGCTAAGTAATTGTTTGACGTGCGCTGTCATTTTGTTATTTGTTTAAGTTACTATGGAGATCTCTTTAATAGTAAAAATTCAAGTATGTATAAAATACTAATCTACAATAACATTATAAATATCTATACTAATATTATAAATGCGAAACTGTGCGTGTTTGATTGTTACGTTTTAATAGGTGATACGCGAGCTGTTTGAAAAATGAATGTAACGGGTATGGAGGGAGGGGTGGAGGTATGGGCAGGGGGAGGGCGGGGGGGGGGGGGAGTGAGGATAGGGAAGATGGAGGAGGCGGAGTGGGAAACCCCCTAATACTATGCGATCGAAGCCGGGGGCAAAAGCTAGTATTAAATAAATGCGATTGTTTATCCTTCTCTCACGTCGCAACGCAGCGACCAATCGACGTTTTGCAAAGGAATAGTTGGAGGACTGGGAAGTGATATAGGCTACTTTTCATCGCGGAGAAATACTTCGTTCTCGTAAGAAAATTCTTTATACAGTAATTTCTCCCTATTAACGAAGCAGTGGGTAAAAGCTACTTAGTAATTAATATAAGAATAACTGTTACTTAAAATAATAGGGATGGGTGTTGTGTTTCAGGTTTTCGAAACTGTTGTAACTTTTGTTAATTATGGAAAGTATTGCATTGCACTAACCCTTAAGGATTTATTGGTATCAAGTTTAATTTGTAGAACTCCATTGTAACTTACCTTTATATATTCAATAATATTATTATTCAATTATAAAAACAGTTTATTTATAAACAAGTTCCGCCGTGTAATTAATATCACGCGTGACAGCTGTTTCACCTTCTGAAGGCATTATCAAACAGTTTGATAATACCTTCTTTGATAATCTTTCAAATCGGTATAGGCTTGTAATCATTTTCGGTATTTATTTTGTAATTATTGTGTCTACTGTGGTTTTACTTAGCAGGGCAGTGCAAGTTACATAGATCGCAAATGTTAGGCAGGTACAAAGCACTTAGGTTTAGACAGCCAGTGGGCGGAAGACGTCATGAAACTAAATAATGCAACAAAGAAAACTTGAGATATTAAACTATTAACCTCCCACAATTACAAATCGAAAACATTATTATTACATTTAATATATGAAGACCGTGCCTTCAAACACTCGTCGTTTTTTTAGATATTAATCAATTTCAACATATACGTGTTGATTATTTGACCCTTCAGGCAAATTTGTTCGCTTTTGGAAATAACTCATTTAAGTCTATAAGAGACATTGTGTCTCCCTTACTATCATGGTGAGAAATATGATCTAAATGGTATTAGAAAAAGAAAACACCATGCTTTATATTCAAATCTAAAAATTAACTAGAAAATAATTATAATGTACCTACTCCTCTATGAAACCAAATTATGACTTCAATTTAAAAAAAAAATGATATTTTGAAATTTTTTTATATGAAATGACAAAATATGAGGTGACGATAAACGTTTATAATACATTTGTCTAGTAAAATATATATGTGATTTTGTTTTCGTTATCAGTAATTTTAGTTAAAAAAATGTAAGGTGAACAATTTTTACAACATTTTTAATGTTTGCATTGTAATTTCTATTATATTTCAAAAATTATATGGTTAAATAAATAAAAAAATAAAAAATAAAATTTTAAAAATTATATGGTTATTTAAAATTATTAAATTTAAATGCATATTTTAACACCTTTTAAAAACTATTTTTAGTTTTCGAATACGTTCAGAAATAATATTCCGTTGATTTGGATTAACATATACAGATTTTACGTGTACAGTGTACACGTACTTTCATAACTACGGACCTTCTGAAATAATACAAAAATGTACCAATAAGTATAAAGTAGAGCCAAGTTCACACTAGACAATTTAAAAATATATACACATAGTAATCCCCTATTTGAAAAACTTTACAATGATTATTTTCTTATTCTTATTATCATGAATTTCGCGGTAATAGAGCGTACACATGGTGTATAAGAAAAGGAGTTTCACCAGTCACGTAGTAATAACACGGTAATGAAAAAGACCTCCGTTCGTGTATCCTGATTATTGAGCAAGGTGACAGCACACAGCACTCCAAACATAACCAAAAGAGATTTGGCTAGAAATAGAAATAAGCCGAGAGAAAAGACGACATAATTCCCGGCGGGGATCGTGCTCAGATGTGAGACAAAGTGATAAGAGGGGAAGGCAGAAGCACAGGCGAGAAGGAGAGAAAATCCCAAATCGCGACCGAAATGGACAACATACTCGTAACATCATTATCCTCAGGACATGATGAGATTTGCAAGAATATTCCATCAGGTTCCCATTCACAAGAAATCCTTCCTGCTGTGATTTGTGGCCATCAAATTCCTTATTTTGTAACATACGCAATATTATTATAGGTTCCATGACAGTTCATCCTGCGACAATTCATCCGGCGACAGTTCATCCTGCCGACAGTTCATCCCGCCGACAATTCATCCGGCGACAATTCATCCTGACAATTCAACCTAAACTAACCTAACCTATAAGAATAAGTATGTCGTATTTTGTTATTCACGCATGCTTCTTCGGAGAGTCGAAATTATTGTTAGTAAAAATATTTTTAAAGCGGATTTCCACTCAAGATGCCTTCAGATATAAGTATATCGATTTTGGTTGTACGGCCGTATATCCTCTTTGCATACTTACTTAATAAAAATCTTCTAAATGATCAGGCAGAATGAATTGTCGGCGGGATGAACTGTCGGCAGGATGAACTGTCGGCCGGATGAACTGTCGCAGGATGAACTGTCGCCGGATGAATTGTCGCAGGACGAATTGTCGGGTCACCATTATTATACACGAATATCAGGGAATGATTTTAATAATTTTAAAATGGCTTAAGAAGAAATAATAAACAGACACAACCGAAAATAAGTAATTTTTAAATCAAATTCTAGACATATCGATTCTTTTGTACAAAAAAATAAAAAGCAACTTTTCAGAATTTTAATTTTAGTTCAAATAAAATCGCGAAATAAAGTGGCGAAAATGCTTCACTTTGTATATTTATTTACGGTCTTACAAACAAAATATTACAAAACATTACAAAATATTACATTTTTTTTTTACACATTGCTATCAAAAATAATTACAAAAAGTACATATTTTTAACATTTTTATTAATCATCACGCGTTTGAGCACTTTTATTGCTACCTATATATTAAAATAAATTTTGAATGTTTTCGTTATTTGTTTTGGGGTATTACGCCGTGTTGCGTTACCTCGTTCTTTAGCCAACGATTTGGACAGCGTTGCAGTGTCCATCATCAGGGCAGATCCGATAGATGTATATCTGCCCTGATGATGGACACTGCAACGCTGTCCGAAACGTTGGTTAAAGAAGGAGGTAGCGCAACACGGCATAACACCCCAAAAACAAATACCGATAATACTTTTGGCTGTGAAAATCTAAAAACGTGCCCAAATTTTGATTGACACAAAATCGATATTGAGTTATTAGTTAAAAAATCTATTACGGGGGATAATCAATCTTTCTCATCGGAACCTCCCTGTACGGTTGCAAGGGTACGATTCCAAGACCATCTTTTGACGAAATTTGAATTCTTTGCCGATGGTTAATGAGCTGTAATTTATTAATAAGATGTTTTCTCAAGATACCGAAAAAGTTTTTGGGTGATAAATAATATTTGTATTTTCGGTGGAAATCTTCCACCGCCTGATACCTAGAGGTGGAAAAATCCAAACAGATTTAATAAGCAGGTTTCAATGTTTGAACAGATATTAAGTTTTTGCAAATTTACTTCGGTAATTTTATACACCATAAATTTTTAACTACAACCTATATGTATAAAATTTTAAATTATATATACAATATTTCATGGATGAAACACCCGCCCTGTCCTAATAATATTCCTAATCCGTTAATAAATGTAGATATCTACTTGCTTCATTTCACAATAATATAACCATGTATACTGCAGAAATTACACTGCATGAAAACAATGTTTGCAGATTCACATGACCGATGCTGAACTGAACTGCGAGTATGTGTCATCTTTTAGCAAGGATCGGAGAAATTCGTTATCCTCCATTGATATTCTGACGGTTTGGCGCCAGAATCTCGATGAACCCATCGTGAACGTGAGCGTGTGCGGACAGTCGGATAAAGTACGAGTAGTGTGGACACAGTGCGGAAATAGAACGCGCGCCTCACGGCTAAGGATTCCCTTCCCGGCGGCGCGCGGCGTCCCGGCGTCCCACGAGCGTCCCGGCGTCCGGATGTTTGAGTGTCCCGCCTGATGAGACAAATAAAACGGGACATCTCGCATTCGTGACAATAAACTTTCTTAATGCAAGATTATTTCCGTGCGGGAAGCGTTCGCACGTGGGCTGCACTGCAAACAACATGCTCGCTAATCCCGCCTCACTGAATTTGATACGAAATATGTTTACGTTCCTAACTCCTAAAATACTGCGTAAGACTGCATGAACTCTTCTTATGATGTGAAATTACTACATTATGCATATTTCATTTTATTACGGCAGTCGTAAATGTAATACATAATTTATTTAACTACTGATTATGGATGAAAAGCTGGTTATTATTCGAATTGCGGTTACATACGTATATATTACACAATTTACAGTACACAGCTTCTACCTAATTTCGTATCTACAAGACACATATGCTTTTTCTAATATCATGAACATTTCTTTTAACAGTATATTCAAAGTAATTATTTTAAAGGTCCATGTAATTTAACAATGAGCATCACAGCATCCAGACATCCAAGACCTGACCTGTGATCGCTTGAAGACGACTGAATCATTTGAATATGGCTTGCCCTTGAAACGAGTGGACTCGATCATATTAAATTCTGGCTAAAATAAGGATTGTTCCTGAAATAGTTAAATCGTGGTGGAGTTCCATTGCAAAATTATGATCTCCACTGCTCAATCCCTTCTGCCTCACAAAATACCCAAATTGAGAATGTCACAGTCTCTCCTGGCAATCGGGACTCTAGTGCAGAAACATGATATTTTTTGAAAGAAACGAAATAAATATACCAACAAAAAAATCTATGAATACTCTTTGCACAGTATACTTAAACTATTTTACTCAACTGGTTATTATGAACACCTTAATAAGTGAACCCTTTTCGATCACTAACGGAGTACCCCAGGGTAGTATTCTAGGTACTCTAATGTTTCTTATTTTCATCAACGATTTTTGCGAACCAATTACAGAAGGCAGCATTGCGACAATCGCTGATGATACCATAATACTCAAGTCAAGTCAAGCTGTCTCATTAACCAAGGCATTCTAAAAGCTGAGAAAAGTCTTGCTATCATTAAACAATGGCTCAACGAAAACAAATTACTGAACTAAGTTTTAAATGCAATTATGTAAATGGAGTAAAATTTTGGTTAACTAAATCGAATTGTGTTTTTTTGTACTTCGCGGCAGTAAAGAAGAATTACGAAGCGCAATGCAAGATCATGATATCAAGAATGAAGTAATTCTCACGCTTGCCTTTCTTGGCTAAGGAAGAATTAGATTATCCACATGACTTCACACGCGAGTAAATATATCTCCGTGTATACCGGCTTCGGCCCACACTAGACTCGCCCACACGCTCGCTGCCGGCTGCCGGCTGCCGGCTGCCGAGAGCGCAGACAGACCAGAAGGACAGGGAACGGGAACGACTAGTCGATGTGCGCTGTTTGCAGGGACGGAACTGTCTGGTATTGTAATGATTATTAGAAGTCTTCGAATTAAACGGTTTCATGTCTGCTTCGTGTTTTCGCTATGTACAAAAAAATAAACCGCTGTAAATTTTATCCAACGACGCTTCTCCTTTTCGCTATTATGTTGGGGAAGCTTCCAGGGTCAAAGACTTAATCTTGTAACGCGCGTTATTGTAACTAACATCATATTTTGACTATTGTTTAACATAATTTGAATAATATGCTATTCTGAAATTAAACGAGACTGTGACTTTGCAATAATTCCAAAATATCAACATAATTATTCGATTCAGACTGGTCATAATCGTCGCAAAGAAAAAAGACCCTGAAGATATTTGCAAAATGGTGCAAATTACATACTGAATTTGGCTTGTTTGTTTGGTACTACATTTGTATTTTTAAATGATACCCCACAAGATTCCCAACTGCTCTCGTCCGGAGCCAGTGATCTTCCGATCATCCCAATCAATCTTCAATTGGGGTATGTTGTGAGGGTGAAGGCAAGTGAGGACAGGAAGGAGATGTGGGAGAGGAAGGTGGGAAAATACCTGGCTATTTAGATCTAGTCACCAAACACGGCTAAATCCATTTCAAGCAACGTTTCAATTCTGAATGGAGGTGTACACCAGGACGATACTGAAAGTATCTTCCACTTTGGAACGTGTCGCAAAAAAACCTTAAATTGTGAAAACACAAATATATCAAACATTATATTATTCATCCGCGCACGCCGGGATTTGAACCCGCTACCTCCGGATCGCTAGTCGAGAGCCTTGCCCCTCGACTACTGGCCATTTACAAGTACGAACGATGTAAGATATATTTATGAATATTAATGTTGCTAAAAAACAATTGCCCCTGCTATGGAGGAAAAGTGAGGTGAAATATTTATAAAGGAAATCCCATAGAAAAAAAAACAGAGTGTGCAATTCACTCACGGTAGAATTGAAACCTTCAGAAAAATAAAGTAGACAAGAGTGGAGAGGCTACGAAGCACCGCACAATGATGAGAGATATATGTGTTTGTCTTATTTTAGCGTCGCTATTTTTCGTTTCATCGAGTTTAAAATCACAACGGTTCTAAAGTTTCACTTTAAAAATCTTCTCAATGACGTGATCTTCACTGAAGGATGTAAATCTTTGCAACTTTTGCAGCTGAAATTAAAACTAATTTCTTACATGTAATAAATATTTTTTGTTGCTAAGGTGGGTCTAACTCACTGAAAACTGAACTGCGATTGCTGAACTATCTTCGTTCTTTGCACATACGGCTTGCCGTGAATTGGTGTTTTCGGGATTGAAATATTTAAATCCCAGTTCATCTCTGACAGAAGACAATGTCTGGTTAAAATTCTAGTCTCGCGAAAATAAACCCGAGAGAGATTCAGTAGGTAAGTCGGACGCAGTCGGCTTCAATTTGGCGTTACCGGTAGCCGGTAGCCCCTCGCCCGCGCCGCGCCGGTGACACGGAAGCCGGCCATCTAGATCTAGTGCGTCACTACAAAAAGGGAACGTGCTATTTTTACATTGGAGTATTTCGAAAATGAAATAGTTTTTATACGAGTCTGGGTTAAAGCTCTTTAACGGGGACATTATGAAACAAAGAACATCTCAGTGTGTGGTTACTTGTGAAATTGTCTCTTGAAAAATACAACAAAAACGATAACCTAGTAAGTATCCTCTCACGCAAAACCCAAGGCTTGTAGGTATATATATATGTGTAACCTCCTTCACATAATATGATTCCATTAAAAACCCGTGTTGCTTTTTTCTTTCCTTAAAAACAAGCTTCACAAAGATAACATATATATATAAGTACTGAAGGTTTTCCTCGTGCAAACCTCTTAAAAGAGGTTATTTTTATCTGACCCGACAAACGTTGTTCTGCCATATTATTTCCAGTGAATATTTTGGTTGTTAAATGAAAAATAATAAGTGTGTGGGGATGGGATCTAAGACAGAAAGAGAAATGGAGCGCTGCAGACGATGACCGGCGATAAAAACAAAAAACATCAACACAACAATGCATAACAATAACATGATACATAACAAATGCCGAATGAAATGTCAAAATGACGCGACAATTCTCTTGAATGACTTGCGCATGTGTGGATGAAAGTTCGATGAGGCGGACGTAGCGCCATTTGTCATTCAACAACATAAATAATTTCGTTCTGTTTGAAATACGAACGGCGGTTAAATTGGTTCATATAAAAACACAAAAAGCGCGATTAAAAATGGTTATAAGTATTTTTTGATGCCAAATAAAAAAATATAAAAAAAAACATCGTCAAAAAAATAGAAAAAAATTCTTGAAGGGACACCCTAATCACATAGCTGTATGAAATATATTTTACTACCTATTCTCATACCTACCAAATATACATTAAAAAAAAATCATAAAAATCGGTCGAGCCGTTTCGGAGGAGTACGACCACAAACACCGTGACACGAGATTTTTATATAAGTACATTTTTGATTGAAATCAATGTCTCAAATTACAAAATTTAAGTAAAGAAATACACGGATTTTATTTCATCATAATATCAAGATAGCGAAGTTTAAATAAAAACAGGCATAAATTAGGTAGCTTCTTGTAGCTCTCCTAAACAGCAAAATATACCTAAAATGATTACTATTTTTAGTATAAACTATTAAAAAACCCAAAACTCTGGCTGGTAATAAAAATCATGAATATTGATTAAATGCAACTACTATAAATAATAATTATACATAAGCTTAAAGCTCCAAGTGAAAGCTTCTCTGTAAGGAAACGAAATACGTAATATGAAAGAACAAAAATGCATTATACTATTAATATGAAGTTACTCAGCCGATAGCGTCTCCATTCTTGAGGATGACATACTCGTAGGTATACGTTGTTGATTGTTTTACATGAATATTATATTTTGTACAGGCCAACGCGATGTCAGCAATTTAGATACAATTCCCATGTTGTTTTCGAGCTTCCCATTTGAAACTATTACTTCAACAAACACGAATTTTTCATGACTTACACTGACAGCAAGGGCAGTAATCATAACAATATGTGTTTATAAATGTAAATAAGTGTGTTAGTCGTAACTAAGTAATTTTCAGATATTGCAAATCATAATACGAATAGAGCAGTAACAATACTGCTATATTCGTAGGTACTATTTTTTTAAATTTTTATTTTAGTTTTTTTTTTATTTTAGTTTATTTAGGAAACAAACAGTTATACATATTTTATAAGAAAGTAACATATTACATGATTGCATTAACCAGCGAAGTTTCCGCTACAATTTATAATATATAAACATGGATTAAAACATTAAAGAAAACATAAAGTGGTAGAAAAAAAAGAAAAATATATATATATATACAACAGAAATGAAAGAAAAAAACACACACACAAATTAAAGTATATGGGATATATAAATCATCCAAATATTATTATTATAATAAAAAGAAGGAAAACCAACATAATGAGAATGAAAAAAAATAACATGCAGCAGGGGTGGAGAGTTCGTAATTAACAATTTGTTTTAATTTTTTCTATTATGGATTTAATAAATTGGCCTGAGCATGACTTGCAAGTACAAACTCGGTTATAAAAATAAGTATAGTTCTAAGTCACTAGTCACATAAGTCTTAGTTGTAAGTCATTAGTTATCAATCTTAGTTATAATATAAGTCGCTTGTAGTAAAGCTCCCTTGAGGTGATTTTCTCACGAAAATTGCGCTATAAAAATCATCCAATAATAATAATAATAATATAAAAATGCAAAAGTCGGTAATTTTAAATACATGTAGGATTACAAAAGATTTTTTAAATATTTATATTGACGGATCAGTAGGATTTATAGGTTCAATTAGGAATTCCACAGAGCCGAACCCTCTGATATGAAAATATCTGGAGTCGGTGAATTATTTTCCCATCTGGTCTCTGGTAGGTTGACATGTTGTTCTTGTATTTTTTTGTAATTATAATACTTATATAGTGCAATTGCATAACGTGGATTGACCAGATGATCATTTGGGAAGTGTGTGAAAGGGTTTAGTTTTTCCTGTGGGGAAAATTAAACCCGGACATTTAAATATATATAAAAATGTAAAATTAAATTAAAATTAAAATTAAAATCAATTTCGACTCGAGATCGCAAATTCGAGATCTCGCGAGATTAGAAATTACAATCTCGCTGGAATTTTCGGGCTCTCGTTAATTAAAAGAAAATATTATTTGAAAGAAAACTAAAACCTTTATTCTTTAATATTAGTTACTAAATAATTAACAGTTTTTTTATAAATTAAAATAACCAAAAGAAAAAATATTAAGGAGAGCGCTTAAGGAGATTAGAAAGTAATTACGGGTGATTTTGAAAGTAACTTCTTAAAAAGCAAAGTGTATTAAGGGTGCTATCTGCTAAACGGCATCTAATGTCCGTTGCAATGTACCCAGCTGCTGAAAATGCCCTCTCCGACTCAACACTGGTTGGCAGCAGCGTGACTAAGCAATTATATGCAAACTGCAAAAATCTCCCCCTTGTTCCTCCACACTCAAATATATCCATTTATTTTTTTATGACTGACTCTAATTTATCTAAACTCGTGGATACACGCGAAAAAGCACTGTTAGATACTCTCAGAGTCTCTTCTGATTCCTCTTGAAGTAACGTATTAGTTTACCCCGAGTGGACGTGTGTAGTGTGTAGCGTCGCTGACTACTACCGTCCAATCCCGGTTGAACTCGAATGGGATCTCGTCATATTATGCTTCGGGACTGATCCCGAAAAATGTCACGAGATCGAGATCCTGCGAGATCGGGATTGCTTTCCCTACGTATATAGGGCTATTCGTTTGCTGAGATTTAATTTTATACCACATAATTGCTCTTACTGGGAGAATTTTTAGATTCTGGTAAAAGTACGGAACATTATGCTGTTTTTGCGCTAATAATTTAACTAACGAATTTTGAACTGATTGAACATGATTTGCATTTGTTTTGCAGGAAAGTCCCCAGGCTGTAATTCCATAACTTAATTGAAAAAATGTAACAAAATAATATACACACATATAAAAAAAATAATAAATATTGATAAATAACACAAATAAAAATAGACGATATCATGTTTTATCACAAATATTTCACCAAGACATTTTTGCGTGTTTATTTTCACAATGTACTGTGTTGCTTCTGAAAATACAAACGAAAGAAAACGTATTGTGGACTAATACTAATAAACCTTTGCATTGTATTGTATTTCATTGTAATGCGTATTTGGAGTGAGAAATTATTTGTTTACGTTCACAAAACATAAAAAGAAAATTAATTATGACAATGAAGGGGAATTTAATAATATTAATTTTGTAGGAGAGAAATAAATCGGGAAGTCGTAAAACACGAATAATTATAAGAATTAATTAAAAAGCTCACTCACTAATTTAACAAAGGCTTTGATATTATTTCAATGGTAAGCAATTTCCAATAAACAAAGCCTTTCTAAGCAATAATTATTTAAACGAAGAAGAAACTTCAAAGTGTATTTAATAATTATTATTATTTATTTACGCCCTGTGGGCTTTTACATAATACAAGTGTTAATTTGATCAGTGCACTAGAAATTGTATATGTATAATAAAAAATAAAAGAGAAACCAAATGAATCAATATAATGCAATAAATTTGGAGAAAATAGAAGATAAGTATAATAGGTACCTTCAGTAAATAGCAAAAATCAACATTAATAGAAAAATAAAGTAAAGAGTAAAATTCAACATAAAAAGTGAGTTAGGGGGCGTTCAAGTATTAAGTAACGCAATTTTCTAAGATTTTTGACCCCCCCTCCCCCCCATGCAACGCGCCGTAACGTTTTACCGTACCACCCCTCCCCCCCTCTAAACGTTACGTAACGCCCAAGTGACAATTTTTACCTGAAAGTCACTTAAATACCTTTTTTTCTTGTTTTAATCGCGTTTGCGGTAATAAATAAAACAAGAGATTTCGAGAACGAAAAGGATTGCCAACTTGGAAGATTTTAATTGCCTTGTTTTTTTTATCTAAATAAAGAAAAGCATGTTACGTAACGCATTGTTAGAAACCCCCCCCCCCCCCCTCCCACCTCGTAACGCACAGTAACGTTTCACAAGACCTCCCCCCCCCAAGTGCGTTACGTAATACTTCAACGGCCCCTTACAGATCACATATTAGTAAAACAATAATATTTTAACAACTAGTGGTCACTACCACCTGTACTCCCACAAATTTCAACATCGTTTTCAGCATTTTTTTTAAATATTGTTTTTCTTATTGAACATATCTAATATTAACTTAGGTGGTTTAACTGGGGACGCCCGAGGAAGACATGGCACGACCAAGTGAATCAGATATTTGAGTCGGAATAATAGAAGAGCATGTATGAGACGATATATGAATGTGAACGAGGCAAGGAGTGTGTGCCAAGATCGAGTTGTTTGGCGGTCCGTCCTCTCTGCCTACCCCTGCGAGGAAACGGCGTGATGGTTAGTTAGTTGGTTTAACTCCAATTTTATGGGAAAATCAGTTTATACCTTAGAAGCGTTCCAAACATCAGTGCAATATTAGTTTAAGCCAGTTCCTTGACGTTATAAACGTATTAGTTCCCTGACGTTATAAAATGCTTGTATTGTTAAATATACATACATTATATTAATGTTTTTTTTTTTTATTTGTAAGAAACTTTTAAGAAAGCTGATTTTCTAGAAACTTGTATGACTTAGTTAGGAGTTATACCATAATTTAATTAAATGAAGACAATAATAGCGCAACTCAATCGAAAATCTGGAAACAGAAAAATCAGAAAAAAGATATCTCCACCCCTGGGACTAATATTGTCTTCATTTAAATAAATATTACAATTTGAGGTTTTACCCATAAAGTTAAAAATAAAAATAAACACACCATTATTATTCTAGATGAGAATTTTTTGTATGGACCGAACAATAGAACCTTGACTAATTTTTTTGACACTAATTGCATATTTCAAAGCTGTAAAAATTTCAAATTTTGGAAAATATTTCAAACGTTGGAAATCACACCGAAAATAAGGGCGGGATAGAAAAAAAACTGTTCTCATTTCATGATAATAAACCTCACCGTTCGAAAAAAAAGTTTCGGATTTAGACTTAGCATGATCTTTTTGTTATTTATTTTTGGGGTGTTATGCCGTGTATGTTATGCAGATGTGTGAGGTAGCGCACCACGGCATAATACCACAAAAATAAATAACAAAAATACTTTTGGCTGTGAAAATCTGATGTTCTGTTTAGGCTGGATCTGACTTGCGTTCCTGATTCCTAATCGAGAAAAATCTAACTATAACCATGTTTTTAATTAGTATAATTTAATAACACATCAACATTTCAGAAGTGTGAAGACTGTCATATAAAAATAACATCACGCCCCAGGCATTTTAACAACCCACAATTAAAACATCCACAGCAGTTTTTCAATCCTCATATTTATTCCCGCCTTATCGGCCCCCTTCAGTCAGAAATATTAATTAAAAAGTTGGGAAAGTTTTATTGAAGGCCCGTGTCTAATACAATTGTTCCCGTCCGCGGTTTGAAGTCTACAGGTCTACAGGGTGTGACGCGGCGATAGAAATATTTATTCAAGGGTTAATTTAAAGCCACCCCGCATGCTGTTCCGCTCAATGTACCGCGTAATGCACAAATGTCTGCAGCCAGCAAGCGAGCGGTGGAGAAGGAGCGAGGAGTGATATAAGATAGTGGATAATGCGCTATACTTACTGTTATTGAGAAAACCAGTAAAAATTGTAAGACTTAAAACGGCGTTATATAAATCAGGGTACTATATTTATTAAAACTGTACTTTAATTTTCGTAGGTAACCATTGTTTATAGATTTAATTTTTAAATTAGCTCCACACAGGAGGCCTTAAGAAAAATAATTCAACTCAGAGTCTGTCATTCCTGTCATCGTTGGGAATGCTGTGTGGAGGGTCTTTTCAGGGGAAGGAAGAAAAGAAAGTTCTGGAAAGGAAAAAGGTATGAGGGGTGGGTAGGAATCTGGGGGTCAGTGTGTTCACGAGTGACGGATGAATGATTTCATCATTTCCACTGCGGTGCAAGGAAATGTTCCGGAAGAACACTGCTGGAGAAGTCAAAAGATCTCCCTCAACCAGTGTCTCCCGATCCGGCCTGCCACACTGTTGGTGGGCAGACACATCCGCCGCCAAGATCCGGACAAACCTGACCCCATGAGCCCGGGCACCCCTGTCACCAAACCTAGCGAACCACCAGGGATGGCCGATGGCAGAGGTGTTGGTTGTCCAATAAATGGTTTCCGGGGTGGCGGTACCCATACCCACCTCCCAAAATGTAAAATTAAAAAAAAACTAATATCTAAAAGTTCTGTTTGACCCGACGAGGAGTTCTGACGTCATCGCCAGTAAGAATGGCAGAAACTTTTTGTAACTTAGGGGCCATTCATTTATTACGTAAGACGAATTTTGCTAGTTTTCGACCCCCCCCCTCCCCCTATTATAAGAAAAAATAAGAATAGGCCGACCCCCTCCTCCCTGTTTAATATTTATTACGTAAGAATCTAAAGGAAAAAAATGAATACATGTTTATTTTTCAAAGTAACAATTTTTAGAAATGTTTATTTGTACTTACAAAGGTACTAATAATTTTAACTTTGCGCATTTTTGTGATCTTACGTAAGAACTTCGAGACTCCCTCCCACCGAAAAAATAAGACATGGTCGACCCCCTCCCCGCCTAAATCGTCTTACGTAATAAATTAATGGCCTCTTATTGCTTTCAATTGGGCCGTTTTGGCAGGTTAAAAAATATTCCGCGAGAATAAGATGTAAAAACTAATACCAACCTGTATGTATAAGAACTGCATTTTTCTAAAGTTGATACAATATGTACTATTATGTATTTTCATACATCATACGATAATGTGGGCGCTTCACTGGATGCTTTGTCACACAAACAAATAAACAGAAATTCCTAACAACGCGTACATTAGACGGGAAATTTTAAATGAATGTACGTTGCCTTTGTGGAGGGGGGGGGGGGGGGGGGGGGCTGCAGATATACGTTCACCGTTTGTCTCATTTGTCGAAGAGCTGCAGCATTAGGGAACGTACCCATACTACGTGACACGTTTAGGGGGGGGGGGTCTTCAAAATGTCACGCTTGATACAAATGAGCGGCGGCGGGCATAGGTTTTTGGTCACCGGGGGGGGGGGGGGTTAAAAATTGCAAAAAGTTGGTCACGTAGTATGGGTACGTTCCCTTACATGTTTAAGAATAAAAGCAAAATTTTCAGCGAATTTGACGTTTACATTTTTTTAATTTTTGGAATTCATTCGCCCTTCAATATTAACCTTGTAACTATATTCCATACTTTCAAAACTATCGTCACGACTAGTAGTATTGTAGGGTTGTACAGAGACATCACGGTGCGATGTGTGAGAGAGATGCAAGAAAATGATCACTTTTTCCATTGGAGGAAACAGGCCCACGTACATTGTTTATCTCATCTTTTGAAAGAGCTGCAGCATTATTGTGATAAGGAACGTATGTTTATTGCCATTTCTATGCCGCCATGCTACCGTAATCATAAATCGTCACGGTAATAATAAAAGCGTTCAATCAATTTAATTATAATTTTTTAGTATTGGTGTATATCGTGCATATTAAATTTATCAGAAAAGTGACCATACATACTCCGGAATATAATATACACCATTTACATAGCCATAGAGATGAGTATTGGGTATGTGTGTTCGGTAGGAAGTAGCTGGAAGGAAGGACGGGAAAGGTGGCGTTCTATTTCCGTTCAGAGGACTGCCATTCGCTGGGGACAGTTCCAAATAGATCCCAGATTTATTCTGGTTCCAGAGCACCACTAATTCAGAATTATAGAAGAGCAAGTTAATTTACATATATTTATTTAAATAATAATTAGATTTTAGAAATAGCTTATTTTAATGCAACTTCATAGTTCTAACAATAACAAGACTGGTATTGTTATCGCAGAACAAAACTTTAATCGAAAATTATGAAAGCACGGTTGGGTCCGATAATGTGTGACTATATATTCAAATAAAGTGCTGTATATATTTAACGACATAACATTTTCAATAATGTTACTAAAAAATATTATTTCGTCAGCTACACAGAAAAAAATTCATCATGGCCTATGTCATCTTTGGGTATGCTGTTGTGAGGGTCTTTTCAGGGAAAAAACGAGAGGACGTTCTGAGAAGGAAAAAGGTATGAGGGGTGGGTAGGAATTTGGGGGTCACTGTGTTCAGGAGTGACGGACGTATGAATTAATTCCTCCCTTTGTGGTGCAAGGCGATGCGCGATGGTTCGAGGGGTTAGAAATAAAAAGGTTCAACATTTAAAAATACAAAAATAAAAATTTAAGCTTTAACCAAAAATATTATACAACCATATATTATGTAGTATGCATTAGGATATAAAGAGGCCTGGTAAACTTTATTTCCATTGAAGTCGAAAGAGACGAAAGAACCATATATCTACAATACCCGCGCATAAAATGTAGGTATCTAGACATAATCACTATTAATAAAAAAATATAAGTGAACGGACTCGTAAAATTTACAGAATCAGCATATCAGCAACGATCTTCTTAACCTTAGGTCGGAGAACACCTGGTTAGGCATTACAATATGTTTATTTTGTTTGTTCTAATATTTAAATAAATCTATTTATATCACAAGGATGGTAGTTAGGTAGGTACTCTTTGGATTTAACAGAGACACCTGTTGGTTTGAAAATAGAATTCAAACAAGTAAATAACTGACTTCATCTGTTTTTATGGAAAATTTTCTTCTCGTCATAATGAAAATTTATGAGTTGTGTATTAATTGACAAATCTCATCTCTTGTGCAAGTTTCAAGTCACAAAAGGAATTACATATCTGAATTTTAAGCGGATAAGATTACGGAGGCCTCCAAGCTGCATATAACTACAAAACAAGGTTGGTGGATCTGTTATTTTCCCTAGAGTTGTCTGATTGTCATTCCTTGTGATATTTTGTTCGCGCAAGTAGATTTTCATAATCATATCTTTGGGTATTAAGCCCAGAGGGTCTGGGGTTATTTACACACCTCAGGCTCGCATATTATAATGCATAATTAACACCCGTTTGTCCATATTTCATAATTTCATTAAATTAATCGCGTAAAAAAATTGTAAAATTATCTTACACCTTTATGCTTCCGGACCCTCAAATTCGGGTCTAGGCAGTTCAATTACTGAAGCCGGGGTGTTTATTAAATGATAAAGTCGGCTACATACTCGTTTCTGCTCCCCAACAAGCATTTTCTGAATTTTTGTTCCTGATGAGAGTGAAACCAAAGCGACTCATTTAGGCAGTCGATAACAAATAACAAATAGGCAAACACGAACAAGGGATATGGTGTTCAGTTTCAGGATTTAATTATTGCGTTAAATAAAATATTCATCATTAAAATTATCGTAAATTATTATTGGGGTGTCATACTTTTACCGTGTTACACTCCTTCTGTAGCCAACGTTTTGGAAAGCGTGGTGGTGTCCATCATCAGGGTAGATGTGTAATGGTACGTGTATCTATATAATAGCACATCTGCCCTGACGATGGACACTAAAACGTGGCCGAAGCGGACGAGATGGAGGCTTAGTTAACTATTAGGTTAGTAAAAAGAGAAAATATGACGCGAAAGAGAATGGCAGAAGATGTCGGAGACGGCTGAGAAAGACAATGGCACGGCCAAGTGAATCAAATACTTGAGTCGAGTCAATCTTCATAACAGTATATTGTACGAAATGACGCATCAATGTGAATGAAGCAAGGAGTGCGTGCCAAGACTGAGTTCTGTGGCGTTATATCCTTATTTTAGTTTATTGCCTCGCCAACAGAATACATCACATATAATTATTACATTAGTTTACAATTTGAATATGGGTACAGTGACAATTCCAATTAAAGGTGACCTTTCTATGTTGGTTAGTTAGTGTTAAATGTTTATTTAAAAGTAATATACGTCTTCTTATTTATTCTTACAAGGTGAAATTTTCGTACAATTTTAGATACTATTTTTATTGAAAGCTTTTTAAGTATTTTGAATATTGACATACGCATAAATAATGGCAAAGCACAATTAATCTCTACAAAGCCAAAAGGTAGCGAGCTTTCTACGAATAACACAATCGAACATAAAATTGGGTCAATGATTAAGTCATAATACTTTCATGCGTAAATGAACCCGGAAAACGCAAGTAAATAATAAAGTCGAAAATGGAAATAGTTTCTAGGTCATTTGAGGAAGAAAGAAAATTTAAATGGAATTCGGACATGCAACAACAATAGAGAGAAGAAAATAACACATTAATATTATTGATTCTTTTAGTTGTATCTAGCAATTAATATTCATATATTTCTAAAAGTTTATGAGCGTATAAACATCGTTTAATTGTAATTGATTATTTTCATTTTTATGGTATGTTTCTAGTAATAAAATGTTAAGCGAAACCACCTTCGTAGACGTTTAGAATGTTGTACCTATAAAACCAAAGATTTATAAAAGCGAAGTGAAATTATAATAAAAATGATTTACTTAAATGTTAAATGGTCGCCTATTATAATTTTAACGGGGCTACATTTGAAAGTCTCCCTACTAAATATAAATATATCTCATGACATTAAAGTTGAGTAGCACCATCAGTCAGCCCCATAAGAAATATGGAACTGGCGTGCTTCATTTGCTCTCCACAAGAAACTATTTTTGATGCAACCTAACTTATGAAGGCCAATTAAACTGATAAACAATTAAGTCGAGCACAATTTTTAGGCTTCATTGCGTTAAAAAGACGCAAAACAGAAAAATGTATACTTTTGAATGTAGCTATAACTTTGTGGTTATCCATTATAGAAGGAACGGTCGTTCCGAAACCGGTCGGCTTTACTCAAATAAATAGGTGGTTCAAACAAAGTTAAATTGTTTCATTTATTTAGAAAAAATGTACTTTAGTTTTATTATTACGTTAAAAAATGTAACTAGCTACATTTGTTTAGCTGCACATGATTTGCATTTTTACTATCTTATTTAAGGTTGAGTGATAGTCACTGTAAATATCATGAAATACAAAATACTAGCCGTCTTCGTCAGATTTTCCAACCTCCTTTCTTTAGTGAACCATTGAAAATATGGTAAAAGACGTGTATAAATTATTTCCCTCAGGATCCATGTCATCTTAGAGATGCTGTGTGGAGGGTATTTTATGGAAAAGCAGAAGAGAAGGTTCTGGGAAGGAAAAAGGTACGAAGGGTAGGTGGATAGGAATTTGGGGGTCAGTATGTTTAGGAGTGCCAGACGTATGAATCCATCCCTCCGATCGCGGTTCAAGGCGATGTTCAAGAGAATTTGGCTGGAGATTTCAAAAGGTATCCCTCAACCAGTCTCTCTCGATCCGGCCCGCCACGCAGTAGGTGAGCAGATGCATCCGCCGCAAAAACCTGGACACACCTTGAACCTGGCACCTCTGCTAAGTCACCAAACGTAGCGAACGACTTAGGGTGACATATGGCAGAGGTATTGGTTATCCAATAAATGGTTCCCGAAGCGGCGGCACCCATACCCGCCTTCCAAATAATTATTATGGCATTTTGTCTTATTTTTTAGAGAAAAAATATTCTGATCCGAAAGTCACCATAGAAATGACACGGAGCGCTGATAAGATGTGAAAATCCAATTTAGATTTAGACATTAACGCAAAATTGTCACATAAATTTTTGAACATTTGAATATTATTTCGAAAATACTATCGTTGACCTAGAAATTCCCAACAGAAGAATTTGTCCACGGTTCACCAATCTAGAACTTTCACAGCTTCACACAAACAGATATCTGTGTAATGCTTAATGGTTGAGAGGGCATAATTTACATAAATTCAAAATAGAAGATCCTAATTCATACTAAACAAGTTTAGTAATTCGAAATAGAAGATCCGAATTCATACTAAACAAGTTAAGTAATTCGAAATAGAAGATCCGAATTCATACTAAACAAGATTAGTAATTCGAAATGGAAGATCCGAATTCATACTAAACAAAAACACACTTATTTATTTTAGAAGAGATTGAAAAAGTTTGATGCATCCGCCGCAAAAACCTGGATACACCTTGAACCTGGCACCTCTGCTAAGTCACCAAACGTAGCGAACCACTTAGGGTGACCTATGGCAGAGGTATTGGTTATCCTATAAATGGTTCCCGAAGAAGAAAAGAAGAAAATCCAATTTAGATTTAGACATTAACGCAAAATTGTCACATAAATTTTTGAACATTTGAATATTATTTCGAAAATACTATCGTTGACCTAGAAATTCCCAACAGAACAATTTGTCCACGGTTTACCAATCTAGAACTTTCACAGCTTCACACAAACAGATATCTGTGTAATGCTTAATGGTTGAGAGGGCATAATTTACATAAATTCAAAATAGAAGATCCTAATTCATACTAAACAAGTTTAGTAATTCGAAATAGAAGATCCGAAGTCATACTACATAAGATTAGTAATTCGAAATAGAAGATCCGAATTCATACTAAACAAGTTTAATAATTCGAAATAGAAGATCAGAATTCATACTAAACAAGTTTAGTATTCGAAATAGAAGATCCGAATTCATACTAAACAAGATTAGTAATTTTAAATAGAAGATCCGAATTCATACTAAACAAGATTAGTAATTCGAAATAGAAGATCCGAATTCATTCTAAACAAGTTTAGTAATTCGAAATAGAAGGTCCGAATTCATATTAAACAAGATTAGTAATTTGAAATAGAAGATCCGAATTCATATTAAACAAGTTTAGTAATTCGAAATAGAAGATCCGAATTCATACGAAACAAGATTAGTAATTCGAAATAGAAGATCAGAATTCATACTAAACAAGTTTAGTATTCGAAATAGAAGATCCGAATTCATACTAAACAAGATTAGTAATTTGAAATAGAAGATCCGAATTCATACTAAACAAGTTTAGTAATTCGAAATAGAAGATCCAAATTCATACGAAACAAGATTAGTAATTCGAAATGGAAGATCCGAATTCATACTAAACAAGAACACACTTATTTATTTTAGAAGAGATTGAAAAAGTTTGACCAAATGTTCACAATTTCTTTTAAAATCATTATTTTTAGAGTGGAATCTTTCAAAGCCAGAAAATAAAATAGGACAGGTAGTACGTGATATAAAATAATTATTTAAAAAAAGCTTGATAAGCTCAGATACTAATAAATAAGGAGCCCTAATGTCGCAAATGTAAGACCCCACTGCATATTTACACCCAACTTTCAAATGCAGTTGATGTCATTGGTTAGTCCAAGAGTGTTGGGTATATTTAGAGACGTAATGAGCACGTTTGAACATCTCCGATGAAACAAATACTTTTAGATTGGAAAATAAAGCAAGGTTTTAGGAATCTGGTGCCTGTCTTATACACAGAGATCAAAGCGCCAGAAGAAACATAAATAAAATATTATGTAGAGTGGAAAGAAGTAAGTATCGGGAATGCAACCACATTTTTATTAGAGCCGCCACAAGCGAGCTTTTAGAGCTGCACGGTGAAAACTGCACTCTGAAATGCAATTTCGAATATAATGTTTAGCCAAGTCAAACAGAAATTGATTTTCAAAAAGGTTAATTAAAAAAATGATCAAACCAAATGCGTTTGTCTTTTTTTATAGAAGAAAGAAAACACCTATTTTCAAAACATCCTAAAAAAGATAACATTAAAACTATAACAAAATTAAGTAAAGAAATCAGAGAGAACATCAGGAAAGATAGGAAGACCAAGAGGCTGCAAACATTAGAAAAGCATATAGTGAAAACAGGGGGAGTGAAAAAAGCGCTTAAAGAATTGAGAGAATCAAATAAAGAATGGATACCAAAATTAAACAAAAGGGGGAATGCTTCTTCAAATAGAAAAAACATAAACGAAATAGCCACAAAATTTTACAAGCACCTCTACTCAAGCCCAGACGACAAACAAAAACATGATCCGAAGAAAGACGTCAATAAAGAGCAGGAAAACGTTGTAACTGAACCAAAAATACTTTCCAGAGAAGTAGAAAAAGCCATATACAGTCAGAAGATGGAAAAAGCCCCAGGTCCAGACAAAGTGACAAACGAACTTCTTAAAGGCACCATGGAAGAACTACTACCAATACTAACTTCAATATTCAATGATATACTTATAACTGGTCTAATACCTACACAGTGGAAAACATCAAACATTATTCTTATATTCAAGAAAGGACAAAAGGAATATATAGGGAACTACAGACCTATAAGTTTGATGTCAAATATATACAAAGTATTTTCCAAAGTTATCCTGGAAAGAATAAGTAAAAAGTTAGACGAAAATCAACCACGGGAGCAAGCCGGCTTTAGACAAAAATACTCTACCCTGGACCACATACACACGGTGAAACAAATAGTAGAAAAATATAATGAGTATAATAAGAAACTATACATGGCATTCATCGATTACTCCAAAGCTTTCGACAGCATAAGACACATAGCTATATGGGATAGCCTTGAACAGCAGGGAATACCTTTAAACTACATTAATATTATAAAAAACATATACTTGAATTGCGAAGCGAGGATCCAACTAGAAACCTTGGGAAAAAAGTTCAAGATCGAGAGAGGAGTAAGACAGGGAGACCCTCTATCACCAAAATTGTTCTCGGCTGCTCTGGAAAGTATCTTCCGCAAACTTGATTGGGAAAAATATGGTATCAACGTACAAGGTGTAAAACTTAACCACCTAAGATTTGCAGACGATATAGTCCTATTCGAGGAAAACCCAATGCACCTAATTAGAATGATAGAATCACTAAACGAGGAAAGTGTGAAAGTCGGCCTATGCATGAACAAAGACAAAACAAAATTGCTTACAAACTCTGAACCTGTAACTATAAAAATTGACAACCAACCACTCGAATATGTGTCAGATTACATCTATTTAGGACAGATAATATCTCACAAAGATCAAACCACTAAAGAAATCGAGAGAAGAGTAGCAAATGGATGGAAGAAATACTGGTCTTTGAAAGAAGTCTTGAAATCTAAGGAGCTAAGTATGCAAATAAAAAGGAAAGTCTTCAACACGTGTATACTTCCAGTCATCACCTATGGATGTGAAACTTGGGCACTCACCAAACGCCACAGAGAAAAGTTGGAACGCTGCCAGAGAGCCATGGAGAGAAGTTTGACAGGAACAAGGAAACAGGACAGAGTGAGAGGTAGCACAATAAGGGAGAAAACTAAAGTTGCCGATGTAGTTACCCGAATAGACCAACAAAAGTGGAGATGGACAGGACACATGATACGCGATCCACAAGAGAAATGGTGCAAAAATGTCACTGACTGGTATCCCAGAGATGGCAAGAGAAGTAGAGGACGTCAACACATGAGATGGGAAGATGACCTAAAACTCACTGCTGGACATCAATGGAGAAGAGTAGCGCGTGACAGGTCCCAATGGAAAATGTTAGAGGAGGCCTATGCCAAGAGGCAAACTGAGCTTCGGGATATACTATAACAAATAAGATCATGTCTAATACATACCTAACAGAAGTCCAGAATAAAAAGGCTTATTATTATTATTATTATTATTATTATCGTTGACCTAGAAATTCCCAACAGAACAATTTGTCCACGGTTTACCAATCTAGAACTTTCACAGCTTCACACAAACAGATATCTGTGTAATGCTTAATGGTTGAGAGGGCATAATTTACATAAATTCAAAATAGAAGATCCTAATTCATACTAAACAAGTTTAGTAATTCGAAATAGAAGATCCGAAGTCATACTACATAAGATTAGTAATTCGAAATAGAAGATCCGAATTCATACTAAACAAGTTTAATAATTCGAAATAGAAGATCAGAATTCATACTAAACAAGTTTAGTATTCGAAATAGAAGATCCGAATTCATACTAAACAAGATTAGTAATTTTAAATAGAAGATCCGAATTCATACTAAACAAGATTAGTAATTCGAAATAGAAGATCCGAATTCATTCTAAACAAGTTTAGTAATTCGAAATAGAAGGTCCGAATTCATATTAAACAAGATTAGTAATTTGAAATAGAAGATCCGAATTCATATTAAACAAGTTTAGTAATTCGAAATAGAAGATCCGAATTCATACGAAACAAGATTAGTAATTCGAAATAGAAGATCAGAATTCATACTAAACAAGTTTAGTATTCGAAATAGAAGATCCGAATTCATACTAAACAAGATTAGTAATTTGAAATAGAAGATCCGAATTCATACTAAACAAGTTTAGTAATTCGAAATAGAAGATCCAAATTCATACGAAACAAGATTAGTAATTCGAAATGGAAGATCCGAATTCATACTAAACAAGAACACACTTATTTATTTTAGAAGAGATTGAAAAAGTTTGACCAAATGTTCACAATTTCTTTTAAAATCATTATTTTTAGAGTGGAATCTTTCAAAGCCAGAAAATAAAATAGGACAGGTAGTACGTGATATAAAATAATTATTTAAAAAAAGCTTGATAAGCTCAGATACTAATAAATAAGGAGCCCTAATGTCGCAAATGTAAGACCCCACTGCATATTTACACCCAACTTTCAAATGCAGTTGATGTCATTGGTTAGTCCAAGAGTGTTGGGTATATTTAGAGACGTAATGAGCACGTTTGAACATCTCCGATGAAACAAATACTTTTAGATTGGAAAATAAAGCAAGGTTTTAGGAATCTGGTGCCTGTCTTATACACAGAGATCAAAGCGCCAGAAGAAACATAAATAAAATATTATGTAGAGTGGAAAGAAGTAAGTATCGGGAATGCAACCACATTTTTATTAGAGCCGCCACAAGCGAGCTTTTAGAGCTGCACGGTGAAAACTGCACTCTGAAATGCAATTTCGAATATAATGTTTAGCCAAGTCAAACAGAAATTGATTTTCAAAAAGGTTAATTAAAAAAATGATCAAACCAAATGCGTTTGTCTTTTTTTGGCAGTTAAACAGAAATATCAAAGCTCGATTATTATAGCCCGCGGTGAATATGACGTAGCAAACTGAAAGAGTTGAATTAATATATGTATTTATTTTATTTGTGGCTTTTTAAAATAGGTTCAAAGTTATCTATGTCCTAATACAACCCTCATATGTACAGGCACTGAGGCCGAACACATGCGTTGGAGGTTTTCAATTTTTCTTAGAAATTCTCTTGATGTAATTATTGTTTTGTAGATTAAAACTCTAGGAAGAAAATGTTTAAATGACAAGGTATTTATCTCCTTCAACAGTTCCTTAATTTTCGAATATCTATTTTACTTCAGTATAATTCTCGCGACTCTATTTTGACTAATGTCATTTTTTTCATTAATCCATCAGTAATTAAGGGGAACGGCTGCGCCGCCTTTTTCATACAAAACTTAATTTTGAATTTGAGGACAAAATACTTTACTAAACTGAAAATTATTTTTTTAACCAAAAGGTATGGCAAATATCTAATACGGATGTGTGCGACTTTATTTATGTGTGATTCAAAATATAAAATGTAGGTAATTAAAAATAAAAATAAAAAAGAGTGTGCAATTCAAACGCGGTAGAAGTGAAACCTTCAGAAAAGTAAAGTAGACAAGAGTGGGGAGAATGTGAAGCACCGCACAAAGAGGAGACCGATTATACTATCGCATTCTCTCGCAGGCTAAATCCTATAGATGTATGTGTTTGTCTCTTTTTAGTGTCGCTATTTTTCGTTTTATCGAGTTTCAAATCACAATGGTGCTAAAGAAGTTTTCACTTCAAAACTAAATTATAAATAATTTTAGATGCAACTTTCACAACTATTTCTTGCTTCATATTTTATAAGACACATGAAGACTAAGTTCTGATGAGAAAAATTTTCCTTAAAACAAAAAATATTAAAGCTAGAAAAGCCCCCCGTGAGGGTACATCCATGGAAACCTATGTGTATAATATTAAAGCTAGAAAAGCCCCCCGTGAGGGTACATCCATGGAAACCTATGTGTATAATATTAAAGCTAGAAAAGCCCCCCGTGAGGGTACATCCATGGAAACCTATGTGTATAATATTAAAGCTAGAAAAGCCCACCGTGAGGGTACATCCATGGAAACCTATGTGTATAATATTAAAGCTAGAAAAGCCCCCCGTGAGGGTACATCCATGGAAACCTATGTGTATAATATTAAAGCTAGAACAGCCCCCCGTGAGGGCACATCCATGGAAACCTATGTGTATAATATTAAAGCTAGAACAGCCCCCCGTGAGGGCACATCCATGGAAACCTATGTGTATAATATTAAAGCTAGAACAGCCCCCCGTGAGGGCACATCCATGGAAACCTATGTGTATAATAATTAGCATGAACTTATTTACTTGCTCAAACCTTATTTTACAAAATACTTTACAGCGTCTGAGTAAAATTGCAGCGAAAACGTCATTGCAGCTAAAACCAGCTGGAAGAATAATAATAACACTCGTCTCTGAATTATGCCGAAATAAAATAACCCAGTGAAACGTCCATCCCTGTTGCCAGATAGACGACGCTTTTATATTCAGAGTAATTTATTATTCTCATTAGCAAGAGGAGCTTTTTATCTTTGGATCTAATGAAATTCTTACAGACACGCCAGGAATAGGAATGATAATAAGTGATCTTATTACAAATAACGGAATGAACCAATAACTTCAAGTGATTCCATCAAAAAACGTTTCATATAAATCTATTATTTTTTGATCATATCGATGCGAAATTATTAATTATAGTAACAATAGATCAACCGAATTCAAATCACTGCAGTCGACTTATTAAAAAAAATGTTTAAAATGATAAAATTCAACTGTTGATCTCCCAAAGATGTAAATAAATAAATATTTTACAAAATACTACGGCGTAAGGTCTGATGGCTTCATATGTGATAAAGCTGGTTAAATAAATGTGGCCTTGGTTAAATAGAGCTTAATATTAAAATGCTTCATAGATAAACTCGAACGACCTTAATAATAAATGTGGTGTAAATTTTATACAATTGTTTCACTACCGTAAATACGGTAGTTGAAAAAATCATTAAAAAAAATGTTAGTAATTTTTGGAGATCGCTGGCAACGGTTAATATGCACTTAAAAAAAAAACCTTTTGATTCACCTTAATTACATTAAAAGGCAACAATTTGCATTGGGGGAAGTGGAAAATATTTCATTCTAAATTTCGATTACGTAAAATTAAAATTAGCTTTCGTCTTGTGAGATTGTACGCCATTAGCCATTAGCTTATTAACCTAGCGTAGCCGCTAAACTACTTGAAAACTGGGATGTTTTTCTTGCCTTGACGCGAGTAGGCGTTATAAAGGGGCACTTTCTTTTGTATCACAAACCATGTTACACAAACCTAGAATTCCCATCAAGTCTGCTACGCTTTGCTCTAGCATCTTTTCGTATAGTAAAAATAATACCAACATATCAAAATGATATTTGAAAATAATGTTTGAAAATGGACGGTCTCGTTTCACAGAATGAAAGCTGATTTTAATTTTACGTAATCGAAATTTAGAATGAAATATTTTCCACTTCCCCCAATGCAAATAGTTGTCTTTTAATGTAATTAAGGTGAATCAAAAGATTTTTTCAAAAAAAGTTCGTATTAACCATTGCCAGCGATCTCAAAAATTTACCAAAATGTTATTTATATATATATATATATATATAATTTTTTTAAGACAGAAATAACCTTAATCTTAAAAATTGGCCCAGTTTTGGAGGAGAAAAATAGGGAACACAAAACTTCAATTTTGATGATTTCATTTAGGTTTTATCAGCCTGAGGTGCAATTGGTCCCTTCGCTCAGTATTCGGGGGAGAAATATCTATCGTTCAAATTTCTCGGCGACCGGGTATCATCTTAATGTAAAACCAAGCAACTACCAAGGTTCTGTAGTGCCTAAGGGAGGGTATACTAATTCCCCGCGACCTACTTCGCCACTGACTAGCATCTTCTGGGGCAGGACAAGGAAGTCAACGAATGTCATTGTCATGGCTGCATCCGAATGGCTCAATGATGAAGAGGCGTCTTCCCTGTTTCCTCCCGAAACATTTATTTTAATTAATTTTATTTTTAATTTTATTTAACTTCTTGACATGATTTTTATGTTAAAATTAGGTTCCTACGTATTATGTTTTTCATTTTGGTTTTAATTTTTTTTATTTTTCTCTTCATAATGTACCTAACAATTGTACCTATGAATCTCATGTACTCGTAATACAGCAGACTGGGTTTGCACTATTCTCTCGGTCCTGCTGGGTTAAAAACTTAAATAAATAAAATAAATTAACCAAATAGACCGACCACCCGCCCGTACCTGTATTTAATAATGAGACATTGTGGAAGGTACCAAAAATCAAAGAAAATTAATTAACAACCAATAGTTACCCGTACACACTATCTAATATTTGATTTTAGTAAAATAGTAATCTGCCATCAATGTTAATCATTGGACCGACCGCCCGCTTGTGCCTGCCTGTATTTAATAATGACACATCGTGGAAGGTACCAAAAAAATGAAGTAACAATCAATAATTATTCGTAGACACTATCTATTATTTCAACCTAGTAATAATATTAATCTGTCGTCAATGTTTGGGTTCACGATCGCCAGTAGTCCGTTCGTTAACCCGAGCGTGTTATCCGAAGAATTCGCACACATCATCGCGGAATCGCCGACAGTTCTGGCATTGTCCCATATAAAATACGGCCAAATTTTATAAGCGGTGTCTACAGACATACTGATGAATGAGACCGACATTTTATTTATTTTTATTTTACGCAGCCAAAAACGTTCCGATAGACACGCATGTCCAGGTGTTGCCAATAACCAAAATAAAAAAGGAACACAACTTCGTCAGAGATTCCAACAGTGGAACCCCTCGCGCCTAGACAAAATAATATATTTTTTTATTTAATTTAAATTAAATGTAATAATTTTATTATTAAGTTTTACAAGTATTTTAGTTTTTATTATTGGAAGAGCTGTTTCGGCTTACAAGACCATTTCAAACTGTGGTTAAACCACTTTGAGATGACTTATAGGATTCTAAATTTAAAAAATTGAAGGTGTCTAAATCGATTTATTTGTCAAAATAATAAAAACTCAATTACTTGCAGAACTTAATAATAACTTCGCTTAGGGCCTTTGCCATGATATGCTGTGTGGGAAGGAAGGAGAATACGGAAAGGAAGGAGAGGGAAGTTTTGGGAAGGAAAAGGCATGAGGGGTGAGCAGGAATCTGGGAGTCAATATGTCTAGGAGTGACAGACGTATAAATCCATCCCTGCCACTGTGGTACAAGGCTATAGAACGAAATAGTCCGGCTGGAGAGATAAAAAGGTTTCCCTCAACCAGTCTCTCCCGATCCGACCGGCCATGCAGTATGTGGGCAAACGCATGTGTCGCCAAGACCTAGACAAACTTCACCCCGTGAACCCTGCTAAATCACCAAACGAAGCGAAACACGAGGGTAATCTATGGCTCATTGTTGGTTATCCGTACTTCCTGGGAGGCGGTATCAATACCCGCCTCCCAAATAATTGGTGCTAATTACCGACTTGAAGACGTCAAATGGGACGGGGGTTCAAACAAATAGGCCTCAGTAAGGTGTTAGTATCTACGTACCTACCTATGCTAACAATATAAGTATGAACAAATTTATGGATGAAAGAGGATTGTAGGTAGGGTTTAAGTGCTCTCTGAACTATGATGATTTTGTTATTGGAAACTGAAATTGGAAATTCCGCATCTAGAGAGCTTTTCGCAACATTCATCCTAACATCGGTTGCAATACATTAAGAAAGATTTATGGCGGAGATCATAACGTTCTATCCGATTGTTCTCTACAGTCAAAGAGATCCACAATTATAATGGTTTCTCAAAAGGCCCAGCATGCAATTGCAATAAATTAAACGGTGTGATTGTACGCTAGTAAAATGTATTTGAACAATATGAATGATACCAAAAGGCGATTTAAATCTTAAACATAAAAATCTCGTGTCACGGTTGTAGCGAAGCAACGAACAACTATAAAATAATATTTTTATCCGATTTCACACAATGGTATCACCGGTCACCACTCTCTGGCTATGTGTGTGACAACGCAATTTCATTTGCAAATTCATTCCGGTTTTAGTGTTCGTCCTCTCTACCTGCTTTAACTCTAAGCAAGATTAATATTAAATCTATGCAAATTATTGTAACACAAAAGTTCCATTGTAAATATATTTTGACTCGTGTTAAAATCAAGAGTTGTTATTAAATACCTCCACACACACGCATTCCAATTCAGAGACAGACCCTGGATAAAATATTTAAACTATACCCCATATTGCCCAAACTGGTGACCCCGACGTGATATGAACACGCAACCTTCTGTTTGTGGTCGCACTCCTCCGAAACGGCTCGACCGATTTTTATGATTTTTTTAATGTATATTTGGTAGGTATAAGAGTAAGTCGTAAAGTATATTTCATACCGCTAGGTGTTTAGGGTATCGAACGAAATTATTTATGTTGTTGAATGACAGACGGCGCTACGTTCGCCTCATCGAACTTTGATCAACACATGCGCAAATCATTTACGAGAAGCGTCGCGTCATTTTGACATTCGATTCGGCATTTTTTATGTATCACTATGTTATTATTATGTATTGTTGTGTTAGTGTTTTCTTGTTTTATCGGCGGTCATGGTCTACAGCGCTCCATTGGTCTTTCTGTCATAGATTCCATCCCCACACACTTACATTAGTTATTTTTTTATTTAACAACCAAATAAGTATATATACACAAGTTTAAGTATCGATAAATCCTTTATCGATCGACCATGAAGACAATAATTGATAAGCGATATTAATAAAGAGAAATAATATCTACAAAAACCTTTTTTTCCTGGGACAGTTTTAGTGAATAATCCGGGAACAATATTTTATGAAAATCTTATAGATATGATTAATATACATGAAAACTTTTATTTATTGTTATCAAGTTTAATTTCCATTTTAATTTTTATTTCTATTATATATTCAATAATATTATTATTCAATTTATAAAAATAGTTTATTTATAAGTTCTGTTATCACGTACATGTTCATAAATAAATTGTTTTTATAAATTCAATAAAAATATTATTGAATATATAAAAGAAAAAAATATATGAAAACTGAATCGATTTGTGAAAAGCCGCCTTTATTGTTATAGTAGTAGCGCTTGTAGTGGGGTTTTAATTAGGGTTATCTCATTAGGGTATTTAATATATCAGGGTAATGATGTTGAATGGGTAATTTTATTTTTATTTTATTTTATTTTATTTGGAAAACCAACAGTTACATTATTTACTTAGGTGTATTTACATACGTATATGTTATTGAACCAATAATAGGTTTTCACTGGTGTGTATTAATTAGAGAGATTAAAAAGTTATAAAAGTTATAATAGTTATAATAGCTTATTGGGATGGGATGGTGAGCGGGAGGGGAAGGGGACGGATCTAATCTGGGAGTGAATAAGTTATTTGTATAGGAGTATAATAGTTTGTATATGTTTCGAAGTTATTTATTGTTTATTTTTTTTAGAATTTGGGGTGCTGTGTTGAATAAGTCGAATTCATTGTATGAATTGTTAAAAAAGTGTGAAACGCGGTTAATGAATGTGTTTTGCTTAGAGTTAGTATTGCATCGAGGTGTGTGATTTAGTCTAGTTTGTCTGATGGGCACTCTTAATTGAATTCTTTCAAGTAATTCCGGGCAATCTATCGCAGAGGTGGCTATCTTTTGCAAGAATATTACGTCTGCAGAATTTCTACGATTTTCTAGTGACGAGATTTTGAAAAACGTGGCTGACTCCATATAACTTAGATGAGGACGATATCCCCGAAAATCAAGGTATCGTAGAAAACGATTTTGTATTTTCTCAATCCTTTCTATGTATGTTGTGTACCTGGGATTCCAGACTTGAGAGGCGTACTCCAGAGAACTGCGTACATACGCAAAGTACAGCATTTTCATAGTGATTACCTTTTTAAAGTGTTTGCAGATTCTGAGTATGAAGCCAAGTACCTTGGAAGCTTTTGCAACTATGGATTCGATGTGTCGGTCAAAAAGTAATTTTGGGTCTAGCACTACTCCCAGATCTTTGGCCTCCATCATTTTTTTAAGTATTGTGCCGTTAAGGGAATAATCAAACGAAATAGGATTTTTGTTTCGGGTAAAGCTGATGACGCCGCATTTTTTAACATTTATTTGAAGGTTGTGTTGTGTGCAGTAGCTATTTAGGCGATTTAAATCTTCTTGTACGCGAGTACAGTCATTGATACTTGTAACAGGAGAGAATATTTTCATGTCGTCTGCGTATAGTAACGTTCTGGAGTGGAGAAAACATTTTCCAATGTCATTAATGTATATATTGAAGAGCAATGGTCCCAATAATGACCCTTGGGGTACTCCTGACGGTACGGTTACCCAATTCGATTTATAGCCACCGACGACTACTGCTTGGCTGCGATTTTTCAAATACGACGAGAGCCATTTGAGGAGATCTCCGTGTACGCCGATTATTGAAAGTTTAGTCAACAAAACATCATGGATTACTAAATCAAAGGCTTTGCTATAGTCTGTATATATTGCATCTACCTGTACGCGTTGGTCCATATTGTCTTGTAAGATTTCGACAAATGCCGTTAGGTTAGTGGTAGTAGATTTTCCTTTCATAAATCCATGCTGATTGTTGTTAAGTGACGATCTCAAGGCTGTAAACATCTGGTCGTACACAATTTTTTCGAAAACCTTACTGAAAATGCAGAGCTTTGATATGGGCCTATAATTTTCAACGTCAGATTTTTGGCCGTTCTTGAAAACGGGAGTTACAAATGCAGTTTTCCAAGTGTTTGGCACGATTCCCTCATTAAAAATTATGAATAACGGTTTAGAAAGGCTGCGCGCACATTTGCTTATGGAGAAAGGGGGAATTTTATCTGGGCCTGCGCTTTTATTGGGATCTAAATTTTCAAGTTGTTTCTGTATGTGATGCTGGTTGATTTCAATATTATGAATGCTAGCAATACAGGGCTCACTGGTGTAGTCTGGCAGGATCTGGTTAATCCGAGCATTATTATTGTAGACTGAAGTGAAATATTTAGAGAACAAGTTGCCGATATCAGATCCATTTTCAGCTTTTACGTCTTTGAACATCATGGTATTCGGAACGCCATGGGATGTAATTCCATATTTTTTTTGGGTCGGAGGATATATCATGTTCTATTTTAAGTAAGTATTTATTATGGCATTCCCAGTTAAGTTTTTTGTGACGTGATCTTAGTAGAGAGAAAGTGGCATAGTCAGAAGGGTTTTTATATGTCTTGAACTTTTTAAAGTATTTATATTTTTCTGTTGTTAATTTGATAAGGGCAGAGTTATACCATGGCGGGTATTTCGAATTCCTACATAATTTCATAGGAATATGGGCGTCTATAAGATGATTTAATTGTGAGTAGAATTTATTTAATGCTGCGTTCACGTCACCAAATGCCACTGGATGGTTATGTTGTGATTTGTACTTACTTTGTGGTCACGTTATCATGACATTTACACCTCTTATTGAGTGGGTGTATTAAATGTTATAGTTACAGGGTTATACATAAAGGTACACAGTTATCAGCTTTAATCCCATGGGATCTTGGACGCCAAATCTCGTGGGTACGAGATATGCTGGACTGTGTCGGTAGGCATGAAATACTCCCATCAGAGCGTGGGCACTGTTATTTTATTCAATGTTGTGAAGCTTGGAAATATAAAATAAAAGAGTGGATGTATAACAAGATTTATATATTAAAAGATTAAGCATACCTGTGGACCGTATCTAACGAGCTACTAGCTAAAAACCTATAACGTTGCTGCGACGAATCCAGATGCAGCGAGGGGACCCTACCTCCCTCATCATTGCATCATCGCCAGGTTCTTCGATCTTCTCCATCCATCTTAGGTAGTTGTGGAGTATGGGAACGCCATGCCCTTGGCGTCCTCCATTATATGGTTCAGGTCCCATCAGGTTGGAAATATATGGTGTGGAAAAGGCGGACGGGTTGTGTGCCATTGTATTATTGGTGATACATCTCGCCGAATGACGGATGGTGTATATAATCGAAGATTATGATTAAATTGGTCGATCAAGCCGCCATTGTAGCACAACGGGATTTTACACTTGAATACCCGTAAAATAAAGATTCTCCAGTCGCGATAACCTTGTACCGGCTGAGATTTAAAGGAAACTATCGTTCCATTATAATTTAAAATCCACTTGTTGACTGTCGGATTCACATCCTGCCCTCAAGATGCGAATCCAAGAAGTGAAGGAAATCGATCATGATCCCCCTATCGTTCGAAAGTTTAACTAATCGGAGAAAAGGTAAAAACATTAGTAGCCAGTAAAATAATTTGAGTTATTAATATAAACAAATATTAATAACCCTGGGGTAATTTAGAACATTATCTTCCTTATTAAATTATTTTCATAACATTATTTTAAAAAAATGATTATTGCGATTTAAAAAAAAAGCGAAATACCTTAAAATTAAAAAAAAATTCCAAAGCGAAATATCCCCAAAATTATATTAAGTGAAAACAAATTACTTTCAGAAAAATTCAGAGTTTTGAAATTACCCACCACTCTTCAATAATGCGTTTTGTCGTAAGTATTTATCTTATTTGCCTATACTTGTTTGTCTTTCGATATGTTTGTTAATTTGAATTTTATTGTAAGAAAGAAAACATTGGTTTTGAAAGATGTTAATAATAGTGGTGTTACACAAAGAAGAATATTTTTAATTTAATTAAAGGGAATTCGCAAACATTGAATAAACAAGAATATACGTTTGCTTTATCATTCTAGTACCTACCACACCCACACAAGTTTGAACAATATTCGGAAATAAATTTTTTAAACATAATCCCGACCGTCGATGCTTTCATACGAATGCTTAATACCTAAGCAAAAAATCTGGTAGGGAATCAGAAATAAAGTTTTTTTTTATAACTAGGGGCCACTCCGATATATTGAAATAATATGGTAATGGACTTTTTACATTATATAGGTACCTTCCTAATTATTTCACTTTTGTATAGACAAGTGGATGTTTCACTTTATGAAAATGTGCCATTTTTACATAAAGCAGGTAAATATATATATATATATATTTAATCTGAATTAGTTTGTCGTAGACACCTACATATGTAGAGAATAAGAATAAAAAAGATTAAAAAAAACCATCGTTTAAGGTAGATATTTCTGTTTGTGAAAATGCTCCTCAGTTATTACTGTAGGTTCATAAATAAACCAAAATGATATCAAAATATGATTTTAGTTTTTTACGGCCAAAAGTATTTTCGTTATTTGTTTTTGGGGTGTTATGCCGTGTTGCGCTACCTCCTCCTGTAATGCTGTCCGAAATGTTGGCTAAAGGAGGAGGTATAACACCCCAAAAACAAATAACGAAAATACTTTTGGCCGTAAAACAACATTTTGGCCAACATTTCGGACAGCGTTACAGGAGGAGGTAGCGCAACACGGCATAACACCCCAAAAACAAATAACGAAAAAAAAAATCTAATTCAAAACAAAAGTCTGAATTATAAATTTTTAATAAGGTATGTGACCTACTCTACGAAAGAAGAATAAACTATTTTGCATACTATCTTGGCTTGTTATGTTTATTTGTTAATATCCCACAAAAAACCGTATAATATAGACCAAAAACTTATTTATGCAGCCGGCAGAAAGAAAAACACGGAACGAAAAAAACATATTCTTTTAACTGGTAACCCTACCATATCTACGTTGGTGGCTCTCTTAAAAGTACAGATACAGTATGCCGATCTAAAAGCAATACTTTTCTTACACCACAAAACCAGGAAGAAAATAAAACAAAAAATGACGTCGAAATCGAAACATCTGAACGTCGGAGTTTCGTAAAACTTTCCTCTGGCGAGCCGAAAACCCCAAAAACCAACATGAAAACTGTAACAGCTGACTGAAGCGGGCGCGTGGGTGGGGAGCTATGGGGGAGTGCCAAGAGACGTGTCACTGCTTCTGCTGTAGTCGAGTCCCTCGTTCCTCTTTCCTATCTTCCTATCTTGCTAGCTTCCTCTACCAATAGAGCGGGTTCGTCGCCCTTGGAGCAGCGGTGTCGCCCAGCTCTCGCGGCTGATTAATAGCCGCGTTAATGAACTATACTTAGGTACCTAATTCTTACTCCTAGATCTGCCGTAGGGCTAAAGACGCGGGGACTAACAAATACCTAGGCGAAAAAACTCGGGACAAATCTGTGAGGACTGACAGCTCAGGAAGCCAAACAAAGATCCGCGATTTTTGTTTATTAAAGGTGATATTGACAATTGCACAGATTTTCCAGCCTTAGATTTGTCTGTTGTAAAAATCAAAGATTAATTTTTCATTCAAGGACGTTTTCAGTTTACACGACATTTCTGTTATGTGTAGCATTGAAACATCCATTTAATTGTAAAAAAAAGGGATTGAGTTTTTCTGCTGTTCAATAAGGACAAAGAAGAGTATTGAAATTGCGAGAAGTTAAGTAGCAATTAATAGCTAAGACTTATGTCAAAATATTATGAAAAAACAAAATCTCTGAAAACTGTATGAAACTATTAATTTTGTGGACGAGAACCAGACTAAAGTTGTCCAACCCACATTTTATTTTATTTATTCATTTAGACATTTCTTTCCCATTAAATACTCATCTTTGACAAATGAACATAACAACTTTACTAAATAAATATTGTTTTCTGATACTGCCATCTAAAATCTACAGTAATTTCTCTACAACTAATCTATGGCTTTACCACCACTTATTTCAAAAGGGAATAATTGTGCGTTAGACAAAGTCTGGTTGTAACCCGCACAATATATTAAGTATTCTTGTAAATCGAAGAAATATAAGTTTAACTGTCGGTATGAGACATAGCGATGAATGTGTACATATTATTAGGTCCTTACATATGAAATTGGCGTTTTGCCGTACTGGTAACTTTGATCTCAAATACCTTCTCTTTGGTTAGGAATTCCTAATTCAAATATATACAGCTATTTACTCATGTATTTGTTTTTCGAAAATTCATATTTTTTTTTTTTTTTTTTACTTTATTTATTCCCATTTCTTTGTACATATAATGTATAATAGCAAATATTATATGTATAATAACACAATATATAATAACAATTATGAAGAAGAAATGAAAACCCACTAAGGCACTGCCTGAGTGTGGGTAATATTAAAACAAAATACTACATTTCTAAGTACCCAAAGTATAAATTAGACTTAAAAAAAAACATTAAATATAAAGATAGTATAAAAAATAAGTATTACATAGGTAGAATAAGTGAAAAGGGTTTTTTCAGCTATTATAAAAATAAAATAAAAATATGGAGAAAAACATACAATTTTTTTTTTTTTTTTTTAGTAATTATAAAATAAAAATAATAAAATAAACAGAAAACTTATTGTACTACAGTTAAGAAGTTACAGCAAATGAGTTGTAGAAGGATGGATAAATTTATAGAAAAAGCGTTTCAATATCTACATTATTCAACCATAATTTTACCTCTTTTACATATTTTATCATTTTATTTATCATTTGAGTTTGTAGTGGTAGAAGGTTAAATGTACGAGGACCAATGAAACTGCTATGTGTCTGCAATAATTTAGTATTGGTTTGTGGAGTATAAAATATATTATTTATTCTTTTGCTCGTTCTGTTTTCATTTATTTCGAAATTATTTTTGTTTTTAAACACATATTTCAAAGTTTGTAATATAAATAATTGACGTATATTAAATATTTCATTTAAATATTATATTAATAGTATATTAATAATTAATAATAGTATATTAAATATTATTAAATTCTTTTGTTTTTTCCTTAATTGTTTTTTTTCTTTGCGTCACTTAGTTTACAAAATGGAAAACTTGAAATATCGCGTTATTTACGAGTACGAGTTCCACCGTGGCACTAGTGCTGCAGAAACGGCTCGAAGGATTAATAATGTGTATGGCGACGGTACCGCAAAAGAAAACACAGTGCGTTTTTAGTTCCAACGTTTTCGTTCTGGAAATTTCGACCTGCAGAACAAACCCCGTGGACGGCCGGAGACCAAAGTTGATAATGAAGAATTGAAGGCTATTGTGGAAGCGGATCCATCGCAAACCACGTCCGAGTTAGCTGCAGGCTGCGTTGTTAGTGATAAGACTGTTTTAATCCACTTGAAGCAAATTAGGAAGGTGAAAAGCTTGAAAGGTGGGTACCTCACGAATTGAGTGAAGCAAATCAACAAACGCGCGTTGACCGCTAGACCACATACTGCACAACAAATCAAATCAAATCAAATCAAAAAAATATTTATTGTAAAATAAAAATTACAAAAGGTGTAGCTTATGGGTAGACCCCATTTCTTCCAGCTAACCGCATTTATTTAATTACAATGTTTATATAATATTATTTGTTTTATTATAGTTACAATGTTTAAACAGATAAAATAACAATATTCCAATGGAAAAAAAAAATACAAATATATATACCAATAAAAATAGGCGTTTCATTAACAGACGGCTACCAAATTAGAGGAGCTTCAATTGGAATGTCTAAGACATCCACCGTACTCTCCGGACCTTGCCCCAACAGATTACTATTTTTTTCGAAATTTGGATAACTTCTTGCAAGGGAAAAAATTCATCTCCGACGGGGCAGTCCAAACCGCCTTCAAAGATTTTATTGATTCCCGTCCGAACGGTTTTTTTTGTAAAGGGATCGATGAACTACGTATGAGATGGCAAAAGTGCACAGATAGCAATGGTACATACTTTGATTAAATAAATATATTATATATTTTTTTAAATCGACTTTATGTTCCTCCCATACAAAGCGCCAATTTCATATGTAAGGACCTAATATATCAAATGAAAAAGGATAAAAAAGTATACGTTTCAAATCAGTATACGTTTTTCCTGAAAAAGGAACGGTCGTTCCGAAACCGGTCGGCTTTAAACAAATATACAAGTGGTTCAAACAAAGTAACATTGTTTCATTATTATATAAGTATTTATCCTCTATTATTAATTTAACCGATTTATCTAATTGTTAATCTATCATCATCATTATTATGCATATACAGTAGAATTCTGATATAACGACTTCGGATATAACGGCCTACCGTTTTTACGACAACTTAAGTTAGGTTTCACAGCTTTTAATAGGAAAAAGTATCCGTTTAGTACGACTCCGTTTTAAGCGACCAACTGCTTAATGTGAACTATTTTAATAATAATTCTTCCGGTTAGAATGACGCGCAGTACCTGCATGTACCTGCTGACAAACTACATAAGGCAGATTTGAATGTTAATTAAAAAAAATAGCTATGTAGGTATGTACGTCTGTATTGCACAAATTTGCCTACGCTGTTGTCTAGTTTACAAAAGCATGTACTTTCCTTGGGGAGCTTTATAAAAAACTGTAAAGGAAAAGTGTAACTATTCCTAAACAGGGATTTCGATCAGGAATTCAATTTTGAAATAAAATAAGAAAATGAGTAAAAAATATTGTTCCAGGAACAACAATATTTTCATGGAAAGCTTTCAGAATAAAGGGGAATAAGCTCTCAAGGAGCTGAAGTTACAGGATATTGAGTAGAATAGAAAGGTAATGTACCTTACTCGATTCAAAATTCTCCCAGACCATTCAATAATTTTTTTCCTTCTGACGCATGACGTTTGGGAATCGGGAGAGCGGTGTGCGCCGTAACAAGTAGTAAAAATAGATTTATATCGCATTTTACGTTTTATATTTAAATAATCTATTTTCATACACAACAATAAATACATCTGTAAGCAGAAGGGGTATTGGTATTAACTACGTGGAAATAAAAATGGCTTCTGTAAGCCGCGGCGATATTTTTGAAATATTTAATGAATATGACCGATGTAAACATGCCCTATTTAGGGAAGTACACCTTCCATACGGACAACTTTAACGAAATGAGTTGATTATAGGCAATATAGGCGTGTTTAAATTCACAAAAAATGTTATTTGTATTTCAAGCTAATAGGTTGTTCTTTAAGAACATATATATCAATTACATTATTGCGATTAAAACCAAAACCCATATTTTTTAAGCTAAAAAAACAACCTGTAACCACCTACCAAAAATAAGTTTCCTCATGAAGAATTTAATACGTTTTTGACATAATTATTTCCCACTAGCTTTTTCCCGCGGCTTCGCTAGCATGGCATTAGGGGATTTCCACTCAGCCTCCTCTACCTTCCCTCTCCCCACTCCACTCTCCCCATCAATCCCCCTCCCCCTCCACCCCCCCCCCTTCAACCTCCTTCCCCCCACCCCCTACCCTTCCCCTGAACCTCCTCCATCCTTCCCCTTTCCCCTTCCTTCCCTCCCCTCTCTCCCTTCCCTAACCACCTTCCCAACCACCCTCCTCCCCCTCCCCTTCCCCCTTCCCCTACACCCCCACTCACCTCTCGCATTCCACATATTCATTCCCGATACATTCAGTTTTCAAACTGCTCGCATGCAACCTGTTATAATTTCTTATACAAAATTCATAATGCCAGAACTCAACGGTAGTTTTATACAAAAAAACGAACAAAAAAAAGAATTATCCAATTTGGTTCAGTCGTTCGGGTTTATGCGCATACATACATTTTGGTGATTCATTTTTATAGATATTAAGTACGAATTATTATTCATCTTTTTATATTCAACCAAAAAATCCAGTACGGCAGTTTTATACTTAAAAAATGCGATACCTGTCTATCCAATTAAAACAATAATTGTTGTGTGACATTATGTCAAAATTTGAGAATGAAATTTTGCAAAACAAAGATTCTTAAATAAAAATTCTATTTTAGAAAATATTTAAGCGAATTTATTTGAAGTACCTACTTCCCTAATAATTTGAATCGATTAAAGAATTATAGATATCTTACTAATCGTGCCACCTATTGCAATTTTATCATACAAATTTCGTGATGCCAGAGCTCTGAGCTATAGCCTATATGTTCATATTATAGTAAAGTTTCATTAAAATCCATTCTGTAATGTAGGAATTAGTATTTTATACATATTTGAATTTTAACATCAAAGGGATGTCCATAGTAACCTAATTAAAAAAAAAACATCGTTTCCAAGGCGACAATTGGCGTTTGCAATAAATCAATTTTGTTAGCGACAGAAAACGTATGATAAATAATTTCATAACGCCTGAGATTATTCATAACGCCAGTACTTACCAATATATATATAGCCTATAGATCTCGCAAATAATGTAGCTTTCTATTAGTGAAAGAATTTTTAAAATCTATTGAGTAGTTTTTGCGTAAAAGAGTAACAAACATACATCCATACAAACTTTCACCTTTATAATATTAGTAGGATTATTCCATTTCAAGATAATTTGAATTATCGCTAAAATAGCACGTTTGGTTTGCACGTGATTTTATACTAACTTTTGCCTCGGCTTCGCTCGCATAGGGGGGGTTCCCACTCCCCCCCCCCCCCCACTCTCTCTTCCTTCCCCCCCTCTCCAACCCTTACCCCCCTCCTCCTCTACCTCTTCTTACCACCCCCTCCATACCCGTTACATTCATTTTTCAAACAGCTCGCGTGCCACCTATTAAAGCGAAAAAATCAAACACACGCAGTTTCGCATTTATAATATTAATTTAGATTAGTATTTTAACTATCAAAGGGATCTCCATAGTAACCTAAACAAATAACAAAATGACAGCTCACGTCAAATTATTACTTATAGTTACCAAGCAACGTTTTGCTTTTCGTCTGGACAATAAACGTATAATAATTTCATAACGCCAGAGCTTAACAATATATACAGCCTACATCACTCGCAAATAATGAAACTTTCTAATAGTGAAAGAATTTTAAAAACCCATTAGAATTTTTTGCGTGAAAGAGTAACAAACATACATCCTTACAAACTATCGCCTTTATAATATTAGTAGGATGTATTTGAGTGATCAGGTTATTGTGGAGTTGTATTATTGGTTTAAAGTCTAAAAATGCAACTTTATGGTTGTAAATGCATAAACATGATTGAAAACAGATTAAAAACAGGTAAAAAAGATTACTTAAAACTGCTGCTTTTCGTCTTTATGGGTGGTATCAATTTCCTTTTTGTGGAAGAATAAATTCTCTGTCACCTTATATTTTTAAGACTACAAAAACGGTCTGTGAATAACGCAACTTGTGAACTCTAGATATAATTAGAAGGGAAGGTAAGAGTTAGTCAGCCCGACTCCAGTGGATTAAAATATTTGTTACTTTCCTTGTCGATGTGAATAGTGTTTTGTTTGCGGCGGAGAGGCATGTTGGAAAACGAGATAATTAAGGGGACAGGGGATTAAGAAATATACGCCGCTACAAATGAGTGCTGACTTTAGCTTGTCGACAAGCAATGTTACACGTGGGAAAAAATCTATTCTCAATTTAATTCGTCTTGCAACTGAAATAATTGTATTTTGACTTCGTTTCTTTATGATTTATGCGCACGGTGTGTTCTTTCTTTCACGAGTTAAATATATTTATAATCCTGTGCAGACAGCAAAAAAAAAGAAAGTTCGTAGGTAAGCAGGAAGAGAACGAAAACACCTTTCGAGTCTTATTTGTGTACAAAACAGAAAATCTGTGTACATGATAAAGCCGCAAAATTTCTCGAAACTTTTGCGTCATGAAATTTGCACAGTACTTTTCTCATAGTTTCCAAGCAGTAAATGAAAAACTGTTAAAGTTATGTATAAAGTAGAAAATCTCTTTGCATGAAGCAGAAAACACTCTTGATCGATGAGCTCAGGCGTCAAGCAAATTTTGTCTCTAGAATTTATAGGCTTTGAAAAAAAAATAACTAAAGAAATGAGAAAATAAGCTACATGATATTTTGCCCGACATTTTTCAATTGTTCAATAAAAAAAGTGTTCAATCTCGGGCAAAGCCGGGCTGTACATAAAGTTTAGCTATTCGCAATGAAGAAAATAAACAAAAAAAGGAAGCGTAAAAAGCGTTGTTTCTTTCAAAAGAAGATATTTAAGGAATCCTAAACATTTTTATTAAAAGTTTTCATTGTTATGGTAGATAGGTATGTTCCTACAGAGACGATTATACCAACATAATAATTTTAACTTAAGACAATATTTTCGAAAAGCATACATTTAAACGATGTTAATAATTAGTTCCGACCATGACGCCAGTCAAAATATGAAATCTAGAAAATTTGAAATCTTTACATCAACATAAAATATAATTAATGCCAGTGGAGAAAATTCTACTTCTCAGAAAAACCCATTAAGTTCAACCGAAAAAGCTGCGTCTTCTGGGAATGAAACGATAAAACGAAAAGCTAGTCTATGTTTCTTTAAGGTCCACAAGTAATGAATGCGTCGAGAATTTGTTTATTTATAGATTTTTCTGTTTAATGACAATATTAAACGACCCTTCACACCAGCGAAAGCACTGTATAGTGCAGCACAAAATCTAGAAATAAAATTAGGGCACTTGCATGGACTTCATAACGACTTGGAAAAAAGCGTGTGGATCATAGACATCCAAATTCAATAGACCAGAAGATACAGGTAAGGGGTAAAACCAAACTATGGGGGACGAAGAGGGAAAAGATACTGTGATTTGTTAAAAAATCAATCTGACAGTATATAGGCATCTCGCATTATAACATCACCATTAAGTTCTTAAAAGCAAAATCTGCTTTGAATGAATAGACCTTTTTACATGGGAGCGCGAATTGCTTGCCACGTTAATAACATATTTGCGAAGGACAAATGCTTGCCCCGAAAAGGTTCGCTAATATTCACATAGCAATATTTTGTTGCCGTGTTTAGTTAAGACACTTTTACAAATGTTTCATAATTTACTTACCCCTGTAACCTGCGACGAGCACACTAGAGAAACGCCCACATTCGCTATGTTCTAGGTAGGTCTATAACACAAGCTCTCATATTTTGCCGTGTTATTTCGTAAAATGTATGATGTTACCTCTGCGCTGGTCAGGACAAGAATGATGTTATCACATTTTTTTATTCAAGCGAGGCTCTCGTAAAGCCCAGCTGAGTCCAAGGAGGAGCTCCAGCTGGCTCCATGGGGAGGGGGAAATAATACGTTTTTATCACTTAGGGCAGGTCCAGATATATTCATATGTCCGTGGTGTGGATAGATTTTTTTACTAAGATTACGAAAATATTAGTAAAAAATTTTAGAAATGTACAGTTTTTTTTATTTTTAAATAAATAAATCCATTATTTGGGCTCGTGACGTCACTACATGAAAATGTCCCATCGCCGAAAATGTTCCTATTAATTTTATAAAATTCCACACTGATTTTTTTTTTTATACGGCGTCACTTTGATTTCAGGTGAATTTTTGAATTTGACATTTAACGTTCACTATATTTATTATTTGTTCTCTACGAACGTATCGTTTGGTTTGATTTTTTGACAGATGTTATGAAGAGAACCCCGTACATTTTACGTTGTCCGTACGTGTTTTAGAGGTATAATGATAATGGTGCGGATTTTAACAAAATCAAATTTTATAATATTCTTATTATTATTATAATTTACAAGTACAAGTATATTACATTTTGATTTAGTAATATAGACGTTGAACATTATAATGATTTATGATCAATAATATGGATCAAGGAAAAAAATATTTATGAGATTTAATATTTTTGGTATGCCATTCGTGTGGAAAACGTTCTTTTTTTAAAATGATTTTCGGCTATGTAATTATCGTTTTTTCGCACCTATAAAATTATGTCCCGTCTTTCCGGTTTATAAAAAATGGTCTGATTTTTCGGATTGAAATACGATTAAAAATATATATATAGGATGTCTTAGAATATTTGCCTAAACCGGAAATTTAAAAAAAAAAATGTGATGCACGTTGCCTATTAAATTGCAAAAAATCGAAATTAAGCCCTTACACGATCCGATATTAATATATTTTATAGCGTTTTTCCACAATTAACTGCTTGAAATTCATGTGAAAACGGCATCCCCAATTGGGGTATGTTGTGAGGCTGAAGATAGTGGGGATGGGCAAATGAAAGGTTGCGAAGTTTTTGGCTATTCAGATGTACTCGCAAAACATGGTCTTCAAGCAATGTTTTGAATATGAATGGTAGTTTTTCACGTGCTGCAAATAACATATATAATTTTTTTTTCCTTTTACGTTCCTCGAAGAGCCGACTGGCTTACAATGTAATTCATTAAACAATGCGAAACGTACTGCGTGAGGGGACGGATCGGGAGAGACTGACTAAGGGAGACATTTTGACCTTTCCAGCTGGGCTCTCTTGACTCTCTCTCTCACTTTGCACCGTACTTTCGTCACTCCTGAAATACATTGACCCCAAAATTCCTACCCACCCCTTTTCCTCCCCAGAACTTCCTCTTCATCCTTTCTCTGAAAATACGCTCCACAAAGCATCCCCAAAAAGACATAAGCTTTTGTAGACGAGCAACAAACAAACTTAAAAATATAATTCAAATTCGATTTTACAGACTGGTATCACTGAGCACTGCTTCCCAGTCTAGTGGATGACGGTGCAAAACCATTCCGGTTTCAACGTTCGTTCCGTCCTACTGCCTTTTCTCTAGGCAAGATAATTATTAAATCTGTGCTAAATTATTGTACTACTGCCTTTTCTTTAGGCAAGATAATTATTAAATCTGCGCTAAATTATTGTAATGCAAAGTTTCTTGTAAATATATTTAACTCGCGTAATTAGTTTGAGTTATTTTTGAAAATCTCCACTACACACGCAATCAGTTTAAGACATGGTAAAGGGTTGTAAACTGCCAAACCCTCTGGATAATATATTTAAACATAACCCCCTGCCAAACTTTTTTACGGCCTAGGGATTTTGTCCCTCAAAGCTCTGTGTAGAGATAATGTTAAGAAAATAAATTACCACTTATTTAGAAATTATGATACACAAATTAAAATCGATAGAAACTCTATTTATCTTAAGATAGCAGAGCTGCATTTTTTATTTTGTTATTAGTTTTTAGGGTATTATGCCGTGTTGCGCTACCTCCTTCTTTAGCCAACGTTTCGGACAGCGTTGCAGTGTCCATCATCAGGGCAGATGTGTAATAGTTAGGGGTGATGTTAGTACTTATCTAGGGGAAGGGGGGGCAAAGTGGAAAACTTAACTTCAGTGTACAGATTAATTAAGAAAATGTATTTTTTTTTTAGTTTTTAAAAGTTTATTAAAACATAAAACTTACATATTTTTGGTAATTGAAAAAAAATAATACTAAAAGAGAACAGTTTTGGTAATGGAGACCCAGTTTTGAAAACTTGACTTTTTTCCACTTTGCCCGCATTGCAGGACAAAGTGGAAACGTGGAAAGGGTAAAGTGGAAACATATAATATAGAACAATAAAATACAGAATATGATAGCATGATTCCTCTAATGGGATTGGCACTTAAAGCAGGTAAATTTTCCATCATTGCCAATATCGACACACAGTTCATTTTACACACAAATTTGGATCACCTAGTTTATAAAAATTTGACCAATTTTCCTCGGAAACCAATTTGTAGAGGATATCATAAGAAATTTTCTTTAGTTGTATTGTAGATGCTGGTGGTTTTTGTATTTTATGGGAAATGGAGGTGATAGTGGCGTAGTGGTCTGTAACAGTGCATTGATATACTAAAGAATTGATATTTAGTTTGCATTCGGCAAAAACGTGGTCTATGCAACTGGCGGATAACTCTGATACACGAGTGGGGGCTGTAATAGCTGGTAGAAATCCTTGCAAAGTTAGTAGATTTATGTAATCGGTGGCTTGAGGATGAATTGTATTTATAATATTGATATTAAGGTTACCAATAATAAGGACATTTTCACGATCTCTAATACATACCAGAATTTGATTAAGTGCTTTTAAAAATGGTGTTATGTTGGATGTGCTCAGTGATCGGTATATACATAGAATAGTAACGCTTTTTTCTATTTCGAGTTTAAGACAATTCGAGTTAGTTAATGTGAGTTCCTTTACAGAGTGTTGTATGTGATTTTTTTATGTAAATAATAACGCCATCATTTCGTGATTGGTTATTATGTGTATTGTAATGGTTATAGTTTTTTATGTTTTTAGGAATATAGTTATCTTTAATCCAGCATTCGCTCAAGATAAGCAAGTCAAAGTCTGAGTCAAGTTCTGTAAGTAGTATCATAAGTTCATTGAAGTTTTTGTTCATACTTCTAACGTTCATGGAAAATATTTTTAAGTTAGATTTATTTAGGGTTTTTTTAACTTCTATGGAACTATTGGTTTCAATACATTGAATCTGCGACATGTTGTAGTATTTATAGTAGTTTTAAAAATTACTATCACAATATTACACAAAACATGACTACAAACATACTCGAGGCATACCGGTTGGCAGAGGTGTAAAACATTTTTTAGCGATTAATATAAATGTAGGTAAATTTCTTGTAATTAAAATTTTTTGCTATTATAAATGTACGTAAGTTTGCTATTATTATGAAAAAAATAAAAGGTACACGGCAATTACATTTATAAAGAAGTAAATAGGTACTATGAAATATTTCAACTAAAGGTTCGATAACTCTGATAGCGGATAAACTAGTTTCGTTGATCGAATAATTAAAAACAGTACACCAAATTTGATAACTCTTTCGAATCTTGTAATTTTTAGAAAAAGATATTTTCTCACGATACGAATATTCAATAAAAATGGCGACAAAACAGAGGCGATCCGTGCCTTCTCAGTGAGCTAGAGCGCTAAGATTGAAAAATAAGACATTATTGATCTTGTTATAGCCGAATTTTTTTCAAAATAACAATTTTTTGTGTGAATATTTTTCAGTTAGTGGATCAGGCGCATCCTCAAGCTGAAAATTCTGAAAATGTTCGTACAAAAAAATTTTAATTTTGAAAAAAAAAATCTCATTTTAGTATAGAAATCAATAATGTCGTATTTTTCAATGTAGCACTATAGCTCACTGAAAAGTCACAGACCGCCACTGCTACATATTTTATATTTAAAATCTGCAAATGAATGTGTAGATTTATCTGCAAGCTTGGAATTCCCTTGCGATTCTCACATAAATCATCACGCTACTTTTAAAAGAGTTATAAATTATGACACATATTATTTTTGTTAAAATCAAAACGTGAAAATAATTTATAAGAATGAGAGAGATTACAACGGGGCTCAGATTGGCAGAACCATATGTCAAATCATTAATAACCATCATTTTCGTAAAAAAAATGGGAACAATTCCAAGTAAATAAACGGTGAAATCGTTGATCGGACTTAGAATATCGGGCTATAGTTATAACCGAGAGCGTCGACGAGCAAGGGGCATCCCCGCGCCGCGTCTGGTAGCGCCGCGACGCCCGACCCCGGCGGTCAGCGACCCGACTATACGAACGTACAAAGAATGCATTGGGATTATAGTACAGAATATTATGTATAGAGAGACGCCGCGAGTGGAACTGATTGTGTTCTGTATTTGAATTGCGAAAATCTAGTGAAATTCACAATAATTTACCTAATAATTTATAGTTTGTACTTAATACTTTATATTTTATACTATTCACTTTATAATTTACTTTTATACATTATGTTTTTATACACTACTTATTACCTTACTTTTCACCTTTTTTCTTAAATTAAATTTTACTAACATTTATACTGTTATTCTTCATGTTGTACTATTATAAGTATGTCAATTATGTTAATGGCACGTGTTATGCCGTATATATGTGTAAATAAATAAATAAATACATAAATAAATATAGAGAAATATTTCGTTTCATTTGGTGATTTTTTAAATTCGTGCTAAAGATGCATTCACTTCTTGTGTCTAATAAAAACCATTTAAAAGGTGTTTTAAAGACACAGGGCTACTGAAATTAACAATGTCCCTCTACCTATTAACGGTTCTATTACATCGGTATTATTTTCTTTCTTTTCGTGATTCTTATCCAGAAATTTGCATAGTTGAAATTTAAAAGAATTCATACTTAAAATTGCCAAAGGTCATGTGGAAAACAGCCAGGAAAACAGTTAAATGGTAACAGTTAACAGTGAAGCAAAGGGATCTCAACAAAGATAACAAAGTATAAGTAAAGTTAGGATGTACCAATGGCCTGAGTGACCCAGCAGTTAACCCTCCCTTAATAAAAAAAATCAGAGTGTGCAATTCACTCGCGATAAAGGTGAAACTAGAAAGTCGCTAGATGTCGCTTTCTTTTCTTTTGCCTGATTACTTTAAAGTGGTTTGAAGTGTGGATATTGATTTCACAAAATATAAGTGTTTATTTTTTTGGATTTTGTAGGATTCGAACATCCGTTCGCTGGATGTCTGCCTCTCTGGCCGCTGAGACTCGTCGAGCACCTTGCACGCTGCGGATTCTCGCGCCGAAGCGCGAATTTATTGCGTTATATTAGAACCGAGGACCTACCAAATAATAAATGTCAGATACGCATTTCCGTTTCATCCGAATTTCAAATCACTAACGGGGCTAAAGAAGTTACTAACCTACAGAACCTACTAATTAGAAAAGCGACGCACCCAATTATACAGATAAGTTTGTAGATCTGTAAGCACGCGTTAATTTTTTTCTCAATAAAACAAAATTGTTGAAATTCGTGTTTTAAAAAACCGAGAAATTAACAGTCCATTCTACACAACGCTCTGTGGTCGTATCAGCCCGACTGCGACCGTTGAATTTGTTGTAGTATTATGACCCGGTATATCAGCCAGTTCGTATCCTCGCTGTGTAGACTTTCCTCGCTCAAATTTAAGCGGGCTAAATCTGCCGCTCAAGTTTTGATAAGCCCCAGAATAGTTCCAGTTTTAGACGTCGAGGTGCTAGCAGCCACATACCAAACCTGACATCTACGTAAATAACATTGAATACTTTCCACCGAAATTTACATAAATGGCGTAATTTTTTAAGTATGGACTATTATAGATCGATGAGGAATTACAATGTTATTAATTGATAAAATCAATCTAAAATAGTCAGATAAGAGATTTTACAAGTTTAAGCGTCAGCCTAGCGATTCCGTATTATTTGTGAGATCGTTATTGGATAACGGACGTAATCTCCTGTCAGATTTGTGTGATTTTTATGGCTGTTATTTGCATTTTCTATGTACAACGTACATTAAATGAGTAAATAATCATGCGTACTTGCAGGAATTCGTGTTTAAATCGATCTAAACTAAAATATGTGAAGTAAAAATCATACAAATCTGACAGTAGATAACGTCCGTTATCCAATAACGATCCCACAAAAAATACGGAATCGCTAGGCTGAACAGTTTGTTTTCAGTGGTTAATTTCATTAATAGTGCACGAATCCTACAAACAAATACTATTTAAAATTCCTCCCCACAGTATATCCAAATATGACATAGGACGTGAGGGGAATTATTTTCCACAGAGCCCCCTGTGTGAAGTTATTGTAAAATAAAAAAAAATAAAAAGTGTCCTCGCACCATGCTAAAACGCTCCAGGCTCAAAAATATTTTAGGTTCATGAAATAAATTATCGTCAAAAAACATTCTCAAATATCGCGTTCTCCCGATTACAGTAGAATGCACATATATATCTCTCACCATAAATGAACCAGCCACAGTAGTTTGATTTTTTCCAAGAAAAAGAAACCCGTTCCTCTATTAATTTGAAAGCGCATTTTGTAACCTTTCTAAAACAGTTTTTACTATTCGGGTACGTTCAGAAATGTTTCATTTATAGAGCTTTAATTGTGAAGCGGTAATAACAAAAAGTTTTCGTAAAATGTCATTTCGTTTGAGACATCTTAAGCGAATATTCGCGAAAATTCGGAGGGGTTAAAATCACAGACAATCCGTTTAATACTGTTGAGATTTAGGCTTGCGACATATACATATATTAAATATGTTCCAAGCCGCGCTTAGCTTTACATTCGAACCAAGCCGAGCTTAAAATCAACCGATAAACCGGGCCTATGAAAAGCCGCCTTCCGATGCAAAAGCGCGGGAAATTAATATGACCGTGTTGAGGGGAGAATGGAATTTACACGACGCGGAGGGACGGAGGTCGGAGGACTTACACCGCTGTGTTTACGGAAGTCGGGGCGTTTGTGTTCGCGTCGCTTTAATACATTATGACATTAATACTTCGTGACAGATTTTAACGAGGAAAGAATTATTGAGGAAAAAATAATAACAATGATGTGACGTTTTCTTTTTAAGGACGGAATGAATTATGGTCAATGTCTTGTCAATTATTATTATTATTTTAATTTCTTAGGGGTGATTTTATTTTTTATTTTACTAGTTTTAAGAGTAGGGAATTAAGACATTAAAAAGACCTACTGCTGAAAGGTCGGCCGTAATCTTCCCCTATTTCTTATAAACGAGAATAAGTAACAGTGTGTAAGGTTAAAATGGAGCTCTCAGCGGTAGGACCATACAATACAGTATTAATATTCATAATTCATGAGTTTATTTTATTTTTTTTATTTTCACTACGGGAAATCGTTTTTTTCCTCGACGTCTAAGGATATGTTACCTTCGGATATCTATTGATAGTATACCATTGCAATTTGCAATAAATATGTCAATTTTAGAAGATTTCCTGTTTGGGCTAGGACCAGCAACTTTTAACGATATGCATTTTGGCCATTCTTGTCTGCTACGTAATTCCGATTGGTATTTTTCTTCTGGGGTCTTAGCATGGTCGATCGATGTAGATTTTGTCGAAAATGTCGGTAACTCGTAATCGCTCTTAAGCACGACTGCAGGCCGCAAACGAACAAACAATAGTTCACAACGATTAAGGGTTCCTAATTTATTTGACGTGAACTATTGTTTGTTCGTTAGCGGCCTGCAGTCGTGCTCGGGAGCGATGACAAATTACCGACACTTTCAATAAAACCTATATCGTTTGACCATGTTAGGGGGCCAGTTTAGCAGGGTGCACAAGTTATTTATTTTTCGTCTTTGAACACAATATTAGTGACTCTCAAACGAAAATTTTGAAACAGGAAACTTAGAAAAAGATAGGTCGTATCTGGGAATTGAATCCAGCACCATTCGACCCTCGGTTGAATTAGCCAAGTGGTTGAGCAGAGCCCCGGAAAACTAGGGTTTTGGGTTCAATTCCTCGATGCAACCGCATCTTTTTCTGATTTATCTCTTTAAATTTTGGTTTGAGATAATATTGTTTTCAATTATTAAATATTAAAATTTGAGGTTGAACTGATTAAGTTATTTAAAAAATATATAAATATATTTATTTGTCGTTCGACGCTTTGCAGGGAACCCGCTTGCAAAGCGCGACCTAGTGTTTAAGTTTAGACTTAAGGAGTTCAATACTTCGTTTGTGTGAAAGCACTATGAAACCATACATGATTTTACATCATGGCAAGCCAGAGAAAACTTTGCCTCTATATTTCATACGTTTGTTCTACTAATATTTTTGTTACACTTTTAAAGAGGAAATGGTCTCAAACCTATATATTTGACTAATACAAGTACGCCTACCACCAGAAAGAATATAATTGCAGTTTACGTATACTGAAATCAAGGAAAAAAATACGAGTCGCTTGAACGTTGCAAATTTATTTTATTTCATTTATTAACAGAAAGAAACAGTAGGATTAGATACTTTGGTTAAAAAAAAATACAATTAATAAGTATATTATATGGTCGGTACCTATTATGTGTTTCATTGTAGTACCTTATTTATGGTATGCGTATTAAGTAATTACCGGGTGATGTATGTAGTGGGAAGGTGTGAGGGTGTGTGTGTGTGTGTGTGTGTGTGTGTGTGTGAGTATGTGTGTATGTATGTATGCGCATTGAACAAATTATATTATTGACATGATGCTCTTTTTAAATTTGGGCAGGGAATCGGAGAAAATGTCGATGTTAGAATTTAGATCAATAATATTGAACATATGAAGAGCACGATTGATTGGCGAATTAGATGCTGCATTTGTCCTGTGATTAAGCGTGTGGAATTGTTCTGTATGGCGTGTACGTCTTAATGGATTGTTAAATTAAAATTAAAACTAGGGAAAGAAGTTCGGTACGGTCAATTTTATTATTTAAAATTTTGTGTATAAATGTCAAATCAGCTATTGCTAGCCTCTGTTGCAAAGTTTGAAAAAGTGTGCATTCAAAGTTATAGTTGAATTTGAAGGTAAGATATTTTATAAACTTGTTTTGAATATGTTCTATGCTATCTATGTATACTTTGTAAATGTTCAAATATAGCAGTTTTACCTTGCGAGAGCAATGTCAAAAAGGCAAAACAGCTATTAACCCAAGTTTGAAGTAAGTATAAACGGATCTAATACAAGAAGATAAATCTAAAAAAAGATTTGTCACGTAGGAAAATTGTCACGTAGGACAAAATCTATATATACCCAGATAACTTTATATTATGTAGGTTAGGCATAGCTGAGATAAATTCGTTTCGGTGGAGAAAGAGATTCCCGGCGGGACCTTATTAGGTCAGCGGAACTGAGAAGGAAAACAAAAGAGTTAATTGAACCCCGGACTGTGAAGCAAGAATAGACAAGGAGTTAATCGCCGAGGTCATTAGCGGTTCTTGGAACGGAACACAAGTCCAGTCTTCCTGCTACTCCCAGTCCCGGTCTCCTCCGGCTATAATTATTGACAAACCAAAGATTAAAGGCGGGATTTAGTATTGCGCCTTTGTTGGATGTTATTATTTATTAGGGTATAATACAGGATAGATTTATTATTTTATTATAGGAGAAAACATCAAGTCGAATCTGAATAATATTATCTGCTTTAGAGGTGTAAAGGAAATAACGTTGCAAATTCGCGAGGTGTTAATTATGGATGAGTTAAAAAATTATCTATTTAAATGTAGATGATTGTTAAAGGCGAAAATTGACATTACACTAAATAATCTAACTCTATATTTCTGTAAAAAATATTAACTGTTATAAGTCGACAAAATGACCAAACAATGGTGATTTGCTTTGTTAAAGGGTGGAAAATAAATTTCACCTAATGATTATCTGTCAACGTTTTGTTTTTCACGATTTTGATCGAAATATTATATTTTTTAATTATTTATTAACTAAGACAAAATCAACACTCAGTGATTCAAAATGAACATCTTTAATGTCTCTCTACCATTATCACAACACCCCAGTACAATTTTTTTTAAAGTATGAAACACCTCATAAGGCTGAGCCTGTTACAAGATGGCAGGAATTTAGTCTAATTTTAATATCTAGGAAATGAGTAGAAAAAATTAAATAAGAAATTAAAATAGATAAATAGAAATTAAAGAAACAAAAAGTAAAGAAATTAGAAAAGACTGTTATAATATCCTATAAATTATCTGTTCGTAGTATACGATGCCTTTGTTTGAATTGTGTGTTTTAGATTAACATTTTTTATTAGCCTTTTTTATGAAATTTGGACAAGATTATGATAATTTCTGACCATAGGTGGTATTTGTCTTCGCATCATACGGTCACGTGATCTTGTTTCATAACACTAAAAATGGCAAATTAATCATTTACTTTATAATTCTTTTTTAAAGCCCTCTAATTTCCTAAATAAATCAAAGATATTTGTTGGTATTTATGGCCCAATGGATATGGAAAATTTCGGCATCGCGGGTACCAATATTTGACGATTTTTTCTCGCATAACAACAAGAATATAACTCGTAGATTATGGCCAATTGCCCAACAATTCCGTTATTCGTTCCGTCCCATGGAAACGCAAGCTGAACAGATTGAGCCGCTAACTCTATTAATCAGCGAACACATTAAACGGCGCCTATTGTCCTTTGAAAATCATCTTGTAATAGTATTAATGGCACAGCAACGCGGATATAATTCACTTACGCATGAGAACATAACTCAGAAACAAGCAATATCATAACCGTAGAGGTGATAAAATGCGCTTCGGCAAATAAACCGACAGAGCAAAGGGGCAATAAAGCAAAACTAAATAGCATACGAGTACTTAAAAATAATTCGAAGTAACGTTGAAAGAGCGGAGTGTTGCCAGAGGAAAAAAATAACGCCTGTTAGACAGGGCGTAAGCATCACATACAAATACACTCCCCAACCCCTCATCCATTTAGCCCTCGAGCTCCCCCATTCCAGGAATTTTTCGCGGGGTTTTGTGTGTCAATGTCATATTCCCTGACCTTCGACCTACGTCATGGCGCCGTACAAAGAGCCATATATACCTACATTTGTTTACGGGCGGCTCATGAAATAGATTATTTATTACTTAGTGTGGGATTTAATCAGACTTGTCCCCGTTGAAGGGACCTTGTTTATTTATGTATTGCGATGTAGTATAGATAACAAATAATCAATGCATTAAATATAATCTATATCACGGTACGTTATGAAATACGTAATAACAAAGATATTAAGTAATAATAAAATAGTCTATAGATTGATCGACAATCACTATAAAACTGATAATAGATTCTAAACAACAACCAACCCACCAACACTTTGAATCCAAGGCAAGAGACTAAGATAATAAATATTACGTTTTAAAATTTAACGTCAAAAGTTGTGTATTGACTGATGTTTATAGTTTACTAGCTGGTACCCGGCATGCGTTGCCTTGCCATTTAATAAATAAAAGGTTTCTCCCTGCGTGTCCTTTCCAATTATTCCCTTCCCCTTCCGCCACCCCTTCCTCTCCCGCGTCCCCTTCCCCTCTGGCATTTCCACTCCGCCTCCTCCACCTTCACTCTCCACACTCCACTCCCCCTACACCCGTCCCGCGAACCCCCCTCCCGAGTTCCCTTCATCCCTCCCAGGTTCCCCTCCCTGGTTCCCCCCCCCCCACCCGCGAATCCCCTACCCGAATTCCCCTCCCTCCTCCCGCATTCCATTCAGTCCCGGTACATTCATAGAATAGAAGAACACTTCACATCAGTCAATAAACCAGTAAAATTAGATTATTACCAGACTTAGGGAACGTACCCATACTACGTGACCAATTTTTTGCAATTTTTAACCCCTCCCCCCCCCCCCCCGGTGACCAAAATCCTAAGCAAACCGCCGCTCATTTGTATGGAGCGTGACATTTTGAAGACCCCCCCCCCCCCCCCCCCCCGAAGAGGTCACGTAGTATGGGTACGTTCCCTTATTAGATTACTATAGACAAGCATTATTAGAAAAAATCATGGAACTTTATCATAACAAAATATTGGGATTTCTTTAGAAGTAAATAAATAAATTCCAGGAAAATTCACAGATCTTTCTAAGGTAACCCCTGTTTACCATGTAGTTTGCAGTGTAGTGTAAAGAATTTAGTGATATCCAAAGTCTAGCAGGACAAGCGGAAAACTAGTGAATCAAGTTTGAAATTGATTTTTTGATTATATATATATATATATTTTAATTTGAGCCTCGCTTTCGCATAAATTGAGTCCGAAGTTGGAATGTTTTAGGTAAAAAAAGACAAGAGAGAAAAAAATCTGAGATTTTTTTCCGGATTCCTGATATTATTTTAAGTGAAAAATGTACAATAATTTTTTTCTTCTTTAGCCGTGTCGGGTGACTTGGTCTGAAGAGCCAGGTTCCAACCCCACCTTCCTCTCCACCATATCCTTCTCCTACCCTTTACCTTTAGCCTCACTACATTACCCAACTGGGGATGCCATAGTCTCAATGGCTCCAGACGGGAGCATTTGCGGTACCTTTTTTATTTATTTTTTTATTTATTTAATAAATGTTACAAAAATTTCATGTTATTATGTATTCTATAAAGTTTAACAAAAAAAAATATAGATATATTATTTAATATGTCTTACACTAGGGAATACAATCCCGGTATACCGGGATTCCGAAATACATAGATCCCGCAGACATTTTGCGGGACTGATCTCGGTCGAAAATTTTGCGGGATTACAGAGAAGCGTAGTTCATACGTGTTACTCTGCGCGCGGCAGAGGTTTTGATAAAGAAGGAAATGAATTACTTCGAGTCCGGTGGATTAAATTACCTTCAATCAACTTACAATGCGCTAATGACTATTGTGCCAACCAGCGTAGAAGCTGAACGAGCTTATTCAGCCGCTGGCTACCTTGTGTCCAATATCGGAAGCCGTTTATCAGACGACACAATTAATACTTTAACTTTTTTACGAAGCTATTTCCAAAATAATGTTTAAATTTACGACGCTTATTGTACAGGAATATTGTTTATCGTGTGAAAGTTATTATTTAAATTTAAGTTGTTATGTAAATTTATGTCTTATCTTATTCTTTGCCAATTTATGACTTAAACTTTACCTATGTCTAACTAAAGCTATATTAATAAACCATTTAAAATGTCCCAAAGAACTTGTTTGATTAGGTATAAATTTAAAACTCTTAAAACAAGGTTGGTAGATCGAGGTATTAGGTCTTTATTATCCAATAAAGGTTCCCGGGGAGGCGGGAATGGGTATCGCCGCCCCGGGAACCTTTATTGGATAACCAACACCTCTGCCATAGGTCACCCCAAGTGGTTCGCTACGTTTGGTGATTTAGCAGGGGTGCCCGGGTTCATGGGGTGAGGTTTGTCTAGGTCTTGGAGGCGGATGACCAAGACACACTGAACCCCAGATTCCTACCCACCCCTTAAACCCTTTTCCTTCCCAGAACTCTCCTCTCCTTCCCTTTCCTAAAAAAAACCCTCCACATAGCATCCCCAAAGATGACATAGGCCCTGAGGAAAATTATTTTCCTCAGCGCCTCCTGTGTGGAGCTCATGTAAAAAAAAATATATATATCTGACTCCACCCTGCAGGATCCCGCAAATACCTGGATCCAGCGGGACTAAGATTGTTCAGTCCCGCAAATACCTGGATTGACATGGTCTTCCGGGATTGCATTCCCTATCTTACACCTTTTTACCTTTTTTTGAGCAAAGCTCGTGTTAAGAAGGCGGAGACAACGAATGTAGATAACAATTTTTATTTAAGGTTAAATAATATATAACTTTCATTTTTTAATATATATATATTTTTTTACATTAACTCCACACAGGAGGCCCTGAGGAAAATAATTTCCCTCAGGGCCTATGTCATCTGGGATGCTGTGTGGAGGGTCTTTTTGAGGAGAGGAAGGAATGAACATTGGTCTTGAAGAGACCCATGTTGTAGGAAGGAGGAAACACAGAGGCCGGCAAATCATTCCACAGCCGAGCTGTTGAACATAAGAACGAGTCGAAGAAACGACCCGTTCTCATGTGACTAATGTCAACTGTGTACAAATGTTGGGCACGCGTTTGGCGTGTTTCCCGACTATGCACCGGTGCCGAAGGGATCAATGATGCTAGTTCCTCGGAGCATCTTCCATTGTAATACCGGTAGAACAAGGATAGCATTCCCACCCGACGCCTGTGCTCTAAAGATTGCAATCCGTCTGTTAAGATGGGAGAATCTATCAAACGGACCGCCCGTTTCTGCACAGAGTCGAGGGTATTTTTCAGGTATTTTGGAGCTCCAGACCAGAGGTGGCTGCCAAATTCAACCGTGGGGCGCACTTGCGATTTGTACAGGGTTAGCAGCATATAAATCAAAGAATAGATAATTAACGGTAATTAACAGTAAACGAAGAAAAAATCGTATATATCATATAATATGCATCTATAGTTTTATGTATATACCCATATAACATATAATAGAAGGAATGTAACAGAATGAAGAGGAGATAAAAAAAGAAAGGAGAAAAATAAAGAAAGAAAAAGGATATCTGACATTATTATACATCTGATATTTATTATTATTACAATTGTGTTTAGAAATAAAGTATTATAAGATGTATTGATTGTAATAAGTTATATATAAAGAGCTTTTATTGATTTTTTTAAATTTTTTATAATTTGTTTCCAATCTTAAATTAACTGGTAATTGGTTAAACCATTTAACTCCAACATTATTTATAGTATTGTTGAGCTGTGGTGGTGTTACAACGCGGGACAGTCATAGAGCCAAGGATATTTGTTCTAATGCTGTTTGAAAAAGGAGTAAAGCTTTCATTATTGAAGAAATCATTGTGTATTTGTAGAATTATAATTTTTTATAAATAACATATTTACTGATGGCTCCAAATCTCCAGACTCTCCTAACTGTGGTATTGGTATTAACGTTTACCACAATAATTCTAATGAAAGAATATTTTATTCAATTTCAAACCAATTTTCAATATTTTCTGCCGAGTGCATTGCGATTATTGAATCTCTCAAATATATAATAAAAAATAATTTTGAATATTCTCTTGTTCTCTCTGACTCTCTCAGTTCCCTCAAAAAACTTAAAACCAGTCCTCTTCTTCATCCTGATGATCACTTTGTATGTCTTATTCGAGTATTGATAACCTCCATTCAAAGATCTGGAAAAACTGTCACTCTGATTTGGATTCCTGGATATGTTGGCATAGTGGGTAACGATATTGCTGATTCCTTGGCAAAACAAGGAGCGTCTAACCCTACCGTTACCCTCGTAAACCATATTCCCCTGTCTGATATTTTTTCCATCATCAAAGATAGATCCCGCAATGTTTGGACAGAGTATTGGAACATTGCTAGTCAATCCAAGGGTGCCCGCTACGCCTCAATACAAAGGACTATTACATCAAAACCGTGGTTTCAAAAATTCCCCCATTTTTCCAAAAAAGAAATTTCCTTACTTATTCGTATGAGAATCGGACATTGTTCCGTTCCTTCTAACCTTTATAAAATTCATGTGCTTGACTCCCCAGATTGTACGTTCTGTGGTCTAGATGTGGGAACTTTAGATCACATATTTTTTGATTGTCCCTCTCTAAATAAATATCCTCTCTTCTATCAAGCGTTATCAAAAATTGCCCCTCCTCCATTCAACATCTCATCTCTTCTTAGTCTGAACTCTACTCCAATCTTCCATAAAATTCTAAAATTTGCACATTTAAATAAAATTAATATATGAATTCACCTTTCCTTTCTCTGTAATTATAAATGATGGCCTAGAACACCCTTGCAGGGTGAAAGCTAGAAATAATTGAAAAAAAATATATATGAAGAGAAGGTACTTTAAAATCTTTAAATAATTTGATGGTGGGGTAATCATATGGCTTTTTTTAAATTATTTTTATAATTATTTTTGAATGATTTGATTGACCTATTCACATATAAAACTTTACTCAAAACCTCTCAGTCCTACATCAAAGCAAACATAATTAGGGTGAAAATAACTGACCTATATTATGTTTGTAACATGACAATAAATTTATTGTACTGATATAAATTTATATTACACACTAGCAGTTAAAAACCCGCTCAGCAGATTTTTGCTGCTAGGCCCTGCGGACGGCTTTTAGTTCCCCTCCCCGCTCCCGAGATCCCTTCCTCCCCCTCCCCTCCGCACCCTTCCGGGTTCCCCTTTTCCCCCTCCACCCTCCACTTTCCCCCACCCCTACCCCCCTCCACCTTCCCCTCCCCACTCTCCCTCCCCAATCCACCCTCCCGCTACCCACTCCTCCCTACTAATCCCCAAATTTTATTCGCAATCGGATGAACGGTTTAGCAAATGCATAATTCCATGATGTCAGAGCTCACTCGTATACGGAAACAATCGCGGGAATGCGCACACCAAATCCCCAAAGTTTCACGCAACCGGAAGAATGTTTTAGCAATGCATATATATATACATATATGCGGACATACATATATACATACATACATACAAACCCAGAAACAAACATATTTTGATTTATATATATATAGATCTGCATTGTGTAAAGTTTGATTATATCATGTTTGTAAAAGTCCTACGGGCGAGCAATAAACACATAAAAAAAAATGTTTTTTAGCATGTTCACGCAAATATTCAAAATACAATATCGTAATCAGTAATTCATTACTTACAACCTTGGTAAAATCAAAGTGAGTCGGGTGTTCAAAACTATTGTGAAAGTGTGAGGTAGGCCATGGACTAGCTACTAGCTAGCCGACAGTTGAAGATACGATAGTACAATATACGTGTACGTCACGTAGACTGGTACTACCTCAATACAGCCTTCCGTGCGCCTTTTGTGGCAACCTTATAATCATTATCACCAGTGTCCGCCACTCATTGTAAGGCAATAATCAAAATAACTATGAGATTGCCGAGGATTACAAAACCGAAATATTAACACCTCAAAGTAAACTTCTTAATACATATATAAAAATCTCATGTCACGGTGTTTGTGGTCGCACTCCTCCGAAACGGCTCGACCGATTTTTATGAATTTTTTTATGTATATTGGGTAGGTATACTGTCTATGAGAATAGGTTATAAAGTATATTTGACACAGCTAGGTGATTAGGGTGTCCCTATCCAGAAGAGACGAGTGGGCTGGCAAGTGGACGGTGTAGATTTGATTTGTATGCAATTTAACAGATGGCGGTGTGAGTTAATTTATCGTTGTATAAAGATTGGGTAACCATCCAGTAGATGGTGCTGTGTTTCGTTAGCAATAGCAACGCGTGGCCGGGTCAGCTAGCTATCTTCAGTACATAGTATAAAATGAAGTCGCTCAAAATGTATGAGAGCATTGATCTTTTAAACTACGCAATGGATTTTCATGCGGTTTTCACCAATAGTTAGAGTGATTCAAGAGGAAGGTTGATATGTATAATACAAGCTTATTATAGTAGAGAAAAGCCGAGAAATTCAAATATTCAATTCAGGCAGCGGGCAGCTGGCAAGCGGGTGGTGTGGATTTTATAAAGGTTGGGTAATGGCATTGTGTTTCGTTGGCCACAGCAACGTGTGGCCGGGTGTGCTAGTAATATATAAAAATGAATATTTCTTTGTTTGTCCCTTACGCGGTCCCTAAACCATTCATCCGATTGCGATGAAACTTTGGTAAGTTGTTGTGCGCACGCCCGCGATGATTTCTATACATAGTGGTGAGCTCTGGCATCATGAAATTATTTCCTATATTATTCATCCCTTTGTGGTGAATCTTTGGTGAATTGTTGTGCGCACGCCCGCGAACGTTACTACATATATTGATGAGCTCTGCCATTTATGAAATTTGAATACAAAATTACAATAGGTGGCACGCTAGCTGTTGGAAAACTGAATGTACCGGGACCGAATGTACGGAGCGTGGGAGGGGATCGCGGGACAGAGGAAGCGGGAGAGGGGAAAGGGAAGACGGAGAAGGTGGAGGGGAAAGCCTGAAGGGAAGGGGCGCGGGAGGGGAAGGGGAGGCGGAAGATGAACGGGACGAATGGGAAAGGACACGCAGGGAGAAACTATTTATTTTTTAACTGACATTGCCACGCATGTCGGGAACTCGCTAGTTATAAATAAATATAATAATCACGTGACTTATCATTGTTGAAAGGTGTTTGGTATCTGATGCACGCGCGGCAAATAATTGATGTACATAACTTACACCATGACTGTTCATATCAGGGAAACCCATCACTCAAACGTAATAACCATGAATCATAAAGTGTGCACTGTAGGAGGATTACCGTTCATAATCGAAACGTTATTTGAATTTGTAACAGCCGTGTTTAGATCTGAATGGCCAGGTTCATCCCAACCTTCCTCTACGCTTCCTTTCTCACTCCTTTTAGACTAATAAAATACTTCAATTGGGGATGATACCATAATATGGGAACCATAGCGCCACTGGTTCCAGACTAATTTGGGAGGTGGGTATGGGTACCGCCACCCCAGGTACCATTTACTGAATAACCAACACCTGTCTCATAGGTCACCCCAAGTGGTATGTTTGGTGACTTGGCAGGGGTGCCCGGGTTCATGGGGTCAGGCTTGTCCGAATCTAAGCGGCAGATGTCTCGGGATCGGGAGACTGGTTGAGGGAGATCTTTTGACCTCTCCAGCCGGACTCCCTCGGAATATTGTCTTGCACCGCAGTGGAAAGGACGGATTCATTCGTCCGTTACTCCTGGACACACTGATCGCCAGATTTCTACCCACCCCTCATATATTTTTCATTCCAAAAACTACCTCTCTTTCCTTCCCCTAAAAAGACCCTCCACACAGCATTCGCAAAGATGACATAGGCCCTGAGTGGAATTATTTTCCTTAGGGCCTTCTGTGTGGAGCTAATGTAAAAAAAAAACATTTGAGAGCAGTTAATAAATGATTAAAATATATTTTTTTGAAACAGTGTGTGAAAATCAGGCAAAGCCGGGTGTAAAGCAGGTTATTTATAAATACCATTCAAAATTGGTTAAAAGCTTTATTGGAAAATAAAAACGGAGCTGATTTTATAAAGACAGGGAAATCGAAGCAACGCTAAATAACAATATTATTGTTATTTAATAACAATATTATCGTTATGAAGCAACCAAACAATAGTCGTTTATTTTCTTGGTGTATTTACTTTTGATTTTTTTTAGCCAATTACTTTAAATACATTTCTAAAATTTTCCAACATTTAAAAAGAATTTGTTTATTTGACGAGGGATGATCAACACTATCTCTACACAGACCGGGACACTAAACCAAATCGGCCTCTTAGCTTCTATGAGATCTGCCTTTTTTGATTTATTTAAAGAAAATGTTTTAATATAATACTTGTAAAAATATGACCAGATTCAACATATAAAGAAAAAGTAAGAACACAACACAATATTTAGTCAACGGATTTACTTATATTGTTCCTACTATTTTTAAGATGCCAATGCAAATAAAAAGCGAATAAAATTGCACCACCGATCTCAAAAAAGCAAAAAAAGGGTTATTAGATTATATCTATCTGTCTGTATTTTATGCCTTTGTATAGTATTTGCTTGAAATTTTATTCTTCTGTGATATTATTCTATTTTCAATAGCGGCTTCTTGTTACACGAGGGCTGTCCGTAAAATAAGGTCTCCTAGATGCTCCCCACCACGTTGACACCTGTGTGACGCTTAGTCTCGGCGTGGCAGCCGTTTGCGATGGAGCTTCCACGTGTCGTGTAGTGTATTTGGGTGATGTCCCCGGTTTCAATCGAGTCCAAGAATTCTCCGCCATCGATGACGTAGTACTCAAAGAATTCGCATGCTGCTTCAACCCGTTTTTGTTTGTGATCTTCGGTGATCATTTTGACACCTATCTTGGGCAGACTTTGTGGTCTCCCAAATTTTATGTCAAAATATCTTCAATAGTGGTCTTACATCAGGGATCATATCACAGAGCTCCTGAACCGTCACCCATCTGCACCATTTGCGCAAGTTTTCGCACTCATACACTGTTTTACATGCACTTCAAGTAGCTGAGAATGAATTTGTACTGGAATTTTGTTCTTTGCACAAAAAAACTAATTATAGAGAGTAATTCACATCTGGCGGGTGTGGCGAGCGGAAGCTCCATCGCGAACAGCTGCCACGCCGAGACTAAGCGTCACAGAGGGTTCAACGTGGTGGAGATTTGAAAAGGAGAAACCAGGCTAGAGTTGCAGGATTGCGTGCAAAATCGTTCCTCGCGACCGCAGCACCTTGGAGACCTTATTTTACGTACACTCCTCGTATGTGTGCTTAAGTGTCCCATTGTTAAATTGACCTGCTGCAAAACTGCCTTGGCAGTTTAGGTGCATACGTATGATGGAGAATAAAAAATTGTAGAAAAAAGTTCTTTTACGAGGACCTCATAGAATTTAGGAGGGCGATTTAATTCAGTTACTTGGCCCGTGTAGAGGTGGCTTTGGATAAAGGCGGAGTTCGCCCCTCGATGAATAAATTCTGGAATAGTGGGTAGGCCTAGGTAACTCATGTTTATTATGCTCTCCTTTGATGGGAACTCCCTCGGAGCGGGAAATGGCCTTCGGCAAACAAAAACAAGGCCCTCTGTTTCGAGCCTTTCGCGGAAAAGTTCGCTACCATCAAGCAACGGGCCGAACATTCCATCCATAGTCCGTAGTCAATAGGCCGCGGTGACCGCCCAGATAGCTAGTAGCCATTCAAGGCGACTGGCTCTACACACCGGGATTTAAAAAACTTCTATGAAATGAGGAAACATTTTATGAACACCTACTTTAAAACGGCATAATATGAAATATTCAATCGTTTTGAAATGAGTATTTGAAATTATTAAGGTGTCTTGTTTCGATTTTTTTTTGGTAGAGTAATTTATTCAAAAACACGATGATTTATAAACACATGCTTTCCATGATGATACATGATGTATCTCCCTTCGGCGAAGGTAGTGATAAAATACCATCTTATTTTGTAAAAATGTGCAGCCAGGAAATATCGAAGCCCCTACTTCTGCTCTTTCATTAACGTTGAAAGAAGGCATCTTTCCAGTTATTCAGTAACATTTTGGAAAAAAAAGATAACTGTCAGATAACTGAGAATCATCACGGCTTTATGAAAAAAAATCAACTGTCTACAATCTTGCAGTATTTACTAAACACATTTTAAAATCAATGGATAAACAAATCTAAGTGAATGTTATATATATACATAAATATAACATCGATCATGGAAATTTGAAATGCTGTAAAAATTGTTAATTATTCAGGAGAGCGAAAAGAAAGATTTTTACACTTTCAAAACATCATATCTCCTGTTTTAGTAGACGTATAATTATGAAATTATGTTATAAAATAACATTGAATAGATTTTTTGTAAATTTCTTTGAATTTTTTTTTATTTTTAAAAAAAGATCCTCTTAAAATGCACGTCGTAAAAGACGCACTTATTTTGCTAATTTCGAGGACGCAGATCGAAAAAGAAAAAAATCGGAAAAAATGACACAATTAAGTAATTTTTGGATTTAGTGTCTTTGAGCATTTCAAATTTCCGCTGTCGATATATATTCTCAACGACTGTTTCAATGTTTTTCCCGATAAACCATGAAAAAGCAGTAATAATAATAACACAAAAAGTGTGCAAATTATTCAGGGGAGAGAAGTAAATCCGGAATAAAAACACAAATAGATTTATGATAAAACATCGTGCTGGTATTACGGGGACATTTCCACGTGACCAGCAGTCTACATTGACAACCTTCGTATTGAATCGACAGCATAAATATACCAAACCACCCACATCGACAGCAATACTGTGCGAGGGTAGTTCACGTGCTAATCCTGGAGCGTGCAGCAATCGGCGGATTAATCTATACACTTGTATATACAAGATAGAGCGGTTTGCATGCATTCAGTTGTTTCTATGTATTAGTTGTAAATTTCATGCAAAGAACAGTGACTACTGTCCATGAGAACGTCGGTCAATATATATTCCGATGGATGTTAACCAGCGATTCCTAAGCTTGAGTAAAAATGGTAGAATAACAAGGTTTATAATACCGGGATGGCTCTGTTGGACGAGACACAGTTGAGTAGTAAGAATGGAAAAAAGCCGACAACCGAAGTGGCTCCTATAAAATAAACTTGGAGGACGAAGGTGTATTGGGGAAACGTAAGAATAGATGGATGGATGACGTGGAGGCCACCAAAGTGTTGCCACAAGCAGTGACTGCATAGGGATCTTCAATTTAAATAATTGTAATACAAAACAAAACTACAGCCCGTGTATTTTGAATAACGACTCATTGTAGCAATTCTTGTATTCCGACTTGGACCTAATGAAATAAGGGGCGATTCGGGTTCTACGTTAAGGATAATGAATTATCCTTAACCTTAAAATTAATGACTTTAGGATCGATTCCGGTTCTATGTAAGGATATGGAACTGTGACTAGCAAACATCGCAACACATTCGCGATGCGATTACCTCCTATTGGCTATTTGCATGTCAATAGTGGACACGGACGTTTTTACCCCAGCGACGCGTGCCGTAATAAAAGAAGATTCATTCTGTTTCCGATTGCCACCGATTCAACAACTAGCGTATTGCTTCGTGTTCGCACCCCACTTCTCGATAAATAATATTATACCTATAAATGTAAATTATGGTGCTAAAATAATATTGTTTAATCAACCCATAAATATAGACTAACTTATTTTATTCATACACAATACACGTCCATTGTCCCGATAGAATAATTATATAGCAAACCGACATTTTCGTTAACTGCGATCCCAGTTCATGACAGGGAAAAAGTCGAAGGACTTATCATTAGGTAGAACTGTGAACAGTGGAAAGAACCAGCGGGAGAGTGTGCAGGAGAGGGGATGACTTTTGTAGGCTGCCAAGACTAAAGGTTGTAGCCCCGAAAACGTGTACTTCCATGCAGGTGGTGTAAACTGAACATTTATCCTAGAAACCCTAGGTGTATGACCAGCTTTACTCGCATATATTGTTAACGGGCAAATGGTCGCTCTACCCGCGGCGGCCAACAATTATTATTGTTACGCGGAGATTGAAATCACGGGCGGCGCGGGCGAACTTCTCGCTAACTAATAATCATTGTGCAACCTCCTGACATTTGGGTCGAGCTAATTCGCGTGAAAAACCAGCGCACGCCCAGTCAATTTTATTTCAATAATAATATTATTTAGAATTTTTTTTAAATGTGAATACCGCACAATAGTCGCAACTGCCCCCAACCGCATGGAGCCAGTGAGACAATTACATTTCCAATTGGGGTATGTTGTGAGGCTGAAGATAAGTGGGATAGGTCAAATCGAGCCGTTTACTATGATCTATCTTTTCATGTGACTGGCCCGCTCATTTGGAACAAACTTCCCTCAGCTCTTACTAATATCCAGAACTTGGCTGAATTCAAAAGAGCTTTAAAAACAAACTTATTTAAAAAATCATACCTTTCATGAATTTTAACTTGTTTTCAATCTACTATAATAAGCCATGTTCCCCAAGTTTCTGGTAATTGTTTGGTTTCGATTACCTCCTTACTATAGTTTTATGTGCACTCTGTTATTATTTATAAACGTACACTGCCTCTTATTCTTTATTATAATTTAGTTTTAATGATTCTTTTTGTTAATATTGTTCTTTAGGAATTGCTTTGTATATACTGTATATTCTTTGTTTCACACTGTTACTCTGTGCACTCTGATATTATTATTTCTAAACGTAAACTGCCTCCTATTCTTTATTATAATTTAGTTTTAAGAATTCTTGTTGTTAATATTGTGTTCTTTAAGAATTGCTTTGTATATACTGTATATTCTCTGTTTCACATTATTTAATCAATTTTGTATTTTGTAAGGACTCGTAAGGAACACTATAGGATTAATTTTAAGTTTATTATAACTAAGCGCACTTGAAGTGAAATATCACAAAACTGCGCTATATAAATACTACGTTATTATTATTATTATGGGAAGAGGGAGGTGGGGTAACCTGGTAATAACCTGGCTATTCAGATCTGGTCAGAAATCCATTTCAAGCAACTAAATGGTGGTTAACGCAATTCTGAATGATGGTCTTACACCAGGGTGATACTGAGAGTGGCTTCCACTGAGATACTGAAAGTATCTTTCCTTATATTATATTTAATGTAAAAGTAAATTTAGGACTTAACTTCAAAATATAAAAAATAAAATTATTACAATAAAAATAAACCGGTATTTACAAAAATAATAAAGGGATTCGAGACTCAAATCCTCCCCGGACACGAATTTAATTAAAAAGCATTAATCACGAAAAAAAATCGAATTGTCATAACTACTTTTTTTATTATAGTTCGCTACTGTATCATATTTTAATTTTTTTTATTCACTGAAATATTTATTATAATTACAATTTTACAACATTATATAACAACAATATTTGTTTGCAACAATCATGTTAGCATAGAATAAGATTCTTTATTATGTATGTTAGTAACTTAGATACGATCTAAAAATCTTAATATTCACTAACTAACATCTAACAAACTAACCATCACGCCGTTTTCCCGCAGGGGTAGGCAGAGAGGACGGACCACCAAACAACTCGGTCTTGGAACACACTCTTTGCCTCACTCACATTCATGCATTGTCTCATACATACTCTTCTATTATTCTGACTTTTGACATAGCCCGTCTCAAGTATCTGATTAACTTGATCGTGCCATGTCTTTCTCGGGCGTCCCCGACTTCTTCTACCATTCACATTTGGGTCATATATACTTTTTACACTGATTTCTTCGTTCATTCGCTCTACCTACCACCTGCTCCAAGTATTCATCATTCACAACTATATCGCACACTGTTTCGTACTCTCTCTTTCAAAAACCATGACTTTAGACTTACTTACATTCATCATTAACTCATTCATAATACATACGAGTACTTTGTTCATCATAGACACTAGAGACTATAGATCTTCCATAGTGTTAGAAATCAGCACCGCATCATCAGCATACAACAGGCAACATACTTTCAGACTACTCAATTTCGCGCCCAATCCCACTTCTTTGAATTCTTGCATACAATTATCCATGTATAGATTGAATAACGATGGTGACATTACGCAGCCTTGCTTAACACCTATTAATATTCACCATTTAAAAAAAAATCACAACTAAAATGTGACTTATCAAATGCACGCACGATAAAATAGCGAAATAAAATGGAATATCTCGACGTAAATGGATGTTTGTAATACGAATTAAAAAAAAATCTAATAACCATTGACTTTGAGTAATGTTTCCAAATATATACTTTTTATTTGCGAAAAATAATGTACCAACGGTTCGCGACAAATTTACTAGCATTTTATCCTAAACGACCTTCGCAGTCTCAAAGGCGCTTAAGGTGCCCTTTGACAGGACAGAAGAGAAAAGGCTAGACACAATAATTGCTTTTTAAATAAAACTGAATTAGAAAAAAACATAACTAACTAAATATCAAGCCGTTTATCCGCAGGGGAGGACAGAGAGGATACTCACTGCTTCACTCACATTCATACATTGTCTCATAACATATCCTTCTGCTGATATTCTGACTCTTGACATGGCCCGATCAAGTATTTGGTTGACTTGACCGAATCATGACTTCTCCGGGCGTCCACGTCTCCTTCTACTATTTAATTTTATTATTTAATGTTTGAGTTTTTACAAAAGTATAAATTTTTTAAGTGTTACACAATGATATAAATGAAAATAATATTAGCCTTTTCCTCACCATAAATATACAAGGCTCTTGTATTTGGTAAGGAAATTCTAGCTCAAAATATTAAAATCATATAAGTAAGTAATAATGAAATATTGTAAAAAAATTACAAGAAAATAAACAAGGGAAACATTTGCATATATTCCTCTTACACTCCATCCTTCGTTCATCCTCTCTATGTGCTTAAATAAGGCTTAAATTCTAAGCGTTCCTTTCTTAATCATAAACGTTGCGAATCTCCACATTTTTCATATGGTAATATACGGTTGTAGGTTGTAGATACCACACGAATGTCACAGATATATCTTTTCCTAAGAATTCGCTCTATTTTCTTCCTTCCTCCGTCAGTTCCATGCATTGCTGCCATTACATCCAGGTTGGTATCGGATCTATATTGTGGACTGTTTAGATTCTTTGGACAATTTTTAATTAACCCCAACCGTGTTCAGTCCTCCATTAACTAAATTTCCTGCTTTTAACTTTCTTCAATATCGACAACAGACTTCTTATCTCTCGTAAACATACTTCATTCAATACGCAAACTTAGCCTTTATCATTCGCAGCTTTTTTTACTTTCTCTCTCTCTCTCTCTCTCTCTCTCTCTATCAAATACCATGACTAGACTTTGAAAAAACTAAATAAAAAGTAGTTATACAATAAAAAGTAGTTAACAAAAACCTTGAACGTATTGTTCATTCAAAAACCGAGTCGTAGTCGATTGTGTTACCAGGCAAAATTCATGCTACAGAACATTGCAAATACACAAACCTCACCAAGCGTACACGGCGTAAACGTACATAAATACCTTCAGCCTCTTACTACTTACCATGAGCGCAAAAATTGATTCCTATTTTTAAGTTCGTTCCTTGGTTCCTCTTTTGATTGCTTGCAAAGTTGACCGTGTCAAGCCGTAGGTACCTGAGAGTCAAAAACTCAGACCACCAATAGACCCCTGAGAACATTGTAAAAACCACGCAAGTGAAACATCCTCCAAGTATCGCAGAACGGCCCGAGGCGTCGATTCCAAAAAACGGATTAATTCGTGTGAGCTTTTTTCGGACAAATTTGAAATAATTGAAGTTATTATACTTTCGATCACCACACTTAATTACTAATGCAGAGATTGGGGAAAAACCATTCATGTATAAATGATTTTCTAAATAAGTCTCGATGTAAAGTTGACAGCAGTGTAGTAATCTACAAAATATGTTCCTACTCTAAATTTGAAATAATTCCTAGACCTTGAGCTAATAGAAATATTAATCCACTTGAAGGTATAAAGACGTACCATCTAAATTGTCACACCATAAAATGATAGAGATAAGTTGTGGACATAGGAACAGAAGATATTGTACTGAAATTTAGAGTGCTAGTTAAAGCTTAAAAATGGCAAGAAATATATTACAATGTCGGCGTGATTCGTGATCCAAAAGTTAGACCAATCGGACGTAAATTTCAAATTTCGGAATTCGGTCTCTCAGTATAAATTCAAAACCAAATGAATGGTGATAAACGACGTCGGGCAGTATAAGAATGACGAAGTATACAATATTGATTGGCTGTCTCGATTCTCGATCTAAACGCAAAAGGTGTGTGTGTCAGATATTGGTTTCCATTGAAATCTATCATACATGGAAGGCATTTCTTTAAATGCACGTTTTATGTATTCAGAGGAAATTTAAAATACCCTTAATTTAAAAAAAAATGCGTTTTCATAGTTTCAATTATTCGGAAAATTGGGTTTCTAAATTGTATTTCTACAAAGCTAATTTCGCAGTAGGTAGTATAGGTATAAGGAAGGTTAAAAAGAGATAACTATGGTTTAATCATAACTGTTGATTCGTTTTCAACATGGTCCCGATTGTAACCATTCTCGTTAGTAGACACTGCAGTTCACGTCATAGAATAAAAATAATGCACGAGTATGAGTATGTCATTTGCAATTGCTCTATTATAAAACAAACCTCGCAATTATTATATTACTGGCGCGAATTTCCTTCAACATTGAATATGTTTAAAAACCCATCCCTTTACTAATAAACTTTTAAATTTTACACAACTATTATTAATGATTGTTTATGATATTAGATTAATAAACAAACAAACACTTATAAACAAACTATAAACACTATAAACAAACACTTATTAATGATATATTAATGATTGTTAATGATATATTAATGATATTACCATATATCAATTATTGTTTATCAGTTGTGTTTAATGCATAGTCTAATCTAAACCAGGACCGATAAGATTGTAGTTGTATTGTAATAAATGATTGCGCAGTAACAATGGTTGCACAATGTTGCACAATTGTTGTGAAATTTAAGGGCTCGCAAAATTCACGAGAAAGAAATAAGTTTTTTGTTACCATAATTCTATATTTTCAAACGGCTTTTAAAATTTGGTAAAAAAAACTTTTTTTTTGGATTCATCGCGCTTTGAAACTTCTTACCCAGCGATCGGATCAACCGCGCTACTAGCTCTATTTTCAAATATCTTAAAACTTATAAAAAAAAAGGTTGAACCATCCTACCCAGTGATCGGAAACAACCAACCGCGCTACCTACACGGCCAAATGCAGAGTTGGTAAGGCCGACATTTTTTTCGAATAAGGTGCTTTAATTGAATGCAAAGTCACCGACAACGAGTTTATTTTCCGAGTTTCTCCCGATTGGATGTCGGGAAGTGGATTAATTTTCACTTCCAAGACGCCACTTCATTCATATCAAGAAACAAGAAAACAAAAGTGACATTCAAACAGACGTATGTAGGTATTTAAAAACGGCAACAGTTAATTATGAACTGGAAGTTAAAAGGAGCTATTTTTCCGCAACAAGGTTTTGATTTTCAAACTCCAACCTTTGTTTGCAAGTACTGAATATAAAACATAATAAAATATTAATTGAATTGAAGGAAGCAAATTAAGTGCGCTTCACAATCTTGATTAAACAGCAATATAAGACGAATCGAGATCGTAATTCGAAAAACTGTACTTCAGTAAATAAATATAATAATATTGGCCTCCGTGGTCGAGGTCTTGACTCACAATCCGAAGGTCGCGGGACGAATCCCGGCGTGCGCAAATAAATTTTATTTGATTAATTTGTATTATTTCACGATTAATTCATTTAAAAAATAATACATAGTATATTTGCGGCACGTTTCAGAGTGGAAGATACTGTCAGTATTACCCTGGTGTAAGACCACCTTTCAGAATTTAAACGTTGCTTGAAATGGCTTTAGCATTGTTTAGTGACCAGATCTAAATAGCCAGGTACTTCCCCACCTTCCTCTACGCAACTCTCATCCCCTTACCCTCCCCACTACCTTCAGCCTCATAACATACCCCAATTGGGGATGCCATAATTTCACTGGCTCCAAACGGGAGCCGCAGAGACTAACGAGGTAATCACATAAATTAAAAAACTGAAAAATACTAACAATAAACTTTTTTATTTAGAAAATCAGTGAAACTACAAAGACACCCTCAATTTGCATTACAAACAAGGGAAATGAAGTTTACTAGATTATAAATAATGCTACATTATTAATTAATTTACTATTGTGGGGAAATTATTTAGCCCATAGACAAGCTGTAGTATTAAATTATTTCTTTGTTTGTATAAATTTCTATTAGCCAGCGTTTAATGAAATGATACCTTCGCGGCCACATCCAACCTTCAAGCCGCCATTTAATTAAATGTAAAAGCGATAAAGCTAATTTTGCAACAAGAGAAAATAGCAGACATTAATCTTGACGACAATTACCCATTCTCAGTTCTCGAGATACAAAATGACACACTTTCCAATTCCACAATTCCATTACGGCGGCCGACGAAAATAAGAAAAGTCACAATCGGCAGCTGTCAGTTGCGGCAGAAATTGGCGCGAAATTATCCCGCCAAAACCGAGCCGGCCGGCCCGAGTTTACTTTCGCTAAACCTTGAAAGTCGGCATTTAACGATGGCCGCCATGTTGGAATGTTAAACCTCAAAACTTCGGATCGAGTTTCACGCAAAACTTCGGTGCGTAATATTACGCAAGGGAAACGTGTGTGTAATATCTTCACTCAGAAACATCCGCCAATATTGGAAAATACTAAATAATAACATTATTGCTGCATCTTTTCGCCAATATCAATATGAATATTAAATAGATAATATTTACAACAAAGAACAACGTTTTGCAAGTCGAATTCGAACCAATGTAAGAAGTAAGTTTGAATACATATAGATATACCAACCAAATGAAGGTTAATTCAATTAAAAAAAGACGCGAACCTTAATTTTTAATGAGAACAAAACATACATGCCTACGTTAAACGTTCGGGTAATTTAACGACATCTGCTTCGTGGCAGTGCGCAAGCGTGATTACGTTTTTGGCGGGAACATTGACCCGCAATGGCCGCGGGCCTTTTGGCGCGAAAATTACCCAGGTACCTCGGAGCTTTGCATACGTTACACAGATGGCGCTGATGTGTTATAAAGCACCGCGGAGAATTAAATTTTCGATATTATGATATCGCAATAATTACGTTTTTTCACCGACAGGATTGAATCACATTAGCGCATGAATATAATAAATTAATTTAAATAAACATTACCGCGGCGCTTGTGTTTAGCATTCACGCAGAACATTCTGTAAATTTAATGAGGGAATCGTTGTTGGATGCCTTGAGGGAAATTCTAAACAACATTCACTAAGATTTTCCACTACCACCTCTCTATACAATTAAATTTATATTGAATTTCTCGCTAAATGTTGGTAGGTACCTACCCAACAGTTATGCTATGATATGCTGATATAAAATGATATATAATGATGTATTCATGTGAACACATAAATTTATTTTATTTATTACAAAAAAAATAACATTTCAAATTTTAACAATACGAAAAATTATATACTATTTTTTTAATAATTATTCTACTTCTCCATAAGTTCTATAAGTTGACCTCCAGTAACTCGTGGTTATGGGAGGAGTATTTACATAAATAAAGAAAATATTTTAAAAATATTTTCATCTTTATGAGTAAAACCTCAAAATGTAGATAATATTTAATTAAATGAAGACAATATTAGTGAAACTCGATCGAAAATCTGGAGATAGAAAAAGATATAGGCACTTCTGGGACTCAAACCAAAACCTCCTAGATCACAAGGCCAGGAAACTCATTCACATCAGCCTCCTAACTTGTATGGGATCCCACAAAAATTATCATTTTACATATTTTTTCTATTTATTCTCATTTATTTAATTATTTAAAAATATTTTAGTTATTTAAAAAAAAAAAATTAAATAATTTTTTTGGAAGTTTTCATACAAGTTAGAAGGCTGATCGCATTCGGAGTCCCGGCCTTGTGATCTAGGAGGTTTTGCTCGAACCCGAGTCCCAGAGGTACCAATATCTTTTTATGATTTTTCTGTCTCCAGATTATCGATTGAGTTTCGCTAATATTGTCTTCATTTAATGAGTAAATAATGCTTAAAAGGCGATATGAAACAGTTATTAAATAACTGGTAAAATAATAAAAACAAACAAACTAATAAATAATAACAAACATGATTCAACGTAAATAATTTTACAAAAATAGTTTTATAAAAACAATAACAATACCCTTTTTTTAAATGCTAGATAGCATATTAAGGGTACAATATATCTAAGGGTCGACCGAGATCTCGGTCTCGGTCTCGGCATTCTCGGCCACAAATTCTACCGAGAACTCTGTCTCGGTTCTCGGCGAAAAATCGCCGAGATTCTCGGTCATAACCGAGACCGTTTTAAGTAGGTACGGTATAGGGATTCAAATCTACCGCGCGGCGCCACATTCATCACTTGGTGTCAGTGCATGAGAGAGCTGTCGATGTTATTTCGATTTAATGTATTTACTCTGTAGGTGAAGTATGCAAAAATAGCGAATTTTCATTTTTTTCTCAATTTATCTATTCTCGGTCTCGGCCGAGATTTTAATTTAGTCTCGGTCTCGGTCTCGGCCGAGAACGAAAAACCTGTCTCGGTCGACCCTTAAATATAAATATCATTACCCAATTTCAGGGAGTTGATTTGCTTTTTGAATTGTTCATGTATCAAAGTTTTGGTTACATTAATTTTGTTTTTAGACAATAATGTATCGTACCATCTCACACCTAAATACAAGAAGCGGTGCTGGTTTATGGTCGTTCTTAGCATTGATATTTGTTTAGAATCTATTGCGAGGGGTGAATTTTATTTATGTAATATTCTTTACACATTTGACATAAGGCGTTTCTTTTATACAATTCTATGATAGATGGTATATTAAATACTCGAAATATTTCTAAAATGGAGAGTTCGTATGGTTTCCTAAGGATAATTTTAATAATTATTCTATAATTGTAATAATGGGCTGTAAGGTAGCTTTAAAGCTTTAACTTTTAGCTCCCCCATCTAATAATGCCATACTTAGGGATGATTTAATTGAGGAATATTTGCTTAGGTATTTTTCTCCGTAAAGCGCTCAAGAGGAATAGACGTAATTTCGTTTGCATTATCCATATGCCAATAGATTACCTTCCTAGAATATAACACCCTTGAGGCGATTTAACCTTCTATTAATTGTAGGTACCTCCATCTAATGTCATAACTTCAATATGGGTTATGGACCACCAAACTGCTTTAATAGGATTGAGGCAAATACTAACTTTTTCAATATAGTCTGGATAGCAGTGGCGTGTAATGATTTTTATTGGGAAAATATTTAAGAATATTTTTACAACCAAAGCTACAAGATTTATAACTCATTGGGTTTATTCTGCAGCAGAAATAAAATAACAGTTTTTGATACCAATTTCATTTGTTTAAAATTTTTACTTAGTATAAATATACTTATCGTTTGTGCAAGCAGACCAGATAATCGGATTATAAATTTTATAATTTTTTACATTGGGGTCATCCATTAATCACGTGAGGCTAGAAAAAGGGGGGGGGGGGGGAAATCACGAAATATCACAAGGAAGGGGGGGGGGGATATAATGAGATATCAAGTGAATTTATTTTTCATTGAACGTACGATTTCGACACCAAATGCCAGTCAAAAACAACCTGCAACCTTAATGTCTGTCTGGAAATTTTTATCACGATGCTTAATTTTCCAAAATTTAATCAGATTATACCTGTATTTAAAGATAATATTCTGAAAATTTCAACATACTTTGTACTAAAAAAAATACACGTGATTTAGGGTATAGAGGGGTAGTCTAAAACTTCACCACGTATCACCAGGGGGGGGGGGGGTGGGTTAAAAAGTTGCTAAAAAACATCACGTAATTAATGGACGACCGCTTAGCTCCACACTGGAGGCTCCGACGAAAATAAATTTTCCTCAGGGCCTATGTCATCTTAGGGGATGCTGTGAGGGGGGTCTTTTTAAGCAAAAGGGAGGAGAAAGCTCTGGGAAGGAAAAAGGTATGATGGGCGGGAAGGAATCTGGGGATCACATAAGGTAGGCAGAATTCCTAGAGAAACCTCACCTCATAAACCCGGACACCTCTTCTAAGTCACCAAACGTAAAATCGCAAACTATTTGTTTCCAAATTCAAGAAAACTAACCAAAGGTCATACGCCACTGCTTAAAGAGGTAACCTTTCATGACTTTACTAGGCTACAAGCCATTATTTTTGCAGTAAAACTCTCTTTAAAACGACAATGTGTTGTTAAAATGCGAAATTAATAACAAGACTGAAAATGTCAAGTGCGTAAGGGCAAATTACAAATGCGTGCAATACGCATACAAATAATCACTAATTAAATAGATAACTTTACAATATTCTGATAGGTTAGTATGTAAACCTTATAGTAAATTATGAACAATCGGTTTGTATAGCAAAATTATGCTTGATACGACCTTCGCTTTTAGCACTGCTACAACAATGTAAGCAATGTTTATCATTTATCACCTATTCGGCGGTGAAGATCTTCTTATTACCAATGAATCAACTAAAAGTGTTATTACCATCCCAACTAGACCATGACCTAAATACTGACGAGAAATAGATTATTTAATTACGGAGTTGATAAAGATATTGTTAAATCAAAAAAGGCCACATTAAGATTTAATACAAATAAACCTAACACTCACTCCGGTTACATTTTTAGTACACTTTACCAAATTAAAACTGTTTTAAGGAAACCTAGATGTTTTCTTGGTGTTAATAATAATATATCGCATCCCAAAAGTTGTTAGAATGTAAATTATTTTCAAAATATTCATTGGAAATCCTCAATCAAGGTACATACAAAGGCCAAGGAGTTTCGCAGAAATTTAGTGGTCATGTGGCGACACATCATTATCAACTTCGCCATCAAAAGAAGACACGAGAAACATCTAATATTCGCGCGGCGCCGGCAATTGCCTAGGTACCTACCGTACCTGCCGGTGTACTTTGCTCACCTGCCGTGGCCGTCTCGTCGATTAATAATATCGCCACCGCCTAGAAAGGTCTGGAGTTTATAAGCCGCCTGAATATTCAGCACCGGGTATGTTCGAGTACCTTCTAGTGTACACATTGCCGGCGAATGGAACATTAACATTACTCCACCGGTCGCGCTGGTATATATAAAGCGACTAAACTCGCCGCTCGCTCAGTCAGTATCAGACCACCAATCGGTCAACATCTCAGCATGTAATGATCTCCGCACAAGTGCTCCTGCATGGCATCTCTACACATTCAGGGCAGCTTCCGCGAGGACTCCTTCACGTCTCAGCTACAAGGCCCATCGTGTCTTCAGCTCCTGAGAACAGCTACATCCCGCGACTTATAAGGTTTGAAGCCACCTTCAGCCAAGGGATCAGCTCACCATTTCATGGCACCCGAAGCCCCACCGTGCTTCGCTGCCATGGAAACACGCTCCGCCTCGCCAGGACTACCTGCTGGTGGCTCAGCTCACCGAGCCACTCACCGTTCATCTCCGCGACTCAAAGCGTCGAGCAACGGCCTGGAAGATAGGTCATCTCCACCGCCAAGGTTTTGAGCAACTTGCTGACCTTCACCACACCATCTCCATCTCCTCCGAGCGCCTGCAGCATCTCATCACGACACTCCGCATTACATCATGTTACCGTTTTACCGACCTCGCAACGTAGAACAATAAACGACTGACTCACTACACCGACTGACGCCTTTTATTTCTCGTCCCGTCTCTGCCGATACGGCCCGCTCCCTCAGTCATAAATGGTTATTCAGCTCCATTTGTTTTTTTTACATTTTAAAGGTAAACGCCGATTCTAGGTGCGTTTCAGCTTTCAATCAAATCAAAAGCTGACGAGAGAGTATGATAGTTGTCCTCTTCTGGAGATCACAATTTGTTCAAAAGCGAAAATAGACTTAGAATCTGAATTTAACGGGAGTCTATTTTTAACTGTCCAAAAAATGGGGCCAAATGGCCATTTGATGTCAATTTAAATGAGGAGCATAATTTAAAAAAGTTTAATTATATAGTATTTTTTGTATAATTAATAAAAAAATAAAATACTTATTTTTTATTTATTTATTTTATTTATTATAAAATACATTCAGTATACGGAAGCTTTGACTGTCCAACTAGGAAGGTCTCCCGTTCTAGGACAGTCAAATTGACATATTCATATTAGGTTGGTAGATACATTATCATTCATAAAATATTAAGTAAAGTTAAGCTTCACAATGTGCATTTACAATAATTATACAGTGTAGTAATAGGTTCTGGAATCAATTAATTAACAAGAAAAAGTGTATTCGAAGTGATTAAATACGAAAAAAAGTAAGTAAAAGAAAAATAAAAAGAAAAGAAAAATTTTGGAAACAAAAGATATGTAAAGGTGCTCGTAATACAAAATTATCAAATAACATTTTTTAATAATATTTCTGACTCTGTCCTGCCTAAATCTTGTAACCATCTTGTGATTTTTTTACCGAAGGATGACACTTCCCACAGTTTTAGTTGTGAAGGGATTTTGTTATATAATTTCGGTCCCAGGTATGAGAATATCATTCGATAAGCTGCTGTGTTGCTTGTTGGAATAGAAAGGTCATTTCTGCCCTTACTTCTGGTTTGATGTTTGTGTTCGACTTTTTTCATTTTATTTTATTTTTATGAGCATAAATTATTATCTTTTTAATGTAACACTGTCGAACATCTAGTACATTAAATTCCCTGAAGAGAGCGTCGCTCGAATATCTGAAAAGTTTCTTCATTATAACAGGTAAAATAAACAAAAAATTTAACCAAACAAAAACGACTTAAAAAAATGCACTAAAAAGTAAAAAAATAATTTCGTATTCTTCTACAACTTAATAATCAACTTACTTTTTCTACTCGTCAATATGTAGGTACGATTGTTATTTTTGGAGTCCGTGTCAGCCAGTTTGTGACTACATACATAGTTATAGGTGAGATGTGCTTGTGTCGCACGTGCCACTTGACGAGGCGAGAAGCGAGAGGCGAGAGCGGGGCCGGGGCGGGAGGGGAGCTGTCAAGTAAACACGCCGGGTCGGGTACCTTGGCTGACACCGACTCCAAAAATAACAATCGTACCTACATATTGATGAGTAGAAAAAGTAAGTTGATTATTAAGTTGTAGAAGAATACGAAATAATTTTTTTACTTTTTAGTACATTTTTTTAAGTCGTTTTTTTGTTTTGTTAAATTTTTTGTTTATTTTTAGATTTTTAGTGAATCTGAAGTACACTAACTAATTTGTCGGAATATGGGTAGACCTACTAAACGTGCTACTCATATGAGACAGACATTACTTGACCGTAACGACGTTACGGTAGGTGACTCAAAGATCCAGATAGCCTATATCTACCGGATCTGCCCTGATGATGGACACTGCAACGCTGTCCGAAACGTTGGCTAAAGAAGGAGGTAGCACAACACGGCATAACACCCCAAAAACAAATAACAAAAATACTTTTGGCCGTGAAAATCTAAAAACGTATCAGCCTATAAAAGATTCGGCCGAGTATCGTTAATTTGCTCCTAAGAATTGAAGAGTTCCGTTACTTTGTCATGGATCACATAATCAGAACCTAACCGAACTCTCATAAAACTATCTTTGAAGTACATCCTTTCCAATAAAAAAAGAATCATCGAAATCGGTTGGCGTGATATTGAGTTATTCGTCCATTTGTCGCGCACATACTTTGCATATTTAAGACTTATATGGTTTTTTCATGGATGCCATTGTCAGAACCGGACCAAATTGAAATGGGACCACATGGGAAGCACCAGCTTTCAAATAAAAAAGAATCATCAATATCGGTTCACCCAGTCGAAAGTTCTGATATAACAAACATAAAAAAATAAAAATACAGTCGAATTGAGAACCTCCTCCTTTTCGAAGTCGTTTAAAAATAGATTTCTGTGCCTTCAATAACGAGTCTAATGTTGTTTTCCCTGCACCCCCCCCCCCCGGCCCCCCACCCAATACATCCGCAAGTTATGATCGAATTGCATAGTCCCGTAATATATATTTTTTAAGTAGTGTGTTTTTAAAATTTCCCACAATGAAATAAATAAATACATAAATATCTAAATCAATTTTGCAGTAATACGTGCTTCTCACATTTGATAAAAAGTGGGTGGGTATTTGTGCCTTCTTATCAAGGAAATTTTTTTTATTCGTAAATGTATTATATCATAATTTGATATTTGATCACTGAAACAAAATATTTTTCAAAATTATTAATTCCAAAAACGTCGTAGAAGGGCATACATTAATCTCGTGAAAAGTTTTTCTTCCAATCTAGACCCCCCCCCCCCACCCCTTGGTGAGATAAATTAGGGCCACTTCGTTTTTTCTTTTCAAGTAACGTGAGCTTTTGCTGGCCCCTCGCCCCTCTTTTGAGCTCACGTAATTAATGTATGCCTCCTAGCCGAATTCGAAATACAATAAATATGTCATATAGCCCAATCATGGATTTGTTTCCCTACCCACCCACTCTACACTAATACCTACCCACCCAATCTACATTATTAACTAACAACGGCTCCACCCCTACCATAATAAAACATTGTTCTAAACTGTCAAATTAGTATAAGCTTTCCCTGACGAAGGAACGTTTGTTCCGAAACCGGTCGGATTTGCACATTTTATAAGTGGTTTATACAAAGTTGCATTGTTTCATTTTATTATAATGGATAACCACAAAGTAATAGCTACATTCAAAAATATACAATAAATATTATTCATAAAATGGGTTGTTTAAAAAAATTATTCATCAAATGTTTTCACGATCTGTGAAAGTTTTAGTGTTTTCTGAAGAAACTGGCATATAATGATATGATAACAGAACTTGCACTGAACGTGAAGATTAACTTAAAAAAAAAAATTATGAATATAATACATATTCATTATAATACATATTATAATTTTTTTAAACAATCCGTCCTAAGTACACATAAACTATAAAAACAGACCTTTTTCTATATTACTTTTTAAAATGAAGCATTTTGGCATGCCATTCCAATAACCTCTCCATTTTTGTGCTATAAAGTATCGAAATTAAAAATGGTAATTCACACAGTAAAACAAATTACGTAGGTAGGTACCTACTGAATTATTATATACAGCGAAAAATCTGAATAAAAGCACAAATATAACGTTGCCAACATATCTATTGCAATTTTCCTCATAACGCTTTATAAGCAGACAAAAGTAATGGATTACGTAATCCAAATTTGTATATATATATATATATATATATATATATATATATATATATATATATATATATATATGTCTGAAACAACTGTCAACATTTCCTAACTAGTTTTTAATAAACGTTCCCAGCCCATCATCTACGGTAACAGACCACGTACCACGTGCACACGCGTAATAATATTATTATCATTTTTTTATTTGTCTTCCGGGCGCATGACATTCAACTTGACCGTACCGCTTCCTCGCTCTGACTCTGTCTATAAAGCAGGCCGGTCACTCGCACAACAACCTTCAAAACGGTTTTCTCTTTCTGTAACACGGAAAACATAACATCGATAAACGTTTTCCGTCTCGCTCGGACATTTATTTGAAGTAAAAAAGTTCAAGTGCGTTATAAGTTATTGCTCCCACTTAATTAATTAATTAGAAAATGGCGCACAACAATGAGGAGAATGACATTTACACGCCGAAAGAATTGACAAAATTATATAAGTTTGGTGAATAAATTAACAAATATATTATTTGATAAACGAATCGATAACGTAATACTGTTGATATTTGAATACCAGTTTTCGGCTGCTTTAGATGTCGGAAGCTGTGGGAACACCTAATGCGCAGTAAAACGCCAACTTACCGAACACAGGTTCCGGAGTCTTCACAACCAAAATAGTTCACAAGATTAAAGAAATCATGCAGATAAATCGATTTTTAAACAACAATAGCATAAACTATAGGAATAGTATGTACGTAAAAGCTTTAAGAGCGTTTAACCAGCCAGCGGCCGAAAATCTACTCGTTCTCAGCGGTAAGGCTCTCGACTCGCACACTGGAGGTCGCGGATCGAATCCCGGCGTGGCAATAAAATTTTATTTGATTAATTTGTGTTATTTCACAATTTATTAATTTAAAATAATATATATTATATTTGCGGCACGTTCCAGAGTGGAAGATACTCTCAGTATCGCCCTGGTGTAAGACCACCATTCAGAATTGAAACGTTGCTTGAAATAGCATCAGCCGTGTTTGGTGACCAGATCTGAATAGCCAGGTACTTCCCCACCTTCCTCTTCCCTATCTCCTTTCCCTCCCCACTACCTTCAGCCTCACAACATAACCCAATTGGGGATGCCATAGTCTCACTGGCTTCAGACGGGAGCAGTTGGGACGGTATTCGTAGTTGTGCGGTATTCGTATAAAAAAGGGCAGTTACAATGAGAAATATTAATTATTCTCCGTACCAGCTTTTTAAAATTATAACTCAATTTGCTTTAATTTATACCTACATCCAAAAATGCTGAAAGGCGTGATGATAAAACTATTAAAATTATGTACTTTTTGTAATTATTTTTTGATCATAAGTATTTGTCATTTTTCAATAATGTCTAAGCAAAATAAGAATGTAAAAAATCTGAAATATACTAGTTTGTAAGTGCGCAAATAAATATACAAACGGCCCAATTTTCGTTAAGAAACACATGTACGTATATATTTTTTAATGATTTTATTTAAATTAAATTTAAATTCTTAAACATACATTTACCAGATAATGTATTGATTTATTTTGCTGCATGATTATATGATTGAAATGGGTGTTTCATCATGGGTGTTGTATAATACAAGATCTTTTTTGAAAATTTAACAAATCTGCCAACGACCTATGGTATAACCTTATTATACTAAAAATAAACATTTTTTCTCAAAATTTCGAACAATCTTTCGAAATCAATTTATAATTTTTTGTGGAAAAGAGTCAATACGTCTAAAACCTGATTTAAAAATGACATATTTCTGGTTTTCTCTGGTTATACCCTCTTAATAAGCCTTAATGTTCCCGGAAGGGCGAGTTCCCGGATTTGCAGCTTGAGATTGCAGGATTGAGGGGAACGATTAAGAACTCCAGAAATATCAGCGTAGAAGAATATTGGAGAAAGATATTGGCTCCCAAAATCTCAGATCTGATGGACCAATAAGAGCTCAATTTTATTTAAAAAAATATTATATATGTGTATTACGCTGCATACTTATTATAATATTTATAATCATATTACTCTCTTTTGCCACATTTTATTTTTCTTTCTTTCCTCTTTTTCTTTGGTTTTAGTTTTTATTTTTAGTTTTGACTTTGTTCTGTCTTTACAAATATTATTAATACCTAAGTTTTTACTATATGTACTCATACTCTCTACGGGTCTGGAATTAAGACCAGCATTATTATTATTTAATTTAGGTGTCCCAACAAACAGGTACACAAAAAGTACCTAATTACTTTTAATTGCAGATCGCAGTACTTCGAATGACCGGGATGTGTTGCTTCACAAAATTTGAATAATTCATCAAATTTTAAAGCTAACAATCAAGCTCTTTCTTGAGAGTCTCAAGGAAGGCATGCGATTTTACTTACTACTGCAGTATTCGAGTTCTGTTATTATCCGAGTAGTTAGTGAGAAACAACCTGCCCATGATGAAATAATAACAGCACTTGAAAAGAACTTTCATAGAATTAGAATTTATTAGTTTGTGATTCATAATAGATATTTTTTTCATCATAGTATCACGTATTAAGATCAATATAAATTTAGGATCTGCCTATTACCAAAACGTGAATATACTGAACATTAGTGTGCTTCAATAAAGAAGAAATGTGTGAATTATGAGTGAATTATGAGGAAATTTTGGAGTGTTCCCCCTCTCCTGAGCGAAAAGAAAACTCACAATCGTAAAAGAGGGGGGGAGGGGGGTTAAGATTTATCTAAAGATATTATAGAGAAAGTTAGATGGGAGGTCAGAGGAAAAACCAAAATAAAACTTCTTCTTAATATCTTCAAAGTGACTATCAATTATATATTATTTTTTAATTGATAAACTAACGTTTTAGACAAGATTTTTATGCATAGCACAAAGGGTACCAATTTTTATAAGCAATAATAATAGATGATTGTTTCAGGCTGATAATTATTGCTTATAATAATCAATTATATGTTTCAAAGAAAGTCAAAGCAATTCTAGACCAATTTTACATGAGTTCATCCATTTTTTGCACTAGTCAATTTGTGTTCAATCATCGAGTTCATATTATGCAATTAAAGCATTTGGATGACGCAGCATTGATGACAATGCAGTGCAAATTTCACCTGCGGCGCTAGCTCTCTCCGCTGCATTGTTCAAATACATTACTTATGAACGAAAGTAATAGTATAATATTTTCGCCCGTGGCATTTACTTTCAACGTAATGAATTCATTACGGACACATGATAGCAATGCGAATAGTTAAGTTGATTTTATAAGTACCTACGCACCGAACCTAAATTCACAATAATCTAATCATCTATTTATACAAGGTAGAGCAAAAGTCATCACCCTATCGGAAGATGCCATAATTTTTGCAATTGGCGGCAAATGTCAGTTCTGCTTTGACATTTGTGATGTCAACAGATACAAAATACACGCCAAAAAGACATGAATCGCTATACTCTCAAGGACGCGAAATTTTTTTTTAAAATGAATTTTCGGGTGGCTTAATCTCTCGTTTTGGTGATTTTCACTGGCCGGCAAGATCGCCCGATTTAAGCTAAGCGTCCACCTTTCGGCAGCGATCGCATTTGCCACCGCAACTATCAGCAATCGGATTGCGGCGGTGATTGCTGATGATAGCCACTTCATTCGGTCGTGCGAAATGTGTCTATGACATAATGGAGGAAAGTGAAGAAAAACAATTCGTCATCGCTTCTGTGTTAGCAGAAGAGGAAGAAATGCAAAAAAATCTAAAAAAAGGAAACATTAAATCTGGACACACAACATATTCAAGAAAAGATCACAATATGGAGAATTTGAAACATTATTTCCTGATTTGTTAAACGATGACGCCAAGTTCTTCCAATATTTTCGTATGTCTCAAGCTAAATTCACTTTTCTTGTTGACATTCTGAAACCACATTTATTAAGACAGAATACAAAATTCAGGGAGGCTATAGGACCAGAAGAAAGGCTTGCTGTGTGTTTAAGATAAGGTATTTATTGCGCGGGGTGCGTCCACCTGACCGGCATTCCGAATGACGTCATTCGCACGCATCGCAAAAGTTACCTCTCGAAGCAACGGCGCACAGTGATTCGTTTCATACAATGCTAGACGCTAAAACTCTTACACATGATTAAATTATTTTTAACCCTCTATTGAGGTGAGTCAATACTAATTTTATGAAAATTAGTGTTAAAAATGATTAAAAAAATTCTTATCATTTTTTTAAAATAATTTTTAAATAATGTATGAATAGAGTATTTGAGGTTTATAATAAAATAATTATATGTAAAAAGTAAAAAAGTGTAATTTGATTGTAATATATTGCTAAAATTACTGTCCATTTTCTGCTTATATTCAAAGATATAAGCCTTATTTGGTTTTTCAACTTTTTTTCACCACTTGCACTGGTGGCTTACTTAATTTTTTTTTAAACATTCCCTCAAGGTTTTCTTTCTTCGGCAAACACTTCCATGTCACGAACAATTCCAGCCTGGAAATTTCGTATGTGGTTCCTGTAAAATGAAAAAATAATAATAATGTGGATTCTTGTGGGTTAATATCGAAACTGATATGAATAGAATATTAGTTGCACTATTTAAAAAAAAAAGAAAATTATCTTGCTATTTTGATATACTCTCTGAGATAAACTCTCGAGAAGTTAGAAATTTAATATTTTTTAGGCCGAAAAAAACACAAAACTTATTTATTATTTAAAAAACAACCAAAATTATTTACACTAAAGTATTAAGAAAAAAATTTAAAACATACCTTCCAAAGTAGCCAACATTTTACAGAACCAAAAAAAAATCACCTTTTAAACTTAGTGCACAATTTTAAACGTCGAGCTGCGACAAGCGAATAAATGCAAATGATAATTTCAAAACACATTATTCGACTTTAGGCCTCTGGTATGAGTCAATGCGTGCACTAATCACCCCAATTAAGCATGCTTTTATTATCCCGTCTATCTGGTCATTGTTTGGGAATTCAAAAACGACTTATTAGCGTCTAGCTTGTATGAAACGAATCACTGTGCGGCACGGCGTCGGCATTGCCGATGAGCAGATACGAGCGATCCGTACGATGCGGATTGGTGAACGCACTTGTGTGACTTTCTATACAAAGAATACTACGATCCGTTTGATGCGATGCGTCCGATGCGTACGATGCCGAAAGGTGGACGCTTCTTTTTGTGGGGTTTCTTGAAGTCACGAGTCTGTGTAAAAAAGCATCAATTTCTTGAAGCCCTCAAATAGAATATCCGTGAAGAATGCAGAATCTATCGCCGGAAGTTCTCGAAAAAGTGATGGAAAATGCCATAAATCGGGCCAGTGGTCTGACGGTGGCCACTTGGCCGATATCATTTTCTCGACAATGGAAAAAAATTAAGACATCAAATAAATACAAGGCCGAGGACATAAAAATAAAAATTTTAAAAAATATTACTTAAAACAAAAATAAAAGTTGGAGTAAATGGAGTAAAAAGATCGGAGAACAAAAATTAGTGATTTCTTGCCAAAAAAAAGAAGATGCAGAAAAATTAACCGAAGAGATAAATAAAGTAATTGGAAAAGAAGTATCGGCCGAAGAAATAAAAAAAACGGAAACCGTGCTTAATGTTGAAAAGGCTGCAATGCCAATTGACTGAAGAAGAAATTATAGACGGGATTGTACAACAAAATGAAGGATTAACCCTAGAAGACAAAAAAGACAACAATGAAGGAAAACAAAACGACACCACTAACTACATTATCGAAACAACTGGAAAATTAAGGAAAAAATAATAGATAAAAAAAAACATCAAATACCAAAGAGTGTACGTCAACGACTGCAGTCCGCTCACACAATGTTACAATTGCCTCAAATTCGGCCACACAGCTCAAAGATGTCTCGCCAGGACGCAGCCTCCCATTTGCCCTCATTGCACTAAGGAACATATACTATCCAAATGTGAAAACAAAGAACAAACTCCAATCTGCAACAACTGCTGTGTCCAAGACAAAAGGTTTGATAAAATGCCTTTACCGGCAAAAAATGCTTCAAATTGCTAAAGAGCGCATTGACTACGATTAAATATTGTAAATTTTCATTTCCTCAAACTCTTATCTATAAATTAACAATGAATAATTTTTAATGTAACGCATTAGGTAAAAAAAATATGTATGGAAGAAAATTTATATCACACTATAAGAGATTTCTATTTTATTGGCACTGAAAAGGGATTTACTCAATTTCATAAAAATATTAAAAGCGTAGAAAAAAAAATTGAAAAATTAATAATATCTTTAAAAGAAATAATTTTTTTCCCGGGCTTGATTGGGTAAACAAAGGCTTACTCTACTTGCGAAACTAATTACTCCATTCTAGGGTACCATGTAACAATAATAAGAATAAACAAAAACTCCGATATTGGAATATCTATTTCCAACCAGTATTGGTTTAATCAATAATGCCTTAACATGGATTAAAAATTACCCACTTCATAGAGAGCAATTTGTCAAGTTAAATGGTTTTCTGAGTGATTCACAGACCAGTAATTTTGGAATCCCGCAAGGGACAGTACTAGGACCAATTCTTTTTATCATTTATGTGAATGATATTTTTAAACTCACCATAAAATCAAAAATAATATCATATGCTGATGACACAGCGATTTTAACTCAGGGACTAAACTGGAGTGAAACTCAGAAAAGGCTGAACTAGATATAAATTTAATAAAAAAATGGTTTGATCAAAATCTACTATCTCTAAATACAGAAAAAACTTTTGTAATACCATTCACTCTGAATAAAAATGCTACCCTGAAAATCTAAACATATGTATACACTCATATAATTGTAATCCAAAGTCATATCTATGTAACCTAACTGCTCTATACTCACTGTTAAAACAAATGTAAAATACCTCGGTGTAATTATAGATAGTAACATAAAATGGAAATTACAAATCAAAACAAAAGTAGAACAGTTAAGAAAATTAATTTACATTTTTATTAGAATGCGTAAAATATTAAATATTGGATTATTAAGGACCATCTAATTTTCCCTAATTCAATCAGTATTACAATATGGAATTGTTGGCTGGGGTGGTGCATTCAAAACTTCTCTTTTGCCTTTAGAAATTATACAAAGAATATTAATAAAAATAATTCTAAAAAAGTCATACGATTACCCTACCATCAAATTATTTCAGGAATTTAAAGTCCTTTCACTTCATATTATTTATAAAAAAATTACGCTTTTACAAATACACAAAGATTGTTTCAATAATTTGAACTTAAGTCTTTTTTCGAACAGCAATAGAACAAATTACCTTGGTTCTCTGACTATACCGCGCTGTTACACCACCACAGCCCAACAATTCTACAATATATTGGAGTTAAATGGTTTAACGAATTACCCTTGAAATTAAGATTGGAAAAAATTACAAAAAATTAAAAAATTCAATAAAAACTCTTTTTATATAACTTATCAACATAAAAACTCATTTATAATATTAGTTATCCTTTTTCTATCATTATTTTTTTTTTATCTCCTCCTCTTCAATCTGTTGTTTTTATTATCTATTATTCGTTTTATACATATATATAAAAAAAATTATTTATATATATATATATATATATATATATATTTACAAATATGATTTTTTCTTATTTTCTGTTAATTATCTATTTTTTGTTTTATATATTTAAAAAAATATTATTTTTCCTTAGCTAAATTGTGGTTAACATGCGTTTATCCGCCTTTTTAACTCGAGCTTTGCTCAAAAAGGGTGTAAAGCGTATTATTAAATGTATTTTAATAGAAAACATCATTTAATGTATATAAACATGTAATTGATACTATTATATTAAATAAAAAAAATAAAAACCACAATCCAAAAGCAGAACAAATTTTTTTCATTCATATAAAAAATTACAGCCAAAGAACATTGGGTGACACCTTTTATACCTTGTATAAAGGAGTTAGTCTGTAGCGGGCAGGCGGCGTGTTTTAAATCTACAGTTTTTTTCAAACGAAGAGGAAGGTCCCTGTCTAAGTCTGATTTTGAAAACTCTGTTTAAAGCTTGGGCAACGCCGGGAACTTCAGCTAGTAACACGTAAAGGAACGCAACGTTCAATTGCAACGCAATTCCTCAATTATATTGAATTTAACGTGAATGCATTAAATATTGTCACGAATGTACCATTAGCTATCCAGACGATTGCTGCAATATTCGCGTGGTGTTCTTTTTGTATTAAACTCATGTTAAAAATAATTATAATGATATCAGTAAGATCGCCATGCGAACAAATAAATATCTAATATTATTATGTTTTCTCACGGAAATAAATAAATGTTAGTAGAATTTTAAGGATTTTAGCAGCCCTGATGATGGCGTAGAAACATTAGCCAGAAAATGAGTACCTACGAATACCGCTTCAAGACAAGCCAAGCCTTAAACCGCCGCTACCGGAATTTCTACCGATTTCTGACATATCTCCATTAAACATTTGAAGTTTTTAAGCTCTTAAAGAAATATATGTTATTTTTTTAGGATAATATCTATACATTCCCCACGCCGAAATGCAAGTTATATGACATTCCCTCGGTAGAAAATCGCAAAGTATACTCCGAAAATTATTATTTTCAAGTCTGTTTCAGTTATTTTACAAGTTATCTGTATTAAAATTAAAAAATTCTCACAAAAAATTCTGTGTTTCTTTAAACGCTGTTTTAGACAGCCCTCGAGAGATTTTTGCTTTATTTTAAACGAGTCGCGTTTTATTAAACATTTTCACAATTTTCGCATCGATTTTATCGCTTATTAGCGGGCTCCTTTAACATTCGTAATTACATATTTCTCCATCTTATTTTTGAGCGCGGTTACGGCTCCTTTAAGGTTTGAAAAGCGTGCAGAAACCGTATTTTTTTTTATTTTGTGTACAGTGTGTAATATTCTTACTACATACCTACATGAAAAAAATCTTAAATAAATCTCAATAAAAAATTGAATAACAAACAAACAAAACGTAATAACAATAACAAATTCTTTCACATAGTGTTTCTCGTAAGGGCCGGTCGTTCGAAAGACCTTGAACAAAAAAGGTTGGGAATCCAAGCACACAGTATTGATTTCAGAACTAACCTTACCTACTTTACAAGAGAGTAGAAATTCTTGCAAATAGTGACGTCGCAGATTACGTTGAAGGGATTTTCGCGTCGGAATTTATTTATTTACGACAAATACATACGACACGGTTGCCATTTACAAGAAATAATGTAGTGTGCGTGGAAAAGGCTTAGAGCGGGTGTGAACAAAGTACATAAAAGGGGAACTTTTACGAGTGTGACACAAAAAAGGTCTAAATAACCCGATAGTCTGTACATACTAGTAGTTCTGTTAACAGTAAATCACGCATGCAAAAAGTATGTCCGCAATTTTATCTTGTTTAGTAAATCAAAACTTTCCCCCTAGATCATAAGATTTGTAAGTAGGTTCTCAAATGCCTACTTAATTAATTATCTCAAAATATTATAAATTAAAGTCCTCCGCCGCGTCTGTTCGCGATAAACTCAAAAACTACTGAACGGATTTTCACGCGGTTTTCACCAATAGATAAAGTGATTCGTGAGCAAGGTTTGGGTATACAATTTATCAAGGTTTTGTTTAAATTGATTGAAATATATAATATATAAGGCGAATGTATGTATGTAGTGAACCAGCGGGTTGGCAAGCGGGCGGTGTGGATTTGATTTGTATGCAAATCTACAGTTTTATGCCGAGGTTGATGAAATGTTGCAAAGGTGCCCTTCAAAACAAGAGGAGGGTCACTGTCTACATTTGATTTCGAAAACTCTGTGTAAAGCCCGGGCATCGCCGGGGACTTTAGCTAGTAAACTGTAAATTCAAATAAGAAATTATACAATTTCTTCTTCAGCAATGGCAATTCAAAATTCGCTTTGTGGCGTCATTTTTAATCAAATGAAAAAAAATCACTAGTATACCTTGTTTTAATTTTGATTTGGTAAATAAGTGGTGAAAACAAAGTAATTTTTTTTCATTTAATTATAAAATGTGTCCAAAGAAACGTCACAAATGACGATTCTTTTCAAGTCAAAGTTAGCCACCTACATAGTTTAAGTTAGTCAATTAGTCAAAGTACTGCTTGCTTGAAGAATAAAGAAGATGACGCAGTTTGTCATAACCGGAAACAGAACGCACAACGCATACAGACAGATGAAATGCCGTATGGTCAAGTTAAAGCAGGAGCTTAGTCAATTATAAAACGAGAACTAGAACTTTGCAATGAACGAAACACGTTGGGAGCCCAATTCATAAACTACGCACTATTGATTCAGAACTAACCTTACTTACTACATATAGGAGTAGGTATCCGTTACGTCACGAATTAGATACGTTGCGTTGAATGGATTTTGGCGCGAAAATAACGTAGTGTGCGTGGAAACATCGCAGTGTGCGTGGGAGATAGCGGAGTATGCGTGCGAACACAATGAGCGGACAGCTTCCCAGCCAGCCGAATGTTTCCCGCGAGAACTGAGCGGATGTGACGTCACCCGAACCAGTAACTACGCAGTACGGTCACATGGTGCGGGAGGGAAGGAGAGGGAGAAGAGGAAGGGGCGATCCAAGCTTTTGCGGGAAATTTTCCGCCAACTCTTAAGTAGTTTCAGAAGAGATCTAATAAGTAAAGATGATATCGAATACGAAAGTAGGTATCGAAATGAAATATTGAATAATAGGTAAATACTTTCTACACAGTGAAAAGATAATCAATAAGGGGCTTACTAATAAACTTGTTTTCATTTATACACAACTGATAAATCATTTGTAGCGCAAACGGTTGTACATTGTGAAAACTTTAAGCAGGCAATTTACCCTAAAAGGGGCGCCCTATGGAAGTGAAAACTTCTTTAGCACTGTTGCGATTTGAAACTCGATGAAACGAAAAATAACGACACTCAAAAGAGACACACATACATCCATAGGATTTAGCTGCGATAGAATGAGATAGACTAATCGGTCTCCTCTTTGTGCAGTGCTTCGTAGCCTCCCACATTTATCTACTTTAGTTTTCTAAAAGTTTCACTTCTATCGCGTGTTAATACTATGAATTCTGATTTTCAAGTTGTATAAGATTTAAAACATGTTTATTCGTAACGAGGTAAACCGACAATTTTTTTTGCTAATTCGCATCAGACCTTTTGAGTCCTAGATCTTAAACAGGACAACGAAATTGTTTATCTAAAGACGGGTCTCCAGCGATAAAATCCATCCGAGCAATACGAAAAAACAAAAACATTGAGGCAGGGCCACAATGGAAAACAAAAAACAATGTGATCCCGACCTAAGCATCAACAAAACGTGTACGTGTTTTTGTCGAAAGAGACAAGCCATTGGCAAGAAAGAATTTCGGTATTTCTGAATGTTTTCTTTTCAGTAGAAGTAAGAAAAAATTGACTCGGAAACGCCCTAAACACATTTCTATACATTTATCTCTTCAGTAGTTCTGCTTAATATTATATAGATATAGGTACCAGATTCACAAACGCCATTTTTGCTTCCTCCCTCGGTTCGTAATTTACTTACTCCCCAAGTCTCAACGTTCTCCGTATTGGGGTTGTCATGGTACCTCCCCCGTAGGGCATTTGCAGCCTTAGTGTGGCCTTCAAATACATTGGGAAACACATAGAAAGTAATATGATCTCACGACTTGAATATAAAGGGAAAGCAATTTTCTTGGTTACTACCAAAGATATTCAAATACAGAAGAGATATGCTATAGTGTCCGCGCAACTGTCGCCGGACTACGCGCTAATTAGCGTAGTTTTCATACAAAAAGAATTTGTTCATTTCGTTGATTTTTTGAAAATGTGCATTAATATAGGTTAACAATATATTTCGAATAAGGAAAGAATTCGTTCATTTAGTTTAACGTTCATTTGGTTTATTCGTTAATTATTTGTTCTTTTAGTTTATTTGTTAATTGGTAAACAATATCGGCGACACCCGGAAGCGCAGACCCACATAGTAAAAACAGCAGATAGCACATCTACTTATATTTCAATATCTTTGGTTACTACGCACAACTCTTAAGACATAGGTACATTTAAGTCATTTATTATACATACGAAACCAGCAAAAGCATGAATATTACACATAAGTGGAGGTGAATCAATTTAGTCGATTTTAGAAAATATTGTGAGGCTGAAGAAAATGGTAGAAGGCAGGTGAAAGGGAAATAGAACAGCTGAAAAGTACCTGACTGTTAAGTCCTGACACAGACCAGATCTTTTCAAGAAGCGTTTAGAAGTTTAGAATTTCCAAGAAGGCAAGGGCGATATTGACTTTATTTTTTACTTGCAAATTAAACAAAGTTTTAATCAAAATATCATACAAATTAAACGATTTATTATCTACTCTTATAACTATAGTAATTGAAAATACAATTTTTCCAAAATCTTTCTTATAAGTATTTTTTTTAATTCCAGAGAGAAAAAAACTGCACTAAATATCATGAAGCCCTGACCGCTAACGTGTTTTCGGTGGGCCGAAAAACTAATTTCTACTTTAGCAAGTAAGCAAGCAGCGAAGTAACACTTGTTAAATAATTTATTTTTTAGAGAAAAATAAGACGTTATGGGTAATGGGTACCGCCGCGCCGTCCCGGGAACCATTTGTTGGATAACCAACACCTCTGCCATAGGTCACCCCAAATGGTTCGCGACGTTTGGTCACTTAGCAGTCGTGCCCGGGTTCATGTGGTTAGGTTTGTCTAGGTCTTGGCGGCGGATGTGTCTGCCCATCTACTGCATGGCGGGCCGGATCAAGAGTGACTGATTGAGAAAGGACTTATGACCTCTCCAGCCGGACTCATCGCTTTGCACCGCAGTTTAAGTATGGATTCATATTCATAGGTCACTGCTAGATTCTTATACAACTTTCATACCCTTTTCCTTCCCAGAACTTCCTCTCCTTCCTTTCCTTAAAATTAACCTTTACACAGTATCCCCTAAGAGGTCATAGGCCTCGACGGAAATTATTTTCCTCGGGGTCTCCTGTATAGAGCTAATGTAAAAAAAAACGTTTGTAAGTGCAACCACATATTTTCAATGTGCTATACAGTATTTCACAGGATGTAGCAGAACGCATCCGAAGGATTTGGTTAACCAGTGATTCTTGAGCTAATTCGTAGTAAAAAATTTGCAGATTATTTTGCCGATGATTTTTGTTTTCAATTAAAACAAATATCATCGGAAAACAATATTTTTAAATCACACGTCGCCACTGATTCCACCCATGGAGGCGCGCTGTTTCCTGTGATACCGTGCTGCTGGAACGAGACGGAATGTCGTACCAGAACCCGCTGTTAAGAGCCTAGCAGTCCTTTAAGTATTTTCAAATTTGGTGAAATTAGTTTGCTGTTTCGTCGTAATGTCGCCCGTGTAGTTTTTAGATATTTTAACTTCGGTATTGTGTTTTAAAGTTGTACATAATTTCACAACGCTACTTGTAATCTAATTCCCCGATTTCCTCCTCCCGTCAAGCTCTAGGGCGTCGACTTTACCATGAAACTCGTATGTAATTTTGGTCAGCGAGCATTTGGTGATATCAGGGGTATAAAAGCAGTTTAATTTAAAATTTTGCAGAAAGTGAAAAAAATGATAATTTTTCCAATGTAAATTATTACTTTTTCAACACAAAAGGTAAACGTTACTTTAATAAATCGATAATTATTTTTGTTATTAATATCATCGCAAAGAAAAAAACCTCTTGTTGTCATTGTTTTATTTGAAAACTTAACAAAATTGATAATAACGGTTGATTAGACGATTATAATTTTAATAATTTTATTATCTTAAAAAATGGAACATGTTACAGTGTTACTTTTCCTCCATTAAAAGCATTTGCTTGTGGAATTATGCACCAAGAATTTTTATTACTACAAAATGTGCATACCTATATTACGAGTATAATACAATATTACATATTCAGGGTATTATTAGGCGTACTTGACGTATTTTAACCAGTTATTTGTGACATTATTTGGAATAAAAAATGTAAATGAAATTTTGGTCTCCGGCGACTTTTTTTTTCAAAACTTTTTTCCTCAAAATCAATTTTTTTTCCGCATGTCATCACTGTTCACCCAGCCGAGTAGCCGACCAACCCCTCACCCCATCTCTAACTGTCCAACACCTAAAATTTTTTTATGTTTTTTGTAGAAAAAAAAATCAAAGATGTCACTGTAGACTAAAAATTTCATTTACATTTTTTACTCCAAATAATGTCAGGAATCAATGGTTAAAGTAAGTCAAGTACGTCCCTTAAAACCCTGTAGGTATATATGCAGTACATATATTTATACAATATTTTACATATATTTACAGTACATATATTTATACAATACATATATTTTATTTTATTTATTTATGTTTATTTAGGAAGCATACAATTGTGTGTAAAGTAATTGTACATTAAATAGTGAATATAATTTAAACCAGTTAACTTCAGTGAAATCAAGTGGTTATTAAACAATTATAGTAGGTATAAATTGTAAGCACGTTGTAAAAATTATCAAAAAGTGGTAATAATCAATACAGAAATAATAGTTTCGAGTAGTTATTTAAATAAAATTACTAAATACAAATTTTTTTTAAATAAAAGTACATAGTGTTAAGTAAAAAGTTATTAAAAAGAAAATAATAAACAAGATTTTTTATTTTTTATTTATTTATTTATCTATAATAAAATATGTTTACAATGGTTTTATTTGTATGCCTGTCTCACTAGGGTATACCTGTGTCGAGACAGGCGTACAGGTATATACATGAATATAGTAATTACAAGGATATTTCAGGTAAAATACATATTATGAATAGAATTAAAACAGAAGGGTGATTGGAAGGGTAATAAATCTTTTAAAGAGAGTTATTTTATAAATGTTGGAGATGGAGTAATGAAATCAATTCTGCCTAGTCTATTTATAGGTTAAATTTGACAGGATTCCATTATTTTCATTTGTTTTATATGGGTAAGGTTGTATGTGAATAGTTATTTATGTCTATGTGTGATTTATTTTACAGATATTTGTGATAGTGTGGCGTCCAATACTTATAATCCATTTTTTAATATCTTGTTTGAATTTTGTAAAGGAGTCACTTTGTCTGATCGTAGTTGGTAGTGTATTGTATAGTTTGCAAGCTATGTATTTAGAGTGTCTTTGCCCGAAGGTGGTTTTGAAAAAAGGAGTTTGGAGAAGTTCGTTGTTTTTGGCTCGGGTATTGTGTATTGTTTGTGTAGCTTTGTATGGTGTTTTGTTGTTTTTGTGTAAATTAAGTAATATGGATCTTGAGTAGAGCTGTTTTATGTCCATAACGTTGAAGGAATTGAAGATAGTATCAGTGCTGGTAGTAAGCGGCTAATTAATAGTTTTCATTTAAGTACATTGTACGGTTAGTTTGATTTTAGTCGATTTAAGGGTAAAATGGATAATGTATATATGCAGCACTAGGACTGCACATATACAGGATGTTAAGTACTTGACTTACTTTAACCAGTGATTCCTGACATTATATGGAGTAAAAAATGAAAATGAAATTTCGGTCTCCGGTGACATCTTTGATGTTTTTTTTTCTACAAAAAAATAAAAAAAATGGTAGGTGTTGTACAGTTGGAGGAGGGGTGAAGGGTTGGTCGACTACTCAGCTGGGTATATACATGTTTATATATAAAACTCAAACCAAAAAACCTTAGTTTTCGAGTAAATAGAGTTTGAAGACTAAATTTTTAAGGTTAAATTGGAAAAAAAGTTTAAGTTGCTACATGGTTACTGTCAGATCAGATAGCTTGATTATTCACATCTAGTCACCAAACACGGCTAAAGCCATTTAAAGCAAAGTTTTAATTCTGAATGGTGGTCTTTTACTAGGGCGATACTGAAACTATCTTTCAATCTGGAACGTACCGCAAATAAGAGAATACCTTATAATATTTTTAAATGATCAAATTGTGAAATAACACAAACCAATCAAATAAAATTTACTTGCGCATGCTTAATTTGAATCCGTGACCTCCGGAACGTCAGTCGAGAGCCTTATCGAAAATAACAAAACTAGAAATGAAAAAAATATATTATAAATAAAGATATGTAAACGTGAATAAAACTAAGGTAGGTATAAGTGATTAATTTTATGTGAATAATTTTATAAAATTTCATTAAGATTTTTCAAAAATAGTTATTTTCCATCGAATAGATATTTCGCATTTCATATTATTTGTTCTTATTTAAATGTCGGAAACATTTATTTAATTATCATATACATTTATTTAATTATCAAAAACATTATTTAATTATCATAAACATATAATATTATGTTAACTTTGAATATCCCTGAACAGCGCCGACACAGCTCGCCCGTGCGATTTGAGTAGAGAGTAAATTAAAGAAGAAATTGTAAAAAGGGCCATTTAATAATTCCGACAATGTATTCAGGTCTAGTAAATGACTGATCTTTTGGGTGATTCAGCTTTTACTTAAATTATTTAAAGTAGCGTGACAGACAACCTTCCGTCTTGGGGCTTGTCCAGGCACTGAAACAATAATTGAGATCTGCTCTAAATATATGATACGAAAATTGATGCAAACCAAATAAATCATTGGATTTTATTATATTTATTTTTAAATTGAGATTCTTAAAATACTGTTTTATTGGATGATATTTTTATTTTATTAACTAACCTGTTTTTTGGTACATTAAAACGATTCTAAAGTTGACTGATTTATGCAGTTTTTTTAATAATATCACATCGTAATTTAGCTAAAAAGGCTCTTTAATTAAAAAATTAAAAAATGAAGCGGCATACGTTGAGATGTTTTCTATCTAAAAATATTTTTTATATTTTTTTTTCCTTTATGCGTACGACAACATAAGAAAAATATTTGTAGGTCGATTGAGATTTGTTGAAAACAACTATTTTTCAAACAGTAATAAAGTATGAAAAATATTTTTTGTTAATATTTAATTATATTTCTAGGGATAGAACGTAAATGTAACTATCATTCTTTTGGTATAACTTTTCTTTTGTTTGTACGGTTATGGACGTAGGCGACTTCGAAAACGCGCAAAAATCATTAAATATTGAAAAATCTCTCGTACCATCTTAAGCGGCCTACACACGACACTGCATGTAGTGACTGCGGCAGTGACTGCAGAGAGCGTGGAGTTGAGCGAACTAGCGCTGTCTCGTTCTAGCGGCCCTTTAACAAACGAAACAGCGCTAGTTCGCTCAACTCCACGCTCTCTGCAGTCACTGCCGCAGTCACTACATGCAGTGTCGTGTGTAGGCCGTTTTATACTACCTATACCCGACTATTCAGTTGCGACGTGTGATGGATTTTTTAAAAAATGTTTTTAATTGGAAAGCAAAATGACATGTACATGAATGAATGCAATTATTAATGTTCTCCAAAATGACCTTGAAAAAAATTCATATGTCATACATTTTGGTTTATAAATATGAAATTTCTACTACTTAAGAATTTCTAAAAATTATAGTACCTACTGTATTAAAATTATAGTACCTACTGTATTAAAATTATAGTACCTACTGTATTAAAATTATAGTACCTACTGTATTAAAATTATAGTACCTACTGTATTAAAATTAAATAGTCATAAATATATTTATAAATGTGTAAATTCTAATTATGCAATTGTAGACGTTCTCCAAAATGACCTGGAAAAAATCTCATACTTGTAATCTCCCGAAATTCATTCATTCTGAATGCAATTATTAATGTTCTCCAAAATAACCTAGAAAAAATTACATCTTTGCGATTCTTTCAAGGACATAAAGAAACCATCCCTTCGTTCAGAATGCAATTATTAATGTCCTCAAAAGTTTTCTTGACAGAAGCTCTTTCTTGTGATCTCTTGAGCGAAACCATTCCTTTGTTAAGAATATTACGAACTAAATAGGTACTAAATATACAATTTGGCTGTCCTGAAACGGGAATCCTTCCCAGTTGGACAGACAAAGTATGATTTTGTTATGTATTGTAATATATATCCTACGTAAACTTGAAGTGAAATATCATAAAACTGCGCTATATAAATACTTATTATTATATATAAATAAAAATTAAATAAAACAATTTTAGTTCAAATTTGCTCAGGAATCGCTGGTTAAATCGTTCCCTTTCCCTTAACATCTACATACAAACAAATAGAATTAAACATTAACATATAGATACATTAAAAGCAAAACAAATATATAAGAGCATTTAAAATAAGGAAAATTGTGATATAATAATGCAATCGAATGATAATTGCAGAGTCGAGTCAGTGTCTACAGTCAATCCAGCGTCAAGCAGATAAGTGGAAAGTTATCAACATTCCGAGGTGTAGAATTGCGCTTTTACACTCCGGCCACTAGAGTCGCCTGTGAATGAATGTGCTATGCACAACACTATACACAGCAGTAGTAGGTGCACAGTTACACAGGCTGCATACTGCACACGTTGCACACTGGACTGGACTTTACACTTGATACATGCCTGCGCGTATTTATTTGTCGCAGTCATAACAAAGAATAGTAGGCGATAAACTGTACGCATTCATGAATTAATGTCGTGTTGCGGGATAGTTGACATTTATACACATGTTATTAAGAAAAAATACGTTTCATTAAGAAAAAAGATCATTTCTAACAGGCACATTTCTAATTTGTTATGTTTTAAGGATTATGAAAGAGGAGATATTTTTGTGTTACAATTGGAGCATTGGAATTTCGAAGGCGGGTTTTTAGCTAAACAAAACCCCTGGCATAGGTCATCCCAAGTGGTTTATATTTGGTGAATAAGCAGGGGTGCCCGGGTTCATGGGGTGAGGTTTGGGTAGGTCTTGGCGGAGTATGCTTTTGTCCACTCATTGCGTGGCGGGCCGGATCGGGAGAGACCGGTTGAGGGAGACTTTTTGACCTCTTTTGGAACATCGGCTTGCATCGCAGTGGGAGGGATGGATTTATACGTTTTTCACTCCAGAACACATTGACCCCCAGATTCCTACCCACACCTCATATGTTTTTCCTTCCCAGAACCTCCTCTTCTCCCTTCCCCTAAAAAGACCCTCCACACAGCATTCCCAAAGATGACACAAGCCCTGAGGGATTTTTTTTTCTCAGATCCTCCTATTTGAAGGTAATGTAAAAAGAATTCGATGAACAAAATGTTTGTTAAAATGATATTATCTACACGCCAGTTGTACGATTGTAATAAATGATGGCGCAATAACAACTGTTGCACAATGTTGCGCAATTGTTGTGAAATTTAAGGGCGCACAAAGAGATCTGTTGCACCATTTTCAGAAATTCGCACAACCGAGGGGCGATTCCGGTTCTACGGAAATACCTGTAATAAGGAAATACTCGTAAGAGGGCACAATACTCTAAAATAGAAAAAAGTTGGAATATTAACCACGTATATAACCATAATCACGTTCTTCCTCTCGTAAAAGAAACATTGTAAAAAATAGAACCTACACATTTTAGGTTACGAAATTATGAAATGAAATACTGTAATTGTAGGTAGGTACTTAACTATATTTATAACAAAGCAAACAGCAAAATAAATAGAAATTTCAGTTGAACTGCAGTTCATATCTGCCCTTAAGGATGCAAAATTTAAGGTTTGAAGTAAAATTGGTTTACTCACTCAAAATATGATATCCCATAAAATAGGGTAAAATAAATTGTAGAAAATAAAATCATAATCATTTATGTCATTTCCTTATTATATATAAATCTTTATTAAGAACATTAGAATAAAGAAGGATTCTACGTTCACTATTATATTAGATATATTTTAGAGTTATAACTTATGAATATATAAATAACTTGTTTAACTATAAAAAAATATATATAAAACATATGTAGGTACTTTACCACTTGCTGAATTCTTGACATAATCAGTTCCAATTTTGAAGTTGACACTTAAATTCAAAATAAATCCGAATTAATTGAATCAACATTACAATCACAGACAGACAACCGAAATTAGCGTGTTTGATGACAACTAAACTTCAGTTAAGCTAAACAGCTGATTATTTCTAAATTTAGAATGAATGGTAGCCGAAAACGGTAGTATTTTATTTATAAACAAAGTGATGTACACAAAGCCAGTGTTTCAATTAAAGTTCAAAACAAGTCATTACTGATTACCTACGAATAAAAATTCCCTAAATGAAGATAAATGAAAAACTGCTGGCGCGCAGTTAGTTTGAAAATAAACGGCCCCTGAGTGGGAGGCGCGCGTACACCCAAAATAAGCCATTGACCTAGTCCAGCCTCAAGGTCAGCCATCAGCCATTATCTACCAACAGCTCTGGCATGAAATTTATATAATAATATTATAAATGTATTCTCAATTCGTTGCTCTTAGATAAAAAATCTAAAATCTATAAGAATACATGAGTACAATCCCTCGTAGCGGCCGTAGCTTGGTTTTAGCAGTTCGCGCGTATTGCGCAGTGGATAAGGTCGGTTTACTTATCAAATAATGGTTCATGTGTGAATTAAATCGCAGCTAACCAATGGAAGAGTTGGCCGCGTGATTCGGCAATTATCAATGGTTCTTGTTTCGCTGACGTCAGAGATTAAGTGACACCAGCTTCCTCAATAAAAACCAGAGAATGTAGTAATTAACAGATGATATTAGGCATTATCTTGGGGCTGGCTTACGCATCATCAGGAAATGTATTGAAAACCTAACCTAATCAAAACTTTTAGTTAGTAATTTTATACTAAGTGGGCGATGTTACATATTATTTCGGTAGGTAGGTAGATACTTACGCATTATATTTATTTATCTACTATCATTATCATTGAGAAGAGAGATCACTTTGGCAGTGAAAAGAAGAATTTGCATAAAAAAAGACGCCATGAGAAAAATGAAAAACATATTGATTGACTGAGGCATAACGAAGACTGCCAAGAAGAGACTCGTCCAGGCGTTGATTTTCCCCATACTTCTATACGGTGTGGAATCGTGGACACTTAGAGCCAGCGAAATAAAGTGGATAGATGCCCTCGAAATGTGGTGTTGCAGAAAAATGCTCAGGATTCCACGGACAGCCAGACGCACAAATGTGTCCATTCTGGAAGAGCTAGTACTATGTCACTGACAATGGTAGTTACTGAAAGTGATTATTCTTTCCTCGTTGCTGAGGATGGTGACCAATACTCCAATTTCAATGGTGGATAAGGCTCCCCCACTTCTGGCAGTTCCGCGCTGCGTGGAGAGCTGCAGTTACCGACTATCAGACGTTAGAGATAATTGGTCACTCCTTCCTTCCTCTGGTTTTTCGGCCACTTTGCCAGTATCACTGGAAATATTTACTTTAAAGCTGTTTTTTAGTCTGTTGTACCTAATTTCAATTCTATCAATTTTGGATATTCTAAGTTATTTATTTTATTTTATTTTTTTTACATTTTATCACAAAAATCGTACCTGAACTAACTGGCGACTTTAGCTATGTCACAAACCAAAAACCGTCCGAATTTTAGTTGAGTACTTCAACAGTTTGACAATTTTCCCACCTCGGCAAAAGGACCTTCAAGTTTTTTTCACCAAAGTACCTACCTACTAAATGTTCAACGGTTTCAGCGAAAAATAACTCACATTCAAACACAAATTTGTTAAATTTTTCTCTACTGTTTAATAATAATGATCATTATTATAAATAAAAATTATAATAAACGGTAATTAATAAATAATAATATAAATAAAAATTGTAATAAACGGTAATTAATAAAATACCGAAACTGAGCATTCTTGGCAATAATTTCAATATCATTTTTAAATTAAAAACCTTCATCACTTTTTTCCTTGATGGTGAAACCAATTCGCTAACAAAAACAATAAGTGGAAAAGTTATAAAGGATTTTAACTATTTATTTTTTAAACACAAGTTTTTCTTATTACAATCCGCAAATGATTATAGAATATAGCGCACTATGATTAAAATCTACTAGTTTTTACGACCTGAAAATAGCTGAAAAAATGAAGTACATACCTATGTAAATAACTTGATATGTTAAGTGGAATATAAATATTTCAAGGATACAATCAACATTCTTGACACAAAGCTCTTAAAATTTCACTTTAAACCGAAATCAGTCAAATAAAGACTCGTAAACCGGATTTATCAGCATGTTTCTACTAGGGTTAGGTATGCAAAGACTGTGTATACTGTATACAATGCGTGTACAAACATTTACTTATCAGTGAATCCTCATACATATTCTGGTTCTAGAAAAAATCAGCTAAGCAACAGAAGACCAAGGACGAACGTTTTTATAGCATTAAAATTTAATGACTGAATTTATGTGAGAGGATATATTTTCATTTTCCGTGTAAGAGAATTGCTAATTAGAAAGATTAACAAACATACCAACAAAAAAAGTATTTTGAGGAAACGTATTTAGAGCGTTTGACGAATGGGAAGAAAGAAAAAAAGCTTAACGATTCATCATATTTCAAGGGTTAAGTTTTGTTAATTATTCCATTATGCTCAAGTTCTCCATCAGAACTGAAATAGAAACAGAACTTCAGTAGAACTTCCACAGAACTTTTAAATTATTTTTGTTTTTATTATTTCAGTACATAAGACCGACATGATGCCCAATCATTTACGTACATTTTTTAATGGACTTTTATAGAGGGGAGGGGAATGAGATGGGGAAGAGGTAGGTAGGGAAGTACCTGGCTATTCAGATCTGGTCAGCAAACACGGCTTAAGCCATTTCAAGCAACGTTTCAATTCTGAATGGTGGTCTTACACCAGGGCGATATTGAGAGTATCTTCCATTCTGGAACGTGCCGCAAATATACTACAAACATATTATTTTTAATGAATTAATTGTAATAACACAAATTAATCAAATAAAATATATTTGCGCAGGCCAGGATTCGTTCCCGCGAACTTCGGATTACGAGTCAAGAGCCTTACCCATCGACCACGGAGACTGGCTTACTGACGGAGTAAGGCATGAGAACTTGAAAATCAACTTTGAATTTTGATTTGTTCAACTTCTGTGAAATACTGGCCCTAAGAAATTGAAGCTTTGAAGTTTTGATGGTTAGGACACGTAGAGTGGGTGAACGGAGAATGAGTGAAAGGAGAATAATATACGAAGCGTTCATTGAAAGAAGTCACGTACGCCCCAGAAATACATAGTTTGATCAAGTGGATGAAACGGCGGGGAAACGGCGTGATGGTTAGTTAGATCGAGTGGATGAAATATTTGAGTGGATTCATGTTTTATGTTGTGACAGTTTACATGGCAGTCTATGCTCACTGCCTACCATTGCGCAGAAATAGCGTGATGGTTAATAAGAGTCGGTTTAACACAGTAGTCATTGTTATTGGATATTCCCAGTCGAAGCGATATTACTAGGAGAGGTTGAACCGGTGCATGTTTTTATAATCTTTCGTTAGATCGCATTATGCAAATAATTCAGTCTCATCAAAAGACTTCATTCATACACTTCTAAGATCGGCATTATATAAAACTTTTCTTCGTGTGTGAATTACTGCACAGTTTCTGGGAACTTCCGTAATGGTTTCTTAAAAACGGAAACTCGATACGATAATATCAACAACACGAGGCAAACAAAAGCCAAGCTTCTACCGTATCGCAGAATATGATAATTCATACTTTAGAAATGCATATTTTGGATACGTAGGTAATACAGATAACTACTTAAAATGCATTGCCGACGAAATCTTAGAACCACTTCTGATGTCATCTATATAAATACAGGTACCAATTCTAAGAAAATGTACATTCCGCTTTGCGAGACCGTGTATGGATATTCCGGAATGCTCTAAGAAAATTGAACAAGAATTTAATAATTGGTGACAAAAATATACCTTACCTATTAAAATGGTATAAATTAAAAAAATTTTAAATGTCCATGTTGTTTTTTAAATCATGTTGAACGAATCGATTTTATTATTTGGAACTAGCATCATTGATCCCTTCGGCACCGGTGCATAGTCGGGAAACACGCCAAACGCGTGCCCAACATTTGTACACGGTTGACATTTGTCACATGAGAACGGGTCGTTTCTTCGACTCGTTCTTGTGTTCAACAGCTCGGCTGTGGAATGATTTGCCGGCCTCTGTGTTTCCTCCTTCCTACAACATGGGTCTCTTCAAGACCAATGTTCATTCCTTCCTCTCCTCAAAAAGACCCTCCACACAGCATCCCAGATGACATAGGCCTTGAGGGAAATTATTTTCCTCAGGGCCTCCTGTGAGGAGTTAATGTAAAAAAAAAAAATAAAATAAAAAATCGATTAATCCAGAGGTGTCAATATGTTTTTCTGATTTTTCTGTTTCCAGATTTTCGATTGAGTTTCGCTTATATTGTCTTCATTTATTTAAATATTACAATTTGGGGTTTTACTCATAAAGTTAAAAATAAAATATTTATTTAAAAAGAAAAAAATAAATTAAATCTGTTATACATTCTTTGACCGTTGATTTGTACGAAATTATAACAGCACTATCGTTTTTGTGCTGATAATAAACAAGAATGATACTAAAGAAGAATTGACATGCTTGGTGTAACTCTAAGTGACCAGCTCAGATATGGGGGCTCCATCAAAGCCAGAGCCTCTCTAAAATTGGGCGTACTGTACCTGTACAGGACCCGCAGATACTTTAATAGTACACAACTGCTAACCCTGTACAAATCACAAGTGCACCCCACGGTTGAATTTGGCAGCCACCTCTGGTCTGGAGTCCCATAATATCCGAAAAACCCTCGACTCTGTGCAGAAACGGGCGGTCCGTTTGATAGATTCTCCTAACTTAAAAAACGTATTGCAATCGTTAGAGCACTGGCGTCGGTTGGGAATGCTATTCTTGTTTTACCGGTATTTCAATGGAAGATGCTCAGTTTTTCTCTTTTAAATTGGGTAGATTCATTAACAAGAAATAACTTTATTTTTAATTAGTTTTAAGAACCATATTTTACTTCTGTAAATCTGTTGTATGTATGAATATTAAATTTTTTTTTTTTTTTAAACTAGCGTCATTGATCAATTCGGCACCGGTGCATAGTCGGAAAACACGTGCCCAACTTATGTACACAGTAGACATCTGTCACACGAAAACGGGTTGCTTCTTCGACTCGTTCTTGTGTTCAACAGTTCGGCTGTGGAACGATTTTCCGGCCTTTGTGTTTCCTCTTCCTAATAATAATAATAATATTTGGATGACTTATATAGCGCCGTTTTTGTGAAAAATCACCTCAAGGGCGCTGTACAAACATAGAACACATTTCTAAAATCTAAAAAAACTACAAGCTAGGCAAACAATTATAAACAACTTATGGCTAAAAATTGCATACACCGGTTCATCGATCACCGACACGAAAATATATGTACAATATTTTGACCAATGAAGGCGATGCTGCTTAAAATTTAATGAAAACAGGACCATACTTACCTGGGAGGTCGCTTGAAATTAACACTGTATATTGTCCATTTAAAGAAATTTAGATAGAGTTCGCACGCAGAGGACATTATTGTGAACACATGTTATTTAATCCTGAAAAATATTTTAATATAAATATGTAATGTATTCTTTGATGAGTGTGTTTTGGAAAGTAAAAGCAACATGTAAAGGTGGGTGGTGCAGTAGTACCTATAAGGATTTGATCTTTCTAAATGTGATTCGTCAAGAGACAGATTGATGTGTAAGGAATCGAGTAATTTTAATTCAGTAAGAAAAGTGTGATTAAGACATATCATAGACAATACAAGTATGATACTCTCAAATAGATATATTTTAAATTACGGGTATGAGAGCCCAAAAAGGAAGGTTTTTAGTTTGGACCTAAACTCTGTTGGGCTTGTTATGCATCTTAATTCCGGAGGAAGTCTATTCCGAGCCTTAGGCCCAGATACTCCCAAAGCACGATCTCCAAACATAGTATTCGGCTTTCGTTTAGGTTCTATTAGTCTGCCTTTAGCAGATGAAGTTTCTGATCTAAGGGTTAATTGTCTCAGACCGGTATTTTCCGGGACGCATAATTCGGAGATGTAAGGTGGGGCCATTTCGTTGATTGATTTAAAAACTATCCAGCACAATTTGTACTGGATTCTTACAGGGCACTTGATCCAGTGAAGGTTACGAAGGTGTTCTGAAATATGCGAATATTTAGAAACCCCAGTTATGAGCCTTGCCGCTGCATTAAACACGGATTGAAATTTGTCAATTTGATATTTTGGAAGACTAGCGTAGATGCCGTTACAGTAATCGAGCCGCGAGAATACGTAAGAGTTAATTAATAGTTTTGTCGCCTCTGTAGGAAGGTTTCTTCGAACTGACTTGAGTTGTCTAGGTGAAAAAAACCGGTGCTTACGGTCCTATTTATTTGACTTTTTAACGAAAAGTCTGAATCTAAATTAACGCCAAGAAGTTTGACTGTTGTCTTTGGAATAATATCGTTGCCGGAAATGGAAATCCATTCAACATGGGTCTCTTCAAGACCAATGTTCATTCCTTCCTCTCCTCAAAAAGACCCTCCACACAGCATATCAGATGACAGGCCCTGAGGTAAATTATTCTTCTCAGGGCCTCACGTGTGGAGTTAATGTAAAAAAAATTAACTATTATTACAAGCAATAATTGTCAGCCTGAAACACTCATTTACATTGAAAAATCTTCCGAGAAAAGATACTTGCCGCCAACGGGACTTGAACCCGTGTCCTTCCGATTGCCGGTCGAATGCTCTGACCGCTGAGCTATGGGGGCTTATCAAATACCCGCCAAATAATTCAATATATACTAGTGTTTCATTCAACAATTACTCAGTGGTCAGAGCATTCGACCGGCAATCGGAAGGACACGGGTTCAAGTCCCGTTGGCGGCAAGTATCTTTTCTCGGAAGATTTTTCAATGTAAATGAGTGTTTCAGGCTGACAATTATTGCTTGTAATAATTGTTACCCTTTGTGCTATGCATAAAAATCTTGTCTAAACGTTAGTTTATAAATTAAAAAATAATAAAAAATTAACTGTTCGGAGTTAGTGGAACTGTGGTATCCCCATTCTGAGAATGTTATGCGTTAGGAATTGAGAAACTTGAACTCTCAAAAGAGGTGCAAAAATACAAAACAGTTTGGGTAAGTTTAAGTAAGATCAACAACCAAATTTCGAAACTTTCCACTCGGGAAGAAATCCCACAAATACGAGATTGGGTAAGCATTTCTTTGTATTAGATTTTTTTATTTATTTATATATCTATAATAAAATATATTTACAATGATTTTATTTGTATGCCTGTCTCACTAGGGTATACCTGTGTCGAGACAGGCGTACAGGTATATAAATGAATATAGTAGTTACAAGGATATTTCAGGTAAAATACATATTATGAATAGAATTAAAACAGAAGGGTGATTGGAAGGGTAATAAATCTTTTAAAGAGAGTTATTTTATAAATGTTGGAGATGGAATAATGAAATAAATTCTGCCTAGTCTATTTATAGGTTAAATTTGACAGGATTCCATTATTTTCATTTGTTTTATATGGGTTAGGTTGTATGTGAATAGTTATTTCTGTCTATGTGTTTATTTTACAGATATTTGTGATAGTGTGGCGTCCAATACTTATAATCCATTTTTTAATATCTTATTTGAATTTTGTAAAGGAGTCACTTTGTCTGATCGTAGTTGGTAGTGTATTGTATAGTTTGCAAGCTATGTATTTAGAGTGTCTTTGCCCGAAGGTGGTTTTGAAAAAAGGAGTTTGGAGAAGTTCGTTGTTTTTGGCTCGGGTATTGTGTATTGTTTGTGTAGCTTTGTATGGTGTTTTGTTGTTTTTGTGTAAATTAAGTAATATGGATCTTGAGTAGAGCTGTTTTATGTCCATAACGTTGAAGGAGTTGAAGATAGTATCAGTGCTGGTAGTAAGCGGCATTTTAAGAATTATTTTTATGATTAGTTTTTGTGCTTTCATGATGGGATCAAGGGCATTGGAATATGCATTACCCCAGGCTAGAATTCCGTATTCGATGTGAGATTGGCACAATAAGTAATATACTGTTTTTAAAAGTTTTAGGTTAAGGAAATTGCGTGTTTGTTTGAAAAAGTATATAGATTTTCGGATTTTGTTTGTAGTATTATGTATATGTTGCTTTCAATTCAGGTGTGTATCGAAGGTTACTCCTAAATATTTGATAATGTTTACTTGCTCTAGGCATGGGCAGTCACAGTTCCGGTTTAGAGATGAATTTTTACATTTGTGTATTTTTAATGGCGGGGCTGATTCTACGAGTAGTTTTCCGTTTGCAAAGTTATGCCTTGAGAAACAGAGGTAACATATAAGGTAGCATGGTATTATCCGGAAATGGTATTATGTGTGATTTCGTTTTCAGAAATCCAATTCCATTAGAAGGTGTTTTGTTGGTGGTTTGTCTTACCGGGAATTCAGTCAGAAATTTAAGAGCAGGAGAAGAATTAATCAAAACGTTGGGGCTTTTCGTAGGCAGATCTTGTTTTCCGTTGAAAATAAGATAAGCAATTTCATTGAGATAAATTTGTTACGTTTTTAACCCCTTAGGCCTCGGGTCTATTTTGTCGAAAGGTCAAAATATTTCCGCTTTGCAATAAACTCCAAATGGAATATTTCTGAACCCATCCGAAAACTGTTTTTGTCAAATTTTATAATTTGAAATAAAAATATAATTTTTGAAATAAAGGCTTAATGTGATTAAACACGCGCATATGTGTGTCCTTTGCACTCACCCTCCATTTATTAAAATTAGGTTAGTTGCATCAATCTTCTGAGAAATGTGTGGAAAAATATACTGATTGATTACGAAAATAAATTCCTAGTGCGGCATTGCGCGTGGCACTTTTCAAGCAATAAATTAAAACCCCCATCGAGAATCCGAGGTCAAACAAGAAAGTTCTAATTTCACAAAATGTAATACAAAATAAATTTTTGAGAACGATGTTTTAATTTTTTGTATGAATACCAAAATCCAAAAACAAAGAGAGCTGAAAACTTCATTTTAGGCCCCAAAAAATCTTCAACTGAGCCACAGGTTGGGCATCCCATATGATCTAAATATTTATAAGGATGATAGTAAGGGAGATACAACAATTTATTTGAGACTTATATCGTCGCATTAATTCGTAGAATGCGTAACTCCAAATTTTTCAAAAATACGTTTTTAATGGCATCTGGTGTTAAAATTAGTCCCGCATCGACTAGTAAAACTCGCAAATTTAAAAAAAATATATCTTTTTAGATAAACACAAATTAGGAAACTGCGTAAAAACCATGGTGCCATTTTTACTCGCGAATACTTCGAAACTCCTAACTCCACATACTTTATTTGATTTACCATTTCAGGTCTTATTATTTAACTTCAAAATTATTCGTAGTATTAGTATTGTGCTGTTATGCTTTGTGTACTAAGTACTATTATATTTATCCTGTTATTCTTACATACTGAGACTATATATAAAAGTCAATTAGGATGTTACCGAGTAATTCATAAAATAAATATAGCAGTTCTGTATTGTTGTGTTTTATTTTTTAATGTAAAATTCCTATCTCCCAAGTCTTCAGCTAGTTGTTCATAAAACTGTTCGCAGAAAAGTACGTATCTATCTTTGTAAAATACGTATCTCCATTCTCGGTTTTTATGTAAACTTCCTAACTCCGATTTGAAATAGAACGCCTACAAAATTTAAATGATTGAAAATAAATTTCGAAATATATTATATGTTCGGAACATAAATAAAAACAATCACCCGTCTTTCATTTTTTTTCACTAGGATGTTTTTTGTGCCTCCTGTAAAATTTGACATTTGGTGGTTATCACTCGCAACCGGAATTTAACATCACGTGACGTGAATGATGTGTGTGAACACTCAGTGAACAGTCTTTTACTCGCGAATTAGTCGGCCGAGAATGTTCTGGCGTGAGGACGAGTAGCCGGAACGGCTTAGAAGTCAAAATGCTCCGTTTAGTTCGCTTTTCGAAATAACTCCTACACGTCTCATAGAAATCGTTGTTTCTCCCTTACTATCATAGTGAAAAATATGATCTAAACGGTATTGGAAAGATAAAATAATGCTCTATATATTCAATATAACAATTAACCACAAATAATAGGAATGTACACTTTTATGGAACCAAAGTTTCTGATCGAATTTGAAAAAAATTTTATGAAACATTGTGAATTTTTTATGAATTATTTTTATATGAAACGACAAAAAGGTGAGATGACAGAAACGTTTATAATTTATTTGTCTAACAAAGTAAGTGTGTTTTTTTATTTATTTTTTGTTACCAGTAATTTTAGTTAGAATAAACGCAAGGAGAGCCATTTTTTAAACATTTAAAAGTTTACAGTAAAAATTATTCTATTTAAAAAATTACGTGGTTTTTTCTAATAATAAATTTTGGAAGCATATTTCATCACCTTTCCAAAACAGTTTTTAGTTTTTGGATACGTCAATAAATATTCCATTTATTTCGACGACTTCCAAACGAATTCCAATGCGCGCCGCGACTACGCTCGACGACTTCGTAGCGAGAATGTCGAGTGAACTCTTCTTTCGAAGGAACCGTCTGAACACGCGGTGAAACGAGAATGGAACATTTCATAGAGTAAACCTTCATCCGAGTGAACCGTGTGACTTCAGCCTTAGTGAATATTCTGCAATGGTGCTTTATTTTTTTGGATAAAATAATCGAATAATTTCATACAGGCTGTAGAACATAAGGGCTTATGTAAAATTTTGTTAAATACGTATTACGTTGAACACTTAATATTTCTAGATACTTATAATAAAAACAAACGAGAAAAGACGAAGGACGAGAAAATTAAAAGACTCGTATACCAATAACTCTATTTTATAAGGCTTAGCTGTAAGTGATAAGTTATAGGTTAAATAAATTAAATTGTAAAGTGGTCTTAGAACTAATCCGATCATTATTATTACTACAACTTGTTATGTCCTATACGCACCATCACTAATTACATTGTGACATTCCATTAGTGCACCGGTTAGGCACCGCCACTAATTACATTGTGACATCCATTAATGCACCTATTGATTAATTCTTAATGTATTGAATACGGATGAATTATTGTCAAACATAAATATCCAGTTTTGCCAAATTACCCTAATTGCAACTTTCATAATTAATTTTGGCATATATAAGCCAGCACCAAAGTACTCACTTCAGATCACTCTGTGTATCAGTTCAAGACTCAATTCTACTGTGCTTATTGTATCTCCGGTATTGATATTAAGTTCCGTCAAACTTTAAACATAATAAACTATTCTTTACGAAAATCATCAAAGTGTTATTTGATTTAAATTGGTACATAACAAACTTAATAAGGTTATTTTTTTGTCAAAACAGTTTAATGTAAACCTTTAAAAGTTTACATAATTAAAAAGTCTAGGTCTAGGCCGAAAGGGCTTGGTGATATTAAAAAAATGCTTCCAATGAGGGGTTTCCCATGGGTAAAGAGAGAATATTCTATTTTTTTAATGAACAAATTCCATAGACGTCATAAGATGAGCGATGAGGATTTTGCGACACTGGGCTGGTTTACTAGAATCTAGATCATAGATTCTCAACCTTATTGTGCCCACCGCCCACTTTGAGAATATATATTTTTTTAGAGCTTTATGTGTTTTTTTTATATTACTTCTATAAAACAAACAAAATTTATAAAAATAAAAAAAAAACATGTTAACTACTTCTTGGAACAAAAATTTGTCAATAATCAACACTTACATTATAAAGGAAGGACCTCATTAATTGAATATTTTAATTTTTATTGCGTTTACAATCACAAAATTCTTTTTATTCGCGTTAAATGAAATAAAAAACAATAATTGAGTATGTAAAAAAAAATACATAGATACACAATTATATGTATATATATATATTTTTTATATACATATTTGCTATATTTTTGATATTACTGTTCAATTTGGAAGGCGGGAATGGGTACCGCCGCCCCGGGAATCTTTATTGGATAACCAACACCTCTGCCATAGATCACCCCAAGTGGTTCGCTACGTTTGGTGATTTAGCAGGGGTGCCCGGGTTCATGGGATGAAGTTTGTCTAGATCTTGGAGGTGGATGACCAGGACACACTGAACCCCAGATTCCTACCCACCCCTTAAACCCTTTTCCTTCCCAGAACTCTCCTCTCCTTCTTTTCCTTAAAAAAACCCCTCCAAAACATCTAACAAATCAAAATTAACAAATATGTTAACTACTCCTTAGAACAAACATTCGTCAATTATCAACACTTACAGGAAGGACCTCATTGAGTGTTTTGCTGATGATAGCGGGTGACATAGAAGCCACGAACTCACCCAAAGTCAGCCGAATGAGAAGTTCCAAGAAGTAATTAACATGTTTTGTTATTTTTTATAAATTTCGTTTGTTTTTTAGAAGTAAAGTAAAAAATATATAATTTTTTCACATACTTCAATTATTGCTTTTTAATTAATTCATTTAAATTAACACGTGTTAACTGTTTGAATAAGTGTCAAAAATGAGCCATATAACAGTAAACAATCGATTTTTAACATGTCTAAAAACGTTTCGGAAACTGATGCTGAAACTAGAGTTTTTTGCCGAAACTTGCCGAAACAGAATTCGGTCGGTCACTAATTTTAAGTACCTCCTTCCTTTTTGTATTCGTGATATAGTGTCAATTATTAAAAGTAATAATAAAATTAAGATGATAATATTATATAATAAAAAATTTAAAAAATTTCCTATCATCCAATTTAATGTAGATATGAATGTAATGGAATCTTTCAGTTTAATTTTCAACCACTTCCCGAACTACCGAAATAAATTAATTTTTACACACGTGATAAAAATGATTACAATACATACAATAACAAAAATGAACCAATATTAAAGTGTACTTTGCTTTATTAGCCATATTTTTTTACCTGTTCACGCCCTCAATGCCCATTTCAACGCCCCCTGTGTCGGCTGAACGCCGCCTAATTTTCTCTGGGTCTTCACTGCTCCCCCCTGAAAGTCTCAAACGCCCGCAAAAGAGCGTTATTGCCCACGTTGAGAACCTATGATATAGATGGTGTGATTCAATGGGGGAGATTTACAAAGATTATTTTATTATTTGGTAGTTATTTAACCAAGTACACACATATATACTTTTATAATCTAATAACAGTTGGGAATGTTAAACGTTTTATGTCTTTAGAAGACATAATATCGCATAAACATTATTTATATATTATAAGTGACTCGGTAAATGATTAAATAAACGTTTTGGACAAAATAACTCGAAAGCACTCCGAACTCCGACTAATAACAGCTCTTGCCACATCGCTTAACGCTTATAACTTCTAACAACTTGCCTTTCTTTTTGCAAACAGGTGTTTTGGACAAAAACCGTTTCTTCTCACGAGATGTTACACAGCTGGGAATAAAAATGCATGATGATACCACGTGGTGAGCGTGGAGACACTGCATTACCGTACACAAAGACAAAAAGTGCAATATACAAACAGGTTCAGCACATATTGTCACGTTTCTCGACTTCTTCACCGGAGTTTTTTTGTACATGTTGAATGTTATACCAGAAATAAGCTGAGTGAGTAATTAGGGACAGAGGAAAGGTTAATGGGCCAGAACGATTTGCGGCTTACAAAAATATATGGGACCTCGTGTCTGGGTTTTGTGAGCAAATTGTACGAGAATTCAGTAGTAAAACGGTGTAATGAGGTTGTAGCGATGTTAAAATTTTCACTACTAGATTCATAATAAATGCAAAAAAATCTTTATTTGATAGATGTAGAGACGACATAGGATATAAATGCAATTGCAATTTTATGTAAATAAAATTGCAGCAATAACGCATCATCAAGATGATTAAATAATGTAAATAAATGTTTCACATAAAATCATACACCTCAATAATACATCTAAAATAAATTAACATTGATAAATATTTATATAAAATTTGCTATTTTATCCTTTTTACATTAACTCCACACAGGAGGCACTGAGGAAAATAATTTCCCTCAGGGCCTATATCATCTGAGGGAGGTGGTGGAGGGAGGTGGAGGGAGGTGATGGGAGGTGGAGGGAGGTGATGGAGACCATCACCTCCATCACCAATTTTGAGAAGAGAATGAACATTGGTCTTTAAGCCGAGCTGTTAAACACAAGAACGAGTCGAAGAAGCGACCCGTTCTCATGTGACAAATATCAACCATGTACGTATGGCGTGTTTCACCGGTACCTCGGAGCTTTTTTCTTTGAAATACCGGTAGAACAATGATAGCATTCCCACCCGACGCGACGCCTGTGCTCTAAAGTTTGCAATCCGTTTGTTAAATTAGGATAATCTATCAGACGGACCGCCCGTTTCTGCACAGAGTCGAGGTTTTTTTTTAGGTATTTTGGGGCTCCAGACCAGAGGAGGTGGCCAAATTCAACCGTGGGGCGTACTTGTGATTTGTACAGGGTTAGCAGTTGTGTACTATTAAAATATCTGCGGGCCCTGTACAGTACGCCCAGTTTTTGAGAGGCTAACTTAACTCTGGCTACGATGGAGCCCCCATATCTGAACTGGTCACTTATGGTTACACCAATCATATCAATGGAGGGCCTGTCAATGGGCCTGGAGAGCATATCAATGGAGGGCCTATTCTTATAATATATTAAAATTCGTTTCGCACTCAATCACATGGGTAATATTCCCTTAGATAATTTGATCCTTAGATAAATACGTACAAACGAAACCGGTGGTGGTGAAAAACACATCGATCAAAATTAAGTTCACAACATTATGTAATTGTAGATTTAATAATTACATAATTAGTACAGTAAAATTTAAATAGGAACCAACCCAGTAAAAAAAACTTCGTAAACTCTGCCATATTTTCTGCTCCCTTAGGTCTATCTTAGATTTACAGACTCTAAGAAGTGTTTACTTTGCCCTTTTCCAATCCATAGCAACATACGGTATAGTGGGATGGGGTGGTTGTGCTGAATCCATTATTAGACCAATTATTTTAGTTCAAAAACTAATTCTGAGAATTATATTTAAATGTCAACCTACCCATCCCTCAAATGAACTCTTTGCAAAAATCAGGGTCTTAGATATTCGACAGCTATTTACTAAAACAAGCATTTGTTATATACGAAAAAATAATCTACTAATCGCTCCACAACATCAAGCACACACCCGCTTTTCATCAAACCAGGGTTGCGTGGTCCCAAAAACTAACACCTCATTCGCTCAACGACAATTCTGGTTCATCGCTCCTAAAATATATAATGCTCTGAGTACTGACATAAAGTCAAGTCATTCTAATTCTATTTTTATAACACGTGTACAACATTGGATTTTTGAAAGGGGACGAACGTACTTTAAAGAATTCGTGAGTTCTTAACACTACATTTTATTTATTAATTTTTGCATTTCAAAATTTTAATTTCCATTTTTATTTCTATTTTTCTTTAAAATGTTGTTATTTTTTTTCTCTTAGTTTTTCACAAAATTTTATTTATGTTTTAATTTTGATTTATATACTTATATGTTTTAATTTATACGGAACACTTGAGTTCTTAACATTTAATCTTTATTATTAATTTTTGTATTTCAAAATTTGAATTTTCATTTTTATTTCTACTTTTCTTTAAAATATGTTCTTTTTTTTCTCTTTACTTTTAAGTATTTCTTAATTTTTTTTTTAATGTTTAATCATCTGTTTTAATTAAATCGTATTTAAAATATTAAATGTCTATAAAAAAAACAAATATCTGTAACTAATAAAAAAATGTATGAAATAAAATAAATAAATAAAAAAAACTTTACTTTTAAGTATTTCTTAATTATTTTTTTAAATGTTTAATCATCTGTTTTAATTAAATCGTATTTCAAATATTAAATGTACGACTACCACAACACGGGCATTATTAGCCTATTGTGGTAGCCAAAAAAACAAATATCTGTAACTAATAAAAAAAATTATGAAATAAAAAATAAAATAAAATAAACCCGTAAAGCCCTCCGCTCATAGATAAACTGAAACTAAATTAAAACTGGTTGGCAACTACGGTTTGCAAATAGGTTGGCATCAAAGCTTCTCTCACAGCGCAACTCAGTTTTAAGATTTCAGTAATTTTATCAGCGTGTATGTATTTATATTATTTTTATTATTTAAAATTATAAATTGAACTTTACAAATAACTTCATTCATAATATTGTGTCTCTCCTGCATAATTAGGAAACTTATAGTCATAAATGCAAGGTAATTTATCAACTTCCTGAACAAAATCGATATTTTCCCGCTCGGACATACCGCAAATTACTCGAAAACTAACAGCTTGTGAGGAGCAACCATGGCGAATCTAACAACTGAAACGCGTCGTGCGGCGACTAGCACGGCGAGTTGCGTCGGCGTTGAAAACTGGTCGTGGACAAGTTGTGTAGTGTTCGAACCGTCATTGAAATACATAGGACAGCGACTTGAATTGCCAACTGTTTTTTTTTTCAATTGCCCCGTGAGCGGATGGACCATGACTCGTAGATTGTAATAATTAATACCGCTAATCTTTTTATGTATTTACTTAAAGTTCGACAAGATAAATTAAACCATTTTTTGGTTGGTGGCCTTTTATGCCAACATATAACACATTTAATTCAGCTGATTGTTTGACATTCTTCAAACGAAGGAGGGCTGAATCTACTAATTTTGTATCACTAATATAAGAGTACCGTTGATAGCTCCGCTGTACCCTCTCCCTCTTTCTCATAAAACACGCATTTAAAAGAAGGAGAAGGTTACAGCGCAGCTCTCAGCGGCAGGACCATACGGAACTCAACGCATGTGTAATAAATCACTCAACCGCTTTAGATAAAAAAATGTTCAAATCTGTGCTTTATTTATTATTGGTTTGAAGAAATTAATGGGAAGCAATACAAATTATCGTAGGTGTTTAAAAATTAATTAGCGAAAGCCCGTGAAAAATCACGGGATATTATCATTGTAGGATTTGTGTAGTTGAAAGCATAAAAAATATTTGCCTCAGGATTATTGTCTTTAAAAAAAAGAAGAAACCTATCTTTCTAATGTTAGTAAATTTGAAAAATTACGATATCTATCAGCATCTGTCAAATATTTAAATAAATGATCTAATGTGTCGAGTTTGAATCTTGAAATCATACCTACATAAAGATAGCAACCAAAAAATTTGCGTTAAGAAAATGAAGATAATGTTGGAAGTTCTTAGTATGATACAGTTAAATATGACCGAATCGGTTAGGGACACATTAGCTCAGTTGCTAGAGTTGCGCCCCGGCAAGCCGAAGGTCATGGATTCGAGTCCCAGGTATATCTTTTTTCGATTTTTCTGTTTTAAGATTATCGTACTTTTTGATTTTTCTGTTTTCAGATTTTCGATAAAGTTTCGCTAACAAAGCATTTAATTAAAAATAAAACAATTATTGTGCGCTATATATTTTCCAAATATTTGTTGAAAGAGGATTGTTTAAACCAGTACGAAATGGTAGTAACTTCTAGCATATTATAATATTTTTATGACCGTTATGAACTTTAAGATAGAAAATTTACAACAAATTTCCGCAGGCGAGCCGATGATTGATCGCTTTAATATGCCATCTTTCGGAACACTTAAACAACTGTCATTGCCATTTAGAGCAGACCTATCACCTAAACAGGATAAAGACGGCATTCTTATCCGCCCACGAAGCCTCTGCCGCCACCAGCGTGGTGTCTACCAGTTACCACTGTTACCAGTGCCGACTCCACACTACGACCACACAAATTACACACATTTAATACTTGTATAATATAATATGCGAACCCCCCCCCCTCCCCCGGGGCTATTGGCTAAGCTCTGTCAAGTGAGAATTTTCGCGAAGCGATTCCTAAAAATGAATGAACCGAACCGGTTCATGTTGTCACAACAGTTAACAGCGGATGATCTTTCCTTACGTCTTTGTGGAGGAATTTAACGAATTTTATTTACGAGTTAAGCTTTTGGTGTTACATTGAATTAAATATTAATTAAGGTGGTACCTACACAATCCTAATAATTTTTGTTTGCTCAAAACTTACATTTTAATAATTTCCGGCGAATTCGTAGCTATAATAATTTTTCTATTCCATGCCGCACAAGGGATGCGAGTTATTTATATTTTAGATTAATAAAAACAGTACCTTACCATTCATATATTTTACGTACAACGATATAAAAACTTTATAACCCGTTTTTCAACTATAAAGTTAGCGGTAAGCACCAGATTTTATTTTTTTAGACGATGAATTAATAACTTCGGGAGGATAACATGGAGACACGTTTTAAATATTTGTAACACGTTCTTCAGAATTAATTAAAATGAACGCGGCGGAAACGCCGTATCTTCAGACCTGCTAGGGTGAATTCAACCGTTTGTTGGTCCAATACTCCGTACCGCGGCGTATATTTGTTTACACGCTTTCTTCACTTACGTCGTTAAGATTCCCACATTATTTATCTTCTTCTTCTTTTCTTTGATACGGCAAATTCGACAGTAGTTCCGTCCGATGCAGAGTTCGCGAGTCGCAATTTGTATACACGGCTTCTTTACTTACGTTGTTAAGATTCTGAATATAATATACCCATATTGTCGTCTTAACGGATAATTTTTAAAATTATTGTTTTGAACTTTAATAGAGACTACTGAGGAGATAAGGACGTGCTTTCATCCCTGTTGGGGACTGCTGGTATTTATTTATTTCAAAACATACGGCACAACATGTGCCATTGACATAATTATATTTATATATATTATAATACAATAACATAAGAAAGTGACATATAAATGTAAAGTTAAATATAAAAACAAAGGGTAAAAGAAAGGAGTTTAAGGTAATGAGTAGTAAATAGAATTATGATGTATAAAATGAAAGTATAATGTAAAAGTAAAAAGTTAAGATAAAAAGTTGAAAGGCAGGAAATAATATAAACTATAAGTTTGTATTGATGTATAAACGATGATCGATGGCTACTGGAGATGAAAATGCTGAGTAAAATAAGCAAACTCGCCACACAACCTTCTTTTCTGAGACGTTGTGTCTAACCCTAAATGAAGAAATTAAATTACCAGTGAAAGCTAAAAGATTATTGATAAAAAATTACTGAAAAATCTAATCAAAAATGAAAACATTGTAAATTTCTGTAGGTTCCAAGTCCAAAATAAGTCATGAACAAGTGGCACCAGTAGAAGCCGTCCAGAGAGAAACCGAGGAAGAAATTAAGAATGTTGGAGTAGGACTTGAGATGGATAGAAGACTGGAGATAGGGATCGGAGCTAGAGGAAAAAAATTAAATTATGCCAAATATCACTCTGAAATGTTTACGGTGATTTTATTGCAGAAACCTACCAATGTTTTTATAAATTCATTTTTAACACCAAAATAACTTTCATCCATAACGTATTCATATAACCTCTGCTGATTTTGCAGACATTACGGCATCTTCTCTGTATTAGGTAATATTTGAAATTACCGGTTAGAGACTTAACCTTTTAGCGTGCACAGAAATCCACCGTGGATTTCCGACGTTTTTATCCGTAGTGTGCTAACGAATCCACAGTGGATTCGCTGGTAGTTCACCGCACTTGCTCAGGTTTTATTGTATTTTGTAATATAATCGCAAACTAAAATATTTTTTATTTGTCTGGCAAAGAAATAAAGTATCTTACTGTTATTCTAGAGTCTAGACTACGTGCTACTTTAGTATTATTTACAGGAAAATCTCATGTAATTTATTTTGTGTTGCGAAGATCACCTATTAGCTTTATGGAAAAAAATTTAATAAATCCGAATAATATTTCGAATTTCTTTATTACATTTACAAAACAACATTTATTTTAATATAAGTTCCAATCCTGGGGAAATACATTTTTTTTAAATGTATAAATAAAATATTTGGGAATACGTAAGCCGTCACTTACGGCGGGCTATTGGCATTTATTCCTGGCACCTAGTGCTATTAGATAGTGGGTCGCAGGAGGATGGCATTTCAGGGGTTAAGAAGATCCAAAATAAATTACTACCAAATGTACAAACATAAATAATGTATTCATGTCACTTATAAGGTAGGTACGTTGTGGCAGGAAAGATACAAAATTAATTTATATTAACATTGGCAAGGCCTCTTGAAAGAATCGTTACGAAATAACTCTAGGGGATTCTTTTGATTGGCTGAAATTATCTTTACATTCTTGTACTTACGCATATTACTGATAGTAACAATTAAGAGAAAAATATAGATATATACATACATACATATTCGCAAATGCAAGAAAACACTATCTGATTATGTAACTACATAATTTGAAAAACGAATATTACTCAAAGACTAGCGTTAGGTTAGCGATGTGTAAGCTCAGCTGAAGTGGGCTCTTGAACTCGGGTTCTTCGAGTCCTCCTACTCTCTTTTCAAATCAACTACTCCCAGAGAACCCGGTCCGGGATTCGGACCCAAACCCGGAAATTGAATCCAGACCCGGAGCCGGACCCTTCCACCGAAGTTCCCGTATCTGCGGGCCGCGCCTATCGTGAGTCGTGAGGGTTCTTGTACGGGTACGAGTTGTGCAATCTGGATCCAGCTCCGGTAGCCGCAACAGCACCCAGTATCTACCCACTTCGCACCAAAGAACTCGGACCCGGGACCTGCTACTAGAACTCAAGTACCTTTAAAAAGAAGCCTCCGGCAAAATGCAGAACTCACCGATATTTAGTGTAAGTACTGTACGAGTATCGTAGGACTAATCCGTGGTAGGATTGGGTGCGGGTGTTGCAAACTATTTCGAACCAATTTGAACCACTATCAGTGTGCACAAATACATCAAAAGTGCGCTTTTTATAAACCCAGTCCGCACCAAAGAATTTGGACCCGGATCCTGCTCCTAGAACTGGAGTGCTTTTAAAAGAAAACACGCCTCGGAGGCATCCGGCAAAATGCAGAATTCACCTACGTCAAGTGTAAATGTACTCTGTGGTAAGAGGGGACTGCGGGCGGGTATTCAAACTATTTCGAACCAATTTGAACCACTTATCAGCGTGCACAAATATATTAAAATGTGCGCCCTTTAATGATTTGCCTGTACCTATGTGCAATTCCCCAGGGTCTTTGGGAGTATCTCCCCTCCCCCTCCACAAACACTTCTTCAAGGGTACTTTTGGGAAACCGGCTAAGGGACGCGGGCGTTTGGGCACGTTCCGGCCAGGCCGCTCGCCCGCTCATTCTCGCCGGGACTGCCCGTGATAGTGGGACAAACTGCCCCCGATATCTTTCTTATTATATATTTTCTTTGGTTTTAATCATACTTACACCTGTAAATATTTTTCTTTTTATTTATTATTTCACTCAACTAGATGCTGAACCAACAGGCGAACACATCTATGATGTGTCTTTATCTTGTTAATTACTGATGCATACATTTTTTACTAACAATCATGCATGCGGGGACATTGGAGGGTCTAGATTCGTTTCAAAAATAAATGTAGCTTCCTTTTTACAAAAAATTAGAGTCCTGACGTGTGCGGCTAAGGAGGTTAAACAATCAGTTTCCTCACACAGCCGTGGGAAAGTGGTGGGTCCCCTTCAATGTACCTATGTGCAGAGCGAATAATATTGGCGATCGTTCAACAGACTTTAGTACTACGTAAACATGTCAAAAGTAGGTCTAAAATTTATTATTGATGGAAAAAATCTAGCAAGTCATAAAAATTATTCAATGAATGCCTAATGTACACAAGTACAACGTACCTACGTATATACTCAAGTGTTTCTACACAAAATTTATATAGCAGGTACACAAGTAAAACACAAGTAATGCATATGTGTATACGAACATATGTTTGAATATACATACGTAGGTAATGCGTGCGTATACTTTGTGATGAGGAAAACATACCGCATTTAGAAGTTTTATTCGGAGTTCAATGACACAACCAAGTGATATCCTTGGTTTTAGAATATGCATGTTTTATCATAAAAATTACAATACAGACAAACTTCTTTGTTACTTTTTACGTGAAATATCTTTTTTATTTAGCATCTTGTTATAATAATTTATTAGAGACCCTGAAATGTAGAAACGCGGTGTTTTCTCGGTAGGATTATCAGTAATTGTAGCGAGATAAAAAAAGTAGCAAAAAAAACCAAATGTGTAAGAACAAACAACGCGAAGATATTATTTTTAGGCAATATCAAAATGGTGAAATAAATTCAAGTAGTTATTAAAAAGGAAATGCTTCTCCGTAAAAAAAAATCTAAAATTATAAAAATTGACCCGCAAATCGCCCGGATGCAATGAGTAAAGCGAAAATTGGTTCGCGACTGTCGAATAGTCACAATAGATCAATATAAATGAATATTATCACAAAGTACAAAAATCAGAACGTTGGTTTGGTTAAATTTGAGAGGCAGGTGGGTATGGGTACCGCCGCCCCAGGAATTATTTATTCGACAACCAACACCTGTCCCATAAGTCGCCCCAAAATGGTTAGCTGCAGGTTCATGGGACACGAATCCAGAACCTCTCGTCTTACTAGTTGCGACCGTTGTCTATATATTATTGTAGGGGCGTGTAAATAGCCCCTGACACGAGGGATGACTACCCTATGTAAAATTAACGAAAATTGAATTCTTCCCTATGTGACACAAAGAAACAGTCGACCCAGCAATCTCAAAAACCAAAGTGAAAACAAACAAACACTCACTCAGAGAATGCAGCTCAGCCACGATGTCCAAACGAAAAGACACTTCTTTTCAATAAAAAATGTCAAGGCGATATTGCATAATCTTGACAGATGTTTCGCACAGCAAGGAAGTTTCAACTATACACAATTAGTTAGTTTTCACAATGATAAAAATAAACAGCAAAATGTTCCAAAACAACAGATGACAGTTAGTTTCACTTGTTGATGTACTATTTTTAAAATCAATCCATTTAGGTGTCTACTGGATGAATTATTCTTATGACTGACCAGGAGAGACATCTCTTGGTCTTTTACTAACACTCCCGTCAGAAGTAATTGCTTGATTCACAAAGGTAAGGAAACGCATGAATACACTGCATCTCAAGTCACATAGGTTAAATTCAATACAATACAAAACCCAGAGATGGCGCCCTTATGGTCTTATAACATAAATTATTCATTTAAAGAAATTAATGCCCAAATATATTTATGGCGCGTATCCATATTCCCCGCCTTGGAAGTTCGTAGAGCTTACAAAAGAAAGAGTATAAAAATACAAATGAAACAAGAAATGAAATAGAAATAAAGTGACTATTCACCGGTAATATTCAGGAATGACACGCATTGGAAATTCGCAGAATCTCACAAAATAAAGAAAAATAACTAAAAATACAATGTAATAAAGTTCAATTGACCAAGATAACGGATATTAAGTAATGCCATGTCTGGGTCAGAGATCATTGAAACAATGACTAAAATCAAAAAAAAATAAATAAATAAAAATAAACAAAAATAGATAAAATATAAAATTATTGCGTTGGAATGGGATATAATTTGACAACCGGACGTTTAAAAGAACCAAATCTTGTCTTTACCGTCGCAACGCGAACAATTTTATCCATTCCGGGATGGATTTCAGTTATCACGCCTAAAGGCCAATTTAACGGAGGGGAATCTTCTTGTCCCACTAGTACGACAGTTCCGATATCAATCGGATGATCAGAAGTAGTCCACTTCTGCCTGACTTGCAAGGTGTGCAGATACTCTGAACGCCACTTCTTCCAGAAGGACTGAACCATGCTGTCTAATAATTGCTTACGCTGAGTCAAATTGATTTTACCGTCTGCCAGGACAGAAGCAGGCAAGTACTGCAATGGTGTCGACATTAAAAAATGCGCAGGCGTAAGGACTTCTGGATAAGGGTCAGAAGACATAACTGTAAGTGGACGCGAATTCATTATGCACTCAATTTGAACTAGCACAGTCTGTAACTCCTCATAGGTGAGAAGCTGAGTTCCAATCACACGGTACAAGTGTGTCTTCATGCTCTTTATGTTCGACTCCCACATACCCCCAAAATGAGGCGCGCGTGGTGGAATCATTTTCCACTCTATACGACGCTTAGCGAGTTCGCGCTTTAATGAGGGCTCATATTCAGATTCAACCAAAAACTTGTAGAGGTCATCTAATTGTGCCTTCGCACCCACAAAATTAGTACCATTATCTGAATACAAGCATGTTACCGGGCCACGCCGAGAAATAAAACGGCTGAAAGCAGCCAGGAAAGCATTTGAAGTTAAGTCAGAGACCAACTCAATATGAATAGCCTTGGTCACAAGGCATTCGAATAGACAAATATATGCCTTTTGAGAATGTTGTCCTCTCCGACGAGTCAGCGTAATACGGAGTGGACCTGCGTAATCTACACCGGTATGTACGAAGGCCTTTGCTTCTGCAACACGATATGACGGTAAATCTGCCATCTTCGGTGTAGGATGCGATGGATTTAAGCGGAAGCAACAATTGCATTTCCGCACCATCGCCCTAATAACAGTCCTAGCATCTAATATCCAATAGCGTTGACGTAAGATAGACATAAGAAGTCCTGGGCCTGTATGACAGTTCACGACATGAAAGTGAGCGATGATCAGATCGACAACACAGTCATGTTTGGGAAGCAAAACCGGATGTTTAACCTCAAAGGGTAAATCCGATTTAGAAAGCCGCCCCCCAATACGTAACAGATTATCTCCATCAAGAAATAGAGATAAACTCTGAAGTCTTTTGGAATGAAATTTGCCTTCCTGGAGTGCAGCAATATATCCTGCAAAATGAATACTATGCACAGCACGAATCACAGCCTTTTCAGCAGTCATAAGATTATTGACCGTTCCAGAGGAAAGTGATATCTTTTTTATGAATCGGAGGACATAAACAACAATCCTTAGTAGTTTATCCCAAGTGGATATACGCTGAGCCAGTTCACTCAGGACCGATTTTTCACCCTGAAATGTTGCAATGAGCACATTAGCCTTGTGTTCAGGCATTTCACCAGTATTGGTAGGGTGAAACGGTTTTAATGGCCATTCCAAAGGTGGGCTGCGAATCCATGATGGGCCGTTCCACCATAAATCATGTGAAACGAGTTGGGAAGGAAGCATGCCACGAGAAAGGCAGTCGCTCGGGTTTTCACTACCAGCAACATGGTAAAAGTTCTCTGGAGACAAATTTTCTTGGCACTGAGCTACACGATTACTAACAAACACCGACCAGCGATGCGGTGAAGAATGTATCCAAGAGAGCGCAACAGTAGAATCGGAAAACGCATATGTTCCTGCAATAGGAAGACGCTCAGAAAAATTATCTTGAACCGTCCGTATTAATTTGGACATCAATACTGCGGCACAGAGCTCCAAACGAGCGAGGGTCGTCACTTTGGTGGGAGAAACCTTTGATTTTGCGCACAACAATCTCACTGTAATTTTTCCAAACAGATCAGTGGTGTGCAAATAAATCACACAGCCGTAACCATTCATGCTTGCATCGCAGAAAGCAACAACGAGCACCGTACTGTCTTTCAGGACACCAACATGGTGAGGGATTTTTATCATTGAAATTAGAGGAAATTCCTGTGTAAGCGCCGAAAACCGACGAATAACGCTATCAGGGGGTGTATCATCCCAACCAATGTTGCACAGCCATAGCTCTTTGATAAGTAATTTAGCGTACAGAATGACAGGGGCGACCAAGCCGAGGACATCAAATAAACGGGCGACTATGGAGAGTATGCTCCGCTTTGTGCACTTCTCCTGAACATAAGATGTCGTAAAGAAGAAGCTGTCATCAGCTGGTTCCCACGAAAGGCCCAACACCTTAGAGGTATTGTTAGAACCAACAGTGAAGTCCACTGGGCTGCGGTGAGAATCCGGGAGGTTCTCAAGTACAACTTGAGAATTACTAGTCCATTTTACTAAATCAAAGGCACCGGACTTAAACAACGAGATTAATTCTCGAGAAAGACGTATGGCGCTGGGCTCATCTGCAATAGAATAGACCAGGTCGTCCATATACAGCTTGGACTCTGCCACTTTGGCAGCATCCGGGTAATGTGGTCTCATATCCTGGGCCAACTGGCGAACCGTCCGCATTGCTAAGTATGGACTTGCCGTCAAGCCGAAAGGAACTCGATTGAACTGAAAAGTTCGTATGAGACCATTATTTGAGAATCGAAATAAGATCCTCAGGTATCTGCGATGCTTGCTAGGAACTTCAATCTGTAAATACATTTGCTTTATATCCGCAGTCATAGCGATGGGAAAAAGACGAAAGTCAAGCAAAAGCAGAAACAAATCGGCTTGCAAATTGGGACCAGTATGAATAATGTCATTCAGTGACAGCCCTGTGTGTGTTTTAGCACTAGCATCGAGCACAATACGAGGCATTGGTTTGTCTGGACGAGTGACAGCATGATGTGGGATGTAATATCCATCTTCTGTGATATCAGACTCTGAGACTTCTGATAGGTAATTATTTTCAATATATTCACTGATAACCTTGTTATAATTCTCCTGCAAAGCAGGGGAATGTTTAAATTTTCGCTCCAAAGCCAAAAATCGGCGTTGGGCAGCAGTACGAGAATTACCCAATTGTCCTGGATCTTTACAGAAAGGTAAAGCAACAGAATATCTACCATCATCAGTGCGAGAAATTGATGAAGTAAAGAGATTCTCACATTCTGTCTCCTCCGGACTTAGAAATTTTATATTAGGTATCTCTTCTAACAGCCAAAATTTTTGCACTAAATCATTAAGTGCGAGTGCCGAGAATGATGTGTTTGTGTTGAGCACATTATTGGGGTAATCACCCATCAACACGAAACCGAAAGCGGTCGATAACGCGGGGGGTGCACTAGTACCCGATTCAACCCTGTTCCCTAAATAAATATATGGGAACAGTTGTGCACCGATGACGACATCCACGCATCCAGGAATATTCCATGTTAAGTCTGCGAGAGGTATGCCCTCTAAGTACCTCATATCACCCTTGGCTATATAGTGATTAGGTAATTGGTCGGTGATACTGTCAACGACAAGCGCATGTATATTATATTTATTCTCTGGGTATACGCGAGACTCAATATCCAAATACACGTAACCGAAAATTGGTCGAGACGTTGATCCAATTCCTTTGACAAACGAATTACTCAAAGGAATTATTGGTAAACTCAGCGTCTTACAACAATCGACCGTAATCAAATTATTTTGAGAGCCATTATCAATTAGGCACCGAACAATAACTTTATTTCCGTTTTTAAGCTTCGCGTATACTTGTGCGGTCGAAAGTAAAATAGAAGAGTTCGGTGTTACTTTGGCACAAAGCGAACACGAAGGATTGACATTCGCGGTCCCCTCCACTTGCTTATCACCAATGCCAGTTCCATTGATGCTGGATGACACTGGAGGGGGGACTGACGGTTCTTCACTGGTAGGTACTTGCGACGTATGTACATGAGTATTGGTTTTCATATTATTCACACTGCCGAAATGTAAGAATGTATGATGACGTTTATTGCACAAATCACAAACTAACCCCGATTTGCATGACTTGATTGTATGTGAACCACTAAGGCAATTTACACAGGCATTTTTCGATTTTATAAATTCAAATCGAGCCTGTGGGGAACTCATACATTTAAACTTTGAGCAAACGTTGATTAAATGATCAGTTTTGTTACACAGAATACATCCTTTCGGCGGAGCTGGGAAGCGCGGAATATTCGCATTACTCGCGACGAACGATTTAGTATTATTTGATCGGGAGGACGAAATGGGATGCGTTTTATTTACGACACCATGCGAGTTACTCGTTCGTTCTAAAATCTTTACTTGATCTTGTACAAACGAAACTAACTCATTATAAGAAGGAATTTCTTTATTACGAACTGTCAGCTCAAAGTTCTGAGCCGTCTGTGAATCAATTTTTCTTACCGCGCAGTGAAACAAAATAAAATCAGTTAAATCTTCAATACCTAACTGCTTTAATGCCGACACTGACGAAGAATATCTTTCAATGAAAGAATTGAGACTGGCAGATGTATTCGTGCAGTTTTTCGCATCGAGAATATTATTTAAATAATGTGTTCCTAGTGTACGTTTATCTTGATATTTTTTAACTAAACTCTCCCAAATGATCTGATATGTATCACCCGAAGGCACAATGCCTGCGGTTATGTTCAAAGCCCCGTGTGTGAGTTTTCCGACTAAGTACTGCACACGCTGCGAGTCAGTTAGCTGTCTATTATTATGGATATTGGCTTTAAATGACTCAAAAAATTTCGACCAACTTTCATTCTTACCATCGAAGGTTGGAAGATCTATTGCAGGAAGATTAATCATACACGGCTCCCGCGACTTATTTTGTGACGTCAGTGATTCTCTTACAGAAGTTTTCATATTCGATCTAGTTCGTTTGACCTTCAAAAAAAGATCATCAAAAGCATTTAAAGCTTGAAAATCTGGTTTAAATTCTGGATTTAAAGTTAACTGACGATCATTGATGCTATCTATAATATTTTCAAATTGACTTCGCATTTGATCAATCATCTCTGACTGAGCCATAAACACTTCGTTATTTCTTGACTCAAAATTAGATATATTATTTGTTGCATTATACAGATCGTTCATACGAAAAAAAAGATTTTCCTTTTTTGCGGTTAAAAGAATAAGCGATCTGTCTTGAGCCTCATCAAAACCCTCCTCCGTAATTCTTGGCATTTTTTATATATGCGAAAAGATTACCACAAAATTTTACAATAATGTTACAATGTTAATAATTAATTAATAATAATGTTGCGAATAATTATCCAAAATTACGACAATTCTGCGAACAATGTTAACAATTAATTAATAATAATAATGTTGCGAATAATTATCCAAAATTACGATAATTCTGCGAACATCCAAATATGTCATCCAAAAGCAAAAACAAGACCAGCTATAGTTCTCAAAAAATGAGAGGTACTTCAAATTTACCAAAAAAAATACGTAAATTCAAACATCCATGTAATTAAGCTATAATCTCGAATTGAATGTATGAATGAATTAATAATCCAGGCTACGAAGGACCAATAAATATGTAGGGGCGTGTAAATAGCCCCTGACACGAGGGATGACTACCCTATGTAAAATTAACGAAAATTGAATTCTTCCCTATGTGACACAAAGAAACAGTCGACCCAGCAATCTCAAAAACCAAAGTGAAAACAAACAAACACTCACTCAGAGAATGCAGCTCAGCCACGATGTCCAAACGAAAAGACACTTCTTTTCAATAAAAAATGTCAAGGCGATATTGCATAATCTTGACAGATGTTTCGCACAGCAAGGAAGTTTCAACTATACACAATTAGTTAGTTTTCACAATGATAAAAATAAACAGCAAAATGTTCCAAAACAACAGATGACAGTTAGTTTCACTTGTTGATGTACTATTTTTAAAATCAATCCATTTAGGTGTCTACTGGATGAATTATTCTTATGACTGACCAGGAGAGACATCTCTTGGTCTTTTACTAACACTCCCGTCAGAAGTAATTGCTTGATTCACAAAGGTAAGGAAACGCATGAATACACTGCATCTCAAGTCACATAGGTTAAATTCAATACAATACAAAACCCAGAGATGGCGCCCTTATGGTCTTATAACATAAATTATTCATTTAAAGAAATTAATGCCCAAATATATTTATGGCGCGTATCCAATTATTTTTCTGTGTCTTGTTCTCTTTCATATTTTCGTCTAGATTATTAGTGTTATCTTGTTCTTCAATGAACTTTAATTAATTATTTTTACATGAAACGACAAAAATTTGCGTTATAAAATATGTGGGTGGGTTAATTTTAGATTTAAAAAAACGTAAGGTGAGCCATTTTTAAAACTTATTACGCTTGCATTAAAAAAATTAATGTTTAACCACTGGAGCGCTTTTTGCCACAATATGACTCTATTTAAAATACCTTGGATTGCTTTGCTGCCAATTTAGGCAAATTTTCCCTATTTGTAAGTAATTAAGTAGAAGTTTTAATTTTATAATATATTTTTTTTAAATCATACGAATATGTGATAATCGACAAAAGATATGTGAATTCATTGGTTATATATATATATATATATATATATATATATATATATATATATATATATATATATATATATATATATATATATATATATATATATATATATATATATATCTATAATCAGTTTGTATGTCTTAATATTAAAATTCGGAGGCATGATTTATTTAATGTGGGCGGAAAATATCAAAATGATCACCAAAAAATCTCGAGTAATCGGAGAAAAAAGTTTTAAATTGGCGCTATCGCTCCAGTGGATAAAAAAATTATGGGTTTATTTCGAACCGAAAATTTTTAAAGCGAATTTCATCACATTTCAAAACAGTTTTTAGTTTTCGGGTGCGTTCAAAAATATTACATTTACAATTTGATTGCGAAGCAGAAATATTTTGACCTTCTGACAAAGTAAGCCCGAGCTGGAGGGGTTAATTCATAAGCAAAACCGATAAGAGACAATGGGTAACGAACACAAATGCGCTCTTAAAAATACGTGACATTCAGTAGTTGATAAAAATTATAAATTAAATGAATCTTCGGTATGGGAAAACCCGAGAAAACAAAAAAGTATCAATGAAAAAAACGAAAGGTTATATAATAGATTGCAAAGTGAAAAAATACCCAAAAAGTGGTGTCTTGCAAATGCTTTGTGCCTTATTAGAATATTAACGAATCACAAAGCGTAATTTAATATGACAAAACTTTAACCTAGCAACAGGCATTTGGTTAATAATTCAATTCGCCTCACAGTTAACCATTATTGGAGATAACCAGCGGCATGGCCGAACCGTTTACATTCATAAAAACTAATGTCTTCTACGATTCGACAACTCATTTACACATATAATACCGCCATTACATACCTTATTAATTAAAAAAGAGTTTTAAATCGGATACCTCTAATCTTTATCCATTTGTAGAACAATTCTATTTTATTTAATTACGACAAATAATTATATATTTTGGTTAATTAAAATTCAAGAGTACGTGCCGACTCGCAATCTTACCCAATATTAATATTATCAGGTAAATATTACATCAGTTAACCTATTTAAAAGTACAATAATGTAATCACTAGGTGGCTAATTTAAACTTAATAAATTATGAGATTAGTTCGGAGGCAGCTAGGTCTCATACTGGAGGCGGTAGAGTAAGTACCTTAGTAGATTCTAAAGGAGAGATTCGCAATAGCGTGAGAACTTTCAACAATTTAAAATGTTAAAAAAACAAAACCTTTTTAAAATTTTAATATGGCGATATTAATAATTCTCAGAAATAAACCATTTAACGTCTGTTTGCTTGGTTCGGCATATTTCATAAAACATCAACAAACATTATTTGGTAAAGAAGCAAATAAAGCAACGTTATGTGAATACCCGAATATGTACGTCGAAGTAACTACCAACGACTAACCAAATTTCGTTATCCGTAGCCTTCGACGTACGCACATGTTAAATTGGCATATAGATATAGATATCATTCATATATAAAATGTGGTCCCTAATATCGGTCTCAATTTTCAAAACAGGGAACGAGGTATGTATATTGGACTTCTTAATGCGAATTTTGAAAAACTACGATTGCAAAGTTGATTAATTAATTGTGAAATCAAATTAAATGGTTTCTGGGAGTGTTGCGTTGCCTTTTCATAGTTATAAAATTTGATAAATATTTATCTAATAAAATGAATGAACAATAACATTATACAAAGGGTAACAATTATTATAAGCAATAATTATCAGCCTGAAACACTCATCAACATTGAAAAATCTTCCGAGAAAAGATACTTGCCGCCAACGGGACTTGAACCCGTGTCCTTCTGATTGCCGGTCAGCTGCTCTTGACCACTGAGCTATGGGGGCTTATCAAATACCCGCCAAATAATTCAATATATACTAGTGTTTCATTCAACAATTACTGCTTATTATATTTTTTCCACCTGAAAACAACCAACTTTATTTTTGCGAGAGAGACATTGTAAGTGTTAAATCCCTCGCTAGGTGGCGTCGAGACAAATTATGACTACATTTATTGGGGAAATACTTAAACTTTTCAAATATTAATTATTATTTTTAATTTACAAACTAACGTTTAGACAAGATTTTTAAAAATCTTGTCTAAACGTTAGTTTATAAATTAAAAATAATAATAACATTATAGCACAGTAGAATCAGTATTGGTTGTAAAGTTGTTCAGAATTATGTCCTGGCATAATGACCTATTACCGTAAATCAAGAAGTCAACACGCTAAACATTTCTCAAGGATTCCTCGCATCAAAGTAAGCGAACACTCCGCGGGGAGCATAGCTGTAGTAATAATAATAAAATATATAAAAACTACTTCTAATTAATTTATTAGCCTAAAAAATCGAAGTGTTGCCATAAATATGACGAATTAAATATTAGGCTCATTCAAAAGTGTGTGTGTATTAAATGGCGGTGGTCGAAATTTAAATAACTTAACATGTTTAGAAATCTAGTTAAAACCAGACGCCAAGGACAAACTTGCGCTGTGAAAAGCGGCAGACTGGTCCGTGATAATGTGAATTATCGAACTTCCTTGACATTATTTACTGTCTCCTTAAAATGCATCGCACACATTAAAATGAAAAATAAATTTAAAAAAAAAACACCGAAAAAAAAATTCTTGGGAGACCTTTTACTACGATTCGAGACAAGAACTAGTTATGGGAGAAATTTCCATACTCGCTCACATACACCGTCATCGATATAAACAATAAAAACTAACTTTAACAGTTCGGAACTGCTTCAAACTTTATTTGCCCGAGAAAAAGATGGGCACATTTAACGAGAAAAACGTTAAATGTGATAAAAGTGGATATTAGTGAAAGTGTGTAAGTCAAGAATGAAAAAATGGTCTGATATCGCATTTGGCTATCTCGACATACTTAAGTAGGGTAAATAGATTTTGTTAAAATTGAATTTTTATGCGTATTACATCTAAAAAAAGTTATCTTAACGTTACATCTTATCTTGTAAGTATATAATGTAAAACGCCTCCTTATTTTATCGCTGGACGGAATCATAGGTCAGTACATAGAATACGTCGTTATTCTTTATTAAATACTTACGATATTTTACTGATAAGATAACTAAATGGTACAGAATTATTTTTAAATCTTCATGTGATTGATTTGAATCAATTGAAAGATCAGAAAAAACTGACAGCTTCAAGGGTGCTTATTCATGGACGGAAAAGACGTAATTTTTTGGAAAAACCGAACGAAAAACATCACGTTGTTAAAATAATAGCCTTCATAATAAATACGTTAATACAGCACCAAACGTAAGACTTATCAGTGAAGTGGGTTCGTAGATAAATGTTAAATTAGGTTACGACAGGGAAGAGTTTCAGGATACAACTCTCAGTTTTAATATTGAAATCAGAACAAATTAAAAATATGAATTTCCCCCATGATTGCAAAAACAACACGCAACAAAGACCCAAATGAAAACAAAACGGCAAGTCCAAGTTGACCGAGAAAAAACGAAAATAAAAAAATCTAATTTGTTGTGGACCTTTGAAAAGAGAATTATTAACAAAGCGAACACACCGTCAAACTTTCACTTTCAGGCAAAGCGCCGAAACCGGGGCAGAGCTCAATATGGTTTCTTTCGACGTACAAAAAGTTGCCATGGCAACAAATGATTTCTCGAGCCTAGGGGGGCCCCTCAACGCCCGTTGCTACGCGATTGTCTGCCAAGGAGATTAATACAGGTGCCACCAAATTTATATTGTACGACTGATGAAAAATATTCAAAACTTTTTCCAAATTGTGTAGATATTATTGACGTTTGTTTTAGTAGAACGTGATTGATGAATAGATCTTATTTCGTTACGTAAAAGGATCACGCGTCGCCGTAAAAGTTCAGACAGCAAAAATGTTACGGAAAAGGCTATTCTTTTGATGCATTGTTGCATACCTTGTGGTAAACAATTTATAAAAAAAAAAAATATTTTTATTTTTATTTTAACTTTATGAGTAAAACCTCAAATTGTAATATCTTTATAATTAATAATTTATAATTGTCCCAGATGTGTCAATATCTTTTTCTGATTTTTCTGTTTTCAGATTTCCGATTGAGTTTCGCTTATATTGTCTTCATTTAATTAAATATTACAATTTATAAAATGTTTCAAAGGATAAATATACAAATGACCGAGAATTTCGATGAATTGTTTTGTATTATTACGAGATAATAAAGTTTTGCGTCGTAATCAAATATGACTTGATACGTTTAAAATATTGTTCGTATACCGAAATACGACGTACTAGACCTTGTGTGGGAACTAAACATACCTATTACTCTACATACACTACAAACTTCTAATTTTATTGTTTTCCCCGAAATATTAAATAATTTATTAAGAACGTTTACAGATCAACATCGTGGCATTTATTCGTATTTATAAGAAATATAAAAATAATAATAACTATATATGTTCCTTAAGATGACGCGTCCTAATTTTCAATGAAGATATGAGTTTGAACAGACGTTTGAACCCACGACGGGTCTTGTTTTATATACCCCTACCAATGGGTACCTACCCCACCCATACAAAAAAGGCTTCGAATGGTCCACAATTTTCGAGAAGATTCCACAACATTCGAGAGTGTTCTGGAATGTTCCATAACGATCTGGGATGTTCTATAACAATCCAGACTATTCCCAAACATTCCACAGCATTCCAGAATGTTCTAGAAATTTTTTTAGGGCAAAAATTCCAGCCCCTATATCTTCAAAGGCACGACCTTCAGGTAAAAACGGAAACCTTCTTCATGGATGGAGATAGAGGGCTACCACATAATATAACTCCCTTTATCGTACCGGACTCGTTTCTGAGTTTTAGCGGCACGCACATTGTAAACATTCTTTTACAATATATATTAATTTTTTTTTTTTTAAATTAACTCCACACAGGAGGCCCTGAGGAAAATAATTTCCCTCAGGGCCTATGTCATCTGGGATGCTGTGTGGAGGGTCTTTTTGAGGAGAGGAAGGAATGAACATTGGTCTTGAAGAGACCCATGTTGTAGGAAGGAGGAAACACAGAGGCCGGCAAATCATTCCACAGCCGAGCTGTTGAACACAAGAATGGGGTCGAAGAAACGACCCGTTCTCATGTGACAAATGTCAACTGTGTACAAATGTTGGGCACGCGTTTGGCGTGTTTCCCGACTATGCACCGGTGCCGAAGGGATCAATGATGCTAGTTCCTCGGAGCATCTTCCATTGTAATACCGGTAGAACAAGGATAGCATTCCCACCCGACGCCTGTGCTCTAAAGATTGCAATCCGTCTGTTAAGATGGGAGAATCTATCAAACGGACCGCCCGTTTCTGCACAGAGTCGAGGGTATTTTTCAGGTATTTTGGAGCTCCAGACCAGAGGTGGCTGCCAAATTCAACCGTGGGGCGCACTTGCGATTTGTACAGGGTTAGCAGTTGTGTACTATTAAAGTATCTGCGGGCCCTGTACAGTACGCCCAGTTTTTGGGAGGCTAACTTTACTCTGGCTTCGATGGAGCCCCCATACCTGAGCTGGTCACTTTAGCATATCAATGGAGGGCCTGTTCGGAAGATTGCTTCCGTTGAAAGAGACTAGATTTTCATTGCGATCCCTTTTAGACGTAATCAGACAAGATTGGGTCTTTGAAACATTAAATTCAACGAGATTATTTTTACCCCAAGAGAAAACACTCTCGAGGTAACCGTCCATTCTTTGCTTCAAAGCCTTACGAGCTGTTGGAGTTTGTGAGCCCTTTAATTAAAAATTACCTACACATTCTACACACAACACAAAACTTATTCCAGAACTTAGTCTAATTTTTACATCATTTGGGTTTAAAATACCTACATATAGTTTTAGGTTACTCTTACACTATATCGACTATGTTTTATTTACACGAGTCGAGAGCTGCGCCAGAATAATTTGTCTGCGAGGTGAATCTGGAACGTAAAGCAGTAACTACGTGGCATTTTTCCAAACGGAAAATCTCTTATCCGCGCTGATTCAGTTGTACTGCTAGGACCACTACGAGAGTAGGTACGTTACGAGCAATAATATGAGCATGCAGCGGCTGCGCGCGGCGCTCTGCGAGTGGCGTTTAGAGCACTCGTACATCGTACAGGCGGATTGCTGATACTGCCCGCGCTGGTTGCCAGTTGCTAGTTGCCAGACAGCAGCCGGCAGAATCGCTATTCCAGAATTAAACAGACACCATTGTTAGTATTAAGCTATTTCCGTGTTATAAATTAAGGTCGCCTGCCGCTTGGAATGGTCTCCAGACCAGGAAATCCCTACGCACTCAACGAGTAGACTGTACTTGTCGGTCCACTTTCTACGCTCCTTCAGGAATATGCCCTCACCAGCACAGTTGGCCACCGGTCTAATGACTAACTCCTGTGGAATCTTCCAAATTAACAATGTCCAAAATCTTGTCAGAGTATCGCAAAAGTCATTTTTCGGGCACGCTGTTAGTATTACGAAGGTTCTTATGCCGAGGAAAATTTGGCAATAAATCGCGAACGCGTGGGTTCGAGCAGATACGAATTCCGTTCGATATATTTGGAAAACGGAAATAGAATACACGGAAAATTATTCATCGTTCTTTTTAAAAATGAAATATCGCTTTCATCAATTTACCGAGCTGCTGATGAGAAGAACGTGACGGTTTGCATATTATTTATCTACAAATCTATACACAGCAGTAATCCGTCAACCCATAAACACATATCGATAAAAGGAAAAACTTTAATTTTATTTCAATCGTCTATCGTGTAAATAATAAATACAATATTCTTCCGAAGTCGTTGACTTTAATTTTATCTCTGTTTTATAGCTCTGAAAATACACGAAAATAAAAATCACGTCGGGTAAGACTATAAACCTTGGTGGGAAATGACATCCTCGAAAAATAAATAAAGCAGTTTAAAGGTATAACAGCATGTAAGAAGTAAGCACATTCATTTAATGAAAAATCTTTGTTTTTTCATTAAGTTATTTATTACACATACTTTAAAAAAAAACCCTAAGGACATATATTTTTTAATTTTACCTATTTATTTATTTATTTATTTATTAACGCCCTTTTTCGGGGCTTTTACATATGAATAGTAAGAAATATACAGTATTTATTGTACATAACTGAACTGCCTTCGTAACAATATTTTATATTTGTTTAAAGATAAATTGAAGATGTCCACTGACTTGGTATAATTGTTTCCCTCCATTAGTATTCGGGGTAAAGAGGAATACATATGGTAGTTAGTTCCAGAATTACTGCACTGAAATAAATCCTGACTTCTAGTATTACGTAGTGGAATCCGGAAGCTTATCAATTCGAGCAATACCGGACTGTCAACTAAATCATTTAGAATTTTATACAGAAATACCAAGTCAGTGAAAGTTCTTTTGTCTGACAATGTAAGCATATTCATATCATTCAAAATAGTATTGTAGTTCAACATAATTGCTGGAATACCCATTTTAAAATTAAGAAAACGTAAGAATTTGTTTTGTATTCTTTCAACAGCTTGTACATGTATATTGTAATATGGGTTCCAGACGGGAGAATTGTATTCAAGTTGACTTCTAACATATGCAAAATATAACAGTTTTATACACTTAATATTGTTAAAATTTCTAGTTAGCCTAGTTATAAATCCCAACATTTTTAAGGCCTTATTAGAGATTTCTGTTATGTGGTTAACAAATGAAAGATTAGATTGGAAAGTGATGCCCAAGTCTTTAATTTGTGTTAACGTCTCCAGAATATTGTTATCAATGTTGTAATTGAAGATCACTGGATTTTTTATTCGAGAAAATCTAACTATATGACATTTTGAGATATTTAAGTAAAGTCTATTTTCATTACACCAAATTAACAATTTGTTGATATTATCTTGAAGAATGTTGCAATGGTAAATATTTTGAATTATTCTAAAAATTTTGAGGTCATCAGCAAAAAGTAAGATAAATACATCATGAAATATTTTTGAAAGATCATTTATAAACAAGATAAATAATATTGGGCCAAGGTGTGAACCCTGTGGAACTCCACTTGTTGCATAAATTTTTTCCGACAAAGAGGATTTTATTCTAACAATTTGTTGTCTTCCAGTAAGATAGCTTTCAAACCAGGCTAATATACTGCCATATATACCAAGCTTTTCTAATTTCCAAATGAGAATTTTATGGGAAACTGAATCAAAGGCTTTACTAAAATCAGTATAGACAGAGTCTACTTGTTTTTTTTCTTTAAAAGCATTGGTTATAAAATTTTCATAAATAATCAAGTTAGAAAGTGTACTTCTACCTGGCATAAATCCAAACTGGTAAGGTGATATTACAGGTTTTATTTGGGCAAAAAGTTTGTCAAGTATTAGGCTTTCAAATAGTTTTGGTATGGTGGATTGAATGCATATTGGTCTATAATTACAAACATCACTTTTATCGCCCTTTTTGAAAATTGGAGTCAAATAACTAGTTTTCCATATATCGGGAAAAATTCCACTGGATAAAGATAAATTAAAAAGTTTGGTTAATGGAAGAGCAATTACTTTGATACATTCTTTGATAAATATTGTGGGGATATTATCCGGTCCTGCAGATTTGTTGATATCTAATGATTTAACTTTAGTTACTACATCAGAGAGACTTATGGTACACTGCGAAACATCAAGAATTTCATCTAGAGTTGTTGATGGAAGAGGAGCATTATTTGCGTCTGTTGAATAAACACTTTTAAAAAATTTTGCAAACAAGTTAACAATACCATCAGTATTATTGCTATGGCTACCATTTAGGTGCATAATGCTCGGGAATTCAGAATCATCTTCTTTAAGAGATTTCGAATATTTCCAAAAATAATTAACATTGTTTATTATGGAGTTTTGAATTTTATTTATATGGTTACGGTAGCAAGTCATGGACATCTTTTTACACAAAGTTCTTAAATATTTAAATTCACTGTAATCAGAATTTTTTTAATATAATTTATAGTCTTTATGTTTAAGTTTTTTGGTGATAAGTAGATTTATAAGTTCTTTGGTGTACCATTTTGGATAGGTGTTTGGCTTACATATTACGGTTGGAACATAGATGCTAATAGCCTTTCCCAAAACAGAATAAAATTTATTGGTCGCTGTGTTAATATCATCATATTGCACAGATGACCAATCAAAAGAGAGGAGATAATTACATATTTTCTCGTAATCAGTTTTGAAAAAATTTTGGTAACTGAAAGACAGTTTACAGGTATTAACATGTACATTAGAAATAATAACTTCCAGTGGAGGATGATAACCATCAATGGGCACCAGCGGTTCACTACATTCTTCAATTACTAGGGACTCTAAGTTAGAAAAACATAAGTCTAGAGTACGATGATTTACATTTGATATAGTATTTGCCTGATTCAGGCCTAGAAATAACGCCATGTCTAGAATAATGCGTTCAGACTCACTTACACTGATATTATTGTCCTTGTTCATCCAATTCACATTTGGAAGATTATAATCACCAGCAAGCAAGAATGTTGCATTAGCATGCTTTTTTAGTATAACTTCTACTTCCTCACTATGGCACCTGTATACTTCATTGCTTGAATTTGGTGGGATATAAATACAACCAACAATAATCTTTTTATTCCTGGCAACATTCACTTGCACGAAGATTTGTTCAAGAAGTTTGTGTTTAGTTGTAATTAAGTTTGCTTTGTATTTCTTGCTGATAGCGATTAAAACCCCACCACCTCTGCTTTTAGCACTTGTCAATGTATTTCTGTCTAATCTATACACATTATGATTTATAAAACCTAATTCACTAGAATGAATATTAGGTTCTAACCACGTTTCAGAAAGTAGTATAAACTCGTGCCCAAACATTGGTAGTGTAGATTGAAGTAAACTTAATTTTGTTTTAAGGCCTCTGACATTTTGGTAGTACAGCTGGCAAATTTTTGTTTGGTGTTTTTTAGAGGAGTTTTTTAATGGCATAAAAAATCAATTTTCTTCTTTTCAGCTTCAATTTTCCTCAAATGTACCGAGCATTCATTACTCCAAGCATAATGGTCAGTTGACAATTGTAATTTTAATTTCTCATTAATTTTTTTGCAGTTAATGCACTGAATGTCGTTTTGACAGTTTACATTGTCATGTGCTTCGGAACATCGAGTGCAAGCTTTTTCACTTCTGCAGTCTTGTGCTTTGTGCATATAGCCATTGCACTTGTAACATTTTAGAAGTGAGATGTTGTCGAAAACCCGACATCTATCCCATCCAATATTTACTTTACCTTCTTGTAACATTACATCGTAAGTTTTTCCATCGACTTCCATGAAAATGGTGAAGTTGACGTCACCTCGTTTAGTTTTTATTTCTTTTATATATTTTATGTCAATTTTCGCTTCAACTGTTTGCAGGTAATCATTTTGCAACTTAATTTTTGAAACAATTTCTTCTGGAGTGAATTTATCCGATAGACCAATAATTTTTAGTTTGGGATTCTTGGGTTTTGGTGTATTCACGTCATATTTTTTTCCCATCTTTGAAATTATTTGCTCTTCCATCTTTTTTGTTGCAGCTATATTCTTGCACTCTACGATTATAGCCCCTTGCTTAAAGTTTCTTATTCCGGTAACACCAAAATTAACAGGATCTATGTTTTGTTTTATTTCGTCCTTCGTTACGGTATTTTTTTGATCCTTATCTTTTGGCTTAATAATGACGATAGGTTCATGTTTTTTACAATTGGTTTGTTCTTCATTAATTTTACCATTTTTAGTAACTTCAGCGTACGATTTCGATTCAATATTTAATTTAAGATTTTCAATGTTCTTATCTATATTAGATAATGATTGAAACAATCTGTCGAGTCCAACATTCTCATTGTTTATTGGTGCCTTGCATTCTTGTACCATGGCCTCAATATGACTCATCATTTCGCACATAGCTTCAGTTAGAGAAGTCTTTTGATCCTTTGACAAAATATTAGAAGTCAATGTTTTGTTAAAATTTTTCACAAGAATTTTTGCATTTTTCAGCCTCTCCTCTGGTGTTAGGGAAGTCATTTTATATTATTATTTATAAAAAATATAAATATTTTGTTGATGTTTACAATAACTATCACCATCTATTGGGCAATAGTTGTATTAAAATATTTTCCTTTACAAATTACGCATGCATTGCCATCTGTTGATTAGTGGTGAAACTTATTTATAATTTTATTAATGCATGTGGTTATTTACTGCCCTCTATTAACGGGTAGCATAAAAATACCATGTGTAGGTAGAGCATCCAAATTGTTAAAAATCACTGTTATTTGAATTTTTAAAATGAGTTTCTTTTAAGAATATGGTTCAGTACATACATAATATTTGCTCCAGTTTTACCGCAGCACTATGATGAATCGCTACACAAGTTTTATAATGTTCAAAATAAACTTTTTGCGCTTTATTTCACTATTTTATAAGGAGCAAAATTTTGCGTGACGTGTTGCTATGAATGATATGTGAATGATAACATTTTGTTTGATCTCTCAACACTTTGTTGTTAATTCATATATTTTTATCACTTATAATTTTCTCTGTTTATCATTTTATTTTTAAATTTTATTATTTTGCTTTTACTTAACTTTGATGACCGATATTTGCGTGTGTTATTTTTATTAAATTGTGAAATTATTAACCCCGATAGAGGCGAACCCTAGTGGGGTTAGTAATTACATGCTAAAAAATGTGTTTAAATTGTGAAGAAGCAATAAATAAATAAATTTAAAAGGCGAGCATCTCACTTCAGTGGCGAGGTGGAGGTAACGTGAATGAAAATCGTTCACAGAAGTAAAAGAGCATTGCCACGCGATCAACATATTGAACTTTAAACAGAATGATATAATAATTTATAAGTATTTAACGTGAACATAAAATACGCCGCCTGACCAAAACGAGGAGCACATTAAACAACTCTAATGGTAATTATAATCCAAGAGGTAAAAACCAAGGTGCAGGTGCCGACTGAGATGTTCGATGAATAATGTTTTATTGGTCCAATCGAAGCACCGATGGTATTATTTTTTTAGCAGTTATCGCCCGATCAGCTAATTAAAAGAGTGTCTTAAACCCTTTTTTACGATTAACTTTATATGAAAGAGTAATGCTTAATATGGCGCCAATATAAATTTGTCACCTCACGAAGGCTTTTTTTAAGTGAAAAATTATGCTAGGATTGGTTTCAACAAAGCAAATAATATAAGATGTGACTAATCAAAATGAAGAGATAATTAATCGAGGATTACGGCGAGCTTTCGATATCTTATGTAAAACAGAAAAAAAACATTAAGTCGGTAGCTGATAGGTAGGTTAGTAAGTATAATAAAATTCACAAATTGTAATAATTAAAACTACTCTTTTGCAAAATATTTATTTGGCAGTACTTGTACCTATTGCTGTTAATTAAGGGGTTACGTGGGTCTTGAAGCCAAAAAAGGCATATTTTCTCGATTTTTTTAAAATTTAATGTTTGAATTATTTTATTCGAAATGTTGAGCACATAACAGAACAACTTCTCATCAATATTGAAGAAAAAAACATAAAAAATTCTAAAAATTTAGTCGGTAGGGCCTGGTTTCCGGAGACCCCTAAAAAAGTGTACTTGCGGTAGGCAGGATAACTCGTGATAGCTTCATTTGAATTTAAAAAAACAATTTTTTTCAGTTAGTAGGTAAGTATAAGTTATCCCTGAACGAAGAATAAAAAATTGAAATTTGAATTTTTGGCACAGTGTTATGCAAAATAATTCAATTATTGGTACAATTTACACTACGTATAGCCTTGTAAAATTATTTGTAGTCGAAAAAAAACAGTCCTTTATTCAGGGACTGGTCAATGCTGTTTTGAAGAAGTGTGCCAAATTTCGATGAGAACGGTACATTGGTTTCTGAGAAATCTTGCATACCGACTTCAAAAATGGTGTTTCGAGATAAACGCGATTGAAGTTTCAAGTTTCAAGGTCTTTCCCAAGGGGGCGGGGGATTCGCAAAGGCAATTTCTCCTAGACTTTTACTCCGATTGACTTGAAACTTTAGGAGAATATTCTAGACGTATTGTACTATTAGATAAATAAAAAAAAAGTTTTTTTAAATTTACAAGACCCATGTAACCTCTTAAGTTGACCCATTTGCTCCTATTGTAACATATATATTAATTTTGCAAAAAATACACATATTACATGAAACAGACCGCGACCCCATGATAAGAGAATAAAAAAGGGGCCCATCGGCAATCAACCATATTCGATCTATAAAATTTTTAAATTTAATAATGCAATGTCGTTGGAATTTTCTACAGCTAATTTTATTAAAACGGGTGGGATGGGTTGCCTTAGGATTCAATTCAATGGTTTAAGGGAAATTCAATGGTTTTAGGGCAGTAAACCGAAAATACGACTTGTAAGCACCATTCACCCCAATAAAAAAATAATAGCGAAGTCTATTGCTGTAATAAACACCCGGAACATGATTATGATTTGTCCTTGCGAATTTTACATGAGAATTATTGATAATTGTATTCGGTGTACATGTGTCTGTTTGTAGATCCATAATAAGATTAATTCATATTATTGTAGAAAGCAATCACTTTGTGGTTTGACATATTTAATAAAATAAAATACTTTTTTGTTTAAAACCACGAAATTTATTAATCTATGAACCGACCGGTTTCGCTTTATTCAAGCATCTTCAGGGAACAAATTAATACTAAACAAGAAGTACATAATGTGTGCTTATATATACACATCACTTTATACTTAATTGAGAAGTTTTTATACATTTTTGCTTTTTTGGCCGTACTCGCCAACTTCTCGTGGTTTTAAACAAAAAAGTATTTTATTTTATTAAATATGTCAAACCACAAAGGGATTGCTTTCTACAATAATTAAATCTTTCACGCTAAAACCACTGAATGGATTTTAATGAAACTTTACAATAATATAGCTCATACATCAGAATAACATATAGGCTATATATAATGGTAAGCTCTGGCGTTATGAAATTTGTATAAATGAAAATGTGTGTATTTCATATATTTTTGCGGCAATGAGGAACGGCAAAGGGAAGGGAAACGGGGGAGGTGGGGTTCGCGGAGAGGGAAAAGACGAGAGAGGGGTAGGCGGGGAAGGTGGAAGGGAACGGGGACGCATGGGAAAGGACATGCAGGGAGATTCAATTTATTTCTTTGAACAGCATTGTAACGCATGCCGAGGAGCAGCTAATATTATATTACTAATAATAATAAGCGCCAATTTATTATTATTAAACGGTCCGAACTCGAAACAAAAATGGATCCATTTCGCGTAAACAATGTTGATGTAATCAATTCTAGACGTTTGTTCCATCAACAATGTAGGGCAAAGGAATAATTTTATGTTCGCCCTCTCTTTACTTTTCTGTTTCCCCCTTGTCGTCGAAATTGATTTACTTCGAAGGACGCTTTACCACACTAACACAGGCCCATGGTCTATAAGTCCATACAACCAACCCCGAACGCCAATCATACATAATATTATTATTTATTGCAATAAGGAAATTTGTTTCCGGGTCAGGGGAGATGATACAAGTTCATTCGAGAGGCACACAAATATTTTATAAAAAAAAAATAATGCTTGAAAATTTTTAGTATTTTTTTTAAGTGCGAAAAATCCTCACCAGAGAAAACTCGTAAAAACTCAGTAGATACTGTAGTAAGAACGTGTTTTTTTTTAATTTTTTTAATGATTACTAAAGGAATCCGAGGAACTAGCATCATTGATCCCTTCGGCACCGGTGTATAGTCGGGAAACACGCCAAACGCGTGCCCAACATTTGTACACAGTTGACATTTGTCACATGAGAACAGCTCGTTTCTTCGACTCGTTCTTGTGTTCAACAGCTCGGCTGTGGAATGATTTGCCGGCCTCTGTGTTTCCTTCTTCCTACAACATGGGTCTCTTCAAGACCAATGTTTATTCTTTCCTCTCCTCAAAAAGACCCTCCACACAGCATCCCAGATGACATAGGCCCCGAGGGAAATTATTTTCCTCAGGGCCTCCTGTGTGGAGTTAATGTAAAAAAAGGGGGTTAACATAATAAGACAGAGACATACGAAGTAATATTTGTACAAGTAAAAACGACGCTACGCAGATTATCCAACTATTATTAATATTAACTAAACACTGGGATAAAACCGCCTTGAAAATACATCTCTCTAGTTAAATTTAAATAGGTATTCCGAAATTAGGAAAACAGTAATTATTTTACTTGTGGATTCAACTCTACTTAAATCCAGAATTTAGACAGTAGCGCAAAATTATATTATAATGAATTTTATACTCTCTGCAATTTAAAAACTTGTTGCTATTTTTCTCTCTCTTTTCTGGCATTGTGTTCGTTTTTGGTTGTTAATAATCCTTAAAAATCGTTTAAAATCCAAAAATTATAATAAAGAAATAAGATGAATTACTAAAACAACAGTAAAATTGAATTTAGGTTCTAAAGGGTGAGCTATGACTAATAGGTTTGCAACTCGATTGTGTATTCATTTATGATTAATTACATAAATTGTAATCTAATAAATTTGATGAAAGCCCTGTATAATAAATTTACAGGGAAAACAGAAAGTGAAACAGTTTAAAGTAGATTTTCGAAAAATTCAATATTTAATAGAAACCATTCCTTTTATTTAAATAAATTGCAACAAAACTATCCCTTAATTTTATATATCGTTCATACAATTAAAAATTTAAAAAAAATATTATAATAAACACCCAAAAATAAGTGAAAAAATCTGATAGTGTGGATTCATTTTGGACAATTCAAACTTTATTTTTCGAATTTGTATATATTTACACTTGCATAAGGCATTTATATTATTTAAAAAACATTACTTTCAAAATCAAAAACATTTTTTTATTGAACTCTGGCGGAAAAGTCAATTAAAAATAATGGTTCAGAAATAACCTATCTTAAACTATTAACAAAATCTAAATTAATAAGACACTATTTGAAGGATTAAAACCGAAGAAAAATAACACAAATAATAGTAATTATGTTGAAGTATACTAATATAATTGTGAATTGGTCATTGGAATAGAAATTATTTACAAAAACATCATATGAAACGCGAGTAAGATATCACATGTAAAAACATGACGGATTCGCGCATGCACAGATTTACCAAAGTTCAATGTTGCCAATATATTAATGAAAAAAAAATTACTAACGTTCCAAAAATAACAAAAAAACACAACAAAAATAAAAGTGTAACAAAAACACCGTTTAACGGTCGTGAAGAGGTTTTTTTATAAGTAAGGTTTCATTGTTTTCGAAACACGTCAATTGTTTTGATTAAATAGTAGTGTACCTACACAAAATGATACCTATAGCTATATTAAAATAAGATATTCATTTATCAAAAAAGGTTTTGTTATATCTACAACCGAAAAAGGCTTTCTTCATAAAATGAAATCACGTAGTAAGTAATACGAGGAAGGAGTTAAAGGCCTAAGTAAGAATAATGTAATTAGGTACGTAAGTTAATTAAGTAACGTGAATGACTCTTACAGCTTGAATATATTATATAAAGCGGATGGTCGGAAAAGGGTTCTGAGAGAATATAATCTGAAAGAAGGTGACTCGAGCAATGTCACAAGTCAGAATAACAGAAGAGTATGATACGCTGCATGCGCGTGACTGAAAGACGTATTGCGTACCAAGGATGATATCTGGCGTACTAATCTCTCTGCCTACCCCTTCATCGAAATGGCATGATAGTTGTGTTGCCACACATGTTTACAGAAGCGGAGAACCTAGAATCAGCTGACAAACAGATATTCACGTAGACACACATTAGCGCTCCATGTATTCAAGATTAGGAACCTAGCCACTTTTTCACAAATCTCACGATAAAGATAGACGATTTTTCGCACTCAAAAGCACTCGAAAAACTAATCTATGTTGTCGGTTTTCACGAAATTCACAAAAGTGCCAATATCTTCAAAACAACAACATTTTACTAAGATCATATTATGATATTCTTGCCCGTCACGAGTTGGCCTATCAGCCCTCCAAGGGATAACGTTGCTGCATAACATACGGAATATGAAATTAACGAAAAAATAAGAATTCAAATCACGAGCAAACTTGGATTGTCTAGTAAGGCAAGGACATACACAAATATGTATAATTAATTCAGAGAAAGAAATAATCAACGGAATCCGGGAAAAATTTCATCTTTAATTACACAGGGCGTTAAGGAACCTACTTCACTTACTTTAATTAGTGATTCCTGACATTATTTTAAGTAAAATGTAAATGAAATTTTGGTCTTCGATGCCAATATTATTTTTTCAATTAAAAACAGTACCTATTGGATAGTATTCGGCCAGGTGATCAGAATTATATTTTGTTAGATTTTGAAAAAAAATACATCGAAAAGATAAAGGTATTATTTTTTAAATAATAATATTTAGATGATTTGTATAGCATCTTTTTTGTAAAAAATCACCTGAAGGACAGATTTATAATATATTTCTATAATCTTTCTTCCAACCACAAACTAGACGAACCATTATAAATAACAACTTAAAACTTTTCCTGATTTTTCTGGTTCAGATTTTCGACTGTGTTTCGCTAATATTGTCTTCATTAATTAAAAATTACAATTTGAGGTTTTACTCATACCGTTCAAAATAAAAATTAATATAAAAAAATAGGTTACGTTAGGTTAGGACTTTGACTAGTTTTTCATAACTTTTAATGACTTTTCAAACTTTATTTTGTACACAAGTGTTGAAATTGCATGATTCGGATATTTTTGTGAGTTTATTGTTTAGTTATTTTGTTGTTGAGTTATTAGGTCACCTTTAAAATGGGTCTACACAGGTTTTCATTTGTTCTGCATTCGACTTTTTTTGGATTTGATCAGATTATTATTTGATGTGTTTTGTTAACTTCCGGTTGCCCTTTGGCTGGTGCTCAATTACTCAATCATATTCTTTAACCGTCCTGTCCATGGAACTATAATTCTATGGAAGCGGCATAAACAGTTCGGATCCTATTATACCGCCAGAACCAGTGTAGCTCTCTCCATTTTTCGGAGGCGGGGAGTGGGGATAGAAACGGGGTTACCGCTCAGCAAGCGGGGGGAGGGTGAACGCTTTACAGGGAAGGGCCGAACTGGTAATGGGCTCATTATTTAATTTATTTTTTAATTAAATAACGTTTCTCAGTTTTTTTTTTCGTATTTTAAGCACAAAATATAATAGCCCATTACGTATTATTTGCTGAACGAATTTCTTTTTCATAATTAATAATTTTCTTAGTTTTAACCACGTTTATTGTTTATAAAAAACCGACATATTTCCTGAGCAATGCTCACTTCCTCAGCGTTTACTTAATTAAAAAAAAAGATTATGAAACAAGATAATGATTGATACGTGTAGATTAAAAAAATATATATATTAGTTACTATTATTTTTTAAAACATATTTTAAATAATCAACAGACTTGCAGTGTATGCATTTTTATATTTTTTCTTGATGTAAGCTGGTGTTTGAGTTTTAGGAAAGAAGTGATCGTTATTAATCTAATAAAAACTGTAATTACAGTGATAACAAAATTTAAAAAAAAATTAGAATGCTCGAACAAAGGATGGATAAGTACAGGAGACATTAATAACAATTTAAAAGTTATAGAAGCATAATAAAATAAGTGTCACGTGAAGAGAGATACTATCAGTGTTTCTCCTTTAACAGAACTGGTTCTTGATCCTGCTGAAACTTCCGCTGTAATCAACGAGCTAGCTCCTTTACCACAATTTGCAACAACCGATGTGCGGGAGGTTAGTGCAACTTTAGATGCTTACCGTATGATAAAGTTAGACAAGAATATATTTACACAGGAATCCAAACAAAATAATTATCGACAAAGACGGCAAGGTAGCGCGGTGGGAATTTCTCGAAAAAGTTATTAGGACCCAAGAAGAGCAAGGCCTAAATTTCGCCCATGAAATAACATACCAACACTTTATTTCAGAAAACAGATAATGAAGGTCAATCTAGCAACCCAACTACTAAGCCGAAGTGCTACTACAGTCATATAATTTTGTAGAGAAGAGTTAAAAATGGCGTAATACAAAGATTCAGAAGCCACTTGCAAGTTGTTAAAATCTTGAATGATCTCTTTGACGTTTTAAACTCTCGAAATCGAGAAACCGTATTGATTTTTTTAGGTGGAGCCACTGATTATCTTAACACTTAATAATTATAGTAACCAAACAATTATAATTAACAAAATAATTATTGTAACCAAACGGATGAATAAAGAAAACAAAACATTTAAAATAACAAAAAACGAAAAACAAAGTGTGTACAAAACAGGCTTCTTGGGAATAGTATAGCGGGCATACAAAGTCTGAAATATTTATGCAAAAATTTAATTGAGGACTATTAAGTAAAAAAATTAGCTTGTTACAAATTAAGCCAAAACCATATACCTTAGTAGAGTACCTTTTCGGCAATTTAAGATCACATGGAGGTCATAATAATAACTCGAATGCTCTGCAGTTTAAAAACATTTATAACAAACTCCTCGGTCATTTAAATTTAATAAAAACCACTTAAAGCCAGAATCTGTTAACCTACTGTCCCTTAAAATGCAATAACTTATTGTACAATTGTCGCTTTTCGGCGGGTATGTGATCGTACTGCTTACTAATGTAATGAATTCTAATATCGACATATTTTTCTAATACTGCTTTAAGTAAATTAATGAGATGGTTCGATGTTGGAAACTGTTCATGCATGTGGTCTTCCAAAGACTTAAATATCGGAATACCTATGAATGCTTTTAAAGTTTTACTGACAATGGTCGCTTTGTCATATTTTGGAAGAAGCATTTTACCTCCACTTTCAGACAACATCGTCTTTATGATCGATTCAGCCTTCACACAAATTGCGACTACATCATCAGAAGGATAGACAAGACCTCCTTTATCTTTAAGCGCAATCAACACATGTTGGAACGATTTGTTTATTGAATGTAATGAGCTGATACAAGTTTCGCACATTATTTTTTTGCGTAAGGATCTGACAACATATCCTCCTATATAAGTTATGATCTGTCGGTCAGAATCCGAAGAGATATCAACGGGATTAAATACAAAATTCATATCAAAATTGTCAAAATCTTCCGAAACATTTTCTTCATCCGAAATACTTTCACAATCCTCGACCCTATACCTATTTGATGATTGATTTATCGTTTTTATTGCCGATGTACTAGTTAATATGGAAATATTATCTAAAGGAATGCAATTACCGCTGAAAGAATCACGCAGTTCCATGTGCAATAAGTTTTTTTTATAAATGCCTTTAAATTGGCGACTTGTCGGATTATTATTGCATCCGCCGTGAGAACGAATATTCCCAAAGAATAGTTCTAAGTGATCTTGACTGCACTTATAGAGTGGTAAAAAATTTAGCAACTTTTTATTTATTACTAAACTGTTATACATTTTAACCGTACTCTCAATATCTATGCAGAATCCAATAAAACCAGTTTTTCTATTAGACGAAATAGCATTTTGCCCATCGTTGAACTTAAGTGCCATAAGGTATTCTTTGGCTTTATTTAAAAAAGCAAGGTGATTATTAAAATTTTCAGGGTTTAAGGGTTTTTTAAAACCTAATTGTTTCAAATTTCTTGAATTTAAGACATCAAATAAATCATTTATCATTTTCAAAAATCGGACGGTGCCGTTAACATTTTTGAACTCAGGCAAATTCAAATAACTACGGCATAAAATTAGAGAGTCAGCAACGCTCTCACTGAACAACTGTGTTGCTAATTTAACTTTCATTTTTTGATTTTGAAAATTTATATGTATCGGCCTCAATTTGTTCGCAAAATGTAATATTTTTTCATTTTGCATTTGATTTAAGCTTTCCAAATGATTCCATTTGGCTTCAATCTTATTTTCATCAACTATTACTTTTTTGGCTTGAAAAGCGTTTCGAACTAATTTTATCATGTGGCACGCATCTAAAAATATGCAAACATCTTCTTTAGTAGTTGGATGTTCGAAAAAAGTTTTTAATTGTGTAGGATCGAACGAACAGCCTAAAATTTTGGCCATAGAAATGTTTGCCGGACACCCATCAAACGTTAAAGACACCACATCAATACCCGTAAGATGAATCTTTTCCAAACATTTACATACCAAATTTGCCCTTTGTTCACCGGAAATTCCATTTACTAAAAAAAAACCAACAGGCAACTTCCAACTATCATTGATTGCCACAACCATTAAGACAAAGGCTTCTTTTGCCCTTGTCAGGCAATCACCGTCTAACTTAGCACCCATGTCAATAAATCCATGGTAATTGGAGCCATCAAATTCGACCTTAGTCATTATGGCCATTTCATCGATCACTAGTCCGCAGAGTATTTTTTTACTTGAAGCTTCAGCCTTCATCTTCAAAGCACGAAATGCTTCCACTGTGAAACCAGCCTGGCCATCAATACTCTCGTACCACTTCCCAAGGGTCCTAGCGTGTGGCAAACATGTATCAAAACTTCTTCGTACGTAATCGTAAGCTTTTGGAGAATAAAAATGTAAAGTTAGAGCAAACGATCTAAGGGCCGGGGAGAATTTTTTTTTTGTCGGTTTTCCTTTATTCTGGAGCTGCCGGTTATAAAGTTCTCTACTGCTGATTGAAATTGACTCCAAGTCCGTAAACTCGTTTTCATTAACATGTTTACCTTCTTGTAAACATGTTAAAATCCCCTGCAAACTGGCAATCTTTTTTAAGTGCCGTCTACGTGACGCTTTCAAACTTTTTAGCTCTTTTTTGCGTTCAATGAAGAGCGTTCTCCACTTCCTCGCTTCTAATCTAAGTTTTTTTTTACGAGGAGTGTCTTCCACTTCATCGAGTGACTCATGTGATCTATTGTAGGCTGATGGGTCTGCTGATTCAGTGGTAGGCTGAAAAAAAAAATTGTATTTGATATCCAGCCCAATTCCGAATTTTTTTAAAGCCTTATTGCAATAAAATATTAAGTACCTTTTCAATTGAAAGCGAAGGTACTGCATGTCTGTGCAATTTTATAAATCCTTTCTCAGTTGTATAGAAGCAATCTTGCGAAAAGTGATAGGAGCAAATGCGGGTTGATTTGATTGGAAACCAGTCATCACTCCGATTTAAGGCATCAACCCATTTTCTTTTTCTCTCAGGGTCTTTTGGAATCCTTTAATAATAATAAAATATTATTTAATTTTATGTATGTATATTATGTTCATACTGCACCCTTGAGGTGAATTTTCAAGAAAACGGGCATTTTAAATCTATTTATAATCTATCAATCAATCATTTTAAATCTATTTTATATATATATATATGTATTCGATATTTTAATTATTATATATATATATCTGTATTCGATTCTTGTATATAGATATATATATATATATATATATCACAAGAATCGAAACTACTTCCATCTGGAGTCAGAGAGACTATGGCATGTATGTTGTGAGGCTGAAAATGTGGGGAGGGGAAGAAGATGGGGAAGTACCCGTCTTTTCAGATCTAATCAACAAACACAGCTAAAGCCATTTCAAGCAAAATTTCAATTCTAATTGGTGGTCTTACACCAGGGCGATACTGAGAGTATGTTCCACCTGGAACGTGCCGGAAATATATCTTATATTATTTTTAATTATGAAATGTTGAAAACACAGATCAATCGAATAAAATTTATCTGCGCGCACCGGGATTTGAACCCGCGACCTCCGGATTGCTAGTCAAGAGTTTTACCCCTCGACCACGGGGGCATGTCAATGTGACTTTTACATAACAATACAGTGATTACATACTTTGAATTAACATTGTAAACATATGTAAAAGGAGTGTTAAATTAGTAGAAAAAAAACTCTAAATAACAGTGCAAAAAAGACAAAGTAAAAATGTTTAAAAATGAATAAGCTAAATGATAAAGAACACATACCTATGATATGTGTAAATCTCAAATTTATATTTGTGCGTTATGATTAATAAAAACATATATATTTTTTAATTATTATAATTTAAGTTGACTGATTCGGCCCATTGGCAGTCGTAGTTCACGTGTTAACATCGGGCGCATGGCGATGGCGGTTGAAATTAACACGCCGAAAATTATAAAATGTATATTTAAGCTATGTTTAAACACTTACATGTGAAAGGTAAGACCGTCTTTCTTCTTAAAGGTCTTAATAGAACTACTTTTACAGAATTTTACGGCGCAGTGGACCATTTTTCTATGTTATATTAACGTTTTTCTGGGAGCTCTATGCGCGACCGAGACGTAAAAGCCAATGTCAGCCGTCTAAAAACCGTTCGGTAAAATTTTTGAAAAGGCAAGCTTTGGGCAGAGGGGCACACTTTACATGCCGTCTCTCTAGTATCCATACTCTTAGGTCCTGTCCCTTCATCATATTATTGCATCATAGACGAGCCAGTTCCCGCCAAAATGATGCCCCATTGTGAACTGCGACCGCAGAGCGTCCATGCGGGCGTCTGCAAGTCGACAACCGAAGTGTATTTATACTGCTACTAACGAAAGAACCAAAATGTCGTAATTTGAATATTTCAATAATAATAATAATAACATTTTGATGATATTTATAGCGCCGTTTTGTGAAAAATCACCTCAAGGGCGCTGTACAAACTTATAATATATTTCTATAATCTTACTTCCCTGACAAACTAGACAAACCATAAATAACAACTTATGGCCAAAAATTGCATTTACGGTTCATCGATCACTAATACGAAAATACATATATGTAAAATGATTTGACCAATGAACGCAATGCTGCGAAAAAATGTATATATATATTGTTTTATTTATATTCTGTACATGCAGAAAATATACAGGACCATACTTACCGGGAAGGTCGCTTGAGATTACAACGTTTATTGTTTATTTAGAGAAATTTAGGTATAGGAGGAACGCAGAGGACATAATTGGAATCACACGTTATTTAATCCTAATATACATTTTAATAATAATATATAAAAATATACATTTTAATAATAATATATGACAAAATTAAAAAATAACTTATATCATTGATGTAGCTATTCCAAATTCCTGTAATATTCAAAAATATGTTACCGAAAAAATAAGAAAATATACAGATTTAGGAAATGAGATTAAAAGAATTTGGCATTCTCAGACTATAAAAATATTACCATTTGTCATTTCGGCTACTGGCATCATACCTAGGTCTCTCATTCAAAATTTAGGCATATTAGATTTGTCAAAGAATTTAGTTATAAAAATGCAAAAATCAGCCATTTTAAATACACGTAGGATTACAAAAGATTTTTTAAATATTCATATTGAGGGATCTGTAGGATTTATAGGTCAAATTACGAATTCCACAGAGCCGAACCCTCTGATATGAAAATATCTGGAAAATTATTTTCCCATTTGGTCTCTCTCTGGTAGGTTGACATGTTGTTCTTGTATTGTTTTTATAATACTTATATAGTGCAATTACATAGCGTGGATTGACTAGATGATTATTTGGGGAAGTGTGTAAAAGGGTTTAGTTTTTCCTGTGGGGAAAATTTAACCCGGACATTTAAATCTGGTGCGTAAAAATCCATTAATGAGCGTATTTTGGAAAACAAAAGCAAAATTTTTTGATGGGCGCTACAATAGTACAAGGCTTTGATAACAATGTCTATCTTCCTCAATGTGATTATTCCCTCGGTAAGAGTCAGACCAGATAGATATGTAAGGATTCGAATAATGTTAATCCAATAAGTGATTAAGGCATATCATAGGCAATACAAGTATGAAACTCTCAGATGGGTATATTTAATTTAAGGGTATGAGAGGAGCCTATGAGCAATGTCTTATATTATTTTATGTAATCATCACGGCGCTACATTGTAGAGTGTGATAAGACCTCCTCCAAAAATTATGTTTAACCACTAGGGGATCCTAAATGTTTGTCCACAACGGTCCTCTGGCTTTCCCATTCTGTTCCAATTGTTTGCTCCAGTTGTCCCTTTGCCCACCCTTCATTGAAAGTTTGTAATATTGGATAATTTTTATATATTTTGTCTATTGTAGGTATATTGAATATTGAAAGTGTAGAAAATGTAGATGGTTTTTTCAAGATAACCTTAACTATCAATCTTTGAATTATTTTGAGTGAATTTAAAATAACATCATAAAATTTAAAAAAAAAAAAGTTCCCCCCGAGCTTATAATACCATATTGTAATATAGATTGAACAATTGCATGGTTCACTCTTTCAGGTTTTCTAGTCTAAGCATAGCTCTACGTCTTATAAATAAATACATTTCATTCTTTTGACAAGTTGACAAACCGAGATATTTAATATTGAAAGTTGGATTAAGAATAGAAGACGTTTGATTACAATTAGTTCCACTACATTTACTTTGATGTATTAAAATTTTTAATTTTGGTTATGATTCAAATTTATTGATAGAGAATGGGATATAAAATATTTTTAGTAGTGAATCAGCTATTTCTCTCGCCAGCAGCATAATATTGAGTAACCAAGTGCAGGCGCAAAAGTGGACCGCTATTTTACTATCAATTGTTATCCCACCAACGGCCGACAATTAGTGCGCTTTGTCCAACAGTCGCATGTCGCTCTGAATGAACGTTGGGTGCGTGTACGCTGATGCCTGCTCGAATTAACCCCCCAGGCTAATTTGTTCACTTTTCAACTCATATAGGTCTCATAGAAATCGTCGAGTCTCCCTTGCTATCTGTCACCTTGAAAAACGGCGCTCTAATAATCATCAAATTACTATTACTAAAATATGGCGTGTAAAAAGAGTCATCGAATTCTGGAAGAAATGAATCTCTCTTCATTAAAATTGATGTTCATGTTTATGGGGGAAACTTGATATAAACACAATATAAAATATTTGTTGTATCTGAATTTAACGACAGCCTTTTTGATATTTGCCATGGATTGGAATGTCTCGTTGATGTTCTTAAACCCATTGGGTAGATAATATCCGTTAGGGAAACGGTAAATATTTTTTTAACTGACCAATTGAAGAAAACGAAACCACAACTTGAGTGTTATTTTTTATGGTTTAATTGGTATTTCAAAGCTACAATAATTGGAAAATTTGTAGAGCGCTGTTTTTGTAAAAAAGGGCTCAAGGGCACTAAATAATCAATTATGGGTTCTTGGGCTCTATCTGACTATTTAAATTTATAAAGAAATACCTAAATATACTACCCGAGAGGTCACTTCCGATAAACTCACTTTTATTAGATTTTAGTACGTTAGCTACACACAGAAGGCCCTGAAGAAAACAATTTAACTTAAGGCCTACGTCATCTTAGGGGATGCCGTGTGGAGGGTCTTTTTAGGGAAAGGATGTTCTGGGAAGGAAAAAAAGTATAAGGGGTAGGTAGGAATACGGGGATCAGTGTCCAGGAATGACAGACGTATGAATCGATCCTTACAATTGCGGTGCAAGGCGATGAGAGAGTCCGGCTGGAGAAGTCAAAAGGCAACCAGTTTCTATCGATACGGCTCGCAACGTAGCAGGTGGGCAGGCGCATCTGCCGCCAAGACCCGGCAAACCTCACCCCGTGAACCCGGGCGCCCCTGCCAAATCACCAAATATAGTGAACCACTTGGGGTGATGTGGCAGAAGTGTCAGTTATCCAATAAATGGTTCCCGGGGCGGCGGTACCCTTACCAGCCTCCCAAATTGAATAGATATTTGTGCTTGGAGACAATAAAACAGGGGGAAAACCAATGTGTTTTAGAGATCTAGACAAATTAGCTGTTAAAATTTCATGACGCTAAATCTCAAGGGGAGTTTTGTCAACATGAAAATTAAAAATAACTTCACAGAAAAAAAATTATATAACAAAATTGGTTGCTTTGTAAAGAGCCAATTAGGTGAATCTTCAAGAGTGAGCGGGTATCTATGTATCAGGTGATATGGGTTCATATTAGAGTGCATATATATTGTAAAGATCCATTATTATTGTTCAAACAAAGGGTCGCGTGGAACCAATATTATTGAATACGCCCGCATTACAACTTACAGCAGTCTTGACTTTCCAAAAATTGAATGCCCTGATTATTGTTATGGCTGCACCTTTTTGAATGTGAAAAATAATCTCCCCTTCATGAAGCACTGATTTTTGTGATTTGGAGTACGGGATCAATAACACAATTCAGGGGGGTGGTCGGCGCCTAAATGCAGATTAGCATTATTTTAATGCATTCTTTCGATAATATTAAATACAGTAGATTATTTAAGTTGCCAAACCTTTACAAATTTAATAAATATCTTCTAACAATACAAACTCAACTAAAATTACTTAAATTAATGAAGTATTTAAAATTTGTATTTTAATGTTAGATTTTCATGTCCGAAAGTATTTTCGTTATTTATTTTTGGGGTGTTATGCCGTGTTAAGGAGCGGCATCCGCGCTCAAAAAGAAGAAAATTGAGAGATACGGATTTACGAATGTTAGAGGAGCGCGCTAATATTTAAAGCGATAAAATCGATGCGAAAATTGTGAAAATGTTTAATAAAACACGAATCGTTTAAAATAAAGCAAAAATCTCGTGGAAGGCGTCTTAGTAATTTAAAGAAACATTGTGAATTTTTTCACAAACATAACATGTAAAATAACTGAAACAAACGTGTTTATAATAATTTTCGGAGCATATTTTGCGAGCAACTCTATTAATGGAGGCAACTCTATTAATGGAGGACTATAATGGAGGCAACTCTATTAATGAACGCCGTTGGTGACAACAAAAAACTGTCCAAAGAAGCGAAGTTAGCCGTCCATAATAGAGTGCTGGTACCTACCCTGATGTATGGCAGTGAGGCATGGAACTGGCAGAGGAAGGATGAAAGTAGACTGAATGCTGTAGAAATGAGATCCCTGAGGCGTATGTGTAGTAAAACCATGTACGATTGTGTGAGAAATGTGGAGATCTGCGAAGAATGCAAGGCTGATGTAAGCGTAATGAGTAAGATTAAGAAAGGGACGCTCAGATGGTTTGGGCATGTAGAGCGAATGAACGAGGAAAGGAGTGTAAGGAGAATATATGACGCAAATGTGAACGGAAGAAGAACTCGGGGGCGCCCGAGGAAGACATGGCACGACCAAGTGAATCAGATACTTGAGTCGGGCCATGTGAAGGGTCGGAATAACAGAAGAGCATGTATGAGACGATGTATGAATGTGAACGAGGCAAGGAGTGTGTGCCAAGATCGAGTTGTTTGGCGGACCGTCCTCTCTGCCTACCCATGCGGGGAAACGGCGTGATGGTTAGTTAGTTGGTTATCTGCGTTTCGGCGTGGAACGCGACCAGATATTTCTTCAAAAATAATATATATATTTTTAAGAGCATAACAACTTCAAATGTTTAAGGGAGATATGTAAGAAATCGGTAGAAATTCGAGTAGCAGCGGCTTAACTAGCGTTTCGGAAAGCGTTACAGTGTACATCATCAGCACATCTGCCCTGATGATGGATACTGTAACGCTGTCCGAAACGTTGGCTAAAGAAAGAGGTAGCGCAACACGGCATAACACCTCCAAAATAAATAACGAAAATATTTAAAAATTGTTTAATTAATACAAAAATATTCCTGGCTGACGTTACATACGATAGGTACGATACGATATAGATTAGGCCTCCGTAGTAAAGGGGTAAAATTCTTGACTCGCAATTTGAAGGTCGCGGGATCGAATCCCGACGTGCGCAAATAAATTTTATTTGATTAATTTGTTTATTTCAATATTAATTAATTGGAATAACATAATATGTAGTACATTTGCAGCACGTTCCAGAGTGGAAGACACTCTCAGTATCGCCCTGATGTAAAACCACCACTTAGAATTGAAAAAGTTGTTTTCAGTTTTTCAGTTTCAGTGCCGGCAACCCGGGCGTTTATTTTTTTTTCATTTATGCACATATTTTTCTATTACCCACCTCACTAGATAAAGTCTGTTCCGTGGCAGGTAAATAACATTTTATATTTATTAAAAAATATATGAACCAAAGTAGGCACATATATAAAAAGATTAAAAAATATATATATTATAAAAAGAAAAAAAAATAATGTGAAAATATATGCCTATATGTACATACATAAACATGCAGATATTTTTATCCATATACATATATATATATATACACACAAACACATGTATACACATATACTTGCATATATTCACAAACATATACAAACACATACATACATAATGTTGTTATATTAAATATTTACATATAAATTTTGTTAATGACTTTAGCCATGTTTGGTGACTCTCCTCTCTTTCCCATTTTCTTCCCCTACCCATTACCTTCGGCCTCACAACATACCCCAATTTGGGGATGCAATAGTGTCTGTCACTGGCTCCAGACGGGAGCAGTTGGGACTCTTGTGCGTTATTAACTAAAATAAAAATTTAAAAAAGAAACACCCCGATCTTGAGAAATCTTAACTGCTCCCCATAGTCCAGGCCGCTGTGACTACAGCATCCACAATCTGGATGGATTGAGAAGCTGGAGGGGTTAGGAAGGGAATGGGATGAAGCTTGGAAAGATTTGGCCATCAAACATGGCTGGAGGCATTTTAAGCTATGAAATTTTCGATTCTAAATGGTGGATTTCACTAGCAGGGGTCACCAAATGGCGGACCTCGGTCCGGATCCGGACCTATTTTGTGCGGACCTTGTGTTAACAATACAAAATATTTTACAGATGTAACTTTCAACATCGATCGTAGTAATTAACGCTTGCACTTCCCTAATTTAAAACAAATCAGCAGTGATACCAAGCTTGACATCGGCCAATGCAGGACGTTAATTAAGGAACTTAAATCGGAATTTGAAAACAGATTCACAGATTTTAAGAAAATTGTGAATGTCGTCGACATCCTCACTAATATTTACTCTCTGCATCCTGGAGATGAATGGAGCAATGAAGCTGCAAATATTTTCGAGAGTAGTAAAGCTGCTCTCGAGATGGAAATGGTCGATTTCCAAGAAATTACCAAAAGTTTTTAAAACACCAAAAGGAAGTTTCTTGTCAAGAGTTTTGGATAAAATTTGTTTGTGCTAATAAATACCCATAGTTTAAAAACAAAATTCCTTGAAACTTCTCACTTTATTTGGGTCAACATATATTTGTGATGCAGCTTTTTCCAAGATGAACTTCACTAAAAATAAATTGGTAAGGGTGCTCCGAAATTTATTTTTATTAATTAATATCTCCAAGATTTAATGACAAAAGCCTGCACAAGCTTTAGTCCAAACTTCGGACGGATAGTCTAAGGCAGAAAATGTTATTTTTCACATTAATATTGAAAAAAAAACCTTTTGTACTTATTTATATTCCTAACATTTGTTTATTATGTAATAAAATAATGTTACGGAACCCGTTCGTTTTATTTGTTCATTGATATTGTATCTACACATAGTTTATTATTTTAATTGTTAAGCCGGGGGGTGGGGTAGGCCTTTTCCCTCCCGGACCGCGACGGTCATGTTATTTAAAAAAACGGACCCCTAATGAAAGTAATTAGTGACCCCTGCACTAGAGCATTGCTGAGTATCTTCCACTCTGGGAAAAAATCATGCAAAGTTTGGTGTCATTTCATCACGGCGATACTAAGGTTAACTTCCACTGTAGAACGAGTTGAAAATAAATTTATTTTATTTAAATAACATATGCAAAATTATGTGAAATCAGCTTCCATTAGCCCTGACCGGACCCGCAATCACTGGGCCCAAAACCGAAGAACTAACCGCTTTGCCACAGAGGTCACGAAACGATAAAATTTTATGCGAGTAGGGTGAAAACGCGGCCGGACCAACCGAGATAGGACGAGAATCAATTTCCTAACAACACTCAGAATTGAGGACTCAATAAGATACATACATTGAGGTTAATACGATAGTTATCTCTAATTAAATACCACTATCTTATTTACCACAAAAACAAATGTGCTAATACAATATGCGGTTAGAAAAGAGTGGTCCCACATGGGCTTTTGAACTTACCTAAGAGATAAACTATTTTAACAGTAGCTACCCGGAAGCAGGAATCAGATTAATATTAATTTTCAACCACTTCCTTTAGTTTGATAACTTTCGATGATTTCTGGACCACAAAGTAGGTATGAATGTAAAAAAAAAACATAGAACAATCTTGAAAACCATATGGACCACGGAAAACAAAAACGTTAAATGAATTCTTCACGATTCATCAAAAACGACATTTTTTGTACATACCTTTGTTTATATAAGCTTGCGAATCAGTTTTGTCTTCACTAGGGAATATTGGATCGAAACCGGTTCGTATTTTCGTATAACTCGAGAGAATATTGTACAAAAATTGACAGAGTTAAATTTTTAGATGTTCTTCACAAGAATATGAATGTCTAAAAATACGGTTCCATGACAACTCAGAATGAACTCAACATTATCATTAAAAGCCATGAAAAAAAATTATGCTCATAACCTAACCTAACGTAACCTATTTAACCAATTTTTTCATCACTTTTCATTAAAAGTGTGTGAACTGGCATACAAAGTGTGACAAAACTGACATACAAAGTGTGTCAACTGTCATTACAGTTCACACACTTTGTTGAACACATCTGCCCTGGTGATGGACGCTGTAAAGCTGTCCGAAACATTGGCTAAATAAGGAGTTAGCGCAACACGGCATAACACATTTTAAAATTAATAACAAAAATTAATAACGAAAAAATCATTCCGGTCACAAATACATAATTGTTACTAGTTTGACCACCACATCATTAATTACGATTATTGAATAGATTTTTTCGGAAAGAAAGCTACAAAATTCGTGTAGAAAATCTTTATCGGGCAAAATAAAATACAAGTTAACACGAAGAAAGGCCAATCCCTTCCTTGTTCCAAAATTTATAATCATAATAAATTTATTACAAAAATCCGCCAATAAATGTCCAAAGTTCTTAGAAACTTCAGAACATTTCCTGTATTACCGACTGCCAAAACGTGACAGTATAATACTAGTTTGATCGAATATGCTAAACGGCCCACAACAGTACACAACAACAACATCGTCACAAGAGCTAACCCCCTTTTAAATCTTATGGGAATGGCTCAAAGGGTTGACTGGTTTACTTTTCAAAACACGGAGAGCATCTCACCTGGGAATAGAATAACACGAAGGCTAAGCCAAGAACACCAGATACTAAAAATAAATCTATAATGTTATTGTGACAGAAGCGTATCTGTACCACGGCATCACGTGACACCGGAAAAACCACGTGGCATGCCATCCCAACCCCACGTGGGTGGTGGGAGTCTGTTACTATGCGGCGAAGGGAAGCGCAGGAACGGAAGGAAGAGGAACCGCCGGCACTCGAGAAGCCTACCCGCAAATACTACGAAACAAATTCTGGCGGGAAATTCGACATTTGAAAACGGCGGGAAAACCGTTTCGAACTACACAATTCAAAGGAAATTTATAAAAAAGTATTTGTTCGAAAATTAAAGCTAAAAAGTATTGTATCAAAAATAAAAATCTTTTGATGAGGTGCCTGCCGCTTTCAACGGTAAATTTGATTAGGTTATAGGGTGCTCGCGCCCCGGGGATGGTATGGGGCGCGGCAGTCGTAAAGGATATGATGCGTTTACTGAATCCATTTCAGCGCCAGTTGTAGGCTAATGGTTGTGGAAATAAAATTACTAGAGAAACTCACGAGGGATGGAGCCATTATTGCATTAAGTCGATAGGTAATTAAAATCTCCTTAAATTTCCATTACGCGGCTTTTTATTTATTTAAGTCTTTTACATATAATATTGGTAAATTGTACACGAGCTTAATAACAAGTATATCCTACTAATATTATAAAGGCGAAAGTTTATATGGACGTATGGATATCTGGATGTATGCATGTTTGTTACTCTTTCACGCAAAAAATAATGAATGGACTTTAAAAATTCTTTCACTAATACATTTTTTGCGAGTAATATAGGTTGTATATATTGGTAAGCTCTGGCGTTATGAAAAAGCTCTGGCATCAGGAAATTATTTATCATACGTTTTCTGTCCCTAACAAAATCGAGTTATTGCAAACGTCAGAAGAAAAGCAAAACAAACGGTTGCCGTGGAAACGATGTTGGCGTCGTAGTTAATATCTATCTCTAAAAATGAATCGCCGAAATGTGTGTACGCGCATAACTTCCGAACGATTGTACAAAATTGGATAAATCTTTTTTTCTATAAAACTACTGGTGATCTCTGGCATTATGAAATTTGTTTAAAAAAATTTCAATAGGTGGCACGCGAGCAGTTTGAAAACTGAATGTACCTGGATTTAATGTATAGAATGCGGGACGCGGAGGGGGAGGATGGAAGGGGACGGGGGGAGGTGGGGAGGAGGGGGAATGGGGGAGGGGGGGAAGGTGGAGGAGGCGGAGTGGGAACCCCCCCTAATACCATGCGAGCGAAGCCGCGGGAAAAAGCTAGTAGTACATAAATAATATAATATAATAAATCAACATTGGATTTTCGAAAGTGGACGAGCGTACTTTAAAGAATTCCTGAGTTCTTAACACTACATTTTAATTATTAATTTTTGCATTTCAAAATTTTAATTTCCATTTCCATTTTTATTTCTATTTTTCTTTAAAATGCTGTTATTTTTTTCTCTTAATTTTTTCACTAAATTTTATTTATTTACTTATATGTTTTAATTTATATATTTGTATAGAACACTTGAGTTCTTAACATTTAATCTTTATTATTAATTTCTGTATTTCAAAATTTGATTTTTCATTTTTATTTCAACTTTTTTTTAAAATATGATCTTTTTTCTCTTTATTTTTCACTTACTTATTTATATTAAATATTTCATAATTTTTATTTAGTATATTTAATCATCTGTTTTAATAAAATAGTATTTGTATTAATTTAAATAAATATTAAATATACGACTACTATAACACGGGCATGAGCCCAGTGTGGTAGCCAAAAAAAAACAAATATCTGTAACTAATAAAAAAATAATGAAAAAAAAAAAAAAAAAAAAAAAAAATGAGCATGAAAGACATAAGTAGGCTAAACACACGTAAGCCTAAGTATTCAATAAGTACCTAAGTTGTACAAAAGAGTTAAAAAGCAGATTCGTATTTGGGCTCAGGCTTACAGTATACTAGTCAACAATTATTGTCATAATACACGTACCTAATACTCAAAACATGATTCCAGTGCAGCTAAGAACTAGAAAAGGTACTCAACTACTAGAACACAGACAAGAGTAATAAAATTGGTAAAATGTTTTGTAAATTTATTAATAGTGTACGAGATTCCGAATTCTAGATTCACCTAATTAATTTCCTAAAATATTTAACAGCCGCATTGCGTGACGAAGTGGGTTTGATCGTTTATTAATATCTCGAATTATACAATCGATATATACCAATGTATGTATTTGTGAGCCATTTGAAAAATGGGGTACAAAGCGCGTCGATACAACGAGTAAAATATTGCGCATTTTAAAAATAAAGAACTTCGTATCAGCATAAGAAAACCGTTTCACTTACATAATATTTTTAGCATTATAAAAGTTTTCTTATTAATTACATTTCAACAAAACATATCACTTTGGGAGGTGGTTACGGGTACCGCCGCCCCGGGAATCATTTATTGAATAACCAACCTCTACCATAGATCACCGTAAGTGATACACTACATTTGGGGACTTAGCAGGGGTGCCCAGGTTCATGGGGTGAGATTTGTCCGGGTCTTGGCGGCGCCCATCAGGTGCATGGCAGGCCAGATCGGGAGAGAATGGTTGAGGGAATCCCTTTGGCTTCTCCAGCCATACTCTCTCGAAACATGACTCTGCACCGCAGTGGTAGGGATGAATTCATACGTCCGTCACTCCTGGACACACTGACCTACATATTCCTACCCACCCCTCATACCCTTTTTTCTTTCGCAGAACTTTCCCTCTTTCCTTTTCTAAAAAGACTCTCCACACAGCATCGTCAAAGATGACATAGGCCTTGAGGGGAATTATTTTTCTCAGGGCCTCCTGAGTGGAGCTAATGTAAAAAAAAATCGAGTGCAGTTTACACGCAGTAGAAGCGAAACTTTACCAAAACAATCTCAGCAATACTTGAAAAGTGAGGTCATAATCAAAGCGACCAATGAGCTCCGACCTATCGTAATTTCCGTTTCATATCACAACCAATAGGAACCTTTAAAAGTGACATGAGCGCAGTTGATGCGTCGCAGGTGCAGTATTCGTCATTTCCGTTTCATCCTAAATCCAAATCACAGCGGGGCTACAGAAGTTTCACTTAAAAAAACACCCAAATATGATGTAGAAAATATATTGTTTTAAAAGTAGAGGGCTACTTTTTTGAAGGAGTAATCGTTGCGACTTTTCATTGTAATTTAATAACACTGGAATAAAAATGACCTATTAAAAAATCTAAAAGGATGAAATAATTATTTTAATAAGTAATCAAAATAAGATCATACAAAACCTTGAATATTAAAACGATATAACTGTGTAAAAGAATTGATTCACCAAAAAGCATTTAAAAATAATTTCCGACATTTAAGCGTTCGAAAATTTTCTGTAAAATTTCTGTAGAGAAATGCCAGTAATATCAATAATATTTTATGTTTTTTTCTGAATTTTGGCTACAATGTAGGATTTTGTTTAAACAGATTAAAAACGAAAAAGCTAAAAATTCACTCACAAGAAAAATTTAAATAAATTAACAATTTAATATTGTACAAAGCCACAATTAGAATTTTGTACACTCCTAAAAACCTTTGACCTTTGACATAGAAAGCATATTATTCATAATTTAATTAATTTTTCATCAAACAACAAAAAATGTGTCAACTTCCGGTGGCGTACGGGAAAATAAATAAGAATAACATAAAAAGCGGGTAGAATTAGGAATAGAAAATCTTGCGTAGAAAAGGCAAATAACCTTTGGTGCAATAATCGTAATGTAGACAAAATAATAAGCGTATAATCTCAGTTCGAAAGCTTACCTTTCAAATTATTTACAGTGATGAGTCTGTTATATGGATCTGCTCTGTAAAGATAAGGCCTAGCTCCAACATCCCAACCTTAACAGAAGGGAAAATGAAATCTCTTATTAAATATTAAAACTATTTTTCCTTAGTATCTAAAGCGGGAGAACATATAATGGCCAAGTCTCCACGAAGAGGAGATCAATACAGGACGTTCTGCAGAAAGATTTCAGTCGACATCCAACATAAAACTCAATTAGAGATATGCATTCAAGAATAATAGATTATCATCGTGTATTTATCTCTATTAATACCGACTTTGAGACAACCCTGATAGTTGATACGTGAAGAATATAAGTATATGAAGAGGACGGGACTTGGAGAAGCAGATTTCAAGGAGTCTGCTGTTATCCAACTAAATATCTAGGGATTTATCCACACCCAAATCCGTCAGCCACCAATAAATGGACAGCTGCCCAAGTATAACAAATAATGGAACGGAGACGACGAAATATTATTTGGTTGATATACCTATTATTATTAGTTTTGCTACGACGTTGTATTATTGTTAATATATTACAATTTTTTTTTCTATATATATTTTTTAAATTTATTTATTTAATTGAATGTAATACAATATAAAATATGGGTAGTCCCACAAAGCTGTGACAGATCAGCTTGTCTGTATTATGTTACCACCAAAATAAGGGCATTTGGCTAATTTGAACTTTAACAATAAATTATTAATAAAAAATAAAATAATAGCTTATACAAACAGAACCAATACATTTTCTGTTTTGCATTATCTAAATCGATTGGCAGCGGGTACCAATACATTTTACACACTGTGGGGGTGTTAGGTTTTTAATATGTTTTTGTCACTTGCACAAAAAAATTTAACATGTTTATAATTTTATTTTCAAAAGTTGACTTCAATCTGCAAAATGAAAACTCAATCTAAGATTGGTGAAAATTTTTTTTAGTGATGTTTTTTATTGTAAGAAGGAATTCTCAACTGATAAATCAGGACAAAGAAACAGATATAATTATAAAAAAATTAAAAGGTTTAATCCCAAGGAAACACACTTTTTTTTACATTAAGTCTACCTTGGGACCCCGAGGAAAATAATTTCCATTAGGGTCTATGTCATCTAAGAGAATCCTGTGTGGATGCGAGAGGAAATTCTGGAAAGAAAAAAAGGTATGAGGTGAGGGTAGGAATCTGGGGGTCAGTGTCCAAGAGTGACGAACATATGAAACCATCTCTCCAATTGTGGTGCAAGGCGATGCGTCGAGAGCCCGAATGCATGGGTCAAAAAGCCTCCCTGAACCAGTCTCTCACGATCTGGCCCACCACGCAGCAGGTGGGCAGACGTATCAGCCGTTAAGACCCGGATAAACCATCTCCCCTGCTGTCAACCCGGGCACCCCTGCTAAATGTTAGTCACCAAACATAGCGAACCACTTGGGGTGATTTGGGATGATCTACGGCAGAATCAACAGATTATCCAATGGCTCCTGGGGAGGCGGTACCTATACCCGCCTCCCAAATTAACAAAATTAATTACCTAATAACAAAGATATTAATATAAGCGGAACGTGGAGTAACAAAAGAATCATTTAAAATAAACGGAGAAGAAAACGACGATTTTCTTTGCTTTTTAAGTAACTAGATGCGATTTATGACAGCCACCAGCTTGAATCGAAATGTGATCACCTATGTTTACTGATCGGGACTACAATGTAAGGTATTTCCAAGCCTTCTCCTACACTTTACTTTTTCCTTTCTTTTTCTAACAATTCTTCAACCCTCAAAAAATCCCCTAGGGGCAAAATAACGTTCTGGGTAGTGCAATTAATTAATAATAAATTACTTCTTCAATAATAGCAAAATCACGAGTGCCGTCGTTTTAATAAAATAAAATAATAAACTTTGTTTACTACCACTATTTAATAAAAAAAATATTAACTTGTTTTAAAAACCAATGGTTTCTTCATCAGGATACAAAGTAAAACAAAAATTAATAACAAAGTTCCATATTCTATTTTATTTTATTTAATAAATGAGTAGTTCATATTGCGCCTTTTTTCCAAAAATCACCTCAAGGGCGCTTGTGGGATGTCTCATAAAAGAGGCACACTTTTGGCATAAAGCGTAATTATATTATGCGAGTCATTAAATTACGCAAGCCGTTTCTTGACAGTATGGAACCCCACACACATGTTCTGGCACACACTTTTCCTTTCATTCAAGTTCATACTAATCCGCCTTATATATTTGGAATACTTGATAATGCCTAACCATTTTGGGACATCGTCGACTCCTTCCACGGATTTTATGGAATCGCATTAAAATAAGGATTTTTATGAACCCTCCTAACTTCAAGGCGGAATCGTCAAAATCTACCCACTTTCAAAATTCTTAATATATTATTTTTATTCGCTGTCCTTAATAGATTGGCAAAGGTTTTATTCCATGGCCTTTTGAGGCAAATGGAATAAAAAATAATCAGAGTGTGCAATTCACACGCGGTAGAAGTGATAGCTTCAGAAAACTAAAGTAGACGAGAGTGGTGAGGTTACGAAGCATCGCTCAAAGAAAAGACAGGTAGGCTACGCAGCACCGCGCAAAGAGGAGACCGGTTATACTATCTCAATCTCTCGAAGGTAATTTTTTTTATATTATCATCAAGTTCCTTTTTATATTATCAAAGTACTTTAGTACGTATTTTTGTTCCAGCTGTTTCGGTTTACATGACCATTTTCAAACTGTGATTAATCCACTTTGAGACAATTTTTAAATGACAATTTTTGAATTGACATTTCAACAAACATTTTTAAAATGTTTTCTAATCTGAAAAAAAAATTTGGGTTTTTAAAACAAATTTTTCAGTAGGCAGGTACCTACTTACCTAACCATATTTTTTTTTTCTGCTGTGTTTATTGCCTCGATAACTCGGTGGTTTAGAACTTTTACCGGATTAGCCTGATATTTTTTTATCGTATTTCTTTCCAATTTGATAAGAAAAAAGGATTAAATATTAGATTTGAGATAATACGTTGCCCTTCAAGGTAAGTGATTTTGAAAGGGCGTTAGCTCGCCGGGGGTTAGTTCATTGCAGGTTTGCCCCTGAGCGCAGTCGCTTACCCCGCGGCCTTGGGCTCGGGGTTAAGGACGCTCTCGCCCGTAAGGGCTGCCTGGGGGGTGGGCAGGGCCTTTGCACGGCAGGCCCAAGGTCACACCAATGCGCAGGCCCGCCCGTAAGCACGACGTAGATGTTGATACTCTAGCAAGGTGGGTACTTTCGGTAGGTACACGTAGAACGTTGATACTCTCAATGCTGATACTCTTTGTGGGTACCTACGCATCGTAGAACGCTGATAAATCCAAGCGTTGATACTCGACGTGTATACCTTAAATTATAAAAATAATGATATTTGGATGATAAATCACATCAATAGGTATTATGCTCGTAGTAGTATGTTAATACTCAAAAGTTGATACCTAGTCTAGATACTAAGCAATACGACGACCTTTATTACTCTAAGACTATAGGTGTACGTGTATATACACCACCAAGCACACCTTGGAACGTGGGTAACATTAATATTCTACATCTATACCTTCACAGGTACGACATGGAACGTTGATACTCTACATTTGTACCTTCATAGGAACTAAGTATGACGTGGAAAGTTGATACTCTAAATGTGCAACTTCGCAGATACTAAGCACGGCGTGGAACGTTGATACTCAAGATGTGTACCTTCACAGGTACTGAGCACGACGTGGAACGTTGATACGCTTATAAGTGTATCTTCACAGATTCTAAATACGACGTGGAACGTTGATACCCTTGATGTGTACCAACCTTAAAAGGTATTAACCATGAATTGGAACGTTTATAATCTAGATGTGTACCTTCACAGGTACTAAGCACGACGTGCACGTTGATATTCTAGATGTGTACCTTCATAGGTACTAAGTACGACGTGAATGTTGATGTTTTAAATGTGTACCTTCATAGGTACTAAGCACGACGTGGAACGTTGATAATCTAGATGTGTACCTTAATAGTTACTAACCATGACGTGGAACGTAAGTACTCTAGACGTGTGCCTTCACAGCACGACGTGCAACGTTGATACTCTAGATGTGTACCTTCATAGGTACTAAGCACGACGTGGAAAGTTGATAATCTAGATCAGGGGTTGGGAACCTGCGGCCCGCGAAGCTTTTGGGTGCGGCCCGCGAGCACTTTTGGTGCAGCCAGCTGAAAAAAAATTACACTCAGAATGCACCACAAAAAATTACACTCGTAAACGGTTTTCTTTCCCAGTGTTTCAGCAATATTTTAAAGTTATTTTTACTTAACCCAGAGAAATTTATAACACAGCTGACAGGTTTGTGCTTACGTACGCACCCATGTTTCTAGAAATCAGGTATACACAAATACGTAGGTGATCCAATATCTTTTTTAGTTTTATTTTAATTTCTTATATAGGGAATGAACGATAAGGAAATTGCCACACTTCTGCCACAAAAAATAGTTAAATAAAAAAATATTCCAGATAAATTATTCTTAATAGTTAAATAAATGTAAAATTATATAAGAATGATTGAGGTCAATAAATTTGCTGTAAAATGCAGGAAAACCACTCAAGTCTTCTGAGTATAATATAATTTAAGTTGGTAAACTGGTGGACCCCTACGCAGACCCATTCCTAAGTTAAAACCACTCGTGCATAATGCAAATTCCTGTTGCGGATTCATTTTCTGACGCTATTTGAAGGAAATCATACGCGGCTTTCTAGTGCAAAAATCGGAGAAAAACCATTGTTTTCTGGGTGTAGTATCAATTAAAGTTGGGCATGCAGATTCACTCAAATTAAAACCAGTTTCATGTTCCGAACGATCTCTCAAAATTTCATTAGCGGATTAATCTGCTGACGCATTTCGAAGAAAATCTAATTTTTCGTGTGGAGTTTTATTTTTTGTTCCAAACCATATGCTGCAAAATTCGTAATTGGTATGAAAACCATACGCCTTTACGAAATTCATACTAATTGAAGCTGAGAGCTTACACGCAGATTAATTTAAAACCAGTTTTTTTGCGTTCAGAATTGAACGATCAAAATCCTGTCGTGGATTTATCTGCCGACATATTTTGAAGGAAACTTCTTATTAGAAGTGCAGTTTTAAAATTCTTATTGTAGCCAATGTTATTTGCTGTCAGAATCAAAAGTAAAACCATTTTCGTGTTCCGAGTGTAATTTGATTCACCGCACACAGATTTAATTTAAACCAGTTTTTTGTTCAGAATATAAAGATAAATTAAATAATAAGTTGTAGATTCATCAAAGGAAGCCATTCTCATGAACCGCGTGAAGTTTTACATTTATGTTGCATACCATAATATATGCAGCAGAATTCTACGAAAATTGACTGTTCCTTCTGTAACTATTATATTATTTACGCACGTGAACTTGCCTCGTGTCCTAAACACAATGCAAAAATTCGAGACGCGAAACTCTGATGACAGGGTGAGTGGTTATATAAATTTCTAGTTGCAGAATTCTGCAATGTAATGGTCATAATAAAAAAAAAATGGATTTCTAACCCCCCTCCCCCGGCGCATGAAAATCAATGTGCGGCCCGCGGGTGATACCAGAGACATCCAAATGGCCCCCGACGCTAGAAAGGTTCCCCACCCCTGATGCATACCTTAATAGTTACTAACCACGACGTGGAACGTAAGTACTCTAGACGTGTGCGTTTACAGCACGACGTGGAACTTTGATACTCTAGACGTGTTCCTCCATAGATACTAAGCATGACGTGGAACGTTGATACTCTAGATATGTACCCTCATAGGTACTAAGCACGACGTAGAACTTTGATACTCTATACTTATACCTTCATAGGTACCAAACACGACGTGGAACGTTGATACTCCTCTATACGTGTACGTGGAATATACCTCGCTCTTAAGGTGATTTTTCACAAAAACAACAATACTACTTAGGTACTTAGCATGAAGTAGAACGTTGATATCCACTTATAACGTAAATACTCAATGCCTTTTACGAGTATTTGCAATTTACTTTCGTAGGTAGATTGACGTTCGAATATGCACGGTGCATTAATTTGATTATTTTCTGGGCACGGTACGGTTTCATTCGAATTCGATACGCAGAAAATTGCAATTTATTTAGCAATGTGATAGCGATTTAATTGATTTTTTAAGATAATTATTTTAGAATGTTGGGTAGGTAAAAGATTTGAGAATTTTTAATAGAAGAGGCTAATTTTTATAGCGTATTTGTAAAATGTCACCTCAAAGACCCAAAGTCGAAAACTAACTTACTGTGGATGTGTAGGTACAACTCTTAATATGGATGACTATAAATACAAGGAAAAAAAAGGAGAGATAAAAGGAGAGAAAAAGAAACAAGATAAACGAAACATGACAAGAAAATAAAGTATTTTCACTTTAAAATGTACAAAATATTCTTCTTAGAAAATTTTTATTACACTGGATGTTTTTGAACATACCTGGAAGTGAATTATATAGTGCGTAGTGTGTGGGCAATAAAATTCAGAAATTTTATCACATATTTTTCAGTGTGTGTTTGAGGATCGCGGATTTTATTATTATTTCGGACATTGTGGTTGTGGATGGATGACTTGATTGAAAAGTGGTTTGATGCTAGTGTGAGTAATCTGTAGGATGGTGCTTGTGATTTCATGTTTAAGAAGGATTGTCTTTGGAAGGGTGCCGGAAACTGAATAGTTCGAGACTGATGTAAAATTGACTCTACAACCCCTGGTGGGTCTTGAAACACAGAGGCCGGCAAATCATTCCACAGCCGAGCTGTTAACACAAGAACGAGTCGAAGAAACGACCCGTTCTCATGTGACAAATGTCAACCGTGTACAAATGTTGGGCACGCGTTTGGCGTGTTTCCCGACTATGCACCGGTGCCGAAGGGATCAATGATGCTAGTTCCTCGGAGCATCTTCCATTGTAATACCGGTAGAACAAGGATAGCATTCCCACCCGACTCCTGTGCTCTAAAGATTGCAATCCGTCTGTTAAGATGGGAGAATCTATTAAACGGACCGCCCGTTTCTGCACAGAGTCGAGGGTATTTTTCAGGTATTTTGGAGCTCCGGACCAGAGGTGGCTGCCAAATTCAACCGTGGGGCGCACTTGTGATTTGTACAAGGTTAGCAGTTGTGTACTATTAAAGTATCTGCGGGCCCCGTACCGTACGCCCAGTTTTTATAGTATAATAATCTTTATTCAATGAAATAACAACAATTTAACTAAAAAAAAAAAAAAAAAAATTACATACTCAATGTAGTTTACAAATAGATTACATCAATCAGTACAGAAAAATTAACAAACAGAAAGTAATGTAAGAAAGGTTACACAGGAGTAGTATAGTTATACAGTATTTTTAGTTGTGCATTGCCTGCCTCACTAGGTGAACCTGTATTGAGGCAGAAATTTTGTTAATTGTTTCTCGCAATTTTATCTATGGTTTTTTTATAAATGTGTAAAGTAGGTTTCCATACAGCAAAAACTTTATTTTAGTTAACATTATTGTTTGCATATACCTACACAATTCATAAACTGCAAGGTTATTACTACAATAACAACTGTCAATGACTGGGCGTTTGGGTGAGGGCACCAGTATAGGCTCGATCATTAGAATGTATCCATATTTTAACATATTTTTTAAACTCTCTCTGTGTTTGACTCAGTTTGATGTTTTCTGGGAGAATGTTGAATATTTTTGTGGCAAAGTATCTAAAGCTACGTTGACCAAAGGTGGAAGAGAGTGCTGGAACTTGCAATATGTCTTTGTTGGAGTTACGTGTAAACCTTAAGTTTATTTTTTTTTCGTAAAGCACATGTTTGTTTTTAAAGAGATGCATGAGGATAGTTTTTACATAGATCTGTCGAACATCAAATACTCTCATTATTTTGAATATAAGGTCACTGTCTGCAGTTAGAGGAAGTTTGAGAATAATTTTCATAATTGTTTTCTGTGCCTTTTCGACAGGATCTAGAGCTGATGAAGTGCCCCCTCCCCATGCAATGATACCATACTCAATGATAGATTGAGTGATTGCAAAATAAATCGTTTTTAAGAGTTGTAAGTTAAGAAAGTTCCTTATGGATCTGAAGAAGTGTATTGTTTTTCTAATTTTATTTGCAATGATCTGGGTATGTAGGTTCCATTTGAGGTATGGGTCAATGGTGAGGCCGAGGTACTTTATCTGTGAAGTGCGCTCTATACTGGGGCACTCACTACATTCATTGGAATTCGTACAGCTATGAATTTTTATGGAGTAATCATCATTAGGTTGGCCTGTAGTATTGATGCTTGAAGTAACATATTTAGTTTTCTTCGTGTTAAGGGTAAGTGTGTTTATATCTAGCCATTTTTTAATGAAGTTAATATTTTCTTCAGCTTTTTTAAATACAGCTGACCAATTATTGTCTTCGAATAATAAGACGGTATCGTCTGCAAAGCTAACAATGTGTCCTTGACTTTCAAGGTTGCAAAAGTTGTTAATATACAGTAAGAACAGAGTCGGTCCCAAAACGCTTCCTTGTGGAATTCCATAGTCAGTTGAGCGCTGATTACTGAGAGTATTCTGTATTTTAACCTGTTGTTGTCGTCCATTTAAGTAGCTTTTGAAGAAGTTTAGCTCTTTGTCCGAAATGCCGATGTTCTCTAGTTTTTTAATTAGTTTAATGTGTGATATTGTATCAAAAGCTTTAGAAAGGTCTAAAAAGATTGAGATACATTTATTTCCTTTATCAAGGCTTTTTACAAGGCTAACTTTACTCTGGCTTCGATGGAGCCTCCATACCTGAGCTGGTCACTTAGGGTTACACCAAGCATATCAATGGAGGGCCTGTTCGGAAGATTGCTTCCGTTGAAGGATACTAGATATTCATTTCGATCCCTTTTAGACGTAATCAGACAAGATTGGGTCTTTGAAACATTAAATTCAACGAGATTATTTTTACCCCAAGAGAAAACACTCCTCTGGAGTCTTCTCCACTCATCACGGTTTTTTAATCTCCAAGGTGGATATATCTTTGAGGACGTTGTTGCTCCATCTTAAACTTGGTCTTCCCAAGCTTTTTCGCCCTGTCGGTCTTGAGTTCAGCAGGGACTTTGGTGCTTGATGCTCGGTCATTCTCTCTACATGACCCAGCCACCGAAGTCTTCCAGTTTTATAAATTTTATGACGTTTAGATCTTTAAACAGAGTATATAGCTCATTGTTATAACGTCTGCGCCAAAATCCATTTTCTGAAACCGGTCCGAAGATACCCTCAAAATTTTCCTTTCAAAAACATTCTGTGCTTTCTCATTCCTCTTAGTTAGTACCCAAGTCTCAGCTGCGTCTGGTAGTGTTTTATACACTAATATCTTGGTGTTTCTGGACAGCAGTCTGGATTTTATTTGGTTTTGTAGGCGGTGATAACAGCGATTTGCGTCACTATGCGCTTCTGGATCTCCTCTGGGGTATTATTCTCGTTTGTTATCAGGGATCCTAGGTATGTGAATCTTAGTACCTTTTCAAAATTTTGGCTTCCACATGAGAGTTGGGGTTTGTTGGGCGCATCCTACGGCCATGTAGGTATTTGGTCTTCTGCTGGTTTATATGAGATCCATATTTTTTATTTTAAAATGAAAAAATATGGTAAAAAAAAAACAAAAGTAAAAAAGGTCAAAATAAATTAAGCATATAAAAGCGCCACACTGAAAAAGAGAAATTATACGAAGCGTACATAAAAACACTCCACTCAAATAGGTCATCCGTTTATTTCGATCATAAAAAGTAAAGTGTTGTTTTCCCAACAATTTTGAAATTACCATTAACAACTCTATTCGATTTGATGCCCACGCTGAGGGGATGAATTGTAAAGGTCCTTCTAAATGAACCCCATCACAATTATAGTGTGACATTTTCGTGTTAAAAAGACAATTCAGAATTAGGGCATGGAATAAAAATTAAGGACAAAATTTATTATGAAAAAATAGGAAAGTCGTGAAATCGTACGTGCCTAATACGTTTAATTTTGTTCGTAATATTTTGGATTTCGAGGGTAAATTCAACTGTGAAGAAAATTAATCAGCTAAATCTAACTAATATATCAAAATTACCTTAAGTTACCCTATATTAGAAGGAATGGTTAGTAAATGTATCGCTCTAATTAGGGACTTTAACGTGATAAAGAAATTATTACTAAAAATGAATCAATTTGTTTACACTACCATTGTTTATATGACGCCACAAATTATTAAAATTTCTTTAGTATACATACTCAATTGATATTTTTAATTTTGCTTTTAATCTATATAATCTATCTATATAAATAAAAATGAATCGCCGAAATGTGAGTAGGCGCATAACTTCCAAACGACTGCACCAAATTGGATAATTATTTTTTTTGTGTTTGTTATTGTCAGGACAAGGTTTGTATAAAATTACTGGTGAGTTCTGGCATACGCAATTTGTATAAATAAATTGCAATAGGTGGCATGCGAGCTATTTGAAAACTGAATGTACCGGGACTGAATGTATTGAATGCGGGAGGGGCAGGGGGGGGGAACTCGGATAGGGGGGGCAGGGGGGAGGGGAACTCGGGTAAGGGGTTCACAGGAGGGGAACCCAGGAGGGGGGAGGGGAAGCTGGAAGAGGGGAGGGCAACCCCGGACGGGGGAAGGGGGGGGAGTGGATGGGGAGAGGGAAAGTGCAGGATGTGGAGTGGGAACGCGAGAGGGGAAGGGGACGCGGGAGAGCAAGGGGAGGCGGAAGGAGAATGGGAAAGGACACGCAGGGAGAAACAATTTCTTTATTAAACGGCATAGCAACGCATGCAGGGAAAAAGCTAGTATATATTAAAAAAAAAAAAAACAAAAATAGAATATTTTAGATCACATTCGTATGGTTTTGAACCCAATAACTTTGCCCAAATTACCTATTAAAACACTTCTTGAAGATCGTCGGTCGTGAATTCATATGTCACTCTTTTGCAGTAGGTACTTCGGTAGGTAAAATATCTAAAATATCCTATTCGTTACTTGCTTAATATTTTCAACAGTATCTTTCTAGAGCTTTATATTCAAGAACCCATATACGCGGATTGTATTAGCACGTATCAAATAATAGACTTTAACCAGCGATTCCTCAGCATACTCGGATTGAAAATGTGGTTATCATTTTGTTGTCTGCAAATTTAAGAAATAATTCCGTCACACGTCGCCACTGTAAACAACCTAGAACATCATGTGAAACGCACTCCGTATCGTTCAAGGTTCCAGCAGCACCGTACAGACAAGACAGAACGCGTTTCACAATCCGTTGCGACGTGTGGCAGTGTGAACAGTGGCGTCGTATGGTAGATTTGTCATTGTTTGTCCAGATACATTTTTACTCCAAATATGTTCAAGAATCGCTGGTTAAAGTCTGTCGGGCGCATGCTGACACACCCTGTATAATAAGTGTATTCTTTATCATCGCGAATCATCGTGGCAAGTGCCCCAGCCCCGTTTTTGACAGATTAACAGGAAGGTGTGATTTTTTAAAGTAAACTTTAAATAAATTACTTTTTATTTGATAACTAACACAGAATTAACGATGTTGGTTAGAATGTACGACCATGATCACCACCCGTAGAACATCGATGTTCGAGGTTACATTTTTTTAAAGTAAAACTTCTTTACGCAAGCTTGACTTGGGGAGTAAGCTGGTGAATGCGCGACGAGAGCGTTACGAAAAGTGTGATCGGGCGAGGCGAACGGTCGGGCGAGGCGAACGGAAGTTGAGAGGGAGATATAAGTTTTACTTCAGTCGTGTGGTCTAAAAGGCACACTCGTTTTTTTTAACTTTATTTTTTCTCTTAGTTTGTACAAAAAAAAAACAAATATATTACTTAATAAATTAAAAATACGCTCTGAATCTATAAACATATAACACACCTACCGAATATATCAAATTTTTACGCGCCCTCCCGAGAGATTTTATTTTCTCCAACTTAAAATTCATAAATTGTCAGAAATGATGTATTGTTTCGATTGCTTCATTGTGCGTTCATACAAACGGAGTATTGAATTCCAGAAGACTAAACATAAACTTTAGAGGGCACAGTTTACATCCGCGCTGCGCAAGCGGGTTTCCTGCAGATCATCGGACCGTCCCTATAATTTAATGTCTAATATTTATTTCTAGATTCTTTCTTAGCTTCAATTCGAACTGAGCAAATTTAGCTGGGTATATACTCGTAATATCTTTTCATAAGCTTTGATGAAAAATACGCCTGTTAAAATGCATTTTGTATTTCTCAAAATTCGGGAGGGAAAGATTATAACGTTTGGACAGGGGTTACAAAAAATAAAGTAAAAAATACCTTAAGAACCTACTATAGGTACTTATCTGTATCAATTATCATCTCAAATTATCATTCTAAGTATAGCGAAATTGTCGTATGTATATATGAAAGTGTGGAAAGTGGCAGGTGGCAAAGTCTATATAACCGCTGCAAATTAATACCACGATTAAGAATATATAAAAAGCTGCAGTATCACATTCCTACGAAGTGAATTGTACTGATTTATGAATCGTCTATCATTGTCACGATACTTTGTAGTTCAGGGATGGCGAACCTTTACGTATCAACGTGCCATTTTTCTAAAGAAATGTTTAATGAGGTCATAGACGTGCCATCAAATAATTTTGACTTTGTGATTATTGGGAAAATAATAATAATAAATAATTACTATTAATTAAAAACTCTTTATTTACTACTACTAAATAGGAACATTTAGCATTATACGCGTAATTTAAATTAAAGTAAAATTAGTGTGACTTCTGTTTTTGCATGTTAGATGATAAATAACATATTATGTTAGGGTTGGAAGATGTTACTTTTAGCTGAATGCATGCTGAACTGGACTCATCTGTCAAACGGTAAATAACCGAATCTTTAATGTTATTTATCTCTGAAAATAATGACTCGCAGGCACAGGTTGATGAAAATATTGTTAAAATAGCATGAGCTAGCTTCTTCGTACAATTAAATGTGTCTGGTAACGCATTCCATGTTCCAATTCCATGTTGTTAGCATTTTCACTCATATTACCTGTCAATCTATCTGTTTCAATTAATTCTAACTCTCTCCTTGTTTCAAAAAATTTTTGAATCCATAAACTAAACTGGAAATCAATCAGCTGCATTTCAAATTTATTAATTTCCAATCAATTGAATGGGGACAAATTCAGTTTATCAAATGACGTCACATCAGGGTAAATAATAAACTTGAGTATTTCCGATAATTCTTTGAACTGAGAAAATCTGACAACTCGGGTTCGCTCGTTCACCTACTATATACACTTCACACTTTTTTTCATAGTGCATAATAAATTTTGTGATCATTGATCAGTGACGTGCCCAAAATATTGTGTCGCGTGCCATTGGTTCGCCATCCCTGATGTAGTATATCAGAGGGTATTGTATATTAATATCTGTTCGTGGGAATGATTTCAATGCCTCTCATTTATAGATTTTAGGATAATTCGTAGTAATGCCCAGGCTGATCAAACACCTCTCGCGAAACTGATATCTGTTGTTAACATCTTATAAAGAGATACCTTCAAGTGGTATTCTTAATATCGCTTATCGCTTGAATGGGGAACCCTTTTATATAGTACTTAGCAAATTATATTGGTTATACAGATGTATGTATAATTCGTTGGTAAGACTGCCTGAATGGAATGTTCTCATAAAGAATTATGCTTAAGCTTCGTTTTCAGAATCCCACATTAAGGAATTTATTACATAGCTAATAAAATAGCGTGTTTATCGAAACGAGCTTTATTTTATGAGAAAAGGGGGAAGGAAGTTTGTGGTTCAGTTTAAAACCCTGAAAGTGCACGTTTCGAGAGAACAATTAAATTGAATCTTGCAGTTTTATGTAAAGTGGAAACAGGGAACAGGGAACGACCAAGCTACGATGAACGTTAAATTTAAGAGGATGGAAATGCATTATAGTGAGATATTAAAACACGTTTCGCTGTCAATTTTTAATAATGAATAAATGTAGATTTGTTTTAAATGCTTATTTACTATTTTGATAGAAAGCAGTCACTTTGTGGTTTGACATATTGCATGAAATAAAACCATAACTTTGTTTATTAACCACGATTTATTTAATTTTTATAATACGGGCCGGTTTCGCTTTAGCCAAGCATCTTCGTGGTATAAAATTAAACTGATCAAAAATACATATAGTGTGAGCTTATATAGGTAAAGAAAGAGACAAAACATAATACAAAGGAACAGTGAAAGAGATGGTATTATAAAATTATTAATGAATTAACGGATATTTAATTAATTCATTAAAATTCATTAAATATCACCCGTCTCTTTCACTGTTCCTTTGTATTATGTTTTGTCTCTTTCTTTAACTATATAAGCTCACACTACGTGTATTTTTGATCAGTTTAATTTTATATCCTGAAGATGCTTGACTAAAGCGAAACCGGTCGGTATTATAAAAATTAAATAAATCGTGGTTAATAAACAAAGTTATTGTTTTATTTCATTCATTACTTATTTACTATCCAAAGAACGCGACAGTTTTTTTCGGAACGAGGCAGATAGAAAATGTTTATTGTAAGAAGGATGAGCAAATAATAGAAAATCGGTGAAATAATGGATTTGATAAACCTAAACTTAAAACTTAAATTTTCCGAGTATTGTAAAATGAACGCAATTCTTTTATACGCTCTTGCAATAAATCAAAAATAAGAAAATCATAATCGTATCTTATGCTTAGAGAGAGTTTATTCACCGAATTTTATTAAAAAAAAAACTTTTTTTATTTTATAATAGCTCCACACAGGAGGCCCTGAGGAAAAAAATCTCTCAGAGCCATTGCCATCTTTGGGGATGCTGTGTGGATGGTATTTTTAAGGAAATGAAGTTTTGGGAAGGAAAAAAGTATGAGGAGTGGGTAGGAATCTAGGGGTCAATGTATCCAGGAGCGAAAGACGTATGAATTCACCCTTCCCACTGCGGTGCAATGCGATGAATCGAGAGAGTCCGGCTGGAGAGGTCTAGATTATGTATGTCTCAAGTAGTCTCTCCGGATCCGGACCGGCACGGAAATACATTTGCCACCAAGGTAAGAAAAACCTCACTCCAATAACCCGGGCACCCCTGTTAAATCGCCAAATGTAGCCAACCACTTGGGGTGATCTATGGCAGGGGCGTTGGTTATCCAATAAATGGTTCCTGGGGTGTCTGTACCCATACCTTAATTCATTTAAAATAATATATAGTATATTTGCGGCATGTTCCAGAGTGGAAGATACTATCAGTATCGCCCTGGTGTAAGACCACCATTCAGAATTGAAACGTTGCTTGAAAATGGCTTAAGCCGTGTTTAGTGACCAGATCTGAATAGCCAGGTACTTCCCAACCTTCCTCTTCCCCACCTCCTTCCCCTCCCCACTACCTTCAGCCTCACAACATACCCCAATTGGGGATGCCATAGTCTCACTGGCTCCAGACGGGAGCAGTTGAGATTCTTGTGCGGTATTTACTGTAAAAAAAAAAAAAAAATACCTGCCTCCCAAATTCATCAAATTTCAAAGTTAATTTTCATGCAAAAGGTACTATTCAAGTTAATTTTTTATATAATCACCAGCCAACCGTTTCACATAACTGAAATAATAACAGAACTTAAATAGAATTTTCGGAGAACTTGAAAATGAACATTGAAATTTGAAGAATTGTTCAAATTCTGTGAAGCAGCTAGCCCTAATACTAATGTGTAGTTATAATAAGACTTAAGATTTCTTAACATCTAATTTCTTGTGATAGGCCCGTTCTGACAAAGCAGTTTACTTTTTCAGAGGGCGATTGCAGAAAATTATTTGAATTACAGTGTAAATACGACTTCCACGATACATAGATATTTGGCGTTATCAATTGTTACAACACCGAATTGACGATAAGCTTTTATTACAAGAAATCAAGGTCAGTAAAAAATATTTAATTATCGATAAAACGTTAAAATATTTTGTTATCATAACCGGAGAGACTTCAAATACATAATACATCTGGCGGAATAATTGGTTTCTAGCCACGTATTATGTAAAACTTTATCATTATTTGTCAAAGTTGACATTTTTAAATTGAATTTTTGACAAGATGAAATTTAATTAACTTTGAATATTTTGATTAAATAGTGGCGTATACAAAATTATTTATTTTGGCGACGAAAATTTACAAATATTAAATATATTAAAAAATATGCCACGCGACGTGTCATTTACATCATGCTTGCAGATGTAGTATGGCAAGTAAGGTATTATTTTTTACATAAACATGTAAGTTAGAATGCAATTCGTTGCACATTAGTTAAGAGATGTGTTTGATGGAAAAAATAGTTTTGTCAATGTGTATATCTTCGTTCCGCTTTCTGTTCAAAGTTGATTAGGTAAATATCTCGAAGTGGAAACATTAAGTAAGTTTTACGCGGTGCAAAATTAAGAATCCAGCAGAGTTTTGGGTATGTTTTGGGGGTTCTTTTGGTAGCGGGGTAAAATGACTTACAGTTTAGGAGGAAATATAAAACGTTTGAGAGAGTTCCCCACAGCACTCAGTTTATGGAGACGATAGGTGGACAAATAAACAAAACATTAATAACAGATTTAATATTACCATTAAAAACCAAAATAAATGTATTTTTACTGACATCATCATAAATATGCTAAATTTAAAAAATGCTTTATTAGCATGGAATTACTAATTCTGGTGAAACAGCTCTAAAATGGTATCTTCTAAAGAAGTGTTATTTCTAACGTATTCACAAGTTTACATGTTTTTCCTGCATTTTAATGTTGCTCTGATGATAGTCAACCTCTGAGTTGAGAGGACAAAGATAAGAGAAGAACATACTGTTTTTCAAATATTTGCTATTTGTAGGCAATGACAACGTTCAACGAAGAGCAACTACTTTGTACTTCAAGGAAATAAACATGACACCGAAGATTAAAAACAAACACAAACATTAAACATGTATTGGAATAGTATAATATAATAATATTATAATAAACACTTTCCATTCTCGCTTAATATTAGAGATAAAATATCTGCAAGACGAACTGTAAGCAGAATTCTTGCCTGAACAGACTGCAATTAGATACAATAGCGTATTATCCAAGTTGGACATTTTCAATTGCGAACTTACCAACTATAAGGGGGTCCATAAAAGAGCATTTCTCTGTTGTTTCGTGAATAATGTTATGTTTCTATTGTTTTTATTTATGACTAACTGACCCGGCGAACTTCGTACCGCCTCAGAATCAATAACTGCTGTGTTACCTTAATAGCTGAATTAAATTCAGTTTTTTTTTAATTAAATTAATAATTACACAACAAAGCAATTATAGATGCGCAACTGTCCGTGTTTGTTTTTGTCAGTATCAGAGATGGCGGATTTATAATTTTTGTGATTACATCACTTTTCCACTTACTTACGGGAATAGCGTTTCATTTTCTTTATACGTGTGAGGTAGATTTTTATTATAATTATTGTATTTTTCCTTTGGAGGGGTGCAGACGTTCACCGTTTGCCCCATTTTCGACTGTTGACATTTAGTGTGTCAGAAAGAGAGGCAGCATTATATGTTTAAGAACAAAAGCAAAACAGTCAGCGCATTGACATTTGTCGTTTTTGAATTTTCGGAATTCACTCACTACTCAGTATTATACTCAGTATTATATTAATATTCCTGCAGCTCTTTCAAAAGATGAAAATGAATTTTATACAAAATGCGTGAGGAAAAGAATTTTCTTCATAATAATTTTTTTCCGATGTTTTAATACCTATCCTACTATTCGGAACGGAGAAAAATCCAACAAATTAAAGATCATAAAAATCGGTCCAGCCGTTCTCGAGTTATATGTATCTTTTTGTAAATAAATAAAAATAAAAAAAATGCAACTAACCTGACTTTGTTTTATATATTAAGATTTCATTTGTATGTGTAACCTGTCTTCTTATGGTTACCAATGTATTGATAATTTATGTTATGTGCAATTTTTCGTGTTAACATTTTTAATTTTTCTTTTTAAATATAATTTTTAGCTTTATAATCCTTTCATATAAATTGAATTATTGCGTATTCCCTATTATGCTGTCTTATTAGAAGTAAAGTCACAAGGAGAAAATCCATAATTGATTTAATGTTGGCTATATTACTCACGTACAAACTAAAAAAATGTAAACTGTCGATTTCCCGTAAATGAATAAATAAATAAATCTTCTGCTCAAATGAGTACTTTAGACTTCAGATCGACAGTATTCCGTCGGGTGTACAAGTGGGATGAGAAATAAAGCAAAAATTTACAATAAAAACGACATTCATTGTTCTGCTCATCGAGGACATTTCTTATTATGGGGCAAATTTAACGAGAAAACTGTAAAACCAATTTTGGAAATGACAGGACAATTTCTATACGGGACGTGGCCGACATCTTCCCATCCGCATTGTATTACGGAGATGAGGAAAAAATAGCCGCACTGCGACAGTTTTACACTTTTCTTATATTGAACAATAATGTAAGTGGAAACAAGAAAAAATACAACAAAGATTTGCTCGTACCTCCGTTTTAACTGACTCGCGAACATAAACCAAGTGGTCATACGATGTACGTTAAACCAATGAGAATATTATTTATATCTTCAAATTAAATAAGATGTATTTGAATATCAGTTCAGTTCATAAAAAAAAAACACCTGAACTATAATTAATTACAATTCATAATTATTACTAAGTTAGAATGAGAAAAAACATTTTTTCATATTGTAAACAAAAAATTGTCATTATCTATCAACAATGTTAGCTATTTAGAAGTAAACAACTTACGGCATTAAATTATAATTTAAATAAAATAAAAACAATTAAATAGAAAGATAAATTGTCACTTGTTCCCTGACGGTATAAAAATGTACCTATAATTATTTTTGAGAAAATTAAAAAAAAATCGAAATCATTTTCAAGTTACAAATAACAAATAATTCCCAAAAAATGTGCGAAAGTCCTCTTAAACTATGTTCATGTTTCAAAGCGTTAAACTAGCATAATTATAGCTAAATATTATTTTAAAATATTAGTGTCATAATGTTAAAAAAAACTTTTATGGAATACTAATCGTTCACTCGTTTATATATACACAGGTACATTTATCAAGGGCCCGCAACCCGGATTTCTACCGATTTATTACATATTTCCCTTAAACACGGTAAGTTTTAAAGCTCTTTAAAAAAATATATGTTATTCTTGAAGATAATATCTAGACTTTGCCCGCGCCGAAACGCTAATTATATAAAATTCCCTCGATAGAAAAAAATCGCAAAGTATGCTCGAAAAATTATTATAAACACGTTTGTTTCAGTTATTTTACAAGTTATATGTATGAAAAAATTCACAGTGTTTCTTTAAATGCTGTTTAAGATTTTTGCTCTATTTTAAACGAGTCGTGTTTTATTTGCAATTTTCACAACGATTTTGTCGCTGTAAATGTTAGCGCTCTCCTCTAACATTCGTAATTTCGTATCTCTCCATCTTCTTCTTTTCGAGCCCGGTTGCAGAGCCTTAAATGCCCACAAGCCTCCATAACGTATGAATTTCACAATTCAGCTCAACAGCTTCTGAGTTAATCGATCGTATAGAAGAAATAATGATTGGGTAGTTGAAGGCTTCGTAAGTGCAAAGTTTTACAACCGATACTACAAAAGCTCAGCCATGCGAGGAAAATTAACCGAGAAACCGATCCGGTATTGTGAGCTTCGTCCATACGCTGCGTTTGTGAGCTTTCAGCGGGAAGGATTATTAATCATCGATAGGCATATGCCAGGCATTGTTTTCCTATACGAGTTACCACAATCATTCATTATTATAATTTATTTTCTTATCTAAGCGGAAATATGCTAGTTTAGAAGCATATCTTTTTTAATGAATTATTATGTTATTTAACCGCAAAAAAACTGTTTAGTGGGATTAAAAAAAAGTAAATATTTTTTGTAAATTTTATCATATCACTGGCGTTGCAACAGTATTTTCGTTACGTGTACCAAAAGCTCTGATAAGGATCGAGGACATTGATTACGCGGTATATAGGCACCTATCCTTACAGTATTATTAGGAATGAATTAATAGGAAACCGCGAAGACTTATTATTGTCAGCAATGTTAGGTAATCGCGGTTAAAGGAAACGTACTGTCTTACATAAAACCAATTTAATAACAAGGAACCTCCATCCGGTTGGTTGTCAACGTATTCCTAGTTCCTAGAGGATATTCTATTATGTGTACACAGTGGCGAGTTTTTAATCAGGGTACGCAAAATGAAAAACACCGAATTAATTGATGTATATTGTACACATGAGTGGTAAGTTTTCATTGAGAATGGCTAAGTTGCTGGCTTTATATTCGTAATAAGAATAGCACGAAAGAAATCCAACATCATACGACAATGTACTAATTAACAGAGATATCAACAGATGTCACTGATTGCTATTGAAATTGTTCCCAAAAGCATTGCCTAAAAACAAACACGAACGCGTCATCACTTGAATGCAGACAGGTTTGTACGATTGCACACGCTTAGTACACGCTTGTACATAATAATTCACGTAGTATGTATACATTAAATAATCTGCTCTGACATTGGCGGTTTTTGGGCACCCTTAGTTATTGCTTATGCCGCGTTTTAGTAGTCGGTGGGGCGCGCGCGTAGCTGCAATTCTCAGCGGAACTGTTTGAAAGTGATATTTTTTTTTGTAATTATTTAATGAATTCCTACATTATGTACAATTTATGCTACGGTAGGGTAGGGCAGTACCTATGTGCCTAGAAAAAAAATGCTAACAAAAATTAATAAAAAAACAAAGGTTTAATATGAGCTGAATATATTACGGTTTTTTAAAGAGATTCCCCTATAGATGTCTTTTTAAAACTGTGTTTTGTTACAGTGTCTAGGAAAACTATTGTATATATATTATAACTATTATACTAGGAAAACTGCGTTTTAAATAATATAATAATCATTTGAAATATTTTTTTCTCATATATCATTATATGTATAAATTAAACTTATGAGCGAAACCGTTCGGTATTAAGAAAAATCGTGATTATAAACAAGGTAATTATTGTTTTACTTCATTTTTATTTCATGTTAATAATTTGGGAGGCGGGTATGGGTACCGCCACCCCGGGAACCATTTATTAGACAACCAAACCCCTGCCACAGGTCACCCCAATTGGTTCGCTACGTTCAGCCGGACTCTCTTGACCCATCGCCTTGCACCGCAGTGGCAGGAATGGATCCATACGTCCGTCACTTCTGGACACATCGACCCTCAGATATCTGCCCACCTCTCATACCTTTTTCCTTCCCAGAACTTCCTCTCCTTCCTTTCCTTAAAAAACCCTCCACACAGCATCCCCAAAGATGAGATAAGCCCCTAAGGGAAATTGTTTTTCTCAGGTCCTCCTGTGCGCAGCTATTGTAAAAAAATATTAACCTACAGTATTTAAAAGAAAAAATGGTGGTTATTAATAAAGTAATTGTTATATTGCTTCTTAAAATCAAGTCAACTCAACACCTCTTCGAAAAGTCACTAAAATCTATTAAATAAAAAAAAAAATAATGTAAAGCTACGAAAAATAAAAAATTACGTAACCTATTTAAGCAATCTTTTATACATTTTTACATTATTTTAAAGACTTTACAAAGGAGATGTTCAGATGATTTCACTCTGAATTTTCCGGTCCCCGTTTTATTTCATTAAATATGGCTAAGCACAAAGTGACTGGTTTCTACCAAAATAAAAAAAATAATTAAAAATAAGGTTTTTGAAAAACATAAACCGTTTCATGGGTATCATATTGTATGCACGTACACAAATTTACAGAGTTTTAAATATAATTCGGTCATCACAAAGTTAATAGCATGATTTTGTTTAAAAAAATTACATTAATAATTGTCGAATCACGGTTGTGGTATAACTTTGCCAGTGTGGTTTTGTAATGTTGAAAATAAAAATTATATCACCATTATAATAACATGCCATAAAATCTTATCCTTTACTTCAAACAATTTTAAAAGCCCGTAGAGGCGAATATTAATATAATATATATAAATAAAAAAGGTGGGGTAAGTACCTGAATATTTTATAGACCCAAATGATACGAGATGTGTACTTATTACACCCAAGATAAGACGTAATTTTAATTTCAGCACACCCATAAAAACTATTGTAGGTACGTAGTTTTTGCTAGTGGAAATACGTCGATATCTGTATAATATTCCATAATAATTTAAATCGATAAAACTATTACACCGATAAAAAGAGAAGCCGTACCTAGTACATAACCTATACAACTAAAAGCTACAAAATACAGGTAGGTACGAGTATAATATTATGAAGTCCTTCCAAAATTTGATAGATGTTTTCAACATTGATAGGCAGTGTGGTGTGATTTTTTTTTTTCTAAAATTATTTAGAAATTTAAATAGGTATATTGTCTAAAGCCTTATCACATTTCAATTCGTCGATTGGTAGGTAATCGAAAAATGTTTGAATAAATGTCAAATTGAAAAAATCAATTAACAAATATTTTCAAAATCTATACAAATGCCCAGTCGCGGACGATACGTTCTCTAGATAGCACGATATTAAATTCATTATTTTTGCAAACAAACGTGTGTTTCATGTAGAGTTTCTTTTAATGCGTATTTCTAAAGCACGACAGAAATTATTTACCGACGGTATTTACAAAGTAAAAAGCTATTGCTAAACGAACAACCACTGTTATGGTATCATAGGAAGCTTTAACTCTAACGCACATGGCATTAAGGAACGTACGTGACTTGCTTTGTGCTCCTGACATCATTTGGAGCAAAAAATGTAAATAAAAGTTTGGTCTCCGGTGACTTTTTGATGTCTGTTTTTTTTATCAAAATGAAACAAAAAAAACTTCCACCGGTCACTCAGCCGAGTAACCTCCCTATGACGCACCCCTCCCTCCCCCCAATTTTCCAATTCCTAGTTATTATTCATGTTTTTAATTTTAAAAAAAAAACATAAAAAATGTCACCGGATACCGAAATTTCATTTACATTTTCTACTCCAAAAACTGTCCTGAGATCACTGGTTAAAGTAAGTCAAACACTTCTCTTGACTCCTGTATATAAAATGGCATGTATCATGACGTGTAATGGCGAAAAACACCTGCAATATTTGAAAAAATCTATCTAAATATATTTCGAATTGATCAATCGGATACTAAAGTGTAATTATACTGATTACGACTATCACAGAAAAAATATTTCAAATTTCTTTGTTTCCAAATTCAAAACTTTGAAATGTTTCCAGTAATCCAAAAACTTACCTAAATATGAAAACAAACGAGATTTAAAAACGACTTTCAATAAGATCACAAGAATCGAAAGTCACAGCACCCCAATGGATTAGCATAGACTTAAATAATGTAGTACGTAGGCAAGAAAGATAAGTGATGAGACTATGAAGTTTAGTGAAATGGCCTTGGGCGGTTATCAGATGTGATAAGTGATAAGATGACCTACCTCGTTTGGGTATCACAAATTCTAATGAGACCTGTTGCGTAATTTATTCAATGACTGCGTAGAATTTGAGAAATTCTCCACTGACCCACAAAATTGTAACTTTGAGGTTATCTTTTCAATCTAAACATTTATTATGTAGTACATAATACGAAGAGCAGAGGTTTACTTGTGAATGCTATGGACCCCTGACACCAGTAAAAAGACAATGTGATGATGATCATTAACAAAGATTAAATAATATTAATTGAGTCTAGTTTTTGCATTGATAATTCGTGGTGGAATTCCATTGTATTAGAATTTGAAATTAAAACACTTTTGTACTTTCTTCCACTAATTTATATTTCACCAGGACCGATTTCATCCTATTACGGAGGTTTTCAGACTGGTAGTTGAAATTCTTATGCTACGGTATTTATACACACTTAGGCAGGGGTACACAACATTGTCTCTATATAATGAATGTTTCTATTTTGTTAATTTTAAGGTATTATAAGTTATTTTGTTAATTTTAGGTACATACAGGTAATTATATAGTTTATTATTAAAGTTATGAATGATGTTACATATTAAATAGATATTTTTACCTCAAATGAATATACATGAATTTATATAATTTAAAAATTGTGATTGTTGATTGTAGTTTGTGATTACTTTTGTTAAAGTGTGAATACTTTTGATAAAGATAGAGATGTCAAAATCCTTCATGTTTGCAACAAAGGACCAAAATTAGACAGGTTAGAGTCACTAGAAATTAATCGCCTATCGAAGAAAATAGATCGAAAATACGTCATGAATAAACAGTTGGAACATAATGCTCAATCACCATTAATGTACCCATTATAATTCACTTAGAATAATTTTACTTCAGAGAGCAGTGGGGTAATTTAAGTATGTAATTTAAAAATGTAATAACCCAAATGCACGGAACCCTAATAATAATAAATACCATAGTGCATCAATATTTGTCAATTAAGCCCTAAGCAACAAGGAGGGAATAACTTAACATTACCAAAATATAAGTAATCACAAAAAATATCAGTAATCACAAATCTTTTAAATTATATGAATTCATGTATATTCATTTTAAGTAAAAAATATCTATTTAATAAGTAACAACATTCATAATTATAATAATAAACTTTAGAATTACCTGTATGTACCTAAAATTAACAAAATAACTTATAATACCTTAAAATTAACAAAATAGAAACATTCATTATATAGAGACAATGTTGTGTACCCCTGCCTAAGTGTGTATAAATACCGGAGCATAAGAATTTCAACTATCAGTCTGAAAATGTCCGTAATAGGATGAAACCGGTCGTGGTGAAATACAAATTAGTGGAAGAAAGTACAAAAGTGTTTTAATTTCAAATTCTAATATTAAATGAACTAAATATATATGTATATTTGTACATCAATCATGGTGGAAGGGGTGAATCTAACATGAATGTGGTACTTTAATCAATGATTCGATTAATTCGAGAAATATAATGACGTAAGATATAAATAATGAGAACAATCACCTTCAGGGAAATACTATTTAACAAACTAAGAAAATAATAAACACAAAACTTATTAAATAATTTTATTAAAAATACTTGGTACTTTTATATACCCCATTGCAAAACAAGATTGGCCGTAAGGCATATTAATTTCACTAAGTCAAAAATAGCCTCTCAAGAGAACATGTTAATAATAATAATAATAATTGGCTAATTTATATAGCGCCGTTTTCGTGGAAAATCACCTCAAGGGCGCTGTACAAATAATATATAAAAGAATTAATATTACTGGCTTAAAACTAACATTTACAATTACAACTAGTGACTTACATCTAAGACTTATAGCTACTTATATTACTGGCTTACAACTAAGATTTACAATTATAACTAGTGACTTACATCTAAGACTTATAGCTAGTGACTTATGACTAAGACATATAGATTCTAACCTAAAACTGGTGACTTATTAACACACATATTTACAATTAAGATTAGCGCCAGAAGAAGTAGGAAGTTTTTACATAATATTACAATTCGAGAATACGGGTGCAAAAAGTATAATGAAGGTTAACTGGATTTACGGGAAGGTATAGATATTTTAAATAAATTAATAAATTTAATAGTCGATCTTTACTGCATTAAGGTGATTCATCGCTCACCAGTAAACTGATTGAGGTATCACAATTAACAGATTACATTAAACAGATTGAGTTAACTATAAACAAAGAGAAAATAGGAAAAAAAAACTATTAAAAATTAAAAAGTTTAAATAGAATGATGAATTTATGGAAAGGAGTATCGGAAAAAGTGAGTTTTCAATTTGGATGTAAATTCTGCTGAGTTGGTTATGCATCTCAATTCCATAGGAAGTTTATTCCATGCTTCGGGGCCGGATACTGCGAATGCACGATCACCAAACTTAGTGTTCGGATTTTGCTTAGGTTCTTTCAACCTTCCAATTGCAGAAGATGTCGCTGATCTAAGAGTTGACTCCTTAGACCAATATATTCCGGAATGCATAGTTCAGAGATATAGGGAGGAGCCGCAACATTAACTTTTGTAAAAACTATATTAGATTTGTGCCCGGGTTCATGGGGTGAGGTTTGTCCGGGTCTTGGCAGTGAATGCGTCTGCCCACCAGCTGCACGGCAGGCCGGATCGGGAGAGAGTGGTTGAGGAAGTCGCTTTGACTTCTCCAGCCATACTCTCTCGGAACATAGCCTTGCACCGCAGTGGGAAGAATTAATTCATACGTCTGTCACTCCTGGACACACTGACCCCCAGATTCCTACCCACCCTACCCCTTATAATACCCTTTTCCTTCCCAGAACTTCCTCTCCTTCATTTCCGAAAAAGTACCCACCCTACCCCTTGTAATACCCTTTTCCTTCCCAGAACTTCCTCTCCTTCATTTCTGAAAAAGATCCTCCAACACAGCATCCCCAAAGATGATATAGGCCCTGGGGGGAATTATTTTCTGCAAGACCTCCTGTATGGAGCTAATGTAAAAAAATTAATAAAAATAAAAATGGTATGAAATAATATGAAAGGTGATTAATTTTTAATAATAATAATAAATAATAAATTGAATGTTTGAAGAGCAATAGAAAATTGATTAGAATGTATAAAGCTGTCGCTAAGAAGATTGATGTGGGCTCCCCACTTAATTGATCTGAGAAATACATTAAATCAAATAGAAAAATTATTTATCACGAAAATTTCAAGGTTTCGCTATCTAAATCCAACAATGGGCCGCCACCACTTACGAGATTAAATGATTAACCACAAGTTGGTTCCGTAGACTTGAATAATTTAACTATATGATAAGATAACCATCCCGAATAGGCCCCATTATATCACAAAATATATATATATATATATATATATATATATATATATATATATATATATATATATATATATATATAATAAATATAAGTCTGAAGGCAACGACTTTTTTTTACAAAAATGTAGGATTACAAGAATACATGTTACGAATTTCAGAATATTCTGGAATTATCTAGAAATTTCTGGCAGATATTGTTAATGAACTCTTGACCAAATAATTGTGGCTAAAGCTTTTGTATGACTTGATTAACAACCATAAGTAAATATTAACATAATACGAGGGTTCTCAAATAATATTTTTTTTTTATTATAGCGACTATATAAAATATTTTTACATACAAAATGCAATGTATATATAGTATATATCGCAAGCCAACATACACTGACATAGTAATTCATAAGACCTCCAACCACCCTGTCTCACAAAAACACTCCACCTTCCATTCCATGATACACCGCTTAGTAAATGTCCCAATGTCTAATAATAATTTCCTTTCTGAACTTTCTATAATAAAACAAATTGCTATAAATAACGGATATGAACCAAAATTAATTGATAACATCCTAAATAAAAAAACTTAGCAAAATTTCAAAAAATAAATATCAATACAATTCTAATAATATTATTGATAAAGAATGGCGTAAAATTTTGTATATTAATAATTTTTCAGTTCAATGTTGCAAAAATTTCCCTTCTAATATTAAACCAGCGTTTTATACAAGAAATAATATCGGTAATTTTTTGAGAAATACTAAAGATAAAGACCATAAATTGACTAATTCCGGAATATATAAACTCAAATGCAATGATTGTCCCTCATTTTATATTAGAAAAACAACTCGTAATTTTGAAATCAGAATCAAAGAACATTTAAGGTGTCTTAATAATAATAATTTTTCTGAGTTCGCTAACCATATCATTGAAAATAACCATAGTTTTGAAAAAAAACACAGGGATAAATATTCTTCATATTAATCATAAAGGAAAACGTTTAGATAACTTAGAAGCTTTGGAAATTAAAAAATCCCTTAAAAATAATGAATCTATTATCAACAAACAAAAAATATTGTCATATAGCCCAATCATGGATTTGTTTCCCTACCCACCCACTCTACACTAATACCTACCCACCCAATCTACATTATTAACTAACAACGGCTCCACCCCTACCATAATAAAACATTGTTCTAAACTGTCAAATTAGTATAAGCTTTCCCTGACGAAGGAACGTTTGTTCCGAAACCGGTCGGATTTGCACATTTTATAAGTGGTTTATACAAAGTTGCATTGTTTCATTTTATAAAATATTGTATTTCTTAGTCCTCCTCACTAGGGGGTCCTGTGCCGAGGCGGACTAAAGTTATTTAAATATAGTTCATTTGTCTTCTATGTCGTTTTTAGCGTCTTCGCTAGGGTTTTCTCATTGACCTCTTTAAGTCATATTTTTATTCTTGATTTGTATTCAATTGGATTTTTTATTAGTTTTATGTCTTGGGGAAGGATGTTATGGAGTTTTGTTGCAAAGTATGTATAGTTTCTTTGACCAAATGTGGTTTTATAACTTGGAATATTTTTTATATCATTTTTATTCGATCTAGTGTTATGCATACACGGTCTAGTAGAGGATTCATTATTTTTGAAGAGCTTCAATAATATATTTTTGGCATATATTTGTTGTACATTTGGTACGTCAAAGTTATTGAAAATTTCAATTGAAGGCGTTCTAATTGGTACTTTCAATATGGTCTTTATGATTCTTTTATGAATCGTAGTCAGGCTGTGTAGGTACGTATTTGCAGCAGATCCCCATCCTATGATTCCATATTCAATTCGAGAATGACATAACGCATAGTAAACATTTTTCATATCCTTTTTATTTAACACGTTTCTTAGATTTTTGAAGAAATATATAAGGCTTGTGAGTTTTTCCGTGATACCTTAGATGTGTAGGTCCCATCTAAGATTTTCGTCAATTATTACTCCGAGATATTTTATGTTTTGTGTTTTTTCGATGACGTGGCAGAAACATTGTATATTATTTCCATGGCATTCATGTAATTTTAGTTCTAGTGATTTTATTGGTTGGCCCCTTGAGTTCATTGAAAATGTTATATATTTTGTTTTGCTTACATTAAGGGTAAGCGAGTTAATTTTAAGCCAATTTTGAAGTGCACTAAGCCCTTTTTCAGCCTCATTAAATGTATCAGTCCAATTTTCTTCTTGAAATAATAGAACAGTATCATGAGCAAAACTGATTATTTTTCCTTTAATGGTAAGGTTAGTTAAATCATTGATGTAGATAATTAACAGAATCGGTCCCAGTACACTTCCTTGAGGAACGCCATAGTTTAAAGATAGAAGTTTGCTCTTTTGTTTGCCAATTTGTACTTGTTCTCGCCCTGTTATATATGACTCCAATAAGTTCATTGTTGATTTGGCCATTCCTATTTTTTTTCGTTTAGTTAGTAATATTTTATGGTCTATTGTGTCAAAACCTTTTTGAAGATCTATGAATAAAGCTAAACATTTTTTCCCATCATCTATGTTTTTCATGGCCATGCTTGTTAGATTTTCTATGGCATCATTGGTGCTCATATTTTCTCTAAAACCATATTGGGATGGTGATAGTAATTTTTTTTGTTCAAGAAATTGAACAATTTGCTTCTTCATTACAGTTTCCAAGATTTTTGAAAAAGAGCTTCAGAGACTTATGGGTCGGTAGTTATATATATCCTTTTTGTTACCACTTTTATGTATGGGTATAACTGTAGCTTTTTTAAGGCATGAAGGGAATACATTTGTAGATATAGACAGATTGACCGTATGTCAATGGGAAGGTCAGTTCATTTTGTAGTTGTTTTATTGTTTTATTTGAGTTTATGTCATTTCCCGATGATTTATTAATATTAAGGGATACAATTGCATTTCTGATTTCAGAATTGGTTACATCAGTTAACTTTAATTTATCTATCTGGTTCATATTTTCCTTTTCTTCTGGTAAAATGCTAGTTATTGGTTGTCTGATTTTCTTTGCTAATTGTGACCCTATATTAGTAAAAAATTCGTTTACGTATTCGAGAATTTTTCCCGGACGCTTTGCGAAAGAGATTTGGGTATTTTCAATTGTTAATTCCTCCATATTCTTGTAACGGGATGATTTTGCATTTGTAATTTCATTAATGATCTTCCATAATTTGCGCGGGTCATTGTTACATTCGTCTATTTTCTTCTTATAATAATTTTCTTTGACAGTTCGTATAACATTTTTGCAAATATTTCTGTATCTTTTGTAGTATCGTTGCATAAAAATATCACAAGGATTGAATTTAGATTTCCTATGAATTTAATCTCTTTTTCTAATGCAATTTATAACGCTTTGTAATCCATGGCTTAAGATGTTGGTTTTTATGCGAAATCTTTTTTTCTATTGATTTGGTATTTGACACGATGGTGTATGTTATATATTCAGTGAATTTACTCCAGGCATTATTTGCATCAAGCTTTTCCAGTAGGCTTATCCAGTTTGTATTGAGTAACTGTTGTTTTACATCATTCCATTTGGTTTCTGTCTTTTGCACGATAATTGGTTAGGGCTGCGATCTTTGTATTTTCTTTTTTGTAATAGATAAAATTGTTGTATGGTGGTCGGTTATGGTAGAGGTGAATATGATAGATTTGGTTGATTTAATAGTCTTACTGAACATGTGATCGATGCAAGATTTGTTGTCATTAGTTACACGCGTAGGTTTATTTATCATACTTTGGAGTCCATTAAAGATCGTTCCTCATTTTCGGCGACGCGGATATTATTTCTTAAAATATGATGGCACTAGCAAGTAGCTCAGACTTTTCGAGAGCGGTGATCCGGCTTGGTAGCTGCTTCAGTGCGATCTTTGCGTAGGTTTGAGATACGCTCAATTATTCGCTTTCTCGACTAATAGAGTCCGTCCTGTTGAAGTTCGTAAGCTCGCAATTTTGATCCCAGACCTTAGTAAGTCATCGACACAAACGAATTTGCAAAGTGTATGCTCGTTGAGTTCCCAAAATCACTCGGGTCTCTTCGAAATGATTTTCCAACTAATGCGAGGCATTTTTGGGTTCACCGCTTAACCCCGGATTCAAAAAGATAATTTGACATGATTTGCATATTTTTCTTCACCTGAAGCAACATTTGGCCGGAAAACCTTTGGAGACCGACTAGGACGCGAAGGGAGAGGTGAGAGCATTTTTGGCAGCGGATTGCTACGATAAGGGAATCAAGGATCTAGTGCCACGGCTCACCAAGTGCATTGATCGTAACGGGGACTGTGTCGAAAAATAGTGGGGATATGTACCTAAAATGACACGAATTTTTGTAAACATAATTTGTTTCCTGATTATTTAAATTATTCTTGGAAAGCCCTCGTAAAAGCTCTCGTGATTAAACAATAGTTTCCTTCTTCGGAGGTAAAATGTCAACATCAACTTATAACAAAAATACGACAACACGCACATCATTCCTAACAAAGATACTTGAATACCTCCGTATTTATAAACTCTCTTAGTAACGTTTTCACGATACATCGATAAAATCATTAAAATTATTTTGATTAAGTCATTCGCACGCTAACCTTACACTCCACAATAAAGCACAATATGTATTGTACATTGTACCAACTAAATGATCAAAATCAATGTATGCTGTTACCGTCTGACTAATTAGATTCTTATACGCCCCTGTACAATGTTGGCATATATGGTAAAGCCGGCCAAAAGCCTGGTTTAAGGCAGTTCCCCACCCTCCTCTTCCCCATCTACTTCCCCTTCCCACTACCTTCAGCCTTACAACATACCCCAATTGGGGATGCCATAGTCTCACTGGCTCCAGACGGGTGCAGCTGTACTCCTATGAGGTATTCACATAAAACAAAAAGTTTAATAGTACAAACGCACTAGTAAGAAGTCAAGTTTTTCACTTTTCCGACCTTACGTGCAGCGTTATATTAACATCGCGTGTATAAGTAAGGGATTTAATGTTTATGTATAAATGGACCCATGAAATCAGAACCCTTTTGAAAAATCAAATAGGGTCATAAGTCATGAGTGGTAAAAAACTAGCCTAATAACCTTAATTGACCTAATTTTCCATCACATTCCATGACATTGTAAAACTTTTCAAAAGTGTTCTGATATGTCACAGTTTTATCCAGCTAACGTACAATACATATTAAAAAAAACTTTCGATTTTTTTTCGTCCGGTTATCGTACAATACATTATTAAAAAACATTCGATTTTTTTTCAATGGCATTGTTGTGTTGTTGCCACACTATACTATAAAAACACTGCGAAAAATATTCGTGTCAGTATTGGCTTGGAAGGACTATATCATAAAAAAATATCGTAAAATAAACGCATTTAAATTAGAATTGATTTACGGCTGTTGAGACTGAGAAGATTGATATGTACAAATATTGCAAAACACAATATTGCTGGTTGATTGACGCAAATATTGGCAGAACGATAACATCAACATGATTGCAATTGGAACGATAGAAAATGCAGCGTGGCGTATCACGACCTCAGCGTTTTCATTTACCCGCGACCATTAATATGTTCTAAGGTACAGGTACATGCAGCCCCATAGTACTACCACCTGGCACCTGGCTTACGGCATCACCTGTGGAGCTGCTATACACTTACACGACGCAATCAATATACAGGAGTCCACAACAGATTTCTAACACGTTGATTTTACATAATCTTCCAATTTTATGTCACTTATCGACTTGACATTTTGAAAGTTAAACTGTTTCAGTTAGAAAATCACTCCTGCCTAAGTCGTTTTAGATAGGCTCCGTAAAATGATAAGATGTTTGGCGATAGGCCGTTTGCATAATTAGGTTTTAACCGCGGATTCAAAAGATTTTTGATCCTTGAAATGTCACAAGCATTATCTTGAATTAGTTTTCCTTGGCAACTAAGTTGAAGTACATAAGTCGGATATAGGCAGTATAAAAATATCTCAGGCTTCAATCTCTCGCGTCCGAATTGATATTATTGCGATGAGGAATAAATTAAAGAGCGTTTTCATAAAGTGAAATTTCTACTTGAAACGTTTTTTTAAAATAAATGAAACAATTTAACTTTGTTTGAACCACTTATATATATTTAAGTAAAGCCGACCGGTTTCGGAACGACCGTTCCTTCTTCAGGGCAAGCGTATACTAATTTGACAGTTTCGAAGTATGGATGCGAACAATGTATTATTATGGTAGGGGTGGAGCCGTTGCTAGGTATTAATGAAGAGTGGGTGGGTAGGGGAACATACCCATGATTGGGCTATAAGACAAATATATATATTTTTTAATTCTTATTTTCCATTTAGATGTCTTCAATCAATATAAATTTACTTCCCTTTGAAAATGATACATTTTTAGAATGAGACTTAATATACGAATTAACCCGAAATGCTCTCAAGACGATTCTTCCACTGTAGCGACGGTGTCAGAAAATGAATTTAATTTACTTATTAAGACATACTGCACTGCCCTTTATACTTCTGAGGACTCCAGATACTATTTCTACAGCCTGTATGTCGGACGAATATCTACAGTTCATATGTTGGACTAATATCTACGAACTTCAGAGTGTTGACGAATATCTACAGAGCTAAAATCGGACGAATATCTATGACGGTCTCAGTGTTGGGGTTAGGTCTACAGAGGTTAGGTCTACAGTTAGGTCTACAGAGCGTAGGTTGAACTAATATCTCCAGAGCGTAGGTTGGACTAATATCTACAGAGGGCAGCTGAGCAAGAGGTTGTACGGAAAAGCATAAATTACTTCAATTACGTAATTACTAATTACGTAAAGGCTTAAACGTTTAAAGTACGTACATGAAGTTTTTGCATAATACTACGTATTTTGCTGTTTACGAGGACAATAATTTATTGAACAAACATGGAGGCCATAATACAAAGATATTTATTTATTTCGAAATAGACGGCACCACAACCTAATCTAACCTAACTGACATAGAAATGGTCATGGTAACAGACTAAATAATTTAGAAGCACTCGAAATAAAGAAAGCTGTTAAAACAAAAACCCAAATCCTTAATATTCAGCTAAATGTGTCCAATAGTCCGATATTAGGGATTTTTACATATATACATACATAAATTAAGTTTTTTAAACTGCATACGCAATATTACGTTATTCCAATATGCTATATATAATGCTACACAGTGCTGTAGATATTCGTCAACACTTTGGTTCTCATAGATATTAGTCAGCAGTTTGAGCTGTAGATATTCGTACGCACTTTGGTTCTCACAGATATTAGTCCGATTTTTTCAGTTTTAGGAATTCCTGTAGATATTAGTAGACGCCTCCCTTCTGAGGACACAATTACCAGCGGTAACGGGATAAGGTGAGGATATGCTACAACGATGCGACTTACGCAACTACCAAGGTTCTACAGCACAGTCCAAATAAACTTTTGATTTTCCTTAATAAATTATGCAAAGGATCTAGTATTATTGCACTCTTCGGAATGTACTCATGATAAAAGTTGATTTTTCCTAGAAATTGTCTCACGTTCTTCTGTATTTTTGGAATAGAAAAATTCTTTATTGAAATCAAATTATCCTTTACTGGCTTGACTGAATTATTCTGAATTATATGACCCAGATATTTTACCATGTCTGATGCAAATGTGCATTTTGTAAATTTTAATATGAAACCTTCTGTCGATTGCATGCAGCAGCTTTGTCAGATGATCAATGTCTTCAGCAAAAGTTTTTGAAAAAATAAGAATGTCATCTATGTAATTGACAGCAAATTCGCTTAGTTTATATTTTCTCAATATATTGCTTAATATCCTCTGAAAAATTGCCGGAGAAGTCTTCAAACCAAAAGGCAGGCAGGTCCATTGATAATGTCTCTCCTGTGTTACAAATCCTGTTTTTTTTTTGTCTTCAATCCGCAACGGAATAGACCAAAAGGCTGAGTTTATATTTATTTATTTATATTTATATATATATTTTTTTTACAGTTTTTTAGAGAAAATGTGTCCTAACTGGGGTACCCCGTTCTAAGGACACATTGTACAAGTTTTATTATTTTAATTATAAGTAAATACCTAATCTATGTTAGAATATTGCCAAGGGAAATTATTAAGTTATATCTAAAAGAAAGTACAAAACAAAGCATTATTCTTTGTTGGGTTGCAAAATTGAATCTATTTTCTTCCTTTCCATGTCCATAATCCATATTTTTATGCTTCTTTTGAAGGCGGTTATTTTTTTTGTGGTTTTCATTGCAAGAGGGAGTAAATTAAATAATTTTACAGAGAAGTATTCCATATTTCTTTGTCCAAAAGTCGTTTTAGTTGTAGGTTGGTAGAATGTATGTTGTAATGTAGATCTTGTGAATCGGCCCGAGTTTGTCTGTGTAAAGTTATCCTGATTTTTGAATACGTACATTAGAATATCTTTTGTATATAATTGTTTCAGTGACATTAAATTCAGCGCTATAAAAACATAGTCTGTAGGGGTTCTGATGGGTACTCTAAGTATAATTTTCAGAATTGCCCTTTGTGCTATGAGGACTGGTTTTATAGTGGAATCGCTTGAGCTTCCCCATCCGATAAGACCATATTGTAGTTGAGATTGGGCTAAGGCATAATAGATTTCAATTAGCTGTTCTTTATCTAAAATGTTTCTTATTGTTTTGAAAAAATAGGTTAGTTTTTTTAATTTGTTGCTCACATTTTCCACTTGGGAGTTCCAATTTAAGTTTTGATCAATTATTATTCCAAGATATTTTATTGTTTGTATTTCATTCAATTTTGGACAGTTGCAAGGAGTTTCTCGGTTCACGTTTATACAGTCTTTATGAATTTTTATGTTTAGGTTTGTATTGAGGTTATCCGTCTGTTTGTTGTGGATTTTGAATTTAATATAATTAGTTTTTGTATCATTTAGTATTAGTGAATTTGAATCAAGCCATTTTTTTACCCGATTCATCCCTTTTTCAGCTTTTTCAAATACAGTCTCCCATGACTTTCCATGGAATAGAAGGACTGTGTCATCTGCAAAACTAATGACTGAGCCGTGGCAGTTTAGTTCACATAAATCATTTATATATATCAGGAATAAAATCGGGCCTAAGACACTGCCTTGCGGGACTCCATATTGGATTTGTATTGGTTGACTTGATTCATTTTGAATCCTGACTAACTGTAACCTTTCTGACATGTAGCTTTTAATGAGGTTTAGTTCACGTCCTGAGATTCCAATCTTTTTGAGTTTTTCTAGAAGATATGTGTGATCAATTGTATCGAAGGCTTTACTTAGATCTAAAAATATTCCGATACACTTATTTCCGTTATCGAGACTATGTTTTATACTTTTTACAATAGAGGCGATGGCATCGGAGGTTCCTATATTTTTTCTAAATCCGTATTGATTTTCAGATAGTATGAAGTTTGTTTCAAGATATTGAGTGAGCTGCTTCTTTATGACTTTCTCTACTATTTTTGAAAGATTATTCAATATTGTTATCGGTCTATAGTTATTTATATCCGCTTTATTGCCAGTTTTAAAGATTGGTATAACAGAACCCATTTTAAGCGTTTCGGGAAAGATACCCTCCATGATACATCTGTTCACAAGGTGGAGGAGTGGTTGAATTATTTCATCTCTAGTTGATTTAATTATTCTCATCGAGATGCCATCTGATCCTGAAGTTAGTGTTGGTTTCATTGAATCTATAATGCTTTTAATGTCATCTGCTGTAACTGTATTTAATTTAAAGGTGATATTATTTGTAAGTGTGTTGTTAATTTCATTATCAGTATAAGGAGGTTTAATTATTTTTTTAGCTAAATTAGAACCCACCTTGGAGAAATATTCATTCACAAATTGAACTATTTCCTTTGGATTTTCTTTCATATTTAATTTTTGATTTGGTGTATCAAGTTCGGTAATATCACTACTTTTATTGTTTTTAGTGTATGTCATCTCCTTAATAATTTTCCAGACAAGTTTAGGGTCATTATTACAGTTATATATATCCAGCGTTGAAAAAAATTTGCAATTTCTGGTCTTTGTCATTAGGTCTTCAATCAATGGAAATGGTTGAGCTTGAGGTATTACTATTTTATTTAAGTCTCTGAAGTCTATGCATAATATAAATCTTTTGTTTTCTTCTTTTTTAAATGCTAGAGTAACCGGTGCAGCAAATGGACTGTACGACTCTTCTATCAGTTTATTGTCTAATAATTTTGCTATTTGCTCTTCTATTTCCTTTTTATCTTCTACACTGCATCTGTAAGGCCTCTTACTACAATATGTATCCACTAATAAGTCTATCTTCACTTCATATCCATTAACAGTGCCAACATCATATTTACTCTTCGCAAACACTGATGTGTATTTGTCTATTAGTTCATTTATTTCTGTTTTTTTATCATTATTTAAATGATTTATTGTTATTTTGAAATCTTCTTCTTTAACACGTTCGTTAAAATTAATTCTATGTTTTTCTATATGTTTAAATTCAGTATTCGTTTTCATATCTGTAGAATCTTTTTCTTTTTTATTTGTATTATTCAGGCAGAGTTTCTGTGATATTTGTAAGTCTTCACTTTGGATAAGTTTGAAGTCTTTTATCATGTCTAATCCAATAAAAAAATCATACTTAAAATTGTGTTCATCAATAATGTACACATCACCATTTTTCTCCAATTCATTTTTTTTAAACTTTAACGTTGTCAAACCACTCGTCTTTTTAACACCATTAATCGTTACTAAATTTGCTTCATTCAAATTGTTTCCTTTTCCTTTTAGTTTCAATAACTTAGAATTAATTAGAGAAACATTTGAACCCGAATCATAAATTCCGTTTATTTTTAATTTATCATTTAGTAATAGTTTTATTAATGGTATTACTATTAGTTTTTTTTTATCATTTTCATTTAACTCAGTCTCTATCACTGAATTGTTTACATGTTTAATGGCATTTCTCTTAAATTTTTCATCCTCTTTTGTTTTGAACCAGCATGTAGCTTCAGGGTGGTAACGAATGACCTTATTCAATTTTTCACCTACTTTACATGGATTTTTACCCCCATTTTTATTATGTTCTACATTTCCAAATGTTCTCTTATTCATAAATCTTTTTTTGTTGATCATATGTTCATACTTGTTTACTTCATTAAACAAATCTACAGTATCTCGTAATCCTTCTCTATCGATCTTGTTAAGTATGAATTCTGGTAGTCCAGAAGCAACAAGATCTATCAAAGTACCGGTGTCAATTGATCTTCTCATATCCAATAGAAGTTTTTCTTTCTTCATAGCATAATCCAACAGAGAACCATCTTTGTATCAAAATGATAGTGCGTATGTGACAGGGTTCCATCCTTTGTTTGCAAATGATTCACAGAATTTATTTTTCCATGTTGACCACTCTGAGTTCATTGTTAGTTTTATAATCATGGAACTGTACCAGTCTATACAAGATTTATCTATGAACAATCTGAGTATTTCTATTTTTTTTTCATCCATGGTTACATCAAACCGCAAACATTCTTTTTCAAACACTTCTATCTACTGGCTAGCATTTGTATTTTTTAGTACAGAATTTTTCTATAACAAACTTCTCAGCAATGTTTTTTAAGCTCGGTTGCTTATCTTCCATTAACTTTTCAATCAATTTTCCTAATGTATCTTCTTTTTGATGTACTTGTAAACTTTTTTCGTCCAATTGAGGTATTGGTCTCCGAACTGTAGATTTCCATCTTCGTCTACATATGTTTTTTTTAGTTCTTCTGTCATGGTTACCCAGACCCTTCTAACGTGGTATCTTTTTTTCAAACTATTTTTTATTTTTCCAAAAGCACCACTTTTCATTATCTCCTCGTGATGGCTGGCGGATTGTAGCATTTCTGATATTGTAAACACTTTTTCATCACTTGTGACTACTTTTGTAATGCTAATAATATTTGACCTGCAATCGCCTCCAGGTAATAGCGTAAATTCGAATTGAAGTTTCTCCATTTTTGGTTTAAATCGAAATGTCGTTTTATAATATGTTGAGAGGTTTAATTCCTTTCTATTAATTTATAAATAAAACACTTGTGTTGCAAAGTTTTTTTAACAAAGAAACGACATTTATTTTTATTTATATCACTTTCTTAAAATCTCATATTTTAAATCAAATAATAGAAACAAGTCACAATTGATAATTGCATTCTAACTGACACTACAGGATTCAAATTTAAATGGAATATATTTCCTTTACATATATATCTCGTATAATAGTTGTAGATATCTCACATAATATATATCTCATGTAATATGGCAGACTGGGATGGCACCATCCTACCAGTCCTGCTAGATTAAAAACTCAATTAATAATAAATAATAATTGGAATAGTTCTGAGATTCACAGCTCTCTACGACTGATTTTATCGCTTTTAATTCCGAAGTTAACGAACTGAAACTGAAAAATACATTACATATTTCCGCAGTTAAAGGGTAAAACGTTTTATTGTCAAGTACTTTGCACTCGTACCTTTATGCCTCTCGTCGTGTATGTACGGGTATTGCACAACCCGCACACACCTGTACCCGTGCACAGGGTGTACGTAAGTGTGTGGGAAAGTGTACCGAATGAACGGCACGTGTGTAAAGCTTGTTACACACGAGGAACATACTTAAGATATAAATATATGTGGGCGTGAATAAGTTACATTATAATGTTCACGTGACACGAAAGCTATATAAAGATATGATATTATAGGGTAGAACGCACAGCGTGGAAGAAGGGGAATATAAATTACAACATATCGCTCGACTAGCAGAACAAGGAGTATAATCTAGGCTACGCCCATACATATTATATTATGCGCCTGTGACAACTGTATGGCTTTGTATGGCGAGCGATATTTTTGTTTTGTTTTCTTTTTAAAAGAAAGACAAATATTCCCGGGTTACGAATAACCGAACAATGTTTGGAAATCTCCTACTATTGCCACAGTAAGCGGAAAATGTTGCTTGTGTCGTGATGGAGGACTTAGCCAGCCGAGGAATCGAACACGCGACGCCCGGGCGGAATTCAAACGCAATGCCCACTCAGCCACTGACCGATCGATATATTATCCGCCTGTGACGACTGTATGACGAGTCCGTGAGTTTTCAGTAAGCTAGAGTGCTGAATACGATTTTTTTTCTAAATTTAATTTTTCAGGATTTTTTCAGTTTGGGGATACACTGCATCCTCAAACTTAAAGATCTTCATACAAAAAGTTGAAATTTTGAAAAAAAAAACATTTCCAGCTACAACAGCATCAATAACGTCGTATTGTTCAATCTCTAGCTCAATGAAAACTTACAAACCGCCACTGATACACGTATATTTTTATATATTATATTCTTCGTGTGTAACGGCCTTTATTTGCACGACCACAGAGGTAAGGCAATAAAAGTTGGATTTCATTGCGAAAACAATAAAGTCCGCGACTATTAACGCGGCCGGGGCCGAGGGGAAGCCGATTTGGCCTGCGAGAGTTATGCGAGCGAAGGGACGCGCTGGCAGGCTATTGGTCGGGTGAACATGGAGTAAATGCCTCCAAAGCTCGTTGCGACCGAAGCCTGACATTCCTTCAGCGCAATGCCACACTTTTGTTCTGCTTGCACCAATCACTATTAATCACTTTAAAACTGCATTTAAAACGGGGGAACGCGTTCGACTGCATATTATGAAACTGAATTGAACGCTTCTGCTTCCATTCGCTTTGATAATTTCTTGATTATAGTATACCTTTATGCGAGGCAGTTCGTAATAACGTAATTATATTAACCCCTCAGGCTGATTTGTTCGATTTTCATAACAACTCTACATATAGAAACAATAAATAAATATATATGGGTTATCGTATCCCATAACTTTGTCGAAACTAAGATCACACGGATGGCATTTCTAAGGTGTCACTTACACTATAAAATACAATCATATTTTAATGAAAACGGTCACTTAAATGGAATGAAAACAATAATATTGTGATCAAAACGGTTTCTTTCATATTTATTTCATAATTATTTGATAGTCACTTTAATATTGCATAAGAAAGATTCGCTCTAATGTAATCGCTTATAAATTATTGCTCTGTTTCATTTTTTATTTTTTTACACATATTTAAAAAAAAAAACCTAAGGACATATATTTTTTTAAATTTTATCTGTTGTTGAAAATGGTATGAACTAATGATATAATGAATGAAAACATTTTGTCTGATCTCTTAACACTTGGTTATTAATTCATATTTTTATCACTTATTATTTTCTCTGTTTATCATTTTATTTTTAAATTTTATTATTTTGCTTTTACTTAACTGTTTTGCATGACCGATATTTGCGTGTGTTATTTTTATTAAATTGTGAAATTATTAACCCCGATACAGGCGAACCCTAGTAGGGTTAATAATTACATGCTAAAAATATATGTATATAAATTGTGAAGAAGCAATAAATAAATAAATAAAATAAATAGGTCTCAAAGAAATTATTGTGTCTCCCTTACTATCATTGTGAGAAATATGATATAAACGGTATTATATAGAGAAAACACCATGCTTTCTATTAAAATATAGACGTTAACCACAAAATAAGCAAAATGTACACCTTTATGAAACCAACATTTTGGACTGCAATTTATAAACAAATCCATGAATCTTGAGAATTTTTTAATAATTAATTCTACATGAAACTACAAAAAAGTGAGGTGACAGTAACGTTTATAAATCAGTGAGTTTAGCTAGAAAAATGTAAGGGGAGCCATTTTGAAAACTTTTTATGTTTGCACGCAAAATTTTCATATTTCAAAAATTATATGTTTTTGTCGATTTATAAAACTTAAAAGCATATTTATTTAATCACTTTCAAAAACAATTTTTAATTTTCGGATACATTCAGAAATATTCCATTTGTTTGGATTTTTGCAAAGCGGAAATATTTTGACCCTCTGATTATGGTCGAGGCCTGAGGGGTTAAGATCATTGTTTGTAAAATTTGTTTTACTACGCGGAACTTAATTTATTTTTACGGTGATAAATTTTGATGCGTTTATACACAATTTTCCACTAAGTTATACAATTAAAGATAGCAATTTTACTTGACTTGATTATGGCATTGCTTAATGTGGATTTTACTACATACTTGATACTTAATTGTGCAAACCCATGGTTGTGTGGGATTGAAAAATCAATAAGAAATTAAATTACTATTTTAAGAATAAAAATGATAAAATGCGTGTAAACGGCTCACTATCATTTAACTAGAATGAACTGATTCTCAAATGAAATACAGTCAATATTAATACCGTATACAGGGGTTAATCAAATCACAGCGACTAACCTGTAGGGTTACTATTTGTCTTTTTAAACTACTTATCATTTAAAACTATCGAGTTATGTATTAATATATATAAGTTTGTTAATTTTAATTAATTTTAATTTTTGATCTCTATTTTTAGTTTAAATTTATCTTTATTTTAAATGCTTTTTTTTGTTTCGTCACCAACATTGTATATTTCTTTTTTTTTTCAAACTGTATTATGTTTAAATTATTATATTATAAAATGGGCCTCAGCACGGTTAAACAACCAATTGAGGCCAACATTACTGGATTGTACTATGAAATTTTGTAAAATAACGTATCAACAATAAAAAAAAAAAAAAAAAATCCAAGGATAGGTTAAACACGGACTTTAGAAACCATAGTACAAGCGGAAACTGGTGAATCTAAATTACATTATTTGGAGTCGATATTATAAATAACTTTTTTGATTTGATCTTTCGTTTTCGAGTAAATCCAGTCAGATTTTAAGTTTTTTTATCGGTCTTTGGGGTTAATATCTGTATCCTAGAACCATACAAATGCAAGTTCAAGCAGGAGTAGAATACCTGTGTTTTTTTAGCTAATCTCTTGAAACTTCCATAAAAATATTTATAGATAATTGAAAGAAGTTTTGTTTAATTACCAATCAATATTTGTAAAAGCTTTATAATAAAAATACATGTTTTTCAGCTCTTCTGAACATTTCTTGTTTTGGACTTGCATCCGTATGCTTCTCGGGTACAGATAGAGATTCCCAAATTCTCCAATCTTTCAATACAAATGTCTACTTTTGCCACTAATCTTCTCATAAACGTAATGTCAATAGTAATGGGGGTAGCAAATGTTAAATCAAGGAATTTCCAGTGTTTTAAACATAGTGTCGCCCGCGTGCAACGTCGTATCTTCTCCGAGCGTAAACTTTCTAATAAAAGTGTGCTTAACGGAAGTGATCTGCCAGGTTAGCATGTTTTCTGTATACGTTGTAAATAATATTCAATCAATAAATAACAATCCATTTAATTAATCAGATTCTGGAGGATAATGGCCTAAAAATTAGCAGGAAAAAGACTGAATATTTGTATTTGCCATTTGAAGACACAAATGCTGTAACTCCTTCGATGCGACTGGATGGAGTAACATTAGCCAACTGTGACTCATTTAAGTATTTGGGCTCACTAATCCACAGAGACGGAGGATGTGCAGCGGATCTCATCCATAGAATAGGTGTGGGATGGATTAAATTCAGATCTGTAACAGGAATATTGTGTGACTTCAAAATGCCTATAAAACTTAAAGGAAAGATATACCAGACTATTGTAAGACCCGCAATAATGTATGGCTCCGAATGCTGGACTATCAACTCCTACTCTAGGCAACTCGAAACAGCAGAAATGCGAATGTTTAGATGGTCGGCAGGAGTATCACTAAAAGATAAGATCAAAAGTTCACGCATTCGTGGTAGCCTGGGTGTCACAGACATAAATAGTAAGCTGGAGGAACGACAGTCGAGATGGTATGGACACATAAGACGGAGACCATCAGACCACACAGTGAGGCAGGCAATGTCTATGGAGCTTCATCGACAGTCATCCAGAGGAAGACCGAAGAACTCCTGGGTGACTCAATGCTCCAAAATTCTTCAGAGAAACGGCCTGGATGAAGGCGATACCCAGAACAGAAGAAATTACAACCTGAGAACGAGAAGAGCCTACTCCAACAGCCTACCTTGGCAATGAGTTGGGACAGCGCGAGGAAGAAGAAGAAGAATAAATAACAATCTATCTAATAGAAAGTAAAAAAAAAATCGACATGCTAAGATCGGAAAGAAGAATTTTTTGAGAGTTCTCCATAAGTTTTGGATTATAGTTTTCATCTCTGAGCACATGTACGAGCTAGGATACTGTCATTCTAGACCACTATTTTATATTTTTTACTTTAAATAAAGATTTTGAAAAGATCGCAGGGACATAATTTACAAATTCATATTTTTTACAATTAGGCACTACCTACATTAGATAGAAACGATGTAAATACAGTAACTAACTGACCTTATTTTCGTACACATCTTAGCTCGCAATTCGGGTATGTTGTGAGTTGTAAGGCTGAAGAGAGTTAGGAAGAGCAGAGAAAGGTCGGGAATTACCTTTCTAGGTATTAGGATCTGGTCACCAAGCAAAGTTCTATTCTGAATGGTGATCTTTCAGCAGAGCGATACTGAAAGGATCTACCACTCTGATTTTGGTTAATTCTCTGGAGGTGGGCAACACTGTCTATTATCCTGTCTCCGGAAGACGAAGCCATTGCACAGGTTAGAAGTTAGGCCGGTTACAGTGCACGACCGACGGTCGGTCCTGACGATGGGCATGCGTATGGTCGGTCCTGACGATCGCATACCACCGACCGACCGTCGGTGCGTACCGTCAGTTCACGATTGACCAACAAGCTGACCGGACGTCGTACGCGAAATTAATTAATTAATAGCTGCTTATTATCTTCGTAGACGTATTAAGAACAGAAGACGTATATATCACGTACACCCGACCGATGGTCTGCATGCGCACGCGCTCGACCGACGATTCTCGTACGCACTGCGTAGCGATATACGCATGCGTACGGTCGGTCCAGCACTTAACGATTTAGGAATTTTCATACAAATGACAAGCGCGACCGACGTACGCACCGACCGTCGGTCGAGCACTGTAACCGGCCTTAGGCGGTATATTGTGTAGTGTTTAGTCAACACTTGTTATCGACTGATGCAAACACAAATCGTTTGATATGCCACCGACCTTTTTTTAACGGAAATATTTCTATTTGCTGAAAGATACAATTTTACAAATATGGATGATTACAACTAAATGGAAAAGAAAAGAAGAGAAAAAGAAATAAGACAATAATTGAACATGACAAGAAAATTACATAGTTTCATCCTTAAACGTACTTAAAAAATATTCTTTTAAAGCTTTACTCTGATTTTTTTTTATTTTGCTGGATTCCCTTTTACATATCTGGAAGCCAATTATATAGTGTATAGGCAACATAGTTCAGAGATTTTATCCCATATTCTGTAGTGTGTGTTTGAGGTATGCGGATTTTATTGCTATTTTGAGTATTGTGAGTGTGGATGTCTTGATTGTAAAGTGGCTTGATGTTAGCGTGAGATGATTGTTGAGTAATTTGTAGGATGGTGCTTGTGATTTCATGTTTAGGAAAGACTGTGAAAGTGCACCATTTTTAACATAAAATAAATAAATAAATTTACCAGTCTGAAGATGGCTTTAACAGGCTGAAAAAAATAAATTAAGTGGAAATAAGTTTTATATTTGTTTTATTATATTAAGTCTACAATTCTTTATTGTGAAGTTCCTCGACACGAGTGTAAAATACACTATACATGCAGTATAGAAAGATAAACTAGTTCGAAAATAAATCAGCAAGTTGTCTACTTTAAATACTTTTGCCCATAAATTAAAACTGGTACAATTCTTTTTATACTTTGAGTGGCGTATGCACATTAATTTTGCACAAAAAAGAGGTTAACCTTTTATTGCAGAGCAAAAAATTAACTGGGTTACTGAATGCATTCGTCAACATGCACAATGCAGGTATCTATATATATTTTTTAATATATTTTCAATTAACCAGCCGTTATGATAATTAGCATAACATATCACGACAGAATTAACTTTCTCCGTGGCTTTGTATGAAAAGACATGACGTGAGAAATAAATTGTATCACGGGGCAATTAATTTAAAAAATAGGACCCACATATATATTTTTTTAATTGGATGTCTCTCCTACAAAATTGATAGGTATCTAAGGATGAACTATTTCACAGAAATTCAAAAGCAACATTGTCATCAAATGGCCATTCAGCGCTATTTTGTTTTTTGACAGTTAAAAGGTCCCCTTTAATACCAATTCTAATTCCGTTTCAGCTTTTGAACAAATTGTGATCAGCAGAAGAGCAGAACTACCATATTGTTAAGCTTGACAGCTTATTATAATTTGATAGAAAGCTGATTATTTATGTACTAGCTTTTTCCCGCGGCTTTGCTCGCATGGTATTAGGGGATTTCCACTTAGCCTCCTCCATCTTCCCTCTCCCCACTCCACTCCCCCCCATCAATCCCCCTCCCTCTCCACCCACCACTCCCCCCCCTCCACTCCCCCCATCAACCCACCTCCCCCCTCCCCCCATCCCCCTCCACCGCCCCTTCCCACACTCCTCCCCCCTCCACCTTCCCTCTCCCCACACCACTCATCCATCAACTCCCCTCTCCCTCCCCCTCCTCAACCCACCCCTCCCCCACCCCACACCCTCCCCACACCACATCCCCCCACCTTCCTCCACCACTCCCCCTTCCTTTCCTTCCCTTCCCCCTGTTCCACCCCACTCCGCCTCCTCCACCTTCCCTCTCTCCACTCCACTCCCCCCATCAACTCCCTCCCCCTCTACCTCCACCCACCACTCCCCTCACCCCCTACCCCTCCACATTCCTTTTCCCCACACCACTCCCCCCATCAACCTCCTTCCCAACACCCCCTACCCAACCCCACACCCTCCTCTATCCTTCCCCTTTCCCCTTCCTTCCTTTCCCTAACCCCATCCCCTAACCCCCCTTCCCACCCTCCTCCCCCTCCCCTTCACCCCTCCACCAACACCCTCGCAACACCCCCTCCCCCCCTCCCCACTCCCCTCACTGACTCTCGCATTCCACACATTCATTCCCGATACATTCAGTTTTCAAACTGCTCGCATGCCACCTATTATAATTTCTTATACAATTATCATAATACCAGAACTCAACGGTAGTTTCATACAAAAAAAAGAATTATCCAATTTGGTTCAGTCGTTCGGGTTTATTCGCATATATACATTTCAGTGATTCATTGTTAGAGATAGACGAAGTACGAATTATTATTCTTCTTTTTATATTCTACAAAAAAATCCAGAACGGCAGTTTTATACTTAAAAAATGCGATACCTGTCTATCCAATTAAAACAATAATTGTTGTGTGATAGAAAATGTCAAAATTTGAGAATGACATTTTGCAAAACAAAGATTCTTAAATAAAAATTGTATTTTACAAAATATTTAAATTAGCGAATTTATTTGAAGTACCTACTTCCCTAATAATTTGAATCGATTAAAGAATTATAGATATCTTACTAATCGTGCCACCTATTGCATTTTTTTCATACAAATTTCTTAATGCCAGAGCTCTGAGCTTTTTTTTTTTTTTTTTATTTTTTTTTTTTTTATTATAGCGACTATATACAAAAATTTTACATACAAAATGCAATGTGAAATTAAGTACAAAATATTGTATTTCTTAGTCCTCCTCACTAGGGGGTCCTGTGCCGAGGAGGACTAAAGTTATTTAAATATAGTTCATTTGTCTTCTATGTCGTTTTTAGCGTCTTCGCTAGGGTTTTCTCATTGACCTCTTTAAGCCATATTTTTATTCTTGATTTGTATTCAATTGGATTTTTTATTAGTTTTATGTCTTGGGGGAGGATGTTATGGAGTTTTGTTGCAAAGTATGTATAGTTTCTTTGTCCAAATGTGGTTTTATAACTTGGAATATTTTTTATATCATTTTTATTCGATCTAGTGTTATGCATACACGGTCTAGTAGAGGATTCATTATTTTTGAAGAGCTTCAATAATATATTTTTGGAATATATTTGTTGTACATTTGGTACGTCAAAGTTATTGAAAATTTCAGTTGAAGGCGTTCTAATTGGTACTTTCAATATGGTCTTTATGATTCCTTTTTGAATCGTATTCAGGCTGTGTAGGTACGTATTTGCAGCAGATCCCCATCCTATGATTCCATATTCAATTCGAGAATGACATAACGCATAGTAGACCTTTTTCATATCCTTTTTATTTAGCACGTTTCTTAGATTTTTGAAGAAATATATAAGGCTTGTGAGTTTTTCCGTAATACCTTTGATGTGTAGGTCCCATCTAAGATTTTCGTCAATTATTACTCCGAGATATTTTATGTTTTGTGTTTTTTCGATGACGGGGCAGTAACATTGTATATTATTTCCATGGCATTCATGTAATTTTAGTTCTAGTGATTTTATTGGTTGGCCCCTTGAGTTCATTGAAAATGTTATATATTTTGTTTTGCTTATATTAAGGGTAAGCGAGTTGATTTTAAGCCAATTTTGAAGTGCACTAAGCCCCTTTTCAGCCTCATTAAATGTATCAGTCCAATTTTCTTCTTGAAATAATAAAACAGTATCATCAGCAAAACTGATTACGTTTCCTTTAATGGTAAGGTTAGTTAAATCGTTGATGTAGATAATGAACAGAATCGGTCCCAGTACACTTCCTTGAGGAACGCCATAGTTTAAAGATAGAAGTTTGCTCTTTTGTTTGCCAATTTGTACTTGTTGTTCTCGCCCTGTTATATATGACTCCAATAAGTTAATTGTTGATTCGGCCATTCCTATTTTTTTTAGTTTAGTTAGTAATATTTTATGGTCTATTGTGTCAAAAGCTTTTTGAAGATCTATGAATAAAGCTAAACATTTTTTCCCATCATCTATGTTTTTTATGGCCATGCTTGTTAGATTTTCTATGGCATCATTGGTGCTCAGATTTTCTCTAAAACCATATTGGGATGGTGATAGTAATTTGTTTTGTTCAAGAAATTGAACAATTTGCTTCTTCATTACAGTTTCCAAGATTTTTGAAAAAGAGCTTAAGAGACTTATGGGTCGGTAGTTATATATATCCTTTTTGTTATCACTTTTATGTATGGGTATAACTGTAGCTTTTTTAAGGCATGAAGGGAATACATAGCTATAGCCTATATGCTTATATTATTGTAAAGTTTCATTAAAATCCATTAAGTAAAGTAGGAATTAGTATTTTATACATATTTGAATTTTAAGATCATAGGGATGTCCATAGAAACCTAATTAAAAAAAAAACATCGTTTCCAAGGCAACAATTGGCGTTTGCAATAAATCGATTTTGTTAGCGACAGAAAACGTATGATAAATAATTTCATAACGCCAGAGATTATTCATAACGCTAGGGCTTACCAATATATATAGCCTATAGATCTTGCAAATAATGTAGCTTTCTATTAGTGAAAGAATTTTTAAAATCTATTCAGTAGTTTTTGCGTGAAAGAGTAACAAACATACATACATACAAACTTTCACCTTTATAATATTAAGTAGGATGAACCGCTTACTCGTTAATAGGGAATATTTTTATTCAAACACATTTGGGGTCGTCCATTAATCACGTGATGCTCCAAAGGGTGGCGGAGGGGGGGGGGGGGGAGGTGGGGGGAGGGGGGGGGGGGGGGGGGGGGGGGGGGGGGTGGGGGGGGGAGGGGGGGTGGGGGGGGGGGGTAAAATCACAAAATATCACAAGGGGGGTGGAGGTATAATGAGATATCACGTGTATTAAGTAATATAAGTGATATACTTCCGACAAATGTGATATTTGATTGTCTACTGGTTAAAAAAGGAATATAAAATATTAATAACTTCGACAACACGAACGTTCCGTATTATCCGTGAGGTGGACTATAATAAGCATTTTTACCGAAAGCTATAAAGCACCTAGAATTGGCATTTAACGGGACCTTTCAAATGTGAAAAAAGACAAATGGCGCTGAATGATCATCTGATGACAATGATACATTTGAATTTCTGTGAAATAATTGGCCCTAAGACTTTTAGAAAAACATGGTACTTTGTGTTTTGATTGAATATACTTAGGTGGATATTGTAACGCTCCATAGGTCATAAATGGAAATGGAATCTATTTTTTTTTTAATATTCGACCACTGCCTGACAACAACTGATGAAAGCCAATATTTTAACCAACAAAAAGACAAAAAAATCAGAATCGTAAAAATACTGGCACTTTTACATAAAATTAGATACTGGTGGCTAAACCAGAGGGAAGAATTTTATTTCAGTAGGCTCCTAAAAAATCGAGGAAAAAAGAGAGGCTGGGTCTGCAGTGGACTGGGGCCGCTGAAGTAGTCGGGGACAGAGACGTACATTATGTATATCTTATGTAGATAGTTCAACAATTGAATTTGGGAGCCACCTCTGAGCTGGAGATTCTGCGCATCCGTTCGATTCACGAATTTTTACCGATTTCTTCCATATCTCCCTTAAACATTTGAAGTTTTAAAGCTCTTAAAAAACATATATGTTATTTTTTAAGATAACATCTATACTTTCCCCACGCCGAAACGCAAATCATATTAAATTCCCTCGATAGAAAAAAATCGCAATGTATGCTCCGAAAATTATTATTTTCACGTCTGTTTCAGTTATTTTACAAGTTATATATATGAAAAAATTCACAGTGTTTCTTTATATGCTGTTGTAAACAGTCCCCAAGAGAAATTTGCTCTATTTTAAACGAGTCGTATTTTATTAAACAATTTCACAATTTGCGCCTCAATTTTATCGTTTTAAATATAAGCGCACTCTCTCCAACATTCGTAATTACATATCTCTCCATCATCTTCTTTTTGAGCGGGGATACGGCGCCTTAACAGACCGATTGCCATCTCTAAGGCACATGTACCGCATGCTGAATATGTTCAACAAGTATTTCAATGGAGTCTGCTCGAAGGAGCTATCAACATTCATCCCTTGTGCACCGCACGAGCGGAACACCCGTTCACAGTAGTTAATGATGGCTTCATGAGAACGGGTCGTTATTTCGACTCGTTCAAGTGTACGTCGGCTCGCATGTGGAACAAGCTGCAGTAATTTTTTCTCCACACTGGGCCTCTTTAACCCCTCAGGCTAATTTGTTCACTTACTGGAACAATTCTTATAGGTCTCGTTATGGATGTCGTTATGTCTCTCTTACTATCATCGTGAGAAATATGACCTAAACGGTGTTAGAAAGAGAAAACAACAAGCTTTGTATTAAAATCTAAACGTTAACCACAAAATAATTCAAATGTACACCTTTATGAAACCAAAGTTAACGAAAGCAATTTGAAAAAAAATTATGAATTTTTTTATCAATTATTTGTTTATGAAATGACAAAAAAGCGAGGTGACGATAATATATTTTCATTCTTTACCAGTAATTTTAGTTAGGAAAAGCGTATGGAGAGCCGTTTTAAAAAAATATATATACTTAAAAAATTAAATTTCGAATTAGAAAATATGAAAGAATATTTTATCACCTTTCTAAAACAGTTTTTAGTTTTCAGATACATTCATGAATTTTCATTTTATTTGGATTTTTTACGAAACGTTATAAAAAAAGTTTTTTTTTAAATAAACTTATGTTTATATCAAAGAAATATAAAAAAAAATATTTCCACCTTATCATACCCAGTTTACTAAAAATCAAATCATCAAATCTTTACTCCAAATCATCCATAGCCCCAAGCAACTAGCGTCGTGTACACGATAGCAAATTATTAATATAATTAGTAAAAATTATCTGTTTTGAATCGGACGGGTAGATTTGCTGACAAATATTTTAGCTGAAGCGGGTTCAAGTTTATATTTCCGTGTCACAAAAAGCACGTGCCAGAGGTGAGATAAATGCAAACTGCACACGGTTCACAGAATTTATTTTCTACGTCACAATACTTCAGATCAAAGATTTTTTTCTATAGTGTGTTGTGTCGTCCCATTTGAAATATTTTTATTTCATTTTCTACCCGTCATTTTATGTTTTAAGTCATCTTGAATCAAGTCCGTGTATGGACTCTTTTACTTTCAATTTAAAGTCTGTATGGCATTTTATCTTAATTTTTATACAACAAATTTGTGTTTGTTAATTAGGTACATACGTAGGTAGAGTGTTTAACACACTGAAGGAAATTTGTTGATGGGGTTGTCAGTGTGTTCGCAGTAAGCTCAATTTTTCACTACTTCTGGTAAAATATTATTTATGTGTGTATTTTAAAGAAAGACAAATGGTTAACGAATAACCCCACATTATTTAAAAAAATTAAAACTACCATAATACTATGCAAAAATGTTGCTTTTGTCGTGATAAAGGACTTAGCTTTTAAAACTGGATCCGACACAACAGGTCATTATGCATAATATTATAACTAGTGCAGAATTGTGAAAAATCGGGGATATTTTGAAATTTTTACAGACCCATTCCAATTTTGAAAATGTTAAAAACATTATATTATAAATCTTCACATGTAGCAAACACTTTGTGGAAATACATAATTATAATAAAAAAAGTTATTAATTGTGTTTATTATTATTATATTATAGATCATTTTATCGCTTGTCTAAACTCTTCACACAATTAGTTGAAATTTTGATAATAACACTTAAATTCATTTCATTGAACCAGATTTCACACAAGATTAACGTACAGCACAGACAGCTAAAGTTAGTATGATGATACAATAGGTAATTAAAACATATGGATAAGCTGCAAAAAGGATGCACGATTAATGCAAAAAGTTTTATTCACGTTTTATGACGGGCAGTAATAAAAAAAAATATTATTATAAGCAATAATTATCAGCCTGAAACACTCATCCACATTGAAAAATCTCCCGAGAAAAGATACATGACGCCAACGGGACTTGAACCCGTGCCCTTCTGATTGCCGGTCAGCTGCTCTCCCAATTGAGCTATGGCGGCTTATCTTATACCCGCCAAATGATTCAATATATACTAGTGTTTCATTCAACAATTACTGCTTATTATTTTTTTTTCCACCTGAAAACAACCAACTTTATTTTTGCGAGAGAGACACTGTTAGTGTTAAATCCGTCGCTAGGTGGCGTCGAGACAAATTATGTCTTCATTTATTGGGGAAGTATTTAAACTTGTCAAATGTTAATTATTATTTTTAATTGTTAAACTAACGTTTTAAGACAAGATTTTTATGCATAGCACAAAGGGTAACAATTATTATAAGCAATAATTATCAGCCTGAAACACTCATCCACATTGAAAAATCTTCCGAGAAAAGATACATGACGCCAACGGGACTTGAACCCGTGCCCTTCAATCAAAAAAATATATATTTAAAATTATTTGTATTATTACCCGCCTCAACAAACATTGTCTAGTGAGGGAGTAACGTACTTGCATCCTCACATTTTATCTCAAATAACATCTGGTTTACTGGCAATTTATATATGTGATATTCACCAATAAACAAAATCATTCGATTTAAATGCATCAAAGAAGTTCGCTTTATGCAACAAGTTTTAGGCACCTTACAATTTCGCATACTTACTATCTACAAAATACAGTAATACACAAACACGCCAAGTACACAAACACGCCAAGTGCATACATATCATAATGATAACCTATTACGATATTAAGAATATAAGGAGATCCCGTTCAGTTCGGTTACGAAGGCAATCAATATTATGTAGGGTATCGTAGTATATAAGGTCATACGGCTAGTAAATAGTCGACTCAATTAGAGCCGTACAAACATAACGCTAACATTGTAACGAATGCGTTAAGCAATTCAGTTAATTACACTAAGGAATCTCATATTACAAGGAACTGTAAAAAAAACAAGTTAGACGTGACATTAGCACATAACCACATTCTTAAATAATGTCAATTAAGCATTATTACACGGAATTCGGAAACTCTTACTACAAAAGTGAAACTGGCTGATATACATCACACAAAGAACCGAAAAAAACATATTTTCGATCAGAACATTCAGATTTTTTTCTTTCTTTTTTTTCCATTTTTGGCAATTCTAAAAAAGCTTTTGGAGCCCAACGCTTCGACCCGTTTTAAAAGTCATTAAACAGCTGACGTAAAATTTTATTTCGACTAAAAGCGACCAATTTTTTTCCAAAAAATTCCAATTTTGTACTCGATTTGCACGAAAATGAAAGCTCAAATCAAAAGTCTGAATTTACCAAAATCGACTTTTTTACATTAACTCCACACAGCAGTTCAGGACACACAAAATTTACAAGAAAATAATTTCCATCTTTGAATATGCTGTGTGGAAGGTCTTTTTAAGTAGAGGTTGGAGTTAACTTGGTTCTTAAAGAGACGCATCTTGTATGAGGGAGGAAACACAGCGGCCGGAAAATCGTTCCACATCCGAGCTGTTGAACTCAAGAACGAGTCGCAGAAACAACCCGTTCTCATGGGGTCTAGGTAAATTGTCCTAATTGCAATTTTTCGAATTCAATTGATCGAAATGCGATTTTTCGAACTTCAATTTTTCGAAAACATATTTTTCGTACATCAATTGACCGAAACACTAGTGTTTCTAATTGATATAAGTATGTATACAGTACGTACAAGAGTATTTAAAACAGGATGGACAATATCAACTATCCTAACCTAACCTAACAGTATCTCGTTAGTCATAAGCAAGTGAAATATATATTTTAAAAGTTAATTAATAAATTCGAAAAATATGTCTTTCGGCCAATTGCTGTTCGAAAAATTAGTCTTTCGAAAAACTGAAATTCGAACAATTGATTTCGAAAAATTGAATTCAAAAAACACGTCTGCTCCCTTCTCATGTGTCAAAATGTCAACTCCAAATTCGATGTAGAATCATCAGTTTTCCGATTGTACTACGAGTTTTCGGACACCCTGTGTACTTATTTCGTAAGAACTGAAAATTATGTAAATAAAATTATTGAGATTTCAGTAAGTAATTACTAATTACTCTATTCACAAGCAAAGTTTTGCGTGAAATAAATTTAGCCCTGTTTGTTAACCAGATCAGAATAGCCTGGTACTTCTCGAACTCCGTTTTCACTCCCTTCAGCCTAATAACGTAATACACCAATATTGGGAGTAAAATGGCATATACTATTGTCCATTACATTCGGTCGATAGTCATCCAAAATGCACTTACATTCAAAGTTAATTTGAGTTTATTGAACCAGAGTTACGCAAGACGCACATACAACCGAAATTGGTAGTTTCGATGATTTACATGTCAGTAAATAAATATTTCAATGTTACAAGAATTTTGAAACGAAATAAATATATGTGTGACATAAAAAAACGGCAAACGGTTAAATTCCAAGGCTAGTCGCAGTAAAGATAACAGATTTAAATCATGGGAAATAAAACATGTTCAGATAAAAACTTACTAAAGAACGAATATCTCTGTTGCTAGCCAAATCATTATTCTCATAATTGAGTGAGTCACAATGAAAAATTATAATCTCAAATTGGTTTTGGCTTCGGGTGGGCGTTAGTTTGACTGGGAAAATTCAGATTATCATTTTCAAATTAAATATTTGGAACTAGTAATGAAAATAAATAAGTAAGTAAATGGGAGACTATTTCAATGAAGTTATATATAGTATATAGACGCTTGGTAGAAATATGTGGATGAGTTTGTTTATCTGGGTAGTATGTTTACGAGAGATGGGAAGGCTGATAGAGATATTGAAAGGAGGGTAAATTCCGGTAACTCCATTAATGGAGGATTGAATGCCGTTGGAGCTAATAAAAAACTTTCAATAAAAGCGAAACTAGCAGTCCACAATGGAGTCCTGGTAACTACCCTGATGTATGGCAGTGAGGCATGGAACTGGCAGAGGAAGGATGAAAGTAAACTGAATGCTGTTGAAATGAGATCCCTGAGACGTATGTGTGGTAAAACCATGTATGATCGTGTTAGAAATGTGGATATCCGCAAAGAATGTAAGGCTGATGTAAGTATAATGAGCAAAATTAAGAAAGGGACCCTCAGATGGTTTGGGCACGTAGAGCGAAAAGTAGTGTTAAAAGAATATATGATGCAAATGTGAATGGTAGAAGAAGTCGGGGACGCCCGAGGAAGACATGGCACGATCAAGTAAATCAGATACTTGAGACGGGCCATGTCAAAAGTCAGAATAATAGAAGAGTATGTATGAGACGATGTATGAATGTGAGTGAGGCAAAGAGTGTGTGCCAAGACCGAGTTGTTTGGCGGTCCGTCCTCTCTGCCTACCCCTGCGGGGAAACGGCGTGATGGTTAGTTAGTTTTTTTTTTTTTAGTAGAGATATCAAAAATGGTAAGCCAAACGCAAGGCAATTGCATTTGTCTTCGATTTCGTAGTTTTGGGTTTTAGTAGGTACCAGAGTCGTGTCCTACTAGTAAGTAAATTGGATTTAAAAAGCGCCAAAATGCCCTCGTGTGTGTTGGTAAACACTAGTAAAAGCCAAGGAATAATATTTTATTCGTAAATACACGCAAATTATATATAATTATAAAAAAATACATTTATTTCGATTGTTTCCCGAAGATTTTTTAATGCCATTAGAGAAAGTGAACAATAGAGTATAAGGACAACCTATTTATTTATTTATTTATTTATTATTTATTATTAGTTTCAATAGCAAGGTTTGTACATGTATGTATAATGTATAGTATAAGTATAGATTATTTTTTTTTATGACAGTAGGTCGTCTCATAGATCATTCCGTATTCGTCTTAGTGTAATCGAGTAAGCGTATCTTGGCATCTCAATCACACCCGTGATGCAGAATGTAGTATTCGGAGCAATATGAAAGCGCCGCCCGGTCCTTCATCTATGTCATTCATACACACACATTCTTTGAATTTTTTTTAACATTAGGTCCACATAGGAGGCCATGAGGAAAATAATTCTCCTTAGGTCCTATGTCATCTTTGGGGATGCTGTTTGGAGGATATTTTTAGGGAGGGAAGGATAGGAAGTTCTGGGAAGGAAAAGGGTATAAGGGATAGGTAGGAATCTGAGGGTCAGTCTGTCCATGAGTGACGGACGTATGCATCCAACCCTCCCACTGCGGTGAAACGCGATGCTCCGAGAGAGTACGGCTGTAGAAGTCAAAGGGACTCCTCCAACCATTCTCTCCCGATCCGGCCTGTCAGGCAGTTGGTAGGCAGACGCATCCACCGCCAAGATAAGGACAAACCTCACCCCATGAACGCGGGCACCCCTGCTAAGTTATCAAACGTAGCGAACCACTTGGTGTGACCTACGGCAGAGGTGTTGGTTATCCAAAAAATGATTCCCGGGGCCCGAACCCGTCTCCCAAATTGGAATTTATCAAATGCGTCCATTTTATCAAATGTTTTGCTCATACAAACAGTAATAATGGTGGAAATTTTGGATTTTTTAAATATAATTATGTTTATATTAACTTCTGGTGTAGTGTGCGTAAAAATAATTTTGTATGTTACAATAAACTTGTAATAGTAACTTTAAAAAATTGAATAAAACAATAATAATAATAAAAATGTTTAAATTGTCAACATTCTTAGTTCCTACAGTATTTGAAGACTTAAATACTGAACAATAAATAAACAAAACTAACGCGTAAATAAATAAATTCACTACATGCTCAAGGTCTGAAAGAAACTTCCTAGTAGGCAAGTAATGAAAATTATAACAGCTATCTGTCAAATCAGTCTTATTTTTTATCAGGCTTAAGTATTTAAAAAGGTGGCATAACTCGGTGATAAGTCGGCTGATAAGAATAGGTGCACGTGGCGGTTGGAAAAGGCGGGAAACCTTATCTGGCAAAAAGGCGCCAAACCAATCTCGCCAAGCAGGCGGCGGGCGTCTCCGTAGAATTACGATACGTACAACTCATATAAAAAACGCTAGTATACTACGAATGTAAACGTGTCGGTGTTTGTAAGCAATGTGGCCATTTTCCGCAAACTTTGTGTTGACATTTGCACTATTTGCAGTACACTTCTTTATTAGAAAGGGAAGTTACGAATGCGTTTCCGATGTCATAAATATATCGTTTCGAATTTTCCTCGAATAATAAACGTTTTTATTTTTATTATTAATATTTTTTATTAAAAGAAAACAAATCACATTATAAAACATCGTTTATTTAATCAAAATTATCAACATGTTTCAAAACCAGTGGTTCTTTGTCAGAATAAAATTTAAATTGAATCAATACGTGGTGTTTTACAAAGTGATTCGTTTTCAGTTATTATTTTTAATCATTGAAAAGTATATTAGCAACTCTCGACGAAAATTTGAAAAAAAAAATTAGAAAAAGATAGGTCGAAAATAAAAATAACTTCCAAAAATAAAAATAAATAAAACATTCACCGTTGACTTGCAGAAAAGTCAGTAGATATCGCACATTAAAATAAAAATTGATATATTTATCCAAGACACTGCTGATTTTGCTTTTAGTTCGTGTAGAACCTTATAGACCGGGAGGCGAGATAGGTAAACCCTACGTCATCGACTACACGGCTGAAACTACTTTTAAGTGATAATGGGCATTTAGAAAACCTTAAAAAAGCTGGTCTGCCGGTGCGCCTCTTGGCAGGAGCCGCGCAGTCATGGAAATAGTCAGCGATTTTTTTGGTCAAAATTACGTTATCGACTACACGAACGGGAATGGTCTCATATGATAAAGGTCGATTAGAAAATGAGCAAAAAGCAGGTCTGCCAACCGGCAGCCTGGCAAGTTAGGAGGCAGCCGGCGTCAAAGTGGGGAAAAAATTGGTCGATTTTACGTCATCGACTACACGAATGAAACCAATGAATAACTATAGTACAGTTTTTCGTTAGTTTCGATCTTAAATTCGATGTAATCGATGCAGCAGGGCACGCGAAACCGATATGAAACGGACGGGGTTCGGAAATTTCCGTCGTTTTTCGGACGAACGCAGCTCTTACGGCGACGGTGGGTTGGTTGTTCGAACTTCCAACTACTATGGACTATTAGGCAATCTTAAAAGGACTATTCTTATTATAAATTTGTACAAAAATATTAACACGCGACAGCGGTGAGGGGCACCGCGGCAGGTTTAGTAAGTGGTTTGGCGTCTAAAGGCTCGCCTGACGGATGGGTACACTGGGAACTCTTAAATTTTTTTTTTTAATATTTATCGCTTATTTTTTTAAAATATGGCATTCAAAGTTTTTAAAAATATAGTGAAATAAAAATTATAATAAAGATAAACGAAAAATTAAAAAAAAAAAAAAAACTCGTACACATAAATTTGCCAGGCTGCTGGTCGGCAGACCGCGAAATTCTTATATGGAATAATCTGGACTATAGTTATACATTGGTTTCATTCGTGTAGTCGATGACGTAAAATCGACCAATTTTTTCCCCACTTTGACGCCGGCTGCCTCCGAACTTGCCAGTCTGCCTGTTGGCAGACCTGCTTTTTTCTCATTTTCTAATCGACTTTATCATATGAGACCATTCCCGTTCGTGTAATCGATGACGTTATTTTGACAAAAAAAATCGCTGACTATTTCCATGACTGCGCGGCTCCTGCCAAGAGGCGCACCGGCAGACCAGCTTTTTTAAGGTTTTCTAAATGCTCATTATCACTTAAAAGTAGTTTCATCCGTGTAGTCGATGACGTAGGGTTTACCTATCTCGCCTCCCGGTCTATTAGTGCAATTAACCTAAGCAATCATAGTGCAACTAATAAAAATATGCGTAAAGAATATGAAGATAATGTTGGTAGTTTTTAGTTGAGAAGCGAAGGGGCTAGGGTCCAATTAGCTCAGTGGTTAGCAGAGCCCCGGCAAGGCTAAGATCCTGAATTCAATTCATTTATGCGACCGTGTTTTTTTTAAATTTTCTTGTTCCAAATAATCGTTCGAGAGTCGCTAATATTGTCTTCAATGATGAAATATGACAATTTGAGGTTTTACTCCAAAAATAAATAAAAAACATATTATTTACTCGTATATCGAAATTTTCAGGTCAAAAGCTAATTCTCAAATTACTTCGGATAGCCAACCAAGTATGCAGTGTAAAAACGGGAATAGAAGCTAATATTAATTCATACAAGCATATATTTACGAATAACGACAATTTGGGAGGCGGGTATAGGTACCGCCGCCCCGGGAATCAATTATTGGACAACAAACACCCCTGCCACAGGTCACCCCAAGTGTTTCGCTACGTTTGGTGACTTAGCAGGGGTGCCCGGGTTCATGGGATGAGGTTTGTCTAGATCTTTGTGGCGGATTTTTGCCCAACCACTGCGTGGCGGGCTGGATCGGAGGAGACTGATTGAGGGAGGCCTTTTGACCTCTCCAGCCGGATTCTCCCGACCCTTCGCCTTGCACCGCAGTGTGAGGAATAGATTCATACGTCCGTCACTCCTGGCCACACTGACCCCTAGATTCCTACCCACCCCTCATACCCTTTTCCTTCCCATATCTTCTTCTCCTTCCTTTCCACTAAAAAACCCTCCACTCAGCATCCTCAAAGATGACATAGGCTCCTAGGGAAATTGTTTTCCTCGGTGCCTCCCGTGTGGAGCAAATGTAAAAAAAAATCTTCGAAGTCATTATCAAACCACTTTTTGCATTATCACTACAGTCATTGCTACTATAATCTGTAATGCCATATTTCCCAAATCTATTGTAAACTTATGGTATTGCAATGTTCGGTCTAGCCAATTTTCAAATATATTCATATTCTAAAATTAAACAAAAGCAAACACGGATAGTGTTGAAAGATCGCTTAGGAAAGTCTCACGTAGTTTTTCCTGGCATCCGATATCGAACAGTTTCATTGGTGTAGGGAACACATCCAAAAGCATGACATGTTCGCTGTTCAACCTGTGCCAACAATCACCCTCTTTTTATTAAGTTAATGAGCTTAAGCTTCGTAGGCCTATTAATTCAAACTAAACGAAGCAAACGAGTTGGTAATCCTATTAGTTACATTGTAATACTACTGGCTGGGTCAGAGGAAACTTTCATAGAAGCATCCATTACAATTTTAATTCGGTGTTCATCAAGGTTCGTAGTAAGTGCATTGTTAAATACATTTTCTACGGATCCTGAGTGTTCATGTTCCAAATTTAATTTCACTCCGTACGAATAATATAACAATACAAATACAAGATGATTCCGTCTGAATTCCAATGACGTTTAGGATTTAATGTTAAAAGTGTCAAGACTGAATTGTTAGACAGTTGTTTGTGTGAACATTGAAAAATTTCCCCGATCGAGAAAAGTATAACTTCACCTCCAGATATCCCGACTGGAGAACAATCAATTAATGATAAAATAATAATTAATTATTGTGTTTGACCGATTTACGCCTAAGACTCCTAAAATCCGGGTAATCTTACGTTCACGAAGTGTTATCACACTAATTATACATAAAAATAGCACTTGAGAAATCGTCTTAAGATTCCGAATATGTGTCAGTAGGATTGAAGATACCGGGCGAATGCTTAATCAAAATTATCAAATATTTGCTGACAAATATGTAGATAGGAATAAAATATTATTTTTTCTTACATATTGAATTATAACAGATATGAAGACAGTCGTTATCAACACGAGTAGTACGTTGGTTAACCGCACCCCAAACACATATGATAAAATCTCCATACCAACAAACCAAAGAAAAAATCGTTCATTCCTGTGGTTTTTATTGTCAACAAGAAAATTAGTTTTTGTTTTCTAAATTTCCTTAAGTAGCGACCGAGTTTGTAAGGAGTATCACCGTAGATTTTCCAGTATTATAATTTCCACACACAGCTATAAAAGATCATGTGTCTTGGCGTATTTTGGCATATCGCTCGCCGTAAATTCCCAACGGGAATATATGGCGATATACTGAAATAGGCCAAGCTAAATGATCTTTTATCTTTTATAGGTGTGGTAGCACAGGTCTCAAACGAAAATCGGAACAAATAATTCCCGAAGAAAATAATTCCCCTTTTGTGATATTTGGGGATGCTGTGTGGAGGGTATTTTTAGGAAAGGAATGGAGAGGATCTTCTGGAAACGAAAAAGGTATGAGGGGTGGGTAGAAATCTGGGGTTCAGTGTGTCCAGAAGTGCAGTTGTGCAGTGCACTGCAGTGCAAGGTGATGTTCAGAGAGAGCCCTACTGGAGAAGTCAAAAGGTCTCCCTCTACCAGTCTCTCCCGATCTTGCCTGCCACGCAATTGGTAGCTTACGTATCCGCCGCCAAGACCGAATAAAAATCACCCCACGAAACCGGGCATCCATGCTAAATCTATCTATGGCAGAGGTGTTGATTATCAAATAAAGGGTTCTCGGGGCGGTGGTACCCCCCCCCCCAACCCGCGTCCCAAATCTAAGCTTCAAATTACAACCTAAGACACATTTTTCTAACGATCTCCTTGTAGCTGAATACCTTATACAATAATATACATCTTATCTTTTTATTACTTATAAAGAATTTATCGAACACAAAATAGAAAAATATAAAAATCATATAAATATTTACGTCAGGGTAGCAAAACAACATCTTTCGCAATTCGAGCTTAGATCATCGATAAAATCTTAGAATTAATAATACTTTACAAGAATATCGTCGTTAGTGTGAAGGGCGGTTAGAATAACGTAAATATCGTTAAAAAAACCGCTCTTAATGTTGGCTTTTATCAAAACCTTTGAAAAAATACTAAAAATAATATAGATGTTATATTCAGAGAAATCAGAAAACAGTAATGATCCTTGCAAAAACATCCACGTTCTTTCCACGGGTCGTTCAACGTGACACAACAAACAATTCTAATATCCACCTTACTTCCTAGGGGACTATTAATAAACGAACGAAGCAAATGCAACGTGATATTCAAATAGCTACTCGGTTGAGTAATGCAGGTAAACAATACATTGTTTATTTTAGTATTCCCAGCGAAAATTTGTTACGAATGGCACTCCCCGCACGATAAAACAAAATTGAAAATTTAATGAAAAATACACAACAACAAAAATCATAACACTCCAGTGACGGGCAACAGGGGTTGAAATATTTTTGATACATAAGTCCGCGTTTGTTCTTCCGGTGTATCTATGAAAGTTGCTTCAATGGCTTATTGAATGAGAGCATTTAATATTACCGTGACGATCCATGATTACGGTACCGTGACGGCACAAAAAAGGTATTAAACATGCGTTCCTTATCACTTATCACGATAATGCTGGAACTCTTTCTTACACGTTAAATAATGGTGATACAAAAGATGAGTCACACAATGGAAGTTTGTCTGTTTCCTCAAAAGTATTATGGCGTTTAATTTTCTTTATACGTATGAGGGAGATGTATGATAATGATTGTACTTTTCTATTTGGGGGGGCGGGGTTGCAGACATACGTTTACCGTTTGTCTCATTTTCGACTATTATAATTTAGTGTATAAGAAAGAGCTGCAGCATTACATATTCAAGAACAAAAGCAAAATTTATTATCAGCGCATTGAAATTTGACGTTTTTTAATTTCTGAAATTCACTCACATTTCAATACTATCCTTGTAACTCTATTCCATATTTTCAAAATTATTTTCACGGCTAGTAGTATTTAAATTTAAACCTTGCATCCCTACCTAGGGATGCAAGGTTTTTAAAAATATCGATATCGAATTAAGTCGATGTTGATATATCGATATATCGGTCACAATTGGTAGACACAGGACAAAATCGACCACACACAGACCAAAAACAACACTCACCTACCACAGATTAGTGTAGAGAACAGAATCATTTTTTTTAGACAGTCATTGTTGCCAGTAATAGCATTTTACCCGATTTTGTGGGTATTTTAATTTGGGCGGGTTTTTCGATATTTCGATACGATTTTTGAGTTTTTCGATATTGACATATCGATAACGGCGTAACGTCGATATTGATAAATATCGATATTTTTAAGGGTAGATATATCGATATTTATCGGTTTTCCGATATATCGTTTCATCCCTAATTGTAGGGGTCTATGGAGACGTCACGGTGCGGTGTGTGGGAGAGATGCAAGAAAATTATTACTTTTTCCTTTGTAGAAACAATGTTTATCTCTTCTTTTGTCTCGCCGTTATTTAAACTGTATGTAAGAGCTGCAGCATTATCGCGATAAGGAACATATGTTTATTGCCGTTTTTGTGCCGTCACGGTACCGTAATCGTGGGACGTCACGGTAACACTAAAAGCGCCTATTTTCAAAAACTTTACGGTACGGCTACCTACTAATAATAATATATCTTTCGGCATTGTAAAAAATAAGTTTTAATATTTTAGAATTAGCTTACCTGAGAATCTTCCTTCTGTTGTTGGGGTGAAGTCTCTCCGCCATCTCAGGATCCACTTCGCGCAACTTCTTTCGCAGATATTCCGAGCTCATCTTGCTATCATCACTGAAATCTTCCCAATCGTCATGAGAACTTTCCTCCTTCACCAAATCATCACAACACCCCTCCTTTGTCTTCGATGCTTCATCCCGGCAATCCCCCGCATTGATCGAGGAGTTAGTACTTTCACGAGGGGTAATTTCTTCGCATTTTTGCAAAGCCGTCATTTGCAAGGACGTGTTCGGGGTATCAAGTTTTATTTTCTTGTACGTGGATTTTTCCAGGTCCCTGTCGTGAATAAGCTGCATGGGATCTGAGTCGGTTACATCTTCAACCAGAATCTTCCACAGGATAGACTCGATGTAATAACTGGTACCTCCAGCAACTATTGGATACTTTTTACGGCCAATTAAATCGTCAATCTGGTTATATATTAGTTAAGAAAACTTCATATAATATATTATTTGATGAAAGTCAAAAGGTTTGTGAATGGATTTCAGCACCACGATACTTGGTCTATTTCTGCTATTCAATCATTCCTACCAATTGCGTTATATTAAACTTAACCTAAGTTAAACTTCACATTTTCAACCGTAAAGGCATATTTTTTCGCTTTTCGGATTAACTCATGTATGTAGGTCTCATAGAAAACGTTGTGCCTCCCTTACTATCTTAGTGAGAAATATTATTTAAACGTTGTTAGAAAGAGAAAACACCACGCTTTATATTCAAATCTAAAAATTAAGCACAAAATAAGTAAAACGTTTGTACACCTTTATGAAACCAAAGTTTGTTTCGTATCGCAACTTGAAAATAAATTATGAAACTTTGGGAATTTTTAATTAATTATTTTAACATGATAGGACAAAGAAAGTGATGCGACTATAAAGTTTATAATACATTTTTCTTAAAAATATGAAAGCGTTTTTTTTATTTCTTTTAGTTATCAGTTATCAGTGATTTAAGTTTAAAAAAAAGTGAGATGAGCCATTTTCAAAACTTTTTTATGTTTCGTACGAAATTTTTATATTTCAAAAATTCTATGTTTATTTTGAAATATTAAATTTCACAGCCTATTTTATCACCTTTGAAAATCAGTTTTAGTGTTTGGATGCATTCAGAAATATTCCTTTTATATGAATACTATTGCAAAGCGGAAATATTTTGACCCTCTGACAAAATATGGCCGAGGGGTTAGGAACGTTAAAAAATACCAAAATATATAAGTTCATACCCACATACATACGATATACGTGACTTCAAAATGCTAATAGAGAAATAAGGTAGTTTGAAAACAAATAAAAGAAGGAAATTCTTTCAAAACATTTATATATTAACATAAATATTAAGAGAGAAAAGCCAACAATATTAACTTATGAATAAAAATGACACGATCTAATATAATTTTACCAAAAGCACAACCACAAAAAAATATTAAGGCGGAGCGTGGATCACTCACACTCACAACACTCTACATTTTCACTTCTGTGAAATTAAATCACAAATGTGACGAGGGGTTGTACGTGCTGAAAAAAAAACTAATTTCTGAAAGCTCTCAATTATTTTATCATGTAATATATACAAAAGTTCCATATATATATGACCAAATTAAAAACGACGTTTGATATTTATACTTTGTTTTTTTTTTTTTAATTATGCTCTGACTGTTACATTAATAAAATAAAAAAACGGAATAAATTAAAAATACTAATTTCGGTGGTGTGTCTGTCACTGTGTCTGTAACTCGGTTTCAACGAACTCTAGAACTGGGATTTCCTTTGAGTTTCAAAATTTGTTTATGGAAACGATTCAGTCAAACAATAAAGTTCTTACCAAGAACAGGTTTATTCATTAATAATCCTATGTAATGTGAATTTCTTTTGATAAAAGTTGACGTCGTAATTTTTCAAGTTTATTATCAGTGTTCATTAGAACGAAAAATTTCTAATTGTCTCTAAAATTAACGACGTTTCTTTTTGAAAGTCCGGAAAATGATCTCGAAGAATTTTTTTTTTTTTCAATAAATGCTTTAGGTTTCACATTTATTGCAATTAGAAAATTACGTGATTTATCAAAAGTCTATGCGAGTTTATTAATAAAAATGATTTTAAACATAATAATGATACATTAAATTAAAAGGAAAGACTTAAAAAAAAACATTTTTTCATCCTAGAATCTAGGTCAATACGATACCTAATTCAAATTTTTATTTTCTGTCATAAAAAAGCAATAGTGGAAAGTTCGAAAATTTAGTGACTAAAATCTGTTCGTCTTTTCGTCGTAAACGACGTGTGCACAACAGCACAGTCAAATGAAACAGCTCATCTACCTTTCTTATTAATAAGGTTGGCCGTAGACTTTTAAATAAAGTATTGTAGGTAAATAATATTTTGTATTAATTTATTTTATAGCAGGGATAATAATTGAATAAATAAATCTACAATAGTTGGCACACGAATTCGTAGTAACTACCACAAAAAACAATGCTTGGTGTAACTCTAAGTGACCAGCACAGATATGGGGGTTCCATGGAAGCCTCTCAAAAACTGGTAGTGCTGTATACTGTATAGGGCCCGAGGATACTTTAATAGTACACAAGTGCTAACAGTATACAAATCACAAGTGCGCCCCATGCCATTTGGCAGCCAACTCTGGTCTGGAGCCCCAAAATACCTGAAAAAAACGGATTGCAATCTTTAAAGTACAGGCGTGGAAATCCTTGTTCTACCGGTATTTCAATGGACGATGCTTCGAGGAACTAGCATCATTTATCCCTTTGACACGCCAAACGCGTGCCCAACATACACGGTTGACATTTGTCGCATGAGAACGGGTCGCTTCAGCGACTCGTTCTTGTGTTCAAAAGCTCGGCTGGGGAACGATTTGCCGGCCTTTGTGTTTCCTCCTTCCTACAACATGGGTCTCTTCAAGGTCAATGTTCATTCCTTCCTTTTCTTAAAAAGACCCCCCATACAGCATCTCAGATGACATAGGCCCTGAGAGAAATTATTTTACTCAGGGCCTCCTGTGTGGAGTTAACAATAATAATAATAATAATTGGATAATTTATAAAGCGCCGTTTTTGTGAAAAATCACCTCAAGGGTGCTGTACAATTTATTAGGAATGCTTAGGTTCTAACTAATTTTACTATTTACAAATGGATACAGAAACATACTTACTGAGTTAATGTAAAAAAAGGCTTTAATCATTTTGAAGGAAAAAACCTACACATTTCTTTCGTTGTGTAATGAGTTGAGAAACATTATTTATGTACAGCGTACAGAGAGATAGCTGATTGAGAGGGGTTGAATATTTCAGCGGAAACCAAGACGTGATGCGACTAGCGAAATAACCAAAAGAACAAACATTTCCGGCTTTCCGCGTAGGAGCTGGGAAGTCCCAAACACAATGGAATTTTGGCGATCAATTAAATTGATTCTTACAAAGTTTTTTACAAACCGTAATTAATACGGGTAGGCTTTTTCGAAACTCATTAATTTACGGAAGAAACGCCTTTAAAACAATTAATTTTATGGGTACTTACAACACCCGTAATTTTTTTTTTTTTGTACACAAATATTTATATTTTTTTTACATTAGTTCCACACAGGAGGCCTAAGGAAAATCATTCCCCTCAGAGCCTATGTCACCTTTGGGGATGCTGTGTGGAGAATCTCTTTAGAAAATGAAGGAAAGGAAGTTCTAGGAAGAAAAAGGGTATTAGGGTGGGTGGGAATCTGGGGATCAGTGTCCAGGAGTGAGGGATGTATGAATCCATCCCTCCCACTGCGGTGCAGGGCGTGAGAGTACTTCTGGAGAATTCAAAGAGACTCCCTCAACCATGCAGCTGGTGAGCAGACGTATCCTCCGCCAAGATCCGGACAAACCTCACCCCACGAACCCGGAAACCCCTGCTAAGTCACCAAACGAGACTTGAGGTGACCTATGGCAGAGGTGTTGGATTTCCAATAAATGGTTTCCGGGCGGCGGTACACATACCCGCATCCCAAATTGAAGACATGTTAAAAAATTAACTTTATTTAACTCCACCATTTATTAATACTTGATTCTCTTAACTTTTTACTCTAGTAAAACAATTCGTAGCCTATATTCATCGAAAAAACTTAAATAATTATAACTATGGTTTGTACAAGATAGCACATATTGATGGATGATAACATATTAGTTTAAAGGATACGATAGCCACAGCTTTGTTGCGGAAATCCAGGGCAGTATACGTCTGGTGTGGTAGCACATAATCGAGGCAGTGATGGGGAACCAAGGCTCTCTCCTGGGGGGTTGCTTTGGCGCTCACAATGTCCAAACCCTTATAGATCTGGAACAATTAAATTTTACAATTAGAAACTCTGATATTAAAAAAAATCATAATCAAACCAGAAGTAAAGACATATTTAGATCTTCACAAAACGACTATTTGACTTCGGGTTTAATAACTACGCATTAGGAATTTGAAACACCAATGAGCTTGCGAAAAAGTTTGACAAAACCTTCAAAAAAGTTTGACCCTCAGGAAGTGGTCGAGAAATTCATCAACTTAAGGGTATAACAGAATGCACAGGCAATTGCTTAAAGTAAACTGCCCATAATAATTTAAGACCCCTATTATTGGAGTTGCCTAATTGAAATAAGGGTAACTTTAAAAAGGGGAATGCTGTTGTCTGGGGTGTGTATATCTATTTTCAATACGAATCAGCTATTTACATTACTGATAAAGACAAATAATATGTCACGTAAGCTTTTTTTACTTCTCAATATCCTCATTTAAATGTTTTTTAAAACTTCATTTTTTTGGTTTGACTAATGTTTGAACCTTCCTATCCAGTGATCGGAACCGCTACCAACTCTATTTTAAAATGTCTTTTAATATATTTATATTTTTGATTTGACTGAGGTTCGAACCTACCTGCCAATCAACCGCGGTACATACCAGGCCAAATCCGGGGTTGTATTTATGTCGTATATTACCTAGGTGCTTTAACATCGTCGAATTTCAGAAAAAATTCCAATGTGTCCGCCATTGCCAACAGAAGTTAATAGAGTGTATTGTAATCGACAACGTTCGAGTTTTAGTTCGATCAGATATCGGGAAGAGAAAGTTAAATTCAAATAGTTGTATTTAAAATATAGATATTTATAAACAAAATTATTTCTCTATCCGAAAAGCTTATAAGATTTTACTCTTAGATTCACGGTATGAGAATGAAACCAATTCAAACATCAAGAGTATCATTAATAAATATTGCTATAATTAATAATAAAAGATTGCATCAATTAGATTCTCATATTCGTATTTCCATAATATTTTTTAAAAATTAACTTCACACAGGAAGCCCGGAGGAAAATGATTTCCCTCCGGGCCTGTATTTTTGAGGAGAGGAAGGAATTAACATTGGTCTTTAATAGACCCATGTTGTAGGAAGGATGAAGAACAGAGGCCGGCAAATCGTTCCACTCAAGCTGTTGATCTCAAAAACGAATCGAAGAACCGACCCGTTCTCACGTGACAAATGTCAACCGTGTATATATGTTGGGCAAACTAATTGGCTTAACTACGCTGTTGCTTAACGTGGTGACTTAAACTGAGCCGCAAAGCTCTTGGAAATGCGAGCTTAAATCCACCAAAGCACAGTAGTGCACTGCTTGGCCTAGGACTGGCACTATTTGAACAGGCGGCATTATCTCACGCATAAATCCAATGATTTGCTAATGCATATACTTAAGCCACGGGAGTATGAGACCTTTATCCGTACAATCATTATGTTCGTGGGCGGAGCGGCAGTGATAAGTCACCGCAAATGCGTCAAATGCACAAACTTGATACCGTTTGATAACCGGCAATCTAATTTAATCAAATTGTCGGTTAAGTCATAGGATTATTTGATTTCATTAAATCAGGTCGTATTCTCTTTATAACAGCACTTGGTAATCTGTTGTCACGAGTAAAAGCAGCTAAACCTATGCACGGATGTGTCCTTGTGAATCATTTTTAAGAAAAACTTTGCAAATTTGTTTCTTGGATCGTTACTGACAAACACAATACGAAAGAAACATTAATTTGACGTAAAAAAGATACTTAATAACCTAATTCAGCTCTTAAGATTGCGCGTAGGTCCCAAAGACTGCGATGGGCCTCAAGATAGGATGCCAAAATAATGATCCAAGTGTGAGCCTCTGTGGAAGCGACAGTAGCAGATTTAGGATGAAGTAGAGACTGCGTGGAATACGATTGGAGAAGGACGGGGTGGACCGAGGAATGGAGACGAATGATGAGGGGCCGTAGACAATGGAGAGCATTTGGGGAATAGACCAAACCTCACCCTGAAATGTAGTGCCGCAATGATGATGAAAGAAACCCACATCCCCGGAAAAGCAAAAGTCAAAATACAAAGCGCAAATGTACAATTGAGAATACAACTTAGAAGTAATTTAGAATACAATTCCACTATTTGGGCCCCATACTATGTAGCACATCAAATAAAAATTGAGGAAGTTCAACATTAATTTTTAAGGTTCATTAATTTCAAACTCTCCATACCTATTGAACAAATTAATTATGTTAACTTAATGCAAATACTTAATGTAACTTACTTAACGTAGCGAAAACATAGAGTGTACGTAAAAAAGACATTAAATTATGGCTAAGTAAACATTAAGATGAGGAAATAATTATAATTATGCACTAACCCCAACGCAACCTGCAGACAACAAACATGAATACTTTTTATTTTATTTATTGTTTATTTTGTGAAAATCAACAAAAGATGAAGCAATCATGATCAGTACCCTTGCAACAACATACAGTCCGCCTCGGAACAGGAATACCTAGTGAGGAGGACTGTGAACAAACTGTTTTACCACGTATATTTTTATATTGTCAATAAATAAAAAAATAAAAATTAACATATAAATCAGTGAAATTAAATATAATAAAATTAGTCCATCGGGGAGGTCGCCGCATCATCCGCATCCATTTCTCATTGGTTGAGAGTTTAGCCACTCGGATGCAGCCAGTAATGATAGTTGACTTCCGTGTCCTGTCCCAGAAGCTGGGTCGTTGGTGGCGAAGTAAGACGGGGAATGAGAGCACCCTCCCACCTGCGAACATCGTGGAAGCACTGCAGAACCTTGTTGCTTAAGTTGCCTGTATGCATTGTTGTAGCACAGCTTCTCCCATTATGCTGCTGGGACCCAATGGTGCAGTATGTCCGTAAAGTCATTTCCATTCATCGTCTCTAGTGGAGGAACAACCTCCTGAGCATCCCGGCTAATATATTAAATGGTCTTCTTTGTCGTTCCATTTTTATTTATTTTTTAAAACCCCTACCTACCTAAAATTTATAATTCCTAGCTGGACAGTCAATTTTCAAGCATTATTTTTTACAATAATTGTCAGATGTGTATGAGAGAGCTAAATTAAAAGAAAAAACCTTTTTAAAGATGGAGCACAAGAAATCGAGTTCATTGGTTCAATTCTCAGGAAATTTCATCAAATGATCGAGGTAAATCAATAATTAATGCTTTGACCTGGTTGCGCTTTCTTAAATTAACTGATTGGCAGTTTTGAGTCAATATTTAAACAGTTTCGTTAAAATCTCGTCCGCCAGAAATAACAAAGGAGCTGAACCAGAAACGCGCCTTCGCAGGTTGCAGGAAATAACTTACATATTTATGTGTGCCACTTAATTAACCATTATTTGTTGAGCTTCGAGACAGAGCGATTAAAGAGTTGGCTCACTAAACGCATATCTAATTAAAATTTATGGTTTTTTTTATATTACCTTTCTACCTACTAATATTACCTTTCAAGAGTCCTTGAAATAGCTATTACCTTCTCTTTTCGTTTTCTTTTCAGTATTTTGGCAGTTGGAGTTACCATCGTATATTGATAATAACGCATAATAACATACAATTATATGTTTATGTAATTGTTTACTTGTTATGTTATTGTTTACATCCATAATAAAGAGAATGCAATCGCCAAGTTTATGAATGGATCAACAATTCGTAACATCTATTGCTGATTATTTTAATCAGAAACGTGTATCACGAACCTGATATTATATCGAATTTCCGGGAAATTTATTGTATTTAAATTATCAACAGAACAGTGAAAAATGTACCTTACAAAATATTGAAAACAATTAGGGTACAGATTATACAATAATATTACACAATCTGTAAACAAAAGATTATACAATCTACTAGTAATATATAATAATTTGCTAATACTTTAAGCAAAATACCCGATATTTTCCTATAACGAAAATATAAACAGCAAAAATAATTTTTAAAAACCATAAAAATTAACTATAACCACTAGTACATATCATTAAACTCGATATAAATAAAAGTGTATTCCCAAATAAACTCAAACTTGCATTGGTTCAATTCAATTTTTACGACCGGAATTCCTACAAACTATAGACCTTTTTCAAAATTATGGAAAAAAAATCGGAAAAAAAGACTAATCGACCATCTTACAAAATACAAAATTCTCTTGTCAAACCAGTATAGCTTCAGAGAAAGGCTAAGCACACATTCAGCTATTCTGGAATTAACGTCACATATAACGCGGAAGCCCTAGACAAAGGTGATAAATGTTTGGCAACATTTCTGGACTTAGCCAAGGCATTTGACACAAATCTCGTCAAATCCTTCTAGCTAGGCCACAAAAATCGGAATAAAGAATAAGGCATTTGAATGGTTCAAATCATATTTAACAGAGAGAAAGCAATGCGTTAAGTTACCATCACTTAAATCATCTCATCCAACCAGAATCAATTTAGGTGTACCACAGGGCAGTGTACTCGGTCCCCCACTCTTTCTCATATATATTAATGCAAATTGATGGCAATATAATCACCTTTGCCGATGATACTACCCTAGTACTAAAAATTAAAACATGGGAAGAAACATTTCAGAGAGCGGAACTAATATTGCAAAATATTAAACAATGGCTGGATGATAAACTACTCACGTTAAACATAACCAGCCTTACTAAAAAACCCCGTGAAAAATTTATTCAATTGACAAACGGCCGCGGATGTGAAAACCTTACTAATTAAAAAAAATGTTCATGAAAAGATATAACACTGCTTACACACCCAGAGGGGGTTGTTTACCTGCTATATACGACTGTTGTATTTATAAATTCTGAACGAAGTTTTGAATTTTTCCAACGTATTTTAAATGTCTTGTATATTTCTTATTTTTGAAGATGTCGTAAAATCATATCCCTTAATAGAAACTAGATAAGATTGCCTTTTAGATTTTTGTATTTGAAATGTACGATCGTGTTTGAAAATTGCAGTATTTTAAGCTTCAACATGAAAAAATTTGAAAAAAACAGCTGACTGTAAACATATTCTTTTAAATGGTCGAAACATTTAGGAAAATTCAAAATTTAAAAAAAAAGTCCTCTTATTTTATGAATTTAGAAGAAAACTGTCACTTCACTTTTTATCTCGTTCATACAACTAAAAATGATAAAAAAAATATAATAATAATTCCAAAACAATAACTGAAAAAATCTGACATCTTGGATTAATTTTTACGCAATTAATACGTTGATTTCTCGAATTTGTATTTATTTACATATGCGTAAGGCTTTTACATTATTAAATAATATTACTTTGATGGAAGTTTTATTAAATTCACTTGGAAAAGTCATTAAAAAAATAACATTTCAGAAATAACCTAAAACCTATCGTTAACGAAACTAAATCATCAACAAAACATTATTTTTTAAAAAGTAACGACAGCATTGGTAATTATGTTGAATTACACTAATATCACAGTGAATTGATCATTTAAGCGAAAATTATCTTCAAAAATATAAAATGAACTGCGAGTACAATTCAACATTGTCAAACATTAAGTTTTACCGCGAAGCTATAAAACAAGATGGCAGCGGCGCCTGCGCAGATCTATGTGAGATTCAAGGTGACCAACATAAAAATCATAAAACACGTGATTTTGTTATTAGTAAAGATGTAAATATGGTGTTGCCCGCGCAAGCAACAAATATGCAGTTTAACGATCGTTAAAGCGTTTTGTTATTAGTAAGGCTGAACGTGTTTAAATCTATCAATGAAATGGCTCCACCCTATATCTCTGAACTATGCATTCCGGAAAATATCTGTCTAAGGCAGTCAAATCTTAGATCAGCGACATCTTCTGCAATTGGAAGGTTGAAAGAACCTAAGCGAAATCCGAACACTAAGTTTGGTGATCGTGCATTCGCAGTATCCGGTCCTGAAGCTTGGAATAAACTTCCTATGGAATTGAGATGCATAACCAACTCAGCGGAATTTAGATCCAAACTGAAAACTCACTTTTTTCCGATACTCATTTCCATAAATTCATTATTCTATTTAAATTTTTCAATTTTTAATAGTTTTTTTTTTCTTTTCCCTTTGTTTGTAGTTAACTCAATATGTTTAATGTTGAGCGATGAATCACCTTAATGTGGTAAAGATTGACTATTAATTTTATTAATTTATTTAAAATATCTATACCTTCCCGTAAATCCAGTTAACCCATTAAGATCATTTTTGCACCTGTGTTCTCGAATTTTAATATTATGTAAAAACTTCCTACTTCTTCTGGCGCTAATCTTAATTGTAAATATTAAGTCACCAGTTTTAGGTCAGAATATATATGTCTCAGTCATAAGTCACTAGCTATAAGTCTTAGATGTAAGTCACTAGTTATAATTGTAAATCTTAGTTGTAAGCCAGTAATATAAGTAGCTATAAGTCTTAGATGTAAGTCACTAGTTGTAATTGTAAATCTTAGTTATAAGCCAGTAATATTAATTATTTTATATATTGATTTGTACAGCGCCCTTGAGATGATTTTCCACGAAAACGGCGCTAAATAAATTAGCCAATTATTATTATAACTAAAACGAAATATCTCGATAGCTGACTTTTTTTGGAATTTTTTCTCTCAGTATTACGGTACATACCTACCTAACTACCTGAAGAAAGTTTTGAAAAATTATTTTCATTGAAATTGTGACGTTTCTTTGGACAAATTGTATCCTTTTTTTAAATAAAAAATATGTACAGTTTATAATTTTTAGGTTATGTAACGTGAATTTCTTGGTAGAGTGATAGTGAGTATACTTAATTACCTACTTTGGTTTTGATTTATTAAATTAGAGAAAAATTAGAAACATACTTTTATGGACGCGGGGTCTACTGTTCACAAAACTATTAGCTCCTACAATGTAATAACGATACGTAAAACCGAGAGTGATGATCCAGAGAAGGCCTTCATTATAGATAAACAATAACTGATTATGATATTTCATGCAAGACGTATGAGAATAAAGAGGACGATCATCAATGAAGCGCAGTTCACTGCTAATCACCACATCACTTCTTGTTTTGTTTATTAATTGAAATACAAATAAGTATAGAATTACCCGTGATAGATAGTTGCACGTTGCAGAATGTGTACTTAACTGTACCAAGAGATAAGTTCAAATTGGCAGAGTTGCAATAATCCAACCTCCGCTCCGCCTCCGGTTCACAGAACGGGCTGTGTGCTCTACGGGTGTTTGCATATTACCCCTGACCTTCATAATAATATAATAACGAACGACGTAAGTAAATTTGTATGGAAACAGGGAAATACGTAATGCCTATTGCTTGCTACATAGTCGGAACAAATAATCACAGTGGGGCTACGAGAAATCACCAAATTCTGATAAGGGTTGTTAATCGGACATCCCTATACCTTGATTTCATTATTTCGGCTTCCAAGAAGCGATTATGCAATGAGCAGCTCTTATTATCATAATATTATGTTTTTTTAAACAAATTAAATTCTAGCAATAAAAACATACAAATTTGTTACACACCACTTTAATATTATTTTATTCACACTCTACCAGTTTCGGAAGAACCCTTCCTTCGTCGTCCAGGGTATTAGAATAACCTACGATACAGAATATTGACAGACATATACAAAAATTTTAGGAGTGGGAGGTGAACAAAGGGGAAGGGGTAATTACGGGATTAGCGGCAAGAACAGAGAGGTTTACTGTAAATATGTCTAAAATAGGACTGAAAGAAAAATTAATTTGGTTATAAATATATAATACTATCTACAGTTATTGTTTACGGATTTTATAATTTGAAGTGCTTATCTATTTTATTTGTTTTTATTGATACGGTGAAGAATTTTAACAAATTCATATTTTTATTTTAAACTAGCTTTTTCCCGCGGCTTCGCTCGCATGGTGTAGAGGGGGTTCCCACTCCGCCTCCTCAACCTCCACCCCCCCCCCCCCCCCCGCCCCCCTCTCCATTCTCCCCTCCCACCTACTCCCTCCCCCCCCCCCCCCTCCCCCATCGCTCCCTCCTTCCCGCTTTCCATATATTCAATCCCAGTACATTCAGTTTTTAAATAGTCCGCGTGCCACCTTTTACAATTTTTATTCAAATTTCCATTTTTCATGTATATTAAATCTGGTACCTAACATAGGTATCTATTTAAAATATCCAAAATTCTTGATTCGATTCAAACTATTAGGGGGGTACCTACTTTAAATAAATTTAATTTATCAACTTAAAGATTTTCAAAAATAGAATCCGGATTTAACTGAGGAACTGTCAAACGTGCGATAGTCGTTAGGTTTTCTGAAATTATTCAATTTTCTGCGCAATTTTCTTAATTTTTCTCTCCGTAAGAACCATCCTCGTACTTCAAGAAATATTCTAAAAAAAGAATTAGTGAAATCGGTTCAGCTGCTCTCGAGATTTGCGCTTAGCAAAACATTTAACGATTCATTTTTATATATAAGAAGATTATGGCGAGCCAACTGCATTGCAGGTCGGTTTTTTGCTACGTCTGTCTCCAAAGAAATAGATTCTTCGAAATATACTATGTCTACGCAATTATTAAAAAGAATTTGCAATGAAATTCACGACCAGCTTCAGAATGAGGTCGTCAGGAGGGTCGCTGCGCCATTGAAACTTATTGATTATTCCTCCCAGCTTAAATCCTAGCAGTTTCAACGTGTCGACGCATTAACTATCCAATAGCCAAGGGGGGTTGAGGAGGTTCTAACCCCCCCCCCCCCCCCTCCCCCCGAAATCGTTACGAAAAATAATAGATTAACATTCGTGGAAAATACATCAATTATATTTGCACCACCTCAGGGTCGTGGTAAGTAGTACCCCTCCTTTCTTCCTTGCCCACCCCTACAGGATCTTAGGGTCGAACCCCGCTCTTGTAAAAGCTATAGCTGCGCCCTTGGCAATAGCCCTCACTTTTCAACAACACTACACAGATGTCACTATCTGTCCAAGACAAACATTTCAAATAGGCCAAGTTTACACGTGATGTGTAGAATCAATATCGCTAATAACATATTCATAACAGGTTGTATAATAACTATTTATAAATAAAGTACATCTATATATCTAAACATATACACGAGGCAAACAAACTGATGAGGTATGCGGAAAACTGTAGATTCTAAGAGAACATTATTAATTATTACCTAATTATGAAAACATATATATTGGCGTCGAAGTTCTAAGAAATGTGTACTAGTCCAAAGGAGAGGTCATAATTGAAGTCACCGTTCTAGTATCTTCCGTCTTTTAAGTTTTCATACAAGACGCTTGAGAAGGAATAGAACGATCGTCGATGATATTCGTACGAGCTCTCGCTGGTCTAGTAAACCAAAATATTAAAATTTTACATTAGCTCCACACAGGAGGCCCCGAGGAAAATATTTCTCGGCAGGGCCCATGTCATCTTTGGGGATGCTGTGTGGAGTATCTTTTTAGAAAAGAAACGAGAGTAAGTTCTGGGAAGTGAAAAGCTATGAGGGGTGGGGTAGGAATCTGGGGTTCAACGCGTTCGGGAGTAACGCACTTATGAATCCATCCCTCCACCTGCGGTACAGTGCGATGAGTCGAGAGAGTCCGGCTGAAGAGGTAAAGAGGTCTCCCTCAACCATTCTGCCCCGATCCGGCCCGCCACGCAGTAGGTCAAATAAATCAGCCACAAAAATGTTATTTAAGACCAACCTTATGGTTATTTATTTTTTTAACTCCTTTTAAGGGCTTTTAAATATTTTTATTTTTTTTTTATTTACACAAAAAGTAAATGTTTACAATAATACTATGTTACATGTCGTTCATCAGTTTTTGTGGTTACCCAATTAGTAGAGAAATGTTCTCGGGTCTTATTGAGAGCTAGTCTATGTACTTATTTTATATATTTAGAACTGCTTATAGATAATATGTTACAAAAATGAAAATAAAATACTGTAAGGTATTACAAAAAAATTGTACAATTAGAAAAATACATATAAGAAATATAATATTAACAAAATATTGGCAACAGATTATATCTGAAAATCATCGATACAAATAAGATAATCTGTTGCTTATCTGTAAAAATACAAAGCGAGTTTTTTTTTAAATTTAAGATAGTTTTTCTCACTTTTTGTTGCATTGGGTAATTCGTTATATAGCTTTGGGTCTTCATACTCATAATGATGTTGTGCAGCTGTCCTGTTGCATCTAGGTACATATATACGTTCCCAGATTTTCTAGGTCTTATACTTCGTGTTGAGGACACTTCAGATTCCTAAAATAGCGACATGTTTCTTAAATTTCATGTTACTTTCTATAGTGATCCCTAGATATTTGACATCTGTGGTTTTCTTAAGGATTTTACAATTATCGTTACATTCTCCTCCTTTACACGAACGACTGTGCACTATCACTCTAATATTGGAGTCAGTTACAGGATCAGTAAGGTAAAAAGGTATATATGATGTTTTTCTACATTAAGACTAAGTTATCATCAAACCATTCATTCAATATGTTAATGTCCGCATTCGCAGCTATATTCACTCCGGTCCATGTTATTCCTTCGATTATCATGACTGTGTCATCCGCATATGAGATGACACTTCCATTAAGAGGGAGACAGAACATGTCATTGACATATATAAGGAAAAGTATAGGCCCGATTACCGTGGCTTGTGGAATTCCATATTCAGAAGTCAAGGGTTCACTTAATGATTTATTTAGTTTAACGTATTGTTCTCCGTTTTTTAAGTAACTCTGGAACCAAGATAAAGCTTTGTCTTCCAGTCCAATTGTCTCTAGCTTAGCGATCAGTCTAGAATGCGACACACTATCAAAAGCCTTTTTTAGATCGATAAATATTCCCAGACACTTCCGACGTCTATCTAAATTCCCCATAATTAGAGAAGTCAATTTTGCAATGGCATCAGGAGTTCCTAGTTTAGGTCTAAATCCATATTGGTTAGAATGTTTGTTTTTCTTCTAGAAATAGGAAAAGTCTCTTTTTTACAATTATTTCAATTATTTTAGAAATGTTAGATGTCAGAGATATCGGCCGGTAGTTAGTCATTTCCTCGGGGTTGCCAGATTTAAAGATCGGACTAATTACAGTTTTTTTGTAATTATTTGGAAATCTTCCAACAGTAAAACTTAAATTAATGATATGCACGATAGGTATTATTAGAAAATCTTTAAGATTTTTTTATAGTTTCTACTGTTATTCCATCATATCCCGGCGCTGAGCCACCTCTCAGTGAACTAATTACATTTAAAACTTCCGGTTCCGAGGTGGGTTCAAGAAATTGTATTTTATTTATATCTATTAAATTTCTCTCAAAAGCCTCAGTGGTTTTGCTAGCAGCTAAAAGGTTAATTTGTTGTGCTAAATTTTTTCCAGCATTTGCAAAAAAAATATTAAATAAGTTCGCACATTGAGTCGGCTCATGCTTTCGTCCATAGAATTACCATTGTACGTCAGTTTATGTATTTCCGACCCTTTCCATTTCTTATCAATAATTTCATTCATTGTCGACCACATTTTTTGTATTATATTCTACTTGTGACATTTTTGTTTTATAATATTGTTCTTTAGTATTCCTTATTAAATTTGTAAGCATATTTCGATATTTGACACAGGTATTTTTTAATATATAATTGAAAGGATTTTTTTATAAATTATGAATAAACGTTGTTTTTCTCGCACAGATTTCACCAATCCAGGGCTAATCCATGGTTTTATTGGGCGGTACTTAGAAACTAACTTTTGTAACTTGGAAACGGTGCATGCCTCTATATGTTTTGTTAAAATTTCCTCTCTCTCTAAAATAACCCGGCTATCTAATACACATGCCCAGGATTCCTTAGGCATTTTTTCCCGAAGAAGCTCTTTATTTAACACTAATTTACGTTATTTGTTACTATCTGCCGGATCTGCCCTGATGATGGACACTGCAACGATGTCCGAAACGTTGGCTAAAGAAGGAGGTAGCGCAACACGGCATAACACCCCAAAAACAAATAACGAAAATGCTTTTGGCCGTGAAAATCTTAAAACTTATATAACACTAATTTAGTAAATTCTCTATTTTTTAATTGGTTAGTACACGTTATTGCATCATAATACAATAAGCACATATAGTGGTCTGTTATACCGGTTTTATATACAATAGGCTGAAATCTCTTAGTATGAAATATGAATAGTAAAGATATACAGTATTTATTGTACATAACTGAACTGCATAAGTAACAATATTTTATATTTGTTTAAAGATGTCCACTGATTTATTTACCTCCATTACTATTTTGGGCAAAGAGGAATACATATGGTTTTATTTTCTTACATTAACTCCATTTTACAATAACATTTATCTTAACAGACGGATTGCAATCTTTAGAGCACAGGCGTCGGGTGGGAATGCTATCCTTGTTCTACCGGTATTACAATGGAAGATGCTCCGAGGAACTAGCATCATTGATCCCTTCGGCACCGGTGCATAGTCGGGAAACACGCCAAACGCGTGCCCAACATTTGTACACGGTTGACATTTGTCACATGAGAACAGGTCGTTTCTTCGACTCGTTATTATGTTCAACAGCTCGACTGTGGAATGATTTGCCGGCCTCTGTGTTTCCTCCTTCCTACAACATGGGTCTCTTCAAGACAAATGTTCATTCCTTCCTCTCCTCAAAAAGACCCTCCACACAGCATCCCAGATGACATAGGCCCTGAGGGAAATTATTTTCCTCAGGGCCTCCTGTGTGGAGTTAATGTAAAAAAAAGGAGACCCTAAGGAAAATAGTTTCCTCCCTCATACAAAATTTTCAAGAGCATCTTCAAGACCCATGCTCACTCATTCCTCTCGTCAAAAAGACACTGCACGCACCATCCCCAAAGATGACACAGGCTGTGAGGAAGATTATTTTCAAGAGGAGCAGACAAATTATAAATCTGATAAATTAGAAAGAGGGTAAATATGAATTTGGGTACATATTATAATAGCCAAAAAATATTTTTAAATGACCCATTGTTAAACTTGTTCCCTTTGTAAATTACGCCCCATTACTTCCCCCTTCCTCTTCCCACTCCCACTTTTCCATTGACACTTAAAAGTCTATGTCTATTGTTGTAATTAGTTTTAAAATAACCCCAATGAAGTAAGCATTGTTTACGAACCACGTCGATTTTTTTAACACTGAACGGGAATAAACCTAAGGAATCTATTAATTTTGAATTAAAATAGTACAACAAAATAAGTTTCCTGTGTTTGAAGAAAAATAATTTAATCATAAAAAAAAAACAAAAAATATATCAAAACGAGACCGGTGATAATAGTAATGTATCGTGGCGCCCTTCGTCTTACAACGTGATTGAATTGTATAGAATTATTAATAGGCTAATCTGAACACAATACTCGCTAAGTTCGCACTCGAGGCAAGGACGCCACTATTCTTTATTTTTTGTTATTGTGTTATCGTTAATATACATAAATGATCATTAAACCATTATCTTTGTCAACAAAGATAGGTAAATCATAATATTATTTTATTTTTCAGTCTTTTAGTTTGATAATACAAAGTAGACACTTTTAGTGTATTTACCTTTGTGTGTATGTAACAAAAATATTTCAAGGTGACGGACAAGATTTAAAAATATATTTTGTTTTGACCAGATGCAGTTATCTAATAAGACCACGTGACTATTATGCCCCAACCATTGTTAAGAAATAGATAACACATCACTGATCAAATAGAATAAAAACAAACAATATAAGGTAAGAAGTGCAGAGACTATCGATTAATAAGCCTGATGAGTTATGTCCTTAAATTATTCCTTAAAATAATAAATGCCAGGTTACGCAATAAGTGCAAGCAGGACTTGGATGACACTCGGTTTGGCTTCAGAAATGCGTTCGGGACGCGTGAAGCATTATTGTCTATCGACGTACTATTGCAAAAGTGTCGTGACCAAAGAAAGGAAGTCTTTGCCTGTTTTATTGACTACGAAAAGGCATTTGACAGGGTAAAACATGCTGACATAATGAAAATGCTTGCGGATTGTAACGCTGACACCAAAGACCAGAATTTCATTAAAAACCTGTATTGGTTCCAAACAGCAGAAATAAAACATGGAAATGAGAGATCTAATGCAATTGCCATTCAGCGTGGAGTACGACAAGGCTGTATCCTGTCGCCACTATTGTTTAATCTCTATTCCAACTATGTCTTTAAAAGAGCCCTAAGTAATACTGAGAAGGGTCTGAAGATCAACGGAGTTGTCATTAATAACATAAGATACGCAGATGATACTGTATTACTAGCTGACTGTATGGATGACCTCCAAGACTTATTAAATCTTGTTAATAATGCTGGTGAGCAACTGGGCCTAACAATCAACGTCAATAAAACTAAATGGATGACATTTGGACGACTCTGAATCAGTGATACAGTTAAATGGTTGCAATGTCGAAAAGGTGGAAAGATTTAGATACCTCGGCAGTATTCTCACGGAGACTCTGGAACCAGATGTGGAGGTTAGATGCAGAATTGAAGCAGCAAGAACTGCGTTCATTAAAATGAAATCCCTCTTTTCTGCAATGACAATATCAGCTTAAAACTAAGGCAGAGAATGCTAAAATGTTATGTGTGGTCGGTCTTGCTCTATGGATGTGAAACATGGACCTTGAAAGTAAATACCATGAACAGGTTAGAGGCTTTTGAAATGTGGCTTCACCGGAGAATGCTCAAGGTCCCATGGACCGACATGATCACCAACACAGAAATTCTCAGGCGGGCTAGAGCAGATAGAGAACTGCTTACATTAATAAAAATCAGGAAAATTTCATATCTGGGTCATATACTTCGAGGGGAGAAGTATCACTTGCTCCATTTGATATTGAAAGGCAAGATAGAGGGTCGCCGAGGGCCTGGTAGGAGACAAATGTCTTGGCTGCGTAATATACGAGAGTGGACCGGCATTAGAAGAGTGGAGGAGCTATTCCGGGCAGCGCAAGACAGAGAGACATTCTCAAGAGTGATCGCCAACGTCGGGGGGACCTGATACGGCACATAAAGAAGAAGAAGAATATAAGGTATATGGTCCAAATTCTTAACTAAAATAAAACTGAAAATTTGCGTGTCTGTATCGAGTTCAGCATGTTCATCTCAAACTAGCCTAGCTTCACATAACCCAATGGCATTTTTCTAATTTTTTTGATTCCCCATTTCGCGTATTCTTACAAAATATATAATATTATATTCTATCTACTGGGTTAGGTCACAGGGGTCGGCAGGAGCGGATCGCGAGCCGAATACGGCTTTTGGAAACACGTTTGTGGCCCAACGAAAGCACATGAAAAGCTTTTTTACGATTTTAAAAACGAAGAAGCGAGCACTAAAAGAATAAAAGAGAATTGCCTCTGCGAAAACAGTGCAAGACAGAATTTCCAAAATTTCTTCGAATGTAATAGAGCAGAGATACGAAGGGTTCAGTGCGTTTTCATCCCGCGACAAAATATCCCCGAAACAATATACTCTGACAAAATATCCCTCAACATAATATCCCAAGGACAAAATATCCTACGGACAAAACATCCTTCAACAAAATATCATTATTACTACTAAAACCTTACTTTACACTAAAACTTAACCTTATTTTACATTTTACTATAATTTATTGTCGTTACAGGATGCCTGTATTATTTTTGTCCCATTTTACCATTTTTTAACGATAATTTATTGTCTTTACAGGATGGAGTATGCGTCCCGGTATGGAATTCTCAATATAAGGTATACATAGATATAGTAGAAAGTATACAGAATAGATTCTCAAAACATTTACTCAAGAAATACAACAAAACTACAAATAACATGTTAAGTTTACAAAAAAGACGCACATTATCAGATCTGTTGTTTCTGTATAACCTGCTAAATAATAAAATAGATAGTCCTGAATTGCTATCCATTATTGGTTTAAATGTCCCTATGAGGCGTACCAGGCACACTTCTCTTTTTCATATAGAATCCAATAATACTAATGCAGCGAGTAACTCACCAATTACTCGCGCAATCGTAACTAATACCCACTACGAAAAATTACTAAACTTAGACATTTTTCATGATTCCTTGCAAACATACAAAACTAATTTATTAAATTTCTTGGCGTGATATAATTGTTTTAAAATTACTTACACTTAACTTTTCATTAAACTTTAATCAGTCAATTACAATTAGTGAGCATATAATTCTTGATTTTAAAATGTCTCTTTATCTCCCCCCCCCCCATTTCTTCCTTTTTAATTATTACTCATTTATTCACTAATTAAGTTTTAAGACCCGTTCATATCTCAGGCGTTACTACCAAATGACATTCTATGGACTTACGTAGTAGGTATATAACCATGTAATAATTTAATTTAACATACCTTATAACTTGTATTATAATGTACTGTATTATTTTGTCCCATTTTTTGTTAGGTTAGGTTATGTAAGGTTATGTTAAATTAGGTAAGGTTATGTTAGGTCAGGTCGAATATTTTTCGGAGGATGTTTTATCCTTAGGATAGTTTGTCGGGAGTATTTTGTCGGGGAATGAAAAGTCGGGGAACCGATACGAAGGCATGAAGTTGGCTTCCACAATATCAATTGCAACTGATGAGTTGTGTGATATTAGTGATACAGCACAAGTATCACAAAGACGAACTTTTTGGACTGCTGCCGTTCAAGGGACAAACATATCTAGATATTAGAACTTCTTGTTATTATATATATTATTGCCAGTACGGTAAGATTCTACGCGTGTTTATACCGCTCACCAAACCTTAGCGAATCAGACAAGTCCGAGCTCTTCAAACACTTAAGCGACACTAATGATGACCTCTTGCCCCGCTACCCTACGGCAGAGTTTGTGGTCCTGGGGGACTTCAATGTTCATAACGAACCTTGGTTGAAGTTCTCAGGATCAACGGACTCGGCTGGACGCCAAGCGGAATCCTTTGCACTTTGCTACGGATTGGAGCAAATGGTTCAGGAGCCTACAAGGGTTCCTGATGTCCAGACTCACCGTTCCAATCTGTTAGACCTATTTTTAACTACTGTGCCACACGGTTACATGATTGAAGTCACAGCGCCTTTAGGATCGTCCGACCACTGCCTGGTGACGACATCAATCCCTGTAAACTTCAGACCACCTAACGAGAGGCTGAAGAGAAAAGTGTGGCACTATAGGTCAGCAGATTGGTTCGGTCTGCGGGCACATTTTAATGCTTTTCCGTGGTCAGCTATCTGTTTTCGGACTTCGGATCCCTCAAGATGTGCCCAGGAAATTGGTGAAGTCATCACATCCGCGATGGATGGCTTCATCCAATCTACTGTTAAGGAAACTGGTGTAGGCTCAAAGCCGTGGTTCAGTCGACAATGCGCTGAAGCAGTGCGACGAAAAAACGCGGCTTACCGAGCCTACAACACATCTAGAACTTCCGAAGACAGAACAGCTTACAACAAAATGGCAAAGGAAACCAAGAGAATCATAAATAGGTCAAAATTCGAGCACGACCAGCAGATCAGCAGAAAGTTGACTGCATGCCCGCATGGCAGCAGGCAATTCTGGTCGCTTGCGGGCTCAATAGGTCGCAATTTCTGCAAATCCAGTCTGCCACCTCTTACCAGACCTGACGGCTCACTAGCAAACACCGCCACCGAAAAGGCTAACTTACTAGGTAAAATGTTTGCGGATAACTCAACCCTCGATGACCAAGGTGCTGTCCCGACGTCGGTTCCTCACTGTGGTTTTCGTATGAAAAAGCTGAGGATCCGGCATCGGGAAGTACTCCATGTTTTACGAGGGCTTGATGTTAATAAAGCTAGTGGGCCTGACGGAATACCTGCCCTGGTACTGCAGAGGTGCGCTGCAGAAATAGCTCCAATTTTGACGAAGCTTTTTAAAATGTCCCTGAAGACTGGCTCTGTGCCCTCTGGTTGGAAAAAAGCTGTTATCCATCCTATTCCAAAGAAGGGTGACCGCTCCAACCCGGCCAACTACCGCCCCATAGCGATCACATCAGTTCTGTCTAAGGTGATGGAACGTGTGATCAACGACAAACTGCTCACATACCTCGAGAAGAACAAAATTATTAACGACCGTCAATACGGATTCCGGCGGAACCGCTCGTGCAGTGATCTTCTCGCGTATGTGACGCATGTTTGGGGGCGATGCCTGGAACGTTTTGGTGAGACCCAAACGGTTGCACTGGACATCTCCAAGGCCTTTGACCGGGTTTGGCACCGAGGACTTGTCAACAAACTGCATTCTTACGGACTTCCCGCATCCTTGTGTACGTGGATTGCCGACTTCTTGAGGGAGAGGTCGATTCAGACGGTAGTCGATGGTTTCACCTCTTCCTCACACTGGATAAATGCTGGCGTCCCGCAGGGATCGGTTCTGTCTCCGACTTTGTTTTTGTTGCACATCAACGACCTTTTGTCATGTGCACCAATTCACTGTTATGCGGATGACAGTACAGTTCATGATAGCTTTTTGTTTGACAAGCCCCCAAAGGGCTCACAAACTCCAACAGCTCGTAGGGTTACCTCGAGAGTGTTTTCTCTTGGGGTAAAAAAAATCTCGTTGAATTTAATGTTTCAAAGACCCAATCTTGTCTGATTACGTCTAAAAGGGATCGAAATGAAAATCTAGTCTCTTTCAACGGAAGCAATCTTCCGAACAGGCCCTCCATTGATATGCTTGGTGTAACCCTAAGTGACCAGCTCAGGTATGGGGGCTCCATCGAAGCCAGAGTAAAGTTAGCCTCCCAAAAGCTGGGCGTACTGTACAGGGCCCGCAGATACTTTAATAGTACACAACTGCTAACCCTGTACAAATCGCAAGTCCGCCCCACGGTTGAATTTGGCAGCCATCTCTGGTCTGGAGCTCCAAAATACCTGAAAAATACCCTCGACTCTGTGCAGAAACGGGCGGTCCGTTTGATAGATTCTCCCATCTTAACAGACGGATTGCAATCTTTAGAGCACAGGCGTCGGGTGGAAATGCTATCCTTGTTCTACCGGTATTACGATGGAAGATGCTCCGAGGAACTAGCATCATTGATCCCTTCGGCACCGGTGCATAGTCGGGAAACACGCCAAACGCGTGCCCAACATTTGTACACGGTTGACATTTGTCACATGAGAACGGGTCGTTTCTTCGACTCGTTCTTGTGTTCAACAACTCGGCTGTGGAATGATTTGCCGGCCTCTGTGTTTCCTCCTTCCTACAACATGGGTCTCTTCAAGACCAATGTTCATTCACACAGCATCCCAGGTGACATAGGCCCTGAGGGAAATTATTTTCCTCAGGGCCTCCTGTGTGGAGTTAAAGTAAAAAAAAAAAAAATTTAGACCTCGGACTATCGATGGGGTTGATTGATTTAATGATATGTACGGTTATGAGGGGTATGCGTATGCACAATGCAATTGCGAGAGTAAGTCTATGTAGCTTAGCAAAAACTTGCATGTTTGTTTTAAATTATTATTTTATTATGAATAATATTGTTGCTTATGACATGACTTACGACGATAAACTATAATTTTGTCTTTATTGATACATTTTAACTTTGTTTAAAACGTTATTGGTTGTGACTACGTAATTCATAGAAAAACCGCAAGTTCAGATGCCATTCATTATAGTCTAAGGATCCCGATATAAAACGACCATCACCGAGATGTTTATTTGATGAAACGTATTTTATATTTAATTTGGGCATGAGATGGTTGGTTGTGACCTCTCAGTCGCACACATTCACTCAAACCGGTGAAATGTTTAAAAAAATATATATTAATTAATCATACCCTGGACTAAAATTTGTTAGGCAACCCATATGCAATATATTTATTGACATATTAAATTAAATATAAAATACGTTTCATCAAATAAACATAATAATAATAATAATAACGTAGTATTTATATAGCGCAGTTTTGTGATGTTTCACTTCAAGTGCGCACATCTCGGTGATGGTCGTTTTATATCGGGATCCTATACTATTAAACGTTTTCACTGTGCGTAATTGTGTACCCAGGTATGGTATTATTATTAACAATTATTATACTCGTAGAAACAACAATCAATATTTTGACCTCACATTCCCGTGGAATAAAACCATCCAGGATTACTCATTGTAAGAATGATCAAAGAGACAGAGTGCAAAAGATCTTACTAAGACCAGGTGCATGGCAATCTTTCTAGAAAAAGAAAACTTACATGCTTACATCTTCTTCCAAGTTTCCCACTAAGCCGGTGGAGTTAGTGCGCTCAAAATATTTGCACTCGGGCGCACTAAGCTGGAGTGAGCACTTTACCAACTGTATTAGGTCGCAATTAAAACTTTACACGCTACACTCGATGTCTATGTTAGAAGTAAGCTAGGTGCTGACAAAGTAATAGCGCCATAGGCGAATCTTTTTTATTCGTTTTCTTTTGGGTGACGCATGTTTTGTTAGCTGGTGACAGTTATGACAAAAAGAAATGTCTTCCAGCCCTACCTTTTGTCTTAAAACGTTGAAAATAAATTGTTTTGTAATGCAGATACAAAACACTACAAGTCAAACCAAAAAAAAAACATCAGATTGCGCAATTCACACGCGGTAGAAGTGAAACCTTCAGAAAACTATAGTAGACAAGAGTGGGAGGCTATGAAGCACCGCACAGAGAGGAGACCGATTATTCTATCTCATTCTCTCCCAGGCTAAATCATATGGATATGAATGTGTGTGTTTGTCGCTTTTTCGTTTCATCGAGTTTCAAATCACAAAGGTGCTAAATAAGTTTTCACTTCAAAAATCTACAAAGCCGACAACGAAAAATTGGTTTTCTAATAGCAAATCTATTTCATTACTCCCAAAATATTTATAATTTTTCTCATATATTTACTATGTGTACAAGTTAATTATTTTAACATTTATAGCTCAATTTGGGAGGCAAGTACGGGTACCGCCGCCCCGGGAACCTTTATTGGATAACCAACACCTCTGCCATGTCACCCCAAGTGGTTCACTACGTTTGGTGATTTAGCAGGGGTGCCCGGGTTCATGGGGTGAGGTATGTCTATGTGTTGGAGGCGGATGACCAGGACACACTGAACCCCCGATTCCTACCCACCCCTTGAACCTTTTCCCTTCCCAGAACTCTCCTCTAGTTCATCCTAAAAAAACCCTCAACACAGCACCCCCAAAGATGACGTAGGTCCTGAGGGAAATTATTTTCCTCATGGTCTCCTGTGTGGAGATCACGTAAAAAAAAAATTATCTTAAAATATGATATGATATGAACTTACATAAGTGAAACTAAAAGAAGAAACGGTAAGAGATTCGTTTTAACCTTCCCGCTTTCTCGTAATCATAATAAATAAATTAAAAATGAAGAGAGGTCAACAACTGAGCATACTCGTATAATAATCGTTTACTGTATAAAAGATCTAGGCGTACTTTTTGATTCTAAACTCCATTTCGATGCGCACATTGAGAACATTGTGAATAAAGCCTACCGCATGCTAGGATTTGTCATCAGAAACAGCCGCGAATTTCGAAAACCTGAAACTTATCTTCTACTTTACTACACGCTGGTCCGTTCTCAACTTGAATACTGCACCTCCATATGGACACCACTTTACGGTGTCTATAAAGTCAACATTGAAAGTATTCAAAAGAAATTTCTGCAATACCTCAATTTCAGAATGAGCGCACCTAAACGGGGGTACATAAATATGCTCTCGAATTATAACGTCACCACTCTAACTAACCGGCGAACATACCTTGACCTCATGACGCTTTATAAAATCTGCAATAACTTTATCGACTGTCCTGACCTACTGAAACTAATAAACTTCAAAATACCACCCAGAGTAACAAGGCTTAACGACTTATTCCACATTAGCCGGACGCGTACAAATGCTGGTGTCAGGGATCCAATCAGAAGAATGTGCGAATCGTTTAATCAAAATCAAAACATCAAGGATTCCGACTTATTTTTTGATACACGCAGTACTTTTAGTAGAAAATTGAAGGCCGTTTTCCTACAAAGTACAATACCTTAGACATTGCTTGGTTTATAATTTTAACTACCTTTCTTTTTTTAAATTTCTGTGACATTATTTTTTATCTATATATATATTTGGTCTTACCATCAAAATTTTTCCAAAAACAATTTGTAAACTTTTATAAGGATATTGCGCATTCTTTTTTCATCTCTCTGTACAATAATATTTACTTATGTATATACATACGTCTTTTCCGTATTTAACGGTAAAAATATTTGTATATGTTTTCATCTGCTGTCAATGTTAATTCGTGAGAAATAGTTTGGATGCAGGCGAATTCTCTATTAATTGTTTTGTATATTCTTGTCAATTGACGTCTGTATCTGTATTTTCTCCTTAATAAAAAAAAAAAAAATAAAAAAAAAAAAAAAATAATGGCAGGACGAATTTTTTTAATATTCTACATCAGTGCGCTAATATTTGATGCAAGATCTCTGAATACGATGCATTACAGTTACAGATTAAGCGATATTCCTATTAACGTTACTTAAAATACAAATAAAGTTGATCGCTAATGTCGTATAAAAACAAATTCGTTACCAAAATGAAACACAAAATAAAATTGAAACACAAAATAAAAAGATAAATGGCACAAAAATAATGACTAGGTACTCAAATTCATTTAATTTGCCAAATGACAAAGGTGTACTTTAGTCAGCTTGCCTTAACAGGTGGATCGTCGCTCCATTGTCTCTAATAGAATTTAAAGGTTGAGTCATGAACAGCGAGTAGTCAAGTAGTGTGCGATTGTTTGTACAAAGACCTTGACACCAGTCATAGGGTTCGAGGTACTATTGTATGTCAAGTGCTATCGCAAGTCACCTAGGCCCATTTACTATTAACGACACTGGACAAACAATCACGCTTAATTAATTTGATTGATTGGACTTCGTAGAATGGATTGTTTCGCGCGATTTTTAATGCATAATGATTTATGATCGACATTAAAAATTCCATAAATAATGCAACTACCAAAGAATCTTAAACCTTCTCTAAACCAGAAAATACATTATTATTACAGTTAAATCAAAACCAGCCAAATTTATAATCAATGAAAAAAATTGATTTAAGAAAGGTATTTTTTTTATGACATTCTTTAGTAAAACATAATTAGAACCGCCTTAAATCCTCATTATTATAGCAAGCTTATTTAAAAATGTACTTGCAAATCTTTTTAATTTCCAAGATTTCGAGTTTGTCTACATGGATTTTTTTTTAAATTTCTTTTAAAACTACGCGTGCACGGTTTGAATCGACAAACAAATGTTTTGACCAATCACCGGCTCCGTTTATAAGTTTGATTATTTTAGTACTTATGATTAGCACTAAATTTTTATACAAAAGATTTATTTAGTAATAAGTATAAAATTATTATAAATTTTTAATGCTCTTCTAATTATTTTTATTTTATTATTTGAAAAAATTTGAATAGAATATTATATTTTATTTTTAATTTTTAACTTTATGAGTAAAACCTGAAATCATAATATTTAAATAAATGAAGACAATATAAGCGAAAATCAATCGAAAATCTGGAAACAGAAAAATCAGAAAAACATATTGACACCTCTGGGACAAAGATTTATCCAGACACTATCTAGAGAGCATTTAGTTCTGGTTTGAATCTTGCAATCGTACATAAAGATAGTTGCCAATAATATATGCGTTAAAGAAAATGAAGATAATGTACGTGGTTCTTAGTCGAAGTATGGTACAGTTAAACATGACCGAATTTCATATCGACACCGTGGCGCAGTGGTTAGCGCGTTTGCCCGGAAAGCAAAAGGTCCTGGGTTCGTGTCCCAGAGGTGTCAATATGTTTTTCTGATTTTTCTGTTTCCAGATTTTCGATTGATTTTCGCTTATATTGTCTTCATTTATTTAAATATTAGAATATTATATCTTCTAACACAGCAAACTTATTTTGTGGCACCATTTTGATTAAAATTAATAAAATACTTAGTTTTTACCACTTTTATTGTTTACAAAACCAACATGTTTCGTGAGCAATGCTCACTTCTTCGGGGTATTTTATTGATACCAGAGTATCTAAGTATTTTATTAATTTTAATAAGAATATTATACATTTCTCAGGCTTTTTTGCGCTAACACCACGAAAAAAAAATCATTTTAATTAATTCTCCAAATAACTAATTAATTGGTTTTGTGTTTAATTCAGAGAACTCCATTTTTATATTTTATTATTTAATTTAATACTGTCCTTATCAAGTTCTGCAAGTATCTTAGTTTTCATTTTTGTTTGCGGCCATTTTCAAACTGTCTGTTTGAAAATGGCCTTGTAAGCTGAAACAGCTATAAAAACTTAAATACTTGCAGAACTTAATAATAACATTGTTAAATTTAATTTTTAACAAATAACTGATCCTTAATTATTAGTTAACCACCGTTTTTATACTATACTATTTTATATTATTTATACTATTTTTGTATAATAAACTAAACGGTATTTTGTTCCTCCTGAAAACCTGTGTAAAATGAGATGCGCGGTGTAATAATGACGATATGCTCCTGTATCCTTATTTTAAAATTCTTCATAGTTTTACCATGAAGAATTAAATATAAAAAAATCACAATTTTACAATTTAACTTATAGTCTTCAGATTTTTTCATTTGTATTATACCCCCCCTCCCTTCCTTTAAAACAATAAAAGCGGTAAAAACGAAGAAATTTATTAAACGTTAATTAAAATGTTACCACAAAATAATTTTGTTGTGTTTGAAGAAATAATTATTACTACACTTATATTTCAATCAATTTTTTTATAACTCTTATATATCTCTTTCCTCAGCAATATGAATCGATGGAAGAGTAATGAACAGCCAACAGGCCGCATTACCTACTCATCAATAATTTGGGCAATTCAGGTGCCGGGGAAGATGCTCAATGCTCACCTGCAGGAGCAGGAAGCACCTTCAGACAAGAGGGCGTGGATCATCATAATTAGGGTGGATATTACCCGCTGCAGCCATTGCGATGATGAATCGCCCTAACTTCGTACCTTGTAAGTGGTAAATTGGAGCTATCGCTACAAAAGGTGAGCGAATATGCCGTAATGATGTAAGGTACACCACGCATTAGCTTATTTGTAATTCAAATAAACTAAACGATGTCTCCGTACCGTATCATCTGCGGGGAGGACATTATTATTAATATGTGTATTCAGAGGATGATTTATGCAAAAAAATGGTATTTATATTCTACCCTTAGTTAATGCTTTCACAAAAGTGTCTTTGCTTTGCCACAAATTATAAACATTTAACTGAATAGTGTCAAAAGCGAGAGAGTTTCATAAATAGAGCATGACATAGGAGCCCAGTGGCGTACATTACACTATAAATAAAGGTAGACTTTGGATTATCGTGGTAAAAAGTTTATTATATTTTTTTAAATTTAATTAAAATTAAATTGTTAGACATTTTGACAATGTTAGACAATCAAGTTCTGCAAGTATTTTTGTTACAGCTGTTTCGGTTTACAAGACCATTTTCAAACCATCTTGTAAACCGAAACAGCTGTGTTTAATACCTACTTACTAAAATACTTGCAGAACTTGATAATAACATTGTCAAATATAATTTTAATTAAATTTTTAAAAAATAAATGGAGTATTTTCATATCCAAAATAATTCACTAAAAATCAACCCGTAAAAACAACGTTTTTACTTTAAAACATCTATTTTAAAATGTATTTAAAAAAATGATTTGAGAATTGAAGCTTCCTATCCAGGAACAGGAAGTCGAATGAATTACACCGACATTTATTGCGTATATTGAGTGCTTTAATTTTTTCGAATTTCAGAAACGTGTGTGTATGTTTGCTTGTGTGTGCGTGACTGCCACCAATATATTGATATAATGCATTATCATAGAAAACGAGTCTATCTGGCGAGTTTCAGCTCAATCGGATGTCAGGAGGTGGGTTAATTTCCTCTTCCAAGATTTCGCGGCACTCATTCAATCAAGAAAGCAAAAGTGAAATTCAAATTTGTATTTTATAACAAAAATACAATAACATACACGTCATTCTAACAACCTATTTAAAAAGAGTTCTTATCCAACAAATCATAAAGCCAACAACGAAGAATGCAAACAACGCATAAAAATGTTACAATTTGCAAAGGAACGAATCGACTACAACTAAACATGGATGATTGATTACATTACAAAAAAAATCGACCAAAACTACAACATTACAGAAGAAATATGCGAAAACGTTAACGAAATTAAAAAATGGGGTCATAATACTGATTCCGCTTTTCTAGTGCTAAACATGAACATAAGAAGCCTTTCAAGAAATCTAGATGAATTATTAATAACCATTAATAATTTAAGCATATCACCGGTGTGCATAGGGTTAGAAACACAATACAACAGTGATCAATACATAAGTGCGCTACCCAACTACCGAGGAATTGCAACCAAAATATCTATAAACAAAAATAGTGGAATAATTATGTTCATACGCGACGATTGTGAAGTGTTAAACACAGAAGAAGTGAACATTGAATTAGTCAACTGCTTAAAAATAGATATTAAATTTAAAAATTCTATTTATAGAATCATAACAATATACCGTACACACAAATCAAACATAACGAATTTTACAAACGAACTTCATCTATACCTGAATAAATTAACAAAGATTTTTACGATTGTATGTGGAGACTTTAACATAAATATTTCTAATAACCATAATTCAATTGAAAAAAATAACTTCTTGAACATGATGACTCATCACAACTTCAAATCGTGCATTAATAACTGTAGTGAACGTATGTCTTGCAGTATGAAAGAGACATGCGTGTATGAGTGAGACAGCATGCGGAACGTATAAAAGGCGTGAATGTTGTCTACTCGTCCTCTCTTAGCATTTAGGCTTCCTACGACGCACCTCTGTACGACCTCGGAATAAACAGTAATAGTCTACCCACATTCGTATTATTGCATTCCCCGGAGATCACCATCAAGAGGAATCTGGATCCACCACCAGGAGTCCAGAGTAATGTAGATAACCGGCCACGGTCATCACAATAACTATACCCGAGAAGTACCAAATCAAACGCCATCTTGTCTAGACCATATTTCTATATTTCTCATTGTTCTTTTTGTTCGTTTTTGTTATCTTTTTTTTCTTTTTTATTTTTCTTTTTTTTTTTTCTTTTTTGTTATTTTTTGTTGTGATACACAAAATAATTGTATGTTATTTTAAAGTTTAAAACTACTATTATGTAATGATATTATTTTTCTTACTTTTGTACTCTATTATATGTTTATTTATAAAAGGCAGTATAGCCGTTAATGTATTTAAAATAAAAATAAAATAAAATAAATAAAAATATTTGGTGTAATGTAAACCTTAATTACATAAAAAATGTCAAATCTACGATTTGGAAGATAAACATAACCGATCATCACGCAACACTTTTTAACTATGAAACTAAAAATAAAAACAAAAACATACATAAATTAAATACCACAAAAACCACATTAAGCTACCAACTATTAGAAAAATCACTCTCAACAGAAAAATGGACTGAAGTAATAAACAGTAAGTGCGCTAATGAATGTGCATATTTTTTGAAAAAAAATTATCAGAACACATTTTAAATGCCTCTGAAATTAAAAACTTGCATCAAAACTCAAAAACAAAAAAAATTAAACCCTGGATCACTAACGGATTAGTAAAAGCAGTTAGAAAAAAAAACTTTTCAAACTAGCTCATCAACCGAATGCTAAAAAATCTATTATTTCATATTACAAAAAATATAAAAACATATTAACAACTTTAATTCGAAAAACGAAAAATAGCTACTACTCCCAACAAATTATAGAGGCCAAAAATAATAATAAAAAAATTTGGACTACAATAAACGAAATAATAAATAAAAATAAAAAGAGAAGTTGTATATCCGAAATTTCAGATGGGAAAAAAACGTACAATGTCCAACTCGACACTAAAAAATGCTGTAATATTTTAAACAACTATTTTGTAAGTGTTGGAAAAAATCTGGCAAACGCTATACAAACATCTCCCAACAATAATAAAAATAATCCCCACACTACCCACCACCAATATAATAATTTTAACAAAATAACAGAAACTGATGTTTTAAAAGTTATCGATGATTTAAAGGGGGGCTCTGCTCCCGGTTATGACAACATAGATGTAAACATATTAAAAACAATGAAACAATATCTAATTTGCCCATTCACTCATATAATAAATACAAGCCTTATAAAAGGTGTATTTCCAAATAATTACAAAAGAACAATAATAACACCGATATATAAAGCAGACTGCCCAAAAGACCCACAAAATTACCGCCCTATATCCCTTTTATCTAATATATCAAAAATATTCGAAAAAATTGTAAAAATCCAAATCTGGGCCTTCTTAGAACAACATCACATTATAAATTCTAAACAGTATGGTGGTTTCAAAAAAAACACCAGCACCCATGATGCCATTGCGAAAATAACAAACTATATATATACCGCCCTAGACTCAAATGAAAAATGCATTGGAATATTTATTGACCTTAAAAAAGCATTTGATAGTATATCTCATACTAACTTAATAAAAAAAATCAAATCAATTGGAATAAATGGACTGGTGCTATCGTGGATTATAAGCTTTTTGGAAAATAGACCACAACAAGTAAAATTATTAAATGAACTAAGTGATTCCGAAAGTAGTAACTTCTCAATACCACAAGGCACAGTTCTAGGACCACTTTTGTTCAAATTATATGTAAATGATATATTTGAAGTTGCTAAATACGGGGAAATTATCTCATATGCAGATGACACAGTGCTTCTTCTAAAAGCAAACACATGGTTAGAACTGAATAAAAAGGCTAACATAGACATAAATGAATTAAAAACATGGTTTGACAATAACCTACTAACATTAAACTCTAAAAAAACACATTACATACCATTTTTCATTAAAAAACCAAACACGCCGTATGAAATAAATATAAGGATCCATTCTGCACCACACACTCAACAACACCACTGTAACTTATTGTGTACTAATATTGAAATGAAAACTTCAACCAAATATCTAGGAATCACTATTGACCAATGTCTAAAATGGATACCGCATATAACCATTCTTAAAAACAGAGTATTGACATATATCTTTAGCTGTTTGAGACACATTCTAAGTAAAGAACTACTGAGAATGACGTACTTCGCATTCTTTCAATCCATAATCCAATATGGTATAATAGGATGGGGTGGCGCCCATAAAACTCACACACAATCTCTTTACATTGCGCAAAAACTAATAATTAAAATAATATTAAAAAAATCATTTCTTTATCCATCTGAACTAATATTCAAAGAATTTAAAGTCAGAAAATTAAATACTCTCTTCTTGTATCATTCAACCTTACAAGTTTACAAAGAGGATATCCTAAACAAATCCATACCTTTCAAAAACACAGTAAATCTCAGGCAAAAATACATGTAACCAATTCCCATTTGTAAAAAAACTTCGGGTCAACAAAACTATAAATACTTAGGAACAAATTTCTTTAATAAATTACCAGAAAATATAAGATCCCTTAAGGACAGTTTCAAAAATTTCAAAACACAGTTAAAAAAATATACTGAAAACCTTAACTAAAAAAAATAAAAAATAAATAATAATTAAAAAAATATATACATATACACATATGTTTCTCTTATTCTTAATATAAACTAAATTTTAAAAAAAATCAAAATAACCTAACAAATAATACTTCCTCCCGTACACACAAGCATTTGCTTATTATGGGAGAACATTTAAAAAAAATATGTATATTTGTATTTAATAATTGTATTCAGTTTTATTTTTAATATACTTTCATTATATTTATGTATCTATTGTATGTACTGTACCAAAAAAAAAAAAAAATTTCAATTTTCAAAAAAAAATAGTATAAAATGAAGTCGCTCAAAATGTATATGCGCATAGATCTTTTAAACTACGCAACGGATATACTGTCAAATGATAATCGCATGACAAACTTATAAGTAGATAAGTTTTCAGATTTTCACGGCCAAAAGCATTTTCGTTATTTATTTATTATTCTCAAATAGACAGTCGGAGAAGGTTCTACTAGGTAGAAGATAACGAAATACAACCACATAAATGCACATCGACATTGATTTCAACCACACGCTGTCCTGAATAACAATTTTAAATCTTTAATTTATTAGGTAAATCTGAAACAATGAGCAATTACATAGGAAGTTTTTTTCTGTCGGTATATCCACAGCTGCCTTTACGTATTGCACGCCACTGCTAGGTACAAAGATTAAAGCAAAATATTTTAATATTATAAAGGTTCCCGGCTCATAATATATCTACATCCCTTATATAATTACATACTCGTATCATCCCCTATACATTATACAGAACGATAAATCAAGCAAATCCTGTCGTCTTTAGAAAGGCGTAATGAATTGATTAAGTTCGCAAACACCCGTGCATTTCAGGCCACAATATTTCGGCGAAAGGGTTTCAGGAAGCTCAACTTTCATTATCCGCCCGAACGTATTGTGAGACCCATTCAACATTTCAAATAATAATTTAATCGAATTCCGAATTCAAACAACGCCTTCGCGCCACATCCTGCTCGGGGGAAGCACACACTACTAAAATATATTATTATAGTATACGATATTTCCTTCGTCTTGAGCTTCGTCGCAAGTAGGGAGCACTTGCGTCGTTTGTAGGTACCAGCAACTCACATTCATTCTGTAGACGTACTTGTATTATGATTCTAAAACGAAATCGCGACTTAGGTGTCAATGAGATGAGCAACCTTGGCACGACATTGGATAAATCTAGCAAGAGAAAAAATATTCATTACGGCAACATAATGCATCTCACAGTCACTACTCACTACCTACTTTAAGCTACAAAAAGCGCATTGTTTAGTTTGAACAAGAGATTAAATTTTACTGCAAAAACTTTTTGCGTGAGGTGTTCAAACTTTTTTTGCAAAAAAATGAGAAAAGTTACCCAAAACATCTACATATATAAAAATCTAAAAATGTTTGTATGCATGTAAATATGTCCGCTGTGAAACTTTGGGGATTTGATGTGTGCAATAGTGTGCATGCCCGCGATGGTTTCTGTATACAACAGTGAGCTCTAGCATCATGATATTACGCATTGCTAAACCGTTCATCCGATTGCGATGAAACTTTGGGGATTTGATGTGTGCATGCCCGCGATGGTTTCTGTATACAACAGTGAGCTCTAGCATCATGAAATTACGCGTTTCTAAACCGTTCATCCGATTGCGATGAAACTTTGGGGATTTGATGTGTGCATGCCCGCCATGGTTTCTGTATAAAACAGTGAGATCATGAAATTACCGCGTTTCTAAACGCGGGACAAACTGAGGGTGTGCTACAACAATGCATACAGGCAACTTATGCAACTACCGAGGTTCTGCAGCGCCTCCACGATGTTCACCGAAGGGAGGGTGCACTCATTCCCAGCATTACTTCGCCACCGGTTAGCCAGCTTCTGGAGCAGGACACGGAAATCAAACAACATCATTGTCGTGGCTGCATCCGGGTGGCTCAGCTCCCCACTGAATGAGCGATGGTTGCAAATGATGAGGCGACCTCCCTGATGGACGATAAAAAAAACCTATATTTCTTTTTTAAATTTTAATTTCTGTTTTATTTTTGTTTAATTTTGTTTTTAATTTTGTGATTAATTTTTATTACTATTATTTAAGTTCGAATTTTATTTTCATTTTTTATGTAATATGGCAGACTGGGATTGCACTACCCTCCCAGCCCTGCTGGAATAAAAACTTAAATACAAAAAAAATAAAAAAATAAACCGTTCATCCGGTTGCGATGAAACTTTAAGGATTTGATGTGTGCATGCCCGCGATGGTTTCTGTATACAATAGTGAGCTCTGGCATCATGAAATTATGCATTGCTAAACCGTTCATCCGATTGCGATGAAACTTTGGTAAGTTGTTGTGAGCAATAGCATGGAGTGAAATTTCATTTTTGAGAATTTCGAAATCGGCATAGTTGGAAAAGATGCTCCATATATTAACAATTACAACAAAAATAATAATAATAATATATTCATAAAACTTGGACATCGCCAAAGTTTGTATTTTATCACTTTCACGATTTTACCTAAGTATTTATAGCTTATATACGCGAAATAAAACACACGTAAAATTTGTGTTTTACCATTTATTTTACAGATAAGACATTCATAGATTGGTAGAACGGAAAAAATAGTGGAAATAAAAAAAATGTTCTCATATTATTTACCGCATTGAAAAACTTGAAAATTGCAAAAGTTGCTATGAACGGTACTGCATTTAGGTGTCAAAAAGTGGCATAAGGTTTCGTGACTATAACCTTGTTTTTATTAAGTCATCTCGTCTCAAGGGTTCACTGACAGCAGCTGAGGCTTCTGTTACAATTTTCACACATCCCTCTATGCCTTGAGTGGGCAAGGAAAATTCTTTACCATGACATCGACAATTATCGTGTGATCGGTAATGGCTTGTCAAATTGTCTCGTCTGTAACATATTTGATGAGCGGTGACTCGGTTACACTATCCCAATTCATAACACCATATAATTATCTACCGAAAAATCAAAAAGGCACTTTGAAGGGACGAATAACGTCTGATAGCGTTTTCATTTACCGGGCTTCCAATATTCTTCTTAACGCCAACTCTCTTAATCATTTTTGGTTATCTGGTACGATAGTTAACAATAAGTTTGTGATACCCAAAAAACCATTGCGGTGAATTACTGTATTACTGATTATTTAAAATCACTCGACAAATATCGTGAAAGCAATATTGTTTCATGCAAATATCTAAATCCGGAAATACATATTGGTTTGGTCTTAACGTTGAACCACACAGGTGCGTAAACTGTCGTTAAAGTTAACAAATTTTCTGATGGTTTTAGGGTAGAAATGTAAAGTTGAAGAACCCGCTTCGTTTTAGTGAGCCACCTGGAATGTACAATTTTACCGGTTTTTTTTTTACAACTTTTCATTGCGGAATCTGGAATTATGAATCTCATCAATCAGTCAATGGTTTTACATATTTTCCATATATACAGCTGAGCTGTACTTAAATCCTGTTAATTTTTCACACCTTGCGAAAAATAATTGAATGACTTTAAATTTCAGGATAGGAACTTGTTCACACTTATTTAAGGATTTTCCAATAATTCCAGTGTAACTTTGCAGTCCAGTCGATGCAGTTCAAAAGTAGTCGCAAAATGAGCCCGCTTGCGTGTAACTGACAGACAAGACAGTGTAAAGGCCGTTTGAGAAGTGATTCAAGACACCAAATCTCATTTGTAGCCATTATTGACTGCAGTTCCATCGCATCCAAATTGCAACAAACTATATCGACGAATATTACTCCTATACACAACATGTATCGTTCTGTGAAATTGAGCCAACATCTTGTAAAACAGCAGAAAAAATATCTGCCTAACGTTCTGGCTACAACAGGGAAGGTTTTCACTGCAGCATGGTCAGCATGACGCTGAATATTTTTTCGTTATGCTTCATTCACAAAAAGCCTCGTAATACATCTTCACAAGTAGGCAAAACATTCAAAGGTAATTCTCATACAGATTAGTCCTGGGCCGATCGTGAAAGACCTGATCATCGAAATCCGCTCACGAGCCACCAAAGAGCGAGCGGGTTATTTATTCGTCAGCACCCGGGTCTTCCGGGACCCGTGAACTGCGACACACTCCCGCAACCTACCAACTACAACACATTCCTGCACCCCGTGACTCACGGACCGATCGCCAGGTGCCCATGTGGCGAGTGGCGAGACGTGTCAGCTCTCGGAACTCTCGAACTGCAACTGCGACACACTCGGTCGCCGATTGCCGATCAACGCACATACGTGCGTGACGTAACAGTGTCCTGCTTCCTGCCCGTGTATCACGTCATAGCGGGATTGTTTAGTAGATTCGATTTTTGAATATTCGACTAGACACGGAGACGTTTTTAATAAGAGCGTATCTTGGTATTGTTAATGAAAGTGCTAAGTGCTGCTTTCATAAAAACTTTTCATTTTTCGTGTGGGTGTGAATGTAATTGTGCATTGTAATAGAAACTATAAACTGGTAAAAGTGTAAAATGTCTGACCTTAATAAAAAGAAATTACAATAAAGCATTACAGCTTACAGCTAATTTACTTATTTAAATTCTCAATAAAAGCTTCAGAACAACTCGTTTTTTACAAGGTTTTTATATCCTTCGAAACATGATAAAACATTGTTTTTTTAACCCCTGAAGCATGTCTTTTTTAAAATTTATTTCTGAGACATGACATTACTAGTTACAGGTGTGAGCTGTGAGAGAACGTTCACACAATTATAACCTGGGTTTCGTGTCGCGTATGACTTGACCGGTCTGGGCGGCGAGCGTCTACCGCGCGGCGCGCCCGTAGAAAGTAACTGGGTGATGAGTAATCGAGTTTCGTATTTTGTGTCGCGAAAAGAGCGGGTCTTCGCGACCCGCTCGTGACGCCAGTGGGTCGTGAGCGACCCGGGTCGTGTAAAACGATCGATCGACCCAGGACTAATACAGATGTCACATTGTCATAATGTTAAAAGTTCAAAGAAGAGTTAATATAAACCCTTAAATAGCCCATCGAAAAATAGTTCAATATTCTAATGCAGCACACAATTAAAAATACTATGTAAACTGTAATTCGACCGACGCGCCCTTTGATAAACCAAAATCATCGAAGAGACGAAGGCCTAACACATACCCCCAATAAACACAACAATTTTCTGAGTTCCTTCAGAAGGGAAGGTCCTAGTCCGTTTAGAGCAGTGGTTCCTAACCGGTGGTCCATGGACCAAAGGTGGTCCGCGAGATCTAAAATGTGGTCAGCGAAACATTTGTTCATTTTACTACAAAACCGAATCGAAAGGAGTCCTACCCTTTTGGTATTAGTGTTGGAGAGGTAGCTAAAGAAGTCCAAGAAGAGCTCATTTTTGTACCATGTAGTCCATATGAGAACAAATAAATGTCATGGTGGTCCCTGGCCAAAAAATGGTCGGGAACCACTGGTTTAGAGGGAAGCCCAATCCGCTAGATATGATGGATTCATCTAGATTCTAGATCAAATCATCTGTTTGAAACACGTTTGGGGTGGGAGGATGAGTCTCTGGGGGGAATAGTTTAACTGTTGATACGGTGTTTCTTTATAATTATATCAAAGGAGAATAAATAAATACATATTCTTATTTTTACATAAATACAAGTATTTCTAAGAATCTGGAGAACATTTTTGTGTTTTCAATATGTTTATGAAAAATTGAAAGTGGTGGCGATGTCCTAATTATAAATATTTATTTTTTATATTTTTTATTTATAATAAGTACATAACGGAGCACCAATCCCGGGTATGCCGAATTCTATATTACGAAAAAAAAATTCTCCATACAAGACAGCTCCACCCTAGTGAGCAATCAAAGAAGGTTTCTATACATATATTATTGGTGAGCTCTGACATTATGTAATTTGTATAAAAAAATGCAATAGGTGGCACGCGAGCTGTTTGAAAACTGAATGTACAGAATTGAACAGGGACTGAATGTATGGAATGCGGGAGGCGGGAGGGGAAATCGGGAGGGAGGGTTCGTGGGACGGGGAAAGCGGGAGAGGGAAAGCGGAGAAGGCAGAGAGGGGACGCTTGAGGGGAAGGGGATGCGGAAGAAGAATGGGACGAAGGGAAAGAACACGCAGGGAAAAACAATATCTTTATTAAGTGGCATAGCAACGCATGCCGGGAACTACAAACCCAGAAGCTAGCATATTTTGATTTTTATACGTATATAGATTTTCCCCTAAAACCATGCGAGCGAAGACGCGGGTTTTAGGGGGTACTTTATAAATGTACAAATTGTTGAAGAACTAAACAAAAAATACCGGCTTGTCCCATCAAAAGTTCAAACTAAGTACCGCATCCCTATTAGTTTCAGATGCATTAAAAGTGCAGCATCCTTTATACTTTTTAGATGAAACTTGAAACTGAAGGTTACGCCTCCGGCAAATTCAGCAGTTCGCGATGAATTCAGAATTAAATCCGGGAGATGAATACAATCTGCAGAAATAATAGGGCGGGTTTTGAGATGGAAGCAAGTGCAAAACTTTTATTCATTCTTCAATGAGGCAGCGTACAATATAACGGAACTGGGAGAAAAAACAAACAAAGAGACGTTATAAGATTATTTACAGGAATAAAGGGTGTCATTTTCGATTTTTAAAAGATTGTAATTTAGAAGAAAACTATTAGATACTACACTCATTATTAAAATTGATGTTGCTTCTGGATCACGTTCAGCAGATAGGTACCAGATTAAATTCACAGATTACCCAGAAGTAAAAAGCATTATCTTCAAAATGTGGAATTTATACTAATTTAAAAGCTAAAAAGACTTTATTATTATAAGGACATATGTAAACAAATGAACCTACACGGTATTTGAATAAAGAACGTCGTATTTTGTCGGATGGTGTTTGCTCGCCTCACTTTTTTAGAAATAAAATACAACAATTATTTAGTTACAAATATTTATATAGATATAGATAACCAGAATATTTTTGTGAGTATTGATGTATTTTAAGGTTTACTTGAGTTTACACTCATTTTTGTCCAATTAAGCTGCAATAAACACTTTAGGGAACGTACCCATACTACGTGACACGTTTAGGGGGGGGGGGTCTTCAAAATGTCACGCTCCATACAAATGAGCGGCGGGTTGCTTAGGTTTTTGGTCACCGGGGGGGGGGGGTTAAAAATTGCAAAAAGTTGGTCACGTAGTATGGGTAGGTACGTTCCCTTATAAGTACGTGCAAGTTCTTCGTCAAGTAGGCTAAAAATGTAATAAATAGCTTAGAGCCCGTGCTGTATTCAAAATAAGTTGCAGATATTACTTATAAGTTGGTACCAGTTCTTCGTCGTGTAGGCCAAAAATGTAATAAATAGCCTAGAGCCCATTTACCTCAAAGGCTTATAGCACACTTCATACTCGTTTCATTTTAATGAAGGACTAATATTGTACCTAAGCACACAAATAAATATAGTCAAAGTTCGTTCTATTACATGATTCCTAGTTTGTACATGCCAAAATTAAAAATAAAACCGAATGAATTTACTGAGTCTTGGCTAGCCGATTGTGTGTATTGGATTTTTATGAAATATTATTTTATAATTAAATGTTATTATTACGGCCGTTGTTCCCAATCCTGCTGATCAACTGGTGAGTCGATATTTTGGCTCAACACACCTCAAATGCACAAATAAGCTCTTCCCGACGCAACTGTCCGACCAACAGGCGAAACGACGTTACTAAACGAATCAATTAGCTGATCGGAGACCCCGATTTATCGATTGAAAAGTTGGGAACAACGGCCGTATAACGTATAAGTAGTAAGTTAAATGGATACTTATGTTGTAAAGATTTATTTTATTTGTGTTTTTTTTTTATAGGTTCATAGTTACCTATGTCCTAACACGATCCTTGTACATATGTAAATATTTATTAAAAAAATAACTTTTTATAATGAATCAATCACACATTTTCGTAATTCACGAATACATTTATTTATATTTATATTCTAATTTTATTTCCTTTGGTAATTCGCCAAATGTCTTAATTACTCCATACATCAACAATGTTTGACAGGGATGTTCTTTCTAAACGGGAGTATTATTTCATTTCTTTTCCTTGTCTCGTATGAGTGTTCTTGCTGCAGGTTTTCAATTTTTCTTAGAAATTAACTTGATGGATGGCCGGCCATTAATTATTTTACAGATTAAAAATAAAGTATTGAATTAAATCATTTAATTACACGACAAGACTCCTTCAACATTTTCTAGATTTCCGTATATATATATTATGTTCTTCATTATAATTCTCACAGTTCTATTTTGTATTACATGTCGTCATTTATTTCATTAATCCATCGTTGGCTGAGAATAGAAAGCTGCTACAGTAATTGACAAGTTGTAAAATGATTGTGTTGTGTACATTTTTACTGGAGACAGTATTCAGGAATCTTTTTATTCTTTCCAACACTCAGATTTTTTTGGCAATATGTTTTGTGTTTTGAGAAAATGTCAATTTGGAGTCCAATATTATTTCCAAATATTTTATTTCAAACACTTCTTTCAAAGCTTCACCGTCTATCAAATTTCTCCTTTTGTTGGTGTTACTCGTTTTCAATAATATTAGTTTTTAAATAAATGAAGACAATATAAGCGAGACTTAATCGAAATTCTCGAAACATAAAAATCAGAAAAACATATTGACACCTCTGGGACGTCAATATGTTTTTCTGATTTTTCTGTTTCCAGATTTTCGATTGAGTTTCGCTTATATTGTCTTCATTTATTTAAATATTACAATTTGAGGTTTTACTCATAAAGTTAAAAATTAAAAATAAAAAATAAATTGTTTTATTAATATTCAATTTTTGTTTATTTTTCTTCAGCCATTTTGATATATTGTTTAGGTCTTCATTTAGTTTATTCATTATGCGTTCATAATGCTCTCCTGTTAAGTATATCAACCGTCTGCAAATAATCTTTTTTTTAAATATTTTATTACTTTGACCACATTATTAATGTAGGAACATTATAAAAAGAATAAGTCCGAGAACAGACCCTTGTGGTACTCCCAAGGTAATATTCATTGGTTCGGAGACTGTCTCACTCACTTATGTGATTTGGTATCTATTAGTTACATAATCTTTGATCCATTTTAATACTTTTCTTTTTATTCCATTTTTGGAAAGGTTTTTAATAACTATATCCATAGTTTCGAAAGCTCTCTGAAAGTACAGGAAAACCACGATCACATATTTATTTTTATCTGAAACTTGACTCCAGTCTTCCAGAACTGGGAAAATAGCCATTTCACATGATTGGTTATTTGTAAATCCACATTGTTCTTCACATAAAAAGTTCCATATATCTAGAAAATCTACAAGCGTTTTTTTATCACATGATCTATTCATACATAGGGTGCGTGTTTAGTTTAGTGTACTGGTCTATCTTCTTCACATTTTTTTAATTTTTAATTTTCGTTATTAGGATGACTCTCGATATTTTGAATGGGGGAACATTCATGACGTGATGGATTCATTTATAATATTTAAAAAGTAATTCTCAGGTAATGATTGAATTATTCATTAACAATAATAATATTTGGATGACTTGTACAGCACCGTTTTCGTGAAAAATCACCTCAAGGGCGGCGGAAAAACCATCTCATTGTATTGTAATTCTATTAGAACTGGGTTTTGATTTCATTTGATTTAGAATTACTTTTAATTTCTCCTTTGTTAATTTTTAAAACTCCAATTCTATATTTATTTCTTTGTGAATATGAGAGATAATTTTCAAAATACTCTCATTAGCTTCAATGCTTTTATAAAGTCACTGTTAAATTTATTGGCCATATTTGAGTCATCTGTTTCAAGGGGGAATATTATGTCTTCATACAGTAGACTGCTAGTTTTACTTTTCAGGAAGGATTTTATTATTTTCCATATTTTCGTCTGTTCTCCCCTTTCTTTCTTTAGTTCCGTAGAAATCATTTTTAGAATTTTTATTTGAATGCTACAGTAGAATAGTGTTTTTTGTCGTGTAGTTACTATCGGTATTCGTAAGTTTATGAGTTGCAGTAGTTCGCAACAGTCAAATATAGAGTTAAGTATTTTTAATAAAAATGTTAAGTCGTTTATTTTACATCTGTCTTCTAGTGTGTGTATTTTTAGAATATTTAATAATAAATGATATTTTAAGTCTTCTAGTGGGATATTTAATTTAAAATTTATAAAACGCAAAAATTTATTTTGTATTCGCTCAATGTTATTAATGTGAATTTTGTAAGATGGAGACCAAACTACCGAGGTATATTCCATTAGGCTTCTAACTAGAGATACATATAATAATATAATAGAAAACTTTAAAACTTTTTTTTTAAAGGACTACCTACATATCAAAATCTAATTCCAATGTTGTGCCCTGAGTTCTAATCTTAGTTCTCCTTCGGCTTATTTAACATAGATCCGATAAACTTCTGTTTATTAAATGTTCTTTCGGATTTTGGTTTTGCTCTATAATTTGATATATGGAGTGATTTGTGATTAATAATGTTATAACTGTTTTACTTTATACAGATAATTACTTTTTGTAAACTAAATAACAAGATCTTTAAAAAAAAGAATAGTCAAATTAAGTGAATCGAACTACTTAATGGGACTTTTTGTCTAATTTTATAAATTCATTTACAGAAATAAAAACAAATGTATGAATTTTAAAATCATTTTCTTTTCAGCATATTTAAGAACACGCGCGATTTCAATTTGTATCGTTATGAAATTAAAAGTTTCCGGCATGTTTTAATTGGGATAAAACGCTTTCGGCGTGATGAAGCTTAAAAGAGGGGATCTTTTAATTTAGAGGGATTAAGAAATTCCTAATGGATTTAATAAAGTAAAAATAATATAACCAGACACTTTTATTTGCTAATAAGAAAACGAGAAGCTTTCTGCGATTTTGTTTTTAATTATCAAGATATTAGCAAAATTTATTTTTGATGGATGTTAATGTTTACGAAAGAAAGTAGATGTTTAATAGAAGTAAATGTTTAGGTAGGTATACAATATTCTCAATGTAATATTTAATCTTAAGAAAGGCAGACAGTGATAAGGTAATTAGATTTTGTAAACAAAGTACACTCGTACTTATATAAATAATAAAATGTACACGAAATTTTTCTCCTCCTTGTTCTAAACTCCTGATTATTGTGTACAATAATAAACTAAAGTAAAATAAAAATAAAATCTAACAATTATTATAAGCAATAATTATCAGCCTGAAACACTCATCAACATTGAAAAATCTTCCGAGAAAAGATAATTGCCGCCAACGGGAAAAAATATAATAAGCAGTTATTGTTGAATGAAACACTAGTATATATTGAATTATTTGGCGGGTATTTTATAAGCCCCCGTAGCTCAGTGGTCAAGAGCAGCTGACCGGCAATCAGAAGGACACGGATTCAAGTCCCGTTGGCGGCAAGTATCTTTTCTCGGAAGATTTTTCAATGTTGATGAGTGTTTCAGGCTGATAATTATTGCTTATAATAATTGTTACCCTTTGTGCTATGCATAAAAATCTTGTCTAAACGTTAGTTTATAAATTGAAAATAATAATTTAAAAAAATTTAATACGTAAAACTCTTTTTTAGATATTACCTACATAGAATGAAGTTTTTTTATACCCCGACAAATATTTTCAAAAGTTTCATCAGCTCAGATAAAAACCAATTTACTTTAATTAAAAAAGAAAAATTTAAAATTGACTAGTCTGAAGATGACCGCAGAAGAGCAAAATTGTTCTAAAATAAATACATGGCAAGGTTGTGGCAGTATTCTATTATTCTTCTGTATAATATTTAAATTTAATAATTTTTTTGGCACATACATTGGTAATTTTACAATACATACAGGCTTCTTTTATATAAACACTAGCAGACCCGGCCACACGTTGCTGTGGCTAACGAAACACAACGTCATTACCCAACCTTTATAAAATCCACACCACCCGCTTGCCAGTTGCCCGCTGCCAGCTGCCTGAATTGAATATTTAAATTTATCGGCTTTTCTCTACTATAATAAGCATGTTTTATACATATAAACCTTCCTCTTGAATCACTCTATCTATTGGTGTAAAGCCACCACTGGTCTGGAGCTCCAAAATACCTGAAAAATACCCTCGACTCTGTGCAGAAACTGGCGGTCCGTTTGATAGATTCTCCCATCTTAACAGACGGATTGCAATCTTTAGAGCACAGGCGTCGGGTGGGAATGCTATCCTTGTTCTACCGGTATTACAATGAAAGATGCTCCGAGGAACTAGCATCATTGATCCCTTCGGCCAAACGCGTGCCCAACATTTGTACACGGTTGACATTTGTCACATGAGAACGGGTCGTTTCTTCGACTCGTTCTTATGTTCAACAGCTCGGCTGTGGAGTGATTTGCCGGCCTCTGCGTTTCCTCCTTCCTACAACATAGGTCTCTTCAAGACCAATGTTCATTCCTTCCTCTCCTCAAAAAGACCCTCCACACAGCATCCCAGATGACATAGGCCCTGGGGGAAATTATTTTCCTCAAGGCCTCCTGTGTGGAGTTAATGTAAAAAAAAAAAAAAACATACATTTTGAGCGACTTCATTTTATACCATGTAATGTAATGATTTAAAAAGTAGAGAATAATACAAATTAGCAGATTAACCAAAAAAAATCCCACATAGGCATCCAGTTCGTGGGTATACTTGTGTGTTTTTAAAGCAGCTAAGATTTACGCATATACACAAGTACATTATATCTTTGAAGAGATTAAAAAATAAAATTAAATAAACATAAAATAAAATCAGTACTTACTGAATAAAGTAAGTGAATGGAATTCCACCACCAAATGAAAGTTAAAAATAATCTTTATTTCTGTAAATTAACATTATCGTTTAAAAAAAACGCGCCTATTCTAGTACCTAATATTAAATTGCACCGTGTGTGGACGGTTTGTTAAAAAAAGAACAAATTTCGCAAATCAAAAAAAAAATACACACCTGCGTGATACTTTCTAATTGGCAGCGTGATCAAATTTGTCAAAATATTTATAACTTGGGGCGTTATCACAAAGTGTTTCCATTCATAATTATTTAGGAAATAACATACCAAGCCTAAGAAGTGCTATACTTTCTACATCTAAGAACTACTATCGATTAATTGGCGATGGTATCACAATTCAGATATTCGGTGGTACCTACTAAGTAATTGAAGTATTCAGAGTGGTATGATTACATAAATTGAATGTACTGTGTGTTGGATGAATACCAAATCGTACATATTTATGCATAGAATAAGAGCTTTGTTGGCCGACATGTTTAGACTTTGTTACTTGTTATTTGATAGAGAGGTGGGGAGTGTAAGTTCTATCTGGATTTTCAATTGGTTCAAGTCAGTATCAACTGATTATGAACCATGAGTTTCAGTTAAAATATCCCTACAGTTTAAAAACCAGAAACATTTTTTAAAGCACTGATGCCTTTTTTTAAATAAAAAAACTGGTCTTTTTTTTTTTACAGTGAATACCGCACAAGAATCTCAACTGCTCCCGTTTGGAGCCAGTGAGACTATGGCATCTCCAATTGGGGTATGTTGTGAGGCTGAAGGTAGTGGGGAGGGGAAGGAGGTGGGGGAGAGGTAGGTTGGGAAGTACCTGGCTATTCAAATCTGGTCACCAAACACGGCTAAAGCCATTTTCAAGCAACGTTTCAATTCTGAATGGTGGTCTTACACCAGGGCGATACTAACATATCTTCCACTCTGGAACATGCCGCAAATATACTATACATTATTTTAAATGAATTAATTGTGAATTAACACAAATTAATCAAATAAAATTTATTTGCGCATGCCGGGTTCGAACCCGCGACCTCCGGATTGTGAGTCAAGAGTCTTACCCACTGGACTACGGAGGTCGTCATATGTCGTAGGAGGTCTAATTTGTAGTATTGAATACCGCTATATTATACACATATATCATGTTAAATATGAGCTTACCAATTTTATAAAAATAACATACCATCAAAAACAACCCAAACAAATCGATTTTTTTTCATTGGGCAGTAAAACACACAATTTCATAATATCGACATTCTTAACCATAACTTCATAATTATCGAACCGAAGTAAAGCGTATGATCACAAATTAATGCATGAGTATAAAATGTGTCGAGAGCATCTCGCTTACCTATCCAATACTCAATCCTCTTCCCTTTACATTGTTATTGGTTTGAAGGCAAAAGAGAACTTCCATCTGTAAGCAACATAATTTTATTGAACCTTTTTTGGCTTAACCTCATTTGTACACATTTGCGAACATGTTGTTTATAAAAGCTGTCAAATAATGTTGGTAAAATGGAATTTAGTCATTTTCATCTTCCACTAAAGGTAAATTACTTTCCCTTAGATCGCTTGATTTTTATTGGTGAACAAGGCCGAAAATTTGACGCATGGCCACACCGGCCCATTTTTAGTGGGAGCTGAGAGTGCAGATAGTATGAAGAATAGAGAGAGTACCGGGAGTACAAGAGTTGGTAGAAGTCACCACGACCGCCTCGCCGCGTCACAATCCACATCCGCCACCGTCTGGGGAGCATCCGTAAACCGACACCACCACGGCCAACGGTCAATGCTAGATACACCGTACAGGTATAGAGTATACTCGCTAGTCGTAGTCGTACACGCATTGTGATAGTGTTCACTTTCTTTTTGATACGCGTGCTTTTGTTTGATATGCGTGCTTGTACATCCCTGGCAGCTGACTGTCCTAATGTGGATACAACCATAGACATCCAAATCATTGACTTACCTTAACATAAAATCTGGGTATCAATTCGACGAGCTGGAGGCGTACTATTTGACCATATTTTAGCACCAGGGTTCGAGAAGATTTGAATAAAATTCGTAATCAGTCGTACATTAACCACCGAAGAACGCGCATTGAAATAACCAGCCCCTGCGCAGAAACGTCAAGTTCGCTAAAGTAAGAGTTAAGTAACTAAAGTAAAAAAGTGTTAAGTAAGCTAAAAAAAAGGTTTGCAGCGCAGACCATTGTCGTACTTTTGTGGATCTGGATGTTCGTATTTAACGAACCGCTGGCGTAGCTGATGTAAAATTGAATGAGATGAGTAATTTAACACATTTGTTTAAGTAAGTAGTTTAATCAAATATTAAATTTTGTAAAACAAGTCCAAAATTTTTGTTTACCCAATTTGGAATTTGCAAATTAGCCCCTTCAAGGGTGGAATGGTGACGTTACAATGCGATTTTCCAGTATATTGACAGATTAATTTATGGTCTATGGGTACAACAGACCAGAGGTATGGCATGGGTGTACGGTCCTGCAGTTGAGAGCTTCACTGAAACCTCTCATTACGCTAAATGCGTCTCTTTACGAGACAGAGTTACAACGGTGCTAACAGTGATACCTATGCCTATAGCTATGGATGAGTCATAGTCAATAAGTCGTCAGAATTCACAAAATAATTTAACGATAAGCAAAAAATTTTCAGTACCATTTTTGTGAAATATCATCTCGAGAGTTCTTTATAAAGCTAGCTTTTATTTGAATATTTATAATACCTCAGTTAATACTATAGTTATTACTAAGGTACTGATACAGATTAAACATACAAAAAATAGTATTTACAGAAGTCGTGGGCCGGATTTTGAGGTTAGAATGAATAAATTTAAAAATTTACCCAACATTTAATACAAACAAATAATATTTAATTGCAGAATTTAGGAATCACAGTCAATAATTTTTACAAGAAAAACTCCCTTTATAAAAAATTTGAAGGTTATTCCCATCAATGTAATATAACATTGAAGAAGAAGATAATAATAGTAATCTAAATGAAAGTATAAAAGAGATCCATATACATAAAATCAGATATATTTATCCGTGCCGCTATCTAGGTTACAAACCAATTTTGAGAATGATTGTTTCCAATAAAAGGGGTAGTTAGTTGCCTATAATATGGAAAAAATTAGTTGAAGATAATATTGTTAATTCTAATATTTCAAATATCAGATTGACTGATGTGAGGTTTCACAGAAGGTTATTAGTAAACGCGCACGTCCTGGTTAGACGAGAGGTTCTGGGTTCGAGTCCCAGTTGCGACTATTATTTTTTCTATTTTTTTGTGTCTTGTTGTGTTTTCATACTTTCGTTTAGATAATTATCGTTATCTTCTTTTTCAATAATAAAACATTAATTTATGAATTTCAAGAGACGACTTTAGAGTTTCGCTCTAATCTAGTAAAATGTAAAAGCTTATTTTAAACTTTGGGAACTGATAATTCAAAAGCACGACCTCCAAACTTAGTACCTGAACTGTGCTATGATTCCTTCAATACTCCAGTAGCTGAACAACTGATAAAGTGGGTGATTTAAATTTAAGAGACGTCGCGTTTTCGTTTGATGCCTACCGTCTGATGTTTTTGAGTGACCTAAGATCCTAAGAGATACATTTTTTTACGTAGACTGAAATGGATTTCGGATTCAAATGATATAACCACAAAACCCCACAGGCTGAATTCTTTATAAGAATAACCCTTTCGTATGGAGGAACCGTTTACAAATAAATAAGGTTCTTCCTGGTGTCGTATTACTCCAAACAGCATTGACGATAATTAAAAAAATATATTTTTTTACATACTAGATTACCTACAGACGTAAATTAGATTGAGAGTTGTATTGAGAATTGTATAAACAATATGTACAGATCATTTTTTCTGATTCTGAAGGTCTTCAAAATTATTTTTTTCTATTGTTTTTAAAATCGCTCCAGATTCGCTAATTCCAGCGCCGGATCTGCCATACGTTCAAAAACGTGCAAAAACCTGGCGCCAACTCCGAAGGGGCGCCGTGAGAAAATAAATATTGTATTAAAATTTTGTTATACAAAAATACAACAATAAATATCATTGACAGCTGTCGAGTTTTTTTTGTGTCCTACTAGAAACTTATAAATAGAACAAATAAAACAGTGTATTTAAACAAGTTTCAGTGTTCTGCAACATAATTTAGTGCACTACGTTTATTTATTAATAATCACTGCAAAATCAACCTAAATATTCAACATTATTATCAAAATTTGTAAATCAATTTGTTCAATAATCATTTGTGTGCAGTGTTCCCTACGTCTCGCTCTAACAAGTGACAGGATAAGGTAGTGACATATCTCTCCCTCGCACTTACTGAATAACACTTGTGAACGCTCCCACTACCTACTATTCCTAATTACCTGTAAATTGCGAGCAGGGTTGTCACTCATATTATTTTCTTAAAAAAAAAAAAAATCTCACTTTCAAAATGAATAATAATGAAGCAATTGCTTTCTTAAACAAAGCTAAGGAGGAGATTAATAGCATCCACAATGCCATTACCGATCCTGCTTTGAAAATAACCAAAGACCAAATGGCAAAAATACTTAGTAAACTTTCTAATCTCTCTGGAACTATGCAAGACCTAGGAGTAACTGTTGGAGTTCTTGAAGGAAAAGTTATGACATTCGAAAAAATCATCGAAAAGAAAGTATTACCACAGGACACAACACCAATTTGTGACGTGCTCGCTGAGATAGAGGAACGCAAGACCCGCTCGAAGAACGTCATTTTACTCAACGTCCCCGAGTGTAATTCGAACTCAACCACGGTGAGCGTCTTGGAGGATGGAAAAAAGGTATTAGCAGCTATTAGTGAAATTAATAGCGAGTTCAATCTAGAAGATGTGAAAATTTACAGGCTTGGAAGTAAAATTCCAAACAAAACCAGGCCAATTAAATTAGAATTTGATGAAGTCAAACAGGCAAAACTTATACTCTTTAACAAAACTACTCTGTCCAATGGAATTATAATCAAACCTGACAGAACTCTACAACAAAGACAACATTTAACTGACCTCTGGAAGGAATTAGAAGAGAGGAAAGAAAAGGGTGAAGTCGATTTACGAATCAAACATTTCAATGGAATTCCCAAAATCATCAAAACTCAAGCAAAAAACTGAAAAACAAACAGAACAGATTTTCTAGACTTACAGGATATTATCAAAATGTACGGCGAATGCGTACGAAATTGCACCAACTTAAAACTAACTCCCCAATATTCTCACACGACATTCTGTTTTTAACTGAAACATGGTTAAATGCTGATATCAGCTCGTCAGAATTAGGCCTACATCACTATACTACATATCGTTCTGATCGAAATTCTATTACAAGCAAAAAGTCTAACGGAGGAGGTGTGATGCTGTGCGTATCCAAGAATATATCATCTACTAAATTACCGGTTAAACACAAAAGTGTTGAACAAATTTTTGTATTGCTCAATATACCCAATGGAAAAATTATTATCGGCTGTGTCTATATCCCACCTGCATCGGATTTGCAAACATATAAAAATCACAATGAGGACATAGAAGTACTCAAATTCAAATATCCTAAAGCAAAATTCATTATTGCCGGTGATTATAACCTTCCTAACTGGACCAGCCAAGATGACAATGGACCTGCTACAAACCAAGCCGAATTACAGTGTGCTAAATGCAGTGAAATTCGTGATATGTCTTTATTCTTGGGACTAACTCAATCAAACAAGATTTTCAACTTTAACAATCGAATATTGGATTTAGTGTTTTCAAGTGATTCGAAAATAGTAGTTGAGCTATCCGACGAATTATTATTACCGTTAGATCAACACCACCCACCATTGGACATTATCATAACAAATTTGCATTTAACATCTTCAAAAAAAAACAAGTGCCCCATCGTATAACTTTTCCAAAGCTGAATACCATCATATTACTGAGTACCTTATCCAAACAGATTGGTCCTTTTTAGATGAGGATAATCATATAAATGATCAATTAGAACACTTTTACACGATTTTAAATACCTCTATAGAACAATTTGTTCCCAGGGTTAGCTTCACATCATATAATTATCCGAAATGGTTTTCAAGGGAATTAACTAATTTAATTAATAAAAAAAAATGTATCCACAGAAAATATAAACATACCAGAAATCCTAACGATTATATAACATTTACTAAACTACGAAAACAATGTAAAGAATTATCAATAAAATGCTATAATAACTATGTTAAAGTAATAGAAAATGAGGTACGTCGTCACAATGTGAAAAAATTCTGGAATTTTACTAAATCTCAGCGAAACGACAACTGTGGATATCCTAATAGCATGTATTTTAAAGGAAAATGTGCCGACAGTATCGAGGGTATAGTTAATCTCTTTGCTGACTCATTTAAAAGTGTTTACGACAAAGATATTCCCGTCAATGCAGTCTCCAGTGCTTCAGTGGAAGAGTCATTAAACCTAAGTCAATGTTTCATAAAATTAGAATCTATAGAAAGGGGCATAAACGCATTAGATAGTAATAAATCTGCTGGACCGGATGGTATTCCTCCCATATTTTTAATAACTTGCATTGATAGTTTGATATATCCCTTACACAAACTTTTTAACAAATCCTTAGCATCTGGCTGTTTTCCGGCTCTGTGGAAAAAGAGTTATTTAACGCCTATTCATAAAAAAGGTGACAAAAGCGATATATCAAACTATAGACCTATTTGTATTATGTCTGCTTTACCCAAACTTTTCGAGTCATTAGTATTAGATACCATTGTAAAACCTATCAACAATATTATTGTTCCTAACCAACATGGCTTTATCAGAGGTCGATCTACCTTAAGTAATTTAAATATCTATAATAATTACATATCCGAATCCCTTAGTCTGAAACAACAAGTGGATTCTATATACACCGATTTCAGTAAAGCATTTGATAAGGTTCGACATCACATTCTTATATCCAAACTCCGACTGTTAGGCATCAAAGGAAGTTTATTGACATGGATTATCAGTTACCTCAGTAATAGAGTGCTTAGTGTCAGGATTAATTTTATAGAATCCTATGTATTCGAGGCCACAAGTGGTGTCCCGCAAGGGTCCCACCTCGGCCCAATATTCTTCTTAATATTCATTAATGACATTGTAAACATATTTAAAGATGTACAAGTCCTACTTTTTGCAGATGATCTAAAATTGTTTAAAAGAATACGAAATATATACGATTGCCTAATTTTACAAGCTAATTTAGATGAATTTTTTAAATGGTGCGAACAAAATATGTTATTTTTGAATATTGAGAAATGTCAAGTAATACGATTTTCCAGAACTCATTCTCATATTTTACATGAATATAATTTAAATAATGTTAAATTAACACCAGTATTACAAATTCGCGACTTGGGAGTTATATTCGATTCAAACTTAACATTCACAGCACATATAGATGATATAACTAATAAGGCTTTAAAGATTCTTGGCTTCCTTTGTAGAACCCTAACTGATTTTAAGTCCATGGATTGCATGAAAACACTCTACATTTCATTAGTTAGATGTCAAGTAGAATATAATTCACCTATTTGGTCCCCTTTCTATAAAGTACACTCTAACAAAATAGAACGTGTTCAACACAAATTTCTTAGGTACTTAAATTTCAAACTCAAAATTCCAATAGAAAACATTAATTATTTAAGTTTAATGAATCGACTAAATTTAATTACGCTGTCTGACAGAAGAATTATTTCAGACCTAATTTTATTGTACAGAGTTATGAACAACCTAATTGACAGCCCTGCCATCGTTTCTAGTATTAAACTCCATGTACCGACAAGGAATACTAGACAAAATATAACATTCTTTTGCAACACATACACAACCAACTATCAATCACACTCACTTACCAATAGGATGCATGATTTAGGCAACAAGTTTGGTGGTATTGTAGATATATTCGCTGATTCCCTTTACATTCTAAAATGCAATTTAAACCAACACTTTGTGGAATCCTACAAATTATTGTAACGTGGGTATAATATATTTAACGATTTGATGTGTTATTGTAATGTTTTATATTATATTTTGTTCTATGGTATTGTTAAATATTACATTGTTTAAAATATTTCACAGTTTTAAGCAAGAATATACAAGTGGTTTTTTCTTTAAAAACTACTTGTATATTCTTAAAAGTTTTTTCACTTTTATAACGTTTGATATAAATTCTATGTATGTGTAATCCTCGATATCTTAAATATTATTTTATAATCTATGTAAAAGCCCCTACGGGCGTATAAGAACAATAAATAAATAAATAAATAATATTCCCTGAATCGTTTAAAAATTACCCATAGTACGAAATAATTATTATGCTCTAGCAACACTTTCCAAAGAAACAGAATGCGCACGCATTAGGTTGGTATCAACGGCTAAAGAATTAGTTACAGAATTTTTTTACAAATTCCATATATTTACGTTATTTGTTTTTGGGGTGTTATGCCGTGTTGCGATACCTCCTTCTTTAGCCAACGTTTCGGACATCGTTGCAGTGTCCATCATCAGGGCAGATCCGGCAGATCCGGTAGATGTGTCATCTACCGGATCTGCCGGATCTGCCCTGATGATGGACACTGCAACGATGTCCGAAACGTTGGCTAAAGAAGGAGGTATCGCAACACGGCATAACACCCCAAAAACAAATAACGAAAATGCTTTTGGCCGTGAAAATCTTAAAACTTATCTCCATATATTTAGTTTAAACGTAAGATCTATTTTTTCATATATCTTTTACCGTCTTTTACGACGAATGGGTGCGATCCAAATTCAATAACCAATCACAGCGCCGTATTTTTGTTCTAGTCAATCAAACAAACCGACGCTGACAATTTTAGTTATTTTGTTTTATTTTGCTATTGTTTTATTTTGTGCGATTTAAGTCTCTAGGAGAAGGTAGTTAAAGACTATTTTCTTATGAAATCTTCAGTAAATCCCATTAACAAAAACATCGCACGGTTTGCAGGATTTGCAGGTTGCAACGTGTTGACAGTTTCATCATTGATTTGACATATTATTATTTGAAGTTCGTTAAATGTATAATTAATTTCTATTAGATTTGGTATTTTACGGTGTCAGTGTAAGCGTCTTTCGTAAGCCGTTGATACCATACGTCAGTGTTTAGTGTTTGTATGGTGTTTGTTCGCTCAATTTGGTGTTTGTTCGCTCAATTTGGTGTTTGTTTGCTTAACACAGGGGAAATGCAAGGTACAAATTTGAGATTATATTCTTATTAGATTTCTAAATTTATAACTACATTTCTATTGGTTGTTAGAGGTTATACAAGTACTGTGGATTACAATGAATAGAATCACCATAATTTTATGTTTACCCAATAGATTAGGGCTCCTGGGGATTCTCTCTTTTAAAAAAATCGAGTGTGAGAGCTACCGCCAGGTCACTTGGAAAAGTTACACCCTTTATATGTCTTGATTTTATTTGATAATTTAGTGTAAAAAAAATAATTAAATTAAAAAAAAAAATTGGGGTTAACGAATTTTTAATCAAAATAAAAAAGTAGGGGGGGGGGCGCCATTGGTACCTACTGCACGGGGCGCCAGATTTCGTAGATCCGGCCCTGGCTAATTCCTAAACGGCTTAAATTTGATTATGACGAAGGGCAGCGCTACTGGTTGCTAGAACTACTGTTAACGGGGACCCGGGACTTCCTACAAATGTTGGTCGGCGTGACGTCACAGATACCTTTCGCTCGAACACAATCGTTTCGACAGTACATCAAAATACGCATACGCATTAACGACCGTCAATACGGATTCCGGCGGAACCGCTCGTGCGGTGATCTTCTCGCGTATGTGACGCATGTTTGGGGGCGATGCCTGGAACGTTTCGGTGAGACCCAAACGGTTGCACTGGACATATCCAAGGCCTTTGACCGGGTTTGGCACCGAGGACTTGTCAACAAACTGCATTCTTACGGACTTCCCGCATCCTTGTGTACGTGGATTGCCGACTTCTTGAGGGAGAGGTCGATTCAGACGGTAGTCGATGGTTTCACCTCTTCCTCTCACTCGATAAATGCTGGCGTCCCGCAGGGATCGGTTCTGTCTCCAACTCTGTTTTTGTTGCACATCAACGACCTTTTGTCATGTGCACCAATTCACTGCTACGCGGATGACAGTACAGTTCATGATAGCTTTTTGTTTGACAAGCCCCCAAAGGGCTCACAAACTCCAACAGCTCGTAAGGCTTTGAAGCAAAGAATGGACGGTTACCTCGAGTGTTTTCTCTTGGGGTAAAAATAATCTCGTTGAATTTAATGTTTCAAAGACCCAATCTTGTCTGATTACGTCTAAAAGGGATCGCAATGAAAATCTAGTCTCTTTCAACGGAAGCAATCTTCCGAACAGGCCCTCCATTGATTTGCTTGGTGTAACCCTAAGTGACCAGCTCAGGTATGGGGGCTCCATCGAAGCCAGAGTAAAGTTAGCCTCCCAAAAACTGGGCGTACTGTACAGGGCCCGCAGATACTTTAAAAGTACACAACTGCTAACCCTGTACAAATCGCAAGTGCGCCCCACGGTTGAATTTGGCAGCCACCTCTGGTCTGGAGCTCCAAAATACCTGAAAAATACCCTCGACTCTGTGCAGAAACGGGCGGTCCGTTTGATAGATTCTCCCATCTTAACAGACGGATTGCAATCTTTAGAGCACAGGCGTCGGGTGGGAATGCTATCCTTGTTCTACCGGTATTACAATGGAAGATGCTCCGAGGAACTAGCATCATTGATCCCTTCGGCACCGGTGCATAGTCGGGAAACACGCCAAACGCGTGCCCAACATTTGTACACAGTTGACATTAGTCACATGAGAACGGGTCGTTTCTTCGACTCGTTCTTATATTCAACAGCTCGGCTGTGGAATGATTTGCCGGCCTCTGTGTTTCCTCCTTCCTACAACATGGGTCTCTTCAAGACCAATGTTCATTCCTTCCTCTCCTCAAAAAGACCCTCCACACAGCATCCCAGATGACATAGGCCCTGAGGGAAATTATTTTCCTCAGGGCCTCCTGTGTGGAGTTAATGTAAAAAAAAATAAAATAAAATAAAAAAAAATAAAATATCTGTAGAAAATTTTTTCGTGAACATAAAAATAAACACAATTATTTTCATTACTATTATTTTTTAGGAATAAAAAACCACTCAAAATAACTATTGACATAGTACCTTTCTTTATATGTTAAAAATGTCGGAATATTTAATTACATCATGATATGAAATAAAGTGAACCACAATAATATGTAAAGATACGATTTTAATTAAATATCAAATATACAAATATAATTTTTTTTTACAAATCGGTAAATAAAATTTCTAAATTTCCGAAATGAATTAAAGTATACACCATGTCAACCTTCGTTAGTAATTAACGTATTTAATTAAGTTCACCACCGAACGTTTAATGTGGTTATCGGCAATACCATTATCAAATTAATCTCCCGCATTGTTCTGCTAACTAATCTACTAACTAATCTCTCACACTTTGTCCTTGCTAATGTTCATGAATGGGATTTTTACAGAATCCGAATTACGTGATTATTAAGTAGCTTCTTCTTCTAATGTTTGGGATCGAGTTGCGGTGGAATCTGCTATTGCGATACATTGTTATGTAATGTGCGGAAAAAGCAATATATCGTTTTCTTACTCTACATTGTTAGGTAATATGTGGGAAAGCTCTACATGATTACTCTACATACATTGTTACGAAATACGCGGAAAAAGCTCTATATTATTGCCCTACGTTATTTTACATTCGCTGGTCAGGATGGCTAGAAGAAATTGCTAATTTTATTTTACACGATATGCAGAAAATTTATTATCTATACTATATCTATCTGTACTATCTTAATTATTGATTTGTTTACGCCTTGATGGCTTTTACATAAAAGGTAAATTATACTGGAGCATCTTAACAAGTTTATAGTAGATAAAATAATAAACAGAGCACTAAAGACATAAGTAGGCACAACACAAGTAGGTATGCGTATTCGATAAGTAAATTGTTAACAAAGGAGTTCAACCAGCAGATTCGTATTTGGGCTCAGGCTATTTATAGTAGTTTTTAAAATTACTGTCACAATATTACACAAACCATGATTACAAACATACTCGAAGAGGTGTAAAACATTTTTTAACGATTAATATAATGTAGGTAAATTTCTTGTAATTTAAATTTTTTGCTATCATAAATATACGTTTTTTTGTTATTATTATGAAAAAAATAAATAAAAGGTACACATCAATTACATATATAAAGAAGTAAATAGGTACTAGGAAAATTGTTTCAGAGTAGTGGGTATTAAATTTGTTACTGTTAACAAACTGGAACATTTAAGGATTTTTGCATCTGCATACATATACGCTTTTTAAAGGAAGCGATGTTTTTTATAAAAAAAACTATTAAATGTATTTTTGTTATTAGTTTTTGGGGTATTATGAAGTGTTGCGCTACCTCCTTCTTTAGCCAACGTTTCGGACAGCGTTGCAGTGTCCATCATCAGGGCAGATGTGTAATAGTTAGGGGTGGTGTTTGTACTTATCTACTTAGGAGCGATACCGTGTCGCCAGCTCCGCTCCTCTACGAGCTGGCGCTACAATATATTTCAACATGTTTTTTTGCGTTTAGCCTTGATGTAACCGTCAATTACCGGATACCAAGAACTATTGAGCTTAGCTCCGTCGTCTCTATTAATATTTATAGGATTTTTGTGAATTTCAATTGCCTCCGTAATCAGGCGTGCTCTATGAGTTTTGGGTCTTCCCAGGACCTCGGGGACAAATCCAAAGTAATGGCCGGTTTCGATTAAGTGCTCGGCGATTGCCGATTTGTCAGGGTGGCCAAGTTTACAGGCACGGAAGTGTTCTGATATCCTTTTGGAAATCGTCCGCTCTGTTTGGCCTACATAAACCTTGTCACATCCAGAACAGCTGAGTTTGTACACTCCATCTGTTTCCAGAGGAAACTTGGTCTTTGCAGGCCTCAAAAAGTCTCGTTTTTTTGTCGTGGTTCCGAAGACAGTCTTGATGCTTTCTTTTTTCAATGGCCTGGCAATTCTGTCTGTCACATTGTGAACGTAAGGCAGGAAAGCGCAGCCCTTTGACTCTTGTTCAATTCTGTCTTCGTTTGGTGCAGACACGGTATCGCTCCTAAGTAGATAAGTACAAACATCGCCCCTAACTATTACACATCTGCCCTGATGATGGACACTGCAACGCTGTCCGAAACGTTGGCTAAAGAAGGAGGTAGTGCAACACGGCATAATACCACAAAAACTAATAACAAAAATATTTTTTGCCGTGAAAATCTAAAATCGTATCTATTAAATGTATTCTTATACACACTATAAAATCTTCTGGTCAAGGGGATTTACCATTTAAATGTAAGTAAATGTATAATGCCGGTAAATATACAGAAAAGTAGAATACGGTCAATAGGCAAAATTTAATTTATAAGTTAGATAACAGTAATACCACGGTGGTCGAAAAAGCCACCAATTATGTAACCATCAAAGCAATTATTAAAAACAAACATTTTAAAAGGGAAAGTTTTCAGATTCCAGAAATGGATAATAATGCATTTTGTTAGCTATTTATTTTTAAAAAGACGTATAATATTCCGTCTAACATAATATTATTAAAATTGTTTCGTTAGGCAAGTTTTTTTAGTTTATTTGCTAATTAAACCCACACGAAGAACCTGCTTTAGGATCATAAGTTCATATTTTGGGTTAAATAATAGAAGAAAAAAAAACTAACTTAAAACTGGAAGCTAAATAAATCCTCAGAATTATACTATCAGAACTTAAGAGATCTCGGAACTAAAACGCATAACTTTCTGCAAAATGTATTAAATAATTATGACATTATATGTCTCAGAGAAACATGGCACAACAATTCAATCTGGAACTTTTCGATCCACGATACCATATTTACAGACGAGGCAGAGATTATCGTCAACGCAATCAGAAAGGCGGTGGTGCAGTTCTTATCACAGTCAAATGTAAATTCATTTTATTTCAAAAAATAGAATGGTGTTCCGAAGCGGAAGATATATGGGCAACCACTCCACTTCCTAAAAAAAACACATATACACTTCACATAATCCGCCTGATAAAAAACACCTCATAAATACTTCGTCACAAATAAACAAAGCATCACACATTACGACAGACAACAAGACAATACAGTAAGTTTCATTATGGTAAGAGACTACAATCTACCTCACCTACTTTGGTTACCAATAAATGACAATTATGATTATATGTACCCATTAATTCATAAAATCCCGCCGATTTGTACTTTAGAATAATTTTTTAATTAAATAATCTACAACAATATAAATCTCTTCGTAATAATATAAATAATCATATTCTTGACGCTGTAAGCAACATGCAATTGAAAAGTTCTCATAAGGCGGCCTACACACGACACTGCATTTAGTGACTGCGGCAGTGACTGCAGAGAGGGTGGAGTTAAACGAACTAGCGCTGTCTCGTTCTAGCGGCCCTTTAACAAACGAGACGGCGCTAGTTTGCTCAACTCCACGCTCTCTGCAGTTACTGCCGCAGTCACTAAATGCAGTGTCGTGTGGAGAGCCCATAACAATATATCATTAGTACCAGAAGATGTTGGGACAAGTCGAATGAGAAAGTCACACAGTGGAGAGGTGACAAAGGTGCGGGGGACGAGGGAGGGGCAGAGGGAAGGATTGCAAAAGAGACTTAGTAACAGTAGGGGAAAGCAGGGGTAAATTTGGAAATCCATGTTTCTTACATTGACAGTTGTATGTGGCCTGCTCACGGGTCGGAAAACCTTCTGATTTATTTGTGTACGCACCAGACGATAAAAATATTGTGTATGCAAAAGGACTTCAATAAACGGGATTAAAACACAAACACTTTCTTTGAGTGGCATTGCAACGCTTGCCGGGTACTCGCTAGTTTCTAAATATTTCAAAATTTCACCACATTGTCTTTTCCAGAAATAAAAAGAAAAATGAATTATTCTTTAAATAACAAATATTGTCAATTTCCATAATATGTGTCAGAAATTTACCTTTCGAATGAACGCCTTTAGTAAACTTGCTCTAGTTAGGTCAAAAATCTTCTTTTTAAAGAGCAATGATCCTGAGACTAATATTTTATTAATTCATTCATAAATGGCTTCACAAATTCTACAATTACAATATACCGTGAACATAAATAATAAAAAAGAACCTTTAATAAGTTAATCTTCCGACATGTAAAACCACATAATAAAGAGATAAATAATTTAAGATTTATCAGACGATCTGCTACGGTAGAACGGAGGAAGAACACTGCTCAAAAAAGTGGTGCACGTATTAACTTATTAGATACACTCGAGTAACTTTTAAAGACGCGAGTAAATCAAAACACGCTTTATTTGAAATGGATCGCTTAGGGAGTTCAAAAAGGCAATCATAATCTTAATATTATTGTAGAAATTAATGTTAATATCGCTACTATGTTCATCCAGTGGTGTTTATTTTAAAAAGTTGGGTAAAATTCATACAACAAATTCTTCTATTAAATATATTAAAGATGACTTTTTCACTAAATATATAATTATATAACACGACGTAAGAGATAAGATAAAACATTGAAAAGGGGTTAATGCGTACATAATACGAATAAAGTTAATTTTTATAACGTTGTAAATATTCTTTTTAAATTCATACATGACATATAAATAAAATAAATATAAATTCATTCATAATTCCCAGTGATTCCTGACTGTATTTGGAATAAAAAATGTAAATGAAATTTTGGTCTCCGGTGAATATATTGACGTCTTTATTAATTTTTTTTTCTTTAAAATTAAACAAAAAAAGTTGTTCCATATGTCGACCGATGAACCTCTCACCACACCTCCAAAGGTCCAACACCTAATATTTTTTTATGATTTGTAGAAAAAAAACATCAAAAATGTCACCGGACTCCTAAATGTCATTTACGTTTTTACTCATAAAATATGCAATAACCACTGAAAAATTCTTAAATATGCACTGACGACCAAAAAACCTCAAATACGCATTACAATAATGCTAACACATAATCCAAAGTCTAGTAGGAAAAATGTGTATCTTTTTTTTTTAAAAGACACACATTCGGGTTATGAATAACGCGAGAATATTTGAAAATCTCCTACTACCACCACAGTAAGCCGAAAATGTTGCTTAAGTCGTGATGGAGGATTTAACCAGCCGAGGAAACTTACACGGAACGCCTGGGTGGGACCCAAACGCGATGCCCACTCAACCACTGACCGCTTGACCCACTGGACGGATGTTGCATTCTGGAAAGGATGGATCATACCCAGAAGTTCCTCTCCTTCCTTTCCCTAAAAAGACCTTCCACACAGCATCCCCAAAGATGACACACTCACTTAAGAAAAATTATTTTCCTCGAGGCTTCCTAAATGCAGTATACTAAAAGTGTAAATTATGCTTCCGTAGAACAGCAAGTAAGTAGGAACCACATAGGTTGCTATCCACGTAGACACATGTCTTATTTTATAGACTTCATACGAATCGTCATGGTACTGTACCTATGTACGTAATTTAAAAAAACTAATTATTTTATTTTATTCAAGAAGAAGATAACAATAATAATCTAAACGAAAATATGAAAGAGAAAAAGACACAGAAAAATAGAAAAAGACAATGGTCGCAACTGGGACTCGAACCCAGACCTCTCGTGAGACGTGACCTCACGTCCCGGTTAGACGAGAGGTCTGGGTTCGAGTCCCAGTTGCGACCATTGTCTTTTTCTATTTTTCTGTGTCTTTTTCTCTTTCATATTTTCGTTTAGATTATTATTGTTATCTTCTTCTTCGATGATATATATTCTAATGTATCTTCTCAAGTAAATGTATTAATCATGTAACACGTACTTATAAATAAATAAATATATTACATTGATGGGAATAACCTTCAAAAGTTATAAAAAGAGAGTTTTTCTTTTAAAAAAAATTGAATTATTTTATTAATCACTATGCTAACATTGTCCATTTTAATTTATTACACTAATTACTGCTTAATCCATAATATTTGATTATTTAAAAAATATATCAATTAGCAAAAATATCTACACAGAAAGTATTTCGCTGTCTAAACCAGCGTTTCTCAACAGGAACTTTATTTCGTAGGTTTTTGGTCACCGGGGGGGGGGGGGGGGGGGTTAAAAATTGCAAAAAGTTGGTCACGTAGTATGGGTACGTTCCCTTATGTAAATTCACTGTCAAAATAAAATTTTAAAAATTCTAGAAAAACCAAAAATTCCAAAAGTCAATTAATAACTGATATAATTACCGAAGAAACAACGTTATGTAGAATAATATTATAAAGAAATGAATAATGGTTACATAGAAGCCCATTCCAGAATAGGCCACCCCAAGTAGTTCGCTACGTTTGGTGACTTAGCAGGGGTGCCCGGTTTCATGAGGTGAGATTTGTCTAGGTCTAGGCGTGGCGCGGACCGGATCGGGAGAGACTGGTTAAGGGAGACCTTTAGACCTCTCCAGCCGAACTCTCATTTTACCCTCAAAATATAAAAATACTTTTTAAACGAATTAAAAAAAATAATAATAATGTTAACCTAATTAAAATCGTAGATTTTTTTTAAGAAATACAAACACTCCCGGTTTACGAATAACCTGACAATACTTTAAAATCTCTTAATGCCACCACAGTATGCGGAAAATGTTGCTTGCCGCGACGTCTGGGTGGGACTCAAACGCGATTCCAACGCAGCCACTAACCGGTCCTACCGATATATTATCGGACAGCCATCGTTCAGCCATGTATCACGGGGATATCAACGAGTTAAAATTTTATATGAAAACATATACTTAAAAATGGCCTAAAATTTTTGGGAAACTGTGGTCTAAAAGTTTAAAGTTTAAACGACATTAATTTGATGAAATGTCCGAGTTTAAAAACACTCAAATCAGCGCCTATCATGAGGAAAACCACAAAGTGAGCGGAGTAACCCATAGAAGCATGGGACTGGCTTATCTGTGAATACCGGGCTTTAGGTTAACAAGCAGTAATGGTTAATTAACTCGCCAGAGATAAAGCGCTCATAACAAATAACTAACTCAGAATAATTAATAAGGAACTTACTTCCCCGGCCTAAGATTATTGTCTACTACAGGGGTAGGCAGACACCGGTTCGCGAGCCACGTTCGGCTCTTTTCATATTCTTTTTCGTATTTTCCTCCACAAGGCAAGGCTCTCGACTAGCAATCCGGAGAACGCAGGTTCAAGTCCCGGCGTGCGCAAATAAATTTTATTTGATAAATTCGTGTTATTTCACAATTTCATTGATTAAAAATAATAAATAAAATATTTGCGGCACGTTCCAGAGCAGACGTTATTCTCAGTATCGCCCTGGTGTAAGACCACCATTAAAAATTAAAAAGTTGCTTAAAATGGCTTTAGCCGTGTTTGGTGATCAGATATGAATAGCCAGGTACTTCACCACCGTCCTCTTCCCTATTATTCCCCTTCCTGTTACATTCAGACTCACAACATACCCTAATTGGGGATGCCGTAGTCTCACTGGCTCCAGACGGGAGCAGTGACTCTCGTGAGATATTCACATAAAAAAGATAACCGCCAAATGAACTTAAATCAATCAGAATAATCGGCTGAGAATATGTTAACTCAACACAGTGACAAATCAACATACCTTTGAAAAGTGATATTAATTCATTAAAGGCGATGAAAAAACTAATCTCCGAACCTAACCTAACCTTTTTAAACTACTTTTCTTTTTATCACTTTTCATGACTTTATATCACTTTTCAAGTGTGTTGGTTTGTCACTGTGTCGAGTTGTCCGTTTATCATTATTCTCTACCTGCGTGCTCGAATTAGTACTGTATCAATAATGATAATAATAATTGGATAATTTGTAGAGCTCCGTTGTTGTGAAAAATCACGTCAATGGCACTGTACAATTTATTACGAATTCTTAGATTCTATCTAATCTTATTAATTAGAAATAGATATCGAAAACGTACTTACTTATTATACTTGCCTGGCAGATCACTTCCGATAAACACACTTTAATTAGAAAGTTTACGGAGAACATTAAATTTAAAACACTGGATTTTACAAGATTTTACATTTGCTAATCCTATCACTGTTATTATTACATTCATGAGTAGATTGTGGCAAAAGTAGAGTTGATATTTATTTTGAAAGACTGGAGAATTTAAGACTCTTTAGGGCTGGAGAATTTTTATGAAATGACCTTTACAAAAAATTACAATAAGAAATTTGAACATTTTTACATATTAGTTATTTACAATGTCGCGGGCAGCAAAGATGAAGGGGAAAAGTTTTGACTTTATGGATACGACTGTCTGAAAAGGTATAACAAGCCTTTGAAAAGCAGCCAGATTCTGTCAACGCCCAACGCCATTGACTAAAATTTGCGCCAACACAGTAGGATATAATTATTGATAATATCAGCAAACTACTTATGAATGTTATTCAACGCAACGCAGTAAACTGATTATGTCATATTGTTTTATCAGTTTTGGCGCCAAATAAGTAAAGTACATTTCAAAAGCATGGAAATCGAAAGTTTAAAATTTTTCTGCGTAAATTAGTCAATTACTGGCTCCTTTATTTTGGGACGGTCAAAAGAGAACATTTATTGACTAATCGATAAATAATAAATTAAAAATTTCACTTACATGATTGTATATTTCAATATTATTATCACTAATCCAAAATTTGTATCACTTCACTACTTAATATAAGATGTATAACAAATTATTAAATTTTATAAATTTATCTTGTAGTTGCACTTAATAATATGAAGTGGCTGGTCAAATTGACTATCCTAAGACGAGAATCCTTCCTAGTTGGACAAAGTTCTCTCATATTTGTTAATAAATTGTAGATGGAAGGAAAAAAATGTACTTGCAAATGATATTATGCATCATTCGTAATGGGACTCGGTTAAGAGAATTCCTACTAGACGCTTTCGCGTATTTTCTTTCCTGATACGACCTATTCGCAGTGCTAGTGATATACATATAATGTTGCGGCTCCACGAACATTTTGTGAATCTATTTTTCTCTGAAAGTCTGCCGACCCCTGGCCTACTGAATATCTCAATGATACTAAGGTCCGATGAATCCTGATAACCGGTTTCGGAGCCCGAATGCGCACTCGAACGGAAAAGAACTCAAGTGCGGGGGTCAAAGCCTTCCCAAAGGCAACCGAATGTGACTTTAATAATTAAAATAGCTCAGCGCGGCCTTCATGTCAACTTAAAATAGGAAGCAGGATTTATTTCATCTGTTGGGTGGATTCACAATTGCACAAGATGGTGACATTTTTATTTGAAAGAGCGCCTTTTTTACATCAATTTACGATAATTTACGGACCTAAATACTTCTTTCCGTTCATGTATCCTGTCCGTTCAACGGACGTTGGCTATCATGTTGGCTATGCGGATTTTGTTTACTGCGGCCCGGAACAGCTCTACAGCAGACTGACCAAATCACTGTCTCAGGTTTTTTCAGCCATGAGGTTCTCCTTCTTCTAGGGCCCCGTCTTCCGGCAATCTTTCCCTGCATTATGAGATGCAAGGTCTCACACTTATCTGGATGTCTCAACACATGTCCAAGATATTGAAGTTTTCGGATTTTTATAGTTTTAATAACTTATTTTTCTTTATTCATCCGAACCATAACATCTTCATTCGTAACCCTGTCCATCCAGCTTATTTTAAGTATTCTTCTGTAGATTCACATCTCGAAAACCTCAAGTCGCCTAATTAGTTCTTCAGTAAGCGTCCATGCTCTCAATCCATAAAATAATATCGAAAACACGTAGCATCTGACCATTCGCATTCGTAATCCAAGGTTGAGATCATCACTGCAGAACATCGTTTTCATGCGGATAAAGGTTGCACGAGCTTGCTCAATGCGGCATTTGATTTCAACTGAAGGATCCCATCTATCATTTACATTGCAGCCCAAGTACACAATACTCTTTACCTTCTCTAGTTTCGTTCTAGCAATATAAAGATAAATACGAGTACCTACTTATATACATTTTCATGTGAATAACGAGAGAATCCCAACTGTCCGGAGCCGGTGGAACTATGGCATAAGTATTCCCAATTGGAGCATGTTGAGAGGGTGAAGGGAGTGAGAAAGTTAAGGAGATGGGGAAGAGAAAAGTTGGGAAGTATCTGCATATTCAGATCTGGTCACCAAACACAGCTCAAAAAGCCATTACAGCAACGCGCAAAGTTTCGATGGCGGTATTTTACCAGGCCAATACTGAGAGTAACTACCACACTGATTTATAAATTTAACTAGCGAGTTACCGGCATGCGTTGCAATGCCATTGAAATAAATTGTTTCTCTTGAGTGTCCTTTTCCATTAGTCCCCGTTCCCTTCCCCTCCCGCGAAGCCCTGCCCTCCTTCGTTCCCATCCATACCTCCCGGATTTCCCTCCCTCTCCCGCCTTCCTTTCTGCTAAACTATATGAAACACACACATTTTTCAAACTCACTCGTCACCTATTATAAAATTTTAATACAAATTTCTTAAAGCCAGAGCTCACCTTTATGTAAAGTAAATTTCACGGGCGTGCGCACAACAAATCTCAATCAGTTATGTATGTTACTTTTAATAAATTGTGAAATTATTAACCCCGATACAGGCGAGCCCAAGTGGGGTTAATAATTACATGCTTAAAAATGTATTTAAATTGTGAAAAGCAATAATAGGCCACTTGCAACACATTTTTTTTTAAATTTCCGGTTTAGGCAAATATTCTGAGACATTCCGTTTTTTTTTTTTAACCGTATTTTTGAAACCTTGGCGATTTTTAAAAAATTTCAATCCGAAAAAATCAGACCATTTTTTTATAAACCGGAAAGACGGGACAAAATTTTATAGATGCGAAAAAACGATAATTACAGAGGCGAAAATCATTTAAAAAAAAAAAACGTTTTCCACAAGAAAGGGCACAGGAGAATAACGCGGCATACCAAAAATATTACATCTCATAAATATTTTTTGTCCTTGATCCATCTTATTGATCATAAATCATTAATGTTCAACGTCTATATTACTAAATCCAATGCAATATACTTGTACTTGTAAATTATAATAATAATATGAATATTATAAAATTTGATTTTGTTAAAATCAGCACCACTATCATTAAACCTCTAAAACACCTACAGTCAGCGTAAAATTTACGGGGTTCTCTTCACAACATCTGTCAAAAGGTCAAACCAAATGATCAAAGTACGCAGAGAACAAAAATAAATCTAGTGAACGTTAAATGTCAAATAAAAAAAAATCGCTTGAAATCAAAGTGTTGCCACAAAAAAAATCAATATGGAATTTTACAAAATTAATAGGAACATTTTCGGAGACGGGACATTTTCATGTCGTGACGTCAAGGGCCCAAATAATGGATTTATTTATTTAAAAATAAAAAAACTCTACATTTCTAAAAAAATTTACTAACATTTTCGTAATCTTAGTAAAAAAATCTATCCATACGATTTTTTCCAAGTCGTTATGAAATCCATGCAAGTGGCCTATGGGATGAATGGTATAGAAAATAATTTTATAAAATCACAAAAGTTTCATCGCAATCGGAGGAATGGTTTAGAAACGCGTAAGGGACAATAAAAGAAATATTCATTTTTATATAAAAATATTAAAAAATAATGTTGCCTAGAAACCAAAAACGATAAGATTTTACACTTCAACGCACTAATTGAAATGTTAACGAGACTCGAAGAAAAAACAATAAAATATTACTATCGTACAACTACTAATAAATAATACTACTAAAAATATAATTTCCATAAACATTGATTTGTGTGCGCTTACATCCATGCGTATCAGTCCAAAGATGTCTGTTGCTAAGGCAACTCGATTATAGTAAAAAGAAAATGAAGTGTAACAAATTGTAATTGTAAAATTGTAATTGTACAAAGTGTAACAATTTTTTTACGAGCATATATTGATTGATCAGTTGTTGGATCTCGAGTACGTTCCCATTTCCGCATAGCTCTGTCCCTTACTAACTAGAGCGAGGGATGCTGCTGGTTAATTTTCACTCCGCCGCTCTGTCTTTTAGATATGATGTCATGTGACAGCTCAGGTTGAGTGTTGTTTTGTCTAATATTTAACCTCATTTATTACTTAACATTTCAAATTTTCATTCACTTTTTCCTAACTTCCATGTATAGACTCTTTCATCCTAAATTCAACGGCTGTGTCACATTTCTTCTGAATTTTCTTTACAACTTTGTCTGTGTTATCATTTATCTGTGGTCGTTCTGTCAGCTTTCACTTTCTATCATAATCTTCGATTTCATTTCTCGCAACTCATTCTCCATTTTAGAGCCCCAGACAGGCGGGTATAACTCCGATCCAAAAAGTCAACCGAATCTTTGGTGATATCACATAAGTCCCCTTCATTTGTTTATGGTCCCCGGCTACTAAATCAACCAATAGAAAGTTTCGATTTTGGTTGCATTTCTCTCCTGTATTTTCGTTTTACATTTACATTTCCGACGCATTATTGTGCGAATATGAATTTTGAGAATTCGCGATCGAATGAAAGATAGGAGAACAGGACCCGTAATAGGTACAAAATTACAGGTGGGAGTCTTCCTTTGGTTGCTATTTCAGTGTTCCTAAAGTATTTTTTGAAATGTATTGTTTAAATTGTATTACTGTGTTGTAGGTACATGTTTCAGTTTTCAGAACATATTTATGTTCCACAGTTCCACCCGGGATCTAATAATTGACGCTGTCCGACGATTACATCTTAAAAAGATATACATGGTTTCTATATTGCATCGACCTATCTCATTAATTTAATTCATTTCTTTGCAAGAAAGGAAAAATGCAATACAGCTGTGACAAAGATGATCCAGAGAAAGCCGGGCGGGGTTTTGTCCAAACATACGTATTCCCCAATTTCATCTCCGGATTTTGACATTAATTAATGCTTATGTTTTTTTTTATACAAAATAGATTTTAACAGTTAGCGTTTCATCTGTTTTTTTCATTAGTTACTTCTTATAGGAGTTAGGTTTGCTAAAATACCGATTATTCAAGTATGATATTAGATTTTCATGGCCAAAAGTATTATAGAGATTTATTTTTGGGGTATTGTGCCGTGTTGCGCCAGCTCCTTCTTGGCATCCACCCTGATGTTAGGAACAACACATTATCAGTACGACAACACATTTTCTTATTTTCAACATTTTTTTAATATTTTTATCAGTATAAATAAATTTATTCCTATTTTTCAGTGGAATCTGAACCGATAAAACTTTACTTGTTTACAATATACCTTTCTCTACCCGCACTCCAATACATTCGCTTCTGTTTCTGGAGATGGTTACATGAGGTTAAGGGAAATACTATCAGTCATGGTGCACGATGCAGAGGTAATTATTATATTCATTACTTTCATTTTACAATAACGTCAGACAAATTTAATGTATTTAAGTAGGTTTCTTGATATAAGTAATTAGGTATCCTAGATATTTGGTTTAATATGAGAGTCATCATAAATTAAAAGACATGGGAGGAAATGTAACTACGTACGTACATAGGTATACAGTAGTAACAAGTCTTATACCACCCAGAGTAACAAGGCTTAACGACTTATTCCACATTAGCCGGACGCGTACAAATGCTGGTGTCAGGGATCCAATCAGAAGAATGTGCGAATCGTTTAATCAAAATCAAAACCTCAAGGATTCCGACTTATTTTTTGATACACGCAGTACTTTTAGTTGAAAATTGAAGGCTGTTTTCCTACAAAGTACAATAACTTAGACATTGCTTGGTTTATAATTTTAACTACCTTTCTTTTTTTTAATTTCTGTATGACATTATTTTTTGTCTATATATATTTTTGGTCTTACCATCAAAATTTTTCCAAAATCAATTTGTAAACTTTTATAATGATATTGCGCTTTTTTTGTTCATCTCTCTATTCGTAAAATAATATTTTATTATGTATATATGTACGTCTTTTCCGCATTTAAAGGTAAAAATATCCGTATATGTTTTTATCTGCTGTTAATGTTAATTCGTGAGAAATAGTTTGGATGCAGGCGAATTCTCTATTAATTGTTTTGTATATTCTTGTCAATTGACCTCTGTATCTGTATTTTCTCCTTAATAAAAAAAATAATAAATAAAAAAAATATATATATATATAATACATATACACAAATACAATAAAAATTGCATAATTTTACTAATTTCCATAACTGAACCAATATAATTTTCAGAAAATATTACTTCTTTTATGATTTCGGGAAATATAATATGGTGAGCTGAGCTAATAAACAAATATAATATTTTTTGAGCCCCATATGAAGCATCAAACATCTTATGTCTCCATGGACCTTCGTTATATCTTGGCAATATAGTAAATTTATTTTAGACCTGAAAAAAAAGAAAAAAATTCTTTAAAACAATGTCTTCATGTGGAAATTTGGTACAGAAATGTAACCTGCTTATATTGTATTCTTCTTTAAAATATGTGCATGTCATTTTGAGTTTTTCATTTTCTGTTATAAGATGAAATTTTTTTAAATTCAGTAGTTTTGTAGGAACGCACAATCACATGTTAATTATATATTCTTGTATTTCCTGTTTCTACATGTTTGTAATAAAATTCTTATCATGTAATTAAGAGTTTTATTTTTAAAATAATATTTCAGGCTAATAACTTGGGTGGGTTTGGGTAGGTTCCGAAAGAAAAATATATTGTCGATGGTCTCGCATTTTTTGTTGTAGCTTACTCTATCCTCGTCTATGGTGTGTGACGTCACAAGTCATTTAAAAAAAAAGTCGAAAAATTATTGCATTTTGATGGGAAATAATGACCAAATTTTTCTCGTACAAAAGCACGAAGTTATCGATCTAGTTTGGTATATTTATGGCCCCAGAGTTCAGAACTCGAATCAAATCTCTGTAATTTGCAATTTATCTGAATAGTTAAGGCAAATGCAACAATATCCAGTACCAAACACAAGTGTTTTTTACTACAAAAAAGAATAACCTCAAACTATCTCAATCTCTATAAGCGTATCCCTTGGCTTGTAAACCAAGGCAGTCAATAAAGTTAAATCAATTTACAACTGACGGCAGACTGTCCGGAGACCACACCAAGAGACCGTCTAGTTATGTGTTAACTCTAGAGAGTAAAGTAGGTTTTATACCATCTCTTTTTTCAGCTCAATTACAATTAGAGACCAAAGTCAACATTTTTCGCTTTACACGATCGCTATTTTCATATCTACGATTGCAATTGTCATCATTACAAACAACACAGAACCATGCTGTTTGCTGTGATGACAACTAAAACCTTAGATATGAAAATAGAGATGAAAATAGCGATCGCGTAAAGCGAAAATTTTTGACTTCGGACTCTAATTGGAATCGGGCTGAAATAAGAGATGGTGTAAAACCTTCATTAGTTCTTGCAGGTTCTTACAGCGCAGCTTCAGGAAAATTTCTGGCAGGACTGAAATATTTTCAGCTAACCCAGAGTTATATACTCGTTGAAACCGTCTTGGTAAAAGGTTAAACGAGCGGTCAAGGGAACAATTAAGTTTCCTTTGGGAGTAAATCTATAAAGTTATTATTAAAGTTTTTTTTTTTATTGAAACATATAACAAGGTTACAATTTTACAACATAATAAAAAGATCAATATTTCAATCACTCTCCTAATAAAGCAGCTGCTTGTGTTTAGGAGAGGACAACTAAAAAAAATTACATTTGTTTAAATTAAAACAAAAAATACTAGTAATTTTAACAAAAATATTAGTAATTTTATGAGAAATTACAGATAAAAGTAATAAAAATATGGGTTAGTTAATATATGATTCAAAGTATTGATAAGGCAAAAACATATTTCTAAATATTGATTGTACCCAAAATAAAGACCAATTGTGTTCACGGTCAAAATTGTGCAATTTTATTTTATTATTCTTTACAGAAGTGATTATTATCAATACAATTTTACGAAACTATTTTCGTCACATTCTGATATTATGAATGTTGCTGTAACTGAAAAATGACTATAAGTTCTACGTTCCTTTTCGTTTATGCTTTATGTACATATATGAATGATGTTTTAATAGTTTTGGGATATCATTAAGTATCACAATCACTTATTAAAATAATATTATAAGATTCTTCACCTTAAAGATGATATTACGATGAAAAAATATTTACGAAGAAATGGCCTTGCGCAAAAATCTTATTAAATAAATATCTTGCAAAAAAATCTGTTTATCGCTTTTATTACATATTAATATAAAGCTTGTCAATTATTTGTAGACAAATTCTAAGAAAATAAAATACGAGCAAATTAGAAATTACAAAAAACTGACAATTTATTTCTTATTTTGATAGCTCTGAGCTAAGGTTGGGGACTCAAAGGTCACATTTGTTGAGATTTTATATTACATATTTCATGAATTCTGTATACCCCCCGTAAGGCAAGCTCAAAAAAGCAATATGTATTTTTTATGATAAAGTATTTATTTAAAAAACTTGTAGGCACATACCTATTACAATATATAAACAACATTTTAATCATAGTAAAAGGATACTAGAATTCCTAAGAGACAAAAAAATCAACCCGTAAAAAACAATTTTTTTTACAATAATATTTACGTCTATTTTCAAACGTATTTTAAAATAAAAAATTAAAAAAATGTTTCTTGGTTTGATTGAGGGTTGATCGTTCTTCCCCAGGGATTGGAGTCAACAACGCTAACCCCTAAGCCAAATCCCAATTGGAGAGTACTGACATTTATTGCGTATATAGCATTTGCACCCGGCTTCGCTCGAATAGTATTAGGGGGGTTCCCACTCCGCCTCCTTCACCTTCCCTATCCTCCCTCCACTCCCCCCCCCCCCAATCCCTCCTCTCACAACCCTCTTACGTAAGAAATTCCTTTAATTTGAGTAATATTTTCGTGGATTTTTGCAATGAGCTTCCTTAGAAAACCTATGAAACAAATAACTGGACAACTCGGAATGAAACCAACTCAGAACCATCTCAGATAAGTCATTTAGAGTGATAAAAAAACATATAAAAAAATGGTTTAATAGGTTACGTTAGGTTAAGGTTATCGTCTAACTTTAAAAAAAAAATTCATAGCTTTTAATGACTTTTCAAGGAGGTGTTGAGTTGAGTTTATTCTGAGTTGGCATGGAACCAAATAAATAATATGATCAGTCGCTATAACGACTTTACCTTCTAAAAAAAAACCATAGCAGAAAACTAATTGGTTTTGAATAAAACTAATATTCCTAATTATCACAGCACAATTATCTGATATATTAGGGAACGTACCCTACGTTACTACTACGTGACCCGTTCAGGGGGGGGATCTTCAAAATACTACGCTAGGTCACAATGAGCGGCGGGGGGCTTAGGTTTTTTAGTCACCGGGGGGGGGGCTAAAAATTAAAAAAAGTGGGTCACGTAGTATGGGTACGTTCCCTGTAAAGTAAGCAAATTGAATGCAGTACCTACCTGCCCCAATCTAAGTTCAAACATACAGATCTAGGAATATTATTTTCTATAAGATTGCGCGGTGAGATTGAGGTTATGTTATCTATTCAGACCAGCATTTTCCAAAATCTATTTATAAGTTTCCTTAAACCTAAACATATTGCAATGGTAGGTAATTATATGATGCAGATGTTGACTACAGGTGTCTTCGGGCAATATTTGTTAGGCAACTGAATTCATAATAATGTTAATGCCTGGCACTTCTTGCAAAAACCGGCGGATTTGTCTTTGCTTAGGCAACACTTCTTAGTAGAATGCATGACTCTATGATCGTAAAGTTAGGATTGAAAAGGAGAGGCAATAATCAAAGAAGCCGTATTAGGTTTTCACCGTTAATAAAAAATCGAGACACATGTTGATTTAAAATGATCATCGGCTGATACGTGGTAAATGCCGATTTATTTGTATGCCGATCACCTGGCGAATTGTCCTTTCGCCGGACACCGGACGTCAGCAAAGAGAATTTAGTCAAAGTGGTACTTTGCATTTCGATCACGCCCTTAATTTTGGCCGCTGCATCTCAACAACATAAAAAATATTCGATTTTGGCACGGACGCCGGATGATGGATTGGCGAAAAATCAATATTCGAAGATGCGACCGAATTGTCATCATTTCGACGGAGGAAACTTATGTCAAGTCGTCAATGTCATCGACAGGATTGGGAGGTAGCTCCCAGCGTTTTCTGATTATAATCAGCAATTCCACTGACTGCGTCTGTTCTGGAAGTGCCCTCCGTGGGTTATATTGTCCGCTGATAGCTGCATTATAAGTTATAACCTCCCCTTTTGTTGCACAATTCATTTAAGAAATGGAGAGGTTTGCAAGTGAGCTTTTGCAAGTGAGTATCGGTGGCGGATTGTGTTGGTGAGCTGGACAATGCAGTCAGCTCCAGTAGGTTTGTGCTCGAATTAATCGAACAAGATAGGGGTCCGTATTTACAAAACCCCACCAAGTTTGGATAAAAGCTTCTAATATAAATGCCTATAAAACGAAGATGGCCGCCGATGCTTTTCATCTGTTATTTTATCTTACTGGGCGAAGGGTTGTTTGTAATTAAAAAATAACAAAAAATAGTATGCAATATTAGAAAAAAAATAAGGTTCTTTTTCACTCCCAGTTCCGGTTTCAGTTCCAGGACTTCCAAAACATTTATTTTTGCAGAACGTAAACAAACAGTTATCGCATTATTACAGAACAACCGCAGGTCAAAACATTTTCTTCATGACTGGTTTCGATCGTGGTATCATTTCTTTCAAACCACACACATTTTATTTTTATGAATGGAATTACGATACTCGAAAAGTAGAACTTAAAAGAGTTTAAGGAAAATTAAAGCGATAATAGTATCATCAATCGCTACACCACAAGGAATCAGACGCCAACCAACGCTGCAATTAACAACATGTTGACAATTTTAATACATCCCGCTCGCATTTTAATAATGATTGAATCTACAACTTTTAAAACAACCCTCGTGCATTCATTCGAACTAGCCTGCATCGCTAAACTATTTTATTTGCTATCAAAGACGATTGCAGTACATCCGGCGCATTGCTTGCGAATCTCGCAGGTAAATGCCATAAACGGCATACAGACGCTTTGTAAATACGCCCCGGACTGCCACCGCGTGACGTCACCGGGTTACTCACTTTGGTTTCTTAATACCATATTGAGGCGGCCATTTTCCGTACAGACATCTCGTACCGGCCTAACTAACCCGAAGACAGAAGAAACAAGAAGGATAGGTTAATAAGTCGGGTTGGCAAAAAATTCACGGTGATTAATGTCGTATTATAAGTTGTCAGGCCCACATAAAATACAAATGACATGAATTCAACGGGTGATCCACGTCGTTTTGGTTTCGGCAAAAAAAATCTAGTTTCGGCATCGGTTTCGGTTTCGGCAGAAAATCTGGAAAGCCGAACCGAAGCTCTGCATTCGTGAATTATCGTGCGTCGTTCGGCTTACTTCGGGTGAGTTCTTGGCTCGTGTGTCACCCTTCATCATCAGCTGAGTTCGCCGACCGGTCCAGCGTGATTGGGTTGTGATATTTCTCGCGCATTAGTTATGTGTTATTTCTCGCGCACGTGATTTTTTAATTTTTTTTCATGAATATCTCACAAGAGTCCCAGCTGCTCTGGTCTTAAGCCAGTGAGACTACGGCATCCCCAATTGAGGTATGTTGTGGGGCAGAAGGCGGTGGGGAGAGAAAGGAGATGGGGCAGAGGAAGGTGGGGAAGTACCTGGCTATTCAGATCTGGTCACCAAACATGACTAAAGCCATTTCAAGCAAAGTTTCGATTCTGAATGGTGATCTTACACCAGGGTGATGCTGAAAGTATCTTCCACAGTGATTAGTTAAATGTTTTTTTTTGTTATTACTTCCGTCTCATACATTTTATTTGGCATTTATTGAGCATTGAAGTTCTTCCCGCTGAGTTATTTACTCGTATTTATGAATGATGAGAATTATGTAAAAAACATATTTTTTTTTTTTTTATTTCATTTAACACGCGTAATAAGAATGTTGTGTTTGTAAACGTAATGAGAATTGTAATGAGATCCTTCCTTTATAACGTAAGTGTTGATTATTGACAAATTTAGGTTCAAAGTTTTGATAATATTGTTTGTTTTATAGCAGTAATATAAATAGCAGTAATATTTTTTCATATAGGTACTTTAATTATTGCTTTTTTATTTCATTTAACACGTGTTAACTGTGTAAAAATAAGCCAAATTTCAGTAAACAATAGATTTTTAACACGTCTAAAAAAGTTTCGGTTTCGGTTTCGGCCGAAACTGAGACAGATACCGAAGATTCGGTGTCGGTTTAGGTAGAAAGTCCTGTTTCGGTCGGACATTATTTTTTTACTTAAAGTGCAGTATAAGAATGAAGGGCAATATATCGCTCAAGTAAAACAAATAAAGTCTAAAGATTTCGAAGACCGAGAGACTATCTGGCATTCTTGACAGTTGTATGATCCTTGGACGGCGAGACAGGAGACGTCCTGGGAACGTTGTACCGGAAAGAATGCATGTTATGTATTCATTAGGAGTATTGGACACAGCGTGCAGAAAGCTGCACGTGGGTGTGGGGCCATCTGCATAACTGAGGCCTGTCGCCTGTACCCCGCTCCCAGCAAACATATCAATTTTACTTTTCCGCCATTTGGGTTTTTTCCAAGCCGCAAATTTTAGGACTTTTTAACAGCCTAAGATAAAACCGGCTTTTTCAGATGAAAACAAAGAATTAAAGAAACCTTAATAATTTAGTGGGGACCAAAGGATATTTTTAAGAACATTATTTGTCCCTATGAAACTAGATTTGTGGCTAGATAGCGTGGAGACGAAATCCGCATCCTTAACGCACATCATGTAACCAGCACTTAACACCCAATGTAATAGGTATAAATATCCGTATAAAACTGCATCAGAGCACTCTAGCGGTCAGAACGGTCTATATCAGTCATTTTGAGATTATTTTGTCTTCAAAAAGTTTCTTTAAAATCCGAAAGATGCCACTAGAAAAATAAATATTTATATTTATTTCAACATGTATTGTCACACATACTATCACCGAGTGGTCACTGATTACGTCACAGCAGGATTCGGACGGCTAGGGTTGCTACCAGATGCTACAGCGCACGTGTCCTACTACCTGAACTCCATGAAGTTATATTTTTTCGTTAATTTTATCACCATAGCAAAACTTGGACGTGGTGATCCTTTACAACGACATGTATTTTATATATTTTAGCGGCAGGGAGGAAAGGCCGGACGGGGCACAGAAAAATACAAAAAGATAACGGTCACAAATGGTACTTTTTCGGTGTCTTTTTCTCTTTCATATTTTCGTTGTAAGGGTGTTGTTTGTCCGGGTCTTGGCGACGGATGCGTCTGCATACCCGCCTCCCAAATTATACCTTGACCGTTTTTCAGATTTAAAAAAACATTTATGTGAATATCGCACAAGACTGCCAACTGCTCCCGTCTGGAGTCAGTGAGACTATGGCATCCCCAATGTTGTGAGGTTGAAGGTAGCGGGAAGGGTAAGGAGATGGGAAGAGGAAGGTGGGGAAGTACCTGACTATTCAGATTTGGTCACCAAACACGTCTAAGGCCATTTCAAGTAACACTTCAATTGTGTTCGGTGGTCTTACACCAGGGCGATACTGGTAACTTCCACTCTGGAACGTGCCGTAAATATGGTATTAGTACTCAGCACATTTGACATAGATCAATACATCAAATACATCAAAATTCCTTTTTTTTTTTACAACACAAACAAATATCACTGAGAATTCTCTTTTTGATAAACGCAGTCTTAGACTCAAGCATTTGAAAGCTCACGACCACGTGGCAATGGCATCATTTGTGCACGGTATGGTACCTAAATGACCCTGTTGAAAAACCATGTTTCCGAATTCAGATTGTTATATAACTAACTGACTTTTGACATGGCCCGACTCAAGTATCTTTTTTTTTTTTTTTTTTACATTAACTCCACACAGGAGGCCCTGAGGAAAATAATTTCCCTCAGGGCCTATGTCATCTGGGATGCTGTGTGGAGGGTCTTTTGGAGGAGAGGAAGGAATGAACATTGGTCTTGAAGAGACCCATGTTGTAGGAAGGAGGAAACACAGAGGCCGGCAAATCATTCCACAGCCGAGCTGTTGAACATAAGAACGAGTCGAAGAAACGACCCGTTCTCATGTGACTAATGTCAACTGTGTACAAATGTTGGGCACGCGTTTGGCGTGTTTCCCGACTATGCACCGGTGCCGAAGGGATCAATGATGCTAGTTTTTCGGAGCATCTTCCATTGTAATACCGGTAGAACAAGGATAGCATTCCCACCCGACGCCTGTGCTCTAAAGATTGCAATCCGTCTGTTAAGATGGGAGAATCTATCAAACGGACCGCCCGTTTCTGCACAGAGTCGAGGGTATTTTTCAGGTATTTTGGAGCTCCAGACCAGAGGTGGCTGCCAAATTCAACCGTGGGGCGCACTTGCGATTTGTACAGGGTTAGCAGTTGTGTACTTTTAAAGTATCTGCGGGCCCTGTACAGTACGCCCAGTTTTTGGGAGGCTAACTTTACTCTGGCTTCGATGGAGCCCCCATACCTGAGCTGGTCACTTAGGGTTACACCAAGCAAATCAATGGAGGGCCTGTTCGGAAGATTGCTTCCGTTGAAAGAGACTAGATTTTCATTGCGATCCCTTTTAGACGTAATCAGACAAGATTGGGTCTTTGAAACATTAAATTCAACGAGATTATTTTTACCCCAAGAGAAAACACTCTCGAGGTAACCGTCCATTCTTTGCTTCAAAGCCTTACGAGCTGTTGGAGTTTGTGAGCCCTTTGGGGGCTTGTCAAACAAAAAGCTATCATGAACTGTACTGTCATCCGCGTAGCAGTGAATTGGTGCACATGACAAAAGGTCGTTGATGTGCAACAAAAACAGAGTTGGAGACAGAACCGATCCCTGCGGGACGCCAGCATTTGTCGAGTGAGAGGAAGAGGTGAAACCATCGACTACCGTCTGAATCGACCTCTCCCTCAAGAAGTCGGCAATCCACGTACACAAGGATGCGGGAAGTCCGTAAGAATGCAGTTTGTTGACAAGTCCTCGGTGCCAAACCCGGTCAAAGGCCTTGGATATGTCCAGTGCAACCGTTTGGGTCTCACCGAAACGTTCCAGGCATCGCCCCCAAACATGCGTCACATACGCGAGAAGATCACCGCACGAGCGGTTCCGCCGGAATCCGTATTGACGGTCGTTAATAATTTTGTTCTTCTCGAGGTATGTGAGCAGTTTGTCGTTGATCACACGTTCCATCACCTTAGACAGAACTGATGTGATCGCTATGGGGCGGTAGTTGGCCGGGTTGGAGCGGTCACCCTTCTTTGGAATAGGATGGATAACCGCTTTTTTCCAACCAGAGGGCACAGAGCCAGTCTTCAGGGACAGTTTAAAAAGCTTCGTCAAAATTGGAGCTATTTCTGCAGCGCACCTTTGCAGTACCAGGGCAGGTATTCCGTCAGGCCCACTAGCTTTATTAACATCAAGCCCGCGTAAAACATGGAGTACTTCCCGATGCCGGATCCTCAGCTTTTTCATACGAAAACCGCAGTGAGGAACCGACGTCGGGACAGCACCTTGGTCATCGAGGGTTGAGTTATCCGCAAACATTTTACCTAGTAAGTTAGCCTTTTCGGTGGCGGTGTTTGCTAGTGAGCCGTCAGGTCTGGTAAGAGGTGGCAGACTGGATTTGCAGAAATTGCGACCTATTGAGCCCGCAAGCGACCAGAATTGCCTGCTGCCATGCGGGCATGCAGTCAGCTTTCTGCTGATCTGCTGGTCGTGCTCGAATTTTGACCTATTTATGATTCTCTTGGTTTCCTTTGCCATTTTGTTGTAAGCTGTTCTGTCTTCGGATGTTCTAGATGTGTTGTAGGCTCGGTAAGCCGCGTTTTTTCGTCGCACTGCTTCAGCGCATTGTCGACTGAACCACGGCTTTGAGCCCACACCAGTTTCCTTAACAGTAGATTGGATGAAGCCATCCATCGCGGATGTGATGACCTCACCAATTTCCTGGGCACATCTTGAGGGATCCGAAGTCCGAAAACAGACAGCTGACCATGGGAAAGCATTAAAATGTGCCCGCAGACCGAACCAATCTGCTGACCTATAGTGCCACACTTTTCTCTTCAGCCTCTCGTTTGGTGGTCTGAAGTTTACAGGGATTGATGTCGTCACCAGGCAGTGGTCGGACGATCCTAAAGGCGCTGTGACTTCAATACTGTAACCGTGTGGCACAGTAGTTAAAAAAAGGTCTAACAGATTGGAACGGTGAGTCTGGACATCAGGAACCCTTGTAGGCTCCTGGACCATTTGCTCCAATCCGTAGCAAAGGGCAAAGGATTCCGCTTGGCGTCCAGCCGGGTCTGTTGATCCTGAGAACTTCAACCAAGGTTCGTTATGAACATTGAAGTCCCCCAGGACCACAAACTCTGCCATAGGGTAGCGGGGCAAGAGGTCATCAATAGTGACGCTTAAATGTTTGAAGAGCTCGGACGTGTCTGATTCGCTAAGGTTCGGTGAGCGGTATAAACACGCGTAGAATCTTACCGTACTGGCAAGATTGACGCATACCCACATAACGTCGAATCTGGAGTTTTCCAGATTCAACAGTCGCACACAGTTGACGTCAGCTCGACTATAGAGACAGACACCTCCTTTAGGTCTGAACTTGCTTGCGAGGGTGAAGCCCGGGCAGTCCAGATAGGAGGCGTCTACAGGCTCGGCTATCTGCGTTTCAGACAGGAATAGTAGGTTGGGGCGTTGAGAAAAAAGGTGGTGGTGGACGGAGTTTAAATTGGTATGCAGGCCGCGAATGTTGGTGTAATTCACCAACATTTTTGGCCTGCGCCGGGGTCGCCTACTACTCGCCGCTGTAATGATGTTAATTTTTGTTGTTTGTTTTGTCATGATTTTAAATGTTTTTATGATGGGGTGTGGGGGGAGGGAGGTCTGGGAAGGAAAAGGTATGAGGGGTGGGTAGGAAGCTGGGGATCAGAGTGTCCAAGAGTGACGAACGAATGAATCCAATCCACCCACTGCGGTGCAAGGCGATGGATAGGGAGAGTCCGGCTGGAGAGGTCACCCAATGCGCCCCAAACGCTACTGCTGGGTCCCCTCCGGTCACGAACCGGCACAACAGCAGCGGCGGGGTTTTTACACTCGTTGATGGGGCAGCCCACCCTCAGTCGTGAGCCTGAGGGTCGGGCCCCTGTACTACCGAGCGGCCCGGACAGCGGTAACCGGTTGTAAAGGGTCTCCCTCAACCAGCATCTCCCAATCCGGCCCGCCACGCAGAAGGTGGGCCGACGCACCCGCCATCAAGACTTGAACAAACATTACCCCAAGAACCCGGGCACCCCTGCTAAGTCACCAAACGTAGCGAACCACTTGGGGTGACCTGTGGCAGAGGTGTTGGTCATCCAATAAATGGTTCCCAGGGCGGCGGTACCCATACCCGCCTACCAAACTGCAAAATCTGATTCACTTGATCGTGCCATGTCTTCCTTGGGCGTCCACAACTTCTTCTACCATTCACATTCGCGTCGTATATTCTTCTTACACTACTTTCTTCGGTCATTCGCTCTACATGCCCAAACCATCTGAGGGTCCCTTTCTTAATCTTACTCATTATGCTTACATCAGCCTTACATTATTTGCGGATATCCACATTTCTCATAGACCTCATAAATATAAATATATATATATATATAGAGTTATATATATAGACCTCATAAATACCTACATAATAATAGGTCTACATAACGAAAATAAATAAAGTAACTTTTTTTATTGTGAATACCTCATTAGGGGCCATCTATTAATTACGTCACATGAATTTTAAGATTTTTGACCCCCCCCCGTCTCTGTCACGCATTGTCACATTTGGCATTTGACATTTGACGATCGGCGTTGTCTAACGGTCAGGCTCTTGACTCGCAATCTGAAAGTCGCGGGTTCGAATCCCGGCTTGGAAAATTCATTTTTTTCGTATAATTTGTGTTATTTCAAAACTAATTCATTGAAAATAATACATAGTATATTTGCCGCACGTTCCAGAGACTCTCTGCATCGACCTAGTGTAAGACCACCATTCAGAATTGAAACGTTGCTCGAAATGGCTTTTAGCCGTGTTCGCTGACCAGATCTGAATAGCTAGGTACTTACCCACCTTCCTCTTCCCCATCTCCTTCCCCTCCCCGCTACCTTCAGCCTCACAACATACCCCAATTGGGGATGCCATAATCTCACTGGCTCCAGACGGGAGCAGACTCGATTGCGGTATTCATATAAAAAAAAATGTGGGACCCCCTCCCCTCTAGTGTGACGTCACAAACAAGTCACCAAACGTAGCGAACCTCTTGTTGCTGGTTATCCAATAAATTTGGGAGTTGGGTGTGGTTGCCGCCGCCCCGGCACCATTTATTGGATAACCAACATCTCTGCCATAAGTCACCCCAAGTCCCAACTGCTCCCGTCTTGAGCCAATGAGACTTTGGAATCCCCAAATTGGGGTAAATTGTGAGGCTGAAGGTAGTGGGGTGGGGAAGGAGTTGGGGAAGCGGAAGGTGGGGAATTTAGCTAGCTATTTAGATCTGGTCACCAAACACGGCTAAAACCATTTTAAGTAACGTTTCAATTCTGTTTGGTGGTCTTACACCAGGGCAATACTGAGAGTAACTACCTACTACGTCCTGTTCTTCACTATTTTCATTATTTTTATAATACCAAAGCAAATAAAATTATGAGGAAATGTAAATAAATTTAACTCTAATTTACCGACATATGTGATTGATTCAATTTAAAAAAATGTTTTAAACATAATGTAAGTACATACAAATAAGGATTATATTTATTTATTAATTTATTTATTAACGCCCTTTTTCGGGGCTTTTACATATGAATAGTAAGAAATATACATAACTGAACTGCCTTCGTAACAATATTTTATATTTGTTTAAAGATAAATTGAAGATGTCCACTGACTTGGTCAATGGTAATAAAGGACAATAGGTACCTAACTATGGACCTATTTGATAAAACCACAAACAAAAATATAAATATCAGTCCACAAAAAACTTTTTTTTCTATAATCCATCTATTTCAAAATGTCTTTTGAAACCTACAAAAAACACATTTTATGTTTCTGTCGAATTCGTCGGAATTAATTGTTAGCACGGAGTTATGTGTTAAGACATAGATCCTATACCTAGTGATTTATTGTCGTTTATGATGGTCAAACACCATTGAGCATGCACAACTATTCTCAAATGGTAAAACACCATGCACAAATCATACCATAAAACGAATAGGTACCTACATGTATAGGCAGATGGTTGAAATTGTCTCTCCAAAAATGAACATAATAATATATTAGGTTCTCACCGCGATTGATTACTGCCATCTTTTGAAATAATTTGAAAAAAGCTTTTAGTTTCAAATCGAACCGTAAACAGAAAGATAAATGGGCGCCACACGACAGAGGGCTTTTGCTAGTAATTAAAGTTCCCGGTTTTCATTGTTAAAATTGAAGTTTAAAATTATAAAATTGTCTTTAAAAAATGGAAAAATATAATACCTACAATTTATCGTAACGTTTTTTTTTTAAATAAACGAATCCAAAGATTTGTTATCAGCGTTTAAAAATACACGAAAATTGGTGTTTTTGAAAAAATGTAACTAAAAACATATTAATTTATTTTCTTTTAATTTCTTTACGTGGTTCTAAAGAAAACCCCTGAACGTATACTTTGAGGATATTCAGCAATTAAAAATATTTTTTAAAACATACGAAAAACGGTCAGAATAAGGTCGTATTTCTGATTTGGTTTTGATAAATGCTAAGCCTATGTTAATTTAAAAAATGTAAAAAAAAATATTTTTCTTATTAAAAACATTATGTTTATCGATTTGCGTGATAATATAATCATTATTTCAAATTAAAAAATGATTACACTTGGCCTTAAGGTCCTTTATAGTCAGCGGCTGAGAAAAATGTTCTTACGATCGTACAGGGCGGTTCCAATGAGAAAGGTTAATTATTCTGAGTAGTAGCTGTTTTAAATTATAACTCAATATCGATTTTATTTCATTCAAAATTTACTTTAATTTATACCTACATCCAAAAATGCTGAAAGGCGTGATGTTAAAACTATTAAAATTGTGTACTTTTTGTAATTATTTTTTGATCATATAAGTATTTATAATTTTTCAATAATGTCTAATCAAAATAAATGTGCAAAAAAATCTGAAATAGGTATATTAATTCGTAAGACCGTAAATAGATAGACAAAATAGAGAAATTTTCGTCATAAATAAGTGTTAGGATATATTTTTTAATGATTTTATTTGAACTAAAATTAAAATTTTAAAACGTGCGTTTACTAGATAAAATATTGATTTACAATAATGTATGATTACATGGTATTAAATATGTCTTGTAAAAGAAGAATTTTCGTTTGAAAATTTAACAAATCTGCCAAAGACCTATGGTATAACCTTATTGTACTAAAAATACTTTTTTTTTTTAAATTTTAAAACATGCCTTTAGTAGATAAAAGAACAATTTTTCGAAATCAATTTAATTTTTTTGTGGAAAAGAGTCAATACGTCTGAAATTTGATTTAAAAAAGACATTTCTCTCATAACCATCCCGCACCCGTATGACGTACGAGGAACCAGAGAGAGATAGAAAGAGACCGGCTGGGTGGAAGTGTTTTTAAGTTGCGGCCACGAGTCTCCAAAGATTGTCCGTAGCTCCGATGATGATTAACTCGATTGCACATGTTTTAGAGCTCCACCTAGGTCTTAGGTCTCCACCCGTCATCCTCTTGCGTTAGCCGGCATTGCATATTTAAGTACAATTGTTTCAATAATAATAATAAAAAAACAATGTAGGAAGGTTTTTTTACATTAGCTCCACACAAGAGGCGCTGAGGAAAATAATTCCCCTCAGGGCCTACGTCGTTTTTGGGGATGCTGTGCGGTGGGTCTTTTTGGGAAAGGAAGGAGAGGAAGTTCTGGGAAGGAAGAGGGTGTTAGGAGTGGGTTTGAATCTAGGAGTCAGTGTGTCCAGAAGTGACGGTCGAATGAATCCATCCCTCCCAATGCAAGGCGATGTTCCGGCTGTGTACGGCTGGAGAAGTCAAAGGGACTCCCTCAACCATTCTCTTCCGATCCGGCCTGTCATGCAGCTGGTGAGCAGACGTATCTGCCACCAACACCCGGACAAACCTCACCCCATAAACCCCAGCTAAGTTTTAATCTTAGCGAACCACTTTGGGTAACCTGCGGCAGAGGTGCTGGTTATCCAATAAATGGTTCCCGGGGCAGCGGTACCCATACCCGCACCCCAAATTGATTAGTTCAATCCCACGCCTCTCATATAGTTATAAATAATAAGAAGTAAACATAATATTAAACGAAATACAGTAAGAAAATCGAAAACTTTTTTAAAGTTATATAAAGTCACGAAAAGTGATGAAAAACTTAGGTTAAATCTAAAAGCTAGTTTTTTCATCACTTACGTCACTCTCAAAATCGATCTGTTTTGTCACTGTTCTGTTTAGTCACAGAACCAATGTTTATTATCTAAAAAAAAACTTTCTCTCTTCGCTCCCCCAGCAACATAATATTTACCCAAAATGCACTGCGGTGAAGTATAAAGAAGAATATTTACACTTTTACTTACGACAGGGTTAATTGCAGGACCGTCACGAACCTAGTGAGACAGGCATCGAAAAAACCAAAGTAAACGTACTTTATATCCTACTAATATTATAAAGGCGAAAGTTTTTATGGATGTATGTATGGATGTATGTTTGTTACTCTTTCACGCAAAAACTACTAAATGAATTTTAATGAAACTTTACAATAATAAAGCTCATACATACATCAGAATAAGATATAGGTTGTAGCTCAGAGCTATGGCATTATGAAATTTGTATTAAAAAAATTGCAATATGTGGCACGATTAGTAAGATATCTATAATTCTTTGGGGAGGGTGGAGGGGGGAAGGGGTTGGAGGGAGGAGAGGGGGAGAGAGAGGGGCGGGGGAGAGGGAGGGAAGGGGGGAACGGTGGGAGAGGTAGAGGAGGGAAAGGGGGAGTGGGGATGGAGAGGGGGAAAGAGGAGGGGGTGGGGAGGAGTGTGGGGAGGGGTGGGGGGAGGTGGGGGGTGGAGCTGAAGGAGGCGAAGTAGGAACCCCCCCCTAATACCATGCGAGCGAAGCCGCGTGAAAAAGCTAGTAGATAATAAAAATAATAATAATAAAAAGCGGTTAATACCGCCCCTTTTTTGCGCGCCATAAAAAATCCGTATTAAAATCATGTTGCGTTATCACATTCCAGATAATAAACAGGGTTAATCATTACAATTTGACTCCGGTCCCAAACGATAACAGATTTGAATCAAATCAGCCCACTTAGCCCACGCATTTGTGTTTCCCAATGCGGTTTCCTCTGAATCACCGATAAGTACCCGGGAAACTGGGGGAGTCACATTCAGCAATATAATTGTAGCAAATTTGTCGATTTCAAACCGTTATTTAGTACGGTCTAACTCTTCAGGTGCTATATTTGCCATAAAACCCAAGTAAATAGAATATTTCTGTACGCATCCGAAAACTAAAAACTGTTTTAGGAAAGGTGTTGAAGAACGCTTTAAAATTTTATAACTTGAAATAAATATAAAAATTTTAAATATAATTTTTTTTTTTAAGCAAACGTAAAAAAGTTTTTAAAATGTCTCACCTTACGTTTTTTCTGACTAAAATTACTGATAACGAAAAAAATAAATAAAAACACATGCATACATATTTTATTAGACAAATGTATTACAAACGCTACAGTCAACTAACTTTTTTGTCATTCCATTTAAAAATAAGTAATAAAAAATCCCAAAGTTTCGTAAATTTATTTCAAATTGCGATCCGAAACTTCTTGAGGATCTAGATTTTACTTATATTGTAGTTAACTTTTTATATTTGAATATAAAGCGTGGTGTTTTCTATTTCTAGCACCGTTTATATCACATTCCTAGCCATGATAGTAAGGGAGACACAACGATTTATATGAGACCTACATGAGTTGTTCCGAAAACCGAACATATGCCTAAGGAGTTAACTTCCCGTACAAAGTTTATGGGTATACTTCCTCTCACCGCACACAAAACATTAAACTTTACGATGCACACATTGCAAAACAATCAATATATTATAGAAAACCTATCGATATTATAACAGTAAAACATATTATAGTGCCTACTTCAAATTGGCAGTCGTGGGAGCGAAATGCATAACTAAAAATACTCGATTACCATTCATTAATCAAGACATTATTATCAATAGAAGATGATATTTATACATTATTATTTAATGCGAAATTGACATGCGGAATATCCCAACGTAACGGATAGTCTATGAATACAACCGATGTACGAGTAAATTGTAAAATTGCAGGCATCTGGTTTTTAATTATCCGTTCATAAACAGTAGTTTAGCAGCGGAACTGTTTCTAAAGATCGATAATTTAGTAAGATATTGCTGTGAGTGCATTACCGAATCACAGGTTAAATTGAATAGGATTGAGATAAGAAGCATTTAAGATTTTTACAAAAGAAAAAACAAAAAAATGTAATTAAACGTAATTTTGTCGGTTAAGAGCAACAAATGGCTAGCTAATATTTTTGCCAAATTGAGTTTTTAATAATTAAGTGTTATTTACAATGTTCTTTATCATGATGAATTCGTTAAAAATATTAAAAATACGTACATAGATTAATGACCAACTTAAAATATAAAAATAAATGTTTCTTTGTTTGTCCGTTACGCATTCCTAAATCATTAATCCGATTGTGGACTTTTAAATGTTCCTTTTGAGAACATGAATAGTTGCAGCCGGAACATGAAAATGGTTTATCTCCACTTAAGTAAACTTGTGGGTTTTCAAAGTCTCCTTTCTAGCACATAAATAATTGCAATCGGAACATACAAAAGGTTTTTCTCAACTTTGAGGACGGCTTGTGAACTTTTAAATGTTCCTTTCGAGGACTTGAATAGTTACAGTTTCTTATATTCTGGGTGTAGATTGAAACGACTTCCCGCGTACAGCTTCACTCTTAAATTAAAACCAGTTTCGAGAAAAGCTTTAAATTCTAGGTGAAGACCGGAAAAAATCATGTGCTTGATCTGTGTGTAATTAAGATGTTTCTAAATGGTTCCATATAATATTAACAATTTGTTAAAAAATCTTAAAAGCTTTCTTGAACTTTTATTTCTTTTGATGCTAAAAAGAGTGCGAAAAAAGATGTAAAATTTCGACTTGTTTTGAAATTGCATTCATAAAGCGGTATGTCGAAATATCCTGCTATTTCGTAAAGGTACATTAAACTGGTGATAACAACAAAAGAACACAATGGACTATGAATTACATCGTGATAATTGTTGATTGCCGAGCTGAAGATATCGATTTCATTAGGAGATAAATAATTCACGCCAAGTCGTGACTATGAATGGACTTCGTATGTATTGCACTTGTCAGGCAGGCAAAGTAAATTTTCATAACCCAATGTTGATTGTTAGAATAACACCCTCGGGCATCACGAAAAGATTAAATATGGCCAAGTTAATGCTGGCTTTTGGTGAGTTCTAACAAAAATATGCGGGAGCGTTGTGCGTAGGCGGCACCTGCAATTACGTTGTAAAATAAACAAAAGGTGTCCCGTTTTAAACCATAATACGACGCGTAAATTCTTGGTTTAAAATAAAATAAATTGATAAAAACTCATAACTAACTAACCATCACACCGTTTCTCCATAGGGGTAGGCAGAGAGGATTGACCGCCAAAAAACTCGGTCTTGGCACACTCCTTCTATTAATTCTTGACATGGCCCGACTCAAGTATCTGATTCACTTGGTCGTGCCATGTCTTCCTCGGGCGTCCCCGACTTCTTCTACCATTCACATTTGCGTCATATATTTTCCTTACACTCTTTTCCTCGTTCATTCGTTCGACATGCCCAAACCTTACTCATTACGCTTTTACCGCACGTACGCCTTACAGATCTCATTTCTACAGCAGTCAGTTTACTTTCATCCTTCCTCTGCCAGTTCCATGCCTCGCTGCCATACATCAGGGTGGGTACCAGCACTCCATTGTGGACGGCTAGTTTCGCTCTTTTGGACAGTTTTTGTTGGGGCCAACGGCGTTCAGTCCTCCATTAATGGAGTTATTACCTGCATTTACCCTTCTTTCAACATCTCCATCAGACTTCCCATCTTGCGTTAACATACTTCCCAAATGCCCAAACTCATCCACCTGCTCCAAGTATTCATCATTCATAACTATGTTGCGTATTGTTTTCGTATTCTCTCTTTCAAATACCGCGACTTTAGACTTATTACATTCATCATTAACTCATTCTTCATACAGACTTCATTCATCCTGGATACGAGAGACAGTAGATCTTCTGTACTATTAGAAATCAGCACCGCATCATCAGCATACAACAGGATACATTTTTTCAGAATACTCAATTTCACTCCCAATCCCATCTCTTTCAATTCTTGCATACAATTATCCATGTATAGATTGAATAACCACGGTGACTTTAAGCAGCCTTGCTTAACACCGTAAAAAACATGACATCGAAATATTAGATGTGTTAATTAACTAAAAAGGTTCATTTTAAGAAAAAAAGTTGGATATTTAATCCTCTTTATCATTGTATGTGTAAAGGCACCGATGATATTTAACGTAACCCACTTGGAGACATTTTTTTAGACCGCGGCGGATGTTGTATCAAAGAAAAAAATATGAAATATCGGAGATGTTAGTTCGAAACTGAAAATGTGTACCTATCTACCCCTAATAATGCCCCGCCCATTTTATCCTTTGCCAGGTCCACTGACCAATTTCATTGTAACGCATCCCTAAATAAAAGTGTAAAACAACCACATTAACACCAACCTGGCATAGCGTCTAGCATCCTAATTCCTAATAACCGGCTTTGATCATGGTCAAAAAACACAAATCAAACTAAAACAAAGGACGATAAAACAAGGGGGTTTATTATTTTTAAACGATGCGGTTTAAAATCACTTTTGTCATCGTGTGAGTCAAATTAAGTTCTGTGCCACAAATGGACCGCTCTATACTTAAACCCGATAATAAATGCCTTCCTAACCTACATAGGCCCGGTACATCAACCAGTCAGTATCCTTGCTATGTACAACATTCCTCGCTCCCATTTAAGTGGGCTCAATCTACCGCTCATGCTTTGCTAAGCCGTTGAATAGTTCCTATTTTAAACGCCGAAGAGCTAGCAGTCATATTACGCCAGATCTGAAAAAATAATATTTGAATACTTCCCGCCGAAATTTACGCAAATTGCCTAATTTCACAAGTATAGACTGTTACATTCATCGAGCGATGAGGAATGACGACGTAATTAATTGATAAATCAATCAAAAATTTGAAGCAACCCCCGACACCAAAAAGAGCTGATGATCTTGAAACGCATGAACAGATTTTCATGAATTGTAGCTAAGATTGCTAAGAACCATCTCGATCATATCAATTTTCAAACAAAGAAAAACACATCAATCGGTCCATTCGTTTAGGAGCTACGATGTCACAGACAGACACACACACAGACAGACATATACATATAAAGTCAAACTTATAACACCGCTCCCTGCGTCGGGGGTTTAAAATAGTCTGATAAGGGATTTTAAAAGTTTCAACTACAGGTCAGTTTGTTTTCAACGGTTAATTTCATTAATAGTGCATTGACTATAGCAAAACAAATACTAATTAAAATTAGTGTACTCGCATATGGCATCATGCTGATTCAAGTGGGGAACTTTATCAAAAATTAGCTAGTAAATTAAACCCGTCCACAAATAAACTGCCGTCGTTTTTTAAATATCGCGATCATAATGTCGCGATTTCCCGGCGCATAGAGATGAAGATGACAGTAGAGAGCATAGATATGCCACTCATGTAGACAATAGATTTGTTTTTAAAAGAAAAAAGAAACATGTCCCCTATTAAATTCATAGACAATGCACGTAATGTTGGTGACATCTAGACTTTCGACCTATATACGGATTATGTTCCAAGTTGTGCTAAGCACGACATTAGCCGAGCTTAAGACCAACTGATATACCGGGCCATATTATTGTAAGTACCCTAACTACCACGTTACTTTACATCAACACTCAAGTAGAAAAAGACTAAAGCTTCGTCAGCATCACAAAGAACGGTGTTTTACATTTTGACTAAGAGCTTTAAGTCGTTTATTGGTAACATTCAACGAGTGTATTTTCCATTCCCACGGTATCAATTCATTGTTTTAGGTTCTTCTGATTTGGGTGTGTGCTCCAAACAATACAAATTAGCCGGAAACAAATTATTTTTAATTCTGAATCTCTTTGGCCAAAATGTATCAAATAATAACCATCGGATGGTTTTACTTAAAAATAAATAACGCACTTATTAGTAGTATCTAAGTTTGCACAAAAACCAAGTTGGTAGAACGATACTCTCTTGGTTAGGTATAAACATTACGAGTGTGTGTAAAGCCCGAATTCCTGCGACCTCAGACACAGACATTTGCTTACATATTTGCTTACACATTACCATAAACATTGGCAATGGGGGCGTGGTTCCTGTCTCCAGACCTATATTCCTACCTACATGCTGCAGATGCGTACAAAAACGTGTAAGGGCATACCCCAATTGCTAATGTTTATAATAACTGTAAGCAAATGTCTGTGTGAGGGCGCAGGAAACCCGGCTTAATACGCGTAGATTTTACTAGGAAGTAAAGAATGATTGAAAGGATATTTATTTTGTTTTTGACAATTAAAAATGTTAGTAGCTGGAAAGCATTAGGTTGGTAAGCATTGGTACCTTTTTGTAGGTACTCTGAAGAATTGCCAAAGAAGTTCTTTTGCCGTCTATGAGATGTTAAAGGACACATTCAAATTTTCAAAAATGCAAATTTCGTGGCAGTTCAAGCTGAATAAATGAACAATAAGAACTTCAAAAAGAAAGCGTGATGTTGATGGGTAAAGAATTTAATATGTGGTCAGCATGTTAACAGATTTCTGCAACTTTTCGTCACATAACATGTCTAATTTACACGACATGTGCAAAATATGGGGGGCGTTAACCAAGATGTTACACATAAAAACTACTTGCCAATATGTTGTTAGGTACATGAATTAGAGCATTATAATGTCAAATAACATATAATTACTATAACCAGCATGAGAAAAATCGAAAGCAATCAACCATTATTTAGCACATGACATACAAATATGATTTTATTACTCACTGATTAAAATACGTTTCAACAATGGGACTCTACCAGCAATTCTTTCGTAGGTAGGTACTATTGAAAACGGTGTACACGCAACATAATGTTGGTCAACGCTTTACTCTATTACTTTTGCCAATTCGACGTTCAAATTAAAATCATCACGTTGTACGTTTAAAAATGAACAAAGCGAACGCAACACGTACAACCATGAACCGAAAATTGGACAACATCAGAAGGAGCAATGATGGGCCTAATAAACTTTATAGATCGCGAAATAACGATTGTATTCGAAAATAATAAACATAATTATTATTAAGACACAACTCGTGGATCGACTTAATCAAGGACGGACGAACGTGCAAATCCTGTCTATGAATATTACCGCTGAAGGTTGTTTAAGAGCCTTGGTTGACTCCATCGTCTAGTCAGAGGCCACCCAAAGCCGGCTTTTTTGGCCAATCGAATCACGTTTCCTTGATCTTAAATAATGGCGTGCAATTTAAAATATTGCGAAATTTTGACTCAGTGCAATGGTTGCCGTGGGACCAGAATCAAGCACTAAATGAACGGCGTAACTGATGGATGTTTGTAATTTATTCCACCGGTGAAAATATGCAAATAATGTTTAATCGAGCTATATTCCTTTTTTATCAGAAGATGTGAAAAAAATCAATCAGAAATAATGTTTGTTCATTGGATAGACAGGTAGGAACATTGCATAATATAAAAAATAGCAGCTTATAGCATTGCATAATATGAAAAATAGCAGCTTATAGCTTGTAGATGATATCGGGCTGGTTAAATAAGAGGGACATGTTTGCCGTCGGACAACTCAGAATGAAACCAACTCAGAACCTCTTCAGAAAAGTCATTAAAAGTGAGGATAAAAAAATATTAAAATTTTTGTTAAATAGGTTACGTTAGGTTAAGGTTAACGGCTATTTTAAAATTATTTTTTTCTTAGCTTTTAATGAATTTTCAAAGAGGTGTTGAGTTGATTTGATTCTGAGTTGACATGGAACCGTTTCAGAGCAGCAACAATTACATGGGGCTAATCGATACTCAATGATAATGTAAGACACACCCCTCAGAAATCGGGCATATTTTTTAGAAGGCCAAAATATTTCCGTTTCCCAATAAAATCCAAATAAATGGAATATTTCTGAACATGACCGAAAACGAAAAATTGTTTTCGAAAGGTGTTTATAAATGTCATCATTATTAGAAATAAAAATATAATTCATGAAATACTTAATAAAAATTTTAATACAAACATTAAAAAGTTTTAAAAATGGCTAACCTAAATTTTAGTTATCTAAAATTACTGATACGAAACGAATAAAACACACACTTACTTTTTTAGGCAAACGTATTATAAATTTTAACATCACATCACTTTTTGGTCGCTTCATAAAAAAATAATTAATAAAAAATTCTCTAAATTTTATTTGGAAACTTTGGTTTCAAAGAGGTGCATAATTATTTTTTTAGGTTATATTCTAGATTTTAATATAAAACATGAATTAAACAACGATTTATATGAGGCCTACGGGAGCAGGGTCAAATTTGGTCTCCTGTGATTAATCGGGTTAAAGATGCCATAATTTTACGAGTCAGAAATATTGGCATTTATTCATTTAAACCAGTGATTTAAAGTGAAAAAAGATACACCATTTTCCTGTTCTGTACCTAGCTGTCGTCATAATATGCTACAACCTACTTTGTTTTCTAAAGGAAAGGGGAAAATAAATATCTTTTAAATGTAAATACCGCAACAGACTCCCAATTGCTCCCGTCCGGAGCTAGTGGAACTAGGCATCGCCGAGTGGGGTATGTTGTGAGGCTGGTAGGCTGTAGCAAGTAATAGATTTTAAATACGTAAAGCTTAACAAATGAACACATTACAATTTACGATCGTGTTTTATTAATTCCAATAATATTTGGTCCTTACATATAAAAATTGGCGTTTTGCCGTAATGGCAACTTTGATCTCAAATATCTTCTCTTTGGTTAGGAATTCCAAATTCAAATTTATACAGCTATTTACTCGTGTATTTATGTTTCGAAAATTATAATTCATTTGTTTTTTCCTTAATTGTTTTTTTTCTTTGCGTCACTTAGTTTACAAAATGGAAAACTTGAAATATCGCGTTATTTACGAGTACGAGTTCCACCGTGGCACCAGTGCTGCAGAAACAGCTCGAAGGATTAATGATGTGTATGGCGACGGTGCCGCAAAAGAAAACACGGTTGTGTTTATTTTTGTGTCGTTCACCACAGCTTTCTTAAATCTGGCCAGACGATTACGGCAGATGTCTATTGTCAGCAACTGCAAACAATGATGGAAAAGCTAGCTGCTAAACAACCGAGGCTGGTTAATCGCTGTAGGCCACTGCTGCTTCATGACAACGCTAGACCACACACTGCACAACAGACGGCTACCAAATTAGAGGAGCTTCAATTGGACATCCACCGTATTCTCCGGACCTTGCCCCAACAGATTACCATTTTTTTCGAAATTTGGATAACTTCTTCCAAGGGAAAAAATTCAACTCCGATGGGGCAGTCCAAACCGCCTTCAAAGATTTTATTGATTCCCGTGCGAATGGCTTTTTTAGTAAAGGGATCGATGAACTACCTATGAGATGGCAAAAGTGCATAGATAGCAATGGTACATACTTTGATTAAATAAATATATTATATTTAAAAAAAATCGACTTTATGTTCCTCCCATACAAAACGCCAATTTCATATGTAAGGACCTAATATTATAACGCGATAAAAGTTCATGTTGATTGGTAGAACTTTTATTGAAGATGTCAAATTCTTTTCTTTTTTTTTACAAGGGAAATTATGTTTTCAAGTAGTCGGGCGAACATAATAAATACATAAGGAAAATTTCTTACTACCTTTTGATCACGACTTAGTAAACAATAACAAGAACCTGAACCTGTGAGCGAACGTGTAGCTTTTTTTCAATAAAGGTATAACTTATGTAATTACGTGTAAGCCGTGATCGATATTCCCATTTACATAACAATAATAAATGTTTGTTAATGTGAACATAATAAATAACGATACAAGAAGTGCTTAAGGTGATAATAATCAATCTAAAAGATTCGAAGCGGCGCGCGGCGGCCGACAATGGAAGCGTAGAAGTATTATTTGTAAACGGGTTCTTTATTAATGGAGATTGGAGGCACCTTGGTCTCGTGGAGCTAGTTAGTAACGTGCTGTTATCTAGCACGATAAATGTTAAGCTATTGAGTCAAGTGGTCCCTAGTCCCTAGGCCGCAGTTCACACTAAATGCGGTTCCATTCACAAAACAACCAGGGGTTAAGAGCTTTATTTGTTTAACCTGCTGGAATTTCTTTGTACAGTCCTACCAACTCCTAAAAGATACCTGTCTAGATATTAGTATTTAAATAGATGTCTCTTTGACATATCAGTACACAAAGTCAGCATTCTCGTACGTACCTACTTCTATAAAATTATATTATATTTTAGTATGTTACATGTATTAGCCGATATTCCTAAAATAAATTGCATGTATAAAATAATAATGCCATTCTCGGACGGAATGCATTGAATGATATAATTTAAACACTCACTGAATTTGCAAAATTTTCGACCAATCCTGTTGAGGGGAATCTGATGTTTCTCAATATCTCGATGAGTAATATCATCATAACTATTTTTCATTATTCGATACTGTCAGTCTGACGGCATTCATGTACTCCGATGTCACTAGAGAGGTCGTTGGTGACCATACGCCTCAGGTGTTAAACTTTTTTTTAATATTGTCAATCTGGCAGCATTAGGCGTGCAGATATCATCAGAAAGGTATTTGTTGATGATCATGCCTCAGATATTTAACTTTCGTCGATACTGTCAGTCTAACAGCTTGACTAGGTGCCTAAGCAATTTGACTTTCTTCTGTACTATCAGTCTGGCGACATTATGGTGAAGATAATGGTGGTCTTTGGTGACGATACGCCTCAGGTGTTAAACTTTTTTCAATAATATTAGGTGTACAGATATCATCAGAAAGGTCTTTTTTGATGATTATACCCCAGATATTTAACTTTCGTCGACACTGTCAGTCTAACAGCATTCAGGTATTAGTAGACTAGGTGCCTAAGCAATTTAGCTTTCTTCTGTACATCAGTCTGACGGTGCTATGTGTGCAGATATCATCAGAAGGGTGTTTTTTGATGATTGTGCCATCGAGTATTTAACTTTCTTCTATACTGTCAGTATTCAGATTTCACGATATCATTTGTTGACGATGCGCCTGAGGTAACTTTCATCAATACTGTCAGTGTGTCGGCATTACGTGTGCTGGGTGTGCAGATTAATACAACAGATTATGCACCAGGTATTTTAACCCGGAGTTGTACCGATTTATTACATATTTCCCTTAAACACGGTAAGTTTTAAAGCTCTTAAAAAATACATGTTATTCTTGAAGATAATATCTAGACTTTTCCGGCGCCGAAACGCAAATTATATAAAATTCCCTCGATAGAAAAAAATCGCAAAGTATGCTCCAAAAATTATTATTAACACGTTTGTTTCGGTTATTTTACAAATTATATGTATGAAAAAAATCACAGTGTTTCTTTAAATGCTGTTTAAGATAATGCCCGCCAGATTTTTGCTCTATTTTAAACGAGTCGTGTTTTATTAAACATTTTCGCAATTTTCGCATCGATTTTGTCGCTGTAAATGTTAGCGCTCTCATCTAACATTCGTAATTTCGTATCTCTCCATCTTCTTCTTTTCGGGCCCGGTTGCAGAGCCTTAATTACCATGGGAATCCGGTGTGCCGGTAGTATCTGAATTGCTTTGTTATTTTTATTTTTATTTTTTTATTTTAGTTTATTTAGGAAACAAACAGTTATACATATTTTATAAGAAAGTAACATATTACATGATTGCATTAACCAGCGAAGTTTCCGCTACAATTTATAATATATAAACATGGATTAAAACATTAAAGAAAACATAAAGTGGTAGAAAAAAAAGAAAAAAATATATATATACAAAAGAAATGAAAGAAAAAAACACACACACAAATTAAAGCATATGGGATATATAAATCATCCAAATATTATTATTATAATAAAAAGAAGGAAAACCAACATAATGAGAATGAAAAAAATAACATGCAGCAGGGGTGGAGAGTTCGTAATTAACAATTTGTTTTAATTTTTTCTATTATGGATTTAATAAATTGGCCTGAGGACAAATGGAAAATATCAGCGTCGTAAAAGATATCATTGTATTTTGTGCACGTCCTTCGGAGAAATGAATGTTGTGTGTAATTTGTTTTTGAGTGTGGGATGTGGAATAGTTGGTTTGACCTTGTGTTTCTTATTGGACAGTGGAAATTAATGTGTTCTAGAAGATAGTTGTTGTCAACAACGTTGTTAATGATTTTGAATAAAAATTTTTGGTCGGATATATTTCTTCTATCTTCTAAAGTTGATAAATTATGGAATTTTAATGAGTCTTTTTGGTTTTCTGAAGTTCGAAAGGATTTAAAGTCTAGGTGTTTCAATATCTTTTTTTGAATTCTTTCTAACCTTTCAATATTTACTTTGTATTGGGGATTCCATATGACTGATCCGAATTCTAATATTGAGCGAACAAAAGAGACGTACAGTATTTTGATTACGTGTGGAGACCTAAATGGTTTGGTCACTCTTATGATGAATCCTAGAAGTTTGTACGCACTGTCACAGATGGAATTTACATGTGTTCGGAAAGACATTCCGGAGTCCATTATTATTCCTAAGTCCCTCACTTCACAACATCTTTTTATCTCTACGTCATTGATTTTGTACGGGAATATTAGAGGGTTTATGCTTTTGGTGAATGATATTGTGTTACATTTTTCCAGATTAAGGAACAGTTGGTTGTTAGCACAATATATTCCAAGCCTATTGATATCATCTTGCAATTCTAGGCTGTCATTAATATTAGTGATTTTTTTGTAAATCTTAGTGTCATCAGCAAAAATTTGGAATTTGGAATTTTTAAAGCATTTACCTATATCATTGATATATAAAATAAACAAGAGAGGTCCGAGATGTGATCCTTGCGGGATTCCTGAAGGTATACTGTAAAAACGCGAGGAGAAACCCTTAGCTCTAACTGCTTGACTTCTGTTTATTACATATGATTTGATCCATCTGAGAAGGTCACCATTAATCCCGATTTTTAACAGTTTCTTCAGAAGCAGGTCAATGTTAATTTTATCAAAGGCTTTTGAAAAATCCGTATAGATAGAGTCTACTTGATTTTTACCACCCATAGAATTTAAAATAAAATCTGTGTATTCCAGAAGGTTTGTGTCGACCGACCGTTTTCTGAAAAAGCCGTGTTGATTTTTAGATATGATTATTTGTACCGCGGGAAAAAGTTGATCAAGAACTATGTTTTCCATGATTTTGCTGACAATTGGGAGTTTGGAGATGGGCCTGTAGTTGGTAATGTTAGTTTTGTCCCCGCTTTTGTGGATTGGTGTAATGAGTGCTTGTTTCCAGACGTTGGGGAAGTTGCCTTCTTCAAATGACATTTTGAATAGCAAGGAGAGAGGATAAGCCAATTGGTCCCGGCATTTTACATAAAATATGGATGGAATTAAATCAGATCCCGCACTTTTATTCGGATCAAGTTTTTTTAAATAATTAAGTACACATGATTGATTGAAGTTAATATTGTGGATATGTAGATTAGAGTTGTCGTCATCATTCTCACAGTTTATAAGATTGAGGCGAGGGTTGGAATTTTCTACAAAAACTGATCTAAAATAATCACTAAAATGGTCGCATATGGATTGTCCATCATTGCAGGAAATATCTCCAAGATACATTTGCTTTGGTAAATCGGAAGAGGATTTCTTTGATTTAACAAATGACCAGAACTGTTTGCTGCACTTTTTTATTGAATCTTCTGCCGTCATAATGAAGTTTTTATAACATTCTAACGCGATCTTCTTTTGACGATTTCTCAGTACTGAAAATGATTGGTAGTCAGCCAGGTTCTTGTATTTTTTCCATTTCTTGTGATATTTTAATTTCTCTTTTACAATTTTAATAAGTGGTAAAGTGTACCAGGGGGGGAAACCTTTCTAAATTACCGTTAATTTTTTTTTCGGGGATATATTTGCGAATAATGTCATTTATGATATTGTAAAAATCTAATACGGCTTTTTCGGTATCCTTACCTTGAAATTGGAGTTTCCAATTTATTTTGGATAATTCCTCAGTGATTTGACCGTAATCACCTTGGTGAAACATTTTAACTGTCCTAGATGAGCTGGAGAGAGACGGTTGTTATTGATGCGTCTCGAGTATTTTACTTTCTTACTATCAGTTTGACGTCATTCAGATGTGCCGATCTCATCTTCTTGCGATTTCCTTCGTGTTTTGGTTCTGGCTAATAATGATTGTGTATTACGATGTTGTGATATTTAGCATGTTCACACCTTCTCACTATGATTGAAGGTCAACACAAAACAAAAATGAGAAACATATGTCGCGCAAATGGGTGTAAGATTAAGTCGGTAATGCCCCGAAACAACACGGTCCAATCGAGTGAATCGAATACTTGAGTCAGGTCATGGAATGCCAAGAGACAGAATAACAGAAGAATATATAAGAGGCGATATATAAATGTGAATGACGCAAGGAGGGTGTGCCGAGGCAGACTTGTACCCGGTTCCATCATCACTGCTTGTCCCTCCGTTGAAATGGCTTGAAGTTTAGTTAATTTAAAAAAAGTTCAATTCACACGCGATAGAAGTGAAACCTTCAAAAAACTAAAGTAGACAAGAGTGGGGAAGCTACGAAGCACCGCACAAAGAGGAGATCGATTATACTATATCATCTATCGCAGGCTGAATTCTACAGATGTACGTGTTTGTCTCTTTTTTGTGACACTATTTTTCGTTTCATCGAGTTTCAAATCACAATGTTGCTAAAGAAATTTTCACTTCAAAAATTACTAGCAGAACAGTTCACACGTTGTGACTCGATGAAACGAAAAAGCGACACTAAAAAGAGTGCTAAAGAAGTTTTCACTTCAATAATTAAATACTATGGTACAACTAAATAAATGTATGTACCGAACCGTCATTTTATGTATTATTTTCGCAACACCTTGATATTTTATGAGTTAACATAAAATCAGCTATTATGGGCGTTTATTGTTTATCTTCACATTGTTGCACGTGAATTGTCAATAAACAAATCATCGAGACATCTTCTCATCTCTAACCAATATTAAAATATTAATAGCAATTCGTATGAAAAGTCCTTGAAGACGAAGTGCCTATTATGTAAATTCCTGCGCAGTTAACAATGAAACCACAAATGTAAAGAAAATCTTCAATGTCAATAATCTGAGAACAGATGTTCAACACGTAAAATAAATAAACATCTTAACTTTACAATAAAGCAGAACATTTGGGATGAAGCAGAAGAGACTCTAGAGCAGGGTTTCCCAACCAGTGGTCCGCGAGAGACTAGAAGATGGTCCGCGGGTCAAGCGGGCGGTCCCTAGTCTTAAATCGATGTGATTGTAATTACATATTGTGTTATCTAATATCAGTGCTTTTAGTAGATAGTACATATTTAAAATGGTGAATGTAAATCAGGCAGCTGAAAAAATGAAGGTTTGTAATGTTATCAACTTTTTCCCAAAAATCCGTGACAATCCAGAATACATCAAAACATTGAACTTCAAGCAAGTACATTTATTGGCAGCAGAGGCTTGCGGCCTCAACCTGTCGGACATTCCCAGAGTGTCGTTAGAAGTTTCTAATTTTCCGTACGCAGAAGAAGTAAAAATGTTCCATCAGCCTAATTAAATAAACGTGTATATGTATTTTTTTATTACAAATAAAAAATTACCGATGAAACATGTATATTGTTTTGTAAAAGGTATGTTGTTTTATGTTGATGGGCAATAATTGAGGTATTTTTGTCCTTAAAAAAATTTGTAAAATCCCAGCCGGGGGTTAAAATTAATATTATTTAAAATTTAAATGTATCATAAATTGGTTACCACTCTATTAATTAGCATCAGATAAAACCTTACTAAGAATTTTCTTGATTCTGAAATATGTTGGAATGTAATATGAGTCACCGGACACCTTGTAAGTATTTGTAAACAATTCTAGAAGTCTGAATAAAAAAATCTGAACAATATTTTATCATTATTGTACCTTGTGGTCAGCTCTGTCGGGGCGCTGCCCCCCCCCCCCCCCCCACTGCTTGTGGTCCCTGCCGAAAAGATACACGTACAAGTGGTCCCGGGACAGAAAAAAGGTTGGGAACCACTGCTCTAGAGCGATGTGCTCTGTCATGAAATTACGTAGCCCCTTTTGCCACGAAAATGTTATTTTCATCTCGAATCGTCATTTTCATCGAGAGCTTTGAAACTGTGAAAAACCATTAAATCTATTATACGAAAAAAAAAGATTTTTTTTTTCAATACTTTTGTTTATTTATTATTTATTAACGCTCCATTGTTTTATAAAGCTCTATTTTTACATAACGACTATAAATTAAATTGAAAACAATATTTTAACATAAATAAAAAAAAATATTTAAAAAAATAAAGCATAAAATACAATATCCTTGTAAAGTTATTATCACAATAAATTTAAAAAAAATAGTATTAGTATTTAGATTTTTTTAAACATTAATATCGCATCTTCTAAATTCTTAAAATTAAAATTGTGCTAAATTTAAGTAAAAAAATTAGCAATCCGGAGGTCGCGGATTCAAATCCCGGTGAGCACAAGTAAATTTTATTTGATTGAAATGTGTTATTTCACAATTTGATGATTTAAAAATATTATTAGGTTTTTTGCGGCAAGTTCCAGAGTGGAAGATATTATCAGCATCGCCCAGGAGTCAGACCACCACTCAGAATCAAAACTTAGCTTTAAGTGAGTAGATCAGAATAGCCCGGTACACAACCTCCCTCTTCCCCTTGTTCTTCCCCTTCCCACTACCTTCAGCCTCACAGCATACCCAAAAGGGGATGCCGTATTCTCATGCAAAAAAAGAACGACAATTGGACAAAATTACCGAAAACTTATTTTGGGCCATTTACTTTTTTATGTGAAGCCTGTCCGTATAGTGTAAAGGCAAGAGAACTATTTGACTTTATGTGCTGTAGGAAGAGATTTATTAATGTAAGTCTTGATGAGGCCCGGATTATATGAAGGAAGAAAAATAGATGCCCCACACACATAAAAAAAAACTAAGAAACGACCCGTTCTCACGAAGCTGGGTGTTCCGCTCGTGTCCACCCAGTTTCCGTAGGTAATTAAAATTTATTTAACAAGATTGAAATTACGTAACATTTTTTTACAAAAAATCACTGCACCGTACAGGGCCCGCAGATACTTTAATAGTACACAACTGCTAACCCTATACAAATCGCAAGTGCGCCCCACGGTTGAATTTGGCAGCCACCTCTGGTCTGGAGCTCCAAAATACCTAAAAAAAACCCTTGACTCTGTGCAGAAACGGGCGGTCCGTTTGATAGATTCTCCCATCTTAACAGACGGACTGCAATCTTTAGAGCACAGGCGTCAGGTGGGAATGCTGTCCTTGTTCTACCGGTATTACAATAGAAGATGATCCGAGGAACTAGCGTCATTGATCCCCTCGGCACCGGTGCATAGTCGGGAAACACGCCAAACAAGCGCCCAACATTTGTACACGGTTGACATTAGTCACATGAGAACGGGTCGTTTCTATGACTCGTTCTTGAGTTCAACGGCTCGGCTGTGGAACGATTTGCCGGCCTCTGTGTTTCCTCCCTCCTACAACATGGGTCTCTTCAAGACCCGTGTTCACTCCTTCCTTTCCTCAAAAAGACCCTCCACACAGCATCTTCAAAGATGACATAGGCCCTGAGGGAAGTTATTTTGCTCAGGGCCTCCTGTGTGGAGTAAATGTAAAAAAAAAAAAAAAAACATTGCAATATTTTCCAATAATAAAGGGCTTAACTACAGTAAGTAGGTAAGCCAAGGTATTTCTGGCGGATACGCGTAAAAATAAATTGCAGGTATAACACATAACACTCAAACAGCACGTGTACACAGTCCCAGCCAGATCCATAACTTAATATAAACCAATCGTAAACAAGGTGCGTTTAGCATAAACAGTTCAGGCGCGCCGGAATGAGGTTAGAATAAACAGAATAAAAATGTTTTGTGGCCGGTTGGTCCTTGACCCAACGGCGAATGCGAGCCAATGTCACGAGTTCAAGGCTCGGGCGGGCCAATCCACGATATCAATTTCAAAACAAAAAGGCAGTGGAATGACCGCTATTTCGTGAATATTTTATTTATCCACTTGACGGACAATGTCAAGTACAGTTTCATACTTAAATTACATAACGAATGCGATCGGAGGTAGGGAGATAAAATCTGCACGTATACGAAATGAATCGAAATCGAAGCCTCATTTGCAGAGGGAGCTTTTTTAGCACAATGCAATTTTCTAATACATTGTTAAAACATAATAAACGTATGTGTTTTTAGTTATGGGTAGCTAGATGCAATAGCTATTTAGACTTAGTAAAAATATTTTTTTTTGTGTTTTTCATCGTACCTACTTATATACATTTTTTAATAAATGTCTAAAAATTAATTTTATTATATTGCCAAATAATTTCAATAAATAATGACTACGAATATGAATTAATAAAAGTTTCAATATTTATTTATCTCAACTATCTTGTTTGACACCAGAGTAAAAAAAAATCAGAGTGTGCAGTTCACACGAGGTAGAAATGAAACCTTCACAAAACTAAAGTAGACAAGAGTGAGGAGACTACGAAGTACTTTTTTTTATCAATGTGAAGGTTGATTTCTTCCATATTTTTGTCGTCGAATTTCAGTGCACCTTTTCCTGTACATTTGGTCATCTTATTGGTATCATTAGTGTTTTCTTCCGCGGAGTCGCTAAATGTCGTTTTCTTGTGTTTTTTCCTTCCCTGTTCATTTTAGAGTGGTTTTGAAGATCGGATGTTGATTTTATAAAAAAAAATTTGCGTGGGGTCATGGATTTATCGTATTATATTGGAACCGAGTACCCGTGAAATTCTGAAGGTAGACGTATGTGTTTGTCTCTTTTTAAAGGCGATCGCTTCCGTTTCATCGAGTTTCGAAGCACAACGGTATGTGTTTGTCTCTTTTTAAAGGCGATCGCTTCCGTTTCATCGAGTTTCGAAGCACAACGGTGCTATAGAAGTTTTCACTTCAAAAAACAATGAGGACCCCGGACAAGCTCTATAGTTAAATTTCGTTAATTCTCAGAAGTAGACTCATAATAAATAACATATTTCAACAAAAAATGAGATCCAGCATGTACGTGTACCTGTCTGCATAGGAGAGTGAGTAAATTATGTAAATAGTGACTGGTACGAGTTCAGTTCAGCAGAGCTCATCAGACAGTCGGCTGATGATAACCAACCTACGGTAGGTGAGGGTTCCAGAAGGAGAATAGAATTGAGCTAAGACAATGAGAAGCCTTCATACAAATATAAATAAACCTAGCTTTTACCCACGGCTTCGCTCGCGTGGTGTATGTAGCCCATGTCACTTCCTAGTCCTCCAACTATCCCAATGCAAAAAATCACGTCGATCGGTGGCTCCGTTGGACAAACAAACAAACAAACGAACAAACAAACACACAAACACACTTTTGCATATTTTAACGTTAATATAATAAATTTGGGAGGCGGGTTTGGGTACCGTTTACTGGATAACCAATACCCCTGCCATAGGTCACCCCAAGTGGTTCGCTACGTTTGGTGAATTATCAGGGGTGCCCGGGTTCGTGGGGTGAGGTTTATCTAGGTCTTGGCGGCCAATGCGTTTTCCCACCTATTGTGTGGTGGGCCGGATCTCTCAACGCAGTGGAAGGGATGGATTCATACGTTCGTCACGCTTAGACACTTGGACCCCCAGATTACTATTCATCCCTTATGCCCTTTTCCCTGCCAGAATTTCCAATCCTTCCTTTCACTAAAAAGACCCTCCACACGGCATCCCCAAAGATGACATAGGCCCTGAGGGTTTCTTTTTCTCAGGACCTACTGTGTGCTGCTATTGTAAAAAAAATGTATAAAAAAAAAAATGGAGCATGATGCCCACAGTATAATGGGCGGGTGAAAGCCTGGGAAGACCAAGTTTAAGATGGAGCGACAACGTCCTCAAAGATATATCCACCTTGGAGATTGTAAACTGGAGAGAGCTGGCACAAAACCGTGATGAGTGGAGGAAGACTCTTGAGGAGTGAGGAGGCCAAGACCCACCAGTGGTTGTAGAGCCAAGAGTGATGATGATGATGCTTCCTTGTAAGCAATCTCTTTATTGTAGGGGTTAACAACTCGATATTAGACAGCATACAGTAATTTCAAGAAATTAGATAACAATTTCAAAAATGGGGTCAATATTAATAATTACGATAGTTTTAGATAGTTAAAAGTGATGCAACAAATAAAGCAATTTCATGACATCATATTGTGCGCAAAAAGGTGGCGGATTTTTAAAAAGTGACAGGTGAAATTACAGACCATTTATTATAGTCTCATAAATTACAAAAATAAAAAATGCATTTGTTTCATTAAAAATATGGATCACACGTGCAAGCTAAACTGGTTTACTAAGCATAAATTTTATTTACAGTCGTTAAAAATACTTTCATAATTAATCATTGAAGACAGTATTAACGACTCTCGAACAGACGATACACTTAAAAATGACTAAGTTGATATGGTCGAATTAGGTCAGTAGTCGGAGTACTTCCCCAGAAGGAAGATGTCCCGGGTTCAATTCCTAGATGCGACTGAATCTTCTTCTGTTTCACATTTATCGTTTAAGATTCGGTAAAATTATTTTCAAAGATTGAATATTACAATTTACAATTGAGGTTTTCCTCGTTAAGTTACGAGTATTTTAGTATAAAAACTTTAATAATTAAATAAAAATAAATAGATCATTGAAGCAGAAGATAACACTAATAATCTAAACGAAAATTAGAAATAAAACACGACACAGAAAAATAGAAAAAGATAATGGTCGCAACTGGGACTCGAACCTAGAACCTCTCGTCTGGGACGTGCGCTTTTAGCAATTCAGCCATTGCCATCTTCCATCAAACTGTCTACAATTTTAGAATTAACAATATTATCTTCGACTAATTTTATTTTTTCTTCTTTTTTCCCGGTTAGACGAGAGGTTCTTGGTTCGAGTCCCTGTTGCGACCATTATCTTTTTCCATATTTCTGTGTCTGGTTCTCTTTCATACTTTCGTTTAGTTATTAGTGTTTCTTTAATGATATATTACATTGATGGAATAACCTTCAAAAGTTATAAAAAAATTAGTTAAACCTATAAAAAATTTAAAATAAAAATCGTTGTAAAACAATAAAAAATAATCAAAATTATGAAAATGTTGCGAAACCAAAGGTTTCTTCGTCAGGATAAGATTAATAATAAAAATAACAAAAGACAAACTAGTATAGACAAATAAGAACTATAGAAAAATATTGTGGGGAGAGGTGATTAATACTTGAAAATATCATTACAAAAAAACCATTTTATAATATGAAAAAAAATGCATTTAACATATATATTTTTTTTAACCCGAAAATAATAATCAAAAAGTCTAAATAACAACAATAAATTATTATAAATGTAAGTATTACTATGAATATAAATTTAAGAGAGAGCTATTTTAAAAAATATTTTGTTATTAAAAATATTTAATTGACTATTAAAAAAAATTCTAATTTCTAAGTCATCTAATTGTAAACCCGTGGGGTTTTTGTATAAAATTTTTAACCCTTTATTTATATTAAAAAAAAAAATTGCTTCCATGATGTGGTGGGCAAATTCAGAATAATAATTATTTTTTAAATTTAAACACCTTAGATATTCCCTAACTATAGTATTAAATTTTATAGAAGTCTTCCCTATATAAAAAAGTAACAATCGTTACAAATTAACTTATAAAATCACCCCTGTCCTTGTTATTTTTATTTTTTTTATTTGAAGAACTAAAAAGTAAACTTTAATAATTATTTCGGTAAGTGAAAAAATGCAAATGTGCACTCACGGCACAGTTTACAAAAATGTTAACCTGATTCCAAGCACGCAGTCGCGGGTCACACTAAATGCGAGCAAATAATTTGTATTTTTTGCAAAAAAGGGGTCGCTGGTGCATGACTTTCTCATCCAACTATTACGAGCGGATGTCAAATAAGTCTAATTATAATTATAATCTAATCTCGTGTAATTAAAATAATTTTATTATATTTTTATGATGTTCTCGTTCGTTGCCCGTGAAATATCACGGATGTAACTTGAAAATTTTCGCCATAAAACCTGACAAATTTATTTAATAAAATAAAAAAAAAAATTACAAGTTTTAAATATGGAATTTAAAAAACCAAAACGTTAAATATATTATAGTCAAATTCTTTTGGCAGTTTTTCTGGATTAAAAAATATTATGTTTATAAATTAACACATACCTAGATAATCGGTTCCGGCACAAGGACATTATAATTAAGCTCTCTTAACACGTCCCAATTTGGGAGGCGGGTATTGGTCCCATTTATTGGATAACAAACACCCCTGCCATAGGTCACCCCAAGTGGTTCGCTAAGTTTGTTGACTTAGCACTTGGGTGCCCGGGTTCATGGGGTGAGGTTTGTCCAGGTCTTACCGGCACATGCGTTTGCCCAACTACTGTGTGGCGAGCCGGATCGGGAGAGGCTGGTTAAGGGAAAAAATTTTACCTCTCCAGCTGAATCTCTCGACCCACCTCCTTGTACCGCAGTGGGAGGGGTAGATTCTTACGTCCGTCAATCCTGAACACTTTAACCCTCAGATTCCTACCCACCCCTAATACATTTTTCCTTCCCAGAACTTCCTCTCCACACAGTATCCCCAAAGATGGCACAGGTTTTTCTCAGGGCCTCCTGTGTGGAGCTAATGCAAAAAAGTCTATATTGGAGTTTTCCATACCCAGGAAATCATTGAACTAAATTAAATTGCTATTAGTAATATCAGAGTATTTATTCTTATTTGGCATCTATTTCAAGTCTACCTGTCGTCTATTCTGAATTTGTTTCAATCGCATTTTTTAAATGTGACAATTTTCTGAATTAATTTTCAGGAAGAGTAGTACCAATGGAGGACGGTTTGGACCAAGTTCTGGTGGAGCTGGAGGGAGATACCCATCATCCGGTGGGGGAGGGGGCGGCGGTGGCGGCATGGAGGGGATGGGAGGCAGAAAAGACGATCTCGGGAAGAATCTTCATCGCCGACAGTGAAGCGAACGAGATCTTCGTCCTTTCCAAAAGAACTTTTACGATCCTCACCCATCTGTTGTCAGCAGGAGCCCTCGTGATGTGGAGCAGTACATAAGCACACACGAAATCACAGTCAGTGGACCCAACATCCCAAACCCCATTCAAGAGTTTGAAGAAGCTAAATTCCCCGACTATGTTATGGCCGATATCAAGGCACAGGATTACAAAGAGCCCACACCCATTCAGTCACAGTCTTGGCCCATCGCCATGTCTGGTAACAACCTGGTAGGCATCGCTCAGACAGGATGCATTTTTTAAATGTGACATGATACAGTTGGGCGTAGATACCTAATTTTCACCGACTAAAATGAAATGGGTACTATTTAAAAAAAAACTTACTTGACAAACAAAGTTTTACTTATCGTTATTTGTTTTTGGGGTGTTATGCCGTGTTGCGCTACCTCCTTCTACATCTACCGGATCTGCCCTGATGATGGACACTGCAACGATGTCCGAAACGTTGGCTAAAGAAGGAGGTAGCGCAACACGGCATAACACCCCAAAAACAAATAACGAAAATGCTTTTGGCCGTGAAAATCTTAAAACTTATCTAACGTTTTACTTACATCAAAAAAATTGACGGATGATTTGTAAAAATGTTGGAAGAAAGGCGAAAATTTTGTTTTAAAATAATACTGTTAATTCCAGTAGTGACCTCTGAACAGAATTTTCGTAATAATAACATGCGGTCAATATCCTCCTGCCGACAAGTTTATAACCTGAATTAGTTTACCTTCAATAAAAAACTTGCGTCGCAAAATATTATCTATGTATTTTTTTATTCCATCACAAATTCTTATTCGATATTTTTTCCTCTAGTATAACGCAAAAAAGATATTCAAATATGAAATAAAGCAGCTAGGTATCTCAACGTACATGAATAAATAAATAAAAAAGTGTCAACATTTCAGTAAGTAATATTAACATATTCAACGTAGAATAAAATATCATTATAAATAATGTATTGACAAAAAACCTTTTTTAAATAATCAAATTTAAAAGTACATTCACTGTGAAAATATTTCACGAAAGCAAAAAAAAAAGAATTCGCTGCATTACAGAGGGAATTTTAAATTCTCAGAAACAAATTGGGATTCAACACTCTTGTGAATTCAAATCGTACGGCTTCACTTCTCACGGCAGTTAGAGATCACGATAGTCCAATTATATAATTCATTTGTGTATTTAAATTGTACTTTAGAAGTGCAGGTATTTTACAACTGTTTCACAGCGAAGATGTTTATAAAAATAAAAAGTTCATCAATCATCGACAAAAATTATTCTGAATAAAAACGTTTAATTGAACCCATACTTTCTCTACGTCATAAGTATTGCCATTTAACCCCAAGAAGGAAGTAGACCTCACTCGTTCAGAATCGGACGTTATTAATAGGCTTACGTCTGTACGGTTGAAATTTAAGAATCCGACTTCGAATAATCTCTGACGCCACGCCTTATGCAAAAACCATCATCGTACTTGAAATTTGTTAAAAAGCTACGCTTGTAATAGAACCGAATTCAAGCAAGTAGCCGATAATGCCAATAGATGGTGCCATATACGTTAACAGATCGCATGAGAACCTGCCTTTGGCAGGTATAAGTACTATTGGATTTATAACTTCGTGAATCTTTCTGGGCAAGGAGAAATTGATATAATATGATTAGTTGTGAATAATCATACCACGCGTCTATATATTATATAATATGATGTCATTGCATGACTAGCTGTCACTGGATCTAAGGAGCCGGCTATTTTTGGAACCGGTTCCTATCGAATTTATAAAATAGTCAGTCACACTTAAACTGGGCGAAGCCGAAGCAAAGCCGCCCGCAGGGCCTGGCAGCAAAAATCTGCAGAGCGGGTTTTTAACTGCCAGTAATAAAATAAATATCTCATTGGAATGTATTTCTCACTGGAATGTATTTCTCACTGGAATGTATTTCTCACTGGAATGTATTTCTCGTTGGAATGTATCGTCAATATTTTATTTTGATTTAGGTAAATGACGTAACGGGCCTCTTGCATGCATATTCAAATAGCTTGGAAAGAGTCACGTGATCACATTTTTAAATGAGAATATAAAGAACATGTTATTTTTAAGTATGCAAATCTATTTGAATTTCGATTTTGATTTCTTGATTGAATGCAATAGAATCTTGGAAGAGAAAAATAACCCACTTCCCAGCATCCAATCGAGCTAAAAACTCTGCAGATAGACTCGTTGTCTATGACGATGCTTTCAGTCAACTTTTAATGGCAGTCATGCACACATGCGCGCACACACCCATTTTTATGAAATTGTATGACATTACCTATATTTAAAATTGAACAGCAGTTAATATGCGAAATAAATGTCGGTAGGTACTATCCAATTGGATTTGGCATGTTAGCGGTATTGACTCCAGTCCCTGGGAAGGAAGTTTCAATCCTCAGAAAAACCAACGGCAAAAATATCTTTGAAATTGGCTACTAGCCGGGCCAAGAGATGGAGCAACTAAATCGAGAATTGAAAATCGATGTATCGTAGTAAAAAAAAAGTTTTTACAGGTTGATTTTTTTAATTAACGATAATATTGTAAAATCGATAGGTACCTACTGAATTTAAACGTACATAATTGCAGTATGACAGTATCAATATATATTTTTTAAATAATCACTTTCCGTTTAAGTAATTAGACAGCTGTGTAGATCGTGAGACCTATATTTTTCAAATCTGTATGACTATTCAACAAAATTTCCGAGTTCAATTTCGAAGGTATTAAAATTGCAATAAGTAAATTTTAAATAAGTAATTTTTTTTAAATGCAGCAGTTCTGAAAAACGTTACCATATAAAATAGATATAATAAAAACAAAACATGCAAGAGGCTCATTCCATTAAGGCGGTCATAAGTAAATTTTAAATAAGTATTTTTTTTTAAATGCAGCAGTTTTGAAAAACGTCACCATATAAAATAGATATAATAAAAACAAAACATGCAAGAGGCTCATTCCATTAAGGTGGTCAACCGTAGTCAATGAACCAAGTTTATTTTTGTAGAAGAATTCGGAATTTCCCGTCCAATGTTATTTCGGCACCGTTTGCCGTTTCCAATTTGGTGAATTCCCAAGCGACTTACATTAAATTATTAAATCATTATATGGCGCTTAGCAAGACATTGGACATTGTTCCGCGGTAAGAAAAAGATCTCTTTAGAATTATTTTTCAACACCAACAAAGAACTGCGCGATACAGGGCAGAATAAAAAAACTATCGGAGATGTTCTCGACAGCCTGTGAATTAGTTTTCATACAATGCATAATATTATTATGTAAAAGGTACAAAGAACTTAAACAGGTGCAATCTCAATTTGCGAGGTGAGTATGGGTACCGCCGCCCCGGGAACCATTTATTGGACAACCAACACACATGCTACAGGTTACACCAAGTGGTTCGCAAAGTTTGGTGACTTAGCAGGACTGCCGGGGTTCATGGGGTGACTTTGTCTAGGTCTTGGCGGCACTTTGCACACCTACTCCGTGGCGGGCCGGATCAGGAGAGATTGATTGATGAAGATATTTTACCTCTCCAACCGGACTCTCTCGATCCATCGCTTTGTATAGCAGTGGGGGGGATGGATTCATACATTCAGATACATTGACCCCCAGACTTCTACCACCCCTCGTATCTTTTTCCTTCTCAGAACTTCCTCTCCTTCATTTCCCTAAAAAGACCCTCCTATCCCCTAAGATGACAAACCCTGAGGGAAACTGGTTTCCTCGTGGCCTCCTGTGGGGAGCTAATTTAAAAAAAATCTAACTTGTTTTTCTACTCCAAAAAGGTAAATTCCAGCAAATTTTTTTAAGTTCAATAAGGTCAAAGAAGAAAAAGGTTTTACTGTGTTTTCCGAGCCAGCAATGAAAATAACCATTTTGTTTTTTTGAAGAGTTTTATTAAATGTACATTTGTTACTTAAATTAAATTAAGTAACAAATGTACATTTAATAAAACTCTTCAAAAAAACAAAATGTCTAGAAATTGTTACATAGTTAATGCCCAAGAAATACAAAAAAAAATGAAAATAACCAATAACACACTGGTAAAAAGTATTCGAATATTCAAATTACAAATACAAATGAATGCATTTACTTGATTTCCCTTTTAGCTAAAACAATAAGTAAAAGTAAGCAAGAGAAAAAGACCTTTTCCGGGACGTTTCGCAAGGAAATTTGTCATTCGTAAGGATAATTTGTATTGCGCCGTTTTTGTGAAACATCCAAATATGACTTGAATTGTAGATATACATATACTTGCACCAATGCGAAATATTTTAAACATATATGATATAAAAAATATATACCTCGCACCAGCACAATCCACAATGGAATACGGCATTATTGCCTGGGGCTTTGCCAGTAAAAGCAGAAAACCCTAATAAAAGTAATACTTAAATTACCAATACTAAGACCCACTTCAATCGTATTCGAAAAATTCCCAGTGCTGAAAATTAAAAAAATATATTCAAAACAAATACTAACTTTCCTTTACAAGAACTTAAACACATTTAACACTTCACAAAATTCTCGCAATACTAGAACAAGAAATGCACACCAATTACAAATACCAAAAACAAACACATCCTTTGTACCAAAACACTACAGATACCAGGCTATAAAACTATACAATTCTCTTCCAACACAATATAAAACAATTAATATTATTGAATACAAAAAAACATATAAGGAAGTGGCTACAATCCTTTTAACTTTTAATTTACATTTTTGACGAATTGAAGTCCATTTTGTGTTTAAAATTTTATTGTTTCTCTTTTTTTATATTAACTAAGAACACTGTTTTGTTTTACTATTTACAATTTATAATTTACAACTGAAAAATGTCCTCTACAACACAGGTGAACTCCTAGTGTGGAGGACAATATATTATACCTTTGAACTTAAATATAGTAAGAATAAATAAATAAAATTAAAAAACGCACACTTAAATACTTTTTTGTAGATAAATACGAGAATATGGTGCTGATGACGAATTCAAAGCAATCGCGGAAAGGATATAGCAGTTTGTTGACCTCATCGAATGCACGTACACATTATGTATGATTATATAATACAAAACACGTATTATGGACACTCATTCGAGGCCAAGATGATTCCAAATCTTTAAGAAAATGGAATATTTTCATTGTTTTTTTTTAATTCTCCGAAAAAAATTACGGTAATGAAGAAATTTTTTTTTTTTTTTTATGTTGACGAATATATTTTCTGTAACGATTTAAAATGTGCCATTTTCGAATGCAGGGAAAATAACATGTTTGTTTTTAGTCATGAAATCGGCGGCGGTGACGTCACGCCGGGAAACGTTGGTGATAGCCATCCTATCAGCCAGTGGCGGTTTTTATGTCACAACGACATTGTAGCCAGTTGGAACTGTTTCGATCAATTCAATAATAATGTATGAAAATATTAAAATTACACAATTTTAGTACAATGATCAGAATCAGGAAAATAAACTTCCAAATCTAAAATCTTAAATCTTCCAAACATATTTAAAGGTATTCAAAGTTTGTAAAAATACTCCATTGGGACGAGGGAGAGTTTGATGCCTCGTTGATAGTACTGCGCGTTTTCATCCCGCGATAAAACATCCCCATCAAAATATCCCCGAAAAAATATCCTACGGACAAAACATCCTCCAACAAAATATCTACTAAAGCCTAATCTAACCTAACCCAACCATCAACCAAGTATATCCCTTGGTCGAATAACCCAACCTTATTTTACATTTTACTATTTTTGAACAATAATTGTCTTATAGGATGTGTGTTTTATTTTTGTCCAATTTTTTTTAGGTTAGATGAGGTAAGGTTAGGTTTTAGTAGATATTTTGTTGGGGGATGTTTTGTCCATAGGATATTTTGTCGCGGGTTGAAAAGTCGCGAAACCATCGTTGACATCCACCAAGTACATAATGTATTACATCCATGCTCAATGATAAGTTCATTATTACATGTTATTGAAACACCAAACGTACGTCGAGATTTGACGTATGTTTTAAAATTTTTAATTAAATTAGGGGTGTACGAAACTTATTAACTTAAACCGTCTTACCATTTGTAGCCCATTTCAATGCAAAATATTTTAGTAACGCCAAAAAATGGGTCTATCAGAATTAAGATGAACCATGAACTCGGCAATGTAATAAACACAAAACTAACGTATAATTCAGTAGGTATGAAAGACTGCGATGGACTGGCCATCTGGACCTGTCATCTGACACAGAATCGTGACCAAGTGGGTGACCAGTGGGTGTGACCCAGAGACAAAGAAATGGACTGACTATGTGGATGAAAATACGAGGAGGACGGGAAAGAAAGCCTGACTGAGAAATGGTGCCCATATGGTTTTATGAACGTCGTCGTAATGCAAATCCTAATTTTTATTATTTTTTTGTATTTAAATTAAATTGAATAATGTTGTTATCAAGTTCTGCAAGTATTTTAGTTTTAATTTTTGTTACAGCTGTTTCGGCTTACAATGCCATTTTCTTAACGCAACGCAACGTAAATTCATAAAGGAAGATAATTTATAGGATGAAACAAGTACTTTGTTTAAGATTATTTATTTATTCCCTACTCCTTAGTATGTTTACAATACCTAAACAATATTACGCACTTAAATGAGTCATAGCAATAAGGTCATAATTAAACAATTAAGTAAACCTTAACATTTAGAGCGGGAAAACAGATTGCTAAGTACCCCACATAATAGTGTCTACTGTCTCAATTAGTTTCTTAGCAAATTGTTTTCTTCTTCTTCTTTGTGTGCCGTATCAGGTCCCCCCGACGTTGGCGATCACTCTTGAAAATGTCTCTCTGTCTTGCGCTGCCCGGAATAGCTCCTCCACACTTCTAATGCCGGTCCACTCTCGTATATTACGCAGCCAAGACATTTGTTTCCTACCAGGCCCTCGGCTACCCTCTATCTTGCCTTTCAATATTAAACGGAGCAAGTGATACTTCTCCCCTCGAAGTATATGACCCAGATATGAAATTTTCCTGATTTTTATTTATGTAAGCAGTTCTCTATCTGCTCTAGCCCGCCTGAGAATCTGTGTTGGTGATCATGTCGGTCCATGGGACCTTGAGCATTCTCCGGTGAAGCCACATTACAAAAGCCTCTAACCTTTTTATGGTATATACTAAACTTTAAATTGGTTTTACCGGTAATAAATCACTTTAGACACCCTAAAAGATTGACATTTAGAAGCTTATAAATAAGTCGTCTCAAAGTGGTTTAACCAGTTTGAAAATGACCTTGTAAGCCGAAACAGCTAAACAAAACAGCAAAAAAAAAACTAAAATACTTGCAAAAATTTATTAAATTTAATGTAAATTAACTAAAAAAAACAATCCAGTTCTACGAATAAAAACAATTAAATAATCTTATTATTATGTTTTTTTTTTACCTAATTGTGCCAAATTCAGAAAATGGGGTTACAACGGAGCTCTCAGTGGCAGATTTGGAAATGATACCTCAGACCCAAAAATATTTTTGGTTTTTACTTCAAATGAGATTTTCATCTTATTTCATCTCCAATGAGAAATCCTCGGAGACCAAAATGAATATCACATTTCATAGAAGATAGTCTGTCAGATGAAATACGCAAACAATAAACACGAAACAAGCTTATATAAATATGTTTGGATGGAGGCTGTAGAAATGAAATAATCTGATGTGGTATCTCTAATAGCTCAAGATTAGTAATAACGCAAAATTAATTTCCGAGTTTTAGGGGCTGTGAAAAGTTACAAATAAATAATTTATGTGTTTGCTATAATTTCGTATCTACAAATTCGCCTAATCCCGAGTTCAATAAAACAAAATGATTCTCGGCACTTTCCTGGTTTAAGACAATCCGTAACTATCAGGAAATTGCATGATGAATAGAGAACTCCAGTCCAATTTTTTAATTTTTTTTAATGAATAAAGACCTTCAAACTTAAATAACTGCATTGTTATTTTTATTTTTATAGTTAGTTTTAATAGTTAAAATAATTGTCAAAGTTTTAATTTTTAAAGACTCCCAGAAACGCACCGTATCTATGGTGGTCTTCACCCACCGTTAGTTTTTTACTTTTTAAGTTGTCATTTTGAATCAGTGATGTCATGTCGAGGGAAATTTCCCTAGATCTAGGGGAGAAAAATATTTTTTAGGGATAAGGGAAATCAGGACAAAATCTAGGGAAATTTCGAACTCTGGCAAAAATTTTATTACATATGACAATATTACTGGTAATATATATATATATACGTATATATATTTTTTGGAATTCCTATGAATCTTAATTATTGTTCATGTACTTAGATGCAATGTTATTTTTAACACTGACAACTCAAAATGATATTATGGAACGTACCCATACTACGTGACCCGTTCGGGGGGTGGGGGGGTCTTCAAAATACCACGCTTGGTACAAATGAGCGGCGGGTTGCTTATGATTTTTATTTTGCAAAGTGTTTTTTTTTATTTGGAATTCAGTTTCTAATTCAGTGGTGAGTGTATTCGTACTTTTAAATTACTTCACGTAGCAAAAAGTGTTTTATTTGGAAAATCACGGTATTATTAGTATATTTACCAAGTTCCGATATCTTTCCAATTAATTATCATATTAATTAACATATAACAGGATTAGTGTTACACAATCGGGTGGCTACGTAGGTAATTGCGTAAATGTGAAATTCTAGGGAAATTTCACTTCGAAATCTAGGGAAATAATTTTTTTGGGCAGAACATCCCTGTTTGAATGAAGAATCATGGCCAGCGTTGCCAGAAGGTTACTTTTGTAACCTTTTAGGTGATTTTTTACTCTGAAAGGTTTCTTTCAGGTTACACTACTCAAAAGGTTACTTTTAGGTGATTTTTCAGAACCAACGTCAAACGGAATGCTCTTTTGTTTTTTTTTCGTGTTGGCTAACGGCTTGCTATATCATGGACTATACACTTATTGCAAAACTTTACTTTTTTCTCTTTCACACTATTGTGAAAGAGGAACACGTTTCGCTCAATATTAGAATTCGGATCAGTCATATGGAATCCCCAATACAAAGTAAATATTGAAAGGTTAGAAAGAATTCAAAAAAAGACATTGAAACACCTAGACTTTAAATCTTTTCGAACATCAGAAAACCTAAAAGACTCATTAACATTCCATAATTTATCAACTTTAGAAGATAGAAGAAATATATCCGACCAAAAATTTTTACTCAAAATCATTAACAACGTTGTTGACAACAACTGTCTTCTAGAAAACATTAATTTCCACTGTCCAATAAGAAACACAAGATCAAACCAACTATTCCACATCCCACACTCAAAAACAAATTACACACAACATTCATTTCTCTGAAGGACGTGCACAAAATTCAATGATATCTTTTACGACTCTGATATTTTTCATTTGTCCTCAGGCTAATTTATTAAATCAGTAATAGAAAAAATTTAAACAAATTGTTAATTACGAACTCTTCACCCCTGCTGCATGTTATTATTTTTTTTTCATTCTCATTATGTTTGTTTTCCTTCTTTTTATTATAATAATAATATTTGGATTATTTATATATCCTATAATATGCTTTATAATTTGTATGTTTTTTTTTTCATTTCTGTTGTATATATATATATATATTTTTTTTTTCTATCACTTTATGTTTTCTTTAATGTTTTAATCTATGTTTTTATATATATATTATAAATTTTACCGGAAACTTCGCTGGTTAATGCAACCATGTAATATGTTACTTTATTATTAAAATATGTATTACTGTTTGTTACCTCAATAAACTAAAAAAAAAAAATGTGTAAATTACAAATTAACCATAGCTTCTCGCTCACTCGACAAATCTGATTGATCGCTCAATCTGACTTTTTGCATTTTGAGTACCCGCTATTTACGCAGGCAAGGTTATGCAGGTAGAAAAAATATCAGATTTTTCATACCGGTATATACAAAACAAAAAACTCGCTCTACTCAAAAATAATCCAAATGGCTTATGTCCCACTTTAATACTGAGCTCCTCATGATGATTGGTTTATTTATATCCTCATGTATTCTATCAACTTTTTACCATTCCACTGGAAAAAATACGAAAGGTTATTTTTCACACAAAAAGGTTACTTTTTTTATGTATTTTAGGTGACTTTTTACAAGACACGGCTGGCAACACTGATCATGGCGGTCATGGCAGAATGTTTTGTAATGACTTTTAGGTGTGAGGTGTGTTTTTTATTCAAGATTAACTGCTTTTAATATAGAAAAACATTGGTAAAATGTCCACATTTCACCGCTACTGTTATTGTATTTAATCAAAGTGCAATATAAAAACAATAAATCATCTCTTTCATTGCAAATACATGTGACATCGTGTTTTGTGTCAGGCGTTACTTTGTAGATACATTGTTTTATGTATAATACATACAGAAACACTGGTATTTATAATACACTGATCATGACGAGTGTGTAACAACTTGTATAAAAAGCCCTATACTAAAAACAATTTGAAAATACATAACCAAATGTCAAAATAGGACGACTTTAACCTCAAATAGACAAAATTTATTGCAGAAGGTCCGCAAATATAGCCCTTTTCGTAAATTGTTGAGGGCCTAAATTATGTTTCAATAAACACAATAACTATTATTTATCTAAATCTCTATAAACAGTATGAAAATAAACCAAACACACGAAATGTTGAATTGCATAGGTACGTGTGCTCTTCAAGTCATTTCAAATGTCAACACACTATCACCAGGTGACAGGTTAAGTGTGACGTCACCGTTAACCATTTCAGTAATGCCAACTTAACGCTGTGTTTTGAGAAGAGGTTTAAAAATGCGCTTTTTAATATTTTTTTAAAAACTCTGCGTTTAATATTATGAAATAAAACTTATATATTCAGAATCAGCGTTTCTTGGTCTATATGAACATATTTTTTTAAAGCCATAATATTTTTCACTGGAGTTCCTTATTCTGGTATCTGAACCCAAAACAAGATGAAAACGAAACAAGGAATATGATATAAGGATCTAAATGTCTAAAAGGGATCGAAATGAAAATCTAGTATATTTCAACGGCAGCAATCTTCCGAACAGGCCCTCCATTGATATGCTTGGTGTAACTCTAAGTGACCAGCTCAGCTATGCGGGCTCCATCGAAGCCAGAGTAAAGTTAGCCTCCCAAGAACTGGGCGTACTGTAAAAGGCCCGCAGATACTTCAATAGCTAACCACATAATACTTCCACAACTGCTAACCCTGTACAAATCACAAGTGCGCCCCACGGTTGAATTTAGCAGCCACCTCTGGTCTGGAGCTCCAAAACACCTGAAAAATACCCTCGACTCTGCAAAAACGGGCGGTCCGTTTAATAGATTTTCCCATCTTAACAGACGGATTGCAATCTTTAGAGCACAGGCGTCGGGTAGGAATGCTATACTTGTTCTATCGGTATCACAATGGAAGATGCTCCGAGGAACTAGCATCATTGATCTCTTCGGCACCGGTGCATAGTCGGGAAACACGCCTAAACGCGTGCCCAACATTTGTACACGGTTGACATTTGTCACATGAGAGGGTCGTTTCTTCGACTCGTTCTTGTGTTCAACACGGCTCGGCTGTGGAATTATTTTCCGGTCTCTGTGTTTCCTCCGTCCTACAGCATTTGTCTCTTCAAGACCAATCTCTCTCAAAAAGACCCTCGAAAAGAGTGGAGTTAATGTAAAAAAAAGGAATGCGGCTAGACTATTTCTGCAATCATTGCAGTTAAAATGAACTGTTTCTAGTACTTCACCCCAAACTATGGGGAACGTTGTATCGTTAAAGGATTTTTTTTTTTTTACATTAACTCCATTTTTTACATTTACAAAATAATTTCCCTCAGGGCCTATGTCATCTGGGATGCTGTGTGGAGGGTCTTTCTGAGGAAAGGAAGGAATGAACATTTGTCTTGAAGAGACCCATGTTGTAGGAAGGAGGAAACACAGAGGCCGGCAAATCATTCCACAGCCGAGCTGTTGAACACAAGAACGAGTCGAAGAAACGATAGGGAAGAAGGAAGAAGGGGGAGAGAGCAAGGAAGAGACAATTTATATGGCTTTTTAAATCTAAACTAAACCCAACAGAGACTGTTATTTTTATATTTATTTATTTATCTATGCAACTGAAGTGGCTTGGGCATGTACTAACAATATCTGATGACCGAATTCCGAGGAAGATACTGAGTGCGATTCCAGAGGGTAGACGTCCAGTGGGCCACTCCAGATGCAGTTGGGCGAGGCAACTCCAGAAACTGTGTGAGGAGAGGCTGGGCCTACCATGGACAGAGGCCGAACAATCAGCACTAGACAGGGAGGTATAGAGGAGCCTTGTCGATGCAATGGGTCCCCGACCCGAATAGGACAAGGGGAAGAAGATGATGATTTATTTATCTTTTTACATTAGCTCCACAGGAGGCCCTGAGGAAAAAAAAATTGGCCTATTTGATCTTTGGGGGTGCTATTTGGAGGGTCTTTTTATTGACAGAAAGGAGAGAAAGTTGTGGGAAGGAAAAGGTATGAGGGGTAGGTAGGAATCTGGGGTAAATGTGTCCAGGAGTGACAGACGTACGAATCCATACCTCCCACTGCGGTACAAGGCGATGGGTCAAGAAAATCCGGCTGGAGAGGTCCAAAGGGCTCCCTCAACCACTTTCTCCCGATCCGGCCCACGACGCAGTAGGTGGGCAAACGCACCCACCGCTACAACCTAGACGTTTCCATGCCAACTCAAAATTAATTCAACTCAATACCTCTTTTAAAAATCATTTAAAGTTATGAAAAAACATAATTTAAAAATAACCCATAACCTAACCTAACGTTAGCTATTTAACCAATTTTTATTTTCATCAGTTTTAATGACTTTTCAAAGTAGGTGTTGAGTTGATTTTATTCCGAGTTGTCCGGTCACCGACGTGGATGAACCGTGGCACCCATACTAAGCCACTAAAAGTAGCGAACCACTAGAAGCGACCGACGGCAGGGGTGTTGGTAATCCAATAAATGATTCCCGGGGCCTTCGAATTGGACAAAATGACTGACGTAACAACAAATAATCGAAAACAATCACTTGAAAAAATAACCGCAGTGGACGATAAACAAATGAGATCAATCAAATGAATTAAAAAAAAAACAACAACAACAAAAACAGAGATGGAAAAAAATTATACAAAATAAACAATAACAAAAAAGTAAGGGTGAATGTTCGTGCGATCAGCCGACAGTACAGAAATCCACGTAATGGGAAGTATCTATGGTATGGAGTATACCAATCTGACTTATACACGGGGTTCTCGGTTACCTCGTTAGTGACACGGTGAGAATGTATAATTATTTCCCATGACGGAAGTGTAAGCCTATTCGTCACATATTATACCCTCCATATCCATATACGGTTGAAAATTGTTTATGGTGTGTTAAGCCGACGAAATTCTTTTTTAATGTTTAAGCCCCATACAAAAGTCATAAAAGAAATTTAAGAGTATTTTCTGTCAAAATATGAAAGTGAGTTCTTTATTATCCAGTTTACTATCTGTTCATAAGAATCGTAAGGGCTACGAATCCAACTCTCGAGATTGAGTTAAAGTTGATATTTATGAATAAGGAAAAGTTTGTTTTTATTCGTAAAAAAATAAATATTATTAGATGCGGAGTTTCAGGTATTATTTTTAAACAAGATAACTTTTTTAGAGTAGGTATATTTTTATCCTCATAGAATATTATGATTATTAACACACAACATGAAAAAATTATAAAGAATAAAATGCCAACCGTCCAATAACAGTGCACAACAATATACAGGGTAAATAAATAAAAAGAAAACACTTTGTTTACGTCACTTTATTATTTCTTCCGTCTACCGGTTTCGGTACCTCCGTATCATCCATCAGGACTGAATATAAAATACTGTATTTTATATTCAGTCCTGATGATGGTACGGAGGTACCGAAACCGGTAGACGGAAGAAATAATAAAGTGACGTAAACAAAGTGTTTTCTTTTTATTTATTTAAAATGTCAAGTCACAATGTGTTTGCTTCTTTTGAAAAATTAATATACAGGGTGTTAAGCGGCGTAGGTACTTGACTTATCTTAATAATGCCCAATAATGCCAATGATTCCTGATATTATTTTGGTCTCCGGTGACATTTTTGATGTTTTTTTTACTGCTGTTAAATAAGTCTAGCAGTACAGTCATTATTAAACAATTACGAAAACATTAACATTTTGTTCGGGGAAAAAAGATTTCGAAGTACGAAGTACCCATACAGTAGGTATCTATTGTCTCAATTATTTCAACTTTTTTTTTTTTTACAGTGAATACCGCACAAGAATCTCAACTGCGTCGGGAGCCAGTGAGACTATGGCATCCCCAATTGGGATTTTCCCCCCAAGCCATTTTCATCCCCAAGCCATTTTCAAGCAACGTTTCAATTCTGAATGGTGGTCTTACACCAGGGCGATACTGATAGTATCTTCCACTCTGGAACATGCCGCAAATATACTATATATTATTTTAAATGAATTAATTGTGAAATAACACAAATTAATCAAATAAAATAAGTTTTTACCCGTAATAAACCTTTAAAAAAATCGTACAAATGAGTGGTTGCAAAGTGGTTCAACCACTGATAGAAAATAGCACTGTAAGCCGAAACAGCTGTCACAAAAATAAAAACTAATAGATATATTTGCAGAACCTAATAAAAACATTATAATTTTTTTTTTCATACAAAATTTAGGCATATTAGATTTGTCAACGAATTTATATATAAAAATGCAAAAATTAGTCATTAAATTCGTGTCGGATTACAAAAGATTTTTTAAATATTTATATTGAGGGAGCAGTAAGATTTATGAGTCCAATTAGGAGTTCTACCGAGCCGAACCCTCTGATATGAAAATATCTGGAGTCGGTGAATTATTTTCCTTATTTGGTCTCTGGTAGGTTGAGGTGTTGTTCTTGTATTTTTTTGTATTTATTATACTTATATAGTGCAATTGCATAGCGTGAATTGACTAGATGATCATTTGTGGAAAAGTGTGTGAAAGGGTTTAGTTTTTCTTTAACCCGGACATAAAATCTAAAGTTTTAAATAAATTAAATTAAAAAATATAAGCACTAAGCAATGTTTCTATTTTTATAGGAAATTACCCAAATGTAACCAATTAATAAGAATATTTCGTATCTATAATATGTATGTAGGTACCACCAGATTGAATACAACTGCCTACAAAAGTTCATAGTGCTCATAATATAATAACAGGTAAAGATCCAGAGTTATCATTTCTCCTTCTTGCTTTGCTGCGCTCCGGGCGCCCGAAATTCACCATACAATCGGTTAAATCCCACCAATTAGGGAGTACTTACTCAAAAACTATATTAATTGGGTGTTAAATCAAAAACGAGAATAATAAAAATGTTCTTTAGGAGTTAATGTCCCGAAAAACTAAGACAAAGCTTCAAGGCCTTCGTCTCCAGCGAGCGAGACGGGGTCCGAACCAAACTACGATAATGCTACCTCTATCTAATACTTACCACCTACCTCCAAAACAAAACCTACTACCGAATACACGGCGGCCAACGGACATGTTATTATACAGGAGTCTCAGAAGTAAACGGTCCAGTACTCTAGACTCGGATACCCATTCATGGTACCCGTACACACACCTAGGTAGATGTATCTGCCAGGTGACTAGGAAGTATTTCATACTCTTGCTGACAGAAGTTTTGTTTATGTTTTGATTATTTATTTATTAACGCCTCAAAAGGAGGATAATACATGCAGTGGCGGCCCCTTCCTTAGTCCATTTGTGCACTGCACTGCCGGATACCGATATACGTCAGAAGTGTAAATTAGTACATCCCCTTACGAAGAATTCCCTCCAATTCGTTACAAAATCTTTACGAATTGACTAAACTCCCTCCCATGAGAGAAAGGAATTCGTGCACATTTTTTATGCCCAGGCGTGACGTCACATGAAGTTATATTTCTACTGGGATCATCTCCAGATGCTGAAGTGCTCGTGCCCGTGAAATGAGCAAGACATGTATATACCCTTAACGACGTTTGTCGTGTGAAAGCAGAGAAGACATATGGTGCCTAGGTGCAGTAGCGGAGCAAATGTCAAAACATTCTTGCGTAATGTGGACCCCAACCTTTGGAATGAAATAGTTATGTTCAACGAATTTAAGACTTATTAACAATGTTATGTTTTAACGCCATCGGTCGCCGGCGTTGCGCATCAACCCCAGTATTATTTCGGTATTGACAGCATTTTAACGGTTTTCGCAAGTTTTATTCTATAAAAAAACTTATTCAAAAATGAGTGCTACTGAAAACATTGGGATTAACGACGATTTTATCAAATGTAACTTAGTGGAGTGTTTTAATTTTATCAAATGTAACTTAGTGGAGTGAAACTTTTAAAAATAATTTGTACTATTCCAATGACAACTGTTGAGTGCGAACGGTGTTTTTATACGTCAAAACGTGTAAAAACATTTCTGAGGAACACTAGGTCCCAAGATCGGCTTAATGCTTTGTCAATGATGAGCATCGAAAAAGGTTTGATATCTCCTACACCGGACTTTAACAATTGTGTCATTGAAGTATTTTTTAGAAATGAAAGAGCGTCGAATGGATTTTCTCTACAAGTGAACGTTTGCACTAGGTATGTCACTCCCTTTAAATCAGTTTATTTTCCCATGTTAATGTTACCTTTTTTTGTGAAATGCACTGCTCGCAAATTTTGTCACGGGCCGCCTCTGAATACATGTACGTATAATTCATATGAAAACGGTAGAACGTAACAATTAAATTGAATTGAAATAAGTGGCAAAATTTAATATTATTTATTTATTTATTACACGCCCTAGTGGGGAAGTGATGGAGAAGTGATGCATGCACAGCGGTGTTTTCGTGGGTTTGACGATAGTCAGATCAATTTCAGAAAATGGGGGTATCGCTTTTCGCATGATGCGCCGCCCCAGGAACCTCTGCCATAGTTCACCCCAAGTGTTTCGTTACGTTTTGTGACTTGTAACAGGGTGACTGGTGTCATGCGATGAGGTTTGTCTAGGTTTTAGCGGCACATGCGTTTGCCCAACTACTGTGTGGCAGGCCGGTTCAGGAGAGATTGGTTGAGGGAAACTCTTCCAGAAGAGGTCTACCCGGAACATTGCCTTGGGAGGTATGGATTCATACGACCATCCCTCTTGGACCAAATTCCAGATCCTACCAATCCCACGTACTGTTATGATGCAGTACAAATCCGTATTTCTTTAAATATAATTATTAACATCCTTATCATTTGTACTGCATCCTAACAACTCTACCCGTCGAAATCGTCATTAGGTAGGAACTTGTTTATTAATTATTAGAGTGCCAGCTCTGATTTTATCTACGGCCAGAGGCGACACCTGGAGCGGTTCCGCGGCAATACCTCACTTCTTGCGTAGGTAGGTTTCGGAAAGTTAGGCCCGGAACCTAGCTACGCGACAGTCAACGGAGTTTTTGTGAGATTTAAGTTTTGAACGGGAAAAAATTCCTTTTTACTTTAGATAATGCCGGGCGGTAAAAGTGATAACGAGTACGTATTGTGTGATCGATAGTTTGAATTCCCCTTGGTGGGATTAGCTGTGATTCCTGCAACCGCAAGGAAACTTGTACGGCGGCCAGGCGTTGTCGGAGCCTGAAAGATTTAATCCATGATAAATACGTCCGATCACACTTGGACAGAGCCCCGTTTTGATGGATGATCGGTGTACCGTTAGCCCGCGATGATATTCGCTGTTCTTTGTGGCGGGAAAGTAATTTTACGCCGACCCTGACTCTCGTCTGGACCGAGGGCGGCCTCCCTACATGCCAAACCTTCTTCAACGGAAAACACCCCCTTTGGCGGCGGGGTGACTTGCTAATTTTGGACGCGGCGAAAGGCCGCTTGATGTTCTCCCTTTGGCGGCGGGGTTACTTGCTAAATTTGGTCGCGGCGAAAGGCCGCTTGATGAACTACTCCCTTTGGCGGCGGAACTGACTCCAGATCTCGGCTTCGGTGATGGCTTTCCAGATCCTGCACGAGGAAATGCTGCCTGTGCCTTGCAGCTACTAGACGGACATTTTATTAGTTAGCTAGCGATAGAATTCATAGTAAAAAGAGGTCGGTTCCATGGGGGTAAGTGAAATGCAATATTTAAAACCTTTGTCGAGTGAGGCCTCGACCCATGTTTGCTATTTGATTTATTTATTTATTTATTTATTTATTTATTTATTTATTTATTTATTTATTAACGCCCTTTTTCGGGGCTTTTACATATGAATAGTAAGAAATATACAGAATTTATTGTACATAACTGAACTGCCTTCGTAACAATATTTTATATTTGTTTAAAGATAAATTGAAGATGTCCACTGACTTGGTATAATTGTTTCCCTCCATTAGTATTCGGGGTAAAGAGGAATACATATGGTAGTTAGTTCCAGAATTACTGCACTGAAATAAATCCTGACTTCTAGTATTACGTAGTGGAATCCGGAAGCTTATCAATTCGAGCAATACCGGACTGTCAACTAAATCATTTAGAATTTTATACAGAAATACCAAGTCAGTGAAAGTTCTTCTGTCTGACAATGTAAGCATATTCATATCATTCAAAATAGTATTGTAGTTCAACATAATTGCTGGAATACCCATTTTAAAATTAAGAAAACGTAAGAATTTGTTTTGTATTCTTTCAACAGCTTGTACATGTATATTGTAATATGGGTTCCAGACGGGAGAATTGTATTCAAGTTGACTTCTAACATATGCAAAATATAACAGTTTTATACACTTAATATTTTTAAAATTTCTAGTTAGCCTAGTTATAAATCCCAACATTTTTAAGGCCTTATTAGAGATTTCTGTTATGTGGTTAACAAATGAAAGATTAGATTGGAAAGTGATGCCCAAGTCTTTAATTTGTGTTAACGTCTCCAGAATATTGTTATCAATGTTGTAATTGAAGATCACTGGATTTTTTATTCGAGAAAATCTAACTATATGACATTTTGAGATATTTAAGTAAAGTCTATTTTCATTACACCAAATTAACAATTTGTTGATATTATCTTGAAGAATGTTGCAATGGTAAATATTTTGAATTATTCTAAAAATTTTGAGGTCATCAGCAAAAAGTAAGATAAATACATCATGAAATATTTTTGAAAGATCATTTATAAACAAGATAAATAATATTGGGCCAAGGTGTGAACCCTGTGGAACTCCACTTGTTGCATAAATTTTTTCCGACAAAGAGGATTTTATTCTAACAATTTGTTGTCTTCCAGTAAGATAGCTTTCAAACCAGGCTAATACACTGCCATATATACCAAGCTTTTCTAATTTCCAAATGAGAATTTTATGGGAAACTGAATCAAAGGCTTTACTAAAATCAGTATAGACAGAGTCTACTTGTTTTTTTTCTTTAAAAGCATTGGTTATAAAATTTTCATAAATAATCAAGTTAGAAAGTGTACTTCTACCTGGCATAAATCCAAACTGGTAAGGTGATATTACAGGTTTTATTTGGGCAAAAAGTTTGTCAAGTATTAGGCTTTCAAATAGTTTTGGTATGGTGGATTGAATGCATATTGGTCTATAATTACAAACATCACTTTTATCGCCCTTTTTGAAAATTGGAGTCAAATAACTAGTTTTCCATATATCGGGAAAAATTCCACTGGATAAAGATAAATTAAAAAGTTTGGTTAATGGAAGAGCAATTACTTTGATACATTCTTTGATAAATATTGTGGGGATATTATCCGGTCCTGCAGATTTGTTGATATCTAATGATTTAACTTTAGTTTACTACATCAGAGAGACTTATGGTACACTGCGAAATATCAAGAATTTCATCTAGAGTTGTTGATGGAAGAGGAGCATTATTTGCGTCTGTTGAATAAACACTTTTAAAAAATTTTGCAAACAAGTTAACAATACCATCAGTATTATTGCTATGGCTACCATTTAGGTGCATAATGCTCGGGAATTCAGAATCATCTTCTTTAAGAGATTTCGAATATTTCCAAAAATAATTAACATTGTTTATTATGGAGTTTTGAATTTCATTTATATGGTTACGGTAGCAAGTCATGGACATCTTTTTACACAAAGTTCTTAAATATTTAAATTCACTGTAATCAGAATTTTTTTTATATAATTTATAGTCTTTATGTTTAAGTTTTTTGGTGATAAGTAGATTTATAAGTTCTTTGGTGTACCATTTTGGATAGGTGTTTGGCTTACATATTACGGTTGGAACATAGATGCTAATAGCCTTTCCCAAAACAGAATAAAATTTATTGGTAGCTGTGTTAATATCATCATATTGCACAGATGACCAATCAAAAGAGAGGAGATAATTACATATTTTCTCGTAATCAGTTTTGAAAAAATTTTGGTAACTGAAAGACAGTTTACAGGTATTAACATGTACATTAGAAATAATAACTTCCAGTGGAGGATGATAACCATCAATGGGCACCAGCGGTTCACTACATTCTTCAATTACTAGGGACTCTAAGTTAGAAAAACATAAGTCTAGAGTACGATGATTTACATTTGATATAGTATTTGCCTGATTCAGGCCTAGAAATAACGCCATGTCTAGAATAATGCGTTCAGACTCACTTACACTGATATTATTGTCCTTGTTCAACCAATTCACATTTGGAAGATTATAATCACCAGCAAGCAAGAATGTTGCATTAGCATGCTTTTTTAGTATAACTTCTACTTCCTCACTATGGCACCTGTATACTTCATTGCTTGAATTTGGTGGGATATAAATACAACCAACAATAATCTTTTTATTCCTGGCAACATTCACTTGCACGAAGATTTGTTCAAGAAGTTTGTGTTTAGTTGTAATTAAGTTTGCTTTGTATTTCTTGCTGATAGCGATTAAAACCCCACCACCTCTGCTTTTAGCACTTGTCAATGTATTTCTGTCTAATCTATACACATTATGATTTATAAAACCTAATTCACTAGAATATTAGGTTCTAACCACGTTTCAGAAAGTAGTATAAACTCGTGCCCAAACATTGGTAGTGTAGATTGAAGTAAACTTAATTTTGTTTTAAGGCCTCTGACATTTTGGTAGTACAGCTGGCAAATTTTTGTTTGGTGTTTTTTAGAGGAGTTTTTTAATGGCATAAAAAATCAATTTTCTTCTTTTCAGCTTCAATTTTCCTCAAATGTACCGAGCATTCATTACTCCAAGCATAATGGTCCATTGGCAATTGTAATTTTAATTTCTCATTAATTTTTTTGCAGTTAATGCACTGAATGTCGTTTTGACAGTTTACATTGTCATGTGCTTCGGAACATCGAGTGCAAGCTTTTTCACTTCTGCAGTCTTGTGCTTTGTGCATATAGCCATTGCACTTGTAACATTTTAGAAGTGAGATGTTGTCGAAAACCCGACATCTATCCCATCCAATATTTACTTTACCTTCTTGTAACATTATATCGTAAGTTTTTCCATCGACTTCCATGAAAATGGTGAAGTTGACGTCACCTCGTTTAGTTTTTATTTCTTTTATATATTTTATGTCAATTTTCGCTTCAACTGTTTGCAGGTAATCATTTTGCATCTTAATTTTTGAAACAATTTCTTCTGGAGTGAATTTATCCGATAGACCAATAATTTTTAGTTTGGGATTCTTGGGTTTTGGTGTATTCACGTCATATTTTTTTCCCATCTTTGAAATTATTTGCTCTTCCATCTTTTTTGTTGCAGCTATATTCTTGCACTCTACGATTATTTAAAATTATATGTTTGATCTCACAATTCCGCCTTTAAATTATGAACCTTGCAATACCATCCCTTTGGAGAACGACACATATCGCTGGTTTACGATCCACCCCTGAGCATATTTGGCATCCACAGATATTCTTGACGGGATCCATAACCCGTCCAGAATTGGCGCTTCCTTTGGGATAAAATCTGTGAGTACCTGGTCAGCATTACAATACTAAAGTTGTTTACGATAGGTATACTTGGTTTTGCCACTTGGCGAGAAAAACCCACGTAGCAGTACCTTCTTTCTTCCCAGAACTTCCTCTCCTTCCTTTCTTAAAAATACCCTCCACACAGCATCCCCAAAGATGACATCGGCCCTGAGGGGAATTATTTTCCTCATGGCCTAATGTGCGGAGCTAATGAAAAAAACCTTTTAACATCTTAATAGGTTATTATACCCATCAATGAAATATTAATCAATGAAGAAGAAGATATACTATAATACTAATAAAGCCAAACGGAACATGAAACAGAGCAAGACACAGAAAACAAAAATGTTACGGTCGCAACTGGGAATCGAACCCAGGATCTATGTCTTACCGGAACAACGCTTTAATGCAGTCGGCCAAAGGGACAACGCTTAAATTATTAAAAAAATGAGAGACAAAAATTACATAAAAAATAGGTCCCAGTGGCTGAGTGGATTTAGGCGTTTTCCCGCTAAGACAGAGATCCTAGGTTCGATTTATTGTTGCGACCGTTATCTATTTATTTTCTGTGTCTTGTTCTGTTTCACGTTTCGTTTAGATTTATTTGTTGGGTATTTTGGCCTCAAATCCAAAATTAATTTTTGTATGAAACGAGCCGAAACTTAAGTAATGAAATCATGTGAGTTTTATTCGACGTTTTGTTATCAAATTTATACAATGCACTGAATCACCTAATTCGCCAATTCGTTGGCGAAGGAGCAAGGACCGGGTGCAGGAATAAGAAATTGAGTCAATACATCATCGACGCGTCGCGTCGGGGAGAAATAAACTTTTGGCATTGAAAATGTTTGGTGATTGAATTTCTTTTTCAATTTAAACTCCTGCTTGAGTCCAATTTAAATGGCGCGGTATTCTAGATTCTCAAAACGGTAGGAAAATAATTATTCTAGAATACTTACTAATATTAAGAAATCTGAACTATAACGTAGAAATCTGTTTATGTGACATTAAAAACTCTCAAATATGATGATGATGCTCTGATGTGTCTATAATTTGTAGGTAAGCTCACAATGTATTTATATTCACTTAGGTAAGAGAACGTACCCATACTACGTGACACGTTTAGGGGGGGGGGGGGTCTTCAAAACGTCACGCTTGGTACAAATGAGCGGCGGCGGGCTTAGGTGTTTGGTCACCGGGGGGGGTTAAAAATTGCAAAAAGTTGGTCACGTAGTATGGGTACGTTCCCTAACCGTCAAAATAAGACGTCAAGTTGTTTTTTCTAATAAATGTTCTATCGAAATCGGGGGCGGGGCCGGGTCGTAAAGAAAGAATCACAATTATAAATTTGTTGTGTGCTTTCATTATTGAAATATTACAATGTTGTTTTTTTAAATAGTTTTTTCGTCAAGTTGTTTTTCCTAAATGTTCCATCAAAATCGTGGGCGGAGCCGGGTTGTAAAGAAAGTAACAGGGTAACGCAATTACGATCTATTTTGTGGTTTCATTATTGAAATATTACAATTTGGCAGGCGGGTTTGGGTACCGCCGCCCCGGGAATCTTTTGTTGGATAACAAACACCCCTACCATAGGTCACCTTACGTGGTTCACTAAGTTTGGTGACTTAGCAGAGGACCCTGGGTTCATGGGATGAGATTTGTCTAGATCTTGGCGGCCAATGCGTTTGCCCACCTACTGCGTGGCGGGCAGGATCGGTAGAGATTGGTTGAGGCCGTTGAGGGAGACCTAACCCAGATCTCTCCAGCCGATATCTATCGATCCATCGCCATGTACTGCAATGGGGGGGATGGATTAATACGTCAATCAATCCTAGACACATTAACTCTCAGATTCCTGAACTTCCTCTCTTTATTTTACCTATACAGACTCACACAGCATCCCCGATGATGACTTATGCCCTGAGAGATTTTTTTTCCGTAGGGCTTCCTATGTAGAGCTAATGTAAAAAATCTCTCAAAGGAAAACATACCTATCTCTTTTTTTATGAATAGCGCCACACAGGAGGCACTAAGGAAAATAATTCCCCTCAGGGCCTATGTCATCATTGGGGGTGCGGTGTGGAGGGTCTTTTTAGGGAAAGGAATGAGAGGAAGTGCTGGGAAGGAAAAGTGTATGAGGGGTGGGTAGGAATCAGGGGATCAGTGTGTTCAGGAGTGACGGACGTATGAATCCACCCCTCCCACTGCGGTGCAAGGCGATATTCCGAAAGAGTACGGCTGGAGAAGTCAAAGGGACAACCTTTCTCTCTTGATCCGGCCTGCCATGCATATGGTGGGCAGAAGCAACCGCCACCGGACAAACCTCACCCAATGAACCCCCCCTGCTAAGTCACCAAACATAGCGAACCACTTGGGGTGACCTAAGGCAGAGGTGTTGGTTATCCAATAAATGGTTCCCGAGGCGGCGGTGCCTATACCCGCCTCCCAATTTGAAATATTATTATTTACGATTATTACAAGCAAAATATTTTCCTGTTCTGATATATGTTATACATTGTATAATTATATCTACCCTTCTCGATATGAGTTGAAAATAATATACGAGTATAGTTTCGGTGGAGATTGGTTTAGTTATAATTGAAGATAATTTGAGAAGTAAAGTTTAAACCACTAGTCGACTAGACAAGACCACGCTGCTAACTTTATTCAAGTATGAAGAGAGTACTAAAGTTCATTATTATTTTAGGCATGCTAAGACTAGACTGGAGTGTGAATATTGTACAATTTAATACTAGAATTATGAAGAATAACTTTACTTCACATATTGCAAGTACATTTTTAGGTGTGTGCGTATGTTTTTTTTATGTGAATACCACACAAGAGTCCCAGCTGTTCCTGTTTGGAGCAAGTGAGACTATGACGTCCCCATTTGGGGTATGTTGTGAGACTGAAAGTAATGAAGAGGGAAAGGAAGGTGGGGAAGTTCCTGGCTATTCAGATCTGGTCACCAAACACGGCTAAAGCGGTGGTCTTACACCAAGGCGATACTGAGAGTATATATCTTCCACTCCGAAACGTGCCGCAAATAAACTATACAGGGTGTCCGGGGGTAAAGTGCATTAACATCGGGAGATGATTCTACATGGTGGTAGGAGTAAAAAAGATTAACAACTTTTTCGGAAATTCCAACATTTTTTTTCCCATACAGAAAGACGTACCTACTAAAAATCCTTAGTGTGAGGAACGATCTTACATGCTGAGAGCCTGCCGGGCGCCCGACTCGATTGTGATTGACTCGTAACGTAACAGCGGAAAATAATAAATCTGGCCGCACACGCCGGACTAATTTTATCTATTTACCTCAAAACTACCCCTAAAAGTTGGAATTTCGAAATAAAGTTATTTATCTTTTTTACTTGTACTATCATGTAGAATCAATCACCTCCCGAAGTTAATGCACTTTACCCCCGGATACCCTGTATATTATTTTAAACGAATTAATTGTGAAATAAAATAAATTAACCATAAAATTTACGCCCCCGCCGTTGTACCACTGGATAACCAACACCTCAGCCACAGGTCTCCCCAAGAGATTAGCTACGTTTGGTGACTGAGCAGGGCTGCCCGGGTTCATGGGCTGAGGATTTTCCAGGTCTTGGCGGCGGATGGGCCCGCACATCTACTGTGTGGCGAGCAGGACTTAGAGACTGGTTGAGGGAGACCTTTTTATCTCTCCAGCAGGACTCTCTTGACTCATCGCCTTGCACCGCAATGTGAAGAATGGATTCATACGACCGTTACTCCTGGACACAACCCCCCCCCCCCCTTAGATTCCTACCCACCCCTCATACATTTTTCCTTCAAAGATCTTCCTGTAATTCCTTTCATTAAAAAAACCCTTCAGACGCAACACCACAGATGTGATATACCACAAGTACCGTATATACGAGTAATTTAATAAACGCGAGCACACAATGGTTGTACTAGTATGGGAGCGTCGGAAACAATTCAAAATTTCAAATTGCAAGGATCACTAAATTTGGTTTCTATATCTTGACACCACATACCGGCGCATCTTTCCACATACCACAAAATTCAGCAAAACTTTTCGCCACTGCGAAACACGTCAGCAAAGATTGACTTCCCGTGCAGTCAGGACATTTGTGTGTAAATGCAACGTTTATTATATCACATTTAGGGACTGATAACTTTTAACACCGCTTGCTGGCAATTTTTTCTTAACGTGGATTCAATACCTTCAGGTGTTTACTAAAGCTGTTAAGTTTATTTTTTTCATTTCCTAATGCGACAAATTTGGGATATTTAAAAAAAAAAAAATCTCGTGAATTAAAAAAAAAATACGAAGATTTCTGGAATACTTAAGGTTAAAGTTAGATATTCAGTAAATGTGCTGATGTAATTTTGTAGCTGAACTATTTACGTATCATATTTTTTTTAAATATCTTGCGCATTTTTGCGTTTCTACGGCCCAGGAATTTTTACGTAATTTACTTATTGAAAAATTTGAGTTTCAAAGGATTTGTTCTTAAGACAAAAGCAGTTATTTGACATAGTGATGAATTCGAAGTGTCAAAAGATGGAAAAAAAATTAATATATGAAAAAACAATATATATAAAACTCACCACTTCCCTTAAAGAGAGGTTGGATAAATTCTGTAAAAAGATCGCGGGCTTCAAATTTCCCATTAATACAAGATGGACTATTGCTTGTCGAGATTTGTGATGGAAAATAAAAAAAAAATGACTTGAGACTCCGATAGGTTTTATATTGTATGCGATTTATCCTGAAAACGACACGTGGTGATCGTAAACACAATTTGAATGTAGTTCAGACCAATCCAAACGCTTGAAAATCAAAGATCTTCGGAAAAGTGCACCTCTTTCTCATTTGGTGTTTGAGAAAGAGGTATATTTTTCGGTCAATCGGTAGCATCAAAATTATTAGAAGACATTATTCTAGGCGCTCATCTATTAACAACAGACAAGTGTACAAGTTATTAAATTATTCTAGTTAAGATTATTCTAGTATTTTTAAATCTTCAATTGTACCTACCTTTGCGATTAGTTCGCGGGAAGTCTGACAATATAAACGTAGTGTGGCAGAATCCTTGCCCATCGTCCATCAGATATTGCCACCCGATTAAGATTATCAGAAAAGGCTCAGGAAGCTCGGAACAAAGATTTTTTTTAAATATCGCGAGAACTATTCTAGAAAATGTTCTCGTGGGAAATTTTAGGAAGGTGTTTTTAATTTAATGTTAGTTACATCTGATCCTATCATAACTAGTTACAGGCAACCCCCAAAGAAACCATTAAATCGTTTTCCTAAGGAAGTTTTCGATTTAATAATTCCTCCGGATATTCATTCTTCAAATATCTTTAGCACCGATGATGGTGATGATTGTTCATCGTCTGCCTCAAAATATTAAAAAGCAAAATTAAACATTACTCGGCCTTTATTTTCACATGGATACAATTTTAAGAAAAAAAAACAAATTTTTTTCGTTGATAAAAATATAATAAAATCCAGAAATCGTTAATAAAATCCAGTAAAACTTACTAAAACCGAATATTATAATTTTTTTTTACCATCCCGATAAATAATATCACTTTTTTCCCCCGTTAATCCTCCCTGTGAATTGTTTCCAACTTTTGGGGTATTTGGAACCACTGTGGAGCGTAGCGAAGTCCTTTTTTAAATCAATCGTTTTGCATGTCTTCGTAAATTTGTTTATACGTTCCATTTCAAAGATTCTTTTTCAAACGTGAAATCGTGTTTATTTGGACCTTATTATTTTAATTTTTCAATATTAAGGCACCTACCTGCCTAAAGAAAGTTTTAAAAAGAATTTACAATGAGATAATAACGTTGCTTTGGACGAATTGCATAATTCCTTATCTATATATATAAAAAATTAGGTTCCGTATGTTTGCGTTCGCTAATCTCGGAAAGTAATCGATGGATTGACTCAAAATTTTTATAGAACATTGCATTTTAGCAGAAGAGCATTTCTACATACTTTTTATTTGGAAGTTCCAAAGGAAAAAGATAATTTTATGCGTTTTAAATTGACTCATAATTTGTCATAGTAAAAAAACGGAATGACAGTTCTAGACAGTGTTGCCATTTTATTAATTTTATTAAAAGTTACAAAAATTTATGATACCTACAATTGGGAATTAAAAGAATTTAATCGGATTTAAAAGAACAAATTATATCTAACAACTTATATTACTATTTTCATTCATTTGTTTTCTCTGTGTGTTTTAAATTTACTCATAATTGTACTGAATGTCAGTTCGTAACTTTGCAAAACCTACAAAAAATCAGATTAACAAATCGAATTATATATGACAAATTTTCAAAGGGTCAAAAAAGTGTAACTGTGACCAGTTGATTGATGTGTAAGATTTTTCAAAGTTGATCACCATTCGTGGGATGCCTCGCTCACGTTCAAACATAGGCTGTCGTACTCGACACGCAAACGCAGATCGTCAGAGAAGATCAAACCGCACTGATCAAGAACGTTTAGACGATAATGAACATGTTCGAGTTAGAATTATTCAGAGGAACTGGCGAATCGTCGGGAAGAAAGACTTAAAAGCTTACGAGTAGAAGCGCGAAGAAGACGAGCAGCACATTCATCTCAACAACGTCAAGAAGAAATATATCAACGCCGAAGAAGAATGCAAGTGCAACTTTTGAATAACCATGCTTCGTACCATCGAATTGCTTTTTCATACGAACCAGATATTCAATACCTCATGTAAATTTGTTCAAATCGGTAAAATGGATAAAGTTTGTCCACACTGCAAAGCGATAAAATTTAAAGGAGAAACTCAAGGAATGTGTTCTGCGAGCGGCAAAGTGAAGCTACCTGAAATTGATCAGCCAATAGCACCACTGATAAATTTGTTGCAAGGAATTACTGATGATTCAAAACATTTCCTCAAAAATATTAGAAAATACAATTCATGTTTTCAGATGGCTTCATTTGGCGCTAACGTTATAACAGAAAATTTTATGCCGACGTTTAGAATTCAGGGACAAATTTACCATAAAGCTGGCTCTTTGCGTCCTTTTTACAGCAATCAACATAAATTTCTACAAATATATTTCATGGAAGATCAAAATGATCAGTTGAATGCACGCTGTCAAATCTCTACTAAAGTCAAAAGGCATATTGTTGAGTCGTTGCTAATCTATAATAAAGTGATATTGTAAAAGCCTAAGAATGTTTTTTTTCTTCCCTTATATTCTACACTACAGCATAGTCACAGCAGATATTCAATTAAGCAATGCGTCTTCTTGGAAAATGCACAGTTGCGAGACAATTTTTGTCAACTCCTCTAATAATTAAAATCAGACAAAGTCACAGCGAAGCGTGGTCGGGTTCAGCTAGTTTAAAATAAATAAATACAAATATTATATCTACTTGCAAATCTTATGATTTCAGAGGTTATTTTGGTTTGGCTTTATTATGTAAGAGAAAATTGAGGTCCAATATGTTCACCAAACCGCTAGCAAAGACAACTTCCGTTGCGAATTGTAGAACCCTCATTGCTCTTGCGCGTCCTTCACAATATTGTAATCAACGTTATATTAGGGGGACGCTTCACTTTAAACTTTGACTATTAACTTATAAACTTCCTTAATCTTGACATTTTGTTTATCAAGGGACACTCCTAGCGAACGTCATTAAGTTGGCCACCATGAGAACGTAAACTTAATGTAGTTTTAAGTTATACAATTCCAAATTTACTACGACATTGATGTCATAACATTCTGATAAAAATTAATGGGCTGTGATAAAGATGTTCGATTGATTTCACATGAAACAGCTTATAAATGGGGGAAAGAAAGATTAATAATTATGTAGGCATAATGGCAGAAATTGTTGATGTAAAATCCATTAACATAGTTGCGGTGTCATACATGTCTTACATAATAAACTAGTAAAACTAGTAATAACATACGAAATATCTATCCCAGGCATGCCCAACCTGCGGTCCAAAAGAGTTTTTTTTTGCGGCCCAAAATGAAGTTTCAGCCTTACATCTATGTTTTGGATTTTGGTATTCATACACCGTTCTCGTATTTTATAATCTCGTAATATTTTTTTTATTTTTTTTTATTTCATAAATTTTTTATTAGTTACAGATATTTGTTTTTTTTTTGGCTACCACACTGGGCTCATGCCCGTGTTATGGTAGTCGTATATTTAATATTTATTTAAATTAATACAAATACTATTTTATTAAAACAGATGATTAAATATACTAAATAAAAATAATGAAATATTTAAAAGTAAGTGATAATATAATACTTCACAACGTGTAAGTATTACACGTTGTGAAGTTAGAACCTTTTTGTTATTGGACCTCGGACTCTCGATGGGGGTTATGATTTATTGCTTGAAAAGTGCCAGGCACATGAACGCACTAGGAATTTATTTTCGCATTCCAACCAGTATATTTTTCCCTTATCTTTCTCGGAAGATCGAATACAACTGACCTTAATAAGTACAAAGTAAGCACTTGCATTCTGCTCGCTAACAACGTATGCAGGGACAAAGGAGGTCTAGTTTAGATAAATTTAAAACGTAGAGCCGTCCTTGAGAGAGCCCTGAAGGAGTAACCATATGTTACTTATACCGGAGCGGGTATGTGGTGGATAACCTTTAATGACCTTAATAAGTGGAGGGTGAGTGCAAAAGACACACATAGGCGCGTGAATATTTTATGCCTTCATATCGGAAGATTGATGCAACTCATCTTAATAAGTGGATGGTGTGCAAAGGACATACGTAGGCACTTGTATAGTTTATGCCTTCTAACCTTCTAGGTGACGGTTTCACAATAATACCATTTTTACACCGTAGTAAAAATTAATAGTAACATCCGCCATTTATGGACGCATCTAACTCCCCCCCGGTGTCTCACCTAAGCTCGGAAAAAAAATTTGACCCACCAAACGATTTGGGCACCCCTGATCCGCACATTAAATTGTCACGCCAATAAATTGTTTCAGGAAACTGAAATTATGGAACTAAGGCGGATCTACTGTGTCCAATGTCTCAAATTTATTTACTTATACTCATCCTAGCAATTTCACTAAAAACTTAAATCGCTATAGTCGGACAAATACCACATGCGTGTACACAGTGCCCCACTGGAAAGCAGGCTGGCCAAAAGGCACATTAACCGTATTGCCAAAATTGTTCAATTCCTTACCCAATTCCATCAACACGTGAACAAAAAAAAAATTAAAAGCAGGGTAAAAAATAACTTGTAAGTCAGTAACTTTTTTCTATAATTTATACTATATATATCTAAACAACTAAAATATGCTACGTCTAATCCGTACATTTTTTTAAAACTAAACACAAATTAAAAATTTAAAAAAAAAACGTATAAAATTCACAAAACCTGTAAAATCAAACACATTTTTTTACATTAACTCCACACAGGAGGCCCCGAGAAAATTAATGATTAATTAGTGATTGAGGATGTTGTGTGGAGGGTCATTTAAAGGAGAGGGAATTCTGGAAGCAAAAGGATGAGGGGTGGTAGAAATCTGTGGAGTGTGTCCAGGTCATCCACCGCCAAGATCTAGACAAACCTCACCCCATGAACCCTTGCACTCCTGGTCACCAAGTCACCGAACATAGCGAACCACTTGGAGTGACCTACCGAGGAGTTATCCAATAAATGGTTCCTGGGGCGGCGGTACCCATTCCCGCATCATTAATCTAGAATCTAGGGGTACTACATTATTTATTTTACCACCACTGTTTTACTTAATACCCACACACAGACTTCGCCCTCGTGGGATTTTTATGATTGTCATTGTCTTATATTTTATGTTATTATACAGGGTGTCCGGGGGTAAAGTGCATTAACTTCGGGAGGTGATTCTACATGATGGTAGGAGTAGTATAAACAACTTTTTCCAAAATTCCAACATTTTTTATCCCATACAAAAAGACGTACCTACTAAAAATCCTTAGTGTGGGGTTACGATCTTACTTGCTGAGAGCCTGCCGGGCGCCCGACTCGATTGTGATTGGCCCGTATCGTAACAGCGGAAAATAATAAATCTGGCCGCACACGCCGGGCTAATTTTATCTTTTTACCTCAAAACTACCCCTAAAAGTTGGAATTTCGAAAAAAGTTATTTATCTTTTTTACTTGTACTATCATGTAGAATCACCTCCCGAAGTTAATGCACTTTACCCCCGGACACCCTGTATATAGAAACCATCGCGGGCATGCACATATAAAATCCCCAAAGTTTGAATGAAATAGGTAAAGTCGTTCGGAAGTTATGCGCGTATGTACATTTTGACAGAAAAGTAGGTAGAACAGTTTATATGGAAAAATGAAATTGTTGTTTTTACTATCTTTCTGGCAATTTTTCCATATTTTTCTCAGCGTTTAAACCTTCCCTGGACTACGACAAACATTTCAAAACCAAACTCAGCTAAATCGGCCCAGCCGTTCTCGAGTTTTAGCGAGACAAAAGAAACAGCAATTGATTTTTATATATATAAATTGTATTTTTTTATAATACGCATTAGTTTAAATTATAAAATTCGATCGTCAAAAATATATTCTTTACAAACCCTAAAAACTGTGTTCATAATTAAAAAAATATGCCTGCATTAAAATAAATCAAGTTCAAGAATACAGTTTAAATGTACGAGTATATACATCAACCTTTTTTGTTCAATGAAAAAGTAGGTGTTCATATTTGTATAGTCCGAGTTCAAGTCCGAGGTGAACAAAATACCACCTTCATAACATTTTACAGGTAATTAATTACATATCTAATGGTTTGACAAAACATGTTATATTTTACAGGCTATAAAATTTTTGTTTGGGAGGCGGGAATGGGTACAGCCGCCCGGGAATCATTTATTGGATATCCAACACCTTCGCCATAGTAAGAATTTCGATTTTCACGGCCAAAAGTATTATCGTTATTTATTTTTGTGCTGTTATGCCATGTTGCGCAACCTCCTTCCTTACTAGACACTGTAACACTGTCCGAAACGTTGGCTAAACAAGGAGGTAGCGCAACAAGACATGGCACCCAAGTGAACCCGTTTGGTGATTTGGCAGGGGTGACCGGGTTCATCGGGTGAGGTATGCTATGCCGATATGCCTGCCCCCAACTGCGTGGTGGGTCAGACCGGAAGAGGCCGGTTTGGGTGGGGAGACCCATTGACCTCTCCAGCTGGTCTCTCTCGACCCATTATCTTGCACCGCAGCGGGAGGGATGGATTCGTACGTCTGTTACTCCTAGACACACTGACCCCTAAATTCCTCCCCATACCTTTTTCCTTCCCAGATCTTCATTTCCTTAAAAAGGCCCTCCACACAGCATGCCCAAAGATGACGTACGCTATGAAGGCAATTATTTTCATCAGGATCTCCTGTGTGAGGTTAATGTAAAAAAATGTAACAAAGAATTAAAAAAAGGATTAGTGAGGTGATGAAATGTTATCATCGTAGACACGAGATAATGATCTTCCATCAGCATCGCATCATCAGCGTACTACGGGCAACATACTCTAAAATTACTCAATTTCACGCCCAATCCCACCATTTCAAATTTTACAAGTTGACATGTCATATTCCCACAGTTTTCCAATTTAAAACTTCCAAACAAGCATTTCTAATGCTTTTCAAATCCATCACGGCCAAGTTATTAACACTATAAATAATATATCAAGAAGGTGAATAGGTAATAAATTGGGTAGATAGGTACGCTGGGTGCAGAAGCACCGAACCGGTACATTAACCCAAACAAACATATTGCGCCGTACAATCTCCAAATATACCAGTGAGTGATATCCAATAAATAAGAGAGTTTCATCTTCAAATATGTATACCAAAAACCAAACAAAAAATACCCCAATTTCAAAGTACCAATTCAACAAAGGATTCCCTAGAAATAAACAATATCGTTGTATCGTTACACTCAAAACAGTGATATTAAAAATCTGTATCACAAAAAATGTAACTTTGTACAAAGTATGCCCCGTTTTGTGAAATATATAGACGTACAAGTATACTGGCTTAACATCCCGGTTTCGCCCGAGTATTTAGATACCTATATTTTACTCGACACACTAGGCGTAAAGACCTTTTTCAATGTAACCGTTCACAAACACACTATAAAGCAAACTCGCCAATTCCTTGCCTACATAGTTAAGGTGCCGCATCCGCACTCAAAAAGAAGAAGGTGGAGAGAGATGTAATTACGAATGTTAGAGGAGCACGTTAATATTTAAAGCGATAAAATCAATGCGAAAATTGTGAAAATGTTTAATAAAACACGACTCGTTTAAAATAGAGCAAAAATCTCGTGGAAGGCGTCTTGAGTATCATTTAATGAAACATTAAAAACTTCAAATGTTTGAGGAAGATATGTAAGAAATTGGTAGAAATTCGGGTAGCGGCGGCTGAATATAAAAATTTATGATATCGATATTTTTAACGTAACAAAATCGATGTTTAAAACATATATGTACTTACTTTAAAAAAAATTCATTTCAAATTATTATTTCTGGTAATTTTAGATTACCACTTACATAACTTTTTTTTTCAATTGTAAACCGTTGTAAAGTAGGCAATTAGTTTACTAGCTTTTGCCCCCGGCTTCGCTCGCATACTATTAGGGGGTTTCCCACTCCACCTCCTCCACCTTCCTTATCCCTATCCCCCCATTCCCCCCCCTACCCCCACCCCTCTATAGTATAGATTAGTACTTTATACATATTTGGGTTTTTAGGATCAAAGGAATCTCTATAGTAACCAAAACAAATAACAAAATGCACGCCAAACAATTACTTAGCAACGCTTTGCTTTTCGTTTCAAAAAACGTTTAATAAATAATTTTATAACGCCAGAGCTTATTCATAATGCCAGAGCTTACCAATATATACAGCCTATAGTACTCGCAAATAATGTAGCTTTCTATAAGTGGACGAATTTTTAAAGTCCATTCAGTATTTATTGCGTGAAAGAGTAACAAACATCCATACAAATGTTCGCCTTCATAATATTAATAAACAGGATTACTAACCATTGTAAAAAAAATGTAACCATTTCATGTAACATAAGAATAAATAAATAAAATAAATTAAAAAGAAACACAAATATTACCGGACGAACAGAAGAACAGAATTTTGATCTTTCAACGAACTATGAGAGCCTACATTACCTGTGCGGGAAACTATTTGCGACCCCTCGCAATTGTTGTACATCCATCGCAATTGCAGTACATTTTACCATCCTCCGAGGAACCCAGTTGATGATATGACCAAAAATAATAATATAATTATCTACTAATGTAAACAACATTTAATTTTGTACGATTTTTATTTTATTTTATTTTATTTTTATTTTTATTTTTTATTTTTTTATTTTATTTTATATATTAGCGTTATAAACAGTCATTACAAGTTCATATATAACAGTGTTAGAGATAGTCATATCATTGACCAATAAAATAACGACATAAAAATTTGAGACCATAATAAAAATATAAAAAAAAAACAAACAAAACAATATATGTATGTAATATAAACAGTTCTGAAAAAGTGCATCTACTCACTTAAATCTACAAAAAATGTATTTTCAAACTGCTGAAATCAAAAAAGAAAATGTAATGAAAATGAAGAAAAATGAAAATGTAACAGAAAGATAAGGAATTAATGAAACATTAAGTTTTCCGTTGAATATTACTTTTTACGAATTTTATGAAGTTAGCAAGGTTCGTGTTAAACATGTCAATGTCTGTGCATAATCTATTGAAAGTGCTACAGCTTCTTCTTATAAACACATTTTGAAGATAATTAGCATTGCTCTTAGGAATATAAAATATGTCTGGAGATCGAGTGACTCTTATTGGACATCTGAAATTGATATTTTGTAATAGGTAAGGGCTATCAATAAAATTGTGGATTATCTTATAAAGCATTACTAGGTCTCTGATATCTCTGCGTTGATCAAGGGTTTTGAGGTTCATAGAAACATAATTTACATCATTTCGCATGCGAAACGAAACATATTTCAAAAACTTTTTCTGGACTCTTTCTATATTTGATTTATATGTAGAACAATGGGGGTTCCATACTGTTGAAGCATACTCTAGGTGGCTTCTGACGTATGATATGTAGAGAATCTTAAATGTTTGTGGATTTTTGAAAACAGAACTTACTCTAAGTATAAATCCTAGCATTTTCAAAGCCTTAGACGTGATGTGCTCGACGTGAGATTGAAAAAGAAGCTTACTGTCTAATAGAACTCCAAGATCTTTAATTTCATTTACCCTATTTAAAAGATTGTTTTTAATTATGTACGGATATAGTATAGTGTTTTTCTTTCGAGAATAAGATATGACGGAACATTTATCTGCATTCAAAAGAAGGCAGTTTTCTAAACAATACACATTGACCAGGGAGTTCAGGTCATCCTGGAGCTCGATACAATCCATCTCAGATTTAATGATTTTGACAATCTTTTTGTCATCCGCATATAGGAACAGCTGAGAATTACGAATAGTTTTGTTAACATCGTTCATAAAAATGTTGAATAAAAGGGGGCCAAGGTGAGATCCTTGGGGAACTCCTGAGGTTACGGGGACAAAGCTAGAGCAGAACCCCAGTACAGTTACAGCTTGCGTACGATTGTCGAGATAAGAGGCTAACCAACGAAGGAGGTCACCGTGTATACCCATTGCTTCGACTTTCTCAATTAAAATGCTGTGTGGAATTTTATCAAAGGCTTTGGAATAGTCTGTGTAGACTACATCGACTTGAAAACCGTTATCCATAGCAACAAGGACTGTGTCAACAAATTCGCATAGATTAGTTTCTGTTGATTTTCTGTTCACGAAGCCGTGTTGATTCGAAATGATGTGTGGTCGTATACAAGGAAAAATGATATCGAAAACAATCTTTTCAAAAAGTTTACCCATTACATTTAATTTAGAGATTGGTCTGTAATTTTCTATGTTGTGTTTGTCGCCTTTTTTGAATATAGGCACAATATATGAACTTTTCCATTCTAGTGGAAAAATACCAGAAGACAAAGAAGTTTTGAATATTAGACTTAGCGGATAACATAAAACATTAGCGCAATTCTTTAAAAATACCGGGTGTATACCATCAGGCCCACTGCCTTTGGTAGGATCTAATGATTTGAGATATTTACAAACTAATTCAGTGTCTATATGAACATTATTAAGATTTAGTACTGAGGTGTTTGGATTATATATTCGATTGGTAGACGAGGTGGACGGGGCGGGGGATTCAAAGGAGGATTGAAAATGTATGTTGAATAAGTTACTTATAGCTTCTCCACCCGATACACGCTGGGAGTTAAGAAACATATTGTTAGGTAGTTCAGAGCTTCTTTGCTTAGATTTAACAAAGGTCCAGAAGTGTTTGGGATCGGTATTGATATTAATTTCGGCCATATTAATGAAATTATCATAGCACACCTTCTCCATACGCTTTTGTCGTTCTCGGAGAAGAGAGAAAGTTTGATAGTCAGAGATGCGGTTATAAATTTTATATTTTTTGTGGAATTTAAGTTTATCTTTAATTACTTTTTTTAAGACAGCGCTGTACCATGGGGGGTACCTGGAATCTATGTTAACTGTTCTAGATGGTACATGCATGACAATTACCTTATTTAATTCTGAATAGAAGCGCGCCGTGACTGAGTCTACATTACTGCTGTTAAGAGTCGTTGTCCAGTCAACGGCTGCTAAGGCGCTATTAATCTGCACATAGTCAGCGCTGTGATAGGAGCGGACCGTGCGCGAGCGTGGGATTTGGAGGGACGGCTCGCGGGCCATGCGCAGCACCACCTCTAGCGAGCGGTGGTGTACATCCTCCGGCACTAGCGGTGTATTGCACCCCCTTACAGTGCACATGCAACTCGAAATCACCAGGTCGAGAACACGCTCGTTTACATTAAGCTGGTTGTTGAATTGATGGAAGCCGGTAAAGTCTAAAAAATCAGAAAGTGTTGAAGTTAGTGCATCGGTTGAGGATCTATTAAGTACCAGGGCACCGTCTGCGGTCAAAGGCAGAAGCCATTGGGCATGTGGTATGTTGAAATCTCCTAATAGAAGGAATTCATCATCAGGGAAATTGGTATACAACGAAGATATAAATTCAAAAAAGTCACTTAAAGATTTACTCTGCTCCGCACCTTGGACGAAGTATGAGCAGTATATGCGTAGTTTAGAAGCACGCGCGCCAGAGCCTAGTGCAAGAGTAGCTGTGGATATCTCTGCGCGCTGTACGGGTGGGAGGGAGAGTGAGGGGCACGCGGGCAGTTCGCGACGTACTGCAATCAGTGAACCACCACCGAGCGCCTGGCCTAACAACATGTAGTCGCGATCACAACGGTACACTACATAACGTTCATCGAATAATTCACAGTCAAATATACTTGGCAGAAGCCATGTCTCAGTTAGGCATATCACGTCATAATCGGCATTAAGAATGCTGGAAAGAAACACATGCGTTTTGGTTCGGAGACCTCTAACATTTTGATAATATATATTTAATTCACCGAGAGCATGCATTTGAATGGAACATGTAGGTCAACATATTATGTGAAAACAATAATAATAATAATACAGTATGTTGGACTATGGAAACGTAGCAAAGATCAGTTGAATATAATATTATAATTGACAATTTGACATTGAAAACTGTAAAATAGTATACATTTTTTAAAGATTTTATGGTGAATCTTAATTTTGAAATCGAACCCATTAAATTTACATGGTTACAATAATAACGTACGTTTGCAGTGATTACAGTGGAGTAATACAATAATATTATTATTGTTAAGTACTTCCAGCAAAGTAAATGATTCATTAATATGGTAGTGAGCGAGACAAGAGAGTTAAAATTATTAGAAGAGATTTTGTTATACAGTGCTGAGATTAAGAGGCAATTACATGTTAAAAACAGAGATATTATGAAGAAATAAAAAATAAGAAATAAAAATGTTAACATTTGTGTAGGTGTAAGTTTTATAAGATTTTGTTTAAGTCTTCAGCCTTTCGGATCGATCTGATGTGAGAACCCTCGGATTTTCTGACAAGGATTCTGCAATTGCGGACCCAGACGAAGCGAAAGTTATTTTGCTTGGCTGCTTCCTTCGTCAGGTGCAGCAGCCGTTTTGATGCGCTCGTCAGGTGGTCGTTAGCGTAGACGCGGGAGTCGCCGCCACATCCGATGTCGCTGCCGGTTAAATTTTGCATCTTTCGGATTGAAGACAAGAAATCATCCTTTCTATATCTAGCTTGCATTTTGATAATTATGGGCTTATGTTGACCTTTCTTCGATTCCTTCGGTGCCACTCGTGTAACGAAATCTATATCAATTTTGGGATCAAGGTCGAACCCTGTTTTTCGAGCAAGGCTGGAAACAATACCTATTAGGTTTTCTCCATTCCTTTCAGGAATGCCGACTAATTCTATATTGGAGCGGCGCGCCCACTGGTCACGCTGCTCCATGTCATCTTGAATGTTGGCTAAGCGGACCTTCAGGGAATCGACTTCATTTTTTAATGAGTCGACCAGCTTCAGCTTATTCTCCATTGCCGTGATTTTTTTGCTCATATCCTCTACTATTTTTCCGCTGAAGTCGATGGAGTGTTTGACATCACTGACCTCATCCCGCAGTTCCTTGACGGCGGCTGGCAAGTAGGACAGCGCGGCTAGCTGGTCGCTGATCCTAGCAAGTTGCTCCATAACGGAGCTGGATGAATCTCCCGAGGAAGAGTTGGATCTAGTTTTATGATGACGATGTGATGTTGCCATTTTTTCAGTTTGTGTTGGTGATGAGGCTATTTTTGAACAATCTTATTTTTTTTCCCGCACTTAATTAATAATTGAATGTTAAAGTATGATTTGTAACTCGGTACTAATCACTTGACACTTTTGGTATATCTTTAAAACACTATGTATTGACAGCTTCAAATTAAACTTTTTTCGAGAGCAGTTTAAGGTATATTGAGTGTATAAAAACTGTTAATAATGTAAGATGCACTTGTTTATCACCATGGGTTTTTGCCTACTACAATTTTCTGTTAACAAATCACTTTAAATTCATAGAATTTCTTAAATATAATGGGAGATATTTTGACAGAATATTGTTATTGTTGTTGTATTGTTGTTGTATTATTTGGAAGGATAAAGATCTATGACAACCAATTATGTCCTTCGTAAATATAAATTAATTGGAGTAATTTGCAATGCATGCTTGCAAATACAACACAATCATGTTTGGAATACATAACTTAATGGAATTATTATCATTGTTTTATATAATTATCTCGACCATAATTGAATTACCTCAAAAGCCCCTTACACATAATTAATTTAAGGTGAGTCGTAAATCCATTAAATACGCGTGTAGAGTTACATATACCCGTTGATAAGCAATTAATTTATTTGCTGCTAAATTCTCCAATTTGACGTCATTAAATCCGGTCGAAATTATCGCTAATTCAGATTTCCAAATCGACCGACGATAGCATTTTAATTCGGCTAGAACACTTTCAACGGTGAAAGTTTGTTGGACACACCGATGGTAATTACTAGGTACTGATATAAATAGGAAATGCTCATCGCTTCATTGGATATTAGTAATTTGCAGGCGTAGATCCGGTCCGCGGAGATTTTGGGATAGTTTCCGCACGCTTCTGCCTAAAATAAGCCAAATAATGGAAACAACGGTTTTTGTTGTGACTAGTTGAGTTTGTTTTGCGCTGGTGAATTTGATTAAAGACACAATGAAATGCGTGAAGCTATATCAAGGTACTTCTACAAATTCTCACAAAGTTACGTGTACCACGGATAGACTCGCTGAATCCTCTCCCTCCACACTCCACGGGCATTCAGGACGTCTATGTCTCGCTCCCATAAATGACGCATGTAACAAAAAAACACTGGTTGCATGTTACAAGTGATCTCTCAGCGGCAGGATCACAACACCAATATTATAGGGTAAAAATGTCAAAAAGAAATTGTTAAGTTAAAATCAACTTAATATGTGGGAAGCCTTTCGAGTTCCAACGTCATCTTTCGGGATACTGTGTACCTATATTGTGTATCAACGCGAAGTACCTAAGGGAACGTACCCATACTACGTGACCTGTTCAGGGGGGGGCTTCAATATACCACGCTTGGTCAAAATGAGCGGCGGGGGGCTTAGGTTTTTGGTCACCGGGGGGGAGAGGGTTAAAAATTGAAAAAAGTAGGTCACGTAGTATGGGTACGTTCCCTAACCTTGGTCGTAAAGAGACCAAGGTTCAAGAGAGGAGCAAAAAGTCAAACTATTAGTAAGCACAACTTGTGCATAAGAACGAATATTAAAATGATCCGATCTCATTTAATTTTAATGTATTAAGAGACTCTATATTGGATTTGAATAGAGTTAGAATTTATAGGTGCCTACGCCATATTCATTACGAATATTAAAACAACAAATGATTTTAAGGAAAAATAAAAATTTCTCATCAATTAATCAAACTCAATCATAACGCACTATAATAAAAATACTACTAATGATTATAAGCAATAATTATCAGTCTGAAACGCTCATCTACATTGAAAAAATCTTCCGAGAAAAGATACATGACGCCAACGGGACTTGAACCCGTGCCCTTCTGATTGCCGGTCAGCTGCTCTCCCAATTGAGCTATGGCGGCTTATCTTATACCCGCCAAATGATTCAATATATACTAGTGTTTCATTCAACAATTATTGCTTATTATATTTTTTCCACCTGAAAACAACCAACTTTAGTTTTTGCGAGGTGTTTATCCCTCGCTAGGTGGTGGATTTAACACTAACAGTCTCTCTCGCAAAAACTAAAGTTGGTTGTTTTCAGGTGGAAAAAATATAATAAGCAATAATTGTTGAATGAAACACTAGTATATATTGAATCATTTGGCGGGTATAAGATAAGCCGCCATAGCTCAATTGGGAGAGCAGCTGACCGGCAATCAGAAGGGCACGGGTTCAAGTCCCGTTGGCGTCATGTATCTTTTCTCGGAAGATTTCTTCAATGTGGATGAGCGTTTCAAGCTGATAATTATTGCTTATAATAATTGTTACCCTTTGTGCTATGCATAAAAATCTTGTCTTAAACGTTAGTTTAAAAATTAAAAGCAATAATTCAAATACTACTACATAAACATATCGATTTTATAGATAAGTACCTACAAACCTACATAAATGATAATAATATTTAATGACTTGTATAGCGCCGTTTTGGTGAAAAATCATCTAAGGGCGTTGTATTTATTTATTTCCACATACACGGCACAACTTGTGCCATTACCGTAATAAAATTAAAATATAAATAGTACCTACAACAACATAAAGAATGTAACAGCATAAATGTAAAGATAAAAGTAAAAGGTAAAAGGTAGGGAGTGAAAGCAATAAGTAGTAAGTGAAATGTAAGAAGTATAAGTATAAAATGTAAAGTGTAAAGTATATAGTTGATGTACCTTAATAATAACGTTCAGCTAGTTATTATTTAAATATATTTTATGAAAGATTGTATTTATTTGTACAGCGTCCTTGAGCTGTTTGAGCTCCATTAAAACTCATTATTACTATTGAAATAGCTACGCGTACACGATACAATATACGAACTTACCCTTTAAAATTCGTTGGTAACTTGAGAAGTAATAGGTAGATTGAGAAAAAGATAAAATTATCTAATAGCTTAAATTTTATAACAAGTTTCTAATACTTGGGAATATCTACGTATCGATAAGTTTGGTTCAAGGAGACTTTAGGCTTCGAAGATATCGCAATGTTAATAGAAGGTTAATATCGGAACCAAAATAAGTATATTGCAACCTTTAGTATTTTAGCTATTTACGTACGATAAATTTCCCTCTCCATCACACAGGCTTTTTTGTTAATTTTAAAACATAATGATACTTAGAACTTTAAATCTTTGTATTTACAATAAACTTTTTGCGTAAAAACATTCTTCTTCTTGTGCCCTGTCCGTTCAACGGACGTTGGCTATCGTGTTGGCTATGCGGACTTATATTGTATACTGAAAACCTGAGACTGGCCAAACCACTGTCTCGGGTTTTTCAGCGATGAGGTTCTCCTTCTTCCAGGGCCCCGTCTTCCGGCAATCTTTCCCTGCATTATGAGATGCAAGATCTCATACTTCTCTGGATGTCTCATCACTTGTCCAAGATATTAATGTTTTCGGATTTTTATAGTTTTAATAACTTCTTTTTCTTTATTCATCCGAACCATAACAACTTCATTCGTAACCCTGTCCATCCAGCTTATTTTAAGAATTCTTCTGTAGATCCACATTTCGAATGCCTCAGGTCGCCTAATTAGTTCTTCAGTAAGCGTTCATGCTTCCATTCCATAAAATAATATCGAAAACACGTAGCATCTGACCATTCGCATTCGTAATACAAGGTTGAGTACATGACTGCAGAACATCTTTTCATACGGATAAACGTTGCACGAGCTTGCTCAATGCGGCATTTGATTTCAACCGAAGGATCCCATATATCATTTACATTACAGACCAAGTATACAATACTCTGTACCTTCTCTAGTTTTGTTCCAGTAATTTTAATTTAATCTATAGTTTTGTTCCAGTATTGTTGAAAAAACATATGAAAAGTAAATATGATAGTGATAGTAGTAGCCAGTTTCTCGTACTCAGATAGAGGTGTTTATATATTTTATATGTGAGAAAATATATAAGAGTACGAGTAGGTATGCGTATGTGTGTGTATGTATGAGCATGTGTATATGTTTATATATAAGTACATAGATGTATATATGCGTATACAACGTGTCCCAAAACTCAACGATAAGCGGGCACCAGTGGGTGGGCCTGCTCATGTCTCCTCGAGAAAAAAATAGAAAAAAAATATTTCTCAATTTTTTTTTTAAATTATTGGTACCATTTGTTTTAATTAATTCAACATTTCCAACAACAAAAAACCTAATTTGTGCACATAGTAGAAGTGATTACTGTCAACAACAATAATTTATAAAATTTGGTTGTCGTTAAAAATAGTATACAATTTTTTTTTGTGGCTAGTTTTCCGAGAGTATTATACCATTTTGTAATCTTGATTAGACGCGTAAACTTTTAAAAAACTTGCCATACTTTTTTTTACACCACGATGAGTGAAAGTGGACTGAAAATAAAAATCTTTCATCATTTTTAGAAAAACAATAATTTTGATTGATTTTTGTGTAAAAACTACAAACATTCATGGATTTTTAAGGCTTGTGGTGGATAGCCGTGCTAATTAGGTTGCCGATACAAAAATCAGAAATATTTGAAAAATTGTGGTCATGGTAGTTAAAAATATCTTAAGAGGTGTCAATTTTCAAAGGATTTCAATTTTTTTTTGTGCATTCAAAAAAAAATTGTTTTTTTTTTTCTATTCTTTTCTCGAGGAGTCATGAGCAGGCCCACCCACTGGTGGCCGCTTATTGTTGAATTTTGGGACACGTTGTATGTATGCGTGTGTGTGTTTACATATGTATATATTATGTACGCACTTATATACACAGGTGTGCATGCATGTATGCATATAAAATAAAGTTATAAATATTTTTAAATCTTGCCTTTTTCTCTTACTATCCTTTACTTTCTATTATAATTTTTCCAATTATCAGCATGTTTCTATACCAAATCCATATGTTTACACTAGACTTCGGCATTAGAAGTGTGGAGGAGCTATTCTGGGCACCGCAAGACAGAGAGACATTTTCCAGAGTGATCGCCAACGTCGCGTCGGAGGGACCTGATAGGGCACACCAAGAAGAAGAAGAAGACTTCATACAAAGTAACTCAAATATTCTACTGGTCACCATGAAACAGGCTGCCGCCTAGTACCGTTATTTAAAGTATTACTCTATAGAAACGTCTTGATTAAATATCATGCAGTTTATAAATAAAAAATATAAATTAGGTTGATATACTTACGTGTTCTAATACGTAGAAAATTACAAAAAAAATAAACATAGGAAAGATCCGAACCGAAACAAAAAATACTTTCATGCTAAAACAGCATCAATTGTTACGAAATAGCATCGGTGAACAATGGTAATTTATAATTATAATAAATAAGACTCATATACCGCAATTATTTAATGAAATATCACCTCAAGGACGTTTAACTAAGCAAGAAAATAATAAAATAAAAACTTTACTACTGCCTTAAATATTTTAATGTGCCATGAAAACATCACGAAGTCACGTAAATAATTATTCATAATAAAAAAAATACGTAGCTATGAGATCAAGATTATCAGCTGATGCCAGGTAAACACAACCTCACGTCTTTAAGGCAGCATTCTATTACAACACAAAGGATTTGGCATGCCGCTACCAGATCTGTTGTAATCTACAGCTCTTTCTCATAAAGGACGCGTGTAAGAGAAAGAGAAGTTACAACGGAGCTCTCGGTGGTAGAAAATGATTATTTTTCTATAGTCGAACATATTGTTTAATGAATATTTTGAAGGCTTTGATTTTAGCCGAATTTATGATGAATCAATTAAATTAACCATATTTAGTCTGTTACGAACTGTTGTTTGTTCAAACTTTACGGATATGTTCAGACTCTAGATTTCTCATACCTTATTTTAAGTTACAGTTAACAAATAATAGTACGCAATGTTAAGATTGTATGAAGCCAAAAACAAAGTGAAATACACACGGTAGAAGTGAAACCTTTATAAAACTAAAGTAGACAAGAGTGGGGAGGCTCCGAAGCATCACACAAAGAGGAGAACGATAGGCTGCCAAGCACAAAGAGGAGACCGATTATACTATCTCATTCTCTCGCAGGCTAAATCCTATAGATGTTATGTGTTTGTCTCTTTTTAGTGTCGCTATTTATCGTTCCATCAAGTTTCAAATCACAACGGTGCTAAAGAAGTTTTCACTTCAAAAATAGACTGAATTTCAAAAGGTTCCACTCAGGCTAAATTTTAAGAAAAAATATATTTTCAGTACGGCCACGATGAGATATCACATTTTCTTCTGGTTTAGAAGCGAAATCTAACTAGTCAGATTGCGTGTTCCTAACCCCTCCCCCATTTTCTTCAGCTTCACAACATTCCTCATATTATAAACCTCCATTTGATTCAAGATTAACAAAATAATTAGGCAGTTTAAAAAACAAGACAAAAGGAGATTTGAAAGAAAATGTATTCACTTTAATTTTGATAGTGCTATTAAAAGGGTTCAGATTGTTTTATCAAGGCTTTTACTTGTCTTAGCTTATCCTAAAAACGTATAAAAATTTCCACATAGTTTGAAAACACATTTAATTTAACAACTTTAAATGTTATACTTCGAAGTGTTACCTTGAGGGGAGAAGGCCAAATACAATCAAAATATATTTTGTATAAAATGTAAAAAATTTTAAAAAAAAAACCTAGTTGTTAGGAAAGAAAATTATAATTTTTAAGAATCTGTACAAGCATCAAAGGTATCACAGAACAAAGGATAACATCAGAAGGCTATACGTTTTCAAGAACACTAAGAAACTACATGGCAACAGAACGAGCAATATTCAAAAAGTCCAGTGGCCCTGAAGGTATGAAAAATTTTATAATAAAAGCAATGGTGTGATACATTTATGTAGGTTACATTAAGTTCGAGATCGTCCGTCAAATTCGTTTATTTTTTGGAGCACAACGTGATTAGTTTCTAGGAATCCTTGAAATTCGTGCGAATTTTACATACCTACCGACGTGGTCCCACGTCCAAACGTAGGTAGGCAGTGGTAGGTAGGTACTGTCATTGCAAATTAAATTTTAAGAGGAAATGCGGACGCGGAGAATGTTGAATTATAGGTGTTCTAAATGTATACAAAACTGTTGCTGTTACCCTCCCCCCCACCCCCCCGGGAATACTGAGTGAAAGGTACAACTGAACTTCAGGCTAATTATCTTCTAATATATAACGTTGATTATCTGATTTTGTGGCGGGCGGACTGGCGGTGTGGCTTTTTTTAATGCAAAATCTACAGTTTTATAAAAGAGAAAGGTCACTGTTTACATCGGATTTTTGATACATAGTGAAGAAATTTTGCAGAATTTTGATACATCGTGATGAAAATTTGTATCCATGATGTGCAAAATACGAAGATCATTACTGTCTCCATTTGAACGCGAAAGCTTCTGCATAAAGCCCGGGCAATGCTGGGGGCATAAAATTTTCTTGACAAACTAAAAGGCAAAGAACTCAAAACTCATTCAAGCTCACAGCTCAAATCCCAAAGCTCAAAGCTTGAAGCTCAAAGCTCAAAGTTCAAAGCTCGTAGCTCAAAGCTCAAGGCCCGAAGACCGAAAACTCAAACCACAAATCTCAAAGCTCGAATTATAGACAATATATTAACTCCTTCTTAAAACAACACCTACAGTTTACTAGAATTCACAATACCAAAACTTTACTCCAAAACTTGTATAACCTCGAGCAACACCAGGTTCACTTCGCAATTTGTATAAAGAAGATGGTCTGTGGCGGCAGGAGTTTGTTTGATTTTTATACAAACCTATCAGTTTTATTCCGAGATTGGTGAAATTTTGCTAACTTGAACTTATAAAAAATTTGAGTGGCGGGTATGGGTACCACCGCCCGGTAATTTATTGTATTACTAACACCTCTGCCAAGGTCACTTTAAGTGGTTCACTACGTTTGGAGACTTAGTAGGGGTACCCGTATTCATGGGGTGAGGTTTGTCCGGATCTTGGTTTGGCAGATGTGCCTGCCCACCAACTGCGGGGCAGGCCGAATCGGGAGGGACTGGATGAGGGAGATCTTTAACTCTCCAGCAGGACTCTCGGAACATCACCACGGGAGTTCAGATAGTACCTAAATAAAATTGTCAAAATCGTGGTTTTGTATTCTCCTGTTTTCTCCTCCAACACTGGACCGATTAGATGAAAATATTCTACGTCTCTGCGTTTTGCTTTTTTAAAAAAATATTGCCAAATTTGTATACTGAACGTTTGTTAATGGCATTCAAACTTGGCAAATTGAAAGATATTTTGACTCCTCAAGAAGTAACTTGTCAAAAAAGCAAAACTATGTTTTTATGGACAAAACACCGCCCTAGTTTCCTCTTAATACGCAAAATCTAACAATCGGCTTAGGACAATGAAAAGCGCTAGAGGCCTTAAAAATTAAAGAACACGTTATACACGGTGTTAGGTGTCACAATCCTAAAGGTATTCGGATTAATAATAAATATAAGTATATTACAGGCAAGGATTCCTAAACTTTTAACATTGAGATCTTAACTCATTTTTGAACTTTTATTATTTGAAAATACTTCTTAACATGTTGCTAGTGGTTCGTTACGTTTGGTGACTTAGCAGGGGTGCCGGGTTTACGGGGTGAGATTTGTCTAGATTTTGGCGGCGCATTGTCGTGGCGGGAACGGGAGAGGCCGGTTGAGGGAGACCTTTTGATCTATCCAGCAGGACTCTCATTATTTTATTTTAAATGCACATTTACAGTTATATAACCAATAATAAACATATCTACATTTTATTTTATTAAGTAATAATAGCGTTTTTAAATTGTTGAATATTTAGGTGAAAAATATATATATATATCATGGGACAGCTAATTTAGTAACAGAATCATTTTTCCGGCATCCGGTAAGTTAGTTCTGCTTCTCGGAACAACAAAAGTTCTGTATCTGCGCGCTCTTGTGAAGTTGTCGGGGACATAAAACTCAAATTTTTGTATTATATCGGGAATACAAATGTTACCGTTTAGAAGTTTAGAATTTATGCTGTTGTCAGCAAAGCAGTTTTCCTTCTATCGGCGAGGCTATTAATACCCAGCATGCTGGACAAAAAGGCTGATGGATATAAGGGATAATATCCGAAGTCTCTAAGATATAAATATCTCTGAAACTTCTTTTGTACTTTCTCTATCATTTGAGAATAAATTAAATCCACTGGTCCCCATATTACAGAACCACTTTCCAAATGTAAACTATAGTATAGCACGTCCTAGCATTCTTAAAGCTTTGCTGCATATCGTTTATATGTGGACTTAAAATGTTAGGTGCGTATCAAATGTGATAACCAAATTTCTCGAAATAAGAATATGTTGAAGAGATGAATAAGAGACATTTTGTAGTCATAGTAAATTGTTTTGTTGCCTTGGTGTAGCACATAACGGAGCATTTCTTAATATTTATAAGTCCTTCACTCCTGGTTAGACTAAAACCTCGTACCTTTTCCTTCCCTGAAGTCCCCGGCATTGTCCGGGCGTTACGCAGAGTTTTTAGAAATATAGACAATAATTTTCCTGTTATTTTGAACGGCGAAAGTATAAAATTTCATGAACTACTTCGAAGTTTGTTTTTAATTTTTTTTCAAACAAAATATAATAAAGTACCTCGAAGTACCTACCAAAAGTTTCCTTTAAGGGGAGGTAAAAGGGGATGAAGGTGGTTATCTAAATCTCGTCTAGACAGCAACCTTCCCCTTGTTTTGAAGATCAAGTGTGCAAATTTTCACCAAGAATCAGAATTATGTTTTAAGGGGCGAGAAAGGGGGGGGGGTGGGGGGATAGGGTTAGTTTTTCCAAATCTTATGTAAACAGTCACCTTCCTCTTATTTTGAAGGCCAAGTGTACAAAATTTCATTAATTTCGGTATAAAACTGTAAATTTGGATAAAAAAACAAAGCCATGCCGCCACAAACACTCTTCTTTATATACATAGAGAGATAGATAGAATATACAAGGCGCATTTAAATGAGCGGTATCCGTCAAAAAATGTACTCAAAATTAAAAATTCTAAGTATCGCATCCGATCAGAACAACACCAACTACGCCATACATCAGTTTTCACGCCAGACGTTCTATAGTTCTATGTGTTTTATTACTACGTGGGCACAACACTCAAGCACAGTACACAGAACACAGAGTGTAGTAGAGTGTATAACACATATCGTACATGCATAAATCGAATGACACATTATTGCCGAACTCTTTCATTCGACCTTGTCCAGGTCAACGACGGCTGACATTGCGCTGAACGGATTAAGGTCACGGGCAACTGCAAGGAAGTTGGAACCAGTACATACACAGTCGGCATTGCAATCATTTTAGATGTCGGAATTTCGGACAGCGTAATAATTATGTTATCATCACTTTATTTGCACAATATTTCGACATTTCGACCGGTCAGCTAAAAATTACTTAGTTACGTAGATAAGTACTGCTGGTAATTATCAAAAGGAGATGATGAAATAAATAAAAACTTACATGAACGTGAAAGACGTAGTTTGTTGTGCAGTGGAAAATTACTTTCATATGACTCGTGTTCATAGTTTTGTCATGTGGAGTAGGTCAGTTACAATCGAAGACCATACGTGAAATGCATCATGTTTTTTTGTACGTTTGCTGCGTACAGGAGGACCTGATGAAAATAATTTCCCTCATAGCATATGTCATCTTAAGGGATGCTGTGTGGAGGGAATTTTTAAGGAAAGCGCAGTAGGTGGGCAGACATCCTCCGTCAAGACCTAGACAAACCTCACCCCCATGAAACCGGGCACCCCTACTAAGTCACCAAATTGATCATGTTTGCTAACTAATTAACCATCACCCCGTTTTCTGGCAAGGGTAGGCAGAGAGGAGAGACCGCCGCACAACTCTGTCTCGGCACACACATTGCTTTATTCACAAAATATAGTTAAATATGTATGAGAAGATTGTGAACTTTTATTTTAAACTGATTCTTGACACAACCCGACTCAAGTTTGCAATGTTGACGGAATCCGCAGAGATGAAATCCCTGGTGGGTGGTTAAGCCGATGAAGATGAAGATCCGAAGTGGATGTAAGCTTAATATATTTAACAAGATTAAGCAGGGGACGCTTAGATGGTTTGTGTATGTAGAGCGGGTGGATGGAGTAGGGAGCGTCTGGAATAGGTATATAGAAGCGAAAGCGGATAAAAGAAGAAATTGGGTTTAGGTACCCCAGACACGGAATCAAATGTTTGAATTGGAATATCAAGTGTCGAAATATAACAGGAGAGTAAAAAAGAGACGTTGTAAAAAATTTCACGAAGCAAGAATTGTGAGCAAAGACAGACATGTGGCGCTTTACCCTCCCTGCCTAGCAATAGCGGGATGGTTAGTTAGTTATTATAAAAAATATTTAAAAACTCGAAAAGTCATTCTCTTCCATAATGCGAATAAACGGTTTAGTCCAGAATTGGTTATCTTTAACTTGATACACTAAAGTGGGTGGAGGTTGTAAAGGCGATGACCGGACAAGTCAGAATGAAACCAACTCAGAAGCACCTCAGAAAAGTCATTAAGAGTGATGATAAAAAATATTTAAAAAAAAATTGTTAAATAGGTTAAGTTAGGTAAGGGTATTTTAAAATTATTTTTTCATAGCTTTTCATGACCTTTCTGAGGTGTTTATGAGTTGGTTTCATTCTGAGTTGGCATGGAACCTGTCAAGGCATATTTATTTTTTTTCTTTGTTTTACAGTTTTTTAGAGAAAAATGTGTCCTTACTGGGGTACCCCGTTCTAAGACCAATTGTACAGTTTTCTTGTTTGAAATATAAGTAAATGTTAAAATATGTTAAAATATTACAGAGGAAAATTATAAAGTTAAATATAAAAGAAAGTACAATACAATAATTAATCTTTGTTAGGTTGCAAAATTGTATCTATATTCTTCCTTCCCATGTCCATTGTCCATATTTTTATGATTCTTTTGAAGTTGGTTATTTTTCTAATGGTTTTTATTGCAAGAGGGAGTAAATTAAATAATTTTATAGAGAAGTATTGCATATTTCTTTGTCCAAAAGACGTTTTAGTTGTGGTTGGTAGAATGTATGTTGTAATGTAGATCTTGTGAATCGGCCCAAATTTGTCTGTGTAAAATTATCCTGGTTTTTAAATGCGTACATTAGAATATCTTTTGTATACAATTGTTTCAGTGACATTGTATTCAGCGCTTTAAAAGTAGTCTGTAGGGGTTCTGATGGGGACTGGAGATGGGGATGGGAAGTATAATTTTCAGAATTGCCCTTTGTGCTCTGAGGACTAGTTTTATATTGAAATCGCATGAGCTTCCCCATCCGATAATACCATATTGTAGATGAGATTGGGCTAATGCATAATAGATTTTAATTAGCTGTTCTTTATCTAAAATGTTCCTTATTGTTTTGAAAAATAGGTTAGTTTTTTAATTTGTTGCTCACTTTTTCCACTTGGGAGATCCAATTTAAGTTTTGATCAATAATTATTCCAAGGTATTTTATTGTTTGTTTTTCATTCAATTTTGGACAGTTGCAAGGAATTTCTCGGTTCACGTTTAAACAGTATTTATGAATTTTTATGTTTAGGTTTGTATTGAGGTTATCCGTCTGTTTGTTGTGGATTTTGAATTTAATACATTTAGTTTTTGTATCATTTAATGTTAGTGAATTTGAATCAAGCCACTGTTTTACCCGATTCATCCCCTTTTCCGCTTTTTCAAATACAGTCTCCCACGACTTTCCATGGAAGAGAAGGACTGTGTCATCTGCAAAACTAATGACTGAGCCGTGACAGTTTAGATCACATAAATCATTTATATATATCAGGAATAAAATCGGGCCTAAGACACTGCCTCGCGGGACTCCATATTGGATTTGCATTGGTTGACTTGATTCATTCTGAATCCTGACTAAATGTGACCTTTCTGACATGTAGCTTTTAATGAGGTTAAGTTCACGACCTGAGATTCCAATCTTTTTGAGTTTTTCTAGAAGATATGTGTGATCAATTGTATCGAAGGCTTTACTTAGATCTAAAAATATTCCGATACACTTATTTCCGTTATCGAGACTATGTTTTACACTTTTTTACAATAGAGGCGATGGCATCAGTGGTTCCTATATTTTTTCTAAATCCGTATTGATTTTGTTAAAAACACAAATTTTGGTCGAAGCTGTAACTCTGTAAGTAAGTCTGTAACTCCGGTTCAATGAACTCTATAACTATTGCTTTGAATTTATGTGTCATTATTTTCAAAATTGGAAGCAGCGACAAAGTATCTACCTATAATATAATAATTTTAGCAGGAATTTAAAAATTTTAACAGATTTGTCGAGAATTCAGACTATCCTCATCACAATGTATTATATTTAGATGAGACAGAAGCGTGGAACACATTTCGACGAGATATTAGTATGCAATAGCGCGCCTCTATGACTATCTTTTCACGGGTATGCGCTAGTTTATTAATAAATACATCGGAATGGTTTTCTAATAATGGTTACGTAATAAATAGGTTCTACCTACATAAGTAGGTACTGAGAGTGAGGTGATTTTTTAGATACTTTTGCGACGTCGATAAAGTTTAATGAACCCTGAAAAATCTTTTACTTCATTCGATATGGCGATATGATGAATAGCGATGAGGATTATAAAAAAGTTATTACTTTTACAAATCTACATAAAATCTTCTGTATATTAGAATAATTAGGCTAATTCAAAGCCTTTGACAAAAATGCCGGCAGCTTTAATTCAATACACAAAAATATTATTGGGATTAATCAAATACCTGGAGATAAGACTTAGTAAAATTAAGTAATAAAACTAAAATCCAATAATGACTATTAAATTAGGAATTTGAATCCATCTTGCGCCAGTTCAATTTGGTTCAAGTTCGTATCGTAAATAGGTAATTATAATATTGATGGTCACATGACGAAATAGCACGGGTGTGAATTTCACGGTTCCATGCCAACTCAGAACCAAGTCAATTCAACACCTCTTTGAAAATCATTAAACGCTATATTTTTTTTGTAAAATAGCCTTAACCTAACGTAACCTATTTAACCATTTTCTTGTATATATTTTCAACAATTTTACAGACTTTTCCAAGGAGGTGTTGAGTTGATTTCTTTCTGAGTTGTCACCGAATTTCACATGTAGCATTTCACATTTTCCATTATTCCAAAGTAGCATTTCCCTAACTAAACGTAAACTATTTAAACAGCTTATTTTTCGTCACTTTAATATGCAAACAAATTATCTTATAAAACGGTACCTACCACTTAAAAAAATATAATTTTGCAAAAATCAAGCAAGTTATTACGAAAATACTGGAAGCCGGCGTACGGCGGGCGATTGGCATTTTATGGAATTCTAGGGGGTGATTAATATTTTTTCTAATTCACATAATATCAACATGTAGATGTACCTACACCTTTACTACAAAAATATATATTTTTTTAAATTACCAGGTAGAGGAAAGATAAGTTTAGTTCCGTTTAAACGTCAATTTTGGTAATTTTGGACATGTTGCCTTTTTGCCTCCGAGGTAGCCTAAGCCTCACTTAACCCTAAACTGCACCGGGGTCATCGACCGCCAACAGTGCGTGTAGACGTATAATAGTGGTGTCTGAGCGTAATGGCTTGCCAAAAAACGCCAAAATAAGGTTTTGATACTAAAAGCGAACTGGTTCGCCCGCAGCGCGTATTTGATGGTCGTGTAGGGTTAGCAATGGTTCGGGACCCCCTCATAATGATCGATATCTGTCAAAGTACAGAGCGGTGCTTCGAGCTACAACCTTCTCGCCTAAGTGTATAGTAATATAACATAATTGAAGAAATAAGTTCGTGTCCAAAGTTTTTACATACGAATTGACTTTTCGACGTTCAAATTGGCAAAGGGCGGTCGGGAAGGAATTATTTGAGCATGCACCGGATTGTACCAATTAAAATAAAAAAGGCGCAAATTGGAGAAAGTGAAATATGCAACTTATTTTTAGATTTTAACACCTCAGGCTAATTTTTTCGGTTTTCGGAACAACTCATACAGGTCGAAAGAAATCTTTGTCCCCCTTACTATATATACTACTATAAATATGATCTACACGAGAAAATACCACGATTTATATTTAAATATAAAATAAATCAATTTAAATGTACACCGTACGTTGTTCTGCCATATAAATTATTTCTAGTGAGAATTTTCGTTGTTAAATAAAAACATAATTAATGTATTGTAAGTGTGTGGGGATGGGATCTATGACAGAAAAAGGAATGGAGCGCTGTAGACGACGACCGCCGATAAAAACAAAAAAACACCAACTAAAGTAGGAAAATGAAATAAAGAAAATCAATATGAATTTCGAAGAGTAATTGAGTGTAGATATTTTTTGTCAGTCCGTTTTTAGCCAACACAAATAAGCTCGGTGGTTTGCTCACGCGATAACATGATGCCCAATGAAATATCAAAATGACGCGACGCTTCTCGTGAATGTCTTACGCATGGTGGATGAAAGTTCGATGAGGCGGACGTAGCGCCATCTGTCATTCAACAACATAAATTATTTTGTTCTGTTTGAAATACGAAAGATGGTTAAATTTGTTCATACAAAAATACTAAAATCGCGATTAAAAAATGTAAGGGTAGAGGGGTAGGAGGGTTAAAATTTAAGGTTACAGGTATTTTTTTATGGCAATTAAAAAAAAATACAAAAAAATTCGTCAAAAAATCAGATATTTTTTCTGGATAGGGACACCCTAATCACCTAGCGGTATGAAATATGCTTTAAAACCTATTCTCATACCTACCAAATATACATTTAAAAAAATCACAAAAATCGGTCAAGCCGTTTCGGAGGAGTGCGACCACAAACACCGTGACACGAGATTTTCATATATAAGATTTGGCTAATAAAACGCGAATACACGAAAAAAATAAAAGAACATACATGCTCTTTTATTTTTTCGTTATCATTAATTTTAGTTCGAAAAAAAGGTGAGCCATTTTTAAAACTTTTATGTATATTAAAAAAAAATAATTTAAAAAAAAAATGCATGTTTTTTTCGAGTCAAAATTTGATAGCGCATTTCACTACTTTTCAAAAACAGATTTTAGTTTTCGGATGCGTTCACAAATATTCCATTATTTCGATTTTATTGTAAAGCAAATTTCAAGCTATTTCCTTTATCACGACTCGCAGAAAATAAAGAAAAAAACAGAGTTCGCAATTCACACGCGGTAGAAGTGAAACGTTTAGAAAACTAAAACAGACAAGAGTGGGGAGGCTACGAAGCACCGCACAAAGAGGAGATCGGTATGCTACGAAGCACCGAACAAAGAGGAGACCGATTATACTAGCCGTTCTCTACTACACTATTTTTTTATTTTATTTTTTTATTAATATTGTACAACAGAATAATTCCAATTACAGTACAATTTAGTTACCCTATCAGCATTTAGGCAAGTGACTCTTCAATAATGTTTTTAAGGCATATAAAGAACAGTCACTTACATCCAAATGGTTTGCAATTTCATTTAACAGCACCACTCCCCTCGTCATGCTATGCTTTGCCAAGACGTCTGTTCTGCCGTTCGGTACTTTAAATAAGTCATGATGTCGACTTCGGCTGCAGTGGTCTGGTACATATAAATCATAGCATCCCAAGAGAAATGGGCTATTGATCCAAATTTTGAAAGACAGAATAGCAAGACTTGCTTTCCTTCTAGTTTCTAGGCTCACCGAATCAGCTTCCTCAAGTAAGTCAATATGGTGCATGAACCTTGGATAGGTTCCATCCTTCCGCATATAAACATACCTGAGGAATTTCTTCTGGATTTGCTCTAACATATCAATGTACTTCTGGTGATACGGTGCCCAAACATCGCTCGCGTACTCCAGCTTGCTTCTCAGTATGCCATCGAATAACGCTAGCATAGCTTCTTGGTTATCAAATTGCTTAATCTATCCTCTCTCGCAGGCTAAATCCTATACATGTATGTGTTTGTCTCTTTTTAGTGTCGCTATTTTTCGTTTCGTCGATTTTCAAATTCTAACGGTGCTAAAGAAGTTTTCACTTCTAAAACATAAAATAATACAATAAGTAACAAATTAGATGTAGGCGGGTGGTGTGGTGAGGAAACGAGGGTTAAATTTAAAAATGAATACTTCATTTCGTAGAATGCTATCACTTTTTGGTTTGACGTTCGGTATATATTATAAAATAAAAACATCAGTTGTTAAGGTAATTTGCTAAGGGAAACGGCTACGCGGCCTTTTTCATGCGAAACTTAATTGAGGCCAAATACTTGACAAAACTGAATAATTCTTTTTTTATTAAAAGGAATAGCAAATACCAAGTAAGATATTTTATTTATTTGTATTTCTAATTACAAAATAAATGCCATCGAAGAATTCAATTTTTCATGATTTCGGAGATAGAGTTGAAAAATTGCAAAAACTGCCTCTTCTAAAATCGTGAAAGTTCGATTTCCCCAATGGCCAATATTTTATAATATTAAACACAAATAAATAAAAATAGCACATATCAGTACTAGACATTTACAACACCCTTTGAATTAAAAAATAATTATTAAGTTTGGGCAAGTAATTAAGCTTCAAATCCAAAATTATGATTTGTCGCGCAGCTGTTCCTCTTAATGTACTGCTCTGTAAAAGCCACAAATAAATTATGATTTGTCGCGCAGCTGTTCCTCTTAATGTACTGCTCTGTAAAAGCCACAAATAAATTATGATTTGTCGCGCAGCTGTTCCTCTTAATGTACTGCTCTGTAAAAGCCACAAATAAATTATGATTTGTCGCGCAGCTGTTCCTCTTAATGTACTGCTCTGTAAAAGCCACAAATAAATTATGATTTGTCGCGCAGCTGTTCCTCTTAATGTACTGCTCTGTAAAAGCCACAAATAAATTATGATTTGTCGCGCAGCTGTTCCTCTTAATGTACTGCTCTGTAAAAGCCACAAATAAATTATGATTTGTCGCGCAGCTGTTCCTCTTAATGTACTGCTCTGTAAAAGCCACAAATAAATTATGATTTGTCGCGCAGCTGTTCCTCTTAATGTACTGCTCTGTAAAAGCCACAAATAAATTATGTGTAAGAGACCAGTATGACATAAACAATATAAGATAAATAAAATGAACGTTTGTTACAAAGGTTTTTTCTTTAAACAGATTTCTACACACCCCTCAAAAAAAGCGAAAAGAGAAAATCTCATTTAAAATGATCGACACTTTGCAGGAATATGGTAGAAATATAAAATATCATTAAATAGATGAAATTGACGAAATATCCCATTTGTAAAATAATGATAATAAACAACGGTTGGAACCAAAAACCTTTTCCTTCTCTTTTAACCCCTCAAGCTAATTTTTTTGCTTTTCGGAATACATCATATGGGTCTCATAGAAATCATTGTGTCCCCCTTACTAGCGTGGTTATAAATATTACCAAACTGTGTTAGAAAGAGAAAACACCACGATTTATATTCAAATCAAAAAGTTAACCTCAAAATAATTAAAATATATACCCTTATAAAACTAAACTTTCCACCGCAATTTGAAAAAAATTAGAGAGTTTGGGAATTTTTCATGAATTATTTTTACACGAAGCGATAAAAAAAGTGAGTTGATGATAACGTTTATAATAGGTACACTTTCGTAATAAAATATGTATGTGTGCTTTTTTTCGTACTCACTAATTTTAGTTAGGAAAAACGCAAAGTGAGCCATTTTTAAAACCTTTTTGTGTTTGCAATAAAAAAAATTATATTTAAAAAAATTATATGTTTATATTGTTTATTTAAAATTATAACATTTGAAAGCGTACTTCATCACATTTCAACAATTTTGAGTTTTCGTATGCGGACAGAAATATTTCAATTATTTGGATTTTAATATAAAGCTGACATATTTTGACCTTGCGACGAAATAGGTCCGACGCCTGAGGGGTTCATACATTTGACTTGACGATTTATTATTTCAACATTTAACTAACTAACCATCACGCCGTTTTCCCGCAGGGGTAGGCAGAGAGGACGGACCGCCAAACAACTCGATCTTGGCACACACTCTTTGCCTCACTCACATTCATACATCGTCTCATACATTCTCTTCTATTATTCAGACTTCTGACATGACTCGACTCAAGTATCTGATTCACTTGATCGTGCCATGTCTTCCTCGGGCGTCCCCGACTTCTTCTACCATTCACATTTGCGTCGTATTCTGACACTACTTTCTTCGTTCATTCGCTCTACATGCCCAAACCATCTGAGGGTCCCTTTCTTAATCTTACTCATTATGCTTACATCAGCCTTATATTCTTTGCGGATATCCACATTTCTCACACGATCATACATTGTTTTAACATACATACGCCTCAGAGATCTCATTTCAACAGCATTCAGTTGCTGACTCACTGCCATACATCAGGGTAGGTGCCAGGACTCCATTGTGGACTGCTAGCTTCGCTCCTTTTGACAGATTTTTTTATTAGCGCTACCGGCATTCAGTCCTCCATTAATGAAAGCTGACTGCATGCCCGCATGGCAGCAGGCAATTCTGGTCGCTTGCGGGCTCAATAGGTCGCAATTTCTGCAAATCCAGTCTGCCACCTCTTACCAGACCTGACGGCTCACTAGCAAACACCGCCACCGAAAAGGCTAACTTACTAGGTAAAATGTTTGCGGATAACTCAACCCTCGATGACCAAGGTGCTGTCCCGACGTCGGTTCCTCACTGCGGTTTTCGTATGAAAAAGCTGAGGATCCGGCATCGGGAAGTACTCCATGTTTTACGAGGGCTTGATGTTAATAAAGCTAGTGGGCCTAACGGAATACCTGCACTGGTACTGCAGAGGTGCGCTGCAGAAATAGCTCCAATTTTGACGAAGCTTTTTAAACTGTCCCTGAAGACTGGCTCTGTGCCCTCTGGTTGGAAAAAAGCGGTTATCCATCCTATTCCAAAGAAGGGTGACCGCTCCAACCCGGCCAACTACCGCCCCATAGCGATCACATCAGTTCTGTCTAAGGTGATGGAACGTGTGATCAACGACAAACTGCTCACATACCTCGAGAAGAACAAAATTATTAACGACCGTCAATACGGATTCCGGCGGAACCGCTCGTGCGGTGATCTTCTCGCGTATGTGACGCATGTTTGGGGGCGATGCCTGGAACGTTTCGGTGAGACCCAAACGGTTGCACTGGACATATCCAAGGCCTTTGACCGGGTTTGGCACCGAGGACTTGTCAACAAACTTCATTCTTACGGACTTCCCGCATCCTTGTGTACGTGGATTGCCGACTTCTTGAGGGAGAGGTCGATTCAGACGGTAGTCGATGGTTTCACCTCTTCCTCTCACTCGATAAATGCTGGCGTCCCGCAGGGATCGGTTCTGTCTCCGACTCTGTTTTTGTTGCACATAAACGACCTTTTGTCATGTGCACCAATTCATTGTTACGCGGATGACAGTACAGTTCATGATAGCTTTTTGTTTGACAAGCCCCCAAAGGGCTCACAAACTCCAACAGCTCGTAAGGCTTTGAAGCAAAGAATGGACGGTTACCTCGAGAGTGTTTTCTCTTGGGGTAAAAATAATCTCGTTGAATTTAATGTTTCAAAGACCCAATCTTGTCTGATTACGTCTAAAAGGGATCGCAATGAAAATCTAGTCTCTTTCAACGGAAGCAATCTTCCGAACAGGCCCTCCATTGATATGCTTGGTGTAACCCTAAGTGACCAGCTCAGGTATGGGGGCTCCATCGAAGCCAGAGTAAAGTTAGCCTCCCAAAAACTGGGCGTACTGTACAGGGCCCGCAGATACTTTAATAGTACACAACTGCTAACCCTGTACAAATCGCAAGTGCGCCCCACGGTTGAATTTGGCAGCCACCTCTGGTCTGGAGCTCCAAAATACCTGAAAAATACCCTCGACTCTGTGCAGAAACGGGCGGTCCGTTTGATAGATTCTCCCATCTTAACAGAAGGATTGCAATCTTTAGAGCACAGGCGTCGGGTGGGAATGCTATCCTTGTTCTACCGGTATTACAATGGAAGATGCTCCGAGGAACTAGCATCATTGATCCCTTCGGCACCGGTGCATAGTCGGGAAACACGCCAAACGCGTGCCCAACATTTGTACACAGTTGACATTTGTCACATGAGAACGGGTCGTTTCTTCGACTCGTTCTTGTGTTCAACAGCTCGGCTGTGGAATGATTTGCCGGCCTCTGTGTTTCCTCCTTCCTACAACATGGGTCTCTTCAAGTCCAATGTTCATTCCTTCCTCTCCTCAAAAAGACCCTCCACACAGCATCCCAGATGACATAGGCCCTGAGGGAAATTATTTTTCTCAGGGCCTCCTGTGTGGAGTTAATGTAAAAAAAAAAAAAAAAAAATGGAGTTACCGGCATTCACCCTTCTTTCAATATCACTATCGGCCTTTCCATCTCTCGTAAACATATTACCCAGATACACAAACTCATCCACCTGCTCCAAGTATTCATCATTCACAACTATATTGTTTTCGTACTCTCTCTCTTTCAAACACCATGACTTTAGACTTACTTTCAATATTTAAATCCGACAATATTACATATTGCCAATGCATATTAGGTACATGTTTCACACCACCGAGTAAGACAAATGTAGAGATTATTTTAAATGATCGATAATTTAAATCGATTATAGGAAAATAGTAGAAACGCCTAGGTATATACTATTATATTAAAGTGATGCAAATTGCCGAAACGTCCCGATGTAAAATGGTTAGGAAAACGTCTCAAGGCTATTAATTCTGTAACACCGAACCTGCCGACTTACAAGGTTGAAGTAAAACTTTATCCGAGTCAATCTTTACCTATTATATCGGTTCACCAAACTTTGTTTTATTTCATTCATTTTGATAGTCATGAGAACGTATCAGATAGGGAAACCATAGAAATAACATATGATGCCTATTCACAATTCACATTAAAGTTAACGGTTATGTCTAATATAAAACATCGGAAAATAACTATCATAATTTGGTACTTTATTTTTATACTGCTATTATTAATAAGGCTAAGTTCTACTGCGTTTCGCTAGATTATTAGATAATATTCTTATTATGTAGGTCGATGCCGCTAGTTATTAAATGTCATGGAAGTTTTTTTAAATATTTTTATGGTACAGGAAGACGAAGCGACTCATGCCGTCGAAACGAATGATAGTGCATATCCCAGGAAGAAGATTGACAGAATTGATAGAAATAAGTATTAAGAACAGATTAGAGCATTGGGGAAAGTAAGACTGAAGGAAGAGAGGAAAAGTAGAGGGACGTTGGGATATACCTAACCATACAAATCTGTTCATTAAACGCCGCTAAATACATTACATTTATTTATTTAACTAGCACGGCCGATCGATAAGTATTGATAGGACACTTTCGGTGACTTCTCATCGTTCTCTAGGACAACAGCAGATCGCTAACGTACAAACAACAGTTGACGTCGAATATATTAAGATCACTCAGTCATTGTGAACTGTTACTTATTCGTTAGCGATCATACTAGGGAACGATGAGAAGTTACCGAAAGTTATCGTATCAATCCTTATCGATCGACCATGCTAGGCCCTTGAAGGCTTTTACGCGTAGGCAGCAGTGGCGGTCCGTGAGTTTTCAATGAGCTAGAGTGCTAAGATTGAAAAATACGACGTTATTGATGTTTTTGTAGTTGAAAATATTTGTTTTTGTTTTCAAAATTTCAATATTTTGTGTGAAGATTTTCAGGATTCTTTCAGTTTGGGGATGCGCCGCATCCACATTTCAATAAAGCTTCATACAAAAAGTTGAAATTTTGAAAAAAAAAAATCAAAAATCATTTTCAGCTACAACAACATCAATAACGTCATATTTTCCAATCTCAGCACTCTAGCTCACTGAAAACTCACAGACCACTGGTAGGCAGTACAGCTTTTAACAAGAGAAAGAAATAATAAAATTATAATAGATAAAAAATACAAGATACAATTTTTTTTTAAATCAGAGTGTGCAATCAATTCACAGGCGGTAGAACGGTAGAAGTGTAACCTTCAAAAATCAAAGTAGACAAGAGCGAGAATGCTACGAAGCAGGAGGAGCCCGATTTTACTACCTATCTCATTCTCTCGCAGGCTAATCCTATAGATTTATGTGTTTGAATATTTTTAGTGTGGCTATTTTTCATTTCATCGAGTTTCAAATCCCAACGGTGCTAAAGAAGTTTTCACTTCAAAAACATACGGTGATTGGATTGGCTTATAGTAAGATAACAGAAGGTTTAAGAAAAGGCTTGGAAAAATAATTTATTTATGCAATACGGCCAACCAAAGTTCACCTAGTTCACATAAAACACGTCAAAAATACATAGGCATTGGCTTCCGATGGTGTGAAACCGATGGTGTGGTAGAATAATATATTTTATGGGGTTCATAGTTAATTTTTTTCGGGTTATTATTCCAACATTCGGTAGTCTCTTCTACTAGATTACTCTACGAATCAAAAATACCTCATAAAACCGGGCGATAACGATGGAGTTTCGGCGGCAAGGCACAAAAAAGATCTACACAAAAAAAAAACTGTGCAACTTCGCTCCATGGCGGAAGGGGTCTACAAACTATTAGCACGAAGAAACAGGTGGTAAATAGAAAAATACGGGTCAAGGGAAGGCAAAAAAGCTTATCGGTTTAAGCTCCTTTGTATTCGCGGATCTAATGTGCGTGGTCACTAATGGAGCAGATCCTGCGATAGTTAAATATCAGAATAATAAACCATTGGAAACAGAATTCTAATTCAGCTATCAGTCATTAATAGCATTCCTCTATTGTTCTTTTGTATATAAATATAATACATATCTTAATTTTAATATTGTATTTGTTATCGATGAGTACCTACCTACCTACCTAAGTAAAATTTGTTTGTATATATATTTTTAGTAAGTAATTATAATAATAATAGTTGGATAATTTGTAGAGCGCCGTTTTTGTGAAAAATCACCTCAAGGGAGCTGTTAAGAATTTTATTTTTAGGCTCTGTTTAATTTTGTTATTCACAAATAGATACAAAAAACATACTTATCTGGCAGGTCACTTCCGATAAACACACTTTAATTAGAAAGTTAATGCTTGGAAAAGATACGAATTTGCAAGCGGAGGACTAAAACACTGGACATTGCAGGATTTTACATTTGCTACCCCCATCACTATTAGGTAGTATTATATTTATAAGAATATTAGTGGCAAAAGTAGAGTTGATATTTATTTTGAAAGGGCTGGAGAATTTTATGAAATGATCTTTACAAAAGCTTATAAACATGATTTTTTTACATTTTTACACAATTAGTTATTTACAATAACGCGGGGAGTGGCGGTGAAGATGCAAGGTTTTTGACTTTGTGGATACGACCGTCTAAAAAGGTGAATTTTAAGTTTAGCTCTAAATTCCGCTGAGTCTGTCATCATTCAGGTTGGATATAAGTATGCCGGGGGAGCAACTGTCAGCGAATCAACTGTCATGGAACCCTTATTCTTATGTATGCGCACGTGTGGCAATTTTCCAAAGCTTAACTACAAAATGTCACGACTGCCTCGTGAGTAGTTGTAAATTGCACCAAGCTGGTCAAAACCTAGTTTTTTCAAATTATTTAAAAATTTTCGTAGAAGTCTTAAACATTCTCTTTATTTGGTGTTACAGCATTACATGCTGCTACTTTTTCAGGTAACCTTCAGTCCATGCACAGTTTCAATGATACTATATAATGTAACATCGTACTTGCGGCGTTGTCTGTTTACATCCCCACTTTTGACATTTCTTCTTCTCTACTCCTTTAAATAGCAGAGCAATACCATTTTCTTAAGCTTCTGGTTGACAAATGTCACGAAAATAGATTAAAAAGTATGTTTAAAATGTCAGAAGTTGAGCTCATATTCGATAGCAAGTAACAGAAATAAGAAAAATGTTGTAGTTTCAGAATTACAGGCAAAAAAGCCTCTATGATTAAAAATTGGACTTATCTATTTTTGGCGGTTCCAGCTGGACATTCCGGGGCACGACGTGGAACATAGGACACGATGCATTTTCGGTGGTGATATAATGCGTAAGTACTAACTGAAAAGAGAGACAAACAACTAAACGAACCAACCTGAAACAGACACCAAAAACTCACTAGATAATAGAGAAAGAGCTTCCAAATAATATATCATGGTAATTTGCTCTGCATGGGTAGATACGGTGTGCATATTTATCAAGCTTGTTCATCTTCCTTGCACTGTTCCAACTCATTGCTTAGGTAGGTCGTTTTTCTATAATATTTTGGAGCTTTGGGTCATCCATGAGTTCTTTGGTCTTCCTCTGGAAGACTGTCGATGAAGCTCCATAGACATTGCCTGCTTCAGTGTGTGGTCTGGTGGTCTCCGTCTATGTGCCCATACCATCTCAACTGTCGTTCCTCCTACTTACTACCACGAATACTTACTACCTCCTACTTACTATTACTACTTACTACCACGAATGCGTGAACTTTTAATCCTATCTTTTAGTGATAATCCTGCCGACCATCGGCATTCATTCGCATTTCTGCTGTTTCAAGTTTCCTAGAGTAGGAGTTGTACATAGTCCAGCATTCGGAGCCATACATTATAATGCATCCATACTAATTTATCAAGCTAATATCCAGAATATCTAAATATTTTTGTTCGGTCGCTGATATCCCACAATATGCTATCCACTTTTTAGTGTATAATTTTGATGGCAAAAGGACAAAATTTGGGCCTCAAACACCTAACTAGTCCTCGGACAAATACAAGTAATAGTGAATCTAGTCAAGCAAGCGATCAAAGGTCCACTCGCCGGCATTGAATTTACTTGACTGACTTATTTTATCCGTAAATTCACAAATTACAAAATAAGACAAAAAAAAAACAAATAATTACTCGAGAGTTCGGTAAAAAGGGACAAGTTGCGTTGCATTTCGACCGTGAATTCAAAAAACAAAAAATCGGCGGAGTTTTATAATAGTATGTTTTTTTGGTAAGTTCCGGCATAGGTCACTGCACGACCATTAATGTTGCACGACACATTATAATGAACCTATTTGTATGGTTTACAAGAAGTTAAGAAGCGCTAAATTGTATATTTTTTTCATAAACCAATCTAATCTATATTGCCCAAGCCGGTGGCCGGGGACACTTTTTGTGGCGCTGAATTTATTGCGATTGGTTCCCTCTCAAAAACTAAGAGTCACGTTTAGTGCAAGCCATAAATAGTTTTGCAGTCCAATTCAAAACATGGCATCGAAATAACCCACGCCGCAAATAAACTCTGCTGCGGTTTCGAATCAACGATGACTCGTAGGACAAATTGATTTTTAGTTGTTTCTGCGAAAATCATCGATAGCTCCTTTTTTATTGTGTGAAGAAAATATCCTTATAGAACCCGTGGGAAAAGTTGCGATGAACTTTAACAAGTATATCTATCTATTATTATACCTACTTATAGGAAGGTTCGAAGGCCTTACCGCGATATTGAAGGGAAGTTCTTACCAACTAATTAATTGTCTAACCTAACCTAACGGGTCGGTAAGGAATAGACATAAACCGGGTGTGGTAAGAATGCGGGAAAAGGAAGAACGCAAATCCGCTTCCACGCCGCACTGACCCGCGTACGGCGCCAATAGAAATTTATATCGAACGGGACGCTCTCGGTATTTACAACAATTTACCTTAAATACTCTTTTATGCAGGGGTACTCAAACTTGAACTGCTGGCGATCTACTTAAGTATTATTAGACTCCGATCGATCGACTCTGACACGCTGTGTAGCGCCGGGGGGGGGGGGGGGAGTAGAAATCCTTTTTTGTTGTGACCTCATTTTATATCACACGTGACGAGAATTCTTCCATTAAAAATTATATTCACGAATTCTACTACAAACTTATAACTGCTCCTGGAAATCGGGAATGGTATCCGTGTAATAGGATTTCGCATCCTCATCACACAAGGCAGCTTTTAATATAAAATCGCTTCTGCGTAAGAGTCCCGAAATAATACTTACGCACGGTGAATCGGTAACTTGTTATTTAATTTATCGTTATATTGTGAACACAAAACTGGTTCAAATTAAATCTGTATGCGTTGAATTAAAACTAAACTCGGATGAAAATGGTTTTTCTTTGATTCTGGCAGTACATAAATAGTCTGCAACTAGAATTTTATAACAATTTTTTTCCTTCAAAATGTGTCAGCAGATGAATCCACAATTGGAATTTAACATTCTGAACACAAAACTGTTTTAAATTAAATCTGTGTTCAGTGAATTAAAACTACACTCAGAACATGAAAATGTTTTTTTTTTATTCTGGCAGCACGTGCATAGTCTGCAACAAAAAAATTATAACTGCACTTCAAATAAGCTAATGTTTTTCTTCGAAACGTGTGAGCAGATGAATCCACAACTAGAATTTTACATTTTGAACACAAAACTGGTTTAAATTAAATCTGTGTCCGTTGAATTAAAACTACACTCAGAACATGAAAATGGTTTCTCTTGAAAATGTTTGCCTTCGAAATATTACAACAGAAATTTTACATTATGAACTGGATTAAATTAAATCTGTGTGCGGCGAATTAAAACTACACTCCGATGAAAACGATTTTTCTTTATTTTGGCAGCACATACATAGTCTGCAAATAGAATTTTATAACTGCACGTCGAATAAGATAATTTTTTCCTTTGAAATGTGTCAGCAGATGAATCGACAACTGGAACTTTACATTCTGATCACATAACTGGTTTTGAATTAAGATTGAATCTATTCACCGCACTCATTTTGTATCAATTATCAATAATCTTCGTATCGCATTCAAGTTACAACTCGGACTGACTTTTATTTAAGAGTCTCATAAATAAACCAAACACACACTAAAACTAGATCGATAACTTCCGGCTTTTGAAGGGGGCAATTTTCGACAATATTTTACCATGAATATGCAATAATTTTACGATTTTTTTCTATGGGGTATTGTGACGTCACACACCATCGATGAGGATAGAGTAAACAACAATAAAAAGGCACAACCATTGACAAGTTACAAATAAATAATTAACAAAAAGGCATGAAAAATGGGCGGTCTTATTAATTGAGGATCAACTAAAACAAAAATTGTGAATCTATTTACAGGGGTAAATTTTTCTCGAGATAAACTCAAAAAGCTCTCGCGATCGACCGTTTGAGCACCCCTGCTCTTATGCATGGTTTTACCAGACCAATAATCTAGGGACCTTGTTCTTTTCTGTTGTCCTTTCTCTGCCGGTATCATGCCTCATTCATATGACTGTCAAACATCAGAGTTTTTATCAGATTATTATTATAACAGTATAATCCGGATATAACGACCCTCAAGGGACTGGTGATACTTAGTCGTACTAACCGGACAACGCACAAAGCGGACGGATAATTTAAACTTATTTTTATTATGATACGTAATGTAATTATTGTATTGGAATATGTAAAAGTATAGACAAATAATTTTCTTTTTAGGTATATAAAACATTTAATACAAATTATAATGATACTTAAACATTCCACATAAACAAAAATACATAATGTACTGTAATAAAAAAAAATGTACTTACATTCTACGCAAGTAAATCTGTAGTTGCTAACGTAGAAAGTCTGTAATTTGAGTTTGTTTTTGGCCAATTTTTGTTCGATACTAAGAGCTTCGCACAGCATTGTGAATACGCGAAATCATAGTTGTACACTGTAACAATGTCTGATCTATTTGTTCTTTAGTTGATGTCCTGAAACTTTTACATTTATACTTTCGGTTCACGAACTCATTGTATCTAGCTTATGAAACCTAACTTGAGTTTACATTATCGTCGCTAAAAACGGAGGCCGTTATATGCGAAGTCGTTATATCCGAATTCTACTGAATTTTTTAAATAAAGACAAATGTTCCCAGGTTACGATTAACCTGACAATATTTGAAAATCTCCTACTACCACCACAGAAAGCAGAAAATGTTGCTCGTGTCATGATGGAGGAATTAGCCAGCCGAGGAATCGAACACGCGACGCCTGGGTAGGACCCAAACGCGATGCCAAATCAGCCACTAACCGTTCTGTTAACCTCGCTTCTTTGAGAATTTCCTGTTAGTGCTATATTGCAATTCCATCAATTGAAAACTACGATTTCCCACGTAAAAAAAATGCTACTGGAAACTGAGGCTGTAAAGACGAAGCGCGACGCGACGGTAGAAAGATACCAATTTCTTTGAGAATGATCGACTTAGTGGAGCGGATTCGTATAGTAGTTTCCAATAGCGCCAAAAACGCGCGTTTTTTTTTACGTAAAATATAAATTTTCTATGTAAAAAAAAAATTTTTAGTAAAAAATTATTAATTATTAATAAATTTTCAATGTAAAAAAAAATTCTAACTAAAAAAAACGCTGTCCATCCTCTCTGCTAACCTCTTTATAATTACGGTCGTCACCCTCACCGAAACAGATAGAGCAACGAAGCGCGTAGGCGACTGAAACGCGGTAGTGTTTGTAAGGTGATTTATGCATAACAATCCCTATCGCATTTCATTGAAACGCGGTAGTGTTTGCTGGTGATTTACGCATTACAATCCCTACCGCGTTTTAGTCGCTAGCGTGACTGAATCGCGGTAGGGATTGTAAATACGCGGCCCGTCCGCGTATTTCCTTTTCCGTGTTCAATACGAGGCAACCATGCCTCTAAATCAACACGGGTTTTTTAACGCTATTTCATCTTCCAAACCCATGATCAATAGAAGGCAAGCGGCATCCAATTGTGCACGGGTTTGTAACGCCAATTCTCTTTTCAAACCCGTGTTCAGTACGAGGCACACATCCTCGGCGGTGCATAAAACATAAAAAAATATTATTGCCATATAAAATAATAATTTGTTCGTGATATTAAGTGAAAGCATTATTGACAAGTTTGTACCTGTATTTATAACAGCAGAACATTTAAAAGAAATGCATTCGAATAATTACACATATCCGCTAGACAAACCCTGCTTTGCCAAACAAACCATTCAAAACCTGGAACGAATATACATGAGACATGCAGCTTTTGTAGTTTGAACCTCAACCCAATAATTCGAAGTAGGTACTTTAATGTTTTTATTTTGAAGAGAATTTATTTTATAAGATTGGTACTTTCGACAAATGTCATATTTGATTGTCTATTAGTTCAAAAATTCCGTTTTATCCGTTCATTGAACTTCGACAACAAGAACGATTAGACAACAAGAATTATTATTCATTTTTACCTAAAAATGAATAATAATTAAAAATTATTAAAAAATATAATACAAAATATTTTTTATATCATTTTATTAGTAAGGCTTGTTTGAAAGGTTTCCCTCCTGGTACACTTTACCACTTATTAAAATTGTAAAAGAGAAATTAAAATATCACAAGAAATGGAAAAAATACAAGAACCTGGCTGACTACCAATCATTTTCAGTACTGAGAAATCGTCAAAAGAAGATCTCGCTAGAATGTTATGAAAACTTCATTATGACGGCAGAAGATTCAATAAAAAAGTGCAGCAAACAGTTCTGGTCATTTGTTAAATCAAAGCAATCCTCTTCCGATTTACCAAAGCAAATGTATCTTGGAGATATTTCCTGCAATGATGGACAATCCATATGCGACCATTTTAGTGATTATTTTAGGTCAGTTTTTGTAGAAAATTCCAACCCTCGCCTCAATCTTATAAACTCTGAGAATGATGACGACAACTCTAATCTACATATACACACTATTAACTTCAATCAATCATGTGTACTTAATTATTTAAAAGAACTTGATCCGAATAAAAGTGCGGGATTTGATTTCATTCCATCCATTTTCCTCCATCCATTTCATTACTCTGAGATTTTATGTAAAATGCCGGAACCAATTGGCTTATTCTCTCTCCTTTCTATTCAAAATGTCACTTGAAGAAGGCAATTTCCCCAACGTCTGGAAACAAGCACTCATTACACCAATCCACAAAAGCGGGCACAAAAATAACATCACCATCTCCAAACTCCCAATTGTCAGCAAGATTATAGAAAACATAGTTCTTGATCAACTTTTTCCAGCAGTACAAACAATCATATCTAAAAATCAACACGGCTTTTTCAGAAAACCTTCTGGAATACACAAACTTTCTGGAATACACAGATTTTATTTTAAATTCTATGGGTGGTAAAAATCAAGTAGACTCTATCTATACGGATTTTTCAAACGCCTTTGATAAAATTACATTGAACTGCTTCTGAAGAAACTGTAAAAAAACGGGATTAATAGTGACCAGTGGCGGATACGAATACCCTTGGCCACCCTAAGTACAAGAAAATCTTTCTTCAATCATTCGCTCTACATGTCTAAACCATCTAAGCGTCCCTTTATTAATCTTATTACTTATTACTCTTGTATCAGCCTTGCATTATTTTCATATTTCTTTCACACTATCATACATGGCTTTCTATAGCATTTAGCCCTTCCTCTGCCAGTTTCATGCTTCACTGCCATACATCACGGTTGGTACCCCGGTGCGTATTCGAGAAACACGCCAAACGCGTGCCCAACATTTTTACACGGTTGACATTTGCCACTTGAGAACGGGTCGTTTCTTCGACTCGTTCTTATGTTCAACAGCTCGGCTGTGGAATGATTTGCCGGCCTCTGTGTTTCCTCCCTCGTAAAACATGGGTCTCTTCAAGACCAATGTTCATTCCTTCCTCTCCTCAAAAAGACCCTCCACACAGCATCCCAGATGACATAGGCCTTGAGGGAAATCATTTTCCTCAGGGCCTCCTGTGTGGAGTTAATGTAAAAAAGCACTCCATTGTGGACTGCTAGCTTCGCTTCTTTCGACAGTTTTTTATTAGCGCCAACGGCGTTCAGTCCTTCATAAATGCGGAGTTACCTGCATTTACCCTTCTTTCAATGTCTCTAGCAGACTCCCCATCTCTCGTAAATATACTTCCCGAATACATAAACTTATCCACTGTCATTTTTCGGTAACTATTACAAAATATACCGATTATTATTTTATTATTAAAAAAAAAATGTCTTTGGAGATGCTATATGAAGGGTCATTTTAGGGAAAGGAAATAGTGGAAGGTATGATAGGTGGTTAGGACTCTCTGGGTTAGTGTGTCCAGGAGAGATGGACGGATGAAACTTTCCCTCCCACTGCGATGCGAGGAAATGGGTTGAGGGATTCCTGCTGGAGAGGTTAAATAGTCTCCTTCAACCAGTCCTTTCCAGCTCGCCACGCAGTACGTGGGCAAATGCTTCCACCGCTACTTTGAAAAATCACATCCCACGAACTCAGGCATCCCTGCTAAGTCACCAAACTTAGCGATCCACTTGGGATGACTTAAAGCAGAGGTGTTGTTTATCCAATAAATAATTCTAATCACTCGCCTCCTAATTTGAAACTTTTGCTTCATTCACATTCATACGTCGTTTCATGTAAAGGTACCCTTAACACGGCCCGACTCAAGTATTTGATTCCCTTGATCGTGTATTCCCTTGAATGCAGACCTACTGCTCCCTGTGGCCAGCCTAGTTTTAAATGTGCAGTCCGTCAATCTTTTATATATTTATTGAAGTGGAAACTTCTTTAGCACCGTTGTGATTTGACAAACACATCCATCTGTATGTTTTAGCCTGCGAGAGAATGAGATAGTATTTTTTTTTTACATTTACTCCACACAGGAGGCCCTGAGGAAAATAATTTCCCTCGGGGCCTATGTCATCTGGGATGCTGTGTGGAGAGTCTTTTTGAGGAGAGGAAGGAATGAACATTGGTCTTGAAGAGACCCATGTTGTAGGAAGGAGGAAACACAGAGGCCGGCGAATCATTCCACAGCCGAGCTGTTGAACACAAGAACGAGTCGAAGAAACGACCCGTTCTCATGTGACAAATGTCAACCGTGTACAAATGTTGGGCACGCGTTTGGCGTGTTTCCCGACTATGCACCGGTGCCGAAGGGATCAATGACGCTAGTTCCTCGGAGCATCTGCCATTGTAATACCGGTAGAACAAGGATAGCATTCCCACCCGACGCCGTGTTCTAAAGATTGCAATCCGTCTGTTAAAATGGGAGAATCTATTAAGCGGACCGCCCGTTTCTGCACAGAGTCGAGGGTATTTTTTAAGTATTTTGGAGCTCCAGACCAGAGGTGGCTGCCAAAATCATATAGTCGCTCTCCTTTTTGTGCGGTTCGTCGTATTCTCCCCGTTGTCTACTTTTTAGTTTTCTTATATCTTTAGCGCCCCCCTTGAGTTTTTTCTGTATCCGCCACTGATGGTGACCTTCTCAGATGGATCAAATCGTATGTAACAAATAGAAGTCAAGCAGAGCTACTCAGATGATACTAAAATATACAAAAAAAATCACTAATATTAATGACAGCCTAGAATTGCAAGATGATATTAATAGGCTTGGAATATATTGTGCGAACAACCAAGTGTTCCTTAACCTGGAAAAATGTAACACAATATCATTCACCAAAAGCATAAACCCCCTAATATTCCCGTACAAAATCAATGACGTAGAGATAAAAAGATGTTGTGAAGTGAGGGACTTAGGAATAATAATGGACTCCGGAATGTCTTTATGTCTTTCCGAACACATATAAATTCCATCTGAGACAGGGCGTACAAACTTCTAGGATTCATCATAAGAGTGACTAAATCATTCAGGTCACCACCAGTTGCGGCCGCTGCACTGAGAATGTGGTGGTTCACTGACAATCCCTACCTACTTACGAGTATGACAAAAAAATTAATAATTAGGAATTTTTAATCATTAATTTATTTTCAAACAAACTGTTATTTCCTCTTATAAATTCTACACTGGTTGCACTCATTTATGCAATAAAATATTAATAAATTAGGTTATTGGTATTTAATATAATCAATACAAAAAACAAAACAATGACAATTATCTCGCCACGGGTCATGGGGTCATGCGCGCCGCGAGACTGCGCTAGACGCAAACTGATCGATGTATGATCTTCGCCAAAATTTGATTGTACTCGTGTCACCTCGGGTCATGGTTCATGGCCAATCGGTAAACTTCGGCAAGGATCGGATTATGTTGCGTGGGTGGCACACCGATTGAAGCTAAATTCTGGTACAAATAGCGAAATCGACGCGCTTTCGATGTTTTCAATATTCCATACAAAAATATGATTTCGTTCGTTTGCAAACCGAATACACACCAATGCGGCCGATACGAGGGCGCTCAGCGGCCGCGCTATGGGAGATTAAAAGCGTTCTACCTGATAATATTCGTAGCACTATATTGGTAACTAATATTTTGAAATGATTAAATTAGAGATTCTATAGATTATTAGAGAAATTAAATTAGAGATTTTATAGTCTTCAGTAAGTAAATAAAGTAAATTTAGACATTACAATTTGCCAGTGCTGCACACAAACACACTGTGCGACCAGCCGCCCTTGGTCACCACACGTAATAAAATACTGTATGTCTCTTTTGTTCGCTCAATATTAGAATTCGGATCAGTCATATGGAATCCCCAATACAAAGTTAATATTGAAAGGTTAGAAAGAATTCAAAAAAAGATATTGAAACACCTAGACTTTAAATCCTTTCGAACATCAGAAAACCTAAAAGACTCCTTAAGATTCCATAATTTATCAACCTTAGAAGATGGAAGAAATATATCCGACCAGAAATTTTTATTCAAAATCATTAAAAACGTTGTTGACAACAACTATCTTCTAGAACACATTAATTTCCACTGTCCAATAAGAAACACAGGGTGAAACAAACTATTCCACATCCCACACTCAAAAACAAATTACACACAACATTCATTTCTCCGAAGGACATGCACAAAATACAATGATGTCTTTTACGACGCTGATATTTTCCATTTGTCCTCAGGCCAATTTATTAAAATCATAATAGAAAAAAATAAAACAAATGGTTAATTACGAACTATCCACCCCTGCTGCATGTTATTTTTTTTCATTCTCATTATGTTGATTTTCCTTCTTTTTATAATAATAATAATATTTGGATGATTTACATATCCCATATGCTCTGATTTGTGTTTTTTTTTTGTTTTTTTCGTTTCTGTTGTATATATATATTTTATTTTATTTTTTCTACCACTTTATGTTTTTTTTAATGTTTTTATATATTATATTATAAATTTTTGCGGAAACTTCGCTGGTTAATGCAACCATATAATATGTTACTTTCTTATTAAACTATGTATACGTAACTGTTTATTTCCTCAATAAACTAAAATAATAAAAAATTAAAAAGGCTGTTTGCGTTTTATTGCCCATCCATTATAATGTGCGTGTATGCACACACTTCCTTTTTTATGTTATAATCACGTTTGGAGGACGCGTGCCTCGTATCGAACACGGTTTTGGAAAAAGAATTGGCGTTACAAACCCGTGTACAGTTGGATGCCGCTTGCCTTCTACTGAACACGGGTTTGGAGGTGAAATGGCGTTACAAACCCGTGTTGATTTTGAGGCATGGTTGCCTCTTATTGAACACGGAAAAGGAAATACGCGGCCCGTCCTCTCTGCCTACCTACCACTGCGGGGAAACGGCGTGATGGTTAGTTAGTTAGTTAATTAAAAGAAAGACAAGGATTCCCACTTCACAAACTTCAATGTAGGTAGTTTTATTGCTTTTAAGCCTCTAAACCAGGGATATTATTTTGCATTGGTGTCCTCAATATATTTAGCGGCAACTCCACTGACTGCTAAGTGAAGTGTATCGACATGTCCATAGGGTTGATGCAGTGGCGTAGCTAGCATGGGTGGCACCCGGGGCAGATGTCACCCCCCGGGGCGTAGTTTCACCCCCCCCCCCCCCTCCCCTATGAAAGTTGACTTGAGAAATACAAAACGCTTAATTTCGACTTCATAAAATTGGTCCACTTCTAAACAAATGCCAATTTTAAAAATGTATAATGCGTACTTATTTTATACAAAGTGGGACTACGAAAACTGCATTAAAAACGGAAGGCAGTATTAAAAAAGAGTTAAAAACTGATATTAAATGGAACCAAAAAAACTTTGGATGGTACATTTATACAGTACATGTACATTTATCAAACCGCTGCCTCCAGTGAGGTGATTTTATTTTAAAACTAGCAGACCCAGCAACACGTTGCTGTGGCTAACAAAACCTTTACAACCAACGCCATCTGTTAAATCAAATCCACCAGCCCGTCTGTCAGCCCACTGCTCGCTACCCGCTACCCACTGCCCGCTCCCTCTTGGCCAGATATAATATTATTATTTATTTATTTATTTGACATAATATCTAATATTTTTAAATACAATTTAGCAATGTCGGCCTAACTGGATAGCTAACCTGTGCTGAGGCCTCCATTTTATAAAACAAAAATTTATTCATATTACATCATTATCATCATCATTACATAGTATAAAACGAATTCGCTCAAATTGTATAGATACATAATAATATCGCTACTTATATATAATAAGATCGCTCAAGATATATAATAATAAATAAATAGGCATATAGATCTTTTAAACTACGCAACAGATTTTCATGCGGTTTTCACCAATAGAAAGAGTGATTCGAGAGGAAGGTTTATATGTTATTATAGTAGAGAAAAGCCCAGAAATTTAAATACTCAATTCAGGCAGCGGGCAGCTGGCAAGCGGGTGGTGTGGATTTCGGTATGGTTTTAACGCATAATTGGGGTATATCTAGTACGTCACAACTGTTGAATATTTAGTCTGTATCAGTTAGTCTATGTTTTTTAAGAATTACCTTTAAGATCGTTTTCTGCGCAGTGAACGATAGCTGAGTTTGTTGCTCCTCCCCAAACAATTATTCCATATTCTATTATTGATTGACAAAGTGCAAAATATATTGTTTTTAAATTGTTTTATTTTATATATGTTCCTTATGTTTATGAAAATGTGAATTGTTTTGAGGAGATTATTTGTGATTTGTTTGATATGATGTGTCCATTTTAGATTATGGTCAATTACGATTTATACATACTTTATTTGTTCTGTTTTTTTTCTAGAGAAGGGCAATTGCAGATGTTGTTATATAAACCTTCGTGTATTTTTATGGTGTTTGTGTTGTTTTTTGGTTGTCCCGTGCTGTTTATATTATGTATTTCAACCAATTTACACAAAACCTTGACAAATTATATACCTAAAAACCTTCCTCATCAATCGTGGTGCAAACCGCATGAAAATCCGTTGCGTAATAAAGATCTAAGCGCACATACAGCGTGAGCGACTTCATTTTATAATTAGTAAAGATAAAGATAAAGATGAATAAGGTAAAGTGAAGTAAAAAATAAAGTTTAAAAAAAATAGGCAAGTACCTAGGTACTTACGAGTATGTGTGTTATGTAGGCAGTAGATACCTGAGTAGAATGCTTCATTTATACATATAATTTATTTATATAATTATTACCTATATATTATGCATTTTTCTCTTGGCAATATCTTCAAAACATATAATAATGCTTTTTGAGTAATAATTAATATTTTCGATTTTTTCATTCAATTTTAGGCATACTTTAACAGGACCGTAATTTATTAGATAACTGTTTATTCGGTAATTATCGGTTCGGACTGGCCACGCTTATTACGAATAATTTTTAGAAAAAAACTTTAGATTCGCCTTAATTACTATAAAAGGAAACTTTTTGGCTTTGGGGCGGCGGAAAATAATGCATTTTAATTTTCAATTGCATAAAACCAAAATTCACTTCGCCAACTGACGCAGCGAAAATCCGCGGCCGTAGCTGTCACTGTTATGGACTGTAGCTGACTTCGTGGGATACCTACATGAAATACCGCGAATCACAAACCATGTTACACAAACCTAGCGTAGCCGCTAAGCCACTTGAAAACTGGGATGTTTTTCTTGCCTTGACGCGAGTAGGCGTTATAAAGGGGCACTTTCTTTTGTATCACAAACCATGTTACACAAACAAGCCCGCTAGACAAATTTCATAATTACGCGCCTTATCACACGAAGTCGGCTACAGTCGTATTAGCTCTTGTTAATTTTTCAAGGATACCAACATCACAGTGACATGTACGGCCGCGGATTTTCGCTGTGTCAGTCGCGAAGCGAATTTTGGTTTTATGCAATTGAAAATTAAAATGCATTATTTTCCGCCGCCCCAAAGCCAAAAAGTTTCCTTTTATAGTAATTAAGGCGAATCTAAAGTTTTTTTCTAAAAATTATTCGTAATAAGCGTGGCCAGTCCGAACCGATATTTACCGTTTATTCTACTAAGTATCATTTTGTATTATGATTCCACAGGGGATTCCTTCAATAAATCCGAATTGAAAAAAAATCTTACCTAAAATAAAAAAAAGGATAATATCGGAAATAAAATACATAATAAATATCTGCTTAACCCTTTGGTGCGTTCAAAATTATTTCATCTACTGAATAAGCCGGTTTGTTTACATGTGTGATAACATTTTGATCATTGGAATACATCAAAACATTACCCATGAAAACAGGTTATGTTTACACTTATTTGAACCGGCAAAGACTTGAAAATCGTACTGACCTGCATTGAATCTGCACTAATTATCTCAGTTTTATATCGCTCTGCCAATTCCAGTGATAATTTAGTTTTTCCGGTGCCCGTAGCACCGAATATTATTATTAAAGGAACACGCGGCGAAAAACAAACTCTACTCATGGCCATTTTAAACGTCAAACTAGCGTTGCTAACTTCACGGCGGTCAGGATAGCCAACATAATATTTTTTCACCGCGCTCTATAGTCATAATGCTGAGGGGTAGGTACTAACCAAGTACCTACTGAGAGTACTGAGTGATAATAATAATACGATGTTATGTTTGACCCTGATCAGATTGCGAGTACAAAAAACATTATCAGATAAGGACTACTATTTTATTGCCGTCTTTATGCGACAACAACTAAAAATATACGTAATTTTTTTAGGATCACATTTTTGTCAACAATGAATTGTTTTTAAATTTCTATCGAGACTCAGAAAATAGAAAATATTTACTATGGTTATACGTTTACAATCTAAATATGTAACATTCATTCATAAGTGTTATTATATTTGATAAATTATTATCAATTACTACAAAAAACTCGTACCTACCTAGATTTATATATTATTATATTATTTACCTGAACAAAATATAATAAAACTTACTTTATTTTTTATGCAGCATCACGCTCACTGGTGATACTTATTACAGTTTTTTTTATGTTATTGATTGATGAGCTGGTTATCGGATTCCTCTGGAGTGTGATTCTGAGTGTTTATTTTCAGGAGATATTTACTCATTAATGGCATACAAAATGTTGGTCTGAAAATTTCATAGACATATGAATATTACTCATATGTCTATGGAAAATTTACATTTTTTAAGAATAAAAGTGCTTACTTTAATTTTTATAAGGTTTTTTGATTGCTTTGTTAGATTCAAAGTCATTTTATAAGTATTGCGAAATCCTTCCGTAGAAATCGCGCTCGGATGGGAATTTATAGGTACACGGTGTCCGGAAACCACGAGCCTAACGGTACAAGAGTGAAATTGGTGAATCTGCACCCACAGAGTAGCAGTCCGCAACCCTGCGGTCGCGGGTCACCAAAAGTCAACCAAAAGCTGTAGATAGATACTAATTACGCATTTGATTTTAAAAACATTTAAAATGCATATTTTCCTGTCACCTCTCTTATTATTTAGAATACTCGTTGATATCTTGACCAAACTTCGTAAACCATATAAATTAACCTTTTGTTCTTCTGGGGTCGCTGAAAAAACTCATTTAATATTGGGGTCACAGCTAGACAAAAGATTGCACACAAAAGATTTTCTTTTGCAATTGGTGATAACAGTCCACCAATTGCAAAAGATAATCAGGTTAGGCAACGTACCCATACAACGTACCCCCCCCCCCCCCCCGTTCAGGGCGGGGGTCTTCAAAATACCACAGCGGCTGGGGGCTTATCTTATCTTATCTTTCTTACTTTCCTGTCCTCCCTCTCAGCATTCCGTGATGTGTGCGATGTCTTAGTCCATCTTATCATGTAGGTAGTAGGTACCTAAATTGTCAATAGTTATAGTCTTCCCCCAAGATTTCTTTTTCTTCTTTTTGGCAAATCGAAAAAAATGCGTGTTCATATCATACGTTCGGGGGTCAAGTGCACTAATTTCCGGAGGTGACTACATGATGGTAGCAGTATATAAACGTATATTTTTAAATAAAAACACGAAAACTACCTTACAATGTTGGAATTTCGAGAAAAAGTTAGTTATCCTTTTTACTTGTCACCTATCGAAGTTGTGCACTTTACCCCCGGACACCTTGTATGTTGTTTGACTTTTGGATTAAAAATGCGTGTTGCGCTGCCTCCTTCTTTACCATCGTGTATCTATTCATACTTACTATATCCTCATCGTGAATACTTTGTCATTGGGAAAAGGAGTAAAAACGGCAGTGACAAAAAAAGTATAATTATTGTTGTATGTTTTTAATTGGTAAACTTAAATCATCATACACATAATTAAGGAACAAAACCAAAAAACCTCTCATTTCAATTAAAGATAAACATAACATGTAAGTACAAAACACTTGATTGAGCCTCAGCTAGAAACTGTCCGCATTAGGATATCGACAGTGACGTGACGGTAGCAGTAGCAGGTGACTCAACACTCAAAACTCAACACAGATGAGAAAGCCGATCAATCCGTAAATCATAAAACAAATGTATCGTAAAATAATAAAGCGACATTTCTTATTTGATATCATTACTCTAGTCGGCAGTGCTGGATATGTGCCTTGTATTCCCAAACTTCAGTTATGATTATTCAATGGCCGTCGAAAGAGATACACGATTGAACCAACCTCTCGTTGATCAAATCTAAAAACGAAATTATAGAAAAGGCTCACCTAAATCGCAGTAAAGGATCTTTTCTTCCTATAATTAAATAACTAACATGATAATAACAAAATTGTTGTCAAAATTAAATGCAGGTACAATATTCGAGAATAGACTAATTCTCCCTAGTATTTCTAAAAGTAACTAAAATTTTCATATAAAAAGCTACATAACTCAAGAAAATTTCTTGATTATTTCTACGATATAAATCTACGCCATTTTTGTATACATTGGCTCAAATAGTGACCGACTGAAGAAATACATAAAAAAAACATAAAAAGATAAAAATAACCACTTTCTTCAGTCGGCCATCACCTTAGGCATTTCCTTTCAATTTGTCGCCATTATCCTGTCTCGCGTCCGTTGCCCACTGTTTACATTATAGTGTTTTGTTACCCAGATATACGGTATTTCTATTGGAAGTCAAAGATACGGTTTCGATAATTTTAATTATACACAAGACATTTTTTTTTTGTAGGTAAGTTTCTTAACAGTAAATTAAAATATATTTAATTTGTTTGCGTATATAAAATTCTATTTTTAAACATCTGTCATCACAAGGCACATTCCGCACTAAACGTTATCTATCAACGGCGAAAGTGACAAATCCCACTGCGCTAACATCTCTCCGAACTGTGGTTACTACGAGTACAATAGTATAGTGTGGTCCCGCGCAAGTTACTAGCGGCGCGGCGCGGCGCGGCGCGGCCCACCAGCCTCACTATAGCCACCACCCGCATTATATATCATCTAGCCCTTACCTAGCCATACTCTAGCCGTACCTAGCCAGCGTACCAAATAAACAACAGAACTCTATAAGATCCAAATCTTTACATACTTTATACGTGAATAAAACATTGCATTGGTTGTCAGAAAACATTACATACACGAGTGGAAATCCGAACAATAATTTCACGAATACGTACATAAATATATATGTATATACGACCAATGAAGAGCGTGTATGCAACGTATTGTATTCGCATGTGACAATTTACAGTTAATGCCAGAATGGTATATTCTGGAAGAAAATGAGATGAAACATTTTTCACATTGGTTAAAATGCAGTTGTGTAAACGAGATAATAGTTACACATAATGTAAAAGTGAAGCTATCCTAAGATAATAGGATAATAAGTAACTATCAATAAAAAGATTCCATCAAATCTTAACTTACTCGTACTATATAAATGATTATGTTTGATGGCAAAGCGGCATCCGACAATGTCTCTGAATTCTCTAAGAACGATTGTAAAAAAGTGTAAAAATAAACATATTTATTATTTCCAGTATAAAATACGTTTGAAACGTTGAAATCTAGGAACATGAATTATTTGGGAAGAACGAAGAGAGTCACCACCGAAGGCCGCTTCAATGCTATACAGAACTGTATTCTGTACACTGCAATCTGCATGAGAGAAATATTCAGGGCCTTCAATCTTTGGCGAATCCGAACATTTCAACTCTTTGACAGCTAAAACATGATTTTATTAAAGATTATACTTATCGCGTAAAAGCTATTATATTATATCATTATAAATATAAAAAGCATTAATGAAACTTAACGTTAAGCATATCGAATTATCATCAATCAATATCACCACCATTTTCTATTTACATGTAACAGCCTGAATATGAAACCGGAAACATAAAATAAACAATTTTCCACGGCCGAAAAACATATATGATGGCCTCTCCTCTATGGGCAATCGCTCTAATAAACTAAACAACAAAACATGATAATCTAACTGCGCTAACTTTACTCTTACAACTAGTTATATCTAAAGATATACAAACGCCCGGTCGCGGTGTTACGGGCTTCCTCGACAGCTGAGCGGTATCTGTATCTGTGCGAAGACCGCGCGTCACTTCAACAACGAACTACAGATAGACAGACTGCCGATTACATTTCAGAGACAAATCGAGGTATATCAACGAAAGCCGGACACGCGTCGGATTTCGGACATATTGGTATTTCTAACATCCCTTACTCACGCTCCGTTTATGAAAAAGCTACCCCTTGCGAAAAGCGAATCGCGACCAGAGAAGCGATTCACCGGCGGCAATCAGAGTCAGAATCGAACATAAAGAGGTGGTAAGCGAGGGAACGATGAGACGCCGAGCCGAAGCTCTTTCGGAGTTCCGAAGAAGTTCCGGGCGCGCGGCTCGAGAGCCGGCGCCAACTTAAACCCAGGGCGGGGCCCGCCTCGGGCTCTCCTTAGGCGTTGGGACGCCTGGCAGCCAAGTCCAGGCGCAGGTGACGCACGCGTGCCAGCAGTCGGGACTGGCGGGCGCGCAGCTGCTCGCGCTCGCGCTCCTCGCGCTGCAGCTTCGTGCACAGCGCGGCGGCCTCGCGGAGCACCACCACCTTGGGGGCGCGCTCCTTCTCGCGGATGGAGGGGACCTCGCGCTTCAACTCGTCGAACAGATTCTTCAGGCCGATACGGCGCTGTCGCTCCATGTCATTGTGGAGGGATCGCTTCTCGATGTTGTCGGCCTCTGAGTCAGAGTTGGGAGAGGAGAACGAGCGGCGTTCGGCCGGGGATCTCCTGGGGTCGACGGCGATCTTCTTGCGTTTGCGGTAGCGAGAGGACTGGGCGGGAGGCGAGCGGTCCCTTGGGCGCTTGCGGGGCCTGGATGAGCAGGCGGGGCGCACCGGTCGGGCAGGCTGGGGGCTACGGGCCCCCATGGCGGAGGCGACGGTTCTCTGGAGCTGGTGGCGGTCCATAGCGGAGGGATTGGTTGGCATGACGACTGGCCCCCGCGTTCCGGGAGCCAGTTTCTCTCCCAAAGATTCGACATCGATCTCTTCCTCCTCTGTTGACAAAAGAAAAAAAATGTTATTAGAAAAAGTCAGCAGGTTCGCACGTATCAGTAGACAATAATTGGATAGACACCCGATTCCATTTAAGGCAGATTGGTGGCGCTAAGTGGGTTCATGAGTCACAGAACGCCCACGAAGATTTATCCGCCATGCAGTTCCTACTTAGGAAGTACACGCTAACTGACGCAGCACGAAACTAAAACGGCATGACATTCTCGCAATTAACTAACGAGACTTCAAATTCTTTAAAATCGGTGGCCGCTCTAAAAGCTCGCAATTGACATTAAATCGAATCGTTCAATAGTACTTGTAAGAAAACCGCAAAACACGAAAAAGAGCAAAGAGAAATGCACACACCGGTGTGGGCGGGGAGGGGTGAGGGTGGGGGGGCGACCAGTTTTTCGGCCAGAGGTCTCTGGGAGCGGAATGCGGTGGGGCGGCTCTCGGCTACATGGACGAAAGGAGAAATGGTCCGCTGCGCTGTCTGCATGCTATAACTATAACTTCTCTTCGGCACCTTTGAGACAGTGCTTTCGACTCTAAAAACTGGACAAATATAAAATTCTAATCTGATGAAGAACCTTAAATGTATCGAAAGAATGAATTGATTAATTTTATAGTTTCATGGATCGGGTAATTTATAAAGTTAAATATTCAACCTAGTTGACTTTTATTAAGTGTAAAGCGGGCGGCACAGTAAACTGTAGTATCGTTGGCGGTAGGGAATAGGGAGGCTGTTTGGTTGGGGTGGGGAGGATAACGACCTCGGGCAAGCCGAGGAAGCGTTGGGCGGGGAAGGCGGAAGGCGGAGGGCGACCGTCTGCACCCATCGATCCAGACGCTCTGACGTCACTGCGCGCCAAAATCCGACGCATGCGCCATTCCCGCCCACTGCACACATGCCGCCGCGGCCATCTACTGCAAAAGGAGGATTTCACCGCCTTACGACCCTTCTCTCCCGGAGGTAATTCGGCGCTTTTGTTACTTTCACCACTAATATTGCGCAGTTACGCAACACCGATAGGGCGGGCCTTATTACTAGAATCTTTGCGCTTTGGCGGGAAACCGGCATATTATGGCAATAACATCGCATTATTCACGTTAAGGTTTTAGCGACTAAGTTTTAAAGTTAAGTTAAGTTTTCTTAAGAATATCGCGTGATGTAATAGAGCTACCCTTCCGCAGATCCGCAATCAAGTATACGTAATAATAAATGTTCAGATTGTGAAAGTTTAATAAAGAGACAACGCCTCATCAATAGGAGTAAACAACTAATAGAAAGCAATTATTATTAGTTGCGGAACTCATACGTTTGTACGGCTGCCAAGTCTGTACAGCGGGCGAACTTGTTCTACATCTGGTACAGGACAGAGTGAACAGTGAACAGCGAACACCGATAGTGGTGGAAATTGAATAGCAACACGGCATTGATCTGATATCAGCGAGAGAAAAGTGGTCGTGATAAGTCTCAGCGACCACGCCCGAGCCCCCTCTCTCCGCGAGACGATTACATTGTAATGGCCGTGTGTGGTGCTTATGAAATGAACCACATTCTTCGCGGCAAAGAAACCGCGCTTGATCTAGAATCTAGATCACACGGGAGGGAGGAGGGAGACTGCAGCCGGCAGCAGGCAGCCGGCTGGACCAGTCAGTCCAGCCAGCGCCTAACTGTCCGATGTTCTCGGTTCTGTGTTCTGCTCTCTGCTCTGTCCGCTGTTCCGTATTATTGCAATGCCAGTCTGTTTTCTTATCACTAATTTTATTCAAAATAAGACCTTTATAATCATTATTAAGGAAGCTTTTGACCCGTTGAAAGACGATTAATGAAATAACGACATCGTAGTATAGGAAGATAACTTTAACGGAAATAAAACAATGGCTGACAAGTTCAAATGCAAAAATAGGGGCAGCTGAAGGAGTACCGTTGATGGCCGATACCGTTTCTTGCAAATTTCCTACCCGAAACACGTTTTCCTTTCCTTATGCTGAAGTCACATGGTTCACTCGGATGAAGGTTTACTCGATGAAATGTTCAATTCTCGTTTCACCGCGTGTTCACACGGTTCCTTCGAAGGAAGAGGTTCACTCGACATTCTCGCTACGAAGTTGTCGAGCTTAGTCGCGGCGCGCATTGGAATTCATCCGGCGCTGACGGCTAAGTTCGGGAATATTTACGATTTCAATTGAAATTTCCGATAAAGTCGCACTAAATTACGAGAAATTGGCGATTCTTGTAAACAGTAAATAAATTTCAGCACCATAAAATGAACATATGGTTAAATAATAACCTTAAAACTGATATCTACCTCTTGTAAACAGTAAATAAATTTCAGCACCATAAAATGAACATATGGTTAAATAATAACCTTAAAACTGATATCTACCTACCAGTATTTTTGCACCATGAAAATTTTTTAATTCCAAAATAGGCCTCGGCTTGCAATAAAATCCATATAAATTAAATATTTATTAACGTATCCAAAAACTAAAAACTGTTCTGGAGAGGTGATGAAATATGCTTCCAAAATTTATTATTAGAAATAACCACGTAATTTTTTAAATAGAATAATTTTCAATGTAAACTTTAAAAGTAAAAAAATGGCTCTCCTTGCTTTTATTCTAACTAAAATTACTGGTAACAAAAAAAAAACACACACACACACTTATTTTGTTAGACAAATAAATTATAAACGTTTCTGTCACCTCACTTTTTTGTCGTTTCATAAAAAAATAATTCATAAAAAATTCACAATGTTTCATAAATTTTTTTTCAAATTCGATCAGAAACTTTGGTTCCATAAAAGTGTACATTCGTATTATTGTGTGTTTAATTGTTATATTGAATATATAGAGCATTATTTACTCTTTCCCAATACCGTTTAGATCATATTTTTCACTATGATAGTAAGAGAGAAACAACGATTTCTATAATACGTGTAGGAGTTATTTCGAAAAGCGAACTAAACGGAGCATTTTGACGTTTAAGCCGCTCCGGCTACTCGTCCTCACACCAGAACATTCTCGGCCGACTAATTCGCGAGTGAAAGACTGTTCACTTGAGTGTTCACACGCATCATTCGCGTCACGTGATGTTAAATTCCGGTTGCGAGTGAACAGTGCCGATGGAAGCATTCCAACATTGTTGGAATGCTTCATTCGGCACTGTCTCTCTTCACTTTCGTGTTCCACGGTTCATTTCGAGGGAAAGAGGCGGAATGAAATCACGAAATGAAAGATAAATGAACCATGTGAATGGGCTATTACTAACACTTACTGTATCTTGATTTCCCGCTAAGAATTTGCATACTGCTTACTAACAACGTATGCAGGGTCACTGAAGATCTAGATTCGATCATTAAAAAAAAATTAAGTCCTTGCGAGAGCCTTGAAGGAGTAACTATCTGTTACTTATACCAGGGCAGGTAAGTGGTGAATAACCTCCAATATCCTAAACACGACGAGACGTTGTATGAATGTAAACGAGGCAAGGAATGTGTGCCAAGACCGGGATGTTTGGCGGTCCGTCCTCTCTGCCTACCCCTGCGGGGAAACGGCGTGATGGTTAGTTAGTTACAAAGGGGTTAACAGGTGCATGGTCATTATGATGTCAGCACTTAGCAAAAAGTAAAAGCCCGAAGTCGAGAACGCCGGTGAAGTCCGAGTCCGAGTGCGTCCGTGGTGTCCCAAAAAGACAATTATTTGAATCATGCAATGAAATGAACGGATCGTTTATCTGGTTTGCGTCTGGACGGTTTACCGCTAGCGACTTTACATTCGCAATTCGATAAACTCTCCCGCGCCTTCACAAAGCAATAACGGAGCATGGGACTCGTTTGAAACCGGATACCAGAACTAACAAGACAATCATAATACTCTCATTGTCCCACTGGTCGCCGCCGCCGTCGCGTCGGCAGATCAGGACTTTGGCTGTAGCAAGTAGCGGCTAACTAGTAGCGAGCACAATGGACAGTGGGCAAGGAGGGCAAGGAGATCTAGGAGCTAGGACTTTAGTTCAATCTTAATATACGTAGTTATTTTCATTACAAAACGTAGGACTAGGAAAACTCTGCTCTTTTAAAGAAATATAACCAAGACACAGATAGTCGTGCCGAATGGAAGCCTTTGAAATAGATACGGATTACTGTCAAATAAATATACCACCTAAGGACGGGGGTTGCTTAATTGGATACTTGGGAATGTTGACCCACTTCTGTTGAAGCCAAAAGACAATATTTTCAGCGTAACATATCGAGTTACTTTACTAGGTACATTACCACTAATTATCTCAATATAAGTAATTTATCTAATGTAAAATTGAGATGCTACAATTATATCTTGATAATTTAAACACCCGGATATATCGAGGGTGATACGAAATCAGACCGAAGATCAATAACATTTAATTCCGCAAAGTTATTCACGACTTCGTTCGCAGTTCACACTGCCTCTTAAGGTGTTTTCAGGCTCAGGAACTCACCGTGTAATAAGAACAATTATTATTATATTGGCAGAATAAAATTATTGGACGCCATTGCAAAATTTATTATTACATAGTTACCCAAAAAGCATTTTACTGAAAAGATAAGAGGTAAAATAGAATTTCCTCGCTTTGCAGATATTAGCTATTAAACCTGAACGTAAACTCAGTGACCTTTACTTCAGAAGTTCAAATAATTAATTCGGTGGTATGCAGTTTGCGACCCGAGGCATTATATCACAATATAATATTATACATACTTATGGGTAATCGGCCGGCATGGGATCTTCCTACCAGAGGCATTTAAATGGCAGCAATTATTTATTTCATGGACTATTAAACTGGATTTGTGGAATCTTTCGTCACCAGAACAACCTTGTGTTTTGGTGGACAAAACCGAATAGAAATCGCCACTCCGCGTGCGTTGTTGCTATGTCGGGCTGGTTGATTCTAATCCCATTAGGAAAGCTTTTTCAGTCAATACTGGCGCCTGATATTCTTCAGACCTGGCTCCTCAGAGTCCAAATGAACACATACAATCACAACGTAACTGTTTTAGAGAAAAAAGCCCCAATGTTTAGTTATCATTCCTTCGTGCAGGTAATTAGGCAACATTATTGTTAAATAAAAACATTAGTAAAGCAACGACGAGGGGCAAATGAATTCATTTAGCAGACAGCCAGTTCGAGATCACTGTTATAATGTATCCAAAAGACTACAAGTGAAGAAATGAGCATCACGATCTGACCCATATTCAACGTTGATTCGGACCGATCCAAACCGGATTATTTTTGTCTAATAATTCCGAACGTGGGACGTCGCGAAGCGCGGATAGCAACAGGCGGAAGATAAGCAACTTCCTCCCTTTTATATAATCTGGTCCAAAAACACCCCGGACAGAAGCAGAACGAAAGCCCTTCGGTCTAATAGACGCGATGATACTTTCAAAAGAATGACGTCAGCGAAATTTGTTGCAAGGAAAGAATGTGATGAACCGTCCCGTAAGATAATTTATAATGTATTTGGACGATGATTGTCCACCAAGGTTGCCAAAAGCCAATAAAAATTAGAGTGATAGCCGAGATGGCAATCGCGACTCGGGTGATATATATATAAGAGGGTCCTCTAAGGATGGAGGTCTAACCGCCCAAGTGTTGACTCACTTCATTCATCAGTACCGCAAATGCATGCCTCGTGACATCACCCGCCGCGGCCGGTTCACGGAACAGGGAGGTGGCCGCCTTTCGTTTCTGCCAGTCGTGATGGAGATCTCAAGAGAGCGGAGATAATCAATTCAAAAAACCCAATAGAACAGCAGCAGGCCAATTCCCAGAACAGGGGCGCTTGGAATAGAAGGTAAATTAAAATACTTTAATCGGTCGCGCGATAAAGAGCAGTGTTGTAGTGACACGGTAGAGTTAACCATCCAGGTCACCAGTCACTGGACACTACTAGTGGTCCAGTGGATCTGGGGATCGCGTGACTAGCCGATGATCCGGCTCCGAGGCCTGGAGGCGAGGGAGTTCCGCTCACCGCCCACTCAGTACCTACTTAATTAATAGCAATCATAGATTGCGCGCTCTGACTGCAGTGTCTCACTGTCTGCCACTTCGCGACTCATTTAAATGCCCTTTAAATGAATTACACTTTGTTCACTTTCCTCGTCAGTGTCGACAAGAACTTTCACTGGGGTGGGATTTGTAACATGATATTTTCAATCTGTAAACTGATACTTTCTGAATTCGCATCCGATCAAAAACATTCTAAATTTTGATTATTTATTTAACAATTTATAAAAGATTTAATATAATTTACTTTTAAATGTATAAAATTATAATTAGTATTTGCCGACAATAAAAGTCGAATTAATTGCCAGGTGTAATGCATTTAACCTGATTAACAAGTGAAATGTAAACAAACGGATCATCGGTAATGAGCGCACTTGGACTGTGGCTGAAGTCGCTAGTTATAGCACGTTACCAACGAGAGCTCCACTGGGCCTGGAACCTGATGGAGGCATCAGAGCAGAACAGGATGAACTCTCTCAGTGACAAGCCGACTTAATTAATTCGTTGGCTTAGATTTTCTAAAAAAAGCCGATTGATATGCTTTGTCAGTTTACGCCGGCCATGACTGATTTGACCGAAATTATTCCATTAACCTAAACAAGAAGCAAACACCTGATCGGTTCACCGAAACGCATAACAAAAAAACAAAAGAGTGGAATGTTCGGAGAGCGATCAACTTTAATTAGGTTAACAAATAGGTCGCAGTACGTGTACTAGCTGCCGATTAAGGACCCGATGAGAGTAAAAAGCATTTAGAATATTGCTACTTCGTTAGGTATACAATTTTACCACAAAACAGTAGAGAAACAAGTTTGTTTGACGTCTAGCTCTAGCAGAATAGCTCGTATTTGTTTGCTAAATTATTGAGAGGCCCGCTGTATGGCTGTATGCTGTACGGCCGGCCTTGTGAGAGTGCGCGCGGAAGTTCACGGCTAGCCCCCACCCGGTCGCGGCCGGTTACTAAGCAGCTGGTGACGTCACAATCACAGATCATGCAGACCGTCTGCGTCTATCCCATCTCTACCAGCCTCCCACAGTGAGAGCCAGCCGCAGTCATTAAACCACTATAGTTCACAGATATGATGGGATCCAACTAGAACAGCTGATGTTGAGATGGGACCATGGGACTTCAAACGAGATTCGCCTTAATTTGTGTGGTGAATCATGTACGTATACTGTACGGAAATGATCTCATATTTGAATGAGATGAATATTTAATGTTTCAAAGAAACCAACCGATCTTTGAGTAAGGTGGGTAATATAAGCAAATGAATTCGGAACATAGCTATGATCGAATAAAATTTTGGAAAATAGTTTTTGTACCATTTTCTTTGTTTTTATTAGAAGTGAGTGGACAAACCTGAACGAATCGAACCCGGAAACGCGATTGAGGAGAATTGAGCAGACAGACACAGCCACCGTGTCAGAATACAGGGAGTCTGGGCGAGGAAGTGTTTCGCCTTGAAATACACAACACGGCCTCACGCTTTGAGCTAAAAAAAGTAATAAAAAAGCACCACGCTCAGGTGAGCGATGGGCAGCCATCCCATCGGGGTCGATGGCCCACTCAGACAACCGATTCCAAGACACAACAAACGCTCTCCGTCAAATACCTCGGTTATACTCAGCCAACCAACCACCACTTCCGTGCGAACTGAAAGCGAGACATCGCAATTAGTCGCCGGGAGAGTGCTAACTTCCCCAATAAAGTGACCTAATGCGACGAAAGAAGGCACCAGAATTAATCTTTAGTGTGTTATTAGTTATTAGCAACAATTTGTATCTGTGCAAGGCGTGTGAATATAAGGCACACAGCAAGCGATAAGTCGACGTCCTCTTATGTAATGTGCAGTGTGCACGCGGTACACAGATTCAATGCTAAGTCTATTGTTTGAGGCTAACAGCAGAGTGCCTTGAACTACCAGAGTCCTGATTAGCGTGAACGCTTTTTCTCTCAGCGAGAAGCAGCGTTTTTACTATGCATATCAAGGAGATTTCGAATTACATAGAGATAACGACAAGTCGCTATTCATTTCATTACTGATGTGTCATTAAGTACATAGTTATTCGAGTATTTAAATAAAAACGGCGAGTCAACAAGACAGCGGAGAGCAGTCACGGGATCGCGATAGCCTGTGAAATAGTAAGCAGATAGAGATGCGCCGAGACTGTCCGTTGCAATTGTGTTTAAAATGCAGCACAAAGATGAATGAAAAAACCTGTAATTCCACTGTCTAGCCGGGAAGCTTCAGCACGTGCCGTCAACTCTTTTTGTTTCGCATTGCAGGAGATTCTCGAGGAATAATTATTATACCCTTTGAAAATAAAACAACCTCAGTCGGAGCAAAATTTCTCGTTGAATTATTGAAAAGCTGCGCACGCCATCCTACCTCTAGACCAGTTCCAATAGGTATTGCGGGTCAATCAACATTCCTAGCATACTTCGCTTGGATTTATATTCATTCCAACCGACCACTCGTCAATTTCCCACTCTATCGTTAAATAATGTAATATTATTAGAACGACATTAGTGATATTTTGTGCATAGTCTATTGAAAACTATCGTGACTCATAACACCGGTATCTACTGCTTAGAAATTAACGAGAATACCACCATTAAAGATCCATAATAACTGTGTGCACATCGGGTGTGACCAAACGCATTCCGCCTTGAAAACGTCAAGTTTGTTTGTAAATAATAGTGGAAACACGTAGTGTGGCATTGTGACATGATCGTTCGCATCGAATGCCTTCGCAGTGGATAAATTCATAATTAATAACGCATTTAGTCTGACAGGTCATCGTGTAAGTTCCCGGTCAACACGCAAATACCTAGCCTAGTTAATTGAGTATAACAGAAAGAGGGGAGATTTTGAGCGGCAGCGACAGTTAGTAGACGAACACTGAGCAGTTTGCCGATTTGAAGCCGGGCAAGCAAGGCATTCCCGCACTGAAAGCATTCGAGGAATTCAGCGAGCGGCCGCAACCGGTTCTAGACGGGCTACCTCCTGCCCTCTGCTTGCCTTACCCACCCTACGGGAGGAATGTTTCCTCAAACTTGCCTGTTTCTGGAACATGCATATCTCTGAAGGCTCTCTGTGTCAATGCCGGCGTACATTAAGTCGAGGAAGTTATCGATATTACTTATTGATCACTGATCAGTATGCTGTATACTGTATTTACAGAGCGCTCGTATGCTTATCTAGGTGCTTTGAAACGTGAGGTGAAACCTTTCAGAAAGCAGATTAACGTTGGTTGCTGGCGTTGGACGGAGTCTGGGGAAATAAGACTGGACGAGACAGTTGTAACAGATTTGCCAAATCTTTAACTAATCGAGCGATAATGGGGAAAGTTTGACGGATTCATTAAATAGATCCCAAAACGGTTCGAGTGAGAATCTAATGAGGTAATTGGTATTAAATACCAGATTAAAAACCGCGGGAAGAAAGGACAAGTATCGCAGACATTTGACATCCCTTTTTTTAATCTGCGCGGCATTTAATTCGTATCCACGACATCCAGCATTCAATATGGAGAAATACAGAGAGGCATTATTTGGTCAGGAAGGGCAGACAGAATTCACAGACGTTTTTAAAGAGGGGTGAAATCATAAAAGATTCCAAACTGCACGAATGCCCACAAATACATCGAGGCGAGATACACAACAACTATACAATTATACATAAATACAGCAAAAAAGAGTGTGAACTTTTTGAGCGTGCGAAAATGTACACTTAGTAGACATTATCTTTCAATAACGTATTATATAGGTATGCTTGTATTAAGTTTTGTTTTTTTTGGGGTTGTAAAATTTGTATGATTTTAATTAATAAACGTGAAGATACAGCAAATCAAATCAACTTACATTAGTGGATGCAATCTGTTGGTAGTAAATTGTTTAAACTAGAATTTATTTAAAGCACCTGATTAAGTTTGGCTAAAAAGCGTTGATGCTTGAAGGAATAGTTGTCTTCAAAGGAAGAATAACGGCTCCGCCCTGTTGCTGGGCGAGAGGCCCAACGGGTTTTCAGTTTTGAAAAAACCACCGGACTAAGGACAACTACCGGCTACCAGGCTGCCCTGCCCTTTTTACAAGATAAAAAAAGAAGCAATTGAAAACAGCAAGCATCTGGTCCATTGAAGTATGTAAAGAATACCTCGCGAATAAGAATTGAAAAGATTCTAACTGGAATATGGAGAGCATGTAGTTTGAATAATATCAGATCTAAGATGCATCAAGTCGGCTGCCCCGTTTCCGGAATTAGTGGAAAAGAAAAAGCTTGACCTAGGTCACAACACAAGGTTACAAAATCATCAAAAGAGGGTCGGTCGACGGGATGAAAAATTACGGGCGGAGTGAACTACGGTGGTTACGGCGGGAAGAGCGCTATGAATGATCGCGTAGGACGGGCGGGGAGGTGTGGGCGGTGGGGCCGCGAGGGCGGTGTTTTGTGGGCGGGGGCGGAGGGCGGGGGTGGCAGAAGCCTTGCAGAGACGGTCGATAGCGGCGCGACGCAGGCGCCCACTCCGCTCTACCGCTCCCGCCAAAAGCTGCCCACCCTGAACATACTACCTACTGCAAGATTGCGACACATTGTGAAATATCCTCAAAAGTTGTGAAATATCAGAAAACACTCGAATGCATCTCAATTATACTTAGATGGAATCCAGTTTGGAATAATATAGGTAGGTACTATTAGCCGTAACCCGTAACAAAATCAATTCGAATATCTATTATATTAGTTTGGTGATCTAAATACAAAATTGTGAAATGCCTTTGGGATGGAAAGATGGAAACGAGTATCATAGGCGTATCGAATTGTAGGTTTCGCCGACAACAAGTCTGGCAACTTTCGCAGCTTCCCCAAGGGTGATGTAGAAATTACGAACTTGAAAGAAAAGCCAGGAAATTGATTTTTTTTAAATAGCTATAAAATATAAGGACTTACCAGAATCAGAAGGGGTCTGGACGCCGAGACTGTCCATTCTGGTCTGCTTGGAGCTCTTGCAGAGGGTGTAGCTGTGATCGGATGCGATGGTGTTCTCTCTGTATGTTCTGGAGTCTCTGACATTGTAGGCGGGGTGGCTGTACTCTACGTAGGTTCCTTCGTCGCTGTCTTCCTCTTCAGCCTCGAGCTGATCCTCATCGTCAAACTCGTAGTCTTCGACGGTAACCCGAGCCGGAGTGCGTGCCGGGTGGTAGGCGGGTCTCGGGGCGCAGGCAGCAAGATCGATCGTGTGCTTAAACTGCGGTGGTTCGTCCTCGTCCAGACTCTGAGGAGTGTCCGGACGCTTGGGACTGGGCTGGGACCTCTCTGGGGTCGCCATCACCTTTTTGGGGGCCCTGGGAGAGCGCGGAGGCGCTCGGGCAGCGCTCAGCAGGAGGCTGCGCCCCGGCAGGGTGGGCTGCACGGGGGCCGATGGGGGAGGGGATGGCGGCATGGAAGGGGTGATCGCGACAGGGCCGTTGCCGGGATGGTATTTGTCGCTGCATGTTCCAGCCCACATGCAGTCATGGTGGACGATCTTGTTGCTCTCCAGCGTGTCGAGGCTCCAGTCGAGGAAGTCCTCAAGCACGGCGTCGTCCAGGGCGAACTCCCCCAGAGGCAGCTCCAGAAGCTCGAACTTGTCGGGCCTCCTATCCAGGCTGGACCAGATGTCGTCCATGTCTGAAAGTACTGCTCCGTATTCGCTTAGTCCGAGTCCAAAAGGTTCACTAGGAACCTCTTCAATTTCGCTTACGAACATCTTCATTATTTCCTCTATTTTAGCTTATTTTACCTTACTTTTAAATAAATTATATATCACAAATGTTCTTCACTGTTCTGCTTTCTTCGTCAGAACTTAAATATCACAATTATTCGACTATCTGAGGAATAGCCGGCAGGTCTCTGGCAGCGTCTTCCTGCAAATCGAAAAGGAAAAAAATGACAATCGGAAAAAACCCAAATTAAATTTTAACCGATTAAAAATTTACCCGAAAAATTTAATGAAAAAATGATAAAGATACAATAAATTAAAAGAGTGAAAATGATATTTATGGAAGTGATGTGTGATTTGATTTGATGAAGATGGATTGCTAACCAATATACCTTACCCGGTGAAATAAAAAACAATGCGCGTCTAAAACCCCGCGAATTTATCAAAACAATACATTGACAGCTTTCAATTCACGCAGCGGTAGTAAGGTAGGTAGATAGTTAGGCAGTAGTGACAGTATGTATTGCAGCGCGTTGTGTAATAACACTGCTCAGTGTTCACCGGCCGGCTCGGTTCGCTTTTCCCGCCTCTATGGACACCAGTCGAGTACCAGTACCAATACTACGGTATGATTCGCGCGGTTTTTTTTTACGCCAAAATATTTACATTATTTCAACTAGTTAATTTTGACAGGACGGAGTTGAAGACCAGAAAGTTGATTGTTTTTAATTAATGATATTATTTAAACTACACTAAAATACTATTTTTTACAAGTATTTAGTGGTTTCAGGTATGTTTGAAAAAGTTGATATTTGTGGTTTTTCATATTTTTAATAGGTAATGTAGTATTACCACGAAGAGAAAAATAAACATTTTCGAAGAAATTTTTGGCAGAACTTAAATTGCAAAACATATTATGATAAAATAATAATATTGTTTTATTGTATGTGTACATTAAATTTTCAGAAAAATTCGAACAGTTTAATGGCACACATACAATTAATAAGCTTTTTTGGTAAAAATGTCGAAGTCCGCTTCACTAGGCCAAGGTGTACAAATATGAATGTCGTCGAACACTTCATATTTGGCGTAAGTGAATTAATTTTAACAAAATTAAAATATTAAATGTGCAATTTTTTTTTCGTATCCTACTAGGTACATAAAAACTCACTTTTCGTAAAAATTTGACTAAATCTAAGTATTTCAAAAAAATATTCCGTAACCGTGAAGCGGACTTCGACAAGTTTATCGTTAATTTACGTGGATATTTAGATGTCATTCACAAAATTTCAAATGTAATAAAGTATAAGTTTATCGTAAATTTACGTGGATATTTAGATGTCATTCACAAAATTTCAAATGTAATAAAGTATACATAAGGCTTAAAACTGCATTATTGGCACGCAATGACTACGACAATAATATTAAAATATTATTTCAGTTTCAACAAGAATCTTTGAGATTCTCTGGTGAAGCCATTTTTTTATCAAAAGTGCCTACTCGAATCGAATAATTCTATATTTAAAATATCAAGTCAATTAAAAATACAAGTGAATTTTAAGAAAACTGAATATTCATTCAAAACAATTTAAATGTCACTTTTTAAAATATAAACATTATATTTCTTAAAACAAGTTATAACATTATTTTATATGGTCAATAACTTGTCAACAAATTAATTGAGTTAAAATATGAAATTGACTTGCAATAATCTTGTAAGAAAATGCCGGCCGGCATTTTAGTTGTATGATGCATCAATGACTTGCTTGGCGGGATACGTAGTATTATTCCGCCCACAACTCTTATAAATGATATTTAATGTTTTCTGAACATATTTCCTCATCTCTATTACAACATCATGAGCATATATACCACGTATGTTGAAATTTAATCAGGACCAATAAGTTTTCACAGAGACGGTGGGGAAATTGAAGTGACAGTATCAAAGTTAACTTTACTTCGTATGATTTTAAATACTAGAGTCGCAATAAATATACAAATTAGATGCTTGTAAAAGACTCACCTTTAAAGCTGAAGTATGTGTAATCCAAATGGCTTGAATACACAGAAAACACCAACTTAAACTCTTATGGAAAGTTTTCTTCTCACGAATTGTACGTCACCCACTGATATGATACTGTTTATAAATGCTCGATCGTTTATTCGACCTCTACTAAAAACACCGAAATATTGTGTCGAACACTGAATAATCATTCTTCAGACCAGGTCGGTCCTATGTCAACAGCTCCGACGTCTTAACAGCTCGTCGGCTCGAATGCGACTGTTTGAGTGTTTGGGTATCCTCCGAGCGTATAGCTGACATGGCGGCGCGGCGGCTCGCCGAAATACCGAATCATACGATAGAAATACGAATTTTTAAGATGTGACACTTGAATAAACAGAAAGACCGAATTTTTTTAGTAAGATTGTGATCAAATTATTTTGATGTCGATGGGTTTTTAAAGCTTAAAAGTGCATAAAACCGTCCACGCGGGGACTACTTACACCGCGGAGTAATTTGCCGGCATTGTGGTACGAGGAGCGGGGGGCGTTCAGTATATACTGCATACCTACATACCTTGCCAAACGGATATTGAAGGATATAGGTGTGTTGGTGAGACGCGTCTGTATGTATGTGTGCTTAGTTGGGATTTTGTCGACAGAGGTCGGACGTCGCACGGAGTCGTCGGTCGTCGGTAGAAGTCGCAGCGAGAGCATTGGATTGATCGGATAATCGGATTTATTTAATTTTAATTCAGGAAAGAGAGCAGCCGGGGTAGCGTGTATGTCATGCATTTCTCACTTTATATTTTCAACACTTGTATGTAATCGTATTACACTTATAGTAATCAGTACTAATATTATTACATTAGCGAAAATGATTAAAGAATTATGTAGGTACATACTCTCATAATTTGAATTGCCTTATTCATTCATAAAAAATAATATTTTATTAATTTTTTTTACAAGTTGTAACGGAATTCATAATTAGTACTCAAGTGTATTTTTTATTAAAAAAAACTCGTACTGGTTAGGTACCATTTTTTAAATTTTCATTTAAAAGTTAGGAAATTTTAAAATAGATTCTCTCGGTACCTACTTATTTTCTGAACATATCAAATGATGATAACGGTGATGACTTATTTTAACATTTTTTAAATTAATTAGGTATATTATATTAAATATTTATATGTATTTACATTAAAAAAAACCTTATTAATATTACTAATATACAAATATAATAGGTATTATGTCTACAGATATTTGTGAAAGTATTCCGACCTTTACTTACCTTAGTAGATAATATCAAATGAAAGTTTTTTTTTTATATCGTCAATAATATTATTGTACCATTTATATTTAAAAAAAGGTTTATTTATATACAAGTTCTGGTGTATAATTATTAGATATTACCCGTGGCAGCTGTTTCGAATTCTGAAAATAATCATATTTCAGTAGGCGAAACAGCTGTCACGCGTAAAAATAATACACGGTAGAAATTGTTTATAAATAAACTTTTTTTATGAAGTGATTATCTAATAACATTATTGAACGTATAAAATAAAATAAATAAATGAAGTCTTACAAATTAAAATTGATAACAATGAATTTTATGTTAATCATCATACAGGTGATAATTAACAATTAATTAATAATTAAATTAGAATTAGCAAATAAATGCGCTTATTAGCTTTTGCAAGATATGAAATATTTTTTTATAATTAATTGCGTTTTTGGTCATCAAAAAGAAGTAGGTAAGTATAAAGATACTTGAATGAAAAATACGTAAAAATTTCAAATTTAGGTAACTATTGGACTTTTATTTATTTTTATTCTTAAACATTCACCTACAAAAATACCTGCATATTGCATTTAAAACAATTTAAATAAATGATATCTGTATGCATTTACTTATTAATATTGCTAAGAGTGTGTAATAATCTAATAAAAAAAATGATGTTTTAATAGTTTTAAAAAGAAGCCAAGCTAGCAGTCCACAATGGAGTTCTGGTACCTACCCTGATGTATGGCAGTGAGGCATGGAACTGGTAGAGGAAGGATGAAAGTAAACGGAATGCTATTGAAATGAGATCCTTGAGGCGGATGTGTGGTAAAACCATGTATGATCGTGTGAGAAATGTGGATATCCGCAAAGAATGTAAGGCTAATGTAAGCATAATAAGTAAGATTAACAAAGGGACCCTCAGATGGTTTGGGCATGTAGAGCGAATGAAAGAAGAAAATAGTTTGAGAAGAATATATGACGGAAATGTGAATGCAAGAAGAAGTCGGGGACGCGCGAGGAACACATGGTACGGGTCATGTCAAAAGTCGGAATAATAGAAGAGTATGTATGAGACGATGTATGAATGTGAGTGAGGCAAAGAGTGTATGCCAAGACCGAGTTGTTTGGCGGTCCGTAATCTCTGCCTACCCCTGCAGCGAAACGGCGTGATGGTTAGGGAGCGTATTCATACCACGTGACCAAGTTTTTGCAATTTTTAACCCCCCCCCCCCCAGGTGACCAAAAACCTAAGCCCCCCGCCACTCATTTGTACCAAGCGTGGTATTTTGAAGACCCCCCCCGAACCGGTCACGTAGTATGGGTACGTTCCCTTAGTTAATTTTAAAAATTAGTTGACCAACCAGGCAAACTGCATGAAGAGCAGCAAAAATTTTCAAACTCTCCGCTCAACTATACCTAATTTAAAAATAGTAATTTAGTCGGTATTCATTTGTGATTACTCCTACAGTGCTCCTTTTTTTTCAAAGAAAGACAAACATTCCCGGGTTACGAATAACCCAACAATGTTTAAAAATCTCCTACTACCACCACAGAAAGCCGAAAATGTTGCTTGTGTTGTGATGGAGGACTTAGCCAGCCGAGGAATCGAACACGCGACGCTCGGGTCGAAATTACAAGGATTGGGACCAGTCGAAATTATAATCCTTATTATAATATTGATAAAATAATATGAAATAATGTATAGTATGTCGATTGTCACTGCTTTTATGGCACAGGACAATAATAATAGTTTTTTATTTTATTTATTTCTTGGGCATTAACTATGTAACAATTCAATTTTTTAAAAGAACAAACTCTCTTTTATAACTTTTGAAGGTTATTCCCATCAACGTAATATATTAAATTGGTTAACGCGCACGTCCCGGTTAGACGAAAGGTCTGGGTTCGAATCCCAGTTACGACCATTGTCTTTTTTCTGTTTTCTGTGTCTTGTTCTCTTTCATATTTTCGTTTAGATTATTATGGTTATCTTCTTCTTCAATGATATATGTAACAATTTATAGACATTTTTGTTTTGAAGTACGAGTACATTTGTTACTTTAATTTTAAATTTTTGCGACCGGTTTCGACACGTCCGTGTCATTCACGAGCAAACTTTGTATTGTACATTGAAAATTAAAACTCTTCAAAACAAAAATGTCAATAATAATAGGTTGGGTTAGGTAACTCCATTAATGGAGAAGTGAAGGCCGTCGGTGCCAACAAAAAACTGCCCAAAGAAGCGAAGCTAGCAGTCCGCAATGGAGTGCTGGTACCTACCCTGATGCCTGGCAGTTAGGCATGAAATTGGTAGAGGAAGGGTGAAAGTAGACTAAATGCTATAGAAATGAGATCCCTGAGGCGCATGTGTGGTAAAACCATGTATGTGAGAAACGTGGAGATCCGAAAAGAATGCAACGATGATGTAAGAATAATGGTAACTTCAGATGGTTTGGGCATGTAGAACGAATGAACGAGAAAAGGAGTGCAAGAAGAATATATACGACACAAATGTGAACGGCAGAAGAAGTCGGGGACGCCCGAGGAAGGCGTCAAGTAAATCAGATACTTGATTTGGGCCATTTCAAGATTCAGAATAATAGAAGAGCACTTACGAGACAATGTATGATTGTGAACGAGGCAAGAGTGTGTGCCAAGACCGAGTTGTTCGGCGTTCCGTCCTCTCTGCCTACACCTGCGGGGAAACGGTGTGATGATTTTTTTTTACATTAGCTCCACACAGGAGGACCTGAGGTAAATAATTCCCCTCTAGGAATATCTCGTCTTTGGGGATGCTGTGAGGATGGTCTTTTAGGGAAAGGAAGGAGAGGAAGTTCTGGGAAGCAAACAGGTATGAGGGGTGGATAGGAATCTAGGGGTCAGTGTATCCAGAAGAGACGGAAGAATGAATTCATCCCTTCCTGATCCAAATTCTGCTGAGAGTCCTGCTGGAGAAGCCAAAAAGTCTCCCTCAACCGGTCTCTCTCGATCCGGCCGGCCACGCTCTTGGTGATCAAACGATCCGGAAAAACCTGATCCCATGAATCCGGGCACCCCCGCTAAGTCATCAAACGTAGCGAACCACTTAGGGTGACCTATGGCAAAGGTGTTTGTTACCCAATAAATGGTTCCGGGCGGCGGTACCCATACCCGCCTCCCAAATTATATGGTTAGTTAGGGAGTTACAACGATAGTAGTCGTGTTTATGTTAAGTTAAAATTAACAATTTATTATTAAGGCGCAGATGCCAACTTTCTAGTGCGTGGGTGAAGATATTACATGGTAATGCAATGGTTATATAATTAATGTAAGTACACGTACGTGGGTAATTGAGATAAAATGTAATGAAATGGAACATTGAGGTGTGTTCGGGTTCTGTCATGTTTGGTGGTCCCGGTAGGGCGGCCAAAACCCAAAATGTTCTGACCTCACGGTTATCAGACCACCGCAGACAGGATTTTTTACTTCTGTTGTGTATTGGTTTAGAGATCATCGAATGCCGATCTTTTTTTTATTAACACACAATAATAATAATGGTTGGATAATTTGTATAGCGCCGTTTATGTGGTCTCTGTTTTTTGTTGATTCCTCAACTTTAGAAGCAGATTCAGAACCGTACTTACGTGAAGTTACTGAACCTGAAATTATCAAAAAATATTTTACTGGTCGTCGCCTCAGTTCTTTGTTTATTCAACAGACCATTTTAGTTTTTGTTCAATCTCCACTTTAAAATTAAAAATAAAGTAAAAAAAATGATAGTCACCTAACTAAGATTTATTTAAACTAATGAGAACTTTACCTTTACGGAAATAGCTTTATCTTAAACACATATAATAATGTTTCATTGAAATAATGTAAGAAAACCTTCTCCTCCTGTAAAATTTTCTAAAATGGTCTATTGAACAAACAAGAACTAAGGCGACGTGGGTAGTAGGTAGTGGCTACCTATAATAATTTTGTCCGATGAAGCTTTTTTTAAATGGTTTCTACATTGTACATTTCGTCACTGGATGTGATTTTTTTTTAAATTTTACGGTACAGAAAAACTCATTTTTAAGCAGGAAAATGTAGGGAGACCTTGATTTCTTTTTATTTACTGTGTTTATTAAGAATCTTAAAATTGGGCAGACAGACGTAGCTATTTATATATTTATACTTACATGCTTTATTTATATATTTTTTAATCTTTTTTATTTATGTTATGCTGTTGTTACAAATGACATTTATATTCGATCTGTAAAAGCCCAATAGGGCGTCAATAAATAAATCAAATCTCCAGCGTTATTTGGCTTGGTCTATTTCAGCATATTGCGCGCGATATATGTATTCCCATTGGGATGTACGGCGAGCGATATGCCGAAATTCGTGGAATGAAATAATTGCCCTCAGTTTGGGAATGCTGTGTGAACGGTAATTTTAGGGACAAAAGGTATGACGGGTTGGGGGGAAACTAGAGCTCAGCGTGTCCAGGAGTGACATAGGGATCCATCCCTCCCACTGCGGTGTAAGGCGCAGGTTAGAGAGGGTTCTGCTGTAAAGGTCAATAGGTCTCATTCGACGAGTCTCTCCTGATCCGGCCTTCCACGCAGTTGGTGGGAAGACACATCCACCGCCAAGAAAAAACCCGGGCACCCCTGCTAAGTCACCGAACGTAGCGAACCACTTGGGGTGACCTTTGGCAGAGGTATTCAATTATTGTAATCTAATATCATAATGAAAGTAAAATGTAAGTAGTTAATAAAAATACTAATACCTACCTACACTAATACCTACCCACCCAATCTACATTATTAACTAACAACGGCTCCACCCCTACCACAATAAAACATTGTTCTAAACTGTCAAATTAGTATAAGCTTTTCCTGACGAAGGAACGTTTGTTCCGAAACCGGTCGGATTTGCACATCATATAAGTGGTTTATACAAAGTTGTATTGTTTCATTTTTCTATAATGGATAACCACAAAGTAATAGCTACATTAAAAAATATAGTTAATAAAATATTATACTTTTCCTTTATTACAATATCTAATAACTATAGTAGATACCTACCTGACGCCATTTTTTGGAAACAACACGGATAGAAAATAACTTAAAATTTTCAGTCAACTTTATCTTCAAAATGCCTAAGGGGGCACACATTAATTACGTGAGATCAAAAGGGGGAGGGGGGGTCCAGCAAAATCTCACGTTACTTGAAAAGAATGTACGAAGTGGCCCAAATATATCTCACCAAGGGAGGGGGTCTAGAATGAAAGAAAAACTGCTCACGTAATTAATGTATGCCCCCTAACCAATCTACTTCGATTCTTAGATTAACCAAAGCGAAATACTGGATTAATTTATCACTAAATAGAGCTATAAAAGTTGACCGATATTACTCGTATTATTAACTAGGGAAAGGATCCAAAGGCATGAAATTTCATTGCATTTCATTCATGAAATTTAAGATATTCAAATATTAAAATTCTCTTATCTCATTATCTTGGGTACCTAATCTACTTGTAATTAGGTATTAGTGAAAACCAATGAAGAACCTCGTTAACCACAACCTATGATCTATGAATGAATAACAGGAATGACTAATTGCAATATTACAAATTCCAACCCATCAATTATCAATCGACAATGACATGATATTCAATTTAGATTAATGAGGGTGAAATTGGGTGCAATATGACACATTATTCAATTATTCATATTATTTCGTGTTCCTCGAACCAATATAATAGGATATGCGAGTTCTAGTAGGTTACCAAAGCAGTGATACCATTGCCACCGGGAAGCGTATTTACAAAACCTATACCGATTCAGTCGCGGTAACGACAATTTACATTTTAAATATACCTCTATATTGGTTATTTTTTATCACATTGCAAAAACAAAAATTGTTCTAAAATCTAGATAAAATAATCTTTGTGATGTGTATATTAGAAATTAATAATTTTATGTCTAAATATTTAAATTTTAATATTATTCCCATATATTGTAAATACACCTCTATATTGATAATTTTTTATCACTTTGCAAAAACAAAAATTGTTCTAAGATCTAGATAAAATAATCTTTCTAATGTGTATATTAGAAATTAATAATTTTATTTCTAAATATTTAAATTTTGATTTTGAAAATTTAAAGCGACTGAAACGCGGTAGGGATTGTAAATACGCCACCGGGAATTTTTTTTAGATAACACCTCTGCTACATTACATGTCACCGCAGATGGTACTCAATGTGTGGTGACTTAGCAGAGGTGCCCGGTTTGTGGGGTGAGGTTTGTCCGCTTATAGGCGGCTGATGCGTCTGCCCACTATGGATGTCGAAAGTGAAAAAAAATATCAATATATCGATGTATCGATATTTATTAAAATATCAATATCGACGTCGATATATCGAGGAAAAAATATCGATATATCGGTCAAATTTTCAAGATCATTTCTATGTATGTACCTACACACATGAGATAGTATTGGTGATCACAAATACTAATGCAAAGACAATAGATTTGTTAGCTATTAATAGTTAAAATTTCAACCGCCAGATGTCATGACCCAATACAGCTACTTTTTTTCCGTTCGTTCCTATACGGTTTTAGATTCTAGTGACTTTAAATACATACATTAAAAAAATATCGTTTTTGATACAATTTTCGATATTGGATATTTTGTATCGATATATCGGATCAAAATATATCGGCTAAAAATATCGATATATTGAATAAAAAATATCGATATATCGATACTTTTTCAACGAGCCTACTGCCCACCAACTGTTTGGCAAGCCAAATTAGGAGAGACTGCTTGAGGCGACCTTTTGGCCTATCCATCAGGACACATCGGAAAATCGCCTTGCACCGCAGTTGGAGGGATGGATTGGACACTGACCCCCATATTCCTACTCACCCATTACACCATTTTCCTATACAGAATTTCCTCTTTGTCCTTTCCAAAAAAGACTTTCCCCGCATCATTCACAAAGATAATATAGGACCTGAGAGTAATTGTTTTCCTGATGTAAAAAAAACACTTCACTTTTTTTTTGCGAAAGGCAAATTATTTGAAAGGCCGTTTATTTGAGCAGGCAAAAATACGAGTAGGTAGGTCATTCGAAATAGGAGGTATGTGGGTACAAAGGTACTCAGTTGTAATATTTCTAAGAAATAACTAATCATTAGGGAAAGTACAAAGGTATCTCTGTCTTATGGGTTTCGGATACGGAAATGGTTTTGAGTTTATCATTATTGGAAGTTTTCATAATCGGTTTGATAATTAAAATCAGATATAAAGTAATGCGCAGTTTGGATTCCTTTGCTAAGTGCTCGAGTACCTACTCGAATATTTTATTTAATCGATTATATCGAGGTATTGGTATCGATCGGTGCCTAAAGTGAACTGTTATAAATAATTTTCGGAATCAGTTATTTCCTCACTTATACATCATTAAAAACTAGAACCCTCGGGCATATTCTGTCAGAATATCAGAAAATTTCCGCTTTGCAATGAAATCCAAATAAATAGAAAATCTCTGAATGTATCCGAAAACTGAAAAATGTTTTCAAATTTCGTACGAAATACGTTCATTAATAGAAATAAAAACAAAATATTAAAATTTTGAAAGAAAACTTTTTTTTCAAATGGCTCACCTCACGCGTTGTGTAACTAAATTTACTCAAAATGAAAAAAACAGAAAAACGCACACATATGTTATCAGGCAAATGTATTTCCATTGGAGCGAGAGCCAAAATTGAATATTTTTTCTCGGATTGCTCGAAATTTTTTGGTGACCGTTTTGAATATTTTCCGCCCACTTTAAAAATATCATACATCCGAATTTTAATACGGAGACATACAAACTGACTATAGTTTTATATAGCCAATGAATTCACCCATCTTTTGTCGATTATCACATATCCGTAGGATTTATAAAAAAATATCATAAAATCGTAAACATTTGAAACAGAAATATTCTCAGGATTTTCTACCTATAAACTCTCGTGGGAAGTTCAATTTTGCGTTCACATTAAATATTTTCTATGAAGTTTCTTTTAAATGGTCCATTTGATTATCACAATCTACAAATATATATATATATAAAAAACTAAGTTTTGATAAGTTGTGAATGTACCCTTTGAACAAACTTTTGACAGAAATTATGGTCGAGAAATGGCGACAATTTAAAATAAATTATTATGGAATTTATAAGGTACTTATCAAAAATAACTGCAGCACCTCAAATAGATACATTAATTATATTAAATCCACAATACCAATTAAATCGATTATTGGTATATTTATAAAAAATGCTGCATTGTAAATCAGTCTGATAGGCACAAAATGCCCAAACATATCCACAAAAATTTTGTTTTTAAAAATACACTGAATTTTAAAGATTGAAACACGTTAAAACACGTTGAATGCATTACTAATTCAATTATTATTATACTGGTAAACAAATATGTTTAGAAAAATCCACTAAAACACGATAAAAATCCGCATTTTCCACTGAGGCATTTTGACAGTTGAACCTTTTAAACAAATCCACATAATACGATTTTGTAAAATGAGATAATTCTTAAATAGTTCTTAATAAATAATTATTATAACAAAAAGAGGCAAAGGTACGTATTGTTTTTTGTATCATTAAAGAATAAGATAACAATAATAATCTAAACGAAAATATGAAAGAGAACAAGACACAGAAAAACAGAAAAAGATAATTAACTTATATGAAATATGAAAGAGAACAAGACACAGAAAAACAGAAAAAGATAATTAACTTATCTTTTTCTGTTTTTCTTTGTCTTGTTCTCTTTCATATTTTAGTTATCTTCTTCTTCAATGATATATTACATTGATGGAAATAACCTTCAAAAGTTATAAAAAGAGAGTTTTTCTTATAAAAATTGAATTGGTTTTTTTGTTTGATTTGTAAATCTGTGTGTAATCTTTCTTTACATTAGCTCCACACCGGAGGTTCTGAGGAAAATATTTTCTCTCTCAGTGCTTATGTCATCTTTGGGGATGCTGTGTGGAAGGATCTTTTTAGGGAAAGGAAGGTGAGGAAGATCTGGGAAGGGTATGTAGGAATCTGGGGGTCAGTGTGTCCAATAGTGACAGAAGTGTGTGACAGACGTATGAATGCTGTTCTCACTGCGGTGCAAGGCGATTGGTTGGGAGAGTCCTGCTGGTGAGGTAAAAAGTCTCCCTCAAGAAGTCTCTTGAAATCCGACCACCATACCATACAGTAAGTGGGCAGACGCATCCGCCACTAAGACTTAGACAATCTTCATCCCATGTTTTCGCTGGTCCATTGGAGAGGTCTTGGTTATCCATTACATGGTTCCCGCGCGGTGGTACCCATACCAGCCTCTTTAAAATAAATCTGATTTAAGTACGACATTCCTGGACCCTCGTCAGGCCAATGGCATTTTTAACATTACCGTTTGAGGCCCTAAGGAAAATTATTTTCCTCATTTTCTACGTCATCTTTGTGTGTGTGTGGAGAATATTTTAAGGAAATAAAGGAGACGGGTTTTGGGGAACGAAAAAGATAAGAGGGAGGTAGGAATCTGGGGGTCAGTATGTCCGGGACTGATGAACGTATCCACCTACGGATGGATTCCTTAATCACTTCTGGACACACTGACCCCCAGATTCTTACCCAGCCCTCATATCCTTTTCCTTCTCAGGACTGCCTCTTCTTCCTTACCTTACCTCGACACAGCATCCCCAAAGATAATTGTTTTCCTCAGGACCTCCTGTGTGTAGTTTTTGTAAAAAATATTGTTTTATATTTTTCTAAATGTTCTGTGTATTGGGAAATTCGGACAATTTCTGTTTGAAATAAGTTTAATATAAAATGATGTACTAAAAGATCTGATTGGAGGATGCAATTCATGGGATGAAGATTGACGCTGGAAGTGTCTGGCAAACTATCTTTATTGATACCCATTCCCTTTGAACGATCAGTTAGTACCAAAATACAATGCTGACTCAAAACACATATTATATACTTATCTTATAGCACGATTAACCCAGAATGCAACGTCACAATGTTTGGTCAGAATATTTGCATTTCGTATCTTTTTTCTTCCCACATTCTAAATTCGTAGGCATTCTTAGATAAGAATTCTGAGAAGTTAAGTGCGTAAAAGAAGTGAAAATATGAGAAACGTAAAGTGGGATGACTGCTCAATTTGGGTCTATAAAACTTATTTTTTTATTTATTATGTGCATCTATATAAAAAGGTTTACATATGTTTTGTTTTGGCCTTGCTTGTCTCACTAGGAAATCCTGTGTCGAGACAGACTAGTTTACAAATATTTTATAAATATTAAATAAAGAACATCTTTCAATAAAGCAAAAATATTTGACAAAATTTTTCAGGTTGGTAAGTAATGGTAACAATAATGAGATAGATGATTATATTTGGGTAAGGTGGCTAATTATTGCACGACCTTTTTGAAGATCCATTGTTTGATAAGGATTTTGTATTTGTTAATATTATTCGATTGTCTTGTTTTGTCAGGTAGGTTATTGTATATTTTAGGCGCAATGTATTTGAAATTTCTTTGACCAAATATTGTGTTTGTTTTAGGTGTTTGTAAGAGTTTTTGGATTTGTGCCGCGTGTTTACAATATTTTGGGTATTTTCATAAAATGTATTTGTTTTATTTTTAATCAGATGAGTTAAGATTGTTTTTGTGTAAATTTGTCGAATATCTAATACAGGGAATATGTTGAATATATCTACAGTACTTTTTATTATGGGAACTTTAAGAATAACTTTCATAATTAATTTTTGTGCCTTCGATAATGAATCTATAACTGATAGTGTTGCACCTCTGATATTCATTGATTGTTTATGAAAACGCTTGAGACGGATAATTTAATGTGGTATTTATTGAACTTGCATAATCTATTAAAAAAACATTCCTGTGTTTGGAGAGTCAAAAAAACATGGTGAATAAAGTCACCTTTCCGAAAGGGGCGACCTTATTTGGTTAAACCATGATTTGCTTTTATTTTTTTACATTAAATCCACACAGGAGGCCCAGAGAAAAATAATTTCCCTCCGGGACTGTGGCATCTTTGGGGATGCTGTGTGAAGAGTCTTTTTGTGGAAAGGAAGGAATGTACTTGGGTCTAAAAAGAACCATGTTGTAGGAAAAGGGGAACACAGAGGGAGGCATATCGTTCCAGAGACAAGCATTTGAACTCAAGAACGAGTCTTAAAATCGACGCGTTTTCAAAACCACTTACGGTTTTCCTATTTGTGTTAATAAGTTAACAGAATTGTGTAAAAGAAAAACGATTATTTTGTAATATAATAAGACAGGATGTTCATAAAACAAATTAAATTCATTCCAGATTTATATGAACAACAGACAAGTTACTCAGGACACCATTTCATGGATATAAACGTCGGAAAAACACCCTTTTATGGACTTTTTTCAGCTCGCAATTGGAAAGGTCCACTTTTGATAACATGTTATTGAAATTATTTCATGATCCGTAGAAGCAATTAAAGTTTCTTAGTGAATAGGACAGAAGAGTGTATGGAGCGTGCAGTTAAATTTAATCTTGTTTGGCAATTCCAAACATTGAATATTATCGTTAACTAATTAATACAGGAATAATGCATCCATGCTATGATCCGACGAATCAATCTTAAAATTCCTCATAAGTGTATGCAGTAGTACTGGGCGTTGACGATAATTCTATCCAACGCCAACGTCGTTATCGTTGGCAATTTTCAACTGTTGAAAATAGCTGTTGAAAATAACGTCGACGTTGACGCAACTATAATAGGAGATCGACACGATACTAACAAAAAATATATCAAAATCGTATTAAGGAATCCCTTTTAACGGGTGGTTCCCCGAATCATTGATGTATTATTAATTATTATTATCTCTATGCCCCACGCGATACACACGTAATAATAAACCTATAATAACGTTGAAAGTTGAAACTGTTGGAAGACGTTGGTTTCGGTGTTGAAAATATTATCCTGTTGAAGATATATTTTGCTTGTCACTGATAAATTCGCTTGTTGCTTGGCGCTACGTATCGGCCGTATTGGACGGGAAAATAAAATAAAACGTGCAGTAGGTATGTACATTACCAAAAGACCTTGTGTAATTGGGTATAATATTGTTCACGAAGTGTGATCTCTTGACCCTTTTGACCTTAATCATTCCAACACCGTTGAAAACAATAGGTACATAACATTGAAAATTATCAATAGGTTATTTTTTTGCTTGTCGTTGATAGATTTGTTTGTTCCATGGCGCTGAGTATCGGCCGTATTGGATGGGAAAATAAAAAAAAACGTACAGTAGGTACGTACATAACCAAAAGACCATTTAAAATATCGAGTAATGTTGTTCACGAAGTACAAACTCTTAACCCTTTTTATTTATTAGGCAGTTGAATCGTTGACTGCGTTGAATAATATTCGCATGTAGGTATTATATTTCAACTGTTGGCGCTAATTATTTTCAACAGCGTTGGACGTTGAAATAATATAACTATTGTTTCCAACGGCTAGTTATATTTTAATACAGTACTAGTATGCAGTGTGGCCCCACAAGCACAATCAAAACCTGCACCGACACACCTAGCAATTCTTGCAGCGCCAACACTGTGACGAGTCCCAAAGTCTTAGATTGGCGGTGAATCGTGATTCATTATTCGCCAATAGTATCGCCGCCAACCCGTTTGACCGTGAAGTGTTGCCCGCTGAACTGTGTGGGAACGAACCGGCGAACTTAGATATTTCTAAATTGCCATCCTCGGGCCGCATGCATTGCAAGCTGAATGTTGGGTGCATCTCGGGTGGCGATTGGCGACCCGTAGATAATTATATAGGCGCACCGCTGATAGCTCTCTTGTAACTTCTCCCTCTTTTTCGTGTGGAAAGAGAGGTTGATTAGTTAGTAGTACGGTAACTGAGCTTCATGGTTCGTGATTAATTCAATTGGTAACTTCAACGCGTTGGTATTTAGTTGGAATGCATTCGATGTTTTGCGTCCAATCAAAAGGATGTAGGAATACTAGGAATATCTACAAAAGAGCATTTTTCTGTGACATGTATCATAAAAGTTCAGTAGTATATAGAGGGGGCTCTAGGGGTCCAGAAGTGGAAGGTTATTAAAAAAATGATATTATGATACAATATCAAATTAAATACGATAATATTCATTTATAATTACCTCACGAGTTTGAGAGTCAAATTAAATTTAATATGGCAAATTATTTAATGCGTCAAGCCTACAATATGCAAAATCAACCAACGTTTATCAAACCATCTCTTTCAGACGCATAATATTCATAATGCTTTCTCTCGCTCACGGCCATGACCCAAACTGTCTTCACAATCCGAAAACATTCCTTCTAGGCGATATAGTGCTATCTCGTTTATCGTATGGCACGTAAACAGACAGAAGACTTTGGGACACTTGAAAAATTGAACGAGCCTATTATAGTGCGCGGGAAAGGAAGTTTCCATTTGACGTTAGATGTTACTGCTTGCCGCTGCCAGCTATCTCGCGGTGCATTTCAAATGGGTACATTGGAATAATATCAGTTGTTTTGTTTAGCATAATATTTCAATGTTTTACTGTCATCTTATAATTTTGGGAGGTTTTTGACCAATTGACCTGAAGGAAGAATCGCCACTGGTAGTATATGCTGTCAATAACGCCCTGGTGAATGGTAGTCTAAGTCTGAACCAAAAGTTGCTTGAAAGTGTACCTGTCATACGTGTTTTGGGTCGTTTTTTATTTATAATTTACTAGATTCTTATTTTCCATGATGAATCATCCAATCAATCAACCAGACCGGACAACTCAGAATCATGCAACTTCAACACCTCCTTTGAAAAGTCAGTGCAAACAGTGACCTAATATTTAAAATAATGAGAGTATTTGATGTTCGACAGATCTATGTAAAAACTATCCTCACACATCTCTTTAAAAACAAACATGTGCTTTACAAAAAAAAAAAAACTTAAGATTTACACGTAATTCCAACAGAGACATATTGCAAGTTCCAGGGCTCTCTTCCACCTTTGGTCAACGAAGCTTTAGATACTTTGCCATGAAAATATTCAACGTTCTCCCAGAAAACATCAAACTGAGTCAAACACAGAAAGAGTTTAAAAAATATGTTAAAATTTGGATGTATTCTAATGATTGAGCCTATACTGATGCTCTCAACAAAACGCCCTGTCATTGACAGTTGTTATTGTAGTAATAACCTTGCAGTTTTTTTATTGTGTGTATAAAAACAATAATGTAATCTAATATTTTTGCTGTATAGAAACCTACATTATACATTTATAAAAAACCATAGATAAAATTGTGAGAAACAATTTACAAAAAATTCTGCCTCAATTCAGGTTCACCTAGTGAGGCAGACTATGCACAACTAAAAATATTGTATAATTATGCTACTTCTGTGTAACCGATCTTACATTACTTTCTACTCGTTAATTTTTTTGTACTGATGTAATCTATTTGTAATCTACATTGAACATGTACTTTTTAGTTATAATGTTGCCAATTTCATTGAATAGAGATATATTATTATTATTATTATTATTTAAAGCGTTGAAAAAAATATATAAAAAATTGATTAAATAGGTTACGTTAGGTCAGGTTATGGGCTATTTTAATTTTTTTTTGTCCATAACTTACAAATCAAGCCTGTAAAAACTACTTTGAAGTGCAAAATCTCCGACATTCAAACTCCTTTTCGGATAAGGGTTTAATGGATAGTGTGGCAAATAAAGTTCTTTGGAAAATGATCGGAAAATATTTTAATACTACTAGTGCCTGAAATTTACAAAATAAAGTAAAGCACGCTGTTTGGCGATGTTTTTTTGTGCATAAATCTGGGGGCTGGTGTTATGCGGGAATTTCAACCTTATCGCCATTTACATAAGGAGAATTATTGTTAGTGGCCTGATTCCGAATAAGCATGATGGATTTTTTTCAATGATGCACATTTAAAAAAAATGCAGTTCACACGCGGTAGAAGTGAAACCTTAAGAAAACCAAAGTAGACAATAGTTGGGAGGCTACGAAGCACCGCACAAAGAGGAGACCGATAGGCTACGAAACACCGCACAAACAGCAGACCGATTAGTTTTTCCCATTCTCTCGCCAAATCCTGTATATGTATGCGTTTGTCTCTTTTTAGTGTCGATTTTTGTTTCATCGAGTTTTAAATAACTACAGTGCTTAAGAAGTTATCACTCCAAAAAGGCAAGTCGCTAAGACTGTAATAAAGCAGAAATTAACACCTTGACACTACGTCTAGCATAATCTGCAGTCACATGCAAAATCTACTTTTGAATTCATCCGGAGAAAGCATTGCCAGTGGCAAGTAATATCAAAATATTGTTCAAGAAGTTCAGGAGGTTTGAAAGTTGTTTTTGTGATTGTTCAGTAATTGGAGCTGAGATACCAAAAAGCACCAAGTTCAAATCCCAACGGCAACTGATAACCCTTTTGTCATTTGCTTTTCTAATAGATATACACGGCCTAATTCTCATTCTAATGTTTATAAATAGATAGGAACTGTTCCAATATTTGATAATCATTAGTTACATAAATTCAATACATCAAGGTCCGATGTAGATAAACCATAATCTCAATCATTGAATTACGGAGACACTAAGTAAGAATTTTTATTATGATAATGATATGCTAATTTACAATTAAAAATCAATACATGATAAAAGATGAAAACACGATATAATTATGAGAAATTACTTAAGATGCGTAATTCATTAATAACAATTAAAATTAATTAAATAATTCTATATTTATTTTTAAGAATGTACATACATTCCTAAAAGATATTGCATAAGAATTATAACTGACTCTAAAAATCATTCAATTACTATGTGAAATACTAATATTTAGAAGTACCCGGCTTCTCCCGAGTTGCAAATTACATTTTTCGAAAGCTTCTTATTAGACACTTTCTTGACTGGCTAAGTCCTCCATCACAGCATAGTACAAGTAATATCTTTCGATTTTAAAGATGGTAGTAGGGAATTTTAGCATATATCGTCAGGTTATTCTTTAAAAAAATCTCTGTAAAAAAATTAAATAATTTCACAACGCAACAAGGATGAAAATGAAAGAACAATTTGAAACTATGTATTAACTATCACATACCCGTGCAAATCACGGGATATTATGTTATAATTATAGTTAGTTAGGATACAATGCATTCTTGAAAACGAAAAAAACAGACCTTTGAAAATTCACCAAAAACTTAATTTTATGAAAGATTTTTCCCAAGAAGTTTAAACGACAGGAAAACACTTTATTTTCAATTGTAGAATAAAAAATTTTTTTTGGAAAAAATGTTATATTATAGGAAGGTATCTACCTACTTTATTGCTCGTCTGAATTCTTGACATATCCAGTTTTAAACGAACAATTCAGTTCAACATATTAATTTTGAAAATAATAGTAATAAAATAATTTTCAGTTAAAATACTTGTACATAGAAATACGATAAAATACTGGTGCTTTACAACTATCGGAATTCTTGATACATTCAGTTCCAATTTTGAAAATGACACTTAAATTGATACCAAAATCGAGTTCATTGAACCAGAGTTAATCTAATCACAAATAGACACACAATCAAAGTGGCATTTTTTGGAAGAATGAATTATTCATTTTATTATCAAAATATGTTCCGAAGAAAAAAAGGGTTTTTAATTAAACTGTTATTGATTAAATTAAATTAAATGGTTATTGATCAAATTAAATCAAACTGTTATTGATTAAATAAATTTAAACTGTTATTGATTAAATTGAATTAAATTGTTATTGATTAAATTAAATTAAACTGTTATTGATAAATGAAACAATTTAACTTTGTTTGAACCACTTATATATTTGAGTAAAGCCGACCGGTTTCGGAACGACCGTTCCTTCTTCAGGGCAAAGGTATACTGATTTGACAGCTATGAAATATGGATGGGAACAATGTATTATTATAGTAAGGGTGGTGCGGTTGCTAGGTATTAATGAAGAGTCAATGGGTAGGGGAACATATCCATGATTGGGCTATAAGACAATATTTTTTGTTTGTTGATAACAGATTCATTATTTTAAAAATGTTATTGATTAAATTAAATTAAACTGATGAATAATGAAATATAGTAACTATCTTCGTATAAGTATCTATAGTCTGTAAAATAAGAGTAGAAAATATAAAAACTGGTACTACTAAATTTGTAGACTGGCAACACCAATTTAACTGTCAAATATTTTTTTGAAGTGCAATGACACTGAATGTATAGAACACAGTAAACCACATTTTAAAAAACATTTTTTCTTCATGACATAAATTTGATTAAAAGGTGATTTATAAAGCGATTGGCTTTAATTTAATTTAACGTAAATTTGAATTTAACAACAGAAAGGAAGAATCACTAATGGTAACATGAGACATGATCTAAACCCAGGCAACGCTAGGTACTTTATCTAGTATTAAATAAATGTGAGCAATTTCTAAACTGTGCTTTATATTTTATTAAATTATAGTTATTCTTCATTATTTTAACACAAAATTGCAAAGGTATAATAATAATATACCTATATGCAATTCTAATTTTGAGATCGGCAGTTATCTATACTGCAATGAAAAAATATTTTTTCCACTATTATGCCTTTTTAATTTTGTATAAAAGTGTATAACCTGCTAAATAATAAAATAGATAGTCCTGAATTGCTATCCACTATTGGTTTAAATGTCCCAATGGGGCGTACCAGGCACACTTCTCTTTTTCATATAGAATCCAAAAACACTAATGCAGCGAGTAACTCACCAATTACTCGCGCAATCATAACTTATACCTACCATGAAAAATTACTACACTTAGACATTTTTCATGATTCCTTGCAAACATACAAAACTAATTTATTAAATTTCTTGGCGTGATATAATTGTTTTAAAATTACTTACACTTAACTTTTCTTTAAACTTTAATCAGTCAATTACAATTAGTGAGCATATAATTCTTGATTTTAAAATGTCTCCTTATCTCCCCCCCCCCCTTTTTTTCTTCCTTTTTATTATTATTTCTTCATTCATTCAATAATTAAGTTTTAAGACCGGTTCATATCTCAGGCGTAATTACCAAATGACATTCTATGGACTTACGTAATGGGTACATAACCATGTAATATTTAATTTAACATACCTTATAATCTGTATTATAATGTACCGTGTATGTATTAATAAACAAATAAAATAAAATAAAATAAAATAAAATAAAAATAAAAATGTAGGTTACACAGCTTTACTTTAACACCATGAGTTATGTGTTTAGTATTGCCATTTGATCAACAGTGGCGCCCTCATATATTTTCTACTCTTATTTGACAAACTGTACTAACTGCTTAACATTACAATTTTAAAAATTTCATATAAACGATTTTATGTGTCACGTCAGAAAGTCGTACTAAAATTCCTGTCTTCGGAGATTGTCCGTAACTTTACTCCCGAGAATGTAAATAATATTATTAGAGACATTATACTTACCAAGCCGCCTGTTCAGGTTCAGTGTGTCGGTGACTGGATACCTCTCTCACCGGGTTCAGATGTTTCACAAAACTTCCCTTTTTTACATTTAACCCGTCAGGCCTATTTGTTCGGTTTTCGGAACAACTCATATAGGTCATATCTCCCTTACTATCGTGGTTTTTTTTTTTTTTTTTTTTTATTAGAAGAAAAAAGTTATAAAATATTACAGGAAATCAAAATAAAATAAGATATTACAAAAAAGAAAAGTCCCAATAAACTACTTTTAAGTAGTTTGTCAATGGGTGCTTTTACTTTGAAGTTTTTTTTTTTTTTTTTTTTTTTTTTTTTTTTTTTTTTTTTTTTTTTTTTTTTAAATAAAACTTATAATGCAGTTAGACATTTTTTGTGTTACGAGTACTACAAGAATGTTAATACAAACTTTTTCTTTCGGCGAGCCAATTTTTCAATATAATATTTGTTCTTACATTATTTGTTAAATAGGAACTAAATGGTGTTATAAAGAGAAAATAAAACGCTTTATATTCAAATCTAAAAATTAACCTCAAAATTCTTAAAATGTAAACCTTCAACTTCAAGAATCCAAAGTTTACTACCGCAATTTGAAAAAAAAAACGAAAATTTGAGAATATTTTATTAATTATTTTTATTTTAATGAAAAGACAAATAACTTTTTTTACATAATTTTTATTAAAATAAATAATAATAATTTTCATTAAATTAAATAATGCCATCACAAAGTGAAAACCTTTCCGAAGAAGTTTTCTTCGAAAAATTAATTATTTTTACATGAAACTACAAAAAAGTGAGTTAACTGTAACGTTTATAATACGTTTGTGAATTTTCACAAAAACAGCGCTATACAAATCATCCAAATATTATTATTATGATTAACTAGCAGACCCGGTCACACTTTGCTGTGGCTAACGAAACACAACGCTATCTACTGACAACGCCATTAAACCCAACCTTTATAACCAACGCCACCTCTTAATTTGCAAACATCAAATCCACATCACCCGTTTACCAGCCCGCTCCTTATATATATTATATATTTCAACAAATTACACAAAACCTTGACAAATTATACACCAAAACCTTCTTCGTGAATCACTCTATCTACTGGTGAAAACCGTATGAAAATCCGTTGCGTAGTTTAAAATATCTAAGCGTGCAGACAGCGGGAGCGACTTTGCTTTATACAATGTAAAGATTTTCCTAATAAATTATGTATGCATTTTTTTTTCAATATCTTTTTTTTTTTACATTAATACCGCACAAGGAGCCGGTGAGACTATGGCATCCCCAATTGGGGTATGTTGTGAGGCTGAAGGTAGTGGGGAGGGAAGGAGATAGGGAAGAGGAAGCTGGGGAAGTACCTGGCTATTCAGATCTGGTCACCAAACACGGCGAAAGCCACTTCAGGCAACGTTTCAATTCTGAATGGTGGTCTTAAAGCACCAAGCAAGCTACTGAGAGTAGCTTCCACTCTGGAACGTGCCGCAAATATACTACATATTATTTTAAATGAATAAATTGTGAAATATACAAATTAATCATCTAAAATTTATTTGCCACGCCGGGATTCGACCCAGCGACCTTCGGAATGCGAGTCAAGCGCCTTAGCGCTGCACTACGCCGGCCGTTGTAGTGCAGCGGTAAAGCGTCATATCTGTAACTATGATACGTTTTAAGATTTTCACGGCCAAAAGTATTTTCGTTATTTGTTTTTGGGGTGTGCCGAGTTGCGCTGTATCTTTAGTTAGAAAAAAACGTAAAAGGAGCCACTTTTAAAACTTTTTATGTTTGCATGCAAATTTTTTTATTTTTTATTTTAATTTTAATTTTTTAATTTTTTTTATTTAATATAGATATATAGTACAGTGGTTTTATATAAATTACATATCGGTACACAAATTATTTAAAATTGCAATCTCACCAAAGAAGAAACTAGTTCTTGTGCTTGATGAGCGAGTTACACTAATTATAACAGAAATAGAATAACATTATGCAAAAGGTAAGTATATAATGGGAACAATTGAAACTTTTGGATTATCTATAAGTGTAGGTGTACATACAAAGGATACGGTTACATACTAAAATATTATGCACTTAAAATTATGATTATTAATTATATGATTATTTCAAAATAAATTATAAAATTTGAAAGCTTATTTCATCACTTTTTCAAAACAGTTTTTAGTTCGCAGGTACACTCAAAAACATTACTTTTATTTCAATTTTATCGCTTACTACCAGCACTGATACTATCTTCAATTCCTTCAACGTTATGGACATAAAACAGCTCTACTCAAGATCCATATTACTTAATTTACACAAAAACAACAAAACACCATACAAAGCTACACAAACAATACACAATACCCGAGCCAAAAACAACGAACTTCTCCAAACTCCTTTTTTCAAAACCACCTTCGGGCAAAGACACTCTAAATACATAGCTTGCAAACTATACAATACACTACCAACTACGATCAGACAAAGTGACTCCTTTACAAAATTCAAACAAGATATTAAAAAATGGATTATAAGTATTGGACGCCACACTATCACACATAGACAGAAATAACTATTCACATACAACCTAACCCATATAAAACAAACGAAAATAATGGAATCCTGTCAAATTTAACCTATAAATAGACTAGGCAGAATTTATTTCATTACTCCATCTCCAACATTTATAAAATAACTCTCTTTAAAAGATTTACCACCCTTCCAATCACCCTTCTGTTCTAATTCTATTCATAATATGTATTTTACCTGAAATATCCTTGTAACTACTATATTCATTTATATACCTGTACGCCTGTCTCGACACAGGTATACCCTAGTGAGACAGGCATACAAATAAAACCATTGTAAATATATTTTATTATAGATAAATAAATAAATAAATATTGCAAAACGGAAATATTTTGACCCTCTCTTACAAAACACGGTCGAAGCCTGAGGGGTTAAAGATTGCGATTTCAGCGGTCAGTATTTTTTGCTGCACCTTTTTACCTAGTTTGCGTGTTAATGGCGCGAGCCACCTAACAAGACCCATTAGTTTTTTGTGCGTTGAACGATCTCGCATTTTTTAGATTGCAGGTATTCATTTCGTTAAATAATTCAATGTACCTGCATAATATTATGTTTCTAATATAATACCGCTTTGAGTATCTAATTTTAGGTGGACACTAGCAACCAATTTTTGTTAGGCTAGATTAGGTTAGGTTGATGCCTTAAAACAGAAAAATAATCATACAGCCCAAGAAGTTAGTGATTAAATTAAATTTAATTAAGCTGTTATTGATTAAATTAAATTAAACTATAATTGATTATATTAAATTAAATTAAACTGTTATTGATTAAATTATATTAAACTGTTGAATAATTAAACATAGTAACTATCGTAGTACAAGTATCTGCTAACTGCTAAACATTACAATTTTCAAAATGGCTAGGTTAGGTTAGGTTAATGCCTTACTTTCTGAGTTAGTTATTTTAGTTATCAATGAATAGTTTTGTAGTTAGTATCTGCATATCAGGTTTCAGTTTAGTATTATAATCCACTCAGAAAAATAATCATACAGCCCAAGCAAGTAACGAATACTAGTTTTGGTCATTATTTCACTAACTGCCTCACTTTAAGGCACAGATTATGGAAATTACATCTTGTTTTAACAATTAATACAGGAAAAAACTATTTATATGCACAAAATAGGTTGTTATTAGGTTCTTGGTTTGGGTAAACTTAGTAATTCATGCTTATTTAGATTGAAATGAAACTCACGCAATTTTTTTTGTTTTTGTTTTTTTTTAAGAAAAACAAACATTCACAGGTTACGAATAACGCAAATATGTTTGAAAATCTCCTACTACCACCATAGTTAGCTGAAAATGTTGCTTGTGTCGTGATGGAGGACTTAGCCAGCCGAGGAATCGAACACGCCACGCCCGGGTGGGACCCAAACGCGATGCCCACTCGGCTGGTCAAAATGCTAACCAATACAAAAATAAATTAAAATGTCAGCAACGGAATCGTTTTATACGGGAAATTTTAAACTTTGAATAAAAATGAAATTTCAATGCTTCTATTACCATTTATCCAAAAGTCATTAATTGTTTCTTGTAATTATCGTTGAAATGTAGTGTAATATTTAAATTTCTTATTTATCCTTTTGGACAAAGGACAAAAATTGTAAAATATTATTTCGGTCGTAATTGAAACACAAAATAAACAATGTAACTTACAAAAACAAATAAAAAACTGAATGTAAGACATTTCATTTTAAAAAATCTGGAAATTAAAGAATAACAGATCCATAAACACAACACAATTAACAGAAGCAATATACTAAGATTTACTATTTGTTTATTTTTATAGTAAGAGGATCAAATCGTCATGAATAATTTTAAACAATAACATTATAAAATATGAACCCCGGAACAGGTATAATATATAATGAGGTCTTTGAAAATTAACTCTTTTCTTAAAGTTTTCAATAAATACAATAAAAAATGAAAAAATCATTATTCACCAAGAAACGAAAAAATAATGTAAACAAAATTCGTACTCCCAAAGCGATCATAAAAGAGAAGCTTATGATTGGCCGAGAAACTGAAGGCTAAATCCCCAAAACCAAAATAAACGACGAAGTGTCCGTTCTCAGCCGCCATTCTTCTCCATCCTTGGGTTTTTTGCATGGCGGTCCGTAAAAAAATATCTTCACACGAAATCTCCCGAACTTTGAGAGTGGAGCCGAGCTTTTTGCGCGCCGATCGGCCATGAATGAAATGCAATATTCTTGGTCGGCGGGAACATCAGCATTAGCTCGGAACATGAGGCCCTTTGGAGAAATAATGCGATTCATCACGGCCGCAGAGCTAACACTAAATACATACTACATACAACCTACTCATTCTCATGCACATTGCTTTTTTATAGTCCCAGAACAAAGTGATGCGAGGAATTTGAATCATAAGTTTTATATGGGAATCTTTGACACTGAGGCGTTAACTAAATTGTGCAATAAAATTGTAATTGCCTTATCTGGTCCTATTATGTTCAAGCATTCTCAGTAAATAAAGTAAGGTACTCCCGGTACAATATTATGGTAATTATTGTTTGATTGTTTCTCCCACGAAGTCCGTCTGTCAAAATCAAAGTAAATTTTTTAAGAGAAATGTTCTTTGATGCAAAAAAAGCTATTACCCACAATATCGTGATTTTATCGGAAATCCGTAATTTTTCTTCTTATCACCTAAATCGTAAATATATGTCGTACTGTAATAATTAGTAGTGACCGACCGAAGGCAGAAAAACTGCCGAACCTTCGGCCGCACCGAAACTCAGCGTTCGTGAATTATCGCGTGTCGTTCGGATGACTTCGGGTGAGTTCGTGGCTCGTGTGTGACCCGCCATCATCAGCTGAGTTCGCCGGCCGGTCCGGTGTGATTGTGTTGTGAGTTTATTATAGTTTTTGTTTGTTTTATAGCAGTAATATCAAAAAATAAATAATTATTTTTTCACATACTCGTACTTCAATTAATGTTTATATTTTTTATTTATTTCATTTAACATGTGTAATAAGAATTTTGTGATTGTAAACGCAATTAAAATTAAAGTACTCAATTAATGAGGTTCTTACTTTACTCGTATAATTTAAGTGTTGATTATTGATAAATTTTTGTTCCAAGAAGTAGTTAACATATTTTGTTAATTTTTATATATTTTTTTTGTTTGATAGCAATAAAATAAAAAAATCACATTCTTTAATTATTGTTTTTTTATTTCATTCAATATGTGTTAACTGTCTGTATAAGTGTAAAAAATAAGCAAAATTTCAGTAAACAATAGGTTTTTAACATGTCTAAACATACCGTGTCGAGACAGATACCGAAGATTCGGTTTCGGTAGAAAGTCCTGTTTCGGTCGGACACTAATAATTAACATACTTAGACACTTTTATTTAATATATTTTCAATTAGTTTTATACCTTGCTACATAGCAGTTCCTATGAGTTATAAATCTCATTTTGGGGTGGGGGATTTTATAATCCACACGTGAAAGGTAATACAATTTTACATATTTCAGGTAGGTACAAAAATAAACAAGATAGGAAATTAATACAAAGATAGCACACATATAAACAACACCAAGAAAACAGAACAACATTATCTTATAATACAATAATACCTAAACCTGCATATTATGAATAGCACAAACCGAGAGAAGGAATTTCCAAAGATAACAACATGAAGACTTTATAAAACAACAGTTTTGGGGTAATTTTCTCCTTTACATGATTAATAAAATTATGGAGATCTTGCGAGAGCTGGAAATCTGCAATCAGGCTCAAATATTTAGTGCTCATTTTATTTTCGAGACAGTTGTCACCAATTCGAATATTGAGGCTGATTTTTTTTTGTTGTCAAAAAGTATAGTGCGTCTTTTCTAGTTTATGCTCAACCAGCTTATGAGATGGGAAACATTAATATTCATCCCCGTTCGAAGCTCCGCAAGGTTCCATTTGTTATAAAAAAATACTGTGTCATCCGCATAAAGCTGTAGATTTCCTTTAATTCACTTTGTCATGCCATTAACATAGATTAGAAATAGCAACTATTTGCTAAAAACTAGATAATACATACGAGTTTATCTCATATCAAATGATATACAATTGCTAACCACTTGAGAAAGATTATTTTAAATTATCCTAAGTCTGCAATTTTGGAAACATATTGGTACCTAATCGAATAAATCCTACATAATACGCTGATAACGACCGTAATGAGTGGTTTATAATTATAAATATAATACTAATCAATCGAAAATTTTGGCAGAAAACTGAACTAAATGTGCTTATTTTAATCACAAAACTGAAGATAGGCGCAGAATTATGTAAGTACTTAGCAAAATTATATTAAATTGATAAGAAGTCTATCTTTTATCCCAGCAGGCAGAACGACGGGACACCACCCAAATCTTACACTCTTTTCATTCATATTCATTACCTCGATCATATTTTCAGTTTTACCGACATTTGGCATGACTTTGATGCAAGTACTTTTTAGATGCCGTTTCTTCCAGGGTCATCTCGATGTCTTCCATACGTTTCTTACTCCCTTTTTCGACCATGTCTAAAAATGTTCAAACATGTTCAAACCACGATAGCGTCCCTTCTTAATATTGTTCATAATATCAGCCTATATGCAGCGACAGTCGGTTTCCTTCCTTCCTTTGCAAATTGCATGCTTAATATCATACATCAGGATGGGTATTAGAACTCCACCCCACTACCAACATCGCTAGCAACTCACTCACATCATTTCTGTTTCAAACCAAAAGTGAATTTCAAAATCCCTTAGACAAATCACTGCTTCTCAGAAGAGTGAAAAAAGTGCAAAAAATCGTATTAATTTATATGAACTTCATTTTTATTAATATAATAATAATGCGAATGGAGAAGTTATGTAATGCGGGCAACATAAATCAATTAGAATATATTGTGAAACACATTCCTTTTGAAACCGTTATAACATTTTTTTATATCAATGGGTCTAACCATAAATTTATTTAAATATTATTCAACATTGAAAACACATTCACGTGAGAATTGAATACACATAATGTATTTAATAATGTAGAATTTTCCGGCTTTAATCGTTTTCGCGTAGAAGTAATGACACGAATGTGCATAGCAACGCAATAAAATTGTCGACCCAGTTCTCTTATCTGTTAATGAATAACGTTCGCCACATAAAAGTACTCGAAGACGCCACCAGTGAAATCAAACTGATTAGAGGCCTACCTGTCATTTTAATCTGATAAAATTTATAGGAAGCTTAAAATATCATCTTTAGACACTTTTTATATTGACCTTATAAACTTCTGATGTAATGTTTACTTAAGATATCGATACCAATTCAATTGAATAAGGTTATATTATATGGTCGCGTCGGAAGGTGTAGAATTTGATGTTATAAGTGTTATTGCTATTGCTTTATCGTAAATTTAAGCTTAAATATGTAATATGGATAGGATTGCATACAGGAAGTACCATAGCGAGTAATATAGTTTTATTATTTTAACCCACACCCGATTTCACGCAGGCGCAACTTGAGTGAAAAACATTATGGCTTAAAAATATTGTATATATATTTAGGTCTACAACTAACGCTGATCTGAATTTGTACCTTTTATTGGTGACCGTACAACTCAACAAAGTGCAACTTCATCATTTTATTTTTTATTTTTTTCCTTGAGTGTTCTGTTATTTACATTGTTTATTATTTATCAAGGTTCATTTAAACTATTTGGTTTTACAATTTGAGCTATTGATTTTACTTTTTCATGCATGTTGGGATAGGTGATGGGTCATGCAAATGTGGGATGTGGAGAGGGGTTAGTGGGTAAATAGGGTTAGTATGTCTGTCTAACATGGGCTATCAACTGCTCCAACATTTGTTTAACGGCGTGAGGGAACCATGTAAAACCTCAGCCGGAGCAGTATTGTGTATCTGAAAGAAATGGGGATGTTCTGTTAAGGTGGTCATTGCTTTCCCTCTTATCGGAACCATTTGTAGGAAAGGTAGTGTTCTTTAGCGTTCTAGCGTTCTCACGTATCGTTATAGATTGATCGGATAGCTAAGCTTTAATCGTGCTTGATATGATTTAAAGTTAATGTAATTTCCTTTAATAATTATTAATTTTGTTCCTTAATTTTACTTATGATGTTTTTTGCGAACTTTATGAAGATTTTTCGGAGAGGTATAATTTGTATGACATCAGAGATGTCAGTCAAATTTATATTTCTCCTCTGGCATTCTTTGGTTATTTGCCATCTTTCCATCGTGAACATTGGGCAGTTTAACAACAGATGTTTCACTGTTTGGTCCGATAGTTTGTCACAAGGGCAAGCCGGACTATCTTTAAGCTTGAATCTGTGAAGGTAGGATAGGGTCGCTCCATGACCGGTAAGGATTTGCGTGAGTTCGAAAGTTGGAGTTGTCTTTTTTCCAAACTCTTTGGCTTCTATTATACTCCTGAAAAATAGCCGTGTTCCTTTACCTGTGTCAGAGTTTTTTCATAACTTCATCATTCCTTTCAAAAGTCATTAAATGCAATAAAAACAAAAACAAAAAAATTGGTTAAATAGGTTACATCAGGTTAGGTTATGGGCAATAAAAAAAAATCATCACCTTTAATGACTTTTCAAAGGGGTATTGGAATTTGGAATGCCACTCCGTGGAGTTGTCATGGAAACCGTATGATTATGTACAATTATACGTAGAATTATTAAATCGTCAGATAAAAACGATTAAAATCACATCATTGGCGCTGTAATTCAATATTTTAATTTATTATTATTATTTATTTTTATTATAACAGCAAACATGTCACGAAATGAGGGTCCGAAGTTGGAAAAATCCCGTTCAACGAAAAACTTCGACAATTAGTAGGTACGCCTTATAAATCAGGGTACTTTATGTATAATTGTTTAAATGCACAATGTCTTATTTATTTTCTATGGGCTTTCCGTTAAATTATATAAGTAAATACTGTTGCAAATCCCAGTTCTATAATATTAAAAATAATTTCTGTTGATACCTTGAAAACTTTCTTCGATTTACCAATATCTAATACCGATACTCATTTGAAAAAAAAACAGAACTTTGCAAAGCAGGGTACATTTTTCAATCGGAAATTTTAGAATCAAAACTTTGTCTGGTATTCCCATAAGCATTTAAAAAAATATCAACAACTTTGTTGTATGTGGATGCCTAACTGTTTCAATTAGAAAATAAATACTTTTTGCTTCTATTAAAAGCAGAAAACAAAAAGTTAAAAAAAATTATAAAACATACTTCAATTTATTCATATCGTAAAAAAAATATAAAATGAAATGGTATCATAGTAACAAAACTTTGTAATCAAATCAGATCTGTTTATTATTATTTAATGTATTATTTAAACGCCCAAGGGGACTTTTAATACTTATGGTATAATTATTTGAGGGCAACTGGAGCTATCATGAAGTAAATTTAGCTATTATAAATTGTAGTAACAATAAATGATGTAGAAGAATGATAGGTATGTTTACTTTAGTAATTATTTAACAGGTAGGTATACTATTGTAGCCTTCTTGAAACTACATTCCAGAATCTAAATGAATAAATAAATGTTAAGAAATAAACAAACTAACGATAGAAAACCTAGGCATGTAATTAGTCAGATACTCGTACCTATTGTTAAATCACCGAACACGCATTCCTTACATGATATTATATGTAACTGAATTAAACGTCTCTTATCTCGTACTCGAAGAAATTCTCACACAAACGCAATAGATCTATACATATTATAAATAAGTAATATGAATGACTCCAGTAAAGAATTCTTCGCGTTTTACATATTCACTTTCTAGCCATTCTTCTGGAGTTCTTGAGTTCTACTTAAATAAAATGTCCTGATGAATCAGGCTCCATCAATCCTCTGGTCAATTCAAGGTTCTGGCCTGCGCTGCATGGAGAATCGTGGGCACAAAGAACAGTCCAACTCATCGATGATATTCTGCTTCTCCTGCTCTCCGAGTTGTCAGCTTCCTCAGCGAGGATACTTTGTAGGCAGAGAGATGATAGCCTATTTTGGATTTTTGGATGCCTAGCTCTTCCAGAATAGATAGATCAGTACATGAAATTCTCGACTTATCGTGTTAGATAATAAGATGGAAGCGTCTTTTGTAATCGTCATTCGTGAATGTAAAAGCAAATTCATTGTTTTTTATGTATATATTTGTGTAAGTGTTGTGGCGGCGATTATGTTCGCTTAGCAACACATAAAGACTGGCGCTTGGGTTTTAATCAAATACCAGATTAAACAATTATAATTATTGACTTGGTTGCCAGTGCACATTTCACACTTTTCTAAAAATAAATTGCATGTGTTGTAATAATGTGTACATACTGATGTCTTGAAAAAATATTTATTAATTATTTATTTATGAAGCTTCTTATTTCTCACTGACGTAATCAGACTAAAATAGCATGGCAATCTGGAAAAAAATTGTGGTTTGAAAATATTTAAAAAAAAAACATCGCATCAAAAAAAAAATTTCCACCAGCGTCCTTGGGGTTAATTTTTTTTTACAAAAATGGCACTGTAAAATTAATATTGAAATGCCTTCAGCGTTATCGTAGAAGGCCACGTGTTTGGAGTGATGTCAATATTCGAATTTCGAACATTATAAATTAAATACTTACTAGATAAATGATAACGTTTTTATCAAGTACATAGGTAGGTACCTACTTTTAGTTAATTACTTAGATACATTTTTTTCATTTCTTTGTATAAGACAGGCATGATGCCCAAATATTTACATTTATTTTTATGTTTTTTACGTGAATACCTCACAAGAGTCCCTGTTTCTCCCGTCTGGAGCCAGTGAGACTATGGCATCCCCGATTGGGGTATGTTGTGAGGCTGAAGGTAGTGGGGAGGGGAAGGAGATAATGAAGAGGAAGGTAGGGATGTACCTGGCTATTCAGATCTGGTCACCAAACACGGCTAAAGCCATTTCAAGCAACGTTGGTGTTCTTCCCCCAGGGCGATATTGAGAGTATACTCCACTCTGGAACGTGCCGCAAATACTATATGTTATATATTATTTAAAAAAAAAATAATAACACAAATAAATCAAATAAAATTTATTGGCGCACGCCGGGATTCGATCCTATAAACAAAAAAAACGAGTGTGCTTAAGACCATACGACTGAAGTAAAACTTACTATAGTCTAACAGAAACTAAATGAACGGTCAAAGTCCAAAGTCAGTAATAAAACGTACAGGTAAAGCAACACGAGAAGGTTCACGAATAAAAAATAATTTTACTAAACAAAATGTTTTTATTATCTTCGGGACTGAATTTAAGGATTGAATAAAAATGCGTAGGTGTTTAAAAATACCAACAAGGTGTCCGGTAACTCATATTACATACATATTTCACGCCTCGCCCGATCACATTTTTCGTAACGCTCTCGTCACGCATTCACCAGCTTACTCCCCAAGTCAAGCGTGCGTAAAGAAGTTTTACTTCAAAACATATTGGTTAGGGGGCCGGAACGCTTTTGGTTTTCCATCGGCCACGGAAAACGAAAACACTGTGGCCCTGCCCCAATGTTTTTATTATTGTCGGAAAACGACATTTTTATTGTTGAAAACGTTTTGCCGCGGGAGACGCGCCAACTCTATCTAAACAAACAGGTTCTACGTGTAGATAAAGAGATGTAATCTTGTAAGTATCAATGGCTTAGTACACAAACGCGATAAAAGATTTTTGGCGTTAATGAATCAAATGCTATTTTTGATGTGTAGTGTTAATGCAATCAATGAAGCCCACGGACTACAAACATTCATGAGTGATAAGCTATTAACAACATTTTTCCTTGGTGTACAAATAATGCGATAATTTTATTAACCATAGATGATGTTAATTATTATTATTTTTTTTTAAATTTATAAACTAACGTTTAGACAAGATTTTTATGCATAGCACAAAGGGTAACAATTATTACAAGCAATTATCTACCGTTGGCGGCAAGTATCTTTTCTCGGAAGATTTTTCAATGTAAATGAGTGTTTCAGGCTGACAATTATTGCTTGTAATAATTGTTACCCTTTGTGCTATGCATAGATGATGCGTTCGGTTCACAAGAGGCAGTCTCGAGAGGCAGTTCACAAGAGTTAGCCTCCCAAAAACTGGGCGTACTGTACAGGGCCCGCAGATACTTTAATAGTACACAACTGCTAACCCTGTATAAACCACAAGTGCGTCCCACGGTTGAAGTTGGCAGCCACCTCTGGTCTGGAGCTCCAAAATACCTGAAAAATACCCTCGACTCTGTGCAGAAACGGGCGGTCCGTTTGATAGATTCTCCCATCTTAACAGACGGATTGCAATCTTTAGAGCACAGGCGTCGGGTGGGAATGCTATCCTTGTTCTACCGGTATTACAATGGAAGATGTTCCGAGGAACTAGCATCATTGATCCCTTCGGCACCGGTGCATAGTCAGGAAACACGCCAAACGCGTGCCCAACATTTGTAAACAGTTGACATTTGTCATATGAGAACAGGTCGTTTCTTCGACTCGTTCTTGTGTTCAACAGCTCGGCTGTGGAATAATTTGCCGGCCTCTGTGTTTCCTCCTTCCTACAACATGGGTCTCTTTAAGACCAATGTTCATTCCTTCCTCTCCTCAAAAAGACCCTCCACACAGCATCCCAGTAGACATAGGCACTGAGGGAAATTATTTTCCTCAGGGCCTCCTGTGTGGAGTTAATGTAAAAAAAATCCAATATATTTTTGTAAATATTCGCCTTTTATCAAATCTTTTTTTTTGAAATTTTACTAGATGGATTTATTTGAGTAAATTTGGGGTGAATGTTTAGAAAAAATGGCAGCTCAGATTGTGCCTGCTGGAATACCCTAAAATCTACCTGACTTGGTTATCCCATTTCGGGATAAAAACGATATAAAATAATTATTTATTTTATTTTATTTATTTATTTATTTTATTTTATTTAAACGCCCATAGGGCTTTTACATAGAATGCAGTACATTTTTTTAATTACAGTGTAAATAATGGGTTTACAAAATACAATACACAATACAAGTAACATAATATTTGTTAAAAACAAAATATAGGTTAGAAAAAATATAAGGGTTAAAAAAAAAATTAAATTTAGGTTACATAAAATATAAGCGTTAGCAAAATACAGGTAACATAAAACATAAGAAACTAAATATAGTCCATAAAATAATAGTAGTTGACATAAAGTAGGTAATGTTTAAAATTGTTGTTTTCATTAGTTTATGGGATAGGTAGAAATAAATAGTTGGCACATATGGCGTTTGAAGTTTGCTAAGTTAAAATTATTGTCAAATACATCCAGATTGTTTAAGTATTTGTTACCAAGACTATGCAAACGTTGTATTGGAGAATGTAAATCATAGTTCGAATGAGATGTACGTACATAAAATGTCAATGTTTGTCTAGTTGTTCGTGTAGGTACATGTAGATTTATTAATTGCAGGAGTTCACAACTGTCGAATTTAGAGTTTAATAATTTTAATAAAAAAGTTAGGTCGTTTATTTTTCGTCGGTTTTCTAATGTTGGAATATTTAAAGTATTCATTAACGACGGGTAATTTATGTGCTCTAAAGGGATGTGAAGTTTAAAATTTACAAAACGTAGAAATTTTCTTTGAATTCTTTCAATAGTATGAATATGAATTTTGTAGAAGGGCGACCAGACTATGGAGTTATATTCTATTAGCCTTCTAACAAGGGATGTATACAGTAGTTTAATGATTTGTAACGATTCAAAGTTTTGAATTGTTCTTAATACAAATTCTAAAGTTTTCATGCCCTTATTTGCAGTTTGTTGAATGTGAACCGTGAAGTCTAGTTTCTCATCCATTATTATGCCAAGATCCCGCATTTCCGATACTCTTTCTAAATTTATTTTATTTATTGAATAGTCGAAAAACAGTGATGTTAATGTAATGCCATTTATTGTTTTATTTTTTATTAACTCCACACAGGAGGCCCTGAGGAGAATAATTTCCCGCACTGCCTATGTAATCATAGGGGATGCTGTGTGTAGGGTTTTTTTAAGTAAAGAAAGAAGAGGAAGTTCTGGGAAGGAAATATGTATGAAGGGTGAGTAGGAATCTAAGGGGTTAGTGTGTCCAGGAGTAACGGACGTATGAATCCTTCGCCTTCTACTGCGGTGCAAGGCAATGGTCGAGGGATTCTGGCTGGAGAGGTCAAAAGACCTCCTCAAGCAGTCTCTCTCGTTCCGGCCCGCCACGCAGCAGTTAGGCAAACACCAGGCAAGTACCTTGACAAATCTCGCCCCTTGAGCCCGGGCGCCCCTGCTAAGTCACCAGGCGTAGCGAACTATGGCAGAGGTGTTAGTTATCCAATAAATTTTATAACAATAGAACGAATCGTTTGAAAATAAAGATATATTGATTAGTAATTTAACCCTTACCGGTATAGAACGAGTAGAAAGTAACCATCACGCTGATTCTCCGCAGGGGTAGGCAGAGAGGACATACCGAAACAACTTGGTCTGACACTCACTTTCCGCTCCATTCATGTTCACACACCGTCTCATAAGTTATTAAGTTATTGTGACTCTCGACATTATTCAAGTATTTGATTTATTTGATCGTGCCACGGCTCCCTAGCGTGGCCCCGACTTCTTCTACCATTCATATTCACATTCGCGTCATATAGTCTCCTTAGACTACTTTTTTCATTTATCTATTCTACCTGCCTGTCTTAGCATCCCTTTCTTAATATTACTTGTTTTAAAAATATATACATGGCATAAATATATAAATTACTCCCTTGATCTCTACTAAATATTTTTACATTAATAATAAATCAATAGAAGCCGGTTTTACTGTCTGTTTTATAATGTTATGCTGTTATAATATATATTATCTTGGCGTACGGACGATTAAAATTATTTATTGGAATGCAGAATAATTATTATAATTATATATTCAATTGATTCCGGGAACTACAACCTTAACGCCATTACTCAGATGCCTTTGAAGGATATCCTTAACGTTTTATCAGAAATCTCAGTACCTAGAAGAACCATACTTTAAATAAATATGATCTATGGATTATAAATACCAAGGCAGACAATTCATTCCTACTTACGGAATGAAAGAGGGTTTGCCCCAAACCCTGAACTTCCTAGAAAGGACAGTTACCGACGAAAAGACCGCCTTTTAAACGATAGGTTTTTCCACAAATCGATAACATTTGTTACATATAAATGAACAGTAAGTCCGAAGCATGAATAACGATATAAAATCTATTTCAATTTTCAAGTTTTTACGTGTGCACTGTGTGCAGTGCCGTTGGGAATATTGAAATATTATTTTTCATGTTTAGAACAAGTTGGTAAACCGCCTAAAGACATTTAATCAACAACTTGATCCTAAATTCGCAAGTAAAGCTATTGATTCTTCATTGACACCTTCAATACATTTCAATCACAATACTCGTACATTTTATAAGGCAAATATTCTAAGACATTCCGTTTTTTTTTTTTAATCGTATTTTTGAAACCCTGGGAATTTTTTGAAATTTTCAAAAATCAGCACCATAATCATTATACCTCTAAAACACGTACCGACATCATCTTCACGTTCTAAAGAGAACCCCGTACATCATTAAATGTACGGGGTTCTCTTCAGAACATCTGTCAAAAAGTGAAACCAAATGATAAGTTCGCAGAGAACAAACAATAAATCTAGTGAACGAATTAAAAAAATCACCTGAAATCAAAGTGATGCCATATAAAAAAATAAATCAGTGTGGAATTTTACAAAATTAATAGGAACTTTTTCGGAGACGGGACATTTTCATGTAGTGACGCCACTAGCCCAAATAAGGGATTTATTTATTTAAAAAAAAAAAAAAAAACTGTACATTTCTAAACAATTTTACAAACATTTTTTTAATCTTAATAAAACGATCTATCCACATGATTTTTTCCAAGTCGTTGTGAAATCCATGCAAGTGGCCTATTCCTATCAAATTTTGCTGATTTAATTACGATAAAAATATTTGTAACTTAATCTGAATAGTTTAATCTATTTACTGTTATTTTTAAGCACATTATTTATAATTCCATGTTTTTTTATCATTGGCAATTTTCATGTTGGAAGGCGGGTATGGGTAGCGCCTCCTCGGGAACCATTTATTGTGTAACCAACACCTCTGTCATAGGTCACCCCAAGTGATTCACCACGTTTGGTGACTTAACAGGGATGCCCGGGTTTGTCAAGGTCTTGGCGGCCGATGCGTTTGCTCAAATGCTGCGTGGCGGGCCGGATCGAGAAAGACTGATTGAGGAGGTCTTTTGACCTCTCCAGCAGAAATCCCCCGACCCACCGCGTTGCACCGCAGTTAAAGGGATGGATTAATACGTCCGTCACTCCTGAACAAACTGACCCCCAGATTCCTATCCACCCTTTATACCTTTATCCTGCCCAGAATTTCCTCTTAATCCTTTCATTAAAAAAATCTCCACACAGCATCCCCTAAGATGACATAGCATACATTAATTACGTGAGCTCAAAAGGGGTGATGGGGGGGTTCAGCAAAATCTCACGTTACTTGATAAGAATTTACGAAGTGGCCCAATTTATCTCACCTAGGGGGGGGGGGGGGGTCTAGATTGGAAGAAAAACTGCTCACGTAATTAATGAATGCCCCTAATTTAAAAAAAAATCATTCTCTAAACTTCCCCTCACAGGTGTAATAATAATAAAAAATGTACAAAATGTAAAATTTTTAAAAATTAAATAAAGAAATCAAATACGTATTTATCACTCACTAAAGCGATAGATTCTATCTTCATCTCTGAAAAAGGATAAAAATCGATTCTGTTAAAAAAATCGATAACAATTTATCTTGTCCAGAGAAGACATGATATGAAATGCCACTAGGTAATATCATCATTACGTTTAATTATGAGAACAGGTTTCGCAGATACACGACTATAATTGTAGAAGAGGAAATCCCGTTTTCCAAGATGATCGATTCAATAATGTCTACTACCTATAGTAAAACTAATTTATTAATTTAATACAGTGCATATAACTTTAATAGTAAACAATTCACGGCACGAGATATCGTCAGCGATTTAATTTCTACAGTCAGAGAACATCGGGGTGGTTAATTTATTCTTAATTATCATCGGAAATACTTAGTAAAAAAGGACGAATTTAATCCGGAAGTCAGAAAGGCTCACGGGTAAATGAATGTATTTAATTTAATGCAACACCCAGGGGTATAAGTGAATTCCTTGGAGGTATTGTGCTTGAAATGCCAAAAAAGGTTAGTTTATTTTTATTTAATTTAAAACCCCGTTTTACAGTTGTGTGGAGGGGCTAATTTTATTGAAATATGCGTGAGCAGATCTCTTTAGGGGAAGGAAACCACTTTACAAACTGCCCTCTCTGCCTACTCTCCACCCACCAGGAAACTGTTTGATTTATCAGCGTAGAATTTAATATAACACCAACTTTATCATTTCTGTATGCCGTTGAACCTTAGGCACATACACTTATATATGATTAAGTCTAAAGTCATGGTGTTTGAAAGAGACTGTTCGAAAATAATGCCCAATATAGTTGTGAATGATGAATACTTGGAGCAGGTGGATGAGTTTGTGCATCTGGGTAGTATGTTTACGAGAGATGGCAAGAAGGGTAAATGCAGGTAACTCCATCAATGGAGTACTGAATGCAGTTAGCGCTAATAAAAAACTGTCATAAGAAGCGAAGCTAGCAGTCCACAATGGAGGGCTGGTACCTACCCTGATGTATGGCAGTGAGGCATGGAACTGGCAGAGGAAGGATGAAAGGAGACTGGATGCTGTTGAAATGAGATATGTGTGGTAAAACCATGTGTGAGAAATGAGGAGATCCGCAAAGAATGCAAGGCTGATGTAAGCGTACTGAGTTAGATTAAGAAACGGACCCTCGGATGGTTTGGGCATGTATAACGAATGAACGAAGAAAGTAGTGTAAGAATAATAGGTATATGAAGCAAATGTGAATGGTAGAAGAAGTCGGGAATGCCCGAGGAAGACATGGTACGATCAAGTGAATCAGATACTAGAAGACAAGTGATACATAATAATAGAAGAGTATGTATGAGACGATGTACGAATGTGAATGAAGCAAGGAATGTGTGCCAAGAGCCAAGACCGAGTTGTTTGGCGGTCCGTCCTCTCTGCCTACTGAAACGACGTGATGGTTAGTTAGTTAGTTGATTAGTCAGTTGGAGGAATATCTAAATGACGTCATTGTTAATGAATTGGGAACGTTGTGTTATTTTGATGACATTTGTTGCGAATGACAATATTTTAGGTTACATTTTGTTGTTAAATGGATCGAGTACACACTAATTAATGCGAACGGGTAGATACGTAGTATTAATTTTGAGAGACGAATGATAATCAAATAAGTGATTAGAATCAAATTATAAACCATTCATATAAACATGTTTTCAGATATTGTTCCAATATAGATGACGTTTATAACAATGTTATTGTTTAAAGAGTGCTAGATTACAAATAATGTATTGATAAGGTAACTGATTTAAAGACCATAACGGACAATGTGTAAATATTATGACAATTTTTGGTAGCGAGAAAACAGTTGCCGGACAACTCAGAATGGATTCAACTCAACACATTTTAAAAGTCATTAAGTGACGATTTTTTTTAAATGAAATAGGTTACGGTAGGTTAGGTTATAGACATTTTTAAATGTTTTTTTTTCGTAACTTTTGATGATCTTCAAAGAGGTGTTGAGATGAGTTGATTGCAAAAATATTTGAGACTAATAATAATGAATACAGTGTTTGAAACAGAATCACTTTCTTGAGGTTAATATATATATATATTTTTTACATGAGCTCCACACAGGAGGCCCTCAGGAAAATAATTTCTCTCAGGGCCTACGTCGTCTTTGGAGACGCTGTGTGGAGGGTTTTTTAAGGAAAGGAAGGAGAGGAGAGTTCTGGGAAGGAAAAGGGTTTAAGGGGTGGGTAGGAAACTTGGGTTCAGTGTGTCCTGGTCATCCGCCTCCAAGACCTAGACAAACGTCATCCCATGAACCCGGGCACCCCTGCTAAGTCACCAAACGTAGCGAACCACTTGGGGTGACCTGTGGCAGAGGTGTTGGTTATCCAATAAAGGTTCCCGGGGCGGCGGTACCCATTCCCGCCTCCCAAATTAAAAAATAATCTTATTAATAATAATGCCAAATAATGCATTACCAGAAAAGATAAGAACCGATCAAGACGGCGACACGCATATAAAAATCTAAAAATATAAAAATCTTTGAATTTAATTTCATGTATAAAAACCTTTGAAACGTGCTTTAAAAAATTATATTGGTACTGGCGTGAAAAATCACTGGGTTTTATAATAAATTGTAGGATTCGCGAAGCTAAAAGTATTTATAAAATATTTACATCAAGATCATTGCCTTCCCAATACAAATATTGTCTATTTCAGACACTAAAACAAATTTACATTTCGAATGAACATAAACTTCAAATATCACGAAATCTGTCAAAAATTTAAACAAAAGAAATACACAATTTGAATACAGAATTATTGATTAATAAAAACATAACAATTTTTTGATCATGTGTAGGCGCCTAGTACCTACCTACTGAAAAATCAGATCCAATTTTGAAAAAGATACTTATATTTAAATCAAATTTGAGTTTTATTAAATCAAAGTGAAAAATTTTACATAGGAAATTAGTATTACATTTTTGTATTTACTTAAAAAATTTCAATTAATTTACTGAAACATTAATTTACTTTCATCACCGAAGGCTCATACATGGCCACAATAATGCGAAACGTTGCATTGTGCACGGAATTAAAAATATTATTTATAACGCTTTTTTATTACCTGTCTAAAATAAGACAAATGACACGAGGCACACGCAAATAAAACAATCCCCTTTATATTTAAAAAATTAATCACGGTTGGAAAGCCAAACCTGTTGCAGTTAGTCGGCAAATCCCAAAAGAAAACTTCACGTCACTTTAAATCGAGGCGACAAGCGAACGATGCATTTTTTCACCTCATTTATGATGCAGTATTAGGTACATGATTTAAGTATGTACTTTATTGTCGTTTTAGTACCAACGTACCTGTATATTGATGCACCCAACCAGTACCGGATTATCCCTAAGGCAGAGTAGGCAACTGCCTAGGGGCCCCGCATCGGCTGGGGGCCCCGCGCCCCGAGAAAAAATGACTTGCTTCAATGGTTTGACTCTCTATCAGTAAGCAACGGGATGCCGCGCCGGAGTTTTGGTCGGCTTAGAGAAGATCTAGCAAGGTACGAAAACACTGGTTAAAATATTATAGAGTAATTAATTCTTCAGGCACAGGGTAATAGTTCAGAGATCTCAGGGAAAATCTAGATATCGTCAATTCTAGATATTTATTCCAAATCCGAATGCATTATAAATGCACACCTACTGCTACATTATTTATTTATTTTATGCCCACTTTCATAAGGTTGACAGTATTGTTTGGCATGACAAAGAGCATTGGGGACCCCGGATTTGGGGGAGTCCCCGATTGACTCAGATTCGTTCGATACGTATGTTGTGTGTTGTGTCATGTGTCATAAACAAACTTCATTTCATTATCTAAAAATCGGCGACACGACGAGTGCAATAAACTGAAGTTACATTACGATACCACGTATGTTTAATTACCAGATTTTATTTAACATACTTATTTCATTTAATATTATAGAATTTGAATTGTGTCGTAAACAAACTTCATATCGGTTTGTCTTAAATTACGATTTGGGAGTTTTGCGACAGTGATTTAATTTAAACAGTTTTACTCTGTTCGATGTTTCAAAACTTTCGAATTTTGTTAAGAAGTGTTATATTTTTATTGTTTGCAAGTGCTTCGAGAAAATCGGCGAGACGACGAGTGTAATAAACTGAAGTTACATTACGATACCACGTAAGTTTAACATAAGAAAATGATATTTTGGAAAAGGTCAACTTTCAAGATGTTTTAAACGATTTTGTATCTAAAAAAGTTAGAAGAGTTAATATTTAAACATCATCGTATTTTTGTTATTCGTTTTTTGGGTGTTACGCCGTGTAACCAAAGAAGGAGGTAGCGCAACACGGCATAACATCCCAAAAACTAATAACAAAAAACTTTTGTCCGTGAAAATCTAAAAACATTGTTGTTTTTTACTTTACTTTACTTTTATTCGTTAAGCAGCATTACTTAGTATCATGTAGGTGCCGAGTGTGGCTTTTATTGGTATTTATACTTTTATTCGTTAAGCAGCATTACTTAGTATCAGGTAGGTGCCGAGTGTGGCTTTTATTGGTATTTATACTTTTATTCGTTAAGCAGCATTACTTAGTATCAGGTAGGTGCCGAGTGTGGCTTTTATTGGTATTTATACTCTTATTCGTTAAGCAGCATTACTTAGTATCAGGTAGGTGCCGAGTGTGGCTTTTATTGGTATTTATACTTTTATTCGTTAAGCAGCATTACTTAGTATCAGGTAGGTGCCGAGTGTGGCTTTTATTGGTATTTATACTTTTATTCGTTAAGCAGCATTACTTAGTATCAGGTAGGTGCCGAGTGTGGCTTTTATTGGTATTTATACTTTTATTCGTTAAGCAGCATTACTTAGTATCAGGTAGGTGCCGAGTGTGGCTTTTATTGGTATTTATACTTTTATTCGTTAAGCAGCATTACTTAGTATCAGGTAGGTGCCGAGTGTGGCTTTTATTGGTATTTATACTCTTATTCGTTAAGCAGCATTACTTAGTATCAGGTAGGTGCCGAGTGTGGCTTTTATTGGTATTTATACTTTTATTCGTTAAGCAGCATTACTTAGTATCAGGTAGGTGCCGAGTGTGGCTTTTATTGGTATTTATACTTTTATTCGTTAAGCAGCATTACTTAGTATCAGGTAGGTGCCGAGTGTGGCTTTTATTGGTATTTATACTTTTATTCGTTAAGCAGCATTACTTAGTATCAGGTAGGTGCCGAGTGTGGCTTTTATTGGTATTTATACTCTTATTCGTTAAGCAGCATTACTTAGTATCAGGTAGGTGCCGAGTGTGGCTTTTATTGGTATTTATACTCTTATTCGTTAAGCAGCATTACTTAGTATCAGGTAGGTGCCGAGTGTGGCTTTTATTGGTATTTATACTCTTATTCGTTAAGCAGCATTACTTAGTATCAGGTAGGTGCCGAGTGTGGCTTTTATTGGTATTTATACTTTTATTCGTTAAGCAGCATTACTTAGTATCAGGTAGGTGCCGAGTGTGGCTTTTATTGGTATTTATACTCTTATTCGTTAAGCAGCATTACTTAGTATCAGGTAGGTGCCGAGTGTGGCTTTTATTGGTATTTATACTTTTATTCGTTAAGCAGCATTACTTAGTATCAGGTAGGTGCCGAGTGTGGCTTTTATTGGTATTTATACTCTTATTCGTTAAGCAGCATTACTTAGTATCAGGTAGGTGCCGAGTGTGGCTTTTATTGGTACTTATACTTTTATTCGTTAAGCAGCATTACTTAGTATCAGGTAGGTGCCGAGTGTGGCTTTTATTGGTATTTATTTTGTTTCGGTTTTTTTTTACTTTTTATTTCTAATTATGTGTTTAAAATATAAATGTTATACAAGCTTATCTCCATACCAAGGTGGTCTGGAAGAGATCACAAGAGTGATAAGACCGCTCATAGTACCGTTTTTTTTTAAAATATATTTTTGTTTCTACAACGTGTCCAGAAACTTGTAGTACAAGCGGGAAACTAGTGAATCTACATCACACAGAGAACCCAAAAAAATATTTTTTCGATCTGAGCATTTCGATTTTTTATTATTTTTTTTCCTTTTTTTTAAATTTTTTCGGCAACTAAAGGGTTAAAAAAACTTTTGAGCCTGGTTTAACATTCGATGCATTTTAAAAGACATTACACAAAAAACTTTTTTCTGATATTTACTGCAAGTGTTCGATTTTTCCAAATATGACCAAAAAAATTCCAACTTCGGACCCGATTTACTCGAAAACGAAATCTCAAATCAAAAAAATATATCACGAATCGACTCCAATTGTGATGTAGATTGACCAATTTCCCGCTTGTACTACGAGTTTCCGGACACCGTGTATATCTGTGCCTTTTTATGTCTAATAAAGAATTATTGTATTGTATTGCATTCGTTTCAATTTTTTTATTGGCTGGGATGATGGCATTACTTCGTAGCCGGCCGGCTTAGTCCAGCGGTAAGACTCTTGACTCGCATTTCGAAGGTCGCGGGATCGAATCCCGGCGTGGCAAATACATTTTATTTGATTAAATTGTTTTATTCACAATTTACTCATTTAAAATAATATACATATTGTATATTTGCAGCACGTTCCAGAGTGGAAGATACTCTCAATATCGCCCTGGTGTAAGACCACCATTCAAAATTGAAAAGTTGCTTGAAATGGCTTTAGCTGTGTTTGGTGATCAGATTTGAATAGCCAGGTACTTCCCCACCTTCCTCCTCCCTATCTCCTTCCCATCCACACTACCTTCAGCCAAAATATACCCCAATTGGGGATGACATTGTCTCACTGGCTCCAGACGGGAGCAGTTGAGACTCTTGTGCGGTATTCATATTAAAAAAAAAATTATTAAAAAAAATTATAAAAAAAAATTTAAAAAAAAAATTTAAAAAAAAAATAATGAATAAAAATACGTTGGGGTAGAAAAATATTTTTGATAGTTTGAAAAAAGTGTAGGTAGGGGCCCCGAGACGTGCACTGCCTACGGGCCCCGACATGCTTAATCCGGCCCTGCACCCAACCCTTGTGGCCAAATTTTTGCTTTTACGCCTATTTTTGCTTTTTGCCTATTTATTTGTGCAATATAAAATAAAAATGTTATTAAAAGTTTTGGATGTTATTTTTAAATCGCTTAGATAATAAAAATGAGCAATTAATAAATAAATTTGTGCTGACCCAAACGTGAACTTTCTACACAATATTTATGAAAAAGTATTCCTACTTAATTCCAAATATTTATTATTATTTTTTAGCATTTTTACATAATTATTTGTTATTATTTAGCTGTTAGTTGCTTTATATATATATATATAAAAATAATTTGCAAAATAATACTCAGATGAATAACTACACCTTGAATTTATGCAACACAGTTTCGAATTTATGTAACACAGTTTCAAATTTATGTAACAAAGTTTGTGCCTTAATTGATATCCGAAAAAAAAAATCAATAATTTGAACGATTATTTATTTAATTAAATGAAGACAATATAAGCGAAACTCAATCGAAAATCTGAAAACAGAAAAATCAGAAAAAGATATTGACACATCTGGGACACGAACCCAGGACCTCTCGCTGATTATTTATTTTTTCCTCGGAAGGAAATATGGGTAGTAATGAGGGATGAGTAGTAATTTAAGGGTTAGTGTGTCCAGAAGTGACGGACATATGAATCCATCCCTTTCGCTGCGGAGCATGATGTGTGAAGAGCGTTACCTGCATAGGTTAAAGGGTCTCCCAAACCGGTCTCGCTCGATCCGGCCCGCCACGCATTTTGTGGGCAGACGAATCCACCGCCACAACCTGGTCACACATCACCCGATGAACCCAGGCACCCTTGCTAAGCCACAAAACTTAGCGAACTACTTGGGGTGACCTACGGGCAGAGGTGTTCGTTATCCAATAAATGCTGAGGCGATATCCAAATTGATAACATATGAGACATTAGTTACGTAAAAAAATATAATATTATTTTCTGAAGTAGCAAATCTTTTCAAACATTGTGCGCTGGCTTTACGAATTTTAGGGTTTTTAGGTTAACTCAATTACACACATCGATCGTCCAGTTGATTAGGCAGACATCTCCGAAAAACCAAAATTTAAGTTGAATAAGTAGTTATGTGTCAAAGTTCACCCTCTATTTGGTACAATACTAAATTTCTGATGAGAAAAAAAATCAATTTAATTGTTAAAAGGTGAAAAAATCATCCAAATATTTTTAATCGAAAAATAGCGACAAACTCAGAATTAACTGGACATTAGATTTTTTCACTTTTCTCGATAAATTTTAAAATTTTAAATCTTTTGAAGTATTTATTTTTGTTAAAAAAAATGTCAGCACAAATTATACGTAGCATTATTGTATACGGAAGGCTAGATTATTCGTGGGTCGCCATCCTGTTTTACCTGTAATGCACTAATGCTTTAATTTGTCTAACGGACATCATTATAACTTATGGTCCGACATTTTAAGACCCGTAAAATCCCATCCCTTCCTAAGTCTGACCCGAATTCTCGGAACCGACCCGGGCCTTATTCAAATTCTGTTGTTCCAAGTTTTTATGATGCACGGTAGGCATTAGGCATACGGTAGGTGATTTGAAGATATTTAAATTTAAGGACCCCTGCAATTAAAACACATATTTTTAATAAATCCGGATTTACCGTATCGTACTTTATCTTTTTTGATAATGATGATCAAATTTTCAGTTTTACTATTCATAACCGCCAGGTTTTAAACTTCGTTATCCAGCGTATCTAAGCAAAGAAAATGGTACGCCATACAACTGTGTATTGATATTTGGCACACGCCCCTTGTTTCATTCACAATCTTACTTTTTTTTCATTAGCTCCACTCGGGACGCCGTGAGAAAAATAATTCCTCTCAAGGCCTATGTCATCTTTGCGGATGCTGCGTAGAGGGTATTTTTTTATGAAAGGAAGGAGATGATGTTCTGGGAAGGAAAAAGGTGGGTAGGACTCTGGGGTCAGTGTGTCCAGGAGTGACGGGCATATGAATCTGTCCCTAGCATTGCGTTGCAGGCCGGTCCGAGAGTCCTGCTGGAGAAAGTTAAAAGATCTCCCCTAACCTGTCTCTCCCGATCCGGCCTGTTACGCGGTTGGTATCCGTCCTCAAGACTCAGAGAAATCTCACCCCATCAATCCGGGCACCCCAGCTAAGTCACCAAATGTAGTGAACCTCTTGGAGTGACCTATGGCATAGGTGTTTGTTATCCAATAAATGGTTCACGGGGCGGTGGTACCCACACCCGCTTCCCAAATTAAATAACCTAATACTAATAATAATATTTGAATGATTTGAATTCAGAGTGGAAGATATTTCAGCATCGCACTGGTGTAAGCCCACCATTCAAAATTAAAACGCTGCTTGAAATGGTGTTTGGAGACAAGATTTGAATAGCCAGGTACTTTCTTCGCCTACTTTCAGCCTCACAACATGAACAAACCCCAATTGGGATGCCATAGTTTCACTAGCTCCAGACGGGAGAAGTTGGGACTCTTGTAAGGTATTCACATAAAAAAATTAAAACAAAACTCCGGCAGCACTCTTAAAAAGGTCCCTACTCTGTTGTTCCGCCCGTTTCATATTTCCCCTGCCAGTATCATGCCTTAGAGCAATATTTCAGGGTTGGTTGAATTTTTTTTCTTAATTGACGTGAAACGTCTCGTCACATGCGCTTTACAAAGCAAGGGAAATTACTTTAAAAATACTAAATCAAAAATAACATTTGCTTAAATTAAACCGGTTGTTCAAAAATAACGGTTTAGTCATATTTTTAGTTTACAGATATCGCATGCTTTGAAATCGTTTCGGTTTGAGGCATAATTTTATTGTTCAAAGAGATTCTGATTGAGATTGTCGAGATTAATTTCTGCAATAGAGAACTCCAGTCCAATTTTTAAATTTTTTTTTAATGAATAATTACCTTCTAACTTAAATAACTGCATTTTTATTTTTATTTTTAGAGTTAGTTTTAATAGTTAAAATAATTGTCAAAGTTTTAATTTTTCAAGATCCCCCTAAGACCACCGTATGTACGGTGAATCGTGTAACGTCATCACTCCTGAAAAATTACTATAGGATTGGCAATCAGCTGATCAAGTGCCGCCATTTTGAATAGCGTTATTCGAAGCATTCTCCCTAGAAGTAGTAAGCATTACTATTTTTTTGTGCAGTAGTTTTTCAATATTTTAAATAATAGAGATAAACTAATAGAGATACCTGTATTTTTGATACTGAATTATTTAGGCTTAAATATTGTTTCAATAAACACAACGACTAAATCTCTATAAACCGTATGAAATAACGAATAACATGAAATGTTGTACTGATGGCTTATGTCATAACAACATAATCAAAGATTTCAATACAATGACTGGTGACGCGTGACGTCAGCACTAACCATTCAGTAATACCAACTTTACAGTGTGTTTTGACGAGATAATAATTTTTTAAGAACTCTACGTTTAATATTATGAAATAAAACTTATATATTCAGAATCAGCGTTTATTGGTCTATATGACATATTTTTGTAAAGCCATAATATTTTTCACTGGAGTTCCTTGTTATCTAAATAAAGGGGGATTTACACCATCGAATTTAACTTGCGGCATTGTGTAACCCAACAGTTGATCCCCCGACAGCCGGACCCCAGAAGTAAAAATTGTTATAAAAATTATAACTTTTTATGCAATTCTAACCAATTATAAACCTAAAATCGACCTCAAAAATAACTTCAATAAAAAATTATTATGGATATCGAACGAATTTATTTATACGCTTTTTTGGTACTTATACGCTTGCATACATAGTATTCTCGTTCATGTAGAAAAACATTGTTTTTTCCTTGATGCATTTGAATGAAAATATGTTTCATACGTTTGATATTCCGTGGTGCATCCTTTCTGCAAACCCCTTCGGGGACACTTAATTATATTTTGTGTAAGTAGGCATTTTCGTTTTTAGGTGTTTCCCCTAAACTGACTGTAGGTATATTGTGAGTATGTGGGGGGCCACTATCGGTGGATTAACTGTCGTCGAAATGTTATAAATTGACTAGTGTAAATCCTGCATAAAATACTTTTTCAAAAAGTTATAAGGTAGAAACGCGTAAAGGAAAACTTCACCCTTTCATTCCTTATAAAAAACTTAAGAGGAAAGCGGGCGGCTTATTGTTCGTACAAACATATTCCCCGATTTACTCTCTGGATATTGACACTATCGCAAATATTTGTAACATAATATAGACATCTAATAGACATATAATATAGACGTGAAATTAAAAAAGCCAAAGAAGAATGGATGAAGTCACAGTGTAAAGAACTAGAGTCGTACAGTCGTAGTCACAATGCATTCAAACTTCACAAAAAATTGAAGGAAATTACGAGCACTTCTAGAAGAATTACTCCATCATGTTTAGTTGACGATTCCAATAAATTAATATTGGATGAAAAAATCACCGGAGAATGCTCAAGGTCCCATGGACCGACATGATCACCAACACAGAAATTCTCAGGCGGGCTAGAGCAGATAGAGAACTGCTTACATTAATACAAATCAGGAAAATTTCATATCTGGGTCATATACTTCGAGGGGAGAAGTATCACTTGCTCCATTTGATATTGAAAGGCAAGATAGAGGGTCGCCGAGGGCCTAGTAGGAGACAAATGTCTTGGCTGCGTAATATACGAGAGTGGACCGGCATTAGAAGTGTGGAGGAGCTATTCCGGGCAGCGCAGGACAGATAGACATTCTCAAGAGTGATCGCCAACGTCGGGGGGACCTGATACGGCACACAAAGAAGAAGATAGACATCGACCTCTAGCGTGTCGGTACCGTTTCGCTTTTTCTGATAAGTGACTTCTAATAGGAGCTAGGATCTTCCAAAAATCATTAAAAATTGCCTGGTTTGAATGCCATCAAATAATTTTCAGCGTACATTAATGTATTTAAAAAAAGCATAGAGTATTTTCTTCTAATATAGTTAGTAAAAAGGAACTTTAAAATTGGTATAGTTTAGGAGGACAAAAAAGGGGAATGAAAAACCTCGATTTTGATGATTTTATTTAGGCATTATCAGCCTGAGGTTCAGTTGTCCCTGTCGCTCAGTATTCGGGGGAGTAAGAGCGACAGTGACAGAAATAGTTGGGAGTAAGTGCAATGATTTAAAAAAAAAAGTTAATTAGAAAAACAATTACAGGATATTATTGTTGATAGACTAGTTTTCCAAATAATCGCCATCCCGTTCAATGTATGTGGTGAGCCGTGGCACAAGTTTCTTTATGCCCTCCTCCAAGAATTCTCCCGCCAGCTCCTTCCCCCACTTCAGAACCACTTTCTGCACCTGCTCGTCGGTTGAAAATTTATTTTCAACCATATATGTCTTCAGGAAGGTGAAATAATGATAATCTAAGTTATTGTTTAAATTTCTCTTAATATTAAAAAACTTTAAACCTAAAGGTAACGTAAGAAATATAAATAAGGATTAGATTATAATAATACGGACTGCAGCGGTCTAATACATATAAGTTTGTGAAAGCTTTCCGAAGGTAGGATATCTCTATAAGAATAAGACGGGTATTATACATTTTAAATAACAACAAAAAACTGAATATTTTCTCATAACGTAATAGTATTATGGACTTTGTATGGTTTCATGACTCCCAACCAAATAATATTACCTCTGGGCAGTTAACAATTGTTCCGTTCCATAAGCCACCCCTTGTACGGAATGGATTACGTTTCGAGTTTCTTTTTTAATTTTTATAATGCGGGATTGCATTTTAATTGGGTCGGACATGTTTTCTTTTAATGAGTTGCTACCGTAACCCCCCTACCTTAGAAAAAACATACATAACAGTAACACGTAAACTCATTTTATTATTTAAATAAAATATGTCTAATTGGTGTACTTGCATGCATTGAAAACACGCAGGTATTTACTTGCATACTAATGGTAAGGTCAGTTAGAAAGAACTCTCAGATTTTCATGAGAACTTTGAGAGAGAAGGGTTTAACACTGACAGCTTGAGAGCTAATTTAAAGTAAGGAAAATTATTTATTCCCCACTCTTCAGTAGGCTTACATTACCTAAGCAATATAACGCACTAAAATTAGTCATGTTAGTAATGTCATTATTAAACAATTAAGAAAACATTAACATATAATGCGGGGAAAACAGATTTCGAAGTATCCCACGTAACAGAGTATCTACTGTCTCAATTATTTTCTCAGTAACTTGGTTTAATAGGTAATAAATCAATTTAGACACCTAAAAAAAATTGAAATTTAGAATCGTATAAATAAGTCGTCTCAAAGTGGGTTAACCATTTGAAAATGGTCTTGTAAGCTGAAAAAGCTGTCACAAAGTACAAACTAAAAAGCTTGCAGAACTTAATAATATTATTTAATTTAATTTTAATTAAATAAATAAAAAATGCTTGAGAGCTTATTCGATACAAAATCTCGTTGTTGCTAAGCGAAATGTCTTTAGAAATTGTCTTAAAAATGGACTTTATCAATCTTGTCGGGAGGTCAAGGATAGATGAAAATACAGTTTTATTAATTTATTTATTAGATTTGACCTTATTTGAGAGTCGTTATGATTAAAAAAATGAATTAATGTTACGTGCAGAATATCCGCTGCGCGTTATGCATAATTTTAAGACCAATCGTTCTATAAAAAACTCTCATTGAAATTATTTTGTTACATAACAGCGTGCATTACTAATTAGCCAATTACATATATTATTACGTCACTGCTGTGCTGTTAATGAAAAAAAGATAATTTAATCCTAAAAATTATTTGTTAACTAAGATAATATTATAATATATACAAATACATTATTTTGATATACACCACCTCATTAGGCTGAACCTGTTCCAAGGTGGCAGACATTCAATGTAATGTTAATATCTTAATCTTAGAAGATAAAAACAAAATGATTAAAAAATGAAAGAAATAAAAATATTTATCAGTATTCAAATGCTTTCCAAGCAATTCCTTTCTATAAATGCACAGAAGAACTACCTTCTACTGATGAAAATCAGGATAATAATGAATGATTTGAAACCCGTTTCTTTCTCAGATAAACGTGAGTAGATCAAAAAGATTACGATGAAAACAAATCACTTTGTAAAACTCCAGATTTTATCACAATTATCTACAAGTTTCAAAACCATAGGTTTCTTCATCAGGATAATTTTAAAGAAATCTTTAGTTTTGAAACATGTAGATAATTTTGATTAAATCTGGAGTTTTACAAAGTGAATTGATTAAACCAAAATTATCTACATGTTTCAAAACCATAAGTTTCTTCGTCAGGATAATTTGAAAGCAATCTTTGGTTTTGAAACGTGTAGATAATTTTGATTAAATAGTAGTTTACAAGGTGATTTGTTTTCATTTAATTAAAATGACGCCACAAAGTTCATTTGCAAAGATTGAAGAAGAAAACCTTTATGTAGCACGGTTTAGCACTTCCTTCATTTTAAGTGATAACGTTGCTTATGCCACGATGGAGGATGTAGCTAGCAGAGGATTGAACCCGCGACATCGGGGTGGAAAACCGAAGTCATTTTCCAAAGCGTCAATGAATTTGAACACTTCAAGATAATATTTTTTTTGTTATTAGTTTTTTATGCCGTGTTGCGCTACCTCCTTCTTTAGCCAACGTTGTCTTTGCAGGCCTCAAAAAGTTTTTGAGGCCTGCCGGCTATTACTTTGGATTTGTTCCTGAAGTCCTGGGAAGACCCAAAACTCATAGAGCACGCCTGATTACGGAGGCAATTGAAATTCACAAAAATCCTAAAAATATTAATAGAGACGACGGAGCTCAACTCAATAGTTCTTTAAACCGGCCATTACTTTGGATTTGTTCCTGAAGTCCTGGGAAGACCCAAAACTCATAGAGCACGCCTGATTACGGAGGCAATTGAAATTCACAAAAATCCTAAAAATATTAATAGAGACGACGGAGCTCAACTCAATAGTTCTTGGTATCCGGTAATTGACGGTTACATCAAGGCTAAACGCAAAAAAACATGTTGAAGTATATTGTAGCGCCAGCTCGTAGAGGAGTGGAGCTGGCGACACGGTATCGCTCCTAAGTAGATAAGTACAAACATCATCCCTATCTATTACACATCTGCCCTGATGATGGAACTCCAACGCCGTCCGAAACGTTGGCTAAAGAAGGAGGTAGCGCAACACTGCATAATACCCCAAAAACTAATAACAAAAATATTTTTGGCCGTGAAAATCTAAAATCGTATCTCACTTCAAGATAAAACTTGAAATCTCAGAAACTTCAACGAAATAAGTTAAGTTTTCGAGGCCGCGTTAAAATTACATATAGGTAGGTATGTACACCGTACCCGATACAACTGTACACGTGGGTAAACTTCGTATTCCATGCTCAATTTTCTTTTATGAGCAAGAATTTTGTAAACATATTTCAAATTTTTAAAAGCTTTACATCGCTGACCAGAATTCTCTGCAGAAGAAACAGCTTTGTTTATTGATCATTGTATGGAAATCGTGGGAATAATATCTGTATAAACACCCAACCCATACATCTGACATGTGGCGTTGTACAAACTGTGGCAAAGAGAAACTATAATAAAAAAAAATCAAAAGAAATATCCGTTCAAAGTAATACAACTAACCCACGTGACAGGGCTGCCAGGTGAAACCACATATTTATAATATGAATTGAAAGAGACAACACCACCCAATGTGAAATACTGAAATTCCAAAGCATTCAATCACGGAGTGCATAAATAAGTTATTCAGATTTTATTATTCACCTCTTCTCTGTGACGTAAAGTGAAACGTTCTTGCAAAGATATTACCTATTATGGATAATGACCGTTCGACACAAAAAATATAAGCTTGTGTTGATTTTAGCTATGCCTACTACCTACGTAGGTACCCTGCACTCAGCGGACAATGTGTTTCTCTTTGGTTTACCTAGTTTCCATGGAATTTACCTGAGCTCACCAGTAATGCTCTGTGTGACGGATTGCCTATTAAAATTATCCACCTCTTTGCATTTACGAATACCTTTAGTTACCTGTTACCTGACTGTTGACTGTGCAGTAGGTACAAGTAATTTTATGTACCTATTTTTCATACAGAGAAAGTCTGTGTTATGATTCTGTTTAGAATTAAAAAGATTCTTTTAAAAAATAGTTAGATACGGAATTGCTTCCCAAAATTCACCTGTAAGGCATAAACCTAAAGTATAAAAATCATACTTAAATTATTATCGTTACCGTTTTATTAATGTTGGGATTTATTTTAAGGGTATCTAGTGATTTTAATAATGTGAATACTGTAAAAACTTTATATATGTCACTAGTAAGGAGTCATATAGAATATAATTCCACGGTCTGGTCCCCAAATTATGAGGTTCATTCACATGCAATTGAAAGAATCCAAAATAAATTTTTAAGATATGTAAATTTTAAAATGGGCATTCCTAGTGAATGCCTAAATTACAACAACCTACTTCGTTCATTAAATTTAATAAAATTATCTGATCGTAGAATCATTTTCGATTTAACTTGTTTGTATAAAATCATTAATTCAATGTTTGACACCCCTGATTTATTATATGTAATCTCCTTTCATACTCAAGGCAGGTCAGTCACAAGACAGTACCTACCATATTATTGTAGCAATTCTAAGTCAACATGCCAATATTATACTCCTATGGGACGGATTTAACAGCTTGGAAACAAATACTCCGATGTTGTTGATATATTTAATACATCAATCTCAATCTATAAGCATAACTTATTGAAGTTTTTTTCATCAAGTAGGGGAATGTGTTGATGAAACTGTTTGAATTGACTAGCATATTGGTGGTGTTTTGTCGGCTGAAGGAGAGAAGCTATTTTTGTATCTCTTTTTGTTTTTATATTTTATGCCTGCATACTGCGTGGATCAAATTCAATAGTATTTTTGCTTTATATTTGTTTATGTGCAAGTGTTGTAAACAGTAATTTCCTGCACTATTTACTAGTATAATTTCGTAAATATTGTTAAGTGTATATATGTATGTAAAAGCCTAAATGGGCGTAAATAAATAAATAAATTTTAAACGTACTTACCATAAACGGTTCGTCAGCCAAGCCTATTAATATCGTTTAAATTACGATGCTAGATCAAAAATAAAATATATAAGTTTTTACATTTTTTTTTCAAATATTAATCGTTGGGACTTTTGTGCGGTAAGGACGCTATTAAGTCCCTCTTTGCTAATCGGATTCAGTGAGAAGGATAAGGGGGAGAGGAAGGTAAGTAAGTATAAGTACCTAGCTTTTCAGATCTGGACACCAAATACAACGTTACACTAAGTTTTGATTCTGAATGGTGGTCTTTCACCAGGGCGATCAGTATCGTATCGTACTCTCAGTAGAGTATCTACCACTCTGAAACCTGCTGCAAGTATACCAAATATTATTTTATACGAATTAAATGTGAAATAACCAAATTTATCAAAAAGAATGTGCACCCCGTGGGTCGAACCCGTGACCTCCGGATTCGTAGTCGAGAGCTTTGCCACTCGGCCACGGAGGCCGTCATACTTTTCACAAAACCAATAGCACTCAACCAACAAAAACTTCTTGGGGCGTGGAATCACGACTAAGTTTACAGATGGAACACTATTATACCTACATCTTTTCTATGCTTTACACATCAGTCCTGATGAGGAACACTCACTTCGGAACGTTAAGATCCTGAAGGAGAACACAAAGTCCAACAAAGGCAGACCGGAAGAAAAATGACTGGATATTTCGATCGTCCAGTTGATTAGGCAGACATCTCCAAATACTAAGTTTCGAGATAATGAGGAAAACAACATTAAAATGCTAATTATTAAACAAATACCTATTATTTACAAGTGTCTGCGTTTTACATTTTAAATATTACATTAGTGTATTTTGAAATTTCCTATCAATAACCCAATAAACCTCAATTTAAAAAAATGATCAAGTTTTTCTGTTTTATAATTGATTAGGTGATGTTTAGGAGTAATCTGAGTATTGTGCCAGATAGAGGATACACTTTTACATATATAACTGCGTATTCAACTCAATTTTCGACTTTTTAAGAGATTCCGACGATTAATTTTGGCGAGATGGCAATGAAAATTAAAAACATTTTTGCAATAAGAACATGAAATATAAACTGAATTTCGCCATAACTAATTGTTTCTTAAGTTTTAGGATTTTCACGACCAAAAGCATTTTAGTTATTTGTTTTTGGGGTGTTATGCCGTGTTGCGCTACCTCCTTCTTTAGCCAACGTTTCGGACGGCGTTGGAGTTCCATCATCAGGGCAGATGTGTAATAGATAGGGATGATGTTTGTACTTATCTACTTAGGAGCGATACCGTGTCGCCAGCTCCACTCCTCTACGAGCTGGCGCTACAATATACTTCAACATGTTTTTTTGCGTTTAGCCTTGATGTAACCGTCAATTACCGGATACCAAGAACTATTGAGTTGAGCTCCGTCGTCTCTATTAATATTTTTAGGATTTTTGTGAATTTCAATTGCCTCCGTAATCAGGCGTGCTCTATGAGTTTTGGGTCTTCCCAGGACTTCAGGAACAAATCCAAAGTAATGGCCGGTTTAAAGAACTATTGAGTTGATCCAGTGTCCATCATCAGGGCAGATCCGGTAGATGTGTAGATGTGACACATCTACCGGATCTGCCGGATCTGCCCTGATGATGGACACTGCAACGATGTCCGAAACGTTGGCTAAAGAAGGAGGTAGCGCAACACGGCATAACACCCCAAAAACAAATAACGAAAATAATTGTTTCTTGTTTACTGAACCAATTTCAGCACAAATTTTGTAGGGGTTGTTTTTTATAAGTAAACACAATACCTTTGTACATTGTTACCTATTCCGGCCCTTGGATGGAAATGCTTAAAACCCCCAAAGCCAAAATAAGCCCTCACTTAGAAAAGGGCGAAAAAATATAAGCTTAATTACGCCCATTCTATGAAGAACTATACCTGGATAATCCCGCTCAAGCAGGTACAAATATTTGGCGAACACATTTGTTTACTTTGGAATTTCAATTCCAAAACAATGCGTACTAGTTTTCATTTCAAAAAATGTTATACGATAATTTGGTTTAGCTACATTATTTAAATATAATTTGAATACAATACTAGTCCATTATGAGAGAAACTACTTTATCTACTCGTAATATATAAAGTTCATAATTATCTGTGATGTTTTTGTTTGTGTGAATGGTTGAAAATGTTGGAAAAGCTCGAAGAAGACATGGCCACCATGACCAAATGAATCATAAACTGTGTGTACAATATGGCGTATGTAATGAACGAAGAAACGGGTGTAAGGAGAATGTATGACGTGGAAGTGAATAGTAGAGGAAGTCGAAGTCGACTTGAAACAAATACTTATATGTGGTAGAGTGAGGTGTGTGTTTAATTCTGATGTAACCGAAATGGATTACAAAAGGGATGCTTAGTTTGTTTTTGAAGAGTGGATAAACGAAAAAAAAGTGTTATGAGATTATATGACGTGGAAGAGAATGGTATGAAATTAATCGAATAAGGATAACAATAAACTTTTTTATGATTGACAATATTCCTATTTCCACCTTAAACAAGTTACATTCAGTTTACTAGAATTTACAACCTCAAAACTTCACTCCAAACCATTAGTGACCTAATGATAAATAAAGCCTTGAACTTCTGCTAGTATTCAATAAAAATATTCATAGAAAAATATACGACTGTACTAGCGTGCAAATATACAGCACATAATAATATATGTGAGTTACAAAATTCTAGCGTCACGCCGGATCGTGAAGTTTGCAAGAACATTTACTTTCCGAAACTTATAGATCGATAAATTCACAGTCCATTCTGGTCTTCTTCATTCTGGTAATCCTTATTTTCATTTTTTTTTTAAATATCAAAAAGACAAAATTGAAAGTTTGACTTAACGTGGCTTATTTATAAGCCTCAACTTAGAAGGTTTGAACAATATTTTGTTCATCCTTGGGATCCTGGGAACCATTCATTAAATAACCAACGTTACTAGAATTATTTCTATTTCCGTTCCTTAAAAAAACCTTTCATACAAATAACCCTCCAAAATTACATTGGACCTGAGGAAAAATTATTTCTGGTCAGAGTTTATGTAACAAAAGTATTATTTCAATCTAATTCAATATCTTTACTAAGCCGGGTATTAAAATGACGCAATAATATTAAAGATCAACATAATTCAAGCACGCCTTATAAAAGCAATACTTTCATAAATAAAAAAATGCCTACTCACAATGTATACCTACACCAGCTACACAACGAGCAATAAAATAAAAACGATCGGTAAATTTGCTAGAAAATGTGGCATACGCGACGCGGGAACTTTTATGATTCGCGTTTTGGATCTGATAGAGCTTTTAGGGGTCACAGGGTTGTGGGACAAGGGCGCTGGTGGAACGACCCCGTTCTGAGCCGTCCAAAGGTCAAGGTCACTTTATCCTCGCCGCAATTCAAGGAGCCTAATAGACATAGCAGCCAGTGTCAAAAAAGGACAAATTGAATTCGACTGGAATATTCACCCTCGTTTTTTAAGGGTAAATCTCTGCAAGGCGTTTTGATTTTAATTCAGTTCATTTTACTTTCAATCATTTTTCAAGTACAAAGGGTCGGGGACCATCGCTTTGATAGGGTGATACTTATTTTAAAAATGAGTTTCTTTTAAAATTACTTAATAAAAAAAATACTTTTCTAATGAGAGCATAAACGAGGAAAGCGATACGTTCAGCATTTTACTTAAAATTTATAATAAATTAAATACATCTTCTAAAAAAAAACTTTGTGAAAACAGTTTACAAGTGCGTGATATGAAATATTCCTGCGTAACTTAATTATTTACAAAATTGGAACTAATCAATTGAGGCAAGCGATAAAGTACAACAAAATTATTTTATTTCAATAATATTTCTGTACTCGAAATGTATATTTCGAGTATAAGTATTTGGTAAATCAAAATCGACAGATCTAATTTTGAATCACTGACACTTTTTTAAGTTTTCTAACGGTTTTCATTTGAAAGGTTCTGGTCTTCTCTCTAATTATTTGTCAAAAAAAAAATTATACTTTTAAGGAAAATTGACAATTTTATTTGTTTTTGGTAGGCAATGAACCAGATGCAAATATTTTATAAATACTTTGGGCTTCATAAATCCTACAATTATAAAATTCTTTGATTTCACACGCTCGTACTTCATAAAATTTGTAATAATATACTGACTCTTGACTTGACAATAATATAATTGGTTTTCGAAAAAGACGAATTAATACTTAAAAAGAAATTGTGACTAACTAACTACATAATTATCTTCGTTATTTGTTTTTGGGGTGTTATGTCGTGTTTCAACCAACGTTTCGGACATCGTTGCAGTGTCCATCATCAGGGCAGATCCGGCAGATCCAGTAGATGTGTCCCAAAAACAAATAACGAAAATGCTTTTGGCCGTGAAAATCTTAAAACTTACATAATTATCTATCACATTTTAACAATTAACTTTTAAATACCACATGATTTCTTTAGAAACGTTGCCATATTATTACCTTAATGGTAGGTACTTTAAAAACTTATAAAGGAACGTAAAACTAGTGTATAGTTACATGAATATTTGATTTCTTAGAAATATTAATTAATAAAGTACTTATTGACTGCGGTTTGGTAAAACCCTTCAAGCCACAAAATGATAACTTTACAGGAGATGATAAAAACAAATATTTACAAATTCGTAAAATCAATTAAAAATCTTGAAATTTATATGAAAGTGGTTATTTGATTTTCAAATTTGGATGTAAAATATTGCAATTCTTTTTACAATTATGAAAGATTTGAGGGTTGAATAATTTCATCCAAGTTTTTTGCGAAATAACCAAAAAAATTAGGCAACAATTTAGTTTTTAGTACTAAAAAAGCCTAAATCAGATATAATTATTGGTGACTGGCCAACTCCGAATGAAACCAACTCAGAACCACCTCAGAAAGACTAATAAGAGTTATGATAAAAAAAACATATTGGTTAAATAGGTTAAGTTAGGTAAGGGTTACCGGCTAATTTAAAATTATTTTTTTCATAGCTTTTAATGACTTTTCAAAGAGGTGTTGAGTTGACCTGCTTCTGAGTTGGCATGGAACCATTATTATTATTGTACGTTGTACTTCGACGACTATTATAAATTAAACCACTGAAAAGTGTCATTCCCAAAAATATATAATAAAAAGGTACAGAGAGGATGGACCGCCAAATATCTTGGTACAGCAAAACATTGACTATCTTTATAATCCATCAGGTTACTAACAATTTTTTCCCAACCTAACGAGAAAATACAAGGCCTCTTAGTCTATAAAAGCCAGGTAACATTTTAAACACTCATAAGAGGTAAAAATTGACAGGCGCATTCGACGACGTTCTCTTTGTATAAAAAACATTAGCTTTAAATTCAGTAAATTTAAATGTTTCACCACTTCGTGAAAAATACGAATCTAGGGAATAAAAAAGCAGAGGAGTTTGAGATTTATTTAATCAATAGAGGAAAAAAAGTAGGAACCGAACTATTTTACTGCGTCATTTAATTATCGACAAGCTTTTTTTTTTTTTAATTCGTTGTTGATGCGTTATATAGATATAGATTTTTGTTTTATTTTGTCCTTATCTAAAAGTGAGATTATTCAGACGTAGGTTGTAGTTTGATGAGCGCCATGATTGATAGCTCTTTTGTGCCTTTAGGCTTTGGGAACGTATTTCTCACTTCTGCGCAGGTCCGAGGGGTGTGGGGCCTCCTTTTCTAGGTCACGTGAAAGATTAATGCCAAGGACACCAATATAAATAACCTCCATGAATCCTTCTAACTATTCGCCAAGTGGAGACACCCTAACCTAACCCAACCCACGCGCGCCCAATCCATCTAACTTGGAGGGAGTTAAAACAAAATTAATTGTATTACATATTCAAGTACACGTACAAACACCCTTAACGAGCCCCACAGAATCCTTCAGAATATAATGAATTGGTGTAATTTGATCGGATTAAGAAATTCAATATTATCTGGATTGAATCGCGTACTTACAGTTATGTCCCTTCCAATTACGTTGTTTGGGTTGTTGTTTTCGTAATGATATTTCGAAAAAATATTTCTAGCTCTGTAATTTGTCGACGGGAGCATAGGAACAATTAATGTGATCACAAAATTATACCAGTCCCAGTGAAAGATTTATGTGACGCCATCATCCTTCTTCATTTTCAAACTAGACACGTGGGAAGAAAAAGGACGAACGTCGATAACGCTCAAATACTAATAACGTCGATTAAGTACACTAACATAAATAATACAATGGCGTAAGAAGAAATAGTGATAATTTACATATTTTTAATAATTTCCATGCCAATGAACAGAACTAGCTCTTGAGTTTGGTGTATTAGTAAATAATAGTATTATAGAGAGTACAGTATTATAATATTAGTGTCCGACCGAAACAGGATTTTCTACCGAAATCGAAACCAAAACTTTTTTAGACATGTTAAAAATATATTGTTTAATGAAATTTGGCTTATTTTTTACACTTTTACAAACAGTTAACACGTATTAAAATAAATAAAAAAACAATTATTGAAGTACGTGACAAAATTATTATTTATTTTTTTGATATTACTGCTATAAAACAAACAAAAATTATAAAAATTAACAAACATGTCAACTATTTCTTGCAACAAAAAATTGTCAATAATCAACACTTACTTTATAAAGGAAGAATTTCATTAGTTGAGTACTTTAATTTTAATTACTTTTACAATCACAACAATTTGGGAGATGGGTATGGGGTATGGGTACAGCCGCCCTGGGAACCATTTATAAGATAATCAATACCTCTGCCATAGGTCCCCCAAGGGGTTCGCTGCGTTTGGTGACTTAGCACGGGTGCCCGGGTTCACGGGATGTGGTCTGCCCGGGTCTTGGCGGTAGATGCATCTGCCCACCATCTGCACGGCAGTCCGGATCGAGAGAGAATGGTTGAGTCAGTCACTCTGACTTTTCCAGCCGTACTCTCGGAATATGGTCTTGCATCGCAGTGGGAGGGATGGATTCACATGTCCGTCACTCATGGACACACTGATCCCCAGATTCTTACCCATCCCTCAAAACCTTTACTTTCCCAGAACTTCCTCTCCTTCCTTTCCTAAAAAGACCCTCCACAGAGCATCCCCACCATCCGGACCGGCCAGCGAACTCGGCTGATGATGGCGGGTAATACACGAGCCACGAAATCACCCGAAGTTTCGGTGCGGCCGAAGGTTCGGCAGATTTTCTGCCGAAACCGAAACTTGCCGAAACTAGATTTTTTTGCCGCAAACTGCCGAAACCGAAACCGAAACCGAACCTTCGGTCGGTCACTAATTATAATATTTGAAGCATGGTAAATAGGAAGTGGTAAAAATGATTTGAAATTAGGTTTTTGCTTTTTGTTTACGATGTTATTGTTATGAGTGCTCAGTTTAAAAAAATAATTTTATTTTTTTCTTTAATAATAAAAATTCTGTAATTTTTTTTTACTTTTTCGGGACGACCCCTCAGGCCAATTTGTTCGCTTTTCGGAACAACTCCTATCGTTGTGTCTCCCTTTCGATCATAGTTAGAAATGTGATCTAAACGGTGTTAGAAAGAAAAAAAAAGCTTTATTTAAAAACCTAAAAGTTAACCACAAAATAATTAAAATGTACACCTCTATAAAACCAAAGTTTCCGAACGACAAAAAAATTACATGAAACGACAAAAAAACGAGTTAACAAAAACGTTAAAAATACATTTGCCTAATAAAATAAGTACGTGTTATTATTTTTTGTGCTATTAGTAATTTTTGTCACAAAAACGTAAGGTGAGCCATTTTTAAAACTTGTTTACATTTGCATGCAAAATTTTTATTCTGAAATTATTTATTTATTTCGATTTACAAACTTTTAAAGCGTAATATATTACATTTCAAAAACAGTTTTTAGTTTTCGGATGCGTTTAGGAATATTCCATTTATTTGGATTTTATTGCAAATTGGGAATATTTTGACCCCCTGATAAGACATGGTCGAGGCCTGAGGGATTAAAATATTGTTTTCCTTTGAAAAACCATAAGTTTATTGCGTACATAGATGAACTTTTTGGTCTTACTACGTATTCTACTCTATTACGCACTTATGTTTGGCATTAAATCACTTTGAAAAATATTAAAAAAATATTACGTGATGATTTTAGGGGTAAGAAATGTAATACTACCGAGTAATCCAAAATACAATGCGAATTAATAACCCACTTTCTTAGAATTATTTGGTGTTTAAAACTGTGCCTATGAATAGAAATTGGCTTTGTGTAACGGGTAGTTCACCCTTTTCGCTTTTTCTAATGAGTCATGTATTTTTGATGGATCGAACATTGAGTCACGCCGAATAGCCACGAATCTTTTGTTAGTCAGAAAATTGTGAAATCTGAAGGCTTTGTATCTTCTCTTGTTATTACCGTGGCCTTGGCTGACTCATGCATTGATTAGGGGTACGAACCGAGCTTAATCACGTGAATTTCCGTTCATGAATAAGCGATACGTTATCAAACCGCAATTCATATTTCATAAACTATTTGTTACACTTGATTAAACGCCAATAATTTAGTCATGACTCTTTACGATACTGGTAGTGATGTGATAAAGGTTTGTAGTCACACAAAATTCTGAATGAAACCGTAAATAATATTAAAATTTATCATAATATTAGATTGTTGATGCAGTGTCGGGAATGCTTTGAAAATACGCATACACGTACAATTACGTCTCCAGGAGCCTAAGTAGGAATTGATGCCATGGACGAAAAAAATTGTTAAGATTAAATTAATAACAAAATAATATTCATAAGGCACTCTCACCATCATTGGTTTATTGGTGGTGAAATAAGAAATAGCAAAAATGTTTAGGAACCCCACATAAAAAAAAAGTTTTTGTAAAAATAACAATTGAAATTTTCGTCACTATCGAATTGTACATTAGTTTTAAGCTTCCATATAAGTTTTTAAAGCAACCCAGAGGTAATATTTCACAAAAATTATCCTATTTGAATTATTATTACTCTGAAAGCCCGCCACCATCAGATGGTGGCGGGCTTTCAGAGTAATAATAATTCAAATAGGATAATTTTTGTGAAATATTACCTCTGGGTTGCTTTAAAAACTTATATGGAAGCTTAAAACTAATGTACAATTCGATTAATATTTAATTTCTTATGAATACTAGTTAAAATAGTACACATGGAATTCGGTTTGGTAAAACCATTAAAGCCACAAAATGAAAAATTTAGACCGGAGCCAATAAAACAAATATTTGAAAATTCATAAAATTAATTAAAAATCTTGAAATTTATAGCTAATGGTTTAATTTTGTTTTTCAAAATTTTGATGTAAAATATTGCAATTCTATTTATAATTATAATGGATTTGAGGGATGGGATTTATAATATTGTGAACGTTTTTTAAATAACCTTAAAAAAATTAAGCATAAATTTAGTTTTTAGTACTAAAATGCCCACATCAGAAAATAAATATTTTACCATATTGTACTTCGATGACAAGTAACATTCTCAAAAGTGTGGCTTGAAGGGTTCTACGAAAATAATATTATGGAAACAGAATTAAATAATAACAGAAGTATGTTGTGGTGTCTTATATATTAAACATCTTAAAAAAAGAAATTAAATTAAAGCATCGGTTACTTTTGAGGTGGTGTTACATATTCCGATTCTGCCACTGTTCTACTGATTGAACAACGTTTTGAGAATCTAAATGACGAATCAGCGATGCAAGTGAACACACTCACAAGTCACAGATATATATACAAGTCCAATCCATATTAGTAATTCGACACAGCCTTATCGGGCCCGTCTGCCCTCTACCAGCGTCCCGTGGTACGAGTAGCTAGCAGCCAAGCGCCGGGCAGGGTGACTTCTCGGCTGTTAGGGGCGGGGGAGCCGCTAGCCCTAGTCGGGCCAACAACCCTCGGGTCACGGGGTTACCAGCCGACCGACATTGGGACGTAAATCAGGCCCGATGTGAGTGCTGCTGATGCGGGCTGATTCTAAAATATGCCCTTCTATTTATAATATTATTTATGCGGTTCATTTGATTTATTTTTGCCGCTTATGTTTTCAACTTGAACTTTATGGCGTTATCGGCGTTTATAGAAACAGCCGTTTCGGAGGGTTTAAGATAGATAAATGATTACGATTTGACAGGATTTATATAAACTAAATAGGTTTTTTGTGCCTATTCAACATGGATAATTTAATGCCTCTAGGTAATAGTGAAAAGTTTTTGGAGATAAAGTTGAACCTAATCATGACTATTTATAAAAAAAATTGTTGTGTCTATCTTTTGGCGCAAGAACGAGAAAACATTTTTTTTCATTTTATACGCTTTTTTAAACTGACGTAATATAATGCATGCTGTTTCAGGGAATATAGTTTCAAGAAGAAAAAAATATCATGCTCATTTATATTATCAAAAAAATATTACATCATGGAAGTTGAAGATAATACCTACTAATTAATCTAAACAAAACATGGATCAGAAATTTTATATTTATTCAATGATTTATTACATTTGCTTTTGGAGACCGTTTGATGCAACAATTCTAAGGAATTTCACATCAACGCCTTATTCGTAATATTTTTTTTGATATTTTCATTTTGATTGCTCATTGATTTTGTTGGTTTAATTTATAAAAGCTTTTGTTATGTGAAAACAATAATTATATTATTCTGTCTAAATATACTATAAGTGAAAACTTCTTTAGAACCTTTGTGATTTGAAACTCGATGAAACGAAAAATAGCGACATAAAAAGAGACAAACACATACATCTTTAGGATATATCTATAGGATAAATACAATATATTATGTACAAACATAGAAAGCAAGATATTAAGTACCTGGGCATAATAATAGACCAGCGTTTAAAATGGTCCCCACACATAAATATTCTGAACAACAGAATAAGGAAACTAACATATATATACTTAGATGCTTAAGAGATATTTTAAACGATACTTAGAACAACATACTTCGCTTTCTGTTAATCAATTATACAATACGGCATTATAGGATGGGGCGGTACATATACAAATCAAACACAAAAAATTTACATATCACAAAAACTAATAATAAAAACAATTTAAAAAAAACCCTACTCATATTCATCAGAACTGTTATTCAAACAATGGTCAGAAAATTAAGTGCATTATACTTTTATCATGCAACATTACAAATTTATAAAGATAATATTGAAAATAAAGTTGCACCCTTCAAAAATAACAGAAATCTTAGACAAACATCAATGCTTCCTATTCCAAAATGTAAAAAAACAACAGGACAGTTAAATCATAAATATCTCGGAGTTAAATTTTTTAATTCACTACGTGAAAAAATCAGAAACATGAACAGTAACATATAAAAATTTAAAACTCAGCTTAAAAATTATACTGAAAATTTAAACTGAATAAAAAATAATAAATTGAACCAATGTAATAACACCCCCATACACACAAGCCCTGTTTATTTATGGGGGTACATCAAATACATGTATTATGTAATTAATTATTGTATAAAATTTATAATAATTTATGTATCTTATTGTAAATAAAAAAAATTAAAAAAAAAACAAAAATATAGCCTAAAAGAAAATGAGATAGTATAATCGGTCTCCTCTCTGTGGGATGCTTCGTAGCCCCCCCCCACTCTTGTGTGTTTTAGTTTTTTGAAGGGTTCACTTGTACCGCGTGTGAATGGCATGCTCTGATTTATTTAAATGGTTTTACAAAGTTTACTATTTTCATAAAAAGTGACTTTGCAGTTAAGAAACTAATAAATGTGTATATCTAATTTTACAGTCAACATAAAATCACCTCAAGGAAGGAACCCAGATAAGTATTTAATTTTACTCTAATTTATCAAAAACAAACTTATTAAATACGAATTTGCTCTAAAACAGGAAAATAATAATATCCATAATTTTCATTAAAACAGGAAAAAGTTTACGAGCTTCTTAATCACGTTTTAATGAACCCATTACGCTTTAGTATGATTTTAAACTGTTATAAAATGTTAATAATATTTCAATGAACCCAATTTTCCCACACTAGCTCTGAATCAGGCCGTTTTGACTAAATTTAGGAATATTAGCGTACGTTAGCTTGCTTTAATCGCACGGAATCAGTTCACGAATAAATTCAACTACCTGACTCACTCCCTGTTCTGTGATTCACAAAATTATTAGCCCGTATTTGAAGGAAGCTTTCTTATGGCGAATAAGAAAATTAAACGACTTATTTTATTAAATACTTTCTTGGATTTTTTTTACTTGAATACAGCCCCGCTGCTCCCGTCTGGAGCCAGTGGGACTATGGCATCCCCAATTGGGGTATGTTGTGAGGCTGAAGGCAGCGGGGAGGGGAAGGAGATAGGGAAGAGGAAGGTGGGGAAGTACCTGGCTATTCAGATCTGGTCACCAAACACGGCAGAAGCCATTTCAAGCAACGTTTCAATTTTGAATGGTGGTCTTACACCAGGGCGATACTGAGAGCATCTTCCACTCTGGAACGTGCCGCAAAAATACTATATATTAATTTAAATGAATAAATTGTGAAATACACAAATTAATCAAATAAAATTTATTTGCCACGCCGGGATTCGATCCAAGTCAAGCGCCTTAACGCTGCACTACGCCGGCCGTCATGGTGAAAACTCTTAACTATCGGCCGTGTGACACGAATGAGGCTACTTCTCTAAAGCATTTTGCTTTGAAATATCGATAGTTTTTTTTTTAAATCGTAAATTTGTAACACATCTAACACATAATTCACGGATTCATAAAATATGATATTATTGTTTAATTCTATGAGTTTTTGTGAGATTTTTTTTCTTAATTTTTAAATAATAAGTGCCAAATTGGAGAGATATAAATATTTAGAACAAACACATCTCAGGACCATATTTTTTGTACATTATCAATCCATTATCACATATGGCATACTGGCTTGGGGAAGTGCAACGAATATAGCAATAGACCAAAGATATTGAAATACAAGAGATATGCTATGATGGCCGCCTGACCGTCGGCGGACTACTGCCTAATGGGAATAGTTTGAATTCGGAAAGAATTTGTTAATTTAGTTAATTTTTTGAAGGTATGCAGTAGTATTGGTTAACAATATAGTTTGTACAGTGAAAGAATTCGTTCATTTAGTTTAAAGTTCGTTTAGCTTATTCGTTAATTGCTTAACAATATCGGCGACGCGCGACGCCAGGAAACACGGTCCCACCCAATAAAAACTGCAGATAGCACATCACTTATATATCAATATCTTTGCAATAGACCGAATAGAAAAAATTATAAGGAAACAATTAAACTCATCTTCCAATATGCATATATATTTTATATATAGTAGGTAAATCAAATAATTTATATTTTAGTTTTTAAAATTGTTACAGCTGCTTCAGCATTCAAGGCCATATCAAATTGTAACAACGGCCATTAACGCCAAAACATCTGTCATAAAAATAAAAATTAAAACACTTAACATTATTAAGTTTGATTTACTTTGATTACAATACTTAATATATGTAGTGAATATTAAGAATCTCACTTGGTTCAATTTTAAAAACCTACTCGGTGGGTAGAAATTAAAATCACTAGACAAAAGTTGTTTTAAAAACTTTGAAACAAAAAAGTGAAAAATACTCGTATTCGTAACGAAAGTTACGCCCAATTTACACAGGCCGTTTTTTTACTGATCATATTCACTGTGTGATGAGAAATTGTTTCTGAATTCCTGATCTAACGAAATGATTCTTTTCTAAACGAAATGCTTCGTTGAATAAGAAAAGTACGTAGGTACTTTTCGAAAAGACGTTTTCAAGAAATTAATTACAAAGTTCAGAATATATTTTTTTCCAATTCGAGATTCCTGGCAACATTCCGTCCCATTAATACTAGCCTTAAGAATATCTCCCCATTGGAAGCATTTTTTCCCTCACAAAATTGGAAATTTACGCAGATAGTAATTTGATTATTACATCCACTTTCCCGTTCTCCCACCCACCCTACTGAATATAGAAATACCCACCCTTTTGATCGTTGGTAAGGACTTTACATAAAGTAAAAAGTACCCCGAAATGATTTTTTAATTCAATAAAATTGTGCTAATCGTAAAAAGTTTTAATAAAGCTTTTAAATGTATTGAATGTTACTTTTTAACTACTTCATTCATACTTTTAAACTAGAGGCAAACTAGTCCTAAAAGTTTATGAGAACAAAAGCGTTATCGCATAGGAATAATTTTAATAATATCACTTAAGTGTTAGTATTAAATATAAAAAAAAGTGTAAAACAAAAAATGCACAGAACGTTGATTGTAAAGTAATGGATCAAACGATTACACCAATTTAATTCATATTTCAAACTAAAACACAAATTATGTGTTTCGTTTTCTCAATTTGAAGGAAAAAAAATCAGAAAGTGTTTATCGCTTCACAAAACAATTTTTCTACCACATCGTAAAACATTTTTGATTTTTTCCTTACAATATTTAGCTTACATTCTATACAATTCATGAATTAAAATAATATTCGTAAAAATAATTATAACTTGATAATGCAACATTTAATTATGTGTTTTTTTAAAATAATTTATAAGTCATTTTGGTTTTACCTTATAATGTAAACGCAGAAAAATCACAAGCCCCACTTTTATAGAACAGTATGTGTCATACGCGACGTAGGCATCGTAGCACCGTAGGCGCGTATAGCACAGTCGCCGCCGATAAGCGACGGCGCGCCGTGACGCGTACTACGTTCTGGCTGCGCTACGACCGCGACGGGTCTACGACAGAAGCTTTCGTGTTGAGGCAGATAATGTTTGACGATTCCTAGAATATTATTCATAGCGTTTGCAAACAGATAAACAGACGGTGTTACTCCGCTTAGTGCTGTTACGTGCGTTATCGTGTTAGCGGTAAACACGAACATATTGGAATGTTCGGTGGTGGATTCATCACTTACTTAATTTTAAACCCTCATGTAATTTAAACAGCACGTAATTCAAATTAATAAAACAACCGAAGTTATTAGATACATAAAGAGAATGGATTTATTTTTCATGCATTTAAATTCTAGTTAAACAGTCAGGCCTCGGCCCCGGAAGGACAAAATATTTCGACCTTGGAATAAAATCCAAATAAATTAAATATTTCTAAACGCATCCGAAAATTAAAAACTGTTTTCAAAAGGAGATGAAATACGCTTTAAAATTTTGTAATTCGAAAAGCACATATAATTTTTGAAATAAAAACCTTTTGAATGCAACTTGAAAAAGTTTTAAAAATGGCTCGCCTTCTATTTATTCCAACTAAAATTACTGACAAAAAAAAAACATATCTATTTTACTAGGCAAACATTTTATAAACGTTATCTTCATCTCACTTTTTGATGTTTTATGTATAAATCTATCTACATAAATAAAAATGAATCGCCGAAAAGAACATATGTACGCGCGTGACTTCCGAACGACTGCACCAACATGGATAATTTTTTTTTGTGTTCGTTATTCAGACAAGGTTTGTATAAAAGAAGCGATCAGATCTAGCGTAATTAAATTTCTATAAAAAAATTGCCATAGGTGGCACGCGAGCTGTTTGAAAATTAATGTACCGGGACTGAATGTATGGAATGTGGGAGGGGGGAGGGGAACTCCAGAGGGGGGTTCGTGGGGCGGGGGAAACGAGAGAGGGAAGTGGGGAGAGGGAAGGCGGAGTGAGAACGCGTGAGGGAAAAGGGATGCAGAAGAGGAAGGAGAGGCGCAAGAATGGGAAACGACACGCAGGGAGAAACAGTTTCTTTATTAAGTGACATAGCAACGCATGCCGGGAACCCGTTGGTAATTAATAAAAAAATCCCAAATTTTCATTACTTTTTTTCAAATTGCGGTTCAAAATTTTGGATATATTTAAAGGTGAAAATTTGAATAATTTTACGGTTAACTTTTAGTTTTGAATATAAAGCGTGATATAACTAACTCCGTTTAGATCACATTTCTAACCATGATAGTAAGGGAAGAACAACGATTTATATGAGACCTATAGGAGTTGTTCTGAAAACCGAACACATCAGCCTGAGCGGTTAAGAACAACATTAAATAATGTATTACATTAAATAATAATAAGAAGAAGTCGGGGACGCCTGAGAAGACATCAGATACTTAAGTCGGGCCATGTGAAGAGTCGGAATAATAGAAGAGCATGTATGAGACGATGTATGAATGTGAACGAGGCAAGGAGTGTGTGCCAAGATCGAGTTGTTTGGCGGTCCGTCCACTCTGCCTACCCCTGCGGGGAAACGGCCTGATGGTTAGTTAGTTAAATAATGTATTGATAGAAGGTAGAATCCACCCTTCTGCAGTTATTAAAAGCTTGTTTATTATTTTATTTTTCATTATGCAAACTTACTAAAACAATTGTAATAATTCCAATAAAAATATCTTGTTAGTCGCGTTACGTTAAGAAAGTATCTAAATCTTTGACGTTTTGCAAATGGAAAAGCCCGCCATAGTTTCCCGCCAGATTTGGCCGCCGAGAATTATTGATCGATATGGGGTTTGCCGGGCTGGGTGGAAATTGGGGGACATAAGCGGAGGATGGGGGTAATGGCGGTGTGGGTTGGGGTATTATTTGGGGGTTGGGGGAGGCAGCACTCAGCGGCGCAGTTTTTTGGCACAACCCCAGACAGAAGGGGAGAAATCGCGCGGGGTAAAAAGGAAACCATAGTTATAAGCATATAAAGAGCGTAAACGATGGTTAAAACGTGGTGAGATTGGGGACTTAGTTTTTGCAATGTATCTTTTCATTCCTAAAAGAATGTAATATTTTTTTGGACCTTTTTTCGGATGTTCATTATGTATATTAAATACAAAACTTATAAGTCTATAATATTTTTAATTTTGGTAAACAATAATTTCGGACAATAAACTTTTGGTAAATATTACGAAAGTAGGTAAAATGCTATCAATTCTTTAAAACATTTTTATTAAATTGATGAAAATTATGGTTGGGATATTACTAATGTTTAATACGAAACTCGCTTTCCTGAAATGAGGCTTTTTTATCGAGTTTCATATTTCCTTTATTTCTTCTTAGGGTCTTTTCATTTATCTTCACCGTTACAGGAGAAAATTATCATGATATTTTTTATGTTACATTCACCACGTAGTACATAAAAAGGGATTTAAATTTATTTTTGTTATTTAGATTTATTATTTATATAATCCCTTAAAATAAACCTTTAACAATCACGACGGGATAAAACTCATGGCCCTTCTTTTTGAAAAACCCTTTATTATTTGGTGGCTTAGTCCCATTAAAAGTTTTAGGTGTCATGCGAACGCAAAGCTGTTATGTATATTTTTTTAGTCGCAATATATTCCAAGGGGCTGCAGTTCCCCCTGACCCTACAAAATAGCACACTCCTATAACCTGAGGTCACGTACTAATATTTACATAAAGGTGCTCGTTGGCTTGACGTAGAGTTTTAGTAAGGTTTTATAAAGATCGGCAGGGTTTAAAATTATCTTTATCGAGGTCTTTCGTTCATATTAAATTTATCGATTTAAAAATATGAAGCAACAACATGTCGCTTTTTTTAAACTTTAACTACGCAGGAGGCCCTGAGGAAAATAATTTCCCTCAGGGTCTATGTCATCTGAGATGCTGTGTGGAGGGTCTTTTTGAAGAGAGGAAGGAGTGAACATTGTTCTTTAATGTTGTAGGAAGGAGGAAACACAGAGGCCTGCAAATCGTACCACAGCCGAGTTGTTGAACTCAAGAATGAGTCGTAGAAGCGACCCGTTCTCACGCGACAAATATCAACCGTGTACATATGTTGAGCGCGCGTTTGGCGAGTTTCTCGACTATGCACCAATGCCGAGGGGATCAATGACGCTAGTTCCTAACAAGGACACCATTCCCACCCGACGCCTGTGATCTAAAGATTGCAATCCGTTTGTTAAGAGTGAGAATCAATCGAATTGACCGCCCGTTTCCACACAGAGTCGATGGTTGTTTTCAGGTATTTTCAGACCAAAGGCTTCTGCCAAATTCTACCGTGGGGTGCACTTGCGATTTGCACAGAGTTAGCAATTGTTTACTATAGTATCTGCGGGCCTTGTACGAATGCCCAGTTTACTTGTTTATTTAAAACATTAACATTTTTCAAAGCTCATGATGAAAATGATGTTGAAGGCTGAACATACATGCCTAGACATCACCCTTAGAGAACACTTCGCACATTTCATGATACCATACAAGTATCATAGTTAGACTTTATACTTTGTAGGTTAGAATCTTACGACTTGAAATGCTTTAGAATCTGTCTTTAGATATGGCAAAGCAAGATATAATCGTATTCGAAAGTGGACAGTAAGGGAAAGTAGAGTGGAATTGAAAGAACTGTCTATTGGGCAGCTGCAGTAGACAGTATGCAGTAGGCAGCTCAGGGGCCGGGGGGTGGTTCGAGTACCCCTTTCGGTACGTCTTTTGGAACAAGTTCAACACCCATAAAGTAGTTTTCCTCCGATTCGCCGACTGCGCCACATTGCAGTTAACTGCATCAAAGCGCATGCGTAAAAAAACAAGTTGCAGATGTATTATGCTACTTATCTACTTTACTTAAGGAACCAAAAATATGCTTCGTATTCGGAGCGCGAAAGACTAATTTGAAGATTATACCGAGATTGGAAATTTGAAATGCTGTAAAGGACAAAATGTAAATTGTTCAGGATAGCAAAAAGAAAGTTTTTTTCTTCAAAAAATCATCTCCTGTTTTTGTAGACCAATTTAAAATAATAAATTTTTGCTATCAAATAAGAATTCATTCAGAATAGTTATCATTTTATAACATATCTTTAATAACAGAATTTGTGTCCTTTACAGCATCCGTTTTTAGCATTTGAAAGTTAGTATATGCTAAAAAGAATGGTGCAAAGGACATTCAATTCTGATGATCATTCAATTCATTATATATTGTATTCAACGGCCGTCAGTCGACAACATTTACCAGTTTGTTTTCTTTTAATACTTAACAAATTGATAGATATACTTCGAATACTCCGCTTTTAAGAAGTGCTGAGAAGAAAATGGACAATCTCAAACTAATCTCTTTGATTGGCCTAAAGGACGTTTATGTAAAATTATTTAAATGTTGATGTTATTTACTGCATTTGATAAAAACCTTAATAAATAAAAATCATACTTACCCCAAAGATCAATAAGTAAGACAAAAGTCCTACAAAAATGAACGTCGCAAAGTACACATTTATTTTTCTGGAAATATTTCGATAATGTAGATCGAAAGAGAAACAAAAACGGAGAAAAATGGCACATTTAACTTATTTTTGTAATTTTTTTCCTTAACAACATTTATTTCCGCTATTGTTATAATATATAATTAATGATTTTTTTGTAAATTACCCCTACAATTACACCCACCCATCCGAAACTTTTGGTACCAGAGTATGGTTTGCCGCCGAGAGATCAGGTCCGTTGTGACCACAATTTATTTATATAGGCGTCTTCTATTAGTAATAGTATTGGAGTTATCAGCGATACGCCTTTACATATCGCTGCTTTTTATTTGAACCCAATATGACGCATTCTCTTAACTTCGCTGCAATAATTAAAATTAAAATAGGTTTTCAAAGTCATGCACGGTATAATACGTTCCTATATTTGAAAAAAAAAACTTAGTAAAAATGTAAGATTTCAAACTTAAATCAATGGTTACTGATTACTACTATGGACGATCTTATGTCTTTTTTACGCTTTGATTAATGCAAATTTATTATATTTAGTACCTTCTCAGTTATTGAGAGCTCTAAACACTATAAAACTTTAATACTTTCAAACTGTAAAACATATTTAATTTTATACTCGTATGTATTTCGATTCACACGTTAAAGTCCATTTGTTTTGTTAGTTTTAGGGGTGCGATACTATAGACTTTTACGTAATGTAAATTGTCTAAGCTAAGGGAACTAAATATTTTGACTTTTAGAAGAGAATAGATTTATAAATGGCTTATTTTTATCATGTAATAACTGATTTGGTTACTAGGCTGCTTATAAGCAAACTGGACAAGCCTTGGTGCAGGGCCAACTATCTTTATCCATAATTCTTGTAAAGTTTTTTGGTTATACGAGGTTCTTGAACCTTCCCACCCCTTCCCGCTTCTAACTTTGTATGTTCAATGACCTAATCCGCCGCAGATGATGCCAAACACCTCGTCATATCAATAATAAGGGGAATTGAGATGATTGATGATCGACGGATGAAGTTTTGAAAAACAGCCTGATTTTTTAGAAAATCATATTTAAATATTTTGCTTGTACCTATGTTAATGTATTTGAGGATATCTGAAAAAGCTTTTTTAAAAACATATTTGAAAACGTACGCCAAAAATCTAGTATATTTTCCAGAACGAAAATGGTACTGGTACCTACTGATATGCATGACTGTGAGGCATGGAACTGGCAGAGGAAGGGTGTACGTAGGTAGTCTGAATGCTTTAGAGGTGATTTTCATACGAAAAACATACCAAGTGATCCATTTATTCAGGTGTTAAATTTTCGAAAAAGCGATGAAATGTATGATCGTATTTGACGTGTGATCTTAACAATAATAACAAGACGTTGAGCCTAACATAATCTATTTGCCTATATACTCGTAAAAATCTCGTGTTTCATAGCGTGTTGAAATAACGTATGTGTAAATGTGAAAAATGTGAAGATATAGCATTACAAGGGGTATGACATTGCTAATGCCCTACCAGCAGATATAGATGGGTTTAATATCACTGTTTTAAAAAAATTATGTTCATGTATTGTTAATTGAAAGAAAATTGTACCATAATTGGACCACAAGTACAAGGCTGATATAAACGTAATGAGCAAGGTTAAGAAAGGCACGCTTAGATGATTTGGGCATGTAGAGCGAATGAATGAAGTAAAGAGTGTAAGGAGGACATATGATGAATGGTAGAAGTCGGGGACGCCAAAGGCAAACACGACACTATCATTATCATTAAACCTGATTGAAAGACATGTAAAGAATTACAAAATCAAAAGGGTGTGTATGAATGTGAAAGAAGTATGAATGTGAATGTGAAGTATAAATGTGAATGTGAAGTAAGTAATGTGAGTATGAATGTGAATGAAGCAAGAAGTGTGTGCCAAAATCAAGAAGTTTGGCGTTCCATCCTCTCTGCCCACAAGATTCCAAACGGCGCAACGGTTAGATAGTTTGTTAGAAAATGGTTTTGTAATTTTTTAAAGCATCCTTTTACAGAACTTATGTTATGGAGAAAACTGTACAAATATAAAAAGGTAAAAATAAACGATTATATTAATTAAATGAAAACAACTAATTTTGTGAAAACCAATTTGTCATCATTATTATCAACATGTTTCGAAAACCAAGTTTTCTTCGCATGATAAGGGATATAATATATAATATTAATCATATCCTGAGAAGAAAACTTGGTTTGCAAAACATGTTGAAAATGTTGATTATATAGTGGTTTTCACAGAGTTATTTGTTTTCATTTCATTAAAAATGATATCACAAACTATATTCGCAAAGTCTGAAGAAGAATATGTATATTAATTGTTATTGTGGGGTCGTTGTAAGTTAATTATGACATTATTTAATAATGTCCAATTAGTGAAAAATAAAGTTTATAAATAATTTTTTTAATCGCCAAAGTTTTAAAATTTATTGTTATGTCTGAAATTTAGGTTAGAGTGCGAAAACGGTGAATTACATGCCGGGTGCATTTAATGGAATATAAATCAAAACAGACTTCACAGCGCACCTATAATTTTTTTACGCTGTATTATCATTATAAATAACATTAAACTAGGGAAAAAATTGGGCAGGTTATAAATTAAAGTTAATAACCCCTTTTTTATGTAACATCGCACAAGATACCCAACTGCTTCCAACCGTCTGGAGCCAGAGTGACCGTGGTATCCCCGATTGCGGAATGTTGTGATGCTGAATGTAGAGGGGAAGGGAAAATAGATGGGTAATAGGAAGACGAACATAGGGAAGTACGTGACTATTCAGATCTGGTCACCAAAGCCATTTCAAGCAAAATTTTAATTCTGAATCGTTGCGTGACATCAGGGCGCTATTGCTAGTATCTTGCACTCTGGAACATTCCGCAAATATACTATATATTATTTTAAATGAGTTAATTGTGAAATAACACAAATGAATCAAACTAAATTTACTTGCGCACACCGGGGTTTGAATCCGCGTCCTCCGGCTAGTTAGTCGAGAGCCCTACCCTTGACCACGGAGGCCTGTTCTGATGTAACAATAAAATTTTAGACAAAACATCACTGTTATCTCAAACCTTTTTTGTGATCACCTAAAAGTTATTTAATTAATTAATAATGTATATAAATACATATTTAACGAAAAATATTTGTCATGTTAGGTCAAAATAATTTATACTGGAATGTAGTTAATACGTGGTTTCTTTTTAATTACATTAAATGCTTACACCGTATTCATGAACGGTAATTCCAACAACAGTAACTGACAGATAGATTGAGTTATTTTCAATTTAGATTTACGGCCAACTCCACGAGGAATGCTAAATTAAAATACACGGTGGTAATTTTTTGCTGTCAACTAAAAAATTTATGAAGATGTTAACTCGTTAGTACGAATGTATAGCATTTAAAAATGAGATTGAAAATAGAGTTTATTTTAAATTCTATACAAATGTTTGCTTTACGCTAGGTGATTTTCCTACGAAAAATATACCAAGTGATCCATTTGTTCAGGTGTTAAATTTTCTAAAAAGCGATGAAATCAATTATCGTATTTAACGTGTAATCTTAACAATAATAACAAGACATTGAGCCAAACTTAATATTGTATAAAACAGTCACAGAAATGTTTAAATTCTAACGATACCTTCAAAAACAAACAAACAAGAACGGCATACTTTACATCAATTTAGCTAATTAGACTAAACGTTCAACTAAGTTCCACAAAACAAAAAAGTAAAATCAACGCCTAGTGAAATGAGCAAATCAATAAAAGAAACTGACATAAAAAATAATCTAAATTGGAGTCCGGCCTCTGAGATAAACATTTTGACATAGTGCTCCTTGGCTGTTGTCACTGGAGGGTTGGGTTTTAATGGAAGGCATTCAGTCTGAAATCAGAGGACCCCTCCCTATCTTTTACAATAATATATTCCGAAAACTTGGTTCTAATTGCCGGTGTTAATCAAGTAAGTTTTTTTAATGTTACCAGGACAGACAATGCTATTTACAGACTAGTCTAGGCGCCAGCGCCGGCCGCCTCGCACTTGTTTATACAACGTAATGGTAAATAGTATCGATCATTGTGCAGTTTAGTAATATGTCCTCTCAATTTATTTTTACTCCAAATAACCTAAAACGAAGGCAATAATTACCATTTCATTTGAAAATCAAATCTGGGGTTAATATTCGGATTATGATCCCGAAAATTAATCCCACGGTGGTGTTTATAATATTAGAAAACTTTAATGTCTATTAGTCTAACTAACTAACCATCACACCGTTTCTCCGCAAGGGTAGGCAGAGAGGTAAACAACTCGGTCTTGGCACTAGTCAAACTGTGCAATATGTAGATATTTATGTAAGACATTAAACATTGCAAGTATAAAACACAAAAAAATTAACTATAAACCGCGAGTCTGTTGACCCGCGAGCGCTTATGTTTTGTACCGTTCACACGACGCTATCAAATATTTCTTCTTATGGTAGGAGAGGGGGTCAGATAAATTAGAGAGCGCCCACGGAATGCACATTTTCTATATTGAATCTATCATCCACCGGTCTAGTAAGCTACGTAATTAAAATGACCTCCTCTCCTGTTTTCGTCGGAGAGGTTACGGCGTAAGATTTGTATTGTTTATGGTGGATCTGGGCTTAAACCGCTTAGGTGTGAACGGTCTGAAGGGATTGTATGGAGAGCGTTATTGGCGTGCGATGATCTTTTATATATTATAGCAGTGTCTGAACACCCCTTAACCGGAAAAGAAGGCAATATAGTGAAATACAGATTTTTTGTGAGGATACCACATAAGAATCCCAACTGAGAGCATGTTTAATAAGGAATCCCAGTGAAAAATATTATGGCTTTAAAAAAATATGTTCATATAGACCAATAAACGCTGATTCTGAATATATAAGTTTTATTTAATAATATTAAACGCAGAGTTTTTAAAAAATTATTAAAAAGTCAATTTTTAATCGGATCGTAAAAACACGGCGTCAAGTTGGCATTATTGAAATTTTAGTGGTGACATCACTGTTCAACGTGTCGTGACGTCACCGTAAAGACATTGTATGGGAATGTATGATATGACACAAGCCATCGTATTAATTTATTCGTTTATTTACATACTGTTTATAGAGATTTAGTTGTTGTGTTTATTGAAACATTATTTAGGCCTAAAATATGGCCTAAATAACGTTTCAAAAATAAAGATATCTCTTATTAGTTTATCTCTATTATTGAAAACATTAAAAAACTACTGCACAAAAAAAATAGTAATGCTTCTTCTAGGGAGAATACTTCGAACAACGGAATTCAAAATGACAGCAGTAGATCAGCTGATTACCCGATCCCATACTAATTTTTCAGGAGTGATGACGACACACGATTCACTATAAATACGGTGGTTTTTGGGGGGTCTTGAAAAATTAAAACATTGACAATTATTTTAACTATTAAAACTAACTCTAACTCTAAAAATAAAAATGCAGTTATTTAAGTTAGAAGGTAAGGTATACATAAAAAAAAAAAAAATTGGACTGGAGTTCTCTATTGGGGTATGTTGTGGGCGGGAAAGTGTAGTGTAGTGCGGGTAGTGGGGAGGGAAAATAGATGAGGGAGAGAAAGGTGGGAAAGTACCCATTCTATTCAGATCTTATCACCAGCTTTTCAAGCTACAAAACAATTCTGAATGGCGGTCTTACACCAGGGCGATTCTGATAGTATCTACCACTCTAAAACGTAATTGAATAATAGCTGAAATATACTATTTATTGTTTTAAATAAATAAATTGTGAAATAACACAAATTAATCGAAGAAAATTTACTTGCACACGCCATGCGTTGAACCCGCGACCTTTAGATTGCCAGTCGAGAACGGAGGCCGTAAATTATAAAAAGTAGTTTTGTCAATAATTGTAAAAGGTAACTGCTTATTATAAAAAAAACTAACGAGTTCCCGGCATGCTATGCCACTTAATAAAGAAATTGTTTCTCCCTGCGTGTCCTTTCCCAGACGTCCCGTTCCCCTTCCGCCGCCCCTTCCTCTTCCGCATCCCCTTCCCCTCACGCGTTCACACTCCGTCTTCTCCGCCTTCCCTCTCACTACTCACCTCTCACCATTACCCTCTCACGCTTCTCCGCCACGCTATCACCCATCTCGAGTTCCACTCCCCCCTCCCGCATTCCATATATTCTGTCCCGGTACATTCAGTTTTCAAAGAACTCGCGTGCCACCTATTGCAATTTTTTTATACAAATTTCATTATGCCAGATATCACGGCTTCTTTTATACAAACCTTGTCCTGACAATAACGAACAAAAAAAATAATTATCCAATTTGGTGTAGTCGTTCGGAAGTTATGCGCGTACATACATTTCGGCGATTCATTTTTATTTATATACAGATAGATAGATTTATAAAAAATCTATAAAATTGGAGTTCTAAAAATTAAATCACGTTTTATAAATCTCCATAATACTCAAAATTCACAAGCCGTAAACAAAAATTCGTTTGTTGTTTTAATGTTATGAATTGTTTTTTTCTGAGTAATATTAAATAATTTTTAAATACCTACACTATATTATGTTTAACGAATGATTTATTTCTAATAAAACACTCTCAATCTATCTCGCAGTACTTATACGGAAGCAGCCTGCAAACAAATGAAAAGGTATATACATTTGAATCACCTATGTAAAGAATACCACTAATGGCCACATTTAGCAAATGGACTTATGCCACATTTACATTTGTGTATAGACTATTTTACCCATAAACATAATATCTTACCCCGCCGCAGTAATCTTCTCTGAGCGTTTTAACATTTATTAGTTTACTTGAAAACGTAACTTACGTATAATGTTTGTTAATTTTTCTTGACAAGTTGAGGTAGTAGATACAGAATTGGAATTTATTAGTAAAACATCATTTATCCTAATTTATATCAAAAACACATATTCTCCATCCACTTTCACCAGAATTTACTGCCTTCTGGAATTTTCCACATAATATTTGTTTTGCTGGTCAATCGATAAACAATAATATATATATATATAATTAAGTCCGTAAAGAAATAAATAAATAAATATATTTATATATATATATATATATTTATTTATTTTTTATTTATTTATTTATTTCTTTACGGACTTAATTCGTCCAATTTAAAACAAAGTATCACGTAGTATAGAAATGAACAATGTAAGGATTCGGATGGTACATGAAAGCAAAGACAAACAGTAAAAATATAAGAAAAAATAAGTGTTAAGTCACGTCAAGACCTTGCAAAAATTAGGGTGAATAGGACATATCTTTATTTGTTTAAAGAGCGACAGAAATCATTTAAGCTAATACCAAAAAAATCAAGGTCTTGACGTGAGTTGACCAGTCTACACATTCTGGACAGTGGTGAGTTATAACCATAGTTAGTCGAGTGCTGATTGAGGAAAAAGCAGGTCTTTATTTTTGAGTCTACGAGAAGGTGAGTCGATTAAACAGTTAATAATTTTGAAGAAACAAATGAGATCAGATTTTATCCGACGGTCTTCTAAAGGAGAAAGGTTTAGAGTATGTTCAATTTCAGCATACGAGTAATTGCCTCGCTTTAATCCTAGCCTCCAAGCAATTCCCTTTAGGAACCGATGTTGAACGGATTCAATATGATGAATATGGACAGCATAAAAAGGAGACCATATAATACAAGCATATTCAAGATGGGAGCGAACCAAGGAGTAGTAAAGAGTTCTTAGGGTATTTATGTTTTTGAAGTCAGAAGTGGTTCTAGTGATGAAACCAAGTAGCTTGAGAGATTTATTAACAATCACATTTATATGTTCCCGGAAAGAAAGCTTGCTATCAAGAGAGACACCAAGGTCTTTGATAGATTGAACAGTTGTTAGGCAATTATTATTTAATTTGTATTCGAAAACAATCGGATTTTTAGATCTGTAGAACGACATAATTTTGCACTTATCGACATTTAGTTCCAAGCAATTAATTTTACACCAGTCATTGAAAGAGTCAATATCTGATTGGAAAAGAAGGCAGTCATGGTAGTTTTTGATTATTTTTAGGATCTTATTGTCATCAGCAAAATGCCAAAAGCGTGTGTGAGAGAAAATACGAATAATGTCATTTATGAACAAGTTGAAGAGAAGCGGGGCTAAATGTGCTCCTTGCGGTACGCCGGATGTTACTTCAATAATAATAGACTCAATGTTATTTATTTTAACTTTTGTTTTCTATTGCTTACATAAGAATTAAAGAAAGATAGCAATGGGTTTCGTATACCTATAGCATATGGCTTGGCCATGAGGATAGCGTGTTTTACTTTGTCAAAAGCTTTAGAAAAGTCGGTATATAGAACATCTACTTGTGATTTATCTTCTAGGCCATTGACTACGGTGTTGGTGAAGGAGAGTAAGTTTGTAGTGGTAGATTTAGCAGATCTAAAGCCATGCTGTTCCTCAATCAGCACATTTTTGAAAATAGTTGTTATTTTTTGTGATTATAGATTCAAAGATTTTAGGAATATGAGATAACATCGATATAGGTCTATAGTTTTCTACGTTTGACTTATTACCCGATTTAAAAATAGGTCGTATATAGGAAACCTTCCAGGAATCCGGAAAAGTGGCAGATGATAGTGATAAGTTATATAATAAACAAATTGGCTTAGATACAACAGATTTACATTCTTTCAATAATATTTCAGGTTTACCATCAGGACCAGTGCTTGTTTTGCTGGGAAGATTTTTTAAGTAATTGAAAACATCTACAAGTGTGATTTCGCAATTATTACGGTCAATAGTATTAGCATATTTAAGTGGAGGGATGGTGCATATGTTATCAGTATAGACAGAGGAGAAATGTTCAGCAAAAAGGTTGGCAATATCGAAATCGTTGGTGGCGTGAGTTTCATTAAAAAATAAATTTGAAGGGAGATCGTTATCAATACGTTTTTGTTTAATAAATTTCCAAAATTGTTTAGGGTTAAGATTTAATTTTGTCTCAGTGCAGAGGCAATTTTGGATAATTCTCTTAACTGAGAAAATTTTTGGTAAAGCGCTAAGTTGTTCGTTAATTTGAATAACTTGTGTGTTTTCTTTTTTTCCATAATCAAATGCTTTAGTTTCATACTGAACCAAATAGGAAATTTAGGCTGGGAATAAGTTCCCCTTGGAACGAACAAATCTATAGCATGAGTTATACATTCGTTGAATTTAAATACAGCATCATTAATATTGTTGTTTGATAACATACCTGCCCAGTCATATTGGGCAAGGTACCTATTCATGCCAGTATAATCACCTTTGTTAAATTTGTAGTGGAATGTAACAGCTGATTTCAGAGTGTCACTTTTGAAAGGATTAGTGAAGTTAATATCGAGTGGTGGATGATATTTATCTATTGGTAATATTGAGTCAGTAGCTTCACATACACAAAACGCTAGGCATATTGGTAAATATTAGATCAAGACAGTAACCTCCACAGTTATTGATCGAGTTTAATTGGTACATATTCAGGAACGCAAAGAAATTTACTATTATGGAAGCATGAAGGGAAACATTATTAGGAGTTTTCACACCATGACTATCATTAAGCCACACTATTTTAGGAAGATTATAATCACCACAAATAAGTAAGGAATCGGCCTTTATGGAAACACGCTCAACTGCTTCAGTATGTGACTTATAGATTTCTATTGAAGAGGAGGGGGGAATGTACACACAACCAATGACAAGTTTCTTGGAACCAAGTAGAACACAAATAAATAATTGTTCAGATACATTATTAGACGATTCAAGAATGTGGCAAGAGTATTTTTTTTAATACATATCATTACCCCACCTCCTCAACACTTGTTAGAAGAGGAAGAGCGGTCACAGCGAAAAATAATGTAGTCATGTAGTCCAAGTTCTGTTGAAGCAATATTGTCTGATAGCCATGTTTCAGTAAAACATAAAAAATCATAAGGGCATAAATTTACGGAGCATCTAAAGGAGTTTAGTTTAGTATTGAGACCACGAATATTTTGATAATATGTGGAAAAGTTAGTATTAATAAGGTGTCGATTCTGATTCAGCCTAAAAAATTGACTCGAGATAATTCGCGTCTCTCAGCGGTTTGGCGGGCAGGACAGTCAGGGGAGCCAGTGTTGTGTGTAGCCGGTTTTCTGAAGAACTTGCAGGTAGCACATGCTGGTGGCTTTTCAGGAGTCGGGCAAGCATCTCGATTGTGTCCAGGTTTTCCACAGTGAGAACATGTAGGCATGTTTGCGTTACATTTCGACGCCGTATGGCCGTAAAGTTGACAGTGTCCACATTTTAGACTGTCTATCCAATCCCTTACGGTATGTATTTGCCAGTCCATAGCCAGTTTAGAGAAGCGAATGAGGGAGTAACGAACAGAAGGAGGAACTCTGAAGACATGAGTGCCCGATCCGGTACGAGGTCCTACTTTGTGAGAGAACTGCAATTTATCTTTCAATTCATTAATTTGTAGACCGGTTTCTTCGTGTGTTTGCTGGTGGATTGCCAAGATGATGTTCTCGAGGGGCACAACTTGAGGTAGACCATGGATAGCTATCCGAGGAAGTTTATGCGAAGAAACTTCTGCTTTCAGACCAGCATCGGATAGGGTCGGTGCATTGGCAAGTTTTATGGCCTCCGCATCGGTACTTGGATGCACGACTACATCTCCGTTCCTTATTTCTCGTACCCCCGTGATTGTAATTCCTAAAGATGATGGGTTAGTTGAGGTTTTGAGAGTTTTAAGAGTACTGCTGGAAGGAAGTGACTTGTCATCTTTGGGGAAGATAAGTACGGCTGGTCTTGCAGGAAGTATAGGGGCATTGTTTCTTGTGTTCGGTGAATATTTCGGGAGGACTTGGTTGGACGTAATCGAACTATACGTTCTGTTCCCATTTTCGGGTGTTTGATTTGAAGACATATGTTTGTAGGTCTTCAATTCTCCTTCAAGGCTCCCTAACTTTACACCCATTTGACCGACATTACCCAATAGATCGGTGAATTTAGGGGCGAGTTTTGCTATTTGTTCCTTGGTGAATTTGTTTGATGTGTCCATTATGATGATATTTAATAGGTTTAAAATAGAGGTTGCCTTTGCCAGGAATTGTTGGGCAGAGTTTTCTTGTTCCATTATAATATTATGGATTATTATTTTGTACGTTGCGCCTGATGGTAGGTAGATGTTAGAATATTCTGTTAACTTTTTGTCTATGGCTTCAAATGTCACTTGTCTTCAAACTTCAAATTCAAATTCAAATGGTTTCAAATTCAAATATCACTTGTCATGTTAATTTCAAGATTTTGTTTTTAAATTCATTCTTATAGTATATCTGTTCTCACTGTGATTATTTATTAATTGGAAAACGATCCACTATTTTAATGTGATACACTTAGTTTTGTGTGAAAAACACAATCTAGATATCGATTTTTGAAACTTTTTGTAGGACAAAAATATTTGGTTACTTATGAAAAACTCCATAGATGAATCTATCAATAAATATACATATATATATATAAAAATCAAAAAATGCTTGCTTGGGGGTATATATGTGAGTGTATGAGTATTTAAGAAGTCTACGTATTGCTATATTAAGCATAGGAGATGTTTGAAACTTTCAAAATACCTTCTTTAAGCCCTAGCGAAGGTTTCTGGATTATTACAACCACACGACAATACATCTGAAAAGTTTTTTAATCATTACAAAAACTCTGTTAAAAATGTCAAAATTTGAGAATCACATTTTGCAAAACAATGATTTTTAAAACAAAATAAAATTTTCGAAACTCTTTAAAATACTGAATTTATTTTAAGTACTCGCCTAATATTTGGAATCGAATCAAGAATTATAGATATTATAATTATAATTATAATTATAGGAACCTATGTTAGGTACCATAATTGATTGATTGTTCTTATAGTATACAAAAAAAGAATATTTGTAATACACGAAAAATCAAAATTTGAATAACAAAATTGTAATAGGTGGCACGCGAGCTGTTTGCAAACTGAACGTACTGGGACTGAATATATGGAACGCGGGAGGGGTGGAGGGGCGGGACGGGGGAGTGGAAGAGGAGAGAGGGAAGGCGGGAAATGTGGAACTGGAACGCGGGAAGGAAAGGAAAGGAAGGACATGCAGGGAGAAACAATTTATTTCTTTGAATATGGCATTGCAACGCATGCCGGGAACTAACTAGTCTTAAATGAAAATCAATCACTTTATATACACCACTTATTTAATCCAATATTAGGAACCAACCATCCAATATTAGTTACACAAATGTGGTTAAATAGAACCAAGAAAAGCCGTAAAATGGAACCTCTGTTTCTTCCGCGTTGTAGGCTGTGCCTAAGCCTAACATAAATATTGGTTCTCAACGATAATTGCACCCGCAAGCTCATTTTTATACACGTATTAATATGTCAATTTTCACTTTATAGGACGGGTTTTCTCTGTCGGCCAGCCTCGTATCCCGGCATTCTCATAGAGAATAAATAATAGTAATCACTCGTTAACATTTACTAAAAATTCTATGGCGGCGATATCGAAAATGTTATTTAAATGTTTCTAACGTGGAATTATGTGTCATAACATTGACAATACATTGCAGACAGCCTTTGGTTCATAATTAACTAAAACGTATGCTTTATTATAATACGAGGTTGTCAGAGATTATTGATATTGATGTTGTATCTAAGATCAAAGAGAAAAGGTATCTGCGCCGCTTTTACCGTGTAATGTAGGTTAGCAGAGGATACGTGCGAACCCACCCAGATCGAACTAATATCGTTTATTATGGATATTAGACGATTCACGACCTTCGCGGCACGGTAAGCTCCTTGGTTTTGGAAATAGAGGTCGAGATTTTAAATCTAGGGGTAACCAAACAAACAATGTTCACTTTAAGCCCTGATTGCTGGTTCTGGTTACTGTACTTGCCATTTGTCCATAAAATTCCATAATAACACTAACTCATGGGTTTCAATGAGTTTGATATGATTTGATGTACCTACCTACTTGTAAATATTTATGATAATTAGTTTTTGTTAGGATCAGTTGTTTCACAAAATTTGAACAATCCATCAAATTTAAAGTTAAATTTCTGTGAATGTTTCTTAAAGTTCTGTTATCATTTAATCTACGTGAAGAAACTGTCCAATAATAATTTACTAAGAGAATAAAAAACAAGAAAGATTGAGGCCCTGTTGTTTCACAGAATTTGGCCAATTATTCAAATTTCAAAGTTGATTTTCAAGTTCTGTGAAAGTCAAATTCAAGTTCTGTTATTGTTTCAGTTATGTGAATCAACTCGCCAATAGTATCTAATATAATAACAGAACTTAAATATAAACTTCACAGAACTTGAAAATTAACTTTAAATTATATGAATTGTTCAATAATTCAACAACTGGCTACACATTTTAATAATAATTATGTTATTATAAAAAGTTAGGTTTATGTTATTTGTCTGAATATCACAGAAGAGTCGCAATGCCAAGAGCTAGAGAAATAAAAATAATCAATTAATTATTTATCACAAATTCCTGAATTCTTTTTTAATGCACATATTGTTTGGTAGTTTGCACTCTGCAGGTGATGCAGCAGTCACTTCAGAGTTGTGTATCTTGCCGGCTACAGTAGCAGTGTACAGATTATACAGTGAATAGTGGGTATAGTCGGAGGCTCTATATTATTCATCCCCCAGTCTGGCCGTACAGACTAGAACCTATCAGTAAATGTACCGCTAATGCATCCCCGAAATAACTCATGGTTCGCCCACCTCCAACCGGCGATGAATGAACTTTGGAAGTAACTTTGCTCTTTGATGAGTCAATATTATTTATTTATTTTTTTTGCAATTTGCAACGGTCGTCTATCAACGATCATTCTACCGAGCACATCAGTATCATCACTCTCACTCAAAAGATCAGAGTTTCAAAGTAATCCATTTTGAACTTTTACTTCTAAGTATAATGATGACTTCTCACGTCAACGTGTAATATTGTTTCATTGATGAGGCTTAATAATACCATACAACTCTGTACAGGCATACACTCACATATACTACGTACATAATCTGCTGTTATTCTTACTCTTGATACAAGCCGATACAAGAATTTGATTCATCAGTTCGTCATCTCAGTTCTTGTTTGTCCAACAGACTATTTTAGTTTTTGTTCAACCTCCACTTTAAAATTAGAAATAAAGTATAAAAAATTATAGTTAATCACTTAAATAAGTATTATTTAAACTAATGAGACCTACACCTTTATGGAAATAGCTTTAACTTAAACACCTATCATAATATTTTATTGAAATAATGAAACTTCTACCTACTCCTCCTGTAAAATTTTCTATTGGTCTGTTGGACAAATACGAACTAAGGCGACGGTCTTTCTAGGGCGTAGATTTCTGAACAGAAAATCCTTAGGTGTGTGTCTATGCAAATTTGAAAGAATAGTAATGTCGCTAATGTACACTCTACTTGCAACTTAAGGTGTATTCCGAGAGGTAATTTTGAACTTTTGTAATTTGGAATAAATTGTTCAACCAAATTCAGTTGTTCACAGAATGTGTAGAATTCATCAAATTACTTGTTCTATTCAAATTCACTTGTTATTTCAGTTATGTTGAATAACTGGTCAATAATGATACAATACGAGAACTTGAATAAAACATCTACGGAACTTGATAATTAACTTTAAAATTTGGTGAAATGTTCAAATTCTGTGAAACAACTAACTCTTAATTTATTTTTATATGCAACGGCAAAGCATCACAAATGAAGTTGTTAAGAAACGAAATTGAAAGGTCCAAGAACACTTTCACGATTCGTAACACAAGATCTTCCTTACCAAAAAAAAGTAAAAATTGTACAGAAGAGCTTTTGCAATTTCTGCGATTTGGAGATGATATCCACCGGTAGACGTATATTTGTAGGAATGTACTTTATAATATTAAAAGTCCGGTCCATTTTCTTGATTAAATAAGAGATTAAATATTTTATCAATAGCCACTTAGAATCGTTAAGATTATGATAAAAATTCTTCTCATGCAATTTCAAACAATTTCGCTGACAAGTCACTGTCTTGTATACATCCTTGAATGTTTGTTATATAAACTTACCACCTTTCTGCTCCATTATGAACGTTTATTTATCTTTAATCGTGATTCAATCCAGATATTTAGAGAATATAAACTACTAAAAACTAACTGCTCCATAAATGTTCATCGTGGAAACGCTAATGGTCTAAATACCCTGATAGTGGCATGCCATTAGAAGCTTGTATTGGAAATTAAGAAATCTTGATAGTTTTAAAACGAATATGCATTCTTGTTAGGTTAATATCTATCGACCAGAGATTTGCCATAACTTCACCAAATAAACTGTAAAATGTGTGTAAATTTCTTTAAACTATTCACATTAATGAATACAATCTTAAAAACATCACTCCATTTGATTACTTAAATATTTGGAATCCTATAAAGTAGTTCAAATTCCAGGCTTCACCTGAGGTTCAAATTCAAGTTAAATACGAACAGCATGCTAAAAAAAATCCAGTCGAACATATTTTTAAAAATTGTATCTCAAGCAAATTACTTTCTTACTTTCAACAAAGTGATCTAATGATAACTGTGCTTTCAGTGAAATTTTATCGCAAAATTGGCTGAGATATTCATTTGTCGTAAGTCACAACAAAGAGCAAATAATCTTAATTGCTCCACTGACTTATGACTTGAGAACAGAATTTGACAATGAGTGTGTCACTCTATCAATCATTAAATGATAGCGAATAACAATTATGTCTTGTTAATGTATGTTATTTAAGAATAAGGGGCCATTCTGATATCGGCGCGGTTTCGTCAATGGATAATGTTATCATTCAATATTCAAACAATGGAGATTGCAAGGCAAGGACTGTGACTTAATATATTATTTAACAGACTGCCCTAATGGGGCTGCTTTAATTTTTAATGAAGTGATTAAGATATTAATTTTCCTATTGTATCCAGAAGAAGTAAAAACGGTGAGCTTTAGCGACTTGAAAATTGATTCTCTCTGGAATTTAAAAATCAATGCAATTACTCTCAGTTGGAATCAAGATATTAAGCATTAGCAACAGAGCTTTGAAATATTCATAAAATAAAATAAAAATTAACCCCAATTTTTAACCAAAATTATTCTCTAATTTTGGTAAAGAAATTTCTATTTTTTAATAACGTTTTTGTACATGATTAAATGCTCATAATAATGTAATGCACTAAACATCGTGGAGCAATCACAAAACGTGCTTGCTTAGTTATTTATTTCCCCCTAATTCACAAGTTGCTTATAAAGGAAAGTAATTTCCAAACTTTATTAACAGGCGGAAAACCCCTTAAAGTCAGAGAAGTGTTAAATTAGTTTAAAGTCTGGAAGCTGTAAATACCAAAGGAAAGTTTATCATCAAATCTAACAAACATCATTAGGTAAATTTTGCTTTATATTTTGGTTAGGAACCTTGAATTTACACCGCGCAGTAATTACCTAATATAAAATCGATATTGCAGTAAAATAAAAGTACTTCGCTATGTTTGGTGAATTAGCCGGGGTGCCCTGAGGAAAAAGATTTTCCTCGTGGGCATCCCGTATGCGGTTAATGTAAAAAAGAAAACATACGTTTACAAGTATTTTAGCTATTAATTTCTATTGTGAATTAAAGCGTTGCCTTAATATCAATAAACGTGTTTTTAATTTAATTTATTCATTTTAAAAACATTACAATATTAAAATTTAAAAGCGTTTTTAAAAGAGACAATGTTTTAGACTAGCTGGTTCCCGGCATAAGTTGCAATCCACGTCAAGTTTAAGTATTTCCCCAATAAATGTAGTCATAATTTGTCTCGACGCCACCTAGCGAGGGATTTAACACTTACAATGTCTCTCTCGCAAAAATAAAGTTGGTTGTTTTCAGGTGGAAAAAATATAATAAGCAGTAATTGTTGAATGAAACACTAGTATATATTGAATTATTTGGCGGGTATTTGATAAGCCCCCATAGCTCAGTGGTCAAGAGCAGCTGACCGGCAATCAGAAGGACACGGGTTCAAGTCCCGTTGGCGGCAAGTATCTTTTCTCGGAAGATTTTTCAATGTTGATGAGTGTTTCAGGCTGATAATTATTGCTTATAATAATTGTAACCCTTTGTGCTATGCATAAAAATCTTGTCTAAAACGTAAGTTTATAAAAAAATAAAAATAATAATAATATTTTGATGATTTATATAGCGCCGTTTTTGTGAAAAATCACCTCAAGGGCGCTGTACAAACTTATAACACATTTCTAAAATCTAAAAAACTACAAGCTAGGCAAACAATTATAAACAACTTATGGCTAAAAAGTGCATACACCGGTTCATTGATCACCGATACGAAAATATATGTACAATATTTTGACCAATGAACGCGATGCTGCCTAAAATTTAATGAAAACGGGACTATACTTACCTGGGAGGTCGCTTGAAATTAACACTGTAAATAGTACATTTAAAGAAGTTTAGATAGAGTTCGCACGCAGAGGACATTATTGTGAACACATGTTATTTAATCCTGAAAAATATTTTAATATAAATATGTAATGTATTCTTTGATGAGTGTGTTTTGGAAAGTAAAAGCAACATGTAAAGGTGGGTGGTGCAGTAGTACCTATAAGGATTTGACCTTTCTAAATGTGATTCGTCAAGAGACAGATTGATGTGTAAGGAATTGAGTAATTTTAATTCAGTAAGAAAAGTGTGATTAAGACATATCTCGGAGCAAAATTTTTTAATTCATTACCAGAAAAAATTAGAAACATGAATACCAATATAAAAATTTTTAAAACTCACCTTAAAAATTATACTGAAAACTTCGTTTAAATGGTAATTTAAATGTGATATAAATAAACTGAATGATATAAAAAAAGCAATACAATAACACCCCCCCATACACACAAGCCTTGCTTAATTATGGGGGTACATCAAATATATCTACCATGTAATTAAATACTGTATAAAATTTATTTGTAATTTATGTACCTTCTATTATTAATAAAAAAAAAAAAATAAATAAATAAAAAAATAGACAATACAAGTATGATACTCTCAAATAGGTATATTTGAAATGGGTATGAGAGCCCAAAAAGGAAGGTTTTTAGTTTGGACCTAAACTCTGTTGGGCTTGTTATGCATCTTAATTCCGGAGGGAGTCTATTCCAAGCCTTAGGCCCAGATACTCCGAAAGCACGATCTCCAAACATAGTATTTGGCTTTCGTTTAGGTTCTATTAGTCTGCCTTTAGCAGATGAAGTTGCTGATCTAAGGGTTAATTGTCTCGGACCGGTATTTTCCGGGACGCATAATTCGGAGATGTAAGATGGGGCCATTTCGTTGATTGATTTAAAAACCATCCAGCACAATTTGTACTGGATTCTTTCAGGGCACTTGAGCCAGTGAAGGTTACGAAGGTGTTCTGAAATATGCGAATATTTAGAAACCCCAGTTATGAGCCTTGCCGCTGCATTAAACACGGATTGAAGTTTGCCAATTTGATATTTGGGAAGACTAGCGTAGATGCGGTTACAGTAATCGAGCCGCGAGACTACGTAAGAGTTAATTAATAGTTTTGTCGCCTCTGTAGGAAGGTTTCTTCGAACTGACTTGAGTTGTCTTAGGTGAAAAAAACCGGTGCTTACTGTCCTATTTATTTGACTTTTTAACGAAAAGTCTGAATCTAAATTAACGCCAAGAAGTTTGACTGTTGTCTTTGGAATAATATCGTTGCCGGAAATGGAAATAGGTGTATTGTCTATGAAATGTTGGCGTTTGTTTGTGGCCGCCCATAGAAACTCAGTCTTAGATGGGTTCAGCTTCAGCTTGTTTGAAGTCATCCAACGAATAATTGTTTCTAGGCATTCAGCTATGCGGATTTTGAGACTGTTGATTTCGTTTGGAGAGCAGTAAAAATAAACTTGCTGATCGTCAGCGTAGCAGTGGGATAGGAGACCAAATGACTCGATTACTTTGGCGACATCATTTGTAAAAAGGATGAAAAGAAGTGGGCCTAAAACGGATCCTTGGGGTACCCCTGAAGAAAGTGTTGCGAAGTTAGAGAGCTTATTTCCAACCTTAACGGCTTGTAAGCGATTGGATAGATATGACACCAGCTAATTTTTAATATCGGAACTCAAACCAAATGTTTCCTCTAATCTCTTAATGAGAAAGTCATGATCAATCGTGTCAAACGCTGCACTCATGTCTAAGAGTGAGATAAGTGCTAACTTACCTGACTCTATGGCCAAAGTTATATCTGACAGCATACGAAGTATTCCGGTTTCTGTTGAGTGAAACCTTCTATATGCGGATTGACGATTAGTGAATAATTTATTTGAATTCAAATGACCGGTTATTTGTGCAGCAGCCATTTTCTCCAGGATTTTTGATAGGAAAGGTAAATTTGAAACGGGTCGATAATTACCTAAGTTATCGGGGTCAAGTTATGATTTTTTTAGTATCGGCGTAACTACAGCAGACTTTAGAGGTTCAGGGAAGTCACCTGTGCTCAGAGATTTATTAAAAAAGATGAACTAGGAACGGGGCTAAGACAATGACACATTTTTTTAGTAACCATGTTGGTATAGGGTTAAGACTGCACTGCTTATTTGGCGAACTTGAAATTATTTTTTTTACTTCTTCCAGCGTTGTGAGTTTGAGGGAAGACAAATTTCCTTTAGAATTTATAGTAAATATTGGTGGAGGGGCGTGAGATGTGGAGGCACGAATGACTTCATTTTTTCCCGAAAAAACGTTAAGAAGGCATCTGGGTTAATATCTATTTTAGTTGGAACAGTGGCTTCGGAAATAACAGTCTTTATTGAGTTTCAGAGACGCCGTGGACTGGTTCGCTCAGAGTCAATCTTTTCATTCCAGTATTCTGATCTTTTGGAATTTATTTTGCTTATATACTGTTTTTGAGCAAGGATCCACTCACCCCTAGAAGTTACCGAGAATTTTTCCTATATGACCTCTCTAATTTCCGCATAAGTCTTTTCTGGTTTCGGCATTCATCGTCATACCAGCCGTCAGACTTTCGAACTTTACGTGTTTTTGACGTCGTCGGAGCATATTTATTTAACAGATATAAAAGAGTTGTATTATACATCTCGACAAGTTCTGTTGGCGTCTTTGTTTCCCAAAAATTTGATGTACATAATAGAGAGGTCTGAAGCTCTTCCAGAAAATCACTAAAACTAATATAATTGTTGTATATGGTACTTTCGACGGGTTAAAATCAATATCAGTGCAAACAAGCCGATGGTCCGATAGTCCTATATCACGAATATCTGCTAAGAGCGGCGATCCGCTCTTCTTTGAAATGAGTACATCCAATATACCACCAGCATCGTGAGTTGGGACGTCGACCCACTGGCGGCATCCAAAGCTGGCTAATAAATCTAAGAATTTAACGGTGTGCGGTTCATCTCACACGCTCGAGACGGATATGAATGTCACCTGTAATAATGAGTGTATCAGAAAGATCAACTGAAAGTTCCAAAAAACGCGAGAACTCATTATAAAATTCGACAGAGATTGGTTTCGATCCGGGCCTATACAGAGTACAGAGCATAAACGACGTTCCTGTAGAAGAGACCCTGCACGCAATATACTCAAACGTGCTAAATGTACCAAGAGTTACTTTAGTTAACCGCAATCCTTGTCGGGCTATTATCGCTATACCCCCGTGGTTCACATGAGAGATGTTATTTGATGGTTCATCGGCACTAGGTCGGGCTTCCTCGAGCACCACATATCCCAAAGCTTGGAGTCTCTTAATTGAGTACGAGTCACTGTTCTCATGCCAAGTTTCTGTAACGGTAAGGATGTGGAGTTTTTCGTCTCTGAAAACATCATCCACCGCCTCTAGTTTGTTATTAAGGGAACGCGCATTCCAGGAACCAATTGCAAGCTGTCTGCTCTTATAGTTAGCATGCCTTTCTAATCGAATTGCATTGAAGTTGTGAAAATTATCAAAATCGCAGAAAGAAATACATTGTTACTCCCTGAATCACATTTCCCGTGCGTCTCCGTTCCCCTTCCTAGCTAGCTTTATAAATTCTAGCCTATATGTTATTCTGATGTATGAGGTATATTATTGTAAAGTTTCATTAAAATCCATCCAGTAGTTTTTGCGTGAAAGAGTAACAAACACACATACATCCTGTCACCAACAATATCGTGACACGACAGGGGATGTGGACTGTAAATCTAATTTGTATGAAACAAGACAGTTGACGGCGTTTATTAAACTCTATCACAGGAATTGGCAAATGGAAGGAGAGTGCCCCTACCTCTGATGGGTTCATCTGCTGTTCTGGGCCGATCTTGATGCTGCCTGCTCTTCACGATAACGGCACAACGATGGTTACAATTACAGACACTTTTGGAATTAATTAATTAGTATTTTTTACGATTATTAGCGAGATTTTGAAAGCGAGATGTGAATAATATCACGGCAAATTTTTTACTCGTTTGATGTGGGTAATTTTAGAATGTTGTGCAAATATTGTATATGTGTTCCACGTAGGTACGTAACATCTTCTTCTTTTTGTAGTAACTAAGTAGGGATTCTCAAGGAAATGAGAAAGACAAAGGGATAAAATAACAATGAAGGACTTGGGAACATGGGTTTAGTTTTTAAGCTATTTCAGAACTAAACACATCCATACAAACTTTCGCGTTTCTAATATTAGTAAGATGACATAAACAGATTCAGGCTAACAGCAACTTGTCGTTTTAATTGTGCTTCATTGGTGTTAAAGATATCGATACTCGAAGTGATTCTATTTAACAGCACGACAGTACTCCCGACTGGCATGACCATTGGCAAGTTAGCTAATAAAACAGTGTTATCCAAGATCACATAAAAAAAAATTGCTGATGTAATACATATATTATAGACTCTGTCATCGATGTTGTGTGTATAAAATGAACGTTAACATAAATATATATATACGAATATTTTATGTATAAATAATTTAATTCTTGCCTCTCAGTTATGTGACGGATTCATTAAAAACAGATTTTATTTTCGACGCATGCGTTGAAGCTAAAAAGTAAAAGTGGTTTATGAAAGTAGGCCGAGCCTACCTCAACTTAATTTTATTAAAATATATTAAATATAATTTTATCGGGAGACTGGAATAGTAAAGGAGTCAGATGAGTAGGTCATCACTGCGAATGGTTTGTGTCCGACGCACTCTTGGCATTGAACGCGTCGAGTATATTTATTGTGTAAACGTGGGTCGCGATATATTGGCAGAGCTGTGGAATCTGGAATCCTTAATTCAATAAAGATTATTTTTATATACTCCATGCGTATTAACCCCGCCTTGTGAATTTAGTACAAACAGTCGTCAGTTCGTAATATATTCATTGAACCCTAACCAAATTAGCGAACAGATTTACTTACGTAACGCAGTTTCTGGCTCATTAAAAGATTACAAAAAGGTCTGCAATCATTTTCAATCAAAAGCCAAAACCAGATGGATAAACCGATCTGGGTCGTCAGGGGGCGTCTGTACTATAGATATCGTAGAAATAAAAGAATAATTTTCTGTCTGCTTTCCTTTTGTTAATATTAATTGAAAATTGTTAATAATCTTTCAATAATTAATTAAAAATAATGTTTAAAAATTGTCAGTTCATTCCGCTAACCAGATAAGATCGTAAATTTAAAATATTTTTTTTTTCACTTTCTCCACACATGAAGGAGGCTCTGAGAAAAAAGAATTCTCATGGCTTCCTTAGGGATGCAGTGTGGTGGGTCTTTTTAGGGAAGGGAACGAATTTTAACTCGTTTTCAATCTACTATAATAAGCCATGTTCCTTAAGTTTCTGGTAATTGTTTGGTTTCGATTACCTCCTTACTATAGTTTTATGTGCACTCTGTTATTATTATTTCTTATTCTTTATTATAATTTAGTTTTAATGATTATTTTTGTTAATATTGTTCTTTAGGAATTGCTTTGCATATACTGTATATTCTTTGTTTCACATTATTTAATCAATTTTATAATATAATAATTATATAATATATAATTAATCCTATAGTTAACACTATAGGATTAATTTTAAGTTTATTATAATCAAGCGCACTTGAAGTGAAATATCACAAAACTGCGCTATATAAATACTACGTTATTATTTTTATAAGGAGAGGAAGTTCCGCATACTTTTATTGGCTACTATCTTTATATATTTTTGCAAGATTCAAACCCGAACTAAGTGCTATCTAGATAGTATCTTGGACAAATTTTTATTTTCCTGGATTCGAGTCCCAGTGACGGTATCTTTTTCTGATTTTGATTGAGTTTTGCTAATATTGTCTTCATTTAATTAAATATTACATTTTGAGGATATCATTAAGTTAAAAATAAATAAATCCTTGTAGACTAAGAAACATTTGTACCAGTACCGGTGATAAATAAATTAAAGTGGAAATGAGCTTTATATCTGTTTTATTATATTATGTATTATGTTTTATTGTATGATATGCCAATGCGGATTACATAACATTGCACAACCCCTGCAAGTACCCCGGAATAAAAATATTATTATTAACCACAACATATTTTGTACCCACGTCTTTGCGTCACTTATCAATTTGTACACCTGCAACGAAATTAATTACGTGTTTTCTGGAAATGTAGGTAAGTACCGTAATAATTTAGCTAAAAAGCAACTCGCAGATACTAAATAAATAAAACTGTGAAAAAGTTATCAGCAGATAGATGTAGATATTTTTATATTATACAACTGGTGGAATTTGGGTGTGTTTCATAAGATTAATTAGTTATCAGCGAATCAAATGGCAGCAAAAACAGACCTACAAAGGTTTTTAAATTCTTTCAAGGGTAATAAACCTTTTGCGAGACCTTGGCCATTAAATTTATACCAGCTGTATTTTTGTTATTCCCACTGCCTTCGGTGTATTATGGTTTGATCGCCATATATAAACGCATTAATTGAATTCAATTATTGAAGTCTAATTGATTCATTAATTGTTATTACTTTCAAAAGTTTTACGTTGTAAATATCGTAAAGTTGCGACCACATAAGAAGATTTTAATCTCCGGTTTGAACCACATACTGAAATCATTTCCTTTTTTTTCACACGATCAAATGATTGATTTATTTTAATGTCATACAATAAATCATTTTTTTTCATTGATTAAGAAAAAATGTGTTTTATGGTTGTGAACAAAGTTAGATACAGTAAATTTAACGCAACCTTAACCTTCTCTCTTGCACATTAATTTAGTAATGTCATGTGTTTAGTGATGCAATATTTGAGAGCTATATCAAACGATCGTTACGGTGATACTTAAACGGAATAACCAGACAAAACATATCATTTTTAAATCAAATTTTAGACGTATTGACTCTTTTCCACAAAAAATTATAAATTGATTTCGAAAGACTGTTCTTTTATCTAGTAAAGCTATGTTTAAAATTTTGAGATAATATGTTTATTTTTAGTACAATAAGGTTTTACCGTAGGTGGTTGGCAGATTTGTTAAATTTTAAAACAAAAAATTGTATTATACAACATACATTTTAAATCATGTAATCACGCAGTAAAATAAATCAATAAGTTATTTGGGAAAGTTACTTTTCAGAACTTTATTTTTAGTTCAAATAAAATCACAAAAAAAATATCCGCGCCCTTGTTTTGTGACGAAAATACTTCAGTGTGTCTATTTATTTTTGGTCTAATAAACTAATATATTTAAATAAAAAAATTACATTCTTGTTTTGCTCAGACATTACTGAAAAATTAAAAAAATAATTTAATTATGATAAAAAAATAATTAGAATAAGTACATAATTTTAATAGTTATAACATCACGAGTTTAAGCATTTTTGAATGTAGGTATTTATCAAAGCGAATTTTGAATGAAATGAGTTATTATGTTAAAATGCTGGTATGGAGAATAATTAATCTTTCTCATCGGAACCGCCCTGTATAGCTGCAAGGGTACGATCGCAAGATCGTAACCTTGCTGATCCTATCCTCGGTCGCTGGTTAATGGCTCTTATAAGAATTCATAATCTACTCTTTCATAGAAGGCGCGAGTTTAATTATTTTAGGGAAAAACGCTTTTTACAAGTTATGCCTTAATTTTATTTTTTTGGAAAATGGATAAATTGTTGATAATAGTTCTTTGTGTTGAGACTTACCAGGCTACCTTGGATCGACTAGCAATGTGCCAATACTCTGCCCAAACAATGCGGGATCTCTCTTTGATGAAGCAAAAAATGTCGGACGGTGATTTACGAGGGTAACAATGGGGTTGGCGCTCCTTGTTTTGCCGCTCCTTGATATCCGCAAAACATACAAACATATTAAATACAAAAGTAAAAATAATTTCCAATATTCACAAATTCACAATAATTTACATATTGTGCATGCGTATATTTCACGCAAAAGTAAAAATAACAAGACTTTTTTACACTTTTTTCACATAGGAGGCTATGAGGAAAAAATTCCCTCAGGTCTGTGTCTTCTTTGATGAAGCTGAGTGGGAGGTCATTTTAGGGAAAGGAGGTGGAGGATATTCTGGGAAGGAAAATAATAAAGGGGGTGGGTAGGAATCTAAGGGTCTATGTGTTCAGGAGTAAAGAACGTATGAATCCATATTTCCAGATCCGGCCCGCCAAAAAGAAAAAAAATCCGCGATCCCAGATCAAGACAAACCTCACCTCATGAACTCGGCACTCCTGTCACCAAACGAAGCGAACCCCTTGGGGTAACCTATAGCAGAGGTGTTGGTTGGTAATTCATAAATTCTAATAAAGTGGCTAAAAATAAAGAAACCTTTAATTTCAGAATAATATCAAGTTTACACAGTAATTGCTGTCTTAGATAACAAAAATAATAATTCCAGATTGTTTCTAGGCCTGTCATCGATACCTTGAACTTTTCTTTATTAAAAAGAGCTTTTAATTTAATCAAATCTCCGCGTGCGTCGTAGGAATAAATTAGTTGAAATAATTCCTACCACCTTTCAGAGGTCTCATTGATATTGGCCGTTGTCCTATCAATTAGTTTATTCAAGGTCACCTATCCAAAAATATTTTACTCCGGTCCCATCCAAACCGGTCCTCTGGCATTCTGAACGGAGATTCTCAAAAATTGATGCGTTGTGCGTCGCATCGTGAATGTTGTAGTTAGAAATGGTACGTACAAAAATATTCATAGGCGTAGGCATGGGCGTAGCCAGGTTTTGATTTAGGGACAAAAAATAAAAATCTTAAGTAGGTACCGAAAAAAGTAAGCTTCTACAATTTATTCATGCTTAAGGTTCTACAAATAAAATAATATGAACCGGAAAAGGAAAAACCATCCTATGAAGTTCTGTAATCTCGGTCGGCAATCCCGGAGGTCATGCATCGGCCAGCGAGGGTGGGCTCCTTGCCCCACCGTGTCTACGTGCATGGGCAAAGGGTATAGGTTCCGAAAACTTAATATAATATTAAAAATGAAAACCTATTATTACAAAAGAAACATTAATTAAATCAAATGAAACAATGCAACTTTGTATAAACCACTTATAAAATGTGCAAATAATAAAACATTGTTCTAAACTGTCAAATTAGTATAAGCTTTCCCTGACGAAGGAACGTTTGTTCCGAAACCGGTCGGATTTGCACATTTTATAAGCGGTTTATACAAAGTTGCATTGTTTCATTTTATTATAATGGATAACCACAAAGTAATAGCTACATTCAAAAATATTAATTAAATCAATCGAAAATTACACACAAAAGTAAAAACTTATCTTTCTCTCCTTCCTTTCATAAATATACCCTTCACACTGTATCCCCAAAGATGATATAAGCCCCGAGGGGAATTATTTTCCTAGAAGCCCTCTGTGTTAGGTAAAAAAAAGCAACGTAAAATAATAAAAAAATGGACATCATTAAAAAATATATTTAAAAAAAATCATTGATCACATTAAAACGTGCATAAAATTTATTAAACGGTTTCAGGCATCTTTCAGATTTTTATACATTCTACTTGATTCTCTAATATTCAATTGAAATTCGAAGCAGTTTTAAGTTTGCATCTGAATGACACGGATGTGTCGAAACCGATCTCAGAAAATTTAAAATTAAAGTAACAAATGTACTTTGAAAATTAAAACTCTTCAAAATAAAACGATTCATTCAAAACTATTTTAGAAGTGTAGACAGCTTATTTAGGATTTAGCGCAAGTTGTCTCGGAGTCCATTTTTGGGTGAAATGATTCTAAAATGTTCTTCATATCACGTTGAGTGGAAGACAGGTGATATTTTATTGCGTTTTTAGGGTTCTTCACCAGTATGTCAGCTATAAAACATGTTCAGCTTGTAAAGCGTATACGGCCTATAAAGAGTCAATTTAAAAATCGAAAGCGCGGAAGAATAGAAAATAAAATTGACCTACGATAAAGCAGTGGGTAATTTTTTTGTTTAACGACATTAGATTTACTGCAAGAATTGTCTATTCAATTTTCCTGTGGGTACTGACCAAGTTTTTTTTTTGAAATAGGCAATTCACCCTAAAAAGAGTGCTTTATGACTGACAAAGTTCTTACCTACCTAACTTACTCAACAAAAATGTATTCATCTAATTAAATGTTACTTACGTTAATCTGTTATTAACTAAGCAGTGTATTCAGAAAAAAATCTTTACTTTAACTACATATATTCAACAATAGACAATTTGGGAGGCGGATGTGGATATCGTCGCCCCGGGAACTATTTATTAGATAACCAACACCTCTGCTATGGGTGCAAAGTGGTTCCGCTACGTTTGGTGACTTAGCAAGTGTGCCCGCCAGATGCGTAGTGGGCCGGATCAGAAGAGGTCGGTTTGGGAGAACCTTTGACCACTTCTCTTTCGACCCAACACCTTGCACCGCAGTTTTTTTTTATTGAAAATTTTTGATACAATACATATAATAGATACATAAAACAATGAAAAGTACATAAAAAAGCTTAATATAATAAAGGCAATGCCTGTGCGTGGGTATAATATTGATTTTTTACTTTTATTTTTATTTCTATGGTTATAGTGAATATTTTAAGTATACGTAAATTAGGGATTTAAAAATAGTAACTGAATAAATGCAGTTGAAGGGATGGATTCATACGACCGTCACTGCTGAATACACTAACCCCATACCGGTCAGAGGCTGACTTGGCATCGCGTTTGGGTCTCTCCCAGGCGTCCTGTGTTTAATTCCTCGGCTGGCTAAGTCCTCCGCAAGCAATATATTTTCCGCCGAGCTTGGTGGTAGTAGGAGATTTTCAAATGTATTATACCTTTTTCCTTCCAGAACTTCGTCTCCTTCCTTTCCATAAAAAGACCCTCCACACAACATCCCCTAACACGTTGGCCCTGGGTGAAATTATTATCCTCAAGGCCTCCTGTGTGGAGTTAATGTAAAAAAAAGTCCAATAAAAAAGCCTCCGCTTGTTAAATATTGCGCATAATTTTGTTTCAGGTATAATTTCAACTATTTTCTGTTTGCAAAGATATTTCCACTATTTATAAAAAAAAATTATGAGAAATATTCTCAAATTACATGCGGCCAAAAAATCATTTATCGGAATGCCAATGGTACCACGAATTCATAAATCAAAGCTGGTTATCGGTATAAACCACTATCCCTGGCGTATGAAATAAAAAAATGAACATACCGATTTATGTAAATCTTAGCACATTTTTTGCTCTAATGGTGAATGACCTTATGGAGAAATATTTCAAATATATAATACATGTAGATATATAATATATGATCTTATGTCACCCGTTTAGGATTTGCAGTTAGGCGGAGCAAAAAGTGTTCATTAAGTAGGCACCTTTTTATGATTATTTTTTTAAATACTTATATTGCCAATATTGACTATAATTACGCGCAGTTCAAGGATATAAGAAGTGATTTATGGTGAGCCAAAGAATCATATTCGTGTGCACAAATAAGCACTTAAGGCTTCGTAGTAAGGGTTCAAAAATAAGAAGATGATTCAAAAGGGAGATGTAAATATGAATGTCAGAGGTTAATACTAAAAAACAATAATAAGTACCTAAGCGAAAATTGTGAAAATTTTGAATAAAACACGACTCGTTTAAACTTGAGGAAACGGCTCTCTGCAAATGCCTAAGTTGCATTTAATGAAACACTGTGAATTTTTTCATACCTGTAACATGTTAAATAACAAAACAAAATGTGTTTTTAATAATTTTTCGGAGCGCACTTTGCGATATTTTTTTCTATACAGAGAATCTCGTATAATTAGCGTTTCGGCTCCACAAAAGTATTATTAAGTAGATATTACCTTACTAGTTATTTTAGTTTTATATAAGGACCATTATTATGTATTAGGCAAATTGCATACTTGACAATAAGTTACCGTTAGCCGATATACTAACAAGCCAATATACTTAACGTTTTATAAACTTATAATACCACTACATACATTTTTTATATCTAGGAATTGCAGTCTACTTTGTTACATGCATAAATCACAGTGCATAATATATGCAGGTACAGCGTAATGTTTCACATATTTAAATAAATTAACCATTTAAATACTCCTAATAAATGCTTTTTTAATGATTAATTTATCACTATTAGTTGTATTAGGTACTGAGATTTAAAAGTCATATTTAATTGTGCAAGTCCAGAATGTATTTAAATAATTATCCGATTACAAAAAACCTACTATATAAATTAGAATATTGTACTGTTAGGAAATCCAAAATGTCATTAAGGCAGTGCAAAGCAACAAAGCACATAGCATTTTTGACAATCAATTTAACCTTTTCATGGGGAAAGATCATGGTCATTGCAAGTTGTTTGCATCCGTGATAAAAACTAGATATTTTTAATTTTTTTAATTTTTTAATTTCTTCGTTTTCTTACTGACATTCGTGTAGAAGAGAGTTAAAAATGTCACAGACTTGAGTCTATTCAATAGAGTATTTTCACAAATTATGAATACTGTTAAAAATATGTGGAAGATTTAAAGTTTATTTGTCATTCTACTAAAAATGTGTAATTTTAATATTTTCATTCATAATTATTGAAAAACCGCACTTTCCTAACCGGTACAACTGGCTACAACGTCAGTAAGACATAGAAACCGCGGTTCCATGCCAACTCAGAATCAAGTCAACTCAACACCAGTCATTTGAAAAGTCACGAAAAAGCTATGATTTTTTTTTTCAAAATCGCTAATAACCTAACCTAACGTAACCTATTTAAGCAATTTTTTATAAATTGTTTTCATCACTTTAATGACTTTTCAAAGGTGTTGAGTTGATTTCATTGTGAGTTGTCCAGTCACCAAAAACTGCCACTTCGCCCTGCTGGCCGGCGCGGCGTGACTTCAACGCCTCCGAATTCACGAATAAAACGAAGGTTGCCGTTTTGGCGGCAAATCGAAAATGGAACATTTTAAATCGTTATAGAAAATATATTCGTCTACATAAAAGTCAAATAAATATACCTACATTTTGAGAAAAAAAAAAGTGAAAATACTCTTCGGAGATGCCTTAAAAATGAGAAATAGGTATTTCAAAATTCAATATAAATAATCATCATTCGACGACAATAAAATTAGGTCATTAACAATGCATAATTACTTGTAAGGTTTTTCCCGAACAATATTGAAGTAAGGCTACAGACCCGAGGTAATTAAGCCTACTGTAAAAAACCAAAATAGATAGTTACAATTGTAAGAAAACCCATATATTTTAATAAAATCCTTGTAGACCATCACTCTCCCCCGATCTCATATTTGTGTATATTAACCATGTGTTATGAATAATTTATACCAGCCTGAAGATGGCCTTAAAAGGCTGAAACCGATTATGGTCAATAAATTAAAGTGGAAATAAGTTTTATATTTGCATTATTATAAGATATTAGAAATAGGTATGTAAAAAAATAGGTCAAATTGCATCGTGCGGTGATTGATGAAGCTATTTAGCTTTTATTTTGTAGATATAAAGTGATTGAGTGTGCGAATCGTGTACTAACTAAAAAAAACTGAAAAGTAACGGTACCAAGCCAGCAAAGGCCATATACAAAATGTGTCTTCTCTGTAATTGAAAACTTATAAAGCGAAACAATTATTAGAAAGCGGCAAGTAGGTGAGTAAAGGCATCCATGTTCAAGTGATTTTCAATTAAGATGATGGATTGATCGTTAATATGACAGCACAGGCAAAAAATACATTCTGCGGCCTTTTAAATGACTTCGCATCAGAGGAAGCAAGAGTCCCGTGTGGCATGACATTCTCTCTGTATGAAAGTCTAATGAAATAACATGATAACATTTTCAGGTGACACCGATAAATTTTGGTGAAATGTTAAATTTGGAAGAAGTTTTTTTTGCAACGATTTATGTGGGATTAAGAATTTCTTTATGTTTGAACGTAGTGGGTGCCGTTAATCATTTTCATGTTGCAGATTTCTAATATGATTTTGATTTTTTTTATCAAAGCCTATAAATATATATTAAATTAATTTTACAGATTTGGTTCACGAGTTTTTTAAAGTTTATTATTTAAATAATTTTATTTTAGTGGTTTTGATTCAACGTGTGTGTAAACTTATATGAAAAAATAGGACAAGTGAAATAGAAATAAATAAATACAAGCGAAATAGAAATAATAAATACAAAAACTAAATTACGATGTTCAAGAATCGGAAAACGGTTTTAAAATTAACCGGGAAAGATGTTTCTGAGATTGCTGTATTTTTAAAAGAGCGACTAAAGCCTCACAAATTATGTAAATTCTTGATACAGTTTGATCTTCAGGAACAATTAATTCTTGGCTGGAGAAAAGTCCCGTTCGCAACCAATTCATACCCGTTGCATTCTGCGTGGTTGCATGCAAGTTTGCGTAGAGCGCCTAGATCTCTGCAGTGGCGAAACTATTGAGAAAAAAAAAAAAAAACATTTTTTTTTAAATATTAACTCCACACAGGAGGCCCTGAGGAAAATAATTTCTCTCAGGGCCTATGTCATCTTAGATGTTGTGTAGAGGGTCTTTTTGAGGAGAGGATGGAATGAAAATTGGTCTTGAAGAGACCCATGTTGTAGAAAGGAGGAAACACAAAGGCCGGCAAATCGTTCTACAGCCGAGCTGTTGAACACAAGAACGAGTCGAAGAAGCGACCCGAAGTTGTCGAAAATGTCAACTGTTGGGCACGCGTTTGGCGTGTTTCCCGTCTACGTACAGGTGCCGAAGGGATCAAGCTATCATTTAAATACCGGTGGAACAAGGATAGCATTCCCACCCCACGCCTGTGCTCTAAAGATTGCAATCCGTCTGTTAAGTTAGGAGAATCTATCAAACAGACCGCCCGTTTCTGCACAGAGTCGAGGGTTTTTTCAGGTATTTTGGGGCTCCAGACCAGAGGTAACTGCCAAATTCAACCGTGGGGCGTACTTGTGATTTGTACAAGGTTAGTACTTGTGTAACTATTAATGTACGATTGGAAATAAAAAAAAATATCAGGATCAGGTGCAGGATACACGAGTACATACATATTTTTATTGTGAATACATAGAGTTCTAACTGTCTCGAGCCAATGATACAATGGCATCCCCAATTATTGGAGTATGTTGTGAGGCTAAAGATAGTGGGGAGAGGAAGGAGATGGAGATAGATTCTATGAAATGGATCGCAGAATAGAGGGAACGCGCCGTTAGCTAGTAAAATGAATTAAAAATATATAGGTAAGGGAAAAAGTTAAAAAAATATAACAATATCCCCAAAAGAAAAGGCAAATAAAAATAGTACATCTGTTAATATTGACTTAGTGATAGGTTTTTAGAGGTACATCGACACCTGTTCAATAAGAATGTTTTTAATGTTATGAGATCATTAGATCGTATGATGTTTTAAGGTTATCTTATGATGTAATCACAATGCAGGCATTATTTAAAGATTTACACAAAAGGTATTACTTAGATTCGTTTGCTTTGGGAATTAGGAAGTTTTCTGAAAATCTTGTTTTAGTTTTGTGTTGTGTTGGGTTTTAGCGAAAAACTCTAAAACTATTTAACCCTTCAGGCGCCGAACATATTTTATCAGACGGTCAAAATATTTTCACTTTACAATAAAATCAAAAAAAAAATAGAATATTTCTGAACGTATCTGAAAACTAAAAACTATTTTTGAAAGGTGATAAAAACGCTCTCAAATTTTATAAATCGAAATAAACATTTAAGGCTTTGAAATGAAAAAAATTATGTGTGCAAACAAAAATAGTTTTAAAAATAGCTATGCTCACTCTAAATAAATTTACTGATAAGGAAAAAAAAAAAACGTAGAGTCACGCGGGGTGACCGTACGCAGTTTTTACATTGGGATTTTTGTATTAAAACGCTTTAGGTATTTTGCTATTTTTTTTTGTTTATTGATATGATTAAGGCATCTCAAACAAACATAAAAACCTTATGTAGTTCATAAATCAAAAAGTTATAAAAATGTTTACATGCATGTCGATTACGAACACTTACCCCACGTGCGGGGTAAGTATTCGCATACCGTAGAGAAGTGTTCAATTCAGATTAGTGGTTATCTTTAATAGAATTATCACTTTGCACCCGTGTAACTAACAATATTTTACCAAAAATTATCATAGACCACATCGCTCTGATTCAGTTGGTTACACAATAGCACACATCGGTAAGCAATCGACATGTTTGCTTTGACAGCAGATGACAAAATTTAAGAAAAAGCACGAAAAACAGTAATTTACCTACAAATTTTTATTTTCAAATTAGGATTCACTGTAGGTACTCATATCCTGCTTCAATGCGACCCAAAACGCTACTGAATTAAGGAACGCGCGGGCGCGAAACAGGCACGACCACCTCGGAAACATTATTGCGAACACTTACACTCTGCGTGCGGTTACCCCACGTGACTTTACATGTTTTTGAAAGGAAAATCTTGAGGCGTATCTTCGGACCGGTTTTAGAAAATGGATTTTGGCGTAGACGTTACAACAATGAGCAATATACTCTGTTTAAGGATCTAAACGTCACAAAATTTATAAAACTGGGAAGACTTCGGTGACTGGGTCATGTAGAGAGAATGACCGAGCATCAAGCACCAAAGTCCCTGCACTCAAGACCGATAAGACGAAGGAGCTTGGGAAGGCCAAGATTAAGATGAAGCGACACCGTCCTCAAAGATATATCTACCTTGGAGCTTCTAAACTGGAGAGAGCTGGCCCAAAACCGAGATGAGCGGAGGAAGACTCTTTAGGAGGCCAAGACACGCCAGAGGTTGTAGAGCCAAGAGTGATGATTATAAACGTAATTGTTACCACGCTCTTTGTCGTTCCATGTAAAAATAATTGAAAAATTTTCCCAAAGTTTCGTATTTCAAAACAAAATTCCGATCCGAAAATCTGGTTTCCTAAAGGTCTACCTTTGACTTTTTTTGTGGTCAATTTCTATTTTTTAATATGAAGCGTGGTATTTTCTCTTTCTAAAACCGTTTATATCATTATTCTCAATGTAAGGGAGTAATGAAGACACAGCGATTTCTAAGAGACCTACATGAGTTATTTCGAAAAGAGAACAAATTATCCTAACGGGCTAAAAGGTCTAATCTGGTCTGATTATATCAAATTGGCATTTGTTTGCTCGCTTTTATGAGAATAACCGTGAATAACGCAAGATAAGTTCTGATTCATTAATCACGAACAACGATTTTTCGTAAAAAATACTTTCAACCATTCCGCAAAACACCGACGACATGTTAATAATATGAACAACCTACTTACAAAGACAAATAATACACCACCTTTCAATATATTTGATCAATCCACACAGCCTTTGGCCCCATTGCGCGCCTCCCTGAAGCAATATTTCTAATAATGTATCGTGTGTATCTTAAAACAGCTGTTTAAAATGTATCCGCCGATTGACAATAAAATATACCAACATTGTTAGATTAAATGACGGGCATGTGGTGACCTACATTTATAGGAATTCTTTCCAAACTTACCACTAATGATTCTTGGTCAATTCTTCGCCAGAGTAATTAATGGAGACTTGAACAAGCAAATACCGAAATTAGAACTCATGTTCGGAGATGTTAAAAGTCAAATACTGATAAAAGTAGCACACCGACTGTTTAAAAACTAAAATGGAATCATTATTAAAAAAAGATTCCAAAACATTGTCAATATTTGTGCGCGAAATTTTTTAGTTCATTTAAACAATTGAATAAATAATGTAATAAAAATAATGTTGAAAAGACATAAAGCAATTGTCGAAAAACGTTTGATCACACATCAAGAAGTTGGATCTAACTTAAGAATGTATAAAAAAGATTTATGTTGCACTAAATATTATTTAGTTGTAGAACCATTTTTTAAAATTTGGTCAACCCTCGAATCTTAGCCAAACGGCGGAAATAAGTGGAAATCAGCAAAAAAATGGCGAATAATGATAATTATATAATAAAAAAACGAGTGTGCTTAAGACCACACGACTGAAGTAAAACTTCACTAATTTATATCTCCCTCTCAACTTCCATTCGCCTCGCCCGATCATCACACTTCTCATAACGCTCTGGTCACGCATTCACCAGCTAACTCCCCTAGACAAGCGTGCGTAAAGGCCCGACCGTTTCAGCCTAAATTTAAAACGACCGAACCCAAGCGCTAAAACGACCGACCACACGCGTTAAAACGATGATTTTTTTTCAAAATTCTTCATTTAACAGATTTTTGGATTGATTCGTTATTGATTCTTAGAAAGAATCCAAAATTTTAAAAGACCGAACCCAAGTGCTAAAACGACCGACCGCACACTTGGGGTCGGTCGTTTTAGCACTTGGGTTCACCTTCAACACTTTAAAACGATGATTTTTTTCAAAATTCTTCTTTTGGCAGATTTTTTTATTCATTCCTGAACAGGCCATGATTCTTAGTAAGAATAAAAAATTTCAGTCGGCTCGGTGCCATTGGGTCTAAGTTATGACCGACTACAAGTGTTGTTACAAAGCGCACGTTAAACGATGATTTAAAAAAATAAAATCTTTTGGAAGATTTTTTATTGATTCGTCTACAGACAACGATTTTTTTTTTTTTACAGTGAATACCGCACAAGAATCTCAACTGCTCCCGTCTGGAGCCAGTGAGACTATGGCATCCCCAATCGGGGTATGTTGTGAGGCTGAAGGTAGTGGGGAGGGGAAGGAGGTGGGGAAGAGGAAGGTTGGGAAATACCTGGCTTTTCAGATCTGGTCACTAAACACGGCTAAAGCCATTTTCAAGCAACGTTTCAATTCTGAATGGTGGTCTTACACCAGGGCGATACTGATAGTATCTTCCACTCTGGAACATGCCGCAAATATAATAAATATTATTTTAAATGAATTAATTGTGAAATAACACAAATTAATCAAATAAAATTTATTTGCGCATGCCGGGTTCGAACCCGCGACCTCCGGACTGTGAGTCAAGAGTCTTACTCACTGGACTACGGAGGTCGTCAAATTCTTAGTAGGAATCCTAACTTTCAGCCGGATCGGTGCCACAGGGCCGAAGTTATGACCGACCCCAAGAGCTAAAACTACCGAACCCACGTGCTTATACGACCGACCCCAAGTGTTAAAAAGATGAGTTTTTAAAAAATAATTCTTTTGGAAGATTTTTGCCGATTATTTAAAAAAAAAATCTTTTGGAAGATTTTTTTATTGATTCGTCTACAGACCATGTGATTCTTAGTAAGAATTACTACTGCACCTCCCACCTATATATGTTGCTTTTACTTTCCAAAATACACTCGTCAAAGAATACATTACATATTAATATTAAAATATTTTTCAGGATTAAATAACATGTGTTTACAATAATGTCCTCTGCGTGCGAACTCTATCTAAATTTCTTTAAATGGATAATTTACAGTGTTAATTTCAAGCGACCTCCCAGGTAAGTATGGTCCTGTTTTCATTAAATTTTAGGCAGCATCGCGTTCATTGGTCAAAATATTGTACACATATTTTCGTATCGGTGATCAATGAACCGATGTATGCAATTTTTAGCCATAAGTTGTTTATAATTGTTTGCCTAGCTTGTAGTTTTTTAGATTTTAGAAATGTATTATAAGTTTGTACAGCGCCCTTGAGGTGATTTTTCACAAAAACGGCGCTATATAAATCATCCAAATATTATTATTATTATTAAGAATCCTAAATTTCAGCCGGATCAGTGCCATAGGGCCGAAGTTATGACCGAACCCCAGTGGTTAAACGACCGAACCCAAGTGAAATCGACCTACCCCAAGTGATACCACGATTCTTAGTAAGAATCCAAAATTATTATTATATCACCGTTCGAATCGATTACCGTTTGCATAGATTACCCTTCGCATTACATTTTTAGTAACAATCACCACTTTTCGTAGTCGCGTCGTATTAATTAAACCAAGCACACGATTAAATAAGCCTATCAACAAGCTCATGGTCAAACAATGTTTCACTTTCTGATTTACAGGAATCTACGAAAATAATAAAGATTTATCTAAAAGTCAACATTTTATTCTAATTCTGAAAGGGATTAAACAATAAATTCACCACTGCTATCGCCAGGCTTCACTAATTTGATAGAACGATGTCTTCCCACTTACCGTTTACATATATTATATTTGTTAGCTAATATAGTGGCGTGACCACATTTTTGACCGACCCCTGCAAATTGATAGAAAGAAAGAATGTTTTTTTTACTTCAAAGGAAATATATAGAATGAATGTATATTTTTAAATCTGAAGTGATTCCGTGTTCAAAATATCTATTAAAACTATATTCACGAAATTAACATCAAACGGAAATTTGCAGTGCAAAGTTGTGAATCTACATCACATTTGGAGTTGATTTGTAGAATAACTTTTTTGATTTAGAAGCTTTCATTTTGTTAAGTCAAATTTGAAAAAAAAAAAATCGGTCACTAAGAGGTTAATACCAGCTGCTTAATGTCTTAAAATGCCTCGAAGTGAACCCCTGTCAAAAAAATTAACCCTTAACGGTGCCGAAAAAAGAGGAAAAAAATGTTTTTTTGATACGAAAAAAAAAGGTTTTTTGGGTTCTTTGAGTGATTTAGATTCACAAATTTCCCGCTTGTAGATACTAAAAGTTTCTGGAGACCACGTACATAAAAATGATCCTCACGAAATATATATATTTTTCAATAAATTATATAACACTTAGAGGAATACTGTTTACGTAAACAGTCGTCAGTGGCTTTGTCGATTTACAATTTTGATACAGATTTTGAATCTAATACCTTTTCATTGGTTACTAATGTTGCAACCAGGACCATATTTGTGACTTCTCTGTTACGAAAGACGTTACTAATTTTCTGTGCAAAAGGTTAACACACAAATTCAAGATAGTTAAGCAAACAAAATATAACCTACTTGAACAATCAAAATAAAATTACCTTCACGAAAAAATCATTGATGCCTCACTGTGCGAAACCTAAAAGGATTTCAATATGTCCACGAGATATGCCCATCATATTCTTAGCAGATGTTTCCCTGACGAAATAACACTCGGCCATGGATTAAATATTCCTCGAAATGCTGCTAACTGCTGTCACATTGCGGAAGCAGCACCAAATGAAGAAATCATCGTGTGATTTGAATACCCTCCTCACGGCCGTTACCCAGTACCTTCAGCATGTAAAGTGGAAAGTGCTTTGAGACCGAGTCTTCCAACGGGCACTCGGTGGACTATAGGCGTGACGTGATTAGCAAATCAGCTGCCGAAATGCCGAAGCTTTGTGCCAATTTACGATCGGGCTTTGGTCGTAGCAACAATGTATAGAAAAGGGGCCAAAGGCATTTCGGTGAAGCGAGGCAGAACATTTTATGTTGCCATGTGATCAAATCTATGCGGGCTCCCATGGAACATAGATTAAAGCCAAGAGAGTAAGTAGGATATATAAGGACTGGAATGAGCTAGCTATCGGAAAAGTAAGCCAGATGATAGGGCTTTGAATACATATTATGAAGGTTTCGGATCGCAGAGTCGCTTTTGGTCCGCTAGGTTATTTGGTCAGAGGCAGACCAAGGAAACTGGCCGCCTGGAAGAAGATTGGAACAAGATAGGAAATCCTCGATGATTGAAGGCGAATGGCTAAAGACAAGAAACATTACGGAAATTTTGTGGGGAAAACCAAATGAATGTTGGGCTGGGATGATAATGAGTAAATATTTAAATATTTTCCAAATTTAGGGTGGAAAAGCTGACGAAAATCGATGAAGTTGAAGAAAAATCTGTTAAACATAGGATTGTAAATGTCTGGCACTATTTCAGTTGTACTGTTAGGATTCTAATAGAAAATTTCAAACAGCTCACATAGGCAAATTCGCGACCCAAGGGTTCTTAACACCACCCGCATATGAATTCGATTATTACAAAAGATTATGTTTTATTTAACACGTAGATCAAATAAAACACGCGTAGAATTGTAATTTATTTTATTGAAATTATGCAAATGAAAAGTTCTGGGACACAAGGACAAACGATTAAATGAGGTTCTCTCAGTTCTCAGCTCCTCAAGTTCTCTGAAAGTCAAACGATAAAGCTCCGCCATTGAATTGGCTGGAGAAATCCATCATTATTTATATTCCCTCGGTGCTGTGTTGTATTTGCATCCCGTGCTTATTTTCAGAACTTAAATCAAATTTTTTCATTGCTATTACTTTTGAATTCCACGCAGACAGATAGATCTGCTGAAAACAATAGTTTATAGGTTGAATTTACATTTAGCCATTTTACAAGAGAAACAAGATGAAGTGACACGACACATTTGTTTTTTCCTTTAATTTGTAGGACTCCATTTTTAATATCTTAGCTGATTAGCTACATCTTTGCTTTTCAATGACAGCTGTTTCGGGGTCCAGCCATACTTTAAACACGGCTAGACCATGATATCTTGTTAAAATTCGTTCATTGGAATGCGATTTTCAACATGTAAAAATCCTTTTTGAAAGTTCGCTTCGATGGATGTTCAGGAAAGAGGTTTTAGAATTGTACCCTTTTATGTTTTCCTTTACACTCTTGTCACTTAGGAGTCTTTGTTAAGAGTAATATCTATAACCAATAGCAAAATTTTTCTTAGAATATTTTTTCCAACGTTTTCAGTGCACACAAATATAGACTGCGAAGATCCAACAAGTGCGTAGTTTCCACGACCGATATAGATTTGCTCAAGTGTTGCGTATTATAATTTCAGCATACAACTAACGTGAAAAGGATTTGAGAAATGGTATTGATTTTTTAAATGAAATGAGAATTATTCCCTTGCCGCTAGAATTATTCAGATATTTTTAATTCTACACTATATTTATTGCGGTAATTTGCTTCGAATCTTTTTTAAACAAATTTACGAGTGCATGTTTAGGAGCATAACGTCTATCAGCTTAACCTTGCTCGTGAATAACGGCAGGCAAGTGCAAATATTTTATTGAGATCAGGTCATTGAAATCGCGAATACAACTTTTTTGTAAAGTATTTTACATCACTATGAATATTTTTGAGACGATGAGCTTAAAGCAATCGGTCTAAACCGAGTCTCTTAAATGTTAACCTTGAATTATTGTAATATCGATCGAATATTACGTCATTAAATTAAACTAATTTGTTTTAAATACTAAAACTAATGATTTTTGTTATATTGTTATTAGGGAAAGCCTACTAGTAATTAAAATTCGTACAAAGTGTATGATGACAGCAAATGTATACCTAAAAATATATACACTGTTTTTTTATTTATTTTATAAAATCTTACAATCTTCTATTTTGCCACCTCTTCACAATTGTTTTATTGATCATACAACGTGTTCTTCTTTCATTCACTTGCTTAATACATAAATTTTCCTGGTACCTACCTACTAATAATAATAATAATTGGATAATTTATAAAGCGCCGTTTTTGTGAAAAATCACCTCAAGGGCGCTGTACAATTTATTAGGAATGCTTAGGTTCTAACTAATTTTACTATTTACAAATGGATACAGTAACATACTTACCTGGCAGGTCACTTCCGATAAACATACTTTAATTAGAAAGTTTATGCTTGGAGAAGATACGGCTTTGCCCGGGGAGGACATTATAGTTAACATACTGGACATTGCATGATTTTACATTATTTGTTAGTATTACATTTATGAATAAATTAGTCGCAAAAGTAGAGTTGGTATTTATTTTAAAATACTGGAGAATTTAGAACTATTGGAGATTAGTGGCAAAAGTATAGTTGATATTTATTTTAAAATACTGGAGAATTTAGGACTCTTTAGGGCTGGAGAATGTTCATGGAAATGACCTTCACAAACGCTTACATTTTTTTCTCTGTTTTTATGGGTTAGTTATTTACGGTGTCGCGGGCATTGAATGTGAAGGTGAAAGATTTTGAGTTTATGGATACGACTGTCTGAAAAGGTGAGTTTTAAGTCTAGCTCTAAATTCCGCCGCGTCTGTGATCATTCTTAATTCATGTGGCAGTCCATTCCAGGCTTTAGATCCTGACACTCCGAAAGCACGCTCACCGAACTTAGTATCTGGTATGCGCTTTGGTTCCTTTAACCTTCCGATAGCTGACGCTGTTGACCTCAGGGTTACTTTATAATACTCATTAGACCAAGCTTGCCCAACCTGTGACTCAATTATTTCGAAGATTTTTTGAAGCCAAAAATGAAGATTTTAACTTTTTATGTTTTGGATTTTGGTATTCATACAAAAAAGGAAAAGATATTTTGTGAAATTTGAACTTTCTTGTTATTAGACCTGAGACTACTGATAGGAGTTTTGATTTTTTGCTTGAAAAGTGTCACATGGCCGCACTAGAAAATTATTTTCGCAATAAATTTCTACCAGTATATTTTTTCCACGCATTTCTCGGAAGATCGAACGCAAATGCCAGATTTTAATAAGTGGAGGGTGAGTGTAAAGAACACACACAGGCGCATGCACAGTCAGTTTATGGACGTTCGTAGACGCGGTTTCACAATAATAGCATTTTTGAACACCGAATTACCGATAGTATTGCCTATTTTGTATTCGGAGACCCCCCTCCCCCCTGAGCGGACCACCAAACGATTTGGGTTAAGCATTAGATCATCAAAGCACCCCTTTCCTCACCCTGATCATTACACTTGCCGCCCAGCTCTATATTTATGATTTTAATAAGCAATTTTATCTTCAATTATAATTAAATTTGTTTCAAACTGGTGAACAAACAAGACAGAGATGTGCGATAAAAGTATGATGAGAGAGGGATAAGCGTGGAATTAACGTGAAAAGGTAAGCAAATAAGGTGGAAAATTATGTATGCCAAAGTAAAACAAAGGTTACACAAAACATCAATGAAACTCGGTGATTAGAAAACACATATTACGCTTTTGGAACCGAAACTTCTTAGAATAATGGCCAGCGTATTGACTGATGCATACATTATGATATGTTTTCTTGTAGGTAATAAATTGTCAGATAATAAATAACAGTTTCTCAGAAGATATTATTTAATAAGTGTTACTATATTTGAATACGAGACGTTTATTGCAATATTGATTTATTATACGTGTAATTAATTCTCACGAAAAAAGGCGAGAGTGCATATATATAGCAATGCTATAAAGCATTGCTGACGACGATATTATACTACATTACTTATGTGGCTACCAATTCCAACATCAACAAAAAAACATATATGTATTTAACGTGTTACCAATTAATATTAAAAAATTGGGATTCACCAAATAGATTCAGAGGTACATATGCTGAAAACACGGTAACTAAGTAGAGATGCTTTATACTAAGTTAGTGTGTTAATATTAACAGTCTAACTAACTAACTGATAGTAATAATATTATGTATAAATGTTTATAATGTAATTGAACAATGAATTGAGCATTGGATATCCACAATTTATTGTAAACATTGAAATTGAATATTAAAATGCTGTTCTAAAAGTAGGTAAAAGCAGATTTAGCATTTTTGACCGACGCGACACTTACTGTTAACTTTGCAGTCGGTGACGTCGCCGCTATAGATATTGATGATAAAAGTTACAAGTGTTTTTTTATGTGAATTCTGCACGGGTGCCAACTGCTCTCAACCGTCTGGAACATGTGAGACTATGGCATCCCTAATTGGGATATTTTGTGAGGCTGAAGGTAGTGGGGAGGAGAAGGAGATGAGGAAGAGGATGATGTGGAAGTACCTGGCTATTCATATCTAGTCACCAAACAGGCTAAAGTCATTTTAAGCAACGCTTCATTTCTGAAATGTGATCTTTCACCAGGGCAATTCTGAAAGTTTCTTCCACTCTGGAACGCGGCGTAAATATAACTACCTACCTACTATGCATATTATATTATTTTTAATCAATATATATTATAAAAGAAAGTAAAAAAAAACGTGCGGCTCACAAAAACTCAGAAACGACTCCCGGTACGATCAAGAGAGTAATATGGTGCCGTAGATCTTTATCCCCCCTCCAGGATGACGGTTACCATTTTTACCTAAAGGGCGTGCTTTTGAAGATATAAGGGCAGAAAGTTTCGACCTCTTGAAATTTCTAGAACAGTCTTCCGGAAAGTTCTAGAAGGTTCCATAGAGCTCTAGACAGTTCTGGAAGGAGTGGCGGAGTATATCGTGTAATTTTCGGGAATAGGGAATCGGGAACATCATTGTGGAACATTCCAGAACACTCTCGAATGTTATCCTGAGCGAAGCCGGGTAACCCAGCTAGTTAATTAATAATTGTGAAACAACACAAATTAATTAATTCGAAAACCTTACCTTATCCTAAGTTTAAAATAACAATGAATAATTATTTCTGAAAATTCTCATTGATAGAGATTTATAGAATTCCTTCAAAGTTTTTTAAAACTAACTATTATTGCAACAAAAAAAAAATTGTCTTAAACGTTTATCAATTAAAAATAATAATTAATATTTGACAAGTTAAAAGTATTTCACCAAAAAATGTAGACATACTTTGTCTCGACGCCACCTAGCGAGAGATTTAGCACTTACAATGCCTCTCTCACAAAATAAAGTTGGTTGTTTTCAGGTGGAAATATGTAATAAGCAGTAATTGTTGAGTGAAACACTAGTATATATTGAATTATTTGGCGGGTATTAGATAAGCCGACATAGCTCAGTGGTAGAGCACCTGACCGGCAATCAGAAGGACACGGGTTCAAGTCCCGTTGGTGGCATGCATCTTTTCTCGGAAGATTTTTTCAATGTAGATGAGTGTTTCCAGGCTGATAATTATTGCTTATAATAATTGTTACCCTTTGTGCTATACATAAAAATCTTGTCTTAAACGTTACTTTATCAATTAAAAATAATAATGAAAAAAATAATTTTTCAGTATTAATGTCAGTATAAACTCAGATCAGAGACTTGAGAGAAATAGAAGTGAGAAAAAGAAAAATAATGAACTATTCCGTCTGGATTTTCTTTTGGAAGTTGACAACACTACTTCAACTGGGGATATCTCGTCCGAACTGGTATTATCGCGGATTTTTATAGGTTTTCAAAGCTTGTGATGCTTTGAGAATATTGCGCGTGTATTACCTTTCATAAGTTTTCCCATAACATCAAAAAGAACTAAAACCAAAACTTTGATATCCGCAACTTGAAATATAAAACAAGACGCCATATTGTCTTTTCTATATTTTTTGATAGTTTAATAAGATATAGACTGAATACTATAGAATTGACATTCCCGATGACTAAGTGTGGTAAAACCATGTTTGATCGTGTGAGAAATGAGGAGAACCGCAAATAATGCAAGGCTGATGTAAGCGTAATTAGTATGATTAAAAAAGAGACCAAGAGAGAGGGTTAGGAGAATATATGACGCAAATGTGAATGGTAGAAGAAGTCGGGGACGCCCGAGGCAGACATGGCGCGATCAAGTGATTTATATTCTAGGATCGGGCCATGTCAAGTCAGAATAATAGAAGAGTATGTATGAGATGATTTATGAATGTGAATGAGGCAAATAGTGTGTCTCAAGACCGAGTTGTTTGGAGGTCCGTCCTATCAGCTTACCCCTGTGGGGAAACGCCTTGACGGTTAGTTAGTTCAATAAGAAATATGACAGTCGGAAGAAGCCGGATAGTAACACTACTAGTATACGAGTATATTAATTTGCACATCCCATAACTGGAACTTTCATTTTTTCTTGTTTTTAGCTGCCTCTTTCTCCTATCGGCAGTTGGCTGTCATCAGGGTGATCTTAACCAAGGGGGGGGGGGGGGGTCATGGAGGTCATGACCCCCCCCCTGGGCTGGGTCTAGGACCTAGGTGGACCACTAAATAAAATTGTTAAACATAATGTTTTTATATATTTTGTTGTATCCATTATTATCAAAATTACTTACCTACTTTTTCTTGAATTATCAAAATTAAATTGTAACCCCCCCCCCTGGCGCTATGTGACCCCCCCCCCTGGCGCCAAAGCTGGATCGGCCCTTGATCTTAACCCTGCAAGCTGCAGCCAGGAATAACTCGCGGAATTGCACTCTACCGGTAACGTTGATATTGGAGCCATTTATCCGCCGTTTTTCTCCATCAATACAAATTTAAATATAAGGGGCAGTTGTTTCACAGAATTTGAAAAATTCATTAAATTTAAAAGTTAATTTAAAGGTTTGTGAAAGTTCTGAGAAACTCGTGTGAAAGTTTTATTAAAGTGAAAGCAAGTGGCTCATAATGATATACACCAACAAAACTTTCACAAAAGTTTTGTGAATTGTTCAAATTCTGAAATTAACTGGCTCTAAGGTAGAACTTTGAAGTACTTATTGTGTTGGTATAGTTATTATATATATTTTTTCTATTTTTTTTAATTATAATATTAAAATGAGGTAGGTACTTTAATTTTACAAAACAATATTAAGATGGAAAGGGATAATGCCTGGTAAGGGAACCGGATTCTTATTTTGGTTGGTACGAGTATATAAAATTTATTTTGCTTAATTAATATGTGTAGTAATTTTATTTATTTATTTATATTCTGAGTGCTCATTAACAGCGCAATTCAGTATGGAGATTATTGTAAATTTTACGGCTTGCTAATGCATTTGGGTTATTTTAAAATTAGGTGTTATAAATTTATAGGCTCATTACCTATCTAATGAACGGAGTAATGTTTTAATTAAAAATCTCTAAAGATAAAGTTTATTTATGCAAGCTCCGGCACCTGGCAAGCTGTTAACACGCCAGTCAATATATTTTGTTTGATGTATTGAAGGCAATCACCCCACAATTAACCCTTTAATTGCCAACGGATCGGCGATCCGGAGCCGCCGATAGCAGATTCCGTAACCTATATAAATACTGACGGATATTAACGAGGCAACAAAAAAACTATTCTCATTTTATGGGAGTCGGAGACCACGCGGCCGGCGGCCTCATCACCATATAAATCACACGAGCAATTGGTGAATATTTCCGGGGAAGGTCGTCTGGTGGGTGTTTGAATTGTTGAGAGTCTGTGTTGGAGCGATCCTCGACAGGGCTGACCACCAGCGAGAAATGCGCTAAGATTATTATTTACTAGTGCAGACCCATAAAAAATCCCGGAATATCTATATATAAATCCTCAGAATGAAAAACAAATAAAACTGTCAGTTTTTTTCATTGAAATGCGATTTAAATTTTGTTGTTAATAAATTACAGAGATAATTATCATAGAAGAACATCTCGGTCTGCGAACCTGTCTAGGCGTCACCCTGTGAACCTCATCAATCCCGCCGTGGAATGAATGGAGCGGGTATTAGTTGACCGCATGTTCGGTGATCTGCACCGCACCGTTTTCTCACATTGTCGACTCTTTGAGGCTCCATCGATACATCATGTCGGCACAACGGCTGTGGGAGCACCTTATCCTGTCGATGGATGACTATAGTTTAGCAGTGTGAACCCAGGTTGTCAGGGGTCATGTGCGAGACAGGCATTTTTCATTTAGCCGTATTGACATCAAATTAACCTTCCATTGGCGCCTTAAAAGCTTCCAAGGATTATTATGTAGATTAGAGCTTTCTAAAAGCTGCCATAACTGATACACCAATGAGCTTAAAAGACATATGCTTATTTTTTATGAATTTATTAAATTATTTTAACTATTAGTGATAGACCTATCCAAAGGATTAAAAGCATAAGTCAATTTAACATCTTTATTAAACTAATTCTCGACACATTTAAATGTGTTACCACATAAAAAATTTCCACATATACATTGGCACTAATTCCACGGTTAGTAAGTAGGTACAAATCTAAAATGTTAACAAAGCTAGGCTTATGAACTCAAGAATTATGTTCTCGACTATAAATGAGTTGATTAACCCAATCAAAGTCCAGAGCGAGAGCGAGTCAGCCCTACGCATCGCGCACAGATGTCTCTGGTATGGCGCATGAGAAAAACTCGAAGCTTCTGACCCTGAACGCTTTGCCAATTTTTTCCACATCCGCATTTTTCCGGCACGTAGTTAGATCAGACAGGTGGGCGGCCAGTGGTTTATGGACTGGATTTAGTGATATTTGAACAAACTCACTTTCCGCGAAGCCCTATCGCTTTGGGAATCATATTATAACCCGGCGTCACGTGGAAAATCACAGCAGTTTTTTTCAACAAAGACAATATATTCTATACCGGTGACATATTTGGTTTGGCGAAATCTCTCGTTTTAATTTCTATATGAGCTAAATGAAAGTGATCGATGGGTTCTCCATGCTAGAAGTATTATTTAATACACGATTTCAAAACGGCCATACCAAATTAGTCGGAGAAAGCCAGATTCATGAGATAACCAATCACAATTTGCGGATGAAATACTTATGTATGGCTGCCATCAGTAACTGTTCTTCGCTAACTGCTGGTGGATATGCTTTTCATTGACGAGGCGACCACCGGATATACTCATTACGACTTTAAGATGATTTATTATAGTCTTTATCGTTCTTGTGGAAAAAATAGTCTAACATTTTAACCTGGGCCAACCAACGGAGAGTATTGCCTTAGTAGTGAATCGTCAATACTGAAGCTCTGCGGGAAGCGCTCGTTTTAAAGATGATTGAAGTGTTTCTCTACTTGAAGCATCCGTATTCTCAGACGTGAGTCTCGATTCTCTATCGGTCGTGAATCCTTATAAGTTCTAATACTAAAAGTGTATTTTTTGCAAGTAGATGCCATGAATCGGCTGTATTGTGTGTATATATGTTTGGCTTGTAAGTGATTATTTCCCATGATTGACATGTTAACAATTGGGGTATGTCGTGAGGATGAAGGTACAGAGCATTGGAGGACCCACCACTTACCCGCCCTCGTATAGGTAACAGATGGTTACCCCTTCAAGGCTCTTGGAAGGACTCTAATTTTTTTGGTAAAAACGACTCTACATTTGAAAACGAAACTAAACCTCCAATGTCCCTCTGCATACGTTGTTAATAAGCAGCATGCAAGTGCTTAGCAGAAAATACAGATACAATATGTGTTAGTATGAAAAAATATAGACAAGACAGTGGGACAGGTTGGTGAAAGTCCACGAGGTGGCAAGCGCTGGGTGATTGTATCCAGCGTATCCTACAAGCACCTGTTAGGGAGGAAGACACCGTAGATAAGTAATAAGGGCATGGCAAACGGTTGGGAGTCCTCTCCAATCGATTGGCAGTCCCAGCAAGAATGCGCATGACGTTCGGTCTAGTCGTGAACCACACTCAGCTTCCGCGCCCCTTAGCCGGTTCCTCGGTGATGCCTCAAAGAAAAGTAAATGGGAGATTGGAGGGAAATACCCGACGACCCTAAGGAATTCAGAGGTACAGAGCAGAGGAATGATTGGGAAGAGGAAGTGGCGAAGTACCTGGCTAATCAGATTTGGTCGCCAAACACGGCTAAACCCATTTCAAGAAACGCTTCATTTTTGATTGGTGGTCTTGCACCAGGACGATAATCAGATAATCTTCCACTCTGGAAAGTGCCGCAAATACTCTATATATAATTTTTGATTATTTAATTGTAAAATAACACAAATTAATCAATTAAGTTTTATTTGCTCACAGGATTTGAACCAGCAATCTTCGGATTACTAGACGAGAACCTTACCCCTCGACCACGGAGGCCACGGACATTAAAATAATTTTATCCGGCATAAATCATTGTTAGGTCACAAAAGAGGCTCCCAGTTTGGTCTATAAAAATTCCAAGGCTATGTAAATGCTTCAAAATTATATCGCTCTTCCGTAAGTAAATAAGTACCTGATAATGGTCTTACCTTTTTATAATTGCCATCTTATATTACATGTAAGATAAGTGAGTAAAAAGGGTAATATCTCATAGCATTAGTTTAAGGTGTTGATAATGAATCAATCAACATCAATTTAGGTAATATATTAATTATCTTTTCCCAGTGGGCGAATTTGTAGATTTTTTCAAAACCTTGAATTGATTAGGAAAAAAGTTAAAGTTTTTTTTTGTATTTAACGATACATAAATACTCCAGTAGGAAGGAGAACTAAATGCACGTACAATACGTAGGTTCTTTAGACCTTTGGATTGTGTAGGTTGTGATTCACGTAGTTTGATACCCATGTCGCCTAATTTCCTGTTCCAAAGAAGACTCCTACTCTTAAACCGGCCCAGGGAGCTTACTCCAGTCGCTCAGCTCAAGGCATCTTTTAATAACAATGGCGAAAAAGATTAATTAAAAGCAAAACGACATTATCAGTGCTTTTGTTCACAGTACGGTCTATCGTTTGATTATTATTAGCAATAACACGTTTATGGAATAACACCAATCTCTGTTATAAATGCGGATCGATGGTTTAGCAACAGGTAAAGGTGGCCACATTATAAATTATTACTTTCACGAATGTCAGATGAACGAACTAATCAGGGCTGTCAGCTTGGCCGCCACACCTCCGCATCCGAGATTAAAACGTAGCGCATGAGGATTATATATTTGTGTCAACCCTCACGGATAGTCTTGATTGGAAGGTGTTAATAAATTGGTCGACCTTCTAAGAAGATATTATTTCTCCCTGTGAAGAAAAAACGAGTTAATGACGTGTTTCATGAATTTTAATGATCTGAAATATTAGTTGGCATACATTAATTTCGTGAGTTTAAAAGGGGGAGGGGGGGGTACAGCACAATCTCAAGTTACTTGAAAAGAATATACGAAGTGGCCCAAATTTATCTCACCAAGGGGGGGGGGGGGTCTAGATTGGAAGAAAAACTGCTTATGGGATCTTCATCATCACACTTGGCTCTACAACCCCTGGTGGTCTTGGCCTCCTAAAGAGTCTTCCTCCACTCATCTCGGTTTTGTGCCAGCTCTCTCCAGTTTACAAAATCCACGATGGATTTATCTTTGTAGGTAGTTGTATCCCATAAGGTAGTTGTATCCCCTTATGGGATGGTTTAACCCTTCACAAATTTGGCATATTTTTCAGATGGTCAAAGTATTTCCGAATTACAATAAATGCAAATAAATTAAACATTTCTGAACATATCCGATAATTAAAAACTGTATTTGAAAGGCGAATGAAATACGCTAATAAATTTTATAATTCAAATAAAAACATAATTTTTGAAATACATAAATTTTGCATGCTAAAAATGGCTCACCTTTTTTTAACTAAAATTACTGATAATGAAAAAAAAACAGGTACATACTTTATTAGACCTCACTTTTTGATCGTTCCATGTAAAAATAATTAATAGAAAATTCCCAAAGTTTTAAATTATTTTTTGAAATTGCGTTCAAAATTTTGGTTTCATAAAGGTGTAAATATTTTTTTTAGTCCGTTATTTTTTAGATTTTAATATAAAGCGAGGTGTTTGGCCTTTCTAACACCGTTTATAACACATTTCTCATTATAACAGTTAGGGACTTACAGCGATTTATATGAGGCCTATGTGCGCTGAGAGATTAAACGGCTTAACAGAGAACCACCATATCAATATAAATCTACTTAAATTAGAAATCTAAGAAAGGGACTTTCCAATAAATTATGGATGTTAACACACATGAATGACTCGAACAATAATTGTGACCGACAACTTGTAGATTCGCAGGTGTAAGAGTTCCGTAATGCTAGTTGATATTCTAGAAAGCTAGCTTCAACTCGTGAAAGCTCCGGCGTCTACACGCGTAGTATGTAGTATGCAGAGATTATAGATTTGGCCATAACTTTGGCAAACCGCATATATTAAAATAAAATTTAATATTCTATTGTGCCACCACAATTAAATACGACCACTGTTAACAAGCCCGCAATAAATCCCCTCTGTAACTTGTCACTTGCCACTCGCCACAATATAGTAGATTTTATCTACGTACGTGAGCTGAAAAAGGTTTGCTAATAAACTTAGGTATGCATGTCATTAAATCTGCAAACAGGTGATGAAAAATTTTACCCTTGCTTTATAACAACCTTATTTCAAAGGTCAATGATCTGTAACCGTTAGATCACAATTGCATCTATTAATTATGTTTCTTCGTTAGGTTGGAGCGTTCATGGTGGCCAAATATTAAGAATGTTAATTTTATGGCCTTTCAAAAGTATCTGCTTATACATTTTGCATAATGAATGAATTCCCGGGAGCTGGTAAGAGTATACATTCTTACTTTTATTTATTTTTTATTGAAAGAATAGATAATACATATTAAAATCAACAAACAAGTCCTGCTAAGCCAATTGTGTTGGCTTGTCAACAGCTTATATTTTAGTTACATATAGATTTTTTACATTTAAAATTTACATCTTATATCTACAGATTCAACATTTTTTCATTCATATCAATATATTATTTTTCCGATAGCCATTTTTTCACCATATATTTAACCTTATTCATAGAATTACATTGCTTTATAGTGTCAGGTAATAAATTAAATATCTTCGGTATGATGAATTCAAACGTTCTCTGTCCGTACTTTTGTTAAATTTCGGAACTATTAACCCGTCGTTGCGCGTGAATCTAGTGGTGTATTCAACAGTGAATTCAACCAAATCCAAGTAATTTGTTAAAAAGTGTAAAAATAATCAGAAGATTCGTTTTAAGTTATAAGTATAAGCCTAGAAAAAAATCAAACATCGGACAGCAAAAGTGTTGTAAAGCGTCGGATTTCCAACTCATGTATGTTTGCTTTTTTCGGAATTAATTCATTGTATATTGTAGGAATTTAATTTATTTTGTGAATGATCGCCACACATTTTTAAATATGTGGCTGAGCTTCACAAAATTAAATAAAACACGCTTCTAGGCTATTTTTATTTTGCATTAGTCGACACATGCGAAAATGTTTATATTAGGTTTTGAATTGGTAGATGCGTATTGTTTTATCATACTGAAAACGTAATATAATTGGACCATGGACCCGATGGCTGTCTACCCGGAAGAGTCTTGAAGGACAATTAACCGAAGGATTCTGATTATTTATTGCCATCGCATCGAGATGTGGAAGCGAGACGGGGATCGAGGACTTAGGAAATTAATTCGTGGTTGTATTTCCAAATGCCTTTGCGTCATGTAAACCAATATATTTTTTCTGTGACAATTTCAAAACAAATTATCAAGCGCACATATCCCTAAATCGAATACAAAATTTTGGTAATAAATTTGGTAATGTCGTTGATATATTTAGAGATTCCGTAGCAGTGCTTAAACGAAATCTACATAAACACTTTGCTGAAATGTATGACTTCACCATTCCATAGTGAAAAACCCTTTTTAGCTTCTATTTATTTCACTCTTTTCTTTTAGACTTTTAAACTTTAATATATATATGTAACTTTACAAATTAATATTGTAATTTAATTTATATTTCGATTATGCTTAAGTCCCTGCTAATGCTGATTAATTTCAATCCCGTTATTTTTGTTTGTAAGTACAAAAAAAAAACTGTTCTCCATAATGGTATTCTATATTATTTGTAAAACATTTATGTAGGTACTACACATATAATAATTATTTTATTCATATATGTACTTAAACTTTTATATGCCATATAGTTAATGTAATAATACTAATAACAATGTATGTAAAAGCCCAATGGGCGTTTAAATAAATAAATAAATAAATAAATAAATAAATAAATAAATAAATAAATATCAATTTCAAAGCATAGTTTGTAGTTTCATACAATAATGTCATAGCTCTAATAATATATCGCATTTTCGTGAACTTGCACCACCTAAAACTAAACTTATACTTTACTCTAAACTTATAAATAAACTTAAGATGCGTAGGTTCTATATTCAGCGACCTTATCTCATGTAAAATGATTCCTGTAATAATGTTTAAATAAAACAACACAGCTTCCAATAAGATTTTATTACTATTATTTAAAATATTCAACATGTGTCAAATACTTCAAAGAGGTTTTCTTAACTTTAAGCATGTTTTTAATGCATTCTTCATTCTCATTTTACTTTATCGTCAAAAGATTTTTCTAGGATGATATAAAAATATTTAAGAATTACAGAAAGTTCTATGACTGAAAGATGGTCACCCGATAGCTGATCCCCCGACAGTTGGCCCCCAAAATTATAATTATTGATGTAGTGCGCGGTATTTGGTCCGACGCACGGATCCGAATACTTTCTCCCTCACACGCATGGCGCCGTCTCGCTCGGCGACTTTCGGCTCACCGGACAAGAAGACATCCCTTTGGACGAGCTACCACCGCCCCTCCGTCATCGGCTGGCACTACCCTGCCCCAAAGGGTATATAACACCGTGCAGGCCTATATGGAGCCAGAGTATCCAGTCTCCAGGTTAACTAAGCAACAGAATCCTAGTGGTCATTGCCCAAGTTAAACCCTCCCCAGTACCAAGTCGAGGGAGCCCTCTGGGTCCTCCTTGGGAATTCAAGTAACAGCGCCCTCGGGGACATTACTTGTAGGGAAACCTTAACCTTCCCCCAATTCTGCCCAGTACCAAGTCGAGAGAGCCCTCTGGGTCCTCCTTGGGAATTCAAGTAACAACGCCCTCGGGGACATTATTGTCGGGAAAACCTTAACTCAACTAAGAGACCACGGGTCCTCTGTTTACGCTAACAGCCTTACTAAAAAACCCAGTGAAAATTTTATTCAATTGACAAACGGCCGCGGATGTGAAAACATTACTAATTAAAAATTTGTTCATTGAAAAAAAATACACGTGGTTTACACGGCCTGAGAGGGTAGTTTACCTCTGTTTTAACGATTGATGTACGAACGAAATTTGAAATTTTTCCAAAGTATTTTGAATGTTCTATATATTTCTTATTTTTGAAGGTGTCGTAAAAACAAATACCATTTATGAAAACTAGATAAAATTATCTTTTAGATTTGTATATTTGAAATACAGTTTAGTTTTCCAAAACTGACATATTTTAAGATTCAAACTCGGAAATAAATGGAAAAAAATTTCTTACCAAATTTTTTTTCACTAAAATGTAGAGAAATTAAAAAAAAAAAAAAACAAAATTTCAAAAACACAGTCCTTTTATGTAATAAATTTGGAAGGAAACTATCACCTCACTTTTTCCTCGTGCATACAATAAAAAAATAATAAAAAATTTCAAAGTTTTTTTTATTGCTAAAAAACTAACCTAAAAATTATACGGTCTTTTATATAAGATTTCTTGCATCCCTAAAGACGTTAATTTCTTTGATGCATTTGGGAACACATGTATTAGATATTATTATTTAACAAAACACCACTTTCATAAAATTATCGTAAAATAAAACCTTTTAAATGTAAATTTGAATTCTCATGTATCAAATAAAATAGTTTTTGACACTTCAATTTTCAAAGTACGATTAATGTTTTATAACTTGACTAAAACTTATGAAAAACCACAAAAAACACGGTAAATATATGAATGATATAAATATAAGAGTAAATTATTCATATTAATAGAAATTAACCATCACATAAGTAATATTGCACACACAAAAATCATTTCGCACACACAGAAATCATTTCGCGCTTCCAGCGTCGTTTACGAGCGCAAACAACGAATGCGCAGGCGCCGCGCCGCCGCGCCACCTAGCGGTTATTAAGAAAAAAAAATTTAGTACTTAAATATGCAATGTTGCCGGATTTAAAATACATTTTAAGATCAAACCTTATTAGTAATATTTCCTGTTTTAGTGTATTTTTGTTTTATTCATGTTGCTGCAATAACACGGGTTATCTGGCGTGCTGTGGTTTTTAAGGCTGTAAGTGTTTAGCGAAAACGTTAGTGAACATTGTTTAAACTCTAACAGCCTTACTAAAAAACCCAGTAAAATTTTTATTCAATTGACAAACGGCCGCGGATGTGAAAACATTACTAATTAAAAAGTTGTTCATGGAAAAAAATACACTTGGTTTACACAGTCTGAGAGGGTAGTTTATCTCTGTTTTAGTAATGATGTTTGAACGAAATTTGGATTTTTTCCTAAGTATTTTGAATGTTGCATATATTTATTATTTTTGAAGGTGTCGTAAAAAAAATACCATTTATTAAAACTAGATAAAATACCTTTTAGATTTGAGTAATTGAAATACATAGATTAAGAAAAATATTAAGATTGAAACGCGAAAAAAAATGGAATTTTTATTTTACCAAAACATATTTGATGAAAGTGTACAGAAATTTATATTTTTTTTTTTTTTAAAATACAGACCTTTTATATAATGAATTTGGAACGAAACTGTCACCTCACTTTTTCCTCGTGCATACAATAAAATAGTAATAAAAAATTTCAAAGTTTTTTTTTATTGCTAAAAAACTAACCTAAAAAATGATACTGACTTATATAACATATTTCTTGCATTTTTAAAAACGTTAATTATTTTGATACATTTAGGAAAACATGTATTAGATATTAATATTTAAAAAAAACACGACTTTTATGAAATTCTCATAAAATAAAAACGTTTAAATATAAATTTGAATTTTCATGTTTTATATAAAATACTTTTTGCAATTTTCAAAGTATGATTATTTTTATTATAACTTGACAAAAACTTATTAAAAACCGCAAAAACTCGGTAAATATATCAATTATACGAATATAATGGTGAATTAGTCATATTATTAGAAATTACGATCACATTTGAGTAAGTAATAATATTACACACACATCCGAGGAGTGATTTTTTTTTCACGCTTTCAGCCCGAACGACGAATGCGCAGGCGCCCGCGCCGCCACCTGGCGGTTATGAAGGAAAACACACAATTTAGTACTTACACTATGAAAAATTACATTGTTGCCAGACTTATAAAATACATTTTAAGAACAAACCTTATTAGTAATGTTATCGTGTTTTAGTGTATTTTTGTTTTATTCATGTTGCTGCTGCAATGCGGGTTATCGGGCGTGCTGTGTTTTTTTTTAGTAAGGCTGTAAGTGATTTTACTTTGTGCTACAACTTTCCTGTCCTCTGTTTTTTATTATAAGCTGTGAACCCTGTATATAAGAGAAATAAACTGACCAACGCTGAAAGACTATTTTATTATAAATACCCTGCCACATTATGAAATTATAATTTTTCGTGCATTTTTTACCAATTTCAATCCTAAAATCAACTTCAAAAATACCTTCAAAAGTAAGTTGGTATGGATATCAAACTAATTTATTTACATTTTCACATATTTACACGATTTTATGTATTTACTAGCTGACCTGGAATCGCGTTGCGGTTGGATGGTTACCCAACCTTTTAACTCATACCACCATCTGTTAATTTGCATACAAATCAAATCCACACCGCCCGCTTGCCTGCCCGCTCGTCCACCACATACAGACATTCCCCTTTAATTATATATTTCATAAATATCATTTTTTCATTTACACAAAACCTTCAAAATTTGTTTACGCAGAGGACTTTAATTTAGAATATGTAGAGATACGCTGGTATAAACCATATATTGACAAGTAGTTTTATCTTTGTTACACTTTAATGAAAATATGTTTTATGCTTTTGATATTCGGCGGTACATCCTCTTTGCACATCCCTTCGGGGAAACTTAGTTGTTTTTTTAGTAGATGTACCACATTTTCCCTAAACCGACTGCACATTGTTGTATATAAGTATGCTGTAGGTCAACTGTCGGGATATCAACTATCATGCAACCCTGAAAGATGTGCAAGGTATATTTGTTGACTAGTGGAGTGAAATAGAAATATTTTGTCAATGTTTAATATTGATTCTCAAGAATGCTGAAATTGAGACGAAATAAAGCCCAACTAAACAAAAACCTAATGCTTATAGTTTATTTTTGAAATAATCTTTAAAAAAAACTGTCCATTCGTTGTTTAGACTATCTTTCAATCACAATCAGAGGTTGTTTTAACCACCGTTAAAACGAATCACTTTTACAAAAATATTTCTACTTAATGGTCAATAATTACTTCGGCACAGAGCGAGAATTTATGACCTATGTTTAAAAATACAAACCCCGTTTCGCTTTCGGACGCGTCATGGTTCCGCCCAGGGCTCTAAAGGTCATTTTCGGACTTGAATTAGAATAAACAACGAGTCTAATAAAAATGGCATTATTTCTCGAATTCAAACGCAAGGTGGAGACAGTTTATACATCCGCAGCTAATAAAATAATTGTATGTTTCGGTAGATACGGTAGATGGAGGGGTAAAATTAAAATGATATACTTCATTATAAAAGATATTAAAATAAAAGAAAATGTCACATAAATTAGAATAGAAAAAGTTATGGGTATTTCGGGGATAAATAATCATCTCATCTGAGTGATATATTCATCAAACAGTGCGCTTTTATTAAATTCAATATCTGAAACTTGTGAAAGATCAAGGATAAAGCTTTTTTCGTTGAAACTAAAATATAAATTTTATTTGAATAAATGAATGTATTTTGAAACATGTAAGTAGATACCTACATATTTACAATATACTCTCACTGTCTCCAGGCGGTTGAGAGCAGTTAGGACTCTTGTGCGGTGTTCACAAGGAATTTTAGAGATTAATTAAATTAATGGGGTTGAAAATTGTAAAGATTAGAAAATCAAGAAAATTCGACAGATTTTGTTTAAGCATATTCATGTTTTGAATTCTAAGAAGTCTATTTTCTCTTTTGTAACGATTCCACAATAGTATAAAGAGAAAAAACATTCTGCGGTAAGAAAGCGTGTTAACCCCTCACGCTAATTTGTTCGCCTTTCGGAACAATCATACAGGTCTCATAGAAATTGTCCTGTCTCTGAGAAGAGAAAACACTACGCTAAATATTAAAATCTGAAAGTTATCCACAAAATAATAAAAATGTACCATTGTAAATGTACATTTTATGAAACCAAAGTTTTAAAATTTTGTGAAAATTTTATTTATTACTTGAAATTACAAAAAAATTAAGTTATGTTAACATTTATAACACATATATCTAATAAAATGTTTGTGTGTTTTTATTATTTTTCGTTAGCAGTCATTAATGTTGGAAAAATCTCAAAAATTTTATATTTAAAATATTACGTGGTTATTTCTTATTAACAAAAATTGAAAGCGTGTTTCATCACCCATCAAAAACATTTTTCGTTATTTTCACAAATATTCAATTTATTTGGATTTTTATTTCAAAGCGGAAAAATTATGAACCCCTGACGGAATATGGTAGAGGCCTGAGGAGTTATTATTGCAAATTACGTCTATTTTAAGAGCAGCGTGGGGGTTAAAAATCGATGTAACTATACAATTAATACGTTCAAATACTCCGAAAAGCAATCAATAACACGGATGATTATTTTAATAACATTTTTACTTGTACGTTCTTGCACTTGTACCTACCTGAGAGTGCTTAGCCCGCTAATGAAATGAGGTGTATGTTGTACCGGAGGGAACCGGCCAAACTACGTGCCTGAAATTAAGTCATCAATCAAATCTTCTTCACAGCTCTCTGCCATTTGCGTTTTTTCCGCAAGACAGGTGATCCACTTGCATCGCATAATTTATTTTCATAAAATTAAAAAAAAGATTAATAAATGTATGGAGTAACTTCTGTCGGAACAACTTTCTCTGCACCAGTGTATATCGAACTAGGAGTCACAATCAATGTACATAAGTTTAAAAAACTTTTCCTATGAAACACAACATCGTCATAAGTCTGTAATTGTATTCTTGAATGAATTACTTAGTTTCCCAGAATTCTTTGGCTTGCCGAATGAGTCATTCTTTAAAATGATTGTGTATTTTTGTGCACACTACTTCAAAACAACCAAATTTTAGATACGTTTTTAGATTTTCACGGCCAAAAGTATTTTCGTTATTTGTTTTGGGGGTGTTATGCCGTGTTGCGTACCTCCTTCTTTAACCAAGATATCTGCCCTGATGATGGACACTGCAACGCTGTCCGAAACGTTGAAAACATTATTAAATTTTGGGAATTTTTTATTAATTATTTTTAAAGGAAACAACAAAAAAGTAAGTTGACGGTAATATTTATAAAAAATTGTCTAAAATATGTGTGTTTTTATTTTTTTTCGTTGCCAGTAATTTTAGTTAGAAAAAACAAAAGGTGAACCATTTTAAAAACTTTCTTATGTTTCATTTTCATTAAATTCAAAAATTTTATATTTAAATAATTAAATGTTTATTTCAATTTATAGAATTTGAAAGCGTTTTTCATCACCTTTCAAAATAGTTTTTAGTTTTCGGATGCTTTTAGAAATATTATCATTTATTTTGACTTTATTGCAAAGCGAAAATATTTTGAACTTCCGATCAAATAGGCCCGAAGCTTGATTGGTTAGCAGAAGTATAAAGTAATAATGTTCCTTAAGGCTCTGCAACCGGGCCCGAAAAGAGAAGACGGAGAAATACGAAATTACAAATGTTAGAGGAGAGCGCTAACATTTACAGCGAAAAAATCGATGCGAATATTGCGAAAATGTTTAATAAAACACGACTCTTTGAAAATAGAGCAAAAATCTCGCGGGCATTATCTTAAACAGCATTTAAAGAAACACTGAATTTTTTTCATACATATAACTTGTAAAATAACTGAAACAAGCGTGTTTATAATAATTTTTAATGCATACTTTGCGATTTTTTTCTATCGAGGAAATTTTATATAATTTGCGTTTGGTGCGGGTAAAGTCTATACAATATTATCTTCAAGAATAACATATATTTTTTTAAGAGCTTTAAAACTTACCGTGTTGCGGGCCCTTAATATGCATACTTACTTGAGGTATACCTATATATCTACACGATATGTAGGCGGTTGTCGGGCATACCATAATATGCATTTAACCTTTTGAATTTGTGTTATTTGAATGACTGCATGGATGGATGCATGTACAATGATTAAATCTTATATTCTTGGATGAAACAACTGTTCATCTAAAAACTAAAAACACAGAGTAATTATCAGATTTTAAAAATGGAATGCAATTTAAAAACGGCTAAAGACTCTCAAAAACATATTTTGCAAGTTTCCACTCTTCTATCGACGAATCGTATCTTAAAATCAAACTATCTCAAACAGCTATAAATAAGCAAGAAAATGTAGAGACATTTGTAAAAGAAACATGATAAAAGAGCGTTTAAATTTAAAAAAATCAATCGTTATCCATAAATCCTTAAATTTAAGCCCCCCACATCTAAAATAATATAAACTGATTTGATTTCTTAAATTTCAAATGGTAAAAATACATTCCGTTATTTATACGGTTTTAAAAAAGCTAGTTGTATATTCTAGCTAAAGGCCACGAAGAATTGGAACAAATAACTTGATATATATGCGAAAGTATACGTATGCGAACCGTATCTATCTTGGGGCAGGTCCAGGAATAGGAGTAGTGCCACTGTTGTGTGAAAGAGAAGACGTAGATTACAGGACGTATCAGGAAGCGTCCTTTACACCGAGACAGACGTGTGTGTCGGTCTTTAAAGAGGACAGGGTTTTATTGTTAGATCGCTCATATCTAGAATTTTAATAGCTATAAAAATACCACGCAAAAGATGAATGAACTCGCAAATGTCACGTGAATGACAAAGTTCAACATCCGTAATAAGACGTTCGCATTTCATCGCTGTGGTGCATGACGTAACGATCTAAAATATAATAATATAATTCAAATATCAATATTTAAAAAAACAATATGTATTCCAAGAATCGCGCTAAATAAACATTCATGGTCTTTTATGGTCTTAAAACAACTCATCTATTCAAACTAAAATGATCTTACAAGGCGTACCTAGTACCTGTGTGTATCTACCAAGATTCAGCGCCATAAAAAACTGGTTCCCGCCAAATACAAAGCGTATTTCATCTTAAAAACAGGCGTATCGCTCCGCGTTCTACCACCGCAAGAAAAATAAATAAAAGCGACTGAAAAAAATGATCGCGGCAGCCAAAACAAAATACTGCATTCCTTTCTCATTCACTTGGTCCTAATAATTGAGTGGAGCATCCGGCCCGATCCTTGCAAAATGCAAGCCAACTCTTTTAATGAACGTGAAACTGTAAAAGGGACGAGGTGGTCTTGTAATGTGTTCATAATTAACATTTGGAATGAAGACATTATTTATTGAAACACGTCTGCGCCGCTGAATTCACATTTATTATTTGTTAATCTTATGACGAGTGCGAAAATTCCGCCTCCCAGTTCTTACAATAATAAAAATAATTACTACATGATTAATTTATTTCATCTCAAGTTCGTGCACTTAGGGGGCATATACTAATTACGTGAGCTCAAAAGGGGGGAGGGGGTTGAGCAAAATGTCACGTTACTTTAAAAGAATATACGAAGTGGCCCAAATTTATAACACAAAGGGGGGGAGGGGGGGTGTAGATTGGAAGAAAAATTGCTCACGTAATTAATGTATGCCCCCTTAGAATAGTTAAACCTTTAATAAACACAGATATGATTTGAGATTTTTACGGTCAAAAGTATTAATATCATTTTGGGAGGCGTATGACACAACATATGGCGCAACACGACATAATACCCCAAAAATAAATCAATATAACTTTATTATGCAAGTAATTACTCAGATAATTTATATGGGGTACTCTCATCTTAGTGTCTGTGTTGTGTTCATAATTTTCTCTTATTCAAAAAAATATAATTATTTATTTATTAGATAACCAATACCTCTGCCTTAGGTCACCTCACGTTTGGTGACCTAGCAAGGGTGCCCGGTTCACCGGGTGAGGTGTGTTCACATTTTGATCTCTCATCCCACCAGCTCTTCCTCTTTCCTTATAAAGACGCTCCATACAGCATCCCCAAAGATGACATCTGCCCAGGGGGAAATTATTATCCCCATGACCTCCCGCGTCATGTTTTATAATATTAAAAAAAGAAGAACAAAAAATCAGAACCGAAATTTCGCCTTAAATCATAAGATTTGTAAGCAGGAATATCTACTTAATTTTAAGCCATACAGGTTATGAAAAAAATATTTTATTTCAATTAAGGAATCATAAAATTTGTTCTAAGAAACGTCACTATCTGGATGAAAAAAAATTTCAAACTTTCTTTGGACAGGAAGGTAACATAAAATTGAAAATGCGAATAAGATAGTCCAAATAAGCAGAACGATTTCACGTTTGAAAAAATAATCTTTCTTCTTCTTTGTATGCCGTATCAGGTCCCCCCGACGTTGGCGAACACTCTTGAAAATCTCTCTCTGTCTTGCGGTGCCCGGAATAGTAAGACATTTGTCTCCTACCAGGCCCTCGGCGACCCTTGTAATATTAAATGGAGCAAGTGATACTTCTCCCCTCGAAGTATATGACCCAGATATGAAATTTTCCTGATTTTTATTAATGTGAGCAGTTCTCTATCTGCTCTAGCCCGCCTGAGAATTTCTGTGTTGGTGATCATGTCGGTCCATGGGACCTTGAGCATTCTCCGGTGAAGCCACATTTCAAGAGCCTCTATCCTGTTCATGGTATTTACTTTCAAGGTTCATGTTTCACATCCATACTGCAGGACCGACCACACATAACATTTTAATATTCTCTGCCATCTTTTACCTTGAATCGGAAACGGAACATACAAAAAAATTTACCGGCAGACTAAATTCAAAATGATGAAAAAGAAACAGTTTCCCCCAGTTTATTTCAGTTTATTATTATTACTTTTTTTACTGTTCATGGTCGTGTAGAAAATAATTTCTCTCTGGGCCTATGTCATCTTTGGGGATGCTGTGTGGAGGGTATTTTTAGAAAAGGAAGGATAGGATATTCTGGGAAGAAACACTATATAAGGGGTGGGTAGGAATCTGGGGTTCAGCGTGTCCAAGAGTGACGGATGATTGATTCCATCCATTCCACTGGGGTGCAAGGTGATGTTCCGAGAGAGAACCGGTTGGAGAAGTCAAAAGGTCTCTCAACCAGTGTCTCCCGATTTGGCCTGTCACGCAATTGGAAGCAGATGTATGACCAAGACCCGGACAAACCTCACCCCATGAACTCCGGCATCCCTGCTAAGTATCAAACGTAGCGAGCCACTTGGGGTGCACAATAAATGGTTCCCAGGGCGGCCGTACCCATACCCTAATAAATTAAAGTTTTATTTTTTAAGAAATTCTGAATAATGTATTTTTATAGCGCCGTTTTTGTGGAAAATCACAATAAGGCAGTAGGTACCTAGTAGGCACTATGAAATAATATTTTTCTGTAATTTTTTTACTGCAATAAATGAAAGTTTTAGTTTCTAAGAAATTCTGAATAATTCATTTTTATAGCGCCGTTTTTGTGGAAAATTACAACAAAGCACCAACAAGTACAATCCCAAATTGATATTTTGATACCCAAAAGTCAACGAACACAACACTACCAACTGTCAGATGCTTATTAGATCATAACAAAAAAAGTTTTAGATCAGCAATATGCACGCGCGGGCGGATAAGGAAGGCTTCTCCGTTGCGATCAGCCGTGTTTTTGAGAGTTTTATAGTCCATTTGGCCGGCCGCGGATGTAAATAAGCCATAAAAATGTTAATTAAGAAAGCTATCAAATTATACATGTCTGGATGCAGTTTAACCGTCCCGTCCCGTGACAGTGATGAGGATTCCTAAAATGCCGGCAAACGGTTTACGATTAATTGAGATATTCTACTTTTATCTTTCTATTAATTGGACCTAACCAAATAAAACTCTGTTTATAAGTCTTTGAAGAAAGTTGTTAGTCGTTACAACTGCCGACCATCGTGTGCGATATTTTTAACGATCGTAAAGTAATGATACATTATTATTAACGTCATTAGATTTGCATACAATAACAACCTGTCACGCGTCCTGACACGGTATAAAGCATACAAAAATAAATTGAATGCAATTACTAAGGCCGGGTTATTCACAGAATTTGAACAATTCATCAAACTTAAAAAATATTTTTTAACATTTGTATGAATGTGAGTGAGGAAAAGAGTGTGTGCCAAGACCGAGTTGTTTGGCGGTCCGTCCTCTCTGCCTACACCTGCGGGGAAACGGCGTGATGGTTAGTTAGTTAGTTAAGATTCTTTTCAAGTTCAGTTTATGTATTGGCCAGTTGTTTCAAACTAAAAATTTGAAAATTTGATGAATTTCTCAAATTCAGCGAAAAAAACCCGTACCGTGTTCGACCTCCAAGTAAAACACAATGCAGGTCTTGATAATAGTGTTACATAGTACTTACATCAACGTTGTCTATGATATATCGTTCATGATTTAATCAATGCCTTCCATTTGAACCCAAATCCTAACGGATAAATTGCAGTATTAAAATCATAAAAGTCAAGTAGTTGTGAGTTTGTTGATAAGATGCTCGTTGATCTTTCGACAGCTCAGCTGTGGTACATTTTGCCGACGTTTGTATTAACTCCTTCCTTTGCTGCTTTCTTTCGAAAAAAAGGCTTTTCACCCAGCATGCCCACAGATAAATAAACGAAGTTTATAATATAACAAATCTTAGGTTTCTATGTTTGTAGTACATAAGGATTGCCAAAACGTTTTCATGAAGGCACGTTTTAGCTGACGTTTTCATGATTCTAAATACCAACCAATGCGTAGTAGATTTGTATAATAGTTTTTAGCGTAAAAACATGACGAAAAAATTAACTACTTATTTCAAGAATATTTTCACCCGTAAAATGTAGATATGTATTAGTTATTAACATTTAAATATCATTGAATGTAATGCCCTAATCTTGTCAAATGCAAACACTCAAAAAGACAGACGATTAGGGTCGAGGAACAGTTTGTTACACTCGAGGATGTAAGTTACATAATATACTAGTGATTTACAACATTTAGCCGGCGAATAATTTGTTATAATTTAATACAGAAGGCCACTCGCGGACGTCATAAATACACTGGTTCGCGACAATTTTCGGCTCGCATTATCAGAATGGCGACATTCGGGCGACCTTGAATATTTATTTGAAAATTAAATAATTCCATCGTGCCATATCGCGCTGTTCGCCCGGTACAAGGTTAGCACTGTTAGCAGTCACAGACCCGCCATGCGTTTACCCGCGATCGCAGTGGGCCGCGGGTTGCGGGCCACTCGAATAGCGACCAGACCAGACCAACAACCAAACCAGCGTCCCAAACGATTCCGCGACAAAATATCCCTGACAAAATATCCCCGACAAAATATCCCACGACAAAATATCCCCGACAAAATATCCCGCGACAAAATATCCCCTACAAAATATCCCGCGACAAAATATTCCCGACAAAATATCCCGCGACAAAATATCCCCGACAAAATATCCCCGACAAAATATCCCCGACAAAATATCCCCGTCAAAATATCCCGCGACAAAATATCCCCGACAAAATATCCCCGACAAAATGTCCCGCGACAAAATATCCCCGACAAAATATCCCCCGACAAAATATCCCCGACAAAATATCCCGCGACAAAATATCCCCGACAAAATATCCCCGACAAAATATCCCCGACAAAATATCGTATGGACAAAACATCCCCCAACAAAATATCTACTAAAACCTAACCTAACATAACCTAACCCAACCTAACAAAAAATGGACAAAAATAATACACATCCCTTAAAGACAACAAATTATTGTTTAAAAATAGTAAAATGGGATAAATTGTTGTTCAAAAATAGTAAAAGTAAAATGTTAAATAAGGTTAGGTTAGGATAGGTTTAGGTTGGATTAGATTATGTTAGGTTAGGTTTTGGTACATATTTTGTTGGATAATGTTTTGTCCGTAGGATATTTTGTCGCGGGATGAAAACGCGTAGTACCGTCCCTAACCCGCCCCGATGCGCGATACCACGCTGTCCACACTGCTCAGTGCTCACTGCTCACTGTCCCAACTCCCAAACGACCAAGAGCACGGTTCGCACGCAAATTTAGCCCAGCTGAATCGGAATAAAAAGAACGACATTTAATTTATTAACAAGCCCGCCATAACCTTTCCCAACCGATTTGTCCGAGATTCGCTCGGAGGATTTGCTGCTCGCTGCTGCATGTGGACATAATAAAAACATGAATGGAATATACGGACCGAGAACAAGAAGCCATTTAGCTGAATTCTTAATGGCAATACACCATGCTTTCGTCAAGGGCAACCATTCATTTGAAAAAGGGCGAGGTCTACGAATTAAGAAATTGTGTCTAGGGGAAATTTAACAACATCAAAACAAAGGAACATTCATTTTAACTATTTTTTTTTAAATACTAAGCGATATGAATTTTGAATGTAGATGAAGCAAGGAGTGTGCGCCTACACAAATTAACCGCTCAATTTTGTTCACCTGCTACTGAGGACTACAGAGCCTTCAGTATGGGCATTTTCTCGCAAAAAGGGGCCAAGGAGCTTACTGCTCAATTTTTCACTGTAAAGGTTGATAAGCGTAAGCTGATACCCATAACGCCTACTTTCCTGTTCCAAAGAAGTCTCCTACCACTGAGCCGCTTTGGTCGCCGACACTCTTAGAATGGCCAAAGGAGCTTACCGCTTAAATTCTGCTACTGAACCACTCCAGTCGGCCAGCTCAAGACGTTCAGTATTTTATTTTATTTTATTTGGAAAACTAATATAGCCATATCAAGCTCTTTTAAATAACTCGAATCTTGTACAGAATTCAAATCTAACCAAGCAGAAACGATAATCACTGGAACAGAGCTAGACATTCCGAGGCCCCGAAATAACGACAATTAAATATCTCAACTGTGTAATTAAATGCTTACACATAATAAATGAAGAACAACCGGATCTGAAATGTGTTTCTTTAATTTCCTTATTGAGAAGACAGGTTGATTAATCCGATCTGGCTAAATGTATGCAAGGTGTCTTTGATGGGGGGGTTTTAATAATGAACATGAGTACCTTTATTTCACATCGAGCATAGAGACCCACTTTCATACACTCTTATATCGTGCAATGAACTAGTTGCGTCGCCGCTATTGTTTTACAGGAACAAAGCCTCCCGCCTACAATAGCTTTTACTACAGATCTGGAGGACACACTCAGCCATAAAGCACAACAGTCTTCCGTCAAAAAAAACTTTCTGTAAATTAGTTCAAAATCGAGTGGTATACAAATAGTTAACCTTTTTGATTGATACGCTTCGGCTTGTTGGAACGCCTTCGATCTCTGGAGCCTGGTAACGGTTCAGAAATGGAGTTTTGGTAGTATTCTGCAATGAAAACAGCTGGGCAGTGTGGGTGGATAGTGGATGTACTGGATACGCCGTCACCGCGAATGGGCGTTTTAATCAATGTGCGAGAAGACGTTGAGATACAATTTGGATTCAGACATTTTGCCAAATATGGCTGAACATACTGTTCAGGGTGTATAATTTATGACTATTGCATTCGATGAAATATGGTTGATGCAGTGCACTATGATATGCATATATGTACAGTCGACTCCACTTAATTGGTACACTGGTTTAATGGGACAGTCGGTTATTTGGGACAAAACCCGAGGAACAGAAACCAAATTATTTATCAACGCCCTTTTTATGGCCTTTCACATATGAATAGTAAAAATTATACAGTATTTATTTTACATAACTAAATTGCCTCAGTAACAACATTCGTAATTGTTTGGTGATTAATTGAAGATATTCTTTGACTTGGTACAATTATTTCCCTTCGTTAGTATTCTTGGCAAAGAGGAATCATGTAGTTAGTCTCAGGATTTCTACACTGAAATAAATCCCAATTTCTAGTATTACGTTGTGGAATCCGAAAGCTTATCAATGCAAGCAATTCTGGACTATCAACTACATCACTTAAAATTTCATTTAGAAATACCACGTCAGTGAATCCTTCTGTCTGACAATTTAAGCACATTTATATCATTTAAAAGAGTGTTGTAGATCAACATTCAGTTGGAATACCAATTTTAAAATTTAGAAAACGTAAGAATTTATTTTATTACTTTCAGTAGCTTATAAATACATATTTTTTGAATTTTAATCAAAATTTAAAAAAACATCTGAGAGAACTCTGAAGAACTGAAAAGTTATAAAAAGAGAGTTTTTCTTATAAAAAATTGAATATTCATTTAGACTTATAAAAAGTCAATAGTTCCATATGAACAATACGGATATATTTATCCGAGACGCTATCCTGGTTACAAACCAATTCTTAGAATGATTGTTTCTAATAAAAAGTGCAGCTGCCCATAATATGGAAAAAATAATTAGTTGAAGTTAATATTGTTGCTATTTTGAAATATGAGATTGACAAATTTGACGGTTTGACAGAAGGTGGCAATGGCGAAATTGGTTAACGCGCACGTCCCGATTAGACGAGAGGTCTGGGTTCGAGTCACAGTTGCGACCATTATCTTTTTCTATTTTTCGGTGTTTTGTTCTCTTTCATATTTTCATTTAGATTATTATTGTTATCTTCTTCTTTGAAATATATTTTTTTAAACCTCCCTTAAACTCCGCTTATTTGGGACAGTCGCTTATTTGGGTCAAAAACTTGGGTTCCGATGTGTTTCAATTATTCGGAATCGACTGCATTAGCATAAATGCATGCCAAAGCACACAGGCTGCGGTGAAAATATCAAGGCATCGCGCGTCGAGAGTTTTTACCCACATGAAAGACCGTTTATTTCCGCACGAATTTTGTTTATTGGACGAGTTTATTTTAAATGTCAATTTTAAATACCATCGCATTGAATTAAATGTTGTGATGGCGACATTTTATTTGGCGTGATGGAGTACCTACATATCATTTACATTGAGGTAGGCTAGATGTGGTACTCCTGTTAAAACAAACGAACAACGGTATAGGTACGTACTTCAGAAGTAGTACAAGAGAAAGGGTGATAAGAATAAATTATTTGAACTGTTGGCTGTAATGTTCATAAGTCAAAGGTTGCTAAATACATTATCTTACGCTTAAAATACATAATATGTTACAAATCTTAATTTTGGATTTGAGGCCAAAACACCCAGCAAAACTGAATAATAATTTTTGGAATTAAAAACCCAAACCAAATATCTAGTACGGATACTGCTACTTTGTGTTGTAATTTATAAACTATATTTCATTAAAGATTTTAATATTTCATGATTTCAGAGGTAACTTGGAGTAAATAATATTACATTAATATTATTAAAAAAAATAATATTACTATATTCATTATGAATATTATGACGAACAACAAAAAAAATTAAAAGAAAGCATTTTGATCATTTTGATGGGTGTAAATTTTAATTACAAATGACTTATTTACGTCGGAACATAAATTTGTCGTATCAAAATTAAAATTACTACTACAAAAAAACGCATTTTTACGATACTTTATTTTTCATTATACTCAGTAGATAAGGCAAGATATTTTTTTAATAATTATAATTAACTAACAAAAATATCCAAAGTAGCCTCCAAAAAGATGCAAAATTGAATTCTTTAATTACCTTTATACCATAATTTAAAACAAAAATAAATAAAATTGTAGATATGTAATATATAATAAAATAATCCAATATACATATGCTTATTGGGGGTACATCAAATACATATATTATGTAATTAATCACTGTATAAAATTTATTGTAATTTATTTATCTTTTTGTAAAAAAAAAAAAAAAATATATATATATATATATTTCAAAGACAAAAAAAAATCCATACTAGATATTTAATATAACTTTTGATTTCAAAAATTATTATTCAGTTTGGTTGGGTATTTTGGCCTCAAATCCAAAATTAAATTTTGTATTAAATGGGCTGCGCAGACGTTCCTCTTAATATCTTTTGAAATTGTGCATGGCCGAAAAGCAAATCTAAAAAAAAATGTATGCCAAATATTAGTTCTTTCAATCAACAAGTGTTTTATTCTAGAAGGTTCTTTTTTAAGTGCGTACTTCGGTGTAAGGTACGTTACAAGTTACAACAATCCCATAGAGACCATGTGTTTATTAAGCTTGGCGAATTCCCATTAAAAATGCCAGGCGCACATGTCGCGACTGAAGCTAATAAAAAATGTAAAATTTAAATATGAAATATTTGAATTAAGTATTCAAAGTGAATGGTGGTTGGCATGAATAAACGACATCTACTAGCGGCTGAGGGTTTGATCTTGCCAGTTGAAAGGAATGCCTTCTCGTATCTTGGTTAGTCCTGGCAGAACGACCTAAGAATAACCGGGAAATCTCGCTACATTCGTTCCTTCAACTTTAGGATACTTCTGAAGGTGGCCTAGTTTCTGGGATTGCATTAGATGCATCATATTGCAATAGTATTAACTAACGTAGGTATGTAGATTGTGGTATTGGCCTAAAAAAATAACATCGATACGAACTTATCACAAGTACATATTTTTTTAAATCTAGGATAATAACTAACTACACCGTTTCTATGCAGGATAGGCTGCCAAACAACTCGGTATTGGCAATGGTATTGCTTCATTCTGGTTCATACATCGTCTCATACCCTTCTGTTATTGTGACTCTTAGCATGACCTGACTCAAGTATTTGTCCAAGTGATCGTGCCATGTCTTTCTCGGGCGTCCCCGACTTCTTCTACCATTCACATTCGCACCGTATTTTATACTTACAACTCCTTTCTTCGTTCATTTTCTTTTGTACATGCCCAAACCATCTAAACGTTCCTTTCTTAATCTTATATTATACGCTTACATCAGTCTTGCAATCTTTGCGAATCTCCATCACAGAATCGTACATGATTTTACCACACATTCGACTCGGGGCCCTCATTTCTACAGTTTTCATTCTATTTTCATCCTTCCTGTGTCAGTTCATATGTAATTTAATAAGATCTTTTACCAAAAAATTTCTAACGCCAAATCTCTATAGATTTATTTACAACACAATTTCAAAGCACACGTCTTTTCGCATGTTTGTTCTACGCATTTACTAATATTGTTCTAAATTATTTATTCCATATATCATGTTTGTATCAACAAATTATTATTTCATTTGATTAGCCTATGACTGCCGTGACCCTTGGGGTCACTGAGCATGTGATTTTTGTTAAAAGATATGCCATTTTAAAGAAACCTAACCTTGAGGAATGTGATAACAACGTCAATAAATTTATGTAACGTCCAATTCGTGAATGAATTTTTTTAAAGAAGTTTGATATACTAATCAACATTTTGCCTTGGTTAATACTTAAGTGAACATAATTAATTAAAATAATCCTACTAATCATCAATGAATTTTAATTTACGTTTCAACACTTAAATTATTGAAGTATACCTATAACTTTAATTGTGTTAGAGCATCTTCTGGTTTGCTAAGTTTGGTGACTTAGCGGAGGTGCCCGGCTTCATTGGGGGACGTGTGTCCAGGTCTTGGGGGCGGAAGCATCTGTGCGCCAGCTGCATGGCGGGCCAGATCGGGAGAGGCCGGGAAAGACCCTTTGATCTCTCCAGATGGTCTCTCCCAACCCATCGTCTTACACTGCAGAGGAAGGGATGGATTTATGAAGGGATGGATTTATGTCCGTCATCCCTAGACACACTGACCCCCAGATTCTTACGCACACCTCATACCCTTTTCCTTACAAGAACTTCCTCTCCTTCCTTTCCATAAAATGACTCTCCGTACAGCATCTCTAAATATAGCAGGCCCTCAGGGAAATTATTTTAACAACGTCTAAGTGCATTGAAAAAAATGTTTTTTCCGATGGCACATACTAGGAAACAAATCAAAGTAGTTAGTAGTCGTAGGGCTAGAGCAGATAGAGAACTGCTTACATTAATAAAAAATAGGAAAATTTCATATCTGGGTCATATACTTCGAGGGGAGAAGTATCACTTGCTCCATTTAATATTGAAGGGCAAGATAGATGGTCGCCTAGGGCCTGATAGGAGACAAATGTCTTGGCTGCGTAATATATGAGAGTGGACCGGCATTAGAAGTGTGGAGGAGCTATTCCGGGCAGCGCAAGATAGAGAGACATTTTCAAGAGTGATCGCCAACGTCGGGGGGACCTGATACGGCACACAGAGAAGAAGAAGTAGTCGTAAAATAAAAGTTGCAGATTTTACAGATTCATAGATACACAAAACTTTATAGTTCGTCGTTTGTTCGATCCTCCTCTCGCCAACAGCACAGTTAACTGTGTCTAACTCTACAATATTTTATGCTGAAGTAAGAAATAACTATCCACATTTGAACTTCAGCTATTTCAAAATCAATCAAAACTAATCGTGTGGTTATTTAAGATAACTTGAAAATTCCACAGTTTAATAGAGTAACAAAAATTTATGGCGCAATATAAAAAATCATGTAAAAAAATTGTTTGATGTTCAAAGTTACTCTTAAATGGTCCGTTATTACAGCTAGCGCTTTCGTCACCGCTAAAATCTACGATCTCCATTCAGCCTCTCGTTCCATGGAAATAGAAATTTTTCTGAATATACATGACGTCACAAATTGTTAATTTTATGGCAGATTATACGCTGGAATTCGGCTGTGTGTGAGTGAGGCTAGGTGGAGGGAGGTTTGTGAGTGTGCGAGGCTTTTTGTGAATGGGTTCGGATAGACGTTGAGCTCGCCGAGGCTCGTCGTGTTTCATTAATTTTACTCGGCTGGATTGATAGGCACCGAGAAAAAATCACGACTGGTAGTGACTTGGCACATTCACGTAGAAGCCTTCGAAGTGTCGCTTTTTATGCTTACCATTGGTTTGCTTGTATACGTGATAGTCTCCCTTCCTTTTCTTCCCAACCAATTAGCATCACTGGCGTTTCTTTTGATGACGTACGATCTCGTCTCGAAAATGTCAGTTGAGAATGGTGTTGGTAGTGTAGAGGCGGTTACTGTTTGCAGTTGTTACTATAGTTGAAGGCTGTAAGCTCGCTGTGGTTTTGAATGGAAATTAGAAGCTGGAAAACTTGTTGGGAAATCAAAGAACAAATTACAGATACGTAATTGGGCGCATTCATTATTATCGTGACGATTCACGGTTATGGTACCGTGACGGCATAAAAAGGCAATAAACATACGTTCCTTAATACAATCATGCTGCAGCTCTTTCAAAAGATGAGATACACAATCTACTCTCTAATCTAGGTCTGTTTCCTCCAAAGGAAAAGGTAATCATTTTCTTGCAACTCTCTCACACCATACCGTGACGTCACTGTAGACCCCTATAATACTACTATCCGTGACGATAATTTTGAAAGCATGGAATAATGTTACAAGGATAATATTGAAGTATGAATGAATTACATAAATTTAAAAAAAAAGTCAAATGTCAATGCGCTGGTGGTTTTTCTTTTGTTCTTAAACATACAATCTGCAGTTCTTTCTTACCCACTAAATAATAGCAGTAAAAAATGAGAGAGACGGTGAACGTATGTCTGCACCCCCCCATAAGGAAACATACAATCATTATCATACATCTCCCTCACACGTATAAAAAAAATAAAATGCAATTCCTGTCCCCATGACTGAGTCGCAATAATATGTCTGTTTCCTCTGAAAAAACGTAGCACTTTGGAGAAAACAGACACACTTATTTTGTGTGTCTCATCTTTTTTCTCACCATTATTCAATGTGCAAGAAAGAGCTGCAGCATTATAGCGATAAGAAACGTAATGTTTGTTGCCTTTACGGTACCGTAAACGTGAATCGTCACGGTAATAGCGCTGATTCAAAAAGTTAACTTCTGTCTAAATGTCGCATCCTAGGTAAGAGGGTCCTAAATCCTTCGCATAATTATACAAAAATTAAAACGCTTTACACATTTTTTCGATAAATAAAACATTTAAGACTATAAAGCAAACCTGAAACTCGGCAAACATATTTTATCGTCAAGGATTTATGCCTATCACATTTGCAGGTGATTTCGATTTTTTACTAAACAGTCTTAAATTGATCCAATAACAGTTTTTAATTATAGCGAAACTTTTATAACTAAATTATGCCCACGTGCTAACGCAAGAACTTACAAAATGTTGGACTTATCTAAAAGGTAAAGCCTTAAAGTGGTTTTGAGAATTTTAAATAACATAGGCATAAAAATGTATCTAAAAGAGAATTCAAACCATTTTTAAATTATAATATTTATTTTTACAGGTGATTTGGTATGTACTAAAACTAAACGTTTGCATATCAAGTTTTAACAGCTGTTAATAGCCTTGAAGGAAATAGAATATCTCAAGCCTTATTTTATCGAAATCCATGTTGTAACTTATTCAGTGAAATGATACCGATATATAAATAATTCCAACAATACTTACCGGTATGTTTTGGTATTCATGTGCCAACAACGCATGGGACTACAAAATATACACACATCTAGTGTTTGATAACAAATAACGTAGTGATTAGGGTTTGCAAATCCCGTACCTTTTAATTCCAGCAGGTTTGGGGGATAGAATTTAGAAATCCGTGGGATTCCGGGATAAAATTTGGAAATTCCGCGGGATTGCGGGATAGAATTTAGAAATCCCGCGGGATCCCGCTTATTTGGTTTCAATTATCTTTGATTCTGTACCGTGTAGATATTGATAAAAAATAAAAGATGACATAGTAAGTCATGACTGATAAAAAAGTTCGTAAAAAAATAAACGAGAGTTTTGTCACACACGTCTTTGTACAAGAACGAACATTAAAAACAGCCCAGGAGTGGAAAGAGCTCTCTCTCTGCTTCCACCAAACACAAGAGTCCCAAATGCTCCCGTCTGGATTCAGTGAGACTATGGCATCACCAATTGGGGTATGTTGTGAGGCTGAAGGTAGTGGAAAAGGGAAGGAGATGGGAAATAGGTAGTTGGGGAAGTAGCTTACTATTCAGGTCTGGTCACCAAACCCGGCTAAAACCATTTCAAGAAACGTTTCGATTCTGAATAGTGATCTTACAGTAGGGCAGTATCTTCCACTCCGGAACGTGCCGCATATTTACATTATATTATTTTAAATGATTAAATAGTGAAAACACAAATCAATCAAATAAAATTTATCTGCGAACGCCGGAATGTGAACCCATGACCTTCGCTAGTCTTAGCTAGTCTTGCCCCTCGACCACGGAAACCGTCAGATACCTCCGTTCTCAAAAAGCTTTCTTCAAGATATATTCAGGTCCCGAAGATTCCGAGCTTGAGATGCGGCTCTATTTTCTCTTTCTAACACCATGTTCAGTTCCTCTTTCATAGTTAAAGACTGATCACCACTTATTTATATAAACAGTATGTTTTTTACATAATTTTTTTTTTTTTTGAATCTGATGATAATCCCGCAAATCCGTAGGATGAAATATTGCTTAAATCCCGCGGGATTGCCAACCCTACAATTGGTATCTTTTTTTGAACACTTACATATTTGGGACTATATTTATTGAATTTTTCTACACTATAATACCAGTACGTACGTTTATTTTTGTTAAAAACAAAATTCATATAATTCGGATAGTGTTTAATGATTTTGAAAATAGGATAAAAATATTGCTTACGGTAAATACAGGATTCTTATGTGTTATTGAACCGTGTAAGAATTTTAGTGGACAGGCAAATTGCTCTTAAGCCTTCAAGATCAATATCGATATAAGAAAACATATTTCAAATATTTAGGTACTCTACATCTACGAAGTCATCGCGAGATGTAAGATTTATGTCACGTAAATCAACAGTTTCTAGACAAACAGTTTGTAGTAACGATATGTTGGTAAATTTATGATACTGTTTTAACTATTATTCTAGGAACGGTATATTTTATTATACTTGGCATAAATTAGAAAAAAAGCGTACATTTTTAAACAAAAATATATCAGAATAATGAAGAATGATCGAAGCAGAACTGGGTTAAAAATTCTAAGTAAATAAAATCATCCTCTTTTTTAAGAACAACCAAAAGCTCTCGAAAAAGCACAAAACTTTACATATTACACTGCCATACAAGTGTTGTATAGTGACACGACAGTTGGATCCAATATAATATTTACTATAAAATTTATTTTTTTTGTACATTTAAAAAAAATTTCAATCCTCAAATCGACTTGAAAAGAATGTCAAATGAATTTATGTCTACACAGTGTCGATTTTTTGTACTCATGCGCTGGTATACACAGTATATAAAGAAGCAGATTTTTCCTTGATGTGACTTTTGATATACTGGCATACAGAGCTCCGGCCAAAAAAGGCCCCTTTCTCTTTTATCATGATTTTATAATTAAATTATGTTTGTAGAAAAAGTTAATTTAGGTGTTTTTACTAGTTATTTGCAAGGGGGAGACATGGTTGCAATACGGGAGGAGGATCTATACGGAGGACTTGTTTGGGTTTTTTGTGTTTTGAGATTTCGTTTCCGTCGTATCGGGTGAGGCAGTTGATAGTCGGGTTTACATGGGTGGGGATTCCCGCATAAAAAGATTCCGTTAGACTTATTATGTGGTTTTTTTAATAATGGGACTTCCGAGTCCTTGTGGAGTTGGGACACCCTCAACCACTTGGGGGCTTTTCCTTGATGTATTAGAATGAAAATATGTTTTATACTTTTGCTCTTCGGGGGTACATCCTCTCTGCACACTCCTTCGGAATCAGTTAGTTATATTTTATGTAATTAGGTATACCGCATTTTCCCTAAACCGACTGCACATTTTAATATAAGTGTACCGGGGGCCAATTGGTGAATGTTGTGATGAGGAAGGAAATGGAGGGAAGGAGAAGAAAGGAGAAGACTGCTCCAACTTCCAACCCTACTTCTAAGAACCAGAATACCTGAATATTCAGATCTTTTAGAATCTTCAGACGACATTTTAAGCAATTTTTGTTACAATATTTGCTGGTATTTCGATGTGTTTTAAATGTCAAATTCCGCATCAAGAGCTAAGTATTTTACCACTCGGAGCTTGTCACGTTTGACTAGACCTGCCTACCTACCTGCCATCCAATCAAAGGAATTTTACCTGGATTCCATTCAGATTTTTTTAATATAAAATCTAACGAAATATAACAACCTGATGTTTGGAATTAGCACATTATCTCATTTACATTTAGAGCCTTAATTGAAATTTGGTCAGGTGAATATTTGCTCAGGGCCTTGACCAGATAAATCACACTGCTCTTCGTACCTATTTATTCTTCTACCCGACTCTACTCGTGCCACCATTCATTGAGTTGATTTAATATTATACCACAATCAGGTTTTTTTCAACACCGCAGGTTTCGAGTAGATTCTTCAATAAGCCGAGATTTTACCTCAGAGTAACATTTTACACGTTTGTGTTATTAACACTGAAAAGATGAACCAGAGAAGTGTGTTGTGGGCTTGTCTGTGTTCCCCAAGTGAGCTCAACTTTTCCTTAGTTTTTTTTTAACGATATTTCCACACAGGGGGCCCTGAGGAAAACAATTTCTTCTGGGCCTATGTCATCTTTGGGGATGCTGTGTGGAGTGTATTTTCAGGCAAAGAAAGTTCTGAGAAAGAAAAAGATATAATGATAATAATAATTGGATAACTTGTAGAGCGCCGTTTTTCTGAAAAATCACCCCAAGGGCGCTTTACAATTAATGATGAATTCTTAGTATTTATCTAATATTATTATTTACAAATAGATACAAAAACATACTTACCTGGCAGGTCACTTCCGATAAACACACTTCATTAGAAAGTTTATGCTTGGGGAAGATACGACTTTGCACGCGGAGGACATTATATTTAAAACACTGGACATTGCACGGTTTACCTTTGCTACCCTCATTACTGTTGGTTTTACATTTAATAGAAGATTAATGCCAAAATTGAGTTAATATTTATTTTTTGAATGAGGGGTGTATTTATAAGAAGATTAATGCCAAAGTTGAGTTAATATTCATTTTTTCTCTGAGGGGTGGTTATGAATCTGGGGGTCAATGTGTGGAGGAGTGATGGACGTATGAACCCATTCCTCCCACTGTGGTGCAAGGCGATGGGTCGAAAGGTCAAAAAATATTCTCAACCAGTCTCTCTCGATCCGGCCCGCCACGCTGTAGGTGGGAAACCTCACCCCCATGAACCCGGGAACTTCACCAAACGTAGCGCAACACTTGGGGTGACCAATGGCAAGGATTTTGGTCATCTATTAAACGATTTTCGGGGCCGGTTCCCATACCCGCCTCCCAAATTAGCTTCCGAACTTCTGGTAAAATGATCCTATGTTTACGAATATCGTGTTTTTTTCTGTAGAAGAAAATGAATTTTTTCGACCTCCTACGCCTACGGGTCGAAATGTTTATGTACTTAAATTAACGACATCAGCTATATTTCAATTTATTGTACGAGTAGATTACACTTCTAAAGAAAAAAATATTCAGTTGTTATTTACTAACAGCGTTTCCCGCATAGCAACACACAAAAGAGCAAGAATTATTGGTAAATAAACGGTTGTATTTTCTTTGACAAAAATTATTCCTGCAAAAAATCGGTAACTACGTAAGTAATTAATATAAAAATGAATTCTATAACTAACCAGTAATAATAATTCCAATACCTAAGTTTATAAAAGCGTCGACTTAGAAAAAACCTGGCAGTCACGATCCATGTTTCGACTTCTCGATATGGGGCCTGTTAGATTGGGGAGATAAATAATGCATGCTCTCTTCGTCTTGTAGAAAGGTCTGATAGACGCATCCGGTTCGCAAATTCTTCTGCAAATGAGATGACTGCGAATGAATGAGAGGAACCTACAAGTCAGAGGCGTGCTTAACCAACTAATTACTACCAGCACTGATACGATCTTCAATACTTTCAACGTTATGGACATTAAATAGCTCTATGCAAGATCCATCTTATTTAATTTACATGAAAATAATAAAACCCTATACAAAGCAATACAAACGATACACAATACCCTAGCCAAAAACAAAGAACTTCTCCACACTCCTCTTTCTACAACCACCTTTGGACAGAGACACTTTAAATACATAGCTTGCAAACTACATAATACACTACCAGCTACGATTAAACAAACTGAATCAATGACCAAATTCATACAAGATATAAAGAAATGGATTATAAGCATTGGACGTCACATTACTGCAAACATCTGCAAAATAAATTACCCATACAAAACCAATTAAAATAATACAATCCTGTATAATCGAACTCCATTTTTAGATTTGGCAGGATTTACTACTGTACTACATCTCTTCCTTCAATTATAAGATAACTTTAACTTAATTGTATTCAAATTAATATGTATTTAACCTTAAATATTCTGATGATAGTCTTAAATACTCTTATATATGACATTCATTTTTCAAACAGCTCACGTGCCACCTATTAAAGCGTAACAATCAAAAACGCAGTTTCGCATTAGTATAGATTAGTATTTTATATATATTTGAATTTTAACTATCAAAGGGATCTCCATAGTAACCTAAACAAATAACAAAATGACAGCGCACGTCAAATAATTACTTATAGTTACCAAGCAACGATTTGTTATGATTTTCGTCTGGACAATAAACGTATAATAAATAATTTCATAAGGCCAGAGCTTATTCATAACATCAGAGCTTACCAATACATACAGCCTATATTACTCGCAAATAATGTAGCTTTCTATTAGTAAAAGAATTTTTAAAGTCCATTCAGTATTTTGTGCGTGAAAGAGAAACAAACATACATACATCCATACAAACTTTCGCCCTTATAATATTAGTAGGTTTTTCTTAACGGACGCATACCTACTCTTTCTAAAATATATAAAAATAAAAATCTTTTCTGACCAACTAAAAACGTTTATTCTGGAATATCGAAGAATTTGGAAATATAAGTCACCGTACGCCAATGCTACATACGTACTACCTATCACAATGGTACAACACGGTACCTATTAGCTACAATAGCTACTTACATTTACACATCTCATTGAGGAAAAGTTTGCAACGTCTCGTCGGAGTCTGGGGCCTGGGCACGACACGATGCCCAATATATACACAGGAATTCAATACTAATAATATATCCACAGTATACATACACAACACACACCACGTCTTAATTTGCGTGAAAGAAGATATGTATATATGTACATGTCTTACTACAAATATGTTGTACTTATGTTGGAGGTACGTACGGAGGAACTACTTTAACTTACAACTTACAACATTCTCCCAGTGTACGCGCGAAAAGAAAAATCGGAACTTACGCTCATGAACCGGTCATAACATTATTAACTCGAATTATCCGAATTATCAAATTGATCATTACACCGCTAAAAATACCCGAACCAAATTGCGGACGAGACGTTGAAAGTAGAAGAAAGTTTTTATCGCAGTTTTATGGCCTCCGCAATCCTTTCAAATTTATTATATTTTTACGTGAATACCACACAAGAGTCCCAACTGCTCCCGGCTGGTGAGACTTTGGCATCCCTAATTTGGGTATGTTGTGAGGCTGAAGGGTGATAGGAAAGGAAATGGGGGAGGAGGAAGGTGGGGAAGTCTCTTACTATTCGGATCTAGTCACCAAACACGGCTAAAGCCATTTCAAACCACGTTTCAATTCTGAATGGCGTCTTACACCAGAGCGGTACTGAGAGTATTTTGCACTCTGGAAAGTGCCGCAAATATATTTTAAAGGGTTAAATTCTGAAAAGACAAAACAATCAAATAAAATTTACTTGCACACTCCGGGATTTGAACCCGTGATCCCCGGATCGCTGAGAGCCTTACCCCTTGACCATGGAGGACGTCAAATGAACTAAATAAATAAAATATGTATATATAAGCGCACTTGAAGTGAAACATCACAAAACTGCGCTATATAAATACTACGTTATTATTATTATTATAACAAACCACTTATACTAAGTACTGAAAAGATCCTTTGAGGCGTTATTAAAATTTTACATTAAAATTCTTCGCAGGGGTAGGCAGAGAGGATGGAATGCCCCACAATTCTGCCTTGCTTTATTCCCACGAACACGTCGCCTTATTCATATTCATCTGTTGTCTGTTTCACATGACTCACTTGATCGTGCCATATCTTCATCGGGCGTCCCCGACTTTGTATTTCATTCATAAAAAGCACAAATAAAAAAAGGTTCATTACCCATTCGCAAAAACGCTTTTATGTAAAAAAAATTGCTCAGATTAACGGAGTTTTGAACAACATGTTCTGAATTAATTGATAAATTCTACACAAATGCGAATTATTTAGGCACTCTGTATGTCGACGTGTTATAATAGATGTTCTCAACTAATTATCTAAATAAATTAATGTGTGATTTAAAATAATTTGCGAATGCTTTAGTCATAAAAGTCGTATTTAGAAACATCTCATTCTGTTAATGAAATGATAAAATGATAAAAATTCTGTAAATGATAAAAAAAGAAACGCCATTGAATGAAATTCTTAGAAAATGATAACCTTGGGTTTATCCAATTAGTATAATGTTTATAATAAAATTATATTTATACTAACTGAAGTCCCCGGTGATGCCCGGGCTTTACACAGAGTTTTTGAAAACAAATGTAGACAGCAACCTCCCTTTGCATACAAATCAAATCCACACCGCCCGCTTTCCAGCCCGCTCGTCCACCACATACAGACATTCTCCTTAATATCTATACTAATATTATACCTATATAAATACGAAAGTGCGCGTGTTTGTTTCATGCCTTAACCACTAAAACGATTTTAAAAATTCTTTCACCAATAGAAAGCTACATTTTCAGCGAGTAACATGGGCTATGTATACTGGTAAGCTCTGGCGTTATGAAATTTGTATAAATGAAAATGTGTGTATTTCATATATTTTAGCGGCAGGGAGGAAAGTCAGGGGAAAGATGGGGTTCGCGGAGAGCGAAGAGACGAGGGAGGGGGAAGGCGGGGAAGGTAGAATGGAACGGGAACGCACGGGAAAGGACATGCAGGGAAATTAATTTAATTATTTTATTGGCATTGCAACGCATGCAGGGTACCAGCTAGTATTATATTATATTTCAACCAATTAACACAAAACCTTGACAAATTATATACCTACCTAAACCTTCCAGATAAATCACTCTATCTATTGGTGAAAACCGCATGAAAATCCGTTAAGTAGTTTTTGAGTTTATCGCGAACAGACACATAGACAGACGCGGCGGAGGACTCTAAGTTATAATATGTAGAGAAGTTTGTGCAAAATCTTGGTATCTTTACATTTCAGCGCATCGGAAATTCAAGCCGGTGCTACTTACGGTGTTACGACTTACGTAAGCTCTGCTTTGTAAGTGCTAATAAGCATGGCGTTCAAAGAAGACCAATTCAAAGGAAAAGCTCCTCCATATAATCAAAGGTAATTTTCTCCTTACCACAAACTTTAATTATCGCTTCACCGGCGGTCAACTTCCGACGGTGAACGAAAGAGCCTTTCTTACCCTCGAACATTAAAGTCCCGAAAACTGAGATTGGTTTACAATTACGAAAATAATAACGTCACATTTGGGTAGTTATATAATATTTTGTGAAATTTTGAAAGATTTTACTTGCAGGGGATTTACCTACCCGACAAACTTTATTAAAAACCTATATTATTTATAATATATATTCACTATATCAATCGTCCAGTTGATTAGTACCTATTACTAAGTTTTGAGACAATGAGGAAAGCAATATTCGAATGCTCGCCATAATTCAAAGATTATTTATACATTTCTGTGTTTTACATATTAAATTTGCTATAAAATAACACCGGGAGGCATAAAGGTCCGGTACATTATTATGACATTTTTAAATTTTCTACCAGTAACCCAGAAAACTTTTTTGTTGTTGTTTATTTCGAAAAAATTGTTTATTAAAAAGAACCCAACATTCAGTTTTGAAATTAATATTAATCAAGCCAAACATTTATCGAATTTAAGATAGGTATTTCTATCGATCTAACTATCTATCAATCTTTTATCTATCTATCTATATAAATAAAAATGAATCGCCGAAATGTACCTACATATGTACACGAAGAACTTCCGAACGACTGCACCAAATTGGATAATTCTTTTTTTGTGTTGGTTATTGTCAGGACAAGGTTTGCATAAAAAAGCGGTAAGCACTGGCGTTATGAAATTTGTATAAAAAAATTGCAATATGTGGCACGCGAGCTGTTTGAAAACTGAATTTATTGGGACTGAATGTATGGAAAGCAAGAGGGGGGAGGGGAACTCGGGAGGGGGGAGGGCAACTCAAGAGGGTGGTTCGCGGGGCGGGGGAAGCAGGAGAGGGGAGTGGTGAGAGGGAAGGCGGTGAAGGCGGAGTGGTAACGCGTGATGGGAGGGGGTTGCGGGAGAGAAGGGGAGGCTGACGGGGAACGGAACGTATGGGAAAGGACACGCTGGGAGGAACAGTTTCTTTATTAAGTGGCATAGCAACGCATGCCGAGAAATTATTTTAATAATATTATGATATTATTTAAAGATATTATTGTCTTTGTATTTTAAATTAATGATAAATGTATTCCTCAGCCCGGGAAACCCAGTGATGAAAACATTGCAAAAAATATATAAATGAAATCGATAAATTGATTTATTAAATTGTTGTAACGGTTAGTTTGTACAAACACTGTTTTTATGAGGAAGAAACAAACGATTAGGGTCGCTAACCCTTTACTGCAATTAATATGTGTTGGTATTAACATTGTAAATACATCATATTTAAAAAAAATATCTTGATTTAAACCTAAAATAGAATAATCAAGTACACAAGAACAATAATAAATAATGCAAGTTAAAAACAAAAAATAAACAAGACACTGTTTAGTTTATAAACAATAACTTAATGTGCAATAATTTATTTTATCGGGAAAGAAAGATAATTGCTAGGCTAAAACTTTGCTGTCATATCAATCAGGTAGCTGAAAAAGGAAGGCATTTGTCAATCCTTTTACGATGTAATTGTCTTACATAATGCTTCAAATTAAACTGTCATGACACCGACAGTAAATATCCAACAACTAGGGGTAGTTTCTCAACAATTTTCCTGTAACTGTCGGATTTTAAATGGACCGTTATTGTATTTTTCCATTTAACACTCTTGGTATCCGGCGCCCCATTCCTTGCCACACCCCTCCCCCCCCCACAAACCCGGCCCACCTCCCAACCGCGAAACCAAAAAGTTTCACTGGGGTCAGTCGCGGGGCCTTGGGACTGTTGCTAGGCGGGAAAATTCCTATACACACCACCAAACGATATTCAACGTACAACTGGCGAAACTATCAAACACGCCGACATGCAAACAAAATTAATCCATTTGAAAGAAAGGCTCGAATGGGCGTACATAATACTCTTAAAAGTCTGTCGGAATTCGAAGAATTTTTTTGGAGGTGTCACTACGCTAGATGCCTCTCTTTCACACTGAAGCCGTACTTCCACTGCGTGAATACAAATCGCCAACCACTTGTACAGATACAATGAGTATTACGTGCTACGAGTAGATAGCTATAAGTGTACACATTCACGTGTGTGTATGTGTTTGCGAATTCCCGCCAAAACTTGGGTTGGCGGGAAGCCGCGTCTGGCGCATCCAGGCGAGCCTCAAGAAAAGTAATCGATTTTCATGAAAAGGCACAATTAAATCCAAATTATTAAGGATTTGCTTTCGTAATGAACTGAATCTTTTATTGAAGTGTCTTCATTTTCTAGGCGCATAGTAACCCGATGTAAACTGGTAGTTACGAGGCGGAGAGTACAAACTACAAATATTCGTAGTTCGTAGTATGGGAGTACACCTCAGAGGAGTAGGACGTCAGACAGTACGATGGCCTTTTAAAAAATATTAAATTGTAAGTTCATACAAAATATACTTTACCCACAGATACATCACAAAGGCATTATATTCTATCAAAACAAAAAGAAAAACCGTCAAAAAGAAAATTAAACGAAAATTGCGCAGCAAAGAATTAATGTATTACGTTATCTAGAATCTAGACAGTGCTCATCGATATAATGGTAGATAGTAAGTATTGTTAGATAATTAGATAAAAATGTGTTTTTGATTGATTATAATGATTAGGTAACTGGCTTAATTGATGTTTATATTTGCAATAAATTAGTATACAGCATGCAGTTACTTGATAAAAGAATGTATCTCAACGAACGAAATTAAAAGATAAGCTGCCCGTGGACACACTTTATCATTGAAATGTGGGTTCTGCGATTCAATGAGAAAGTTATTGAGTCGTTTAAATTTTACTTATAAAATCACTTTCAGTAAGTATATAAATCAGGTATGTTATCAAATCAAGAGATATCTGGAAAATATAACATAAAAAATTAAATTATTTCGCAGGTTAGTATCTGGAATCATTTTGGAAGAGTTAAATTAGGTTAGGAGAGGATATTAGGCAGGAGGTAGGCACTCATGTATTAATCGCCTGATTAATGCTAATGATTTTAAAAACCTAACCTAACTTAAGTTACAAAAAATTCCGGATAACGTACTAACGTAAGTAGATACTTATCTTATTTTTTAATCGAATACTTTATTTTCAAATTATTTTTTTTACATTAGCTCCACCCAGGAAAATAATTCCATTCAGGGTCTATATCATCTTTGAGGATGCTGTGTAGTGGGTATTTTTAGGAAAAGGCGGGAGAGGAAGTTCTGGGAAGGAAAAGGTATGAGGGGTGGGTAGGAATCTGGGGGTCAGTGTGTCCAGGAGTGACGGAAGTATGAATCCATCATTCCCACCGCGGTGCAAGGCAGTGGCAGTCCGTGAGTTTTCAGTCAGATAGAGTGCTAAGATTGAAAAAATACGTTGTAGCTGAAAATGTTTTTTTTTTTAAAAGTTGAAATTTTGAAAAAAAAAAAAAAATTCGTTTTCAGCTACAACAACATCAAAAATATCGTATTTTTAAATCTTAGCACTCTAGCTCACTGAAAACTCACGGACTGACACTGGTGCAATGCAATGTTCCGAGAGAGTCCTGCTGAGGAGGTCAAAAGATCTCCCTCAACTAATTTCTACTGATTGTTGCAGTTGTTGGGCAGATGCATCCACTGCCAAGATTCAGACAGACCTCACCACATAAATTCGTTCACCTCTGCTAAGTCACCAAACTTGCCACTAGGGGTGACCTATGGAAGAGGTGTTGGTTATCCAATAAATGGTTGCCGGGGCGGCGGTACCCAAATCCGCCTCTCAAATTGGTAATCCCAATTACGCTTTAGTTAAAATAAGCTTTAGTTAAATGTTGCAACAACCGGTGAAGTTCCCACTGAATTAAAAAATGTTGGTTGGAAAAAATTGTCATCATTTTGTCGTAATGTTATGAAGTTTTATATTATTGTAGAAAGCAATCACTTTGTGGTGTGACATATTTTATAAAATAAAATACTTAAAATGAAGTTTTAATAAAAAATAAACTATTGTTATACCTAATAAAATAAAAAATCTAAAAACCAAGATAAGATGTCAAGGTTTAGCAAATTGTATTTGCCACAACGGTTAAACTTTTTGGCATCTGGTAGGAAGGCAACAAACCTAATTATATCAAGATGTTGGTAGGGGTATGAGAAAAAACATGCAGAATATGAAGAAGAAGACGAATAATTCTAGAGCTAGTGTCTTGATGAAGCAATAAATTAAAACTTGTCGGGTAATGTGCTTACCCTAATTACGAGGCGTTTAACCGGTTATTCGATGATAGATTTACTGTGTATCGATATTTTAACAATGTTGACTTTTATTGGTTAGATAGAAATCACTAGGAACCTCTATAAACCAGTAAAATTAATCGTACATATTTTTATTATACTTTTTTAAGTCATTTTATTAGCTGTCACCGTAGTCACGTTAAACATTAAAAAAAATCGAGTGCAGTTCATATGCGGTAGAAGTGAAACCTTCAACCACACAATCTCAACCAATAAGAGCCTTGAAAAGTGAGCTCATAATTGTAACACTGTTATTTTATAAAAGACTTTTTATTGAAGACGTGTTTACACCATTGACATTAATTCCCAATAGACCACAGATGACAATAATTATAAAAAATATTTCATCACTAGTGATGTGCAACATACAACAATAGTGATGTGACATCCCCTTTCTTTATTTAGACAATACAATAAAATTTTAATTACATTAATATTAAACATTATAATTATTATAAGCAATAATTATCAGCCTGAAACACTCATCCAAATTGAAAAATCTTCCGAGAAAAGATACATGACGCCAACGGGACTTGAACACGTGCCCTTCTGATTTCCGGTCAGCCGCTCTCCCAATTGAGCTATGGCGGCTTATTGAACAATAAATGATTCAATATATACTAGTGTTTCATTCAACAATTACTGCTTATTATATTTTTTTTCACCTGAAAACAACCAACTTTATTATTGCGAGAGAGACACTGTTAGTGTTAAATCCCTCGCTAGGCTGATAATTATTTCTTATAATAATTGTTACCCTTTGTGCTATGCATAAAAATCTTGTCTTAAACGTTAGTTTAAAAATTAAAAATAATAATTAATATTTGACAAGTTAAAGTATTTCCCCAATAAATGAAGACATAATTTGTCTCGACGCCACCTAGCGACGGATTTCACACCAACCGTGTCCGCAAAAATAAAGTTGGTTGTTTTCAGGTGGAAAAAATATAATAAGCAGTAATTGTTGAATGAAACACTAGTATATATTGAATCATTTGGCGGGTATAAGATAAGCCGCCATAGCTCAATTGGGAGAGCAGCTGACCGGCAATCAGAAGGGCACGGGTTCAAGTCCCGTTGGCGTCATGTATCTTTTCTCGGAAGATTTTTCAATGTGGATGAGTGTTTCAGGCTGATAATTATTGCTTATAATAATTGTTACCCTTTGTGCTATGCATAAAAATCTTGTCTTAAACGTTACTTTAACAATTAAAAATAATAATTAAACTTTATACCTATCCGGTGGTTTGACAACTCTAGCATATCTAGTAGTGTAAGGGTTGTTAATGTTATTTTCTCCCACGGCCGGCCTCTGCGTTTCCTCCTTCCTACAACATGGGTCTCTTCAAGACCAATGTTCATTCCTTCCTCTCCTCAAAAAGACCCTCCACACAGCATCCCAGATGACATAGGCCCTGAGGAAAATAATTTCCCTCAGGGCCTCCTGTGTGGAGTTAATGTAAAAAAAAAAAACCTGTCTCTCATCTCCAGCTTTTGCCTCTTCAAGTGCCGGATTAGATTGCATGGACAGATAATCATTAAAAGTGAATTCAATTTCGTCTGTACGTGTTACCATAATAATCTTGAATAATATAGGACCTATTACATTTTAATTTTTCTTTGACCATAGCTGGTAACCAAGTACTTTTGGGATTTTTCTTAAAGTATACATTATCTCCTGTTTGTAATAAAGACATGGGTTTTGCATTCACATTATAATATTTAGAATTTTTTACATTATTTTTTTCAATACACTTTCTGTAATCGGAAAATCTTACAACCTTCGGTTTTAATTTAATTTTAGCTAAGGGAATATTCATTCTCAAAGTTCTGGACATTAATAATTGAGCAGGTGACGGCAAATTAGCTTTGGGTGTGTTTCTATAATGTAAGAAAGCTATATAAGGATCTGTATTTGTTTCTTTAGATTTTTTAAGAATGTTTCTTATAATTTTAACAGCCGCTGCCTGACCAATTAGACTGTGAATGATATGGACTAGTAACTACATGTTCTATATCCCACTTCTGACACCATGTTTTGTTATACATTTAATATGGAAAACACTGTTATTTTATAAAAGACTTTTTATTGAAGACGTGTGTACACCATTGACATTAATTCCCAATAGACCACAGATGATGACAATAATTATAAGAAGTAGTTCATCACTAGTGATGTGCAACATACAACAATAGTGATGTGACAATAATCAAAGTGGCAAATGACGCTTCGTAGGTACTGTACGTAGGTAAGATTTCATTCTATCTCATTCTCTCGCAGGCTAAATCCTATAGATATATGTGTTTGTCTCTTTTTAGTGTCACTCGTTTCCATTTCATCGAGTTTCAAATCACAACGGTGCTAAAGAAGTTTCACTTCAAAAATTAGTTCATATTTCTGAAAAAGTGCAGTAACTTCATCTTGACAATAATTAGCAGAAAATATGTGAGATCAGATTGGTGATACCTGGAGAAGCAAAACTTTCGAACCGCAAATTCTGGCGTTATGAAATTTACACAGATTTTGTGGTAGGTCAGCGCAAACAATTTCATCTTTCAAATGTAAATTCCTTGGTCCCCATTATTTAACTATCCAAAAATATTATAAAATACAATATTGTGTGATTATTTTCTTCATTTTTTCACTATTTAAGAATTGAGATTTGACAAAAGACTGTTGATACTCGGATGGAGCCGGATCGTAAAGCAAGTAGGCACACTTAATAACTATTATAACATTTATATGTCTATTATTGACAATTTATAAACTTATCATTGCAGTATATATGAAGGTACTGCGTATTTGTTAGGTGTGCAATAAGAAAAAAGTTTGTTTTCGTATTTTCGTCCTACAGAGAAAACGTCTCGGAAAGTATTATGTCACATGATTTCCAGGAAGCTTACGCTAATATAAATAATTTTAATAACTGACCTAAAAGATTAACTTTTAAATTGGCAAAGTTATAAAACAATACAATATTGTTCCGCCCAAAGCTTATTCTGGTGTCAGGCTTAGGCAATACCTAAATAGACCCATGTTACCAAAAATAAATAAAATAGCTCGTAAAATTAAGATTTGTTCCAATTAAACTTTATCAATCCATTTAAATAGTTCGGGAATTAATCGATCAAAAAGTATTTATTATCTATTTAATTATTAATAGTTTTACTGAAAAAAAAAAAAACTTTAAACTAAATTAAATTAATCAGTTTAATTTATACCCTGATGATGCTTGTGTTAAGCGAAACCGGTCTGCATTAAAAAAATCGTGGTTGTAAAAAAATTAATTGTTTTATTACATTAAATATGTCAAACCACAAAGTGTCTGCTTTCTACCGTTTCTACTTTCTACCTAAATAGTATTACTAATCCCCTTATGCTTTAACACAGAATTATGACCTCCGTAGGCGAGGGGCAAGGCTCTCGACTAGCGATTTCCGGAGATCGCGAATTCAAATCCCAGCAACAGCAATTAAATTTTTTGTGATTGATTTGCGTTATTTCACAATTTAATAAATTTAAAATATTATAAGGTTTATTTGCGGCACGTTCCATAGTAGAAGATACCCTCAGTATCATCCTAATGTAAGACCACCATTCAGAATTGAAACGATGCTTTAAATGGCTTTAGCCGTGTTTGGTGACTAGATCAGAGTAGCCCACCTTCCCCTTCCCGATCTCGTTCCCCTCCCCATTTAACTTCAGCCTCACAACACACCCCAATCGAGGATGCCATAGTCTCTCTGGCTCCACAGGAGCATTTGGAATTCTTGTGAGGTATTCACAATAAAAAAAATCAAATCTCCGTAACTCGCGAAGAGAATGACGCGGTGAACTGAAAATTGTGGCATTTAGTTTTGTGAAAATTTTATGACGTAAGAATTCATTTTTTGAGAAATTTTAGTTTGTACATGCGAACAGATTTTCTGCTTTACAGTGAATATTAAGGGGTATTATGATATTTTTTATCATATTCAATAACTTCTTGTTAATCAGATATGCATTATTTTTTTATGACTACCTAATGGCTATTTATTCGAATAGTACAACCCGAAGCCTCGATCTATAATCAAGAATCTGGAATCGCGAAATGGTTTAAATTTCGATGTCCATTTTGCATTGTTGTCGATGAAGGCGAGGTGAAAAAAAATAATGCCAAATTCTCCCGGCAATATGAGAGTGTACGATTGACCTACTGTTAGGAATAGATAATAGGTATACAAGAAGTAAAGATTGATTTATAGACTTTGAATTAATTCACGTATATCTTACTCAAACCCAGAGAAGAGGTGGTATCTCTTCTGGAATATTTTATACTTGCAAAAAGCTTTTCGCCGCCTACTTATTGACGTCATACGATTTTCGTATAAATTTTCCGTCAGGCTATAGAAAACCTAATCGGTTAAATAAGGTCTCAGCCGTGGTGAATATTATTTATTTAAAAATAGACCCACCAAACTAGGCCAATGCCTGTATCATGCAAGATAAAAATATTAATATAATAAAATAATAATAATACCAGCAAAACTAATACAAAAATATCAATAAAGAATTAATAGAAACGTCCAGTTGTCGGTGGCTGACGGATTTGTAATAATCTGCTTTTCCAAATCCAGTCCTCTTATAGTACAGTCTTATCCTTCACATCCACTGCCAGTATGACGAGCTCTTCTCCATTGGGATATTGACTGCAGGGGAGATGACCCACCTTTCAGGGTATATTATAACCTATAGTAATTTTTTTTTGAAGGGCGTATTGTGTACATTTAATAACATCACAATATGTATCCAGCTTCCTTGCATTCTCACTGATGTAGGTAAGTGGCGAGGGTCATCAATCATTTTGTCGAAAACGACTGTTTAATTCTACTACGTTACATTAGCTTTATTACTTTAATTTAGTCATAATACGTTATTTTAGTCATAATAAAAGTTAGATATTTCAGAAGGTTGTAATACTTATTAACCATTTTTTTACGTACATCTGGATATCGTCTGCATTTAGTGACCAACTCCATCCAGACATTTTTGATTGTATATAAAATACGTTGAGAGTACATTGAATGCATTTCTAACAATATTCTTTGGACGGTGCTGTACAGGATTCGCAAATATCGTTGGTATTTAGTTTAGATAATTCAGATTTGCATGCTTAAGCCTTTATAAAACAATTTACACAAAAAACATTTTTGGAACACTTAATAATAATTTCGGCATCAGCACAGCTGAAAAACTTGTATTTGGATATGTATTTATTTCATGGTCATCCGCGTACTGTTTATTTAGTAATTTACTCAACGGCAGGTGTAATTCATTTTCAAGGATGCAAATTTGACAAATAAGAGGCGGTAAGTAAACTAATTTTTCAAAAATAATAATATTATTGCAGTTGTCAGGCATTGAACTCGTGATTTCCAAGTCTAAACACAATGAAGGACATAGATCTGAGACGTTTTCAAAGGTGAAGAACTTCTTACAGAATTTATGTAAACAAGAAGGTTAATAAATAATACGAAGCAGAACTATCTACTTGATACTTTTGGGTGTAGGTATCGGTAGTGTTCAGGAGTGACGGACGTATGAATCTATCTCTCCCATTGCGGTGGAAGACGATGTTCCGAGAGAGTCCTGCTGGAGAGACCAAAGGATCTATCTCAACAAGTCTCTTCCACTCCGGCCTGCTGGTGGTGGGTAGACACATCCTCCGGCAAGATCTGGACAAACCTAATCCCTGGAACTCGGGCATTCCTGATAAGTCGCCGTCGTTTTTTCAAAATATGCAATGTGCAATACATTGCACGTTTTGAAAAAAATTAGACAGGAATATATAATATACTAGCTTTTTCCCGTGGCTTCGCTCGCATGGTATTAGGGGTTTCCCACTCCGCCTCCTCCACCTTCCCTCTCCCCATTCCACTCCCTTCATCAAACCCCCTCCCCCTCCACCCACCCTTCCCCCTCCACCCACCCCTCCCTCCCATCAACCCCCCCCCGCTCCCCCCCTCCACCCACCCCTCCCCACACTCATCCCACCTCCACCATCTCTCTCCCCACTCCACTCATCCATCAACCCCCCTCTCCCTCCCCCACCTTCTCCACCGACCCCTACCCCACCCCATACCCCTTCCACTCCACCTCCCCTCACCTTCCTCCACCCCTCCTCCTTCCCCTTCCTTCCCTCCCACCTCTCCCACACCACTCCGCCTCCTCCACCTTCCCTCTCTTTACTCCACTCCCCCCCATCAACCCCCTCCCCCTATCCCTCCACCCACCCCACCCCTCAACCGTACCCCTTACTTCCCTCCCACCTCTCCCACCCCACTCCACCTCCTCCACTTTCACTCTCCCCACACCACTCCCCCCAGCAACCCCCATCCCCCACCCCTTACCCCTCCCCACACCCTCCTCCATCCTTCCCCTTTCCCCTTTCCCCTTCCTTCCCTCACCACTCACCCCTCTCCCTCCCCTAACCCCATCCCCAGCACCCTCTTCCCCTCCCATTTTCCCCTCCACCAACACCCTCCCAACACCCCCTCCCCACTCCCACCTGTCACCTCTCGCATTCCACATATTCATTCCCGATACATTCAGTTTTCAAACTGCTCGCGTGCCACCAATTATAATTTTTATACAAATTTCATAATGCCAGAACTCAACGGTAGTTGTATACAAAATAATTAACAAAATAAAAGAATTATCCAATTTGGTGCAGTCGTTTGGGTTTCGGCGATTCGTTTTTAGAGATAGTTATTAAGTACGACGCCAATAAAGCACACTTTTTAGGGTGAATTGCCTAATTAAAAAAAAAAACATTGTTTCGAAGGCGACAATTGGTTTGTTTTTTTTCTGATGTTTGCAATAAATCTATTTTGTTAGGGACAGAAAACGTATGATAAATAATTTCATAACGCCAGAGATTATTCATAACGCCAGAGCTTATCCATATATATATCCTATAGATCTCGCAAATAATGTAGCTTTCCATTAGTGAAAAAAGTTTTAAAATCCATTCTGTAGTTTTTGCGTGAAAGAGTAACAAACATACATCCATACAAACTTTCGCCTTTATAATATTAGTAGGTTTCGCCTTTATAATATATAGTAGGCCACTAATTATACAATGCTTGCAATGCAACACTGGATATTTGAAAAGGGAAAATCAAATACCTACTTACTCTAGGACATCTATTTTCCAATTTCTTCCGTAGAACGAATTTAAAAAGTGACTATAGTACGGCCCGCCAGCCGTTTTAAATCGCACAAAAATATGTTTTCTTTGAATTTCTCGGCTTTTCTCTAATATAATTTACATATATTATACATATAAACATTCCTCTTCAATCACTCTATCTATTGGTGAAAACCGCATGAAAATCCGCTGCGTAGTTTAAAAGATTAACGCGCACATACATTTTGAGTGACTTCATTTTATACTATGTAATGATGATGATGATACAAAGAGTAAAAACCGAAAAAAAAAATTAAAAATATTACTTACGTACATTTGTGAAAATAACCGTTTATGGGGAGTATTTGATCGACTCCCGTCTCAAGAGGGCCATCAGGGGGGACTAAATCCAGAAAGCCGTGATCATGTTCTACGATTGGCGTATTCTACGCCATGAGCTTCCCATGCGGTGGCGGAGAAGTGCTCTGAAAGAATGCACTCGTCCCTCCAGGAACATTTCCGTAGCGATGCGGTATCTCAGTTGGCGATAAGCATTATTGTAAGCAACTTTTAGCTTATGCCAACAGAATAAAGTGAAATTTACCCACAGTTTTTATTTAATTTACACACAAGAATTTCTTCGACACTAATTTACTATCACTAAATAGTGAAAAGACATTTGTAATTCCATTTGCAATCCATCCAAACGACGCTCCCAAAAATTTTAACATTGTCATACACGATAACACTAAAATTCACAGCCAACATTATTGCAAATCAAACTGTACAATATTAAAAACAACAAATAAAATTAAATATCTCGGCGTAATTATCGATAAAAATCTGAAGGATGGAAGGAACAAATATGTCAAGTAGTAAACAAAATCAGAAAATTAATATATATTTTTAAGAATTAGAAATTTTCTGTCGATAAAAAATCTATATTTAATCTACTATGCCTTAGTTCAATCCACTCTACAATACGCTATTATTAGTTGGGGATCCGCGTATAAATGTAACCTTCTTCCAATAGAAATTGTACAAAGAACAATTATTAAAATCATATTAAAAAAATTCTTAGATTACCCAACAGAACGCCTGTTTGAAGAATTTCAAGTACCCACATTTAAAGATTTATATATTAAAAATTCAGTAATTCAAATAATAAAAGAAAAAGATAAATATCCATTTTTAAATGAAAACAGAACTCGACTTAAACATGTTTTTCTATGCCCAAAACTAAATACGTCTTTTGCACAGCATCATTATACTTATCAGGAAAGAACTTTTTTCAATTGTCTACCAGAAGAAATCAGAAGCATCAATGATAAAACCCGAATACTGCTCTCTGTCAAGAGACATTTTAAAAATATTCTTAAGAAAAAAACTACTGTCAACTAATCTTACAAATATCTTAGTTCTCCATAACATTCTTTCCTTAAAAAAAAAACACACCATTATCAAATAAATACTGCAGCTCACATATATTTATGTACAATTAATTATTTAAGTACTAACTTATACCTAACTAATAACTAATAGCATTTATGTACACTCCCCTTCCATACACAAGCAAATGCTTTTAATGGAAGGGTAGTAAAAAAAAAAAAACCTGTAAAAAAATATTTTGTTGTAAAATTGTAATTTATAATAAATGTTTCAATAAATAATAAAAAAAAAATTTAAAAAAAGTTCTGGAATTACACAGTGATGTGCATGATGCGTCGAAAGGTATTCTTCTGGTGTTTATACTGCAAGAGTGAAAACGCCTTAATAGCATACGTCCTCTAACGGATATTGCTCTTCATTTTCTTTCCATATCCTCAATGTGTTTCAGGTCGTCTCTGGTCGTCTTGCCATATTGAGGGTTTTAATATGCTGGTGAAAACATAATATCTTTTCTAATTTTCTTTCCTTAAATTCTACGATAAAGTATAACTTTAGAAAAGCAGTCGATGATAATTATGGCATTTTTTAAAGTTTATTTTGGTAATTCCATTATAATTTTCTTGTTTCCATCTTATTTTGTTTGCTAGTTTGGTTGGTTTATTTGCAGTTCGATTTATAAAATCTAATTATTGGTTACGCCCATACACATACCTACTCACACACATACCTACATAGCACGCATACATACTGTCACTGCTTGGGATTGGTATTAATTATTGTTGCAAGTTCCTTTTCCACCCATCCCTATTGCCTACCCGCCAATCTTACCCACAATCTTAGTCTGTAATAAAACTCCCGCAGCGAGACAACCACTGTGCTCTGCTCCCGGTTACCGCCATTAAAATAACTCCGCTGTGTACTATAAAAATAACGAAATTCACGCCTGTTGTTTTTGTGCCTGTTGGATGGAGAGAGAAATCAGATGAGGGCATTGCCAGCTTACAAATTCTTGCATCCTTTTGGTGAGTCCTTCCTTTCTATACCACATGTATTTTTATCATTTCAGGCAGTGATAGTAACACAAAATCAAGGTCCTTCGCCAGTCATTTTTACACAAACACATAAATCCACTCTCACAACATAAAATACAATTCATTATTATATTTGAATGATTTGTAAAGCGCCGTTTTTTGTGAACAATCGCCTGAAGGGCGTTACAATCTTACTTCGAAATACAAACTAGACAAACCATTATAACAACTAATGGCTAAAAATTGCATCCGCCGGTTCATCGATCACCGATACGAAATTGTATGTACAATGATTTGACCAATGCACGCGACGTTGTATAAAAATTTACATATATTGTTTTATTTATACTCTGTACAGGCAGAAAATACTAGGACCATGATTTGAACATACATTCGAGCAATATCATTTATAACTGAGTGTTTGAACTTACACAGTGTTACAATACAACTTTTAATATTATGTATCTTTCAAAGCGATCGAGTAAAAACCAGCCCCAGGTTTAATTAGGCACGTTACAATAATCCCGCCCACGGGTAATGGACGGTGGACATAAATCCCAAAGTCTTGCCACTAGTTTAGATAATTCTCAGCTCATCAACACCCATTTGTCAGCCAGCCTTGCGTTGATATATGTCCTGTAATTAACATTCAACTACGTGGCAAGTACGTGGAGATTTGAGGTAACTTATAAAATATGTACAAATCAGTCAGTAAGTTTGCTTCCCTTGTCGCAAACTAAAACTATGAACATCAAGAAGTAGTGAAACACAATGAAATTATTGTGAGTTAAATGCTTTACGTTTACAGTTCAACCGTCAATGGTAGTAACATACAGTCCTAAAGGCAGAAAAGCTGTACCTACTCTAAGAAAAATGTATCAAAAAATAATATAGGAGACATTTTTAGGTTTGGAATTTGCATGACATTTATTCAGTGGTTATAATCAGAGGAAGATGATGATATGATTGCAATTTTCAAATACAATACTACAATTCTTATCCGAACTTCAAAAACTACACACAAAATACCTTTGGTCATAGAGTAACAAAGCACGTCACTTGTAAACGGTACCGATTCTTAGATTGTGAGAATATTATTTATCAAGAAAATTAAACAAATTATAATATTGAAAATTTTATGGAAAGTGCGGCTGAATACGCAAATCTAAAAAGTTTTTTTTTTTTTTTCATTAAATTGAAATGACGCCGCAAAGTGTTTGCGATTATTGATGAAGTGAAAAATTATTTTTTATAATATTTTATGGCAAATATCTGTTAGATATTAGTACTTATGTGCTATTTTATTTATTTGCGCTTTAAATTGTGAAATACACGCCAAAAATAATAAGTGTGCCCGGGTTCATCGGATGAGATGTGAGGTCTTCGCGGCGGATGCGCCTACCCGTCAGGTGTAAGGTGAATCGGATCGGGAGAGGCCGGTCTGACCTCTACAACCGCTCTCTTTGGAGTCATCGTCTTGCACCACAGCGGGAGGGATGGATTTATACGTCCGTCACTCTTGTACCTACACACTAACCCCAAGATTCCTACCATTCCTACCCACCCCTTATACACAATCTTTTTCATTTCCAGAACTTTCTCTTCTTCCTTCCCTGAAAAATACCCTCCGCGTAGCATCCCCAAAGACGACATTCGCCCTGAGTGAAATTATTTTCTTCAGGGCCCCCGTGTGGGAGTTACTGTAAAAAAAGACATATAATATTAATTTTATTGCAGAATTTTGGTGACCGGACAACTCAAAAAGTGGTACTTCATCACTCCTTTGAAAAGTTATTAAAAGTGATAAAAAAACTAGGTTAAGTAGATTAGACTAGGTTATGGACTTTTTCTTCTCTTTTAATGATTTTTCAAAGGGGTGCTGAAATGCAACTTTATTGAGTTGTCGTGGAACGCAGAATTTTATACAATACTTGAGATCAGTTGTGATTGACAAAACAAATAGATTTTTCCATCCCACATAACATTTCCTTTTGTGTCAAACTGTAACTTTCGCCATTACTCAGTGCAAACCAAATAAGTGAACTCCTTCCAACACATCACATTGGGCGTAACCAAATTAAGTGTGCGCGCAGTGTCATTTTGATAAAGCTCTAGGTCGTGTTACGTTGGCCGTTATATTTTAAAATATTAATCCGTCTACTAGAGTATAGGAGAGGTCGTTGCTACCATATAAAAGAAACATGGGCGTGTGTATTGTGTATTGGGTGCGGTGATAGACCTCCAGGTGAATATATTATTTTTCTAAAACATTTAATGCCGAGGCGTAATCAACCAAATTATAACGAGAATTAAATTAAAATTAACGAGGACATTAGCATATTGAAATATGTAATTTAAAAGAGATAAATGCAATTCGTCTATATACACGATACCTGATTTTAAATCCGATAGCCATGATACCGCGTTTGTATATCAACATTTCTTTTATGAATAAATCATGTAATTTGAAACGAGAAATCATGAAATCACTGATATTTATGTCACAGAAGAAATAACAAGAAAATAAGCAAAAAAATCACTCGTTCTGTTTAATAATCTGGATAATAAAAATCAGTGAGTTTTTTTTCATTTTATTTTATTTCAGGAAATTGAAAAGAAGGGGATCAGAAAACAAAGAAACTCGATGTTGATTGCGTTTTTATATTGCTTTTCAAATTTATTGCTTGTCGCTTTGTACGTAGAGTTGTTGTAGGTACTTAAGTACCTACTTTATTTTGATCGGCGCGCCTACGTACGCACTAAGCGTGACGTGAACTGTAATTTGACCTATGACGTCTCGGCGCCGGCGTCCCACATTTTCTATAGACCTACAGAGGATCACTTTCCCTTATGGAAATCATAATAGCTCTGAAGTGAAGCCTCTCTTTGTCTTGTATGAAAAACACAATTCAGTACCTAAACTATCGCACAAGTTTATTTTTGGAGATAAGTAAATTTATCAAGGAACAAATGGTAACATTTATTTTTTTGATGAAATAATTAAAAACACTTTGTTTTTACTACGATAATCTTTATTTAAAAAATCAACATGTTTCGAGAACGTTGTTCTCTTCATCAGGACATTATATGTACTAAAAACTAAATTATCCAGTATAGAAAGACAGGCGTGGGTAGAAAAGGAAGTAGTGTGGGGGGGGGGAGAGGTGGAAAGGGGAGGTGCTTAGAAGATCAAAGACAAAAAATTACAATGGAAATGTGTTTATGATAGGGTTATTCACAAAATTAATTTGATTATTAATAATATTTAAATTTCTATTGACATTTTTCCTAATTTCTAATATTTCTAAAAGATCTAAGTGAAAACCACTAACGTTAGTGTGTAAAATTTTAAAACCAGTATTTATATCAAATGAATGGTTAAATTCAATTGAGTAGTATTTTTATTTTTTTGCTTTTAGTTAGAAACTAGTTGGCATAGTTCTTATTAATTAAATAAAATCGCAAAAAACAGTGAAACACTTTTTTTCTTAGAATTTTCTGTATGTATAAAAAAATACGAGTAAGATTAAAAAAGCTTCATAAAAACGGTTAATTCATTAATAAATGGCCTTTTTATATTTTATGCCGAACCCTCGCATGTAGCCCGATATAAAACAGTTGTTGTTATGATCAGTATGTAACATATTATTTATTTATAAAAATAATAATCCACAATTATTACGCTATTGTTTCCCATTCTAAACATATATAATCTGTTTATTTTTTTTTCATTTTAAATAGACTCATTAAAGTGTTTTGATTTTGAGATATCTAAAATAAATACTCAACTGATCAGGGGAAGGGGTGGAAACATAATAAAGCACCTCAATGTCTTCGAAACGTGTGCAGTTCTACAGAGTTCTTTCGATAGTAGACAAACTTAGATAAGGAAGGAAAATCAGACGAAGAGGAATAGGTAGATTAGTGTTTTATATATAGACATAGTGGTGAAATTAAATTAAACAAAAAATTATCATGTATTATAAATTAAGAAAAGTGGTAGAACCTATAGACAAGATGCCATATGGCAACTTTGCATTACCACTTTTTTTGTTATTTCTAAAAATTCTTGTTACATAAATCTTAATATATAAAACAAAGTCGGGTTAGTTACACCATTTATAACTCAAGAACGGCTAGACCGATTTTTATAATCTTTGATTTGTTGGATTTAACCCCGCCCCGAATAGCAGAATATCTATTAAAACATCGGAAAAATTCACGACAAAAAAGTTATGAAGAAAATTCTTTTCCTCGTACATTTTGTATGGAACGAATTCTCATATTTTGAAAGAGCTGCAGCAATATTGTGATAAATTCCTATATTATTGAATAGTGGGTGAATAGTTGGTGAATTCTAAACGTCAACTCTCAATGCGCTGATTGTTTTGATTTTGTTCTTAAGCATATAATGTTGCCTCTCTTATACACTAAATGTCAACAGTCGAAAATGAAACAAACGGTGAACGTATGTCTGCAAAGGAAAAATACAATAATTTTAATAAATCTCCCTCACACGTATAAAGAAAATGAAACGCAATTCCCGTGAGTAGGTAAGTGGAAAAATAAGAAAATCCGTAAACAACGCCATCTCTGATACTGACGAAAACAAAACACGGGCGGTTGCGCATCGATAATTGCTTCATTGTGTAATTTTTAATTTAATTCTTTTTTAAATTTAATTCAGCTAATAAGTTAACACAACAATTATTGATTCTGAGGCCGTACGAAGTTCTCTGGGTCAGCTAGTGTTTTATAAAAAAACGAATAAAGGAATTTTAAAAACAATAATAATTAAATTCCATGCATTTTCATGATTATAAACACGAAAATGCGTGAAAAAAAGACACAGCTAATCTTTATTACTCCATTCTTTCTTTTAATGGTTCTTCGTTATAGTACTGTGCGTAAAGTGTATTTAGTATTAGTATGCATGTGTAGGTTTTGGAAGTATTTAGTTTTTGTTATTTTAGTTTATTGGGAAAATAAACAGTTCTTTACTTGCATTTTACATATTGCATGTATGCCTATACCATTGATGTACAAAAGTAAAACAATAGTGGCCCGAGATATGATCCTTCTGGAATTACAGATGGTATATTATAAAAGCACAATAAGAAATCTTTAACTCTGTTTGCAACATGATTGGATGCATGTTAGAAGTTTAAACCATTATTGCTTTATTTGTTGATGAGATAACGTGACGATTGTTTAATTATTGATGAAAAGCGAATTAACTAACATTTTAGACATACATTTTACCAACATATTTTATGTTCTTATGGTAATTAACTTATAAGCTTTTATAATTCAAGTAGAGTATGAGGAGGTTCTCCAAAGAATCGAAGGAGGAAGGCACCTGCTCAGGGACCTTGTCCGAAAGGCGTGCAAGATGGATCGGCCATGTAATACAACAAGAAGGCCTCTTGCATGCCATAATGGAGGGTATGACCGAGGGGACAAATTCTAAGGGACGCCCACGCCAAGAGTACCTGGAGGACCTGCTGGTGGACGTGCGCTGCTCATCGTATGCAGACTTCAAAAGAGCCGCCCAAGACAGGGAAGAGTGGAAGAGACGAGTAGAGGAAATTGCTGCAAACCAATCCCAGGATTGAAACCAGAGAGAGAGAGAATTCAAGAATCAACCGTGAAGAAAACTTTGTGATTTCGATTGTTCGTTATTGTGACTCTTAATTATGGAAAATTATTAAGTGATAAATCGCAGATCATTATGATTCCAAGACAATTAAAATAATTGTACAATAATAATAAACTTTTTTGACAAACAATTCCAATTTTGGAAATCTATCTATTCTACTTAAATAAAAATGGTCGCCAAAATGTATGAACGCACATAACTTCAGAACGACTTTACCTATTTAATTCAAACTTTGGGGATTTGATATGTGCATGCCCGCGAAGTTCTATATATACTGGTGAGCTCTGGCATTATGAAATGTATAAAAAATTGCAATAGGTGGCACAAAAACAAAAATTGCAATAGGTGGGGAGGGGGAGAGGAACCTGGGAGGGGGAGGGGAACTCGGGAGGGGGGAGTGGAACTCGGGGAAGCAGGTGAGGGGAGTGGGGAGAGGGAAGGCTGAGTTTGAACGCGAGAGGCGAAGGGGACGCGGGAGAGTAAGGGGAGGCGGAAGGGGAACGCAGGGAGAAACAATATCTATGGCATTGCAACGCACACCGGGAACTCGCTATAATAATATAAATGGAGAGACCGATCGACGTGATTTTTTTAAACAGAGATAGTTGGAGGACTGGGAAATGACACGGGCTACTTTTTATCTCGGAAAAACATTTTATTCCCGTGGGAAAATTCTTTATACAGTAATTTCCCCCTAATACCATGCGAGCGAAGCTGCGGGTAAAAGCTAGTAATTTAATAAATTCGAGTTCTGCCTATCTCAATGTTACACAACTGAAATTAGTATTTTATTTGCATTTGGTTTGAATTAAGGGCAGAGAGCAACCGGGTCATATTATAGTACGTAAATGCACCTAGTATCAGAAAAGGCGCCCGCAGGAAAGTCATTGATTTCAAGTAACAACAGTAATATCCAAGAACGGAAATGGTTTCGACACTATCTCTCTTCCCAGCATCAGATGTTCTCCCACGCGGTGATGGGAAATGGGAGTAGGCAGCCTACTCCACAGACACTAGGTACTGACGCACAAAGTGGAAGTAGGAGGTTTGGCCCATATTACATGGGTCAATAAATTGCTTCATAATATACAAATGAAATTGATTTTTTGATTGACTCTTGCTCTCAATAAACATTTTTGTATAACTTATTTTCCGAGATGAATAAAATTATTGATTTCAAAAATTGTATAAAAGAGTTACAATTTATGTCATTGGCTCTCTCAAATATTTGACACTTCATAAACCACATTGATAATGTGGTTTACAAAGATGGTTAAATTTTCTTTACTAAACCAATAATAATGACAGGTCAAAAAATATATATCCAATTTTGTCGGACATTGAAACCGTTTAGATTTAAAGTCAATAACAAATTTGTCCATTAATGTTAACAGAAAACGTACGTTTTTGATTTTGGAAAATACTCAGGCTACATCTGGAAAACTAACAAACTAATTTTTACTATGTAAGGTCCTATTTTCCGAAAAAATGAAAATGTTTTAGTCCCAAATTTTGCTGTTGTATTTAATCAAATAAGTTTATGCGGGAGGTCCGTCCCACAAGCAACCTTTTCCACCTACCATGGTAGCAGTAGGAGATTTTCAAGTATTGTCAGGTTTGACATTGCAACTATACAGGATCAAATCCTGAATTACATTCTATAATAAATCGCCTGCATATATTTGGTAATAAATATGTTGTTGATGATGCGATAAATATCGAACAATACGAACATTTTTTAATAACAAACATTATTAATAACACAACAAGAACGTGCGGTGGAAAATCCTGGTGAGAATCCCTTCCAGCGTCCAATCGTCACCACCCCATAGTTCTGTCATTGAAATGCCAAATTTTATTTTGATTAAATTCTAAATTATTGAATACAGTCCCAGCTACAGTGCAAGCTAGCTGTGACTAGAGGTAGTTTATTCCATGTGTGAAACTTAAAAAGCGTGATCTCCAGACAAAACAATAAATTATTCCTTTAACCTTCCGATAGCTAATGACCTGATGACTTGCTACCCGCGCGCCGGTGCTGTATGAAGCATCGAGTCACTGTACCTACAAAAAAAAACTTAGCAGTGGAAATGGTGGTGCAACTATTAACGAGGAAAGCAAAGAGCAAACAAATAATTTAATAATGTTTTTTATTTGTTTAATGCTCTGGAGACATGTGCAATGTAATACGGGATAAGCAATTCCATGCTCGCTTTACTCGGCCAACTGACATATAAAGACATCCGAGCCGCGCAGAAATGAAAAAACCTCCACGCCTAGTACAAGCCGCAAACACCTCCATTTGTTCGGTCTTTGGGATCTTTCATTCATGTAGGAGAGTTTGACACGCATTCGTACCACCATTCAAATCTGTTTTGCAATCATTTCATTTGGTTATAATATGCCGGTATGAGATCGTTGGTGGAAATTAATAAACATTTTCTTAAAGTGCTTTTTACACTGCATCTATTTACGGTTAATAATATAGGTACATTTTTTCTGGCTCCAAATGCGACTATCATAATTGAAATATCGTTACACAAGACATGTATTACGAAATTGCTAATATCAATGACAGAGTTCAATAATCTGTATGTTATGATTTCAAAATGTTTGTACTACCACATATTGAAAGGCAACAGGTGTAAGTAAATTGGAGATAGGTGTTAATTTCCATGAAACATGATTGAATCTGATATAAAATGATTATTATATCATTTACAACCAAAAGAATCGAGTAAATTTCAATTGGGGCATTTATAATTCATCAGAAACAACAATATTCTTTGAGAGCAGTATGCTCTCTGGGATAAATTCTGTATCTACGAAGAGAATATGGTATTATTTAGCATTACCTTCAGATGTACCCAGTCGGGGATCCATCCCTTCGAAAAGGTTGTTGCAGGAATCCTTTTCCTTTGTTATTTCAGAAGCCTCGATTCATAGCAAGTCCATCTCTCGTCGTATAGCCACTTGAGGCCGTATTTATCTGAAGACCCCGAGGCTGAACATGCGGTGCCCTACCGTGAGATCTGGAAGGTATCTTTAGTAAAACGGGGAGTACCTATCTAAGCAAATTTTTTTGAAAATTAACTTGCGAAAAACACATTTCAGTGCAATTTTCTAACTAATTACCTTCACGGTAATATTAAAAGTTAATTATTAAATTACAGAAATTTTTAAAAAAGGTACCGTACTGAGAAGTCGATGAAATGACGAGTTAAAAATTAAAATAATTGAAAATCATTAAGGTATTCAACATGATTTCTTAATATAGCTATGAACAACTATATTTAAAAAAAAAACACACACACAAAATTATGATTCATGTCCCCTTTCGAGGACTTCAGTGAACCAAGGTGGAGTGGACTCATCCTTCTTGAGGCTTTCAGGGAACTAAGAATTGGAGAGGAGAGGCGAGACTCTTCCTTCGTGCGGTCTTCGCGGAACCAATGAGAAGTGGAGAGGAGAGATGAGACCTGGGAAGACACATTGTGGAACCAGAAGCCAATAACAACCCTGGTGAATTTTATAAAAGGGATCAGGTAAATGTAGTTTAGCTACAGGGAGGGTAGGCGTGAGGGGGATGAGAATCTGATAGGAGTGAAGTGGAATGAAGGGGGGGGGGGAGGGATTCGCGGGAGGGTGGTCGAGGGAGGGGTGAAGGCGGGGAAATTGGAAACCGAATGCGGATGGGGTCGCGGGGGGAGGGTTGAAGTGTTAAAGAGGAGGGGAAAGGCGAGAAAGGTGAAAGGGGAACGCGCGGGAGGAGGCGGAAGGGGAACGGGAACAATGGGAAAGGACACGCAGAGAGAAACAATATCTATATATAAGTGGAATTTCATAAATACTTTCAGCTTCAATTATAACTGCGCTGGTGTTATAATATTATGTGCATGAATAAATAATATTTTAAAATAAAATATATAGGTTCAAAAGTAAGTAAGTTCGTAAGTAGGTACCTACCTGGTGATAAGTATGTTTCGTTCCATCAGGCTGTAGTAGGCAGATAACAGTAAAAACGAGGTTAAACTCTAGTCGTAGGTGAACAGATTACGTAATAATTTTTAAGAGACATAAATAATTTTTCTTGACAAGATAAAACTCCAAGGCAAGGCAAGGAGAAGAAATTCTGATACCGATATTTAAGTAACGAGCCCACGCGCTGGTGGCGGAGACCACATGACCCAAAAACCTCCGGATGGTATCTTATCATCTAATTAAAGATTATTTCTTCAAATATATCATCGAAATCTTTATCTTGTTAAAACGCTTAGGTTAATAGACTAAACACGTGATTCAATGAATCTTCAAGGACCTAACCCCTCAGGAATCGGGAGAATTTTGTCAGAAGGTCAAAATATTTCCGCTTTGCAATAAAATTCAAAATAGTGGAATTTTTCTGAACACATCCGAAAACAAAAAACTGTTTTAAAAAGGCGATGAAATACGTTTACAGATTTTATTATTAGAAAAAAAATATAATTTTTAAATATTAAAATTTTGAATTCAAACATTATGAAGTCTTAAAATTTCCCACCTTACTTATCTAAAATTACTAATAATGAAAAAAGAGAAAAACACAAACGTATTTTATTAGGCAAATGTATTATAAACGTTATTGCCAATTGCCACGACACGGTTTTGTCTTTTCAAAAAAAAAAATTTAAAAAAAAAAAACTCGAAATTTTATGCATTCTTTTCAAATTGCTATCGAAAACTTTGGAAGAGGACATTAAAAATTTTCTGTGGTTTAACTTTAGATTAGAATATAATAAAATAGGTAAAGTTATGGCGTGACCAAGGGAAACAGGGATTAATTTTTATATATGTATATATAGATGTAATATAAAAAAAAATCAATTTAAGAAATCTACACTATGTTCAATGGAATTTTAACCGGTTAGTGGCCGAGTTGACATCGCGTTTGAGGCCACCCAGGCGTCGAGTGCTCAATTCCTCGGATAGGGTCCTCCGTCAAGACACAAGTAATATTTTCCGCTTACTGTGGTGGTAGGGTAGTAGGAGATTTTTAAATATTATCAGGTTATTTGTAACCCGGGAATATTTGCCTTTCTTTAAAAAGGAAAATGTAACTATCTCAACAATAAAAACGGCCACCATCTTGAATTTGAAATGAAAGGTACAAACAAACTTACTGAGAGAAGAAAATCAAAACGGTTGATCTAAAACAGGAATATATTACGTTATACGTAAATATATACTTATATTACGTTACGATTTTGCATGAAGTGTTGAACTTACTCGTACGATTAATAGGGGGCCGGAATTAAGGTTAGAAATTTTATACTTATCTTATCTTGCAAAGCAGGAAACAATTAATAGAAGTAATTAGGCCTGTCGTGAGTAATTTTTGGGTTTTTATGCCGTGTTGCGGCTACCTCCTTCTTCAGCCAACCTTTCGGACAGCATTACAGTGTCCATCAACAGGGCAGATGTGTAGTCGAAGTTTGTGCTTAGGTATATACTCGCAGATGTGGGTGACCGGACAACTCAGAATGTTAGGTTATTTTATTTATTTATTTATTTATATATAAACAAAAAGTACATTGTTACAGTGATGATAATATTTACATAAAAATATTAAGTAATATTTCATGGTGGATACCTAAGATATGCTTCTTTGTAATGTCTTATTTATGGTATGTACATTTAGTAATTACCAGGTGATGTGCGTAGTGGGTAGGTGTATGTGTGTATGTTAGTGTGTTTGTAGATGTGAGAAGTGGTAATGTGTGAATGTTTAAAAAAAATCATAGCTTTTAAGGACTTTTCAAGAGATGTTGATTTAAGTTGATTCTGAGGTGGCATAGAACCGTTGAAGCGATACCGATAAACGATGATTGGCTCCAATCCTCTACGAGCTGGTATCACAGTATAATTTAAAATGGTTTTCTGCGTTTAGTTTTGGTATGGCTCTTTGGTATAATATACTCGAATTTTGTGAATTTCAATTAGGGGTGCTCTGTGCGTTTTGGATCAAATCAAATCAAAAAATATTTTCTGTACAAATAAAAAATACAAAAGGTGTAGCTTATAGGTAGACCTCATTTCTTCCAGCTAACCACATACATGTTATATAATAATATTTATACAAAGAAGAATATTATAAAGTTTATGCAAATAAGAATATACAAACACACCAATAAAAATACAAAAATAGGTGTTTCACTTATGTGAGGTATTTACTTGGTGTAATGACATTTGTTTATAAGGAAAGTGTTTAGTGACGATTTGAATTTGTGTGTATCTTGTATTTGTTTAATGTTGTGCGGAAGGTTGTTATATACTTTAATGGCCATGTAGTATGGTCCTTTTTGGAATATTGTTTTGTTTGCTTTTGGTATTAATAAGTTTTCTGTGAACCTTGTAGCGTATTTATGTGTTGAGTTTTTTTGTGAAAACTTGTCTGTAGATGATCGCACATAACTCCATTATATATAATATATCTGTGACTGTCAGAATTATCAGATTTTTAAACATAGGCCTACATAAATTCAGAGGAGCAGAGTTCGTAATTTTTCTTATGCATATCTTTTGGATGATAAAAACATCTTTGGCGTTTACTGAGTTTCCCCAAAAATTAATACCGTATTTTATAATTGAATATACATAACCATAGTATGCGGCTATTATTGATTCGATGTTTAATATTTTTCACAGTGTAGCTACTGATTTTTGCTACTATTTTTGATACATGTTCTTTCCAGTTTATATTTGTATCTAGTTGTATTCCCAGCAGTGAACAAGTTTGGGAAGGTTCAATAATATTATTATTAAAGTTTACATTTATGTTTATAGGTGTAGCTTGCACTGATCTTCCCAGGACTTTAGGAACAAATCCAAAGCAATGTTTTATTTTTTTATTCCCTGTTGTCCGAAACATTGGATAAAGAAGGAGGAAGCGCAACACGGCATAATACCCCCAAAAAAATCACGATAATACTTTTGGCAGTGAAAATCTCAAATCATATCTTAATTAGTCCTAAGTTATTTCGTTAAATGAATGTATAATATTTGTACGAATAAGCGAAAAATTAAAATTATCGCCAAACAGTTCACATTTAATTTTATCGCCAAGAAGTGCGTAAGTAGTGTATGTACAGTGAGTTAGATTACACATTAAGTGTAATACAGTTCACGTAAATCACGTCAAGGGACATTAACTAATGCGATAAAGAATAACCTTCAAAAGATAAAACTGCAATTTAAACAATTATTTCGTGACATTATTCAATTGCCTGTGTCGTATGGTAAAAGTTATCTACATAACTTGCACTTACTTTTTGTATCAGAATTATTCACTCCAAAGTCAATCTTTGTCCGCGTAGGAATACTCAATTAGAGATAACATTCGTTTGACCTCTTATTACCTACTATTTAATTTAAACATCCAAATTTTAACACGTTAACTTCTCGAAAATCGAACTCATCCATATATTTTTTTTAAATATTTACTGAACATGTAAGTCCTACTTATAATTCAACCATTTTGCATTTCAGCTTTTTGTAAATTTGTTTGTACGTTCCGGTTTCGTATCAAGACAGTGGCCGTTTTAATGGTTCAATAAAGATGCTTTTTTCCAAGTGTGAAATCGACGAAGTTTGCTTAGGTTTTCTTGTTCGTATTTTTGCAATATTATGGTAGCTATCTCTCTCTTTTTTATTATTGAAATTTTATTTTTTGATTTATTAAATAAGAGATAATTAGAAAAATCCTTTTTTGGAAGTGAGGTCTTCACACAACCACTATTTATTTAGTCATAGTTATTTCTATAGTTAATTGTCCCTCAAATAGCCACGATTGTAGGTCTCATAGAAATCGTTGTGTCTCCCTTACTATCATGGTTAGAAATATGACCTAAACGGTGTTAGATAAAGAAAACACGACGCTTTATGTTCAAATCTAAAATTTAACAACAAAATAATTAAAATGTACACCACTATGAAACCAGAGTATCCGACCGCAATTTAAAAAAAAAATCGAACCTTTTTGAATTTTTTAGTAATTATTTTTACATGAAACGACAAAAAAGTGATTTGACGGTAATATTTATAAAACATTTACCTAATAACATTTTGACATGTTTTTTTTTCATTATCAGTAATTTTAGTTAGAAAAACGTTAGGTAAGCCATTTTTAAAACATTTTCAAGTTTGCATAAAAATATTCCATTTATTTGTATTTTATTGCAAAACGGAAATATTTTGACCTTCCGAAAAAGTAGGCCCTAGGAATAGGGGGTTCACTAGGTATTAAGTAGAATTAATATCAAAACTTTCTGTTCATCGTGAGCCATGAACCGTATAGCAGTTTGAACAAAGGTCTTCCTCGAATGTAACTAGTTTTGCCGATTCTTAGGGATAACTAACACATATTTTATGTTTTGTATCTTGAACTAACGGACATACAAATTGCTTTCCTTTCGCCCACAAGCGCACACCCTCATATACATGAAAGTATTTTTAAATTTCTTCATAGACCGGTCTTAACATAAAAACAGATTGTCGTATAAATAACTTTTAAATGATTTAACGAGCAGGTGGCACATAACAGATCAAACCCACCGCAAAAAAGTGCATACGAAAACACTTTCATGCACAAAAAGCCTTGAAAATGAATGGAATGGAATGGAAATGTGTCATGAAAGTGGTAAGTAAAGACATGTAAAGAAGGTCAGACAAAGAACGAGAAGGAGCAATGATCCTGAAAGTGCAATGTTGATTAATTTGATGTAAAAAATGACTGGAATATGTAATATTAATTCGGACCATTTAGAGAGCGGGGTCACCAATAAAATAATCTCATTACGATTATTGACTTTCACCATTTGCATTTTTTTATTATCTCACTGCTGCTTCGAAATAAGAAATAATATGTGAATTATTTAATGTAATTACATACGTTTTAAGATAATTACACTTGGTAACACAACGACACTAGACTAACGCTGTAAATATGGCATATTTAGATAGTCAGCTGTAATAATAATACTTGGATGGTTTGATTCGATGACAACTCGAAACTCAACACGAAAAAAAATTGTGAAACAGTCCGCAACCTAACCTTTTTAACTAATTTTTATTTTTGTTTTCAACACTTTGAAATATTTCTCGGAAAATACGTGCGTCGTTTACGACTTGCATTTTACGAGGATTTTTTTTTGAAAAATTAAAAATAATTTAAATATTCACATCTACCGGATCCGCCGGATCTGCCCTGATGATGGACACTGCAACGATGTCCGAAACGTTGGCTAAAGAAGGAGGTAGCGCAACACGGCATAACACCCCAAAAACAAATAACTAAAATTTAAATACTGTTGTTAAAGAAATTTACAGATAATGTTATTATTCTGAAAGATCTGTCCAACGTTGCTTTATAATTTAAAAAAATCATATTTGTAGGTCTACAAAAACCGAGGATACGATTTTTTGAAAAAATAAAATAAAACTTTCTTTTTGCTCTCCTGAACAATTAACATTTTGTAGTTTACAGCATTTTAAATTTTCGCGATCGATTTTATAATATTAAGCTGGGTAAAAAAAATTCATTTACTTTCTTTAAATTTTCATTGAAGAAAGTGCAGTATTCTTCCACTATCTATATCTAAATCATTTTCTTATTATCAAATTATTTCAAAAGAAGCATAAGATTAAGGACATGGGAAGGAAGAATATATGTAGATACAAAGATTAATGCTTGTATTGTACTTTCTTTTAGCTTTAACTTTACAATTTTCCTCTGTAATATTTTAACATAGGTATTTACTTATATTTCAAACTAGAAAACTTGTACAATGTGTCCTTGGAACGGGGTACCCCAGTAAGGACACATTTTTCTCTAAAAAATTATAAAACAAAATACATAAATAAATAAATAAAGAAAATGTTGGTGCTACATACATAACATTGCAATTGTTGATTAGGAAAACCCCAAAACGATTTTTTCCTAATTATGACATAACTATTAACATCTTTCAAAAATGACGTAATTAGATAAGTTCCATAAATAACAAAACCTTAGAAACCCTTTTAAAAACACAGGTTAAACGTCTAAATTAACAATTTTGTGACGTTGCGTACAATAATTTTCACTTCTTTTAAAATTAATATTACATAACGATAAAATGTTAAGTAATTTTTTGCGTCCATCCAATGGTGATTGTGATTAGCAATAATATGTAGGCCTCAGGCGAATAAATATAATATTCCGTTAACGCAATGTACCTATGTAATTATTGCCTGAGTGACTTTTAAAAATCTTGTAACACATTGGAGGAGTAAAAACTGTTTCTATTAAGACACTTTTATTTAAAAAAATCTAGTTGCCGTGGAGGTATGATTGGGTGACTATTTTGTACAATATTTTTATGTCATCACTCAGACTATTTTCACATGTTGTAAGTAAACATAATCATACAATCATTACAAGATAACTATTGACGGTTGACAGATGACACGGACGGTTACGAACTTTTTATTCAAGGTTTTTAGTGTTAACATGAATTAGGAATGTAAAGAATTTTACAGGCCTATGTCAAGTACCTACCGATAACTTTATTCTATAAAAAGGTGCTAAAAGTGTATAGACATAAAAATATATGTTACTCCAAAATGTTTATTTTTACTTAGGCATCATCATCATCAATCACAAAACAGTATTATTAGCCTAGCGACTGTATGGTTGAAATTTAAGAATCCGACTAAGATTACAACTCTGTCGCCGCGCCTTACGAAAAACCGTTTTCGCAAGTAGAGTTTGTATACAAATCTACTTTTGTAAAAGAACCGAATTAAAACAATGCCAAAAGTTGGCGCCACTTACGTTAACAGATAGCGTGAAGAGCGTCGTCTTGCAGACGTAAGTACTACTGGATTTGTAATTTCGTTGATATCTCCGGATGTGAAGAGATTGATAATAACGTGATTATTGTTGTAATGAATATGCGTGCATACGCGTCTATGACGTCATTGCCTGTCGCGGTTACTTTGTCCCAGTGACTAGCTGTCAGTGGATACCAGTGGATCCGAGAGACCGGATTTATAAATGGTCACCAACACTCAAACTGGGCAAAGCCGAACCAAAAGCCCCCCGCAGGGCTTAGCAGCAAAAACCTGTATTATTATAGGGTTTTGATTCCAGAAACAAGCAGAAATTTTTTGTATTCACATTTGCGTTCTGTTCAACATACAAAGAGTTCTTTAGGTAGGTAAAACTTTTCGCAGTGAGATAAGATTAGATATAAAATTTGGTAATATTACCTATTAAAATAGGAGCTAGGGTTGTGTGTGATTTAATGCAAAAATCTTTGAGCAAAAACTCTTGGTAAGTAAGTCTAAGGTCAGGGTGTTTGAAAGAGAGAGTACGAAAACATTATGCAATATAGCTGTGAATGATGAATACTTGGAGCAGGTGGATGAGTTTGTGTATCTGGGTTGTATGTTTACGAGAGATGGGAAGGCTGATAGGGATATTGAAAGAAGGGTGAATGCCAGTAACTCCATTAATGGAGGACTGGATGCCGTTGGCGCTAATAAAAAATTGTCAAAATAAGCGAAGCTAGCAGTCCAAAATAGAGTCCTGGTACCTACCCTGATGTATGGCAGTGAGGCATGGAACTGGCAGAAGAAGAATGAAAGTAAACTGAACGCTGTTGAAATGAGATCCCAGAGGTGTATGTGTGGTAAAACCACGTATGATCGTATGAGAAATGTGGATATCCGCAAAGAATGTAAGACTGATAAGCATAATGAGTAAGATTAAGAAAGGGACCCTCAGATTATTTGTGCACGTAGAGCGAATGGACGAAGAAAGTAGTGTAAGAAGAATATATGACGCAAATTTGAATGGCAGGAGAAGACGCCCGAGGAAAACATGACGCGATCAAGTGAATCAGATACTTGAGTCGGGGCATGGTAAAAGTCAGAATAATAGAAGAGTATGTATGAATGTGGGTGAGGGAAAGAGTGTGTGTGCCAAGACCGAGTTGTTTGGCGGTCCGTCCTCTCTGGCAAAATGGCGTGATGGTTAGTTAGTTAGTTAGTCGAAAGTTCGGGGATCATGAAAATTGCACAGCTTTTCCCAACTGGATTTTCAACGCAACTGTTTTCAGATCTAAAAGTCATTTCTATCATAAGCTACGAAGCTTTCAAATACCAATTAATCTATTAAAAATGAATACGAGATGTTATTGATAGTTACAATTTTTAAATTTTTCAATAACAACTAAAATTGAAAAATAAAGTTAATGCCAGGGAAAAGCCGGGAAGTTGCTTATAACTTTAAGGTGATACATTTTTAAAACTAAAACATATACATACATGGAAATCAATAACCCACGCCAAACTGTAACATATTATCTAAGATATTAGCACCTTTCGTGTTACTTTTTCAATTAGAGCCGATAATAAGTTTCCACTCCTCAAATTAGGGTGCACTTAGAACCCAGACACCAGCCTTCATTAGGGGCGTTACCCCGCTGCGAGCTACACTCTATACCAGATGTACACTATACCAGGTATACACACTATATTTGCTGTACACTATAAATACCAGCTGTACACTGTACAGACACCAATTACATAGGCTAGGCTTCTCGCACTCTGAGAAAACCACCTCGAAAAATGTCATTAGTTTCTTAGAAGGATTGAAAATTCTGGGAAAGTAATTTTTCTTAGGCATGAAGAGAGATTTTTCACATTTTAATAAAACCGCTGAACAAATAAATTTAATTGAAATAACTTGAAAATATACAAGGTATAAATAAGCCTACGTCATATTTTTATTAAAACTACATTCGAAGTAAAATAGTTAACTTCCAAACAATTTTTATTCATTTTGGAAGAATTTGGGGAAAAATTTCTCTAGTTCTTTTTCACATTAGCTCCACTCAGGAGGCACTGAGGAAAACAAATTCTCTCGGAGCATATGTCGTCTTTACGGATGCTATGGGAGGGTCTTTTTAATGATAGATAGGAGAGGAAATTCAGGGAAGAAAAAAAGTATGAGAGATGGAGAAATCTGGGGCTCAATGTGTCCAAGATTGACGGACGTATGAATTCATTCATCCTACTGAGGTACAAGGCGATGGATTGAGAGGGTTGATTGAGACCGGCTGGAGGGGTAAAATGTCTCCATCAACCAGTTTCTCCCGATTCGGCTACGTAGTAGGTGGTTAAACGCATCTATCGCCAAGACCTAGACAAACCATGAACACGGGCACCCCTGGTAAATAAACAAACGAAGCGAACCACTTGGGGTATTGGTTATCCAATAAATGGTTCCCAGGGCGGCGATACCTACATCAGCCTCTCAAATTGCATTATATAATATCAGAAAAACTCTTCCCTCGACTAATAGAAAAATAAAAAATATAAAAAAAATGGTGTTATTTAAGTTTTTCATTCACCTCAGTTCAAAACATGACCTTTTAAACATTTTTTAAAACCGATTCTAGCCTGTAAACGAAATATCTACATAGAAAAGGATGAGGAGGTTGGAACGAAATACTTACTTTAAACGAGTATCTAATTCTTACCCAGACTATCCATTAGGTAAATAGGGTTGTAATTGAAAATACATTTTATTAAATCCGATGAAGCAGGCTTTCAGATTTAATCCCCGAAACAGCGGTGTTAGATAGGTAGGTAAATAGACTTGTTTTTCTCGGTACTGAAACAAAATTCACTTAGAGGTGAATGAATATAGATTTAAACTCCTACTTAGATTTACGATAATGGAATGAATACACTACGCATTAGAAATATAACGATACACGGTATCCGGAAAATAGTTGTACAATGCGTGGTGAAACTGTTGAATCTATATCAAATTTGGAGTCGATTTCGAGGAATAACGTTTTTTTGTTTTGAGCTTTTGTTTTCGAGTAAATCAATTCGAAATTTTGAATTTTTAAGTGAAATTTCAAATAAATCTGTCGCTAGGGAGTTAATATCAGCTGTTTGTGCCTTCCCCGGGCGTCCCCGACTTCTTCTGCCATTCATATTTGCGTCAAATATTCTCCTTACACTCCTTTCTTTGTACATGCCCAAACTCTTTCTTAATCTTACTCACTACGCTTACATCAGCCTTGCATTCTTTGCGGATCTCCACATTTCTTAGTCGATAGTACGTTTTACCAAACATGCGCCTCAGGGGTCTCATTTCTACAGCATTCAGTCTACTTTTATCCTTCCTCTGTCAGTTCCATGCCTCATTGCCATACACCAGGGTAGGTAACAACGCTCGATTGTGGTCGGCTAGCTTCGCTTCTTCGAACAGTTTTTTGTTGGTGCCAACGGCATTCAGTCCTCCATTAATGGAGTTACCTGCATTTACCCTCCAATCAATATCTCTATCAGCTTTTCCATCTCTCATAAACATACTTCCAAAAGACGGATCTCCAAGGAACTTATAAATATGTCACGGTAACAGAGTTCGCCACAAGTCATACATTACAAGTATTACATTAGATATTATTAATTTAGATTTTAAACATTCATTGCCTATAATAAATTTGAGTTCGGCTTAGTTATTATTTGTTCAGCATCTTATCAGTTTATGAGTGGCGTACATTGACCCGTAAGGTCGCTACTTCCCGTATTTTGTTATCATTCAATTTAGGGAGTTTTGCAACCTTGTAAATCTTAAGTGATAAACTGATAATAAATAGCCGTTTACACAACACATACTACACTGTTAAAACATTGTAACAACACTAAACTTAATCATTTTGCTTTGCGTGAGAAGGATTGTTGTTTGATAAGAGAAATAATACCGTTATTGTATTTCCTCGTTTTTATACAAACGAAGGCATTGTTATGTCAATATATTGTTACATATTTACTCTTGTATTTTTATTTTATTATTTTTCATTGTATTCTAATCGTATTGGATTGGCAATATCATTTTTACAATAGCTCCACACAGGAGACCCTGAGAATAATAATTCCCCTCAGGGCCAATGTCATGTTTGTGCGGAGGTTTTTTTGAAGTAAAACTTCTTTACGGACGCTTGACTTGGGGAGTAAGCTGGCGAATGCGTGACGAGAGCGTTACGAAAAGTGGCGAACGGTTGAGAGGGAGACATAAGTTAGTGAAGATAGAAAGAGTTATTACTTATTATACGTTTCGTATATTACTGTAGGGGCAAGAGAGAGAGTTGCGAACACACATTTTCTTTCTCTCATAGCCAGTTACGTTTCGTATATCTAAGACAAAGTGCTGGCCTATTGTCTGTATATATGGGTGGAGCTAAATAAGCTTTACTTTAGTCGTGTGGTCCAAAGCACACTCGTTTCAAGTCAGGGAAGGAAAAGGGTATGAGGGGTGAGTAGGAATCTGGGGGTCAGTGCGTTCAGGAGTGACGTTCCTATGAATCTATCCCTCCCACTGCGGAGCAAGGCGATGGTTCGAGAGTGTCCGGTTGGAGAGGTTAAAAGGTCTCACTCAACCAGTCTCTCTCGATCCGGTCTACTTCATAGTAGGTGAGCTTAATCATCCGCCGCCAAGACCTAGACAAACTTCAAATAGTAGTTTATAAACTTTGATTAACAAATTACAAAAATAAAATTAATAAATTAAATAAATATCTGTCTATTTACACAGGGAATAATAATGTTATTTGGGAGGCGGGTGTGGTTTCCGCTACGCTGGAACAATTTATTAGATAACAAACACTTCTGTCATAGGTGTTCGCTACGTTTGGTGTCTTATCGGTGGTGTCCGGTTCATGGGGTGATGTTTGTCTACGTCTTGGCGGCGGGTGAGTCTGCCCATCTTGAGGGAGGCCTTTTGACTCTTTAGCCGGACTCTCTCGGCTCATCGCCTTGCACTGCACAACTTATACGTCCGACTCCCAGAAATACTGACCCTCAGATTCCTACTAATCTTATACCTTTTTCCTTTCCAGATCTTCCCCTTCTTCATTTCCTTAAAAAACTCTCCACACAACATCTTTGAACGTGACATAGGCCCTGAGGGAAATTATTTTCCTCGGAGCCTCCTGCTTGGAACTAATATGAAAAAATATTTTTAAAAAATCATTATCAAATCAAATATATGTAAAAAGATGTGCAAGTGGCTCATCATTATGAGATGACGCGTTTATCACCGATTAAACGGGTAAAACTGTAATAAAGGCAAATAACACATTGTTCTTGACAAATTGTGTGTAATTAATTTTGCTTGACTGAAGCAGTTAGATATCCGACTGTCGCAAGATAAGTATGACAACTATGTTCAGTAGAATCAGAGAGCAACTTTCACTTCGTGTTTTTTTCGCATGACTCCTATTGACAGGTCAGTCGCCTATCATTACTTAGAAATGTGCTCTACATTAATATTGTAATATAATACAAGGATTTTTAATTTTAATCGCGGTGCTTGTATCAACGGACATGCTTGTGCTTTCACAACTCGCAACACTACTTCCCACAGAGTGACTTTATTTTGTAATGAATTTAGTTACTTATACAAAATCCTCAATTTGGGAGGCGGGAATGGGTACCGCCGCCCGGGAACCATTTATTAGATAACCAACACCTCTGCCATAGCTTCGCTATGTTTGGTGACTTAGTAAGGGTGCCCTGTGTTCATGGGGTGAGGTTTGTCTGGACCTGGCGGTGGATGACCTGGACACACTGAACCCTAGATTTCTACCCACCCCTCTCACCTTTTTTCTTCCTTTCCTTAAAAAGACCTTCCACATAGCATTCCCAAAGATGACATGGGCCCTGAGGGAAATTATTTTTCTCAGAGACTCCTGTGTGGAGCTAATGTAAAAAAAAGAAAGTTTGTTATAAAAAATACTCTCAGTATCACCCTGGTGAAATACCATTACTCAGAATAGAAAAATTGCTTGCAATGATATTAACTATGTTTAGTGACCTGATCTGAATAGCCAGGTACTTTCCAACCTTCCTCTCTTACATCTCCTTCCACTTCCAAACCCTCCTACCTTCTAAATTACCCAGACGAGGATGCCATAGACCCATAGACTCCGTGGAGTGAGAATGGCATCTGTGCGGTATTCCCACAAAAATAAAGGTACGATATACTCTCTACAGTTATTTTTTTTTAAATTTTCTGGATATACCTTAGTACATAATTATGACGTTCTTAAATAAATAAAATATCTAGAAGCCAATGACCCGGATATAATTAGACGATACTCTCGTAACAAAAAGATAATAACGGGCGTTTTACACGATACTTTTTAAAAACCGACTCCCATATCGAAAATATTTAGAGACCAATATGAAAAATCTTTGCTGTACACGTCTAAGTATGATACGTACAAAATCTAAGCATGGCAATAATCTTTTGATTATGTTCATACTTAGATTTTATACATATAGTTTGATTTCCATTAGAAAAGAAACTTATTTTGGGACGGTAATAAACGTCAAAAATTTTAACATCCTGAACCTAACCTTAAACATCAATCTGTCTCTTGAAGAATCACATTTAGGAAGATCAAATCCTTATAGGTACTACTACACCACCCACCAATAAATGTTGCTTTTACTTTCCAAAATACACTCATAGAATACAATACGTATTAATATTAAAACATTTTTCAGGATTAAATGACATGTGTTCACAATAATGTCCTCTGCGTGCGAACTCTATCTATCTTTAAATGGACAATACACAGTGTTAATTTCAAGCGACCTCCCAGGTAAGTATGGTCCTATTTTCATTAAATTTTAGGCAGCATCGCGTTCATTGGTCAAAATATTGTACATATATTTTCGTATCGGTGATCAATGAACCGGTGTACGCAATTTTTAGCCATAAGTTGTTTGTAATTGTTTGTCTAGCTTGTAGTTTTTTTAGATTTTAGAAATGTATTATAAGTTTGTACAGCGCCCTTGAGGTGATTTTTCACAAAAACGGCGCTATATAAATCATCCAAGTATTATTATTATTATTATTTAGATCGCACCCATCATATTCCTTTGCAACCAACAGATCATCAAAAATACACGCGATAATTAATACGTAATATACGTTCACCATTAGAAATAAAGATATTTTTCAATATTTTAAATTTAAAACTATATAAACATGCAACATTTCCACATAATTTAGTTGCATAATGTTTTAAAAACAGACGGCAGGTGTCAAATAATCCACCATCTTAAAATGCGGAAATAGAACATGTTTTCATCTGAATCCCCGTGCAAAAAAATGCATCTTGTAAAACGCCCATAGATTAGCAAATCAATCGTGTAGTGCTACATAAACTTAAGTGCAATTATAATTTTAATCATATTTAAATGCAGAAAAATCAGAAATTTCTCTGCTTTAAAAATAAAATAAAAACACATTTGCAGAAAAATCGCATAGGTATCTAATATGGTACTTTCGCAGTTTATTTTTCTAGAAAAAATTAGGAAAAAAATTACGTTGATGAAGGTATTTTTATAAGGCCCTGAGGGAAATTATTTTATTCAGGGCCTCTTATGTGGAGCTAATATAAAAATAAACCAAAAAAACTGTGATTTTTACACTTGCCTCTTTTGCGTTACATGCTTAAAATACATCATTTTATTCCATTTTAATCCGAAGCCACTAACGCTGAGGTTATCAAACCTCTGAAAAGGATGAAAATGTCTTTATAAAATTAAGAACATCATAGATTAATTTTATTATGCGTCACAGAAATCGTAAAAGCGAAATGAGCATCAGGTTGAAATTACGAAATGTATTTTGCCTGGTAATAGTTACAACGTTACGAACAAAACAAGGAGTGTGGCCAATGGCTTATGGCAGCCGAATATTCACCCCAGACAGGACTAAGCTCTCGCTAATGGTTAATTCATGTCACAGTATCATTTTATTCGCAGACAACACTTTATACTCGACTATTGAAGATGTTCGTCTTATCTATTGTAACCTAACCTAACCTAAGTCCAACGCTCCATATATATTATACAGAGACGTGCCTGATTTACTCCAGTGATTGCTGGCATTATTTTAGTGAAAAAAAGAGAGCCAAATTTTGTTCTCCGGTCACATTATTCATTGATTGATGATTGTTTTATTGATTGAATTATTTAATTAATCCATTACAATTCGGGAGGCGGGTATGGGTACTGCCGTCCCGGGAACCATTTGTTGAATAGCCAACATCTCTGTCATAGATCATCCTAATATGCGTTTGGTGATTTAGCAGTTGTCCGTGTCCGTGTTGTTCATGGGGTGAGGTTTGTTCGAATTTGTGCGGATGAGACTTGGGAGAAACTGGTTGATGGAGACCTCTCCAGCCGGACTCTCTAGTTAGGTACTCTCTATGTAGGTAACATAGTTTTGCACCGCAGTGAGAGGGACAGATTCATACCGTTTCTCCTGGACATATTGACCATCAGACTCCTCCCCACCCCTTGTACCTTTTTCCTTCCTAGAAATTCCTCTCCTTCCATTTCTTAAAAGACCTTCCAACACCATCCCAAAGATAACATAAGGCTTGAGAGGAAATATTTTCCTACTATATTTATAAGATGCAATTGCATATATAAAACTAATGAAATTGCACCATTGAACTCCAAAAAATTGTTAATTCATCAAGATATTGTTTCTAAATACATTAGTATCCATTGATTGTACATAAGGGAACGTACCCATACTACGTGACCAACTTTTTGCAATTTTTAACCCCCCCCCCCCCCCCCGGTGACCAAAAACCTAAGCAACCCGCCGCTCATTTGTATGGAGCGTGACATTTTGAAGACCCCCCCCCCTAAACGTGTCACGTAGTATGGGTACGTTCCCTAACTATGACGTTGTAATCTTATATATAAATATGTGTGAGAGTGTGTATATTTCAATGAGAATTTCGATCGTGGTATATATATATATCTGTCTATGAATTTTATGCCATTGTATTGTAGTAACTTAAAATTTTATTTTTATATATGTATTTTGAAATGTTATTCTTATAGTTATATCATAAGTGTGCTATAGTATTTTAATTAATAAATTGTGAAATTGACTTGCTGACCAACTGCTATGTAGTCAGCGGGCGAATATAATGAAAAATTAAAGAAATAACAACAATTATTAATGATTAATTGAATGAAATGGAATCTTGAAGGTGGAAATTACCCCACTTCCCGACATCCGATCGAGCTAAAACTCGGCTGATAAACTCGCTGTCGATGACAATGCATTCTACCATGGTGATAATTCATGCACACACACAGCGCGCACACTCGATTTTTTTCTGAAATTGGGTGAAATCATATTTAAAAATTTACAGCAGTCAATATACGAAATAAATGTTGGTAGGTACTATCCAATTAGGATTTGGCTTAGGTGCTTTGGAGCTTTTTTGGGGACCAACGCCATTCCAAATTTAAAATGCTTCAAATACAAAACTGAAAGCATTATTTAAGTATTCATAAAATCGTACTAAAATACGAGTGCATAATTGTAAAAGAAAACGATAAATCTGGTTACTAAACTCTTTTAACTTAATATCACTGGTTACTTAACTCTTTAGCGTAACCCTTTTAAAAACTATGGGTATAACTATGCATGGCAACCACTTGGTTTTAACCCGTGATATATTTTGTCATCTTCGTGAAGCTAAATATATTTAGAATTCCGTCATCAAGCCGAGTCGCGGACCTTTTGATCATCTGTCATAGGCTATGGTGTCACGGCCATCTTAAGGCGAAGGGCTGTTAGCATTTGATCACGCTCACGTGGCGTGGTCTGAAGAGGAGGAAAAGGAAGTGCGCCCTCCTTTTGCAGAATTGAATATCTAAACACATCTGCTGCTGTTCGGGTAATGTATTCTCGAATCCACTGCGTGACATACAGGCTATATCGCCAAATTATATAATGGCGTATGCATAATACTCGGTAATCCTTGAAAACGTAATAGGTTCGTTAACTCTGCCGGGCTCACTCACCCAGCGGCTAATCCTGCCTCAAAACTTCGATAAAATTCGTCTTATAAAGAAATAATTCCGTTTTAAAATTCAATTCAATGATTTTAGGTTTTACTTAGATGGTCATTGGCAGAAAATCTGAACTTTGAATTTAGATGTTCATTGACTGATCCAGCATCATTTATTTTTTAGATATTTAATATTATATTATATCTATATGCATCGTTACGTAACTCATTGAGGAAATAAAAAACCGAAATAATTGTATTAATTTTCTCGGGAGTACATTTTTGTACTGTATTGTTAATAATATACTATATTGAATACAGTAATTAAATTGTTTTATTTTTCGCAAGTATCTGAGAATATTTGACTAGTGAGAGAAGATCTCGGACAACCCAGGAAGATATGACAATATCAAATAATTCACATTCTTGGTTCAGAACTTATTAAGTGTGTTCCTAGGCAAAGTTGGTAAGAGTCGGAATAATGGGAAAGTATGCACGAGTTTTTTTTTATTTTTATATTCGTTCCACGGAATTGTGTTATTTCAAAATTTAATCGTGTAAAATAATACACCCAAGGTAAATTTACAGCACGTTCCGGAGTGGAAGATTTTCTGAGTATCACCCTGGTGTAAATTTACAGCACGTTCCGGAGTGGAAGATTCTCTGAGTATCAACCTGGTGTAAGGCGTATTTTGAATAATAATAATAACAATTGGATAATTTGTAGAACGCCGTTTTTGTGAAAAATCACCTCAAGAGCACTTACAAATTTATTATGAATTCTTAGGCTCTATTTAATTTTATTATTTATAAGTAGATACATAAAACATACTTACCTGGCAGGTCACTTCCGATAAACACAATTTAAAAAGAAAGTTTATGCTTGGAGAAGATATGGCTTAGCACGCGGAGGGCATTATATTTAAAACACTGGATATTGTAAGATTTTATATTTGCTACTCCCTTCACTGTTAGTATTACATTTATGGGGAGAACATATTTCAGAATTCCTCCAAATGGATTTGTTAGCTTGAAATGGATTTGTTAACCGTGTTTGGTGACCAGATTTGAATAGCCAGGTACTTCCCCACCTTCCTCTAATCCATCTCCTTCCCCTTTCCACTACATTCAGCCTCACAACATACCCCAATTGGGTATGCCATGGCCTGACTAGCTCCAGGCGGTTGGGAGAAGTTGGGACCCTTGTATGTATTCAACATTTACGAAAAGTTTGTAATACGAGAGATGGAAGGGCTGACAGAGATATTGAAAGAAGGGTAAATGCAGGCAACTCTATTAATGGAGGACTGAACGCCGTTGGCGCCAACAAAAAGCTGCCCAAAGAAGCGAAGTTAGCCGTCCATAATGGAGTGCTGGTACCTACCCTGACTTATGGCAGTGAGGCATGGAACTGGCAGAGGAAGGATGAAAGTAGACTGAATGCTGTAGAAATGAGATCCCTGAGGCGTATGTGTGGTAAAACCATGTACTATCGTGTGAGAAATGTGGAGATCCGCGAAGAATGCAAGGCTGATGTAAGCGTGATGAGTAAGACTAAGAAAGGGACGCTCAGATGGTTTGGACATGTGGAGCGAATGAACGAGGAAAGCAGTGTAAGGAGAATATATGACGCAAATGTGAATGGAAGAAGAAATCGGGGACGCCCGAGGAAGACATGGCACGACCAAGTGAATCAGATACTTGAGTCGGGCCATGTGAAGAGTCGGAATAATAGAAGAGCATGTATGAATGTGAACGAGGCAAGGAGTGTGTGCCAAGATCGAGTTGTTTGGCGGTCCGTCCTCACTGCCTACCCCTGCGGGGAAACGGCGTGATGGTTAGTTAGTTAGTTAGTTGTAATAGTGAAAAACTTGACGTGCGAGTATGGCGTAGGTATGGTTAAAAGATCTTAAACAGAGCTTAAAGCCGGCTTCAGCATGAAAATTAAATTGAAAACTTAACCGGCGGCGGCGCCTAAAAATCTATTAAAAGGGTAAGATTTTTAAGAAAGTTCAAATTAATATTATTTTCCTAATTATGCAGGTGTTTTATCAGGGGTTAATTTATATAAAATACGTACTAACACTACCAACCTGCAAATAATTAGAATAAGTAAGGCCCTACCCATGTCTAATTTTTATTGACTAAACGTAAATGAATTTGCTGTCTTAAAATATTATCAAACGACCATGAAACTGATTGAATCAATATATTTCCATTAACGTCCACAGTCACTATTATAGTATTACGTGCATGATAGATTTACTATGTGCTTTATGGCATCCTGGCCAAGATGTGTTTCGTAGTAATTGAAGCCGGTGTCGAAAAAACTATTAGGACGTCCTTGTATACGCACGTAATTTTCTTGACCTGTCCTCACGTCCCTACACGTCTGAACGTCGTACACGGCTTCACGGTAAGCAATAGTTAGTAGGCGTTTCAGGCCATTTATATTAAATGCTCTTTTATGTCGGTTTGTACAGAACCATTTAAAAGTGAGGAAGGTAGCCGCTGACGGATACAACCATAAACAATGTTAAAAAGGGTAAACATGTTATTGTAGTTTTAGCCAATTTAGTAATAAACATACTATTAAACAATATATTGTTGCATGATAACATTCTAAAATGTGTATGTAAGATTCTAAAATTCTGTTATACATTTCTAAAATTCAAATAAATTATTATTATACTTTTGAATGTAGCTATAACTTTGTGGTTATCCATTATAGATAAATGAAACAATTTAACTTTGTTTGAACCTCTTATATAATGAGTAAATCCGACCGGTTTCGGAACATCCGTTCCTTCTTCGGGGAAAGCGTATACTAATTTGACAGTTTCGAAATATGGATGGGAACAATGTTTTATTATGGTAGGGGTGGAGCCGTTGCTAGATATTAATGTAAAGTGGGTGGGTAGGTATTAATGTAGAGTGGGTGGGTAGGGGAACAAATCTAAATAAAATAATAAATAATAATAGTACTAAAATAATAATAATTAGGTTTTTGGCAACTGCGGGTTGCAAAGTGGTTGGCAACCAAGCTTCTCTCACGGCGCAACTCAACTTTACGATTTCAGTCATTATCTCAGCACCGTAGACTGGAGAAGAACATTTTAGCTCTCATCTGACACTGGCGTATTGCGTTCATAAATAACTACAGAATCAAGTGATGATGAATTTGTTTTTTTATCAACAAAGACGGAATCGTCTAAAAATATGATATTGGGTTATCCAGTACAATCCACAATAATTTCAAAACGATACAAATTGTATCCCAGACCCAGATACTTCACAAGATCTTCAAATAACTTTGCATTTTCCGGAAAAATACACATACAAAATTATTTAGCTATTTTATTTATACCTACACCACAAGTAGCACTTTCATGAAAGCATACTCTGCTATGATATAAAAAATTAAAAAATATATTACCTGGTCTTCTCCACTTCGCTCCAAGCCTTTTCCAAGGATTGTTAATTTTATTTATTTATCTTAAAATAGTACATGTACTATAAACTATAATATGAATGATGGTTATATATGTGCTAATATAAAAATCACAATATTGTATATGTTTAGTTCTGAAACAGTTTAAAAGCTAAACCCATGTTCCCAAGTCCTTCATCATCATCATCATCATTATCATCACTGTTGGGCTCTACAACCCCTGGTGGGTCTTGGCCTCCTCGAGAGTCTTCCTCCACTCATCTCGGTTTTGTGCCAGCTCCCAAGTCCTTCATTGTTCATTTATTCCATTGTCTTCCGCCTTTCCTTGAAAGTCCCTACAAAAGGAAAAGAAGAAGATGTTTTCATACCTACGTGGTACCCGTCAACAATATTGGCACCAAAATTTAAAATTACCTACTTGTAGGAGTTGAAAAATCGCAGTGACATCGGTCACATCTCGCCATTAAAATCTCGCCTATTAATCATAAAATACTAATTAATGAACCCCAAAGGGTCGGTAATTGTGACTAAGTTGTGCCGTTATTGAAGTGAGGTGCAGCCATCACCAAGATCGGTCCAGAAACAGCGGATGAACCCATCAAAAGGTAGGGACTTATCCTTCCATTTGCCATTTCCAGTGATTGAGTTAAAAACGCAGTCAATTGTCTTGTTTTCGCAAAATTCAGATTTACAGTCCACATCTCTCCCGTGTCACGACATTGGTCGTGACAGTATAGAAATAATGTTGCATACAGGAATCGGGCCGGAGAACAATTTAGCAACTACAACGCCTAGTTCGTAAAAAATAAGAAAGGTAGAAGATATCGGGCACATATTATCTGCTTTGCTTGCAAGGCTTGTTCTTATTCAGAAGCAATGAAGCGGTACTCAACGGTAGGCTGTGTTCTGTCAGGTGTTCTCAGAAACCGGTGGTTTGGGGAAAGGTCACTGATACAATAACGGATTAAAACTGGATTAACGAATAAAAGAAGGCGGTGCGGCTTTTCTCAAAACTAACTTGTTGGACAACATATTTTATTTTCCACATTAAAATGCACCTGTCCCACGTTTACAATGCAATGTGTAATTGATGGTTTGACGGTCTGACGATCTGACGGTATCCTTGGTCGAGGAGTATGGTCCTCGACTATTTTGTGTTATTACACAATTCAATAATTACAAATAATATAATATATTTATATCTCTTTCGAAAACTCGGTGACCAGATCTTAATTACTAGGAACTTTCCCGCCTTTATCTACCCCCCATTTCCTTCCCTACGTATACCCTTCTGCCTTTTAATATACCCTTACTGGCATAATATGTAAATATTTATTTATTGTTCGAAACTGTCAAATTAGTATAAGCTTTCCCTGACGAAGGAACGTTTGTTCGGAAACCGGTCGGATTTGCACATTATATAAGTGGTTTATACAAAGTTGTATCGTTTCATTTTTCTATTTATTTATTCATTTGAACATAAAAGTATACAGGTACATTATGAGGAAGCATTGACTGTCCAACTAGGAGATTTCCCGTTTTAGGACAGTCAAATTGCACAGTTAGTTCACATTAGATAGCTAAATTAATTATAAACTCCTACATCCCCAAATAAGTACTAATTATTATGGGTATTTTGTACTTATTTTTTTAAATTAATTAAATTAATTAAATTTCATTTGTTTTAAAGAAGATCTAAGACGAGTGATTCGACAATTATTTTTTAATTTTCGTAAATGTCCATTGTCCACGCCGGATTTAGAATCGCCGGGGCGACCTCTGTGTCTGAAGGCTTCAATAACCACACATTAAATAAAGACTTCAATAAAAGCATCATATTTGATAGGCTAATAACTTCACATAATGGTTACCTTTAGGACCGGAACTTAGTACCTATTGTTAGTTTAGTCGTAGCATAACATCAGATATAATTTCTGTAGAGAAGTATGAAAACTTGCAAACCATTAAAAGAACCTTCTTTATTATCTCCGGACCTTATTAATCTATATACCTCTTAGCTTAACTTCCGAACGACTGCACCAAATTGGATTAAAAAAAAATGTGTTCGTTATTGGTTTGTATAAAACTACTGGTGAGCTCTGGCATTATGAAATTTGTATAAAAAAATTGCAATATGTGGCACGCGAGCTGTTTGAAAACTGAATGTATGGATTGCGGGAGGGGAACATGGGTAGGGTGTTAGAGGGAGGGGGGAGGGGAACCAGGGAGGGGAACCAGGGAGGGGAACCAGGGAGGGGAGAAGGTAACTCGGGAGGGGGGGTTCGCGGAACGGGGGAAGGGGAGGAGTGGAGTGGGGAGAGGGAAGGTGGAGAAGGCGGAGAGGGAACGCGAGAGGGGAAGAGGTCGCGGAAGAGGAAGGGCAGGCGTAAGGGAAACGTGACGAATGGGAAAGGACACGCAGGGAGAAATAATTTCTTTATTAAATGGCAAAGCAACTCACGCCGGGTAACAGCTAGTAATTAATAATAATTAGAAACCCCAAATCAGAAAACTTTATGAAACTATTTGCAAAGATTTGTGACCCATGTGTTTGGAGGTCCACTACATATTCCGAAGGTCCCAACTCCTAGAACATAGAGTTCATTTACTCCTCATCCAGGATGGAGTGACATACGTCTTAATTAATAGCGGACAGAGATGCCAGCGGATTATTGGTGAATATAACAATATGATGTACGTGATCGGACATTGTGGAAAACAGAATAGGAAACACACGTGGGCATCTTTATTAATATTACCTACCCAATTGATTGTGTATGATTTTATCTTTGATCGATTACGTGACTTCAATTTGAATCACTTGAGAAAAAACTACGGGTTATATTTGTACTTAATCTTAAAAATAACAATGATCGATAAATCATTAAACAATCGATAGACGCGATAGCAAAAATAACCAACTATTTATATACGGCCCTAGATTCCGATAAAAAATGTATCGGAATATTTATAGACTTGAAAAAAGCTTTCGACAGCATATCACATAAAAAAATAATAAATAAATTAAAATCTATAGGAATTAATGGGAAAGTTTTAGCATGGATAGCTAGTTATTTACATGAAAGACCACAATAAGTAAAATTACAAAATCAAGTCAGCGATTCAAAATATAGCGATTTTTCAATACCCCAAGGTACAGTTTTGGGACCATTGTTATTTATTATATATGTCAATGATATATTCAATATTTCTAAATATGGAGACATTGTCTCATACGCTGACGACACAGTCCTACTACTAAAAGCAAACACCTGGTCTGAATTAAACAAAATGGCAAATACAGATATCAATGTACTAAAACTATGGTTTGATAAAAACCTGTTGACTTTAAATTCTAAAAAAACCTATTATTTGCCATTTTTCATTAAAAAACAAGAAACACCTAAAGAAATAAACTTAATAATCCACTCTGTGACAAATACAGAAAACCACAAATGTAATATATCATGTTCAAAAATAGAAAGCAAAACTGATATTAAGTACCTGGGCATAACAATAGACCAGCGTTTAAAATGGTCTCCACACATAAATATTCTGAACAACAGAATAAGGAAACTAACATATATATTTAGATGTTTAAGAGATATTTTAAACGAAAAATTACTTAGAACCACATACTTCGCTTTCTGTCAATCAATTATACAATACGGCATTATAGGATGGGGCGGTACATATACAAATCAAACACAAACAATTTACATATCACAAAAACTAATAATAAAAACAATTTTAAAAAAACCCTACTCATATTCCTCAGAACTTTTATTCAAACAATTTAAAGTCAGAAAATTAAGTGCATTATACTTTTATCATGCAACATTACAAATTTATAAAGATAATATTAAAAATCAAGTTGCACCATTTAAAAATAACAGAAGTCTTAGACAAACATCAATACTTCCCACTCCAAAATGTAAAAAAAAAAATTGGACAATTGAGTCATAAATATCTCGGAGCAAAATTTTTTAATTCATTACCAGAAAAAATTAGAAACATGAATACCAATATAAAAAATTTTAAAACTCACCTAAAAAATTATACTGAAAACTTCGTTTAAATGGTAAGTTAAATGTGATATAAATAAACTGAATGATATAAAAAAGCAATACAATAACACCCCCCCATACACACAAGCCTTGCTTAATTATGGGGGTACATCAAATATATCTACTAAGTAAAAAAAAAAAAAAAATAAAATAAAAAATATATATTATAAGGTTATTTTACCTTTTTTATCTTTAAATGTCTTCGTGTCACTAAACTGACGCTTATAAGTGGATTTTTTTTTAATTGGTTCCAACTTATTGTCTAATCTTAAAGTTCCTTAAAAATTACCAAATAGTCGATCGTCCAGTTGATTAGTCAATACCAAGTTTTGAGAAAATAAGGAAAGCAATATTCAAAAGCTCACCATAAATCCAATCTTTTTTACAAGGGTGTGTGTTTTATTTTAATAATATTTTAAAATGCTAAAAAATTATAACGGTCCGGTACATTAGTATGACATTTTGAAATATCCAGAAAACATCAGCGTTTTGTTTTCTGGACATTTCATTCACTACAATTTTTTCTGCATTATAATTGATTTATTTTTTACAATAACTCCACACGGGAGGACTTGGGGAAATTATTTTCCCTTAGGGCCTGTGTCATCTTTGGGGATGCTTTGGGGGGTCTTTTTGAAGAAAAGAAGGAATGAAAATTGGTCTTAAAGAGACCCATGTTGTAGGAAAGAGGAAACAGAGAGGCCGGCAAATCGTTCCACAGTCTAGCTGTTGAACACAAGAACGAGTCGAAGAAGCGAACCGTTCTCATATGACAAGAAGGAGAGGAAGTTCTGGGAAGGATAAAGTATGAAGGGTGGGTAGGAATCTGGGGGTCAGTGGGTCCAGGAGTGACGGACGTTTGAATCTATCCCTCCCACTGCGGTGCAAGGCAATGTTCCAAAAGAGTTCTGTTTGCGAGGTCACAACGTCTCCTCCAACCAGTCTCTCCCGATCCGGCCACCGCCAAGACCCGGACAAACCTCGCCCCAGGCACCCCTGCTATGGTGACCTGTGGCAGAGGTGTTAGTTATCCAATAAATGGTTCCCGGGGCCGCACTACCCATATAGGACTCCCAAATTTTAGTTTTATGAGTAATATTGATGTTTAACTTTATGGTTTACTTTTACAATAATTTTTCGGAGAAGTCTGACTAATCAACTGAACGTTCGATGTATCTTTAAAACAATGTGTCGCCGGTAATCGAGCATTAGGGAAAGTATTGTTTAAAAATAAACTCACCTTGCAGTACCTTATATATTTATGGTTATATGCGTTCATTTTTTATTCATGTGACAAAAATAGATGATGCACTTATAGGCAGTTCAGCATATATAATGTTCCCACCCACTGCCTCCCTCCCACAAATCGAATAAATCAACCAGTATTAAAGTCGACCACAGTTTGAATCCATTATGAACACAAAAGATTAACATGTAGTTTTTTCTGTTACAGTTTCTTTTACGGTAGTACAAAAAGTTGAACGAACTAGATCTAATTTCTATGCAGAATATGTGATGACCACATAAAAGTCACCCGTGGCATTACCAAATTTAGGCAGAGAAATGAGAAACAATTGGAAAAGATTTGGAAGAATTATTCAGATCTAGGTATTCAAATAAACGAAACTGATCATAAAAATCCTAAATAATATCTGAATCATTTTTTTTAAATCTATGATTAGCGCCTTATTAAATGTTTCAATGACCGCATGTAATTTAGGGATGGGCTGTTTAAAAAAAAAATTAAAATTTATAAAATATTTGAAGTTCTTTTTCACGTTCTGTGAAAGTTCTATTCATGTCCTGTGATTATTTCAGTTTTATAAGGCAACTGGTCGACAATGATATAATAACAGAACTTGAATAGAATTTACACAGAACGTGAAAAATAACCTAACTAAAAATACGTAATCCAAATTCATTAAAATTTGGTTTAAGCTCCCGCATTCCGCATTTCTACCGATTTATAACATATTTCTCTTGAAAACTGTCATTTTTTAAGTTCCTTAAAAATATTTTTTGAAGACAATATCTGTACAGTTGTAAAGCCCAAATGGTAATAAGGGGCCATTTATAAATTACGTCACACCTTAAGGAGGGGGGTAGAGAAGTGTGATAAGGGTATGGTAAGGGTGTCATCAGCTCTGTTACCGTCACATGCGAAAAATTTTTGAACTACTCTTCTGATAATTTTTAATGTTAAATTGCAAAATATGTGACGTCACACTGGAGAGGGTATGACAAATGTGACGATGTGTGACAGGGACGGGGGGCGGGGGGAGAGATAAAAAATCACGAAATTTGAGTGACGTAATTTATGGATGGCCCCTTAAATAAAATACCCTCGATAGAAAAAATCGCTAAGTACGCTCCGGAAATTATTAAAAACACAGTTTGGTCTGTTATTTAATATGTTATAGCTATGGAAAAATCACAGTGCATCTTTAAATGCATCTTAAGCACTTGAAGAGAGATTTTTGTTCTATTTTAAACGAGTGGTATATTATTAAATATTTTCACTATTTTCGCTTAATTATAATATTAGCTCGCTCCATCTTACATTCATATTTACACAATTCTTCATCATTCTTCATGCCGGGCCGGGCCTTAAGTTTCTATAATATCTCAACATCCTTTGTATTACCACACATAATATAATTACTTAATTAACTTTTAGTTTAAGTTCTTAGAATAGTTTTTCAATAACCTTTGAGTAGCCACACGCAATCTAAATCCTTAATTTAATTTGTGTTGAAATTCCTTTCTAAAAACCCATTATTGTAGTGCGATACCAGATACCACACAAAGTGTTCGAAACACAATAATATCACTTGTATTCGCTAACGCAATCAAGCAAACCTCGCGGTGTTTAGACTCAAACAAAGAAAATAATCTATCCTTGAATAGCCGGCAAGTCCGTGATTCTCTCAGAGCCTTCCCAGTATGTAATTTGTGAATCTCATCCCGTAATTAAATTACTATAAATAGACCGCAGCGCTGTGTTAACGACCGAACTAGCTTCGATCAGGATAAGCCGGGATCGGTTGATTCGGCGATTGAAAAACGGGGCATCTCTAGTATTGCTATTCGGCGTAGTGTTCTGTTCCGAAGGGGCCCCGTGGTCCCCATTCTACCGCGCGGCGGGCCCCCGAGCGTCTGGGCGGATGACCCGAGACAATGTCAAAGGGAGCAGACTGTTTGATCTTCAGAGGTCGTCGCTATTGAAACGGTAAAGGAACTCTAGCTGCGATCTGTTTACATTCAATATTCCCCCAAGAAAAAACCGTGACACTTTCGCGCGGGAAATCTTGCACGCGCGCGCCGCACCCCGCTAAGTGGCGGGAAAAGGAACTGACAGCGAATAAACAACAACCTTCAATGAAAATACTATTCAATGACCAGCAAACAGCAAATTTCAACGGACAGCTATTAGTAAACAGCAACCTTCAATGAAATTCCATCCCACGCACAACAAATTGAAATAATATCACACGGACCGCAATAATTAACAAACAGAAACCTATAGTGAGTATAGTGTTAATAGTAACCATAATTATTAAAAAATATATATTAAAATTCTCTTCCACGGACAGCAATCAGCACAAGCAACCTTCAATAGAAATACTATTACTGATAATAATAAACAGCAACCTTCAATGGAAATAATATTTGACGGACAGCAATATTAATTACGAGTATCAAAAAAAGAAAACACTTCCACAATCAGCAACAAGCAACTTTCAATAGAAATACTATTACGTATAACAATAAACATCAACCTTCAATGGAAATAATATTTCACGGACAGCAATAATTAGTAAACAAATAAGGAAAACACTATTCTGCAGACAGCACTCAGCAACAGGATATCTTCAATGAAAATACTTTTCCACGAACGGATGGCATGTACACTCTGCTATTTCCAATAAATACGATCGTTTAATACTTCATAAGAATCGTTAATACTAATTTAACGACTGTTGATAGTACAAAACACGCTGTCGATCTTTACAAACAAAAGGTTTTACGGTGAAATTACTTTATAACTATTTCTCTAAATTGAAATTAAATGTGAGTTTATGCCAATAACATTTGGCTTTATTTGGGATGCGTAATTATTGAAACTAGAGAAGGTTAATAAAACATGTTTTTGATTGAGGGGTCCACCGATCAACATGTGCAGACTGGCGCCTATAATTAATTGACTAAAACCGTAAATAAAAAGCGTTGTCTGTTTAAATAACAAGTGAAATAGTTCTTATGCAAATAAGTAGCGTGCTCTCCAAAAAACATTCTAAAACAAAAAACAATTACCATCACTTATAGGTTGTTCTAAAGAGGTTTTCAGGAAAATATATGCTAACAGCAATATCATTAGCAAGGTAACCTTAACCTTACAACCTTATTAAAAATCGAGAATATTTTATACAATTGATAAACAACCGTTTATGTGAAAACCTTACTAATATAGAAACTGTAAAAAAATACTTACTTCTTCAAATTTTGCAAATTCACTTTGTGGCACCATTTTATTAATGCAATGCATTTTATTACAGCCAAAGAAGTTAGTTTATCTGTTGTACACAATCATCTATACAACGTGTCCGGAAACTCGTAGTACAAGCGGGAAACTGGTGAATCTACATCACGTAGAGAACCCAAAAAACTTATTTTTTTCGATCTGAGCAGTGAGCATTTCGATTTTAATATTATATTTTTCTATTTTTCCATTTTTTCGGCATTAAACAGCTGAAATCAACTCCCTAGTGAACATTTTTTTCAAATTTAACCAAAAAAACTTCGGACCCGATTTACTCGAAAACGAAAGCTCAAATCAAAAAAGTTATATCACAAATCGACTCCGAATGTGATGTAGATTTACCAGTTTCCCGCTTGTACTACTAGCTTCCGGACACCGTGATATAAAAAAAAAGTAAATAAAAATAAAAAAATAAAAAAAATAAAAAATAAAAAATAAAAAAAAAATAAAAAAAATTGCCTTTATTGCTGTAAAACTTATAAAACATTTTTCTGATCTATTTATTTTTTATTTTTAAATAATATTCTAAATTATCAGGGTGCGGGTAATTATTTTTAGAAACAGCTTGTCTTTCGACATGGCCTCCTCTAAAGATTTCTATTTTCTCTATCCTTTGCATATCTGAAGTTCTTTTGTTTATCTTTAAAGGGTCTTGGTCGTTTTCCCCACGAGGACCAGTCGGCTTGGGGATCTATATATATATAAATTAATCCCTGTTTCCCTTGGTCACGCCATAACTTCAGAACGACTTTACCTATTTCATAAAAAAATTAAAGTTTTCTAATACTTTGTAGAAGGTTTTCCAGGAAAGAAAAATTAAGAAAATAAGATAATTTCAGAAAAATTAACGACTATTTTAACTTCGCACGTTTAACAGTTCGCGCGTTTGATGAATGTGAATTTAACAGGCAGCTTTTTTTTTGTAACAAAAGAATTGTCAATGGATTTTTTAAATTAAAGATATTTTAAATAGGTACCTACCCATGTTAGATACGAAATTAGATTGGGGTTCTTATAATATAGGAAAATGAATGTTTGTAATATATGAAAAATGAAAATTTTAATAAAAAAATTGTAATGGGTGGCACGCCAGCTGTTTGAAAACTGAATGTACTGGGACTGAATATAAGAAACGCGGGAGGGAGGTTGGCGGAACTTGGGAGCGGAAGAGGGGAGAGGGTAGGCGGAGAAGGTGAATGGGGAGCGAGGGAGGAGAAAGGGATGCGGGAGGGGAATGGGGACGCAAAAAATTCGGAATTCGGAATTTTTCCAAAGCATTTTAAATGTATAATTTTATTTTTGAAAATGTCGTAAAAACAACCACCATTTTAGAAACAAGATAAAATTAGCTTTTAAATTTTCGTATTTGAAATATGCTTCAACATTTGAGAATTGCATTACTTTTATTTCAAAAATGATAAAAGTCGAAATAAAGCTTACCACAAACATTTTTTAATAATACGTTGAAAATTTCGGAAAATTTCAAATTAAAAACACAATCCTTTTCTTTAAGGAATTTGCAATAAAGCTGTTACTTCCCTTTTTATCGCGTTCATAGAATTTAAAAAAAAAAACAATAATAATGATTAACCGGGAATAACTAAAAAATCTGACATTTTGGATTCAGTAATAAATAAATAACCAAAATTTTTGTCATAGCAAAACTAAATTCACAACGACATTATTAAAGGGTTAAAACTGACGAAAAATAATAGTAAATATATTGAATTATACTAATATTATAGTGAACTGTAATAAGAAGAGAAATTATGAACAAAAACATGTACATAATCACAAACCAAACATAATGTTGCTAATTCTTTCGCAGCCCCGTTAAAGACATTTTTTTAAAAACATGTCTTGGTTGCTCATAACTGATTTAAATCTCTTACAAACGTGGTTGCCATTCTCCAATTTTAATATGGATTCTGTTTTGCTATTAGGTACCAACAAAGATTTTATTTATCTCGAGGAGTTCGGAACAATTTGGGGGAGAGTTCACGGCTCACGGCATGACCTTTTCTTTGCCAGACAGGAGAATGGGTAGGTTATAGGTCCTTTATAGGACGTCCTTGCCAAAGTGGAGTGTTTAAACAAGGTACATGAAACCGTCTGGGAAAACTCTTGAAAAATATATCGACGACTAAATTCATTAAAATCTCAAATTACAACTAGATTGTTAACTTTTCTGAGTGCAACTAAATAAAAAAAATCATTATTTATGAAAGTTCTCAGAAATTGAAATTGTTAAAAAGAACTTGCGCGATTAAATAAACAAAATATCATCTTTCTTGGAAATTAAAAATATTACCTTTTTAAGAAAATCGTTTACATAACGAAATATATTTATTAAACTAATATTTACCATAAACTTCATTGTATTTTACCTACACAGTCGGTATCCTCCATTAGAGCTCGTTAGCCGACTTGGTTTTTCAAATGACATCTAACAATTCAAGGATCTGAGTGGGATTCGTAGGTTCACACAGGTTCATAATAATTGAATTTGTTAGTTCATTGACAAATCACAACACTTTTGAATGTGATGCAAAAGTGATGAAAAATACTAGCCACAAACTTAACATACACTTAATTTTTTCCTAGTTCACTTTTCATGACTTTATATATTTCTTTAAAGTGTTCTGATTTGTTATGGTTCTGATTTGTCTTGTTTCCGAATTAGTTGGTGGCAAGGACCCTCTCCAGTCTAGTCGTAGAACGCTCGCTTTTTTCTTCGGTTTGCAAGTCCAATTCAATTAATTACGTGGAGATTGACTGTGTTTATATTTTGTATTATGACTTGGTATGTAATTAACCTAGACGTACAGTTGTTTTCTTATTAAGATTAAAATCATTAATAAAGTGTAATCTTGGAAGCGAAAATTAACCCAATTCCCGACATCCGATCGAGCTAAAACTCGGCAGTTAGAGTAGTTGTCGATGATAGTGCCTTCTATCTTGCGGGAAGTATACGCATTTTTATAAAATTCGATGAAACTAGAGCACTTAATATAAGAAATAAATGTAGGCCTTATCAACACAGGATTTGGTCCACTTGATGGCGCGGTCGATTCCGATCACTGGGTACTAAGTTTCAGTCCTCAGTCAAAAAAAAAAAAAAAAGTTTAAAAATATTTTCGTTATTTGTTTTTGCGGTGTTATGCCTTGTTGCGCTACCTCCTTCTTTAGCCAACGTTGGATATAGAAGGAGGTAGCACAACACGGCATAATACCCCAAAAACAAATAACGAAAATACTTTTGGCCGTGAAAATCTAAAAACGTATCAGTTTAAAAATACATTTAAAAATAGAACATAGAAAATACATTTTGTGTAAGAAGACTTTGTTTTTTTCGGGTTGATTAATCTTATAAATGTCCTTAAACAATATTATCTTACAATTGATCGTAAATTTTTACTTTTTTCTCTAGTGATGAGGAAACCTTTGACATCCCCCCCCCCTTTCCACCAATTTAAATCCTTCACACATAATTTCACAGTAACATTACTGACGTACGTATCACATATGAGGCGTATCTGTGTTATTAAATTGCACTAAATATTTCATACTTTATATAATAATAATAAAAATCTATATCTTTATTGAATGAAATTTGCAAGATTATAACTAAAAAGTACATATTCAGTGTTAATGTTTACAGTGGTTTAAAATTACATAAGTACAAAAGGATATCAAAAGAAAAAATATAAATATGAACAGTATCTAGATAAATGAAAAATAGAAAATAGTTATAAATTTTGGTTTTTCAGTAATCTGCCTCACTAGGCTAGCCTGTGTTGAGGCAGTACTTTTTAAATCAATTTATAATACTTATAAACATACTCACACTTTTATTAAAAAAAGTAATCACATAAGAGATTGGTTACATTAATAATAAGTTTAAATAAAAGCAACCAACACATTGCATGTATATTTCCATTGTATAATACCAAATCACTAATAATTTAGAATTTGGGTGAGTGCACCGGTAAAGGCCCTATCATTATTTTTGATCCAAATTTTAATGTTATTTTTGAAATTTTTTTGGGAATCACATTTTTTTATTCTATCTGGAAGAATGTTGTAAAGTCTTGTTGCAAGGTATCTGAAATTTCGTTGACCAAAAGTAGTATGCGTTTTGGGGATTTGTAGTAAGTCTTTGTCATTGTTTCGAGTACAGCGAGTATTTATTCTTTTTTCATAGTATTTATGTATATTTGTGTACAGATGAGTAAGGATTGATTTTGCATATATCTGCCGAACGTCAAACACATTCATAATATTGAAGATTAAGTTCGAGTCTGTAATTAGAGGTAGTCTAAGAATCAATTTTATAATAGTTTTCTGTGCCTTTATGATTGGTCTAGTGCTGATGCAGTACCGCCTCCCCATGCAATGATACCATACTCAATAATAGATTGACAGACTGCAAAATAAATCATTTTCAAGTGTTGTAAGTCGAGAAAGTTTCTTATCGTTCTGAAAAAGTGCATGGTTTTTCTTATTTTGTTTGCAATTATTGTGAATATTCCATTTGAGATATGGATCAATTGTGAGGCCGAGATACTTCATCTGTGTAGTGCGCTCAATGTAGGGACACTGACAAGATTCATTGGAATTAAAACATTTGTGTATTCTAATGGAGGCATCATCATGAAGCTGACCTGTTATATTTATGCTTGATGTGACATGTTTAGTTTTCTCGGTGTTCAAAGTGAGCGTATTTGTATCTAACCACTTTTTTACAATGTTTATATCCGTTTCAGCTTTTTTGTAGACAGCTTTCATCTCGTTCCTTTCTCTTCATCCTCCCTTCCCCACTTCAGTATTAATAATTCATTTTAAGATTAGGTAACTGATTTTATGTACATACTTAAGATTACAATATTACAATTTTAAGATTGGGTAACTGTTTTAAGTACATTCAGGATTACAATATTACAATTTTAAGATTAGAGTACATTCAGGATTACAATATTACAATTTTAAGATTAGGTAATTGATTGTATGTACCCTCTTAGGTTAGGTACCTACTTATTATATTTATTTGCCGTAGATATGTATATATTAGAATATGGACTGATTTCTACCTTGTACTAGGTATACCTTAAAATAAACCTGTATATGTAATAAGAGTTGAAAAATAAACAAAAATCATAATATTATCTTATCTCGATGATGTTGTTAAATTTATTTAACGAACTACTAACTAAAACCACCAAGGTCTCCAAACAAAAAAAACATGATATCAATTTAGATTTTTGAATATGACATCTCGAAAATACGGCACATCGTAATAACGCACTATGTACGGTGTAAAGACAAATTTTAAATTGCAGGAATGTACGGTTGATTTTTTATACTACTTGGATTATAGTGGTGCCACTCGTCACAATATTCGCATAATGGTTTATTCTGGCCGGAAAGGTTTATGCGCGCCTAGTAGGTACTGGCGTCATTTCCGCTACAGACGCCCGCAATAGGTAGGAACTACCTATTATTTACATCTCAGACCATTCAGCGATCTTCACATGTCTGTGACATTGTAGCTACATAGAATACGTACACGAAATACTCTAACTGTTTCAAAGGATGTCTGAAAATATTGGATCACGCAGACCTCGGATCTGTGACCCAGCACGTACACAATAAGCCACTTGCAATTTAGCGTGTGTCGCTCTCAATAGAGAGAAAACAAATGGCCTTATATTTAAACGCCCGGGGTCTCAAAAGTTTCGTATGATCTGTAGCTATTCGAAAACGTAAAAAAAAAGAAATTATTGTTCACTATTAGCCTGCTAAAATGGCCGGAAGTTTCGAAAAAAATAGATTTCGTCATTTGGAAAAAAAAATAAAACAAAGGGTTCATATTTTATATTTTGTACCAAACTTATTTTTCATTACATAACTGCAGTACAAAGAACCAAAAAAAAAATTTTTTTAAACATATGTGTTGGTTAAAAAAATAAAAGGGGAAAATAACACTTTTTCTGGATAAAATCAGAATTCTTGTTGACTTACTTGTATTGATAAAGTTGACCTTTTTTTTCATTTTTGTCAGTTATACGCATTTTTTAATAATAAACAAACGTTAAAAGGTTAGATTACTGAAAAAAAAAATTATTAAAAAATTAAAAAAAAAATGGTTTTAGGTTTGTTTTCTGATTTTCAATGCATTTTAGCGGGCCAATAACCATTTTTAAAAAAATAAATTTAAATGCAGTTCTCATTTTCTTTGCAAGACGCAACTTTTGAGACCCCGCGCGTTTCTGAATTCAAAAGTTGAAATAATTAACACACGCTAACTTGCATGGATTTCATAACGACTTGGAAAAAATCGTGAAGATAAATTTTTTTTACTAAGGTTACGAAAATGTTATTAAAATTTTTTAGAAATGTACAGTTTTTTATGTTTAAATAAATAAATCCATCATTCGGGCCCGTGACGTCTCCACATGAAAATGTCCCGTCTCCGAAAACGTTCGTATTAATTTTGTTAAATTCCACCCTGATTTATTTTTTCTAATATGGCAACACTTGATTTCAGGCGAACTTTTGAATTTGACATTTAACGTTCACTATGTTTATTGTTTGTTCTCTGCGAACTTATCATTTGGTTTGACTTTTTGACAGATGTTATGAAGAGAACCCCGTACATTTAACGTTGTCTGTACGTGTTTTAGAGGTATAATGGTAGTGGTTATGATTTTAACAACATCAAATTTTATAATATTCTTATTATTATAATTTACAAGTACAAGTATATTACATTGGATTTAGTAATATAGACGTTGAACATTATAATGATTTATGATCAATAAGATGGATCAAGGAAAAAACTATTAATGAGATGTAATATTTTTGGAATGCCTCGTTATTCTCCTGTGCCCTTTCTTGTGGAAAACGTTCTTTTTTTTAAATGATTTTCGGCTATGTAATTATCGTTTTTTCGCACCTATAAAATTATGTCCCGTCTTTCCGGTTTATAAAAAATGGTCTGATTTTTCGGATTGAAATAAGTATTAAAAAAACGGCAGGGTTTAAACCGAAAAAAATTTTTTTTAAAAGTGTGATGAAAGATGCAAGTGGCCTATAATAATAATAATAATAATTGGCTAATTTATATAGCGCCGTTTTCGTGGAAAATCACCTCAAGGGCGCTGTACAAATAATATATAAAATAATTAATATTACTGGCTTAAAACTAAGATTTACAATTACAACTAGTGACTTACATCTAAGACTTATAGCTACTTATATTACTGGCTTACAACTAAGATTTACAATTATAACTAGTGACTTACATCTAAGACTTATAGCTAGTGGCTTATGACTAAGACATATAAACCCTCCATATATACCAAACATATATCTCCTACTACCACCACAGAAAGCCGAAAATGTTGCTTGTGTTGTGATGGGGGACTTAGCCAGTCGAGGAATCGAACACGCGACGCTCGGGTGGCACCCAAGGGCTATGCCCACTCAACCACTGACCGGTAAATACTCGTAAATAAAACAAATACTTGTCAAAATAAAAACAAAAGTACCTAGCTAATTCGAATTATTCCTGGTATAAATGGTACTGGTTTCAGGTTCAAACTGCGGAAGCTGCGTGTCATCATCATTTAGATGATGACACGCTACGTTTGGTGATTTAGCAGGGGTGCCCTGGTTCATGGGGTGAGGTTTGTCTAGGTCTTGGAGGCGGATGACCAAGACACACTGAACCCCAGATTTCTACCCACCCCTTTTCCTTCCAAGAACTCTCCTCTCATTCCTTTTCCTATAAAAAACCCTCCACACAGCATCCCCAAAGATGACATAGGCCCTGAGGAAAATTATTTTCCTCAGCGCCTCCTGTGTGGAGCTCATGTAAAAAAAAAAGAAGATGTACATGTCAGGTTTTGAATGGTTTGTATTGCAAGAAGGGTTTGTGTAACGGGTATGTGTAATTATTCTAATACCTTTCTTTCCATGTTCTTCTGTTATTAATACAGTTTCAAACATGTCAATTATGCATTTACTTCATAACATGAATAAATTATTGTTTTATATGGCAATAATATGTTTTCTATGATTGGCAATGTACAGTCTATGAAATATGGCGTAGTAAAATTCATGTATCGCATAAGTAAATTAATCTTAACAAAATTGAAATGTAAAATGCATATTTTTTCGTCTCCCCCGACATAAATACTCACTTTTCGTAATAATAAAGATCTAACTGTTTGAATCTCGACGGAGAAGGATATTCCAAAGAACTTATTTTTTCCAAATTGCACAACACAGCAAATTAGAAAAATGGAAAAATGATTTAAAAAAATAGGAAATTCGACACTTCAATGTATTTATACAGTCCTCACGTAGTGATGTTTCTTTGGATAAATTGTATAATTCCTTAAGGGAAGTTAAAAAAAAAGTTACATGGAATACGTGATTTATATTCTAGGTAGGTACTAACAAATTTTATGATTTCAGACGAAATTTTAGTTTTGATTTGTTAAATACTTGCTTCGAAGTTTTTAGATATCTAATATAGACTTGTCTTTGCATCAGTCTTGGACACAAATCAAATCCATGTCGCCCACTTGCCGTTTATTCCTTTTTTCTTTATTCCTTCCAGCACCAAGCGCCACTCCCGAGTGAGCGCTGGGCCTGAGCTCACTCAAGACCGCGCCCTACAAAATTGACTGCTTATATGTATTTTTTCTATTTTACTTGTTTATTGTTTTAAGTTTACTGTATTCTCTTATAACTATATAAACATGTTTAACTACTCGGAACATGTGGGATTTCACTTTCCTCCTTAGAACCTGTAATAAAACATTTTTATTATTAGGGTATAAATAAATATAGAGAGAAGAAAAAAATACTACATACTTCTTTGGATGTGAGGTCACTGTTCACAGAACTACTAGTTTAGATGATGTTTTTTCTTGGTTTTTGGAAAATTCTGTTTTGAACGCGACCGCAGATAACGAGCAGATAATATATATTTGCGACTAATAGATCCAATGTATTGTAGGTAACTAACTAACTAACTAACCATCACGCCGTTTCTTCGCAGGGGTAGGCAGAGAGGACGGACCGCCATACAACTATAGGTACCCCATCTCAAATTGAATGTTTATCATCAAATTGGTTAGGTTAGTGTATCGAACGTGTCGTAGGAATCCGTGTGCATCGAACGAGTGCGCGAAAGCATATGACAACCCTGGAAATTCAAAAATGGAATTTACGCTCCCACAGAGTACCATGCCGCCAGCACGACAATCTGAGAGCTGCTATTGGCTAGCGGAATAATGTGCATGTGGTGCCCCTTCCAAATGATTTGTCTACAACGCTATTATGTCCTTTAACTAACTAATCAATTGAAAACACAAATGAAATTGATAATGAATACATGCAGCAGCCTCATTGGAATGGAAAACACATCTGAATAACCACCTAATGCTTCCACAAGGGACTCCAGACAGCAATGATCAACGCCAAGGAAATGGCTGAATTTTACGCCACCCCCACCATGCAACCAGCCGAGCCACTATTGGTCAATTCTGAACAAAGGAAAAATCTGAATCGTAAATATTTACGACAACGAATTCATCTTCCGAAAAATTTGGAGCTCAATTTCGAGAAATTGGGAATAATTTGGATCAAGAAATAAACATCATCACCTAAAAATGAGTACATGCTACAAAAACAACCCAAAAACTGACGTCTATCAGTGATTGTTGCACTTTAAGAAAAATATTTACTGTTTAAAATTGTACCTTATATCACATATGTATACTTGTACCTTTTCTTGTAAACACAATAAAAATGATGTGAGGCTTTGGGATCCTGAGTTGGTAAAATCTTGGCAAAAACTATCACACATAATTTTAACACAGCTGACTTCCAATCGTAGCGATCAGGGAAATTACCTAAAACAAGGACCTTAGAAAAATTAAGGAGGTTCTGTCCCCCAAAAGTCCGACCTGAGTTTGCCCTATAAAAATAGAAGTCAAACCGGTAGGAAGTCAGTTGAAAACTATCAGCCAAGAAGAAACAATACTCAAGATACCAACAGTCTCCAAGTTCAAACCTCTTTTAAAGTGTTTTAATCAGTCTTAGATTCAGTTTACCTCTCCCAGTATCCCAGTAACCTAAAATCCTAAAAACCCCAGTCTCCCACAGTCTCCAAAGTGAAAAATATTTATTTTAATCCAGTACTCAATTCAGTTTTGCCATTATACCTAGAAGCATTTTTTGTCAAAGTAGTAAATTCATTTAAAAGACCAGTGGCGTTCCAAAATCCACTGGCGTACCAAACTCCATTGGCGTGTCATTGTGGCCAGCTCCCTATTATATTTAGTTTATGTACAAACGTCTAGTACAGTTAGGTCTGGTCTGGTTAAATTCGGATAATCGGTGAATTAGGAAGTTGACATTCCAGAAACATGACCCGATCCCGTTGCCCATCTGCCGGCGATATTTAAATTAAAATAATTTCATTAATTAATAAGTAGGGAACTAATTGTGCAGCCTCCACTATAATGTCTCATTGGACCATACACAATACACAGTCTGATTAGTGAAAACATCTGCGCGTTCGTGAATTCCAGTATATCAACATTGTGGATGGTGAGAATTCGCGTGGCTAGCATGTGGCGTCAGTCAGTCACCTTGTCAGCAGTAATGTGGCCCCATCACAAACATCTCAATATGTACTACATGTAGCAGTCCTATAGAACAGATTATAGCCAGCTCAGGAGGTCTAGCATGGTCGATCGATAAAACCCTGCATCAATAATATATTGATCAAATCCCTCATCAAAGTTATCCATATTTACGAGCACGGTCTACGATTGTTAATAAATAAATTTTAGCGCGGCCTCCATAGTACCAGATAAGTTTCAGTTAACTATCAATATACACATTTTATTATTATGTCGTCGTTACTCAAAATAACTGGCTTGTTTAATCGACGTATTGGTCTAATGAAGTTCTTAGAAATGAAATAAGTCGTATGTGCGATCGAAACTTAAATAATGCATTTAAGACCCAAATTATTTATTAGTAATTTATTCTGTTTGATGTTTGAGAAACGAAAATGGTTGAAATATGAATAAAGACCTCATCAACCTCACCTCAAAGTGTCAAAAAGTAAATGCGGACTGTCAATGCATATTTAGGTTAGTATTTCAATTTAACGTTGCCAAATTATTATTTTTTTGTGAAATTGCTTGGCGTTTGACATTTCCTGGTGTCAATTTATAAAAAATACCTCCAGGGTTGCCAGCGTGAATCGATTTCTTAATTATTCCCTGTCAATATCGGTTAGGCTGTCAACGGTGAAACCGTGCTAGGGACATCGATATAAAATCATCGAAAGTTATGCCTTTCGATCCTATAGATTTCACCGTGCTAGAGCGTATGTACATATCGTGTACTACTGTACGTTGTACCACAGTTCAGTTATTTCTTTTTATCCTGGATTGGTCATATGTAGTTATAATGTTTTTTTTTTCAGTTTCAAATAATTTACAGATATGGTCCTGTCGCTAAACGTTTCATTTTAACTTGAAGCTTTTCTACGTGCTTAGAAAAAGAAATAGTTAAAATTTTTAACAAAAAGTATTTTACACAAACTTTTGCTGTCACTGTGGCTCTTACTTCCACGAATACTGAGCGAAAGACACAACTGCACCTTAGTGTCATAACACCTAAATAAAATTATCAAAATCTCGGTTTTGTATTCCCCATATTTCTTATCCAAAACTGAACCGATTTTGAATATTTTTTTAACTGTTTTAGAACAAAATACTCTATGTCTGCAAGTTTTATTTTTTGTAAAAATACATTGTCTAGTTTGTATACTGAACATCTTTTCATGACGTTCCAATCAGGCAATTTTAACGATTTTTGGAAGGTTCTAACACCTATAAGAAGAAACTTGTCAAAAAAATCAAAACGAACCGACACGCTAGTGATCAATATCTATATGTATTATATAAAAAAAATATATTTGCAGTAATGTCAAAATTCATATGCCTTCGCAAAACAAGAGTTACATCTGTCCGAAGCCAGTTGGACTTTGGCATTGCAATTGTTTTTATGTTGTAAGGTTGAAGAAAGTGGGACTGTAGGAGAAGGATATGGGAATGCAGAAGGTTGGTTAGTGGATATCCAACCGTCTTCTTCGTCTCTTTCCTCTTTCCATATCATTCAGCTTTATAAATAATTATTTTCTAAGTTTTCATTTTGTATGACATACTAGAGCAATTTGCTGGAGCAGTAGCACAATAACTATATAATAAATAATAACCCTAACCTTGCGGACATGATTACTGTTTTGTAAAGTAAAAAGTTTTATAGCTTTGATTCCATAGTAACCCATTTTAACTCATAACCCATCATCTATAGCTATGCCACCGTTTGCACCAGCTGCCCGACGCGGAGATATTTGCTGGAGTACAATCCCATAACCTTAACCTTGCGGACGTGATAACTGTTTTGTACAGCAAACGTTTTATAGCTTCGATTCCATAGTAACCCATATTAATAATAATAATAATAATAATAATAATAATGTTTATTCCAGGATGTGGGGAGGATAGTGCAATCCCACACGTCCCATAAATTTGTACATATTTACACAACAGATAAAGTAAAAAAAAAAAGTAAATAGAACAAACAAATATAAAAGACATAAGCGATAGTAGAAATAAAATAAATAAAATTAAGTCATAACCCATCATCTATAGCTATTTCATCGTTTACATTAGCTGCCCGACGCGGAATGCTAGAGATATTTGCTGGAATACAATCCCATAACCTTAACTTTGCGGACTTGATAACTGTTTTGTACAGCAAAAGTTTTATAGCTTTTTTTCCATAGTAACCCCATATGAAGTCATAACCCATCATCTATAACTATTTCATCGTTTGCATTAGCTGCCCGACGCGGAATGCTAGAGATATTTGCTGGAATGCAATCCCATAACCTTAACCTTGCGGACGTGATAATTGTTTTGTACAGCAAACGTTTTATAGCTTTGATTCCATAGTAACCCATATTAACTCATAACTCATAACCCATCATCTATAGCTATGGCATCGTTTGCGTCAGCTGGCCGACGCGGAGTGGTTGGAGATTGGGGAATAAAGGACAGGCTAGGCGCTGCGGGTCGCCGCTTCCGCTCTCAGTATTTCAGTGGGACATCTACCAGGCGTGCAGGTCACAGACACTCAATTTGGGTCACACGGTAATCACCGGGAGTCTTATATACAGATTAGTTAATTGTGAGAAAAAACACTTGACTTTAATTACTACCTAGTTTATACGGCCGTATATTATATCACACGGGATACATATTCCAAGGTTTTTGTTATTTTTTATACTACAAACCTTTTTTGGCAGATCTCGCGACATCTGCAAGTAGGTACCAACTACCATGAATGGTATCATGAATGAAAGCCCCGGTTAGCCTTATGGGAATTAAGAATCTTGAAGGCGAATTTCGTGTTTTTTGTAGATGGAACTCTTTCCTGGTTGGAAAGCTATAGTTTGAGATTATTTGAAGTTGCACTCCTAATTTCTAATTTATAATCGTGTTGTAAATTTGGGAGGCGGAGACGTCCCGGGATCCATATATTAACCCGTCACAAAGCCGCCTGCAGAGCCTAGCAGCAAAAAACCCGCCTACCTTATCTGCTAATAAATATTTACGTGTCATGTTTTCAACACTAATATTCTTGCATAAATGGGAAGACGACTCTCCAAAATAGTTGACATCCTCTTTTTTTAAAACAACTTATAGTTTTTGAAGTGAAAACTTCTGTAGCACCTTCGTGATTAAACTCGATGCAACGAAAAAGTCAAACTAAAAAGAGACAAACACGCCTGGAAGAAAATGAGATAAAATAATTTAATCGGTCTACTCATTGAGCGGTACTTCGTAGCCTTCCCACTCTTGTCTACTTTAGTTTTCTGATGGTTTCACGTCTACCGCGTGTGAACTGCACACTTGGATTTTTTTTTTATATTAGCTCCACACAGAAGGCCCTGACGAAAAAAATCCCTGTGCCATGTTGTGTGGAGGGTCTTTTTAGGGAAAGGAAGTAGAGGAAGTTCTGGGAAGGAAAAAGGCATGAGGGGTGGGTAGGAACCTGGGGTTCAATGCGTCCGACTCGAATCCATCTCTCCCACCGTGATGGAAGACGATGAGTCGAGAGGGTCCGGCTGGTGCAGTCAAAAGGTCTCCCTCAACCAGTCTCTCCTGATTCGGCCTGCCATGTAGTAGGTGGACAAATGCACTCGCCGCCAAGACCTAGACAAACCTCACCCCATGAATCCGGGCACCTCTGCTATGTCACCAAAAGTAGCGAATCATTTTGGGTGTTGGTTATCCAATAAATAGTTCTCGGCGCGGCGGTACCCGCCTCCCAAATTGAAGTTTACAAGTATATAAGTAAGTTTATAAGATGATTTATATAGCGCCGTTTTTGTGAAAAATCACCTCAAGGGCGCTCTACAAACTTATAACACATTTCTAAAATCTAAAAAAACTACAAGCTAGACAAACAATTAAAAACAACTTATTGCTAAAAATTGCGTACACCGGTTCATTGATCACCGATACGAAAATATATGTACAATGTTTTGACCAATGAACACGATGCTGCCTTAAAATGAAAGAAAACAGGACCACCCTTACCTGGGAGGTCGCTTGAAATTAACACTATACCTATTGTCCATTTAAATTTTTTTAGATATAGTTCGCACGCAGAGGACATAATTATGAACACATGTTATTTAATCCTGAAAAATATTTTAATATTAATATGTAATATATTATTTGATGAGTGTATTTTGGAAAGTAAAAGCAACATTTAATGGTGGGTGGTGCAGTAGTACCTAAAAGGATTTGACCTTCCTAAATGTGATTCGTCAAGAGACACATTGATGTGTAAGTACTCGAATATTCTTAATTATGTGGCCTATAAAATAATAGAGAAAATACAAAGCTTCTCGCTATATCACGCAGGTACTAGATATAGGTACCATTTAAAGCTTTATGATTTAAACAAGATATGTAGATTTTTTTTACAAAGCTTCTCGCTATATCACGCAGGTACTAGATATAGGTACCATTTAAAGCTTTATGATTTAAACAAGATATGTAGATTTTTTTTAGTGCGAGGTTCTATGAACAACTTCAACGTATATTTTGTAGTCTATCAATTTCTCATTTTATAAAAAATCAAATATTCAGGGATAGTTACCCGTTCTTACTAATTAACCACGACTATATGAAAGTTTAAAATCGAAAGATAAAAACTGAAAGCAAATTTTGCCGATCGTTATGACGGTATGGAAATTAGCGCTCGCTCAGTAACATTTACTTATCTGCATTGCGAAATCTAGAATGCGTTCAGTGCATTTGGCAGTCGCTCACTTATGAGAATCGATCTTATTTGCTTTCACATTTCCATCTATGAGCACGGTCCTCACATTCACTTGCTGACTTTAATTAATTATTTGGGGTCATAAAAAAAACACCGCAAAAAAACGAGACACTTTTGCATGAACTTATAATACGCACGCATATCTACATATTATACACTATGTCCCAGTACATGATACAGGGACAATGTTTCATACACGAATTCCTAGCCGTCCCGCCTTCTCTCTGTGTTTGATCTTTTGTTACAGTTTCAGCCACACGTTTCATCTGCGAGGTAAGAAATCAGTTAAGAAACGACCCTGAGTAATAAAATCGATATCAAAGAACCTTCTTCATGTCAGAAGCCTTATTTAGGTTATCGCCTTTCCACGGGGTTCAAATTTTACGTTATGGCGTGCTGGTAATACGGTGTGAGAACCGATCTTTATTGAACATTAAATTAACGAACGCCTTCGAAGCCATAAATCAAAATAGTCACGATATCAATCAAAATAAAGGTAAAACCATGTGTAAATATTGTAGCTAAATTGATAATAAAAATAATTATAGAAACCTACCAATATCATTAAAAAAACATTTAATTAGTTTCGGAATCGTCGCACACTGGATTAAAGTTTGTGCCAATTTAATTCTTACACAAATTTGATTTAATGGTATAATAATTTTTTATTCGCCATTACCTAAAAATAATTTATAATAAGATGCTAATCTTGCTTTCTATATGACCGGCTTTTTTTGCAAGTACAATGTACACACTACATACATCTCAACCAGTGGCGGCCGGTGGTCAAAGTACGTGGGGGTTCACCAGAGTCATTAGGTTAGACAATAAATTTAGGAAATTTAGGTACTTATAAAGAAGTTCTATTCTCCGTTCTGTTAAAACGGAAACATATACAACACAGTTTAAAATACAATTTAAACAATATATTTCAAAAAATACTTAAGGAACACTGAAATAACAACCAATGGAAGTTTCTCACCTGTACTTTTGTTCCAATTACGGGTCCTGTTTTCACAACTCTCATTCGAAAGCGAATTCCCAAAATTCATATTCGTACTTATTGCTTCGGAAATGTAAATGTCAAACGAAAATAAACCAGAGAAATGCAACAAAAAATGAAATGGTGGATGTAGTAGCCGGGGACCATAAACAAACCAAAGTGAACTTATGAATTATGATATCATATCGATATCACACAAAGATTCGGCTGACATTTTGGATCGGAGTTATGCCCGCCTGCTGACAACTAATCAGCTAATCAATCAGTATTATTATGGACATGCTTTGACTTGAAGAGAAGAACGCGCGGAACATTCGTTAAAAATAGTAGCTCTGCTGTTAAATTGAAGACAAAATGTGGACAAAAACATTACATATAAGCGTTATTGTTTAACACGCCACTGTACGAACCGCTCCTTTCGATGTGGGGGTAAAATTCAGAATGACGTTCACGCTTTGGTAAATTTTACGAAGAACCATAATATGTGCCCACGGTTTTGACTGTTCACGGGATTTGCTCACAAAGTAGTAAGATTCTGGAACGCAGTCGAAAACGAACTGCTATGAAGATAGGCGCAAGGGCCGGCTCTCGTCGCTCTGAAAGATAGCGCGCATAATAGGTACCTACCTACCTACTGTACGAGATCTTGAGTAAATATTATATTAATTTATAACCGAACCGCGTTTCGTATTATGGATCTTCAATTTCTGTGGGTTTTACGGCGCTCGGGAGCTCTCATGAACTAGCCGCCACTGATCTCAACGCTTGCCGGTTAGTTTTAATTGCATGAATTTTTTGTGACTTTACAAGAGAAAGCACCAATCCCCTGAACACGGAACTGCAAGATTACAATCGGCAGCTTGTACGCAACCTTTTGTTAGTCATTTCGGGGATGTTAGTTAATATTTAATTGACAAAGAGTGACTACGAAAATAAAAAGGCTTTTTTACTTGTGGTTGGGGAGGTAGTGAGAGCCTGTAACCTGTAATGTCTTCACTGATCTGGTTTTCCATGTCTGGCGTTGCTCATTCGTGCTTGAAAGCAGGAAGAAATATAGCTTAACAGTTTTTGTATGGTGGGACAAAGTAATATCCATTTAATTTAAATTAAATCTAATAATGTTATTAAGTTCTGCAAGTATTTGAGTTTACCTATGAAATGGTCTTATAAGCCGAAACAACTGTCGCAATAATAAACGTAAAATACTTGCGGAACTTTAATAACATTATTAGATTTTATCTAATTTAATTATTTTTAAATCAAATGGGATTCTACGAATTTAACACAAAAACAATTAATATATGTACAGTAATATCCGTTTTTTATTTTGTTTTAAAAAGTGATTTATATAAATTCAAATTTTTAAAATTATTTTGTGACCACGAGCAGCTACTGGAGTTCAACCTACGGTGTAGTAGTATAATTAAAAAAACGAGTGTGCTTTAAACCACACGACTGAAGTAAAACTTTACTAACTTATATCTCCCTCTCAACTTCCGTTCGCCTCGCCCAACCATGCGCCTCATCCGATCACACTTCTCATAACGCTCTCGTCACGCATTCACCAGCTTATTCCTCAAGTCAAGCGTGCATAAAGGCCCGAGCGTTCGCCTCGCCCGATCACACCTTTCGTAACGCTCTCGTCACGCATTCACCAACTTACTCCCCAAGTCAAGCGTGCGTAAAGAAGTTTTACTTCAAAAAAATACATTTCAATTTTCAATAAGATTCTTTGAACATTTCAAAGACCTAATCGGTGAATTATAAATGAGTGACCGTTGTCAAACTTAAAACAATCTCAACTATAAAGTACAAAATCTTATTTTGAAACTCTTGACAATTTTCTTCGGTGATTGCATAGCTATAATTTCTAGGTCAATGTAACTATTTTCAGCTATTATCTGTATATCTAGAGGTAAGGGAGCTTTTAAATATGCATTGAACTGTCAAAAAAAGATAAGGCATCCTATTTTCTGTATTTATTGTAATACTGTTTAAAAATAAAATAAATTATAGAATGAAATCCGATAGGAACTTGTAATACATCTATTACTACCCTGGAGTAACGCAAAAGGGATGCTCGACCACACACATTGAACTCGAAATTAAAAAACTATTAATTTGTGATTCACCCGAGACTTGAAGAAAGCGATAGCAAGTTCATAAAGGTTACAAACACTTGCAATCGATTCAGAGAAATTGGGCACAAAAAGAATGTCTCCCACCACTTTCACACAAAATGTTTGATTATAATATCATCACGTCATATAAATGTATTTATTTATTTGCATAATACTAGCTTTTTATATAACACTAGCTGGTAACCGGCATGCGTTGCAATGCCATTCAAAGAAATAAATTGATTCTCCCTGCATGTCCTTTCCCGTGCGTCCACGTTCCCTTTCAGCTTCCCCGCGTTCCCCCTCCCTCGTTTCTACCATCTCCGCGAACCCCACCTTCCCCCTGCCTTTCCTTCCTGCCGCTAAAATACATGAAATATACAAATTTCATAACGCCAGAACTTACTATTATATACAACATATGTTACTCCCTGATAATGTAGCTTTGTATTGGTGAAATAATTTTAAAAATCTTTTGTCGTGTAATTTTTCATCTCCTTCATACCAAATTCTGCACTTTTAATATGTAGGTATGCGCTTTTAGTAAAGATTAATGTATTTGTATTTGCACGGCTAGATATAAATTTAATAAAAAAATGGTTTGATCAAAATCTACTATCTCTAAATACAGAAAAAAACTTTTGTAATACCATTCACTCTGAATAAAAATGCTACCCATGAGAATCTAAACATATGTATACACTCATATAATTGTGATCCAAAGTCATTCTATGTAAACCTAACTGCTCTATACTCACTGTTAAAACAAATGTAAAATACCTCGGTGTAATTATAGATAGTAACATAAAATGGAAATTACAAATCAATACAACAGTAGAACGGTTAAGAAAATTAATTAACATTTTTATTAGAATACGTAACATATTAAATATCGGATTATTAAGAACCATCTATTTTTCCCTATTTCAATCAGTATTACAATATGGAATTTTAGAAATTATCCAAAGAATATTAATAAAAATAATTCTAAAAAGCCATACGATTACCCTACCATCAAATTATTTCAGGAATTTAAAGTCCTTTCACTTCATATTATTTATTAAAAAAATTACGCTTTTACAAATACACAAAGATTGTTTCAATAATGTGAACTCTTTTTTCGAACAGCAATAGAACAAATATCCTTGGTTCTCTGACTATACCGCGCTGTTACACCACCACAGCCCAACAATTCTACAAATATATTGGAGTTAAATGGTTTAACGAATTACCCTTGAAATTAAGATTGGAAACAAATTACAAAAAATTCAAAAATTCAATAAAAACTCTTTTTATATAACTTATCAACATAACAACTCAATTATAATATTAGTTATCCTTTTTCTCTTATATTTTTTATCTCCTCCTCTTCAATGTGTTGTTTTTCTTATCTATTATTCGTTTTATACATATATATAAAAAAAAATTAAATATACATATAAATATGATTTTTTCTTATTTTCTGTCAATTATCTATTTTTTGTTTTATATATTTAAAAAAATATTATTTTTCCTTAACTGAACTTTCCTTCCTTAAATTGTGGTTAACATGCGTTTATCCGCCTTTTTAACTCGAGCATTGCTCTTGAAAAGGGTGTAAAGCGTATTATTAAATGTATTTTAATAGAAAAACTTTATTTAATGTATATAAACATGTAATTGATACTATTATATTCAATAAAAAATAAATAAAAAAAATAGAATGGATAATCATAAACAGTGCAATAGATTAGTAGTTGTTAACATATTTAAAATACTTTTCAAGAAAGAAAAATATTATAGGTACCTACATCGTAGGAGGTAATACAGAAGTATTAATACAATTTGATACCTTTAGCCATCGAACCAACACTCTTTTGCACATTCAAAGTTAAACGATTTCGTCAAATAAATCAGCTCTACTACGTGAAAAAAAAGCCAGCAATTATATCACATTGAAATCAAGCCACACTATAGGAATACCTAATTTAATTTGGGATTCTTTCAATCGTGTGTGAATGAACTTAATTTGGAGACCGAACTGTGAAATTATACTCGGAAATATATTATTATAGGTTCTTACTCGTGACATATACATTGTTTTGATAGTAAAGTTATTATAAAACTCATTATATACTCTCAAAATTAATCCCAACAAACGGCAAACATGTCTAATAATACGTCTTATCATGTCGAATGATTAGATTTTCCGATTGATTCGACGGCCTCCGTGGTCGAGGGATAGGCAAGCAATCCGAAGGTCGTGGGTTCAAATACCAGCGTATCGTAAGTGATTTGTGTTATTTCACAATTAAATAATTAAGAATAATATTAGTCCAGTAAATGAATGCTCCAAAAGGAGGTGTAGAATGCGTGAGCAGGGACCTAAGCGATTCTTTCAGGACTTGTTTAGGGTGCTTAGGGTGTGAACATATTAAAAGTCCTGACGTCTAGGTGGAGAGCTAGGGGGGGGGGGGGGTGGGGGGAGGAGTAGGTCCCAATTTTTAGGTTTCCGCTTGTATCTCAAAAACGGTGCGTCGCAGAGGAAAATTTTTTGAGAATAAGTAAAAGCTTATAAAATTATCTACAGCTTTTATTATATATGTAATTTTCTAAATCCTAGCCGTTTTTGAATTACACGCTCCAGAAATGTAGATAATTTCGAAAAAAATCATTTTACCTCATATTTTTCATGAAACATTCCTTCATATCGTATAAAATATTCATCACACAAAGAAGTTTATTTGAAAGAAGTTGTAAAGAATTTAATTTCCTTTTAGAATATATATATATTTATAAATAAATCTCCAACCAGTAAATATTTACAGCAATTTTAAGTTTTTTCGTAAAATGTCGTCATTTTCAGAAAAAGCTGTTTTTATCTTATTGCTGACACACCGACGCGCAACAACGATTATGCGATGCTCTGTTCGCTTTTAGTCAGACGTATGGTCAGATATGACCATTGAAACCACATTGATGCGATCATTCAAAAGCGGAGGAGGATGTTTCGCACAATGTAGTCAGCAATTGGTTAGTTGGTATGAGCGCAACTCATGAGATCTGCACTTCCCCTGAAGAGTTTTGTGCAATCTTCTTCACGTCAAGTGAACAGCACAAGGACCTCGGACAAACCCACCGAAGTAGAGATACAGCAAACATTTCCAAACTCGGTCAGTGGTTTGATGCACATCCTCCCTTCCCACAAACCAGTGAAATAATGTCAATTCCTAATGTCTTCTGTCAGCTCGTCGATTAAAATTTACGATAAAAAAGGTTGCAGTTGACCCAACATTGCTGTTTCAGCGGATAAGCAAACGATCAAGCAAACTGGTAAGCAGACGATCAGATGAGGATTTGATTAAATTCTTTGAGTATAAGTTGGCCACATTTCTCTTGGCACTGTTCAATGAAAGTGGGATGCGAAAGACCACTAAATCTGTCCTGTACAGCTTATTCGAACCTACTAAAAAACTGATCTACTGTCTCAGATGAACATAGTTGTGGACGGAGGATTTCTACTACACAGAGTAATTTGGCAAAAAGATGCCTCCGTTGCCACAATTTGTGATTGTTACATCATGATGGGTATTCAAACCCAGCCAACAGTACGAAATCACAAGAACAGATACGAAGAGACAGACTGAGAAGATTAGCTGACATCAATTTGACTTAGAACACCTGTTAAACAGGGAGATTTTTTATCCAATCCTACCAACAAAATTAACTTCATCTCCTACAGACAAAGCTTCGGGAGAATGGGACACAGACTCTTCACGCCACCGATGATGCCGATGTCCTTGTCGTTAAGACTGCTGTGGAACAATCCTCTCACAATTCTGTGACTGTCGTTGGTGAAGATGTGAACTCACTGTCCTATTGTTGCTTCCACCCTCCCATCCAAGATATTCTGCCATGTTTGATAATCAGATCTGAATAGCCAGCTACTTCCCCGCATTCCTCTTCCCCATCTACTTCCCCTCCTCATTACATTCAGACTCACAAAATGCCCCTACTGGGGATGCTATAGCCTCACTGGCTCCAGGCGGGAAAAGTTGGGACTTACGTGGGGTATTCACATAAAAATATATATTCTTAGATTAATAAAAAAAATACATTAAAAATAATGAACCTGGAAGCGTATTCAGTAAAATACCAACATAGACCTACCTATTTAAATGAGGTGATTTCTCACACAAACGGCGCTCTACAAATCATGCAATTATTGAAGTGAAAACTTCTTTAGCAAATTTGAAAGATTTGAAACTCGATGAAATGTAAAACAGCGACACAAAAAAGAGACAAACACACACATCTACAGGATTTAGCCTGCGAGAGAATGTGTTAGTATAATCGGACTTCTCTTTGAGCGGTGCTTCGTGGCCTCCCCACTCTTGTCTACTTTAGTTTTCCGAAATTTCCACTTCTACCGCGTGTGAATTGACCACTCTGATTTTATTATTAGTATTATAGATACCAAAGAAATAACGTTTCAAACGTGTGAACGTAATAACGGGCTGGTGAACAATCTATAATTCCAATATTAGTTTAACTCCGTGACGCTACCATAGTTAGAAATGACGTATTGAATATGAAATGTGACTATCATCCTACAACAAAGACCATTTTGTATAAGCGAATAAACCAGATCATCTCATTTTGATCCAACAAGGTTCTGAATGGACCGTTAAACCTTGTTACATGGGCCATAATTAATTGATTAGAATATTGAGCAGGATTTTTATAAAACCTACCTACACTAAGGACGGGTTGTTTAACAGAATTTGAATAAATAATTCATCAAATTTCAGAGTTAAAAATCAAGACTTATCAAAATCATATTCATGTTCTGTTTTTCGTTTCATTCAATATGAACAATTAAAACATAAAATTTCGAAGTGAAAATTTAAGTTCTGTGAAAGTTCTGCATTTTTTTCATCATGGTCGAGGGTCGACGGCCTCCGTGGTCGTGGGGTAAGGCCCTCGTCTAGCAATCCGAAGGTCGCGGGTTCAAATCCCGACGTGTGCAAATAAATTTTATTTGATTAATTTGTGTAATTTCACCATTTTTATGTTAAAATAATATACATGGCATAATCGCGGCAAGTTCCAGAGTGTAAGATAACCTCAGTATTACCCTGGTGTAAGGCCACCATTCAGAAATGAAAAGTTGCTTGAAATGGCTTTAGCCGTGTTTATACCCGTTGATACGAAATAATATTTCGTATAACGAGTGACCAAATCTGAATAGCCAGGTGCTTCCTCACCTTCCTCTTTCCCACCTCCTTCCCATCCCCGGTACCTTCAGGCGCACAACATTCCCCAATTAGGGATGCTGCTCCATAATGGGGCAGTTAGGATTCTTGTAAGGTATTGACATAAAAATATATATATTTTGAAATGAATAGGACTTACCAGAACTTGAATATTATTTTTGAAATCTGATGAATTGTTCAAACTGTACGAAACAACCTATATTTTTCAATAGTTTTCTGAACTTATGTATAATTTTTTTATGATAATTAATTAGCTAACTACATGCAAAATATACATTTCAATTAAACGGCCATCATGGTAGAGTGCTCTTGGCTCTGAACCCATAAGTCGAGATTTCAAGTCCCGGTGTGGTAAAAATAAGAATCATCACCGTACTGGAAGATACTGGCAGTATCGCCCTATTGAAAGACCGTTCATTATAGAAACGTTACTAATAATAATAAAGGTATAAACCAGGTTCTTCCCAAATAAGGTCTTCACATTTTTATTCTCTTTTCCCGCTTACATCATTGAGCAAATTTGAGATTCCAAAAGTTCCACTGACCATATTATAAATGTTACAAGGGTCAAGACTAACCTGATGATAGTCATCCTCTGATGGGAGATGGCAGGACCTCAGTTTCAACAACTTCTCGCCACATATTTCAAACAATTTCAGCTATTTGTCTTATGTAAAAAGGATTAAGTAGTGTGTTATTTCCTGTTCAAATAGATAGCCGGACCCAAAAGAAACACATTATTGGCGCAACAATTAAAATGGTGAAAAAAAAACTTGATCCGGCATAATTATGATCCCTCGGCAGATAATGTCAAATATGGCCCGCGACCCGTCACTAACTTGGATAATAATGGACGGCCGGCGTGAGCAGTCTGGCCACAAATAAGAAACGCTTTATCCGCTCTGGCTCGGTGACCACTCCTAAGATGATTTCAAGAGTGGTAGATAATCTCAGTGTTTAGAACAGAAACGTTGCCTAAAATGGTTCCATTTCTGTTGGCCGGATGTGAACAGCCAGTTACTTCCCAACCTTCATTTTCCTTATCTCCTTACCATCCCCACTCCCTTCAGCCTCTCTGGTTCCGGACAGTTGGGAATTTTGTGCAATATTCATATATATGTATAAAAATTTCTTTTTTTGTTCCATATTATTTCCTATATCATTCATCCGACTGCGATGAAACCTTGGTGATTAGTAGTGCGCACGCCGCGAAGTTTTCCATATGTAATGGTGAGCTCTGGCGTTATGAAATGGTTTCATGGCGTTATCAAACATTCATACAGAACTTATTGCAATAATAACAAACTCAAATTTATTCCCAACAAACTGCTTTGTAATAATGTTTTTTATTTTTTTTTTTATTTAAAATTTCATCACATTTTCACAGTAGCTATAGTGAATTTTTTCAATAATCAATTTTAATATCTTACATTTAGTCACAAATAATTGCCAAATATAGTTCTAAAATCAGGAAAAAATTTGCATCTCTCATGACCTTCAATAGTTCGTAATTAAAAAACACTAGAGTGTGCAATTCACACATTCAAACCTTCGGAAAACTAAAGTTGATAAGAGACTACAAAGCACCGTACAAAGAGGAGACCGATAGGCTACGAAGCACCGCACAAAGAGGATACCAATATTATACTATCTCATTCTCTAGCAGGCTGAATCCTAAGATTTATGTTTGTCTCTTTTTATTATCGCAATTTTTCGTTTCATTCAGTTTCAAATCACAACGGTGCTAAATAAGCTTTCACTACAAAAATATATCTTTCTCCAGCCTAGATACAATGCTATATCTCTTGATTAAAAATATAATTTAGCTTATCTACGAATTTCCGTAATATTCAAAACATTATTTTTTATTTCTTTAAATTTTGTAAATTTTTTTTTTTTTTTTTTTTTTTTTTTACTTTATTTATTCCCATTTCTTTGTACATATAATTTATAATAGCAAATATTATATGTATAATAACACAATATATAATAACAATTATGAAGAAGAAATGAAAACCCACTAAGGCACTGCCTGAGTGTGGGTAATATTAAAACAAAATACTACATTTCTAAGTACCCAAAGTATAAATTAGACTTAAAAAAACACATTAAATATAAAGATAGTATAAAAAATAAGTATTACATAGGTAGAATAAGTGAAAAGGGTTTTTTTCAGCTATTATAAAAATAAAATAAAAATATGGAGAAAAACATACAATTTTTTTTTTTTTTTTTTTAGTAATTATAAAATAAAAATAATAAAATAAACAGAAAACTTATTGTACTACAGTTAAGAAGTTACAGCAAATGAGTTGTAGAAGGATGGATAAATTTATAGAAAAAGCGTTTCAATATCTACATTATTCAACCATAATTTTACCTCTTTTACATATTTTATCATTTTATTTATCATTTGAGTTTGTAGTGGTAGAAGGTTAAATGTACGAGGACCAATGAAACTGCTATGTGTCTGCAATAATTTAGTATTGGTTTGTGGAGTATAAAATATATTATTTATTCTTTTGCTCATTCTGTTTTCATTTATTTCGAAATTATTTTTGTTTTTAAACACATATTTCAAAGTTTGTAATATAAATAATTGACGTATATTAAATATTTTACTTTCTTTGTATAATAATTTGGTCGAGAATGTTTTATTTTTGTTATATATGACTTTAATTATGCGTTTTTGAATTATTTGTAGAGGCTTCATAAATGTATCAAGTGCACCACCCCATCCTATAATGCCATAAGTGATTGATGATTGCACCAGGGAAAAGTAGATCATTTTCAATTTTTCAATGTTTAGTACTTCCTTAAGTCTATAAAATATGTAGGTCAGATATCTTAATTTAGAAGTGATTTGATTAATATGTGATTTCCAATTAAGATTTATATCTATTGATACTCCTAAATATTTTATATTTTCGACATCAGTGAGTTCGTTGCACATGAAGCACATTTCTTGATTGCAACTACTATTATGGATTCTAATTTTAAGGTTGTCTTTAGGTTTATTTTTAATGGTTTTATAAAAAGGTAAGTAAAATGTTTTGCTATAGTTTAAAACGAGTTTGTTGTATTTTAGCCACGTTGAAACCAATGAAATACAATCAGTTGCTTTCGAAAAAGTTTCTTTCCAATGATTACCATCCACTATTATTGCCGTGTCGTCTGCGTAAGAAACAATTTTACCAGGGATTACAAAATTACATAAATCATTAATATACATTAAGAATAAAATCGGGCCAAGCACAGTTCCCTGTGGAACCCCATTTTTTATCTTTGACTCTGAACTGTAATTATTCCCAATTTTTGTTTTTTGTGTTCTGTCTGTAAGATAGTTAGAGAGTAGTTTTAGTGTGTCTTTTTTGAAACCAAGTTGATTTATTTTTGTAATGAGTAAATTATGATTTACGGTGTCGAAAGCTTTTCTTAAATCTAGGAATATGGCAAGACATTTCTTTTTTTTATCGATAGATGAGTATATCTTTTTTGTAAGTTCATATATCGCATCCTCGGTGCTTAGGTCTTTACGAAAGCCGTATTGGTTTTTCGATAGAATTTTATATTTTTCTAAGTGTTCAATGACTCTAAACTTGATGCATTTTTCGAATATTTTCGAGAGGTTTGAAACAAGAGATATTGGTCTATAATTGTCTAATTTATTCGTATCTCCAGATTTATGAATAGGTATTATAGTGGAGATTTTAAATTGCTCTGGAAAATGACCATTTTTGAGGCATAAATTAAAAATATGTTGCAATGGAGTTAGGACATGTTGTTTTATTTTTTTTAACATATCACAAGATAATCCATCATGTCCCTTAGAGTTGGATGGTTTTAGGTTATCAATATATTTTTCAATTTCATTAAAAGTAACAGGAGAAAAATATTCAATGGAGTTAATTGAATCATTATTTGAATCTAATTGAGGAGATGTCTCCATATAAGCATCATTAACATTAATGCCGGATGATTCAAGTACTACGTCTACTACATTTGTAAAATAGTTATTAAAGCTTTCTGCAATGGTCGATTTGTTAGTTATTATTTCATTATTTATTATAACCTCATTTACAATATTTGAAGACATACTTTTTTTGTTGGCAATTTCATTTATAATATTCCAAGTTTTTTTAGTATTATTTTTAGCATTTTCAATTTGTATACTATAGTATTTCTTTTTGCACCATTTATGGTATTTATTTACTTTGTGGCACCATTTTATGGTACAGTGTTCTTATAAATTCATTAACTCGTTCTCTGAAGTGATTATGTAATTGACCCGCGACGTGGAAAGCGATATTTTTTCTATCGTGCGGTACTTACTTGAAAAAAAATCGCCATACTTCGCTTTCTTCGCGCACCGGTTCTTGTAGGCCGCGGGCGTTTCGTATCAACGGCGGTTTCCTGCTTCGGATCTTGTGGAAGTGTTTGCACTAGACAATCAGCTCTATCAAAATCAAAGGGGCCATTAATTTGACATCCCACGACACCAATCAAGCGCCTGATTCTTTATTTCTAATGAAATTACCGCTAAGGAGATCAATTAGCTCAGAAAGGAGCAAATTATTTGTTGATGGTGCGAAGTCTTCTAATAATCATCATTAATCTGAAAAGAACCTTTATATAGTCGTTGATATTCTAATATCAATGCTTTATTATCCTACCAACAAGACTAATTGAATGTTGTCCTAATCGAAATATTTAACTTAATTTTCTAACTGTCATTTTATATCTAAATTCATTTCGATTCCTTTCCACCTATGGACTCTTTTACTCTCAGTTTAACGTCCGTGTCACATTTTATCTTCATTTTTTTACAGCGTAATTGTCTTTGTACTATTTTTTCTTTGCTTTCATGAGGAGAAAAAGTGTCAAGTCATGAAACCTAACCTGTCATTTTATATTTAAATTCATCTTGATTCATTTCCGTCCATGAACTCTTTTACTTTCAATTTAATGTCTGTGTCACATTTTATCTTTATTTTTATGCAACAAAATTATCTTTTTTATAATTTTGTCTATGCTTTCACTAGGAGCAAAAGGGTCATGTCATGAAACCAATGTTATCAATTCATTGCGAAAATTCAATAATTTCATTTCTAATGTATGAATGTGTGAGAAATGTGGAAATCCGCAAAGAATGCTAGGCTGATGTAAGTGTAATGAGTAAGATCAAGAAAGGAGCGCTCCGATGGTTTGGGCATGTAGAGCGAATGAACGAGGAAAGGAGTGTGAGGAGAATATATGACGCAGATGTGAATGAATCAGACCAAGTGAATCAGATACTTTAGTCGGGCCATGTCAAGAGTCAGAATAATAGAAGAGCATGTATGAGACGATGTATAAATGTGAACGAAGCAAGAAGTGTGTGCCAAGACCGAGTTGTTTGGCGGTCCGTCCTCTCTGCCTACCCCTGCGGAGAAACGGCGTGATGGTTAGTTAGTTAGTTAGTCATTTCTAAAAGCCTTACAACCAGCATCTTAAATCAACTCATCTTTATTTCAAGTTTATCTGAACTATTTATATGCAATTAACTAATTAATAGTAATTTAACACAAGTGTTTCACTCAGAGAAAACTCAATCATTATTGTGCGATCAACCTCCTCGTTTTGGAAAACGAAAGAAGTTATTCATACAAGGAACTCGATTTACGGCCAACTCTAAACCTCCAGAGATCTTCAAGGGACCGTACATTGCGTACATGCATTGACGTAGGGTATACTTGGTCGAAGCGTAGGTACATGCGATTTGATACATTTAATTTAATTTTGCTGATTAACTATTTACTATATATTTTCAAACGCTAAATTTTTAAGAAATTTTTATTAGGTAAATAAGGAATCAAAATAACTTACACGGCGTTTCAAGTTTCAAGGCGTTTTTTCGCCTTAATCTCTACAAGGAATTTCCAACGGGAAATAGGTGCTTACCTATTAAAACACTAACACCTTTGTTTACAAGGTATATTCATTGATAGCGCTTCTATTGTGATTTTTTCACAAGAATCATCATCATAATCATCATCATCATCATCTTCTTCCCCTTATCCTATTCGGGTCGGGGACCCATTGCATCGACAAGGCTCCTCCGTACGTCCCTGTCTTGTGCCGATTGTTCGGCCTCCGTCCACGGCAGTCCCATCATCTCCTCACACAGTTTTTGGAGTTGCCTCGCCCAACTGTATCTGGGGTCTCTGTCAAAAATCATCTATTAAAATATAATCCACCTATAATTATTGTCACTTAGTACTTTTTTTTTTTAGAAACATTGGTAAAATAGAATAATAGATGAGTAATCGGTTGCTTATTCTTCTTCTTGGGTTTTTTTTGCTTAGGAATTTTGATTGGTGAAATCGGGCGTAAGTGTTTTTTTAGCTTCCGTTTACATTTTAATTTCTGAAAAAAATGTAAACCCATTACCAACCAACAAACAACCAATTACTCAATTATCAATACGAATTACACTATTCTATGATGGTAGCACTTATTTCAATGGAAAGGAACCATTCTTCTGCTCATTAATATTTTTTTGAGATTTAGCAAATTAAATAGTGAAGCTGTACGAATTTAGAAAATCTAAGAAATGTTTATTCATGTACGTAATTGTTTTTGGGTTTTTTCTTTATCCTTCTGAAATTAACGATTCGGATAGCCTTGCAGGATAATCATCAAATCATAAGGGTAGTTGTCATACGTATCTAAAAAGGGCTCTGAACCCTGAAAAATTAAATACAACAACAATGGAATTTAATATTTTTTTGAAGTCAGTACGCAGTTATACACACGATACGTTTTATACGAACTCAGATTTAAGCCCCCGAATATTTACCAATTTACAACAGTTTTCAACTTCCTAAAAAAATATGTGTTATTTTTTTAAATAATATCTGTACATTTGTAGAGCCGAAATGGTAATTATATGAAATTCCCTTGATAGAAAAAAATCGCAAGTATGCTCCAAAAAAGAATAAAAACAAATTTTGTTCTATTATTTAACACGTTATATTTATGAAAAAAAAATCACAGCATTTGTGGACAGATTTTTGCTCTATTTAAAATGAATCGTGTTTAATAAATATTTTCACTATTTTCTCGCACTCCCTCTTACATCCGTATTAAAATATCTCCCTTTCTTCTTCTTTTTGATCTCTGACTAACAGGCTTCAAGAAAGTATACAAATTTTTTAGTTGGGCGTAAAAAAAACTTTATTTCTCAGATTATAATGAAAATCACACCTCAAAATTTCAGTGACCAGACAACTCAAGAATATGCAACTTCATCACTCCTTTGAAAAGTCATTAAAAGTGGTGAAAAAAAACTTGGCTAAATAGGTCACATTATCACTTTTAACTACTTTTCAAAGGAGTGTTTAAATACCTTTACTTTGTTGAGTTGTCATGTAACCAACATTTCGCGGTATAAGCGTGTATAATGTTATATCGTAAAACGATAAAATCGTAACATTATTGCACTGATGTATAAAGACATCTCTTTCATATGATCAAGCGAATGATTTTAATGGAAGAGTATGAGAAATCCATAAAGTAAAAAAGGTTAGGTTTCCAGGAAAATATAACAAAATAATTCATTAATATTATGAAAAAACGCCTAAAAAATCATTGTCCTTAAAAATATTTTCTTCGAATCCAAAAATTCCTCAGATGGAAAATAATTGGCTCCTCACGTCGGTCCGGAATTAATTCACCATTAATTAGCCAGAATCATAATATGAGTCTGAATGATTCATCTGACCGGGTCGACCTGGCCGAAGTCGTCAGACATTCAAATTGGATAATTGCTTATTAATTCGACCTTGATTCGGTACAGCATATGATGTGCATGACCTAGGCTGTCTACAATAATAGTCTGGTCGTATGTCCGACGCACGCAGAGTTCACAAGATAGTATGCATTCTACATTCCGTCAGACGAAGTGTCTACGGTGCACAACTAAATATTATATTTATCCATTTATTTTAGAATTTACGTTAAGGCCTTTTACATCATAGTGAGCATAATAAAAACAATATCCAATTTTGAACATTAAGCCGCCGCTACCCAAATTTCTACCGATTTCTTACATATCCCCCTTAAACATTTGATGTTTTTAAGCTCTTAAAAAAATATATGTTATTTTTTAAGCTAATATCTACACAATTTCCTCGAAAGAAAAAAATCGCGAAGTATGCTCCGAAAATTATTATTTTCAAGTCTATTTCAGTTATTTTACAAGTTATATGTATGAAAAAGTGTTTCTATAAAAGGTATTTTAGACAGTTTCCAAGAGATTTTAGCCCTATCTTAAACGAGTCGTGTTTTAAGATTTCACGGCCAAAAGCATTTTCGTTATTTGTTTTGGGGTGTTATGCCTTGTTGCGCTACCTCCTTCTTTACACATCTACCGGATCTGCCGCATCTGCCCTGATGATGGACACTGCAACGATGTCCGAAACGTTGGCTAAAGAAGGAGGTAGCGCAACACGTCATAACACCCCAAAAGCAAATAACGAAAAAAAAAGAGTCGTGTTTTATTTAACATTTTCAAAATTTTCGCTTTAATTTTACCGTTTTAAATAATAGCGCACTTTTTCCAACATTCGTTATTACAAATCACTCCTTCTTCTTCTATTTGAGCGGGAATACGGCGCCTTAATGAAATATTTCATTTAACTCTAAATGAAATACGAAACGGAAAAAGCCACAGAGCTCCAAGCAACCAGGCTCCCTAGTATGGTGGATCGATGTACGAGTAGTTTTTATCGAAAATGTCGGTAATTTGTCATCGCTCCAAAACACGACTGCAGACCGCTAAAGCCATTTATTAATTTCTGTACAAACTCAGGGACGGTAAGGTTTGGTTAATTATTTCCATTAAATTTGCAATCGTTTTCTGTTTGGAATTTAGAGGTCAACGCCACTATTTTTATTCCTATCATGAGGTATGGGAGTTTCTAAATATCCATAAAATGAGAAAAAATAAGAAACGTCTTTAAATTTTGTTCCATATTATTCAACTGTCCAATAAGAAACGCTAAAACTGAAACAATTGTCTCTATTAGGTTTTGAAATGACTGTATGAAAAATCTACCACTTTAAAAAAAACGCCATTCCTGACATCTGTAAATACCAATTTTCCTGTAATTGTGTGCCTAATTATAATTAAAAAGTCTTACGATAATTGGAGATATTTTGTATAATTTAATTACCATTTTAAGTTACTTTATGGCTTTACATCATCATTTAGTTGGGTGATATTTCTTGTTACTATAGTTGAGCTGTGAAGATTATCCAAGTATATATTATCATTATTTTAATAGTAGTAAAAAAGTAAATAAAGCGGTTAAATACATTTTATCATTGAAATCAAATATCTTCCATTCGATTGCGTTACAAAATATTGATTCAACTAAAAGAACGTGTTGGTTTTATCAGTTAACAATCAAAGTTTGTTAAGCGGAAAAGGGAAAAGCCTTTTCCTTGAAGGTACCTATCGATTATGTATACCGAAATAAATATTTACTTTTCAGTATCTTCAAAGATATAAGTTGAGTTTATTTAATCTTGTTATTGCAAACCACCAAGAAACATTGATTTTTTACGCCTTAAAAATACATTGAAGATTTTATTGTAAAAGATTGTAATTTTATTTAAGTCGTATATAAACACTGGATGTCACGTACACCATTTTTACATATGCTTGTAAATATCGCAACAACAATATCAACTATTCGGAGTCAATGGAACTATGGTATCCCCAATTGGTGTATGTTGTCCTTAAACGGGGAATAGGGATGGGAAGTAAATAGGTAAGGTTAAGTTTGTGAAGTACCTGACTCTTGGCAGATTTGGTCACCAGATGAGACTAAGGCCCATTGTCCACGTAACCGCACGTCATACGCACGCTTTCGGCAATTGACGATTGCAAGACGAATGCTTGCATCTTGCGTAGAAACAATGAAATCTATTTTTAAAAAACGCACTGCTTTTGAACGGTGGTCTTTTACCAGAGCGACACAGAGCATCAACCAATATGGTTATCAACATCATCATCGTTTCATCATTATGCTCTGTCAATTATTCGCTACTATTTGAAGTTTCGGCGTTGTCGGGACTTTACGGAGAGTTTTTCGAAATCTCCGACTTCTTCTACCATTACTACTCTCTAAACAAGCCTGGCACTATAATAAGAACAAACCATAGCCATGCCAAAGGTTAGCCCAAGTGATTCGCTACGTTTGGTCACTTAGCAGGGATGCCAAGGGGTGAGGTTTGTCTAGGTCTTGGGGGAGAATGCGTTTGCCCACCTACTGCGTGGCGGGTCGGATCGGGAGAGGCTGGTCACGGAGACCTCTCTAGACGGTCTCTCTCGAGCCTTACACCGCAGTGGGAGGGATGGATTCATACGCCCGTCACTCCTGGACAAATGACTCCCAGATTCCTAGCCCCTTACCACTCATATTTTTTTCCTTACCAAAACTTCCGCTCCTTCCTTTCACAAAACAAAAAAAAATCTTCTAACACACCAAACTCATTTTGTGGCACCATTTTAATTCAAATTATTAAAATACTTACCACTTCTATTGTTTACAAAAACCAACACGATTCGTGGGCAAAGCTCACTTCTTCAGGGTTTTTATTGAGTATCAATAAAACCCTGAAGAAGTGAGCTTTGCTCATGAAGCATGGTGGTTTTTGTAAACAATAAAAGTGGTAAAAACTAAGGGAACGTACCCATACTACGTGACACACTTTTTGCAAATTTTTACCCCCCCCCCCCCCCCTTGGTGACCACGTGTAGTATATTCCCAGACCCCCCCCCCTACAGTTTTCAAGTAGTATTTCATAAATATGGTTTCGAATCATTTTTTGATAACAAAATATAAAAAATGCATTATTTGGCTTATATTTGTCTTTATTAATACGGCGCTTGCTGCGTGACAGCAAGAGTGCACGCATTACAAGTGGAAAAAATATTATCAAGATAAAACTTATGTCAAAATATATTGAAACCGAAACGTAATTTATGGAAACGAAAGTCTAGTTATTTTTATAAACATTTTTCATCTCAATCATCTTCAACAAACACGTTCCCTGAACTTTTTCACTTATTTGAATGTACGGGGGTGGGTTTTTAAGTTTGCGGATTGGGTAAGGAGTGGAAATAAAAACCAAAATTATTTTTCCTTTTCAACATATTCACCTACTACCCTAATACATTTTTCCGATCTTTAAATTCGACGATAGCTCAAAGACTAATGACCTAATTACGATAAAACACGGTGTTTATCCTAAAAATGAGTTGTTTAAATAGTACCTAATTCAGCGGTACCCCCATTAATCACTTACCTTCCCATTCCGCGAACTTAAAAACCTCCCCTCGTAGCTCGAAAAAAAACGCGAGATTTTCTAGATTGACTACGTGATAAAAACCTAAGCCCCCCCCCCCCCCCGTTGTGACCAAGCGTGGTATTTTGATGACCCCCCCCCCCCTGAACAGGTCACGTAGTATGGGTACGTTCCCTAAGCAAAAAAAATATGTTTTCTGCGTTACTAGTAGGAAATTTCAAAATGTCTTCTAATGCTATGCTTACCGATGCATTTTATAGCATATTTAATATGTTAACAACAGACAGGTGTAAATATTATTTGATTTATGGTGAGCATTCAAATATTGCTTTCCTCATTAACTCAAAACTTTTTGGAGATGTCTAATCAACTAAACGATCGATATGACCAAATAAAACTAACAACTTTTCTGACGGTAAAAATTGACGGTTATCAATTTTTTTCTGAAATATCTTTGAGACTTCCTTCGTTTCCAAAAAGACCCTCTACACAGCATCCGGCCCTGAGGGATTTTTTTCCTCAGGGTCTCCTGTTTGGAAATACTGATTAAAAAAAAAAAATTTTGTGAAATTCCATTAGTTCCAAGTTCCAAGTAGTTTTTATGTCCATGGGCACACACATACTTTGAACAAAGCCTTTTATTAATACAGAAGAAAGATAGAAGATTATTTTTAGTCTCTCCACTGGTTGTGATATGATGAATAAACAATATATTATACATATTTTCATAAGGCCGTTTTGTGGCAGTATACTATCCCCAATTTAATTCCAATAACTTAATTAATTTATATTGTAGATACACTTGGAAAATATATTCATGGGTGACCTTCGTACTTGAAATTACTCCCAGAGTGGTATTTGTGTAGTATTAACAACATAACTTACTGGAATTAATATTAATATTAATCTAACTTGCCATCAAGTCGATCTGGCGGGTTTTGGAGAGGATTTGGACCCTCCAGGGGGCATTCAATGACAAGATGTGCCCAGCGATTGTAGATTATTAAATTAATATCTATTATATGAGTCTATTCGAAGATTGGCTGTAATAAATAATTTTGAATATTTTACATGGTAACACTTACAGCCTTACTAAAAAACCCAGTGAAAATTTTATTCAATTGACAAACGGCCGCGGATGTGGAAAAATTACTAATTAAAAAATTGTTCATGGAAAAAAATACACATGTTTTACACGGCCTGAGAAGGTAGTTTATCTCGGTTTTATTAATGATGTCTGAACGAAATTTGGAATTTTTCCAAAGTATTTTGAATGTTCTATATATTTCTTATTTTTGAAGGTGTCGTAAAAAAAATACCAATTATGAAAACTAGATAAAATTACCTTTTAGATTTGTGTATTTGAAATACACTTTGGTATTCAAAAACTGCCATATTTTAAGATTCAAACTCGGAATAAAATGAAAAAAATTTCTTACCAAAATATTTTTGACTAAAATGTAGAGAAATTTAAAAAAAATCAAAATTTCAAAAACACAGTCCTTTTATGTAATAAATTTGGAAGGAAACTATCACCTCACTTTTTCCTCATGCATACAATAAAAAAGTAATAAAAAATTTGTAAGTTTTTTTTATTGCCAAAAAAATAACTTAGAAATAATACCGATATTTAAAACAGATCTCTTGTATCTCTAAAGACGTTAATTTATTTGATACGTTTACGAACAAATGTATTAGATATTAATATTATAAAAAATTATCACTTTTAAGGAATTCTCTTAAAATAAAGATCTTAAAATGTAAATTTTATCATTTAAGTAACCCATAAAACAATATTCTGACAGTTCAACTTTGAAAGTACGGCGTTTGTACAATAACTTGATTAAACTGATGTACACCACACAAATAACATGGTAAATATATCAATTATGTGAATAGAATTGTAAATTCGTCACTACAATAGAAATTATTAAGTAAAATCACAACATTTAGGTATTAACAAAATTTTCGACATCCCGCTATAAACACACCAAGCTATTTTTTCATAGCGGGCTGTTGAGAACTAATGCACAGGCGCGCCAATAATGCCCCTTGCGGAGAAGAATTACAACAACATTTTTTCGTAGTAAATTAAAACCATATACAACGTTGTCAGATCTTCAATGCATTTTAATAGCGTGACCACGTAAGAAAGGTTATTGGTAATAAAACGTGTTTTAGTGTACACGGGGTTTATTTATGTTATTGCAATAACATAGGTTATCGGCAGTGAAAAGTTTTTTTTTGTAAGGCTGTAGATTCTAAGTGATTACATGTAAAATATTCAAAATTATTTATTACAGCACAATCTTCGATTAGGAATTCCTACATCAATATCAGCCGTGTAATAAAAATACCGAAAAATCAGATTCTCAAGACAATCCTCACAAGGGCGACCATGTCCATACAGTGTAAAGAGTCTCGAAGAGGTCAGGTCTGGATTATATGAAGGAGGAAAACAGATTCCGATGCTTTTAAGTACTATGTAACTTTTCAATTCGGGAGGGGAAATGGGTACCGCCGCCCCGAGAACCTTTTTTTTATAACCAACACCTCTGATATAGGTCAACCCAAGTGGTTTGCCACGTTTGGTGATTTAGCAGGGGTTTCCGGGTTCATGGGGTGAGGTTTGTCAAGGTCTTGGAGGAGGATGATCAGGAACCCCTGAATCTCAGATTCCTACCCACCCCTTAAACCCTTTTCCTTCCCAGAACTCTCCTCTCCTTCTTTTCATTAAAAAACCTTCCACACAGCAATCCCAAAGATGACACAGGGCCTGAGGTAAATTATTTTCCTCGGGGTCTTCTGTGTGGAGCTCGTGTAAAAAATGTATTTAGTTTAAATATTTAAAAAAAAGCAACTATAGTGAGTATCGGTTGCATGACAGTTGATCCTCGATAGTTGCCCCCCGGCATACTTATTTATATACAGTCGGTTTTGAGAAAATACGGAATACCTACTTTCACCATTAATACCTAAACATAAATAAGTATCCCCGAAGGGGTGTGCAGAGAGGATGTGCCGCCGAATAACAAGCTATAAAACATATTTTCATTAAAAAGCACCAAAGAAAACACTTATTGTCTATAAATATATGGTTTATACCAGGGATGTCCAACCGGTCGATCGCGGCCATTATATTAGTAGAGTCGATCGCGGGCACGGGTCCGGCCAAGAACTCGAACCCAATAGAACCCGCACCCGCACAAGAACTCGGGCGCTTAGCCGGACAAGAACCCGCATATGAGCTGCGCGTGTCATCTTGTGTGATTTTCAAATGCCGATCCATCATGTTATTGGACGTAATAACAAATTTTCTTGAAGAGAGGGGTGACGATTGTCAGCAAATGTGTGATTTAGCCTTTTTAGCAGATTTTACCGGAAAACTAAGCACATTAAATCTGGAATTACAAGGCAAGAATAAATCATTAACATAAATTATGAATACCAAAGTCAAACAGCGTCTATGAGAGTCGACATCGAAAAGTAAAAATTTCAACAATTTGTAGAAAAATATGTAATAAAATATTACCTACAATTTCATTCCTGATAAGTACACAGCAGAAATTAAGGCAGTGGTATCATAATTCGAAAATCGCTTTAGTGAATTGAGAAAACTGAGAAGTTGATGGAATTCACCAATTATCCGTTTAATAATTCCATCGATCATTTGTATGAAATGGCTAAAAAATTTTGAAGATACTTTTCAAACGGACCACTTGATATCCAGTGGCGTAGCGTGGGTGTCAGCCGCCCGGGGCGGAGGTAAATTTCGCCGCCCCCCTATTTAGGTTCTTCAACAGCAGATTTTCAAGCGCCGGGGGGGGGGGGGCGGGAGGTAGAAATCCTTTTTTTATTACGACCTCATTTTATGTCGTTTTTTATTTATTTCACATCACCAGTATTCTTCCAATAAAAGTCATGTTATAAATTCTACCACAAATTTATAACTGCTCTCGGAAATCGAGAATGGTATCCATGTAATAGGATTTCGCATCTCAAATTTTTACACTCTGTTTAGAATACAAGGCAGGTTATAATTTAAGATTGATTCTGCGTAAAAGTCCCAAAATAATACACACGGAACACTCAATTTCACAGAATTTTGCAGCATATAGCATGCACCTCAATTGTACAGCTTCACTCTGTACACGATAATTAAGTTAAATCTGCAATATGTTATTTCATTTATCGTTATATTCTGAACACAAAACTGGTTTAAATTAAATCTGTATGGGGTGAAATGTATATGCTGCCAGAATAAATAAAACGCATTTTCATCTGAGTGTTGTTTTAATTCGCCGCATACAGATTTAACTTAAACCAGTTTTGTGTTGAGAATGTGAAATTCCAGTAATGGATTCATCAGTTGACACATTTTAAAATAAGTTTTTAGTTAGTTGAAAACTATGTATGTGCTGCCAGAATCAAATAAAATCCATTTTCATGTTTTGAGTGTAGTTTTTAATCGCCACACAGAGATTTAATTTAATCCAGTTGTGTGTTCAGAATATAACGATAAATTAAAATAACATGTTGCAGATTTATCATGTACCGAGTGAAGCTTTACATTTGAGTTGCATAACGAATGCTGCGAAATTCTGATAAATTGATTGTTCCGTGTGCAACTATTATTTGGGGAACGCAGAATCAATCTAAAGCTAAAATCTGCCTTGTTCCCTCAACTCAGTGTAAAAATTCGAGATGCGAAATCCTAATACATGGATACCAATCTCGATTTCCTGACCCTTTACTCCTTCCTCTCCTCAAAATGACTCTCCATTCTCCATACAGTATCTTTAAAGATGACAAAGGCCCTGAGGAAAATTTTTTGGCTCAGGACCACCTATGTGGAGTTAGCGTAAAAAAATAAACATGATTTTTATTGGAAGAGTACTCGTCACATGTGATTATAAAAATCGGCATAAAATGAGGTGGCAAAAAAAAAAGTTAATTTCCATATATCCCCCCCCCCCCCCCCCCCCCCCACCCCGGCGCTTGAAAATCTGCGGTTGAAGTACCCAATTAAGGGGGCGGCTAAAACCCACGCTACGCCACTGGGTAGATCGCACAGGGTTTCGTCAGTAAACGGTAGATCTTGGGTCTTAGCAAGTTGGCCACCCCTGGGTACCTAGCATGGTCGATCGATATAGGTTTTATCGAAAATGTCGGTAACTTGTCATCGCTCCCGAGAACGACTGCAAGCCGCTAACGAACAAATAACAATTCACGTCAAATAAATTAGGAACACCTAGTCGTTGTGAGCTGTTGTTTTTTCGTTAGCAGCCTGCAGTCGTGCTCGGCAGCGATGTCAAGTTACCGACATTTTCGATAAAACCTATATCGATCGACCATGCTAGCACCCCTGGTATATACCATATAAAAATCGACTGTGTAAATAAATTCGTTTGATATTCATGACAACTTATTATTAAAAGTAGGTATTTTTGAAGTGGATTTTATGTTTGATATTGGTAAATAATGCACTTTTTTTCTTTAAATTTCATAATAATTATAATTTCGGGTGTCCAACTGTGGATCAACTGTCGGTTACGCTTCCTTATTTTGAGTCAAAATTTCAATGCACTCAACATTTTGCGCGGTGTTGATCACCAGAGCGGGTGTCAAGAACTTAGAAAGCTTTAAGTTGAATCATGTAAATAATCACTGATACTGAGTAATGATAAAATTTTGTAAAAGTGGCATATTACACCGGATACTACTTGATAATACCTTTCGAAACTGGGTACCAAGAAGTAGTAATGGGTGACCTGTCACTCCTGTAATTAGTGTTCATATAATGGTGCTTAAGAATTGCAACTGCCTTTGTAATTGTTCAAGTTCGATAGGCGTTCGATAATTATTACGATATACAACTTTCTATACTCCACGCATCTGCCCGATGATCGCAAGGTTGTTTGAAACATTACCCCAAGAAGTGTGAGGTAACACAGCACGGCTGATCACCAAAAAAATTGCAAATTTAATAAATACCTTGGACTTACGTCGTTATATGTAGGTATAATTAAGAATAGTAAATAGGTGCACGTACCTACATAACCTATCGTCTTATAGTATTTGAAAGAGAGAGCAGAAAAACAGTGAGCAGGTGGATGAGTTTGTGTTTGGGAGGTATGTTTATAAGGATGGAAAGGCAGATAGAGACATTGAAAGAAGGGCAAATGCAGGTAACTTCATTGATGGAGGACTGAACGTTGGCGTTGGCGGCAACAAAAAACTGTCCAAAGAAGCGAAGCTAGCCGTCCACAATGGAGTGCTGGTACCTACCCTGATGAATGGCAGTGAGGCATGGGAACTGGCAGAGTAAGGATGAAAGTAGACTGAATGCTGTAGAAATGAGATACCTGAGGCGTAGTAAAACTATGTATGATCGTGTGAGATACGTGGAGATCCGAAAGAATGCAAGGCTGATGTAAGCGTAATGAGTAAGATTAAGAAAGGGATGCTCAGATGGTTTGGTTATGAACATAAACGGCGTTTTGGGCAGGTAGAAGTTAAGGAAAGGAGTGTAAGGAGAATATATGACGCAAATGTGAATGGCAGAAGAAGTCGGGGACGCCGGAAGAAGACATGTCGAAATGAATCAGCTACTTGAGTCGGGCCATATGAGACGAATGTATGAGACGATGTATGAATGTGAACGAGGCAAGGAGTGTGTGCCAAGACCGAGTTGTTTGGCGATCCGTCCTCACTGCCTACCCCTGCGAGAAACGGCGTAATGGTTAGTTAGTTATTATTTCCAACAAAGTAACAGTAATGAAGCTCTGCTGGAATAAGTAGAATGATTGTCTGTGCATTATGGTACCAGAGTACGAGTAGCGGAATCGGGAGGTAATTGAGGTAATTGGCTGAATAAATGCCGAATGTGCGGTGGACCGAACGTGGAGGAATTCGCGGCCAACAGAAGGGCCGCCGAAGTTCATGGACAAGTCATATAATTAAATATTGTGTAGTTAGTATTTATTGGTCATTTTGCTGTTATTTTTTCATGTATTGAGCTATAAAAAAAACATAAAATATTAATGAAATCTTAAGGAGAAATCACTGGTATATTATTTTTTTTTTTTTTATTAGGTTTGTCAACAGTGATTACAATTACATTGAATATGGTTGATACTAACACAAATTAAAGGCAAACACAACATAGATAGCATAATGGAGCTATTTATGTAATAATGTACACGTACACGTACACATACACACACACACGCGTACATTTATATACATATACATGCATACATTCATAGATACATACATATACCGACACATGTATATATACATACGCACACTTACATATATTATTATATGTGATATCACCGGTGTTCAGTATTAAGTAAGTACCAACCTTTTATTTTATTTTAATATAAACATAGGTATTTTAGAAATGTTATTTTTAGGTACATAGATACATTAGAAAATAGTCTTTTGCAGTACAACCCCGAATCTTTTCCTGGCGAAGAGGACATAATAGCCATCCTAAAGACAGAGCGCTAAGGGCGGTCCAAAATACAAATAACAAATGGAAATTCATTGTTTTTTGTTGTATTTTCTATTGCATGTTTTATTAAATTGTGGAAATACCTATATTTAAAAAATCTTTACTTATCCCGTAACGAACACATGTCAGTAATCATAACGCGAAATATTTATATAATATATAAAGCAATTTAAAATAAAAACGTCATTTTTACTACAATACATTATGAAGTTGGGGGAGTCTGTACAACACAACAATCAAAATAAAAGCAGGCTTTATTACATTTGGTGAATATCTGCGCCATATATAACTGCGCCACAAAAAAGTTCAGGAAAAAATCGAAATCGGAATTCACGCCCTTTATGGGAGGAGTTTAAAAATACTTGAGAAAAAGCTTTTGGAAAGGTTGGAAAAGGTATTTGAGAGTTTTGTTTTACAGGTTGATTTCGTAAAGGCCTGTAAAAAATATTAATTCCTGTTTTACGCATTGTTTATTGTAATAAAACGGAAATTTAAAATTGATTTCACGAAATCAAGCGACGCGTCCATCTCCCGCTCAGTTCGGGGCGTGACTGAGGAGTGAGGACTGAGGTTTGGCGACTGTGGCGTGCACAGTAGTTCTTCGGTGGACGCCATAGGGTTCACTTTGAAAAACCGAATTCGTCGACTAGCGGCCGTATTGTAAAATAACAACGCGAAAATGCATATTTTAATTTATTTTGGGAAGATCGGGTGTAAATATCAACTTTTTTTGCGATCATTATAAAATAAACTGAATTTGCCACATTATACAATAAAACCATAACCGAAAAGGGGTTTATAAATAGGAGAGTTTGGACTTGAAAGTGTGTTTTTTAGACCTTATACTTTATTTTTTTATAGGCTTATTAAAAGACTTATAAAAAAATGACCCATATTTTTAAGGGCCAAGGTATGTTCTACACGCAGTATTTAATTGAAGTATCTACAATACTTCTAAGCGATCAAATTTTCAAAACAAAAACATATGATTTTGTATGATTTTGCATTATTTACTCTGGCTTCATCTTAATACAAATTATAACGATAACATGTTTTATTCAAATAAAGATAAGAAGCGTGTTTATTTATTAATAAACCTAAATACAATTATTGGATATCTTAGGTGAGAAACGATACATATTCAAAATAGAGTTGGTTAAAACGCGAAAGAAGATATCATTAGAGGAAGAAAAAATAAAAATAAAATTATACTCGTATGACGGTTTAATATGATCAAATAAAACTAACAACTTTTCTGACAAATTAATCATTGACGGTTTTCAATTTTTTTCTGCAAAAAACATTGAGACTTTGTTACAAATAGTTTCCAATAATTGCAACCCAAATTAGAATGCTGCCGGCATACCCGTTGGGATAACCAGACGAAAATTTACATAAAAACAAACACAGTGGACAGACAAAAAAATACCCAGCAATCAGGTGTCGTAAAAGATTAAGAGTCGGAATAATGAGTAAACATCTTCAGTCTCGGTTCTACAGAGAGCGTCTCAGGTCTCCGGTGATAATTTCTACAAACGAGGGATGCACACATCAAAATCTTGAGAGATTGGTGATAATAATATAAATAATAGTATTCATTATCAAGTCTGATCACATTGGACGGTGTAAAATCAGTATTGAGGAATTCCAATGAAAAATGTTATGACTTAATCATATCAGTTCAATAAACTTATTAAAAATGTTACACAACAAAAATGTGAACTCTACAACTAAGCTTTGACGTCATCCGATACAGTACGGAAGAGATCGACTAGTTGATGTGATGTCATTTAATGCAAAATCTTATGATACCACTTTACACTTCAAATGGACCAGTTCTTGCTAGTTCAAAAGATTAACTTTAAAAATTGTGATTAATTTTATTTTCAACTATTTAGTTCGGTTGTGTGCACTTAACAGTTACATCTTGGTAGTTTGTACTTAGCATTCTAAAATTCAAAATATATAATGAAGTAGCTGGTTCCCGGCATGCGTTACAATGCCATATTCAAAGAAAAACATTGTTTCTCCCTGAATCACCTTTCCAATGCGTCCCCGTTCCCCTCCCGCATCCCCTTCCTAGCTAGCTTTATAAACTATAGCATATATGTTATTCTTATGTATGAGCTATATTATTGTAAAGTTTCATTAAAATCCGTTAAGTAGTTTTTGCGTGAAAGAGTAACAAACACACATACATAAGATTTATGCCGCAGTTCTTAAACTTGTTGGTGGTGTAATAGTCAGCATATTTGCCTTCCAAGCGGTTGATCGGAATTCGATTCTCGGTCGTGGCAATATTTTTTTTTTCTTTTAATTTTTTTTTGTAATTTTACTGTGATTGTTTACGTCACTGCGATAGTATTAAATAAAAATTAAAAATAAATTTTCTGTAATTTCTCACTAATTTAAAAAATACATACCTACTAATTTTGGTTGCCGAGTGCGTGATATGAAATAATCCCCCGAATTTCTCCGTAACATGTAAAATTATTCAAGTCCAATGAACTTATTTTACAGATGGCATTCATTCGAATTGTAAATTTCTCTAATCATTTTTTTGATAGGCAATGATTCTGACCCAAATCTTATATATAAAAATCTCGTGTCACGGTGTTTGTGGTCGCACTCCTCCGAAACGGCTTGACCGAATTTAATGAAATTTTTTATGTATATTTGGTAGATATGAAAATAGGTTTTAAAGTATATTTCATACCGCTAGGTGATTAGGATGTCCCTGTCCAAAAAAAAAAAAAAAAAATTTGACAATTTTTTTTTTATTTGACATCAAAAAATACCTATAACCTCAAATTTTAACCCTCCTGTATAAACAAATTTGACCGTCTTTCGTATTTCAAACAGAACGAAATTATTTATGTTGTTGAATGACAGATGGCGCTACGTCCGCCTCATCGAATTTTCATCCATACATGCGCAAGACGTTCACGAGAAGCGTCGCGTCATTTTAATATTTCATTCGGCATCATGTTCTCGCGTGGGCAAACCATCGAGCTTATGTGTGTTGGCTAAATACGGACTGACAAAAAATACCGTACACTCAATTGCTCTTCGAAATTCATATTGATTTTCTTTATTTCATTTTCCTACTTTAGTTTGGTGTTTTTTGTTTTGTTTTTATCGGTGGTCATCGTCTACGGCGCTCCATTCCTCTTTCTGTCATAGATCCCATCCCTACACACTTACAATACATTCGTTAAGTTTTATTTAACAACCAAATATTCACTAGAAATAATTTATATGGTAGAACAACGTTTGTCGGGTCAGCTAGTATTTAAAAATACTTTCAGCTTCACAAATTTTACAATAAAAAAATGTAATATGCCTTGATTTAAAAAAATAAATTATGTGAATACCGCACAAGAGTCCCAATTGCTCCCCTCTGGAGCCAGAGATACTGTGGTATCCCCAATGTATGTTTTGAGGCTGAAGGTAGTGGGTAGGGGAAGGATATTGGGAAGAGGAAGGTGGGGAAATCCCTGGCTATTCAGATCTGATCACCAAACACGGCTAAAGCCATTTCAAGCAACGTTTCAATTCTGAATGATGGTTTTACACCAGGGCGATACCAATAATAATAATAATTGGATAATTTATAAAGCGCCGTTTTTGTGAAAAATCACCTCAAGGGCGCTGTACAATTTATTAGGAATGCTTAGGTTCTAACTAATTTTACTATTTACAAAAGAGTATCTTCCACCCTGGAACGTGCCGCGGATACACTTTTTAAATGTGAAATATCACAAATTAAACAAATAAAATGCAATATATATAAATAAATGCTAGACATGCAATCTGGTGAGTGGTTATAATTATGGGGATGAAAAAGAACAAAATAAATTGATAAAACAAAAACAAAAAACACATTTGATAAAAAAACTCCGTTCTGTACCTACCTATATGCATTTTTAAAGCATTATACTCATTATCCAATTATCGAAGTAAATTATTCGTTAATGAAAATTTTGAACAGAAAATATTTTGCCTTTACTCGTACGAGTATAAGTTAAGTCATAAGAGAAAAGTAACTCACATTAAAATGTAATCCAACTGAGTATAGTAATTTTTGACGAAAGTTAGTAATGGAATTTTCTAATGGTGCCACACCCTGTCTGGTCTTTGGTCTGGCCGCCATCAGACCACTGAATTAGTAGAAAGATTGATGACCATCAATTATTATAAATTATTTTTCTTTTGTCAATACATCTACCAGTAGAATATTACCCAATGGCTCTTCCGATGCAGGTCGTTCACCTCTCGAGGTTTGGGCCGATTCTGATATATTCAAACTCTTTCCCACATTACGTAATGGATGTTCAGAGATTTTTTCGCTTTGTGCAAATCTTAATTACATTCCGAAGAAGATCGTACAGAACACAACGAATAGAGGAGTGCACTCGTGTGAATTGGTCACGTTAATCTACAGCGTGTTCGCAAAGTCAGAATGCATTTCGATGGTTTCAATATTGTTTCTTCAATATTGGTCGAATATGAGCCAAGTACTGCATTGATAGTACTGCACCAAATATATAGCACCGCCCCAAAGTAATTAAAATATATTGTAAATCCACTAAGCAAAGTTTTTATGTGCTTCCATCTCCTGTTTATGCTAAACGTAAGTCCATGCCAAAATATTGCATTTAGCTACAATAAATAAAAATACCATATGGAACGAAAAACACATTTTTATATAAACAAAATCTAACTTTCTCAATATTATGTTTTATGGAGATACCCAAAGGTATGACTAAAAATGGATTTTCGGGGTGAAATCATACCCGTGAACGAAAAGTAAACTTCCAATAAATAGAATTCTTATAGCAGAAAATATTTGAAAGGTGTGGTCTGCCTTCATACAATATGTAAAGCTTTTTTGTTTGAAACCTAAAGGCTATCGCAAATATTTTCAGCTTAAGCGTAAAAATGCGATCCAAGACGCTGTACTTTTCAATTGTTCAATTGATAAATTAGAGTAGTGTCAACTATTTACGACATTTTAGAGCATATGTTCTCAACGTGGGCGATAACGCCCCCTTGGGGGCGTTTCAGACCTTCAGGGGGGGCGGTAGAAGACCAAGAGAAAATAGGGGAGCGTTTCAGACTTTCAAGGGGCGGTAGGAAACCCAGAGAAATCCATCCATCTTGTCCCATCCCATCCTATTAGGGGGCATCCTGTGATAAGGGGTATGGGGGGGGGTCATGAGCTTTGTGACGTCACACGCACAAATATATTTTTACTATCCAATTACGCCCCCTCCGTTGTGGCAAATATAATCGACAATAGCTGTGTCGGATTCACGAGTTAGGGGGCGCTAGTTCTCAAAGTGGGCGGTGGGCAAAAAAGGTTGAGAATCTATGGACTAGAGATATCCAGGTTTAACATAATACATAAATAAGTTTGACATTCTTTTGTTTTGTTCCTCCAGTGAAGTAATAAAAACGAACAAAAAAATGTACCTGAACGGTCATAACTTCACTCAACGAACAATGTCAACAAAAGTTTATTAGTGAACCCGTTTCAAAAACTTAATTCTGTAATATTCATAATCAAGGAAAATAAGCATTTAAAATTATAAGAAAGAACTGTAAAGTATAGACCCCCCAATGTAAAAATAATAATACAAGATATTAAAAGTATGTAGTAGGCATCACTTATTATTCTTATTAATTATTCTGTAAACTACATCGCTTTTGATCCGAAACTCTACATGACTTACATCTCGTATTATATTATACAAAAAAGGCATAGACCTTTGGTCAGGTTGCCACCGAATTTAGGGGCGTAGAGTCAACAAGTTAAACATCCTGTATAAACTAAAGCAATGTAAAAGCGTGGTAAAGTAGGTACGAGAATAATGCAGGTACAAAGTTTTTAACATAATTTGCATAAGTATATATTAGACGTGGGCAAAATTGAATGACCGAATTAAATGAATAAATTCAATCTTGTGACACACTCAATCTAATTCTCAATTTCAAAAGGAATTGATTCTTCATTCCTTATCTTTGGCCTTGCATCCTACGATTTTTAATGACACCATACATTTTTAATTTCCATTTATTTTACTGTTAAATTATTTCAATGAACAATGTGTTCTGTAAACGATTTAAATATTATATTGTTTCATAGGTATTTAAATATTATTAAACGGGCCGCGCGCCGCGAAGTGGTCGACGGACGGTATTGTGAACGACTCGCCTATTACGATTGTATTCCGCTACCGCCGCGCCGCCATTCTAAAAACACCCGAACATCATCAAAGTCCATGTCCCAAAATGGCCAAAACGCGGCCGCGATTCATCCGGGTTGCCCGAGCATCTCTTTCACGCAATGAATTAATCATTCATCCTAATCAATAGTCCTGAGATTGTACTAAGGTCCCCGCCGTCCCAGGTCCGTGTTCAATGTCCGCGTCCCAGGTATCTAGTCTGTCGAAATCGAGATTGTCCGATTCCGACAGACAGAGGAATTAAAACAAAAGTCTTTTTCACTTGTGACGTCATGCGTCATCGTCACGTCAATGTCACGATATGTCCCAAACGCATCCCAGTCCTAGGTCCGCAGCTCGCGAGTAAATCAAGTCACTGCTAGGTAAGACACAAAACATTAGTCAAAAGTTACTAATTCATTCCTCAATGCCAGCCCTTAATCCGTCCGCGCGGTTCATTTATTCCCCCGCGCGCCAAGCCGTCAATTTCATTACATAGTTAGTCGAAAACTTTCGACTTTGAATCTGAACATCAGCAGTGAGAAGCTAAAATGATGCTTATCTGGTTTTTGGTACGTACGGAAGATATTGTACCTACCTACTTTTAGACGTAGATCTTGGGTCGATATAATATGTAAATTTGCAGATATTATAAGGCCAATTAGCTGTGGTTAGCTGTCATAAAATACTCATCTTAATGTTAAATGTATGTTTATATTAGATCACGTGAAATGGAACAAAATTATAAGTTTAATAAATAAAATAAAATCAATAAAATTTTAAGGGTGAAACGAAAACTTGTATAAGTTTAAGATATAATTGCTAGCAATAAATACATTTTACATACGAAAAATTACGACACTAAAAAAAGACAAACAATATAGGATTTAGCCTGCGAGATAATGAGATAGAATGTTCGGTCTCCTCTTTGTGTGGTGTTTCGTAGCCTATTGGTCTCCTCTTTGTGCGGTGCTTCGTAGCCTCCCCACTCATTGTGATTTGAAAACCGATGAAACGAAAAAGTGACACTAAAAAGAGTCAAACACATTAATCTATAGGTTTTAGCGAGATAATCAGATAGAATAATCGGTCTCCTCTTTGTGCGATGCTTGGTAGCCTATCAGTCTCCTCTTTCGCGGTACTCCGGGTACTCCGTGGCCTCCCGGTCTCGTGTGCGGTGTTAGCCTCCCCATTCATTTAATTTTCAATTTTTTTTTTTCTTTTTTTTTTTTTTTGGGATTTAATTGAATTAAAGGAATGAATTAAAGGAATCAATTCAAAAGGCCATGGGAATCAGACTGAATCGATTCACTCCTGGGAATCATTCTGCCCACGTCTAGTATATATGTATGGAAACCTGTCTGAATGACATATTGACGAAAAAAGCTCCGCGAGTATTTGTAAGTGGGTCATTGCGCTCGGTGACGGATACTAATTTCATCTCTGTGAAATTGATTAGCAATACTAATTCTAATTGCACACCGCGAGACTACTTGTTGATATTTTAATAAATACGTATTTATTATCAACAAAATATTGATTTATTAATTGTGAATATATTTTGTAAAATAAATAATGTTAATGCAACACAAATATCTTGAGTCGACAGTAAATTTATCATGCTGGATATGAGATGGACACTTCAAAATACGTAGGTAATTTTATTATTTTTGTCATAGTTACAATAAAATTTAATCAAACCAAAAATTTTATGGCAATGCTGATAAATATATATATATTTTTTTTTTGTATATAGGGTGTTAAGCGACATACTTGACTTACTTTAACCAGTGATTCCTGGCATTATTTGGAGTAAAAAATTTAAATGAAATTTCGGTCTCCGGTGACATTCATCGAAAAAGTCACCGGAGGCCAAAAATTCATGTACATTTTTTACTCCAAATAATGCCAGGAAACACTGGTTCAAGTAAGTCAAGTACGTCCCTTAACACCCTGTATAGGAACGAGTATAAAAAGCTGATTTTCCAAGCGTTATGCTTAATTATAAATGAAAACTAGCTCAACTGCCCAAGCAGTTTGAAAGCACGTTAATTTAACACTTTTATCACTCATCGTCATCATCACTCTTGGCTCTACAACCCCTGGTGGGTCTTGGCCTCCTCAAGAGTCTTCCTCCACTCATCTCGGTTTTGTGCCAGCTCTCTCCTATTTGTTTATAAGCTCCAAGGTAGACATATCTTTGTATTTTGTACTTTTATCACTAAGGCGTAGATATAAATATAATAATAATATTTTTTATATATTAAAAGAAAATAACTTAGTTTACATCACTTTATTTTTTATATTTTATAATATCAACATGTTTCGTGAACCAAGTTCACTTCTTCAGGAATAAAAGTATACTAAAGTTAAAAAATTAATTATAGATTACATATGGAGAGAAGAAATTGAAGGAGGGGAAAGGGTTGACAATGGTGGGAGTTTCGAAGAATTGGGGATTACCAAGCTATTAGAAGTAAAAGGCCGGTTAAGTGGGAAGATATTTAAAACAGGGTTAACAAAAATTTTTTGCTTATTAATTATGTCAGCTTTGGAATTTACATTTTTTCTTATTTCTAAAATTTCTAAATTATTGATTTGCGATGTTTTATATCCTGTATGTAATATTTGAAGACCTGAATTTATGTCAAAGCTATGATCATATTTTAATAAATGGTCTGCGAACTCAGAATCGCTATTGCCATTTAGTGCTCTGAGGTGCTCTTTAACCCTAATCTCAAGTTATTTTCTTTTAATAAATAAAGAATGACATCACAAAGTAACAAGTTATTTTCTTTTAATAAATAAATAATGACATCACAAAGTAACAACCTTTTAGAAGAAGTTTTCTTCGAAAAATTAATAATAATAATTGAATGATTTGTGTAACGCCGTTTTTGTGGAAAACCACCTCAAGGGCGTTGTACAAACTTACAATACTTGTATATGTCTACAATCCTACTTCCAACTACAAACTAGACAAACCATTACAACAATGTCTAAAAATTGCATCCACCGGTTCATCGATCACTGATACAAAACTATATGTACAATGATGTGAACAATGAACGCGATGCTGTGTAAAAATGTACATTTATTGTTTCATACTTTTGAATGTGGCTATAACTTTGTGGTTATCCATTATAGAAAAATGAAACAATTTAACTTTGTTTGAACCACATTTATATTTGAGTAAATCCGACCGGTTTCAGAACGACCGTTCCTTCTTCAGGGCAAATGTATACTGATTTGATAGTTTTGAAATATGGATGGGAACAATGTATTATTATGGTAGGGGTGGAGCCGTTGCTAGGAATTAATTAAGAGTGGGTGGGTAGGGGAACATAACCATGATTGGGCTATAAGACAATATTTTTTGTTTGTTGATAATAGATTCATTATTTTTAAGGAATTTTTACATTTTTTGGGATTTTTAATGGCGTAAAATTTGGATATTATATTTTTTCTGTTCAATGTTGCAAAAATCTCCCTTCTAATATTAAACCAGCTTTTTATACAAAAAATAATATCGGTAATTTTTTGAGAAATGCTAAAGATAAAGACCATAAATTGACTAATTCCGGAATATATAAACTCAAATGTAATGATTGTCCCTCATTTTATATTGGAAAAACAGCTCGTAATTTTGAAATCAAAATCAAAGAACATTTAAGGTGTCTTAATAATAATAATTTTTCTGAGTTCGCTAACCATATCATTGAAAATAACCATAGTTTTGAAAAAAATACGGGGATAAATATTCTTCATATTAATCACAAAGGAAAACGTTTAGATAACTTAGAAGCCTTGGAAATAATAAAAATCCCTTAAAAATAATGAATCTATTATCAACAAACAAAAAATATTGTCTTATAGCCCAATCATGGATATGTTCCCCTACCCACCCACTCTTAATTAATACATAGCAACGGCTCCACCCCTACCATAATAATACATTGTTCCCACCCATATTTCAAAACTGTGAAATCAGTATACATTTGCCCTGAAGAAGGAACGGTCATTCTGAAACCGGTCGGATTTACTCAAATATAAAAGTGGTTCAAACAAAGTTAAATTGTTTCATTTTATATTCTGTACGGGCAGAAAATAAACAGAATATAAAGATAAATTACAATACAATGTGCAGAAAAGGGAGACACAAGAATAAATAAAATTGAAACAACCTTACGGGTTTTGATGTACAAAATTTCGTAACTGCACAGTTGATAGTTCAACGTTTTTTCTGCTGCAGAATATTTCTCAATTTGACAACATCACGGTAACTTTTACGTACTTAATTGATAATAGGAGAATAATTGAATAAAAGTATGTGTTTATCTTACTTGTGCCCAATCTTTATAACATACCTGAAATAAAGAAGCTAACATTGGTTGAAAAACTATTATTATACAACGTTAGACAAAAATCCAACCCTACGAAATTCGGTAAAATCAATTCAATTCTATAAATAATAAATATATTTATTTTTCATTTTTTTAAACTTTATGAGTAAAATCTCAAATTATAATATTTAATTAAATGAAGACAATATTAGTGAAACTCAATCGAAAATCTGGAGACAAATCAAAAAATCAATCAATCACAAAAATCCTAGGTTCGAGTCCCAGCGGAGCCAATATCTTTTCTGATTTTTTTGTCACCAGATTTTCGATTGAGTTTCGCTAATATTGTCTTCATTTAATTAAATAATAAATATATTTTTAAGTAATTCAGTGAAACAGCCAGTTATTTTCATTCGTACAGATTCATAGAAAAAAATGCAATGCGAATGAGGTATAAGAGAAAGGCGACTTTTTAAAGTAGATAATTAATTAATCACAATTTCATTCAGTCTTCTGCTCTCTTGTGTAAAAATTTTTATAATGTCTGCGTAGCAACACCGAACTCCGGATAACCCCAACTTCCTAGAAGCTCTTATTTGCAGATATTCGTATCTTCCAAAGGTGAATCACGCGCCAAACCTATTAGGATAAAGAAGTTGAATTTCGTGACACTCGCTCAAGCGAATGTGTATTAATACGTAAATCATTTTATATGAATGTGTATCAGATTGTATTATCAAGGTTCACCAATACCCAGAACATTTCCTCTACAAAATTAATAACTGATATTACAACGTAATAAACCAAATATTATTGTACATATAAGATAAAACAAACTTTTCACTTGCTGAACACGATGTACCACGAATGATTTTCACTACCTTTTAAGATTTTTCGCAAATATTGTATTTTTACGTAGATAATATCCGGTGAAACGCGAACAAACTGTTATTGGCAGGGAGCTTTCAATAGCCCATGGGTCGGATAATGCCTTGGAAATTGACAAAATAGGGAATAAGGACTAACCGGAATCCGGCCTGTTGCTAAGCCTTAGATAGGCTGGATAAAGGAAGCCGATGCAATTGTCAAGTGCTAAATGGGTTTTACTGCAAATTGGTACTTTTGTCCTTCTAGGGGTTGATTTTTTTCAACGGAAATACGATTATTGCATTATAAAGGTGTTTCCTGTAGGAAATGATACCCATAAAAACCACACTTTCACAAGTAGGTACACTGAATTGCAAGGTGGGTTGGAAAAAGATTGTTAGAAGATGAAATGAAAAGAGTCTTAACCGCTCGGAGTCTGGAGCCTAACCTACTAACTACTAATACCCGAGATTTAAACTGATTACTTTTGCTCTGTAATTCATTTTGAAGATGCAATTATTTGTTCCTACATCCCATCAATGTCAACAGATGCATTCAGATAGTAAATAAGCTTCAACCTAGTATTACAAAGGGTAAGTAAACTCAATACCGGACAGAGTCGGGAAGAATTTCACAGTGAAATACTAGCTACCAGTAATAAACATCAATAATGCAGGACAGTTTTGGGAAAGGGTGAACGGAATGCTATTGACATCACCCCTTTATGCATTATCCCATCCCTTGTGAATTGAAAGTTTGTTTTTGAAACCATGGATTTTTCCCCCAGATGGTTGTATCGAATAACACGCGATTATTGCAAAAACAGAAATGTGTAACACATTCGGTCGAAAAGTATCACCCCCGCTTGTCAATGTGGCAAAGTAATACTAATAAATAAATATTAGATCGGTATCTAACCCTCGTCCTACTTAGATCCTTTATATTCATTGTAGCAATAAGGGGAAAAAAATCAAAACATTGCACGGAAACGGGGAGCCTTTTTCCAGCATTGTTTAGAAGGCTTGTCACCAAATTGGTAAACCATATGTCACATGTCAAAAGAAAACTATTAGATGCTTTCAAGCAAGTGTATGATGGTTCATGTAGTATAGACCGTTGGTTGTAGACGTACAGACACAGGTACAGGTAGAGAGTAGGTCGTGGTCTGCGTCTAGAAGAGACTCGGGATTCCTGTTTGCCAGTCACACAACGTAAAACACCCGCCTGGCAACTGACCACAAGCCAAAATTAAATACTTGCATAAAAAAGCTTCGATTTAAGCTTATAGACGTCGTATTTCACGAGTGGAATGCGGTTTGCTGCTCCAATATCGGCTTTATACGCACACACAAGACACGTGATCACTCTTGATAGGAGTAGATTCATTATTTGTTAGTGGAAGATTGATAAGATCAGTAGACTGAGAATCCACATCTAATACAGACTGCTGACTCGCCGAGTCCAGAATATTTGCGAGCGGTTGTCTATTACAATTCTATGCGTGACATACTTGTACTATTGGACGTGTCCGAATGTGGTCAATTACTTTAACGACACTACTTTTGTGTAATGTTGGTCACTGTATAGTATATAGGAAATGAGAGTAGTTTCATGTACAGGATTTAGATATAATAAAGCAAAGGTAACCTTACAGATCCCACATAACAATATTTTTTTCTTCTAATAATTTGTCATCAGTTGAAAGCAATCCCAGATTGGCAAATCAAAATATTATTAAAAATAGTATCAATACCAAGTGACCAACTGGCAAAAATCAAATGATCATTTGATGTCAAAAAATGGTGAGGTTATAACACGATCGTATGTTATTCAATTTATACGTGGAGATAAAATCTTCATGTATAAAGTATAACGGCAGTGCATGGCGAGGAAGTCGTGACCGAGGTTCAACATTCGGAATTCAGACAAAACAGACCTGATCCGGCGTGTGAAGGAAAAAAATGCACGACATTGAAAAATACGATTATTAATTAGATTGCAATTCCATTACCGTACTGATAATCTGATCTTTTTACGAAGAAACGCCGAGCTTTATAAAAGGTTACGGTCGTTTGAGTAAGACGTTGCGTCTAAATTAGCGTGAAAAGCCGTGAATCAACAAACATATAAAAAGCGCTTGCCGAGCAAAAATGCATGAAACAATAATACGAGATGAAATGTGATTATCCGGAAATAAAATGTTCCTTTAGCTAAGCGTTAGTTGGAACTATCAGGGAATTTTTCAAAAAGATATCACGAAAGTCGTGAACTTGCTTCTGAGGCATGAATTATTTATAAGGGCGGAAAGTTAGCCAACAAACTAGACACCTACAAACTATACCACAAACTACAGTACTACCACGATTAATGATGCTTCTGAAAAAGAAGCCTGGCTAAAACGAAGCTCAACGTATCAACAATTTAATTTGTTGTATTACAAATTCCTTGCGTACTAAAAGTGATGGGAAAGCTCCTTATTTAAACAAACGGTATTATGGATATTGTGCAAAAAAAAATTGAAAAATATTCCGGTTTCAAACAAAATTTCGTGAAAATAGGGCAATTTAAATATTAGATCAAGAAAATATATATATATATATATATATATATATATATATATATATATATATATATATATATATATATATATTTTTTTTTTTTTTTGTGATGAATGAGTCATAGCAATAACGTCATTCTAAATCAATTGAGAAAACCCTTACACTTAGTGCAAGGCAAACCAAAGGGAAATACTCCGAATCCCACATTAGCACTCTCTCAATTAGTGTCTCTACAAATTGGTTTAACCGGTAATAAATCAACTTAGACACCTTCAAAAATTGACATTTAAAATCTTATAAATAAGTCGTCCGTACGTGCCTTCACCACAGTTTGAAAATGACCTTACAAGTCGAAATAGCTGTAACTAAAACACTAACCAAAAAACTTGCAGAACTCGATAATAACATTATCAAATTTAATTTTAATTAAATATCTAAAAATTAAAATGGAGTTCTACGAATTAAACACAAAAACAATTAATAATTAATATAAGAAAATATATGATTCGTTGGAACTAGTTTGTACAATTATATTTTTTTTATATGCGTGTCCGGAAATATCTGGTGTTTTTATATTTTATACGCGGGGTCCGCAAACTACCGGCACAAGCGCGAGAAACCGGTAAATCGCATTTTCAATCAATCTTGTAGAATTATTTGTTTTTGTTTTTGTCTAATTTTATGTTATTTTATTTTATTTGTTAGCGTTATAAACAGTCATTACAAGTTCATATATAACAGTGTTAGAGATAGTCATATCATTGACCAATAAAATAACGACATAAAAATTTGAGACCATAATAAAAAGAAAAACAAACAAAACAATATATGTATGTAATATAAACAGTTCTGAAAAAGTGCATCTACTCACTTAAATCTACAAAAAATGTATTTTCAAGGGTAATATATACTGTAACATTTTTGAAGAGGTTATTTAATGCAAACTGCTGAAATCAAAAAAGAAAATGTAATGAAAATGAAGAAAAATGAAAATGAAAAAGAAAGATAAGGAATTAATGAAATTAATGAAACATTAAGTTTTCCGTTGGGTTTTGGTTCTAAGAACAGCCATGAAGAATGACGAAGAGCCATGAGTAGACAAAAAGAGCTTAGAAGAGACAAAAAGAGTCAATAAATACCAATAAGAGCCTACAAGAAACAATAAGAGACACAAAGGACCAAGTAGGAAAAGACAACAAAGAGCAAGAGGAGACAAAAAGAGTCAAGAAGAAATAAGAAGAGATACGAAGGTCTAGCCAAAACCATAAGGGGCCAACAAGAGCAAGAAGACGCAAGAAGATTCAAGGCAAGTCAAGACGATCTAAAAAGAGTTAAGAAGAGACGAGCATAGCAAAAAAAGACAAGGCGGACCAGAAAGAACCATAAGGACCCAAGAAGAGGCAAGAAGAAGAAAGACATAAGGAAAAAAAACATGGCGTAGTCAAATCCTCTCTTCCTGCCAATCCTTAATTCCAATGATGTCTTGTTGTCATGTATACCGGTCGATTGAGCTCCAACCTCCTTACCACCCAGAGAGCACCTCTTCAAATGAGCGCCCCCTGGTGTACCGGTCTTACCGGAGTGCTTCTGGCTGGGGTGGTTCAATCGTATCGTTTCGTATGGTATATCTGTGCAATATAGATTCACCAGATTTCAGCTCGTACCATTAGTTTCCCGACACCGTGCATAACTGTAAGTTTTTGTACTGCGTACATGCGATTCATCGGGTTACTTTGTGGAATTCTCTTCTTCATTAGCCGAGGTATTGCGCTTAGAAGCCCCAACGTAGATACGAGCCAATTACAAAGTTAGTTTCCACAACTTTGTAGCCAACCCAGACTATATTTAAATCACACAGGATGAGTCAATGATTCCACTTTAAAGACAAAAGACGTGTATAAGCAATTAGTACACATTCATTAAAGTGAAGACCAAGTAAGTGTTTAAGATTTAAGACAACAGCTTCCAAAAACATGAAACCTTAAAAAGGACAAATAATTGTTATTATACACGACACAGTGAAACGTCGAACCACATGTAGGTACCTTAGCATGCCCGAAAAATAATTTTGCCTTATAAGGAAGGAATATGTAACACGGGCTGCAATCTCCTCCGCTGCACAAACGTGCAAATCGCATCATTAAGTGGCCAAAATACGGTTTTAAAAGGAATTTAATCTTATATTATGTTAAAGGGGAGAAATTCAAATAACACAAATAAGTAAACGTAGTTAAAAAATATATACGAGTACATACCGTGTGTCCAGAAATTCAACAACTCCATTTGATTATGTTTCCGCGACCCGGTCGTTGATCGCATTTGTGGATCGGAAATAACATGTGGCGTATTTGGCATTGTAAGTACTAAGCGTGATTTTTTTCATGGATATCAATCTTCAACGAAGATAACATTATGTAATTGACGATTTTTCTGTTTGGTGAGTAAATGATCACGTACAATTTTACTACTGTTTCACGGGGAAGAAATTCTAAGAAAAACACACTTTTACTTTTATTTGAGCTGCAAAAAATGGCGCAGGGGAATTTAGTCAAGAAATAATTTTCATAAAAGTCAGTATCTACATCACTTACGCTTTTAACAAACAAAAATTATTGCTTTATAATTATTATTGCACCTTGGGACAATATTAAATTCTTTTTAGACCCAACTCCTATTTTCAAAACGATTTAGACGAGTGCAACTTGACATCCAGTACCCAGTAACCATAATATAATTAATTTCGTGAACAATAAACTTTTATTCCCAATTGGCTGGTGCAAGTGAGGTCTATTCTAAGGCTAAGAAAAAGGAAATGTGGGAAGGAAGGTTGGGAAATACAAATGCAAAGCTTTTTTTAAATACATTTTAATTCAGATTTTTTTCTTACAATTTAGGTATTATCAATAAATTGTATTTCTAATACTTAACCTTATAATTTTACTTGATATTGAATGCAGTACTATACTAAAATTAGGTTTCATTTCTAACAATTATTTGCTACGCAGTGTGGGTGTCATATTGGATTTACACACGTATATCTTCATGACCTAACTTTTGTTGTTATTTATGAAAAATTGTGTCTTTTTATCTCTTCGGGTACGCGATAAACATTTCGGGATTATTGCCTCTTTATTTTTTCCACGTATACATTTTATGATTTATTAATAATATACATTTGTGATTCTCTACGCCTAGTAGGCTAGTTGTAGTTCACATTTTGAGTTTGAGCATTCATCCATCGTTAATTGGTACCTAATCTAACCTATTAGCTACATTTATAAAATCTGTATGTTTTAAATGTTTTTGACCACCTTTAGCAGTGATTCGAGCCTTTGTGCGTTGGTCAAAAAGAATCTTTGTAAACATGGTCTGTATTCGGGGCTACTGGACCGTGGAATGTCAAAGGAAAATATTGAATACTTAGCGGCGCGGTCACCCGGTAAACAAGCGGCTTCCCTTTAAGAACTGCCCAACTTTTGTTGGTGTTGATTTTTTCTTAAAATTTTGATTACATACCTTCGGCAGGTAAAGGGTAGCTTGATAAACAAAATCCAATATGTGACGACCAAATTGTTTCAGTATTTTATTTATAAATCGAAACCAAAATTTCATCGGAAATCATAAGATTTGTCAGTTGCTAGGTACTTTAGAGAAAACCGTTAGTCCAAAAATAGGTATTTTACCAAACTGTTGCTGTAACCGTCGCTGATATCCCCCCTCCCCACAAATACTGGACTAAATGTAAAAAAATAATTGGGAACTAAGTTTAAAAATAAAACCATTTGCTGTGAGATTATGTGGAATAATTAATACCTGTTTCGCGGTATGAGCATGCAGACATGTATGACATCATGTTATGATTCCAAGATCTAAACTGCTTGATGTAAAAGTCACACTTCTAAGAGGTTATATTCGAAAATGTTAATTCAGCCAATGTATATACAGGGTGTTAAGGGACGTACTTGACTTACTTTAACCAGTGATTCCTGACATTGTTTGGAGTAAAAAATGTAAATGAAATTTTGTTCTCCGGTGACTTTTTGTGACGACTTTTTTTTTTTCAAAAAATTTTTCTTCAAAATCTAACAAAAAAAAATTTCTTCCGCATGTCGTCACTGGTCACTCAGCTGGGTGTCCTACGAACCCCTTACCCCGCCTCCAACTGTTCAACAACTGCCATTTTTTTATGTTTTTGCAGGAAAAAAAAAAAAACATCAAAAATGTCACCGGAGACCAAAATTTCATTTACATTTTTTCTCCAAATAATGTCAGGAATCACTGGTTAAAGTAAGTCAAGTACGTCCCTTAATACCCTGTATGTATATATGCATTCATAAAATGACTTTTTCTTTTAAATAATTTAATGAGTAAAACCTGCATTGTCGATAATATAAAAAGTATCTATCCCTTATATATTAAATCATAATAATATATATAACTTTGCGCAGTGGCGATATCGTAACCAATGAGGTTTATCCGAGGTGCGATTATTGCTAGTTGAAAACTTTTATATATATCCCTATTAGATTTTTCTTTTTCAAATATTCGCTAATATAATATTGAGAGTCGCTAATATAATATTCAGTGATTAACAATGATGGTGATACTTAGCTAATATTTTTAGCGGCACAGCAAGAACGCTGTGAAATACTTATACTGAATTATCATTTCTCAGAATTGTCGTCAGAAAATAAATAAATAAAATTATTCGGTACAGTTAAATAATGGCAACAACTTAATTTTTTTATGTGTGCTCTTCTGTTTTCATAACCAGCAATAATTATCTGTATTGACATTAATACTTGTTATTGCCTTTGTGTATATTATATATCGAGTATAGCCTCATCGAGTATAACGTCTTAAACATACGGCAACTCCATTTAAAATTTATGCTAATACATTTCCTGTTCAAATACAAAAACAAAACTCTCTTACAACACAACTACACCACCAGAACAATAACCAACAGACACTACAATGTACCTACACTACACACCACGTCAGCTCAAAGACAATTTTTCTTCCTAGCTCCTAAAATCTTTAACCTTATCCCTGAAAACTTAAAAACATTGAGTCAACCCCATTCCTTTAAAAAACAAATTACGAAATGGATCCTTACACATGGGATACATTACAATTTTAACACCCATTCACTCTACACTCTATCGATTTAATCACTTTTCAGACAAAACATAATATATCTCTATTTTCTAAATTAGCGGCATGTATGTACAAAATTATTTAGTATGATCTATATCTAACAACTCCTCAAATTTCTCACTTTATAATAATTCTCTAACTTCTCCATCTTCTTCTTGTAACCCAATCTAACTATAAGTATATCATTTTCTTACTATAGAGCAGGCAAAACATAAAATATCTTTATTTACTATCTAAGCAGCATTATATGTATAAGACTGATTACTGTGAACTATATATATATATATCAATAATTCCTTAATTTACTAAAAATTTCAATCTATACTAACGAATGTATATCCACTAACTGTAAACTTCACCCGCCATAACACAGGGTCATCCCTAGCATGGAGGGTGAAATATCACAAAAAACTATATGTACTGTTGATAATTCATGTATTAAATAAATAAATAAATAAATAAAATAGACAGCACGCATGTCCGGTCAAATCCTAAAGTGAGAATTTACAACGATTGTTATCTTTGACGAGTTTTGTCAGCTGTCACGGTATACGTATACAAAATAACTCATTGGTTATAATTAACAATATGGTGTGCAAATAACTTATTATTTTCTCAATATTCGCAAATTTACGTAGTGGAGTCCTTTTAATTGAATGAAATTAAATATTAGAAATTAAATAACTTTATAAAACACTACTTATTTGATCAAAATTATCAACAAGTTTCAAAATCATGGTTTTATCGTCAGGATAAAATAAAAATAAAATTATATGTTAATTTAAATTTTATGCTGACGAAGAAACCATTAGTTATAAAACATGTGGATAATTTTGATTAAATAAGTGGTGTTTTACAAAGCGATTTGTTTACATTTAATTGAGTTATTATTTCTGATTAACGAAAGTATCCATTTTTTGGAAAACACTTAGATTCTCAGCATCAATTGTATCAAAGAAATAAAATAAAAATTCCCAACGTCCGAAAAAGTATGCTTCCAATATTCTCCTATTTGATAAACAAAAAAACCAAAATTTCCTCTGCCTAGCTAATTAAATGTACTTTTTCAAACAAACGGGTCCAATTTCGGAAATATAATTTCTTAAATTCGAAACAAACCAGAGTTTATCTAAAGATCACGGAATCGAAGTTACACCCAACCGAAATAAGAATTTTAATATTTTCTTTCACAAAAACATAAATTGCTGAAATAAACAACATAGATGTGAAAAACTACAATTTTGAAAGGGGATCTGTATGCCACTAACCAACAAAGAGAGGGGGGGGGGCTACAGAGAGGTCGGACTGCCAACCAACTCCGGTCTTGGCACACACTTTCTTTGCCTCATTCACATTCATATAAGGTCTTATTCATACTCTTCTATTATTCTGACTATTGACATGGCCCGACTCAAGTATCTGATTCACTTGATCGAGCCTCTGATATCTCCGACTTCTTCTACTATTCACATTTGAATCGTATATTCTCCCTACAAGCCTTTCTTCGTGCTTACGCTCTATATGCCCGAACCATCTGAGGGTCCCTTTTCCAAACTTACCCATTGTGCTTCCAGCCTTGCATTCTTTGCGGATCTCCACATGTCTCACACGATTATACAAGGTTTTACTACAAGTACGCCTCAGGGATCTCATTTCTACAGCATTCAGTCTACTTTCATCCTTCCTCTGCGAGTTCCATGCCTAATTGGGTGGGCAGGGGCCTTTAAGAGCTATGCCGGTCATTTAAAAATTTCGTCGATAGGTATTGTAACCAATGTCTTCTGTTCCACTCCGCGCTCCCCTCAGGGGAACTGAGCGAAAGGGACAACTGCATATCGGGCCGAAAATACCTAAATAAAATCGTCAAAATCGATGTTTTGTATTCCCCATTTTTCTCCTCCAAAACTGGACCGATTTAATTTTTTTTTTCACTAACTGTATTAGAAGAAAATATTCTATGTCGGTACGTTTTGCTTTTTTTCAAAATACATTGTTTAGTTTGTATACTGAACGTCTTTTGACGGCGTTTAAATCAGGCAATTTTATTCATTTTTGGAAGGTCCTAACTTCTATAAGAAGTAAATTATCAAAAAAAAAACAAAACGTACCGACACGCTAGTGGTTGATATCTATATTATGTAAAAAATTTGCTCTAGGGTCAAAATCCAGAGAGATAAACGGGGAATACGTATTTCCTCTTAAGGCTACCGTACAGCACATAATTACGATTCAAAGAATAATTATTAAAATCATCCTTAGGGAACCACGCGTCTTCCCTACTTTGGGGGCATACATTAATTATGTGAGCTCAAAGGGGAGGGGGGGGGGGTCCAGCAAAATCTCACGTTACTTGAAAAGAATATACGAAGTGGCCCAAATTTATCTCACCAAGGGGGGGGGGGGGGGGGGGGGGTCAAGATTGCCCAAGAAGAAAAACTGCTCACGTAATTAATGTATGTCCCCTTTAGAGATGTTTCGGGAATTTAATGTGCCATCTATCTCAGAGTTGTTTCAAAGAATTGTCTTATATCACATTTATAAAGAATATTGTTTATTGCCTGTGTCTCGCCTTTTAAGCGTTATTTTTCGTATATGTAAATACTCCTCCCATAACCACGAGCTACTTGAACTCTACTACAGTAAAATAAGTCATTAGGTAAGTCACTAGTTATAATTGTAAATATTAGTTGTAAGCCAGTAATATTAATTCCTTAAATACTTATTTGTACAGCGCCCTTGAGGTGATTTTTTCACAAAAACGGCGCTATATAAATTAGTCAAATTTTATTATTATTATACCTAATAATTATAAAAAAAACACCAAATTTCCCCTCCACCAAATTCCCCACTCCCACTACCCCCGCCTAATTAATTTTTGAACTTATATAATTTTTAAGTTAGTTTTAAGTTTGCTCGTTAATGATACGGACGTGTCGAAACTGGTCGCAAAAATTTAAAATTAAAGTAACAAATGTACATGGAAAATTAAAGCTTTTCAAAACAAAAATGTGTCGAAAAAATATAATATAATCTTTGCATATTGTTACAATTTGTTTATTTGTTTATTTGTTTATTTGTTTTATTATACGCCCAGAGGGCTTTTACATAAATACATAAGGCAGTACATCTTTAACATGAGAAGGAAATAATATAAATAAAATTACAATAAAAATAAAAAAGTACATTAGTGAAATAGAAATATAAGCAACAAAAACTGAAATTACAGTAAGATATAATTACGATAAGTTACGATAAAAAAATGCATACATGATATAAAAATACAAACAACAAAAATTAAGGTGTAAGGTGATCAGAGGTTTACAAAATTGCAACATTAACCATGTCTAATAAAACGTAAGTATTAGTTTCGCAAAGTGGCAAACCGCTACATCGATGGTACCTCCAGTACCTCTGCAAGTTGCAGGGGTTCAGAACTCCAATTTGGATTTTAATATTATAGTGAAAATTAAATATATATATTTTTTTAAATATAACTAAATAATACTACAGGTTATGATGGTTTATAATACATATTACAATGATTTTACTAAGACTTTACATTTAATTACATTAATAGGATAGGTAGAGATAGTTTAGCAAATTTGTCGATGAACGAGAAGTTTATTAAATTTACCAAAGAATTCCTTAGTGAGTACTTGTATCACGGATAAATGATTTCATTATTTCATTTTTAAATTGTGTCAGTGACATATTCCATACATCTATGTGCGAATACATATTGCCCAAGTGTTGGATTCTGTGTAGTGGTATATTGAATTGTGCCCTGGTCGTAGTATTACCACAGTAAAATGGTAGTACTGACCTTGTGTTTCTCGCCGGCACATTAAAATTTATGAGCGCCAAGAATTCAGGGCTGTCAATTGTATTACGTAAGATTTTAAATAAAAAAACTAGATCGAAAATATTTCTTCTATCACTCAAGTTTAATAGATTAGATAATCGCAATAGATAAGTGTAGTTCAATTGTTCTTTTGGTATTTTTAGTTTATAATTTAAAAAGCTTAGGAATTTTTTTGTATTCTTTCTATTGTTTGAGAATGCACGTCATAGTGAGGAGACCATACAGTTGAGTTATATTCAACCTGACTCCTCACTAGTGATATGTATAGAAGTTTTAATGTTTTAACTTCGGTAAAATCTTTAGCCACTCTTAGTACAAAACCTAACATTTTTAAACCCTTCTTTGAGATATTTTCAATGTGTGGTATGAAGCTAAGTTTGGTGTCGAAAGTAACACCTAAGTCATTAATTTCGGAAACAGATTCGAGAATGAAGTTATTGATTGTGTAATTAAAAAGAATTGGATTTTTTATTTTAAAAAATCTCATTGTTATGCATTTATTAACATTAAGGTATAGCTTGTTATCGCTACACCACTCGACTAATTTGGACAAGTTTGCTGAGAGAATATAACAGTCGTCCAGGCTTCGAATTGCTTTATAAAGTTTCAAATCATCTGCGAACATAAGTACGTCGATATCTTTAAATATATTACAAATGTCATTCACAAAAAAGATAAATAATTTGTAATGTAATGTGGTTTTTTTCTTGTAATAAATAATAAATAAATTATTATTATTTTTAATTTATAAACTAACGTTTAGACAAGATTTTTATGCATAGCACAAAGGGTAACAATTATTATAATCAATAATTATCAGCCTGTAACACTCGTCAACATTGAAAAATCTTCCGAGAAAAGACACTTGCCGCCAACGGGACTTGAACCCGTGTCCTTCTGATTGCGGGTCAGCTGCTCTTGACCACTGAGCTATGGGGGCTTATCAAATACCCGCCAAATAATTCTATATTTACTAGTGTTTCATTCAACAATTACTGCTTATTATATTTTTTCCACCTGAAAACAACCAACTTTATTTTTGCGAGAGAGACATTGTAAGTGTTAAATCCCTCGCTAGGTGGCGTCGAGACAAATTATAACTACATTTATTGGGGAAATACTTAAACTTGTCAAATAATAATAATTATTTTTTTAAATAATAATTTTTTAAAGAATAAATAAATAAACAATAAAATCTGTATGCCAATACATGAAAAAAAATTAAAAATACATCACCTTAAAAAAAGTCAATTTACTTTTTACTTATTCAGTACAAGATATCAGTTGTTCCACCCAGAGCACGTATATTATGATAAAGCTATAATTAAAATTAAAGTCATGCTCTTGTATAATTTATCATTAGTGACATTACAGTGCCGTGAGTGCAGTCTGCCATTACCGTCTGAGGTCTGGGTGCATCAGACCTCAAAGGTTTCATTTGCAAACAAACCATCTTACAGGGTACCTACTACTGCAAATCGTTGGCTTTTACCACGCCTTGTGTTCTGAAGATATTTGGTTATTTATTAATTTTAAGAAGTCTCGAAAATAGTTGCTACTTACTGAGTCAGTGAGGCTATGTCATCCTCATTTGGGTTACGTTGGGAGGCTGAAGGTTACGGGGAGTGGAATGAAGGATGAGGAAAGGAAGGTGAGGGATTATCAGGCTTTTCAGATTTGGTCATCAAAACTTATTTTTTCTGAACGATGGTCTTTCAACAAGGAGTGTCTAATCTTAATCACTCTTTAAATCATCTTAGGAGTGGAGTGATCACCGCGCCATAACTTTTTTAATTTTATTTTTTAAATTGTACAACAGATTATTATCCAATTACTGCACAATTTTCTCATTTTGACAGTCTTAACACCTAGGAAGATAATTATTATTCAAAAAAATCTTAAGGCTATCTAAAGAAGAGTTATATTTATCTAGTGTTTGAGATATTTCGTTTAACAGCACCATTCCTCTTGTCATGCTATGCTGTGTTAGAACATCTGTTCTGCCGTATGGTATTTTGAACAAGTCGTGTCGACGACTACGACTGAAATTTTCAGGCACGTATAAGCCATAACATTCCAAGAGGAATGGGCTGTCAATACGGTTATGGATTATGTTAAAACTAAGAATTGCAAGATTTGCATAACGTCTAGTTTCCAAGCTAAATCTATTTGTTGCCTCAAGTAATTCCATATGGTGCATGAATCTCGGGTACGTTCCATTTATCCGCATATAGACATACCTAAGGAACTTTTTCTGAATTTGTTCTAGCATATATTTCGCTTGGTGCGGAGTGCACACACCACTGGCATACTCCAGCTTACTTCTTATGACTCCATCAAACATGGCTATCATTGCAGCTGGGTCATCAAATTGCTTACATATTCTGATGATGAAACCCAGGAGTTCGTAGCATGCTGGAGTGAGCCGTGATATATGATCCGAGAATGTCAGTTTGGGATCAAAGACGATACCGAGATCTTTAAAGCTATTGACTCGGCATAATGTTTTCCCTTTAATGTTGTATTCAAAAACTATGGGCTTCTGGGAGCGGGTGTATGTCATAGTAAAGTTGATCATTGATCCCCTCGGCACCGGTGCATAGTCGGGAAACACGCCAAACACACGCCCAACATTTGTACACGGTTGACATTAGTCACACGAGAACGGGTCGTTTCTATGACTCGTTCTTGAGTTCAACGGCTCGGCTGTGGAACGATTTGCCGGCCTCTGTGTTTCCTCCCTCCTACAACATAGGTCTCTTCAAGACCCGTGTTCACTCCTTCCTTTCCTCAAAAAGACCCCCCACACAGCATCTTCAAAGATGACATAGGCCCTGGGGAATTTATTTTCCTCAGGGCCTCCTGTGTTGAGTTAATGTAAACAAAAAAAAAGTTACACATTTTTTTATATTGAATTCTAATTTGTTTTTTTACTGACCATTCTGCAATAGCATCAAGGTCATAATGCATTTTTAAGCAGTCATGGTAACAGATTATTTCCATCAAAAGTTTGAGGTCATCTGCAAATAGAAGACATTTGCAATATTTTCAACTTTAAAATTTTTGTATACATCCTTAGTACGTAGTCAAGTCGAATATAACTCCTCGATCTGGTCCCCCCATTTTAAAATACATTCAGATTCAATCGAAAAAATTCAACACAAATTCTCAAGACACATTAATTTTAACCTCGGTATTCCCATTGAAAACATAAATTATAATTACTTGATGAAAAAATTAAATTTACTAAGACTCTCAGATCGAAGAATTATATCCGACTTAATATTAATGTTCAAAATTGTAAATGGTAGAATAGACAGTCCTGATCTAACTAAGCTCATTGAATTTCATATTCCCACGAGAACCACTCGTTCTTAAATCCTTTTTAAATGTAACAATAATCGGACTGAGTATACGAAACACTCACTTTTACCTAGGTTGCATGAAGTTACTAATAGATATGCAGATGTGATAGATCTATTTAACTGCACGGAACATAGGTACAAGACGGCTATGCTATCATATTTTTTTAATCACTATTAATTTTATTTGTATTATAGACTTTTGCATGTAAATGTACCTCTGGTGTCACTTCCCAATGTATCGTCACAATTAACTGTTATACATACACTGTTTTACCATTACTAATATTTTGAATATGAATTTGTGACATGAATTAATGTTTATGGTATACTTATGCCGTTTGTATTAAATAAATAAATAAATATTTTACACATACCTGGATGTCATATTTAAGTATAAGGAACAGCAAAGGACCAAGGTTTGACCCTTGGGGAATACCTGATAACGCCGGGAATTGTTTACATTCATGTCCATTAATTATTACGTGATAAGTGCATACATGACTTTATTTGAATTAAATGTGAAATATTACAATTTAATTAAATAAAACTTACTCGCGCACGCTGGGATTCAAAAACTCGAATTCCGAATTTGTTTTTGAATTCAGGATCTTTTTCCTCGACCATTATAACATCTTTCAATTTCAGAGAAATGCTTCTGTGCGCGTGTATGTGCGTGATTACACCAAAAGTTGATAGAACGCATCATCATCGACAACGAGTCTATCTCTAGATTTTCAGCTCGCTCGGATGTCTGGAAGTGGGTTAATTTCCACTTCCAAGATTTGCATTCATTTACGAAAACAAAATCAAATTCAAATCGATATATTTTATAAAAAACAAAAATTTTATCAAAACAATAAAACGACTTAAAAAAATGCACTAAAAAGTAAAAAAATAATTTCGTATTCTTCTACTACTTAATAATCAACTTACATTTTCTACTCGTCAATATGTAGGTACGATTGTTATTTTTGGAGTCGGTGTCAGTCAAGGTTATACATACATAGTTATAGGTGAGATGTGCTTGTGTCGCACGCGCGACTTGACGAGGTAAAAGGCCAGAGCGGGCCGCGGCGGGAGGGGAGCTGTCAAGTAAACACGCCGGGCCGGGTTCCTTGGCTGACACCGACTCCAAAAATAACAATCGTACCTACATATTGATGAGTAGAAAAAGTAAGTTGATTATTAAGCAGTAGAAGAATACGAAATATTTTTTTACTTTTTAGTGCATTTTTTGAAGTCGTTTTTTTGTTTTGTTAAAATTTTTGTTTTATTTTTTTTTTATTTTTAGTGAATCTGAAGTACACTAACTAATTTGATTAAGATTCGTCCGAGTATCGTTAATTTGCTCTTAAGAATTGGAGAGTTCCGTTACTTTGTCATGGATCCCATAATCAGAACCTAACCAAACTCTCATAAAATTACCCTTGAAGTATATCCTTTCCAATTAAAAAGAATCATCGAAATCGGTTGGCGTGATATTGAGTTATTCGTCCATTTGTCGCGCACATACTTGATACAAATTTAAGACTTATATGATTTTCTCTTTAATGTCATCGCCAGAACTGGCCTAAATTAAAATGGGACTACACGGGAAGCACCAGATTTCAAATAAAAAAAGAATCATCAATATCGGTTCACCCAGTCGAAACTTCTGAGGTAATCATAAAAATAAAATTAAAAAAACAGTCGAATTGAGAACTTCCTCCTTTTCGAGGTAGTTTAAAAAGAAACCTTATACATATAACAGGTTTTGGTTGCCAATATTTCATCCGTGCATAAAATATTGCAATTATCCGGCTAAAATTGGATTGTTCATCAGAATAACCGATGTTTCGCAATACACAACAGTTTGGTCCAATAATTGGGGGCCTCAGACCAGAGGCGGTTACTTACGTGGTTAGGCGGTTACCCTTAAAGTACATCCTTTCCAATAAAAAAAGAATCATCGAAATAGGTTGGCGTGATATTGAGTTATTCGTCCATTTGTCGCGCACATACTTGATGCAAATTTAAGACTTATATGATTTTCTTATGGATGCCATTATCAGAACTGGACCAAATTAAAATGGGACCACACGGGAAGCACCAGCTTTCAAATAAAAAAAAAGAATCATCAATATCGGTTCACCCAGTCGAAAGTTCTGAGGTAACAAACATTTTTAAAAAAAAATACAGTCGAATTGAGAACCTCCTCCTTTTCGAAGTCGTTTAAAAAAGCAGGACTCTCAGACATGAGCCACAGAAATTTCAAACACACTATGTACTTTTCAACAATGAGTAAGTTAGGTTAGGTTAGGATAGGACGACAGGTTAACGCACCGCCAGCAATTTTTTATAGCCCATCTAAAGCAATTTTGCACATCTATTATCTGACTTAATTCTCGTAATGTGTTTTCACCGCGGTTATTTATTAGACAAACCCACACAAAATTATTCTATTAAAGCGCACAATATAAGATGATTATAATTAAAACGTTCAATAAAATAAATCCCGCTAATAAAGATATCAAGGCAACGTAAAAAAAGGCAAATGGAAGTGGTAGGAACGTAGATAAACCATTGTACTAGCCACGGGCAATTTCGGGTTTCGACGTATGGACTTCGGTACATTTGTTCAAGCTTAAATTATTATATAATTTATGTATGTATCAAAGATGTTGATAAAGAGCCAATAAAACAAAACTGTCAACCCGGGCAAAAAATAAGCACCTTGAATTATTGTGGTTATTATTTAGAATTTTAATCACGGATCTTCTATGGTGTTCAGAATGTTTTCTAAATGTTCTAAAGATTTTGTATTAGTTGATAAGAGTTTGTAATAGTAATAAAAAAGGGATATTTGAAAGCTGAATTTCAAAAATCGGTAGATCCACGATGTTGATCAATAACTAAAACCATAAAATCTGAAGACATAAAACTTGTTATAAGTACGTTAATGAGAAGTTGGGCGAAGAATATAAACGCATAAAATGATGAAAGAATACAAATGGGGGGCTAATCGGAAAGAAATGAAACACTAATGAACCTAACCTCAAAAACGCTCCAAATAAAACAGACGAAAATAAAAATGATTTAACAATTTAAAATTCGCTTCAGCGAACGGTAAGGAAAACAGAATACTACGGAAAATTTTCTTTTTACAACATATTTTAATCTATATTTTTTTTCTTATCTTTTTGTTTACTAATTGTTTGTGTATTTAATTCGCATTCGTGAGTTACAGCTGTTTCGACTTGTAAGGTCATTTTCAAACTGTGGTGAAGCCACTTACGTACGACTTATTTATAATATTTTGAATGTCAAATTTTGAAGGTGTTTAAATTGATTTATTACCGGTTTTTTGTTTATATTTTGTTATTTGTAATTTTTGTTAACATCTCTACATAGAGAAAAAGCAAATCTCCAACTGTGCATTCTGTGAACAATTTTAAATGGATTATTAACATGTACGTTCTTTACAATTTTTGAGACGATGTATGAATGTGAGTGAGGCAAAGAGTGTGTGCCAAGACCGAGTTGTTTGGCGGTCCGTCCTCTCTGCCTACCCCTGCGGGGAAACGGCGTGATGGTTAGTTAGTTGGTTAAAATAATATAAAGAAACCGGTCGTAAACAGGGCTAAAGTTTAAGGACCATTTTTATTACTCGTAAATATTAACTTAGTGTTTTTTTAGATTTTAGAAATGTATTATAAGTTTGTACAGCGCCCTTGAGGTGATTTTTCACAAAAACGGCTCTATATAAATCATCCAAGTATTATAATTGTTAATACGTTCCTGGTGAAAATCATTAATTAATTTAAATTCCTGAGAGAATGTTTCGTCTTGATGTATATTCATACGACTCTATATCCATATCCATAACACTATGCCCATACTGCGGCCAACGTTCCAACTTCAAACGTTTGGACGATCGTGTGGAGGGGTGTTCGTGCGTTGGAAGTTCGAGTTGGAAGGTTGGAGTTCGCGTTGGCCCGGGATCGCCTCGAAGGCGATCCCGACGGCCAACTCACACGAACCAGCCTGCCGCAGCTGTCCACACCGTGCCGCGTACTATTAAAATGACTATATTATTACGGAGAGTGGTATAACAATTGTTTGAAAACATGTCGTGTATATAAGTAAATGACTATACGTACGTAATAATTGTACGCAACTGAAAAAGATACAGCGTAGCTACAGCTGTTTCATGTCCGCCATTTTGGAGTACGGAATTCGGGGTTGGAGGTTTGGCCGCAGCGACCACACGATCGGCCAACCTTCCAACTCCGAACTAAGTTCGGAGTTGGAAGGTTGGCTTCAGTCTGGACGTAGCATAAGACAAGCAAGTTTACGGAAGAAGTGAGAAGTTTCAGGAAGGTACGACGCGACTAGTACAGAGCCGGATCTGGCATACTCGTAGGTGCAGATGGAAGGTGTAACCAGGGCGGAAATCGTAAAAGTTGCTAAGATACGCTTATCATTTTTTCCAAAATGGGGGCGGAAATGCATAAAATCTCTATTTTTATTATTGCCATAATAAAAAGCACAAAATTCAGACCTCGTTATTTAAAGAAAGGAAATATTAAGTGCCAACACAGGTGCCCATAATAAATTGTTTATGTACTAAACAAATTTATTTCAAAATTAGAATTTTCATTTTTATTTCTACTTTTCTTTAAAATATGTTCTTTTTTTTCTCTTTACTTTTAAGTATTTCTTTTTTTTTTTTTTTAATGTTTAATCATCTGTTTTAATTAGAAAAAGATAAAAAGAATCAGAACAAGAAGTGTATCCCGGAATATAGCGATATTCAGCGAGGCGTTCAAGTCTCTGTACTCCCCTGCGGAGAAACGGCTTGATGGTTTGTCAGTTGGTCCTCAAGCAATAGTCGCGTTTCTTACGTAAACGTGTTGCCCGGTGGGGGTCACGCTGGTCGACTCCGTCCAAATCCCAGGTAATGAAAATTAATACAACCGACAATTTTGATTTAATTAACACGGCAATCTTTCACGTTGGTCGACTTAATATTACGCGGGGAGTGATATTTTATTTAGATGGTTTTGGTATATAATTTTATTTGAAAGCGAGAATTGGCTGCATTAAGTTACATTAGAGTATTGTCTGAACTAGAAGGAAAATAAAAATAAAATGGTAGAGGGGGAAATGAATTAACATTTAGAGAGAACGTGATCTTCGATACATTTGTTTGATTATTTCATAAATCAATTTAAATGTACAGAACAATACTTTTTACTAAAATACCTATTTACTTCACATCAATTAGATACTAATTAAAAACCTATTTATTTCTTCAGTGTGTCGGCTAGGCAAGCATCCAAGGTATCGACCATTTCATTTTGGTATATATTGTACGCTCCAAACTTAAATACCGACCAGACGTTGATACGTAAATCGTCGCAATGGTCCGGATATTTGCATGGCCTCCCCGCCCACGCCTTTCTCTGTCGCACGTATATCTTTCTATTTCGCTTACGATCACTGTCAAATCAGTAAACTGTCTGTACCCGCGCGAGAATGGATCGTATCAAATTCAGGCCTGAAGTTCAGATTGATAACTTTCGGTAATTTCCCATCGTTCCCTGGGACAACTGCAGATCGCTAACATACAAACAACAGTTGACGGCGAATATAATAAGAACACTTGGTCATCGTGAACTGTTGGCGAGAAGAACGACGAGAAGTTACCGAAAGTTATCCTATTAATTCTTTCCGACCGACCGTGCTAGGGGGCCAGGCGGCATTACTAATTTCGATTTAGGTATAACATATTTCTCTTGAACATCTTCAATTTTATAGTTAAATAATATCTATACTGTTAAATATACGAAATTCCCTAGATAGAAAAATATCGCAAAATATCCTCCGAAAATTATTTAAAACCGTATATCAATGTTTAAAACACATTTTGGAAAAATTCACAATGTATCTTTAAATGCAACTTAGGCATTTGTCGAGAGATTTTAGCATTAATTTAAACGGGTCGCGTTTAATTAAATATTTAAAAAAATTTCGCTTAATTATTGTCATTTTTTATATTAGCTTGCTTCCTGTAACTTTCATATTTATATTATCAACCTTTCAAACCATCTTCTTCCTCTTTTTGAACCTTTACTACGAAACTTCAAGTTTGTCGCGAACTGTCACTATCACTATTGGCTCTGCAACCCCTGGTGGGTCTAAGCCTCCTCAAGAGTCTTCCTCCACTCATCTCAGTTTTGTGCCAGCTCTCTCCAGTTTTGAAGATCCAAGATGGATATGTCTTTGAGGACGTTGTCGCTCCATCTTAGGCTTGGTCTTCCCAGGCTCCTTCGCCCTATTGGTCTTGAGTTCAGCAGGGACTTTGGTGCTTGATGCTCGGTCATTCTCTCCACAAGACCCAGCCACCGAAGTCTTCCCAGTTTTATAAATTTTGCGACGTTTAGCTCCTTAAACAAAGTATAGAGCTAATTGTTATAATGTCTGCGTCAAAATCCATTTTCTAGAACCGGTCCGAAGATGTGCCTTAAAATTTTTCTTTCAAAAACGTCCATGCTCTCTCATTCCTCTTAGTTATTATCCAAGTCTCATCTGCGTACGTAAGTACTGGTCTGATAAGTGTTTTGTACACTAATATCTTCGTGTTTCTGGACAGCAGTCTGGACTTTAATTGGTTTTGTAGGCGGAAATAACAGCGATTTGCGTTCACTATGCGCTTCTGGATCTCCTCTGTGGTATTATTGTCGTTTGTTATCAGGGAGCCTAGGTATGTGAATCTTGGTACCGTTTCAAAATTTTGGTTTCCACATGAGAGAGTTGGGATTTGTTGGGTGCATCCTACGGCCATGTATTTGGTCTTTTGCTGGTTTACTACGAGACCCGTATTTTTGCGCGAACTGTAAGGTTCATAAAATCTATGTGTCATAAGGTAATAAAAATTTTAATGTACAAAATACATCGACGGTTATTGATTTTCGGATTCGTCGTACCTATTCGTTGTCGTATGGTATAATGCTCAAAGTTGAAAAAGAAGATGTTCTTGGAAAACTCACTTTAAAAAAGCAATGTGTACCAACTAATAAAACTAATACATATGTATATTTAATAATTCCTTAATAACTTATAACCAAACAGATTGATTCAATCCGGATTCAATAATCGTATTACTTTATGGCCCTAAAGGAATAAAGGACGTGCTAATACACTTTGCAGTATAAAATAATTGCCTCCCCATTGTATCGTTTGCTTCCCCCCCCCCCAAGATTGTATTCCGTGAATTATGGATGAAGACGTGTAATAGTTTACGTGTTACTTTATTATTATTATTGGCATGGCGACCACATTCCTTCCGAACAATGTGGTTGGGATTAAATTCATAAAATTCATGCACCACTATGCGGACATTGTTATGTTCCATGCCGAGAGTATGGGGCAAACTTTCCAAAGCAGGCAATAAGTGCTTGGGGGCACGTAGTATTGGGGTGGTTTTTACTTATTTGGTCTAGATGTGAAGTCATAAAATTGTACATCCTTTATAAGGTACTTTAACGTGTCCCAGTCGAGGGCTGGCGCCGTTAGTGGATGCTTTATTACTACAAAAATTTATCGTCCGATCACATTACGCGTCTAGGAAAGCTGTTACGTTACATATTAATAAGAGTTATTATTCAAATATTTATCATACAATGTGAATTACACCAGCTTGCTGCGCCATTAAACATCGCAAAAGTTAATTTATTTTTTCTCAGCAATGTAAATCACATCGCGTAGATAACTTCCACAGGAGCTACTATGGTCGCGATTTTAATTCGTTGATGTTTAATAAATCTGTGGACAATTATGTGCTTTAAATTTATTTCTATGGCTGTAAGACCATTGCTGCATTTAAGGGCCCGCAACCCGAATTTCTACCGATTTCTTACATATCTCCCTTAAACACGGTAAGTTTTAAAGCTCTTAAAAAATATGTGTTATTCTTGAAGATAATATCTAGACGCTGCTCACGCCGAAACGCAAATTACATAAAATTCCCTCGAAAGAAAAAAATCGCAAAGTATGCTCCAAAAATTATTATAAACACGTTTGTTTCAGTTATTTCACAAGTTGAAAACACCTAAATTACGGTAACCGGACAACTCGGAACAGTGGCAATTCAACAGACTATTGAAAAGTGTTATAAAGTCATGAAAAGTGACCAAAAAAACTACGTTAAATAAGTTACGTTATGTGAGTAGCAGTTTTTTTCATCACTTTTAATGACTTTGAATTACTTTTTAAAATGGCGCTGAATTGTCACTGTTTTAATTGATCCCTAAATTACATACTTATTTTAAGAGGAAAAGCATCAAGTGTCATGTTTCAATATAAGTCGTAGGTACTTCGACGATAGTGTCAAGAAATAAAATATAATAAAAATAATTGGATAATTTGTATAGCGCCGTTTTTGTGAAAAATCACCTTAAGGGCGCTGTACAATTTATTATGAATTCTTAGGCTCTATTTAATTTTATTACATATTTACAAATAGATTCCGAAAACATACCTACTTGGCAGGTCACTTCCGATTAAGACGTTATTATGTTATAATTTTATTAAACCAATTAACAATACATACATTGATACTCGTACATTTCACTGGGTGACAACTCAGAATGAACTCAACTTAACAGCTCCTTTGAAAAAGCATAAAAGTGATGAAAATCACATAAATCGGTTAGGTTAGGTTAGGTTACTGGCTATTTTTAAATGCTTTTTTACACAGGACTTTGCAGAGAGTGGAGTTGATTCTGAGTTGCCATGGAACCATCCTATTAATATTATAAAGGCGAAAGTTTGTATGTATGTTTGTTACTCTTTCACACAAAAAATACTGAATGGACTTTAAAAATTCTTTGACTAATAGAAAGCTACATTATTTGCGAGTAATATAAGCTGTATATATTGGTAAGTTCTGACGTTATGAATAAGCTCTGGCGTTATGAAATCATTAATTATACGTTTAATGTCCAGACGAAAAGCAAAGCGTTGCTTGGTAACTATAAGTATTTATTTGACGTGCGCTGCCATTTTGTTATTTGTTTAGGTTACTATGGAGATCCCTTTGAAAGTTAAAATTATACTAATCTATACTAATATTATAAATTGGCACGCGAGCTGTTTGAAAAATGAATGTAACGGGTATGGAGGGGGGGGGTGAGGGGGGAGTCTAGTGGGGTTAGGGAAGGTGCAGGAGGCGAAGTGGGAACCCCCCTAATACTATGCGAGCGAAACCGGGGGCAAAAGCTAGTTTTACTATAAACATGGCAAGTGCAAAGGTTTGAGGGCTTTGTTGAAACTTGTAAATGGAAAGTATTAACATTATAAGACATAACATAACTTTCAACTAATTAAGTTCCATTAACTTAAAACACATTTACTGACACCCCTCTTTCATTCGGAGACATATTTACGAATGTATCTCGTTATGAATATTTATTTGACGTGCTTTACTTTGACTTGTGTTCTCTGTTAATTAATAATCTGGTTGCACAAAACGAGTCCTTTACTGGTATTATGACGGTTATTAATAGCACAGTAAACAAATGATATTACTTAACAGTCGAGTATAATTTCAATTAGTCAAATAAAGCATAAATACCTGAGGAGAAACGTGCAATTAGCTGATTGTATCGGTGTATTTTTGCCCTGGCGCTTGCAGACTGCAAAATATTAAATTACCTACCGTGTGCTTGTGCATGGGTTCATATTATAATAATTACGTTTATTCAGAGAGAATAGGGAGTTTAGAAATGCACATGAATTTAATACATAAATTTCGCGAATATTTCATACCCTGGGGGGGGGGGGGGGGGGGGGGGGTTTCGCGTCTCTCTAAACTCGTTTTCATTACAAGACTGTGTTAAATTTTATTTTAGGAATAACATAATGAAACGCGATAATTATTTTGGTAAACAAATTTTCAACGGTCGGATCATATTTCCTTAGTGGAGATAATGTGTTACGTACGGTTTACAATTTTCATCTTCTAGTATCTTCTCAGATGTCAATTCTGTGTTTGTTCTACCTGTGTTTGGTGTTTGAATGGATGGTGCTACGAAATACTAGCGTCACGGATATCCTCGTCATCGATGCTTTTGCCCACCTAACGTGTGGCGGGCCGGATCGGGAGAAAGACTAGTTGAAGGTTTATGAGCTCATGAGACCTCTCCAGCCGGACTCTCTTGATCCATCGCCTTGCACAGCAGCAAGGGATAGATGCATACGTTCGTCACTCCTGAACACTTTGATCCCCAGATACCCACCTCAGAATTACCTCTCCTTCCTTTCCTTAAAAAAGACCCTCCATACAGCATCCCCAAAGGTGATTTTAACCTGATGTAATTTTTTCCCTTAGGGCCTCCTGTGAGGAGATAATGTAAAAAAAGATGAGGATTTCCTCAGGTCCTTTTGTGTGGATTTAATAAATGTACTTTTACAAGTACGATATCATAATAAGTACATAATTTGGGAGGCAGGTGTGGGTACCACCGCCCTGGTAACCATTTGTTGGATAACTAATACCTCTGCCATAGGTCACCCCAAGGGTTTCGCTGCGTTTGGTTACCCAGGAGTGCCGGATAGAGAGAGACTAGTTAACAGCATTAGTTGACTCCAACCGGACTCTCTTGACTTCTTCATGGATCAGCAATCCATCTCAGCAGTAGACGGGATGGATTCATACGTTCGTCACTCCTGAACACATTGATCCCCAGACTCCTACGCAAATACAAATATGAGGAGTTCCTCAGTTCCAATGAACATTTACAACAAATATGAGATCATTATAAGTACGGCATTCATAATCGTTGGGGGTAGCAAATACTTTAAAATACCCTATGGTAGTATGGTGATAAATAATAATGAACAACTAAAGGTGTAAGAAAGAACTTGATAACCATTATACATACACGCCTCCTTGTAAATATCTGCTGTTAAGGAATGACTCTGCAAAACACACAATAAGCAAGTGATGACATGGTAAAATAAAAATTCTCCGGAACGTGACGGATGATACCACCATGTCTTTATCTAATGAAGTTCAATTACAATGCAACCGTTCTGGTTGACCATTAAAGAAAGAAAGCTGTAAGTATTCGCTTCATTTTACCTATAAAAGTATTGTGCGAACACGTCTTCTTCGCCATGTCACCAGTTTTTATAGATTCCGTTAGCAATACTATTTGCTGAATAATTTTATACTACAATGAACATGCGATGTCACAAAGATGACTTGAAATTTTGACGTTTTTTTTTGTCTAGTCATTCTTTTGAATATGGGACATTTAACCCATTATACGAGTTCACGTTAATACATACATATGTTATGAATATTTTACCCTATAATCACCCCATTCCTCTGAACTTTTCGGGATGTTCAATTAAAATAATGCTTTTTACTTGTAACAAACACACTTTATTTTTAACCGTTCGCGGGTGAATTTGAGTAGCATATTTCCTAGTGTCCGACCGAAACAGGATTTTCTACCGAAATTGAAACCGAAACCGAATCTTCGGTATCTATCTCAGTTTCAGCCGAAACAGAAACTTATTTAGACATGTTAAAAATCTATTGTTTAGTGAAATTTGGCTGATTTTTACAATTAAGTAACATACAGTTAACACGTGTTAAATGATATTAAAAAAAAAAAAAAAAAACAAAAAAAAAAACAATAATTAAAGTATGTAAAAAAACAACGATTTCGTTTTTTAATTTTACTGCTATCAAACAAACAAAAATTAATAAAACTTGTTAACTACTTCTTGGAACAAAAAATTGTTGATAATTAATATTTTCATTATAAAGGAAGGACCTCATTCATAAATTGAGTATTTTAATTTTAATTGCGTATAAAATCACAACATTCTTTGACTAAATTTAACATTTATTGAGATCTTTTAATTACAGCTGTAATGTATGATTAATAACTAGTAATTACTTTTACTTTTAGTATTTCTTCTGTAAATCAACCATCTTTGGACCGCTCTTTAAAAATACATTGTTGCGTACAGGAGTGTAATTGTCAATCTTTGGAAAGAGTGGACAATATCAAATATCTTGGCTTAATTATTGACAAAAATTTAAAATGGAACAATCATATTACTATATTAACAAAAAAAATAAGAAAGGTAGCCTATATCTTCAAGACTCTAAGAAATATATTGGACAAAATTACACTAAAAACTGTATATTATGCTCTTGTTTAATCAATGCTTTCATATAACGTTATTTGTTGGGGTTCTTGTCATAAGACTACTCTAGAGCCTTTAAATATTGCACAAAAATTAATTTTAAAAATAATGTTCAAGAAAAGTTTTATATATTCATCACAGTTACTATATAGCGAAAGCAAAATTATGACAATAAGGCAGTTGTACATAATACAGGCTCTCTGTAAATTTTTTAACAACATCATCACTGCGAAAAGATCTCAACAAGTGCGCAACACTAGATTGGGCTCTTCTTTAATTTCTTTCTTTAAAACTTCTTTGTCCAAACATCCTTTGGAAAAAGAAGTTTTTCATATAAAGCTCCGTTGCTTTATAATATGCTCGATGAAAAAATAAAAACTATTGGTACATTCAAGAAAATGGTCAAAATATGTATAATAACTGAGAGTGATGGTTTTGGATTACCCATGTTGTCGCTTATATCATAAATCACTCTGGATTCTGGAATTAAGCTATATTTCATACAATCCATGTTTAATAACTGTGTATGTACTTAACTTAAATATTTTTATGTACTTTTTAATTTGCTTATTGTTATAGTATTTACTTATCACTATCTACTTCTTTGGTATCATAATTTACTTACTGTACTATATTATTGTTTATTAGTATTTACTCATAATTATTATGTACTTATGTTTATTTACTTATTATGAATAATAAATTATTATTATAAATTGTTTATTATTGTTTACTCATAATTATATTATATATTATCTACTTAATTTATTTACTTAATATATTATATTTATTACATAAACTATTTTTTTTATTATTATTTTTAATGTACATAATTGTTTATTATTTTTCACCAATCATTATTTTCTTAATATATTATCTTCATATTTATTTACTTAATATATTGTATTTATTAAATAAACTATATAAATTTATTACTTAATTATTATTATTTTTAATATACATAAATGTTTATTATTATTTACCTGATATTATTTAGCTGTTGTTATTTACCAACCTTTATTTTCTTTTACAATTATTAATAATCCATGTCTGAATAATTGTTCTCAGTGCTTCTTTTGTAGGTTTATAATTATATTTTTATTAAGTTTATATGTATGTTTTTTTGTTTAAATTACATTGTAAAACTGCATATCTCGATACAGGAATGCCCTAGTGAGATATGCAGCTTATGTTTTTCATGTATTTCTTATTTTTCAATAAATAAATAAATTAATTAATTTTCAGTCTCAACAAAGAAAGAAAAGAAAGGCAAATACCGTTCTTATGATAAATTAATCAGTCTCAACAAAGTTACTATAATTAGTTTGTACGACAATTATGATATATCTAAAGTATTTGTCCACTAAAAAGCTGCTCCCTTGGAACACTAGTGGGCGGAGCAGAAAGATACTTAAGGTCGCTTTTCTCAGGATAGGATACGGACTGCTGCTCCATTGTATATGGCTCGACTAGGTAAGACTGATGATGATGTCAGGTGACACACGAGCCACGAACTCACCCGAAGTCATCCGAACGACGCGCGATAATTCACGAACGCAGAGTTTCGGTGCGGCCGAAGGTTCGGCAGATTTTCTGCGGAAACCGAAACTGATGCCGAAACTAGATTTTTTGCCGAACCTGACCGAAACCGAACCTTCGTTCGGTCACTAGTATTTACTTAGGTACATCGTTACTGAAGACCTCTTGGATAATGGTGATATTGAACGCCAGAGGAGAAGTATCAGTATTATGTCTAATATATTTGCCCGAAGATTCTTCCAATGCAGTAACTATGTATAAAAAGCATTGCAAATGCAACATTGTTCTATGCATTTTGCACTAGCCTCTATACTATTGAAACATGGTGTCACTACCGAATCAGCTCGATGGAAAGACTCCGGATCCAATATAATAATGCATGCAGAATTATATTTGGATACAGAAGATACAGCAGCGCATCGACATTGTTTACGGAGCTAGGACTGCGTGGATTCGCCGGTCTGATGAGACACTGGGTCATTGGAGCCAGGATGCGGCTAATGGCCTCGGAAAACACATTAGTCCATTAGTGATCGCAGCCCTCCAACACCAAACGCCATTCCTGAGTGAGCGCTCGGCCCGAGCTCACCCAGACCGTGCCCTACATAATAATTGATTAGTAATTTTATTTTTATTACCATTTAAGTTTTATTCCTATACTATTTACTTGATTTTTACTTAAAATCTGTTTTGCAAATATGTATAACTATGTGGGACGTGTGGGATTGCACTATCCTACCCACATCCTGGAATAATAAATATTATTATTATTAGGTATCGTTCATTTATCGGACACACCATAAACGTCAATGAACATATTTCCGTTCAAATTTTGTACCTACCTTAAAGAAGGAAAAAAATACCTATTAGGATATTTTCATTGTTTTTTTTTATCTCGAATAAAATTACAATAGTGAAGGCATTTTTATATTAATGAATACATTTACAAACCAAACTTCTTCTTCTTGTGAGATATGATTTCAGATTTTCAAAGCCAAAAGTATTTTTGTTATTTGTTTTTGGGGTGTTATGCCGTGTTGCGCTACCTCCTCCTTTAGACAACGTTTCGGACAGCGTTACAGTGCCCATCATCAGGGCAGATGTAGGGCAGGGCAGATTCTTCTTCTTGTGTTCAACAGCTCTGGAACGATTTGCCGACCTTTGTGTTTCCTCCTTCACACAACATGGGTTTCTTCAAGACCAATTTAATTCCTTCCTCTCCTCAAAAACGATCCTCCACACAGCACCTCAGATGACATAGGCTCTGAGGGAAATTATTAGGCCTCCTGCGTGGAGTTAATGAAAAAAAGCGATCGTTTTTCTTCGTACATATTGCGCTGTAGACGTCACACCGCCCAACGTCGGTGATAGCCAGTAGCGTCCATAGATTTATCAATGGTAGCGTCATAATTACGTTGTAGCCAGTTGGAACAGTGTCAGAATGTGCGGTTTTAGATAGTTGTTAAACAAATGATTGATAATATTAAAACTACACATTTTTAGTTAGATGATCAGAATCAGAAGAAAAAACTATAAATTTTTGCTAATTTTTAAATTTTTATTCGTAATTCGTGAAATACCCCATTGTGATTGTGAGGCTTTGGGATACAAACATTTTGGTGACCAAATCTTTTAGTGGTACCAAAAAAAAGTTAACAAATAAATACATTTTATTGCTTTACCAATAGAACATTCGGGTAGCATCGTAATCAACTTATAAAGCAATCACCGACGGTGACTTTGTAAAATGCCGACTAAAATGTATTTAAAGATCCTCAAATGGGTAGTTTTGAAAATATAAAACAATTAAATGTACAGTTTTATTACGCTTTCTTTTTAAAAAAAAGCGGTACAGGCACCTTGGACAAACAAATACTATCATGTATAATAATAATGCAGATACGTTTTAAGATTTTCACGGCCAAAAGTATTTTCGTTATTTGTTTTTGGGGTGTTATGCCGTGTTGCGCTACCTCCTTCTTTAGCCAACGTTTCTGACATCGTTGCAGTATCCATCATCAGGGCAGATCTGATGATGGACACTACAACGATGTCAGAAACGTTGGCTAAAGAAGAAGGTAGCGCAACATGGCCATAGAGATAAACACGGCATAACACCCCAAAAACAAATAACGAAAATAATTATGCACTTGTTCGTGGTCAAATGAATAGTTAAAAATGTGAAAACAGAGTTTAAAGCCATTGATATAGCATTGATGACATAAATAATTATTTTTTGTGTTTAATTCGTAGAAAACATTTAATTTAAAAAAAAAATTATTAAATTTATTTTTATTTTTTACGCATTAGATTTAAATGTCCGGGTTAAATATTCCCCACGGGAAAAACTAAACCCTTTCACACACTTCCCCAAATGATCATCTAGTCCAGGGTTTCCCAACCTTTTTTTCGCCGAGCCTCACCGAACCAAAAAAAATATTTTCACGCCCCCCTTCATTAAGTTTCAACAAAAATAAGAAACACGTTTTTTTATATTAACTAAATAATTTATTTGAATTTCATATTGGTACCATACAGATAAGATATATTTATTTATTATGGATTTTTAATAGAAGAGTAGGTACACTCTTAATAAAAAATAATGTACATTTAGATGATGTAATAATTTGCGTACATGTTCATGTTCAAATATCTTATAACACTCTTCCATGGAAGCTTGTGTCTATAATCATTAATTACTTTTACATTTACATTTCTTAGTTTTCTTTTAATTATTCGTATTATTCTATTATTATTTTTTATCTATTTAAATTATATTTTTGTAATTAGATAATGTCTAACAACTTTCAAAGTAATTTTAGAACAATAAATAAAAACTTTTAAAGTGCTGATGAGATACTTGAGGTTGCATGCTCTGTACCAGTTGGTCGATTCTGGGTTCAGTCTTTGCTTGAGCTATGGTTAAATCACTTAGTTAATCGTTAAGCGTTAAATAAAAAAAATCGGAAATGAAACGTACCTATTACGCCCCTCCCTGACATTTCTCTACGCCCCCTGGTTGGGAAGTCCTGATCTAGTCAATCCACGTTATGCAATTGCACTATATAAGTAGATATTATAAATACAAAACAATACAAGAACAACATGACAACCTACCACAGACCAAATGGGAAAATAATTCACCAACTCCAGATATTTTCATATCAGAGGGTTCGGCTCTGTGGAATTCCTAATTTGACCTATAAATCCTACTGATCCCTCAATATAAATATTTAAAAATTCTTTTGTAATCCTATATGTATTTAAAATCACTGATTTTTGCATTCTTTGACAAATCTAATATGCCTAAATTTTGAATGAGAGACCTAGGTATAATGCCAGCAGCCGAAATGACAAATGGTAATATTTTTATAGTCTGAGAATGCCAAACTCTTTTAATCTCATTTCTTAAATCTGAATATTTTCTTATTTTTTCAGAAACAGATTTTTGAATATTATAGGAATTTGGAATAGCTACATTAATGATATAAGTTATTTTTTTAAATTTTGTCATGTAAAACTATACCAGGTCTATTATGACTAATTGTTCTGTCTGTTATATCATAATATATTTTATAAAATTTATTTTCTAAAAATGAATTTGGTTCATATTCATAATATGGTACTATATTACGGCAGTCGATCAAGTTTTGTTTAGTTACCAAACTTTGGTGGATTATTTTTAAAACTTGATTGTGTCTAAATGTATACTCTGACGGCGCTAATATAGAACATCCCGATACAATATGTTCTATAGTTTCCGGAAAAGCCAACCATTTTCTACATAAGTCATCAACTTGATTTATATATTTGATTATATGCTTCCTATAATTTTTAGTATTAAGGACTCTATCTTGAATGGCAAGCATAAATCCTTCTATTTCTGCGCTCAACTCTCCAATACTCAACCATTTGTTGAACGAAAGTTTGTCAACATACGTTTGGTTGAGATAATTGAAGTGTTTTGCGTGAAAATTAAGGGCGTTTAACCAGCCAGCGGCCGAAAATACACATTTCGTCGAAAGATGTTCTTACGATCGTACAGGGCGGTTCCAACGAGAAAGATGAATTATTCTCCGTACCAGCTTTTTAAAATTATAACTCAATATCCATTTTATTTCATTCCAAATTTTTTATACCTACCTACACCCAAAAATGCTGAAAAGCGTGATGCACTGTTCAAATGATGTACTTTTTGTAATTATTTTTTGATCATAAGTATTTATCATTTTACAATAATGTCTAAGCAAAATAAGAATGTAAAAAAATCTGAAATGTTAGTGCGCAAATAAATACGCAAACGAGCCAATTGTCATCAAGAAACACATGTACCTACGCATATATTTTTTAATGATTTTATTTAAACTGTAATTTAAATCCTGAAACACAGCTTTCCAAGATAATTTACTGATTTATTTTACTGCATGGATTATATAATTTGAAATGGGTGTTGTATAATACAAAATCTTTTTTGAAAATTTAACAAATCTGCCAACAGCCTTATTATACCAAAAATGAAAAAAAATCACAAAATTTAAAACATGCGTTAACTAGATAAAAGAACAATCATCCGAAATCAATCTGTAATTTTTTGTGGAAAAGAGTCAATACGCCAAAAATCTGCTTTAAAAATGATGTATTTCTGGTTTTCTCTGGTTATACCCTCTTAAGTTCTGCTAGCATTTTAGTTTTTATTTTTGTGACTACTTACTCTCGGCTTACAAGGTCATTTTCAAATTGTGGTTAAACCACTTTGAGACGGCTTTTTATATGATTTTTGGGATGCGGGTATGGGTGTCGCCGCGCCGGGAATCTTTTATTAGATAATTAACACCTCTGCCATAGGCCACCCCTAGTGGTTCGCTACGCTTGGTGACTTAGCAGGAGTGTGCGGGTCCATAGGGTGAGGTTTGTCAAGATCTTGGCTGCCGTGTATCTTCCCACCTGCTGCGTGGCGGGCCGGATCGGGAGAGACTGGTTGAGGAGGTCTTTTGACCTCTCCAGCCAGAATCCCTCGACCCATCGTCTTGCATCGAAGAAGGGATGTATGGATGGATGAAGGGATGGATGCATACGTCCGTTACTCCTATACACTATTGTCTTGACCCCTTGATTCAGACCCACCCCTCAGACCTATTGCCTTCCCAAAACTTCCTCTTCTCCCTTTCCTTAAAAAACCCTCAACACAGCATCCCCAAGGAGCTAAGGTAAAACAAAAAATTATTCAAAATTTCTATTTTGATACCGGTTAAACTGGACATTGGTGGTTATCCACCACTTACCCGCCCTGGTATAAGTAACAGATGGTTACTCTTTCAAGAAGCTACATTTATTTATTTTGAATGAATCTAGACCTCCAGTGTCCCTGCATACGTTGTTAGAAAGCAGCACTGACAGTTTGAAAATGGCCTTGTAAGCCGAATCAAAGTACTCCACATAATAGAGTAAGTATCTAGTGTCTCAATTATTTCCTAAATTAGGCTAAAATAGGTTGAAATCCTTAGTTTTAGTTATGAAAAAATATCAAGTAAAATTTTTTTTTTGTGCGTCAACCGCCTTCCTTAAGAGGTATCTATTTAACCATAAAATAAACTAAGCAAAGGGGTTTATTTACATTATCTATTGAGGTTTCCACGAATAGACATCTTGGGGGATTCATGGACCACCGCACACAAATATTATACCTATTTTATTGAATAGAAATTCAACATTCTAATCCGGCTTAGGGCTGTGTAAACACAATAATATATCATCGAACTCCGAGATGCTGCTTTGTGATAGATCGGGCAAAACATCGATTTGGTCACGCACGGTTTTTAGCGTCGAAAATAAACAACCTTTTCTTATCTACAGGTAAACAAATAATAAAATAGCTAAAGGAAATAATTGCATAGCGAATGCAAGTTGTACATGTATCAACCAGGATGAAATGAGATTTCAAGTTTGAAACTCTACCTAACTAAATAACCATCACGCCATTTCCCGCAGAAGATTTTTTGAAGTGAAAACTTATTTCGCACCATTGTGATTTGAAACTCGATGAAACGAAAAAACGACACTAAAAAAGTCTAATGCGATAGAATAGTAATAATAATAATATTTTGCTAATTTAGATAGCGTCGTTTTTGTGAAAAATCACCTCAAGGGCGCTGTACAAATACATGTACAAAAGAATTAATATTACCCTTAGTCCTTACCCTAAGTCTTATAACTAGTGACTTACATTACTGGCTTACAACTTAGATTTATAATTATAATTAGTGACTTACATCTAAGACTTATAGCTAGTGACTTATGACTAAGACATTCATATTTACAATAAGATTAACACCAGAAGAAGCAGGAAGTTTTCAGTAAGAATAATCGGTCTCCTATTTTTGCGGTGCTTCGTAGCCTCCCCACTTCTGTCTACTTTAGTTCTTTGAAGGTTTCACTTCTACCGCGTGTGAACTGCACTCTTGTATTTTTTTATGAATATCTGACAAAAGTCCCAGCTGCTCCCGTTTGGAGCCGGTGAGACTGTGGCATCCCCAAATGGAGTATGTTGTGAGGCTGTAGGTAGTGGGGAGTTGAAGGAGATGGTGAACTGGAAGAAATACCTGGCTATTCAGATCTGGTCACCAAACACGGTTAAAGCAATTTCGAAATTTTGAATTGTGGTCTTACACCAGAGATACTGAAAGTATCTGCCACTGTGTAACGTGTCGTAAATACACCATATATTTAATTAAAACTAAACTAAACTAAACTAACCATCACTCCGTTTCCCCGCAGGGGTAGGCAGAGAGGACGGACAAACAACTCGGTCTTGGCACACACTCTTTGCCTCACTCACATTCATACATCGTCTCATACATACTCTTCTATTATTCTGACTTTTGACATGGCCCGTCTCAAGTATCTGATTTACTTGATCGTGCCATGTCTTCCTCGGGCGTCCCCGACTTCTTCTACCATTCACATTTGCATCATATATTCTTTTAACACTACTTTCTTCGTTCATTCGCTCTACGTGCCCAAACCATCTGAGGGTCCCTTTCTTAATTTTGCTCATTATACTTACATCAGCCTTACATTCTTTGCGGATATCTACATTTCTAACACGATCATACATGGTTTTACCACACATACGTCTCAGGGATCTCATTTCAACAGCATTCAGTTTACTTTCATCCTTCCTCTGCCAGTTCCATGCCTCACTGCCATACATCAGGGTAGGTACCAGGACTCCATTGTGGACTGCTAGTTTCGCTTTTATTGAAAGTTTTTTATTAGCTCCAACGGCATTCAGTCCTCCATTAATGGAGTTACCGGCATTTACCCTCCTTTCAATATCTCTATCAGCCTTCCCATCTCTCTCGTAAATAATACAAAGTAATCAAATAAAATTTCTTTGGGTACGTCGGGATTTGATGACCTTCCGATTTGCGAGTCAAGAGCCTTTCCCCTCGACCACGGAGGCTGTCAGATGTACCGCTACACAACTTTTCTCGGGACACACTCTTTGCTTCATTCGCATGACATGGTCTCATTTGTTATTTTGATTCTTGATATAATCTGACCCAAGTATTTTATTAACTTTGTCGTGCCGTATCTTCCACGGGTAACCTTGAATTCTTCTATTAACTCTCTTATAATAATAATAATAAATTTGGACAACTTATATAGCGCTGTTTTTGCGAAAAATCGCCTCAAGAGCGCTTCAGCTCTACGAAATAACATTAATTTTTAGAGCGCCATTTTTGTGAAATACCAGTGATGACTGTATAAATTCCTGAAATTTTCTCAGGAAATTAAAGAAATCGTTAAAATCTCAATTACTGTTCGGGCGTTAATCACAAGAATCATAAAGACAAGTTCTCCGTGAAATCGGCAGTTTTAAAACATACCTAATGTAATATGCATTGCAAGTGAAATCATTCGAGGTAGGTACTGAAATGGTAATAAATATCTGGAATTCTCTTCCCGCGAGCATTCCCACGTTACTTTGAGAAAAAAACAAAAATAAATATTTACGCAGCAAATTCTTTCTCAATGAACAACACCGTGAGCAGTAAACTGACGTCAATGAATGAAAATGCTTCGACGCGTATTATTACAATACGGCCCTCGACAAATTTCACACTACCAAAAATATGAGAAAATAAAACACGTAAATTATTTTCTCCGAAAGAAAGGATTTGCTTTGTAAGCGTTTCCGTCATAACGAAAAATTAAAATGGCTACTGAATTTATTTATGTCAACGAGTTAATAACTAGTAGTAGTCAGATAGGTAGGCACTGAATTGTGTGATTGTGAACATTTTCAAACAACTGAACAAATCGTAGAAAATTGTCTCTCCATTACTTTCACAAAGGCATATTCTGAACCAAGTGGCTTCCTAATGTCCCGACGCTATGGACTGGATGAAGACCTCAGCATCTAATCTCCACCATAGGAAGAAGAAGGGAAGTATTAACTATATTCCCTTTTAACCCTCACTCCTGGAGTCCCCCAGGGTTCAGTGCTGGGACCCCTGCTTATTTAATTTTGTTCATCAACGATGTTGATGTTATTATTTTACTCTTCGATCAGCTTCTTCAACGACCATAGGTAGACTCTTGGTACTCTTTTGCAATACCAGACCCAACAGCTTGGAACAAACTCCCTTCACATTTACAAAAGATCGACAGCACACCTGAGTTCAGAGCAAAATGACCACATTTTCAAATTATCCTGTCCAGAGACATAACCGCACTTCGTCAGCAGTATTTTATTACTCAATCCACAGGATTTTATTTGATCGATTGATCTTTCTCCTTGACTACACACTTTTATGTTTAACAATTTATTAAGCGTTAACTTTTTGTTTTTGTGTTTTTGTAATATTGTTCATAACTTACCACCGACAGTACAGGCAGTAATCATAACAATTTGTTTTCTTAAATGTAAATAAGTATTAGTTAGTCATAAATATCTAGTTTTAAGATACTTGTAAGTCATGATACGAGTAAAGCAATAATTCCTCATAACTCAACGATTTCTAAAAATAATCATTTCAATTGTAAACAACCATCCTGGAAATAAATCATACATCGTTCACAATATTTACATGATTTTTTACGGAACACATCACACAATTGCCGATGGCAGTAAATATTTTTTTGCACCAAGACTCGAGCGAATTTGCGCAAACCGAATTATAAACGCCTTTTATGCTCCCCGCCGGTACATCATGAATAGAAATAATGGAAACTGCAGTAATTTATTAACCGTATAATTGTCATTCAGTGAAACTCTCCATTCCGGTTCATTCTCTATTCCTCCGGCTGCGCATCCGGTCCGAGCTTTTAAAAGTTGCGAAAGTTACCGACTTTGTAAGAAAGCCATTCTTATTTTTTAGTTCAAACCTTGCACAATTCTAACATCCATGGAGCGTACAGCGTAATTCAGAAACGGGCAGAATGCATGACAAATTAGGTCTCCATAGTTCAGATAGCCAATGTGGAAAAAATGTGTTTCGGTACTTATCGTTTGCATGGCTTCAAAATAAGTTATGATTTAACACCTCTCGGTAAATGGCACAAATTTTCAACAAGTCATAATAAAAATGTATATAATTATTACAGCGGTTTCCTTGTGAAATATCACTTCCGGGAACCTTTGCAAAGTTAGTGTAACCAACCATAAAATAAAATTCTTATTTACCTACTCTTAGAGAGATTCTGATATACCTACCTACTGCCTTTTCAAAAACATCGATATCAATGAAAGGAAATCACTGGATTCTATGGAAAATTTGGTACATGGCACCCAAACAAAAATAAATACAGAATATGATCAAAACAAATCGACCAGAAACTTAAAATCGGAAGAAAATCACAAAGAAGACAAAAAGCTTTCTGATACGAAGTTTTTTAACTCCAAACAAAATAAAAAAAGTGAGTGAAGCAGATACTCGTATCTCTTGAAATGGAAAGGCATAAATAAGTCTGGGTTCAAGTTTACACTTTCCAATAGCTACCAGTCTTTCAGCTTGTGAAAGTTTTCCTAAAATCTGATTGCTTTCCCAACTGTTTCTATGCTGTGGGTTGATTCTAAAGCATTTTATATTAAATAAAAAATATTTTTAGATTATCACCAACAAATTTGAACTAAAAATTCATTGTTGAAACTCTCCTCCATAAGGGCTCCTCAAGGGTGCTTTACAACTTCACTGTATAAATATATACACCGCATAGAGATATACCCTTACTTTTGACTCCAGATACTAATATCTACAGCCTGTATGTCGGACGAATATCTACAGCCCATATGTTGGACTAATATCTACGAAGTTCAGAGTGTTGACTAATATCTACAGAGCTAAGGTCGGACGAATATCTATGACGGTCCCAGTGTTGACTAATATCTACAGAGCGTAGGTTGGACTAATATCTACAGAGGGCAGCTGAGCAAGAGGTTGTATGGAAAAGCATAAATTACTTCAATTGCGTAATTACTATTTTGTATTATTACGTATTTTGCTGTTTACGAGGACAATAATTTATTGAACAAACATGGAGGTCATAATGCAAAGATATTCATTTATTTCGAAATACACGGCACCACAACCTAACCTAACCTAACTGACATAGAAATGGTCATGGTAACAGACTAAATAATTTAGAAGCACTCGAAATAAAGAAAGCTGTTAAAACAAAAGCCCAAATCCTTAATATTCAGCTAAATGTGTCCAATAGTCCGATATTAGGGCTTTTTACATACATACATACATAAATTAAGTTTTTTAAACTGCATACGCAATATTACGTTATTCCAATATGCTATACATAATTGCAAATCCAACCTCTGCCAGTGCTGTAGATATTCGTCAACACTTTGGTTCTCATAGATATTAGTTAGATTTTTTCAGTTTTTGGAATTTCTGTAGATATTAGTAGACGCCTCCTTACTTTTCCCATACGTAATTACTTAGACTTACAACTAATAACTTCTTTTTAATAGCTCACAACTTTTTTTTTTTACATGAGCTCCACACAGGAGGCCCTGATGAAAATAATTTCCCTCAGGGCCTATGTCATCTTTGGGGATACTGTGTAGAGGATTTTTTTAAGGAAAGGAAGAAGAGGAGAGTTCTGGGAAAGAAGTGGGTTTAAGGTGTGGGAAGGAATCTGGGGTTCAGTGTGTCCTGATCATCCGCCTCCAAGACCTAGACAAACCTCACCCCATGAACCCAGGCACCCCTGCTAAATCACCAAACGTAGCGAACCGCTCGGGGTGACCTATGGCAGAGGTGTTGGTTATCCAATAAAGGTTCCCGGGGTGACGGTAACCATTCCCGCCTCCCAAATTGAACTAACAAACAACTAAGATTAATATATCATATTATAATTTACAAATAAATAAAGTCTGTGAACGACTGTGATCTATTGTTGGTAGATTATATAAACTTAAATTCTATGTTCCAATATGCACACCTCGAATAATTTATTTATCATTAGCTGAATCTATTACAAGGTACGGAATAACAGCTTGGGGACTTTCTTGTAAAACAAGTGTAAATCATGTTCAATCAGTTAAAAATTCATTAGTTAAATTATTACCTCATTAAAATTTATACGAACATAGGCATAATATTCCGTACTCTTACCAGAATCTCAAAATTCTCTCATTAAGAGCAATTCTGTGGCCTAAAATTATATATATACATTAATAGACTGGACCCATTGATATATATACAACTGGACCACACTTACAATACTCGTTTTACATTAAAAGAAGGTCGTACCTAAGCATTCAAACAAATATGGATAAAGAACGCTAGACTACATCATGATACCTAGTTGCTTAAATATGTTACCTGTTAAAATTAAAAAATGTACAAATAATGAAAAAAACAAATATTATATTGAAAAATTGGCTCGACGAAAGAAATACATAGTTTGTATTAGACTCTAACATAAAAAATTTCTAACTGCATAAAATTTTTAAATTTAAATTATTATTTTTGAACTTCAAAGTAAAAGCATCCATTCACAAACTACTTAAAAGTAGTTTTTTGGGACTTTTCTTTTTTCCGTAATATTTTATTTTATGTTCTGTGAAATGAGATCCCTGAGACGTATGTGTGGTAAAACAATGTATGATCGTGTGAGAAATGTGGATATCCGCAAAGAATGTAAGGCTGATGTAAGCATAATGAGTAAGATTAAGAAAGGGACCCTCAGATGGTTTGGGCATGTAGAGCGAATGAACGAAGGAAGTAGTGTAAGAAGAATATACGACGCGAATGTGAATGGTAGAAGAAGTCGGGGACGCCCGAGGAAGACATGGCACGATCAAGTGAATCAGATACTTGAGTCGGGTCATGTCAAAAGTCAGAATAATAGAAGAGAATGTACGAGACGATGTATGAATGTGAGTGAGGCAAAGAGTGTGTGCCAAGACCGAGTTGTTTGGCGGTCCGTCCTCTCTGCCTACCCCTGCGGGGAAACGGCGTGATGGTTAGTTAGTTAGTTAGTTATGTCCTGTAATATTGTATAACTTTTTCTTTATAATATAAAAAAATACCAACTAGTGACTTATAACTAAGACAAGTGATCTTCTAATTTGTCAATATTATATCTCTTGGATTTATATACGTATACATTAAAATATTAATTTAAAAAAATATGCATGTTCTTTACCTGAACAATGTTTACTTAAACTCATCAAAATATTAGGCAAGGACAATGCTAGTAATCTACAAGGCTACTTTCTACATATAAATGCAAATTTTTGCTTTTTTACTTATCAATCATTTATTACTTAAAATTTTTTACCTTTGACTTTTTTTACTGTTACACTATTTATGTTGTTGTTCTATTCATATATTATGTTAAATTGCATGTGTTCATTTGAGCATATTGTGACGTGAGATATAATTTTAAAGTATCATCGTTAATTATTTTTAGGGTATTAAAACTCCTTCTTTAGCCAACGTTTCCGACAGCGTTACAGTGTCCATCATTGAGACAGATGTGTTATCTACACGTAAAAAATGTCGATAATTTTATGCCGTGCAGTATGCACGTGAGAATAAATAATTACATAATTGTTATTAAGTTAAGTTATTAACTATCTTTAGGAAAATCCCGGTTGAGGTGGAATGTCACAAAACTGCGCCACACAAAAGTAATTTTATCACCGATGAATCGCCTTGATCTCACAAACATATTTTTCACAGAGCGGGAAGTAGAGAACCAAGGAGGTAAGGAAACAAGAGAAAGGAACGGAGAGGAAGTCCTGTCAGCAGAGTAGGGTGCCTTACACCGCACAGTTATCTGCCTTTTGTGACAGACCGGCGTACACAAAGGACGACGGAGGAGATCGTTTTGCGTCACCCCAAACTCCAGACACGAGAGGCTGAACTTGTAATCTTTTGCATTCAGGGGTTGGGATACTTCAGGGGTAAACATATTATGCGGAAAAATAGAATTATCACAGATTATTCCCCAATGGGGTAATAACCCCACCCTCGCACTATTTTCAATCTCGTTTCACATCGGTGACCACAAAAGAGAAAAAAAATGCATAAGTAGGTACTTACCTAACCAACTGACATGGAGTTGTTAACACAAACAATGGGGCAGGGCCACAACATTTTTTTCCGTGGTCGAAGGAAAACCAAAAATGTTGTGACCCCGATGCCCAATGTTTTTGATTTTTTCCGATGTTTGGAAAACAGTTGATTGCAGGAGACCCCACTTAAGATCTGACACTTCATGTTTTTAGTTCTTAAAAAAGAATATGTTATTTTTTAAGATAATATCTAAAAATTTGCTGAAACGAGACGGCAATTATATGAAATTCACTCGACGGAAAAAAATCGCAAAGGAAGCTCCGAAAATTAATAAAAACACATTTTGTTGTGTTATTTTAAACATGTTATGGATATGAAAAACATTACGGTTTGTCTTTAAATGCTACTTAAGATATTTGCTGAAAGATTTTTCTCTATTTTAAACGAGTCGTGTTTTATTAAATAGTTTCAGCTTTTTCGCTTAATTACTGCCATTTTTTTTTCAAATTGGCGTGCTCCCTCTAACCTATCTATTTGTATATTTTTTCAATTCAAACCACCTTCTTCATCTTTTTGAACGCTTACTACGGAGCCTTAAGTAAAATGAGAAGAATACTAGTATCTATAAACCCTTTAGAGTTACAAACATTTCAGGAAGGCGCTGATATTATATACCACCCTTTTATGCTCGATTTCTTCGTTGACTCCCTTTTAAATTTTCGGGTATTTAACACCCTTTTATATTAATTTTATTTGATTGAAGGTACTCTCCAATTGTTAATCTCCCCCAATCTACCAAAATTTATAACGTTTCTTGCTAATTTAAACTAGTTTTTTTCATCGATTTTAATGACTTTTCATAGATTGATGAAGTGCGTCAAGTGAGTCAGGTCGGTATTAAAGTTTGTTAAGTTGTCCGGTGACTGTATAATTATAATATTATGTATTTCATGAAAACATTTCGCTAATGTTACAAGAAGAATCATTTTCATGCGATCGTTATTGATGGGTTTCTGTAGAATGGGTAAGGGTAATTCTAAAATATTTCCATTGAAAATGTACAACCCTGAATTTCTATCACACAATTTCCCCTTGAAAACATTCGCCTTAAGAACTATTCAATGTATACAGACATTGTGCTGCAGGAAGTAAGGAAAAAAACTTTTATTCCCAGGAATCTTCTTGCTTTGCGGAGGAGGCGGCAATTTTTTTAAAACGGACCGTTGCTTATTACATCAACCTCAATTCAATTTTGAAGTAATCGTTAGATCAACCCATAAGAGCTGTTACAGTGGTTTGAGAAAGATAGTTGTAACTTCTGATGTGATAAGTACCTAAGCCAGAGAAAAACTGCACAGTAGTCTTAAAAAACCCATTATTTTTATTTATTTTGCAGAAACAAACAGTACATAATTACTGTATACACGTGCACGTACGCAGGCACACATAAAAACACACACATACAAATAAATATAAAAATTTTGATATTGTTATGCATATTTTCATAATCTTATCCTTACGCACTTATTTTTCTCTTTTCCATTCAATTTTAGTATGTGTTTACACTAGACTTCACTAAAAGTAACTATCTTTAATTGATCACCATGAAACAGGCAGCCGCCTAGTATGGTGATTTAATAAATCTAATCAACTTAAATGTCTAATATATGTAACATGTATTTTATAAATAAATAAATAAATAAAATAAATAATTTCATAGTAGAAAATAGTTCAAAAGTTATAGAATTTAATATAATAATTGGTACCAATGACATGTCGCTGTTATATACTTATATTTTTTTGTGATAAATTATACATTTTACCTAAATTAAGTTAGATAGTAAATTATTGAAGGAGAGGGGTGTGTGTGAGTGTTTGTATGTGTTTAGGGTGTGCGCGCGCGTGTGTGTGTGTAGATGTGTGTGGATGTGTGTGGATGTGTGTAGTGTTTTGTATAGGTAGTATGATATCCATTTTTTTTAAATCTGAACTTAACGTATATGCCTACCTAGTACAAACATACCTGCTAAGATTAACCACATTTCAGTTATCAAACATTTTTCTTAGTTCATAAATTTAAACACTACTATATTTGAAATTTGTTTTACATCGTGATTTATGCATAAGAATAATAATAATGAATATAAAAGTAGTATAGCACAGTTTTGTGCTATTTCACTTCAAGTGCGCTTTATTAACTTTTCTTAAAATTGCTACAGATATGAAACGCAGATGTTGGCGCCACAGTTCATAATAAAACTAGATACTACAGATACTAATATCTACAGCCTGAATGTCGGACGAATATCTACAGCTCATATGTTGAACTAATATCTACGAACTTCAGAGTGTTGACTAATATCTACAGAGCTAAGGTCGGACGAATATCTATGACGGTCCCAGTGTTGACTAATATCTACAGAGCGTAGGTTGAACTAATATCTACAGAGCGTAGGTTGGACTAATCAGCTAAATGTGTCCAATAGTCCGATATTAGGGATTTTAACATATATACTGACATAAATTAAGTTTTTTAAACTGCATACGCAATATTACGTTATTCCAATATGCTATACGCTCTACATAATTGCAAATCCAACCTCTGCCAGTGCTGTAGATATTCGTCAACACTTTGGTTCTCATAGATATTAGTCAACAGTTTGTGCTGTAGATATACGTCAACACTTTGGTTCTCATGACATAAAACGAAAACTCACTAAGCAACATGACTCAAACTAGAAAGTTGAATCCCTATGTATTCCCATCCTTTGCCTCTTAGTCCTAATCCTATATTCCTCCTCCCCCCTCCCCTTTCATATGTTGTAAATAAATAATGTAATATAAGAAAACACCCTTACAATTTCACACTTTATTATTCATTCACCATCATAAGTGGAAAGTTCATAATTGGCATAATTAACTACCTTACTATTGTTTTACTGTGTAATCTGAGATTTGCTGTCAACTTTCCCTAAAATAAATTAATAAAAAAATAAAAAATAGATATTAGTCAACAGTTTGAGCTGTAGATATTCGTCAACACTTTGGTTCTCGTAGATATTAGTTCGATTCTTTCAGTTTTTGGAATTCATGTAGATATTAGTAGACGCCTCCATCCACGTGTACTACACGCCAACTTAATAACTACATTTTTTCAAAAATAGGTGATTTTAAAGTCGCAAAAGGAGAGTTTAAGGTCAGAAAAGCGGCTTGCCTCCCGCCCACGCCTTTCTCTACTATATACCCCGGTAAACATTTATTGGATTACCAACACTTCTGCCATAGGTCACCACGGCGTACGCTACGTTTAGTGACTTAACAGGGGTGCCCGGGTCAATGGGGCGAGTATTGTCCAGGCCTTGGCAGCGGTTGCGCCTGCCCACTTGCGGGTCGGATCTGGAGAGACTGATTGAGGAAGACCACTTGAACTCCAGTAGGACTCTCTCAGAACATCATTTTGCACGACAGTTAGAGGGATAAATCATTCGTCCGTCACTCCTGGACACACTGACCCCTAAATTGCTAACCACCCCTTATACCTTTTCCTTCCTAAATCTTCTTCCCCTTTCTTTCCTAAAAAGACTCTCCACGTAGCATCAACGAAGATGACAAAGGCCTTGAGGCGAAACATTTTCCTCAAGGTCTCCTGTGTGGAGCTAATGTATAAAAAACATTCTACACTTCTTTTTCGTTATTTGTTTTTGGGGTGTTATGCCGTGTTCATCTACCAGATCACATCTACCGGATCTGCCGTGATGATGGACACTGCAACGATGTCCGAAACGTTGGCTAAAGAAGGAGGTAGCGCAACACGGCATAACACCCCAAAAACAAATAACGAAAATGCTTTTGGCCGTGAAAATCTTAAAACTTATCATTCTACACTTCTGTTTTCTAAGAAAGTTTATTATTTGTATAAATCAATTACTACCACTCCTGTGGAATGGAGGACTATTTATAATAATACTATACAATAATTCAAAAGAATTAAGCCTTTTCATAATGTTGAAAACAGAACCTAAAGAATACTGCAAACCAAAGCCACTGACTGCAAAAAAATATATTTGCCTGAAGCGTATTTTGCAAACCCATCTATAAATGCGAATTTAAATCCGCCATTTATCCGCAAAAATAGTTATTAAAAAATCGGACAAAAGTTTCAAATGTTTTGAAAATAAAACCATTCCTCTGTCTGTGAAACTGATGCACAAAAATCTCACCTTGTAAGCCTTACGCGCAATGCCCAAAAGGTGTGTTTTTGCGTAGGTTCACCAATACACCAACGCCTGAATTCCAAGAATGCAAATATGATCTTTATTGTCATACGCGTTAAGAACGGATTGGGCATTGCCGTAAGTCCCGTAGGGCTTCACGCATGCAACTAAATGCATTGCCCAATAATACTGCACTTGGTAAACCGGAGCGTGGGAACGAAAAGAAATGCTTTTAGTGCATATTGCCAATTTTGTACCATTGTTAAATGGAACTCAGATTAGGCCTTTCAGATTCAGAGGATGGAAAGAGTACCAGTGTATTGAGATCATCGAAACATAATAAAGAAATTTTAAATGAGCGTGGGAACACACATTTTCGGCCTTCGCTCATTGAAAAACTGAAAAAAACAGTTGTCGATGCAGTCGCAATCAACTGATTTCTGATTTGACATATCGCTGATTACTCAAAAATGACCGACGCGGTCGCCGCGGCAGTCGCGTTTCAATTGCCTTGTTGACAGGTTGCCATGGTAGCGGCTCACGATCAATCAAGTTTTGTCATGCTTTGACATGTCAGATCAGAAAAATATCAATTTTGTTCAGAAGGTTCATTGCGATTGTGTCGACAACTGTTTTTTTTTCAGTTTCTCCTTGAGCGGATAGCCTAATTCATAATTATAATTTCGGTGGTGAGTCTGTGAATAACTCCAGTTCAATGAGCCCTAGAACTGGGATTTGCTTTGATTTTCAAAATTGAAACTGACTATCTGAATATGGAAATGATTCAAAAATGCGATAAAGTTGTTACAAAAATTAATTGATGTTTCTGTAAAAATAAAACAGTTATTTTGTATAAAACCACGAGTTTTAATTAATTTATTTACCGACCGGTTTCGCAAGTATTTTGGCTTCAAATTCAAATTTAACCGATACTCAGTGATCAAATCTGTACCAAATAATTATTGTTTGCAAGAGAAAACCAAGCGAACTTGTTATTCATCTACCTGTTTCTGTATTGAATTTACTGATAACCATCGGCCATCAAGTATTTCGATTCTCAGGGTCTTGATGTGGATTGAATCATATACTTAAATCGCAATCACACAAACGCTGTAGAGTCAAGAGCTGTCACATAATTTTTACGACATAAAGGGGAGCTTTGATGCGAACGTTACCACACAATTAAATCCCAAACACCCCATTTCATTATTGAACACTACTTTCAATATTCAATAAGCTATTTGAATGGATAATTTTACGATCGATAAAAAATCATTGACAAATAAATCAGCCTGGAAGAGGGCAAATAATTTGAATGTAAATATTTTTGGCTTAGAAACGTGTATATATTAAAATCTTTTATTTATTTGGGAATATTTAAAGTTAATTTGAAATCAATGTAAATTTCATCACAAATATTTTTTATGTGAATACCGTGAGAGTCCCAATTGCTCCTTGTTAATAGGAGCCGGTGAGACTAAGGTATCCCCAATTGGAGTGTGTATGAGGCTTAAGGGTGTGAGGAGGGAAGAAGATGTGAGAAAGGAAGGTGGAAAAAATCTGGATATTCAGATCTGATCACCAAACACGGCTAAAGCCATTTCAAGTGACGTTTCAATTGTGGTCTTTCACCAGGGAGGCACTGAAAGTATCTTCCACTATTTGTTCAGTATCTTTCACTCAATTTTTTCATACATAAAACTTGTAAAATAACTGAAAAAAAGGGTTTATAATAATTTTCGGAACATACTTTGCGATTTTTTCTATCGAAGGATTTTCATATAATTGTTATTTCGGCGTGGGGAGTGTATAGATATTATCTTCAACAATAAAATATAAGAGCTTTAAAACTTATAGTACTTAAGGAAAATATGTAATAAATCTGTAGAAACTCGGGAAGCCGGGCCTTAAGTGGTAATATATTTAGATTTGCCCGAATTTCTACCGATTTCTTACATCTTGAACATTTGAAGTTTTTATGCTCTTAAAAGAATATATATTATTTTTGAAGATGATATCTAGACACGTTCCACGCCGAAACGCAAATTATATGAAATTCCCTCGATAGAAACAAATCTCAAAGTTCACTCCGAAAATTATTATAAACACATTTGTTTAAGTTATTTTACAAGTTATAGTTGTGAAAAAATTCACAATGTTTCTATAAATGATACTTAAGACACGTTCCACGAGATTTTTGCTCTATTTTAAACTAGTCGTGTTTTATTAAACATTTTCCCAATTTTCGCCTTGATTTTATCGCTTTAAATATTAGCGCGCTCCTCTAACATTGGTAATTACATATCTCTCCATCTTCTTCTTTTTGAGAACGGATGCGGCGCCTTAAATATTCTGTAGGTATTCGTAGACATTTAATTTGAAATACGTTATGAAATTTAATTTTAAAATAGGTTTTATGCGGAAGGCTCAACAAATTACCTACGTAATGAAATTCCACATATGATAATAGTGCTAGTCATAAAAGTTAAGTATTTGTGTGAAATTTGTAAAATTAGCTAAAATCTGTTATTTATGAGATTCTTTAAAGTTGCTAAATACTGGTATTAATAAATCTCCAAAAATAAATAAATATATAAAAGTGGAAGTTCTTAACAGCAAAGCATAATAAAACTAAATCAATTTTAACAACTTAAACGATTCGAAAGTAGTCAATAAAGGAACAAATCCGGGGGACGGGGTGTACGAATATAATTCATGGGATTTTTATCTCGCAAACAAGATTGACATTTATATCGTTGGTGATGGGACAATAATAGGTTTATCTGGCGTTAAAGGCTCGGCTGAAATTTACGATGACACGTGCGTCGGGAGCTAACAAGGTTCAAAACGGTCCAGGAAGAAGCTGTGAATATAAACGGTGAACTTCAAGTTATGTGAGATAAAAAGAAGAGAATAAAAAAAAACCACAAAGAGATGCAAAAGGTGCTGCGTCTTAAAAAAAACTAGAAAAATAGGTGCTTGAAATGCACAAAAAGCTGTAATCTGTAATTAACTTAAGGCAATACTATTATCATAACAATCGTACCTATAGCTGTCTTTTTAACCCCGCAGGCCTCGGACATGTTTTGTAAGAAGGTTAAAATATTTCCGCTGTTCGATAAAATACAAAAAATTGAATATTTCTGAACGTATCCGAAAATTTAAAACTATTTTTGAAAGGTGATGAAATCAAGCTGGTCGCACAGTGTGTTTGTGTGCAGCACTGGCAAATTATAATGTCTCAATTTACTTTATTTGCTTACTGAAGACTAAACACATCTCTAATTTAATTTCTCTAATTTAAATCTATAGAATTTCAAATTATTAGTTACCAATATAATGCAATGCTACGAATATTATCAGGGAGAATGCTTTTAATCTCCCATAGCGCGGTCGCCGAGCGCCCTCGTATCGGCCGCATTGGTGTGCATTCGGTTTGCAAACGAACGAAATCATGTTTTGTATGGAATATTTAAAACATCGAAAGCGCGTCGATTTCGCTATTTGTACCAGAATTTGGCTTCAATCGGTGTGCCACCCACCCACCCAACATATTCCGATCCTTGCCGAAGTTTACCGATTGACCCGAACCATGATCCGAGGTGTCACGAATACAATCGAATTTCGACGAAGATCATACATAGATCAATTTGCGTCTAGCGCATTCTAGCAGCGCGCGCTTGACCCGTGACGTAATAATTGTCATTGTTTTGTTTTTTGTATTGATTATTTTAAATACCAATAACCTAATTTAATAATATTTAATTTTATTACAAAAATGAGTGCAACCAGTGTTGAATAGATAAGAGGAAATAACAGTTTGTTTGAAAATAAATTAATTATTAAAAATTCCTAATTAATAATTTTTTTGTCATAAGTAGGTACGGTTTGTCAGTGAACCACCACGTTCTCGGGGCAGCGGCCACCACTGGATGAAATACACTTTCAAATTTTATAATTCGAAATAAACATTTAATTTTTTAAATATAAAATCTTTTAATGCAAACGTAAGAAAATCAGAGAGGGTAGTTCACACGCGGTGGAAGTGAAACCTTCCGAAAACTAAAGCAGATAAGAGTGGGGAAGCTACGAAGCACCGCACAAATAGGAGACCGATTATCTTTTATTCTTTATTATCGTCTATCTCATTCTCTCGGAGGCTAAATATGTTTGTGTTGTCTCTTTTTAGTCTCGCTATTTTTCGTTTCATCGAGTTTCAAATAACAACGGTGCTAAAGAAGTTTTCATCTCAAAAAGTAAGAAAAATGGTTCACCTTACATTTAATCTAACTAATAAGGAATAAAAACAAAATCACATACATATTTTATTAGACAAATATACTGTTATCGTCACTGCACTTTTTTGTCGTTTCGTATGAAAATAATTAATAAAAAATTCCCGAAGTATCGTTTTCACCAAACTTTGGTTTTATAAAAGTGAATTCCAATTATTATGTGGATCATTTTTAGATTTGAATATAAAGCGTGGTGATTTTATCTTTGTAATACCGTTTAGATCATATTTCTCACAATGAATAATTAAGCGCACTTGAAGTGAAATATCACAAAACTGCGCTATATAAATACTACGTTATTATTATTGAGAGATGCAACGATTTCTATGAGAATATGATATGAGTTGGTTCTAAAAGCGAACAAAATAGTCTGAGGAGTTAAAAAAAACTAAAAAAATAGGTGCTAAAAATATATGAAAAGCTGTAATCTGCAATTAACTTAAAGTGATACTATTATCATAACAATTTGGTTTAGCTGTATTTTGAAAAGTAAACATTCCGTTGACTGAATATATTGAATAATACATTTCCATTGCTAGGGATGGTTTGTCTCACATAAAGGAGCCGACAGCTCACGCACAGTACCGTGGCCATAAATCTCTTAATTTCTAAGAAAGTAATAACCTTTGTGAAACGCATTATGTGTAGGTACCGGTGATGGTACCTACTATTTGGCAGCGATGGCGTCTTCCTAGAAGAAGCAAGCTTTCTTCTCTGGGGGTCCAAATGATTCCATATTTAGAAAGATCCCTCTACGAATTATGAATAGAAGATAAGAAGGGAAAAATAATACCTATGTACTGCATAATAATTTCTTTTAAATTAAAAAAAAACGTTCACACACGATACAATATTTTAAGTGATTAAATATGAAACAATTAATTTATTTAAAATAATATATTGTATATTTGCGGCACGTTCCAGAGTAGAAGACACTCTCAGTATCGCTCTGGTGTAAGACCACCATTCAGAATATAAACGTTGCATGAAATGGCTTTAGCCGTGTTTGGTGACCAGATCTGAATAGCCAGATACTTCCTTACCCATCTCCTTCCCTTCCCCAATTAACGTCAGCCTCACAACATGCCGCAAATGGATGCCATAGTCTCACTGGCTCCAGACGAGAGCAGCTGAGACTCTTAATAATAATAATAATATTTGTATGATTTATATAGCGCCGTTTTTGTGAAAAATCACCTCAAGGGCGCTGTACAAACTTATAATACATTTCTAAAATCTAAAAAACTACAAGCTAGGCAAACAATTATAAACAACTTATGGCTAAAAATTGCATACATCGGTTCATTGATCACCGAAACGAAAATATGTGTACAATATTTTGACCAATGAACGCGATGCTGCCTAAAATTTAATGAAAACAGGACCATACTTACCTGGGAGGTCGCTTGAAATTAACACTGTATATTGTCCATTTAAAGAAATTTAGATAGAGTTCGCACGCAGAGGACATTTTGTGAGGTATTCATATAAAAAAAATATATAGGTACATAATTTATTATTATTTTTTACTATCAGTCCCCTGAAAAATCACGGGATTTTACATGGGCCTGATAATAATTAATGCTTGTTAAAATTCGGGATCAGGCCGCTAACAACGAAACTTTATGTAGATGGTGATAAGGTTCAAATTACCGTTTAGTTGTAAATAATATAGTAAAAAGCGTGTTTTATTTAATTTTGCGCAGTTCATGCATAAATATTTAAATGCTTTACGATTCCACTCAAATTAAATTTCCATATTATACAATAAAATCATAACGTAAAATGGGTTGGAAAGAAGTAGATTTTTGAAAACTAAAACAGTTTTCATAAGCCTGACATTTTATTTTTTCTTGGGTTTATAAAAATGCTAATCAAAAAATACTCTATTATTTCAAAGGCACATGTGTGTTCTAGTTGCAGTAATTCTTGATTTTGCATTACTTTGTATGATTTCTAATTATTGTAAAGTAATTTCACACCAATTTACTATTTATTAATCATTTAATAATTAATCATTCAATCCTCTTCAAATATATGTTAAGACTTCTGCATTCTGCACTCTGTTCATCGTTGGCAATCAATATCACATTTACAACTTGGTTGAATTACCCGAATCAAAAGCGCATCGCACCTTCCGAGTGAATGCCCGGGCAAGAGTCAAACCTGAGATAGCGAACTCGTCTTAAAAAAAAACAACAAATTGCAAACAAATTTTCTCACTGTGTAGGGAAAAACCAATTAAAGTGTATTGCGGGCGTATCTGTCTGTCAGTGAAATTGTTCAATAATTTTCTAATATCGAAATTCTTCCTTGAACAGATAATCAATTTGATTGACCTGTGTGGGGCCTACGAGTCGAAAGGTCTCATGGAATTTTGTGTTTTCTATTTTCATCACAAATATTTCGACATCTCCAAAAATGACTAATTTATAAGCTTTCAAGGTGAACATTGGTAAAATGAACCTATGCCCCATATATAGTTCCCATAAAGTCACACGAAGTAAAATTTATTAATAACGGGATATTTCCACATTTTTTCATTGCTTAAAAAAAATAAGCAAAAAATTACGATGATTACAGCATTTTTATTTTATTTTTATGTTGACAAATAAATTTTCTACAGCGAGTTTCCCATTTTTGAATAACTTCTAAAACGATATTTTGGGGCGGGGCTATCGTGTGACGTCACGAGCGTGGACGCTCACTGATAGTGTTTATTTTGTCAGTTTTAGATCGTTTTTAAAATCGTTTAGTAGTTTTTTAAAATATTGAATGAAAACATAAAAACAAACATTGTTTTAGTAGGATGATTAAAATCAGAAAAATGATCTATATACTTACTTATCATATTCCGTACATTTTCAACAGAATCCCAAGTTTGTGGAAATACCCACTTAAAGGGCCGCAAAAATTAACATTTTGACGACTTATAATATATATATTTTTTTTTATTTACGCCTATTCAGGCTTTTACGTTCATATATTTATATATAACAATATTAACTAAATTATACTAGTAAATAGTGCAGGAAACTACTGTTTAAAACACTTGCACAAAAATAAATAAACGTAAAAATATTAGGTATTGAAAGTAAACATATCAGGTATCTTCGATACTATTCGGTATTTTTTTTTATTCTAAAAGTTCTGTTCTCGGGATGCTCTATTTAATATGATAGATTCATAGAAAAATATGAAATTACAATCAAATTTATATCCCATTCTATATAAAAGGAGGGAGCATTGACCTTCAGTAATTTGAATATTTTGGAATAAAAAGGGTTCATTCTTTGATTAACTCGTATTTTCTTAAAGCGCCTGGCAAAGCTGGCAACCCACCAAAACATTCTTACCTACCGCTGAGCGAAATAAAGAAATTCCTGAACAAAGGGAATATTTCGCAAGGGTAGGGGAAGGTAAATATTTTTATTATTTTGTTTGTTGAAATTATTCGAACCTAACTTTTAGTAGACGGGCTTGAGCAGCATTTTTTTACATTAGCTCTACACAGGACGCCCTGAGGAAAAATTCACTAAGGGCCTAAGTCATCTTTTTTGATGCTGTGTGGGGTGACTTTTTAGGAAAGGGAAGGAAAAGAAGTTCTGAGAAGAAAAAGGAAAAGTAATGAAGGGTGGGCAGGAATCTGGGAGTCGATGTGTCAAGGAGTGACGGACATATGGATCCATCCCTTCCACTGCGGTGCAAGGCGATGGGTTAAGAGAGTCCGGCTGGAGAGGTTTTCGTTAGGTTTCCCTCTACCAATCTCTCCCAGTCCGGCAAGATTGCTAGAGGGAGTTGGTTGGACGGGCAAACGCATTGGCCGCCAAGACCTAGATAAACCTCACCCCATGGAGCCGGGCATCCCTGCTAAGTCACCAAAAGTAGCGAACCACTTGGGGTGACCTATGGCAGGGGTATTGGTTATCCAATAAATGTCTCCCAAATTGAAGTATGACTATGGTTTTCTAGTATTTTTGGATGCTATGAGTACAAGACAAAAAACAAAGTACTGTTTACACAGAAAAAATTTGGGAAACGGATTTATCATTTTAACAGAATGTTTGAAATTTCCAGTGACAGAATAGAAATATTTCTATTAAAATAAAATGTTGAAGAGCGAGTAATGGCTGTACAACTTAGCGTATTACTATGTGGAGACAGTGAAGTTCTCTTAAGTATTTGCAAATACAAACCAGCTATATAAGAGACATTCCACGTAAAAAAGTCAAAATACAATCGATCAATTTTTTAAAAATAAATGAGTACAGAACTCACTTTTAATTACACTTATTTGATATTCACAAAACGACTCCAATAGCGTAGATACTTCAAACATAGAAAAGTACATAATTTCAAAAATTGTAATATCACTGACAACCCTTAAAGTGTACGAGACAAGGGGCGTTTTGCACAGGGGCGAAGTAGATCGTCAGCGTTATTATTCGCAACCCCTGCTGAAAAAAAATTGAATAGCAATACAAGACGACAGTAATGTGCCGGTTAATAAAAGATATCGTTGTTTTATTACTCGCCAAAGAGGTTGACATGTCGTACATTTGCCAAATAAAACTTATAATGGCGAAGCCATTTGTTAATTCTATTCAGTTTGTGCAATTTCTGCCTCATTTGTCATGTGCATTTTGGCTCGAAAATACACAATTGGAGCATTCAATCCACAAAACAAAATAGCATATGTTGTAGAATTGAAGATGAATGAAACATGTGGTTTGTTTAATGACATAATGACGTTTAAGATATTACATTTATCATGGGTTTATGTGGTTTTGTGCAAATTTTACAAGAAATGTAAGAATCTTAGGGTGGGTTTCTTCATTTACCGAGAATGCTAAATGCAATGCTAATTGTAAAAGTAAACGGTCAAATGCATAGAAATGGGTTTTTTCATTTGACATTTACCGTTTACTTTCACCTTACATCTTACAGGCCCACAATGGTGCTGCAAATGCTAAAGTAAAGGTAACCAAAATGGCGGCCGTTGTCTAAATGTCACTTTGGTGACAGTTCAGAGATTTTCTTGCGATCTATTTTACGGTATTTGCTTGTATTTTATCATTATGATCGCAACAAGTGACAGTTCATCAGGTTCTGACGTTGAACTAATAATTAATTATATGACACGACGTGTAAAGCGACATAATATACGCAGGAATTTCTATCTAATGGAAGACCTAGATTTCGTATGCCGATTTCGCGTTAATAAAGAAACTGCTCGACTTTTGACTACATTAATTGCAGATATGATGTGATATGTTATTCGAAAGAATTACTCATTGCTAATAATTTTATTACAATTTTAAACCTGATCCCTGAGACGTATGTGTGGTAAAACAATGTACGATCGTGAGAAATGTGGATATCCGCAAAGAATGTAAGGCTGATGTAAGCATAATGGGTAATATTAAGAAAGGGACCCTCAGATGGTTTGGGCATGTAGAGCGAATGAACGAAGAAAGTAGTGTAAGAAGAATATACGACGCGAATGTGAATGGTAGAAGAAGTCAGGGACGCCCGAGAAAGACATGGCACGATCAAGTGAATCAGATACTTGAGTCGGGCCATGTCAAAAGTCAGAATAATAGAAGAGAATGTATGCATGAATGTGAGTGAGGGAAAGAGTGTGTGCCAAGACCGAGTTGTTTGGCGGTCCGTCCTCTCTGCCTACCCCTGCGGAGAAACGGCGTGATGGTTAGTTAGTTAGTTAAAACGTGAAACAAATAACAACGCAACCATAGATGAAGCAATTCGCACACAATGTTTGACATTTATTGTGTGTGTTGCCACATGAAAAAAATATGTACACAGTTCCCAATACGAAAATGTGGGGATTAGGTCAGTTTTTATGCTGTCATCCCTATTTACTTTTACCTAAGCAGTTGGCATCGTGAAAAAACCCATTTTGCCGTAAATGTCAAATGCACTGCGAAAGGAACTGTAAACTGCTAAGCTAAAGTAGAGTGTAAATGAAGAAACCCACCCATAGAGATCAAGCCTACTTCAGACATAATATATCAATGACTACAGATATATGACGTAAAGCTCAAAGTTAAAATGCCGACAATGTTAATGATATGTTATTTGAAATGTTTCTCAGAAATTTTATTGCAAGTAAATACCCAAGTACGAAATAATGACATTACTATACGTGGGATTATAAAATCGAATTTAAGGTTTAAGCCGCCGTTTATTAAGAGCCATTAACCAGCGGCCGAGAATTGAAATTTCGTCGAACGTTGATCTTGCGATCGCACCCTTGCTACTATACAGGGCGGTTCCGGCGAGAAAGATTAATTATTCTCCATACCAGCACTTTAACATAATTCGATTTTATTTTATTCAAAATTTGCTTTTATAAATACCTACATTCAAAAATGCTCAAACTCGTGATGATAAAACTATTAATGTCTAAGCAAAATAAGGACGTAGTTTTTTTTTAAATATTACTTTGTAAGATCGTAAGTAAATAGACAGGATTTTATTTGAACTAAAATTTAAATTCTGAAAAGTAGCTGTCCCAAATAATTTATTGATTTATTTTACTGCATGATTGTATGATTTGAAATATATGTTGTATAATACAAAATTTTCTTTGAAAATTTAACAAATCTGCCAACGACCTACGGTAAAACCTTATTGTACTAAAAATAAACATATTTTCTCAAAATTTAAAACATAATTTTACTTGATAAACGACCAGTCTTTCGAAATCAATTTATATTTTTTGTGGTAAAGAGTCAATACGTCTAACATTTTATTTAAAAATGACATATTTCCAGTTTTGTCTGGTTATTCCCATTTAGCCAGCATTAAGATCAAGCCATACTAAATAATAAAAAATCATATATCTCTATGACAAAATCATATGTTTTTGTTTTGAAAATTGGATCGCTTAGAAGTATTATAGATACTTCTAATAAATACTACGCGTAGAACATACCTTGGCCCATAACAATTTTTAAAATAAAAAGTTCATTGAACTTGAATAATTTAGAGTAATTCGGGGGAATATTTCATGTCACGCACTCATGCTCGGCAACCAAAATTGGTAGGTATGTAATTTTTAAATTAGTGAGAAATTACAGTAAGCTTATTTTTATTTATTATTTAATAAAAGCGCCGTGCCGTAAACAATCACAGTAAAATTCAAAAAAAAAAATTAAAAGAAAAAAAAATATATTGCCACAACCGAGAATCGAATTCCGATCAACCGCATGGAACGCAAATATGCTGACTATTTTTACACCACCAACAAGTTTAAGAACGGTGGCACAATTAAGTATTTTGAATTTTAAAAAATTAAGATGAAGCCATACTAAATAATGCAAAATCATACAAAATCGTACGTTTTTGTTTTGAAAATTGGATCGCTTAGAAGTATTATAGAAGCTTCTTTTAAATACTGCGTGTAGAACATATCTTGGCCCTTAAAAATATCGGTTTTTTATAAGTCTTTTAATAAGCCTATAAAAAAAAAATACGGTATACAAAAAACATTTTCAAGTCCAAACTCTCCTATTTATAAACCCCTTTTCGAATACGGTTTTATTGTATAATGTGGCAAATTGTGATTTCTGATTTCGACTTTTCCCTGGACTATTGGATCGCCTTAATGTAACGCGTTGAAAAACAGAGAAGCCACCCATACGTTAAATTTGCAATAATGGACTATAAAACAATACCTACTTTCCCTCACAAATCAAAGCAAATCAAACAAAATTTACGATAATGTTTAGAATCCCAATAAATGCATTATTTATGAACGTATTGGAAAAGTAAAAATCGATTTTGAAAGGTGATGAAATACGCTTTCAGATTTTATAATTAGAAATAACCATGTCATTTTAAAAAATATAAATTTTAAAGACAAACTTCGAAAAGTTTAAAAAATGGCTCACACTAGTTTTTTTTTATAATTAAAATTATGGTATTGGTGTAACGCACACATGTTATCAACTTTCTCATTACCTCACTTTTTTGTCGTTTCAGGTAAAATATATTTTTTTAAATTCACTAGTTTCTTACTTTTTATTCAAATTGCGGTCGGAAACTTTGGATTCATAAAGGTGTACATCTTATTTGCTTTATGATTAATTTTTAGATTTGAATATATAGCGTGGTGTTTTCTCTTATAAAGGGAGACAAATCATAGAGATGTACTATATATCCATGAGACAAATTGATTTAGATTAGACCTATATGAATTGTTCCGAAAAGTGTTTTTTTTTTTTTACAGTGAATAATACCGCACAAGAATCTCAACTGCTCCCGTCTGGAGCCAGTGAGACTATGGCATCCCCAATTGGGGTACGTTGTGAGGCTGAAGGTAGTGGGGAGGGGAAGGAGGTGGGGAAGAGGAAGGTTGGAAAGTACCTGGCTATTTAGATCTGGTCACCAAACACGGCTAAAGCCATTTTCAAGCAACGTTTCAATTCTGAATGGTGGTATTACACCAGGGCGATACTAATAGTATCTTCCACTCTGGAACATGCCGCAAATATACTATATATTATTTTTAAATGAATTAATTGTGAAATAACACAAATTAATCAAATAAAATTTATTTGCGCATGCCGGGTTCGAACCCGCGACCTCCGGATTGTGAGTCAAGAGTCTTACCCACTGGACTACGGAGGTCGTCAATAGCCGGTCGAATAAAGTAGCCGGAGAGGTTAAGAAGCATCAATCTGTCAATCAACCATTGATATATCAACACAAACCCCATGCGATTGTCTCCCAATTACACAAACCGAAAATATTAAATATCTTGGTATATATACTTCGACCGTTATATAAAATGTGATAAACATATAGATTCGGTAATAGGAAAACTTAACAAGTTGATTACTTTTTAAAAACTTGAAAAAATTTTAGACATATGTGATATAAAAAATTACCTCGCACTTGCACGATCCATAATGGAATACGGCATTATTGCCTGGGGCTGTGCCAGTAAAAAATACATTAATACACTGTTTAAAGCTCAGAAAACCCTAATAAAGGTAATACGTAAGTTACCAATACTAACACCCACTTCAATCATATTCGAAAAATTCCCAGTGCTGAAAATTCTAAAATTATATTCAAAACAAATACTTAGTTTCCTTTACAAGAACTTATCCACATTTAACACTTCACAAAATTCTCCCAATACTAGAGCAAGACATGCTCACCAACTACAAATACCAAAAACAAAAACATCATTTGGACAAAAACACTACAGATACCAGGCTATAAAACTATACAATTGTCTTCCTACACAATATAAAACAACTAATATTATTGAATAAAAAAAAACGTAAGAAACTGGCTACAATCTTTTTAACTTTTAATTTATAATTTTTGTCGAATTGAAGTCGATTTTATATTTTGATTTTTATTGTTTCTGTTTTTATATTAGCTATTAACACTTGCATTGCAACCCCAGACCCTCTGGGCTTAATACCCAAAGATATGATTATGAAAATCTACTTGCGCGAACAAAATATCACAAGGAACATAACAGACAACTCCAGGGAAAATAACAGATCCACCAACCTTGTTTTGTAGTTATATGCAGCTTGGAGGCCTCCGTAATCTTATCCGCTTGAAATTCAGATATGTAATTCCTTTTGTGACTTGAAACTTGCACAAGAGATGAGATTTGTCAATTAATACACAACTCATAAGTTTTTCACAATGACAAGAAAATTTTCCATAAAACAGATGAAGTCAGTTATTTACTTGTTTTGAATTCTATTTTCAAACCAACAGGTGTCTCTGTTAAATCCAAAGAGTACCTACCTAACTACCATCCTTGTGATATAAATAGATTTATTTAAATATTAGAACTAACAAAATAAACATATTGTAATGCCTAACCAACACTCTTTATTTTTACTATTTACAATTTATAATTTACAACTGAAAAATGTCCTCTACAACACAGGTGAACTCCTAGTGTGGAGGACAATATATTATACCTTTGTAATGTAAATGTACTAAGAATAAATAAATAAAATAAAAAAATAAATTTACGTGACGAGTTGAAAGGTAGAGAAACAAAATGTACGAGCCAACCTTCAACTTCTTCTTCTTGGTGTGCCCTTCGCTTTGGCGATCCCTCTGGAAAATGTCTCTCTGTCTTGCGCTGCCCGGGATAGCTCCTCCACACTTCTAATGCCGGTTCACTCTCGTACATTTCGCAGCCAAGACATTTGTTTCCTACCAGGCCCTCGGCGACCGTCTATCTTGCCTTTCAATATTAATTGGAGCAAGTGATACTTCTCCCCTCGAAGTATGTGACCCAGATATGAAATTTTCCTGACTTTTATTAATGTAAGCAGTTCTCTATCTGCTCTAGCCCGCCTGAGAAGTTCTGTGTTGGTGATCATGTCGGTTCATGGAACCTTGAGTATTCTCCGGTGAAGCCGCATTTCAAACCTTCAACAATGGACTCTAAAACAATTGTGTCTAAAAATGTACAATTGTGTTCACAGATTCAATAAGGATCTCGAATGATCACCTTAAAAGTTAGAGTAGAATTTGTAAACAAACAGTTATTCCAGCTCCTAATGTGTTAACTCCAGGGGGGCTACGATAAGTTGTAGTAGATCAAGGAAGCTGGTGAAAGAAGAAAAAGTCTTGGAAAAGGTCTTGTTCGCAAGGTTTCTCCATAGTGCACAGATGAGTATTGTAATAAATTGCAATGCAGATTCGTGAACATTTTCAAGTTTTGTCAACGTAAAAGAGTTAGTGATCTATTTTTTGTCATTTGTATATTTTTTATTAAATTGACTATTATCTACCTATTTTTTTTTAAATTGGTGAAATACTTACTTCATTAAATCCAGATCTGCATAATATACCCTACTTAAGCCGCCGCTACCCGAATTTCTACCCATTTCTTACGTATCTCCCTTAAAACATTAAGTTTTAAAGCTCTTAAAAATATATATTGTTCTTAATTATAATATCTAGACATTCCCCGCGCCGAAACACAAATTATATAAAATAGTATGCTCCGAAAATTATTATAAACACGTTTGTTTCAGTTATTTTACAAGTTATAAGTATGAAAAAATTCACAGTGTTTCTTTAAATGCTGTTTAAGACAACCCCCCGAGATTTTTGCTCTATTTTAAACGAGTCGTGTTTTATTAAACATTTTCACAATTTTCGCATCGATTCTGTCGCTTTAAATACTAGCGCGCTCCTCTATCTAAAACCATTCAAGATAAAACTTAAAGTTACTTATCTCGATTAGTTAAATAATTCAGTTCAAAAGCACATATCTACTGACATACCCGTAAAGCACAAATTCAGTTCAAAAGCACATATCTACTGACATACCCGTAAAGCACAACGAGAAGATGCTGTTAATTTTATTTTACATTAAAAAAATCCTTGTATAAAGGTACCTGCTCTTAATTACTTCATCCTAAAATACAATGAAAACCTGATTGTACGGCTTTAGAAACACCCTAGTAAAAGCACACAAATACGATCGCTGTATGCAAAACAGATCATTGAAAACAGTCCGTTCGTTACTACAACGTGGCTCGGCCGATAGCCGGGATAAATCTCTGGGCGGGTCCAAAGTCCAGACTCCAGACCGCGGCTCCTTTGCGAGACGCTAGCGCCGTTGCCAAATTTACCTGCAACGGATGCTGTATATACAGATTCGGGAGAAGCCTACCGGTAGAATCGTGCGCCGGTGTACTAATTATTTTTAAATTGCTTACGCTACTATATATTTTTCATTATGAATAAGCCATCATCGTGCACTGGTTCAATTTTACTACTCAGTGTTTAAGGTTGCTTGTACAAATTATATAGCTCGTTTCAAAATTAATAAACCATACTCGTGTGCTGTTTAATTTTATGATTCCGTGATAACTCAACAAAGTGGCACTTCAACACACCTTTGAAAAGTTATATAAAATCATTAAAAGTGATGAAAAAATATCACGTATATTAACTAAACTAGTTTTTTCCCCACTTTTCATGACTTTATATCAGATGCTGGCCTTGAACACGGTGATATTTTCACGTAAAATGATAAACAACCTGGAAAAAGCTAATAAGCAAAACAGAGTATTCTACAAAAGGATAAAATATTATAAAACTACACCAATTGATAAATTTAAAACAGATTATAAAATGTGATGAATGTAATACATGTATAATTAGTAATTTGAAAACTTAAATAATGTGCAAAAAAATATAATAATTTTAATGTAACAATCTGAGAGATTAAGAGTAAAAAGAAAAGTTATAAAAGCCATAGAGTGTTTTTAGCTACTGTTATTCAATCAGTCATTATCTTAAAATAAGAAATATATTTACTAAATCGACGCAGTGGTCTCTAACTCAAATAGGAACAAAACAAAATTTAAAAAAAAAAACCAAAACAAGTCTGGTTATCGGCAATGGTGTGCGGATGGCGAAAAAACTTCCCATAGTATTATGTTATAACAACAAAAAGGAACCCAGAAAGTAAAAACCTTATCTCGTTTCCGAGAAATGCCTCTCAGAACTCAGAACACATCTATCGGATAGAACCGGACAGGAAACGAGGAGAATCAACACCTAAACACCGAATATTCTTGGAAATGTTTTAATGATATGACTTGCCTAAATCCTTCCTTAAACGTTCACATTCAGAGAATGCTAAATGGTTAATGTCTAATTGCTGTTTTGGAAGATTATTGTGTAAATGCATCATTTTATAAATATGCATTATAATAATGTCTTATAGAGATCTGTTTGTACGAATCTGAAATAAACCATGAAAGCTTAGTGAAAAACTGGTGAGCTTGGATATCATGAAATCTACACTGTTTTTTTTGTGTAAGGAATTTATGTGACGAACGTATATCTAAATATGTAATAATAATTCAGTGTTTTATTTGGAAATATTTGGATGATTTGTATAGCGCCGTTTTTATGAAAAATCTCCTCAAGAGCCCTTAAAAATTATGATATATTTCTACAATGCTCTATCTTACCTACTACTAAAAACAGACTAGACAAATTATTATAACATCTTAATGGCTAACAGATTGCATTTACCGGTTCATCAATCACTTATACATTTGACCAACGAACGTGATACTGCGTTAAAATGTAGAAAATTTACCTGGGAGGTCACGTGAGGTTAACACTGTTTATTGTTTAGGAGAGAAATTTAGATGCAGTTTGTACGCAGAAGACATATTGTTACAGAGGAAAGGGTGGTGGAGTAGAGTAGATCTAACGGGAAAATGGACATTTATAACACTTAATCCTCGAGGGCAGTCTATGAGGTTATTTAGTAATTTTTAAGAATATCATTAAGAGTTCTCCGGGTGGAAAGTGGCGGTAGTTTTTGATGAGACATCAATTACAGGTTGTTTCAACTTGTATTTATTTATTTTTTTGAGACAAACAGGATATTAATAAAACATTTTGTGGGTAATATATAATAAATTAAAATACAAATATAAACATAAATATCCCTAGACTAATGTATCTGCAGTAATCACATTTGCATTTTCACAGAAGCAAACACATGAAAAACAATGCAAGTATTTTTTATACATAACTTGAAAACTTAAATACAAAATTGAAATACATAATGCCAATTTCCCGATTTTTTTAACACTTTAAAGTTGTACTCGCACGGGTGTGTATGCAGTAGGCATTGACATAGGCAGAAGTGATGCACCATCACAGACAAACAAACGTCTTGCTTCATTCACTTTCATGCATCGTTTCCAACTTAGTTTCCTACTCTCTTGTTATTCTGACTCTTGACACGACATGACTCAAGAATTCACTGATTCACTTGATTGACTCGATCGTGCTACGTTCAGTACCAATAAAGAAGAGTGTTGAAACGAGCGAAGCTAGCAGTCCACAATGGAGTGCTGGTACCTACCCTGATATATGGCAGCGAGTATGGAACCTGGCAAAGGAAGGATAAGAATATACTGAATGTTATAGAAATGATGATGAGGCGTGTGTATAAAACCATGAACGATCGTATGAGAAATTCACAAAGAATGAAAAAAGTAAATGTAAAGTGTATGAACGAAGAAATAGATAGTAGATAAATGGTAGAAGGGTCGGGGACACCCGAGGAAGATATGGCGCGATCAAGTAATGGTGGCGGGCTATCACAAGAGTCAGAATAACAGAAGAGTATATATGTGACGATGTATGAATGTGAATGAAGCGAAAGGTGAATCAACATATCAATAACCATTTAAATAATATGCATCACACGTCTTAAACTATATACCGCTGATTTTATATTGTATGTTCAGTGTTCACGGTACAGGAAATTATAAAATACACTGTCCATATTCATTGCGTGGACCAAAAACAATTATAAATGCTCCCTTTGCATTGCTAAACTCGAACATCTAGTGTACCGAAGCGAAATAAATTGATATAACTTAATCAAATACAATACTGCTGTATAAGAGAGAAACCCGTTTTAAATTCCAAGAATGCGCCATTCCCCAAACGGGTACAATTGGCCGGAAAGGAGTCGTTTTATTTTACATTCTTGCAACGGCATAAAACTGATGCGCTCGCCGCGGATAAGTTTATTGGCCTCTGCAATATTTCTTCTCAACCGTTTTTCGTATCCCTATAATACATCTTCTTCGATAGTTCAGCTCACCCTGGATGCAGGTAGAGGTAATTTAGAACCCACCACACCACTGGAGAGATAATCAAGTAGGCATTTACTTCTTTTTTTTACTTTTAACTTTTACTTTTTTTATTAACTCTATACTGGAGGGCTTGAGGGAATTCCTTGGGGATTTTATGTGGAGGGTTTTTAAAGAGTTATTTAGATTTATTAATTACTTGACTACCGTTCGGCATTGCTTTTGTTCTTAAATTTGTTTGTACGTTACGTTTCCGGTTTTGAAAATCTGCAGCATCCTCTTTATTATTCAAGCAAGCCCTGCTTTGACTAGATGGCTAACTTTTACTAGATGGCTAACTTTGAGTCTTGAATTAGATGTCTAACTTTTACTAGATGGCTAACTTTGACTAGATGGCTAATTTTAACTAGTTGACTAACTTTGACTGAGCTTCTCATAATTATGGTAGGAACCTATCTGCCTGAAAAAAGTTTTAAAAAATAATTGAAAAAGTTATATTGGTTTATATTTAAGTAGGCAGGTATTTAAGCACCTACTTAAGCAATTATGTTTCAGAGGAATTTTTTGTATTGATTTAGTGCTTAGGAAACAATTAGAAACATTTGTTTTGGACGCGAGTTCTATTCTTCAAGGAATATCATTTTATTCGAACCCGCCTTCACCCAAACGGCCCTACAAAAATTACCATGATTATAACTACCTAGTGATAATGCATTTTACATACGTCGATAAACGGGTTTTGAAAAAAAATAACCAGCGACTGGTACTTTAAATACACCCACCGCTGTGTTAGGAAGAACTGTAGGCGACTTACTGAGGCAATGGGTCATGGCCAATGGCCATCGTGGGAGAAGGGTAAAGTCGTGAAGTGACATTATCACCATTGGATTTTTTTTAAATTTCTGAATACTTTCATATGATTTTGAGATAAGTACCTTAAACCATAGCATGAGATGTTATTTTAATACCCATGATTCAGTCTGATATCCCATTACACCTGGAATCAAGCTGGTTGGTTCCTAACTGACTGAGTCTAAGATTCCGCGAAGCGAATGTCCACCGCGGTCCAGTGAAAAACGTGTGGTATTTCCGATTCGAGAGGCACACCATAAGTGTGAGTCATTTCTAAGTCAAAGAATCAAATACCTAAATTAAAAAAACTCACTCAACCATATGAATGTTAACAGTGTATGGTTCATCTCAACAACATGTTTCCAAGTTCTTGAACAATACTAGGAAATTAGGCAAATTCATTCATTCATAGAAATACGATATTATTACTAACCATGATAACACTTCTTATTATTAGTTAAAAGATATTGTAAATAAGTTTTCAATTGTTGCGAGTCCATATGAACTAATATTATATTAATTTGAATAAGTTTTCTTCTTTTCACAAATCGGAAATATTTTGTTCTACACCATACTAGTAAAAGATTGCCACATTACTAAATAATACAAATGTTTATGAAATACTTGTATTAATTCAATTTAATACCCGCTGGGTTTGAAAAAGATGCGGGATTTGCAAACCCTAAATTTGTATTGTTTTTAATTACCTCTTATTACAAAACAGTGCGCTTTTAACGGTTCAGGTGATTAAATCAAAATCGACAAGGTGGTGGGGTGACTAAGACACGGTGGTAGATATTATTATTGTCGCCCGGGTGAAAGGCCACCATTCAGACGACAAACAATTAAATAAATGGATTTAGCAGTGTTTTTTTAGCCACATTTAACTGGATCTGAACAGTCAGGTCAAGTGAATTAATAAAAATCGACAAAGTGGTGAGTGGGGTGATTTTACGATGTTTGATTATATTACAAACATTGTATTTGATTATATATATTTTGGTATATTCTGTATGGATACTGTGGATGATTGTTGACGTTAGTGACGACTACAACTCTCTTCTAGAAAACATTAATTTTCGCTGTCCAATACGAAATACACGTCAAACCAACTATTACACATCCCATACTCAAAAACAAACTACACTTTCATTTCTGAGAAGGACGTGCACAAAATACAATAACATCTTTTCAGACGCTGATATTTTCCATTTGTCCTTAGGTCAATTTACTATATGTACATTATAAAAAAAAAACAAATTGTTAATTACGAACCCTTCATGTTGTTTTGTTTAATCATGTTTATCCTAGAACATTATCATCATATGTCGTGAAAATGTATTATTTTTTATAAAGGTTTTATTTCATCTATCCTGTAGCAGACAGTCACTTACTTTTAATCTCCCCCTTTGCAAGACCAACTCCAAACAGAACTCATTTATCTATAGATCCACACACTCATTTAACTTAAATTATTACCACATTGACATTTTTAACGAGACTTTACATGACATAAAACGAAAACTCACTAAGCAACATGACTCAAACTAGAAAGTTTAATCCCATTCTTTGCCTCTTAGTCCTAATCCTATATTCCTCCTCCCCCCTCCCCTTACATATGTTTTAAAAAAAATAATGTAATATAAGAAAACACCCTTACAATGTCACACTTTATTATTCATTCACTATCATAAGTGGAAAGTTCATAATTGGCATAATTAACTACCTTACTATTGTTTTACTGTGTAATCTCAGATTTGCTGTCAACTTTCCCTAAAATAAATAAAAATAAATAAAAAAATATTTAATCTGTGATTTTTTATTTCTTTTTAGTTTTTAAAGAAATTCCTTTTTCTACCACTTTATGTTTTCTTTAATCATGTATGTTTTTCTGTATATAATAGGAAATTCATAAGGAAACTTCACTGGTTCATGCAAACCAGAAAACATGTAATTGTAATTATTTTAATAAAATATGTACAACTGTTTTTTTCCCTAACAAACTAAAATAAACTTTAAAAATAGTTGATGTTGATTTAGTTTTTTAGAGTTCTTAGTTTTGTGAGTAATTTGTTTGTGTGATTACAGAGTTTGATATTAATATCTTTGGTATTGGTGCTACGTAAAACATACATAATATATAATATAGATACTATCAAGGTGCACTTTCTTTTTCAGGCTTTGGTTTATTACTTTGTGTCATGACAAGCCTGGAAGTGTGTTACCTTGATTCCTGGTTCACGTCTCGACACATCACATGCACAAACCAATAAGTTCCAGCGTGTTTACGACCAATAAAAATATTAATACAAAGGAAAATGATGAAAGCCGACCGCCTAATTTAACAACACTGACGATTTATTATGCATTCTTCGGTCTGAGGGCTGTAAAATGTGAATAAATATTAAACACATGAACGAGGATGCAGAAACCGGTGTAACATTGTTTAGTACTTATTTCGTGTGCGAGTACCAAGGGCCAAGTACCCTCAATGGTGGCGTGCAGACTGCAGAGCTCCGACTGCAGACTCAGTCAATGGAATACATTACTTGTATGCACAACGTTATGGAGAACCTTAGTCCTCATATATAGTAAGAAAAAATATCAGAGTGTGCATGTAGTAAGAAAAAATATCAGAGTGTGCAATTCACACGCGGTAGAAGGGAAACCTTCAGAAAACTAAAGTAAAGAGTGGGGAGGCTACGAAGCACCACACAATTAGGAGATCGACAGGTTACGAAGCACCGCACTCGAATTCCAATGGAATATACATTTGGTCATCTTTTTTTTTACATGAGCTCCACACGGGAGGCCCTGAGAAAAATAATTTCCCTCAGTAGGGGATGCTGTGTGGTGAGTTTTTTTAGGAAAGGAAGGAGAGGAGAGGAAAGAAAAGGGTTTAAGGGGTGGGTAGAAATCTGAGGTTCAGTGCGTACTGACCATCTGCATCCAAAACCTACACAAATCTCACCCGATGAACCCGGTCACCCCTGCTAAATCACTAAACGTAGCGAACCACTTGGGGCGACCTATGTCAGAGGTGTAGGTTATCCAATAAAGGTTCCCGGGGCGGCGGTACCCATTCCCGCCTCCCAATCATCTAATCATCTAATTAGTATTTGTGTTTTCTTCTTCGGGCGTCGCTTTATTTGTGTTTTCTTTTACCTGTTCGTTTTGGAGTGGTTTTTGGAAATTGATTTTAGAAATATAAACATTTTTTATGGATTTCGTAGGATTTTATCCTCGGTCGCTAAATGTCTGGCCGCTGAGGTTCGTCAGGCGCCTTATACCACTTTTACCAAAGGAGACTTGCGTGGGACTGCGGATTTATCGTATTATAGTGGAACCGAGTACCTGTGAATTAAATTATTGCTATTTCATTCCTTCGGAGTCTAAATCCTATAGATGTATGTGTTTGTCTCTTTTAGTGTCGCTCGTTTCCGTTTCATCGAGTTTAAAATCGCAACGGTGCTAAAGAAGTTTTCACTTTTTACTATAATTCATATTTCTTGTAGAATTTTTTTTGGGTTTAACTGAGATTAACCCTTCCTACCAAGTAATCGGAATCAACCGCACTGCCAACTCTATTTTCAAATGTCTTTAGAACAAAAAAAAACGGTTTTACTGAGGTTTCAACCTTTGTACCTGGTTGGTGAGATCGACATTTATTTCGTACTAGCTGAAGTCCCCGGCGATGCCCGGGCTTTACACAGAGTTTTCGAAATTGTTATTTACAGGCTTGAGTGTAGACTTTGGTGAGATCTTGCAGATCTATTAATGTACGAGAGTACGAGATGAACATTTATTGTTTCCATACAGGTTATAAAGCTACGTACTAACTAAGGAGCTGGCGGTAGGAAAAGAGAGCGAGCCGGTACATACATCTCCTTTTATACCTAGATCTGTTGTCTCGCTCTTACATCTTCAAAAAGCCCTTCCTGTGACGTGTGTGAAAGTGACCTTCCTCTTTTTTAAAGGTCACATGTGCAAAATTTCATCAACCTCGGCATAAAACTATAGATTTTTGAACAAATCCAAGCCCGCTCGTCCACCACATACAGACATTCCCGTTTGTATGTTATACATTTCAACCAATTTACACAAAACCTTGACAAATCATGTACATAAACCTTACTCATGAATCACTCTATCTATAAGTGAAAACCGCATGAAAATCCGTTGAGTAGTGTTAGAGTTAATCGCGAACAGATAGACAGACAGATGCGGCAGAGGACTTTAATTTATTATATGTAGAGATATTAAAAGCTTTAATTTCTACAAATAAAAGAAACATACGTATTTGTCCGCGTGAGTGTGCATGATTGACATCAACATTTGATATAATGGATTGTCATCGACAATGAGTCTATCTGCCGAGTCTCAGCACGATCGGATGTCGGGAAGTGGGTTAATTTCCACTTACAAGATTTAGCTTCATTCATACATTAATTCAATCAAGAAAACAAAAATTATTCAGAAATAGATGTGTTTAAAAATTTACCCGTTCTCTTTCAATTTATAATTTATTTTTACAGTAATTAATCCCACAAGGCCTTTTCACGATATTTTCGTAACTATTCCATAATTTTATTAAAAGTATGTTTAAGTACAGTATTTTATTTTGTATGTATCTATCTTTATAAAGTGCCCTTGGGGTGGTATTTCCGAAATAGTAATATATCTACTAATCTTCCAAGTATTTTTATCCCATGAAGAATGTAAGATACAACCTAACACATCCCTGACCCCTTTAAAATGAATATCGATCCCTGAAGATTTATGAACATACATTTCAAACAATATTCATCCACGAACAGAAGGTTGAATACATTATTTCAAAACCGCAAACCTGTAAATTGTTTATGTTAAAAAAGTATGGTTCAAATTCAAGAACCTCATCGTATATTTCAAAATAATAATTGGCAAGTCAAAGAAGAACAGGTATGTGTGTGAATGGCTTCTTAATTCCAAATTTATTTGAAGCAAGGTGGGTAATCAACAGACACAATAAACTTGCCCAGTCACAATAATTCAATTTGCATTTAGGATATGCGCATCAAGAAGGTAGCAGCTATGTAGTAGACATGAACTACGAGTAAGTATGAAGTGGGTACGTACATCGGCTTTTAATTTAACCCATAGGTTCTCAACCTTATTTTGCCCACCACCCACTTTTTTTTCTAGATGATAATAATAACGTTATATATATAGCGCAGTTTTGTTCATTTCACTTCAAGTGCGCTTAACTATAATAAATTTTAAAATAATCCTACAGTGCTCCTTATAATATTGATAAAATAATATAAAATAAAGAATATACAGTATTTACAAAACAATGAAAAGAGAACAAAAAATAACAAAGACAGTGCTGTTATAGCACACACAGGACAATAATAATAATAGACAATATCGGTGCTATTGTAACACAGGACAAAACAAGAACTTTAAAACTAAAATATTATATACTAGCAGAAGGCAGTTTGCGTTTAGAAATGAGAAATATTCTGACATTAAACATAAAAATATAATTAGGAGGAAACCGAAACCAAACAATTACGGGAAACTTGAGAACATGGCTTATTACGTATATTGAAAAGACGTTAGGATTCATGAATGGTATGATTTTTTTAAATAATTTTGTTTTTAAAGCCCGTTTAAATTCAGTTAAATTCTGGATATTAGTAAGAGCTGAGGGAAGTTTATTCGAAATGAGAGGACCCGTTACATGAAAAGAGCCATCATAGTAAACAGCTCGATTTGACCTAGAAAGTTCGATTAGACGATTAGTCACATCTAGATCTGCTGACCTTAGAGTAAGCTGTCTCTCGCCAAGTTTTGTCGGACACCTAGTTCCGATATATAGGCTGGCGCCATTCCTTGCAATGCTTTAAAAGTCATTAAGCAGATCTTGAACTCTATTCTTTCAGGACATCGAAGCCAATGAAGACGATCCCTTAGAAGCGGGGTTATATGACAGTACAGATTACCATCTTTCGCGAATCTGAAACAATTATTGCCACGATTATATTTACCACACCATGTTACAGGGGGGGGGGGGGAGGCTCAACTGTCACGGAATCAATAATTCAATTAAAAATATATTAAACTAGCTGAAGGATAGATATATTAAACTAGCTATGCCCGGGTTTTACACAGATTTTTTCGAAATCAAATGTCAACAGTGACCTTCCTTTGCATACAAATCAAATCCACACCCCCCGCTTGCCAGCACGCTTGTCCACAACATACAGACATTCTTCTTTATATATTATACTATATTTCAATCAATTTACACAAAACCTTGATTATATACCTAAACTATCCTCATGAATCACTCTATCTATTGGTGAAAACCGCATGAAAATCCGTTCAATAGTTTTTGAGTTTATCGCGAACAGATAGACAGACAGACGCATCGGAGGACTTTAATTATAGTATGTAGAGATTATTTGTTATACGTTTTTGTTTTGCAAGTTAAAAAGCGATTCTCTTGTGTTTTAAATAGCGGGTTGCTGCCTTCTTCCTTTTTGTATTCATGATATAGTGTCAATTCTTAATAATAAAGTACACATAAGATTATTAGTACGTGAATAGCGTGTTTTTTTCTCTTTTTTAGACAATGCCCTCACTGTGCCATCTCAAAGCCCCCTAATTTTCTCCGGGTCTTCTACTGCCCCCCTGAGAGTCTCAAACGCCAAGGGGGCGTTATCGCCCACGTTGAGAACCTATGATTTAACCGGATACTGGATGAGAAATAGGCTACGGATTAAAATACACTGTCTCGCACGAAATGGCACATTAAAGGCGTTGCTCGCAAGGGGTGTCAGGTTCTTTTGGATTCAGGCACCAGTCAAGTGTTCAGGGAAATGATATAAACCTTATCGTGAATATCTAGTAAGCGAGCATTAAGATAACGCCAATTAAAATTAATGCAATTCTCATCATTCGATAAAACGTTCGGAGAAAAATATTAATCGCAAAGGAAATTTTAATTGGTGTGTTTGGTCACATCACAGCTACACACATAAAGTTCAAAATAAACATATGCTAAAAAATAAAAATAAATTAAAAGCATTTTTAAAAACACCCAAAAAATGTTGCTTTTGTATTCATAAATATTTCTATTGTTGAATAAGAAAAAATAATGCTTTATAAAAAAATAATGCTTTACAAAAAAAAATGTGTGTACATGGTAAAGTTAAACCTTCAAAAAACTAAAGTAGACAAGAGGCTACTAAGCACCGTCCAAAGAGGAGACCGATTATTCTATCTCATTATCTCGCAGACTAAATTCTATAGATGTATGTTGTCTCATTTTTCGTTTCATCGAATTTAAAATCACAACGGTGTTAAAGAAGTTTTCACCGCAAAAATTTGTATGCAATTCATACGCGGTAGAAGCTAGAAGTGAAGCATTCGAAAAACTAAAATAGACAAGATTAGGGAGGGTGCAAGGCACCGCACAAAGAGGATACCGATTATTCTATCTACATTCTCTCGATATCTCTTATAGATGTATGGTTTTGTCTCTTTTTAATGTCGCTTTTTCGTTTCATCGAGTTTCAAATCATAACGGTGCTAAAAAAGTTTTCACTTCTAGTAACTACCAGTGCTTTACAAAAAAAAAGACTTCGTAACAAATGCTATTGTTAGTTTGAATAGTTTCAGTATGTCTATCGCATGTTGCTAGGCTGAAACCCCCCAGCGACTAGCAACTAACAACCTGCTTGATTGTGCTTTATCTGAGCCGAAACGGAAACAAAATAAATTAAAAGTGCAATAATTCTTGCCCCATATTTCGAGGCGGTTATTTTTAATATTATTGTTTCCTCCCGAGCTGAAACAATAATTCGTTTTAATTCCCACAATGGGTAAGGTCACCACCAGTTAAACTGGTTATCTTAATACGGTTAAGAAACGTGTAACTTTCTTTTGAATAATTTAGATTCTTCGAAACTAACCGTTATAAAAATGATTATGGGCGAAACATTAAACTACGAGGGTCAGTGAAAAACTAATGCCTTCTATGTTTTCTAATTAAATAAAGTTAGTTAAGTGAAAAATTTGAATTTTGCGATATTCTTACAACCTTCTTCTACATCTACAATGTACTGCAGTAGTAACTTTCTGCGACGACAAGTGGCAGCACTGTAGTTGCTTGCTAAATGTCCGACATCGATGTTCGTTTAAGACGGCGTTCTGTGATTGATTCTTGAATGTAGACGGTGAAACATCCATTCGCATCCATGAAAGACTGAAAAATACGGTGAACGTTGATGCAACAGTGGATGTCAGCACTGTTAGACGATGGATTTGTCGCTGGAACCAAGCTGAAGGATAAACACCGCTTCGCCGGCGACAAACACGAGAAGCGAAGAGGCAGGCTTGACTTGCTTGCAGTGACTGCACGCAACATTAAGCGAGTCGATGTCTTCTTTCGTGGTAACCGCCGGATAACTATAGATTATAGATGAATTGTGTCGTATTCTCTCCCTCAGTAAAGGCAGTGTGATGACGATTATTCGACAACTAAGATACTCAAAAGTTTGTGGGTACCAAGAACCGGCCAGAATAAAGAAACTACAGCCTTACAATACTTGCAGCGCTGCCGTTTGGAAGGAGAGGAGTTTCTGGGAAAAAATGTGACTGGAGACGAAATATGGGTTCATTATTTGAGTCTAAATCAAAGAGGCAGTCAATGGAATGGCATCACACAAACGCGTAGAGAATAAAAAAAAATTAAAAGTGATTGGCGGGGAAAATTATGGTAATGGTGTTCTGGATGTGAATGCCCTTGTTAAAAGATCGACCAAAGCTGTGGAAATGGATGGAGATTATATTGAAAAGCAACAAATTAATCGTCAATAAGGTGGTTTTCAACTCATGTAATTGCATTTTTTATTTCTTGACAATTAAAGGAGAAAAAAAAATTGGAGACATTACTTTTTGACGGACCCTAGTGCATTAAGTCTTTATTATTTGCAATTAAACGAAACCATAAAGATAAAAAGCTCGGGGTTAACTTCCTTTTCCGAGCACGCTCTGGAATCTTCAATAAACGGAGCTTAAAGTATAAAGTGGAAACTTTTTACCAATCCTTTATCACTTTAATTCAAAAGCAATCGAGAAGAACTTGATAATGGAAACCAATTAATTATGAAGAACTATTCACCTTTTCGGAAGCTTTACAGGACGGAGGGGATTCGTAAAGTAAAAAAAAAAAACTAAAACCGTAAGTTTATTTCATTTTTATTTTAACTTAATGATTAAACCCCATAGAGATATACTTAACCTCAAATTGTAATATTTAATCTTCTTACGATAGACTGGCCAAACCACTGTCTCAGGTTTTTCAGCCATGAGGCTCTCCTCTTCCAGGGCCCCGTCTTCCGGCAATCTTTCCCTGCATTATGAGATGCATGATCTTATACTTGTCTAGATGTCTCATCACATGTCAAAGATACTGAAGTTTTCGGATTTTTATAGTTTCAATTACTTCCTTTTCTTTATTCATCCGAACCCATAACATCTTCATTCGTAACCCTGTCCATCCAGCTTATTTTAAGTATTCTTCTGTAGATCCACATCTCGAATGCCTCAAGTCGCCTAATTTGTTCTTCAGTGAGCGTCCATGCTTCCACTCCATAAAATAATATCGAAAACACGTAGCATCTGACCATTCGCATTCGTAATCCAAGGTTGAGATCATGACTGCAGTACATTTTTTTCATGCGGATAAAGGTTGCACGAGCTTGCTCAATGCGGCATTTGATTTCAACCGAAGGATTCCATACATCATTTACATTGGAGCCCAAGATACAATACCCCGTACCTTCTCTAGTTTTGTTCCAGCAATATAAAAATTTTCATCCAATGTGTTATTTTTGCTTATGAGCATGTATTTTGTTTTATTTATATTCAGTTCTAGCCCAAAATTCTCACAAGTCTTCACGACTTGATTCAGCAAAAATGTAGATCCTCAATGTTACTTGTTAGAAGTACCGTATCATCTGCATAACGCAGGTTGTTCGGAATCTTTCCATTTATATCAAGTCCTTGAGTAGCTTCTTGCAGAGCTTCATTGAATATTTCTTCTGAATATAAGTTGAACAGCATAGGTGAAAGAATACAACCCTGTCGCACGCCTCTCTTTATTTCTACTTCGTCTGTTAGACATTGCTCTACTCTTACTGTTCCTTTCTGGTTCCAATAAAGATTACCTATCATCCTTATATCTTTATCGTCTAACCCAGAGGTTTTCAGAATTTGAATCATTTTGTCATCTCTAACTCTATCAAACGCTTTAAGGAAGTCAATGAAGCATGCATGTACATTTGTATTCACATCTCTACATCTTTGGATTAGTACTTGAATACTAAATAACGCTTTCCGGGTACCCAACCCATTTCCAAAGCCAAATTGTGCTATACCTATCTTTTCTTCCATTTTGCGATATATGCGTCCTTGTACAATTCGCAAAAATATCTTTAATAAGTGGCTCATCAAACTAATTGTGCGGTGGTCACTACATTTTCTTGCTTTTGTTTTCTTTGGAAGGGTAACAAAAGTGGATCGAAGCCAATCTAGTGGAATAATTCCTGTATTATATATTGAGTTAAAGAGGCTTGTCAATACTAGTAAGCCTTTATTTCCTATAAGTTTAAGAATTTCGGCCTGTATTCTATCTGGGCCCGCTGCTTTCCCGGTTTTAGAGAGACGAATTGCATGTTCTACCTCATTTGTTGTGATTGGTGGGCCTGTTGTAATATTTCCCATATCATATTCTGCGCTTCTACTATCATTGAAGAGTTCTGAGATGTAGTCTGTCCATCTTTTTAGTTTTTCGTTTATATCGGTTAGAAGTTTTCCATCTCAGTCCTCCAATTGCTCTATGTCGCGTCGGTTTTACGACTGATTCCAATTAATTCTTCGATTTTCTTGTGCACTTGGAAAATATCATGTTTATCATTGTGGGTTTCAATTATAGCACATTGTTCAATATGCCAATCAGCTTTTGTTTGCCTAATTTTACTTCGAATTTCTATTTTGATTCTTTTATATTCTTCCATGTTTCGATTTTTGTCTTTTCTTCTTACTTCCATTCCGTCTGTAATCTATTTATGTTTCTTTTGCGGCGTCTCTTCTTTGAATTTTTCCTTTGCAATCTCTGTGATGATTTTCTTTGAGTCATTGCAGATGTATTCAATATTTTCTTCAATATTGTATAGTTGGGTCTGGAGGTCGGCGAATTGTTTTTCTAATATTTGTGTTGCTTCTTTACACAGATCATTATTTTTAGCTTGTTTTTATATAATTTCAAAGCCCTTTCTTTTTTAACAATTTTCTTAAAATGCAACCAAAATTCAGCAAAAGTAGATTATGATCCGATGGTACATCAGCACCCGGGTATGTTTTTGCAGACATAATCGAGTTCTTGTATCTTTTTTTGAAGGCAATATAGTCAATTTGATTTCGTACAATTCTTTGGACTGAGTCTGTAGGCGACTTCCATGTATGTAAACGTATTTGAAGAATGTATTAGTAACTGCTAATTCGTTTTCTAAGCAGAATTGGACAAACCGATCTCCTCTTTCATTCCTCGTACCGAGACCATGTGCCCCGACAACATCTTCTTCTTTACCCTTACCGATTTTAGCATTAAGATCACCCATTATTATAGTAATTTCATGTTTTTTTGTGAAGGAAAGAACTTTTGTTTAATTTTCATAGAAGTTTGTCAATTCTTCTTCTTCACAATCACATGTAGGTGCGTATATTTAATCACAAAAAACAAGCGAAAATTTTTCTCAGTCAAAAATTTGAAACAGAAAAACCAGTAAAAGAAAGTGCAATACCACTGAGGTAATAGGACCCTGCCCCATTCAGTCGTATTTAACTACATTCGACTAAGAACTACCGACATTATCTTCATTTTCTTAATGCAAATTTTATTGGCAGCTATCTTTGTGTATGATTGCAAGATCCATCAAATCAATTTTTATTTAAAATGCAACATCTATCGACTTTTCTGTAAATCTAGGATGAATATTTTTGTTTATAGGTCTTTCCCATCAATGTAATATATCATTGAAGAAGAAGATAACACTAATAATCCAAACGAAAATATGAAAGAGAACAAGACACAGAAAAATAGAAAAAGATAATGGTCGCAAACTGGGACTCGAACCCAGAAATGGAAAAATTAGTCGAAGACAATATTGTTAATTAAAATTTGAAAATATGAGATTGATAATTATGACGTTTTGATGGAAGGTGGCAATGGCCGAATTGGTAAAAGCGCACGCCCCAGTTAGACTAACTTTTTAAAGATCTTTCAAAAAAAAAGTGGCACTAAAAATTGGAAAAGTATTATTAATATTTGGAAGGATATTTGTATCGATATATCAGATCATCAGATTTCCTACCCACGTCTTTAAGTTGATTGAATTTCAGGAATGAATTTAGCATTAAGGGTCACTAACATTGATTAATGCTGTTGGAATTCAAGGCTTTGTAATTATAGCATAGCTCCCCGATGGCGCTATGAAATATGCAATTATTTCATCAAACCCGAGAAATTCTCTCAAAGGAATTTATCCTGCATAAACAACTAACATAAAACTTTTATGGATTTTTCTTGTTATTGCGAAAGGCGGATTTCTTAATCTATTTATGGACATTTTAAAAATGCACATGAAACAGAAATGGCTTACTAAAGCGGTGGAGTGGGTAAGTGGAAAGTTATTTTCAGAGAAAAGTGCTTAAATGTTGTTAAACCAATTTAACACCCTTCTGACTCACTCAGTTACATGTCAGATTTAGGTTCGGTGGCCGAAAATATAATACAAGAGAAGTAAATTCTTAATGTATTATATCACTATGGAGACAGAATGACAATGATGATCAAAGGAATTGCGATGAGTATAAAGAAGACAACAATTATAGGATTAAGGAGAAAAGCCCTTACAAGACACAAAAATGGGGTGAAAACTATATCAAAAACTATATTATAAAATATACTGTAGGTACTATACTGAAAACTATATTATTATAAAAATCAATGGAACTTATGACATAAGATGGCTAGATAGCTTGAACGTATAGTGAAAGAGTTAGAATAATAATAATAATAACGTAACATTATAGTATAGCACCATCATCACCACCACTTTTTGTAATTTTCTTGTCCATGGGTATTAATTTGTCTATAATTGTTTGTCTTTTGTGATTTTTGTTAATTTTAATTTTTATCCTGACGAAGGAATCATTGGTTTCGAAACATGTTGATAATTTTGATTAAATAAGTAGTGTATGAAAAGTGATGTACACCACTTAAATTAAAAATAATAATTTAGTATTTAGTGGTCGTATTCTAGATTACTCCTTCAGTGCTCCTTACATAAGTAATTTGAAACAAAGAATGTACGGTGTCCACAAAGCAATGACTTACGTGTAAGTGAATGGAAAAAGGAGTCAGGAATGTCCCGAAAAGTCATGACACAATCGAGAAAATCATGTCTTCAGTTGGTCATATCAGGAATTGGAATAACAGAGTATAAATGTGGAAGAAGCAGGGAGTGTATGCCTAGACTGAATTGCGTGTAGTTCAAGGCGCTAGCCGCATTTCTAGCGATTTCTTACATATCTCCCTTAAACATTTGAAGTTTTTAAGCTCTTAAAAAAATATATGTTATTTTTGAAGATAATGTCTAGATGCTGCTCTTGCCGAAACGCAAATTATATGAAATTCCCTCGATAGAAAAAAATCGCAAAGTATGCTCCAAAAATTATTAAAAACAAGTCTGTTTCTATTATCTTGTAAGTTATATTTGTGGAAAAACTCACAATGTTTCTTTAAATGATACTTAAGATGCTCCTCAAGAGATATTTGCTCTATTTTTAACGAGTCGTGTTTTATTAAACATTTTCGCAATTTTCGCATCTAACATTCGTAATTTCATATCTCTCCATCTTCTTCTTTTTGAGCCCGTTTGCGGGCCCTTAAGGTGAAAATGCATTATTGTTAGCCATGTAAGAAGTTGTAGGTCAACGTCAGATTTAGGTCAACATCAGAAGGTACTTTCTTACTAAACCCTTCTTTTAATTAATGCAATAATTAAAAACATTTTGTTTTTACCACAATAAACTTTATTAAAAAGTCGACATGTTTCAAGAACGATGTTCTCTTCATCAGGACAGTTCATTATATGTCCCCATTAATAAAATGGTGCCACAAAGTGAATTTGAAAAATTTGAAGAAGTGAACTTCTTTTAATTCTATAAATGCATTTTGTTTTCAAGAGTTTTAATTTTCAATATACATTTGTTACTTAAATTAAAGTTACAAATGCACATTGAAAATTAAAACTCTTCAAAACAAAATGTCTAAAAATTGTTACATAGTCAATGCCCAAAATACAAAAAACTATAAATGCATGTCAGTCGCTTAGTTGTGAATTGTGGTCCATCGGCATTTCATGCACCAAGAAATTGCCTTATCAGAACAATTCATACACTTGACAATGGCACTCCCATAGATGTGATCTGTGATGTTTGAAGGAAAGAACGACAGAGCTGCGTGTGCACGAAATACAGATTGATGACAACAGTTGGCCAATTGTCATTGGTTTTTAAAAATGGCCCTATAAACAAGTGTATAAACTGAAGTACTATCTAATTGAACACTACGCAGCCAACACTGGATACAATTAAGTTTCTTAGACTAAAAATGGGTACTAAATAGTTCACAAGCTGCGCCGCGGTCCAGGATTTGCGAAAAGAAAAACACATTGATGACAGCGGTTGGTCAATGGCCATAGATTTTTAAAAATTGTACTATAAACAAGTGGTTTCTTTAATTATTAAAGTATAAATTGAAGTCCCTATCTAATTGAACACTAAGCAGCCAACACTGGATACAATTAAGTTTCTTGACTAAAAATCGGTACTAAATAGTTCACGGGCTGCGCCGCAGTCCAGGATTTTTAATCATAGGGCGTATGGCGTACCTTGTAAGAGTTTTCCATCCAGTGATTTCAGGTAATGCGGGAATGATTGCATTCAAAGTTTACATCAATTAAGGCCGGTGAGGCCCGTCACGGTGGCGTGTCAAAGGCGAGTCCAGCGCGTCTGGCCAGCTAATAAGCGCCATAAATGCCGTACACCATACCTACCGCATTATCAATTTTTCTTCAAGCAGTTAGTGATACCCGCTGGAGAGTGGCCGCACCATTGTTTGGAGCTAATAGGAGCGATTCGTAATTGATTTCGTTAAGGTCTATCAAAACGCCCATTTTCATGGGTATTAAACACCAAAATTTCGTTTTTTTCCCCAATATTAAAACTCTTTCACTCAAATATCATCGGACCTCAAAAAGTGTTGCAACATTGCACAAAGAAGTGGTGTTAAAAATAATTGGTTCTTTTTAGGCAGTTGTGTTTTTCAAACTCTGTCCTGAGTTTGAGGCAATTTTTAGAACTTTTTTTATGTAGATACCGCAGGAGAATCCCAACTATTCGGAGCCAGTGGGACTACGGCTCCCCACCGGGGTATGTTTTGGGAAGGAAAGTATAGTATATAAATGCAGGATTAAATAAGTAAGAATGATAAACTCCTTGTATCTCCGAAGGAATCTACGCTAGTCTTCCCAAATATCAAATTGACAAACTTCAATCCGTGTTTAATGCAGCGGCAAGGCTCATAACTGGGGTTTCTAAATATTCGCATATTTCAGAACACCTTCGTAACCTTCACTGGCTCAAGTGCCCTGAGAGAATCCAGCACAAATTATGCTGGATGGTTTTTAAATCAATCTACGAAATGGCCCCACCTTACATCTCCGAATTATGCGTCCCGGAAAATACCGGTCCAAGACAATTAACCCTTAGATCAGCAACTTCATCTGCTAAAGGCAGACTAATAGAACCTAAAAGAAAGTCAAATACTATGTTTGGAGATCGTGCTTTCGGAGTATCTGGGCCTAAGGCTTGGAATAGACTCCCCCCGGAATTAAGATGCATAACAAGCCCAACAGAGTTTAGGTCCAAACTAAAAACCTTCCTTTTTGGGCTCTCATACCCGTAATTTAAATATACCTATTTGAGAGTATCATACTTGTATTGTCTATGATATGTCTTAATCACACTTTTCTTACTGAATTAAAATTACTCTATTCCTTACACATCAATCTGTCTCTTGACGAATCACATTTAGAAAGATCAAATCCTTATAGGTAGTACTGCACCACCCACCTTTACATGTTGCTTTTACTTTCCAAAATACACTCGTCAAAATACATTACATATTAATATTAAAATATTTTTCAGGATTAAATAACATGTGTTAGCGACCTCCCAGGTAAGTATGGTCCTGTTTTCATTAAATTTTAGGCAGCATCGCGTTCATTGGTCAAAATATTGTACACATACACATATTTTCGTATCGGTGGTCAATGAACCGATGTATGCAATTTTTAGCCATAAGTTGTTTATAATTGTTTGCCTAGCTTGTAGTTTTTTAGATTTTAGAAATGTATTATAAGTTTGTACAGCGCCCTTGAGGTGATTTTTCACAAAAACGGCGCTATATAAATCATCCAAATATTATTATTATTATTATTTATGTGTTTAAATAAAAAAAGTAGTTGATATTTGCAGTTCATTCAGCAATAATGTCTTTATTATACAGTATTTGAAGTTCAATTTAGTGTTTTCCTCAAGCTCCCGTGATTTGAGTTCAGCTGAGCTATTTTGATCTATTAAAGAACGACTCACCTTTGTTGGTAATTTGTAAATGAAGGTGTATATCCTACACAAATGTAATACACGTACAAGTATATGCCTATATTAAATTAGATCAGATGTTACCAACCTTATGGGTTCCCACCCAGGCGTTGCGGGTTCGGATCTACTAGTTTAGTCCTCCATCATTGCACAAGTCACATTTTCCACTTATTGTAACGTAATTATTTCCATGGTGATTATTTAGTCGGTACTTACTCAGAATTAGTAATATTAATTTCGGCGTGCCGTTGGCAACGACTTCGAATTTGGAATTTGAATTGGAGGGTTGGAAAAAAAGAGGAAAAAAGCAAGATGGTGGGAGATGTAAATTTGCAGAGAGTTTTTTGGGAGTTGGTTGTTAAAAAACTCGTGATAAGTCGCGTGAGATATATTAAAATGAACTGGCAGTGTAATACTGAAATTATCCGGTCGTTCGGGCGAAGAGGCCTGTAAATTATTCTACCATGTTGGATTTGACTTTGCTACTGGTGTATTATTGGCAAGTGGAAAATGTTGGGATTTTTCCTCTGCTTTTGCCTTGTTGAAGGGATTTCGACTGACTCTTAAAAAAAATAAACGGATTCCTCTGCGACCGGTGGACGCCACGTTTTATGAAGGGACGTCTTTACCTACCCACATTGGAACCCTTGATATATTCTCAGCGTCCTTTTGGAGGTTGCTACTTTTCCTGGCAACCTAGCTGGAAGTTTGCGATTGGTGACAGAATCGACGAGAACGGGATCCGTGAGGGAAATGCCATTGGAGACGCCTTGTCGGGGCTCAGGAAGACCATAATCACCACTACGACTACAATGGCTTCGTGTTTTACGCCTTGCTAAACGTGAAATCTCTCTCTCTCCTTCATCTTTTTGAGTTTACAAAGGTATTTATGTAGATTATGTTTTGCTTGTCAATAATAACAAGTACATTTTGTTTAATGTGAGTTCTTTTATTTACATCAGATAGTAAGCTTTCTTTCTATCCCACGCAGGACCCTGAAATGATGATGAGAGCTCATGCTAACGGAATCTCTTTGCTGTCCCAACTGAGCAAATGTACGTGTCATTATAATGAAGGAAGTATGTGGATTTTCAACATTCTGGGATTATTTGAAGCCCGGAAATGTTAATTTCAAACAAACTAGTAATGTTTTATTTTTATTTTAACTTTATGAGATGGTTTGACATCACAAAAGGCGTTAAACAAGGCTGCGTAAAGTCACCGTGGTTATTCAATCTATACATGGAATGTAAGAAGAATTGAAAGAGATGGGATTGGGCGCGAAATTGAGTAATCTGGAAGTATCTTGCCTGTTGTATGCTGATGATGCGGTGCTGATTTCTAACACTATGGAGGATCTACAGTCTCTCGTGTCTAGGATGAAAGAATTATGTATGAAGAATGAGTTAATGATGAATGTAAGTAAGTCTAAAGTCATGGTATTTGAAAGAGAGAGTATGAAAACAATGTGCAACATAGTTGTGAATGATGAGTATTTGGAGCAGGTGGATGAGTTTGTGTACTTGGGAAGTATGTTTACGAGAGATGGAAGGGCTGACAGAGATATCGAAAGAAGGGTAAATGCAGGCAACTCTATTAATGGAGGGCTGAACGCCGTTGGGGCCAACAAAAAACTGTCCAAAGAAGCGAAGTTAGCCGTCCATAATGGAGTGCTGGTACCTACCCTGATGTATGGCAGTGAGGCATGAAACTGGCAGAGGAAGGATGAAAGTAGACTGAATGCTGTAGAAATGAGATCCTTGAGGCGTATGTGTGGTAAAACCATGTACGATCGTGTGAGAAATGTGGAGATCCGCGAAGAATGCAAGGCTGATGTAAGCGTGATGAGTAAGATTAAGAAAGGGACGCTCAGATGGTTTGGGCATGTAGAGCGAATGAACGAGGAAAGGAGAGTAAGGAGAATATATGACGCAAATGTGAATGGAAGAAGAAGTCGGGGACGCCCGAGGAAGACATGGCACGACCAAGTGAATCAGATACTTGAGTCGGGCCATGTGAAGAGTCGAAATAATAGAAGAGCATGTATGAGACGATGTATGAATGTGAACGAGGCAAGGAGTGTGTGCCAAGATCGAGTTGTTTGGCGGTCCTTCCTCTCTGCCTACCCCTGCGGGGAAACGGCGTGATGGCTAGTTAGTTAGAGTAAAACCTCAAATTGTAATATTTAATTAAATGAAGACAATGTAAGCGAAACTCAATCGAAAATCTGGAAACAGAAAAATCAGAGAAAGATATTGGCACTTCTGGGACAGAAAACTATATTGTCCCAGAGGCGCCAATATCTTTTACGGATTTTTCTGTTTCCAGATTTTCGATTGAGTTTCGCTTATATTGACTTCATTTAATCAAACTAGTAATGTTATCAAAATAACAAAAATACTGTTAATCCATCAATAGTACCTAATCTCATCACTAATTGAACAGTTCACATGCAAGATTCTTGCAACGGTCTTATTCTTCTTTCGCATGGTTGGGGTTCGGAGGGGGACATCTAGGTCCATAATGCCTCTGGCGTCGCCCTGTGCGATGTGGACCTACGACTTATTTCATTAATATAATTCATTAATAATATATTTTTTAATCTCTCTGATCTTCATTTCGGCACTTAAAAGCCCCCTTGTGGCCTTTCACCGCCCCCTAGATCTCACCAACGCCCCCAGGAGGGACAATATCGCCCAAGTTGGCAGTTAACTAATTGGATTAATGAAAAATGTTAATCAAATAAACAAAGTTTAATTTGGTACAAGGAAGCTATATGCCAGTATGTATTCACCTGCAAGGGGGCAAGTTATTTTAAAACACCTTATTACTCGAACCCATAAGCCTGTTTTTACGATAATTTTTTTATTATTTTTTATTTATTTATCTATAATAAAATATATTTACAATGGTTTTATTTGTATGCCTGTCTCACTAGGGTATACCTGTGTCGAGACAGGCATACATATAATATAATAATAATAATAATAACGTAGTATTTATATAGCGCAGTTTTGTGATATTTCACTTCAAGTGCGCTACATTACCAGACATATGTATGACGTATGAAGCGCACCTGACTTATTAAAGCACGACGACCAGGAATCGAAAAGTAGTCTAATAATTCCGGAAGTAACGCGAAATTTCCATTAAAAGTAAATTAAACGAATTCTGATCCTAATTACACAGCTCATAAAGTTTTTATATTAACATTTTGACCAAAATGAATAAGTCATGGCACCGGAGCTGATACGGCGGTGGCGGTGGTGGTTCCTAGAAGTCAATTAATTGTGTCTGGCCATTGCATGCAAAAACTACAGGCGATTTACGTAGTAAGAAACTACAACCTATGAGCTGCAAGGATGACATGCAATTATAAACACAGTCTAAGTGCTTGCTTGTCCAACCATAGACACAGACAATCAGTTAGAACCTAAAATTTAACAGGTGGAAACATCGCTTGTTTATATATATCACCTGTTAAAAATAATAACATGTTTCAAGATTTATTAATTTAATTAGATTAATGCTTTTTGCAAATAACTAGCTATTAATATCCGGCGTTGTCTGATTTTCAAATTAATAAAACTTCAAATCGGAATTAATTTTTAAAAAATCCTAAAATTAGAAAAAAATAATATTATGAAACATATAGAGACATATTTTTTTTTTAATCCGTATTTCTTTTTTATGTGAATACCGCGCAAGAGTCCTAAGCCAGTGAGTCCTAAGTATTCACTTCCCCTATTGGGGTATGTTGTAAGGCTGAAGGTAGTGGAGAGGGGAAGGAGATGGAGAGAAGGAAGATGGAGATATTCCTGCCCATTCAGATCTAATCACAAAACACGGTTAAAGCCATTTCAACGTTTAAAGCCATAAAACGTTTCAATTCTGAATGGTGTTCTTACACCACGGTTATAGGTACTGAGAGTACCTTCCACTCTGGAACGTGCCGTTATATTATTTCGATATATTATTATTTTAAATAATTAAATGAAATGAAAAAAGATGGAAAAAAGTGATGACAAAGAGAGAAAAATTTAAAAAGACGAAAAGATCGAAGATCATAAAGATTGAAGAATATGAAAATGTTGAAGAAGATGGAAAGAATGAAGAACATGAAGATTGAAGAATTTGAAAATTTTTAAGAAGATGGAAAGAGTGAAGAACATGAAGATTGAAGAATTTGAAAAGGTTAAAGAAGATGGAAAGAATGAAGAACATGAAAAACATGAAGATTGAAGAATTTGAAAAGGTTGAAGAAGATGGATAGAATGAAGAACACGAAGATTGAAGAATTTGAAAAGGTTGAAGAAGATGAATAGAATACAGAACATGAAGATAGAAGAATTTGAAAAGGTTGAAGAAGATGGAAATAATAAAGAACTTTAGGATTGATCTGTACGGAAAGGTTGAAAAAGATAGAAAGAATGAAGACAAGAATATTGAAGAATATGAAAAGGTTGAAGGAGATGGAAAGGTCGAAGATCATAAACATTGAAGAATATGAAAAGGTCAAAGAAGATGGAAAGAATGAAGAACAAGAAGATTAAAAAATATGAAAAGATTAAACCCGCCAGGCTTTGAGCCATAGGCCTTCGAGTTGCTAGTCAAGAGCCTTACCCTTTGACCATGGAGGCCGTCATGACATGAAGGAAACAACCTTATGAGCTGAAAATATAAAATATGAAACAGAAAATATTTTAAAAAAAATGGTTTGATTTAAAAATTTTCAGACACAAGAGCCAATGAAAATGAAATGACCCCATGGCTCACAGATTGGGGTTTTTTTAATATCTGCCTTATAAATAGTTGAGTTCTTTTAGGTGCAATCAAATGACAATTAATTATACATGAACTAAACCGAACGTTAATAATACTCAACATACCAATCAACAATTAAATACATTGATTATGTCATTAAGATGAATATATACGTGAAATCGTATTTAGATACTATTTTGATTAATATTTACGAATCGGCTTACAGTATGAACATCAAAAAATATACTACGGATAAATAGAAGCTTTTACTAGCTTTTCTATGTATTGGAATTACAATAAAATTATTATTTACGTAACAAAAAATATAAGCGTAAACCACAAAAAAAATGTTTTTTCATGACTTAACTATGAAGTAATACAAGAAACAATTTTAAAAAAATACTCCTTTATGGCTAAGAATATTTTTGAGGTTTTCCATGTTCTAACTTTTTTTCGTTCTTATAAAATTATGCACAAAATAAATAAAAACCACCTTTTCGCATACTAGCCTCGTGCAAAAAAACGCTCGATTTTAAAGTTTTGCAGGCATGAGATTCGAAATATTTCTAGCGTTTATATTCCTCTTAAATTGAATTATCATTAATTCAATTCGTAAATTTTCACGCACTTCAGGTCTAAAATAACAATTTGCATTTATTGTAAAACCAACCCCGTAATATTAAAATATACATTTTATACGAGAATTAGGATACAAAGAATATCATGACACGATAACATCTTCTATGGTGAGACTCATGTAAAATTTTATCTTGTAAATTATGTTGTTCATTTTTAAACAGGGTTTAATGAATTAAAAAACGATTTATTGGATTAAACTTCTTTCAACGTGAAGTTCATGTAGGAAAGCCGGAAATATTAAAAAAAACAATGGCCTCGACTGAGATATCATCTAGTAATAGTATAATTTAATAATATTAATTGACTAAAGTATGGTTAATATTTTAATTTAATTTTCAATTTGGGAAGCGAGTGTGCTTATCACCGGTAATGGTAATTGGATAACCAATACATCTATGTCATAAGTGAAGTGGTTCGATACGTTTGGTGACTTACTTGGGGTGTCCCGGTTTATGGAATGAAGTTTACGGCGGGCCGGATAGAGAGAGGCCGGTTGAGGGAGATCCTTTGACCTCTCAACATCCGGATTCGACCCATCGCCTTGCACCTCAGGAAGATGGATGAAGGGATGGTTTCCACGTCCATCACTCCTGGACAGTAACCTCCAGATTCCCACACTTCCCTCTTACTTATTTTCTTGAAAGAACTTCTTCTCCTTCCCTTCCTTAAAAAGACTCTTTACACAACATATATATACGACAGGGTTAGACCTACCATTTTAATCAGCTGCGGTTTTTGCTTTTTAAAGGCTAACCTTTTTATAGTCATACTCGTAGATACTCGATCACCCTTGTGAAAATCCACTATTCAGAATTGAAACATTGCTTGAATTGGCTCTAGTCGTATTTGGTGACCAGCTCGGAATAGTCAGGAACTTTCCAACCTTTCTCTTTCGCATCTCCTTCCCCTCACCCTCACAACATAACTCAATTGTAGGTGCCATACAGGAGGACTCTCCCACGATATCAATGTAAAAGTCTAAAAACGTATTAGTGTAAATGTCATCAGTGGAAAGTGCATTAAGGAAAGCTTTTTTAGGACGGGTTTTTCACAGAACTTGAACAATCTGTCAAAATTTAAAGTTTAATATTCAAGACCTAAATAAATAAATAAGACCTGTGAATGTCCAATTAAAGTTCTATTTTAATCTAAGTACTGTGAAATCACCGGCCCATGATGAAATAATAACAACTCAAAAAGAACTTTCACTTGAATTTTAACTTTGAAATTTGATGAATTATTCAATTCATTTCACAACGAAATCTTTCTTCCTAGATCCTGGAAATACAAGGAATTTAAATCGGTATTTAGTTGTGCCATTTTGATGAAAAACTTTTATCACTCCAGCTTTTTCCTAGAAATTCTATCTTCATTTAATGGAAAAAAGTACGAAATCGATATTCCAGAATTTCATTTAACTTGCAAATGAAAATACGAAATATCAAAAGGCGTTAAAACTTTATAAAAACCATTAGCATAAAATCAAACCTCGATAATTTTCAACATAAACCAGCACAATAAAAATTGCACGGGTTTTTTCTGTTATTTTTAAGTTATTATTTGGTGGCGAGTTGATTTTTTTGTAATACCTCAAGTACTTAGCTACATCTATGAAACCATAGATGTGACTATTCATTTGTACTTGTTTGTTACATAATGTTTATACTGCTAATTTATACATGAATTTATATTTATACTATTCTATTAATTTAATAAATTTATCATCATCATTATTATGGTGACCAGGAAACTCAAGAAAGTGGCATTTCATCACTTCTTTGAAAAGTCATTAAAAGTGATAAAATAAACAAAGTTAAATTTCTTAAATTAGATTCTTTTTTCATCACTTTTAATGACTTATCAAAGGAGTGTTGAAATGCCCCTTTGTGCAGTTGACTTCCATTTTTATACATATATACATTAGCTTGTGTTGCTCTCTATATGTAGAGAGAAAAAAATGGCCCTATTTTTAAACGCCTGTAGCTATTTGAAAACGTAAAAATGTGTTATGTTAAAATCGTTGTGTTTTTGGGGTGTTATGCCGGTTGCGATACCTCCTTCTTTAGCCTCCTTTTAGAAGGAGGTAGCGCAACACGGCATAACACCCCAAAAACACATAACGAAAATACTTTTGGCCGTGAAAATCTTAAAACGTATCTGAAATTATTGTTCACTATTAGCCCGCTAAAATAGACGGAAGTTTTGAAAAAAAGTAGATTTCGTGATTTGGAGAAAAAATAAAACGAACGGTCCATATTTTATATTATGTACCAAACTTAATTTTCATTCTATAACTGCAGTCCAAAGAACGCAAAAAAAAATTTTTTTTAAACATATGTGATGTGTTAGTTAAAAATATAAAAGGGGAAAATAACACTTTTTCTGGAAATAAATCAAAATTCTTGTTGACTTACTTCTGTTCATAAACATCATTTTTTCATTTATGTCAGCTATACACATTTTTTAATAACAAACACGTTAAAAGGTTAAATTTTTGAAAAAAACATTTTTTAAAAGATTTTAAAAACATGTTTTGGGTTTGTTTTCTCAATGCATTTTAGTGGGCTAGTAACCATTTTAAAAAAAAAAAACAGTTCTCATTTTCTTTCTAAGATGCAAATTTTGAGACCCCGGGCGTTTCTGAATTCAAAAGTTGAAATAATTGACACACCCTAATATACATACCGTTTAAAAATGTACCATGTTATTACATAAAATGTTGTCAATATGTACCAGCTGACAAACTACTTAATTAGTTTAGCGCGTTGATATACTAATATCAATGGTTGAAATAAATAAAATGATAGTTAATTATTAATAATCTGTGTAACTTTAAAATGTTGATAAACGATAAATTCAAAATTGTTGGGCAAAACGCCAAGGAAACATCATAAAATATTTGGAGTTGTCAAAATCTTTACCAACCATCAACGATATTGGTATGTGAAATAGCAAGGTGGTCTAGAGTTGATAAAACGTCCAGGCATTTACTCGTTCACTCTAAATAAATTAAATAATACACAAATAAAAACTCAGGACAAAGACAATAGCAAAAAATATGTTGGCACTCTGAAATTGGTTTCACTAGCCGTCCGCCATTCATTGATACTATTATATTATAATTATCTACAAGAAAAAAACATAACGAAAATATAAAACGGTACAAAATATCAGCAATAATCGTCAGGCCCTCTAGCACGGTCGATCGATAAGAATTGATAGGATAACTTTCGATAAATTCTCATCGTTCCCTAGAACGACTGCAGATCGCCAACGAAAAAGTAACAGTTCACAATGACTAAGTGTTCATTATATTCGACGTCAACTGTTGTTTGTACGTAAGCGGTCTGCAATTGTCCTAGGGAACGATGAGAAGTTACCTATCAATCTTTATCGATCGACCATTTGTGGAACAGTAATGATGAAGTATTTTGTGTTGTGTAATTATTTAATAATTAGTGATAGTATCAACCATGTTCAATGTACTTGTATTTGTGAGCGCTTTGATATGAATCACTACTGACCAACCTAATAAAAAAAATAAAATAAAAAATAAAAAAAAGTAATCATATGTGCTATTGCTTATTTTTTGTTATTTGTGTGATGAATTTTGTTTTCATTTTATGCTTTAATTAGGTACCTACCTAATATTTAAACTATTTTTTTTTCTTTTCTTTTATAGTTGTTTATGTAATATGGCAGACTGGGATTGCACTACCCTCCCAGTCTTGCTGGAATAAAAACTTAAATAAAATAAAAAAAATTGGTTCACGACGAGTTCATCGAAAACGAATTCATCGAAAATCAATTCATCGAAAACCAATTCATCGAATGATCAATTCATCGAATCGCCAATTCATCGAAAAAATATATTTTGTTGATATTTGAGAGAAATGCCGAGCGGACCGAGAAGTTAAAAAAGCATTGGTCAGCCTAAACTAACCTAACCTAACTTAACTTATTTAACCAATTTTTTCATATTTTTTTATCATCACTCTTAATGACCTTTCTGAGTTGTTTATGAGTTGGTTTCATTATGAGTTGTCTGGTCACCGTTCCTTAGATATCCTTTTTTGCAGTATCAGACAATCGGAAATCGAAGAGATAACCTATAAATTTTACATTGTCACTACGAAACTGACAGTTGCTAAACACATTTAACTCAGTTAAACAGACCTTTTTGGGTATTTAATTTTAACAGCTCTGATATCTACAAAAAAAATGTTTTTCGATGAATTGGCGATTCGATGAATTGATCATTCGATGAATTGATTTTCGATTAACTCGATTTCGATAAATTTGCTTTCAATGAATTGATTTCGATGAACTCGTCGGTTACCGTGCTATTGCATGCAATTCAGATACAAGCAAGTATGTATCTAAATTATTCAGTCCTGACATTGTTGTCGCAATAGAGAACTCCAGTCCAATTTTTTTATTTTTTTTAATTCAAACTTAAATAACTGCATTTTTATTTTTATTTTTATAGTTAGTTTTAATAGTTAAAATAATTGTCAAAGTTTTAATTTTTAAAGACTCCCAGAAACGCACCGTATCTATGGTGGTCTTCACCCACCCATAGTTTTTTACTTTTTAAGTTGTCATTTTGAATCAGTGATGTCATGTCGAGGGAAATTTCCCTAGATCTAGGGGAGAAAAATATTTTTTAGGGATAAGGGAAATCAGGACAAAATCTAGGGAAATTTCGAACTCTGGCAAAAATTTTATTACATATGACAATATTACTGGTAATATTTATATATATATATATATATATATATATATATACGTATATATATTTTTTGGAATTCCTATGAATCTTAATTATTGTTCATGTATTTACATGCAATGTTATTTTTAACACTGACAACTCAAAATGATATTATGGAACGTACTGTCTTCAAAATACCACGCTTGGTACAAATGAGCGGCGGGTTGCTTATGATTTTTATTTTGCAAAGTGTTTTTTTTAAATTTGGAATTCAGTTTCTAATTCAGTGGTGAGTGTATTCGTACTTTTAAATTATTACTTCACGTAGCAAAAAGTGTTTTATTTGGAAAATCACGGTATTATTAGTATATTTACCAAGTTCCGATATCTTTCCAATTAATTATCATATTAATTAACATATAACAGGATTAGTGTTACACAATCGGGTGGCTACGTAGGTAATTGCGTAAATGTGAAATTTCACTTCGAAATCTAGGGAAATAATTTTCTTGGGCTGAGCATCCCTGATTTTGAATTTAAGAAAATGGCGGAATAAAATTAATATAGGATGACTCAATGACTTTTGTGTGAGAAATTGAGGCGTTTTTATTTAAGATTAACTGCTTTTAATATAGAAAAACATTGGTAAAATGTCCACATTTCACCGCTACTGTTATTGTATTTAATCAAAGTGCAATATAAAAACAATAAATCATCTCTTTCATTGCAAATATATGTGACATCGTGTTTTGTGTCAGGCGTTACTTTGTAGATACATTGTTTTATGTATAATACATACAGAAACACTGGTATTTATAATACACTGATCATGACGAGTGTGTAACAACTTGTATAAAAAGCCCTATACTAAAAACAATTTGAAAATACATAACAAAACGTCAAAATAGGACGACTTTAACCTCAAATAGACAAAATTTATTGCAGATTGTCCGCAAATATAGCCCTTTTCGTTAATTGTTGAGGGCCTAAATTATGTTTCAATAAACACAATAACTATTATTTATCTAAATCTCTATAAACAGTATGAAAATAAACCAAACACATGAAATGTTGAATTGCATAGGTACGTGTGCACTTCAAGTCATTTCAAATGTCAACACACTATCACCAGGTGACAGGTTAAGTGTGACGTCACAGTTAACCATTTCAGTAATCCCAACTTAACGCTGTGTTTTGAAAGAGGTTTAAAAATGCACTTTTTAATATTTTTTTAAAAACTCTGCGTTTAATATTATGAAATAAAACTTATATATTCAGAATCAGCGTTTCTTGGTCTATATGAACATATTTTTTTAAAGCCATAATATTTTTCACTGGAGTTCCTTATTAAAAAGAATTTTAGATCGCGTAGTTCTTGTTGGTATATTGAAGGTAATTAGGCTTAATAAAACCGGGCTGTCGACAATACCATTAACAATTTTAAAAATGGTTGTTTATAAGCTGTGTAAAATTTAAAACACGTTTATTAGCAGGGAGGTTATTGTTTTATGTTTACATAATTGTTGTAAATCGATGTTGCATGGTTGGTATTCAACCTTTGTTATTTCCCTGCATTCTATTTTAAGTTCTTATACATTGTGTACATTAATAAGGGCCCCCGTGGCCGAGGGGTAAGGCTCTTGATTCACAATCCGAAGGTCGCGGGATAGGATCACAAATATATTTTATTTGATTAATTAGTGTTATTTTGCAATTAATGAATTAAAAAATAATATACAGTATATTTGCGGCACGTTCCAGAGTGGAAGGTATCGCCCTGGTGTAAGATCACCATTCAGAATTGAAAAGTTGCTTGAAATGGCTTTAGCCGTGTTTGGTGACCTGATCTGAATAGCCAGATACATCCCCACCTTCCTCTTTCCCATTTCCTTCCCCTCCCCACTACCTTCAGCCTCACAACATACCCCAAATGGGGTTGCCATAGTATCACTGACTCCAGGCGGAAGCAGCTGGGACTCTGGTGAGGTATTCACATAACAAAATAAAATAAACAAAAAAATACAGGTGTATGAGAATGTGAATGAAGCGCGGACACGCCAGTAATGCCGAAGGCAGAATGGTAGATACTATCAGTATCGCCCCGGTGAAAGACCATCAATTCGAATCGAAATACATACATATTTTAAATGATTTTAGCCGTGATTGGAATAGCCAGGTAGGTACTTCTCAACCTTTCTCTACTCCATCTCCTTCCTTTTTAACATCATCGGGGGACTTCATCTTCTTCTTCGAATCACTTGTGCGTTATTTTTTTCCGACACTCCTTCCTTTGTAATGGTTAGTTGGATATATTATTTTATATAAATTAAAATAATGTGAGGTTTTATGGATAGTGTGCAATGCGCCAAGTGTCCGAGGTAATTGCGGTTTCGCTCGAGTGATCTCAGACATCATCCGACATTAAGTTAATAGCGTTCACTCCCCGCGCAGGAACCTACCTACCATCACTTTCAAGTACTGAACACCTACACGGAAGAGTAATAAACCAGTCCCAGCGAAAGCTCGTCCGTACGTCATCAATGGTAGTACTCTTCCTTCTCACACATCTTGTACGAAAACGAACAGGACAGAAGATACTAGTACAATGACAACACGTACGACCTCGCGCTGGGATATCTTCTTATTAGATTGGGCGATTCGAAAATGAAAAATGCACTTAAACTTGAATATTGTTATAAACTAGCGAAATCACGGGGTATCAAAGCAATTTTAAAAAAGATGTCAAAAATATATATTTTTTTAAACATTATATTACAGATAGGTGATAGATAGGCTGTGTGTTTGATTTGCGGGTATGGATACTGCCGCCCCTGTACGCATTGGTTCATTACATGTAGTACAGATAGGTGGTAGGCTGTGTGTTTGATAGGCGGGGAACCCATTGGTTCATTACATGTAGTGACTAACAGGGGTGCCCGAGTTCATGGTCTTTGCGGCCAATGCGTTTGCCCACCTACTGAGCGGCACGGGGTCGGTTTGGGAGAGATTGGCAGAGGGAGATCTAACCTGGACCTTCATTCGTATGTGATCTTCAGCCAACTCTCTCGACCCATCGCCTTGCAGCACAGTGGGAAGGATGGATTCATACTTCCGTCACTTCTAGAGACATTTACCACCAGATTCCTACCCACCCCTGTATAATTTTTCTTTCCCAGAACTTCCTCTTCTTCCTTTTCCTAAAAAGACCCATTACACAGCATCCCCGAAGATGATATATACTCTGGGAGAAATTTAGTTCCTCGGGGCCCTCATTGTGGAGCAAATATAAAAAAATAGGCACTTACTTTATAACGTGTGTGAAATTGTCATCACACAAGCAGCTCCAATCGTTAAAATTACACTTGAATTCAAAGCAAATTTAAGTTAATTGAACCAGATTTGACGCAGGAATAACACATATAACAGACAACCGAAATTAGTATTTTTAGTGAACGACCGAAGGTTGGGTTTCGGTTTCGGTTTTGGCAATTATGGGCAAAAAATCTAGTTTCGGCATCAGTTTCGGTTTCGCCCGAAACTGAGACACCGTTTGAAAATTCGGTTTCGGTGGAAAGTCCTGTTTCGGTCGGACACTAAGTATTTTTGCATGTAGTGAACTTTACTTACTGGGTTGTAAACTAATTATATTTTTTATGTGTGGCGAAGCATCAATACTACGGGAAATACACCTTTGTATTAAATGTATCATTAATTAAGTGGCGGCAAAGTGGAACTTAAGTACGTATTGTATGAACAATTATCACTTTCAATTAACATTTCCGACGTAAACCCGTTATTAACTTATTCATAACTAACTTATACTTCGTTGACTTCACGCGAATTTATCTATATTGCAAAAAATAACTATCTTCACACGCGAGTTCATGACTTGAGTACACAATTTATACGTAAGTTTATTACTTAGTTAGCATAGTATTGGCTTTACTAAATATATGCCAAATCTCTCCAGTAAAAAACCTTTATTTGATTATTGTTAATGTAATCACTATAATATTTATTGTCGGGAAAACCGGTCGTGGAGAAATTTTAATAATAAGTATTTTACCAAATTGTTGTTGTCATTGTCGCTTTTACCTACCCGAATAATGAGCGAAAGGGACAACTGCATCTTAGGCTAATTTATTAGAAATTGTGCAGATCAACTTGCAATAATAGCATTACACAAAATATTCATCAAAAGTCTCAACGATGGGGTATTTCCGGATCTGTGGAAGGTTGCCCACGTAATTCCGATCCACAAATCTGGCAGTAAAAATGATGTAACTAACTACCGTCCTATCAGCCTTTTATCTTGTTTTGGCAAAATATTCGAGTCCATTGTATATAAAACCAATTTTAACCATGTAACACATATACTTAGTCCTTTCGAACACGGATTTGTAGCTAAAAGATCCACAAATACTAATTTACTCGAGTATATGGACTTTCTGTGTAAATCGATGAATAATAAAACACAAGTAGATGCCGTGTACACCGACTTCAGTAAGGCCTTTGACAAAGTTAGTCACTCTATCTTAATGAATAAACTCGATAATATCGGCATCCACGGAAACTTTCTTCGTTGGTTAGAATCATATTTATCACATAGAAGTCAATTAGTTACTATTAACGGATTTAACTCTTTCCCAATATTAGTTACGTCGGGCGTACCACAAGGATCTCACCTTGGACCCTTACTTTTCTTAATCTTTATTAACGTCCTTACACATAAACTCCGCTGTAATTTTTCTCTATATGCTGATGACCTCAAATTATATAAAGCAATTAAATCTATGAAAGATTGTGAACTCTTACAACAAGACCTTAACACAATATCTACCTGGTGTGTTGACAATGAAATGGAACTGAATATTTCTAAGTGCAGAGTTTTCTAAGTATTTCTAACTTCACCAAGAACATCAACAAAATTCTATATTCATATAGCATATGCGGTCACAATCTCGAAACAGTTGAATCAATAAAAGATTTAGGAATTATATTTGACAACAAACTGACATTCAATCAACACATTGAATACATTGTGAGTAAATCAAATAGATTACTAGGTTTTATTGTAAGATTAACCAAACTGTTTAAGAATTCTAATAGCCTAATAATTCTATTCAATTCCTTAATCCGAAGTGTTCTTGAGTACGGGTCAACAGTCTGGAATCCACATTATATTACACAGGTATCTAGACTCGAATCAGTCCAAAGAAAATTTACACGGATTTTGTCTTACCGATCAGGTGTCCACCATCTTCTAGACGGGTACGAACAAAGACTTACATATTTCAAATTAGAGAGTCTAGTTAAAAGACGAAATATAAATGACCTCTTAATGCTTTACAAAATTGTGAATAATCGTGTAGACAGTAACTTAGTCAACCAAATCAAGTTATACGCCAGGCCCAAATCTACAAGAACCCTTAACATATTTTGGACTGAAATTTTTACGAATAATAGTGGATATTTTAATCCTATATCTAGAATGTCTCGGTCATACAACGATCTTGTTAAAATACACAGTTTATATAACATATTTCAAAAAATATCTCCACAATTTGTGCACTTAAAAAAAAAAAAAATATATATATATATATTTTTTTTTTTTTAAGTGCTGTTAAGTGTTGTTGTTATATTACTTTTCAGTTAATACTTTATAAATTTTGTATACTTGTTATTATTATGTATTTCAATTTTGTATTTAAGTTTTCAAGTTTTTATGTATAAATAATACTTGCATTGTTTTTCAAGAGTTTGCTTCTGTGAAAATGCATATTATGTGACTACTGCAGACACATTAATCTAGGGATACTTATATTTGTATTTTAATTTATTATATACTAACCACAAAAATGTTGTATAAATATCCTGTTTGTGTCTCAAATAAATAAATAAAATAAAAATAGGCTGATAATATCTAAATAAAATCGTCAAAATTGAGGTTTTGTGTTCCCTATTTTTCTCCTCCAAAACTATAAATTTTTTTAATCAATTAATAGATTAAAATTTTCCATGTCTGTACGTTTTGCTTTTTGAACGTATTTGATGGCGTTCAAACTAGGCAATTTTAATGATTTTTTAAGGGTCCTATCTCTTATAAGAAGCAATTTAATGCCAGCGGTCAATATCTATATTATATCAAAAATATTTTACCTAATGGCGAAATTCAGAGAAAAAATTTGGGAATATTGCTTGAAATGAATTTATCTGAGTTTCTAACAAGATCTGAATAACCAAGTACTTCCTTTCCTTCATCTTTTCATCTACTTTCTCTCTTCATACCCTTCAGCCTCAAAACATACCCCAACTGGGTATGCCACAGTCTCACTGGCTCCAGATAGTAGCGAGCAGTTGGAACACTTGATAAAATTAAAAATATTATGACACTTGCAAAGCGTAGTTTTGGGCTATTTGACTTTAAGTGCGCTTTACGATAACAAAGCTTTAAAATAATATATCATTGAAAAAGAAGATAACACTAATGAATTTAAACAAAATATGAAAATAATAAGACTAATCAGGTTACGGTCGCAATTGCGAAACACACCCAGGGTCCTTTGTTTTACCGAGATAAGCGCCTTAACCAACTCGGCCATTGGGACCTGCAGGGGTAGATAAAGACATTTTTGTTTTGAAGAGTTTTAATTTTCAATGTACATTTGTTACTTTAATTTGTACATTGAAAATTAAAACCCTTCAAAACAAAAATGTCTTGAAATTGTTACATAGTCAAGGCCCAAGAAATACAAAAAAGTAGATAAAGACGATGGTACGCCACACTACTCTGACGTGGTACAATGCAAAATCAACTCTCATTCACTTACATACTCTTCTTGTACAAAGTTATCTACGGACTTGACGGAAACCGACCAAAGCATTTCGTTTACATAATCGTTTCTTATCTTCATATGCGTCCACGACTTCTTCTCATTTTATTTATGTCGGAATATTTGCTCATGAAATTATTTACAAAAAATACATGATTATTTACCAACTAATATTGATATTCTGATTATTGAGGCGCATTGAACAAACGAACCTAAACAGTCTAAGCGCAGAAAACGCATAGCAAAATGCAATTCAAGCGATAGCGATAGCGATAACATTCAACGTCAGAAATTATCGGTTTCACAAATGACATCCACTTTTACATAAATATTGTTGAATGCAATAGGCCACTTGCATCACATTTAAAAAAAAATAATCCGGTTTAGGCAAATATTCTAAGACATTCTGTATTATTTTTAATCGTAATTTTGAAACCCTGGGGATTTTTGGAAAATTGCAATCCGAAAAATCAGACCATTTTTCATAAACCGGAAAGACGGGAAATAATTTTATAAGTGTGAAAAAACGATAATTACATAGCCGAAAACCATTTTTTTTAAATAATTTTTAAATGGCACAGGAGAATAACGAGGCATACCAAAAATATTACATCTCATAAATATTTTTTTCCTTGATCCATCTTATTGATCATAAATCACTATAATGTACAACATCTATATTACTAAATCCAATGTAATATACTTGTACTTGTAAATTATAATAATAATAAGAATATTATAAAAATTGATTTTTTTAAAATCAGCACCATAACCATTATACCTCTAAAACACATACCGACATCTAAAATGTACGGGGTTCTCTTCATAACTTCTGTCAAAAAGTCAAACCAATCGATAAGTTCGCAGAGAACAAACAATAAATCTAGTGAACGAATTCAAAAATTCGCCTGAAATCAAAGTGATGCCATGTAAAAAAAAAAAATCTGTATGGAATTTTACAAAATTAATAGGAACATTTTCGGAGACGGGACATTTTCATATAGTGACGTCACGAGCCCAAATAATGGATTTATTTATTTAAAAAAAAAAAAAACTGTACATTTCTAAAAAAATTTACTAACATTTTCTTAATCTTAGTAAAAAAATCTATCCACACGATTTTTTCCAAGTCGTTATGAAATCCATGCAAGTGGCCTATTGAGATAAAGTGTACGTAACCTTTTTACAGTTAAAAATAGGGTTGTCATTTACTTACGAAACGAACAATGTTAATAATATAAAACCAACTTTATGACTTCCTCTGGAAGGAATTTGTGCAGGAACAATACCCACTCTCATTAACAATATAATACACTACATGATTCATTCGTAACGGGTAAAAGCCTTTTAGTACAGTTTTGTAGAACACATGTCAGTCACAATGTGGAAGGAACAATTAAAAAAAAATTAAAATTGAAGTACTGAAAAAAATAAAAATTGACAATTGTCAATTACCTACTCATTAAGAAATTGATAGGTAAATACTGAATATAATTTAAATATCTATTTTTAAGCCAATGTCAAGCGTATTATGCGTGATAAACTAAAATGTTTTTATGCGTGATAAACTAAATTTATAAAATAAATTAAAAAGTTATTCCTAGCGTTTGTTACGCCGTCTATTTTTGTTAGGGAAGTAAAATAAACGAATTATCAGTTCGAAAAATTATTTTTTTATATTGTTTCGGAATTGAAAATTTTCATTACACCTGTACATAAACTAAGGTAAAGGTAATAAATAGCCCATTTACCGTTTTTTGTACCTTCAATTTAATCGTAATCTACTTCTCCTTGAGCCTTTCGGCGCTCAGTTTTGGACATACTAGGCCTCCCCTCAATTTTGTCCAGGTTTGTTGATCCATAGCAGCATTGAGGTATATAAATAGAGAAGCAAACTTCATTACCGCTCATCGAAAAAAACGTAACCACTTTACAACTCAACGACGAAGCTTTGGAATCACTAAACATTTGAACGTAAACATATCCTTGTCTCACTTGCACAAGTCACGAGAACATTACCACCGCTAGGATTAGACAAAGCCAGAAACGCAAACCTGCAATAGCGGCTTGGTGTTGCATACTATTTGAAATTTTACCCAAAATAAACAATGAAATAGTTTTTTTTACGTTAGTTTGTAATAAAATAAACTTATTTAAATTATTTTTAATTTGTATTTTTCATTATATGACTAAAAGAATGCACAACTAATGAAATAATGAAGTCATTATTTGTTCCAATATTTTTTATTGAACCAATAGTATATAATACTCAAACAGAAATTGTTTCAAAAGTGTTTTCAAAGTTCTTTTCTCGGCAATCGAATTATTTCCACCCACTTCTCACGGCGTGCCGCATCTTATGGTGCCCTGCAAAATTATTAATATAAAATACGTTAAAAAAATATAATTACTTACTAGATTATTCATTAATAAACTAACATAAGTTTTAATGAAGTATGTTGTATGAAGATTAAAACATAATTTTTATTAAGTATTTTAATATGGTTACCTCCATAGTAACTTATTCCATAAATTATGTATTCTCCCATTAATGTAGGAAACCAAAACGACTTTTTAGTGGCAACACTGAACCTATATTAGAGTATTTGACATTTTATTTCATTTTCTGCTTTTTTTAATTAAATGTGAATATGTAAACAATAAACTTAGGTGTGGAAAGTAATTCCACTTGCTTTATTATGTTGAATCGAATTTTTTCGCGACGCATTTAACCATTTTGGTGATAGTTTTGATCGCGTATCGTCCGGCACAAGTCGGTCGGCGTCACAATGAGCACTGGACTGACGTTAGCGGGGCATATGCTTTTGGACATATGTACAGTGGCAATGCTTTGGCGCGGTCATTAGTCATCTAGTATATATATATCAATGCATAGCAGCTCTCATCCATCCGAAACCTACAATTCTTACCAGAGAAAACCGGAAGTATGTCATTTTTAAATCAAATTTTATACCTAGGTATTGACTCTTTTCCACAAAAAATTATAAATTGATTTCGAAAGATTGTTCTTTTATCTAGTAATTTTTTTTAAATTTTGAGAAAAAAAAATTATTTTTAGTATAATAAGGTTATACCATAGGTCGTTTGCAGATTTGTTAAATTTTCAAACAAAATTTTGTATTATACAACACACTTTTCAAATCATATAATCATCATATTCATCATGCATAAAATAAATCAGTAAATGATCTGGGAAAGCTATGTTTTTAGAATTTTAATTTTAGTTAAGATCCACGCACGTGTTTTGTGACGAAAATACTTCAGTTTGTCTATTTATTTATGGTCTTCCAAACTAATATATTTAAAAAAAATTAACATTCTTATTTTACAACATTATTGAAAAATTGTAAATACTTTTGATCAAAAAATAATTACAAAAAGTACCGCTCTGTACGATTGTAAGAACATCTTTCGACGAAATTTGGATTCTCGGCCGCTGGCTGGTTAAAGGCCCTCCATTTGTAGGTGACATACTGTTATACGCATTGAGGTATATAAATAGAGAAGCAAACTTCATTACCGCTCATCGAAAAAAGCGTAACCACTCTACAACTGCAACGATGTAGCTTTGGAATCACTAAACATTTGAAAGTAAACATATATTTGTCTCACTTGCACAAGTCACGAGAACATTACCACCGCTAGGATTAGATAAAGCCAGAAACGCAAACCTGCAATAGCGGCTTGGTGTTGCCCACTATTTAAAATTTTACCCAAAATAAACAAAGAAATAGTTTTTTTTAACGTTAGTTTGTAATAAAATAAACTTATTTAAATTATTTCAAATTTGTTTTTTTCATTATATGACTAAAAGAATGCACAACTAATGAAATAATGAAGTCATTATTTGTTCCAATATTTTTTATCGAACCAATAGTATATAATACTCAGACAGAAATTGTTTCAAAAGTGTTTTCAAAGTTCTTTTCACGAAAATCGAATTATTTCCACCCACTTCTCACGGCGTGCTGCATCTTATGGTGCCCTGCAAAATTATTAATATAAAATACGTAAAAAAATATAATTACTTCCTAGATTATTCATTAATAAACTAAAATAAGTTTTAATGTAGTATGAATATGAAGATTAAAACATAATTTTTATTAAGTATTTTAATATGGCTACCTCCATAGTAACTTATTCCATAAATTATGTATTCTCCCATTAATGTGGGAAAACCAAAACGACTTTTTAGTGGCAACACTGAACCTATATTAGAGTATTTGACATTTTATTTCATTTTCTGCTTTTTTAAATTAAATGTGAATATGTAAACAATAAACTTAGGTGTGGAAAGTAATTCCACTTGTTGTTGAATCGCATTTTTTAGCGACGCATTTAACCATTTTGGTGATAGTTTTGATCGCGTATCGTCCGGCACAAGTCGGTCGGCGTCACAATGAACACTGGACTGACGTTTGACGTTAGCGGGGCATATGCTTCTGGACATATGTACAGTGGCAATGCTTTGGCGCGGTCATTAGTCATCTAGTATATATATATCAATGGTTATACGTGTCTTACTGACGTGATTCCAACTATTCAACGATTCTGTACCCGTCAATGGCTTTTCACGCGATGCTTTTTTTCGTTCAAAATATCATTTTCGGGAATTTATTTTCGTCAAGGCCTTCTGTATGGGGTGAATGTAAAAATAGGTGTACATGTATAATATATTATTTATAATATACAGTATTGTAATAAAGTAAAGCTTCAATATGAGGTTCGGTATGAGAAAAAACATCGTGTAAAATGCACATAATTCGTGTTACACGCCCTCCATAGTCAGATAAATCGATACAAACACACCATACATAATAATCGACTTCACTGTATTCCATTTTTAATCAACCGGTCATTTTTGTTATCACTAAAAAATAAAACTCTTCAGTGAAACTAATTATAGATATTCTTAATACCAAGTTCTAAAAATAAATAAATAAAATCGTAAAAACTTCCGCAATGATGTTATTGAGGTTATTATTAGGTTCATTCATCTATTTATAAACGGCCAAATAGAAATTATCAAAAATGTCGACATAATTTTGTGATTAAGGTCATAAATAATAATAAAACATCTCTGTTGTATGGGCGTTGCAGCCACAAAGCAGAAAGTCAACTGAAATAATACGATAAGCCAGTTTGTTGAAATAACGTGCCATGAATCACATCAAATAACGCCCCGATCCCGATATTTCATTCGATCAACGTTAGTCTCCTATCAGGGATCATTTTTTGTACATTTCCTAATCAGAAAGCGATAAGTTGGAACGAAGGAATAAATCTTGTTAAAGGAAATAGGTTCAAACCAGATAAGTCTATATTTACACAGATAGCAAATATTTGAATAAAAAATAGATATTTTAAATAAATGTTGGACGTTTGCAGAAAAATATTGCCGAAACCAGAAATAGTTACGATTTGGTGTGAACCGCATTCAGTAGATAATTTGGAAAAGATCAAAATTGATCCACTTACAATATATACTCGACCTACATACATGATCGATCTGTTTTTTGGTTGACCGGTTATTTAACTATTTATTTAGCTATTCGAATTTTAAAATATGGATCTTGGTTCCGCTTTCAACTTTTTCAATCGAGATATACTGTCGAAAAATTTTAAATCATTCAATTATTAATTTTAAAAGGTATGGTTTTAAGTTTAGATCAAATAAAAAGCGACCATTAATTGTTTTACAAAAAAATAGCTCTTTATAAATTTAATTAAAAGGATATATAACCAGAGAAAACCAGAAATATGTACATTTAAAATCAGATTTTAGATGTATTGACTCTTTTCAACAAAATATTATAAATTTTGAGAAAAAATGTTTGTTTTTAGTATAAAAAGGTTTTACCATGGGTCGTTGGCTGATTTGTTAGTTTCAAAAAAGATTTTTATACACCACCAATTTCAAGTCATATAATCATGCAGTAAAATAAATCAATACATTATTTGGGTATCGCATGTTTTAGAATTTTAATTTTGCTCGAATCGACTTCCAAGGTCTTATTTTTTATTAACTCAACAAATATTTAAAATATTTTAATGATCAATTCATAGTTAATAGGTACATAATTAATTGTTGAAAAAGCTTGGTCGCGCAATTTTGTAAAGGGATTTGAAATTTATTTTCAAAATTATCATAAAAATTCGTCAAATATGCAAGTGACATGCTTCAAAGTCAATGACAGCGTGTGGTAAAGTAGATATTATAAAAAATGCAAGTCAATCAATAGTGACAACCGATAGCGAACCATTCTGGGCAAGTTTATTTTCACATAGTAGGGGAAACATGCAGATAATAAACAATGCCAGAATTGAAACAAGAAATAGGGATCCTTCATAGACATCAGAATTCAATAGACCAGAAGATACAGACGAGGGGGTAAAACCAAACTATGAAGGGGGAAGAGGGGAAAGATGACTGTGATTCGTTATACAATCAATCTGACAGTAAATAGGCATCTCGCATTACAATATCACCATTTAGTTCTTAAAAGCAAAATCTGCTTTGAATGAATAGACCTTTTTACATGGGAGCGCGAATTGCTTGCCACGATAATAACATATTTGCTAAGGCCAAATGCTCGCCCCAAAAAGACTCACCCCAATACACATAGCAATATTTTGTTGCCGTGTTTAGTTAAAACACTATTACAAATGTTTCATAATTTACTTACCCCTGTAACCAGCGACGAGCACACTGGAGAAACGCCCACATTCGCTATGTGCACATTGATATGTAGATATATTGTATAGAATACGCTACCGTTTTGGCGTTGTATTTCGTTAAATGTATGGATGTTACCTTCTAGCTGTTCACGGCAAGAATGATGACGTCACACATTTTAGATTCAAGCGAGGCTCTATCCCCTCCCCATGGAGCGAGCCGGTTCCAAGGAGGAGCTCCAGCCGGCGCCATGTGGAGGGGGAAATAATACGTTTTTATCACTTAGGGCAGGTCCATGTATATTCATATGTCCATGGGATCCTTCGAATTTGTCAAATCTTTCGATTGAAATGGGTCGGTTCTGGAAGAAATCAGTTGTCAGATCTCATGTGCGAAGTGTTCAGTTTCTAACTCAGATAAGGATGTACAGAGTGACTGGAGTTTGATGCGAAATATTAACGGATTTAATGGGTGTCAAATTAAAAAAAAATACCGGCAAATTTCAAGAGCTATTATCGCAATTCGCAGAACATCAAATAATAATAATAATTGGATACTCTATAGAGCGCCGTTTTTGTGAAAAATCAAGGGCGCTGTACAATTTATTAAGAATTCTTAGGTTCTATCTAATTTTACTATTTACAAATGGATATAGAAACATACTTACCTGGCAGGTCACTTCCGATACACACTTTATAATTGTATATATGCACAAGCCCTGCTTATTTATGGGGGTAAATCAAATACATATATTACGTAATTAATTATTGTATAAAATTTATTGTTTGAATATTTTTGTTTCGAAGTCGTGTTGACTGTCTCCGGTAGCGAATTATATGGATTTAATATATTATATCTTCGGCAATTCACAAACAATTACAGCCAGCTTAGTCCTTACTCAGTAAGAATAACGCTAAAGAATTACAAAATATTTAATTAAATGAAGACAATATAAGCGAAACTCAATCGAAAATCTGAAAACAGAAAAATCAGAAAAAGATATTGACACATCTGGGACACGAACCCAGGACCTCTCGCTTACCGGGCGAACGCGCTAACCACTGCGCCACCGTGTCGATATCCAATTCGGTCACTTTTAACTGTATCATACTTCGACTAAGAACCACCCACACTATCTTCATTTTTCTTAACGCATATACTATTGGCTGCTATCTTTATGTATGATTGCAAGATTCAAACCCGAACTAAATGCTCTCTAGATAGTGTCTGGATAAATCTTTATCCATTTAGTTCGGGTTTGAATCTTGCAATCATACATAAAGATAGCAGCCAATAGTATATGCGTTAAGAAAAATGAAGATAGTGTGGGTGGTTCTTAGTCGAAGTATGATACAGTTAAAAGTGACCGAATTGGATATCGACACGGTGGCGCAGTGGTTAGCGCGTTCGCCCGGTAAGCGAGAGGTCCTGGGTTCGTGTCCCAGATGTGTCAATATCTTTTTCTGATTTTTCTGTTTTCAGATTTTCGATTGAGTTTCGCTTATATTGTCTTCATTTAATTAAATATTACAATTTGAGGTTTTACTCATAAAGTTAAAATAAAAATAAAAATTACAAAATAGGTTGATTACAACATATTTCATTATCTAGCTTAATTCGGACATTTTACTTTCTTTCTTCTATCTTTTTCTTTTGGAATTTTCTTTATTTCTTTTCTCTACTTTACTTTATTGTTACATATATTATTTACACTCATAAGCAACTTCTTGTATCTACCATAAAAACCTTAATATATCGTGTGTTAAAATTTAAGTAAAAGGCAATACAATAGTCAACACATTAATTACATGTAAAAAAAACCTGCTCATTTTGACTGCCCTAAAACGGGCAAATTGCCTAGTTGGACAGCCAAAGATCATTATAAAATCATGTACCTAATGTTTACAAAATAAATAAATAAACATAATAAACAAAAACCATTTTTTAGCAAGTTTAACCATTCTCATCTCTGTAATGCGAATTAACACTATGTTCACATTAACATTTATGCACGATTATGTCTTCTTATTAACACATCCTTAAATATTGTACATCAAGTACCAATCACCCTGAAAGAACAGCAAGCACACCACGCCTTAAGATTTCCTACTTGTTGGGATAAAGCAATCAATCTTATTTTTTTTAATAGTCAGCGACTTGCTAATTGAAACGTCCGTCTTCTGCTTGATACAAACTACAACCAAACCGTTAATGAGAGCTTTCATAGTAGGTTGGTCAGTGTGTATACTGTATGGGCCATTGTGTTGGCACATGAAAAATTATATCGTGGCTGGTAGTGAACAAATAAATCCTATAGCTTTAGTGAAACTAAAACAAGAATATTTTAAAGTAGAGTACCTACCCCTGACTAGAATATGTAATTTATTAAAAAATACTTGTAATCAAACTATACAATTGTTTTGATAATTGTAATTCGGAATACCTTTTATAATTTTTATTTACCACAAGACAGACAGAGATTGCACCGTCGCGTCCTCCCAGTCCTGATGGATTGAAAACTTAAATATATTAATGTATTTAATATATAATTCGTTATAAAATATTAAGTTAAGCAAGTGGCCCTGAAGATGCTGTGGAGGGTCTTTACGAGGAGAGGAAGGAGTAAGGAGGATGTTGTAGGAGGGAGGAAACACAGTGGCCGACAAATCGTCCACAGCCGAGATGTCGTAGAAACGACCCGTTCGCATGTGACAAATGTCATATTACAATTTTTTTATGAGTGATTCCAATTTCAAGTCGCGCACCCAAGCCTGTACTCTAGTCGGCCTTCCACAAACTCGGTAAGATTGGAGAAGGGGAGGAGAGGAAAGGGAGGTGAGTTGGGTTGCTATGGGACCCAACATACCTGCGCTTTGGGACTCCATATTATTATATTCGGCTGGATCGAAATTGTATCGATAAAATGCATTGGCTAATAAGATATATGAGCTTAGGTCCGGTTGTTTCCTTCGTGTTATTAATGGGTAAAGCGGTGTTTAAAACCAATCATAATATTAAATTTGTAACTAAGTTTTAACAAGAAAAACCTTCAAGTTTAAATCCGATCTAATAATTAAAACCATCTAACAGGGGTTTTATTTTGTTCTAACATTTAAGAACTTTCATTTTAACGGTTTGTAATGGTATTTTTTTAACACTCTACACATCTTATTTTGTTTATTATTTTTTTATATGAATATCGCACAAGAGTCCCAACTGCTCCCGTCTGAAGCTAGTGAGACTACGGCATCCCCAATTGGGGTATGTTGTAAGGCTGAAGATAGTGGGGAGGGGAAGGAGATAGGGAAGAGGAAGGTGGGGAAGTACCTGGTTATTCAGATCTGGTCACCAAACACGGCTAATGCCATTTCAAGCAACGTTTCAATTCTGAAAGGTGGTCTTAAACCAAGGCAATACCAAGAGTATCTTCCACTCTGGAACGTACCGCAAATATATGATATATATTTTTAAATGATAAGTTGTGAAATAACACAAGTGAATCAAATAAAATTTATTATTTTATAATATGAATGTTATTAAGTCACTACTCACTAGCTATAAGTCTTAGATATAAGTCACTAGTTATAATTGTAAATCTTAGTTATAAGCCAGTAATGTTAATTATTTTATATACTAGCGCCTTTGAGGTGATTTTATACAAAAACGGCGCTATATAAATTAGCCAAATGTGATTATTATTATTATTTACGGGGCATTGAAGAAAATAATTTCCCTTATCAGGGCCTATGTAATTTTGGATAGACTGTGGTAAAAGGAAAAAATAATGAGGGATGGGTAGGAATCCGGGGGTCAGTGTATCCAGAAATGGCGGACTAATGAATTCATCCCTTCCACTGCGCTTTCCGACGGAAAAAGTCACAAGCCCCGCCACACAGTAAGTGAATATGAAAGTATTCTAGACGCGTTCGCCTCCAAAACCTGGACAAAACCTACACCCATGATCCCAAACACCCCTAATCACAAATGTAGCGAACCACTTGGGATGACCAGGGCAGAGGGGTTTAACATGGTTTCACTTGCATCAGGCGTAGATTTTAACCATTGTTTTATCCAAATGCCACTCTTGTTTATTCACTGTGTCAACTTGTGTTTAGCTTCGTTTCATCAATTAAAATTACGAAATTGAACGATTTGTAATCATATTTTTTCATTTTCATCATATTTCACGCTTTGTTTTGGATGTTAAAACGACGTGTAAAATAAGAAGTTTTGGTTAAACCATGGCTTGGCTTTAGATGAAAAAGCCGGGTCTTAGAAATGCAAACGAAATGTTATCGTTTCGTCGTCGGCGCAAATCTCAGAGGCGTTTGAAAAAAACCCATTCAAGATGGTCAAGAACTGAGCTTCGGGGAATTGTGGGAGAAGGGAACAAAACGCAGAACCGACGGCGCCAGTACCTTAATATAATAAATCAAAAAGTTACACTAGCGTTTAGCTCTAATACATCGCCGACACAAAAGCAACTAAAGTTCGCGCCAACCTGCGGAGATGTGCGGACGATTGAAAAAATCTACACAACATCAACAGTCATCAACTATCACGAGAAAGCCATTTTACTAAATCGATGCATGGCAGGTTCCAATTGTTGCCATCTATGAAACTCTCCATAAGAATGCCAGGTCTTCAATGGTAGGATTTTTTATTGTAAAATGCTCATTGTCGATAGGGATAGAGGCGATTGGTTAGTTGACTGAAAGAAATAGTGCACCAAAGAAAATCGAATTCAATCGTTTCAGTAAAAAAAATACGTCAACGGGATGCGTGGGAAATAACCCCATTTTTAGGATAATTAATAATAATGAATTGTTTAAGGCTCCGCAACCGGGGTCGAAAAGAAGAAGATGGAGGGATACGAAATTACGAATGTTAGAGGAAAGCGCTAACATTTACAGCGACAAAATCGATGCGAAAATGTTTAATAAAACACGACTCGTTTAAAATAGAGCAAAAATCTCATGGGGGCTGTGTCAAGTACAATTTAAAGAAACATTGTGAATTTTTTCATACATATAACTTTTAAAATAACCGAAACAGACTTGAAAAAAATAATTTTCGGAGCATACTTTGCGATTTTTTTCTATCTTTGGGAATTTCGTATAATTTGCTTTTCGGCGTGGGGAATGTATAGATATTATCTTCGAAAATAACATACGTTTTTTTAAGAGCTTAAAAACTTCAAATATTTAAGAGGGATATGCAAGAAATCGGTAGAAATTCGGGTAGCGGAACCTTAACATGCATTTGACGTCATGTCGTTGTCGATTTTAATCATTCTGAATATGAGAACATTTAAAAAAAATACCTACCTACTTGCAATTTTTTGCATCTGTTGATTTCCATCTTGTAAAGATAAGTTTTGGTACTTTATGAAACGGAAACCGTTAAAATGTGTCAAGCATGCGTGAATATTTTCAAAACCACAAAATTTTGTCTTTGTAAGAATACGTACGGAAAATCTTATTATTTTTAGCGGCCAATTCAAAAACTTTGAAGAACTACTGAAGTTTTACGCTAAAGCCTTCTGCAAAACAACGGAAACTGTTGAATATTCTTTAGCGCAAAATATGTACCGAAGAAAATAATTTCCCTCAAGGCCTATGTCATCTTTGGGGATGCTGCATGGAGGGTCTTTTTGTGAAAAGGAAGGAGTGAACTTGAGTCTTGAAGAGGCCCATGTTATAGGAAGGAGTAAACACAATCGTTTCACAGCCGAACTGTTGAACTCAAGAACGAGTCGTAGAAACGACCCGTTCTCGTGTTACAAATGTCAACTGTGTAAAAATGTTGGGCGCGCGTTTGGCGTATCTCCCGACTGAGTTCATCGACGGCGCTAGTTCATCAGATAATCTTTCATTGAATTACGGGTAGACCAAGGACAGCATTTTCACCTGACGCATGTTCTAAAGATTGCAATCCGTTTGTTAAGATAGGAGAATCCATTGATATATATATACTAGATGACTAATGACCGCGCCAAAGCATTGCCACTGTACATATGTCCAGAAGCATATGCCCCGCTAACGTCAAACGTCAGTCCAGTGTTCATTGTGACGCCGACCGACTTGTGCCGGACGATACGCGATCAAAACTATCACCAAAATGGTTAAATGCGTCGCTAAAAAATGCGATTCAACATAATAAAGCAAGTGGAATTACTTCCCACACCTGAGTTTATTGTTTACATATTCACATTTAATTTAAAAAAGCAGAAAATGAAATAAAATGTCAAATACTCTAATATAGGTTCAGTGTTGCCACTAAAAAGTCGTTTTGGTTTTCCCACATTAATGGGAGAATACATAATTTATGGAATAAGTTACTATGGAGGTAGCCATATTAAAATACTTAATAAAAATTATGTTTTAATCTTCATATTCATACTACATTAAAACTTATTTTAGTTTATTAATGAATAATCTAGGAAGTAATTATATTTTTTACGTATTTTATATTAATAATTTTGCAGGGCACCATAAGATGCAGCACGCCGTGAGAAGTGGGTGGAAATAATTCGATTTTCGTGAAAAGAACTTTGAAAACACTTTTGAAACAATTTCTGTTTGAGTATTATATACTATTGGTTCGATAAAAAATATTGGAACAAATAATGACTTCATTATTTCATTAGTTGTGCATTCTTTTAGTCATATAATGAAAAAAACAAATTTGAAATAATTTAAATAAGTTTATTTTATTACAAACTAACGTTAAAAAAAACTATTTCTTTGTTTATTTTGGGTAAAATTTTAAATAGTGGGCAACACCAAGCCGCTATTGCAGGTTTGCGTTTCTGGCTTTATCTAATCCTAGCGGTGGTAATGTTCTCGTGACTTGTGCAAGTGAGACAAATATATGTTTACTTTCAAATGTTTAGTGATTCCAAAGCTACATCGTTGCAGTTGTAGAGTGGTTACGCTTTTTTCGATGAGCGGTAATGAAGTTTGCTTCTCTATTTATATACCTCAATGGGAGAATCTGTTAAACGGAACGGCCGTTTCTGCAGAGAATCGGGGGATTTTTTTAGGTATTTTGGGGCATTGCTTATCTTTGCTTGTGTAAAATATCTTTATCCTTATATAATGCGAAGTCCTATCATCATTAGCACACATTTCATTAATTAACAATAAATGTGTATAACTGATCAGTACAGAAATCATTGCTTGTATTGGACAGATCGATCATACCTTTATCCTTACATAAGGTCCTATCATTTGTGAGCATACATTTGGGCGTTATTTTCAAATAACAGGTTAATTTAGCAGTGTGTTTAGGTAGCGTCAAGTTAGTGATAGAAGAAAGTGGTTCGAAGAATTCATCATAAAATAATTCTGTGAAGGTGCAAATTCGTCGTACAAACCAGAACAACCCTCTTTCAGACCCTTTTGTTAATACTTTTAGGGTTCAAAATGGTCTTTTGGCGGCGGCGCCCGAAGGCTCAGACAGACTTAAATCTCCACACCTCCGTTAAGTTGCAACTATTGTCATAAAAAAACACGCCTCACTTACTCCTCTCCTTCCCGACATCAATACCATCGATTTTACTTTTTGATGATGTGGTAAATAATTTGCGATACAACCCGAAACATGTTTGACAGGAATAAGTAAGTGTAGGGCTCGAGGAATTCAGTTGGTAAATAAATAACAAAATGGCGAGTCTTCGGGGTGCGTCTCTTTTCAAATAAAATTCGTTATGCAGGTATTTCGCGGGGAAGCGTCACTACATCAGGCGATAATAATATCAGGTCATGTGCGGGTAATACGTATCAGGCCATTTTGTATTTGGTGTTCGGAGTTCGGACCTCCAGCGAATTCGCTAATCAGTAGTGTAGGCAATTGGAATTAATACCTGCGGACAAATCGCATTTTGTACGATGCAACATAAAATTTAATAAGCATTCCATCTGATTTCTTCGGTCAAATCTTCATTCCAACCGATGCAATCGCATAACGCGATGACCGCTAAATTCTGTTGTACGAATTTGGCAAATAAAGCATATGGGTACATAGCATTGATAATATATCTTTATGATACAAAATTAATTTAATATCCTTTCAATAATCGCAAATTCACTTTGTGGAGTTATTTTTAATTAAATAAAAAGAAATAATTGGTATAGACTACTTATTTAATCAAATTTATTAACGTATTTCGAAACCTTCGTTAGGATAAAATAAAAATTGACAAAAGACAAACAAGTTATTTTTTTTACAGGACGCCCCGAGAAAAATAATTTCTCTCAGGACCTAAGTTATCTTTGGGGATGCTGTGTAGAGGGTTTTTTAAAGGAAAGAAGGAGAGGAGAGTTCTGGGAAGGAAAAGGGTTTACGGGTTGGGTAGGAATCTGGGGTACAGTGTGTCCTGGTCATCCACCTCCAAGACCTAGACAAACCACTTGGAATGACCTATGGCAGAGGTGTTGGTTATCCAATAAAGGTTCCCAGGGCGGCGGTACCCATTCCCGCTTCCCAAAGTTATTACAAATAATAAAATAAGTATTGACGAATAAGTACTTATAGACAAGTTTTACAAAGAGCGTGATTTTTTTACATCAGCTCTACACAGGAGGTTCTGAGGAAAATAATTTCCTTCAGGAACTATGTCATCTTTTGGGTGCTGTGTGGAGAGTCATTTAAAGGAAAGGAATGAAAAAGGTACGAGGTATGAGTAGAAATCTGGGGGTCAGTAAGACCAGGAGTGACTGAAGTATGAATCCATCCTTTCAACTGCGGTGCAATGCGGTGGGTCGAGAGAGTCCGGCTGGAGAGGTAAAAAAGACCTCCCTCAACCAGTGTCTCTCGATCCGGCTCGCCACGCAGTAGGTGGACAGACACATCCGCCGCCAAAATCTCGTCACCCCATGAACCCGGGCAGCCCTGCGAAGCCACCAAATGTAGCGAATCACTCGGGTAGTCGGGTGACCTATGGCAGTTAGTTAATTTTTATTTTATCCTGACGAAGGAACCATTGGTTTCGAAACATGTTGATAATTTTGATTAAATAAGTGGTGTATTAGTCGTAGATCGATCGTAAATCAGGCAGATCATGATGCACCTTGCCACATCACCTTCTGGCACATCGTAAAATGACGACAGATCACGATCTGCCCAATTTGATAAGTGGCCTGCGACATATATATATAGTGATTTATATGCATTTTATTAAATATTATTTAGAAAATATAATTACTACACTAAAGCACCCATTGGTATCGAGTAGTTGTAAGGTACCTTCATACCAAAATAGTCTGTAAGTAAGTCTGAGTTTACGGTTGAATGACCCTTTTAAAGTCCTCGCCGATAAAAGAATAGATAGTGACACTATCTATATTTAAGAGTCTATTTTTAGTTTGTCGCATCAAATCAAACATTCCGTTTAAACAGTCGGATAGAAGATACGAGACGCAATGCACTCTTCCAAGAATACGGAACGCCGAATAGAGAAAAGGAAAGAACTTGATCAGGTGTCTATAGAATGCTACGACATTTTTTATCTAGAACCAATAACATTTTCGTTTTATTAAATCAATAAAATAATATTATCTATTTTGACTGTGGTACATTTATTCGGTAACAATGTAGAGATATTATTCTATGTGGTTTCATGTATTAATAGAAAAAATGTATACAGGTAGGGAGATAAGTTTAAATTTTATAACGAATAAGCGTATGTATAACAATACCCATGAAAATTTAAAACAATACCTATATACACCGTCCAAGTTATGCACAATATAAGAAAGAGGAATTACGCGAATAGTCACTGATCATAGAATAAAATAAAATATTTGTTTACACTGCTTTATTGAAGTTTCGAAAAGTTCAAACATAAAAAAAAATTTTTTTTACGATTTTTGTTATCGTTATTATTATGAAATTATTTATGTGCAAACACATACACAGTTTTATGTGCAAATACAAACATTTAAAAAATATATATGTTACAGTTAAAATCCGTTCTTAGTTACAACGAGTTTTCTCCAGTATAAACTAGTTTTCACTCAATGCCTTTGTTACAACTAGAATTAACTGCTGTTTAAATCTGTATTTTCAATCCCAATTTCAGTTTTAACAATGGCAGTTAGTAAAAACTAGTTTTAACTGCAACATGTATACATAATACCACACAAGAGTCCCAACTACTCCGGTCTGGAGCCAGTGAGGTATGAGTGAGTCATGTTTTTTTTTACCTATCTTATAAACCATGATGGCGCTCCTCCCGCTACTCCCAATTCAAACACGAGAAATCATCTCTCAGTTGAGTTATGAGGTTTATTAAGTTAATTCATTTATTTATTGTTTGAAACATTTACAGGGTGTTAACAATTATTATACATAGATATTAACATTCCAATTAGAAATGTTCTGTTAAAAAATTTACTTTGTATAAATACTAGGTAATTGAACCAAAAAAGCCAACAAAACTCATCTACTTCTTCAAAGAATTACGTAACATCTTGACAATGAGGGATTTAAATAGAGTATATTATGCTTTACGCCACTCTCGATTGGAATATGGAGTAATAGGATGGGGCTCAGCAGCATCTAAACACGTAAAACAATCGAAGGTAACTCAAAACTGCATAATAAAGACCATACTAAAGGTCCCCATAAGGACGTCAACAACAGAATTTTTTAAACAGTTTGATGTTCCAAGTATACAGAAAATCTATGCCAAAAATATTATAGTACATCACCTCAAAAATGATTCAGAGGCAGACACCTCACATGCTCTTAAAACAGACATACTTAATATACCAAAGTGTAACTCTTCGTTTGGACAAAGAAGTTCTGAATTTTTTGCAGTAAAGTTATATAACAAACTCCCACTTAGTATCAAACAAATTAAAACAAAAAAGGACATTAAATGTTTGCTGAAGGAACTATCGGAAAATGAACTTACTAGTATACTTAAAACATCGTCGTAGAAGTTTCCGGAAAACCTTATCCAAACCATGAAGTTAAACCATAGAAGTCGCTGAAAACTTATCCAAAGCATAGTCCCCCTCAGTACAGGATATCCTAGTGAGGAGGACTACAAATATAATTTCTATTTTATATATATACCTAACATGTTTCATATAAAAATGTAAAAAATAATAAATATTCAGTTACTAAATAAAAAAAAAATATATATATATATATATATTTTTAAATGCATTATAATATGCAGAATAAAAAGTACTTACCTACCTAAAACCTTACCTTTTTTTTAAAATTATTTATGTAGTATTTCTTTAGAAGCGTTTACGAAAAAGATTGGCATAAAAGCGGTCTTTCACTTTGTCGTAATAAGGTCCGAATATTTTTACAACATTCCGCGCAGTAACCCGACCCTTCTAAGTTTAGCACTAGGCCGTTCCGGCTGTTAAAACTTCCTTCAAATTCCCCATTTCAGAACACGCAGCTTGTCAGAATGAAAACATATAAGACGGGCCGACACAAAAGTTTATAAACATTGGAGAGCTTGTATTTCGTTATATCTTCTTCTTCTAATACGTAAAGTTCACAGTCTGTGGCGGGCGGACGGCGTGGATTTGATGTATATATAAATCAACAGTTTTCTACCAAGACTGATAAAATTTTGCATACTTGGCCCTCAAAACCATAAGAAGGTCACTGTCAGTATGAAATTACGAAAAATCACCCCCATCCCCGATTCCTACCCCTTAAAGCTGTATTTTGATATTTGGTATTTTGATGAAATTTTGTACACTTTCAACGTTCAATATAATTGTTATAATTGTAAATCTTAGTTGTAAGCATAGAGATATCCTACCCTAGTTTAGGTCCAAACTAAAAACCTACCTTTTTGGGCTCTCATACCCTTTATTTAAATATACCTATCTGAGAGTATCATACTTGTATTGCCTATGATATGTCTTAATCACACTTTTCTTACTGAATTAAAATTACTCGAGTCCTTACACATCAATTTGTCTCTTGACGAATCACATTTAGGAAGATCAAATCCTTATAGGTACTACTGCACCACCCACCATTAAATGTTGCTTTTATTTTCCAAAATACACTCATCAAAGAATACATTACATATTAATATTAAAATATTTTTCAGGATTAAATAATATGTGTTCATAATTATGTCCTCTGCGTGCGAAATCTTTCTAAATTTCTTTAAATGAACATTATACAGTATTAATTTCAAGCGACCTCCCAGGTAAGTATGGTCCTGTTTTCATTAATTTTTAGGCAGCATCGCGTTCATTAGTCAAAATATTGTACATATATTTTCGTATCGGTGATCAATGAACCGGTGTATGCAATTTTTAGTCCTAAGTTGTTTTTAATTGTTTGTCTAGCTTGAAGTTTTTTTTTTAGATTTTAGAAATGCATTATATGTTTGTACAGCTCCCTTGAGGTGATTTTTCACAAAAACGGCGCTATATAAATCATCCAAGTATTATTATTATTTTATATACTGTTGTATGCCAGTAATATAATGATATTGATTTAATTATTATTCATGGAATTTAATTTAATTGCATTTATGTTATTTTAATTCAATTTAATTTTTTAATTCACTTTTATTTTATTTTCTGCTTTATATTACAGGCACTGCAGAAAACCAGCTGCTTTCCAGGAAAAATCCTGAATTAGAGCTGAGCAGTGACCTTTTCATCAATAGAATCAATGATAAAAGAAAAAATGTGCATTTAAAAAAAAAATCTATTGATGAATAAACGTTTTTCTTATTATTATTATTATAAATCACTAGATATAACTCTTAGATTTAAGTCACTAGTTATAATTGTAAATCTTAAATGTAAGCCAGTAACATAAGTCAGTAAGATACAAGTCTTGGATGTAAAGTAAGGGTCGACCGAGACAGGTTATTCGTTCTCGGCCGAGACCGAGAATAAATTAAAATCTCAGCCGAGACCGAGAATACATAAATTGAGAAAAAAAATGAAAATGTGCTATTTTTGCAGAATATACATAGTATATTTAAGAATGTAATAATAATTTGTTTTAACTAGTTTTAATTTTGTTTTTTTACATAAGCTCCACACAGGAGGCCCTGAGGAAAATAATTTTCCTGAGGGCCTATGTCATCTTTGGGGTGCTGTGTGGGGGGTTTTTTTAAGGGAAAGGAAGGAGAGGAGAGTTCTGGCAAGGAAAATGGTTTAAGGGGTGGGTAGGAATATGGGGTTCAGTGTGTCCTGGTCATCAGATCTAGACAAACCTCATCTCATTAACCCGGGCACCCCTCAATAATCAAAATTGAACAACACGATGTTGTAGCACATAAAAAGCAATTTTTCTGCGTTTTCACCCTTCAAAGAATGTGGTCTCAAGTTGTATAATTGACCAGCTCTGCTTAAAAGCTATTCACTTGCTACACTAGTACGCGGTGCTGATAAAAACTTTCATCACAATCGACAACTCTCTTACACACTGACACCAAGTGACGAATGTGGACGCGCGCGGTAGATTTGAATCCCATTATCCTATACCGTACCTACTTACAGCGGTCTCGGTTATGACCGAGAATCTCGGAGATTTTTCGCCGAGAACCGAGTTCTCGGTAGAATTTGTAGCCGAGAACTGCGGTGACTGAGACCGAGACCGAGATCTCGGTCGACCCTTAGATGTAAGTCACTAGTCATAATTGTAAATCTTAATTATAAGCCAGTAATGTTAATTCTTTTATATATTTATTTGTACAGCGCCTTTGAGGAGATTTTTCATGAAAACCGCGCTATATTTATTAGCTAAACTAATAATTACTAATTATTATTATAAGAGGAAAATTAACGTCTTCATCAAATTTCGAAAAACTGTGTATAAAGTCCGAGCAACGCCCGGGACATCAGCTATACATACCTAATACCTAGGTATATTATATATTTATCTATATGCATGAATAAAAGAAAAATCCCGGTGAGGCTTTGTTTTTTATACAAATCTACAGTTTTATTCGAGATAGGTGAAATTTTGCACACTTGACTTCGAAATATCAAAAGGTCACTTGTTTATGTGTCATTTGCAAAATCCACCCCATTTCTGAAAGCAGAATAATGCCCGGGCATTATTCTGCTTTTAATGATTAAGCCGCGCCGGTTATTAATAATTATGAAGCTGTTTTTGTACAAAATCTTGTAATGTGCGTTTTAAAATTAGTATTAAAAAAAAAAAAAAACATAGATTTTTTGGTCTTATTTATTTACTAATTAACCATGAATTAATCTTTGAGATATTTATCATTTTTACCAAATACGTTACACCAAATCTAATATAAAAAAGAGTGTCTGTTTCAGGTAGGCAGGCGGCGTGGATTTGATTTGTATACTAACGTACAGACATTGATGTATCATATATTTCTATGCGTACAGTTTTAACCTAGAGAAAGGTCACTGTGTACATAAGATTTCGTAAAACTCTGTGTAAAGCCCGGGAAAAGCCAAGGACTACAGCAAGTATCAAATATTTATTTATACAATTTTTAGCCATTATTCTAAAAATACAACCACTTATAAATTTTCTCTTTGTGAAGAAATGAACTGAATTAAAATAATCAAATTATGTGAAATATCAAATCTATTATCCATTCATGAATTATATGACTTTTTGAATAAATCTACTACAGATAATTGCGTGCTATAAATGTATTACGCTTGAATGATAATGTACCTATTCCAATAATAAAGTCGGCTGTGATCATTGATATATTATGCTGTGATTTGAACAGTTCAGTTAAACCGAACTATTGAAAACGCAAATAACGGCCAAGGTCAGCGCGATATTTATACATTTCCTATCATAATCAACGCCATCGATGTATTCTATTTAGATGAGACACGATACCCAAAAAGTTGCTTCCACTAGTCCGATTTGGCCTCCAACTAGGGTTGCCAGACGTCCTTTATTTTAAAGGATGTCCTGTATTTCAGACCCAAAAATTGACCTTGTACTCTTATTTGAAATCTTAAATCTTGAGTAAGACAATACTTTGTCCTTTAATTTGGAAAAAATAAATCAGCGTGATCTCTGTATATTAAAGCCTCTCCTGACGAAAATTATAGATGATAAGAAGTGTGAAAGTGTTCTTAATTTTTTTATTCAGATTCTCAAATCTACGGATGAATACAAGAATCTGCTAAAAATAATACAATACGTATTTTCCATCCCAGTTTCTAACGCCCAAGCCGAAAGGATTTTTTCCTTGTGTACGAATACGTGGATCAAAAACCGAAATAAGTTACATATTGACACTGTAAAAGCAGAACTACAAATAAAGTCGAACTTCAACATGAAATGCAAAGAATTTTATAGAAAACGAAGAAGTTCTTAGAGCAGCCAAAAGTAATACCAAGTATACTCTTAATTGCAAAAAAGACTGATTAAGGTCGTAATACTTATTTGGCTTCGATTAATGATAAACTACGTTACATTGCGTACTAACATTGTTCTTTTTTATTAATAAATGTCGCTACTGATACCATAACAGCATTTTATGAAAAAATATGGATGTCCTTTATTTTCATCCTATGTCCTTTATTTAATCGTATCAAATCCTCTAATACATAAAACGGGAGCTGGCAACCCTACCTCCAACGCACACAAAGCTCTAACGCCGAACGACCGGCAAATCCGATCTACCCCGCACAGAATGAGAATATCGCGTTATACTAACGCAAGTTTCGAATAATATTTAAAAAAAACATATTTCAATGTATTTTGTTCTAGCTTATGTACCTACGTGTGAAACATTGTGCCACTATCGAATCAGCTCGATGGAATGACTCCGGATCCAATATAATAACTCCTGAGAGAAATATATTTGGATACAGAAGGTACCTACAGCACCGCGTCAACAATGTTTACGGATCTAGTCTCGGATCAGTGCTCGACCGACGGTCGGTGCGTACGTCGGTCGCGCTGTCATTTGTATGAAAATTCTTAAATCGTTCAGTGCAGGACCGACCGTACGCATGCGTATATCGCTACGCAGTGCGTACGAGAATCGTCGGTTGAGCGCGTGCGCATGCAGACCGTCGGTCGACCGACGAGCTAGAAATGCTCTCTGGGCGACGATCGGGTGTACGTGATATCTACGTCTTCTGTTCCTAATACATCTACGAAGATAATAAGCAGCTATTAATTAATTAATTTCGCGTACGACGTCCGGTCAGCTTGTTGGTCAATCGTGAACTGAGGGTACGCACCGACGGTCGGTCGGTGGTATGCGATCGTCAGGACCGACCGTACGCACCGACCGTCGGTCGAGCACTGTAACCGGCCTAAAAGGGAGACCATAAATATGAATGTTAGAGGGGGCATTCTAGTATAAAAATTAAGGGAAAATTGTGAAAATATTTAATAAAGCACGACTAGTTTAAATTAGAGCAAAAATCCCTCGAAAAATGCCTAAATTGCATTTAAAGATACTTGGAGCAGGTGGATGAGTTTGTGTATCTGGGTAATATGTTTACGAGAGATGGGAAGGCTGATAGGGAAATTGAAAGAAGGGCGAATACCGGAAACTCCATTAATGAAGGACTGAATGCCGTTGGCGCTAATAAAAAAATTGTCAAAAGAAGCAAAGCTAGCAGTCCACAGTGGAGTCCTGGTACCTACCCTGATGTATGGCAGTGAGGCATGGAACTGACAGAGGAAGGATGAAAGTAAACTGAATGCTGTTGAAATGAGATCCCTGAGGCAAAACTATGTATGATCGTTTGAGGATTGTGGATATCCGCAAAGAATGTAAGGTAGGATTTAAGTATAATGAGTAAGATTAAAAAAGGGATCCTCAGATAGTTTGGGCATGTAGAGCGAATGGACGAAGAAAGTAGCGTAAGAAGAATATATGACGCAAATCTGAATGGTATAAGAATTCGGGGACGCCCGAGGAAGATATGGCTCGATCAAATGAATCAGATACTTGAGTCGGGTCATGTCAGAATAATAGAAGAGTATGTATGAGGCGATGTATGAATGTGAGTGAGGCAAAGAATGTGTGCCAAGACCGAGTTGTTCGGCGGTCCGTCCTCTCTATCTACCCCTGCGGGGAAACAGCGTGATGGTTAGTTAGTTGTGATTTTTTTCATAATAAGTTTTTTTTTAAATGGAACAAAATGTGTTTTAATTAATTTTTAGAACATACTCGTACTTAGCGATTTTAATATAAAAACCTATAATATAAAAATGAATCGCTTAATGTGTTGATAAGCGCATAACTTTCGAACGACTGCACCAAATTGGATAATTCTTGTTTTTTGTGTGTTCGTTATTGTCAGGACAAGGTTTTTATAAAACTTCCGGTGAGCTCTGGCATTATGAAATTTTTATAAAAAAATGCTATTGGTGGCACGCGAGGAAGCGGCTATTGCTATGGAAAGCGGGAGGGAGGGAGAGATGGGGGAGGGGAACTAGGGATGGGACGAACATTCCCGGGTTACGAATAACCTGTCAATATTTGAAAATCTCCTACTACCACCACAGTAAGCGGAAAATTTTGCTTGTTTCGTGATGACCGGTCATCAATAAATCATTCATTGCTTTTTTTGCTTATTGTTTTCTCTTCTACTTGTTTCTTTACTTAAAATTTACTGTGTAAATATGTAAAATTAAAACCCTTTAAACTCAAAAACCTTTCACCTTCAATGCCCGCGACACTGTAAATTACTCATTTGAAAAATGTAGAAAAAAATCGTTTTTGTACACGTTTGTAAAGGTCATTTCATGAAAATTCTCCAGCCCTAAAGAGTCCTAAATTCTCCAGTCTTTCAAAATAAATATTAACTCTACTTTTGCCACTAATCTTTTCATAAATGTAATACTAATAGTGATGGGGGTAGCAAATGTAAAATCGTGCAATGTCCAGTGTTTTAAATATAATGTCCTCCGCGTGCAAAGCCATGTTTTCTCCAAGCATAAACTTTCTAAAAGTGTGTTTATCGGAAATGACCTGCCAGGTAAGTATGTTTCTGTATCTATTTGCAAATAGTAAAATTAGATAGATACTAATAATTCTTAATAAATTGTACAGCGCCCTTGAGGTGATTTTTCACAAAAACGGCGCTCTACAAATTATCCCATTATTATAGTCATTAACTATATGGGACATGTGGGATTGAACTATCCTCTTCACGTCCTGAAATAAAACATTATTATAATTATTATTATGTTTCGACGAGATTTAATATGCAATAGTGCCTCTAATAATTGTACAGTTCTATGGCGAGTGGCGAGAGCGAGGAAATTCAGTGTTTAAACATTACATCGTATTCCGGGAACCGTGCGGCGGGAGGCAGGTTCCCACAATGGTTTCTAGGAAGGAGGAAGATTACTGGAGATAAACCCACATGGCAGGAAGGAACCACTGTGGCCCTGACCACAGGACTTCCTCGCCTGAGAATATATATAACTGGGAGAGTTGACAAATTCCATACTCTTATTACTTATTGGCCTTATTGCTTTATTACGGCCGAATAACAATAATAATTGACTAATTATATAGCGCCGTTTTCGTGGAAAATCACCTCAAGGGCGCTGTACAAATAAATATATAAAATAATTAATATTACTGGCTTATAACTAAGATTTACAATTACAACTAGTGACTTACATCTAAGACTTATAGCTACTTATATTACTGGCTTACAACTAAGATTTACAATTATAACTAGTTACTTACATCTAAGACTTATGGCTAGTGACTTATGACTAAGGCATATAGATTCTGACCTAAAACTGGTGACTTAATAACATACATATTTACAATTAAGATTAGCGCCAGAAGAAGTAGGAAGTTTTTACATAATATTAAAATTCGAGAACACGGGTGCAAAAATGATCTTAATGGGTTAACTGGATTTACGGGAAGGTATAGATATTTTAAATAAATTAATAAAATTAATAGTCGAGCATTAAGGTGATTCGTCGCTCAACATTAAACAGATTGAGTTAACTACAAACAAAGGGAAAAGAAAAAAAAAACTATTAAAAATTGCAAAATTTAAATATGAATTTATGGAAATGAGTATCGGAAAAAGTGAGTTTTCAGTTTGGATCTAAATTCCGCTGAGTTGGTTATGCATCTCAATTCCATAGGAAGTTTATTCCAAGCTTCAGGGCCGGATACTGCGAATGCACGATCACCAAACTTAGTCGAATATTAATGTACTTATGATAGTGAAGAGAAAAGTCTTGTAAACAAGTTATTATTTGCGTTATACTTGTACAAAATTGTGACTATCTTCTTGCTTCATCACATCTGTTACAAAAGATTGCATTTCTTTGTCCAGAACGCCACAGCAGTTCGAATGATTTGTTCAGTACACGACATTGCAAACCTAAGTACACTCGTAGAAAAATTCATTAATGGGACGTATCTGCAAAACATTCAACAAACTAATAATAATAATAAATAATAATAATAATAACGTAGAATTAATTTACCTAGAAATTTAGGAGGTAGAGGTGTAGTCAAAATAACATCTTTGAAACACAATCAGGTAGAAATGCTTAGAAAATTTTTCCATAGGAAAGCTAATAGCTCAGAAATGCACAAAATAATTTGTAAGGCAGATAGAAACATTACACCTTTAAATTTATATGACGAGAATGCCAACATTCTTATAAATACTAACCAGGAATTATTAGATTCCTGGTCAAATAAAATTATTCATGCAAAACACTTCAATTATCTCAACCAAACGTATGTTGACAAACTTTCGTCAAGCAAATGGTTGAATATTGGAGAGTTGAGCGCAGAAATAGAAGGATTTATGCTTGCCATTCAAGATAGAGTCATTAATACTAAAAATTATAGGAAGCATATAATCAAAGATATAAATCAAATTGATGATTTATGTAGAAAATGTTTGGCTTTTCCGGAAACTATAGAACCTATTATATCGGGATGTTCTATATTAGCGCCGTCCGAGTATACATTTAGGCACAATCAGGTTTTAAAAATAATCCACCAAAGTTTGGTAATTAAACATAACTTGATTGACTGCCGTAATATAGTACCATATTATGAATATGAACCAAATTCATTTTTAGAAAATGAATTTTATAAAATATATTATGATAAAACTATACTAACAGACAGAACAATTAGTCATAATAGACCTGATATAGTTTTACATGACAAAATTAAAAAAATAACTTATATCATTGATGTAGCTATTCCAAATTCCTGTAATATTCAAAAAACTGTTTCTGAAAAAATTAGAAAATACACAGATTTAGGAAATGAGATTAAAAGAATTTGGCATTCTCGGAATATAAAAATATTACCATTTGTTATTTCGGCTACTGGCATTATACCTAGGTCTCTGATTCAAAATTTAGGCGTATTAGATTTGTCAAAGAATTTATACATAAAAATGCAAAAATCGGTAATTTTAAATACATGTAGGATTACAAAAGATTTTTTAAATATTTATATTGAGGGATCAGTAGGATTTATAGGTTCAATTAGGAATTCCACAGAGCCGAACCCTCTGATATGAAAATATCTGGAGTCGGTGAATTATTTTCCCATCTGGTCTCTGGTAGGTTGACATGTTGTTCTTGTATTGTTTTGTAATTATAATACATATAGTGCAATTGCATAACGTGGATTGACCAGATGATCATTTGGGAAGTGTGTGAAAGGGTTTAGTTTTTCCTGTGGGGAAAATTAAACCCGGACATTTAAATCTGGTGCGTAAAAAAATATAGCGCAGTTTTGTGATGTTTCACTTCAAGTGCGCTTAATTATAATAAACTTAAAATTAACCTACAGTGATCCTTACGAGTCCTTAAAAAATTAATTAAATAATGTGAAATAACGAATATACAAAAATATACAAAGCAATTCCTAAAGAACAATATTAACAACAATAGTGAGTGCTGTTTTGGCACAGGACAATATATAATGATAAACCATCACGGTGCCATTCAACAAGAATCATTTAAACTAAATTATATAGAACAGGAGGCAGTTAACATTTAGAAATAATACAAATTCAGAGTGCACATAAAACTATAGTAAAGAGGTAATCGAAACCAAACAATTACCAGAAACTTGAGGAACATGGCTTATTATAGTAGATTGAAAAGGAGTTAAAATTCATCCCTACGAGTGTAGAGACAATTTCAAATGAACCTTAAAAACCTTTAAAGATAAACTGGCTGAATCTATCATACGAAATCATGTGAAAATAAAACATCATTTTTATTTTTTCCACTTTCACATTATCTGTTTCAATAAAATAGTATTTATTAATTCCTATTTAAAATATTATTAATTTTTGGGGATCGCTGGCAACGGTTAATATGCACTTTTTTTTGAAAAAACCTTTTGATTCACCTTAATTACATTAAAAGGCAACTATTTGCATTGGGGGAAGTGGAAAATATTTCATTCTAAATTTCATTACGTAAAATTAAAATTAGCTTTCGTCTTGTACGCCAGAATCACAAACCATGTTACACAAACCTAGCGTAGCCGCTAAACTACTTGAAAACTGTGATGTTTTTCTTGCCTTGACGCGAGTAGGCGTTATAAAGGGGCACTTTCTTTTGTTTCACAAACCATGTTACACAAAAATATTTTCCACTTCCCCCGATGCAAATAGTTGTCTTTTAATGTAATTAAGGTGAATCAAAAGGTTTTTTCAAAAAAAGTGCGTATTAACCGTTGCCAGCGATCCCCAAAATTTACCAAAATATTAAATGTATGATTACCACAACACGGGCATTGGCTAGTGTGGTAGCCAAAAAACAAACCAATAAATCTGTAACCAATAAAATTTTATGAAATAAAAAATAAATAAAAAATGTACCTAATACCTACATTTTTTATGTTTTCTTTAGTTTTTGTTTACAATGTAGATATATGAATATTTTTTTATTTGAATAGATCTGCGGTAGTCAATTTTTGAGCCATCGTACCCATTGACTCTTATTATTATTTTGTCTTACCCGTACCTCTATCTATCTTTTGTGCACGTGTAATAAAAGACATGTTTCATTTCAAATTTTTTAATACTCTCATTATAACATAAATTTAACAATCAAGTCACACAAATACAATTTTATGCAGAGCGTAATACGACTTTGGTCATTTTTAACCAGTGCTTGCCACGATATTGAGTACATATCCCCATTTTTGCTTCGCATACCGCAAGGGGTACGCATACTACCTACCACAGATTGAAAACCATTTGTACAAATAATAATTATTGGGAATTAATCGATTCATCACATACTCAGGTAATTAATAATTATATTATAATTATTTTTAAATACAACAAAATAAATTTAAAAACGTTAAAAAAATAACTGTGAATGTTATTTTTACAGACAGCGAAAGAATTGATGGTAATAATGAAAATTAATTATTAGAAAATAATGTAGTTACAGTTACTTACGTATTGCAAACTTAATTAAAATGTGAATAATTAATATCACGGCTATTGAGGGCAATAATGACCGAAACGGTGTGTAGTTAGGACACAAAGAAGAAGTTGTCCTCAGAACGGGGTACCCCAGTAAGGACACATTTTTCTCTAAAAAACTGTAAAACAAAGAAAAAAAAATAAAGAAAAAAAAAAACATAATTGGTAATAATTATTGTTCAAAATTAAATCGCGCTACCGGTTTTAACTTCTCCTTGTTCACCTATTAAACAATTTAAGTTAAATAACTTCAACAAAAACACCGGGAAAAACAATGATGGTTATAAATTCTTTCACTTATTATGCCGCGGTCGATCTATTAACAGACATTTTGACAAACTCAATAAACGCAGACACATGAATTAACAACGGGTTGGAATTAAACAGGGGCCAAGATAAATTATTTTTATTATTATCATTAGCTTTACCACAAAGTTAGTAACTAGTAACTTCTAAGGCGGGTCAGATAAAGAGTCTACAATATTCCACCCTTGAAGTATCTTAGGTGCTTTATCGTGACTCAATTTGTAATTAAAACCGTCGCACATCGTTAATTGCAGTTGAACAATTAAATGAGAACTCACAAGGCAGCCGAGACCTAGAAATCATAGTAGGTGCGATGCGTTGTCGTTATCGCTAGATCCAATTATTCTAAGATGCCTTCACTATTTGTCTTCGGTGTGCTTACAAGCTCAAAAAATGAATTTCATAGAATCAAATGCGTGTAAATCCATGTCACACTTTCACGACTTGCTTTCAGTCAAGGAAGGCATAACCAGGGTCGCATTTACCCAAGGACTAGGCAAATGAATACCATACCCCACTGTCTGGAGCCAATGTGACTATGGCATAGCTATATCCCCAATTAGGGTATGCTGTGAGGCAGGGGAATTAAATGAGGTAGAGGACTATATTTTACTTACTGGGGAGGGGAATGAGATGAAGTAGAGGAAGGTGGGGATTACCTGGCTTTTCAGATCTGATTACCAAACACGGCTGAAGCCACATTTCTGAACGGCAGAGGTGGTCTTTCACCAGAACTATACTGAGAGTATGTTCCACTCTGGAACGTGCCGAAAACATACTCTATTAAAATGAGTTAATTGTGAAACAACTTAAACTAATTAAATAAAATTTACTTAAAGAAAAAAGCAAGATTTCCTATTAATTAACTAACATTAATAATTCTCACACGACCGAGTATAATTATTAAAGTGTAACAAGGAATTAAAACAGTTTGAGCAAACATTGATAAACATACTCGCGTGTAGGTAAATAAGCAAACTTTTATTGAACTTGAACTTGAATCTCTAATGAATAAAGATCTCGCAAAGCTAGCTAAATGGTTGCGGATAAATAAATTAAGCCTCAATGTCAAAAAAACTCATTACCTCACTTTCGGGAAAAAAGATTACATATTCATAGATTCTAACCTATCGTGGAACTCCCATGTTGAATATGTTAAATCCAAAATTTCCCCGATAACTGGTGTACTCTATCGACTTCAAGATGCGCTCCGTACTGCGTGCCACATATTATGCTCTGATCCACTCTCACCTAAGTTATCTGGTTTGTATCTGGGGCACCATTACTAAGAAACAAATATCTGAAATACAAGTAATCCAAAATAGAGCCATAAGAAATATATACCATCTACCATGGGATACGCATGTCAAAGACATATACTCACTGACACAAATTCTTCCCTTTACCATTCTGCCAAAATATAGCATCACCACTGCCATCCTACAAATAATTCAACACTCGTCACACACCACCACTAAACCAGCCTTTAATTCCGATATACACCAGCACAAAACACGATCACAAAATCAAATACACCTATCGTCATCTACACACACACACAACTAAATTTGGAATTAACTCCTTACAATACATCGCACATACGCAATACAACGCATTACCTAATATCCTAAAACTACCAGAATCAAACAAAAAAATATTGGCAAAGGCTCTAAAAGGATATTTTCTCAGCAACTTTATTAACCAGTGACGAATTTAGCTGTCTTCCTTTGTAACTCTTGTATATTCTTCAATTACCTGTATCAAGTGTGTCTAGTCCATTTAAAAATCTATGTATTGTTCGTTGATTTCCGTGTTCTTATGTAAAAATAATTTTCCTTTAGATGTATAATGTTGTCCTTCCCGAAATGAGTTTTATTAAACTCATTGGGAGTAATGCATTATAAATTTTATGTAATAATTTTGTAATATATTATCTTTAATAAATAAATAAATAAAAATAAATAAAGGCATAGTGGAAAAGTCATCTTGGCAATTAGCACATATTCTGAGAAAAAATCTTGAAGCGAATCTCCCTGTTTGAAAAGGTAAATAGAATTTGAGTTAACAGTTTACTAGTTTAGGCTATATTGATTTTTATACCTTTTTAAATTAATCACAAAATTGAATAAATTCAGAACCAATTTACGAGAGCTTTGCATTTTCTCAGAATGTTTCAAAGCGGACTTACAAATGAAATGTTATTATAAATTTTAACGATCCTAAAGAATTATTCCAATAAAAACATTTCTACTTGAAAATGATAACTTTTGGAAAATTCTACGATTTACCTCCTTAAGCATAATGTCATGCTAGTTTCATATAGGTTTAATTTTATCATTAATTTTAAATTTTTTTTTAGTGGAGCTACAAATTTGGGAGCCTTGGGCTATAGCTCATTTAGTCCTAAATATTAGTTTAAGCCATCTCATTAATTCATAGGCAAACGCAAAACTCTGTGTTCAGTTTGATGGAAAAAGTATTAACCATGACCCCAATCCCCGCTATCTTGGAGTAACTTTGGACAGGAGCCTGAATTACCGGAAACACCTGGAAACGGTGGGCAAAAAAACCAGGACAAGACTAAACTTAATCAGTAAGCTAGCTGGTACTAGCTGGGATGCGACGCCAATACGCTCAGAACGGCATCCATTGCCCTGGTTTTCTCAGCATTGGAGGACCCACCACTTACCCGCCCTAGTATAGGTAACAGATGGTTACCCCTTCAAGGCTCTTGCAAGGACTCTAATTTTTTTGGTAAAAACGACTCTACATTTGATAACGAAACTAGACGGTTTTCTCAGCAGCTGAATACTGTGCTCCAGTATGGGCTAGAAGCGCCCACACTTCCATGGTCGATATTAAGTTTAATGCCACAATGCGAACCATCCATCAGCGGAACTTTAAAATCGACTTCTCTATGGCTCCCCGTACTTGCAAACATAACCCCGCCAAATATCAGGCGAGAGATTGCAACACTAAGGGAATACAAGAAGGCGCTGCAAAAAAGCGAAATACCTTTGAACGATGATGTCGTTTCTCACCCGGCATTCCGCTTGATGTCTCGAAAACCCTTCTGGACAGAAGGAGAAAGACTCCTTCGATCACCTCTCACCCCAGAAGACAGGTGGAAGCTTGAGTGGCAATCAGCCAACGTCAAAAACGCCCATCTCGTTCAAGACCCCACTCAAAGAAAGCCTGGGTTATCATTGCCTCGCAAACTCTGGAGCGCCATCAATAGGAAAAGGTGCTCCCATAGCCGTTGTGCTCACATGATGCATAGATGGGGCCTTAAAGATTCGGCGATGTGTGAATGCGGTGCGGTGCAGACCACCGAACATGTGGTCAACGAATGCCCTGCCCACTCCATTCATTCCCCGGCGGTATTGATGAGGTCCACAGAGCAACGCCTGAGGTCCTAGACTTGCTCGCAGACCTAGATGCCCCCGTCTGACCCCCCACCATACGAAAGAAGAAGAGGTTACCCACAGATGGTGCATAGCTGTCGATAATGCAGGCATTGAGGCTTAAATAAATACTATTGCAACCTCAAGGTCGAGGCCTAGAATCATTCCCACCGCCAGCTAAATAAACCAACCGAACTAACTGTAATCTATCATAAATCAAGTCCGAAGTGTTTTGTTGATCCGGAGTTTTTATTAAAGAGTTCGCACGACTCTGTGGTAAATCCGGACCTGGGAACAACACCAAAAACTCTGGTCAACTAAACGCTATTCTTACACGCTTTCGTTAGGTTTAACACTCCCCCAAGCCTCCCTTTATAGCTTCCTAGTTCGGAACCCATGAAGAAATGACAAGACTTCAATAGTCTAATGTGCCCACGGCAATAGAGATCGTCTGGCCCCGCGACAGGTTGATAATTAAATAATTTATCGTACATATTAATAATGGCGCGGTAGAGGTTTCCCGCAGCGAGTGGACGCGGTCTGCCGCCCCGCGAGAGGGTCAGGCCGCTTGTGTCTGCAATCCGGCATTTTTTCCCCCCTGCTCACGGACCGTCACTACATAAATATTATTATAAATATTGTTTTTACTCTTGAACGGCTCGTGCGCGAGGAGAATGCAGGGAGCCCGGTCAAATAAACTCTGCACAGACAGACAGCCCGCAGTATTCCATAGTACCTATGCAAGGGGGGAGGTTAGAGGGCCGTCAAGCTGGAGACACACAGCCGTGCCATTGGGCCGGGGTCATTTGGACTATGGGTCTACAGTCGTGTGTGTCTGCCTAATTTAGACTGTCAGTCCAAATTAGGTGGACACACATGACCGTGATCCACGCCAATAGTAAATACATTGTTTCTCCCTGCGCGTCTTTTCCCATTCGGCCCGTTCCCATTCCGCCTCCCCTTCTCCATACCATGTTCTCCTCACACGTTCCCCCTCCACCTTCCCCGCCTTCCCATTCCCGCCAACCCGCCTCCCGTGATCAACTCCCATCTCCCGCGTTCAATACATTCAGTCCCGGTACATTCAGATTCAAACAGCTCGCGTGCAAATTTTCAATAAGCATTAAGCAAAGTAATAGAATTTTGTAAAACTATGAATTAACTTTGATTATTTTTAATTTATAAAATAATTAACATGAAATTCTATAAATTAAACAAAAAAACTATACATATTTGGGTGCTGTAGAAACTTAGTACATAATAATAATAATAACATTTCATTTATATAGCGCAGTTTTGTGACATTTCACTTCAAGTGCGCTTAACTATAATAAATTTAAAAATAATCCTACAGTACTCCTTATAATATTGAGAAAATAATAAAAGAATATACAGTATTTACAAAATAATGACAGAAGAACAAAATTAACTAAAAAATATACAGTATTTACAAAACAATGACAGAAGAACAAAATTAACAAAGATAGTGCTGTTATAGCACACACGGGACAATAATAATAATAGACAATAGCGGTGCTATTGTAACACAGGACAAAACAAGAAATTTAAAACTAAAATATAATATACTAACAGAAAGGCAGTTTGCATTTAGAAATGAGAGATATTCTGACATAAATTCGGATACGAAAAATAAAATAAAAATACAATTATGAGGAAACCGAAACGAAAAGCTTGAGTTGAAAAGATGTTAGGATTCATGAATGGTATGATTTTTAAAATAATTTTGTTTTTAAAGCCCGTTTAAATTCAGCCAAATTCTGGATATTAGTAAGAGCTGAGGGAAGTTTATTCCAAATGAGAGGGCCCGTTACATGAAAAGAGTGATCATAGTAAACAGCTCGATTTGACCTAGAAAGTTCGATTAGACGATTAGTAACATCTAGATCTGCTGACCTTAGAGTGAGCCGTCTCTCGCTTAAGTTTTGTCCGACACATAGTTCCGATATATAGGCTGGCGCCATTCCTTGCAATGCTTTGAAGGTCATTAAGCAGATCGTGAACTCTATTCTTTCAGGACATCGAAGCCAATGAAGACGATCCCTTAGAAGCAAGCACAATCCAATTTAGAATTACTATCAATCAAACCAAGGAATACATAAAGATTAAAAATATCTATTAAAGATTCTGAACGATGACCTCCCCCGATAGGACTCGAACCTCTCTAATTGCAATAATATCCGTATGCACACGGAGAATGAACGGAGACTCGTCAGTTAAATTAAAAAAATATATTTATAAAATTATTTAAGCACAGCTATTGCGTCAGTGTGAACTCACCTTAACATATAACCTATATATTACTCGACTGCAAAGAAGTACCTGTACCCGAAGAGGTACATTGTGTGTTTGAAGTCTTATTATAACCCCTTGAGCACCTATTGTATCAAGTGGCAGCTTCTCACATCGAGCACTGCACCGAGGGTTTTAATTTTAATCCTTTATTTTCAGTGACCGGTCGTATGATGTTTACACTCATTTATTGCGATAATGGAATTGTTTTTATATTTCTAGATTTTGTTGTTGTTTTAAGTTTTTCGAGCGAATTCGGACTCATTAAAATAAATTGGTGTGCAGTGTATGCACCTATTTGCCGATATCGTTATCTGCTAGCTAATAGTGTGGTCTTAACCAGAATCAAATAATAGCATTTCCGATAACAATTGTGTTCCTAATTATGACCTCTGTGTGCGTACTGTATCTAAATTTCGATTTTTTCGTTGTCAGATAAAAAAAAAAAAAATTTAATAACATTTTTCAATGTGTTAACGGCGTACAAAGTTAAGTAACAGTTTCTTACCAATTTCCCGCACAAAAGGAATGTGTTTTCTAAATATCGAATTCTTACAAAATTATGGACGTTTTGAGTCAAATTGTTTGGATAAGTTTTTTTATAAACAAATTCATGTTTGATATTAAAAATTTATCATGTAGAAATGTCAATGGGTATTTTAAATACAAACATCACAAATATATTAAAATAAAAAATCATTGTTTTGTTTCATTTTTTATTTTTTACACATATTTAAAAAAAAACCTAAGGACATACATTTTTTTTAAATTTTATCTATTGTTGAAAATGGTATGAACTAATGATATAATGAATGAGAACATTTTGTCTGATCTCTTAACACTTTGTTATTAATTCATATATTTTTATCACTTATTATTTTCTCTGTTTATCATTTTATTATTTTGCTTTTACTTAACTGTTTTGCATGACCGATATTTGCGTGTGTTATTTTTATTAAATTGTGAAATTATTAACCCCGATACAGGTGAACCCTAGTGGGGTTAATAATTACATGCTAAAAATATATGTACATAAATTGTGAAGAAGCAATAAATAAAAATAAATAAATATATTTTTTTTTTTATATTGATATTTATCTAGTTTCTAAAATAGTATATATTTTTACGACAACTTTAAAAATAAGAAATAAACAGCGAATTTAAAATACTCCGGAATTTGAAATTTCACCATGTCGTTGGACTAGTTGTAGGTTGTAGGTAAAAATATTTTAAAGACTGAAGGGTTAATCTCATGTGACCTCCAAGGTATGAATGATTGGTTCTGTATATTATAAATAGAAATAAATAAATAGTACAGAATATAAATGTATGTGTAATAAAATATTACGTACATTTTAACACAGCATCACGTTCATTGGTCAATTGCATTGTACCAATAGATTTTTATTAGTGAACAACGAACCGGGCGGATGCAAAGAGATGGGATTGGGCGCGAAATTGAGTGTTCTGAAAGTATGTTGCCTGTTGTATGCTGATGATGCGGTGCTGATTTCTAACACTATGAAAGATCTACATTCTCTCATGTCTAGGATAAACGAAGAGTGTATGAAGAATAAGTAAGTCCAAAGTCATGGTGTTTGAAGGAGAGCGTACGAAAAAAGGGTGCAGTATAGTTGTAATGATACTTGGAGCAGGTGGATGAGTTTGTGTATCTGGGTAGTATGTTTACGAGAGAGGGGAAGGCTGATAGAGATAAGAATGGTAAATGCAGGTAACTCCATTAATGGGGGACTGAGTGCCGTTGGCGCTAATAAAAAACTGCCAAAAGAAGCGAAGCTAACAGACCACAATGGAGTTCTGGTACTTACCAGATGTATGGCAGTGAGGCATGGAACTGGCAGAGGAAGGATGAAAGTAAACTGAATGCTATTAAAATGAGATCCCCGAGGCGGATGTGAGGTAAAACCACGTATGATCGTGTGAGAAATGTGGATATCCGCAAAGAATGTAAGGCTGATGTAAGCATAATGAGTAAGATTAAGAAAGATGGTTTGGGCATGTAAAGCGAATGAAAGAAGAAAATTGTGTGTGAAGAATATCCGACGCAAATGTGAATGGTAGAAGAAGTCAGTGAATCAGATACTTAAGAGGGAATAACCAGAGAAAACCGGAAATATGTCGTTTTTAAATCAAATTTTAGACGTTTTGACTAAAAATTATAAAATGATTTCAAAAGATTGTTCTTTTATCTACTAAAGGCATATTTTAAATTTTGAGAAAAAAAAAATATTTTTAGTATAATAAGGTTATACCATAGGTCGTTGGCAGATTTGTGAAATTTTCAAACAAAATATCTTATTTTACAAGACATATTTCATACCATGTAATCATACATTATTGTAAATCAATACGTTATCTAGTAAACGAATGTTTCAAAATTTTAATTTTAGTTCAAATAAAATCATTAAAAAATATATCCGAACACTTATTTATGATAAAAATTTCTCTATTTTGTCTATCTATTTACGGTCTTACAAATAAACATACCTATTTAAGTTTTTTTTCACCTTTATTTTGCTACATTATTGAAAAATTATAAATACTTATGATCAAAAAATAATTACAACAGTACATAGTTTTAATAGTTTTATCATCACGCTTTTCAGCATTTTTGGATATAGGCATAAATTAAAGCAAATTTTGAATGAAATAAAATCGATATTGAGTTATAATTTTAAAAAGCTGGTACTCAGAATAATTAACCTTTCTCACTGGAACCACCCTGTACGATTGTAAGATGCTATTCAACGAAATTTGGATTCTCGGCCGCTGGCTGGTTAAAGGCCCTTAAGTCGGGTCATGTCAAGAGTCAATATAATATAAGAGCATGTATGAGACGATGTATGAATGTGAACGAGGCAATGAGTGTGTGCCAAGACCTCAGAGTAACATATATTGTTACTCTGAGGCCAAGACCGAGTTGTTTGGTCCGTCCTCTCTGTCTACCCTGGGGGAAACGGCGTGATGGTTAGTTAATTAGTTAGTTTATTAATTGTGAACCGGAAGACGATTTTTCAAATTCTCGCATCGATGACAAAATTATCCTTATGATAATATTTGTATCGGTGTAGTTGGTTTAGAGATGCACACAGCTACGAGCTATCTGATAAGAGTTATCTTGTACAACTAAATCTGTCATAATAATGGAGCTTGTTGTTGTAATTCCGGTCCGGAAGATGTATTGATCTAATTATTGCATCGGTAGGTATTATGATAAATTTTAATAACAAAGATATGATAGTATGTTTATATCACGATAAATTTTGTTTTTTTTTTTTTTTTTACAGTGAATACCGCACAAGAATCTCAACTGCTCCCGTCTGGAGCCAGTGAGACTATGGCATCCCCAATTGGGGTATGTTGTGAGGCTGAAGGTAGTGGGAGGGGGAAGGAGGTGGGGAAGAGGAAGGTTGGGAAGTACCTGGCTATTCAGATCTGGTCACTAAACACGGCTAAAGCCATTTTCAAGCAACGTTTCGATTCTGAATGGTGGTCTTACACCAGGGCGATACTGATAGTATCTTCCACTCTGGAACATGCCGCAAATATACTATATATTATTTTTTAAATGAATTAATTGTGAAAACACAAATTAATCAAATAAAATTTATTTGCGCATGCCGGGTTCGAACCCGCGACCTCCGGACTGTGAGTCAAGAGTCTTACCCACTGGACTACGGAGGTCGTCAATTTACTAACAATTAATAATAATGTATCTATAATACAGTTCTTATCTTACGATATTATGTACTATCGAATGCACACCCATCGCCAAATATCTGTACATTACAACACCGGCCCTTAATTTTATATAAAATATACGACACAGACCAATGTTCAGTATCTTTGAAGAACTGGATCACTGAAAATAAATCGAAGTTTGATGACGGCCCCTGTTTGGTCTTAAAATAAGAACACGGTTGGTTTGTTTGTTTTTGAATGCTTATTTAGATGTAAGCAAATTTTTTCATACATCTAGTAGGAAAAAATACAATTTAAAAGAGATACAGTTACATTTTCAAATAGGTTTGAAAAATACATTTTAAGAAAAACAGATAACTTGGTTTGGTGACTGAAATAATATTGATGAGTGTTTTCGTATTCAAATCAAAAATTATTTTTTAAATATAAAACACATGTCCCACGAAAAGTGGCTCGAGGCTTCCTTTACAGCAGTTGGTAGGTTATTATAAAGTTCAAAAGTTTAGTTTTGGGAAGCCTAAAATCTCTGCGTCTTCTCGTAGGATAATTGTGAAAATTTTCAGATAGGTACATAATATTACTATGCAGATAATTTGGGAGCATATTACTTTTATGCTTGTACATCCTTGTTAACGTAATATATTATATTATTTGTTGTTTGGTTGTCATCATATTTAAATATTGTAATATAATTTTAACTTTAGTAAAAATGTTGCACTTTAAAATCACCCTCATCCCCCTATTTTGTATAACCTGTAGTTTATTATTTTTGGCTTCGTTACATAAGAATAAAACACTAGCAGCCTTACTAAAAAAACCCAGTGAAAATTTTATTCAATTGACAAACGGCCGCGGATGTGAAAACATTACTAATTAAAAATTTGTTCATTGAAAGAAATACACATGGTTTACACGGCCTGAGAGGGTAGTTTATCTCTGTTTTAACGATTGATGTTCGAACGAAAATTTGGAATTTTTCCAAAGTATTTTGAATGTTCTTTAAATTTCTTATTTTTGAAGGTGTCGTAAAAACAAATACCATTTATGAAAACTAGATAAAATTACCTTTTAGATTTGTGTATTTGAAATACAGTTTAGTTTTCAAAAACTGACATATTTTAAGAATTAAACTCTGAAATAAATGGAAAAAAATTTCTTACCAATTTTTTTTTGACTAAAATGTAGAGAAATTAAAAAAAAATCAAAATTTCAAAAACACAGTCCTTTTATGTAATAAATTTGGAAGGAAACTATCACCTCACCTTTTCCTCGTGCATACAATAAAAAAATAATAAAAAAATTCAAAGTTTTTTTTATTGCTAAAAAACTAACCTAAAAATTATACCGGCTTTTATAACAGATTTCTTGCATCTCTAAAGACGTTAATTTGTTTGATACATTTAGGAACACATGTATTAGATATTATTATTTAAAAAAAACACCACTTTCATAAAATTCTCGTAAAATAAAATCCTTTAACTGTAAATTTGAATTTTCATGTATTATATAAAATAGTTTTTGATACTTCAATTTTCAAAGTACCATTATTGTTTTATAACTTGACTAAAACTTACGAAAAACCACAAAAACACGGTAATTATATCAATTATATAAATAAAGGAGTAAATTAGTCATCTTTAGAAATTAACTATCACATTTACATAAGTAATATTGCACACACATCCGCGAAGCGAAATTGTTTCGCGCTTCCAGCGCGAAAGTTCATTGGCGCCGCCACCTATGGTTATGAAGGAAAACAAACAATTTAGTACCTAGACTATAAAAATTACATGGTTGCCAGATTTAAAATACATTTTAGGAACAAACCTTATTAGTAATGCTATCGTGTTTTAGTGTATTTTTGTTTTATTCGTGTTGCTGCAGCAACACGGGTTATCGGGCGTGCTGTGGTTTTTTTTAGTAAAGCTGTTGAACAATAATAATTTAAATTCGGAGTTACAATAAGGCGCGTTGTTTTGAGATCCAAGTTATTTCTGATCATTTTCAGGAATCCAACTTTTTAGCAATGTTCTTTGTTATGTATTCTAAGTGTTCGTCGAATTTTAATTTATCATCTGATATTACACCCAGATATTTAATACTGATAATAACCCTTTCTATATTTACGTTACCAATTTTTTAGTATTGCCTGCTCGTTTCCACCCAGGCTATCCACAATTAGAAACTTTGTTTTCATAACATTCAATTTATGTTTGTTTTGGTTAAATCAAAAGAACCATTCAAAAGAAGCTGTATAATTCGTATGCAGTTTCGGATGCAACACCCCATAGTGCCTGTCGGGGGTAGTTAGGAGAGAGAGAGAGTGATTTTGTTAAAACGTACAAGGTTACATTAATTCTGGATTTTATAAGAATGACTTTAAAACAATCTTAAAACATATCGGTAAATAAAAAAATATTTATGTATATTAAAAACGTCAAATCGAGCTATCAAAATATCTAATTTTATTTATTTGGGAAAATAATATCGAAAAAGGCAATCCTGTCCTTGCACACTTGCGAACAAAAAGTTGTTTACGAAAAGTTTATCATTTGTTATTTCCTAGGAGCAAAAGTTTCTCGTTGCTGCCCATGTAAAGTGATTAGGGTTTATGGTTGCTGAACATTTCGGATATCCGATGTGACCAGATGGGGTCAGAAAGCGATATTTAGTGCCATATTGTCTAAGCGGGGTACTTGTCACAAGTATTACTATATGCGGAACAGTTGATACTGTAATGGTCACAAAAAAGTAAAGCATTAATAGGTAGGTATAATTTAATAGTTCGCCATTATTTATGTTTTTTTAATGTTCGGTCAGTTATTATTAGCTGCAAAAATCGGTACCTAGACGTAGAGCTAACTAACTAACTAACCATCACGCCTTTTCCCCGCAGGGGTAGGCAGAGAGGACGGACCGCCAAAAAATTCGGTCTTGGCACACACTCTTTGCCTCACTCACATTCATAGATCCACATTTCTCACACGATCATACATGGTTTTACCACACGTTGGCCTCACGGATCTCATTTCAACAGCATTCAGTTTACTTTCATCCTTACTCTGTCAGTTCCATGCCTCACTGCCATACATTAGGGTAGGTACCAGGACTCCTTTGTGGACTGTTAGCTTCGCTTGTTTAGACGTAGAGCTACGTACACAATATGTATAAAATTCCAATTCTCAGAGGTAGGGTAGGCAGAGAGGACGGACCGCCAAACAACTCGGTCTTGGCACACACTCTTTGCCTCACTCACATTCATACATCGTCTCATACATTCTCTTCTATTATTCTGACTTTTGACATGACCCGACTCAAGTATCTGATTCACTTGATCGTGCCATGTCTTCCTCGGGCGTCCCCGACTTCTTCTACCATTCACATTCGCGTCGTATATTCTTCTTACACTACTTCCTTCGTTCATTCGCTCTACATGCCCAAACCATCTGAGGGTCCCTTTCCTAATCTTACTCATTATGCTTACATCAGCCTTACATTCTTTGCGGATATCCACATTTCTCACACGATCATACATTGTTTTACCACACATACGTCTCAGGGATCTCATTTCAACAGCATTCAGTTTACTTTCATCCTTCCTCTGCCAGTTCCTTGCCTCACTGCCATACATCAGGGTAGGTACCAGGACTCCATTGCGGACTGCTAGCTTCACTTTTTTTGACAGTTTTTTATTAGCGCCAACGGCATTCAGTCCACCATTAATGGAGTTACCGGCATTCACCCTTCTTTCAATATCTCTTTCAGCCTTCCCATCTCTCGTAAACATACTACCCAGATACACAAACTCATCCACCTGCTCCAAGTATTCATCATTCACAACTATGTTGCATACTGTTTTCGTACTCTCTCTTTCAAACACCATGACTTTAGACTTACTTACATTCTATGTGTATCTATGTCTGTATCTGTATCTATGTGTAAATAATAAAATTAAATAGAGCCTAAGAATTCGTAATAAATTGTACATCGCCCTTAGGGCCTTGAGGTGATTTTTCACAAAAACGGTTCTCTACAAATTATCCAATTATTATCATTATTAATATTATAACAATACATCAATGTACCTACACAATGTATAGTATACATTTTTGGACTAAGTATGTCATTCACATTTTAGTGAGATAAGGAACGTTAGAAGGTAGGTACTTAACTATTTAGATCTGACCATAAAACAATAATTATTAACGTAGATATAGTTCATAGTCACTTATTTTTCTCTGGAATAAGAAGGTTCCTACTTATTATGCAAATATATTATGTGAAAGCACATAACCACAAAATAACATACCTACTGTCATATTTGAACATCACCAGATCAAAATTTTTGGTAGAAATTTTTAGTTACCATAGTATTTTTGAATTTTTATCATTCAATAGAAACTTGTCATGAAAAGAGAGTAGAGAAGTAAAAACACCATTAAAAAATATATATATATTTCTTATATCGAAAGGTATAAGATTTGTAGGAAATCAAAATTTAAATAAAAAATATTATTCCATTCGAAAAGCAAAGATGGACAAACAATTGGTAGTATTTCAACAGCGAGTGCGACACGTGCGATCATTTCCGCAAAACCTTCCTGGAACCAACAACCAACCCCCGGTCGTTGTTTTACAATATTGTCTGCTATTATTATACCGCCCCCACATCTCCCGGAAGGGGTGGAACGCCGTGCTTTTTTCATATCCCAACTCCGAATGCAAATACCTACACAAATCTACATCTGTAAGTTCTCACCGGGGTTACAACAACTAGCAAAATTCAAATTATAATCGAAAGGGCAAGCCATCGACAGGACTAAATAAATCCGTTCTTGGGGTTGAAAAGCTCTTTTCTTGTTTAAATTTTAGTCAATTTTAGGCACACAAATCTCCATCTGTAAGTTCTCGCCAGGGGTAAATCGCCAGAGTTAGCAATATTGCAACCTTAATCAAAAGGACAAGCTGAATAAGTGAGTAAATAATCCATGTCTTGAGATGAAAAGCTCCTTTTGTTTTGCAATCTCGGATGCAAGTTAGGAGCCAACGGAATTTAGCATACCCATGTAAACAAACAATATTGTATTGACGATTTCAACATCCCTGGAATTCTGGAAGCAATATCGCATGAGATTGAATAAATTACTCCTTGTAAGAACCGGGCTATTTTAAATGCAAACAGTTATTAAACCACATTGTTCCAATGGAGCCAAACGTACGTAATAATAATGATAATAATATTTGGCTAATTTATATAGCGCCGTTTTTGTGAAAAATCACCTCAAGGGCGCTGTAAGTACGTAGTCAAATGCACATTTTGGTACCTACTAGAATATATGTGCATATATACATATTTACAAAAATTATATGGCTTTGTGGACCGTAGTTTGACTGAATGTGCATAAACACCTTGGGATTGTCAAAGGAAGAGGAATTTCAAAGTAACAAAATTTAAAATGAATGTGCATTCAAGTTTTCATTTAATTTGTTTTAAATCAATATTTTGTAAGAATCTAATAACCATGATTCCTCTAACTTGTTTTTCAAGTAATTTCTCTACCATTGTAAATATATTCAATAGGTAGAGCAGCATTAAAGCCATATGACTGTAAATCTTAAATCACAAAAGGTCACATTCGTAATTAATAACAATAACCGTCAATGCTAAAACTGACTTTATTGTTAAATAGAAGTCTTTGCAAATTGATTTTTTGCTAGAACAGCTTTTATGAAACAAAGGAGATTTTCTACGAAAATCTGATGGGATTTACGAGCCGTCAAACTGCAAGTCATAAAGCTTCGTCGAAAAGGTTTTCACATTTTAAATATACAGTAATATTATTTAGCTACTTTGTTTAGGTACCAGCTTGTTTGTTGTACGAGAAAGTTATCTGTCAACAGACCGGTTCCACTGCGGTTCTAGTTTTGCGTGGAACAGAAACCAAACCCAAAAGAAAAAAAAAGTTAAAAAGTGGAGAAAAACTAATTGAAAAAAAGGGAATACATACCAACCAAGAAATTCTTTCAAAATTCTCTTTCATGCTCACTGGCTGCTGATGCATGTGCTGGAATGGACTGCCACATCTCCATGGCTACCACATGATTTAAGAATGATCGCGGATGCGGCAGAATATAGAGCTAAACTCAAAACTTGTCAGATTTGTAAAGTCATTTCAAAGAAATTCTCCAGTCCTAAAATTATCCAATCTTTAAAAATAACTATTTCTCATAAATGTAATATCAACGGTGGTGGAGGGTAGCCGTGCAACATCCAATCATTGATATATTATGTGTCCAATGTTTTGAATATAGTGTCCTCGGCGGGCAAAGTCATATTTTTTCCAAGCAAAAACTTTCAAATAAAAGTATGTTGTGACTTCCCGGGTAAATATGTTTTCTGTATCTGTTTGTAAATAATACAACTAGATAGAGCCAGAGAACTCACAATAAATTGTACACTTGAGGTGATTTTTCTACAAATTATCCAACTCTTAATAATGAGCGTTTAACCAGCCAGCGGACGAAAATCCACATTTCGTCGAAAGTTGTTCTTACGATCGTGCAGGGCGGTTACAATGAGAAAGATTAATTATTCTCCGTACCAGCTTTTTAAAATTATAACTCAATATCGAATTTATTTCAATCCAAATTAGCTTTAATTTATACCTTCATCCAAAAATGCTGAAAGGCGTGATGATAAAACTATTAAAATAATGTAATTTTTGTAATTATTTTTTGATCATAAGTATTTATCATTTTTCAATAATGTCTATATTTAATAAGAATGTTAAAAAAATCTGAAATATATTAGTTTGTAAGTGCGCAAATAAATACACAAATGGACCAATTTTCGTCAAGAAACACATGTACGTACATATTTTTTTATGATTTTATTGAAACTAAAATTAAAATTCTAAAACATGCGTTTGCTAGATAATGTATTGATTTATTTTACTGCATGATTATATTATTTGAAATGGTTGTGGTATAATACAAAATCTTTTTTGAAAATTTAACAAATCTGCCAACGACCTATGGAAATAACCTTATTGTACTAAAAATAAAAAAACTCTCAAAATTTATTACATGCGAATGCTAGATTAAAGAACAATCTTTCGAAATCCACTTATAATTTTTTGTGGAAAAGTGTCAATACATCTAAAATCTGATTTTCTCTGGTAATGCCCTCATAAGTCTAGTTGCATTAAGGTCTTGAAAAAATCGGGAACAGGTTTCATGATTCACTAGGGGGCGGTGAATGTGAATAAAGCAAGTAGGTAGTGTGCAGGGACAGAGATGTATGGCTGACCATATTATTATCTTTTTACCCTGGGAGAAACATTATGCATGGTAAGAAACATAGTAAGTAGGTACTGATTCAAAAGGTGAGTAAGGATTGTTTTATAAGTATTGGTAATAAAGAAGTACCCATCGTCAAACCCAAGCAAAGCAAAATAAATTTTAATGCACAAAAAAAACTGTCACCAAGAACAACCAAAAAGCAATTATTTCACACAAAAAATAAAAAAAACAAGGCGCGGTGGTGTTCTGGTATCAATTGGAAACAATAATAATTTACCGAAGAAAATCATGAAAAGCACCCTCAAGTTGAGTAATAAAATAATAAACCACACTTGAAAACATAATTTAAAAAAACCTTCATAAAGCGTTGTCCTTTGAGAAAGCTTCAGAGACATTTATTTTATCTTTTGTATCCCGTTTGCGTGCAACAATGTTGTAAAACAATAAAACAGTGGAGTGCACTTCAGTTAAATAAGCTCATCCAACCTTGGACATTATTCTAATGGATCCTGTGTCTTTCAGAGAAAAAATATCTGCCTTTTAGTCAATGGAGACAGGACACCTTTCACATAATAATGCGGGTCGAAGTACTGATTAGAGCAGAGAGATTGTAGGTGTAAACCGGCATTGTTAAGGAGAAGACTTGCCTGTGACAATGAGTTCGATCTCCGACTGAAAGAATAAAGAATACGCACCCTCAGAGATCAGACAAAGAGCAGGTGGCGACAATGCTTCGAATAACACAACAAGAATAACAGAAACGAGTAAATCATATTTCTAAAGATTCTTTCATTTATGGCCGGTCCGACATCATTCTTGGTGCTCTGAATATTGTGAGATGCAATAATAATGAAACGCATCCAACCACCACAATTAAATGCAATGGCAGAAAGGGAATTTGCATTCGTTGTTGAAATGCGATACAAAGATCATGCGGAACATCGCGGTGTACAAGACACTTTTCTTTGAGAACTAGATGGGATTACTGTGGTTTAATTTTGGCCTATTATACCGTGTTGCGCTTCCTATTTCTTTAGTCAACATTTCGGACAGCTTGATGATGTTATGATGCATCAGACCTGATGATGGATACTTTAATTTTTCATTAGCTCCACACAGGAAGCACTGAGAAAAATAATTCTCCTCAGGGCCTATGTCATCTTTAGGGATGCTATGTGGAGGATATCTTTGGGATAGGAAGCTCTGGGAAGGAGAAAGGTATGAGGGGTGGGTAGGAATCTGGGGGTGGGTGGGTCCAGGAGTGACGGACATATGAATCCATTCCTCACACTGCGGTGCAAGACAATGTTGCGAGAGAGTCCTGCTGGAGAGGTCAAAAGGACTCCCTCAATCATTATCTCCTGATCCGGCCTACCACGCAGTTGGTGGACAGGCGCATCTGCCGCCAAGGTCCGGACAAACCTCACCCCATGAACCGGGCACCCCTGCTAAGTCAATAAACATAGCTAACCACTTGAGGTGACCTTTGGCAGAGATGTAAATAACTAACTATCACGGGGGTTCCTCGCAGGGGTAGGCAGAGAGGACGGACAGCCAAACTACTGGGTTTTGGCACACACTATTTGCCTCATTTACATTCATACATCGTGTGCAGAGATGTAGCTTATCCAATAAATGGTGCCCGGAACAACGGCACCCATACCCGCCTCCCAAATTGAAAATTATCCATATCATACTGTAACCATTGATATATGTATATCTCTATGACTGTAACTATCACTGTATATAGTAGTAGTACACTGTATATAGTATCACGTCTTGATTACTGCAATGGCATCTATGCAAGTCTTCCTAAATGTCAAACTGACAAACTTCAATCAGTTTTCAACGCCGCAGCACGACTTATCACTGGGGTACCCAAATTTTCGCACATTTCGGAACACCTCCCAAAAGGATCCCGAAAGGATCCAATACAAGTTATGCTGGATGGTGTTTAAATCTATCAATGAAATGGCTCCTCCCTATATCTCTGAACTATGCATTCCGGAAAATATTGGTCTAAGGCAGTCAACTCTTAGATCAGCGACATCTTCTGCAATTGGAAGGTTGAAAGAACCTAAGCGAAATCCGAACACAACACTAAGTTTGGTGATCGTGCATTCGCAGTATCCGGCCCCGAAGCTTGGAATCTTCCTATGGAATTGAGATGCATAACCAACTCAGCGGAATTTAGATCCAAACTGAAAACTCACTTTTCCGATACTCCTTTCCATAAATTCATCATTCTATTTAAACTTTGCAATTTTTAATAGTTTTTTTCTCTTTTCTTTTTGTTTATAGTTAACTCAATCTGTTTAATGTAATCTGTTAATTGTGATACCTCAATCTGTTTACTGTTGAGCGATGAATCACCTTAATACAGTAAAGATCGAATATTAAATTTATTAATTTATTTAAAATATCTATACCTTCCCGTAAATCCAGTTAACCTTCATTATACTTTTTGCACCCATATTCTCGAATTGTAACATTATGTAAAAACTTCCTACTTCTTCTGGCGCTAATCTTAATTGTAAATATGTGTGTTAATAAGTCACCAGTTTTAGGTTGGAATCTATATGTCTTAGTCATAAGTCACTAGCTATAAATCTTAGATGTAAGTCACTAGTTATAATTGTAAATCTTAGTTGTAAGCCAGTAATATAAGTAGCTATTAGTCTTAGATGTAAGTCACTAGTTGTAATTGTAAATCTTAGTTTTAAGCCAGTAATATTAATTCTTTTATATATTTATTTGTACAGCGCCCCTGAGGTGATTTTCCACGAAAACGGCGCTATATAAATAAGCCAATTATTATTATTAACTGTAACGCTGTCCGAAATATTGTCTAAAGAAGCAGCAAGCGAAAACAACATAACAACCCAAAAATTATCGATAATAGTTTTGGCGGTGAAAATCTAAAATCATATCTAGATAAGCACTATATTATTAAACTATATTTAGGATTTTTGTGTTTAATTTGTATTTGTATCATTAAATTACAGAAATCAAAACAATCAACATCTAAAGGGAATTTGGTAACACAAAGGCTAGGGCAAAGGTTTTAAATAGTCTCATAAGCAAATAGCAAAGGTAATAATTCAGATATTTTTTAAAGAAATTAACAATATGAGCTAACAGTCCAAAAAACCTAAAACAAATGCAACTTTTGCGCATTGCGAAATTTCAGTTCAAAGACACGAAACGGAAAAATGTAGATATCCATTATCGTCCATTCGTTCACCTTCCTGCGGATATAATAAGCCTGATAACACTTTTTATTATGAATGAAATACAATGCATACCTTCAGCTAATGGTTCAAAATCCTGCTGACACCGCTGACCTCAAATGTTACAAAACAGAATTTTAAATAAAGTAAGGCGGCTCCTAAAAGGCCAGCCATTTCATATAATAGGACATCATTTTTATCTGCGAACGTAATTAAATTTGTAGATATCATTTGCATAGTGCAATTTAATTTTCTCTGCATCTTAAAACTTACAATGTCTCATCAATAGATTATTTTTTTTAAATTTAATTTAAACTAGCAGACCCGGCCACACGTTTTTTTGGCTAACGAAACCTTTATAACCAACGCCACATTAAATCAAATCCACACCACGCTGCCCGCTGCCGCTTGGCCAGATATATTATGTATTTCAACCAATTTACAGAAAACCTTGGCAAATTATATACCTAAAATTCTTCCTCATGAATCACTCTATCTATTGGTGAAAACCGCGTGAAAATTCGTGGCGTATCTAAGCGCACATACATACAGCGTAAGCGACTTCATTATTTATACTTAGTAAAGGTAAAGATTTAATAATGTTATTATTAAGTTCTGCGCGTATTTTATTTTTTATTTATGTGACATCTTACGGCTTACAAGGCCATTTTAAAACTTTGGTTAAACCACTTTGAGACGACATATTTATAGGATTCTAAATTTCAATTTTTAAGGTGTCTAAATTGATTTATTACCGGCTAAACCCGCTAAACCAATCTGCTGAGAAAATAATTGAGACAATAGATACTCTATAATCTGTTTTCCCGCACTAAATAAATAATGTGTTCTTAATTGTTTAATAATGAATGACTAATGACTAATGAATTGTGTGGGTTATATTATTTAGGTTTTATAAATACATTAAGAAGTGGAGAATAGATAATTTTCCTTATTTTATTAATTAGCATTACATTAGGGTGAAGCAATGTTAAGTAATGCAAAATCGTGAGTTTTTGGTTGGAAAATTAGATCGCTTACAAATATTTTAGACGCTTTAATTAAATACTGCAAGCAGCAAACAAATTTGCCTTTGAAATAATCGAGTATTTTTTTATAAATATTTTTATAAGCCCAGTAAAATCAGCCCTATAAAAACTGCATTAAAGTTCAAAATTTACTTCTTACGAACACCTTTTCGGTTGTGGTTTTATTGTGTAACGTGGAAAATTAAATTCTTAAGAAAATATTCATAGAACATTTAAATGCTTGTGCCCCCCACACACACACACACACACACTTACACGTAAAGTAAGTACACACACACATTTGCATATACAGCACATACTATTTTCTATTTTTTTTTATATCGTTAATCATGTACTAAACCGCCCAGATATTTCATAGAGACATGTCATTGGTACCATTTACCACTTATTTTATCTCTGTACCGTTTAAAATAAATATCCACGATGAAATAATATGTGAAAACCTAAGACTTTTTCATTTCCCACCAAACTAACTTTGTATTATTTATGTTATCAATTTCCTTATCAACATTTATTAACATTATCGCGAAGAAACATTTGTAGATAATCGATTACCAAAATTAAATAATTGCATATTTATCAGGTCATCATAAAATTTAATATTGAGGCGTATCATCCATCAATAGAATGCATCATACTGTAGAAATGCATAATTTATATGTGCAGTCTTTCCTGAAGCCAATTTTGCAATAGCAAAGTCATTGATTGTATCTCGATGAGCAAAGTATCCTACTATTTTTTTGACAATCCGTTCACCAATTTATAATCTCTATTTTTTTTTTTTTTTTTTTTTACAGTTTTTTAGAGAAAATGTGTCCTAACTGGGGTACCCCGTTCTAAGGACACATTGTACAAGTTTTATTATTTAAATAATAAGTAAATACCTAATGTTAGAATATTGCCAAGGAAAATTATTAAGTTAGATCTAAAAGAAAGTACAAAACAAGCATTATTCTTTGTTGGGTTGCAAAATTGAATCTAAATTCTTCCTTCCCATGTCCATAATCCATATTTTTATGCTTCTTTTGAAAACGGTTATTTTTTTGTGGTTTTCATTGCAAGAGGGAGTAAATTAAATAATTTTACAGAAAAGTATTCCATATTTCTTTGTCCAAAAGTCGTTTTAGTTGTAGGTTGGTAGAATGTATGTTGTAATGTAGATCTTGTGAATCGGCCCGAGTTTGTCTGTGTAAAGTTATCCTGATTTTTGAATGCGTACATTAGAATATCTTTTGTATATAATTGTTTCAGTGACATTAAATTCAGCGCTTTAAAAACATAGTCTGTAGGGGTTCTGATGGGTACTCTAAGTATAATTTTCAGAATTGCCCTTTGTGCTATGAGGACTGGTTTTATAGTGGAATCGCATGAGCTTCCCCATCCGATAAGACCATATTGTAGTTGAGATTGGGCTAAGGCATAATAGATTTTAATTAGCTGTTCTTTATCTAAAATGTTTCTTATTGTTTTGAAAAAATAGGTTAGTTTTTTTAATTTGTTGCTCACATTTTCCACTTGGGAGTTCCGACTTAAGTTTTGATCAATTATTATTCCAAGATATTTTATTGTTTGTATTTCATTCAATTTTGGACAGTTGCAAGGAGTTACTCGGTTCACGTTTATACAGTCTTTATGAATTTTTATGTTTAGGTTTGTATTGAGGTTATCCGTCTGTTTGTTGTGGATTTTGAATTTAATATAATTAGTATTGTAACTGCAATTTTTGAATATAATATAAACATACTCGTATCTGTGTTTAAATTTCCAGTTTTCATAATTGAGATATACCTACGTGATTATATTGTGCTCTTAGGTAGGACGGATGTCATTAATATTTTCATCTCACATAATATCTGCCGAACTAGCTTTGTTTTTTCAATGACAGTATTTTCTGGGTTCCATGCCAACTCAGAATCAAGTCAACTCAACACCTCTTTGGAAAATCATTAAAAGCTATGAAAACAATAATTTTAAAATAGCCGTTAACGCTAACCTAACTTAACCTATTTAACCAATTTTTTCATATTTTTTTATTATCACTCTTTATGAACTTTCGGATGTGGTTCTGAGTTGGTTTCATTCTGAGTTGGCCGGTCACCATTTTCTGTCTGTCAATACGTAGGTAGATACATATGGTGCAAATTAAGATGTTTGTTTTTTCACCATTGATGGTAAATATAAAAATTCATAATACCGGTTTAAAAAAAAACACACACACACCAAGGGCGCCTGACAGTTTATCTCACAAATCTAAATCTGTTTACACCCCTTGACATCCGTAAATACCATTTTTCATTTGTGTTACAACGCTTCTATTTCATTATTCATTCTGTGCCTAATCTAATATAGCAGTTAAACCTAAGTATCTAATCTAATACAGCAGTTCAATCTAAGTATCTAATCTAATATAGCATTTCAATATAATCTTAAATAGCAGTTCAATCCAAGATTAAGTAATACCATAGGTAGTTCAATCTTAGTATCTAATCTAATACAGCAGTTCAATCTAAGTATCTAATCTAACATAGCAGTTCAATCAAAGTATCAATTATAACAGTTCAATCGAAGTATCTATTATAACAGTTCAATCTAAGTATGTAATCTAATATAGTTGTTCAATCTAATTATCTAATCAAATATAGCAGTTCGGCCGAACTATCTAATCTAATATAGAAGTTCTATCTAAGTATGTAATACAACAGTTCAATCTAAATACCTAATCTAATTCAGCAGTTCAACCTAAGTATCTAATATAATATAGTAATTCAATCTTATAAAATATATACCAAAATTTGGCTAAAAAACACAGAAACAGATATTTTTTTCTTATAAGTTTAAATAAAGCCGTTAAGTATATCTATCATTAGACAGCTTTTAGAGAAGATATATAATATTGTTTGCTATTTTTTTGTTTGTTTGTTTTTTTTTTATGTTTTTAAAATGCACTTGTAACATCTATTCTTACAAAACTTACAAATACGATAATAACAGTGCAGACTGTTATTATGTTGTAGTTTTTAAATGCATTTATTCAGTTAATTTTTTAAAATTCATAATTTTTGTATACTTAAAATATTCACTATAACCATAGAAATAAAAATAAAAGTAAAAAAAATCAATATTATACCCACGCACAGGCATTGCCTTTCTGGGATTTTTTTGTTCATACATTTATTATATTAAGCTTTTTTATATACTTTTCATTATTTCATGTATCTATTGTATCAAAAATTTTCAATAAAAAAAATTTAAAAAAATCCAAGTATCTAATCACATACGGCAATTCAGTCGAAGTATCTAATATAGCAGTTCAATATAAGTACCTAATATAACAGTTCAATCTGAGTATCTAATCGAATATAGCAGTTCAACTCAAGTCTTAGTATGTAATATAACCATTTTTAATTGTAACTTTTTACTTTACCGCACTTGAGAGTTATTATATTCTTACTTTGCAAAGCCCGGTAATACTTCTAAAAAAATGGCGCGAAAAAAATTAGCCAAACATTATTATTATTATTTTTACATAAGTTTTAACTTGTCAAGTCTTATCTGTCTGTGTTTTATTTATCAGTCACTGAACTAAGGGTGAGAATTCTCCGTTGGAGGTTACTTATCTTCTTTTTTTTGTTTTGCTTTTAATCTTATCACCATTTCAAATATTTCTGTAAGATACTGCAAACAGGGAGATGTAATGAAATTCTTACCCTTTTATAAAAAAAACGGACTGATTTAAATTGAATAGTTGGTTTGACGTACCAAACACATAACCAAAGGATTTAAAGACCTTAACCAGAAAAAGAAACAAATTCGTAAAGTTTTTGAAGTAAAACTTCTTTACGCACGCTCGACTTGGGGGGTAAGCTGGTGAATGCGTTACGAAAAGTGGTGATTGTTACGAAAAATGTCATGCGAAACGGTGATCGATTGCTAGGCGAACGGCCTTTACGCACGCTTGACTTGTGAAGTGATAAGGATAAGGATAAGGATGGTCACCCCAAGGTTGTAGGTCACCCCAAGGTCGTAGGTCACCCCAATATCGTAGGTCACCCCAAGGTCGTAGGTCACCCCTAGGTCGTAGGTCACCCCAAGGTCTTAGGTCACCCCAAGGTCTTAGGTCACCCCAATGTCGTAGGTCACCCCATGGTCATATTTCATCCCAATGTCATATGTCACCCCTAGGTCATAGGTCACCCCGTTCGCTACGTTTGGTAACTTAGCAGGGATACATGGGTTCATTGGGCGAGGTTTGTCTTGTAGTTTTACTTCAGTCGTGTGGTCTAAAGTAGAGATGAAACGGATATCCGCTAACTATCCGGTATCCGGCCTATCCGGCCTAAATTTAGTATCCCGCCGGATACCGGATAGTAACACAATATCCGGCCGGATACCGGATATTCAAAAACTACGACAATTTCCTATAATAAAATGCAATACATTAATATTTGTGAGGTATTTATATCAATAAAATGGCTTATAATTATGACGGCTTTTATTGAAAGTCGTAAAAGTTACAAAAAGCCTTAAGGCCTTCAAAAAAACTAAAATTTTCTTCTGAGATATTCACTCAAAGGATAAATACATAAATAGTAAACATCTAAACTCAAAACTTACAAAAACCTCGCAGAGTATCCAGTATCCGGCCAAACAACTATCCGTTTCATCTCTAGTCTAAAGCATACTCGTACATACTCGACAACCAATGACTATTGACTATAAATGGAATACGTATAGATTTTTGCAACGGATACGGACTTCACTTGAACTAAGCTTTTATTTTAGCGGGCTTATCGACAAAGCACATCTAGAATCTAGATGGGAATTAAAATATAATGAGAAAACCACATTATCCACAAATGTTCCCTTTTCTTCGAAGTGTGAATACTGTAAAGCACTCAATCCTAATCTAGAGACAAAAATTTTGGCAGATGCTAAAATGTGTAATCTTATCGCCACCAGATAACGACCGAAGTAGCGTTTGTGTGAGAATTTTTTTCATATCTGTAAATTGGTCGGGTTCCGAGTGTTATCATCATCTAGATTTTGTCACATTATATTTACAAAAAAATTTTTAAATCTAGGTCTTAAAGTACGGTTGGTCGGCTTGTAAAATCCTTTTAATTTCATTGTAATTTAGATCGCTGAAATCGCTAAGTGGGTGCGTCTCCTAATGGAAACAACCAACTTAGGATCAGGTTAATTTAGATTAGATAAGTAATATAAAGGAATGTACCTACTCTATTTTAACAACGATATCAAACATTTTTAAAAATAGTAATTTTTTTCTACTTATTTGTTGAAAACCATGTCTTTTCAGGGAATATACAAATATAAAGTTAAAAGGGAATAACCAGACAAAACCGGAAGTATGTCATTTTCAAAAAAAAAATTCAGCCGTGTTAACTCTTTTCCGCAAAACAAGTATTAATTGATTTCGAAAGATTGTTCTTTTATCTGGTAAAGTTATGTTTTAAATAATGAGAAAATATTATTTTTAGCATAATCCGGTTATACCGTAGGTAGTTGACAGATTTGTTAAATTTTCAAACAAAATTTTGTATTATACAAGACACATTTCGAATCATATAATCATGCAGTAAAATAAATCAATAAATTATCTGGGAAAGTCATGTTTCAGAATTTTGATTTTAGTTCAAATAAAATCATTAAAAAAAAGATCCGCGCACGTGTTTTGTGACGAAAATACTTAAGTTTGTCTATTTATTTACGGTCGTACAAACTAATATTTAAGATTTTTTTACATTCATATTTTGCTTAGACATTATTGAAAAATTTTAAATACTTGAATTCAAAAAATAATTACAAAAGTACAATATTTTAAAAATTAACAATTCTCGGCCGCTGGCTGGTTAATGGCCCTTAAATCATTAGTTTTAAGTCAGTTAAGTAATTAGTTATAATTATAAAGCAAGTCAGTTATATTAATTGTATTATGTATTTATTTGTACAGTGCTATTGAGGTGATTATTCACAAAAATGGCGCAATATTAAGCAGCCAAATATTATTATTATTATAAGATTTATTTTAACAACGAAACCGAGTTTTTACCGAACCGAATTATAACTTTTAAAATGTACATGTAACTAAACTATAAGCACCTGTTGACAAGCCAATTCAATTGGCTTAGCAGGACTTGTTTGTTGATATGTTATTAACTATTCTTTCAATAAAAAAATAATAAAAAAAGTAAGTAGGCCAAACGAATGACAGATCAGGAGAAAACTGGACCAATTTACCATTTCACCAGAAAAGGTGCTCTTTACTTATTTGTTGAATTGTTATTTCACAGAATGCACCAAAATTCTCGTAATGGATTTGAAAGGACTTAACGAACCTTAGTTGAGATGGCGCAATAATTTTTATTTACGAGAACCTCCCCATTTTGAACGGATTCTCTTCCGGAAACGCTCATTCGTCTTCCATATAATATACTGAAGAAACGATTGCAGTAGGGCGGAAAGTGCATTACTTACGAGTAAACGACATTTGCGAGTGCAAGCCCAGTATTTAGCAAAGGTGTACTGGAGCGCAGGGGCGGGGCATGGTGATTTAAAACACATCATATTATCAAATATTTCCCTAGAAAATAAAAGTGTCATTATAATTAAAACTTTAGTAAACTGTACAAACATTATTTCGTGCGGTAATTACTACAACTAGGTAACTCCGAAACTAGGCAAGTAAGACATTCCAATTTTGTAAATAAATACCTACACAAAAAGAAATGGTCAGCAATTTTCTCATTTCCAAAATATAAGTAGGTATTACGGTTCCCAGCGTATCAATCTACGATTAAGCTGATTTCAAAGTTACCTACAATTATCCAACGATTTATAGGTTTATTAGGTCATTGCCATCATGAGAATTTCGTGGGAGGGCCTTTTAAAAGAGAAGAAGAAGCTATTATTTCTGAAGTAAAACTTCAGGGGGGTAAGCTGGTGAATGCGGTACGTAAAGTGATGATTATTGTAGTGAACGTATGTCTTGCAGTGTGAAAGAGACATGCGTGTATGAGTGAGACAGCATGCGGAACGTATAAAAGGCGTGAATTTTGTCCATTCGTCCTCTCTTGTTATCAGCTTCCTAAGAAGAACCTTGTACAGTATTCTCGGATTAAATACACATAGTCTACCCACGTCTATTATTGACATTCACCCCATACTGAGATCATCATATCTGAGGAATCTGGATCCATCACTAAGGAGTCCAGAGGTAATGGGAAAACCGGCCACGGTTATTACAATTATTACGATAAATGTCATGCGAACGATAATCGATGCGAACGGTGATCGATTGCTAGGCGAACGGTCGGGCCATTACGCACGCTTGACTTAGGGAGTGATAAGGATAAGGATAGTCACCCCAAGGTCGTAGGTCACCCCAAGGTCGTAGGTCACCCTAAGGTCGTAGGTCGCCCCAATATCGTAGGTCACCCCAAGGTCGTAGGACACTCCAAGTTCGTAGGTCACCCCATGGTCATATTTCATCCCAATGTCATATGTCACCCCTAGGTCACCCCGTTCGCTACGTTTGGTAACTTAGCAGGGATACCTGGGTTGATTGGGCGAGGTTTGTCTTGTAGTTTTTTTTTTGAAAAGCGGTGCTATAAAAAATCTACATTATATTATTATTAAGGTGGAACCTTAGTCTCGTATCTTGCGAATCATGTTGGAGGAGGGAGAAATCAAAAAGTCAGCAAGTCGTCCCACAGAAGATGTATATATTGAGCAAAATAAGGAGAAGGAGGCAAAGGAGGCCATTTCTTGTAAACTTAATGTTAGAAATAAACCTAATTAAAACGAGCTTGAGATAATTTAGAGAAAATATGCCAAATAAAGGTCCACCGAACGCCGGTGTACAGAATCCAAATCATCTCGCGCGAAGAAGTAGAAGGGAGAAGATTCAGGTAACATTAGACAGTGGGCAATAGGCAATTCCCGGCCTGAAGATTGGGGAGTGGGGAGGGAGGGCCATGTGTGTGCACTACCCAGGCACAATGCACACCGAGTAGAATTGCAACAAAACAAATAAGATATAGATCATAAGACGCGCATTCGGGAAGTAGAAAGGTGCGCATTGATGCAGTGAGTTATTGTACCCTTACCCGTGATATATTGGCGTACAACAAAAAATAAATTGCCAATACAATGAGGCAATATTTCATTTCGGGACACCTAGGCAATCCTGGGCGCGCATGCGCTTACCGCCCCGGATTAGGGTACTTGGGTGCAAGGCGGTATTGAAGGGGAAAATAAAGAAAAAAAATACCGGGCGCATTACAAGATTGCAATTTGCAGATTGCATTGAACGCAGAGCATGAAAAAAATGTTTTGAAATAACTTTCTTTCTTCACCGAGTAAATCTCCGGCTTTAGTTCGTGTCTATGAAAAAATCGGCAAATCTGTCGCAACAAAAAATATTTTAATCAGTGAAAGACGACATCATTTTATTTATTTACTTTTATTTAAATATATATACGTATTACAATACAATACATTACAAAATGATGCTTGTCTGTCCAACTCGGAAGGATTCCTGTTTCAGGACAGCCAAATTGCATATTAAGTTCATAATATTCTTAACAAAGGAATGATTTCGTTCAAGATATCACAAGAATGATATTCTGTCAATACAACTTTTGAGAACATTAATAATTGCTAATTTTTAATTAAACGAAGACAATATAAGCGAAACTCAATTGAAAATTTGGAAACAGAATTAATAAAAAAATTAATAATTGCATTGGGAACGAAGGAATGGTTTCTTTATGTCCTTGAAAGAATTGCAAAAATGTGATTTTTTCAAGGTCATTTTCGAGAACCGTAATAATTTGTGTACAGTCAATTCATAGAAACAGATAAAAAAGAGAAGATAGGGGTAAGTTTTCTTAATATTATATTTTAGATTGATAGCTTAATACGTACAATAATTATGAATAATTATAAATAATGATGTGAATATGTTATGTAAACATCTTATTGCATACAATTTTCTCACTCATTAATCAACTACATACATCTGAAACATAATTTTCTGAAGTTGATTTATGTTTTGGTGGTTACAAATTGTTGGTTATAAATTTATTGATGTTCAACATATTTATGTACCATAATAATACGTTCAGGTTACATTATTAAATTTGTATAATTAAGGTCAATATTTTATTTGCACGTATTCATCATGTTAAACAGAAAAGTTAAAAATGATGCATATTATTATTATTACTAGGTTTTATGTGAACAATAAATTTAAAATCGAAAAAGAGTTCTTCTAAGTAGGTAGGTACTTAAATAACTGCCAACTTAAAACAATTTTTAAATATCATATTAAGAATTATACAACAAGTCCAAAGAAACGTCGCTATCTCAATGGCGATTCTTTTTCCAAACTTTCTTCAGGCAGGTAGGTACCATAATATTGAAAAAATGCGAATAAGAAAGTACAAATAAACACAACGATTTCACATTTAAAAAAATAATATTTACTGAACCATTAAAACGACGGATGTCTTGAACCGGAAGCGGAACGTACAAACAAATTTAAAGATAGACGAAATGCAAATCGGTCGAGTTAAAACAGGTCTTCGACAATTATTTATTATTAGTGTGCAACTATTGGCCTACATTTTATGTAGGTAGAAGTCGCATTGCATTGATAATATCATCCTGCATAATTTTTTGCTCTGAAAACCTACCCAAAGCGTTGGGAATTATGTATGAGAGTCCCTTATACCCCCCAATAAAAACTGTTACGAGCAAGATGAATTTGATTGTAATTTATTTACTATTTCCCCTCTCTGTTATGAAACTAATGCGTTACAATTTCGATCGGCCGTTATTGTATTTGTAACCCAAAGAAATCGTTAGGAAAATTCGATAAACCTTTGTCCCATAGTTACACGCGATTATAGATGTGATAGGCTGAGTTACAGATCCTTCCCTTATTCCAATTCATCTTATTTTCTACTTCCCCGTTTTACCCCCAAAAGGCAGTAAACCGTTGGTATCGGAGACATCCGATATGAAATATTTTATGCGATTTATCTGCATTACAAAAAATGATCTGCTTTTAAACGTTACTTAAAATGTTGCTTTAGATATTACTCACTAGAATTAAACAACCAGATTACTTCCCAACCATCTTCTTCCCTTTCTCCTTCCCTTCCCCCAATTCAATCCAATACCCCAATTCTATTGTAACTCCTCATTTAAATTATTGTTCTAGTGTTCTATTCTTATGTAACGAGACCCAAACTAATAAACTACAGGTTATACAAAATAGGGGAATGAGGATGATTCTGAAATGTAATATCTTTACTAGAGTTAAAACTATGTTAGAAAACTTAAATATAATGACAACTAAACAACATATAATATATAATACGTTAACAATGATGTACAAGCTTAAAAATAACATGCTCCCTAAATATCTGCAAACTAATAATATGTACCATGAAAATATTCACAATTATCCTACGAGGAGTTGCCGAGACTTCAGGCTTCCCAAAACTAAACTGACGTGTACACAGAACAGCGTGTTTTATAAAGGTCAAAAACTTTATAATAACCTACCAAATTCCATAAAGGAAGCCTCAAGTCTTGACACTTTTCGTAAAACATGTGCTACATACATTAAGAAAAATTTATGAATTGTATTTATTTGTATTAACTGTATGTCTTAAACCCTATTGTTTGTATTTCTAACTGGAGTAACTGTATTTCTTTTTAAAACTGTATTCTTTTCGTTATAATTTTATGACTATATTTATTTTATTATGTATTTTATATGTTTTTTTTTAATACTAGATGCATGAAAAAATTTGCTTACATCTAAATAAAGTTACAAAAACAAAACAAACAATTCTTTCAGCCACATAACATTCAGCTAATAGGTGTGTCATAGTTTCTCTAGATCCAGCAGTAAGAACTCTCGTGAGGTATCACATTCTATGCACAGAATGGTACAGTTATTAAAAACGACTTTCACTCGAGTTGGCAGGTCTACACGTGAAAGAAATACTGACGATAATATAAAGATGTACATAAGTTGAATTCAACCACATATTAACTTAGTAGGTAGAAATTTAATAACTTTAAATAAGTTGATATTTAACTCATACCCTTAAATTAAATATACCTATGAGAGAGTTTCATTCTTATATACAGGGTGTCCGGGGGCAAAGTGCATTAACTTCGGGAGGTGATTCTACATGATAGTACAAGTAAAAAAGATAAATAACTTTTTTCGAAATTCCAACTTTTAGGGGTAGTTTTGAGGTTAAAAGATAAAATTAGTCCGGCGTGTGCGGCCGGATTTATTATTTTCCGCTGTTACGATACGGGCCAGTCACAATCGAGTCGGGCGCCCGGCAGACTTTCAGCAAGTAAGATCGTACCTCCCACTAAGGATTTTTAGTAGGTACGTCTTTTTGTATGGGAAAAAAATGTTGGAATTTCGGAAAAAGTTGTTAATCTTTTTTACTCCTACCATCATGTAGAATCACCTCCCGAAGATAATACACTTTACCCCCGGACACCCTGTATATAAAGGGAGCGGACTGGCAAGGGTGCGGTGTGGATTTGATGAGTGCAAATTAACAGATGGCGTTGGTTATAAAGGTTGGGTGATGGCGTCGTCAGTAAATGGCGTTATGTTTCGTTAGCCACAGCAAACGTGTGGCCGGGTCTGCTAGTTAATCATAATAATAATATTTGGATGATTTGTATAGCGCCGTTTTGTGAAAAATTACCTCAAGGGCGCTATACAAACTTATAATACATTTCTACAATCTTACTTCTAACTACAAACTAGACAAACCATTACAACAAATTATGGTTAAAAATTGCATCCACCAGTTCATGGATCACCGATACGAAACTATATGTACAAGGATTTGATCAATGAACGCGATGCTGCGTAAAGGCAGAAAATATACAGGACCATAATTACTTGGGAGGTCACTTGAGATTAACACTTTACAAATCAATCTGTCTCTTACCGAGGGACGTATCACATTTAGGAAGATAAATATTCTGATCAAATCCTTTACTATTGCACCGCCCACCATAAAATTTTGCTTTGCTTTCCAAAATGCGCTCATTAAAGAACGTATTATGTACTATTATTAAAATAATTCCAAATTACGTCCTTAGCGCGCGAACTGTATCTAAATTTCTCTAAACAAATAATAAACCTTTTAAGTATAGTCCTATATATTTTCTGCCTGTACAGAGTATAAATAAAACTATATACGTAAATTTTTAAGCAGCATCGCGTTAATTGGTCAAATCATTGTGCATATAGTTTCGTATCAGTGATCGATGAACCGGTGGATGCAATTTTTAACCGTAAGTTGTTACAATGGTATGTCTAGTTTGTAGGTAGAAGTAAGATTGTAGAAATACATAATAAGTTTGTACAGCGTCCTTGGGGTGATTTTTTCACAAAACATTGCTATACAAATCATCCAAATATTTTTATTATAAAAATCATTAGACTCATTTATATAAATTAAAAACACAAATAATTGTTGAAAAATTTTCATAAATTTAAAAAAAAATACATATTCCAACGCATCAAGTAAAAAAATAAACTGAATTAACTACAAATAGTTTCGCGAAACATCTTCAGACAGTTGATCCTATACAAAATGTGCACGTGCATGTATTTTTACCAGGTGAGCGACTTTAATTTAAAATTACGGTTTTGATTTCACCCCAAGAGAAACTTCCACCATTGAACAAGCTGTTAGTAACAGCGGTTTGTTGAACAACTAAAACTGAATTATCTCACTTTGCCCGCAGAGAAGATGCTGTGAAACTAAATTGAACGGCAAAAACGAACTTCAGCTCTAAAATTGAATTTGAATTGAAGTGCCCTCGAGTTTTATCCCTCCTTGCACTAAACAGTTTCGCGAATATAAATTCATAAAGCGCGAGCTTTTTCAACACAATAAAAACTTTATTACCATCCCACTTACATAAACATGCATTATATTTGTACCTTTTCAAATGAGATAACAATAAATAAATTGAGAAGGGTTTACTAACGAGAATTTAAAGGAACAAGATGCAATATAATATTATTATCTTTTCAAATCCCGGAGATAATTTTGTTTTTTTAGTGAATTTTTTTTAACTATACCTAAAGTAAAATCTTAATCGCAAATTTAAAAACGGCAAAAAAAAACAACCAATCATTTTGAATAGAATTTTCAAAGGAATTACAAATATACATATTTCCACAAAAAAATAAACTTAATTTGATTTCGAAAGATTGTTATTTTATTTATCTAGTAAAGTTATGTATTAAATTTTGAAATAATAAATCGATTTTTATTATAATATGGTTAAACCAATGGTCTGTGGCAGATTTGTTAAAATAAAAAAATAAAAGTTTTATTATACAACACACATTTCAAAACATAATCGTACAGTAAAATGAACTAATAAATTATGCAGGAAAGCTAATTTTCAGAATTTTAATTTTGCTTCAAATACATTTTTTTTTAAAACCGCGCACGTTTTTTATGACGAAAATACTTCAGTTTGTCCGTTTAATCACGGTCATAAAAACGAATATATTCCGTATATTTTTTACACACTTATTTTTGCGTTATTAATAAAAAATTATAAATACTTATAAACAATAAGATTCAGCGGCGTTCTTCAATATACTATCATTAATATATCTCTGAACTATGCATTCCGGAAAATATTGGTTTAAGGCAGTCAACTCTTAGATCAGCGACATCTTCTGCAATTGGAAGGTTGAAAGAACCTAAGCGAAATCCGAACACTAAGTTTGGTGATCGTGCATTCGCAATATCCGGCCCCGAAGCTTGGAATAAACTTCCTATGGAATTGAGATGCATAACCAACTCAGCGGAATTTAGATCCAAACTGAAAACTCACTTTTTCCGATACTCCTTTCCATAAATTCATCATTCTATTTAAACTTTGCAATTTTTAATAGTTTTTTTCCTCTTTTCTCTTTGTTTATAGTTAACTCAATCTGTTTAATGTAATCTGTTAATTGTGATACCTCAATCTGTTTACTGGTGAGCGATGAATCACCTTAATGCAGTAAAGATCGACTATGTATTACATTTATTCATTTATTTAAAATATCTATACCTTCCCGTAAATGCAGTTAACCTTCATTATACTTTTTGCACCCGTATTCTCGAATTGTAATATTATGTAAAACCTTCCGACTTCTTCTGGCGCTAATCTTAATTGTAAATATGTGTGTTAATAAGTCACCAGTTTTAGGTTAGAATCTATATGTCTTAGTCATAAGTCACTAGCTATAAGTCTTAGATGTAAGTCACTAGTTATAATTGGAAATCTTAGTTGTAAGCCAGTAATATAAGTAGCTATAAGTCTTACATGTAAGTCAATAGTTGTAATTGTAAATCTTAGTTTTAAGCCAGTAATGTTATTTTTTTATATATTATTTGTACAGCGCCCTTGAGGTGATTTTCCACGAAAACGGCGCTATATAAATTATCCAATTATTATTATTATTAGAAGTTCGATGAAGCTCGGCCGATTTACTCTTCCTACAAAAAATAGTCAAATCCGTCGTAGATTGCACAGAACTCTTACAACGAATACAGATACGAGTTCCTAACAGACGAACCAGATCAGACATGATTCTTAGCCTCCCTCGGTGCAACACTAATTCTAAACAGAACTCTTTCGTCTATCGTGCATCCAACACTTTCAACCCACACTATACACAATTTGACATTTTTAACTCTGCACCACATTCCTTAAAATCACACAGACGCTCTCTCGATACTTTACAAAAACAATAACCACAGATACCCTTTAATAGAACCACCACCCTATGAACTTCCTTTTTTTTCTCTTTTAATTTTATGTTGCGCATATTTTTATTACTATACCTCAACGTAACCGACCCCCCCCCCCCCAACATACCCCCTTCCTATTCCCACCTAGATAACTTGTTTCTTGAAATGTAATTTTTCATTAGTATCTTTGGAATCACTACATTTGTATACAATACCTATGTGGAAATTTGTAAATGGTTCAATTATTGCTACTCAATTACTAGTGTGCTCAGTTATTAATGTAAACTGTTGGTCTCCCAAATAAAATAAAATAAAATAAAATAAAAATATAATTACAAAATTACATCATTTTAATATTTTTTTCATCATGCGTTTGAGTATTTTTATTGCTAACTTGAGCGTGGGTATACATTAAACCAATTTTTTAATGAAATAATATCAATATTGAGTTATTAAAAATGCTGGTACGGAGAATAATCAATTTTTCTCGTCGGAACCGCCCTGTAATTTGAATTTTTAGCGGCTGGTTAATGAGCCTTAAATCATATTGATCAAATCTCCAATGAATTCAAAACTTACATTAATCAATTGAATATGAACAACAAATTAAAGGTACAAAGAATGTCTACAGATTTAAATACGTGTTTAGTCATACCAAACAAATCTCACAAAAATCCTTAGATGTGGCTAATAGTTGATAAATGTGTAAATCCACATGGCTAAACATAGCAATTACCCTTTAAACTACATCCAAAAACATAATTATACACTTTATTTGTGAAATACAGGTGAAATACTATTTGGAAATCGAGACCGGTACTTCCGCAGGAAGAACGGAGGCCTAATAATACAAAAATACGGTTAGCACATTACGGAACCTATAATTTTGGTAAAGAACATTATTCTCATAGTTCACAAAAGGACTAGGTTATTGCAAAAGTGGTCTCCGGCAATAACTACTGGTTCAACAATGGTGACCTGAAAACCGACATTTTTGTATGTACAATGCATCTAATGTAGGGGCAATGTTAACCCGTGCTATATTTTGTGGATTGGATAATTGGACTTCCGGATTATTGGAATATACAAATTCATTGATAATTCGCAGTATCCAGTAAGTTATGAAGGCACTTAGATTATTAAAACATCATCTAATAATGTGAAATTAATTGAAAATAGGAAGGAAACCACACTACAGATTATGCGTTTATTACGCAATTAGGGTCCGATAGTAAGCGATAAAAAGAAGAATAAGGGGAGATAAGTAAATACGAAGGTTAGAGGGAGTACGCTAAAATTAAAAACGATAATAATTAAGAGAAAACTGTGAAAATATTTAATAAACACAACTCGTTTAAAATAGAGAAAAAATCTCGTGGGAAACGTCTTAATTCTCTTTAACAGCTGCTAAAGAAACACTCTGAATTTATTCATTCGTATAACTTGTAAAATAATACGAAAAAACGTGTTTATAATATATGTCGCAAATGTGAATAGTAGAAGTCGGGGACGTCCGACAAACACATGGCACGACCAAGTGAATCAGATACTTAAGTCGGGTCATGTCAAGAGTCAGAATAATATTATCTTAAAAAATAACACATATTTTTTAAGAACCTTAAAAACTTAAATTGTTCAAGAGAAATATGTTATAAAACTATATAACATATTTCTCTTGAATGATCTACTACTGATCTCCTGATTCTATTCTCCTGATCAGTAGATCGCTCATTCGGCCGGTACTGACCTACGCTATTCCCGTGTGGAGTAGCATTTCCTACGCTGACCACACAAAACTACAGACCTTACAAAATCTCTGCATTAAAATCACATACAACACAAGACTCAGAACAAACTTGAAAAAAACTACATGCAAGAGAAGAAATACCGACCTTATTCTAACACACACACAGACTGACCGACCAATTTTACAAGTCACTTCAACATAGTAAAAATAAACTCATCAAAGAAATCGGTCAATACAATGCACCTAGTGATCTTCCTTTCAGATACAAACACAGACTACCCAAACATAATATCCTGATGGACCTTAATCACATTTGGCACAACCCCGAATCAGACGCGGAAGACTGAACGAGCAATAGGTATTCCTAACCACCAGACCCCTCCTCACAACTTATGTTTATTCTTAGTTTTTCTTTATGTTTTTCTTGTCTTGTCTAACAACTAAAAAAAAAAAAAAAAAAATTATAAGCGAAAACATGTTTTTAGGCTTTAACTGTTTTATTTTAGCACTCTTTTTTATGTATCTTTGTAAAGCTGTTTGTTATTATTTATTTATTATTATAGCTGTTTGTTATTGTTTGTTTGTTATTATTATTATTATTATTATTAGATAGTATATATCTATTTATTTATTTATATAATATAGCCTCCCTAAAACTGGGCGTACTGTACAGGGCCCGCAGATACTTTAATAGTACACAACTGCTAACCCTGTACAAATCGCAAGTGCGCCCCACGGTTGAATTTGGCAGCCACCTCTGGTCTGGAGCTCCAAAATACCTGAAAAATACCCTCGACTCTGTGCAGAAACGAGCGGTCCGTTTGATAGATTCTCCCATCTTAACAGACGGATTGCAATCTTTAGAGCACAGGCGTCGGGTGGGAATGCTATCCTTGTTCTACCGGTATTACAATGGAAGATGCTCCGAGGAACTAGCATCATTGATCCCTTCGGCACCGGTGCATAGTCGGGAAACACGCCAAACGCGTGCCCAACATTTGTACACAGTTGACATTTGTCACATGAGAACGGGTCGTTTCTTCGACTCGTTCTTGTGTTCAACAGCTCGGCTGTGGAATGATTTGCCGACCTCTGTGTTTCCTCCTTCCTACAACATGGGTCTCTTCAAGACCAATGTTCATTCCTTCCTCTCCTCAAAAAGACCCTCCACACAGCATCCCAGATGACATAGGCCCTGAGGGAAATTATTTTCCTCAGGGCCTCCTGTGTGGAGTTAATGTAAAAAAAAATATATATGTATATATAATAATATTTATTTTATTTATGTTTATGTAAGTTTATCCTAAAAATTCCCATAAAGAATGTATCTCACATAAAAACAGACACCCACACCCCTCGCCACACAATGCAGGATTTCATTTACTGAAATCACTGAAGGCCGCATAGTTTCATGATGACTGGCGGCCGGCTCTTCCCGGATGTGAGGTTTTTCATGGTTCCCTCATTCCCGAAGGAAAATGTGGAAGAGCTCCAAATAAAAGGACATGACCGACTCCTTCCCACTCCCAACATAACACAAACAAACACGTATGTATATATTTTTCCACTGGTCTTGAACTCAGTTGCTTTGTGGAGCTAAGCGAAACATGCAATTTTAGTAGGGTTTTTTACATAACAATTTTTCCCTACCGACAAAACACATGACCTCTAAGTCTATAACAGCCAGGTACTATTTTTAAATACCCACATGAGGTAAAAATTGCAAGGCGCACATGACGCCGTTCTATTTGTATAAGGAACATTAACTTTAAATTCAGTAAATTTAAATGATTCATCTCTTCAAGAAATATAAGAATCTAGTAAATGAAAAAAAAATGTGTTTTTGGTTCGAAAATTTGATAGGTTACAAATATTTTAGATGCTTTAATTAAATACTGCGAGTTGAACGCATATTGGCCTTTGAAATAATCGAGCGTGTAATAATAGGTAAGTATTTTTATAAGCCCAGAAAAAATAAAGTTTCAGACCTATGAAAACTGCTTTAAGTTTAAAGTCTCCAACTTATGAATCCCCTTTTGAAGGTTTTATTCTATAAAGTGGTAAATTTAGTGCTTTAGAAAATGTAAAATATTTCAATATTTGTGCCTGAACTTCGAAAAAGAAAATAAAACACGTTTTTGGCGATTTTTTTTTGCATAAATCAAAACAGGCGGCTGGTGTAAAACGCGGTAAATTTAACTTTATAGCCATGTACATAAGGAGGGTTTCCAAATATTACTAATGTGATCTTATCTTATTCAACATTCTCCCAGAAAACATCAAACTGAGTCAAACACAGAGAGAGTTTAAAAAATATGTTAAAATATGGATACATTCTAATGATCGAGCCTATACTGGTGCCCTCACCCAAACGCCCAGTCATTGACAGTTGTTATTGTAGTAATAACCTTGCAGTTTATGAATTGTGTAGGTATATGCAAACAATAATGTTAACTAAAATAAAGTTTTTGCTGTATGGAAACCTACTTTACACATTTATAAAAAAACCATAGATAAAATTGCGAGAAACAATTAACAAAATTTCTGCCTCAATACAGGTTCACCTAGTGAGGCAGGCAATGCACAACTAAAAATACTGTATAACTATACTACTCCTGTGTAACCTTTCTTACATTACTTTCTGTTTGTTAATTTTTCTGTACTGATTGATGTAATCTATTTGTAAACTACATTGAGTATGTAATTTTTTTATTTTTTTTAGTTATATTGTTGTTATTTCATTGAATAAAGATTATTATTATTATTATTATTATTATTATATCAACCCAAGGACGCTGTATAAACCTATAAACCGTCTAAAAACTGCAGTCAAATTGGATGTGGTTCTGCAAACTGGGTCCAACCCACACAAAGTCCAAAAATAAGTTAACCGTACTACTGCGAAGAGAAAATTTTTCTCCAAATTTTAAAAGTTACATTCTGGCTATATTGATACTTACATACATTAGTACATACTTATTATACTTGTGTGAAATGTTACGTTAATGTTATGCGCTGCTGGATTTTTATAATTTATAAATAAGGTTTAAGAAGTATTATTATAGTATTTTAGAAAATCTCACAATCTTCTGCTGTGTAACAAACGTAAGGACAAATTAGTTAGTGATTTTTAAACTTTTCCATAATCCGTGTCCACGTAATCACAGGAGAACAAATTTTCCCAGCCCACATAGGTCTCATATAAATCGTTTTATCTCACTTAATGTCATGGTGAGAACATAGGAAAAACGTAAGGTGAACCATTTTTGAAACTTTTTTTATGTTTGTGTTAAAAACTTTATTTCTAATACTTATTTTTGAAAGCATATTCCTCCAAAAATTTAAAAAACGTTTTTAGTTTTCGGATACATTCAGATATATTCCATTAATTTAGATTTTATTGCAAAGCGGAAATTTTCTGACCTTCTGACAGAAGACGCCCGAAACCTGAAGGGATATTCCCTTGAGTAGTTTTTTCGTAAAAAGACGCTATCAAAATTCTAATATCAATACAATTATCTGTGTATCAGGTAAACCTTAAACGATATATTTGGTAATTATATCTACTCTTTCACGATCATCTGGTTTTTTGGCGATAGACAATCAAATCTTGAACCGATCTTCAAGATTTGATTTTAAATGTACCTACTGCCTCTATTTACGGCGGATTTTTGATAAAATGTTGATATCCTTTTTATCACGGATTTCGGATAGTTTTTGGATTTGAATGCAAAAAAAAACATGTTTCTACAATTTATCGTTTATAACTTTTTTCACGCTACAAACTCGACTTTTCATATTCTTTTTCTTAATCTACGCAAATAGCATTCAATTTTAAAAAAAGCTAATAAAGAAAAATGAGTAGGTATTCATCTATAACTATTTATGGGATTTATTTTAATTAACAGTACGACAAAAATTAATCACCAAAAATTTCCGAAATTTCTAACATTTTTTAAAAATTATTCATTTTTTGAGGAGATTACGAAAAAATACGGTAGGGTTCAAAATAGAAATATTGATATTTTCAAATATTCATAATTTTTCATTAATCCGTCGTCAAAACGAACAATTCGAAAAAAATAATCTAAAAAATTGATTTTTCAATTTCTACCGAGCCTTATTAGCATGCAACTCATTTTCTATTGTTGTCAGACACTTACTTTATCACCTAATATATAAAGTTGATACGATGTATGAATGTGAGTGAGGCAAAGAGTGTGTGCCAAGACCGAGTTGTTTGGCGGTCCGTCCTCTGTGCCTAACCCTGCGGGGAAACGGCGTGATGGTTAGTTATTTAGTTAGTACCTATATAAAGTTGATTGTTTGTGACTTCATGGCGGGCGGCGGCTTGGATTTTATTTATGTACTAATCTATAGTTTTTTTTTCGAGGTTGATGAAAACTTTTGCTCGGAAATAAGGTCTTTAATGATAATGAAAAGACAAACATTGTGTTCAACAGAAGTCAGTATCAGTAGCGTGTTAAAAAGAATAGTTAAATATATTCCGGCAGACACGAGAAATACAAAACAGCGTAGTCAAAGTCAATTTAGCTAACAAGGGCGCAGCAGACAGACTGTGGCAATAAAGACGTAGAAATGCTTTATTAAAGCAATAATCACCACATTATGGGGGTGGGCGTCTAGCGCATGGCGCATGGCGCATAGGGGAGCCAACGTTCTACCAACATTTCTACATATCTCCCTGACGAACAAATTGCTATATTAGTGATCGAAATACTACACATTTATGTTGTTGATTATAGCTATGAAACCTCGCACTGGAGAGGTGATAATGGTTTGGCAGAGCTTTTAAAGTGGAAGATTTTAAATGAATACAACAGTTATATTATAAGTATATATTGAGTACAATTGGATGTCTATGTTGTGGCTGATAGTGAAGAAATTATCTTTAATGGTTATTGCAATTAGTAGTTAGTAATTTGTCGCCCGGGAACAATTTATAAGATAACACCTCTGCCATAGGTCACCACGGGTTTACAAAGTTTGGTGACAAATCAGAGGTGCCCGGGTTCACGGGTTGTGTTTGGCCGGGTCTTGGCAGCGGATGCGTCTGCCCACGAACGGGAGAGATTGGTTGAGGGAGTCCCTTTGACCTTTCCGGTGAAACTCTCTCGGAACATTGCCTTCATGCGTCCATTACTCCCGGACACACTAATTCCCAGTTTCCTACCCACTCCTCTTAACCTTTTCCTTCCCAGAACTTCCCCTCCTTCCTTTACTAAAAATACCCTCCACACAGCATTCCAAAAGATGGCATTGGCCCTGAGGGGAATTATTTTCCCCAGGGCCAGCCATTATCTGGAGCTAATGTATAAAAAAGACGATTATCGGTATTTATGATTTTATGTCCTCAACAAATTAAATCTTATCTAAAAAGCGAAAGTTATTTTCTGCACAAGCTCTGGCGTCGTGCAACTTGGATAATAATATGGTTCGTAAGTCTGTAATTTTCAGCTCAACACTTTTCAACTCTTATCATCATTTACAAAAAAATCAATAAATATCGCTGTGGATATTTGCAAATAAAATATCACAACCAATATAAATAAATAAAAATCTTTAAAGGAAACGAATATATTATATCACCGTATTAAAGTAACGTTAACGTACGTTATTTATTTCCAGTTTATTCAATAAATTATTCGTAAATATGCATACTTAAGACAAAAGACACGTTCCAACAGCGATGACGATCGTTTGATTGATGGGCTGGGAAGAAAATGCGATGAATTTCAATATGTGGCAATTAAGGCTTTCGAAATTTAATTTTAATTTGAGCGGGACCCGTCTCAGTACGGATCTCGCATACAAATTGCAGATTAAGTTAACAGGCTCAACATAAGAGAGGTGCGGTAGGCCGGGACAAGTAGAACTAAAACAGAGAGCAGATCTACAGAATCCCAAATACCTACCAAACCGAGGGTTGCCGCATTGCCGCATGGCAACTGAACGCAGAATCTTGCCTTTTCCCGAAATTAAATCTGAATCAAATTTGTTGTTTGTGGATAACGGAGCGGTGTCCAAGTTGTATCGGATTTTTAATATACGTATGTATATTAAAAAATATTAAATTATTAATATATTAAATTTTTCTCGGAAGATTTTTCAATGTGGATGAGTGTTTCAGGCTGATAATTATTGCTTATAATAATTGATACCCTTTGTGCTATGCATAAAAATCTTGTATTAAACGTTAGTTTAACAATTAAAAATAATAATATACGTATGTATTTTCAAGCGACAATATTTATTTTATGTGGGGTAGATTAATGCTATCGGTTAAAGGCTTTATTGAAGTCAAAAAATTTTGCACCGTTGTGATTTGAAACTTGATGAAACTAAAAATAGCGACACTAAAAAGAGACAAACCATACATCTATAGGATTTAGCCTGCGAAAGAATGAGATAGTATAATCGATCTCCTCTTTGTGCTTCTTAGCCTATCGGTGTCCTCTTAGTGGGGTGCGTAGCCTTCACACTCTTGTCTACTTTAGTTTTTTCACTTCTACCGCGTGTGAACTGAACACTCTGATTTTTACAAAATTATGAAGTAACACATTAGTAGTATGGAGTCAGAATTTGTTTCATATACCTCTCAATTATTTTTATGCGTCATTGTGTTGCTGATGTTAGAATCATTCAAAATAAAATAACAATCGAAAAAAATATAATTAGTTATTGAATTATAATAATTTAAGTAAAATTTATTATTAAGAACTAAACCAAAGATAATATGAATGGTCAAGGGATAAGGCTTTTGATTAGCAATCCGAAGGTCGCGGGATTGAATCCCGGCTTGCGCAAATAAGCTTTATTTAATTAATTTGTGTTATTTCACAAATAAGTAATTAAAAATAATATAATGTATATTTGCGTCACGTTCCAGAGTGGAAGATACTCGCTGTATCGCCCTGGTGTAAGACCACCATTCAGAATTTAAACTTTGCTTGAAATGGCTTTAGCCGTATTTTGTGACCAGATCTGAATAGCCAGGTGCTTCCCAACCTTCCTCTCCCCCATCTCCTTCCCCTCCCCTTTACCGTCAGCCTCACGACATACCCTAATTTGGGGATGCTATAGTCTCACCGGCTCCAGACGGGAGCAGTTGGGACTCTTGTGAGGTATTAACATAAATATATATACAGATAAGTCAACTCTCTGTGGCCGAGTAAAATAGCATGAGAAATATTTTATTCGACGGAAAATTTTTGTCACCAGTAAAAATAATATAGTTAAAAAAATTCAAACTGTTTGTGAGTTACCTACCATTTGTTTGTCTTAAATTATTTTTGTGCACTCCTACCGCCTCCCTAGTGCCTCCTATCCCATACTCCCTGCCTCCTGTCTCCGACCTCATGCCCTCTGCCTCCTATTGACGAGCTATTTGAAGTTTGTATCTTGGCTGCCTTAGCAGATAGAAACTTAGAGGATACTTTCACATGAACAAGTAACAAAAAATAGAGAACTTTGCAAATTTACAGAATACAAATTTCATACTTAATCATACTTACATACTTACAAAAGCACACACTTAACGCACTCCTTATAAAACATACTTGATATTCGAAATTTGCAGAAGTGTGCAAGTCATAACAACTCATTTAACAAAAGTAATCAACGGAGTCCTTCTCAATTTGCTTAGTTTCAACGAGCTCTGAAGGGTCCACTCCAAGAGTCTGACTTTACTGGTTGGTACCTAGTACCTACCCAACAGTTAGCATATTCACTATGGCTAGGCTACGGGTAGCTACCCCTCCCTACCAAGCAGTGAAGGGTAGAAGTTCGTGTTCCGGTCTGCATTTTAGGATGAAATGACCCTTGTATGATATGCGGGTTGCAGACACACGCCGCCCTTATGCTATGGTGGGTCGGCAGGGAGATAAAATCAAATAGGACATTAAAATTAACAAACTGACTAAACGCGAAAGGCATTTACACAGCTAATAAATAATAATGAAATACGTGTCCCTCGCATAGAATCTGATAAAAAGTGTTTTAAATTTATGACGTCAAAAAACCAACTTAATAGAAACATCCATGGTGGTTGTGAAAACTTACCACGTAGGTAGGACACGAATGACAACGAAATAAAGTGATTAAATTGTTAACTCAAACATCGTAGTAATACGAGTAGTAGTAACTTTATAATATTTCTATTTTTGAAACTGACAATTCATGGTGGAATTTATTAAATAACTAGCTGGTACCCGGCATGCGTTGCTATGCCATTTAATAACGAAATTGTTTCTCCCTGCGCGTCCTTTCCCATTCGTCCCGTTCACGTTCCTCCTCCCCTTCCTCTCCCGCGTCCCCTTCCCCTCTCGCGTTCCCACTCCTCCTCCACCTTCCCTCTCCTCACACTACTCCCCTCCTTCCCTGTCCCGTGAACCCCCCTCCTGAGTTCCCCTCCCCCCTCCCATAATCACTTCCTCCCCCCCCGCGGATCCCCCTCCCGAGTTCCCCTCCGCCCTCCCGGGTTCCCCTCCCCCCTCCCCCCCTCCTGCATTCCGTACATTCATTCCCGATACATTCAGTTTTCAAAGAGCTCGTGTGCCACTTATTGCAATTGTTCATACAAATTTCATGATGCCAGAGCTCGTGTCCTTTCGCATTCGTCCCGTTCCCCTTCCGCCTCCCCTTCCTCTCCCGTGTCCCCTTCCCCTCTCGCGTTCCCACTCCGCCTTTTCCGCCTTCCCTCTCCTCACTCCCCTCGCCCGCTTCCCCTATCCCTTAAACCCCCCTCCCGTGCTCCTCTCCCCCCTCCCGAGTTCCCCTCCCCCCTCCCGGGTTACCCTCCCCACCCCTCCTGCGGACCCCTTTCCCGAGTTCCCCTCCCCTCCCATCCCTCATCCTTCACCCCTCTCCCATCCGCCACCCCCTCCCGCATTCCATACATTCAGTCCCGGTACATTCAGTTTTTAAACAGTTCGCGTGGCACCAATTGCAATTTTATATACAAATTTCATAATGCCAGAGCTCACCGTATATACAGAAACCTTTGCGGGCATGCTCACAACAATTCACCAAAATTTCATCTCAATCGGATGAACGGTTAGCAATTCACAGGAAAATACGTAGAACAGTTAATATGAGAAAATTAAATTGTTGTTTTTACTATCTTCCTCGCAATTTTTCCATATTTTCTCACCTTTTAAACCTTCCCTGGACTACGACAAACATTTCAAAACCAAAATCAGCTAAATCGACTCAGCCGTTCTCGAGTTTTAGCGAGACAAACGAACAGCAATTGATTTTTATATATATAGAAGATATTATAAAACAAACATGAAACTCATTTCAACTTTAATTTATTTGACCGTAACCATTGATATATATACAACCGTAACCGTTTTCAGCTTGTTAAAGCCATCTTCAGACTGATACAAATTATTCTTAATTTACAGTTTACATACGTAACATTTTGAGGAGGGGGAGAGGGGTAGTTTACGTGGGTTTTACTCAATTACGAGTATATCGGTTTTCTTACATTTGTAACTAAGAAGTTTTTGACTGTCGAATTTCTAATTATTTAGGTTATTCCCAGTAGGCTTAATTACCTCGGGTTTGTAGCTTACTTCGATATATTGTTTGGGGAATACTTTACAAGCCGGTTACGGTCCAATAAAATAAAGAGGAAATGAGTTTCATATTTGTTTTATTACGTATATTAAATTAACTTTATAAATCGTGTATGTTCTTGTACAAATGAATATCACTTATCACAGATGTTATTGACCAAAATAAAATAATAATATGCATTGCTTGGCAACATTCAAATTTGGGACAAGAATAACTGAAGGTTAGCATGGTGGTATAATAGATTTGTGTATTAAAAACAATTGTAGATTGTATGATAATAATCTATGACGAGATCCTTGGCTCACTTTGTTCCCGACTGGTCAGTCTTGGCACTAACTAAAAATACATCCATTCAGAACAGCCAAGTTGCTTGAAGTTGCATTAGCTACGTTTACTAGTTAGGTTTATTCTTTTAAGGTTTTTCTCCCACCCACTTTACTTTCCCATTTTACTCACAATATTCCAGAGAATTTAACCCCTCAGGTTTCAACCGTGTATTGTCAGAGGGTGAAAATATTTCCTCTTTGCAAATAAAACCTAATAAATGGAATATTTCCGAATGAATCCGAAAACTAAAAACTTTTTGGAAATACGATAAAATACGCTTTCAATTTTTAAAATTCAAAATAATGATACCTAAAATTTTTGAAATATAAAAATTTGGCATGCGAACAAAAAAAAGTTTTAAACATGTCTCACTTTACGTTTTTTCTAACTAAAATTACTGATAACGAAAAAAAAACATACATAATTTATTAGGCAAAGTATTACAAAGTTTATCGTCAACTCACTTTTTTGTCGTTTCATGTAAAAATAATTAATAAAAAATTCTCAAAGTTTAATTTTTGTTTTTAAATTGCGGTCGGAAACTTTGAATTCATAAAGGTGTACATTTTATTTAGATTTGAATATAAAGCGTGGTATTTTCTCTTTCTAATATCGTTTAGATCATATTTATAACCATGATAGTAAGGGAAACATAACGATTTCTATGAGACCTGTATGAGTTGTTCCGAAAACCGAACAAGTAGACCTGACGGTATATTATGATAAAACAAAAATAATACTTTATTCCACTTAATTTTATTTGACCGTAACCGGTTTCAGCTCGTTAGAGCCATCTTCAGACTGGTACAAATTTACAAATAATTCTTATTCTACGGTTTATATACATAAAATACGAGGAGGGGGAGAGGGGTGGTCTACAAGGATTTCAATCAATTATATTAATCATATTTGTTGCTAAGTCGTTTTAGACTGTCGAATTTCAAAATATTTTGGTAATTCCAGTAGGCTAATAATTACCTTTGGTTTGTAGCTCACTTCAATGTTGATTAGGGAAAAACCTTACAAGTAATATGACTTACTAATGACCTAATTTTATTGTCAAATCGTTATAATATTTATGAAGTATGGGATTTTTTATTGCTTTTTGAAGGGATACATGTTTAAATTGGACCTGACGGGTTAAAAATTAATCGGGAGACTCATGCCACAGTCCCACTGGCTCTGAGCAGTACAATTTATAGCTTCATATTGAGTGACTGAATTTATACTAGTTATTTAAGAAACTTGAGGGCTCGTTATCATTTGTATTCACCCCCAAAACCACATATATCTTCAAATAATGCAGAAAATGATAATACCATATCGTGTCTGGAATTCCAATAAAACAATCCCGAAATGAATAACGAAAAACCAAAGCACTTAACGGATATACTCCCAAGCATATTTCGCCCCAGGCATTATGTCGCACGACATGTTATTGCGGAAAATTTTCATTTTGCCGCAATAAGAAACCACCATTGAAAAAATAAATTACACCCCCCGCATACAAAGAGACGTAGCAAGAATTCTATGTCACACCAAAGCATATGAAATGAATGGACTCTAAAGTAGGCGCCACATTACTTGTTCAAGTCCTTGGATCCTTGCGAATTTGATATAAAGTCAGGTTAGCTCTATTAGCATTCCCTCGTCATTTTTCTTCCGGGGCCTCCCATGTTAATCCCCTTCTTCACGTCGGCAGTGAACTGCGCTCCGCAATATGAATTATTATTGGACCCCAAAGTAAAGTATATATACATACACGTATATTATAATATTCAGTACACCAGGGAGTAGAATGTTGTATTTAATTTTTAAAGCATGATGAATCAAATTGAATTATTTTTTCACAAGAACAACTATCTTTTTATGACTTTTGAAGTATTCATATTTTCTGTGTCTTCTTGTCTTTCATATTTTCGATTATTAGTGTTATCTTCTTCTTGAATGACGAATTATTTATATTAGATGTAAAATTGTAAGCATTATTTAATTTTTTAAATTTAGAAATATGGATCATGGGATGATGTTAGTCTAGGTCATGAAATAAATAAATCATTTGGGAAGTGTGTGAAAGGGTTTAGAAAATAAATTTGATAGGAAAGCTTAGGTTCTAACTAATTTTAATTTACAAATGGATACAGAAACATACTTACCTGGCAGGTCACTTCCAAAAACACACTTTAATTAGAAAGTTTATGCTTGGAGAAGATACGGCTTTGCACGCGGAGGACATTACAGTTAACACACTGGACATTGCATGATTTTACATTATTTGCTACCCTCATCACTGTTAGTAATACATTGATGAATAGATTAGTGGCAAAAGTAGAGTTGGTATTTATTTTAAAATACTGGAGAATTTAGGACCATTGGAGATTAGTGGCAAAAGTATAGTTGATATTTATTTTAAAATACTGGAGAATTTAGGACTCTTTAGGGCTGGAGAATGTTCATGAAATGACCTTCACAAACGCTTACATTATTTTTTTTCTGTACGTTTTTACAGGTTAGTTATTTACGGTATCCCGCGTATTGAATGTGAAGGTGAAAGATTTTGAGTTTATGGATACGACTGTCTGAAAAGGTGAGTTTTAAGTCTAGCTCTAAATTCCGCCGCGTCTGTGATCATTCTTAAGTCCTGTGGTAGTCCATTCCAGGCTTTAGGTCTTGACACTCGGAAAGCGCGCTCACCGAACTTAGTATCTGGTGTGCGCTTTGGTTCCTTTAACCTTCCGATAGCTGATGACGTTGCTGACCTTAGGGTTGACTGTCGAGAATTGGAATTTTCTGGAATACACAATTCCGATAAGTAAGCCGGAGCCATTCCGTTAAGGGACTTAAATACCATCCAGCAGAGCTTAAACTGGATCCTTTCAGGACATTTAAGCCAGTGAAGATTGCCTTGTACCGCAGTGGAAGGGACGGATTCATACGTCCGTCACTCTTTGACACATTGACCCCCAGATTCCTACCCATCCTCGTACCTTTTTCCTTTCCAGAACTTCCTCTCCTCTATTTCCCTAAAAAGACCCTCCACACGGCATCTCGTTCTCAAAAATTAAATAGACCCCGAGGGAAATTGTTTTCCTTGGGGCCTCCTGTGCTGTGGGCCTGCGGAGCTAATGTAAATGTAAATATTTTTATTTTTAGAAGGGTAAATTTAGGATTAAAAACAGATCTGTCGGACCCAGTCTGCAAAGTAGATACATAATAATACAAACAATCAAGTGTATTAAATTAAAACTATTAAAGTCATTAAAATTAAAAATACTCAAAATTCAAATAAAAACTCGAGTCATTTCAAAATAACGTTGGTATTTCATACTACGTCATTGTATTAGACCCTGCTAAAATACAATGGGGTGGATTTGTGCACGAAACCCCTCGCAGATTATTCCTTATTATACCTAATAGACCGCGGTGGCTCTGCAGTGAAGAATAACGCAAGTAACGGTCGTGATGCTAATATTAAGCTGAGATTTAATCGCAATCCATTTTTCTTCATTATTCGATAAAGTTGTTTCTCATTTTGTTATCTTCTACTATTAGAAGGTGACTAGTGACTATGATCAATACAATCTGTATTCTGCAGTAACAACTTGGAACTACACTCGCGCAAGTTTTTATTATGATGTGATGCAGGGTCTTCGGCTACTTCGTCTTCCACCCGTTCTCATCAATCGGTGTGAATACGAACTAACTAACTAACCATCACGCCGTTTCACGGTAGGGATAGGCAGAGAGAACGGACCGCCAAACAACTCGGTCTTGACTACTTGACACACCTACATTCATACATCGTCTTATATACATCCTTTTATTATTCTGACGCTTGGCATGGCCCGACTCAAGTATCTGATTCACTTGTTGGCGTCAAGCCTTCCTTGGGCGTCCCCCAACTTCTTCTACCATTCACATTTACGTGATATATTCTAATTACACTCCTTTTGTTCGTTCATTCACTCTACATGCCCAAACCATCTGAGGGTCACTTTCTTAACACCAGCCTTGCATTCTTTGAGGATCCACACGTTTCTCTTGCGATCATACATGGTTTTACACATAGACAAATAAATATTACTAGACCAGAACATAAAGGTGAGGGGGAGAAACAAACTACAGCGGGGCGCAGAGCGGGAAGATGAATTTGGTGATATGTGATTCGTCAATAACTCAATCTGAGAGTAAATGGGCATCTCGCATTATAATATCACCATTTAGTTCTAAAAAGTAAGCTCTGCTTTTGAATGAATAGACCTTTTTACACGGGAGCGCGAATTACTCGCCGCGTAATGAACAAATTTGCGAATTCCAAATACGGCAAAGTAAAGTTCGCCTATTTTCATAGTCCAATATTTTGTTGACGTATTTAGTTAAGACACTTTTACAAATGTTTCATAATTTACTTACCCCACTAAACAGTGACGATGACACGCCATGTTTCTCGAGTGATAGTGTGTGTTACAAAAACGACCATATTATGTGGTCTGAATAAGCTTAAAATAAAGTAATATAATGCTTGCCTATGTAATGTAATACGACAATTGGGTTTATACTCTTTTTCACTTCTATTTTTACACGTTTTCAAAACACAAGCCACTATTTTTGCCGTGTTATTTCGTAAAATGCACCGATGAGTACTCGACGCTGGCACGCAGAAGAATGATGACGTCACCTTTTTTAGATTCACGCGAAGCCATACTTGATCCCAGCCGGTTCCAATGGAACCGGTATGGGGAGGGGGAAATAATACGCTGTTATCGCTTAGGGCAGGTCTATTAATATTCATATGTCTATGGTTTTACCGCAAATACGCCTCATGGGTCTTATTTCTACAGCTTTAAGTAAGCATCTTTCAAACATTTTTAAACAAAAATAAACATTTCGAATAATTATAAAATTATTTTGGTACCTATTTTATATCTTGTCTGATATGAATTATCTTCGGTTCCAAGTTTTAGTAATACTAATAAAATGTTCGTTCAACTTAAATAATGTTGCGCATCATACAGGAATAAACTCTCGCCAACAACCGAAATAATTACGTTTGATCTTTTGTATTTTAAGATATATTTACTTTACGTACCTACATTTCTTTCAATATTTGAATGTTTCATATGACACACGATAATGGCAACGTTATAATGTAGGTACACATATTCGTAAGAGAAGTGAAAATTGTTTGAAATTTCATTAAAGCTTAGCTACAAAAGTAATTTTATATTATAGGCATTTAACTTTTCAGTCGCCAAGTAGATTCATAATGCTAACTAATCAATACTTTTTTTAAATAATTAAACATATATATTTATATATTCTCAAAACCATGGACTGGGTTGATCATCAAATAATTTTCCTTCAATCGATCACGAATATAAAAAGAAAAATAGTTGAAACAGATATTTATCTAAAGAAAAACCGATAAGCCGCATTGAAGTTTTCATTTCGTATAACTCGAAGCGTTCGAGAAAAGGCGCATGCAAACTAAACACTAATTTCCCCTAGTGAAACTAAGCGATACTGGCCATTCCGATAAATAACCCTAAAACGTTACATTCCGGAGCTTTTTATTCCCCGACTCGGTGCCGCCGCGCGGATTACACATACTCGTGCATATTTAAAAATAAATCAAACAACGGCGGCGAAAATAGCCCCGACCGGAATCCGGAAATGTCCGGGAATAGAGCGGCGCGTCGCGACGCCCGTCGCTACGCCCGGCGCCCGTTGCCGCAATGCAGCGAGGAGCAATCGGAATCAACCAACAGGTGCCGGCCGCGCCCCGACGCGCGACGCATTGTGCCGGATGGACGTCGACACTAGACACTAGATACTAGACACTAGACACTAGACACTAGACACTAGACACTAGACACTAGACACTAGACACTACACTGTGTGATGTAGACATTGGACTCTTCTGCCAGCTCATTAATAAAATAATAATTTTAATTAAATGAAGACAATGTTAGCGAAACTTAATCGAAAATCTGAAAACAGAAAATCAGAAAAATATACGGTCACTTCTAGAACATGATCCCAGGAGCTTTTGCTGATTTTTGATTGAGTTTCGCTAATATTGCTTTCATTTAATTAAATATTACGATTTGAATAATTATTATAAGCAATAATTATCAGCCTGAAACACTCATCAACATTGAAAAATCTTCCGAGAAAAGATACTTGCCGCCAACGGAACTTGAACCCGTGTCCTTCTGATTGCTTATCAAATATCCGCCAAATAATTCAATATATACTAGTGTTTCATTCAACAATTACTGCTTATTATATTTTTTCCACCTGAAAACAACCAACTTTATTTTTGCGAGAAAGACATTGTAAGTGTTAAATCCCTCGCTAGGTGGCGTCGAGACAAATTATGACTACATTTATTGGGGAAATACTTAAACTTGTCAAATATTAATTATTATTTTTAATTTATAAACTAACGTTTAGATAAGATTTTTATGCGTAAAAATCTTGTCTAAACGTTAGTTTATAATTTAAAAAATAATAATTACGATTTGAGGTTTTACCCATTAAGTTAAAAATAAAAATTCATTCCAGACTTGTAGTAACTTGACAAAAGTCAATAGATGTTGCATATTAAAAATTAAAATGGATGAAATTTAACAAGACACTATTAGCATTTAGTTCGATTTTGAATCTTGCAATCATACATAAAGATAGTAAGATAGTAAGTATAAATGTTGTTAGTTCTTAGTTGAAGTATGATACACTTAAATATGACCGAATCGGATAGGGACACATTAGCTCAGTTGGTAAGCTGTGCCCCGACAACATGAAGGTCCTGGATCTTTTTCCGAATTGTCTGTTTTCAGATTTTTGATTGAATTTTGTTAATATTGTCTTCACTTAATTAAATATTACAATTTAAGGTTTTACTCATTAAGTTAAAAATAAAATAATAATAGTTGACCAATTTTCATTACTTATGCAATTACGCGAAAAAGTGAATGCAAAAAGCATTTTACATGTGAATATAACAGTCATCCCCATTGGATGGCGTACAATTTTAGAATCTGTGCCGGGATATGACCGGTAGCGATATCATTAACTGGCTAATATCTATAGCGCCATTTTTATGATGGGGTATACTAATAATACTTCTTCACATTGTGGTATCATTTTAAATAAATGAAAATAAATAACTTACCAATGGTTTCTTCGTCAGGATAAACATCAGTATAATGAAATTTAACAAATATAAGAATACACAAACAAGTATAGATAAATAAGTACGTACAGACAAAAAAGTTGCAGTGGGTACTTTTTATTTAGTTATTAGGTTAAATTAGTGTTATTATCATTAAAAAAAAACAATTATACAAATTAAATAATTGTTAATTTTATATAAAAGCTTATCCCGAGGAAGAAACCATTGATTTTGAAACGTGTCAAAATATTTTGATTAAATATGATGTTAATTCATTTTAATTTAACCCTACTAATTAAACGTGTTTTAAATTTTACACAACTGATAACTAATTATACCATACATAAATGTTTGTGAATTAGTTGTGTAAAATTTAAAACCGTCTATTAGTAAGGGGGTAAAAAGACTTTATTATCCATACCAAATATTTAGATTCGACAAGTTTCCTTGAAATAAACCACAATTATTTACCTTTTCAGTATATATTTTTTTTTACAGTGAATACCGCACAAGAATCTCAACTGCTCCCGTCTGGAGCCAGTGAGACTATGGCATCCCCAATTGGGGCATGTTGTGAGGCTGAGGGTAGTGGGGAGGGGAAGGAGGTGGGGAAGAGGAAGGTTGGGAAGTACCTGGCTATTCAGATCTGGTCACCAAACACGGCTAAAGCCATTTTCAAGCAACGTTTCAATTCTGAATGGTGGTCTTACACCAGGGCGATACTGATAGTATCTTCCACTCTGGAACATGCCGCATATATACTATATATTGTTTTAAATGAATTAATTGTGAAATAACACAAATTAATCAAATAAAATTTATTTGCGCATGCCGGGTTCGAACCCGCGACCTCAGGATTGTGAGTCAAGAGTCTTACCCACTGGACTACGGAGGTCGTCAACGTATATATGATGAAAGATGAATTTTGTAGAAATGATAAAATATGGAGACACAGGACGTTTAAATTTGCATGCTAGTACATAAATAGAACTTTATTATATCACCCTAGGTAATTAGGTACCCACAGGTCTGCTGAGAAACTGGGTAACCAATTGAATTATTTATCTGTGGAAATGACTTTCTGAAGAGATGTGAATTTATTTGATGATGTGGAAGTCTATTCCGAGCATTAAGGTCTCCCTCAACCTCCCGATAGCTGAAGACGACGCTGATCTACAATTTTATCGTATCAATAATTATTATTTAATACCTACTCAATAAATACGTCAGAAGATTTTGTACTAAGCCAATTAATTGATCGGTTTGGATGAAAAGCGGACCATAGAAATCGATTAACTTATTCTTAAAATAACCACTCAGTCAACAATATTAAATATACAAAATCTAAAAATAGGTGTATCCATACCAAATTGCAGTTAAAAGCATAAACCTAACAAAGGTAGCAAAATTTGTAGTTTTAAATATAAGTCAAGGGTTTCGTGATAAAAACCAACACCTCCCGCTGAACTAAAAAATATCAAAATACAAATTCATCTTTACAAAAATAATTGTAACATCTGCGATATCCTTCCGTAACATCAACTTGTCACTTTACTATTTTAGCGAGTTGAATTTTTCTGTATTTCGGCATCTACATTACAGGGAAGGAGCTATTTTTATATTAACTACTCACGCAGGAGGCCCTGAGGAAAATTAATAACCTAATTTCCCTCAGGGCCTATGTCACCTTTGGGGATGCTGTGTGGACGGGTCTTTTTGAGGAGAGGAAGGAGTGAACGTGCCGGTCGGGAGAGCAATCTTGCTGTTGAACAGAATTAATTGGGATATCCACATATTTAGCGCTTGTAATGCTGCCTTTAAAATGTAAGCTCTATTAATGCTTGTGTAATTTGAATACCTACCACTTATATTTAATGTAAAACTCTTACAAATGTATTTTAAAAACGTATTAAAAAGTGAAAATTTGTAATGTTTGTAAATTTGTAATTTGTAATACCTATTTGAAAGAATATACACATTGAATTAAATTGAATTTGACAGGGGTCTCGACGAGACAGGCAAATTGTTCCACAGCTCGTTGAACTCAAGAAAGAGTCGTCAGAAACGACCCGTTCTGACAAATGTCAACCAGGCACAAATGTTGGGAGCGAGTTTGGCGTGATATTCCCAGCTACGCACTGCTGCCGAAGTGATCAATGATGCTAGTTCCAAGGAGAATCTTTCATTGTAATACCGGTAGAACATAGACAGCATACCTAGCTGACGCCTGTACAGGGTCAACAGTTATGTTCTATTAAAGTATTCGCGGGCCCTAGGCAGTACGCCCAGCCTCCGAGGGGCTAACTTAACTCAGCATCGATGGAGCCCCCCTGCCTGAGTCTGGTCACTTTGAGTTACGTTTCAAACGCGCGTCGTTTCAAACTGTTTTAAAAGCAATTCTTGTCATCTACTGTATTCGACAATTGTTATTAGATACAGACGAGCTTCACTCGGAAACGTTAGAATCAGAATTTAACGGGAGATTTTACAATGCGCAAGGCATATTTTTTGTGAACTTAGTCTGGAATCGAACCCGAAACCACCACGAGTCAATATTTTTACCCCTACGACACGGCGGATGTCAGAGGCATAGCCAGTCTCTAACCAAAGTCGCCTATTCTAACACTATTATGAAATAATTATTGAAAGAAAGTAAGAGAGTAATAAAACAGAAAAAATGTCAATAATAGACAAGGAAAAATATATTATCATACAATAATTAGTCATCAATGTCATCAACAATAATATTGTTAATGATTGATTATATTGAAAACATATTATGTTAAATACGTAGATAATAGCGGGAAAATGAAACAGAAACGCCTACCCGTAGTATTATCTTTTTACTGAGTTCTCTTACTTAGGGCCCTAACCTTATAATGTACCTTATAAAGTAATATGCAGAAAACCGATGAATCACAGATAATTTACAGTAAATCACAGATTTTCATTTCCTAGATAAAAACCAAGTAACATATTGTTTATATCTCATTGATCTTGAATATATACAGTGTTTGTATTCTTAAAATAAATTTCTAAAGTAAATTTGTAATTTTTTTTTTTAAATTTGCGTCGTTTTTATTAATATGAATATCATTATATGTGGTTGGATTGACGCGCCACTGTTGGAATAAAGGGTTCCATGCCAACTCAGAATGAAACCAACTCAGAAACACCTCAGAAAGGTCATTAAAAGCTATGAAAAAATAATATTAAAATAGCCGGTAACCCTAACTTAACCTACTTCACAATTTTTTTTTAACCTCACTCTTAATGACCTTTCTGAGTTAGTTTCATTCTGAGTAGTCTGGTCACCGGAATAAAGTACCCCTGAAAAAAGATAAATGTATATTATATAGAATGACATAAAACAGGCATTATGCGTGGTTCGGTGGGTGTAAAACCTTAATAAAAGTTATATTAATTTGCAAGAACAAATTGTATATTAAAATTATTTCGAAATGAATTGCTCGATTATTACGGTCATCACTGCTTTCGGACAACTCAGAATGAAATCAACTCAGTTCCTCTTTAGAAGTCATTAAAATTGATGATAAAAAATATTAAAAATTCGTACAATTATTTTATTCATAGCTTTTAATGACTTTTCAAAGAGGTGTTGAGTTGACTTGATTCTAAGATAGGAATGGAACTACTTTTCACCACCCTTTTCAACGCTTTCCTTGGTTTTTGCAACGACATCGATTATCGGCTGCCATACCATTTAATAGCGCTGCGGTGGAATGTAATTAAGCAAAACGGAACCAAGTAACTATTTTAGTAACAGTATGAATCCTTGAGGAACTCCGTAGTTTATGCTTTTGTGTTTTTATCTAACGTACAAACATTTTTTTAAGAGCTGAACAGTATTTAACATAAAGCATTTTGTGTAATTTTAAGAATTGACAAAATTTTCAATTGAATGTTAGGAACTTGAAGATATCTGTCAACGTTTGTGATGTTGTTTTGTGAACGATAAACTTATTACTACGTCGGTATTTAAAACCTTCGTTTATTTTATTCCTCCAGCCATACAACCTTACCCATCCTATTCGGGATTCACATAGTCCTACTGGCTCCAAGCAGTGGGAAGGAATTCTTGTACCTACGTTAAAACAACAACAAAAATCGCAGTATAAATTGATTAAGGTTTTAGTTTCAGAGCCTTTTCAGCCAGACAGAAATAATGTAAGAATGTCTTGGAATATTTTTATTTTCTAGATTACAGGTGCATTTGACTAATAATTCGCAATGTTTCAATGTCTTGGTCATTACCCAATATTGGCCAGTGGCCAATTAGGCCAAAGAGTGGTACATAAAGAAGCGTTTAATTGCAGACTTTCGGGCGTATGCTAGCTGCGAAGAAGCCAATAAAATAGTCAGAAAACTCATAAACACAAAAGAGTTCATGCTTATTTTTATCAATTCCGAAAATAACGTAACGTTCGAGACGGTTCAAAAAAATACATGCCAAATATTACCTTCTTTGGCGATTTGAGCTTTTATTATTTATAAACTCAAAACAGCAGAAATGCGAAGGCTTAGATGGTCGGCAGCAGTATCACTGAAAGATGGGATTAAAGTTCACGCACAGTTAAAATGGTAAGGGCACATAAGACGGAGACCACCAGACCACACAATTAAGCAGGCAATGTCTATGGAGCTTCATCGATAGTTATCCAGAGGAAGACCAAAGAACTCCTGGATGACTCAATGCTCCAAAATGTTACAGGGAAACGGCCTGGATGAAAGCGGTACCCAGAACCGAAGAAAATATAGCCTGAGAACGAGAAGAGTCAACCCCAACAGCCTACCTAGGCAATGAGTTAGGAAAGTGCAAGGTAGAAGAAGAAGAATGATCTTTATTATTTATGTCCATTTCAGAACTCTAAGGGTAAGCCCATCCTATTACGTCGTTAAAACAAAAGGAAATTGACAGTTCGTTACAATTTAATGCATCAGTTTCCTTTCAAATTTGCCTAAGTGAAAGTGTGTAAAAAGATAAATATTGCCTACAGTGAAAGTGTGCATAAAACTGAGCTTGCTTGGAAAGAAGTAAATATATAAGTTAAATAAATTCTATTAAAGAGTGTGCAATTCACACGCGGTAGAAGTGAAACCTTCCGAAAACTAAAGTAGACAAGAGTGGGGAGGCACCGCACAAAGAGGAGACCGATTATACTATCTCATTCTCTCGTAGGCTAAATCCTATAGCTATGTGTATTTGTCTCTTTTTAGTGTCGCTATTTTTCGTTTCATCGAGTTTTCACTTAAAAAAAAGTGCGCAGATCACAAGCGGCAGATGTCAAACCGTCAAAAAACTAAAGTAGACAAGATTGGGACTCTACGAAGCACCGCACAAAGAGGAGACCGATTATTCTATCTCATTCTCTCGCAGGCTAAATTATGTATATGTGTGTTTGTCTCTTTTTAGTGTCGCTGTTTCATCGAGTTTCAAATCACAACGGTGCTAAAGAAGTTTTCACAAAAAAAAGGTTACCCACGTATCAAGCAAATTGATTTGATTTTCTATAGAAATTGACACTTAGGTTTAATTTAACAAAAATTATAAAAAAATAATTTGAATAATAATGAGCAAGATAAAACTTAATACGGCAACTATTTCTGCAAGCATTTGCCAGCAATAAATCATAAGACTGGAAAGCGAGAACAAAATGACTATGATTAATTACAAGGTGTTATTTAAAGAGAAGGTTTTCCAAGAAAAGGGACCGTTGTGTGACAGGGAAACCTCTATTTGTCCGCGGAGTATTTCCTTGAATATTTCAACGGTGACGGTAATATTCCACCACTAGTACGGTGTAGTTTATTTCTGTTGGAGGCGACGCTAGGGATGTCTTGTGCGCGGAATGTCCGCTTTCGCTAGCTGCAGAAGTAATGGACGTCGTTTAAAACTTACATTTTCTTTTTTTATTAGCAGATGAGTCAACCTACACTCCTGGCACCGCGACGGAACATTTATGAGGTGGAATATTTAAAAACGTCGAAACACAAAAAAAATATATGGGCCAACTTTATTTCGGGGCGACGAAAGCGCGCATGAAAGATGAACGAGTACAATGGTAGAATGTCATTGCACGCGGAAGTCAGGGCATACCGCGGCGGTGCCGGTGGTTTGAAAAAAGTTCAGACTGGTAAAGTTCGTGTTTCATATTCTGGTAATCTAGTTACCAAAATAACTGCATTACCATCTTACCCAGCTTGGACATGGCGGACAAACTCATTTCCTTTCATCCAGTTTTATATTTATATTTTGTAATTCCGGAAAATCGGAAAAAAATCGGGAAGAAATGCTGCATTACCATTGGTCGACAATATCATCATGGTAATTATTAATATAGAAAATTAATTAAAATCATGAACCATTTTAAGTATTTACATATCAAAAGTCTGACCATTTTTTCTCAAAATTTCAAATAAAAAAATCAAGTGGAGTTCACACGCGGTAGAAGTGAAACCTTCACCTACACAATCTCAACCAATAGGAGCCTTGAAAAGTGAGCCAATGCGCGCAACTTGACAGAGCGCGAGGCATCGTAGGTATGTAAGGTTTCATTCTATCTCATTCTCTCGCAGACTAAATCCTAGAGATGTATGTGTTTGTCTCTTTTTGGTGTCGCTAGTTTCCGTTTCATCGAGTTTCAAATTACGACGGCGCTTGAAAAGTTTTCACTTCAATAATTTGTGTGCAGTTCACACGCGGTAGAAGTGAAACCTTCGGAAAACTAAAGTGGACAAGAGTGGGGAGCTACGAAGCACCGCACGAAGAGGTGACTAATTAGTCTAACTCTTCTAAATATGTGTTTGTCTCTTTTTAGTGTCGTTTTTTTCGTTTCATCGAGTTTCAAATCACAACGGTGCTAAAGAAGTTTTCACTTCAAAAAATAGTTTCCTTATCACTATGAAATCATTATTTCGATCAAATAATGCAATGGCGATATAAGTGCTTTCATAGACTTGTAGGTATTTTCAATTCATCTGAGGGTGCTTTACGGAAATCTCAACAAGATCTTGCAAAAGAAACAACTATAATTATTTTAGCAGGGCCCAAAAATCCAAATAAAATGTTGACTTTAATTTGCACATGCACAAAAAATTTGACAATATTATTTGCCGATCGTTTAATAAAGTCTATTGTCTTCTTCTTCTTCTTCCTTGCGCTGTCCCAACTCATTGCCTAGGTAGGCTGTTGGGGTCGGCTCTTCTCGTTCTCAGGTTGTAATTTCTTCTGTTCTGGGTATCGCCTTCATCAAGGCCATTTCTCTAAAGAATTTTGGAGCATTGAGTCATCCAGGAGTTCTTCGGTCTTCCTCTGGATGACTATCGATGAAGCTCCATAGACATTGCCTGCCTCACTGTGTGGTCTGATGGTCTCTGTCTTATCTATTGTCTATTATCCTGTTATTACGTTCTAACTCAATGTGTATGAATCACGTGGAAAAACACACGATTATAATCTCTTTTTACCGGATTGCAGCGAACAACATTTTGGTGTTTACAAAATCAGACTAAAAAAACTAAATTTAGTAGCAAGTCAATGCTGATATATCTAATCAAATTGTTTTCGTATCAACTTTTGTTATTATGATTTTTCAAGTTATGTTGGCGTGACAGCTGCTCGCTGTAGTCATAACAATACGTTTAAACAATAGAAAACATTAAAATATTATCAGTGAACACGTATATGAGGAAAATTTATGGGATAGTTAACACTGAATATTGCTTATTTCTCCGGAAAAGTGGTTTGATTACGTACTGGGGCTGAAAAAAAAAATGGAACCAAACTTTTCCATATAGGTTTCAATAGATTTTCTATCAAAGTGCACAATGTTTCTCAGCAGCAACGCCTTCAGAATGCGAAACAGCCATTTCGTGTAAAATTAAAAAATATACGTATTTAAAAATTTCATGATATAATTTAACATAACAGTTTGGTATATTGCAACATCATATAATGAAAATCTAAACAAGTGTTTCATCATTAAATTATTTGGTGATGATTGACGATTGAGAGGAACCAATTTTCCTGACAGGACGACCGTAGAGGACTTTCTGGCAAATATTGACAAATTGGTAACTAACTCGGTCCTTGCACGCACTTCTCGCTTCATTCACATTCCGAGATAGTCTCATACATACTTTTCTGATATTCTGACTTTTATCATGGCCCGAATGAGGAATTTGGTTCACTATCCGATTCTGTGACAAATTGCGATTTTTTTGTAATAAAATTGAAGCAATCGATGGGCAGGTAAGTACTTTACGCCATTTTAGAAAACTTTTATGTCAAAACACAAAATGAACGGGTTGTGGATTTTACGTTATGACTGTTGATAATGCAACTTACGCGAAGTACGCGGGCAGCTGTATCCGATACTAATCAATAGTTTTAAAAAAAAAGTGGAAGTCGCCCTATGTCACATCACCCACACTGAGTAGATAATAATATTACGTAATGTATGGCTGTTTTGTTTTTTCGGCATCCCCAATTGGGCAGTACCGCGAGGCTGGAGGTAAATGGGGAAAGGATGGAGACACGGAAGAGGAAGAGGTGGTTAGGAACCAGGCTATTCAGATCGAGTCAACAAACACGGCTAAAGCCATTTCAAGCAACGTTTCAACTATTATCGGTGGTCTTCTACCAGGAGAGTATCTTCCATTCTGGAACGTGCTGCAAATGTACCTTATATTATTATAAGGGATTAAATTGTCGAAAAAATCAATCAAATAAAATTTACTTGCGCACGCCGGGATTTGAACCCACAACCTCAGGATCGCTAGTCGAGAGCTCTACCCCTTGACCACGGAGACCGTAAAAAATAATTAATAAATTAATAGCTTCGTTACATCATGATACGGATGTATCGAAATGTAGGTATATCATAAAATAAAATTAACCCTTCTAAAAATTTTACTTTTATCTGTAAGTACTGATATCTGATTTTTTTTTTGGTTTTCTCTGGATGATTTGTTTATCGAAATTAATGAACAACAAGAATTGCAAGTGATTGCAGTATTTTGTTATTTTGAAAATTAACATTAATTTGTAAACGATGTGTATTGCATGTGCAATACACATCGTATTATGTGCAATATTATTCATTGGTACATTATCATTTAGAATGGAAACAAGTGTGCTTCTTAAATGGTCAATGATCAACAAGCTAAAAATTTAATTTAATTTTAAAGTTATTTGAATTGTATAAGTGGATTAGTCGATCATCAAGTAGAACAAGCACATTTGTGGCTGAACGCCAAACTTGAACTAAACCGTAGATATCAGTGGCGTGCATTAATTTTTGACCAAGGGTAATTATAATCGATTAGGTAATCCGTATATTTCTAGTTGTTAAACCAATGAGAATATCTGACTTTGGAAGTTGGTTAAATTATACACTTTAATTCATTTTATTACGAAAAAATCAAAAGACCACATATTTTGAAAGAAAAATTAATTTGATCACAAGAATTACCCATAGATATACAATAACAATATATTAGCCCTCGCATGCCTGATTTCAATTTAAAAATAGTACCATAAAAGAATAATTTCATACTAATCCTCGAAATTCATCGAAAGATATTTTAAAAAGTTTCCTTTAATATCTAACAGAGCACAAAGTTACAGCTCAAACCCCATGATGTAGTTTGTTAGATTTTCGGCCATATAGCAAGCCTGAAAAGCATCGCGCCACAAAATGTAGACTAACCCAACTTGATGTAAACATGTTGTCGGTATAAGCTTCTATAACGTATGCGAAATGAGCAAAGATCGTTCATTTTGTGGTAAGAATATGAAAAGTGCACCGAGAATTAATATTTTCATTTGTACGTTTTAATTTTTCGAAGAAAGGTTTTCACTTTGTGATGGCGTTATTTATTTATTAAAAAGAAAAATGACATTTTAATATATAAAACAAAGTCGGGTTAGTTAGATTTTTATGATCTTTGATTTGTTGGAATTGTCTCCGCCCCGAATAGCAGAATAGCTATTAAAACATCGGTAAAATTAACGAAAAAAGAATTATAAATAATAATCTTTTCCTCATACATTTTGTATGGAACGAATTCTCATCTTTTGAAAAGGCTGCAGCAATATTGTGATAAGTATAATATTGAACAGTGACTGAATTCCAAAAATTCATAAACGTCAAATGCCAATGCGCTGATTGTTTTGCTTTTGTTCTTAAACATATAATGCTGCCCCTCTTTCTTACACACTAAATGTCAACAGTCAAAAATGAGACAAACGGGGAACGTATGTCTGCACCCCTCCAATGGAAAATTTTAATAATTATAATAAATCTCCCTCACACACGTATAAAGAAAATGAAACGCAATTCATGTTAATAAGTGAAAAAGTAATAAAATCATAAAACAAATAAATCCATACACAACTCCATCTCTGATACTGACAAAAACAAAAGACGGACAGTAGCGCATCGATACTCGCTTCATTTTGCAATTTTTAGCTTAATAAAAAAACTGAATGTAATTCAGCTAATAAGTTAAAACAACGGTTATCGATTCTGAGGCGGTACTAAGTTCTCCGGGTCAGCTAGTAGTTTATATAACATTCTTCAATCGTTACATTTTTTAGCACCGTTCTGTAAGCTGCACGCCATTGGTAATTACCGTCGTCTACGAAATTACGTGGACGGAAACAATGCAACCAACGTGGACAAAGTTAGATGTAAACACACCTGAATACAACAACAATATATGGCCAAGATTGCACCATCATTATGATATAAGTTAGCAAGGTTGTTTGTTTGTGTTATCCGTTAATGTAGTTGCCTGTACAGAGATCGCAGGTGGCGCTGTCATCTACGTATTCTACGTGACAAAGCGAACTATAAACTCGCCTGAAAACTGCATTCAGAGATATTGCGCCATCATTGTGAAATGGGATGTTTGCGTGTGGTAGTGTTTAACCATCGATACAGTTGTCTGTACAACTTATATTGTATTGTATTATCATCTACATTACACGGTCACAAAATAAAGTAAAACACAAATAGAAATGATACTACGTAGTAAATATTGCACCATGTCATGAAATGAAAATGAAGACAAATAGAGTACGGGCGTGATTTTACCTCGATTGACCCTCTAAAAGTGGCATTTGTTCGATTTTGCCCTTTTTGTGTCGATGTAAATCTGATTTTAAATGTTTAGTGTGATGGATCATACAGAAATTATAGTCCCAGTCACTATACATTCCGGCTGACGTGGCCAGGCGCCGGACTGTGAATCGCGCTCGTCACATATTACCAAGCGGAATGACGTGTTAGAAAAATAATTAGACATTTCGATTTTCCAAGAAAAAAAAAATTGACTCTTTATGCAAAATGATCTATGAATGAATTGTAAGGGAACGTACCCATACTACGTGACCTGTTCAGGGGGGGGGTCATCAAAATACCACGCTTGGTCACAACGGGGGGGGGGGGTTTAGGTTTTTATCACGTAGTCAATCTAGAAATCTCGCGTTTTTTTTCGAGCTACGAGGGGAGGTTTTTAAGTTCGTGGAATGGGAAGGTAAGTGATTAATGGGGGTACCGCTGAATTAGGTACTAATTGAACAACTCATTTTTAGGATAAACACCGGGTTTTATCGTAATTAGGTCATTAGTCCTTGAGCTATCGTCGACCAAACACTTCAATCGGGAAGAAATTGTGAGATGTGGAGAAAATTGAGTTCCGCGCTGTTATAAAGTTCCTTTAAGTTAATTTAAAGATCGGAAAAATGTATTAGGGTAGTAGGTGAATATGTTGAAAAGGAAAAATAATTTTGGTTCTTATTTCCACTCCTTACCCAATCCGCAAACTTAAAAACCCACCCTCGTACATTCAAATAAGTGAAAAAGTTCAGAGAACGTGTTTGTTGAAGATGATTGAGATGAAAAATGTTTATAAAAATAACAAGACTTTCGTTTCCTTAAATTACGTTCCGGTTTCAATATATTTTGACATAAGTTTTATCTTGATAATATTTTTTCCGCTTGTAATGCATGCGCTCTTGCTGTTACGCAGAAAGCGCCGTATTAATAAAGACAAATATAACCCAAATAATGCATTTTTTATTTTTTGTTAGCAAAAAATGATTCGAAACCATATTTATGAAATACTACGTGAAAACTGTAGGGGGGTCTTGGAATATACTACACATGGTCACCGGGGGGGGGGGGGTAAAAATTTGCAAAAAGTGTGTCACGTAGTATGGGTACGTTCCCTAATCTGCGTATAGCGTGAATAAACAATCTCAGTAAGATATGAAGTAATTATCCTTCATTAATTCTTACTCAAGCAATAGAAAAGAAATAGTTATAGTAAATAACTTTGTTTCTACTATTATTGAAGTAGCGTCCGGCGTATCCCAAGGAGCACATCTATTCCCGCTTCTTTCCAACGTGTTTATAAACGACATTATTACTTTAATTAAATGAAGTCAATATTAGCAAAACTCAATCGAAAATCTTGAAACAGAAAAACCAGAAAACGATATTTTCACCTTTGCGATTCGAACCCAGGACCTTTCGCTTTCCAGGCAAATGCGCTAACCACTGCGCCAAGGTGTCGATATCCGAATCGGTCATTTTTAACTGTATCATACTTCGACTAAGAACCACCCACATTATCTTCATTTTCTTAACGCATATTTCATTTGCTGCTATCTTTATGTATGATTCCAAGATTCAAACCCGAACTAAATGCTATCCAGATAGTGTCTGGATAAATCTTTATCCATAAATTAGTATTTTTTCACCCTTTTCGCTTTTTGCGGCCGACATTAAGATACTAAAAATTATCAAAAATTACAATGACTGCCTTTTTTTCCAATCAGATATTGACTAATTCAATTATTGGTGTAAGATTAATTGCTTGAATTTAAAAATGTCGATCAGTGATCGACATTATCGTAATAGATAGAATAAAAAAAACTTTCTTTTCGAATACAAACTAAATAAATTACTATAATGACAATAAAATAACTTTGTTTAAAAAAAATTAAACAATACAACTTTATATAAACCACTTAACTTTGTTTAATTCCGCATTATTGTATTTTTAACCAACCCGTTTCGGTTTGACCTGAACCTTCATCAGGGTGAATAAAATATATTAACTAAAATATAGAGTGACAGGTCGAACCGAAACCGGTTGATTTAAAAATATAATAAAGTTGAATTAAATAGAGTTATTTTATTGTCATTTTAATAATTATTACATTAATTTATTTGCTACATATAAAAATTAAAACAATACTTGCCTAACAACCGTTACTTCTAGACCTTGGCATATAAAAATTGTAAAAAAAATATTAGGAGGTACCTACCTTAACAAATGAAATGATTAAAATTAAAATGGATGTGATAATTATTAGGTATATTGATATTTTTGAACAAGTTAACAAATTATAGTTTAATAAAATCTTGGATAAAAGTTATGCTATTATAATAAAGATAATACATACAACAATATGTATTTCTGTGGCCAGTTTGAAAAGAGGAAAATGAAAAGTTTTTCATTTTTCACAAGCAATTTGTAGAATTTATTTAATTAAGAAAAACGATTTTCTTTTGCAACGTTGACCCCCGAAAATCCTAAAAACTATTCACAAAATCGAAATGTTCTTTTAGAATTCGGAAGACAAGAATATAAATATATTTTGAGGCGAAATCGCAAAAAAATACCGTAAACCAAAATTGGATCGTTTAGAAGCCAACCACAGTTTTATCGATCTCAAGTGTTTCTATTTTAGGAAAAGCTCATTTCACACCCTTTGAACGCTACATACAATACAGGTTTAGATTTATTATTGTCTAACCATATAAACTGATTCAAGCAACTGAGCTACAAACTAAGTGACTTCCATTCAACGGTGAACCCGTTTTGCGAAGGTTTCCGATCGTGCGCTTCCTCGATAGCATCACGCCCCCGCCCCCGTAGTAAATAACGTCAGGGCGGGGGCGGGGAATCTAGAGCGGGTCTCGAGCGTCATACCCCTCTGTACGCCGTATAGTCTTAATACACCAAAGAATAAAGAACACAAGAAATGGGATGTGGGCGTAAAGACTGAAGAATCCAGTCAAACTTCCAATGCAAAACCGTGTTTTATCATCACAATGAAACTCAAATGGGATGGTGATACATGATGTCAGGCAAATATGAAAGGGACAGAGCCCGAGCTAAATAAGGTTTTTTTACATTAACTCCACACAAGAGGCCCTGAGGAAAATAATTTCCCTCAGGGCATATGTAATCTTAGAAAATGTTGTGTGGAGGGTCTTTTTGAGGGGAGGAAGGAGTAAACATGGAGGAAGGAGGAAACATAGAGGGCGGCAATTCGTTCCACAGCCAAGTTATTGAGCTGAAAAACGCCTAGTATAAGTAACCCGTTCTCATGTACATATATGTTGGTTGCGCGTTTGGCGTGTTTCCCGGCTATGCACCGGTACCGAGGGGACCAATGAAGCTAGTTCTTCGAAGCATCTTCCATTGAAATACCGGTAAAACAAGGACAGCATTCCCACCAGACGCCTGTGCTGTGGGAGAATCAATCAAACGGAACGACCGTTTCTCCACAGAGTCGATGGTTTTTTCAGGTATTTTGTGGCTCCAGACCAGAGGTGGCTGCCAAATTCTATCGTGGGGCGCACTTTTTGCGATTTGTACATGTATACTACGAGTATCTGCGACCTCTGTACAGTACGACCAGATTTCGAAAGGCTAACTTAACTCTGGCTTCGATGGAGCCCCCGTAGTGGTCACTTTTACCTAGTTACTAGTTACACCAAGCACATCAATGGAGGGCCTGTTCGGAAGATTGCGGAAGAAAGCTAGAACCTAAAGGCATTATGTCAGTGGCAACATTGGTTTCTATTTCATTCAAATCTACATGGAAGGCATTTCTAGTGTGCATTGTCTATCCAGTGCTGTACACGCGTGTACAGTCGAGGCGAGCGTCACAACGCCAGGCGTCGGCAGGCTGCCGGCACCAGCGCCGCGCCGTGGGCGGACGTCGGGACTAGATTCTCACCAGCAACCCCTAGTGAAGATGGAATTGTACTACGTGAATTCGATTAGAATTTTAATGATGCCGGGGAGGATTTATAAAACGTCTCGATAGGTATTTATAAAACAGTCACTACCTTTGAACTGCGAATGGAAGAAAACTGAGTACTTCCCGATATTACGACTTACTAAAACCACAGCTACTTTATGCGTTTGCACCGGACTGTCATCACCCGTCTCTCATCACCACATTACAGAAGATATTTTCTTTCGTTTCGATAATTTTCAAATTGCACCTTTATTCAAGTAATTCAAAGCAGAACTGTTTTACAAAACGATAAATATATTTATAATATCGTTTAACCACTCAGGCCTCGAGCCTATTCCGTAGGAAGGTTAAAATATTACGGCTTCGCAATAAAAATCCAAATAAATGGAATATTTCTGATCGCATCCAAAAATACAGATACAGTGAATCAGATACTTGAGTCGGGCCATGTGAAGAGTCGGAATAATAGAAGAGCATGTATGAGACGATGTATGAATGTGAACGAGGCAAGGAGTGTGTGCCAAGATCGAGTTGTTTGGCGGTCCGTCCTCTCTGCCTACCCCTGCGGGGACACGGCATGATGGTTAGTTAGTTTTTTTTTAGCATCCAAAAATAAAAAATAAAAATACTGTTTTTAAAAGGTGATGAAATACGCTTTTCAAATTTTATAATTCGAAATAAACGTATGTATAATTTTTTTTAAATACCTATGTCTAAAAATTTTGAATACAAAAATAAAAAAGTTTTAAAAATGACTCACCTTACGTTTTTTCTAACTAAAATTACTGTGAAGAAGAAAAACGCACACATTTTATTAGGCAAATGTATTTATAAACGTTATCGTCAACTCACTTTTTTGAAATTTCATCTAAAAATAATTCCCAAAGTAAATTTTTTTTTTTCAATTTAATTTTAACTATTTTGTGGTAAATTTCAGATTTTAATATAAAGCGTAGTGTTTTCTCTTTCCAACACTATTTAGATCATATTTCTAACCATTATAGTAAAGGAGACAACGATTTATATGAGACACATATATCAGTTATTCCGAAAACCGAACAAATTAGGGGTTAAAGTGGATATGAACTAAAAAATAAGTAGATTGTTATCAAAGCGAACGAATGTATGAAACAAACATATATCTACGATAAAGATAAATTAAATGTAAGGTTAAAGATGTAGAGGCCACAAAACAATTTTTTTAAATAATAAATAATAAGTAAATCTTCACATGTAGTAAACACTTTGTGGCAATACATAATTATAATAAACACAATAAAATAACTTTGTTTCAATCTATTTTTATTCACCCCTGGAAAAGGTACAGGATGAACCGAAACCGGTTGGATTAAGAAATAATAAAATGGAATTGAAACAAAGTTATTTTATTGTTTATTTTTTATTTTTAACTTTATGAGTAAAACCTCAAATTGTAATATTTAAATAAATGAAGACAATATAAGCGAAACTCAATCGAAAATCTGGAAACAGAAAAATCAGAAAAACATATTGACACCTCTGGGACTCGAACCCAGGACCTCTTGCAAGAGGTCCTGGGTTTTCGATTGAGTTTCGCTTATATTGTCTTCATTTATTTATTTTATTGTGTTTATTATAATAATAAGTAAGTTGAGAATACTTGAACTTCTTTCAGAATTAACCATTTCCATCATGGGTCTTCTTCACTTAATTTCTACTTCGTTTCTTCAAACCGTTTTGGAGAATTTTACAAGAATGGCGAAGTTCTAGTGTGGAAATATGCAATATTATCTAAGCATACATAAGTGGGAAAGCCACGTCGTCTACACTTTCCGACCAAGGACATGTGTCTAGCCAAAAAGTTTCCTTTATCACCGAAGTGCCAACGCCCTGCCAAGCTTTTCGGAGTTCGCGAGCTCTAATGGGCCCCAGCCCGGCTTAACTAGACAAGTAACCTTCGCAACGATATTTAAATTGAGTCCCGGAGTTGAGAAGTTGAATAAACAATTCAGTATAAATTTATTGCACCGGGAATAAAAATAACTTTTTCAAAAGGTGCCGCCTGTTTTCGCAAAGCGGATTATTCATAATGGCGATTTATTTCCATGCTCTTCCTATGCAAATTGAGTGGAGACGTGTTTATTGCAACAAGGAGACAAGTTTTTTTCAGTCTTAAGTAAATCAAGTCGACCGATTACCCCCGTGTCCCCGAGGCGTCAAAGCCCGTTAATTTACATGTTTATGTAGAAAAAAATAATGCCTCCTGGATTTTTTAGTAATCTCGGCGCCTAAATTAATATGTGACTGACTATTAAAATAATGGTTTAAGGCGCCAGAAAGCACTATTGTGGAACTGTGGAACGTTTTAAATGCGAAAAAAACACGTCTAGAGTTTCTAATATTCTTGAATTAGGAAGGATCACATTAACATAATTGAAAAATATATTAGGGCCGTCTGTTTCAACAGAAAGTTAAATCGTGTCCTAAAGTTAAATTTTAACTGTCAGTTAAAGTAACGAGGACGTTAAATAGGACCGCGCGCTGTTTGAAGTGTATTTTCGCCAAAGTAATAGTTGTCAGTGTGGCCAGTCTAAAAAGCAGGATATTCCTTGGAATTATGTCAAAAAACGCATCGAAATATTTTTTTATGCGGCAACACCGTAAACTAAAACAGAAAAACTGTCAAAATATCCGCCGGTTGTATTTTGTTTCGCATTGTTCCGATAAAAGTATTTGTATGAATATTTACAAATAATTGACGACCTGTTATAAAACATATAATATACAATATGAATGTAATTTACTTTCCAGTAGTCGTGATATCTCCTTGAATTTGAAGTGTCACATATTTCACCAGATCTTAAATTCAATTTATTTATGGTATCGAAAACATTAGAAAAACATATATTTTGTAGCTTTAAACTATATTTTGTAGATGTACGTGTACAAACTACACTAGCATTTTTCTTTTAAAGGCAGCTTCACTCGCTAATGTCGATATATACGAAATGATTCTAACCTACTACTCATGTTATATTTTTTAATGTTTATGATACAATAGGTATATTGATATGAAGATCTTGTAAAATTTGCGATACATCCATTAATAGAGATTGTCTCTAAAAGGTAACGCTAAATATGTCGATATCAGAATTGATTCTGTTCAACAGCAAGATTTTTTCTACATGCGATGCCGCGCCAAAAATAATTCTAAATCATCCCAGATAACCATATTATTGACGCGGGGACGAAATGTTTTGGTTTTCGCTGCAAGACATATTGGATGAGGAATTCGTCGTCATTATCATACTCTTCTACAATATTTATCATGATTACTGATTAGTATATTAGTAATCAATGTTAAAGCACCCATTTCCGTACTTTACATCGACCAGAACTGTCAAATATGCCAATATGGTGGAGTAACTCTAGAGTAACTATTGGTTTTCGGAAAGTAAATACAAAAGTTAAAAGTAACATAAAACAAGCAGTCAAATTGATTGAAAAACGCATTTTGGTGAAATATAACTATAGTAACGGCCTTGTGTTATACTTTTACTTTAGCGAGCGTTGAAACAGACGGCCCTTAAATTTTATTACAGCGCTTTCACGTTGAAAGGAACAAATGAAATTGAAAGAAACTTATACGGTCTTTTAAAACATTTTCTTTCGTATCTTGATGATGCTAGTTAAGTTTAAGAACCATTCTCATCCCAGACGAAATTACTAAGATATTTCATGGTCATACGTAATAGGTACATAGATATTTTGAAGTGAAAACTTCTTTAGAGCACCTTTGCGATTCGAAACTTGATGAAATGAAAAAGCGACACTAAAAACAAACAAACACACACATTTATAGAATTTAGCCTGCAAGATAATGAGATAGTATAATCGGTGTCCTCCTGTTTGGTCTACTTTAGTTTTCTGAAGGTTTCCTTCTACCGAAAGAGAACTGCACAATTTTTTTTTAAAGTGAAAACTCCTTTAGCACCGTTTACATTTGAAACTCGGTGAAACGAAAAATAACGACACTAAAAAGAGAAAAACACATACATCTGTAAGATGTAGCCTGCGAGAGAATGAGACAGACTTATTTGTGCGGTGCTTCGTAGCCTATCGGTCTTCTCTTAGTGCGGTGCTTTGTAGCCTCCCCACTCTTGTCTACTTTAGTTTTCTGAAGGTTTCACTTCTATCGCGTGTGAATTGCACTCTGTTTTAAAAAATACATACAATACTAACATCTGTTGTCTGTAACTCCGGTTCAACAAATTCAGCCAACCGATAAAGTACCTAACAATATAAAAAAGTATTTTAGCAACGTGGTTTTGTTATTTATTTATTTTTTATTTTATTTCGCAGAAACAAACAGTACATAATTACACAGTAGAAAATAGTTCTAAAGTTACAGAATTTAACACAATAATTGGTAACAATTGTGTTTTTACGTGATAAATTATACATTTTACCCAAATTAAGTTAGTAAATTATTAAATATTTATTATAACATCCCGTGATTTTTCTCGAACAGGCGCTAATTCTCAAATAAATCCGGAGAATGTGGGATAAATTAAACGTCATCGCAGCATATTTTTGGATAAATTTAAAATTGGTTAAAAAATTATTTTGTAAGCCATTTTTATAAAATATACTAACGCTTGACGCACGGTGGGACCCATTATTTACATAATATCTGACGACCTTCCATTTATTTTTGCTCTTATTTATGCTACGTCGTACATTCTTGTCATTTTAAATTTGTTTCGGTTATTTATCTGGAAACCACCCTCAGAGGCAACCCCGGCATCTGTCGCCGATGCGGGAAAAATAAATAAAACAGAAAATAATATAAAATATACATATATCTGTGAGAAACGCAACAAAGCAGATACATTGTTTTGCAAGGAGACACTGAAAGCTGAGATATAACCTCTCCGCCTTTCTCATAAACGACACATGAAACAGAAAGAGAGGTAACAACAGAGCTTTCAGCGGCAAGAACTATAGGGAGGGAAATCGTAATGTAAATTATAACAACTGTAATTCATATCACGTAGTCGATTCTACCCCTACTTTATTGCGGTATGGAGTTTTACTTATGGTTATGAATCCAAGAATCAGTTTTCACGAACAGTTTCCCATTTTCTTAGTGTTACGGTGTGATTTGTCAAACACTTCAGTTGAGTGGCCCAGCCAGGAGATTGGATTTAATACTAATTAATTTGGTTCCATGCCAACTCAGAATGAAACAAACTCAGAACCACCTCAGAAAGGTCATTAAAAGATATGAAAAAATAATTTTAAAATAGCCGGTAACTTTTTAATCCTAACTCTTAATAATGACCTTTCTGAGGTGGTTCTGAGATGGTTTCATTCTGAGTTGGCCGGTCACCATTAATTTAGTATATTATCTAGTTTCGGAGTCTAAGGCTTAGAATAAACCCCCCCCCCCCCCCCCCCCGGAACTAAAATGCATAACGAGCCCAACAGAATTTAGGTCCAAACTAAAAATCTACCTTTTTGGGCTCTCATAACGTTAAATTAAATATACCTTTTAAGCATCTTTGAGAATATCATTCTTGTTTTGCCTACGATGTGGCTTAATTACACTTTTCTTATTGGATTAACATTATTCGAATCCTTACACATCAATCTGTTTCTTACCGAGGAACAAACCACATTTAAGAAGACAAATATTTTGGTCAAATCCTTGTACTATCGTAATGCTTACCATCAAATTTTGCTTTTGCTTTCCAAAAAACGCTCATTAAAGAACATGTTTATCTATTATTATTAAAAGATATATCAGGAAGAAATATCATGTGTTCCCAATTATGTCCTCTACGTGTGAACTGTACCTAAATAACCAATAAACAGTGTTAATCTCAGTGACCTCCCAGGTAAGTATGGTCCTGTATATTTTCTGCCTGTACAGTGTACAGTACATTTTTACGCAGCGTCGCGTTTATTGGTCAAATCATTGTACATATAGTTTCGTATCGGTGATCGATGAACCGGTGGACGCAATTTTTAGCTATAAGTTGTTGTATGGTTTGTCTAGTTTGTAGTTAGAAGTAAGATTGTGGAGATATTTAACCAATTTTGTTTTTCATCACTTTTAATGATTTTAATGACTTTCAATTTGGGAGGCGGGAATGGGTACCGCCGCACAATGGGGTGGATGAACCCAAAAGTTGGCATCAAATCAGTGGTTGTGATAACATCAAATCTTTTTCGATTTTTAGTTCCGTGTGGACACGTTAATAAAAATAAGTGAAAGAAATGTTGAAAAAGTCTCACATATTTAGTACAAAAATATAAATTTGAAAAATATAAGATAAATTAAATCAGTTATAATGCTCACTTCATTTCACAAGCTATTTATTTACAGTTAGTCACGGAATAGATCGTCTTCATCATCTTGTGACAATGTACTACCGTCATCAGTCATCACTCATCACTAATGGGTTTAACTACCGAATCATTCCCGGTAGTCGTAGGTATTAGGGTCTGATAAGAGAATTGATGACGTGCTGCTGAACTTGTATTAAGCGCTCAGCAGTGTGATTTAGAAATTTATTGTTGTAATTTCACTTCCGCCATTCAGATTCGGTGACCGTTATGAAGTCACTTAAAGGGTAACATATTTTCATAGCTCCTTGTACAATTGTAAAGAAGGAAATACCTCTTTATCCTTTTGCCTTATTCCATAACGTCTAAGATTGGCATTTACAATCAAAGTGAGTGCTTCATCATCACTCAATATATTTTTGTTTTGGGTTTTATCGGTAAAAGCTTTTCTATACTTCTTTGCTCTGGTCGCGTACTTAACGTAACTTCTTTTACTACAGTCGATGTTGTTGCTTTACCTGCCGACCAAAAAATCATGTGGGTAGCAAAGGCTAACTCAGTACTACTACAGTGCTCCAGTATGGGCCAGAAGCGCCCACACTTCCATGGTCGACGTTCAGCTTAATGCCACAATGCGAACCATCAGCGGAACCTTAAAATCGACTCCTCTTCCTTGGCTCCCCGTACTTGCAAATATAACCCCGCCAAATATCAGGCGAGAGATTGCAACACTGAGGGAATACAAGAAGGCGCTGCAAAAAAGCGAAATACCCTTGCACGATGATGTCGTTTCTCACCCGGCATGCCGCTTAAAGTCTCGAAAACCCTTCTGGACGGAAGGAGAAAGACTCCTTCGAACACCTCTCACCCCAGAAGATAGGTGGAAGCTTGAGTGGCAATCAGCCAACGTCAAAAACGCACATCTCGTGCAAGACCCCACTGAGAGACAGCCTGGGTTATCATTGCCTCGCAAACTCTGGACTGCCATCAATAGGATAAGGTGCTCCCATAGCCGTTGTGCTCACAAGATGCATAGATGGGGCCTTAAAGAGTCGGCGACGTGTGAATGCGGTGCGGTGCAGACCACCGAACATGTGGTCAACGAATGCCCGCTCCATTCATTCCCCGGCGGGATTGATGAGGTCCACAGGGCAACGCCTGAGGCCCTAGACTGGCTCGCAGACCTAGATGTCCCCCTCTGACCCCCCACCATACGAAAGAAAAAGAAGAAGAAGTACTACTACATATTTAAGATCGCAATATCATAGTTTTTTGACGTTTCGTACGCTCAAACGACATATCAAACGTCAACGTGGGTCGAACTCTTTTTTTTTCTAGTAAAGCTTTGTAATTCTTTCCTTGTAAGGCCTTTCAAGCCATTCTTTATAATAATACAGCTATTTCTTTAAAAAAATATTTTTGACTCAGAAGGTGAAAGACAATGTGTATGAAAGAGGTGTTTTTTTAGGAATTTTACTTTTTCATCAAATTTCTTAACGCCAGAATTCTTCATAATCAAGTATAATTCTAATCTTGTACGAACCACTTAAGAAATTGTACCTAAAACAAAACACACTGATAATAGTACTAGAATCGTTTTTTTATGAAAACGTACAGTCCTCACTTTCAAGTACTATAATTAAGAAAATGGTGCGTGAAAGCAACATCTTACAATTTAGTTTACCAGCTAAGATAATGAAGTATACAAAATAAAGTAAAATATGACGGAATCTTGTGGAACTTTTAACTATTAGCCTCGATGTTTAAGATATTTACAAAAAAATGTCATTCAAATAGGTGTTTGTTTTAAATTTTTGACCTATCGTATAACTTTCTCAATAACTACTACAATATAATAAAAGTACATACCATCAAACATCGTATCCATGTTGAATTGGATCCAAACACTCGATAGATTTTGCTTTGTTTAATCTTGAAACGTATTGAAATTTACGCGACTGCAAAAACTGACACGGTCACCCGCACAAAGATCAAGTTCAAACGGATCTCTTTCTGTCAGTTTCGCGATAAGTGCGACACGCTTCGGGGGAATTATGAAGCATTTAATGAACTTCAAAACTAGCACACTTATTTCATTGTAAAGAATACTTTACTTTCTGAATTTCTACCAACGCGATACAGTAAGCCACTCCAATGTGCGCCGCCCCGGGAACCTTTATTGGATAACAAACACCTCTGCCATAGGTCACCCCAAGTAGTTCGCTACGTTTGGTGATTTAGCAGGGGTGCCCGGGTTCATGGGGTGAGGTTTGTCTAGGTCTTGGAAGCGGATGACCAGGACACACTGAACCCCAGATTCCTACCACCCCTTAAACCCTTATCCTTCCCAGCACTCTCCTCTCCTTTCATTAAAAAACCCTTCCCACAGCATCCCCAAAGAGACCTGAGGGAAAATATTTTCCTCAGGGATCCTGTGTAAAGCTTATGTAAAAAAAAAAGATTTTTCAAAGGAGGTGTCGAGTTTATTTCATTCTGAGTTGTCCGGTCACCGTGTGGAACGTATATGCTGAAATTCCAATTAAGAGTTGATATTAAGACTGGCATAAGGTTAAAAATAACAGTTAAATAGGTTAACAAAGGCTCTTGATGAAATTATTAAATATGCATGTATAAATTTATGTATATCCCTCGATAATGGGAGAGGAATGTATGCTGATTTAGAATTATTTAAAGAAAGTGTAAATATAGTTCCTTTGAATAATTCCAATTTAATTGTTGTCAGGGACGTGTTGCCTCAATAATGATCAGAACAGAGCTTCATTAAAATACAGCAAATATTAATCGGTATACCTCAATTACGTAGGAAATTGTATACAGATATTTGGGGGAACATTTGCCCCAAGCCAGCCTAAAGCAACCCCTATGCGGCGCGAGGCGCGCGGCGGGGGAAATCGAGGGGATAATGAAAATGTTCTTGCACAGTTGATGCGGGGATCACCCAGGAAATGATGCATGGAACGTCTGCGTCTGCGAGGAAATACACGATACACGAATAGACGTCCCGAGGGCGTCATTAAAATACACATCAACAGAAGAGGAAATTGAAGAAACGTGACGGAAGCGATATAATTCGGAATAACGAAGTAGAATATAAAGAACTCATCCACAGATTTTGCATATCGTATCTTATTAGTAAGTTTATATTGAGGCTTCAGGAATTTCTGGCATCTGGAAAAGCTTGCATGTACAATACATATTTACCTGATGAATGATAAAATGTAAATAGTAGTTACATTTTTAACCAAAATAACAAAGGCTTAAGGTACATTCCTTGTGTAATAAAACTTCAAGACCCACAAAAAAATCAGAGTGCAATTCATACGCGATAGAAGTGAAACCTTCAGAAAACTGAAGTAGACAAGAGTGGGGAGATGATTTTTTCCATATTTTGGTCGTCGAATTCCAGTGCATCTTTTTCCTATACATTTGGCAATCTTATTAGTATTTGTGTTTTCTTCTTTGAAGTCGCTAGATGTCGCTTTATTTTGTGTTTTCTTTGTCTGTTCATTTTGGAGTGGTTTGAAGATTTTTTTTTTTATATAACGACAATATAAAAATACAAAGCAAAGCAGTCCTTCACACTTCACAGTCCTCCTCACTAGGTATTCCTGTTCCGAGGCGGACTGTATGTTGTTGAAAAGGTCTGATCATGATTGCCTCATCTTTTGTTGATTTTCACAAAATAAACAATAAATAAAATAAAAAGTATTTATGTTTGTTGTCTGTAGGTTGCGTTGGTGTTATTGCATAATTTTAATTATTTCCTCATCTTCATGTTTACTTAGCCATAATTTGATGTCTTTTTTAAACTTTTGTGTCTCCATACTCCATGGTGTTCTTAATTTCAATTGGAAGGGCTTTATATATTTTTGCAAAGCATGGAAATTATGGTTTCTATGGCCAAAGGATCTATTTAATTTCGGGATGTTCAGAGGATTTCGTCCTTGTAGTGTAGGTCTGTTGGTCAGCAAGGTACTCATATTTTTCTTTAAATTTGAGAAGTGCATTTTTTTAGTATAGTTTAGTAATGCTGAACACATTAAAATTTTAAAAAATTTCTTTTGACGGATATTGATTTTACAAAAATACATTTCGTAGGATTCGATCCTTCGTCCGCTGAATAACTGACCGCTAAGGACGGACAGAGTGAGGGCCGCAAGACTTGCGTGTGACCGTGGATTTATCGTATTATATTGGAAACGAGTACCCGTGAAATATAAATATTTTATTGCTCATTTTCTCGCCGGCTAAAGACGTATGTGTTTGTCTCTTTTTAGTGTCGCTCGCTTCCGCTTCATTGAGTTTCAAATCACAACGGTTATAAAGAAGTTTTCACTGCAATAATTGACTAAATAAATACTCTCATGTTTTCAGGGTGAAAAATCTAAACACACCTTCCTCCTAGCACAAACGGGTCATTACGTCGCACTTCATTTACAATTCAAGTGAATATTTTTTGTTGAGACAAGTGTCGGCAAAAATAAGAATTTGCCTAAAGAAGGTACTGGCACCCCAGAATGGCCTCATGATATAATTAGAGCGTAATAGAGAATTATTACAAGTAATTCTTTGTTTACACAAATGCATGTGAGAATTGGCATCCTAGAGGGGCCCCCGGCGATGATGATTAATTACAGTTTTCTCAGGGCTCCGAGGAACTAGTTGAACAATAACACAAATCTAGTTAACCTTCCAGAACTTTGAGAACGTTAGCTGCAATGTTGAGTTTCGGAGCAGAGCCACTAAGGGTTACCATTCATCTAAACATAAGGCAAAAGTCGAATTTCATAACTTTAGTTTTACTGGCGCTGTCCTTTCTCGGGAGACTTTCTTGCAGCCCGTTCCCTAAACAGTTCTGGTGGGAATGTTACACAAAAGCATTTATAACAAGGTGTGTGCACCATTTCATATACACTATATTTATGGTCTCGGTGTGTGGCATCTCCAGTACAAGCGCATTGAAAATTGGGCATTGGTCAGATTACCAACCCTAGAATATTTTGGAGTTGAACTGTTGTCAATCAGGCAGGCAGGATTCAAATCAGGAGAATTGAAAATGAAGCTTTTTAATTCTTTGTGCGGAAGCCCAGGGCTCTAGACTGACATACAACGAATCAAAAATCACTATGATTGTGATCACACATCTTGGAAGTGACTCTTGCCTACTTTGAAGCTGACTGGAAATCATCCTGGGAGGATAATAGGCATCTGAAGACATCAGCCTGTCCTGCTTCTGGAAGGCCTTTTGGGTGGTACCAAATGTTCTACAGACCTTCCATTCTCACGATGAGATTCTTTTTCAAATCGAGGAGTTTTCGATAAGTCACGCCTCTGCCACGCTATACTTATCACCGTATCACCTCAAATTATTTACCTAACGAATCATTTTATGGCAGACAGCACTAGAATCAGGATGTCCTTTTTATTTACAATATACTTTTGTATTTTGAATACCTTTTTTCATTTTAAGCTAAAACCTAATCCTTGCATTTGCCACATTGCTCATAATAATCAGCATTTCAATAATGTGCAATGTTGCCACATAATCCCAAGGTAACAGGGGGATGAGACTAGCGCCAAGCGTGGTGTGAATATTATAGTACATAGTGTACAAAGATGGATGGAGAAGAAACATAACGGCATGTGGAAGACTCTTGATGATGGATGATACAACGCTTTTTAGGCATTTACTTACCTTCAGCCGTTGTATCCTTTGAGGACGAAAAAAGTCTAACAGAAAATGACTTAAAGCATAACGAAAAATTGGTCATATTTACGAAGAAATTCAGCTAATGTATATCAATATCGAATGCCCAAATGTATGTACTATATTATTATTATCTACAAAGCTTAAAAACTACCGCACTACTTCCAACAACAAAAAAGCTCCATTTGCTCCTGAAAGCTGTACCTACATCAGAAACCCCTAACGCTCTCCCTTAAAAACCCCTAAGCTTTACCTACATCAGAAACCCCTGACCTCTGTAGGCAAATTTGAGTAAATATTTTCTATGTACAATTTCGAGGTCATCGCAGCTTTTTAATCACGGCACTTCATTTCCATCACCAATGGGCATTTGACACATACATTTAACTTAATTATAAATTAAATTCCCTATAAATAAACAGTAAAACATATAACGTCCTACATCGCTCCAATAATAACTAAAAGGCTGATTGAGTCTGAAAAACTGTCAACATAGTTACCTTCTAATGACACACAAAACTTAGTAGATAGTTTTAATAATAAAAACAATATTTTTTACAGCATAATTCATTTGGAAATTTCACGAGCATTTGATTCGTTAGAACGGGCATCTTGTCTAGTTAGTAACTAATATCGACCGAATAACAAAACATAACCAAAACAATAACAAAACATACCACAAGGAACTGTCATCGGTCCAATCATTTTTATTATATATGTAAATCAAATGTTCACTCTTCCCAAAATACTTCTCAAATAAAATTTTATACAATAAAGACATTCACAGATATAACACAAGGACGTGCAAGGAAATTAGGCTACAAAAAAAGGACAAAGCGAATACGCAGAACAGTTTACTGTACAAGGGAATGAAGTTGTATAACACACTACCAGAAACTTTAAAGTCCACACCAATTGGAAAGTTCAAGATGTATTGTAGGAGCTACATAAAACTTGAAAAAATATAGTGAATATGAAATATTATTATCAATTAGAAATTTGTAAACTTAAATGTACAAATTACTAAAATAAAAATTATTATTATATAGTTGGAGATATCATATCTTATGCAGACGACACTGTAGTTATCACTTAAGGGAAATCATGGGAGGAAACAATGAGTATAGCAAATATCAATATAAACATACTCAAAACATGGTTTGACCTAAATTGTCTCTCACTTAATACGGAGAAAACTTATTTTATTCCTTTTTCTTTGAAAGAAAAAAATGTCGAGAACAATATAACTATTAAAATCCATTCATCACAGTGTGAAAATAAAAAGGAATGCAACGATGAAAATTGTCTACCAATAACATGCAAAAATAGTATAAAGTATCTGAGTGTCATAGTAGATAGACACTTAAAAAGGAAAGAACAAGTCCAAAATACAGTAAGCAGAATAAGAAAACTTGTATACATATTTATTAGACTGAGAAACATCTTATCATCCAGTATGATCAAAACTATCTATTTCTCTCTTGCCCAATCTATTCTACAATATGGTATAATCGGGTGGGGTGGGACTTTCAAAACTAACCTCTTACCTGTAAAAAGGGTACAGAGGTTGATTTTGAAAGTCATCTTACGAAAACCATCTGTATTTCCAACAACACAGCTATTTGACTCTTTTAGGGTTCTCAGTCTTAATAAAATTTTCAAAAAGAACTCATTATTGCAAACTCATAAAGATCATTTCAATCCATCAACAACAACATTCACAAACATAAGCAACCGACCACGATCACGGGGCAATTTAGAAATTCCAAAATTTAAAACGAGTGCTTCCCAACACCATTATGCTTATCAAGGTATAAAATTTTTCAATGCTCTCCCGTATAAAATCAAGTCTGAAAAAAATTATAAAGTTTTTAAATCCCAAATAAAAACACTAATAAACCAACCCGACACTAATTATAAGTTTTAAATTCATTATCACAATAATAACAAAAAATAAATAAACTAGAACATATTCTCTAAAAATATTTCATCACCATATCAAATTGAAAGCAAAGTACATACGCGTTATTTGCAGGCATCAAATTGTTACAACTTTATTATATGTACCTACTCTGACAATACTGTCAGCCCATCCATTTCAAATATCAATGTTTTCTTAACCAACGATATGTACCTACTTACCTACTTGCAATCTACATACATATTGAATAAATACAATAATATTATTTTTATTTCTAATATATCTATGCCTGTATTATCTTATATGCATATTATTCCAATTTTAACTCTTATTTACTTCAAGTTCATTATGTCGACTTGTCTTCATGAATATATATTTTATTAATATAAGTACTTGTAATAACATACTCTGTGTACCTATGCATTTTACAATGGCACTCCAAAATTCAAGCACGAGAAATGTTTTCTCTTTTGAATTGGGTAGTTTCATTAAAAAGAAATTTATATATTGTTATTAGTTTTAAGAATCAAATGTTTTACTATGAATCTGTATACGTATGTATTTAAAAAAAAATAATAATAATAACAATAACACTTATGTATACACATTTAACTAAAATAAAATTGAATAATTCTTGATTTAGATTTCAAAATTAAAAAAGATTAATATATAACTACTTCCATATAAAGCCTCACATTCATCAGAGCTGAACTACGCTGAAGCGACATGTGATATTGCATGAATCATGTATTTCATCAAAACCGTGTTCAGAAATCATAATTATCATTGATACACGTTTTGGTGCAATTTGTCATTGATTTAATCAGGTGTAGCTAATTTTGGTTCTCTTGGTTCATTTCTACTGGTTTTCAGTTAGTATTATATGCTTTGTACTTTGTTATTGTTGGATAAAAGTCTCTAAAACTCGAAACAAATGTAATAAATAAATAAAATATATAAACCGTCAATAAATAAGACAAGATTCCATATTTTTTGTTCCATATTTATCAATCCGAAACTCGGGCCAAGCCGGTCAGTAAATCCGCTGCAAAAATACAACATTAGAAAATAAAGTTTCTGAAAACGACAACTATCCAACGATAATATATTCGTGGGATGATTATATTATCGTAAGGGTCGGAAGCTATCGATGTCGGAAGCTATACACGTTTTTGGAAAATAACTGCTCATAAACGATTATTATATGAACGACTATAAATAGATTAAATACTATCCATGGCTTCCGACCCTCCATTTACATTTTTATGGACATGTTTAAAACCGTTTATCATATTAATTTATAACTTGTTGAACAAACTAACGTTGAACTGTCGATCGATGTGAACTAATTCAATTAAAACATAATGATATCATATTTTTAACACACACAGAATCCGAATTTTTTCGAAACTTTGCCGATATGAACAATCCCACTGTCTCATTAACGAGGTTGAAATTATGTTTAGTCATACATATTTGGGAACATATAATTACAATTTTGAAGGCGGTTACGTGTACCGCCGATCCGGTTTGAAAGGGAGATATGTAAATATGAATGTTAGAGTTGCGCGCTAAAATAAAAAAATAAAACTAAATACTATAATTAAGCGTAAATTGTTAAAATATTTAATAAAACACGATTCGTTTTAAATAAATAGAGCAAGAACTAACGGCAAATGTCTAAAATAGCATTTAAAGATACACTGTGATTCATACCTGTAACCTGTAACATGTTAAATAACTGAAGAAAATGTGTTTTTAATAATTTGCGGAGCATGCTTTGCATTTATATTGTGGGAATTTCATTTAATTACCGTTTCAGCTCAACGTATAGATATTATCTTCGAAAATAACATATATCTTTACATAAAGTGTTCAAGGAAAATATGTTATAAATCTGAAGAAATTCGGAATCAAAGGCCTTAACAGGGGTGCCCGGATAAATGATGTGAGGTTTGTCAAGGTCTTAGCGGTCAATGCGTTTTTTTTTATTTTTTTTTTTTATTATTTATTTGAGACACAAACAGGATATTTATAAAACATTTTTGTGGGTAAAATATAATAAATTAAAATACAAATATAAATATCCCTAGACTAATGTGTCTGCAGTAATTACATTTGAATTTTTACAGAAGCAAACACATGAAAAACAATGCAAGTATTATTTATACATAACTTTAAAAAAACTTTAATACAAAATTGAAATACATTATAAGTATACAATATTTATAAAGTATTTCCTGAGATTTAATAAAACAACAAATTTTTATTTTTATATTTTTTTTTTTTTTAGGTGCACAACTCGTGGAGATGTTTTTTGAAACATGTTACATTATTTAGAAAAATATTTATTTATTTATTGTTCTTATACGCCCGTAGGGGCTTTTACATAGATTATAAAATAATATTTAAGATATCGAGGATTACACATACATAGAATTTATATCAAACGTTATAAAAGTGAAAAAACTTTTAAGAATATACAAGTAGTTTTTAAAGAAAAAACCACTTGTATATTCTTGCTTAAAACTGTGAAATATTTTAAACAATGTAATATTTAACAATACCATAGAACAAAATATAATATAAAACATTACAATAACACATCAAATCGTTAAATATATTATACCCACGTTACAATAATTTGTAGGATTCCACAAAGTGTTGGTTTAAATTGCATTTTAGAATGTAAAGGGAATCAGCGAATATATCTACAATACCACCAAACTTGTTGCCTAAATCATGCATCCTATTGGTAAGTGAGTGTGATTGATAGTTGGTTGTGTATGTGTTGCAAAAGAATGTTATATTTTGTCTAGTATTCCTTGTCGGTACATGGAGTTTAATACTAGAAACGATGGCAGGGCTGTCAATTAGGTTGTTCATAACTCTGTACAATAAAATTAGGTCTGAAATAATTCTTCTGTCAGACAGCGTAATTAAATTTAGTTGATTCATTAAACTTAAATAATTAATGTTTTCTATTGGAATTTTGAGTTTGAAATTTAAGTACCTAAGAAATTTGTGTTGAACACGTTCTATTTTGTTAGAGTGTACTTTATAGAAAGGGGACCAAATAGGTGAATTATATTCTACTTGACATCTAACTAATGAAATGTAGAGTGTTTTCATGCAATCCATGGACTTAAAATCAGTTAGGGTTCTACAAAGGAAGCCAAGAATCTTTAAAGCCTTATTAGTTATATCATCTATATGTGCTGTGAATGTTAAGTTTGAATCGAATATAACTCCCAAGTCGCGAATTTGTAATACTGGTGTTAATTTAACATTATTTAAATTATATTCATGTAAAATATGAGAATGAGTTCTGGAAAATCGTATTACTTGACATTTCTCAATATTCAAAAATAACATATTTTGTTCGCACCATTTAAAAAATTCATCTAAATTAGCTTGTAAAATTAGGCAATCATATATATTTCGTATTCTTTTAAACAATTTTAGATCATCTGCAAAAAGTAGGACTTGTACATCTTTAAATATGTTTACAATGTCACTAATGAATATTAAGAAGAATATTGGGCCGAGGTGGGACCCTTGCGGGACACCACTTGTGGCCTCGAATACATAGGATTCTATAAAATTAATTCTGACACTAAGCACTCTATTACTGAGGTAACTGATAATCCATGTCAATAAACTTCCTTTGATGCCTAACAGTCGGAGTTTGGATATAAGAATGTGATGTCGAACCTTATCAAATGCTTTACTGAAATCGGGACTAAGGGATTCGGATATGTAATTATTATAGATAGTTAAATTACTTAAGGTAGATCGACCTCTGATAAAGCCATGTTGGTTAGGAACAATAATATTGTTGATAGGTTTTACAATGGTATCTAATACTAATGACTCGAAAAGTTTGGGTAAAGCAGACATAATACAAATAGGTCTATAGTTTGATATATCGCTTTTGTCACCTTTTTTATGAATAGGCGTTAAATAACTCTTTTTCCACAGAGCCGGAAAACAGCCAGATGCTAAGGATTTGTTAAAAAGTTTGTGTAAGGGATATATCAAACTATCAATGCAAGTTATTAAAAATATGGGAGGAATACCATCCGGTCCAGCAGATTTATTACTATCTAATGCGTTTATGCCCCTTTCTATAGATTCTAATTTTATGAAACATTGACTTAGGTTTAATGACTCTTCCACTGAAGCACTGGAGACTGCATTGACGGGAATATCTTTGTCGTAAACACTTTTAAATGAGTCAGCAAAGAGATTAACTATACCTTCGATACTGTCGGCACATTTTCCTTTAAAATACATGCTATTAGGATATCCACAGTTGTCGTTTCGCTGAGATTTAGTAAAATTCCAGAATTTTTTCACATTGTGACGACGTACCTCATTTTCTATTACGTTAACATAGTTATTATAGCATTTTATTGATAATTCTTTACATTGTTTTCGTAGTTTAGTAAATGTTATATAATCGTTAGGATTTCTGGTATGTTTATATTTTCTGTGGATACATTTTTTTTATTAATTAAATTAGTTAATTCCCTTGAAAACCATTTCGGATAATTACATGATGCGAAGCTAACCCTGGGAACAAATTGTTCTATAGAGGTATTTAAAATCGTGTAAAAGTGTTCTAATTGATCATTTATATGATTATCCTCATCTAAAAAGGACCAATCTGTTTGGATAAGGTACTCAGTAATATGATGGTATTCAGCTTTGGAAAAGTTATACGATGGGGCACTTGTTTTTTTTTGAAGATTTTAAAGGCAAATTTGTTATGATAATGTCCAATGGTGGGTGGTGTTGATCTAACGGGAATAATAATTCGTCGGATAGCTCAACTACTATTTTCGAATCACTTGAAAACACTAAATCCAACATTCGATTGTTAAAGTTGAAAATCTTGTTTGATTGAGTTAGTCCCAAGAATAAAGACATATCACGAATTTCACTGCATTTAGCACACTGTAATTCGGCTTGGTTTGTAGCAGGTCCATTGTCATCTTGGCTGGTCCAGTTAGGAAGGTTATAATCACCGGCAATAATAAATTTTGCTTTAGGATATTTGAATTTGAGTACTTCTATGTCCTCATTGTGATTTTTATGTGTTTGCAAATCCGATGCAGGTGGGATATAGACACAGCCGATAATAATTTTTCCATTGGGTATATTGAGCAATACAAAAATTTGTTCAACACTTTTGTGTTTAACCGGTAATTTAGTAGATGATATATTCTTGGATACGCACAGCATCACACCTCCTCCGTTAGACTTTTTGCTTGTAATAGAATTTCGATCAGAACGATATGTAGTATAGTGATGTAGGCCTAATTCTGACGAGCTGATATCAGCATTTAACCATGTTTCAGTTAAAAACAGAATGTCGTGTGAGAATATTGGGGAGTTAGTTTTAAGTTGGTGCAATTTCGTACGCATTCCCCGTACATTTTGATAATATCCTGTAAGTCTAGAAAATCTGTTCTGTTTGTTTTTCAGTTTTTTGCTTGAGTTTTGATGATTTTGGGAATTCCATTGAAATGTTTGATTCGTAAATCGACTTCACCCTTTTCTTTCCTCTCTTCTAATTCCTTCCAGAGGTCAGTTAAATGTTGTCTTTGTTGTAGAGTTCTGTCAGGTTTGATTATAATTCCATTGGACAGAGTAGTTTTGTTAAAGAGTATAAGTTTTGCCTGTTTGACTTCATCAAATTCTAATTTAATTGGCCTGGTTTTGTTTGGAATTTTACTTCCAAGCCTGTAAATTTTCACATCTTCTAGATTGAACTCGCTATTAATTTCACTAATAGCTGCTTATACCTTTTTTCCATCTTCCAAGACGCTCACCGTGGTTGAGTTCGAATTACACTCGGGGACGTTGAGTAAAATGACGTTCTTCGAGCGGGTCTTGCGTTCCTCTATCTCAGCGAGCACGTCACAAATTGGTGTTGTTTCCTGTGGTAATACTTTCTTTTCGATGATTTTTTCGAATGTCATAACTTTTCCTTCAAGAACTCCAACAGTTACTCCTAGGTCTTGCATAGTTCCAGAGAGATTAGAAAGTTTACTAAGTATTTTTGCCATTTGGTCTTTGGTTATTTTCAAAGCAGGATCGGTAATGGCATTGTGGATGCTATTAATCTCCTCCTTAGCTTTGTTTAAGAAAGCAATTGCTTCATTATTATTCATTTTAAAAGTGAGATTTTTTTTTTTTTTTAAGAAAATAATATGAGTGACAACCCTGCTCGCAATTTACAGGTAATTAGGAATAGTAGGTAGTGGGAGCGTTCACAAGTGTTATTCAGTAAGTGCGAGGGAGAGATATGTCACTACCTTATCCTGTCACTTGTTAGAGCGAGACGTAGGGAACACTGCACACAAATGATTATTGAACAAATTGATTTACAAATTTTGATAATAATGTTGAATATTTAGGTTGATTTTGCAGTGATTATTAATAAATAAACGTAGTGCACTAAATTATGTTGCAGAACACTGAAACTTGTTTAAATACACTGTTTTATTTGTTCTATTTATAAGTTTCTAGTAGGACACAAAAAAAACTCGACAGCTGTCAATGATATTTATGAAAGTGTGTATTTTAATTGATTATAATATCTAGTATTATTGGTAAAAATTTCAGTCCAGAACATGTTAAGGTTTCTGGTAGATTTGGTCCTGGCGTATAACTTGATTTGGTTGACTAAGTTACTGTCTACACGATTATTCACAATTTTATAAAGCATTAAGAGGTCATTTATGTTTCGTCTTTTAACCAGACTTTCTAATTTGAAATGTCTAAGTCTTTGTTCGTACCCGTCTAGAAGATGATAGACACCTGATCGGTAAGACAAAATCCGTGTAAATTTTCTTTGGACTGATTCGAGTCTAGATATCTGTGTAATATAATGTGGATTCCAGACTGTTGACCCGTACTCAAGAACACTTCGGATTAAGGAATTGAATAGAATTATTAGACTGTTAGAATTCTTAAACAGTTTGGTCGATCTTACAATAAAACCAAGTAATTTATTTGATTTACACACAATGTATTCAATGTGTTGATTGAATGTTAGTTTGTTGTCAAATATAATTCCTAAATCTTTTATTGATTCAACTGTTTCTAGATTGTGACCACATATGCTATATGAATACAGAGTTTTGTTGGTGTTCTTGGTGAAATTTATAACTTTGCACTTAGCTATATTCAGTTCCATTTCATTGTCAACACACCAGGTAGATATTGTGTTAAGGTCTTGTTGTAAGAGTTCACAATCTTTCATAGATTTAATTGCTTTATATAATTTGAGGTCATCAGCATATAGAGAAAAATTACAGCGGAGTTTGTATGTAAGGTCGTTAATAAAGATTAAGAAAAGTTTGCCTATCAACTGCGTGGTGGGCCGGATCGGTTGAGGGAGACCTAACCTAGATCTCTCCAGCCGGTCTCTCTCTATCCATCGCCTTGCACCGCAGTGAGAGGGATGGATTCGTACGTCCGTCACTCCTTTCTTTTTAAATGTGAATATCTCACAAGAGTCTCACTTGCTCCCGTCTGGAGTCAGTGAGACTATGGCATCTCCAATTGGTATGTTGTGAGACTGAAGCTAATGGGGAGGGGAAGGATATGGGGAACAGGAAGGTGGGGAAGACTCCTGGTGACATTGACTCCCAGATTCCTACCCACCCTTCATACCCTTTTACTTCCCAGAACTTCCTCTCATTCATTTCCATAAAAAGACCCTCCACATGTGAGGTTAGTGTGATTTTGTAGGGAGCGTATGCATGCAATGACAGCAGAGTCAAAATACTATATACTGTATACTGTAATATGTACTCGTAAGCAACTAAAATGTAGATACTATATTTAATCACAAAATACAACAGCACCACATTTTGGTAATTTAATAATTATGTAAAAGTTATTACAATAACATTTTTCTATCAAAAGATTTAGAGAATAAAATCAAGTAATTATTCGCTAAGAAGACTCGGCTACCTAACCAAGGATTAACTTGTTTAAGTTATTGTTTACTCGGTTTTGGTTCGCGAAAGCGGCTGTCGTAAACGTCTCAGATAATTAAACAATTCGGTGGATTCATATCAAAACGTTCTCACATAGTTACCAGACCCGGCCTCGATTCTGAAATTCGTCTCTATTTACAAACGCGTGTAAATATTAAAGCAGGTGGCTGACTGGTCGAATTATTTTTAACGTCAATTGAAAACCTTGGGACGTTCAATGACAAGCCACCTTTTCGAGAAAACAAGATTGACACAAAATTTGCACGGTGTTTCGCCCCAAACAAGCTAGAAGGTGAATATAAATATGTATACATTCTGAATTTTTGAACGATGACGTTTAGTTTATTTTTAAATTTATGTGAATACCGCACAAGAGTCTCAACTGCTCCCAACAATCTGGAGTCAGTGAGACTAAGGCATCACTAATTGGGGTACGTTGTGAGCCTGAAGGTAGTGGGTGGAGGAAGGAGATGGGGAAGAAGATGATTGAGCGGGGGAGTACATGGCTATTCAGATTTGATTACCATTTCAAGCAACGTTTCAATTCTGAATGGTGATACCAACACTAGGGCGATACCGAGAGCATCTTCCACTCGGTAGTAAGCATATCATCTGCAACAGGCCACGAAAGATAGTCGATCAAAAATAATATTTTAGAAAAATGTAGTGTTCATAAATTAATTACTTACGTATTACTTTGGCGAGAATTTTTGATTATTCATTGATATCGTGTTTAACTCCTGGAACTCCATTTATGTATTTATTTTTTGATTTAAATTAAATCAAATTTATAAAAATTACGTTTCATGAAATTTAATTCTAAAATGTATCATATTCGGTAGCAGTGTATCCCCTCCAAAAGTTCGTAATAAACAGTTCGTAATTACTACAACATGTAGTAATAGGCCACTTGCATCACTTTTTTTTTTTAATTTTCCGGTTTAGACAAATATTCTAAGACATTCTGTATTTTTTTTTAATCGTATTTTTGAAACCCTGGGGATTTTTTAAAAATTTCAATCCGAAAAATCAGACCATTTTTTATAAACCGGAAAGACGGGACATAATTCTATAAACGTATATATTACTAAATCCAATAAAGTGATCCATTATAGAAAAATGAAATAATACAACTTTGTATAAACCACTTATAAAAATAATGAATCTATTATCAATAAACAAAAATATTATCTTATAGACCAATCATGGATTTGTTCCACTACCCACCCACTCTACACTAATACTTACCCACCCAATCTACATTAATAACTAGCAACAGCTCTACCCCTACCATAATAAAACATTGTTCGAAACTGTCAAATTAGTATAAGCTTTCCCTGAAGAAGGAACGTTTGTTCCGAAACCGGTAGGATTTACGCATTATATAAGTGGTTTATACAAAGTTGTATTATTTTATTTTCTAATGTACTTGTAAATTATAATAATAAAAAGAATATTATAAAATTTGATTTTGTTAAAATCAGCACCATAACCATTATATCTCTAAAACACGTACTGACTTCTAAAATGTACGGGGTTCTCTTCAGAACATCTGTCAAAAGTCAAACCAAATGATAAGTTCGCACAGAACAAACAATAAATCTAGTGAACGAATTCAAAAATTCGCCTGAAATCAAAGTGATGCCATATAAAAAAAATAAATCAGTGTGTAATTTTACAAAATTAATAGGAACATTTTCGGAGACGGGACATTTTCATGTAGTGACGTCACGAGCCCAAATAATGGATTTATTTATTTAAAAATAATAAAAAACTGTACATTTCTAAAAAAATTTACTAACATTTTCGCAATCTTAATAAAAAGATCTATCCACACGATTTTTTTCAGGTCGTTATGAATTCAATGCAAGTGGCCTGTTATCAAAACATGATGAAGCTTGCAATATTTAAAGAATTTCAGAAAGTTTTACAAAACAGTCAGGCAAAATAAATTATCATATTATAACATTTTGGGGTATTATTATTAGGCCGTATTGCGCTTCCTACTTATTTAGCCAACGTTTCGGACTGCGTTACAGTTTCCGTCATCACAGCATAAAACCCCAAAAATATGTCAAACAAAACAAACTTTTAACAGGTTGTTTTTTGTCCGAAATACGGCAACTTAGGGAACTTACCCATACTACGTGACCTGTTCAGGGGGGGGGGTCTTCAAAATACCACGCTTGGTACAAATGAGCGGCGGCGGTCTTAGGTTTTTGGTCACCGGGGAGGGGGAGGAGGTTAAAAATTTCAAAAAGTTGGTCACGTAGTATGGGTACGTTCCCTTATAATGTTGTTGTCACATATTTATTTATTATTTTATTTGGAGTGCCTACATTCCCAACGATGTCAAAATTGATAATAAAACGAGTCATAAATTTGGAACCTTTTCACTGAACCAAATATTGAATAAATCCAAGCCGGGATTAGTTCCCATTGAGCAATAAGGCAGCTTGTCAATCCGGCGTCATATTCCGTGAAATTTGGAGGCGGCGATCCACGCCCTTCTCTGCGCACACATCTCCATCTACATCCTTCAAAGGCCCTTCAGAACCTCTGCCAAAGGGGCCGGGGTTTTATTGCCTGTTGATGATTTTTATTGCACATTCTCAACCGGAGCCCCTGCTTTGCGTCCACGGGAATTTCTCAACGAGGACGAAATGGTTTGGAAAATGATTTGTTCCCCAGTTCTCCACTCGTAAATTGAAGGTTTAGATGAGCGTGATCATTCGTCCGAAACTCGTTACTTGTTGCTAGTTTGGGGTTTCCCGCCCTTACCGGCTGGGAAGGCGGTTGCCATGTTAGATATTTAGGGCGGGATTATTAGCGAGGGGGTTGTGAATGCTTTTCCGAGGATTGGCGACGGTAACAATTTATTGGGTGATTAAAAATTTACGACAGCAGTAATTTTGGTAATTCGCGACCAATTTGTTAATTAAGTCTTCTCCTTCACAGACAGACACGTTCCCGAGCAAGTTATTACGAGCTATTCTATTACGAGCAGGTTAACAACGTGTGATTATTATGAACAGATTTGTATCCCCTACTGAATTTAACTTAGCTTGCAAGTAAACAACAGACACGTGGACCACTAAACAAATCATTAAATATTCAGAAGATATTACATACAAAATCATAGTACAAGTTTTGAATGAAAACAGACAACTTAAAACAGTTCTCTGTCTGGCTCATTAAAGAAGCAATTTCAGTTTTTCGATACATATCGCAGATAACGTAGAAAAGTGTCGTAAGTCAAAAAAGTTAATTTTACAGAAGAGCGAAACAAATCAATGAATGATGAACAAAGTCGAAAAGAGATACTAGTGAAATTCTGCGGAGATGCAATGATCTAACTTAAATACGTTTTTTCATATGACACAATCGCTTTACTTTTCAGAGGTAAAACATAAAATACAAAATTTTGACTAACGACACTTTTCTACTCTATTTTGAAAATTGGGTTATCTTCCAAATTCTAAAAGATTTCGAGAAATGATTTTTCGATTTTCGGGGGGCCAATATTACACTACAGAATCGTTTATCTTAAAATTAAAACTTGCCTAAAAGAGCAAATTCTACATAGGCCATAGGCCTCGTGAAATTTAGAAAACTGACATTGGTCCTTTAAGAAGCAAGTCACAGAATTGTTACATTTTACCTAGATGGAATTCACTGATTTACATTTTAAAGCCCTGCATTGGTGAGATACCACAATTATTATAACAGACGTATGTATTATAATGTTATTGTGTACTCAGGTAAGCCGCCTAAATTGACACCAATTATTGAAAAATGTATCAGTGTAGACATAAAAGAAATCTTTCATTCAAATGATATTTGCGTAAAAAACGAAGAAGGCCAAAGGGGTGGGTGGGTAACATTGATCGACACCTGATTACATGAGTAAGAAGCTGTTTGACTGTTTAGCCAGCTGCCGCAAGTGGGCCGATGGATGTACGGTTGGAAGTTAGTTGGAGTGCCTATTCATGTCGCCATGTACTGCACTCGCTTGCATACTTCTAATTCAGATACGTCGATCTACGAATAGACAACGGAATAACATTATTTTACTTGTCCCAGCCTTGACAAACGTGTACCTACTTCTAGAATTTAGTAGGTATCTACTTCATTCATAACGTTGTATCTTAATTTTGTAAACGGTAAGTAAGTATTTAAAGTAATTAAATACTAGTTTTTCAGTATTTTTCAAAAAACTTGTCTTACTCCGCTTCTCGGTTAATACGGAATATGTGTTATTCAAACTGTTAGATTTAGTTTCTTCAATCTTTGCGAATTCTCCTTGTGGCGTCATTTTAAATTAAATGAAAATAAATAACTTTGTAAAACACCACTATTTAATCAAAATTATCAACACGTTTCGAAACCAAAGGTTTCTTCTTCCCCAGGATAAGGTTTAATCTTATCCTGGGGAAGTTATTTGTTGTTACATTTAGCTTTATTATTACGAAAAGTGAATTAGAAAAACAGTGGAAATAGGGAAACGCCCATATTCTAAATTTCCTTGAACGATGATGAAAATATGCAAATTTAACTCTCTCAAAGATGTTCGTGTTTCAACAAGTAGATGACAATTAGAGCAGGCGATAATTCACAAAGACAGACGAATACTTGAATATATTTCAGTCGGCAAAATGAAAAGTATCTTTGAAGAAAAACTGAATACAAATGAATAATCACGATGAACTTTCTATTAAATAATGTGCGAGTAAACAGAGATTACTTAAGTATATAAACAGGTGGCAGATATAATTATTATTAAAGCACATGTGCTCAATTTGAATATAAAATGTATCGCTGAACCAATATTGGAGCACATAATACATTTGAAGCGCCAAACTGATGAGTCTCGACCACGGCTGAGTCGCTCGCAAATTGTGTCGCCAAAGCACAAATATTGACATTCTTAATTGTCATATTTTATTTCATTTGCTGAATTTAATAAAAGCATAAAAATTCCTGGAGATGAATTGCCAGACGCCAGTTTTTGGTACATATTTGCAGGCCTCTTACATGACTCAGTGTACTAAGGTCGCCAGTGAGCCATAAGTCGGTGAAATTGAAATAATATAAAGAGCTTAGGTAAACCAGCTGCTAAGTGTCAAAGACGCAATACATAAAAGAATTACGTGGTTATATATACGTTTAACAGGAATAACAACTTGAACAATGAAAAAGAACATGGTATCGATTAAATAATGAAACATCTCATTGCTCATTGGCTCATTGGCTCATACATAGGTACTTCAGTTTTTGTCATATAAAAAATGTATTTATAAGCTGCCAAACTGAACCTTCAAAACCTAAACAAAAATCTATTTTGTCTTTCAATCCGAACTTGCAATTCTATCTTGCAAACTTAACCAGCAAACAGTAAAAATATAGTAATTACAATTAAGGGAATGGAAAAAAAACATATACTTACTATATAGAAAGCAAGAGGATACTAGCACTGACGTCCAGAATTTGTCTATGATTACAGCTCAATCTTTAAAAAAATATTACATATATGTTTACATATTGTTTTAAACTTATAAAAGTATAACGACATACTTCTTATTCAAATCGTTTAAGTTATCTGTGAACGTCTTATAAATGCCCCTTAAAATCTTTGAAAAATAATTTGCCTCGTACCACAGCTGTAGTAATATAATATTAAGGAAATATAAATTTAAAAAAAACCATGATTATGTATGCTTTTGTTAAACTTTAAAATCTTTCTGCGTAAATACTCCGTTCATAGTAGACACGACATACTGACTTATTAACAAATCAAACTAAATAAATAATAAGAAACAACAAGACACAGTGCTTTCAAAGTCTTGTTTTTTTTACATTTGGTTTAGATTTGTTAGTATTATCTTCTTCTTCGATGATGGGAATAACCATTAAGAACCTTCTAAAGTTATTATAAAAGAGTTATTCTCATTTAAAAAAATTGTCTGTCAAAAGAAAGCAAAGCATTGAATCAGCGACATCATGCAGAACACTTTCCTATAATTAATTTCCGCTTTTTTCAGTTCTTGTGCACACATTAATAACACTTTATGTGTAATTTTCCGAATGATATCAGAATCACAACACTGAAAAATCCCTCATCTATATCAATAAACCATTTTAGAATAGAGAGACTTTATGCAGTTTGGCAATTAAGTCTAGAAATTTATTAAATTGTAACTAATATATGATGATATCGATGAACTGCGTTTAAATGATGATGAAGATACGGAAGAAGAAGAATCACATGAGGACGAAGAAATAATTACATGTCGGGTGTTGAATTAATAGACTCAAATTTTTAAGTACCTACGTTTTCATATTGAAATAAACGCCCACTTACAAATTGTTTTGTTTTATTTTACTTCTATTAAACTATAGTTTTTTTTGCAAATTTTTTTAAAATACTATATATATATTTAAGCTATAAAATTTGCCTTTTGGCAGAAGTGTTTTTTAAAACATACATTCATTGTCTTATGAGCCGTCTTGGTGTCGCCATTTAAAGCCTAGAAAACGATCGCAGCACCATAATTTATTTTCTATACTTACTTAATTGCCAAACTGTAAAACATCTTTGATTTTACCTGTACAATAATTGTAATGGGTACATACGTGTTAAAAATTCAACGGAAATACTACGGCTACTACAATGTTAACATTAAATATTTGGTTCGAATACTCGAATTCGTGATTCGACTCGCGCTTCGGTTTGCAAACGTATCAACAGCAACATAGTCCAAAATGTCTGCCTCTTACAAAATCTGTGGACAAGGTGCACCTAGACATTCTAGTCAAATCTAGATTTAGAAGGTAAGGAAATCATAATAAAATAGTATAAAGAACATTCTAAGGACAACAATGGAAATTCTTAAGAAAATATGAGTTATTATTGCGTAGGTACACAAAAAGCTTAGCGATTGAAAAGATTTCTTCAAGTTGGTAATGGTCCGCGGTCCGTCGGGATCATCTGCCCGAGATGGCCGTCGACAAAAAGCTCGCGCCACAATGCCGGGCTTTGTGCGACAAACAATGCAATTCGGGGATAGCAGAGCACGGGGAAACGCCGGCCATTGTACTGTGCAAGGAACCTCGCTGAAAGGAAGCTGGAACATCTGCCCGGGAAGGTGCAAGCAAACCTTCACACAACTTGGATAGCGCACGTGGCCTCGAAGATGTTGCGCTACATTTCGCAAACTGGATTTGCACCGGTCGCCGAAGTACCTATTCCTATAGTCTAAGCTAGACAATCGCGACTCATGGATTATGGCGGAACAGATGTACACAGGACGCACTCTTTTTCTTTTATTGCCTCTTTCCTGAAGATGAGGATGTCCGCGATACTAATACTGTCAGCTTGTAGCACTTAAAAAGCAAATACAACACATTCAACCCAATTAATGATTTCGAGAGCCTGGACGGCCGGTGTAGTCTAGCGGTAAGGCTCTTGACTTGCAATCCGAAGGTCGCGTCAGAGTGGAAGATACTCTTAGTGTCGCCCTGGTGTAAGACCACCATTCAGAATTGAAAGGTTGCTTGAAATGGCTTTAGCCGTGTTTGGTGCCAGATCTGAATAGCCAGGTACTTCACTACCTTCCTCATCCCCATCTCCTCCCCTTCCCCACTAGCTTCAGCCTCACAACATACCCCAATTGGGGATGCAATAGACTCACTGGCTCCGAACGGGAGCAGTGGAGACTTGTGAGGTATTCATATAAAAAAGAACCAATTATGATAGATCAAGTTGAGTATGATCAAAGAATACATTACATATTAATATTAAAATATTTTTCAGGATTAAATAACATGTTTTCACAATAATGTCCTCTGCGTGCGAACTCTATCTAAATTTCCTTAAATGGACAATATACAGAGTTAATTTCAAGCGACCTCACAGGTAAGTATGGTCCTGTTTTCATTAAATTTTAGGCAGCATCGCGTTCATTGGTCAAAATATTGTACACATATTTTCGTATCGGTGATCAATGAACCGATGTATGCAATTTTTAGCCATAAGTTGTTTATAATTGTTTGCCTAGCTTGTAGTTTTTTAGATTTTAGAAATGTATTATAAGTTTGTACAGCGCCCTTGAGGTGATTTTTCACAAAAACGGCGCTATATAAATCATCCAAATATTATTATTATTACGATGAAAATAAGTGTATTTGTCGTGTTCTTACAATAGCTGTTGTCTTTGACCCTTGATTAGTACTACAATTGGATTCACCATAGCCCCTTGACTTTGACAGGTAATTCAACACAATTAATGATTTCAAAAGCCAACTTAGATCTTGTTTAGCATATTGAAAATATGTGTATTTGTCGTTTTCTTACAATATCTGTTGTTTTTTATCCTTTATTAGTACTACAATTGGATTCACCGTAACCCCTTGACTTGGACCGGTAATTCAATCCAATGATTTCAATAACTAAGTTAGATCAAGTTCAGCAGGCTGAAAATAAGTATTTTTGCCGTTTTTTATAATAGTTGCAGTCTTTGACCCTTCTTGATTGGATTACTACAATTGGATTCACCGTAACCCCTTGCCTTTGACAGGTAACTAAGCAAGCGCACAATTTCATGGAGTGATCGAGCAGGTAGTTTAGTTGAGGGACATTAGGTGTTTTATGACAAATTAAAGAAAACACACTGGGGAGATTTGCCTACCTGAGACAAATTCGGACAAACCACCCCTCGGTGTCGGGTGTAGACACGCGTCCCTGGAATGGGAAGAACCGCGGGAAGACATAGAGAGCTAAGGGAATATAAAGGGGGTGCTACAACGGTCACCCGCCAGGTATTAAAATCTCACAATAGAAGCGACACAAGACGGTTGGTGGCGTCAAGGTGTAAAACATCCCCTTCGAGTAGTGGGTAGCTACCCCACAAGACAGAAGGCACGATTCCCGCGGCGAGTGTTCAACTGCGTTCATTACCCATCTCATTTTGGACATGTCGATTTATTCACGTATTGTTTCTCCTCACAAAACCATCTTGCCCGGTGTTGAATGGGCCATGCACTCAGTGACTCGGGGTCATAAATAAACCATCCTTACGCCACAATTGTGCTCCTGAAGTACACATAACTACTAACAATGTCGAGCAACACATAAAACTACACGTAAAGAGGTATGGTTACTACACAATAGAACTTACGAAGAAGAAGAAATAGGATTCGAGTTATATTGACGTCAATAATTCACGAGGAGTTTTCTAACAACCCCATTCAACAAAGGCTTGAATGCGTACGTGCTTGAGTCAACACGATCAAACATAATTATTAGGAGTAGGTAGCTTTGAGACCAAGACTGAACACATCTAATCATAGATAATTACCACAATAGTATAAAATATGTAATAATAAATATAGGTGAGATAAACATACCGGATAGAAGAAGAAGTAACATTCACATAAAAAATAATAATAAAGACTGCAAAAAAACAGAATAGATTAACATTCTAATTAATATTATGTTGTAGTGTTCGTTTATTACTTAACACGATTTCCCGAATATGATTAATTATACTACGGCAGGTAGGTACTTAAAAAATAATTGGTGCAATTAACCCCACATTAATTTATACGGGAATTATTAATATCCGGAGTTTTCATCTCGAGTCATCGACACGGATAAAGATTCGTAGTGGATTTCGGTGTTCTGAATATCATGAAGCAGATATTCTGATTTCCGAAAAGCATAATTGGCCAGATTATCATGTTAAATATCAAAGGCGTGAAATTACAATCGGATGCGACTGGAAGCGCCGTGCAGGCGAGAGGGTCTATGGTCCTCACTTTAGCCGAGTTTAATTCCCACGATAAGATCGCGATCCAAAAAAATCTAATTCAAGTAGAAGCTGTAATGTCGAGATTGGAGCGATTGCTTCGGCTTTAGGAAATACCCGTTTAACTAGAGACAAATCAAACAAAAACAGGGCATACTAGAACGGTCAACAGTCTCAAGGTATGCGTACGAAATTATATTGTAACCGATTAGATTTGGGTGAAATAGACGAAGTGCATCTTCCGAGGTACGAGCGACAAAAAGTTTTAGTGAATAAATAAATTTAATCATTGAACGTAATATACATAGCGACTCTAAAAGGAAAATTTGAAACAGAGAAGCCAAAAAGATTGGGTCACATCTAGAAAATAGAAGTGACAGATATTTTTCTGATTTTGGATTCATTTTTCGTTTGAGAGTCGCTAACATTGTCTTCAATGATTAAATTTTATAATTTGAGGTTTTTAAAAAAATAAATAAGTTCTATGGATTCACCGAAGTTTTTCTAGTAGCGGGTGAGACTATGTATAAAGCAGACAATATCTGAAGTACTCGTACCTGCAGAAACAAAAACTCAGGAACGGCAAGATCTGGCGTCATGAAAATTGCATAGCTCTTATCTATTCAACTTTTTTAGCTCTCGTCGTGTTTTATATTAAATATTGTGAAGGTTTGAAACATTAACTTTATAAATTGTTCAAATGTAAGACACGACGGCAATATCCTGTCTCTTCTGTGTCAACTCAACTATTTACAGGTCGCAAGGATATGTGCATCGGAATAAGGTGAAGTGCTAAATTTTAAGCTACATATTAAAATTAATAAAAATCTGTATTGTGTCCTGCTACACAATCACAAAAGGTAAAAGGCGAGGTGAAATTTGCGCAGGAATTTCTAGATCAACGCAACTATTTACAGTAGCTGCGTCATATCCACTAAGAGAGTTGTAATATTAACATGATGCTGACGTCGTGTATGAGAGAAACTGCAATGTAGGCATATATAAGAGCATGCAGCGTTGTTCAGTGTTTCTTCGTTATCATCTCACTGTTAATTACAGTCCCAATCATCCCATATCACGGTAAGCCCTCATGAGATGAAACATGGGCGCCGAAAAACTTAAACCAAAGGTATTTTACAAAACTATTGTTTAAAGTACATTGTCAAATTTGTATTCTGAATGTACGTTGATTCCAACGTTCAAACTAGACAAATTTACGGGTTTTTGGAGGCTTCTAACTCCTATTAAGCAGTAACTTATCAAAAAACAAAACTTAAGGTTATGCCAGTGCGTGATATATATATTTTTTTATTTTATTTATTCATTTTGTTTGTTACAGGTTTGTTTTACATGGTTTTTCGACTACCAAGCTAGGCAAATGCCCGTATTATGGTAGTCGAGATTCATAAGATGTTATATTAAGCATATAATATTAAGTATAATCATCCATATACATATGTAGATGAAAGTACAAACATACAGCATACATATTAAAGAAAATATTCATACTAGTATTAGGTACATGATCACATACAGGAAAGGAGTTAAACTAGGTGAATCTTGTATAAATACAAATAAAATAGAATAACAAATAAAAATACAAGTAACAAATAATAATATTTTGAGGATAATAGAAATAAAAATAAGAATAAATATAGAAATTATCTAAACAGATGAACAAAGATAATCTTAGACCCCAAAAAACAAAAACATATCTTTATTATATTAAAAAATATTTGCACTAGCGTCAAAATCCAGAGAGGAAATATAGGAATACGTTTGCATGGACAAAACGTCGACCGGCTTCCGACACAAAAGTAAGAGGCAATTATACAAAAAGCAGTCATTATAATTGTATTCCATATTTATATAATTGTACAATATTTTTGAGGAATTGAATATTATTAAATTAAATTAATGTAGAATGGTGTACAAGGAAACTCGGGAGAAGCCGGGTAATAAGCATTAATGCGTTATAATATAATGCAAGTGCTGGTATGTTCTTTATAATTGGCTCCCTAAATCAAAAGGAGCACGCCAGGAGCACTCTCCCGGGTATTCGTTTATCTTGTAACCCCCCGTTTACGTACGTGTCCCGTCTACGTGAAGTAACCACACACCGTGGATGATACTACGGGATCTTACAAAGTTCTGCAGGGTACTACGGAATCGTACAGGGTATTGCGGGTGCTGCGACGTACCCTGGTGGTGCGTGTTCTCCCGCAGGGGAGGATGGTTAGGAAGGAAGTCCCAGTCGAATCCAGACAGATGGAAGTAATTCGGAAGATTGCACCGCACTGATAAGAAAACAAAGGCGAATCGTCCGCGTCTGCCAGTTGACATGCTGAAGGTGTCCTTTACAGATCAACACACAAAATTTAATGTATGCAGTCGTCACTGTGGAACATTACGATTTAAAAAATCAAATGATTTCATAAAAAAGTCAAAACCTTGCCAATCCAAGGATACATATTTTTAAAAATAAAAGTAAATAACCGGGTTGCCCGAGCAGGGTAACTATTTTTCACTGGCTGCACATTTTTAATTGTTATATCAAAGCTCCATAATTCATGATGAGAAACAACGTAAGTAAAAACGTATGCATTAACCAAAAAAATCCAATCAGAAATATCTGAGCAAATTTCTTGACATATTTATGAGCGCACCGTTCGAGAGATTTTGTTTTTTATACCTCAGCACAAAAATATCAAACTTTTTAATTAAAGTTTACTTAATTTTGTTGTAAGATTTGATTCACCATTTAGCGTCGTTACTTTTTCTTTCTAGAATTCTTCCTAACAGTAACTCAATGCTTAAAATTAAGGAATAAAAAGAAAAAAACTCAAGTATCAATGTGCACAAAATTATGAAACGTTTTGGAATAATAATAAATGTTAACCACCTTCGTTCATAGCAACAGGCAATAGCAATAGGTGCTCGTCTTACAGAAGTCGCAAGAGCTAACAAATAGTTCAGAGTAAAATAATATCTATTTTTTTAGTGACTAATAATTTTTTTATTTAATGCACTAATGTGAAAATCATAGTGAGTCATGGATTCGAATTATTGGTCACATCCCTCTCGGAATCTGCCGATACAAAAAGTATGACAATTTAAAAAATATATATTTCAGGAATCGAGCAAGGTAAAATCGATAACTTTACAATATTGCATCGTTAGGCGTAAGTTTCGATAATTTTATATCGATGTCCCGAGCACGGTTTCGCCGTTTATGACAGGGAATAAATAAGAAATCGATATACGCTGGCAACATTTCTATGAACTGACACTACAAAATATCAAACGCCGAGCAATTACGTAAAAATATTAATAAATTGGCAATGCTGAAATGAAATACAAACTCAAATAATATGCATCTTGACGGTTCGCATTTACTGTTTGAAACTAAACGCGGGTAAATTAGTTATTTAAGTCTTTAGTCATATTTCATGGAGCAGGTGGATGAGTTTGTGTACTTGGGAAGTATGTTTACGAGAGATGGAAGGACTAACAGAGATATCGAAAGAAGGGTAAATGCAGGCAACTCTATTAATGGAGGACTGAACGCCGTTGGCGCTAACAAAAAACTGTCCAAAGAAGCGAAGTTAGCCGTCCATAATGGAGTGCTGGTACCTACCCTGATGTATGGCAGTGAGGCATGGAACTGGCAGAGGAAGGATGAAAGTAGACTGAATGCTGTAGAAATGAGATCCCTGAGGCGTATGTGTGGTAAAACCATGTACGATCGTGTGAGAAATGTGGAGATCCGCAAAGAATGCAAGGCAGATAAGTAAGTAAGTAATGAGTAAGATTAATAAAGGGACCCTCAGATGGTTTGGGCATGTAGAGCGAATGAACAAGGAAGTAGTGTAAGAAGAATATATGACGCAAATGTGAATGGTCGAAGAAGTCGGCGACGCCCGAGGAAGACATGGCACGATCAAGTGAATCAGATACTTGAGTCGGGCCATGTCAAGAGTCAGAATAATAGAAGAGTGTGCATGAGACGATGTATGAATGTGAACGAGGCAAAGAGTGTGTGCCAAGACCGAGTTGTTTGGCGGTCCGTCCTCTCTGCCGACCCCTGCGGAGAAACGGCGTGACGGTTAGTTAGTTTGGTTTCTAAATAAATTGGTCGCGTCTTAGTTGAATTATTTAAGATGATCGCGTATACGACTTCTTTCAATTCTGAGAGCTTCGTTAGTTGAACTCCGTTCAAATAAGCCAGTCATTTTGCATAACGAACGAGATTATCCAAATAATTTCGTAAAAATTGATAGTTAACCGAAACTTATCTGATACTATGGGTCCGGGCTAAAATTTATCAATCGTAGGTCGGAATAGCTCTGACCGTGATAGCAAATATTGATAACCGACCATAGATGACGGATTTGGTCAATATCATATTGATGTAGGGTTTTATCGATCGCTCATGCTAGACCTTCGGCATATTCGGCAAAACCTCTATGTTTAGTGTCCATTTACCAGCAAATTAAAACACAATAACTAAACACAAGACTCTGACAGTTAAAGTACCTATACGAACTACATACTTGAAACTTGGGACAGTGAAGGTCAACCAGTGGTTCTAAAATATAGTTTAATAATTTATTCAACAAAAAATTATATAAACTGAAAAACATATTTTTAATACCACAATGGATATCCAGTCATTTATATCAAACGCAGAAAAGGCAGTCAATGCTATCAACAAAGTGCTTCTTGACCCTGGTAACAAATTTAATAAGGACCAAATAGCAAAAATTACTCCGATAGCATGTGAAATATTAGCGTCAATTGGCAGCATGTCGGCAGCGGTAGCTACCAAAACTGGCACCTTGGAAGGTGAACTGAGGGCCTATAAAGAAATTCAAAAAAACATCCCACCCCAAAACAATTTCAATATTTGTGAAGCTATCAATGAAATTAACGAAATTAATGAGAGGTCAAAAAACATAATTTTGTGCAACGTGCCCGAAAGCACGAAGGTAGCAGTTACAGACAAAATTATGGAAGATCAAACTGTAGTAACAGAAATAATTTCCAAAATTGACACACCTGCAATAAACAAAATTGTAAAAATGTATCGATTTGGTAAATATAACAGCAATAAACCAAGACCTATAAAAATCCATTTTGATAATTCCCAGACAGCAAGAACACTACAAGGAAAAAAACATCTCTTAAAGGACAACCTACGCATTTACTCTGATTCGACCCCAGCTCAGCAAAAGCATCTAACGGACCTACGAGTAGAACTAGAAAAACGAAAAGCTAACGGTGAGACAGATATAACAATTAAATACGTAAATTCGTCTCCCAAAATCGTCAACATTCATCCAAAAAACTGAGTACTATGAAAATTTACTATCAAAACGTCCGTGGACTACGAACTAAATTAAACGAACTACGTTCTACCATATCTACACACCACTATGACGTATATGTGCTGACAGAAACTTGGCTCGACTCGGAAATAAAATCAACAGAACTAGGACTTAACAACTACAAAATCTTTCGCTGCGATAGAAACTCTAAATCCAGTTCCAAAACAAGGGGCGGCGGAGTGCTAATTGCAATTAAAAATAAATTGTTATCAAGAAAACTCAAAACAAAAAATAATACCCTCGAACAACTATTTATACAAATTGATACCACCGTAGAAAAGATAATAATTGCAACTGTGTACACACCACCACTGTCTGATGCTCTAATCTACCGAAGTCACAGCGAAGACGTTGAAGATCTACTATACAAATACCCGGTAGAGCTTTTGCCATGTAAGCAAAGGGTCCTGGGTTCGAGTCCCAGCGGAGCCAATATCTTTTCTGATTTTTCTGTCTCAGATTTTCGACTGAGTTTCTGTATATTATATTGTCTTCATTTAATTAAATATTATAATTTTTATTTATTAATTTTCAACGACGTGATGGGCTTTTACATGACAAGTTTATAATACTGAGACAGTTTTTAAATAAAAAAGATAAACTATAAAAAGATAACTAGTAAACGTCATATGAAAGGCAGGTATACAGATAAATAAGGAAAGATAAAGAAATAAACAAGTAGGTATGTTAGTAATTACAAAATATACAGGTAACTGATTGATTGTGATGAATAAATAATACATGAAAAAATGCAAGATACATAAAAAGAAAACGGTAACAAGTTTTTAGATTGTAGATTAATATAGAAATACACAAATATATCATGCAAATAGCCCCTATGTGATGCTTCTTAAATATCAAAATATTCTACTTAAAAATATTGTTCAGGTATTTCTTGAATAATGGTAAACTTGTATTAAATACATCGATATTTGAGGTGAATTTGTTCCCTAGTGTGTAAAGTTGAGACATAGGTGCATGTATGTGGTAGTTGGTTCCAGAATTATTGTTGCAGAATCATATGTTTTGCCTTGTTTCTCGATTAGGTACTTTGAAATCGTTGAAATGCAGGAGTTCGCAACAATCTATTTCGCAGTGAATAATAAGAAGTCTTTAAAAAAATCATCGCACGCCTGTCATACAAGTGATGGAAGTTTGGGGGAGGTGCCTGGAACTTTTAGATGAGACCTAAACGGCTGCACTGGACATTTCCAAATTGGAAATTTGGAAATGCCTTGTCCGTGCATCACATGAATGTATGACGATGATTTTTTTAAAGACTTCCTGTTATTTGACACTTTGAAATTGGTTCGCTCTCTCCATCTTCGTTCTCTCTCTCTCTCAGGGAAATTGTTGTCAAGAACTATGAGTTATTTAGAATATTTACTGACGTACGTTCCTTTATTAAATTCTTTCTCTTGTGACTGGAATTGTTTTAATATTGTGTACGATTGATCAAGCAGTTTAAAATTGTAACCTATCCTCCAAGTTCTCCGGAACTTATTAATCTAACTAGAAGTCTAATTTTTAGTTATCTAAAACCCGCCATGTTTTTCTTATATTAGCTCCACACCGGAGGCCCTGAGGAAAACCGTTTCCCTTGGAGCCTGGAGGGTCCTTTTTGGGGTAGGTAAGGAAAAAGGTAAGAGGGATGGGTAGAAATCTGGGGGTCAGTGTGTCCAGGAGCGACGGAAGTATGAATTCATTTCTCCCACTGCGGTGCAAGGTGAAAGAGGGTGAATAGGTCAAAAGGTTTCCATTAACTAGTCACTCCCGATCTAGCCGACCATGCAGCAGGTGGGCAAACGAACCCGGGCACGCCTGCTAAGTCACCAATTGAAGTAGTATTATATGTCTGTACGTTTTGCTTTTTTTTTAAATACATTGTTTAATTTGTATACTAAGCGTCTGTTGATGGCGTTCAAACAAGGCAATTTTAACGATTTTTGGTGGGTCCTAACCAAAGATATTGAAATATAAGAGACGTGTTATTCGCAGTTTTTACTGGGTGGGACTGCGCTTCCGGTGTCGCCATATTGTTTACCAATTAACGAATAAACTAAATGAACATCCCTGATGTTAAACACTGTAACGCTATTCGAAACCTTGGCTAAAAAAGGAGGTAGCGCAACACGGTATAACACCCCAAAAACAAATAACGAAAATAAATTAACGTTAAACTAAATGAACGAATTCTTTCCGTATCCAAACCATATTGTTAACCAATACTAATGCACACCTTCAAAAAATCAACGAAATGAAGAAATGCTTTTCGTATGCAAACTACTCCGATTAGGTAGTAGTCCGCCGACAGTCGTGCGGACATCATAGCATATCTCTTTTATATTTCAATATATTTGGTCCTAACGTAAGAAGTAACTTATCAAAAAAAGAAAAACGTGCCGACACGCAATTGATAACTATATTATATTAAAAAAAAACGAGTGCGCTTTAGATCACACGACTGAATTAAAACTTCACTAACTTATCTCCCTCTTAGTAGTCCGCCGACAGTCGTGCGGACATCATAGCATATCTCTTTTATATTTCAATATCTTTGGTCCTAACGTAAGAAGTAACTTATCAAAAAGAGAAAAACGTGCCGACACGCAAGTGATAACTATATTATATCAGTAATTGTAGTTCCAAAAAACGTAAGGTGAGCCATTTTTAAAACTTTTTATGTATAAAAAATTACATGTGTATTTCTAATAATAAAATTTGAAAGCGTATTTCATCGCCTTTGAAAAACAGTTTTTAGTTTTCGGTTGCGTTCAGAAATATTCCATTTATTTCGATTTTATTGTAAAGAGGAAATATTTTGACCTTCTGAAAGAATATGCCCGAGGCCTGAGGTGTTAAAATAATACCTTCTATGTAAACAGATTATAGAAGGATAGGCTAGGTCAAAGTGTGTCACAGTAAGAGCTATCCAAAAAATGAAATGCGTCAGCGGGGATTCTCTCGAGAAAGCGACAACAAGACCATAAAAGTTCAAATCCACAATTCACCTCTTTCATATAAACTCCAAGATTGTTTTATTATTTTTACGAATTTCTATTATTATTAATTATTATTCTTGGGGATTACAACCTCCCTAACCTGAAGTGGAAATCAAGTGATAGTGGTTTAATTGTAAATGAGGGCGAGAATGATCGTGCACGTGAGATTTTGGATATGACAAATTTTTTAAATCTTTTCCAACATAATTTTATATACAATGCAAATAATCGCTTACTAGATCTAGTAATATCAAATTATCCTAAATTGGTTATTGACAAATGTAATGATCCTCTCTTACCTGTTGATAACTACCACCCCCCTCTTTATATTAAGCTAAATGTGTGTAGCGTCAAACCGAAACACGTTGAAGAGACTCTCAACTACAAACGTGCAGATTTTGAATCTATAAATTATCATCTTTCCCGTGTCGACTGGTCTTTTTTATCGGACGTGAATACTGACAAATCCTTAGATAATTTATATTCAATATTGTCTAGCACCATAAAATCATATGTACCACTATATACTCCTAAAAAACATACATATCCGACTTATTTCTCACCAGAACTAAAAGCCTCACTTCAACAAAAAAAGAAACTTCATAAAAAAATTCAAAGAAACTCGATCGATGATCGATTATGCAATTTTCAGTGAAACTAGAAAACAATGCAAAGATCTTTCTAAAATCTGTTATAAAGCATATATAAACTCTATCGAAAACACAGCTTTGCACTCAAATAATCTCTGGAAATTTATCAAAACACTAAACAATGACAACACAGACTATCCACCACAAATGCATATGGATGACAAATGTGCTAACAGCACACAAGATATCGTAAATCTTTTCTCAGATTTCTTTAAAAATGTTTACGATGAGGAAACACTAGAAGAAAAAATTCCTTCATACTCATTTAAAAAAACCATACATTTAACAGACTGCTACATAACAGAAGAATCTTGCAAAAAGAAACTATGTTCCATAGACATTAACAAATCTGCAGGCCCAGACTCCATCCCGCCAATTTTCCTAAAACATTGCTCCTCTGTATTGTCTAAACCACTAACCATTCTCTTTAACCAGCTACTATCTTCTGGACATTTTCCTGTCTACTGGAAATCCAGCTATATTATCCCAATACTTAAAAAAGGCGATGAGACTGACATTTCAAACTATCGACCTATATGCATACAATCTGTATTACCCAAAATCTTTGAATCTCTAGTTCTTGATGAAATATATCCCACGTTAACAGAGATAATAAATGACAAACAACATGGCTTCATTAGAGGAAGATCAACTTCAACAAACTTATTACTCTTTCAAAACTATATATTGGAGTCATTTTCTAAAAACAAACAAGTTGACTGTATATATACTGATTTCTCGAAGGCTTTTGATAAAGTGTCCCACAAAATACTGATCCGAAAACTTCATGCTCTGGGAATCAGAGCAAATATGTTGAACTGGCTAAGTAGTTACGTATCAGGTAGAACTTTATTTGTAAAAATAAAATCTTTTATATCCAAACCATTTTCTGCCACTAGTGGAGTACCGCAAGGTAGTCATCTTGGCCCAATTTTATTTCTTATTTTTATAAATGACATAGTCAACTGCTTTAAAGACGTCAAAGTGTTGCTTTTCGCTGATGACATTAAATTATATAAAGAGATAACTATCCTTAATCACTGTGAAATTCTTCAATCAAATATTGACATGCTAAAAATTTGGTGCTCACAAAACAATCTATATTTGAATGTAGAAAAATGCAAAACTTTGACCTTTTCCAGAAAAAAAACATCACTGTTATTCGACTATTCAATAAATAAAATAAATTTAGAAAGAGTATCGGAAATGCGGGATCTTGGCATAATAATGGATGAGAAACTAGACTTCACGGTTCACATTCAACAAACTGCAAATAAGGGTATGAAAACTTTAGGATTTGTGTTAAGAACAATTAAAAACTTTGAATCGTTACAAATCATTAAACTACTGTATACATCCCTTGTTAGAAGCCTAATAGAATATAACTCCATAGTCTGGTCGCCCTTCTATAAAATTCATATTCATACTATTGAAAGAATTCAAAGAAAATTTCTACGTTTTGTAAATTTTAAACTTAACATCCCTTTAGAGCACATAAATTATCCGTCGTTAATGAATACTTTAAATATTCCAACATTAGAAAACCGACGAAAAATAAACGACCTAACTTTTTTATTAAAATTATTAAACTCTAAATTCGACAGTTGTGAACTTCTGCAATTAATAAATCTACATGTACCTACACGAACAACTAGACAAACATTGACATTTTATATACGTACATCTCATTCGAACTATGATTTACATTCTCCAATACAACGTTTGCATAGTCTTGGTAACAAATACTTAAACAATCTGGATGTATTTGACAATAATTTGAACTTAGCAAACTTCAAACGCCATATGTGCCAACTATTTATTTCTACCTATCCCGTAAACTAATGAGAACAACAATTTTAAAAATTACCTACTTTATGTCAACTACTATATTTTATGGACTATATTTTGTTTCTTATATTTTATGTTACCTGTATTTTGTTAACGCTTATATTTTATGTAACCTAAATTTTTTATTTTATTTTTTTTTTTAACCCTTATATTTTATGTAACCTATATTTTGTTTTTAACAAATATTATGTTACTTGTATTGTGTATTGTATTTTGTAAACCCATTCTTTTCACTGTAATTAAAAAAATGTACTGCATTCTATGTAAAAGCCCTATGGGCGTTAAATAAATAAATAAATAAATAAATAAATAAAATATTACATTCCCGGACATTTTATGAATCATGTATTTTCAAAAAGGTGGGAATTATTGCTTGTTAAATGACTAATTCAAGTCATAGTCATACAAAATTAGATTAAGTAACAGGTGTCATATTAGTCACTCATGGTAAATTATATATAGGTACCTAAATTAAACACTTTTATAATTAAGCGAGAACTTTAGCGAGAGTGATGGAGGGATGAACTTGTCTTATAATGGAAGGTACTCTCGTGTCTCGTGAAAGACGATTTTTCAGAATCAAAAAACGTTCACTGAAATAACTCCATGCATAATAATAATTGATGATTTGTATAGCGCCGTTTTTGTAAAAAAAAATCACCTCAAGAGCGCTGTACAAATTCATAATATATTTCTACAATCTTACTTCTAACTTCAGCTAGATAAATAGTTACCTTATAACAACTTATGGCTAAAATATTTCATCCATCCGGTTCTTCGATCACCGATACAAAACAATGCATTTGACCAATGAACGCGATGCTGCTTAAAAATTTACGTGTATATTTATTTATATTATGTACAGGCAGAAAATATACAGGAATTACCTTACTTACCTGGTAGGTCACTTGAGATTAACATTGTTTATTTAGGGAAATTTAGTAATTAGAAACGAATAACCGAATAGTCTCGTCAACAGACAAATCTTTTAAAAAAAAATCATATTTTTCTACAAAAGGAAGGAGAACGAGGATCACCATAATGTGACGAACAAACTAACCATCACGGACAGACCGCCAAACAACTCGGTCTTGGCACAGACTCTTTGTCTCATTATAATACAATATATTTAAAAGAAGCTATTATAGCGCCGTTTTCATGGAAAAATTGCGCTTTTCTTAATTTTAATTTATTAAACACTTAACTTAAAACTTAAGATGGATTGTGTCACAGAATTGGAGCAATTCATCAAATTTCAAAGTTAATATTCAAGTTCTGTACTGTGAAACAACCGGAACACGATTAAATAATAAGAAAACTTTAATAAAACTCGAATTTTAACTTATAAATTTGATGAATTGTTCAAATTCCGTGAAAAAAAACATCATAACTAATAATTTCAGCCAAGATTTATTACTGCTGATTTACGACTATGGAGGTATTTCACCATCCTCGTGATAGCTTATCCATAGGATAACGAATATTAATAAATAAACAAATAAATAATATATTTTTGAATGTAGCTATACTTTGTGGTTATCCATTATAAAAAAATGGATAACCACAAAGTAAGTGGTTTATACAAAGTTGTATTGTTTCATTTTTTTAAATAAATAATACTCGCAACAGAAAAAAGCTCGGCTAACTTATCCTAAATATAGCCACTATTCATAGGTTCAAGTACCGAATAGAAAACTCAAGACTTTTCAATTAAATAAATCGTGTTTAATTATTCTAAAATGTAAATTAAACCATGGATAACATAATCTATGAGGATGGAAAATTAACATCTGCTATATCACCCCGTCGAAAGGGGTTGTTCTCAACTCTTTCCGGTCTACAGGAAGTTCTATGAAAAAAAGTGGGTGGTAACTTAATGCAAGGTGAGTTTCACTTCATGAAAGCCAAAAAAAAAGAAAGCCTGTCGCAAGTGTGGATAATAATATACAGAATTTAATATATGTAACAGTGAAAAGCATTTTGTATCCTCCCATTACGAAGGTGATAAACGAGCACAGAGTGTAAACGAGTCCTTCATTACATAGATATACTCGAATGACAAGGGCGGTGAAATATAATCCTTCGGTACAGATTTGTGCAACGGGGCGTCATCTGTGTATGCGTGGGAACATCGGAAACATGGATCACTAGGAAAAAAATCATTTCAAGTTTCAAGTAATCAATTCTTAACCACTCAGGCCTCGAGCCTATTTTGTAGGTAGGTCAAGATATTTCGGCTTTGCAATGAAATCCAAATAAATGGGGTATTTATGAACGAAAACTAAAAGCTTTTTTTGAAAGGCGATGAAATCAGCTTTCAAATTTTAAAATTCGAAAAAAATACAATTTTTCAAACCTAATTAAGTTTTAAAAATGGCTCACCTTTCGTTTTATCAGAAATAAAAACACATATATATTTTATCAGGCAAATTATAAACATTATCGTCAACTCACTTTTTTGTTGTTTCTCGAAAAAATAATTCATAAATAATCTCAAAGGTTAATTTTTCTTTAAATTGCATGGGAAACTTAGAATTCATAAAAGTGTACATTTAAATTATGTTGTGGTTAGTTTTTAGAATTGAATACAAAGCATGGTGTTTTCTCTTTCCAACACAGCTTATTAGATCGGCGTGGTCTAGGGGTAAGGCTCTTGACTCGCAATCCGAAGGTCGATTCCTGAGCATATTTGGAGTAAAAAATGTAAATGAAATATTGGTCTCCGGTGACTTTTTTTATGACATTTTTTTATTTATTATTTATTTTTTTTCTTCAAATTCAAACAAAAAAAAATTTCTTCCGCTTGCTGTCATTGGTCACTCAGCCGAGTAACCGACCAACATCTCACCCCGCCTCCAACTGTCGAACACCTAACATTTTTTAATATTTTTGTAGAAAAAGTAAATTTAAAAAAAACATCAAAAATGTCACCGGAGACCAAAATTTCTTTTACATTTTCACTCCAAATAACGTCAGGAATCGATGGTTAAAATCCCTCGGGTACGTCCTGTTACACCCTGTATATTATACTTTTGAATGTAGCTATAACTTTGTGGTTATCCATTATAGATAAATGAAACAATTTAACTTTGTTTAAACCATTTTTTTTTACATGAGCTCCACACAGGAGGCCCTGAGGAAAATAATTTCCCTCAGGGCCTATGGCATCTTTGGGGATGCTGTGTGGAGGGTTTTTTTAAGGAAAGGAAGGAGAGTTCTGGGAAGAAAAGGGGTTTAAGGGGTGGGTAGGAATCTGGGGTTCAGTATGTCCTGGTCATCCGCCTCCAAGATCTAGATAAACCTCACTCCCTAAACCCGGGCACCCCTGCTAAATCACCAAACGTAGCGAACCACTTGGGGTGACCTATGGCAGAGGTGTTGGTTATCCAATAAAGGTTCCCGGGGCGGCGGTACCCATTCCCGCCTCCCAAATTGTAAATATACTTACTTATACTTATATTTGAGTAAAGCCGACCGGTTTCGGAACGACTGTTCCTTCTTCAGGGCAAACGTATACTGATTTGACATTTACGAAATATGGATGGGAACAATACATTGTTCATAATAATACATTGTTCCCATCCATATTTCGTAACTGTCAAATCGTATACGTTTGCCCTGAAGAAGGAACGGCAGTTCCGAAACCGGTCGGCTATACTCAAATATATAAGTGGTTCAAACAAAGTTAAATTGTTTAATTTATCTTTAATATATATTATATTTGCGGTACGTTCCAGAGTGGAAGATACTCTCAGTATCGCCTTGGTGTAAGACCATCTTTAAGAATTGATATTGCTTGAAATGGCTTTAGCCGTGTCTGAATAGTCAGTTACTTCCCCACCTTCCTCTTCACCATATCCTTCTCCTCCCCACTACCTTCAGCCTCACAACAAACCCCAATTAGGGATGCTAGTCTCACTGGCTCCAGACGGAAGCAGCTGAGACTCTTGTGAGGTATTTACATTAAAAAGATCATACTTCTAACCATTATAGTAAGGGAGACAACGATTTCCATGAAACCTATACGAGTTGTTCCGAAAACCGAACCAATTAACCTGAAGGATCAAAGTGACATTTTATTATTAACTCAATAGAGAAGCGGCCGGCGTCAATAAGATTGAGGCGTGCCGCAAAAATTATACTGAGATGCGTTTTGATTCATTCTAAATACAAATAATAGCAGTAGGTGCGAGCAATAAAAGTCGTCATGATAAATACGTAAGCACTTCATATGCAGTTTATGATATGCCATATTATGTTTACTACCTCGGACATGAGTTGGTCACGTTTATGAGGTCTTCAGACATTCTTATCTACATTATAAATACACAGATAAATGACGTTTATAAAATGTAAACGAAAGGAGATAATACAGTTTGAATTACTCCTGTATGCAAATAAAGAAATATACCGGATGTAACCATCGATATAGTCTACGGATGTGACTCTACAAAAGACATTCCAAGGATCGGCAAAGTGTGTATTTTTTTATATGAACACCGAACAAGAGTCCCAATTGCTCCCGTCTGGAGCCAGTGATACTATGGCATCCCCAATTGAAGCATGTTGTGAGACTGAAGGTAGTGATGAGAGAAGGGAGATGGCGAAGAGGAAGATGGGAAATTACTTGGATATTCAGAACTGGTCACCAAAAACGCATAAGCCATTTAAAGCAGCGTTTCAATTCTGAAATCATACTAGGGCAATACTGAGACTATCTTCCAATATCAATTGGGCTTAAAAAAATCTCCAGAATAAGAAGTCAGAATTTGATTTATCCCAGTAAAGCTTTATTTCCTCCACTACGTGTAATGCACACGGGTCTGACTGACACAGGAGAGACTGGTTGAGGGAGACCTTTTGACCTCTCCAGCAAGACTTTCTCTGAATATCGTCCTGTATCACAGTGGGAGGGATAGATTCATACGTCCGTCACTCCTGGACACACTGCCCCCAGATTCCTGCCCACAGCTGATACCTTCCTTCCCAGAACTTCCTGGGTCTCATAGACGTCGTTGTGGCTCTCTTACTATCACGGTTAGGAATACGATCAGAACGGTTTTAGAAAGAGAAAATATCATGCTTTATTATTTTCAAATCTAAAAGTCAACAACAAAATAATTAAATTGTACCTACACCTTTATGAACCCAAAGTTTTCGAAAGCAATTTGAAAAAAAATTGTTAAACTTTGGGAATTTTTTTATTAATTTATTTTTACATGAAACGACAAAAAAGTGAGTTGACGATAACGTTTATAACATATTTGTCTAATAAAATTTGGGAATGTTTTTATTTTTTTCGTTATCGGTAATTTTAGTTATCAAAAACGAGCCATTTACATGTTTGCATTAAAAAATTGTGTATTTCAAAAATTATATATTTATTTGAAAGCGTATTTTATCAACTTTAAAAAACAATTTTTAGTTTTAGGATGCGTTCGTAAATATTCCAAATACAAACAGTTAAAATAGCCCTGAGGGGTATCAGGCATCAGGCAATCATTGCAAGACAAGAAGACATTTTTAGAACATTAAATACACAAGCTACAATTCTCAGTTAGGCTTATTTTGATCGAATATTATCTATGTGGTGAATAAAACAAAATTAAGAAAATGATGCCAAGTAATGTAATTTTATATAATATTTAGTTAGCAATGAGCAATGTTACACCCTACTTGGTAACGCTGTTCGCTATACTATGTGCCTGTGAACAAGGTTACAGAGGTTGCCAGGATATTCAATAATAATTGCTATTCCTTACAACAAGGGATGTTCGGAGACAGGAGGGGGAATGGATTGTTACACAATCACCATTGTCAGTAAGGTTTAGAGCAGACTCAAGGATATCTTTAGGATTGCTCTCCTTTAAATCACAGATAAACGGTGAAAATATGTTTCTCAATGTTTCCCAAAAAGAAAGACTGATTTTAATTTATGAATTCCACCCTGCGTTATTTTTGGCAGTTTCGAAACGATTGGGCAAACAAACAAATAAAACATAAAACGCTCGTTCCTTATAACAATAATACTCGTAATATTGTGTGAGAAAGAGCTGTTGAAAAGGAGACAAACTACGTCGAATATGTTCATGAACTGACCCAGTGTTGAATTTGATAAAATATCGCTGTTCATAAAAATAATTATCCGAGATAAATATCTATAATGAAAATTTATTGTTAATAACATAAAAAGAAACTACTTAATAACTAGTTAATACTAATACTTTGAAAGAATACCCAGTAAAAATGCCATATCTTAAATTAACATGGATTATCTGCCTAATACAATATACAAAGTTAAATATTTTTTGCATTATTGTAATTCTGCGAAGCAAACAGCCATTAAGAGTTCTAAACACTATACTATACGATAACAAAACTATTCATACCTTCAAATGGTATTGCATACCTTTATAAAAAAAACCTTGATTAACATTTTAATATCCATACGTCGTAATATATAGCGAAGGGTTCCATGCCAACTCAGAAACACCTCAGAAAGGTCATTAAAAGCTATGAAAAAATAATTTAAAAATAGCCGGTAACCCTAACCTAACTTATTTAACCATTTTTTTTATCATCACTCTTAATGACCTTTCTGAGGTGCTTCTGAGTTAGTTTCATTCTGAGTTGTCCGGTCACCACAGCGAAGATGCAATTTTGCAGTACATTATCCAAGTTGGATATAATATAATATAAACGAAACCTAGACGCGAGAGTGGGGCATATATAAAGTTTTCACAATTTGACATTAAAAGAACTATTTTTATAAAATACATTATAGTAAATAAGTATTCCTCTCCTAAACACAAGCAGCTGCTTTATTAGAAGAGTGATTGAAATATTGTTGTTATAATATGTTGTAAAATTGTAACTTTAATAAATGTTTCAATAAAAAAATAAAGAAAATAATAAAAAAAAATCAAAAAAACAGTTTGAGGCGCTTGCGGTAGACACCCAGGTAAATACACGAGTCAGCGGGTTCATTGAAAACAAGTAAAAAGAAATTTCTATACCTACTGATTCCCGCCATCTGGGAATAAATAGACAGTCTATTGAGGAGAGCCCGGGGAAGGAAAGCGACGGAACAAAACGAATGGGTCGAAAAAAAAGTGCGCGCAGGAAGAATGAGAAGTTGATTGAACGCCGAAAATGCGAATTGAAAGGGACCAAAAGAAGCTTCGTACAATGGCATCGGCCATGAAACGCGCTGTGGGCTTTACAACTATAACATTACCGGGTAAGGTCGGGTTTTGTGTGGGGGACGTAGGACGTAAGGAAGTGTAGCGGGAGGGTATTATAATATCATATATTATGCGGCATTGTCCCATCAGTAAACTGAAACCCATAACTCGAAATTATAAGAGATATTTTGTCACTTGAAACTCCAAGGGCGTTATTATTATGCGGGGCTAACATAAAATATCGTAACATGTTGATCGATAATATCGTTAGTGAAGCATTTTGAAAATCAAGTCAATTGCTCGGACACTACAGACATATAAAACTGTTTTTTTGAAAGATGATAAAATACGCTTCAAAATTTTAGAATTCGAAATGAACATATAATTTTTGAAGTGTAAAAATTTTGCATGCAAACCTAAAAAAGTTTTAAAAATGGCTCACCTTACTTTCTCTAACTAAAATTACTGACAACGAACAAAATTAAAACACACATTTTATTAGGCAAATGTATTGCAAAAATTTTTGTCACCTCTTTTTTAACGATTCATGTAAAAATTATTCCTTGTTAAAAAATTCCCTTATTTTACTTTTACTTTTCAAATTGCGAATCAAAATTTTGGTTTCATTAAGGCGTGCATTTTACTTTTTGGGTGGTTATTTTTTAGATTTGAATACAAAGCATGGTGTTTTGCCTTTCTAACACCATCTAGAACATCTTTCTCACTATGATAATAAGGGAGTTGTACCGATTTATATGAGACCTATGTGAGCTGGGACAAATTTGGTCTCCTAAATTGAAGATGTCCCCTGATTGGACATAATTACTTATTATTAAGTATTCTGGCCAATGAGGAGTACGTTAACAGCTTATACATATGAAGTCAAGTCAAAAAAGTCTCTAAGCTAAAATGTTGCTTGGAGATGGGGTTTTGTGTCTTAAAAATAATTTTAGGCAAGGGGGAGAAGAGGAATATAGGATACGGCTAAAAGATGCTCCCAATACATTCCACATTCTCGTATTAATTTTCGATCGTACGCGCCACTCCTATTCGATATTTATAATCACGGTACGTACCTAGTTAGTTCAAGAAATTTTAGCAATTAAATAAATCCCAATAATGTATCCATTTGTAAATAGTAAAATTAATTAGAACCTAAGCTTTCCTAATAAATTGTACAGCGCCCTTGGGGTGATTTTTCACAAAAACGGCGCTTTATAAATTATGCAATTATTATTATTACTTGAAGGTAGTATCGTTGTAGCATTGATACCTTACGACTTACAATGTGGTGGGTGGATTTCATTGTGGTATATCTCGAATTAATATTAAATTGATATCTCGATTACGCTCATCCTTATCACTATACTAAGCCCAATTACCTTGATATAAAGTAATCTACGTAGTTAAGCAAAAAGAAATCCACTTACAGTGACAATCATTATTATAAACAGTTAAAAGTTGTTACTATCCAAGAAATAGTTTAAAAAAACGCCAAAATTCCCATATACTTAGTAAAATGACATAACATTTATTCATCGTATTCTTCATTTATTACTGCGATATCAACATGCAACCAAGATATATCATTTAAAAAAACTATTTTTTCTGAAATGAAATGAACAAAATAGAATCATATCTTCCAAGAAGAAGATAACACCAATAATCTAAACGAAAATATGAAAGAGAACAAGACATAGAAAAATAAAAAGATAACGGTCACAACTGGGACTCGAACCTAGAACCTCTCGTCTTACCGGGATAAACGCCTTAACAATTCGGCTACTGCCTCCTTTTATTTAAACGTCATATTTGACAATCTCATATTTCAATTTCAGAATAAGGAACTCCAGTGAAAAATATTATGGCTTTAAAAAAATATGTTCATGTAGACCAATAAACGCTGATTCTGAATAGGATATAAGTTTTATTTCATAATATTAAACGTAGAGTTCTTAAAAAATTAATGAAAAGTGCATTTTTAAACCTCTCGTCAAAACACACTGTAAAGTTGGTATTACTGAATGGTTAGTGCTGACGTCACGCGTCACCAGTCAATGTATTGAAATCTTTGATTATGTAGGTATGACATAAGCCATCAGTATTAACAACATTTCATGTTCTTCGTTATTTCATACTGTTTATAGAGATTTAATTGTCGTGTTTATTGAAATAATATTTAAGCCTAAATAATTCAGTATCAAAAATAGAGGTATCTCTATTAGTTTATTTCTATTATTTAAAATATTGAGAAACTACTGCACAAAAAATAGTAATGCTACTTCTAGGGAGAATGCTTCGAATAACGGTATTCAAAATGGCGGCACTTGATCAGCTGATTGCCCAATCCTATAGTAATTTTTCAGGAGTGATGACGTCATACGGTGGTCTTAGAGGGATCGTGAAAAATTAAAACTTTGACAATTATTTTAACTATTAAAACTAACTCTAAAAATAAAAATGCAGTTATTTAAGATAGACGGTCATTATTCATTAAAAAAAATTAAAAAATGGACTGGAGTTCTCTATTAACAATACTACCTATATCTTCAGCTATTTTTTCTCCATACTATTGGCAACACTTGTTCATTGGAAACAGATGTTCGACGACAAGGTTTGAACTGTTATCTAAAAAATAAAGAAAAAATCTACATTCATGTATCAACAAAGTTAAACTTTTATACATAAAAGTGTGGTGCACTATTTTTAATTACATAAAATGTCTTGAAAAAAAAATCGGATACGGTTTTATATAACCACCGGCATGAAGAAAAAAACTCGGATGTTTTTTTATATCCACCGGCATGATGAAAAAAAATTCTGATTCAGTTTTATATAGGTATCCACCCAATCCAATGCTGGTACATCTTAAAAAACGATCATCCCATAATGTTCCGAAAAATACCTACCACACATAAAAAAGGTTGTAATAGATTCTTTTATAAAGAAATATTAAGTAATTAAATAGGTTTAAATAAAAATAAAGCCTCGTTGGTAGTTGTCCAAAAAAAGGATTTGGAAGACATCAAATACGTCGTGTAGCGACATCTATTGAAAATTGTCCAAGGACGGCTGAAGCCGAATATGACACGACGGTAAAGTCTTGGTTTAAAAAAATATATATTATAAAGTAATATTAATATAATAATCTAGCTTTTTACAGCGTAAATTATGATTTTTACGTTAATTATAACAATTGTCATGTTATAATATTTTTAATCATAAACAAGTATCATAATGTATTTGAAGAGTGTCTGTAGCAGGCGGCGAGTAGGAATTTGATTTTTATAGAAATGTAGGTACAGTTTTATTCAGAGACTAGCTGGTCCCGGCATGCGTCGCTATGCCATTTAATAAAGAAATTGTTTCTCCCTGAGTGTCCTTTCCCATTCGTCCCGTTCCCCTTCCGTTTCCCCTTCTTCTCCTGCGTCCTCCTCCCCTCTCGCGTTCCCACTCCGTCACCTCCACCTTCCCTTTCCCCACTCCACTCCCCCTTCCCCCGTCCCGCAAACCCCCCTCCCGCGTTCCCCTTCCATCTTCCCCGCCTTCCCCTTCCCTTTCCCGCTCCATCGTCCCGCCAACCCACCTCCCGTGTTTCATATATTCAATACCAGTACATTCAGTTTTTAAACAGCCCGCATGCCACCTTTTAAATTTTTTATTAAAATTTCCATTTTTCATGTATATTAAATTTGGTACCTAACATAGGTACCTATTTAAAATATCCAAAATTCTTGATTCGATTCAAAATATTAGGGGAGTACCTACTTTAAATAAATTTATCAACTTAAAGATTTTCAAAAATAGAATCCTGATTTAAAATGTCATAAAATTGAACTGTCAAACGTGCGATAGTCGTTAGGTTTTCTGAAATTATCCAATTTTCTGCGCAATTTTCTTAATTTTTCTCTCCGTAAAGCGTCGATGACACATGGCTAGTTTACAAGCTACTATCAGGGAAATTCACTATCTGTTCGTAAACTCGCCCAATGTCATCGTGTTACTTGCTAACTAGCAGATTGTTGACAATCTACGAAAAAAAGTTGAAATGTCCTCAACTTTACTCGCCTACACGCTTGCTCGTGATTGGTTTATTTATGTTTCCAACATGGCTTCCGATAAACAGCTGATTTCGACTGTCAAAAATCTGAAGAATTAGTGCACGAAGGCGTCGTTATTCTTGTTACTGGCGCTAAAAGCGACCTCAGTTTCCTACGCTTCTGAGCGAGTGGACAGTTTTGTGTGTCATGATGACAATCTCACTCGCTGATTTACCCGCTTTTAAAACTTAGTAGATAGTAGCTTGTAACTCGCCGTGTGTCATCGAGGCTTAAGAACCATCCTCGTACTTCAAGGAATATTCTAAAAAAAGAATTAGCGAAATCGGTTCAGCTGCTCTCGAGATTTTAGCTTAGCGACACATTTAGCGATTCATTTTTATATATAAGATTGATGAAATTTTAAACAAGAAGGCCACTGTCTACATTTGATTTCGGGAAACCACCACCCACCCCTTTTCCCAACATTTAAAACATAATTTTGATACTTCTTGATTAAATTTTGCAAACTTACTTGACGTTCAAAATAAGATGAAAATCACCTACCTACCTACATCATCAGATTCAAAAAAAAAAAATCTGCGTAAAACCCGGACAACGCTGGGGACTTCAGCCTACTATTACCTATTATAGGTAATTTGTCATAGCTCACATAGGTATAGGTACCTACATCATTGTATTCCCTTACTGTCATGGTGAGAAATATGATCTAAACGGGTTAGAAACAGAAAACTCCACGCTTTATACTCAAATCTAGAATTAAACCATAGAAAAATTTAAATGTGGCCCTCTATGAAACCAAAGTTTCCGACAGGAATGAATAATGTATCTATAAAAATTCGAAAAAAAATTATTCTTTATTTTTTTACGAAACTACAAAAACGTGAGGTGATAAAAAAATTGCTCAATAAAATACATACTTAAGTGTTTTTATTTTTTTCGGCATCAGAAATGTTAGATAAAAATAACGTACCTAAGGTGAGTCATTTCTAAAACTTTTTTACGTTTGTACCTACCTATTAATTTCATATTTCAAAAATTAAAATTTTTGGTAATTATCGGTTCGGACTGGCCACGCTTATTACGAATAACTTTTAGAAAAAAACTTTAGATTCGCTTTAATTACTATAAAAGGAAACTTAAAACTAAAATTATTCGTAATAAGCGTGGCCAGTCCGAACCGATATTTACCAAATTTTTATTTCTGACAATCGTAAACGTAAGTAGGTATATCATCACCATTCAAAAACAGTTTTTAGTTTTCGAAATATTCAGAAATATTAAATTTATTTGGATTTTATTGAAAAACGGAAATATTTTGACAATCTAAAAAATACGCCCAATATCTGAGGGGTTACAAAATGTTTTTGATGACTGTATTTATTTACTAGTAGATGTAAGTGACAAGAAAATACAAGTAGTAAGTGACGAGAGAAATTGCGACTCCTTAGACTTTATATCTATTATACTTTTTCAAAATCTAGATCTACCTAGGTAGGTACCTAGGTATGCTTATTGAATGTCAATAGTCGCACTGTTTCATCCAGAAATACTTGGGAAGATATCTCAAATTATCAACAACAAAAAACCATAAATTCCGTAGGTAGGTACCTAGGTACCTGGGTACCGACGAAAGCCAACAGCCATTGGGCATAATCATTTTTTAAGCTGTTGTATTTTTATAGCGATGAAAGTATGAAGTAACCACGTAGGTACCTAGAAGATATCTAAAGTTAGTAAATATTTGCCTGACCGCCACACTTTTAATAGGCCCAGATTACGAATATTACACTTTACTTCAAGAAACTACTATGTAATTACGCTTGAATAGATGGTACCCCTACCTACTTACCTACCTAAAAGATATCTTCAAGTTCCATTTTTATTCAAAGTTCAAAATTTCCCGTACAGCGGATCCCTTTGTCGCCATTTTGGATTTTTGAAGTGATAACTTCTTTAGCACCGTCGTTGTGATTTGAAACTAGATGAAACGGGAACGGGGACACTAAAAACAGACAAACGCATACCATCTATATATACTACAGGATTTAGCCTGCGAGAGAATGAGATAGACTAATCGATGTCCTCTTTGTGCGGTACTTTGTAGCTTATCGGCTTCCTCTTTGGGCGGTGCTTTGAAGAATGAAGTGTAAAATAATTTTTAAACTTGGTAACAATATTATAATAAACCCTGCAATTATCCTACTCCTGATACACTGCATTCGTCTCATTGTCTCGATGTTTAGTTTTCTGAAGGTTTCACTTCTACCGTTCAATCGCGTGTGTACTGCACAGACGATTTTTTTTATGAATTAATATTTGTTAAATGTAATAAGTTGGTTTCAACCTAAATACGCATATACGCATGTATTATTTAAATAAACCCAAACCAAGAACCTCATAACCTATTTTGTGAGTGCAAAAAGTTGCTTCATGTACCTAGGTACCCATTGAGCAATTGAGCCCTTGCCCGGAAGTATGTTGTATCCAACAAAATTCTAGTTCCGAGAAAAATTGAAAAAACGAAACCGGTTATGTTTCATAACATTTTATATTTAAAATACATACACAATATTTTATATTTTAATTGAAAAGTCATCTAGAAAATAAATTAAATTTGAGTTTTTTATTAGGTAGAATTTACGCAGAATTTTTGGAATAATGTTGTATATGAACACCTTCAAATACGTTATTCCACAAAAAAAAAATTTTTACTCTTCGTACCTTACAGAAAGCAACATACTCTTCTTACATAAATGTACACATGTCATTGATGTTTTTGAGTTTTTGTGTATTTATGTACATACATAACAGCTACCTTACTTATTTGTGTGTATTTTTTAGGCAACTTTGGCAATTTGTGAGTTATTGGAAACATTTCTACCAATTTTCTATTTTTTTTATAATTTTACTTATGTTTACACTTACTGGACTTCATTTCAAAATAACTATCCTCCATTGGTCACCATGATTCAGGCAGCTGCCTAGTATGGTGACCTAATGTATCTTCTCAAGTAAATGTATTAATTATGTAACATGTACTTATAAATAAATAAATAAATAAAAAGCAAAAAACGATATGAATAAATGGAACCATTTACGTTCTAGATATTGTCTTGAGATCAACGTACGACATTATTCCACAAAAATGTTTCAACGGCTAAAAATCAGGCTTAATAATATTTTTTCTGGACAAATTCTACTATCCTGCATTCTTCAGCTTCTTGGCTTTGAAGACTTTCTAGTTGAAGTCTTAAGACATTCGTTTTCTCCATTTATTCCCATAACTTAAACCATGCGCCGTGATTTTGATAAATGGTGTTATACAACCAGTGGCGTAGCTAGCATGGGTGGCACCCGGGGCAGATAACGTGGTGTCACCCCCCCCCCTCCAAATTTCGACTTCACAATAATGCTGGGGAGCCATATAGCTACAACCATATAAATAACATCCCCCCCTCGCTACGCTACTGTATACAATATTCTTCCACAAAACAAACATTAAAAAGCTGCCACAGGCCTAAAAAATTTTTTTTTATTATCCTAATTTCTAAGATGCGTATTAACATGCTTAACATTATTCCATCAATAACTCAACATTGATAGTTTTATTGGATACCTACCTATTATTTTTATCAAACTAAGTCTCGTGACTAAGTGACGTGACAGATAAAACACGTTTTATGTGTTTTTTTTAGTTTTATGTTACACATTGTGTAACATAAAACATCATCAAAAACTATACATTAGAATCATTGACGTATTAGGTCAATGAGTAGAATCATCAGCAAGCTCTGTCAAAAGGATATAGTAGAGACATCTATGATAGAAAATTGACAATTTTATGTAATAAAGTCGGCAAACCTTTCCGCAGTAAAAAAAATGGCAGTGGAGACATCTACCGTAAAAAAGGTTTAGCTTTAGGCATCTGTTAGACCCGACAATCAAACCTGAATAGCGACATCTATGATGTTAGAAGTGAACTAAAAACTAACGCCATCTCACGCTATTATTATTGTCGACCATCAGGTCGTAAATGAATAATAACGCTTTACCGAACTCTATCGGCAAAACGTGGTAGTAAGATAATCGTTACACCATCTAGCGGGTGATAGAAACACTCAAACGCAAAGCCAAGACCACAACCCTGCATTGAACGGAAGTTAAGTAGTATCATAATAATAATAAAATTATTATGTTTTGTCAATGAAAGAAAATTTTTTTTTTAGAAACAGAAAAATGATTTTTTTGTTTACCTATTATTCTGCATAAATATTATGCTTCAGCAGACAGCTAATCCAAATAGGTAATGAGAACACACTGACAACTAACTCACTAGTTTTTATATGTCACTTCACAATTTATAAAAATTTTAGTAAGCACATACAAATTTATCGAATTAGAATTTTTAGATTTTGTTTTTAATTTTGATACCATTTTTAGTTTCACTCGTCCCACTGTAACACTTCACTCACTTAATCACATTTTAAATTAATAACCAAACTTTCTTAGTTTTGAATCCGCGACAGTCACATTTTAATGTTTTAAGAAATTATTCTAAATTTCGTTTATTATGTAAAAATAACGTTAGATTATAAGTAATTAACTAATATTAACTAAGAAATGACAGCAGGTACATATTATTATGTACTAAAGAGTACAACTGAAAATGGGGGTTTTACATTTCCACATTTTTCGTAATGTGATTTTTTTTTAAATACATTTCTTTACACGAACATTTAAGATACCTTTTGATTATTACGTCAACTTTGGACTTTTAAATGAAAACTATTATTCCATGTGAAGTTATACGAGAACACGTGCCAGGCTCTTCACGGTCATACTTAACCAAAAAGACTAATTGAAAATTAATCATAATACGAGGCGTAGATGTAATGCGACTACTTTCTAACATTTTAACAGGGCACTTTTATAAGTCGGATTAAAATCAAAAACTCTAAACTTTATATAAAACAACGACCACCGGGATAACAGCACAAAGAAACATATGATCGATTAAATTTATACTTTATACAACACCGCGCATGTGTTCACGCATATAGTGTTGCCAGTATCTAAAATTATTTTCATTTCTGTATAAAATACTCTACACTATGGCCCAACATTATCAGTATTTTTTAATAATGGTATCACTCAACTTATGCTGTCAGGGCTCCTACGAGAGAAAAACTTGACAGATGGAAATGTATTTTTATAGTGTGTGCAGACGATTCCAATTTAGTAAATCAACTCGACGCTTGAAAGCATATTGATGAGTGTGAACCAAAGATGTTCAAATACAAAAGAGATATGCTATGGTGTCCGCGCAACTGTCGGCGGACTACGCCCTAATTAGAGTAGTTTGCAAACGAAAAGAAATTGTTCATTTCGTTGATTTTTTGAAGATGTGCATTAGTATTGGTTAACAATATAGTTTGAATACGGAAAGAATTCGTTCATTTAGTTTGACGTTCGTTTCATGTATTCGTTAATTATTCGTTATTTTAGTTTATTTGTTAAGTGGTAAACAATATCGGCAACACCTGAAAGCGCAGTCCCACATAGTAAAAACTGCAGATAGCACATCTACTTATATTTCGACATCTTTGGTGTGAACCTTCCTTCATCAAAGTTTAAAAAAAAAGTTTTTTTAATACAACTTTTGTCGTTCAATAACTAAAATTGAATCGTCCAAACCCGCTATGCAAGGTAAAAGGTGCGCACTTGGGAGGGGGGGGGGTCTTGTAAAAGTTACGAGGGGGGGGGGGGGGGTCGAACAACGCGTTACGTGACGTCCTTATTTAGATTAAAAAAACTAGGGAATTAAATCTTCTAAGTTGGCAACCCTTTTCGTTCTCAAAATCTTTTGTTTTATATACGCAAACGCGATTAAAACAAGAAAAAAGGTATTTAAGCGATTTTCCAATTGTGACTTTCAGGTAAAAATTGTCACTTGAGCGTTGCGTAACGTTTAGCGGGGTGAGGGGAGGATACGGAAAAACGTTACGGCGCGATACATGGGAGGGAGGGGGGGTCAAAAATCTTCAAAAATTGCGTTACGTAATACTTGAACGCCCCTTACTTATTTCTAAAAGATCTTGTCTTGCCAAGGCTCCTACAGGGAGCAACTTGAGGAATGTAAATCTCTCTTTTAATAAAAAAAAAAACTTTTAGCACCGTTTGAAACTCGGTGAAACGAAAAAGCGACACTAAAAAGAGACACACATACATCTATTGTATTTAGCCTGAGAGAATGAGATAGAATAATCGGACTTCTATTTGTGCGGTGCTACGTAGTCTCCCCACTCTTATCTACTTTAGTTTTCTGAAGGTTTCACTTCTACCGCGTGTGAATCGCACACTTATACTTTTTTTTACCCATATCGATATATCGGTACATTAATCCGTCGTATTAAAAGAATTCTGTTTTTACAAAATACAAAACGGTGTTTGCGAATATTTTCTACTAGAGCTACTAAAAACTTTTATTTAATACGAGTGATAGCTACGGCTAATATACCATAGATTAATAAAACAATAGATAAAATTTAAATTTTCTAATTTTGACGTTTGAATTTGACATAAGACATAAATTTGACAACAACTGACAACTTTTGGTCTTTGGCGCTGTTCTTGATTGTTATAAATTATCGATATTTCTGTAACTATATTAATGTATCGCATCCCAGTTATGAGTACGTTACCTAAAATTCTCACTCTCGTAAGTGTATCACTACTGGCCAAGGAATTATACACAATTTTTAAAAAACTAAAGGAGAAGTTTGTGAACCGTGAGATAAACGATGTATTAATATTTTATGAGGATTGTTATAACTGCGGCAAGCCACTAGACGAAAGTTGTTCCAACCAAACGTGTACCGAACATTCTTTCAATAAATTAATCACTAGACTAAACGCAGCTCGAGTTTCAATTGATTTGTGCGTTTGTATGGTTTCTTGTCGTAAATTAATAGATGTTATAATTAGAGCAAGTAAACGCGGAGTCTCTGTAAGGCTTATAACGGATATGGACAGCATGGCTACATCTTCAAGGTTGTATTATGCAGGTGAGTTCAAAATATTGTTCCTGATGAAACCTTAAAGATAAGCTATGGCATGCATATAATGACCAAAGGTATGCTGTATGGCGTTGAAGTTTAACAGGCGTAAGAGGTAGAACTGCCCTTCCCACCCATGGTCTGTTAATTACTATTTTTGCTATTACTTAGTTTGCATTCGGGGCAATGGAAATTGTACATTTAAAATTTCAATCATGTAAAATAAAAGTTTGCTGTCTTCGTATGGAAATTCAGCTGAAAGCCATCTATATAATATATAAAAAAGAATCCTTGTTTCCCTTGGTCACGCCATAACTTCAGAATGACTGGCATCATGAAATTATGCATTGCTAACCGTTAATCCGATTGCGAGGAAACTTTGGTGGGTTGTTGAGAGCATGCCTGCGAAGGTTTCTATATAACTGGTGAGCTCTGGCATTATGAAATTTGTATAAAAAAATTGCAATAGGTGGCACGCAAACTGTTTGAAAACTGTTATTACTTGAAGGGGCCGTTCAAGTATTACGTAACGCACTAGGAGGGGGGGGGGGGGGTACGTAATTCAAGGGCGGATCCAGGATTTTTTTTTTCTCGGGGGGGGGCACAAGAGGCAGACGAGCAAATAAATCAACAATTACTGTTAACATTTTTTTCTGGGGGGGGGCACTAGAGGCGGACGGGCAAAAAATAAACAATTACTGTTAGAAATAAAATTGAAGTACATACTTCAAGTTTATTTCTACAAGTTAAAGTATGTTTAGGAAGGTTTATGATAGTGTCAAAACAATAAAAAAAATTAAATGTTTAAAATAAAGATAGTTTTTGCTTCTAAGTATGTACTGTGATTGAATTTCCACACTACACAAAATTACCATCTAGGGGGGGGCACGTGCCCCCGTGCCCCCCCCCCCCCCCTAAATCCGCCCTTGACGTAATTTGTTTTTCTTTATTTAGATTTAAAAAAAAACTAGGTAATTAAAATCTTCCAAATTGGCAATCCTTTTCGTTCTCGAAATCTCTTGTTTTATTTATTACCGCAAACGTGATTAAAACAAGAAAAAAGGTATTTAAGCGACTTTCCAGTACTTTGCACAACCTAATTGTGACTTTCAGGTAAAAAATTGTCACTTGGGCGTTACGTAATGCCAATTTTATTTAGATAGAGAGGTAAGATACGATACAATTGTACCTCCCGGCCAGGAGCAGTAAACTGCAGATAAACCGTACTCTTGGTGAGACAGGTAAAACAGGGGACACTGATTTGTTAGGACTTGGAACACATGCTCTGAAATGGGAAGTAGGTTGGAGTTTAATCGACCGGTATACAACGCAACCTAATAAGCCAATATTGGAATATACGATGGGCGGGAAAAAAGGAATGAATTGAGCACTACGATTTTTTTTCTTTTCTTTCTGCCTTCCTTCTTCTTCTTGCCTCTTCTTGGATCTTGTCCATTTCTGGCTTTCTTTGATCGTGATGAAATCTTGATTTACGTTTATATTATATCTATATACATAATAAAGATGTAAAGCCAAGTTCATTATCCCAGTATGACAGCGAAAATCTTAATCTTTTTAATTAATTTCTTCAGTTTGTGTAAATTAATATGAGTGTCTTTGTTCAAGGTATTCCACTGAGGAGCAAGAGATCGGAGAATATAATGCATCACAAATTCTGCATCATCGATGGTGCAATTCGACAGGCAGAATTACTGGAAGAATCTATCAAAGCTGACCGAAAAGTGCTACCAGAACACAAGAATGGATTTGTGATGTTTGGGTCCATGAATTGGACGACCCAAGCTACGACTGGGAATTATGAAGACCTGATACTGACCAATGATGCAATGCTAGTTTTACAATTTGAGAAGATTTTTAACGACATTTGGCAAGATTTTAAATTGGAACCCTCAAAGAACGTAGACATGCCGGTAGATCATTGGAATGAGAATGGATATTATTGAGATTTCTGAATTTTAACCTTTACCGGTCCTGCGGCGTGTAAAACATAACAATTTAGTTACACAGAATGCCATGCATACATTGAAAGCATTTTTATGTGTTACATCATGTTTATTCTTTATAATGCTGACCTTTTCAACGCAATCTATCCTATCACACAGTTCGTTTTGACAAAATGTATGTGTTTTAGTGAAAATTCTTTGACCACATTTGCGACACCCGCGTACGAGAATAGCCACTGATGGATTACATATCGCCCGTTCTTCCATAATATATTGTAAGCCATCTCAATGTGTTTTTTTTATCAGTGTATATGTGCAGGGCTGTAGCTAGAGTTGAATTTAAGATAGGGCAGCGGTAATTACAGGTAGGGCGCAAGTAAAATGTCTTGTTAAAATTTTAATCATTTCTTTCATATTTTTGTTGCATATATTTTTTAGTACTTATTCTGTGTCAAACCTGGGGAATCCCCTTTCTTCAAATGAATGTATAATAATGTCATCTTGATAACTGCAGCGACTGGCAACACCGTCCGGGTCGAATTTTGTTTTGTGCTTGGATTTTTTATGACTAATATTCAGTGAGAATGATTGATAGAGGTCTGTGGGCGATGCGTGACAATTCTAAGAAAGTTTCATGGATCATCACGTGTTCCAATGGATCATCAAACCATCTTTCAACATTCCAAGTACAAAAGTAAGAGGAAAACCATTTTCTTGTTCTGGGTGCAGTATTTGAGCTTAAGCTGAGGACTTAGCAGATTAACTCCTGGGTTAAAACCAGTTTCATGTTCCGAATGATCTGTCAAAATTCCAGTAGCGGATTAATCTGCTGACACATTTCGAAGAAAACCGTTCTAATATTTCGAGTGGAGATAAAATTTTTATTTCAAACCATTCCACAAAATTCATAATTAAGAGTAATATTAATTAAATCTGTGGACACGCAAGCAGATTCACCCTTAATTTAAAACCAGTTTTGTGATCATAATGTAAATTTCCAGTTGTGGATTCATCTGCTGACACATTTTGAAGGAAAACTTTCTCTTATTCGAAGTGAATTGGAGGTTATCCACCACATACCCGCCCGGTGTAATTAACAGAAGGTTACTATTTAACAAGGACTCTTATTTTTTTATAGAACGACCCTACAATTATAATTAACTAAAACTAGACCCCTATTGTCCCTGCATACATTGTTAGCGAGCAGTATGCAAGTGCTCGATCTGATGACAAACTGTTTAGTATGGAGAAGGCCCGAAGATATCGATCTAGGGATTGGTTTATTTATGACTCAACCGTTGAATAACATCCCCAAACTGTTTGGGAATTCGCCCTAAGCAATACGCCCACAGCCTCTCACCACTTACTTCCAATCCATCTATGGGTAGAATAAAGAATTGATATGATATAAGTCTTTGGTTAATTCGAAGCTGTTTAGTTAGATGTCGATACGCTACACTAATAGTAGTATTTTTTTTTTCAATCATGTCAAACAATGAACAAACAGTTTACTAGTATATTAGGGAACGTACCCATACTACGTGACCAACTTTTTACAATTTTTAACCCCCCCCCCCCCCCCCGGTGACCAAAAACCTATGGAGCGTGACGTTTTGAAGACCCCCCCCCCCCTAAACGTGTCACGTAGTATGGGTACGTTCCCTTATCATAGTCGATGGTATTTCTTAAGGTAGGGCACAGGTATTTTAAGGTAGGGCATTGCCCCCTAATGCCCCCCCCTAGCTACGGCCCTGTATATGTGTAACACATTGTCTGGCAAAATATTACAACCTAGAAAAATCGTTTGATCTCTGTTTTTACGATTACATGTCTTATCTCACTTAGGTTAAAATTGCTTACTTGGAATATGTCGTAAGCTACATTATGTATGATATGACATATTACATCAATGCATTCTTAAGATTTTACTTAATGTTTTCCAAGGTTATATGTCGAAAGCCAGAATATTTGTAAAGTTATACTGTTTTTTCGTTTTCCTGTAAAATTTGTATTTTGTGACATATTACAGTTGCTTGAATGAAACGCAACAGCCGCGTAGATACTTTTAAACCCAAAATATTTTGTCCTAATACTAATTATTTGATGCTAAGAACATGTATGGTATTTGTAAATGTAAATAGTAATGGTCATTATAATTAAATTCCCTTTAAATAGAGCAATTAAAGTAACGTAAGGTTCACTAAATTAAAATGTTCTTGGACCTACATACTTCATCGCGTTAAATCTAGTAAGACCGCTAAAGGTTAACTTGAATGCGAGCAAAACTTTATTTTGCTGAGACTCGATTCTTGGTAATGGAGAGTTAATAGAAGATAAGAATTAAAAATTACCTAATTAACGATCTCTAAAGAAATAAGCAATGTTAACCTTTTGTCCTTTGCGTGTTTTTGAAATTATCATACCTTATTTCGCTCTTGTAATGCAAAAGAACCGCATGTACGAAAGTCGCGATTTTGAGTTTTAAAGGCTGAAATATCCACGAATTCACCAACATTGTTGTGTGAAAATACCAAAATTTATCTAATTTCACCATTACTGTTAATCCCTCAAGCCGCAGGTATATTCTGTCAGAAGGTTTCCGCTTTGCAATAAAATCCAAATAAATAGAATATTTTTAAATGTTTCCGGAAGCTAAAAACTATTTTTGAAAGATGATGAAATTTGCTTTCTAATTTTATTATTAGACATTAACATTATGATTTTTAAATGTGAATTTTTTTAATGCAAACATAGAAAAGTTTTAAAAATGGCTCACTTTAAGGTGCCTTTCCATGCTTGCCAAGGCTCAGCAAGCGTCCATAAGCTCCAAACATCCACAAATCTCGCTTGGCATTTAGAAGTCGTTTACATGCTTGTGAATGCGTCAGTGCGCTACATACACCCAAGCATGGCGGATGCCGAACTTGTGTCGGCTATTGCGTTTGGTTTAATTTACCTTTATTTGAAATACAAGCAAAGTATAACAAAAATAAAGAAAGCTCGACGACCACGAAGATGGTGGATGATAATGATTCATAAAAATATTTTTTTTCAAATGCTTGCGAAAAGTTGTCAACAATATTTATTTTTTGGCTTTTAATTCTTTTACTGGCTTTCCTCGGCAAGACGACTCCAAGCATCTGCAACTTTCTTTTTATCTTTATGATTAACGTCTTTGGGGTTCCAGATAGACGATTCGCTCTGGTAATATTCCAGAAACGATAAACTCTCTTTGTTCGATCAGCCACTCATTTTAAACAAAGAACTTTGACTTTGACGACCTCCGTAGTCCAGTGGGTAAGACTCTTGACTCACAATCCGGAGGTCGCGGGTTCGAACCCGGCATGCGCAAATAAATTTTATTTGTTTAATTTGTGTTATTTCACAATTAAATCATTTAAAATAATATATAGTATATTTGCGGCATGTTCCAGAGTGGAAGATACTATCAGTATCGCCCTGGTGTAAGACCACCATTCAGAATTGAAACGTTGCTTAAAAATGGCTTTAGCCGTGTTTGATGACCAGATCTGAATAGCCAGGTACTTCCCAACCTTCCTCTTCCCCACCTCCTTCCCCTCCCCACTACCTTCAGCCTCACAACATACCCCAATTGGGGATGCCATAGTCTCACTGGCTCCAGACGGGAGCAGTTGAGATTCTTGTGCGGTATTCACTCTAAAAAAAAAAAAAACTAAACATGCGCTCGTCGCGAGATCACGATTGCTACTAAACACGCACAAACATGTGAATGCGTCGCAAGCGCCCTTTGATCTGTGTCCAAAAACAGACACCAGACCGGATCGGAGACAAGCGTCCACAAGCTCACGCAAGCCAATCCAAACGCCCTCTTTACACGTTTGTACTTGTGGACGCTTGCCGAGCCTTGGCAAGCATGGAAAGGCACCTTTACGTTTTTTGTAACTAAAATTACTGATAATGAAAAAAAATAAAATCACACACACTTTTTATTAGAAATATTACAAACTTTATTGTCACCTCACCTTTTTGTTGTTTCATGTAAAAATAATTAATAAATTTTCACTATTTTTTTTTTAAATTGCAGTCGGAAACTTTGGTTTCCTTTTGGGGTACATATTAATTCTTCTGTGGTTAATTTTTCGATTGGCAAACAAAGCCTGCAGTTTTATCTTTCTAACACCGTTTAGATCATATTTCTCACCAGAGACAAAACGACTTCTTTGAGACCTATATAAGCTGTTCCCAAAAGCGGACAAATAGCCTGAGAGGTTAAATAATGTTTCTTCGCAAATACATTACTTTGAATCTAAAATTTGTTTTATACAAAAATAAACACTTTTATACAGATTGTAGAAGAAAAAATAGTTGGTTGATTTGTGACAAATATTTGAAAATTCTTCAAGTAATCTTCGGACTCTGTTTTCTCATGAAAAATGCAAACACATTTCTTTTGCATTATACGGGCAATTTGTTAGTTCAAAATAATTCCATATTGTTGAAGTTAAGCTTGAAGCAAAGTTGCAGCTTTGTGGACCCATTCCTTTATTTTTCATTAACGGAATTCAACGCCCCAATTGCTTTTAACGCCTACATGCGGCACTGATTGGCTTCATGGCTGATCTCATTTGTCATACTATTTTGTCAATAAGTAGTTGTATGTAAAATTATTGTTTTGTAATGTTCAAGTACGGTAAAATCTTGATCCACCGAAGTTAAAAACACTTCATGTAACTTAACCCACAACTTAGTAGTCCTACCTTTATAATTCTCCTCTAACATCTAAGATATAAGTACTTCCATCTTACCATAATGTTATCATAATGGATGAAGGCGGATTAATTAGAGCATTTTTTCTTTGTTGCCTTAGTTTGTTGAAGACTAAAATTTTAATCAGAGGTATTGCTTATTGTGTTTAATTTTTGGTTAGGGGGCATACATAATTTCGTGAGCTCAAAAGGGGGGGGGGGGGGTCCAGCAAAATCTCATGTTACTTGAAAAGAATATACAAAGTGGCCCAAATTTATCTCACCAAGGGAGGGGGGGTCTAGATTGGAAGAAAAACTGCTCACATAAATAATGTATGCCCCCTTACTACGCCATGTTATGCTAACTCCTTCTTTAGCCAACCTTGCATGTCTGCGTGTCTTGCATGACAGTGTTGCAGCGTCCAGTGGGTAGAAAATAAACAGGGCAGGAAAAAATAGCTAAAATTAATCAATATAATACTTTTGATAATAATTTGCACCGCTATGGTATCTTCTTTTTCCAACAATGTCAGCTTTCTTTGACAAGGTACCACTATGGTGAAAAGCTCAAGGTATTACTGTACAGTGGAGGTAATCCACCTCTTACCCGCCCTGGTATAAGTAACTGATGGTTACTCCTTCAAGGCTCTCGCAAGATTCTAATTTTTTTTGTAAAACGAAGCTACATTTATTTATTTTAAACGAATTTAGACCTCCAGTGTCCTTGCATACGTTGTTAGTAAGCAGTATGCAAGTGCTTAACAGGAAAAACAAAATGCAAAAAATAGGTTAGTAAGACATAGATAAATTAAACAGGGCAAAAGAAAAACTCATTCACGAGGCTCCATGAGGCGGCATTGCATCTGTAAAAACCCGCAAGCACCTGCATAAAATAGAGAACATAAGTAATACAATAAATCTCAAATCAATTGGCAAGTAACAACAAAAAATGTGAATGGCTTTCGGTCTGACCATAAACTACACTCAGCTTACGTGTCCCTTAGCCAACCACTCAGTGAAGCCTCAAAGAATGTTAACTGAATAATGTATTACTGTACAGATCGACGTACTAAACTTTGCAGTCGGTGGCATCGCTAGAGTAGATTTTATGGATACAACAAAAAATTTGTTAAAATCATCATTGGCCAACTGCAAAAATAAATTCAATGTGTCAAGGTATATGAATGAGTGTTGTAAAAAGAGGCAGTGCACCGAGTACGGTATGCGCAAAACTTTGTAAGACTATCTTCACCAGTAGAAGGCAAAAAAAGGAATGCGGTGCACTGTAGACAATACAAGCGACATTTTAGTATGGAAGTTGATCTTTTGCTCAAAAGTGTAACACACTTTTTATTGAGACCATATTCTTACAAAATTTTATATGAAAATGTGAAAAAATATTATTATCAGTTGACACACATCATTTCATTAAGTAGTTGTTGATTGTTGAAATAATTGAACCCTTATGCAGAAAAACAGCATTATGTGAAAAAGTGAAATCTGAGATATTGGCTGTTAAGGTTGAACGTCACATTCGTTATAATCTACGCATTCACAGATGGCGCCAATCAAATTATTTTAGGTTTGTAATACTTTTTGCATGTTGTTACGCTGTAAAATATTAAGTTAAATTAATTGTTTGCGCACATATATATTTAATATGAATATAAATAAATAGTTTTGTCCATAAACAAACCCAAATCTTTCAAGGCTGAAAATTTTTATTTTGGATCGGTGACTCAATCCAATATTGTATGTTTCAGTCTTTCTTGAAAGATTTGGGTTTGTTTATGGACAAAACTATTTATTTATATTAATATTAAATATGTACGGGCAAAGAATTAATTCATATTAATATTTTAAAGCGTAACGTGTAAAAAGTTAAAACCTAAAATAATTTAAACGGCGCCATTGGTGAATACGTAGATTATAATGTATGTGACGTTTAACCTTAAAAATTTCATTAGACTATTGAGCACAATACACATTGAAAGTCAAATACTATAATGTAATAAGGCATTTCAATTAATAAACAAAACTTTTTTTAATATATTTTAACCTCCTCGGACCCAGTGTCTCCTGTGGGCGACATAAAAAAAGTGATGTGATTCCTGGAATACTATTAATTCAAACTAGTTGCTAGAGACCCAGCATCTCCTACAAGAGACATACAATTCTGAAACATTGAGAATTAAAAAAAAAAACATAAAATTATTTTATGTGGTTTTTTAGATATAAAAATTCAAAAATAAAAATTGATTTTGAAACACTTTTTTTCCTGGGTCTGAGGAAGTTAAGCAATTTTTTTATAAGTTTTGAATAAAATAAATGTAAAAGAAAACAAAAATAACACCATTTTTCCATAAATCAATTTTTTTTCTTTTATTAACAAAAATTTCCATAAAATCAGGTTTATTGTCATTTCTGAGATGATCAGGATCATTATTTTCATTACTAATTAGACAAAACTGCAGAATATTTTTCAGCCGGTTTCTTCCGTGAGCCTCTAACTTCAATTTAATGATTTTAAAAGGATTTTTGCCATGAACGTAAATGGATGGCGCATATTTTAAATGGATTTACTCAAAAACCGTGTTATTTGATAACGCCGTTTCTCTGCACGAGGGCTCAATTGTAAATATATTTCTTGATAGTTCAGTAAGTGAATCTTACCAAAAAATATGTAACATGTTCTCAATTTTGGCATAAAATACCATATTTGCGCTAAAGCCAACAGTATTTGTCTGTGATGTTATCAGTCGGTACTAACTAAACCTAATATTATCTATAGAATTAATTAATTAATGTGTGTATGGTATTTATGTCTGATTTTGTTCCCAAACAAATATGTATTGATAATTACTTTTATCCTTTTTTTTCAACAATGTCAGCTTGCTTTGACAAGGCACCGCTATGGTCTGCTCTCCACTAGCCTTGGTTCAATCTCTTTCGCTTGGCTTCTTTATTTGTTCCTCTAGTTTTATACAGAGCAACTATAAGCACGAGATGTGCAAAGGACTAAAGCCATTTAAAAGAGCAATAAAGAAACACCTGGAGGTGCCTTACAAAGTGATGGATTCTTCTCTATTCTAAGAAAACAGGAAGATACAGAACTGGTGAAACTTGGGTTTTATTATTAACAATTTGATGATAAGGAAAAGAATTTTATAAATAAAGATTTTCTTACAAAACGATTTATTTTTATTACATGAACACATTTCCTAATATTGTAACAATAACAAAACTCCAAAAGTTAAGAATTCACAAGTTTTTCAAAAGGAAGAACAATTTATGATTATTATTGGTTCACAATTCTCACTGCTGTATTCCAAAACTCAAAAACTTGTATCAGGAAGGTACTCTGCCACATTATAGTAGATCTTTCGATCAGAACCTTCTGGGAAAGTTGTGACCATTACAGATTAAAATATACTTAAATGAGAAACTGTGACATAATTACATACATAAATAAGATCTTATTCAGTCAACGTTACTAGCATTATTATGAATATTAATACTAATAATGTCACTAAAATGAAATTCACTCATCGCCCCGAAGAGCCCTGTATTTGTTGAGTTCGTTTGGGAAAGTGCGAGAGAGTTCCACAAGTAGATGAGCCTTGAAGCGCTTGTAGGAGTCAATCTTTCCCTTGACCTCTTCATTTTTAGTTAGTGCCTTTTCGATGCAGTCCTTCGTGTAGAGCTGGGGATTTCTTCCTTGATCAATGTAACTGCAAACAGAATTAAATCGCTTATTGTAATGCAGGGATATTATATTATTTTTAATTTAGATATTACTAGACGGTAATAAAATCAAAAGTTTCTCGACTTATTATGGGTAAATATGCAGTTAGTCCACCTCACGGATAATACGGAACGTTCGTGTTGTCGAAGTTTGAAGCACGGATAATACGGAATGTTCCTTTTTTAACTAATAGACAATCAAATATGACATTTGTCGGAAGTACCAATCTTATAAAATAAATTCTCTAAAATAAACTCGCTTTTCATCATGCTTTTAAAAAACATCCCAGGTTTTGAATGGTTTGTTTGGCTACGCAGGGTTTGTCTAGCGGGTTTGTGTAATTATTTTAATACATTTCTTTCCTTGTTCTACTGTTATATATACAGGTACAAACTTGTCAATGATGCATTCACTTTGTTTTACGCAAAAATATTTTTTCTATGATTGGCAACATTGATGAAATGTTAAAATAAAAACGATGATTAAACATGGCGTACCGCGCGAGTGAATTAATTTTAACAAAATTAAAATGTTAAATGCATATTTTTTGCATGTTTTTTGGTCTCCCCCGACATAAATACTCACTTTTCGTAATAATAAAGCTAAATCTAACTGTTTGGATAAAAAGTTTTCCGTATTAACGAGTAAGTGGTTTAATGCATAAATAATTTATTATGGATTAGAGATTAGTTTGGGTCTGCATTTACTCATGTATACTATTTAAGGGTTAAATTACTCCAAATGTCAACGCTAAAGCACTAAACAAACATGCCCTAACACGAATATAAAATTATGGAAAACATGTACCTCAATGAAAGAATCAACACATTTTTTTTCAAAAACTTACTCAAAGACTTCTAGCGGAACGTGGACATCCTGCACCTGGCCCTTTAATTTATCTACCTCTTGCAGTCCAGTAATTAGCGATTGACTGAAAGAACAGAAACAACAAAATATTTACACGCTCAGACTAAACTTAGTTCTAGGAAACGACTAGTTGATTACTACATTTAAAAAAAAAACTTACATTTTTTGATTCAACACGCTTTGGCCTTGAGGTTGAAAATCACTAACAATAATTCTTATTTGCCTCACATTTTCAATAAACATTTCTAGTTGAGTCTCCAGATTTTCGAGAGGGGACGCCATCTTGAAATTGACTGTCGTCAAATGTCATGTGTCAAAAATTATGTTTGTTATTATTTTCATCTATGGCGTTATTTTTTTTTGTGGATACCATGGAACTATGATTCTAATTATTTTACAAAATTTCATAGTACAATCCAGTAATGTTGGCCTCACTGGGTTGTTTACCCGTGCTGAGGCCCCCATTTTATAATATAATAATTTATACATAATACAGTTTAAAAAAAAAGAAATATACAATGTTGGTGACGAAACAAAAAAAAACATTTAAAATAAAGGTAAATTTAAACTAAAAATAGAGATCAAAAATTAAAACTATATTAAAAAACAAACAATTTTTTTTTAAATTAAATATTTTATGTGTTTGTGAGTGTTACGTGTTTTATATTGGTTATGTGTGTTGCGTGTATATGTTTTATTCTTTTATGTTATAAAGTTTTGGTAAAATTGTCTTTTTTGTTCTTTAATCCATTTTTTTTATTTTGTGTCTGAAATTATTTTTGTTTTCCTCAATTTTTGTTTCAAGTGAAAGACTGTTGAATGCTTTTATAGCATGGTATTTATGGTGTCTTTGTCCAAAGGTAGTGTTTTCTTTGTACGCTTGTCTAACCGGTCTATTATAGTCCAGGCAACGAGGGAAAAATAGGGGAAATAATTCATGTAGAAGCCAATTTTGGCACAGTTGTAGGGGAAGGTGTCCTTAACAAAATACTAAAAGTACTGGGGGGGGGGGCGTGGGGGGTGGAGCTAAGGGGGAGGGGGGTTTAAAGGTCCCTTTTTCCAGTTTTTCGTTAATAACTCGAAAACTACTACTTCTAACGAAAAAGTGTTTAGGTATTAAATTATCTTCATAAAATTCTCTACAAAAAAGGTTCTTTAATTTTTTTTTGTTAGGATCAATGCTTAAGGAGATAGGGAGGGGGGGAAATGTAAAATTTAAAAAAAACTGTTTTAATTTAAAAAAATGAAATGTTTGTCGGTATAAATGAAATGCTTATTGTTAAAAAATCAAATAATTAGTGCTTAATGATGTACCTTGAACATTAAATTTCGTCGAAATCTAAACTTTCATCGTCATCAATGCTGTCTTCAACGGGGGCTCCGTTCATACATGAGCCGAGGCAGCCGCAGGCACCGGAGCAGGCAATTCCTGCTTTGCAGCAACCGCAGCATCCCCTGTAGAAACTGCTCCGCTCGAAAGAAACAAAACAAGGTTGATTCACTTGCTCAGCGAGAAAATGACAGCAGCCAGGATTAAAACAACTGTTGCTACAGGGAATGCTGATAGCACTATTGTGATTTGTGGGTTGGATGAAGCTGCTCTACATTCAAATGTAGCAATAGTTGGGGAGAATGTGGACTTGTTAGTTCTCCTCATTGGATTGGCACCACCATCAATCAATATATATTTCATGAAGCCGGGCCGTGGGAATGTGGAGACCAAATTGTTTTCGGTGCGACAACTCCAACAGCTTCCAATCGCCAAAACGATTCTCCTTCTCCATAGCTTCTCCGGATGCGACACCACCTCGGCGATATATGGAAAGAGTAAAGTGGGAATCGCTAAGCTCTTCACAGAAAATCCTGGCCTCACCCAAGATATTTCACTAATATTCGATGATCCCTCAGCTCTCATGAATTTAAAAATAATTCAATGAAGATTGATTCTAATCGTTCACCAAATTTGAAATTGCTACTACCAATAACCAAAAAAGTTTTAAAGTCATTTATCTCAAAACTAGCTATTTTATTTATAACAGACTATTGTAATTATACGGGCGATAGTCGAAATGGCTCTCTGTAACCGAGGCTTTATTTGCAGTGTTTGCCTTCGAGACACACCAGAGTAAAGATATCCCAGAAATTCACCTTTCTGTAGGTTTATTATATTATAAAAGGCTCTCCATTCTTGCTACATATTCTGCCCAGCACAGGCATCCCAAAGTTATAAATCGAGTATTTTTATGATTGATTGATTGGGTACATGTTAGCTGCTAAAGAATTGATATACATGTTCACGTTCAATCAGGTGTATGAATTATAAACCATGAATTAATTCTTTAAAGGTTACGTTTTACGTTTCATTTTTAAAAAAGGTAAATGGGTTCTTTTGAGGCAATGTGTCTTTTGGTCGGTGCATTGATTTATTCGATATGAACAAATAATTAACCACTTCAGTACCTCTTAGTTTGTAATGTCATCGAGTACGAGGAGTACCTCAAATACTTTGTGTAGACGTATAAGATATTGATGGTTTATTCTAGCTCCCGACTAAGCTACTGCAAGTAGTTTGTCAGCAGGATCTTAGTTAAGCAGGATTATAAAAAGAATAGTAAATAAAGAAGCAGCACAATAATAATATACTTAACATTTAACAATTGATATTTAATTTAGACATTGCTAACATTCTTGATGTGAAACATGCTGCCTCTGACCGTAGCTATTGCTCCCGCTAACTCTAGACGAACGGTAATAAATGCCGGCAACCCGGTCGTTTATTGTAATAATAATCATATACACACAAGTTAGTAGCCCGCCTCACTAGACTAAGTCTGTTCCGAGGCGGCTACATATATATATATATATACATAAACTTAGACACATATACATTTATATATATATATACATGCATATACACAATTATGTTCATACACACATACACGCATATGCGCACATACTTACACACAGGTATTCGCATACGTGTACATAATCAAACTCATAGATACATATTAAAACCTAAATACAATACTCTGAGCGATTAATTCGATTAATCATTGATTGTTTGATATTTCGATTATCTAAATGCCTCGATTGTGCTCACTGCTCCAGTGCCATCACTAAATTTGGGCACCACTATTTTTTTTTGTGTAAATGGGAATCTATGGATTTAGTACGCTTTTCGCGCCCTTATTATTTGACATGTCAGCTGTGTTGTGTTAATCTGTCAAAATTCGATACCAAACATAACATTTTCTTCGCAACGATAACAATATGGGTATAAGTGGATTGATACCGTTTTTAGAGAAAGCTTCGAAAAGAGGAAACATTTCGGAGTTTTCTGGATGTACGGTTGCTGTAGATACTTATTGCTGGCTCCACAAAGGAGCATTTGCCTGTGCCGAAAAACTCGCACGCGGAGAGTATACCGATGCGTAAGTTTACTGTGATTTGTTGTATTAGAATCTCCTATTAATCTGAGAGCGATATTTTTACAGCCTGTTTTATTTCTGTTCTAGACACATCAAATATTGTATGAAATATGTCAACATGCTGCTATCACATTCTATCAAACCAATTCTTGTATTTGATGGGCGCCACTTGCCGGCAAAGGCGTTGACTGAACTCAAAAGACGAGAGTGAGTAATAGACTTAATTTAATTGACTTTTTACAGACCTAGCAACTGTGATGTGATCAAATATAATTATTTTTTAATAAATCAGAAGGCGTTAGTCCATGTAAACATTGTAAACGAAAGAAACTTTTTTCGTTTAAAATAAAAATCAGACATCGTAAACCATAAAATATTATCTTTGAATTTAATGCCCAAAACAGACATAAACAAAGGATGTGGAACCTTTTACCTCCCCTTTCCGTCGACCGTTTTCAAAGTTGCTTATCTAGCTCAGAAGTTCACCGACTGCGGAATAAATTCGGTGTTTGGGCTAAATTCCTAAAAAATAAAACTAGTTATTTTTATACTAATTTGGGGTCGGGGAATCCGAATCTGAAAGAATTAGGCGGCGGCAAGCAATATTAACTGAATTACACGACTTTAAAATTTTTTATACACATACAGGAAAATAGCCATTTTGGAAGCATTTTGATTCCTAGAAAATCAAACTAGTTATTTTTATACTAACTATGGGCCGGGGAATCCGAATCTGAAAGAATTAGGCGGCGGCAAGCAATATTAACTGACTTACACGACTTTAAAATTTTCTATGCACACACACATGAAAATAATCATTTCGGAAGTATTTTGACACACGTAGTACAAAGATCATAGAAAAACAAGAAATATACAAAAACATGTGCCGGCAGTGTTACCAGCTCTCAAAAATATTTATCCCTATATCAATATGAAAATAGATAACAGCAGAAAAACATACCTTATAAATCGACCAAGTCTTCTTCGTCCGTCGTATCCTTGTCAAACTCGCTTGTCTCGAAGGGTTCCTGTCGGATACGCGGATCATATAAGAGTCCAGCTAAGCGGTAAAAGTAACATGGTTTGTGCCCCTTTATACCGCCTGCTCGCGTCACGGCAAAAAAACATCCCTGTTTTCAAGTAGTTTAGCGGCTACGCTAGGTTTGTGTAACATGGTTTGTGCCCCTTTATACCGCCTGCTCGCGTCACGGCAAAAAAACATCCCTGTTTTCGAGTAGTTTAGCGGCTACGCTAGGTTTGTGTAACATGGTTTGTGCCCCTTTATACCGCCTGCTCGCGTCACGGCAAAAAAACATCCCTGTTTTCAAGTAGTTTAGCAGCTACGCCGGGTTTATGTAACATGGTTTGTGATACAAAAGTGAGTAAAATTTATAAAAAATAAGTACTTAAAATATAAACATGTTATTTTACGTTATTAATATTACTGCTTAATGGCAACACTTAATTTTGTGTGGTAAAAACATCTATGTTATCTTGTTTTTCTATGATCTTTGTACTACGTGTGTCAAAATACTTCCGAAATGATTATTTTCATGTGTGTGTGTATAGAAAATTTTAAAGTCGTTTAATTCAGTTAATATTGCTTGCCGCCGCCTAATTCTTTCAGATTCGGATTCCCCGGCCCATAGTTAGTATAAAAATAACTAGTTTGATTTTCTAGGAATCAAAATGCTTCCAAAATGGCTATTTTCCTGTATGTGTATAAAAATTTTTAAAGTCGTGTAATTTAGTTAATATTGCTTGCCGCCGCCTAATTCTTTCAGATTCGGATTCCCCGACCCCAAATTAGTATAAAAATAACTAGTTTTATTTTTTAGGAATTTAGCCCAAACACCGAACTTTAGCCCCGACTGCCCCTGGAATGAATTATAAATATCTTCATCCGAATAGGTTTTTCTGCAATTATTACCAGGCGCGGATCGAGCCCTCAAAAAAGGTAGTGGTCACAGTTACCCGAAAATTGACCAAGAGCGAGTCGGAGTACGAAATCGCTCATGAACAATCATGACTCATGAAAGTATTTGATTATTTCCTTTTTTCCGCGCATCAGGACTTTGGCCTTAGGAATGGAAATAATCATTGAAGGAAGTCAGGCCCGATTTCGTCCAAAAATAATCAAACAGTTGCGATTAAATTCCAAACCGATTTCAATCAATAATTTTTTTTCTAGTAGCCAGTAAGCCAATATAGGGACACTAGACTGGGTAAATAGGTATCTTGACGTGGAGTCTTAAGTATGACCAGCAAATGAGATGCACCAGGCGATACTTAATTAGACTACCAATACCATTACAACTACTAAACCGATTTTGATAATTTTTTTATCTTCAAAGGATATCAAATTAAATTAAACGCTAGGAAACATTTTACACTAAATAACTTTAATTAGGCGCTTACTTAAATTACAAATTCAAGCTTACGTTTCTTTTTCGCAAAAAGGTTGATAATTTCATCGATATCCAGGTTCACATCTTTGTGTATATGGGATAGTTAGCCTGGATAATCTTTTCTTTGCCGTTGAGGCACGCAACCAAGATTTTATTCTGCGAAGAGTAGAAAACAATCTCTCTGCGGTAGCTACGCTGACCGGGAAAGCTGCCAGTATTTGTAAGAAAATTTTTGTGTTAGGGTACAAATCTTGGTTGCATGCTTCAATGAGATGAGCTACCGAGTCTGGTGTGGCCGAAATGTTTTCACATTCTCTTTTCCATTTGGTCATCCAGAGTCGGTATTCATTTGTAACAGTTGATTCACTATCGTTAATGAATAGGCGGTACTCTGGATCATTTTTTTTACTTTCACTCTCTCGATATCGATATCCCAGACCCATTTGGTTTAGGTAGAAAAACTCCCAAATGAAATAGGTCGAGTACCTCCGGAGACAATCTCGCACGATTCATGATTAATTGTGTTTTTTAAAATTTTATTAAGGCATAGCGTTTATTATCAACAGCCTATCGATCTCAATAGACCGTGAATGTGTGATTTTATAAGTCTATTAATTAAGGTTGTGGGCATGCCCACCGTGCCCACAACGGTGATTATACCAGGTAGAGGGTGTACATTTTTTTTTTTTTTTTTTTTTGAAATTGAAAATTTTTTATTTTTTTTTTGGTACAGTACATACAATAGATACATAAATATAATGAAAGTATATAAAAAATAAAAAAAAACTAAATACAATTATTTAATACAAATATACATATTTTTTTTAAATGTACTCCCATAATAAGCAAATGCTTGTGTGTATGGGAGGAAGTATTATTTGTGAGGTTATTTTGATTTTTTTTTATTTAGTATATATTAAGAATAAGAGAAACATATGTGTGTATATGTATATATTTTTTTAATTATTATTTATTTTTTTTAGTTAAGGTTTTCAGTATATTTTTTTAATTGTGTTTTGAAATTTTTGTAACTGTCCTTAAGGGATCTTATATTTTCTGGTAATTTATTAAAGAAATTTGTTCCTAAGTATTTATAGTTTTGTTGACCCAAAGTTTTTTTACAAATGGGAATTGGTAACGTGTATTTTTGCCTAAAATTTACTGTGTTTTTGAAGGGTATGGATTTGTTTAGGATATCCTCTTTGTAAACTTGTAAGGTTGAATGATACAGGAAGAGAGTATTTAATTTTCTGACTTTAAATTCTTTGAATATGAGTTCAGATGGATATAGAAATGATTTTTTTAGTATTATTTTAATTATTAGTTTTTGCGCAATGTAAAGAGATTGTGTGTGAGTTTTATAGGCGCCACCCCATCCTATTATACCATATTGGATTATGGATTGACAGAGTGCGAAGTACGTCATTCTCAGTAGTTCTTTACTTAGAATGTGTCTCAAACAGCTAAAAATATATGTCAATTTTCGTACTCTGTTTTTAAGAATGGTTATATGCGGTATCCATTTTAGACATTGGTCAATAGTGATTCCTAGATATTTGGTTGAAGTTTTCATTTCAATATTAGTACACAATAAGTTACAGTGGTGTTGTTGAGTGTGTGGTGCAGAATGGATCCTTATGTTTATTTCATTCGGCGTGTTTGTTTTTTTTATGAAAAATGGTATGTAATGTGTTTTTTTAGAGTTTAATGTTAGTAGGTTATTGTCAAACCATGTTTTTAATTCATTCATGTCTATGTTAGCCCTTTTATTCAGTTCTAACCATGTGTTTGCTTTTAGAAGAAGCACTGTGTCATCTGCATATGAGATAATTTGCCCGTATTTAGCAACTTCAAATATATCATTTACATATAATATGAACAAAAGTGCATATAAGTACATATAAATATTCTACTACGCAAATTTCGATTTTTCAGAGATGTCTGACTAATCAACTGGACGATCAACATCACATGAAGATTAACTTCTTTGTCAATGCTGGTAACCTTTTTACGTAGCTGTACCAGAAAAATCTTTGATGACCAATTCCCGGGGAACCACTTATTGGATAACCAACCCCTTGTCAGAGAGGGAGAGATTGGGAGAGGCTTGTTGAGGGAAACCTTTTGATCTCTCCAGTAGGACTCTCTCGGAACATCACCTTGCACCATAGTGGGAGGGGTGGATTCATACGTCCGTCATTCCTGGGCACACTGTCCCCCAGATTCCTACCCATCCCTCATACCTTCTTCTTTCCCAGAACTACCTCTTCTCAAAAGACCCTCCACACACTTGCCCCAAAAATGACATAGACCTTGAGGGGAATTATTTTTCTCAGGGCCTCCTGTGTGGAGCTAATTTAAAAATAACTTATTTTGAAACAGTACTCTTGGCCAGTATTAAAACAACAAACATATTTTTTTATCCACAGATCAAGAAAGACAGCGAAAAAACGAGCAGCTGAACTCTTACGACTTGGACAGGTAAATTATTACTTTTCTTTTAAATCACTTTTAAAAAGAAAGACAAACATTCCCGGGTTACGAATAACCTGACAATATTTGAAAATCTCCTACTATCACCACAGTAAGCCGAAAATGTTGCTTGAGTCCTCATGGAAATTAGCCAGCCGAGGAATCGAACATGGGACACCTGGATGGGACCCAAATGCGATGCCAACTCAGCCACTGACCGTTCTAAATTCTGATTTCTCTTTTTTTTTTTACATTAACTCCACACAGGAGGCTCTGAGGAAAATAATTTCCCTCAGGGCCTATGTCATCTGAAATGCTGTGTGGAGGATCTTTTTGAGGAGAGGAAGGAATGAACATTGGTCTTGAAGAGACCCGTGTTGTAGGAAGGAGGAAACACAGAGGCCGGCAAATCATTTCACAGCCGAGCTGTTGAACACAAGAACGAGTCGAAGAAGCGACCCGTTCTTGTGTGACAAATGTCACCCGTGTACAAATGTTGGGCACGCGTTTGGCGTGTTTCCCGACTATGCGCCGGTGCCGAAGGGATCAATGACGCCAGTTCCTCGGAGCATCTTCCATTGTAATACCGGTAGAACAAGGATAGCATTCCCACCCGAAGCCTGTGTTCTAAAGATTGCAATCCGTCTGTTAAATAAGGAGAATCTATCAAACGGACCGCCCGTGGAGGGAGAGTTGAGGATTTTTTTTCAGGTATTTTTGAGCTCCAGACCAGAGGTGGCTGCCAAATTCAACCGTGGGGCGCACTTGTGATTTGTACAGGGTTAACAGTTGTGTACTATTAAAGTATGTGCGGGCCCTGTACAGTCGCCCAGTTTTTGAGTAACTCTGGCTTCGATGGAGCTCCCATATCTGAGCTGGTCACTTAGAGTTACACGAAGCATATCAATGGAAGGCCTGTTCGGAAGATTGCTTCCGTTGAAGAAGGCAAAATTTTTATTTCGATCCCTTTTAGCCCTAGAACCGTACCCATCATAGACTATACACTAACAGTACCCAGGGGTACTGGAGTACCCTGTTAAATAAAACATTTTTTTTACGTGAGAAAAAACATTTATTCAAAATTAACTTACATAGACTGTTATGGCACTTATTTCAGTCTTACATAGGCTTAATTAAAAGTAACTTTTCTTAACAATTTTGGCAAATCTTTGTTTGGTGCTCTAAACATATGAAACGTTTACATTTCTGACATTGAGTGCGTGACTTACGATCTTTTGACCTGGGACAAAATGAACATCTTCCAGATTTTGATTCTGAAGGGGTTTGAGCATCATAAGACCGCTTTTTTCCTAATATTCCGCCAATACTTTCTTGGAGATGCATCGGCAAAGTTTTGTATAAAAATCGATCCTCCAAGTGAGGTTTTATAAGGTCAAAAGCTTAAGTCTTCAGATAAGTTCGTCTATTCTTGAAAACTTGTTTTCCGGTAGCGTTAGATGAATGCAGTAATATCATAGAATTGATTCCGACGATATTCAAAATTCCATAGAAGACACAAAGGCTTCAGCGACGAGTTTTACGAGACACACTATATGTATGACAAAGTTGATCAAACGTATCCACACCCCCCCTGGTTTGGTTGTAAAAACTTATTATTTCTGGTAAATCAACAGATTTGTCTTGGTCTGGTGTGTAGTGGAAAGCATAAGCACGTTTTTCTTTTTTCCTTTGCTTAGCTTTGGATGCACATATGATAGTAAAGTAAGTTCGTTATGAAAAGCAAACATTGATGTATTCATATCCCTTTCAGCACTGAAGAAAAAAAAAGTTTTTTTTCCAGAATTTTGTTATTTTTAGAATAATTCAATCCCATAAATGCACAGAAAAATATTGGAAAAATTCGGAAAATCCAATTTTCCGAGTAAACTCACCAGCACGATCGTGACGGTCAGGACTATCTTTATACAAACCAAGATAAATTTGTTTGTAGCAATGACTTACGAAAAGGAGTATAAAACCAATTTATTTGTGCGAAATTAAGATTTATTATGTTTGAATACGAAAATAACTAACAACTACTTGGATTTAGTGTGAAATAATTTAAAACAGTGTTTATTTCGTGAAAGACACAGGTAGGTTTTACATTTTTCACATAAAATTTTCGTTCGGCTTTTACAATTATCCATGCGACAAATTCTTGGTGTAACCATATTATCATCAAATATTGCCAAATGGTCATAACCGTCATATCTCCTACTGTTACTGGCAGATTCACAGGCTTGTACTGTTTATTTTGGGTATGCTCACATTCTTCTTGGTTCAGATCCTCAGGTGACTTTCTTTTACGTTCTAGAGTTGTAAGTAGTAAGCGTTTCACCAACCTCCAAACGAAATTTTAATAAGTCTAAAGGCTTTTTATTTGCAGTTTTTTTTTAATTCTTCGCGATACAACAACCATGAATTTACCAAAACCAAGTCCAAAAGGTGTATTATGGTTTTTAGGGTCCATTTTTTTGTTTTGATCCACGTACGCTAAAGGTGCGATTCCGTGCCACGCGGCAGTCGGCAGACGGCGACAGCAGACGGCGACTGCAGTGCCGCCGACGGCAGACGGCACTACTTAACTCTATGCACTTGTATTGGACCGTTTCCGACACACCACTACAAGTGCCGCGCGGCACTGGCCGTCGATGACTGACGCGTGGCGGCAGACGGCACTCGGGTGCAAACATAGTACTGCCGTTCTGCCGTCGACTTCAGACACAGTGGACGTGTTGACAGACGGAGAAAGCGAGAGTCTTATTAATTTGGTGTCTAAAAATCCGTGCTTATTTGATTGCAAGAATGTTCATTATAAAGATCAAAGGATAAGAGAAAACGTTTGGAAAGAAATCGCTCAAGATCTCAATAAAAGCAGTAAGTTTTTTTATTTTATTTTTTATTTATTTTAAACTTTTACAAACTATTGTGTACGATTTACAAAATTAAACTGTTTTTTTATTTAAACGACAATAACTTCTGAAAATGTCTTCACTCTCATTTAGATGTCTTTTTATCAAAGTTTCATAAGCGCCTTCTTCCAGTCTATTTAAGTACATTGGTAGTATAGGCTTTCTACTTGAATAATAATACAATAATAAATCATCGTCGTCTTCTTCTTCTTGCAATAACACTCGCAGCATTTTATTATTCATAATTTTAAACGGAAGACACAACCGTCGGCAGTACGCAGCGGACGCAACTGCAGTGCCGTCAATGCCGTCGACTTTGGAACCTGCGCGTTAGTGCCGCCTGCCGTCGGCGGCACTGCAGTCGCCGTCTGCTGTTGCTGTCTGCCGACTGCCGCGTGGCACGGAATCGCACCTTTACACTCCATTAGCTGGTCGCAAATATCCACACCTCCCATTAGCTTGTTATATTTTTTTATAATTATAACAACAAGGTCCTCATCCTCACTCGAATATCCTTCTATTTCCGAATCGTTTCCATCTCCAATAGCATTCAGGACAAAATTTTCGAATCCTTCATCGTCTGGTGATATTTCAGGAATTTCACCTTAAAAAAAATATTTAAAAAAAATAAAAAACATACTCCAATACAATTTTATTATGCCCAAACATAGTTACAATGAATTTCGGGTGTTATTATTGAGACATTATCTCATTGAAAAAGAAAGAAAAAGTGAAAAATTATAACACTTCGCAAATATTTATCGGACTGAATTGTAAAAGAATGTATGAGAATAAACCTGACCAGCACGCCCGTGCTGGTGTTAATATTTTCATTAATAAATAACACAATGCTGAATGTCATACTAAAAAAATAGAATTAACTCATTGATTAACATGTTAACTTCAATAATAACACAGTGAATTACTTAAATAGTTTATATATTTGTATTTATAAATAACTTACGAGGCAGAGGTTGGCTCCGTTGTCGACGCGACATTTTGACAATTTTTAATGATGCCCCTAGCGGTAAATTTTGGAAACAATGGCCAGTAGGGCTTATATACAAGCCCGCACGGTCATTGTAGGCCGGAATACCAACGAAATTTAAAACCGTTTTCGAGAAATATTTTTATAAACGGACCCGCACGATCGTATCAGCCAGTGCTGAAAGGGATATAGCGGTCTTTTGTTTCCAAGAAATGGGTAGGTATTTCTGTTTTGTTTTTTTTCAGTGTTCCAACTGTTGTAATATTTTTTGAAAGCAGTTTTTCAGCAGCAGGGATTGAAGTAAACCAGTTATTATACGTGATATTTCTGTTAGATCCATGAATAGAAGTTGAAAGCTCCAATGCATAATACTCAGCAACTGATAATCCTCGTGGTGTAGAACCTTTTCCTGTATATATTATACTATTTATCATATAATACGATTTTGAATCGCAAAACATTAATAATTTTATACCGTATTTATCCGGTTTTGATGGTATATACATACGAAAAGGGCATCTACCGCGAAACCCAAGTAATTGCCCGTCAATTGTGGTGCAATCTGAAGGTGAATAGAGATTTTTTGAAGTTTTAACAATGTGATCAAACAGTTCTTTTATCGGCGCCAATTTACTATGCTGCCTTCTCTTGCCTCTGGTCGAACGATCATCAAATCGAAGGCAATTTGTTAAAAATTCGAATCGTTTCTCACTCATGGTACATCGAAAATAGTTGATGCCAGTATTTTTATCAAATATTTCTGTGACAGTTAAATGATTAATTCTTAATACTCCAGCTAAATAGTATAAGCCAAACAAAGCTTTCAACTCAGTAACTGTCGGAAGGTCGAATGTTCGTAGGAGCAGAATCATCATCTTCATTTTGAGATGCTATTGGCCTGTCTGACTTATATGTCTTGTGCTGTTCAGATATCTCTTGATTAGTGTTAGTTACTATAATCTGCAGAATCTCATCAGTAAAAAATAGTTTCCAACTATCCAAAGCGCTTGTAATGAATTTAGCAGGACCTTTGTTTCCTGGTGCATGAAATATTATATTTCTTTGTGGAGTATGCGATGCTCGAGGTACCATACAAATTTTTCGCTATTTCTTTCTTTGATTTTTTCTTCCTCTACCTCGCAAAACATCGGGTACTGTAAGAACTGTTACTGGAGAATTTGTAATTCTAACCTGGACATTATCCTCTTCAAGTTCTTCTTCCGAGCTTTGAAGATCTGCTTCACGGTCGGAGCTAACCTCTTCCTGTTCAACACGAAAGTCAGCAATAATTTCATCAGGTTCATCTTCCAATTCATCCCCAAGAACCACATCTTCTTCATCATCAGCATCCAGAAGAAGGCGTTGAATTTCATCTTGCGATAGATTTTGACATAAAGCCGTCTAAAAAAAAAGAATTATTCAAGTTACACGCAACTAAATGCAAAATACCTAAATATAATAAATAATTACACATTTTTTCCAAAACAAAGTTATGTGTAAGGTTATTATGCAATTAAAAATAACATTCAAATAAAGAAACACATATCAAATAGAACAATAACATGCTTTATTTCGCAAAAACATAAAAATCATAGTAATGAAAATAATTACCTTAACCGTACCCAGGGGTACTGGAGCGCCCCACGCACGTTTTGCCACGACCACACACTAGCAGGACTCCCGCTCGACTGATGCTTCGAAGCGACTCCCCCCCACTTGCAAATACGCGGCGGCGCGAAAAGATCCATTGTGAAACGAAAAAGTTATCGCAAATTTTCAATTTTTTTTTAAATTTGTACCCCAGGGTACGGTTCTAGGGTTAGGCATAATCAGACATGATTGGGTCTTTGAAACAATAAATTCAACGAGATTATTTTTACCCCAAGAGATAACACTCAAGGTAACCGTCCATTCTTTGCTTCAGAGCCCTCCGAGCCGTTGAAATTTGTGATCCCTTTGAGGGCTTGTCAAACAAAAAGCTATCATGGACTGTATGCATCCAACTATATCTCTATAATTGGATACAAAAAAATTGTTGTAATCAACCTTCTATATTGAATTTCGCATTAAATGTTTATAAAAAATTGAAATACGCACAAAACTTCTGGCTCGGATGTGTCAGCAAATCTTACAATGATTGCAAGGCTGGTTTTAGTCTCACACTCACCGTCAGCGCTCATAGATCAGCGCGTAGTTCGTCAGCGCTGAGGCTCAGCGTGGCTCGTTTCAGTATCGTACAGACGAAGACCAAAATTCGGAGTGTATTAGTTATTGCTGCTTTGTACTACCTATCCCAAAAAAATAAAAAAATGACTGTACACGCTGACGACGTCCGCTCCGCTCGACACTAGAACGCTCACTGAAAGCAGAGGCGCTCTTGCGATCGTCAGCGCCGACAGCTACGCGGCGCCGACTATCAGCGCTGACCACCTTGTGCGCTGATAGCTACGCGTCATTCAAAAACGCTTCCTAGAAGTTCATATATCTCGAACATCAGCTAGGACGGTGCGCGTGCGGTCGGCGTAAGACTAAAATCAGCCTAAGATTTGCTGTTTGAGATATTGACATTTCCACTGTACCATTTGAAATGTTTAAATTAAATTAGCCTTACAATGTACTTAAATCAAAACTATTTTATGTTTCTATATTATTTATTGTTTTCTTTTGAATAATTTTTTTACTTATTATAACTTTTTACTTACACTACTATTATAACTTTTTACTTACACTACTATTATAACCTTTTACTTACACTACTTTTATAACTTTTTACTTACACTACTATTATAACTTTTTACTTACACTACCACCATAACACGGGCATCAGCCTAGCACGGTGGTCGAAAAATCCACTAATTAAAACCATAATATTTATGCAATGAATAAAGAAAAATAAAAAAAACTACTATTATAACTTTTTACTTACACTACTATTATAACTTTTAATACCTATTTTATCAAAAAATATTATAAATGGATCGTAACTGGTTTATATTGTATAAAGCTGTATGGCACTCAAGCAAACGGCGGACAAGTTCAAATCTTTCAAGAAAAGCTAACAAATACAATATAGGATTGAAGCACCAATACAATATTGTATTTGTTAGCCTTTCTTGAAAGATTCGAGTTTGTTTATGGATAAAACTATTTATTCATACTACACATGTATGGATGCAAACAATTAATTCTTGTAAAAGGTATTTTTCCCTAAAATAATCACAACTCGCGCCATCTACGAAAGAGTAGATTATGATTTCTTGCATCTATGAAATGTTGATACATATTATTAATATTTTTTCATTATGAGTAATGTATAACCTGTTAGATGGAGGAAGCCCGTTCATACATGCGGAGAAGTGTGGACATCACCCACGAGATGGCTCTGCAGCTGATAAAGCAATGCCGTCAGAGGAATGTTGACTGCATTGTAGCCCCTTACGAAGCTGATGCGCAAATGGCTTATCTGAACAAGATCAATGTTGCGCAAGTTATCATCACAGAAGACTCGGATCTCATTCTTTTTGGATGTAATAAGGTGTGAATATTTTTGTTTTTTCTACAGAAACTGTCCGCATATCTCCTAAGGCCAGTTTCATTGTGCTGTCTCTCATATTTCACCTTATTCCTTTAGCCCAGTTCATTTAATGAATTTCACTAGTGTTAGTACAATGGGTATTTGGCTCTCTTGTATCCACAATATGGTTTTCAAGATATCTGACCTTAGTCCTTAGTTCCCATCAAACCAATGCCGTATTTAGACCTAGGCAGCTGCTTAGAATGGAAATTTTTAGGGAGGCGGATTTTTGCCGAAAATCTATAAACAATGTATTTTCCATATTTTGCAAAGACATACTATTTAAAAAATGTTAAAAATGTTGCCAAATCAGACTGCTCACATTAGTAAAAGTAAGGAAAATTTCATATCTGGGTCACATACTTCGAGGGGAGAAATATCACTTGCTCCAATTAATATTAAAAGGCAAGTCGCCGAGGGCCTGATAGGAGTCTTGTCTGCGAAATGTATGAGAGTGGACCGGTATTAGAAGTGTGGAGAAGCTATTCCGGGCAGCGCAAGAGAGAGATACATTTACAAGAGTGATCGTCAACATCGGGGGGACCTGATAGGGCACACGAACAAGAAGAAGAAAAATATTACAGTAAATTCTTTGCAGTGTTTCAAATAGAGTGTCATAGGTATGCATTTGAGAATAATATCCAGCTATTGGTGCTGTTTATTCCTATTGGAGCATTTGTCTCTTGAGAGCGGTGTTCTATTATTAGCCCTAATTCCTAAAAGCTCCCTCATTGGGTTTCTGTTTGTATTGAGTAGTTTTCTATCTAGATTTGGATTTTATTTGGTCATTGATCAAATCAGTACTCATCAATCTAATGTATGTATGCATTTTAGCCAAAATTCATTGTTTTTTAGGCACTTTTAAGCCATTCAAACCACAAATCTCTTTTTGTAAATTGTTTTCGGTGGTGATCACTCAATATTCGTTGTTATTTAGAGAGTGAATAACTTTTGCTATTTCAGATATTTTTCAAAATGGATCTGAACGGCAATGGAGTGTTGGTGGAGAGCAGCAAGCTGCCGCTGGTGATGAAGTGTCCCCTGGAGCACTACAGCTTCGCCAAGTTCCGGCAGATGTGTATTATGTCTGGTTGTGACTACCTCGCTTCCTTGCCTGGCATCGGACTGGCCAAGGCCAGACAGTTCATCAACGCTACGAGGGATCCTGATATATACAATGTAAGCCGTTGTTATTATGTATTGACAATATCTGTGTCAGTGCAGTGAGCCATTTTCCATGGTCCCCTGGTCGCAGGTTTGATATCTTGTGTAATTAAATACACATTATATTTAAACCTTAGTCCAAAGCAGTGGAGGTCGGTGGTAAAAATATTTGGGGGTTCACCAGAGTACAAGTCGGACAATAAATTTAATGTTAGGTACATAACATACCTGTGTATAAAAAAACTCTGTTATCCGCTCCTTTTGTTTAGCGAGAACTTCTATAATCCTAAAGTGACCATATTTAATATAAGCTGCGCTGGCCATCCATCTGTCAAAACGTGTCGGATCCGTTTTTCATTGTGTCTGACATGTGTGAACAGTTCCATACATCCTCTACAGCCACTAGAGCACCTGATTTTTATATGGGAAGACATCCGATTTTTAAACAGAAGTGGGAACAAGCACTAAAATAAAATCACAATCTTAATATATAAAAGAAAGTCGGGTTAGTTACACCATTTATAACTCGAGAACGGCTGGACCGATTTTTATGATCTTTAATTTGTTACATTTGTCTCTACCCCGAATAGCAGAATAGCCAAAAACATCGGAAAAATTCACAAACAAAATTATTATGACGAAAATTATTTTTCTCAAACATTTTGTATGGAACGAATTCTCATATTTTGAAAGAGCTACAGAAATATTGTGATAAGTAAAATATTGAGTAGTGAGTGAATTCCAAAAATTCAAAAACGTCAAATGTCAATGCATTGATTCTTTGCTTTTGTTCTTAAACATATAATTCTGTTCCTCTTTCTTACACACTAAATGTCAACGTTCGAAAATGGGACAAACGGTGAACGTATGTCTACACCCCTCCAAAGGAAAAATACAATAATTATAATAAATCTCTCTCAAACGTATAAAGAAAATGAAACGCAATTCCCGTAAGTAAGCGGAAAAGGAAGAAAATCACAAAAATTATAAATCCGTACACAACGCCATCTCTGATACAGATGCACATCGACAATTGCATTATTGTGTTAATTCTAAGTTAATAAAAAAACTGAATTTAATACAGCTAATAAGTTAACACAACAATTTAATTGGTTCCGAGGCGGTACGAAGTTCGCCGGGTCAGCTAGTGTCATATAAAATCAAATTGTTTAAAATAATCTGATGTTTTCTTTTTGAGTTATGATTTGTAAATGTTTTGTTCCATTTCCAGGCCTTGCGTAAATTGCCATCATATTTCAACAAGTCCCAAATGGTGGTGACTGACGAATATCGCGATGGATTTTTGAAAGCTGAAGCAACATTCAAGCACCAGCTGGTGTATGATCCGTTGCAAAGGAAACTCCTGCCTTTAAATAATTTGGAAGATGAAGGTAAATTATCACATAGTATCTCTATCTCTATCTCTACATCTCTATCTCTACATATTATAAATTAAAGTCCCCCGCGTCGTCTGTCTGTCTATCTGTCTGTTCGCGATAAACTCGAAAACTGCTGAACGGATTTTCATGCGGTTTTCACCAATAGATAGAGTGTTTCGTGAGGAAGGTTTAGGTATGTGATTTGTCAAGGATTTGTGTAAATTGGTTGAAACATCATGATAATTGTTAGAAGTGTCGGAAAAAATCGAGCCGCCTGGTAGCTTTCATCGAAAACGCTGCCTAATCCATTTGGGATATAACAAAACAATGCATGGTGGGATTCTCCCATAGACATAAGAATATAAATAGACCAGAACTTAAAGGTGAGGGGAAGAAACCAACTACAGCGGGGCGCAGAGCGGGAAGATGAATTCGGTGATATGTGATTCGTCAATAACTCAATCTGAGAGTATATGGGCATCTCGCATTATAATATCACCATTTAGTTCTTAAAAGTAAACTCTGCTCTTTAATGAATAGACCTTTGTACATGGGAGCGCGATTTGCTCGCCGCGAAATGAACAAATTTACAAATTCCAAATACAGCAAAGTAAAGTTCGCCTATTTTCATAGTCCAATATTTTGTTGACGTATTTAGTTAAGACACTTTTACAAATGTTTCATAATTTACTTACCCCACAAAACAGCGACGAGCACACGCCATGTGTCTCGAGTGATAGTGTGTGTTACAAAAATGACCATATTATGTGATTTGAATAAGCTTATAATAAAGTAAAATAATGCTTGCCTATGGAATGTAATACGACAATTGGGTTTATTCTCTTTTTCACTTCTATTTTTACACGTTTTCAAAACACAAGCCACTATTTTTGCCGTGTTATTTCGTAAAATGCACCGATGAGTGCTCGACGCTGGCTCGCAGAAGAATGATGACGTCACATTTTTTAGATTCACGCGAAGCCATACTCGATCCCAGCCGGTTCCAATGGAACCGGTATGGGGAGGGGGAAATAATACGCTTTTATCGCTTAGGGCAGGTCTATTAATATTCATATGTCTATGGATTTTCCTTATTATCTACAAAAAAGTCCGCGAAGGCATATATCTATCTTTTACGGATAACTTACTATACCCATTCTATTTTCTAAAAAAATGGTCACGTACATTGCGGTAATTGAAAAGTTATTTAGACGGATACAGTATTAATCCTTATTAATTTTAATACGGTAGTTACCTTAAGCATTTCATGCACATTATTATAATCTTTCACACCATCTCTACGTATTATAAATAAAAGCCTTCATGGCATCTGTCTGTCTCTTCGCGATAAACTCAAAGACGGCGGTGGTTATAAAGGTTGGATAACCATCCAATAGATGACGTTGTGTTTAATTAGCCACAGCAACGCGTGGCCGGGTCAGCTAGTTATTTATTAGTAGAGATCTTAATATTAATAATGTTTTATTCCAGGATGTGGGGAGGATAGTGCAATCCCACACGTCCCATAAAGTTATACATATTTACACAACATAATATTTTTTCTTTTTAGTAAAAAATAGTAAATAGAAAAGGAAAAAAAACATTAGCGATAATAGAAATAAAATAAATACAGTAGAGCGTCGATTATCCGAACTAATTGGGGGACGTGGGTGTTCGGATAACCGGTATTTTCGGATAATCGAGCCATACATATTTACGTACAGGTGAATGAAAACCATTTTTACATTTATACCTTTAATGGCAAATAGGAATTAAACAAAAAAAGTGCAAAATTAACGCTTAAAAAAATCTTCAATTGTACTATCCACCCGAGCACTCTTTTGACTTTTGAGAAGTGTAAACGATAGGAATCGAAGACATTTTAGTATATGCTGGATATCTCTGCTTACCTCATCAGAGATATCCGGGTTCTCTAAATAAATGGTCACGGAATTTAGTTTATAAATCATAACACTGATTGTTTGGTAGAGTTATATTTTATTTGACACCAGAAGTGAGATATTACAAGGATTCTATCCGCGACAATAATTTGCGTAATTAAAAATAGCTTACTGGCGAGAGGAACGTTCAGAACGGAATGATCTCGAAGTTTTTTCCACTCGCGAGCTCAGTTCTGCTGTCTGCGCATTTTGTTGCGCAGGCAAGTGTTGCTAGAGTCAAGGTGACATTTTGCTCAAAATATAATAATAATCGCGGTGCCTACATACCTCCTCCCCAGCATTTTATGCGACAAACGCACATATGTAAAAAACTTAAAATTAAACAAAAATTACATATATAGTGTTCGATGCCCATTTGATTATTTTACATTAACACAGTCGGACAAGTTGGAATACTGGATCAACCAGTTTGTTGTAAGATCGAGAAAAAACCAAAAGTAATAAACTTTAACTATGTTCCTAAAAAAAATAATCAAGTGGGCTTGACAAACAATGCTGACTAAAGCAACCTAGTTTGAGTGCAATAAACACTTACTGTAAAAGTGATAAGTGTTAATTAAATTATTAATTAATTAATAAATTTTTATAAGTCTCATAAGCTACGGAAAGGGGAAACCACATCGTGCTAATACAAAAAAAAAATGTAACCTGTTGGCTAAGTTAAATTACTTCAGATCTATTAAAGATGAGTGACGTGTGTCTTCATTATAATCATACAACTAGGGATAAAAATTAATAAGTGAAAATTTTACACAACTTATAAGTCAAGATTACTTCAAATCTATTTAAGATGAGTGACAAGTGTCTACATTATAAACATGTAACCAGAAATAAAAAATAAATATGTGAAAACTTCACACAACTTATAAGTCAAGAAAGAAAATACATAATGGGTATCACACTTCGTAGAGATAAGGAAAGGGGCAACCACGTCATATCTATATGAGGTATGATATTCACTGCATAAGTAGAATGGTATCATATACTTGAGTACCTAAAATTAATAAAGTTCATTTTTTTATGTATAGAACATCAGGAAACGTATATAAATATATAAAAATATTAAACGTATATAAAAATAAGGTGAACTATATTAAGAAATGTGTTTAGACATCTGTCCCGTAGATCGTGGGATATCATAATGAAAAGTTGTAACCTATGCAGATCAAAATTTATGTGTAACTAAAATTACATACATACATCATACATTAACTAGTATGGAATACTACACGCAATAGTTGGTATTATAATTAGGTCATGCATTTAAGTGCATCTAAAATTACATCATGCCTTTATTAGCATGGGAAAACGAATACAATATAGCTTGTATTATTTTTAGATCATATTATTTATTTGCATCTAACATTGCATTTGCATCATGCATTTATTAGCATGGAATATGGAGTACAATAGTTTGTATTATTTTTAAATCATACATCCAATATTATATACATCATGCTTTTATCAGCATGGAATAAAGAATACATCTCAAGAAAAATCTTGGAAAGTTACTTCATGTTATAACATGGTATATCATTTTATGATAATAGTTGAAAAGATTTTTCCTATTTACATTTTGAAAAAAAGTTGAAAAGATTTTTCATGTTTTGACATTTTTATAAAAATAGATGAGAAAAAATTTTTAGTGCTTTAACAGGTGTACATGGGTGGTCTACGTCATACATTTATAAGTACGGAAAGAGCAGTACAAAATTTACCTATAAATACATGATAACAATATGCTTCACGTTTTGACAGGTGTGGGAAAGGTAAGCAGTCATCACACACCTATCAAAATATGGTAATATAATAAGGAAATGGAGAAGGCAGTTCATTGTACCTTCTACACATACTTGAATTTTCATACTGAAAACGTATGGCAAAACTACATCATGTTTTCCCAGGTATTGTGGAATGATACCTCACATACCTACAAAAACATGGAAAACACTCATCACACTTTTGTAAGTGTATGGAAAAATACATCATGCACTTAAAAAAGCGTGGAAAAAACGAAACGACACATATTACATGGTATTTTGTTATGTATAAATATACATGTTGACATCATGTTCTATGAACATGAGATTTTTTAAAAACAACCCTTCCTTAAGACAGGATTATTGAATATATCAATTATGACGATGGTTAAACAAACCTAGAGTTCAATTTCTACCAAAAATTGTAGTCTCTAATTATTTTCATTATATAGTGAAATCATGTTCTATGAACATGGAGATTTAAAAATAACCCTTCCTTAAGACAAGGTTATCAAATATGTAAAAGAATAACATAGTTAAATAAACTTAGAGTTCCAACTTCCATCAAAAGTTGATGTCTCTAGTTATTTGTAGTTACAGTAATCTTTAAAAAAAAAATACTACCAAAATTTATGTCAATAATGTGGATTTACTAATGAGATATATATCTGTGAATCGAATTTGGGAGTATATAGTGATTTTATATCGGAAAAAAATTTATATGGAAAAACTATGTCTCTGTCAGCCTTTTTTCTAAAGGGCCTGGTACCTGTCTGGAAAATGCACTCTTCTACCGAACCTTGTAGTAGTAATTTTGTCCGGGGTCTGTTCTGCGACAGGTTCTTCGATAGTCAACTTCTCTTCGGAAGGAACGAAGGCTGGTTTCAAGCGATCAATAGAGACGCGCTTTGGTTTTCCATTGATGATAATGACGTATGTCTTTTCGTTACGTTCTTCCACTTTGTAAGGTCCATCGTAAGGGAGTTGAAGCGATTTTCGTGCGGAATCAGTTCTCAGAAAAACGTGAGTAGAAGAAGGTAGATCCTTATGTATGAAAAATTTTCCTGAACCGTGATTACTGGCAGGAGTAGATTTTATATTTTCAAATCTTCTTTGTAGTCGACCGACGTAAGTATCTGGCTCTTCGCGAGGCGTAGGAGTGAAGAAATCACATGGTAACCTCAGCGTTCTACCGTAGGTAAGTTCAGCAGGCGAGCATTTTAAATCATCACGAACTGTTGACCTCAATCCAAGTAGTATAATAGGGAGAGTCTCCAACCAGTTCGGGTCGCCGTTAGCCATATGTGCCGACTTGAGGGTTCTATGCCACCTTTCTATCATGCCATTAGCTTGAGGGTGGTAGGCGGTTGTCCGCGTATGCTTGATTCCGAATTTTTCTGTGAGTTTCTTGAAAAGACATGACTCAAACTGACGTCCCTGATCTGTCGTAATAGTTTCGGGGACACCATGCCTCGAAATCCAGTGAGTTGTCAGTGCTGTGGCGACTGTGTCTGCTGACATATTCTTTAAGGGAACTGCTTCGGGCCAGCGAGTGAATCTGTCAATCATGGTGAGCAGATATTGATAATCACTACAAGCGGGCAGGGGTCCAAACAAGTCGATGTGGACGTTCCGGAAACGGTCTTCAGGCAGAACATACGTGGCTCTTGGCGCGACTGTATGTCTGGAGATTTTGGCTTTTTGACAATTTATGCAATGTTTGACAAAGAACTTTATATCCTTCGCCATGTTGGGCCAAACAAATCTCAATTTAATACTGTTGACAGTCCCATTAATGCCTGGATGACAAACATTATGCACATTTTCTATGACCTCTTTTCTCATATTAGATGGTACGAAGGGTCTTACATGACCGGTAGAGATATCACACCACAATGAAGAATTAGTTCCAGGAATCACCATTTGACGTAGGGAGAGGGAGGAGTCCTCAAGTGCCTTAGTAATTTCGTCGTCGTGACTCTGCTCTTGTCCCATTCTCTCATAGTCAATTGCAGAAGGGCTATTTATCTCTTTAATGCGAGAAAGAGTATCTGCAACTGTATTCTGGTGTCCGGAAATATGTTTGATGTTGGTGGTAAATTGAGATATATAATCTAGTTGTCTCTCTTGACGAGGAGAACTTGAGGCACGTTTCTTGTTGAAAGCGAAAGTGATGGGCTTGTGGTCCGTGTAAATAGTAAAATTTCGACCTTCTAAGTTGCTCCTAAAATACTTTACTGCCTCGTAAACACCGGTTAATTCACGGTCAAACGTACTGTATTTACGCTGTGCCGGGGTAAATTTTCTTGAAAAAAATCCTAAAGGTTGCCAAGCTGTACCTTTATTTTGTTGCAATGATGCTCCCATAGCCAGGTTGGATGCGTCCACCATAACTGCTAATTCAGCGTTTGGGTCTGGATGTGCTAACAATGCGGCAGAAGCGAGGTGTCGCTTGCATTGGTTAAAATCCTCCGTTAATTCCGGGGTCCAAGTAAGGATATGTTTGTCATTCTTTTTATATCCAGAAATGCAATCAAAAAGTGTTGTTTGGGCGCTGATAGTGTTGGGTAAAAATCTTCTATAATAATTGAGCATTCCCAAAAAACGTCTTAATCCTTTGGCTGTTTTGGGGAGAGGAAAATCAGTAATAGTTTTCACTTTCTCTTTAATTTGAGTCATCCCTTCCGGTGAAATGGTATGACCTAGAAAATTAACAGCCGGGAGTCCAAATTGACATTTTTTAATGTTAATTACCAATCCATTATCTGCTAATCTTTTAAATAGAATATCCAAATTTTTTTTATGCTCCTCTTCATTGCTGGAGGCTATAAGGATATCATCAAGATAAACAAAGCAAAAATCCAGATCTCTGGTTACAGCATGCATGAAACGCTGGAAGCTTTGGGCAGCGTTGGATAATCCAAATTGCATAGTCGTAAATTCAAAAAGGCCAAATGGTGTTATAATAGCCGTTTTGGGTATATCTTCTGGTTCCACAGGGATCTGGTAGTATGCCCTCAGCATATCTATTGTTGTGAAGATTTTTGCTTTTGCGAGTTTATGGGAGAAGTCCTGGAGCTGCGGAATGGGGTATTTGTCGGGAATCGTTTTGGCGTTGAGACGACGATAATCACCGCATGGTCGCCATTCCCCATTAGGCTTCTTCACCATGTGTAAAGGGCTCGCCCAGTTACTCTTGGACGGCCTGCAAATGCCTTGCTCCATAAGGTAATTAAACTCCTTTTTGGCTGCTTCTAACAGTTTTGGTGCGAGTCTGCGAGCTCGTTCGGTTACAGGTGGGCCCTTGGTCTCTATGCAGTGCGTCACTGTATGTTTCTTGCTATTTAGAGCTTGCATATTCGGTCGCGTCAGGCTTGGATATTTATTTAAAATCTCTCTGTATTTTTGTGATGAGGAAATACTGGAGATACCGGATGAGGGTCCATTGGATGTTGCGCCTCGAATCCGTAAGCCTGTAGACTGGTCTGTAAGTGTACCCTTTTTAGGCTGATCGACAAGTTAAAATGATGGAGAAAATCAGCACCAAGTATGGCTCTATTCACATCAGCCACTATGAAACGCCATTTCATTGTTCTCCGGAGGCCGAACTTAGTCCTTGTGCCGTAGGTTCGGATGGAATTCCCATTAGCTCTGTATAAAGTTGTGGGGCACTTGTCGGAGGTTATGTAATTCTTCGCTATTTTCGATGTCTTCGGGATCACAAAAATTTCTGCGCCTGTGTCCACTAAAAACTTTTGGCTTGTTTCTTGGTCATAAAGGGAGAGACGACGAGTCTGAGTAGGAATTTCGCATGTCTCTACTGTGGAATTCCTTCGTCGTTTCCCGACCTCTTCGAGCGGAAGGTACACGGTTGTTGGCATCGGTAGGCATTTTCACCGAACTTGGCATGTAATCTGCAGTACCTATTCGGTGTTCTGTTGGGCGATCTACCGCGGGACCTGGAACGTGGTCTTCTAGCAGGATTCTGATGATTACCTTGTCGAATATTGTTGCGACGTGGGCTCTGGCTTCTGTGCTCGCTGTAGGTAGATGGACGGTCACGATTATGGACCTGCGACATCTTCAAACGTTTCACCTCGTGGGTAAGAGCTGCGACCTGCTCTAAAAGGCCTTGCATTGACGTATCATTACGTTCGGATCTTGAAGTTCCGGGTTTGGTGTCGTGGTCAACCGCGCCACATTCTGTTGTCTGGTACACATCAACTATCTTATCGGCAGCTAGTGCTAGTTGGTTTAGGTTATTGTCCGGAAGTGCTGATAGTATAGCTTGTACATGCTGCGGAAGACGTTGGAGCCATAGTGTTTTTACGATAGCGCTCTCCGCTAGTGTTGGTCCAGCTAACTCGAGCATGTGTCGTAGAAGTCCTGTTGGTTTACGGTCTTCTAATTGCAATCCCGTCAATAATCGTGTTAACCGCTTCTCTTCGGAGTCTTGAAGTCTGTCTATCAGCGATGCCTTGAGTATGCAATATTTGTCCTTCACTGGCGGGTTTATCACTATGTCGCTAACGCATTGTAATGTTTCAGCGTCCAAGGCGGCGACTATGATGTTGTATTTAGTAAAATCTTCCTTGATGCGGGAGTTAGTAAACTGGGCCTCGGCCTGAGCGAACCATAACGCAATATTAGTTCTCCAACAGGCTGGTAACCTCACAGAAACGTGATGGATGGATGTTTCCGAAGAACAGCTCTCGTTGTTTGATTCCATGTTTGGTGTTGGATTTTCCTTGCGCAATATTTCTTCTGTTCCTATAGCTATGTCGCTTGATTCAATGGAGGGTGTCCCTCCGGTAGATGTCATTTAAGTGCAGACAATTAAGGCGAGACAAAAATATGGAATACCCGACAGTGAAATAAACTCCTTTGTGATAAAAATAGTTAAAATTGAAATTCTCAATTTTTAAATTAAAAATAAAAATCCACACTAATGCCTTTTTTCCTTCAAAATTTTTCAACAATAATTCTGATAAAAATAAGTGGGAATTATATACCTCCACTATTTATTAGTTGATTCGATAGTTGTTTAAAAACTTTAAAAATCGTTAAAATTGTTAAAATTTTTTTAAAATAGTTGAATATTTTCTAAAATTTTATTGTTAAAATTTATTAAAATTTTGTTAAAACTTTTTTAAAATTTATTAAAATTTTTTGTTGTATAGATAAACTCGTTTTCGATGATATTAAATAGTTTTAGATGATAAGAAAGAAACTTTAAAAATCGTTACAATATTTCAGAACATGTGCGATTTGCAACATTATTGTATTAATTTGACCTCAAGAAAAAATATGGCATCATTGTCGTAAAAATATGTCGAACCAATTTTATCCGGCGACGATTCTCAGATGAATTCTGGCTGCTGGTCTCCCTGATGACGGATTCAGGATCCTGCGTTCTCTGGCGGAAATCTCAGGATTCACGTTCCCTGGTGATGAACTCGGGATGCCTCGTTCCCTGGTGATGATCACCTACGGTCATCGCTGCGCCAATCCGTTCTCACTGAAATAGAGGGTAACACGCACTTATCATTCAGGAAGGAACAATTTATTTTAACAAAACATTTAGCGGGATAATAATGTAAAACGCACTTATTATTCTGTAAAAAATGATTATGTTACTAAAACATTAGTGGGATGATGATGTTTCAATAGATAATTAGGTGTAAAACACGTGTTTGACAAGAACGTGTGACAATGCTATCGAAATAACACGGTCGTGTATTTATTAAAAATTACTGGAACATTTATTTCAAAAGGGATTTTACTTTAAGTTATGCTATAAAACAATAGAATTTACTTACTTGCTGTCCAGGATTCCGTCTTGGAACGTTTCTCCTCCCCCCGCCAGCAAGCTAGTTCTTTTAGTCGAAAGGTCACCAGTTTTAGTATATGCTGGATATCTCTGCTTACCTCATCAGAGATATCCGGGTTCTCTAAATAAATGGTCACGGAATTTAGTTTATAAATCATAACACTGATTGTTTGGTAGAGTTATATTTTATTTGACACCAGAAGTGAGATATTACAAGGATTCTATCCGCGACAATAATTTGCGTAGTTAAAAATAGCTTACTGGCGAGAGGAACGTTCAGAACGGAATGATCTCGAAGTTTTTTCCACTCGCGAGCTCAGTTCTGCTGTCTGCGCATTTTGTTGCGCAGGCAAGTGTTGCTAGAGTCAAGGTGACATTTTGCTCAAAATATAATAATAATCGCGGTGCCTACAACATATTAACGTGTTTGAAACAATGTGGTTTCTTGCTTTTATCAATTACAAGCATAGGAAATCGGTGACTGCCAGTAGCAATAGCACATCAGTGATACGATCCTTGCTTATTTTAGGACGAGGTGCTGCTAATTCACGACGTGAAGCAGGAGTTTTTTGTGCAGAGCTTTCCAATTGAGCCCGGTTTCATCTGCATGTAATTTTCTTCCTTCAGTATATCCCTTAGTTTGATTTTGAATGAATCAGCTGCTGATGAATCAGCAGATTGTTTTTCTCCTTGTATTTGAAGGTCATAAAGTTACTTATGCTCGTCTTTTGTTTTATTTTTTATATCCGCATTTTTATATGGCAAAATTTAGTTTATCGACTAGCGGCGGCAAGGGCCATTAACCAGTCGCGCGTAGTAGTTCGGATAAGCGGTCGTTCGGTTGATCGACATTCGGATAATCGACGCTCCACTGTAATCAATTATAATGTAGGACGTGGTGTGGAGTGAGCTCGGGCCCAGCGCTCAATCAGGAGTGGCGCTTGGCCATATAAAATAAATAAATATTCATGAAATATGAAAATACATAATACGGTAAAACCCACATTTTGACAGAAGTTTTTTTTTGCTTCAAGTTTTATGTTGAAATAATAATTAATGTGGAACAAAGGTTTACCCACATAAGAAGTCCCTATATAAACCTTATAAGATAGTTGCACTGTGAATTATGGATGTATGTAGATAATGAGAGAATGAATTTTTTTACATTAGTCCCTGAGGAAAAACATTCCCTCAGTGCCTATGTCATCTTTGGAAATGTTGTGTGGAGAGTATTTTTAGGGAGAAGGAAGTTCTGAGAAGGAAAAGGGTATGATAGGTGGGTGGTGAAACTGGATGTCAATGTAACCAGGAGTGACGGACGTATGAATCCATCCCTCTCACTGTGGTGGGCAAGGCAATAGGTCGAGAAAGTCCAGGTGGAGAGGTCAAAAGATCTCCCTCCTAAGTCTTTCCTAATCTGGCCTGCCACGCAGTAGATGTGCAAATGCATCCTCTGCCAAGACCTAGACAAACCTAACTCTGTTAACCCAAGCACCCCTGCTAAGTCACCGAATGTAGTCACAAAACTAGTCACAAACTAAGTCACAAAATGAACCAGTTGGGGTGACCTATGGCAGGGGTGTTGGTTATCCAATAAATGGTTCCCGGAGTGGCGGTACCCATAACCGCCTTCCAAATTGAACGATCGATAATTAAAAAAAAAAATGTATGTTTTTTTGAAAGGGGCCTGTAATGTAAAGAATTTACTTTGTATTCAGATTTAGAATTTCGTATTCAAGTATCATTGTTCCGCTAGCAATAAGTGAAACCGTTTCCAAAATATTTTGTTTTGCGGAATAAATTGTATAAAATTATAATTTTATTAAAAGTTTTATTTTTATTTTAACTACAAAACTTTTGAAAGAGATGCACATATTTTTATGAACTCCTCAACAATGTTTAAAATGTCACCTAACAGATGTCACTGGCGCAATGATGGCATGTCTTTGACAAGCAAAATAAAAGAAAGTTTATGTACTTACCTAAATTATTTGGATACCCTTCGTTAAAAGTTTTTAGTTCAAGGTTATAACTACTGGTCCAGTAAATTTAATCATCTTACCTTGAATCAAATGGGGCAGTTATGATTTTTTGATATGTTGCACTTGACGGAGGAGGGAAATTATTTTCCTCAGGGCCTCCTATCAGGCGCGGTCCTTCCATACATACTGTAGATGCGGCGCTTCCCTTCCTTTTGAGGCATATAATAAATATAATAATAATTGTTATTTATTTATTCAGCATTAAAAAAGCTTTGAGCTTATTTTTTTCTAGCCGTAAACAGCAATACATACTGCAATTTAACGACACCGTCCCAACCACAGCGGCCAAAAACAACAAAACGCGGCGACGCGCGGACCGGACGGAAATTCATAATAACGACATCATTCTCGATGCTAGTTCTGCCCGCCAAGTTTTGCCTGAAGCAGTATACGCATTCGATGGGAGCATCCAACGTGCAGAAAACAACTTTAATGCGCATAGGCATAGTACACAGAATAGCATAACAAAGAGGGTGGATTAATTCAGTACGTTTTAGAGAATTTGTTCGCATGACCATTTTGACAATTTGGCTTGAATAACGGATGCCGATTGATTCGTTCAATATCTTTTGAATATCTATTTAATTAATTTAATTTTAGAACTGTAATAATTGATGTGATGCATAAAGGATTTATAGAGCTTATTTGACATACCATTTTTGTCAGTAATCGCATCTTGTTCGTGGGCTAGTCTGTAGGTATTTATATTTGACATTAGCTAGGTATATACTTCAGCATACCTTATACAAAAAGTAACCGACCGCCACTATGTGGAGTTAATGTAAAAAAAATGCATTTCAAATAAATAAATAAAACACTCCTTTAAAATAGACTAAATTGGCTATAATCCTACTATCCTACTAATATTATAAAGGCGAAAGTTTGTATGGGTGTATGTTTGTTACTCTTTCACGCAAAAACAACTGAATGGATTTAAAAAATTCTTTCACTAATAGAAAGCTACATTATTTGCGAGTACTATAGGCTATATATATTCGTAAGCTCTGGCGTTATGAATAATCTCTGGCGTTATGAAATTGCAAATGCCAGAAAAAGAGTAAACCAATTGTCGCCTTGGAAATGATGTTTTTTTTTTAATGAGGCAATTCACCCTAAAAAGAGTGCTTTGTTGGCGTCGTACTTAATAACTATCTCTAAAAATGAATCACCGAAATGTATGCATGCCCATAAACCCGAACGACTGCACCAAATTGGATAAATCTTTTTTTTTATTCGTTATTTTAAAAACTACCGTTGAGTTCTGGCATTATGAAATTTGTATAAAAAAATTATAATAGGTGGCACGCGAGCAGTTTGAAAACTGAATGTATCGGGAATGAATGTGTAGAATGCGAGAGGTGAGAGGGGGGAGTGGTGTGGGGAGAGGGAATGTGGAGAGGTAGGGGGTGGGGAGAGGGGTGGGTGAAGGGAGAGGGGGTTGATGAGTGGAGTGGAGAGAGGGAAGGTGGAGGAGGCAGAGTGGGGTGGGAGAGGGGGGATTGAAGGGGGAGGGGTGGAGAAAGGTGTGGGGCAGTGGAGTGGGGAGGGGTATGGGGTGGGGGAGGGGGGTTGATGGATGAGTGGAGTGGGGAGAGGGAAGGTGGAGGGGGGAGGAGTGGGGGGAGGGGTGGGTGGAGGGGGAGGGGGGTTGATGCTAGGAGTGGAGTGGGGAGAGGGAAGGTGGAGGAGGCGGAGTGGGAATTCCCTAAAATGGTATTAGGGAATTCCCACTCCGTGCGAAGCCGCGGGTAAAAGCTAGTATAAAATAAATCTGTTAACTTAATGGTGTTTGTGATTCAACTGTTCAAAATTACCCTAATTTTTAATATTTTGTTAATTTTAGCAGTTTTATCTTGGAAAGTTGTGAAATATCTACAGGGGGTTCAGAGTCCTGTGTGGATGTTTTATAATACCAGGGGCAGTCGATAAGTAATGCCTACTATTTTTTTTCTCCTTTAATTGTCAAGTAATAAAAAATGCAATTACAAAGGTCGAAAACCACAATATTGACGATTAATTTGTTATTTTTCAATATTATCTCCGTCATTTCCACAGCTTTGGTCCATCTTTTAACAAGGGCATGTATCATAGTGTTGTAACAAGCACGTTCATATCCAGAACACCATCGCCATTACTTTCCCCGCCGATCACACATTTTGATTTTTTGTTGTCCTTGGTGAGTTTGTGTGATGCCATTCCATGGACTGCGTCTTTGATTCAGGTTAAAAATGAACCCATTTTTCATCTCCGGTCTCATTTTTTTCCAGAAACTAAGGGCTGCACGTGTTGTGAGGCCATTGTTTTTCTTGTTTCTTTATTCTGGCCGATTAAGTTTCTTGGTACCCATCTTGCAAAACTTTTGTTGAAAAATCAGTTGTCGAATAATCTTCATCACACTGCCTTTACTGGGGGAGAGAATGTGACTTATGTGAATGTGACTTATGTGAATGTAGTTATCTGGGGTCACCACAGTGCAGTTGCTGCAATCAACGGCCTGTGCCGCTCCGCTTTTCCTCAGCCAGCGGTGTTTGTCCTTCGGCTCGGTTACAGTAACGAACCCACCGTCTAGCAGTGCTGACGTCCTCTGTTACATCATGGTAAGGGAACGTACCCATACTACGTGACCCGTTCAGGGGGGGGTCTTCAAAATACCACGCTTGGTCACAATGAGCGGCAGGGGGCTTAGGTTTTTATTCACCTGGGGGGGGTTAAAAATTGCAAAAAGTGGGTCACATAGTATGGGTACGTTCCCTAAACATTTTTCAGTCTTTCATGAATGTGAATTTTTGCGTTTCACCTTCTACAGTCAAGAATCAATCACAGAATGCTATCTATTACAAACATCGATGTGGGCCATTTTTCAAGCGACTGCAGTGCCGCCACCTGTTGATGCAAAAGTTTTCATCATTATTATTATATGTATGTACATATATTTATTTTTTCTACATTTCTTGTTTTTTTATCTTATCTTATCTTTTATGTATCACACAGTGTTAGACAGTATATATAAACTATGTTTAGATAATTTATCTAGTTCCTATCTCTATAATATTAGGCAAAAAAAAAAGTTAATAATTATTGACTTTTTATTTATTATTTGGGCATGATGTGAACATTTGTTATTGGGTTGTAACCTAATTATTATAATTTATTGTTTTGTTTAATGCATGTAATGTTATTAAACTGTAAATGTTCCTAATAAAATAAAATAAAATAAAAAAGTTACTATTGCAGCAGATTGTAGATAAAGGTTTGAGGAATAGCACCAAATTCAAAAATTTCACTTAACTAACATTATTTAAGTAGAAAAAATAGGAGGCATTACTTATTGACTGACCCTCGCAGGTAGGTAGTCTGAACTTCCAGTTAAATCTATTTCTAATCGCGCAATGGGTACAGACTTTCTCCCCCTTTTACCCAAAATGATGATTTTTGATACAGTTTTATATTAATGTTTCTCTTTAAAATTTCGAAAAACAATTTATGTATCACTAGGTAGGCGTATAAAGTACAAGTAAAAAATAAAGTAGGTTTATAATATTTAAATAGTAGTTGTCAAGCAACAAATTTATAAAAAATATATACGTAAGGTAATGTCGTCTAGTCTAAGGGTCAGTGGTTTGATTAGACTTATCTGTTGTTTTCATATTATGCCTAATTGCCTGATAACCAAATACTCAATTTACATTTTTTTCCTTTAACTTGACCTTGCTGATCCTCCTTTACAAATCGTTAATTGGGTTATTACGTTGCATCACTTGTGAAAAATCTGCTGCAAGATTTGTTTACTATGTACATTAGAGGATTGATATAGCTTGTGCGATTGTGTCGTATAGTATCTGCAGTCTGTACACGCTTTAGTCAAAACATATTTTCACATTCTTCTAGAAGCATGTATCTTTATGTTTGTGTGTAATATAAGACATATCCTGTTTATTTTACCTCTTATCAAATGTGGCGCTTAATATCAAAGGGGTATATACAGTTGACACAAATTTTATGTGTGTGTGAAAATGTGCCATCAAAACATCATTCTGTTTTCCGCAATGTTAGGCAAAGAGAATGATACGCCAAAAACACTTTTCTCTTGACACACGCTCCTTGCTTTATTCACATTTATACATTACTCATCTATTATTCAGACTCCAATTCAAGAAACCAAGTATTTTATTGTCTTGATCATATCTTGTTTTCTGTGATGTTCTGACTCTTTATTATTTATGATACATAACTTTTCACCAAGCGTAACTTGCTCTAAGACTAGTAAGACGGCCTCCGTGGTCGAGGGGTAAGGCTCTCGACTCGTAATCCGAAGGCCATGGGATCGAATCCCGGTGTGGGAAAATAAATTTTATTTGATTAATTTGTGTTAACTTGTAATTTTTTTCATTTGTAAACAATTAATTAATTAAAAATAATATACATTATATTTGTGGCACGTTCCAAAGTGGAAGATACTCTCAGTATCACCCTGGTGTATGACCACCTTTTAGAATTGAAACGTTGCTTGAAAAGGCTTTAGCCGTGTTTAGTGACTAGATGTGAATAGCCAGGTACTAACCCACCTTCCTCTTCCCCATCTCCTTCCCTTCCCCACATACCCCAATTGGGGATGCCATAATCTCACTGGCTCCAGACGGGAGCAGATGGGACTCTTGTAAGCAATTCACATAAAAAAATAAGGGATAAACACAGTGAATTTTTAGCTTGATTGTAGGACCTTACCCACCGTGCTACTGACCACCTCTATCAGACTATTTTAAATTAAGAACAATAATTAAATTAAACAGGTACTGATCCAGAGACGTGCAGCAATGCCGGAGCACCCCTGGATCCCGATATAGCGTTCCAAAAAAATAAGGGATAAACACAGTGAATTTTTAGCTTGATTGTAGGACCTTACCCACCGTGCTACTGACCACCTCTATCGGACTATTTTAAATTAAGAACAATAATTAAATTAAACAGGTACTGATCCAGAGACGTGCAGCAATGCCGGAGCACCCCTGGATCCCGATATAGCGTTCCAACTAGCTCTCGGCAACTTGGACCCTTTCTCATTGAAATGTTTGGACTTATGGCACCCCGACCACAGTAACTCTAAGGTAAGACAAAAATATACATATAAGTCTTGAAGAGACCCATCTTCTAGGAAGGAGGAAACCCAGAGGCTAGCAAATCATTCCACAGCCGAGCTGTTGAACTCAAGAACTTAGAAACAACCCATTCTCATGTGACCAGCAGAACAAGGACAGCATTCCCACCTGAAGCCTGTGCTCTAAAAATTGCAATCCGTTTGTTAAGACAGGAAAAATTATCAAAAGGACTGCTCATTTCTGCACAGAGTTGAGGGTTTTTCCAGGTATTTTGGGGCTCCAGACCAGAGGTGGCTGCCAAATTCAACCGTGGGGCACACTTGCGATTTGTACAGGGTGGGCAGTTGTGTACTATTAAAGTATCTGCGGGCCCTGTGCAGTATGCCCAGTTTATGAGAGGCTAACTTAACTCTGGCTTCGATGGAGCCCCCATATCTGATCTGTTCACTTAGAGTTACACCAAGCATATCAATGGAGGGGCTGTTTGGAAAATTGCGTCTGTTGAAAGAGATTTTAGACTAGACATGTAAGTTGTCATCGTCATCATGGCGCTATTTTTGCGGGTGGTATTTGGTCTCCTCCTTAAAAGTTCTCAGCTGGCTGCGTACCCTTACCATTCGTTTCCAGTCCTCCGTCCTTCCTGTCCTGCTCCAATTCTTCTTCATGCAATCTATCCACCTCTTCCTTCGTCTACCTCTAGGTCGCTAGCACTGGGGCACCCGCGTGGTCACAATTTTTGGAATCCTATCATCCCGCAATCTTTCTGCATGTCCAGCCCATTGCAGTCTGTGGGGACCTGCAAAATCTTGCCAAACAGAATGATAATACTTGCATGTTTTACTTCACAGATTTTTTAAATAAATATGTTAATTGTCTGAAATGTAATGAAAGTATTATCGCTTTTATTATCATGTCTTATCTTGTATTTTCCTTGCGTGTTTTGACAAGAAAACAATTAAACATTTTGGACTATTTTGGTTTTAGCCTACAGGCGGTAAAACAAATGGATGGGATCAAAGTAGCATCGCTCCTCACAAGAGCATCTGGAGCAAAGACTATTCGGAACATCGCAAGGAAGTCAAAGTGACCAGTATCAAAGACCACATGACTGCTATTACCATTCCCACCACAAGAACTTTGACGACAAAGCTAATTCAGCCCAAATATGAGGACAACGAAGATAAAGGGTAAATAAAATTTTAATATTGTACAACAATTTATGTATTTATTTTTTTTTATGTCTAATATAAAACTGTTTTTTTTTTAAATTACAGATTGACAATTGAAGCTCTCAGCTCCATATATTGCACAAAGCAGCCAATTAAAAAGAACATCATAGTTCCCGAGACTCAAGAATTTGAAACCCAAGATGTGGTCCATTTAATATCTAAGAACCCCTTCTCAGTTAATAATTCCAAGCGTTGCAGTAAAAGCCCAGATACACCTGTGGATAGCTTTACCTCAGGAAGTAGCGCCTCTAAGAAGAGGTGTTTATCTCCAGACAAAGAGGATATTTCATCTTCTCCCGATACATCGCCTATAATAGAAAGTAAAAACAAAAATCATCGGAAGATGGTTGAAAGTAGAACATTCTCAAAACTACTTAAATTTAGCAAATTTCAAAGAACTTCTTTGGATGATAATAATGTAGTGCAAAGTAAATTTTTCAATTCTTTTAACAGCGAAAATAAACCCGTTGAGACCAAAGAAGAAAGCGGTTTAAATGTATCTGGCATAGCTGCTTTGAATGTTGATGACACCAATGTTCTAAATTCTTGTGAAAATATAATCAAAGACGATAGCGTTCATAATAAACAAATATCTTCAGAAGATTTTTCTTGGACTTCGACAGATAGTACTGTATGTACACCAATTGATTTAATTGATTTATCACCAGAAGGAAAGTCTAGCAGAAGCATTAACCCATTTAAAAAGCGTACATTATCAATAAGGACCAATTCAACTAACTCAGACGACTACAATGATAACACGTATCCATTGGAGAATCTTGTGACACCCATGTCTTCTCAGGCAAGTTTATTTTTAAAATAATTTGCCTTCTTAATTTACCTTATTGTATATTTTTACGCTCTTAGACACAGTTGTTTGAACCTCTAATATTTTAAGTCATTATCAATCGACATCAGCACCATTTTGTTGATCCCTGTTAGCCACTGATTCTCAGTCTATCAGCAATTGGTTAAATTTTTATGCGCATTTTGACGGCCTATTCAATGGCTTATTTCAACTCGACTCTAAATTTGACAAACTGCTGGTGAACCTGGTAATGGCGATTAACCCCTCCGCAACGTAAGCAGACATGAGCGTTAGAAATAGGACAGCAGTCAAGTACAATAAGCGTGTTTATACGTCAGCGCGTGTGTCTCCATTGACACATCGTTCTAACTCCATTATTGTTTTAGTTACATCCCTAAAACAAAAAGTAAAAGGTCGATAGTAGATCAAGCTGTACATCACTATCAAGTTGTCCATAGAAATACATAACAGGAATCAGCTGTCAGTCGCGTAATTGACAAAAATATTTACCCGCTCAAATTTTCTACCGGCGGCTCCACCACGCTCCACATTTTAAATTTTTATTAAATATTTTTATATGAAATGATAAAAAAGTGAGGTGACAAAAGTGTTTATTACACATATATACAATAGAATAAGTATTGTTGTTTACATAATCTGTGATTTTAGTACCGTTTTCACATAAAAACATCACGTGAGTCATTTTTAACCTATTTTTGATGTTTGCGTTCTGAATCTTAATATTTACAAATGCTAATATTTATTTGTAATATAAAAATTTTAAAGCTTTTTTTGTAACCTTTCTAAAACAGTTTTTACTATTCGGCTACGTTCAGAAATGTTTCATTTATAGAGCTTTAATTGTGAAGCGGTAATAACAAAAAGTTTTCGTAAAATGTCATTTCGTTAGAGACAGTTAAAGTGCTTAAATGGCGATTTTCTGAGGGGTTAATAGAGGCCATTCAAATTTAAAAAATTTCAAAATTACCCCGTTTGGCGATTTGTGACAGCGTCAAATATGAAGGAAGTTCAAACACCCGGGCCTTAAAAGAAAACCCATTTAAAACAGTACCAGGAGCAAATCCTGAGTCAACGACTTTGAAAAATGATGTTAAAATGTTGCCCATTAAAATATTATTTTATTATTTGATAATGTTTTATTTCAGGTATTCACTGAAAACATGGATGAAATTATACCTGAAACCCAAGACGTAATATTTAGAAAACCTTGGTTGACCTGCAGCAGCCAGCCCACACCGAGAGCTAGCAGCATGAGTCAAAATAAGCAACAAAACAAAACATGCAGAAGGCCCGGCTTGCAGAGGAAGAACTCAGCCCCAGTATTGTCCGCTCAGCAATCTTTACTGACTAATTTTGGATTTAGTCTGAAGTGAGTAACATTAAAAATTTTAAACCAATTTTATTATTTTTAATTCATCATTACGGAGTGGGATTTAGCCTCCTCTTCTTCTACAAATGTCCATATTCCTCTTTCTGCCTTTGAGGGTCACTCCAAATGAGCATCAAATTAGTCATGATTTTTGGTGTCCTTTCATCTGGCATTCTTTCTACATGCCCATCTCATTGCAGTCTTTGGAACCTAAGGAATCTGGCAATGCTCTAATAATGCTCTATTAATGCTCTATTAGATTTTCGAGTTCATGATTCATCTTTATCATTTATGATACATTTTTTAGTGTAGGTTTAAAGATTTTTCATATAATTTAAGCTCTAAGGCTCTTCATCTATAGGGACACCTACATATCGAATACTTGACGATTCAAGCCATCTTGGTTACGTCTGCGCGGAGATTCATACACAGGCACACGTTGCTGACATTTTTGAGTCACATCATTGAGATTTTAAACATGGTGTCACTTGTGTCAGACATTTTGTAACAAAGCAAGTGCTTTAGATCAAAACAAAAAAAAAAAAAAAAAAAACAAACAAAAACAAAAACTAAACTAGGAACAAAACCGTCAATTAAGAATGACAACATACATTTTTTTCTTTTTCTAAATATGTACATAAATATGTATTTCTTTTGTTGTTTGCTGATAAGTTCTTAGATAGCGGCCAAAGACTGCTATTTTAGTTTCTTCAATTTGTGTTAAGGGGTTACATGGGTCTCGTAGCCAAGGAAAAAGCATATTTTCTCGATTTTTTAAAGCATATTAAGCAGGGGTGGGGAACCTCCGGCCCACAAAGCTTTTTGGTGCGGCCCGCGAGCACTTTTGGTGCGGCCTGCTGAAAGCACCATAAAAAATTTACTCTCAGAAAGCGAGAACGGTTTTCTTTCACGGTGTTTCAGCTATATTTTGAAGTTATTATTACTAAACCCACAAAAATTTATAACATAGCTGACGGTATGTCTTTACGCATGCACCTATGTTCCTAGAAACCAGTACTACAAAATACATAAGTGATCAGTTTTATTTTAATTTCTTATTATTATACGATAGGGAAATTAATATTGAAAAAACATATTTGTATTGATGACAACTCTTTTCAGGAAGGAACAAATTATTATATTTCTTTACATATTGCCACACTTCTGCCAGAAAAAAATGGTTAGAAAAAAAAATCATTCCAAATAAATTATTGTAAACATTTAATAAATATAAAATTATGAAAATTTTATAACAGTCAATAAATTTGCTGTAAAATGCACGAAAACCATAAAGGTTTTTTTATATATAATTATGCACAAGAGTCCCAACTGTTTGCGTCTGTCTGGAGCCAGTGAGACTATGGTATCCCCAATTGGGGTATGTTTTGAGGCTGAAGGTATTGGGGAGGGGAAGGATATGGGGAAGAGGAAGGTGGGGAAGTACCTGGCAATTCAGATCTGGTCAACAAATATGGCTAAAGCCATTTCAAGCAACGTTTCAATAAGGAACTCCAGTGAAAAATATTATGGCTTTAAAAAAATATGTTCATATAGACCAAGAAACGCTGATTCTGAATATATAAGTTTTATTTCATAATATTAAATGCAGAGTTTTTAATAAATTATTAAAAAGTGCATTTTTAAACCTCTTCGGAAAACACAGCGTTAAGTTGGCATTACTGAAATGGTTAACCGTGACGTCACAGTTAACCTGTCACCTGTGTATTGTATTGTATTGACATTTGAAATGACTTGAAGTGCACACGTACCTATGCAATTCAACATTTTGTGTTTTTGGTTTATTTTCATACTGTTTATAGAGATTTAGATAAATAATAGTTATTGTGTTTATTGAAACATAATTTAGGCCCTCAACAATTTACGAAAAGGGCTATATTTGCGGACAATCTGCAATAAATTTTGTCTATTTGAGGTTAAAGTCTTGTCATCTTTTGACTTTTGGTTATGTATTTTCAAATTGTTTTTAGTATATGGCTTTTTATACAAGTTGTTACACACTCGTCATGATCAGTGTATTATAAATGTAATATAATACATACAGTATTTCTGTATGTATTATACATAAAACAATGTACCTACAAAGTAACACCTGACACAAAACACGATGTCACATGTATTTGCAATGAAAGAGATGATTTATATTGCACTTTGATTAAATACAATAACAGTAGCGGTGAAATGTGGACATTTTACCAATGTTTTTCTATATTAAAAGCAGTTAATCTTGAATAAAAAACAACCTCACACCTAAAAGTAGTCATTACAAAGCATTCCGCCATGATTATTCTGTGTTCTTCACAGTGTTGCCAACAGTTAGAAGTGAAATTTCCCTAGAATTTCACATTTACGCAATTACCTACGTAGCCACCTGATTGTGTAACACTAATCCTGCTATATGTTAATTAATATGATAATTAATTGGAAAGATATCGGAACTTGGTAAATATACTAATAATACCGTGATTTTCCAAATAAAACACTTTTTGCTACGTGAAGTAATAATTTAAAAGTACGAATACACTCACCACTGAATTCCAAATTAAAAAAAAACACTTTGCAAAATAAAAATCATAAGCAACCCGCCGCTCATTTGTACCAAGCGTGGTATTTTGAAGACCCCCCCCCCGAACGTGTCACGTAGTATGGGTACGTTCCCTAATATCATTTTGAGTTGTCAGTGTTAAAAATAACATGGCATGTAAGTACATGAAAAATAATTAAGATTCATAGGAATTCCAAAAAATATATATACGTATATATATAAATAATACCAGTAATTCTGTCATATGTAATAAAATTTTTGCCAGAGTTCGAAATTTCCCTAGATTTTGTCCTGATTTCCCTTATCCCTAAAAAATATTTTTCTCCCCTAGATCTAGGGAAATTTCCCTCGACATAACATCACTGATTCAAAATGACAACTTAATAAGTAAAAAAATTATCGGTGGGTGAAGACCACCATAGATACGGTGCGTTTCTGGGAGTCTTTAAAAATTTAAACTTTGACAATTATTTTAACTATTAAAACTAACTATAAAAATAAAAATAAAAATGCAGTTATTTAAGTTTGAAGGTCTTTATTCATTAAAAAAAATAAAAAAATTGGACTGGAGTTCTCTATTCTGAATGGTTGTTTGACACCAGGGCGTTACTGAGAATATCTTCCACTCTGGAACGTGCCACAAATATACTATATTTTATTTTAAATGAATTAATTGTGAAATAAAACAAAAGAATCAAATAAAAATTAAATTATTTCGGATTGCGAGTCAAGAGCCTTATTGCTAGACCATTCTTGTGTTCATAATGCAAATTCCTGTTGGGGATTCATCTGCTGACGCATTTCGAAAGAAACCATCCATGTGTTCCAAGTGTCACGTGGAGTTAAAATTTTTGTTTCAAACCATATGCTGCAAAATTCATACGAAAACTCTATGCATATTATGAGAGTAACACTAATTAAAGCTGAGGATTTGCATGCAGATTCACTATAACCAGTTTTTTGTATTTACAATGTAACGACTAAATTTCAGTCGTGGATTCATCTGCTTACACATTTCAAGGAAACTATTCTCTTATTCGAAGTGCAGTTATAAAATTCTAGTTGCAAAACCATTTTCATGATCTGAGTGTAGTTTTAATTTCCCGCGTACAGTTTTAATTTAAACCAGTTTTGTGTTCAAAATATAAGGATAAATCAATTAATAATAATAAAAAAAAACTATTATTTAAGCTTGTGGGTTATGAGATAGAATCAATCTTTAAGTTAAAACCTGCCTCGTTTTCTAAAGACCATGTAAAAATTCGAGATTCGAAATTCTTTACTGACGCTATTCAAGGGACTCCATTCTCGATTTTCGAGAGCAGTTATAAATTTCTAGTTGCAGAATTTGAGTATATGTTTTTTATTGGAAGAATACTCGTCACATGTGGTATAAAAAATCGATATAAAATGAGGTGGTAACCCATCAGCCGTCCGGGCGGGCATGCAACACAATGTCTTAAACTCCAAACGAGTTTCAAATTTTAAATGTCAAACGCTCTGTAAATATTGAAGCATTCATTCAAAGGTTTTCTAGACCCCCCCCGGCGCTAAAAAAAATCTCCGTGCGGCCCGCGGGTGATACTACAAAAATCCAAATGGCTCCCGGCGCCTCAAAGGTTCCCAACTCACGATAGATAGGCTACTCATGATAGCTTCACCTGAAAGTAAAAAAATCAAAAATTTTCAGTTAGTAGATAAGTATAATCTGTCTTTGAACAAAGGATTTTTCAAAAAAATTAAATTTGAATTTTTGGCAGCTATATGCAAAATAATTCAATTTTTGGTACAACTTACACTTCATAGCTTTGTAAAATTATTTGTAGTCAAAATAAAAAAAAATCCTTCATTCAGGTACGGATCAATTCAGGATCAATTTTGAAGAAGTATTTTATTTTGAAGAAGGACGCCAAATTTCAATGAGATCGGTGCATTGGTTTCTGAGAAATCGTGCCTACCGACTTCGAAAATGGTGTTTCGAGATAAACGCACAAGTTTCAAGTATCCCGGTCTTTCCCAATGGGGCGGGGGATTCGCAAAGGCTCTCTCTCCTAGGCTTTTACTCCGATTGACTTGAAGCTTTAGGAGAATATTCTAGAGTCTAGACATATTGTACTATTATACAAAGGGAAATTTTTTTTTTTTTAAATTTTTCGGACCCATGTAACTCCTTAAGCACACAATTTCCGTAACCATACGTAACAAATAATTTAATTTTAGTCTATGAAATTTGCAGTTGAATGCAATTGAATTAGAAATTTGCAGATGTATTTTTGACTTACAAATAGATATAGATAATTTGATTATTAACTAAATGTGTTTTTTGTTTGCAGATCTCAACTGAAGCATTGAGGACTTTTAATTGTAAAGAAGGTGCCTGGCCAGTTGGTCTTGCTGGTCCTTCTATTGTTCCTTTATTTTATGATGGTTTATTTGATCTAAAAACTACCTGTTCTTGATGAGTTCAGGCAGGACCTGAAGTATTTTGAGAAATGTATATTTCAGAGCTGTATTAATTAAATAATCTTAAGTAATCACATGTTTTGCAATTTTTTTTAAAAATAGAAATATTTATGGGTCACGTATTATTGATATTTCAATGATGAGTTGCCTTTATAAGTTCATCTTTATGAGGTCGAAAAAATTAAAGTGTATAATCTTTTCGTGAATATGTATTAACCCTTTCCACTCCAACCCTTTTTTGTTTTTATTCCATCAGCTCCACGCCAAAATTGCATTTTTTTAAGTTTTATTTTATTTTTTTGTTAATAAAATTGACATTAGTTCATCCTTAAACAATAATTGAAGAAGCGTAGTACAAAATGATGGAATTTAACTTTACCGCCTGTTGTAAAATCAATATTTGCGCAATAATTATCTTGGTTTAAAACATTCACAACAAATGTCTTCAAAGATCATATCACAAACACTTTCATTACTAATTAAAATTCTATAGACTCCGCATCTTAGAAAAATATCATTGGAAGAATCAAAGTCTGTTACGGCGGCAGCCAATGATCCTGGATCGGATGCATATTCTCTCCTCCTCGATGGTACAGGAACTTCAGGAATATTATCTATATTTTCACACTCGGCATTGATTTGAAAATTTTAAAATAATTTGTCCAACTCTCTCATACAGTCCTCGTCACTACTCTCAAATTCCTTTTCATCAAGATTTATATTTTCGGCTTTGGCCTTTTCGACACATTTCGCTTTATTTTTTTAGACATGACAGGATCGAGGATTATTTCACTAATATACAATTAAGCTTTAGAAAATACAAATCACAAATAATCCATTCAATGAGAATAAGATGTTGACGACAGCCAGGGCTGGGCAGTATTTGAATTACTTGTAATTGAAATACGTATTTGAAATACAAATACGTATTTTGTATTTGTATTTCAATTACTTCCTAAAAATATATTTCGTAATTGGTATTTCAATTACCTGATGCTGAGGTATTTTGTAATTTGTATTTCAAATACTTATGGCTTCAAAATACATTTTCATACACATTTAGCGATCTTAATAATGATAATGAAAAATAAACTGACAAAGATAATACGTAGACTAAAAACGCTAGAATCCAGAGCAATATATTATGTATGTTAATATTTAGAGTTGGCAGCACGTCCTGTGCTATAATAGCACTGTTATTGTACATTTTCCATCATATTCTGCGGGCCCTGTACAGCACGCCCGATTTCTGAGAGTCTAAAACTCTGGCTTCGATGGAGCTCCCATACCTGAGCTGGTTACTTAGAGTTACACCAAGAACATCAAAGGAGGGATTGTTCGTAAGATTCCGTTTGTTCCGTTGAAGGAGACTAGATTTTAATTTTCATTTACACATGTTAAATGAAATAAATAAAAATAATTGAATTATGTGATCACACAAACTCACAATACAAGCACGCCGGACCGGTTGATGATGGTGGATGACACACGAGCCACGAACTCACCCGAAGTCAGGCAAACGACACGCGATAATTCACGAATGTAGAGTTTCGGTGCGGTCAAAGGTTCGGCAGATTTTCGGCCGAAACCGAAACTGATGCCTAAACTAGATTTTTTTACCGAACCTTGCCGAAACCGAACCTTCGGTCGGTCACTAGAAATAACACAAAACTGCGCTATACAAATGTCATGTTATTATATTAATTAGTGTTGGATAATAATATTATTATTATTATCCAACACCTGGGTCCTTTACCACAAAACTTTACAAGTGTAGGGGAGGTAAGATGTGTCTTTAAAGCAATATGATTGGTCAATTTTTGCACATCTCTGTTTCACTCTGCTCAACATTGCTTCTATGGAAACGCACCCTTAGATAAGGGCACTTACGACAATTTATCGCAACCAAAGGTTCTACCAAAACCAAATGTATTTTGTATTTTGTATTTGAAAGAAAAAATGGTTAAAATACTGTATTTTGTATTTCAAATACACAACTTGAAAGTATTTTGTATTTCGTATTTTAAATAGATATATGCGAAAAAGTATTTTGTAATTTGTATTTTAATTACAGCAAAGCATGTATTTTGCCCGGCCCTGACGACAGCATGGTGCAATAACTAATAGTTTATTTTGTTGTACGTCTAGTACTTTACCTGCGGTGAGGCGCAGCCCTAAACAAAATTCATCCATCCTTTGACCATAGCAGGTACTAAAGTATTGTGCGATTCTAGAACATCTTTCAATTGTGATTCAAAAATTTTAGTAAAAAAATCCCTCATATTTTTAAATTGTCCGCATAAAGAAGTATTACACCATGTGGAGTGTCACTCCACATTGGAGCTGGTGGAACAAAATCAATGTGGAGTGACACTCGACATTTGAGAGGAAAGGGTATATGTTCTGCTTGTACATTTGACTGATGCATAATAGATTTTACGGATTATGTGACAAGCAAGTAACTTTTTTATTTACTGACAATTTTACTCCTCTACTTAATTATAAATTTTTTCCCATTTAAACATTTTATTTAAGTCTTCCACAGTTTTAACATTATCTTGTGTTGATTTTTCTGATGACTCACGGTTGTTTACTCCATGATTCATTAACCTCTTATTCGCCAATGTATCCAGATACTATTAAAGAAATCATTTCTCTAAATATAACTTGCTATTCTGAGGAAATTACATGATTACATATAATACTATTTTTATAAATATTTATACATATCGTCGCAAGAAAGCAATACTGCTGTAACCGCCACTACCTACGAAAATACTTTATAAACATCATTTTGCAGGATTTTTTTTCTGCGTCGATCTATCTGGGTTCCGTGACTCTAGGACGATAAATAAGAACTGTACGACTTTGGAAAAATTAGCAGTTTTGTCAACAATACGTTTTTTAACTGATGTACACACCTCAAAATCCTCAAAAGTATTTTCGTAGGTAGTGGCGGTTACAGCAGTATTTCTTTCCTGCGACGATATTATCTGGTAAGATGGTACAAATTAAGAAAAAACATAATTTTGCAAAAAACAGTTATTACGAAAACAGAATCAGCTGACACACAGTGAAAATTTAGCATCGGTGATCAAAAAGTTAGGAAACCCATTAAGAGGAACAGCTTTAAAGGATACATCTCGAAAGAAACATACATTCGTGAAATGTGTACAGAAATATGAGATATTCGACATTCTAGTATCTACTGTCTTTTTCGTTTTCATACAAGACATGTGAGAAGGAAGATTTTTATGAATGGCTTTTAGGATGATTGTCAACGAAGCGCATACGATCTCTCCCTGGGACTTGTTTATGGATGTGAACTGTTTTATTTATTTGTTTTATAAATTATAACATATAGGCCATTTGATTTACGATCTACTATATAAATATAATGAAATATAAAATGAAAAGTTAAAAGGATTATATAAAGCAATTTGATAGGCTGAAATTTTAATTACAAATGACCATTTATGTTACAACACAAATTTGTTGTGTAAGATTCGAGATTTTTTTTATTTTTTATTTCATTATATTATGTATTGGCCAACATATATTAGCCAAGATTACATTTTTTAACAAGTGATTACTATTAACCTACAATTATTAACTTATTGCTAAAATTGCCATTAAGATCATGTAAAATCAAATTCTTCAATGACCTATATTTTTAACCCCCGACGCAAGGAGCGGTGTTATAAGTTTGACGTGTCTATGTGTGTCTGTCTGTTTGTGTGTCTATATCTGTCTGTGAATCTCTGTCTGTCTGTGTGTCCGTCTGTGGCATCGTAGCTCCTAAACGAATGGACCGATTATGATGATGTTTTTTGTTTGCTAGAATTCATGAAATCTGTTCAGACGTTTCAAGGTCATCAGCTCTTTTTGGGGGGGGGGGGGGGGGGGGTTACTTACAATTTTTTAAATTTTACTTATTTAATTTAAAACACAAATAAATAGCTCACATCAGTTCTAGATATTTGCTATTACTTTTGATTAAAAAAATTATTCAGTTTGGTTTGTGTAGTTGGCCTCAAATCCAAAATTACTTCTTAACATAATATTATATATGGCCAAGAAGAAATCTAAACATTCACAGAGAGTATCCTTATTTATAAAGTTATAATTAGAAAATTTATTATCAAAGCGAGTGATATTTATATGTTTATAGTGTTTATTATTTATATTTATGAGGCTTGGATCAACTCTTCCCAGAATTTGCATAAATCATATTTTATACATAATGCTTATTTTGAATAAATAAAAATTATGTTTATTTCGAATTACAAAATTTGAATGAGAATTTTATTACCTTTCAAAAAGAGTGTTTTTTGATACATTCAGAAATAATCCATTTATTTGGATTTTATTACAAAGCGGAAATATTTTGAACCTCTGACAAAATACGGTTGAGTCCCGAGGGGTTAAGAGGAAATCTAAACATTCACAGAGAGCATCCTTATTTATAAAGATATAATTAGAAAATTTATTACATCAATGTGAGTGATATTTATATGTTGACAGTGTTTATGGTTTATATTCATGTGGCTTGGATCAACTCTTCCCAGAATCAGCATAAATCATATTTTGTACATAACTAGTTTTTTAAATTTTTATTTTTAACTTTATGAGTAAAACCTCAAATTGTAATATTTAATTAAATAAAGACAATATTAGCGAAACTCAATCGAAAATCTGGAGACAGAAAAATCAGAAAAAGATAATGGCACCTCTGGGACTCGAACCCAGGACCTTCTGCTTTCATGGCAATTGCTTTACCAACTTAGCTAAGGTTTGAATCTTGCAATCATATATAAACATAGCAGCCAATAATATGTGCATTAAGAAAATGAAGATAATGTTGGTAGTTCTTAGTTGAAGTATGATACAGTTAAAAGTGACCGAATTGGATATAGGCACCTTAGCTCAGTTGGTAGAGCTGTTGCCATCTAAGCAGAAGAAGGTCCTGAGTTCGAGTCCCAGAGGTGCCAATTTCTTTTTCTGATTTTTCTGTCTCCAGATTTTCGATTGAGTTTCGCTAATATTGTATTCATTTAATTAAATATAACTAGTTTTGTACATAATGCACAATGAGAGTTTTTCAATGATTTCAATTCTCTCCATATTTTTATATTCTTTATTTTAAAGAAGATTATAAAGCTTTGCATTTTTATTATTTTTATGTATCTAATAAAATTAACGGTGTTAGTTTTTTAAATGCCACCATTGGAAAGTTCAAAGAACTGAGACATAGATTGTACCTACATACTTTAAATGCCGCCATTGGAAAGTTCAAAGAACTGAGACGTAGATTGTACCTACATACTTTAAATGCCGCCATTGGAAAGTTCAAAGAACTGAGACGTAGATTGTACCTACATACTTTAAATGCCGCCATTGGAAAGTTCAAAGAACTGAGACATAGATTGTACTTACATACTTTAAATGCCGCCATTGGAAAGTTCAAAGAACTGAGACATAGATTGTACTTACATACTTTAAATGCCGCCATTGGAAAGTTCAAAGAACTGAGACGTAGATTGTACCTACATACTTTAAATGCCGCCATTGGAAAGTTCAAAGAACTGAGACATAGATTGTACCTACATACTTTAAATGCCGCCATTGGAAAGTTCAAAGAACTGAGACGTAGATTGTGCCTACATACTTTAAATGCTGCCATTGGAAAGTTCAAAGAACTGAGACATAGATTGTATCTACATACTTTAAATGCCGCCATTGGAAAGTTCAAAGAACTGAGACGTAGATTGTACCTACATACTTTGTTTTCATTGGTACTGATTTTTTTTTTCTGCTTATATGACTACATTGTACATTATGTATTAAATATAGATACACCGATAATTACTTGTAAGTTTATTGAATAAACAATAATGACAGAAGTCCTTGTCCTTCTTTGTCATGTTTTGCAACATTGTTTGAGGTTGGGGTAGAATGTTATGTTTTTGTTATGATTTAATAATAAATTTATAAATAATAAAAATTGTTAAATGTACTTAGCATGTTCAGAAAGTAAGTGTACTGTGACCATAACGGGCGGTGGTTTTTAGTTTTTTGAGGGTTGGCAACACTGAGTGGTAGAGGGGGTCTCCTGGCCAGAACGAGCATCACAGGAACATGTAGTACGTAAACTAACGTTGTAGTGTCCAGTTGCGTGAAAGATGTCGGCAAAAAATCCTGCCAAGTGCTGTGATCCACTTTTTACTCATGGAAGGAATAACACCTACAAGACAAAAATGTGAGGATTCCTGAGCTCTATTGTGACAGGAAATGATAGTGGGTGACTTATTACATGCCTGGGAAAAAAAACACCCGTCAAAGTGGCGTCACACCAATTCCCCATCTGTCAAAAAATTGAAAACCACAATTTCAGGCAAAAAATCATGGCCTCAGTGTTTTGGAACCGAAAAGGCATCATTTTGGTTGAATTTCTGCTTCAGTTTGAGACCATCAATGCACAACAATATTGTGATACCCTAAAAACACTCAAAAGGAGCATTCAAAACAAAAGGAGGGGAATGCTGATCAGAGAAGTGTACTTGTTTCATGAAAACGTCCGTCTTCACAACCTCCTGACTCTGCGTGTTCAGATTATCATCTTTTCACCTTCCTGAAGTCATGTATGTGTGAAACTGACTAGCAGGTGCAGAAGTGGGGGAAGGAGCTGGCGGGAGAATTATTCGAGGAGGGCCTAAAGAAACTTGTGCTACGGCTCACCACATGCATTAAACAGGTTGGCGATTATTTGGAAAAATATTCAACAAGTATATCAACAATATCCTGTAATTTTTTTTCTAATACATTTTTCAAAAAAATAAATAATTCAGTACACTTACTTTCTGAACATGCCTCGTAGTTACCTCCAATGAGACTTTTTCAGTTCTTATTTTAAGACTTCTAAGTTCCTGTGTACTTTTTTTTTAATAAACATGATTACAACCTTAATATATTTTTTTTTAATATTAAAAAAACAAAGGTTTATTATTTCTACTGTTCCAAATAAGTTATAGATTTGAGTGATTACTAGTTGGTTTATTTAGTTAGTGTAAATATTTACAATGGACATTAAACTGGTCAGACGTCCTTACTAGGCTAGGTTCCAAGTAGTTCTGTTGCTGCGGCGAGTGGACTGTGGGAGCACGCCCAATATCACTGATGCCTTCGGTTATCATCGTAACTGTTCGTACCTAAGACACAAACGAAGATAGATGATACTCTTCTGATATCCTACTCAACTGCCATCTGTTAGAATTAGCAGAAATTCATATTACAAACTAAGGTATCGACGTCTATTGAAAGAAGCTGAAACTACATGAATAATCAATACACTACAATATCTATGCACGAAATTGTTTCTATTCCGTCGTATGTTACATAAAAGTATTTGTAACAAGGTGTGTGCACCCTCTTATACACACTTTATTTATGGTTTCGGTGTGTGGCACCTCTAGTGAGCCCTTCAATATTTTAGAATGCAACAGTTGTTGATCATGGACAAATTCAAATCGGCAGATTTGAAAAGAGAGATTGTCATTCTTTGTGCAACAGCCGAGAGCTCAGGGCGGTCCTCTCGACTGCAACACGACGGATCCTTTTTGAAGACTACGATCGTGATTGTAAATTTTGCACGTCATACTCGCCATCTTGAGAGCTGACTGGAAGTCATCCTGCAGGGATGATTGGCTTCGAGAATCATCTGCCTTTGCTGTTTCTGGAGGGTCCTTTTGGCTGGGAGCCATTTCTCTGGGGTCCCGCCGATCTCACGATGAGAGATTCGTCTCACAAAAGAAGATTTCATCATGCGTCATTTCAACTAACCACTGTATCAAAATGAACTATTTAAACCTAAGCAAGCCCAAGCCAGACGGCCTTAGTTTCAGGATGTCAAGTTTTAGTCTAATATATATTTTTGTATTTCTAATACCTTCTTTTCTTTGAAAATCATTAACCTATTCCTTACATCTGCCATGCGAGTCATTTTTGCTCGTAATAATTTACCTTGTACATTGTTGCCACCTCATCCCCGGTAACACGTATATACATATCATCGGTCCTGAAGAATAATATCGGATTTGTGATTTTGTAGTTTTGCAGTAGAGCTGTTTAAAGTTTCGTTTCTGCATTTTTACTTTTTTTTTAAACATTAGTTCTACACATGAGGCCCTGAGGAAAATAATTGTCTATGTCATCTTAGGGGATACTGTGTGGAGGGTCTTTTTAAGGAAGGGAAGGATAGGAAATTCTGGGAAGGAATATGGTAGGAATATTGGGGTCAGTGTTTCCAGGAGTTACGGATGTATGAATCCATCCCTCCCACTGGGGTGCAAGGCGATGGGTTGAAAGAGTTCGACTGGAGAGGTCAACAGGTCTCCCTCAACCAGTCTATCCCGATCCGGCATGCTACACAGTAGGTGAGCAAATGCATCCGCCGCCAAGACCTAGGCAAACCTCACCCCATGAACCTGGGCACCCCTGCTAAGTAACCATAAGTAGCGAACCACTTGGGGTGACCAAAGGCAGAGGTGTTGGTTATGTAATAAATGTTTTTCGGGGTGGCGATACCCATACCCGCCTCCCAAATTGATTTTGAGATCGAGAAATATAGTCTTGTTTTGATATTTTGATTAAAATTTCGAAAATACAGACTTTTAAATGATTAAAAGGAAATTAAAATACACCAACAAGTTTTCAATTTTTAGCAGATCCGACATTGTTCTTCGTGACCATCGATATAAGTATATATATTTTTAATGTATTATGCATGTAATTAAAAACTTGTCAAATGGGTAAACATACTAGCAGTATGAACTAGTTTTGCCGATTCTTTGACCTTTATAGCATTTCATCATTTGCGTTTTAACTTTGAAGTTAAATTGAAGATAACGTGTGGTTTTGTTCGCACTTCAGGTTATGTTAGGTCTGTTAGGTTATACATTCTGACCCTAAACTATAATTATCAAACATTAATTCTCCGTAAGTAACTTGAAGGTAATGAATGATCGAGTAGTCATTAGTGTGAACGAAATTTAGGCAATTATACTGTTTGGAAAATGAAAAGGAAAAATCTGGATGACAAAGAAAAAACATAAGTCGTGGCTGAAAAAATTTTGTTGTAAGAACAAAACATTTATAATCTTCTTTTATATAAATGAAAGGCAATGTTCGTGTGTGTGTGCCCTACAGACTCAAAAAACTACCATACTGATTTCACTGAAAATTTCAAAGTTTATTCTTATTAGTGCAAGTGTTTAGAGTAGTTTGAATGGTAGGAGAAGTCGGGTCATTTGAGGAAGATATTAGCAATAGCGAAGCATTGGCGGGTTCTCTAGTATAATATAACATTAGATCACTATTCCGAAAACCATTATTCAATGATATAATTTACTATTATACTCCATTAAGGAAGGAAGGAAGGAAGTAAATGCAATGTACAACATAAGTATAAGTCAGTAAAAGTATCTATATAATTTATAATATACGCAGAACAGTATATACGTATTATCTTTTTAACATAATTTAATGATTGTTAATGGTAAATATTACGACAGATCCTTTTAATTGTTATTTGCATTTGACTAAAAAAGGAGTGTAAAGAGTGGATGAAAGATTGTAGAGTTTTATTCTTATCGGAAAGAATACAGAAAAAAATTACAAATAAAAACACGCTTTAATAAAATAATTTTAATCGATTTAATTTTTATCTAAATGTCTTTATCTTAAAAGGCCTCAATCTAAAGAGATTTATTTAACAAATAATTTTTGTATGAAACAATTTTATTAAAATTAATTTCTAGTCTTTGTTTACCTGTTGAGGGAAATCACATAATACATAATAGGCACATTGAGACATTGCAATCTGGAAAATACAGTTATAAATTAAGTTATAAATACTTGCTTCCCAAATAATTCAATTTGGGAGGCGGTAATGGGTACTGCCGCCCTGGGAACAATTTATTGGATAACCAACACCCCTGCCATAGGCCACCCCAAGTGGTTAGCCATGTTTGGTAACTTAGCAGAAGTGCCAGGTGAGGTTCGTCCAGATCTTGGCGGCGTGTGCATCTGCTCACCTACTGCGTGTGGGCCGGATCGGAATTTAGAGATGGTTTTATTAATTTTAGATTTCCAATTCAATATTTGAAAATTTATTTTCTGAAAATTTTATATTTTCAACTTAGCAAATTCGTTGCACAGTGAACATTGCAGCATACATTGTTTCAGGGTTATAACAGTTAACATATTTTTTACAATGTCATAAATAATAATTAATTTTTTGCTTTTTAGATAATTTAAATATAATTTGCAACAATTATTTTAATCATATGTGAACTCTGGGTGTTGAACATTAATCTTTTATAATTCTTGCAATTGAGTTCATCAAATTAATTGTCGTTCTGCGATAATTGATTGTATTCTGGTCTCCTATCTTGAAATCTGGGTGTTGAACATTAATCTTTTATAATTCTTGCAACTTGCAATTGAGTTCATCAAATTAATTGTCGTTCTGCGATAATTGATTGTATTCTGGTCTCCTATCCGATTTATTGCGGAAAAATTCCATTTTCATAAATACATTTACTTAGTCAATAGACTAAACCACAAGCTTTTACACGAGTCTGGAAAGCAGCAACAAATACTTGAACCAACCGCTGAGAAAATCTGGGAATAGAAAATAAGCCATCTTACCGTCTTTATCCCTATTATCGATCAACCATAATATTGATACAACCCTGAAGCTGATAGTTGAGAATGTAGAAGGTATAAAATGGATTAAACGAAGAGGACTAGACTTGGAGAAGCTAATTTCTTGGAGAACACTGAGGTGTAAGCACCAAACTTTAATGTCGATCTGATGTTGATACAGAAATCGACTCAATAGGCGAATTTAATGTTCGAAAAGCATCATCAGTTTCAGCTCCCCGCTCACACCTTTCTCTGTCGCAAATATGTTTTATGCATCTTTCTCTTTCACTTACGGTCAATGTAAAGTGACTGTATTTGCACGAGAATGGATCGTACAAAGTTCAGGTCGTCATTTAAGTTTGGTGCGTACAATACCCAAAATTCGTCAGCCACCAATAAATGGACAACTGCCCGAATAATGGAAAGGAGAAGTCGAATAATAATTATTTTTGTAAGGAGTTGTATTACCTATTACTTTATTATTAATAGTTGTTGTCACGACCGATGCCGCGACACGAGAGAGATATGGACTGTAAATCTAAATTATGCTAATACAAGACAATTGATTGCGTTTTGAAAACTCAATCACAGGAATGGGAAAGGAAAGGAATAAGTCCCTTACCTTCGATGGCTTCCTCCACTGTTTCAGGATCGAACCTGGTGCTGGCAGCTTCCCACAATAACGGCACAACGCAAGGTCACAAATACCGACACTTTGGGATTATATTGATTAGTAATTTTGCGATTATTAGCGAGATTTCAATGGTGAGATGTGACCGATGTCACTTCGATTTTTCAACACAACAAAAGAGCAACTAATTTTAAATTTTTGTTCCAATTTGGAAATGAGTTCCACGTAGATATGAAAACATCTTCTTATTTTCCTTTTGAAGTAACTAAGTAGGGACTTAAAGGAGAGGAGGAAAATAAAGGAATAAATGAATGTATGAAGGACTTGGGAATATGCATTTAATTTTTTAAACTGTTTCAGAACCAAACATTTGTATTATTACTTTATTACTATGTCGTTGTATTATATATAATACTCAATGATCTTATTTTTTTATTTAAAATAAACAATAAGTAACTGGTTTGACTCCCCTGAATTGGTATCGTTAATAAATTATCATGTACCTAGTAGAACAACTCGACTCAAAACACTTTATTATTGCAACAACACTCTCAGTAATGCAGAACAAAATTCAATAATACATCGTTTACACACTTTAGGTAATGAATTTGCTCATATCGATCATGCCGAAAGTCTGTCATCATACAAAAGATGCATTAGACAAAATTTATCTGCTAGTACTACCACGTAATCATAATAAATAAATAATCATGTAACCATAATATTATGTCCTACCAGTATGCACTCTAATACCTATGGCTTAGAAACATATCATAGTTACCTACTTTTCATATCGCTTTGTATACTCCGTAATACCTTCCTTTTATTTATTATATATTTTTTTAAATTTTTGGTTATCTTCAATATTTGGCTCCTAAGAGCATTTCTTACTGTTTACTTGTCATACTTTTTTATATTTATAACTTTTGTAATTTATATTATTTACAAAGGTAACTTATAGTTTATATTATTTCCTGCCTTTCAACTTTTTATCTTAACTTCTTACTTTTACATTATACTTTATATTTTATAGTTTACACTTTTACTTTATACTTTAATTTTATACATCATAATTCTATTTACTACTCATTACCTCAACTCCTTTCTTTTACCTTTTGTTTTTATATTTAACTTTACATTTATATGTCACTTTCTTATGTTATTGTATTATAATATATATAAATATAATTATGTCAATGGCACATGTTGTGCCGTATGTTTTTGAAATAAATAAATAAATAAATAAATTATTGTTTTTTATATTATTCTTAATTGTAGGCATTTGCCTAGTTTGGGGTATTTTAATAGTAACTAAAAAAACTAGCGACTACACTGACAAATAATTGTGTCTTCAATCTACCTAACTTATAAAAAGAAACACCTGACATCTTAAAATGTAAAATGCTAAATAATATTATAGATGAGCACTTATTATTGCAAAAATTATCATGTTCAGAGACCCGTAACAATTTGTATAAATTTTCTGCATACAAATCAAACACAGATAAACAATAACTAATTACGTAACTTTATGTGTTATCGTAAACAACGTAATTTAAAAGTATCGCATTGCCTGTGCTTTTTATTGGTGACCGGCCAACTCAGAATGAAACCAACTCAGAACCACCTAAGAAAGAGTGATGATAGAAATATATTTAAAAAAATGGTTAAGTAGTTAGGTTAGGGTTAACGGCTATTTTAAAATGATTTTTTTCATAGCTTTTGATGACTTCAAAGAGTTGTTGAGTTGACTTCATTCTCAGTTGGCATGGAACCCTTTTTATTATTTGGCTACTTAAAGGGCGTTCAAGTATTACAGAACGCAATTTTTGAAGATTTTTGACCCCCCCTCCCCCCCATGTACGCGCCTTAACGTTTTCCGTTCCATCCCCCCCCCTAAACGTTACGTAACGCCCAAGTGAAAATTTTTACCTGAAAGTCACAATTAAGTTGCGCAAAGTACTGGAAAGTCGCTTAAATACCTTTTTCTTGTTTTAATCGTGTTTGCGGTAATAAATAAAACAAAAGATTTCAAGAATGAAAAGGATTGCCAACTTGGAAGATTTTAATTCCCTAGTTTTTTATATAAATAAAGAAAAACATGTTATGTAACGTGTTGTTTGAACCCCCCCTCCCCCCCCCTCGTAACGCACAGTAACGTTTCACAAGACACCCCCCCTAAGTGCGTTACGTAATACTTGAACGGCCCCTTATTGATATAATTTACTTTGCAGACGGTCAAAAGAGGAACTATTATTAATTATGGGAAAGAAACGAAGGAACCGCAAACGGCGCGATATGCCGACTTAAAGATGCCAAGTTTTCTTTTTATTAATATTTTCACTTTTTCTTGGGTTTCGGTAGAAATACCCATATAACTCAAAGGTTTCTTAGTTTATTGTTTTTTTTAAGTGAAACTTCCTTAGCCCCGTTAGCGATTCGGAATTCGGATGAAACGGAAATGACACTTACAGCACCTGCAAAGCATTATACTCCTGTCAAGGCTCCTATTGGTTGAGATATAAAACGGAAACGACGCGAAGTCTGCGCTCATTGGCCTGCTCACTGCGCTTTGATTATGACCTCACTTTTCACGGCTCCTCGGTTCTTCATAGTTTGAGAATGTTTTGGTAAAGTTTCGCTTCTACCGCGTGTTAACTGCACTAGATTTTTTTTTTAAAAAGCAATACTTATCGAACCATATTAAAAAATCATATTTAGTGAGAATGTGCTCTAGGTAATTTCGTTTTCTTTTGTGGAAAATTTTCGATTTTTTTAAAGCCGAAGTTTGCGGAAGCAGAAGCAGTGGTCTGTTACATCTCTAGTAGGTACCCATGAAAAGTGTTAGGGGGCATACATTAATTACGTGAGCAGTTTTTCTTCCAATCTAGACCCCTCCCCCCCTTGGTGAGATAAATTTGGGCCACTTCGTATATTCTTTTCAAGTAACGTGAGATTTTGCTGGATCCCCCCCCCTTTTGAGCTCACGTAATTAATGCCCCCTTAGGTATATACTGGTGATTTGCAATTAATAAATTTACCTACCCGAGCGACAAATTTTTTCCTCGGATTGCTTATGATTTTTTCTTGATCATTTTGAATATTTTCCGCCCACATTAAAAAAATCATACCTCCGAATTTTAATACGGAGACACACAAACAGAATAAAGTGCTTTATAACAACCAATGAATTGACCTATATTTAAATAATCGTCCCATATTTTTAGGATTTACAAAAAAAATATTAACATTATAAACGGAAATATTCTCTGGGTTTTCTAGCTATAAACTCGCGTGGGAAGTTGAATTTTTAATCCACATTAAATATTTTCTATGAAGATTCTTTTAAAATTTTTGTTTATTAATAAAGTTTTTGTAAAGATGAATATTTCGTAAAAAAAGCAAAGAACAGTGACATCTGTTGATTGTTATTAGAAGTAGGCTCTCCCAGCTTTCTTAAAACGTCAACCGTGGGAATATTCAAAAATATTTAAATTATTATTTTTTTAAATCGAGGCAATATTTGTCAAAATTGGCAGCAAAGCAATCCGAGGTATTTTAAAAGTGCATTTTGTGGCAAAAAGAGCTTCAGTGGCTACGCAACATTTCGATTATTTTTAAAATCAAAAATAAATTTAAATACATATTATTCAGATACTTTTGTTGTTCAAAAAAAGTACAGGGATTAGTTTTTTCTGGCCCATTATCTACAGTTGCGCATTGATGTATTATGACGTAACTATAAAGTCAAGTAGGTATGCCGATATGTACAAAGTTTTCTGATGCTTTTATTTTATTTTTTATTCTATTTTATACGATTCCAGATTCACACCATTCATAGATTTCAATTTTCCAATTGGCATGACAATATTATATCGACACAAATTAATCAACTATTTCGAACCGGTATTATTTGGATTTGTCAGATACATTTTACAACTTAATATTTACGAGCTTCTGCTATCGTTTTCTCAGTTCAGTGTACTAGCAGGATATCGTGCCTCAGGTCATGTGCAATCGATATTACATTTATTTATTGTTATAATGTTCCAACTAACACGAGAAATAAGAATGCAGAGGCGCCACGTCCATACTTGCAATGTTTGTGGTAGGTATAGGTAGGTACTTTTGGTGGAAATAAATGCAAACAAAATTTTGAAAATGGAAAAATTTTTAGAGATATTTACGAAACACCGAAAACGCAATTATAGCGGTGGTAATTAAATAATATCGACCACCATAACACGGGCATCAGCCTAGCTTGGTGGTCGAAAAATCCACTAATAAATGTAACCATAAAAATGAAAAAAAAAGAAAAAAAAAGAAAAAAAAAATTCTTTACGTTAAACACAATTAGTCTTTATTTGGAGTACTTAGGTACCTACAATCAACTGGCAAGTACTATACAGTTCAATAATAAAACAGTACAACACTATAATAAAATTTGATGGGTAGGTACTTAATACTTAACCCAAAGGAAACTAATTATTCTCCCAATCGCTCCTTAAACCTTTTAACAAAAGATTTACGGAAGATGCGCGGATAGGACCGGAAGGCAACTCAACTTTCTCGAGGTACCACGCGACCTTACATCGGTCAGACCATCGAAATAATTATCAGATTTGTCGTACAATAACTTTTTCCAATACGGCGGCGTTTCCTCAGAGCTGAACCGATAGAAGTTTATGTAGGTATATGTCATATGTCCACTTCGCATGAAATTTATGTCCGAAATGCCTTCTTGAACAGATACTAAATTTCATTGACTTGTCTGGTGGCTAGTAGTTGAATGTTTTAACCACTCTGCTCGGGCCTATTTTGTCGGAAATTCAACATGTTTCCGCTTTGCAATAAAATCCAAATAAATGGAATAATTCTGAACGCATCTAAAAACTAAAAACTGTTTTTGAAAGGGGATGAAATACGCTTTCAAATTTTATAATTCGAAATAAACATATAATTTTTTTTGAATGCAAACAAAAAAGAGTTTTAAAATTGGCCCACCTTACGTTTTTTTCTAACTAAAATTACTTATAATGAAAAAAAAACACAAAACGTATTTTATTAGGCAAATGTGTTATAAACGTTATAGTCAACTGAGTCACTTCACCCTTTTGTCATTTAATGTAAAAATTATAAAAAAAAAATCATATTTGGATTCACAAAGGTATGCTTGGTTAAATTTTAGATTTGAATATAAAGCGTTGTGTTTTCTCTTTCTGATCGCTATATTATATTCTGCATGTAGGGATTTTCTCAGGTTACCTATACATTTTACAATATGGGGAGGCGGGTATGAGTACCGCCGCCCCGGAACAATTTATTGGATAACCAACACCTCTAACGCAAGGCCGGAGCCAGCTTTGGCACCAGGTGGGGGGGGGGGGGGGGGGGGGGAGGGGTCACGGTCAAGTCACAAAAAGTTATAATTTAATTTTGATAATAATAGATACAAGTAAAAAGTAGGTAGGTAATTTTCATAACAATAGATACAAAAATATATAAAAACATTATGTTTAACAATTTTAATTAGTGGTCCACCTAGGTCCTGGACTCAGCCCAGGGGGGGGTCATGACCCCCACGACCCCCCCTGGATCCGCCCTTGCTCTGCCGTAGGTTACCTCAAGTGGTTCGCTACGTTTGGTGACTTAGCAGGGGTGCCCGGGTTCGTATGGGGTGAGGTTTGTCTGGGTCTTGGCGGGGTATGCGTCAGCCCACCAACTACATGGCGATCGGGAGACACTGGTTGACTTCTCCAGCAGGGCTCTCTCGGAACATCACCTTGCACCACTGTGGGGATCAGATCGGGAGAGACTGGTTGACTTCTCCAGCAGGGCTCTCTCGGAACATCACCTTGCACCACTATGGGAATCAGATCGGAAGAGACTGGTTGACTTCTTCAGCAAGGCTTTCTCGGAACATCACCTTGCACCACTGTGGGAATCATTTGTCCGTCACTCCTGGACACACTGACCCTCAGATTCCTACCCACCCTCGTATCCTTTTCTTTTCCAGAACATCTTCTCCTTCCTTGCCTAAAAAGACCTTCCACACGGCATCAAATGACAGAGACCCAAATATCTGAATAGCCAGGTACTTCCCCACTCCTTCCCCTCCCCTCTACCTCCAGCCTCGGAACTTACCTCAATTGAGGATTCCATAGTCTCGCTGGCTCAAGGCAGAAGGGAGCAGTTGGGGCTCTTGTGCGATATTCACATTAAAAAAACGAGTGTGCTTTAGACCACACGACTGAGGTAAAACTTCACTAACTTATATCTCCCTCTGAACTTCCGTTCGCCTCACCCGACCGTTCGCCTCACACTTTTCATAACGCTCTCGTCACGCATTCACCAGCTTACTCCCCAAGTCAAGCGTGCGTAAAGAAGTTTTACTTCAAAAAGTATTTTTTTTTTTTTAAATTTTTCTTTATTCTTTTTGTTTGTTACAGGTTGGTTTTCCATGGTTTTTCGACTACCAAGCTAGGCAAATGCCCGTATTATGGTAGTCGAGATTCATACGATGTTATATTAAGCATATAATATTAAGTATAATCATCCATATATGTAGATGAAAGTACAAACATACAGCATACATATTAAGGAAAATATTCATACTAGTATTAGTTACATGATCACATACAGGAAAGGAGTTAAACTAGGTGAATCTTGTATAAATAAAAATAGAATAACAAATAAAAATAAAAGTAACAAATAATAATATTTTAAGGATAAAAGAAATAAATATAAGAATAAATATATAAATCATCTAAACAGATGAACAAAAGATAACCTTAGACCCCAAAAAACAAAAACAAAGCAGGTAATCCTAGGCAGCGTATGAAATGGACGAACGATGTAAAAAAATATGAAAAAAGCATCAGCGTAGTATGAAGTTTTGGTTCAAAATTAATTTAGGGATAAGATTTTTTATTCGAGAACTATGAAAAAATAAGAACAGTTTTTAAGATGTAAGGCATTCTTCATAATATTTCCTTCCCTGAGTAAATAACCAGTTCTGTATATTAATGGCATAAAGATCATCAGTTTTCGATTTCTTAATATCAATACTCAGTAAGTTAAACATTTTAGCCGCGATGTAAGAGAACTGTCGTTGGGCGAAAGCTGTTTTTTGTAATTAGATATTTTATACGAACTGTTCCATTTATAAATTTGTAATTACCTACTATTAGTAAAATTTTACTAATAAGTGTGGGTATATTTCTTAATTATCATTATTGACGATATATTGTAATGCCTAATGGTTTTTTTTTGTTAAACATGATTGCATTTTCTTTTTGTGACTTTTAATGACTTTTCTGAGGTTCTGAGTTGATTTCATTCTGAGTTGTCCGGTCACCGTATTGTGCACACTTAGTTTGGGGGCTCAAATTTATTGAAATAAAATTTATTTTCAGAACTAACTAGCCAATAGTCATGCCAGTGTGGAGAACTAGCTTGTTGTTAAATATAATCACTTCGAATATTGATTAGTTTAACATCAATGAAGCAGAATTTAGCATCAGCAAGCTTTGTTGATGGTAGTATAAATCTGTTTGAATACGTTTATTCCTTGATGATCGAAGTATTTTGGTGCATTTATCCATAAGGCACTTAATGTTTTCTGTATCTATCTTTTCAAAATGATTTGAAATATTAATTTTGTTTAAAATTAATAAAATGAATTTAAATTGAAAAAAATATCCAAGTCTTGTGTATTCCACGTGCACTATTTTGGCAACTAGCCGAGACCCCCTCCGATTTGGGGCCCAAGGAAATGTGTTGAAATATTTGTCAAGTAAGTACCTGGCCGGGGGTCCCCTCCAGGCCCCTAGATAAGGTTGTGGAAACGGCAGATTACCGGCAGGACTTTTCTGGACTACTAACGCAGGTACTTAGGCGACTAGATTTCTTCAAGGGTTTTAGCGCCTAAGTTGTTAGTTATGCTATGCTAGGCACGTAGCTATAATTCGACAGTAAATATAAATGTAAGCGATAAACAACTAATACACGAACGCGATTTTTTCCACGAATTTTTCTTATAATGCTGTGACGTTAACATTTGTTATTGTTAAGTCTTTCAACCACTGTCAACAGAAAAATTGCGTCAGTAATGTTTCTGAGTTCCCTGCCAACCGTAAATGATATAAATTATCAGGAAAATTCTGGTGTTTTCCAAATCTTCTGTTATGCTGCGTATACATCTGCGAACATAAGTGCGAGCCGAGCCATGAATTAGGGAGAGCCATGAATTAAGGTTCGGCAGGTTCGGCTGGGAATGGGACGTTTCTACGCCGCCGGTTCTTCGCCGCCAGTTCATCGCCGCCGTTTCTACGCCGGGACGGTTCTACACCGGCCGTTTCTACACCGGCCGTTTCTACGCCAGCCGATTCTACGCCGCATTCAAATTAAATTAACAATTACAATTAAACTTTATTGTTTAAACACATACATACAGTCATAGAAAATAAAATAGAAAATACAAAAATTATCGAATCATTTAAAAAGTAGCATTAACATTTATTTTAATTTAAAAGATATTTTGTACATGCAAGTTACAATCGCCGCACAGTGGCTGAAATTGGAGCGCTGGCTGGCGCGACATCCCTCTCGGCGTTCGACCATTTGGTTGTTTATTGTTGTTTTTAAGTGTTTATATGAAATATTACAAAATTTTTGAAAGATTCTCTATAATAACTTCATAAATTGAAGGAGAATCCCAAACAATAAACATAACATTGTTAATCGATGTACATAGCAATAATACTTAGGATTTTCCAGACAGTGGGGAATAACGTTAAATAATGATAATTGGGGGTAGAATGGTTTAATGGGGGTAATTAGTGTAATTACACACAATAGGTAATCTAATTATATATTAACTCCTGCTAAAAATGCTCACACGCAAATTGAATGTATTTATAAACATTTTATAGTTGGCAGGTACCTACTTAAAAATATATTATACATTTAATGACATGCGCATTAAAATAACCAAACGGAAAAGACTCCAAAAGATAGTACAGGATATTTTATATTTATGTAATAACATAAATTAAAAAATATGTTATTACATAAATTACAGAATAATTAACTTTCTGATGTTATTTTCAATGAAATTTTTAATTTTAGTGACTAATTGAAAATAAAATTCATTTTGACGTTTTATTAGTTATAGTAATAAAGGTAACATTATGTTAATCTTTCTTAGACATAAAGGAATCAAAGATTGAATTCAAAAAAATAATTGATGAAAAATACAATCATTCCTTAAAAATGCAATTACTGGAGTGGCTGGTGACGGCTGGTGATAATTTTTATTGTTCCATGTACAAAAAAGATACATCAATAATATTCTTTTAAAATTAGAGTGGAGAATCGTGGAGTTTTTTTTCCTACTCCATTAAAGAAAATAAATTTGAAAAAAAAATTTGGAAAAAAGACGTCAACTTTAAATCAAGATTTCCGATATAATTTATGACATAAATATCTTTTTACTGTTACTTTACTAAAGCTCATACCTTTAAAAATATTTTAAATGAATTTATAAAAAAAAAAAATCGATAATAAGTACACAAACAGCTAGATTCTGCACACCTTCAAACTCACCTAAATACAGCAGCGTAAAAGTGCGCCCAATAATCCTCTGTTCTGCGACTAATTACAGAATAATTAAGTTTCAGATGTAATTTTCAATGAAATTTTTAATTTAAGTGAGTAACTGAGAATAAATTCATTTTGACGTTTTATTGGTCATAGTATCAATGGTAACATTAGGTTAATCTTTCTTAGACATAAAGGAATCAAAGATTGAATTCTAAAAAAAAATTGATAAAAAATACAATCATTCCTTATAAATGCATTTTGGGAACATGCTGATCAGGGGCCGGTGACGCGCCAGCGTTCCAATTTCAGCCACAGAGCGCCGGGATTACCAGATTGGGACCCATTGGCAAAGCAGGTAAGCAGAAGTTTTAATCCGGGTTATCTTAATGGTGTTATGGTTATCAACACAGGCCCATTAGCACAAAGGAGGTAATGAGAAGTTTTAATCCGCTTAAAATTCTAAAAACTGTTTAACAGTATTTGGTATAAATATGGGGCAGGAGCCCTTAACACATCACTCTAAGTGTATTCGTCACAAAGTAATCATTACGTTAGTTAACAGTGATCTTAATAATGGAACCAGCAGTTCTCAGCAAGAAAGGAAACGAGAAGTTTTCATATAACGGATATTTGTACGTTTTCGACAAAGTTAGTAAAAGGGACGCTAGTTTAAAATTTTGGCGGTGCGAAGAAGTGGGTCGCTGTAAAGGAAGAATTCACACGAGGGCTGGAGAAGTGGTCAACGAAATCAACAATCATTCTCACCCTTCCTCGGCAGCAGCCATACAATCAGCAACTGTTTGCACTAACATGAAACGTCGTGCAGAAGAAACTATGGAGGGCACAAGTGTAGTTATAAATCAGTGTATAGTCGACGTGCCTGAAGCTGTTTTAGCATCGATTCCAAATAATGCAGCCCTGAGAAAAATAATCAGAAGAAAACGGAATCAAATTAATGCTGCACCTGCTGATCCCGCAGACCTAAACGATTTGGTGTTGCCAAATCGATATAAGCTATATGTGCCTCAACCAGGAACAGAAGAAACTTTTTTGCTAAGCGACGATGGAGAGGGAGCAAACAGAATTTTAATTTTTGGAAGAGGGAGCTGGTTGCAGCATTTGCATAATGCCAATACATGGTACACTGATGGTACCTTCGCAATAGCACCGAGGCTATTTTCACAAGTTTATATTGTTATGGCAACAAAACACGGAGGAGTGCATCCTATAGTGTATGCTCTGTTACCTAACAAGCAGCGTGTTACATACACACGTATGTTCGAACTAATTAAAACACTAGTGCCAAATTTAAGTCCAGGATCTATCATTTGTGATTATGAATATGCAGCTTTTAGTGCCATGAAAGATTGCTTTCCTGAAGTAAATGTAAAAGGTTGCTTCTTCCATTTAGCACAAAATATGAGGAAGCATTTAGCTCAGATTGGTGTTATTAGTCAATACAACAATGATGCTGAATTTGCATTGAGAGCTAAAATGGTCATTGCATTAGCATTTGTGCCAATAGCTGATTTAGATGAATACATTGATGCTTTAGCAAATGATTTGCCAGTAGAACTTCAGCCGCTTCTAAATTGGTTTGAAGACAGCTATGTTGGCCGTTTAAATCGACGCGGGAATGGTAGGCGCCCGCCTATGTTTCATCCAACAATGTGGAATTTATACCAGAGAACAATCGATGGAGAAGATCGCAACAATAATCATGCAGAGGCAGCCAATCGTCGATTGCGTTCTGAATTATGTATGCATCACCCAACTATTTGGAAATTTATAGATGGATTGCGAAAAGTACAAAAAGGACGAGACGCTTATTTTGAGCAACTTATCGCCGGACATTTACCACCGATGAAGCTGAAAAAATACCGTGATGCTGATGAACGTATTCGAAGAATTGTCTTAGATTATGAAAACAGGGAACCTCTAGATTATTTACGTGGCCTAGCACACAATTACCAAATGACGCAATAATCTTATTTTTCCTATTTATTCTTTTAATTTAAAATAAATGTTAATGCTACTTTTTAAATGATTCGATAGTTTTTGTATTTTCTATTTTATTTTCTATGACTGTATGTATGTGTTAAAACAATAAAGTTTAATTGTAATTGTTAATTTAATTTGAATGCGGCGTAGAATCGGCTGGCGTAGAAACGGCCGGTGTAGAAACGGCCGGTGTAGAACCGTCTCGGCGTAGAAACGGCGGCGATGAACTGGCGGCGAAGAACCGGCGGCGTAGAAACGTCCTAGACCCGAATGCGTGCGTATACGCACTATGCAGCCTTAGATGCTTCTTTTTGTTCTGGAACATCGTATATACCTCATACCCCCTCCCTGAAATATACTATTGATGTATTTATTATTGTAGGTATACAAATTTCTAAAGCTATTAAATCCATTGTATTTTTATTTAAATAAGGCAATATCATTGATTGATGAGTTGTAACATTTTATGTTTCCGCTTTATAATAATTATTGTTCGATTACTTATATAGTAGGGTATCAGATATAGTAGTGGTCCATGGTCGAGGAGTAAGGCTTTCGAGTTCGCGGATTCAAATCCTTTTTATTTGATTAATTTGTGTTATTACACAATAAATTAATAAAAAAATAATACATCGTATATTTGCGACACGTTGCAGAGTGAAAGATACTCTCAATATCGCCCTGGTGTAAGACCACCATTCAGAATTGTAACGTTGCTTGAAATGGCTATAGGCGTGTTGGTGACCAGATCTGAAGAGCCAGATACTCCACCACCTTCATATTCCCCAACTCCTTTCCCCCCCTACGTTTATCGTCCCAACATACCCCAATTGGGGATTAGTTTAGGATTTTTTTAAATCGATAAACGACCTATAAAAATGGTCTATGCATAATATTATAGATGGGAAATGTCTAATTAGTCCAGAGGGTTCCTTAGAAGTTTCAAAGGCTGGACCTAGGGAAAAGTATGGCCCTAATGTGGAGTATACCTACCTAACCAACCAATTTCAATTTGGGAGGCGGGTATGTAACACGAACCAACACCTCCGCCATAGGTCACCCCAAGTGGTTCGCTACGTTTGGTGACTTCGCAGGGGTGTCCGGGATCACGGGGTGAGGTTTGTCCTGGTCTTAGCGGCGGATGCGTCTGCTTACCTGCTGCGTGGTGGACCGGATCGGGAGAGATTGGTTTTTACATTACACTTTTCACACATACATTTTTCCGTCACAGAACTTCTCTCTTTCCTCAACACAGCATCCTCAAAGATAACATAGGCCCTGAGAGAAATTGTTTTCCTCAGGGCTACCTACGTGGAGCTAATGAGAAATTAAAAAAAATGCATATTCCACATGAAAATAGGTCGTTTTGTGTTCAACCGCTCGGCTCTGGGACGACTTTATGACCTTTCTGTTTTGAGGAATGGTATTCTTAGGTTTTCACTTTTTCTCCTCGTTAAAAAGAACTTCCGCCCAGCAACCCAAAATATGACAGTGGCAGTTAAATTTCCTGATGTTATTCTAAGCAGACTCATAACTAAAATCTACAAATGTACTGCTTCACCCGCTTGGTTATTAAAAAAAAATTGTGTGCAGTTCACACGCGGTAGTAGTGAACCCTTCAGAAAACTAAAGTAGACAAGAGTGAGGAAGCTACGAAACACCGCACAAATAGGAGACTGATAAGTCTAACTCATTATCTCGCAGGATAAATCCTATGGATGTATGTGTTTGTCTCTTTTTAGTGCTGCTTTTTCGTTTCATCGAGTTTCAAATCATAACGGTGCTGAAGAAATTTTCACTTTTTAAATCCAAATTTGTTAACAGCCTTTCATGTGTCACAAAAACGGCGCTATATAAAATAATTAGCAAAGTATTATTAGTCACTGGTGCAAACTCAGATCTGGTTTTAACCACATAACTAATCAATGCACTGTTTTACCCGAAAACCTACCAAAATCAAACGCACGTAAGCATTGCAAGCGTGTATTGCACGTAGATATTGCACGAGACATTGCACGTAGACATTGCACGTAGATATCACACGTGAGCACAATAATATTTTTAACGAGGGTAAATAAATCGCTATCTTAAAAAAAAATGTGACGAGCGAGAAAATTTAAACGAGATTATATTATTTTTTATCGTTTATAGACGTAATCAACAAAAACTCTTTCGAGGAACCTTGTGAGAAGTAAAAACATGTTAATTATTATATACCATATTATTATCTTGTACAGGGGAAAAATAATAAATCGTGGCGCCGCTTGTCAGACGGATGCTAAATTATTTATTTGATAGACAATTTAATAATAATTTTTATATATTTTCGCGACACTTCATGCCATGGCAACAATAATTATATTAATTGAAATCTAATAAACATTGAAGGTCAATTTAATTTGTAATTAAACTTATTATAATTACGGATATTGTTGTGTATTTTTTATGATTTAACAAGTTTATTGCTGGCCTATCGCTTAGTTGAGTAATTAATAGTAAAAATAAAGTATTATAAAAGAAAGAATATTTTTTGTTCAGATAAGAAAAGTCGCAATTCTCGGAGAAAAAATAAAGTTATTGTGAGATTTCCGTAGAACTTTTAGGTACATTATCTAAATTCTTATGTAATATTTATCTACGGACCTTCATGGCAGAGTGGCTCTTATTGAAAAATTGAAAAATGAAGAAAACATTACGATTGTGATTTTATTTCTTCGTCCTCATTAAGGATAAGCATTCAGTGAAATCATTATTTTCGATTAATCTTTACTAAACGTGCTTTGGATGAATTGAAGCTTTTCCTATCGTTTTGCTTGAGTGAAGTTAAAATATTTTTTTAATTACTTTCTAAAAATATAAGTGAAAACTGTTAAATAATGATATTTTTATTAGAAAATTATGTTAAAAAAAACTATTTTGAGTTGTTATTTTATTTTTAATTATTATAATATGGGGTGGGTCATAAACAAATGCATTTTTGTAATCGTGCTAGCGGCAATTCCGAACGGGGGAGGAGAGCGGGGTCACTTATGCGTGGTTCCTTGTTTCTTGGAAATTTAGTTACAATGGATCGCTTTACGGTAGAGCAACACGCTATCTGGGTTAAACATTTACAAAAACAATGATTTTGTTCTTTTCTGTCCAACAATTAGAGGGTAGTAATCAATTTAATTAAATCATGGTTTAAAAATTTCGAAGACACCGGCAGGAAAACAAACAGAGCGGCTATGGAGTAAAAGAAATTGGTTAAAGAAATTTTCTCTAACAAACTGATCTCGCGCAGAGGAGATATTCCTTGGCCTCCCGCAGCCCGGATTTAAGCCCAGCTGACTTTTTTGTTTAAGGAATATATTTGTGTGTATTTATATTTTATTTTACAAGTTACTATGTAAATAAACCAGCGACTATTAAAGGAGAACATCCATCAAGAAATGGTCAACATCCACTAGATTTATGTCGAAAAGTTTTCGAAAATCTAAGGGCCTGCTTTGAGGAATGCCAGCTGCGAGATGGCAACCATTTTGACAAAATTATTTTTACGAAATGATTTTCCAGGATATTTTTATTCTTATCAATAATAATTTATTTAAATACAATTTGTATATAATTTTTCATGATTTTTTCAAAAGTGCAGATTTTTATGGCCCACCCTATATTATTTACAACTGTCTACATATATATTTATCTAATCTTCTATCTATCACGTTATTGATATAAAGAAGAGTTGTCTGTGGCGGGCGGGCAAGCGATGATTTGATTTTTATACAAATCTACAATTTTATTTCGTGGTTGATGAAATTTTCCACAGAAGACCTTCAAAACAAGAGAAAGGTCACCGTCTTCATTACATTTCTAAAAACCCCGTGTAAAGCTCGGGCAACGCTGGGGACTTTAGCTAGTAATCAATAAAAACTACTTTTGTTAAGATTTTTTTATGCCCATTACCGGAGATTATTAGGGGGAGTACGGATATTATCGGACGCATAGTGTTATTCATTTGTATTTTGTTGTTATTGCTTCAATATAAATGATTCATGAATTAATCATTAGTGGAAAGGACAGATCTACATGGTACGCTAATAATAAAAATCAATAATCATTACTGTTTCCCAAAATTTCGATTTTAAAATTACGAAATTTTCGTTTATTATCGGAATTCAACGGGTAGTATCGGTTGGTTTAAGATCGTATTTTCTTTTGTTTTTTAATAAAACGGTTACCAATGATAAAATATAAAAGATTTCAAATATATCAAGACAATATGTTTATTTAAAAAAAATACAAGCAAGAGAAATACAAGAAAAAAGGGCAACAAAGTATTTGAAAGAATTGTCTAATATCGGACATCAAAGGTGGTATCGGACACGGAAATGAGCAAAAAACATTCATGTTTTTTTAATTAAAAAGGGATTTAAAAAGAGTGGTAAAACCGTGTTTAACATGTTATGATATGCTGAAAATAAACATTAATTCTGGCACAATTCACATTTGTAAAAATGCTGGTAAGATTCAAGACTTGTACAATTTTCATTGGCATTGAATCCAATCTTTTTTGAAGCTTTCTACATAGATTAAGCAAATTTCATTATATAGTATATATAATTTTGTTATAATCCCCAGTAGTGTTAGTTTATCTGCTTTCTTAAATTAATGGTGCTAACGTTATTTTCTTTGTTGTGTTTGGGCGGGTTCTTTTTTGATTTACTGATTCTAAAATCTTTTTTGGCATATATTGTTTCTTGTTTTATTTTGATTGGGAGACGCAGAACTTGTTTTTCGAATTCATTCTTTACAATTTTTGAACTTTTTAGAAGTGAACCTAATTTCCTCAATATCCTACATATGTACTTTCTTCAATTTCAACAACCTGTCACCAAGTGTACTTTTAGGGACATCACAATATAAGACAGCTTCTCGAATTGTCACAAACGTATTCCACTGCTGATTTCATGTTGCAATCCTTCCATTCACCCCGAGCCCCTGCTCCCACTTTTTTTTGAACCTTGGCATTATCTGGAAACATGGATGAAAAACATTTTAAATCAACAATAGCAAACCCTTTATACATTGTTTTCGTACTACAATATAGTTTCATGATATATAGGTGTATAAAAATACGAAACACTTCATTTTGTGTAGGTATACCTATTAATTTAATAAAAAAATAAGCATTTGTTCGTGTGTCCGATATCATCCGTAACAGCCATGTCCGATATTAACCAAACGACGTGGAGTAAACAAAATAACCGCCTACCTGGTATGGGACACAAATTTTAAAACATAAGATCATCATTTGATTGCCACTGAAATGTAGCGTACCGTCTTATATGTAAAAATGTAATTAAATTAATAACGTACCTTTTATTTGTCTTCGAATAAAGCTGAGGACACAATATGCAGTGGTCAAAGTTCGTTTTTTGGGTACAAAACGTCACAACCGGCTTTGGAGAGTCATGCAAACACCGGGCACCCAGAATTAGTGCGGTAATATTATGAACTAACTTGCATCGCCCTATTTATACGCCAGTAAGAAAAATAACACTTTTACGATACAATACGTTGTCCGATAATATAGGTACCTCCCCTACACACTAAGAATAGACATATTTTTGACTAACTTGTGCATTCCTCATTATTTCTCAATTAGGGGTGTCATTGTCACGTTGGCTATGGACAGTAAGTCTCTTGTATGGTATACGTAAAAATATAACTTGTTTTTTGTATTTATATTGACGGCTTTTCGATTGTAAATATATTTTCACAGGTTTATTTAGTTTAGGAAAAAAACAATTAATAGCGGCATTTGCTTTCTTGGTTGGAATGCCTGACGGGTTCGCGATTTCGTGGGAGCTACCGGTTGTTTTAAATGTCATCTTTATGGTCACGTCAGTAAAGCGTGTTCTCAGGCCTCCATTACATATCGTAATCGTGTCGTAAAACGGTCGAGTTAAAACAGGACTTCGCTTCGCTATACTAAACTTCGTCAATTTTCCTCAACCCCTAGACCAGGAACAAAAAATTCCTTTTTAATATGCCTAAGTTTTTTACGTGTTTTGATATATTTTGTAAAATGAACATGTCAACTCGCATAACGAGGATAACACTGATAACGGTGCAATATTAATGATTGCGTTACGAAATAAATATATTAATTTGACGGCTCGATTTAGGACGCTGGTAATTTATGTCCAAGTTTACAATTTCTGATAATTTTAATGTAAATAATATCGAATCTAACTGGTTTTATCCTGTTGCTAGAGATAGATTTCTGGATTTCAGATAAATACAGTCAAAAAGTAACATCTGAAGGGCATCAGCCTGTAAATTATATATTATTATCTAATACTAATTTTTCGGCGTATTCGATTACAAATAACAAGTCCATATTACGTGTAACTAAGCACCGTATTATAAGAGTCATAACGTTTCAAAAACAACACTGAGAAATAATAAGTTTTCTTAGAAAGAAACCACTTTGTAGTAATAAGCCTTATTGAATTCAACTCGGAAGTTTGGTCTCCCTCTTACAAAATTCACATTAATAACATTGAGCCAAAATAATTTTTTTTTTTTAAGTTTTATAAATTTTAAATTAAATATCCCGCTAGAATACTCGTACGTACATTATCCCTTCCTATTTAAAATTTTTAAAAATCATACATTAGAAGACAAATGTAAATAATTTAACTTTCTTATTTAAAATACTAAACTCCAAATTGGATTCTTCCGAACTCTTTTAACTTATAAACCTACACATATCCAAAAAAAAACCAATACATATCTATGATCATATTAAAAACCTATTCCAACTCCATTCTTAAAACTTTGGATTACTCTTTGTGTACCAATCAGATCACTGTATTTAAAGATATTTTTTTTGTAAAAATATTTGTGTTTTTATGTGGGTATATATCGTAATTTTATTTTTAAGAGGTACTAGCATCATTGATCCCTTCGGCACCGGTGCATAGTCGGGAAACACGCCAAACGCGTGCCCAACATTTGTACACGGTTGACATTTGTCACATGAGAACGGGTCGTTTCTTCGACTCGTTCTTGTGTTCAACAGCCTGGCTGTGGAATGATTTGCCGGCCTCTGTGTTTCCTCCTTCCTACAACATGGGTCTCTTCAAGACCGATGTTCATTCCTTCCTCTCCTCAAAAAGACCCTCCACACAGCATCCCAGATGACATAGGCCCTGAGGGAAATTATTTTCCTCAGGGCCTCCTGTGTGGAGTTAATGTAAAAAAAAAAAAATTTCTTTCTCAAGCTCAATATTATTTCTCGTGTTAAAGTTATACCTTGTATATCACCTCGGAACAGGTTTAGCCTAGTGGGGTGGTATATAAAAAAAATATGTATAATATTGTATTTTGTATACATTATAATACCTTGGTTAATAAATAATATATATATTTTTTAAAGTATATCTATAAAAAAGCCCTCTGGGCGTAAAAAGAATGCAAAAAAATAACAACGCAACGAGCAAAAAATACAATGTTTTGAAAATAACACTGAGAAACTCTAAAATACATTAATTAAAAAAAAGTATTGTGTTAATACTGTATTCATATTTATTTTACTTTTAACAAGAGTAAAACCTCAAATACTTATATTTAATCACTGAAAACAACCATTAATTAATTAAACCTTTTCTGAAGACGACTTTCGGATCGGATGTCGCTTGATGACGTCATTGATGTATCAAGAGGATTGCTTGGTTTTAAATAAATTAAAGGAAATAGAAATATGTATCTACACATCAATAAAGTATTATAAAAAATGGTTGTGTTGTTTTTATGCATATTCTTCTGTTTGAAGAAAAATAATTTTCTCCAAAATTTCAACTTTCTCCTCCTTCTCAAAATCTGATCTCGTGGGCTGTGCTGTGTTGGTTAGGTTAGGTTAGGTTAGGTGAGTACTCGTATCAACCAACAAATACATTTGTTTAAGCTCCATACAGGAGGCGTTAAGGAAAATACTTTCCCTTGAGGCATATGACATCTTTGGGGATGGTGTGTAAAGGATCTGTTTGAGGAAAGGGAAGATTTTTAACTGTAATCTTTGGGGATGCTGTGTGTAGATTTTTAGGGAAAGGAAGTGGAGGAAGTTCTGGGTAGGAAAAACATGCGAGGAGTGGGTAGGAATCTGGAGGTCAAAGTGTCCAGGAGTGACGGACGTATGAATTCAACCCTCCCATGGCGGTGCAAGACGATGGGTCTAGAGAGTTCGGCTGGAGAGGTCGAAAGGCCTCGCGGTCCAACTTAACCAGTCTCTCCCGATCCGACGCGACACACAGTAGGTGGGCCAACGCATCCACCACCAATACCTAAGGGAATACAAGAAGGCGCTGCAAAAAAGCGAAATACCCTTGCACGATGATGTCGTTTCTCACCCGGCATGCCGCTTAAAGTCTCGAAAACCCTTCTGGACGGAAGGAGAAAGACTCCTTCGAACACCTCTCACCCCAGAAGATAGGTGGAAGCTTGAGTGGCAATCAGCCAACGTCAAAAACGCACATCTCGTGCAAGACCCCACTGAGAGACAGCCTGGGTTCTCATTGCCTCGCAAACTCTGGACTGCCATCAATATGATAAGGTGCTCCCATAGCCGTTGTGCTCACATGATGCATAGATGGGGCCTTAAAGAGTCGGCGACGTGTGAATGCGGTGCGGTGCAGACCACCGAACATGTGGTCAACGAATGCCCGCTCCATTCATTCCCCGGCGGGATTGATGAGGTCCACAGGGCAACGCCTGAGGCCCTAGACTGGCTCGCAGACCTAGATGTCCCCCTCTGACCCCCCACCATACGAAAGAAGAAGAAGAAGAACCAAGACCTAGACAAACCTCCCCCGTGAACCCGGGCACTCCTGGTAAGTCACCAAAGCGGTGTTGATTATCCAATAAATGGTTCCCGGGGCGGCAGAACTCTTATCCGCCTCCAAAATTGAAATGTCTCTTTTTTTTACATTATACTTAGTATTGTATCTAGAATAATAATAATAATATTTGGATGATTTATATAGCGCCGTTTTTGTGAAAAATCACCTCAAGGGCGCTGTACAAACTTATAATACATTTCTAAAATCTAAAAAACTACAAGCTAGGCAAACAATTATAAACAACTTATGGCTAAAAATTGCATACATCGGTTCATTGATCACCGATACGAAAATATGTCTACAATATTTTGACCAATGAACGCGATGCTGCCTAAAATTTAATGAAAACAGGACCATACTTACCTGGGAGGTCGCTTGAAATTAACACTGTATATTGTCCATTTAAAGAAATTTAGATAGAGTTCGCACGCAGAGGACATTATTGTGAACACATGTTATTTAATCCTGAAAAATATTTTAATATAAATATGTAATGTATTCTTTGATGAGAGTGTGACAGATTGATGTGTAAGGAATCGAGTAATTTTAATTCAGTAAGAAAAGTGTGATTAAAACATATCATAGACAATACAAGTATGATACTCTCAAATAGGTATATTTAAATTACGGGTATGAGAGCCCAAAAAGGAAGGTTTTTAGTTTGGACCTAAACTCTGTTGGGCTTGTTATGCATCTTAATTCCGGAGGGAGTCTATTCCAAGCCTTAGGCCCAGATACTCCGAAAGCACGATCTCCAAACATAGTATTTGGTTTTCGTTTAGGTTCTATTAGTCTGCCTTTAGCAGATGAAGTTGCTGATCTAAGGGTTAATTGTCTCAGACCGGTATTTTCCGGGACGCATAATTCGGAGATGTAAGGTGATTTAAAGATTTAAAAACCATCCAGCACAATTTGTACTGGATTCTCTCAGGGCACTTGAGCCAGTGAAGGTTACGAAGGTGTTCTGAAATATGCGAATATTTAGAAACCCCAGTTATGAGCCTTGCCGCTGCATTAAACACGGATTGAAGTTTGTCAATTTGATATTTGGGAAGACTAGCGTAGATGCCGTTACAGTAATCGAGCCGCGAGACTACGTAAGAGTTAATTAATTGTTTTGTCGCCTCTGTAGGAAGGTTTCTTCGAACTGACTTGAGTTGTCTTAGGTGAAAAAAACCGGTGCTTACTGTCCTATTTATTTGACTTTTTAACGAAAAGTCTGAATCTAAATTAACGCCAAGAAGTTTGACTGTTGTCTTTGGAATAATATCGTTGCCGGAAATGGAAATAGGTGTATTGTCTATGAAATGTTGGCGTTTGTTTGTGGCCGCCTATGGGAACTCAGTCTTAGATGGATTCAGCTTCAGCTTGTTTGAAGACATCCAACGAGTTATTGCTTCTAGGCATTCAGCTATGCGGATTTTGAGACTGTTGATTTCGTTTGGAGAGCAGTAAAAATAAACTTGCTGATCGTCTGCGTAGCAGTGGGACAGGAGACCAAATGACTCGATTATTTTGGCGACATCATTTGTAAAAAGGATGAAAAGAAGTGGGCCTAAAACGGATCCTTGGGGTACCCCTGAAGAAAGTGTTGCGAAGTTAGAGAGCTTATTTCCAACCTTAACGGCTTGTAAGCGATTGGATAGATATGACACCAGCCAATTTTTAATATCAGAACTCAAACCAAATGTTTCATCTAATCTCTTAATGAGAAAGTCATGATTAATCGTGTCAAACGCTGCACTCATGTCTAAGAGTGAGATAAGTGCTAACTTACCTGACTCTATGGCCAAAGTTATATCTGACAGCATACGAAGGATTCCGGTTTCTGTTGAGTGAAACCTTCTATATGCGGATTGACGATTAGTGATTAATTTATTTGAATTCAAATGACTGGTTATTTGTGCAGCAGCAATTTTCTCCAGGATTTTTGATAGGAAAGGTAAATTTGAAACAGGTCGATAATTACCTAAGTTATCGGGGTCAAGTTGTGATTTTTTTAGTATCGGCGTAACTACAGCAGACTTTAGAGGTTCAGGGAAGTCACCTGTGCTCAGAGATTTATTAAAAAAAATGAACTACGAACGGGGCTAAGAGAAATGAATATTCTGCTGAATAAATTTAATCATCAATGAAAAACCTATAATTTTCTAATTTACATTTGAATACAACAGTACCCATAATCGCTGAGAGATAGAGTGCAATCATAATATTTTTACTACCACATAAATCATATAAAAATCAGTAAAATGGGAGGAAAAATATATAAATATTTTTACTACCACATAAATCAATTAAAAATTATCTTTTTATGAAAGAGATTTTACACGTGATACAACCTCTACCGGAAAAAATTAAATCAATTTTAACTTCAAAACCAAAATATTTCTGGTGCAAAAATTGGAAACAGAAAAGAAATTATTTGTAGAATGCGCAAAGTATGCGCAAAGCTTCGACTTCCGACCGCACCAACTGCAATTTAATTTTAATAGATATATTATCTTCATTATTTTCATTCATTTTTTTTTATTTAAGCGACTATGTACATTAATTCTGTAAGTATACAAAATGTAATGGTTATGTTAGGTAAAGATATTGAATTTCTTAGTCCTCCTCACTAGGGGTTCCTGTGCCAAGGCGGACTAAAATTGTTTAATTATAGTTTATTTGTCTTCTACGTCGTTTTTAGTGTCATCATTAGAGTGTTTTCGTTGACCTCTTTCAGCCATGTTTTTATTCTTGATTTGTACTCATTAAATTGTTTTATTAGTTTTATGTCTTGGGGAAGAATATTATGGATTTTAGTTGCAAAATAAGTGTAGTTGGAATGTTTTTTATGTCATTTTCATTCGATCTAGTGTGATGGATACGCGGTCTAGTAGAGGATTCAGTATTTTTGAATAGCTTCAATAATATATTTTGGGCATATATTCGTTGTACACTTGGTACGTCAAAGCCATTGAAAATTTCAATCGAAGGTGTTCTAATAGGTACTTTCAGTATGGTCTTTATAATTACTTTTTGAATTGTATTCAGGTTGTGTATGTATTTATGTGTAGTATATCCCCATCCTATAATTTAATATTCAATTCGAGTGTCCTGCTTGACATGACTTATCGCATGACAGATCAAGTTCAGTACATTTCGGATAGCGCCGTGTACGAAGACTGGCATTAAAAAGTGGTATATCAGCAGGGTACTTGTGGTTTCGTCACAATTACGTAGATTGTAAGTATCTCCATGAACAGAGGGCCTAAACTGCCAATAGTGGATTGGAGGATATGCAGTATTAAACCCGCGAAGCCCGCGGTGGTAACCCGACGAATGTCCAATCGAAGAGATCATAGGGAAAGAATAGTCCCTCTGCTAGAATATTATGACTTATTTATTTATTTATTTTATTGGCAAAGGCTCTAAAAGGATATTTTTTCAGCAACTTTACTAACCAGTGACGAATTTAGCTGTCTTCCTTTGTAACTCTTGTATATTCTTCAATTACCTGTATCAAGTGTGTCTAGTCCATTTAAAAATCTATCTATTGTTTCATTGATTTCCGTGTTCTTATGTAAAAATAATTTTCCTTTAGATGTATAGTGTTGTCCTTCCCGAAATGAGTTTTATAAACTCATTGGGAGTAATGTATTATAAATTTTATGTAATAATTTTGTAATATATTATCTCTAATAAATAAATAAATAAAAATAAAATTTTAAAAGCACATTTACAGTCAACATAACTAATAATTAGCATACATTATATTTTGTTAAGTAATAATAACAATTTTAAATTGTTGAACATTCTTCATTGGAATGCTGTAGTTGACAAGTATGATAAATTACTTGTCAAATATTCTTTGTCTAAAAATATTATTTTCATATTAATCTTTTTTATTTACATTTTATGTTTAAAAACAGACATAATAAAATAATTGTGTTTTTATAGTCGGTAGTAAAAAAAAGTATTTAAATTTTCCGTAGTTGTCAAAGGACTCGTTAATCAAATTGTCATAAAAAGCCAATCGCCACCACCGTCAGCAACAGTCGAATTGAGTTTTTGTGATCGGACTTTCTTACATCTTGGCGAACTTCATCAGCCACTCAAAGATCCAAGGATTCTCTATTGTCAGAACGTTTTTACAAGCAGTGGTGAGTTTTTTTTCTGTGTTCTGACTTTAATTATGACTTATTTTTCTGCAATTTTAGTTTTGTTTTATTTTTATTCTAATCATATTTCCAAGCAGATATAATAAGTTGAATTGATTGTTAAATAACAAAAAATTATTTGCGCACGCCACGCCAAGTTTTAAATCCGCGAACTCCGGATTCGTAGACAAGAGCCTTTGAACATGGAACACCCAGGCGTTTAAAGTTGAGCAGAGCATTTTTAAAATTGAGTTTTAAAATACTGAAAACCATAAAGTTTTCAAATTTTTTCTTTGACTAAGTTCTTATAATAATTGGATAATTTATATTATGGCTCCGTTTTTGTGAACAATCATCTCAAGAACACTACAAATATTACTTACTAGGCATTTTCCTTTTATATACAAACAGAAACATACACCTCTGGCAGGTAATTCCCGATTAATACGTAGTTAGAAAGTTTTGTGAAGTTGGGAAGATATGTTTTTTTAGCGCACAGTGGACACAATATTAAACCCTTCACACTGAACACATGATGCTGCAGTTGCTATTTTATTCTTCCTTATTACTTATTATTGATATTACATTTAATAAATGTCTTAATTTTGGCTTTGCGCTTTTACAGCTTAAAAATGAAGTTCATCTTTTTGTTGTTTGTTGCGTTTGCGGCCGCACAGTGCGCCTCCATCGATGACACAAAAGAGGCGCAAGATGCGTGGAATGCGTTCCAGGTATGCACATCATCGGAAGTTATTAATAGCCTTGCGTCTGTACGATTCAAATTTAATAATCCTACGAATACAATTCTGACACCGAGCCTTACGTAAAACCGTTTTCGAACGTGGACTTAAATTAAATTAAAGCAGTGCCAAAAGATGGCACCACTTACGTTACCAGCTAGCGTGAGTAAGTACTATTGGATTCGTAGGTTCTTTCGTCGACCTCTCCGAGTATGGAGTGGTGGATGGTTTGATATGACTATTATTGTAACAATAATAGTCATATCCAATAACCATGTTGTGAATAACAATACCACGTTGTGATTTCCACCACGCCACGCGTCTATATATTACATATGACGCGGTTGTCGCGTCGCGGTTGCTTTGTCCCGGTGAGTCGGTGACTAGCTATTACTGGATCCGAGGAACCGTCTATTTTTGGAATCAGTTACTATCGGATTTATAAAATGGTCACCAACACTCAAACTGGGCGAAGCCGAGCCAAAAGTCGCGTTGCGGGCTTCCTGCGGACAAACGTATAATACGAATATGAGAGTACTTCAGATTATGAGGAGAGACTTTTCTTTCTCGCAATTTGAAGAAGAACCATTCTAATAACAATTGAAATGCTGTGAATGAAATTCTACTAGCAGTAAAATCCCAACAGACAATGAAAAGATTGTTTCGTTTAATGCAGGTCCAGTACGCCAAGAAGTATAACAGCGATACTGAGGAGAAGTTCAGGATGAAGATCTTTATGGAGAACAAGCTCAAGATCGACATGCACAACCAGAAATATGAGAAAGGTTTGGTTTCCTACAGTCAGGGCATCAACAAGTTCTCAGACATGCTCCACAGTGAGATCATCGCCACTCACACCGGCTTCAAGAATACCAGGTAACTATTTTCATAAAAATACTGAAAATACTCTGCGTGGAGTTAAAGTAAAAAAAAAACACGTCGTAAGTTCAATTCTTCTGCTAGCTGAACCCTCCACGAGATAAGCATCAAGCACAACAAGAACACTACCCAACCATCATAATGAATAATGACCGATTAGAACTACACACCGGTATATACGGTATATATCTGAAGTTTTGATGGTTGACCACTAAATTGCAGCTAATTGTTCCGAGACGTTTTCGAGGAGATTGTCCCCATCTCCCGATATACTGTAGTGTACATAAGAGATTTTTATGAAAACATGCATTTGATTTAAATCAGTGTTTTCCTAACTTAAATCCATAACCAATATTTACATCTCGTCCTGACACGGTTAAATTAAATTAATTCACTCACCAGGTTTTCTGCTCGTCGCGTCGTTTCAGTTTGTAAGTTGGTAGAGAGATTTCTGTTTCCGCCGTGCCATTGTTTATATTGCAAACGTGGAGGACCAACTGTAATAAATTCAAATAACCCCAATGGATTATATGTATTTAGGCGGATTGTGTAGTCAGTAGTGATTCGCGCGGAGGAGTTGCGAATTTCGATCTAAGTCTCACAGGGCTCTCGGTAGTCAATACCAGTCATAACAAAACTTCCACCTTATTTTTTTATGTGCGATATTTTCGAAACATTTTCAATAATCCAGGAAGTAGATAGGTACATGAACTTATGTTAATAATAATTGTTTCGCCTTTTACACAAATAACGTATGAATCAAGTTTTGTAACACCATTAATTCTTCGCCAACACCTATTGATGATGAACTTATAAACCTACTGTGTAACTATTAAGGTAAAAAGAGAGAGAGCAAAATTATTGTGTCTATTGCCTGAGTGCACACGAGAGCTATACAGGTCACCTCCTTGTCAATGATAATATAAATGATGATTGATAATTTCTTTGTCCAGCCCCGACAACTTGAAGGGAGCAACCTATATCTCACCGGCCAATCTGAAGGTTCCCAACAGCGTTAACTGGACGGATAAAGGTGCCGTGACGAGAGTTAAAAATCAGAGAGGTTGCGGATCATGCTGGGCATTCAGTGCAGTGAGTAATATATATATATATATATATATATATATATATATATATATAAAATCAATTGCTGTTCGTTTGTCTCGCTAAAACTCGAGAACGGCTAAGTCGATTTAGCTGATTTTGGTTTTGAAATTTTGTCATAGTCCAGGGAAGGTTTAAACGCTGAGAAAATATGGAAAAACAACAATTTCATTTTCCCATATAAACTGTTCTACCTACCTTCCTGTCAAAATGTATGTACGCGCATAACTTCTGAATGACTTCACCTATTTCATTCAAACTTTGGGGATTTTATAAGTGCATGCCCGCGATGGTTTCTATGTTTATTTTTTTTTTATTTTTTATTTATCTATAATAAAATATGTTTACAATGGTTTTATTTGTATGCCTGTCTCACTAGGGTATACCTGTGTCGAGACAGGCGTACAGGTATATAAATGAATATAGTAATTACAAGGATATTTCAGGTAAAGTACATATTATGAATAGAATTAAAACAGAAGGGTGATTGGAAGGGTAATAAATCTTTTAAAGAGAGTTATTTTATAAATGTTGGAGATGGAGTAATGAAATCAATTCTGCCTAGTCTATTTATAGGTTAAATTTGACAGGATTCCATTATTTTCATTTGTTTTATATTGGTTAGGTTGTATGTGAATAGTTATTTATGTCTATGTGTGATTTATTTTACAGATATTTGTGATAGTGTGGCGTCCAATACTTATAATCCATTTTTTAATATCTTGTTTGAATTTTGTAAAGGAGTCACTTTGTCTGATCGTAGTTGGTAGTGTATTGTATAGTTTGCAAGCTATGTATTTAGAGTGTCTTTGCCCGAAGGTGGTTTTGAAAAAAGGAGTTTGGAGAAGTTCGTTGTTTTTGGCTCGGGTATTGTGTATTGTTTGTGTAGCTTTGTATGGTGTTTTGTTGTTTTTGTGTAAATTAAGTAATATGGATCTTGAGTAGAGCTGTTTTATGTCCATAACGTTGAAGGAATTGAAGATAGTATCAGTGCTGGTAGTAAGCGGCATTTTAAGAATTATTTTTATGATTAGTTTTTGTGCTTTCATGATGGGATCAAGGGCATTGGAATATGCATTACCCCAGGCTAGAATTCCGTATTCGATGTGAGATTGGCACAATGAGTAATATACTGTTTTTAAAAGTTTTAGGTGAAGGAAATTGCGTGTTTGTTTGAAAAAGTATATAGATTTTCGGATTTTGTTTGTAGTATTATGTATATGTTGCTTCCAATTCAGGTGTGTATCGAAGGTTACTCCTAAATATTTGATAATGTTTACTTGCTCTAGGCATGGGCAGTCACAGTTTCGGTTTAGAGATGAATTTTTACATTTGTGTATTTTTAATGGCGGGGCTGGGTTTGACTTTGGGATATTGGTGAGACTAGACAGTAAGTATTTGGTTTTCTGTACATTTAGAGTTAATATGTTCGAGTCAAGCCAATATTTTACCTGTTGAATTCCTTCCTCCGCTTTGGAATATGCGGTAAGCCAATCTTTTGCTTGGAAGAGTAGGACAGTGTCATCGGCGAAACTGACAATAGTGGCATCGATATCTAGGTTGCATAACTCGTTAATATATATTAGGAAGAGCGTTGGACCTATAACACTGCCTTGAGGGACCCCGTAACTAATGGGCAAATTCTGGCTCTTTGTGGTATTGAGTTTAACGCATTGGGATCTGTCAGATAAGAAGCTGGAGAGGAGGCCTAATTCTTTGTTCCTAATACCTATATTAAACATTTTGCGTTTTAGTTTGCTGTGTGAGATTGTATCAAATGCTTTACATAGGTCGAGAAATACCGATAGACATTTCAAGCCCTTATCCAGGTGGCCAGAAATATGGTCAGTGACCGTGGCTATAGCATCATTGGTGCTTTTATGTTTTCTGAATCCAAGTTGCCGCGGCGATATTAAGTTATTGGTTTCCAGATATTCCATGAGACTATTATATATACTGGTAAGCTCTGGAATTATTAAATTTGTATAAAAAATTGCAATAGGTGGCATGCGAGCTGTTTGAAAACTGGATGTAGCGGGACTTAATGAATAAAATACGGGAGGGGAACTTGGAAGAGAGGAGGCGAACTCGGGAGGGAGGTTCGCGGGACGGGGAAAGCGGGCGAGGGGAGTGGGGAGGGAAAGGGGAGTGGGAAGAGAGGGGAAGGGGACGCGGGAGAAGAAGGGGAGGCGGAAGGGGAACGGGAACAATGGGAAAGAACACGCAGGGAGAAACAATGTCTTCATTAAGTGGCATAGCAACGCATACCGGGAACTCTCTATGATAATATAAATGGAGCTAGCGATTGATTTGATTTGTATGCAATTTAGCAGATGGCGGTGTAAGTTAAAAGGTTGGGTAACCATCCAATAGAAGGGCGGCGTTGTATTTCGTTAGCCACAGCAACGCGTGGACGGGTAGTCCAGGGAAGGTTAAACGGTGGAGGGGGTTGGAGGAAGGTGGAGTGGGGAGGGGTAGGGTTGGGGGGAGGGATGGGGGAGGAGGAGGGCGGGGAACTTGGGATGGGGGGGGGAGGGGAACTCGGGAGGGCGGTTCGCGGGACGGGGGAAGGGGGGGGGGGAGTAGAGTGAGAAGAGGGAACGTGGAGGAGGAAGAGTGGGAACGCAAGAGGGGAAGGGGACGCGGGGAGGAAGGTGAACGGGACGAATGGGAAAGAGAATGAGAAACATAATAAATAATGTTCTATATAATCATTGGGGCTACAGCCCTTGGAGATGTCTTTATTCCTGCTGTTTGCTCCCGTTCCTTATGTCCAATACTGTGGTGTCTGCCTCCACCTCCACTTCTCGACACTTCTAGCAGGTTTATTTAATAAATTTAGCCTCTTTTGTGACCATTTTTCTTCCATTCTTGCTTGTAATCGTTTAAAAATAATTTAATACTATGAATAAAGCAGCACCGCCGTAATTAAATCAACTGCACAAAACCTTGATATAATCTGATACTGTTATCTGATTATTATGATTATTTCCTCTTCAGCTTTACTTTGTTAATTTTAAATATGTGAATAAATTTAAAAATACCGAAAATGCAAACTAGTTTGATTTAGTGAATGGAGAATAAATATTGCGTATGTAAATAGGTGTCTACCATAATTTAAAACATTTCAGTAATTTTTATTTGACAGACTGGATCACTGGAAGGTCAGGTTTTCATCAAGAATGGAAAACTCGTGGAACTTTCGGAGCAGTTCCTGGTCGACTGTTCCAAAAGTAACGATGGCTGCCACGGAGGATGGATGGATTTGGCCTATGACGACATCAAGAAGATAGGAGGAATCGATACGGAGGATTCCTACCCCTATGAGGGTAGGGAAGGACAGTGCAGGTAATTATGTCGATATCGTTCATTTATCCAAACTGCATATTATCGAAGAATACAGTCCAAAAACTAATTCCACCTATAGATAAATATTAGTATCCGACAGAAACAAGACTTTCCACCGAAACCGAAACCGAATCTTCGGTGCCTATCTCAGTTTCGGCCGAAACCGAAACTTTTTTAGACTTGTTAAAAATTGATTGTTTACTGTTATTTGGCTTATTTTTTACACTCATTCAGACAGTTAAATTAAATAAATAAAAAAAAAAACAATACTTGAAGTATATGAAAAAATAATATTTTTTTAATATTACTTCTATAAAACAAACAAAATTTACAAAAAAATAACAAACATGTTAACTTCTTCTTGGAACAAAAATTAGTCAATAATGAACACTTACATTATAAAGAAAGGACCTCAATAATTTAGTATTTTAATTTTTATTGCGTTTACAATCACAAAATTCTTTTTATACGTGTTAAACGAAATAAAAAAAAAAAAACAATAATTGAAGTACTTATGTATGTAAATTTCTTTTTGATTTTTTTTTAAATATTGTTGCCATAAAACAAATCAAAATTAACAAAAATCTTAACTACTTCTTGGAACAAACATTTATCAATAATCAACACTTAAAGGAAGGACGTCATTAATTGAGTATTTTGCCGATGATTGCATACAAGCCACAAATTCACCCTAAGTCAGCCGAACGAGAAGTTCCAAGAATTAGTTAAGATGTTTTGTTATTTTTTATAAATTTAGTTTATTTTATAGAAGTAATATAAAAAAAAAATTCACATACTTCAATTATTATTATTTATTTTTTATTTATTAACACGTGTTAACTGTATGAATAAGTGTAAAAAATATGGCAATTAACAGTAAACAATCGATTTTTAACAAGTCTAAAAAGTTTCGGTTTCGGAAACTGATGCCGAAACTAGATTTTTTTGCCGAAACTTGCCGAAACCGAACTTTCGGTCGGTAACTAATAAATCCCATAATCTTTCTCTATTCTTTTTTAATAACTGAAAAAGACAATCACCTGACCAAAAAATATAAATCAAGAACATGAGATTTACACATGGATAGCCAACAAAGGCATTATCTACTGCGGATATTTTAAAACATAGCATCTAATACACTCTACGCTTACATTTTTCTCTTTCTTTCTCACTTTTTTATATTTCCTTATCTTTTCTTTTTCTCTTATTTCTAATTTTTCTTTAATTTTTTTTTTTAGTTCTTTCATTTCCATTTATTTCCTTAAAATGTCTTAATTAATAATTTCTACTCATTTCATTTAAGACTTTTAAGATATTAAAAATAGATAAAATTTCTGTTCTCTGAACAGGCTCAATCTAGTGAGGTGGTTCATAAAAAAGTAAACGTTTGAATCAATCTATGCATACTTGCTAAAATATTATTTCTAATGCGAACTATTATCTTTTTTAACATTTTACTGCAAAATACCACAAGTAGAAAGCGTCAATGCTGGATTACGTATGTAGTTATCAACTATGTAGTTCACTGTTTGTTCAGGCACAACCCCAAGAACTCAGGAGCCAACGTCACCGGCCACACATTCATTCAACAGTACAGCGAGGAAAAGCTGACGGAGGCCATAGCCAACATAGGGCCCATCGCGGTGGCCATCCAAGTCTTGCCTTCCTTTGGCGTCTACGAATCCGGGGTCTACTACGATCCAGATTGCATAGAAAAGCCAGATAAAGATGAACTCGTCCATGCAGTGAGTATACAGGGTGGAGTGTTGATATTTGAACCATCGTGAAAATACTCATTGATAAATAAAATTACGTGAAATCTTTCAGAAGTGTAGCACTTTCCAACGCAAGCATATCTAAATGGTTAGCTTTTCTGTGATTGATTTCCATGAAATTTGGGAGGCAGGAACGGATACCGCAGTCCCGGGAATTATTTATTGGATAAGATTGGAAGTTACTCTCAGTATCGCGCTGGTGTTAGACCACCATTCAGAATTGAAACGTTGTTCGAAATGGCTTAAGCCGTTTTTGGTGGCCAAAACTGAAACTGCTTTCCGAACTTCCTATCCCCCCATCTCCTTTCCCTGACCCTTAAATTTCCACCTAACCCTCATACCTTTTCCTTTCCCGAACTTCCTCTCCTTCCTTTTCTTAATACTTTCAAACGTAACGAAGCACTTGCGTGTCTGGGATATATGCCCGTACCCACACCCGCCTATCAAATTCTGATAATGATGTCTTTCAGGAAAAATTGAAAAATAAGTCACCTTTAAAGGTACATTTTTACAATTAAGTTAATAGGATTGAAATGGGCAGTAAGAAGAGACCGAACATTTTGTCAAAATGTAACAGTATTTGTTGGTAGATACATAGGTGCCGGTCAAAGTATTAATATTTTTGTAAGAATATCAAAAATAAGAAAAGTAACATGGTTACCGCGGTTTCGCGTCAGTTGATCCGCCGACAATCGCCTCCCTCAGCGGAGATACGATATTCAATCAGTTTACAGAAAATACGGTATAGCTAATTACACAAAATATAGTTAAGTGACCCAAAGGGATGTGCAGAGAGAATGTACCGCCGAATAACAAAGGTATACAACATATTTTTATCCAATTGCATCAAGGAAAAATCTGCTTCTCTATACACTGTAGATACCAGCGCATAAGTAGGTACAAAAAAATCGACACTGCAGATAAATTTGTTTGATATTCATACCAACTTTTTGGGTATTTTTGAAGTCGAACTGAATATCTTTTAGAAAAATGAAACAATACAACTTTGTATAAACCACTTATATAATGTGCAAATCCGACCGGTTTCGGAACAAACGTTCCTTCGTCAGGGAAAGCTTATACATTATTATTGATTTGCACATTATATAAGTGGTTTATACAAAGTTGTATTGTTTCATTTTTCTATAATGGATAACCACAAAGTAATAGCTACATTCAAAAATATGAATATCTTTTACATTTAAAATTGGTAAATAATGCAAAAAAAATTGTAATTTTATAAAAAAACATCGTTTTGCGGGGCCAATTGTTGGCGGATCAACTGTTGATCAAGTCACCGTTTACAGTGCCGAGTTGTACTTGGGCGATTCAGCTATAGACGATTCTCGACAGTAATTTTTAAATCGCAGTATTTGTTACTTTTTTGATATCAGTGCAAAGGAGAAGGTCAATATTTAATAATAATAAAAAAATTGGATTTTACTTCGTATTGAAATTTTTGGCGCGCTTGGAAACATTATCATTCGAAAAATCGGTATATAAACTGCGAAATCACACCGTGCAACACTGGCGCGAAACAGCTGTTACTTTGAAGTTATATTTTACTGCTAAACGTGTAGTGACATTATTAATTTATTCGCCGAATTTTATGTGCCGAAAGATGTTTTTTTTTTTTTTTACATGAGCTCCACACAGGAGGCCTTGAGGAAAATAAGGAGAGGAGAGTTCTGGGAAGGAAAAGGGTTTAAGGGGTGGGTAGGAATCTGGGGTTCAGTATGTCCTGGTCTTCCGCTTCCAAGACCTAGACAAATCTCACCCCATGCTAAATCACCAAACGTAGCGAACTACTTGGGGTGACCTATGGCAGAGGTGTTGGTTATCCAATAAAGGTTCCCGGGGCGGCGGTACCCATCCCCGCCTCCCAAATTGCAAGTAATTGTTGTTATTTTTTAAGCATCATTGACTACAAGAAGTCGCTATTAGGTTGTTGCACCCGCGATACAAAAGATATAAAAGTTTGTGTGTTTTCACAGAAATAAAGTGCTAACGTTTTGAAACTTTGTAAAAGTAAGAAGAAATTACAGGCAAACTTGAATAAAAGTTTTTAAGAGTATAATATTAGCTGAATTGAAATAAACGTTGACTCAAATTGGTTGCACCCGCGATTGTGTTGTTAGAATCGCGGGTGCAACTCTTTGACAACTACCCTAATTGTGAGATTTATCATATATTTTATTGTTTTTTATGCCTTCAATAATAATATATGCTGTGTATTACTAGTGATTTATATTTAATAGGTGTGTTTATATAATATTCAGCTTTTTTAATAGAACTCCTATGATTTGGCACACAGTCTCTCTGAAACATCTTCTTTATATTAAAAAAAGCAGCAAAAAAAGATGGTCACGTTGGATGATAAATAGGAAGGGCAGAAAAATAAATCAGGCATTCAATCAAAACATTTCTTTCAATCTGAAGACGGCGATAGCATTTCCGTGGCGCGAACCCCACTGTTTCGTCTCAAATGCACTTGGTTTTGAAATCTCCGAAAACCACCACTGAAACAGAAAGTGATTGGGATGATAACAATTTGGAACTTCTTACAAATTACAAAATATAAAAAGGAAATCTACAAAATAAGAAAAAAAAATGTTTATGAAAATGATTGATGGATGTTATGTGTTCATAGAATTTTCGGCGAATTTTGACGTAAGCATTGTTGGATTTCTTATTTCGTTCATCTATCAGGGTTTATTGATATTTATGTACACTTAAACTAGACGAGTTGCACCCGCGATAATTTGATGTTGTACCCGCGATTGTTTGAAAAGCTAATAATTCATTGCTTGTTTTTGTTTTCTATATATTTATTTATTTTTTAGTTTAACGCCTTAGGAAATATCAAGGCATAACATAATAAATGTATCACAATTAACAGACTTTGTGTTTTTGTCTTATGATCTGAAAAGGGTGGGGCCAAATTGGTTGCACCCGCGATCGCACTTTGAACCTCCCTCCTGACTATTTAAATATTTCAATAAAATTCTTATTAACTAATAAAAAATAAACGTGTTAAAATGTAGCTCTTCCAATAATAATTCCATTAAAAATGTTTTTTGTTTTATTATTAAGAAGCTCTAAATGTTGCAACCGCGATAATGGAATCACCCAATTATGCAATTATTGTAACTTTACAGGTGCTTGCTGTAGGCTACGGAACAGACAACGCAACTGGCAAGGATTACTACATCGTGAAGAACTCCTGGGGAGAGGATTGGGGCGATCATGGTTACATCAAAATGTCCAGAAACACGGTCCACAACTGCGGAATCACAGCCTACGCTCTGTTTCCTCTTGTTTAACAACAATAACGTGTGCAACAATTATTCAATATTTTCAATATTTCTCACATATTCACTCCACCCAGTCGAAGATATTAATCCGCAAAAGGCTTCAATTCCAAGGCGACGTATTGTCCTCCATACTATTCTCCGTCCAAAATAAGATCAACCCGTGACCGCGCATGTCTCCACCCCTCCCCCCGTCTGCTGCTTGAATGCGCGTTAACCCATTAGATTCCCGTGTTTAAATAAATTAACTAAATTATTTAATTATTATTTTCCACCCACCTGCAATCAAAAGTTTTAACAATTTATTCATTTAAATAATTATTGTAATGGTTCTCCAATAAATGCACTGCATTTTATCAATTTTTCAAAATATGCTCAATGAAATCACCGATTTTTGTATGATGTTTGCGAAATATCATGTTCTCCAGATATTTTTTTTACAAATAATAATTAATCAATAATAATAATTGTGAGTTGAGGTTTGTGTACGGCCTATAAAAAAATAAAACTGATTAACACCAACACTCAGTACTTTTATAGTACAGTACGTAACACCATTGTTTTATAAATATGCATTGTTCATATTGTTGCAATTCGAATATAAGGACATAATTATTAATGTCATACTTTCCTATTTTGTTATTTGCAATTAGTGACAGTGATATCTAATGAATTAAGACTTGGCTGAAACATTGATGTTTGAATAATCGACCACCATCTCACGGGCATGTGCCGTAAAATGTAAGCATTGTCATAAAATCCGCAAAGTGTGTTACCATAAAAAGCAATGAATAAAGAAAAATTAGTAATAATAAATATCCATTTTATCACAGGGTATGAAAGGGTTAAAATTTCAAGACACGTGCATACAGCTCGACAGCCGACGAACGACTGATCTATGGGCGGAGTAACACAGCGGTGGTGAAGGGACCGAAGAAGGGGGCGGGGTATGCGCAATACGAACCAAATTTCGTACTCTCCCAAGTTGATCTAAAGGTGGACGGAGAATATACAATATACGCCATACAATATAAGCATGTTACTATTCCACATCAAGAATTGAGTTCGCGAATTTAGTTTTTTTTTTTATTTTCGAAAACTTTCCATCTGTTACCATTTCAGATCTTTTTATTTAAAAGCATTGTCAGTCATGGTATTAGTAATTTGCTAAATTATTTGTTTTATTATAGGTAAATATATGATGTTATACTATGTGTATTACTTACCACCTTTCATACATGACATGTTATCTTGTTAAACTTACATACAACTAATAAAAATTAAATTCCATATAAAAGCTTAATGATGCTTTAATAACATAAGAACTTTAATCATGTGTAACCAAAAATAATTTAGAATATCCCCCCTTTCTGTACGAACCTCTCAGTTCCCCTCAAAAACTTAAATCCAGCCCTATTCTTTAACCCGATGACCACTTTATATGCTTTATTTGAGCCTTGAAAGTCTCCATTCAAAGCTAAGGAAAAACTGTAACACTGATTTGAATTTCTGGACACGTTTGCACGGTGGGTAAGGATATTGCGAATTCCTTGGTAAAACGAGGAGTATTTAATAACTTTATTGTTACCCTCGTAAACCATATTCTCCCATCTAACATTATTTCTATCCTCAGAGATAGATTCCGAAATTCTTAGGCAAAATATTGACATGTTGGCAGTCAATCCAATGGAGGCTACAATTCCTAGATACCGAGGACTTTCCCATCAAAATTGTGCTTTCAACAATACCCCCATTTTTTTCCGAAAAACAAACTTGCTGACTTGTTCGATGAGAATTGGACATTGGTTCGTCAATCTCACACATTTTTAAATTCACGTGCTCTACACCCTGGATTTCGAAGTTTCCTGAGTTATCATAATGAACATTTTAAATATTTAAATATATTGATAATGATCTCCCATCAAGTTTATTCAATGATGAAACTCATGCTATCGATCTTGATATAAGAGTAGCTAACCTTTTAGCAGAATTCTTCTCCTCCGTCTATTCCGATACATATCCCATATTGACCATCCCTCCACTTAACTTACTTAACTATGCTAGTACTATTGAACTTAATAATTTCAGAATCACACTTATAGAGGTCTTCCATTCCCTATAGCATCGCCCTAACAAAACAAGCACTGTTAACTGTTGATGGATTCAGATTCCTCTGAATAGGTTGATCTCAGTTCAGGGTGATTGCAATAAAAATACGTAGGTAGTCTATTGTGGTTCATTGCAAGATTAGTTACAATGGTGTTTCGTAGGAAGTCTGATGTCAAGAGAACAATGGACAGCCACACACCCACATCACACCCTTTTATATGTTCCTCATGCTGTCTCACTCATACACGCATGTCTCTTTCATACAGCAAGACATATGTTCACCACAATAACTTAAATATTACTGAAATAATGTAAATTTATTACATCTAAGCCAATTTGTTTGTCGTAAAACTAATCACTACCTTCTGCCACTTTCCCGGACTCCTGTAAAGCTTCTTATATCTAACACATTTTTATATAAGGTAATAAGTCAAACGTTATCTCATATTTTAAAATCTTTGAATCTATGATCACGAAGAAAACCACGCCTATTTAAAAAAAAAAATGACGATGATTCAAATCATTGATGCATGGATTTAGATCTGATAAATCTACCACCACAAACTTAGTCTCTTTTACCAATACCACCGTCAACGGCCTAGAAGATAAATCACAACCAAAAGTTCTACGATTATATGCTTTATCCTAGTTTCAAATACTTACGACTCCGGATCCAATATAACAATGCATGCAGAATTATATTTGAATTCAGAAGATATAGCAGTTCATCGACAATATTTACGGAGTTAGGTTTGCACGGATTCGCCGGTCTGATGAGACACCGGGTCACTGGAGCCAGGATGCGGCTAATGGCCTCCGACAACACATTGGTGATCGCAGCCTTCCAGCACCAAGCGCCACTTGGTGCTGGAAGGCTGAGCGATGGGCCCGAGCGCACTCGAGAGTCAAGACCACGCCCTGCATAATAATGGATTATTTATTTTTGTTATTATTAATTATTTTTTCTATTAATGTTCTTGTTTCTTTAGAGTATAACTATATGGGACGCGTGGGATTGCACGATCCTCCCCACATCCTGGAATAAAGTAATAATTAAAAATAAAATAATAATATTCATAAAAATAGATATGATTTTAGATTTTCACGGCCAAACATATTTTTGTTATTAGTTTTTGGGGTATTATGCCGTGTTACGCTACCTCCTTCTTCCTCCTTCTTTAGCCAACGTTTCGGACAGCGTTGCAGTGTCCATCATCAGGGCAGATGTGTAATAGTTAGGGGTGACGTCTATACTTATCTACTTAGGAGCGATACCGTGTCGCCAGCTCCACTCCTCTACGAGCTGGCGCTACAATATACTTCAACATGTTTTTTTACGTTTAGCCTTGATGTAACCGTCAATTACCGGATACCAAGAACTATTGAGCTTAGCTCCGTCGTCTCTATTAATATTTATAGGATTTTTGTGAATTTCAATTGCCTCCGTAATCAGGCGTGCCCTATGATTTTGGGTCTTCCCAGGACCTCGGGGACAAATCCAAAGTAATGGCCGGTTTCGATTAAGTGCTCGGCGATTGCCGATTTGTCAGGGTGGCCAAGTTTACTGGCACGAAAGTGTTCTGATATCCTTTTGGAGATCGTCCGCTCTGTTTGGCCTACATAAACCTTGTCACATCCAGAACAGCTGAGTTTGTAGACTCCATCTGTTTCCAGAGGAAACTTGGTCTTTGCAGGCCTCAAAAAGTCTCGTATTTTTGTCGTGGTTCCGAAGACAGTCTTGATGCTTTCTTTTTTGAATAGCCTGGCAATTCTGTCTGTCACACTGTGATCGTAATACCCCAAAAACTAATAACAAAAATTCATACTTATTATATTTACGCACCAGATTTAAATGTCCGGGTTTAATTTTCCCCACAGGAAAAACTAAACCCTTTCACACACTTCCCAAATGATCATCTGGTCAATCCACGTTATGCAATTGCACTATATGTATTATAATTACAAAACAATACAAGAACAACATGTCAACCTACCAGAGACCAGATGGGAAAATAATTCACCGACTCCAGATATTTTCATATCAGAGGGTTCGGCTCTGTGGAATTCCTAATTGAACCTATAAATCCTACTGATCCCTCAATATAAATATTTAAAAAATCTTTTGTAATCCTACATGTATTTAAAATTACCGATTTTTGCATTTTTATATATAAATACTTTGACAAATCTAATACGCCTAAATTTTGAATCAGAGACCTAGGTATAATGCCAGTAGCCGAAATAACAAATGGTAATATTTTTATATTCCGAGAATGCCAAATTCTTTTAATCTCATTTCCTAAATCTGTGTATTTTCTAATTTTTTCAGAAACAGTTTTTTGAATATTACAGGAATTTGGAATAGCTACATCAATGATATAAGTTATTTTTTAAATTTTGTCATGTAAAACTATATCAGGTCTATTATTACTAATTGTTCTGTCTGTTAGTATAGTTTTATCATAATATATTTTATAAAATTCATTTTCTAAAAATTAATTTGGTTCATATTCATAATATGGTACTATATTACGGCAGTCAATCAAGTTATGTTTAATTACCAAACTTTGGTGGATTATTTTTAAAACCTGATTGTGCCTAAATGTATACTCGGACGGCGCTAATATAGAACATCCCGATATAATATGTTCTATAGTTTCCGGAAAAGCCAAACATTTTCTACATAAATCATCAATTTGATTTATATCTTTGATTATATGCTTCCTATAATTTTTAGTATTAATGACTCTATCTTGAATGGCAAGCATAAATCCTTCTATTGCTGCGCTCAACTCTCCAATACTCAACCATTTGTTTGACGAAAATTTGTCAACATACGTTTGGTTGAGATAATTGAAGTGTTTTGCATGAATAATTTTATTTGACCAGGAATCTAATAACTCCTGGTTAGTATTTATAAGAATGTTGGCATTCTCGTCATATAAATTTAAAGGTGTAATGTTTCTATCTGCCTTGCAAATTATTTTGTGCATTTCTGAGCTATTAGCTTTCCTATGGAAAAAATTTCTAAGCATTTCTACCTGATTGTGTTTCAAAGATGTTATTTTGACTACACCTCTACCTCCTAAATTTCTAGGTAAATTAATTCGTTCTATAGCTGAATTTGGATGATGGCAATTAAACTTTGTTAACGTAGTTCTAATTAATCGTTCTAAACTATTTAAATCTGTATTGGACCATTTAATTATGCCAAATGAGTACGTTAATAAAGGTATTGCCCAAGTATTTATTTCTTTTACTAAATTTTTAGCAGATAGATCGCATTTTAAAATTTTTCTGATCCTAGTTTGAAATTTAATCCTAATATCATTTTTAATACTAGTGTGATCTAATCTATTCGATTGCGGGTATCCTAAATATTTATAAACCTCATCCCCTTTCATACTTTTAATTTTGAAATTTCTAAATATACCCTCGTCTCCATCTACAATTTTGCCTTTCTCTATATGGATCGTTTTACATTTATCTAAACCAAAAGTCATTTTAATATCATCTGAAAAAATTTTAACTACCTTAATCATTTTCTCTAAATTTGATTCAGAATTTGAAAATAGTTTTATATCATCCATATACAATAGATGTGAAACTATACTACTCTCTCTTGTATTACCCTTAATTTTTATTCCAAACTTGCTTTTAATTAACATTTTAGACATAGGATTCAATGCTAAGCAAAACCAAAGAGGACTCAATGAGTCTCCTTGAAAAATCCCTCTTTTTATTGAAATGCCCGGTACTACTATTTTATTACCTTTTAAATTTACTAGTAAATCTGTATTCCAAAAGGACATAATATTTTTCAAAAAGCTAATTATAATTGGGTTAACTTTATATATTTTTAATATTTTGATTAGCCACGAGTGCGGGACACTATCAAAAGCTTTTTGATAATCTATATAACAAGTATGTAAATTACGCTTTATTATTATTATTATTTATTTACACACTTCCCAAATGATCATCTGGTCAATCCACGTTATGCAATTGCACTATATGTTTTATAATTACAAAACAATACAAGAACAACATGTCAACCTACCAGAGACCAGATGGGAAAATAATTCACCGACTCCAGATATTTTCATATCAGAGGGTTCGGCTCTGTGGAATTCCTAATTGAACCTATAAATCCTACTGATCCCTCAATATAAATATTTAAAAAATCTTTTGTAATCCTACATGTATTTAAAATTACCGATTTTTGCATTTTTATATATAAATACTTTGACAAATCTAATACGCCTAAATTTTGAATCAGAGACCTAGGTATAATGCCAGTAGCCGAAATAACAAATGGTAATTATTATTATTATTATTTTATTTTAAATTTTGAATCAGAGACCTAGGTATAATGCCAGTAGCCGAAATAACAAATGGTAATTATTATTATTATTATTATTATTTTATTTTATAAAATAAAATAAAATATTATTATTATTATTAACATTATTTTATATTTATCATTAATAACTTCATTTAAGAAATTAATTATTACGCACCAGATTTAAATGTCCGGGTTTAATTTTCCCCACAGGAAAAACTAAACCCTTTCACACACTTCCCAAATGATCATCTGGTCAATCCACGTTATGCAATTGCACTATATGTATTATAATTACAAAACAATACAAGAACAACATGTCAACCTACCAGAGACCAGATGGGAAAATAATTCACCGACTCCAGATATTTTCATATCAGAGGGTTCGGCTCTGTGGAATTCCTAATTGAACCTATAAATCCTACTGATCCCTCAATATAAATATTTAAAAAATCTTTTGTAATCCTACATGTATTTAAAATTACCGATTTTTGCATTTTTATATATAAATACTTTGACAAATCTAATACGCCTAAATTTTGAATCAGAGACCTAGGTATAATGCCAGTAGCCGAAATAACAAATGGTAATATTTTTATATTCCGAGAATGCCAAATTCTTTTAATCTCATTTCCTAAATCTGTGTATTTTCTAATTTTTTCAGAAACAGTTTTTTGAATATTACAGGAATTTGGAATAGCTACATCAATGATATAAGTTATTTTTTTAATTTTGTCATGTAAAACTATATCAGGTCTATTATTACTAATTGTTCTGTCTGTTAGTATAGTTTTATCATAATATATTTTATAAAATTCATTTTCTAAAAATGAATTTGGTTCATATTCATAATATGGTACTATATTACGGCAGTCAATCAAGTTATGTTTAATTACCAAACTTTGGTGGATTATTTTTAAAACCTGATTGTGCCTAAATGTATACTCGGACGGCGCTAATATAGAACATCCCGATATAATATGTTCTATAGTTTCCGGAAAAGCCAAACATTTTCTACATAAATCATCAATTTGATTTATATCTTTGATTATATGCTTCCTATAATTTTTAGTATTAATGACTCTATCTTGAATGGCAAGCATAAATCCTTCTATTTCTGCGCTCAACTCTCCAATACTCAACCATTTGTTTGACGAAAGTTTGTCAACATACGTTTGGTTGAGATAATTGAAGTGTTTTTCATGAATTTTATTATTATTATTATTATTATTAACATTATTTTATATTTATCATTAATAACTTTATTTAAGAAATTTCCGTCTATGGGCTCCTTTACTTGAATGCAACGTGTCGTTGTTGCCTTTTTTCAACTTCATGTGCTTCTGTGCTCCTGTGAAAGTGAATATAGGCAATTTACATAACGGGAAGACTATTGTGCTTCCGTAAATTATATACGGTAAGTTAGTATGTTTACAAACTTCTTATATTTAATTATTTATTTAAATAAATATAATTATGTCAATGGCACATGTTGTGCCGTATGTTTTTGAAATAAATTAATAAATTATTGTTTTTTATATTATTCTTAATTGTAGGCATTTGCCTAGTTTGGGGTATTTTAATAGTAACTAAAAAAACTAGCGACTACACTGACAAATAATTGTGTCTTCAATCTACCTAACTTATAAAAAGAAACACCTGACATCTTAAAATGTAAAATGCTAAATAATATTATAGATGAGCACTTATTATTGCAAAAATTATCATGTTCAGAGACCCGTAACAATTTGTATAAATTTTCTGCATACAAATCAAACACAGATAAACAATAACTAATTACGTAACTTTATGTGTTATTGTAAACTGCGTAATTTAAAAGTATCGCATTGCCTGTGCTTTTTATTGGTGACCAGCCAACTCAGAATGAAACCAACTCAGAACCACCTAAGAAAGAGTGATGATAGAAATATATAAAAAAAAATGGTTAAGTAGTTAGGTTAGGGTTAACGGCTATTTTAAAATGATTTTTTTCATAGCTTTTGATGACTTCAAAGAGTTGTTGAGTTGACTTCATTCTCAGTTGGCATGGAACCCTTTTTATTATTTGGCTACTTAAAGGGTGTTCAAGTATTACATAACGCAATTTTTGAAGATTTTTGACCACCCCTCCCCCCCATGTACGCGCCGTAACGTTTTCCGTTCCATCCCCCCCCCTAAACGTTACGTAACGCCCAAGTGAAATTTTTTACCTGAAAGTCACAATTAAGTTGCGCAAAGTACTGGAAAGTCACTTAAATACCTTTTTCTTGTTTTAATCGTGTTTGCGGTAATAAATAAAACAAAAGATTTCAAGAACGAAAAGGATTGCCAACTTGGAAGATTTTAATTACCTAGTTTTTTATATAAATAAAGAAAAACATGTTATGTAACGTGTTGTTTGAACCCCCCCTCCCCCCCCCCCCTCGTAACGCACAGTAACGTTTCACAAGACACCCCCCCTAAGTGCGTTACGTAATACTTGAACGGCCCCTTATTGATATAATTTACTTTGCAGACGGTAAAAAGAGGAACTATTATTAATTATGGGAAAGAAACGAAGGAACCGCAAACGGCGCGATATGCCGACTTAAAGATGCCAAGTTTTCTTTTTATTAATATTTTCACTTTTTCTTGGGTTTCGGTAGAAATACCCATATAACTCAAAGGTTTCTTAGTTTATTGTTTTTTTTAAGTGAAACTTCCTTAGCCCCGTTAGCGATTCGGAATTCGGATGAAACGGAAATGACACTTACAGCACCTGCAAAGCATTATACTCCTGTCAAGGCTATATTGGTTGAGATATAAAACGGAAACAATGCGAAGTCTGCTCTCATTGGCCTGCTCACTGCGCTTTGATTATGACCTCACTTTTCACGGCTCCTTGGTGTTTCATAGTTTGAGAATGTTTTGGTAAAGTTTCGCTTCTACCGCGTGTTAACTGCACTAGATTTTTTTTTAAAAAGCAATACTTATCGAACCATATTAAAAAATCATATTTAGTGAGAATGTGCTCTAGGTAATTTCGTTATCTTTTGTGGAAAATTTTCGATTTTTTTAAAGCCGATTTTTTTAAAGCCGAAGTTTGCGGAAGCAGAAGCAGTGGTCTGTTACATCTCTATTAGGTACCCATGAAAAGTGTTAGGGGGCATACATTAATTACGTGAGCAGTTTTTCTTCCAATCTAGACCCCTCCCCCCCTTGGTGAGATAAATTTGGGCCACTTCGTATATTCTTTTCAAGTAACGTGAGATTTTGCTGGATCCCCCCCCCCTTTTGAGCTCACGTAATTAATGCCCCCTTAGGTATATACTGGTGATTTGCAATTAATAAATTTACCTACCCGAGCGACAAATTTTTTCCTCGGATTGCTTATGATTTTTTCTTGATCATTTTGAATATTTTCCGCCCACATTAAAAAAATCATACCTCCGAATTTTAATACGGAGACACACAAACAGAATAAAGTGCTTTATAACAACCAATGAATTGACCTATATTTAAATAATCGTCCCATATTTAGGATTTACAAAAAAAATATTAACATTATAAACGGAAATATTCTCTGGGTTTTCTAGCTATAAACTCGCGTGGGAAGTTGAATTTTGTGTCCACATTAAATATTTTCTATGAAGATTCTTTTAAAATTTTTGTTTATTAATAAAATTTTTGTAAAGATGAATATTTCGTAAAAAAAGCAAAGAACAGTGACATCTGTTGATTATTATTAGAAGTAGGCTCTCCCAGCTTTCTTAAAACGTCAACCGTGGGAATATTCAAAAATATTTAAATTATAATTTTTTTAAATCGAGGCAATATTTGTCAAAATTGGCAGCAAAGCAATCCGAGGTATTTTAAAAGTGCCATATTGTGGCAAAAAGCGCTTCAGTAGCTACGCAACATTTCGATTATTTTTAAAATTCAAAAATAAATTTAAATACATATTATTCAGATAATTTTGTTGTTCAAAAAAAGTACAGGGATTAGTTTTTTCTGGCCCATTATCTACAGTTGCGCATTGATGTATTATGACGTAACTATAAAGTCAAGTAGGTATGCCGATATGTACAAAGTTTTCTGATGCTTTTATTTTATTTTTTATTCTATTTTATACGATTCCAGATTCACACCATTCATAGATTTCAATTTTCCAATTGGCATGACGATATTATATCGACACAAATTAATCAACTATTTCGAACCGGTATTATTTGGATTTGTCAGATACATTTTACAACTTAATATTTACGAGCTTCTGCTATCGTTTTCTCAGTTCAGTGTACTAGCAGGATATCGTGCCTCAGGTCATGTGCAATCGATATTACATTTATTTATTGTTATAATGTTCCAACTAACACGAGAAATAAGAATGCAGAGGCGCCACGTCCATACTTGCAATGTTTGTGGTAGGTATAGGTAGGTACTTTTGGTGGAAATAAGTGCAAACAAAATTTTGAAAATGGAAACATTTTTAGAGATATTTACGAAACACCGAAAACGCAATTATGGCGGTGGTAATTAAATAATATCGACCACCATAACACGGGCATCAGCCTAGCTTGGTTGTCGAAAAATCCACTAATAAATGTAACCATAAAAATGAAAAAAAAAAGAAAAAAAAAATTCTTTACGTTAAACACAATTAGTCTTTATTTGGAGTACTTAGGTACCTACAATCAACTGGCAAGTACTATACAGTTCAATAATAAAACAGTACAACACTATAATAAAATTTGATGGGTAGGTACTTAATACTTAACCAAAAGGAAACTAATTATTCTCCCAATCGCTCCTTAAACCTTTTAACAAAAGATTTACGGAAGATGCGCGGATAGGACCGGAAGGCAACTCAACTTTCTCGAGGTACCACGCGACCTTACATCGGTCAGACCATCGAAATAATTATCAGATTTGTCGTACAATAACTTTTTTCAATACGGCGGCGTTTCCTCAGAGCTGAACCGATAGAAGTTTATGTAGGTATATGTCATATGTCCAATTCGCATGAAATTTATGTCCGAAATGCCTTCTTGAACAGATACTAAATTTCATTGACTTGTCTGGTGGCTAGTAGTTGAATGTTTTAACCACTCTGCTCGGGCCTATTTTGTCGGAAATTCAACATGTTTCCGCTTTGCAATAAAATCCAAATAAATGGAATAATTCTGAACGCATCTAAAAACTAAAAACTGTTTTTGAAAGGGGATGAAATACGCTTTCAAATTTTATAATTCGAAATAAACATATAATTTTTTTTGAATGCAAACAAAAAAGAGTTTTAAAATTGGCCCACCTTACGTTTTTTTCTAACTAAAATTACTTATAATGAAAAAAAAACACAAAACGTATTTTATTAGGCAAATGTGTTATAAACGTTATAGTCAACTGAGTCACTTCACCCTTTTATAAAAACATTATGTTTAACAATTTTAATTAGTGGTCCACCTAGGTCCTGGACTCAGCCCAGGGGGGGGTCATGACCCCCACGACCCCCCCCTGGATCCGCCGTTGCTCTGCCGTAGGTTACCTCAAGTGGTTCGCTACGTTTGGTGACTTAGCAGGGGTGCCCGGGTTCGTATGGGGTGAGGTTTGTCTGGGTCTTGGCGGGGTATGCGTCAGCCCACCAACTACATGGCGATCGGGAGACACTGGTTGACTTCTCCAGCAGGGCTCTCTCGGAACATCACCTTGCACCACTGTGGGGATCAGATCGGGAGAGACTGGTTGACTTCTCCAGCAGGGCTCTCTCGGAACATCACCTTGCACCACTGTGGGAATCAGATCGGAAGAGACTGGTTGACTTCTTCAGCAAGGCTTTCTCGGAACATCACCTTGCACCACTGTGGGAATCATTTGTCCGTCACTCCTGGACACACTGACCCTCAGATTCCTACCCACCCTCGTATCCTTTTCCTTTCCAGAACATCTTCTCCTTCCTTGCCTAAAAAGACCTTCCACACAGCATCAAATGACAGAGACCCAAATATCTGAATAGCCAGGTACTTCCCCACTCCTTCCCCTCCCCTCTACCTCCAGCCTCGGAACTTACCTCAATTGAGGATTCCATAGTCTCGCTGGCTCAAGGCAGAAGGGAGCAGTTGGGGCTCTTGTGCGATATTCACATTAAAAAAACGAGTGTGCTTTAGACCACACGACTGAGGTAAAACTTCACTAACTTATATCTCCCTCTGAACTTCCGTTCGCCTCGCCCGACCGTTCGCCTCACACTTTTCATAACGCTCTCGTCACGCATTCACCAGCTTACTCCCCAAGTCAAGCGTGCGTAAAGAAGTTTTACTTCAAAAAGTATTTTTTTTTTTTTAATTTTCTTTATTCATTTTCAATTCAATTCAATTTATTTATTCTTTAAAAACATTACAAAATTTAAAATTTTAATGCGTTTTAAAAAAAAAAATTAACAGTATTACCTTAAACATTAAATTAAATATATAAATGGTAGGCAAAAAAAAAAAAAAAACTATGTAAGTATTAATTGAGCTTGCCTTTTAAAGGCAGCTTCACTGACGCTAAATATGTCGATATCCGAATTAATTCTGTTCAACAGCGAGATTGCTCTCCCGACTGGCATAACCATTGGCAAGTTAGTTCTGCAAGCCGGGAGATAAAACAGTCTATGCTGTCGATGACGGAGATAACCATCGGGAACATAGAAACTAATGCTCTCCATGATAGCCGAGTTTTCGAACCTTCCCCGAATCAGTCTGAAGAAATGTGTTACAATGAGCACATCCCTTCTGATCCGTAGAAGGTTCACACCGAGCATGCCCAAGAGAAAGTGGGTAGGGTAGAGCCATTTTGTTTGTTACAGGTTGGTTTTACATGGTTTTTCGACTACCAAGCTAGGCAAATGCCCGTATTATGGTAGTCGAGATTCATAAGATGTTATATTAAGCATATAATATTAAGTATAATCATCCATATATGTAGATGAAAGTACAAACATACAGCATACATATTAAGGAAAATATTCATACTAGTATTAGTTACATGATTACATACAGGAAAGGAGTTAAACTAGGTGAATCTTGTATAAATAAAAATAAAATAGAATAACAAATAAAAATAAAAGTAACAAATAATAATATTTTAAGGATAAAAGAAATAAATATAAGAATAAATATATAAATCATCTAAACAGATGAACAAAGATAACCTTAGACCCCAAAAAACAAAAACAAAGCAGGTAATCCTAGGCAGCGTATGAAATGGAAGAACGATGTAAAAAAATATGAAAAAAAGCATCAGCGTAGTATGAAGTTTTGGTTCAAAATTAATTTAGGGATAAGATTTTTTATTCGAGAACTATGAAAAAATAAGAACAGTTTTTAAGATGTAAGGCATTCTTTATAATATTTCCTTCCCTGGGTAAATAACCAGTTCTGTATATTAATGGCATAAAGATCATCAGTTTTCGATGTCTTAATATCAATACTCAGTAAGTTTATTTTATTTTATTTTTATTTTTTATTTATTTTTTATTTTTTTTTATTTTTTTTTTATTTACGGACAACAGTCCATTAAAAACATAATAATAACACGAATAAAAAATAAAAAAAAAACAGAGATGACAGTGAAGGGAGAGCACATAAAAATTAATAGCAATGACAATATAAAATATAAAAAGTACATATAGAGACACTACAAGTCAAAGCATGAAGAAGCATTTAAAACGACTGCCGAAAGTCATTTAGTTTTACACCAAAAAAATCAATGCTTTGACTTGCGTTGACAAGTCTCGACATTCTGGATAAGGGAGAATGGTATCCGTAATTAGTAGAATCTTGATTTAGGAACAGCAATTCATTATTTCGAAGCCTACGGGAAGGGATGTTAAACTGGATGAGTTGTAACAATGCAGGTGTATCTGTAATACTGTTGATAATTTTAAATATGCAAATTAGATCAGAGTCCTTTCTACGTTTTTCTAAAGAAGGCATGTTTAAAATGTGTTCAATTTCATCATATGAGTACTTGCCTCTAAGTTAAACATTTTAGGCGCGATGTAAGAGAACTGTCGTTGGGCGAAAGCTGTTTTTTGTAATTAGATATTTTATACGAACTGTTCCATTTATAAATTTGTAATTACCTACTATTAGTAAAATTTTACTAATAAGTGTGGGCATATTTCTTTATTATCATTATTGACGATATATTGTAATGCCTAATGGTTTTTTTGTTAAACATGATTGCATTTTCTTTTTGTGACTTTTAATGACTTTTCTGAGGTTCTGAGTTGATTTCATTCTGAGTTGTCCGGTCACCGTATTGTACACACTTAGTTTGGGGGCTCAAATTTATTGAAATAAAATTTATTTTCAGAACTAACTAGCCAATAGTCATACCAGTGGGGAGAACTAGCTTGTTGTTAAATATAATCACTTCGAATTAACAATTAGTTTAACATCAATGAAGCAGAATTTAGCATCAGCAAGCTTGATGGTAGTATAAATCTGCTTGAATACGTTTATTCCTTGATGATCGAAGTATTTTGGTGCATTTATCCATAAGGCACTTAATGTTTTCTTTATCTATCTTTTCAAAATGATTTGAAATATTAATTTTGTTTAAAATTAATAAAATGAATTTAAATTGGAAAAAATATCCAAGTCTTGTGTATTCAACGTGCACTATTTTGGCGACTAGCCGAGACCCCCTCCGATTTGGGGCCCAAGGAAATGTGTTGAAATATTTGTCAAGTAAGTACCTGGCCGGGGGTCCCCTCCAGGACCCTAGATAAGGTTGTGGAAACGGCAGATTACCGGCAGGACTTTTCTGGACTACTTACGCAGGTACTTCGTTTTAGCGCCTAAGTTGTTAGTTATGCTATGCTAGGCACGTAGCTATAATTCGACAGTAAATATAAATGTAAGCGATAAACAACTAATACACGAACGCGATTTTTTCCACGAATTTTTCTTATAATGCTGTGACGTTAACATTTGTTATTGTTAAGTCTTTCAACCACTGTCAACAGAAAAATTGCGTCAGTAATGTTTCTGAGTTCCCTGCCAACCGTAAATGATATAAATTATCAGGAAAATTCTGGTGTTTTCCAAATCTTCTGTTATGCTGCGTATACATCTGCGAACATAAGTGCGAGCCGAGCCATGAATTAGGGAGAGCCATGAATTAAGGTTCGGCAGGTTCGGCTAGCGTGCGTATACGCACTATGCAGCCTTAGATGCTTCTTTTTGTTCTGGAACATCGTATATACCTCATACCCCCTCCCTGAAATATACTATTGATGTATTTATTATTGTAAGTATACAAATTTCTAAAGCTATTAAATCCATTGTATTTTTATTTAAATAAGACAATATCCTTGATTGATGAGTTGTAACATTTTATGTTTCCGCTTTATAATAATTATTGTTCGATTACTTATATAGTAGGGTGTCAGATATAGTAGTGGTCCATGGTCGAGGAGTAAGGCTTTCGAGTTCGCGGATTCAAATCCTTTTTATTTGATTAATTTGTGTTATTACACAATAAATTAATAAAAAAATAATACATCGTATATTTGCGACACGTTGCAGAGTGAAAGATACTCTCAATATCGCCCTGGTGTAAGATCACCATTCAGAATTGAAACATTGCTTGAAATGGCTATAGGCGTGTTGCTGACCAAATCTGAAGAGCCAGATACTCCCCCACCTTCATATTCCACAACTCCTTCCCCCCCTACCTTTATCTCCCAATATACCCCAATTGGGGATTAGTTTAAGATTTTTTTTAAATCGATAAACGACCTATAAAAATGGTCTGTGCATAATATTATAGATGGGAAATGTCTAATTAGTCCAGAGGGTTCCTTAGAAGTTTCAAAGGCTGGACCTAGGGAAAAGTATGGCCCTAATGTGGAGTATACCTACCTAACCAACCAATTTCAATTTGGGAGGCGGGTATGAGTATCGCCGCATCGGGAACGTAACACGAACCAACACCTCCGCCATAGGCCACCCCAAGTGGTTCGCCACGTTTGGTGACTTCCCAGGGGTGTCCGGGATCACGGGGTGAGGTTTGTCCTGGTCTTAGCGGCGGATGCGTCTGCTTACCTGCTGCGTGGTGGACCGGATCGGGAGAGACTGGTTTTTACATTATACTTTTCACACATACATTTTTCCGTCACAGAACTTCTCTCTTTCCTCAACACAGCATCCTCAAAGATAACATAGGCCCTGAGAGAAATTGTTTTCCTCAGGGCTACCTACGTGGAGCTAATGAAAAATTAAAAAAAATGCATATTCCACATGAAAATAGGTCGTTTTGTGTTCAACCGCTCGGCTCTGGGACGACTTTATGACCTTTCTGTTTTGAGGAATGGTATTCTTAGGTTTTCACTTTTTCTCCTCGTTAAAAAGAACTTCCGCCCAGCAACCCAAAATATGACAGTGGCAGTTAAATTTCCTGATGTTATTCTAAGCAGACTCATAACTAAAATCTACAAATGTACTGCTTCACCCGCTTGGTTATTCAAAAAAATTAGTAGTAGTAGTGAAACCTTCAGAAAACTAAAGTAGACAAGAGTGAGGAAGCTACGAAACACCGCACAAATAGGAGACTGATAAGTCTAACTCATTCTCTCGCAGGCTAAATCCTATGGACGTATGGTTTGTCTCTTTTTAGTGCTGCTTTTTCGTTTCATCGAGTTTCAAATCATAACGGCGCTGAAGAAATTTTCACTTTTTAAATTCAAATTTGTTAACAGCCTTTCATGTGTCACAAAAATGGCGCTATATAAAATAATTTGCCAAGTATTATTAGTCACTGGTGCAAACTCGGATCTGGTTTTGACCACATAACTAATCAATGCACTGTTTTACCCGAAAACCTACCAAAATCAAACGCACGTAAGCATTGCACGCGTGTATTGCACGTAGATATTGCACGAGACATTGCACGTAGACATTGCACGTAGATATCACACGTGAGCACAATAATATTTTTAATGAGGGTAAATAAATCGCTATCTTAAAAAAAAAGCACCTTCCCCTACAGCTGGTGTGTCGTAAGTGGTGATGTGTTACTATTGTTGGTGGGGGTTTTCGTAGAGCAATTCAGAAAGACTGACTTAAGTGCCATCTACAATTTTATTGATGGAGATTTTTAAACAGGTGTCTTTGTGGTTTGTGTAGTTTTCGACGCAGATTCCGAAAATGGCAATAACTCGATTTTGGATTATTTCGAGTTGTGCTATTCTTTATCTAGGTGTGCGATTTTATTTCTTCGTCCTCATTAAGGATAAGCATTCAGTGAAATCATTATTTTCGATTAATCTTTACTAAACGTGCTTTGGATGAATTGAAGCTTTTCCTATCGTTTTGCTTGAGTGAAGTTAAAATATTTTTTTAATTACTTTCTAAAAAATATAAGTGAAAACTGTTAAATAATGATATCTTTTATTAGAAAATTATGTTAAAAAAATACTATTTTGAGTTGTTATTTTATTTATTATATTATATTTGTATTATATTTGTTTTTGTTAATTATTATAATATGGGGTGGGCCATAAACAAATGCATTTTTGTAATCGTGCTAGCGGCAATTCTGAACGGGGGAGGAGAGCGGGGTCACTTATGCGTGGTTCCTTGTTTCTTGGAAATTTAGTTACAATGGATCGCTTTACGGTAGAGCAACACGCTACCTGGGTTAAACATTTACAAAAAAATGATTTTGTTCTTTTTTATCCAACAATCATTCTGTTCTCTTTTACAAAACAATGATGCACGCCGCCAATTTCGTTCGCATCAACAATTAGAGGGTATTAATCAATTTAATTATATCATTTAAAAATTTCGAAAAAACCGGCACGAAAACAAACAGGGCGGCCATGGAGTAAAAGAAATTGGTTAAAGAAATTTTTTCTAACAAACTGATCTCGCGCAGAGAGATTCCATGGCCTCCCGCAGCCCGGATTTAAGCCCAGCTGACTTTTTTGTTTAAGGAATATATTTGTGTATATTTTTATTTTACAAGTTTCTATGTAAATAAACCAGCGACTATTAAAGGAGAACATCCATCAAGAAATGGTCAACATCCACTAGATTTATGTCGAAAAGTTTTCGAAAATCTAAGGGCCTGCTTTGAGGAATGCCAGCTGCGAGATGGCAACCATTTTGACAAAATTAGTTTTACGAAATGATTTTCCAGGATATTTTTATTCTTATCAATAATCATTTATTTAAATATAATTTGTATATAATTTTTCATGATTATTTCAAAAGTGCAGATGTTTATGGCCCACCCTATATTATTTACAACTGTCTACATATATATTTATCTAATCTTCTATCTATCACGTTATTGATATAAAGAAGAGTTGTCTGTGGCGGGCGGGCAAGCGATGATTTGATTTTTATACAAATCTACAATTTTATTTCGAGGTTGATGAAATTTTCCACAGAAGACCTTCAAAACAAGAGAAAGGTCACTGTCTTCATTACATTTCTAAAAACCCTGTGTAAAGCTCGGGCAACGCTGGGGACTTTAGCTAGTAATCAATAAAAACTACCTTTGTTAAGATTTTTTTATGCCCATTACCGGAGATTAATACACACTAAGAATAGACATATTTTTGACTAACTTGTGCATTCCTCATTATTTCTCAATTAGGGGTGTCATTGTCACGTTGGCTATGGACAGTAAGTCTCTTGTATGGGATACGTAAAAATATAACTTGTTTTTTGTATTTATATTGACGGCTTTTCGATTGTAAATATATTTTCACAGATTTATTTAGTTTAGGAAAAAAACAATTAATAGCGGCATTTGCTTTCTTGGTTGGAATGCCTGACGGGTTCGCGATTTCGTGGGAGCTACCGGTTGTTTTAAATGTCATCTTTATGGTCACGTCAGTAAAGCGTGTTCTCAGGCCTCCATTACATATCGTAATCGTGTCGTAAAACGGTCGAGTTAAAACAGGACTTCGCTTCGCTACACTACACTTCGTCAATTTTCCTCAACCCCTAGACCAGGAACAAAAAAATCCTTTTTAATATGCCTAAGTTTTTTACGTGTTTTGATATATTTTGTAAAATGAACATGTCAACTCGCATAACGAGGATAACACTGATAACGGTGCAATATTAATGATTGCGTTACGAAATAAATATATTAATTTGACGGCTCGATTTAGGACGCTGGTAATTTATGTCCAAGTTTACAATTTCTGATAATTTTAATGTAAATAATATCGAATCTAACTGGTTTTATCCTGTTGCTAGAGATAGATTTCTGGATTTTAGATAAATACAGTCAAAAAGTAACATCTGAAGGGCATCAGCCTGTAAATTATATATTATTATCTAATACTAATTTTTCGGAGTATTCGATTACAAATAACAAGTCCATATTACGTGTAACTAAGCACCGTATTATAAGAGTCATAACGTTTCAAAAACAACACCGAGAAATAATAAGTTTTCTTAGAAAGAAACCACTTTGTAGTAATAAGCCTTATTGAATTCAACTCGGTAGTTTGGTCTCCCTCTTACAAAATTCACATTAATAACATTGAGCCAAAATAATTATTTTTTTTAAAGTTTTATAAATTTTAAATTAAATATCCCGCTAGAATACTCGTACGTACATTATCCCTTCCTATTTAAAATTTTTAAAAATCATACATTAGAAGACAAATGTTAAATAAATAATTTAACTTTCTTATTTAAAATACTAAACTCCAAATTGGATTCTTCCGAACTCTTTTAACTTATAAACCTACACATATCCAAAAAAAAACCAATACATATCGATGATCATATTAAAAACCTATTCCAACTCCATTCTTAAAACTTTGGATGTCTCTTTGTGTACCAATCAGATCACTGTATTTAAAGATATTTTTTTTGTAAAAATACTTGTGTTTTTATGTGGGTATATATCGTAATTTTATTTTTAAGAGGTACTAGCATCATTGATCCCTTCGGCACCGGTGCATAGTCGGGAAACACACCAAACGCGTGCCCAACATTTGTACACGGTTGACATTTGTCACATGAGAACGGGTCGTTTCTTCGACTCGTTCTTGTGTTCAACAGTGTTTCCTCCTTCCTACAACATGGGTCTCTTCAAGACCAATGTTCATTCCTTCCTCTCCTCAAAAAGACCCTCCACACAGCATCCCAGATGACAAATTCCCCTGAGGGAAATTATTTTCCTCAGGGCCTCCTGTGTGGAGTTAATGTAAAAAAAAAAAAAATTTCTTTCTCAAGCTCAATATTATTTCTCGTGTTAAAGTTATACCTTGTATATCACCTCGGAACAGGTTTAGCCTAGTGGGGTGGTATATAAAAAAAATATGTATATTGTGTTTTGTATATATTATAATACCTTGGTTAATAAATAATATATATATTTTTTAAAGTATATCTATAAAAAAGCCCTCTGGGCGTAAAAAGAATGCAAGAAAATAACAACGCAACGAGCATAAAATACAATGTTTTGAAAATAACACTGAGAAACTCTAAAATACATTAATTAAAAAAAAGTATTGTGTTAATACTGTATTCATATTTATTTTACTTTTAACAAGAGTAAAACCTCAAATACTTATATTTAATCACTGAAAACAACATTAATTAATTAAACCTTTTCTGAAGACGATTTTCGGATCGGATGTCGCTTGATGACGTCATTGATGTATCAAGAGGATTGCTTGGTTTTAAATAAATTAAAGGAAATAGAAATATGTATCTACACATCAATAAAGTATTATAAAAAATGGTTGTGTTGTTTTTATGCATATTCTTCTGTTTGAAGAAAAATAATTTTCTCCAAAATTTCAACTTTCTCCTCCTTCTCAAAATCTGATCTCGTGGGCTGTGCTGTGTTGGTTAGGTTAGGTTAGGTTAGGTTAGGTGAGTACTCGTATCAACCAACAAATACATTTGTTTAAGCTCCATACAGGAGGCGTTAAGGAAAATACTTTCCCTTGAGGCATATGACATCTTTGGGGGTGGTGTGTAAAGGATCTGTTTGAGGAAAGGGAAGATTTTTAACTGTAATCTTTGGGGATGCTGTGTGTAGATTTTTAGGGAAAGGAAGTGGAGGAAGTTCTGGGTAGGAAAAACATGCGAGGAGTGGGTAGGAATCTGGAGGTCAAAGTGTCCAGGAGTGACGGACGTATGAATTCAACCCTCCCATGGCGGTGCAAGACGATGGGTCTAGAGAGTTCGGCTGGAGAGGTCAAAAGGCCTCGCGGTCCAACTTAACCAGTCTCTCCCGATCCGACCCGACACACAGTAGGTGGGCCAACGCATCCACCACCAATACCTAAGGGAATACAAGAAGGCGCTGCAAAAAAGCGAAATACCCTTGCACGATGATGTCGTTTCTCACCCGGCATGCCGCTTAAAGTCTCGAAAACCCTTCTGGACGGAAGGAGAAAGACTCCTTCGAACACCTCTCACCCCAGAAGATAGGTGGAAGCTTGAGTGGCAATCAGCCAACGTCAAAAACGCACATCTCGTGCAAGACCCCATTGAGAGATAGCCTGGGTTCTCATTGCCTCGCAAACTCTGGACTGCCATCAATATGATAAGGTGCTCCCATAGCCGTTGTGCTCACATGATGCATAGATGGGGCCTTAAAGAGTCGGCGACGTGTGAATGCGGTGCGGTGCAGACCACCGAACATGTGGTCAACGAATGCCCGCTCCATTCATTCCCCGGCGGGATTGATGAGGTCCACAGGGCAACGCCTGAGGCCCTAGACTGGCTCGCAGACCTAGATGTCCCCCTCTGACCCCCCACCATACGAAAGAAGAAGAAGAAGAACCAAGACCTAGACAAACCTCCCCCGTGAACCCGGGCACTCCTGGTAAGTCACCAAAGCGGTGTTGATTATCCAATAAATGGTTCCCGGGGCGGCAGAACTCTTATCCGCCTCCAAAATTGAAATGTCTCTTTTTTTTACATTATACGTAGTATTGTATCTAGAATAATAATAATAATATTTGGATGATTTATATAGCGCCGTTTTTGTGAAAAATCACCTCAAGGGCGCTGTACAAACTTATAATACATTTCTAAAATCTAAAAAACTACAAGCTAGGCAAACAATTATAAACAACTTATGGCTAAAAATTGCATACATCGGTTCATTGATCACCGATACGAAAATATGTCTACAATATTTTGACCAATGAACGCGATGCTGCCTAAAATTTAATGAAAACAGGACCATACTTACCTGGGAGGTCGCTTGAAATTAACACTGTATATTGTCCATTTAAAGAAATTTAGATAGAGTTCGCACGCAGAGGACATTATTGTGAACACATGTTATTTAATCCTGAAAAATATTTTAATATAAATATGTAATGTATTCTTTGATGAGTGTGTGACAGATTGATGTGTAAGGAATCGAGTAATTTTAATTCAGTAAGAAAAGTGTGATTAAGACATATCATAGACAATACAAGTATGATACTCTCAAATAGGTATATTTAAATTACGGGTATGAGAGCCCAAAAAGGAAGGTTTTTAGTTTGGACGTAAACTCTGTTGGGCTTGTTATGCATCTTAATTCCGGAGGGAGTCTATTCCAAGCCTTAGGCCCAGATACTCCGAAAGCACGATCTCCAAACATAGTATTTGGCTTTCGTTTAGGTTCTATTAGTCTGCCTTTAGCAGATGAAGTTGCTGATCTAAGGGTTAATTGTCTCAGACCGGTATTTTCCGGGACGCATAATTCGGAGATGTAAGGTGGGGCCATTTCGTAGATTGATTTAAAAACCATCCAGCACAATTTGTACTGGATTCTCTCAGGGCACTTGAGCCAGTGAAGGTTACGAAGGTGTTCTGAAATATGCGAATATTTAGAAACCACAGTTATGAGCCTTGCCGCTGCATTAAACACGGATTGAAGTTTGTCAATTTGATATTTGGGAAGACTAGCGTAGATGCCGTTACAGTAATCGAGCCGCGAGACTACGTAAGAGTTAATTAATAGTTTTGTCGCCTCTGTAGGAAGGTTTCTTCGAACTGACTTGAGTTGTCTTAGGTGAAAAAAACCGGTGTTTACTGTCCTATTTATTTGACTTTTTAACGAAAAGTCTGAATCTAAATTAACGCCAAGAAGTTTGACTGTTGTCTTTGGAATAATAACGTTGCCGGAAATGGAAATAGGTGTATTGTCTATGAAATGTTGGCGTTTGTTTGTGGCCGCCTATGGGAACTCAGTCTTAGATGGATTCAGCTTCAGCTTGTTTGAAGACATCCAACGAGTTATTGCTTCTAGGCATTCAGCTATGCGGATTTTGAGACTGTTGATTTCGTTTGGAGAGCAGTAAAAATAAACTTGCTGATCGTCAGCGTAGCAGTGGGACAGGAGACCAAATGACTCGATTATTTTGGCGACATCATTTGTAAAAAGGATGAAAAGAAGTGGGCCTAAAACGGATCCTTGGGGTACCCCTGAAGAAAGTGTTGCGAAGTTAGAGAGCTTATTTCCAACCTTAACGGCTTGTAAGCGATTGGATAGATATGACACCAGCCAATTTTTAATATCAGAACTCAAACCAAATGTTTCATCTAATCTCTTAATGAGAAAGTCATGATCAATCGTCTCAAACGCTGCACTCATGTCTAAGAGTGAGATAAGTGCTAACTTACCTGACTCTATGGCCAAAGTTATATCTGACAGCATACGAAGGATTCCGGTTTCTGTTGAGTGAAACCTTCTATATGCGGATTGACGATTAGTGATTAATTTATTTGAATTCAAATGACTGGTTATTTGTGCAGCAGCAATTTTCTCCAGGATTTTTGACAGGAAAGGTAAATTTGAAACAGGTCGATAATTACCTAAGTTATCGGGGTCAAGTTGTGATTTTTTTAGTATCGGCGTAACTACAGCAGACTTTAGAGGTTCAGGGAAGTCACCTGTGCTCAGAGATTTATTAAAAAAATGAACTACGAACGGGGCTAAGAGAAATGAATATTCTGCTGAATAAATTTAATCATCAATGAAAAACCTATAATTTTCTAATTTATATTTGAATACAACAGTACCCATAATCGCTGAGAGATAGAGTGCAATCATAATATTTTTACTACCACATAAATCATATAAAAATCAGTAAAATGGGAGGAAAAATATATAAATATTTTTACTACCACATAAATCAATTAAAAATTATCTTTTTATGAAAGAGATTTTACACGTGAAACAACCTCTACCGGAAAAAATTAAATCAATTTTAACTTCAAAACCAAAATATTTCTGGTGCAAAAATTGGAAACAGAAAAGAAATTATTGGTAGAATGCGCAAAGTATGCGCAAAGCTTCGACTTCCGACCGCACCAACTGCAATTTAATTTTAATAGATATATTATCTTCATTATTTTCATTCATTTTTTTTTTATTTAAGCGACTATGTACATTAATTCTGTAAGTATACAAAATGTAATGGTTATGTTAGGTAAAGATATTGAATTTCTTAGTCCTCCTCACTAGGGGTTCCTGTGCCAAGGCGGACTAAAATTGTTTAATTATAGTTTATTTGTCTTCTACGTCGTTTTTAGTGTCATCATTAGAGTGTTTTCGTTGACCTCTTTCAGCCATGTTTTTATTCTTGATTTGTACTCATTAAATTGTTTTATTAGTTTTATGTCTTGGGGAAGAATATTATGGATTTTAGTTGCAAAATAAGTGTAGTTGGAATGTTTTTTATGTCATTTTCATTCGATCTAGTGTGATGGATACGCGGTCTAGCAGAGGATTCAGTATTTTTGAATAGCTTCAATAATATATTTTGGGCATATATTCGTTGTACACTTGGTACGTCAAAGCCATTGAAAATTTCAATCGAAGGTGTTCTAATAGGTACTTTCAGTATGGTCTTTATAATTACTTTTTGAATTGTATTCAGGTTGTGTATGTATTTATGTGTAGTATATCCCCATCCTATAATTTAATATTCAATTCGAGTGTCCTGCTTGACATGACTTATCGCATGACAGATCAAGTTCAGTACATTTCGGATAGCGCCGTGTACGAAGACTAGCATTAAAAAGTGGTATATCAGCAGGGTACTTGTGGTTTCGTCACAATTACGTAGATTGTAAGTATCTCCATGAACAGAGGGCCTAAACTGCCAATAGTGGATTGGAGGATATGCAGTATTAAACCCGCGAAGCCCGCGGTGGTAACCCGACGAATGTCCAATAGATCATAGGGAAAGAATTGTCCCTCTGCTAGAATATTATGACTTATTTATTTATTTATTTTATTGGCAAAGGCTCTAAAAGGATATTTTTTCAGCAACTTTATTAACCAGTGACGAATTTAGCTGTCTTCCTTTGTAACTCTTGTATATTCTTCAATTACCTGTATCAAGTGTGTCTAGTCCATTTAAAAATCTATGTATTGTTTCATTGATTTCCGTGTTCTTATGTAAAAATAATTTTCCTTTAGATGTATAGTGTTGTCCTTCCCGAAATGAGTTTTATAAACTCATTGGGAGTAATGTATTATAAATTTTATGTAATAATTTTGTAATATATTATCTCTAATAAATAAATAAATAAAAATAAAATTTTAAAAGCACATTTACAGTCAACATAACTAATAATTAGCATACATTATATTTTGTTAAGTAATAATAACAATTTTAAATTGTTGAACATTCTTCATTGGAATGCTGTAGTTGACAAGTATGATAAATTACTTGTCAAATATTCTTTGTCTAAAATATTATTTTCATATTAATCTTTTTTATTTACATTTTATGTTTAAAAACATAATAAAATAATTGTGTTTTTATAGTCGGTAGTAAAAAAAAGTATTTAAATTTTCCGTAGTTGTCAAAGGACTCGTTAATCAAATTGTCATAAAAAGCCAATCGCCACCACCGTCAGCAACAGTCGAATTGAGTTTTTGTGATCGGACTTTCTTACATCTTGGCGAACTTCATCAGCCACTCAAAGATCCAAGGATTCTCTATTGTCAGAACGTTTTTACAAGCAGTGGTGAGTTTTTTTTCTGTGTTCTGACTTTAATTATGACTTATTTTTCTGCAATTTTAGTTTTGTTTTATTTTTATTCTAATCATATTTCCAAGCAGATATAATAAGTTGAATTGATTGTTAAATAACAAAAATTTATTTGCGCACGCCACGCCAAGTTTTAAATCCGCGAACTCCGGATTCGTAGACAAGAGCCTTTGAACATGGAACACCCAGGCGTTTAAAGTTGAGCAGAGCATTTTTAAAATTGAGTTTTAAAATACTGAAAACAATAAAGTTTTCAATTTTTTTCTTTGACTAAGTTCTTATAATAATTGGATAATTTATATTATGGCTCCGTTTTTGTGAACAATCATCTCAAGAACACTACAAATATTACTTACTAGGCATTTTCCTTTTATATACAAACAGAAACATACACCTCTGGCAGGTAATTCCCGATTAATACGTAGTTAGAAAGTTTTGTGAAGTTGGGAAGATATGTTTTTTTAGCGCACAGTGGACACAATATTAAACCCTTCACACTGAACACATGATGCTGCAGTTGCTATTTTATTCTTCCTTATTACTTATTATTGATATTACATTTAATAAATGTCTTAATTTTGGCTTTGCGCTTTTACAGATTAAAAATGAAGTTCATCTTTTTGTTGTTTGTTGCGTTTGCGGCCGCACAGTGCGCCTCCATCGATGACACAAAAGAGGCGCAAGATGCGTGGAATGCGTTCCAGGTATGCACATCATCGGAAGTTATTAATAGCCTTGCGTCTGTACGATTCAAATTTAATAATCCTACGAATACAATTCTGACACCGAGCCTTACGTAAAACCGTTTTCGAACGTGGACTTAAATTAAATTAAAACAGTGCCAAAAGATGGCACCACTTACGTTACCAGCTAGCGTGAGTAAGTACTATTGGATTCGTAGGTTCTTTCGTCGACCTCTCCGAGTATGGAGTGGTGGATGGTTTGATATGACTATTATTGTAACAATAATAGTCATATCCAATAACCATGTTGTGAATAACAATACCACGTTGTGATTTCCGCCACGCCACGCGTCTATATATTACATATGACGCGGTTGTCGCGTCGCGGTTGCTTTGTCCCGGTGAGTCGGTGACTAGCTATTACTGGATCCGAGGAACCGTCTATTTTTGGAATCAGTTACTATCGGATTTATAAAATGGTCACCAACACTCAAACTGGGCGAAGCCGAGCCAAAAGTCGCGTTGCGGGCTTCAAAAACCTGCGGAGCGGGTTTTCGACTGCTGGTATAATACGAATATGAGAGTACTTCAGATTATGAGGAGAGACTTTTCTTTCTCGCAATTTGAAGAAGAACCATTCTAATAACAATTGAAATGCTGTGAATGAAATTCTACTAGCAGTAAAATCCCAACAGACAATGAAAAGATTGTTTCGTTTAATGCAGGTCCAGTACGCCAAGAAGTATAACAGCGATACTGAGGAGAAGTTCAGGATGAAGATCTTTATGGAGAACAAGCTCAAGATCGACATGCACAACCAGAAATATGAGAAAGGTTTGGTTTCCTACAGTCAGGGCATCAACAAGTTCTCAGACATGCTCCACAGTGAGATCATCGCCACTCACACCGGCTTCAAGAATACCAGGTAACTATTTTCATAAAATTAGAGTTAAAGTAAAAAAAAAAACACGTCGTAAGTTCAATTCTTCTGCTAGCTGAACCCTCCACGAGATAAGCATCAAGCACAACAAGAACACTACCCAACCACCATAATGACCGATTAGAACTACACACCGGTATATACGGTATATATCTGAAGTTTTGATGGTTGACCACTAAATTGCAGCTAATTGTTCCGAGACGTTTTCGAGGAGATTGTCCCCATCTCCCGATATACTGTAGTGTACATAAGAGATTTTTATGAAAACATGCATTTGATTTAAATCAGTGTTTTCCTAACTTAAATCCATAACCAATATTTACATCTCGTCCTGACACGGTTAAATTAAATTAATTCACTCACCAGGTTTTCTGCTCGTCGCGTCGTTTCAGTTTGTAAGTTGGTAGAGAGATTTCTGTTTCCGCCGTGCCATTGTTTATATTGCAAACGTGGAGGACCAACTGTAATAAATTCAAATAACCCCAATGGATTATACAGGGTGTTAAGGGACGTACTTGACTTACTTTAACCAGTGATTCCTGACTTTATTTGGAGTAAAAAATGTAAATGAAATTTTGGTCTCCGGTGACTTTTTTCGACTACTTTTTTTTTTTTTTTCAAATTTTTTTTCTTTAAAATCAAACCAAAAAAAAATTCTTCTGCATGTCGTCACTGGTCACTCAGCCGGGTGTCCGATGAACCCCTTACCCCGCCTCCAACTGTTCAACAACTACCATTTTTTTATGTTTTTGTAGAACAAAAAAAAAAAACATCAAAAATGTCACCGGAGACCAAAATTTCATTTACATTTTTTACTCCAAATAATGTCAGGAATCACTGGTTAAAGTAAGTCAAGTACGTCCCTTAACACCCTGTATTTAGGCGGATTGTGTAGTCAGTAGTGATTCGCGCGGAGGAGTTGCGAATTTCGATCTAAGTCTCACAGGGCTCTCGGTAGTCAATACCAGTCATAACAAAACTTCCACTTATACATGAACTTATGTTAATAATAATTGTTTCGCCTTTTACACAAATAACGTATGAATCAAGTTTTGTAACACCATTAATTCTTCGCCAACACCTATTGATGATGAACTTATAAACCTACTGTGTACCTATTAAGGTAAAAAGAGAGAGAGCAAAATTATTGTGTCTATTACCTGAGTGCACACGAGAGCTATACAGGTCACCTCCTTGTCAATGATAATATAAATGATGATTGATAATTTCTTTGTCCAGCCCCGACAACTTGAAGGGAGCAACCTATATCTCACCGGCCAATCTGAAGGTTCCCAACAGCGTTAACTGGACGGATAAAGGTGCCGTGACGAGAGTTAAAGATCAGAGAGGTTGCGGATCATGCTGGGCATTCAGTGCAGTGAGTAATCTATATATATATACAGGGTGTTAAGGGACGTACTTGACTTACTTTAACCAGTGATTCCTGACATTATTTTGAGTAAAAAATGTAAATGAAATTTTGGTCTCCGGTGACTTTTTTGATGTTTTTTTTTTTTTTTTTTTCTACAAAAACATTAAAAAAAGGTAGTTGTTGAACAGTTGGAGGCGAGGTAAGGGGTTCGTCGGACACCCGGCTGAGTGACCAATGATGACATGTGGAAGAAATTTTTTTTTGTTTGATTTTGAAGAAAAAAATTTTGAAAAAAAAAAAAAAAATCGTCAAAAAAAGTCACCGGAGACCAAAATTTCATTTACATTTTTTACTCCAAATAATGTCAGGAATCACTGGTTAAAGTAAGTCAAGTACGTCCCTTAACACCCTGTATATAAAATCAATTGCTGTTCGTTTGTCTCACTAAAACTCGAGAACGGCTAAGTCGATTTAGCTGATTTTGGTTTTGAAATTTTATCATAGTCCAGGGAAGGTTTAAACGCTGAGAAAATATGGAAAAACAACAATTTCATTTTCCCATATAAACTGTTCTACCTACATTCCTGTCAAAATGTATGTACGCGAATAACTTCTGAATGACTTCACCTATTTCATTCAAACTTTGGGGATTTTATAAGTGCATGCCCGCGATGGTTTCTATATATACTGGTAAGCTCTGGAATTATTAAATTTGTATAAAAAAATTGCAATAGTGGCATGCGAGCTGTTTGAAAACTGGATGTAGCGGGACTTAATGCATAAAATACGGAAGGGGAACTTGGAAGAGAGGAGGGGAACTCGGGAGGGCGGTTCACGGGACGGGGAAAGCGGGCGAGGGGAGTGGGGAGGGAAGGAGGAGTGAGAACGCGAGAGGGGAAGGGGACGCGGGAGAAGAAGGGGAGGCGGAAGGGGAACGGGAACAATGGGAAAGAACACTCTCTATGATAATATAAATGGAGCTACCGATTGATTTGATTTGTATGCAATTTAGCAGATGGCGGTGTAAGTTAAAGGGTTGGGTAACCAACCAGTAGACGGGCGGCGTTGTATTTCGTTAGCCACAGCAACGCGTGGCTGGGTAGTCCAGGGAAGGTTAAACGGTGGAGGGGGTTGGAGGAAGGTGGTGGGGGGGGGTAGGGTTGGGGGGAGGGATGGGGGAGGAGGAGAGCGGGGAACTTGGGATGGGGGGGGGGAGGGGAACTCGGGAGGGCGGTTCGCGGGACGGGGGAAGGGGGGGGGGGGGGGAGTAGAGTGAGAAGAGCGAACGTGGAGGAGGAAGAGTGGGAACGCAAGAGGGGAAGGGGACGCGGGGAGGAAGGCGAACGGGACGAATGGGAAAGGACGCGCAGGGAGAAACATAATAAATAATGTTCTATATAATCATTGGGGCTACAGCCCTTGGAGATGTCTTTATTCCTGCTGTTTGCTCCCGTTCCTTATGTCCAATACTGTGGTGTCTGCCTCCACCTCCACTTCTCGACACTTCTAGCAGGTTTATTTAATAAATTTAGCCTCTTTTGTGGCCATTTTTCTTCTATTCTTGCTTGTAATCGTTTAAAAATAATTTAATACTATGAATAAAGCAGCACCGCCGTAATTAAATCAACTGAACATTTTTTCATAAAAATCTTGATATAATCTGACACTATTATCTGATTATCTGATTATTATGATTATTTCCTCTTCAGCTTTACTTTGTTAATTTGAAATATGTGAATAAATTTAAAAATACCGAAAATGCAAACTAGTTTGATTTAGTGAATGGAAAATAATTATTACGTATGTAAATAGGTGTCTACCATAATTTAAAACATTTCAGTAATTTTTATTTGACAGACTGGATCACTGGAAGGTCAGGTTTTCATCAAGAATGGAAAACTCGTGGAACTTTCGGAGCAGTTCCTGGTCGACTGTTCCAAAAGTAACGATGGCTGCGACGGAGGATTTATGGCTTTGGCCTATGACGACATCAAGAAGATAGGAGGAATCGATACGGAGGAATCCTACCCCTATGAGGGTATTGATGGACAGTGCAGGTAATTATGTCGATATCGTTCATTTATCCAAACTGCATATTATCGAAGAATACAGTCCAAAAACTAATTCCACCTATAGATAAATATTAGTATCCGACAGAAACAAGACTTTCCACCGAAACCGAAACCGAATCTTCGGTGTCTATCTCAGTTTCGGCCGAAACCTAAACCGAAACTTTTTTAGACTTGTTAAAAATTGATTGTTTACTGTTATTTGGCTTATTTTTTACACTCATTCAGACAGTTAAATTAAATAAATAAAAAAAACAATACTTGAAGTATGTGAAAAAATAATATTTTTTTTATATTACTTCTATAAAACAAACATAATTTACAAAAAATAACAAACATGTTTAACTACTTCTTGCAACAAAAATTTGTCAATAATGAACACTTACATTATAAAGAAAGAACCTCAATAATTTAGTATTTTAATTTTTATTGCGTTTAAAATCACAAAATTCTTTTTATACGTGTTAAACGAAATAAAAAAAAAAAACAATAATTGAAGTACTTATGTATGTAAATTTCTTTTTGATTTTTTTGATATTGTTGCCATAAAACAAATCAAAATTAACAAAAATCTTAACTACTTCTTGGAACAAACATTTATCAATAATCAACACTTAAAGGAAGGACGTCATTAATTGACTATTTTGCCGATGATTGCATACAAGCCACAAATTCACCCGAAGTCAGCCGAACGAGAAGTTCCAAGAATTAGTTAAGATGTTTTGTTATTTTTTATAAATTTTTATAGTTATAGTTAGTTTATTTTATAGAAGTAATATAAAAAAAAATTCACCTACTTCAATTATTACTATTTATTTTTTATTTATTAACACGTGTTAACTGTATGAATAAGTGTAAAAAATATGGCAATTAACAGTAAACAATCGATTTTTAACAAGTCTAAAAAGTTTCGGTTTCGGAAACTGATGCCGAAACTAGATTTTTTTGCCGAAACTTGCCGAAACCGAACTTTCGGTCGGTAACTAATAAATCCCATAATCTTTCTCTATTCTTTTTTAATAACTGAAAAAGACAATCACCTGACCAAAAAATATAAATCAAGAACATGAGATTTACACATGGATAGCCAACAAAGGCATTATCTACTGCGGATATTTTAAAACATAGCATCTAATACACTCTACGCTTACATTTTTCTCTTTCTTTCTCACTTTTATATATTTCCTTATCTTTTCTTTTTCTCTTATTTCTAATTTTTCTTTAAATTTTTTTTTAGTTCTTTCATTTCCATTTATTTCCTTAAAATGTCTTAATTAATAATTTCTACTCATTTCCTTTAAGACTTTTAATATATTAAAAATAGATAAAATTTCTGTCTTCTCTGAACAGGCTCAATCTAGTGAGGTGGTTCATAAAAAAGTAAACGTTTGAATCAATCTATGCATACTTGCTAAAAATATTATTTCTAATGCGAACTATTATCTTTTTTAACATTTTACTGCAAAATACCACAAGTAGAAAGCGTCAATGCTGGATTACGTATGTAGTTATCAACTATGTAGTTCACTGTTTGTTCAGGCACAACCCCAAGAACTCAGGAGCCAACGTCACCGGCCACACATTCATTCAACAGTACAGCGAGGAAAAGCTGACGGAGGCCATAGCCAACATAGGGCCCATCGCGGTGGCCATCCAAGTCTTGCCTTCCTTTGGCCTCTACAAATCCGGGGTCTACTACGATCCAGATTGCATAGAAAAGCCAGATGAAGATGAACTCGACCATGCAGTGAGTATACCGGGTGGAGTGTTGATATTTGAACCATCGTGAAAATACTCATTGATAAATAAAATTACGTGAAATCTTTCAGAAGTGTAGCACTTTCCAACGCAAGCATATCTAAATGGTTAGCTTTTCCGTGATTGATTTCCATGAAATTTGGGAGGCAGGTACGGATACCGCAGTCCCCGGAATTATTTATTGGATAAGATTGGAAGTTACTCTCAGTATCGCCCTGGTGTTAGACCACCATTCAGAATTGAAACGTTGTTCGAAATGGCTTAAGCCGTTTTTGGTGGCCAAATCTGAAACTGCTTTCCGAACTTCCTCTCCCCCCGTCTCCTTTCCCTGACCCTTAAATTTCCACCTAACCCTCATACCTTTTCCTTTCCCGAACTTCCTCTCCTTCCTTTTCTTAATACTTTCAAGCGTAACGAAGCACTTGCGTGTCTGGGATATATGCCCGTACCCACACCCGCCTCTCAAATTCTGATAATGATGTCTTTCAGGAAAAATTGAAAAATAAGTCACCTTTAAAGGTACATTTTTACAATTAAGTTAATAGGATTGAAATGGGCAGTAAGAATAGACCGAACATTTTGTCAAAATGTAACAGTATTTGTTGGTAGATACATAGGTGCCGGTCAAAGTATTAACATTTTTGGAAAAATATCAAAAATAAGAAAAGTAACATGGTTACCGCGGTTTCGCGACAGTTGATCCGCCGACAATCGCCTCCCTCAGCGTACATACGGTATTCAATCAGTTTACGGAAAATACGGTATAGCTAATTACACAAAATATAGCTAAGTGACCCAAAGGGATGTGCAGAGAGAATCTACCGCTGAATAACAAATGTATAAAACATATTTTTATCCAATTGCATCAAGGAAAAATCTGCTTCTCTATACACTGTAGATACCAGCGCATAAGTAGGTACAAAAAAATCGACACTGCAGATAAATTTGTTTGATATTCATACCAACTTTTTGGGTATTTTTGAAGTCGAACTGAATATCTTTTAGAAAAATGAAACAATACAACTTTGTATAAACCACTTATATAATGTGCAAATCCGACCGGTTTCGGAACAAACGTTCCTTCGTCAGGGAAAGCTTATAATAATAATAAATAAATTTGGACAACTTATATAGCGCTGTTTTTGCGAAAAATCGCCTCAAGAGCGCTGTACAAATTAGCATGGATTTTACATTAGAATTTACTTAACTTAGGAGGCTAGATAACAACTCTATTATTGATTTGCACATTGTATAAGTGGTTTATACAAAGTTGTATTGTTTCATTTTTCTATAATGGATAACCACAAAGTAATAGCTACATCAAAAAATATGAATATCTTTTACGTTTAAAATTGGTAAATAATGCAAAAAAAATTGTAATTTTATAAGAAACATCGTTTTGCGGGGCCAATTGTCGGCGGATCAACTGTTGATCAAGTGACCGTTTACCGTATTGCCACAGTGCCGAGTTGTAATTGGGCGATTCCGCTATAGACGATTCTCGACAGTAATTTTTAAATCGCAGTATTTGTTACTTTTTTGATATCAGTGCAAAGGAGAAGGTCAATATTTAATAATAATAAAAAAATTGGATTTTACTTCATATTGAAATTTTTGGCGCGCTTGGAAACATTATCATTCGAAAAATCGGTATATAAACTGCAAAATCACACCGTGCAACACTGGCGCGAAACAGCTGTTACCGATAGTTTGAAGTTATATTTTACTGCTAAACGTGTAGTGACAATATTAATTTATTCTATGTGCCGAAAGATGTTTTTTTTGTTTTTTTTACATGAGCTCCACACAGGAGGCCTTGAGGAAAATAATTTCCCTCAGGGCCTGTGTCATCTTTGGGGATGCTGTGTGGAGGGTTTTTTAAGGAAAGGAAGGAGAGGAGAGTTCTGGGAAGGAAAAGGGTTTAAGGGGTGGGTAGGAATCTGGGGTTCAGTATGTCCTGGTCATCCGCCTCCAAGACCTAGACAAATCTCACCCCATGAACCCGGGCACCCCTGCTAAATCACCAAACGTAGCGAACCACTTGGGGTGACCTATGGCAGAGGTGTTGGTTATTGTAATATCCAATGTTTGCAGGCAATACTGGGCCCTTTATCTCCAGTATTCCTCTAGGATGTTTTCAAGGTTATTATTTAAACACGTAGTACTTTGATACACGGAAACTGTTTAATAGAATATAATAGTACAATGTTGGCTGTAAGCCGTCTGACGAAAAAGAGGGCGCGCGAGATCTCCGCTCGCTATTATATCGTACCGATGTTAGGTCGCTTCGGCCTACCTACCCGACAGATTAACATATTACCAACACTACATCTCTCCCTCCTTCAACTCTGAAGCTACTTATTTAAATATTTCACACTTAAATAACAATTAACATAAATTATAATACTTCATAAACATAATTTTAAGATACACATAATTCAACCGCGGTGACTGGGTCAAGTTGTCCCGTCTCCTCTGGAAGTTGTGGGTGCCTTGCGACTTGAACGCAGTCTTCCCGACCATGGTCTCTGTTGCCGTGCATGCTCCGACACCACTTCCTCCCCCACCAACCTGGAATCAGGAGAAAACCCAGTCAATCCACGCAACAAGGTCGAAGTCTCTAACTCATGAGGCTCGTTCCTCAAAATTTTAGACGCGGGATGCTGCGCAATATTGCCATCTTCCTTCCAGCTCACTGACATTTCCCTCATTTGGTCCACATGTCTCTTCCATGTCACATCAGTGTTTCCTATTTTAATAATATAAACTTTTTTACCTAGCTTTCTAGAGACTACACCCTTAGCCCAAACGACTTTATTATCATGACGATAATCTTTTGTTAAACATTTTTGTCCAACTTTAAAAACCCTGGTTTTTACCCCTCTGTAAAACCTAACTTGATCCGATTGAGCTTTAGAAATGTTAACGTTAGCTTCCTTGACTTTTTCCGAAAAGTCTTCTCCATTTTTCACTGGCAATAAACTGTCGAACGTAGAACGCAGCCTTCTTCCTAATAACAGAACCGCTGGTTCGATACCTGTCGAACAATGGAAAGAATTTCTATAGTCCATTAAAAAATTCAACAGCTTGACATTAAAATCTAGTGGAAATTTACCGTTTATTAACAGTTTCTTGAGGAACATTTTCGAAATTTTTACTGCATTTTCTGCCAATCCGTTTGACTGGGGGTGTTTCACCGGAGAAGTCATAAGTTTAATATTGTTCTCCTTTAAGAAACCTCTAAATTCCTCACTTGTAAAAACTGAGCCATTGTCAGATACAATTAACTCAGGGTTGCCAAAATTAGAAAAAATTTTCCTCAATTCCATAATCGTATAAGTTGAATCTGCCTTCTGCACCTCGATACAGTCTAACCACTTCGAGAATGAGTCACAAACCACGAGGAACATCTTTCCCGCTAGGGGCCCACAATAATCTAGATGTACCCTACTCCAAGCTTTACCTGGATTTGTCCAAACCGTCAATTGACTTTTGGGTGGTGACTGTTTTGACAACGAACAATCTGAACAAGATTGAACGACTTCCTCCAAGTCTTTGTTCAGAGAAGTCCACCAAAAATATGTTCTAGAAATTCCCCTCATTTTCACAATACCTAGATGTGACCTGTGTAATAAATCTAACACTTGCCTTTGGAGAGAAACAGGTATAACTATTCTATGTTGCCAAAACAAACACTCTTCTACGATAGAAAGTTCATTCCTTTTTAACCAAAATTTCCATATACTGCTGTCACGATTTACTCGTTTGGGCCAGCCCTGCCGCAAATACCTAAACACTAGCTGTAATTCGCTATCTGCTGCGGTGGCTAACACAACTGCTTGAAAATTAACATGGTCACAATTCTCAATAAAACAAACAAAGTCAGTCCCGCAATCATCCTTAAAATCCTCAACTGTGTCCTTCAACGGTAAGCGAGAAAGAAAATCTGCTTGGTTATTACAAGATTTCACAAATTCCGTTTTGTACGAAAACCCTGCCAGAATGATACCATATATCTGCAAACGGTTTGCCGCGAGAACCGGAATATTTTTATGTTCCCCTAGAATTCTTAGTAACGGCATATTGTCAACGCATAACGTGAACTCCCTTCCAAAAAGGCACTGAAAAAATTTATTTAACCCGAACACAATTGCCAGAGCTTCGAGATCCAAAATACTATATTTCTTTTCGGCGGTTGTTAAACTACGAGAAGCGAACTCAATTGGACGCATTGTGCCGTCCTTAAACACATGCATCAAGCAAGCTCCGAGTCCGCATGTACTCGCGTCCGTATACAGTTTTACCGGTAAGTCCGGAAAATAATTTGTAAGAATCGTGTTGTTGCCCATTAACTCTTTAATGGTATCGACTGCTACTTTACAGTCTTCTGAGAAATTCCACTCTACCACTTTTTTCAAAAGGTTATGTAGGGGTTCCAGTATCGATGACATCCTAGGAATGAAATTCCGATAAAAATTTAGAAAACCCAATAAACTTTTCAATTTATGTATGTCCGTAGGATACGGAGCGTTTTTTATAGCTTCAAGTTTGTTTGGCTGTGGTTGGATTCCGCTCCCTGAAATTACATACCCCAAAAATTCAACCGATTCTACAAAAAAATCGCATTAATCCGTGTTGACCCTCAACCCGCACTCTCGTAAACGCGCGCACACTGCCTGTATATTATTCACTAAATCCCGTTCGTTGACCCCCGAAATGATGATATCGTCTAAATAGAATGCCACTCCCTTCAACCCCTGAAGACAGCTTGCTATAGTCCTAGCGAAGATCGCTGGCGCTGAATTAAAACCAAAAACTAGTCTGTTATATTGAAATAACCCTAAATGCGTATTTATTGTAGTATACTTTTTGCAAAAGTCAGCCAATTCTAATAGTGAGTAAGCCTGTCTTAAATCTAGTTTAGCGAACACTTTACCCGAACTTACTTTGTGAACAACTTCATTTATGGAGGGAAGTGGGTACCTTTCTAAGTCCGTCATGAGATTTAAAGATCTCTTGTAGTCCACGCAAATCCTAACATTCCCGTTCTTTTTAATTACCGGTACAATTGGAGACGCGTATTCACTGCTGGTTACCGGAGAAATGATACCATCAGCTACCATAGTTTCTAATTCTCTCTCAATTTTTTCCTTAATAGCGAACGGAACCGGCCTCGCATTAAAAAAAAACAGGACGAGCTTCCTTGTTCACTTTGAAACTCACTTTATGTTTACTGAATTTTCCCAGCCCCGGCGAAAACACTTCTGGAAACTCGTTGTAAATCATTTCAATTTTATTTTTGATTATAATAAATTAAAAAATACACTTTGTAAAGCACCACTTTTTATCAGAATTGATATTAAACAGCCAACCAGGTTTCGCTCATCTCGAGCTTCATCAGGGCTTATTATAACAACTAGTTGTTATAATAAGCCCTGATGAAGCTCGAGATGAGCGAAACCTGGTTGGCTGTTTAATATCAATTCTGATAAAAAGTGGTGCTTTACAAAGTGTATTTTTTAATTTATTATATAATGTCACACCACAAAGTATTTGCTTCCTTCGATAATATTATTTTTGATTGTTGAAACCGAATTATCCATCATTGGAACTATCTTCAGATTAAAAGCCTCCATGAAATCCCTACCCACTATCAATTCCGAGCCATTAATCACAACAGTAAATAATAAATTATTTTTAATATTATTGTATTCTACGGTAAAACAAGCACTACCTACAAGATTAAGTGGTTTACCATCGTATCCAGATAAAGTACGCTTATCAGATGACAATGTTACATCCCTAAAATAACGGTTGAAAATAAAATCAGGCATGACCGACATACTTGCGCCTGAATCAATCATAGCGGAACATTTTAATTTATTAATTATTACATTAGCTCTAAACGGATTAATGTAAGAAATACTATTAATAACCTTATCCCGGGATTGTTCAAAAATCGGATAAATATTGTGATTCCTACAGATTTTCTTCAAATGCCCTACTTTGTGACAATTAAAACATTTTGCATTCTTAAATTTACAATATTTTCCTAAATGTGTTTCACCGCAAATGGTACATTTTTTATTACTCGAGAAACCCCTCGGCTCGGGGCTTTTTGACCGCGAAGGTGACCTTCGGAAACCTTGAGTTTTATCCGGATGTGAATGTCTCCCCGGCGAATTCGAGCGTTTAATGGAATTCACGCCGCCCGACGTCCCTACGGAAACTTCTGATTTAATTTCCGGAACCAGATTGTCTAAAGCTGAAACCGTTATTGCTAATTCTTCCATTTTGTTAAACGTTAATCTAGTCCCCTCGAGAAAAATTTTCTCCTTGGCTCGGCCCGGCAAAATGCCGATTGCGAAAACATCAGCTAAACATTCCGGTAATCGCGTTCCGAACTCGCAAAACGATGATAATCCCCGTAAACGCACTGCAAAATCCCCGACTGATTCACCATGTGATTGCTTGGCCTGATAAAATTTTTCTCGTTCCTTGAACACCGATCACGGTCTGGAACAATGTTTCTCAATTAATTCTATTAACTGATCGAATGCCACGTCTGTAACTTTAGAAGGAAAACATAAGTTGATCAAAAGAGTTAATGTCTCCGCTTCTAGAAGATTTAGCAAATATGCGCGTTTCTGTGAAGCATCTAACTTAATCGTTTTTGTGTCATCACGAATTAGTAGGAACTGTTCTAACCTCAGGCGAAACAAACTCTAATCCCCATTAACGTGAGAGAACCTGGAAATTCCGCCCGATTCCATGATCGCACACACCAAAAAAAACACACCCGGCAACAATAACACCTTACAGAAAAAACAAGAAACAAAATAACCTGACACCAGGAACCGGCGCCTATGCAGTCCAGGCGCCCAGCCGCTTCCAGGAATATCAATGCTTCTTCGCTCCTGACTGAATACCGGGCTGGCCCTAGTTACCCAGGGTCCCGTAATTTCCTCTTCTCCACTGTATTACCGGGCTGGACCTAGTTACCCAGGGTCCCGTAATTTCCTCTTCTCCACTGTCTCCTATTATGCCCTGAGAATCTCCTGATGGATGGCACTTCAGCGATGCCCCAAGTGATTTATTGTCACCTTCGGGAGATTTTTGCAAGTCACGATCCCTGAAACGAATCGACTTGCCGCAATCCGATAAACAGTCAACCGTGTATTCCTTTTTAGCTGCGCCACTTGTAATATCCAATGTTTGCAGGCAATACTGGGCCCTTTATCTCCAGTATTCCTCTAGGATATTTTCAAGGTTATTATTTAAACACGTAGTACTTTGATACACGGAAACTGTTTAATAGAATATAATAGTACAATGTTGGCTGTAAGCCGTCTGACGAAAAAGAGGGCGCGCGAGATCTCCGCTCGCTATTATATCGTACCGATGTTAGGTCGCTTCGGCTAGGTTCAGTATTTCCGAACCTACCCGACAGATTAACATATTACCAACACTACAGTTATCCAATAAAGGTTCCTGGGGCGGCGGTACCCATCCCCGCCTCCCAAATTGCAAGTAATTGTTGTTATTTTTTAAGCATCATTGACTACAAGAAGTCACTATTAGCTTGTTGCACCCGCGATACAAAAGATATAAAAGTTTGTGTGTTTTCACAGAAATAAAGTGCTAACGTTTTGAAACTTTGTAAAAGTAAGAAGAAATTACAGGCAAACTTGAATAAAAGTTTTTAAGAGTATAATATTAGCTGAATTGAAATAAACGTTGACTCAAATTGGTTGCACCCGCGATTGTGTTCTTAGAATCGCGGGTACAACTCTTTGACAACTACCCTAATTGTGAGATTTATCATATATTTTATTGTTTTTTGTGCCTTCAATAATAATATATGCTGTGTATTACTAGTGATTTATATTTAATAGGTGTGTTTATATAATATTCAGGTTTTTTAATAGAAATTCTATGATTTGGCACACAGTCTCTCTGAAACATCTTAAAAAAAAGCAGCAAAAAAAGATGGTCACGTTGGATGATAAATAGGAAGGGCAGAAAAATAAATCAGGCATTCAATCAAAACATTTCTTTCAATCTGAAGACGGCGATAGCATTTCCGTGGCGCGAATCCCACTGTTTCGTCTCAAATGCACTTGGTTTTGAAATCTCCGAAAACCACAACTGAAACAGAAAGTGATTGGGATGATAACAATTTGGAACTTCTTACAAATTACAAAATATAAAAAGGAAATCTACAAAATAAGAAAAAAAAATGTTTTTGAAAATGATTGATGGATGTTATGTGTTCATAGAATTTTCGGCGAATTTTGACGTAAACGTTGTTGGATTTCTTATTTCGTTCCTCTATCAGGGTTTATTGATATTTATGTACACTTAAACTAGACAAGTTGCACCCGCAATAATTTGATGTTGCACCCGCGATTGTTTGAAAAGCTAATAATTCATTGCTTGTTTTTGTTTTCTATATATTTATTTATTTTTTAGTTTAACGCCTTAGGAAATATCAAGGCATAATATAATAAATGTATCACAATTAAGAGACTTTTGTGTTTTTGTCTTATGATCTGAAAAGGGCGGTTGGTTGCACCCGCGATCGCACTTTGAACCTCCCTCCTGACTATTTAAATATTTCAATAAAATTCTTATTAACTAATAAAAAGTAAACGTGTTAAAATGTAGCTCTTCCAATAATAATTCCATTAAAAATGTTTTTTGTTTTATTATTAAGAAGCTTTATATGCATCTAAATGTTGCACCCGCGATAATGGAATCACCCAATTATGCAATTGTTGTAACTTTACAGGTGCTTGCTGTAGGCTACGGAACAGACAACGCAACTGGCAAGGATTACTACATCGTGAAGAACTCCTGGGGAGAGGATTGGGGCGATCATGGTTACATCAAAATGTCCAGAAACACTGTCCACAACTGCGGAATCACAGCCTACGCTCTGTTTCCTCTTGTTTAACAACAATAACTTGTGCAATAATTATTCAATATTTTCAAGATTCTCACATATTCACTCCACCCAGTCGAAGATATTAATCCGCAAAAGGCTTCAATTCCAAGGCGACGTATTGTCCTCCATACTATTCTCCGTCTAAAATAAGATCAACCCGTGACCGCGCATGTCTCCACCCCTCCCCCCGTCTGCTGCTTGAATGCGCGTTAACCCATTAGATTCCCGTGTTTAAATAAATTAACTAAATTATTTAATTATTATTTTCCACCCACCTGCAATCAAAAGTTTTAACAATTTATTCATTTAAATAATTATTGTAATGGTTCTCCAATAAATGCACTGCATTTTATCAATTTTTCAAAATATGCTCAATGAAATCACCGATTTTTGTATGATGTTTGCGAAATATCATGTTCTCCAGATATTTTTTTTACAAATAATAATTAATCAATAATAATAATTGTGAGTTGAGGTTTGTGTACGGCCTATAAAAAAATAAAACTGATGAGTACTTTTATAGTACAGTACGTAACACCATTGTTTTATAAATATGCATTGTTCATATTGTTGCAATTCGAATGTAAGGACATAATTATTAATGTCATACTTTCCTATTTTGTTATTTGAAATTAGTGACAGTGATATCTAATGAATTAGGACTTGGCTGAAACATTGATGTTTGAATAATCGACCACCATCTCACGGGCATGTGCCGTAAAATGTAAGCATTGTCATAAAATCCGCAAAGTGTGTTACCATAAAAAGCAATGAATAAAGAAAAATTAGTAATAATAAATATCCATTTTATCACAGGGTCTGAAAGGGTTAAAATTTCAAGACACGTGCATACACGTGCATAGCCGACGAACGACTGATCTATGGGCGGAGTAACACAGCGGTGGTGAAGGGATCGAAGAAGGGGGCGGGGTATGCGCAATACGAACCAAATTTCGTACTCTCCCAAGTTGATCTAAAGGTGGTCGGAGAATATACAATATACGCCATACAATATAAACATGTTACTATTCCACATCAAGAATTGAGTTCGCGAATTTAGTTTTTATTTTATTTTCGAAAACTTTCTATCTGTTACTATTTCAGATCTTTTTATTTAAAATCATTGTCAGTCATGGTATTAGTAATTTGCAAAATTATTTGTTTTATTATAGGTAAATATATGATGTTATACTATGTGTATTACTTACCACCTTTCATACATGACATGTTATCTTGTTAAACTTACATACAACTAATAAAAGTTAAATTCCATATAAAAGCTTAATGATGCTTTAATAAAATAAGAACTTTAATCATGTGTAACCAAAAATAATTTAGAATATCCCCCCTTTCTGTATGAACCTCTCAGTTCCCCTCAAAAACTTAAATCCAGCCCTATTCTTTAACCCGATGACCACTTTATATGCTTTATTCGAGCCTTGAAAGCCTCCATTCAAAGCTCTAGAAAAACTGTAACACTGATTTGAATTTCTGGACACGTTTGCACGGTGGGTAAGGATATTGCGAATTCCTTGGTAAAACGAGGAGTATTTAATAACTTTATAGTTACCCTCGTAAACCATATTCTCCCATCTAATATTATTTCTATCCTCAGAGATAGATTCCGAAATTCTTAGGCAAAATATTGACATGTTGGCAGTCAATCCAATGGAGGCTACAATTCCTAGATACCGAGGACTTTCCCGTCAAATTGTGCTTTCAACAATACCCCCATTTTTTTTTCCGAAAAACAAACTTGCTGACTTGTTCGATGAGAATTGGACATTGGTTCGTCAATCTCACACATTTTTAAATTCACGGGCTCGACACCCTAGATTTCGAAGTTTCCTGCGTTATCATAATGAACATTTTAAATATTTAAATATATTGATAATGATCTCCCTTCAAGTTTATTCAATGATGAAACTCATGCTATCGATCTTGATATAAGAGTAGCTAACCTTTTAGCAGAATTCTTCTCCTCCGTCTATTCCGATACATATCCCATATTGACCATCCCTCCACTTAACTAACTTAACTATGCTAGTACTATTGAACTTAATAATTTCAGAATCACACTTATAGAGGTCTTCCATTCCCTATAGCATCGCCCTAACAAAACAAGCACTGTTAACTGTTGATGGATTCAGATTCCTCTGAATAGGTTGATCTCAGTTCAGGGTGATTGCAATAAAAATACGTAGGTAGTCTATTGTGGTTTATTGCGAGATTAGTTACAATGGTGTTTCGTAGGAAGTCTGATGGCAAAGAGAACAATGGACAGCAATCACACCCTTTTATATGTTCCTCATGCTGTCTCACTCATACACGCATGTCTCTTTCATACAGGAAGACATATGTTCACCACAATAACTTAAATATTACTGAAATAATGTAAATTTATTACATCTAAGCCAATTTGTTTGTCGTAAAACTAATCACTACCATCTGCCACTTTCCCGGACTCCTGTAAAGCTTCTTATATCTAACACATTTTTATATAAGGTAATAAGTCAAACGTTATCTCATATTTTAAAATCTTTGAATCTATGATCACGAAGAAAACCACGCCTATTTAAAAAAAATTGACGATGATTCAAATCATTGATGCATGGATTTAGATCTGATAAATCTACCACCACAAACTTAGTCTCTTTTACCAATACCACCGTCAACGGCCTAGAAGATAAATCACAATCAAAAGTTCTACGATTATATCCTTGATCCTAGTTTCAAATACTTACGACTCCGGATCCAATATAACAATACATGCAGAATTATATTTGAATTCAGAAGATATAGCAGTTCATCGACAATATTTACGGAATTAGGTTTGCACGGATTCGCCGGTCTGATGAGACACCGGGTCACTGGAGCCAGGATGCGGCTAATGGCCTCCGACAACACATTGGTGATCGCAGCCTTCCAGCACCAAGCGCCACTTGGTGCTGGAAGGCTGAGCGATGGGCCCGAGCGCACTCGAGAGTCAAGACCACGCCCTGCATAATAATGGATTATTTATTTTTGTTATTATTAATTATTTTTTCTATTAATGTTCTTGTTTCTTTAGAGTATAACTATATGGGACGCGTGGGATTGCACGATCCTCCCCACATCCTGGAATAAAGTAATAATTAAAAATAAAATAATAATATTCATAAAAATAGATATGATTTTAGATTTTCACGGCCAAACATATTTTTGTTATTAGTTTTTGGGGTATTATGCCGTGTTACGCTACCTCCTTCTTCCTCCTTCTTTAGCCAACGTTTCGGACAGCGTTGCAGTGTCCATCATCAGGGCAGATGTGTAATAGTTAGGGGTGACGTCTATACTTATCTACTTAGGAGCGATACCGTGTCCCAGCTCCACTCCTCTACGAGCTGGCGCTACAATATACTTCAACATGTTTTTTTACGTTTAGCCTTGATGTAACCGTCAATTACCGGATACCAAGAACTATTGAGCTTAGCTCCGTCGTCTCTATTAATATTTATAGGATTTTTGTGAATTTCAATTGCCTCCGTAATCAGGCGTGCCCTATGAGTTTTGGGTCTTCCCAGGACCTCGGGGACAAATCCAAAGTAATGGCCGGTTTCGATTAAGTGCTCGGCGATTGCCGATTTGTCAGGGTGGCCAAGTTTACAGGCACGAAAGTGTTCTGATATCCTTTTGGAGATCGTCCGCTCTGTTTGGCCTACATAAACCTTGTCACATCCAGAACAGCTGAGTTTGTAGACTCCATCTGTTTCCAGAGGAAACTTGGTCTTTGCAGGCCTCAAAGAGTCTCGTATTTTTGTCGTGGTTCCGAAGACAGTCTTGATGCTTTCTTTTTTGAATAGCCTGGCAATTCTGTCTGTCACACTGTGATCGTAATACCCCAAAAACTAATAACAAGAATTCATACTATTATTATTATTATTATTAACATTATTTTATATTTATCATTAATAACTTCATTTAAGAAATTTCCGTCTATGGGCTCCTTTACTTGAATGCAACGTGTCGTTGTTGCCTTTTTTCAACTTCATGTGCTTCTGTGCTCCTGTGAAAGTGAATATAGGCAATTTACATAACGGGAAGACTATTGTGCTTCCGTAAATTACATACGAGTTAGTATGTTTACAAACTTCTTATATTTAATTATTTATTTAATATCTTTATTCAATGAAATTTGCAACATTATAACTTATAACTAAGAAAGTACACGTTCAGTGTAGTTTGTAAAGGTTTATAGATTACATGTGTACAAAAAATTAACAAACAGAAAATAATATACATATGAACAGTAGGTTAAAGGTAGTTTAAAGATTACAAATTTATAGTTATATAGTTGGGGATTCCTATAAACCGCCTCACTGGGCTAGCTTGTGTTGAGGCAGTAATTTTCTAAGTCAATCTAGAATACTTATGAACATACTTAAACTTAATTAAAATATAATGGTTGTATTAATAATAAGTACGAATAATACCAACCAATACATTGGTATCATTACTAATTTCTAATTTGGGTTATTGGGATTCGGATTTATTTATTGTTTCTTAACATGGTAGATATTATTGTAAACAATTAAATTTTTAATTTCACTAGGACAAGCAAGTGTTGAGGTTAATAATTTTATAAAATAACTGGCGAGCACCCGGCACGCGTTGCAATGCCACTCAAAGAAAAAAGTGTATTTTATTTTTGTTTACTGAAGTGCTTTTGGATGCAATTTTTTTATTTCTCTGTCTGGCGAGTAAACGTACAATTTGGGAGGCGGGAATGGGTACCGCCGCCCCGGGAACCTTTATTCGACAACCAACACCTCTGTAATAGGTCACCCCAAGTGTTTCGCTACGTTTGGTGATTTAGCAGGGGCGCCCGGGTTCATGGGGTGTCATGGTTTGTCTAGGTCTTGGAGGCGGATGACCAAGACACACTGAATCCCAGATTCCTACCCATCCCTTAAATCCTTTTCCTTCCCAGAACACTCCCCTTCTTCCTATCCTTAAAAAACTCTCCACACAGCATCCCCAAAGATGACATAGGCCCTGAGGGAAATTATTTTCCTCAGGGCCTCCCGTGTGAAGCTCATATAAAAAAAACGAATAAAGCAGAAGGTTGTCTTACAAATTTAACCCCTGCTATGCCCTACCGCTACTATGGTTCCTAACAATTGCTTCCTCGACCCTTCCCTCGTCCCTCACCCCTCTTTAGTATGTCCTTTCCCATTCGACCTCGTTCCCGCTCCTTTCCCTTACTCCATCCCCTTCTTCTCCCGCGTTCCCCTTCCGCCTTCCCCCTCTCTTTCCCCCTCCCGTCAACCCTCCTCTCGTTCTTTTTCCTTCCCTCCTCCCGAATTCTGAAGATTTTGTTTTTATTTTGGGGTGTCTGGGGAGAAAAAATAAATATTCGTACAAAAAATGAAGAATTGAAGTTAAAAAAAAAAAATCGTTTTCAGCTATAACAAAATCAATAATGTCGTTATTTCCATCTTAGTACTTTAGCTCACTGAAAAGTCACGAACCGTCATTGCAATAGATAATTACATTTGTAATTATAATGATAAGAACATTAATTTGTGATTCTTTATTGGAAAACGAACACCTCTGCCTTAGGTCAGCTCAAGTGGTTCAATACTTTTGATGACTTAGCAGTGGTGCCTTGTTCATCGGGTGACGTGTATCCACTATGTCCAGGTCTTGGCGGCGGATGCACCTACCCAACAGCTGCGTTGCAGGCCAGATCAGGAGAGGCAGGTTTGGGGAGACCCTTCGATGTTAATGTAAAAAATGACAGTAATTTTTATTTATTTATTTGTTATGAATTAACGCCGATTAACGGCTTTTACATAAGAATTACAATAATTTGAATGGATACAGAATATACATAGTTACAAAAAAAAAATCATATGACAAAAAATTAAAAAGTATGTATTGAAGTGACAGCATAAAGTACTAATATCTAGGCTATTAAAAATACAAATATGAAGAAAAAGAAAACCTCTTATACTTGTGTAAAAGATATTTTGAACTAAAAAAAGTAACTACGTAAAGTACGTAATAACAATAAACTTAAAGTAACTACGTAAAGTACGTAATAACAATAAATTTAAAGTAACTACGTAAAGTACGTAATAACAATAAATTTAAAGTAACTACGTAAAGTACGTAATAACAATAAATTTAAAGTAACTACGTAAAGTACGTAATAACAATAAATTTAAAGTAACTACGTAAAGTACGTAATAACAATAAATTTAAAAAATCCAGAAGTAAACTTTGATGAAGAATATAAACATTCAAAGTATATTTGATCATAATACAACTGAGAAGCGCTAACAAACAGCTTCAATTAAATAATATTTGTACGTTGATATTCTTTCAATACTTATTACATCATCAACAACATATTTATTATTAAGTATATGCAGGCGATTTATTATGCAATATTTCGATTTATAATTCAGCATTAGATCCTGTATTGTTACAATGGTAAAGTAATTTGTGACGAACTGATCTACTTGGTACGTGAAAACATATTAACGAAAGAATACTCTTATTTTGAACATCTGATGTTAAAAATTTCATCAAAAGTATCAAAATACTATTTTATGGGGTGGGAAATAGGGGATAGGGGTGGTTTTTCGAAATCCAATCTAGACAGTGATCTTATTCTCATTTCATCAACCTCGAAATAAAACTGTTGATTTTTATACAAATCAAATACACGTCTCCCGCCTACCCGCCGCTCAACTCACCCGCCCGCTGCAAACAGACACTCTCCTTAATATATTAGAGATACTAGTAGATTAAACAGCAAAACTCCGTATTTTGCATACATAATAATACAAAAATATTAATATTGCACAATGAAAAAATCGACATAAGGGGCTATCCATAAATTACGTCACACGAATTTCATGATTTTTGACCCCCTTCCCCGTCCCTGTCACACATCGTCACATTTGTGAGACCCCCTTCCCCCGGCGTGACGTCACACATTATGCAATTTTACAAGTAAAAATAATAGTTGGTGATATTTTAACGTTTTTCGACAATATTTAATATTATCACGGTTACATCTGCCGCAACAGAGGGGGCATAACGGGATACCACGACGGAGGGGTGTAATAGGATAGGGAAAATATTTTTGCGGCAGTCGAATGTGTCGCAGTCGTTTTGTGCACGTGACGTCACAAAGCTCATGACCCCCTCATACTCCTCGTCCCACAATGTCACATTTCTCTATTCCCCTCCCCCACCCCCCCCCCTTGAGGTGTGACGTAATTTATGGATGACCACTAATTTAAAATAATTTATTATAAATTTAATATACGTCATTATTGGATTTTAACCAACAATAAATAATTGACGTAAATATTTTTTAAGTTATCTAAATATCTATTTTTTTTTTTCTTTTCGTTTTTTTTACATTAGCTCCACACAAGAGTCCCTGAGGAAAATAATTCCCCTCATGGCCTATGTCTCTTTGGGGATGCTGTGTGGAGGGTCTTTTTAAGGAAAGGAAGGATAGGAAGTTATGGGAAGGAAAAAGGTACGAGGGGTGGGTAGGAATCTGGGGGTCAGTGTGTCCAAGGGTGACGGACGTATGCATCTATCCCTCCCACTGCGGTGCAAGGCAAAGTTCCGAGAGAGTCTTGCTGGAGAGGTCAAAAGATCTCCCTCAACCAGTCTCTCCCGATCCGGCCTTCCACGCAGTTGGTGGGCAAGCGCGTCTGCCGCCCAGATCCGGACAAACCTAACCCCATGAAACCGGGCACCCCTGCTAAGTCACCGAACGTAGCGAACCACTTGGGGTGACCTATGGCAGAGGTGTTGGTTATCCAATAAATGGTTCCTGGGGCGCCGGTACCCATACCCGCTCCCCAAAATATTTGATGGAAGTCATTGATATACGGAAGAAAACAGATATTTGGTGAATTATTAGTAGAAACTCAAAAAGTAAATAAAAACAAATTTAAAGTTACGTTATTTAAACTAAAAATATTTATTATTTAACGGAGTGTTTTTGTATTAGGACAAGAACTGTGTATCTATTTACAAAAACAATAACTAAATTAAAAGAAAATTAAAGCTATAAAATCACCTTGTTTTTGTCGATTGCATGCCGTCATGATATCATTATTTTATCAACGTTATTTGGTACATAATATTTATGTCATATTTAATACATATTCTAGCATTCGTAGCAAATACACAGAAATAACTAAGGTAATGTATAATAAATATTGTTTTCAGTTTCTACCACCAAGTAACAGTGTTTGGAGAAGTTTTTAAAATGTAAAATTTATTTTCATTTTTATAATCAGCTTTTATTCTACATTGTGTGGTCTAGAAGTGAGAACTTAAGATCACATATTTTTTGGTTGTCCCTCTCTAAGCAAATATCCTCTTTTCTATCAAGCTTTATCTAAAATTGCCTCACCTCCATTCAACATCTTATTTCTTCTCAGTCGGAACTCGATTCCAATCTTTAATATAATTTTGAAATTTTCCCATTTAAATAAAATTAATAAATAAATTTCCTTTATTCATAATTTAATTGATGGCCTAGAACACCCCTGAAGGGTGAAAGCCAGAAAAAAAAGTTATAATTTTGATTACTAAAGTACTAAATGTTTATTTCTGGAAGAATTGCATATATATCTGCTTGCGGCATTTCGACTTTATTGCTCTTCGAGAAAAATTTATATAAGTATATATTTTTAATGTGAATACCTCACAAGAGTCCAAACTGCTTTCAACCGCCTGGAGCTAGTGAGACTTTGACATTTGGTTATAATTTTTGGTATATTGTGAGACTGAAGGTAGTGGGGAGGGGAAGGACGTGGTAACGATAGGTGAGAAAGTGTCTGGCTATTCAGATATAGTCACCAAACTCAGCTAAAGCCATTTAAACCAACGTTTCAATTTTGGTTGGTGGTCTTACACCAGGGCAATACTTAGAAAATATTCTACTCTGGAACATGCCGTGATTATGCCTTTATATTATTTTTAAACGATTAGATTGTAAAATAATAAAAATCAATCAAATAAAATTTACTTGCGCACGCCGAGATTTGAACTCCAGATCGCTAGATGAGAGCCTTACCCCTCGAGTACGTAAACCGTCACAGTCATAAGCCTAACTTCTGATTAGTCAAACTATAATATAAGATATGTTGCCCTTTGAAAACAATATACAGTTCACATCGATAACATTTTATTTGGCCGGGTTTAGGGTGATGATTTATGAGGGATTAAAAGTGTACAAACTTAGGTAAATAATACATTAAAATTTCTTGCCAATTTTATTTGGTTTTTAATTTAATTGTTCCTGGTCATTTTAAATGGACTCCATTTTCAAAGACAATCAAAACAGTGTACCTACTACATATACAAAAGTAAATAATGTTAAATTTGTTTTGATAGATGTTGAGTTTTTGAATTTATTTTGAATGTTCCGAATGCAAAACTTTAATATTTATGTATTGATCTATTACAGTATAGGTATCTAAGCCCCTATGTGACTGCTGTCTGAACACTATTATCTGTATTTTTATTATATGATTTGAAATGGGTGTGGTATAATACGAAATCTTTTTTAAAAATTTAACAAATCTGCCAACGACCTATGGTATTATAACCTTATTATACTAAAAATATTTTTTTTCTCAAAAATTTAAAACATGCTTTTACTAGATAAAAAAAACAATCTTTCGAAATCAATTAATATTTTTTTGTGGAAAAGAGTAAATACGCCTAAAATCTGATTTAAAAATGACATATTTCTGGTTTTCTCTTAGGCAAAAAGGTAAAGTAAAATTAAGTAAACGTGTTAGGTAAGTAGATACAAAAATGTTATTTTCTGACATTCTTATACTTAACTAGGTTCATATTTGAAAATTATCATAAATGGATTTTATATTTAAAGTTTGAAGAAGGATTTTATTTTATTTGATTTACTAAACGCACAAAAGAAGGAAAGATTGTGAAAAAATACAATAAAATTTTAAGCTTTTTATGATATATATCTGATCGAATGTTCCTACGATACTCCATTTCACAAGACGTTTCTCGTTATTTCGATAAACTTATAGAACTGTGAATCAATCATAAACAATGGCAATGTTTTGAACAATTTAATACGAACTTTGGAGCTACGCATAAAACTACGATAGCGCCTTATCGCCCGTCCGGCGTGCATTGTCACTACACAAATAATGTCTGCGGAGAAACTGACGTAAATTCACGATTCCCATACAGTATACATTACGTACAGCTTCCTCCGGCGAGTAGCGCGCCCCGATTACCAGGCCGGTGTGCATCGCGTGAACTCACATATAAATAGGCGATATCGGTCGGGCGCCTTCATAATCATACCGAATCTACCAGAGTGAAGACCGTGTATCGTTTACCGTGTTGTATCATAATACATTATACAAACTCTCGTTGCTATTGATGAAAACATCGAACAGTGAATTATAAATATTACCATGGATAAATCTACAGAAAGCTGCGGTTACTGCAAGGTTTGCTTGCGACGCCGAATCATGAAAGCTGTGGGACGCATCCCTGAGACAACTTTAGAATGCGCTTACAAGCATATCTTGGATTCGTACTCTGCCGCTCTCGGATCCAGACCAGGGGCATCACCGGGCGTATTGGCTAACCCACCCTCATCCCCCGGGGAAAGCTGCAGCTCGAACTGCCGCTGGACTTCTTCAGGATCATCTTCCAAACCAAGCTATGATGATATGAATTTCAGCGATGACGATGACTACTCTCACCACCTTTACAGGAAAAGGATCAAATTTGTGAAAAGAAAGAAAGTGTGAGCTAGCTGCCTGCATTATCTGCAAAAGTTATTGCGTTTCCTCTATCGGTGCATATGGAAGTTCCAGAAGGTTTTTGTGTGTGGTTTACAAGCAAGTGTTATCTTCGTGAAGATATTCGATGATCCCGAGCAGACCTTTGGCCGTCCCTCAAAAAGTGCTGGTCAAGTTTCGTCTGATAAAAAAATTTATAATAATATAATTTATAATTCTAATTTTTATTTGAAAAAGTAAGTCATCGCTTTCAGCCGGCTGAAATAATTCATGCGAATAGAATGCGATAAATTAATTAAGAATCTCTTGTTTTTTTAGGCCATTGCAATTAATACAATGATTAACTGTTTGATATTATTAAATGTTGGAGTATTGTAACATACCTACATTTACATGTTGTGATAAATGTTGCCAAAGGTGAATAACACGCGACATGATCGCAACTATTTCAATTATTTTTTTATTAAGATTAAAATATTAAAATTGTTTATGAGATTAGTAAGTGTTAATTCTAATATTATTATGTATTATTAAACATATTTATTTACTTTGGTAACTACCATTTAAGTATTATTTACACATTTTGAATAAAGATATTATAATATTTATTTTCTGTATTTTATTTATATGATTTTATTGTGTCGACGACATATATTTGGAAATTGAATATTGACACTTTTTTATATTTACTTAAACATTGTCTAAATAGAAGATGTCTGCACTAATTCATTTCTAAGTTTAATCCATTACTACTCACAAGGATGTAACAGATAAAATATTACAATAATATACATTGCCTTTGAAGAGCAAAACTTCATCACAAGGCTTCCTTCCGAAGAAGCCTTCCATTGACACTTGATGTTACCTTATTCCTAATTCAGCTAAAGAACGAGGGCTCTATTGAAGTTAATTTAGTCTTACAGAAGCTGGACGTACTGTTAGAGCCCGAAAATTCTAGAAAATAGTTCACAACTCGCCAGTGTGCCCTTCAATTGAGTTTGGTAATCACCTCTCAACTGGAGTATCTAAATACCAACCCGAAAAAATCTTAGGCTGTTATTGTTCTGCCGGTATTTCAAAGAAATGTGCTCCTACATTTATTCATGTAATACGTTAGACATACCCACACATACGTTACGCATACTCAATAATATATTGTAAAGATCTAGCAGATTTTTCAATAGTGAATCTCCAGCTGCTAACCCTCTAAAAATCACAAGTACGCCCAATAATTGAATTTGGGAGCCCCAAAATAGTTGATAAACCTATTAGATTCTGTGCAAAGGAGGGCGGTCCGTCTGATTGACAATCCGTTGTTAACAGACCGATTGTCATCTCTAAAACACAGACACAATACAGGCATTCTGAGTCTGTTCTATAATGTTTTTAGTCTGCTTTAAGTAGCTAGCGCTGCTTAGTTCTTCGGTTACCGATCCAAATGAGTGAAACTCGACGGACACGAGCGGAACACCCGTTGATTAGCTTCACGAGAACAGCTCGTTTCTTCAACTCGTTTTTGTATAAGCCGGTTTGTATGTGGAACGAGCTGCCGGTATCTGTTTTTCTCCTTTCATGTAATTTCTTCAGGTCCCGCAATAATGAATCTCTTCTTACAGCCCTTACTTTATCCCGTCACACAACGCTGCCCAACCGGGTGGCGACATAGTTCCACTGTCTTTACACTATACGGAGAAGTGAAGTGTCACTAAAAAAAACCAAATAATATGGGTGCAGTCACTGTGCACGGTTGACATGAGAGCCAGTCATTTTTACGACACGTTCTTTTTGTCTACATAGTCTAAAAGCTAGACCTTGTAGCGACATTGTGTTTCCTCCCTCCCAGAACCAGTTACCCATTTGTTTTCTTAAAAGTATCGTAAACACTGCATTTCCTAAGATGAAACATTTGTAAAATATTCTCCTGTGTATTATTGTTGATGAACAAAAAAAAAATAGCAAAAAATATGGTTATTTAATGGTCAAAATAAATTGCTGTAATTGTTATCCACTATCTCTGCCTCTCACATTTGCACCCAAACCAGTAAAATAAGTCCCGATGTAATCACTAATGAGAAGGTCTTGTAATAAACAACAACATTGTATTAGAATGATGAAATACTTCTCTAGTTACAATAAGATGTTTGTTTACCTATACGATTTGTAAATCAACGTTACAAACGTAAACATTGCATAAGCTTTATTATATAAGAGAGGATCGGCGAGTTGGGATAGGGCAAATGGAATTCCGATCATTTAATAATCTATTGGGATGTAGGCCACAGGCAGGTTCATTTTGTATATTTTTTTATTTGTTAATTTATTTATTGTTTTTGTATAAAATTAGCTCCACACAGGACTTTGAGAAAAATATATACCATCTTTGGGTCTTGTCTCGTGTGGAGGGTTTCCTTTTCAAGGAAAAGATGGAGAGGAAATTCTGGGAAGGAAAGACGTCTGAAGGTCGGGTAGGAACTTGTCCTGTGCGGAGAGTTTCCTTTTCAAGGAAAGGAAGAAGAGGAAATTCCGGGAAGGAAAGACGTCTGAGGATAGGATGGACAACGTGTCCTGTGCGGAGAGTTTTCTTTTCAAGGAAAGGAAGGAGAAGAAATTCCGGGGAGGAAAGACGTCTGAAGGTCGGGTAGGAACTTGTCCTGTGCGGAGAGTTTCCTTTTCAAGGAAAGGAAGAAGAGGAAATTCCGGGAAGGAAAGACGTCTGAGGATAGGAGGGACAACGTGTCCTGTACGGAGAGTTTTCTTTTCAAGGAAAGGAAGGAGAAGAAATTCCGGGGAGGAAAGACGTCTGAAGGTCGGGTAGGAACTTGTCCTGTGCGGAGAGTTTCCTTTTCAAGGAAAGGAAGAAGAGGAAATTCCGGGAAGGAAAGACGTCTGAGGATAGGATGGACAACGTGTCCTGTGCGGAGAGTTTTCTTTTCAAGGAAAGGAAGGAGAAGAAATTCCGGGGAGGAAAGACATCTGAGGATAGGATGGACAACGTGTCCTGTGCGGAGAGTTTCCTTTTCAAGGAAAGGAAGAAGAGGAAATTCCGGGAAGGAAAGACGTCTGAGGATAGGATGGACAACGTGTCCTGTGCGGAGAGTTTCCTTTTCAAGGAAAGGAAGGAGAAGAAATTCCGGGAAGGAAAGACGTCTGAGGATGGGGTGGACAACGTGTCCTGTGCGGAGAGTTTCCTTTTCAAGGAAAGGAAGGAGAAGAAATTCCGGGAAGGAAAGACATCTGAGGATAGGATGGATAACGTGTCCTGTGCGGAGAGTTTCCTTTTCAAGGAAAGGAAGAAGAGGAAATTCCGGGAAGGAAAGACGTCTGAGGATAGGATGGACAACGTGTCCTGTGCGGAGAGTTTCCTTTTCAAGGAAAGGAAGGAGAAGAAATTCCGGGAATGAAAGACATCTGAGGATGGGGTGGACAACGTGTCCTGTGCGGAGAGTTTCCTTTTCAAGGAAAGGAAGGAGAAGAAATTCCGGGAAGGAAAGACGTCTGAGGATAGGATGGACAACGTGTCCTGTGCGGAGAGTTTCCTTTTCAAGGAAAGGAAGGAGAAGAAATTCCGGGAAGGAAAGACGTCTGAGGATGGGGTGGACAACGTGTCCTGTGCGGAGAGTTTCCTTTTCAAGGAAAGGAAGGAGAAGAAATTCCGGGAAGGAAAGACATCTGAGGATAGGATGGACAACGTGTTCTGTGCGGAGAGTTTCCTTTTCAAGGAAAGGAAGAAGAGGAAATTCCGGGAAGGAAAGACGTCTGAGGATAGGATGGACAACGTGTCCTGTGCGGAGAGTTTCCTTTTCAAGGAAAGGAAGGAGAAGAAATTCCGGGAAGGAAAGACGTCTGAGGATGGGGTGGACAACGTGTCCTGTGCGGAGAGTTTCCTTTTCAAGGAAAGGAAGGAGAAGAAATTCCGGGAAGGAAAGACATCTGAGGATAGGATGGACAACGTGTCCTGTGCGGAGAGTTTCCTTTTCAAGGAAAGGAAGAAGAGGAAATTCCGGGAAGGAAAGACGTCTGAGGATAGGATGGACAACGTGTCCTGTGTGGAGAGTTTCCTTTTCAAGGAAAGGAAGGAGAAGAAATTCCGGGAAGGAAAGACGTCTGAGGATGGGGTGGACAACGTGTCCTGTGCGGAGAGTTTCCTTTTCAAGGAAAGGAAGGAGAAGAAATTCCGGGAAGGAAAGACATCTGAGGATAGGATGGACAACGTGTTCTGTGCGGAGAGTTTCCTTTTCAAGGAAAGGAAGAAGAGGAAATTCCGGGAAGGAAAGACGTCTGAGGATAGGATGGACAACGTGTCCTGTGCGGAGAGTTTCCTTTTCAAGGAAAGGAAGGAGAAGAAATTCCGGGAAGGAAAGACATCTGAGGATAGGATGGACAACGTGTCCTGTGCGGAGAGTTTCCTTTTCAAGGAAAGGAAGAAGAGGAAATTCCGGGAAGGAAAGACGTCTGAGGATAGGATGGACAACGTGTCCTGTGCGGAGAGTTTCCTTTTCAAGGAAAGGAAGGAGAAGAAATTCCGGGAAGGAAAGACGTCTGAGGATGGGGTGGACAACGTGTCCTGTGCGGAGAGTTTCCTTTTCAAGGAAAGGAAGGAGAAGAAATTCCGGGAAGGAAAGACGTCTGAGGATAGGATGGACAACGTGTCCTGTGCGGAGAGTTTCCTTTTCAAGGAAAGGAAGAAGAGGAAATTCCGGGAAGGAAAGACGTCTGAGGATAGGATGGATAACGTGTCCTGTGCGGAGAGTTTCCTTTTCAAGGAAAGGAAGGAGAAGAAATTCCGGGAAGGAAAGACATCTGAGGATAGGATGGACAACGTGTCCTGTGCGGAGAGTTTCCTTTTCAAGGAAAGGAAGAAGGGGAAATTCCGGGAAGGAAAGACGTCTGAGGATAGGATGGACAACGTGTCCTGTGCGGAGAGTTTCCTTTTCAAGGAAAGGAAGGAGAAGAAATTCCGGGAAGGAAAGACGTCTGAGGATGGGGTGGACAACGTGTCCTGTGCGGAGAGTTTCCTTTTCAAGGAAAGGAAGGAGAAGAAATTCCGGGAAGGAAAGACGTCTGAGGATAGGATGGACAACGTGTCCTGTGCGGAGAGTTTCCTTTTCAAGGAAAGGAAGAATAGGAAATTCTGGGAAGGAAAGACATCTGAGGGTTGGGTAAGAACTTGTGCTGTGCGGAGAGTTTCCTTTTCAAGGAAAGGAAGGAGAGAAAGTTCTGGGAAGGAAAAACGTATAAGGGTCGGGTGGGAACTTGTCTTGTGCAGAGAGTTTCCTTTTCAAGGAAAGGAAGGAGAGGATGTTCTGGGAAGGAAAAACGTATGAGGGTCGAGTGGGAACTTGTCTTGTGGGGAGAGTTTCCTTTTCAAGGAAAGGAAGGAGGGGAAGTGTTGAATATTATAATTAACCAAAAAATATATTTAAATGATCTGTTCTTAAATTTGATACCTTTGTTACCCCCCTCCACCTTCTGCACACTTCCGGCTAACCATTTATCATTGTTTACAAAACATGTTGGTTTTTTAAACAATCAAAGTTGTTATAACTAAGTATTTTATTAATTTGGAATAAAAATGTTTGTTATATGGTAGCAATGATTTTGTTTAATCTTATCATCCCCTTTCTTATAAGTGCTCGGAAACGTTATATACACTTATTATTACATATAAGATATCTGTGGTGTTTAGGAAAAGGGAGACGAGTCAATAATAGTCAATTTTACAGGGGAGCCAATTTTATATTCTATATTTTTCACCAAATCTGAGAAATGTAATTAAGAATATATTTTTATACGATAATTAACGAAAGTATTTATTCTACAGAATGGTATTTGAAAATTTGGAAAAAACCTATTTTTAACAATTTTATGTGACTCATCCCTCTTTTCCGTATCACGTTTGGACCTAATCGAGAATAAATCACGAGTTATCTCTTTAATGTTTCCTATTTCTTTATGTTATTTTTCAATTTCGTAACAGGAAATATCATTTACTTATTTAAGAAGTGTACACTCATTATCATTGACACAGAAATTAGTATTGGAATTATTTTATTTAGTTTAAAAACGATATTTTTTACATAAATTTACAATGATATTGAAAATTTATTGTATTGTAAAGTAAAAAAAAATCCTGTTATAATGACTTGTAATACTCATCCAATATAAACAAAACATACAACAGATTTAGAATTGGAATCATTTCCCCAAATGATTCAAATTCATGAAGATGCCGGTGAATGAGTGGGGACTCATTCACCGGCATCTTCATATCTGTCTGGTTCAACGTTTGGAATGTTGCTAGCATCTGATAATTTTTTATAAAAATCACGGCAATCGGGATCCACTAAATGAAAATCAATCAGTATGTCCTTTTTCTTTTCCTTGCTTATTGGAATAAGACCACTGTAGCATTTTCCAGGGCTCGAATTGGTGGTTGCATTCTCTCTCTCTGGTTTCAATCCTGGGATTGGTTTGCAGCAATTTCATCTATTCGTTTCTTCCACTCTTCCCTGTCTTGTGCGGCTCTTTTGAATTCTGCATATGATAAGCAGCGCACGTCCACCAGCAGGTCCTCCAGGTACTCTCGGCGTGGGCGTCCCCTAGCGTTTGTCCCCTCGGTCATACCCTCCATTATGGCATGCAAGAGGCCTTCTTGTCTTATTGCATGGCCGATCCATCTTGCGCGCCTTTCGGACAAGGTCCTGAGCAGGTGCCTTCCTCCTTCGATTCTTTGGAGAACCTCCTCATTTGTGATGTGGTCTCTCCAGGAAATTCCTAGTAGTCTTCTATAGGACCACATCTCAAAAGCCTCTAGTCTCCGTTTATCTCTTTCGGATAAGCACCATGTTTCGCAGCCGTACATCAAGATACTCCATACATAGGTCTTGATGAGGAGTATTCTCAGTTTCAGGTCTATATTATTCGATTCTATTATTTTCGACATTTTATTGAATGCAAGCCTAGCCTGGTGTATACGGCTGTCGACCTCGCTCTTAGACCGACCGTCCCATGTTATTTTGCTCCCGAGGTACACAAACTCCTTGGTGTTCTTTAGTGGAACTCCTGACATCTCTACTCTCATCTGATGTTGCATTCGGCCTACAGTCAGCAGCTTTGTTTTGTCTTTATTTATCCTCATGTTGTAATTATTTTGAAGAATGCTTTGCATGGTTGTTAAGGCCTCTTGCAGTTCTTCTTCGCTTTCAGCAACCAAAGCAATATCGTCAGCAAACCTTATCATATCCACCTTTTGCCCGTGTATCTTTACACCTTTTCTGTGACTCATTCTCTCCCTCAAGTCATCAATCGCACTTTGTATATATGCGTTAAAAAGAACAGGTGACAGAGAGCATCCCTGTCTCACCCCTTGTCTTATACTGGCTTCTTTTGTATCATTGTCACATCTAATTATAGCGGCCTCATTCTTGTATAGCGCCTGGATTATTCGTCTATCTCTATATTTGATGTCAATTCTCTTCAGAATCTCGAAGAGTCTTTTCCATTCTACTTTGTCGAAAGCCTTCTCCAGGTCTATGAATGCGATGAATGTGTTTTGGTTTCTTTTTAATCTTTTTTCTAGTAGTAATCGTAGCGACAATATTGCTTCTCTGGTTCCTACACCTCTTCTAAAGCCAAACTGGTCTCCGGAAAGGATGTTCTCTACTTTTGGTTCGATTCTTTTTAGAATGATATCAGTCAATATTTTTGAGGCATGGGATATAAGGCTAAGAGTTCTGTGTTGTTCACATTTCGTCGTGCCCACCTTCTTTGGTAATGCGACAATTAGGCATTTCTCGAAATCCTCTGGTATCTTTCCAGTCTTATACATTGTCTGTATCATTTTAAACAGGGCATCTATAGTTCCTTTTCCTGCTGGCTTAATTAGTTCAGCCGGAACGTCATCGATTCCGGGTGCTTTCCCGTTTTTGAGATTTTTCAGTGCGAGGTCAAACTCTTCTCTAGTGATTGGATCTCCCAAATCATCTGCGTCTACCTCATTTTCTCTTTCTATCAATGTTTCGTTGTCATTATTTCCCTTTCCATTGTACAGCATTTCGAGATATCTTTTCCATCTCTCTCCTATTTGGTGATTTTCGAAAAGTATTTTGCCGTCTTCTCCTTCTATTGCATTACCCTTTCCAACTCTCATCCCAAAGAAGTCTTTCACCGCAGCGTGAGCTCTTTCTACATTTCCTCTCTTTAGGTCGTCATTTATCTCATCGCATTTATTCTGGTAGAATGTTTCTTTGGCTATTCTTGATTCTCTATTTATTTGGTTTCTCAGCACTTTGTATTTCTCTTGTGATTCAGCTCTTTTATCATTTTTGAGCTCTCTTCTATCCTTTATCATATTTAAGATTTCATCGGTTATCCATTCCTTCCGTGCTTGGGGTTTTTCCTTGCCTATAGTTTCCTCTGCCGTAGTTATAATCTTCGTCTTTATCACTTTCCAGATCGCATTCACGTTCTCCTCTTCCATTAGGTTGCACTCTTGCGTCTTTTCCCTAAAACTGTCGCTAATCTCTTTTATTCTTAATACTTTTGTATCCCATTTGAGATTTTTTCTCTTTTTTAATTTTTTCAGTTTTAGAAGGCTTTTGGCCATTACCATATTATGGTCACTATCTATATCTGGACCGGAATAGCTTCTACAGTCTTTTATTTGGTTTTTAAATCTATGTCTAACCATTATATAGTCTATTTGCAGTCTTTGTCTGTCTCCAGGGGATTTCCAGGTGTATCGCTGTCTTGGGTGGTGTTGGAAACAAGTGTTTGCTATCACTAGTTTGTGTTTTTCGCAGAATTCTGTCAATCTGTTTCCTCTGTCGTTTCTTGCACCCAACCCAAAGGGCCCAATGCAAGTTCCTTCACGTCCTTCTCCTACAACAGCATTCCAATCTCCTAGGAGAATCAGATTTTCACCTGCTTTTATCTCTAATATAAGTTTATCTAGCGAACTGTATACCTCCTCCACTTCTTCTTCGCTATGACTAGATGTTGGCATATATACTTGGATAATTACAGTGTCTACAGGCTTAGTTTCTATTTTGACTAGAATAATTCTTCCGCTATATTGCACATATCCCTTAACCCGTCTTCCCCACTCCTTGCACAGCACAACGCCTACTCCCCCTTGGCCAGGTTTATCCTTTATGCATCCTGTGTGGATAATTCTGTAGTTGCCACTCCAGAAGTCTCCGCAATTGGGCCATCTCATCTCTGCTATACCTAGGGCATTCAAATTTACGTTTTGCATCTCAGCTTTCAGATTATCCAGTTTGCTGTTTTGCAGTAATGTGCGGACATTCCACGTTGCCCATCTCGCTATTTGGTTCTTTGTATTTGACTTTTGTTTCGCTATTGACTTTGTGTTTCTAGCATCTCGAGCAGTCCCCACCCGGAGATCCGAACGGGGGACTATTTTACCTCCGGAGAATTTTACTTGAGATTGGGTATTCATGTTTTGCTGGTTCTTGGGATGCCACTTGGACCTTTAATGTGGTAGTTTCCCGTTTCTTTCCACATCCTATGCCGTTGACCTCGAAGGTTCTTCCGCCTTAGGTTGCATTACCCCAACTTTAAAGGAAATAGTTTTAAATGGGTCTTCAATATGCAAAGTCCTTTTAAAATGTATAGTTCCAGGTGTTGTATTTTTATTCATTAATCTTTTTGTATCGTGGAACAAAAATCGATTACCTTCGTCATCAGTTTTTTTCAGCTGCAATGAACGCTTGTATAGATCAAAGTATCAAAAATGTTCACGTGTCATGGTTTTTCCTATGAACGCATTATTTTTTCCAGTAGTTCTTACAAGATTGTACCAATCTCTTGATAAATGAATATTCATGTCGGTTGCTTTTTTTCCTCTCAATTATAGCACGAATAGAATCACATTTCATGTGAGTGTGGCCGGGGATTAAAAATTTGTGATGTATGCTTATGTTTGGTCCTGCTTGAAGAGCACATAAAACATTGCTACAACATGGCTGTGTCCACCACAGGTATCTGAATAAAATGATAATTAATTTATTTGTGGTGGTATCTCAGGAGTGAAATCATACAAACATGAATCTGTTTGATTAGCCCCTCGATCACCTCCACATTCGTGCCACATGTAACACGTTGTTTCGATTGAGAAGCAGTCGCAAATTGTTAAATTAAACCTGTAAAAGAACGTTTATAAAAAACAATGTTTGAACGAAGCAGGGGAGTTGGGAGGCACTGCTGCAAATCAAAGCAACAGGTCCTTCTGCTCTCTGATGATTCTTCTTTATTTTTTGCCTTGGCAGAATATGCATAATCTGCTTCCTGCTTGTGGGCTTCGTGTTTGAACTTCAGTACTGATAAATCAGGTTCTTTCTTGTAAATTATTTCATCTGAATTGAATATGAATTGCATGTACGACATGTATCCAGAGAAAGTTTTTTAAATGATAAGCCCATTGTACGAAATACATTCGAGAACACTGATCTAGAAACTGGATCCTCTACTTTTTCCTTATACATAGTACATTTTGGAAAAATTGAGTCCAATGGGCAAATACTTCATAGAGGTATTCCTTTTAGAGTAATGTGACTCGTAGGCAGGATACCTACACTCTTATGTGATTTTTAATTTGTTGAATGCGGTAATCCGATAGTAGAAGGCACACTGCTTTCCCGTTCGTCAGAAACCGAGAGCCCAGAAATAGATTTGAGTCTCATTTTAATGACGGTACATATGAATTTGTTTGTTTCACAACCTTTTAAAACAACCTTTGCACATTTCGATAATGGCACCCTTAACTCGTACATAACATTTGGGATTAATTTCCCTCTTCTTCGGTAGTACCTATATTTCTAACCCACATAGTTTTCTTAGGCTCATCGGTGATGAGGGATGAGATAAAAGTTATTATTTTGTGGAAGGTCCCTAGTGACCAGTATTCATTAAATAGTATATTTTGACATTCAAAATACACATTATCCTTACATTTTTTTCGGCAAGCACTTAAAAGTTGCGTTTCTCGACCCTTGACAAATTTCCCAGTTTTAGTTTCATGTTGTATTCTTCGATTTCGTTTTTCTTTAATCTCATTCCATAAATGTAGAAATTTTCCTCATTTCCAGGGTGCGTCTCTTCAGTTTCGGTAGTTGGTTCACCATTTCCAAGGAGTGCATTGTTGAAGGGACTGGCTCCATCGTAGCTGGAATTACTGGAATTGGAGGGTTTATAACTTACATCCATGTTACATATCACTGTTGCTAAAATCACTCGAATAATTGGAAACTATCGTCTGTAAGTCTCGGAGAGGATAACTGGAAGACGGTCCTATAATACAAACATAATACCATAACAGAAGATGAAGAAATATTTTTAAAGATTTTACCATACGATGAATTTGCATTCCAAAGCGTTATAATTTTTATACTCCTCAAAACACACGGTATCAAAGATAAATATATAATCATCATCATCATCAGCTCTCTCCAGTTTAGGAGCTCCAAGATAGATATGTCTTTGAGGATGTTGTCGCTCCATATTAGTCTTGGTCTTCCCAGGCTCCTTCGCCCTATTGGTCTATATTAAATATATAATAAAAGACAGATAATGATAATACAATCGAAAGAATGATATTAACCCTTAGCGAACTGCGAAATAACAACTGTCAAACGTGGCAGGTTGCGGCGTCATGTAACCATAAAGCCCAGAATGAACCACACAACACAGAAAACAGTGATTATTTAAGTTAACTCTGTTTTCCGTGTCAATATTTAAAAATATATGTTTTGGTAAACAGAGACAACTTGAATTATCTCCAAATGCATGTTAATTTATTTAAAATATGACACATCTCGGAAACTAATAAACTAGGCGAGAAGTGAACGAGAGTGTTTCTTCGACTTTTTGAGTGAAAATCAACATGATTTTATTTCCCTTTGAGTAGACAGAGCATAGGTCCTCAAATAGTGCCATTCTTTTCTGGTGCTCCCCCCACTTTATCCTCCATTCACTTACTCATCCATTTATAAAACTACGAAGTTACTAAAATTACGAGTCATCTTACTAATTGGAAGTGCAGTAGTGCCCTGAACTTAAAGTCAAAACTCATCACCGTTCACCGAACCATGCTTTTATTATAGAGCATTACTTCTTTCGCAGTTTAATTAATACGGATAAACTTCAAGATAACATTTACAGTTTAAATAAACAATCGAAGACTTTAGGTAAGCGTATGACCTATTCAAATAGTAAATTACAATCATTCTTACTATATTTATGCAGATAAAATAATAATTGCATACGCATGCATTTACTAAACACGTGGCTAACTTCAGTTATCTAACCGGCGCGCGCGGGCGGCGTATTTGCACATTTAGGCTGGGCATATGCTGAGACGCAACCGCTCAGAGAAGAGCAGATTTTGTAACGGTATGAATGTGTACGAACTGACACGTGTCTGCTCTGCCTTGCACTGAGTTGTAGCTGCGGCACAGATTCTGCGCGACACGTGCACAGACTGGCAATATTTCCCTGTGACAATCAACAGTAAATTGTAAAATAATTTATTTTTTTATAAGAACAACTCTCTTTTTATAACATTTGAAGGTTATTCCCATCAATATCATTAAAGAAGAAAATAACACTAATAATCAAAATGAAAATATGATAGAGACCATGGAAAAATAAAAATATAAAGGTCGCAACTGGAACACGAACCCTAAACCTCTCGTCTTACCAGGACAAACACCTGTTAGCGTCAGCGGTCGGCATACGGCGCCAGTGTCGGCATACCGCAGGCCTGCGGCCACTAGCCAAACCAAACCTGGAAAGGACATGCAATTAATTGGCCAACGAAGCTAGCTCAGGACAGTCGGCGCAAGCAAGATTCTCCTAAAACCAGGGCGAGTGTTTGTGGTTCGCTGGGTATTCCTCCTCCTCCCTTCCTCACAATCTCTGGGGTCTCCTTCCTCAATCAGAACACAGTATTGCACGTAAAGGGTTTATTAAATTAGAAGGAGACAGGGTTATTACAATTTGCCATATGGGCACACTTCACATGAACATGGTTAGCACTTTAATACCCTAACTTAACAGGGACTGTTTCTCTCAATCTCTCCACACGCGTAATTGGCTTTAAGAGCGGGACGTAGCACACAAAAGAGGGTAAGGGGTCATTCTACTCACTGTAGCAGGAAATGCGGTAGTCAGCACCTTCTGGTTGCACAATTCACAATATAAAATACATCGCGAGTTTTAGGTTCTTGAGTGCGCGTTAGAGCGCTCTCTTTGGTCACTGCTCTCTTGCCGGCTGGTAGCCGATGAATGGCTGCTTGCGCGTCGGCTCCGCGGGGAGCCTGCCGTGTCAGCGTATTGCGGAAATCTGCCGAACTATTCTCGCGTAGAACGGGGCGAAGGTGAATCTAGGGGGAACGTTGCTACTTTGTAACGTAACACACCTTATAATTATTAATTAATATTATATCTTCTAGTGTATTTTTTGCGCATTATTGGCAACTACCTTTATCATATTTTGAGAACTGGTTTTGTCTCAAGTGAATATATCTTATATTATATTTTATTTATATGGATTACCTATTTACCACTGAAGAAGAAAGTAACACTAATAATCTAAACGAAAATATGAAAGGGAGCAAGACACAGAAAATAAAAAAGATAACCGTCGCCACTGGGAGAGGAACGCAGAACCTCGATTTAACCCGGCGATTGCCGCTCGTGCTCCGGTATAACATGAGATTTTACACGCGATTTTGACCCTCATGTATAAAGTAAGTGTATGAAGAACACGGTCAGAATCGCTTGCTCTATTATCACCCTTTACCATAGCGAAACCTGCAATGCAACTAGTCACTCCAAATAATTTATATTTAATTTTCAGCGAGCGCGGGGATGTGCGCAGTTCTTGCGCATGCGCGGGAAAAATTCCTTTATCTACGATTTTGACCCTTCTTTGTACAAAATTTGTAAAGGACAGTGTCAGAATCGCTGGACACGAAATGTAATTTCTGCCGCCGGGTGCCGCGTCATAATTTATGCGTCTTACTCGACTCGTAAAACCTATCAATTTACGTAATTAATGCAAGTAATGTTGTTTTGGTAGATAGTTTATCATTCTAGGAACGTGTTTCAGTCAATAAAATATACAATAGCTCAAAATTAATCCACAAAACATTCATTTCAAAATTCAAAAATGGTGCTTTTTGCTGGCCTTCCCTGGCTGACCAGAACGTCACATTTGTCAATCTCAAATGTAAAATTTCTCCCTGTTGCAACCGCTATATTTTTATTTTTCTGTGTCTTGTTCTCTTAGATATTTTAGTTTATTTATTTATTTATTTATTTATTTATTTACGGACTTACGTCCAATTTAAAACAAAGTATCACGAAGTATAGAAATGAACAATGTAAGGATTCGGATGGTACATGAAAGCAAAGACAAACAGTGAAAATAGAAGAAAAATAAGTGTCAAGTCACGTCAAGACCTTGCAAAAATTAGGGTGAATATTACATATCTTCATTTGTTTAAAGAGCGACAGAAATCATTTAAGCTAATACCAAAAAAATCAAGGTCTTGACGTGAGTTGACCAGTCTACACATTCTGGACAGTGGTGAGTTATAACCATAGTTAGTCGAGTGCTGATTGAGGAAAAGCAGGTCTTTATTTCTGAGTCTACGAGAAGGTATATTAAATGCGATGAGTTGTAGTAATGTAGGCGAGTCGATTAAACAGTTAATAATTTTGAAGAAACAAATGAGATCAGATTTTATCCGACGGTCTTCTAAAGGAGAAAGGTTTAGAGTTTGTTCAATTTCAGCATACGAGTAATTGCCTCGCTCTAATCCTAGCCTCCAAGCAATTCCCTTTAGGAACCGATGTTGAACGGATTCAATATGACGAATATGGACAGCATAAAAAGGAGACCATATAATACAAGCATATTCAAGATGGGGGCGAACCAAGGAGCAGTAAAGAGTTCTTAGGGTATTTATGTTTTTGAAGTCAGAAGTGGTTCTTGTGATAAAACCAAGTAGTTTGAGAGATTTATTAACAATCGTATTTATATGTTCCCGGAAAGAAAGCTTGCTATCAAGAGAGACACCAAGATCTTTAATAGATTGAACAGTTGTTAGGCAATTATTATTTAATTTGTATTCGAAAACAATCGGATTTTTAGATCTGTAGAAGGACATAATTTTGCACTTATCGACATTTAGTTCCAAGCAATTAATTTTACACCAGTCATTGAAAGAGTCAATATCTGATTGGAAAAGAAGGCAGTCATGGTAGTTTTTGATTATTTTTAGGATCTTATTGTCATCAGCAAAAAGCCAAAAGCGTGTGTGAGAGAAAATACGAATAATGTCATTTATAAACAAGTTAAAGAGAAGCGAGGCTAAATGTGCTCCTTGCGGTACGCCGGATGTTACTTCAATAATAATAGACTCAATGTTATTTATTTTAACTCTTTGTTTTCTATTGCTTAAATAAGAATTAAAGAAAGATAGCAATGGGTTTCGTATACCTATAGCATATAGCTTGGCCATGAGGATAGCGTGTTTTACTTTGTCAAAAGCTTTAGAAAAGTCGGTATATAGAACATCTACTTGTGATTTATCTTCTAGGCCATTGACTACAGTGTTGGTGAAGGAGAGTAAGTTTGTAGTGGTAGATTTAGCAGATCTAAAGCCATGCTGTTCCTCAATCAGTACATTTTTGAAAATAGGTGTTATTTTTTTTGTGATTATAGATTCAAAGATTTTAGGAATATGAGATAACATCGATTTAGGTCTATAGTTTTCTACGTTCGACCTATTACCCGATTTAAAAATAGGTCGTATATAGGAAACCTTCCAGGAATCCGGAAAAGTGGCAGATGATAATGATAAGTTATATAATAAACAAATTGGCTTAGATACAACAGATTTACATTCTTTCAATAATATTTCAGGTATACCATCAGGACCAGTGCTTGTTTTGCTGGGAAGATTTTTTAAGTAATTGAAAACATCTACAAGTGTGATTTCGCAATTATTAAGGTCAATAGTATTAGCATATTTAAGTGGAGGGATGGTGCATATGTTATCAGTATAGACAGAAGAGAAATGTTCAGCAAAAAGGTTGGCAATATCGAAATCGTTGGTGGCGTGAGTATCATTAAAAAATAAACTTGAAGGGAGATCGTTATCAATACGTTTTTGTTTAATAAATTTCCAAAATAGTTTAGGGTTAAGATTTAATTTTGTCTCAGTTCAATATAAGATTTGTAACACAAGTTAGATTCAATTTTGGATAATTCTCTTAACTGAGAAAATTTTTGATAAAGCGCTAAGTTGTTCGTTAATTTGAATAACTTGTGTGTTTTCTTTTTTTCCATAATCAAATGCTTTAGTTTCATACTGAACCAAATAGGAAATTTAGGCTGGGAAAAAGTTCCCCTTGGAACGAACAAATCTATAGCATGAGTTATACATTCGTTGAATTTAAATACAGCATCGTTAATATTGTTGTTTGATAACATACCTGCCCAGTCATATTGGGCAAGGTACCTATTCATGCCAGTATAATCACCTTTGTTAAATTTGTAGTGGAATGTAACTGCTGATTTCAGAGTGTCACTTTTGAAAGGATTAGTGAAGTTAATATCGAGTGGTGGATGATATTTATCTATTGGTAATATTGAGTCAGTAGCTTCACATACACAAACGCTAGGCATATTGGTAAATATTAGATCAAGACAGTAACCTCCACAGTTATTGATCGAGTTTAATTGGTACATATTCAGGAAGGCAAAGAAATTTACTATTATGGAAGCATGAAGGGAAACATTATTAGGAGTTTTCACACCATGACTATCATTAAGCCACACTATTTTAGGAAGATTATAATCACCACAAATAAGTAAGGAATCGGCCTTTACGGAAACACGCTCAACTGCTTCAGTATGTGACTTATAGATTTCTATTGAAGAGGAGGGGGGGAATGTATACACAACCAATGACAAGTTTCTTGGAACCAAGTAGAACACAAATAAATAATTGTTCAGATACATTATTAGACGATTCAAGAATGTGGCAAGAGTATTTTTTTTAATACATATCATTACCCCACCTCCTCTACACTTGTTAGAAGAGGAAGAGCGGTCACAGCGAAAAATAATGTAGTCATGTAGTCCAAGTTCTGTTGAAGCAATATTGTCTGATAGCCATGTTTCAGTAAAACATAAAAAATCATAAGGGCATAAATTTATGGAGCATCTAAAGGAGTTTAGCTTAGTATTGAGACCACGAATATTTTGATAATAGGTGGAAAAGTTAGTATTAATGAGGTGTCGATTCTGATTCAGCCTAAAAAATTGACTCGAGATAATTCGCGTCTTTCAGCGGCTTGGCGGGCAGGACAGTCAGGGGAGCCAGTGTTGTGTGTTGACGGTTTTCTGAAGAACTTGCAGGTAGCACATGCTGGTGGCTTTTCAGGAGTCGGGCAAGCATCTCGATTGTGTCCAGGTTTTCCACAGTGAGAACATGTAGGCATGTCTGCGTTACATTTTGACGCCGTATGGCCGTAAAGTTGACAGTGTTCACATTTTAGACTGTCGATCCAATCCCTTACGGTGTGTATTTGCCAGTCCATAGCCAGTTTAGAGAAGCGAATGAGGGAGTGACGAACAGAAGGAGGAACTCTGAAGACATGAGTGCACGATCCGGTTTAGATTATTAGTGTTATCTTCTTCTTCAATGGTGAATGATTAATTTCAAAGACAGAATCGGACTCGGAATCACTGGCGATAATCGGTGGGAAGATAATATTCTTAATCAGCTTTTTTTTTTTAAAAAAAAGGAAAATTAAAAAAAATATTATTTTTAAAGTGCATAAAAATCTGACCGAAAATTTCTACGTCTTGTTCAATTCTCGTATAACAAGTCGTCTTGACTTCTTTTGTTGTTATAAGTTGTGCCCGAATGTCTCTGAAAATCACAGATCATCGTAGTTAGTACTCGGAACCTTAAAAAAATCGATGAGGTAGTTGTGTATAAACAGAAGAACCCATGATATTTTTTTCAAGGAGACTCTTCATGTGATAATCAAATTATTCATCTGCGAAAACTCGGACTACTCAGATTTTATCAAATACAACAGTTAAAGTGAATAATCACTTTCTAGTTCCGTATATCAAATCAACTTTCGCAAAAAAAACATGAATCGTATCTGGCTCCAGACATTTTCAATATCTTCCTAATCCTAACACAAACAAAAACTTACGTAACCACAAATAACTCAAACTGGCTGTTCAAAAGATTTTTAATATGGTTGACTGAACAATATTCGAAATATCCTAAATAACCAACACGAGTACATCAGACACATTCTACATAATTTCCTCACGAAATTATATAATATCAAACAGATTAATTATCATGTTCCCACTATATTTATACTTTCTTATTAATTAATTATCATGCACCTACTGTATTTACATTTATTTCCATGTGAATTTTAAATTACATATGCAATATTTTTATGGAAATATATAAAGAAACAAAATTTAAATGTAATGATTTAGCCAGGTTTTTCCCTACCTTCCTCTACCCAATCCCTTATTTGCCGCTCGTGCACCGGTGTGTCATGAGATTTTACACGCGATTTTGACCCTTATGTATAAAGAAAGTGTATGAAGAACACGGTCAGAATCGCTTGCTCTATTATCGCCCTTTACCATAGCGAAACTTGCAATGCGCCTAGTCACTCCAAATAATTTATATTAATAATTTACCGGAGCGCGGGAATGTGCGCAGTTCTTGCGCATGCGCGGGAAAAATATGTTTATCTACGATTTTGACCCTTCTATGTACAAAATTTGTAAAGGACAGTGTCAGAATCGCTGGACATGAAGTGTCATTTCTGCCGCCGGGTGGCGTATTTCCAATCCCTAACGCGGTTGAGTCACTCTAGCGACTGAGCCGCGTTAGGAATTGGAAGGCGTAAATCGCCTTACAAACACTACCGCATTTCAGTCGCGCTAGTGTCGGGATTGGTATATTTATGCTAGTGACTGAACCGCGTTAGGGATTGTTATGCATAAATCACCTTACAAAAGCTATACTGATTCAGTCACCTACGCGCTTCGTTGCTCTATCTGTTTCTGTGAGGGTGACGACCGTAATTATAGAGAGGTTAGCAGAGAGGATGGACAGCGTTTTTTTAGTTAGAATATTTATTTTAAGTAAAAAAAAAAACGCGTGTTTTTTTTACTGAGAGTGACTACCGTAATTATAGAAGGGTAACAGAGAGGATGGACCGCGTAATTTTTTACTGAAATTTTTTACAATTTTTTTTTTTCTATGTAAAAAAAATATTCTAACTAAAAAAACGCTGTCCATCCTCTCTGCTAACCTCTCTATAATTACGGTCGTCACCCTCACAGAAACAGATAGAGCAACGAAGCACGTAGGTGACTGAATCGGTATAGCTTTTGTAAGGTGATTTATGCATAACAATCCCTAACGCGGTTCAGTCACTAGCGCGACTGAAATGCGGTAGTGTTTGAAAGGCGATTTACGCCTTCCAATCCCTAACGCGGCTCAGTCGCTAGAGTGACTCAACCGCGTTAGGGATTGGAAATACGCCGCCGGGTGCCGCGTCGTAATTGGTGGTGCTTTTTGCTGGCCTACCCTGGCAAACAAGAGGTCGTATTATAACAACATTATGTTTGTATGCATGTGTGTATATGCATATGTTTTTATATGTATATTTTTATTTATTTTGTTTTATCTTTTATTTTGTCTTCTTATATTATTTTTTATATTTTTTATCTTTTTATATCCCTGTCTACTTCGAAACATATCTTTTTCACTAAATAAAAATTGTTATTTACCCGCCTCGGAACAGACTTTGTCTAGTGAGGTGGGTAAAAAAAATCTATGGCACTGAAACTGAACTGAAAGTCTGATTGAAATATTTTTTGAACTTGACAATTTTTATTTTATTCATTATTACAACTTAAGATTTTTTTTTTCAAAGCATCTGAAGCATTTGCAAATTGTCGAAAATAGGTGCCGCAAAAGCAGTCAATGAAACCATAGAATAAAGAACATAACTGGAAGTGCTTTCCGTACAAACTCGACTGAAATCGTATATCTCCATTCCATTTGAATTTCAGCTTTATATGGAAATGTAGGCCCAAATTGTACCTATAATAATCCAATTATTAGATGACGAAACACACCCACAAGCACAAGGCACTTTACGTATTATTTATTTAAACTCCCTTAGGGCTTTTGCATAAAATGCTGTGTGTTTTTTAAATGACTATAAAAATAATGAGTTGATACAGGTAATATAGGTTATTCTCTATTCTGTGGTTGAAACACCATCCTATCATATTTTATCTTTTACTAGATCATTTATTTTACAAAATGGGAATTTTTATAAATTATTGTACCACAGTAATATTTCTCTCCTTTTTTGAAGAAAAAAAAGTTAGGTACTTTATCAGAATCACAATGGAAAGTGATTATATCGTATTCATGTAAAAGACAACATAAGAGATTATTTTAACTTTCGAGAGTAATAAATTTCGTGTAATTTGATTGTGATAATTAACCTTTCACGGATTTATGGCCGTAGGTCAAATGATATGCTATCGCACATTGTTTTTTTGTATGTTTTATCAGTTTAATTGATTCAATATGATATTCAAAAAATGTATTTAGGTTCACAATACCTACGTGATTTGTGCTGTGTATTCTTATTGTGTGCTTCTCATATTAAAATATAATAATAATAATGCGTGATAAAAAAATATCAACTTAACTACCAGGCATACAGTTACTACCAGACTTCTCCCTAGTTTAACAACAGAATCAACAAATTGAAGACTTGCCTTAATTTTTTTTTGACCTTACTTAATAGCATAGCCCGTGTTGGATTTTTTTTGCGAACGTATATTGTACGTTCGCCTGTTGTCAGACTGATTCCTAGACCGTGTTTTAGCAACTTTCTAATAGTTAGTAAGTGCAACATTTTTTGTTTGTTTGATATCGCACAATAATCTTTAGCCGGATACAGCGGAATTATGGCATCCCCAAATTAGGTGACGTGAGGTTGATGAACGTGAAGGAGGGGAACGAGATGGGTTAGATGTTAGATGATATACGAAAAGTGTCCAGTTATTTAGATGTATGAACGTAAATACAGCCATTTTAAACAGAAAAAATACAAACAAATTGGCCACTACAACACGGGCATGTGCCTAGTGTGGTGGCCAAAAAATTATCCATTTACTGTAATGCATAAACTTTACTGAATAAAGAACATTAAAAAAAAAAAAATTACTTTAAGGAGGTCATAGTTTTTTATAAATGTATAGATTTCTACGAAATTATTTGGGGGTAGGACTGTATAAATATTTGATAAAGGAATCAATGCATGTATTGTAGAAAATAAATCTATTATAATAAATGGGCCACTTGCATTGCGTTTTTTTCCGGTTCGGGCAGTTTTTAAGATATTCAGTATTTTTGAACTTCAACTTTTGAATTTATCAACTTTTGAACTGTGAAGACATAAATATATATTTTTAAAAGCCGGTGGCCTAATGTAAATTATGAAATACTCACTATTGTGAGTTCTGGATTTTTCCATCTAAAATAGATAAAATCAATCAGGAGATGTCTTCCCTTTGACGATGCAAAGTCACTCATAAATTTATTAGAATGAAACAAGTACTTTGTTTAAAAACCACTTTATTTTTATTTATATTAGTAGACCGGTTTCGGTTGAACTCAACCTTCTTGAGGACAATTAACATATAAACTAAATTACAGTACAGAGTTAAGATTCTAAGGTTACCACAAAAGAAAGAGAGAGAGCATATAAGAGAGGGAGAGAACATCAGATACTGGTTGGTGGAAGGGTAGGAGGCGGAGACACGGGTGGGTGGGGGTGGGGGTTACATAGGGAGAAAGGGAATAACTTTAAAATCGGGCGGCTAGTTAATTCTAACCGTTTGTTTAAAATTTGGCAATTCAGTTTCTTTGATTTGGATATTTCTAATGCTTCTAAATTATAAAGGCGTATTCCTATTTTATTTATATGTATTATTTTTACTCCTGTATTTATGTTAAATGTATGGTCAGTATCAATTAAATGGTCAGCAAATTCTGAGAAACCTGTGCTTGTAAGGCACCTTACGTGTTCTTTAACTCTAATATTTATATTACGCGCTGTTTTACCTATGTATGTGGCCTCGCAATCGTTACTATTAATTTTATAAATGTCAGAGTGGCTTAATTTATCCTCTGTATCTTTAGAATTAGTTAGGAGTTTAGCGAAATTATTGTTAGTATGCTCTCTTTCTTTCTTTTGTGTTAACCTTAAAATCTTAACTCTGTACTGTAATTTAGTTTATATGTTTATTGTCCTGAAGAAGGTTGAGTTCAACCGAAACCGGTCGACTAATATAAATAAAAATAAAGTGGTTTTTAAACAAAGTACTTGTTTCATTCTATATAATGTCAAGCCACAAAGTGTTTGCTTTCTACGATAACATAAATTTATTCGTTGTCTCACGTATGGACTATTGCAATAGTGCATAATATGCTGGCCTACCTAAGAAAAAAATCAATATAATCTAGTCCGTTTTCAATGCTGCGGCGAGAATGATTTTTGGTGATTCTAAGTATTGTCATATAACCCCGCTTCTCAGGGATCGCCTTCATTGACTTCGATGTTCTGAAAGAATAGAGTTCAAGATCTGCTTAATGGCCTTAAAAGCATTACAAGGAATGGCGCCAGCCTATGTATCAGAACTATGTGACCGACAAAACCTAAGCCATAGATAGCTTACTCAAGGTCAGCAGATCTAGATGTTACTAATCGTTTAATCGAACTTTCTAGATCAAATCGAGTCGTTTACTATGATCGATCTTTTCGTGTAACTGGTTCGCTAATTTGGAATAAACTTCACTCAGCTCTTACTAATATCCTGAATTTGGTTGAATTTAAACGGGCTTTAAAAACAAAATTATTAAAAAATCATTCCATTCACAAATCTTAACTTCATTCAATATACGGTAATAAACCACGTTCTCAAGTTTCCGATAGTTGTTTGGTTTTGGTTTTTGCGTATTGTACTTTTATGTTTAATGTCCACTTAGAATGTTTCTTATTTCCATTGTTTATTTTTATTATTGTTTTATATTGTATTTAGTTTTAATGTTCTTGTTTTGTTCTGTGGTAAAACAGTACTGTTATTATTAATTATGTTCTCTTGGTATTACTTTGTATATACATACTGTACATCGTGGGGCTTTAAAATAAAAATCTAAAGTAGGTACCAAAAAAGTAGTATTCTAAAACATAATTAATGCTTTAGGCTTTATGAATACAAATAATATGAACGGAAGAAGGAAAAACCATCCCATACAATGCTGTTAATTTGAAAACGCATCTCGGTCGGCAATCCCAGAGGTCTGCTGCACATTGTTAGTTTCCTATTATTTGGTCAATATTTCGTAAGGACCCGTAAGGAGAATTGAAGGATTATTTTCAAGTTTATTATAGTTAAGCGCACTTCAAGTTAAATAACACAAAACTGCTCTGTACAAATGTAACATTATTATTATTATGTGTGCTCTTTTTGCTGTCTCGGCTCTAAGTGACGGCTTTTCAAATATTAGAAAAAGGCGAGAAAACCAACGTTAAGTTTTGTGCTCAATTTCTGGCATTTTAATGGGGAAATGTTTACTGTAATGATTAAAATAACTTGTAACAAACCAAGGTATTTTGAATTTCAACGTAGATATATTAAAATGTATTATGGAACGTACCCAAACTACGTGACCAACTTTTTGCAATTTTTTACCCCCCCCCGGTGACTAAAAACCTAAGCACCTCGCCGCTCATTTGGACCAAGCGTGGTATTTTGAAGACCCCCCCCCCAAACGGGTCACGAAGTATGGGTACGTTCCCTTATAGTACGTACTGGTAGGAGAGCCGATGACATTAAACCTGTAATGATAGGTCTCCCAAAGTTCATACACAAAAATCGTCAGGTCATTCGTAGGGGTACACAAAATGGCAGTGCTGCCATATCTGAGACCGGTCAACGCTAAAAAAATTAAGTATAAAAAAAAGAAAGTATGAAAACGGCTGAAAAATCGAAAAATATCGCATAAAATATGCGATTTCATTTATTTAAACAGTCAACGACACGTAAAATTCATTGTTTGTGATAGTTACACAAAAATTGATGATCTTCAGAGAAGCTTTAGTTTTTTGAGGAAGTCGATGAATATAGATACCTAGGTACGAGGTGTCTTTTATGTAAGGAAAGACATAAGAAATTATAAAAAAACACAATGAAAACGGCTGAAAAATCGAAAAATATCGCATAAAACATGCGATTTCATTTATTTAAACAATCAACTTCATATAAAATTCATTGTTCGTGATAGTGAAAGGCGTATTTCAATAATACAAATCGAAAAAACGGGCGATCGCTGATAAAACCGAATTAAAACGCCAATTTCGGTTGCGTGGAGGGCGATTTTCAAATGCTGCTGCCGCCATGTTCTCCACTGTTTGGAAACGGCAGCAGTGGTTTTTCTTACACAAAGTTTGATGATCTTTCAGATAAGCTTTGGTTTTTTGAGGAGACCGATGAGTACAGATATCTCGTACGAGATGTCTCTTATTTCTCGGCAGCAACTGAGACGGCCAATCAGGGGGACGGGCAGCACTGCCCTTTCGTATAGTTCTACCCCTCCCCTGTCTAGAGGAACAATCAGAATACGGGAGACTTATCATTACAGAAGTCTTGAAAAATTATTTTTTTCAAATATTTTTTTTTTAGCGTTGACAGCGTTCTCAGACATGGCAGCACGGCCATTTTGTGTACCCCTATGAATGACCTGACGATTTTTGTGTATGAACTTTGGGAGACCTATCATTACAGGTTTAATGTCGTCGGCTCTGAGGCTATACGGCATTTAAATGTGAAACACTGCCACTGTGCAACTGAAATAGCTTGGCGTGTAATATTAATCTTAATATATAAAAATGAATGTTTCTTTATTTTTCGTTATTATTATGAATACTAAATGTTCACGCCTTTATTTTTACATGTGGTTCTTTCTAAAATACCCATTGTATGCCCTCTGCCATAATTAGTTCAGTTGAATTCGCCTCGCCGCAAGGAACACAAGTCCTAAGAACCGCACAGCTTTTACTTTTTAGTACCTAATCAAACCGCAAACGGAACTCTTAAACCGCAGCTATTCGCGAGTATCATCGCCACGCGTCACCTATTCTCGCTTATTGTTTCGCGATTAAACGTTCATTACCAGTCGCCATTCCCTTCCAAAATCTCTCCAAACTAACATACCTACCTTTCCAGTGAACACTGAACGAAGAGGGAAGCAGTCTGGGTAAGTGCGATTAAATTATAATAAAATAGATAAGAACCGCATACAGTCCACAACATACTGCAGCATTTGATCCCTCGATCCATTGAGAAGTAACATTTGCTACCCGCCGCAACATTTGGCCATTCGAGCCGCATAACATCGATGTATTTATTTTATTATATTTACGGAAGGATTCAATGAGCAATATTCGTTTGAAATCATTATTAAAATACCTACCCGCAATTTGAGATTGTCAGTGTCATATTGTCATATCTACCCGCCACTTGAATTTATTTACTTGCCCGCTTGTCATAAAATTGTCACAAACTTAATATTATTATTTATCCTTTCGATTTTATTGTGGTATTGTGTTATGCTAACTGGTAACTAGACGTGGGCAGAATGATTCCCAGGAGTGAATCGATTCAGTCTGATTCCCATGGCCTTTTGAATTGATTCCTTTTATTCATTCCTTTGATTCAAATAAATCCCAAAAAAAAAAAAGCACCGCACAAAGAGGAGACCGGTTATTCTATTTCATTATCTCGCAGACTAAAACTGATAGATTTTTTTTTTACATGAGCTCCACGCAGGAGGCCTTGAGGAAAATAATTTCCCTCAGGGCCTATGTCATCTTTGGGAATGCTGTGTGGAGGGTTTTTTTTAAGGAAAGGAAGGAGAGGAGAGTTCTGGGAAGGAAAAGGGTTTAAGGGGTGGGTAGGAATCTGGGGTTCAGTATGTCCTGGTCATCCGCCTCCAAGACCTAGACAAACCTCACCCCATGATGAACCCAGGCACCCCTGCTAAATCACCAAACGTAGCGAACCACTTGGGGTGACCTATGGCAGAGGTGTTGGTATAGATAATGGTGATGATAGATTAATGTGTTTGTCTCTTTTTAGTGTCGCTTTTTCGTTTCATCGAATTTCAAATCATCGTTGTGATTTGAAATTCGATGAAACGAAAAAGCGACACTAAAAAGAGGCAAACACATTAATCTATCCCCACTCGTGTGGGGAGGCTACGAAGAACCGCACAAAGAGGAGACCAATAGGCTACGAAACACCACACAAAGAGGAGACCGATTATTCTATCTCATTATCTCGCAGGCTAAATCCTATAGATGTATGTGTTTGTCTTTTTTTAGTGTCGTAATTTTTCGTAATTTTAAAATGTATTTATTGCTAGCAATTATATCTTAAAATTATACAGGTTTTCGTTTCACCCTTAAAGTTTTATTAATTTTATTTTATTTATTAAACTTATAATAGTTCCACTTCACGTGATCTAATAAAACATACATTTTAACATTAAGATGACTATTTTATGACAGCTAACCACAGCTAATTGGCCTTATAATAACTGCAAATTTACATTTTATATCTACCCAAGATCTACGTCTAAAAGTAGGTAGGTACTTGTATTCCGATATCTTTCGTACATACCAAAAAACCGATAAGCATCATTTTAGCTTCCCACTTTTCTAGCTAATGTTCGGATTCAAAGTCGAAAGTTTTCAACTAACTATGTAATGAAATTGATGGCTTGGCGCGTGGGGGAATTTATGAACTGCACGGACGGATTAAGGGCTAGCATTGAGGAATGAATTAGTAACTTTTGACTAGTGTTTTGTATCTTTCCTCGCAGTGACTTGATTAACTCGCGAGCTGCGGACCTAGGACTGGGATGCGTTTGGGACAGATTCTTGATTGACGTGGACGATGACGTCTGACGTCATTTCTAGGTCTGAGATTTACAAAAGACGATGACGTCACAAGTGATAAAGACTTTTGTTTTAATTCCTGAATAAAGCTCTTCGGACAATCTCGATTCCGACAAACTAGATACCTGGGATGCGGACATTGAACACGGACCTGGGACGGCAGGGACCTTAGGACAACCTCAGGACTATTGATTAGGACAAATGATTAATTCCTTGCGTGAAAGAGATGCTCGGCCAACTCATCTGAATCGCGGCCGCGTTTTGGGACATGGATTTTAATGATGTTCGGATGTTTTTAGAATGGCGGCGCGGCGGTAGCGGAATACAATCGTAATAGGCGAGTTGTTCACAATACCGTCCGTCGACCACTTCGCGGCGCGCCGCTCGTTTAATAATATTTAAATACCTATGAAACAATATAATATTTAAATCGTTTACGGAACACATTATTCATTGAAATAATTTAACAGTAAAATAATTTTTTTTAAATTTTTTTTTTTATTTTTTTTTTTTTTATTGGCAATGTTTATTAAAAATACATATGAAGTTACAACAGTTACATAGTTACATAGTTACATAAGGTTAACAAAAAATAAAAATAAATTGCCTTTCCTCACCATAAAGAGACAATGCTCTTGTGTTTGGTGGGGGAGTTCTAGCTCAATTAGTAAATTAATGATCGTGTAAGTTAGTAATAACGGCTATTGTAAATAATAAGAAGGTTAAAAAATCTTGTATAATTTAAAAATAAAAATCCTGAAGAGTTTAAAAAAATCATAATATAAATTAAAAAATCATTATAAATGGAAGAATCATGTAAGTTAGTAACAAAAATTATTGTAATAAGTAAGTAAAGGATACGTAAGAAAGAACGCAAGATTTATACAATAGTAGACTCAGAGATTTAGAAACTAAGAAATGAAAGAAAAAAGAAGGAATAAATGATTTATAAAATAGCAGACTTTAAGATACAAAGTAAACATATTTGGGACTTTTATAGTAGTTTCAGGTAATTTTTTAATTTGGGCTTAAATTCCTGCATATTTTCGATGGTTTTTAATTTTAATGGGAGGTTGTTATAATAGATTATGCCCAGATAAAGATAGGAATTTTGGATGTGCTTAGTATTAAATTTAGGAATTTTAATAGTTTTCTGGTATCTTGCTGATGTATTGAATTGGAAGTTACGAGTATTTAACTGTATTTCTTTGTAAATTTGAAGAATTGAATATTTTTTATAGATTTTGTCTATTATAGGCACATTGAATATTGAAAAAAGAATTTCAGTAGGAAATTTAGACGGTTTTTTTAAGATTACCTTAATTATCAACCTTTGGACAATTTTGAGGGGATTTAAAATATTGTCATATGTTCCTCCCCAGCCAATAATACCATATTGCAATATAGATTGAACAGTTGCATAGTACACTCTTTTTAGGTTTTCTAAGCTAAGAATATTTCTAAGTCTAATAAATATATAAATACATTTCCTAATCCTTTTGACGAGTTCACAAATATGTGTTTTCCATTTAAAATGTTGATCTATATATAAACCAAGATATTTGATTTTGGGAGTTGGACTAAGTATAGCACAATCTTGATTGCAGTTAGTTTTATTACATTTACTTTGGTGTATTATGATGTTTAAATTTGGTTCTAATTTGAATTTATTGATAGAGAATGGGATAAATTTTGTTTTTTCAGTGTTTAGAGAGAGGAGATTTTTATCGAACCAATTTTTCAATATGTTAATATCAATATTAGCTAGATTATTAACAGTATTCCAATCCGTACCTTCAATTATTATGACAGTATCGTCAGCATAAGATATTATTTTTCCGTTTAGTTTTTGTATGAATATGTCATTAACATAGATAATAAACAGTAACGGTCCCAGGACTGTACCTTGAGGTATGCCGAAATGACTCATTTTTGGTGAACTAAGCACACCATTAATTTTTACAACTTGGGGACGTTTGAAAAGGTAGCTTTTTATCCATTCTAGAGCTGAACCATTTAATCCAATGTTTCTTAATTTACTTATAAGTTTGTCATGTGATATACTGTCAAATGCTTTTTTGAGATCTATAAAAATTCCCAGGCATTTAAATGATTTATCTAATGAACTATGTACAAGGTTACTTAATTTTGCAATTGCATCTTGTGTGCTTCTACCTTCCATAAAACCAAACTGGTTTTCATTAATTATATCGTTGCATTTTATAAATTGGCTCATTCTTTTTTTAACTAGTTTTTCAAATTTTTTTGCTATATTTGAGATTACTCATATGGGACAGTAATTATTTACTTCTTCTGGATTACCTGACTTAAATATTGGGGTAATAGTAGTTTGTTTGTAAATTGATGGAAATACTCCGCTTTGGAAACTTGTATTTATTATATGCATTAATGGCTTAGAAATTTGATTTTTTATGTTTTTTAAAATATCAACCGTGACTGCATCAAAGCCCGGAGCAGATCCTCCTTTCATATCGGTTATGATAGAAACTATTTCGTCCTCTGTGGTGACTTCAAATGTTGTCATTTTATTTTTAGCATTTATATTACAGTCTGGAGATGTTATAATATTTGGATCAATGTGAATGAGATTGGCGAGATTTTTCCCAACATTTGCAAAGAAAGTGTTAAATATATTTGCAGCTTTTGAGGGGTTTTCTTTACAGCATGTTTTTGAGTTATCATGATTAATAGCATTGATTTCGTTATTATTGTTCTTTTTCTTGTCAATTATTTCATTTACAACCGTCCATACTCTTTTACTATCATTTTCAGCTAGATCCAACTTCCGTTTATAGTAACTTTCTTTAGTATGTTTTATGATATATGTAAGTTTATTTTTATATGCTCTAAAGTGATTAAGTAAGTTTTTATTATTAGGTTGTTGAGTTGTTAATTTATAAAGAGCTTGCTTACGTCGTACAGATACTATTAATCCATGAGTAATCCATGGTTTTATAGGTTTGAAGTTAGACAGTTTGTGTTTGGGAATTACATTTTTTGACGAGTCATTTATGTATTTAGATATTTTTTCTTCAAATATTTTACAGCAGAATGGAAATTTAAAATTTATGGTATCGTTAAAAATCGTAGGATGCAATGCCAAAGGTAAGGAATGAAGAATCAATTCCTTTTGAAATTTAGAATTAGATCGAGTGTGTCACAAGATAGAATTTATTCATTTAATTCGGTCATTCAATTTTGCCCACGTCTACTGGTAACTACTTGCTAAATACTGGAATAGTCACATTTATCTATATTAATACCAACATAGGTACGTACTTATGAACATCGCGTATTTGAGACATTAAAATGTTTACAATATAATTAATTATTTCGTAAATAACTTGTCCACTGTGTTTTAGCACCGTCCAGTATACTTTGGTCCGAAGGCGAAAACCGCCCAGTGCACTTGTGACTGTTGCACATTATTTTAAAATAATTAAAACTTTTTAGTTTACAAATTCTTGTAAAAATGGAGGACCAATTAAAAAGACAATTAGTTTTACTAAGAAGTAAAAGCGAAATTATTCTAAAAAGGGTTAAAAATATAGCTGTGCTTGCAAAAAACTTGCCAGCCAGTTTCGAAGCATCACGTTCATTTGAATTTTTTATGTCAGAATCTGAGAGTTTAACGGAAATTAAAAATAAATTTGAATTAATTATTGCTCAAATTAACGAGAATATTGCTACGTTAAACCCAAATTCTGAACCAGATTATTCGAGTTGGGAGCAATTTGAAGAATTATACTACGTGTGTATGATGCATCGCTAAAAATCCTTGGACTACGCTGGCATCCTTTGGATGATATTTTCGCATTTGAAGTCACTCCAGACAATCGAACTTGTACAAAACGCAATATTTTATCATCTGTCGCTAGACTCTTTGACGTGATGGGTCTGGTGGCGCCTATAATTGTACAAGCCAAGCTTCTGATAAAGGAGCTGTGGATTTTAAAAATCGATTGGGACGAAATCCCACCCACGGGTATATCACGCCAGTGGTAGCAGTTCAACGCGGAATTGCCGTCAATATCGTCAATTCGTATTCCACGTCATGTAGGAGTCGCTGAAGGATGCACGTTAAAACTCGTTGGGTTTGCGGATGCGAGCGAAAAGGCATACGGAGCAGTGATATACGCTCAGGTGACCACTCCTGATAACCGAATTGAGGTTCAATTAGTTTGCGCCAAATCAAGGGTAGCACCGTTAAAGGTCGTCTCCTTAGCACGCTTAGAATTATGCGCAGCATTATTGTTATGGCAACTGTTGAAAAGGGTAATTGATAATTACTCCGCGAGGTTTATTGTTCATTCAATATTTGCCTTTAAGTTGGATTCATTCATCACCTCAATGCTGGCAAACCTTTGTTGCCAATCATGTAGCAAAAATACACGAAAATTTGCATAGTAGTCATTTTTATCATGTCGCAGGTGCAGAGAACCCTAGCGACTGTCTGTCGAGAGGTATGCTACCATCACAATTGATGGCAAATGATATTTGGTGGAATGGTCCAAAATGGCTTTGCCAGCCGCATTCCGAGTGGCCTATTGCGCCATTTAAGCACGCAAATTCGGAACAGTTACCGGAATTGAAAACCAATCAGTATGAACCGCCAATTACTTTTGGCATGTGTTCTCGCGTAGCTGATCCACCTGAAATCAAAACTCGCAACCTTGAAGCGCTTGTATCATCTCAAATTGTACCTAATTCAATTATTAGCAAATATTCTTCGTTTAATAAATTGCAATGCGTAGTCGCATGAATAATGCGTTTCGTTAAGAATTGTCGTAAACTTCCTGGTACGGGTAATACAAACTCAACTTATCTTAGCTCTCGTGAGTTAAATGACTCGCTTTTGAAAATCATACGCATCGAACAGGAAACATATTTCTCTGTCGATATACGTAACATGCGAAATAACGTTCCATGTTCAACGCACATTCTAAATTTGAAACCGTTTCTCGATAGCCACGGTATTATCAGGGTGGGCGGTCGACTCAAGTACTCGGATCTGTCATACGAAAACAAATTTCCCATCTTATTACCGAAAAGCTGTCATTTAGCTTATTTAATTATAGATTATTATCACAAACTATATTTTCATGTAGGCCCGCGAAGCCTTCAATTCACTATTCAGCGGAAGTTTTGGATAATGGCGGCACGAAATAAGATTCGTTCACAACTTTCGAAATGCATTGTTTGCCATAAGATAAAATCTTCAGCATTACCGCCCCCATTAATGGCTGATTTACCACCCTCTCGAGTGCAACAGAGCCGTGTTTTTTCACGAGTCGGGATTGATTTTGGAGGTCCTTTCACTTTGAAAGATCATAAACAAAGGGGAGCCAAAACGTCAAAGGGTTATTTATGTTTATTTGTGTGTATGGCGACAAAGGCAGTTCATTTGGAAATCGTGTCTGATTTATCTTCCGAAGCCTTTATCGCAACCCTTAGCCGATTTACGGATCGTCGAGGTTTATGCTCAGAAATTATAAGCGACAACGGTACCAACTTCGTAGGTACAAATCGGTACCTACTCGACATAAATAAATTCTTGGCATCACAGCGTGATGTTATATCTAATCATCTAACTCAAAGTGGCATTATTTGGTCGTTTAACCCTCCAGCTAGTCCTCATTTTGGAGGCCTTTTTCGAAGCAGGGATAAGATCTGTGAAGTACCATTTGAAGCGGGTAATAGGTGAGACCGTTCTAACTTACGAAGAATTTGCGACAGTTCTTACCGGAATTGAAACCATTCTCAACTCCCGACCTTTGTGTTCATTAAGCTCAGACCCTGAGGATTTAAATGGACTTACCCCAGGCCATTTCTTAATCGGTGGATTCCTATTGGGGTTGCCTGAATATGACTTTCTTGACACCGCGTCTAATCGATTAAGTAGGTGGCAACATCTCCAAAAGATGTCGCAACATTTCTGGAAACGTTGGCATTCAGAATACTTAAATACGCTTCAACAACGAGCAAAGTTGTGCAAAATTAATCCAAACATTAAGTTTGGTCAATTAGTGCTAATAAAGGAAGATCGTCTTCCACCTATGAAGTGGGTATTAGGACGAATTGTTCATGTTCATCACGGTAAGGATGGGATAGTTAGAGTGGCTACTATTAAGACTCAAACTGGCTCGTTGGTTCGACCAGTAGTAAAACTGTGTCCGCTACCGGTAGAATAAAATTAGTATTAGTTTAGGTGTATATCTAAAGTGGAAATACCTATTCCAATTCATTTTTTTGTTTTTTTTTTGTTTTGCTTGGTGACCATTGGTGTCTATGCCTTCTATTGTTTTATTTCTTCATATTTTGGATGCTTATGCTCAATTTGTTTTATTTTTAAGCGTCAATTGTTCATTGAATCCTATCGCATCGCGTTTAATTTTTTTTTTGTTTTTGTCTTTTTCTTTTGACCACTTGGTCAAGGCGGGGGGGCATGTTCACGCCTTTATTGTTACATGTGGTTCTTTCTAAAATGCCCATTGTATGCCCTCTGCCATAATTAGTTCAGTTGAATTCGCCTCGCCGCAAGGGACAAAAGTCCTAAGAACCGCAACGCTTTTACTTTTTAGTACCTAATCAAACCGCAAACGGAACTCTTAAACCGCAGCTATTCACGAGTACCATCGCCACGCGTCACCTATTCTCGCTTATTGTTTCGCGATTAAACGTTCATTCCCAGTCGCCATTCCCTTCCAAAATCTTTCCAAACTAACATACCTACCTTTGCAGTGAACACTGAACGAAGAGGGAAGCAGTCTGGGTAAGTGCAATTAAAATATAATAAAATAGATAAGAACCGCATATAGTCTACAACATACCGCAGCATTTGATCCCACGATCCATTGAGAGGTAACATTTGCTACCCGCCGCAACACTAAATATGTTGTTAACTCATACATGGCTTCGTAAACTATTCATTTGATTGCGATGACACCTTGATGATTTGTTGTGCGCATGCTCGTGAAGGTTTCTATATTTAATGATGAGCTCTGGCGTTATTAAATTATATCCCGTACCATTCTGTCATGAAAATAATTTAATAAGGAAAATAATGTTCTAAATTACCCCAGGGTTATTAATATTTGTTTATATTAATAACTCCAATTATTTTACTGGCTACTTATAGTTTCACTTTTTCTACGATTAGTTAAAATTTCGAACGATAGGGGGATCATGATCGATTTCCTTCACTTCTTGAGATTCGCATCTTGAGGGCAGGATGTGAATCCGACAGTCAACAAGTGGATTTTAAATTATAATGGAAATTGTTTAATCGGCGGGTTTTTTCAAGCTAATTTAATATGTGGACGATAGTTTTCCTTAAATCTCAGTCGGTACAAGGTTATCGCGACTGGAGAATCTTTATTTTAAGGGTATTCAAGTGTAGAATCCCGTTGTGCTAAAATGGCGACTTGACCGAACAAGATTAATCATAATCTTCGATTATATACACCATCCGTCATCGACGAGATGCATCACCAATAATACAACGGCACACAACCCGTCCGCCTTTTCCACGCCATTTATTTCTACAACCTGATGGGACCTGAACCATATAATGGAGGACGCCAAGGGCATGGCGTTCCCATACTCCACAACTACCTAAGATGGATGGAGAAGATTGAAAAACCTGGCGATGATGCAATTGTAAGGGAGGTAGGGTCCCCTCGCTATGCATCTGGATTCGTCGCAGCAACGTTATAGGTTTAGCTAGTAGCTCGTTAGATACGGTCCACAGGTATGCTTAATCTTTTAAAAAATAAAAATCTTGTTATACATCCACTCTTTTATTTTATATTTCCAAGTATCACAACATTGAATAAAATAACAGTGCCCACGCTATGATGGGAGTATTTCATGCCTACCGACACAGTCCCATGGGATTAAAGCTGATAACTGTGTACCTTTATGTATAACCCTGTAATTTATGTATTTCTTTATGTATTTCTTTTAAAAGCTGCGAGACAATATCTAGAGAAATCACCACCGTTTATCAAGATATCATAAATATACTTGCGGTATATCGTCCGCCGAACAGCAACAAGAATATATATTTAAAGAAACTAAAACAAATATTACAATTGACTTCAACTGATTCAAACTACTTGTAGTGACATCAACTTGAATTTGTTGGATACAAAAAATAGTTTAATTACAGAATATCAAAATCTACTCAGTGAAAATGGTTTACAAAATGTAATATTAGATGTGACCCGGGATGAAATTTTAAACGGAAAAAATGTTTATTCATGTGTTGACCATATTGCAATTCGTAACCGTAATAACACTGTATTTTCATGTATTGTGACTAACAAAATATCTGACCATTATATAACAGGAGTTGCCATAGGGAAAGAGGTACTTACAAAGGATTTAAATAAAAAAAGTAAAATTATTGATAATAAATTAGTATATTCTAAATTAAAACTAGTAAATTGGTGATAATTATTACAAACTGAATGTCCATCAGAACTGTACTATAATTTAAAAAATATTTTTGATAATATCTATGCGTCCTTGAAAAAAGAAAAATTATTTGAAAGTAATCTTAGGCACAGCAATTCATGGGTTACGGAAGAAATTAAGAACATGATTAAAAAAAGAGATTATCTTTACCGAAAATGCAAGAATAGCCCAAATAACCCGGTATTTCGTTTAGAATATACGCGATATAGAAATAAAACAAACAAACATATTAATATTACCAAAAACACATTCCATAAAAACTTAATAAATAGCTTAAACGGCAACCCGAGGAAACTCTGGGACGAAATAAATAATCTAATAGGAAAACCTAAACAAAATCTAGATAAAATAATCCTTCAACATATGGGAAGTCAAGGAGACACAAAATTTTTATGCGATAAATTTGCTACAACATTCGTAAATGAAATAAAAGACATAAGACATAATTGTACTAAAAAATTCCTAGATCGTAACACGTATACAACTCCTGCTACTATGTCAATAAGATTTAGACCTGTATCACAAAAAGATGTTAAAAAAATAATTACTGAAATGGATGTTAAAAAATCAGAAGGCAATGACCAAATAAGAATTAAAGACCTAAAGTTAATTGCTGATAATATAATCCCAGTACTGACTAAATTAATTAACCTTTGTGTAAGTAAAAGTATCATGCCTGACGAACTAAAAACATCCATCATCAGACCTATATATAAATCAGGAAACCACAAAGATTTCACAAACTATCGACCAATAGCGATTCTCTCGTGTATTGATAAAATTATTGAAACGGCTATCTTTAACCAAATACAAAATTTTATAAAAAAAATAGAATCATAAATCCCATACAGTACGGATTTCAAAAAGAAAAAAGTACTACACAATTACTTTCTAAATTCACTGATCATATAAATTGCCAATTAAATGAAAAATATTATATTGGTAAAATTTTTATAGATTTTAAAAAGGCCTTTGACACATTGGACCATGAAACATTATTAAGGGCAATAGAGGAATGTGGTATTAGAGGTCCTTTAAATAATTTGTTTAAAAATTATCTGTTTAATAGAAAAATTAAAGTTAAAATTGACGGAATTTTAAGTGATGAAATGTTGGCAAGCACTGGAGTAGCTACGGGCTCGATATCGGGACCTACGTGTTATATAATGCAAGTAAACAGTTTACCAAACGTAATAAAACGTTGTAAATGCTACATGTTTGCAGACGATACTTGCATTATATGTGCTGACAAAAATCCACAAAAAATTGAGGAAATTTTACAAGAAGACCTAAACAACATAATTAAATGGTCACACGACAATGGCATTATTATAAACGCAAAAAAACCAAATATATGCTTATTCACTCACCATATACAAATTGTCAGGATAAGGAATTGCATATAAAAAGTCATTCATATGATTGTTTACACACAAAACACCAATCCCAACAGTGTAATTGCCCAAATATAGAAAAAGTGTACCAATATACATACATTGGTCTTACAATAGATGTCAATTTTAACTGGTCAAATCATATTGAAAATGTATGTAATAGATTAAGATCCATATTAGGGAAATTTTACCACCTAAAAAACTTTGTTGATAAAAATATATTATACTGTATATACAACGTATTAGCAGAATCACTTACAGGATACGCAATAAATAGTTACGGATTAACGTACAAAACGTACTTAAATAAAATAGAACAATTACAAATCCGTTTCCTAAAATTGATCAGGCAAAAAAAAAAGTTCAATTATGTGAAGGCGATTATAAAAAAAATTTTCTCCTTGTGTAATGTCCTCTCTATACACAGTAAGGTAGATTATCAATTAACGCTAGATGAATTCTGGAATACAGAATTCAAAAAACCTATAAACCACAACTACCCTACTAGGCATAGAGAAGCACAAATGTTTATTATTAATAAATCTCAAAATGTATACGGTGATAGAACAAAGAGGCATAGAATTCCGAAAATATTTAACGCATTACCTGAAAATATTAAAAATGAGACATCTTATTCAAATATCAAAAAAAAAATAATTAAATCATTCTATCTCCGTAGAACATGAAAGCAAATAATATTGTATACAAATACCCAGATCGAATATTGATCAAATACCTGGAAATTACTATCACACACTGTATTCATAAACATTATAATAATTAGTAGTTTATAATAATTAGTATTTTAGATTTTACACAGTTATTACAATGTAAAACATAAGAGTATAATAGTATTAGTTAAATAGGACAAATGAGAGATTTCTTACAATCAAACTGATTGATCAGTTTTGTAAGATTTTAAAGATTAATATTGTAAAATTTAAAAAAAACTGAATAAATATACTTAAAAAAAAAAATAAAAAAAAACTATACCATTTCATACACCCACTCAATAAGAGGTGTAAATGTCATGTTAACATGACCACAAAGTAGGTACAAATCACAACACTTCACTTCCAGTGTCATTACCCTGGTATATTAAATACCCTGATATTTAGTTAACCCTATCGACCCGTTAATAACCTACCCTTCCATCTATTGTCTTAACCATAACAATTCGTCATTTACTGTGCGCACGCCCGCAAAGATATCTATGAGCTTTGGCGTTATAAAATTTGCATAAAAAAATTACAACAGGTGGCACGCAGGTTGTTTGAAAAATGAATGTATTTTGAATGATTTAGCGGCAGGGAGGAAAGGAGGAAGGGGGGGAATCCAGGAGGGGGGAGGAAAACGAAGGAGATGGGAAGGCGGAAAAGGTTTTAAGGGTATGCGGGAGGGGGAAGGGGAACGTGGTAGGGGCGAAAGGGGATCGCGGGAGGGAGGGTTCACGGGATGGGTGGACCCGGGAGGCGAGGAAGGAGGAAGGGAAACGCGGAATGGGAAGGGGACGCATGGGAATGGGTACTTGCTTTTATACCAATGAAGGTTAAACTACTTGGGAAAGCTAACATAAGTAATTACTAATTAATGTAGACAATATGTGTGAATGATGTGTGGTGTGCGGATATCGAAGGACCTTGAATGTTTTTTTTATGTGTTTTGAAATGTATAAAAGACCACTGCCCAAGTAAAAATGAAAGCACACAAGGAAATGAAGGAAGGGACTTACTGTGGAGCCTTGTGGCACTTCTCTTATTCTTCTATCTCGGCTGGGTTTGAGATGATGCACAGTCGTAAGACTATTAATCGTAGTATTTTTATTATGCGGGATTATGCGGTAAGTATGATTTATTATTTGCTAATGCGGCATGCGAAATATTAGATGTTATCGCGGCGAGTAGCGATTAACAACTGATTGTAATGGTAACGAAATAACAGGTACATAGGGATGGGTAGGAAAAGAAACATGATAGGGATGGACAGGACAGAAATATGTGACAATCAAGCTACAAGCACAGAGTCTACGATATATGTAGATATGTGTAACTATGAATTGTGTAAACGCCCAACCAGTAGTTCTTACTATAATAATACAATTAAATATGATTCGATTGTAATATGTATTTAATAAAGACAATATTAGCCACTCTCAATCGAAAATCTGAAACTGAAAAATCAGAACGATACGGTCACAAAATATTACCGTATCTTTTTCACAACATGTTGTGACCGTATCTTTTTCTGATTTTTCAGTTTCAGATTTTCGATTGATAGTCGCTAATATTGTCTTTATTAAATAAATAGTACAATTTGAGATTTTACTCATTAAGTTAAAAATAAAAATAAATAAATAATTTCGAATCAGTTTTTAGTATCTCAACAATAAATAATCACATTATTCGCAATACACACCAACTAAAATCATGGATACAAATTAGTATAGAAAAAGGGATTGATTTTATACTATTTCCATATTTTCAGTAGAAAAATCAATTCACCCATTTTTTCTAACTAACCCAATAAAAAACGTGTTCAAGTGGATCACTATACAAAAAATGTTTTACTGATTGTAAATATACATTTCTTACAATCGTCGGGTTATCTTTTGATACAGAAATGTTCCGTGTTGATTTTTTTGTGGTGTGCATCTTTTCTATATCTTTATGAATTGACTACTTATTAGAAATTTGATGACATTTTGACCTCTACAAGGATAATTTATTCTTCTGCTACTATAAATACTACACCATAGGTTGATAATGTTAAAGGCATTGACACTTTGAGAGTTCATTAAGATAATTTGAACGATTATCATATTTTTGTTAAAGGTTAGAGAATATTTATTTCATTTTATGGTATGATGCCTATACCGCATGATGTATATGTATTGTTATGTTATGGTAGGATGTATTTCATGGAAAAATTGATAATAAATTTAATTCTTTGTAAATTTTTTTTTTACTTATTAAAATCATCTCGCACTAGCAGTTAAAAATTTAGCTAGGCCCTTCACCTTTTGGCATTATTAGCTATTAGTAAGGCTAACATGTTAGCGTATAACGCTCTAAGACTTTTTAACTTTGTAAGGTGGTTTTTGCGATACCGTGAGAGTTTTGTGATAAGTTTATATAAAATTTTGCATCATATGGTGAAAGTAAAAAGTTATTCAGAACGTTTCGATTCTGACTGGTGGTCCTTTACCAGGGTGATACTGAGAGTATCTGCAACTCCACCTTCCTTTTTTTTTTACAGTGAATACCGCACAAGAATCTCAACTGCTCCCGTCTGGATCCAGTGAGACTATGGCATCCCCAATTGGGGGGTATGTTGTGAGGCTGAAGGTAGCGGGGAGGGGAAGGAGGTGGGGAAGAGGAAGGTTGGGAAGTACCTGGCTATTCAGATCTAGGGTCACCAAACACGGCTAAACCCATTTTCAAGCAACGTTTCAATTCTGAATGGTGGTCTTACACCAGGGCGATAATGATAGTATCTTCCACTATGGAACATGCCGCAAATATACTATATATTATTTTAAATGAATTAATTGTGAAATAACACAAATTAATCAAATAAAATTTATTTGCGCATGCCGGTTTCGAACCCGCGACCTCCGGATTGTGAGTCAAGAGTCTTACCCACTGGACTACGGAGGTCCTCTACCCCGTCTCCCTTATCTCGCCACCCTTTTCAGCTAATTCGGTTGTGTTACAATAGTAGCTTAGTCACAAACTTCACGTTCACAGATGCTTTCCAAATGGCCTGGCGGCAGACTTCTTAAATTTCAACCGTATAGTCGCTAGGGTATTAATACTGTCAGATAGTTTAGTACTTATTACTTTTTCGCAATTTTGTTGTTGATCTAAAAAAAATCTCCGCCAATTTTGATGAATAATTTAATTCACTTTTTAATATGAACTATTTATTTATTTCAACATATTGGGCAAAACATGTGCCATTAACATATTAACCTTTAAATAGTACAACAAACAATACTTACATAGTTAACATATAAATATAAATGTAAAGTACAGAGAAAAATATAAAGTATAAGTATAAAGTTTTAAGAAAAAGTAAAAAAAAAAAATATATATATATATATATATATATACGAAACATCTTATAAGGTACAAAGTTTTAAGTATAAAATATCCAAAGTTATAAAAGGTAAGAAATCCTCTTAGGAGTAAAAAAATACATAAAAATTAAAATAAATAATCAGGTATTATGGATTTTTATTTATTTATTTATTTGTTTAAAGACATACAGAGCACATAAGTTAACAAGTTATAAGGAGTATTAAATGAAATGATTACATGGTATAGTACATATTACGTACGTCCGTAGAATATCTTTTGCCTGGGATTTGAACAGTTCTTAAAACTTATATAATTAATGAATGAGGAGAGTAATATAAAGGAAGATTATGTATGAAGATAAAGAGACATATTTTTAGAACAAGAATTACATGCTCATGAACAGTAATTAAAGTTTAGTGAAAAGATAAGTATTTTTAGAACAAGAATTACATGCTCATGAATAGTAATTAAAGTTTAGTGAAAAGATAAGTATTTTTAGAACAAGAATTACATGCTCATGAATAGTAATTAAAGTTTAGTGAAAAGATAAGTATTTTTAGAACAAGAATTACATGCTCATGAATAGTTATTAAAGTTTAGTAAAAAGATAAGTATTTTAGAACAAGAATTACATGCTCATGCATAGTAATTAAAGTTTAGTGAAAACATAAGTATTTTTAGAACAAGAATTATATGCTCATGAATAGTAATTAAAGTTTAGTGAAAAGATAAGTATTTTTAGAACAAGAATTATATGCTCATGAATAGTAATTAAAGTTTAGTGAAAATATAAGTATTTTTAGAACAAGAATTACATGCTCATGAATAGTAATTAAAGTTTAGTGAAAAGATAAGTATTTTTAGAACAAGAATTACATGCTCACGAATAGTAATTAATAAGGGTCGACCGAGACAGGTTTTTCGTTCTCGGCCGAGACCGAGAGCCGATACCGAGAATAGATAAACTGAGAAAAAAATTAAAAATGCGCTATTTTTGCATAATATAGTATACTAGCAGACCCGGACACATGTTGCTGTGGCTAACGAAACACAACGCCATTACCCAACGTTTATAAAATCCACACCACCCGCTTGCCAGCTGCCCGCTGCCTGAATTGAATATTTGAATTTCTCGACTTTTCTCTACTATAATAAGCATGTTTTTATACATATAAACCTTCCTCTTGAATCACTCTATGTATTGGTGAAAACTGCATAAATATCCGTTGCGTAGTTTAAAAGATCTATGCGCACATACATTTTGAGAGACTTCATCAAATAAAATAATTCAAATCAAATACCTACTTACTCTAGGACATCTATTCTATTTTCCAATTTCTTCCGTAGAATGAATTTCAAAAGTGACATGGTACATCCCGCCAGCCGTTTTAAATCACACAAAAATATGTTTTCTTTAAATTTCTCGGCTTTTCTCTAATATAATTTACATGTATTATACATATAAACATTCCTCTTCAATCACTCTATCTATTGGTGAAAACCGTATGAAAATCCGTTGCGTAGTTTAAAAGATTAACGCGCACATACATTTTGAGCGACTTCATTTTATACTATGTAATGATGATGATTTAAGAATATAATAATAAATACGTCAACCAATATGATAAATTTAAAAGGTACCTTTTTTCTGCCCATGTACCTCAAATTAAACATATTTGATAGTATTTCTGCCCATATAGGTACCTCAAATTAAACACATTTGATTGTACTTTTCAAAGCTCCACGCAGGAGGCCCTGAGGAAAACAATTTTCCTCTGGGCCTATATCATCTTTGGGGATGTTGTAGGGAGGGTCTTTTTAGGGAAAGGAATGAGAGGAATTTCTGGGATGGAAAACATCTCTCCGATGAAGAAAATGTCTGAAATTAAATCATTGGAAAAGAAACAGAAAAGAATGGACGGTTATCTCGAGAGTGTTTTCTCTCGGGGTAAAAATAATCTCGTTGAATTTAATGTTTTAAAGACTCAATCTTGTCTGATTACGTCTAAAAGGGATCGAAATGAATATCTAGTATCCTTCAACGGAAGCAATCTTCCGAACAGGCCCTCCATTGATATGCTTGGTGTAACTACATGTGAAGCGGCCGATGAGCTTGAAGAGAGGAAAAACAGAGCAAATAATCTCATAATTATAAACGTTCCCGAAAGCACACAACTGAACCAAATTGAAAAAATCAAGGATGATAATTTACAAATTACAACCATTCTGAAGAAAATAGACAACAATATAGAACCAAATTCCATCAACACATTCCGTCTTGGAGCAGTGAGGCCTGATAAATCGAGGCCCATTAAAGTGATATTAAGAAACTCAACTGAAGTAATGAATATTCTCAGAAAAAAAAACTTTTATCTTAACAACTCCCCTGTCAAAATTTTTTCCGACCAAACTCCGAACCAAAGAAAATATTTATCAGACCTACGTCAATCAATGGAAAGTAGGATACAGGGAGGTGAAGTTGGACTAACAATCAAATATATCAACAGCAAGCCGACAATAGTTAAGAAAAATCCAAAAAACTCAAACACATCAATGGATACGGCCAAAACATCCGCGGCTGCCGAACCAAACTCTTAGAGTTGTAAACTTCTATTCCTTTACTTCAAAACGTCGATGTATTTCTCCTTACTGAAACCTGGCTTGATCCTGATATTCACACCGAGGAACTTGGATTCTCATCTTATAACACCTACCACCTTGACAGGAATCCAGCCACCAGCAATAAAACCAGAGGAGGAGGAGTTCTCATATCCGTCAAAAAATCACTGCCATCCACTCGATTAATTTGCAAACATCTAGACGTAGAACAGGTATTTGTATTACTAAAAACTAAATCAAGTAAAATTTTACTGGGATGTGTCTACATTCCTCCTGGATCCAACATCACAGTCTACCGAAACCACATTGATGACCTCGAAACCTTTAAAAATAAATACCCTGATGCCAGAACAATTTTATTTGGTGACTATAACACCCCTAGCATTGATTGGATGAATAAAACCTCTCATAACAACTTAAGCCTACCAGAAAATGCTCGTGAAATAATAGATATGACGAACTTACTCGCTCTACATCAAGTAAATCAAGTCTACAATACCAATAACCGGCTGCTGGATTTAGTGTTCTGTAGTGATCTCTCAATTCACATTGTTAAATCAGTTGACGAGCTCCTCCCCCTAGACTGCCACCACCCCGCTTTAAGCATAACTATCTTGTTGAATAACTCACCAGACGACACAACTATTCTTCCTAACTTTACTTATAATTTTTCTAAAGCTGACTATCCTAATATGAACCAATATCTTAAAAATGAAGACTGGTCATTTCTTCACCCCAACAATAATATTAACTACAATCTTGAAATTTTTTACACAATTATCAACAGGGCCATTGAAAACTATGTACCACTTTCACATTTCAAAGAAGCGAAGTTCCCGAAATGGTTCATCAGCGAGTTAATCAACCTAATTATTTGCAAAAAAACTGCACACAAAAACTTTAAAGAATCTAAATCCCTTAACGACTATAAGTTATTTCACAATTACAGAACTCAATGTAAAAAACTGTCAAAAAAATCATATTATAATTATATAAATGGAATCGAAAAATCTATACCCTCTAATATACAAAACTTTTTCACACATATAAACTCTCTTAGAAAAAACAAACAAGGTTTACCCATTTCAATGCACTTCAAAGATAAGAGTAGCACTGATATGAAAGTTAAGGTTAACTATTTTGCTGATTACTTCAAAAGTGTATATGACGAAGATATCCCAGAAAATTACATACCACCACCTTCCCTTATTGAGAGCATGCATAGTCCTGCTGTACACATCAATATAAACGACGTTAAATCTAAAATTAAATCTCTAGACAAAAACAAAAAGGCCGGACCTGATAACGTGCACCCCAATATTCTCATTAATTGCATTGCTTCACTGGCTGAGCCGATTTGTCTATTGTTTAATCAATCGCTTGATACAGGTTGCTTCCCGGACATTTGGAAACGTTGTTATCTAACACCTATACTAAAAAAGGGTAATAAAAGTGATGTCACTAACTATAGACCTATATGTAAGCTATCTATAATTCCGAAACTTTTTGAAAAATTACTTCTTGATAAAATTTCCCCATATATTAACCATCTCATTGTTCCAAATCAACATGGATTTTTGTCTGGCAGGTCAACTCTGACAAATCTCTCATTATATGAAAACTTTATATCAAATGCATTAGCTAACAAAACTCAAGTCGATTCCATATACACAGATTTTATCGAGGCCTTTGACAAAGTGTGCCATAAAATTCTACTGGTTAAACTACGTAAGCTCGGTATTGACGGAAAACTTTTAGACTGGTTTGCAAGCTATCTATCTGATAGAGTTCTACTTGTAAAAATTAATTTGTTCTATTCCAATCAATTTATAGCTACCAGTGGTGTACCTCAAGGGTCCCATTTAGGCCCAATTTTGTTTTTATTGTTCATAAATGATATTGTTGCCATATTTGATAAAGATGTAGATGTATTGCTTTTTGCAGACGATTTAAAAATATTTAAAATCATCAAAACCGCTGAAGATTGTGCCTGTCTACAAAATAATTTAAACAAATTAATTAGTTGGTGCTCTATTAACAAACTTTATCTGATCATAAATAAGTGTTATTCAATAAGTTTTTACTGAATAAGTCAACCAATTATTCATCCTTATGAACTTAACAACTCTACCCTTACCTCTGTCGAAGAAATTAGTGACTTGGGCATAACTTTCGACTCTAAATTAAACTTCATATCCCATATAAACTCAATCTATAATAAAGGTATCAAAATGCTTGGCTTCGTTCTTAGAAATTCCAGAGGTTTCAAGAATATTTCAACTTTAAAAATTTTGTATACATCCTTAGTACGTAGTCAAGTCGAATATAACTCCTCGATCTGGTCCCCCCATTTTAAAATACATTCAGATTCAATCGAAAAAATTCAACACAAATTCTTAAGATATATTAATTTTAACCTCGGTATTCCCATTGAAAACATAAATTATAATTACTTGATGAAAGAATTAAATTTACTAAGACTGTCAGATCGAAGAATTATATCAGACTTAATATTAATGTTCAAAATTGTAAATGGTAGAATAGACAGTCCTGATCTAACTAAGCTCATTGAATTTCATATTCCCACGAGAACCACTCGTTCTAAAACCCTTTTTAAATGTAACAATAATCGGACTGAGTATACGAAACACTCACTTTTACCTAGGTTGCATGAAGTTACTAATAGATATGCAGATGTGATAGATCTATTTAACTGCACGGAACAGAGGTACAAGACGGCTATGCTATCATATTTTTTTAGTCACTATTAATTTTATTTCTATTATAGATTTTTGCATGTAAATGTATCTCTGGTGTCACTTCCCAATGTATCGTCACAATTAACTGTTATACATACACTGTTTTACCATTACTAATATTTTGAATATGAATTTGTGACATGTAATTAATGTTTATGGCATACTTATGCCGTTTGTATTAAATAAATAAATAAATAAATAAATAAATAAAGTAACCCTAAGTGACCAGCTCAGGTATGGGGGCTCCATCGAAGCCAGAGTAAAGTTAGCCTCCCAAAAACTGGGCGTACTGTACAGGGCCCGCAGATACTTTAATAGTGCACAACTGCTAACCCTGTACAAATCACAAGTGCGCCCCACGGTTGAATTTGGCAGCCACCTCTGGTCTGGAGCTCCAAAATACCTGAAAAATACCCTCGACTCTGTGCAGAAACGGGCGGTCCGTTTAATAGATTCTCCCATCTTAACAGACGGATTGCAATCTTTAGGGAATGCTATCCTTGTTCTACCGGTATTACAATGGAAGATGCTCCGAGGAACTAGCATCATTGATCCCTTCGGCACCGGTGCATAGTCGGGAAACACGCCAAACGCATGCCCAACATTTGTACACGGTTGACATTTATTTGTCACATGAGAACGGGTCGTTTCTTCTACTCGTTCTTCTGTTCAACAGCTCGGCTGTGGAATGATTTGCCGGCCTCTGTGTTTCCTCCTTACTACAACACGGGTCTCTTCAAGACCAATGTTCATTCCTTCCTCTCCTCAAAAAGACCCTCCACACAGCATCCCAGATGACATAGACCCTGAGGGAAATTATTTTCCTCAGGGCCTCTTGTGTGGAGTTAATGTAAAAAAACTTAAAAACACAGAAAAAGTTAAATATACATCTATCTTTTGAAACTCTTCCGAAAAGCGATACAATATCTGTTTAAAATATGTTTACATGCAGTGGCAGCAACCCCCCCCCCCCCCCCCCGTAAGTGAACGCTTTATCTATACCAGCGGTCGGCACCCAATAGCATCCAATTTAGTGTAATGGAATCTTTCGGTTTAATTTTCATCCACTTCCCGAACTACCGCAATATGTGAATTTTCGCACACGTGGTAAAAATTATAAAAATACGTACAATAACAAAAATTAACCAATATTAAAGTTTATATTGTTTTATTAGTACGTAATTAGCGTGTTTTTTGCCTTGTTTTTACCTACCTTCTCCTTTACTGTGAAATCTCAACGCCCCCTAATTTTCTCTGGGCCTTTGAACTGCCCCCCCGAAAGTCTCAAACGCCCACTAGGGGACGTTATCGCCAGGGTTGCCAGGTGTTCGGTATTCTACCGAACCGTTCGATATTTTAGCACCGTGTTCGGCGGTTCGGTATTTTTTATGATTAATTTTTCTCCCTAATAAGCGATTCAACTATCAGATTTGATGCAATCGGCAAATCGATATTGCGTAGCATCCTTACTTAGTTTGTGCGATGTTGCCGCTTCGTGCACGCGCTCACTGTTTTCAAGCCATTTCGCGGATTAGTGTAACACATTAGGTGACTATTCAAAATCGACTTGAGGATGTATTAAAAAACGAACTGGGCGTTTTAAAATCAAATGTCAATCAATTAAAATCAACGTTTTAAAATCATAAGGACATACATACACAAAATATTTAAATAAGAAAGAAAAACCAAATAATTGTACCTACATACATGAAAAAAAAATACTTAAAAAAAAATAAAGCGGCAGATATATCGCACAAATATCTGCGGAAGGCCGCAGTTTGACGACCACGGATCTATACCCTTGTGATAGCTCGTTTATTTTTTGTTATCTTCTTTAATTTGTGAATTCCATTTTACGGAACTTACCCGAACCTTCTAGACTCACCGACATACTCCGCCACTCCTTCCAGAACTTTCTACGGTTTTATTAAACCTTATAGAACTTTCCGGAAGATTCTAGACTCACCGACGTACTTCGCCACTCCTTCCAGAACTTTATACAGCTTTATCGAACCTTCTAGAACTTTTCGGAACCTTCAAGACTCACCGACATACTCCACTACTCCTTCCAGAACTTTGTACAGCTTTATCGAACCTTATAGAACTTTCTGGAACCTTCTACACTCGCTGACATAATTCTCCTTTCCTTCCAGAATTTTCATGGGTAACTCGCATGAACTAGCATGGGTAGCACCCGGTGCGGATATGTAGTAACCCAAGAATTAGTAAACCTCAAACTAGATTTTGGATACCAGCCTACCCAAAGATATTGAAATAAAATAGATGTGCTATCTGCAGTTTTTACTAGGTGGGACTGCGCTTCCGGGTGTCGCTGAATTGTTTACCAATTAACAAATAAACTAAATGAACGAATAATTAACGAATAAACCAAACGAACGTTAAACCAAATGAACGAATTCTTTCCGTATTCAAACTATATTGTTAACCAATACTAACAAACACCTTAAAAAAATCAACGAAATGAACAAATTCTTTTCTTATGCAAACTACTTTAATTAGGACGCCGACAGTTGCGCGGACATCATAGCATACCTAACTCTTTTGTATTTGAATATCTTTGGTCCTACCTAATAATATTTAAGAAAATCACAATGTACGAAAGAAATGAGAATGACACAGGTGACTAGCAAGAATATTTCACGGGAATCAATAGGTAACAATCCACCACACGAGTTCATGTCAATCACAATGTACGAAAGAAATGAGAATGATACAGTTGGCAACCAAGGAATATTTCAGGGGAATCCCCAACCGAGCAATAGTTAGAGCTAGAGACGAAAATAAAACAACAGAATATTTGGGGTGTCTCCGACCGACCAAGACATAGAGCTACGAAAATACAAATAACAGATAAGTGTTCATGCTTAAAATATTTTTGTGGCAATATTCTACCTTCGTAAGTTTTTTTTCACGGTCGGGTGTCACCCCCCATTGCGTGCCACCCGGTGGCGTTTTTCCAAAACCTACACCGGTTCAGTCGCGGTAGCGACAATTTACATTTTAAATATACCTCTATATTGGTTATTTTTTATCACATTTCAAAAACAAAAATTGTTCTGAAATCTAGATAAAATAATCTTTCTGATGTGTATATTTGAAATTAATGATTTTATTTCTAAATATTAAAATTTTGATATTATTCCCATATATTGTAAATACACCTCTATATTGATAATTTTTTTATCACTTTGCAAAAACAAAAATTGTTCTACAATCTAGATAAAGTAATCTTTCCAATGTGTATATTAGAAATTAATAATTTTATTTCTAAATATTTAAATTTTGATATTGAAAATGTAAAGCGACTGAACCGGTGTAGGTTTTGAAAATACGCCACCCGGTGCAGGGCGCTCCCACCGCCTCCCTAACAACACCACTGTATACTTGCATACTACATGTAAACATAATGAGGTTTTCCACCCAACTCGATAACTCAAAGACAAGCGCATCGAATGATGTTATTGAGAATGACCCAGAAACAAACAATCTTGTTTTTTCAATCTGGGACTTTTTACTAAACAAAGCACTGAGTTGGAGCAGTACCGGATTTAGGGGGACCTAGAGGGGGCAGGAGCCTCTAGCGGTACATAATATAGGGGGCGGCAAAATAAACCCCGCATTTCACAAACCTTAAGTTGAAATTTAAAAATATATAAATTGGTGGTGGGTGACAAAAATCAACCCAATTTCCTCTAAAACATTACCTCGATACATCTCTGGTTTGGAGTGCGTCAATTTTGAACACTGCGTTATTTTCGGGTCAATTGCTTAAGACGGCGCCACATCGTAAAACTATAATCATAATTACGCTATCGTGTCACGATAAAACTGTGGTAACTTTCATACTAAATGCGTTTGACAACGGTATGGATCACTACTCCTAACAAAACATGTTTTCTCATAAAATGCTTGGAAACAAGACAAATATTTTACTATCTAAATATGACGAGTTATATTTTTAAAGCAAGCGTGTCGCGTGTAAATATGTCATATCATAAATCATAAACAAATCGCGACTCTCTCATTTAAAAAAAAATAAAACACTGCATTTACTGATTACACATGTGTGAAGGAGGTCGCTATAGATAACTTCACACAGCATTCATTTTGTATGGTTGGGTAGGTACTAAAAATAATGATATTTATTTTATGTTGTCTCCATCGACACATACATACGTTAGATAGCTACAAGGCCTGATGACGCGTGTTTTCTTCTCAATCTAAGATTTCAAAACAGCACGCTGTGATAAGAGTGTCGGGCCCCCTATCGCTAACGAGATGTTCAACTGGCTTCTAAAAAATATGCATGTGTAGAATTTTCTATTGAGAATTCGGAAGTGCTAGAAAAAAACTTTAATAATTTATTTTAATATATTTGTTTTAATAATTACAATAAAATAACTTTCTTTGAATACCACTTTATTATATAACTTTAGTATATTAAACAACCAGTTTCGGTTCACCCCGAACCTTCATCAGGGGCCTATAAAAACAGAGTAAATAAATTACCAGGCTACAAAATTTTTAGAGGTAAAATGGAAGAGGGTGAGAGAACTTCAACTTCTATTTTAAAATATAAAAGAATACAATACGAGTACACACATAAAAAAAAAAATCTTTGTCAAATAGCCCCATTTTAAACACATTTCCCTTCCCCACGCCTAATTTTACTGCCTCTCGCTTACTTACCCCCCCCCCCCCCACTAGAGTTGATGTTCTCTCTCCCTCTTCTATCCTTTGAATACAAATATATGTAGTGTATTTTACCTTTAAATACATTGTATGTTTATTCAGCTGCCTCAAGTTGATTTTTCACAAAAAATGGCGCTATACAAATCATCCAATTATTATTATTATCTCTGTATTTTATTTATTATTTTTTTATATGATGAAGGTTCAGGTTGAACCGAAACCGGTAGGTAAATTTTTTTCTAGGTAGGTAAATATGAAGACATACATATAATTAAAGAATGTTATTTTACTGCAATTATTATAATTATGAATACCCACAAAGTGTTTGCTACATTTTTTATTGTAATTTTCAAAACAGAGTGTTTTTAAGATAAATGAACAATTCAAAATTCAGATCCCTCTTGAAACACAAAACGTCTCTGAGATGTCTAATTTATCTTTTTTTCGCAGTAACACCAAATATCATATAATATTATATAATATAAAAAAAATTATAAATTTTCGTAATTTTTATTTTTAACTAAGGGTTTCCGGGAACCCTTGGAAAACCGCTGGATGCACGGGCCCTGTATCTTTGCTTTCCACTTGGCACTTCGACAGTGCGTGAGCTCTGCGGATGCGCGTATAAATAAAAATTAAATAAATTAATAAAGAAACAAACGAGACCAATTTGATATGAAATGGTGAAAGAACGAGGAAATGGTTTATGTGTTTTGGCTTGCGATATGCAAGTTATCAGTTATATTAATGTTAGTATCCGTAGTAAATATAAAATAAACATCATATTAATAGCGATAGTAAAGTAGGTTATTTGACCTCCATGCAAACACATGCCTAAGTCACCGTGGAGATATTTTTTAATCGATAAATTGAATATTTATTTTTATATTTTAACTTCATGAGTAAACCCAAAATTGTAATATTGAATTAAATGAAGACAATATTAGCGAAACTCAATCGAAAATCTGGAAACAGAAAAATCAGAAAAGATATTGGCACCTCTGGGACTCGAACCCAGGAACTTCGGCTTTCTGGGCTGCGACTCTACCAACTGAGCTAACATCATAACTGTTTTTTAACATCTATCATGTATCATATTTCGACTAAGATCCACCAACATTATCTTCATTTTTCTTAACGCGTATTTTATTGGATGCTATTTTTATGCAAGATTCAAACCCGAACTAAATCTAGATAGTGCCTGGATAAATTTTTAACAATTTTATTTATAATACGCGACATCTATTGACTTTTCTGCCAGTCTAGGATGAAAATTTATTTTTTATTTTTAACTTTACAAGTAAACCCTCAAATTGTAGTATTTTATTCACAGGTCCCAGAGGTGCCAATGTTTTTTTCTGATTTTTCTGTTTCCAGATTTTTAATTGAGTTTCGCTAATATTGTCTTCATTTAATTAGATAAATTGAATAACTTGCCACAATTAACCAATTTATAAAATAATTCGTTTATAAACAAACTCTGCTGCGTAATTATTATTAAACTAGACAGCTGTTTCACCTTTTGAAGGCATTATCAAGCTTTGGTAAGGCCACTTATAGGCAAATCATTTTACTCGGAAATCAATAAGGGCATAGGTATAAAATAAAATTAAAAACATTAAGTACCTACTAACACTATAATAATATTTATATTATATCGTCTGTAAGTGGCCTAACCGCAGTTTGATAATGCCTCCAGAAGGCGAAACAGCTGTTACGCATAATAATAATTACACAACAGAACTTGTTTATAAATAAACTGCTTTTATAAATGGAAGAATTATAATATTAAATAGAAAAAGAAATAAAAATGGAATTCTTTAACACGATAACAACAAATAAATGAGCGATCACAATTTTACATTCACTTGGCACAGGAGACCTTGAGGCCACAAGGGTATAGATAAAGCGTTCACATGCGCGGGGGGAGGGGGGGGGGGGGGGGGTGGAGTTCGACCCTAAGATTTAGCAGGATCCCTACCCACCCCTTAAACCCTTTTCCTTCCCAGAACTCTCCTTTCCTTCCTTTCCCTTCATAAAAGAGATGAAGCAAGGAGTACTATTATTGTCTTTTCAATTTCAATTTGTCCTATGCAATGGGGGGGGGGGGGGGGGGTGGAATATTCTAAAACCACCCTCATATACGGGTTTTTGTCGTGTATGTGGGTTGCGGAGGGTGATTTTTTTTTAGGAATGGGATGGCGTTAAGTTTTGATAAGACGCATTTTGTCAGGAGAATAAAACAAAGCAGCAGCAGGTAAATCACTACTCACAATAGTTGTAAAATCGACCCGTTCTCCTCCGGGAACTAAAATATATATATAAATAAATGGTGTAGAAGAGGGAGGTAGACTAAATATTTTGTATGGTAATATCGCGTTTGAAAGTAGGAATTTATAAATCAGTCACAAAGTTAATTCCGAGACTGTTACCTAAAAAAGTACTATCTACCTAAACACTAACATTCCAAAAAATTCAGAATGGGCACTACTTATTGACTTATTGGTAATAGTGCTTCCAATGCTCACTAAAAAGCCCTACTGGCTAATCGAAAGACTAGGTCTTTTTCCAGCCAACAAAACATAAGAAGAAAAACGTTCGATGTTTTCATAAATGCCATCTTCCATATAGTTAACGTAATATTCATTTGTATCGTTTACGCCTTTTCGGCTTTTACGTAATATAACCTATAGTAAGACATAAACTATGGCATGAGAAATTAAAATTATGTAATGCCTGGGTCAGACCATGCTATAAGCGCGCTATACTTTCGTGTCAAAGCCCAAAAACGCTTGCTGCTTTGTAGCACAGTCTGACAAAACCGTAAGTAATAAAGAGCCTATAATATGATAAAGTAATTTTTTATTATTTCAGCCTTCTACCTGCAACACATCTTAAGATAGTTTGGACACGTTGCTCGCCATACTTAGAGAATCTCATAGTCACTGGCAAACCAGAAGCAGAGAAAGGTCGGCAATGCGCTGAGTAATCATTGAAAAAATACAAATTGATTTAAATTATGTAGCGCTTTGGCTTCACCAAAACAAACTATAATTGAATGTTACGAAAACAAAGTTTTAAATTGTGGATAGCCTAGGTGGAAACGAGCAGGCAATATTAAAAATTGATAACGAAAGCATAGAAAGGATTAGCAGTATTAAATATATAGGTGTAATATTGGATGATAAATTAAAATTCGACGAATACTTAGAATACATAACAAAGAAAATTGCTAAAAAAGTGGGATTCCTAAAAAGGATCAGAAATAACTTGGATCTCAAGACAACGCGTCTTGTTTACAATTATATTGTAACTCTGCATTTAAATTATTGTTGTGTTTTATTCCTATGTAACGAAGCCCAAAATAATAAACTACAGGTTATACAAAATAGGGGGATGAGGATGATTTTAAAATGCAACATTTTTACTAGAGTTAAAATTATGTTACAAAATTTAAATATGATTACAAAAAAACAACACATAATATATAATACATTAACAATGATAAACAAACTTAAAAATAATATTCTCCCAAATTATCTGCAGAGTAATATTATATTTCAAGAAAATGTTCACAATTTTCCTACGAGAAGACGCGGAGACTTTAGGCTTCCCAAAACTAAACTTTCGTGCACACAAAATAGCACGTTTTATAAAGGGCAAAAACTCTGTCGAAAAGTCTGCCGAATGCCATAAAGGAAGCCTCAAGTCTCAGCACTTTTTGTAGGATATGTGCATTATATGTAAAAAATATTTTTTGATTACTTACCAATATTATTCTTATACTATATATGTATAATATGTACTAGATATGTCTTTACTTTTTAATTTAACCCAATTCAACCATGTACTTAATATTAATAATAATCGTGTTCTTGATCTAGTTTTGTCAAATGAGAGCAATGTGATTATAAATAAATCATTGGAGTCTATTCTTCCGATAGACAACCATCATCCCTCACTAGCAATAATTATCCCTTGTACTAAAGAAGGCAATCAAAAAATTTCAACTCCTACGTTTAACTTTAAAAATGAGAATTATCAGGACATTAATAATCGTCTCCACAAGGAAGATTCGTCATTTCTTAAAGAAGGCGATATTAATAAAAATATTGAATCATTTTATCATTTGCTGGATAAAATTGTTTCAGATCTAATCCCACTTATTCATTTCAAAGAATCGAAATATCCGAGATGGTTCAATAAAGAACTTGTTCAATTAACTGCCCTTAAAAAAGTTTTACATAAGAAATATAAAGAAGACAGGTCTTTATCAAATTATATTGAATTTAAATCATTAGAAAAGTTTGCAAAATCTTATCAAAAATTTGCTACAATTCTTTTATTAATAATGTTGAAACTTCAATAAATCATAATGTAAAGTATTTCTGGAACTATGCAAAATCAATGAAAAATAACAACTCTGGTATACCCGCCAACTTGGAATATGCAGGTAAAAGGGCCAAAGACACTCAAAGTATCGCTGACCTTTTTGCTGATTTTTTTAAAAGTGTTTATGAATGTGATACACCAGTTTCTGCTAGTACAGTATCAAATTTTACCACTGATCATTATCCTAATTTATCTTGTATCCACATAGAATATAATGATATACTGACTGAATTTAAACTACTAGATCAAAGTAAAAGCGGTGGACTAGATAAAATACCTCCAATCAATCAGTCTTTACGAACAGGATGTTTTCCTATTAAATGGAAATTCATCTACCTTACACCTATTTTTAAAAAAGGTGATAAACACGAGGTGATTAACTATAGACCGGTATGCCTTTTATCAAAAATTCCTAAAGTTTATGAAAAAATTCTTCTTAAAAAAATTATTTTCCGATTAAACCACGTCATTTCTCCTGAACAACATGGTTTCTCTACTGGAAAATCTACCCTTACTAACTTATTAACGTATCAAAACCATATATCTGATTCCATGTCTAGTAAATGTCAAGTTGACTCTATTTATACCGATTTGAGTAAGGCGTTCGATAAAGTTAATCATGAGTTATTGCTGAATAAACTGCAAAAACTCGGTATAGGTGGTTCACTATATAAGTGGTTTAACAGTTACTAGATCAACAGATTACTGGCTGTTAAAATTGATGGTACATTTTCGTACAAATTCACTGCTACGAGTGGTGTTCCTCAGGGGTCACATTTAGGTCCAATCCTGTTTTTATTATTTGTTAGTGATGTGTTATATATTTTCAATGATGTTCAAGTATTAATGTTTGCAGACGACCTGAAATTATTTAAAGCAATCAGAAACATTAATGATTGCCATATATTGTCAAATAACTTGTTGTGATTTATTATATGGTGTCATTATAACCGCTTGCAACTTAACATAAGCAAATGTCAAATTATGAGGTTTTAGCGAATAAAGAATCCAATATTTTTCGATTATTCCATTAACAATATGCCGTTAGTATCTGTCTCGAAAATCAATGACTTAGGTATTTGGTTTGACACGAAACTCAACTTTATCAAGCATATAGAAATAATAACCAATAAAGCTTTGAAAATGTTGGGATTTATTTTAAGGGTATCTAGTGATTTCAACAATGTCAATACTGTAAAAACATTATATATATCACTCGTAAGGAGTCATTTAGAATACAATTCCACGGTTTGGTCCCCAAATTATGAGGTTCAATCACATGCGATTGAAAGAATCCAATTTTTTTTTTTAAGATATGTGAATTTTAAAATAGGCATTCCTAGTGAATGCCTAAATTACGATAACGTACTTTGTTCATTAAATTTAATAAAATTTATCGAAGGAAGCAAATACTTTGTGGTGTGACAATATATATTAAATTAAAAAACACACTTTGTAAAGCACCACTTTTTATTAGAATTGATATTTAACAATAAGCCCTGATGAAGCTCGAGATGAGCGAAACCTGGTTGGCCGTTAAATATCAATTCTAATAAAAAGTGGTGCTTTACAAAGTGTGTTTTTTAATTTAATATTTAATAAAATTATCTGATCGTAGAATCATTTCCGATTTAACCTGTTTGTATAAAATCATAAATTAAATGTTTGATACCCCTGATTTATTATATGTAATTTCTTTTCATACTCCAGGCAGGTCAGTCACAAGACAGTACCTACCATATTATTGTAGCAATTCTAAGTCAACAAGCCAATATTACACTTTGTATTTATTTTTGTGCAAGTGTTTTAAACAGTAGTTTCCTGCTCTATTTACTAGTATAATTTCGTTAATATTGTTATATATATGTATGTAAAAGATTGTCTATGGTTGTCAATGACAGATGTCATGTTTTATACTGCTCCATTTAAAATAGTGAAATATAGTAAAAAAAACTGATTTATACGACGTAAAACGCTATTAACAGTGACAGTGTAACGTTTTTGTAGTAAGCTGCAGAAAAGAATGTGTACAAAATCCATCCAAGTAGCCTGTTAAGCGATCCTACGATAATCAACCGAAAGTGTGTAAAAAAGTGAATTCGAACATATAAACTTGTAAAATAGTGGAGTTTTGTGCGGGCTGCTGGTGCTAACAGTGTACTTTTATCTTTCTCGGTATCCCATCGGAAAACATCACAAGTGCAACTTTTTATTAGTGATATTCTATCGAATAACAATAATACATTCAGAACCGGGTAGTGTTTAAGTAGCTGCATGCTGATTGGTTGAAAGTGAGCTCACTTTTGTTTACCTTTTACAAGTGCTAGCCGATTTGCGGATAACAGGCGTAATTCCTATACAAATAAAGTGCTAGTCCGATTGCAGTCAAATAGGCGTTATCTATCAAAACCAGCGAAAATGTCATTCAGTGAACCCGAAAACGACAAGATGCTTCCTGAAGAGAGAATAAAGAATGCTCGAGGCATACAAAAGGAAATCGATAATTTATTAGTGTCTAACATCCTAACAAAAGATCAACGGACAACCCTAAAAAACTGCGTTAGCTGCTTAATAGATCACCTAGTGGAGATGGCAGAAAATTTTTCGCAAATCCACTACGAAACACCTTTAAAAAATGTTATGAGAAGTATCGAATCGCTTTCCAATGATATTAATAAAATCAATAAAAAGCTGGACCAAACCCCTCAAGCTACAACGTATGCGACTGTTGCAGCTAGGCAGAAAACAACCCTTCAGAATCATGCCCTAATAATAAGCTCCGATGACCCACAGAAAAAATCAGCCGACATTGAAAAACTCATCAAAAAGCACGTAGATGTTCGCACTCTGGGGATCGGTGTGGCACGCATGCGAAAATCGAATAACAGCGACAAATTAATCTTCAACATGGCTTCCCTGGAAGATAAACATAAATTTAAAAGAGAATTGAATAAAGGGCTACAAGGCAAAATAAATATAGAAGAAGGAAAAAAATTGAATCCTTTGGTTATTATTAGAGGCCTTATCAAGGGAGCTACTAATGATGACCTAATGCATTCCCTGGAGAAACAAAATAATGGGATAGGTATTGATTTCTCGGAAAAAATATCCATTAAGTACAAAAAAAATCACAGGAATACACTTCTCTGCAATACGATATTAGAATTATCGCCAAAAAATTGGAAAAGCTTGATAGAAGCTGGGCATATCAATGTGGGATACCAACGTTTAAAAGTGGAGGATCAGTCACCATTGGTCCAATGCTATAAATGTATGGGTTTCGGACACACCCAATTGTTTTGCAAGGAAGAAACGGCCTGTGTTCACTGCGGGGGCAACCACAAATTCGAGGCCTGCCCTAACAAAAAAGAGCAGCCTACATGTACCAATTGTAATAATTTAAATCATAACGACCACAGAGCCACCAGCTCAGAATGTCCAATTTGGAAGATGATGGATGAACGTGTTAGGAAAAAAGTGGACTACGCCGGAATTTGTTGAAAAAGATGGTGACCAATCAATCATACAAAGGAAGTACCAATCGGTGGATGATTATATGCCCATAAAAAATAGCCTGAGAGTCCTGTACATTAATGCCAGAAGTATTAGAAACAAAATAGACGAAATAGAAGAAACGCTCAAAAGAATAACGGATACTGTGCACGTTTTAGTTGTCACCGAAACTTGGCTGGGAGATGGAGAAGGATCTTTGTTCAACATCAATGGCTATCAGGGCAATTTTGCTTCCCGGACTACTGGAAGAGGAGGAGGAGTGGCGATATATACTCACAATACATTTAACTGTGAAGTTATTGAAAAGTGGTCAACGAATAATTCTTTTTTAGGAGTTAGGGTACAATATAAACATTTTAAACCTTTAAATATATATGCTATATACAGGAAACCTAACAACAATATAAATGATTTTCTAATATATCTTGAATCTATTTTACAAAAAAGTAGCCTAGATACACTCATCTTCGGGGATTTAAACATTAATGTTCTTAAAAAAAATGATACAACAAAAAAATATATCAACACTTTATTTTCATACAACTATTTCATATGTAATAATACACATCCCACGAGAGTCACTGAAACCAGCAGTTCTCTATTAGACCATATTATATCAAATAGAGAAAACATATCTTCAACGACCTCCAATATTGATAACCAGATAAGTGATCATAGTATAATGATGTTAGACTACCAAAACTCTTTGAAACACCACTCTAACAACAGAATACCACCAAAAATAAACATCAGCATCAATAAGAGGGCTTTGAGAACATATCTTGAAACCCAACCGTTTTCTCATGACACCACCAATATAACCGAAAATTTTAATCAATTCTTTAAATATATCGAAACAGCAATTGACACTTGCAAATTTAAGCCAAGGATACGAATAGGAAACCCTAAGCAGGGTAATACACCATGGTTTGGCAAAAAACTGGATCTCCTTATTAGAGAACGAAATACTAAATACAAACAATGGAAGAAAGATCCACAAAACAGTCTTCTTATATCACAAAAAAATAAGTCAAGAAATTTGGTTACTAATTACAGACGTTTCGCCAAAACAAAATATTACACAGATATTTTTAAAGAAAACATACATAATCCAAGACAAACCTGGAAGACAATAAATTCAATCATAACTAACAGTCCAAAGAACTCTACAAATAAAATTGAAACTCTTACCATCAATAATATAGACATAAATGACCCGAAGCAGATATGTACAGCGTTTAATGACTTCTTTACATCGGTTGGTGAAAAATTAGCTGCGAGTATCCCATCTTATGCAGACGACGTAAATACAATAAACATGGAACCAAAGCCATTACAGTCGCTCTACATGGCCAATACAAACAAACTAGAAGTTTTAAAAATTATCTCAAAACTAAAAACTAATGCATCTCCAGGAGTCGATGGTATGACAACCAACTTACTCAGATTCTGTAAAGAAAAATTAGCGGATCATCTTGTTATTCTCATTAATCAGTCATTAGTGAGTGGACTATTTCCGGATCAACTAAAGCTTGCAAAAATCGTTCCAATTCACAAAGAAGACTGCAAAGAAAAATTCATCTAATTATCGTCCAATATCAATACTCTCAGTCTTCTCCAAAGTATTTGAACATGTAATCAAAAATAGACTAACAAAATATCTGACAACTAATAATATTCTCACGCCTCAACAATATGGGTTCAGAAAATTCTCCAACACGAAATGTGCTGCCTTTGATTTTATACTAACTCTTCAAAAACACTTAGATCAAGGAAAATATGCAGCGGGCATTTTCATTGACCTCAAAAAGGCGTTCGATACGGTTGATCATAAGATTCTGTTAAAAAAGCTTGAATATCTGGGCATCGTGGGCAACAATCTAAAACTTTTATCCAGTTATCTTACGGGTAGGTGCTGTTCGGTTGTTATTGGAAAAGATTCAAGTGATCATAGAAATATAACATGTGGTGTACCACAGGGCTCGATTCTCGGGCCATTATTATTTTTAATTTATATAAATGATATTGCAAAATGGGGAGTAAAAGGTACACTTCAACTTTATGCTGATGACACAATATTATTCTATCATAATACTAATTTAAACGAAATGGAAAAGGACATGGAAAGAGATTTGGCTCATCTAGCCGAGTGGTTGAGAATTAATAAACTTAGTCTTAATATTAAAAAGACTCACTATGTGCTATTCGGGAATAAGAGAGAACAATGCCTAAACATTTCCCTTGGACTAAACAAACTGGAACAAACAGATGTCGCAAAGTATCTAGGACTTTTAATTGACTCACGGCTTTCATGGAAAAATCATTTTGACCATGTTAAATCAAAGATTGCTCCGGTGACCGGTGTAATGTACAGGCTACGTAGATTGCTTCCCACATCCATACTGCGATCATTGTACTATGCTATGATTCACTCCCACTTGGCATACCTTTCGGGTATCTGGGGTTTTGCTACCAAAAAATTGATATCGGAGGTACAAATAATCCAAAATAGAGCCCTACGTAACATTTTTGGCTTGCCTTGGGATACACATGTTAAAGATATTTACCGTCACGCACTTGTATTACCATTTAAGATTGTTCCTAGCTTTGAGATAACAAACACCATCTTAAATATTATTCAGTGCAACACCCACACAAATATAAAACTGAACTATAACAACGACGTTCACCAATACGATACACGGCAACACAACAAACTACATATATCAAAAATACACTCAACAAAGTTCGGACTGAAATCATTAGAATACATTGCGTACACTAACTATAACAAATTGCCTGAAGAATTAAGACAGGCCTCTAATAAATCTCGAAACGATATATTGAAATCCTATTTTTTCAAATGTTATTTGGAAAACGAGTCATAAGTAGGTACAAACTCTGTTCTGATAGCTATCCTGATTATCTCCAAGTATCAAACTTTGTACATCCAGATATGATGGGCGCAGTTTATATCTTTTTAAAATCTTATCATGTATTTTTTATGTAAACATCTTGTATTAGGTCTGTGTATTTTTGAGCATGTACCTTTTATTGTATTTTTCCTGATTTGTTTTTTATGCATTTCTATAGTCCATCATGGAGGATACTTGATTTTAACTTTGTGACACCAACAGTACATAAATCAAATGAGTGGTTATAATATTATTCATAAAATCTTATAAGACATGTTTCTGTGAAATATTTGTAAAGTGATTCTTCATATGTTTGTGTCTGTATGTTGCTTCTGTAAAATGTTTTGTAAATTTTTTCTTTATGTATTGTGTCTGCATATTGGGTTGGGTTGGGTTTATCTTTTGAAATGTACCAATTGGCGATTCCTTAATGAGTTTTGATAACTCTTGGGAATGCAACTTCGTTGTATGTTTTATTTAAAAAAAAAAAAAAAAAAAAAAAAAAAAAAAAAAAAAAAAAAAAAAAAAAAAAGCCTAAATAGGCGTAAATAAATAAATAATGTATTTTTGTCTAGTTATCTTTTTTATTTAGTATTCTTTTTTTAAATGTATTTGTAAATGTTACTGTACTTCGTAAATTGTATTTTTTTATATTTTCCTACTAGATGTGTGAATAAATTTACGTACATCTAAATAAAAATTCCCAAAACCAAAAAACCAAGTATCACTGGATTCTGGTATGTTGGTGTCCGCAGCTCTCCACTCCACGCAGCGCAGGACCGCGTGGATCTACTTTTCCACCATGGAAATTGGATTAGGGGTCACTATCCACCGCAACGAGGAATCGACTTGTGAAGAATAATTATATTATCGGTCGAAATTAGTTGCCTACACAAACACAACATCAAATCATTATTTTGTTACCGTTGCTGCCACCTATCGCCAAGTTGGCCAACGTTATTTCAGATCTGGAGCGCTTTTAAACTGAAACTAATCAATTAAAAACAACTGATTAGTATTGCCGACTGATTGAGAGATGGTATTACAGCGCGCATAATTAATGATTATTAATTCCTCGAGGAGATAATTTCACCCAACTCGTCCCCTAGGGAGTTTCATAGAAGTACCCCTAATTTGATTAAATATCCAACTAATATTATAAAGGTGAAAGTTTATGTGGATGTACGTTTGTTACACTTTCACCCAAAAACTACAGAATGAATTTTAATGAAACTTTACAATAACATAGCTCATACATCAGAAAAAGATATGGGCTATAGCTCAGAGCTCTGGCATTATGAAATATGTATAAAACCAATGCAATAGGTGGCACGATTAGTAAGATATCTATAATTCTTTATTCCATTCAAATTATTAGGGGAGTTCTTCAAATAAATGCGGGAGGGGGGAGGGGTGGATTGAAGGGGGAGAGGGGAGGGGGTAGAGGGGTAGGGAGGGGGGAAAAGGGGAAGGGTGGGAGAGATGGAGGAGGGAGAGGGGGAGGGGGAGGGGGATGGGAGGAGGGGGGAGGAGGGGTGAGGGAGGGGGGAGTGAGTGGGAGGGGGTGGTGAAGTGGGGGGAGGGAGGGGGGGGGGGAGGTGGAGGAGGCTGAGTGGGAACCCCCATAATACCATGCGAGCGAAGCCGCAGGTAAAAGCTAGTTAATAATAATACACATAATATACATTCCAACAAATAACCAAAATACGGTCATAATATCAAATTGGTAAAAAAAAAAATCACATAAAGCTTATTTTAAAATAAATATTTCATAATAATTTAAAATCTTAAATCAACATACGTAATGTAATGAGTAACGAGTGTAAATTACCTACTCGCAGCATGTACGTCATCTTTATCGTCATCGTCATCTAGATCTTCCTTTTCCTTCTCACACGTCTTATACGAGTATGAAAACGAAAAAGACAGACGATATTAGAACCTTGGCTTCACCTAAGACCTCTCTCTGGGACTACTATAGTGTAAAATTATTATTGACGAAAAGAAAATATTGAATGCTACGTATTTATGTACAGAAAAATAGAAGAGCATGAGGGGTTTTAGAATACCAATACTATAAAAATTTATGTTTAGTTTGGCTTAGTTCCTCTAAATATTTAAGATAAAAAAAATAATTACCCACTGGATCGGTTTATTACCGTTACGCAAGTAGATAGATAAGGTGACATGGCGTTTTACATACATATATTTTTTTGCTTTCTGTATTTGAAACCTTTTAACCACTCGCACCCATAAGCTTATTATCAAGCTCCCTACAATATGGCCAGACAAATGTATGTATTTATTTATTGTTTGAAACCAAATCTTCTACCATGACACTTCGTGGAGTTATGTAATTGCTTTATTATCATGTCTTTTCTTTCTTTATTTATTCTCTTTCTCTGCAGGTTATGTTTTATATTTGACACTACTATGTTTTATGTTTCTTTTTGATTATCGTTATTTCTGTTAGTTTCGTCTAGTAACAACAAAACATTGATTACGCATGCTGTGAACATTTCTAATTGGAGTGTTTATATCTATGTACAATATGTACATCCCAACTGCAATTTTATTACTGTGATAATTGTTAACATAGTAGTGTCAAATATAAAACATAACCTGCAGAGAAAGAGAAGAAATAAAGAAAGAAAAGACACGATAATAAAGCAATTACATAACTCCACGAAGTGTCATGGTAGAAGATTTGTTTTTTGAAATGTGTGAGACCGTTTGCGTAGATATCTGAGGGAGCGGGCCGTATCGGCAGAGACGGGGCGAGAAATGAAAGGCGTCGGTCAGTGTAGTGAGTCAGTCTTTATTGTTGCGCTACGTAGCGAGGTCGGAGCGGAGCGGAGTGGAGTGGTGCCGATAGTAATGCTGCTGCGTGATGATGAGTGAAGAAGGTCAGGAGACTACGGCGGTGAAGATCACTGGTCTTCAGGGAGCCGGCGTGTTGCTCTACACCATGGCGGTGTAGAAGTGACCTTGGTCCAGGCGGTCGACCGTCGTCGCGTTGACGAGGTATGGCGGCTGTGTGGCCTTTGAGTCGACACACACACGTGACGCAGGAAGGAACCTTGAGAGGCGATGAGGATGCTGGTTGCTGGCTCGTTGCCGGTTGCTGGTTGCTGGTTGTGGTTGCTGGCTTGTTGCCGGTTGCTGGCTCGTTGCCGGTTGTGGTTGCTGGTTGTGGTTGCTGAAGTTCCTCGAAGGTGCTGGAAATGTTCCTGGTGTCACACTGGGCAAATGTTGTTCACTTGCGGTTGACTGCGCGGGCTGATGCCCCGCGAGGGCAGGTAAAGAGTTACTACACTGCACTTAGTTGTATCACTGCCCGATGTGTAAATGTCGAACCATGAATGAAGACTGAACTGGTACTCAGCGAGCGAGCGCTTGCTTATATACTCGCGGCGAGTAATTACTCACGGTAGGCAAGGCTGGGTGAAGTCACGCAAAGCTGAGAAATCGCTCGAACCTTCTGTGGGCACTTGTATGGTACAGCCACACGTTCTAGGCCTTTCGCGTAAGTGGCGGAATTATTATTTACGAGGCGGCGCGGCCGTAGAAACTGACTGTAGGTATTTCGTAGTTTTCAGCGTGTTAGGTCGGAGTTCAGTGGCGGCGCAATTAATGCGGCACAAGTGGCCGCCACATATCTATATGGTCACATTCAATGGTATTATACAGACGATACATTCGGGACAGTGGATTGAAATATACAATATTGTTATTAAATAATTAAATATGGAATATATTATGACTCCTTAAATTACGTCTATTAGGAACATTAATATGAATATTGCGCAGACAATGAATGGTTTTTTCATGAATAATTTTGTATAATCACTGGAGCGCTTTTTTGCACAAAATGGCACTATTTAAAATACCTGGGAGTGCTTTGCTGCTGAATTTTGGAAAATTCACAACACATTAAATATTTTTTTGTAATATTTTCAAACACGCCCGCGGTTCAACTTTGACGTTTTTAGTAGGTGAAAGATACTACTTATATTCATATTCAACAGATGGCAGTGTACTGTATTTATTTACGAATTATCTCATTTTACCAAATCCAATTACGTCGATTTGTAAGGTTCAACTGTCAAAATGCTTCAGTGTAAAATGCGGCTTTTGATCGTATTATCGTGGATTTTTCTAACATATTTGTATACCAGTGTAATACTGATTGAATTATTAATGCATTCAACGTGTTTTAACGTGTTTCAATCTTTAAAATTCAGTATATATTTGAAAATTTTTGTGGTTATGTTTGCGTATTTTGTATCCATCGGACAATTTACAATGCAGTATTTTCAATAAATAAACCAATAATCGAGTTAATTGGTATTGTGGATTTAATAAAATGAATGTATCTGTTTGAGTTGCTGCAGTTATTTTTGCTAAGTACCTACCTTATAAATTCCATGATAATCAATTTTAAAGTGTCGCCATTTTTCTGTCAAAAGTTCAAAGAGAACATTAAACACTTCACATCTTATCTAAATTCAGTTTTGTTACCTATATATATTTGTAGATTGTAATAATCAAATAGACCATTTAAAAGAAACTTCATAGAAAATATTTAATGTGAACGCAAAATTGAACTTCCGATGAGAGTTTATAGGTAAAAAATCCTGAGAATATTTCTGTTTCAAAGTGATAATAAAAAAAATATAGGTGAATTCATTGGCTACATAGAACTATAATCAGTTTGCTTGTCTTCATGTTAAAATTCGGAGGAATGATTTTTTTAAGGTGGGCGGAAAATATTTAAAACGGTCACCAAAAAATTTCGAGCAATCCGAGAAAAAAGTTTCAATTTCAGTTGTCGTTCCAATGGTTAAACATATTAAGTCAGCAAAATGTCTTCTTTTTTCCAGGGTTGTAAAATGAAATTGGCGAAGTCGTTTCTTGTAAGATAGGAGTAAGGCATTTAATCCAAGTTTAAATGATAACAGTCTTAGGAATTTTTTATACAGATTCAATGGTTTTTGAATATTTTAAGTAGTGTGAGTTCCAGATAATACTCCCATATTCCAATTTTGCTTCTGACCAAAGAGTTGTAAAAGATTATAATGGATTTGGGATTTTTGTATGGTTTCGATATTCTATGTATGAATCTCATCATTTTCAAAGTGATATCATTGATGTGTAGTGTACATTAAACGTAAATTTTGAATCAAGAGTGTTTCCTAGATCTCTTATAGTGGTGACTTTTTTACCTTAACTCCACACAGGAGGCCCTGAGGAAAATAATTTCCCTCAGGGCCTATTTCATCTGAGATGCTATGTGGAGGGTCTTTTTCACAAGAGGAAGGAATGAATATTGGTCTTGAAGAGACCCATGTTGTAGGAAGGAGGAAACATAAAGGCCGGCAAATCATTCCATAGCCGAGCTGTTGAACACAAGAATGAATCGGAGAAGCGACCCGTTCTCATGTCGCAAATGTCAACCGTATACATATGTTGGGCACGCGTTTGGCGTGTTTCCCGACTATGCACCGGTGCCGAAGGGATCAATAACGCTAGTTCCTTGGAGCGTCTTCCACTGAAATAGGTACCGGTAGAACAAGGATTGCATTCCCACCCGACGCCTGTGCTCTAAAGATTGCAATCCGTTTATTAAGACGACACTATAACCTAAAGTATATTCAGACTCTTAACGACGTAAGTAAGAAAGCCGTGTATACAAATTGCGACTCGCGATCCGTGTATTGGACGGACCTACTATTGAATTTGCCCTATGCTTGCCCTAGATCTGAACAGCAAGGTACATTTTCCACATCTCCTTTAGATCCCCACTACCTTCAGCATCTCACAATAGTGAAATTGGGGATGCCATAGTCTCACTGGCTCGAGACGATTGGGAGCAGTTGGGACTCTTGTTTTATATTCATATAAAAAGTTATTTTATATGCACGTAGGAATCTTTAGCAGTTTTTTGCTAAGCCGACTGCACGCATAAGTATGTCGTATTTTGTTATTGCCGCATACTTCTTCGGAGAGTCGAAATTATCAGTAAAAATATTTTACAGCGGATTTTCACTCAAGATGTCTTCAGATATAAGTAAATCGACTTTGGTTGTACCGCCGTATATCCACTTTGCATGCTTACTTGAAAAAAATTCTTCTAAACTCTCGGCCGGACCAACTGTCGCAGGATCAATTGTCGCCGGACCAACTGTCATGAAACCATTATAATAAGGGTTCAAGACGGGAGAATTGTACTCATGTTGATTTCTAACATATGCAAAATATAACAATACTCACACAACAATACTCTTTTGACAGTGTAAACATCTTTCAATCCACTCCCGTCAAAATTAAACATTTAAATTATTTAAAGTGACTTATTATACAAAACTATCATCAAATATTAACAAGCAGCACTTATTTATTAACATAATAGTGTTTTTCATTACAAGTATTTGTGTACTGTGTCAAAAAAAGCAAAAACCAATCTACAACTCCAAACATTGACAAGCAGTGAATAGTGACAAATTTATAAACATTTCAAAATGGATGTGCAAAAGTTCATCTCCAAAGCAGAAGTAGCTGTCAATGCCTTAAATAAGGTACTTTTTGATCCAGCCGACAAATTTAATAAGGATAAAATTTCTAAAATTTACCCAATTGCAAGTGAAATTTTAAACGCTATAAGTAGCATGTCTTCAGCTGTGGCATCCAAAACTGCAAGCTTAGAAGGTGAACTGCGTGCATACAAAGATATTAGATCAAATTCTTCCCAAAATAACTTTGATATTTGCGAGGCGATTTCGGAAAGTGCGATCCAAAAATATTATTGTTTGCAATATGTCTGAGAGTACTAAGACGACAGAATCCGCCAGGATCTTGGACGACCAGGCAAGTGTCACTAGTATAATAAGTAAAATCGACAAATCAGCAAATGAGAATATTTAGAAATTTATAGAATCGGTAAATTATCAAATAGCAAACCTAGACCAATAAAAATCGAACTAGAAAATTCCATACAATCGAGAAATGTTCTAAGCAAACGAGGTCTTCTTAAGAACAATATTAGAATTTATCCTGACTCAACTCTGGCGCAGCAAAAATTTCTAAAAGATTTGAGGGTTCAACTGGAGAAGCAGAAAGAAAATGGTAAAGATGTCACCATAAAATACATAAACTCCACGGCCAGAATTGTTCCAAATCTGCCAAAAAACTAGGAATTTACATAAATATCCAAGCAATTCCAACTAACAATCGAACCAGAACTTTAAAAATCTACTACCAAAACATCCGCGGGCTACGATCGAAACTCGTTGACCTACGAGCAGTTCTACCTTCTCATCATCATGACATCATTATACTTATGTAAACCTGGTTAAACTCTGATATCAAATCGACTAAACTCGGTCTTACAAACTACGACAGAAACGTCAGATCAAGTTCCAAGTCACGATGTGGAGGAGTTTTGATTGCTTTTAAAACAGAAGTTGTCATCTAGAAAATTAACCACGAAACACAATAACATCGAACATCTTTTTGTGCAAGTAACGACTCCTCTCGAGAAAATTATATTTGGAACGGCCTACCTACCACCATTTTCTGACCCTCAAACATACAGAAACCACTGTGAAGACATCGAAACAATTTCATCAAACTATTCTCACTCGAAAATTGTTGTCCTTGGAGATTATAACTTACCAAACCTAACATGGAAAGCAAAAAACTGTGGTCTCATCACAAACGAAAGTGAAAACGATCGTGCACGTGAAGTTTTGGACATGGTAAATTTCCTAAACTTTCACCAACATAATTTTATTTATAACAGTAACAATCGCTTATTAGACTTAGCTTTATCAAACTATCCTAAAATATCTGTAGAACTTTCAAATGATCCACTCCTACCAATAGATAATCACCATCCTCCCCTATACATTAAATTAAATATTACATGCGATAATGAAAGAATACCTGTACAAAGAGTCCTAAACTTTAAACGAGTCGACTTCGACTCAATTAACAGCCATCTCTCAAATACAGACTGGTCGTTTTTATCTGATAAAAACATTGATGAATCTTTAGACCAACTTTATTTATACTTTTTTAATATTATTGAATCCTATGTATCTTTTTATACACCGATAAGCTATATTTACCCGGTTTGGTTCTCATCAGAGCTTACTGTCTCTCTCCAGCAAAAGAAGAGTCAACACAAAAAATTCAAACAAAGCAAATCCATAAGTGATTATAAAATCTTTAGTGAAACCAGGAAAAAATGTAAAGATCTTTCCAAACAATGTTACAAAATGTATATAACCTCTATAGAGGACACTGCCTTTAAATCCAAAAATCTTTGGAAATTTATTAAAAAACGAAATAATGAAAACACAGACTACCCGCCAGTAATGCAAATGAATGGAACCAGTGCAAAAAATACACAGGACATTGTAAACCTTTTTTCGGACTTCTTCAAAAATGTATATGATGCAGAAACCCCAGATGATAAAATACCCGAATACAAATTAAGCAAGACTGCACACTTAACAAATTGCCATATCACGCAAAAATGTTGCGAACAGAAATTACTTTCCTTAGACACTGACAAATCCGCTGGCCCAGACAACATTCCACCAATATTCCTCAAAAAATGCTCTAATATATTAGTTCCTTACATATGAAATTGGCGTTTTGTATGGGAGGAACATAAAGTCGATTTAAAAAAAATATAATATACTTATTTAATCAACCATTGCTATCGACCCCTTTACTAAAAAAACCATTCGGACGGGAATCAATAAAATCTTTGAAGGCGGTTTGGACTGCCCCATCGGAGCTGAATTTTTTCCCTTGCAAGAAGTTATCCAAATTTCGAAAAAAATGGTAATCTGTTGGGGCAAGGTTCGGAGAGTACGGTGGATGTCTTAGTTAGACATTCTAATTGAAGCTCCTCTAATTTGGTAGCCGTCTGTTGTACTGTGTGTGGTCTAGCGTTGTCATGAAGCATCAGTGACCTAGAGCGATTAACCAGCCTCGGTTGTTTAGCAGCTAGCTTTTCCATCATGGTTTACAGTTGCTGACAATAGACATCTGCCGTAATCGTCTGGCCAGATTTAAGAAAGCTGTAGTCAACGACATAAAAAAAGAAAACACAACTGTGTTTTCTTTTGCGGCACCGCTGCCATACACATCATTAATCCTTCGAGCCGTTTCTGCAGCACTGGTGCCACGGTGGAACTCGAACTTGTAAATAACGCGATATTTCAAGTTTTCCTTTTTGAAAACTAAGTGACGCAAAGAAAAAAAACAATTAAGGAAAAAAAATTAATTATAATTTTTGAAACACAAATACATGAGTAAATAGCTGTATAAATTTGAATTTGGAATTCCTAACCAAAGAGAAGATATTTGAGATTAAAGTTGTAATTTCATATGTAAGGACCTAATATTATCTAAACCACTCACATTATTATTCAACCGTCTCTTGTCCCTTGGACACTTTCCAGACCGCTGGAAATCTAGCTTTATTACACCTATCTACAAAAAAGGAGACGACACTAATATAGCCAATTATCGCCCCATTTACATACAGTCAGTACTACCTCAGCTTTTTGAATCACTGGTCTTTGATGAAATCTATCCCAAATTAATAAAATTAATTGACCAAAAACAGCACGGTTTTATCAAAAGTAGATCTACCGCAACTAACTTAACAATATTTCAAAACTTTATAATGCAATCTTTTGCAGAAAATAAACAAGTCAACTGCATATATACAAACCTTTCGAAGGCATTTGACAAAGTATCCCATAAACTACTAATCCAAAAACTATTTGCTCTAGAAAGAAGGGATAACATGCTAAAATGGTTTACTAGCTATTTATTAAATCGTAAACTGTTCGTCAAAATAAAATCTTGGATCTCGAAAGCTTTCTGGGCTACTAGTGGCCTACCGCAAGGTAGTCACCTTGGCCCGGTTTTGTTCCTCATTTTCATCAATGATATAACCAATTGACATCAAGCTATACAAGAAAATAACTGATATAAATCATTGCCATATATTACAGTCAAATATTAGTAATTTTAAAGATTGGTGCATTCAAAATAATTTATTTTTAAATGTAGAAAAGTGTAAAACCTTGACTTTCTTCAGAAATAAAAATTCTGTTTTATTCGAATATTCCATCAATAACACAGCTTTAGAAAGAGTTACGGAAATGAGAGATCTTGGAATTATTTTGGATGATAAACTAAGTTTCGCCAATCATATCCACCAAATTATGAACAAAGGTATGAAAACACCAGGCTTCGTAATTTCGTATTAAGAACAACTAAAAACTTTAGTTCCATAGAAGCCATTAAACTATTATATGTATCTCTAGTTAGAAGCCAAATTGAATATAACTCGGTAGTTTGGTCTCCATCTTACAAAATTCACGTTAATAATATTGAGCGAATACAAAAAAAGTTTCTGCGTTTTATAAATTTTAAATTAAGTATCCCACTAGAAGACTTAAAATATAATCTATTACAAAATATTCTAAAAATACATACACTAGACAGACGTAAAATAAACGACTTAACATTTTTATTAAAAATACTTAACTCTAAATTCGACAGTAACCACGCGACAAAATACACTATTTTACTGCAGCATTCACAAGCGGAACTACATTGCCCACTCTCCTTTACAACGATTTCACACTATGGGGAATCAGTACTTAGGTGACGTCGACATATTTAACACCAACTTGGCGAATTTTGTGGATCTTGGAAAAAACTTTTTCCAAAACTATTCCTAAACTTATCTGTATTTTTGTAAACTTATCAAATGGCTATATTTTTTAAAAATATTTTTGTGACTTGTGTGTATTTTTTACCTAATTTTATTTTTATTATTTCTTTATCTGTTGAAAAATCATTTGTCATGAATTAATTGCACTACCAAACATGTAAAAGCCCTCTGGGCGTTAAATTAATAAATAAATAACAGATAAATGAAACAATTTAACTTTGTTTGAACCACTTTTATATTTGAGTAAATCCGACCGGTTTCAGAACGAACGTTCCTTCTTCAGGGCAAATGTATACTGATTTGACGGTTTTGAAATATGGATTCGAACAATGTATTATTATGGTAGGGGATTACTCAAATATAAAAGTGGTTCAAACAAAGTTAAATTGTTTCATTTATCTATAATGGATAACCACAAAGTTATAGCTACATTCAAAAGTAAAATATATAACATTTCATTACACTTTGTATTGTTAAAATTTCTAGTTAGCCTAGTTATAAATCCCAACATTTTTAAGCCCTTATTAGAGATTTCTATTATGTGGTTAACAAATGAAAGACTTGATTGAAAAGTGATGCCTAAGTCTTTCATTTGTGTTAATGTCTCGAGAGTATTGCTATCAATGTTGTAATCAAAGATCACTGGATTTTTTATTTGAGAAATTCGAACTACTTGGCATTTTGAGATATTTAAGTAAAGTCTATTTTCATTACACCAAATTAACAATTTGTTGATACCTATTATTTTGAAGAATGTTGCAATGGTAAATATTTTGAATAATTCTAAAAAGTATCTGAAAAAGTAAGAAAAATACTGCATTAAATATTTTTGTTAGATCATTTATGAACAAGGTAAATAAGATTGGGCCAAGGTGTGAACCCTCTAGAACTCCATGTTTAAGGGAGATATGTAAGAAATCGGTAGAAATTCGGGTAGAGGCGCCTTAAACCGGACTTCATAATATCAGATAAGTATCGGTTAACTATCAATATACGAATTTATTTGGATTATCTCGTTCGTTATGCAAAATTGGTGGCTAATTAATAAACGGAGTTAAACTAACGAAGCTCTTATTAGAATTGCGATTCACAGACTTTAATAATTCAACTAAGACGCAATCAATTTATTCCGTTCTATCTTTGATAAACTAAAGTGGTTGAAATATGACTAAAGACATGATTAACTAATTAACTCCATTTAGTGTCAAAAAGTAAATGCGGACTGCCAATGCATATTTAGGTTATTATTTCAATTCAACATTGCCAAATTATTAATATTTTTTCGTAATCGATTGGCGTTTGACGTTGCGGAATTTCGAATCTTCGAAAGTTCGTAGACGGGTCCGCCGGTGTGGCCAGCCTATGTCGATTTCTTATTTATTCCCTTTCAATATCGGTTCGGCTGTCAATGGTGAAAGCGTGCCGGGGTATCGGTATAAAGTCACGGGAAGTTACGCCTATCGAACCAATATTGTAAAGTTATCGATTACAATACATTATAATAAAACAAATATTATACTTTTTCCACTTAATTTTATTTGACCGTAACCGGTTTCAGCTCGTTAGAGCCATCTTTAGACTGGTACAAATAATCATTAGTCTACGGTTTATATACACAGCATATGGGGGAGGGGGAGAGGGGTAGCCTACAAGGATTTTAATCAATTACATTAATTAAATTTGTTAATAAGTCGTTTTATATGTCGAATTTCTAAATATTTTAGTAATTCCAGTAGGCCAAGGGTGCTCAAACTTGAACTGCTGGCGATCTACCTCAATATTATGAGACTCCGATCGATCGTCTCTGAGAGGCTGCAAGTATGTGTAATGCAAAAATTTCGCCGCCCCCATTTACTTCAAATCCGCGCCGGGGAGTAGAAATCCTATTTTTTATTTTTTTAATGCGACCTCGTTTTATGTTAATTTCTATATCACATGTGACGAGTATTACATTATAATATGCGAGCGTGAGGTGTGTAAATAACCCCAGACCCTCTGGGCTTAATACCCAAGAATTATGATTGTGAAAACTCTACTTGCGCGGACAAATATATCACAAAGAATGGCACAAAGAAAAACTCTAGGGAAAATAACAGATCCACCAACCTTGTTTTGTAGTTCTTGTAGCTTGTTGTAGCAATCAATAGTTAAGTTCAATCAGTGCAATCCTTTTGTGACTTGAAAACTTGCACAAGAGATGAGATTTGACAATTAATACAGAATTTTTCACAATGACAATAAAATTTTCCATAAAAACAGACGATGTCAGTTATTTTTTCTTTGAATTGTATTTTCAAACCATCAGGTGTCTCTATTAAATCCAAAGAGTACCTACCTAACTACCATCCTTGTGATATAAATAGATTTATTTAAATATTAGAATAAACAAAATAACATATTGTAATGCCTAACCAAGTATTCTTACGATAAAAATTAAGTTTATAAATTCTACTACAAATTTATAACTGCTCTCGGAAATCGAAAATGATATTCATGTTATAGGATTTCGCATCTTCATCACACAAGGCAAATGAATTTAACTTGAATTTAACTGAAGAGTGATTCTGCGTAAAAATCCCGAAATAATAGTAATACACGTAACAGTCAATTTTGTAGCATGTGGCGTGCAACTCAAATGCAAGGCTTCACTCCGTGCATGGTATATCGGCAACTTATTATTTAATTTATCTTTATATTGTCAATATGTGGTTGAAATTAAATCTGTATGCGGTGAACTAAAATTACACTCGGAACATGAACATGGTTTTTCTTTAATTCTGGCAATACATAAATAGTTCGCAACTAGAATTTCATAACTGCACTTCGAATAAGAGAATGTTTTCCTTCAAAATGTGTCAGTAGATGAATCCACAACTGGAATTTTACATTATGAACACAAAACAGGTTTAAAAGCTATGTGCGATGAATTAAAACTACTCTCAGAACATGAAAACGGTTTCTCTTTGGTTCAGGCAGCACAGACATAGTCTGCAACTAAAATTTTATAACTGTACTTCAAATAACAGAATTTTTCCTTCGAAATGTGTCAACAGATGAATTCACAACTTGAATTTTACATTCTGAACTTAAAACTAATTTAAATTAAATCTGTATTCGGCGAATTCAAACTACACTCAGAACATGAATATGTTTTTTTTTTATTATTCTGGCAGGACTTGCGTAGTCTGCAACTAGAATTTTATAACTGCACTTCGAATAAGATAATGTTTTACTTCGAAAGATGTCAGCAGATGACTGCAATTTTTCATTCTGAACACAAAACTGGTTTTAAATTAAGAGTGAATCTGCTTGCGAGCCCCCAGATTTAATTAATATTAGGTACTCGCATATGCATATGGTTTTTCTACGAACAAAATTTGAAAAATGGTTTGAAATAAAATTTAACTCAATCGAAATATTATAACGATTTTCTTCGACATACGTCAGCACATTAATCCGATACTGGAATTTTGACAGATTATTCGGAACATGAAACTGGTTTTAACGTAAGACTTAATCTGCACGCCAGTTCTCAGCTTTAATTGATACTACCCCCAATTAAAACTACACTTAAACACGAAAATGGTTTTCCTGCTATTTTTGTACGTGGAAAACATGGACTAACAACTTGGACTGACTGACCATAAATGAACTAATACCTAAATCGATATCTTCGGGATTTTTGTATGGAACAGGTGTCGACACTATTTTATTAACCGTAAAAAATGAAAATTTTACGACTCTGACGTCACATATCATCGACAAGGATAGAGGAAAGTAAAAAAAAGGTACTACCATGGACAATATAAACCCCTACCCAATTTATCAGCCTAAAAATTATTTTAAAAATAAAATATCTGAGATGTTAAAAGCATTTATTTATTTATGTATCTACATATGTATAAATTCACAAACATATTTCAAAGGTGTTGAAAAATATTCATTACAAAGCAGTCTTTTTAGGATAATTTTATAGGATTGCTGATTTCCAAAAAAGATGTTCATTGTGATGTCTAATAAATAATAAAAAAAGAACAAGATAAGTAATATAAACGAGGACAGCATTTTCATCCTATATTCAGCATACTTTAAATATATGCATTCAGAGCGAGCCGGAAAGAAAGTCTTCAATACTCGTAGCGATGCGTTCCGTTGCATTATTTCGTTGGGCGTATCTCAATTGACGCCTGGTCCCCGCCATTTGCAACTGCATTCTCCTCTTTCTGGGTGTTAGATTTAAGACTACCTCTTACCTAGAAAAACACAATATTTCAAACAAATTACCACATTATTCAAAACAAAAACCTATAATTGCGCCGTGTAAAAAGGTAGTCTATTTAAATGACCAACTAACCATCATGCTGTTTCCGCAGGGGTAGGTAGAGAGGACAGACCACCAAACAACTCAATCTTAGCACACACTCCTTGCTTCGTTCACATTCATACATGGTATTCTATTATTCTGACTCTTGACATGGCCCGACTCAAGTATCTGATTCACTTGGTCATGCCATGTCTTCCTCGGCTTCTTTTACCATTCACATTTGGAACGTGTACACTATTTCTTCGTTCATTCGCTCTACATGGCCAAACCATCTGAGCGTCCCTTTCTTAATCTTACTCAGTATGCTTACATCAGCATTGCATTCTTTGCGGATCTCCACGTTCGTGCATGGTTTTACTACACACTTGCCTCAGGGATCTCATTTCTACAGCATTCAATCTACTTTCTTCCTTCCTCTGCCAGTTCCATGTCTCACTGCCATACATCAGGGTAGGTACCAGAAATCCATTACAGACGAGGTGATTTTTCACAAAAACGGTGCTAAAAAAATCATCAAAATATTATTATTATGTACTTATAAACATACCCAATCTCTGATTTCATCATCTGCCCCTTTTTGAAGTCGTTGGTTTTGTCCTCGTCAAAGGTAAAGGTCTTTTGGAAGTCCTCCTTGTATCACTGATATTACATTCTAGTATTTATTATCAATTATAATTATTATTATTAATTATTATTCTTATATTGTCTTCATTTAATTAAATATTATCAATTCTTTTACCTAGAAAAACACAATATTGCAGGTCAATTATCACATTACTCTAAACAAAAGATACAAGACGCCGATTACCAAACGAACGCTTACCCGGGATGCTTTTAGCGATCGAATTGCTGCTGCCGGGCTTCGGGACGCTCCTAAGTGGGTCGGTAACTTATGTCGAATTGAATGAATATCTTCACAGCCTTCGACACCGCAATGACATCAAGGAATCATTTTCACAAATATTTACCTACGTCGGCGTTCGGAGGTTAGCATTATCCGGCTTGGACAAGTGCTATTTGACGTATAATACCATAGATATCCCACTGTATACTACTCAGTTCTCAACAGTTTTTCTATGGAAATTATAAGATTCCTATTAGTTCAAATTGGTAGTCATTACTTTGACGTCACAAACCACATGATAGTCACAAAGAAGGTCGGAGTTGTACCCCCCTGTGACTGACTCATACAAACCAAACCACGCATTAGGTCGATAACTTCGAACTTTTGAAGGGGACAATTTTCGACACTATTTCACCATGAATATGCATTTTTTTTTGTTCTATGGGGACTTGTGACGTCAGACACCATAGACGAGGATGGAGTAAACAATAAAAAAGAGGCGCGACCATAGACATGAAAATGGGTGGTCTTCTTGAGGCCTAATTGAGGATCAACTAAAACAAAAACTGTGAAAAGATTCTATTATACGGTGGCAATTTTTTCTCGAGATCGACTCAAAAAGCACTCGCGATCGACCGTTTGAGCACCCCTGCATTAGGCTAATTACTTTGGGTTTTGAAGCTCACTTCAATATTGTTTAGGGAAAAACCATACCCCCCTCCCTCTCCCACCCTCTCCAACCCTCCCCAGCCCTCCCACCCTTCCCCCCTCCACCCATTCCCACCCCTCGCCCCCCTCCCCCCACTCCCACCCCTAGCCCCCTACCCTCCCACCCCTCCCCCCCCGGCTCGCCCCTCCATACCCGTTAAATTCATTTTTCACGATGCCACCTATAAAAACGCAACAATCAAATGCGCGCAGTTTCGCATTTATAATATTAGTATCTATAGTTGTTGGCTAAGGTCAAAATGTAGATTAGTACCTATTTTACACATATTTGAATTTTTGCTATCAAAGAAATCTCAACAATTAGCAACTTATCAACGCTTTGCTTTTAGTCGACTACCATAATACGAGCATGTGCCTAGCGTGGTAGTCGAATCACCGGTAAAAACTGTATAAAAAGTTATATGATGAATAAAGAAAAGAAAAAAAAAGTCCGGACAATAAACGTATAATAAATGATTTCATAACGCCGGAGTTTATTCATAACGCCGGAGCTTACCAATATATACAGTATTCAGCCTTTATTACTCACAAATAATGTAGCTTTCTATTAGTGAAAGCATTTTTAAAGTACATTCGGTATTTATTGCTTGAAAGAGTAACAAACATCCAAACATTCATACATCCATACAAACTTTCTCCTTTATAATATTATAAATAGGATTGTAATATTATATTATAATGGAATCAACCATTGTCAGTCTCAAAAATGGAATTATCGATTACACTGTGCTAGAGATCCAGAGCCATTTAAATCGTTCGTTGGTTTCCATTTACCCAACTCAAGCGCTCACTTCTAAAAGTGCACCTTTATTCACTTTTTATTTATACATCTTATTATTTATTTATACATCTTATTAGGGTGATGTATGGTATGTAAAAAAAATTGTTTCTAGTAACCTGTACCTGGTACCTGTAATTGTTTATAGTAACCTGTACCTGGTAATACTACCTGTACCACCAGGTACAGGTTACTACTATTGAATATTAGTATTATTGAACAGTTCACACTAGTGAAAATATTACGTTAATTTATTTGTTGTTTAAAAATTTATTTATATAATAATGTTTCTACTAAGTTCTGAAGTATTTTAGTTTTTTATTATTGTGACAGATGTTATGACGTTCAAGTAGGGTTACCATTTAGAAAATTGAAAAGTCCTGGCAAAAAGCCCGAGAGTCCAAAAAAAATCCGGACATTTTAATCATTTCGATGATGTAAAGCTATTCGATGAAATAACAGCCGTCAATTAATTCATTTCCCAACAAAACGATGCCTTTTTTAGTATGATGGTCCATAAAATGTGGGTTACCATTTTTACAAACTTCACAATCGCCAGATTGCCCATTCTATTGAGTATTTGCGAGTTCATTTTTGCTATCCAAGCTCAAAACGCACAACGTGTAGAAATAGTGTTTTCTCTAATGGGAGCATAGTGGACAAAAGAGCGTAATAGATTATCTGCACCCTCGGTCAGATCGTTGTTGATGATTTAATACAACCTTAAAACTATGCGCTGTGAAGAATTCTATAAGAAAACTTTCAATGAACGGTGCCTGCTCCGTCAAGTTTCTGGCGCTGAAAAAGATTAAAATTTATATATTTGTCGTAAACAAGTGTAAAGTTTTGAAGAAGATATTTTATGTTTGAACTTGTTGATTGTTTGCAACTGCAATTAAAATTTATTGATTGTTCTCCATGAGTTGTTTGTTTAAGAAGGTTTATATTTAGTTTTTAGATGAGTGGGAAATGAATAAAGATTAAAAACTTATTTGATATTACTTATGTAAGTTTTATTACTCATGTGTCATCTAAACCAAAAAATCCGGACAAATTAAAGGGCCGGACAAAGTCCGGACAAAAGGCTGGAAGTCTGGACATGTCCGGACTAATCCAGACTTATGGTAACCCAACGTTCAAGATTATTATCAAGCTGTGGTTAGACTACACTGGGCTTATTTTATGGGAGTTTTTTTACTTTCTCTAACACACATGGTGAGAGCAATATTGATTTAACTCTTTGCTCTGGATCGATTGCGACAAAGATTTCTAAATGGAAGGTCCATGAATGTGCTATTATTTCTGATCACAGATTAATAACTTACTTAGTGGGTGTCAAGAAGACTGAAACTCCAAGATCCTAGTGGAACTTCAAAACCACTCGGGCGAATTGGGATAACTTTGGGGATGCTCTACGTGATACTTTAAGGGGTTTTCATGACGTAGCAGCAAGAGATCCGGACAATTTGGGGAATTGTTTCAATGCGGCCGTGGTATCAGCTGCAGAATCGACTCTGGGAAGAACAAACCCAAAGACGATTATTAGGTCTCCGTGGTGGTCGAATGAGCTGACTTTGCTTAAAGGTTGCTATAAGAGAGCTTATAGAGCTTTAGGTGTTTCTAGACGGGTTGGATGTACGGAAGAGGAGACATCCACTCTCGAAAGACAACTTAGTAGTTCTCGTAGAGCTTTAAAATCGGCTGTACTTCTGGCAAAACGAGCTGCTTGGCATAATTGGGTTAAAGAAGTTGGTAACTCTAACCCATGGGAAATACGAAGCGCCATTGAAAAAAACGGGTAAAGGTTCTGATCGGTTTTTATCTAGTGTTATCGATAATAATATTGCGAACGTTGAGAGTGTTGATGTGGCGACCACTCTCAATACAATTCTGGGAAAGTTAGTTCCTTTAGATTCAGTCATTGGGGAAAGCGACCACCACCAACAGATAAGAAATCAATCACGGATTCCTCCAATCCTCTCCCAGGAGGAAAGAATTTCAAAAGTAAGTAGAGCTGAGATTGAAGTAATACGTAAGGGTTTGGGTCCTAGGAAGGCACCAGGGCATGATAAACTGAACAGCATAATAGTGAAGTATGTATGGATCCATGCCAAGGAAAAACTCATTCAAGTCATGGAAACGTGTTTGAGAAGGGGTGTTTTCCCTCCTGTGTGGAAGAAAGGCGTGCTCAGGATCATACCTAAAGGGAACGATAAACATAAGACTAATGTAAAAGCTTATTGTCCAATTACCCTTCTTCCAGTTTTAGGCAAAATTCTTGAAAAATTAATTCAGAATGGTCTACGAACAACACTTACACCAGCATACGAACATCAAAATGGATTCGTCCCTGGTATGTCCACGGAGCACGTCATTAAGACTGCGCTTGACTGGGTGAAGGTATACACAAAGAGGTACGTAATCGGTATATTCTGCTGCATTCGATAATGCATGGTGGGCGATGATTTTGACTAAATTAAAAAATCGTAACTGTCCAAGAAAATTTTTTCAAGTATCTTGTGATTATTAAAGATAGAAAAATTATAATTTCTTTTGGTGATTGCATCATCGAAAGGGATGTGGACATGGGTTGTCCCCAGGGTTCTCCCCTTGGACCGGACTTCTGGAATATTTTATTCGATGACTCCTCCAGGTTACCCTTACTTGAGGGCACTATTGCGATTGATTACGCAGACGACAAATTGTATTTGGTCTCTGGGGACAGTAGAAAAGAAGTTGAAAATAAAGCTGAAGAAGTTTGAATATGAATGGAAAACAGACTGACTATTGCTTCCCATAAGACCGTGGGTCTCCTTATGAAAGGCTCCCTCAGTAGAGGTAGAAACCCTTTCATAAAAATTGGAGATACCGCAATCCGTTTTGTTGAGAGTACTAAATATCTAGGCGTTACATTAGACAGATCGTCCTCGTTCTTGACTCACGTTAAAAGCGTTTCTAGTAAGACCCAGGCTCTCTGCTTAAAACTGAGAAGAATCTCAACTGCTGAATGGGGTTAACGTTTCCCTCCGCTCCGTCTATTATACAAATGCATATATGTGGCACAAGTTTCATATGGTGCCTGTGTATGGCAACATCGACTGGGTAATTCACTCATTCATTCAGCGCTTAATAGTAGCCAGCGAATCCCCTTACTGGCGCTTTCAGGAGCCTACAGAACAGTATCATCGGATGCTTTGCCAATTTTGGCCGGCATTTTGCCAATTGATTTAGAAATTAGGGAAGTTTTGACAAAGAAGTGTCTGAAAAGAGGAAGATCTGTAAACCACCTTGGTATTGAATTAATACCTGGTGGAACAGTGCCTCTCCCTGAACTTCTAAAGATGATGAGAAAAAGAACACTCAGTGAATGGCAGTTGAGATGGGATAGATCGAATTTGGGAAGATGGACCTTCTCATTCTTTCCACCAGTTAAAAAGCAGAATGGAAGGGGCGTTTATTTTAATGGATCACCATATCACCCAATTGCTTTCTGGGCATGGAGAGTTTAGAGGTAGACTTCACAGACTCACTCTATCTTCCCATCCCAATTGTGCTAGTGGTGATACCGACCAAACAGCCGAGCACATTTTGTGGCACTGTGAGATTTTGACGGATGCTCGAGATGAATTGATTGATGGTTTGCAGGTTATTACGAGACCTATTTGGAATATAGATCTCGTCTCAAAAAGTCTGGGTTGAGAGATGGCCTGTTCTTAGAGTCGCAGATTAACAGTAAAATCAAGTAGGTGACAGGTGTATTTTGCTTCTGAACCCTCGGACACTCTATTTATGATTCATTTACTTTTATTGCTTGGATTATTTATTATGTTTTATCTGTTTATTGTATATTTGTGTTTATCTGTTTTGTGTTTATTGTATATTTGTTTTGTGTTTATTTCTTTCTTTAAGTCTTCAGGTATTTTACCTCTATTATTCACTTACTTTCTTTGAGGCTTCACTGGGTGGTTGGCTAAGGTACACGGATGCTGACTGTGGTTTATATCAGGCTGAATGCAATTTACATTTTTTATTGGTACTCGCCAAATAATTTCAGACTTAATTCTTTATCGTATGTTCTTTACCTATTTATACGGGTGCTTACAGGGTTTTTCACATGATGCAATGCTGCCTCATGAGCTTCTTGAACGAGTTTTATTTTGCTTTAACTATTGTTTTTGCTTGTATTACTAACCTGATTTATTGTATTTTGTTTTTTTTCTGTTAAGTACTTGTATACTGCTTTCTAACAACGTATGCAGGGACACTGGAGGTCTAAATTCGTTGAAAATAAATAAATGTAGCTTCGTTTAACAAAAAAATTAGAATCTTTCGAGAGCCTTGAAGGAGTAACCATCTGTTACTTATACCAGGGCGGGTAAGTGGTGGATATGTGGATAACCTCCACTGGACTTATTTATATTATTTCTTTACCCCTTACCTGTTTTAATTTTCATGATGTTTAAAACGATTTATTCATATTTAACCATGCAAGAATTGCATATAGATTGAATTTTGAACTGTGGAGAATCTACTGACAACTCACCAATTGTAATGTGTACCTTCATATGTATAGATAATATATGCATTTTCAATCTTCCGATCAGTGCACACGTAAACACAGATAGCAAAATTCTAGACGTCATGCAAATTTATTAATTACAAATGTACTTATTTACATTTTACGTTTTCCTCGTAATTCGTAATCCAATCACCCATCAATAAATGCTTTAGATTATCCATAAAATCCTTTCCAGATAATATCTAAGGATTCCTTGGAAAAAAAAATCGGATCAAATATAATACGTTTACAATAACATTTTTCGCGGAGCAAGGCTCTTTATCAACCCTAGAATATAACTTTAATGATGATAAACATTAAAAAAAATTATCGCTACAACAACATGATTATTTAATTCTGGATGTTAATAATAATTTAATGCTAATAATGTACCCACGTTAATGATCAGTGTTTCCCTAAATTTCGCCATATTTTATTATAAAATAATATATAATACTAAGCATGTTCAGAAAGTAACTATACTGTGACCATAACAGGGAATGGTTTTTAGCTTTTTGAGGGCTGGCAACACTGAGTGGTAGAGGGGGATCTCCTGACCAGAGCGAGCATCGCAGGAACGGTATGGTTTATTTATGGCAGGAACATTGTAATACGTAAACTCACGTTGTAGTGTCCAGTTGCGTGAAGATGTCGGCAAAAAATTCCTCCAAGTGCTGTGATCCGCTTTTTACTCAAGTACGGAATAACAAGAAAAAAAGGTGAGGATTTCTGAGCTATATTGTGGGTGACTCATTACACGCCTGGGAAAAAAACAGTCGTCAAAGTGGCGTCACACCAATTCCCCATTTGCCAAAAAATTGAAAACCACAATTTCGGGCAAAAAATCATTATTGTTTAAAAAAAAAGAAAGACAAACATTCCCGGGTTACGAATAACCCGACAATATTTGAAAATCTCCTACTACCACCATAGTAAGCCGAAAATTTGCTTGTTTCGTGATGGAGGACTTAGCCAGCCGAGGAATCGAACACGTGACGCCTTGGTGGGACCCAAATGCGATCCCAACTCAGCCGCTGACCGGTCTGATATTTTAATACGTATTATAATAACTAACCCTGTTGTAACACTATCCCACGGTCTACAAATAATTTTATAAAAAAATTATCATCTGTACCTTAGAACAAATTCGAGAGAACTCGACTACATGTCGATCATCCAGTTGATTAGTCAAATATCTCCAAATACTAAGGTTTGAGAAAATGATGAAAGTAATATTCGAATGCTCACCGTAAATCAAATATTATTTACACTTGTCTGTGTTTTAAATATGTCTGCGTTTTAAATTTAAATATGCTATAAAATAACACCAGAAGGCAAAACGGTCCGGTGCATTAGTATGACATTTGAAATTTCCTACTAATAACCAAAAAAAAATGTTTTTGTTTATATCACTTACAAGTTTTTGTGCATAATAATTGACTAGCTTTTGCCCCCGGCTTCGCTCGCATGGTATTAGGGGGTTCCCACTCCGCCTCCTCCACCTTCCCTCTCCCCACTCCACGCCCCCCCCATCAGCCCTGCCCCTCCCCTCACCCCTTCCCGCATTCCACACATTCATTCCCGGTAAATTCAGTTTTCAAACTGCTCGCAATTTTTTATACAAATTTCATAATGCCAGAGCTCAACGGTAGTTTTATACAAAATAACAAACAAACAAAAAACTAATAAAATTTTCTGCAGTCGTTCGGAAGTTATGCGCGTTGTACATACATTTCGGCGATTCATTTTTAGAGATATATATTAACTACGACGCCAACATCGTTTCCACGGCAACCATTTGTTTTGCTTTTCTTCTGACGTTTGCAATAACTCGATAAATAATTGCATAACGCCAGAGCTTACCAATATATTTGGTTTTATATTATTCGCAAATAATGTATCTTTCTATTAGTGAAAGAATTTTTAAAGTCCATTCAGTATTTTTTGCGTGAAAGAGTTTCAAATTGCCCACATTATTAAATTTCACTATATAGGTTCGCAAATAAGAGGGACAATGCTTCGAAGAATTATTAGAAGACTATCTTCTTGAGACTGGAGTAACTAAGGAGCTTTTCCGTTTTCTGGTTTGTCACCCAGCCTTTTTTTCTAGTTCATACCTTTGTCACCCAGTTTATAGTTCGTATCTTTGTTACCCAGCCTCTTTTTCTAGTTCGTACCTTTGTCAACCTGCCTCTTTTTCTAGTTCATACCCTTGTCACCCAGCCTCTTTATTCAAGTGTGAGATTATTGCTAGCTACTATCCTGACGCACTTTTAAACCTGCGATATTACATTCGTGTTGAGCCCATTTGCTTGTAACGGAATCAACAATAACAAATCACACACCACTAGGAAGTAGATTCGAATTCTTCAGATATAAATACCCCATTATTTCATGTAACTGCTAACTTAAGAGGAACGGCTGCACGGCCCTTTTCATACAAAACGTAATTTTGGATTTGAGGCCAAAATACCCAAAGAAACTTAAAAATTATTTTTTTAATCAAAAGATAGGAAATATCTTGTGCAAGTGCGTGCTACTTTATTAATTTGTGTTTTAAATGACAAAATATATACCATTAACTTCTTACATATCTCATATCTCCCTTAAACACGCTAGAGTTTAAGGGAGTTTTCACAAGTTTTAAAGCTCTTAAAAAAAAAATGTTATTCTTGAAGATAACACGTATACATTACCCGCGCCGAAGCACAAATTATATAAAATTTCTTCGATAGAAAAAAATCGCAAAGTATGCTCCAAAAATTATTATAAGCACATTTGTTTCAGTTATTTTACAAGTTATATGTATGAAAAAAATCACAGTGTTTCTCTAAATGTTTTTAAGACAACACCCGCGAGATTTTTGCTATATTTTAAACGAGTCGTATTTTATTAAACATTTTCACAATTTTCGCTTCGATTTTGTCGCTTTAAACTATACTAACGCGCTCCTCTAACATTCGTGATTTCATATCTCTCCATCTTCTTCTTTTTGAGTCTAGTTGCGGCGTCTTAAAGAAATCAATTTAACGTGATTTTATGGGTAACTATGGCAATTATTTGTTAGTTAGCGATATTATTTTTTTTTTACTATGTTTAGTATACAAAAATGATGATATACATATACAGGGTGTAACAGGACGTACCCGAGGGATTTTAACCATCGATTCCTGACATTATTTGGAGTAAAAAATGTAAAAGAAATTTTGGTCTCCGGTGACATTTTTGGTGTTTTTTTTTATTTATTTTTTCTACAAAAATATTAAAAAATGTTAGGTGTTCGACAGTTGGAGGCGGGGTGAGGGGTTGGTCGGTTACTCGGCTGAGTGACCAATGACAGCAAGCGGAAGATTTTTTTTGTTTGAATTTGAAGAAAAAAAAAAATAAATAAAAAAAATGTCATAAAAAAAGTCACCGGAGTCCAATATTTCATTTACATTTTATACTCCAAATATGCTCATGAATCACTGGTTAAAATCCCTCGGGTACGTTCTGTTACACCCTGTATATATAGATATATATATATATATATTATATATATATTATTATATATATTATTATTAAAGAAAACATTTTGTTCACGATCAATTACGCTAGACTACAAATTTGTCGTATTTAAATTTAAAATTTCTCCCCAAAAAACGCCTTTTTTACAATGCTTTATTTTAATATTTCATTATATTTAAATGATTGATTGGGCAAAATTATTTTTTTAACATTTACTATTAACTCACAAAAACTCAGTTTTTTTTAAAGACCTATAATGTATACTTTAAAATATAAATAAATAAAGTAGCACATATCCTATTTCTATATAATTGCTATATATTTTTATTAAAAATATATTATTCAGTTTGGTTAAGTACTTTGGCATCAAATCCAAAATAAAGTTTTGTACGAAAAAGGCCGCTCAGCCGTTCCTCTTAACTGAATTCAAAAAGGCATGCCTTCGTGTCCATGCGCTTTTGCATATAATAATGGCAATAGCGCTATTTTTTTCTTTTTAAAAAATACCAGCCGACCTTCATTGCAGCGTGATGAAAAGATTCATTGCATTTCAATGCGAAGGTTCCGGTTTGGAATACCGATGGAGTGTAAATATTGCAAACATAGTCAAGCCTAACAGTTATTGCATTCTTCAGAATATTTACTGGGACAGTTCTATCGCAGAAATTCAAATGTAACATTGCCATCAAATGGCCATTTAGCGACCTTTTTTTAATCATTTGAAAGGATCCCATTAGACGCCGAATAGTTAGCCGTTAGTGCGCTTCAGTATTGCATCAAATTGTAATCAGTTGTAATTGTTATCCTCTTCTACAAATCACGACATTTTCAAAAGCCAAAAAGGACTTCTTTAAGGAGGTCTTTTCAGTTTAGAAAAAAATGCTTCTGAGTGGCGAATTTGATGAAAATGAGACATTTAAATTTCTGTGAAACAATCCGTCCACTATTACAACCTTACACATATGAATAATAATTTAATAATATTATTTTTTTATGTGTGGGTACGTACCTAACATTATAAAATTTAAAAAAAATATTTTTCTATTTTTATTTTTATTTTAACTTTATGAGTAAAATCTCAAATTGTAATATTTAATTAAATGAAGACAATATAAGCGAAACTCAATCGAAAATCTGAAAACAGAAAAATCAGAAAAAGATATTGACACATCTGGGACACGAACCCAGGACCTCTCGCTTACCTCTCTTTTTGGTTAGCGCGTTCGCCCGGTAAGCGAGAGGTCCTGGGTTCGTGTCCCAGATGTGTCAATATCTTTTTCTGATTTTTCTGTTTTCAGATTTTCGATTGAGTTTCGCTTATATTGTCTTCATTTAATTAAATATTTTTCTATTTATTTTCAGTGGGTATATAATATAATTAATTTATGCCGCCGTTCTTACAATATTTTGTGGTGTAATGATTAGCGTAGTTACCTTCCAAACAGTAGATGGCGTTCCAATTTTCGGCCCTGGTAATTTAGTATTAAAAAAAAAAATTAACATTTATTTTATTCTAAAAAATGCTTTTTAATTTTCCCGTGATTTTTCATCTATATCACAAAACTTCAGAAAAAATATGTTTTATCATTAAAATACCCTTTTCAGTCAAATGAATCATTTAATTTCTCATTTTAAAAATGCATTTTTTGAGATTTTTGCAAAATTGTTATTCCTTCAACTTTCCTTCGAATTGTCCTTACTGGGGGTAAAAAAATAACACGATATGTGCAAATTATTTCATGAACTATTTCTATTGAACAATGGAGTTGTGTTAAAATTTTTATCGATTTTCCAGAAAAATATTTTTTCGGACCGTAAATTTATGTTGTTTGCTTTACTGCTGGAAAAATTCTACATAAAACTTATTTGCTGCATGCAAATGCAGAAAGTTCACCGTTACAGTTATGGTAAAGTTATAATAATTGGTGACTTGCCTACCTGCCCATATAATTTTAGTGTTCTGACAGACGTGCTCATTAGCATTAACATCTCATAGCACGAGAACATGCAACTAATAAGCAAATGCTACTTAGTGGCATGTGTTTCGATTATGTTGCTAGTATTGAGCATGCTCAAATGAGTTGATTTGTGAGCGTGCTACTGGATTTGCGGATTGAAGGAGAAGTGGTCAAAGCACTTGTGAATAGACTTGATTAGAGACATGTTCATTGTTCATTTCGATCCGATCTCAGTTCGCGTCCGCGCATTCTTTGCCAAAATATCAAAAATGGCCCTGTGGTGAGACGAAAAATACTGCTTTTCGTGATTTACTGTAGGAGTCATAAATATCTTTGGAACACACACGCTCACTACAATACAAACAATAAATTTTCAAATTCTCCAAAAAATCCGCAATAGATCATTTTACCTCTAAAATAAAACCAAAGTCTATTGATATTAGCAGTTATTTTTTATTTTTTTGTAATCTATATTTTATTACCTTATTTTTTTCGAATATGACATCTTGGACCCAAATTAACCGTGTTATTTTCTTTCGTCAAAAGATTCTTAAATAATTGCGTTGCAAGCAATAATATTTTTTTGCTTAGTTCTGGGCGAATGGAACTGACTCTATTCGTTGACATAAAGAGCATGTGTGTTCAATTGTTGACTTTGAGCATGCTCATTCACGGGAATGCTCAAACTAAGCATGCTCTTTTATAAGCAAATGTGTAGAGTTAATGAACATCCTCATATAGGAGGAGCATGTGTATCAGTACCATAAACGATTGGTATTTGTTATTGATGACCAGTCACTAATAAGCAGGGATGGACTGGTGACTAATGGGAAATCCCTGTGGGTCGTTGACCGATTAGGACAAATATTTATAACGTTTGGAAATTCTCTAAAACATTTTTGTGATACGTACCTACTCTAATTACGTTTGAACTTTGAATTCTTGTATAATGACTGGTTTCCCATTACTTTGTACTCAAACCCTGTGACAAGCGGTGCCTGGATCTAGTTTAAAACCTCAAGAGCCCTATTTTAGGTGTTAGGTGTCTGGGCTCCTTCGCAAGTCGGCTACAATTGCTCGTGCCCCAATTCCGCGCTTACACAGGGCCGGTCCTGACTCAAATTATAGGATCTTTGCACACTATTTTCACTTTGAAAAAATCGTTTATGAGGCTGAAAATGCTTTAAATGCCGGTGTGAATTTATTTTTATTTGTAAACCTACCTCTAAAAAACCGCAATTATTACAAAAAAATTTACATAAAAAAATAATAAATAGATTTATTTATATTTCAGTACTCTGCTGAATTAAAGTCAATTCAGATTGAAAAAGTAAATGCATGAAAGTTTTGCAGTCGCGGGGTGAGAGGGAAAACGTAAAAAACAGTTTAAATACATATTTAATGACACATCCCATTCCCGTCTCATCAAATATTTAAAAAAAAACATAAGCCGTTGCAATTGTATTAACAATATAAAAATAAAATAAAAATTGTTAAATATATAGCACTTTGCAGTTAATTTAAAAAAAAATTGTCATGCAAGATGAAGGCATGCCAGGCAATTTCTCCTTACCCTAGATTTGGCTTCAATGCAATTCATACAAAATTGCATTAATGCTCCGTGCAGGGCTTTTAGGTTTATTTTAGACCCGGTTGTTTGAGTATAGCCAGACCGGTGTTTGGTTACTCATTCATCATGTCATCAATCAAAAAATTTAAAATAGATTGAACAGAATTGAATTGAAAATTTGATTTTTCAAATATTTAATTTTCAAAGCGTTCCTTCAACACCACCACAAAACTGTAACTAAGGATTTTCGACGAATTAAAAAAATATTTTCGTTATTTGTTTATCGAGTGTTACGCCGTGTTGCGCTACCTCCTTCTTTAGCCGACGTTTCGGGAAGCGGTGCAGTTTCCATCACTAGGGCAGATCCGGTAGATGTGACACATCTACCGGATCTGCCCTGATGATGGACACTGCAACGCTGTCCGAAACGTTGGCTAAAGAAGGAGGTAGCGCAACACGGCATAACACCTCAAGAACAAATAACGAGAATTCTTTTGGCCGTGAAAATCTTAAAACGTATCTAAAAAAATATTTATTGAATTACAAAAAGCAGACTTTTGTAAAAGGGCTTTTCAAAGTTTCCATTCTACCTAATTTAATACTCCAACCCTGATGCGGGGGGGGGGGGGGGTGTCATTAAATACCTGTTTTAATTTAACCACAGCAAGTGCAATAACACGAAGTATTTTCTACACTCGTGTAGACAGTGCCTTGTAATAATTATTGTACCGGACAAACGCGCAAATGCCTTTCGTCGCGTCACATCATGAGGAAATATTTTGCCAATATTTCAAATCCCATGATTATTTTACAATATATTTACGGGGAAAACTTTTCATCCTAAATTTCGTTTTGATAAATTTAATTATTTTAATATTCCGATAATCCATATTGATTGAATTATAAATTCTGTTAGACATATTCATTAAAATTACAATTGACATTTTTTTATTAGCCTTGCAGATGATTTATATCATTTGCTCATATAAAGAAGAAAATATAACACAGTACATTTTACTTGTTTGTTTGAATGAATCCAAGGTAAATTAAAAACGTAATCACTTTTTATCTCATGTCTTGAATTTGTGTAACAAGGATTTATTAAGTAAAGCTTTATGAAGGCTTCAAGCAAATACCACCTGGAAATAGAACCATGCTATCAAAGGCAGCACTTTTTGACCGTTCAGTGGCTGAGTTGGCATCGCATTTGGGTCCAACCCAGGCGTCCCGTATTTGATTCCTCGGCTGGCTAAGTCCTCCATTACGACTCAAGCAACATTTTCGGCTTACTGTAGTGGTAGTTATTTGGTTATTTGTAACCCGGGAATGTTTGTCTTTCATTAAAAAAAAAAAAAAATGTAGACAATTCAAGGAGGTTGCTGTTATAAGCTAAGTTACATAGTATAAAGCAAAGTAGCTCCCGCTGTCTGTACGCTTAGATCTTTTAAACTACGCAACGGATTTTCTTGCGGTTTTCACCAATAGATCATGATTCACGAGGATTCGGGCTGGCAAGCGGGCGGCGTGGATTTGATATGTATGCAAATTAACAGATGGTGTTGGTTATAAAGGTTGGGTAATGGCGTTGTCATTAGATGGCGTTGTGTTTCGTTAGCCACAGCAATGTGTGTCCGGGTCTGCTAGTAATCCATAATAAAGATTGATTTTCACCCTTAGTTTTTCTGGATCATTACAAATATCCCTGCGAAAATGACGTATAGGGTTTCACTATCGAGGTCTAGAAACCTTCCTCGGGTTACTCTGGTGTTTTAACATCTCAAAACAAGTTTAGTTCTTGTTCCAAAGAAGGATCAGGACTCGTTATGCGGCTTCCTCGCCTGATCTATTATTATATGACGTAGCCACACTGCCTCTATAATAATGAGAATCCTCAAGGTAGCAAAATCTCGAGGTTTAGTAAGTTATCAGTCACTTGTAGTATCGTGCGAAGGCTGGGCGTTCAATGGTGACGTGGGTCATTAACAACGAAAAAAATAATATGAATATATTATTTATCTTTGACTCGAGGTTTGAGAAGTGCCGCTGATAGGAACAACATAAATAACAAGACCGCTGATCACTTGTCGGCATATAAGAGGAGTGTGAAGCTGGTCAATGTTTGTGTGATAAATCATCTTAAACGATACGTACCCCTTTACTATACGTGGCTTGTATAATATTAGTTTAACGTTGAATTATTAAATCTTTGATTCAAAATGGCTCAAACAAACGGGGTGGTTGTGAACGGGAAGAAAAAGGTCGCCAATAACAAATTACCTGAGCTGCGAAGTGAGTTGGGACAAGGTGTAGATTTACTAACGACGTCCACGTGAGTATTATATTAAATATTAATTAATTGGTTTTGGTAGATATATAATATTAATTAGAAAATAATCAGCCTTACTACATAATTATAAACTTGTTGAAAATTTTATACAATTGATAAACAACCGTGTATGTGAAAACTTTACTTAAGTTTATAAAAACTGATATAAAACAGTTCATGAAAGGTAAATACATTCCTTATCCAGACAAAAGGGTTGTTTACCTGTTGTATAAACTATTAACGATTTTAGGAATTTTTCCAAGGTATTTTAATTGTCCTATATATTTCATCTTTTTGAAGCTGTAGTAATAACCAATGCCATTTTCGAAACAAGATACAAATATCTTTTAGATTTTTTATTTGAAATGTACTTTAATATTTAAATAATTGCAAATTTTTATTTCACACATGAAAAAGGTTGAAAAAAAGTTTACCACTAACATTTTTAATCAAAAGAACGAAATATTTAAGAAAATTAAAAATAAAAAACACAATCCCTTTATTTCAGAAATTTGTAAGAATGGATACCGTTGCTTCACTTTTTATCTCATAGAAATAAAAATGAATGAAAAGTATAATAATAATTCACCAAGAACAACCAAAAAATCTGACCTTTTGGATTCGTTGTTGCGCAATACAAATGTTAATTTGTTGAATTGTATTTACCTACACATGCACAAAGAATTTACGTTATTTAAAAATCCCATACGGAAATGTTATTAAATTCACGGGGTAAAAGTCAATGAAATATTAATATGTCAGACATAACTTCGCCTTTTCCGAGAACGTGATACTAAATTCAAAACATGACATTATTAATGAATTGGTCACTATAATAGATATTATGAACCAAAACGTGATATGAATGACACATCACAAGTCGGAAATCAAAACTGTAATTTTGCCGGGAAACTGACGCGCATGGCGCATGCGCGAGTGCACCAAAACGCAGTATTGCCAGTTCTTTCGTAGAACAACTTACTTTAACTTTCATTAGTAGTAATTCGAAATAGAAATTGTACAGTCTTTATTCAAAGCGTAACTAAAACACCGTTTAACGTTTTTTTTATTAGTAAGGCTGAATTAGGCATGTTACCTCTGCTGTGCAAATATTATTATTATTATTGCAGTAGTTAGTTTAAAATTATTATTATATTGCATATGTATGTAAATATACCATAAAAAACGTATTTGCATATAAATAATATTTTGATAACTATTATTTCGTACCTATTGCTCCGTTATTGAAATTTGCTTGTGTATATTGTTTTCGTATATTTCTCATGTATCTATTGCAGTAAAGTTTTGGTATAACATTATAGGTAAATGTACATAATATTATTTCTTCGTTTTATTTAATGGAAAAAATGTATTTTATTACAATTTTATTTTTACTTTTTATGTTAGTAGCATGACTGGATCACTAGGTTCTGCTGTGAAGGATAACGAGATGTAAGTTAGATTATCTTAAATCAACCATACTCGTCTTGTATTGTCTAAATCAGCGGTGCTTTGGTCTATGTTTCTGGAATCCCCTTTATCAACCCATAAAACATCCTAAGCCTGTGTTTTATTTTGCTTGGTAAAAAGATATTATCAAAAATACTCATTTATGTGGTGTGTTTACGTAACTGTAACATCTGTGTTGTGTATGTGTGTACATAACTAAAATTCAAAATACATAATTCTCAGGACGGATGGTTTCATGAAAATTCAAATGCAACAATGTCATCATTAGCCATTTTGTTTTCTTTGACAGTTGAAAAGTACCCGTTAAATACCGATTCTAAGTTCGTTTTAGCTTTTGAACAATTTGTGATCGGCAGAAGAGGACAACTAAGTATCACGTTTTTAAGGTTTCAGCTTTCATTCAACCTAGAATATATTTCCTATGAATCTTTCAAATATAAAAAAAAATAATTGAAAAATGGCGTTAAGGGTTTTTTTGGCAGTGTTATATTTGAATTTCTGGTAAAAAACTTATTATTTTTCTATATAATAGTGATTTAGAGTCTGCGCTAGTGTATCTAAATATAACATTCTTCTTCTTCTTCTTGTACCCTGTCCGATCAACGGACGTTGGATATCATGTTGGCTAAACGGACTTTGTTTACTGCGGCCCAGAACAGCTATACGGTAGACTGGCCAAATCACTGTCTCAGGTTTTTCAGCCATGAGGTTCTCCTTCTTCCAGGGCCCTGTCTTCCGGCAATCTTTCCCTGCATTATGAGATGTAAGATCTCACACTTCTCTGGATATCTCATCACATGTCCAAGATATTGAAGTTTTCGGATTTTTATGGTTTTAATAAAGCATTTGTAAATGTAACTGAATATTTGAAATTGGGATTCTTTTGTTATGAAAATTCCATGAAAATTGCATATCAGTAGCTGGAAAAGCGAGTTGTTTCAAATATTTGTTTTAATCAGTAGTCGAGTACCATTGATATATGTTAGTAGTTTAATACTTTCGTTATTACCGAGCTTGCATTGCAAATTAACATAATCAATGTATAATAATACAATAATGTTTGTTATTATCACCTGTCACCCTAACTCAAATATATGGTTATCACTACGATTTAATTCAACTAAGATCTAAAGTAAGATCACATTCATTTTCTTAACTGATAAACGACACTTTCCTTTTATGTACTTCACAGTATATACTTATCAACAATATATATAGTTATTTGTTAGTTCCACGCATTGTTTCATAGTGATATCACACAAACGAGGTGTTGAATTCCATAAGTCTAAACATAATGTGGAATCGGGTTTCCTACAGAGTATCGGACCATCCCATTTTTGCTGTAGGTACCAGTTGGGGGGACACACCACCTTCCCGCCCTGTTGTTACTCCTTCGAGGCGCACTAAAATAACTCTATATTTTTTTAATTAAACGGAGCTACATTTTCGTGATTTATTTTTGGGTTATTACGCCGTGTTGCGCTACCTCCATCTTTAACGAAAGTTTCGGTCAGCATTACAGTGTTCATCATCAGGACAGAAGTGTAATCCTATGTAAAATCTATATTAAATGTACGAAGCTACTTTATGTAAAAGCTATTTGAGTGATAGATTGGTATTTATACACTGGTGATGAAATATCAGCATTGATCAGAAAAATAAAAATGTAATGTTTAATTATAGTGTTACTAATTCACATTCGCTTGTACCAGTAAAAAACACAGGATTTAAGCTATTCAGCATTTAATTAATTAAAATGGTTATTCGTTTTTTGAAAGAGAGAGTACGTAAACAGTGTGCAATATAGTTGTGCATGATGAAAAGCTACTTGGAGCAGATGAATGAGTTTGTGTATCTGGGAAGTATGTTTACGAGTGATGGGAAGGCTGATAGAGGTATTGAAAGAAGGGAAATGCAGCTAACTCCATTAATGGAGCACGGAATGCCGTTGACGCTAACAAAAAACTGTCAAAAGAAGCGAAACAGTCTACAATAGAGTGCTGGTAGCTGATACCTATCCTGATGCATTGCAGAGAGGCATGGAACTGGCAGAGAAAGAATAAAAGTACTGAATGCTGTAGAAATGAAATCCCTGAGGCGTATGTGTGTTAAAACCATGTATCATCGTGTGAGAAACGCGAAGATCCGCAAATAAAGCAAGGTAGATGTAAACGTAATGAGGAAGATTAAGAAAGGATAGTTTGGGCATGATTTGGGCATGATGGTTTGGGCATGTGGAGCGAATGAATGAGGAAAGGAGTGTAAGGAGAATATATGACGCAAATGTTAAAGGTAGAAGAAGTCGAGAACGCCCGGTGAAGACATGGCACGATCAAGTGGATCAGATACCTGAGTCAGGCCATGTCAATAGTCAGAATAATAGAAGGGTATGTATGAGACGATGTATGAATGTGAATGAGGCAAGTGTGACAAGACCGAGTTGTTTGGCAGTCCGTCCTCGCTGCCTATCTCTGCGGGGAAACTGTGTAATAGTAAGTTAGTTACAATTAGTTAGTTAGTTATTAGTTTTCTTTTTTTTTCCACAGCCTAATTGTAAACTATGGTTAATTTAACTTGAATTAGTTCATTTTAGTAGATATGTTTACACTGTTCAATTGTTTTGTAATGTTTTGCTTGTTAGAAATATTTTATTCTGCATTTAAAGACATTTGTACAGGAAAAAAGTAATTAATTAAATATTTAGATATTCAACTTAAAAAATTTGCTAGCCACTAAAATTGTCGCCGCGGCTAAAATATAACTTGTTAGTAGTAACCATTACATACTAGAAAATATTCTAGTCTATTTTTTATATCCTCATGATTATTTGATACCTATAAATTAATAATTATGTACTTAATTTACTTATGTTTATTTACTTATTATTAATAAATTGTTTATTATTGTTTACTCATAATTATATTATATATTATCTACTTAATTTATTTATTTAATATATTATATTTATTACATAAACTATATAAATTTATTACTTAATTATTATTATTTTTAATATACATAATTGTTTATTATTATTTACCTGATATTATTTAGTTGTTGTTATTTACCAATCTTTATTTTCTTAATATATTATCTTCATATTTATTTACTTAATATATTATATTTATTACATAAACTATATAAATTTATTCCTTAATTATTATTATTTTTAATATACATAAATGTTTATTACTATTTACCTGATATTATTTAGCTGTTGTTATTTACCAATCTTTATTTTCTTTTACAATTATTTATAATCCATGTCGGAATAATAATTGTTCTCAGTGCTTCTTTTGTAGGTTTATAATTATATTTTTATTAAGTTTATATGTATGTTTTTTTGTTTAAATTACATTGTAAAACTGCATATCTCGATACAGGAATGCCCTAGTGAGATATGCAGCTTATGTTTTTCTGTATTTCTTATTTTTCAATAAATAAATATAAATAAATCTAAAATATGAACCAATATTTTTGATTTTTAATTTAACTTTTTAATAAGAACAACTCTCTTTTTAAAACTTTTGAAGGTTATTCCCATCAAAGTAGTAAATCATTGAAGAAGAAAATAACACTAATAATCTAAACGAAAATATGAAAGAGAACAAGACACACAAAAATAGAAAAAGATAAAAGAGACATTAAGAGTTGTGACCATTATCTTTTTCTTTTTTTCTGCGTCTTGTTCTCTTTCATATTTTCGTTTAGATTATTAGTGTTATTTTCTTCTTCAAAGATATATTAATTAAATGCTTAATGCTTTAATAAAGGATTGCCCAGGGGAAAATTTCAAATAATATCGCGGGTATTCCCAGTTTAAATTAAACAAGATATGGTCACAAGGTGAAATGGAACATATCTGACCTTCAGAACTTTTTAGAAAGCAATTTCAATCGCAAGAAAAACAGATTGGGCATTAGTTATTATAAAAATTAATTCGTGATTGGGTATTGAATATTAAAAAAAATTTGATGAGTGCGCCAACACTTTGTTATCTCCAAAACAACCCAATGAAAACAAAATATTGATAAGTTTTCAGTTAATAACAATTTTAGTCATTCAAATTAAGTCGTTCTTCTATTTTTGGGCAAACAAAACAACTCACAACAGCGTCACCCACTAAGACCAATGAAAAATTGAATTGAATGAACCTTGATTTTCAGGTCAAGTCACAAAACATTCATTGTGGAATGGCGTTCATTTTCCACTACGAAAGTTTTTAATTTAATCTTTGGATCAACTTTTGGAGGTTATACACATCAGTCTTATATTTAATCAATGAAGAAGACGATTATATTAACCAACCCAAATGAAACATGAAACAGAACAGCGGCGGTATGGGTACCGCTTCTGTGGATAACACCACCCCACCATAAGTCATCCCAAACGGTTCGCTACGTTTGGTGACTAACATACAATGGTCATGGTGCCCGGGTTCATGGGGTGAGGTATGGCGGCGAATGCGTTTTCCCACCTACTGCGTGGCGGGCCGGATTGGGAGAGATTGGTTGAGGGGTACCTAACCTATATCTCTCCAGCCGGACACCGCAGTGGGAGGGATGGATTCAAACGTCCGTCACTCTTAGACACATTGACCCCCAGATTTCCAACTACCCCTCATACCTTTTTCCTTCCCAGAACTTCCTCTTATTTCTTTCCCTAAAAATACCCTCTACACAGCCTCCCCAAAGATGACGTAGGCCCAGAGGGAAATTATTTTCCTCGGAGTCACCTTGTGTGGACTTAAAAAATCTCCTGGAGCCAGTTGCACCATTACATTTTTATTTTCAGTGCCTTGTTCTGATTCATGTTTCATTTAGATTTATTAATATGTCTCCTTCTTCAATATTTAAATATAATTTTGAGTACATACAAATTATCTATAGTGGGTGTAAAATATTAAATACCTCCATTTGGTTATTGGTTCAGTAATGTAACACTATCATTCAATTAGCATTATTTCTTTTAATCTTTGTTTGCAACCGAATGCACTTAGCTGATTACATAGATAAATTAAACGAAAATAAATATAGAACTGCATCAATATGCAAATAATAATAAAAATATATTTCCCACGAATTTTATAATTCAAAAGATAAGATAATAATATTTATTGATTGATACGAGTATCAAACAAGGATAAATAAATTACTTATACTCGTATATATGTTTTTCAACAACAAAAAATATATGAAAATACCAGAGAAACAGACAATATTTCGGGACAGGATTTGAACCATCGAAATTAATATAAACCAAAAACTAATTATTTTAAGCAATAAAGTACCCATTGTATAAAAAAGATTTATGTTCCCGCTTAATTTTAGTAGATTTATTTATTTATTTATTTATTGCTTCTTCACAATTTATATACATATATTTTTAGCATGTAATTATTAACCCCACTAGGGTTCGCCTGTATCGGCGTTAATAATTTCACAATTTAATAAAAATAACACACGCAAATATCGGTCATGCAAAACAGTTAAGTAAAAGCAAAATAATAAAATTTAAAAATAAAATGATAAACAGAGAAAATAATAAGTGATAAAAATATATGAATTAATAACAAAGTGTTGAGAGATCAGACAAAATGTTCTCATTCATTATATCATTAGTTCATACCATTTTCAACAATAGATAAAATTAAAAAAATATATGTCCTTAGGTTTTTTTTTTAATATGTGTAAAAAATAAAAAATGAAAAAAAACAAAGATTTATAAGCGATTACATTAGAGCGAATCTTTCTTATGCAATATTAAAGTGACTATCAAATAATTATGAAATAAATATGAAAGAAACCGTTTTGATCACAACATTACTGTTTTCATTCCATTTAAGTGACCGTTTTCATTAAAATATGATTGTATTTTATAGCGTAAGTGAACCTTAGAAATGCCATCCGTGTGATGTTTTAGTTTTGACAAAGTTATGGGATACGATAACCCATATATATTTATTTATTTATTGTTTCTTTACCTTTTTAATTTAGGTGTTATTGTTACAATTGAAATTTTGATAAAAGCTTAGTTTCAATGTGAATGAATCCTATGAAAAGATTAAATAAATTTCATCATCAATTAAAGTAATAATTTATTATTATTTAATAAAAAAACCTCAAGTGTAAATTCAATTAATAAGACAATATTAGCAACTCTCAAGCATTGTCATTGACAACGAGTTTATCTGCCGAGTTTCGAAGATACGTCACATTTGTTGAGACCGTATATTTTTTCTGATTTTTCTGTTTCAATTTTTCGATTGAGAGTCTTAATATAATATTTATTATCTTCAACAAACATACAGACAACATGTCGTTCATGGGTGTTTTTTCCCGCCCTGACGTACATTTGTTTTTTATGATATACATATTCAAAAACAAGCTATCAAACTGATGTTATTAACTACAACAGAAGTTGATATGTAGGCGCCTACGTATGAATAAGATAAGCGTCAATTATCGGGAAAATAAGATAAACAAATAGCTAACAATAATTATGAACAGTTAAGCAGCTGCTTATCATGTCATGTCTGTCATAACATTTCGTGAATAGAATTTACTGGGGTGTGGGTTGTAGGTTAGTTAACCTATAATTGTCGATATCATCTATAAACAATAATAATAATTTTATGTTTATAACATGTTAATTAACGTGTTTTATTCGAAATATTGATCATGCTACCGATATTTCTTATAAACGGGCGCCAATTAGATGATGAAATTTCAACAATTTTTGATTCGCAAAATATATTGCGATACTACCCAGAGTTTCACCGTTGCCAGTTAGTTGCCATTTTTTTTTATTCCAAAGCAGAAATATTTTTACCATCTGATAAAATATATGTCCAAGGCCTCACGGGATAATATTGGATATTGGATGTAAAAACAAACGAAATTTTTGTTTTTAAAAATTAATTTATTTTATGAAGTTTATATTATTTACCATTTCAAATAAATATACGGCACAAATAATGACAAATTTTGCTTTGTGCGGGCCCACAATTTTTCACTGCCCGGTTTCTCTTATTGTAATGCTCGGGACAGAATATGTATTTATTTACTTGGGAAACGTTATGTACATGTAATAAAGTTGTTTTAGAAATTATCACTGATTAATATTCCACTATTTTTTCACAAGAGTTTTGATAAAAAATAATTGGACGTCATGCATATTAACATTAGCATATTGGCATGCTTTGACATGGAGCGAATCGTACCGTATTACATATTGAAATCCAAATGCGTTAATCATTACTCTCCCAAGGCAGTTCACATGAAAAAAAAAACTTTGGCATCCATTTTTAGTGCATTATTCAGCCTATAATCTGACTCTTTGGTTATAATCTATGCTTTTAACAGATGACCTTACGGCCGTTCGATTTATCTTCACATTATTATTTAACATTTGAAATTGTAGACAATCTCTCAATAATTTAACACAATAAAATAATGTTTCCATACGAAAAAACATTATTTTATAAAAAAATTAAAAACATGCTTTATAAAATTAAGTATATTTTAACAACTCGTACAAAATCTGGAATCATTACAAAAAAATCATTTCTAACATTTATTCCTAACATTAATAATTTTATCAATGTATTCTTTTGACAAACCTACTCCATAGACAATTTAATTGATTCACACTTTTATTGTTAATATTTTGTGTATTGTTTACAAGTCACCCCTGTTTTTAAACGGTCTTTACACGGTCGACAAATCGTAATGGTAATATCCAACGAGTAGGTGTGGCTACTACCCATGGCTCTGTATACACCTACCAGGGCTGGGCAAAATACATGCTTTGTTGTAATTAAAATACAAATTACAAAATACTTTTTCGCATGTATTTAAAATGCGAAATACAAAATACTTTCAAGTCGTATATTTGAAATACAAAATACAGTATTTTAACCATTTTTTTCTTTCAAATACAAAATACAAAATACAAAATACATTTGGTTTTGGTAGAACCTTTGGTTGCAATAAATTGTCGTAAGTGCCCTTATCTAAGGGTGCGTTTCCATAGAAGCAATGTTGAGCAGTGTGAAACAGAGACAAAAATTGACCACTCATATTGCACAAAAGACACTCTCATCTCCGCTTCACTTGTAAAGTTTTGTGGTAAAGGACCCAGGTGTTATAATATTATTATTATTATAACAAGACATTTGTATAGCGCAGTTTTGTGTTATTTCTAGTGATCAACCGAAGGTTCGGTTTCGGTTTCGGCAAGGTTCGGTAAAAAAATCTAGTTTCGGCATCAGTTTCCGTTTCGGCGGAAAATCTGCCGAACCTTCGGCCGCACCGAAACTTTGCATTCGTGAATTATCGCGTATCGTTTGGCTGACTTCGGGTGAGTTCGTGGCTCGTGTGTCATCCACCATCATCAACTGAGATCGCCGGCCGGTCCGGCGTGTTTGTATTGGGAGTTTATGTGATCACATAATTCATTTATTTTTATTTATTTCATTTAACACGTATAAATGAAAATTAAAATATAGTCTTCTTCAACGGAAGCAATCTTCCTAACAGTCCCTCCTTTGATGTGCTTGGTGTAACTCTAAGTGACCAGCTCAGGAATGGGGGCTCCATCGAAGCCAGAGTTTTAGAATCTCAGAAACTGGGCGTACTGTACAGGGCTCGCAGATCTTTAATATTACACAACTACTAATACTGCACAAATCGCAAGTGCGCCCCACTGTTGAATTTGGCAGCCACCTCTGGTCTGGAGCCACAAAATACCTTAAAAAAACCCTCGACTCTGTGCAGAAACCGGTGGTTCAATTGATAGATTCTCCTAACACAAACGGATTGCGATCTTTAGAGCATAGGCGTCAGGTAGGAATGCTATCCTTGTTCTACCAGTATTACAATGGAAGATACTCTGAGGAACTAGCCCCATTGATCCCCTCGGCACCGGTGCGTAGTCGGGAAATATGCCAAACATGCGCCCAACATATGTACACGGTTGACATCAGTCACATGAGAACGGGTCGTTTCTATGACTCATTCTAGAGTTCAACAGCTCGACTGTGGAACGTTTTGCCGGCCTCTATGTTTCCTCCCTCCTACAACATGGGTCTCTTCAAGACCCTTCACACCTTCCTCTCCACAAAAAGACTCTCCATACAGCATCTTCAAAGATGACATACGCCCTGAGGGATATTATTTTCCCCAGGGCCTCTCATGTGGAGTTAATGAAAAAAAAAGTTGTGATTGTAAACGCAATTAAAATACTCAATTTATGAGGTCCTTCCTTAATAGGGAGTATGAGTGTAAAAAATAAGCCTTATTTCAGTAAACAATAGATTTTTAACATGTTTAAAAAAGTTTCGGTTTCCACCGAAGATTCGGTTTCGGTTTCGGTCGGACACTAGTTATTTCACTTCAAGTGCGCTCTACTGTAATTAACTTAAAAATAATCTAGTATTCAGTCAAATTATTCCTATAGTGCTTGATCTAATAATACTCTTAAGATCTAATACTATGACACAAAAAAGTACAATACAAAGCAATGACAAGCCTAATATAATATGATACAAATATGATAGAAAATGTACAATAACAGTGCTATTATAGCACAGGACGTGTTGCCAACTCTAAATATGAACATACATAATATATTCCTCTGGATTCTAGCGTTTTTAGTCTACGTATTATCTATGTCAGTTTATTTTTCATTATCATTATTATGATCGCTAAATGTATTTTGAAGCCATAAGTATTTGAAATACAAATTACAAAATACCTCAGCCACAGGTAATTGAAATACCAATTACTAAATACATTTTTAGGAAGTAATTAAAATACAATTACAAAATACGTATTTGTATTTCAATTACAAGTAATTCAAATACTGCCAAGTCCTGACACCTACAAACATAAATGTAAACTTTAATAATAAATATTAGCGAACCTTCTTGTTCACTGCTGGGAATACAACTAAATATAAACTGGAAAGAACATGTATCAAAAATTGTAGCAAAAATCAGTAGCTTTTCTTTTGTTGTAGGTACACTGAGAAAAATATTAAAAATCGAATCAGTAATAGCCGCATACTATGGTTATGTATATTCAATAATAAAATACGGTATTATTTTTTGGGGAAACTCAGTAAACGCCAAAGATGTTTTTATCATTCAAAAGAGATGCATAAGAAAAATTACAAACTCTGTATGTAGACCTATGTTTTAAAATCTGAAAATTCTGTCACAGACATATATGTATGTAAGTGCAATCATCTACAGATAATTTCCCACAAAAAAACTCAACACATAAATACGCTATAAGGCTCACAGAAAACTTATTAACAGCAAAAGCAAACAAAACAATATTCCAAAGCTATAAGGTTCACAGAAAACTTACCAAAAGCAAAAAAAAAAAACAATTTTCCAAAAAGGTCCTTACTACATGGCCATTAAAGTATATAACAACCTTCCGCACAACATTAAACAAATACAAGAAACACACAAATTCAAATCGTCACTTAACACTTTCCTTATAAACAAATGTCATTACACCTTAAGTGAATACCTCACATAAGTGAAACACCTATTTTTGTATTTTTATTGGTGTGTTTGTATTTTCTTATTTGCGTAAACTTTATAATATTCTTCTTTGTATAAACATTATAATATAACATGTATGTGGTTAGCTGGAAGAAATGGGGTCTACCTATTAGCTACACCCTTTGTATTTTTTATTTGTACAATAAATATTTTTTGATTTGATTTGATTTGATTCGTATATCCTACCGACTTTCTTTTGGGTATGTTCGGAATGAACCACCTACGGATCTGAAGGGATGTACACATTGCTACACATTTCTTCAGACCGATTCATTCTGAAAACTCGGCTTCTACATTTATTTGTTGTTACATTTATGGTTATCTCCGTCAACAACATATTTAGCATATAATATATGAAGCTACCTCTAAAAGGCAACTGTGTTATTACTACGTCATTTCATTTGGATAGGGTTCTAACTGACATTTTTTTCAAAAATGACCTTTGATTGCCCAAGAATTTCTTTTGGTCATTTCAAAATAATTTTCAGAACCATCTGTGTTGTATTTTTGTAGATATACGAGTATGTATGACAAAGTTCTAGCTTCAGGCATTTTTAATAATCATTCATTTTACAAGGTTCTATCATCACTTACACTCTCTATTTTGTTTGTATCTGACAGTTTATCGTAAATACGAGGCGCATTATGGTTCGTCATTTCATTTGGATAGGGTTCTAACTACGCCTTACCATTTTCTAAGGTTTCTAAGTTTCCAAAGACGAATTTTCGTAATCTATTTAACAATTTTAGCTAACGTTTTTTAGTTTATCATATTTTAATGGAAAATATTTAAATAGGACGTGGCCTTAGCTAGGAATTGCATTAGGGAAATCGTCACTTCATTTGGATAGGGTTCTAACTTCGCTTCACCTTGTTCTGAGATATGAGGTGTCAAAGTATGCAAAGATAATTTCTCATAATCTGTTAACAAATTTCCGATTTTGATGTTGAAGGACTTAAACTTACCCTTTTAGAACATACCTAAACATACAAATAGAACCCTGTGCGACCAGCTAGAGCATAATAATTCATTGCACAAGGTTCTAATTACATTACCCTAATGCTATTCCTAGATAGGGCCAAGCCCTATAAAAATATTTTCCATTAAAATACAATGAACTAAAATACATAAATTAAAATTCTTACATAGATTTCGAAAATTCGTCTTTGGAAACTTAGAAACCTTAGAAATGGTAAGACGTAGTTAGAACCCTATCCAAATGAAATGACGGACCATAATGTGCCTCGTATTTAAGATCAACCGTCAGATACAAACAAAATAGAGAGTGTAAGTGATGTTAGAACCTTGTGAAATGAATTATTATTGAAAAAGCTTGAAGTTAGAACTTTGTCATACTTATATCTACGAAAATACAACACAGATGGTTCTGAAAATTATTTTGGTTATAGAAATAGGCAAAAGAAATGCTTTGGCATTCAAAGGTCATTTCTTAAAAAAATGTCAGTTAGAACCCTATCCAAATGTAGTGACGAAATGTGATTAGAACCTTGTGCAATGAATTATTATACCTTAACTGGCTGCAAAAGGTTCTATTTGCATGTTTAGGTATGTTCTAAAATGGTAAGCTTAAGTTCTATTTAAAAACTTTCTTTTAAAATACGTTCAATTAAAATACTTTACACAAGATTCAACCTCAAACCTGGAAGTTGGTAAATAGATTATGAGAAATCGTCTTTGCAAACTTTGACACCCCTTATCTCAGAACAAGGTTTAGTGAAGTTAGAACCCTATCCAAATGAAGTGACGACTAGTTAATATAGTTAATAGTTAATATATCCACAGTTTATATTTGTGTAATTTTCTTTTACAAATATATTTAAAAACGCATAAAACTAACAGCATTCGAATGTTTATTTTTTTTTAATTTTGTTTAATTTGATACAATAATTTACATTAATGTTGGCCTCAATGGGTGGCTTAGAAGTGCTGAGACCCCCATTTTATACAAAATACAAAAATTCAACAAGATGAAGTACGTAAATAAATTTTGATAAATTATATAAAATTGGCAATGAAAAAAAAAATCAGCATATATTATGAGTTGTGTGTTTTATAATGGTTTTGTGTGACACGTGTTTAAATTTTATTCTTTTATGTTATATGTTATAACATTTTGATAATATTGTTTTTTTGTTCTTTAATCCATCTTAAATTTTTGTATGTGAAAGATTGTTGAGTATTTTTGTGGCATGATAATATTTATGTTTCTTTGTCCAAAGCTTGTGTTAACCGTCGGAGTTTTTATGTTGGTGATATTTTGTGTTTGTTGGAATTAGTGTTTTAACGTAATTGGCATATTTATCTAGTTAATCTAGTACAACAAACCTGTTAAATGTTTGGTCTGTATGAGTCAGTCTATGTTTTATATTATAAACGAATTGAATTGAATTAAAATCCGTTCTTATCGGAATGTTAGATTATTTACACCTGTGCATAGGTTCACTGGCCAATAATAAAGGAAAAATAATAATGTGTTTATTCTTCCATTTTCCAAACATTATGAAGGTAGGTACTGTATTTTTACACGGAACCTACATACTGTTGTTTGACAGATGAACAGATTTTAAGTGTACAATAAAACACACAAATTTGTTACATACCACCTTTATTTAATTCACACTCTACCGGTTTCGGAAGCACCTTTCCTCAGTCAGGAGAATATATATATATTTTTATTTTTTTATTAATAAAATTCCTTTATAATTTATTTACAGTTTTTTTACATTTTTAAATTAAGTCCCGTTAAACTGATTGATATCAGTTTGTCAACGGGTTCTTTTGACAATTACTTTTTTTAAATTGAGACAGGTCTTCGACCAAGTCGAAGAGACAGGTACATAAAATATACAGGTACATGAAAAAAAATTTTTTTAATAAAATTTATAAGAAATACAGAACAGAGAAAATGAAAGAAATAAAAGAAAAGACAAGAGAAAAGAATAATGGAAAAACATTAAAACGAAAAGCGGAAAATGACAGAAATTAGTACAAAAAAGTTCTTTCACTTAACCATTTTTTTAGCGTACATTTCCTGAAACTCAATTCACAGCGTTTTATTGCGTTGGGTAACATGTTGTAAATTATTGGAACAAGGTATTCTAGAGTTCTTTGACCGTATTTATTTAGGTATCTGGGAATTATAAGTCCATCATTTGCAGTTAGTCTTGTATTATGAACATGAACCACTAGTTTATTATATTCAGATTGAGATGTATGCTGACTCGCAATTTTAAGCCACAATATAGCACGAACAGATAATACATTTACAGAGTTGTATAATAATGATTTTGGTATATCATGTCTTTGTTCGTATTCAGCTTTTTTTAATAATAATTTTACCAAAGAATATATATAAGAACTAATACGTGAGAACTAATGGATAATATAAGAACTAATAAATGTGAATGAAATAAAAGTGGTCTATAATAAATTTTGCGCTTTATTGTTAATTATGGCGAGCCACAAAGTTAATGCTTTATACAAATATGTAGAATCACGTGTATTTTCAAACATGTTTAATGATGTTGAATATACCACAATGATGTGAGTCATTTCTGATTATTATTATTTTCTTTCAGTTATACGTACGAATCCTTATTGGAAACTGCCAACTTCCTCTTGGACAGAATTGCTATCAGACCCGCCATCGGAATTATCTGCGGATCAGGAATGGGTGAGAAACTGACCCATAAATATTATTATATTATAATCTGTTTACATAAAAACATTGAAGTCGTAAAAAATTACGACATTGGTGTTAAAAGTCAACAAAATATTTTTTTTGTAGGAACCAAATGCGTATTATCCTTGAACTGACATAATAATACATTTCTTGATTTAATAGTTTTACGACGTAGTAAGAACAAACATTTTGTGAATAAGCCATCGTCTTTGAAATTAATTTCATTGATAACCTATAACATATAAAATCATTATTTTCATGACGCTTAATGACTGTCCGACCGCCGTTAATTCCTGAAGAAACATTAGTTGGCACTCGCTTAATTGGTCATTAAATTATGAACAAAATTTTATTGGTGATCGGACAACTCGACAACATACAACTTCAACACCTCCTTTGTCATTAAAAGTGTAGAATTAGACGATGACTTTTCAAAGGGGTGTTGAAATGTCACCATTTTTTGTTTAAAGATGTATTTCGTTCTTAAGATTGTTTATAATTTTTAATAACAGTTTTAATTTTCTTTTTTAATGTGTTTTAAATTCTCTGAAGCTATTTTAAAGGAAATATCCTAAATTTATTTAAATATATTTAACTGGCAATTTATTAAATAAATGTGTTCCTAGGTAGGGGAGACCTGTGACACTTTTTTATTTAAGGGACATATCTCGCTCAAGAAATATTCCACATTTATGTAAATTAAGGTAGCACCATTCCTTCCCTTTCCAAAACATTCATCAAAATTAATTAAAGTATTACGGTTTCCGAGAAAATCAACAAAAATAACAACTACTCCCTCTGTTACAACTCCCCTATCACCGAGGTAAGTTGTGACAGATACCGAGGTTGTGACAGCTTTGTATTTAGACTATTTGAGTATTTCAACACTAGCAGTGCCTTTATCAGTCTTTCGTGTGTTGTTATGTTATGAGGCATTCTGAAACAAAAAAAGTAGTCATCCACAAGTCCAAATATTTTTTTTATCGAAAATGAATTTTTTGAGACAAGCTTTTATTGCGGACTTGTACTTGCAAGATTTGACCTTAATATACTTTTGCACAAAAACACATACAGACATCGCAAATTAATTTTAAAAAGTGTCGAAATAACCCAGCAGAAAAATGAAGTCAAAAGGAGAGTTGTGACAGGCTGTCACAACTCTCATAGGTGCTCAAAATTACGACTTGGTCCGAATAATGATTCATATTTTCTAAACACGATGCAAACACAAAGGATCAATGCAACGCTTTAAGACTTAAATAACCATACAACTTAAGAAAAAATAACGCAACAACGCACATGTATTAAGACAAGATATAAATTCATTCAAAATTTTTAATAAAAACTTACTTTTCGCATTTTTTTGCACGCAGACGTCGTAACTACGCAACCGCTTCTCGTGCGCCGCCGGCGGGTACTGAGCGAAAAACAAAAAATATTAGTAATTAAAAAAAAAAGATTTGTGATTTTATGAGAAAATACGGATAAAAGTAATAAAAATATAGGTTAGGTAATAAATGATTCAAATAATTGATAAGGCAAAACATATTTCTAAACAATAAGTAAAATTATAAGGCCGTTTGGTGACCAGATCTGAATAGCTAGGTACTTCCCCACCTTCTTCTTCCCCATCTCCTCCCTCTCCCCGCTACCTTCAGCCTCACAACATACCCCAATTGGGGATGCCATAGTCTCACTTGATCCAGACGGAAGCAGTTGGGGACTATTGTGCGGTATTCATATAAAAAAAATATTAAAAAAAACACGGCTTAAGCTATTTCAAGCAACGCAACGTTTCAATTCTTATTGGTGGTCTTACAGCAGGGGCGATACAGAGAGTATCTTCCACACTGGAACGTGCCGCAAATATACTATACATTATTTTAAATTAATTAATTGTGATTTAACACAAATTAATCATATAAAATTTATTTGCCCACTCCGGTATTCGATCCCGTGACATTTGGATTGTGAGTCAACAGCCTTACCCCTAGACCACGCCGGTTCTCAATAGAATGTAATTTTGTTTATTTATTTCGAATTTACGGCACAAGTGTTTATACATGTGTTTTTGATTATTTTTTTAACAGTCGCAGTAGTATAATGAAGTAAGAAAGGAGAATTTTTAAAATTAAAATGTAAAAATAACAATAGCAAAAGAATATAAAATAGTAAAAAGTTATCGAAAGCAGCCAAGAAGAACAGAATAAAAAAAACAAATAATCTGTTATACAATAACCTCATTTAAATATGTACTGCTAAAATGTTTAATTAGTACGGCTTTATAATTCAATAGAGAAAGATAGAATATCAGCAACATTGGCGTACAAATTACCAATGGTGTGTAATCTATTTATAACAGAATTGTAGCCTGGGACCGACGTATATACTAAAAATATGTTCCAAATTATTTTAAGTATTGTTGAGCTTCCTAGAAATTAATTTCTTAGAAATAGCTAACAAAACACCACCGCTTCTTGAATTAGAACTGGTATTCTTGTTTCTATCCAATCGGTAAATATTGTTGAGTTGGTAGTCCCAGTTCCGCTGTATTGATATCAGAAACAAGCCAAGTTTCTGTAAGAATGATGTGGAAGAGTTGATGCAGTTGTGGAAAATTGTTGAAGTTTTGTTTGCATCCAGCGTACATTTTGATAATAACTAAGTTTTTGGTAATGTACTTATAATTTTTGAAGAAGAGTTTATATTTTTAATAGTTAAATTCGCTTCACCACTTTGTATACGATCTTCCATTTTTTTCCCAGGTCGTACAATGCTTATGCTATAATACAGATTTTCAACAACGTGCCTATTTTGAAGGATAAGCTTCGCTTGAGACGGTTCCGTGAACTCCATTTTAATGGGGCTTGTTTTAACTTTTTGAAATATTGGCATACAGAGCAAAGACCCCTTTTCTTGTTTATTGGGGCTTGTTTTGTCACTAAGCTTGGTCCCCAAACTGTAAACTTATTTATTATTAATATTTAAAGTGGTGACTTTATTTAGAATATCTGTGACACGATTTGTATCTTCAATAATGCACTGTGCTTGAGTTTTAGATTAGCTCTTTGGAACGTTAAAAAGGATTATATCTTGTTTTTCTGTCATCATTTCATCGAGGGCCTCACATAAATTGGGGGCCTTCACGTTTTGCGTGTTGGGATGGGTTGGTTGATTTTGGTTGATTTGTTTGTGGGCGCCTAATTCGCCTTCTATGATTCCCAACTCGATACCTACCCATTTGACCAATGGTTCCTAGCAGCTCCGATAGTTTGGGCAATAATTTTGCCATTTGTTCTTTATTGAACCTGTCGGTTGGGTCCACAATTTAGCCATGCATTGCTGAGCGTTGTCGTTGGAGCTCATGCTGACTTAGGATTTAAAAAAATAATTAATAAGAAATAAATTGTAATTAATTGAAAACCCCTACATAGGACTTTAGGTACTCACTAGTTGACACTAATTTGATGTTATTGACACATTTCTATTTAGACAGTTAGGAAGTAAAATATATTCCTTCAATTATTAAAGATAAACACCTTATTCCAATTTATGATTAATACAGGCACAGTTTTGAATAGGTACACTCTTCAATAGTGCAGTTGCAATTTTTCCAATATAATGCGAATAAATACATTTTAGTGATATTTAAACTAGTGATGTTCCAGATATCCGTATGTGTATCCGTATCCGCGGATATCCGAGGGAGAAGAAAGATCCGTTTCCGTATCCGTTACTTTTCACGCGGATCTTTTACCTTATTAATTTTCCATTGATAGGATGAAATGCTATATATATCTGATTAGGTAGAATTAAAAAAACTGTTAAATTCCATTCAGAGTATTTTTTATTTCTTAAAATTAAATATTTTATTGTATTAAGTTAGAATACCGTTGTTGCGGCGGGCGTGACGTCAACTACCGTTTCAAGGTCTCGCGCGCCGATACCGATTGAATAAGAAAATAAAGATCCGTATCCGTATCCATCCTCGTGTTCGTCCCAGTTGAAATTTTGTATCTTTTGCGTGTTGTGAACGTCTGAGTAAAGAGCAGTCTTAATTCAAACTTAAGACCCTAAATTGTTTAAAGGTCCCCTGGCCGAGAGCCTCACGGACAAGGTGAGCTTCCCCTACGAGGACATCCCCAACTTCCCCCTCAGCACGGTGGAGGGGCACATCGGGCAACTGGTGTTCGGGTATCTCGCCAACATCCCCGTGGTCTGCATGCAAGGGAGGTTTCACTACTACGAAGGATACCCGCTATGGAAGGTAACTATACATTATTCAATGCGTTATTTACTTAATTTACTTTTTTTAAACCTCTCGTGACATACCACACATCGGCCAATGATTTGTAAGGGGGCAGCTCATGCGTTGAAGTTGAGTTGGTAGGTTGGAGTTCGAGTTGGCCCGGGATCGAACCACACCCGAATCAAAGGATTTGGCTGAGTTGGCCCAAACGCATGAAGCAGTCCTCTACAAATCAGTCTGGGCTCGGCAGGCAATCGGAAATTCCAATCTTTCCACACCAAAATCGGCTTCATGGTGTATAACGTGAAAATATTTTTGAACCTTCTTTGGGAAGAATCTATCAGTATGATGCTTGGGGGATACCATCTTTCAGAATTGAATCTATTCTGGAAGTGGGTTTAGCTACGTTTAGACTAAATCACACATTCTCTACCATACTTATTCCAAATTCACAACATTCCCCAACCAGCTTAGCCATTTTTTCTTCTTCATTCATGCTGTCTGTAGGGTATTTTGAGGAAATGAAGGAGATAATGTTCTGGGAAGGAAAGGGGTATGAGAGGTGGGTAGTGATCTGGATCTGAATTTGGTATGAATCAATCCCTTTCACAGCTATTCAGCGTGATGAATAAAGAGAGTCCGGCTGCAGAGATCAAAGGGTCTCCTTCTTCCAACCTCTCCCGATTAGGCCCGCTATGCAGTTGATGGGCTAAAGCATCCACCACCAAGAAATGGGCAAACCTCACCCCATGAACCTGGGCACCCCTGTTAAGTCCCCAAGCGTAGCCAACCACTCGGGGTGACCTCTAAATTTATACTGCCTTGAAACGGAAGAATAGTAGATACCTACCTACTACTGATTTTGATAGCACAATTCATCTTTATTCAGGAACTTACAACAGTAAAAACAGATTGGTAAAAAAGTACAAAAATTAGGTGGCGAAATAATGCATTACTGAAGAATAAAATCAAAAAAATACTTAGCCTTACTAAAAGACGTATTTTTAATTTTACACATCTGATAAAAAAACCGTTAGTGAATTGTAAATGTTTGTTTATCACACTTATTATTATTTGCTAGTAAAAGATTAATGATTACATTTTCACCTTTTCCTGATATTTCCATAATTATGCACGAAACCAATTGAAAATATTTGTTATATATCTTGTTATTTCCAGTGCTGCATGCCCATCAGAGTAATGAAATTGCTCGGAGTGTCTCACCTGATAGCCACCAATGCCGCTGGGGGTCTGAACCCCGACTTCAGCGTGGGAGACATCATGCTAGTCACAGACCACATCAACCTCATGGGCTTCGCCGGCAACAACCCGTTGCAGGGTCCCAATGACGAACGGTTTGGACCCCGGTTCTTCCCCATGAACAAGGCTTACGATAGAGCATTGATTGATATCGCTAAAGAGGTAAACAGATTGAAAATTCTTAAGTCTTACATCTCACACTAGATTAGAATTTAAAAAAGAGTCCCAGGGTCCCAATGACGAACGATTTGGACTCCGGTCCCCCTCCTATGAACAAGGCTTAAGATATAGCATTCATTTATTTCACTAAAGAGGTAAATACGCCGTAGGTCTTGAATCTTATACTAGATTAGAAGTAAAATTAGTCATAGGATTCCAAAGACGAACGACTCGAACGCCGGTCGCCCCACCACGAACAAGGCTTAAGATATAATTAGGTCTTGAATCTTACATTAGTTTATATGTAAAAAAGAGTCACAGGGTTCCAATGACGAACAATTCAACAATGGATAAGGTAAACATCATGAAATTCTCTTTATTAAAACGATTTAAAACTTTTACCCATTTTTTTATGTTTGGTCGTTTCTGGTTTTAGCCTATGACGGCCCTCTTCAGACTTGTACAATAGTAAGGAAAGAATTGTACTCTTTTTTCTTCTAATCTAGTGTACGATGCAAAACCTAAATCAAGGATAAGCAAGACAAAAGGTCTTTATACTAATTAGTAAAAGTAAGAAAAGAGACCCGATGACGAGCTTTCGGAACCCGGTTAGGTTACCCCTTACGAACAAGGCTTACGATTTAAGATGGTTGATATGGCCAAAGAGGTAAACAAGATAAAATGTCTTATAAGAAGGAAGCAGAGTCACGCTTCGCATCAATGACGAACGATTCGGATCCGATACCCCCCTTGAACAAAATATTGATTACTTAGTATTGATTTATAGATATTGGTAAAGACGTAACCATAAACATGTTGAAAGGTCTTACATATTATCATAATAATATGTCAGATCTTTCATAATATTGTTACGCCTACTAGATAAGAAGTTAGTAACACTCACAAATAAATCAACGCAATGTGGGAAAAAATACCACCAATAAATTCTACTCGTTTTGATTTTCACGCTGTGTGAATTTGGAATGTTATAATTGTTGAATAATGACATGAAGACGGTTAGATCTATCAAACCATTGACCACAATCGATTGTGTAAATGTTTCGAACTATTGTTTGACTATGCAATTATTGTCTAATATTTCTCATTCTATTCGGTAGGCACCTAATGCAATCTCAATCTTATTTGCATAACATTACAGTTATTAAATGATTATTTTGGCATGCTTTAACATTGATTACAGCGCTGCTAAAGTACCAGTGCTTCAGAAATTATAGAGTGATGATACAATATGCTATCTTCTCATGTTACGTCTCATGGTTCATGGTGGCCTTAAATAATAATAACTACATTTTAATGATTATATCTCATTGTATGCTAATAATGATTATATTATCGCCTCTTAAAATTAGTGGAGTATAAAACACAGATAGAAAATAGGAATGCGTGTGGGTCCGATAATAATATTATATTAGTCTCCAATGTAGATTCTAAAATAAGAACACCACGCAGGCTTCATTTATCTTTGCTATTCATTATTGATTACTGTTGAGAAATGTGTGATTATGTGAAATGTTTTTATTCCCTTTTTATTCATTGTTTATGTTGCTTCCTTTAGGTTGCTAAAACTCTCGATCTTGAGGGGATAGTACGCGAAGGGGTTTACACCTGTCTTGGCGGCCCGAACTTCGAAACTGTATCCGAACTCAAAATGCTGAAAATGTTGGGAATTGATGCAGTTGGGATGTCCACAGTTCATGAGGTTAGTACCTACACCTACCCCTAAACTAGCATAGGCCCTGTATATCAGTTGATTTTAAGTTCGGCTTTGTTGGAATGTCGAGCTTAGAACGGCTTGGAACTTAATCCGTGTAAATACTATAATCCGAGACTTATCTATGCAACGGGAGATCGCGATCTTTCAAAAACGACTGCAGTTTATTTGAGTCTATCTTTGATAAAGTTCCCGGCCCTATCGAGTCCACGCTCAAAACACACTTTAAAAAATTAAAACAAATTGTACTAGGTAGATAATGGTTAGTAATAAGTAATTCAGTAACCGGAATTGAAAAATATTGCGTTTTAATGTTTTTTTTTTAAATTTAAAAACGCGTAATGTCATTTTTCAAGGACCGCCATGTTAATTACGACGATAAAATACGCATTTTTAAAAGAAAAAATCACTTTCTGTCAGTTAGACAATAATAAGTACGAATTGCAATCTTCGGAAATGATAAATAATGCGTATTAATCATTATTTTGTTCGGTTTCATAAACACGAAAAATCACGCGAAACGTTTGCCGTCGTAATTAACAACATGGCGTTCCTTGAGAAATGACATTTCGCGTTTTTAAAGATAACAAAATAACCATTAAAATATAATATTTTTCAATTCCAGGTACTGAATTACTTATTACTTATTACACTGTAATCTACCTAGTACAATTTGTTTTAATTTTTTAAAGTATGTTTTGAGCGTGGACTCGACTCGTGGAAATAAAAGTTCCCAAGTTCCAAGTAACCCACTCTAATTGCTCGGTGCTAATAAACTAATTTTAAATAGTATTTGTTTTACTGGGGTCAGTGAACTATTAATGAAATTATAACTGATTAGCCGCCTACAGCAAACTGTCCTGACGTTGAAACTTAAAATCCCTTACCAGACTATTTTAGATTGATTATAAATTAATGACATTGATATGTCTCATCGCTCGGTGAATGTTTAAGAGTCCGTATTGATAAAATTATGCAATTTACGTAAATTTCGGTGAGATGCAATTACTTACCGTCAAGTTTGGCATGTGCGGGCAAGTGACTGCTAGCGCCTTGATGTCTAAAAAAGGAAGTATTCTGCGGCTTACAAAGGCTTTTCCTCTAAAAATCTACACGATCGATGATAATGTCGATCACTGAAATTTGAAAAGCTGTAAAGGACAACATGTTAATTATTCAGGAGAGCGAGAAGGGTTTTTGTTTTTTCATAAAATCATATTTCCAGTTTTTGAAGGCCTGTAGTTATGAATGTTTATTGTAAAATAATATTGAAAACCTATTAAAAAGCACGCCATAAAAGACGCGCTTTATCTTCCTAGAAAAATTTTGACGACGCAGGTCGAAAGAACAATCAAACGGAGAAAAATGACAGATTTAACTCATTTGTTTGAATATATTACGTTAGGTTTGGTTATGGGCTATATTTTTTTAATTTTCATCACTTTAAATGATTTTTCAAGTACTAATTGAAATGCCTCTTTGTTGAGTTGTCATGAAACCTATAATTATGTTGGTGTTAAGGCTATTCATAAAATAAATGTATTTGATTTGCCCTGCCCCCAAGATTATCCTCAAAATTATATCCATCTATCTTAACTTTATCGGCACAAAGCACTCTTTTTAGGGTGAATTTCCGATTTCAAAAAGAAAATTATAATCAACTCTTTCACAGATGGCGCGAGTATAATTATTTTAGGGAATAACGCTTTTTAAAAACTAAAATCTTTCAAGAAAGGCTAACAAATACAATATTGGATAGAGTCACCGATACAATATCGTATCCGTTAGCCTTTTTTGAAAGATTTGAGTCTATTTATGTACAAAACTTTTTATTTATTTTCATATTGTGTATGTACAGTCGCATATAATTAATTCTTCTTTTAAAGCATAACTTGCAAAAAGTGTTTAAACCTAAAATAATTAAACTATCGCCTTTTTTTACATTATTAACTCCACACAGGAGGCCTTGAGGAAATTAATTTCCCTCAGGGCCTATGTCATCTTTGAAGATGTGGAGGGTCTTTTTGAGGAAATGAAGGAGTGAACATGGGTCTTTAAGAGACCCATGTTCACTCCTTCATTGACTTGTAGGAGGGAGGAAACACAGAAGCAAATCTTCCATTGTAATACCGGTAGAACAAGGACAGCATTCCCACCTGAGGCCTGTGCTCTAAAGAGTACAATCCGTTTGTTAAGTTAGGAGAACTATCAAACGGACCGCCCGTTTCTGCACATAGTGTGTGCACGGCGTGCACCATATGTGAAAGGGTGCCATGCCAACTCAGAATCAAATCAACTCAACAATTATTTGAAAAAGCTACGAAAAAAATAATTTTAAAATAGCCGTTAACCCCAACCTAACATAACATATTCAAACGATTTTTTTATATTTTTGCATCATCACTTTTTATGACCTTTCTGAGGTGGTTCTGAGTTGGTTTCTTTCTGAGTTGGCCGGTCACCACGTGAAAGAGTAGATTATGAATTCTTTAATACGAACTAAACATTAAGTTCATAAGTATGTATATTTCGGCACCCTACACGTGTGGACATATTCCACAAATTAATGCTTTTCAACTGTCTTTAAATTGTTTTTCTTCTTTTCTAGGTTATAACCGCCAGGCATTGCGATATCACAGTGTTCGCCTTCAGTCTGATCACCAATTTGTGTGTAACAGACTACCACAGTTCCGCAGAGCCCCTTCACACGGATGTTATGGATGTCGGAAAACTACAGCAAGCCACCCTTACCAAATTCGTTTCCAAATTGGTTGAGCACATCAATGAAATAATCCAGAGTAAGAAGAAATAATCAAGGCAGTCCAAGAGTTAAAAGTGTATTTATGATGTTAATATGTTATGTTAAATTAAACATGTAATTATTTAGTTAATCAAAATAAATTTAAAACTTTGTATTCTTTTCATGTTTTTTTTTTTAAATCATAAGACGGCCTCCGTGGTCGTCAGGAAAATTTTATTTGATTGATTTGTGTTATTTCACAATTAAATTATTATTTCAAAAACATATAAGGTATATTTACGGCGGTGACCGGACAGCGTTCCAATCCCTACCGCGTTACAGTTGCGCTACCGACTGAAACGCGGTAGGGATTGTAATGCATAAATCACCTTACAAACACTACCTCGTTTCGGTCGCCTTACGCGCTTCGTTGCTCTATCTGTTTCTGTAAGGGTGACGACCGTAATTATAGAGGTGCTAGCAGAGAGGTGGACCGCGTTTTTTTTTAAACTTAAATTTTTTTTTACATTGAAAAATATGTTTAAGTAAAAAAAGTGTTTTTTTTTTTAACTGAGAGTGAAAACAGTAATTATAGAAGGGTAAGCAGAGAGGATGGACCAACCAATGGAAAACGAGCGTTTTTTTTTACTTAAATAAATTTTCAATGTAAAACTTTTTTTTTGAAGTATAAAAAAACGCGGTCCATCTTCTCTGCCAACCCTTCTATAATTACAGTCGTCACTCTCACAGAAACAGATAGAGCAACGAAGCGCGTAAGGCGACTGAAACGAGGTAGTGTTTGTAAGGTGATTTATGCATTACAATCCCTACCGCGTTTCAGTCGGTAGCGCGACTGAAACGCGGTAGGGATTGTAAATACGCGACCGGACAACTCAGAATGAAACCAAATCAGAAGCACCTCAGAAAGGTCATTAAGAGTGATGATAAAAAAATTGTTTAAATAGGTTAAGTTAGGTTAGGGTTACCGGCTATTTTAAAATTATTTTACCATAGCTTTTAATGACCTTTCTGGGGTGTTTCTGAGTTGGTTTCATTCTGAGTTGGCAAGGAACCATTTGCGGCACATTCTAGAATGGAAGATACTCTCAGTATTGCCCTGGTGTAAGACCGCCATTCAGAAATGATGATGTAGTTTTCATTGGTTTTAGCATTGATATATATATATACATAGATGACTAATGACCGCTCCAAAACATTTCCACTGTACATATGTCCAACAGCATATGCCCAGCTAACAAAAGTTCAGTGCTCACTGAGACGATGCTGAGACGCCGACCGAGTCGAGCCGGACGGTACGCGGTCAAAACTATCTCCAAAATGGTTAAATGCGTCGTGAAGAAATGCGATTCAAGATCAGGAAAACATAATAAAGCACGCGGAATTACTTTCCAAACGTAATTTTATTGTTTACATTTTCATATTTAATTAAAAAAAGCAGAAATTTAAATAAAATGTCAAATACTCTAATATAGGTTCAGTGTTGCCACTAAAAAGTCGTTTTGGTTTTCCCACAATCATGGGAGAATACATAATTTATGGAATAAGTTACTATGGAGGTAACCATATTAAAATATTTTGGAAAAAATAATAAAAATTATGTTTTAATCTTCGTAAAAAATAATTCATTTAAACTTATTTTAGTTTATTAATTAATAATCTAGTAATTACATATTTTTACGTATTTTATTATGATAATAATTTTGCATGGTACCATAAAGATGCAGCACGCCATGAGAAGTGGATGGAAATAATTCGATTGCTGAGAAAAGAAATTTGAAAACACTTTTGAAACACTTTCTGTTTGAATATTACATACTTTTGGTACAATAAAAATATTGGAACAAAAATGTCTTAATTATTTCATTAGTTATGCTTTCTTTTAGTCATATAATAAAAACGCATATTTAAAATAATTTTAGTTATTTTATTTTATTACAAACTTACGTTAAAAAAAACTATATTTTATTGTTAATGTTGGGTAAAATTTCAAATGGTAGGCAACACCAAACCGCAATCGCAGGTTTGTGTTTCTATCTTTGCCTAATCCTAGCGGCGGTATAGTTCTCGTGACTTGTGCATGTGAGACAAATATATGTTTACTTTAAAATGTTTAGTGGTTTCAAAGCTACGTCGTTGCGGTTGTAGAGTGGTTACGCTTTATTTGACGCGCGGTAATGAAGTTTGCTTCTCTATTTATATACCTCAATGGGTTTTAGCCGTGTTTGGTGACTAGATCTGAATAGCGTACTTCCCCACCTTCCTCTTCCCATCCGTTTTCCCTCATCACTACCTTCAGCCTCACAACATACCCCAATTGGGGATGCAATACTATCATTGGCCTCAGGCGGTTTTTTTTACCTCAATACAGGTGGAAATAATTTCCCTTTGAACCTATGTCATCTAAGGAGATGCTGTGCTGGGAATTTTTTGTGAAAAGGAACGAGAGGAAGATCTGGTAAGGAAATGGTATGAGGAGTGGGTAGGAAACTAGGAGTCAGTGTGTCTAGGAGTGACGGACGTATGGGTTCCTCTAAACCAGCCTTTGTCATTCCGGCTCGCCACGCAATAGGTAGGCAGACCCATCCGTCGCCAAGACCTAGAAAAACCCCACCTCATGAACTCGGGCACCCCTGTTAAGTCACCAAACATAGCGAACCACTTGGGGTGACCTACGGCAGAGGTATTGGATATCTAATAAATGGTTCCCGGGCCAGCGGTACCCATACCCCATCTCTATTTGCTTGGGAGCGGTTTGAACTCTTGTGTAATATTTCCATAAAAAAAGCTCCACACAGGAGGCCCTGAGGAAAAAAAATCTCAGGGCGTACGTTATCTTTGGGGATGCTGCTTGTAGGGTATTTTTTTATGGAAACGAAGTAGAGGAAGTTCTGGGAAGGAAAAAGGTATGTATAGGAATCAGGGGGTCAAAGTGTTCAGGAGTGACGGATGCGTTAATTCATCCCTCCCACTGCGGTGCAAGGGGATGGGTCGAGAGAGTTCATTCGAAGAGGTCATCAATCTGTCTCTCCCGATTCGGTCCGCCACGCAGTAGGTGGGCAAACGCATCCGCCGCCAAGACCTAGACTAAGCTCACCCCATGAACCCGCTACCAAACGTAGCGAATCACTTGGTGCGACTTATGGCAGGGATGTTGGTTTTCCAATAAATGGTTCCCAGGGCGGCGGTTCCACCTCCCAAGTTGAAATTAATATACCTACATCTTTCTGCAAAAAAAATTAAGTCTGGTAGCTATTTCAAATGCTTGCTTTTCAAACTGCGCTCAAGAACTGTAGCCAATTCAGTTGCCTCGCTGTATTTTTGTCGAAATGGAGGTGTTTATTGAAGCCTTTCGCCAATTTTCGTGTTTAGATACGACTAGCAGAGAATGTCGCAATGTCGACAAAAAGGATGCGGCTTGGAAAACTATCATTGAGATGAAATTACCGGAAATAGGAAAGTTTAAAAAAAAATTCAATTTTTTTATTGAATTTTTATAAGCAAACATTTCTTCATTGCGTATGCGCAAAAAACATCATTGTAACTAGAATCAGTACTTAAAATCACAGAAATCACTCTTATCACTTCGAGACCGGGCGTCATTGACAAGATTTCAATGGAAGGGCAAAACCATTTCTCATTTTTCGTTGACATCGCTCCGCTCGCCTCGCTGATTTCTCGCATGGGCAGTGGAAGGCAAACATAAGAAATAACGTTAGTTCATGATTGCCCCACCGCCAACTTACACATAAAAAATGATTTGTAAAAAACTCTATATTTTTATTCCAGGTCTGATGAAATTTTGCACAGCAATAGGAAGGTCAATGTTTACATGAGATATCGAAAAACCACCTCGTCCCCATTTCCTACCCCTTAAAGCAGTATTTGATGAAATTTTGCACACTTGATGTTCAAAATAGGAGATGTATAAATCAGATTTCGAAAGACTGTATAGAGCCCGGGCAACACTGGGGACATCAGCCGTGTGTTATCCAGCAATCAACTTTATATATTAAAAGATTTATGTAATAAAACGTTTTTAATTATTATAAAAATGTTTATTTAAATGAGTTTACATAATGAACCCTTTTTATAAAAAGATTAAAAATAATAGCGCCGTTTTGTGAAAAATCACCTCAAGGACGCTGTATTTTTTGTTCATACTACAAGGCTATCAGGGGCAGATATAAAAGTCTCAAAAGGCAGTCAGCGAACATCGATCGTCCAGTCGAACCAGACATCTAAATTCGATAAAAAAATCGAAATTTGTGTTAAGTATGAAGTTATAAGTAAAAGCGTCTCTATCTGGTACAATACTCTAGTGATTAAGCTATATAAGAAAATAACACAGGAATCGACACAGGACCCCCTAGTGAGGAGGACTAAGAAATACAATATTTTGTACTTAATTTCACATTGCATTTTGTATGTAAAAATTTTTTTATATAGTCGCTATAATACAAAAAATAAAAAAAAACTGATATAAATCATTGCCATATAATTCAGTCAAATATTAGTAAGTTTAAAGATTGGTGCGTTCAAAATAATTTATTCTTAAATGTAGAAAAATGCAAAACCTTGACTTTCTTCAGAAATAAAAATCTTGTTTTATTCGAACACTTCATCAATAACACAGCTTTAGAAAGAGTCACGGAAATGAGAGATCTTGGAATTATTTTGGATGAAAAACTAAGTTTCGCCAATCATATCCACCAAATTGTACCTAAACAAAGGTATGAAAACACTAGGCTTCGTATTAACAACCAAAAATTTTAATTCCATCCAAGCCATTAAATTTTTATATGTATCTCTAGTTAGAAGCCTAATGGAATATAACTCGGTAGTTTGGTCTCCATCTGAGCGAATACAAAAAAAAAATCTGCGTTTTATAAATTTTAAAATAAACATCCCATTAGAAGACTTAAAATATAATTAATTATTAAATATTCTAAAAATACACACACTAGAAGACAGACGTAAAATAAACGACTTAACATTTTAATTCAAAATACTTAACTCTAAATTTGACTGATGCGAACTCCTGCAACTCATAACCTTACGAATACCGACAGTAACTATACGACAAAATACACTATTCTGCTGTAGCATTCATAAGCGGAACTACATTACCCACTCTCCGATACAACGATTTCACACTACGGAAAATCGGGCGAAGGGCCATAAACCTTTTTCGTTTGAACTTCGACGCCGCCGCCGATGATGGAAATAATTCCGAAAATGTACGCCAGGGGTTAAGGAGAGAGATTAAAAAATTTCACCACGATAGTCAGTCACCATTTACCCGGCTAGGGGATAGTACTCCACTCCGCCAACGGAGTGTCCCGACCGCGGCGCCGGGAATCGCGCGAACCGAATCCCGACCTGGGGTCCTAGCATGGTCGATCGATATAGGTTTTAACGAAAATATCGGTAACTTGTCATCGCTCCTGAGCACGACTGCAGGCCATTCAATGATGAAAGTCCATAAAATGTCAGAGACCCAAGCAGAGGATATACGACAAGAGACTTGCCATATTTTGAAAAGGGCCAAAATACCCCGCCCAAACATCACAAAAGGAGAGTCTGGGGCCTTAAAGTAATTGCGCAGCAATGAGGAGATCTTAGTTCTGCCTGCCGACAAAGGTAATGCCACTGTGGTGATTAATACGGTAGACTACATCAAGAAGATTGAAGACCTCCTGTGCGATGCCAGCACTTACAAGAAAATTAAAAACAACCCCACCAATAAGATTGACCTGAAGACAAGAGAGCTAGTTAAAGCTTCCAGTATTAGGAAAGAGGATCGATCTGGGCTTTTTGTAAAAGCCTCCAGAACTCAAGCCCTATACGGTCTTCCTAAAATACACAAAAAGGATATCCCAATGAGACCAATTGTCAGTGCTATTGGCGCACCTACTTACAAACTATCCCAATACCTCTCTAGACTACTGCAGATGAAAACTGGAAAAACTGAATCTTGGATTAAGGATTCCTCAGATCTGATCAGTAAACTTAAGAAGGTTAAGACTGACGAAAGGGATATTCTTGTCAGTTTTGACGTAGTTTCTCTTTTTACGAATGTGCCTCTAGAAGACTCCATGACAATGCTCAGGGAGATATATGAGGAAGACATTTGCAAACTTTTTGAACACTGTCTTAAAACAGGATATTTTGCATTTCAGGGTGAAATTTTTGAGCAAGTGGAAGGAGTTGCGATGGGCAGTCCGCTGTCGCCAGTTCTAGCTAACTTCTTTATGGAGAAGTTTGAAGAAGTGGCACTCGACACAGCTTCGGCTGTTCCAGAGGTATGGTGGCGTTATGTCGATGATATCTTCGCCATTTGGCCTCATGGAACAGAGAAACTGAACGAATTCCTAGACCATCTTAATTCACTTCACAGTAAAATTAAGTTCACAATGGAGCTGGAAAATAACCACAAAATCCTGCCTTTTCTAGATGTCGAAGTGATGCGAAAAGAAGATGGTAGCCTAGGACACACAGTGTATAGGAAACCAACTCATACAAATCGGTATCTACATGCCGATTCGCATCACCACCCAGCGCAGAAGAGAGGACTTATCCACACGTTGGTAACCCGAGCGACCAGAATATGTGAAGAAACAAAAATCGGAGCGGAACTTACAAAGCTCATCGATGTACTGGAGCGTAATGGCTACCCGGCAAGGCAGACAAGGCAAATAATAAGAGCCAAATCTACACCAAACGAAGACAGAACTGAAGAAGAGTCTAAACTTTAGACTCTAAAGGCTGTGCTTTCCTACCTTTCCTAATGTGACTGACAGAATTGCCAGACTGTTGAGGAAAGAAAGCATCAAGACTGTCTTCGGAACCACGACCAAAATACAATACTGAGGTCTTCAAAGACCAAGTTTCCTCTGGAAACAGATGGAGTATATAAACTCGGCTGTTCCGGATGTGATAAGGTCTATGTGGTCCAAACAGAGCGGACGATTTCTAAAAGGATATCGAAACACTTTCGAGCGTGTAAACTTGGCCACCCTGACAAATCGGCAATTGCCGAGCATTTAATTGAAACCGGCCATTACTTTGGATTTGTTCCTGAAGTCCTGGGAAGACCCAAAACTTATAGAGCACGCCTAATTACAGAGGCAATTGAAATTCATAAAAATCCTATTAACATTAATAGAGACGACGGAGCTAAGCTCAATAGTTCTTGGTATCCGGTAATTGACGGCTACACCAAAGCTAAATGCAGAAAACCATCTCCAAGTATACTGTAATTCCAGTTCGCAGTGGAGTGGAGCGGGCAACACGGTATTGCTTCGAAGTACTTAAGCACACATTTTACCACTAACATTTACACATCTCCCTGATGATGGACACTGTAACGCTGTCCGAAACGTTGGCTAAAGGAGGAGGTAGCGTAACACGGCATAACACCCCAAAAACAAACAACAAAAATATTTTTGGCCGTGAAAATCTAAAATCATATCCACATAAATAAATTACTCATAAACACCACCAAATCAATTATAACGCAGAAAAACTAGTAAGGAATTAAACTAAATTTCGCTGTTTCTGGGTCACTAGTCACTAGTAGGATATTTCAAAATGATATGCTGATGTACCGGATAGATACGCCTCGCGGTGTTATTTTACGGCATATTTTGTTCAAAAGTTAGAACATTTGCTTGTTATTTCCCTCGAATTAATTTATGATAGTTTTTTTGATTTTTGAACCGATCGATAGATCACATGGCTCACTTTAAATGGTCTTGAACTTTCAGTACAAAAGAGTCAGTGTGTCACCTTCTCAAATCGTCATAATAACCCCCCTGTTCAAATTTTATTTAAAAACTCTCTAATCCCCAATGCTTCCGAAGTTAAATTTTTGGGAGTAACATTTGATAGGAAACTTAAATGGTATTCCCACATTAATAATATAGTTACTAAATGTGAAAAAAATTTAAATATTATCAGATCATTGACTGGCGTTTGGTGGGGTGCACATCCTATCTGCATTAAGTTGCTCTACAATGCACTTATTCGAAGCCATCTCGACTATGCCTGCCCACTTTTTAGTACTGCATCCAAAAATGCACTCAGTAAATTAGACAAAATTCAATCTAAGTCATTGCGAATAATAACTGGCGCGATGCAATCGTCGCCCATCAATTCCCTTCAAGTAGAATGTTCTGATTCTCCTCTTTATTTAAGGCGTCAACTATTTGCTGACAAATTTGTTCTTAAATGTTTAAATTCTAAAAGTCATCAGGTTATTCCCAGAGTCTCGTTGTTCAATGACTCAACACATTCATCTACAATCAGAGCTCGAACTAAACCTCTCCCTGCCATCTGTAAAATGTTTCGCTCTCTCTCAGAGCTTCAAATTATCAAAAATGATCTTCTTCCTTTGTACAAATTAAAATATAGTCACGTCACCCTATCCCCAACGATTTTAGAAGGGATCGGCATCCTTAAAAGTCATTCCAATCTCCCAGCCCGTACTGTCAATAATATGTTCAATGACATTATTTCTTCTAAATGGCCCACTCTTCTCTTTTATTTACTGATGGCTCCAAATCTCCGGACTCTCCTAACTGCGGTATTTGTATTAACGTTTACCACAATAATTCTAATGAAAGAATATTTTATTCAATTTCAAACCAATTTTCAATATTTTCTGCCGAGTGCATTGCGATTATTGAATCTCTCAAATATATAATAAAAAATAATTTTGAACATTCTCTTGTTCTCTCTGACTCTCTCAGTTCCCTCCAAAAACTTAAAACCAGTCCTCTTCTTCATCCTGATTATCACTTTGTATGTCTTATTCGAGTATTGATAACCTCCATTCAAAGCTCTGGAAAAACTGTCACTCTGATTTGGATTCCTGGACATGTTGGCATAGTGGGTAACGATATTGCTGATTCCTTGGCAAAACAAGGAGCGTCTAACCCTACCGTTACCCTCGTAAACCATATTCCCCTGTCTGATATTTTTTCCATCATCAAAGATAGATCCCGCAATGTTTGGACAGAGTATTGGAACATTGCTAGTCAATCCAAGGGTGCCCGTTACGCCTCAATACAAAGGACTATCCCATCAAAACTGTGGTTTCAAAAATTCCCCCATTTTTCCAAAAAAGAAATTTCCTTACTTATTCGTATGAGAATCGGACATTGTTCCGTTCCTTCTCACCTTTATAAAATTCATGTGCTTGACTCCCCAGATTGTACGTTCTGTGGTCTAGATGTGGGAACTTTAGATCACATATTTTTTTATTGTCCCTCTCTAAATAAATATCCTCTCTTCTATGAAGCGTTATCAAAAATTGCCTCTCCTCCATTCAATATTTCATCTCTTCTAAGTCTGAACTCTACTCCAATCTTCCATAAAATTCTGAAATTTGCAAATTTAAATAAAATTAATATATAAATTCACCTTTCCTTTCTCTGTAATTAGAAATGATGGCCTAGAACACCCTTGAAGGGTGAAAGCCAGAAATAATTGAAAAAAAAAAACCGATCGATTATTTCAAATTAGGAATTTTATTTTTTATTTTATTTTAGTTTATTTGGGAAACAAACAGTTATACATATTTTAATAAGAAAGTAACATATTACATGATTGCATTAACCAGCGAAGTTTCCGCTACAATTTATAATATATATATATATATAAAAAAACATGGATTAAAACATTAAAGAAAACATAAAGTGGTAGAAAAAAAAGAAAAAAATATATATATATATATATACAACAGAAATGAAATAAAAAAACACACACACCAAATTAAAGCATATGGGATATAAAAATCATCCAAATATTATTTTTATAATAAAAAGAAGGAAAACCAACATAATGAGAATGAAAAAAATAACATGCAGCAGGGGTGGAGAGTTCGTAATTAACAATTTGTTTTAATTTTTTCTATTATGGATTTAATAAATTGGCCTGAGGACAAATGGAAAATATCAGCATCGTAAAAGATATCATTGTATTTTGTGCACGTCCTTCGGAGAAATGAATGTTGTGTGTAATTTATTTTTGAGTGTGGGATGTGGAATAATTGTTTTGATCTTGTGTTTCTTATTGGACAGTGGAAATTAATGTGTTCTAGAAGATAGTTGTTGTCAACAACGTTGTTAATGATTTTGAATAAAAATTTTTGGTCGGATATATTTCTTCTATCTTCTAAAGTTGATAAATTATGGAATGTTAATGAGTCTTTTAGGTTTTCTGAAGTTCGAAAGGATTTAAAGTCTAGGTGTTTCAATATCTTTTTTTGAATTCTTTCTAACCTTTCAATATTTACTTTGTATTGGGGATTCCATATGACTGATCCGAATTCTAATATTGAGCGAACAAACGAGACGTACAATATTTTGATTACGTGTGGTGACCTAAATGGTTTGGTCACTCTTATGATGAATCCTAGAAGTTTGTACGCCCTGTCACAGATGGAATTTATATGTGTCCGGAAAGACATTCCGGAGTCCATTATTATTCCTAAGTCCCTCACTTCACAACATCTTTTTATCTCTACGTCATTGATTTTGTACGGGAATATTAGGGGGTTTATGCTTTTGGTGAATGATATTGTGTTACATTTTTCCAGATTAAGGAACAGTTGATTGTTAGCACAATATATTCCAAGCCTACTGATATCATCTTGCAATTCTAGGCTGTCATTAATATTAGTGATTTTTTTGTAAATCTTAGTGTCATCAGCAAAAATTTGGAATTTGGAATTTTTAAAGCATTTACCTATATCATTGATATATAAAATAAACAAGAGAGGTCCGAGATGTGATCCTTGCGGGATTCCTGAAGGTATACTGTAAAAACGCGAGGAGAAACCCTTAGCTCTAACTGCTTGACTTCTGTTTGTTACATATGATTTGATCCATCTGAGAAGGTCACCATTGATACCGATTTTTAACAGTTTCTTCAGAAGCAGGTCAATGTTAATTTTATCAAAGGCTTTTGAAAAATCCGTATAGATAGAGTCTACTTGATTTTTACCACCCATAGAATTTAAAATAAAATCTATGTATTCCAGAAGGTATAAAATGATGATGGGCATAAGGCCAGAAATACGTATCTGATTTTGCTTTCCCATTATCTGATCAGACTATCGGATCGGACTAACCAATTACATGTCAGATGTTTCGTGGTCTCAGTCGTTTCTAATCTATCTAGCGAAACACGGAACGATCTTAAATTTTATTTATTACAATTTTTAAAATAATTAGCTATTTGATTGGGAAACAAATGTTACAGTTCAAGTCGAATCAACGTCATCACGGAGCATTCGAAAGGAACGTATGTCCTAACTTCCATATCTTAATTTTGATGCGTGACAATGACCATTCTTCTGAAATTGACGGGACCTTTTCAATATGAGATAGGAACATTATTTTTTTCTTGTGTTTTCATGTGGGACGTGTATTTCTATGTAAAAGTAGGTAAAGCCTCGATGACACACGGCTAGTTTACAAGCTACTATCTACTAAGTTTAAAAGCGGGAAAATCGGCGAGTGAGATTGTCATGATGACACACAAAACTGTCCACTCGCTCAGAAGGGTAGGAAACTGAGGTCGCTTTTAGCGCCAGTAACAAGAATAACGACGCCTGCGTGAACTAATTCTTCAGATTTTTTACAGTCGAAATCAGCTGTTTATCGGAAGCCATGTTGGAAACGTAAATAAACCAATCACAAGCAAGCGGAGCAAGCGTGTAGGCGAGTAAAGTTGACGACCTTTCAACTTTTTTCGTAGATTGTCAACAATCAGTTAGCAAGTGACACGATGACACTGGGCGAGTTTACTAACAGATAGTGAATTTCCCAGATAGTAGCTTGTAAACTAGCCGTGTGTCATCGAGGCTTAACGCGCGCCTTCGGACAATCGGATCTGTGTTTTACACACGATTCGATGGTCGGATAGAAATCGATCGGATGTATATGGACTGTTTCAACAAGTTAGTGTTTGGCGCGATAGTCTGGTCAGCATAAATAAACCAATCCCTAGATCGATATCTTCGGGCCTTCTCCATACTAGAAATTTCGTCATCACTGTCACCAACTTAACCAAAAATAAAATGGTCCACCAAAGACAATAACATAGAAGAAGTTCAAGGCCATTTGCCACCATAGACAATATAATCGCATTGGACCTACTTTATTAATTAATTAGCCAAATAAATTATTTAAAAATAAAAATGCTTGAAAGCAGAAAAATGTTTTAGTTTCCCCAAGAAAACAACCTTCCATCTGACAAAGCCTGAGGGAATGAGCTTTACATAATTTTTAAAGCTCATTTCCTCAGCAAGGAGCTTTGTCAGATGGAAACCTGTTATCCTGAGGAAATCAAAAATTCAAGCGTTAGTAAAAAACTTAAAATACTTGAAATATGAACTCCTTATAAAAGGAAAACATTTTCAAATAATGATTGGTTTTCTACGACGAATTTACATTTTTCTGCTTGAAAAATGATAACTCGGGGGTACATGTTTAAATTCTTTTTATTTTCAGAAAGACAATCGATAATAGCACATAAAACACTGGTTCGGTGAATTCGATGAATTGAAAAATGGTTTGAAAAAGAATATCGACAAAGGAATGGAAAGGAAACGTGGCTAAAGCGTCATACAGCTGTGACATTAAAGATCAACATAAACAATAGCTGTATTGTTTGTTTATATACGTTCATCTTCAATGTCACATCTATATAGCGTTTTATCCATTTTTCCTTTCCAGCAGTCACCGTACAGTTCTTGTAGAATGAAATAAAAAATCTACATATTCTAAATTTCCTTTCAACCGAAATTAAACAGAGTACCTATACCTTCATCGGGGACCCATTTCAGCCATCTCACGGTAAAAACCGCATCATGTGTTCTGAAAAAAATAAATCACATTAAACAAAGTTTGTGAACAGAATATACAGTATTTTTCCCTTGTGATGACATACTTTGTTTATCACAAGGGAAAAGTATTCTCACTTCTGTTCATATGAACATATAAATTAGTAGCATTATTAATTTTACCTGCCATTAACGGTGTTATGGTCTGCCAAACAATGTTATAAGGTGTTCCTAACGTAAAGCTCCAAAATCATTCAAAGTCTGGAACATTTTCTGAAACAATATTTGTGAAACATTAACCACTCGGACCCATAAGCTTGTGTTAACGATAATATAACATTAACAGACATATGTATGACGTACGAGGCGTACGTATTACAATTATACTTATTAAAGTAAAATTGAAAGAATATTTTATCAATATGTCATTTAACCTCAAATAGATTTACAGATAAATTAAGCTGAATGTTAATGTCTCATGTAATTACCTGATTTCTGGATCAATTGCGGACACATTTGAAACATTTTTCCACCTCTGGAATTCCTGTAAACGATTTTTAAATGAAATATGCCCATGGCGTTGTCAACAACACAAATTCAAATTCGTTTGATAATCGCATGACGCAATTTGACGTTTAAAGTTAGACCTATCTATAATAAAATTCAGCTTTATCTATAAGAATTTGGTTCACTCCTGTCAGTTTCAAGGTTAAAGCCAAGTTTTACGCCCCTGCTGGTCAGACTATCGGAACCGACAACTGAATGGAAAAATCGGACACATATTCCGGCCCTAATCGGGATTTTATACCCATGTCCATCCCGATTTATTTTTGACAGGAGTGAAATTTATGGTCATAATCTTGTTTTTACTTCTTCTATGACTTCATGTGTCACTACGTTTACGGCCGACTAGGTTATTTTGTATTTGACTGTTTTTGAAAGTCAACATGAAGTGCTTAGTTGAATTGAGACCAAATAAGAAACTTTTGCAACCTAACTTTGATGGATACAAATTATCATTAGAACCAATACCAACATGGCGACAAGCTCTCGATGTCAAAGTAGACCGAGTGTACCCAAGTGACGACCAATATTCTCTCATTCATGCCAAACTATTCGGTCTGCACAATCATCTGGTGAATGATTTATGGGCTAACAGCGGGGTTTACTTTATAGATGAGAATTGGAAAGTAAACAAAGCATCGTTAACTACAAACAGAAATCTCCAAGAATTGGATTATGTGTACGAAGTTCCGTCTCACATAGAGAGGCAACCTGGCCATTATCACGTGTCTCTGCAATTCTGTTCAGAACAGTACGCCTTAATAGCCGACGGTACAGGATCTTTACATATTGTCAAAACAGGAAACCGAAACAGGGTAGGAATAAAATGGGATTGCTTATTTTCAGACCAAGTCTTAGGTTCAGGAATCTGTTTCGTTATCGTAGACAGTAGATTGGAACACGAAGATGGCAAGGAAGTTATCCATTGCCTTTTGCAACATATTCAACAAAGAGAAAAGTCCTTTGAAACAGTTATCGAATGGGTTTCACTGAAAAGGGAAAATCTTATTTGGAATGTAGTATCTGTAAAACAACTCAAAGGTAATGGAAGCCTCCATTATGTAGCTCTAGAGTCTCAGGGCAAGGGATTGTACCTCGCCAGTGACCATCCTTTCAGTTTCACAAGCGATTTAAACAGCGAAGCGCCTAAAGAAACCGTTAATAAAGAAGAGCGAAATCTTGTGTATTCGTGGCTTCAGACAGGAGAAGACATAACACTAACATTGCAACTAGATAAAAACTACAATAAATCACTGCTGAATGTTGAAACAACTACCACCTTTATAAAAGTAGTCTACAACGAATCGGAATTGTTGAAAGGAGAATTACACACGGCGATCGATCATGATTTGACGACTTGGAATGTGGAGAGCAGCGGGAAGTTGGATATTCTGTTGACAAAGACTGGTTCAGGGGCCATGTGGCCGAGCCTGCTGAAGGGAGGCGATCAGGGCGGGGAGCAGGTGCTGGACCAGCTGCTGGTGGAGCAGGTGCATCGCCGCCTGGCGCACCTCTGCAGCGAGACGGAGGTCACCGCAGAGGGGGCCCCGCCGGCCTTCAGCCACCAACAGCTGGAGGAGTGTGACGCTGTTTCCGAGGAGAATACTTGCTTAGGTAAATACTTGAATCTGACATATTTTATAAGCTTTCAATTTATCATTTGTGGCTTACTGCTAAAAGTACCACGGTCGATTTTTTTCCAGAAAACTTAAATGTTTCTTTAAAAGTATAAATTTTATTCATAAAAGAAACCAACTTCTTACATCACTAAATAATTAGAAGATATCGACGGTCCCGAAGAATAATGTCGAATCTGCTAAAAATTGAAAGTCGTTTTCTTGGTTTATTTTGTTGATTTAAAAGTCTTTATTTTCGGAATTTGGAATGAAATGTAACATATCAATACAACACTGTATTTTTTGATCTCAAAAACTAGTGAACTTGCAGAAATAAAACTTTAACAGCTCTACTGCAAAACTACAAAATCGCATATCCGACATTGTTCTTGGAAACCGTTCATATAATAGACAGCAATGCTAATGTTTTTATTCTTCATGTTATTGGAAATTTTTTTCACATCTCCACTTTGGCACCTTCAGGGTTTATTTGATAAAATTAAAAATTTTATAACTCATCTATTTTTGGTATTATTCAAATCCCCTTGATTATATTAATTACATCACTTAAAAATAATTATTATCAATTAAAACATCCACCAGTAATATTTTTTGTTTATGTGTAAAAATACATACTATCAAAATTTGTGAAAAAATATTTTTCATACTTTTATAATAATATCTTTGGCTGAAGACTCCCATCTTTTAAATTTATTGTTTGAATTTTAGTAAGGATAGACGCCACTTCGCACCAAGTGACCCATCAAGCTCCTCTGAGTGTCCATCAGGTGGTACTGACCGTGGCTCTAACTCCTTCCGATCCGCTCGCCCTCGGTCTCAGGCATGACGTAGACACCTGCGTATGGCAGCCGAGTCAACTGAGTGAGGATGGTCAAGTTTGGCCCATGAGACACGAAGGCACACTCCTTGCATTTGGATATGTCCAGTCCTCGAAGCAACAGAAGAAGTTCACTGTGTGTCCTCCCAACATGGAGTACAGTGTGGTGTGCGAGGCCAGCAGACACATGTTTGTGTACAGAAGTACGGCGGCTCCTCGGGAAGGGTGTCAGTTGAGACAGAGAGGCGGTGGCGAAGAGAACAGACAGGTCAACATCGGTCAGCAACAAGTTGTCTCTCTGGACCGCGATGGTGAAGTTCTGGGCATTTGCGCAACCAATGAAATCTTATATCTTCTCACTGAAAAGTTTGTCATTGCATTACAGATGACATAAATGAAACTAATTCTTTTTATTGACCCTTTTGGCCTCATCCATTTTCAGTACGTTAAGTGAATTTTAGATGACAAGAGTATACTCTGGTGAACCTTTTTATTGTTGGTGGTGCGTTACATCATTGTCTTTTATGGCTCTGTGATACTTTCAGGGTGGTGTAGGTGCGCCAATAGATTGTTGCTTAGAGGGTTAAAAAGAAAAGAAACATAGTTTATTTTTATTAACACTTTCCAGTATATAATAAAACAATAACAAACAACAATTTTGTTTAAATATTTGTTCTATATTTTTTGTTACATGTGTTTATTATGTAGAAGAAAAGTTTTTTATTTCAATTTCTAAGTCACATTAAAGTCATTGTAAAAATGACTATTTTTGATCCAAGTTATTACAATTAACAATTTATTTGAAATTTTTAGGAATCAGATAAGACACAGCTTTACATGCTTCGTTGATATCGCAATACTTATACTGGAAACCATATTCAATGGTTCTCTTTGGAGTAACACATTGTCCTTGAGTGAGCATGACCGCCCGCTCTTTTCCTAGAAGGAGATTCATCACAAACCCGGGCACCGGGAAGAGCGCCGGACGACGCATAGCCTTTGCAAACGCCTACAAAAAAATTTACATTATTGTATAACAGTTCAACTGGTACTTTTAAACAAAGAGAGTGCACTGTGGGCTGATGAAACAAGTTGTTTAAAAAAATTTGAACAATTCCTCAAATTTTGAAATTAATTTTCAAGTTCTGTGAAAGTTCTATTTTGTGTATCGTATGTGTGATTCATAGACATATGAATATTAGTGGACCTGCCCTAAGTGGTCAAAGCGTATTATTTCCCCCTCCCCATACCGGTTCCTTGGAACCGGCTGGGATTGAGTATGACTTTGCGTGAATCTAAAAAATGTGATGTCATCATTCTTCTGCGACCCAGCGTCGAGCGCTCATCGGTGCATTTTACGAAAAAACACTGTAAAAAATATGGTTTATGTTTTGAAAACGTGTAAATATATACTATCACTCGAGATACATGGCGTGTGCTCGTCGATGTTTACGGGTTAAGTAAATTATGAAACATTTGTAAAAGTGTCCTAACTAAATACGGCAACAAAATATTGGAGTATGAAAATAAACAAACTTTACTTTGCCGTATTTAGACTTCGCAAATTTGTTCAATACGCGGCGAGCAATTCACGCTCCCATGTAAAAAGGTCTATTCATTCAAAAGCAGTTTACTTTTAAGAATCTTCCCGCTCTGCACCCCGCTGTAGTTGTTGTCTACCCCCTCAACTTTATGTTCTGGTCTACTAATATTCATATGTCTAGGGTGTGATTATTTTAGCTTTTGAATTTAATTTACTTTCTGATTATTTTTAGTTCCAGAAGCAACTGGCCTATACAATAACAGAACTTGAGATAAGTAACTTAACTTAAATAATAAGTATGAAAGAGAACAAGACACAGAAAAAGACAATCGTCGCAGCCCGTAATATGGAAAAATAATTAGTTGAAGATAATATTGTTAATTCTAAAATTTGAAATATGAGATTGACAAATTTGACGGTTTCACGGAAGGTGGCAATAGCGAAATTGGTTAACGCTCACGTCCCGGTTAGACAAGAGATAATATTGTTAATTCTAAAATTTGAAATATGAGATTGACAAATTTGACGATTTCACAGAAGGTGGCAATAGCGAAATTAGTTAACGCTCACGTCCCGGTTAGACGAGAGGTCTGGGTTCGTGTCCCAGTTGCGACCATTGTCTTTTTCTGTCTTGTTCTCTTTCATATTTTCGTTTAGATTATTATTGTTATCTTCTTCTTCAGTGATATATTACATTGATGGGAATAACATCCAAAAGTTATAAAAAGAGTTTTTCTCATAAAAAATTGAAGACTATTTGTTAACCCTTTTAAGTTTCTTCTATAATTTTTGTAAAATCTAACTACGGATTGGAGTAATGAAAATGTCTACAAATGATAGAAGCGTACCAAAATTTCAGTTGTCTGTGGGATCCAATTCATGGAAAATTAAAATAAATAATAATAACTTAAGGAAAATAAAATAAATTATAAAAATAAGTCTCTTCCTTCTTTTCTTTTTTGATAATTGAGTCAACGATAAATGCAGCACTTGAAATCACAATATCACTCTCACTGTTGGGACGCAATGTAGTGAACACTACCACTGATTTTTGAAGAATGAACAATAAGCATTCGCATTCGCTTGCCTGATCCAAACATCCCTAGAACATTTGTAAGAATTCTGGTTCTCAATGTTCTCGTTCTTGTTCGTTGTTGGGTATAAATGGTGAAAACGAATTACGGTTTACACTAAAGATCAAGAAAAAATGCTCTTGTTCCAGCGCTGTGCTCATTCGGTCTAATCCCACCTTTATTCCATACAAATTTGGTGTTCAAACAAATCTCATAGAGATGCTGCAAACTCGGACAGCTAGTAGATTTCCAAGGTTTGCAGGTCTACCGCTCTGGCGCTACTAGTCGGTTTTGTATGAACCTAAGAAATATGACGGAAGCCCCCACAAGTGAATTATGAATATCGGGACTTTGACTCGCTCTTGGGCAGAAAAATGGATTTTTTTTGCACGGAATTCGAATGGCGGGTGTTCGAAGTTTGGCAAAATTATAATAAAAGTTTGTTTTATTTCCTTATATTTTTATGGGAATTCACTGTACAAATGCACTTTAGAGAAAACCGCCACTGAACCTAAGAGATAATTATTACAAGTCACCCTTGTACATTGGACTTACCCTAGTAAATTGGCTGTTGGTAACAGCGTTGGGCGACACCCCATTCAATACTCCTTCCACATTGTTCTTCATGCAGAAGAAGATTAACTGAATCAGGTCATCAATGTGAATCCAAGGTAAGTATTGCAAACCATTGCCAATTCTTCCTCCGAGACCAAAGAAGTATGGCACATAGAGATTCTTTATCATTCCTCCTTCTCGACCAAGAACAACGCCACTGCGAATTTTCACCTGAAACAATAATTGACATGCTTAAAATAATGAGGAACAGTATGTAAGATTATTTGGCAATCGGTCATTGATAACAGAAATCTTTGAAGAAGAACAACCTAAGAATATTTGACAATCAACGGTTCAATTTTACTTTCGGCATCTGTGATACTATGTATATTGTACAAAGGAAAAATCAACAGCAAATAATAATGGTTTGAGAAAGTTTCTCAGATAGAAGTTTATAACTATTATCAGTGTAATACTTCATTCCCACCGACCTTCAATCATTCCCATTCTTAGTAACTTCTCCAATCTATTACTATTTTAATTTTAGATTCCTGCTTTCATTTATGTGCACATATTTATTTGTAATCATAACTTGAGGAAAGCGTAACACTATTCACACTTGAATTTTGAATTGATAGAAGAAATTTTATTATTTATGCATTAAACCGCTTACTCGTTAATACGGAAAACTTTTTATCAAAACAGTTATATTTAGCTTTATTATTACGAAAAGTGAGTATTTATGTTGGGGGAGACCAAAAAACATGCAAAAAATATGCATTTAACATTTTAATTTTGTTAAAATTAATTCACTCACACGGTAACGCCATGTTCATTCATCGTTTTTATTTTAACATTTCATCAATGCTGCCAATCATAGAAAAATATTTTTGCGTAAAACAAAGTGAATGCATCATTGACAAGTATTTGTAACAGTAGAACATGGAAAGAAATGTATTAAAATAATTACACAAACCCGCTAGACAAACCCTGCGTAGCCAAACAAACCATTCAAAACCTGGGATGTTTTTTAAAAGTATGATGAAAAGCGAGTTTATTTTAGAGAATTTATTTTATAAGATTGGTACTTCCGACAAATGTCATATTTGATTATCTATTAGCTAAAAAAGGAACTTTCCGTATTATCCGTGCATCAAACTTCGACAACACGAACGATCTGTATTATCCGTGAGGTGGACTAATGCATATTTACCGAAATTTCATTTCAGAAAGAAGCAAACCTTTATATTAATATGAATCAGTAGCGGTTGGTGAATTTTCAGTGAGCCTGGAGTGGTAAGATTGGAAAATATAACATTATTGATATTGTGGCTGAAACTGTATTTTTTCAGCTACAAAAATGTTATATTTTTCAATCTAGCTCACTGAAAACTAACGGACCGCCACTGCTATGAATGTATATAAAATATTGATATATTATACTAAATTGGCAAACCATCCACAAATCTTATGCAAGGCACAAAATGTTTGCCAGGCCATACATATCTTGGGCATTCTGACAAAAATATGTGTATGCCTTGAACTTTAAAACAAATTTAATACATCAACAATATGTTTAACTGTTCTTATACAATATTACAATCTTTATTAGTCAGTTATATTATCTTACACATAAATTCGGAAAGGTCACATTGTCAGAATGCCTAAGATGTGCCGCTCTAATGGACTCTTAACCCCAAGTTAGTTTTATTAACTTACAGTTCTACAACACCCTGGATTCTTCAATACAGCCGCATCCTCCCAATGATGAACGAGTTTTGACAAGAAATCGTACTCATAAGCGGGCGAATACTCGTCGTAATCCATGGTGGCAGATGGGGGGTAAATACCAACTCCAGACATAACAATAAACGCGCATGGCTTATCAACCGCTTCATCTATAGCCTTGGCCAGAGCACAGGTTGTCTTAACTCTGGATTCATACACACTATCTTTAAATCTGAAAGCGAAGCATTCAAAAGCATTAGACATTTCATGATTTCATTTTATTTTGACCATCCCAGTGTGTAATAATTATTATTTACCTGGGATTCCATCTTTTTGTAAAATCAAGTACGTTTTCTCCAGCCAAGTTGATAACGGCAGCAGTCCTTTTAGGCAGGCCATGCCTGTCAACATACTCCCATGTGAGACCATTCTTTAGAGGTTTACGTGATACAACAGTTACCTCATAGCCGTTCCACCTCAGGAAGTGGGCAAGCTGTTTACCAATAAATCCAGTTCCTCCACCTGCAAAATTATAATAAGACTAATTTTAAAAATTCGAACAACACATTGGCTTGAATTCTGCAGATTTAGAAGAAACGCTAAGTTAGTTTGAATCATAATATTATTATTAGAACGTCAAAGATACTTATTATGTAATTATTATCAACAAGTTGAGATATAAATTATAGTATCGAAAGGAGTAAAACACTAGCCTAGCAATACACGTTGAACTATAGGCTCAGCCATTACAACGTGGTATGTTGTTTAATTTTACATAATATTATTCAAAACCGAAACCCAATTTTGAACGGGCCGGGATTAAATTCACGAAATGTCAAAATAAAATATTCGAATTCTTTTCTTTGAAAACGGTGATACCATTTCTAAATATTTAATCCAAGTGAAGTATTTACCCAAGTAAATAAACCAAACCACACACGGCACGGCTATTATTATGAAATTTTTGCTTTTATTTTGAGTTGTGCTTTATCGACTACAGAGGGGAGGATAGCCAAAAACCTACAGGAAAACAAAACACAAAATAACGTATCTACAATTTTATTGAAGGAGTTTATGAAAAATATTTCTACATCACCCAATCGTGATTTGCACGTATATTTTTAAAAGCATTTAAGTCTAAAAAATTATAAAAATTCAAAATACTTACTGCTACTCACATTTTGAATTGTGTATGTACACAATTATTTATTTATGAAAATATTATTTTGCATTCGGAAAGGTCAAATAAAAATTAAATGTGTTTTAAAAATGTGTAGCCAAAGGCACCTGCACTATTACACACTGCTCGGCTATGGTGTAGCTAAATAATTACCTACATAGATTGTGGAATTATGACATTCTAAACGAAGTAAGTGACAAGAGTGAAGGGAGTGGAAAATTGGATATTATTCCCATAAGAACACGAAAAAGCGATATTTTTTTCGTGGTAGTATATGAATTATTAAATTAAAAACGATAAATTTTTCGTAAAAAAATCAAATTAGGTATAATGAAAGCGCTGCAGGCAAAAAAATATATACGGACATATCATAACGTATCAGCTTAAGGCTAATAGAAATACTTAGTAGCATACTTAGAAACCAATGTCCAGGCGTTCAAAGTCACAATAAAACACTGAGACATTTTAATTACTATTAATTTTAAACTTTTGTAAAAAAAAACTTTCGGCATTGCGTAGGAATAATGGCAGACATGATATATATATATCGAACTACACAAAGGGTCAACCGAGATCTCGGTCTCGGCATTCTCGGCTGCAAATTCTACCGAGAACTCTATCTCGGTTCTCGGTGAAAGTTCTGGGCCATAACTGATACCGTTGTAAGTAGGTAAGGTATAGGATAATGGGATTCAAATCTACCGCGTTCGTCCATATTTATCACTTGGTGTCTGTGCGTGAGAGCTGTAGATTGTGATTGGTCGGCTGGCAACGAGGCGGGTTTGTGTAGTTTGTGTGAACAGCTCTTTAGCAGAGATCTTATACGACATGAGGCGACACTCTTTGAAGGGTGAAAACGCAAAAAATCCTTTTTATGTGCTACAACATCATGTTGTTCAAGTTTGATTATTAAAACTATTTAAAACAAATTATTATTACATTCTTAAATACTATATTATGCAAAAATAGCGCATTTTCAATTTTTCGCAATTTGTCTATTCTCAGTCTCGGCTCGCGGTCTCGGCCGAGATTTTAATTTATTCTCGGTCTCGGCCGAGAACGAAAAACCTGTCTCGGTCGACCCTTAAACTACACCAGCGCCAACGGTTGATTGTGTGTGGTTCGGTTTATTTATGGGTTGATTGGAGTATTTCAGATTCAGCCTAGCCATTCCGTATTTTTGTGGGATCGTTATTAGATAACAGACATAATCTCCTGTCAGATTTGTGTGATTTTTATGGCTGTTATTTGATTTTTCTATGTACAACGTACATTAAATGAATACATAATCATGCATTAGTGTCCGACCGAACTTTCGGTTTCGGTTTCGGTTTCGGCCTAGTTTCGGCCAAAAAACGAGTTTCGGCTTAGTTTCGGTTTCGGCCGCCAACCAGCTGAAACTACGACCGAAACCGAAACTGAATTTGGGAGGTTTTGTTCTGCGATCGGACATGTTCGGTGCACTGAACTGCGAGCCACAAAGTATGCACAAAGTGTCATTTTGCTGCGTCCGCGATCATAGATCATAGTATAGTCGTGTCAGGACTTGATTCACTTGTTTGTGTTCGCTCCGTGAACTTTGCGGTAGTTTGGTTCATTTGTTGTGAAATTAGAGTTGTTTATACCTAACATTATTTCGAAATAGGTAAGTTTTATCTCGCTATTGAAATGATTTAGTTCATGAAAGACCCTGAGGAAAATAATTTCCCTGAGGGCCTATGTCATCTTTGGGGATGCTGTGTGGAGGGTTTTTTTAGGGAAAGGAAGAAGAGGAGAGTTGTGTGAAGGAAAAGGGTTTAAGGAGTGGGTAGGAATCTGGGGTTCAGTTTGTCCTGGTCATCCACCTTCAAGACCTAGACAAACCTCATCCCATGAACCCGGGCACCCCTGCTAAATCACCAAACGTAGCGAACCACTTGGGGTGACCTATGGCAGAGGTATTGGTTATCCAATAAAGTTTCCCGGGGCGGTGGTACCCATTCCCGCCTCCCAAATTATTTTGTTCTTAAGATGAGAGAGTAATTTTTATTTAGTGTACCTAAAAAAATTAGATTTAAAAAAAGTAATTTTGTTTTCTACCTTTTATTTTATGTTATTTGAATAATGTTCAAATAGGTTATACCTACTATTTCTTTTTTTAATATTATTTACGAAGCGATTTACGATTACGATTTCAAAAAGTATAAATAATTTATTTGAAACAAGGAATGATAATTATGTTATGTTTATTTTTAGTTCAAATATCAGAGACTGAATGATTAATATATGATTTAAACATAAAGGCTGATTGATTAAGATTGACGGTAATTATCGGTTCGGACTGGCCACGCTTATTACGAATATTTTTTAGAAAAAAACTTTAGATTCACCTTAATTACTATAAAAGGAAACTTTTTGGCTTTGGGGCGGCGGAAAATAATGCATTTTAATTTTCAATTGCATAAAACCAAAATTCTCTTCGCAAACCGACACAGCGAAAATCCGCGGCCGTACCTGTCACTGTTATGTTGGTATCCTTGATAAATTAACAAGAGCTAATACGACTGCAGCCGACTTCGCCCCCAAACATGCGTCACATAGGCGAGAAGATCACCGCACGAGCGGTTCCGCCGGAATCCGTATTGACGGTTGTTAATAATTTTGTTCTTGTCGCGGTATGTGAGCAGTTTGTCGTTGATCACACGTTCGATCACCTTAGACAGAACTGATGTGGTCGCTATGGGGCGGTAGTTGGCCAGGTTGGAGCGGTCATGGATTACCACTTTTTTCCAGTCTTTTTTGAGCCAGTCTTCAGGGACATTTCACTTTTTTGAGCCAGTCTTCAGGGAAATTGGAGCTATTTCTGCAGCGCACCTCTGCAGTACCAGGGCAGGTATTCCGTCTGGCCCACTAGCCCACTAGCTTTATTAACATCAAGCCCTCGTAAAACATGGAGTACTTCCCGATGCCGGATCCTCAGCTTTTTCATACGAAAACCACAGTGAGGAACCAACGTCGGGACAGCACCTTGGTCATCGAGGGTTGAGTTATCTGCAAAAATTTTACCTAATAAGATAGCCTTTTCGGTGGCGGTGTTTGCTAGTGAGCCGTCAGGTCTGGTAAGAGGCGGCAGACTGGATTTGCAGAAATTGCGACCTATTGAGCCCGCAAGCGACCAGAATTACCTACTGCCATGCGGGCATGCAGCCAGCTTTCTGCTCATCTGCTGGTCCTGCTCAAATTTTAATCTATTTATGATTCTCTTGGTTTCCTTTGCCATTTTGTTGTTAGCGGTTCTGTCTTCGGATGTTCTAGATGTGTTGTAGGCTCGGTAAGCCGCGTTTTTTCGTCGCACTGCTTCAGCGCATTGTCGACTGAACCACGGCTTTGAGCCTACACCAGTTTCCTTAACAGTAGATTGGATGAAGCCATCCATCGCGGATGTGATGACTTCACCAATTTCCTGGGCACATCTTGAGGGATCCAAAGTCCGAAAACAGACAGCTGACCACGGGAAAGCATTAAAATGTGCCCGCAGACCGAACCAATCTGCTGACCTATAGTGCCACACTTTTCTCTTCAGCCTCTCGTTTGGTGGTCTGAAGTTTACAGGGACTGGAGTTTTCAAGATTCAACAGTCGCACACAGTTGACGTCAGCTCGACTATAGAGACAGACACCTCCTTTAGGTCTGAACTTGTCTGCGAGGGTGAAGCCCGGGCAGTCCAGATAGGAGGCATCTACAGGCTCGGCTATCTGTGTTTCAGACAGGAAAAGTAGGTTAGGGCGTTGAGAAAAAATATGGTGGTGGATAGAGTTAAAATTGGTGTGAAGGCCGCGAATGTTGGTGTAATTCACCACCAGTTTTGGCCTGCACCAGGGACGCCTACTTCTCGCCGGTGAAATGACGTTAATTATTGATGGTTGTAAATTCATGATTTTATTTGTTGGGTTTTGATATGAGAGGAAGGAAGATCTGGGAGGGAGAAGGTATAACGGTTGGGTAGGATGCTGGGGTTCAGAGTTTCCAGGAGTGACGGACGTATGTATCCAACCCACCCAGTGCGGTGCAAGGCGATGGGCAGGGAGAGTCCGGCTGGAGAGGTCGCCCAATGCTCCCCAAACGCTACTGCTGGGTCCCCTCCAGTCACGAACAGGCACAGCAGCAGCGGCGGGGTTTTTACACTCGTTGATGGGGCAGCCTACCCTCAGTCGTGAGCCTGAGGGTCGGGCCCCTGTACTACCGAGCGGCCTGGACAGCGGTAACCGGTTGTAGAGGGTCTCCCTCAACTAGCATCTCCCAATCCGGCCCGCCACGCAGAAGGTGGGCCGACGCACCCGCCATCAAGACCTGGACAAACATTACCCCAAGAACCCGGGCACCCCTGCTAAGTCATCAAACGTAGCGAACCACTTGGGGTGACCTGTGACAGAGGTGTTGGTCATCCAATAAATGGTTCCCAGGGCGGCGGTACCCATACCCGCTTACCAAATTAATAAATAAAAGTTATATAAATAAAAGAATGCTAAATAAATGAAGACAATATAAGCGAAACTCAATCGAAAATCTGGAAACAGAAAAATCAGAAAAACATATTGACACCTCTGGTTTGAGGTTTTACTCATAAAGTTAAAATAAAAAATAAAATAAAAAATAAAAAGAATGCTATTTCACAATATTTCGCATCATGCGACATCTGCGACATGTTGCCAACCTCACATTCATGGCATTGATTGGTTTATTTATGCTCACATTTATTCAAATGTCAATATAAATTTTGACAGCTTTGAAAACATTTGAAACTATTTAGATGGTCAATAACGTGAATGGACTGAATGGTTTGGTTTATTTATGACAATAACAATGGATAGCAGTGAAACGAAAACGAATACGGAGACTAAAAATAAAGCGGAAACGTGACAAAAATTAGGGTGGCATTGAAAGGGTTTGTTTTATGGATTCGTCTTGGCTGTAATGACGTTTATTTGAAATGGGCTGTTTTCTGAGTAATTCCAAAATATCCACGAGATGGCAGCACGGTGTTTACCTCCTGTCATCTAATCTGTGGACCAAATCTATGGACTGACGCACTGACGTCTTTCAATGATTGATCTGTCATTTCAATAGCTATTTGCAATTTGTTTTCCGACAAGTTTAGCCAAACAAAGTTTGCTCGATTTGTAAGTAAAATGCACAAAAAGTAAGATGCTGCTCTGAGCCACAGACCATGCTGCTCAACGGCCTCGATGCTAAGCAGGCTCTCAACGACGATGGACTCCTTATCGTAGCCGTGGTTCTGCCCTTCAAACCTCAAACCATACGTTGAATGTAAGATATGGATTTTATTATACCTCTAATACTTAAACCAGGGATTTAACCGGTCTTTTAAATGTGATTAATTTTAAATAAGTGGTACTATGGCACCCTCAATCAGGGTATGTTGTGAGGCTGAACTGAATGGGGGAGGAAAGAATATGGGAAATGTGAAGGCTGGGAAATGCCTGGCTATTCACACCTGGTCACCTAACACAACTATTGCCATTTCAAGCAGTGTATCGCTTCTAAATGGTGGTTTTTCACCGGCTGTTTAAGGAAGGGCCTTGAAAGAATGGATTTTTAATAAAGATCTTGAAAAGACCACTATAAGGGAGGAGAGGGAAATATTGCATGAGAACAAGTCGATGCTGCTGTCATCTACTGTGGATGGATTTTCTGCTCTTGTCCGGCGAATTTCTTGCTGGTGAACCGATACCAAAGGGATCTCATCAATTTATTAACATTATCTGCAACGTGTATTGCCTAGATCTGAATAACCAGACAGTTACCAATTTCCTCCAGACAAAAGCTGCTGTTTTTTTACTCTTAATTTTTCATTATTTTTGACATAGGTAAAAGCAAAGCTTAAATCTCAAAGCATAAAGCTAGAGGCAAAAATCTAATCGCTTAACACTCAAGCTTAAAGCACAATCTTTAATTTCTCCCAACTATGTCTAGGTTATTGCACTGGTCGTCTTCTCTCGGATTCTTTGTACTATTCAATTATAATTTTCAGACGAATCTGACCACATGGCGAAGGAGCGTCTGCCCATCCGAGGCCACACATTCGAGGAGCACGTGGAATCCTTCATCAGCTACTGCGCCACCACCGTCGGGCTCCAGGTCATGCAGTGGTCACGCGTGCCCTACCTCTGCGCGGGGGACTTCAACCAGTCCTACTACTGGCTGAACGACTCCATCTTCATCATCAAAAAGGACCCAAATTTCCCCGAAACCACGGCTGAATAGGTTTACTTATATTACCTCTTATCACCTTTGTATTTTGATATCCCTCATCTGTGAAATAGATTATATTTATATTTCTATTGAATGTTTTCAAATAAAATATTAGCATATGAAAAATCAATGGTTTATCAAGTAAATTATAAAAATAAATGTTAATTAATATTGTATAGTATGGGGGTTGGGAGATTTTTTCGATTAGTTACCCCAAAATAAATACGTGTCCAAATACATAGTGCGCAATGCTATTTATTACCCCTCTGAGACTTGAAATTGTGAAAAAACTGACTTATTTTTTCTACACTAGTTGCATATTTAATTTGCAAATCTTATTTTCTTTATTTTAACAGGTTGACTGTTCACAAAGTAGCTCACGCGTTGACCGATGCTACCACTACTAATATAGGATGTAAAAAAAAAAAAAAAAATGCTAAAACAATAAATAGGTAATTTATGTATAATATTAATTATTTGTTGTACTGATATGTTCTTCTATGTCTATAATGATTGTAAATATTTTACGACACATTTATATTATGTCTGTAATCTTGTTCTTTTCATATTGACCTCGAGAAATAAAAGAAAGTTTTTTTTTATTTATTTATATATTTGTTAAATTATTTTGTGTTATTTAGTACCACTAAACATCAATCTTTTTTAACCATGGCAGTACCTGTCGACACTCACTCTTTATTTTAATAAAACAAATATAATAATGATCTTTCCGTTATTTGTTTTTGGGGTGTTATGCCGTGTTGCGCTACCTCCTTTTTTAGCCAACGTTTCGGACAGCGTTGCAGTGTCCATCATCAGGGCAGATCTACCGGATCTGCCTTGATGAGGGACACTGCAACGCTGTCCGAAACGTTGGCTAAAGAAGGAGGTAGCGCAGCACGGCATAACACCCCAAAAACAAATAACGGAAATAGTTTGGCCGTGAAAATCTTAAAACGTATCATAATAATGATCGTTTATTTTAGAATGTTGTGCAATGCAATACATTCCATATTTTGAAATAGTTCAAACATTGACAAAATAACAATGCATTCATACATAGAATGGAACAGAAAATAAATGAAAAACATAGTATATAATAATAAATCCAAAAAAAAATGCAAATATCCGTTCATGGGGGATATTTGACAGGCTCCCATTTTCAGAAGGGCATCAGGGGGACTCCATCCAGGCAACCATGGCAGTGATGATGGTATTCTTCGACTGGCGTAGTCTGCGCCATAAGCTTCCCCTGCAGTGAAACAAAGGTTTATTTTAATATAAACAGTTAACTTTTCCTTTTTATTATCTGTCTGTGCGTCTTTATCTAGAGTCGGTCTATCACATGGAGTATCAGAAGGCAATATGACTTCCACTGCCACGTCTTCTAGATTCACAGGCAACGCCGCTTCATCTTGTGGTTTTGGTTTTGTAGAATTTATATATATTTTTTCACGTAGGTATCAGACGCCTTTCCTGTCTGTTTCTTAATTCTAAATTACCTACTTCTAAGGAACTACACCTTTAAAAAATAAAATTAGGCTCAAACTTCCAAACTTGCGTGATATAAAATACAAAACGGTCTACATTAAGAAATAATTATTAGATTTTTTTCCTAAAACACTTCTACTGAAAATTAAATTACAATCACGAGATATACAGACATGGGACGAGAAATGCAAAGCAAGTTAGATTTATTTATTTATTTACGGACTTACGTCCAATTTAAAACAAAGTATCACGAAGTATAGAAATGAACAATGTAAGGATTCGGATGGTACATGAAAGCAAAGACAAACAGTGAAAATAGAAGAAAAATAAGTGTCAAGTCACGTCAAGACCTTGCAAAAATTAGGGTGAATATTACATATCTTCATTTGTTTAAAGAGCGACAGAAATCATTTAAGCTAATACCAAAAAAATCAAGGTCTTGACGTGAGTTGACCAGTCTACACATTCTGGACAGTGGTGAGTTATAACCATAGTTAGTCGAGTGCTGATTGAGGAAAAGCAGGTCTTTATTTCTGAGTCTACGAGAAGGTATATTAAATGTGATGAGTTGTAGTAATGTAGGCGAGTCGATTAAACAGTTAATAATTTTGAAGAAACAAATGAGATCAGATTTTATCCGACGGTCTTCTAAAGGAGAAAGGTTTAGAGTTTGTTCAATTTCAGCATACGAGTAATTGCCTCGCTCTAATCCTAGCCTCCAAGCAATTCCCTTTAGGAACCGATGTTGAACGGATTCAATATGACGAATATGGACAGCGTAAAAAGGAGACCATATAATACAAGCATATTCAAGATGGGGGCGAACCAAGGAGCAGTAAAGAGTTCTTAGGGTATTTATGTTTTTGAAGTCAGAAGTGGTTCTAGTGATAAAACCAAGTAGTTTGAGAGATTTATTAACAATCGTATTTATATGTTCCCGGAAAGAAAGCTTGCTATCAAGAGAGACACCAAGATCTTTAATAGATTGAACAGTTGTTAGGCAATTATTATTTAATTTGTATTCGAAAACAATCGGATTTTTAGATCTGTAGAAGGACATAATTTTGCACTTATCGACATTTAGTTCCAAGCAATTAATTTTACACCAGTCATTGAAAGAGTCAATATCTGATTGGAAAAGAAGGCAGTCATGGTAGTTTTTGATTATTTTTAGGATCTTATTGTCATCAGCAAAAAGCCAAAAGCGTGTGTGAGAGAAAATACGAATAATGTCATTTATAAACAAGTTGAAGAGAAGCGGGGCTAAATGTGCTCCTTGCGGTACGCCGGATGTTACTTCAATAATAATAGACTCAATGTTATTTATTTTAACTCTTTGTTTTCTATTGCTTAAATAAGAATTAAAGAAAGATAGCAATGGGTTTCGTATACCTATAGCATATAGCTTGGCCATGAGGATAGCGTGTTTTACTTTGTCAAAAGCTTTAGAAAAGTCGGTATATAGAACATCTACTTGTGATTTATCTTCTAGGCCATTGACTACAGTGTTGGTGAAGGAGAGTAAGTTTGTAGTGGTAGATTTAGCAGATCTAAAGCCATGCTGTTCCTCAATCAGCACATTTTTGAAAATAGGTGTTATTTTTTTTGTGATTATAGATTCAAAGATTTTAGGAATATGAGATAACATCGATATAGGTCTATAGTTTTCTACGTTCGACCTATTACCCGATTTAAAAATAGGTCGTATATAGGAAACCTTCCAGGAATCCGGAAAAGTGGCAGATGATAATGATAAGTTATATAATAAACAAATTGGCTTAGATACAACAGATTTACATTCTTTCAATAATATTTCAGGTATACCATCAGGACCAGTGCTTGTTTTGCTGGGAAGATTTTTTAATACATCTACAAGTGTGATTTCGCAATTATTAAGGTCATAGCATATTTAAGTGGAGGGATGGTGCATATGTTATCAGTATAGACAGAGGAGAAATGTTCAGCAAAAAGGTTGGCAATATCGAAATCGTTGGTGGCGTGAGTATCATTAAAAAATAAACTTGAAGGGAGATCGTTATCAATACGTTTTTGTTTAATAAATTTCCAAAATTGTTTAGGGTTAAGATTTAATTTTGTCTCAGTGAGTTCAATATAAGATTTGTAACACAAGTTAGATTCAATTTTGGATAATTCTCTTAACTGAGAAAATTTTTGATAAAGCGCTAAGTTGTTCGTTAATTTGAATAACTTGTGTGTTTTCTTTTTTTCCATAATCAAATGCTTTAGTTTCATACTGAACCAAATAGGAAATTTAGGCTGGGAAAAAGTTCCCCTTGGAACGAACAAATCTATAGCATGAGTTATACATTCGTTGAATTTAAATACAGCATCGTTAATATTGTTGTTTGATAACATACCTGCCCAGTCATATTGGGCAAGGTACCTATTCATGCCAGTATAATCACCTTTGTTAAATTTGTAGTAGAATGTAACTGCTGATTTCAGAGTGTCACTTTTGAAAGGATTAGTGAAGTTAATATCGAGTGGTGGATGATATTTATCTATTGGTAAAATTGAGTCAGTAGCTTCACATACACAAACGCTAGGCATATTGGTAAATATTAGATCAAGACAGTAACCTCCACAGTTATTGATCGAGTTTAATTGGTACATATTCAGGAAGGCAAAGAAATTTACTATTATGGAAGCATGAAGGGAAACATTATTAGGAGTTTTCACACCATGACTATCATTAAGCCACACTATTTTAGGAAGATTATAATCACCACAAATAAGTAAGGAATCGGCCTTTATGGAAACACGCTCAACTGCTTCAGTATGTGACTTATAGATTTCTATTGAAGAGGAGGGGGGAATGTATACACAACCAATGACAAGTTTCTTGGAACCAAGTAGAACACAAATAAATAATTGTTCAGATACATTATTAGACGATTCAAGAATGTGGCAAGAGTATTTTTTTTTAATACATATCATTACCCCACCTCCTCTACACTTGTTAGAAGAGGAAGAGCGGTCACAGCGAAAAATAATGTAGTCATGTAGTCCAAGTTCTGTTGAAGCAATATTGTCTGATAGCCATGTTTCAGTAAAACATAAAAAATCATAAGGGCATAAATTTATGGAGCATCTAAAGGAGTTTAGCTTAGTATTGAGACCACGAATATTTTGATAATAGGTGGAAAAGTTAGTATTAATGAGGTGTCGATTCTGATTCAGCCTAAAAAATTGACTCGAGATAATTCGCGTCTTTCAGCGGCTTGGCGGGCAGGACAGTCAGGGGAGCCAGTGTTGTGTGTGGACGGTTTTCTGAAGAACTTGCAGGTAGCACATGCTGGTGGCTTTTCAGGAGTCGGGCAAGCATCTCGATTGTGTCCAGGTTTTCCACAGTGAGAACATGTAGGCATGTCTGTGTTACATTTCGACGCCGTATGGCCGTAAAGTTGACAGTGTCCACATTTTAGACTGTCGATCCAATCCCTTACGGTGTATATTTGCCAGTCCATAGCCAGTTTAGAGAAGCGAATGAGGGAGTGACGAACAGAAGGAGGAACTCTGAAGACATGAGTGCACGATCCGGTACGAGGTCCTACTTTGTGAGAGAACTGCAATTTATCTTTCAATTCATTCATTTGTAGACCGGTTTCTTCGTGTGTTTGCTGGTGGATTGCCAAGATGATATTCTCGAGGGGCACAACTTGAGGTAGACCATGGATAGCAATCCGAGGAAGTTTATGTGAAGAAACTGCTGCTTTCAGACCAGCATCGGATAGGGTCGGTGCATTGGCAAGTTTTATGGCCTCCGCATCGGTACTTGGATGCACGACTACACCTCCGTTCCTTATTTCTCGTACCCCCGTGATTGTAATTCCCAAAGATGATGGGTTAGTTGAGGTTTTGAGAGTTTCAAGAGTACTGCTGGAAGGAAGTGACTTGTCATCTTTGGGGAAGATAAGTACGGCTGGTCTCGCAGGAAGTATAGGGGCATTGTTTCTTGTGTTCGGTGGATATTTCGGGAGGACTTGGTTGGACGTAATCGAACTATACGTTCTGTTTCCATTTTCGGGTGTTTGATTAGAATATTTAGAAGACATATACATATATTTGTAGATTGCTAACAATGAAGAATCAGCTGCCCAGAAATCTCATGCCAGACAGTTTGATAACTGTGTAATAAAATGATTGCAATAATTGAAAATGTTTAATTTAAAAAATGGAAATAAGATATTATGTCTACCATAATTATTAATGTTAGTTGTGATTGACTATACTTAAATTTAAAGGTACGTTTGTCAAATAATGTCAACTGCGAAAGAAGGCAAAACATTGTGTACCTATAAAATTTTGTGCATTTTATGTCAAATGTTTCTTTACGTGTTCATTATACTATACAAGTACTCTTTATATTATATTGGGGATTCAATTATAGTCAGATATTAATTGAATAGGTCATGTACTTACTGTTATGGTTAATATTATTGAATACATAATCTGTGTCCCTGAAATGAGCTTGACAGACTACATAATCAGGAGTCGGTGCCCATTTGGAACGCCGATTGAATGAATCCATTTCGCTTTCAAGTCTTTCAATCTTTGGGAAACTCGTGCCCACCCCTATTTCTACACATTGGAACACTACAACAGGTTGACGGCATTATTATAATATTTAAAAACAGTAAATTGCGCCAAACGGCCTAAAAAATTTGTAAGATCTGACAGTTAAATAAAATAATTATTATTTTTAATTTATAAACTAACGTTTAGACAAGATTTTTATGCATAGCACAAAGGGTAACAATTATTATAAGCAATAATTATCAGCCTGAAACACTCATCAACATTGAAAAATCTTCCGAGAAAAGATACTTGCCGCCAACGGGTGTTGAACCCGTGTCCTTCTGATTGCCGGTCAGCTGCTCTTGACCACTGAGCTATGGGGGCTTATCAAATACCCGCCAAATAATGTATACTAGTGTTTCATTCAACAATTACTGCTTATTATATTTTTTCCACCTGAAAACAACCAACTTTATTTTTGCGAGAGAGACATTGTAAGTGTTAAATCCCTCGCTAGGTGGCGTCGAGACAAATTATGACTACATTTATTGGGGAAATACTTAAACTTGTCAAATATTAATTATTATTTTTAATTTATAAACTAACGTTTAGACAAGATTTTTATGCATAGCACAAAGGGTAACAATTATTATAAGCAATAATTATCAGCCTGAAACACTCATCAACATTGAAAAATCTTCCGAGAAAAGATACTTGCCGCCAACGGGACTTGAACCCGTGTCCTTCTGATTGCCGGTCAGCTGCTATTGACCACTGAGCTATGGGGGCTTATCAAATACCCGCCAAATAATTCAATATATACTAGTGTTTCATTCAACAATTACTGCTTATTATATTTTTTCCACCTGAAAACAACCAACTTTATTTTTGATAAAAAATATAGAATCACCGTTTCAGTAATAGGCTCGCACGCAAAAAGCACCGTGCGTCCCCTGGTACGACCTCATTGCTACTTAATCTCCACTAAGTAGTGCTCGACGCTGTCAATACCCGCATCCGTTCACTTTTCCTTTATGACGTCACAAAAAAAATAAAACACCTCTACTGTTCTTGGACACCCTGTATAACATATAGAGGCGTGGCATTACTATTCACAACCGCCAGTTACAATAATTAACATATTATCTTATCTGGAGAGATTCACAAAGTATTATATATTGTATTTTTGAATGTAGCTATTACTTTGTGGTTATCCATTATAATAAAATGAAACAATGCAACTTTGTGTAAACCACTTATAAAATGTGCAAATCCGACCGGTTTCGGAACAAACGTTCCTTCGTCAGGGAAAGCTTATACTAATTTGACAGTTTAGAACAATGTTTTATTAGGGTAGGGGTGGAGCCGTTGTTAGTTAATAATGTAGATTGGGTGGGTAGGTATTAGTGTAGAGTGGGTGGGTAGGGGAACAAATCCATGATTGGGCTATATGACAATATTTTTTGTTTGTTGATAATAGATTCATTATTTTTAAGGGATTTTTTAATTTCCAAAGCTTCTAAGTTATCTAAACGTTTTCCTTTATGATTAATATGAAGAATATAAAAGTAAATAAAGGGATAAATATTCTTCATATTAATCATAAAGGTAAATAAAGGGATAAATATTCTTCATATTAATCATAAAGGAAAACGTTTAGATAACTTAGAAGCTTTGGAAATTAAAAAATCCCTTAAAAATAATGAATCTATTATCAACAAACAAAAAATATTGTCATATAGCCCAATCATGGATTTGTTCCCCTACCCACCCACTCTACACTAATACCTACCCACCCAATCTACATTATTAACTAACAACGGCTCCACCCCTACCCTAATAAAACATTGTTCTAAACTGTCAAATTAGTATAAGCTTTCCCTGACGAAGGAACGTTTGTTCCGAAACCGGTCGGATTTGCACATTTTATAAGTGGTTTATACAAAGTTGCATTGTTTCATTTTATTATATATTGGTTTTTGGCAAGTTACAGGGAGAAATTAACCCCTTTGTCTTGCAAACTGTAGTAATGTCACCTGATAGATTTTTTTTTTTACCCGATATTCGGGCTACCTTGGGCAAGATGAAGGGCATTAATAATTTTTTTGATGGTTTTTTAATCTGTGAGTGGTATACATTTTGTATCGATATACACACACATACAGACATTTTTGCATATACCCATGCATGTATGTATTCCTATTATATATTGGTTTTTGGCAAGTTACAGGGAGAAATTAGCCCCTTTGTCTTACAAACTGTAGTAATGTCACCTGATGGATTTTTTTTTGCCCGATGTTCAGGTTACCTTGGGCAAGATGAAGGAAGTTAATATATTTTTTTTTTATGGTTTGTTTATCTGTAAGTGGTATACATTTTGTATAGATAAACACACACATACAGACATTTTTTCATACATCCGTGCATGTATGTATTCATATACAACAATTATGTATACCATAGTAAATATATATAAATATTTATTTATTTTTTATAGAAGAGAACAAAGGTAAGTTTTATTATAGCCCGCGCATCAAGGTGGATGAAGGATGGATATGGGCAGGCGGTGAAGGAGATTTTCATCGGGACTTGATTGCCCGAGACATGAGATGCTTGGATTTGAATTTGAAGCAAGTTTGGAGAAAAATGTTTTGGCTAGATCTATTATGTGTTTTTTAAGTGGAGGGATTTTCGTGCCTGAATTAATAATGCTATTTCGGACGAACCAAGGGCTTTTGGTGAATCTTTGGTGAATCTAAGCAAGACATTTTGGAAGGTTTCTAGACTCTTAGTATTACTTGTGGCCCAAATTGGGGCGGCGTAAGTCATGATGGGTCGCAATTTTGATTTGTAAATATGAATTTTGTTCTGTAGTGACGTTTGACTATTATAATGTAAAAGCGGATAAAGGGCTGCGGCAGCGTTTTTGGTCTTTTTAATTGTATGTTTGATGTGTGTGTGCCATGTGAGTTTTTTGTCGAGTGTGACTCCAAGGTATTTAACGTTGTTTTGCCAGGGTATTGCTTGGCCGTACATGGAAACGTGGCCTTTAGGAGTGGTATGTATTCCTTGCAAATCGAATAATACTTATGCCTGCCAGGGGGTGCTCCTCATGCCATCTGTTAACGTAAGTGGCGCCATCTTTTGACATTGCTTTAATTCGGTTCAATTACAAAAGTAGATTGTGTGCAAACTCCAAGTACGAAAGAAGTTTTGCTTATGGTGCAGCATCAGAGTTGCATTCTTAGCCCGATTCTTAAATTTCAACCATACAGATGTAAGTCTATTAATAATGTCCTATATTGTGCTTTATTCTTACACACAATATGTGTTTGTGTCAGCAGGTACATTGTATTGACTAATGTTCACGCAATTGTATACATCTACTTTCCACCATCCATCCTATTTTATATTCCTATCCCCTATCCTATCTGACATTACGTGCCAATATTACCTATTTGAAACAATAACTCAGAGGAATCATCTCCTTATTGATCTCTCAGTTCTTTGATAGTGACTAATCTAGTGATCTCTCAGTGTGTTTGATTGGTGTCTATTGAAGTAACTAGTGCAATGATCATCTCCTTATTGATCTCTCAGTTGGTGTTTACTGAAGTAACCCATGCAATTATCATCTCCTATAGTATCTCGATTTTAACATCGATTCTTGTGTAGTACTCGCCCCCGTGATGCCTCTGTGCCGCAATGTTGAACCTCACACTAACATGCTGTGTGAAATTAAGGTAAGTCAGATTCCTTCCTAGAGTCACCAAGCCATTCCCATAGTTGTGTCATTTTGAAAACCCATAATGTTTTGATTACAGTCCATTGAGTTTCGAAGTCAACGTATCTGCGACTACACTGTATTTTATCAAATGGTTTGATATAATTATGGCAAATTAAAAGTTATAGATTCACATTTACGACTGAAAACAGAACAAGCATGAGGATACAATCATATTTTTTATTACAGCGACTTTATAAAATATTATACATACAAAATATAACAAAATATATTGGTGGAATTAAGTATAGATACCGCATTTCTTGGTCCTCCGCACTAGGGGATCCTGTGCCGAGGCGGAATAGTTATTAATCAGAGTTTTTTTGTCTTCTACATCGTTATCAGTGTCTTTTTTAGGGTTTTTTTATTGACTTCTTTCAGTCAGATTTTTATTGTTAATTTCTACTCAATAATTTTTTTTATTAATTTCATGTCTTGGGGAGTTTTGTTGCAAAGTATGTGTAGTTTCTTTGTCCAAATGCGGTTTTATAACTCATGCCATTTTTATTCAATCTAGTGTGATGATGGTCTAGTAGAGGATTTAGTATTTTTGAATAGTTTCAATAACATTTTTTTGGCACATATTCGTTGTATGTATATGGTACTTCAAAGTTATTGAAAACTTCAATGGAAGGCGTTATAAAGGGTACTTTCAGTATGATCATTATGATACCTTTTTGAATTGTATTCAGGTTGTGTATGTACTTATGTGAAGCAGATCCCCACCTTACAATTCCACATTCAATTCAAGAATGAGATAATGCATAGTAGACTTTTTCATATCCTTTTTATTTATTACATTTCTTAGATTTCTTAAGAAATGTATAAGGCTTTTGAGTTTTTCCATAAGGGAACATACCCATACTACGTGACCAACTATTTGCAATTTTTAACCCCCCCCCCCCCGGTGACAAAAAACCTAAGCCCGCCGCCGCTCATTTGTACCAAGCGTGACATTTTAAAGACCCCCCCCCCCCTAAAGGTGTCACGTAGTATGGGTACGTTCCCTAATACCTTCGACGTAGGTCCTATCTAAGATTTTCATCAATTACTAATTACTCCGAGATATTTTATGGTTTGTTTTTTTTCTAAAACTGGACAGTTACATTGAACACTATTTCTATGGAATTTATGTACTTTTAGTTCAAGTGATTTTATTGGTTTGCTCCTTGAGTTAATTGAAAAATTTATGTAAGTACATATTTAGTTTTGCTTATTTTAAGTGTAAGCGAGTTGCTTTTAAGCTAATTTTGTTCAGCTACATAAAATGTTTCCGTCTGGTTTTCTTCTTGAAATAATTTTACAGTATCATCAGCAAAACTGATTATGTTTCCAAATTGGGGGTACGCAATAACGTGGCATGCATGTAGAATCACAGGTTAAAATGCCTGAAGTCGTGTTACACTCTGTATAAAATTGCATTTGTGTGACTTGATTGCTAAATTCGTTTAATAATGAGAGTATTAAAAATTACATATGAAAAACGTCTTTCATTACACATGTAAAAAGGATAGATAGAGAGTACGGGGAAGAACAAATTTGTAGTAAGAGACAAGGGGTACACTGGCTCAAAAAGGTTGAAGAGCACTGATATACATACATAGATAATAAATAGAATAGGTCCCAGTACACTTCCTTGGGGAAAGCCATAGTTTAGTGGTAATAGTTTAATCTTTCGTTTGCCAATCTGTACTTGTTGTTCACGCCCTGTTATGTATGTCTTCATTAGATTCATTGTCGTTTCGAACATTTCTATTTTTTTTTAGCTTTGATACTTATATTTTATGATCTATTTTGTCAAAAACTTTCTGGAGATCTATGAATAAAGCCAAACATTTTTTCCCATCATCCATGTTTTTATGGCCATGCTTATTAGATTTTCTATGGCGTCATTGGTACTTAGATTTTCCCTAAAGCCCATTTTGGGATGGTGATAATATTTTGCTTTGATCTAAAATTTTAACAATTTGCTTCTTCATGACAGTTTCCAAGATTAGTTCATTTGTAATTATTTTATTTGAGATTATATCATTTCCCTTTAGCATTTAAAAATTAAAAAATTAAATCAATTTAAAAAAAAAGTAATTGTCAAAAGAACCCGTTGACAAACTGATACCAATCAGTTTAACGGGACTTAATTTAAAAATGTAAAAAACTGTAAATAAATAATAAAGGAATTTTATTAATAAAAAAAAATAAAAAAATTCAGGGTTGCTTTTCTGATTTCAGTACTGGTGATTTCAGATAACTTTAGTTTATTTATATGGTTCATATTGAAGTGAAAACTTCTTTGGCACCGTTGTGATTTGAAACTCGGTGAAATGAAAAATAGGGACACTGAAAAGAGATAAACACATACATCTATAGGATTTAGCCTGCTAGAGAATGAGATAGTAAAATCGGTTTCCTATTTGTGCGGTGCTTCGTAGCCTCCCGACTCTTGTCTACTTTAGTTTTCTGAAGGTTTTTACTTCTATCGCGTGTGAATTGCACACTCTGATTTTTTTAATTGTTTTAAAATGTTGAAAATGAGTTTTTGTCGATTCGTCGCCGAAGGGCTATCATTAAGTTATTCTTCGAAGAAAAATGTGACCACAGTGAGTACAAAATAAATAAAAAGATCAGTAAATATTCCACCAACCGTTGCACTTTTATTAGCCACAGATTTTCGGATGATGACATTCCGTTTCAACTTAATTATTACAAAAATCTTAATTATGTTTTGAAAGATGGTAAAAGATGCATTAAAATTCCATTTTTATTCAAAGTTCAAAATTTCCCGTATGAAACGATTCCTTTGCCACCATTTTTTGTTTTGTACGGATTGACATTCACGTGAGTTTAATTTCAATCTGAAAATGCCTGAATTACTCAATTTACCCAAACTAAGAACCTACTAAGTAAGTCTAAAGTCATGGTGTTTGAAAGAGAGAGTACGAAAACAGTATGCAACATAGTTGTGAATGATGAATACTTGGAGCAGGTGGATGAGTTTGTGTATCTGGGTAGTATGTTTACGAGAGATGGGAAGGCTGAAAGAGATATTGAAAGAAGGGTGAATGCCGGTAACTCCATTAATGGTGGACTGAATGCCGTTGGCGCTAATAAAAAACTGTCAAAAAAAGCAAAGCTAGCAGTCCACAATGGAGTCCTGGTACCTACCCTGATGTATGGCAGTGAGGCATGGAACTGGCAGAGGAAGGATGAAAGTAAACTGAATGCTGTTGAAATGAGATCCCTGAGACGTATGTGTGGAAAAACAATGTATGATTGTGTGAGAAATGTGGATATCCGCAAAGAATGTAAGAGTAAGATTAAGAAAGGGACCCTCAGATGGTTTGGGCATGTAGAGCGAATGAACGAAGGAAGTAGTGTAAGAAGAATATACGACGCGAATGTGAATGGTAGAAGAAGTCGGGGACGCCCGAGGAAGACATGGCACGATCAAGTTAATCAGATACTTGAGTCGGGTCATGTCAAAAGTCAGAATAATAGAAGAGAATGTATGAGATGATGTATGAATGTGAGTGAGGCAAAGAGTGTGTGCCAAGACCGAGTTGTTTGGCGGTCCGTCCTCTCTGCCTACCCCTGCGGGGAAACGGCGTGATGGTTAGTTAGTTAGTTAAGAACCTAATAATCTCTTTTGTACATGTAAATAGTTGTTTCTTATACTTAGTAATTATTGAAACAAAGTGTAATTTCCGTAAGCTGTGCCTAAAAATGCGGCGGTTAGGGGAATAATTACCTAGATTCATTTTAGAATGTATATATATTTTTACGTTAGCTCCACACAGTAGCTCCACACACACTCTGAGGAAAATCTTTCCCCTCGGGGCCTATGTCATATTTGGGGATGTTGTGTGGAGGGTCTTTTTAAGAAAGGAAGGAGAGGAAGTTCTGGGAAGGAAAAGGGTATAAGGGATGTGTAGGAATCTGGTGGCAGCGTGTCGAGGAGTGACGAATGTATGAATCCATCCCTTCAACTGGGGTGCAAGGCGATGTTCCGAGAGTGTACGACTGGAGAAGTCAAAGGGACTCCCTCAACCATTCTCTCGGGCCATGAACCCGGGCACCCCTGCTAAGTCACCAAATGTAGCGAAACACTTGGGGTGACCTATGGCATAGGTGTTGGTTATTCAATAAATGGTTCCCGGGGCGGCGGTACCCCTACCAGCCTCCTAAATGGTTGAAATAATACAAATATAATAATAGTAAAGAATGAAAAAAATGTATGTCTTACGACGAAATCTCTCTGTTGTCTGTCAGATAACAAGGTAAAGGTAGCATAATATTTATTTTAATCTACACATTCACAATTCTACAAGCACAATTTATTTTCTGTCAGGTAGTGGTCATGGCTTTGACAGCCGGCGTCGTCTAGGGGTAAGGCTCTTGACTCGCAATCCGAAAGTCTCGGGATCGAATCCCGGCGATGGCAAATAAATTTTAATTGTATTTTTGAATGTAGCTATCACTTGGTTATCCATTATAGAAAAATGAAACAATACAACTTTGTTTAAACCACTTATATAATGCGTAAATCCTACCGGCTTCGGAACAAACGTTCCTTCTTCAGGGAAAGTTTATACTAATTTGACAGTTTCGAACAATGTTTTATTATGGTAGGGGTGGAGCCGTTGCTAGTTTGTAGATTGGGTGAGTAGGTATTAATGTAGAGTGGGTGGGTAGGGGAACAAATCCATGATTGTTGGGCTATAAGATAATATTTTTTGTTTATTGATAATAGATTCATTATTTTTAAGGGATTTTTTTAATTTCTAAGGCTTCTAATTCAATTTTATTTGAATAATTTGTGTTATTTCAAAATTAATTAATTAAAAAATAATGTATAGTATATTTGCGGCACGTTCCAGAGTGGAAGATACTCTCAGTATCGCCCTGGTGTGAGACCACCATTCGGAATTGAAACGTTGCTTGAAATGGCGTTAGCCATGATTGGTGACCAGATCTGAATAACCAGGTACTTCCTCTTCAACATCTCCCACCCCTCCCCACTACCTTCAGCCTCACAACCACAACATACCCCAATTGGGGATGTCATAATCTCACTGGCTCCAGACGGGAGCAGCTGGGACTCTTGTGGGGTATTCATATAAAAAATATATGGCTAAAAGGCGTATTGGCCTCAATTCAAAAAAATCCTCCCAAGAGGGCAAGCTGCCGCTAAAAAAGGAAGCTGAAAAACAAAAAAGTTCTCGGAAAATTATATTCGATGACTATGATAAAACAGAAGATACTTCAGGCACCTTCAATGGATCAGAAGAGTTGATGAATTAGTTATTCAGTTGAACTTCCGTGGAATCTTCTGCAAAGCCAGTCATACGATCATACAATGATATATGTATAATCCAAGCTTGCAGTATCTTGCAAATGCAGATGAGTAAATCACTGATGTCAAAATAATTTTCAACATTCTGCTGTTCAAGGTAACATTACGTTAGAACAAATGCAATAATATGAATGTGATGAGGATGACGATGGTGAACGAGGCCCGAGGAAGACACCGAAGATTTTCCAGAAGATATAATTTGATACTGAACCACCAACTTCAAAGCGGCCAAGATTAAAGGGGTATTCTGGTCTAGAATTTTTTTTTCATATTTCGATAGTTTAGATATTTAATAATAAGTATCTTCTTAAGGATTTTTCGAAATTCGAATTATTTTACAGGTTGTAGCCATTTTAGTGTCGTGGCAATTCGATGGCTTTATATGGAATCTAACTAGAATCTAAACAGAACAAAACTTTAATTTCGAAACGTTTGTTACAAAATCTCAAGTTCTAATTGACAGATTTTCTTGAAATTTGGCATGAATTTTCTTTACATATCCCTTCTATGGTAGAAAATACAATTTCTTTATTTATTTTTTATTTTTAATATTTTAAAAAAATTGGAAAACTCAAAAAATATTGAAAAACATTAATATTTTTTTTGAGTAGCCGCCATTTTGTGAGTATTTTTTTTCTTATTTTTTTTTGGTTCCTACCATAATGACATTGGTACTGATAAAGAAGCTACCATTTTTTATTTTTCAGATGACCAGAAGGGTGGAAATTGTGACAAGATGGGCACCCTCTTTTTTCCCCTTTTACTTCAACAGTGTTTTTTTATCGTCCGTCAAAAAACGCCCGAAATTCGGGCTTCTAGACTAGAGAAATTGATTGATGTTTATAGTAGAAAGAGAAAACACAACGCTTTATATTAAAATATAAAAAATAACCACAAAATAACTAAAATGTACACCTCTACGAACCCAAAGATTCGGATCGCAACTTGAAAAAAAAAAATGAAAATTTGGGTGAGATTTTTTTATGAATTATTTTTTACATGGAATGACAAAAAAGTGAGGATACAATAACGTTTATAATACATTTTTTGACTACTAAAACATTAATTTGTTTTTATTTATTTTTTAATTATCAGTAATTTAGTTAAAAATACGTAAGGTGAGCCATTTTAAAATCTTTTTATTTTCATTATTTTCCCTTAATTATTATCGTTTTTTTTAAATATTAGCGCGCTCCCTCTAACATACATATGCCCCTTTAAAACCACCTTCTTCTTCCTTTTAAATGCTTAATGCGGAGCCAGGCACTTTTTCCAGGTATTTTAACTAATTTTGTGCGAGTATTGCCCTTATAATCGTTTCTCAAGCTATTCAAGATAAACATTACAATGAGAAAAATTGATCTGAATATAAATAAAAACCAAAAAGCATGTTTTAATTGCTTTATTATTATATATGTTTTTAAAAATAATGAAGATCAATAATAATTATTGTTAGCATTGTATTTATTATGCATTAAAACAGTAGAATTAAATAAGTTACGTTATAATGCTAAGCAAATACGAGTTTTACTTAGTTTCTATTTCGAATTTTTACTTTCAACCCACTGTGAATTTTCAAAATCATATTGTTTCAAGTTTCAACAGCGTTGCAATATAAAGAAATTTGAAAGATTGCAACGCCCTTTAGTTTAGATTCAATGTTACAAAAATTACATAATATGTAAATTGTATAGAAGGTACTTCAAAATATTAGGAACTTGCATTCAGCTTCTCCATTGTTGAGTAGGTACCAACATCACGTGTCACGTCATCCAATTTACGTCGCGAATTTCCCTATCCCGTCCCGTTCCCACTTACTTACATAGAATCCTCCAAAATCTCGAGCCAAATCAAGTGCCTTCGGCTTAACAAGGGTGACGTGACTAGAGGACTTAGAATGCAGAATGCAGTGAGCAAGTGTATCGTACAGTATGTGCAATGTGCAGTATGCTAAGCAGTGGCGGAATTAGCCAAACCCCAAACCGTATGCATAATTTGGTATACGTAGCTTAATGGCTGCTGAGGCGAAGCTATGAATTTTGCTAGGTATTAATGGTTTCGTGGCTTCAGTAGTGAAGCTATGATTCCTGCAAGGTGTTCAAAGTTTCATGGCTTCAGCAGTGTAGCTATGATTCCTGCAAGGTGTTCATAGTGTCATGCTATAAACCAAGAATCCAGCTAAAAGCGCTTATTCTTGATTATGTGGATGAAATCTTAATGGTTTCTTGGCTTCATTCGTGAAACCGTGAAGCTACGAATATACTACGCTAAGAATTCAAACATTCGTGACTTAAAAGTGGAGCTGTAGAACTTTTTTGGTGCCTATTCATGGTTTCCTGGCCTCATTCGTAAAGCTATAAAAACTTCTAAGAAATCGTAGTTTTATCGCATCTACGTGGAGCTAACTGAAACCTGGAACCTGAAACCTAGGTACCTATTCACGGTATTCGGGCGTCGTTCGTGAAGCTATGAATCTTGCTAGGTATTCATGGTTTTGTTACTCAAACGTGGAACTAATTCATGGTTTCATGGGCCCAGCAGCGATGTTGAGAATTCTGCATCCTGCAAGGTATTTTGTGGCCTTAAGCGTGTCTTAAGAACGTCTTACTCCTCGACTATTTTTCGAGAATAGGTATTACGAAAGTGATTATGTGTAGATGACTTAGTCTACTTATTGTAAATTGTGATATCAATTACTGAATAATGTGGGAACGGCCCCAACGAATAAATTGTAGTTGAAATAAGTAAGTGGTTTTTGAGTGGTTTCAACAATTGGTTTCTATCACAAAATCTGACGTATACATATATGACATAAATATATTAATTATAAATATATTTATATACTTGGCAGATTTTTTTATTAAAAAGTGAGAAAAACCTACGTTTTATTAAATAAAATTAAAAATGCTAAAAAATTTTAAAGATATTTTAACCAATGAAAAAACCATTAAAAGGAAATTCCTCCAGGATGGAAAATTTGAAATAATGAAAATGAATAAAATCCCTTCAATCCAAGGTAGCCTGGTAAGCCTCAGTACAAAGGACTATCCCATCAAAACCGTGGTTTCAAAAATTCCCCAATTTTTCCAAAAAATAAATTTCCTCACTTATTCGAATGAGAATCGGACATTGTTAAAACTCACGTCCTTGAATCTTCAGACTGTACATTCTATTCTAGATGTGGGAACTTTAGATCACACATTTTTTGGTTGTCCCTCTCTAAATGTCCCTCTCTATCGAGCATCATCCAAAATTGCATCACCTCCATTCAACATCTCATCTCTTCTAAGTCTGAACTCGACTCAAATCTTCCTTATAATTCAAAAACTTGCACAATTAAATAAAATTAATAAATAAATTCGCCATTATTTCTCTGTAATTTTAAATGATGGCCTAGAACACCCTTGAAGTGTGAAAGCCAGAAATAATTGACAAAAAAACCTTTCTCAATAATATTCCAGTAGCAATAATGAACGAAGACAATTTATAAACCGGTTTCCGGGAATTTTTATAAAGAGCTTTCCAGAAATCAAAGTATGTAGGCAGCACTACGCCTAAAACTCAGGCCCTCGTGCCGATACAGCCCTGGTGACTTGTACTCAGCACCAGCACGTAGGTAGGCATTCCGCACGTGTGTGTGCACCAGGAAACGTGTTCATCTTCCAAAGATTATTCAGGTTAAGTGACATCTTCGGATGCATGCCCGGATATTTGGAACGACTTAAGTGATATGTCACTCTTGTCGTGTGCAGCCTGCGCTCTGTGCTCTCATCTCTATGAAGTTTCACATCCCTATTTTGGTACCTACCACCTTTCAATTCGAACAATTTATTTGAATCACACAGTCACATATTTCCCTAGATATTCTGTTGTACATTAAACTTACAGCAGACATCGATCGATTTTATTATTACCGTGACGATCCACGCTTACGATAATGGCATAAACATAAGTTTTTTGTAATGGCGGTGTCACACACAGCAATAAAAGATGTGGCTTGGTTTATTTCAGCATGTCGCTTTCCGTATATTCCTATTGGGAATGTACGGCGAGCGATATACGCCAAGCAACATCTTTTATAGCTGCGTGTGGCACAAGTCTAAAAGATTTCAAAAGATTTCCTTTCAAAAGATGAGATACACAATTAACTTAAGTCTGTTTCCTCCAAAGGAAAAAAAGTTTTTTTTTCTTACATCTCTCTCACACACCGCACCGTGGTGTCGTCTCCGTAGACTCCTACGATACTACTAGCCGTGACGATAATTTTGAAAGTATAGAATAAATAAGGATAATATTGAAGTGTGAGTGAATTCCAAAAATTCAAAAAGTCAAACGTCAATGCGCTTTTCAATTACTTTTGTTCTTAAACATATAATGCTGCAGCTCTTTCTTACGTACTAAATAACAACAGTCGAAAATGAGACAAACGGTTAAAGTATGACTGCCCCCTCCCAAAGGAAACATACAATCATTTTCATACATCTCCCTCACACGAATAAAGAAAATGAAACGCAATTCCCGTCGCCGTAGCTGAACCGTAATAAGTTTCCTCCAAAGGAAAAAAGTGGTAAGTACGTTGGAGGAAACAATCATACCTATTTTGTGCGTCTCATCTTTTGTCTCACCATTATTTAATATGTAAGAAAGAGCTGCAGCATTATAGCGATAAGGAAAGTATGTTTATTGCCCTTTTTTTCCGTCACGGCAATAATAAAAGCGCCCATCCTTTTCACCCTTCGATAGACACCTACTTTGCAAACAAAAAGGGTTAAGAAATTAACCATTCCAAAGTGGCGTACGCTGCAAAAGGCGCTCCGAGATGGGATCTGTACCTATCTGCATCTAACCAGTCTGAGAACAGTTGTAACTAAATATTATTTGCATCTCAAATGAGTCGCATTTTCCCCATGCAAATGATGCCAAGCCGAGGGCCGCGGCCAGGACGGGGACCGGCGCCAAGCAACTTAATATTCATGTTATTCCACGGCTGATAATTTGATTTTGCGAAGAAGGGTTACGATTACTTCTACATAAGATGTATTTTAAGGATAATATAGATTTATTTTCTAGATGCCTTTGTCTTGAAAATTTTGAACAAGATTAGCAGGGTGGTTTAATTGTGGGGAAATATCAATGAGATATTACAGAGGAATAATAAAATAAGTTATGATCGCCTTTTATTATTTTGCTATCTCAAAAGTGAAAAATCACACAAGGTTAAACGTAACATACATTCACAGATGGCGCCGATTAAATTATTTTATGTTTATAATACTTTTTGCACGTTACGCTTTAAAATATTAAGGTAAATTAATTGTTTGCGCCCGTACATCCTACTAATATTATAAAGGCGAAAGTTTGTATGGATATGTATGGATGTATGTGTGTTTGTTACTCTTTCACGCAAAAACTGCTGAAAGGATTTTAATGAAACTTTACAATAATATAACTAATACATCAGAATAACATATAGCTCAGAGCTTAAGCATTATTAAATTTGTATAAAAAAATTGCAATAGGTGGCACGATTAGTAAGATATCTATAATTCTTTATTCGATTCAAATTATTAAGGAAGTACTTCAAATAAATGCGGGAGGGGGGTGGGGCAGGGTGGAGGGGGGAGAGGTTAGAGGGGTGAGGGAGGGGTTAGGGGGCTGAGGGGTGGTGATGGTGGGCGGGTGAGTGGGAGGGGGGGGGGGGGGGGTGGAGGAGGCGGAGTGGGAACCCCCCTAATACCATGCGAAAAAAAAAAAAAGCTAGTATTTAATATGAATATAAATACATAGTTTAAGCCATAAAAAAATCCAAATCTTTCAAGGAAAATTGAAAAATTCATTTTTTCGTATCGGTGACTCAATCCAATATTGTATTTTCAGCCTTTCTTGAAAGATTTGGGTTTGTTTATGGACAAAACTATTTATTTATATTCATATTAAATATGAACGGGTGCAAAAAAATAATTTATCTTAATATTTTAAAGCGTAACGTGCAAAAAGTATTAAAAACCTATAATAATTTAATTGGCGCCATCTGTGAATGCGTAGATTATAACGTACGTGACGTTTAACCAAAAAAAAAACTTAAAAAAATTGCCACGGCTAAAAATCGAAGACGATCATATTTTTTTTACAATAGCTCCACACGGGAGGCCCTGAGGAAAACAATTTTCCTCGGGCCTACATCTGGGGATTCTGTGTGGACGGTCTTTTTAGAGAAAGGAAGGAGAGGAAGTTTTGGGAAGGAAAAAGGTATGAGGGGTGGGCTACGGTTGAGTGACGGACATATGAATCCATTGTTCCCACTGCAGTGCAAGGCGATGGGTCGAGAGAGTCTGGTTGGAGAAATCAACAGGTCTCCCTCAACCAGTATCCGATCCGGCCTGCCACGCAGTAGGTGGGCAAACGCATCCGCCGCCAAACCTAGACAAACCTCACCCCATGAACCCGGGCACCCCTGCTAAGTCACCGAACGTAACGAACTTCTTGGGATGACTTGGTTATCCGTTAAATGGTTCTCGGGGCGACGGTACCCATTCTGCCCAAAATGTAAAATTACCTACTCACAAAATGTGTGCAAAAGTAGACAACATCGCTGTGTGAAATAATAATTATTTGAATCTTACCTAAACAAACAAATAAATGTTAAAAAAAAAAAAAACATTTTTTTTATTTGGAAAAAGTTGATCTGGCAACCCTAATTTGAACTACCTCCAACGTCCGGGGACTAAACTCCAATCCCGCGAGACTAGGACAATGGACACACGGGGATACAAATTCCCTCTTCATTGGGTTTCATAATGAGCTTGTCGTTCCTGCGGTAATAGGAACGCTGAGCGAGCATTCGTGCAGGCCGAGTTTTCTCCCAGGAACGGGATAAAACATTGTGAGGGAGAGAGAGAACCTGATTTTCCATGTTTATTTTATTTTAACGACGTGTATTTTTGAGATGTAATTTAATCAATATATGCTGTTTCAAATTTATTTAATACAAATAATATACAAGGTAAATCAGCAAGTACCCGTAAGGTTTTAACCAACCAATGGTTGAGGGAGATCATCTAGCCTCTCCAGCAGGACTCTCTCGACCCATTGCCTTGCACCTTGGGAAGTATGGATTCACATGTCTGTCACTCTTGGACTTACTGACCCCCAGATTCCTACCCTCCTCCCATACCTTTTATTTCCCAGAACTTTCTCTCCTCCCCTTAATTTTAAAGACCCTACTTACAGCATCCCCAAAGATGAAATAGGTCCTGAGGGAAACCATTTTCTACTGGGTCTCCTGTGGGAAGCTATTGTAAAAAAACTATTAATACTTAACAATCCTAACACGTATTCTTTAGTTATAAAAGTAATTTTCTTTCAATAAATATATTATCATTATTACATAGATCTGAAAAGCCAGAACTTACCCACTCCTCCCATTCCCCGTCTCCAGTCTCCATACCGTGGTGAGTTACTCCCTTTAGCCTCACAACCTAACTAACTAACTAGCCGCAGGGGTAGCAGAGAGGACGGACCGCCAAACAACTCGGTCTAGGCACACACTCTTTGCCTCACTCACATTCATACATCGTCTCATACATACACTTCCATTATTCTGACTTTTGACATCAAGTATCTGGTTTATTTGATCGTTCCACGTCTTCCTCGGGAGTCCCCGACTTCTCCTACCATTAACATTTACGTCATATATTCTTCTTACACTACTTTCTTCGTCCATTCGCTCTACATGCCCAAACCATCTGAGGGTCCCTTGCTTAATCTGCTTACTTCAGCCTTACATTCTTTAACCTACACCTACACTTAATAAATAATGGATATCTTGCCTTCGGGTTGTTATGGACGATATTTTTTGATTTTTTTTTTAAAGTATGTTTCTCGTTATCCCACTCGCTCCTCCCCCACTTCCCTCCCACAACTGACGCACTGTCCCACTCTAATTTACTGTCTCTTTCTTTCACAATTTGTATATATATATATATATATATATATATATATATATATATATATGTGTATTACCCTGTATTTGTCAGTATTTTTTATATTCAGTCCTGATGAAGGTACGGAGGTATCGAAACCGGTAGATGGAAAAAAATAACAATAAAGTGACGTAAAACAAAGTATTTTCTTTTTATTTATTTAATTTTATTTTTAAAAACTTTTTTGCGGTTATCCACCTTTCATGAAAATTTGATTTAAAAAAATATATCAGTAATCTTTCAAGCTTTAAGGTGATACCTGAAAGAATACATAATCTTTTGTTTCATAGATGGCGTGAGTATAATTATTTAGGGAAAAAACGCTTTTCACAACATTGTTTTCGCCCGTACACACGTAATGTAAACATACATGCATTGTTTTGTTCATAAAAAACTCAAATCTTACAAAAAAGCCAACAAATACAATATTGTATCGTTGATTCAATCCAATATTGAATTTGTTAGCCTTTCTTGAAAGATTTGAGGTTGTTAATGGATAGAACTATTACTATAACTTCAAATTCATTTTGCGTAGGTATTATGTATGGGCGCCAAATATAATTTTTTAAATATTATAAAAGCGTGACTTACAAAAAGCCTTTTTCCCTGAAATAGTTATACTCTTTATGATTTATGATTATGAATTCTTTTAAGTTCTTATCTCCGTAAATAGTTCCCACAATATTACGACGTGTATAATTTCATCTGTTTTTTTTAAATACCAAGGCATTATGTATGAACGTTCAACTTCTAATGGAACAATAAAACTTTGTTTAACGTGCGTTAAATTGTAATCTCGGTTTAACCCTTAATAATGTTATGGTACAAACCGACCGCGGCGGTTGAATATAATCTAACTTTAAGCCGTTTGCTGGCTAAGGGAGCGAGATAGAAATTAAGTTACAATAATATTATAGATACTAGCACTTAAAAACTCGCGGTTTTTACTACTAGGCCCTGCGGTCGGCTTTTGTTGGTGACCATTTAAAGATCAAATAAGAACTGATTCCAAAAATAGCCCGTTTCTCGGATCCACTGTCATCGAGTTAGCTAGTCACCGGGACAAAGTCACCAGGTCAAAGTAAGCGGGATAAAGTCACCGGGACACAGTCACCGGGACAGAGTGACCGGGACAAAGTCACCGGGTCAAAGTAACCTGGATAAAGTCACCGGGACAGTGTGACCGGGACAGAATCACCGGGACAGGCCGCGTGATTACAACTAAGTGTTACCGTCAATCTTTCTTTATCCGGAGAGATACTACATATTCACAAATTCGTAGCAGTTATACCTATGGGGGACACGTCTCCATCCGACCTGCTGACGGAAGTAGCGACATCTTGTGACGAATTATTGAATTCAAAACCGAATTACAACGGTAGCTTTGTTTGAAATTCCACGTAAACAGATGTTATTTGAGGCGCGGCGCGTATGGCGTACAGACATGCATTCGAAGCCGGGTTCTGAAATTCAACCACGCAACGCAGACGGAAGGCTATTAATACTGTTTGATTATTAAACGAAATATTTTCCTTGTACGCACGACTGAGAAGAAAATATAAAATTAATAAATATTTTTTTTACATAATATTATATACACTCTCCTAATAAAGCAGATGCTTATGCTTCCGTTTTACACCATATCTTTTTTCAGTCCGATTGCTCTTCCGCAAACGGCTACGCGTTGGTTTTGGGTTGGTACGCGGCGTTTTCGGTGACATTAACTTTGAAATTTGGTGCTCTATATTTTTGTAATTCTTGTTGTGTTTTTGCTTCATGCATCCAATGACATTATTTACAATTTTAATGATTGATTTTTCAGAGTCGTCACAGAACTGAGTTGAAAACTCAATTCTTAGTAAGGATCCAAAGATTTCGTTCCATTTAGATATTAGATCGATAGAAACCAAAATAAGACGAGATTAACTCCGACCCCATCCTTGCAAAGAGTTTTTCAAAGAGAGATTCTTATAGTCCTTTTTTACTTTGATTTATTTATTTAAGTTTTTATTCCAGCAGGACTGGGAGTGTAGTGCAATCCAAGTCTGCCATATTACATAAACATATTACATTATAATCGTGTTCGAGCACAAATCTATACTTGGTTTCGTAGAACCCAAAAAAGGATAAAGTAACTCCGAGCCCAACTACGCAAAGAGACCATGAAACTGAGACTATTTTTTAGATAACAAATTTCGAGGACAATCAATTTTAAATGTTAAACCGAACCGTTTTCCGCCATTAGGTTCTGTATTAACCCGATTTCGCCGAACAGGGTAAAATCGATCGTTTTATAAATATTTTCGTTGTAAGTTCCTGGAGGTCAGTTCTGCGGTCAAAAAATATATAAATAATCGTTAAAATTAATTTACACAAATGTAGGGAAAGTCGCAAATAAATATAAATTTCTACAAATTGGCTGAAAACTGCAAGGCAATTAGAAATGTTCTCTCGTAACGATGAACAATCAGATGAAACTTGATGTATTATACGAATGGGAAAGGAGAAAAGTACATCCCCAATTCTGAAAGGCTCAGAGAGTAGTGTTGAGTACCTCATACAAGAGGTACCTCAAATGTCCCATGAAAACAGGTAAAATGTCCCCCCACCTCACAAAATGTATTTGTACCAACTCTTTTTCATTGTATTACTACAAATGTCATGTTACGTTGTCGCGCATGGGACAAATATGAAGGGGGGACAAATATGAAGTGCGGGGTGGTTGGTTTATTGGACTACATTCATGTCATGTCACGTATGGGACAAATATGAGGTGAGGTGTGAGGTGGTTGGTTTATTGGACCACATTCATGTCATGTCACGTATGGGACAAATATGAGGTGAGGTGTGAGGTGGTTGGTTTATTGGACTACATTCATGTCATGTCACGTATGGGACAAATATGAGGTGAGGTGTGAGGTGGTTGGTTTATTGGACTACATTCATGTCATGTCACGTATGGGACAAATATGAGGTGAGGTGTGAGGTGGTTGGTTTATTGGACTACATTCATGTCATGTCACGTATGGGACAAATATGAGGTGAGGTGTGAGGTGGTTGGTTTATTGGACTACATTCATGTCATGTCACGTATGGGACAAATATGAGGTGAGGTGTGAGGTGGTTGGTGTATTACATGACAAATATATGAGGTGGTGAGGCATGAGGTGTTTGTATATTATATGACATTTTTGAATTAGAACCGTGAGGTGGTTGGGGTGAGCCATTCATATATTGTGAATACCGCACAAGCGTCCCAACTGCTCCGATTTAAAAAAAAAAGTTTTTTTTATTCTAAATCATTGTTAAGTGAATACCGCACAAGAATACCAAATGCTCCAATTTAAAAAAACATATATTTTTTGATTGTAAATTATTACAGTTATTGCAATTATTGGGTGCAGGGGGGGATCAGAGGTGGTGGAGGGGGGGGGGGGGGGGAGGGAGGGTGGAAGGGGGTGAGAGAGGGAGGGGGTGGGAGGGTAGGCATTTTTATATCTATTTTTCGTATTACAAAAATAACAAAGCCGCCCCGGGAATCAATTATTATATAATCAACACCTCTGACATAGGTCACCTCAAGTGGTTTGCTACGAGAGTGGTTGAGGGAGTCCCTTTGACTTCTCCGGCCTCATACAAACTCATCCTGAGGTCGTGTTCTACCCAACACTATCATTGTAAGTTTTGATGAATTGCATTAATCAACAGTGAGAATAAAAAATATCGTTAGCTTCCCACTTTATGAATGATTTAAATATATCAACATAAGCATACTCTATAAGTCGGTAGATAATTTCAATTCTAGCGATTCTAATAACGTCAAAATTCTTTCGCAAAAACAGATTGATAAACGTATTTGTAATTATGACTGGAAGTCGCTTCTAAAGGAAACCGAATGTTCGGTTATTTATTTAAAAATTAAAAATTATTTTGACGACTTGTATAAAAACAGCACAATTATAATAAGCAAAAAACCTAAAAGCCGACCTTATGCCATAAATGATTGGATATCTAGTGATGCACTATATAAAATTAAAAAAAGGGATTATTTATATAAGCGTTGGAAAAATGCCCCAACAAATAAATACTATGAAAAAGAATATAAGTGCTATCGAAATGTTTTAAATAAATTGTTACTTAAATTAAAAACCTCATACTATAATGACAAATTCAAAAATCTATTTCAAGATTCAAAAAAGACATGGGACGAGTGTAATCAAATTTTAGGTAAGAAATGTAAAAATAATTGTGACCAAGTTGCCTCCAAATATTTGATGAAAGATCGGACCAAAGAAAATGTAACTAATGATTTTGTTGATTATTTCTCTGACAGTGTTTGCAATATGTTACATAAATGTAATTACAGGACAAATGCTTTTGAACCAGAGAAGATGCCTCAAAGCATGTACCTACCAAGGGCCAAAATTTCTGATATAGAAAGCATTGTGCGGCAACTTAAAAGCTCTTCTCCTGGAATTGATAATATCAGAATGAGTGATATTAAAAAACATATAATAATTTTAGCTCCAATCATAGCCCATTTTGTAAATAGAATTTTATTTGAAGCAAAAATTCCAGATGACTTAAAATGTAGTATTATCAGACCCATTTATAAAGGAGGTGATCACACTCTATTGGGTAATTATAGACCGATTAGTATTTTGCCATCTCTCGAAAAAATTCTTGAAAAATACATTCAGTTGAAATTAATAAAATATTTAGAAGATTTTTCTATTATTGATACAAATCAATATGGATTCCAGAAAAAAAAGGGTACCGAAATGCTACTTCAAAAATTTGCCAGTTTCATAAATAATGAACTAAATAGTAAAAATCATGTATTAGTTTTATTTATAGATTATTCTAAAGCATTTGACACTATTAATCATAGAAAATTATTGCAGATACTAGAAATCATAGGAATAAGAGGAAAGCTCCTAAAACTATTTGAAAATTACTTGAACAACCGATGCATGAAAATAAAGCTATTGAACACTTTAAGTAAAAAAAGAAAAATTTTAGCTGGCGTTCCTCAAGGTTCCATATTAGGTCCAATTTTATATATCATTTATGTATCTTTTATTAAGTACATCTTTAAACATGTAAAACACTTTGTATATGCGGATGATACTGCACTAGTGATTTCTCGCAGTGATTTAAAATTATGTATTGAACTCTTACAAAAGGATTACATTGAGCTTTTGAAATGGTCTCATGACTCTGGTTTAATCATAAATGCAAAAAAAACCAAATTGATACATATTAGATCACCCAATGCCAAGACAAATATTATTACACCAGAAATAAAAACACACGGTTCAGATTGCTTACATGTTGGTATCCCAGCATTGTGTACATGCGAAAATATTGAAGTGGTTAAAGAATATGTTTATTTAGGTGTAATTATTGACTGCTTTTTCAAATGGGATTTACAAATAAATAAAGTCTGTGAACGTCTGAGATCTATTGTTAGTAGATTATATAAACTTAAATTCTATGTTCCAATATGCACACTTCGAATAATTTATTTATCATTAGCTGAGTCTATTATAAGGTACGGAATTACAGCTTGGGGACTTTCCTGTAAGACAAATGTTAATCATGTTCAATCTGTCCAAAATTCATTAGTTAAATTATTAGCTCATAAAAGTTTATACGAGCAAAGACACAATGTTCCGTACTTTTACCAGAATCTTAAAATTCTCTCAGTAAGAGCAATTCTGTGGCATAAAATTATTTTTCAGCATATGAATAGCCCTATATACATAAATAGACTGGACCACACTTACAATACTCGATTTACGTTAAATGAAGGACTAATCGTACCTAAGCACTTAAACAAATATGGACAAAGAACGCTGGACTACATGATACCTACATGCTTAAATATGTTACCTGCTAAAATTAAAAAATGTACAAATAATGTAAGAACAAATATTATATTGAAAAATTGGCTCGCCGAAAGAAAAAGTTTGTATTAACATTCTTGTAGTACTCGTAACACAAAAAATGTCTAACTGCATTATAAGTTTTATAAAAAAAAAAAAAACTTCAAAGTAAAAGCACCCATTGACAAACTACTTAAAAGTAGTTTATTGGGACTTTTCTTTTTTGTAATATCTTATTTTATTTTGATTTTCCTGTAATATTTTATAACTTTTTTCTTCTAATAAAAAAAAAAAAAAAAAAAAAAAAACATTACAAACAAAACAGACACACTTACGACATCTATCGGATTAAATTTGATTGAGTTCATATTGACAGTAGACATTTGTAATAATTGAGTTTATATCAGGTTTCTAAAAATAAAACACAAAGGTTGTGAGGATCGTTACTGAGAAGGGGATTCCTAGGAAGCTAGACGTGAAAATAAACAGATGTTTTTTGTGTCAACCAATCAAAATGGGAACAAAGGTAATAAAATTAGACTAAACCAATCAGTAAATAAGAAGGCGTGTACCAAATGAGAACAAAGGATTGGACTTTGAACCGAGTAATTGAGAAAAATAATTAATCGCTTTATCGTTCTCACCAAACTAAGGGGTTAACGAACTGAATGATAAACAGAAGACGTACTGAGGACATTCTTTCAGTGACCCTGAATTAACGATAAGCATTAGGGGCATTTAAAACCGTAGATCTCGAATAGATAAGTAGCTTTTAAGTTGTGGGAAAAAACACGTAAATGACGACGGAAAATTATATAAACTATGTATTGAATAGAAGAGCGCGGAGACATAGAAAACGCTAGTAGGAGAAATTTCAGTTAGATTACGACTGCGTGTGATGATCGAGAATGTCAAATTCGAGGAAAAACGTGCGAGGGGAAAGTTAAAGTGTTAAAAATAATGGAAAATTATTGTTATCAATTCCAGATAAAGCGGGAATATTAGAAAAACAATTTGGAAAGAAAATTTCATAAAAAATGGGCGTTTATGACGGGGGCGTCGAACGAACGAGAGGACGATTCAGATGTATTAGTGTAATTTACTAAGGATTTGAGGTAGATGGTGTCGTGTACCTAGGGATGAGTGACAATACTGGACACATTACGACACACATTACATCCATCGTAATGTGTCTAGTATTGTCACTCATCCCTAGGTACACGACACCATCTACCTGAAATCCTTAGTAATTGCACTAATAAATCTGAATCATCCTCTCGTTTGTTCGACGCCCCCGTCATAAACGCCCATTTTTTATAAAATTTTCTTTCCAAATTGTTTTTCTAATATTCCCGCTTTATCTGGAATTGATAACAATAATTTTCCATTATTTTTAACTATTTGACGGAAGGGTTCGTTTTACGTCATTTGTAGTGTTGATTGAACCATGCAAATAATCATACTACTGACGAGATAGACGCGAAAAAATAGTTGTCGATCTCACGAACATGGGTTTCGTTTATGTAAGGACTAATAACCATTAAAAGAACGATTAAAACTAACACAGGCCTTACGGAGTGTTTACATTGAGAAAATCCATAAAATCTAATGACTCTCAGATAAAAAGAGAATTATGACCGAGTACATGTAAAACTCAAAATAAACATATTCTGAATCGTGAGAAAAGGTAAAATTTGATGGAGAATGAGACGCAGAATTGGGCGGGTTTCGATTGAAGTAATTAACTTGACAGATATTCCAGGGTGTAATTGGGTAGTGGACAGATAAAACACCATAAATAACATATCAAAAAGAAAAAAAAGTTTTAGCGTGGGGGTGCAATTATGAAATAGAAGGTAATCGTCAAATTTCAATAATGGATAATAAGTTTAGGGAGGGGGGAGAGAACGCAAAACCAACATAACAGAAAAACTTAGGTAGAGAAATGGGAATCTCAAATTAACGTTATAAGTAGAATAGATACGAATACAAAATATAGTTTCTTATGAACAATAAAAAGGAAAATCGTTAAAAGTAGTATCGAAAACACAAGGTAATTCGGGTGAAAAAAAGGAAAAGTTAAATAATTCAGGTAAATAGAGAAAATACGGTTCTGAAACATAATCGTTGACGTAGGCAAGGGAAAAAAGGGAACTTCCGTTTGAAAAAGAAAAGGAAAACTTGCATTTAAAACTAGGAGACGGGAGTATCTTCGATTTATGAATGTTTATGACGATTTACAATACAGATTTAGCAAATCGCACATGGACCTATTAAAAATTGAGAAAAAAAGAACACCAAATCATGATATTTAAACTATATTTGTATGAACAGAAAAACAAAGGAAAGGATACGCAATCTAACAGTAACTTACTGATTCGGACCCTATAGGTGTGAAAATACGAGACAGAAAGCGGGGTCACAACCATGGGAGGGGCTTATGTATGAACAAGGCATAATGAGAAAATTTAAAAACATTACGAGTTGATAGAAGTTAGATTGACCTATTAAAGGAAATTCAGATACACTCTTTTGGAACTGTAGAGGATTTAAATAGAGCAGTTAGACGTCATTTCGAGAAGTCGACCCTCGGATTTGAAAGTTGTAAGTTCGCGTGACGTGACGAAACGTACGGTAATTAACGGGAAAAGTTTTCTAAGCGTTAATTTTTTTGATACTTATAATAAAAGAAATCATATTCAAGTCAGAGGTAGTCCTGGGACTTGAAAAATTTGCAATTAAAATCAGTGAAAATTCATCAATAAAGTTTTATGTTTTGAAAAGTTTAAAAGTGCTCGTGATAAATACAATTTTTTTTAAGTGGAAAATTCGGATTTTCTAATCAATAAATATTGTATCTTGGGTTTTAGAAAAATTCGCGACTAGAATCAGTGAAGATAAAAATAAAGTGATGTGTAATAATTAAATGTGGAGAAGTTATAAATAAATGCGTCGAGTTTAAACAGGAAAGTTTTAACAAATATCTATCATTTAAATTTAAAAAAAAATAGTGCAATTCGAAGTAAATTTCCTCATAAATTTATAAAATTTAGAATCAATAAAGTGATTAATCATAATTTATTGTGCGTGAATTAAAGTGTTGCTTAGTGTAGCAAAATTAAAAAAAGGGTTTAATAATAATTGGATAAAATGAATGAAATCAACATCAAGAATAATTCGGCTAAATAATTTAAAATTGGACGGCACATTCTTATCACAAAGTACTAATCTATTATTAGATTAATACTATAATAATTTATTAATTCAAAAATTTAATAAAAAAATCAAAAGCAAAAAAAATAATACATAATAATATTTTATTGCTAAATAAAAGTTCGGTGGAATAAAAAATGAATTTAACAACAATTTAAACTGAAGTAACTTTTGTTTAAAGTTTAAATTAGCAAAGTGTTATTTAACCAACGGGTTTTGGAAATAGAAAATAGTTTAGAATGATAAATATTAAATGCCGATTAATTTAGTTAGATTAAACGAGAATAAAATAAAATTGAAGTGGAAAAGATTTATTTAAATTTAGTTAGAACAATAGATAATTAGGTAAGAAATTTCAACAAGGTTTTAATCATATAGAACCCGAATTGGAAAAACCTTGAGGGGTGAGTTTACTTTAATATAAAAAAATTACAGACACCAAGGAGAAAGCAGAATGTAACAGACTGTTGGTATTTGAATTTAATAATTATAACAAAATATTACTTGATTAATATGTGTGTTGTGTATACATATATGTGTATATTAATATATATTATATAAATATGTATGAATATGTATGTATGTATTTATTCCAAGAAAAATATTTGATCAAAACATCCTTATATTAGATTTAAATGGTATCGATTCCAAATACCTACATTTGAACGTATCTATACTATTGAAAATAATTATGGACTTGATAATTTTCAAGTTCATGTAGAATTATATATTTTGCATTTATTTTATTAATATATGTACTATTATAATTTCAGTTAATATATGGCAATAGATGCAGTTATGTATGTATATGTATTTGTTTCGTATGAATCATATTTATATTGGGGAGATATAGAACGTTAGAATGACCTCGGAACGTATCGTAATAAATATCAGGAATTAACGATGCAATGGGTATAAAAGAAATCGTTTTAACCTTAAAGGGAGATTAAATATTGAATTAAAAATGGAATACTAAAATTGTGGGGATTAAGTTTGCACAATAAACAAATAACTGACTTATAAAAAGGGTTAGGTATGTTTGAATAAACAATATCACACACGTGTCGTTTTGTTTACTTGTAGTAAGTATATCAAAGGGTTAGTAGGCCAGCGGAAATGTTCACAAAATTGAAAATATTTATAAATAAGGCGCGAGGACAAGTCGTTAAAAATGACCTTGGTTCGTGACTAAATAATTATCAGGAATGTAAAACAAAATAAAGGATTAATTGAGTTAAATCAAGAAATTCAAAGTATGTCTCAGAAGGGGTTAGTATCGTGTGTAGATATTGCGCAATTATGGAAAAAATGTTGATACCTTTAATTAACGATATCTAGGAGGGAGCCGATTGGATGCCTGCTGTCACGACAGATAAATGAAATTTTGATTCATCTAAAGGGAGAATTTGGGTGTTTAAAATTAAACACAATCTTTAATTTAAACATGAAGAGATATATTTAGAACAAGACAATGGAAAATGAACAGATTTTATTATACATAGCTAGACAAGAGGATTTATAAAAGCTTAAAAAGGGAAAAGGTTACAATTAATACGTACATCAAACATTTGGAAGACCACGAGATAGTTGCATAAACGTATTTATGATGTACATTGAACATCTGAGAAATCACGGGATAGTCACATAAAATGTATTGAAGATTTACATGAAACAGTTGAAAAATCACGGGATAGTAAGAATTTTATCAAATGTTGAACCTTAGGGGAAAATCAAAAATACAGTTCAAACAATAGGAGGCAGTGGTCACTCCTCATAATAAGGGTCATTAACTAAAATAAACAAAAATGACGAATCTCTTAAATAAAATCGTAAGAAACCAAACAAACAAGCCTGGAGTTTGAAGGCTCTCCAAAATCAAATCATCAAATAAGATCTCATTATTCTAGTATGTATTGATATATCCTACTTTTATTATGTATATATTCGGTTACCAAGCTTAGAATTGTGCATAATTCTTTGTGCGAGATCCGAGCTTGGGATGCGATGTAAGTAGCTTCGTATTGCAAGTTATAAACCTACCCAAAACGTATGTTTACATATATATCTTTTTATGTACTGTTCATTGGAAAATGTGAACCTGCATACAGCTTGCATTTTAGATCTGTCAGATCATTTTCGCATTATCTCTTGAACGTGGAGGTGAGGATTCACGACCCAAATCTCCACACAACACCGTGTGTATATGATTGTGTATAGGACGAAACCGGTTCGCTCTAAGTAAATAGTAGACTTTGGAGGAGCAGGAATTTGGAAGTTTCGGGACTCGGGAGGAAACCTGAATGACGTGCATGATGGCGAAGGAAGATTCAATTCAATAACTTAGGTATCAATCAGTTGAATCGTGCCAAAAGATTGTGCGAATTTCTAGTTGAATTCTGATCATCCTGATTACTTGTAGGAGGATACAGAGCCGAATTTTGTCAGCAAAGGGTTATTCAGAGTTCGTCAAATATACAATTAACTAATTACATCAACCTACTAAATCAATCTTTAAATGTACTTTATAGCAGCAGAATCATAATGGAGTGATGCCAAGCAGACACAAGAATCAATCATAATCAAATTTACTAACAATTAACCATTTGAGTTATATTTATTTACCTGTTCAATTAAACATGTATAATGTCGTTTACTACAGTTTAATTACGAATTCATTAAGATATGGGGAATCAAAATAGTGACAAGGGAAAGTTTAGCTCATTTAGAGAAACTATTTAAACTTAGATTTGCAAGGGAGAGACCAATTCAATTTGAAGCTCAACGCTCTGTTCAGAATCAAAAAGGTTACCACAAAAATGAAAGTAATTAAGGTCCTATACCATAAATCAAAAAACACCCACAACGTTTGGTGGAATTTAATTACAACATAAATACGAAAATTTGTGGGCAACGTCTTGAACAACGTATTAATTAGTTAGGTACATATGTCTATAAAGATATGTAGTACAAGAGAGCTTTAAGTAGCTTTCTGTAGTTATCAAAGAAAATAAGGGTCCAAATTTCATGGAGGCTTGTATGACATGGGGGAGGAATTTTCCATCCATACTGCACATATGCAAAGCACTAGAAAAATTTAAATATCGATCAAAGCCAAGAGAAAAGTTAAAATAAAATTCTATATATGATTTTAACAAGAGCAAGAAAGATGAAATATCACAAAGTGAAGCTGATGTCTCTTTGTTACCTCTGGAAAAATGTCATCCACCTCTCTCTACTAACATTACACATTTTTTAAAATTTGATTCCTTGAAACCAAATGTCTCTTATCACTACACATATCTCAAAGGCGACTATTTTAATATTTTTTTTTATTTTATTTTTATTTTTTTATTGAAATAATAGATAATACATAATATAATCAACAAACAAGTCCTGCTAAGCCAATTAAGCTTATATTTTAGTTACATATTTATACATTTTAAAAATTTAAAATTTACATCTTATATCTACAGATACAACATTTTTTCATACATATCAAAATCAATATAAATCTTTTTTTTCCGATAGCCAATTTTTCACCATATATTTAACCTTATTCATAGAATTACATTGCTTTATAGTGTCAGGTAATAAATTAAATATCTTCGGTATGATATATTCAAACGTTCTCTGTCCGTACTTATTGTTAAATTTCGGAACTATTAACCCGTCGTTACGCGTGAATCTAGTGCTGTATTTATGATCTAATTTCTCTTTATGCTGCGGGGTAAATATATGTTGAATTATAATTTTGTGCCAAAGTATTGCCTTAACAGGTAAAATTTTGGCACTCTGAAACAGCAACGGTTTATTTTGTCTCTGTTTGAAAATATTAGGGACGACCAATAATTTTACAATTGCGTTTTGTACAACTTGCACTTGTTTCAGATTGGTTATAGAAGTATTTCCCCATATTGTTAATCCATATCTTATAATAGATTCTGCTAGTGACATATAAATTATTTTAAGTGTTTCAATTGATAGGAAAAAATTTAATGTGTTCATTCTGCCAGCAATCGATCTGAGTCTTTTACAGGTTTTTTTTATATGTTTGTCCCATTTAAAAAAACAATCTACAGTAACACCAAGATACACGTATTCCGAAACTAATTCTAAGCTTTCACATTTACAATTAGTTGGAATATTTTTATGAATGCAATTAAAATTATGAGATATAATATTAGGATTAAATTGAAATTTGGCATTAGGTGATCTTATATGCATTACTTTGGTTTTTTTAGCATTTATTAATAGTCCTGCATCATGTGACCATTTACAGAGTTGATTAAAGTCAATTTGCATGAGTTCAATTGCAATTTTTAGATCTTTATGTGATATGACCAATGCCGTATCATCTGCGAATACAAAATGTTTCACAAAAGAGAAAAGTTTTTTCATTATGGTTACATAAATTATATATAGTGTAGGTCCTAATATGGAACCTTGTGGAACTCCTGCAGATACATTTTTTGTTTTACTAAAAGTATTATTTATTTTGATACATATTTTTCTATCTGTAAGATAATCTTTAAATAAATTTAACACATTTCCTCTTATTCCAATTTTTTCTAGTGTTTTAAGCAGTTTTTTGGAGTTAATTGTGTCAAAAGCTTTAGAGTTATCAATAAATAAAACAATAACATGTAATTTATTATTCAATTGGTTATTTACGTAATTGGAAAAATCTTGCAGTAGTTTTTCAGTATTTTTTTTTCTTTGGAAACCATATTGACTTGGATCAATGATAGAGAATTTTTCAATATAATTATTTAATTTATTTGATAAAAATTTTTCAAGAATTTTTTCTAATGCTGGTAGAATACTAATAGGCCTATAATTTCCCAGTTCAATGTGTTTTCCACCTTTAAATATTGGTCTAGTAATGCTACATTTAAATTCTTGTGGAATTTTTGATTGATTTATTATCAAATTTATTAAATGAGTAATTATTGGCCCAAGAGTTTTTATATTTCTTTTTAAATCAAACATTCTTATATTGTCAATACCTGTGCTTTTAGAGTTTTTCATTTTTTTAACAATGTTTTCAATATCGGTTATAGTAGCTCTTGGTATATATAAACTGTGAGGTAGTTCTTCCAGTACTATATTAGTAGCTTTGTGATTGCATTTATGTAACATGTTGCTGATGCTATCCGAGAAGTAATTCACAAAATCATTTGACACAGAATCCTCAGTTCTATCTTTTAACATATATCGTGTTATAGTTTGATCACAATCGTTTTTGGGTTTACGTCCTAAAATATTATTTATCTCGTCCCAGGTTTTTTGTGTATCATTAAAACAGTTTTTAAATTTATTATTATAGTAGTTCGTTTTATCTTTATTTATGAGTTTATTGACAAGGTTTCGTGTTTTTTTATATTCTGTTTCATATGTTTTGTTTGTTGGTGTACTTTTCCATTTTTTATAAAGTTTATCCCTTTTATTTATATGACATAATAATTCACTGCTTACCCATTCATTTATTGCATAAGGTCGTGTATTCGGTTTTTGCACTATCGTTTTAGAACTACTCTTGTAAAAATTGTTAAATAAAGATTTTATTTTTTCATATAATGAAATACAATCCCTCTCCTCTATAAGTTTACTCCAGTTATAATCTTTGATATACCGATCAATAACCTTTTGTGAGATGATTTGAATATACTTATTTGAAAAGTCTACCTGACGTTTATGAGATTTTATATTAATAGCAGTGATATAATGATCGGCAATATTATTTTCACAGACGCAAGCTGTTATTTTTTTGCCTCTAAATTTGGCAAATATATGGTCAATACACGTGCGACTAATTTGTCCATTTAATACAGCTTCTCTGGTTACTACATTAATGCATTTAGTTAAATAATGATTAGTAAGTAAGTTTTCATATGAAGTTATGATATAATCTTGGTCATTAAGCAAATTTAAATTTATGTCTCCAAGTAAGATCATATTTTCCTTACTATTAATTTTCCTTACTATTAAATGAAAAAATATCTCTCCCAGATTGATTGGTCGACACTATTTTTAAATTATGATATTAATGACGCTGTACTTAAATTTAATGAATGTGTATCTCGTGCTGTAGATTTCTTTGTTCTTAAGTGATGTTACTCTCAACCCAAATTTCCAAATTGGTTTAGCTCGAAATTTAAACGGTTAATAATTGAAAAAAAGAAATCTCAAAACTCATCAAACTCATTATTTAAAGATACTGGCAACTTAATCTTTTATCATAAATTTTCTCAATAAAGGGAACTGTCCAAAATCGAATCAGCAAAATGCTATAAATATTTTGTATAAGTTACAGAGACAAAATTACTGCAAAATCCTAAACAATTTTGGCAATTCGTTGCGCAAAAGCGTACTGATCTTCCTTCAAGTATGTATTATTATGAAACTCGTGCTACTAACGGCCATGATATCACCAACCTTTTTGCTAAACACTTCTCTTCTGTATATTCTGATGCTTCATGCAACATCCCTGCACTTAACTATGACTATAATATTGACTTAAATGATTGCCAAATTTCACTTAAAGAGGTTTACCAATCCTTAAATAATCTCTCTAACAAAAAAGTACCGAACCTGATGGCATTCCAAAAATCTTGCTAAAAGAATGTAAATATACACTATCTAACCCAATTTGTATGTTGTAAAACTTGACCCTTTCATCTGGAATATTTGCTGACTCATGGAAAATTTCATATATTCGACCCATTTTAAAGTCCTGAAACAAGTCAAATATTGGAAATTACAGACCGATATCAACTATATCTAATATTCCAAAAATATTTGAATCGATAATTACAAAGAAAATCACTCCTATTTTCAAAAATGTTCTAAGTGAGGAACAGCATGGATTTAGATCGGCAAAATCTACAACAAAAAATTTACATTCCTTTACAAATACCATTGTGAAAGCCTTAGAAGATAACACTCAGGTTGATGTCCTCTACACTGACTTCTCCGAAGCCTTCGACAAAGTTAATCACCATATCCTCATGGCCAAACTTTATGCTATAGGCATTAGAAACCCTTTTTTATCATTCTTTCACTCTTACTTGACTGATAGAAAACAAGGGGTTAAAATAAATAACTTTGAATCCTTTAATATTGATGTAACTTCCGGTTTCTTTTTAACCTTTTTATTAATGATATTACTAAAGTTTTTTCTCACACACGTTTCTGGCTATTTGCTGATAATAATAAGATTCTTAAGGGTAACAATTATTATAAGCAAAAATTATCAGCCTGAAACACTCATCCACATTGAAAAATTTTCCGAGAAAAGATACATGACGCCAACGGGACCTGAACCCGTGCCCTTCTGATTGCCGGTCAGCTGCTCTCCCAATTGAGCTATGGCGGCTTATCTTATACCCGCCAAATGATTCAATATATACAAGTGTTTCATTCAACAATTACTGCTTATTATATTTTTTCCACCTGAAAACAACCAACTTTATTTTTGCGAGAGAGACACTGTTAGTGTTAAATCCCTTGCTAGGTGGCGTCGAGACAAATTATGTCTTCATTTATTGGGGAAATACTTAAACTTGTCAAATATTAATTATTATTTTTAATTGTTAAACTAACGTTTAAGACAAGATTTTTATGCATAGTACAAAGGGTAACAATTATTATAAGCAATAATTATCAGCCTGAAACACTCATCCACATTGAAAAATTTTCCGAGAAAAGATACATGACGCCAACGGGACATAATTATTGCTTATAATAATTGTTACCCTTTGTACTATGCATAAAAATCTTGTCTTAAACGTTAGTTTAACAATTAAAAATAATAATTAATATTTGACAAGTTTAAGTATTTCCCCAATAAATGAAGACATAATTTGTCTCGACGCCACCTAGCGAGGGATTTAACACTAACAGTGTCTCTCTCGCAAAAATAAAGTTGGTTGTTTTCAGGTGGAAAAAATATAATAAGCAGTAATTGTTGAATGAAACACTTGTATATATTGAATCATTTGGCGGGTATAAGATAAGCCGCCATAGCTCAATTGGGAGAGCAGCTGACCGGCAATCAGAAGGGCACGGGTTCATGTCCCGTTGGCGTCATGTATCTTTTCTCGGAAAATTTTTCAATGTGGATGAGTGTTTCAGGCTGATAATTATTGCTTATAATAATTGTTACCCTTTGTACTATGCATAAAAATCTTGTCTTAAACGTTAGTTTAACAATTAAAAATAATAATTAAGATTCTTAAGATTATTAAATCCCACCTTGACTATTTACTATTTCAACTTAACATTGATTTCATTTAACGATTGGTGCAAAATTAACTGCATGGAACTTAATGTTGATAAATGCAAAATTTTGTCATTTTTATAGAACCAAAAAACCTATTCAGTTTGATTATAAACTAAATAGTGTTTGTCTATCTACTGTCACATCTATCAAGGACCTTGGGGGTCACTCTAGACTGCAAACTTTCTTTCCGTGATCACATTAATAATATCGTTAATAAATCAGTTAAACTACTCGGCTTCATTGATAGAATTACCTGTGACTTCAAACATATAACTACAGTTAAAACTCTTTACTTTCGCTGGTTCGCCCTCACCTTGAATACGCTAGTGTCATTTGGTCGCCTTTCTACGTTGTCCACATTTGTCATATCGAATCCGTACAACATCGTTTCCTAAAAGGAATTGCTTGGAGGTTGGGTCTTGAAAGAGGCGAGTACTCATATGATGAAATCGAACACATTTTAAACATTTCTTCTTTAGAAAAACGTAGAAAAGACTCTGATCTAATTTGCATATTTAAAATTATAAACAGTATTACTGATACATCTGCATTGTTACAACTCATCCATTTCAACATCCCTTCCCGTAGTAGAAAGTAGAATGCTGTTCCTCAACCAGCATTCTACTAATTATGGATACCATTCTCCCTTATCCAGAATGACGAGACTTGTCAACGCAAGTCAAAGCATTGTTTTTTTTGGTGTAAAACTAAATGACTTTCGGCAGTCGATACGCAATATTTAAATGCTTCTTCATGCTTTGACTTGTACTGTCTTCTATATGTGCTTTTTACGTTTTATATTGTCATGTCATTACTATTAATTTATATGTACTCTCCCTTCACCGTCATCTTTTTTTTAAATTCGTGTTATTATTATATTTTTAATAGATTATTGTCCGTAAATTAATAAATAAATAAATGTCGCTAGTATCTCTTTTCGTCAGGAACGCTTGTTCTTCGGTCATTAATTTATTTTCAATCTCTCATTTAAAATTAACTTTTTTGAATTACGACACTTTTCTACGGATTTAAGATTTTTTATTATTTCGAATCACGTTTAATTCGTTTTTGCTGGACCCACGAGGTTTTCGGTTACGAGGATTACGGTGGTAAAAAAAAAAAATTTCAGGTCAGCGAACTTTTATCAAAAGATTTTTTTAACATAACTTTGCTAGTAGACCCTATACGCGAAACAAAATTTAAAAAATCTAGATATTTACACCCTTTATTACAGAACTTTGAAAAATAACTGATTTTAGTTGCAAATTCAAGGCATGTCTAACTTTTTGTTTTAGCTTCATATAGGAGGCACTGAGGAATATATTTCCTCTCAATGCCTATTGTTACGCTGTAATTAGAGGTTGTGTATAGGTAGGTATAATTCTCTTCGTGTCAGGTTTTCAACACGAACTTTACAGTTAAACCGAGCGCCAAAAATCTGCCATTTATGCAGATTTATACCCGTGGTGGGTAGAATCATGAACTCCATCTCAAGGCGTGAGCAATATGTATGCGATCTCCAGCTTATTAGGGTATCAAATAAAAACATATATTTCATTTGTAATTTAAATTAAAAATCGTATATTGTTTCAATAGTGACAGGTTACAATAAAGGAACAGAGCTACTCACCCTCAGGGACCGATTTGATATTAGAATAACCTAGCTAAATTTCACCACTATTCCTAGCCGATCCGCGTCTCGGGGATCGCAACAGGATGACCAGCAAGACTTCTAGCAGATCCAAGTCTCGTGGATCGCCACAGGATGACCAGCACGACTTCTAGCCGATCTGCGTCTCGGGGATCGCAACAGGATGACCAGCAAGACTTCTAGCCGATCCAAGTCTCGTGGATTGCCACAGGATGACCAGCACGACTTCTAGCCGATCCGCGTCTCGGGGATCGCAACAGGATGACCAGCAAGACTTCTAGCCGATCCAAGTCTCGTGCAATTGTTAATACAAGACGGTGCGCGTGACTTTAGCACTCCTCGCAATAAATGAATCGATCTTGTTGTCGGCACCCGACAAATCCACACTGGCGCGGTCAGTGCAACGCAACTTCATCGCGATCATAATGATAATTTCGGCAAACTTCTCGAATATTTCGATCTACCGCGGAATCCAATTTCGCGACATTAATGATTACATACTTCGATGCACTTTAACATCTCGTATCAGAGATCATTTCACCATTTTTTAACGCGCCAACCGACTGAATTTTTTAACTTCGTCCCTTATATTTAATTATTTCTATTTGACTGTCTCAACCATGATCCTGCCCAAAAGATCATGTTAGCGAGAGTAGGTCTCGTCACCGGAACGGAAAGAAGCTCCCCTCTATCACAACTCGTGTTGCCAGTCATCCCGTTGATAAATCATAATAAATTATTTAACTGGTACCTACAGAGTTCGTGCTGCTACGGATCGATGTTATAAAGCAGTGTTCATATTTTAAAATGAGAAAAGATAATAATTTTAACAGTGCTTCATAAAACTATGTAATTTTTGGGGATGCTGTGTGGAGGGTCTATTTAGGAAAGTAAGGAGAGGAAGTTCTGGGTAGGTAAAGTGTATTAGACATTTGCCATAGGGTAGGGTAGTGCAGGAGTGAAGGATGTATGAATCCATCCCCTCCCACTGCGGTGTAAGTACAGCTGGAGAAGTCTAAGAGACTCCCTCAACTATTCTCTCCCTATTCGGCCTGTCATGCAGCTAGTGGGAAGATGCATCCGCTGCCAAGACTCGGACAAACCTCACCCCATGAACCCGGGCACCCCGGCTAAGAAACCAAACGTAGTGAACCACTTGAGGTGACCTACGGCAGAGGTGTTGCTTTTCCAATAAATAATTCCCGGGGTGGTGGTACCCGTACCCGCCTCCTAAATTAAAAATTGACCTTGTTCATCGTTTTCTACGATTATTCCAGAGAAATATATTTCGTAATAAACTCAACCTATCAGTCACCCGACCTGTAGGAATGAAAATTACTTAAGGGACTTTTTTCCCTAGCCTTGTTGTTTGTGATGGTAGCAATGTGCGAGGGTCCCATATAATTACCCGTTTCCCCAAAATCACCCTATTACGTGATCCCTTAAAATGCTCCTATTGAAGGTAGGCACCGGTCCTAATCCCTACCGATATCATCGGTAATAAGCGAAGATAATAATGGTCATTTATTTTAATACGTAGATTTTGAATTAGTTTGACTCCATCTAGCCTGACTCGAAAGTTTTGAAAATTTGTTATAATCTATGGTTATAAATTTAATAACCTTTGCCAAAAACAATTTTTCCTACAAGCTAAACTTTGTGGGGTGGCTAAGATAACCATGTCGATTTATCTATTTTCGGCAGGCAACGTTATTGAATCCATCACCACCATGCTAGGTATATGGAGCTTTTGAAATTTTGAAACAGTTAAACGGATTTACTTAATTTATTTCAGATTTATTTTAATTTATTGAATTGAATTAATAATTCGCCATTAAATTAAAATTAATTTAATGACTGGTCAGTGACTGAGTGGGCATCACGTTTGGGTTCCATCCGAGCGTCGCGTGTTCGATTCCTCGGCTGGTTAAGTCCTCCATCACGACTCTCGCAACATTTTCCGCTAACTGTGGGGGGTTGGGTTATTCGTAACCCGGGAATGTTAATCATCTTAACATTCTTTATGAATTATAATACGTATTAATAAATCTTAATATATAAAACAAAGTCGGGTAAGTTACACTATTTATAACTCGAGATCGGCTGGATCGATTTTGATGATTTTTGATTTGTTAGATTAACATGTGATTAACATTATTTGTTTGGATAACAGAATAACTATTAAAACATCGCAAAAATTCACGAAAAAGAAAGTTATGAAGAAAATTAATTTATTCATATATTTTGTTTGGTACGAGTTCTCATATTTAACTGTATAATATTTAACTGTGCGTGAATTCCAAAAATTCAAAAACGTCAAATGTCAATGCGCTGATTGTTTTTCTTTTGTTCTTAACCATATGTTTTCTTTTGTTCTTAATAATCGGGAATGGGTACCGCCACCCCGGGAACCTTTATTGGATAACCAACACCTCTGCCATAGGTCACCCCAAGTGGTTCGCTACGTTTAGTGATTTAGCAGGGGTGCCCGGGTTCATGGGGTGAGGTTTGTCTAGGTCTTGGAGGCGAATGACCAAGACACACAGAACCCCAGATTCCTACCCACCCCTTAAACCCTTTTCCTTCCCAGAACTCTCCTCTCCTTCCTTTTCCTATAAAAAAACCCTCCACACAGCATCCCCAAAGATGACATAGGCCCTGAGGAAAATTATTTTCCTCAGCGCCTCCTGTGTGGAGCTCATGTAAAAAAAATAAATATATATATATATATAATGCTGCCTTCTTTCTTACACACTAAATGTCAATATTCAAAAATGAGACAAACGGTGAACGCTGTCTCGACACCCCTCCAAAGGAAAAATACAATAATAATATAATGAAGCGCATTTTTAAACGACTTCAAAAAGGAGGAGGTTCTCAATTCGACTGTATTTGTTTAAATTTTTTATTTTTATGTTTGTTACCTCAGAACTTTCGACTGAATGAACCGATATTGATGATTCTTTTTTTATTTGAAAGCTGGTGCTTTCCGTGTGGTCCCATTTGAATTTGTTCCAGTTCCGACAATGGCATCCATGAGAAAACCATATAAGTCTTAAATTTGCATTAAGTATCTGCGCGACAAAAGGACGAATAACTCAATATCATGCCAACCGATTTCGATGATTCTTTTTTATTGGAAAAAATGTACTTTAAGGGTAGTTTGATGAGAGTTTGGTTAGGTTCTGACTATGGGATCCATGACAAAGTAACGGAACTCTTCAATTCTTAGGAGCAAATTAACGATCTCTTAATTTGACCCTAACGTCATTATGGTCAAATTATGTCTGTCTCATATGAGCAGCACATTTTGTAGGTCTACCCATATTCAGACAAATTAGTTAGTGTACTTCAGATTCACTAAAAATCAAAAAATAATCAAAAATTTTAACAAAACAAAAAATCGACTTAAAAAAATGCACTAAAAAGTAAAAAAATAATTTCGTATTCTTCTACAACTTCATAATCAACTTACTTTTTCTACTCATCAATATGTAGGTACTAAATGTAGGTGTAATTGTTATTTTTGGAGTCGGTGTCAGCAAAGGTACCCGGCCCGGCGTGTTCACTTGACAGCTCCCCTCACGCCGTGGCCCCGCTCTCGCCTCTCGCCTCGTTAAGTCGCTCGCGCGACACAAGCACATCTCACCTATAAACCTACCTTGGCTGCCACCGACTCCAAAAATAACAATCGTACCTACATATTGATGAGTAGAAAAAGTAAGTTGATTATGAAGTTCTAGAAGAATACGAAATTATTTTTTTTACTTTTTAGTGCATTTTTTGAAGCCGTTTATTTGTTTTGTTAAAATTTTTGTTTTACGTAAGCTCCACTCAGGATCTATGTCATCTTAGGGGATGCTGTCTGGAGGGTATTTTTAAGGAAGGATAGGATAGGAAGTTCTGTGAAGGAAAAAGGCATGAGGGGTGGGTAGGAATCTGAATGTCAGTGGAGGTAATCCACCTCTTACCCACCCTGGTATAAGTAACTGATGGTTACTCCTTCAAGGGTCTCGCAAGATTCTATTTTTTTTTTGTTAAACGAAGCTACATTTAATTATTTTGAACGAATCTAGACCTCAAGTGTCCTTGCATACGTTGTTAGTAAGCAGTATGCAAGTGCTTAACAGGAAAAAACAAAATGCAAAAAATAGGTTAGTAAGACAAAGATAAATTAAACAGGGCAAAAGAAAAACTCATTCATGAGGCTCCATGAGGCGGCATTGCATCTGTAAAAACCCGCAAGCACCTGCATAAAATAGAGAACATAAGTAATACAATAAATCTCAAACCAATTGGCAAGTACCAACAAAAAATGTGAATGGCTTTCGGTCTGACCATAAACTACACTTAGTTTCCGTGTCCCTTAGCCAACCACTCAGTGAAGCCTCAAAGAATGTTACTGAATATTTGGGGTAAAATACCCGAAGACTAAAAGAAAATTCAGCGTTGGGTAGTCAGAGGCAAGACAAAGGATAGTCAAGGTCGTCTGATCAAGCCTCAAGCCTGCACATGTCATTGGAAGGCGCAGATAGATTTGAGAATGATCTGCAAAATTAGTAATGTAACTAAAGATGAAGCAAGGACGAGGTCCAGCACACCCCCATATGGGGATTGGGAAAAAAATTGGAGTTCAGTTCATCCAGTAAAACATTGAAACAGTTAAAGACAAACAAAACAAAACAAGGAACATGGCATAAATTGACAGGTTGTATAGTAATTATTAACAAAACAAATCGCAAGGCAATTATATACATTTTTTAAACATAGTGAACAAAATAATATAACGCACATTTAAAATATAACACATAAATCATAATATATAATAAAATAAATGTTAAGAAAATAAAAGAAATAACATATTACAGAAACACATAAATCATAACAAGTAAATCCAAGCGGTAAATATAAAGGAATCATGAAGGGTGTCCGTGAATTCAGAAGCAAAATACACCTGGAACCTAAGTTGTTTTACAGCTACTCAGCGACTCTAAGAACAGGCCATCTCTCAACCCAAACTTTCCTGAATTTCCTCAGGCACTCAAAGTTTACCTTATTCGAGACGAGATCTGTATTCCAAGCAGGTCTCGTAATAACTTGTAAACCTTCAATCATTTCGTCTCGAGCATCCGTCAAAATCTCACAGTGCCACAAAATGTGCTCGACTGTTTGGTCGATATCACCACTAGCGCAATGGGATGGGATGATAGAGCCAGTCTGTGAAGTCTACCTCTAAACTCCCCATGCCCAGAAAGCAATTGGGTGATATGGTGGTCCATTAAAATATATGCCCCTTCTATCCGGGAGTGAATCCATCCATCCAATTGCGGTGCAAGGCCATTGCCTTGACCGGAATCGACCTTTTACCTTGACCTTTCCAGCCGGACTCTTTAGACCCATTGATCGAGAGAATCCGGCTGGAAAGGTCAAAAGGCCTCCCTCAGCCAGTCTCTCTCGATCCGGCTCGCCGCGCAGCAGGTGAGCAGACGGCACAAAAGTCACCCCATGAACCCGGGCACCCCTGCTAAATCACCAAACGTAGCGAACCACTTGGGGTGACCTATGGCAGAGGTGTTGGTTATCCAATAAATGGTTCCTGGGGCGGCGGCACCCGTACCCGTTTCCTTTCAAAAATTCCCGTAAGTAAGTGGAAAGTAAGAAAATCACTAAAAATATAAATCCGTACACAACGCCATCTATGATACTGACAAAAACAAACACGGACAGTTGGGCATATATAATTGCATCATTATGTAATTTTTAACTTAATAAAAAAACTTAATTTAATTCAACAGTTATTGATTCTGAGGCGGTACGAAGTTCGTCGGGTCATCTAGTTAAATTATAAGGTAGGTATCATATGAAACAAGGAGGATCAAAATAAAAAATGTAAATACATACATAAACATTATATACACACACACACACACACATTTACACGTTTATGTATACGTACACATATATGTTTATGCACACTCTACACTTATACAGGGAGTCCGTGGGTAAAGTTCATTAACTTCGGGAGGTGATTCTACACGATATTATAAGTAACAAAGAAAACTAACTTTTTTCGAAATTCCAAATTTGATGGGTAGTTTTGTGGTAAAATTATAAAATTAGACCGGCGTGTGCGGCCAGCTTTATTATTTTCCACTGTTACGATACAGGCCAAACACAACCATGCATTGTTGCCACAATCGTGCCCGGCAGGCTCTCAGCAAGTAAGATGTACCTCACACTAAGGATTTTTAGTAGGTACCTACGTCTTTTTGTGTGGGAAAAAAAAATGGAATTTCACAGGCACAGTACAAATACACGTATATACACTTATTAAGTAGGTGAATAATTCAATAATTACAAAGTGAGGATATCTTCATGTATATGCAAGTATATGTTCCTTCTGAAATTAGTGATTGAATTCGAAAATATATCGAAGTTTTCATGGTCGTAATAATACAGGGCATACTGTTGCCTGGTTATCTCTGTGAAGAGAAACAAATTGTAGATCAAGAGGGTATTAAGGGACGCACCTGACTTCCTTTAACCAGTGATTCCAGTGGTTATTTGGAGTCAAAAACGATGATTACATTTTGGTCTCCGGCGACTCATAAAAAATCTAAATTTTATGAAATTATTTCATTCGAAATAATGTCAGATATTACTGGTTATCTACTCAGTATCGCCATTTTGCAAGATCACCATTCAGAATATTCGAAATAGGTTTAACTGTGGTTTGTGTTCAGAACTGAATATTTAGGTTTCTCTCAATTTTCCTCTTCCCCATCTCCTTTCCTTCACCGATCCAGTCAGACTCACAAAATATCCCTGTTTGCTTCACTAAGTTGGGAACAGTTATGCCAAGTTATGCGATAATCACCTAGCAAATATTGTGACAATAACTTCAACTTAATAATAACCCGCCATTAATTCATAAAAATAATGAAACTAACCTCCTGTGTGCAATAAATGTTGATAGTACAAACTAAATACTGAGATGGTTTAAATACTTTTACAACTCCTTAGCTAGGTTCATAAGAAATAATACAAAAACACGAACAATCATTATTACTACTACTTCAAATCTCTCTCCAGAGAATTTCCTATCCTTGTTTTATTATCAGCGAATATTTTCTGGCATCCAATCAGTTATATAAATTACGTTCCATCTGCCCGGGACATGTTGTGTGTCTTGGATAACAAAGAATAATATTTATCCAAGAAAAGACCTACCCCCGCTATGTATACGTATATATTTAGGTACGACGGCAGGACAAAGGGTAAATATTAGGAGGTTTGAACCGAGCGTTTGATAGACCTCAAATTCGATAGATTTCTATCATTAAATTTATCAAATTAGCAGATTAACCAAGATGTTAGCAAAAGGTTTCATTGATTTTTTAAAACTGAATAATAAAATAGTTGGACTCCGTGGTTGTGTGGTTACCATCCTTAATAATAATAATAATTGAATAATTTGTATAGCGTCGTTTTTGTCAAAAATCACCTCAAGGGCGCTGAATTGCCTTAGCTACGTGGATTCAAATTCCGTGCGCAAGTACATTTAATTTATGTTATTTAACAATTTCATTAAAAATAATTTGTATTTCCGGCATCTTCCAGGGGATACTTACAATATTGTCCTCGTGAAAGATCACCACTTTTTATTAAATTATAGAAGACATTTTGTACAAAATTTGAGTAGACCCACAAAGCTGTCATATGGCAGCTTGTCTGCAGGTTCTAACAATTTAAACATTCTTAATAAAATATCTAAGAAAATATTTGTAAATACATTTATATATTTGTAAATATTTTAAACATTAGAATAGATCACATAGTAATATTAGATAATTTAACTTACAACTATAAATATATAAGATATTTCAATATACCTTGCCTAATAACAAGATATGTTAGCAGCTATATTAAGATATTCAAAGATACATGTAGTTTTCGTTCATTAACCATAGTTTTATCATTTTAGGACATAGTCTCTCATTTTTTTCAAATTTTATGTTTTTATTGATTTATTGAAAATCACTGGTATTAGATATTCAAGAGTACGGCTTCCATATTTATTTAATATTCGAGGAGTTTTTAGGCCCTTTCTTTCTCTAAATCTTGTGGTATGTTTGTGTACAAGTAGGTGTTTGTAAGGGCTTTCCTCCATATTATCCATAATAGTAGTGAACCAGTGGAGACCTTTTACTGTAAGTAGGCTCTCTGAGCCATACAGTAGTTTTAAGTTATGTCTCTGTTTGTAAATATTTGTTGTGACAATTTTTTTTTATTATGGCAGTTTGTAAATTTTCAATATATTTAATGTAAGTAGTGCTTGCATGTCCCCAAGTTCGAATACCATATCTAAGGATGGATTCGACCATAGAAAAATATATGAGTTTAAGAATACAATGAGGCAAAAAAAAATTTAATTTGTAAAAGTTACTAGCTAAGGATCTGAGCTGGTTACAAATTTTAGCCACTTGTTTATCCCACTTAAAATTGTTATCAACAATTATTCCCAGATAAGTATATTCATTTGTAAAATCGATTTTTTACAGTCACAAACATTAACAATTCCTCTATGTATACAGTCAAAGCTATGAGCGTTTATTTTAGGAACATTCCACATTTTCAAACTTGGTGATTTTATGTACATGCATTTGGTTTTTTTAACATTAATAATTAATCCTACATCATTAGCCCATTTGAGAAGCTCGTTAAAATCTCTTTGTAATTCTTGTATAGCTATTTCAGGATTTTCATTTGATACAACAAGAGCAGTATCATCAGCAAAAATGAATCGACGAGCTTTTTTGAAAATATTACACATAGCAATTACATATATAATATATAATTTTGGACCTAGAATTGACCCTTGCGGTACTCCCGATTTGATGTATCTTGATTTACTAATTATATTTAAAATCTTCACACTCATTTTTCTATTTGACAAATAGTTTCAAGTACTTTAATTATTTTAATTATTTAAAGTACTTTAATTATTTATTTTCAGAGTAAAAACTTTGCTTGAAATTGTTTTCGCCATGTTTAGTGTCGTTTAAAATATGGTATGTTTCAAAGTAGAATTGAGACAGTGTTTTGACCAGTTTATAGTAGAGCTGTTCTGGGCCGCAGTAAACAAAGTCCGAATACCCAACGTCCGTTGAACGGACAGGGTACGAGAAGAAGAAGATTTTCGAACGAACCTTTTTAGCCTAGATGCACAGTTTGAGCCCATGATAAGTATTACGATATATAAATAACTCTAAAATTATTTTTAAAGGCAAATCTGATAATTGTACGGTTATGGACACACTTCGAATCCGGAAAGTCTTAAATCTTAGTTTTAATTAATCAAACTAAACAATCAATGAGACTAAAATAGCGGTGCTTTATTTGGACGAGTTATTGAAATTTGAAATTACCCAATAAAACCACTCTGCAGGGTGGTTTACCAATATCCAAATTTTAAACCGAAGAAAAGACGGTATTCTCCATGATTTTTGTGACATCGTCACAACCCGCTGGTTTGATCTCTCATTCTCTAGTGAAACAGAGAGTGATCAAACCAGCGTGAAAAATTGGTGAAACAACAAAGCAACGGTTTATTTATGCGCATCAAGTTACATATTTTCTAGTCACTGCAGGGTGTAAACTATTACTATTTATTTTCATCTGTCTACAATCTCCGTTGTCAACTAATTTTCCAAGTCACCTTTGTGTTCCCGGTACATATCTATCTTATTCAATCTGATTTAATTACAACCTTCGCTGGGAGGGTCGGGAGGAATCGAGATGTAATTCCGGGATATAGTCGTGCCAAACATTTCAAATTATTCCGAGGACAGTTTAATTTATGGTAATCCCTGGGATTAAGGCGTAAGATCGAGACTGGAAGGGACTTACGCGGATATCGTGTATTATTCATGCAGAGAATATAATCTGACGATGGACATATTCAATGAAAAATTAACAATTCAAAACGCAGCTTTTGCTATACCTACTCCTCCATTGAAATTGAAAATAATCGGTTTCGAATTGGCTGAAACAGCAAGACTCACAATTATTAAACGTATTTATTTCGGTTGTCGGTGAATGCATAGTAGTATATGAAATATTTCAATGTATTTCTGACTAGCTTTTGCCCTCGGCTTTGCTGGCATAGTATTAGGGGGGTATCCCCACTCCACTCCCCCCCCCAACCCCTTTATACCCGTTACATTCATTTTTCAAACAGCTCGCGTGACACATATTAAAGCGTAACAATCAAACACACGCAGTTTCGCATTTATAATATTAGTATTATTTTAACTATCGAAGGGATCTCCATAGTAACCTAAACTAATAACAAAATGATAGCGCACGTCAAACAATTACTTATAGTTACCAAGCAACCCTTTGCTTTTCGTCTGGATAATAAACGTATAGTAAATAATTTCAAAACGCCAGAGCTTATTCATAACGCCAGAGCTTACCAATATATACAGCCTATATTACTCGCAAATAATGTAGCTTTCTATTAGTGAAAGAATTTTTAAAGTCGTGAAAGAGTAACAAACATACATATATCCATACAAACTTTCACCTTTATAATATTTATTAATTAATAGGATGGGATTTTTGAACCTGAAATTTCTGATCGTCCCCAATTATTTTTTTTAATAAGCAATATTATAGTATGAATTGAAACGAAATAACTTTTTTGGTAATGATGGAAGTGTGGCGTAATATGCAATATTTAGGAAAAAACATGTGTATGGAGTAAACAGTTAAGGTCAAATACTAGCAATACATAACTTAACGATGCCTTCATCTGAAATTTTGTATTTTTCAAAGAATTAGAAGATTAAAACACCAATAAATTAAAAAAATAAATGGCTAGAGTTCGAAATTTCCCTAGATTTTTGCAAATTTCCCTTTTTGCCTAAAAATGTTTTTCTCCCCTAGATCTAGGGAAATTTCCCTAGACACCCCAAACCTGGCACTGAAGCAGCTACAATGCCGGATCACCGCTCGTTTTTTAGAGGAAGCTCTGAGCTACATCTAGTGCCGCCATTTTGTGAGAATTAATGTCTGCGTCGCTGCAAGAGGAAAGGACTTTAATTCTTTGACAACTCTCGTATTTAAGATGTGGTTTGCAGTGTGATTAAAGCACACGATTTAAAATGAAATAATAACACATTCAGAAACTTTATGAATTATTTTGATACATGTTGTCGTTTTTAACCACGTTTCATTTATTAGCTGTGTCACATCGAATTTAAATTTATTTAACCCTATTATATTATTTATAAATTGTTTACTAAATTATTGCTAATGGCAGACGTAACAGAATAGGATATTAAATTATGTGCGGGAAAATTCAAGAAATGCCTTGCGAACCCTTCTCCTGTGTCACATACCATTAGCCCTTCCAGGGAGTATGCGCCATAACCCAAAAAAATTCCTCTTGGTTTTTCATGAATTTTGTTGGGATAAATGGAAGAATTAATATCTATTGAATTCTTTGTAGGTCGGGAAAGTTTGTAGGCGTAACAAAATGAGTGTGTAAAGAGATTTGACTTTCAGTTGAAACATTTCAGGTAGGAACTATGAAAATAAAGAATATAAGTGGTTACCTCTTTGTCTTCAATCAATATTTTAACCACGATGGAATCGAACTTCGAATTGTTCATAACGCCACATCATGCCAGCTTCTAGCAAATGAGCATATGAACTTGGGAACATCGTGAAAACTTTACATCAGATTGAGAGATGGTGTCTTGAGCATCAAATACAAGATTTTCATAATTGTACACTCAGCATGACAGCGGTTTACTGTAAATTTATATAGAACTAGCTTTCACCCGCGGCTTCGCTCGCATGGTTTTAGGGGGAAATCTATATATATATATATATATAAATCAAAATATGCTAGCTTCTGGGTTTGTAGTTCCCGGCATGCGTTGCTATGCCACTTAATAAAGATATTGTTTCTCCCGGCGTGTCCTTTCCCTTCGTCCCATTCTTCTTCCGCATCCCCTTCCTCTCACGCGTTCCCACTCTGCCTTCTCCGCTTTCCCTCTCCCCACTCCCCTCTCCCGCTTCCCCCGTCCGCGAACCCCCCCCCCCCCGATTTCCCCTCCTACCTCCCGCATTCCACACATTCAGTCCCCGTACATTCCGTTTTCAAACAGCCCGCGTGCCACCTATTGCAATTTTTTTATACAAATTAGATACTGTCAGAGCTCACCAGTATATATATAGAAACTTTCGTTGACGTGCTCACAACAACTCACCAAAGTTTCATCGCAATCGGATGAACGGTTTAGCAATGCATAATTTCATGATGCCAGAGCTCACTATTGCATACAGAAACCATCGCGGGCATGCACACATCAAATCGCCAAAGTTTCATCGCAATCGGATGAGCGGTTTAGCAACGCATAGCGGACACACATACATACATACAAACATTTTTAGATTTTTATATATATAGATAGAAGATAGATAACACAAGTCGATTCGATAATTGTAGTTTCGATGTATATTGCACATTCATACAATTTAAAAATCGATTTTGATAAATAAGTAAAGAAAAAAAATACAACATTACCATCACGATCCCTGACGTTTTTCTACCCAGTTCGTAATAGCATTGTTGGAGATTGATAACTACTGTAACCCCATCTAATTCAAAATCGTATAAAATTTTTAATAATTCAGATCAGGCCCATTTTAACGAGGCAAATAAATTAAATAAAAAATATTTGATCATTAAACAGTACTATATAAACTTTATTTCGGTTTTTTAATTGGGCTTTTGATTACGAAAAATTCGGTAGTATCCCTAATCGAATTACATTAATCAGCCTAACACATCCTCCCCGATCTTTCATCATCGGCAGATCTTGGCCAAGTGTGAATTCCTGAGCAACTCGGATGAGATGCCAGAGATTTGGGATTAGATGGAATGCTGATTATCATTTCATTAGATTACAGCGAAGTTTATTGGATTGGATGGGAGTCGTAAACAATTCGGGATGCTACCGAGGATAAAGTTGTCCCTGCTTCGAACTTGGTATTTAGGTATGAATTATGTATGCATACGTGGTTATAGGTGGCTATGGTGGATGATTTGTTTTATTTGCTGGTGTTGTTGCCAAGCTATAATTTAGTGCGTCGATATTTTGCGTACCGTATTGAATTTATACTAATTTGATTTGGTTCTGATCTTGCCGTCGCGTCGTTAGGTATGAGATACTCTCGATTTTCAAAAACTACTATTCAAAATCGAAATGATGATCGAAATGGCATTTGCCGTAATAATATAATAAAACACATACAAAATTTAGTGTAAGCCTAAATGACTTTCAAGCACATTTTTTGGTGTAAGCCTAAATGACTTTCGGCAGTCGTTACGCAATGAGGTTTTTTAAAGTCTTTCTAAATCCATCTTCAAGCTACTTGTAGTTATCTTCTCTATGTACTTTTATACTATGTGTATTTTGTCAATGCTCTTCATCTATATGTAATCTCCTTTCATTGTGATCTCTCTTTTTTTTCTATTCGTGTTATTGTTATATTGTTAATTGGACTATTTGTCCGTAAATAAATAAATACATAAAACTTATTTTCTCTTAATTTATTTAATTTATTTTTCAAGCCATTTTCAGACTGGTAAAATAATTTTTAATCTACAGTTTATATAACGGATGGGAGAGAGGATTTTATTCGATTTATATGGTTTTTCCATATTTGTTGGATTGGATTCTTAGTTTTTTGGCTATCAGCAGTAGACATAATCATCTCGGGTTTATGGATTACCTAAATGTTGTCTGTTAAATATTCCAGGGCATTTTCCGTTTTTAATGAACAGATCTGAATATCCAGGTAGGTACTTTCAAACCATCCTCGTTCTCATCTTATTCCCCTCTCCACAATCATCGGCCTCATAACACACCGCAATTGGGGATACCGTAGTCCCACTGGCTTCGAGCAGTTTCTACTTAGTAAACATAAATATTTACGAATGTAAGTATACATCAAGTGCCAATATATTAAAATATTTTGTATTTATACTTTGTATACATATCACGTTCACGATATTATGGAAAACATCGGATAATTTTTCTAACAATTCTACAACAATTTTTTTTTTTAAAGTTGCCGAAAACTTGACTCATTATAGCTTTATAAAGGTTGTGTAGATAAAATATACCTACACTGATGTATTTGTGAGTTCATGTGGATTTTTAAATACACCTATTGATGAAAAAATCTGGAGTTTACCAATTGAATTATAATGACTGCAATCATTTTTACGTAGGTAAAACTTGCAGAAATTTTGAAACGAGGATTAAGGAACATTTGAGATGTCTAAATAGCAATAATTATTCGGAATTTGCTAACCATCTAATTGAATTTAACCATTCATTTGATATAAATAATAGTTTTAAAATTTTACACACTAACGTTAGTGGTTTTCACTAAAATCTTTTAGAAATATTAGAAATTTGGAAAAATGTCAATAGAAATTTAAATATTATTAACAATCAAATTAATTTTGTGAATAACCCTATCTTAAACATATTTACATTGTAATTTTTTGTCTTTGTTCTTCTAAGCACCTCCCCTTTCCACCTCTCTCCTCCCCCACTACTTCCATTTCTACCCACGCCTGTCTTTCTATGTTCGATCATTTTTTGTTTACATTATATGTCCTGATGAAGAGAACATCGTTCTCGAAACATGTCGACTTTTTAATAAAGTTTATTGTGGTAAAAACAAAGTGTTTTTAATTATTGCATTATGGGAGTTGTTTTACACTCTCATAATAATTATTACATCTATTCTAATATGTAGGGTTCTGTTAAAATAAAATAAGAAGATTGGTACTCACTCGGTTTATTGACAAATAACAATTACTAAATAATAATTAACAGAGATGTTGCTTGGTGCACCTATTGTCACGGAGTGACAGGCCGTGCCGCGTCTCTCCCCACCTCGCGTCCCAATGGTGGTGGGAGTATCGACACTCCACATGCCTCCCCTCCTAGAATGATGATCATCCTTCCTGAAGTCCTCCTTGAATCCTCTAGCAGGTGGATGAAATATTGGACTGAAGAGGTAGGTATATGTACATGACGGAGAGACAGAAGAGTGTATGGAATGAAGGGCACAAATGTTCGAAGATATCTCATGCTTAGTATGCCCATCTTTCAGGGAATCTAACTCGCCTACCCGATCGAGTTGTTCTCTCTGGTGTTTTCTCAGGAACTTTTATTGTTGTGGTCGGTTTAACAGTAGGGATTTCTTTCTCCTCCAAATCTGTTGGGAGAAAAGCAGGTTTTAGCCTATCAATACTTATGTACTTTTGGTGGCCGCGTATTTCCACCAACATTTTCTTAGAATCCCTCATCAATACTTTGAAGGGTCCTTCATATGGCGCCTGCAAGGGAGCTTTAACCGAGTCTGTCGAATGAAAACATGAGTGCAAGTTCCCAACAAACCGTGTACAAAAGGTTTATCATGGTTATGGTTTGTAGCTGGTATGGGTTTAATATCTTTCAACATATCGGTGACCTTTCTAGCGAACGTCTCTGGATCTGTTGGTGTTGTCTCGGTGAAAAAATCTCCCGGGAGCTTAAGTGGAGTTCCGTATGTCATTTCCGCGGGTGATGTTTTTGCATCCTGTCGAACGCAAGATCTGAGGCCCAAGAGAATCAATGGAAGTCTCTCTGACCAACTACTTGTGGAAGCTACTTTTAGAGCCCCTTTTAGTGTTCGATGCCATCGCTCTATTAAGCCGTTTGCTTGCGGGTGGTACGCTGTTGTTCTTAAGTGTTTTACCCCACACAATTTCATGAGGTCTTCGAAGAGCTTACTTTCAAATTGACGTCCTTGATCTGATGTTATTGTATCGGGCACTCCAAACCTAGCTATCCAGTTCTCCATGAGAGCGAGAGCAACTGTCTCTGCCATGATATCCTTAATGGGAATCGCTTCTGGCCATCTAGTGAAACGATCTATAATGGTCAATAGGTAGTTGTTGCCACGTGATGGAGGCAAGGGTCCAACAATATCAATATGGATATTCCTAAACCTCTCCTTGGGTAACGGTAGAGTTCCAATAGGACTATGGGTATGCCTATTTACCTTGGCCTTCTGGCATAAAATGCACGTGGTGACAAACTCTTTTACGTCTTTTTGCATCTTAGGCCAAACGAATCTTTGCCTAAGTGTTTTGTAGGTAGCTCCAATGCCGGGGTGACAAATACTGTGCATGTTATCAAGTATACGGTGTCTCCAAGTCTTTGGTACAAATGGTCTTACAACTCCAGTAGACATGTCACACCAAAGTGTTGTAGGACTTCCGGGAATCTGGACACGTTCCAAACGCAGAGAAGTCTCGGTATTCATGATTGCGATAAGTTCTGGGTCATTGTTTTGGTCTAACGCCACCTCTTCATAATTGATTGGCGATGGAATTTGTATTTCGTCAATTCTTGATAATGCATCGGCTACCTGATTTTCTTTTCCGGGTGTGTAGACGATTTTTGTTGTAAATTGCGCGATAAAATCTAACTGTCGTCTTTGCCTTGGCGAATCATTATCCGCTTTTTTGGTGAACGCAAAGCATAAGGGTTTATGATCGGTATATATGGTGACTTCTCTACCCTCAACCTGTCCTCGAAAGTACTTAATTGCTTCGTAAATGGCTGTGAGTTCTCTATCATAAGTACTGTAATTTTTTTGTGCGTTGTTGAGTTTTCGTGAAAAAAATCCGAGCGGTTTCCATTTCCTTTGCTTTTCTGTTCGTTGTTGGAGGGCTGCGCCCACAGCAAAATTTGATGCATCCACCATAATTGCGAGGTCTGATGATATTTCTGGATGTGTGAGGAGTGTAGCATTAGCCAAATCAACTTTGGTCTGGTCGAATGCCTGAATGAGCTCCTCTGTCCATTGGATTGGTTGCTTGTCTGCTTTTTTTGTATTGGCGATTATGGCGTACAACAATCGTTGGGCCTCCACAGCCTTTGGAATGAACTTTCTGTAGTAATTCAGCATACCTAAGTATCTGCGCATGTCCTTTGCTGTTTTTGGTCTTGGGAAATCTTTGATGATCTCCACTTTATCGGAAAGTGGAGTCGTTCCCTCATTTGAAATTTGGTAGCCAAGGAATTTAATACTGGATTGACCAAACGTGCTTTTCTCGGCGTTAATGATCAAACCGTGTTCCTCAAGACGTTTGAAGACTGTTTCGAGGTGCTCCATGTGTTTGTTTTCGTCCTCGGATGCAATCATAATGTCATCGATATATGCAAAACAAAAATCCAAGCCATTCAGTACTTGATTTATAACGCGTTGAAACGTCTGTGCCGCGTTACAAAGCCCAAATTGTAAATGTGTGAACTCAAAGAGACCAAATGGTGTTATGATGGCGGTCTTTGGAATATCACTCAAACCAATGGGAATTTGGTGGTATGCACGAACTAAATCTATAGTGCTAAAAATGTTGGCTTTAGACAACTTGTGAGCGAAATCGTTCAGTTGTGGAATCGGGTAACGGTCTGGAATCGTCTGAGAATTGAGCCTGCGATAATCTCCGCAGGGTCTCCAACTGCCGTCCGATTTTTGTACCATGTGCAAAGGGCTTGCCCAACAGCTTTTTGATGGTCTACATATTCCTTGTTGTACCATAAGGGCAAATTCCTTCTTTGCTGCCTCTAGCATTAGTGGTGTCATTCTTCTGGCCCTGGCTGAGGTGGGTGGTCCAGTTGTTTCAATACAGTGGGCCACAGAATGTTTAACTTCTACTTCTCGATTGAAGGGTCGTGTAATTGCAGGGTATCGCTGTAGACATTGGTGGTATTTGCTTGTATTGTTGACCGTAGATATACCCGTACTTGCATAGTGAATGCGCTGTCCCGTTGACGTTAGTCCCGTCGTTGCGTCAATTAGTCTCCCTTTCCGAAGGTCCACTAGAAGATTAAAATTTTCTAAAAAATCTGCCCCCAAAATTGCGCGCTCGACTTCGGCTATGACAAATGTCCATGGAAATGTTCTACGCAATCCGAAGTTAACTATCATTCGGCGTAGTCCGTGTGTCTTGATAGGAGTACCATTTGCCGCGTAGAGTGCCACATTTGGCTCGTGTTGTTCAAATGTTTGCGGTGTTTTGAATTTGCTGGGAATTACAGAAATCTCCGCCCCGGAATCAATCAAAAAGTTTATATTGTTTTGCCGGTCCCATATGTGCAACCTTTTTCCAATTTGCTCTATGTAAGTTGCATTGACACAGAGCTTCTTTAGTTTTCCGAATTCTTTGTCGTCGGCGGCCAATCACAGGGTGCGATGCACTTTTTCGCAAGTTTTCCGAACTTGTAATGATACCAGCATCGTTCGTAAACTTTTTTTGTTTGATGCCTGTTACGCGATGGTGATCTTGATCGCCTCTGTTTATTGATTTCCATTAGCTTTCCATCGCTTATTTTAGTTGAGTAGGATGAACTAGGAAAACCTCCTTCTACGTGGCATATATCATTGCTGCTATAGACATCTGCCATTTTGTCGGCGATTTCTGCTAGCTTGTCTAAGTCCTGATCGGCCGATACAGTCAGTATAGCTTGCATGTTATTAGGCAGCCGTTGTAACCACAGCGTCCTGAAAAGTTCCGTGTTGATGATGGTGGGTCCTGCCAGTTCTTTCATCTGACGTAATAGCTGAGACGGTGTATTATCTCCAAGCTGAAGTCCGTATACGAGCTTGGCAGTTTTCTTTCTCTCGGACTCTGTAAACCTAGTCACCAATGCCGATTTTAATGTGGCATACATATCCCGTGTGGGTGGGTTCAAAACTATGTCACTAATCATGGTTAGTGTTTCACTGTCCAGGCAACTTACGATGGAGTAGTATTTTGTTGCATCGGAACTAATGCCGGCTATGATAAATTGAGCCTCAATTTTCGTTAACCACAGTTGACACTTATCCCGCCAAAAGGGCGGCATCCGAACCCCCACTCTTGCAACCTGATGACTAGTGTCCTGGTCCGTCATATCTTTATCGTTATTTTGCTGCGTGTTAGCCATTAACTCGCTTGGGCAACTTTAATTGTGTGTGTAATGGTGTGCAGTCTCAAATATAATAAATAATAAATGTATAAATTATTACGTGTAATAATAATGAATGCGTAATAATGTTATTTGAAATCGATTGACTCCGTGACGTTGTTTATTTGCATTAATCAAATTACGTTATTAAAGCGCCAAGTGGTACCAATTATATCTACGAATATACTAGTAATCTAGACAGAACCCTACGCAAGAAACTAATTATCAGCGATATCGAAACGCGAAAAATTGTTAAGACGGCAAATAAATAATAAATACCGGTCAATAAAAGGGAGTGGGCCTTGCGTTATGCGCTCGAATACATAAAATGCCCTTTTAAAGAGGCAATTGTACTAGGCTACGCTCGGCTGCTCGGGTTTCGATGTAGCGGGAACAAAATTTATTTCAGAATGTGGGTAGCTACGCGAGCAAATAATAATGCGATGTCGTAAAAAATATTAATTTCGCGTGTTTTTATCGGGGTCACCAAATTTATGGGAGTTGTTTTACACTCTCATAATAATTATTACATCTATTCTAATATGTAGGGTTCTGTTAAAATAAAATAAGAAGATTGGTACTCACTCGGTTTATTGACAAATAACAATTACTAAATAATAATTAACAGAGATGTTGCTTGGTGCACCTATTGTCACGGAGTGACAGGCCGTGCCGCGTCTCTCCCCACCTCGCGTCCCAATGGTGGTGGGAGTATCGACACTCCACAGCATTAATAAAATGGTGCCACAAAAAATTTGCAAAATTTGAGGAAACACCGATTTAAATTTCACTTTTGTTTTCGTGATAGAAAGAACGCCGTGAAATCTTGGAAGTAGAAATTAACAAATTTCCCAACATCCGATCAAGCTGAAACTCGGCAGATAGATTCGTTGTTTATGACATTACATTCTATTAACTTTGTGGAAATCACGTACACAAATGCGAAAATATACGCAGTTTTCTGAAACTCGAAGAAATTAAAGCACCTAGTGTGCCAAATAAATGTCGGCCTTACCAACTCGTAATTTAGATCGGTTGTTTCCGACCACTGGGTAGGAAGGTTCAAAATTCAGTGAAATAAAAAAAAAACATTTAAAAGGCAATTGAATATAAAGTTGGTAGTGCGGTTGATTCCGATCACCGCGACCGTTAGGAAGATTCAAATCACATTCAAACCAAAAAAAAATTAAGGTTTTAAATAAAACATGAAAATAGATGTACCTACTTTAGTAAAAACGCCCGTTTTTACCAGTTGATTATTTTAAAAGTATAAATTATACTGAACTAACTGCGCAAGAACATTCATACATTATAATATCATTTTCAACCATGCAAAATACTAAAGCCAAGTAAATATCAAGGGAAAGTAAAACATGTTTATCAGACTTGTGGGAGACGCGAACCATTGATGTAGAATAGGAAATAGGCTTTTACCAAACATAAATGACCATTTTTATCCATTGTAATGATACAAGTTCTGGTGTCCTTACCACTGACATGGCATGACTATTGGTATTGCAATCCCGTTGTTAAGAATTTGGCTTTGATTAATTATATTTTTCGCATTAATTTATCCAAAAAGTAGAAACATATTTTTGAATACCTTTTTTTACACCATCTCTATTTTCAGTCCGACGCCAGTATAGTTATATAAATGACAACAAAAATCGCTTTTCACAATCTCCATTTTCAAATATCTACGATAAGAGTTGAAATCACTGCAAACAACACGGTTCATAAATTTCGATGCCAACTCGTAAATATGAAAATAGAGATGAAAATAGCGATCATGTACGGGAATCGGGCTGAAAAAAGAGATTTATTTAAGGAACATAAACAGTCTTAATAACATAATACACATAAGAGGATAACAAAAAAAAGACCAATTATTAATGTTCACAGATAGGTATTTAGAAACATAAAAGTAACTGAATGTAAACGAGAATATTTAAGAAAAGAAAAAAAAACAGGACAAAGCAGCAACAAAAAAAAAGGTAATTTAAAAATATTAGGTACAATTAATTCAATCATCATGAATATGTGTTAAGTATTATTCGCACGTAGAATGTTATACAATGAAATTCTGTAGCGAAAGTAACTAGCAGTGAATATGTCAGCAAGTGTTTCTAAACGTGCAATGTTATAGTAGTTACATGTCCTTTGCATAAATTCATTTTGGTTGGAATTGGTGTTGCATCTATCAATGTAGAAAAGGGTATTTTGTCTGCTATATCGAGTCGGCGCGTGGAAATTAATTTTATTTAGCAACTCCGGGCAGTCAACTATCGAGTTAATAATTTTGTACAGGAGCATCTGATCAGCGACAAGCCTCCTATCGAGCAGTTTCTCGATTTCATAGTAAGAGTTGTATACATTGAATGATTTAAAATTGAGGAATTTGAGAAATCGCTCCTGAACTCTTTCTAACCTGTTGACATAAACAATATAGCGCGGGTTCGAAACCTGTGAACAGTATTCCAGGTGAGGACGAACATGTGAATTGTAGAGAATCAGATAAGTCTTAGTGTTTTTGAAAAATTTGCATGTTCTTAGTACAAAGCCTAGACTCTTTGTTGCTTTGGTGACAATGTTATCGACGTGTTTATCAAAGGTAAGTTTAGAGTCCAAAAGAACCCCGAGGTCAAGTTTATGATCTTTATTTGTTAACAGCAATCCAGAAATGGTGTAATCATGCAGTATTTTCACACGGTTACGTGTGAATGTAACTTTGCAACATTTAGAAATATTGATAAAAAGCTTATTTCTAAGACAGTAATCCGTCAGTCGGTCAAGATCTTCTTGAAAACGCACAGAACAGTCTGGGGAGCTAATAGGAAGGTATATCTTCATATCGTCGGTAAATAGTAAAATTTGAGCGTTGTGAAAACATGTCGTAATATCATTTATATAGATAGAGAAAAGCAAAGGACCCAAAATGGACCCTTGAGGCACACCGGAAGTGATAATTTTCCAGATGGAGGAAGATCCACCCACTGCCACAGCCTCACACCTGTTTGTTACGTATGAAGATAACCAACGAAGGAGATCTCCGTGAATACCATGATTAGCAAGTTTTCTAAGCAGGACGCTGTAGTTGACCTTATCAAAGGCTTTGCTATAGTCGGTGTAGATTGTATCAACTTGCACACGTTTATCTATAGAGAGAGACAAGAAATTTATAAATGTTATAAGATTTGTAGCAACAGAGCGACCTGCAAAGAATCCGTGCTGAAATTCATTGATCGAATTCTTTACCACAGGGAATAACTGGACATAGACTATATTTTCGAACACCTTTGAAAAAATGCAGAGCTTGGAAATGGGTCTATAATTATCTGCTTTACACTTATTTCCCGATTTATGAATTGGCGTGACGTAGGCTCTTTTCCATATATCTGGAAATGTACCAGTCTTAAGCGATATATTAAACAGCATGGATAGCGGAAGTGACAAATGATTTGCGCACTCGATAATGAACAGTGGTGGGAAACCATCTGGCCCAGCTCCCTTTTTGGGATCGAGCCGTTTTAAATATTTAGATACAAGGTCAGCATCGATAAAAACTGACCCTATTGCACAGACATGCTTAACTACGGAGTCATCGCAGGAAGTCCCCAGAGGGTCAGCCGGTTCGTAGACCGAATGAAAATATTCAGAAAATAAATCACTGATGGTGTAAAATAGCCGTTAGTCATGCAACAGTTTATCCGAAGAAAATGTTTGAATTTGAATGACGTGTGTTATTACTATTACATCTTTATTGTACCCACGCGAGAAATGGCATGATTATTAGTTAACTTTTTGTTATGATTAGTCTGCTGCGCTACGTGCGTCCCACATAGAGGCCCCAGGGCTATGCCCTGTTGGGGGCAGTGCGGCGACACGTCGGCAGTCAGAATTACATTAGGTACAATTATGAACAAGAGAAAGGCGTAGATACTACCCTTGAGGGCGAGGACCGGCGCTTGGTCCCCTTCCCGTTCAATTTCCGCAGCTAGCTCGTCGGCGAATACGGGAGTACTTTTCTCTTCTAGGTCAATGGACCGGCCGGAAGCCTAATCCTTTCAGCATCTCACAACAGGCAATCGTCTCGGGTTATATTCACGGCACGAGAAACTTATGATTTGCGATCATAAGTTGACGCGCCAAAATTCAAAATACGTCGATGAATGTGCATCGTAACAAGTCATGGAAAATTTGGAAGGCGGGTATGTGTACCGTAACTATTTAGTGGATAACCAACACCTCTGCCATAGGTCACTCCAAGTGGTTCGCTACGCTTGGTAACTTAGCAGGGGTGCCTGGGTTCATGGGGTGAGGTTTGTATAGGTCTGCTCACTAACTGCAAAGCCCGCCGGATTGGAAGAGAGCGGTTGAGGGAGTGCCTTTGACTTTTCCAGTCGTTCTCTTTCGGAACATCGCCTTGCATCGCAGTGGGAGGGATGGAGGATTCATGCGTTCGTCACTGCTGGACACACTGACCCCCAGATTCCTACTCACCCTTCTTATCCCTTTGCTTCCCAGAATTTCCTCTCCTTCCTTTCCTAAAACGAACCTCCACACAGCATCCCCAAAGATGACATAGGTCCTGAGGGGAATTATTTTCCTCAGGGTCTCCTGTATGGAGCTAATGTACAACATTCACAAAGCCGGTAGTTTCTCGGAATTGGAACAATTCACAAATTTCAGTGTTAATAAAATTTTCAAGATCCGTGAAAGTTCAGTCATTATGTCAATCAATACGAGCCAGATGTTTCACAGAACTCAAATAAAAACATAAGTTGAATGGAAAATTCGAAAAATAACCTAGAAATTTTATGAAGTTTTCAAATTATGTGAAACACCAGGCCCTTCATCATTACAACAGTATCACTTGTTCATAATATGGTTTTGGAAAATAATACATTGAGAGCGGGAAAGCCATTTTATCGGAGCCTGGTCGATGAAGAAATACCATGATCGTTGGGAGAATATTTTGATCGGAGAATGAAATGATTATTTGCATTATGCACTCACTGCAACTTTGCTGTTTTTTTTATGTACTACATTGTCGCTGAAAAGTACAAAAAATAATTTTAAATTAGAGTTACTTTAGATAGTTAGTCAGATGAGTGCCTTTCTAGTAAAGTTTCCACCAGTGCATGAATATACAAGCTGCCTTAAAGCTCGGCACAGCAAATAAAGTGGCTTTTTGCGTAAATATATTTAGTTCCGAGACTTGGGCTAATATATTACCTTCATGGACTTAGGTAAATGCTCCTTGTTTATGTTACCAGCAAATGGATTCATTAACGGTTGTGGATTTTTCATTCTTTGTGCTATAAAGGTTTTATTTTTATTACACTTTTCGCTTAAAGTGGCCCGTTATTCATTGACATAGCATACAACAGATGGGCTGTCAAGATTTATTCGATTTTTTATGTGTTACCGCAGTATTTTCCGTGACCTATTGGAACTGCAGCATACCGAAATCGAAAAATAATATTGAGATGTTTGGGAAATTTTTGGAGGGACGGAACGGAGAAGAGAATGTGTTAGTTGGATCTAGAAATTGTTGAATAAACGTTTTAAATTCTAAAGCGCCAAAAAAAAATGAATAGAATAGATTCTGGAAATTTCATGGAAATAGATTTGATTTGAAATCAATTTAGCCACTGACTTAGCACCTTTTGGTTCTAGCTCATTAATCACGCGCTCTGTCTCTCATTTTAATTACATAATGATGGTGAAACACAGTTCTGCATATAAAATAGCAAAAAATTGTCAGATTTTCGGATCACAAAAAACGCACAAATTTCTTGTGTTCGTATTTATTTTATGGGTAAAGTAACGAGCTCGGTCAATGAATTTTATTTAGAAAAATATTTTTTTTGGATAATTATTTTTTGTTAAAATAAAATTTCAAGCAACGCCGTCATTTGAAATTTGATTGATGAGTATGGTAATTCTGAAATTATCTTTATATTTAATTGTAGATTTTTTTTGGTTTTACGCATAGACATACAAATTGATAGACTTGTCCTAACATGAAATGTGGGTGTTATTTCGACGAGCTGGAGGCAAACCACGTGACCATATATTTACGGCTACAGGAGGAATGGAGAATGATAATGCACCTACAAAATTGATCCATTTAAAATTTAGTTATCCGACTAAATCTTGTTTACTTTATATCGATGCCCATTGCCGCAGTAGCGTCAGGATAAATAATGTTCTCCTGGGGTCAAAACTCATTCCCACGTGGATTTTATAAAATAAGCAATGTGAATTGTTACCACCTTTTATTTCCAACTTGCGTCGATGTCAAAAGGCTTTTTTAAAATCATTTTTTTACCACAGTAATACGTAATTTTCACAAAAGGTTATTTCAGTAATAAAGTCGTTTGAATACACGAAACATGTGTTTTGTTTACAGATCAATGGAGTGAGCTTTTTAATGAAAAATGAATCGGTAAAATTTCGACCAAAAATACTGTAGGTGATACCTAATTTAATTCAAAATCTCTTCTTTCATAGAAGCGCGAATTACTTATTTTAAGAAAAAACGCTTTTTACAAGTTATGCTGTAAAATATTAAGAAGAATTAATTTTTTGCGAAAATATTTATCCATATTCATACGCAATATGAATATGGATAAATAGTTTTGTCCGTAAACAAACTCAAATCTTTCAAAACAGGCCAATAAATATATTATATCGGTGATTCAATCCAACATTGTACGTGTTAGCCTTTCTTCGAAGATTTGAGTTTGTTTATGTACAGGTGCAAAAAATTATTATAATTTTTTTTTTTTTTTAATATTATTTATTTATTTATTCCATTTTTACAATTTTACAAAGTTAGGTATAAGTACAATTATTTTTTTAATTATGTCCATGTAATGCAAATATTTTTTAATGGTGGTAATAATACCTCTCTAATTGAGAATTTCTCGTGTTTAGGGAGGGAGTACTAACACAATTGATATTTTGATATATATATATGTTTAATTGATGCTACCATGAGCGTATTTATGAAAAAATAAAATAAAAACAACATGTATGTAAAATTATATACCTGTGCACTATTTTAGGAAGAACGTTTTTTTTTAAATTATAAAATATAAAACCCGTGTACACATTGAAAATATAAGTGAAAATATCATGAAATTACTTAGTGGTGAAATGTATTTAAATTTTTTTCTTAAAAATTTTATAATTTTTTTCGGATTGAAAATCTTTAGGGAATTCATCTTAACATTTTAAAGCAGAGCTTGTAAAAAGCATTTTTCCTTAAAATAATTATTCTCGCGCCATCTATGAAAGAGAAGATCATGAATTCCTCAATGAAAATTTGCCAACTGTCCAACCTTTCCATTTCCTCATCCCCTTCCCACTGCTTCAGCATCACAACACTCCCCAATTGGGAATGTCGTAGTCCCGCTGGCTTCGGACGGTTGGAAGCAGTTCAGCATCACAACACTCCCCAATTGGGAATGTCGTAGTCCCGCTGGCTTCGGACGGTTGGAAGCAGTTCGGAGCTTTGTGCGATATTCACATAAAATGATTTTAAAATGCTTGTTATTACAAATCATCTTATAATTGGTTAGTCCCACTGCATTCATTGTTGTAGTTACCTAAGCATTTTTCATTATGGCGGTCTGTTCCAGGGTAGGTTCTATTCTTGGGCGCATGTCCGTGCGTAACTCGCTCTAAGCTAAATCCCTGTCAGTGTAATTAATCCCGTTTTGGGGCTGACCAGGTTTTTCTTAAACCACGAAGCTTAGACTTAATTATGCAGATTCTGAATTAAATATAGTAAGTTTTAAACCCAATGAACGCAAGTTTTAATTACTGAACTTTTTGTTTTCGTGCTCAATTATAAGCGTTAACAAAGAAGAAGAAGATTACTGAAGATGTTTGAAAGGGTGATATTAAATAAATACTTAAGATAAAGAAAGCACGCAGATACAAAAAATGTAATTAATGGGCATTTTTTCATTCATGTATTGCCCGTCAAGTAACAGAAACTTTTATTTAATTTTCGGAGCATACTTAACGATTTTTTCTTTCAAAGGAATGTCATATAATTACTTATTCCATTCGGCATCTGAACAGAGATTATTTAAAAAAAATATATTTATTTTTACTTCTTGGCAAAATAAAAAGCATCCAAACTCATTGTTACCCTGATAAACCACATTCCCCTATCTTCCTCCATCATTCCTCCATCATCAAAGATAGATACCGCAATGTTAGGGCAGAGTTTTGACATTGCTAATCTATCCAAGGGAACCTGTCGTACCTCAAAACAAAGAACTATCCACTCAAAACCGTGGTTTAAATATTTCTCCAAAAAATTATACTTTTTACTTATTCGAATAAGAATTGGACAGTCTCATTCGAATTCCGTTCCTTATCACCTTTATAAAATTCACGTGCTTGAGTCCCAGATTACAATTAGTGTGAAATGGGAAGTAGATCACATATTTTTTGGTTGTCACTCCATAAACAAATATCCTCTCTTCTATCAAATCCTCTCTAAATATGCATCCCCTTCGTTCAACATCTCATCTCTTCTAAGTCTGAACTCGACTCCAATCCTCAATATATTTATGAAATTTTCAAATTTAAATATGATTAATAAATAAAATCACCTCCATAATTTAAAATGTTGGTTGCTGAAGGGTGACAGCCAGAAACATTTGGAAAAAAAAATAATTTTTTTTTTAGAGCTTAACTCAAAGTGTTCAAGGGAAGAATATTATAAAATATGCGATGACGTAATTTTTAATTCATCTGAGTATAGTAAAGTTGTCGAAAGAAATTAGGATTGCGTTCGTCGTAAATTCCTTGGTTTTAGGGCCAGAACCGGGTGTAAGACAAATTAAGAACACACATAGGTTTAGCTGACAGAAATGTATATTTTCAAAGTTATAAAGAGGTTCAAAACCAAAATATATTCAAAAAGGTAAATATATTTTCATTTATTAAATGAAATGTAATTTAGCGCCAGATTTTTTTTCCTTTCTGGTTTGTGTATAAAAGAGATTACTCTTCATTTCGCTGACATATATCAATGTCTTCTTCTCCTCTTCCGTTATAGAATTATTTTTACATGAAAATTATAAAAATAAGTTTTCTGGTGAAATAATGCCAGTCCTCTCTGTGAAAGCTATTTTTGCAAAACTAATTACGGAAAAATCTATTTTTAGAAACTTTGCTAGAGGGAGGTGGATTGATAAATTCACAACGTATTAATTAAAAATGATTCTGCCTTGTTCCAACTAATATTATATATGCGAAAGTGTGTTAGTTTGTCCTTATTTCTCGTCGCAACGGAGTGACCGTTTGACGTGATGTTTGGGAAGGGATAGTTGGAAGATTTGGAAGTGACGAAAGCTACTTTTCATTTCCGTGGGAAATATCTTTGTACAGTAATTTCTCCGGGAATAATGCGAGCAAAGCCGCGGGCAAAAGTTAGTTCTTGATATAATATAGAATCATCGACAGGTTTGAATGAACCTGCATTTGGAATACATAAGGGGACATCCTAGGATAGGTAGTGGATAATCCCGTTCTGAAAAAGGAATAATATGTTAGTAAAATTCCAATGGTTTTCGAGATAATTGAGCTTTTTAAAAAACTTCTTGGTTTGTGACCGTGGCACCAAAGGCTGTCAATTTAAAAAAAAAAACAACAAAAGTCTACTTTTACTAAACATACTCATAATATTCCATTTTCGGAAGGTCCTTTGCGTGCCTCATCCACGTGTTATCAAACTTTCGGAAAACTGTGTATTTAAGTAGAATTTTGTAAAAATGTCTGAGTTAGCTTAGGATACATTTTTTTTTTTTACAGTGAATACCGCACAAGAATCTCAACTGCTCCCGTCTGGAGCCAGTGAGACTATGGCATCCCCAATTGGGGTGTGTTGTGAGGCTGAAGGTAGTTGGGAGGGGAAGGAGGTGGGGAAGAGGAAGGTTGGGAAGTACCTGGCTATTCAGATCTGGTCACCAAACACGGCTAAAGCCATTTTTAAGCAACGTTTCAATTCTGAATGGTGGTCTTACACCAGGGCGATACTGATAGTATCTTCCACTCTGGAACATGCCGCAAATATACTATATATTATTTTTAATTAATTAATTGTGAAATAACACAAATGAATCAAATAAAATTTATTTGCGCATGCCGGGTTCGAACCCGCGACCTCCGGATTGTGAGTCAAGAGTCTTCCCCGCTGGACTACGGAGGTCATCAGACATACATGACTAAATCGAAATACCTTATTCTGATTGTTAAAATATTTATGCATAATGTTTACATTTATGTTGTATTCCGACTTGTTTCTATTGGTAACAGTTTCACTTTTACCATTATTTTTTTGTAATTACCGTGGCGTGTAAATGCTTATTGAGAAGTTCTTAAATAAATACACATTTTGTTACTTAACTTAAGAACTTACTCTTCTGATCATTTTTTAAATTTACCTTTTAGGAGGCGGGTTTGGAAACTGCCGCCCGGGAACCATTTATTGGATAACCAACATCTCTGCTACAGGTCACCCCAAGTGGTTAGCTACATTTGGTAACTTAGCAGGGATGCCCGGGTTCATGGAGTGAGGTTTGTCCAGGTCTTGGCGGTGGATGCGTCTGCTCAACTGCTGGCGGGCTGGATCGAGAGACGCTTAAAGGAGGCCTTTTGACTTCTTAAGCCGGACTCTCTCGAGCCATCGTTTCGTACCGCGCCGATGGAGGGTTGGATTCATATCATGTCCTTATATATGACACATTGATCCACAGGTTAGTACCCACCCCCCAATATTTTTCCTTCCTAGAACTTCCTCTCCTTAGTTTCCTTAATACGACCCTCCACACAGCATCCCCTAAGATGACGTAGGCCCCGAAGGAAATTATTATTTCCTCGGGACCTCCTGTGTGGAGCTATTTATTTTTTTTAATAATTTTATCATGACCGGTCAATGGATGAGTTGGCATCGCGTTTGGGTCCCACCCAGGGGTCCCGTGTTCGATTCCTTGGCTGGCTAACTCGTCCATCACGACACAAGCAACATTTTCCGATTATTGTGGTGGTAGTGGGCGATTTTCAAACATTGTCGGGTTATTCGTAACCTGAGAATGTTTGTCTTCATTAAAAAAAAACTTCTTTAACTACCTACTAACGTTTAATGATATTTTGCCTACATGCTTTTACATTTTTATTTATTTTAAATGAATTTAGAAAACAAAACAATTTATACACTTGGCATTTAAAGTATTTGATTCTAGAAGTGTAATAGTAGGTATCTACATAAATTTCATCGCACACACCAACCCGCTCGGGCAGATGGGCGCCTCAAAATTCACCCTGGAAACAGAAAGGTGTCAGAAGCAGTGGCGGCTCGTGACTTTTGGTGTGCTAGGGTGCTAATATTAAAAAAATGGCATCATGGATGTTGTCGTATGCGAAAAAAAAAAAAAATTTTTTTTTCAAAAATCGGTATTTTGAATGAAGATTTTTCAAAAAATAGGTGCGGCACACCGCCAAACTGAAACTTTCTGAAATTTTTTCATACAAAAAACTGATTTTCAAAATAAAATAATTTTTTTTTCGGCTACAACAACATCAATAATGCCATTTTTTTAATATCGGCACTCTAGCACACCCAAAAGTCACAAGCCGCTACTGGTCAGAAGCCTGGGGAGTTCTTCATTCAGTCGTAGAATAATTAATTGAATTCCAGATAATAACATGAACACTGAGGGTTCGCATTACTGAGATGAAATGGGTGAAGGGTTCTAACTGACGTAATGAAAGATTGGTAAATACAATAATTTTCGTTTATATTAGTGTTCATATTAATAAATTTTTTAAAAATACAAGGATGAGTTGTCATACCGAGCACGTTGCATCGTTGCTGCAAAAGCCAAGATCAATCTCATCGTGGTGTAATCCTTTGAGTAGACGGATGTGATTTTTTCATTTACTTTGAAGCAGTTCCGAGATTTCGCCACATTGTTATGCTATTTGAAATTGAATCAGGTATTTTAGTAAAATAATCACATTAAAATATGTATTGCATAATTTTTTTTGAAAAGAAACAGTGAATACTGTTCTCTTCTCCCTCCCCACTACATACAGCCTCACAATATACCCCAATCGGAGATACCATAGTCTCACTGGCTCCAGACGGGACTCTTGTGAGGTATGCAAAAAAAAAGTTATTTCCTTACAGTTTTATGTCTGTTCTACATCTCTCCGTCTGTTGTGTACATTAAAAATATCCAAACGTCAGAACCATTTCTTTATTTAAAATGAGTTCTTTCACATGTTTCACTTACGTGAGAATCTAGTTATAAAAACACAGTTAATACACAAATAGGTACATACAATTAAAAATAACTAATCCGAAAAAGGGTACACAATCTGCACAAAATTACCAAATTAAATAAAAACTCACACAAATGAAAAAAAAGCAAGCAAGACATATAAAGACAGGACATAATTCAAAAAAAATCCAAGCGCAATCTGGAATTCCTCAAGGGTCTAACCTCGGACCTATGTTGTTTCTAATACTCAGAGATGACACCCAAAACTGTGTTAGGAAGGGCAAATGTCTACTATTTGCTGATGACCTTAAAATTATGATGGAAATAAGCTGCCAACAAGATTTTTTAAAAATGCAAACTGATCTGGATGCACTATCTGAATGGTCGTTGGCAAACAAATTAGATTTTAACACAAATAAATGTGTCACAATGTCCAACACTCATTGTAAAAATATTATAGTTTTCGATTATAAAATAAAAGGCGAAACGTTATCACGTGTAAAATCCGTGAAGGATCTCGGTATCGTCTTTGATCCCGAACTGACACTCTCTTGCCATATATCGCAGCTCACTCAGTCTTGCTACCAACTTCTTGGGTTCATCATCAGGACTTGTAAGCAGTTTGATAACCAAGAAGCAAGCTGGAGTTCCACCAGAAGTACATTGATATGTTAGAGCAAATCCAGAAGAAATTCCTCAGGTATGCTTATATGCGGAAGCATGGAACCTATCCAAGGTTCATGCACCATATTGACTTATTTGAGGAAACTGATTCTGTGAATCTAGAAACTCGACGGAAAGCAAGTCTTGCTATTCTATCTTTCAAAATTTGGAACAATTTCATCGATAGCCCATTTCTCTTGGGATGCTATGATTTATATTTATATGTACCAGACCACTACAGCCGAAGTCGACATCATGACTTATTTAAAGTATCGAACGGCAGAACAGACGTCTTGGCAAAGTATGGCATGACTAGGGGAGTGGCGCTGTTAAATGAAATTGCAAACCAAATTGGATGTAAGTGACTGTTCTTTATATGCCTTAAAAATATTATTGAAGAGTCACTTGCCTAAATGCTGATAGGGTAACTAAATTGTATTGTAATTGGAAGTATTCTGTTGTTCAATAATAATAAAAATAATAAAATAATAATAAAATAATAAAGAGAATCACAAGTAACATGTAATAATATAATCAGCTCAACAATTATTGTTACACATTTTTAAAAGAATAGCAGAATATTTTTCTGAATCCTATTAATTATTCCTATTAATTCGGAATTAGACAATGTCTAATTCCGAACACTCTAATTATGTTGTCAGAGGGTTAAAATAGGCGATATTATTTTTAAATGTGTTTAGGTGAAATATGCTATGGCGTCTTAGGGGCATACATTTTACTCTGAGGTGAGCAGTTTTCTTTCAATCTAGACCCGTGGTCGTCAAACTGCGGCCCACGGCAGATATTTGTGCGGCCCGCACAAATATCTGCCGTTATCTTTTTAAATATATTATTTTTCATATACAATTATATTATCTGTTATTTTTTCAAATATTTTATGTACGTGTACCCTCATGATTTTAAAACGTTGATTTTAATTGACTGACATTTGATTTTAAAATGCCCTGCTAGTTTTTGAACACATCATAAGTCTTTTTCGTTATTTTCGTTATTTGTTTATGCCGTGTTGCGCTACCTCCTTCTTTAGCCAACGTTTCGGACATCATTGCAGTGTCCATCATCAGGGCAGATCCGGCAGATCCGGTAGATGTGTCATCATAAGTCGATTTTGAACGCGCGCATAGTGTACTTCATAGGTTCTCAACTTGGGCGACAACGCCCCCTTGTGGGAGTTTGAAATTTTCAAGAGGGTACAGTGAGGGCGTGGGCAGATAAAAAAAATCTGGACTAAAAAAAGACCAAGCTTATCATGTTCTAATAAAGCAAAGAAAATTTAATATTGGTTAGATTTATTTATTGTACGAGTATGCATTGTAATCATTTTTACAAAATTAACACATTTCGGTAGTTCGGTAACTGGATGAAAATTAAAATGAAAGATAAATGACCTTACGTGTATTATTATTATTAAGAATTGACAACATATCATGAATACATGAACTTAAATAAAAAAGAATTGCTTTTTTAACTTGCTAAACAAAAAGGTACAACACCCCCCCCCCCCCCGAAATCATAAGTGTGCGGCACGCGGTGATACCTCACATTGTCCTATGTGGCCCTTGACCAGAAAAGTGTGACGACCGCTGATCTAGACCCTCCCTCCTTGGTGAGTTAAATTTGGGTCACTTCGTAATTCTTTTCAAGTAGACGTGAGATTTTGCCGGACCCCCCTTTGAGCTCACGTAATTAATGTATGCCCCCTTAAGAAATAGGAATTTGGAACAGTTATTTCAATATTGCTGAGACATAATGTTAGGTATAAATAATCTTAGAGTACCTACGTAAGACGTACGACGTATGTTCCAAGAATCTAAGATGGTCATGTAGAGTAGACAATATTTCAAAGATAACACTCTTAGCATTTTTCTTTTAACCGATTCTATAAGGTTTTAAAATTTGCAAAATGAATTATATATATTTACTAGCTCTTAGCATTTTTCTTTTAACCGATTCTATAAGGTTTTAAAATTTGCAAAATGAATTATATATATTTACTAGCTGACCTAACGAAACACAACGCCATATCTTGGATGGTTACCGAACCTAGATAACCGAGTATTTAACCGATAAATTAATACACACCGTCATCAGTTAGAAACTTATGGAACAAATAATTACAAATTGTCCTATAACAAGCATTTAATGAACATTTAATTCGCAATAATAAATATTGACGTCAATAATCGAGATAGAAACTATCCCATCTTAAGTTGGACCAAATTACACACAGTAAGCCATATTTCATCAAAATCGGTTAAGTAGTTTCGGAGTTTATCTCGAACAAACATCACATATATATAGAGAATATGGATTCCATTCAATTCTCATATGATTTGGTCGCTTGTATTCAGAGTCCTGTAAGTCGTATATACGGTGAGGCTAGTTTTCTATATTTTGGTATCTGCGATCAACGTTAGCAAACCGCTGCGCACTGCACTGGACGTTAGTGGCTAAGATCTCGCAAAGGATTTGGTTTCGTACCCCCTTAGTGTGGAGCACGGTGGTCAACAGTTAACTGGTACAATATTGAAATTACCCACTTATCCGGGTAACTATGTGTAGAGCCAACATACTCAAAGGACCCAGGATTAATCGGTGCATCTACAATTAAGCGATGTCGCATGAAGATATCCTTAACTAAAAACAATATTAAGCTTTTAATTGAAACAATACAATTTAATGAAAATAAAGAACTTTAATTAAATGAAGACAATCTTTGCGAAATTCAATCGAAAATCTGGAAACAGAAAAATCAGAAAAAGATATTAGCACCTCTGGGATTCGAACCCACGACCTTCGGCTTTCCGGGCCGCGACTCTACCAACTGAGCTAAGGTGTCCCTGTACGATATGTTCATTTTTAACTGCAACATAATTCGACCAAGATCTACCAACATTAACTTCATTTTCTTAACGCATATTTTATTGGCAGCTATCTTTATGTATGATTGCAAGATTCAAACCTAAACTAAACGCTATCTAGATAGTGTCTGACGTTTTATTTCAATTTGAGGTTTTACTCATTAAGTTAAAAATAAAAACAAATTACTGCCTTTTCATTAAAGATACTTTTCACAAGCACTCCCCCGCAATTTCATTTTGAACAAAGTTTTACATGATACTCTTCTCGTTTTTTCTTGGTTTGTACTTTTCGGCAATTTCATTTTTTTAGACGTATATGTCGAAATCCTTCATTTTCCCTTCTTCCTCCATAGTTAGTCACTTTCATTTCAGGTGCTGTAGGGAAGGCGAGGTCCAATTTAAGATTGATTTTAACATGTTTGCACAGTTGATGATGTCAAAGGATTTTGGCTATGTTGGATTTGTATTTTTGCTGTCCATCCTCAGTGCTGGTGTCCATATATCTGGAATGTTAATAGTTTCTCCTGATGTCTTTCCAGTCTTTTGGGGCGTGACTTCCCCTTTGGCCTCAAGAATTTCAGAGCATTTGAATTTTTCTTGGACACGTTCTTGGAATGTTCCTTTGGACACGTCCAAAAATACACGCGCGTCGCTGTCCATAGGTACAACAACCTATGGGTTTACAAAAAATAACATCCATAAAATTTAAAGTTGTGCATACAAGAAAACTGCAATAATGTTGTTTAGTTCTGAAACAGTTTAAAAACTGAACCCATGTTCCCCTTCATTTATTCATTATCCGTTTGTCTTCCTCCTTTCCTTGAAAGTCCCTACTTAGTTACTACAAAAGTAGACGATTTTACATACCTACATGGAACACAAATAATATTGCACAAAAAACTCTAATATTACCTACATTTATGAGTTGAAAAATCGCAGTGATATCGATCACATCTCGCTTTCGAAATCTCGCTTATTAATCATAAAATACTATCAATATAACCCCAAAGTGTCGGTAATTGTGACCTGTAGTGGTGCTGTGATCGTGGAGTGCCGCTAGCATCATCATCAACCAGAAACAGAGGATGAACCCATCAAAAGGCAGGGACTTTTTCCTTCCATCGCCAAATCTGTGATTGAGGTTTCAAAACGCAATCAATTGTCTTGTTTAACAAAAATTAGATTTGCAGTCCACCATCTCTCTCGCGTTACGATATTGTTCGTGACAAATGTGGTTTATGAGTACAATCAGAATTTCTTATTACATTAACACACTCAATAGAAAACCAAACACCATACCCACAAAAACAAAAACCAAAACTGATAAAAATTACTTACTTTTATGCGAAAATTATACAAATTGTCTCAACAATACTTTCGTAACTATTTTTAAAGAAAATTTAGATTGATTACTTGGCATAGGAATCAAAAGTGTCCAAAGGTATAAGCGTTATAGGCACAACACTTGACCCCAATGTATAAGTGGGGGTGGAGGCGTGACAAAGGCTTAGTGAAGACTGCGAGGAGTATATGGAATGGACGCGAATACTCAAGTAGGGGAGGTAACGGGGCAACATATTAGTAAGTGTACTTGGTTTCGCATACTAATCGAATTGATAAAATTGTGTGGTCATCTTTGGTACATCACTGACCTCTCTTTATTTTTCTGTGCCACTGTTTCAATACTTACATTTTGTGAAAAAATAATGTATCGAGAGAAAATTCTGATAACACTCCGAAAAAATAACATCTATAACGTAAGAAGCTTCTTATGCCCACTTGTGCCCACTTCTACCCAAGACTGGTAGAAAATACAGCGAACGAGTTATTCAAAGATTCAGGTAATATATTTTTAATGATACGAGAGAAAACACAAGGCTTCTTTTAGTATCTACGGAACACGTGGGCTTTATTATTTATAACGCCATTTTCCGGGAAAACGTCAGATAAATGTTTCTTTATAAAATATATTTTTTGTAGGTTTTCGACGACGGCAAAATAAATTATTCATTCCTGAAATAATAATATACATCGATACGAGTACCAGTGACTTGCCTTTCATTTTTTTTATGTGAAATAAATGTTTTTACCAAAAAAAGTTATTCTCTTTTTTTACGTACGTAGTTAATTTTTTCTTTAAATTATTAAAAATCTTTTTTTTTTACATCAACTCCACACAGGAGGCCCTGAGGAAAATAATTTCCCTCGGGGCCTATGTCATCTGGGATGCTGTGTGGAGGGTTTTTTTGAGGAGAGGAAGGAATGAACATTGGTCTTGAAGAGACCCATGTTGTAGGAAGGAGGAAACACAGAGGCCGGCAAATCATTCCACAGCCGAGCTGTTGAACACAAGAACGAGTCGAAGAAACGATCCATTCTCATGTGACAAATGTCAACCGTGTACAAATGTTGGGCACGCGTTTGGCGTGTTTCACGACTATGCACCGGTGCCGAAGGGATCAATGACGCTAGTTCCTCAAAGCATCTTCCATTGTAATATCGGTAGAACAAGGATAGCATTCCCACCCGACGCCTGTGCTCTAAAGATTGCAATCCGTCTGTTAAGATGGGAGAATCTATTAAGCGGACCGCCCATTTTTGCACAGAGTCGAGGGTATTTTTCAGGTATTTTGGAGCTCCAGACCAGAGATGGCTGCCAAGTTCAACCGTGGGGTGCACTTGTGATTTGTACAGGGTTAGCAATTGTGTACTATTAAATTATCTGCGGGCCCTGTACAGTACGCGCAGTTTTTGGGAGGCCAACTTTACTCTGGCTTCGATGGAGCCCCCATACCTGTGCTGGTCACTTAGGGTTACACCAAGCATATCAATGAAGGGCCTGTTCGGAAGATTGCTACCGTTGAAAGATACTAGATTTTCATTTCGATTCCCTTTAGATGTAATCAGACAAGATTGGGTCTTTGAAACATTAAATTCAACGAGATTATTTTTACCTCAAGAGAAAACACTCTCGAGGTAACCGTCCATTCTTTGTTTCAAAACCGTCCGAGCCGTTGGAGATTGTGAGCCATTTGGGGGCTTGCCAAACAAAAAGCTATCATGGACTGTACTGTCATCCGCGTAACAATGAATTGGTGCACATGACAAAAGGTCGTTGATGTGCAACAAAAACAAAGTCGGAGACAGAACCGATCCCTGTGGGATGCCAGAATTTATCGAGTGTGAGGAAGAGGTAAAACTATCGGCTACCGTCTGAATCGACCTCTCCCTCAAAAAGTCGGCAATCCACGTAAATATAACAAATCTCATTTATTTACGTGAGTACCGCACAAGAGTCCTAACATTTTTTCTATGCTTCCAAACGTCTGGAGTCAGTGAGGAGAGACTATGGCATCCCCAATTGAGGTGTGCTGTGATGCTGAATATAGTGGGGAGGGGTGGGAGATGAGAGAGAGAGAGAGAGAGAGAGAGAGAGAGAGAGAGAGAGAGCGAGAGACCACCATTCCAAATGGTGGTCTTTCGCAAGGGCGATATTGAGAGTATCTTCCTTTCTTGAATGTGCTGCAAATACACGACTACACATGATTATTATGATAAATAAACTTTTCTTAAGGCCCGCGCACAGAGTTCTGCGTTCGGTCAGCGAGCAGTCAGAGTTCTGCGTTCTAGTAACCGTTGACCGCTCAAGACTTCCAACGCACACAAGCGGCGTTCAAATTCTCGCGTTCTAGTTTCGTTTGGGTCTTTGCACATGCAACATGTCACTAGAAAGTTCATCATCTGATGAAGAATTATTGCTCTTGTAGAGCTTAGCAGCTTCTAAAATGAAAAGGAAGTATTGGGTGCACCTAATCAACACAACGCGAGAAGAACAAGGCGAACTTAGTAGTATTTTTCGACATTTACTTAAAGATGAACAACGATTCTATATTTATTTTCGAATGTCGATTAATAGTTTTAATGAATTGCATAACATCATAAAGATATAAGGATAATTGGTAATCTTTATTGGAACCATAAAGGAGCGGTAAGAGTAGAGCAATGTCTAACAGACGAAGTAGAAATAAAGAGAGGCGTGCGACAGGGTTGTATTCTTTCACCTATGCTCTTCAACTTATTTTCAGAAGAAATATTCAATGAAGCTCTGCAAGAGGCTACTCAAGGACTTGTTATAAATGGGAAGATTCTGAACAACCTGCGTTATGCAGATGATACAGTACTTCTATCAAGTAACATTGAGGATTTACAACTTTTGCTAAATCAAGTAGTGAAGACTTGTGAGAATTTTGGGCTAGAACTGAATATAAATAAGACAAAATACATGCTAATAAGCAAAAATAACGCATTGGATGAAAATCTTTATATTGCTGGAACAAAACTAGAGAAGGTACAGAGTATTGTATACTTGGGCTGCAATGTAAATGATAGATGGCATCCTTCAGTTGAAATCAAATGCCGCATTGAGCAAGCTTGTGCAACCTTTATCCGCATGAAAAAAATGTTCTGCAGTCATGATCTCAACCTTGGATTACGAATGCGAATGGTCAGATGCTACGTGTTTTAGATATTATTTTACGGAATGGAAGCATGGACGCTTACTGAAGAACTTATTAGGCGACTTGAGGCATTCGAGATGTGGATCTACAGAAGAATGGTTAAAATAAGCTGGATGGACAGGGTTACAAACGAAGATGTTATGGTTCGGATGAATAAAGAAAAGGAAGTAATTAAAACTATAAAAATCCGAAAACTTCAATATCTTGGACATGTGATGAGACATCCAGAGAAGTATGAGATCCTGCATCTCATAATGCAGGGAAAGATTGCCGGAAGACGGGGCCCTGGAAGAAGGAGAACCTCATGGTTGAAAAACCTGAGACAGTAGTTTGGCCAGTCTACCGTGGAGCTGTTCCGGGCTGCAGTGAACAAAGTCCGCATAGCCAACATGATAGCCAACGTCCGTTTAACGGACAGGGCACAAGAGGAAGAAGAAGATAACATCATAAAACCTGATATCGAAAAACAAAATACTAACTGAAAGGCTGATAAGAAAGGCTGGCTGTATTTATATTCATGTTCATATTCATCGGAACTGTTATTCAAACAATTTAAGGTCAGAAAATTAAGTGCATTATACTTTTATCATGCACGATTACAAATTTATAAAGATAATATTAAAAAAAAAGTTGCACCCTTTAAAAATAACAGAAATCTTAGACAAACATCAATACTTAAAATGTAAAAAAAACAATAGGACAGTTAAATCATAAATATCTCGGAGTTAAATTTTTTAATTCACTACCTGAAAAAATCAGAAACATGAACAGTAACATAAAAAAAATTAAAACTCAGCTTAAAAATTATACCGAAAATTTGAACTGAATAAAAATTAATAAATTAAACCAATATAATAACACCCCCCATACACACAAGCCCTGCTTATTTATGAGGGTACATCAAATACATATATTATGTAATTAATTATTGTACAAATTTTTTTGTAATTAATATCTTTTTGTGAATAAAAAAAAAAAATTTGAATAAGAAAAGACATTAGAGTATTTAGAAATAATAACAAAATATACGAAAGGTTCATTTGTTAATCGAATTATGTAACGAATACGATAACGTTTTCGTAATATTCTGTTAGGTTTCCAGTCTACTGCGGCTGCGGTGTACTAGCTGTTTGAAATGTTGGAGATGACATCGCGGCGTTCCGGCGTTCCCTGTCTCGGCGGGAAAAGAACTCTTATATCGCGACGTTCCGCTTTGACCGCCGCGGTCTGACTTCTGACTGTCCGCTGTGTGCGTTGTTGTTATAGAATCGGTACATTGTAATGAACGCCGAACGCGGAACTCGGAACTCCTGACCGCTCTCTGTGTGCGCGGGCTCTTAACTCTCGACCACGAGGCCAACATATATTAATTTTCTATGGAATATTTATGGAAATAAAAAAACACTTGCTTCACTCAAAATAGTGATGGCCATTCAATTTTTTCTAGAAGCAAAAGGTTTCGGATTGTATTTTATATACTACTAACGAGTTCCCGGGATGCGTTGCAATGCCACTTAATAAAAAAAAACCTCCTTGCTTGTCCTTTTCCATTCGTCCCGTTATCCTTCCCTTCCACTCTCTTGTTTCCCCTCCACCTCCCCCGCCTTCCCTCCCCCTCTCCTGCTCCTCCATTCCACGAACCCCCTTCCAGCGTTCCCATCCCACATCCGGCGTTCCATACATTCAGTTTTTAAACAGCACGCAAGCCACCTACTGCAATTTTTTTATACAAATTTGCTAGAGCTCACCAGTATATACGGAAACCTTCGCGGGCGTGCGCACAACAACCCACCGCCACCGGATGAAAAGTATAGGTAATAGTTTCATAACGCCAGAGCTCACTATTATATATAGAAGCCATCATCGCAATCGGATGAATGGTTTAGGGACCGCATAAGGTACACACAAGGAAACATTAATTTTTATATAATATTAAGATTACAATTTTTTGTACGGGGAAATCTGAAATTATATTTCTTGTTAATTTTTTACAGAATTATAGTAAAAACAAAGCAAATATTTTCTACTGTACGTATTGTAGGCTCTGATTGGAAATTATTTGAAGATTTCTTTTATTAAAGTTTCACGAACCTTTGAATTGGTTTTTCAGTGATCACAAGAATTTCCATAAATATGTATTTCCACACTGTACGCCAATGACGAATTCAATATAAATGTTCTGCAAATTATGAATTCACTGTTCGGTGAGGGATAAAACAAAATGGCGCTACCGTTTCAATCGACCCTTAAGATTGAAGGAGCCCTCCTTTGGTATAATTTTTCACTTAAAATTCATTATGTAGGAGGCGTATCCACCGCATTGAGTATTATAATATATATTGATATAGGTTTCCAACTATCTGAAGCACCATCAAATTGGAAAACAAAGTTTGCAATCTCACAAAAGGGGGAGTCATTTGTTCGATATTTAAAGCATGCAATCAATGGTTGTTTCGAAACTTTTAATTGATTAATTATTAAGTTTTTTGTAAGAAAAACACTCTATTTATAACTTTTGAAGGTTTTTCCTTTATAACTTCAAAAGTTATAAAAACAGAGTTTTTCTTTAAAAAAATGAATATTCGTTTAAATTTCTAAAAAGCCAATAGTTCCATATAAATAAAATCCGATATATTTATCCGTGACGCTAACTAGGCTACATTCTTAGAATGATTGTTTCCAAATAAAAAAAGGTAGTTGCATATAATATGGAAAAAAATAGTTGAAGATAAGTAGGTGGCATTGGTGAAATTGGTAAACGAATGTCCCGGATAGACGAGAGGTTCTGGGTTCGAGTCCCAGTTGCGACCATTATATTTTTCTGTGTCTTGTTCTCTTTCGTGTTTTCGTTTAGATTATTATTGTTATCTTCTTCTTCAATTGACGGCCGTTTTGACGAATTTCTTTGACGGCCGGCGTAGTGCAGCGGTAAGGCGCTTGACTTGCATTCCGAAGGTCGCGGGATCGAATCCCGGCGTGGCAAATAAATTTTATTTGATTAATTTGTGTATTTCAAAATTTATTCATTTAAAATAATATAAAGTATATTTGCGGCACGTTCCAGAGTGGAAGATACTCTCAGTATCGCCCTGGTGTAAGACCACCATTCAGAATTGAAACGTTGCTTGAAATGGCTTCTGCCGTGTTTGGTGACCAGATCTGAATAGCCAGGTACTTCCCCACCTTCCTCTTCCCTATCTCCTTCCCCTTCCCACTGCCTTCAGCCTCACAACATACCCCAATTGGGGATGCCATAGTCCCACTGGCTGCAGACGGGAGCAGCTGGGACTCTTGTGCGGTATTCATGTAAAAAAATGATATATTAGATCAATTATTAATATACACTATTATTAAAAAAATGTGATTTCGATAGTAAATCATCGATGGCACTAAAGATGTCGATAATGCAGGGATTAAGACTTAAATAAATACGATTGCAACTTCAAGGTCGAGGCCCAAAATCTTATCTGCCGCCTGATAACAAAGCTATAAGAGCAGATAGTAATCCATCTCCTATACAAGTACAGTGTTTTGTTGATCCCGGAGTTCTTACTAAGAGATTTTATGAGACAATTGGAGTTATAACAAAAATGATCATACTCGAAAAGTTTAATTTTTTTATTTTTATTTTTCTTTATTCATTGCTTTATTAATTACATACATTTTTTGACCACTGTTGCACATGGCCGTGTTGCAAGTAAAGTATCAACTTAATTAGTTAACTGCACTTCAGTGGAAGATACGTACTCTCAGTATCGCCCTGCTGAAAGACCACGGTTCAATCGAAACGTTGATTGAAATAGCTTTAGTTGTGTTTGGGGACGAGATCTCAATACCCTGGTACTATTCTACCTTTTTCTTCCTCATCTCCTTTCCTTTCCCACTACCTTCAGCTTTAAAATGAATCCCAATTGGGGGCATCGTAGCCCCATTAGCCTCAGATGGTTGGGAGCAGTTGGAACTCTTGCGCGGCATTAAAAAACGACTTACCTCATTTTAAGGTAATAAGCAAATATAAATTAGAATTTATAACATGGCAATCAATAGAGTAATTTGATTATGTTGGAAAGGCATCGCTGTAGGTAAACGTATTGTAAAAAACACGTGTTTCATAACAATTTAACATGAATAATAATTATTGTCGATGGCCATTTAAGAGACAATTTTGGAAGCCGCAATCCCCCAGTTTTTAGTAAGAATCCAAAATTTTAGGCAGTTCGGTGCAATAGAGCCTGAGAAAACGTTTATTGAAGTACGACCCCAAGCCTTACATTACGCCCATTAATTGATTTTTCCACAAACGCTACAAAAAGCAGATCACTAACAAAAAATTGAAGCCTTTTTCAAAATACATTTTGGACAAACAAATATGTACAAAAGTCTGGTAAATATTAAATTTTATTAATATGATATTATCCTTGTTGATCTTTGTTCACTCCTATGCCAAATATTTACAATGATACATAAACCATTAAGTTCGATATTAAAATATACTTTTCCGACACATTGTTTATTTCCATGTCCGCCAATAAATCCCATGCTCAGTTTGGCGCGCAAACAAGTTTTTTAATCATGGCCGCCGGAAGGAAGTTGCCAACCTAACAATAATAATTTATATAGCCAACCGGCTCCGCGGGTTGCTTGTCGTATGCCCAATTTATATGTGCGAACCCACCGCTCAGAATCTAATACGATTTGTCTAAATATGAAATCGTCTCAGAATTTAACCCTACGCTGTATTGTTGTAGGTTCCATTACGTTTATTTGTGTTCAATTACATTACCATTTGTTTCGTTATATCAACTTTCATTATTTTACGTTACCTTTAGCTCCGTTACGTTACGTTACTACAAGATTGATTTTAATTTAAAAAAATTATATTATAGTCTAAGATCCCGATATAAAACGACCTTCACCGAGATGTTTATTTGACGAAACGTATTTTATATTTAATTTAATATGTCAATAAATATATTGCATATGGGTTGCCTAACAAATTTTTGTCCAGGGTGTGATTAATTATATGATTAATTATTAATTAATTTTTTTTTTTAAACATTTCACCGGTTTGAGTGAATGTGTGCGACTGAGAGGTCCCAACCAACCATCCCATGCGATAGAAGAGGACACAGCACAGCAGCTGTTTGAAGTCCGTCCATTTAAAGAAAGAGAGTGCGCATGCTATTTGTTCTTGAAAATGAAAAGGATAGCGATAGACTATGCATCATTTTGGAGTAGTTTATTTTTAAAACAGAGGAATAATTGTTAATTTTTTTTAATGAATTAATTATTTATGTGTGTATATTTTGATACCACCGTGTTCATAATGAAATAATCTTTAATTTCATTTAATTTTAATTCAATAATCAGACCGGTGCAAAATGTTAGCATCGATTTATATGTTTATACCTGGCTACCCGAGAGTTGTGACCGGAAAAGAATATGCAACCTAACGTTTGCATATTCTATGGGCTTCATACTTTCGATAGGTATAGAATTGTCTAATAATCAAACCGGTGAAATGTTTAAAAAAAAAATTAAATTATTAATTAATCATACCTTGGACTAAAATTTGTTAGGCAACCCATATGCAATATTTTTATTGACATATTAAATTAAATATAAAATACGTTTCGTCAAATAAACATCTCGGTGAAGGTCGTTTTATATCGGGATCCTATACTATTATAACTTGCAAACGATGGACCTGTTATTCCCAGATATAATAAACGCGGTCAAAGAACCTTAGAATACATTGTCTTTAAAATTGCTCATAGGTATATGAATTGTACCCACGAGTTCTCTAAAGTCATACATGTGGATTTAGCATTAGATATATTCTTGTTTATTATGTTGAGTTTATGCTTTATTTACCTAAATATTTTGTAATCTTTTTTATTTACGTCATACTGTTGTCATAAATGAAATTTTTATTGGATATTTGAAAACCCAATAGGGCGTCAATAAATAAATGAATAAAAATTTACGACGTGTTACCAAAATCAAAAAAATTTTTTAAACTAATTTTGAGAAGAAGAAGCATGCTGAAAAATGGTGAGGTTAGGTTAATTTTCTCAACAGGTAGGTACTTTTATACTTTTGTTTCTGTAACTATTTTAATTTTTCGTTGTTTTAATTTTTTTACCTTAAATAGTGCCTGCTCTCAACCCAGGATTTTCTAGTAAGACAGATACTGTACATCACACATGAAATGTAATTTATAAAATAATCTTATCATTTAAATAATAATGTGATATGTATTATGTTGTGCCGTCCTATTTTGAAATACTTAACTTCATTTTCTACCTGTCATTTTGCATTTAAATTCATCTTGATTCAATTCCATCTACGGACTCTTATTTTTAATTTAACGCCTATATCGCATTTTATCTCAATATTCTACAACAAATTTGCCAAAATGTCTATGATTTTACTAGAAGCGAAAGGGTCAACTCATCCCGAGACAAATTTTGCTTTCTAAAACTCATTCTTTCCTTTTCTAAAACCCTTGCAGCCAGCAGCAAAAATCATTATTACTAGTTTATCTGAACTTTTATACGCAATTGAAAATGCCATATCAGTAAATGAACACAAGTATTCCTATATTTTTGAATGTAGCTATTACTTTGTGGTTATCCATTATAGAAAAAAAATTATATAAGTGGTTTATACAAAGTTGTTTCATTTTTCTACAAGTATTCCTTTTCGATTCTAGCCTCAATCACTTACTGTACCAACGACCGCCCTTAGTTTGGAAACAAAAGAAGTCATAGAAGATGAAGAATTCTGCCTCACAACTAGGGTTAATATTTAGAAAATTGAAAAGTCCTGGCAAAAAGCCTGACAGTCCAAAAAAGTCCGGACATTTTAATCACATATCATGCAATGCAAATATCACTGAATGCAAATATCAGGTACGCACTTCATAACGCTATGGACGTGGGTTCTATGCCAACTCAGAATGAAACCAACTCAGAACCACCTCAGTAATTAATAATTTTAAAATTGCCGGTAACCCTAATCTAACATAACCTATTTAACCATTTTTTTTAAACATATTTTTATCATCACTCTTAATGACCTTTCTGAGGTGGTTCTGAGTTGGTTTCATTCTGAGTTGGCCGGTCACCTTGGACGTGGTACCGAACGGTCGCTCGGTTCGCGGAGATCGGGGCCCGTACATCGTCCGTCGTCGCCCGTTCGGCGTCCGTCCGTCAGTGCTACCGCGTTGTGCCTTACTGTAGAAATAGTGTTTTCGCTAAAGGGAGCACAGTGGACAAGAGAGCGTAATAGATAATTATCTGTGCCCTCGGTTAGATCAATAACAATGTTGATGATTCAATACAACCTTAAATCTTTGAGTTTTAATACTCATATTTCATCTAAATCAAAAAATCCGGACAAATTAAAGGGTCGGACGAAGTCCGGACATGTCCAGATTAATCCGGGCGGATGGTAACCCTACTTACAACCGACTTACGGCCTCCAGCAGTATCTAGCATGGTTGATCGATATAGGTTTTATCGAAAATATCGGTAAGTTTTCATCGCTCCCGAGCACGAATGCAGGCCGCTAACGAACAAATAACAGTTCACGTCAAATAAATTACAAACCCTTAGTCGCTGTGAACTGTTGTTTGTTCGTTAGCAGCCTGCAGTCGTGCTCGGAAGCGATGACAAGTTACCGATGAAACCTATATCGATCGACCATCCTAACCCCTAACCAAAGGACCAATGTACAGATCCTAAATTTAGAAAAAAATGTAGGGTAAGGAGTATAATGGTTGGCACTTTAAGGTAAACTTCAAACTTGTTACCTGATTTTGTGTTACTATTGCAAGTTTCTAAAATTATATTTATTACAGTTGACTTGTTCAACAATTGAGTGCACATTTTCAATGTTGTTTGTCTTTCATTTTGCTTACGTTTCTAACTATAGTGAATCAACTCGAAAACATATGAAAAGTACAATCATTGGCACCCACATTACATTAATTGGCATTGCAAAAAGTATAATCATTAGCACTTCGTGTTATATATTATTTTTTTAAAGAAAACATTTTTTTCAGTTAACTTTATTGAAAGAGGATACAATTCACAAAGGTATTCACATTATTTTACCAAAAATTAATATTTTACAAACATTAAAAAAAAACTCAGGTAGGTAGGTAGTAATTTCAATCTTCTTTTAGCAAGGCTTCAATAATTTCGCTTTCCGAAAGATTTTTCGTGTCATCTGGTAGAATTTGAATATTACTGTCATTATCGGAAACGGGTTTTTTTTTACTATAATTTGAAATGGTTTTTTGAGTATCACGCATGAAATGATTTTTATTTTTGGTTCAACAGATTTAGAAGGAAGAAGGTTTGGAAAATGTTATTCGATGTTGAAGGTTCATTTTCCTTTCCAATTGATTTCTCGTTTTCAGGAAGAGTAATTATTTTAAAGTTTGTATTGTTTATTATTTTTTAGTGTCCATCATCAGGGAAGATCCGGCAGATCTCACATCTACCGGATCTGCCCTGATGATGGACACTGCAACGATGTCTGAAACGTTGGCTAAAGAAGGAGGTAGCGCAACACGGCATAACACCCCAAAAACAAATAACGAAAATGCTTTTGGCCGTGAAAATCTTAAAACTCGAACCATTCTTGTTTATCTTTGGTGGAAGAGTATCTTCAGAATTCAAACATTCATTTGGCCTTTGAACGGACAAATTTTAAATCGCTCTGTTCTTATTCCTTTTTTGTGATATTTTTCTTGATTTGTTAATTAGTTTAGAACTTTCAGCTTTAACTTTGGAATTTTGTTCTATTTGAGTTTTTCTAGCCGCTTTTTCTAACAGCAATTTATTTTTTGCATTCATTTTTGCCTCCTCAATATCAAGCCACTCTTTACTGGTCCAAACAAAAGTTTTTTTCATTGTCATATTTTTGGTTTTCCTCTCTGGCATCTTTGGCCAATCCAGGATATTATTTAATGAAGTATTATGCTTTGTGGGAGTCACGCGCTGGTTTTGTACAAAATCGTTATTTATTATTGTCATCTGTGTGGATTTTGTGAATAATTGTATGCACTGCTACCAGAAGGGATGCTATCTGCTAGCTCCAATTGAGGCGATTCTTCATCTGGAATGTCATTTGACAAATAGTGGCTGTCATTCGTTCGTTTTTGCAAATCGTTGGCAATAATTGTGTTCAAAGGTGCTTCATCCTCCGAATCAAAGCATAAGATCAAATCATCCGATATTCCGGCAAATTCTTCAGCTTCTTTGTTGGCCGAAACTAGTGTAATGTAATGTTGATCGTTTAATTTTTGAAAAATCGTAAACAGGGCTAAAAAATCTGATTATTCATTATCAAATTGGTGTTTCTCAAATATTTTAATTTTTTCATCACCAACAATCCTTTAAAAGTCCTCGTAGTTCAATAAATTTGTGTTTTCTTGTGGTTTTTGTGATGGTGAGGTTAATAAATAATTTAAAATCAATTAATAGTGTAAACTTTAGAGTGTGTATCATTGGCAGTGTAAATATTGGCACACCTATCAGTATAATGATTGGCATGTGCAGGTCATAGTGATTGGCAGTGCCAAAAATAATACTTTAATTAAACAAATGTATGTTCTAATTTATTGTACTTCTGAATTTAAGCAAAACTACACATTAATTGTCTAAAAAAACACAATTTATCAATTATTAAATTAAATTGCAGTGATTGGCATGCATGCCAATGAATAGACCTCCATACAAATGTTACACACAATCATTGGCACCTGGCAATTATCTTAGCCAGGCGCTTAAACTAAGTTAGGATCGCAAAGAAACTCACCTTTGGCCTGTATTTACAACAAAATACTCTAAAATATATCAATATCTTGTAAAAACTTGAAATAATTACCAATATAAAGGAAGACTTACCTTATGAAAACAATAAGAAATTTTGATAAAACGTAATGAGCTCTACCCGCTTCCACGGATCAGTCGACAGTTAAAAAATGTTGCCCTATGAATAAAATAAATTATGCCCATCTAAAATTAGGACAGTATGGGAATACAATACGTCTAAAATTGGGATATATTTCTCGCCGTAGCTACTAATATTACTGTTTGAATTCAGGAGTGCCAATCAATGGGGGGGGGGGGGGGGTGCCAGGTATAGTACCGCTTACTAGGTACTTTAGAAGATTATTATTATCGTTGTAATACCGTTGAGAAACTAGCAACTAATGGACTTAATTGTAATTATACAACGTTAGAAAAGAAAATAACTGAAAATAAAATAAAATTTACAAGAACTAACAAGTAATAACTTCTTATATTTTTTTACATTAGCCCCACACAGGAAGCTCTGAGGAAAATATTTTAGGGCCTATATCATCTTAGGGGATTTTTTGTGCGGAGGATTGTTTTTGGAAAGGAAGTTCTGAGAAGGTGAAAGGTATGAAAGGTGGGTAGGAATCTGGGGTCAGTATGTCCGGAAGACCAATTTATCTTATCGAGTTTATTAAAAGTCAAAAAAAAATTGTTAGTGGGCTGAAATTAAAAACTGAAATTAATAATTTTCACACAGTTTAGTAAATTTCTCGAACTGATAGTTGGATAGCTAGCTGAAAAATGCGGCTTAATCCCCTAGGCCAGCGCTGGCGGGTGACACGTGATATCTTGTCAGCAGTTCACCAAAAATAATTTTAAGATAAATCTGATGTAACTTAGTTTGTCATACCGTTAAATGAACCTCACAGCTAGGCTAGGTTTCAAAGGTGATTTGAATACATTGAAAATGTTGTCATATTGTGAATATTTTAATATACTTACACTCTCGACCAAAAGCGGAGTCGGCCATCTTTATTATATGAAACTCAATCAGGGTCAGGAATTCGGCTCTCTCTCAATTTGACTTCCCAAAAAACAATGAAAAACGGATTATCCGACATACCATTTATTCAAGGAATATACAGGATTATTCTGGAGGAAATACTATTTACTTCAACGACTGGACAACAACTGATTTCTAAGAAGTTAAGGCTCAAAACACTGTTAAATATTAGATTGTGCTCACGTATGTTGACTCGAAGGAAGCGTGGTGGCTGGAGCGAGTCTCGCAGACTCGGGGAGGCCTGAATGTCAAGGCTGCAGTTCTGTTACGGTTGGTAGTTCTGGAGGGCCTGGAGGCCAAGGCGGATCTCACAGACTCCTGGATACTAGCGTCGACATGCTAACTCGTAAATTATCGTACTTCGCGTTTCGCGAACTGACGTGTTCACCTCCCGTTCTCAGACGAGACTTGTGTGTTAGTGTTATTCGGGCGCTGGCTGGCCGACAACTAGGCGTGGGCGTTATTTAACGTCACTAGATGCAATAACTAGCTACGCGGTGTGGAACCGAAATCACTAGTTTCGATAGTAGTGATTTTTGTAAATGGGTTATTACTCATTACTGTTTATTTATTTATTTATTTATTTATTTATTTATTTACGGACTTACGTCCAATTTAAAACAAAGTATCACGAAGTATAGAAATGAACAATGTAAGGATTCGGATGGTACATGAAAGCAAAGACAAACAGGGAAAATAGAAGAAAAATAAGTGTCAAGTCACGTCAAGACCTTGCAAAAATTAGGGTGAATATTACATATCTTCATTTGTTTAAAGAGCGACAGAAATCATTTAAGCTAATACCAAAAAAATCAAGGTCTTGACGTGAGTTGACCAGTCTACACATTCTGGACAGTGGTGAGTTATAACCATAGTTAGTCGAGTGCTGATTGAGGAAAAGCAGGTCTTTATTTCTGAGTCTACGAGAAGGTATATTAAATGTGATGAGTTGTAGTAATGTAGGCTAGTCGATTAAACAGTTAATAATTTTGAAGAAACAAATGAGATCAGATTTTATCCGACGGTCTTCTAAAGGAGAAAGGTTTAGAGTTTGTTCAATTTCAGCATACGAGTAATTGCCTCGCTCTAATCCTAGCCTCCAAGCAATTCCCTTTAGGAACCGATGTTGAACGGATTCAATATGACGAATATGGACAGCATAAAAAGGAGACCATATAATACAAGCATATTCAAGATGGGGGCGAACCAAGGAGCAGTAAAGAGTTCTTAGGGTATTTATGTTTTTGAAGTCAGAAGTGGTTCTAGTGATAAAACCAAGTAGTTTGAGAGATTTATTAACAATCGTATTTATATGTTCCCGGAAAGAAAGCTTGCTATCAAGAGAGACACCAAGATCTTTAATAGATTGAACAGTTGTTAGGCAATTATTATTTAATTGGTATTCGAAAACAATCGGATTTTTAGATCTGTAGAAGGACATAATTTTGCACTTATCGACATTTAGTTCCAAGCAATTAATTTTACACCAGTCATTGAAAGAGTCAATATCTGATTGGAAAAGAAGGCAGTCATGGTAGTTTTTGATTATTTTTAGGATCTTATTGTCATCAGCAAAAAGCCAAAAGCGTGTGTGAGAGAAAATACGAATAATGTCATTTATAAACAAGTTGAAGAGAAGCGGGGCTAAATGTGCTCCTTGCGGTACGCCGGATGTTACTTCAATAATAATAGACTCAATGTTATTTATTTTAACTCTTTGTTTTCTATTGCTTAAATAAGAATTAAAGAAAGATAGCAATGGGTTTCGTATACCTATAGCATATAGCTTGGCCATGAGGATAGCGTGTTTTACTTTGTCAAAAGCTTTAGAAAAGTCGGTATATAGAACATCTACTTGTGATTTATCTTCTAGGCCATTGACTACGGTGTTGGTGAAGGAGAGTAAGTTTGTAGTGGTAGATTTAGCAGATCTAAAGCCATGCTGTTCCTCAATCAGCACATTTTTGAAAATAGGTGTTATTTTTTTTGTGATTATAGATTCAAAGATTTTAGGAATATGAGATAACATCGATATAGGTCTATAGTTTTCTACGTTCGACCTATTACCCGATTTAAAAATAGGTCGTATATAGGAAACCTTCCAGGAATCCGGAAAAGTGGCAGATGATAATGATAAGTTATATAATAAACAAATTGGCTTAGATACAACAGATTTACATTCTTTCAATAATATTTCAGGTATACCATCAGGACCAGTGCTTGTTTTGCTGGGAAGATTTTTTAAGTAATTGAAAACATCTACAAGTGTGATTTCGCAATTATTAAGGTCAATAGTATTAGCATATTTAAGTGGAGGAATGGTGCATATGTTATCAGTATAGACAGAGGAGAAATGTTCAGCAAAAAGGTTGGCAATATCGAAATCGTTGGTGGCGTGAGTATCATTAAAAAATAAACTTGAAGGGAGATCGTTATCAATACGTTTTTGTTTAATAAATTTCCAAAATTGTTTAGGGTTAAGATTTAATTTTGTCTCAGTGAGTTCAATATAAGATTTATAACACAAGTTAGATTCAATTTTGGATAATTATCTTAACTGAGAAAATTTTTGATAAAGCGCTAAGTTGTTCGTTAATTTGAATAACTTGTGTGTTTTCTTTTTTTCCATAATCAAATGCTTTAGTTTCATACTGAACCAAATAGGAAATTTAGGCTGGGAAAAAGTTCCCCTTGGAACGAACAAATCTATAGCATGAGTTATACATTCGTTGAATTTAAATACAGCATCGTTAATATTGTTGTTTGATAACATACCTGCCCATTCATATTGGGCAAGGTACCTATTCATGCCAGTATAATCACCTTTGTTAAATTTGTAGTGGAATGTAACTGCTGATTTCAGAGTGTCACTTTTGAAAGGATTAGTGAAGTTAATATCGAGTGGTGGATGATATTTATCTATTGGTAATATTGAGTCAGTAGCTTCACATACACAAACGCTAGGCATATTGGTAAATATTAGATCAAGACAGTAACCTCCACAGTTATTGATCGAGTTTAATTGGTACATATTCAGGAAGGCAAAGAAATTTACTATTATGGAAGCATGAAGGGAAACATTATTAGGAGTTTTCACACCATGACTATCATTAAGCCACACTATTTTAGGAAGATTATAATCACCACAAATAAGTAAGGAATCGGCCTTTATGGAAACACGCTCAACTGCTTCAGTATGTGACTTATAGATTTCTATTGAAGAGGAGGGGGGAATGTATACACAACCAATGACAAGTTTCTTGGAACCAAGTAGAACACAAATAAATAATTGTTCAGATACATTATTAGACGATTCAAGAATGTGGCAAGAGTATTTTTTTTTAATACATATCATTACCCCACCTCCTCTACACTTGTTAGAAGAGGAAGAGCGGTCACAGCGAAAAATAATGTAGTCATGGAGTCCGAGTTCTGTTGAAGCAATATTGTCTGATAGCCATGTTTCAGTAAAACATAAAAAATCATAAGGGCATAAATTTATGGAGCATCTAAAGGAGTTAAGCTTAGTATTGAGACCACGAATATTTTGATAATAGGTGGAAAAGTTAGTATTAATAAGGTGTCGATTCTGATTCAGCCTAAGAAATTGACTCGAGATAATTCGCGTCTCTCAGCGGCTTGGCGGGCAGGACAGTCAGGGGAGCCAGTGTTGTGTGTGGACTGTGATTGTTGGTGTTGGGTGTAATGTGAGTAGTTTCTCATCGCGCCTACCGGCCGGCCGAGCGAATAAATCCGGAGTAATACACAAGCGCAAGCTAGTTACCGTATCTAGTGACGCTAAATAACGCCAACGCCTACTAGATAGTGATTTAATTTATTTTTATTTCGTGTGTAACTGTAGGTATAGTTGGTGGAGGTATTTATGTAAACAATCATAGTAGCTGAATGAAAATAACTAGTTAGAAAAATCACCTGTTTTGAAACAGGTGACTCCGACCAAGTCACTGGTTTCGTTACGTTTCTTCAAAATGAATAACGACCCACGTCTACCGGCAACTGCTCGCTTGTGTCTTGCGTCGCCTTCAGGATCGTTTATTGTTTTGGGAGTGGGAATAATGATAGAACCAGTGTTAATTAAACTTTTAGGGTTTCCAAACTGTAATAATATGCAAATATGTGCAATACGTACAATATAAGATATGAATGCTGAAAAAAGTGATTATGTGAAAAAGATTTTTCAAGTGAGAACTCATTTAGCACCGTAGTGATTTGAAGCTTTATGAAACTAAAAAGCGACACTAAAAAGAGACAAACCCATACTTACATCTATAGGATTTAGCCTGCGAGAGAATGAGATACACTAATCGGTCTCGTCTTTGTGCGGTGCTTCGTAGCTTCTCCACTCTTGTCTACTTTACCGTGTATGAACACAATTTTTCTTTTTCTCCAAGGCCTTCAGTTTGGAGTTACTGCAAAAAAGTCCTGGCTTCTGGACCAAAGAAAATATGTTCAGACGAGTGTTAGGCACTTATTATATAAATGAAATAATTAAAAACACTTTGTTTTTACCACAATAAACTTTATTTAAAAGTCAACATGTTTCAAGAACGATGTTCTCTTCATCAGGACATAAAATGTACTAAATACTAAATGATCAAACATAGAACGGCGTGGGTAAAAAATCCACAAGTTCCCAAATTATACAGTTTACTAAAGATTCATAAGAAGACTCAACCTATCAGACCTGTAATTTCCAATTGCAATGCTCCTAGCTATAAACTGGCGTCAACATTGAATAGTATTATTATTGAATCAAATATTTTTCAACCTAAGTATACAATTAAGAATTCCCTGCAATTAGTTGATCACTTGAAATGTTTGGAAATCCCGGATAATGCATTATTAGTGTCTTTTGATGTCGTCAACCTGTTTCCAAGTGTCCCAGTTGAAGAAAGCAAAACAATTATAAATAACTTACTGAATTCCTCCAAATTACCTAATGACTTATCCCAGGATTTACTTAAATGTCTTAATGTAGTCTTAAACCAAAATTTCTTTCAATTTGATAATAAAATTTTCAAACAAAAAGATGGCTTGGCTATGGGGTCAAGTACCAGTCCGTTAGTAGCAGATATATTTTTAAACCATTTAGAAAATAAAATCTTTAATAGTTCTGCCTTATTACTAAAATATGTGTATTTTTACAAACGTTACGTAGATGATATTTTAGTTATATGGACCGGTACCAAAAGACAACTTCAAATGTTCCTTAATTTTTTGAACAAAATTCACAAAAACATTAAATTTACATTAGAAATAGGAATTAATTGTAGCATAAATTTCTTAGATTTAAACCTAACTATAATTAATAATAAGATTGAATTTAATATTTTTCGAAAAGAAACATACGCCGATATAATTATACACAACTCATCTAACCATCCATTTTCACAAAAACTCTTAGCTTTCCATTATTTGATCAATAGATTAATTAATATCCCATTATCCCCAAATAATTTCAAAGCTGAACTTAACACCATTAAAATAATTGCTTCTAATAATGGTTATAACTCCAAATTAATAGACGATTTATTAAACAAAAAAATATAAGAAAAAATTTCATTTGTCCTACATTTACCCATTGCTTACTGATAATATTAAAAAACAATGGAGAAAAATATTGTTTGTAAATCATCAAACCTCCAATTTAATCATGAAAAAAATTCCTAATACAATACAGCCTGCTTTTTATACGAATAATAAATTAAAAAATTATATTTTAAATAACAAGGACAAAGGCCAAAAAATGAAAAAATCTGGAGTTTACCAATTGAATTGTAATGACTGCAATCATTTTTACGTAGGTAAAACTTGCAGAAATTTTGAAACGAGGATTAAGGAACATTTGAGATGTCTAAATAGCAATAATTATTCGGAATTTGCTAACCATTTAATTGAATTTAACCATTCATTTGATATAAATACTGGTTTTAAAATTTTACACACTAACGTTAGTGGTTTTCACTTAGATCTTTTAGAAATATTAGAAATTAGGAAAAATGTCAATAGAAATTTAAATATTATTAACAATCAAATTAATTTTGTGAGTAACCCTATCTTAAACATATTTCCATTGTAATTTTTTGTCTTTATTCTTCTAAGCACCCCCTTTCCACCCCCCCCCCCTCCCCCTTGTTGATCTTCTAAGCACCTCCCCTTTCCACCTTTCTCCTCCCCCACTACTTCCTTTTCTACCCACGCCGTTCTATGTTTGATCATTTAGTATTTAGTACATTTTATGTCCTGATGAAGAGAACATCGTTCTTGAAACATGTTGACTTTTAAATAAAGTTTATTGTGGTAAAAACAAAGTGTTTTTAATTATTTCATTAATAAAATGGTGCCACAAAGTGAATTTGCTAAATTTGAAGAAGTGACTTATTATATATTTACATACTCTTTAAAAATAGTTGGATTAAATATAGTTTTAGAAATTTAACTAAAAAAATAATTTACTTAAAAAGTTAGCATTCCTGTTAATAACAAAGATGGATACAGAAATGGGTATTATGTGTACATTTTTTGTACTCTTTCTGTTCCTGGGATTTGGTTTGTTCAGAAGGGGCCAAAATACGGAGCTATACTTCAGGATACCTCGAACAAGTGCTTCACATGTTCTCTGTGTTGCGATTCCATTAGTAAATGTGTTATTGATTTATTCTCGCATTACGGAAAACAAATCAATAACTAATAATAATAAATCAGATAACCTCAACAGTGTGAAAATACAATAGAAAACGAGCCGTCAAAATATTTTAAATTAAAAACCACTGACGCACAAAAGTTGCAACCCGAACGCAACCCGTATCCACTCGTAGGTTCAAGTTAAAATTGCGCGGTCGTTTTTCACAATTGCTTGTCGATAATGTTGCCAGGTTTCCCTCCTGAGGGGCAAGGGTTGTTTTCCAATAAAGAACGCGGCTGCACAACACTAAATCAGCGCCGAGGGGGTTGCCAGATTTGTATTTTGTATTTGCGAAGTTTTGCGCGAAAAATCAAATTAAATGCAGCCACGTGATACGGAAGAGGTCTACGTGATGTGTTCTTGTTTTTCAATCGTGAACAGGTCGTTTTTCTTCGTCTTGAGATGCAGCCAAGTGGGATGGAATTATACACCCCTGTTTGTACTCTCATAGTTTACATCCATGCGAGGATTTAATTCAATTCTGAATTAAAAATATATTTAAACGAAGACAAACCTTCTTGCATTACAAGTAATCGGAAAATATGTATTTAAATCCCTACTTCTACAATAATTACAAGCAGAAAACGTTGCTTATGTTTCATTACCAACTTCATATATTTTGAATGAAATAAAACAATAACTTTGTTTTTTAACCATGATTTATTTAATTTTTATAATACCGACCGGTTTCGCTTTAGTCAAGCATCTTCAGGGTATAAAATTAAACTGATCAAGAAGTACATAATATATTTTATCAAAATGTATTATGTACTTCATCTTTTTAAATTTATTGTATTATAAAATCGGGGCCTCAGCACGGGTAAGCCACCCAGTATGGCCAACATTATTCAATTATACTATAAAATGTAAAAAATGTAAACTAGGGTATCAAAACAAAAAAAATGGTGTAGAACTTATCTAGCGGAGGTATTCAAGTGAGAAACCGACGCATTTGTTAACTCAGTTATTAATATGTAAGATTCTACCTGGCTCTATCAATGTCAAAATATGCATTATCAATGTCAAATATACACTATCAATATCAGAATATGCACCATCAATGCCAAAATTTGCACTATCAATGTCAAAAATGCACCATCAATGTCAAAATGTACACTTTCATTGTCAAAATAGGGACTATCAAAGTCAAAATATGCACTCTAAATGTCAAAATTTGCATTATCGATATCAAATATACCCTACAAGTACCAGATGTTAAATACAAAATTTCAAATATACGCTATAAGTGCATGTACCATCAAGGTCAAAATAAATGCACTAGCAATGCCAAAATATGCAATGCCAAATTATGCACGGTCAATCCAAAATACGTACGATCAATGTCAAAATATGCACCGAAAACGTCAGAATACGCACTGAATATTCCAAAATATACGCCAAAATTATACAACAAAACAGGAATCTTGATTTCTGAAAACCTGTGGGTAGGGGGAGAGGTTGGCTAGAGAAATTCTGCAGGGAAAGAGCCGTATCATCAAAAAATAAATCTTATCGAGGGGTTGCTGCTACAATCAATAATGTCGATTCAACTTTTTAAAATAAAAATAAATTATAAAGGTTCCGGTTCCAAAAACAAGAATATCGACCATTTCCAATTTGATATTTTTGGTCGTTATTGAATATGCAATAACGACCAAAAGGCTCAAATATGCGTCATGCATATAATCCAACATCTAGTAATAAGGTTTTCATTAAAACTAACGTTCTGCTTTTATATAAAACAGAAAATTATTCAAGTAAAATTATGTTTTACGTGTGAATGAGATTTTCCATAAAATGTAATAAGAACAAAGCAAAGAAGAACTCGGCGACAATTCACACGAGCAGATGCTTGGCGGCGTGGTTTCAGAAAAGGATAAACAAATAGAAGTTAGGCTGTGTTCACACGGAGCCCGGCCAGATGCAAGGCAGCGTGGCTATAGAAAAAGACAAATGGACGGCTTGGATTTGTGTAAAAGTTCTTTGGGAATGTTTTGTCAACAGGGACTTGGATAGCGTCCAAGCGCGAGTAATAGGAGATCAGACCCTCCAAATTCCGTAACAGAGGTGTTCAAAGTTTTGCAAAGTCAAAAGTGACAATTTCCTCATTGATGTGTGCGATTTTACCGTTCTAAGTTATAATTGGAAAAATAATATTTTAAATAAAACAAAACTTCTCAATATTTGAGAAATCTGTATTTTTGTGTATTTTATTAGCATTTATATATTCAATAACAATATTATTCAATTTATAAAAATATTTAATAAATAAACAAGTAATTATTATTACGCGTGTCCATTGTGTTTCGCCTTCTGAAGGAGAAGATTACAAATTCTGGAGAGGATTAAAAATTTGAGGTACCTACGTGTAAGTTTAAAAAAGTCATGGATGCAGTTTTACTATTTTGTGACATTCGTCAAAAGATAGTTGCTGAACTATCTTTAAGACGACAATATACCCTAAAATACACTCAGAATCTAAACGATGTAAGTAAAGAAGCCGTGTATATAAATTGCGACTCGCGACCCGTATATTCGACGGACCTACTGTAGAATTTGCCCTATCAAAGAAAAGAAGAAGATGACAGATAATGTGGGAATCTTAACGACGTAAGTGAAGAAAACGTGTAAACAAATATACGCCACGGCACGGCGTATTGTACGAACGTACGGTCGAATTCACCCTAGCAGGCCTGGAGATTGGACCTTTCTGCCGCATTCATTTTAATTAATTCTGAAGAACATGTTACTAATATTTAAAATGTGTCTCCATGCTGTCCTTCCGAAATTATTAATTAGTAATAATTGTTATTAATTCATCGTCTAGAAAAATAAAATCTGGTGCTTACCGCTAACTTTATAGATTATAAAATTTTAAAATCGTTGTACGTAAAATATATTAATTGTAAGGTACTGTTTTTATCAATCTAAAATATAAATAACTCGCATTTCTTGTGCGGCATGGAAATAAAAAAAGTTATTATAGTTACGAATTCGCCGGAAATGATTAAAATGTGAGTTTTGAGCAAACAAAAATTATTAGGGTTATGTACCACCTTAAGTGACGTCGAAACTGACGTCGGTTATTGCAGAATCGTTAAGCAGTTGTTGCTCCGTTTGATATCCCACGAATGTACTTGTTAGACCCATCTAAGCTAACCCCTTTAAAAAAGGGCTTAAAAGTTTTCCTTAAACCTTTTTTCGGCGAGCTTCTAAGGTGTTGAAATCTAGCACTCCCGTTGGTGCGGATATTAAGTATATAGTTATTGTATATTCCCTCATATATAGGTAATTTTTATTTTTATTTAAGTTTTTATTCCAGCAGGACTGGGAGGATAGTGCAATCTCAGTCTGCCATATTACATAAACTACAGTACAATAATATTTTATAGAGTAAATAAAAATCTAAAAGAAATAAAATATGATAACGTATTAGGTAGGTAACTAATGAAAACAATAAATGAAAATAAAATTCGAACATAAATAACAAAAAATTAAGCATAAAATTCAAAATAAAATAAAATTAAACAGAAATTAAAATAAAAAAAGAAATGTTTGTTTTTTTCGATCGTCCATCAGAGAGGTCTCATCCATCGTCTAGTCTCGTCCATCAGTTGCCTCATCATCTGCATCCATCGCTCATTTAATGGGGAACTGAGCCACTCGGATGCAGCCACGACAATGATGTTGGTTGATTTCCGTGTCATGCTCCAGAAGCTCCAGGCTAGTCGGTGGCGAAGTAAGGCTGGGAATGAGTGCAGCCTCCCTCCGGTGAACATCGTGGAGGCGCTGCAGAAATCGGTAGTTGCATAAGTTGCCTGTATGCATTGTTGTAGCACACCCTCAGTTTGTCCCATTGGGTTGCTGGGTATTGCGTCCACAGTTCAGAGGTGTACACTGTACAGGGCAGTGCAGTATGCCTTGAAGAGTAATTTTCTGACGTCGTCGCTACATGGCAGAACCGCCTATGAACCTCTTATGTACTTTTCAGAAGGGGCCCAAATAATGAAGAATGTAAATACAGACATGTATCTCTCGACTTTCCGAATTAGTTGAAAGGTCTTGTCTTCTACGTACGCGTTTACAATACGTATTATCGGAATTTTCAGATATTTATCTGTAAACAAAATGACTGGTATATTTGAGCAAAGTTTTTGAAGTCCTGGAGTAATGCCCGCTGAGTGCATGGGCGTTGCAGCGCGCCGGCTATTCGGGGGGCTGGCCAGATTTGAAAAGGATGAAACGTGAGAGAATGGGCATTTATCAAACGGAAACTAGCCAGGCTTTTACTAGCATCTGTCTTATTTCTGCTGAGGCAAAAACATTACTAGACTGAAAAATATCATGGAAATTACTGTGTAAAATGCTCTAATTGTTGAATAGTTTAATTTATTGTTAACTTTATATGTTGTATTTTTATTTATTTATTTGTATCACTAACGCCTTTTGGCTTTTACGTAATGTAACATATAGTATAAGACATAAAGAATAACATGAACAATGGCGTAAGTAATAAAGAGCCTATGAGCGTGTAAAACAGGAAAGGACAGTAAATAAATACATACATATATTATAAATAGGAAAGCAAAGTGAGATCCTGTTTAAGTAATTTAATATTGGAATTCCAAATAAATATTTACACTTAATACTTCTATATAAAAAAGTACATGTAAGTAAATAAATGACAAGCTTAATTAAGCAAGCTTCCATTATAAAAAATGTAAAGAAAGAAAAATAAACACAGAATATCAAGAATTTTTTGAACTAATAAGAAATGGAAAGCAATTTAATACTAAAACTAGAAAACAGAAACCCTTTATATTTACCAAGCCATAAAAAAACTATAACAACCTCTCTTCTGATTATGCGCTTTATAATCAGCCAATTGGAATAAATAAATAAGATTAAACAATTAAAATCAAACATATATTTATAAAGACGAACAGAAAAAAATAGTTACCATATAAATTGATGTAATAGGTTTTAAGGGTTTATAATCATATATTTAATTACTAAAATTCATAATTACAATAAGTAGAGAAAATTTGTAGTTTAATAAACTTATGTTTAGTTTATAATTTAAAAAGCTCATTAAAATATTTTATTCTTTCTATTGTTAGAGTGTGATTGTTTTTTTCACGTTGGAGTGAGGAGACCATACGGTTGAAATGGTCTTCTCATGTGTGGTATGAAGCTAAGTTCGGAGTGAAAAGTTACATCTTAAGAGGAATATAAGCGCTAGAAATATTTCGAATCTCACGCCTGCAAAATTTTAAAATCGAGCGTCTTTTTGCACGAGGCTAGTAAGCGAGAAAGTGGTTTTTATTTATTTTGTGCATTTTATAAGAACGAAACAAAGTTAGAACATGGAAAACCTCAAAGATAGTCTTAGCCGTAATGGGGTATTTTTTAAAAATTGTTTCTTGTATTAATTCATAGTTAAGTCATGAAAAAACATTTTTTTTGGTGGTTTACGCTTATATTTTTTGTTACGTAAATAATAATTTTATTGTAATTCCAATATATTGAAAAGCTAGTAAAAGCTTCGATTTATCCGTAGCATATTTTTTGATGTTCATACTGTAAGCCGATTCGTCGTAAAGATTAATCAAAATAGTATCTAAATAAAATTTCACGTATATATTCATCTTAAGTGATTTATTTTGGAAACAGACTCAAGATTGCTATTATAATTGTTTATCTGAAAAAAAACGGCCTTTTTTAAAAATCTCATCATCGAAAAGTTTCGGATATAATGCTTTAAACATAATTTTTTTATAATGAAAAAATGTAAAAAAAAAAACATATCTTACTAAAATAAATCTTATTCGGTAAGCAACAAAATAAACAATGTGATAAGTTTTCTTGCTTTTCATTTCTTAAGAGCAGCCATTTAAAAAAAATAACAAGTTCGTTTAATTTCAAGTATTTCGGTATTTTTTATATTCTTTATTGTGGAAATCACTTATATAGCTTTGTGGGAAATATACAAAAACTTCATGAATATTTTCACATTTTTTAAAAATATATATTTTGTAACGTGAGAGAGAAAAAAACGTTTCAATGAACATAAGTAGATGTTCTAAAACATCTATGGTAGATTAATCCCTATTTTTTTTTAATATATATAAAAAAATATATTTGGCAATAAAATTTACAAAAAAATTGTTAGAAAAAAAGGATTTTTATTAAATGTACATTTGTTACTTAAATTAAATTTTTCCGCGACCGGTTTCGATACAACCGTATCACTCACGAGCAGAATTAAAACTAACTTAAAAAATAAATGCAAGTACCAAAGATTAATTAGGTGGGAGTAGTGGGAGGGATGATTTTGGGGGGAGGGGGAAAGCGGTGGGAGCAGTCAATATTATACGGAAACATGGTTAGTAAAGGAGATTTGCAAGGTGCTATTATTTTATTCACTAAATTAATTTTAGATTTAATTTTTTTGTTTATTTCGAGCGTTTCCAGAGCGCAAAGATTAAAGTATGAATTTATATTGCAATGTTTAATTTTTGTTTTTTCTTTATTGGAGCTATGGCCTGACTCTATTAAATGATTCGCAAATTCGGAATAATTATTATTTATTAAACAAAGTTCATGTTCCCTGATTCTAGTTTTGAAATTTCTAGTTGTCATACCTACATACTGTGCGTCACAATCGTTACATTCTAAAGTGTATATCCCGTTTTTTTCAAATTTATTAGAAACATCCTTATTATTTATCAAAAATGTATTATTTATTAAAAATGTCTAGAAATTGTTACATAGTTAATGCCCAAGAAATACAAAAAAAATTAGAAAAAAAGGAGTTAAGTTATTACGAAAATAGAACAGCTAGTGCACGTAGCGTCGGCACTCTCGGCGTTTTAAGGTTAAAACCTGTCACGATAATGGTTGTAGCCTCTGTAACAATTATTATCCTGACTTAAAAAACTTCTTCTTTACTATTTTGGTTGTTGGCCGTTCGTTAATTTGTTCCGCCTGGCTGGATATTTAATTGTTGAATCGTCTTGCCTTTTGGCTTCGTCGATTGGCAAGACTGTTAAGGCTCTGCAACCGGGCCCTAAAGAAGAAGATGGAGAGATACGAAATTACGAATGTTCGAGGAGAGTGCTAACATTTACAGCGACAAAATCGATGCGACAATTGCTAAAATGTTTAATAAAAAACGATTCGTTTAAATTCGTTTAGAATAAATTTATCGTAAACAGCATTTAAAGAAACATTGTGAATTTTTTATACATACAACTTGTAAAATAACTGAAACAAACGTGTTAATAATAATTTTTGGAGCATACTTTGCGATTTTTTTCTATCGAGGGAATTTTATATAATTTGCGTTTCAACGCGGGAAAAGTCTAGATATTATCTTCAAGAATAACATATATATTTTTTAAGAGCTTTAAAACTTACCGTGTTTAAGGGAAATATGTAATAAATCGGTACAAATCCGGGTTGTGGGCCCTTAAGAAGACTTCCGTCAGGTCACTTCTGGAATTTCCGCCGTCGAATTCTACAAGTCAAGTCATGTCAATTCTACAAGTCAAGTCAATGTGGTAGTTTAATTTTATTGTGGAATAATAATATTTCTAACCGCGAGCCGGATCATAAATGATGATCATTTTGTTAACGCGTGCTTTCGTATTTTTTTCAACATTTGATAATTTCCACCAGAAAACGCTCACAGTGTAGATCTCTTCAGTTATCTTCGCAAACAACACAAGGATTAAAGAATTTTTTGTACACAAAATATTTACGTTGTTCATGGTCGGTTTATACAAAGTTTCAACAATTTCACATATAAAATTACTAAAGCACACATAACAAAGGTCACAATAGCGTGGTGTGATATTGTCACAGTTGCAGTCACTGTAACAGTTAAAGTCGCATTTTCAGACTACAGCTCCAGCAGTTAAAAGTGACAGCGTGACGATAATGCCAACATGCATTAACTTTATTAACAGAATCTGCAACATTTTACCACAATTCCAGCAGGCGAACCGCTACAGCTGGAGCATATTAAATTCAACGCCCGTCACTTCTTATTGTGGAAATATCAAATGAAACCTGTTGAAAATCTGTTGTGGGAATATTGTATTGGAATAGATTCTGGAGGATTAAAGAGATAATATTAGTAGTCAGTTGATGTTTAAAGCTGGTTAAATATGTTACACCACAACTTTTGTATTACAAATTGTAATCCGAAGTGACATGACCACACAAGTTGCATGATAATGCATGATTTGTAATTAGTTGGACATAATAAAGTAATATTTTTAACATCCCAATTTTTATAATGACAATTCGTGGTGGTATTCCATTATAATAATATATTTAAAATTAGTAAGTCTTCAATTTTGGAGGTGGGTATGGGTACCGCCGCCAAGAGAACTATTTATTGGTTGGTTATCGAACCTGCCATAGGTGACCCCAAGTGATTTGCTACGTTTGGCGATTTAGCAGAGGTGCCCGCGATCATTAGGTGAGGTGTGTACAGGGTTTGGTGACGGGTGCGCCTGCTCACCGGCTGCGTGGCGGGCCGGATTGGGAGAAGTCTGTTTGTAGAGATACATTGACCACTACACCTGCTCTCTCTCGGCCTATCGCCTTGCAACACACTGACCCCAGATTCCTACTTATCCCTCATACCTTCCCCCTTTTTCCTGAAAATACCCTTCACAAAGCATCCCCGAAGATGACATAGGCCCTGAGGTTTTTTTTCCTCAGAGCCTCCTGTGTGGAGCCAATGTAAAAAAAATTGGTTCCGGGGCGGCGGTATCTATACCCGCCTCCCAAATTGAAAATTACGCCTCTCAAATGAAATCTGCAAAGATTTTCAGGTCCAACATCATGTCCATTATCAGGAACTATTGAACTAAGTCAACACTTCACCTATTGGATATGAAAATAAAAATCGAAAAAACTTGAGCGAATTCGGGTAGTCTGAACTATGGTATTATGTATCTTTTCTGAATATGTAAATTACAAAAGCTACCAAATTGGGACAAATAAATAAACTTCACAAGAAGTAAGTATTCAACTCCAAGCCCGGATTCAAAAAGGGATTTTTTGAATATACGAAATAAATTCTGTACCTTTTTGGATTAATGTTCGGGTCCGGCATGATCCCTCGGTTTTCTGGGGACCTTACCAATAACCCTGAATATTTTTGTGGTATTTTCTTCTATCCACCCTTAAAACTAAAAGTATTCGGAAAATATTCAGAAAAAGATTTTTCTCGTTATCTGAAACTTTTTTGTCAATTCTTACAAAAGTTATTTTTCTGAAAATTATGAAATACAAATAATACGTGATAAAATAATTATTCAGAAATAGATTCTTCCCCAAAAATCTGTTTGTAAATGTTCCATGTCCCATCACCCATTAAATAACAAAAGCGAATAAAAGGTAGATTTTTTTTTTTTTTTTAGATGAGCTCCACACAGGAGGCCCTGAGGAAAATAACTTCCCTCAGGGCCTATGTCATCTTTGAGAATGCTGTGTGGAGGGTTTTTTTTAAGGAAAGGAAGGAGAGGAGAGTTCTGGTAAGGAAAAGGGTTTAAGGGGTGGGTAGGAATCTGGGGTTCAGTATGTCCTGGTCATCCGCCTCCAAGACCTAGACAAACCTCACCCCATGAACCCGGACACCCCTGCTAAATCACCAAACGTAGCGAACCACTTGTAATTGATTTATAATTTATTTACACATTCCTTGCACAACATACGTGAGTAAATATATTATGTGAGTAAACATACTATGTGAGTAAATACCCACCTCTTCAAAAATACAAATTTCGGTTGTTTGTGCGTGATGTGTTAGTTATTCTTGCAGGAAAATGTTGACATACAATTAATTCAAATATGCTTTGAATTTACGTGTCATTTTAAAAATTGTCACAGATTGTTCAGACAAGCGATAAAGCGCTAGTACCTACTATAATTATAAAACAGTATTTTTTTTCGATTTTTCAAGTTTACTGGTTTCATTCGAAAGGTAAATTTATGATCGTCTCTCTAATTTATCACGAAAAATATAATTACGTTATAAAAAAAATTGACAAAATTCCTTTTTGAAAGGCTGATAAATCATGCTGACGAAAATATTTTATATATAAATCGACTTTACAAATCCTGTCATTATAAGTACCCCGTGATTTTTACAAATACACCATTATTATAGTGACAAAAGTAATTAAATACATTGTTATAATATATAGCATAATTTGAGTTGAGACTCATTAGGCACGTTAAAAATAAAAATAAATATTTAGAAAAGTAAAAAGATGTAATACCTACGTAGTATTAGTTGTATTAAAAAAAATAGATACATTTATCCAAGATACTACCTAGAAAGCATTCGGATTTGAATCTTATACATAAAGATAACAGCCAATAAAAATAAGCGTGAAGAAAATGAAAATAATTTATTTATTTTATTTGACATAATATCTAACTTTTTAAAATATAATTTAGCAATGTTGGCCTCACTGGGTAGCTCACCTGTGCTGAGGCCTCCATTTTATAAAACAAAAATTTATACATTTGACATTAAAATAATATAAAAATAATGCTGAAAAAAAAAAATAAAAAAAGCTAAAATTAAACTAAAAATAAAAATTTACAATTAAGGTAAAATTTATTTTTTATGATGTATTTTATATTTGTTTTTGTGTGTTACGTGTATGTGTTTTATTCTTATTATGTAATGAGATTTTGGTAATATTGTCTTTTTTGTTCTTAAAATCCATTTTTTAATTTTGAGTATGAATTTATTTTTGTTTTCTTCTATTTTATTTTCAAGGGTAAGACTGTTGAATGCTTTTATAGCCAATGACGTTATACATATACTGTAGACGCGTGGTAGAAATGTCAAAGTGGGAAGCCAACAACAAGACAATTGCACTGTACTCGATTTCTAGTACTTCAGTACTAAACTGCCACGCGTCAAGTAAGGTCGTGTCCTACCAGTAAGTAAGTTGCATTAAAAAGCGCCAAAATTCCCTCCCGTGTGATGAGAAAATGTTTCCATTACATGGTAAACAGTAGTAAAAGCGAAGGAATAACATTTCATTTGTAAATACATGCAATGTACTTATTATTATCGATTATATAAATAATACAATTGCTTTCCGCCCAAAGATTTTATGCGTCATTAGAGAACTCAAGGCCTACTAAAGTACAGGTCTGGATGCGCAACAACCAAATTACTAAGTCGATGCCGTAACTAAGTAAAATTTACTTTTTATAATAATAATCTAATGATTCTTTAGTTACTTGCTTGCGGTAAAACAACATACAAATCAGCAAAAACAACAAATACAATAACAATCAACGCCATTTACAAACTATCGTTGTTCATTATAGCTTGAAAATTTGACACCTCAAAATTCGAATGGTGCCCAAGCCTCCTACTTTAGTCGGCCTTGAGACAGTATTCGACGGAACTTTTGAATTTTGAATACGAAAATGCCGCCCGCGTTCTATCTTTTGTTTCGTCCATATGCACATATTCTTTTAAGCGTTTATCTTTATCATACATGAATAATTTTGAATTAAGAAATTATTAAAAATCGCTGAAAACAGAAGAGTGTTGATTAATTGCCACATTATATCTTGAGTTTGTGAGACTATCGCAAGTCTATTTATTTTATATAACGTCATTGTTTATAGCATGATAGTTATAGCGCCTTTGTTCAAAGCTTGTATTCACTGTCGGAGTTTTTATGTTGTTTTTGTACGAATGGTCTGTTAGTGATATTTTGAGATTGTTGAAATTTGTTTTTTTGGTCGAAAATGTAGTTTAGGAGAGTTTTAACGTATAATTGTCGTATATCTAGTACGTCACAAATATTTGTTTTGAGGAGTTTATTTGTGATTTGTTTTATATGATGTGTCCATCTTAGGTTATGGTCAAATACGATTCCTAGATACATTATTTGTTCTGTTTTTTCTAGAGAAGGGCAATTGCAGATGTTGTTATTTAAACATTAGAGTATTTTTATTGTGTTTGTGTTGTTTTTTTGGTTGTCCCGTGCTGTTTATTCTGTACGTTGTAAATTTTGTTTTCGATATGCTTAGTGTAAGTATGTTTGAGTCTAGCCATTTCTTCACTCGCGTGATTTTTAAATTTGATATGTTAAATACATTATTCCAATCCTTAGATTTAAAAAGTAAAACTGTGTCATCTGCATAACTATTTCACAATTTGTTTCCATGCTGCAAAGTTAATTTATGTAAATAGTGAAAGTATGCTTCCTTGTGGAACTCCGCATGTTATAGGAAGTGGATTGCTAATATGGTTGTTAATTTTGACTTGTTGTGTTCTATTACTCATATAACTTTTTAGTAGTTCGAGTTCCTTGTCTTTGATACCCATGTATTATAATTTTTTAAAAAGCGTATTGTGGCAGATTGAATCAAAGGCTTTAGCTAAATCTAGAAATATCGCTATGCATTTTTATCCTTGATCTAAGTTGCTGTGTATGTAATCTATGGAACATGCCAAAGCTTCTTTTGAGCCTCTTTTTTCTCTAAATCCATATATTTTTTATCAGAGATTAATTTATTTTCTTCCAGGTATTTTATGATTTGGTTTTTTAAGACTTTTTCGAAAATCTTTGATAGCGAGTTTAATAATGTGATTGGTCTGTTAGTTATTTCCATTTTGTCTCCGGATTTATAAATAGGAATCACCAGTCCTTTTTTAAGAGAACTAGGAAAGCAGGTGTTTGTTATGCTTAGGTTGATTAAGTGTGTTAAAGGTTTTAATATTTCATTTTTTATTACCTTAATGCAATCCGTTGTTATCTCATCTAAACCAGATGCAATTCGGTTTTTAATGAGTTTATTAATTTGTAAATTTCATCTTCTGAAGTTGTTTTCATTTTAAATCTGTGTTGTGTCGATTGTGTATTGTTTGGTATGTTTGTTTGTGTTAGTGTGTTTGTGTTATGTATTTTACGATTCGCAAATTTTTTTCCTACACATGCAAATAAGTTATTCACATGATTTGCTATATTTTCTGTATTTGTATTAGCATCTATTTAAAAAAAAATAATATTTAGATGTTCGATAGTATATTTTTGTTTGTATTTTTGTGTGTATGTAATTATTTTAATATTTTCCATATTTGCTTTGGGTTATTTTTTTCTTTTTTAAGTTTATCTCTGTAGTATAACTCCTTTACTACTCTAATAACTTTCGTGCAGATGTTTCTATATCTTTTATAGTAATTAATAATGTTGGTTGTTCTCAGTCGAAGTGTATTATAAATTATAAATGATCGAATTGGATTTATTACTGACAATAATTGAATGAAATTTTGATTGTGTAGAGTGGATTGATACGTTTGTGTAAAGAATAACTGGCGAAGGACCTTGATTTTGTATTACTATCACTGCCTGCAATGGTAAAAAACACATGTTGGATTAAAAGGAAAGGACTCACCAAAAGGATGAAAGAACTTGTAGGCTGGCAACGCACTCGTCTGCTTTCTCTCCCATCCAACAGGCACAAAACAGCAATAGGCGTGAATTTCGTTATTTTGATAGTACACAGCGGAGTTATTTTAATAGCAGTTCACCGATAGCGGAGCACAATTGCGGTGGGAGTTTATTACAGACTGGGTAAAATTGACGGATAGGCAATAGGGGTGGGTAGGAAAGGAATTTGCAACAATATTAATACCAATCCCAAGCAGTGACAGTATGTATGCGTGCTATGTAGGTATTGTTATGTGTAGGTATGTGTATAGGCGTAACCAATAACTGTTTTCAACCTATTAAGGCCATCTTCAGACGGTACAAATATTTCCAGACGGCCTTAATAGGCTAACAAAGTGATTTTTGTTGTTGTTTTACATAATTCTGTATTGAACTAAATTAATATATTATTCTAAATTAATATATAATTATATATATTACTGGAATAACCAAAATATTTATAAATTCGATAGTCTAAAATGACTTAGCAACAAATATAATTATTGTAATTGATTAAAATCCTTGTAGACCTCCCCCCTCCCCCTCCCCAATATGTTGTGTATATAAACCGTAGACTAGGAAATATTTGTACCAGTCTGAAGATGGCTTTGACGAGCTGAAACCGGTTACGGTCCAATAAAATTAAGTGGAATAAAGTTTTATATTCGTTTTATTATAATATATTATAATGGAATTCCACCACGAAATATCACTCTCAAAAATAGAAATATATTATTCTGTTTTATTTTTATTTATTTATTTATAATTTCTCACCATACATGTGTTCTTATTTTTTTTTACATTAAAAAATATTAACCTCATTAGGACTAGCAGCCTGTTAACATTCATAAATTTGAGCCCGTACAAAGAAGCACGAAGCACTACATCCAAAACACTAAAATATTATATGCAGAAAGTAAGAAATAACAATATTATATTGGTGACCAGATGGGTAATTTGTAACAATATAGACCATAAAACAAATCCTTAATTAATATACCCACCAAGAAACAAAGGTTGTTCAAAACAACTGGGGTGACACTCCGATTTTGACAAATGGAACTCAAATAAAATCTAGTCATGTAAAAAAATCTTATTATTTAAAAAACGAATATTATTAATAAAAAATCTTATTATTTTTAAATAAATATTATTTTATAATATGATACCTTCTCATCTATCAATTGAAATCTTCAATAAACACCACAAAAGCTCCATAAAATAAAAGTTTTTCTTACTTGTCTTTCTTGATACTTTATTACATAACTTTCTTAAAAATTTAATTATTTTTTGTCTTATTGGAAGTAAAAGGAAATCCATGATAGTTTTATTTTCGCTATAAGTGTATCTACTACTACACATACATAAACTGATAAAATGTAAACCGTCGATTTCCAGAAAATGAATAAATGTATTATTTAATACTTTTAAATTTAGCTACTATGTGGTTATTCATTATCCTCCTACTAATATTATAAAGGCGAAAGTTTGTATGGATGTATGTTTGTTACTCTTTCGCGCAAAAACTACTGAATGAATTTTAAAAATTCTTTCGCTAATAGAAAGCTACATTATTTGCTAGTACTATAGGCTATATATATTGGTAAGCTCTGGCGTTATGAAATTATTTATCATACGTTTTCTGTCCCTAACAAAATTGATGTATTGCGAACGTCAGAAAAAAGCAAACCAATTGTCGTCTTGGAAACGATGTTTTTTTTTTATTTTTTAATTAGGCTATTTACCCTAAAAAGAGGGCTTTGTTGGCATCGTACTTAATAACTATCTCTAAAAATGAATCACTGAAATGTATGTATGCGCGTAAACCCGAACGACTGCACCAAATTGGATAATTATTTTTTTTTGTTCGTTATTTTGTATAAAAATACCGTTGAGTTATAGCATTATAAAATTTGTATTAAAAATTATAATAGGTGGCACGCGAGCAGTTTGAAAACTGTATCCAACTCACTAATAATATCATCAACAAAGCCAACAAAATGCTGGGATTTATAATTCGTGTATCGAAACCTTTTCGAAACGTAAATACTCTATATTCCCTCTACACCGCATATATGCTCCAACACATAGAACACTGCACACCGATCTGGACTTTTTTTTTACCGTGAATACCGCACAAGAATCTCAACTGCTCCCGTCTGGAGCCGGTGAGACTATGGCATCCCCAATTGGGGTATGTTGTGAGGCTGAAGGTAGTTTGGAGGGGAAGGAGGTGGGGAAGAGGAAGGTTGGGAAGTACCTGGCTATTCAGATCTGATCACCAAACACGGCTAAAGCCATTTTCAAGCAACGTTTCAATTCTGAATGAATTACTTAAATTACACAGATTCTATTAAATTTCATCACTTCAACTCCCTTCATACACGACGATTAATTTTTGATCAAATTTTATTATTTAAAATTTAAAACAATGTCCTGGACTCACCAGAGCTTACCAATATAATAAAACTCCACATTCCTTCAAGATTAACCCGACAATCGAATTTACTTCATTTGCCCACTTGTAGAACAAACTTTAGAAAAAATTCCTCGATTCCTCGAATATGTGCGCAATACAACGAATTGTTTCACAACGTAGACATTTTTAATTTAAACCTTCAGAAGTATCGAATAGAAGTAACGCGTGCGATATTGGATTGATACGGGGTGTGCAAGGTATCGAGAGCATCTCATATCCTTCTCCTATATTCTCCCTCCCCCCCCCTCCTCTCCCCTTCCTCTCTCCTTCCTAAGTCTAAATTTAGCTTAAGATAAATTAAAACTCCATCTAGAAACAATATTAGCATAAGAAACTCTTTTGGCTTCACTGCAGTTAACGTGTATATTTTTATGTCTATTGTATGTATATAAGCTGTTTGTTTCTTACAAATAAAAAGAAAATAAAATAAAAAAAAAGTATTATTTAATATTTGAAAATGCAATTAAATCAATATAAAGTGGATCAAAATTTGCACTGGTAATGGTGTGAAAATTATTTTGTTGAAACCTTTTCTTACCAACATGAAATAATTTGATAATTGGATAAGTGGTTTGATTAAAATAATCTCTGCTGAAACTGTCTCAGATCTGGTACATACAGACTTGCTTTACAGTACGGTTCTTGGAACCACCGCATAGATGAAGAAGTGGGTGGCCGCACAGGCGCACACCCCCCTACTGAGCACTGAGCTACAAGTAGTGAAATCCGACCATACCCTGGAGACAGATAGTTGGGTAGAGCATCAGGTAGAAGGAGTACCTACTTCCTCATTTGCATCAAGTATAATCTTTACTCGTAACATCACACTGTTTCACCGACAAAAGCGATGTTTTACTGCAATACAGAAGAGAATACTATTGAACGAAATATAGTTCCAAAAAGACTATTCAGGTAAATAAGTAAACAATCTAGTAGTATATCTAATCCAAGTTTCAAAATTGTTACGTTTTACTGTATGCATAAAAAAATACACCTCCATGGACGAAATTTCATTTTCATTTTCCTGATATTATTTGAAGGGAAAATGTAAATAAATTTTGGTCTTCAATGACACCTTTTTTGAGGTTATTTCTTTAAAACTAAATAAAAAAAATAGAGTGTGCAATTAACAAGCGATAGAAGTGAAACCCTCAGAAAACTAAAGTAGACAAGCGCTAAACAGCGCTATATAAGTTGTCCAAATTTATTATTATTATTATAAGAGTGAGGAGGCTACGAGGCTTCGACTGTTTTATCTCCCGGCTTGCAGAACTAACTTGCCAATGGTTATGCCAGTCGGGAGAGCTGTCTTGTTTTTAAATAGAATTATTTCGAATATCGATATGTTTAACATCAATGAAGCAAAATTCAAACAGCAAGCTTTATTGCTGTTAGTTTAAATCTGTTTATCTCATTTAAAATATTTTCTCTTTTAAACATGCCTTGAAATTTTAATTTTGTAATGTTTTTAAAATGACTAAATTAAATTGAATTGAAGCAACGCAAAAAGAGGAGCCGATTACACACGTATGTTTTTGACTCTTTTTAGTGTCGCTATTATTCGTTAAAAAACTTTCACTTCAAAAAATCTACTTCCACATAAATCACTGGTCACTCAGCCGAGTAACAGCCAAACACCTCACCCGGAATACCTATTGATCCCTAACCGTCGAATACCTATTGATTTTTTAAATGTTTTTAGTGTTTTAAAAAAACCATAACAAAATATCAGGAAATCCTGGTAAAAGTAAGTCAAGTCACTTCTTGTAACTATTTATTTTAATTGTAATTATTGTAATTATTTTTTGACGGTTTTAAAAAAAAAAAACATTTGTGTGGAGGGTCTTTTTGAGGAAAGGAAGGAGTGAACATGGGTCTTGAAGAGACCCATGTTGTAGGAGGGAGGAAACACAGAGGCGGCAACTCCTTCCTTTCCTCAAAATGACCCTCCACACAGCATCTTCAAAGACGACATACGTCCTGAGGGAAAATATTTTCCTCAGGGCCTCCTGTGGAGTTAATATATAAAAAAAAATCATTCAGAATTGTAACGTTACTTGAAATGGCTTTAGCCGTGTTTGATGACTATATCTGAATAGCCAGGTACATTTTCCACATCTCCTTCCCCTCCCCACTACCTTCAGCATCACACCATACCATTGGGGATGCCATAGTCTCACTGGATCGAGACGGTTGAGAGCAGTTGGGACTCTTGTGTTATATTCAGATATAAAATTTATATGATATGAAATTAGGAATCTTTAGCGTTTTTTGCCGCATGCTACTTCGGAGAGTCGAAATTATTAGTAAAAATAATTTTTCAACTGATTTTCTCTCAAGATGCCTTCGGATGTAAGTATATCGACTTTGGTTGTACGGCCGTATATCCTCTTTGCATACTTGCTTGAAGAAAACATCTTTTAAACATTCGGCCAGACCAATTGTCGCCGGACCAATTGTCGCCAAACCAATTGTCGCCGGACCAATGCCCTTATTACTTATCTACTGTGTCTTCCTCCCAAACAGGTGCTTGTAGGATACGCTGGATACAATCACTCAGCGCTTGCCACCTCGTGGACTTTCACCAACCTGTCCCATTGTCTTGTCTATATTTTGTCATACTAACACATATTGTATCTGTATTTCCCGCCAAGCACTTGGATACTGCTTACTAACAATTTTTTTTTTTTTGATTTTTTATTTTTATTTATTTTGGTACAGTACATACAATAGATACATAAATATAATGAAAGTATATAAAAAAGAAAAAACTTAATACCATATTTTAAATACAAATATACATATTTTTTTTAAATGTTCTCCCATAATAAGCAAATGCTTGTGTGTACGGGAGGAAGTATTATTTGTTAGGTTATTTTGATATATATTTTTTTTAAATTTAGTTTATATTAAGAATAAGAGAAACATATGTGTGTATATGTATATATTTTTTTAATTATTATTATTTATTTTTTTTAGTTAAGGTTTTCATTATATTTTTTTAATTGTGTTTTGAAATTTTTGAAACTGTCCTTAAGGGATCTTATATTTTCTGGTAATTTATTAAAGAAATTTGTTCCTAAGTATTTATAGTTTTGTTGACCCAAAGTTTTTTTACAAATGGGAATTGGTAACATGTATTTTTGCCTGAGATTTACTGTGTTTTTGAAGGATGAATGCAGGGACATTGGAGGTCTAGTTTCGTTATCAAATGTAGAGTCGTTTTTACCAAAAAAATTAGAGTCCTTGCAAGAGCCTTGAAGGGGTAACCATCTGTTACCTATACCAGGGCGGGTAAGTGGTGGGTCCTCCAATGGACCAAATGTCATCCGGACGAACTGTCGGCCGGACCAACTGTCGCCGGATCAACTGTCGCCGGACCAAATGTCGCCGGACCAACTGTCATGGAACCGTTACATCATATGAGAATAAAAACAGAGATATTTAATTTAAATAAGACATTCATTAAGAGTACAATGACATTTGATTAAAATAAATGTTTTTAGTGATGATATGAATTTCAGTATATTGTTTATTTGTTTAATGTTACGTGGAAGGTTGTTATGTACTTTAATGGCCATGTAGTAAGGTCCTTTTTGAAAAATGGTATTGTTTGCTTTTGGTTTTAATAAATTTATCATAGTTAATCCAAACAGGTCGTGCATTTCTCTTCGGATAACACCATTAATGTACATCTTTATTTTGGTGAGACACGAAGAGAAAAATTGGTTCTATTTCTTGACCTTCAATTGTCCTCCAATGGGAATCAAAACGCTCAACGCTCTAACGGCTAACGGCTGGCAACAACCCAATCCGGTCTACGGTATAGGTCTACGGATTACATATCTAACATCTTTTTAACCCTTTCTCAACCAATCATTTTAAAATGACGTGAAATTTGAAATTTTTTTACGAAGTAACTACTGAACCAATTTATTTGCGGTTTTTTACAAATAGTTTAGTGAATCCTTCCTAGGAACATTGATTTTTTTTATTGCGTTGGCTGCATTGCGTATACACTTCATATAGTAAACAAGAATCGTTGATCACACCTTTCGAAAAGCTATGATCTGCGGGAATTGCAATATTAAAAAGGACGAGGTATTTATGTTTTTTTCATATATTTTTCCGTTTTTATTTACAGTAAAACGTACATTCTTTCATATTACAATAAAAATACAACAAAAACATAGATATAATATTTCTTTTTAGCATCCTAAAATATAGTGTCATTTCAAAACGACACTGGTCGTTTGAGGTTATACTTTTTTACTATTTCGTATGACTATTTTATCCGATAACATATATATTTATTATGTGTTATATATGTTTTGATGAGAAGAACACATCAATATTACTTTCAAGTGATAAGTGTTAGTGACATGATATTGTGTTTAATTGATTTCTTTTTAAATTTCTTTGTAGAACGTGGCCCACTTTTATAGTAATACATCATTTACCTCTCAGAACCACCGTCGCGTCGTTTTAAAATGACGTTGAATATTTCCTAAACTATCAGTTAAAAAAAAACTTTAAAAAATCTAATATTTCAAGTACACATAATCATATGTTATTTATTTGTAATATCTGTAGGAATTAATTTGGATGAAAAAGGGTTAAGGGCTTTTACATATGAATAATATTTGTACATTAAATATAGTTAATACTTGTACATACTTTTTAACTGAACTGCCTTAAAATTACCGTAATGCAAGCCTCGATAGGTTTAACATAGACATACCGCTGGTTTTAACTTCGGGAGCTTTTTAAACTTCCTTACATTTCTTGTAGAAACGGAAGTTACAGAGATAGTGGTTACAATGGTTAAAATAATCTTTCAACAGGGTGGAAGGCAAATTTCATTACTTTTAATAATTATAGATTGGGAAACTCCATATGTGGCATTGTTAGGTTAGCCATTTCGGAATAATTCAATCCTTTGGAAAATATTCCTTTACCGCGCTCCAATGAAGTTGAGGTGACCTCTTTAGATCGCCGCGCGATGGGTCGAGTGAAAGGAACATAAAGTATTCCTAGGTGCTTTATGGAGGTCGGCGGGGTAAAGATCGCCTTTTCGCAAGCAAATTTTCAAGTATTCCATTGAAAAAGAACCGCGTTGTTTACTGCTCGACTGGAAATACAACTTATCGAGCTTTGTGAATACGTTCACTGAGATAAAACTACCCTTTTGCAAACAATAACGTTACTTTTGTGCGCAGGTACTACTGGTGATGATAACTTATTCTAAATTGTCGATTATTGAAGTGACACTTCTTTAGCGCCGTTAGTGATTTGAAATTCGGATGAAACGGAAATGCATCACAACTCAGTTCTACACAAATACTCGGTTCTAATATAATGCGGTAAATTCGCGCTTTGGCGTGGGCTTTCGATAGCGCAGTGGGCAAGGCGCCTGACAAGTCTCAGCGGCCAAAGAGACAGTCATCAAGCGAACGGAGGTTCGAATCCTACGAAATCCAAAAAAAACATTTTTATTTTTGTGAAATCAATATCCAATCTTCAAACCACTTTAAAATAAACAGGTCAAAGAAAGCGACATCTAGCGACTTTCTAGTTTCATTTCTACCGTGTGTGATCTACATACTCTGACTTTTTTAATAATCCAGGCATTTTTATTTAATTGTTAAGGAATACGATTTTCACAATATTAGATGTTTTTCATATACGATTAAAATGTATTAAAATAGATGTTTTTATTTGGGATTTGAACCCGCGACCTCCGGATTGCTAGTCAAGAGCTTTACCCCTCGACCACGGGGGCATGTCAATGTGACTTTTACATAACAATACAGTGATTACATACTTTGAATTAACATTGTAAACATATGTAAAAGGAGTGTCAAATAAGTAGGAAAAAAAACTAAAAATAACAGTGCAAAAAAGACAAAGTAAAAATGTTTAAAAATGAATAAGCTAAATGATAAAAAACACATACCTATGATATGTTGTGTAAATCTCAACTTTATATTTGTGCGTTATGATTAATAAAAACATTAAAAAAATTAGGTAATTTTTAATTATTATAATTTAAGTTGACTGATTCGGCCCATTGGCAGTCGGAGTTCACGTGTTAACATCGGGCCCATGGCGATGGCGGTTGAAATGAACACGCCGAAAATTATAAAATGTATATTTAAGCTATGTTTAAACACTAACATGTGAAAGGTAAGACCGTCTTTCTTCTTAAAGGTCTTCATAGAACTACTTTTACACAATTTTACGGCGCAGTGGACCATTTTTCTATGTTTTATGAACGTTTTTCTGGGAGCTCTATGCGCGACCGAGATGTAAAAGCCACAACACGGGCATGTGCCTAGCATGGTGGTCGAAAAATCCCCAATTTTTGTAAAAAAAGATTTTTTCAATGAATAAAGAAACTTAAAAAAAAAAAAAATGTCAGCCGTCTAAAAACCGTTCGGTAAATTTTTTGAAAAGGCATGCTTTGGGCTGGTGGGCACACTTCACATGCCGTCTCTCTAATATTCATACTCTTAGGGTAAAACGCTCTAATGGTGGACACTGCAAGGATGTCAGAAACGTTACCCCAAGAAGAAGTAGTAACCGCAAAATCAGGCAATACAAATCATTTGGTTGGGTTATCGAATTTATCTTACACACGAGTGTTACACTCTCGTAAAGGTTATATATTATATACATATATATGTTTATACTGTTTCTAATCAATGTTGCATGTTAGTATTTTAATGATTTGAGTTTAAGGGTATATTACCGCAAGCGCAGCATATTTAGGGATTTTTGATGCAGTTTTAAGAACATTTCTATATTGTTTATTAGAAAAAAATATTATGTTTTGAAAAAATAAACTATTCTTCTAAATGGTGCGTTAAAAAAACGTGTTAAAATGTTTAAAACAATTGCGTGAAAAAATATTTACAAAACCTCTAAAAATAGCTTAAAGTTCGATTATATCTTTTAATTCTAAATACAGGAGAATTATAAAAAATATACATTATCACCACATCAATGTTGTCTAAACGACTGAATAATAAAATTATTTTAAAAAACATTAAAACAATGCTTAAATAAATAAAAACAGTTTTTCAATATCACGATATTGTTAATTTGTCTCACGCCATTATATAAACCAAGACAGGAGTTATTTCCAGTCAGTATGCGAGATGATTTCAGAGTGAAAGCACGTCAAATTTTACAAAAAATAAATACGTAAATGTGTAGGCACATAAGAAAAGGGGTCACACTAAAGATTAGTCGTTATGTTATTGTGTTTTATTTCAGAACCAAGTTGACTTTTTTACTAGAACTTGCATTTCGCGGCCGCCTGTTTGCAACCAGCGGCATAGAATGGTTTAGAGTGCCCCTTTACCCGTATTTTCGTATTCCTAGTTTTATTTATTTACGTCCTACTGTGCTTTTACATAAATTAGGTAAAGATAAAGATATATATAGTATTGTTCACTTTGCAGACATATTATTAGTATTTTTTAGTGAACAAAAGATAATAATTGAGAATAGTAGGGAAAAAGTTTCATAATAACACGAAACGATCCTCACCATATATATCTCCCAGTACGAATCTAACAAACCTTGTAGCAATAATTAAAACTACCAAATGTGAATAACCAACAAATTGTGCTATTTCATATTGAAAAATGTTAGTTCACATTTCCTGCCGCAAGTTTTTAATGAGAACTATGGAATATAATATGAATATTTTCAGAGACCTAGGTATAATGCCAGTAGCCGAAATAACAAATGGTAATATTTTTATAGTCTGAGAGTGCCAAATTCTTTTAATCTCATTTTCTAAATCTATGTATTTTCTAATTTTTCAGAAACTATTTTTTTTTAATATTACAGGAATTTGGAATAGCTACATCAATGATATAAGTTATTTTTTTAATTTTGTCATGTAAAACTATATCAGGTCTATTATGACTAATTGTTCTGTCTGTTAGTATAGTTTTATCATAATATATTTTATAAAATTCATTTTCTAAAATGAATTTGGTTCATATTCATAATATGGTAGTCAATCGTACGGTCAAGTATTACGGAAGTCAATCAAGTTATGTTTAATTACCAAACTTTGGTGGATTATTTTTAAAACCTGATTGTGCCTAAATGTATACTCGGACGGCGCTAATATAGAACATCCCGATATAATATGTTCTATAGTTTCCGGAAAAGCCAAACATTTTCTACATAAATAATCAATTTGATTTATATTTTTGATTATATGCTTACTATAATTTTTGTATTAATGACTCTATCTTGAATGGCAAGCATAAATCCTTCTATTTCTGCGCTCAACTCTCCAATACTCAACCATTTGTTTGACGAAAGTTTGTCAACATACGTTTGGTTGAGATAATTGAAGTGTTTTGCATGAATAATTTTATTTGACCAGGAATCTAATAATTCCTGGTTAGTATTTATAAGAATTTTGGCATTCTCGTCATATAAATTTAAAGGTGTAATGTTTATATCTGCCTTGCAAATTATTTTGTGCATTTCTGAGCTATTGGCTTTCCTATGGAAAAAATTTCTAAGCATTTCTACCTGATTGTGTTTCAAAGATGTTATTTTGATTACACCTCTACCTCCTAAATTTCTAGGTAAATTAATTCGTTCTATAGCTGAATTTGGATGATGGCAATTAAAATTTGTTAACGTTGTTCTAATTTATCGTTCTAAACTATCTAAATCTGTATTGGACCATTTAATTATGCTAAATGAGTACGTTAGTAGGGGTACCCAAGTATTTATTGCTTTTACAAAATTTTTAGCAGATAGATTGCATTTTAAAAATTTTCTGATCCTAGTTTGAAATTTAATCCTAATATCATTTTTAATACTAGTGTGATCTAATCTATTCGATTGCGGGTATCCTAAATATTTATAAACCTCACCCGTTTCATACTTTTAATTTTGAAATTTCTAAATATACCCTCGTCTCCATCTACAATTTTGCGTTTCTCTATATGGATCGTTTTACATTTATCTAAACCAAAAGTCATTTTAATATCATCTGAAAAATTTTAACTACCTTAATCATTTTCTCTAAATTTGATTCAGAATTTGAAAATAATTTTATATCATCCATATATAATAGATGTGAAACTATACTACTCTCTCTTGTATTACCGTTAATTTTTATTCCAAACTTGCTTTTAATTAACATTTTAGACAGAGGATTCAATGCTAAGCAAAATCAAAGAGGACTCAATGAGTCTCCTTGAAAAATCCCTCTTTTTATTGAAATGCCCGGTACTACTATTTTCTTACCTAAATTTACTAGTAAATCTGTATTCCAAAAGGACATAATATTTTTCAAAAATCTAATTATAATTGGTTTAACTTTATATATTTTGATTAGCCACGAGTGCGGGACACTATCAAAATATAACTTTTATATAAATATATAATTTTTATATATATAACTTTTTGTAAACAATAATAATAAATATTGAAAATGACCGATATTTTATTTATCTTTCCAATATATTCAGATATAATTATGATCACATATTACGAAAATAATGTGAAATTGAATACCGTATTGTTTTGACATCTGTCAATGAAGAACTAATGCCTACCGTCCAGCAGTGTAGTTGGTTGTATCGAATAATTTATCAAAGAAGTTTGATCAAAATCTGATAAAGAGTCATAAAATCATGAGCTCCTCCTGCAATAGGTAATGTTTCTATCTAAATTTACCTAAAACATGCGCATTCAATTTAATAAACATAATTTGAAAGATGCCCAATATTTAACGTTTCATGTTCAAATCTTACTCAAGTGTACCATCTAGTCTAGATTCTTTGCTGCTCTGACTTCGTCGGTAGCGCGCAGCGGTTCCCCGTTCGAGCATACTTCATACTTCCCCACCCCGAAATATTATTTCGGTTTTGGTAAATTACCCCTTAATCCGATTGTAACCTGAAAATGTAATTAGGTACTCATGATTATGTTACATGTATATGTATACAAAAACTAATAAATAAAAAAAAACTAATAAAAAAAAATTAAAAAAAAAAAATCTTACAAATTTGTAAACGATTAGTTTCACAATTTACCGATTTAAGAAATTATAATGAAAATCATTCTCTTAAATAGCATGGGCAAGTTTTAATAAGCAACTGCTTCGTTACTGTTTTCAAGGCAATGGAATCATAATGAAACGGAAAATTTATTAATTTCAATTCGATTATTGGGTAAATCGGTAAATGGTACACAAACCGCCGCACTTTTATCGGGCACAGATTTTGGAAATTTAACCACGTTTTAGCTTAATTATGTCACGAAACAACTAATAACGTTTTAATAGATGGTAAAAGTTGCATTAAAATTAATTTTTTATTCAAACATAGTCCAAAATTTCCCGCATAAAATATCTTCTTTGCCCAATTTCAATTTTTTTGTCGTTGTTTTGATTTGATATTTTCGTAGTTTCATTTCAATCAAAATACACATGAATTACTTATTTTACCTAAACTAAGCACCTAATTAGTTTATTTTGGGTTAATTGTTAAAATGAAGTATAGTTTCCATAATCTGTGCTTAAAAGTGCGGCGGCTAAAGAAACATTGGTAAAAATGTATAAACAAAGTGCGATACACGGATATTACGGAGCTTTCCTTTTTTAATCAATAGATCAAATATAACATTGGTCGGAAGTACCAACCTTATAAAATAATTTCTTAACTAAATAAAAACAAAAAAGTACCTACTTCAAATTATTGCTAGAACTATATAGGTTCATCATAATAGAGAACTCCAGTCAATTTTTTTTTAATGAATAATGATGACGTTCCGACTTAAATAACTGCATAATTTTTTTTTAGAGTTTGTTTTAATAGTTAAAATAATTTTCAAAGTTTTAATTTTTCAAGATCCCCGAAAAACACCGCACGTATAGTGAATCGTGTGACGTCATCACTCCTGAAAAGTTTTTCAACAGGTGTTCATTTTGTATGAAGAATGTACGGTACTATTCGATAAGTTAAAACATTATTTAGGTGGAATTATTTATTTATTATATTATATTTATTATGTTATTATATTTTTCAATATTATTACGGGAGAGTGGTATAGAAATTGTTTGAAATTATTATTTTTTTAGCTTTTAAAATCAATACGATCTCAAACGGAGCATCACCTGCAGACCGCAAAAATTGTAGGCAAATAAGATACAACGCCGACCGGCTGATCGATGGCGGCCATTTTGAATTCGAAGTTCGTAGAGAAGTGAGTCGTTCACGAACGAGTCGGCACAGTGGCCCGGATTTTCATATGGACCCGTAAGCTACGGACACTTGCTCGTGGTTCGCGGATCTTTGCGAACGAGTGAGCGGGTAGCAATTGCTACTAGGTAGCATGTTCTTTGGCTTCTAATGAGCAAGTGTGTCCATAGCTTAATTCAGTGGTTCAATAGAGCCGATTCCTGAACCGGATATTTTCATTGAACGAGACCTAGTGAAGCGGCTCGTTCAACTGAGCCGTTTTGCCCGTCTCTATGTAGCATTATGATGTCGCATATTATACAATTTTTTCGTACAGTTTAGAGTTTTTCAATATTTTAAATAATAGAGATAAACCAATAGAGATACCTCTATTTTTGATACTGAATTATTTAGGCTTAATTATTGTTTCAATAAACACAACAACTAAATCTCTATAAACAGTATGAAATAACGAATAACATAAAATGTTGTTAATACTGACGGCTTGTGTCATACATACATAATCAAAGATTTCAATACAATGACTGGTGACGCGTGACGTCAGCACTAACCATTTAGTGTGTTTTGACGAGACGTTTAAAAATGCACTTTTTAATATTTTTTTAAGAACTCTACGTTTAATATTATGAAATAAAACTCATAAATTAAGAATCAGCGTTCATTGGTCTCTATGAACATATTTTTTTAAAGCCATAATATTTTTCACTGGAGTTCCTTATTTCGATATATGTACACCCCAGGTTTTGAATGTTTTTTTTTTGCAAGCAGAGTTTGTCTAACGGGTATGTGTAATTATTCTAATACCTTTCTTTCCATGTTCTTCTGTTATAAATAAAAACTTGTCAATAATGTGTTCACTTCATAACATGAATAAATTATTGTTTTAAATGGCAATAATATTTTTTCTATGATAAGCAGCTATGATATCTATTTTATATTTTTATATATATATGATATCTATTTTATATTTTTGATGTTTGATTGTCTATAATATTTAACACAAAAACGATGAAAATAAAAATGGCGTAGCGAAGTTCGAATACCGCGCAAGTGAAATAATTTTAACAAAATTAAAATGGAACATGCATATTTTTTTGTCTTCCCCGACATAAATATTACTTTGCGTGATAATAAAGCTTAATCTAACTGTTTGAATAAGTAATATTTCATTTTAACTAGAAAGTAAGGGGTAAGACATAAATAACGAAACATTTAATGGTTATTATAAAGTAAGGAAATCGGCTTTCAGAGCTGACAACAAATTGTGCCGATTACTATAATCACTATTTGGAAAGATATTGGTAATGGTCACCGATAATTTTGAAGTTAGACTTATTCTAGAATAAATGACCTAAAATCATAATTTAAGTGATGGTTCTAAATAAGAGAATTCATGAAGTTGGTGATTTATCTTCCAGGAGATATGTTTCACAGAGAGATAACAAAGTTTAACAAATGAATACTGTGAACTCATGTTTCTAGTTAAACAAAGAACGGCTGAAACCCGTGTTTGTAAATGTAGTTAATTAAGCCCAGAGAAACCAAAGAACATTGGCAGTGCAAATAGATTCACCCAATTAACCTGTAGGGAAGGGCTAAACTAAATGTGAACAAGATATTTGTACTTCTCATTCACAACCTCAAAACGGACAACCTGTTTAGAATGTAGGTAATGTACAATCGTTGATTGTTGCCATGATTTTACATATTTAGTACGAACATCTTCTGGATCTTGCCGCAGAAAAGCTGATCTGTTTAATCTCTTAGGGTATGTATAATTTGATCCACGTAAGAGGAAATCGGGCGGCGTTTTGTCCATACAAACGTATTTCCTAATTTCCTAATTTCCTCTCCGTATGTTGACAATACTGCAAATACTTTTTAATATAATATACATATTGGCCACTAGCGTGTCGAAACGTTTTGCTTTTTTGATAAGTAATGCCTTGCAGAAGTTAGGACCCCCCAAAAAACGTTAAATTGCTGGTTTGAACGCCATCAACAGACGTTCAGTATACAAACTTGACCAGCTCTCGAATTTTACACGATGTAGTGCATCATCTTAAGGAGGGAGTCTGGTCCAGCCGTTCCAAATTTTAAAAATTATTTTTACATAAAAATCTTCCTACATATGTGGAGAATACATTCCCAAAGTAAGAGCATCAAAATCGACATTGAAATATAGTTTTTTGAATGTTTAAAACATTTATAGTGTTTACAATTTTTACATAACATAACACAATATTTCATACCCTCTCCTATTAAAGCAGATGCTTGTGCTTAGGACCGGTGCACGCCAATAAGGTAGAATGGATAACGGAGCGGCCCGGTTACAAGCGAAAAGTTTAAACGCGTTTTTCTCAAACTATATTTTCAAGTTGGTTGGAATCGTAGCTCATCGAATGTTAATCTTATTCACTTCATTCATAGTTCAAATTTATCCGAGTAAAATTAAAATTTTACACAGATGAATCTCGACATACGAAAAATAATTATTGTGGGACAAAGTTAGTAAAATTAAGGCCGATTTTTTCGTCAATTTCATTTTATGTTCACCATTGAAATTTTTGAAGTTAAGTGATAGAAGGAAATTTTTTTGATCTAATATTTTTATATAAAATTGTAAATTGTCAGTTTGATAGCCCAGATATATAAGTATATTTTTTCATGTACCTACCATTAGATCAAGATTCCCTAGTATGTATTATTGTGACAATTATACGTCGGTCTCTGGCTATAATTCTGTTATAAATAGATTGCGCACAATTAAAAATATAAATAAATCTAGCGGGATTGTTGTCTACATAAAAGACGGTATACAAGCACAAGTCGAAGAAATTATATTATCACAAGGCCTTAGAATTTTTCTGAATAATAATTTATGTATCTTTGCTATTTATAGATCACCTTCTTTCCAGAGCATAGATTCTTTTTTGAATTCACTCCAAACTGTTATTAGCAATTCCAATAAATTTGAACGTCAAATCATTATAGGTGACCTTAATATTAATACCTTATCTCCATTTCACAACCAATTCAACGAATACATATGCTTGCTCACAGAAAACGGATTCATATTGACAATCAATACACCAACTCGAGAACAGGGCACGTACAAATGCTGTTTGGATCACATCAACGTAAAAAACATTAACCTCACTGACTCATTCGTTATCCACACGTCAATTTCCGACCACTATACGACAGCCCTGTGCTTTAAAGATAAACCGCCCCCCCCCCCCTGCTAAAATCAAGTACGTCCCTCGATTAAACTTTAATAATTTAATTGAGGACTTGCATTTAGAAAACTGGCAAAAAGTATTTGATCAAATTGACCCTAACATTGCGATGAAAGAATTCATTTGTATTCTACATACATATATATCTAAACATACAAGTAACAAACACATATCGAACAGCCAGTTTAAACTTACGCCCTGGATCTCTCCTGGCCTTGTAAAATCGATTCACAAAAGAAACCAACTCCACAAAAGGGCCAAAAAATTTCCAGATAATATTTTAGTACAAACTCACTACAAGAAATATAGGAACTTATGCAAAAAGATTATTAAATATACAAAAGAAAATTATTTTAAAACGTTCATTTATGAAAATTCTTATTCTCCAAAATGTATGTGAGAAGCATTTCGTAATATTAGTAAAACAAAAATAAACAGGTCTTCCAAAACTAAATCGTTAGATATCGGTAACGTAAACTCCTCTAATCCTAAAAATATGGCGAATTTTGCTAATAAATACTTCACATCGGTGGGAACCACACTTGCCAAAAAAATTCTCCATAAATGCAATAAAACAGAAATCGAACTTGCCAAGTTGGTCACCTCTAACCTCGTCCATAAAATAGACAATATACAAACATCGACGAATGAAGTCTTGGAAATAATTGACGACCTAAAGCCATCTAACGCTTGTGGACCAGACAAAGTCTCGACTAATTTGCTTAAAGTAACTAAGTCATTCATAGCATCTCCGATAGCGTTCATTTACAATCTAAGTCTCAAATCAGGAATATTCCCTAACCATCTAAAACATTCAGTTGTTGTATTACTGCACAAAAATGGAGATAAATCTGCGATTCAAAAATTACCGGCCGATATCTTTGGTCAATTCAGTCTCAAAAATTATAGAGAAAATTGTCAAAAATCGTCTTAGCTTTTATCTTGAAGATAATAACATCCTTTCTGAGACACAATATGGCTTCCGGCCGGGTTTAGGTACTGAAAATACCATTGGCAATCTGACTAAAGTAATTTCTAATAACATCGATCGAGGAATCAAAAGCATCGCGATCTTCCTGGATCTGGCTAAAGCTTTTGATACCATCTCGCACAAAATCCTTTTGAAAAAATTACAGCTAATCGGTATACAGGGGCAATTAGCCAAAGAGTTATTATTAGTGGTACTCTAAGCGATCCAGCCAATATCGAATTTGGTGTACCACAAGGAAGAACTTTAGGACCGATATTGTTTAATATCTATATCAATGACCTTTGCAACAGTAACCTTGCCGATCATATCATCACTTTTGCTGACGATACGGTCTTAATATTTGAGGGCAACAACTGGCATGAGGCGCATAGAAAAGCAGAAATTGGAATAAACAATGTCGAACATTGGCTAGACTACAATCTTCTTACTCTTAACACAGACAAGACAAAATTTATACGTTTTAGTGCAACACAAGCGGGTCAACCTAAGGTAATACTAAATATTACTATTCACATTTGCAATGAACCGAACACTTGTACTTGCTATAACCTTGAATGCGTGGATAGTTTAAAATATCTAGGGATCACCATAGATAAATATCTGAGATGGGATGAACACATCAACGCAACGGCCTCAAAAGTCAGAAAACTTACACATCTTTTTATAACCATCAGAAATATTCTCTCTGTTAAAGATATGAAATCAATATACTATGCCATGTGTAATTCTTTACTCGAATATGCATCCCTAGGATGGGGTGGATGCGCCAAAACAATATTAGACTCCCTGGTTAAAGCTCAGAAATCAATACTAAGAGTCATCCTTAAAAACCCATTCAGGTACCCCAGTGATGCATTATTCACGGAATTAAAAGTACTTGATGTTAGACAATTGTATATTAGAAAGATTATATTACATGCTCAAAAACAACGTCAACACTTCCCGTCCATTGACCACCTTCACGACACTCGACTTTCAAGGAACAATCCAATAGTCCCAATAAAAATCACGACGTCCCTTGGCCAACGGCAATTTTCGTACTTAGGACCTAAATTATTTAATATCATTCCTAATGATTGGAAAACTAAAAGTGCAAATGTTTTGCGTAAAGTGATCAACGACTGGCTCCTTGATTTAGGGAGGATCAAAAGCGAAGATATGTTGACCAATAGATAGTCTCATCATATAAAATAAAACACAATTAAAAATATATAAGAAAAAAAAAAAAAAATAATAAAAACCCTCACTCATAGTTCCCTTCATTACAACAACACGTACTTATCATTTTAGAACACAATTGTCTATTCTTTTATCAATACCCTTCCCATTTTTCTACATTCAACTCCTGCGGAGATCTTTCTTTTTATTATACAAAATTACGTAAACCATAATTTATACAAAATACGTACAAATATAATTTATATAAAATTACGTACTATACGTAATATTACAAAAACACGTACTTATAACTTCAGAACATAATTGTCTATTATTTTATAGATACCCTTCCCATTGTTCTACATTCAAGTCCTGCGGTGATCTTTCTTTTTAACATTACCGTCTGGATTTTATTTACTTTACCGGTTTTATTTTATATTAAGTGCTCTAAGGGAAAATATCTTAGTAGGATGAAAAAATGAAGCAAGGAAAGGGAAATAAATACAATTTGTTATCAACCACTCTGTCATGTCACTATTTATACACTAACTAACTTATGAAATACTTATATACAAATTGTTTTTATTCATTTGCTGCATCCTTTTCGAGTCACATTCTTTTTGAGTTTCTTTACCCGCTCGTAAAGTTGAGGGATACGTCACTCACGTTAATTATAATTATAATTATTTTTTGTAATCACGTTTAAACATCCACGTTAATTATAATATGGATTTTGTCATCACGCTTGAAGAATGTCTCGATTCTCAATTTTTGCAAGCGATTTAAATGACCAAACATTTATTTGTTGTTAAACAAGCATTCGTTACTAAATTTGTACTTTAAGACATTGTTTTTTCTCTTCGCTTATTCTTTTTTTTATGAGTTCAAATTGTAGTTATTAACTAAAGCTTCTACGAGGAATTCAATCGTAACACTTGTTTCATTCAATAAATAATATGTTTATATAATTAATCAATGTAATATGAAATTATGATATGAACTAAATTTGTCAATTTGACTGGCCTAAAACAGGATCCATTCCTAGTTGGCTAGTCAAAGTTTCCATATATGTTTCATTGTATAATTTTTTGTGAAATAAATATTATTATTATAATTAAAATTGGTAGTTTTTATACCAATGTCGCTGATATTTTTAATATTTCCCTACTAAAATACAAGGCTGTACCGATCAAACATTTCAACAAAACATATTTTAATGAGGTCACTACATACCAAGTTTTTTGATTTGATCGTGTTTCTTTTAATGCTTTCTTTAAGTTAGTAATTCTTTTATTTCTATATATAATTCTTCTTTTTCTATAATGTGTAATTAAAAAAAAACCTTTCTTTCTTCAATGTACTACTATGACTGCTAAAAAAAAAAAAATAAACACATGTTTGGTAAATGGCACTTTGTGCCATACCTTTAAATACATAATTCATTTTTTTCAATCAACAACTTTTTTTTGCAAACAGTGGTTCATGCGCATTCTACATTCATACTAAAACATTTTTTTTTTTAATTTCATGTTTCAGATAATTTTCAAGTACTCCAGATTGTGAAGATCGGAGATAGAATGAGATTGTCAGATTGGGCTGGTGCGCGGAGCAAATTTTAACTTACCTCCTGAAATAGTAACAATCTCTCAGCTCGTTATCTAAGAATCAGCTTTTCTTCGTTTAGTCCATAGGGGGGGGGGGGGGGGGGGGTTGCAGCATAAAGGCCATTAAGAGTGATGATAAAAAAAATATTTGTTAAGTTAGGTTAGGGTTACCGGCAATTTTCAAATTATTTTTTCATAGTTTTTAATGGCCTTTCTGAGGTGTTTCTGAGTTTAATTCTGAGTTAGCATGGAACCGTTCTAAATTATTTTCATTCTTCTTTTTACTTGGGTTTTATTGCTCAGAAAGATTACACTCGTGCAGTAATTCACATCAAAAATGTCACCGGAGACCAAAATTTCATTTACATTTTTTACTCCAAATAATGTCAGGAATCACTGGTTAAAGTAAGTCAAGTACGTCCCTTAACACCCTGTATAGTATAGAAGTATTCTTTAAAAAAAAAGCTTTTTTTTGACAATGCATCTTCGATATTATTTGGTATAATATATAAAAGTGTGTCATCAGCAAAAGTTTGATGGAACAGTACTTTAGGCACTTCACTATATCATTAATATATATACTTAATACAGGGTGTCCGGTGGCAGAATTAGGATTTAAAACTTAAATAAAAAATAAACTGCTTAGGATATACATTTATTGCAAAAACTGTTACAAATAGGAGAAGTGCGGATTTTATTTCTTAAAAATTATTTCGTCTAAATGTAGACCATCACGTCGGACACAATCTTGGAATCTGGCCTCAGTATTTCGTGCCACTCGCTGGTGAAGTGACTTCGGGATACCATTAACTTCGCGAATGATATTTTCTTTTATTGCAGAGATGGTCGCGGGGTCGGTTTCATACACTTTACTTTTAAGGTTCTCCTACAAAAAAAAAAGTTCATAGGAGTGAGATCTGGTGACCCCCTTGGCCAGGGGATGTCACCAAAACGGCTAATCATTTTTTAGGGAACAAATCACGAAGTAGCGCCATCGTCTCTCTAGCAGTGTGAAGCGTGGCGCCATCTTGCTGGAACCATGTGTGTGAATTGGGGGCAGGATGTTCTCTCATTTTTGGCAAAAAATAATTGTTAAGCATGCGCCGATAAGAAACCCCATTCACAGTAATGGGTTGCCTTCGACGATTTTCAAAAAAATAAGGTCAGATTTTTCCACTGCTAGACAATGCACACCAAACCGTCACTTTGGGACTGTGAAGTGGCTGTTGATGTTTTAAACGTGGGTTCTGTCCTTTAAGTGACCAATAACGACAATTCTGCTTATTTACACTTCCATTTAAATGAAAATGGGCTTCACCACTCTAAAAGATAGTGTTTACCGTACGAAATCGCTCTAACATTGTCTCGCAGGAAATTTTACGTAAATTGTAATTATAAGTTTAAGAGCTTGCACAATTTGAATCTTAAAAGGATGAAATTTAAGGTCCTTCTTCAATATTTCGTGCACAATAGTTTTTGGAAGCCCTAGGATAGCCGCTCTCTTCCGCACGGACCGACGCGGATTATCGCGCAAACCGTTCGTGACGAGTTCGATGTTTTCATTTGTTCTCGACGTCCTCCTGGGCCCCGGCCGTGAGTCGTTTGCCGCCGAACATGTTGCCCGGAACCTCCGGACACATGATCGAATCATATCTTCACTTGGGGTATCACGTAAACATCGAATACTGTAACGCGTACTAAATCTTCAACGCGCAATTGCACAAAAATCGTTAGCCTTGAAATAGGCTTCGATTACGAACGCACGTTGCTCTCTAGTCCACTGTGACATCGTGACTGAACGTGAATAAATAATCCGCACGAACGACAAAGCTAACGCGGCCCCCTCCCTACTCGTCCGCTTAGCCGTTTCACAGAAATTCGAAATTTAAAACCTAATTCTGCCACCGGACACCCTGTACATAGGAGCGGTCCCAACACAGACCCTTGAGGAACTCCGAGGTTTACTTGTTGTTCTTCCGATATAGCATCTCCAATTTTGTTTCTTTATTTTCTATTTTTAATTTTATTATTAGTATTTCTCTGTCTATCGTTTCAAAAACACGTCTAAAATCCAAGAACACTACTATTGTGATTTTCTTCTGATGCATACTGGTTTTCCATTATGAATATTAATTTGTTTCTCAACCCTGCTGTCTTACAAGAATGTTATTTTTTTTTCAATAAATTTTCTCATCTGTTCTTTAACTATGGATTCTAGTATTTGTTCATATTTAGGTTATCAATTTATTTTTCTGAGGTCTTTGAAATTTTTAGCATTTATTATTTTGGGCCCTGGTGTTATTATGGAAGTTTTCCACGACTGCGGAAAAATTCCCTATAACACAGATTAATTTATTAGTGCAACTACTTAAATTTAATTATGCCTATAGTAATTCCAGACGTGGATGATTTTTGTGTCATCGTATTAAAATTTTTCATTAAATACTCTCTGTTACCTGAAAATATTATTATTCTCTCTTCTTTCCGATGATTGAGAAGAAGTATCTGTGAATAATGAAATACTCTTATTTATGTTTTCGACACTTGGTATAAAATTTGGCTATTTTAGTTTTATCATCTTCAACTCCATCGGGAACCGAACTTCCTTAACTTCCTTTCCTCTGTTTGCCACTTATAATTTCTTTAAGTGTAGTCCACATTTTTCTGGAATCTCTTTGAGAGGTAATAATTTTTTACCTAGAATACGAATTTGGTATGTTTTATTCCTGTACCTATACATGTTTCTAAGTTTCTAACAGGTTTCCCACCTGTCTTCTGGAAATTGTATTTTACAGGCTTTATAAGCTGTATCCCTTTGTTTTTTAGAAGATGTAGGGATTTCGTAGGTATACTATTTATTTGAATCTTTTAATATACTATTAGCTGGTTCCCGGCTTGCGTTGATATATCATTTTTAAAGAAATAAATTGTTTCTCCCTGCATGTCTGTTCCCCTCCCGCATTTCCTTCCCCTCCCGCGTTCCCTCCCACCTTCCCCGCCTACCCCCTCCCCTCTTCCACTTCCCCGTCCCACCAATCCCCCTACCGCGTTACATATAATCAGTCCCAGTACATTCAATTTTCAAACATTTCGCGTGCCACCTATTACAATTTTTTTAATAAAATTTTCGCTTTTCATTCAACACAAATATTCATTTTTATATATTATAAGAACAATCAGACAAAATTGGTACTTAACGTAGGTATCTATTTAAAATATCTATAATTTAAATAATCCATAGATAATTCTTTTTTTACGAAAAAAAAAATCAAAAACACAGTTCAATTTCGTCAAACGCGCAAACTGTCAAACGTGTGAAGTTAAAGTTTTCTGAAATTATCCAATTTTCTGCGCAATTTTCTTAAATTTTCTTTCCGTAAGAACCTTCTACAAAGTATTAGGAAACTTAAAAAAAAACGTGAAATGAAGGCGTGACCAAGTTAAACAGGAATTCATTTTATATATAAATATATATTAGTTGTAGGCATTAGTTCATTTACTACTGTTTTCAGGTATCCTATTAGTTCATCGGCTTTTCTGTCTAAATTTCCTTGGTTATCGCAGATCCACTTTTTGTTTTGTAATGCCGTACACAATTTATCCTTATTATGGTTCTTTTTATTCCTGTATATATATTATACTTCGTGTTCCCTGAGGCTTCGGACTATTATATCTAATTTTTGTAATAATTGTTTCGTGATCAGATATTTTGACTTCTTCTGCAGCATTAACTCCGCGTAAAAGTCATTGGAAATTACCAAAACAATCATGGTTTTAGAGTTTTTTCATATTCTTGTATGATTTTTGACAAGTTGCTTCCTACCTAGGCAATTTATGATGATTTGTAATCTTGTGCTTTTTGTACTGAATATTAAAATCTCCACAGATGATTTTCAAGTCTCTTGTATTTATTTGCTAACGGCACCATTCTTCAAAAAAATCTAAGAATTTTGTATCATTTTGATTTGGGGAATGATAAATAGCTGCATAGGTTCCCAGCTTAAAATCCTTCAATAGCCAGCAGGTATCCAGGTATTATTTTTATCTAGTACCGCATGTTGTGACTTTGTAAGAGATATTGTTTTGAATTAATGTGATATCTCCACCTGTATGCCTGCTAAATGAGTCGCATCTAATTGTCGAATAGCCCTGAAATGTTGTTTCATTTTGGTTAATTTCTTCGGTAATACAGATTTCGCTCATCATCACCATGTGCAGTTCGTATTCTTTTAGCATTTCTTCGACTTCTTCGATATGTGCTAGTAAACTAGCTATGGGTTTTTCTGGGTCTCCTACCTGAAAGTCTGAAACGCCCCCCAATTTTCTCTTTGCCTTCTACCGCCCCCCTGAAGGTCTTAAACGCCCCCAAGGGGGCGTTATCGCCCACGTTGGGAACCTATGGTTTAGTCAAAGAAGTCATCATTTATCTTTAAGATTTCTTTCATGCTATTATTAAAATTTATTAAAAAAATCTTAATTTTGTACGCATAGAGAAAAGGCAATTGGAAAGAACATAAATAGGTATACAGTAAAAAAATATCATAACCATTTGTTGTGATGAATGAAAACATTGAATTCTTTTTCTTTCTTCAGTTAAAGTAGATTCATTTCGACGGTCCCGGAGAACAATGTTGGATTGGCAATTTTGTAGTTTTTGCAGTAAAGCTGTTAAAAGTTGCGTCATTGCATTTTTAGTATCTTTGAGGTCGAGAAATATAGCATATAAGAAACATATACATTTTTCATTTCATAGAAGATATAGACTTTTAAATCTAAAAGGTACTTAAAATAGGCACAAAAGGCGATTTTCAATTTTTATCAGTTCCGACATGTTCTTCGGGACCGGTTGATTTTATCATTTTATCATTTTGAAATATTAAGAGCCTAGCAGCCCTTTAAGTATTTTCAAATTTGGTGAAATTAGTTTGCTGTTTCGTCGTAATGTCGCCCGTGTAGTTTTTAGATATTTTAACTTCGGTATTGTGTTTTAAAGTTGTACATAATTTCACAACGCTACTTGTAATCTAATTCCCCGATTTCCTCTTCCTGTCAAGCTCTAGGGCGTCGACTTTACCATGAAACTCGTATGTAATTTTGGTCAGCGAGCATTTTGTGATATCAGGGGTATAAAAGCAGTTTTATTTAAAATTTTGCAGAAAGTGAAAAAAATGATAATTTTTCCAATGTAAATTATTACTTTTTCAACACAAAAGGTAAACGTTACTTTAATGAATCGATAATTATTTTTGTTATTAATATCATCGCAAAGAAAAAAACCTCTTGTTGTCATTGTTTTATTTGAAAACTTAACAAAATTGATAATAACGGTGGATTAGACGATTATAATTTTAATAATTTTTTTTAATAATTTTATTATCTTAAAAAAAAGAACATGTTACAGTGTTACTTTTCCTCCATTAAAAGCATTTGCTTGTGGAATTATGCACCAAGAATTTTTATTACTACAAAATGTGCATACCTATATTACGAGTATAATACAATATTACATATTCAGGGTATTATTAGGCGTACTTGACGTATTTTAACCAGTTATTTGTGACATTATTTGGAATAAAAAATGTAAATGAAATTTTGGTCTCCGGCGACTTTTTTTTTCAAAACTTTTTTCCTCAAAATCAAATTTTTTTCCGCATGTCATCACTGGTCACCCAGCCGAGTAGCCGACCAACCCCTCACCCCATCTCTAACTGTCCAACACCTAAAAATTTTTTATGTTTTTTGTAGAAAAAAAAATCAAAGATGTCACTGTAGACTAAAAATTTCATTTACATTTTTTACTCCAAATAATGTCAGGAATCAATGGTTAAAGTAAGTCAAGTACGTCCCTTAAAACCCTGTAGGTATATATGCAGTACATATATTTATACAATATTTTACATATATTTACAGTACATATATTTATACAATACATATATTTTATTTTATTTATTTATGTTTATTTAGGAAGCATACAATTGTGTGTAAAGTAATTGTACATTAAATAGTGAATATAATTTAAACCAGTTAAGTTCAGTGAAATCAAGTGGTTATTAAACAATTATAGTAGGTATAAATTGTAAGCACGTTGTAAAAATTATCAAAAAGTGGTAATAATCAATACAGAAGTAATAGTTTCGAGTAGTTATTTAAATAAAATTACTAAATACAAAAAATTTTTAAATAAAAGTACGTAGTGTTAAGTAAAAAGTTATTAAAAAGAAAATAATAAACAAGAATTAATAGTTTTCATTTAAATACATTGTACGGTTAGTTTGATTTTAGTCGATTTAAGAGTAAAATGGATAATGTATATATGCAGCACTAGGACTGCACATATACAGGATGTTAAGTACTTGACTTACTTTAACCAGTGATTCCTGACATTATATGGAGTAAAAAATGAAAATGAAATTTCGGTCTCCGGTGACATCTTTGATGTTTTTTTTCTACAAAAACATAAAAAAATGGTAGGTGTTGTACAGTTGGAGGAGGGGTGAAGGGTTGGTCGACTACTCAGCTGGGTATATACATGTTTATATATAAAACTCAAACCAAAAAACCTTAGTTTTCGAGTAAATAGAGTTTGAAGACTAAATTTTTAAGGTTAAATTGGAAAAAAAGTTTAAGTTGCTACATGGTTACTGTCAGATCAGATAGCTTGATTATTCACATCTAGTCACCAAACACGGCTAAAGCCATTTAAAGCAAAGTTTTAATTCTGAATGGTGGTCTTTTACTAGGGCGATACTGAAACTATCTTTCAATCTGGAACGTACCGCAAATCCTTATAATATTTTTAAATGATCAAATTGTGAAATAACACAAACCAATCAAATAAAATTTACTTGCGCATGCTTAATTTGAATCCGTGACCTCCGGAACGTCAGTCGAGAGCCTTATCGAAAATAACAAAACTAGAAATGAAAAAAATATATTATAAATAAAGATATGTAAACGTGAATAAAACTAAGGTAGGTATAAGTGATTAATTTTATGTGAATAATTTTATAAAATTTCATTAAGATTTTTCAAAAATAGTTATTTGCCATCGAATAGATATTTCGCATTTCATATTATTTGTTCTTATTTAAATGTCGGAAACATTTATTTAATTATCATATACATTTATTTAATTATCAAAAACATTATTTAATTATCATAAACATATAATATTATGTTAACTTTGAATATCCCTGAACAGCGCCGACACAGCTCGCCCGTGCGATTTGAGTAGAGAGTAAATTAAAGAAGAAATTGTAAAAAGGGCCATTTAATAATTCCGACAATGTATTCAGGTCTAGTAAATGACTGATCTTTTGGGTGATTCAGCTTTTACTTAAATTATTTAAAGTAGCGTGACAGACAACCTTCCGTCTTGGGGCTTGTCCAGGCACTGAAACAATAATTGAGATCTGCTCTAAATATATGATACGAAAATTGATGCAAACCAAATAAATCATTGGATTTTATTATATTTATTTTTAAATTGAGATTCTTAAAATACTGTTTTATTGGATGATATTTTTATTTTATTAACTAACCTGTTTTTTGGTACATTAAAACGATTCTAAAGTTGACTGATTTATGCAGTTTTTTTAATAATATCACATCGTAATTTAGCTAAAAAGGCTCTTTAATTAAAAAATTAAAAAATGAAGCGGCATACGTTGAGATGTTTTCTATCTAAAAATATTTTTTATATTTTTTTTTCCTTTATGCGTACGACAACATAAGAAAAATATTTGTAGGTCGATTGAGATTTGTTGAAAACAACTATTTTTCAAACAGTAATAAAGTATGAAAAATATTTTTTGTTAATATTTAATTATATTTCTAAGGATAGAACGTAAATGTAACTATCATTCTTTTGGTATAACTTTTCTTTTGTTTGTACGGTTATGGACGTAGGCGACTTCGAAAACGCGCAAAAATCATTTAATATTGAAAAATCTCTCGTACCATCTTAATATCATTTTGAAATATAAATAATAATTGTTTCTTTGCAGGATACCTAAAACTTGTTTAAGTATCATAAAACTTAATCGAACTTGAATTGTTTATTGAATTTTTATTAGGCTAATAAAAAATAAATTAGAATAAATTATAAATTTATTTTATAAATTTTTATTAATTGAACTATTATTATTTTCAATTTTATTGAAAAACTTTTTTATTAAGTTTTGAAGATTTTACGCATAAATGTAGTATATCATTGAAGAAAAAGATGACAATAATAAATCTAAACGAAACATGATTTACAACAAGACACTTAAAAGAAGGTAAAAAATTAAATAGGATCTGTTTATCTGAGACACTATCTACGTTACAAATAAATTCGTTAGAACTTTGAAATAATTTAAAAATATAGCAGCCGTGATGATAATAATAAATCTACCCGAGACATGAAAAAGAACAAGACAAATAAAAAAGGTAAAAATATAAAAATGATACGTTTATCCAAGACACCATATAGATTACAAATAAATTCGTTAGAACTTCATTAAAAAAGATAGCAGCCAAAAACATAAAGAAAATAAGTTATAATAAAATTTACATTTTACTGGTAGTGTTTTTAGCTAAGAGCTAAACAAATTGCAGTCGTCATTAATAAAAAATAAATAGATATTCTTCATTATATTACGCACGAATATTTAGATATTAAGTGAGCACACGTGTATGTTGTATCAAAAAGTCCTCAACAGGTAGTTAAGGGCATCAAACAGCAGAGTAATAAAAAATGTCACAGCGTGTTCTTTATGGTCCAAGTCATAGAATAGTGTTCATAAAATCCCAGCGAAGCTCGGGAAAAACGACGATCATCGTTTATAACTACTTTTAACTTCGCTCGTTATTGTTTGAACGCAAATTTGCAGAATGCAATCTTAGCCGTTCTAGCGGGAATCATGGCAGGGTACTTCCGTTTTATTTCCGGTAGTAAAATGTTGGTTGTTCAACTTAAATATCAAAAGCCAAACATTCGTCCAATGATAGACAGCGAATAAGATAAGTTCTGCTTTTTTGGCATTTCTTGAACATTAACTATTTCTAGATATTAATAAATATCTTTATTGAATGAAATTTGCAAGATTATAACTAAAAAGTACATATTCAGTGTTATGTTTACAGTTTGTTTATTTGTTCGTCGAAAATTTTTTAATACAACGTACATTTGTTCTATACTTTTTATAATTCACTGCCGGATTCGACACGTATCTCTATCATTCACAAGCTTTTTTAAAAGTAACTTAACTTCATGCAATTACAGAAGTATTTATATGTTATTAGGTGGGGTGGTGATGGAGAGGGAGAAAAAAAGATAAGTAAAAAAATAGATAAATATGTAACAAATGTATATTGTCCAGTAGAAATTTTCGGGACAAGAGTCCTCCTTTATCATTTTAGATTTGCTCCCGCGTCTGAGTTTAGCTTTACCGATTCCATGCAATTTCAGATTCTTAGCCGAGCCCTTTGTGTGCTATATCTGTTTCTTTTGCCAAGCCAAGGACGCCATAATAGGCGTATAAGGATTTTAATATCACAAGATGTTGCTTCCCGGTTGTCCAATACGTTCACAGCCATTATAAGGAGTATTTCAGTCTCATAAAGATTACATGAGTTGTGAAGGAGTTTTATTACAACAAGAATAATCACAACAATGGGAATCCTTAGCAAAATGATGGTAACCGGACAACTCAACACAGTGTAAAATCAAAATACTTTTGATAAGTCAGATAAAGAGATGAAAAGTGTTGAAAAAAACTGGGTTAAATAGGTTAAATGGAGACATGGATGTGAGTATGAGTATGTAAATCAAATAAGCATTGCATTTTACTTGCAGGTTTAAACAATTAACCAAGCTCCGTAATTTAAATTTTGAAAAATATTATTATAAACAATTCGCGAGCTGTTAGATCGGCGGCAATCGGGAACAGAATGAATTTTCTTTTTGTTCAATACCTGTAGCTGAGGTAAAATAGTCCGTGGCCGCTATTGGCGTACGAATACCAACAGGAGGTAATCGCGTAACGAATTTGCTGCGTTGTTCATTAGCCACAGTTACGTTAGGATAGATTAGTTTTTTATAGCACAACAAAGGGATTCCAAAACAAAATGATGGTAACCGGTCAACTCAACACAGTGTCAAATCAACACACTTTTGAAAAGTGTGTTGATTTGACAAAAGTTTGAAGAAAAGTGTTGCAAAAAAATAGGTAAAATAGTATATTATAATTAAACAAATATAATGAATAAGCAATTAGAATCAAGTCCCCGCTTATCCAGTGTAATTTTCATAATAATCTCGAAATTAAAATATATATTTAGTTTAGACCATTCCTACTCCAATGTAGGTCATTAATAATTCATATTACCAGTAAGGTTTTTCCCCAAGCAACATTGAAGTGAGCTACAAACCCAAGGTAATTAGCCTACTGGAATGACCAAAATATTTAGAAATTCGACAGTCTAAAACAACTTAATAACAAACACATTTAATATAATTGATTAAAATCCTTGTAGACCACCCCTCTCCTCCTCAAACCGTAGACTAAGAATTATTTGTACTAGTCTGAAGATGGCTCTAACGAGCTGAAACTGATTACGGTCAATGAAATTAAGTGAAATAAAGTTTATTTTTTGTTTTATTATGATATATTATAATGAAATTCCACCACGAATTGTCAGTTTCAAACATAGAAATATTAGGTTAAATAATTTACGTTAGGTTGGATTAGTTTTAATAGCACAACAACAGGAATCCATAAAAAAATGATGGTAACCAGACAATTCAACACTGTGTCAAATCAACACACTTTTGAAAAGCGATTAAAGTCAGTCGCGTGTCGGAGAAAACCACGTTAATAGGTTACGTTAGGTTTTTTTTTAATTTTATTTTTTTTTTATTATTAAGTTAAAAGAAACATAGTATTTCGCTTTCTTAGGTTAGTTGTTTTTATCCCTTTTAATGACTATAAAGGTGTTAATTTGTCGCGTGTTGAGTTGTCGTGGAACCTAAAACGATGAGCATGCTTTCTTGTTCCCATATTATGTGAAAACGTACCAACCTTGCGTATTCCATGTCGATGTTGGTGCCTTCCAGGTTTTACGGGTCGCAGTACGTTAACCGTACCTGAAAACCTAACAGAATTATTTACTACCGGTTTCAAATACTTGCATTATATTTATTTGCCTTCGTAAAGGGGATAGAAATAAAATGAAGAAATAAAACGGCAGGAAAACGAACGAGTGCCTATCGAGGATCGAGGTAAGATATGCATTTTTTAAATATTAGATATTCTACATGATATTTGTTTCATGTTTTGTTTATTATCTGTTCTTGTAGAAATCGTTGTGTCTCCCTTAATATAATGGTCAGAAATATGAACTAAACGGTGTCAGAAAGAGAAAACGCCACGCTTTATGTTCAAATTACACCTTAACGAATCCAAAGTTTCTCGCCGCTATTTGAAAAAAAATAATGTATGAAACTTTGGGAATTTTTTACTAATCATTTTTACATAAAACGACTTAAAAGTGAGTTGACGATAAGGTTTATAATACGTTTGCTTTATAAAATATTAAAATGATTTATTTTTTGAAGTGAAAACTTATTTAGCACCGTTGTGATTTGAAACTAGCGTTGTGATTTGAAACGAAAAGCGACACTAAAAAATCGAGTGCAGTTTACACGCGGTAGAAGCAAAACTTTTCCAAAACAATCTCAACCCATGTTTGAAGAGTGAGGTCATAATCAAAGCGACGAATGAGCGCAGTCCAGCGTAATTTCCCAATCGATAGGAGCCTTTCAAAGTGACATCATAATCAAAGCGGTCAATGAGGGCAGTCGATGCGTCGCAGGTGCAGTAATCGTCATTTCCGTTTCATCCGAAATCCAAATCATAGCGGGGCTATAGAAGTTTCACTTCAAAAAGAAACAAACACATAGGTGCATCTGAAGGATTTAGTCTGCGAGAGAATGAGATAGAATAATCGGTCTCCTCTTTGTGCGGTGCTTCGTAGCCTCCCCACTCTTGTCTTCTTTTTTTTTGAAGGTTTCACTTCTACCGCACGTGAACTGCAATTTTTTTAATCGAAAGCTATATAGTAAATAATCTAATATGCATGTGAGCCATTGTTCAAAAGTATTGAACCCCGGTGCACCGCTGCAAGAGCGTGAAATTCGACGGACACGATCGGAACACCCATTCACAGTTGATGTTGGCATCAAGAGAACGGGTCCTTTCTTCGGCTCGTTTGTGGAATGAAATTCCGGCATCTGTTTTCCTCCTTCATATAATTCGGGCCTCTTCAAGATCCGCTTTAATAAACCTTTCCTATGTTAACCAGCCTCGTAACGCTGCCCAACCGGATGGGGACATAGTTCCCCTCTCTTTACATCTGTACAGACAGGGGTTCTCTTTTAAAATGTCACATAAAAAAAAACACATTTTCGTCTTCTTTCATATTGGTTGGTATTTCTTGGAAGATCTTCAGGCTTTATAAGTGTGGTGATTTTGATATCCTTCGAAAGAGAAGTCTTATTTATTTTTTCTTCTTGTAGAGCGATTTTTTACGTGTTGAGGTTTTTGTATAAATTTTGAACTTCTTAGGCCGAAAAAGATTTTGAAAAGAAAAACTATTACCTACATTTAGGTAAACAATTTGTAAGACTAATTTGTAATAATATTTAAGGTCACATATTTTTAATTCTGGAATGCATTTTTTTGTTTATTTATGAGTTAACGCTCCCTTTCTGTGCTTTTCAATATTAATAGTAAGAAATATACAGTATTTATTGTACATACCTGCCTCAGAAATAGTATTTTATAACATTACCTACTTTATGTCAACTCCTACATTTTATGGACTACATTTTGTTTCTTATATTTTATGTTTCCTCTATTTTTTAACGCTTATATTTTATGTAACATATTTATTTTGTTTTTAACATATATAATGTTACTTGTATTTTGCAAACCCATTCTTTTCATTGTAATAAAAAAATGTACCGCATTCTACGTAAAAGCCCTATAGGCGTTTAAATAATAAATAATTTTTTCCTTCCATTAGTATTCTGGGCAAAGGGAAACCCATACGTAAGTTAGTCCCAGAATTTCTGCACTGAAATAAATCCTGACTTCTATTATTACGTAGTGGAATCCGGAAGCTTATTAATTCAAGCAATACCGGACTATCAATTTAATCATTTGGATTTTTTTTCATTTAGAATTCTTAAATTTGAATTTCTTATATAAGAGAGAGTCTTACAAAAGTCTCAACTGCTCCCAACCGCCTGGAATCAGTGAGACTATGGCATACCCAATTGGGGTACGTTGTGAGGTTGAAAGTAGTGCGGAGGGGAAGGATATGAGGAAGAGGAAGGTAGGGGAGAAACTGGATATTCAGATCTGGTCACCAAACACATCTAAAGCCATTTCACGCAACGTTTCAGTTCTCAATTGTAGTCTTACACCAGGTAGATTCTGAGAGTATATTACATATTATTTTAAGTGAATAAATTGTGAAATAACACAAACTAAACAAATTTTTTTTTAGTACGCACGCCGGTATTTGAAACCGCGAACACCGGATTGCGAGTCGAGAGCCTTACCCCTTAACCACGGAGGCCGTCAATATATGTTTCGTCTTAAAATTATTCTGATGACTTGGTTTCTTTAAAAGATACAATAAATCATTAAATATATAATACCCAATACCCAGCAGCGCAATGGGACAAACTGAGGGTGTGCTACAATAATGCATACAGGCAACTTATGCAACTACCGAGGTTCTGCAGTGCCTCCACGATGTTCACCGAGGGGAGGGTGCACTCATTCCCAGCCCTACTTCACCACCGACTAGCCAGCTTCTGGAGCAGGATACGGACTTCAACCAATATCATTGTCGTGGCTGCATCCGAGTGGCTCAGTTCCCCATTAAATGAGCGGTGGATGCAGATGATGAGGCGACCTCCATGATGGACGATCCCAAAATATCTTTTTATTTTTAGTTCTGTCTACTTATTATTTATTTTAATTTTATGCTTATTTTTTGTTATTTGTGTGATGAATTTTGTTTTCATTTTATGCTTTAATTAGGTACCTACCTAATATTTAAACTATTTTTTTTTTTTTTTTCTTTTCTTTTATAGTTGTTTATGTAATATGGCAGACTGGGATTGCACTACCCTCCCAGTCTTGCTGGAATAAAAACTTAAATAAAAATAAATAAAAATATATCTTAGGAATTCGGCCTTGGTATTTTGCATGCTCCGACCAAAAAAGAACGAATTTGTGTTGAGAATCCTTTGTACATCGAATCAGTGCAAATGATTATAAGAATACCTTGATGGCCTTCCTCTTTCAATTTGGAAAATTTAATTACATTTTAAAAATTGTTTTTCAGGTGAATTTACTTACTTTTTGATATTCTTTATCTTTCGTTTGACGTTTTGGTAAAAAATATACAACCCCCAAAATTGTACAATTTAGGCATCATTATTTATGAAATTTGATTGCAGGGACCACCATAATTCAGGAGGTGGAAATCAACTTAACAAAAAGTACGCCTCAAAAACACCGAGGGGATAAATTTATAGCCGCAATTTTCCCCTCAATATTTCTCTAATATTTTCGATTGTTATTGTCATCCAGTAATAATTTCCATTTATGTGTGAGATACAGATATCAAACGAATATTTATCAAAGGTGTTGAGTAAAAAAGCTTATTATAACTTTCTGGCTTCGGTATTAGTGCTTATATTGTTTCTTTGTCCCTTTTTACAGGTTGTCTTTATTCCTTGATTTGTGAATTTGTAGAATTTATTCGCGAATTGTTCAATGAAGCTAAAGGGTGAGTAACGCCACCACTCGGTATTTTGTGGGAAATGAGAGTTAGGACCGCACTGCGCTGATTGCGATTTGCGGGGTGACTTGGGGCGCGAAATTTTCGTAACTTTTGGCAGCCTGTTGCATTCTGTCTTGAAATTCCTTCGTAGGAAGCATTATCATAACGAAACATTCGGTAGTATATAAAATGCCATTTACAACTTAGAAACTTTCTCTTTTATTGTAATGTACTATCTTTCCTTAAATTTATCTGTATACGTACCTTTCATATGATGTTTACTAGTTATATTTTTATTAAAACACTGTCTCTGTATTATAAACTTGTCACGTGAAATTCCATCAGGGCGTTGAAAATTAATAAATAATAAAATAATTAATAAATAATGATATTAATTCGTCGATGCTTTATTATCTTAAGCCTCAATTACATTGAACGAGTTTACAAGCAACTATCTATTAAGTTTAAGCGGGTGAATCGGTGAGTGAGATTGTCACGATGACACACAAAACTGTCCACTCACTCAGTAGCAAGTGGTTAGTTTAACATAACGACGCCTGCGTGAACTAATTCTGTCAGATGTTTGACAGTCGAAATCAGCTGTTTATTGACCGCCATATTGCCATATATATATTAATCACGAGTAATCGAGTAGCAAGTAAAGTTGACGACCTTTCAATTTTTTTCGTAGATAGTCAACAATCTGCTAGTTAGCAAGTAATACGAGTACACTGAGCGAGTTTACTAACAGATAGTGAATTTCCCAGATAGTAGCTTGTAAACTCGCCAATGTAATTGAGGTTTCATTGTGTGTTAGAGGAGCTAGAAGGAAAATTCAGGATTTTAGTTTTTAGTTCAAGTGAAGGATTGAAGTTTCGAGAGATTAACCAATTGATCTGTTAATCTTTCTCATGGTCGTGAAGTGCTTTGAAGTCAATTATTATTATAGATAAGCAATTACCGGCTATTGATAAGAGGTCTACCGCCATTAAACTCACCAAACATGCATTATCATTATCACCTGGACTATCTATGTCCACAGTATTTTTTGATATAATTTTGAGATATGGGTACCGCAACCCCGGGAACCATTTATTACATAATCAACACCGGCCTCTGTGTTTCCTCCTTCCTATAACATGGGTCTCTTCAAGACCAATGTTCATTCCTTCTTCTCCTCAAAAAGACCCTCCACACAGCATCCCAGATGACATAGGCCCTGAAGGAAATTATTTTCCTCAGGGCCTCCTGTGTGGAGTTAATGTAAAAAAAAACACCTCTGAAATAGGTCACCCCAAGTGGTTTACTACGTTTGGTGACTTAGCAGGGGTGCCCGGATTCATGGGGTGAGGTTTGTCAAGGTCTTGGCGGCTGATATCTCTGCCCATCCTCTGCGTGGCAGGCAGCATCGAGAGAGACTGATTGAGGAGGTCTTTTGACTTTTCCAGTCAGAATCCCTCAACCCATCGCCTTGTACCGCAGTTTGAAGGGATGGATTCATACGTCCGTCAGTCCTGGACACACTGACCCCCAAATTCCTACCCACCCCTCGAACCTAGAATCTTCCTAGTTCCGTCCCAGAACTTCTCTTCATCATTTCCTTATAAAAACCCTCCACACAACATCCCATAAGATGTCATAGGCCCTGAGGGAAATTATTTGCAATGCAAACCCTCTCACACCGTAAATCCATTTCGGTTTCACAAATTTCATCTCTAAAGGTGTGCGTTGGTAGCGATCTTATGTAATGTAATTACGTAGTAAGTGAAAAAAAAATTAGAAAACACAACCGTTGAATAAAGTCTCTTCGACGCTGTCGTCCCCAAATCTTATTGCAAAAGACCCAACAAAGAGACTGAAAAGAACGAAGCAACAAATCCGTAAAAGTTGTAACCAAATACAACCCTGTAAATAGTAGTGAGCAGTGAGCACTGTGAGCAGGGGTGTATTGCGATTGATGGCGAAATATTAACACATAAAAGTGTCACAGTTAGCGGTACGATTCCCTGCTGGTGTGGAGAAGTAATTTGTGATGTGGATAAGTGTGGGCGAGTGTGGAGACGTGTATACACGTGGCTTTATGCGCATGTGGGCGCACATACACCCACGTGTGGCCACGTGTATGTGTGCACTGTGCAGGCCTCTTCAGCATATATGAGCAGGAAAAGTGGATGCCCGCTTTTGTTCCCCGTAAATTGAGAGAAATTTTGAACGCGGAAGCTTTTTGGGTCGGCAAATAAAGGCAGCGGAAAGCTTTGTGTATTATTTAGTACAATATAAAACTATTCACTTATTCAGGTGGAGTTGTTTTGGAGTTTAGATTTGGAAATTGCGAGCAATGCACCGTGGCATTTTGGTTTAATGTATTTTCCAGTGCTTTAATTATTTGCCTTAAATTTAGCAGCAGGAAAACTGAAGGTAAATTGAGTAAATATTCATAAAGTTAATTTATACGTTTTGCGTACAGTGTTTGAGAGAGTTTCCTTTTTATTCTAACTAAATGATTCTTCTGACGTCTTTATCCGCAATCTTTATCCTACCAACTGCATCCTGTATGAACTCACAATGACGAAACTGTATTCGAATCCTTCGTGTTTTCGTGTTCTCGTATTTCATTATATCATATAAGTTAAAAAATGTTCATCTTCATTATTAAAAATAAATATTTCTTTGTTTGTCCCTTATACGTTCCTAAACCATTTATCCGACTGCGATGAAATTTTGGGGATTTGATATGCGCACGCCCGCGATAGTTTCTATATATAGTAGTGAGCTCTGTCATTGTGAAATTATTTCCTATAATCCTTTTGCGAGAAACTTTGAAAGTTTCTGTATATATTGGTGAGCTCTGGCAATATGAAATTTGCAATATCTGGCGCGATTTATTTGAAAAAAATGTGTATTTCGTATAGCGTCACGAAGGGAAGGAGGGGGGGGGGAGGAATCCGGGAGGGGGAAGGAGAAGGGCACGCCGGAGGGGAAAAGGAGGCGGAAGGGGGATAGAGACGAATGCGAAAGGACACGCAGGGGAGAAACCATTTCTTTATTTAACTGGCATTGCAAGGGATGCCGGGAACGCGCTAGTTACGTTATAAAAGTTAAATGTTATGTGGTGTCAACTAAGAATGATAATATATACATTGTAAATAATTTGTATATTAGAGTGTATCGTGAACACCTCATTAAAAGAACCTGTGCTGAGGTTCACGTGTTTTTAATATTAAAGTACTGATTTCATTATTATGTTAGAATATTATGAGAAAGAAAATGAAATGCAGATATTAAACAAAGATAATAATATTATAATTAATGTATATGTCCATTGATTTACATTGGTGAAACTAACGGATACAACATTGAGTTATGAAAAAATGCTGCACCCTATATTTTTTATCGGTGATCGGCCAACTCAGAATGAAACCAACTCAGAAGCATCTCAGGAAGGTTATTAAGAGTGATGATAAAAAAATATTAAAAATCTGTTAAATAATTGAAGTTAGGTTAGGGTTACCGGCTATTTTAAAACCATTTTTTCATAGCTTTTAATGACCTTCCCTCGTGTTTCTGAATTGGTTTTATTCTGAGTTGGCATGGAACCGTTTTTATCTAGACCGAAATAAATGTTTAATTTAAAATATTGGTGTACTCTGTGTGGATTGTTTTAATGATGCATGCATGTGATTATAGAGTTAAATTGTATAAGTAGTACTTAAAATGTCTTTGTCCGCGGTTGATTTATTTAAATGGATGTTGGATGTAGTTCTTTGAAGACCTTATTATTATTATGTTGATTTGGAGTGTAAGGGCATGTAATCGTTTCAGGTAATTAATTATGTTTGACTTATTATACATGTTGTTTCATTGATGTTTTACTACCCATTTTTAAAAGTATGTATTATATACCGATCTCATATGATGGATACAAATTCCCTTGAAGACGTTAACTATAAAAAGAATTATAAATAGTAAAAAAAAAGAAAAAAAAAACACAGCTTGGGATGGGAGCTGCAGTCTTTAAACGAAACTCGATATCCCCAAATATTTCTGCAAGAGACGCAACAAAACTGAAAACAACGAAGAAATCAATCCTTTAAAGTTATAAGTTATAAAGTAAACAACCCCGTACATTTCAGTGAGCAGGGCTCTCTGTTTGAGGTTGTCTGTTTGAGTGTTTTTCTTTATGTTTTATTTACCCACGCTATGATTATAATGGCTTATTGCCTGAATAAAATAAACATAAAAATGCATTTTCCTCTAAAGTTGTGCTAAATATTATCAGCTTAGAGGTTTGATTAAGTAGAAGAATTTGATGAATTTTGGAAGTCACAAAACTTACATGTTCCTTTACTATCCGGTAGGTAGAAACTTATACACGCATATGTATCAAGTATCATACGCCCCACTAAGTAATTGCCATCTCAGTACCTACTTTTTTATTATAGTCGCTTTTTAAAATGACAACAATATTGAAAACCTTGAATTTTGTACGAACATTTCGCAGACTAAAATAATTATATTAAAATCACGTCTCCCTGCTGCAACCAAAGGGTGACATTTTATTGTATGGCTATACGAAAAATAACATGCAGACAACCCCTTTTTACACAACATTAATTCAATGGAATGATAAATTTATAATTAAAAATGAAAGGGGAGCTGTTCAATTAAAAAGAGACACAAAAGCGTTTTGGATAAATAGCTGTAGTACTTGAGGGTGACTTTGAATAAAGCAGTTAGCACTTAGAGGCAAATAATATTTGACAGAAGCATATGACTAATCCAAGTCATAAAAAAGGAACATTTTAAAAATAACAGACGAACCTGTATGAGACAATGCAAGAATGTAAATGTCGCAAACATTGTGGCAAGAATTCATGGCATTAATAACATTATCTTTCAGGGTAGAAACGCATTACAAAAACGGGTCACAGAAACGGAGTGTTTCACTGTTAGAGGAAGAGGGGATGTCATATTTCCATTAACTCAGGTTAGTAGGGAGCACTTGGGACTATTGTGCGTTATTTGCATAAAAACATAAGATGCTGTGTAATCAGAAATAAGAAAGCTAGATACGGGGCAAAATTTTAAAGAAAACAAGATTTTTTGAGAAGAGTATCGAATCTGATATGATTTGAGATTTTCAAGGACAAAAGAATTATCAATTTTTGGGGTGTTATGCGTTATGCGTGTTACACTACTTCATTCTTTAGCCAACATTCCGGAAAGCGTTTCTATGTTGACAAACTTAAAAAAATGAATTGCAATCTTTAGAGCACAGGGGTCGGATGGGAAAGCCATCCTTGTTCTACCATCAATAGAAGATGCTTCGAGGAACTAGCGCCATTGATCCCCTCGGCACCGGTGCATAGTCGGGAAACGCGCGCCCAACATAAATATGTACACGGTTGACATTTGTCACGTGAGAACGGGTCGCTTCTTCTGGTTTGCTGGCCTCTGTGTTTCCTTTTTCCTCTGTAGAAGTCCTGAGGTCTTTTCAAGACCAATATTCAATCCTTCCTCTCGTTAAAAGGACCCTCCACATAGCATCTCAGATGACATTGACCCTGAGGGAAATCATTTTCATGTGAAGAGTCAATGTAAAAAGTGTGTCCGTGTTTGCTAAAGAAGGAGATAGTGTAAGACGGCATAAAACCCCCAAAAAATTAGATACTACCTATTTTAGCGTCAAGTCGTAAATAGACAATTTTCTCAATCAGTCTTTTCCTCTGTCATTACCCTCCAGGCATACCATTCGCCTTACTTATATTTCCAATAGAATGCAATGAATGAGTATGTGACAAATATATGAGTACCCATGTTTATCCAGCAAAATAGCCATTAAAATGCACTAATACGGATACGAATATTCTAAAACCCCCAATTAAAACCTTGCGTGCCATGGTCAAGTTTTAGAAGTCGTTTTAAGGACCAAACAGATGCCTCCATCAGATTCATCTATCAAGTTGTCAATTTGAAATGACTTAAATACCTCCTTGTTTCCTTGCAGCGTAAAGGGAAATCCATTCTATACGTAATGTAAAAGGAAATAACAATATTTAAATCGAGTGGGGAAGCCGTAAGGTCCCTGAAGTGCTCTCGGGCAGGAGGAAAACGCTGAAATCTGTGGTGCCAGCCCCACAGGTCCGGATTTACTATAGAGCTAATGGGGCTTCGGCACAAGGCCCAAAAAATAAAAAAAAATGCAAAAAAAAACACTAGCATATTATATCTATTCAACGTACGCCACAACAGCGGAATATGCTGCCTTCGGATCAAGGTGCACGATTTTCTTTGTACATATTTTATATCACCGCATTGAAAATACCAGAAAATCGAATGATTTTATTTTGTTGTAACATCCTGTGAATCTCTACATATTTAGTGTGTTTTTCGTTGTTGATTTTTTTAAATGGAATACCGCGCAACAGTACCAATTGCTCGCACAAGGTGCTGGCACCATGGATTTCTCAAATGGAGCCCGTTTTGTGGCTGAAGGGAATGAAAAGGGAAGGAAATCTTAGAATAACCGAAAAGTAGAAGTACCTACCTGGCGCATCTGGTCAACAATCGATAAACGTTTCTGTTCTGAATGGCAGACTTTCAGCAGGGCGATACTGAGAGCATCTATCACTCCTTAATAATGCAATAATGCACACGTGTGAACTTTCAGAATGTCTTAAAATAATTCTAAATACTTTTTCAAATGTTAGAAACATTTTGAGAACCGATTTCCAAGTAGTATGAAATGTTTTAATTTATTGATTGATTGAACGAAATTGATTTAAAATGTAAAGACATTACAATTTTCTATAAGATTTTTGGCAACTAACAATTGAAAAAGGCGTTTTGTTTTGTTCCCCAATTTAATGTACATTAGTTAAAGACCCCCTTTTAGGGTAAATCCAGCCCTGTCCCCTAGTGGGACAGTAAATACGAAACACTCCCATGTTGGTAAAACGTTCTAAACGCAGTTAGCGCGACACAGGTATGAATGTAAATCGCCTGCTCGGCCTATAATGGTTCAAGGGATGATCATTAATTGTCCCTTTGTTAATGTGCACTGCAATATAAGTGAATAAATAGGCTTTGCGCTACCTCCCCTCCCCTCCCCCGGCCTTCCCGCCATCGCTAATGACCTCACGCGGGAAGACAACCCTCGCGGCCTAATGTCTGCACTGAATTTAAATTTCCTAGAAGTGTGCTCTGTCGATTTGATAGTAAACAACTTATTATGTGAGTATAAGATTCAAAAGCCGATTGGACTCTGGCATCCACAATTATTGGGGTAATTGTGGGGCTTAATGCAGTAGGGATGGGAGTTATATGGGCATTTCTTTATTTATTTATTTGTAAGAAACAAATAGCTTTTACATAATATACAGTGATAACAGATGTACAAGTGAGCAAGTCAAGCCACAGAAGTTTCTTACGCTAACTTTAGCGTAACATTGGAAATGAAGTTTTAATATCTTAAAATTAATCATGGGTTATAGGAAGGGGAGAGGAAGGGGAATATAGGACAAGGATGGGATGAGGGGAGGTTAAGTAACAGGCTATTTGATATGGCCGACAAACATATCTGCAAGCAACCATATCTGTGAGCAACGTTGTGATTATTGCTGCAAAATAATATTTCTGGCTCTGAAGTCATAGTAACCTCTCAGGACGACATTGCGAACGAGATTGTTAGCTGTGTGACGTCATCTAATGCAAAATCCCCTGCTTTTGTAGATATGATTTGAGATTTTCACGGCCAAAAGTGATATCGTGATTATTTTTGTGGGTATTACGCCGTATTGCGCAACTTCTTTAGTCAACGTTTCGGACAGCATTACGGTGTTAATTATCCGGGCAGATGCGTAATCCACCTATACACATTTTTATTGCATATCTACCCCGATGATGAACACTGTGATGTTGTTCGAAACTAAAGATGAATCTAATAAAATTATTGCACTTTTATTCACTACACCAATCTTTTGAATCCCAAGAAATGTAATGTAAACTGCCGTCACCAAATTAAGATTTTTATTCTTAATAGCCCCAAAAATTGTTTTAAAAAAAATGTGCAACTTTTTTGAAAGAAGGTTCACAGGTGTCAATTTAATATGCTGTCAACTACCGAGTTGATCAAATAAAATTGAACCGTCTGAACCCGCTATAAGCTCCAGCTAGATCAATGCAAATCCACTCAAGAAAGGATGCGATATTTTAAAAAGTTTGATGAATTTTATTAGAAGGAAGAAAAAATTTAGCACAGACACCCCCAAAACACATTTCTATCAGGTTTTATCTTCAGTAAGCAAAATAGATAACTTTTACAATGAAGACCGTAAAATAACCATGCATTTATCGGTTCAAGAAAAGCTTTCAACTTTTGAAAATATTTTATCAATTTCAATAAAAATAAGGACAATTTGAGCTTACTTCTGGCAATGAATACGTCCACAACACATTTCTATCAGTGTGTATCTTCAGTGAGTGTGGCAAACACTGCTGGCAGGGTGCCATCCCTTGATAAACACGGATTTTGAATACGTTAATGTTTAACATCAGTGGATACGGAATACCTAATGATGCCGCCGGCTGAAGGTAGCGCGAAGGCTGTTGATCTAGCTACACTTTATGAGTAATGGTTCCGGTGAAAACCAAGATCTTACATAAAACAATCCAACATAAGACAAAGTTCGCGGTGAAAGGATATAGTTGCCATAAGACGTTGGTTTTGAAACATGCTTGTTTTGGTCCCGTTGCAGTTTTGACAACGGTATTCTCAGTACCGCCCTTGTGAGAGGACTTTACATGTGTTTAGTGAACAGGGCTAAACAGTACTCCCAAATTCTTTCCAGTTCTTTGCTATACATTCAGCTTTTTTTAACATTAGCTCCACACAGGAGGCCCACACAATTTCCCTCAGAGCCCATGTCATATTTGAGGATGCTGTGTGGAGATTTTTTTTAAGGAAATGAAGGAGAGGAAGTTTTGGGAAGGAAAAAAGTTAAGATGGGTGGGTAGAAATCTAGGGTCCAGTTTGTCCAGGTCATCCGTCGCCAGATCTGGACAAACCTCACCCCAAGAACCCGGGCACCACTGCTAAGTCACCAAACGTAGCGAACCACTTGAGGTGACCTATGGCAGAGGTGTTGGTTATCCATTAAATGGTTCCCGGGTCGGCGGTACCCATTCCCGCCTCCCTAATTGAGCCCAACGATTATTCACAAATTGAAGATTTTCACTGGCTTCGGGCGGTTGACAATATTTCCCTTTTATTAAAATTACTTTTTTTATTTTCCTCGAAAAGTATTATTTCAATAATAATTTCTTTTGCATCACTGACAAGTAACATCAAAGTAAAATAGATGGCACTTTGTAGAATTATGTTTACTTGTAATTTTTTTGTAAAATTCTTGGAACACTCTCTACACGATTATGATAAAACACAGCTAAAAATACATGCATTATAGACATTACAAATATTAAAAATACCACTCAACATTCACAAATCATGCTTTCTTGTAATGTTTGTAATTCATTATTTTATCTAAATAAATATAAATATAGATATTATTACATTTGAAAATGTCCAAACCGCTCGAGATACTAGAACCAAAGGGCATATTATCTTATTTATCCCTTTTGTTAAAACAACTTTTGGCCAAATAAATGTTAGATACTTGCAACAAAACTATTCAATGCACTTCCACTGGCCATTATACAAAACTCAAAGTATCTTAAACATAAATCTGACACTAAGTCCTGGGTTACCAGCCAAAACAGTTCGAACATCAAAGATATTATCAAAACCAACTTAGAGTCACGTATTTGTTCAATGTTACAATGATGATTGTCTGCTACTTTATACATAATATTGTGTTATTATTTGTATTTTTCTTACAATATGTGTTATTGTTTTTATTTTTTTATTGCTCATGTTTCAAAGCTCCTGCTCTCAACATAGGTTTACCTAGTGAGTCAGGCACAGGGAATCACAAATTGTAAGCCTAGAATTAATAAAGATGAATTAATAACATATTTTAATTGAAAAAGTTAAATATTTGGTCTCTAAAGCCATTAATTATTTATAATTAAAATGTTGTCTTTGAAACTGTCAAAAATATTGAATTAATTAATCACGTAGCCCTTCTGCAAAATGTGGTGCTGCATCTAATTTTCCACAGATTATTAAAACAGAAATGAAAAAAGGATTATGATTGTTGTATGCCGAATACAAAACCTTTTGATGGCTTTCATCCCTAAAGGTAATGAGGGACGCTTTGTTAAGAACACAATGGATATCAATTCCAAATGGAGAGGGATGTTGGGATTAAATGACTCGGGGATTAGTGTTATCATATAGGGCTAAATATAGAAGGTACCCACTTCATCCCCAATATCTGTTTGCACGCGTTCCCCTGTGCCTATATTTGCATAAGTATTATTTCAGCAGAGGTCCCTATGGTTTATAAGGGTTTTGTATTTACATGTTATCTTTTCTAGACACGTTAAATAAAGAAAATATCATGGTACTCTAATAATTCCATTATAAAACCGTGTTTACCAAAAGAAAACACATAATACACGAATCAAGTCGCACAATGGTGTCAAAGGCGCACTCAACAGACGAAAACGAGCACATGTTTTTTCTTCTTTTAGAAAATCAAATACAATAACATCCTTCCAGTAAAAGCCTGAAGCATTTTTCGTAAGCGAGCCGAATAATGAACAAATAATTTAAAAATTGAAACAGAGACATGACAAAAAATAGCGTTGAAAGCAATTTGTAAACAAAATTCTTAAAATGTATCGATATATGATCTATTTTAGGCTGCCGTGCTATTGCAGCGCTTCAATGTAGGTCGCTTCACAACATTTGGTACTCCCACTAGTCTAAGATCCCCATATAAAACGACCATCACCGAGATGTTTATTTGATGAAACGTATTTTATATTTAACCCTCGACCCGTCGCGTGTTAAATAGTTATAAGTTTGATAGGAATTGGTTATGTTTTTTGGAAATTGATTAGTTTTCTATTAAAAAGTATGAATCAAAATTAAAAAAAAATGTTACTTGTTGATTTTTAATAGATTGAAAATAAATATATGATTTTTAATATTTCTTTTATTTTAATACAGTCATTATCACTTGACTATAATCAGTTAAAATAACACATAAACTGTAAGTTATAACAGCGATTTAATCATATTGATTTTCGGGGTCCTCGCGACACCTCGTGTTAAAAAAAAGACGCGACGGGCGGAGGGTTAGTTTAATATGACAATAAAACAGGTAAATCGATACTAGCATTTTGCACCGGTCTGATTATTGAATTAAAATTATATCTTGCTGATATATTGAAATGTATCTAATTTTTTTAGCTGTATTTCTTTGAAAGTTTCTAGTATTGCATTTTTTTTATATATATTGTCTATTGTAGATACTTTGAATATTGAAAAGATTTTTTCAGTTGAAAATGTGGATGGTTTTTTCAGGATAACCTTATTTATTAATCTTTGAACTATTTTGAGAGGATTTAAAATAACATCACATGTTCCTCCCCATCCTGTAATACCCTATGTAATATAGATTGAACAATTGCATAGTAAACTCTTTTTAGGTTTTCCAGTCTAAGAATATTATAGATAAATAGTTTATAAATATTTACATACATTTCCTAATTTTTTTGACTAGTTCACAAACATGTGTTTTCCATTTAAAATGTTGATCTATATATTCACAAGATATTTATTTTTGGAAGTTGAATTGAGTGTAGAACATGCTTGATTACAATTAGTTTTACTACATTTTCTCCGATGTATTAGAATTTTTACTTTTGGTTTTGATTTAAATTTATTGATGGAGAATGTGATAAAGTTTGTTGTTTCGGTGTTTAAAGAGATGAGATTTTTATCGAACCAGTTTATAATATTCATGTAACTATGTTTACATACAGTTATGTTCCTCTACGTCTGTCTCGATATAGGTATATCCTAGTGAGACAGGCATCAAAAAATCACCTTCAATCAAACTTTATGTAGATAAATAAGTAAATAAATAAACTAAAATAAATCAAAGAATGTTAAAAACATATTGTTGTTGTTGGGGTGAAATTGCACTCAGTTTTAATTAAAATTGATAGACAAATTCCATAAAAATATTGGATGAAAGATAAAAAAACAAACAGAAATATTAATTTATGAACCTACCAGAAAACGGTTGCAAGTGTGCAGAATATTTAAATTTTATTACGATTGATTCATTTAATAATTCAAGTACGCCTCATACATATGTCTGGTAATGTTATATTATCGTGAAAACAAGCTTATGGGTCCGAGTGTTTAAACTATGTTTATTTTGTAGATTTACGCTTTTCAGGTAATATAATTGGTATTCATGGTTGGTTGTGTAATTTAGTATTTGCGTAAGTTAGTAATATCTGTATGTTTGCCACGTGTTGGTATTCAGTCAGTTCTATTTCCATCAATCCACCCATTTATTAGCCTATAAATAATAGATTCCAACGCAGCGCGACTAACTCGACAAAATGCATAATTTCAACGGAACTACAAAATTCAAACTACGGCGCACACCCGTAAATTGTTTGGCTAGTTCGTATTAGGGTATCAAGTGCATTATTTCAAACGAATATGTTATTTCAATAAATTGCTGCTGGATGGCGATGGTACCTACATATCTCACTTCATTTTAATCCTCTTATATGCACATTTTAAAAGATTAAAAAAAATTCAAATTCTAAAATTCAGCTGTCTGCATAAGAAATTTGGTGCAGGAGTTCACAACAGCCTAGTTCGCAGTGAATAATTTTTTTAATTTTTAAAAGTAATTTATATGTATAAAAAAATTCACAGTGTTTCTTTAAATGCTGTTTAAGATAATGCCCGCGAGATTTTTGTCCTATTTTAAACGAGTCGTGTTTTATTAAACATTTTCGCAATTTTCGCATCGATTTTGTCGCTGTAAATGTTAGCGCTCTCCTCTAACATTCGTAATTTCGTATCTCTCCATCTTCTTCTTTTCGGGCCCGGTTGCAGAGCCTTAAGCTCTTAGAATATTTCTGTTCTTTTTGGAGTGGCGTATTTACAAAATAATGACATCTATTGGCAAACTCTATAAACCACTAACATTAGAGCCACCAGTGTCACGTGGCTTGAACTAACACAGTTCTAATGATTATAAACACGTGAATTTCGTAAAACCCGTGAACAATCACATAAACTAAATTTTGTACAAATGCCACGAGGGATGCTAATTCTTCGTTTTCGCTTGGCAAGAACTTATGACACACCTACCCAGAGACGTGGTATAATTCCTCTACACCCCTAACATCATCTCTATGCTGAACTGGTCCACACCATCTAAGCACCCCTTTCGCAACACAACTTACATATTCGATCATTTAATAAACAGAGATCATCACGCTGTTCCGTAAGGGGTGAAAAATATTAATAACGCATCTGCTGTAACGCGATTTCCGGCTAATGGGGATGTGTGGGGAATATTACCCCAAGGAAATTGGAGAAGTTTATATGCAGACGGTGTTACCATACATTAGTTATCATCAACCAGGTGATTGCCTTGGTTCACGAAAGCGATACCATCTTCTGTAGCACAAAAGAGAAACTATGCACGAGAGTTAAATCTACGTTTGTGAACAAGGGTACTACGTAAGTATTCAATCTACGTTTGTGAACAAAGGGTAAAATTATTATAATAACAATATTCAAGGCATGCGGCTGATAGTTTTGTTGGAACATCTTCGTTTTCCGTAATGCTACTAATAATGTTCTCTATAATGGAACTCTTAGACGTAGGAACAGAAGTAGGGATGATTCAAAGTAAGGGTACTGCATAAATGGATAACTCGCGACCTTAGTTGGACCAGATGATATGTGAAATTTTTTTCAAAAGTGACCTTTGAAGGCAAAAACATTTTCTTATGGTTATTTATATAACCGTGGTCGAGAGGTGAGGCTCTCGACTAAAAATCTGAGGGTCACGGTTTAAAATCTCGGTATGCGCACATAAATTTTATGTGATTGAATTTTGTTATATCACAAATTAATTATTTAAAAGAATACAAGGTGAATTTGCGGCACTTTTCTGAGTGGAAGATACTATCGGTGTCATCCTGGTGTAAGATTACCATTCATAATTGAAAACTCGGTTGAAATGGCATTGGCCGTGTTTGGTGAGAAGCCAGGTACTTCCTCACTTTTCACTTCCTCATCTCCTTCCCTTTCCCATTACCTTCAGACTCACAACACTCCCCATTAGAGGATGCCATAGTCTCACAGGCAGTTGGAAGCACTTGGGAATCTCGGAATTCACATAAAAAAATAAAGAAAATAATTTTCAGATCTATGTGTGTTGTATTTCCATATATACTTGTGTGATGAAGTTCTATCGTCCAGTTTTTAAAGCCTACATTTTTACACAATGTTTTAACATCACTTGGAACCTTTGGCGATAATTGCCATTTTGTTTATATCTGACAGTTGATTGTTTAAATAACGTCCTACTTAAATATTTTCCTTTAAAATATGTTAAACTAAAATACCTTACACAAATTGAACAAAAATATTTGAAAAGTGGGTGGTGAGGCAGTACGGTTGGGATCCTCTGGTTCATACATACTATCTGTAAAAAAGTTAGGGCTTCACAAAAGAAGACGTGGTTGGGATTTTGAATAAAGCACCTTTGAGAAATTAAATCCTTCGTTTTTTTTTGTTATGTTTTGAATTTACAAATTACCGACAAGCATTTTTTTCCCCACTCAACGGACAAAGGTTCAATCTATATATACTTAATGTTTCTAAATGCAAGTTTAGTTAAAAAGTGGTAATTTTTAGCCGGCGCGTTTATAATTAAATTCCTTTGTCGTTTTAGAAGGGAGGACGACAAAAAATTATCACACAACAGCGACATCTGCAATTACTAGCGCCATCTTTGGTCTAAATGAGGTAAACGTGTTGATAATGATTTTCACTATTTGTAATTCATAATTGGTTTGAACCTTAACTATAAATCAAAACACTAGTAATGTAAGTAAACTCACACTGCTCTAGAAATTTCTTGATTAGTACTCTCGTGTAGTAAGTATCATGTTAAATTATTCTTGTGCTATACATAACGTGGCTTTTAAAATAATCCGGTTCAAGAATTTGGTTGTTAATAATTACGATTGGAAAGAGCACTCGATGGTTAACTGTTGGCCTTGCATCGCCTGGAAACTTTTTAGAGATAACACAAAAGTCCAAACAGATTGACATTTATTATTTACTTGCCGATTGTCAGAAATATTGATATCATTGATAAAAATACGGATTAAAAAGTGTATGATAGGAAAATCAAATAATATTTTGCATTCGTCGTGACCTAGAGAAACGGGTGCTTTTACGGATCGATATGTATCCACTTTAGTTGTAGGGGTAGTCAAGGCATTCTATGGAAATAATGGAGTGCATTGTAGTCTGTTCGGTATTCATTCTATGCAGCACTTACTAAAAGCGCCTGTTTATTGTGCACGTCATAGCGTGATCAAATCAGTTCCTATACAAAAAATGGATTTATAAAAAGGGGATCGTTTATTATTGTTTTCCAAAAGAAAGGCATTATTTTATTTAGCTCTTTATTTGTGAAAAGTTATGAAAATGTTATAAATTGCTTGCTTTTTTTACACTAACTCCACACAGGAGGCCCTGAGGAAAATAATTCCCCTCAGGGCGTATATCACCTTTGGGGATGCTGTGTGGGGGTCTTTTTAGGAAAGGAAGAAGAGGAAATTCTGGGAAGGAAAGGGGTATAAGGGGTGGGTAGGAATCTGGGGGTCAGTGTGTCCAGGAGTGACAGACGTATGGATCTATCTCACCAACTGCGGTGTAGGTGATATTCCGAGAGAGTACGGCTGGAGAAGTCAAAGGGGCTCCCTCAACCATTCTCTCTCGATCCGGCCTGTCATGCAGCTGGTGGGCAGACGCATCCGCCGCTAAGACCCGAACAAATCTCACCCCGTAAACCAGGGCACCCCTGTTAAGTCACCAAACGTAGCGAACCACTTGGGGTGACCTATAGCAGAGGTTTTGGTTATCCAATAAATGGTTCCCGAGGCGGCGGTTCCCATACCCACCTCCCAAATTATAAGTATTCAATTGCTTACACATTTTTTTTGGGTGCTTTGGGTGTTTCGAGCCTGTGAGAATGTTGCATCCATAATTGGAGTATGTAGTGAGGCCGAAGTTGGTGGGGAAGGGAAGGAGATGAGAAAGAGGAAGGTGGGAAAGTACCTAGCTATTCAAATCTGGTCACCAAACACGGCTAAATCCATTTCAAGCAACGTTTCAATTCTGAATGGTGGTCTTACACCGGGGCAATACTGAGAGTATCTTCCACTCTGGAACGTGCCACAAATATACTATATATTATTTTTAATTAATTAATTAAAAATAATATATAATATAATCAAATCACACATATTAATCAAATAAAATTTATGTTTTTTGTTTTTGTAACTTTATTTAGATGTAAGCAAATTTTTTCATACATCTAGTATTAAAAAAAACATATAAAATACATAATAAAATAAATATAGTCATAAAATTATAACGGAAAGAATACAGTTTTAAAAAGAAATACAGTTACTCCAGTTAGAAATACAACAATAGGGTTTAAGACATACAGTTAATACAAATAAACATAATTCATAAATTTTTCTTAATGTATGTAGCACATGTTTTACGAAAAGTGCCAAGACTTGAGGCTTCCTTTATGGAATTTGGTAGGTTATTATAAAGTTTTTGACCTTTATAAAACACGCTGTTCTGTGTACACGTAAGTTTAGTTTTGGGAAGCCTGAAGTCTCGGCAACTCCTCGTAGGATAATTGGGAATATTTTCATGGTACATAATATTAGTTTGCAGATATTTAGGGAGCATGTTATTTTTAAGCTTGTACATCATTGTTAACGTATTATATATTATATGTTGTTTAGTTGTCATCATATTTAAGTTTTGTAACATAGTTTTAACTCTAGTAAAGAAATTACATTTCAGAATCATCCTCATTCCCCTATTTTGTATAACCTGTAGTTTATTATTTTGGGTCTCGTTACATAAGAATAGAACACTAGAACAATAATTTAAATGAGGAGTTACAATAGAATTATATACAAGGCGCGTTGTCTTGAGATCCAAGTTATTCCTAATCCTTTTTAAGAAGCCAACTTTTTTAGCAATTTTCTTAGATATGTAATCGAAGTGTTTGTCGAATTTTAATTTATCGTCTAATATTACACCCAGATATTTAATATTGTTAACCCTTTCTATATTTATGTTATCAATGGTTAGTATTGCATGTTCAGTTCTACCTTGACTATCAATAATCAAAAATTTAGTTTTCATAACATTCAGTTTTAGTTTGTTTATGTTTAACCAAAGCGTTACATTATTTAAGTCATTTTGTATCTCTTCAATGGCATCCTGTAAATTTTTTCTGGCTATATATAACAATGTATCATCAGCAAATAATTTAATGGCACAATGCTTTAAAACTTTAACATTATCATTTATATATATAATGAATAACAATGGACCTAGGACAGATCCCTGTGGAACGCCTTTGCTAGTATGACGTGGATCCGATGTTATTCCACCATATTTTGTTACTTGCGTTCTTTCTGATAGATAATCAACAAACCAATTAATTTCTTTACCGTTAATTCCAATATTTCTTAATTTTTTTATTAATCTGTCTCTATCGATTGTTTCAAATGCCCTTTTTAAGTCTAAAAATACTGCAATAATTTTACTGTTTTTATCTCTATAATTTTTCCATTCTTGTATTACATAGTTAATAGCGGTTTCACAGGAAAATTTATTTCTAAAACCCGATTGTTGTCGAACTAATATCTGCTTTGTCTCAATATAATCAGTTAATTGCTCCGTTACAATGTATTCAAGTATTTGTTCATATTTGGGTAAGCAATTTATCGGTCGGAATTCGTCAAATTTTTTTGGGTTATCGATTTTCGGAATAGGAGTTATTACAGATGTCTTCCAAGTTTTGGGAAACACTCCACTATTTAGAGATTCATTGATAATTTGGACCATCGATTCGCCAATAATATTAATGGAGTCTTTGATTATATTTATTGTAATACCGTCTGGAGATTCTTTCGATTTCATGTTACTTAAGACTCTTTTTAAGCATGGTAAATCTATATTTTTAAACTTAAACTCTTCATCGGTGCATACAGGCCTGTCTATGTCTAGTTCGTTAACAGGACATTCTGGAATACTTTCGCTTATAAGATCTATGCCCGATATAAAGTGCTTGTTAAATTTTGTCGCTATATTCTAAATTTCTTCTTCATTTCCATCTGGGAAATCAATCGATTTTACAACTTCTTTTTGTTTGCCCTTTGTGATTTCTTTTAGTGTTATCCAAAGTTTTCTTGGCTCATTCTGTTGTGTTTCTAATTTTTGTTTATAGTAATCGCACTTATGTTTTTTAATTTGTTTTGAATAAAAATTGCGAATTTTTTTATATGCATTCCATTTTTCATTGGATGGTTCCAATTTTGCCGCTTTATATGCATTATCTCTCTGTTTTTGAAGGATATGTAACGATATCGAATACCATCTGTTAGTATTTTTAAACTTTACCCTTCTTATCGGCATATTTTTATCGATTGCGGTCGTCAAAATAATGACGAAATTTTCTGCTTTGTCATTTAACGAATTAGACTCAGTAATTTGTGAGATACCATTTTTTAAAGTTTCACAGAATTAAAAGTGATCATAGTTCCTTTTATCTCTATACATAATTTCCCTTGACTCATTTTTGATTACACTCGTTTCAAGTAGTGTTATTACGTTTTCGTGGTCTGATATTTTTGGTGTATCCACAACCTTTACGTTCAAGTAAAAATGATTTGATATAACCAAATCAATAATGGTTGCTGATGCGTTTGATATTCTCGTTGGTTTTGTCACAAGTTGTTTCATTCCTAGATCATTCACTAAACTTTGGAGTCTATTACTGTAGGTATTCTTTACTTTCATATCAATATTAAAGTCACCAGCTATGTAAAACATATCTTGGTTTTTCATATTTTTAATACACCAACTTTTGAAGAAATCTAAAAATTTCGAATGGCTTTGGTTTAGTGAGTGGTATAATACAGAGTAGGTTCCTTTAATCAAGTTTTTTGTTATTTGTATTGCCAGAATCCACGTATTTTTCCATCAAATACTTCATTTGATATTATTTTGAAAGATATACAATCTTTAATGAACATAATCACTCCTCCCGTATGTCGACTATGTGAATCGCATCTTACAGTTGAATACCCTATAAATAATACTTCGGAATCGTATACATCGTTGGTTATACCCGTTTCACTTAGCATTAAAATTTGTGGTTTGACTTCTTGCAATAATAATTCAACTTCATTTACATGGGCCAAAAGGCTTGCAATATTTAAGTAGTATACAGTTGCTTTTCTTTTTATCCTAAAAAATCAATTTTTCTCTTCTCTGATTCTATATTTCTTTTGTATATAGAACACTCCTTGCTCCGTGCCTGATGGTTATCGTTCAAATTTAATGAAAGTTTATCATTTGTGAGTTTGCAGTTAATACATTTCATTTTGTCAATATTTTCCTTACATTCTGACGTATCATGTTCGTTTGAACATCTTCCGCAAGATTTTTTATTTTTACAGTCCCCTGCCTTATGTCTATATCCGTTGCAGTTGAAACATCTCAGAACTGAGAGATGATCGTAGACCGCACATCTGTTCCATCCAATATTTATCTTAGTTTTTTCTAACATTTTAGAGTGTGTTTTTCCATCTACTTCTATGAATACAGTAAAATTATTGTATCCACTACTTTTTTTGTTTTCTTTTATAAATTTGACTGTGTGCACGCTGGGTATCGACCCTGCACCTTTGGATTGCGAGTCAAAAGTATAAAAATTACTGTGGGATGCAGCACAAGAATCCCAACTGAGTCGTTAGTCTCAATGTAGTTCGGAGAGGTAAGAGATGGGAAAGCGAAAGGTTGGAAAGTACCAGGCTTTTGATTATAAAACGCAGCTCTTTTCAAATATCAAGTAACGTTTTAAATCCGAATTCAGTTCTGAATGAATTGTTGAAAAGAAACCACCTTATAAAATAGATTCAAATTAGAATTCAAACAATCTGTTATTGCCTGAAAAGGGCACAATTTAATTTCGGCATTCAAACATGTCCAAGTTTATCCAACCGGGCGGAAACGTCTAGACGAGAAAGAATCAATCTTGGGGTAGAATGGTGGTTGAATAGCGGAGTAGGGGTGCTGGTGTAATTGATGCACGTCACATCATCCCCCGAGAGCTAATGTCCCGAGACCTTTGAATGTTTTCTTGAAGCCGCAAGGGTTGGTACGTATTTTGCAATACTAGGTGATCATAAATTCAGGTATTTTTGGAATTTTTAAAATAAATTGGATATTACAGAAAATAAACAGAAAATAGGCTTATCGTTAGTAAATGTTTCAAGTAAACTAGTGACTTCTGTGTTTTGATTACAAAATCGTTGTGGAAGTATTGCACTTTTTCGAGTTAGTAATTCGATCGGTTCTCTCGGTAATTCAATAAAATGCATTTTATAAATTTGCATTTAATTTTGGTATTCATTTTAATAACACATCGGTCATCATCACTACCGTCGTTTTATATTGATGATATATTGATGAAATACATTTTAGACTTCCATATGAACGGGCGCAGAGAGTGTAAGGTATTTCAACATTATTGATCGATTGGTTTAACAATATTAATAATAAAAATATTAATTTCATTAACTTAGGTTTCAGTCGACTTAAAACAACCTTTAACCTTCCATAATTAACTCTAGACTGAGGATTTACAACAAGTTGTAAGTTTTAAGGCACAAAGCAAACAAGTGTGAAGCGCCAAAGCTTTGGTGCGGTGCGCACTGAGTGGTTACAATAAGGGATGAAATGGAAATGGAAAGGGATGATGGATAAAGGACGAGAGACTGAAAACACTAAGCATTCAAAGTTGTAATAAAATTAATAGTTTATTCCACAATGTATGCAGGGGTACTACGAGTAAAATGCAATTTATTCCTGATTTTAAAATACCAACAAGAAATTAAAAAATTAATAAGAAAAAGTAACAAAAATTACAATATACGCTCTTACATAAAATAAAAACGGATAAGCACTAAAATATATGGAAAATGAAACTGTAAAATATTAAATGAAAGCAAGCAGCCGTTTACGGAGGATATTTGACCGTCTCCCATCTCCAGAGAGCCACCAGGGGAGCCTCCATCCGGGCAACCATGGCAGTGAAGATTGTATTCTTCGACGGGCGTAGTCTGCACCATAAGCTTCCCATGCGGTGGCGGAGAAGTTCTCTGAAAGTGTGCCCTCGTTCTTTCAGGAATATTTATGTATTTATTACAAGCAATAATTGTCAGCCTGAAACACTCATTTACATTGAAAAATCTTCCGAGAAAAGATACTTGCCGCCAACGGGACTTGAACCCGTGTCCTTCCGATTGCCGGTCGAATGCTCTGACCACTGAGCTATGGCGGCTTATCAAATACCCGCCAAATAATTCAATATATACTAGTGTTTCATTCAACAATTACTGCTTGTTATATTTTTTCCACCTGAAAACAACCAACTTTATTTTTGCGAGGAAGACATTGTTAGTGTTAAATCCCTCGCTAGGTGGCGTCGAGACAAATTATGTCTGCATTTATTGGGGAAATACTTAAACTTGTTAAATATTAATTATTATTTTTTAATTTATAAACTAACGTTTAGACAAGATTTTTATGCATAGCACAAAGGGTAACAATTATTACAAGCAATAATTGTCAGCCTGAAACACTCATTTACATTGAAAAATCTTCCGAGAAAAGATACTTGCCGCCAACGGGACTTGAACCCGTGTCCTTCCGATTGCCGGTCGAATGCTCTGACCACTGAGCTATGGCGGCTTATCAAATACCCGCCAAATAATTCAATATATACTAGTGTTTCATTCAACAATTACTGCTTGTTATATTTTTTCCACCTGAAAACAACCAACTTTATTTTTGCGAGGAAGACATTGTTAGTGTTAAATCCCTCGCTAGGTGGCGTCGAGACAAATTATGTCTGCATTTATTGGGGAAATACTTAAACTTGTTAAATATTAATTATTATTTTTTAATTTATAAACTAACGTTTAGACAAGATTTTTATGCATAGCACAAAGGGTAACAATTATTACAAGCAATAATTGTCAGCCTGAAACACTCATTTACATTGAAAAATCTTCCGAGAAAAGATACTTGCCGCCAACGGGACTTGAACCCGTGTCCTTCCGATTGCCGGTCGAATGCTCTGACCACTGAGCTATGGCGGCTTATCAAATACCCGCCAAATAATTCAATATATACTAGTGTTTCATTCAACAATTACTGCTTGTTATATTTTTTCCACCTGAAAACAACCAACTTTATTTTTGCGAGGAAGACATTGTTAGTGTTAAATCCCTCAAAATAATCCCGCAAAAATAAAGTTGGTTGTTTTCAGGTGGAAAAAATATAACAAGCAGTAATTGTTGAATGAAACACTAGTATATATTGAATTATTTGGCGGGTATTTGATAAGCCGCCATAGCTCAGTGGTCAGAGCATTCGACCGGCAATCGGAAGGACACGGGTTCAAGTCCCGTTGGCGGCAAGTATCTTTTCTCGGAAGATTTTTCAATGTAAATGAGTGTTTCAGGCTGACAATTATTGCTTGTAATAATTGTTACCCTTTGTGCTATGCATAAAAATCTTGTCTAAACGTTAGTTTATAAATTAAAAAATAATAATTAATATTTAACAAGTTTAAGTATTTCCCCAATAAATGCAGACATAATTTGTCTCGACGCCACCTAGCGAGGGATTTAACACTAACAATGTCTTCCTCGCAAAAATAAAGTTGGTTGTTTTCAGGTGGAAAAAATATAACAAGCAGTAATTGTTGAATGAAACACTAGTATATATTGAATTATTTGGCGGGTATTTGATAAGCCGCCATAGCTCAGTGGTCAGAGCATTCGACCGGCAATCGGAAGGACACGGGTTCAAGTCCCGTTGGCGGCAAGTATCTTTTCTCGGAAGATTTTTCAATGTAAATGAGTGTTTCAGGCTGACAATTATTGCTTGTAATAATTGTTACCCTTTGTGCTATGCATAAAAATCTTGTCTAAACGTTAGTTTATAAATTAAAAAATAATAATTTATGTATTTATTTATTTATTGTAAGAAACAAACAGCAATTTATATACAGGATGAGTTATACAAGAGGTTAAACATAAGGTAAGCCAAAACAGTTTCTTATGCTAATGATGGTTATTATGATATAATATACAATTGTAATTGGTAATAACCATTAAATGAAAATGAAAATAACAACATAAGTATATTAGAAGGAAGAAGGAATAGGAAAGGGCAAGAGGCAGAGGAAGGTGGGATGGGGACAGTAGATGTTCATGCTGTACCTTTTCTATAGTTGTGCATTAATTTAATTAACATTTGTGGTCGTACGTTTGACTTCGTTTCGGTATTTCACAAGAGTATTATTAAGAATATCGATATTGTTAAATTGCGTGTTATATTGCGCGCATATACGGGGGATTGGAGAATTTTTTCTAAGGTAATATATCCGTAGCGCTGCGGTGTCTCGGTAGGCAGAACAGTTGGCGATAAGCATTATTGTAAGCTTAAACATTTAGCTTACGCCATTGTGATGCAGTATATATAATAATAATCATACAGCGAAGTCCTAGTCTTTTGCAGAAAGGTAGGAATGAATTAAATAATTTTTGTGTAATTATTTCTGATAATTGGGATGTGTTTGTACGACCCAATTACGTATGTATCATCGCTAAAATAATGTAAAATCAAACTAAATTTTCTCTTTATGTACGTAGATTATATTATTGTGATATGTTAGGCAAAACGAAGTAATGAGGTTGTTGTGAGGCGAAAGGATGTTAGGTAGAAGAAGGAGATGGGAAAGAAGAAGGTAAGATGTACATAGATCATCAGAATTCTTTAGTTAATATGTCTTTTTGTATCTATTTAACGGATTCCGTGGTTGAGGGGCAAGGCTCTCAAAAATAACTTGATTGAGATGACTATATTATAAAATCTCATACTTCCATCGCAGTAAGCGAAAATATTATTGTGTCGTAATGAAGGACTTAAAGTCAGCTGAGGAATTGAACCCACGATACATGGGTTCAATTCATAAGCTTGGTGAGAACCAGAAGCTTTACCCACACAGCCACTGACCAGTCAAACACCGGTGTGTTCTGTAAGTGACCTTGGCAAGGTGCTAGTTTAGCTATGGGAGAGATAGTTAAATTAATCATAATAATAATAATAATAATAATAATACTAATCTTTATTCAATGAAATAACAACAATATAACTAAAAAAATTACATGCTCAATGTAGTTTACAAATAGATTACATCAATCAGTACAGAAAAATTAACAAATAGAAAGTTACGTAAGAAAGGTTACACAGGAGTAGTATAGTTATACAGTATTTTTAGTTGTGCATAGCCTGCCTCACTAGGTGAACCTGTATTGAGGCAGAATTTTTGTTAATTGTTTCTCGCAATTTTATCTATGGTTTTTTTTATAAATGTGTGAAGTAGGTTTCCATACAGCAAAAACTTTATTTTAGTTAACATTATTGTTTGCATATACCTACAAGGTTATTACTACAATAACAACTGTCAATGACTGGGCGTTTGGGTGAGGGCACCAGTATAGGCTCGATCATTAGAATGTATCCATATTTTAACATATTTTTTAAACTCTCTCTGTGTTTGACTCAGTTTGATGTTTTCTGGGAGAATGTTGTATAATTTTATAAAATAATAATAAATTCATTATAATTTTATGTCACCAATCTTTTATTCTGTTTGAGGAAAGGGAAGTTAAAAATTAGCGGCAGTAAAAAAATTATAAAAATAAAAATGGGCTAAAGTTCAAAATTAAATTACTAGCCACCGGATGGTGGGGGAGATAGAGGGTTGATTGAAGGGACGGGGGGAAGGGGGAGGGATAAAAGGACGCGTCACAGAGGAATCGTTTTTCATCCCCTATATTCTGAAAGGGCAAGCTTAGCGGTGCATATTGAACTAACCTGCAGGAGATGGGTGACTAGAAAGTTAAAATATTTATTGAAACAATCCTGATTTAAACTGCGGAATTATTTTTGACTTGACTGATTTTTTAATTTTTACATGTAGAAGAAAAATAGTAAATAATCGCTTATTGAAACCGTCTTTGGAACCACTAATTTAATCAAATTTATTTAAATCAAGCTGCGTCAGGTTAAACTTTAAACTGATAAAATGAAAATATTTTTTGTTGTTGCAATATAAATAAATTTTATATAAAAAAACAAGCTGGTTCCCGGCATGCGTTGAATTGCCATATTATTCAAAGAAATAAATTGTTTCTCCCTGCAAGTTCTTTCCCGTGCGTCCTCGTTCCCCTTCCGCGCCCCCTTCCCCTTCCGCGTTTACCTTCCACCTTCCCCGCCTTCCCTCACCCGTCTCCCGCTCCACAATCCCCAAATTCCGCCAACCACCCTTCTGCGTTCCATATATTCAGTCCTAGTACATTCAATATTCAAACAGCTCGCGTGCCTCCTATTAGATTTTTTTAATTGAAATTTTCGTTTTTCATACACGAGTATTACAAAAAATATTTATTTTTGTATTCATATTTTAAGAACAATCAATCATGTTTGGTACCTAACATAGGTACCTATTTAAAATATCTATAATTCTTGATTCGATTCAAATTAGGCGAGCACTTCAAATTAATTCATTAATTTAAGGAATTTCGAAAATTGAATTTTGTTTTAACAATCATTGTTTTGCAAAATTGCAAAACAATTTTGCAAGAGTTTTTGTAATGATTAAAAAACTTTTCAGCTGTCATCTGGTTACAGAAACCTTCGCGGGGGTTCAAATAAGGTATTTTGAAAGTTTAAAACATTTCCTATGCTTAATATAGACATAATATAACATAGAAATCTCATAAACTTATATACTCACATACCCACATACTCATATACTCATTTATATACACACCCAAGCAAGCATATTTTGATTTTTACATCCTTTCATACATAATACATTTTACAAACTATTTGATTTAAGGGCATTTTTGGTCATCTCCTTATACATTACCAGAAAAGAGGATTCTTACCAAATGGTATGGTTTTGAATCATTTCTTGCTAACAAAAAGTTAAAAAATATATATTTGGCTTATATTTGTCTTTATTAATAAGGCGCTTGCTGCGTGACGCCAAGAGTGAATGCATACCTATAATTACAAGTGGAAAAAATATTAAAAAGTTAGTGGAAAAAATATAAAAATACTTCTAAATTGACTACGTGATAAAAAACCCAAGCCCCCCCCCCCCCCTTGTGACCAAGCGTGGTATTTTGAAGATCCCCCCCCCCCTAAATTATGTTTCAATAAACACAACAATTAAATATCTATAAACAGTATGTAAATAAACGAATAAATTAATACGATGGCTTGTGTCATATCATACATTCCCATACAATGACTTTACGGCGACGTCATGACACGTCGAACAGTGACGTCACCAGTAAAATTTCAATAATGCCAACATGACTGCGTATTTTTACGACCTGATTAAAAATGGACTTTTTAATAATTTGTTAAAAACTCTGCGTTTAATATTAATAAATACAACTTATATATTCAGAATCAGCGTTTATTGGTATATTCTATATGAACATATTTTTTTAAAGCCATAATATTTTTCACTGGAGTTCCTTATTCGCCTTGACTATTAAGAGTCTTCCTGTCAATATAAATTAAATTATATTAACTGTTCGGCATTACCGATGCTTACTTTTTCCTACCAATCTTTTTTTCTATGTTTCAACATAAATTTTCGATTGTGGATGCCATGGTTCCCCTGGAATCGTAACGGAGGGTTTTAGTTTTGACTAGGTCAAGCCTGTGTTGAGGTTAACAACTCTACAATTTAATAAAATAACACAAAAATAATATAATTATTGCAACTAGAAAAGCTTTCTCGAATGTTTGTATTAATTTATTAGATGTAACAAACTTTAATTACTGCATTTTTATTGCGGAAAATGGTTCTTTTACAGATAAACTTCAGTAACTTGAACAGTTTCAGAAACCATAAACACTTGTGGAGCAGCGAGAAGCCAGAGAAGGAAGACGCTGAAACTGGTCGGGAATCTAAACAGAAGATCGAATTACTCGCTGAGAGTGAAGATAAGAAGAAGGTAGACTCCACCTCGTTAAAACTTCACGAAGGTTGGAAGGTAAGCCATGTTTTGACAAAAATGAAATCGGATATTCTCCATAAATATAGAGTTTCGAGAGTTCTTAAAGGGAAGTATGCACAAGATTATAATCGATTGGGATTCGAAGCGGAATTGAATGTTCCACTAAAACGAACAAAATTATCTAATTTATTTATTTTTAAACATTCACACAAGTAAATACAGTTTACAGGTTTGCAAATTACAAGTTTAAACCATACAAAAAATGTTCCTAATGTAAAGTAATCAGTTAATGTGTGTACATGTACATGGTTTAGTTAAGTAGAAACGTTTTGTGAACAGATCTCACTAGGAGAACTGTGCAGTGGTATTCGCATGTTTTAAATATAAAGTGTTATTGTTAATTAAAGCACGTCATAATTATAGTATATAGACGTAGTAATAATCTGGTAATATTAAAACATTTCAAAACAGCACTTATGGGCTGCACGATATGAAAAACAATAATGTTCAAATTAATATGGCATTCAAATAGCCATCAAATAGTGAACAGCTAACCTCTAGAAGTGTGATATATATCGACACACAACGGAAGTTGAAATCTAGAGTGGTTAAAGAACTTGACCATATTTTCAAAACAGATTTTCGTGATTTGACAATTTTGTTCAATTTCATTAATTGAACAAAAATTTTCAATAATAATTTTTTATGCAAATTAATATTTTTAATTAAATGAAGACAATATTAGCGAAGCTCAATCGACCTGAGAACAAAAAATCAGAAAAAGATACGGTCACATCTGGGACTCGAACCCAGGACCTTCGCCTTGCCGGGTCGCAACTCTACCAACTGAGCTAATGTGTCCCTATGCGATTCGGTCATATTTAACTGTATCGTACTTCTACTAAGAACTACCAACAGCATTTTTCTTAATGCATATTTTTATTGTCTGCTATCTTTGTGTATGATTGCAAGATTCAAACCCGAACTAAACAGATGGCATTTAGTTAATATTTCGAGACGCTAGCTCCTTTTAATTGGGTTAATGATGACAAACTTAATTGATTTTTTTCGATTTATGCTTTGTTTTTTTAAAACATATTTTTTAAATTTCTTATTCAATCTTACAGTTCTCAGCTTAAAAGCTAAAAGTAACCTTGATCTTTAGAATTTTCCATCCAAATCCTATACCTTTACCTAATACCTTTAAATCTAACACCTTTATGCATCAATTATCAATAATTAAAAGAAAATCATACAGCATCTTGAAAATATTCCTTTTAAAATAAAATTACCAATGCCGAAATGGACAGAACGTTTTTACTGAGGCTATTTCTTTTGTCTTTGTCCTAATTCGATTAAAACTGAAAACAACGTTTTACAGCTTTATCAATGTACGTGCGGCAAGCTGTTTCCATTCCGTATTTTCATCGTAGTAGTTGTCGTAGAAAAGAATTAAAGTAAAAAACCCATTCTCGTAAGACAGTTTAACTCTTTGATTTATGTTCTTGTTTATTAGTAAAGAAAACACTTGTATTTAAGGGTTTGAAGGAAGCGATTTCACTCTACCATCACGTTCCATGACGTGATAAGAATAAGAAAGCAGTGATAACTATTGTATTTATTTTAGTAAGTCATCACAAAATTAGAAAAAAAGTTTTATCTTTCTAAATTATCCAAATAACCTCTTACAATTCTGTTTTATTTTCAGTCCTAAATATTGATCCCAAAAATATTTTAAAAAAAAAACTTTCATATGTTGATTTTTTGCAATTGACACTGGCTGTTGACTTGAAATAACCCAATTTGGGAGGCGTGTATGTGTATCGCTGCCCCAAGAACTTTTTAGTGGTTTGCTGGTGACTAAGCAGGTGTGCCCGAGTTCAAGGGGTGAGGTTTGTATAGGTTTTGGTGGCGAATGCGTTTGCCCACCTACTGCGTGGCGGGCAGTATCGGGAGAGACTGGTAAAAAAATTAAAATACATTTAGAAATGCACGTTTCATTTAAGAAACTTTTGAAGAAAATTTTACGCCCGACTGAGTAGAGACTGACTTGCGTCTTCACATAACTTCTGCATAACATCTCTGTTCTGTGACTGATCACGGAACAATAAGTACCGAATGTTATTTTCAGTGTTTTTTTTTTAAATTTTATGGCTAGTTGAGAATAATAGTTAATTAATAATAATAATAAGTAGTTAAATTTTACGTTTTATTGATACGCAGCACAAAATGAAACATTAAGTTGATATTTCATAAAGGAGTCAAACGATGAAAATTTAAAAAAATATTAACAAAAATACAATTCGACGGCAGGGCTCTTGACTCGCAATCTGAAGGTCTAGGGATCGAATCCCGGCGTGGCAAATAAATTTTATTTGATTAATTTGTGTTATTTCACAATTTATTAATTTAAAATAATATATGGTGTGGAAGATAATCTCAGTATCGCCCTGGTGTAAGACCACCATTCAGAATTGAAACGTTGCTTTAAATGACTTTAGCCGTGTTTGGTGACCAGATCTTCCAGTACTTCCCCACCTTCCTCTTCCCTATCTCCTTCCTTTCCCCACTACCTTCAGCCTCACAACATACCCCAATTAAAGATGCCATAGTCTCACTGGCTCCAGACGGGAGCAGTTGGGACTCTTGTGAGGTATTCATATAAAAAAAAACTGTCCCTAAAAATGTAACCACTGGAGTAATGATGGTATTTAAAGACCATTTTTTTGCGTAGGTATACAAAAAAGTTGTATATCAATATGCTTTTGAAATTTGAGTGATGGCTTGTGAAGTTTTTTACTACTCAATTAAGGACAAAAAAATGTAAAGATTTGTAAAATAATGTTTTCTTTAAACCAATACATGTAATTCATAAAAAAGTACAAGAATATTTAAGAGATTCTGTTTTTACTTTTATCTAAAGATAAGTACACAAACCACCTGAATCCACCCTTCAAACAGATCTAAACACCGCTGCGTCCCGTATAGGACTAAGCCCAGAACCTCTCGTCTTACCGGGAAGAACGCCTTATCCAATTAGGCCCTGCCACCTCTTAGTAAACCGTCATATTTGTCCATCACATATTTTAAATTTCAGAATAACAATATATCATCTTCGACTATTTTTATCCATGTTATTGGCAACTACTTTTTCATTGGAATCAATTGTTCGAAGAACTGGTTTTTAACCTAGATAATGTCTCGGATAAATATATCCATTTTTATTTATGGAACACCTTTGACCTTTTTGAGAACACGCCGATCAGTGGCCAACGTCGCACCAGCGTTCGAACTTCCGCCACTGTGAAGGGATTAATGGACCTTGTACCGCGGCTCACCAAGTTGTAACTGTGACTATGTCGAAAAATAGTGGGGTTTTGTAGCAAAAATTTCATATGCTTTTTTGTATTTTTTTCCTGATTTAAAAAATAATAAACGTCTTTAATTCTTGGACAGCCCTCTTTCATACTTTGTTTCCCTTTGTTAAATAATGCAGCCTTGTTACTGCATACATCGTAAAACTTTCGCAAGCTTTTATAATATTCTCTTTGTTCCTCATGCTAAAAACGGCTATCTTGTTGTGTATTTGCGGAAAACGTTTCATTGAAACTGACCCAATCCACTGACACGTCATTTTACCGTGTTTTCGAAAATTCGATTATTACGGAAAATTGCGAAAACATTGCTACGAATTCTACGAATGGGTTATTTCAAGCTCTAGTCGTATCTAACGACCAATAAATGGACTATTAGAGCCATTTTGAATTTTTTAAATTTCCGTTAAGCCTCAATTTGCGGACCATGTCAGCTTTTAAATAATTCAGCTGTCCATCATAACGGCCATGTTAGTTGATTATAATTTGTTAATGAGGATTCTTCAAGACTCTAAATTTTCGAAATGCCGCAGATTGTCGATTTGTAGCTATATCAAATGTGACGATGTCAAATGTGACGATTTCAAATGTGATTATGTCAAATTTGACGATATCAAATATGACGATGTCAAATGTGACGATGTCAAATGTGACATCGTCACATAAGACCCTAAGAATAAATCAAATTTGACACAAAATAAAAATAACGACAAATTCTGATAATAATATTTCACTATATTATTATTGGGACATTGAATATAATAATAACACACAAAGGATGGCTTATAAGCGTAGGTACATGTAAGAGGTCAAAATACGAAGGTTTCTGTAAGGGATAATTGAGGAATGTTGTAGGATTACGGACCCTTTTGTATTAAGGGAAGGTAAGTTCGCTTATCCTAGAGGAAAGACTGGTCTTGCCCCCGATTACGATATTACAATAGTAAAATTAATTTTAATCTTCAACAGCTACAGCCTGAGGTTTGGATCCCTAATTTTCAGATATAAACATGACATTTGGTCTCGGGATCCCGAAAGCTCTTTCCCGGTCCAAAGGTTAAATGAAATAAACCCTGGATCTCGGAAGTTTGACAGGATTATAATATTTCCTTCCGATTTTCCACGCGGTGACAAATAATTTATTTATTTATTTCTTTGAGATAAAAAGGACATTTATGAAACATGCTTGCATAACAAAAATTGTTTTTAATTAGTAAGAAAAAACCGAGAAAAATCAAAGGATATTATAGTTGTAGGATTTGTGAAGATGAAAATACCCTTTTTTTGGTATTAGTTTTTGGGGTATTATGCCGTGTTACGCTACCTCCTTCCTTAGCCAACGTTTCGAAAGCGTTGGCTAAAGAAGGAGGTAGCGTAACACGGCATAATACCCCAAAAACTAATAACAAAAATATTTTTGGCCGTGAAAATCTAAAATCGTATATGAAAATACCCATTTATAAAATATTGGACTAAGAGGCCATGCCTGAGTTTGCGTTTCTCTTTCATTAGAGTTGCAAGTAAAAAAAATGAACCTATAAAACCTTAAAAATCATTATTATAATAATTAATCGCTTGTCTGAAAAAATCAGAAGCAATTTTCAAAATTAGTCTTCATTTTAAAGCAAATCACAGTGTTAGAGTTTACTGAACCTGAGTTACCGACAGCCAGACGGATTTTCAAGCGCAATTCACAATTTTTGAAGATGTCCATGGACTAATGCAGTCTATATCACTGAAGAATTGGTCCCAGTTGCGACCGTTAACTTTTTATTTTTTCTGTGTCTTGGTTTCTTTCTTATTTTCGTTTAGATTATTAGTGTTATCTTTTTCTTCAATTGAGGGGAATAACCTTCGACAGATATAAAAAGAGAGTTGTTCTAATGAAAAACAAAAACTTTATATCGGTGCTCAAAGCATTGCATCTTTTAGGAAATGTCATAGAGCGATTATGGTTCTAGTTTTAGGGAGCATGCATCGGAGGTTTGGTGAAAAGCGAGAGTGTACTTAATATTGGGGAGCCACCAACAGGTTATATTTACGTTCGTAAAATATGATTATTTAATTAAAAACCTGTCTAACATCTAAGACCTTTATTTTATCAAAATGGTAGGTAATATTCAATTAGTAATTTAATTACGAAAGAAACTTTGCTTGAATTTTTTTTACCTATTCCAATGACCTGGTCAAATCTGACATAATACTGGAGTGAAGGATTAAATAAATGATGTAACTTTAGTCATAACTTCTGCATCCATTTTCATCCATTTCATCTTCACGATGCTTTACGATTGTTTCCTATGGATGAAATACGATTTCAGTCAAGGATTTACAAGTACGTTCGTAAGTGTGGGCCCTAGACCGTAGACTGTAGACACCCAATGGATGAGGCTCCGAACTGTACTTAACGGAATAATTCAAATATCTGTTCACGTACACGTGAGACGTTCCGGTGGGTACTGAAAAGTCGTTTCAGGCCTCAAGTACGCGATAAAACCTGTATTGATTCAGGTAGTATGAATTGTGCCGTATCGTGGAGGAGAAATGTTGATAAGGGTGTAAATGGGAATATGGTCAATATGAAATTCAAATGCAGGAAGGTATTTTGTTCCCTCTTGGATTCGAATAAATTTACAAACTTTTGTTCTATACGTACCACTGTCAAGATTTTGTAAAAATAAACGCGCCTATTCCAAAAGATGCTACGGAAATGTATTCTCAAAGGCCTGTTTGACGTGGAAAATTATACAGATAAAGTTTTATTGATTGTTATCAAGTTTAATTTGTGGAACTACATTTAATTTAACGTTTTTCTTTTATAAATTCAATCATTTGAATTTATAAAAGAAATATTATATTACTTATATTTATTTGTTTCTGGCTATTTGCTGATGATAATAGATTATTAAATCCCACCTTGACTGTTTACTATTTCAACTTGATATTGATTCATTTAACTTAACTTAATGTTGATAAATGCAAAATTTTGTCCTTTTATAGAACCAAAAAACCTATTCAGTTTGATTATAAACTAAATAGTATTTGTCTATCTACTGTCACATCTATCAAAGACCTTGTGGTCACTCTAGACTGCAAACTTTCTGTCCGTGATCACATTAATAATATCGTAAATAAATCACTTAAACTACTCGGCTTCATTCATAGAATTACCTCTGACTTCAAATATATAAGTACACTTAAAACTCTTTACTGTTCGCTGGTTCGCCCTCACCTTGAATATGCTAGTGTCATTTGGTCTCCTTTCTATGCTGTCCACATTTGTCACATCGAATCCGTAAAACATAGTTTCCTAAGAGGAATTGCTTGGAGGTTGGGTCTTGAAAGAGGCTAGTACTCAAATGATGAAATTGAACACATTTTAAACATTTCTTCTTTAGAAAAAACGTAGAAAGAACTCTGATCTAATTTGCATATTTAAAATTATCAACGGTATTACTGCATTGTTACAACTCATCCAGTTTAACATCCCTTCCCGTAGACTTCGAAATAATGAAGTGCTGTTCCTCAATCAACATTCTACTAATTATGGATACCATTCTCCCTTATCCAGAATGTCGAGACTTGTCAACGCAAGTCAAAGCATTGATTTTTTTGGTGTAAAACTAAATGACTTTCGGCAGTCGCTACGCAATATTTAAATGCTTCTTCATGCTTTGACTTTTACATTTTATATTGTCATTGCTATTCATTTCTATGTGCTCTCCCTTCACAGTCATCTCTGTTTTTTTTTATTCGTGTTTTTATTATGTTTTTAATGGACTGTTGTCCGTAAATTAATAAATATTAATAATATTCTATTTTCAAAAAACAGTTTATTTATAAACAAGTTCTTCAGTTATTTTTATTTGCTGTTTCGCCTTCTGAAGGCATCAACAAATTGATAGTTTCGATAATGTCTCCAGAAGACACCAATTGATTCCTAATATAAAATAATACATACATTATACTTATTTAAAAATTAAACTTTCGAACACTTTTAAGGAGAACGGCTGCACGGCATTTTTCGTATCAAACTTAATTTTGCGGAAATATGCAACGAAATTAAATAATTATTTTTTACTCAAAAGGTACGGCAATTATCCCGTTTGAATATCTGCTATTTTATTTATTTCTTTTTTAAATTATAAAACAAATACCAGTCAATTTTTCGAGATTAGAGGCAACGTTGGCAATCATTTCTGATTCTATTCACATAAAATCTTAAGCATAATATCCTCAAATTATTCTTGATCAAGTGACGAGTACAACTTTAGCCTTCCCGAAAACGATTTACAATAATTCCAAGAAATGACATTATGTCTACCAAAAAACTAAATTCCCAACGGTAGGTAATCCACGTATTCTTTTCCACACTTCGGCTCCGGAGTTTTAGCTTTGAGAAAAAGCTCTCGGCAAGCTTTAGCCGCCCTAGCTCCTGTGATTCGAAGACACGTCCCGCCCAGCGAGCAGCTTTCCCCGCTAACGACGTTAAACACTTACCAGGAAACCAGTTTCGTTTTACGTCCGACCAGGACAAAAAAACACATTCGTGATCAACCGTAAGAAGATTTTATCAACCCTCGGTTTATAAGAGCAACAAAGTGTTTGCGTTTCGTCAGTAAGCTATCAGCCATCGCCTTGGATCTTTGTCTTCTAGTATAGGATCCCGATATAAAACGACCTTCACCGAGGTGTTTATTTGATGAAACGTATTTTATATTTAATTTATATGTCAATAAATATATATATAATATATATTGCATATGGGTTGCCTAACAAATTTTAGTCCAGGGTATGATTAATTAATAATTAAAAAAAATATTTTTTTTAAACGGGTAGGTATAAACAGGTAAATCGATACTAGCATTTTGCACCGGTATGATTATTGAATTAAAATTAAATGAAATTAAAGATTATTTCATTATGAACACGGTGGTATCAAAATATACACACATAAATAATTAATTGACAATTTTTTTTTTTTAAAACTATTCCTCTATTTTGATAATAAACTACTCCAAAATGATGCTCAGCGTATACGAGTCTATAGCTTTTCTTTTCATTTTCAAGAACAAATAGCATGCGCACTCTCTTTCTTTAAATGAACGGACTTCAAACAGCTGCTATGCTGTGTCCTCTTCTATCGCATGGGATGGTTGGTTGGTATAATAATGTTAGCTATTAACATTAAAAGATTTATTTATTTGAGATAACATTTATTGGAATACTAGTTGACATGCTGAGCAGAGAGTACAAAGTGTGATCCCATTTCCGGATCAACCATAGACAATAGTTGTATCATAGAGATCTTAACATAACAGTTGGGTTCTCTCAGTCGCACACATTCACTCAAACCGGTAAAATGTTTTAATTTTTTTATTTTTATTATTAATTAATCATACCCTGGACTAAAATTTGTTAGGCAACCCATATGCAATATATTTATTGACATATTAAATTAAATATAAAATACGTTTCATCAAATAAACATCTCGGTGAAGGTCGTTTTATATCGCGATCTTAGACTATTAGAACGTCAGCTGGGTTAAGTGGAATTTTTCTAAATTCCTGACTTTGTAGTGTTGTAATTTTCAAATTGAAAAGCATTATTCAGAATTCTCACGCAACCTCTAGCTTAATCTATACTTATAAAAATGAATCCCTGTTTTCCTTGGTCACGCCATAACTTCAGAACGGCTTTACCTATTTTATTCACATTTTTTAAAAAGTTTTCTAATACTACGTAGAAGGTTCTTACGGAAAAAAATAAGGAAATTCCCCAGAAAATTAGATAATTTCAGAAAATTTAACGACTTTTTTTAACTTCGCACATTTGACAGTTCGCGCGGTTGATGAAATTGAATTTAGCAGGCAGCTGTTTTTTTTGTAACAAAAGAATTGCCTATGGATTTTTAAAATTATAAATATTTTAAATAGGTACCTATGTTAGGTATCAGATTTAATTGATCGTTCTTATAATACACAAAAATGAATATTTGTAATATATGAAAAATGAAAACCCGAATAAAAAAAATGTAACAGGTGGCACGCGAGCTGTTTGAAAACTGAATGTACTGGGACTGAATATATGGAATGAAGGAGGAGGGGTTGGCGGGACCGGGGAGCGGGAGAGGGGAGTGGGTAGGCGGGGAAGGTGGAAGGGGAACGCGGGAGGGGAAGGGAATGTCGGAGGGGAACGGGGATGCAAGGGAAAGGACATGCAGAGAGAAACAATTTATTTCTTTGAATACGGCATTTTAACGCATGCCGGGAACCAGCTAGTTAATTTTAAATTTTGCAGGAATTTCAATTTAGGAAAATCTTCTAAACAAACCTAAATGCTATTATTTTTTAAATTAAGTTAACATTTTATGTTATATTTGTGTAAAGCAGGTTTCAGTAAACATGTACTATCTATTGCAGCGGTCGTCACTCTTTTCTGGGGATAGGACAATGTGGGGTATCAGAGCGGACCGCACACTTATGAATAGGATGTTATATACATTGGCAACGCAGACCTACCTTTATGTGAACGGGTGGGAAAGAAATTAGAAAAATAGTACATTCAAGATTTTGTTAGAACTATAAACATTATTTATGTAATTCAATACTATTTTATTTATGTAATTTCATACTATTATGTTATGTTGTACTTTTTTAATTATTTTTTTCCATGTCAGCATCTTACATGCAATCCTCATTGCGTCTTCTAAATGAGTGAAAAGGCGATTGCGGTATTTGTTTTTCAAGAAGCTCATTTATTAAAATGAAGCTTCACTGAGAATTGTCGAAGGAAATATCGTCAAAATAAATTGTGTGCAGTCTCGTAAATTTTTATAGTTGTTAGATACATTTCTTCAAAATTCAATGTAATCCTGCTTTTCACGATGTTGAATGAAATGAGCTTTGAGTTGTGTGTCATATTTTAGATCAATAACTTCGTTCATCAACTGTGTTTTAGGAAATCCATACTAGCGGAATAATTTCGTGTCATCGTTTTAAAAATGCTAAGGGTTTTCTAGAAGAATAAAACAGTTCTTAATGTCCCTCTCGCTACCCCTCACCCACGCTACTTATTCCCGTGTTACTTCAACGTACTTCTATTTAGTTCACTTCATACGTAAAATCAGTTTTGGAATTCATTGTAGGGTTCCAGGATGTGGTCTCCAGACAATCTGCCGTCAGATGTAAAGTGAGCAGCTTTTGTTGACTTCTTCGTTTTCCACATCAAGGGATTCCATACAGAGAGGGATAGAGAGGTTATGTGATTTGCGAGGTATCCTTTTTGTAAGTAAAACACTTGTTTTCTTATACAGGATATGAATACTAATTTTATAGAGATTTGATTCTAATCTGAGCACTAGGGCCTTAATTTGGAGAATGAATTGCGAGATAATGAAATTGAGAATTTATAAACATGAAAAGTGAAAGTTGACAGAATGACCACAGATAAATGAGTATTGACAAAAATGCAGAGAAATTTAGCAGAAAGGTGACATACACGTTAAGTTGTGGGTCCGGAGGCTACATATCGGAGTTAAGAAAAAATGATGAAATGCTAAGTGCTTAATGAATTTAAATATCAGATATAGGACAACACAACACTCAACATTGTCTGCTAAAATTGTTTGCTATGTCGCGGGCCGCACAAATAATATCTGCCCCGGGCCGCAGTTTGACGACCACGGATCTAGTACCTAGTTAAGTTCAAGGAAATAACGCAACCAAACTGCAGTCATTTGATTTGCAAGCGGTTGGTTCCCGGCTTGGTTTTGCAACATGGCCCTTTCCTGGTCTTTCTTTACGGGGTGCAGTAGCCATAAACACCGGAGTATGCGCGGTTTGTGACTTGCCCACAGTCCTTCCTACTCCATTTACTTTAAACACCATGGAAATACAGCCCACGAGGTTGGCAATTTGGCAACCTATTTACCACAATTTTTAGTTAGATGTGAACACGACATAATAGTACCAACAGCACCCTACTGCCCGGACACAGGGGGATTATATAAACCCCAAATTGGGTATATTGTGAGACTTCAGCCCGGTATTTCAATCATCCAGTTCGTATTCTTTCTATGTAAGACATTCCTCGCTCCAATTTAAGCGGGCTAAATCTACCGCTCAACCTTTGCCGAGCCGTTGAATAGTTCCTATTTTAAACGCCGAGGAGCTAGCAGTCATGTGCCAAATTTGACATTTACTAATTAAATATTATATTTGAAAACTTCACACCGAAATTTACGTAAATTGCCTAACTTTACAAGTATGTAAGACTACTACTTACTACTACTTACTTACTACTTACTACTTCCCGCGGCTTCGCTCGCATGGTATTAGGAGGGTTCCCACTCCGCCTCCTCCACCTTCCCTTCCCCCCCTCTCCCACCCCCTTCCACCCTGCCTCCCCATTAATTCTCGTTACATTCAGTTTTCAAACTGCTCGCGTGCCACCTATTGCAATTTTTTATTTAAATTTCTAAATGCTAGAGCTCAAAAAAAGAATATTATCCTATTTGGTGCAATCGTTCGAAAGTTATGCGCGTACTTAAATTTCGGCGATTTATTTTTAGAGATAGATATTAATTAATTAATTAACATCGTTTCCACGGCAATCGTTTGTTTTGCTTTTCTTCTGACGTTTGCAATAACTCGATTTTGTTAGGGACAGAAAACGTATGATAAATAATTTCATAACGCCAGAGCTTATTCATAACGCCAGAGCTTACCAATATTTACAACTTATATTACTCGCAAATAATGAATCTTTCTATTAGTGAAAGAATTTTTAAAGAACATTTTGTATTTTTTGCTTGGAAGAGTAACACACATACTTCATCCATACATCCAGATATCCAAACAAACTGTCGACTTTATAATTAGTACGATTATATTCGTCGAGCGTCGAGGAATGACGATATTTTGAATTAACTCATAATCAATCAAAAATAATCTGATAAGGCATTTTTGATAAAATCAACGTCGGGGCATTTTGTTTTCAGCGGTTAATTTCATTAAAAGTGCACTGACTCTAGTGAAACAAATACTAATTAAAATTACTCACTTATAAGCACCACGCTGATTGAGGTGGGGAAGTTTATCAAAAATGAACTCATAAATTAAACCCGCCTAAAAATAAACTGCCGTAGTTTTTGAAATATCACGATCATTACATCGCGATGTCTCGATGAAGATGACAGTAGAGAGCATGGATATACCACTCATGTAAACAGTAGATGCGTTTTTCAAAGAATTTTTTTTCTATTAAATTCATAGATAATACACGTAATATTGGTGACGTCGAGGCTTTCGACATATATACGGATTATGTTCCAAGCTGTGCTAAACTCGACATTCCAAACAAGCCGAGCTTATAACCAACTTATATACCGGTCATAAAGGAATAGTAAAAAGAAAAGGGAAGTACCTGGCTATTCAGATCTTGTCGAAAGTTTTGTTACTTTGAACGAATGGTTGTCGTCCACCAAGGCGAAACTTCGAGTTATTGGAAGCAAAAAAAAAAACAGAATTGTAACATGTGAACAGTCTTTTATGAGAAAGATAAACTCGGTGAAAATTTGTAAGCTCTTTTATTGCGGCTCTATTCTAGTCGGAGCCAGCATTTGAAACAAATTTTCAATAATAATTCTGTGCGGTTGAATACAGGACACTTTATGAAGGAAATAACCTGCCATATAAATTTGACTAAATTCGTATGCAGGCATCCACGGCTACGGTGAACTGTATTCTAACGTTATAATGCTTTCTACTCGCTTTATAACTGTGACCGAGAAATTTACTTAATAAACAGGGTATTAAACGCAAAGATATTTAAATAACACTTTATTATCTAACTTTCTTAACGGTTTAGTCTATTTTACACTTTTTGTTGAAATTTACGAAGCACTGTAATTAAAGTGAATATGAAGGAGCAAGCGGGCGCGGCGCTGGAAATACAACGAGACATGAATAAATCATGAAAAAAAACAATGCTGTTTTTCACTATCCTTGTCCATTCTACATTCATAAATTAGCTCCGGGTTGCGATTTACACCTAATAATTTAACACCTTGATAACGACGGCCTCCGTGGTCGAGCGGCAAAGTTTTCGACTAGCGATTCCGGAGGTCGCGGATTGCAATCCTGGTGTGAGCAAGTTAATTTTATTTGATTGATTTATGTTTTCACAATTTAATCATTACAAATAATATAAGGCATATTTGCGGCACGTTCCCTATTGGAAGATACTCTCAGAATCGCACTGGTGTAAGACCACCATTTAGAATTGAAACGTCCGCGTCGCTTGAAATGGCTTTAGCCGTGTTTGGTGACTAGATCTGAGTAGACAGGTACTTCCCCACCTTCCTTTTCCACATTTCCTTCTCCTCCCCACTTACATTCAGCGTCACAACATACTCCAACTGGGGATGTCAACGTTTTACTGGCTCCAAGCCTTTGGTAGCAGTTGGGACTATTATGCGGCCTTCACATAAAAACCAATCTTCTTCCCATGCTCAGAACAAGTAATAACAAATCAGGGCCCTCTGGTTCATCGGCGCACCGGGACAGGAGTACTCCTGACTGGGGTAGTAAATTTGTAATGTATAGGACATACCTACTGCATTAAAAAGCTGAGACGTGCAATTCGTACGTACAAAAACAGTTCTTAAATATTATTTGTAATGTATCTATTGAAAGAGCTTCTCAGTGATGCCGACAGATGCCAGCAGAAAAAGTGCTTCTATCGATCGCCGACTGGATGCTCGAGTAGGCTCGTCAGAAGTGGTTTGGACCAGCCTACCGCTCATAGGCTCATTCTCATATTCAATTAGCCGCTGGTATAGACAGGTCGTGTGACTTTTAGCATAATTATTATAAATGCGTAAACTCGTAATAAAACAGATTGTTTTCAAGGACCTATTATTATAGAGAAGTACCCACACATAACTAATACCAAGCATTATATTATTCAATAATCTTATCAAGTCTTTTGTCTCGATTTTATAGGAACAATTTCGCAGATTTCTATTTTTCAGAGTACGCATTGCAGTATTATGTATGCTAATGCGTTATCTGAGAACAGATCCTAAGCGAGCGTCTAGACAGCATAATTTGTCACCACACGAGAAGGGGGATCCGCAGGAACAAGAGGTGATCTTCACGGAACTTTACATTTCCACTCAAAACTAAGTTTTTTCTGCAACAGCCTTTGTGCACTTTAGATTTGAAAGAAAACAAAGAAAACTCCCATTATTGCTATGAAAGAGAGCTGAGAATTAGAGATAAAATGTGATTAATTCATATGTGAAAGTTAGACAAATATAAAAATATGTTTAATCGACCTTACAAAAAGGTTTAAAAATCGTAAACATTAATCAATATCTTGAAAATAATGACCGGAAAAGTCAGAATCAACTCAACTTAACACCACCTTTGAAATGTAATTAGAAATGATGAAAAAAAAATAAACGTTACGTTAGGTTAGGTTACAGGTTATAGGTTTTCAATTTTTTTTATAGCTTTTAATAACTTTTGAAAGATGTGTTCTTTGAGTTGATTCGGAGTTGTCAGGGAACCCTTGAAAATATTCCAATTGTTTAGTTTTTAAGTTTTTATTAGTTTTTAATAATTAAGAAACCGTAATATGCTTAGTTAAAGGGTTATTTTCACAATTATTTTATTATAATATTGAGATTTATATAAAAGAGAGTGTCTGTGCCCTGTGGCAGAGGAGTGGATTAGATTTTAATACAAATCTGTAGTTTTATTTCGAGACTTGTGTATACTTGATCTTCAAAACAAGGTAATGGTCACTGTTTACATGAAATTTCAAGACGCTCTTCGGGAAATCAAATATTTAGATATAAAAATAACTTGCCTCATTTGATGAGTAGGTTCAGGTAGCGCACACGTATAATCTTTGAAACTTTGGGGCTCTCCTACTTTTAGGACATTCTTGTATCTCTCCTGCATTAAGAACAATTATACTACTTGTTATAATATAATAATGTTACTATTTTAATCCTTGCATTACCGACCGAAAGAATAAACTACTAAAGTGAATATTAATTGTTAAGTGCTGTATCGTCCTACTTGCAATATTTAACTCCTTCATGTTTTTTTTCCCTGCAATATTTAACTTCCTGTCATTTTGCATTTAAAATTCATCTTGTATCATTTCCTTCTATGGACTCTTACTGTCAATTTAACGCCTGTATCACATTTTATCTTAATTTTTATAAAATAAAATTGTCTTTGTATCATTTGTCTATGCTTTCACAAGATGTAAGTTTCAAATCATTGAAAACTACTGTTACCAATTCTTTGAAAAAAATTAATCTTACAGTCAGCATCTAAAATAATCGTAAATTTGTTTGAATAATTTAAAAGCAATTAACCATATTATAAGTAATTTAACACAATTGTTTCATTCCGTGTACAACCTCAATCTTTATTGTGCGTCAACCCCTTTTTTTGGAAAACAAAAAAAGTCAACATTGAAACTCGATTTACGAACGACTCCAGACCTCCAGATACCCCTAAGAGACCGTATAGCTTACTATGGTAAGTGCTAGAAGGCAATAATTTGAAGCGAGGATTTCATACTTTTCCAATTTTTTGCAATTTTCATGCCAATATTTGCTACAGTAACAATTTGTGCAGTTTTAAATATTTAACTAACAATATTGAAATATCTGCTTCTACATTATTTATTTCTAAACTCGAATATTATAAACCAAAGTAGTCAAATTTCTATTGAATAATTTTTTAAAAGTTTTGTTATCTGGTGAATAAAGTTTGATTCTTGACTCCTCTGTCAGTCCCGACAACTCGTGAAAAATACGTGGACGTCACTTTGATACTCGTAGTTCAGATAAAATAAAGCAGACGTTAAACCACACAGGGCGGTTTGGTTTATTTATGCCCACAGACGTCTTTTGATAACTGCACTCAGTCGTATTGGTGACACCGAGGTTATTGTTACATGCATTAACCACCATTTTGTTCAGTGCATTATATTTTTTGTGTCCACTGTCAAACATTAGCAGTAAGCGATCTTGCAGTCATATCCACATATAAATTAGCCAAGATAGTGTTATTATCATTACACATTTTGTTTAACGTTGATGATTCACGCTGTAATCCGATGGCGTATTAAAATCAACATATATTGCCTTTCCAGGAGATGTTGCTCTGTTCTGCGTGAGTTTGATATACGGTGTCGGCATTCGCTACACAGCACATGTGATGTAATCATGCCGTTGTGTTATCATGATTCCTTGATTAATTATGTACCCAGCCTTTCAGCATTATTTGTATTTCGCTGTTGTGCCAAGTAAATTAATTTTGCTCCAACACAATACAGTACTTACCTATGTAACACAAACACATTCAGTGGAAGACGTGGCCAGATATTTCAGAAAGTTCTTGATTAAGAGTACGGATGGATTTATTAGTTTCTGAACACATCCTAATCCAACGGATGGAGATAGGCAGGTTAAATTCACATAACATTCACATTCCCGATTGAAGTTTCCATGAAAGGAAATTATTTAGACGCACCATAAAAATGTGATATTCATGTAACCTGAGATATGAAACCTTTTTGTGATGCAGTGAAATCATTTTGAGATAATTTGAATTTTATCTTTTTTTTTTAAAGAATGACAAACATTCCCGGGTTACGAATAATCCAACAATGTTTGAAAATCTCCGACTACTACCACAGAAAGCCGAAACTGTTGCTTGTGTTGTGATGGAGGACTAAGCCAGCCGAGGAATCGAACACGCGACGCCCATGTGGGATCCAAGCGCTATGCCCACCCAACCACTGACCGGTCGACTTCACCACTGGAGCGCCAAAATAAGTCCGTTCAGCGCGGGAGATTTTTGTACTTTGGTTTTGGGTTAGCCCGCGCTTGTTCAAAAATCATTCCTATGAATTATAATACGGAGACAGAGACTGCTTACAGTACTAACTATTTTTCACCGTTTATCTCAAATTTTTCACAAAAACAGCGGTACAAAAATAATTAAAAATATTATTTATAAAAATAAAACACTTATTTTGTGTAACACCACGAGTTTTAATTAATTTATTTACCGACCGGTTTCGCTTTGCTCTGATCAGCGAACAAATTAAGGGCCCACAACCCGAATTTCTACCGATTTGTTACATATTTCCCTTAAACATGGTAAGTTTTAAAGCTCTTAAAAAAATATATGTTATTCTTGAAGATAATATCTAGACTTTGCCCGCGCCGAAACGCAAATTATGTAAAATTCCCTCGATAGAAAAAAATTGCAAAGTATGCTCCAAAAATTATTATAAACACGTTTGTTTAATTTATTTTACAAGTTATATGTATGAAAAAATTCACAGTCTTTCTTTAAATGCTGTTTAAGATAATGCCCGCAAGATTTTTGCTCTATTTTAAACGAGTCGTGTTTCATTAAACATTTTCGAAATTTTCGCATCGATTTTGTCGCTGTAAATGTTAGCGCTCTCCTCTAACATTCGTAATTTCGTATCTCTCCATCTTCTTCTTTTCGAGCCCGGTTGCAGAGCCTTAATACTCAACAAGAACTTGTCAACTGGGAAACAACAACCTCTGTATTTATACAGGGTGTCCGGGGGTAAAGTGCATTAACTTCGGGAGGTGATTCTACATGATGATAGGAGTAAAAAAAATTAACAACTTTTTCCGAAATTCCAACTTTTTTTTCCCATACAAAAAGACGTACCTACTAAAAATCCTTAGTATGAGGTACGATCTTACTTGCTGAGCGCCCGCCGGGCACGTTTGTGTCACATTGCATGGTTGTGACTGGCCTGTATTGTTACAGTAAAAAATAATAAAGCTGGCCGCACATGCCGGTCTAATTTTATCTTTTTACCACAAAACTACCCCTAAAAGTTTTTTTTTTTCAATTATTTCTGGCTTTCACCCTTCAAGGGTGTTCTAGGCCATCATTTATAATTACAGAGAAAGGAAAGGTGAATTTATATATTAATTTTATTTAAATGTGCAAATTTCAGAATTTTATGGAAGATTGGAGTAGAGTTCAGACTTAGAAGAGATGAGATGTTGAATGGAGGAGAGGCAATTTTTGATAACGCTTGATAGAAGAGAGGATATTTATTTAGAGAGGGACAATCAAAAAATATGTGATCTAAAGTTCCCACATCTAGACCACAGAACGTACAATCTGGGGAGTCAAGCACATGAATTTTATAAAGGTGAGAAGGAACGGAACAATGTCCGATTCTCATACGAATAAGTAAGGAAATTTCTTTTTTGGAAAAATGGGGGAATTTTTGAAACCACGGTTTTGATGGGATAGTCCTTTGTATTGAGGCGTAACGGGCACCCTTGGATTGACTAGCAATGTTCCAATACTCTGTCCAAACATTGCGGGATCTATCTTTGATGATGGAAAAAATATCAGACAGGGGAATATGGTTTACGAGGGTAACGGTAGGGTTAGACGCTCCTTGTTTTGCCAAGGAATCAGCAATATCGTTACCCACTATGCCAACATGTCCAGGAATCCAAATCAGAGTGACAGTTTTTCCAGAGCTTTGAATACAGGTTATCAATACTCGAATAAGACATACAAAGTGATCATCAGGATGAAGAAGAGGACTGGTTTTAATTTTTTGGAGGGAACTGAGAGAGTCAGAGAGAACAAGAGAATGTTCAAAATTATTTTTTATTACATATTTGAGAGATTCAATAATCGCAATGCACTCTGCAGAAAATATTGAAAATTGGTTTGAAATTGAATAAAATAAAAGTTGGAATTTTGAAAAAGTTATTCACCTTTTTTTTCTTATATTATCATGTAGAATAACCTCCCGAAGTTAATGCACTTTACCCCCGGACACCCTATATGGTGGTCCAACCATAATGCACGATGTTAATTGCAAATAAAACAAAAAGTTTTCAGAGAATTATCTTAATTTTTTTATTATGATAGAAATATCTATGTCTATTATGGGTGACACAAAATATCGGCCAAATGCTCGCCACGGCTTCGGCGGCATAGCTCTATCCGATGGTCCATATTTTGAATGACGCTGAGGCATAATTGAGGTGACAAAGGCTCTGCAACCGGGCCCGAAAAGAAGAAAATGGAGAGATACGAAATGACGAATGTTAGAGGAGAGCGCTAACATTTACAGCGACAAAATTGATGCGAAAATTGCGAAAATGTTTAATAAAACACGACTCGTTTAAAATAGAGCAAAAATCTTGCGAGCATTTTCTTAAACAGCATTTAAAGAAACACTGTGAATTTTTTCATACAGATAACTTGTAAAATAACTGAAACAAACGTGTTAATAATAATTTTTGGAACATACTTTGCGATTTTTTTCTATCGAGGGAATTTTATGTAATTTGCGTTTCGGCGCGGGCAAAGTCTAGATATTATCTTCAAGAATAACATATATTTTTAAGAGCTTTAAAACTTACCGTGTTTGAGGGAAATATGTAATAAATCGGTACAAATCCGGGTTGCGGGCCCTTAATACGCCGAATTATCTCATCCTTTAGTTCTCTTCACGAAGTGCACGAAATACATTTTGATTTGAATGCCATTTTCATAAAATGCTTCAACAATCTTAATGCGCTGCTCAATTGTGTACTTCTCCATGGTTGAATTTGTCAAGGACTGAAACAAAGAAATGTCAAATAAAGTTGTGCAAAAAGCTTGACATTAACATATGGCTCACAATTAATATCGTGCGTTATGGCTGGACTTCTATACATAAGCACACACTCTATTTCTTGTTTAGTTTTAGTTTGTACCCTGATGATGCTTGAGCAAAGCGAAACCGGTCGGTAAATAAATTACTTAAAACTCGTGGTCTTACACAAAAAGGTGTTTTACTTTTATTAAATATGTCAAACCACAAAGTGGTATGGGCATCACTTTTATTTATTTATGCGTATGGTATCCCCACCACGCAAGGAAGCATCTCTGATCTCTGGATCGCTCCGGCGATGACCGAGCGATTTATTCCGTCTCCAGTACTCGATTCGAACGGCCACTTGCGTTTTGTACCTCTCTACCCGTTTCATACGTGAACACTAAATTGTGTAAATATTAAATCTCAATAAATGTTTATCCCTCGAACATGAGCAAGTGTTATCAATCATCATAAAATATAATTATTGAATACAGGATCGCGGCCTAGAAGTACCGTGATCCCCAGGAGCCTGCCTATCCCGTATGGTAAAGTATTGGTACTACCTTGTCGGATGTGGAAACGGAGCACCAGGTCAAACATTTTCTACAGCACCTCAATCCTTCAAACAACACTTCTAACAGTGGTAAATATTATTGTAGAAATAGAAATATTATTTATATCAATATAGTATGAATGGTGTATAAACGGTATCTTTCTTTAAATACAGTTTTTCAATATGATCACAAAACAATAAGTTTATGATAAATCGGTAAGACAGGTGCTTTCATCGAAAAGCGATATATAATTAGATAAATCTTTATTTCTCCACTGTGCTGATGTTAAGCTGTACAGGAATTGACTGTCGAAGAAAACGTTCAAATTATTCGTTAGTGATTAATATATCTGCAAAAGCGAGATGAGTCAAAATTGTTTTCCTTTGTTCATTGAAATACGAGCAGTACGTAGCGATTTATTATCATAGCAAATGGCAAGGGTTGTTTTCTGAGATGGCGTGCGGCAGGTGGAAGGGGGGGGACGAGAGGGTGGTTGCAAGTGTGCAGTCCCATACATTCATTAGGAACCATAATAGGGATGAGTAAATGATATGACAAAATGAGCACGAGGTTAAAATAAATACAGAAAAACAATATTATGCCACTCTTCTGAAAAGTGAAAAAAAAACGTTCATGCTGATTTGATCCCGGTATCCTTATTAAGAGGTTTTAACACAGAGAAAAATGGGAAAACCTCGATTTTGATTATTTTATGTAGATATTTTCTGCTTCAGATGCGGTTGTTCCTTTTGCTCAGTATGCAAGTACAAATTTACGTATTCTGATAAATTCACAGAGCATAATGTGCTGTAACAAATAAAATGTTTCGACTGTAGACTTTAAAAAAAATAACAACAAAGGCATTTTTAAAGCTATTGAAATAAATTGTATGAGAAATAAGCTTTATATTTGATGTTCGCGTAAATTTGGAAAATTTAAAATTTTTTCAACAATACACCACTGTCGAGTTAATTAAAAATCAACGTTTATACGCAATATGCAGGTACAATGGTATAGATTATAGAATGTATAAGTGTGGCCATTGATACAAAAAATATGAGGACATGTGTGGCCTCTAAACTAGGTACCTATCTACGCAGGTACTGATTTCCTACTAGACTCTTAGTTAAAAAGTCAAGCTGTATATTATTGGCGGTTCGTGAGTTTTAACTGAGCTAGAGTGGTAGGATTGAAAAATACGACGTTATTGATATTGTTGCAGTTGAAAAAAACTTTTTTTTTCAAAATTTCAACTTTTTCTGCGCATCCACAGTATGAAAGAATCCTGAAGATCTTCATACAAAATATGAAATTTTGAAAAAAAAGTTAATTTTCAGCTACAGCAACATCAATGACATCGTATTTTTCAACCTTAGCAATCTAGCTCACTGAAAACTCATGGACCGCCACTGCTGTATAATTGTATATATACCTATTATGTTTTACGTATTCAAATATTATCCGTAAAAAAGAATTTTGTGGGGGCACAATTCTTTTTTCAAACCAACGCTTACGGTGTCACCTTGACGGCTGTTTTTACCACCCGATTAAAAATGGACTCTTTAATAATTTTTTAAAAATTCTGCGTTTAATATTATTAAATAAAACTTATATATTCAGAATGACGACCTCCGTAGTCCAGTGGGTAAGACTCTTGACTCACAATCCGGAGGTCGCGGGTTCGAACCCGGCATGCGCAAATAAATTTTATTTGATTAATTTGTGTCATTTCACAATTAATTCATTAAAAATAATATATAGTATATTTGCGGCATCTTCCAGAGTGGAAGATACTAGCAGTATCGCCCTGGTGTAAGACCACCATTCAGAGTTGAAACGTTGCTTGAAAATGGCTTTAGCCGTGTTTGGTGACCAGATCTGAATAGCCAGGTACATCCCAACCTTCATCTTCCCTACCTCCTTCCCCTCCCCACTACCTATAGCCTCACAACATACCCCAATTGGGGATGCCATAGTGTCACTGGCTCCAGACGGGAGCAGTTGAGATTCTTGTGCGGTATTCACTGTAAAAAAGAAAAAATGAGCGTTTATTGGTCTATATGAACATATTTTTTTAAAGCCAGAATATTTTTCACTGAATTTCCTTATTGTCGTCGTCAACGTTGAAACACATTTGTTGTCGCGGCAACAAAAGAACGAGTCGTTCTTGTGATGTAAAACAACAGTTGCTAAACGAGCTGCTGACATTTTTGTCCGTTCTCTTCATTTAATCCGTTCTTCAAGGTCCTTTCTGCGCTTTTACTTATGGGTGGTGATATTCATCGAGTTAGTTACTTAATTATTTTAGTTATTCTGCATGTAATATCATCGACACATTCTTCTTTTTTTGAACCCCCCTTCAACCATGCCTAATAAGGTCAGCGATATAGTTATTCTAATTTCAAAGTGTTAAGTAATGTAAATTTTCCCCAAAACACCTCCAATTATGACCAATGCTGTACAAAATTGTAATTGTAATTAGTAATTGTAGGTATTTACAAACACAATACGTGCGTGCAAGATCATCGAAATATCTTATTAATTTATGAATGTCGAAAGATTTAAAAACTAAAAATAATTCAGAATAGAGCAATGAGACAAATTTTGAGTGTAATAAACATTAATCAATACATGAAAAGCTTTGGCATTTAGATACGAGTGTTACATTTTTTTTGTGTTTTAATTTTTTTTGTAAATGATGTTATAATTTATTTGAAAAAACATGTTAAACAAAATAATGGATGTAATTACCTACATTCATGATAGTTATAAAGATGCATTGAAAGGTATATTATCAAATATAAGAAAAGAGAGAGAGAGAGAGAGAAAAAAATGATTTCCCAAAAGTTTTTAACAATTTACTTCAGACTCACTTTACAGACATACTGCATTACAAAAAAATACTTTACACACACCATTACAATGCAGAAAGAAAATATCAGAACAAATCAAAATCACTAACTTATATATGTCATATTATCATATATCATAAAGGCCACTTTAATGTGTTGATTGGTTCCCGGTGAAATAAAAAAAAAAAACATAAGTATTAATAATAAGATATATTATAATTTAAATAAAAATGTCAAAATATATGTGTTCACGTGAGACCAGATGAAGTGGAACTATTTCCTTTAGTAAATAAAATATTGGAAAAGATTCTATAGCTCACACATTTCTTTCATGGGTTCCACTTGTACAAATAAGTTATTTTACTCAATCGAGAGTGAAATGGTGGTACGCACTGTGAACGCCTTCTAACACGGTTTAAGGTTTTCTTTCAGCAATGAAAGCGTCGTTTCATCGGAGTGACAACAATGAAGTAACTGCAAAGTGGAAAGTCATTTAGGAGCTTTTGTCCGTGGATATATGGAGCAGATTTTTTTTTCAAATACCAATAACTAACCCAATTGTTCATTTGAACAAGGGAGCCATTCGACTTTTATTAGCTTCGGCCTGAAAGCTCTACGAATGATTTGTGGTTATGGACGTAAAAAAAAATCATCGATATTGGAATCCCTTCGTCGAAACAAATTGGTTGCCACACTCAGCGTTTCCGATGGATACGTACCAGCGTATTATTACCGCTGCGGACTGAGGCAGACATTATAATGCATATAGGTACAGGGTGTCCGGGGGTAAAGTGCATTAACTTCGGGAGGTGATTCTGCATGACGGTAGGAGTAAAAAAGATTAACAACTTTTTCCGAAATTCCAATTTTTTTTCCCATACAAAAAGACGTACCTACTAAAAATCCTTATTGTGAGGTACGATCTTACTTGCTGAGAGCCTGCCGGGCGCCCGACTCGATTGTGATTGGCCCTATCGTACCAGCGGAAAATAATAAATCTGGCCGCACACGCCGGACTAATTTTATCTTTTTGCCTCAAAACTATCCCTAAAAGTTGGAATTTCGAAAAATGTAGAATCACGTAGTATCATGTAGAATCACCTCCCGAAGTTAATTTACTTTACCCCCTGACAAGGTTTGGACTTGTAATTATTATTCTGGGAGTTTGTCGCTTTGTATTTGTATCGAATGAACTATTTACATGTACCTATCTACTATCGTAAAGCCCTGTTTTAACTTGACCGTTTGGAATTTCATTGATGGTAGACGTGTTGCATATTATCTGATTACCCATAATTCGCTTGAGCGTGAATTCTATTATGAGCTGTCAAATCGGAATATCAATACAATGTATTCAGGTTCCTACTGCCTGTAGCAAGTTTGAAAAAAGAATTTTCATTTATGTTAGGGCCTCACTGCGGCCAACTTTCAACTTCAAATGTTTGGACGATTGTGTGGAGGGGTAGTTCATCCGTTGGAAGATCGAGTTGGAAGGTTGGAGTTCGAGTTGGCCCTGGATCGCCTCCAAGGTGATCGGCGATGGCTGCTTCGTGGGGGTTGGCCCAACACATCACTCTTCTCAATATTATTACGGGAGGGTTGTACAAAAATTGTTTGAAATTATTATTTTTTTAGCTTTACGTATCGAAATCAATCTTATAGAAACCGAAGCATCCCGCCTGCACAATTTTAGCAATTCATAAGATACGGCGTCAAATCAGCTGTTCGGCGTCCGCCATTTTGGAGTTCGGAATTCGGAGTTGGGCGGTTGGCCCAAGCCACCACACGATCGGCCAACCTTCCAACTTCAAACTAAGTTCGGAGTTGGAAGGTTGGCTTTGGTGTGGAGGAAGCATTAGATTTTTTTTTGTGAACACCTGCGCAACAAAAATTGCAATGCTATATATGGATTGAGATATATGCTGAAAATGTGATTACTAAATGGTTTACATTAAGTTCATCTGTTAATTGTTACAATCTGTATAGATAAAGTAATAATATTATGTATGTATGTTTAAATTGTAATTGAAGATTAATATCCTGTTGAAAAACTGCTTAATTGCGGTTTAACGGGATTGTATCTACCTTGAAAAATAATAAAAAAAAACTCACAAGAGTCCCAACTGTTCCCGTCTGGAGCCAGTGAGACTATTGCATCCGCAATTGGGGTATGTATATAATTATATCAGCGTTTTTGGTGTATCTCAATTTCCTTATTGACACAGTTTTCAGTTTTTGTCAGAAATGTATTTTATTGACCCATCGCAGGGAACAAATTTAATATCAGTACCTACTACCATTTACCACCTACGGGTTCATTCGTCGCCCACCACTCGGTTGTTCCGCGTAAATGCCACCGGGAAAAGTTCCGTTAGATGTTTACTGAATGCCCGCACATGAGTGTTGGGACAATGTGACGGGGAGCGTGCGGGTGGGATGGGGAAAGAGAACAGGGGACGCGGTAGGTACTAGTGCTTGTTAGTTGGTGCCGGCACAATATGTTGCTGCTGGCTGCACATACTATGGATAATGATGCAGCCTGCTTGTGCCGTAAGGTGGACACCAAAGATCCAAGTGGGTACGAAGCCACATATTAGTTTTGTAATGTGGTGCTGAATCGGTGCAGATGCAATGATCATCCAAAATATAATGTAATAGGAGCTTAAAACCATGCTTGTGCGTCGCCAAACTGGGAATAAGTTCATAGCCACTGGCAAAGTAGAAGGATATTCTTAGGGGCGGTATTATTGTTAGTGAAATCAATGTGGGTTTTCGGCGTTTAGTTTTGAATTAACAGTCGACTCCTTCGTCCCTATCATCCGAATAGCTGAACCAAAGATATTGAAATATAAGAGGTCTACTATCCGCTGTTTTTACTGGGTGGGACTGTTAACCAATTAACGAATAAATTAAATGAACGAATAATTAACGAATAAACTAAACGAATGTTAAACTAAATGAAAGAATTCTTTCCATATTCAAACTATATTGTTAACCGATACTAGTACACACCCTTGGGATGAACCCTTGCAAGTGATAACTTCGACATACAAAACGTACACTTCACCACAATCTATGCCCACATGCGCTGTCCGAAACGTTAGTTAATGAAAGAGGAATCGCAATTTGGCTTAATAACAATTTGGGAGACGGAGTGGTTCGCTACGTTCGGTGAGTTAGCAGGGGTGCCCGGATTCATAGGGTGAAAACTCTAGGTCTTGGTGGTGGGTGCGTCTGCCCACCTACGAAGGTGGGAAGGATCCATTATACCCCCAGATTCCTAACTGCACCCCATAACTTTTGCCTTCACAGAGCTTTCTTTCCTCCCTTTCCTTAAGAAAGACCTTCCATACAGCATCCCCAAAGATGACACAGCCCCTGATAAGGAAATTATTTTCTTCAGGGTCTCCTGTGTGTAGTTAATGTTAAAAAAATGGGTGCAGTTCACACGCAGTGGAAGTGAAATCTTTAGAAAACTAAAGTAGACAAGAGTGGGGAGGCTACGAAGCACCGCACAAAGAGGAGTTATTACACGATTATTCTACCTCATTCTCTCGCAGGCTAAATCCTATACAATATGTATGTGTTTGTCTCCTTTTAGAATCGCTTTTTCATTTCATAGAGTTTCAAATCCCAATGGTGCTAAATAAAAGTTAATCACCACGTTTTCGTAGAGTTTGAGGTGTGCTTTCAAAGAAATTTAAAAATAACTAGCAAAATTAACATTAAGCTAAAAACAAACTGTCAAACTTCTCTATTTCCACTATCAAAACCACGTCTCATCACTGTAAATGCGAAAAATGTATATTTTTAAACCGAAACTCTCTTCGCCACGATACCAAAGTCAAAGTGCATTCAAAAGTGTTATAAAAGTTTAGAATTTTTCCTGAAATTGCCATCTATAGTATTTCCAAGGGTATTATGCAAGTAGCGGGTTCCCTAGGCTACTCCTGGTTCAATTTTCCTTAAACCCTTCACATAGCCACGCGAGTCCTCGGTGTATGGCAACCAAGGGCGCGCAGTGGCAAACTTCAGATTGATGAGCTATTCCTACACTGATTTAAACGTGAATTCAAAAGAAAAAGCACGGATTTAACTGGAGTTTTTATTTGATTTTTTGAACCGCAGGGAGTTGAAAACGAGACGGTTCCACATAGGAAACATCGGAGTGATCGACATCACAGCGCTTCCATTTCGAATGAAAGTTTGTTTCGGATCGGCTGTAGATAATTTATTTCTCTTTCATAGAATTTATCAAAGGTTTTTTTATACAAACGCAATTTCGAGCCAATTCCACCGACATTGCTCATTCTGACTTCTGCTTAATCAATATTTATTCTGCGATAACAAAAGAAAGTAATTTAAAGGAAGAATGTTTTATAACTTAAATATACACGTATTTATAAATTAAATGGAAGTTATAAGAAAAGACTTCTTCATAAAAAAATAGCATTCAAAAGCTATGAATCCCACAAAATATATAGCATACATATTATCTTCAATCAAAGTGTTTAGTCACTTTAGATTTCGTATTTGACTGAAAGTGGCATAGTTAATTAATTTTAAAATCGAAAATGATACAATAACTGATGAACGTATATCTTAAGGTATGAAAGAGACATGCGTGTATGAGTGACGTGTAAAAGGGTATGATTGTTGTTCATTCGTCCTCTTTGCAAATAGGCTTCCTAGAAGAATCACACTATACAGATCTCCCAATAAACGCTCATAAGACTACCCACGTCTTATTATTATCTCTCCACCTCAAGTACTGAGATCACCCTAAAAGGAAACTGGATTCATCAAAAATTGGACGTCCAGATTATCACAATAACTGCTTTTCAGTTTAGGGTAAGGTTACGAAATTAGATTTGGGTTACCAATGATCTCTGGGTAAAGAGAATATTTCTCTACACATGTTTTTAAATGAATATCGCACAAAGCCTGGAGCCATTGGGACTATGGCATCCCAAATTGGGATAGGCTGCGAGAATGTGGAAGGGATATCTTGTTACCAAACAATGTTTTTTTTACATTAGGTCCACAAAGGCGGCCCTGAGGAAAGTAATTCCCCTCAAGTAATGCTGTGTGGAGGGTCTTTTTAGGAAAGGAAGTTGTGGGGAAAAAAAGCTATGAGTGGTGGGTAGGAATCTGGAGGTTTCTGTGTTCAGGAGTGACGGACATGTGAATCCATCCATCCCTCTGCAGTGCAAGGCGATGTTCTGAGAGAGAGATCAAAGAGGTCAAAGAATCCCTTTTCCGTTCTCTCCCGATCCTGCCTGCCATGCAGCTGGTGAGCAGACGCATCCATCGCCAACATCACCCCGTCAACCCTATTAAAGTCATTTAAAAAATGTTTCGGTTCTGAATAATTAATTTTTGGTCTTTTGCCAGGGCGATATTGGGAGCACCTGTCTTTGGTCAGTAAAAATGATTTCACTAATTATATGATGAAATTTAAATTATTATTTAGAAAATGTCGGTTAATTAAATCGTATTTTAATGATTATTTATCCGCGCGTCTGGTAACGCTAGTAACGCCAACATAAATTCATTTATATTGTGAAAGAAATTCTGCAGGAGAAAATCGCTAATTGGAACTCAAAAATAAAACTTTGAGAAATAGTCCCCTAATCAACTAAATCTACTACATAAACACAAATACGGCTTTGAGCCGTTTACAAAGACACGTCAAATAAATGTAAACGAACACAAAATTTTAACAAAGAAACTTGATGAATTGAGGAACAAACCATAAATAATTGTTTACAGGACAAGGGAGGAATTGAAATAGAATTAATTTCCTCAAATTAAGTTGAAATAATATTTTTGTTAATAGAATTTCTTTTCACGAGTTATTCTGCACTCATCAATCAAACGAGCGAACGACAGATTTTTTTGTTGCAAATGTACTATCTTCGACTCATGCCTGAGCCACACCAGGCTAGTAGGTATTTCAATTTTAATAATTATTTTAATATTTCAAGCCTAAGTATTGAAATAGGATAGCAAGCTACGAGTACTACGGTCATGAGAATGTCAAATCATTAGAGAAACTTGTTTCCACGATTTAGTTAATGATGTGAATAATGTGATAAGTGCTGGCGTCCCGCAGGGATCAGTTCTGTGTCCTACTTTGTTATTGTTGCACATCAACGTCCTTTAGTCATGTCCACCAATTCATTGTTACGCGGATGACAGTACAGTCCGTGATAGCTTTTTGTTTCACAAGCCCTTAAAGGGCTCACAAACTCCAATGGCTCGGAGGGCTTTGAAGCAAAGAATGGACGGTTACCTCGAGAGTGTTTTCTCTTGGAGTAAAAATAATCTCATTGAATTCAATGTTTCAAAGATCGAATCATGTCTGATTACGTCTAAAAGGGATTGAAATGAAAACCTAGTCTCCTTCAACGGAAGAAATCTTCCGAACAGGTCCTTCATTGAAATGCTTGGTGTAACTATAAGTGACCAGCTCAGATATGAGGGCTCCATCGAAGCTAGAGTAAAGTTAGCCTCCCAAAAACTCGGCGTAGTATCCAGGGCCCGCAGTTACTTTAATAGTACACAACTGCGAACCCTGTACAGATCACAAGTGCGCCTCACGGTTGAATTTGGCAGCCACCCCTGGTCTGGAGCTCCAAAATACCTGAAAAATGCCATCGACTCTGTGTAAAAACGGGCGGTCCGTTTGATAGATTCTCCCATCTTAACAGACGGATTGAAATTTTTAGATCACAGGCGTCAGGTGGGAATGCTATCCTTGTTCTTCCGGTATTACAATGGAAGATGCTCCGAGGAACTAGCGTCATTGATCCCTTCGGCACCCACCGGTGCATAGTCAGGAAATACGCCAAACGCGTGCCCAACATATGTACACGGTTAACATTTGTCAAATGAGAACGGGTGAGTTCTTCGACTCATTCTTGTTTTGGCTGTGGAACGATTTGCCGGCGTCTGTGTTTCCTCCTTCCTACAACATGGGTCTCTTCAAGACCAATTTCAATTCCTTCCTCTCCTCAAAAAGACCCCCCACATAGCATCTCAGAGGGAAATTATTTTCCTGTGGAGTTATTGTAAAAAAATTGTGAAAAACTAGACATTTATTTTAAAATGGAGGAGGTAAATGAGATTTGGTTGGAAATTTCGATATTCACGGGGTGAATATTTTAATAGGTGTAAACTAAAGAAACCCATAAATAGATTATCACCGCCTAGAATAGATCGGTACATTCATACCGTAGTCAAAGAGAATGAACAAGGAGTAATTCGGATTGAAAAATTCTTTAGGTTCGGTATTTTTAATACTCTCCACCTTTGGCTTGGTGCAACAGGGGTGGTATACCTACCTCATAAGGGGTGGGGGCAGCGGGCGGATGCAGGGGTGGAGGCTGTCTGCTCGGGGGGAGTGTATCGACCCCAATGCGTGCAGACGGACAGGATTCTAAACAAATTGTTGCGTGATGTGGATTGTCTAGTTAGATTTTCTGATTCTAAAAGAGATTACTAACCTGTCATACCTGTCATTTATTAAATTATTAATATCCCTTGCAAAGCCAAATTAACGTAAAAAACCTAACTTAACTTTACCTATCGAATGTATTTATATTTTCAAATATCCCTCGGAAAAAACATTCACATTATTCATAACCTATCAAATGCATTATTTGTAATTTTGTAACATTGAATTACACATAAATAACTAAATAACCATCACGCCCTTTCCACAAGGTTAGGCGGTGAGGATGAATTACCTCATAAACCTGTATTCGCATACAAACTTCTAGCATCATCGTTGGCTAAAGAAGAAGGTAGCGCAGCACGGCATAACACCCCAAAAAAATAACGAAAATCGCTAATCCATTAAAAAGGCTTTTTAATAAAATAAAAATCCACAATAAATAATGTTTGTAGTGAAACTGCTTTAGCACCGTTGTGATTTGAAACTCGATGAAATGAAAACGACGCTAAAAAGAGACAAACACGTACATGTGTAGGATTTTGCCTGCGAGAGAATGAAACCTTACTGCATTGGCCGCTTTGATTATGAGCTCACTTTTCAAGGCTCCTATTGGTTGAGATTATGTGTAAGTTATTGTGAAGGTTTCTCTTCTACCTCGTGTGAACTGCACTCGATTTTTTTTTGTGTTTCTGAAAATTTATCGTGTTACTAACTGGTTCCCGGCATGCTTTGCAATGCCATATTCAAAGAAGTTGTTTCTCACTACATGTCCTTTCCCGTGCGTTCACGTTCCGCTAAAAAAAACAGCTGCCTGCTAAATTCACATTCATCAAACGCGCCAACTGTCAAATGTGCGAAGTTAAAATAGTCGGTAAGTTTTCTGAAATTATTCAATTTTTTAAATTTTTATTTCCGTAAGAACCTTCTAAAAAGTATTAGAAAAGATGAATGAAATAGGTATAGTCGTTCTGAAGTTTTTTGTACATATAAGATTTAGAAAACGAAAATAATATTATCAGTTTGTGGTAGGCAACTATAATTGCCTAACTATAATTGGTGCAGGTTTGAGCATAAACTAGTAATATTAATTTTGTCGTTATGTTAAATTACACATTTTAAAATTACTTATTTCATTATAGTTGATCATAACGCCTCAATGAATGCCATAAAATTCATTGCAATAAATTCATCAGTGTTTGAAAGTGACTTGTGAAATGATCAAGATATTTCTGAACATAAACCTAGAAAGGATTATTACATCTGAGAGTATTTTTAACGTGACTACACGTAGGTTTCAACGTGGTAAAAGGCTTTGATATCAAGTGTAATAACTTAATTCCGAACTGCAGTCACGTAAATCACTGAATTGCACGAACCTTACGACAATACACCCGTGGAGTAAACATCGTCAACATGACGGTATTTCCCTTATCACGATAAGTTGACGTAAAAATGTTATATTTTAGAATAAATAATATAAACAAACAAAAAAAACAGCTTGACACAAATCATTCAGACAAATGTATCCAAATTCAGCGTGGCGGTATTTGCCACTCACTTGTAGAACCAGAAAGCCTTTTTTTATAGTGCAGTCAGTTTCAATAAGCCCAAATCTTAATTTTATCACCGATTTTCAGAAAGTAAATATGAAAAGTTAAGAGAGCCAAGTTAATCACGACATTAAGTTCACGACCTCCGTAGTCCAGTGGGTAAGACTCTTGACTCACAATCCGGAGGTCACTGGTTCGAACCCGGCATGCGCAAATAAATTTTATTTGATTAATTTGTGTTATTTCACAATTAATTCATTAAAAATAATATATAGTATATTTGCGGCATGTTCCAGAATGGAAGATACTATCAGTATCGCCCTGGTGTAAGACCACCATTCAGAATTGAAACGTTGCTTGAAAATGGCTTTAGCCGTGTTTGGCGACCAGATCTGAATAGCCAGGTACTTCCCAACCTTCCTCTCCCCCACCTCTTTCCCCTCCCCACTACCTTCAGCCTCACCACATACCCCAATTGGGGATGCCATAGTCTCACTGGCTCCAGACGGGAGCAGTTGAGATTCTTGTGCGGTATTAACTGTAAAAAAAAAAATCAAATTCCAAAGGTTTCAATTAATTTTTTTATTTTTTATTAGTGACAATTTAATTACAGGTTTGATGAGAATTACAAAATATGATAATGTATATAAATATTTCATCTGTTCGTTATTAGTCCTCCTCACTAGGTGGTCCTGTGCTGAGGCGGACTGGTAGATTTCTTTGATTTTCCGTTATTTAGTTTCTATGATGTTTTTAATACATTCTCTAGTATGTCTGCAGTAATTTCTTTCACCCATATTTTGATTTTTTAAACTTGGAGGAAGGATGTTGTAAAGTTTGATTGCCAGATATATGTGTTTTTGTTGGCCAATTGATTCCGTTAAATGCAATTCAGCCATTCATTATACTCTCTGTTGCTGATTTTCATATTTTGAGTTTTATGTCATCATCTAGATAAATATCGCTCGGTAAATCAATACATATCCTGTATGCACATGCATATTGAATACATTACACACTCCTGTCAAAATCAATTTTGGAGAAAATTGCATGCATAAGTCTGATAATGATAATAATGTAATAAAATAATGACTCGCTATCCAAATAACGTGAGGATTTTTTTTTCATTCCCTTTTTCATCGTTGGTTTTTACATTTTATTAAATAATAAAATGTTGAATTTGAAAAATATGAAACAATTTAAAATAATAGAGAGTGCACACAATAGTAAAAAGACAAGTTATGTAATGAAAAATATAAAGACAGCCATGAATGGAGTAAAATTTTGCAAACATAAGTTGATGGGCTTTTTATATTCATGGCCGTGGCGTCAATATAATATACTTATCTTATGATGTCGGTTAATTTTGATTCTGCGTGAGTTTTTTATATTGTTAGAATGGTACGGCGCATTTTGAATAATTTAATGGTCATTCATTAAGTAATTTGAATGGGGTACCTACTTATTTGATCTACGTAAAGAATCGAAATCCATCAATAAGTTGGGCAGAGGCGTATGTATGATATAAGAGTTGTTTTAAAATCAAATTTTTAAAATTAATTTTCTGATCTTTGAAACATCAAAAAAATAGGCCACTTGCATCTCATTTTTAAAAAAAATTTTCCGGTTTAGACAAATATCCTAAGACATTCTGTTTTTTTTTTTTAAACGTATTTTTGAAACCCTGGGGAATTTTAGAAAATTTCAATCCGAAAAATCAGACTATTTTTTATAAACCGGAAAGACGGGACATAATTTTATTGGTGCGAAAAAACGATAATTACATAGCCGAAAATCATTTAAAAAAAAGAACGTTTTCCACACGAATGGCACAGGAGAATAACGAGGCATACCAAAAATATTACATCTCATAAATATTTTTTTCCTTGATCCATTTTATTGATCATAAATTATTATAATGTACAACGTATATATTACTTAATCCAATTTAATATACTTGTACTTGTAAATTATAATAATAATAAGAATATTATAAAATTTGATTTTGTTAAAATCAGCACCATAACCATTATATCTCTAAATCACGTACCGACCTCTAAAATGTACGGGGTTCTCTTCAGAACATCTGTCAAAAAGTCAAAACAAATGATAAGTTCGCAGAGAACAAACAATAAATCTAGTGAACAAATTCAAAAATTCGCCTGAAATCAAAGTGATGCCATATTAAAAAAATAAATCAGTGTGGAATTTTACAAAATTAATAGGAACATTTTCGGGTACTGGACATTTTCATGTAGTGACGTCACGAGCCCAAATAATGGATTTATGTATTTAAAAATAAAAATAAAACTGTACATTTCTTAAAAAATTTACTAACATTTTCGCAATCTTGATAAAAAGATCTATCCACACGATTTTTTCCAAGTCGTTATGAATTCAATGCAAGTGGCCTATTCCAAGAACCCATTTTATTCTTTAATCATTTGTTAGGTAGGGCGGTAAGTGCCATTTGAATACTGTGCGTGTCATACGAACGCCAAATAACCAACCTCAGATTAAATACTTCAACAACTTATTCAAGTGCAGATAGCCATCAAACAATAATAAAACAACGATAACCACGATCTGAAAATCGTTTCATATCAACTAGGTAGACACTATAAAATTGTTTCATGATGTGATTTAGACCGTGATTGAAATTACCCGACTTAATTTTCTACTTTTTCCTGAACACGCGAACAACATTTGAGGAAATGAAAATGTAAGCGGTTTCGAGCAATGTTTTTTCTTTCTAGGGCTTAGTCAAATACTCTGTAAATTTCCTATCTTGGTACTGCGACCCATTTGGTCTTATTACTATCATTGTTTCATTTACTTGACTGAATTTAAGTTACATTAACTGTGCTCTTTGGGAAAACTTCTTGGCTGGATAAAAAAAACATTGTTGTAGCTTACTACTACTGACACGACATATCGTGTTGCTCTCTTTTTTTGAGCCAAAATTTTAGACAGCTTTGTTGTCTTTATCATTGGAGTACACGTGCAAAGTGTGTAAGTAAAGTTAATGTAAATATTCCTGCTTTTTCGTTCAAACAATTTCTCCGTTATTTTAAATTAAAAATAAATCAAATTTAATGATTAATTTCTGAATGTTTTTTATTTTATTTTACTGCTATGTCAGCTTTTTTTACATTAGTTCCAAGAAAGGGAATTTTTTACATTAGTTTCACAGAAAAAAAATCCTCAGGGCCTGTGTCTGCTTCAGAGATGTTGCGTGGAGGGTCTTTTTAGGGAAAGGAAGGAGAGAAAGCTTTGGAAAGGAAAAGATATGAGGGTTGGGTAGGAATCTGGGGTCAATGTGTAAATAAGTATTTTTTTCCCGTCCGGAGTCAGTGAGACTATGGCATCTCCAATATTGGTATATGTTGTGAAGCTGAAGGTGGTGAAGAGGGAAAGGAGATATACAGGAGATATATAGGAGATATACAGTATAATGTTATAGTTGCCAACGATGAGCATACTGCCCAGCTATAATTAAATTATTAATAATCCATGTCTGAATAATTGTTCTCAGTGCTTCTTTTGTAGGTTTATAATTATATTTTTATTAAGTTTATAAGTATGTTTTTTTTTTAAATTTCATTGTAAAACTGCATATCTCGATGCAGGAATGCCCTAATGAGATATGCAGCTTATGTTTTTCACGTATTTCTTATTTTTCAATAAATAAATAAATAAATGAGATGGGAAAGAAGAAGGTGGGAAGTACCTGTCTATTCACACCTGGTCACCAAAATGGCTGAGCAAGCAACGCTTTAGTTCAGAATGGTGGTCTACTGATACTGAGAGTATCTTCCACTCTGGAAAGTGCCGCAAATACACTATATATTATTTTAAACTAACTAATTTAATTGCGCACGCCGGGATTCGATTCCGTGACCTTAGTGTTTTAGATTTGTGTATTTGAAATACACTTTAGTTTTCAGAAACTGTCATATTTTAAGATTCAAACTCGGAAAAAAATGGAAAAAAAATTTCTTACCAAAACTGCAACGATGATGGACACTGCAACGATGTCCGAAATGTTGGCTAAAGAAAGAGGTAGCGCAACACGGCATAACACCCCAAAAACAAATAACGAAAATATTCTGACAGTTCAACTTTGAAAGTACGGCGTTTGTACAATAACTTGATTAAACTGATATAAACCACACAAATAACATGGTAAATATATCAATTATATGAATAGAAGAGTAAATTCGTCACTACAATAGAAATTATTAAGTAAAATTACAAAATTTAGGTACTAACAAAATTTTCGCCATTCCGCCATAAACACACCAAGCTGTTTTTTCATCGCGGGCCGTTAAGGACTAATGCACAGACGCGCCAATAATGCCCCTTGCGGAGAAGAATTAAAACAACATTTTTACCTAGTAAATTAATACCATATACAACGTTGTCAGATCTTCAATGCATTTTAACAGCGTGACCACGTATGAAAGCTTATTGGTAATAAAACGTGTTTTAGTGTACACGGGGTTTGTTTATGTTTTTTTTTAGTAAGGCTGTAATTGTTTATCAGTTGTGTAAAATTAAAGACACGTTTATTAGTAAGACTAAATGATTATAATAAAAAATACGAACACTTTGTAACTACGTTATTCTATCAATTATTTTGAAAAATGTTTAATTTTTTTAAAAAATATTAATAAACAATAATTATAGTAACTAGTGTGCGGTTATAAAAAATATATCTAATGTTTGTTATTTTCGACGTAATAACGTATTTTTACCGTACTGTTGTTATATTTATACAAGTTATTTATTTCGACATATTTTCTTGTTATCTCCGATGTTGCCATATTAGCGAATATCAAATAATATAATATTTAATATGACGAATACTAAGAAATTGGTTAAATGTATCTACTTTATTACAGAGAGGAAGTCGGTATTCACTTCAGATTCTAAGAAAAACCATGCATGACAGAATGATATAAGTATACGCACCGTGAACCGAAAGGGTAACAAGGCCAATGTAAGCATCATAAATAAGAGTAAGTAAGGGGTTCTCCGATGGTCTTGACGTACGTAAACTTAGTCATGTAGATGATTAATTGATAGTAACTGAGAATCTTTGTTTTAGTGTCATGTATACACTTTATTCAAGCTTCGAACTCACGTAATGTTGTCACGTTTTTAGATCAGCCTCGTCTGTTTTTAGATAATCATTTTCATTGATCTCTCCATAAGAGTCGAACTGTCATATAATTTGGTGACCCGACATTTGATCCGCTGACAATCCCCCCCCCCCCCTCCCCCCTCCACCCCCCAGCCCCCCCCCTCCCCAGCCCCCCCTCCAGCCCCCCAATATTTTTTATTTTTAATTTATTTATTGTTTCTTTACACTGCAGGTAAAATGTTTACAATACAATTTGTTACCTCACTAGGACAAGCCTGTGTTGAAGTTAACAATAATTATACAAGTTAACAAAATAACACAAAATTATACAGATATTGATATTGTTGTATTTCTTACAGATTGAGATTATTGGTACCTACTGGTACCTACTAAACTGATGGCGTTAGGTAGTACATTAATGTAGACTTTTAGGGTGACCATAGTATTGAGATCGGATTTAAATTTTTTTTTTGTTTTGTTTTTAAGGATTAAGTTGTAAATAATTAATAAATGTATATAATTGATTAAAATAATTGATTAAAATCCTTGCAGGCCACCACTCTCCCCTCCCCCGTGTGTTATGTATGTATATAAATCGTAGGTTAATTATAATTTGAACCAGTCTGAAGATGACTTTAACGAGCTGAAACCGGTTACGGTGAAATAAATTTAAGTGGAAATAAGTTTTATATTGGTTTTATTATAATGTAGTAAAATCGACTTAAAAATACCCTTAATAATAAGTTGGTTTGAATATCAAACGAATTTACGTACAGTGTCGATTTTTTGAACTTATGCGCAGTATTTAGACAAATAGATTTTTCCTTGATGCATTTGAATGAAAATATGTTTTAGACTTTGTTATTCGGCGGTACATCTTCTCTGACACATTCCTTTGGTGTCACTTAGATATATTTTGTGTAATTAGGTACTTATACCGTATTTTCCCTAAACCTACTGCATATTTATATAAGTATGCCGGGGGGGCCAATTGTCGGCGGATTGATGGAAGCATTTAAGTTGGTCACGCCAGTTTTCTCTCATCACAATTCTATCGGTATGTTTCTTCAGTGGTCTTCAATACTCGTAATGGATAAATCACAGCTCATTTCAGAAAAAAATATATTTAGCTTATTTCAATGCATCCGATCACGTTCATACCCCTTAAACATATTTAGTATGTAGGTACATAGATCATAATCAAGACTAAAGGTTACGACGGAGGTGTAACTCCGTTGTAATGGAGGTTACAACTAAGCTGTCAGCGGCAGGATAATGTCGCCGTAGTTTGTTATATGAAAAGCTTACAAACAAGTGCATTAAAAAATATATTATGTGTGTCTACCGGTCAAATGGGAATGAGAGTTTTAATGTATTAATGCTGCTAAATATGTTTATCGTGATCACTATGTGTATCTCGATCGTCCAGTTCATTAGGCAGATATCTCCGAAAAATCAAAAATTGAGTTGAGTGTGCAATTTTATTTAAAACTGAACCCTTCATCTGGTACATTACTATGATTATTCATAAACACCGCCAAATCAATTATGGTGCAGAAAAACTTGTAGTAGAATAAACAAAAAAACGATACGATTTTAGATTTTGAAAACTAATAAACAAACCCAAAAACTAATAAACAAACCCAAAAACTAATAAACAAACAGAAAAACTAATAAACAAACCCAAAAACTAATAAACAAACCCAAAAACTAATAAACAAACAGAAAAACTAATAAACAAACCCAAAAACTAATAAACAAACACAAAAACTAATAAACAAACCCAAAAACTAATAAACAAACTCAAAAACCAATAAACAAACCCAAAAACTAATAAACAAACCCAAAAACTAATAACAAAAAAAAATAACAAAAACGATGTTTTCTGGGTTACTCTGTTAGGAAATTTCAAAATGTCGTACTAATGTAGGTCTGGCATCGCGTTTGTGTCTCACTGAGGCGTCCCGTGTTCGGTTCCTCGGCTGGCTAAGTCCCCCATCACGACACAAGCAACGTTTTCCGCTTACTGTGGTGGGAGTAGGAGATTTTCAAATATGTTGGGTTATTCGTAACCCGGGAATGTTGGTCCATCTTTAAAACAATGTACCGGGTCATTGCGCTTTCCGCTGCTATTTTATAGCATATTTAATAAACAAAAAGAAAAAGTAAAAAAAATATTTGATTTTTGGTGAGCATTCACACACCGTTTTCGTTATTACCTCATTTGGAGATGTCTGACTAATCAACTGGATGATCGATATACATCTTCCACCAGCTGTGGTCTCAGCACTTAGTCCCTCCTGTACTTATCCAATCTTCTTTCGCGCATACCATCCATCTCTTCCTCGAATTGCCTCCGGGTCACTTTCACCGGGGAAAAAAGTATTTCACAGTTATAACCTTCGGCATCCTATCATCCGACATATTTAAAATAAGTACCTAAGTCCCTGCTGAACTCAAGACGGATAGGGCGAAGGAGCCTGGGAAGGCCAAGATTAAAATGTAGCGACAACATCCTCAAAGATATGTCAACCTTGGAGCTTCTAAGCTGGAGAGAGCTGGCACAAAACCGAGATGAGTGAGGAAGTCTCTTGAGGAGGCCAAGACCCACCAGAGGTTGTAGAGCCAAGAGTTAGTGGCGTAGCTAGCATGGGTGGCACCCGGGGCGGATAACGTGGTGTCACCCCCTCCTCCCCATTAAATGTGTAAAAAATTGGTCCATCGTGGGGGGGGGGGGGGAGAGGGGGCTAGAGAATTTCTGGAATAAACATTTCTCATTTCTTTTCTAAAGTATAGGCTACTTTCGCCTATGAAAAGACCGTTAGACACAAAATTCTCCCGTTTCGGGGCATTCCACAGGGAGCCAAAGAGCTACAGACCGTGCTTTTGGGGGGTGACACTCGGTCGGGTGTCAACCCCCTTCGGTTGGCACCCGGAGCGGGTCGCTCCCACCGCCCCCCCACCCGTAGCTACGCCCAAAAATATGTTGGTAGAGAAGAGACGTTGATTTTTTCTGCCTTAGGAACCTTCCAAGAATTTGAGTGAAACTTCGTTCACATTCCAAACAAATATTGCGGTTTTAAAATAGTTTACAATTGTGTTGCCATTGTTTCCGGAAAATCTGCCCCGAGTAGGCCGCCTCAGAATGCGATAAAAGCAGCAACTTTTAGCTGAAACGTTTTCAAAAAAAGTGGATTGCCGCAGAACTTGAAGCCACTTGCGTGACGAGCTCAGCCGCTTGGAGCACGCTTTATGTCGCGGAAGTGGCACTTAATAAAAGCAAATTGTGTTTATTTTGTGAGCGTTTAGAAGGGAGGTTAATAAGGGGATATGAAGTGTTGTGTTGGGGTGAGCCAACAAATGGCCGCGTGACACGAATCATTTTATAGGATGAATTACATTGCGATGATAAGTCGTGTTGAATTTGATTTAATGGAAAAGTGCACACAATTTTTGTCTAGTCTTCTGTATGATGTAAAAATATGAACATTTAACCAATAATTAACCAATACTCGACGGGGAAATGGAACCAAGCTTTTGAAATAGAAGCATTGACAAAGTACGTATATATATATTTCTAAATTTATTTATTTTATACGCTTTACAAATATAAGTCAAAAAGACCCGATAAACTACTTTTTAGCAGTTTGCCTTACGGGTTCTTTAAATTAAAGATCTTTTCATAGTGATTTAATAGTTACATTTTTACAATTATATAAAATAATCTAGTCAATTTGGGAGGCGGGAATGGGTACCGCCGCCCCGGGAACCTTTATTGGATAACCTACACCTCTGTCATAGGTCACCCCAAGTGGTTCGCTACGTTTGGTGATTTAGCAGGGGTGCCCGGGTTCATGGGGTGAGGTTTGTCTAGGTCTTGGAGGCGGATGACCAGGACATACTGAACCCCATATTCCTACCCACCCCTTAAAGCCTTTTCCTTCCCAGAACTCTCCTCTCCTTCCTTTCCTTAAAAAAAACCCTCCACACAGCATCCCCAAAGATGACATAGGCCCTGAGGGAAATTATTTTCCTCAGTGCCTCCTGTGTGGAGCTCATGTAAAAAAAAATATAAATATATAAAAAAAATTATAGAAATATATATAAAATAAAAATTATGAAAACATAAGTAACAATTTTAAAGCCTTTACAATAATATGTCATTGTAAGCTAATACAAATTAATTCTTTCCGTAAGCCAAGTCTTCAGTAAATTCTCCAACTGATTGTTTTGGGCACAGTTTTTAATTTCGGCAGGTAACATATTTAAACAACTGGGAATCATGTAATTTAACTTTCTTTGTCCATATTTATTTGTATGCTTAGGTACAATTAGTCCTTCATTAAAGTTAAAACGAGTATTATGGTTGTGTTACAGCCTGTTTATATATAAAGGGTTATTTTTGTGCATGTTTATCTAGTAATTTCAATGAATAAGACTATTTCAAATGTATTGGAAAACTTCCAAATAAGATCGAGGTTTGTTGAGATTACTAGTTTATGTACGTTTATGTACTTTGTTTTACGTTGCTTTATTTATGTACGTTTATCGTAAAGTTTACTAATTAAAATTTAACTATAACAGACGCCCTTACTCTTGGAGGCTCAAAGTTATTCTAATTCCACGAACGAGGATAGAAGATAATCTTCTAAAATAATACTTAACTGACATCGGTTGAGATACCACCAAACTGGGTATAACTAACCATACTAATGGCAACCATTGAACGATGTTGAAACCACATGACTAGCCTATACATACACCACAAACACGGTGTCTCGAAACTGGTGGCACAAGCAGGAAACTAGTATACATAGGATAATAAATATTATGCATCAATACGACTAGTATTTATTTAGGAACCGTTTTTTGGAAAACAATATTAAAAAAAAACGAAATTAAGCGAAACATTTTTACGATCCAAATTCCTAAATAGACCGGTTCCAAAAATAACCAGTACCTCAAAAAAGACAAGAATATTTACCGTTTATGAATTTAACAATTAATTTATTTGAAGTTATATCACAGAAATTCAGCGAAGCGATACTAAACAAAAAATAAACTCAAATATCTTGGTCACATCGTGGGGAGCGATACATACAAGCAACTAAATATTGAAAAAAACGGAAAGATTGATGGAATACGTAAAAGAAGAATATTGAACTGGCTTCAACAAGTATTAATTCTATTAGACATATTTATTTTTACGCTCGTGAGTTGTTCTTCCTTCCGCAGGCATTGTATTATTACCAAAGAGTCATTCAAAAAGATTTTTTGGATGGCATGTAATTGTATATTTCTATTGGAATAATATTTTAATAACTTTTGAAGGTTATACTTATCAATGTAATATATCATTGAAGAAGATGATAATACTAATACATTTAAACAAGACATGAAATAGAACAAAACATAAGTTTTTGGGGTATTATGCCATGTTGCGCTACCTCCTTCTTTAGCCAACGTTTCGGACAGCGTTGCAGTGTCCATGATGGATGATGATGGACACTGCAACGCTGTCCGAAACGTTGGCTAAAGAAGGAGAATAACAAAATAATTTTTGGCCGTAAAAATCTAAAATCGTAACAAAACACATAAGAATGAAAAGGAAACGGTCCCAACTGGGACTCGAACCCGGTTATAGAGGTTGGGAGGTTCTTTGTCCTGGTAAGGTAAGAGACCCTGGGTTCGGGTCCCAGTCGTGAAAAATCAGGAAAGGATGCGGTCGTATTTAGAATGTGGCCGTATTTTTTTCTGTTTAAAATTTTCATTTGAGAGGCGTAAATATTGTCTTCAATGATTAAGATTTAAACAAAAAATAATGATATAGTTTTTATTGTTAGTATTACTACAAAGATTAAGATCCCTTGAAATTGTAATTTAATTAACAAAAAAACTACAGTTATCCAAGGTAAGTATGCTTATCTATTCTTTAATTATGGCATAACATTAATTTTTTTATAGTTCCTTGCTGAAATTTTTCCACGCACATGGCACCATAAAATTAAAGCAAGTGACCTATTTATTCTTATGAGAGTAGAAGTTTTTTTAATTCTATCTACAGAAAAAAAAAACTTTGTTATAACGCGTTAATATTTATTCAATTCCATGTGGAGAATAAACAACAAAACCTGCATAATCATAATAAATGGCATTTCTAATTCATCGGAGTATGGTGGAAGGGGAAGAAGATGCGGAGGTGAAGGTTGGGAAATACCACGCTATTCAGATCTGGTCGCCAAACACGGCTAGAGTCATTTCAAGCAATATAAATATACATATTTTTTTTATTTTTTTATTATTCCAACAAAAACATAGTATACATAAATATATAATTTAAACAATTTATTGGTAGTCCCGCGAAGCTGCCACATGGCTGCTTGTCTGCAGGTTCTACCTCAATATACACTCGTTATAGTAAAAAAATAATATGTGTAATTTCAAAAGTGTAAAGGAAATTAAAGACCTCTGTAAAAAGATTTAAGATTACAAACATTTAAAGGAAATGTAATACAAAAATAACATAACAACCAATGGGATAATACAATAACATAACAACCAATACAATGGGATTCAATATTTTAATAATCTTCCCGAAGAAATGAATAAAATAGCAGATTTGGTATCATTTAAGAAAAAGGTACAAATATTTAAAAAAATAACTGCCATAACATCACCAATCTTTCCTTTTTTTCTTTGTTTATTTTATTGATTTTTTTACAGACACATAGATTTTTCATTTCATTTTCATTTCAGAATGGTGGTCTTACAGCAGGGCAAATCTGAGAGTATCTTCCATTCTGCGAAACGTGCCGCAAATATACTAAATATTAAATTAAACAAATAAATTGTGGAAAAATACAATATTCATGAGATAACAAATTCATTAAATATAATTTAATTGCGCACGCCGGTATTTGAACCCGCGACCTTCGGATTGCTAGTCGAGAGCCTTACCTTAATAATAATCACAATGGAGTAATTAACTACAATTTGCACGTTCACTTTGTTCCTGATTATCGCGCAGCTCTGCATAATTTTCCGCCACACAAATGCATCTCTTTGAAATTTCACTCTAGAGGCGCGCTATTATTTAATAAACGCAATTCGGTTGCGAAACATTTTTGAGGCAGGAGATTACTCTTAGATTGTACCGAACAGGAGCCGTTAACGTTTTGTTCATTTGGCTGCGGAAAATGCCTTTGGAGTGAATATTTCTATGTTCATTATTGCGAGGAAATGCGGTCGTTGGAAGGCACAAGCTTTATCCTCATTCAGCCGACCTACATACGAATATGGACATGCTTGGAATTTGTAAAAAATGAGGTGTTTTTTCTCCCACAGCGAGAATAGCGAGATGAAAGTACTCGTCTATGGTGAATTTTAGAATTCTTTTGTCATATCATGACCTGTATGTTTAAAGGTTCTGCTGGAATTATAATTAGAATCTAGAAAAAGAGGGTAGGTATAACAACAATGGAATCATAGTTATTTTAAGAAAAGCCAAGTCCCGTGATATCTGGTAATTACGTGACGATTCATCTGCAGTGACTGTGACGAAGTACAATTATCCAAAAACATGTAATTTACAGCTAGAATGTCTCGTCATTAGGTACAGCAAGATTGTAGATTTCAAGAAACATTAAAGGTTATTTCTACCTATTTGGGAGGCGGGTATGGGTACCGCTGTCCCGGAAATCATTTTATTTTTATTTTTTTTAATTTTTATTTTTTATTAGGTTTGTCAACAGTGATTTACATCAAAGCTTTCACAGATAAAATTACACTGAACATGGTTGATGCTATCGCTAATTAAAGACAAACACAGCATTGATAATAAAATACTTACATATACATTACATTCATTCACACAAACACATACTATACATTACAAAATAATAATTAACAAGTTTTACAAGGAACAAGTTTTTAGAACAATGAGTTTATAGGTTCATAAGTTTATAGAACAACGTAATAGGGAGCTTTAAAGCTTGTTAAGATTTGATTTGAAGTTGGCCAATGTTGACTTTGTCAAATTAATCGAATATTTTTAAAATTACGGCACATTCTCGATAAAGCTGAGTCATACCCCAGCTTAGTTCGATATTTTTTAATATTTAACGGAACATAATTTACCAGTCGTGAACCAATTCTAGGAACATTGAACCTGATTTGATGAAGTAGAAAAGGACAGTTTATTAAACCATTTACAATTTTGAATAGAAAATTTAGATCTGTATTTAGTCTTCTCTGTTGAAGGGTGCGTATATTGTAGAATTTTAGTCTATCAGTGTAGTGAGGAAGTGATCGACGCCTATCGGAATATGCCAGGTGGTACATAAAATGTTTTTGAACCTGCTCTATTCGCTGAATATGAACTTTGTAGGTTGGACTCCATACAGCACTTGCGTACTCCAACACGTTGCGGGTGAAGGAATTGTACAGCGTTATTTTTGATGTGGGATTTTTAAAATGTTTACTGTTTCGTTTGATAAATCCTAGCATTTTCATAGATCTAGAAATGATATTGTCGATATGAGGTGTGCAAGTAAGTTTTTTTATCAAATAGTACGCCTAGGTCCCGAATGGTTGCGACTTCCTGGAGTTTAGTACCGTCGATAAAATATTGAGTCGTTGCACCACTTTGAAACTCTGTTTATATCGTTTTGGAGAAGTATTGAGTCTAGTAATGTATGGATAATTTTGAATATCATACAATCATCAGCAAACAACAAAATTTCAGAATCCAAAATAACATCGCATAAGTCATTTATAAAAACAAGAAACAAGATTGGACCCAAATGGGACCCTTGCGGCACTCCAGATGGCACATCTAATCCTCTTAACTCATAGCCATCAAATACTACTCTTTGTATGCGGTCAGTTAGATAGGAGTAAAACCAATTTAGCAAGGTACCATGAACACCCATTTGTTTTAGTTTGTGAATTAGTAATCTATGATTTACTTTATCGAAGGCCTTGCTAAAATCTGTGTAGATTGTGTCTATCTGTTGACCTCTATCGACAGCTTCGGTTAAGGTATTGACATAGCAAAGTAAATTAGAGGATGTTGATTTCTGGGAGAGAAAACCATGCTGTTTTGGAGTTATAAGATTTTTGAGATGATAATTCAGATATAAACAAATTAATTTTTCAAAAATTTTCGCAAATGAACAGAGAATAGAGATGGGTCTATAGTTTGTGACTTCGTGAAGGTCTCCGCTTTTAGGTATTGGTACAATATTAGCCTGTTTCCATCTTGTTGGAAAAATGGATAAAGATAATGATTTCCTGTAAATGATAGTCAGAGGGAGTGCGAGACTGTGTGCACATTTTTTTATTAGGAGGGGTGGAATTTTGTCGGGGCCAGGGCCTTTGCTTTGGTCGAGGTTAAGCATTTCTATTTTTACATCGTGTACACTAATGTTTACTGTGTGCAGAGAGCTATTCGAATAGTCTATTGATTCAGATTGAGGTTGAGTCTCTTCATTGCTTCTAATGTCATCTTTCTCATATACTGATGAAAAGTGTTGGGCAAATAGTTCGCTGCTTTCCTCGCCGTTTGATGATTTTTTTCTCCAAACGTCATGTTTTGGGGGATAGTACTTATATTTTGTTTCTTGTGTTTGACAAATCTCCAAAAAGCTTTAATGTTATTATGATTAACCAGACACGATTCTATTTGTTCAATGTGTTTAAAGTAGCAATTACTAATGAGTTTGGAACAACGGGTGCGTAAGAGTTCGTAAGAATTTCTATCACGTGGATTCTTATATTATAGAGAAGTCGAAATTTATTATTTTCTTTTAGTAATTTAACTAAGTCTGGTGAGTACCAGAGGGGATGCTGCCTGTTGCGATTTACAAATTTGGTTACGCATTTCTCAATTATACGATACAAATGAGTGTAAAATAAAGAAACCATATCGTCTACCGACATGAAATCAGGTAAAAGAAGTGCCCAATTCAGTTCTTGTAATTCCTGATTGAATTGAACGTAATCATTCTTATTAAAATCATATTTAAGTAAGTTATTAGTTTTTAGCATTTTTTAAAATTTGAAATCAAAACTAAATTCAATAAATTAGTATTGAACTTTTAAATGAATATGTTTATTTGGGAGTGACTGTTGATTGTAATTTTAAATGGGATGTACAAATAAACAAAATTTGTAAACGGCTGAGGGCGATAGTGGGTAGGCTGTACAAACTGAAATGTTTCGTTCCGGTGAATTTTTTAAAAATCATTTACTTATCACTCGCAGAATCAACTTTACGGTATGGATTAACAACTTGGGGACACTCTTGCAAGACTAATTTGAGCTATCTACAATCAGTACAAAATTCTATGGTTAAGTTATTAGTTCAAAAACATATTTTTTCACAGAGACGAAACATATCATTGTTGTATGGGAATTTAACAATATTACAGGTGCAGGCCTTATTATGGTACAAAATATTGATTCAGCATATGTCTGAGTCTAATTATAAGAGGAAAGTAGAACATGATTATAATACAAGGTTCACGAAGAATGAAGGAATGATTGTTCCAAAATATAATAATAACTACGGACGGCAAACCCTGGAATATAAGTGCCAAAAATATTTAACATGTTACCAATTAATATAAAAAATTGCGATTCTACAAATAGATTCAGATATATGCTGAAACAATGGCTGCTAAATAGAGATTAGTTTATATTAATTCATATGCGTTAATTGTTATAATCTGTATGGTTATAGTAATAATATAATGTAATGTTTAAATTGTAACTGAACATTAACATCCTATTGACAAACTGCTTTATTGAGGTTTAACGGGATTGTACCTTAAAAACCAATAAAAAAATAAAATAAAAATCTCTAAAGGTGGATGATGTATATCGATGCGACTTAGGATTTCGGTACTTTGCCTGACTTGTATTGTTTTTGAATTGGATAGAACGAGATCTAAGATTCTACAGTTACTATTAGCAATGCCATTGAATTGATTGAGGTTATTTAGGGCAAGAAAATTTACAAGATGGTTACCGATGTCAGTATTATAATTTTCTGGAGATAGGGAATGAGTCTGGTTTGGTTCGTTGTGGGTCCAACCGATATTTCCCAGGTTGAAATCTCCTAAAATTAACGTATTTGATTCACCAACGGCATCCATAACATTGCCAACTTTTTTAAAAAAATAATCAAAATTATCAACTAACAAGCAACGGGGGAGGTATATAAACAGCACATATGTAGAGACATCTCGTTAGTTTATTCTGGCTGAATTTGATGGTCATCCATACGTCTTCCAAGGTACTTGTTAAAAATTGAGATACTACCAGCACCTATGGGTTGCTTGAGCAAGCTCCCAGACGTTGATATTTCGAATGGTGCGAGGCTTGGCTGGAGGCTGAGTGTTCGCAGCCTGTTTTAACTACCAAGTACATACTATGGAGGAAGCCATTTTTTTTGTAGATGCTTTCGAATGTCAAAATGTATAATCGTAGATTCTTTAAATGTGTGCAGGTTTTTATGTTATAAAAGTGCTAGCATCCCATTATTATTGCTTCTTCCCAACGCAAGTTTTAACAGTAAACAACTGCCAGTGTTTGGCCCGGTGTATTGACACCGTATTATAATACATTTATAACATGTCCAAGTGAAATAAATAGTGAAGTTTTTTGCAAGGATAATTATTTTATTTAAAAGGACCCCTATCAATTTTGAACATGGGCCTTACGATCCGGATTGCAATCAGAGGACTGCAATAATATAAAAAAACAAGAACCAGCTGCCAATTAATACAGATGACCAATATTACAATTACCGGAATCACAAAGATGAACAAAGGAAGACTGGATTCACATCGGAAATGAGATAAGTTTTTAGTGCCTTCCCACCCATACCCATTCTTTAACATCCATACAGAACTCATTCGTAGTTTTTTAACAAGATTAATCCCATAAATATTGTATTGTAAAAAATAAAATCACTACCCACGTAAAGATTTTATGCAACTCATGATTTTCAATTGATTGAACATTAGGTTCTCAATTAATAATTGCCAGGAATATTGTCGTTGTTGTTTTTCAGGCGGGTAGCTTCTCAAATAAATAAATACGCATTGTCGGAACACATTTTATCAGGGATTAAGCTACGAAAAGGTATTTGTACACAAAATGGATAAGATCAAATCTTTAATAGCCAAGAGAGGCGTGATTAAGGGGAAATTGACGCGTTTCGCGGATTCTATAAACTCCTTGTCCGCGATTGAAATTAAACTGAGGTACGACCGAATAAAGCCATTGTTAGATCAATTCGAATCTATACAGGACGAAATTGAAATTTTATCGGATGAGGAACTGGAAAATTCTATTCAGCGCGAGACGTTTGAAAATCAATATTTTTCAGTCCTTGCTACTGCTAAAGGGGCGATGGACTCAATTAACGAGGGTAGAGTCGACATCAAACTCCCAACTCTCCAATTGAGGGAATTCGATGGGAATCAAAAAGATTGGGTAAATTTCGTTGAAACCTTTAAAACTTTGGTTCATAATAACAGTTCCTTGAGCAACGTCCAAAAATTCTTTTACTTACAATCTGCGCTGAAAGGGAACGCATTGAAAATAATTAGTAATCTAGAAGTTTCGGAATTAAACTACCTATCGGCTTGGGAATTGTTGCACGACAGATTTGCGAATCTCAGGGCTACCGTACATAAACATATCCAAACTCTATTTCAATTAAAGGATATGAAACATGAAGAGCCTGTAGCATTAAGGTATTTAATTGATGAAACTAATGTCAATTTGAAAGCGTTACAAAACATCGGAGTTAAAGTAGATCATTGGGATCCTTTGATTATTTACATAATTTCAAATAAATTGGATATAGCTACCCGGAGAAATTGGGAACAATATACATTGCAAGGTGAATTACCTACATTAAAGGAATTCATAAAATGTTTATCTGCTAGGGCACAAGTATTGGAGCTTATGAATGCTTCAGAGAAAAAATCTTCTAACCTACATAAAATGCAAATAGGCGACAATAATAACAAAAAAGATTCATCGGTATTCTTGGCAATAAAGGCAAACAACTGCATTTATTGTAATGATAAAGGTCATCAAATTTATTTTTGCAAAAAATTTCTAAAATTAAAATTACAGGATAGGATTGATGCTACGAAATCAATCCGGGCGTGTTTTAAATGTTTGAGGTTGGGTCATCAAGCACAGTGTTGCAAGACAAACCTAACCTGCAAAATTTGTGGCAAGTATAGCCACAATACTCTATTACACAAGGAGGTACCTCCGCCGGAGACCTCAAATATGGATGCTAATAACGAGGTTATAGTGTCGAATTTTTCTGCATCGGAAAAGGCAGAAAAAATAATATTATTGTCAACCGCCTACATAGGAATTGTGGGGGCCAACAATAAAATGTTTAAAGCTCGCGCCCTGATTGACTCTGGTGCGCAGAGTAATTTTATGAGAGCTGATTTTGCTGATGAATTAAATTTACCATGTGAATGGATAAACAAACCCGTGTCTGGGATCCATAATAATATCACACACATAAAAAAGAGAATTTCAGTGGAGATGACGTCGCTTAATACGGATTATAAACGCGAAATATCATGTCTGATTTTACAGGAAATTACAACCAATTTACCACAAGTGACAATGGCGAAAAAAGAGGTCAAAATACCACCAGGACTGGAGCTGGCAGACCCGAACTTCAATATAGCTGCACCCATCGACATCCTGTTGGGCGCGGAGAGCTTCTGGGAAATGCTAAACAACGATAGATTGAAACTCGAGTCAGGACCAACGCTTCAACGTACGCAACTGGGATGGATTGTGTCCGGTCCTATCAACGTGTATCCCAAACAAAGGCCTGTATCAGATTTTTGCAGTTTATCTATAAATAAGTTGAGTCATCAAATAGAAAAATTTTGGAAATTGGAAGAGATTAATTCCACTAAAATCCAAACTCAAGAAGAAAAGGCTTGCGAAGCCAGTTTTGTAAGTACTCATACTAGAGAAGATGACGGTAGATATGTAGTAAGTTTACCGCGTCGGGCATGCATTGATCAGTTGGGAAACTCATTGCTCACTGCCGAAAAAAGATTTAAAAACATAGAAAGAAAATTTGTGTCACATCCCGAGTTAAAGACACAATATGTAAAATTCATGCGTGAATATGAAGAATTGGGACACATGGAGATGTGTGACCAGTCAAAAGGGGATCGTGACTCCTATTTTTTACCGCATCACGCTGTAGTGAAAGAATCCAGCACTACTACTAAAGTGAGGGTCGTTTTTGACGGCTCCGCCAAAACCTCAAATGGAATTTCCCTCAATGAAGCCTTGATGACAGGACCTGTTATACAAAAGGATCTATATAACCAACTATTGCATTTCAGGAAACATCAAATAGTCATGACTGCCGACATCGAGAAGATGTACCGCCAGATTAACATGTGTGAAGATGACCTGGACCTACAGAAGATAGTATGGCGCGAGTCGCCACAGGACGTGCTCAAGCATTATCGTCTGAAGACTGTGACTTATGGACTGGCACCTTCCTCCTTCTTAGCCACAAGATGCTTAAAGCAAATTGGTATGGATAATAATTTAATTTTTCCTAGAGCTAGTCAGGTCATAGAAAATGACTTCTATATGGATGACTTGTTAACGGGAGCAGATGAGCTGGAATCCTGTAAAAAGTTAAAAGAAGAATTAATCAGCATCTTGTCATCTGCGGGGATGACGTTGAGGAAGTGGAGGTCCAATGCGTTGGAATTGTCAGCCGAGTCGGGCCAAGCTAAGTGTGCCGATTCAGGCGATTCCGACAAAATTATTACTGACAATCCAAAGACTGAGAAAATATTAGGATTAACATGGAACAATGAATCTGATTACTTTTCTTATGTAATAATGAAGCCATCAGGTCCAACCGAGAGCAAACGAGAGATATTGTCTTGCATCGCATCAACCTTCGATCCATTGGGACTCCTAGGGCCGATAATAGTCATAGCCAAATTGATAATGCAAAGGCTGTGGCAGTCCAAAGCAGCATGGGATGATCAGTTACCTAATGAAATATTAGCACCCTGGAGGACCTACCTGCAAGATTTAATTCAGCTAAATGTGTTGAAAATACCAAGAAAAATTATTTGCAAGCAAGCAAAAGAGCTACAGCTACACGGTTTTTGCGATTCGTCTGAGAAGGCTTTCGGAGCCTGTATCTATATGGTGTCAATGGACCACAGCGGTAAGTGGCATTCACACTTAATAACATCCAAATCAAGGGTAGCACCATTGAAGCCTATTTCACTGCCTAAGTTGGAGCTATGTAGTGCTGTACTACTGGCAAAATTAATGAAAACTATAAAACAAGCATTAAATATAATGAAGATCAACACATATTATTGGTGTGACTCTACGATAGCGCTGTGTTGGCTGAAAGGTCAACCTACTCGTTGGAGCACTTTCGTGGCCAATCGAGTAGCCGAAATACAAGAACTGAGTGATCCAGATCAATGGAGACACGTATCATCATCCGACAATGCAGCGGATATACTTTCCAGAGGAGCTACTGTGGATAAACTGATAAATTCTACAATATGGTGGAATGGACCAAATTGGTTGACCGACGGAGTCAACGATTGGCCTATATCGAACATTTCCTGTTCAAACCCTCCGGAGCTCAAGAGTAAAAATATTCTTTTATCTACTGATATTGAAGAATGGGAAATATTTGGAAAATTTTCCTCATTTATCAAATTGAAAAGGGTTACAGCATATGTACTGCGGTTTGTGAATAACTGCAGAAATATTAAAAGTAAAATTTCAGGTAATTTAAGTGTAGCTGAACTAGAAGCAAGTTTGAATTGTCTACTGAAATCAGCTCAGGCACATGCCTTTCAAAAAGAGTTGAAGACATTAAAAAACCAGGGAAATGTCAACAAAAATAGTAACTTAAAATCTCTTCATCCCTTTTTATGTGATGGTCTTATATATGTGGGCGGTAGATTACATTTAGCTACACACCTATCGTACCAACAAAGACATCCAATTATATTGCCAGCTAAACATAAGCTAACCGAATTGATTATACGTCACTATCATTATGTAAACTTACACGCAGGACCTCAAGCGCTATTAGCTGAAATAAGATTAAGGTTTTGGCCTATTTTTGGGAAAAATACTGTTAAAAAGATATTACATAAGTGTATTGTGTGTTTTAGGTGTAATCCTCGTATTGGTAACCAGATCATGGGAAGCTTACCGAGCGAAAGAATCACACCGAGCCGACCTTTTGCTATCACGGGAGTCGATTTTGCTGGACCGATTCCAACCAAAAGTGGGCCACTGAGGAGAGCTCCACTCGTGAAATCGTATTTATGTATTTTTGTTTGTTTTTCCACAAAGGCGGTTCATTTGGAATTAGTTTCGGATTTATCTAGCAATGCTTTTTTGAACAGTTTAAAGAGATTTATATCCCGTAGGGGAGAACCTGATAAGATCTTTTCCGATAACGCTAGCAACTTTCGGGGGGCCAGTAATAGGCTCAAGGAGCTGTATACCAGTTTGAGAGAGAACAACGACAAGATTCAAAATTATTTAGCTAACAGAGGTATTGAGTGGAGGTTCATAACCCCTCGAGCCCCTAGTCAGGGAGGGCTGTGGGAAGCTGCGGTCAAGTCAGCAAAGTTTCATTTGTATAGAGTCACTAGTAATTCTGCTTTAACCTTTGAACTTTTGTATACCTTAATTTGTCAGATTGAGGCCTGTCTAAATTCCCGTCCATTGACTTCCTTGTCTGATGACATCCACGATTACCAACCCCTCACCCCAAACCATTTCCTCATAGGCACTAAATCCTCTATCATTCCGGAGAGAGATGTCCGAGCCATACCAGACAACAGACTGACCCAATATCAGAGAATCCATGCGCTAATGTTATCCTTTTGGTATAGATGGAAGCGAGAGTACTTGATGGAGCTACAAAAAAGGACGAAATGGCAAACCAGTAATCAACGGGCACTGCAAAAGGATGATCTGGTTATTCTGAAGGAAGATAATTTACCTCCACCATTATGGAAAATGGCGCGAGTTATATCTACACATCCCGGCGCGGATGGTGTAGTGCGAGTGGTTACCCTGAAAACCCCTCAAGGAATCTTTGTCAGGCCTATCACAAAGATATGTCTAATGCCTCTGGACCCGGAAGCTGAACCTGTGACGGACGCCCCGGACCCTTCCGTCAGTCCGGACTCCCCGGACGACCATGATGAAACTTTTTAGGGTGAAAATATTAAAAAAAGACCCTTTAAAGATACCAATCCCAGGAACAACATGACAACCTATAAATTGATGATTGATTGCACCCCGCGCTGTGGTGCTTATATCGTGGACTGCACCCGGAGAAGATCCTAACCAATGGACTTGAAAAAAAAAGACAATTGTGTTGTGTTGGGTTGGGTTTTATTATAATATTATTTTGTGTTGGGTTGTGTTCTATTATAATAGTATTTTGTGTTAAGTTATTATTTAAATATGTAAAAAATTTTTTTTTGGTTAATTGAAGTTTATATAATTAGTTTAGGTTAATCACCTTAAAATTCAACTTGTGAATGTACATTTTTAAATAATAGTATAACAAGCAGTGCAGGATGACTTAGTTTTGGCTGCTAATTTATAATAGGTAAAATTATTTGTTAGTATTTGTACGGTATTTAGAGTTAGGATTTGTGTTTTTTGCTTTTGCCTTGATTGTCTTCCCCTGTTTTTGTTATGTTTTCTTGAAGGGTTCTTAAATCGGCATAGGCGATTTAGAAACCCCGAGGCGGAAGCTATGTTAAAAATTGAGATACTACCAGCACCTATGGGTTGCTTGAGCAAGCTCCCAGACGTTGATATTTCGAATGGTGCGAGGCTTGGCTGGAGGCTGAGTGTTCGCAGCCTGTTTTAACTACCAAGTACATACTATGGAGGAAGCCATTTTTTTTGTAGATGCTTTCGAATGTCAAAATGTATAATCGTAGATTCTTTAAATGTGTGCAGGTTTTTATGTTATAAAAGTGCTAGCATCCCATTATTATTGCTTCTTCCCAACGCAAGTTTTAACAGTAAACAACTGCCAGTGTTTGGCCCGGTGTATTGACACCGTATTATAATACATTTATAACATGTCCAAGTGAAATAAATAGTGAAGTTTTTTGCAAGGATAATTATTTTATTTAAAAGGACCCCTATCAATTTTGAACAGTACTTTCCCAATGCTTACAGCAGTTAGTTTGATATTCTTGTAAAACGGCTATCAGTACACCCCCTCTGTCACTTTTGTGGTTAGAGGAACTGCCACGGTCCCTTCTAAAAACATTATAACGCAAGCCAAAAATTTCAGCATCAGAAATAGAGTCGTTCAACCATGTTTCAGTTAGAATAATAATATCAAAATTGTTATTAAGTATTTCTAAGTAAACTTCATTAAGTTTTGTTCTTAAACCCCTGACATTCTGGTAATAAATTCTTAGGTTATCCATGTTACTATACATTATTCAAAGATAACGCACAAATTGAAATTTAGATAAAGATAAGATAGGGAATCAGATGAGCGAAGCCAATGAGTCCTGGTTGCGGACCACCACCACGTGCGCCGAGTTTTCATCTTTAAGAGCAAGGATTCTGCCATTTCGGATCCACACGAATTTGTAGTTTACTTCTTTCGCCTTAATCCTCGTGGCAACATGCAAGGCCTTGTTTGCTGGTGTTAGATGTTCGCTGACGTATACCGGCGATTTGATGTCATCGATGCCTAAAAGCGTCGAATTTAGCTTGGAGTTCTTGTTCTTCCTGTTGAAGCTGACGACTGCAGCCAGAACTTCATCCCTTTCCCTCACGCTCGGGAGCTTCACGATTATTGACTTTGGCCTTCTGGAATCTTGTTTAATCTCGGAGACTCGATGGATGTTAAGAATTTCCGATTCGGCAATGGGGCGGGAAATCACGGTCCCAAGTTGTTTTATTATCGATATTAGATTCTCCGATTTGTGTTCTGGTACGCATTGGATCTCGACATTGGTTTCCCTGGCTGTCTGCTCCATGTGAGACACGCGCGCATTAAGGTCGCGCACTTCTGAATTTAGCTTAATATTCTCTGCTTGTAGATTTTTTATTGTGCTCAAGGACTCGGTTAGCATTTTTTTAAGTTCATCGTATTCGGCTGAAATGAAGCCGATGGAGTCTTTTATATCTGGCAGAATATTTAATTTGCTTTTAACCTTTCCTGGTCTGTAATGCGTAAATACTACACATTGCTTCTAATAACTTTTATATCTCTATAAATATTTCAGATTTTAGGTATTCCTCCGTTATACATTTACACACTGAATTAAAAAATAATATTTTAAATAATTAGCAAATTTAATTCAAAATCAGAGATATTTTGTTAAATATCGTGAATAAACCACAAATACAGTCAACCGTGTGCCAGTGTGGACCATGATACGTGAAGAGTGTGCGGGGGGAGATGACACGCTATGTGACGTCTCGCTCTACTTTGCTATACGGGAACACGAGAAACAGAGACCGCCGTGTTGTGTCCGACCGTCGACACCTACGACCGCGTAGTAGCTAAACATACATAGCTGTATATATGTATTGGGTAGCAGTCCAGCGCCCAGCGCCTCAGTCGTTCGCGGGCAATCCTTTGAGATGGTCTCCTCGCCCGTTTTTTGAGCAACGGACGATGGTTTTTTCATGTTTTCAGCAATTAAATTACAATTATTATCACTTGTAATACAAATTACGAAAAACAAAAGCGATTAGCTATGAATGTTCATATATTTCCGATATAAAATCGATGATTTTAACACGTGAATTGATTACACAGCACCGGAGCGCGCGTATTTTTTTAGCACAGTAAGGGAAAGGTTAAATGTGTCGTTCATTTCTCTAATCTTTTTGTCTATATAAATGATGATTTTATTTTCATCTTCCTCAGCGTCACTAGACGTCGATGGTTTCTTTTGTACATTCCTCTGTCTACTCATATTTATATTAATTTATAAGGAATAAAAAGAAAAAATATTTTGGTTGACTTGAGGATTGAACTCGCGCTGTCGCCCTAACGAACTGAATCGAAACTTGACCGACTTACCCGCTGATCCACGTCCCAGTTGGGAGCTACCGTCAATATAAAACTTTATAAGGTGTGTTCAGTTTCGGAAGATGATAAGGTTATTTTGAAAAAATCTTTGTTTTTTTTTTTTGCACTTAACTCACTGTTAATTGTGTATTTAATGCATTTGATTGAGAAACTGGATTGATATAATGCACTAGATTAATGTATTTTAGTATAATTTGTCTTTGCACAGGTATGTTTAAGGTGAATAGAATTAAATGTTAATTTTTCGGAACAACACTGGTTCCAACCTGATGTCCAACAAGGGTTCCTGATGTTCAGACTCACCGTTCCAATCTGTTAGACCTATTTTTAACTACTGTGCCACACGGTTACAGTATTGAAGTCACAGCGCCTTTAGGATCGTCCGACCACTGCCTGGTGACGACATCAATCGCTGTAAACTTCAGACCACCAAACGAGAGGCTGAAGAAAAAAGTGTGGCACTATAGGTCAGCAGATTGGTTCGGTCTGCGGGCACATTTAAATGCTTTCCCGTGGTCAGCTATCTGTTTTCGGACTTCGGATCCCTCAAGATGTGCCCAGGAAATTGGTGAGGTCATCACATCCGCGATGGATGGCTTCATCCAATCTACTGTTAAGGAAACTGGTGTAGGCTCAAAGCCGTGGTTCAGTCGACAATGCGCTGAAGCAGTGCGATGAAAAAACGCGGCTTACCGAGCCTACAACACATCTAGAACATCCGAAGACAGAACAGCTTACAACAAAATGGCAAAGGAAACCAAGAGAATCATAAATAGGTCAAAATTCGAGCACAACCAGCAGATCAGCAGAAAGCCGACTGCATGCCCGCATGGCAGCAGGCAATTCTGGTCACTTGCGGGCTCAATAGGTCGCAATTTCTGCAAATCCAGTCTGCCACCTCTTACCAGACCTGACGGCTCACTAGCAAACACCGCCACCGAAAAGGCTAACTTACTAGGTAAAACGTTTGCGGATAACTCAACCCTCGATGACCAAGGTGCTGTCCCGACGTCGGTTCCTCACTGCGGTTTTCGTATGAAAAAGCTGAGGATCCGGCATCGGGAAGTACTCCATGTTTTACGAGGGCTTGATGTTAATAAAGCTAGTGGGCCTGACGGAATACCTGCCCTGGTACTGCAAAGGTGCGCTGCAGAAATAGCTCCAATTTTGACGAAGCTTTTTAAACTGTCCCTGAAGACTGGTTCTGTGCCCTTTGGTTGGAAAAAAGCGGTTATCCATCCTATTCCAAAGAAGGGTGACCGCTCCAACCCGGCCAACTACCGCCCCATAGCGATCACATCAGTTCTGTCTAAGGTGATGGAACGTGTGATCAACGACAAACTGCTCACATACCTCGAGAAGAACAAAATTATTAACGACCGTCAATACGGATTCCGGCGGAACCGCTCGTGCGGTGATCTTCTCGCGTATGTGACGCATGTTTAAGGGCGATGCCTGAAACGTTTCGGTGAGACCCAAACGGTTGCACTGGACATATCCAAGGCCTTTGACCGGGTTTGGCACCGAGGACTTGTCAACAAACTGCATTCTTACGGACTTCCCGCATCCTTGTGTACGTGGATTGCTGACTTCTTGAGGGAGAGGTCGATTCAGACGGTAGTCGATGGTTTCACCTCTTCCTCTCACTCGATAAATGCTGGCGTCCCGCAGGGATCGGTTCTGTCTCCAACTCTGTTTTTGTTGCACATCAACGACCTTTTGTCATGTGCACCAATTCACTGTTACGCGGATGACAGTACAGTTCATGATAGCTTTTTGTTTGACAAGCCCCCAAAGGGCTCACAAACTCCAACAGCTCGTAAGGCTTTGAAGCAAAGAATGGACGGTTACCTCGAGAGTGTTTTCTCTTGGGGTAAAAATAATCTCGTTGAATTTAATGTTTCAAAGACCCAATCTTGTCTGATTACGTCTAAAAGGGATCGCAATGAAAATCTAGTCTCTTTCAACGCAAGCAATCTTCCAAACAGTCCCTCCATTGATATGCTTGGTGTAACCCTAAGTGACCAGCTCAGGTATGGGGGCTCCATCGAAGCCAGAGTAAAGTTAGCCTCCTAAAAACTGGGCGTACTGTACAGGGCACGGTTGAATTTGGCAGCCACCTCTGGTCTGGAGCTCCAAAATACCTGAAAAATACCCTCGACTCTGTGCAGAAACGGGCGGTCCGTTTGATAGATTCTCCCATCTTAACAGACGGATTGCAATCTTTAGAGCACAGGCGTCGGTTGGGAATGCTATCCTTGTTCTACCGGTATTACAATGGAAGATGCTCCGAGGAACTAGCATCATTGATCCCTTCGGCACCGGTGCATAGTCGGGAAACACGCCAAACGCGTGCCCAACATTTGTACACAGTTGACATTTGTCACATGAGAACGGGTCGTTTTTTCGACTCGTTCTTGTGTTCAACAGCTCGGCTGTGGAATGATTTGTCGGCCTCTGTGTTTCCTCCTTCCTACAACATGGGTCTCTTCAAGACTAAAGTTCATTCCTTCCTCTCCTCAAAAAGACCCTCCACACAGCATCCCAGATGACATAGGCCCTGAGGGAAATTATTTTCCTCAGAGCCTCCTGTGTGGAGTTAATGTAAAAAAAAAAAACATTTGACAGTTGATTTAAACACTAATAATTACCGTGAAATTAGAGCGTTTAGATGTCTCTAATTTCGGTTTTTAAAAATACTGAACTTCGGGGACACGTTCCACTATGAATTGTATGGTTTTATTAGGAATTATAAACTGTAATTTTATATATTTTTGTGGAGTGATTTTTGACATGCACTCTGTTGAATAAAATAATAATTATCATAATTTTTTGGATAACTAATACCCCTGTTATAGGTCACCCCGAGTGGTTCGCTACGTTTGTTGACGAGGAAGGGTGTTCGGTTTCGTAGGGTGAAGTTTGTGATGGATGCTAACGTTCAACCTACGAGAAGCCCACAAGGAAATTTTTTTCTCCTTAATACTATATAGAGAATTCAGTACATTCGGCGACATCTGTCCGAGCAGTTGGGAACTATTACAGAGATCTGTATAAAGAGTGAAGCGAGGGAAGCCCCGTATCATAATTGTCTCGAGAACAAAGAAATTTTAAATTCTACCAATAAGGGATTGTGTAAAGCGATTAATAATGATCTGAACCAATCAGAGAGATTAGAGGCGTGTAGAGTTTTGGTGGACTTTGATCAGATTGAGCGGCCTTGAATAAATTCTCACAGGAACGAAGGGTGAACGAACTGTATAATAAACAAACCTTTAGACAAAGGGTTGGAGGATTATTGACCCCGGATCGTGTTTACATAAGGCGAGATCAAAAACTGGAGGTTTTGGGCGCCCAGAGTTTTAAATGGAAACAAAAAAAAATCTTTGTTGAAAATAAATATCACCGATAAGGGCACGGAAAACGTAACATGAATGGTCCCAGGGGACGATTTAATTAAAACCGACCTGGAATATGTAATAATATATAATACGACCAAATATCTCAAGAGAAAAATAATTGGAACTACTTGAATAGGTACCGGTGTAAGGATTACTCTGTTCTGACAACACCATTCACAACAAACAGGAGATTGAGAAAATTATATATCAAAGACCGCAGTACATTTTGGTCACTCTACAATTAAAGCAAATCGCAGGAAAAGATGCTTAACGTAGTCTGACGAAATGAAAAATGAAAAATATACATAAAACAGTGGAAATTATTGTTCTCAATTCTAAATGAAGCGGAGATATTAGAAAGACGATTTTTAGAAGAAAATTTAATAAAAAAATGGTGGTTTCGTTGGGGGCGTAGAGCATGCAAGAGGGTGGCTCGGTGTGCTATTTGCAATCTCAAAGGAAATACAATTAGTATTGTTAAGTGTCTGGGGTCAAGTAACAATACCGGACAAATTACGGATGATTTTATTCAACAGAAATGGTCGTTTTATGTCATTTATGCCGTTGAAAGGATCACATAATTGAGCTTGGTTACTGACAAAGTGGACGCAGGAAATGGTTGTCGACCACACAAGTATTTTGTTTTCAAAAACAATGAAGATCCGAACATGCCTTTTATTTACACAAGGCCCATTATCGATTAAAAAGGGCCATAAAAAATTACATTGCTCTTACGTAATATTTAGATTATAGAATTCCCATAAAACTTAATTACAAACACATTAACAATGACTTATTACCAAAGTACATAAAATTTTTCAATAAATACATGTCAATGAGAAAATTTATGTGATTTCCTACGTGAGAGAGATGCTAGACTGATTTCGGTCTAAAACATGAGATAGGAGATTATCAGAGATTTGACAAAAGGTCGTATACGGAGGAACCGAATTTGTTTTTTTTTCTATGAAAGTCTGGGTGATCGGAAGTCATTTTCCTACGAAAGGATAGCTCTAAGAAGTCTTTAAAACACCATGGTTTGATAAAGATGGGGGAGTTCGTGGGGAGTCCGTTGGCAGTTGGGATACAGACCCGGGGTCCAGGAACAAATGTAAAAGTGCGCGGTTATAAGAGTCGTCGTGGAAAACTCTTTATTAAAAGTTGAAATTTCTACAAGTGTTTGCAAAGGAGTAAATTCGGTATATAATCTCCCTTTTAAATTGAGGAATAAAAAATCCAAAAAAGTGCTTAAAATAATACTTCGTGAAAGTTCGGGTGTTTTGGTTTATAATGAAAGTGTTTAAAGTCAGTAAATAAGAATTTAATAATATTCGGTTTTTTTTTACAACATATAGTTATTGACTTCCTAATATTTAACAAAAATACAGTGTCTTAAAATAAATACAGTTTACCGGATAAAAGAAAATACATCACGCGATTACTTTTAAAACTAACTAAAGGTGATATAATAATTAAACTATAATTTTACTTTAAATTACTTAACATCGGTGAAATTAATAACAATAACAAATTGCTCGAGTCATGGTTTTACGACAATAAGATGCATTAAAATTTCATTGTGATTTAAATAACTAATTACAATGAACAATAGTGATAATAATTCGAACACTTGGAAAAAGTGCGTATCTACGGTTATTAATTTAAAGTGATATTAAAATATTCAGAATAAATAATAATTTACCAAATTCCGGATTTTAAAATTAAAACATCTGAATTGCAATTTGATAAATCATTTTCCGAATCGAATGAAATAAAAACAATAGTTAATACGAGGTTGAGAAACTAAGTGAAATACCGAAGTGAATCTTAAATAGACAGATATTTGAAGAGTTTTTCCATCATCAGAGTCATTTCTCAAAAAGGCCGATAGGAATCCGTTAGCTAGGAAACAAAATAAGGAAGCCTCGATCACAATGTCGTTGTCATAAAATTCCCGACTTGAAAAATTGTAATCGATCGAGGCTGGTAAGATTTAAACAATTATTAATTATTTTCAGAGACAGAGAAGAAAGGGACGGGCGGCATCACCAATAAATCAATCGGAGCTTTAAAGTTTTTTCACTAACACACTGATAACAATTCTCACTTGCTCAAAAGTAGGTCAAATAGGAAATACCTGCTTTAGAATTAGGACACATGAAGGTGTTTTCTTCAGTTAGGTAAATACGCTAATTTATTATAGCTCATATAAAACGAATCGGGGAGCATAGAACGTCATGAATGACTATTGAGGAATCCCCTTATTCTATATTTCGTATGCGGGAGTAACCGTGCGTCTTAAAATCAGGTCAAACAGGAAATACCTACTAAAAAATTAGGTCATACAAGTACTTGTTTCAGTTAGGTAGGTCTATTGTTTATTTAAGCGCGCATAAGGGTACGGCGACATAAGATATCAGTTTGATTCGTAACCGAAACACCTATATTTCTCAAAACTAGGTCAAGCAAATTATACCTTAGTTGAAACTAGGTCATCCAGATACCTCTTAGGTTAGCAAAGTACCTACTTAAACGACCAATGTTTGGGTAAAAACTAGGACAAATAAAATATAAAAGAGTTAGTTAAACAATGAATCGTGTTTCAAAAGGACAATGACCTTAGAAATAAACAATCTCCAAAGTAGGTCAGTATACCGAAGGTCGTCTATGTGAAGTGTTAACAAATAAACCATACAAAATGATGTATCTATCCCTTATCATTCATTCGTTCATCGGAGTTAATTAACTATTGGCGCAATGTAATTAGGTATTACACGATTTGATAGAAATGTACCTCTCAATCAATTTTAGGTAATTACGTTGGTATACTTGTATAATAATAATAATAATAATGATTTATTCCAGTATGTATGCAGGGGAAGTGCAGTACAATACATTCCATATTTTAAAATTACAAAATAAATAAAACAAATACTTAACACATAATTAGATAGAAACGCGTCACTAAATCAATTTTGGCATCCTAGCGTACTTGTAAAATAAATACCTATTAGCTACCTTTCACCAGCATGATAAGGGTACGTTTATATGACCTTCGATTGTGTATCTAAAATTTCGATTGGAGTTCAATGTCACCCATTGACACAGTCACCTAGATTCCATCAACAAATAAACAAAACCAAGCATTTATGTCAAGGGGTAGGTTTATCAATTATAGCTTACGACGAAATCTGCATTCAATATGTGATAGCAACATCGCCGTTAAATTCACTCAATTCTAAACAACTTGATTATACTAGAGCGATCGCCAATAGGTAGCATTGTTACAGCATGCAAAATTTCGCAAAGTAAAGTACCGCGACTAGCTTCAAACTCAAAGAGAGCTCATCATAATTATTCAGGAGGTCATTGATTCAATGACAACATGATTTATCTCATTTTTTTAAAATTTCTCTTATAGGAAGTAGGTATCCAAGAATCCATAATCACTCGCAATCCTAAAAACCTAACACACGAGGAACTAGTGACCTCATTTAAAAAACACTGGTGTTCAAATACTCATACAGTCCTAAATCCTGAATTCGCACACGCATCTAGATTTCAAGGCTGCTGTATGTGAGTATGAGCTATCCGGAAATGTAAGTGTCAACCCTTCTGGTCGGAGAGCTTTGATCTTGTGGCGGTATTGTCGAGATGGGGCATGCGGGAGAAGAGGAAGGACGTATGCGGACAGTACGCTGACGCGGCATTAAAGCTACAGGTTATTTGCATACAGTAAGCTCTTGTCAAACCTGAAAGCAAACATAAGGCTCATGAGGTGCGTTTTATGTCAGCTAGTCAGAGGTTGAGTGTAACGCTGGGTCAGTCACGTGGGAGGATGGATCTGCCTGTCACAAGCTTACGCCACATTCAACGGATAGAGACATGATAAGGGAAGACATGTAATACCCCTTCTAGACTCAGTAGAGTTAAATTCAATCCGGAGGAGACGGAAGTCGGAGTAAGACAGAAAAACGGCATGAAGACTTGGTATTCCCCCTGCTGGCGTGAAGGGCCCCTTTCATAGCATGAGACGCCCGTTGAAGAGGGTAAAACTCGGATCTAAGGATAAGCCTAGCAAACGTACTGGGAGAAACCGGTTTGTAATTGTTGTTCATTGGTCTTCACTTGGATAGCGGAGGAGCCGACTTTTCAGCAACCATTTTTCCCCCTTCCCATATCCATCCATGCGTGTTATTTCAATACTAACCATGAATACTAACCATGAATACAAAACATTATGTTAGGGGAAGTTGCAGACAAGGACTTTAATTGAGAAAACCGGACTCTCGAGTACGAACATTCTACACCGGTAAGGTAAGGTTTTCTTTCTTGAAATGTTGTAATTTATTAACTGTTGTTTATGTTATCGATATCAGCGGTGATAGGAAGAATTAAATAAACAAATAAAATTCCTACGGAAATAAAGTAGACACGAGGTTTAAGTAGCTAGTTTATCAAACTCGGTTAAATATACAAAAATAATAATAACTAAATAGATCGGAAAATTCTCACACTTTCTCTAAAAGAATCTAGGGGTTACCACGCGTAATACATTATCTTCTCTACATATGTGTGTGTATTAAGTATGCAAACAGATGTAAATTCTAAAAAAAAAGTACACAACGAAGAATATAGAAATAATGTGAACAAAAAAATCTTAAATCTTGATTACTGTGAGAAAATCGCAGGGATTTGAGAAAATAGGGTAGGTTCAGCTAGATTATAAAGTATAGGGGTTAGAAAATCACGAGCCTGAGGTAGAAACAAATCGAAAGGGGGGGTTAAGTCAGGCCATCATACCTAGGGGTGTGATCAGTAGGACATAATGGTAGAATTATGAACGCAGCTACGAGATTTGAATTACGGGGTAGAAGCTTAGAAAAATAAATCAATTAGGTAGGGTTCATCACAATTGGTGTCAAAAGCCAGGAGCGTCGGACCATTACAAGTTTGTCCACGTATTGCATGGGGGCCGAATCTGGAGAGACTGGTTGATGGAGACCTTTTGAACTCTCCAGTCGAACTCTCTAGCTAGACCCAATGCCTTGCACTGCAGTGGGATCGGTGGATTCATAAGCCTGTCACTTCTGGACACATTGATCTCCAGATTCCTAAGCACCCCTCATTCCTTTTTCCATCCTATTAACTTCCTATCCTTACTTTCTCTATAAAGAGCGTCTACACAGCATCCCCAAAGATGACATAGGCCCTAAGGGAATTTTCCCCTCGGAGTCTCCTTTGTGGAGCTTAATAAACGCATCCGTATTCAAATGTTAGTAGATTTATAATATTTAAATACGGATGCGATGACGTGTGTTTGTCAGAAATAATCAAAACAATTGGATAAAAGCAAAATAAATTGGTACTGGTTTTTCCACACTCAAATTGATGATATTTGAAGATTTAAATTCAATGTAAACTTGTTTAAGAATTCTAAAATCCAACTGATTTTCTAAACTCCTCCATAGTTTCCATCAGCAACCTTCTCAGAAGGACTACTACAGCTGATTCCACCCCTTCGTAAATTTACCCCATTTCATTGCGCTATACAATATTTCCCAATACAGTAAATACAAAAAAGGACCGATAATAGATTGGCTAATAGGTTTAACTCTTTGCTACAAACAAAAAACCTTTGTACTGTGTTTACATAAATATGTATATGAAAGCTCTGAAAATATTTTCAGCGAAATTTTAACGTACCCGTCAGTCTGTTATTATCAAAATCACCATACGTCATCATTTAACAAATATTTTGTATGGAAACAAGCAATGAACAGACGGTCCCTAGAAGTATGATAGTCCCTAGATCTACGAATACTGATTTGAAAAAAAATAAGATTTGATGTTGTCGTCTCGACCCCCAGGGCCAAGATTTGACTATGAAATTGATTATCTGTGAAGTTTTTTGTTATTTGTTTTTGGGATGTCATACCGTATTGCGCTACCTCCTTCTTTAGCCAATGTTTCGGACAGCGTTACAGTGTCCAGCATCTGGGCAGATGTGCAGGGCAGATAAATAAGGAGGTAGCGCAACACGGCGAAACACCCCAAAAACAAATTTTATTTATTTATTTATTTTATTTATTTATTGTTTCTTTACACTGCAGGTAAAAATGTTTACAATACAAATTGTTACCTCACTAGGACAAGCCTGTGTTGAGGTTAACAATAATTATACAAGTTAACAAAATAACACAAAATTATACAGATTTTGAAAGAACAATATTGTTGTATTTCTTACAGATTGAGATTAGATTATGGTACCTACTAAACTGATGGCGCTAGGTAGTACATTAATTTAGACTTTTAGGGTGACCATAGTTTTGAGATCTGATTTAAAATAAAATAAAATAAAGTATTTTTTTTGTTTTTAAGGATTAAGTTGTGAATAATAAATATATGTATACAATTTAACATGCTATAGATTTGGCAAGAGGACGATGAACAAAAACGGTTCAAACAAAAAAAATATTATTTTAGCTTATTATTATAAACAAACTCATTTAGCTAATAATTTAGAAAGGACAAAGTAGAGAAAATCAATTGGCAATCCTCGACTAACACAAATAATTTAAGATCCTTTTTAAAAGCGTACAAGGAATTAGATGACTTTATATGTTCTGGAAGGCTATTAAATGTGAGTGGAGCTTGATAAAAATAATTTCTTTGACCAAAAGAAGATTTAGTTTGAATTGCCATAAAGTTCAGACCAGAGCTATATAGCTAAATAATATAAATACTTTTGGCCGTGAACATTTAAAAACTTATCTGGTCTGTGAAGTTGTTCATAGGGACCAGATTTTACCGGTTTCGCCCTGGAGTAAGATCGCCATTCAGTATCGAAAAGTTAATTAAAATGGCTTTAGCTTACGTTTGCTGATCAGATCTGAATAATTAGGTACTTCGTAAGATTCCTCTCTCCCATTTCTTTCCTTAGCAAACTCTTTTTAGCAAAACTGGCTCCAGATGGGACTCTTTTAGGGCATTCACATTCAAAATTAATTGAAAATGCTGTTATCAATTTAACCACCCTTTTTGTGTGAATACCGCAAAATATTCCCAACTGCTCTGGAACCAGTGAGACTACGGCATCCCTAATTGTGATAAATAGTGAACTTAGTAGGTAGGGGAGGAAGGTGGAAAGAGGAAGGTGGGGAAGTACCTGGCTATTCAGATCTTGGTACAAAAACAAGGCTAAAGCCATTTCAAGGAACGTTTCAATTGATTCTTTGATTCTGATTCTTGAATTTATGAAACTATATATATACATTCCATGAAAAACTTATGACAACTTCCATTAATTCTGTCAAGATTTTTGGTTTTATGACACTATGTACATTCCATGATAACCTTATAACAATTTTCAATAATTCTTTTTATATTTTTGGTTTTATGACATTATGTACATCCCACTATAACCATCAACAATTTACAATAATTTTATCTAGATTCTACATACTTATGTTTTTATGATTATGTATCCGCATGCGTATACATATGTGTATGTGGGTATGTCTGTGTATATTTATGCAATTATATGTACCCGTCTCAGAACAGACCTTGTCTCGTGAGGCGGGTTACTTACCTGTTTGTATATGTTAATTTTATTTCAATAAACGCCCGGGTTGCTGGTAATTTTAAAACAAAATGTCTTCAATGGTCTTAAAACAGAGCTTTATTGAGAACGTCTTACGTATTAGAAACGTGCTGAAAACACGTGCTTTATATTAATATGATTTAATTAATAGCAAAATGGCGCAAATGCATCAAACAAAATGTATTTGCGTACGCCGGTATTTGAATCCGCGACCTTCGGAATGCTAGTCGAAATCATTTGAACACGGAGGCCTACATTAGACAATAGAATCCCAGGCAGGTCAATAGTAATAGTATGGAATAATAATAATGACAATGATGAAGATAGTGATGCATAATATTAATAATGATAACAGCACTTAGAATAAAAACAGAAAGGGTGTAAAAACAAATCAGAGTGTTCAATTCACACGCAGTAGTAGTGAAATCTCAGAAAACTAAAGTAGACTCTTTTATCACTGTAAAGGATGATTTTTTCCATATTTTCGTCGGCGAATTCCAGTGCTACTTTTTCTATTCATTTGGTCATTTTATTAGCATTTGTGGTTTCTTCTTTGGAGTCGCTAGATGTCGTTTTCTTTTGCCTGTTCATTTGGAAGTGGTTTAAAGATTGGATATTGATTTTACAAAAAAAAAAAATATTTTTTGGATTTCTTAGGACTCGATCCTTGGTCCGCTGAATGTCAGGCCGCTGAGGTTCGTCAGACGCTTTATGCCACTAGACCATAGATTCTCATACTTTTTGTGTCCACCGCCTTTCAGAATATTTTTGTCCACTGTCCCTTTCAGAATATTTTTATTTCTAGCGCCCCCTAAAGATTCTCATCGACAGCGGCCTGTGTTTTCTTGGCTGGAATGCGTGCAGAGCTCGCGATTACCTCGGGGCTACGCGATGTTTTAAGTGTCATCAATATGGCCATGTCTCTAAGGCCTGTACCCAGGAAGTCATAACCTGCCGACACTGCGTCGCAGCTGGCCACGATTACCAAGATTGCCCCAAGAAAACACAAGCTGCTGTCTGTGCTACGTGCACCAGGTTCAAGAAACCGGCTGACCACTCCACGGGTGACAGATTGTGCCCAGCCCAGAAAGCAGCCGTAGAGAATCAGGTCCGAATGACCGATTATGGATATTAATAAATTTCTCTCCATAGGGCAGATCAACCTGCAGAGGTCACGGGTGGCCACAATCGAGGCGCTGCGGGTCATGTCTGAACTAAAAATCGACATCTTGCTAATTCAGGAGCAATACACTAGGCTAGGTAAGACACCAGTTAACTTTCCGGGTGCGGTACTCGAAATCGGCACCTCGCCGGGGGCGGGTGTTCTGGTCAATACTTCATTGATCAGCCCCCTCCTTCTAGTGGGATTGTCGAATGAATACCAAACCTGCGTATCAATTAAATTTGGGACAACTGAGATCTTTTTGATCTCAGTTTACTTTAAATATTGCAATCCAGTAGAGCCACATATCTTGAGTCTGACGCGCGACCTAAACGCGTTTAAAGGACGTAGCATAGTTATCGGAGGAGACTTTAACGCTCGTTCACCACTGTGGTTCGATTCCTGTAATTATAGGACGGAGCGCTCAGACGCCGTCGAAGACCTCATTGCGGCGCAAGGTCTATCAATAATAAATGAACAAAGTATCTATACCACTTTCTCGAACACTTCTGGTAAGAGCAACATTGATTTAACTCTTTGCTCTGGATCTGTTGCGACCAAGATATCAAAGTGGACAGTTCAGGGAAGCGCAATTGCCTCTGATCACAGGCTAATAACTTTTACGGTTGGTGTCAAAAAGACGGAAGCTCCAAGATCGTCCTGGAACTTCAAAACCTCCAAGGTGAATTGGGATAACTTTGGGGATGCTCTACGTGATACTTTAAGGGGATTTCACGACGTAGCAGCTAGAGATCCAGATAATTTGGGGATTTTTTTTAATGCAGCCATGGTATCAGCTGCCAAGCTGTCTTTGGGAAGATCAAACCCAAAGACGGTTATTAGGACGCCATGGTGGTCGAGTGAGCTGACTTCACTGAAAGAGGCCTATAAGAGAGCCTATCGAGCCCTAAGCGTGTCCAGACGTGGCGAGTGCACGCAGGAGGAGATATATGACCTTCAGTCACGACTCAGTGGCTCCCGTAAAGCCTTCAAACAGGCCGTCCTCTCAGCGAAACAAGCTGCATGGCATAATTGGATACAAGAAGTGGGCAACGCCAACCCGTGAAATATCCACAGCGCCATTGATAAAACGGGAAAAGGCTCTGACCGGTATTTGACTAGTGTAATAACCGAAAAGGACGGAATGAACGTTGAAAGTGTGGACGTGGCATCCACTCTCAATACACTTCTGGGTAAGTTAGTTCCTGTAGATTCAGTAATTGGGAAAAGCGACCACCACAAACAGATTAGAAATCTGTCACGGCTCCCACCGAGAAACCTCGCCCAGGAGGTTAGGATGACACCAGTAACTAAAGCGGAAATCGAGCTGATAATCAAGGGTTTAGGTCTTAAGAAGGCACCAGGGCATGATAGGCTCAATGGAATAATAGCGAAGCAAGTATGGATCCACGCCAAGGAGGAGCTCTTCCAGGTGATGGATACATGCATGAGAAGAGGAACTTTCCCTTCTGAATGGAAGAGGGGCGTGCTTAGGATTATACCAAAGGGGAACGATAAACCAAGGTCGGACGTGAAGGCGTACCGTCCAATCACCCTGCTACCTGTCCTGGGGAAGATCCTGGAGAAACTGATTCGGCAGCGTTTACGTCATACCTTATCCCCACCCTGCGAGCGGCAGTTTGGTTTTGTCCTCGGTATATCCACTGAGCACGCCATCACGTATGCGCTTGACTGGGTGAAGGCTTGCCAAAAGAGGTACGTAATAGGAATCTTCCTCGATATCACTGGTGCCTTCGATCATACGTGGTGGCCGATGATACTTGTCAAGCTCAAAAATAAGAAATGTCCACATAATCTGTTCAAAATCTGCACTGATTACCTCTGCGACAGAACTATCATCCTTTCTTTTCGAGACTACCTGATTGAACGAATAGTTAACATGGGTTGTCCTCAGGGTTCAATCCTTGGACCTGAGTTTTGGAACATTTTGTTTGACGATTCCTCCAGGCTGCCCTTGCCTGAAGGATGTATCTCGGTGGATTACGCTGATGACGAATTGTATCTGGTCTCGGAGAACAGCAGAAAGGAAGTTGAGAGTAAAGCTGAAGAGGTTTTAAGTGTGACTTTAGAATGGGGAAAGAGAAATCGGCTGACCTTCGCTCCCCATAAGACGATGGGACTCCTGATGAAGGGTAACCTCAAAAGAAGTAGAAATCCCACCATCAAAATGGGAGATACCAACATCCGATTCGTTGAGAACACTAAATACTTAGGCGTCACTTTGGATCGAACGTCCTCATTCTTGACACATGTTAAAAGCGTATCAAGTAAGGCCCAGGCCCTCTTTTTGAAATTGAGAAGAATCTCTACTGCCGAGTGGGGACTGCGCTCTCCAGCGCTCCGTCTCCTATACAGGGGGGGGCTTACGTGGCGCAAGTCTCGTATGCGGCCTCTGTGTGGGAGCACCGCCTGGAGAATGCACTCATACTCTCGGCGCTCAAGAGAAGCCAGCGAGTCCCCTTGCTGGCGCTTTCGGGTGCGTATAGAATAGTCGCTTCGGACGCTTTGCCAGTTTTGGCCGGCGTTTTGCCTATCGATCTTGAAATTAGGGAGGTGTTAACAAAGAAGCTTCTAACAAGAGGAAGAACTGCCACCCATCATGGTATTGAACTAATACCAGGTGGAGCGGTTTCCCTTCCAGGACTTCTTAGAGAGATGCGAGAAAGAACTTTGAGAGAATGGCAGGAACGTTGGGATAGTTCAAATACGGGAAGCTGGACTTTCTCCTTCTTCCCGTCAGTTAAACTCAGAATGGAAGGGGCGTACATCACTAGGGATCATCATGTGACCCAACTTCTGTCCGGACATGGGGAGTTCAGAGGGAGACTTCATAATCTCTCTCTATCACCCCATTCTAACTGCGCTTGCGGTAATACTGATCAAACAGCCGAGCACATTCTGTGGCACTGCGAGATTTTGACGGATGCCCGAGAGGAAATGCTCGATGGCTTGCAAGTTACTACGAGACCAGCATGGAATGCGGATCTCGTTTCGAATAAGGTGAACTTTGAGTGTTTGAGGAAATTTACGAAAGTCTGGGTTGAGAGATGGCCTGATCTTAGAGTCGCTGACTAGCTGTAAAATCATGTAGGTGCCAGGTGTATCTGCTCTTGAATCCACGGACATTCTCTTTACTTTATTACATCTACTGCTAGTATTTTATGTTTTATGCTTCATATCTGCTTATTTTTTTTTGTTATATCATCTCTATCTTAGGTAGCTTTATCTTATTCTATTAAATACATGTTATTCCTATTTCTTTTATTTTTGTATGACTTATTTTTTTTTTGCTTATTTTATTCCTTTTCACATGGTTTATTATAGATTTCACTAAGCTATGCTAGACGAGGTTTTATCGAGATACCTGTTTATTATTTTCATTATTTTTCGTCATTTTTGTTTGGTTTTCTTTTTTTTCAGCTTCATATTCCTAGGAACACTATTGATTCAACTAACATAATCGACTTTGTTTTTTTTTTGTTTTGTTTTGTATTTCCCCCCAATCTCCCATTTACTAGGCATCACCGAGGAACCGGCTAAGGGGCGCGGGAGCTGAGTGTGGTTCACGACTAGACCGAACGTCATGCGCATTCTTGCTGGGACTGCCAATCGATTGGAGAGGACTCACAACCGTTTGCCATGCCCTTATTACTTATCTACTGTGTCTTCCTCCCAAACAGGTGCTTGTAGGATACGCTGGATACAATCACCCAGCGCTTGCCACCTCGTGGACTTTCACCAACCTGTCCAATTGTCTTGTCTATTTTTGTTATACTAATACATATTGTATCTGTATTTCCCGCTAAGCATTTGCATACTGCTTGCTAACAACGTATGCAAGGACATTGGAGGTCTAGTTTCGTTATCAAATGTAGAGTCGTTTTTACCAAAAAATTAGAGTCCTTGCAAGAGCCTTGAAGGGGTAACCATCTGTTACCTATACCAGGGCGGGTACGTGGTGGGTCCTCCAATGCTCTAGCGCCCCCTAACTCGTGAATCCGAAACAGCAAGATACCACTACGAAGGGAGCGTAATGAGATACCACGTCGGAGGGGGCGTAATGGGTTACCACGATGGAGTTACATTTGCCACAACGGAGGGGCGTTATCGTCCACGTTGAGAACCTATGCACTAGACAACTAGACCAAAGGAGAATTGCGTGGGACCGTGGAATTATCGTATTATATTGGAACAGAATACCCGTGAAATAAATAAATGTTTTATTGCTATCTCATTCTCTCGCAGGCTAAATCCTATAGATATATGTGTTTGTCTCTTGTTCATCGATTTTCAAATCGCAACGGTGCTAATGAAGTTTTCACTTCAAAAATATTAGGTATAAATTTTGCAAATAGTCGTTTATGGTGGTAATTTGACCGTTCTTCGACTCCAGAGTGATGAAATGAAATTGCTTATCTACTCAAGAAGAAAATCGATATTTGAACATGTTTGATCATTTTCATCAGAAGAATGGAAACATCGTGATTAATTCGGGCACACGGACACGCCCCCAACACACTACCATCGACTTCTTCTTCAGCGTTAACAAAAATAACAGTGAATTCATCGTATAAAGCCCATAATGAAGTAGTATCGAATATCGACGCATCGCGAATGACGGTGTATTTTCACGTAGCTGTCAGTTGCAGTAACGGACCGGGTGAGTTATGATCTGATGACGCCGAATAAGGCGAAACCCGTCAATCACACGATCTCTGCATTAACTTCAATGGCAATATTTCAAAATGGTTTTTCAATCCGTCAAGTTTTTGCATTTTGACGGAGTGCAGAGGGGACGAGCTCTATGTATGTGGGAGGAAATGGGAAAAGCTATTTATATATTTAAGGGATGAAGCAAAAATAAAAGTTTTTTTATAGCCGAATTTGAAATTTGAAGATTCGGAAAATTATCAAACTTTTTCAATAATGTTCAGAAGAAACTTGTGAATCAAAAATAGATCGTATGATTTTGCTTGAATGCAGCCCAAGCTGGCATAGCGAGCAGAGAATTTCAATTATTATTTTTTTTTTATTAATAATTTAATATATGAGTAATAATAATAAAATGTAATGGTTTAAACATTAAATAAAGCAAAAAAAATCATATCGCACATCACAAAGATCACTAAAGAAAAGGATTGTATGTCAAAAAAGTAAATTTTACAGGAAATAAATAATTATGATTGATGAAACAAGCGGTCCCGTCGAAAAGAGGCACTAGCGATATCGAGACAGAGTGATCTAACTTAAAGACGGCTTTCGTGGGGCATTGAAAATCACAATAACTTTACTATTCAGAGATAAACCTTTTCTACGGGATGTGTGATATATTTTTTATTTATTTCTTGCTCCAAAGCAATCACGATAAGTTATAAAAGAGAAAAAAATTCAAAACAAAAGTGGGGGATAATTAATGTTTCACATTTCAAGAGAAATCAGAATGATACATTTCTCATATAAATACAAATATACATATAAGCACACACCCAAAGCAGGAATGAAGAAAACGTGTTAAATTTGTTAAAAAAAAAAATATAATGGTGACCGGATAACTTGTCAACTTTATAAACTCCTTTGAAATGACAATAAAAGCGATGGAAAAAAGGTTACTGCTAAAGGACATTCCCAATGCAGAAAAACTTGTAGTGAATTAAACAAAATGTTGATGCCAATGTACTGGAACATCATGCCTCCCCGAATTACTTTATAGCATATCTTATATATAAACATGAATCGCTAAATGTATTGCTAAGCGCAAATCTCGAGAGCAGCTGAACCGATTTCGCTAATTCTTTTTTAGAATATTCCTTGAAGTGCGAGGATGGTTTTTACGGAGAGAAAAATTAAGAAAATTGCGCAGAAAATTGGATAATTTCAGAAAACCTAACGACTATCGCACGTTTGACAGTTCGCGTGTTTGAGAATGACATTTTGCGAAACAATGATTGTTAAATTAGGATTCTATTTTTGAAAATCTTTAAGTTGATACATTTATTTAAAGTAGGTACTCCCCTTGTAGTTTGAATCGAATCAAGAATTTTAGATATTTTAAATAGGTACCTATGTTAGGTGCCAAATTTAATATACATGAAAAATGGAAATTTGAATAAAAATTGAAAAAGGTGGCACAGGGAGGGCGGTGAGAAGGGGTCGGAGGGGGGATGGGGGAAAAATGCGGTGAGAGGCGGGGGGGGGGGGGGGAGGGGGGGAGGTAAAGGAGGCGGAGTGGGAACCCCCCCTTACACCATGCGAGCGAAGCCGCGGGAAAAAGCTAGTTTAATATATAAATCACAGTGTAAAAATAGTGGATTTATGGTGAGCTATCGAATACTGCTTTCCTCATTATCTCAAAACTTAGTATTTGGAGATGTCTGACTAATCAACTGGATGGTGGGGAACCCGCTTGCACAGCGCAGGTGAAAAATGTGCACCCTAAAGTTAAAGCTTAGACTTACGGATTCTCAATATTTCGTTTGTATGGAAACACTATGATATTAAACAAAATAAAAAATATTGCCATCTTCATAAAGCCCTTAGGGCCTGTCCGCACAGCGATTTTTCACCGCGCGTTTTTTTTTCGCAACATTCTGTGACACATGGGATCTTGTAGGGCTATCCGCACTGGCGGTAAAAAAAACACGCGAAAAAAAATTCTGTGGTTTGATGCAAATTGAACGCGATGCGGTGCGGATTTATTTCCGCGCGAATATTTTGTGCAGTATGAAATAGTATGGCCATGGCCGCACTGCGGAATAAAATTCGCGCGTTTCACATCAGTTGGACCAACTAGTTGTAGTAAATTATGAAATGATTTTTTTGTCATTCTGTAATACCCAAAAAACGTTTTATAGTATTTTCGCAGCTCTTGATGTTTTATAAAAAAAAAATCATTTCGTAGGTCTCAATGCTGTAAATGGGTGAATCCAATGTTCGTGACATCTTTTGATACGTCTGTTACGCCGCCGTAGTATTAGATAAATTAAAATTTTAGTTCTGTTATCCATTTACACGTGCGTCTTAGCTGAGAACTATATTATACGGACAAAAATCGCACGAAATTTGAAAACTTGAAAAAGTGCGTACTAGTTGTAATTCCGATCGCGGAATATAATACGCCAGAATTAAAAACGCGCGGTGAAATATCGCTGTGCGGACAGGCCCTTAGTAGCAGAAAATGTATTAGTTTCATTTAGTTATTTTATTTAATTACTAGCAATATTATATTGTATGTTTCTCGAGCTTGGATTTCCTTTGTTTTACATTAGCTTTACACTAATTTTCCTCAAGGCCTGTGTCATCTTAGGGGATGTTGTGTGGAGGGTTTTTTTAAGGAAATGAAGAAGAGGAAGTTCTGGGAAGGAAATCTGGGGGTACTTTTGTTCAGGAGTGACAGACGTATGAATCCATCCCTTCAAGTGCGGTGCAAGGCGATGGATGGTGGGATTGGGGCTGGAGAGGTCAAAAGACCTTCTCAACCAGTCTCTCTCGATCCGAACCAAAATGCAGCAGGTGCGCAAACACATCGGCCGTCAAGACCTGGACAAACCTCCCCCCATGAATCCGGGCACCCCTTCTAAGTCATCAAACGTAGCGAGCCACTTGGGGTGACCTATGGCAGAGGTGTTGGTTATCTAATAAATATTTCCCAGGGCGGCGGTACCCATACCCGCCTCCCTGATTAACAAATTAATATTTTTAGCACAATACATTAATTCTGCTTTTGCTTAGGTAACTACTTCACAAATATAAAAGTCGTGATGCTATAAAACACTATTCGCAAATTGAGAGCATCTTCTGATATGGTAAAGAGTAATGACTTTTGCGCCACCTTTTATTCGATAGAGAATATTTTATAATGATGATGAAACAAATTTTTGTATTAGAAATTTAAGCAAAGAATGGCCAGACTTTTGAATGATGAAACATGCCCACATCGCATTTCTTGCGATCTTCTTTATTCTACGTTTGCAATCTTCCCCTTCTCCTGCCTTCCCCCCCTTTCAACGGCCTCTAAACAGACCCGCACTTTTGCACCTGTAATGTCTGTGTGAATTGTATGAGTGCAAGCGAGACAGCATGCTTGCGTGAATCTATATAAGGCGATGCATGCTAGATTCGTCCTCTTTTGGCTTAAGGCAGCTCCCTAAAAAATACATAGTACAGAACACTATTACGCTCTTCATTTAGAGTACTACCCACTACAATTCTCAGTTTTCCACATCTGTAAGTCCGCATCTGGATTAGCTCTGCCACAACTGGCTCAGACGGACATTACAGCACCCCTCAATCGGGGGTGCAAAAGTCGCATTGGCTCTCTACCGTTAGGACTCGTACGGGATTCATATTTTGAAAAATTAGAAGAAAAGTAAAGTGCTTTGAAAAGTAAAGTATGTAAAGGTGCTTTTTTAGAGGTACACAAATTCAAAATGAAAAAAAAAAACGCATTAAAATAATGTTAATGTCTGTGATATTGGCTTTATTTAATAGATAATTTTATGCCATTATTGTTTAAATATGTTTTCGGGCATATGAGGGCCACGGCTAGCTCGAATGAAGCGCAATCGTGAAGTCCAATTTTCGACAACTTTATCGAGCAACTGGGGCCATGTATCGGCAATAACACGGCAAATGTTGACTTTCAAATGGTCCAAAGTCTCTGGTTTATCAGCGTAGACTAGAGACTTCACTTATTCTTTTTTTAAATTTTATTTAAAACCGGGACATGCAAATTTATAGTAATATTTTCATTGTAACACTTGATATATATATATCAAAATACTAATAAAACTTGGAAAAAATATACTGCAAATTCTCAAGTTCGGTTTTTATCATAATATTGTAATGATTGTTTTGTTTTAAAATATTTATTGCATTCAGTTCGTTCCAGTATAAGTACTTACCTAGTTCTTGCCTATTTATCACACTCACTATATTTACTCATGTTACATTTAGTTCGTACTTAAAGAAACTTTGTTTTATTTTTTACCTTTTTATAATAAATACCAAAAAAGAAAAAAAAAATTATAAGAAATAAATGATATTAATTTATAATTTTTTAAAATAATTTTACTTAAATATGTTTACACTTACAAGTACTAGACTTAATTTCAAAATAACTACCCTCCGTTGGTCACCATGATACAGGCAGCTGCCTAGTATGATGACCTAATGTATCTTCTGAAGTAAATGTATTATTTACGTAACATGTACTTATAAATAAATAATAAATAAATACATAAAATCTCTAAAAAAAAAACCCTTTATTTTAAAAATTGGCAAGACGTCACTTATGTAGGGTTCAATTCTATTTCCTCCCGCCATTTTCATATCAAGTCAACTTATTTTTACTGCCTTCCTAACGGGTGGGATCAGATACCTATCCCTCCTTGTAGGAAGCATGTTACCACCTGCTGCACCAACCGCTGCGGTTGTTGACGAGATGTTTCAAAACTTTGCCATTCTGAAGGGAATCAGTCTTCACTTTACATGTGAGAATCGATTTTTTTACCTTTCTGCTTTTTTATGTGAACACCCAACAAGAGTCTTAACCGCTGCCAAGCGTCTGGAACCAGTGAGACTATAGCATAAGGGTATGTTGTAAGGCTGAAGATAGTGTGGGAGGAGGAAGAAATGGGGCAGAGGGAGGTGGGGAGTTTCCTAGATATTCAGATCTGGTCGCCAAACACCACTAAATCAATTTCAAGCAACGTTTCAATTCTGAAAGGTGGTCTCACACCGGGGTAATACTGAGAGTATCTTCCACTCTGGGACGTGAAATAACTCAAAATAATCAAATAAAATTTCCGAGCCGGGATTTCAACTCGCGACCCCCCAATGAAAAATGATTTATTATTATGACACTTAATACCACATAATAGTGGTTAAAAAAACAAATAATGGAACTTTAAATAGATGCCAGGTATTAACCAAAAAACAAAAGGTTGTAAAAATGAAATGCTAATCAAAACCCCAAGATGAATAGTTTTTTAAGTTGCACTTTGCACGGAACTTGGACAAAGCACAGGGACCCCATCATCCATTGATGGGATGATACAAATATTATGTATTACCTAATACAGTTCTCATGAGCCATTGTTTTAAAATCCTTAAAATAAATATTATTTTATATTTTTGAATATTATATATTTATTAATATTTTATATTTATCCCTGACGAAGGAACGTTTGTTCCGAAACCGGTCGGATTTGCACATTATATAAGTGGTTTATACAAAGTTGTATTGTTACATTTTTATTAAATATTATTTTAATTATGTATGTGCCAATAAAAATAAAAGCAATACAAATTCTCCCAATCCGGTTGGCGCTTGTGTTCTCTCGATTGGTCTGTGAGCAGGTGACTATCTTAATGAACAAGATTTAATATTTTGTGTGTGCAGGCACCTTTCCTTTTTATGACCAAAAAAATAATAAGCATTACCATAAACAAGTCACTATAAACAGTGTGGAAATTCGCAAATAATGCAAGCGTAATGAGAAAGATTAAGAAAAGGATGCTTATGTAGATGGTTTCAGCATGTGATCGGATTAACGAAACATGTAGAGTGGATGAACAATGACATGTAGATAAGAGAATATTATGTGAAACAAATGTTAATGGTGAAAGTCGGGGACGCCCAAAAAAGACATGGCACGATTAAGTTAATCAAATACTTGTGTCGGGCCATGTCATGAGTCAGAATAACCGAAGGGTTATGTATGAATGTGAATGAAGCAAGCAGTGCAAAGACCTGTTTGACGGTCCATCCTATCGTTAGATAGTTAATAGACTTTACTTAGGCGTAAGATGCCTAACTCTTTTGACTACCACATAAATGTACCATCTGTTTATTTCAAAATTCAGTGGTCAAGAGATTTAACCCACATAACTTTGAAAATACTGTTTTTTACATTTGTTCAATTTAAATAGTATAAATATAACATCACAAAATATCTATACCAAAAATTTCACCCTTCTGACTTTAAAAACAAAAACGTTATAACAAAAAAAAATGTCACTTTTTTGCAACCAAAAATCTTTGAAGGCCGTTTTCTCAGCTTTGTGGTTTTGTGGCTTGACTCCCTTGGCATCTACGGCGACGATATTTACTACTTAAAGTAACAAATTTTACAAAATATCATTTCTATTAGGAACTTATAAAAATGTAAGATAACGAAATAAACATGGTGTACCTAGTTCAGCTTCTGACATTGTCTATGTGATCAAATAATACGCTTTCTTTTTCATTATTTTCTAATCTGATATTCCACTCTCTCCTCTGTCTCTGCTTTTATTCTCCTTTCTTCCACCGTAAATCTAATAACGGTCTATCAATCTTTACTAATAAGTATTAGAATCCAATATTAATAAGAACTACGTCCCTTTTATTCTTTCGACGATGGCTTGCCATTATTAAAGTAATTATGGTTCCTTTTCGTATTCAATATGGCGAGAGAATTCGGAACATCCCCAAATTAAATAGGAACTCATTATTGCCCAAGTAATTGCCTTCGTGACTTGCATAACACTCCCAAGCCTAATAAGAATGATAAATTCACAAATAATCCCAATTTCCCCGCTTTTCTACATCCAAAACAAAATTATAATACATTTTCGCCATGGCAGCCCCGTAATATTAATGATCACGATAAAAATATAATTAGCAAATTAGCGAAATTCTTCGGTAATATTTTGGATCTGTGCTACAAAGTGGATCGTACGCAATTGAAATAAAGCAATCATTATTAATTACCGTAATGTAAAAAAAAAACAGAACCCCTGTGATCTTGGAATTGGTTGTATAGTGTTAGATTCTCTCAGTTTCTCCTTGGTGAAAGACCACCATTTAGGGTCGAAATGGATTTAGCCGGGCTAGGCTTGCTTGGTTATCAGATCTGAATAACCAGATACTTTCCAACACCTTCTTCTTCTCTTTTCGCCATTCCATTCTGCCTCACAACATACCCTAATTGTGGATGCCGTTGTTCTATTGGCTGTGGACAGTCGGGAGTAATTGGGTCACTTGTGTGGTATTCACATAAAAAGTCTACTGCTGATGGTCATTTTATATAACATAATTTTTTTAAAGCACCAAAAGTACGGTTATTGCATCAATCCATCAAATTCAATTATTGTACAATGTTAAGCGGATTTCCGTGGAAGAGCGTCTGTAATATGTTATTTTCTCCCCATTTCCCTTTCGGACCTAATCGAAGATTGAAACGATGCCGTCTCATGTTCAGACGAAAATTTTCTCGTGTAATAAGTCGAATTACACGATTAATAACACAACTAGCAGTTAAAAACCCACTCCGCAGGTTGTTGCTGCTAGGCTCTGCGGGCAGCTTTTAGTTCGGCTTCGCCCAGTATTGTTGGTGACCTTTTTATGAATCCTATAGGAACTGGTTCCAAAAATAGCCAGTTCCTCGGATCCACTGTGATCCAGTGACAGCTGGTCACCGAGACAAAGTAACCGTGACAAAGTAACCGTGACAAAGTAACCGAGACACGTGATGAGGTCATATGTAATATATATATATATATATATATAGTATATAGCCGCGTGATACTATTAACCACAACTCGTCAAGTATTGGCGTCAATTTTTCCATATCCGGAAAGACACTTAAATTATATTATATATTATATATTGGTTTTTGGCAAGTTACAGGGAGAAATTAACCCCTTTGTCTTGCAAACTGTAGTAATGTCACCTGATGGATTTTTTTTTTTGCCCGATGTTCGGGTTACCTTGGGCAAGATGAAGGAAGTTAAAAATTTTATATGGTTTGTTTATCTGTAAGTGGTATACATTTTGTATAGATAAACACACACATACATACATTTTTTCATACATCCGTGCATGTATGTATTCATATACAACAGTTATGTACACCATAATAAATATATATAAATATTTATTTATTTTTTATATAAGAGAACAAAGGTAAGTTTTATTATAGCCCGCGCATCAAGGTGGATGAAGGATGGATATGGGCAGGCGGTGAAGGAGATTTTCATCGGGACTTGATTGCCCGAGACATGAGATGCTTGGATTTGAATTTGAAGCAAGTTTGGAGAAAAATGTTTTGGCTAGATCTATTATGTGTTTTTTTAAGTGGAGGGATTTTCGTGCCTGAATTAATAATGCTATTTCGGACGAACCAAGGGCTTTTGGTGAATCTTCTAAGCAAGACATTTTGGAAGGTTTCTAGACTCTTAGTATTACTTGTGGCCCAAATTGGGGCGGCATAAGTCATGATGGGTCGCAATTTAGATTTGTAAATATGAATTTTGTTCTGTAGTGACGTTTGACTATTATAATGTAAAAGCGGATAAAGGGCTGCGGCAGCGTTTTTGGTCTTTTTAATTGTATGTTTGATGTGTGTGTGCCATGTGAGTTTTTTGTCGAGTGTGACTCCAAGGTATTTAACGTTGTTTTGCCAGGGTATTGCTTGGCCGTACATGGAAACGTGGCCTTTAGGAGTGCTGCGAACCTTTCTTCGTGAGAAGAAAATAGCAGCGCTCTTGGAAGGGTTCACGTCTATACGCCATTTGTTATAAAAGTCTTGGAGTATGTTTATGTTATGTTGTAAGCGATGTGTGATCATCCTGGGAGAACTGTATCGAACCATAATGGCGGTGTCGTCAGCGTACAAAGCTTTATACGAATGTTGGTTCTCTGTGAGTGGTATATCGTGGATGTAGATATTGAAGAGGGTGGGGGAAAGCAGGGATCCTTGCGGGACGCCTGCTGTCATGAATCTGGGAGTTGAGAGTGCATCTCGGATCTTTACTTGAAAAGTCCGGTGCCGAAGAAATGATTTTAAGATACCGAGGAGTTGGGGATCGATGTCCGTGTTGTGCAATTTGAGAAGCAGTCCGTTTGACCATACTTTGTCGAAGGCTTTGGCTATGTCCAGGAAAATGGCGCCAGTGGACCGTTGGGAGTTGAAGCCGCCTAGAATCAGTTCGGAAACTCTGAGCAGTTGATGAAGGGTTGAGTGTTGAGATCTGAAGCCATGTTGTTCATCAGGGAGGGTTTTCATCTCGTGAATGTGCTTTAAGAGCCGAGTGAGGAGAATTTGTTCGAATATTTTACCAACATTTGAGAGAAGACTGATGGGACGATGGTTCTCACAGAATTTCGGGTCCTTCACAGGTTTTGGGATGAGAATGACATGCGCGTGTTTCCAACTTTTGGGAAAATAACGCAGTCGGAGTGCGGAATTTATGAGGCTCACAATAGCAAAAATGCTTTTAGGGGGGAGGGCTTTAAGGGCAAAGTTTGTTATGCCATCTGGACCGGGAGCTTTTTTGTTGCTGCGGTGTTTTATGGCCCTTCGGACTTCTGAAGGGGTGGTGAAATGTACATTTGTTCCGGGAAGGGAGTCGAAAATTATGTCTATTTGGTGGTTGACATTTGCTATATGGACTGGGTCGGCGTGCTTGGAGCTGGGGCTAAATTGAAATTCCAGATTATCGGCAAACGCCTCCGATTTATCTTGATCGTCAAATATGAGGCCGTTTTCGGTATGAATGGGATGGTTTGGGGATGGGGTAGTTTGGAGAGATTTGCATAATTTCCATAGGGAGCCGTCCTGTGGATTTATATCTTGAATTTTTTTGTTCCAGGTGGAGTGTGAAAGCTCGGAAAGTTTCTTTCTAATTAGTGCTTGAATTCTATTGATTGTTTTTTTGACTGAGGGATTTCGGTTTCTGTGCCAGTGTCGACGAAGATTATTTTTTGTAGAGATTAATTCCTGGATGTTGATTGGGAGGTCACTTTTAAGATTAAGGGCGGAACGTTCAGGAAGAGTTTTAGAGGCATCGGTGATGGAAGATTTGATTATATCGGCAAAGTCGTCAACTGCCTTGTCTAGTTCGGGGCCGTCAGAAATATTTTGAGGGATTATTGTTTTTTCCCCAACTCTGTGAGTGAAATACGTCCAATCAGTTTTTATAGATTTGCGCGGTGACATTGGAGTGGAAAGTCGATTAAGAGTGAGCAAAACAGGATTATGATCTGAGCTTAGGTCATTTATGGTTTCGATACTGTAGACCCAGGGTAATTTGTGGAGGAGTGCAATGTCGAGAACATCGGGTCTAGCCCCGCTGTTCGGGAAATGTGTGGGTGCAATTGGGCCCGCGATGAAGAGTTCAGGATGTGCGCTAGCATACTTTCGTAAGATACGCCCATTTGTGTTAGTAATCCTACTATTCCAATTGGGGTGCTTTGAGTTAAAGTCCCCAGCGAGAATAGTAGGAGTGTGGCTATCGAGAAGGGTATCGAGGTCTTTTGGATCAAGCTTATCTTGCGGACGGTGATAGATGGAGTTTATTCTTAATGGGCCTGAATGTTTTGTATATATTGTGATTGAAGTTGACTCAATAGACGACAACGTGGGTGTAATGTTGTATTTATGGGCGATTTTCGATTTAACGAAAATGGCAGTGCCCCCGCCTCTCGTGTTTTGGCGGTCGTTTCTATATAATGTATAGTTTGAAAGTTTTGGCATCTGTGATGGGTTGAGGTGAGTTTCATTTACAAGTAAAACGTCAAGAGCGTGTGTATTTGCAAAAATACGTAATTCATGTACATTTTTTAAGAGACCATTAGCATTCCAAAATGCCATACGTAGCACGGAGGGCATGGTAGTAGAGCTAGCCATTTACACTGAAAAAAGTGAAAAAATCTGAGGGGCGGCGGAGAAAATGATAGATATGTAGTCTGCCGGTGAGGTGGCAGACTGAAATTTGGGGATGAGGTCGGAAAGAAGATCGCCAACCTTGGAGAAATTGAAATTTTTGAAAAAATCAAAAATATTGAAGGGCGTGGAAGGAGGTGTGTGGGAGGTTGACGTTGAGGGAGCTGAGGGTGATGTGGACGTTAATGGGGTTTGGGCAGTGGCCTGCGCGTATGATAAAGAGGGATTTGTGCTATGCGAGGTGAAAGTGGCATTACGTACGGTTTGCAAGATGGGTTGTGGAGACGGTCTTTTTGGACATTCCTTATAATTTGCCGGATGGGCTCCAGAACAGTTTGCGCAGGTGGCGGGACCATCTTCTCTCTGCTTCTTGCATTCCTGCGTGAAATGATCACCCGCGCACTTGACGCAGCGGGGAGGCAGGTGGCACATCATGGATGAGTGTCCAAAATGCTGGCAGCGGTGACACTGAGAGGGAGCTGTTTTTTTGTTAAGATACTCGACTCTTATCTTGAGGTGAAAGAGGGAAGTGAGGGAGAAAATTTTTTGTCCCGCCTCTCCATGATCCAGTTGTACAAGGACTAGAGGAATGTTTTTCCTGTCTGGCCCGGATCTCATCCGAGTTACAGAATTAACTGGGAGGTTGAGATCTAGAAGTTCAAGGCGGACCTCTTCTTCGCTAATTGTCGTCGGAATCCCTCGCAGAACCGCCTTGGTCAATTTTTCTTCTGCAAGCTGAAATGTATGGAAGGGGGTTGTGTCCTCTTGAAGCATCTTTGTAGCCAGCCGGAAGCTGGTGGAGTCGCCGGTATTTAGAACCACCCCTGTTGGAATGGCCTTTGCGTTAATTATATTAACCCCAGCGTTCAAGAGGCGCTTTTCCAGGAGGCTCCAATTTTTTTCCGATTTTATAAAAATTGGAGGGATCTTAATAGGCCTCGTTTTTGTGGTATCGGTTATATTTGCGGCGGAGTCAGACACGGAATTTAGAAGTGGCGGTGATGCAATTTCATCGTCTGTAGCAAGGGCGGAGAAACGATTTGAGGTTTTTATAACTTCTGTGGACGGAGGAGGAGAAGCGCACGCCCTTCGTTTCTTGTGAGCTGGAGTCACCCATAGCGGGGGGAATGAGTTTACAGAAGAGGATGGAGCGGTTGATGTTGAGCTGGAGGTGGTTGTCGAAGAGGTGGGAGCTGTTGAAAAGGGAGCAGAAGTCAAGGTGGAAGTGGAGACGGAGGTCAAAGACGTAGTGAGGGTGGGAGTTGTTGTTGTTTTTTAAGGAGTAGTCGGAGACATCTTCTTCACTTCCGAAGTGCTTTAGGTATAGAGCAGTTGAGCGTCTGGACCTCGTTACCTTAGATTTTTTTGCCAAAAATTCTTCAAGTTGTGCTTCTGTAGCACCCACGGCGGCAAGTTGTTGGTGGAGTGTAGACATCGAATCCAGGGTCTTATGCGTAGGTCAATAGTAAGGAAGGTAGACTGTGGAAGGTCAATGTGTAAGCGGGGGTCTGCAGGCTTGGATTTGGTAAAATAAAAAAGAAAAACACAACACTGCTTTGAAAGCTGACAGCTCAATATTTTGTAACCATGAAAATTGTTTTTGTTTAGAAACTGATGGAACGAATTACTATGAGAATGGAAGGAAACAAAAGAACCAGATGACGCGAATAATGATTTGAAAATAAACTGTTCGGAACGCGGTGCACTGTTCGGAGCTCGATTTTTGAACTGTTGCTTCCTCGAGTAACAAGAGCGGACTCAGACACTTAAATTTATTATATATTGGTTTTTGGCAAGTTACAGGGAGAAATTAACCCCTTTGTCTTGCAAACTGTAGTAATGTCACCTGATGGATTTTTTTTTTTTTTGCCCGATGTTCGGGTTACCTTGGGCAAGATGAAGGAAGTTAAAAATTTTATATGGTTTGTTTATCTGTAAGTGGTATACATTTTGTATAGATAAACACACACATACATACATTTTTTCATACATCCGTGCATGTATGTATTCATATACAACAGTTATGTACACCATAATAAATATATATAAATATTTATTTATTTTTTATATAAGAGAACAAAGGTAAGTTTTATTATAGCCCGCGCATCAAGGTGGATGAAGGATGGATATGGGCAGGCGGTGAAGGAGATTTTCATCGGGACTTGATTGCCCGAGACATGAGATGCTTGGATTTGAATTTGAAGCAAGTTTGGAGAAAAATGTTTTGGCTAGATCTATTATGTGTTTTTTAAGTGGAGGGATTTTCGTGCCTGAATTAATAATGCTATTTCGGACGAACCAAGGGCTTTTGGTGAATCTTCTAAGCAAGACATTTTGGAAGGTTTCTAGACTCTTAGTATTACTTGTGGCCCAAATTGGGGCGGCATAAGTCATGATGGGTCGCAATTTAGATTTGTAAATATGAATTTTGTTCTGTAGTGACGTTTGACTATTATAATGTAAAAGCGGATAAAGGGCTGCGGCAGCGTTTTTGGTCTTTTTAATTGTATGTTTGATGTGTGTGTGCCATGTGAGTTTTTTGTCGAGTGTGACTCCAAGGTATTTAACGTTGTTTTGCCAGGGTATTGCTTGGCCGTACATGGAAACGTGGCCTTTAGGAGTGCTGCGAACCTTTCTTCGTGAGAAGAAAATAGCAGCGCTCTTGGAAGGGTTCACGTCTATACGCCATTTGTTATAAAAGTCTTGGAGTATGTTTATGTTATGTTGTAAGCGATGTGTGATCATCCTGGGAGAACTGTATCGAACCATAATGGCGGTGTCGTCAGCGTACAAAGCTTTATACGAATGTTGGTTCTCTGTGAGTGGTATATCGTGGATGTAGATATTGAAGAGGGTGGGGGAAAGCAGGGATCCTTGCGGGACGCCTGCTGTCATGAATCTGGGAGTTGAGAGTGCATCTCGGATCTTTACTTGAAAAGTCCGGTGCCGAAGAAATGATTTTAAGATACCGAGGAGTTGGGGATCGATGTCCGTGTTGTGCAATTTGAGAAGCAGTCCGTTTGACCATACTTTGTCGAAGGCTTTGGCTATGTCCAGGAAAATGGCGCCAGTGGACCGTTGGGAGTTGAAGCCGCCTAGAATCAGTTCGGAAACTCTGAGCAGTTGATGAAGGGTTGAGTGTTGAGATCTGAAGCCATGTTGTTCATCAGGGAGGGTTTTCATCTCGTGAATGTGCTTTAAGAGCCGAGTGAGGAGAATTTGTTCGAATATTTTACCAACATTTGAGAGAAGACTGATGGGACGATGGTTCTCACAGAATTTCGGGTCCTTCCCAGGTTTTGGGATGAGAATGACATGCGCGTGTTTCCAACTTTTGGGAAAATAACGCAGTCGGAGTGCGGAATTTATGAGGCTCACAATAGCAAAAATGCTTTTAGGGGGGAGGGCTTTAAGGGCAAAGTTTGTTATGCCATCTGGACCGGGAGCTTTTTTGTTGCTGCGGTGTTTTATGGCCCTTCGGACTTCTGAAGGGGTGGTGAAATGTACATTTGTTCCGGGAAGGGAGTCGAAAATTATGTCTATTTGGTGGTTGACATTTGCTATATGGACTGGGTCGGCGTGCTTGGAGCTGGGGCTAAATTGAAATTCCAGATTATCGGCAAACGCCTCCGATTTATCTTGATCGTCAAATATGAGGCCGTTTTCGGTATGAATGGGATGGTTTGGGGATGGGGTAGTTTGGAGAGATTTGCATAATTTCCATAGGGAGCCGTCCTGTGGATTTATATCTTGAATTTTTTTGTTCCAGGTGGAGTGTGAAAGCTCGGAAAGTTTCTTTCTAATAAGTGCTTGAATTCTATTGATTGTTTTTTTGACTGAGGGATTTCGGTTTCTGTGCCAGTGTCGACGAAGATTATTTTTTGTAGAGATTAATTCCTGGATGTTGATTGGGAGGTCACTTTTAAGATTAAGGGCGGAACGTTCAGGAAGAGTTTTAGAGGCATCGGTGATGGAAGATTTGATTATATCGGCAAAGTCGTCAACTGCCTTGTCTAGTTCGGGGCCGTCAGAAATATTTTGAGGGATTATTGTTTTTTCCCCAACTCTGTGAGTGAAATACGTCCAATCAGTTTTTATAGATTTGCGCGGTGACATTGGAGTGGAAAGTCGATTAAGAGTGAGCAAAACAGGATTATGATCTGAGCTTAGGTCATTTATGGTTTCGATACTGTAGACCCAGGGTAATTTGTGGAGGAGTGCAATGTCGAGAACATCGGGTCTAGCCCCGCTGTTCGGGAAATGTGTGGGTGCAATTGGGCCCGCGATGAAGAGTTCAGGATGTGCGCTAGCATACTTTCGTAAGATACGCCCATTTGTGTTAGTAATCCTACTATTCCAATTGGGGTGCTTTGAGTTAAAGTCCCCAGCGAGAATAGTAGGAGTGTGGCTATCGAGAAGGGTATCGAGGTCTTTTGGATCAAGCTTATCTTGCGGACGGTGATAGATGGAGTTTATTCTTAATGGGCCTGAATGTTTTGTATATATTGTGATTGAAGTTGACTCAATAGACGACAACGTGGGTGTAATGTTGTATTTATGGGCGATTTTCGATTTAACGAAAATGGCAGTGCCCCCGCCTCTCGTGTTTTGGCGGTCGTTTCTATATAATGTATAGTTTGAAAGTTTTGGCATCTGTGATGGGTTGAGGTGAGTTTCATTTACAAGTAAAACGTCAAGAGCGTGTGTATTTGCAAAAATACGTAATTCATGTACATTTTTTAAGAGACCATTAGCATTCCAAAATGCCATACGTAGCACGGAGGGCATGGTAGTAGAGCTAGCCATTTACACTGAAAAAAGTGAAAAAATCTGAGGGGCGGCGGAGAAAATGATAGATATGTAGTCTGCCGGTGAGGTGGCAGACTGAAATTTGGGGATGAGGTCGGAAAGAAGATCGCCAACCTTGGAGAAATTGAAATTTTTGAAAAAATCAAAAATATTGAAGGGCGTGGAAGGAGGTGTGTGGGAGGTTGACGTTGAGGGAGCTGAGGGTGATGTGGACGTTAATGGGGTTTGGGCAGTGGCCTGCGCGTATGATAAAGAGGGATTTGTGCTATGCGAGGTGAAAGTGGCATTACGTACGGTTTGCAAGATGGGTTGTGGAGACGGTCTTTTTGGACATTCCTTATAATTTGCCGGATGGGCTCCAGAACAGTTTGCGCAGGTGGCGGGACCATCTTCTCTCTGCTTCTTGCATTCCTGCGTGAAATGATCACCCGCGCACTTGACGCAGCGGGGAGGCAGGTGGCACATCATGGATGAGTGTCCAAAATGCTGGCAGCGGTGACACTGAGAGGGAGCTGTTTTTTTGTTAAGATACTCGACTCTTATCTTGAGGTGAAAGAGGGAAGTGAGGGAGAAAATTTTTTGTCCCGCCTCTCCATGATCCAGTTGTACAAGGACTAGAGGAATGTTTTTCCTGTCTGGCCCGGATCTCATCCGAGTTACAGAATTAACTGGGAGGTTGAGATCTAGAAGTTCAAGGCGGACCTCTTCTTCGCTAATTGTCGTCGGAATCCCTCGCAGAACCGCCTTGGTCAATTTTTCTTCTGCAAGCTGAAATGTATGGAAGGGGGTTGTGTCCTCTTGAAGCATCTTTGTAGCCAGCCGGAAGCTGGTGGAGTCGCCGGTATTTAGAACCACCCCTGTTGGAATGGCCTTTGCGTTAATTATATTAACCCCAGCGTTCAAGAGGCGCTTTTCCAGGAGGCTCCAATTTTTTTCCGATTTTATAAAAATTGGAGGGATCTTAATAGGCCTCGTTTTTGTGGTATCGGTTATATTTGCGGCGGAGTCAGACACGGAATTTAGAAGTGGCGGTGATGCAATTTCATCGTCTGTAGCAAGGGCGGAGAAACGATTTGAGGTTTTTATAACTTCTGTGGACGGAGGAGGAGAAGCGCACGCCCTTCGTTTCTTGTGAGCTGGAGTCACCCATAGCGGGGGGAATGAGTTTACAGAAGAGGATGGAGCGGTTGATGTTGAGCTGGAGGTGGTTGTCGAAGAGGTGGGAGCTGTTGAAAAGGGAGCAGAAGTCAAGGTGGAAGTGGAGACGGAGGTCAAAGACGTAGTGAGGGTGGGAGTTGTTGTTGTTTTTAAGGAGTAGTCGGAGACATCTTCTTCACTTCCGAAGTGCTTTAGGTATAGAGCAGTTGAGCGTCTGGACCTCGTTACCTTAGATTTTTTTGCCAAAAATTCTTCAAGTTGTGCTTCTGTAGCACCCACGGCGGCAAGTTGTTGGTGGAGTGTAGACATCGAATCCAGGGTCTTATGCGTAGGTCAATAGTAAGGAAGGTAGACTGTGGAAGGTCAATGTGTAAGCGGGGGTCTGCAGGCTTGGATTTGGTAAAATAAAAAAGAAAAACACAACACTGCTTTGAAAGCTGACAGCTCAATATTTTGTAACCATGAAAATTGTTTTTGTTTAGAAACTGATGGAACGAATTACTATGAGAATGGAAGGAAACAAAAGAACCAGATGACGCGAATAATGATTTGAAAATAAACTGTTCGGAACGCGGTGCACTGTTCGGAGCTCGATTTTTGAACTGTTGCTTCCTCGAGTAACAAGAGCGGACTCAGACACTTAAATTCTATAAATCCGTATTAGTTATACCTAGGGAAGAAACGTCCACATGCGAGCTGCTGACGGAAGTAGCAACATCTTTTGACAAATACTTGAATTAAAAATCGAATTAAGATGGTAGCTTTGCTTGAAATTTGACGAACACAGATGTTATTTGTGGCGCGGCGCGTAAGGCGTGGCGTCAGACATGCAATAGAAGGCGGGTTCTGAAATTCAACCACGCAGATGCAAGGGTATTAATACTGTTTGATGATGATGATTGATATACCTGTGAGAAAAATGAATCACTGGGAGTTTGATTTGGTTCAACTAAAAACAAAATAATGCTGTGTGATCTACTTAACAGTACCTAACCAGCAAACCAATGCTTGATTTTATCGCAAGGATTCGCACGTGTTAATTGTTTTTGTGTTTGATTCGTAGAAAATCATTAAATTTTTTTAAATTTAATTAAAATAAAAGAATCGCAGATAGATAATGAAACACCACGCATAATTATGAGTATGTACGGGTTGTGTTTTTTTTTTGCATTCCCTCTTTGCATTCTCCTGACTGACTGACACGATTCAACTCAAGTATTTCATTTATTTGATAGTGCCACGTCTATTTAGGTTGTCCTCCCGTTGTATTCCCATAAAAACATATTCTATAAATATATACACACAAAATGTGAAGAGTATGTACGTTGTCCCAAATGTTTATTTTTTTCATTTTTTGATCCGCCGTGAGTAATATGCTTCATTCACATTTAATTTTTTTTAAACAATTTGGGAGTGGGTATGGGTGTCGCTGCCACGGGAACCATTTATTGGATAATCAACACCTCTGCCATAGGTCACCCCAAGTGGTTCGCTACGTTTGGTGACTTAGCAGGGGTGCCCGGGTTCATGCGGGTGAGGTTTGTCCAGGTCTTGGCGGCCGATGTTTCTGCTCACCTGCTGCGTGGTGGACAGGATCGAGAGAGAGTGGTTGAGGGAGGTCTTTTATCCTCTCCAGGCCAGAATCTCTCGATTCATCGCCTTGCACTTCAGTTGGAGGGATGGATTCATACGTCCGTTACTCCTGGACTCACTGACCCCCAGTTTCTTACCCATCCCTCGTACCTTTTTCCTTCCAAGAACTTCCTCTCCTTCCTTTCCTTAAAACAACCCTCCACACAGCATCTCCTAAGATGACATAGGAAAATAATTTCCCTCAGGGCCTCCTGTGTGTAGCTAATGTAAAAAAAAACATATTAATTAAGATCAAGTGAATCAGATACTTGAGTCCGGCCATGTCAAAAGTCAGAATAAGAGAATGGTGCGTATGAGATGATCGGTCCTCTCTGCCTACCCTACTGGGGCATAATGATTAGTTACATTTAAACGTTCCGTTCTCGTTCATCAGCCCTGGATTCTTTTCGAATCCTCGCATTTTTAATTTGGACAATTAATATTTTTTCTGCCGGAAGAAATTCATTAAAAAAACTAAGGACTTGCCGTAAAGAAATTAAGTAGGTACTTTAAGGTAAACGCTTCCTTTCGCAGTTTTTCGCGGCTAGACCTTGCGGGCTACTTTCGTTAGGCTGAAAAAAGAGCCACGCTTACGTCGGATGCGTACGGTATTATGTAGGTGAATTAATGAATAACTACAGTGCCCCTCGATGCGTACGATGACCATCCGTGGCCGACCGTACGCGTGATTTTATTTACAGTCTTAGGGCTCTTGTTGACGGGCGTTTTTTTGACGGATAACTGGCTGATGCGAGACGGATGTGGATTAGTTTATATAATGGTGACATTCCCGATGTCTAAGATCCCATCAGTTTGATAAAAGAAGTGAGTGAGAATACACGTTCATAATACCCACTTAATTTATCTTTTTTCTTTTTCCGATAATGTCTAAAATATTCATGAAAAATCGAACCGATTTTCTTCCATGCCGTAAATCAATCGGTCTATTTTCGCTAAAGTAATTATTTATGCATTTTTCTTTTCAAATTGTGCTCTCAAATAAAATAATGGGGAGGGAAGTTTCATCCGGCGTCAACATATTTGTATGACTGGCGAATTTTACTTCACCGGCCGAGCGACGTTTCGCCGAGGGACGACGGAAGAGCAGCCGGTGCGCCTGCCAACGGATAAATGTCCGGTGCATGAACAAACATTCATACTTACCTTAATCAAAACTGAACATCAGGCACCGGTCCGTTGTAAAAACAAAAGCTCTTAGAGCTTACATCTGATGTAGTCATAAGTGCCGTGTATTCTCATTCACTTCTTAATTCAAACTGATAAGAACGTAGGCATCGGGAGTGTCTCCGTTATTGTGGTGTTTCACCAACAGTCCTCCAACTCACTTTGGAAGGAGATATGTTCAATGGGTAGAATAATGTTCTTTTCGTATAAAACTGGTTTATTGATACTTTGCGTATAGAGTGTTGACCACGATAGTCGACCTATCTAGGAACTGGCTAATTGGAATCTGATGTGAGAGATCTGCTGAAGACTGCCTCTAAGCTGTTGGACCCTCTGTTGCCAAAAGCCTGAACTAAGCTAGATGCCATCTAGCGGAGTCTTAGGACAGTTCGTAGTACTGCCGTCTATGTGATTAAGCAGGAAGCTTTTAGATACACTACAGTTATATAGACTAATCGTGAACAAGTACAACAAAAGCACCAGCCATTATTATTCCCACTTTTACAGAACGACGACTCTACAAAAAGGCAATAAACATACGTTCATATCACAAGCAGCGATGCAGTTCTTTCTTACACACTAAATAATGGTGAGACAAAAGATGAGACACACAATATTTGCATGTGTGTTTCCTCCATAGGAAAAATGTAGTACTTTGGAGGAAACATATATAGTGTGTCTGATATTTTGTCTTTGGTTTCCCTATAAACATTGTCGATGTTTTCCGATTGTGCTGCCAGTTGGGGCATTATAATGTTGATTGTTAAGTTTGATTTACCTAGCACACAAACTTGGACTGCTTCAACGAACATTGACGTACAAATCGAAATAATGTCATTATTGTCAAATGACAATAACACGACAAAGCCTTCATTAATGTGATTCATACATCAAAGCCAGCTTGTAATACGCGGCTAGACTAAGCAAAACAGTAAACAGGAACTAAGTAAAAATGTTTTGTCTTGAAGACACATACAAAATGGTTTTGCCCCCCGTTTTTCAGAGTTTCTCTTTTTGTGAATTTGGGTGAAAGGTTCGAACATTAACCCTCAGGCTAATTTGTTCGTTTTCGGAACAACATACAAGTCTCGTAGAAATCGTTGTGTCTCGCTTATTATTATGGCTAGAAATATGATCTAAACGGCGCGGCGCTGGAAAGAAAAAACACCATGCTTTATATTCAAATCCTAAAATTAACCGCCAAATAATTAAAATGTACATCTTTATGAAACCAAAGTTTCCAATTTGGAAAAAAAAATTATCAAATTTGAAGAATTTTTTACTAATTATTTTTATACAAAACGATAAAAAAGTGACTTGATGATAACGTTTATAATTATAAATTTGCATAATAAAATAAACGCATGTTTTTTTTTTTAAATCGTAATTTTAGTTAGAAAAAACGTGAGTTGAGCCATTTTTTTAAACTTTCTAATGTTTTTTTTTCGTTAATTGTTTTTGGGGTGTTGCGCTACCTCCTTCTTTAGCCAACGTTTCGGACGGCGTTACAGTGACAATCATCAGGGCAGATGTACACTGATGGACACTGTAACGCTGTTCGAAACGTTGGCCAAAGAAGGAGGTAGCGCAACACCCCAAAACAAATAAAGAAAATACTTTTGGCCGTGAAAATCTAAAAAATTATATTTCTTATGATTGCATTAAAAAATTTTATATTTAAAAAATTATTAGTTCAATTCGATTTATAAAATTAGAAAGCGTATTTCAACACAAGCGTTTTCGGATATATTCAGAAATATTCCATTTAGGTAATTGGATTTTATTGCAAAGAGGAAAAATTTGGCCATCCGATAAAATAAACCCAAAGCCTGAAGGGTTAAAAAATATGACTCAAATTTGATGTAGACCTTTTTTGCACGTGGGTTAGATGGCGCAGAGGTAGAGCTGGTTATTTTATTAATTGGGTTTTTATTAGTTTCCATTTGAGTTACGATAGGTTGACAGTAACATTTTGACTAATTACCTGGTATGTTGTCTGCCTAGTCCTTCATATAAATTATTTTCGACCATTTTTGTGAAATAAATGCTATGCAACAGGTGTAGAGCTGTGGAAAGAAAAATAATTTTTTTGTTCCCTGTCAGAAGAAACGTTATCCGGACCATATTATTTCTTGCAATTTATAAAGCGGAGACGTACAAATAGTTTTCAACTGAAAATAATCAATGTACCAAATTTTGGTTATTTTTTTCATTTAAAAAGTTCTGTTGTGAAAAGAAATCGAGCGTTGAAGGTTTGGATTAAGTACACAATAACTTATGATGTAATTGGTTTGTTTTGTAAAAGTTTTTTTTTAAAGTTCAGACAATTTATCGACTTTTTGAGATGTAGGATCAAGTCCTAGACGGGATGTTGTCAGTTTTTGATAAGAACTTCCCCAAAGGTTTCTATTTACCCGTTATACTCAATTACTGTAAAGGTGGTTGCCTAAATAAAGCGCGGTAGCCTAAAGTAAATAAACGTAAAAAAGTAAAAGGGACCCGAAATGTTTTTCCTGAAGGGAATCAATATACACTTGGGTAGATTGCTAGCCCTCGAGCAGAGACAGACACGGTGGGAGGGGGAGGCGGGTGGATGGGAGGATGAGCGTGGCGGCTCGGGGGTGGCAGGGGGTGGAAGGGGGTAGGGGGAGGGGGAAAGCCGCGTGGTGGAAAAGCCACCCTCTCCAGTTGGAAAGCCGGACTCGCTCCAGTCGGACGTATCGCAGAGCGAGCAGTTACGCGCGCAACATGCTATCCAAACAAACGCGGAACCAAAACAGTATACATAGGGATCACTTGATCCGCTTTAAACGTATGTGAAAGAACTGAAAATAAAGTGAGATGACTTTCATCCCTTCTCACTTCAATCCAAATTATAAGTTGATGTTCATTCCTCTCCTGCTGGCTCTCGCTGTCACAATATGCATCCTTCTCTCCGTCAAGCACCCCATCTACTACCCCTCGCAGACTCACGCGGAGATCTTGAGCAGGATCAGGACCAATACTCTCACGAGGGACGAAGTCACCAAGAAGAACCACTCGCACGCTCCCAAGAAGCACAGAGTTAGGAATAACGAGGTCGTCTACAACTTATTGTCCAACGCAACTAGAACTCTGATAGCTATGGAAATCAGAGCGAGAAGATTGGAAGACAACATCAGAAGAGTGAGAGAAAGAACTCGGAGCTTGTTGTGGAAAAACAAGGATAAGGCGCTGTGGAAGATCCTCTTTAAGAACATAAGCAGGAATGTAGCCATCAGACACGAGTTCCACGAGCACTCCAGTCTCAAGAGGATAATGGAAGATAAGAAGAGGCACAGGGAGAGGCACTCTAACTACGGCTCTAAATACGACGTCGGTAGTGATAATTTTTTCAAAACTGACGATTACGAAAATTCAACAACGTAAAAAAATCAGTGAACTTCGTGATACTGGACCAACTCTAAAAATATGTTTGTGTAAATATCTTCAAGCAGTAGTTTCTAAACTTCTCGGAAAAAAACAATGATACTGAATTAAAAGAATATTTTTATCTAAAAATTTTGTATTTTAAAAGTTATATATATTTAGACGCAGTAAGTCTATAATTATTATTGTGAAATATTTATATTAAAGTGTTTAAGTAAAGGGTGTTGTACATAACTATCGATAGATGTTTTCACCGTGCCAAATATGGACATTGGACATTCTCTCCTTGATTATTTGTTTCCGTTGCTTTGACGCAATAAATTGAATTGTTTCGGAAATATGCTGTTTGATTTACTAGGACAAAATACCCTTAACTCGCAGAACGGGAACCATGGATTGAATCTTTATTGGATTTACGAGAAAAAGGTGAACACTTCATATTATTATTCTTTCATAAAAATAAGGGTTGTTTGACTGCCTTCTGGCCAACTGGCTTCGAATCGCCCCCTTTTGACTGTTTTGTGGATGATTTCACCCTTTTAGTTGGTGTTGACTAGAACCAATAGAACATATTGACGTTGCTTTGGTCAGGAAAGGTTTATTTTTGGGTTGTATCAACAATTGAGTAAAAATGAAGCTAAAAGCAGAAATATGAGAGACGAATTTAATTTTTTTGGTAAATGTCATGTCATGCAATGGTGAAAGAAAAGGAACGCATTCAAGATGACATTAAAATAATTTTAGTAATGCAATAATTACAGAAACGGCCTTTTGTTTTTACACTAAAATTAGTATTTGAGGAAGTGCATTCGGGTTCGATTCGCGGAATGCATTGATTCATAAAAATGTTATGTTAATTTTAAATTCTGTTAATTTTATGCTTATTTTTTTGTTATTTATGAATTTTATTTTCATTTTATGTTTTAATTAGATACTCACCTAATACGTAATCACATGTTATTTTATTTTTATTTTATTGTAATACGGTAGACTGGGATTGCACTACCCTCCCCCAGTCCTGCTGCGATAAAAACTTAAACATATAAAATATGTACCTATTTTGGTTAAAAAAACAGATATTGCAAAGCAGACATAAAAATGTTAATGCTTTCGATACCTCGATTATTCACTGTTGCATTTACCGTTTCGCCGAGTTTAGTACCTACATTTTTCGATAACAATAAATTTCTATTTTTATCTCAATCTTGGAAAATACAGTAGGGAAGCTTTTATGACTGCATATAAACGTTTTAAGGGAATTGCATCTCAAAACCGAGATACGTTCATGTGGAAATACTATATAAAATATTTTACTATAGTAGTTTTACGACCAAATGTATTTTCATTAATTCAAATGCTTTTCCGATAAATGTTTACTTTGTAGTAAATAAAATTGCCAAGTTGTCAGCATAATTTTTAAATATATCGCAATAACATTGTGTTGTCTAGCAACTGGTTTCTATAACCCCCCAATCATATATGGATTTTTTTACTAACTGTTATATATATATATATATATATATATATCTGGCTACTCAGATCATCTCACTAGTCAGAATACAATGATCAGCGATGTGATTCTACTTGATTGATAATCAATAATCACAAAAGTAACAAAAAACAGATTTTCTTTCCGTGAAAAAATGTGATTATGCCACTATGACAAAACTTGAAATTCATCAATATATATATATATATTTTTAAATTTTCTTCTCCACACATATGAGGCCCTGTGGAAAATATTTTTCCTCATGGCCTGTGTCCTATGTCATCTTTGGGGATGTTGTGTGGACGTTCTTTTTAGGGAAAGGAAAAGGAGGAAGTTATGGGAAGGAAAATGGTATGAGGGGTGGGTAGGAATCTGGGGTAAATGTTTCCAGGAATGACGGACATACGAATACATCCCTCCCACTGCGATGCAAGAGAGAACAAAGGCCTCTCGTAGTCTGTCTCTAACAGCCTGTCATACATAACCCGGTCCCACTCGCCACGCAGTAGGTGGGCAGATGCATCCGCCACCAAGACCTGGATACTCACCCCATGAACTTGGGCACCCTGCTAAGTCACCAAACGTAGCAATCCAATTGGAATGGTCTGTGGCAGAGGTGTTGATTATCCAATAAATAGTTCTCCGTGCGGCGGCGGTATCCACACCGTCCGTCCTGTTAATAGTAAAGAAACTCCCTAAATTCTCATTATATATGTATATTTGTTTTTTCGCATAGGGTTTTTTTGAAGCGTTGACCCATATTTAAGCATTCTTAGTGAACACCAACCATCAGTGTATTGGTTCTCACTCCTTAATTCATTCGTATTCACACATTGTACCACACACAGTCTACTTCGACACCTGACATGACTAAGTTTAGCGTATTATCCACCAGAGTCTTCCTGGATGGCCCGAACTTATTCCTTGCATTTGTGCATCGTATTGAAAGTCTCCGACAACATAAATCTCTATTTCTAGGTGATACGTAAAAAAAGTTTTATTTAAAAAAAAATGTCCATCTCAGTAAAGATTCGGGAGTTGAATGACCTGTGCATTAACTAATTAAAAATATCCCCATTGGTGTGTATTATTTAAAAGTTTTGCACTAGTTTATTATTTTAGTACCTACCTTTTCGCAAACTGTATCCATATCTCGCAAAGAGTTATCATGATTATTATAATTAAAAAAATGTGATTGTTATAGATGCGTTTTTATTAACTTAACAATCCTTATCACAACACTTACCAATCAACACAATCCTTAACACCCCATTCTGGCGGCGCCTATTTAATTAATTTATCCAGTGGATTTATTTTATTAATATTATTATTGATTATAATATTGTTAATTCTAAAATTTGAAATACGAGATTGACAAATATGACAGTTTCACAGAAGGTGGCAATAGCGAAATTGGTAACGCGCACGTCCCGGTTAGACGAGAGGTCTGGGTTCGAGTCCCAGTTGCGACCTGCGTCTTTTTCTGTTTTTCTGTGTCTTGTTCTCTTTCATATTTTCGTTTAGATTATTATTGTTATCTTCTTCTTCAGTGGGAAATCGAAGTAGTTCATTCAAAATCCACCGGGATTCCGGTTGCGAGGCGGACTGCAGGTGGCTGTGTTGGTGATAATGAGTTGCTCATCTTAATGTTCATTGATTTCTTCATTTTCGTGTTTCTTAACTATCCTTGTTGATTATTGGTTGTCGGGAGGCCGGACAATCAGCCTCCTTCACTGTCTCGGGGACTGCCGGTAGCCGGATTGCGGTAACACCAATTCTACTCTGTACATATTTTATTTTACTTTTAGTGCTCGGTGCTGCCCGCCGGATTGTGTATGGTGTTTTGCCGTCATGAGCTGATTACTCATGACGGCTGCTGTCTATTTTGTTTATTTTACTTTTTTATGTCGATGTTACTAACACTTGTTTGACTGTCCACGAGGTTCACTGCTTTAGCAGTGAATACCTCCATGGGCTTTAGAATTGTAGAAATGACCATTACAGTACAGTCTGTAGGCGCGCCCACATCCGTCACCTAACAAAGTATGCAGGGGCATTGAAGGTCTAGATTCGTTTTATTAAATGTAGAGTCGTTCATTCAAAAAAAATTAGATTCTTGCGAGAGCTCCGAAGGGGCGACCATAAGTCGCCTATACCGGGGCGGGACAGTGGTGGGAACTTCAATATCCTTGTTGATTTCCTCACCTTCACTTACATGCCATGTACTTCATAAATCATGTATTTTCAAAATAACTAACAAATAAATTTTATATACCTACGTTTATAGTTGTCTATTGAAAAATAATAAAAAAATATATACCAATTTGTTAAATTTTTATTTTACCTTGTGATTAGATGAAATTTAATTAGAGAGCGACGTCATTTTTCATGTTACAAACTGTTAATAATTTTTTTTATAAAATAATCGACTTTTCGTTATTTGCTGTTATATATTTAAAGACCTTACTACTTTCAAAACACTGTATTTCTCATATGTTCGTAGTATCCTTGAATACGCATCTCAGGTGTGGAACCCAGGCTATGCAGTGCACAAAAATAGAATTGAAAGCGTTCAAAATAGATTTTTAAGGTACCTCAATTTCCGCTCTTTTCGATCTCATGTTAGTAATGAAGACTCTGCAAAGTTCTTCAAAATACAAACGTTAACTTGTCGAAGAAATATAGCAGATTCGGTAATATTATTTAAAATTACACATAACTTAATCGATTGTCCTGATCTTCTTAAACGCCTATCATTCCATGTTCCAAATCGCAAAAGCAGGCAGTCGCTTACCTTTAATCTCCCTCTTTGCAAGATCAACTCCAAACAGAACTCATTTATCTACAGATCCACACACTCATTTAACTTAAATTATTACCACATTGACATTTTTAACTCAACTTTACGTGACATAAAACGAAAACTCACCAAGCAACATGACTCAAACTAGAAAGTTCAATCCCTATATATGTTCCCGTCCTTTGCCTCTTAATCCTATTCCTATGTTCCTCCTCCCCCCCTCCCTTTTTTATATTTTGTAACTAAAAAATGAAACTCTGAAAATACCAATTAAATTACAATGTCACACTTTATTATTTATTCTTAACTATCATCAGTGGAAAGTTCATTATTGGCATAATTAACATCTTATTATTGTATTATTTTGTAATCTCTGATTTGCTGTCAACTTTCTCTAAAATAAATAAAATATATTTTTTAAACTCACGTGTTTCCTTGAAGTACATACATATCGTCGCCTCAGTTCGTATTTGTCCAACAGACCATTAGAAAGTTTTACGAAGAAGGTTTTCTTTCATTATTTCAATGAAACATTACTATAGGTGTTTAAGATAAAGCCTTTCCGTAAACGTAAAGGTCTCATTAGTTTAAATAATTCTTAATTAAGTGATTACTTATAATTTTTTAGACTTTATTTTTAATTTTTAATTTTAAATTGGAAATTGAACAAAAACAAAAATGGTCTGTTGGACAAATAATAACTGAGGCGACGATACGACTAAATGTTACCATTTATACCTTTACTTATAATCGTGTATTTGTATATTTCTGTCATAAAGGGTACAATCGTAAAAAAACACGACAAATACCTATGATAAAAATTTATTAAAAAAAACCGTTTGCGCAGATACTTTTTTTTCTTCTTCACAATGCCAGAAAAGCAAAATCACATCTTTGGTAAATACCTCATCGACGTAGTACAAAGTTTACACTTCATTGTTCACGTTTTATCAAAGCGAAAACCTGTGTCTGGTTTCTTAACAGTAATAAATTTGGCTTTACTTCTGCATTGTACCAGAGTGCGATACGTGAAGCCACATTTGGATAGGAAAATCTACTGTCAAATCCCAAAGCTTTCGACTGATGTTGACAAATCAGAGCCTTCCGAAGATTTATGTATCTTTTACGGAACAATGTTCTTTGTCAAAGATGCGGGGAAAGATACCGCAGAAATGAAATCAAAAAATCTTTTTTCTCATTTATTTTCTTGAAAACACCTATTTTACCACAACAACGAAGACTAGGGATAATTATATCTCTAAGATATTTCACAGTTCTAGACTGGCATAGTTAAACCGAGCTTTAAAATATTATGCTCTTTGATAATTTAATTTAATTTAATTGTGATTAATTAGCAATATTCCAATAATGTTATTTATATTTATATATTTTATTTTTTTTAAAGTAAATCAAAATTAACAAAGTTTTTTTTTACATGAGCCCTGAGAAAAAATTCTGAAAAATAATTTCCCTCAGGGCCTATGTAATCTTTGGGGATGCTGTGTGGAGGGCTTCTTTTAAGGAAAGGATGGAGAGGAGAGTTCTGGGAAGGAAAAGGGTTTAAGGGGTGGGTAGAAATCGGGGGTTCAGAGTGTCCTGGTCATCCGCCTCTAAGACCTAGAAAACCTCACCCACATGAACCCGGGCACGCCTGCTAAATCACCAAACGTAGCAAACCACTTGGCAGAGGTGTTGGTTACCCAATAAAGGTTCCCGTGGCGGCGGTACCCATTCCCGCCTCTATTGAATTCAATAAGTATTTTAGTATTTATTGTGACAGCTCTTTCGGCGTCCAGGGCAATTATCATAATAATAAAAAAAACTACTGTGACATTTGGCCAAAAAGTGTTCTATTTCATAATTATAAAAATAATATTTCCTTATATATTTGAAAAAACGAGCACTATTAATGTAAAAGAAAATTTGAAAGAGAACGAGACCCAGTAAAATAAAAAGATAACGGTCGCAACTGGGATTCGAACCCAGAACGCCCTTCAAGATCGTTAATATTTCAAATTTCAGAATTAACAATATTTATCTTCGACTAATTTTGTTTTCCATATCATAGGAAATTACCTTTTTCATTGGAAACAATCGTTCTAAGAACTGGTTTGTAACCTAGGTAGTGTGTATCTGTGTCTTGTTCTCTTTCATATTTTTGTTTAAATTATTTCGTCTAGATTATTCTTCTTCAATGATATATTACGTTGATGGGAATAATCTTCCAAAGTTATGGAAAGATAGTTGTTCAAATTAAATTTTTGTATCTATTTATTTGAAATGTGTAGGTATTTCATTTTTTTAAATTTTTGACCGATGGCGTGATTTTTTCTCTAAAATTAGTTGGTCTAGCATCCTCTACTAGAGATGTAAAGGCTTTTGCCTAAGATCGGTCTACGCCACTCTTTGCAGAGTTCTTTTTTCTCTCTGAGCAATTTCAGGAAAAATCTTTCCCAATCAAATTTTTGAGTGACTTAGAGTCTTTTGAAACTAAAGAGCTCAAGCACCCTTGGAAATTCACTATTTAGCGGTACTTCCCTATTTTTCAACCCGATTTAAAGGATCAGTCCGGTGTAGTACTTTAGGTGCAGAATATTTTTCACATTTTTATTTTTTACGTTAGCTCCACACTGGAGGCCCTGAGGCAAAAAATCCTTCAAAGCTTATGTCATCTTTGGGGTGCTGTGTGGAGAATCTTTTCAGCGAAAGAAAGGAAAGAATGTTTTGAGATGGAAAAAAAGTTGTAAGGGGTCGGTAGGAATCTCGGGGTCAATGGGTCCAGGAGTGACGGACGTATAATTCCATTCCTCCCACTACGGTGCAAGGCAATGGATCGAGAGAGTTTGTCTGGAGAGGTCTAGTTTACGTCTCCCTCAAACATTTTTTCCCGATCCGGCCCTCCACGCAGCAAAACAAACGCAAATGCATGAATCCGGGCACCCATATGACCTATGGCAGGGGTGTTGTTATCCAATAAATGGATCCCGGGGTGGCGGTACCCATAACCGCTCCCCAAATTGCCTTATTTTTTTTTACATAATGGTAGGCCACAGGAGGCCCTGAGGAAAATAATTTTCCTCAGGGCCTATGTCATTTTTAGGGATGTTATATGGAAGGTTTTTTTAAGGAAAGGAAGGAAAAGGGTTTGAGGGGTGGGTAGGAATGTGGGGTTCAATGTGTCCTGGTCCTTTTTTATTCCAGTTAAAAGAAAATTACATTTTCACTCATTTAACTAAAAATAATTATACAAATTAAAATAAAGTTAATATTTCAATACAGCGCTATTCAACATCATTATTTTGTTTATCAAGAATAAATATTAATAATTTTTTTGTAAATTTACCCAGCTTCTTTTCGTTTTAAATGTCGTTTGGGAGGCAATTATATAAGTTGCCTCCCTCGTAACCAATGGATTGTTTACCATAGTTAGTGTGGATGGTGTTTAAATGTATGTTATCGTGTTGTCTCGTAAAGTGTTTGTGTACTTGGGACGTTTTAATGAATTCTGTGTTTGTGTGTACGAGTTTATTGTTTATTTTGTATATAAGGAGACATGTATTGTATTCATATAGTTTTCTTAATGTTAGTAGTTTTGTTTCCATATATATTTTTTTGTGGGTGTTCTGGGCTTGTAGTTAAATAGTTTTTTTATTACCTTGTTTTGTATTACCTGTAATTCATTTATGTATGTTTCACATGCGTTTCCCCAGATTTCAATCAATTAATTTAAATGTGAGTGTACGAGACTATAAAATAAACCTTTTTTAAATTTATTTGGCAACAGATATGATATCCGGCTAAATACGCTAATTAAGGCGATGATTTTATCTTTAATACCTTGTATTTGTTGTTTAAATGTCAAATGCTGATCAATGCAAAGCCCAAGATATTTTTCCTGGATCAGGATTTGAAGTTCGTTTTTTTCAATTTTTAAGGGTACATGAGGAGGAACTATTTTACGGGGTGAGTTTAAGATCATGTATCCTGTTTTTTTAACATTCATTGTTAACATATTTGATTGGAGCCAACTGTTGATTTTTTCTAGATCTGTTTGTGCATTTTCTAGTAAAATATCTAAATCTTTACCCAAATAAAAAATTGCTGTATCATCTGCATATAAAAAGATTTCACCATTTAAAATTAATTGCGAAATATCATTTAACATTGACAACATTACACTACAAAAAGTTAACCTATGTTAATTTGCTAAAATTAATATAGGTAAACTTCCAAAAACTGCCAAATTTAACTGTGGGGCGCACTTGCGATTTGTACAGAGTTACACCAAGCATATCGATGGAGGTCCTGTTCGGAAGATTGCTTCCGTTGAAGTAGACTAGATTTTCATTTCGATCCCTTTTAAACGTTATCAAACATGATTGGGTCTTTGAAATATTAAATTCGACGAGGTTATTCTTACCCTAAGACAAAACACTCTCGAGGTAACCGTCCATTGTTTGCTTCAAAGCCCTCCGAGCTATTGGAGTTTGTGTGCCCTTTGGGGGCTTGTCAAATAAAAAGCTATCATGGACTGTACTGTCATCCGCGTAACAATGAATCGGTGCACATGACAAGAGGTCATTAATGTGCAACAGAAACAAAGTCGCTGACAGAACCGATCCCTGTGGGACGCCAGCATTTATCAAATGCGAGGAAGAGGTGAAACCACCAGCAACCGCCTGAATCGACCTCTCCCTCAAAAAGTCGGCAATCCACGTACACAAGGATGCGGGAAGTCCGTAAAAAGGCACTTGGTTGACAAGCCCTCGGTGCCAAACCCAGTCAAAGGCCTTGGAAATATCCAGTGCAACCGTTTGGGTCTCACCGAAACGTTCCAGGCACCGCCCCCAAACTGGCGTCACATACGCGAGAAGATCACCGCACGAGCGGTTCCGCCGGAATCCGTATTGACGGTCGTTAGTAATTTTGTTCTTCTCGAGGTATGTGAGCAGTTTGTCGTTGATCACACGTTCCATAACATTAGACAGAACTGATGTGAACGCTATGGGGCGGTAGTTGGCTGGGTTGGAGCGATCACCCTTCTTTGGAATAGGGTGAATGACCGCTTTTTTCCAACCAGAAGCAATAAATAAATAAATAATATATTCCTATTACTAAAATCCCTGTATGTATATAATTGATGGCCTCCGTGGTCGAGGGGTAAGGCTCTCGACTATCATCCGGGGTTCAAATCCGGCATGCGCATCTGATAGCATTATTACATTAATCACTTGAGGATTGTTGTACACGGAAGTGGCGCCTAAGGTTATTTTAAAAAAAGAACCGTTTAAGTTTTTACACATTATCCCCGATGAGAAAATGTCAAAAAGGAATTTCTCAGTTTCTCGACCCATTTTCCGATCACTTTACCGAGGACATTTTTTCCATTTTTCTGAAAAGAATTTTTTTCAGACAAATAAAAATTTCCATATTTCACACAATAAAAAAAATGATAAACGCCTTTAAAAATACTTCCTGACATTTTCCGACCTAACTTTCCGATTTTCCAGATTTTTTTTTGGATATTTAAAAAAATTCCCTATATGAAAAAATTTTAAATTTCAAATAACAAAATCAAAAAGATAAATGTCTACCCAAAAAACCTTTTCCGAAGTCAAATATCTGAATTAAAAAGAAAAAATCTAACTTACGAAACCAACCTCCCGATGATATTCACCTGTCGCGGTTTTGTTTGTCCCAGTGACTTTGCTGTCACTGGTTCGCCTAAAGATAATGAAATACAAGGCTCGCCCGATATTATTTTTCCAAGGAGCCGGCTATTTTGGAATCGGTTCCTACTGGCTTTTAAAAAATTCGGAAATTTTAGCTGTGCCCATGAACATAAAAATTTCATAGAATGGTACGCGAGTACATGATTTTTTATTTTTTTTTTACATGGGCTCCACACAGGAGACCCTGAGGAAAATAATTTCCTTCCAAATTACCAAACGAAATGAACAACTTGTATGGCAGAGGTGTTGGTTATCCAATAAAGGTTCCCGGGGCGGCGGTACCCATTCCCGCCTCCCAAACTGATATAAATGATTATCTAGAAATTTGAGAGCTCTAAAACCGATTTTGTCAAAAATGGCTATTGGTTACGCATTGCAATATGTTTTGTTTGTTCTAAAATTTAAATAAATATATATCACAAAGAGGGTACTTACTCACTCCTTGGGTTTAGCAGAGACACCTAAATGGATTGTTTTCAAAAATATAATCTAAAACAAGAAAATAACTGACACTGTCTGTTTCTTGGAAAATTTTCATGCATTGTGAAAAACTATGAGTTTGTGTATTGATTGACAAATTTCATCTCTTGCAAATTATCAAGTCACCTAAGGATTGCATTGACTGAATTTAATTATTGATTGCATGACATCACGGAGGCCTCCAAGCATCAAGATCTACAAAACAAGGTTGGTGGGTTTGTTATTTTCCCTGGAGTTTCTCTTTGTGCCATTTGTGATATATTTGTTCGCGCAAGTAGAGTTTTTTCATAATCATAATTTCTTGGGTATTAAGCCCAGAGGGTCTGGGGTTATTTACACACCTCAGGCTCGCATATTATAATGCAGCTATGGTGGAGGTTAGGGGGGAAAATTCAAATTTTATGTCAAAATATACAATTAAATATTAATTACAAAATCATTTTTTTGAGTACTTACTGGTTTGTTATTTTGTAGAATTTAGTTTTCATTAATTTAGTGAATATCAAATGAATGAAGTTATGCGTAATTTCGGAGGCGGGTATGGGTACCGCCACCACCGGGACCATTTATTGGCGAACCAACACCTCTGCACCCCCAAGTGATTCGCGACGTGATTGGTTACTAAGCAGATTTTCCAGGGTTCATGGGTTGAGATTTGTCAGGGTCTTGGCGGCGGATGCGTCTGCCCACCAGCTGCATGGAAGGTCAGATTGGGAGAGAATGGTTGAGGGAGTCCTTTGTACTTCTTCAGTCGTACTCTCTCGGAACATCGCCTTGCACCGCAGTGGGAGGGATGGTTTCATACGTTTTTTTTTTTTTTTTCACGTTAACTCCACGCAGGAGGCCCTGAGGAAAATAATTTCCCTCAGGGCCTATGTCATCTGGGATGCTGTGTGGAGGGTCTTTTTGAGGAGAGGAAGGAATGAACATTGGTCTTGAAGAGACCCGTGTTGTAGGAAGGAGGAAACACAGAGGCCGGCAAATCATTCCACAGCCGAGCTGTTGAACACAAGAACGAGTCGAAGAAACGACCCGTTCTCATGTGGCAAATGTCAACCGTGTACAAATGTTGGGCACGCGTTTGGCGTGTTTCCCGACTATGCACCGGTGCCGAAGGGATCAATGATGTAATACGTCCGTCACTCCTGGACACACTGCCCCCAGATTCCTACCACCCATAACACCCTTTTCTCTCCCAGAACTTCCTTCCCTTCCTTTCCTAATAAGACTCCCCACACAGCATCCCCAAAGATGACATAGGCCATACGGGGAATTATTTTCCTCAGGGCCTATGTGGAGCTAACGTAAAAAAATACGTAATTGTTTAGACATTCACAAGTGAAGCGAAGCCTAACAAAAAGCCAGTGGTAGCAGGTTTTAAAAAAAATATAAGTTTATTTGCGGTATATTCTATATTCTATAGTGGAAGACACCTGGTGGTCCTGGTGTAACACCACTATTCAGAATTCAAACGGGGCGCTGCTTGAAATGGCTATTGGCTGGTGATCAAATAAGTATGTGATCAGATCAAGTAATAATAGCCAAGAACTTCCCCACCTTCCTCTTCCAGTCTCCTTCCCTCCCCTCTACTTTCAGCTTCACAACACACCCCAATTAGTGATTACATAGTCTCACTAGCTGCAGGCAGTTGAGAGCAGTCGGGACTATTGTACGGTATTCACATCCAAAAAATTCTGGAATGACGATCATCATTATTATTTTTAAAAACTCAGAATCGATGTGTAACGGGGATCGCTCAAATTGATCGTCAAATATTCGTGATGGCGCTGTTCTTCAATTGAGTTCGTCGTCGGTCATTATGTGCGATGGAGTTTGAAAAAACCCAACTTAAACGTTCGCCTAACACCTTCCATGTCGTGAAACCCAATACTATATAGGTGCAAGGTTTAAGGTGTGACTTTCGTGGTGAAGTGTTTAGCTCTTTGTATTTGGTCACGGAGGTCGGAAGTTAAAAATCCAACATTGTAAAAAAGGTATGAAGGTTATTTCAGGTTAAGCAATAAAAAAAATTAACACATCGCAAAACCTAAAGTGGAACAGCCACATTATGCAGACACTAAGGATATGTACATCATCATCATCATCACTATTGGCTCTACAACCCCTGGTGGGTCTTGGCCTCCTCAAGAGTCTTCCTCCACTCGGTTTTGTTCCAGCTCTCTCCAGTTTGGAAGCTCCAAGATAGATGTCTTTGAGGACGTTGTCGCTCCATCTTAGTCTTGGCCTTCCCAGGCTCCTTCGCCCTATTGGTCTTGAGTTCAGCAGGGACTTTGGTGCTTGATGCTCGGTCATTCTCTCCACATGACCCAGCCACCGAAGTCTTCCCAATTTTATAAATTTTGCGACGTTTATCTCCTTAAACAAAGTATAGAGCTCATTTTTATAACGTCTGCGCCAAAATCCATTTAATGTATATACGAAATGTATATACTCGTACATATTTGGAAATATTTTAAATTTAAAATAATCGAATATGTACACTATGCTTTATTCACTCTTTGCTTATAAATGGCCTTGTAGATTGGGGAGGATCTTTCAAAAACAACCTAAACTCAGTCAAAAGTTTCACAAAGAATTATTATAAAAGTGATACTTAAAAAAATTCTACCTTCTTAACAAAATTACTTTTAAACTGTTTCCCGTACCAAAAGTTGCTATTTTAAAAATGAATAAAGAAAAAATATCAAAGAAAATCAGGAATACCAAACTTACGAGAAATGTAAATCGATTTAAAACACCTAATTGTTGTTAAACACCTCAAATGCAAAATCATTATGTTTACCAAGTCATAAAATAATTGAAATAATTTCCCCTTTGAATTAGGCTACATTATGGACCAATCAGAATAAAGCAATTGAAAAAACATTAAAAATGTATATAAAACACATAAAAAAATAGAACCAAAGTAAGAATAGTGCTTCCTTACCAGGAATAAAAGCTCTTCTTTGGTGATAAGGTACACATTTTTTACGTGAATACCGCACAAGAGTCCCGTCTGGAGCTAGTGAGACTATGGCATTTCCAATGAAGGTATGTTGTGAGACTGGATGTAGTGGGGAGGGAAGGAAATTGGAAAGCAGAAGATCGGAAATTACCAGGCTATTCAGATCTGGTCACCAAACACGCTTAAAGCCATTTTCAAGCAACGTTTCAATTATGAATGGTGGTCTACACCAGAGCGATTCTGAAAGCGTCTTATATTTTAGAATGTGTCGCAAATATGCCTACTATGTGTGATTTTTAATTAATTAATTGCAAAGTATTACCAATCAATCATATTTGCGCAATCTATAATAACGTAAAATATAATGCTCGTATTTTGTAAAATTCGTATTTTTAAATGTAACCCATATTTTTTTTATATTTGAAAACAATGTCGTATATAACTATAATAAGTGAATACAACATATCCATGAAAATCGTCATATTTTTGGGTGTGTCCTAGATTATATTCTTTGATCTACTTCAACCTTGCACGTATTCAGTCGTACAGTTTCCGTGCCCAGCGCTAACATACTATAATCTACCACATATTGTACGTACACGTCCAGTATTAAAAACTAACTAACTAACTAACCATCACGCCGTTTCCCCGCACGGGTAGGCAGAGAGGACGGACCGCCAAACAACTCGGTCTTGGTATAAACTCTTTGCCTCACTCACACTCATACATCGTATACATTCTCTTCTATTATTCTGACCTTTGACATGGCCCGACTCAAGTATCTGATTCACTTGATCGTGCCATGCCTTCCTCGGGCGTCCCCGACTTCTTCTACCATTCACATTCGCGACGTATAATATTCTTCTTATATATTCGCCGTGTATAACACGGTTAAACGCGCGTGAGTTTAATCTTTTGGTTCCCCCATTTCCTCTCCGGATTTTCACACTAATGCAAATATTTTTCACGTTAATATAGTTTTCAACCGGCATGACCCCTCCTTCAGATTTTTGATAAGTTACTTCTTATAGGAGTTAGAATCCTGCAAAAATCATTAAATTTGCCTAGTTTGAACGCCATAAACAAATGTTCTGTGTACGAATTTCGCAATGTTTAAAAAAAACGCAAATCGTACAGACATAGAACATAAGCAGCTTTTATAATTATGATGGTTACGGCACGCCGACGCCACAATGGTTTTACTAGTATGGGAGCGTCGGAAACAATTCGAAATTTCAAATTGCAGGGATCACTAAATTTGGTTTCTATATCTTGACACCACATACCAGCGCATCTTTCCCCATACCACAAAATTCAGCAAAACGTTTTGTCACTGCGTAACACGTCAGCAAAGATTGACTTCTCGAGCAGTCAGGACGTTTGTGTATAAATGCAACGTTTATTATATAACATTTAGGGACTGATAACTTTTTACACCGCTTGCTGGCAATTTTTTTAACATGGATTCAATATCGGTGTGTGATGTTAAGTAAATTTTTTTCATTTCCTAATGCGACAAATTTGGGATATTTTTTTTTAAAAACATGTCATGAATTAAAAAAAAAATTACGAAGATTTCTGGAATACTTAAGGTTAAAGTTAGATATTCAGTAAATGTGCTGATGTACTTTGGTAGCTGAACTATTTACGTATCATATTTAAAAAAAAAATCTTGCGCATTTGTGCGTTTCTACGGCACAGTAATTTTTACGTAATTTACTAACTGTAAAATTTGAGTGCTTCATAAATATTATTTTTGTTACAGGTTCGGTTTCAAAGGATTTGTTTTTAAGACAAAAGGAGTTATTTGACATAATGATGAACTCTAAGTGTAAAAAGATGGAAAAAGATTTTAATATTTGAAAAAAATATATATAAACCTCACCAATTGCCTTAAAGAGAGGTTGAATAAATACTGTAAAAAGATCGCGGGCTTCAAATTTCGCATTAATACAAGATGGACTATTGCTCGTCGCGATGATGCTAGATTTGTGATGGAAAATAAAAAAAATGACTTGAGACTCCGATTGGTTTTATATTGTATGCGATTTATCCTGAAAACGGCACGTGGTGATCGTAAACACAATTTGAATGTAGTTCAGACCAATCCAAACGCTTGAAAACCAAAGATCTTCGCAAAGTGCACCTCTTTCTCATTTGGTGTTTGAGAAAGAGGTATACTTTTCGGTCAATCGGTAGCATTAGAAGACATTATTCTAGGCGCTCATCTATTAACAGACAAGTGTACAAGATATTTGATGATAATCGCTCTTCTTAATAACAGTTGTTCATTGGAACGCGAGAGGATGCGGATTATTCTAGTATTTTTAAATCTTCAATTGTACCTACCTTTGCGATTAGTTCGCGGGAAGTCTGACTATATAAAAGTAGTGTGGCAGAATCCTTGCCCATCGTCCATCAGGTATTGCCGCCCCATTAAGATTATCAGAAGAGGCTCAGGAAGCTCGGAACAAAGATTTTTAAAAAATATCGCGAGAACTATTCTGGAAAATGTTCTCGTGAGAAATTTTATGAAGGTGTTTTTAATTTAATGTTTGTTACATCTGATCCTATCATAACTAGTAACAGGCAACCCCCGAAGAAATAATTAAATCGTTTTCCTAAGGAAGTTTTCGATTTAATAATTCCTCCGGATATTCATTCTTCAAATATCTTTAGCACCGACGATGATGATGATTGTTCATCGTCTGCTTCACAATGTTAAAAAGAAAAATTAAACATTACTCGTCCTTTATTTTCACATGGATCTGGACATAAAAAATATCAATTTTAAGAATTTTTTTAAAATTTTATTTTTTCGTTGATAAAAATATAGTAAAATCCAGAAATCGTAATAAAATCTAGTAAAACTTACTAAAACCGAATACTATAATTTTTTTTAACCATTCCAAAAAATAATATCACTATTTTAATCCTCCCTGTGAATTGTTTCCAACTTTTGGGGTATTTGGAACCACTGCGACGTCACAAAAACAGAAATAAATGTATGTTCCTTAAAACAATAATTCTGCAGCTCTTCTCGTACACTAATAATGGTGAGACAAACGATGAGAAAAACGACGAGACAAAGATAAAACAATGTTCATATGTCTGCTTCCTCTAAAGGAAAAAGTTATAGCTTTTTTGCATCTTCCTCACTGCCATTGTTGTCACCCGCACTGTGCCGTTGTCGTAGGTATTATAAAAGTAGCCATTTTATTTCACTACATTGTGTACCAAATTTAACCCCTCGGGCCTCGACCATATTCTGCAACTATGTCAGAATATTTCCGCTGTACAATAAAATCCAAAAAATAATTTTAATAAAAAATGATTTTAAAAGCTGACGAAATACGCTTTCAAATTTTATGATTTAAAAGAACCATGTAATTTTTTAAATGTAATTTTTTTTAATGCAAACTTAAAATTTTTTTTAAAGAAAAAAAATACACACATATTTCGTTAGAAAAATGTATTATAATTATAAGCGTTACCACTGCCAAATATATAGAGTTTCAAGTAAAAAAAAAAAAAAAATTTAAAATTGCTGTCGGATACTCTGATTTCATAAAAATGTACATTAACATTATTTTGTGGCTATCTTTTAGATTTTAATATATAGTGTTTACTGTTTCCTGTACCATTAAGGATCATATTTATCACTCCGATAGTAAGGCAGACACGATTTCCATGACACCTATATGAAAAAATTAATTATGATTAACAACTCAAATGCAAAACCATTTTATTTACCAAGCCATAAAAAACAATAATAATGTCCCCTCTGAATCGCGCTGCGTCATCAACCAATCAGAACAAATAAAACAATTATTAAAAAAACTTAATTTGAAAAGTAAATATTTTAAACAAAACAAATTATAACATTACAACTTAAGTAAGAAACGTGGCTCCCTTATCAGGCACAAGAGCTCCGCTTTTCTGTTAAGGTATACATGACCAATGATGACCTTAAATATAATATTCTGTAAAAAATATAGGTAAACGTATAAATGTAACTTGTATACTTTATATAACAATAAAAAAATCTTGCTTTGGTTCAAACAGGTTCATGTATTATTTACTTTTAAATGCACAACAAATAAAATTTTGCGGTTTAAGGTTGGATTTAAAACGTGAAATTTTCTCTGGCATTGGAATACAATATTTTACGATGTTGAAAGGTACGAGAATACTTAATGAATTTTGAGATATCCAAGAAGGAACATTACTTACAATATCGAAATGAATTCTAAATTGTTTGAGGATTTGACGCTTGTTTGGGTATGTAAATTTATCGTTTCCCCTTTCAATATTAATGAGTTTCCGAATAGTATTCAAATAATACTTCACTAAAAATATAACATGATGGGGTACCAATTTAAATTATTTAACAAAGCAGCTTTGAAAGGGACTTTTAGTAGCCTTTGTAGGAAGATCGTAGGTGAAATGAAATGAATATCGACAACTAGTGAAAAACGCATTCATAAAGTGGATCGATCCACTCAAGGATTTGATTATTCAGTCTGCACTTTGCTGAAGTATGAGTAGGGAGGTTTGCTCTTGAAGGAGGATAAAATACTTATTTAAAAAAGTTTCTCTGAAGTCGGTTTCTTTTTCAACTGCTTCTTATTATTCTTCTTCGTATTCTTATACTTCTTCATTGAATTTATCTTCTTATTATTGTTTCTTATTATTCTTCTTCGTATTCTTATACTTCTTCATCGAATTTATCTTCTTATTATTGTTTCTTATTATTCTTCGTCGTATTCTTATACTTCTTCATTGAATTTATCTTCTTATTATTGTTTCTTATTATTCTTCTTCGTATTCTTATACTTTTTCATTGAATTTATCTTCTTATTGTTGTTTCTTATTATTCTATCCATCCAAAGTCTGCAGTTCTATTTTGGTCTTTGGTCCATTTCATCTGTAGCGACATTATTGATTTGACTTTGATCCGTTTCTCTTTTTCAACCAAGGACGCCGTTCACTGATGTTGGAAGTGACCAACAAGGCATCACGTAAATTGCCCTACATTATTCATGTTTCCTGCGAAATTATTCGTACAGAACTGTAATGTTACGGTGACGTTGTACCTAACATAATATGATGCCAGATTCATCATATATATCTAAGAAAGATTACCTAATAAATAATAAGTAGCACAATTAAAAAAAATAACTTGCCAATCAAATTATTGCAAGTGGTCAATTAGGCCAAGAGATGGCGCCACTTCCGTTCACAGCTGCTGTAAGGAATATGGAATGGCTGGTGTATGCACGCCCGGTTTTGCAGTTTTATGTATCTTTGGGGCTGAAACTCTGGATTCCTCAGTCTGTTGGCTAAGATGAATCTCTTCTTCCAGCATAGCACACTTTTTTGAAACTGAGTTTCAAGTAAACCCTGAAGAAGTAAGTATTGCTTATGAAACATGTTGGTTTTTATACAACAAAAGAGGTTAAAACTAAGCGGTTTTTAAAAAAAAAATTATTAAATAATAAATTAATCAATATAATTTGATAAAACATAAATTGAACGAATGTTATGTAATGTTGGTATTTGTAACTAACTAACCATCAGAGTAGGTAGAGATGACGGATCGTCAAACAAATCGGTCTTAGCACTCACCCCCTGCCTCGTTTACATTCATACATCGTCTCATAGATGCTATTCTATTATTCTGACTCTTGACATGGCCCGATTCAAGTATCTGATTCACTTGGTCATGCCATGTCTTTCTTGGGCGTCCTCGACTTATTCTACCACTCACATTTGCGTACACTCTTCTTACACTCCTTTCTCTTTTCGATCTACATGCCCAAACCATCTGAGCGTCCCTTTTGTTAATTTTACTAATTACGCTTACACCAGCCTTGCATTCTTTGCGGATCTCCACATTTTTCACACGATAGTACATGGTTTTACCACACATCCGCCTCTGGGATCTCATTTCTACAGCATTCAGTCTTGGTATTTGTATAAACTGATAAATTACTAGAAAGCCCTTAAAGATTTTTGAGAAACCCTTTGAAGGATTTTTTAACAAAAAAATCGCAATATAAATCATACAACTAAAATAGGTTAGTAACCATTGATAAAATATCAAGAAAGCGAATAAAATGTGAACCATTTAACGTATAATTATTACCAAGATTCGTATTATAACACAAAAATATTAGGATTTGCGTACAGACGTGTCTTGACATCATGATAATATATATTCGCAATTTAATAAAAGTTTATAATAATGAATACCAGATCACTTTGTATAAACCACTTCATTATAAACAATATCTACATGTTTCGATAACAACGTTATCTTCATCAGAATATGTTAATATAAAGAAAAATAAATGACAAACAAGTATAGACAAATTAGAATAAACTATAATATAGACAAAATATTAAAAAGTAGAGGTGATTAATTACTTACAAATCATAAAAATAGTTATACAAATTTAAATATAAAAATTATTTAAGGAAAAATAAAATTGCATTTAGATAATAAAAAAAATAAAAAAACTTTTAAGAACAAATAATTAAATTAATTAGTCTAAATCAAAAAATCAATAATTATAATGAATTGTAACTATTAATAAGAAAATAAATTTAAAAGATGGCTATTTAAAAAAAAATGTTGGGTTATTTATAATATTTAATTTACTATTAATGCTTTTTCTAATTTCTAAAATTTCTAAATTATCCAATTGTATGCCCGTAGTGTTAGTATGTAAAATTTTAAGACCTGTATTAATGTCAAAAGAATAACTTGTTTCCAAAATATGGTTGGCAAATTCAGAATAATAATTATTATTTAAACATCTTATATGTTCCTTAACTCTAATGTTAAAATTTCTAGAAGTTTTTCCAATATAAAAAAGTTATAATCATTACAAATTAATTTATAAACCCCAGGTTTGTTCAAAAAATCACATTTATCCTTATTATTTAATATATAATTTTTTAATTTGTTATTTGTATAAAAAGCTGGCTGTACATTGTAATATAATAATAATGCCACAAAGTAATTTTGCGAAGTTTGAAGAAGTAATAAAAGTTTATCTGGAAATCCTGATAATTCACTTTTTAACATTTATTAGACCGCCCCTCCCGGTTAATTTATTCGTAAGGCCTGCAATCCCGTTTTTAATCGAATTACCAGACATGAGAAACAATGTCCATGGAAATTACCAATAATTTGAAGAGAATTCTTAATAAATATGCAATAATTTTTTTTCCATGCAACTTATATCTATAAGCTGTGATATCTGTCTACACTACAGCAATACTGTAAAGATACACCATAAATTATTTCCATTTTGTGTGATGGCTTACTATTTTAATATTTCACAAAAACATCAGGTTGGTTGCTCTTACGTCGTAAGGTTAAAAGCCAGTTTTTAGGCGTAGATTTAACAAAATCGTACATGTAAATGTCAAACGAGAGTTAGTACCTTACTATTACTAACTTTGATTAGGTCGGTGTAAGAATTTTGATATAAGCTGTGGCCTTTAGCGCAAATTAGAGCTACTTGTAAAATACGTGTATTCAATATAATTTTGACCTATTCATATCATCCAGTAACGCACTAAATACAAACTAACATATTTTTTGAAGGTTAAGGTTATTTATTGAAACACAGACCCTCACCTAACCCGAGCGATGAGAACCCTTGAAAATTTCTATCCACTTCCCTAAATCATTTACATTTTTCTTTTAAGTGAAAGTGTCTTTACTTTGGAATAAGCTACCCTCTTATAAACTGGGTGCCCTTCAAATGCTACCTTCTAGGCCAAACTGAAGAGGAACCCTTCTTCACCCACTAGCTTAATGTACCCCACCCCGGCGGTCGACATGGTCATCAATTTTTTTGTCACATTATAAATCTGCGTAAGTTAGAGTGTTACAAGCCTAGCCAGACTATAAGGCCCACTTTTATATAACTACTGTACAAAAGAGGCAATTGGCAACACTAATGCTGTCAAGATAAAGTTAGTTCGGCGGCTCAAAAACTGCTTTGCTGATAGCAGCACAATACCTTCTGAACGGAAATATCTCTATTACTGATTGAATAATTGAGTTTTATGTTCCCGACAAATTCATAAGACCGTGCAGACATATGACTTTTGTTGTTCCGAGATGCAGAACTACGAGTACCATTGATTGATAATTCCACTCAGAAAAATGATTCTATTATTATAAATAAATGAGCCGCGGTCCACCGACCTCTGTGTTAATCCTTTTTATTTCCTTATATAGATCTTGAATAAAAACATTGTACATATATGTGAAAATAGATATTGTTTTGACAGTTTGATAATTAAAATGGCCGGTAACGTCGTATTAAAACCAAGAATCAAAGGGCAAGAGAATGGCGAATAATATGTTACAATAATTCACATTCGCACACATTTAAATTTTTCTAAGTAGCGTCAAGTTCTAGATCAGGGTTTCCCATTTGCCGGGTCGCGACCCGGTACTGGGCCATCAAAATAAAATACCGGGTCGCAACATTCCCGCCTTGTTTTAAAAATAATACCCACTATCGATCTACGCGTCGTAAATTAATGCCTATTTACTTAAATTAAACCCATTTAAATTCAAGTTAGATTCCGAAACTAATTTGCCAGATTTAGATGTCGACTCGTTAATTGGATTGTCAACTGACACATCACTCAAGGAAATATTTGACACAAGACTAAGACCATTGATAGATTTTTGTTGTCTTGTCACAAAATTAGCTCATCATAAATAGACGATACCAAAATATGTAATATTAATAAAACATTTTTACTATTAATAAATGTGTATTATTTTACCTAATGAAACCAGCTTGGGCTTAAAAGTATTAAGTGGGTCACGAAGCGGCAGTGTGAAAATTACCAGGCCACGGCAGAACAATGTTTGGGAAACACCGCTCTAGATCACAACTAATTTTATCCAAAAAATTGAGATATAATCTCTTGGATTTAAGTTTTAGTGATCGTTATGGAACATTGAGCGCTTTAATAATTCCCGTGACAGTTCACGGTTACGGTACCGTGACGGCAAAAAAGACAAAAAACATGAGTTCCTTATCGCTGTAATGCTGCAGCTCTTTTTTACACATTAAATAATGGTGAGACAAAATATGAGACCCATAAAATACGTGTGACTGTTTGGTAGTGCTAATTTTTCCTTGCTTTTCATTTATATCATTACACTGTGAGGGAGATGTATGATAATGATGGTATGTTTGCCTTGGGCGAAGGGGGGGGGGGGGATGCAGACATACATTCACAATTTGTCTCATTTTCGGCGGTTGTTATTTAGAATAAAAGAAATAGCTACAGCATTATATGTATAAGAACGAAAGCGTGTCGAAATTTATCGTATCCCATAACTTTGTCAAAACTAAAAGATCACACGGATGGCATTTCTAAGGTGTCACTTACACTATAAAATAGAATCATATTTTAATGAAAACGGTCACTTAAATGGAATGAAAACAATAATGTTGTGATCAAAACGGTTTCTTTCATATTTATTTCATAATTATTTGAGTCACTTTAATATTGCATAAGAAAGATTCGCTCTAATGTAATCGCTTATAAATCATTGTTTTGTTTCATTTTTTTATTTTTTACACATATTTAAAAAAAAAAAACCTAAAAACATATATTTTTTTAAATTTTATCTTTTGTTGAAAATGGTATGAACTAATGATATAATGAATGAGAACATTTTGTCTGATTTCTCAACACTTTGTTATTAATTCATATATTTTTATCACTTATTATTTTCTCTGTTTATCATTTTATTTTTAAATTTTATTATTTTGTTTTTACTTAACTGTTTTGCATGACCGATATTTGCGTGTGTTATTTTTATTAAATTGTGAAATTATTAACCCCGATACAGGCGAACCCTAGTGGGGTTAATAATTACATGCTAAAAATATATGTACATAAATTGTGAAGAATAAATAAATAAATAAAGCGAAACCATCAGCATGTTTTTAGTTTTTGGAATTCACTCACACTTAAATATTATCCTTGTAACTATATTCCATACTTTAAAAATTATCGTCACGGATAGTATATTGGTAGGGGTCTACGGAGACGTCACGGTGCAGTGTGTAAGAGAGGTGCAAGAAAATAATCACTTTTTTTCCTTTGAAGGATACAGACCTTCGCACATTGTGAATCTCATCTTTTGAAAGAGCTGCGGCATTACAGCGATAAGGAACGTATGTTTCTTGCCCTTTTTGCCGTCACGGTAATAATAAATGCGTTCATTTAGAAATGCAATAGTAAGGAAAAGCTTACACCGTACCTACCCACACCTAAATAAATAGGTAACGTACTGTGTAACACAATCTCCATAGTTCTTCCTCGTTGGCTGGCAGTGTTCAAATAAGGGAGGATTGGCTGATTGGCTTTCCACCAGGTGGGGAAGTTATGCCCATTCCTGTGTGTTATTTATTAAAATGGTCTACGGAATACCACCCGTTGGCAGAAAGCTTCTCTCAAGTTTTCAATATTTCATTAATCAATTTCATCCCTGATTGATCGGAAATTCCATTAACGTTAAATATTTATGATTTCTCGTTTTAAACGTGGAAAATGGAATGACTATTTGTGTTTTAAAATAATGATAGAGAGATGATTAGTAATCATCTATGTATATACAAAAATCAAAATATGCTTGCTTGGGTAAATATATATGAGTTGTCTGTGCATTGCTAAACCATTCATCCGATTGCGATAAAACTTTGGGGATTTGATGTGCGCATGTCAGCGATGGTTTCTATACAAAATAGTGAGCTTTGGTGTTATGAAATTATGCGTTGTTAACCATTTATACGATTGCAGTGAAACTTTGGGGATTTGATGTGTGCATTAGCTTGTGTCACTCTCCATAGAGAGAAAAAAGCCTTATTTTAAAATGCTTGGGTCTCAAAAGTTGCGTTTGATCTGTAGCTATTCGAATACGTAAAAATAAATAAAATTGGTGTTCTCTATTGGCTAGCTAAATTGGCTGGAAATTAAAAAATATGGATCTCGTGATTTGGGAAAAAAATAAAAGAAAGGTTCATATTTTATATTATGTAGCAATTTTAATTTTTATTCCATAACTGTAGTACAAAGAACGCAAATTTTTGTTTTTAAACATACGTGATATGTTTGTTAAAAATATAATAAGGGAAAACAACACTCTTTCTGGATAAAATCAGTATTTTTGTAGACTTACTTGAACTCAGTTGTATTCATAAACTCGATCTTTTTTTTTCATTTTTGTCAGCTGTACGTAGATTTTATTAACAAACAAACGTTAAATGGTTAAATTATTGAAAGAAAAAAATAATTACCCTAATTTAAAAACACATGATTCAGGTTTTTCTGTGATTTTCAATATTTTTTTTTTAAATAATTTCAAAAAAAAAATTTTTTTTTTTAATAATTTTATTTATCTTAAAAAATGGAACATGTTACAACCCCTATAAGCAGATATATACGTTAACAATACGACAACAGTCAAGTACAATAAGCGTGTTTACACGTCAGCGCGTGTGTCTCCATAGAAACCGTTATAACTCCGTTATTGTTTTAGTTACATCCGTAAAATAAAAAGTGAAAGGTCGATAGTGAATCATGCTGCACATCTCTATTCAATTTGTCCATAGAAATACATAAAAAGAACATACGGGATAAATTATGTGTCAGACGCGCAGTCTGACACATAATTTATCCCGCCAAATTTTCGACGGGCGCCCGACATCGTTAATTTCTATTAAATATTTTTATATGAAATGATAAAAAAGTGAGGTGACAAAAGTATTTATTACACATTTATACAATAGAATAAGTATTGTTGTTTACATAATCTGTGATTTTAGTACCGTTTTCACATAAAAACATCACGTGAGTCATTTTCACATTTTTTTAATGTTTGCATTCTAAATTTTAATATTTACAAATATTAATATTTATTTATAATATAATAATTCAAAAGCTTATTTTGTAACCTGTCTAAAACAGTTTTTACTATTCGGCTACGTTCAGAAATGTTTCCTTTATAGAGCTTTAATTGTGAAGCGGTTATAACTAAAAGTTTTCGTAAAATGTCATTTCGTTTAAGACACCAAAAGCTAATATTCTCGAAAATTCGGAGGGGTTTTAAGAGAGCTAGTTAATTTTATCATTTAAAAAAAAATTAAAAGCAGTTCTCGTTTTCTTTGTTAGACGCAACTTATCAGGCGTTTCTGAATTTAAAAATTGAATAATAATCGCACTCTAGTGTGCCTGCCCGCTATGGTTTCCATATATAATAGTGAGTTCTGGCATCATGAAATTATGCGTTGCTAACCATTCATCCGATTGCGACGAAACTTTGGGGATTTGATATGTGTATGCCTGCTATGGTTTCTATATATATATATATATATATATATATATAATAGTGAGCTCTGGCATTGTAAATTTGTATAAAAAATTGCAATAGGTGGTACGCGAGCTGTTTGAAAACTGAATATATTGGGACTGAATGTATGGAATGCGGGATGGGGGGATGGGGGAGGGAACTCCAGAGGAGGGGTTCGCGGGACGGGGACGCAGGAGAGGGGAGTGGGGAGAGGGGAGGCGGAGAAGGTGGAGTAGGAGAGGTGGGGAGGCGGAAGGGGAACGAGACGAATAGGAAAGGTCACGCAGGGAAAAACAATTTCTTTGTTAAGTGGCATAGAAACGCGTGGCGGGAACTCGCCAGTTCATGATAAATCATTATATATTTTGATTTAAGGTCATTTTTTAAAAATCTTCTTAGAATATTGGTTACTTTCATTATTTAGATTTTTTCACGTTACTATTATTATTATTTAATCAAATGTTATTTTAAACGTATACCTTCTATAAACAATGTGGTTTGTGTTAAACAATTGAAAAGTGGGTACCGTGAGAATTTATGAAGTATTGTCATATTTCATGACAGTGATGTAGATATTTCAAAGCACAATAAATCATAACATATATCAAATCATAACATATATAGTGAGCTTAACTCTTTTTTCGAACAGCATAGAACAAATATCCTTGGTTCTTTGACTATACCGCGCTGTTACACCACCACAGCCCAACAATTCTACAAATATATTGGAGTTAAATGGTTTAACGAATTACCCTTGAAATTAAGATTGGAAACAAATTACAGAATATACAAAAATTCAATAAAAACTATTTTTATATAACTTATCAACATAACAACTCAATTATAATACTAGATATCCTGTTTCTCTCATTATTTTTTTCCTTTCTTTTTATCTCCTCCTCTTCAGTTAGTTGTATTTCTTATCTATTATTAGTTTTATATGTATATATATGTATATTAAAAAAATATATTTATTTATATATTTTTTCTTATTTACTGTTAATTATCTATTTTTTGTTTTATATATAAAAAATATATTTTTCCTTTGCTAAATACTGTGGTTAACGCGTTTATCCGCCTTTTTAACTCGAGCTTTGCTCTTAAAAAGGGTGTAAAACGTATTATTTAATGTATTTTAATAGAATAACTTTATTTCGTGTATTATAAACATTATATTTTTATTAAATTAAATAAATAAAAAATAAATAAAAAAATATGATTTGGCATCAAAAGTTAAAAATGATAGCGTTGAGGAACAAATTACATGTAGTAAATCTGTGCAAATTTAATAACGTTAGCGCTCACAGTTCGGGAGTTTTAGCTGCCTAAGAAAACTGATTTTTGGAAAAAAGATTCTTAAGTAAGTTTGCTTAGGAGGCGTACATTAATTAGGTGAGCAGTTTTTTTTCAATCTAGACCCCCCCCCCCCTTGGTGAGATTAATTTGGGCCACTTCGTATATGTTTTTCAGTGATATTTTGCTGGACCCCCCCTCCCACTTTTGAGCTCACGTAATTAATAATAATAAATTTGGACAACGTATATAGCGCTGTTTTTGCGAAAAATCGCCTCAAGAGCGCAAGTGTATGCCCCCTTACAATATAACTTAATAAGGGGGTCTTTCATCATCTTCTTGATAGCTTATCTAGAGGATAACGTATATTGGGAATATATTAATTCCCAACTTATATAATCTACGGTAGATATTTCTCACTTCTCCAATTCAAGAACGAGATGCTTCTACGACTCGTTCTTGAGTTCAACAGCTCAGCTGTAGAATAATTTGCCGGCGTCTGTATTTCTTCCCTCCTACAACATGAATCTCTGTAAGACGCTTTTTCAATCCTGTCTCTCCTCTAAAGGACCCTTCAGACAGCATCTCAATGATGACATTGGACTTGTGGGAAATTATTTTCCTGTGTATGAGTTTGTTAAAAAAAAATTACTCCTCGTTACTACAATACCTTGATAGAGAACTCGGCTAACTATATAGATATATAGCTGCTATTTATTGGTTCGAGAACCGAATAGTAAACCGAATAGTACCGAATGTAAATAAATAAACCTTAACCGCTGAAGCGACAGCGCAATTTAAAACTTTTTTCTCCGATTGCTCGAGATTTTTTGGTTTAATATTTTCCGCCCACATAAAAAAAAATCATACCTCCGAATTGTACTATGGAGACATACAAACTGATAGTTCTGTATAGCCAATGAATTCATCTATATTTGTTGATTATCACATAATTGTAGGATTTATAAAATCGTAAACTTCTACTAAATAACTTACAAATAAGGGAAAATTTGCCAAAATTGGCAGCAAAGCAATCCGAGGTATTTTAAATTATGCCATTTTGTGGCACAAAGCGCTCCAGTGGTTATATCATTAATCGAACATATGTGTTATCTAACATATAAGCTATCAAGAGGATGGTGAAGTACCCTCTTTGTATAAAAAAATCATATTTGACAATTTGTTCGACCGTCCATCTAGGAAAATTTTATGGTTTTAGGATAGTCAATAAGATAGTGAATAGAAAGTGTGACTTAAGGCGCCGCAACCGGGCGCAAAAATAAGAAGATGGAGAGATATGAAATTACGAATGTTAGAGATGCGCGCTAGTTTTTAACCGACAAAATCGATGCGAAAATTGTGAAAATGTTTAATAAAATACGACTCGTTTAAAATAAAGCAAAAATGAAACAAACGTGTTTATAATAATTTTTGGAGCATACTTTGTGATTTTTTCCTATCGAGGGAATTTTATATAATTTGCATTTAGCGCGGGCAATGTCTAGATATTATCTTCAAGAATAACATATATTTTTTAAGAGCTTTAAAACTTAACCAGCCTTACTAAAAAACCCAGTGAAAATTTTATTCAATTGACAAACGGCCGCGGATGTGAAAACATTACTAATTAAAATTTGTTCTTTGAAAGAAATACACATGGTTTCCACGGCCTGAGAGGGTAGTTTATCTCTGTTTTAACCATTGATGTCCGAACGATATTTGTAATTTTTCCATAGTATTTTGAATGTTCTATATATTTCTTATTTTTGAAGGTGTCGTAAAAACAAATACCATTTATGAAAACTAGATAAAATTACCTTTTAGATTTGAGTATTTGAAATACACCTTAGCTTTCAAAAACTGCCGTATTTTAAGATTCAAACTCGGAAAAAAATGGAAAAAAATTTCCTCCCACAACATTTTTGACCAAAATGTAGAGAAATTTAAATAAAATCAAAATTTAAAAAACACAGTCCCATTGTGTAATAAATTTAGAAGGAAACTATCACCTCACTTTTTCATCGTGTATACAATAAAAAAATAATAAAAAATTTCAAAGTTTTTTTATTGCCAAAAAAATAACTTAGAAATAATACCGAAATTTAAAACAGATTTCTTGCATCTCTAAAGACGTTAATTTTAAAAAATTATCACTTTTAAGAAATTCTGTTAAAATAAAGATCTTAAAATGAAAATTTTATCTTAAGTAACCTATAAAAAACAATATTCTGACAGTTCAACTTTGAAAGTACGGCGTTAGTACAATAACTTGATTAAACTGATGTAAACCACACAAATAATATGGTAAATATATCAATTATGTGAACAGAAGAGTAAATTCGTCACTACAATAGAAATTATTTAGTAAAATCACAACATTTAGGCACTAACAAAATTTTCCATATCCCACCATAAACACCCCGAACTGTTTTGTCATCGCGGGCCGATATGCACATGCGCACCAATAATGCCCCTTGCGGAGAAAAATTAAAACAACATTGTTTCCCAGTAAATTAAAACCATATACAACGTTGTCACATCTTCAATGCGTTTTAACAGCGTGACCACGAAAGAAACGTTATTGGTAATAAAACGTCTTTTAGTGTAAACGAGCTCTATTTATGTTATTGCAATAACACAGTTAATCGGTCGCGCTGTGGTTTTTTTTTAGTAAGGCTGTACGTGTTTAAGGGAGATATGTAAGAAATCGGTAGTTATTCGGGTTGCGGGCCCTTAATACATTATTTAATCTAATCCTTTGTAGTTAAGATTTCAAATTTAACATTTATCGGAAGAATACATTCCGAATTCAATGCCATAAAACCAGTCAGTAGTAAAGTAGCTAATTATACATAAAAATCTCCCGTAAAAGCAAATAAAATACGATATTCCCAAGATAGATGTCGCTCGCTCGAACAACTCTCACGAATTTATAGCTCGCTTGCATTCTGCATTCAAGTGAATATTAAGAACACTGTGTTTTCTCATAAAGTTATCAAGAATCAGAATTCGTGCAGGACCGGACTGAGAATCTATAAATTTCCCAAAAACTACTTATAAATCAGCCTTACCACCATTTACTTAGTGTCAATCAGATTTCAATATACAATTACAATCTGAATAGCAAGCTAAAATCAAGTCAATTGTAGTGTCTTCGATTTCGTATTTTCAGTACTAAACTGTCGCGTCAGGTTGACAAGGTTGTGCGCTACCTTTAAATTAATGAATTTAAAAAGTGCCAAAATGTCGTCGTGTGTGATGAGAAAATGTTTTCATTACTCGGAAAACACTAGTAATAGCTAAGGAATAATATTTAATTTGTAAATGCACGCAAATTAATTATTATTATAGATTCACATAAATAATACAATTGTTTTCCGCCCGAAAATTTAATGCGTCATTAGAGAACGCAATGTCTACTAGTGTACAGGGTCTCAAGAGTCAAATTACAAAGTCAGTGCTGTCGCTAAGTAAACTTTACTGTTTACAACAGTCTTCATCACTTTATTTGTGTACATGTACATGCTTGCGACAACAATATACAAATCAGCATTAATGACGAGTACAACAACAATCGCAGCTGTTTGCAAACTGTCGTTGCTCTATTGTAGCTTGATCGCGTGACACCTAAAAATCGCCCAGGACTAACGCCCTACTCTTCGATTTTGATTCTGAATGGTGGTCTAGCACCAAGACGATATTAATTTTTTTCACTTTGGGACGGGTTTCAAATATTCAACATACGTTTAAATCTTCGATAACGAGTTTGTTTTACATTACATAATTACATAATATTGTGTTTTTTTTTATTTTTAATTTTTTAAGCTTTTATGAGTAAAATCTCAAATTATAATATTTAATTAAATGAAGACAATATTAGCGAAACTCAATCGAAATCTGGAGACAGAAAAATCAGAAAAGATATTGGCTCCTCTGGGACTCGAACCCAGGACCCTTTGCTTACATGGCAACAGCTCTACCGATTGAGCTACCGAACCCATATTAATTCGGTCACTTTTAACTGTATCATACTTCGACTAAGAACTACCAACATTATCTTCATTTTCTTCACGCACATATTATTGACTGCTATCTTTATATATGATTGCAAGAATCAACTCGAACTAAATGCAATCTAGATAGTGTCTGGATAAATTTTTATCCATTTTATTTTTAATATGCGACATCTATTGACTTTTCTGCAAGTCTAGGATGAATATTTATTTTTAATTTTTTAAACTTTTATGAGTAAAATCTCAAATTATAATATTTAATTAAATGAAGACAATATTGGCGAAACTCAATCGAAATCTGGAGACAGAAAAATCAGAAAAGATATTGGCTCCGCTGGGACTCGAACCCAGGACTCTTTGCTTTCATGGCAACAGCTCTACCGATTGAGCTACTTAACTGATATTAATTCGGTAACTTTTAACTGTATCATACTTCGACTAAGAACTACCAAAATTATCTTCATTTTCTTAACGCACATATTATTGGCTGCTATCTTTCATATATAAAGATACGCACATATTATTGGCTGCTATCCTTCATGTTTATTTTCATTACATGAAAATATTTTCTCTGACCTTTTAATTTTTCATTCATGGGGGGGGGGGGGGTTAAAAATTGCAAAAAGTTGGTCACGTAGTATGGGTACGTTCCCTAAACTCTTTGTTTGATATATTAATTACAATGGTTTTATAATATAGGTTACCTATAAATGGTCTACACTTTTTAGTCTTTATCTGACGTTGTTAAGGGCCTTTGAGGTGATTTCACATAAAAATGCATTACTGATTTATATTCAGCTACCTGAAAATTTTGCGTTTGCTGTAACGCTCTAGGAACTATGATAAGAAACTTGATGATTTTCAATGCTGTAAGCATTTATTATATGGTAACACATGCGCCTAGACCGGCGCACTGGATCAAAAAGCGTACTATAAAAAATAAAACAAACACTTTGTATTTAACCAAGAATTTATTATTTTATATTTCGACCGGTTTCGCTTCCACCAAGCTTCCTCAGGATATAATAGAGTTATTATTATATCCTGAAGAAGCTTGGTCGAAGCGAAACCGGTCGATGTATAAAATAATAAATTCGTGGTTAAATACAAAGTGTTTGTTTTAGTTTTTATAATATAATGTCTAACCACAAAGTAATTGCTTCTTATGAAAAAAAGCGTACTGCTGTCAAGCGCGAGATTTTACAAATCATTCCGTGCTAACCACTAGTTTCGAATACCTAGTTCAAATTCCAATACATCTAAATCCGTGTTTAATACTTCTGATATAAAAATCGCGTGTGTGTAATAACGTTCACAATAAACTTATTCGTCTTTTGAACTGAAACAATCTTTCATTTCCGAACATCTAAACATATAAGGAGTCATCGTGCCCATATCCAAAACGCGAAATTGGTCGTTTTCCGCGACAAAAGCGAATTCGCAATTTATAACAAAACTGCACGATTTTCTGGTATTTTAAAACAATAGAATTATATTATGCAATCTACATATTTATTTCTCTGCTTTTGACAAACTTCAATAGACGTAAAATGAACCCAGCTAACTTTTTTTATTCATTTTTCGATTTTGTTTAAAAAAAAACAGAACCGCTACTTTTTGCTGCAAATTACTCAAAGGTACCTTTTGTTAATATATAATTTACTTCAACATATTAATTATTTTGATTAAATAAGCGATGAATTCAAAGTGATTAGTCTTCATTTAATTAAAATGACGACACAAAGTGAATATGCGATTATCAGACTTAATTCATTATCGTTTAATTTAATATCATTAATTTGATTTGGCATAATAATGAAGCTAGTAAAAATAACGGCAGATTATAGTAGTAATCATACGACGGATTATTGAGTGATTACTGTATTAAAATTTCGGCCCAATCCAGCCCTCACCCTACAAAGAAGCATCTCTGGACGTAAAAAAATAAGCATTCTAAGATTTGTATGCAGCAGCCGGCTTCGATGTGCAGCTCTTCTCTCACGTGTATTCACTTTATCTAAATATATAAGAAATTCAACTTTTTCCCGTAATGCTTCCGCGAGAGGAAATATGTGGCTCCCAGGAGATTTAAGATGCTAGATGTTGCTCGCCATACGGGAAATGTGAATATGTGTTTAGTTTAAATGTATATCTCGTTTCTATTTGGGTGATTCCCAGATTTCTCTGGCGCGCCTCTACTGCAGTGGAGGCGCTAATAATTGATGCTGTATGAATTATTAGTTATGTCGATATCGTTGTTATCGATATCGTTGGTTGCAAGAGAGGTAGTATTTTAAAATAATTAATGTTCAGCAGGTGCAGCAGTTTTTTTTCATATTTGTAAAAAGCATTAACTTTGTGGTTCGCCATAATTGACAATTAAAACACATACATTTGTTTAAGACCACTTTTATATTAAACACTCTACCGGTTTCAGAAGCACCCTTCCTTAGTCAGGAGAATATTATAACAACTAATCTATGATACAGAATATTGACAGATGTACAAATTTCTGGTGTTTATATGGGAGGTAAGCAAAGGGTTGGGGGGTTTTTGCGGGGGTAATTGCGGGATTTCGGGGAAGAATATATCCGAAATAATATCCGAAATTTCAGATGGGAAAAAAACGTACAATGTCCAACTCGACACTAAAAAATGCTGTAATATTTTAAACAACTATTTTGTAAGTGTTGGAAAAAATCTGGCAAACGCTATACAAACATCTCCCAACAATAATAAAAATAATCCCCACACTACCCTACACCAATTAATAATAATTTCAACAAAATAACAGAAACTGATGTTGGAAAACTTTGTTTTGTTGAAAAAAACAGATTGCCCAAAAGACCCACAAAATTACCGCCCTATATCCCTTTTATCTAATATATCAAAAATATTCGAAAAAATTGTAAAAAGCCAAATCACATTATAAATTCAACAACATCACATTATAAATTCTAAACACTATGGTTTCAAAAAAAACACCAGCACCCATGATGCCATTGCGAAAATAACAAACTATATATATACCGCCCTAGACTCAAATGAAAAATGCATTGGAATATTTATTGACCTTAAAAAAGCATTTGATAGTATATCTCGTGCTAACTTAATAAAAAAATCAAATCAATTGGAATAAATGGACTGGTGCTATCCTGGATTATAAGCATTTTGGAAAATAGACCACAACAAGTAAAATTATTAAATGAACTAAGTGATTCCGAAAGTAGTAACTTCTCAATACCACAAGGCACAGTTCTAGGACCACTTTTGTTCATATTATATGTACCTAAATGATATATTTGAAGTTGCTAAATACGGGGAAATTATCTCATATGCAGATGACACAGTGCTTCTTCTAAAAGCAAACACATGGTTAGAACTGAATAAAAAGGCTAACATAAATGAATTAAAAACATGGTTTGACAATAACCTACTAACATTAAACTCTAAAAAAACACATAACATACCATTTTTCATAAAAAAACCAAACACGCCGCATGAAATAAACATAAGGATCCATTCTGCACCACACACTCAACAACACCACTGTAACTTATTGTGTACTAATATTGAAATGAAAACTTCAACCAAATATCTAGGAATCACTATTGACCAATGTCTAAAATGGATACCGCATATAATCATTCTTAAAAACAGAGTACGAAAATTGACATATATTTTTAGCTGTTTGAGACACATTCTAAGTAAAGAACTACTGAGAATGACGTACTTCGCATTCTGTCAATCCATAATCCAATATGGTGTAATAGGATGGGGTGGCGCCTATAAAACTCGCACACAATCTCCTTACATTGCGCAAAAACTAATAATTAAAATAATATTAAAAAAATCATTTCTATATCCATCTGAACTCATATTCAAAGAATTTAAAGTCAGAAAGTTAAATACTCTCTTCCTGTATCATTCAACCTTACAAGTTTACAAAGAGGATATCCTAAACAAATCCATACATTTCAAAAACACAGTAAATCTCAGGCAAAAATACATGTTACCAATTCCCATTTGTAAAAAAACTTTGGGTCAACAAAACTATAAATACTTAGGAACAAATTTCTTTATTAAATTACCAGAAAATATAAGATCCCTTAAGGACAGTTTCAAAAATTTCAAAACACAATTAAAAAAATATACTGAAAACCTTAACTAAAATAAATAAATAATAATAAAAAAAAATATACACATATGTTTCTCTTATTCTCAATATAAATTAAATTAAAAAAAAATCAAAATAACCTAACAAATAATACTTCCTCCCTTACACACAAGCTTTTGCTTATTATGGGAGAACATTTAAAAAAATATGTATATTTGTATTTAATAATTGTATTAAGTTTTTTTTATATACTTTCATTATATTAATGTATCTATTGTTTGTACTGTACCAAAAAAATAAAAAGATTTCAAAAAAAAAAACAGCTCAGTTTATTATTAAATAATAATAATTTTTCAGAATTTGCTAATCACCTAATTTCCACAGATCACACTTTTAATAAGGACACAGGGGTTAAATTCTTCACCGTAACAATAAAAGCAAAAAATTAGATAACTTAGAAGCACTTGAAATCAGAAAATCCCTAAATAATAATTCAGGTATTTTGAATAACCAAATAAATTTATCTTTTAGTACCATTTTAAATATTTTTCCAATAAACCGCTCTGTTTTTCCCAGAAATCCTGCATTTACCCCCACCCCTTTACTTACCTCCCATCCAACCACCCGCAATTTGTATATCTGTCAATATTCTTTACAATAGATTAGTTATAATATTCTCCTAACGAAGGAAGGGTGCTTCTGAAACCGGTAGTGTTTAAAATATAAGTGGGCTTAAACAAATTTATTTGTTTTTTATTGTTTTTTTTTAGTTTGTTTTTATGCAGTTTTTTTTTAAACGAAATCAGAGAAAATAATCTTCACTGGAATCGTTTTTATTAATGTGAAGATTACAACTGCCGAGAGCCAGTGGAACTTTGGACATCCCCAATTATTAATACTTGAAATTTGTGCCAATGTTAACAAAATTGCCCTACCGTTAAATATCTTCAGCGCACAATATTTTTTCAATTTTTCTAAAAACATGAACAGAAAAATCTGTGGTAAATAAAAAGTGCCAATTCCTTTTCCATACAAAAAAATCTGATTTATTTGAAACAGAAAATCCTTTCGGCCGAAAAGTACCTAAGACTAATTGCTCGAAAAACAGTGAAAATTGTAAAAAAAATTAAAGTACGCAATGAGGCAACGTTTCAACATTTCGCTTACCCGAGACCTGTGAAATTTTTTGTTACATTTATAATGGTACCACTTCATATGGCGTTGCGTATTGGTGATTGCGTATTCTTTGGTCTTCGGCAATACTTGGCGATAATTGATATTTGGCTATCGGAAAAAGTACAACTGTCATGGGTCCCTCTCTAACGAAGTAGCTGGTGTTCCCGGCAAATGTTTTGACCGAAAACATAACAAACATTTTTATAACAAAGAGAAAGATGATGGTCGGGGTATTATATACTCTTACTTGGGAGATGTTCAAATTATCATCGATCCTTGAATGACATGCAACAAGATTTTTTAACAGGTTAGTGAAAAACCAGTAAAAAAATAATACAAAAATATTGATCAGGAGTTCAACCAGTTTTGCTACCGCTCTGCCATAGAGGCCATCAGAAATAAGAATGTAAACTTTTTAATGAATCGAAATAAATACTAGAAAAAAAATATTTTGTGTATTAAAAAAAAATCTTGGATCACGGAAAAAATTTTTCAATAAATAAACCTTTTTTATATATGGCAAAATAATTTGAAAACTTTTGTTTCCAAAGAACGTTAATAGCACTCGAATGATTAAACATTTTAATTTTATTTTAACTGCTTTCATATCATCTTGACCAACCGCATTACATAAGAAATAGAAGTGCATACCTAGCTCATTAATCTTTCCGAAATTTGGCGTATTTTTCAGATGGTCAAAATATTTTCGCTTTACAATAAAATGCAAATAAATTAAATATTTATGTACAACTAAAAAACTCTATTTATAATTCAAAATAAACACATAGTTTTTGAAACATAAAAAGTTTCAAAAATGGGTCCCCTCACGTTTTTTTCTAACTAAAATTACTGATAACAAAAACAAAGAGATATTTTTTAGAAAAATGTATTTCAACGTTATTGTCATCTCACTTTTTTGTATTTTCATAGGAAAGTAATTAATATAAAATTCTCAAAGTTTATTTTTTTTTTCAAATTGTGATTGAAAACTTTGATTTCATGAAGGTGTACTTTGTTAATTTTTTGATGGTTATTTTTTGGCTATAAAGCGTGGTGTATTGCCTTTCTAACACCGTTTAAAACATATTTGTCACTCTGATAGTACACTATGTACTCGTAACATGTTGTTTCTGCAAAAGGCCAAAAATGTGTGTGTAAAAGTCCAAAATAGGAGCGTTAACAATTCGTTCTAGAGTACCTAACCCAATTCTATGAAACCTAACCTAACCTAACCAAAATTAACCAAATCCTAATACCTAACCTTACTTAACCTTACCTAACCTAAGCTAAACAAAACTTTTAAAGAAAATAAAACCATCCAGTAAATTGTTTATTTTCCGGCCATCTATAATTTGAAATTCCGCTACTGGTTGCGAAGGAGTGTGACATTCAGAAATCGGTATAAATATAAAAAAACGAGTGCGCTTTAGACCACATGACTGAAGTAAAACTACAAGACAAACCTCGCCCAATGAACCCAGGTATCCCTGCTAAGTTACCAAACGTAGCCAAAATGGTGACCTATGACCTAGGGGTGACATATGACATTGGGGTAAAATATGACCATGGGGTGACCTACGACCTTGGGGTGACCTACGACCTTGGGGTGACCTATAACCTTGGGGTGACCTACGACCTTGGGGTGTCCTATGACCTTAGGGTGACCATCCTTATCCTTATCCTTATCACTCTCCAAGTCAAGCTTGCGTAAAGGCCCGACCGTTTGCCTAGCAATCGATCACCGTTCGCATCGATTACCGTTCGCATGAGATTTTTCGTAACAATCACCACTTTTCGTAGTTCACCAGCTTACACCATAAGTCGAGCGTGCGTAAAGAAGTTTTTCTTCAATAATCCAGACAAGCTATGTATGCACTGCTTTTTCTCATGTTACGCGTTTGTTAAAGTTGATATGAAATGAGTTGAAAGAATATTTGAAAGTAAAAACCAAACATCACTATCGTTACAAAGATAAGCTATTTCTCTTTTAATTTGGCAACTATAGAAAAAAGAGTACACAATGAATGAATGAATTGAACAATGAAATATAGTCGAAACTCAAGCAAACTAAAACGATGTCTCTTTAGCCACGTGAAGCGCGGGACTAAAATGTCCAGGCGTGATTTTATTTTCTGTCTCTTGTGTAAAGATGGAAAGAAAAAAATTCGGCCTCCACATTTTATTAGCTGACATCCTTTCAATTTCCGGATCATGGTAGTTAAGGGTTGGTTATATTTTGCAAACGTTTTTCTTATGGACTTCGCTTTGCGGGCATCTTCTGGGGCTTTTATAAAAAGATCGGCTTTATGAAGAAAGATGAAAATAATTATGTATTAATTTTTAGCGCCATTTTCGTGGAAATTCACCTCAAGGGATACCGGGAATTACCATTAACCAACATGTACCAAATTAATTTGTGTCTTGTAGTCAGGTAATTTAAAGACCAGTAGTTCTGTGAATAGTAGACCCTGGGGCCCAATAAAAAATATTTTATTTTTTATTTTCTCTTATATAAATAAAACTTCTATTGCAATCATAGGTTTTTAAGTAGGTTATTAAAAACGTACCTACGTAATGGGGTATTTCCACAAACGAGGGGTTCTGTTGAAAATGTACGGAATATTTAAAGATCTTTTTTTTGTTTTTAATCATCCTACTAAAAATATTTGTTGTATATGTTTTCATTTATTTATTTATTTATTTATAACTTCTCACCATACATATGTTCTTATTTTATATTTTTACATAAAAAGAAAATTAACCTTACTAGGACTAACAGCTGTATTGAGGTTAACATTTATAAACTTGAGTGATTTTACACACACAAAATAATAAAATACACTACATTTAAAACACTAAAATATTGTAAAAAAGTAAGAAATAAAAATATCATATTAGTGACCAGATGGGTAATTTAAGTATGATTTGTAACAATATAGACCATAAATAAATCTTTAATTACTATACCCACCAAGAAAAAAAGCTAGTTCAAAACATCTAGGGTGACACTCCAATTTTGCCAAATGGAACTCAAATAAAATCTATTTATTTAAAAAAAGTTTATTATTCAAAAAAACAAATATTATTAAAAAAATTTATTATTATTTAAAAATTGAAATCTTATTATTTAAAAAAAGGACAAGGATGAACAAATAGTATGCCAATCCTATGTCAACACAAATATATTAACATTATTTTTAAATTTAGCTAATGAATTAGAAGATTTTGTAGTCTGGCAGAATATTAAACATAAGTGGAGCTTGGTATAAATAGTTTCTTTGGCCAAAAGATGTTTTAGTGTGTATTGCCATAAAGTTCATTGTTGAGACAATTCTAGTGGTATGGATTTGTTGGGTTCTTTCTCCAGATTTAGTATTTATAAAAAATTTCAAATTATTTTAGTGATGTACAGCTGTTTTATACACATAACATTAGATTCCTAGTAGTTTAGATGGATAACGAAAAAATTTTTTGAACATGACTTTAAGAATTAATTTGTGAGCAATATTTAGTGGTTCTACATTGGACTTTAGACAGGATCCCCAGCATACTATATTGTAAGAAAGTCGAGATTGGACTAAGGCATAATAGACAGATTTTAATTTCTCTTTATCCAATATATGACGAAGTTCTTTAAAAATATAGGTAAGTCTCCTGATATTTTTTGTTAACATATGAATATGGTCGTTCCATCTCAAATATTTGTCAATATTTACACATAGGTACCTTATACAGTCTACTCTCTCTAAAGGGTGGCAATTACAATTACAATTTTGCAGACAATTGTGTATAATTAGATTATGAGTGTCGGAAGGCTGACTTTTTGATGATATGCTAAAAGTTGCATATTTTGTTTTTGATGTATTCAAAGTTAAGATGTTATTATTTAGCCAACTCTTTACTACTCTTAAGAGGAAATACTAGCGGCGTTTTTTCCATACAAACGTATTCCCCGTTTTGTAGAAAATTTATTCGTCAAAAATAAAAATGAAATAAAAATGCCATATTAAAAAAACGTGGAAATACCCCATTTTAAACCAAATATTTTGTGTGGCATTTAATTTTTTTTTTAGTATTTATACGCCTCCGTGGTCGAGGGGCAAGTTCATCGACTAGAGACCCGAAGTTCACGGGTTCAAATCCCAGCGTGTAAATAAATTTTATTTGATTGATTTTGTTTTCACAATTCAAACAATTAAAATAATACAAGGTATATTTTCGGAACTTTCCAGAGTGAAAGATATTCTCAGAATCGCCCTGGTGTAGGACCACCATTGAAAAGTTTCTTGAAATGACTTAAGCCGTGTTTGGTGATAAGATTTGAATAGCCAGGTACTTCCCCACCTTCCTCTTCCTCATCTCCTTCCCTTCCTTACTTACCTTCAGCCTCACAACACACCCCATTTGGGGATGCCATAGTCTCATTGGCTCCGGGCGGTAGGAAACAGTTGGGACTTTTGGATATTCGCATAAAAAACGTAAGGGCAGTTGGGTATTCACATAAAAAAATACCATTTTACTTATAAAGCGATGCTAACTCAATAAATTTTTCATAATTTCTTCAGGTAGGTAGGTAAAATAGATTTTAACCTTTTTTAATTATTCAATAATAACACATTACTCAGCATATAACACGAACTAGAAATGAAGGAAGAGCATGTAGGAACCTTGAAAATGGCAATGACAAATTTCACAAAAACACACATCAGTAAGAAAATGTCTGAACATGGTTTAATGGAATACATGATTTACGTATCATAATGCAATTGAAAAAATGCGAAAAACTTAATCGAAAATATGAAAACAGAAAAAAATCAGAAAAAGATACGGTCACATCATCTAGGAATCAAACCCAGACCCCACGCCTTGCCGGGGCGGCAAGGTCCCCATTCGATTTGGTCATGTCTAACAGTATCATTATTTGACTAAAAACTACCCACACCTTTGATTTTCCTCATTTAATAAAAGCGTCGATTTTACATTTAAAAAAAAGAATCATTACTGAAAAATTCATGCTTCCAGAGAAAATCAGAAATATGTCATTTTCAAATCAGATTTTAGTCGTATTGACTCTTTTCCAAAAAAATTAGAAATGGGTTTTGAAAGATTGTTCTTTTATCTAGCATTCGCATGTTTTAAATTTTGAGAAAAAATGTTTATTTTTACAATAATAAGGTTATACCATAGGTCGTTGGCAGATTTGTTAATTTTTCAAAAAAGATTTTGTATTATACCACACCCATTTCAAATCATATAATCATGCAGTAAAATAAATCAATACATTATCTGGGTATCGCATGTTTTAGAATTTTAATTTTGTTTAAATAAAATCATTCAAAATATATAGGTACATGTGTTCTTGACGAAAATTGTCCGATTGTGAATTTATTTGAGCACTTACAAACTAATATATTTCAGATTTTTTTAACATTCTTATTTAACTTAGACATTATTGAAAAATGATAAATACTTATAATCAAAAAATAATTACAAAAAGCACATTATTTTAATAGTTTTATCATCACACCTTTCAGCATTTTTGGATGTAGGTATAAATTAAAGCATATTTGGAATGCAATAAAATCGATATTGAGTTATAATTTTAAAAAGCTGGTACGGAGAATAATTAATCTTTCCTATCGTAACCGCTCTGCATGATCGTAAGAACAACTTTCGACGAAATGTGGATTTTCGGCCGCTGGCTGGTTAAACGTTCTAAACGCTTATACGGGATTTTAAAAACACATTATATACACATAAAATTATGTGGTACACGAATAATGAGTTAAAGCAAATATAATCCCTGCAGAAGAACCGTAGGTACTACGCCAACACTAAACTATTATTGAGGTATGTAATTACATTGTTTGTAACTCCATTCCGCGCAGTTGAATAAATCTACCACTTCTGAAAAGTATCGCCAACTTCAAGCAATCTAGTTATAAGCGAGTATCCAAATGACTCAGTTCTGATATTGTTGCAACAATTAAATATAATTTTAGACTAGTAGTTCTTGTTGGTATATGGGAGGCCTCAGCACGGGTAAACAACCCAGTGAGGCCAACATTACTGGATTGTACTATGAAATTTTGTAAAAGAATGTATCAACAATAAAAAATAAGCCTAATGCCGCGTCCACACGCATGGCACTGGTCGCAAACTCCAAATCCCTACAAACGTTTTGGAATTCAAATTCAAATCCGAACGCTTGCGAGTGCATTAGTTTGTTCTGAAGAGCCAAGCATGATGGACATCGAGGTTGTTGCATCGGCCATAACATTTGGTTTAAAAAGTTATTTTTTATTATAAACTAGCTGACTCGGCGAACTTCGTACCGCCTAAGAATCAATTACTATTTTTTTTTTACATTAGCTCCACACAGGCGGCTCCGAGGAAAATAATTTCCCTCAGGGCCTTTGTCATCTTAGGAGGTGCTGTGTGGAGGGTTGTTTTAAGAAAAGGAAGGAGAGGAAGTTTTGGGAAGGAAAAAGTTACGAGGAATGGGTAAGAAACTGGGGGGGTCAGTGAGTCCAGGAGTGACGGACGTATGAATCCATCCCTCCAACTGTAGTGCAAGGCGATGAATCGAGAGATTCTGGCCTGGAGAGGATAAAAGACATCCCTCAACCAGTCTCTCTCGATCCTCTCCACCGCGCAGCAGGTGAGCAGACACATCGGCCACCAAGACCTGGACAAACCTCACCCGCATGAACCCGGGCACCACTGCTAAGTCCCTAAACGTAACGAACCACTTTAGGTGACCTATGGCAGAGGTGTTGGTTATCCAATAAATGGTTCCCGGGGCGGCGGTACCCATACCAGCCTCCCAAGTTGTTACTTACCTATTAAATCTGTTAACTTACCTATTAGCTGATTTAAATTCAGTTTTTTTATTATGTTAAAAATTAGACAATGAAGCAATTATCGATGCTCAACTGCCCGTGTTTTGTTTTTGTCAGTATCAGAGATGGCGTTTTGTATGGATTTATATTTTTTGTGATTTTACTCCAGTTCTATTGCTGCAGCTCTTTCGAAAGATGAGAATTCGTTCTATACAAAATGTACGAGGAAATGAATTATCTTCATATTTTTTTCATTCGTGAATTTTTCCGATGTTTTACTTTTGATAATTATTCTTCTATTCTTCTATTCGGGGCGGAGACAAATCCAACAAATACAAAAGAAGATCGGAATAAAGAAGATAAAAATCGGTCCAGCCGTTCTTGAGTTATAAATGGTGTAACTAAACCGTCATTGTTTTATATATTAATATGAGTACTATAAGGTGACCTATGATAAAGGTTTTGGTTATCCAACAAATGGTTCCCGGGGTGGCGGTATATATATCCGCTTCCCAAATTGTAAATTAAAAGTTATGAAAAAAATATTAAAAAGTTAAATGGGTATCGTTAGGTTAGGTTATGAACTATTTTTCAATTTTTTTTCTTTATAAATTTTAATGACTTTTCAACAACACGTGGGGTGGTGAATTGCAATTTTGTTGAGTTCTCGTGGAACCAAATTGGAATTAGTGACAAAAATGAAAATAGGACGTGTTGTTTCAAAAATAAATTATGAGTTCATCAAGTATTTTAAGTTGTTTTTCACTATGTAGAGGTCCTATTTAAGTTCTGACACAAAACGTGAAAATTAACTACAAATATTTGATGAATTCGTCAATTTTTTTTAAACAATCCATCCTTCGACCCGGTCACTTAAAATTCATGCCTCCAGAGAAAACCAGAAATATGTCATTTTCAAATCAGATTTTAGTTGTATTGACTGTTTTCCAAAAAAATTATAAATATTATGGATTTCGAAAGATTTCGAAAGTTCTTTTATCTAGCATTCGCATGTTTTAAATTTTAAGAAAAGATGTTCATTTTTAGTATAATAAGATTACACCATAGGTCGTTGGAAGATTTGTTAATTTTTCAAAAAAGATTTTGTATTATACCACACCCATTTCAAATCATATAATCATGCAGTAAAATAAATCAATACATTATCTGGGTATCGCATGTTTTAAAATCTTAATTTTAGTTTAAATAAAACCATTAAAAAATTAAAGTATAAATTAAAGCAAATTTGGAATGAAATAAAATCGATATCAAGTTATAATTTTAAAAAGCTGGTACGGAGAATAATTAATCTTTCTCAATTAATCGCCCTGCACGATCGTAAGAACAACTTTCGACGAAATGTGGATTTTCGACCGCTGGCTGGTTAAACGCTCTTTAGTTATTTTTATTATAGCATTCCAGGAATCTTAAGACGTCTTCATTTGACCAGTCACTCATTTTTCACATAAGAAGCACAACTAACGTCTGTTCGCCACAACTGCACATACGAGGCTGAGTGCGCACAAACGTGTAGAAGTGTAGACGCGTCGCAAGCGCTTGCGGCAAATTTCCTTTGATTTGTGACAAAAAACCTACACTCGATCGGATCAGCTACAAGCGCTTGCGAGCTTACGCAAACCAAGCCAAACACTCTATCCACACGTTTGTATTAGTGAAGGCTTGTTGAGGTTTGCCAAGCATGCGGATCCGGCTTTACAAGTCAGGTCTGTCCACAATACCATTAACAATTAAATAAAACGAACCATCTTGAACCAAAACGGTATGTATAAACAAGTCGATAGACAGACCTAATGCAAAATAGTTGAGTCAAAACTGCCTCCGTGGTTGAGGGTAAGGCTTTTGACTCACAATCATTATCAATCGTTATTTCACAATTAATTCATTTAAAAATATGTATATATACATAAGTACTAAATTTGCGGCACGTTCCACAGTGGAAGACCACCATTCAGAATTGAAACGTTTCTTGAAATGGCTCTAGCCGTGTTTGGTGACCAGATATGATTAGCTGGGTACTTCCCCATCTTCCTCTTCCCCATCTCCCTCCCCTCCCTACACCCGAATTGGGTGTGGCATATTTTATGTAGGCATAGTCTCACTGGCTCCAGACGAGAGCAGCTGGGACTCTTGTGAGATATTCACATAAAAAGATCAATAAATTTTCACAAAGCACTCAATATCACTCGACCTACTGAAAAGATCATCTTTACGTTGGCGAGAGTGCAGCAGAACAAAATTCAAATCGTAGGTTTTATTTATGTACAGGAAGTGATTGCTAGGTACTTATTTACATTTTTTTAAATAGGTAATAAATGCTTGCATAAATATGATTTTTGAAAAAATCTTTTTTCTGTCAAATATGCGTATGCGCATAATTAAAAATACATACATGAATAATTAAAAATACATAATGAATTCCACGAGACAATGTAATAAATGTTTTTGATTTTATGGTAATATTTTTGCCGGAAAATATTATTTTTCGTTAACGTATACATTTCAGCAAAACTCATTAAAACTGTTATGCATTTGGCGGTAATGGATGGGTGATATCCCTGCCATAATACTTACGCGGACTCCAGTTGCGTTGTCAATAAGGTGGTCGGTATATTTTAATAAATAGAATGGTCAACGTTGGACTTGCATTTATTTCCCAAACGACACAGGTTATTATTACAATTTATCAGAAGGATTTTTATTATACGAAGAAGGCAGCGCACAAATGCGACTCGACAACCGGGCCGCGAAAACAGAATGATCGGCATAAATGAATCGGCTAGTTCGCCGTGGTTCTAGTGCCGGGTTACTAATGTTGCCCGTTCAACAAAACATTTATACGGCTATTAAATTTGCTCGCTGCCTTCCGCTACACACCTCTACCCCAGTTTGTAAAACGATAACAAATATAATATTTTAACATTCCTAAAAAGCGTCTTAAGTCTTTCGCTGTTTTAGGTAATGGAAACTCTGTGACTGCTGTCACCTTTTCCTTAATAGGTGACATTCCTTTTTGGGTGATCGTGTGACCCAAGAAGTTCACTGTGTGTACACCAAATTTGCACTTATGTAGATTTATAACCAGATCATATTCTGCGAGACGTTTTAGTAGTAAATCTAGATGCCTTTTGTGCTCTTCTTCGTTTTTGGAAGCGATGAGGATGTCATCCAGGTAAACGAAGCAAAAATCCAGGTCCCTTGTTACAGAATGCATAAATCTTTGAAAGCTTTGTGCTGCGTTTGATAGCCCGAATTGCATAGACGTAAATTCGAATAGGCCAAACGGGGTGATGATCGCAGTCTTTGGTATATCGGCCTCTTCGACCGGTATTTGGTGATAAGCGCGAGACATGTCTATGGTGCTAAATATGGTAGCATCAGCTAATTTATGTGCAAAATCATTTAGTTGCGGTATGGGATATTTGTCCGGAATTGTCTGGGCGTTCAAGCGGCGATAGTCCCCACATGGACGCCATTCGCCATTCGGTTTCCTAACCATGTGCAAGGGGCTGGCCCAATTACTCTTTGATGGCCTGCAAATCCCCTGCTCCATAAGATATTTAAATTCCTTTTTGGCTGCTTCAAGTAGAGCTGGTGCGAGTCTACGAGCACGCTCAGTAACAGGAGGTCCCTTTGTCTCAATACAATGTGTTATAGTGTGTCTTTTTTTATCAGGGATTTTCATGTTAGGCCTTGTTAAGTTCGGGTATTTATTCAGGATGTCCCTATATTTTTGTGTAGTAGAAATAGTAGAGATTCCAGAAGTTGGTCCTTTGTAGGTTATTCCCCTGATTAATAGTCCTGTAGATTGGTCTGCAATGGTTGCTTTCTTGAGATCCACTGTTAAGTTAAAATTGTGAAGAAAATCAGCTCCTAGTATGGGTCTCGAAACATCAGCGACAATGAATCGCCATTTTAATGCTCGCCGAAGGCCAAAATTGAGTTCGACGGTCCTTGTACCATATGTTTTGATTGGATTTCCATTCGCTCCATACAGGGTAGTTGGGCAGTTGTCAGAAGTTACATTATTCTTGTTATAAGACTGGTTTCTTGGGAGGACTGATATATCTGCGCCCGTGTCGACAAGGAATTTTTGCCTAGTTTGTTGGTCATATACGAAGAGACGACAAGTTTTGCTGGGAATCTCACATGTCCCTACTGTGAGGTTCCTTTTGTCGTTTTCTGAGTTTTTCTTGGTAAATGAACATGGTTGCAAACACCTGTATGCTTTTTCCCCGAATCTTCTGTGGAAACTGCAGATCCCATTATTGTTTCTATTTGGAGATTTATCACGAGACCTAGACCTAGGTCTGCTTGTGAAGTTCCTCTGTGTCGAATGTTGATACGAGTAGTTCCTACGAGGACTTTGATTTCGTTTTCTTTGAAAGTTTGAAGATTGGTTCGTTTGAGCAAGCTTCAATTGAGATACTTCTCGGGTTAATGCGGAAATTTGTTGCTGAAGTTGAAGTAATATTGAAGTTTCCGTGGGTTCCGATCTTGATGTGCATGTTTTATTATTGCGGTCGACGACACTACAATCTGTCGATTGGTAAACGTCCAATATTTTGTCAGCCGTGGACGCCAGTTGGCTCACATTATTTTCCGTGAGTGCTGACAATATTGCCTGCACATGTTGCGGTAGGCGCTGCAGCCATAATGTGCGGACTATTGCGCTCTCTGCTAAAGCTGGGCCAGCTAGTTCCAACATGTGCCTTAAGAGTTCTGTAGGTTTCCGGTCTTCAAGTTGAATTCCCGTAAGCAAGCGAGTTAGGCGCTTCTCCGCAGAATCCTGCAGACGATCAATAAGCGCGGTCTTGAGGGCAGTATATTTGTCCGTTATTGGTGGATTCGTGACTATGTCACTCACGCTTTGTAGAGTTTGTGAATCTAAGGCTGCGACAATGATGTTATATTTGGTGAAGTCATCTTTAATACGTGAATTCGCAAACTGGGCCTCTACTTGGACTATCCAAAGTTGAATATTTTCCTTCCAGCAAGTGGGGAGCTTTACTGAAACGTGGTGGATCGCTTGATCGGAGTTATTAGAGCTGGTAGATTCCATGGTTGATTGTGTTTTTTCCTTGGCTTCTGCCGTTGAATTTGTTCCGAAGATTTGTTCGAAGTGTAAGTCTTCGTCAGAAGTGGTCATTTCGCATTACATCCAAAATTGGCAAATATGGCAGAAAACGTATGGCAAGAAAAATATTGCAAGAAATGAATCATTTGTGAAATATGTTTTTTTAAATTATGACCCGTATTAATTTAAAAATATTTAAAATTTTGCAAAATTGTTAAAAATTAACAATATTTTGTAATAAAATCCATTGATTGTTATAATAAAGCGTTCAGCAAAGTTTAAAATTAGGATATACTGTAGGACTTAATTTTTAAATATCATTTGTAAAATATTCATTGCTCGAATAAATTTTCAAAAATTACTGAATTTCGATAGTATACTTGAAAAGAAATGTGCTAATAGGTAGCATTATTATGGATTTACTCCAAATGATAATAAATCGAATTGTAGGTAGTTATTTTCTCGAGATGATTTTGGATTACTAAAGTTCCTTAAAATTTTTTAAAGGGAATATACTAAGTTGTGACATTTTAAATATGGATCAATCAATTAATGTAACATTTTTATACATGCTGAAACAAAATCAATCATTAGTTTTTTTCTTCAAACATTTACGTGTTATGACGGTGTTCTTCCATCGTGAATGCTAGCTTGCCAGCTGCCTTGCGGTCGGTTGAAATTCTGGGTACAGCTGCACTTCTCGGGATATCGGCAATGTTGAGAATCTCCTGCCAGCTGGATTGATATGGTCATCAACTGCGTCGTTACTAGAATAGAGTGTACACGGCAATTTAATTCTTTTTAGAAACAATGGTGGTGATTAGTACAATTTGTCGGACATCATTTGGTAGGATTAGATTATAAGATCGCGATGTTTGTTTAAAAAAATATTAAAGTAATTTTACTTAGGAATCTCTTATTTTGACGATTATGTCAATTATTCATTATTATTGCTAAAACTAGCGCGATTGACTACAAATGTGTGTGGGTACATAATTTTAAAACAAAATGTATGTCACATAATATAAAATGCACGTGGGTAACAACTAGATAAGCTGAAAAAACATATTATTTGGTCATTAATCCTTGGTAGATTTGTGATTATCACTGTATTATCGTAATAATACAGGCTATGCGTGAATCATAAGCCTCGCATATATTTTTTAAAAATTACTGAGGTCCCGTGAGCGGGCTACAATTATACGATTTAAATAAATCGGGCATGTTAGGAATTATTATAATGAATGCAAATATTTTAAAACAATGCTCACCGGGTATTTTCCTCAGGATTCTGCTTTCACGCCACGATTGCCGAGTGCTTTTGACATTTGTCGCCATTGTTAGCTCTCTGTCGGATGTCACCAATTTGGCGGTAATGGATGGGTGATATCCCTGCCATAATACTTACGCGGACTCCAGTTGCGTTGTCAATAAGGTGGTCGGTATATTTTAATAAATAGAATGGTCAACGTTGGACTTGCATTTATTTCCCAAACGACACAGGTTATTATTACAATTTATCAGAAGGATTTTTATTATACGAAGAAGGCAGCGCACAAATGCGACTCGACAACCGGGCCGCGAAAACACACTATGTTCACAATCAACCATGGCGTACCGCAAGGAAGCGTACTAGGACCAATATTGTTTTTGAAATACATCAATGATATCTGTAACCTAGAAACAAGAGGAAAAATTATTAGTTTTGCTGATGACACAGTAATTTTATTTAACGAAAAAGATAGGATAAATACTTACAAAGAAGCGGAACACGGGCTTAGTCTCCTGCAAACCTGGCTTAAAAGAAATTCCCTCACGCTTAATGTTAATAAAACAAAATATCTTACATTTTCTATAACAGCCAGAGGGCAGCCGTCGGAGGACTTAAATCTCAAATTACACACATGCCAAGGAATTTATCAACAAAATCTAGGCTTATCATGCCTCTGTCCCACTATAGCACACTCCAAAAGCATCAAATATCTTGGAATTGAAATTGATGATAATCTCCGATGGAACTCACAAATTGACGTAATTACAAAAAAACTAACCAGGTACATATACTTCTTTAGAAACATTCGTAATATCCTCAACATAAACGATATTAAAAAAGTATACTATGCTTTGTGTCAATCACAAATAGAGTACGGTATAACTGGATGGGGGTCTGCCTTGAGCACTCACACAGAGCGACTCAATATAGCCCAAAAAGGAGTACTAAAGAAAATACTGAAAGTTCCGCTTAGAACTCCGACGGAAGAAATATTTAATAACTTTCAAGTCTTCAATGTACAGAAACTTTATTCAAAAAATATTTTATTTAAACTGAAAAAAACATATATGTATACTCCACTGCCCAACATAAATACTCAACCAGGGCAGTAAGCATTAACATCCTGGTTACTCCCAGTTTGAACACATCTTTTGGACAGAGAAATAATAAATTCCATGCAATGAAATTATACAATGCTCTACCAGATCAAATCAAAAATATAAAGGAAATGAATATATTTAAAACAAAAGTAAAAACATGGCTGAGAGATCAAAGTGATAATAAAATTACAAACATCATGAAGACGATATAAAGACAATCCATAACCAAATACAAATATTTTAAAAAAACTACAGGCCACCTCAGAAAAGGAAATCCTAGTGAGGAGGTCTGTGAAAAAAAAAAGAATCTATACTTATACTATACATTATACATACATGTACAAACCTTGTTATTGAAACTAATAATAAATAAATAATAAATAAATAAATAAATAAAATGGCTTTTTGATGTTAAGGAATTAGTTATGAGTCAGTTACTTATCAAAATTCACTTTTCCCATCTCTATCTTATTCCTACATCTCTCAGATATCCTGTTAATAAATTAAAGTATAATTTAAAAAAAATCATTTCTTTAGAGAAAAATCTGCAAATAAAAGAATTTATTTGTTGAGGAATTTAATAATTGTATCATTACTTTTGATTCTTATACGGCATATTGTGAAAAACTTTTCATGAAACTTGAAACAAATTATCAACAAACAAAATAAAATCAAAATTCTTAAAAAGTTTCCATTCAAGGATTAGAATTTTAAGAAAGTTCCAATGTGAAATTTATTGAAATAATTATATTTGTTATCAGTTTTGGTTATACACGGTGTCCGGAAAATAGTGATACAAGGGGGAACTGGCGAGTCAACATCGGATTGGATCTGTGGTATAATTTTTAATTTTTATTTTAGCTGTCGTTTTCGCGTAAATCGATTAATTCAAATTAAATTAATTTTTAATTCAAATTAAAAAAAAATCGATCGCTGTGTGGTTCCTATCAGGTGTTATTTGTCTTTTTAAATGCGACCCACCGCCAGAAGCGTATTTTAATATTTTTGTTGTCGAACAAAATGAAAAAATCGAAATTGATGCTTTTACCAGTTTTTTCGGTAATGTAAATCATTCAGTTTCCTGCTTGTATTACAAGTTTCCGGACACCGTATATTTAAGAAGTTCCTAGAAATAGATCACCCAATTTATTCCAATGATTAAAACTTATTCTTAAAGTAATAATTCTCAGACGCAATTTTAAAAGCACCGAATAAATTCATCAATGGACTTTAAAAACTGGACGACAATTTTTTTCTTCTTTTGAATACAAGTTTTACTTCACAAAAATTACTTGTTTTACACCTTGCCATTTTTCTTAAACAAACAATAAAAATTATAATAAAAAATTTCACTAGGAAGACAGAAACGTGCTTACTGATTTAATTCAGAAAACTTTCAAGCAACAATTCAGAATACGTTTTCTTTTACGTAATTTTTTTCATATACATAAGTTATTTTTTCCAAAGAAACTGTCTGCTATGATGTTTTTTTTACATTAGCTCAACGCAGGTGGCCTTGAGGAAAATAATTTACTTCTGGGCCTAGATCATCTTAGCGGATACTGTGTGGAGGGTCTTTTTAAGGAAAGGGAAGAAAGGAAGTTCTAGAAAGAAAAAAGGTATGTAGTGGGTAGTAATCTGGGGGTCAGTGTGTCCAGGAGGGACGGACATATAAATCCATCCCTCTAAGTGTATGGAGATGGGTCGAGAGAGTCCACTTGGACTGGTATTTCTCGATCTGGCCCGCCACTCTGTAAGTGGGCAGACGCATCCGGACCTAGACAAACCTCATGCCACGAACCTGGGCACCCCTGCTAACTTATCAAACTTAGCGAACAACTAATGTGAAAGGTGATGTGACTTGTGGCAGAGGTGTTATCCAGTAAATGGTTCCCGGGCGACAGGATCCAAATTCGCCTCCTAAATTGATTTAAAATTCAACGCCATTATTTTCAGATCATGAAATGATTCAGATCATGAGCTACAGAGCCTTGATATAACTTGACTTTCATAAAATAAATGAGGCAATACAGTTATACTTTATATTCCGATAGTTTTATTTGTACGAAACCGGATAGTTATTTACACATCAGCTTACTATCAATCAAGCCACTTCTTAGAATATAACAGGTAAAACATGTTGAAAGCCACATAGCTCTTGCAAAACTATTCTAGCTTTATTAATATTTATACAACGTCCATGTCTTCTATTGGGTCGAATATTAATTTTATTGACCCTCAAGTAAATTTTCAAAATTATAGTTTTTTATTGGAAATTATAAAGTAAATAAGCAGAATAATAAAATTTTCGTTCAAATTTCAAATGCTTTTGGCCGTGAAAATCTTAAAACTTATCAGAATAATAAAATGTTACAAATAACATGCAAAAATAGTATAAAGTATCTGGGTGTCATTGTAGATAGACACTTAAAATGGAAAGAACAAGTCCAAAATACAGTAACCAGAATAAGAAAACTTATATACATATTTAATAGACTGAGAAACATCTTATCATCCAGTATGATTAAAACTATCTATTTCTCTCTTGTCCAATCTATTCTACAATATGGTATAATCGGATGGGGTGGGACCTTCAAAACTAACCTCTTACCTGTAGAAAGGGTACAGAGGTTGATTTTAAAAATCATCTTACGGAAACCATCTGTATTTCCAACAACGCAGCTATTTGACTCTTTTAGGGTTCTCAGTCTAAATAAAATTTTCAAAAAGAACTCATTATTACAAACTCATAAAGATCATTTCAATCCATCAACAACAACATTCACAAACATAAGCAACCGACCACGATGACGGGGCAATTTAGAAATTCCAATATTTAAAACGAGTGCTTCCCAACACCATTATGCTTATCAAGGTATAAATTTTTTTAATGCTCTCCCGTATAAAATCAAGTCTGAAAAAAATTATAAAGTTTTTAAATCCCAAATAAAGCAACTAATACGGGGGCGGGCGGAGGGTGGTGGAGGAGGGTGAGGGGTGAGGGAGGATTTGGGGGTGGTGTGGTGGAGAGGGGTGAGAGGGGGCGGGGAAGAGGAGGAGGGGGGGAATTGGAGTGGGGATAGGGAATGTGGAGGAGGCGCTGTGGATACCCCCCTAATACTATGCGAGCGAAGCCGGGGGCAAAAGCTAGTAAATAAATAAATAACGCCAGGGCTCACTTTTACATATTGAAACCATCCCAGGCATGCGCACATCAAATCCCCAAAGTTTCATCACAATCGGATGAATGGTATAGGAAAAAAATGCATAACGCCGGAGCTCATTATTATATATAGAAACCATCCCGGACACGCTAATCAAATCCCCAAAGTTTCATCATAATCGGATGAATGGTATGGGAAAAAAATTATAACGCCAGAGCTCATTATATATAGAAACCATCCAGGGCATGTGTACATCAAATACCCAAAATTTCATCGCAATCGGATGAATGATTTAGGAACGCATAAGGGACAAAAGTACAAGCAGGGAAAAATTCATTTTTATATGTATAGTATAGAATATTACATACAAGTTTATTTTAATGACTAAATTTACTAATTACCCGACGACGCCGACGCGACGACTCGTAAAAATAGAGCACGCGTTTAAAAAACACCCGACTCCCCGCTTCGTAAATATGAAAAATACCTACATGCCATGTAAAATATAAAAACCGTGTATTTAGCGGAATTGCTCTGCAGGGAGGAACATAAATCAGTCATTAAAAAAGTGGAGATTTTTTACGCCTTAATTAACCAAAGGATTTCGTCTATTTTATGTTTTAGAATGCTTTGAGAAAATAATCCAATTCCCATAAATTATTTTCTCAGAACACGAAATCGAATTATTTATGGATATGAAAAATAAGCTGGTGACTCGAAAAATACTAGATATGTATTTTTTTTACGTGATAATTTTTTTTACATTTTTTTACGTCGAAAATATTTTCCCTCAGGGCCTTTGTCATTTTAAGGGAAGCTGTGTGGAGGGCCTTTTTAAAGAAAAGGAAAGAGAGGAAGTTATGGGAAGGAAAAGGTAGGAGGGTGGCAGAGAATCTGTTTGTCCAGGAGTGACGTAGATATGAGCAGTAGATAGGCAAAAAATTCGCCGCCAAGACCTAGATAAACCTCACCCCATGGACCTGGGACCCCCTGCTAAGACATCAAGCATTTCAAACCACTTGGGGTGACCTATGGCAGAGATGTTTGTTACCCAATAAATTGTTCCCGTGGTGACTGACTACCCATACCCGCTTCCCAAATTGTAATGACAAGAATTTGTAAAACATCGGATCGGAAGAGACTGGTTGACGGAGACCTTTTTACCTCTCCAGCCGGACTTTCTCGACCTATTATGCACCGCGGTGGTAGGGATGAATTCATACGTCCATCAATCCTTGACACATTGACCCCCAGATTCCTACGTCTCCTGAAAAGACCCCCAATCCTCAAAAATGACGCAGGCCCTGTGTGGAGTTAATATAAAAAAGCACTTTGTTTTTTACAAAAAAATTAATAAAATAACAACCTCATAATAGTAAATATAATAAATATAGCCATTTCGTTTCCGCATCAGTGATACCAATTGGTCCAATAACATTTTATTTTATGTAAAAAAAAACTCTCTGCTTTCCACCGAGGCAAGATATCGATAGGCTTATCAATTATTTTGGATTTCTAACCAAGAGGTGGCCTTTTATTCGATTAATAATTACTTTAGCTGCTTTTGGTATTTTGCGTCAGTTAAATCTAACATAATTATTTTGATTTAACATAAATTATTTCACAAGCTGAGTTTACATAATATATTCTAATAGTATCGAATTCAGTAGATGACTTAGTCTTTTTAGCCAGCCAGCATTAGTGAACGTGCCTTTGGAATTTTTTTAATGATGCTGTTCTTGTCATGTTCCTCCGGTTGTGATAATAATTCTCAGCCAAGTGGATCAAAGAGAACCTCACTTGGATGGTGTGCGGGAACAGTGGAAAAAGTTTTAAAAAAAGTCGTTTTTGATTAATAGTTTTTCTGTTTATTTTCCTTGAAATTTTAGCTTTTATAAAATAACTAGCTGGTACCCGGCATGCGTTGCTATGCCATTTAATAATGAAATTGTTTCTCCCAGCGTGTCTTTTCCTGTTCGTCCCGTTACCCTACGGCCTCCCTTCCTCTGCCGCGTCCCCTTCCTCTCTCACGTTTCCACTCTGCCTCCTCCACCTTCCCTCTCCCCACTCCACTCCCCCCACCCTCCCCCACCCCGTGAACCCCCTCCCGAGTTCCCCTCCCCCCTCCCAGGTTCCTCTCCCCCCTCTCGGGTTCCCCTCCCCCTCCCGCGAATCCCCTAGCCGAGTTCCCCTCCCCCCACCCCCCTCCCACATTCCATGCATTAATTCCCGGAACATTCAGTTTTCAAACAGCTATTGCATTTTTTATACAAATTTCATAATGCCAGAGCTCACCAGTAATTTTTTTTATACAAACTTTGAAAAAAAAAGAATTATTCAATTTGGTGCAGGCGTTCGTAAGTGCGCGTACAAACATTTCGAAGATTCATTTATATTTTTATAGATAATTATCATAGACGCCTGATATAAAATTTCCCGCAAATTTATCAACTTCATTTCCACGGCAACGATTTTTTTTAAAATTATCTTGATTCCGACGTTAATTCCCTTTTCAAATAATTTGCGCTTGGCAAATAATTTGGAGATATAAGTGGAAAATTTTTGAGACTTTTCTTCTCGCTCTCTCATTCCATTTCTTTTATGGATCTAATATTATTAACTAATATGTCATACATCTCATATGAATAAATATCTGCGTATATCTAATCAATAGAACGGTTGTTAAAAATTGCGCTCCTGAGCAAAATAAAAGGGTGTTTCAAGAGACGGTTTGCAAGGACAACGCAGATAGTGGATACACACACATAAAAACACACAATAATAAGTTTATTAAACATACATACTGTTGGGGTTTCACACTGTACCCGCAAAGCGGAAGGAAGGAAAATTGAGGATGCCGACTTACCCGCAGATTTCTCCCTTTGCTTCTCCTTTTCAGATCCGCTGGTTCTTTTTTATATTCACTTATCATTTTCACTTTTATAGAAATGTTCGATACAATAGCTCCATATTCAACGTATGTGTTGACAGGAAGGTGGGTAATTTTCAACTGAACAATGTGATGCTTGATTGTATCTGGTCGGCATGGTGGGTAGGAAAAAATAGGATTTGTTGGGTAGGAATAATTATGATTTGTTGGGTAGGAATTAGAAGGATTGGTAGGTAGAAAAAATAAAGGTAAAGGTAAAGGAGCAATGCTAGGCACCAACACATACATACACACAATATTTTGTTTGGTTCAAATCTTCACTCTTTATGATACACACATTAACTATGAATACATAACAGTAAAAATCTCGCCTATTAGTAATTACTGATTTGAATATAATTATCCACAAATCAAAAGTTAAGGTGTTTGAATGTATGTATAAATATATATTTTTTACAATTCTCTGTAACTACTCATGATAAAGTCAAAATGCTATTTATTTATATTTTTGAATGTAGCATTACTTTGTGGTTATCCATTATAGAAAAATGAAACAATACAACTTTGTAAAAACCACTTATATAATGTGCAAATCCGACCGGTTTCGGAACTAACGTTCCTTCGTCAGGGAAAGCTTATACTAATTTGACAGTTTCGAACAATGTTGGACAAGGGGGTGGAGCCGTTGTTAGTTAATAATGTAGATTGGGTGGGTAGGTATTAGTGTAGAGTGGGTGGGTAGGGGAACAAATCCATGATTGGGATATATGACAATATTTTTTGTTTGTTGATAATAGATTAATTATTTTTAAGGGATTTTTTAATTTCCAAAGCTTCTAAGTTATCTAAACGTTTTCCTTTATGATTAATATGAAGAATATTTATCCCTGTATTTTCAACGATATGGTTAGCGAACTCAGAAAAATTATTATTATTAAGACACCTTAAATGTTCTTTGATTCTGATTTCAAAATTACGAGTTGTTTTTCCAATATAAAATGAGGGACAATCATTGCATTTGAGTTTATATATTCCGTTTATAAATATATTACTTATATATTTATATATGCTATTTATTTACCTACCAACTGACAATGTCAGTGGGAATCTAACACCTCAATTTGTTTTTTTAACGTTGAGCGATGAATCACCTTAAGATGGAATAACTAGACACAATCGGAAATATGTCATTTTAAAATCAAATTCTAGAAATATTGACTCTTTTCTACCAAAAACTATAAATTGATTTCGAAAGATTGTTATTTATCTAGTAAGGCTATGTTTTAAATTTGGAAAACGTAGGTTTATTTTAATTTTAAAACGGTTATGCTGTTGGTCGCTGAAGGATTTGTTCAGTTTTCAAACAGAGTGTGATGTATATTATACAATATACATCATGTTATCGTACAGTAAAATAAATAAATAATCTAGGAAAGCTATATTCAGATTTTTTTCTTTTTTACTTTTAATTTTTCAGAATTTTAATTTAATTTACTTTTCAGAATTTTAAGTTTAGTTCAAATAAAATCACCGAAAAAATCCGCGCATTGTTTTCTGACGAAAATACTTCAGTTTCAGTTATTTAATTACGGTCTTATAAACTGATGATATATTTCAGACTTTTACACAATTATTTCGCATGAAAAATTATAAAAACTTTTAAATTAAAAAAAGTATTTATTATTAAAATACAGTATCAGACATTCGACAATTATACACAAAGACAATTCTCATTTACACATGGAAAAATTTGATGAAACCAAACACAACAAAAAATTAGGTACTCGTATAAAATTACTCATCACACCTAAAATGTTTTTTTTTTTACATTAACTCCACACAGGAGGCCCTGTGGAAAATAACTTCCCTCAGGGCCTATGTCATCTTTGAAGATGCTGTGTGGAGGGTCTTTTTGAGGAAAGGAAGGAGTGAACACGGGTCTTGAAGAGACCCATGTTGAAGGAGGGAGGAAACACAGAGGCCGGCAAATCGTTCCACAGCTGAGCCGTTGAACTCAAGAACGAGTCATAGAAACGACTCGTTCTCACGTGACTAATGTCAACCGTGTACAAATATTGGGCGCGTGTTTGGCGTGTTTCCCGATTATGCACCGGTGCCGAGGGGATCAATGACGCTAGTTCCTCGGAGCATCTTCCATTGTAATACCGGTAGAACAAGGACAGCATTCCCACCTGACGCCTGTGCTCTAAAGATTGCAGTCCGTCTGTTAAGATGGGAGAATCTATCAAACGGACCGCCCGTTTCTGCACAGAGTCAAGGTTTTTTTTAGGTATTTTGGAGCTCCAGACCAGAGGTGGCTGCCAAATTCAACCGTGGGGCGCAGTTGCGATTTGTACAGGGTTAGCAGTTGTGTACTATTAAAATATCTCCGGGCCCTGTACAGTACGCCCAGTTTCTGAGAGGCTAACTTAACTCTGGTTTCGATGGAGCCCCCGTACCTGAGCTGGGCACTTAGGGTTACACCAAGCATATCGATGGAGGTCCTGTTCGGAAGATTGCTTCCGTTGAAGGAGACTAGATTTTCATTTCGATCCCTTTTAGACGTTATCAAACATGATTGGGTCTTTGAAACATTAAATTCGACGAGGTTATTCTTACCCCAAGAGAAAACACTCTCGAGGTAACCGTCCATTCTTTGCTTCAAAACCCTCCGAGCTACTGGAGTTTGTGTGCCCTTTGGGGGCATTATTCCTCCAACGAAAACAGCTTTCGAACACCGGCAGTAGGTATTTTTATATTGCCCCCAAAATGTTCAACTCGCTGAGTATTGATACAATGAAATCGATGACTGACAATCTTTATGTTATAATTATAAGGTTTTTGGATCTGGTTATTTGAAAAAACACCTGACTTCATTAAATTAAGTTAATTTGCTATATTAGTAATTTTTTTCTTTATATGAAATTCAAAAAAAAATATTTTGCTAATTAATCATTATGGTCATAATCTCCACAAGTAGTCGTTAATTTATTGATTTAAGCAAAATCAACAGTCTACAATAAGGTTGGTTTATGCTTGTGCTATCTACTTAACTGAGAAACCACTTAAAGAATTCATTGTTATACAAAAACATTGCACTTAACAAAACCATTCATTTAAGGAACTAACAATTATTACATTTATATAATTATATAAACATATTTCGACTACCATAATATGCATGCGCCTAGTGTGGTAGTTGAAAAACCTGTTAAAAACTGTTACGAAAGTTATGTTGTGAATAAAGAAAAAAAAAATTATTATCTAAAAAATTTTATTACTGTCGCGAATGTACGAGTACAGTAGGGGAGACCAAGGAGAGTTGTGACAATTTTTAATTTAAGGGACATATCTCGCTCAAGAAATATTCCGTATTTATGATCTATGTAAATGAAGGTAGCACCATTCCTTCCCTTTGCAAAACAATCATCAAAATTAATTAAAGTATTACGGTTTCCGAGTAAATCAATAAAAATAACAACTACTCCCTCTGTCACAACTCCCCTATCACCGAGGTAAGTTGTGACAGATACCAAGGTAAGTTGTGACAGCTTTGTATTTAGACTATTTGAGTATTTAGACGCTAGCAATGCCTTTACGAGTCTTTCTTGTATGGTTACTAGGCATTCTGAAACAATAAAAGTAGTCATCCAGCATGCAATATCGCACTTCAAGACCAAATATATTTTTTAACGAAAATAATTTTTTGAGACAAGCTTTTATTGCGGACTGCACTTGAAAGATTTGACCTTACTATACTAACGCACAAACACACACACAGACATCGTAAATTAATTTTAAAAAGTGTCGAAATAACCCAGCAGAAAAATGAAGTCAAAAGGAGAGTTGTGACAGGCTGTCACAACTCTCCTAGGTGCTCAAAATTACGACTTGGTCCGAATAATGATTCATATTTTCTAAACACGATGCAAACACAAAAGATCAATGCAACGCTTTGAGACTTAAATAACCATACAATTAAAAAAAAAAATAACACAACAACGCACTTGTAATAAGACGTGATGTAAATTCAATCAAAATTTTGAAGAAAAACTTACTTTTCGCATTTTTTTGCATGCAGACGTCGTAATTACGCATCCGCTTCTCGTGCGCCGCCGATGGGTACTGAGTGAAGTAGCGCGTCTCTAAAGCGACAAACGAGCATTGTTACAATATCGCTAACTATTATAGGTAGGGAGAAATCGTCTTTGTCACAACTCTCCTCTGTTACAACTCTCCTAGGTCTCCCCTAAAGCAAATTTTGGATGAAATAAAATCCATATTGAGTTATTAGTTTAAAACTCTGGTATGAATATTCAATCTTTCTCATCGGAACCGCCCTGTACAATTGCAAGTGTACGATCGCAAAACTATCTTTCGACGAAATTTGAATTCTCAGCGGGTGTTTAATGGACTTTAATCGACTATAAATTTAGAATGTACAAGAAAATAATAATTTTGGATGGACAACCTAAAAATTAAAATTAATAACAATAATAAAAAACAAATTCGAAAACGTTAATAAAAAACAGTTTGATAACATATTATATAGACACATCAATTTTAAAGTTTTTCCATCACTGATAAAATTTAAAACACATCATTATTATTACCTGTCATCCGCTGATTTTATCAATAATGTATCGCAACCAAATACTAACTTTAAAATTCGAACAGACTACATTGTCCATAGACAAGTTTAAATCTGTTGCTGTTGGCAACACTGAACAGCGTTGACTTTATTGTTTTGACGTTCAATTCACGAACCGGTGTGTAGGTACTTAATCACAGATCAGTTCAACAGATGTGTTGCGGTTACGCCGGCCGGCTTGTCACAATCTAGTTTGGTATTTTAACAAAATAAACTGTTATTATTCATATTAATATTGTGAAAGAGTTGTGCATTCGTTCGTAAGTTATAGAATACGTTAACAGTGTTTTGTGTTTGATATTTCAAAGAACAAAAGCAGTTTGCACAATAAAACTTATTTATATGCGCGTCAGATTCGCGGTCAAGGTTATTCGTGTTGTTCAGGACAAAGACAAACAATAAACAGTTAATTTTCTTGCATTCAGTTTAAATTAGTGTTTTTTTTCAGGTTATATTTCAGTAATATTTTAAAAGTGTTTTATTCAGTGATTTACGAAGCGGAACATCTGAAAAACATAATGCCTAAAGGTAGGTTTTAAAAATATTTGCATTTATTTTTGTGTGAATTTTGTTACAATTAATTCGATTTCTAAATTCTACTTAGGGAACGTACCCATACTACGTGACCAACTTTTTGCAATTTTTTAACCCCCCCCCCCCCCCCCCGGTGACCAAAAACCTAAGCCCGCCGCCGTTCATTTGTACCAAGCGTGAGATTTTGAAGACCCCCCCCCCCTAAACGTGTCTCGTAGTATGGGTACGTTCCCTTAGGTAGGTACTTTTATTTGTTCTATTTTTTTCTGCAGGTCTAAATCGCATTTTTTTACACGGGTACCGCACAAGACTCCCAACTGCTCCCGTCTGGAGCCAGTGAGATTATGGCATCCCCAATTGGGGTATGTTGTGAGGCTGAAGGTAGTGGGGAGGGAAGAAGATAGGGAAGAGGAAGGCGGGGAAGTACCTGGCTATTCAGATCTGGTCACCAAACACGGCGAAAGCCACTAAAGCGCTCACGTTGCAACGTTTCAATTCTGAATGGTGGTCTTACACCAGGGCGATACTGAGAGTATCTTCCACTCTGCATTTACTAAAAAAAAAACAATGTTTCCATTTCTACATTAGGTATTATTGATATATTAGAAATTTTAGGTCTATCGCTGAGGTTCCATTTAAAACAAGACAGATATTAATTTATTTTTGTATACTTTGCGGGTACTTCATACATTTTAGTACGTTCGGTCTTTTTATTCAGTTTCTACCCACACGCGAGATAAATTTGAACAAAATGTTGATATACTGGAACGATCAGATAAAAGTTGAATATATTTCTCAGGTCATTTGTTGAAATAAGTTTGCCTTCCGACGAATTTAACACACAAATTTATTTGGGAAAATAATCAAATCAATTGTTTTTGTATAAAACAAAAACATTTTCAATAAATATTTATTACAGTTTGATAACATCACCAACTTTTTTAATATCTCCGCACCAATAAGAGGTTCCACTTGAGGAAAAGGTCCCTAGGGGCCTATGTCATCTTTGAGGACGCTGTGTGGCAGTGGCGGTCCGTGAGTTTTCAGTGAGCTAGAGCGCTAAGATTGAAAAATATGACGTTATTGACGTGGTTGTAGCTGATTTTTTTTTTATAATTTCAACTTTTTATGTGAAGATCTTCAGGATTCTTTCAGCCAAGCCGCATCCACAAACTGAAAGATCTTCATAAAAAAATGTTCAAATTTTGAAAAAAAATTAAATTAATTTTCAGCTACAACAACATCAGTAATGTCGCTTTTTTCAATCTTAGTACTCTAGCTCACTTAAAAAGGGACGGACCGCCACTGCTGGGTGGAGGGTCTTTTTATGGAAAGGGGGGGGGGAGGAGGTTCTGGGAAGGGAAAAGGTATAAAGGGTGGGAAGGAATCTGGGGGTTAGTGTGTCTAAGAGTAACGGACGTATGAATGCGGCTGGAGAGGTCAAAAGGCCTTACACAAACAGTCTCTCCCGATGCGGCCCGCCACGCGAGGTAGTGTACCACGCCTCGCAAACCTCGCATATCTATGATTCAACGAGGGTAGGGTGGAATCTGAAAAACTATTAAATAATGTCACTTAAAATTTTACATGGCCTATTAATGGCACATTTAGTAAAAATTTAGTACGTATATTATTTAAATAAAAAAAAAACTTTTCTTTTTCTTTTTATGTTACAGAATAAATTTTCTGGCATTTTTATTAAGGTATATTTAATTTAAAAAATTAAAATGAACATTTTGTTAATTTTTTTTTTTTTGCATTCTCACCAGCATTTGGTTCCTTAGAACGGGCAATCTGCCTAGCTAGGAACTAATATCGACCCACAAGACATAATAACAATTGTACACATTTTATAGTTATTTTTAAATGTTATTATTATGTTATTTTTGCCATACATATGTATCAAATGTAATGTTATAAATAAAAATTAATAAACGAACTTTAGGAAAGAAGCCATAGAGACTCATAGTATTGACACTGAACAAAAAATCACTAGAAAAGTGATTACGAATTGAAAGAAAACTGGAATCCTTGATTTTCTAAGACCGTTTCAGTCCTAGGCTCCAGACAGGCAGTGGCGGATACAGAAAAAACTCAAGGGAGGGGCGCTAAAAACATAAGAAAACTAAAAAGTAGACAACAGTGGAGAGAATACGAAGCACCGCACAAAGAGGAGACCGACTAAACTATCCCATTCTGTCGCTGGCTAAAACATATAGATGTACTCGTAAGTGTTTGTCAAATCACAACGGTACTAAAGAAGTTTTCACTTCAATAAATAAATAAAAGATTGGCTGACCGCACATTTTAAACTTGGCTGGCCACAGGGACCAGTAGGACTGCATTAGGCGACCCCTAGACGCTACAATAACCTTGTACAACACATTTTATTGTACAATAAGATTGAAAGGCGCTTAGAATCTAAACGATTAATTATATTGCACAATAAAACGATCAATTATATTGCACAATAAACTAACTGCTCAATGTTTTCGAGTTGATAAAATGAAAAATTAAAAAAAATATTGTGCAATACTGACCCCACACGATGCAATGGAAAAATATGGTGCAATAAAAATTAAACTCGCTCAAACTTTTGTTCAATCATTGAGAGAACAAGAAACAGAAAAACAGAAAAAGACAATGGTCGCAACTGGGACTCGAACCCAGATCTCTTCAATAAATAAATCGTGTTTAATTAATCGAAAAAATACGTTATCGTATGGATAATCTGTGAAAAAAGTGGTGAAATACCCAGTAAATCTAATTTCATGACCTACCATTGGATAATAAAGGAAACTTTATTACCTGACCCACGCTTTCAGGCACATGGATGTAGAAAAATGTTCTTCGCACGTTCTTTGAATCATGTCTTGGCTTATTTGCAAGAGTGCATTTTTCGTACCTTTGCCATAAGAGAATTATTAAAAAATATGCTGGTCGACTTTTGGTATTCTGCCAGCTTTACCCACCGCACGCTGAATTCAGGATTTACGTGCTTTCAAAAATAATGCAGAGGCCATAGTGCCGAAAGAACCAAAACCAAGTACATTTTAAAGAGATTCGTTTGTCCAAATGAGAAAGCACGGCGTGATTTTCTTTTACTAGTCGGTTACAAAATTTTTAATTTTGCAAAATAATATTTTATTATGAACAAATTAAACCGATTAGTTTAGATAAGAATTATATTTTTATCTCTGATTTATCAAAAATACACCGCAATTATCTCTCGATATTTTATAATACAATAATATTTTGTTTTGAGATTTTTACTTTTCATGTACACATGTACATTTGTTACGTAAGGCGCCGTATCCCCACTCAAAATGAAAATGGAGACACATGTACTTACGAATGTTGGAGAGAGTGCGCTAATATTTAAAACGGTAATATTGAAGCGAAAATTGTGAAAATGTTTAATAAAACACGACTCGTTTAAAATAGAAAAAAATCTCTTGGGGGCTGTCTAAAACAGCTTTTAAAGAAACACCGAATTTTTTCATACATATGTATAACTAGTAAAATAACTGAATAATATACATGAAAATAATAATTTTCAGAGCATACTTTGTAATTTTTTCTATCGATGGAATTTTATATAATGTGCATTTCGGCGAGAGAAATGTATAGGTTATTGACAGTTGTTATTGTAGTACAGTATACAATATACAGTGTTAATTTCAAGCGACCTCCCAGGTAAGTATGGTCCTGTTTTCATTAAATTTTAGGCAGCATCGCGTTCATTGGTCAAAATATTGTACACATATTTTCGTATCGGTGATCAATGAACCGATGTATGCAATTTTTAGCCATAAGTTGTTTGTAATTGTTTGCCTAGCTTGTAGTTTTTTAGATTTTAGAAATGTATTTTAAGTTTGTACAGCGCCCTTGAGGTGATTTTTCACAAAAACAGCGCTATATAAATCATCCAAATATTATTATTATTAATAACCTTGCAGTTTATGAATTGTGTAGGTATATGCAAACAATAATGTTAACTAAAATAATTTTTTTGCTGTATGGAAACCTACTTAACACATTTATAAAAAAACCATAGATAAAATTGCGAGAAACAATTAACAAAATTTCTGCCTCAATACAGGTTCACCTAGTGAGGCAGGCAATGCACAACTAAAAATACTGTATAACTATACTACTCCTGTGTAACCTTTCTTACGTTACTTTCTGTTTGTTAATTTTTCTGTACTGATTGATGTAATCTATTTGTAAACTACATTGAGTATGTAATTTTTTTTATTTTATTATTATTATCTTAAAAAAAAAACATATATTTTTTTAGAGCTTAAAACTACTTGTCTAAGAAATCAGTGGAAATTCGGGCAGCGGCGGCTTACCGGGTTCGAAACATTCGTTTTTTTCACTAGAAAACAAAAGTAATTAAAAAAATTATGCAAGTACAGAAATGATTAGATTTTATTAGGTAAGGGTAGTGGGAAGGGTGATTTTGGGGGAGGAGGAGAACAGTGGGAGGAATCAACATAACATGGAAACATTGTTAATAAGGGCGTTTTAAGTATTTATTTATTTGTTTGTTTGTTTGTTTTTGTTACAAAGAATACAGCACAAAGAGGCTTTGACTGTCCAACTAGGAAGGTCTCCCGTTCTACGACAGTCAAATGACAGAAACATTTTGATAGGCGTAAATTTAATTTACAAATGACCGATTTGGGACACAAATCAAAAAATCATCGCCAAAAACTAGTAGTATCGGACTGCACTTGTCAAAAATGGTACAGTTTATTTTTACATTGGGACAAAAACAATTTTAATAATATTTTTTTGACATGCGTTTCATGCAATCATCTGAAATACGATGTCATATTATTATGCCTGACATATTTTAACCCTTTACTTGGCGTTCATTTACGCATGACGGATGATTTGGTAGATTTGGTTTCGAAATAGATCAGTATGCCCGACAAACGTCGGATTTCAAAAATAGACTAGATTTTGAGAAAGGTAAATGATAAATAATGTCAAGAGTTCTCATGAAAATCCTTTGGTGATGGGTCACGCGTTCCTCTTTCATCTCCTTTCCTACTTTCACACCTTGTTTTATGAGAAAACACACACATTTTTAGTTTTGATGAGTTAGGAGTGACATAATCTAACTTTTTATCAAGACAATGGGGTTTATAACATATTGGATTGATTCATTGCAAATGTTAACAATTAAAAAAAGTGAAAATATTTCGTCGCGCGTCGCTTCGATACTACAAACGTCCTTTTTTTACAAAAGTCTTTTAATAAGCCTATAAAAAAATAAAATACAAAGTCTGTAAATAACATTTTAAGTCCAAACTCTCCAATTTATAAACCCCTTTCAGATATGGTTTTATTGTTTAATGTAGCAAATTCAGTTTATTTTATAATAATCGTAAAAAAATTTGATATTTACGCCCGAAGTTCACAAAATAAAATAAAATATGCATTTTCGCGTTGTTGTTTTACAATACGGCCGGCAGTAGACGAATTTGGATTTTCAAAGTGAACTCTATACCGTCCACCGATGGGCTACATAACTTGTCACGCCCGTTTTTTTATCAGTTCGCCCCCGAACGGAGCGGGAAACGGATGTTAGGCTCCGCGTCGCTTTGTTCCGTGAAATCAATTTTAAAATTCTGTTTTATTACAATAAAAAATGCGTAAAAAATGAGTTAATGTTTTTTACAGGCCTTTACGAAATCAATCTGTAAAAAAAATTGTCAAATACCTTTTTCAACCTTTCCAAAAGCTTTTTCTCAAGTATTTTTGAACTCCTCCCATAAAAGGGCATGAATTCCGATTTTTTCCCGGACTATTGGATCGCCTTAACGAAATTACACTAGTAAATAGTGCAGGAAACGACTGTTTAAAACACTTGCACAAAAATAAATATAAAGAAAAAATATTATTGAATTTGATCCACACAGTATGTACCTAGGTACAAAATATAAAACAACCAAAATAGTTTTTTTTTCTTTCAGCCGACAAAATACTGTTAATGTGTTGGTCAATTTAGATAGCTTTATCAAAATATTCCCCTACTTGATGAAAAAAACTTCAATAAGGTATGCTTATATATTAAAATTGATGTACTGTATGTATCAACAACATCGGAGTATTTGTTTCCAAGCTGTTGAATCCGTCGAATAGTGTAACATTGGGATGTTGACTTAGAATTACTACAATACTATGGTAGGTACTGTCTTGTTACTGACCTGCCTGGAGTATGAAAAGAGATTACATAATATAGTAAATCAGGGGTATCAAACATTGAATTAATGATTTTATACAAACAGGTTAAATCGGAAATGATTCTACGATCAGATAATTTTATTAAATTTAATGAACAAAGTACGTTATCGTAATTTAGGCATTCACTAGGAATGCCCATTTTAAAATTATAATTTTTATGGAAAGGAAGGAAAGGAAGTTTTAGGAAGGAAAAAGGTAAGAGGGGTGGGTAGGAATCTGGGGTTGATTTGTCCATGTATGAATTTATTCCTCCCACTACGGTGCAAGGCGATGGGTCAAGAGAGTCCGGCTGGAGAAATCAAAAGGTCTCCCTCAATCAGTCTTATCCGATCCGGCCCACCACGCAGCAACTGGGCAAACGCATCCACCGCCAAAACCTAGACAAACCTTGCATTATATTAAAATATATAATATTTTCAGAATTAACTATTTATTAATTCATTCGAAGACTAACGTCCTCCGTGGTGGAGGCGTAATTCGAAGACCCGCAATTGATTCAATTTTGTTATTTTACAATTCAAACATTTATAATAATATAAGGTGTATTTACGGCACGTTCCAGAGTTAAAGATACTCTCAGCACCGTACTGTTGTAAGACCACCATTCAGATTTCAAACGTGTCTTGAAATGTCTTTAACAGTATTTGGTGACCAGATCTGAATAGTAATAACTACAGGAACTTTCCCACCGTCCTCTTCCCCTAGTCGACTAGTCCTTCCCCTCCACTCTACCTTCAGCCTGACGACATACCTCAGCTGGGGACGCCAATTGAGGTATGTTGAATGCCAATAGCCTCACTAACTCCAGGCGTTTGGGAGCAGTTGGAACTCTAGTGTGGTATTCTCAAAAAATGTAAATCACTGAAAAAACCTCCACCCTCAAGAATTTCCTTTGAAAATATTGTCATCTGCATCCAGTCGCTGATCATTTTACTACACTATTTTCGGCTGAATTAATTTATGTGACCTCTGCACTATTGTTGACTACGTTATATTTTTGAACTTGACTAAGGTCATCCGCCACGTTCGTCATTCTGATGCAACGTCGTTTTAAATAAATTATTTGTCATTGACATTATCCATTATAGTCCAACAGATTTGTAGTTATCTAAATATTATCATCTTTTCACAACTGAATGACTCAGTAAATATTATGTTCAGTTTTATATTGATAACACACACAATGAGGTAACACGACCGTTTCATAGTTACGAGAGCAAGATTGTATAATATATAAACAAAGAACGGAGAAAATGTCGAGAAGTACTGTAAATAGCATGATTATTAATTTTGTATCACTTTTCCTCTGTGGGTAATTTTTTTTAAAACCTTGTATATTATTGATACTAACGGATGCGGCAGAGAGGACGGACGGTTTAAAAAAAATCATAAAATAGTTAATTTTTACTCAAAAATAAATTTATTGATGGAATCAGGTTCGCAAGGAAATAGCATGTGAGACAGTCAAGTGTGGAAAATCACATCAGGCATGTGGTGGCCGAAATCGTTGATGCAGCGCTGGAGGCGTTCTTGGAAGTTCGCGTAGACTCTCTCCAACATCGCTCTCTAGGAGCAATTATAAAATCACATAAAAAATGATGATATGTATACAAATATATTTTTTACATTAGCTCCACACAGAGGGAAATCATTCCCCTCGAGGCCTATGTCATCTTTGGAGATGCCGTGTGGAGGTTCATTTTAGGAAAGAGAGGAGAGGAAGTTCTGGAAAGGAAAACGGTATAATAATAATAATAATAACAATTCCACAGAGCCGAACCCTCTGATATGAAAATATCTGGAGTCGGTGAATTTTTTTCCCATATGGTCTCTGGTAGGTTGACATGTTGTTCTTGTATTGTTTTGTAATTATAATACTTATATAGTGAAATTGCATAACGTGGATTGACCAGATGATCATTTGGGAAGTGTGTGAAAGGGTTTAGTTTTTCCTGTGGGGAAAATTAAACCCGGACATTTAAATCTGGTGCTTGAAAAAATGCTTTATTGTCTTCATTTCTTAGTAACAGTAGAGTTAATGATATCCTCACTGGGATCTCCCGGGCTGAGGATTTCATTTACATATTATAATTTAATTATAAGAAATTGGTTTGAATTAGACATAACATATATCATGTAGTATTTTTTTTTAAATAATTATAAAGTAAATAAGATAGTGATTTTTTTATAATTCAGATTACTAGATTTGGTTTTAGTCTGTATTTGATATCAGTATATTTTCTATTTAGTATCCAGCTTTTTATTTGAAATTTAAATGTTATAATGTTGAGGTTTTTGAGTGAGAGTGGTATTTTATTCTAGAGTTTAATGCCATAATATAAGAAGCTTTTTTGCTAATGTTGTGTTAGTAGTTACTTGTTGGATAAGTTTTTGACCATGAGATCTAGTGTTTCTAATGTACGTATTAGTTGTTATTTCTTGGGTTTTGTACTTATGAATGTAAATGAGTATGGTTTTAGAATAAAGTTGTTTAATTGACATGATGTTAAGATTGTTGAAGATTTCGTCAGTGCTAGTTCTTACAGGAACTTTCAGTATAATTTTCATTATGGCTTTTTGAGTTTTAATTAGTGTATTTAGTATGTTTTTATTTGCACTGCCCCATCCGATAATATCGTATTCTAACAATGATTGGCAGAGAGCCATGTAAATCTTGATTAAGTCCTTTTTAATGAGGACATTCCTGATAGTTTTGAAAAAATAACTTAGTTTTTTAATTTTATTATTTAAATACGTAATGTGTTCGGTCCATTTTAAGTTTTGGTCAATTTTTAGACCCAGATACGTTATATGGTCAACGTTTTCTAATGAGGGACAATCACAATACTCATTTAAGTGATGCGGGCTATGGATTTTCAAGTTCAGGTTTTCTTCAGAGTTTTTCTTATTTTTTATTTTAAAAGTGATGAATTTGGTTTTATTAGCATTAAGTGTAAGTGAATAGTAGTCTAGCCATTTTTTAATCCTATTAAGTGTGTCTTCTGCTTTCTTAAATGTTTCTGTCCAATTATTCCCATTTATTAGGAGAACAGTATCATCCATATGAGGCGTGGGAAGGAATCCGGGGGTCAGTGTGTCCGAGAGTGTCAGACCTGTTCCCTCGAATCCGAACAATTCATCAAATTCATAGTTAATATTGAAGTTTTGTAAAAGTCCTATTCAAGCTTTGTTACCAGCAAGTACTGTGAATAATCCGGCCCATGATAAAATACTATCAGAACTTGAATAGAATCACAAACTTGAATTTTAACTTTAAAATGCGATAAATTGTTTACATTCTGTGAAACCACCCGTCCCTAATTTTACAAGGTAAACTAACTGTAATGATCCAGATTTTTCTGTAGTACACACTCCTTTATGCAACCATATTCGTAATAAATATATCGTCATACTGGCTCTTATTTTGATACAAGTCAAACACTTGATTCTGTCTTCTTTATATACTGTTTAGTTCTGAAACAACATAAAAACTAAACCCATGTTCCAAATTCATTGTTATATGTCCTTCATTTTTCCTTTGTCTTTCTCCTTTCCTTGAAAATCCCTACTTCTTAGAAGAAGAGGAAGATGTTCCATACCTACGTGGAACACGTACAATATTGCACAAAATTTAAAATTACCTACATCAAATGAGTTGAAAATTCGCAGTGATATCGTTCACATCTCGCTCTCGCTAATTAATCATAAATATACTAATTAATTAATCCCAAAAGTGTCGGTAATTGTGACCATAGTTGTGCCGTTATCGTGGAGAGCAGCCAGCATCAAGATCGGCCCAGAACAGCAGATGAACCCACCAAAGGTAGGGGCTTTCTCATTCTAATTGCCAAATCCGGTGATTGAGTTTAATAAACGCAGTCAACTTTACTGTATTTACAGTCCATTTCCCCTCTCGTGTCACGATATTGGTCGTGACATACCTCTTTGTCCGATTATCTGTTCTACATATCCAAAACATTAAACCATTCATTCATAAATCTTGTTCATTGCACTCAAACTGATTTGGCATTTTTTTAAATATCCTCATTCCTCTATTTTTTTCACACTTGGGGTTTTCATTTTAACCAATAACTGCTCTAAACATCTTACCTACAAAGCTGAGGTAAATTAGTACCTTAAAACCACCTTTTTAAATGCAATTGTACATACCCAAAATCGCTTACAGACAATGTCGTGTGATTTAATTCCTGCTCCGTTTTTGTCAAAGCTTACAACCACCAGAAAGTTATTAGGTATGCATTTTAATTCCCCAGTTTTTTTCCTCAAGGATGCAAGCCCATGCAAGTCGCTGTGACTGCAGTTTAGAGAGCCACTAAGACATAGCCCAGATTCCTTGGGAGATAGCTGACCTAGTTCACGGTCCATTGTCACGAAGGCACTGTTTTCTAAACGCCAGTATCTCCTGTTATAAATACCTGTGCACCTGGTTGTGTTTTTTTTTGTTACAATACTCCATAAAGGCACCAACATTCATTTGATAAAGGATTTAATTGTTTTACAATCGGAAATATGCTACACTGGATGCGAAAATCTAATCATTAACTCTCTCGTAAAGTAAAACGAGAATTAAATTACCGAATACAAGTACAAAAGGCCTAAGTCCTTGACTGTGGAAGCAGTAGAAAATTAATTACATATTAAAAAAAAATAATAATTCCTGCCTCAAGTCGTGGTATAGATAGGGTTTCATTTCACATCACCAAAAAATACAGTAAATCCACGTAAAGTTTCAATAGAAAATCCTAGAAAATACCAGAAAAAACTTATCAATAATAATAATAATTGGATCACTTGTAGAACGCCGTCATTGTGAAAAATCACCACAAGGGCGCTGTATTTATTTTGTCTTTTCTTTATTCGTTAAATAATGTTTTTACAGGCTTTTCAAACTAGGCATCTGCATTATTATGGTAGTTGCCTTTTATATGATGGCATTTTATGTAAATCTTTTAGTGTAACCTTTTTTTACATTAGCTCCACACAGAAATCCTTCACGAAAATAATTCCCCTCAGGGCCTGTTTCATCTTTGGGGATGCTGTGTTGAGGGTCTTTTTAGGAAAAGAAGGAGAGGAAGTTCTGGGAAGGAAAAGGGTATGAGGGGTGGGTAGGAAATCTGGAGGTCAGTGTGTCTAGGAGTGAAGGACGTACGAATCCATCCCTCCCACTGCGGTGCAAGGCCATTTTCCGAGAGAGTTCGGCTGGAGAAGTCAAAGGGACTCCCTCAACCATTCTCTCTTGATCCAGCCTGCCATACAGCTCCGGACAAACTTCACCACATGAGCCCTGCTAAGTCACCAAACGTAGCGAACCACTTGGAGTGGCCAATGGCAGGGGTATTGATAATTCAATAAATGGTTTTCGGGGCGGCGGTACCCACATCTGCCTTGAAAATTGAAATGAGTAAGCTGCAATAATTCAAATAAAAATATGTATCCTATTTTAGGCTCCCACGCTATTGCAGCGCTCCACCTGTATACCTGTTGCCGATATATTTGTTATCTTGATATTGTGTACTTAATGCACACACCATATTATTTAAGTCTCCATTTGGGATTAATTATAATTATCTTATATATAAAAATGAATGCTAAATGTGTTGCTAAGCGCAAATCTCTAGAGCAGCTGAACCGATTTCTTTTTTAGAATATTCCTTGGAGTACGAGGATGGTTCTTATGGAGAGAAAAATTATGAAAATTGCGCAGAAAATTGGATAATTTCAGAAAACCTAACGACTATCGCACGTTTGACAGTTCGCGTGTTTGAGAATGACATTTTGCAAAACAATTCTATTTTTGAAAATCTTTAAGTTGAAAATTTATTTAAAGTAGGTACTCCCCTAATAGTTTGAATCGAATAATTTTTTTTAGATATTTTAAATAGGTACCTATGTTAGGTACCAAATTTAATATACATGAAAAATGGAAATTTGAATAAAAATTGTAAAAGATGACACGCGGGCTGTTTAAAAACTGAATGTACTGGGATTGAATATATGGAACGCGGGAGGAGGGTTGGTGGGACGAGGGAGCGGGAAAGGGAAGAGGGAAGGCGTGGAAGGTGGAAGGGGAACGCGGGAGGGGAAGGGGACGTGTGAGGGGGGGGGGGAACTCGGGAGGGGTGTTCGCGGGACGGGGGAAGGGGGAGGGAGTGGAGTGGGGAAAGGGAAGGTGGAGGTGACGGAGTGGGAACGCGAGAGGGAAGTGGACGCAGGAGAAGAAGGGGAGGCGGAAGGGGAACGAGACGAATGGGAAAGGACACTGAGGGAGAAACAATTTCTTTATTAAATGGCATAGCAACGCATGCCGGGACCAGCTAGTTATAAATACAAATTATTATTATTGGTGGTTAATACCAATTTAAAATGCATGCTTGAGGCTCATCGTCACTAAAATAGACCACCCAGACAATATTTACAATGAACTTGACACCCACGAGATAAAAATATTTGAATATAATATACTTGTTTATTTTGTGGAGAATACATAATGCGATTGTGAATAGATGGTATGATGTTATATAAATATTTTACCTCGGTTAATGTAAAGTCTGCCGAAATGACACGACTATCTACTCGACCTTTTTATCTTCTATTTTTTAAGTATCTATTTAATTTAATTTAAAAATTGCGGCTTGACAACACAGATAATGAACTTATTCGAATATGTCCCGTTGTTGGGCAAACATAATAAACTCTCTAAATATCATAATTTTAAATTTAGTGGGCCGAGATAACCTTCCAAAAATATTATTACATACGAAACTGACATCGAACTAATAAAACAATATTATTCTTTTTATGTTTCTTTGAGATTTCGTAAACAGGTAATATTTTTGTCGTAAACACGTAATATTAGGTAATATTTTTTATGTTCGTATACAGGTAAACAGGTAAGATTTCGTTAATGCCTAAAATAAAAACATATAACACAATTCTGTTGTTTTTCATGTCTATGTTTATGAATTACCTGAGTATAAGGACGGGTTTTTTCACAGAATTTGAACCATTCATTAGTCCTTTTTCAAGTTCTGTTGAAGTTCTGGTATTTTATCATTATTAGCCAGTTGTTTAACTTTGAAATTTGATGATTTGTTCTAATTCTGAAAAACAACTTCGTTTTATTATATAATTACTTCGTTATTATTATTACATATTTACTTCGTTATTAAACATTATATATTATATTATAATACTTTATGTTCTCTTACATTATTGTTTCTAAATTGTTAATGCACTATTTTGAAACAAGTTAAGCTGTTCGGGATATGCGTTATTTTGCAAACCATCGATTGTTCAATCAAAAAATTTAATTTTCGAATAAACTATATAAATTAATGTTTTTTTTAAGGAAAGGGAGGAGACGCGTCTGGTAAAAATTACGGTTAAAAAAATGCTTTTTCTGCCGATATTTTCTTCATATTTTTTATTCAGCACATACCCCTTGTGAGAAATAACACATATTAATCAAATGAAATTTAATTTCTCGCACTGGGATTTGGACCCGTAACCTGAGATTCGTATTTCACCAACCACGGAGGCCGTCAAGTGCATATTCCTCCATCCTCAAAATATACCCCCAAATAGGGGTTATCAGGGTCCCACTGGTTTTGCATATGTGGATATTTACATACGACCTATACTAAAAAAATATCGAGTGCATTTAACACGCGGTAAAAGCGAAACTTTACCAAAACAATCTCAAACTATGAAGAATCAAGGAGCCTTGAAAAGTGAGGTCATAATGAAAGCGCAGTGAGCAGGCCAATGAGCGCAGACCTCACGTCGTTTCCGTTTTATATCTCAACCAATAGGAGCCTTGATAGGAGTATAATGCTTCGCAGTTGCTGTATGCGTCATTTCCGCTTCATCCAAATTTCGAATCGCTAACTGGGCTAAGGAAGTTTCACTTCCAAAATCGTTTAAGTTGTATGTAGCCACGTGGAATGTATTATTTTAAATGTTTTACAAGGAACTTAACATTTTTCACATGAATCATTTTCTGTTGGAATTAAAAGGACCATTAAAATGGACAAATTGTGGTTATAATAATAATGAATTAAAAACGCGATAAATCAAATAAAAGTATCCTTTAAACTCTCGTGCCCCTGTAACGTTGCTTTTAATTTACACCGCAAAACCGTTTTGGACATTAAGTTGTTTTAATATTCCGCTAGATGGCGTCTCGCAACTTTTATCGCGGCCATGAAATACCAATTTAAAGGCTGTATCTAAACGCTCGGAAGTTCAACTGGCGACACTTATTTTCAATGTAATCTGAGGACGCCTCGCGGAGAACTTTTAAAAATAAAAATAACATTTGTCGGAGTTCTTGATATTGCGAGAGATTAAAAGAAAATGATAGCTGAGAGATTTTTTCCAGCCTTTGAAATTATTCCGTCTATATTTCTTACTTATTGGTTGTAAAAATTACGAAAGATATTATTGGAATAAAAGGTAACTGGGAGACATTCTCACAGCTATGTAACACTAAGGTTGGGTTGTTTCGCAGAAATTCATATGTGACGTCGTCATCAAATGTTTTTTACAGTTGAAAGGTTCCCGTTGAATGACGATTTTAAGTCCGAACCAGCTTTTGAAGAAATTGTGATTAGCAGAAGAGGACAACTATCATGCTGTTAAACTTGTTAGCTTATTACAATTTGTTAAATTGCTGGAATGCACCTAGATTTCAAAGAAACAAAATAGCGGTGAATGGCCAATTATGACAATGTTACATTTGGATTTTTGCGAAACAACTGGACCTAAGTGTGTTCATGGAAAAGAAATATTTTTTTTCAGGTTAAGAAATACATTAAGTATAAATGTAGGACCTGAAAATACAAAAAAACTAATAAATCATAAAAATTAAATTTTCTTTGTATTACTCTTTCACGCAAAAACTTCTAAATGGATTTTAATGAAACTTTACAATAATATAGCTCATACATCAGAATAAAATATATCCTCTATATGTAATGGTAAGCTCTGGCGTTATGAAATTTGTGTAAATGAAAAAAGTGTGTATTTCATATATTTTAGCGGCAGGGAGGAAAGGCAGGCGGAAAGGGAACGGGGGAGTCGGGGTTTGCGGTGAGGGAAGAGACGAGGGTGGGGGAAGGTGGGGAAGGTGAAAGGGAACAGGGAAGAACGGGAAAGGACATGCAGTGAGAATCAAATTATTTCTTTGAATGGCATTACAACGCATACCGGGGACCAGCTAGTCTCTTTATATAGAGAGATTCTGCGCCGGGCGGCCTGGATTTGGTTTTTTATACAAACCTACAGTTTAATCCGCCACAACACTGTCATGTGCATAGCGTGGTGATAATAAACGATGCACCGTAAAAAAATAAGATTGATGAAATTTTGCACACTAGACATTCAAAACAAGAGAAAGGTCACTGTTGATATTGAAGTTTCGTCAAATCACCCCAACTCCTTTTCCAATCTCTTAAAGCAGAATTTTGATACGTCTTTATGAAATATTGCACACTTTTCAGTGAGGACTTTTCTGCGTAATGGATTCCTTCAGGGGTGGAACCAGTATGGCTAACGGTCGAATGCAACTATTGTTACCAGTTCACTAAAAAATACAGATACACAAATATTTGTATTCTTTGATTCGAGACATTCCTGTTTTAAATTACCAACTTCACGCACAAAACAAATATAATACCCATTTGTTTTTTTTAAATAAACTTACTTAAATTTTAACGTTGTCTCCATTACAGACATAGTACACCCAAAATGGCCAAAAATCACAAATATTAACCTATTGATTCCCATTTAATAAGTCCACAGTATGTTTTTACGACCAGACCCAAAAAAGTATCTCCTTTAAATTATCATTTTATTATTCCAGTTCCGAAATTCGGACAATTTCGAATCCTTTTCACGATTTGCGCCATTTTCGTTTGTCGAATTTAAATAATTAATTGAACAATATTCCGACATTAAAAAGCAAACCCGAATCTGATAAATATTCAACGGGTGCGAAGCGATGAAAAATGAATCTTGAAACAGCCCTCGATAGCAGAAATCAAATCTGTAATATTCTTGTCACGCGCCAAGTGTTTTTCACCCAACGGCGAAAAATTAGATCAAGCCTAGAATGCCACAATTGAATGGAAATTTAGATGAGAGTGTCTTGCTTTTATTGTATTTGATACGGGGATGATCTTCTTATGAATTCAGGCCGTGATCTCTGAAAATATTACAACCCTTTGCAGTATCGAATAGCAATGAATCAACAAACAAGAATTTTATTGAATCATATTTCATACAATATTCTTCGTCGTAATTTGCTGCCATTCAGCGTTTGAAGGAACCGCCTTGCCGTGTTTTTCCGCACAGGGTGAGCGTATACTTTCTGCAAAACATGTACAGTGTCCTTCAGGATATTCGATAGCTTGCGATGTTCTTGAAAAATAGCAATAATAATTTTAATAAAAAATGTATTTGTCAATAGAATTTTCAAATTCATGCGTCTTATTAGTTTTTATAACATTGATTATATTGACGAATGGGTTACTTGTAATGATTGAATTATTGTATATCATACCACGATTGGGAATTTCATGAAACTGTTAAGTGAAAAATACCTGGGCTTATATATTGATAAACAATTGATATTAAAACAACCCATAGAAAAACTAAAAGCAAATATCAACAGAGGGAAAGAGATGCTTATACTTTAGCTTAATCCAGTCCCACCTAAATTATTCAATCGAAATATAAGGAAACACATACATTACGTACTACGACTTACAAATAATACAGAACAAAGTTATTAAAATTCTCTTCAATTATAACCCATACACTTCCACAAAAAAACTATACTACCAAATAAACCTTCTGAAAATAAGAACATTGTACGAATATAACATTTGCCTTTTAATCTGCAAAATATAAAATGGACTCATACACACAAACACAACATTTATAAAAAACGTCACAAGTACACGAACATTATACCAGACAACATAATAAATTGTACACAAATACTATCCAGACTGAAAGTGGCAAGAGACGCATTGGCCAAGAGGGCGTACACAAATATAATCTCCCAGATAACCTAAAAATGAAGAAGAATATAAATACATTTAAAAAGGGCTATTTAAACTTAAATTGCTAGAACAAAATTGAAAATATTACCACTATACTATACACTTATTTATATATATATATACTACTATACTCTGTACTTAGTTAAGAAAGCGAAATATTACATTTCTTTTAACTTAATAATAAAAAATGTTCTTTAAAAAAAAGTATTTAATGAGAAGGTAGCATGAATATCAATCCTGCAAACAAACGTGAAAGGAAAGAAAGCACGTATTTCAAACAGGTTTATTGAATGAGGCGATAAGTTAAACATATTTAAATTATATACATATGTACAGGCTTAAAATTACAAAAATCGTCCATGTCTGGTCTCTAAGTACTAGAAAGTTAAGTCAATGATTATAAAGTCACAAGTTAAACTTAAACTTTATGCAATGAATACGACAATAAATTTAGAGTAAATGGTTAAACTAACTTCAATTCAATTATTTAATTTGTTTATTCTTTCTAAAATATTACAAAACTAAACATTTTTATGTGTTTTTAATATACAATTGTAACAGTATTACATTAAACATAAATGGTAGGGTTCAAACTATACAAGCATAAATAGAGCTTGCTTTTTAAAAACAGCTTGACTTAGGCTAAATGTGTCGATATCCGATTTAATTGACCATTGTCAAGTTAGTCCTGCCCCCCTAGCATGGTCGATCGATATAGGTTTTATCGAAAATGTCGGTAACTTGAAATCGCTCACGAGCACGACTACAGGCCACTAACGAAGAAATAACAGTTCACGTCAAATAAATTAGGAACACTTAGTCGTTGTGAACTATTGTTTGTTCGTTAGCGGCCTGCAGTCGCGCTCGGGAGCGATGACAAGTTACCGACATTTTCGATAAAACCTATATCGATCGACCATGCTAGGACCCCAGCAGGCCGGAAGATAGAACAGTCTATGCTGTCGGTGGCGAAAATAACCATCGGGAACATAGAGGATAGAGCCACGGTAATAGCCATACTCCCTCTTGTACAGAAATCTCAGAAATTAAAAACGAAGAGCGCCAGTCATTGACGTATAATATCTAGACAAGCCCTCTCATACAAAATATCAGGATAAAAGTAACACCAGTAACAATAATTCCGCAATAAAACTCTCCTTAGAATTCCGCCATCTTGCATACGAATTCCCGGCAATATACAACTGACCACCGAGTTAACCTATTGTGTAATTTTTCGCACCAACACATCAATATTTGTTCACGGCCTGGCCTGTGTGTAATACAGTGGTTTTCAAAGTGGGGGACACGAGACATATATAAATTTAATTGAATTTTTTTTTTTAACTTTATTGTAATTGTTCGGAACAAGCGTCAACGGTTAATACGCATTTTTTTTAAATAAAACTTTTAGATTCCCGGCCTATTTATTCCCGGCCCGAATATTTACCTACTCTATTATGACAAGCGATTTAATTTCGAAGGCGAGTATGGGTACCGCCCACGACGCCTCGGGAACCATTTATTGGATAACCAACGCCTCTGCCATAGGTCACCCTAAGTGGTTCGCTACGTTTGGTGACTAAGCAGGGGTGCCCGGGTTAATGGAGTGATGTTTGTCCAGGTCTTGGTGGCGGATGCGTCGAAACTATTCAAAGGCTATTCTGTTTTACAAAAGGTATAAGCCAAAAATGATAATCTTTCTTTAAAATTTTGAATCAGTTGCTCAATCAGTTGGCCATGATAACCAGTCAGCGGATGAAAAACCACATTTCGTCGAAAGTAGTTTTTACGATCGTGCAGGGCGGTTACAATGAGAAAGATTAAGTATTTTCCGTACCAGCTTTTTTAAAATTATAATTCAATATCGAATTTATTTCAATCCAAATTAGCTTTAATTTATACCTTCATCCAAAAATGCTGAAAGGCGTGATGATAAAACTATTAAAATAATGTATTTTTTGTAATTATTTTTTGATTATAAGTATTTATCAATTTTCAATAATGTCTAAATTTAATAAGAATGTTAAAAAAATCTGAAATATATTAGTTTGTAAGTGCGCAAATAAGTACACAAATGGACCAATTTTCGTCAAGAAACACATGTACGTACATATTTTTTAATGATTTTATTGAAACTAAAATTAGAATTCTAAAACATGCGTTTGCTAGATAATGTATTGATTTATTTTACTACATGATTATATTATTTGAAATGGGTGTGGTATAATACAAAATCTTTTTTGAAAATTTAACAAATCTGTCAACGACCTATGGAATAACCTTATTATACTAAAAAAAAAAATTTTCTCAAAATTTATTACATGCGAATGCTAGATAAAAGAACAATCTTTCGAAATCCATTTATAATTTTTTGTGGAAAAGAGTCAATACGTCTAAAATCTGATTTGAAAATGACATATTTCTGGTTTTCTCTGGTAATGCCCTCTTAAGTTTTATTGCATTTAATAAATAAAAAAATTACAGAAATACGTGGCTACTTAAGGCCCGTCAGTAAGCGCTCAAAAAGAAGAGGAAGGGTAGAAATGTTAAAAAGAAACTTAGAAGGAGCGCGCTTATATTAAAAACGATAATATTTAAGCGAAAATTGTGAAAATGTTTAATAAAACATGACTCGTTTAAAATACAACAAGAATCTTACGGGAAATATTTAAGGACCCGCTACCCGAATTACTACCGATTTCTCACATATCTCCCTTAAACAAGTTAAGTTTTAAAGCTCTTAAAAATGTATATTATTCTTGGAGATAATATCTAGACATTGCTCGCGCCGAAACGCAAATCATATAAAATTCCCTCGATAGAAAAAAATCGCACAATCTGCTAAAAATTATTATAAACAAGTTTGTTTCAGTTATTTTACAAGTTATATGTATGAAAAAATCACAGTGTTTCTTTAAATGCTGTTTAAGACAATGCCCTCGAGATTTTTGCTCTATTTTAAACGAGTCGTGTTTTATTAAACATTTTTGCTGTAAATGTTAACGCCCTCCTCTAACATTCGTAATTTTGTATCTCTCCATCTTCTTCTTTTCGGGCCCGGTTGCGGAGCCTTAAATAGCATTTAAAGAAATTATGATTTTTTTCAATTATTCATAATAATTTTCGGAGCATATCTTACGATTTTTTCTCTCCGGGGAATTTCATATAATTACCCTTTCGGCGTGGCAAATGTATAGATATTATCGTCAAAAATAACATTTATTTTTAGAAATTTAAAAACTTAAAGTGTTCAAGTGAAATATGTTATAAAAAGGTAGAAATTCGGAATGCCGTGGCTTAAGATAGTTTAACTTGCGACCTTAATTGAAGAAAAGTGCAACGGTTTTTTGTTGAGATCTGTGTTTAAAGTATTTTATAAGTTTCCGTTTTACAAAATAACAAAAATTATCTTGACGAACTAACTTCTAATTCCTAACGAAAATAAACCAACACTATTAATTGGTTTGACCTTGGAGGAGTAAAAATTTTGTCTGGCAATTTTTGCCCTCTTTTTGCGACTAACTTTTTTGAATCAACCGCCAAAATTGAAAGTAATCAAAAATGAAAAAATCGATGGCATTCATTATTTTGGCATTGCGGATATAATTTTTTTTACCTGCGTCGCTTTATTTTTACCCCCTTTGATAGTTTTATTAAATAAATTTTGTTTCAAAATATGTTAAGTAGGTTTTCGACTCTACCGATAACAAAGATAACCAGGTTATGTTGTACATACCCTACCACCAAGAGTGTTAATACTTCGACTAAAAAGTTTGATCATTCCTAAAAAACAGCGGAGGGTTTCCATAAATTATAATTACATACATTCGTATGTAATTATAATTATAATTAATTGATGGAAAAAATATGATTTATTTTATTACTAAAAGCGGATCGTGCTTTAAAAAATTTTGTAAACCACCTCTAGTAAATTAGCCGAGCGTCGTGACGTCTCACCAGCAGTGTTGTTATTTGATGACGTCAGAAACTTTGACTGTCAGAAATGAAATTCTTTAACATTATTACGTTTATTGAAACGCTGTCTGAAGACATATGTAAGGTGTGTTTTTTGTTGTTGTAGTTAGTTAGGTGACTACATTTTCTAAAATAAAGTCTACCGGATGGACCTTGTACAACATTCGGAAGTTAGGTATTTGTGTGTTCGAAAAAATTAATTCCGGCCCGGACCGCTGGAAGTCGAATTAGTTTCAGTGCAGACCTTGTTGACCGATAAAAGGTTTAACACATAGCACTATGCGATCTAAGCGGTGCAAAGCAATGCAAGCACTTTTCCATAAAGGGGCCTTGAGCCAGTTTTATTTTGGTTTCGGGCACATTATGAATTTCACAGGGCATGTCTAGGATAAACTTGGTCTAAGTCGCCAGTTCAAACAACAAATGTTATGAACAAAATAAAAGAATAGGCAACCATTTAATAATCTAAGTAAGGTAGGAGTGATTGGGGAATTTCATAAATATTCTTACGAGTTATATTCCGTTTCTTTCTAACGTACCCTTTCCTGCTGTAACTATGGTACTGATTTCATTTCTCTCTAGAATCAATACTCGAGGCTGCTTGACGTATGTTTAGTCGTTAATTGATCCCTGATAGATGCGTGTTCTTTTTCGGTTTTCGGGGTGTAAAATTTTAACCGTTACACACTGCTCAGCTATACGTTCAAGATTTCTCCAGGAATGCGGTTTTCAGCAGTGCCTCTAATATAATACACATAGTATAATGAATGTAATTAATTAAAATTAAATCACGTAAATCAAAATTCAGATTAACGCAAGAATGTTAAAATACAGAATAAATAATATAATCATAAACGCAAGTAGGTAAGTTGTAAATTCTATGAATTTGATGTTGTGCGGTTGACTGTGCAGTCAGCAACCATTCGCCCGCGCCGCAGAGCTTCTGAAGCACTGCAACGATGTCGATATTCGAATAGACGGTGGTATTTCATTCCGAAGTTTAGATGATGAATAGATGAAACTACCCTCAAATACCACATTTTTATGTCTGGGGAGAACAAGTAAATGGTTTTTCTGCTTTGTCAAAGGAGGTAAGGCTCTTGACTCGCAATACGAAGGTCGCGGGATCGAACCCTGGCGGTGGCAAATAAATTTAATTTGATTAATTAATTAAAAATAATGTATAGTTTATTTGCTGCACGTTTCAGAGTGGAAGATACTCGTATCGTGCTGGTGTAAGACGAACGTTGCTTGAAATGGCTTTCGCCGTGTTTGGTGACCAGATCTGAACAGCCAGGTACTTTCCTACCTTCCTCTTCCCCATCTCATTCCCTTCCCCACTTCCATCAGCCTCACAATATACCCCAATTGGGGATGCCATAGCCTCACTGGCTTCAGACGGGAACAGCTTGGACCCTTGTGAGGTATTCAAATAAAATAAAAATATATATTTTGGCTACCATATTTCCAGTTCACCCTGTACACGTTTATTAAATTTAATGTATTATTGGAAAGAGTTTTCTTTTCATAAACAGGCTGTTTCATACGAAAGAAGTCTTACAAGAAAAATACGTGCAGAGAATATTAAACTCTACTGTCAACATCAGCATCAACGGTTTCTGGAACTTTCTGCGTTAATTATTTTTACAACTTTGGAAACTCTTTTATCTTTTACGCTGATTCTTTTTGACAACTTAATTCCAAAAAACAAGTTATTATTTCAATTTTACTGTGCCCTTCAAGACTCTTTTCAAAGTTAACTAACATTGCTTTTTGTTTAATTTAATGAAGACAATGTGAGCGAAACACAATCGAATATCTGGAAACAGAAAAATCATTAAAAGATATTGGCACCTCTGGCTTTTCGCCCGGAAAGCGAGGGATCCTAGATTTAAGTCCCAGAGGTGCCAATATCTTTTTCTGGTTTTTCTTTTTTCCAGATTTTTGATTGAGTTTCGCTCACAGTGTCTTCATTTAATTAAATAATCATTTTTTTTACTCATAAAGTTAAAATAAAAATAAAAAGACGAGTGTGCTTTAGACCACACGACTGAAATATAACTTCACTAACTTAAGCCTCCCTTTCAACTTCCGTTCGCCTAGCCCGACCGTTCGCCTCGCCCGATCACGCTTTCATAACGCTCTCGTCACGCATTCACCAGCTTACTCCCCAAGTCAAGCGTACGTAAAGAAGTTTTACTTAAAAAAATGCTTTTTAAGAAAACAGGAACATTTGTTTAGGTTCTTGAATCAAATATATGAACCGGCTTCCGTATAACCATGCTTGTAAGTATATCGCATTTGTAAAAGTGCAGATAATTAGGCTTATAAAATATAAAATAATACAATAAAAATCGTAAGGACGCTGGGTAACTCACTACAGAACTCATGTTTTTTTAAATGACAGTTTTACAATTTCACACCTGATGAAATCTGCCGGTTTGTAGGTTAAGAAGTCGCCAAGAAGTGTATTTATTCATTTATTTTTAAGGGATCTAAGTTCAATAATTAAATATAATTGTAATTATAAGGGTAAAAGATCGTTTATGAAAAATAAGACAAAGGCAGAGATAAACGTAATAAAATAATGACAATTCAAGTCAAAGCTAGAAGTAAAAATATTTACTCACTTGTTTAGTGACCGACAAAAACCATTTAAACTTGTACCAAAAATCAAGGTTTTGGTTTGAGTTGACCAGTCACAGTACACATTCTGGACAACGGTGAATAATATTGATAATTACTTGAGTGTTGATTGAGGTAAGAACAGTTCTTTATTTTGAGTCTACGGGAAAGTATATTGAAAGGAATGAGTTGTAGTAAAGTAGTTGAATTAATAATATAATTAATTGTTGCATATAATTAATTATTTAAATAGGGAACGGAACAAATGAAAATCTTTTTTAGATCTAGATAATAAGGCAGTTAAGGAATAACCTCCAATTGGTGCTCTGAAAAAGCCGCTTTAGTTATGTTTACAATTCGACAGCATTACACGAGTAAATGGTACAAATGGTTCGAGACGCCTTCGATACTAATTTCTCTGTTAAATCTAAAATCTCGAATACATTTTTATATTGGTGTATGATACTTTATTTTCTTGCCAACAATTATCACAAACCTTTTTTCCAAATTGAAGGACGTATTCAATAAGACTGTGCTATGATATTATTCTTTTCCTTATTTTGTTCCATTGCCTTCGGAGGTTAACTACAATCTGGGTAATGTCCGTCCTGCAGAATACAGCACCGAATAACTCTACTGAATTACACTCACACCAGCCACGTAGACTTTGAAGCGTGTGTCGTCCTCTGATACGCCTTTTGAAAATTTTCCACTACGCCATTAAAATAATATTAACATTTGTAAATAAAAAAAACTTACAGAGCACTTACCATGAAAAACAAAAACAATACAAACTCATGTACCATCCCATTAGTAGCCTAGAAGTGCATAGTCTAGTTCTAGTATCAAAAAGGCTACCGGCAGCCACTGCTTTAAACTAAAAAGCTTTGTATCTGTCCTGCGGTGACACTAAACAAATGTAGAGACAATCTTGATAAAGGAACACGCTGTGTAAGTACTGCAAGTGTGTGTAGGTATCCACGGTGGAAAAGTTAAACGAAACGACCTGGCTAAGTATACATTTCCCGTACAATATATTATTAACGGCGACCCCTGTGAATTACTAATAACAGGGGATGAAAGATTGGTGAGGGATTTGTAATTGTCACCATATAAATTGTTTATTTATTAACTGCCCCAAATAAGCTGAACTGCCTTCATGGTCGGGCGGTGAAGATCCTCCTCTAGAATTCAGAGGTCGTGTAATCAAATCCCGACCTGCGTAAATATTTATTTGTTTGATTTGAATATCTTTTGTGGGATGGACCCATCAATGTAATCTTACTAATATTATAAGCGCGAAAGTTTGTATGGATGTATGTGTGTTTGTTACTCTTTCACGCAAAAACTACTAAACGGATTTTAATGAAACTTTACACTAATATAGCTCATACATCAGAATAATATATATATATTAATATATATTGTATTAAAAGAAAGTAGAAGAAAACGGAAAAAACGTGAATTTACAGTTATACAGTTATTTACAATTTTTTATTTTGTTTTATTTTTATTTATTTGAATTTACAGTTATTTTAGTTAGTTTTTACAGTTCTCGACTACACACTGTCAGTTTTAACTGTACAGATTTATCTATTCGTATTTTGATTAGATATAAGTTAAACTGTACAGTTCAACTTTTGTCCTAAACACCTAAAGATTTATCTGTACAGTTTGACTGTACAGTTAAACTGTACAGTTAAGAAGTTAATGAAGGTCTGTAGCCCGCTGTGTCTGTACCAATAACTGCGCAGTTCTGTCGGTCAGTCAGCAAACCTAAAAAGCAAAGATTTCCTCGACACAACCAAAAGAAAAGCAGCTTAAAGAAATTATTTAATGAAATGGAAGAAATAAAGCCCCAAGCAAATAAGCAGTTTTCAAAAAAATTAACAACCTACGCTAGACTAAAAAAAAACATAAAAGGTGGATGCAGAAGACATTTATAAACCGAATTTTAACCATGCAGTTTTAACTGTTTTGTCTGATCGCACAGTTAAAGCTAAACGCGTGTAGCATGCCTAACTCGGGTAGTGAAAGTTTTTTTGTTCGGGTGAGCCAACGAGACGGTTCCATGAATTTGTGAATGGGTATTGGGGCACTTCAATGACAATTATTTGATCTGCCAAAGGCGACTACAGAATTCCGCTGAAGTTTTTTTGGTTCTAATTCCGGACTAAAAGCAATGAAGGTTTCAAACGATAGTTAACAAAGCTGACAGCTTTAAACTGAAATATAACACATTTGTTGTGCCTATCAATGTCAATAAAAAAACATAGAAATAAGAAAAAAACTAGAAGCACCTTTCATACGAATTTTACTGGAAGCAAATGTTTCATTTAGCCCATTATTAGCCCAGCACTCCGACTCACTTACACTCGTCTGATATAGTAGATATCCGTCCCATTTGAATTTCGTAAACACAGTTTGCATTGGAAATTTACGGCCGAATTGGAAAAAATGTGTAATTTATTAACTTATTTTATTTAACCAACATGTTAAGTAATAATAACATGGTTAATGGTGGAATATTCATTTGAAATTAAATATGTATGTCAGGGGAAAAGTAATTTGGTAACAGAATAATTTTTCCGAGCGGAATTACTAATGATAGGTTAGTTTTGATAACTGATATCTGAACTATAAAGGTTCTGTGCCTGCGCACTCTTGTGAAGTTGTCGGAAACATAAAACTCGATTTTTTTTTTAATAATATCCGGAATACAGATGTTACCGTTTAGAAGATTATAGGCTGTTGTCAGCCAAGCAGTTTTCCTTCTATCGGCGAGGTTATTACCCAGCATGACACGAACAGATAGTCTGATGAATATAACCAAGGATAATATCCGAAGTCTCATATCTCAGAAACTGTCAAAAAAGAATCTCGACACACGTCCACAAAGCAATTCTTGTGATAAAAACTAAGTATATCAATATGGGCACGGACAGTGTGGTTACATACCTATGGGTTAATTTCGTAGGCCATTAATACAAAAATGGGTACGTGCGTTCTAATGATCAAACTAATAAATTTATGTAATACATATACGCGGGTAACTTAATTCCTTTAAACAAGTCCACAAAATATCCATGTGCAAATATCAAATAGTAATGAGTACTAAATTTCGATACAGTTCACAGAAATAATATGAAAATAGCTGTTTTAGCAAACATATTATCGGGAATTGGTTTATGGCCTGTTAATTTTCGATAATATGAAATGCAATCACGCGTGGACGGACACGTTTGAAATACACTCGCGAGTGGAGGATTTTCGTTTAATCAAAATGTTTTCAGAAAAAAGCACTTCAAAGCGTTAAATTTACAATTCAAATCACTGAAAATGATGGACATTAAAAAACAAATATTCGTTAAAATAATTATGGTACAATATATTCCTGGCGTTTATAAATCCTTACCTAACTATCACACAATACAAAAATGTAATTTCGGTTGTCGGTTGTCTTGTGTAACTCTAGTTCAATTCACTCAATTTACTGAATTTAAGTTTCATTTTCAAAATTAGAAGGCAAGAATTTAGTGGGCGATGTTATGCCTACCTGTTATATGATATTGTAAACAGAAAATAATTTTAACTGTCAATTTTTAAATTGGAGCTCAATTTTCAAGAATTATAACTACGCCATGATTTTTCATAAACTAAACTCACGCTGAAAGGTTACTTGCAGTACCTAAGCGGTTTGTCGTAAGTTCCTATTTTACAATAACGTTCATTCAATTGGCTCTAGCCGTGTTAGTGACAGATCCGAATAGTCAGCTACTTCCATACCTTCATCTTCCCATCTCCTACCCTTATCCTACTGTCTTAAGCCTCCCACTATACCTTAAGTAGGAATAATATAGTCACAGTCTCTGGACAAAAAATAACTAGATAGTGAAAAACCATGGAATAAAAAAAAAGACAAGCGGTTACGCATTGCAATATGTTTTGTTTGTTCGAAAATTTAAATAAACAAATATGGTACTTACTCACTCCTTGGATTTAACAGAGACACCTAAATGGATTGTTTTTAAAAATAGAATCTAAAACAAGAAAATAACTGACACTGTCTGTTTCTTGAAAAATTTTCATCATTGTGAAAACTTATGAGTTTGTGTATTGATTGACAAATTTCATCTCTTGTGCAAATTTTGAAGTCACCTAAGGATTGCATTGACTGAAATTAAATATTGATTGGATGGTATTACGGAGGCCTCCAAGCTACAAAAACTACAAAAACAAGGTTGGTGGATCTGATATTTTCCCTTGGAATATTTGTTCGCGCAAGTAGAGTTTTTCATAATCATAATTCTTGGCTATTAAGCCCAGAGGGTCTCGGGGTTATTTACACACCTCAGGCTCGCATATTATAATGCAACAAGTGTGATTATTTAATAAAAGCTATATTATTTTTGTAGAAGAAGATAACATTAATAATCTAAACGAATATTTGAAATAGAAAAATACACAGAAAAGACGTCTTTTGGTAAGGCGTCTGTCCTGGTAAGAAAAGGGTTTCTGGCTTCGAGTCGCAGTTGCGCACCATTATCTTTTTATTTTTCCCTGACTCGTTCTCTTTCGTATGTTCTTTTAGATAATTAGTGTTATCTTCTTCTTCAATGAGATATTACATTGATGGGAATAACCTTCAAAAGTTATAAAAAAGAGTGTGCAATTCACACTCGGTAGAAGTGAAACCTTCAGAAAACTAAAGTAGACAAGAGTGGGGAGACAACGAAGCACTTTATTGATAATTTTTTCCATATTTTTGTCGTCGAATTCCAGTACACCTTTTCCTATTATTATTATTATTTGTTCAAATTATTCTTATTATTTGTGTTTTCTTCTTCGGAGTCGCTAGATGTCGCCTTCTTTTATATTTTCTTTGCCTGTTCATTTTGGAGTGGTTAGAAGTTTGGATATTGATTTTACAAACATAAAAATGTTTACTTTTTATGGATTTAAGTTCGTCAGGCGCTTTATACCAGCCTACGCGGGGCCGTGGATTTATCGTATTATATTGGATCCGAGGACCAGTGCAATAAATATTTTTTTTTGATATCTCATTCTCTATCAGGCTAAATCCTGTAGATGTTTGTGTTTGTCTCTTTTTAGTGTCGCTCGCTTCCGTTTCATCGAGTTTAAATTCACAACGGTGCTAAAGAAGTTTTCACTTAAAATGCTACATTATGGTTTTATCCTTTCGGTTAGCGGTAGAACGTTTTGTTAGTGAATCATTCAGAAACCCCACTTTGCCTTATTGATCTATTCTCTATTCCGCATAATATCACCTCACCATACGAGTGTGTTCGCGGAAAACATGTGAACGATTTTCACACACTCAGTTTAGAAATGGACTGTAAAATATCTCCGCATTTCAAACTGTTCCCATCCTAACCGCTGAACATTTTAGAGGTACGTAGGGATATTAATTTGGTGTGTACATGTTAGTAGGCAGACTCTGAAATTCTAAATGTGTGACCAATTGTTGAATGTGTTGAATACGACCAACTAATAATAATCAGACTGTTTAAATATTAGAAATTAAATAAATTTGGGTGACCGGACAACTCAGAACGGAATCAAGTCAGAACCTATTCAGAAAAGTCATTAAAAGTGATGAAAAAATATATATAAAAAATTGGTTTAATAAGTTACGTTAGGATAGGGTTAAGGGCTATTTTAAAATTATTTTGTTTATAGCTTTTAATGACTTTTCAAAGAGGTGTTGACTGACTTGATTCTGAGTTGGCATGAAACCATAAATTAGCTCTAATCATTTTTAATTCTACTCGTGTATTCAGGAATGCCGGGAAATTAATGGGAATTCACACATCCCACGAATTAGGTAAATTGTAGGTTAGCTCATCGAGGAGGCTCCGTAACAGGTATTCTGAACTGAGCCGTAAGCTCCCTGGGCCGTTTTAAAAGCGTCGGCGACCAAAGTAGCTCAGTGGTAGCAAACTTCTTTGGAACAGGAGATTAGACGTTATGGTTGTCAAATTACGCGTATCGACCTGCACAACCCGAATGGCACGGTGAAAAATTGAGCAGTCCCTTTTTGCGAGAAAAGGCCCGTACTACACGCCTTGAACCGGGTTATAACGAATGTGGGGATCGAATACTTACACACCAATCCTCCACGTTATTTGGGAATGTCACGGGTTTCTTTGAAATAATAAGTTGAATTTTATTTTTATCTGACTCCGGAATATTTAGAATTATAAATTATATTATACGACAATAAATTTAAACCGGAGGGTGAACTATGAGGATAGTAATCCCCGCGCACAGCAGCCCGAACCAACGAATAACCAAGAATGAATTTTAGAATTTTTACTTTCTGACAGCGGCCGGTGCAAGACGCTAGAATGTCAGTGTTGCCATCCTGGAATAATGTTTTTGTGGCTGTTGACTGCTGTGCTTAGGTACTATCCACAGGGTGACCAAAGTGACCCAAGAGCAGGGGTACAAAACTGAACGGTCAACAACCCGTGTCCTTTGTTTAGGCGCATTCTTCTAGCTTCATCCACATTCAAACATCGTTTTTTTTCTTCATATATTTAATTTAACGCACACTCCTCGATTCATACACGTTCACACGTCAAATCGCTTAGTGTCATAAATATACCAAACCACCCACCTTAGTGTTTTAACCGATTAGTTGCGCCTGCTATGAGTAAAGAGCTAAATGAAAAATCGTGACGTAAATTGAAGGCCATGTTCCACTGGGAGATTCGAATTGTCTGCAATATGTACATGCGGTTTTACTTCAAACTACGTCACGCGTTCGAAATTTCGAAAGCGGCCCGATGAGTTTTTTTGAGCTATCCTTGTAAAATAGCAACCTTGGAAATAACAGTAAAATGTATAAAAATATGGAGATAGGTATTAAGGTACTTTCCCGAATGTTTGAAAAGAGAATTTTTCTTTTGTCATTTTACCGAGGACGAACTTTATAAAGAGTTTCTGGTTCTTCGAAGTCTGAAAGTATTGAAGATTGAAAATGTTTCATGGTAAAGTGTTTTGTTTCCTTGCAAAATAAAATTTTCTTTTCAGAGTGAAGGAATTTACAACTATCAGAATATCGATTATGTCAAACATAAGAATATAAGGGATATTACAATATTACAATACACACCATCTCCAAAACAACAACAATGCGTACGGTTCGCGCCCGCTATTAAAAGTTATTATTTTTTCAACTTATATTATCATAATAAAAACTATGTAATATCATAACAGTGCGTGATTATCTTAATATTATGAACACATTAAAAATAAATAGTTGATTTTCACCACTAAAGTCATATTTTCAGTGATTTTATAAGTTTACATACGTGACAGTTCTTTCATTACCACATACCCACATTAAAACCGTAAACCATAATACGTCTCTTGAAGCATTGAACCTGAAATTTAGTGACACCATGCGTGATTTCGAGGAAAGGCTCGAAAAGGCTACATCGACAGCACATGAGACTCACAAGCCCGGCCAGTCTCATTCTGATCTTTCAACTCTGCGTGAAGATTTCACTGAATTCAAAGTGAAGATGACTTCGGAGCTGCGCGTCCTTCAGGAGGATGTGGCTCGACTTGAGCTCAGGGTGGACTCCATCGACGCCGCATCTAGGAAGAACCTACTCCTCCTTCACGGCGTAAAGGAGGAAGCATCGGAAGACACGAGATCCCTGGTGACCGCCGTGTTGACCGGCCTAGGATGCCCCGAAAATGCCATCAAGGGCATTGAGTGCACCAGGAGGTTAGGTCGCGCCATAGCCAACAAAAACAGACCCGTGTTGCTTCAGTTTCAGCGTCATTCTGACCGTCGATCCGTTTGGGAGAAGAAGAAGGGTCTTAAAAACTCACATCTTCTTCTGACCGAATCACTTACCGTGGCACGTCAGAAACTATTTGCATCAGCCCGGTCAATATTTACAAATAGCAGATGCTGGACCAGCGATGGTACAATTGTTGTTTTGCTTCCGGATGGCACCAAGCGAGCCATCTTCACCCAGCAGCAGTTAGATGTCGCGGCCGCCCTCCTACCCAAATCAACAAAAGCGTCATCCAACACCACATCCAGCTCACCCGGTCCCGATCCTAAACACGATGGCTCCAGGACGATCGGCCTACGTCCCAGATCAAACACTAAAAAATAAGAGTCGGTGCTATTAATTGCTACTTGATTTATATCTGCAGATCACCTGTTTTTTATTTTTACTATTTGATGGCTGCTTAGTATATAATTAACTTTCTCACAAATTAACCTATCCAAAATTCTACCTACAAAACCACAACGAAACATCGAGACATCGAGGTATGATATAATTCAACGTAATGAATCTCCACTCATTTATCTAGTATTCATGAAGATACATCTACTGATAATAAAATTAATAATTTAGCCTGCTTATTACGAGAAAATTAAACCTCATACTGATGGATTTATTCTGTTCTATTTTAGACATCTGCTCTTATTATTTTTATACACGGTTGTGGTAAATTGAATTATTCTTCTCAACCTTATAACATCATCTCTATAACATAACCTAACATATCTTACATAATTATGTGCCTGATGTGACTATCGTTTATATTCTTATATATATGTACCTACATTACCTATTTGTTGTGCATAATAATACTAAACCATAAATCATCCTTATAGCCTAACCTAATGAACTTATACATTATTATTATGTCCCCATGAACATAATCTATATAAGTACTTACCACTGTTCTTTATATTAAACTATTAGGCATTATAGTGATACTAAACCAATAGCATACCTATGCACTATTGAGTACTTACTCAACTTGTAATTTAAAATCACGCACTGCACCTTCAGATTTTAAATTTATGCGGCGTCTAGGTACCTACATTTCCATTATAATGTGTGGGTGGATGTACGTTTATTTACATGTGTACGCATGTGTATGCGTGTATATATTTTAAACACGATTTCAAAGTCAACCAACATGTTATATGCCATTTTTAGTCTATAATTGTTTTGTCTGTAGCTATAACGTATTGAACAATGCACATAATCGAAATTTTTATCACTATACTTCCTCCATTGTGTCTTTATACCAACGATGTCACTAAAACGTGTACTTTTAGAATTAATTACAAAAGTACCTCATAAATAATTTGCTGATTCCAGCTTTATCTCTTGTTAACTTAAAACTATAATAGATCATCGCGCACTGCTTGAATTTTCTATCTTTAATAATAATTTATTATATTATTATTATTATTAATAGATCATCGCGCACTGCTTGAATTTTCTATCTTTAATAATAATTTATTATATTATTATTATTACGCGCTTGCAGCCATAATCTATTTTCTTAACTGTTAATTATTTTCTGTGCACAATAGAGACACAAAGCTTATATTAATGTATCTACTTTTCTAAATACTTATGTACTATAATAACACCGCGCATAATACCCACAGACTTCAAACTTGGCGTCTTGGTACCTACATTTCGTTTATATTATGATATGGAGATATACATTCATATATTGATGTTATAATAATATTAAATGTTAATAAAAATCTATCTTTCTACTGTGTTTTACATACAGTTTTTATTGATACATTAGTATTTGGTTTGCCTTTTCTGCTCTGACTACTTTTTTGTTTTAAAGTTTTACATACATACCTATACAATTATATATTTTTTAAACATATTGTTACCTTCAATTAACTTCATAGATGCCTTTGTAATTTGTATTTGCTTTAAAATTTTTATATGGGTATGTGATGTATTGAACATTGCACGTAATATACACCTATATACATGTTAAACATAATGTCACCTTAAATTAACTTGATAGACGTATTTGACATTTGTAATTTGTTTTACTTCAAACAATGCATGTATGTACCTACCTAGGTAATGTATTAAACATTGAGCATAATCATAATATGTACTCATATGTCTCCATATTCTTAATCATAAAGTTTATATCACTCGACATAAAATCCCATCAGTTACTCACAATGCACGCGTACAAATTATTCACTTACCGATGTAGTTTTAGACTTAATTACATACTTTATAAATATTTTCTTATTACTAGCTATATTTCTTGTCAACTTACATCCACACAATTAAGATCACCGCGCACTGCTTGCATTTTGTATTTTTTTATTTTTTTTATTTCTTTAATTCTTTTTTATTTTACCTTCCGTTGAATATTATCATTTTATACATATATATGTACAAATTATTTTTTATTTTTATTTTTATTTTAACTTTATGAGTAAAACCTCAAATTGTAATATTTAATTAAATGAAGACAATATAAGCGAAACTCAATCGAAAATCTGAAAACAGAAAAATCAGAAAAAGATATTGACACATCTGGGACTCGAACCCAGGACCTCTCGCTTACCGGGCGAACGCGCTAACCACTGCGCCACCGTGTCGATATCCAATTCGGTCACTTTTAACTGTATCATACTTCGACTAAGAACCACCCACACTATCTTCATTTTTCTTAACGCATATACTATTGGCTGCTATCTTTATGTATGATTGCAAGATTCAAACCCGAACTAAATGCTCTCTAGATAGTGTCTGGATAAATCTTTATCCATTTTATTTAATATGCGACATCTATTGACTTTTCTGCAAGTCTAGGATGAATATTTTTATTTTTATTTTAACTTTATGAGTAAAACCTCAAATTGTAATATTTAATTAAATGAAGACAATATAAGCGAAACTCAATCGAAAATCTGAAAACAGAAAAATCAGAAAAAGATATTGACACATCTGGGACTCGAACCCAGGACCTCTCGCTTACCGGGCGAACGCGCTAACCACTGCGCCACCGTGTCGATATCCAATTCGGTCACTTTTAACTGTATCATACTTCGACTAAGAACCACCCACACTATCTTCATTTTTCTTAACGCATATACTATTGGCTGCTATCTTTATGTATGATTGCAAGATTCAAACCCGAACTAAATGCTCTCTAGATAGTGTCTGGATAAATCTTTATCCATTTTATTTAATATGCGACATCTATTGACTTTTCTGCAAGTCTAGGATGAATATTTTTATTTTTATTTTAACTTTATGAGTAAAACCTCAAATTGTAATATTTAATTAAATGAAGACAATATAAGCGAAACTCAATCGAAAATCTGAAAACAGAAAAATCAGAAAAAGATATTGACACATCTGGGACTCGAACCCAGGACCTCTCGCTTACCGGGCGAACGCGCTAACCACTGCGCCACCGTGTCGATATCCAATTCGGTCACTTTTAACTGTGTCATACTTCGACTAAGAACCACCCACACTATCTTCATTTTTCTTAACGCATATACTATTGGCTGCTATCTTTATGTATGATTGCAAGATTCAAACCCGAACTAAATGCTCTCTAGATAGTGTCTGGATAAATCTTTATCAATTTTATTTAATATGTATTTTTTTATTTTTTTTTATTTCTTTAATTCTTTTTTATTTTACCTTCCGTTGAATATTATCATTTTATACATATATATGTACAAATTATTTTTTATTTTTATTTTTATTTTAACTTTATGAGTAAAACCTCAAATTGTAATATTTAATTAAATGAAGACAATATAAGCGAAACTCAATCGAAAATCTGAAAACAGAAAAATCAGAAAAAGATATTGACACATCTGGGACTCGAACCCAGGACCTCTCGCTTACCGGGCGAACGCGCTAACCACTGCGCCACCGTGTCGATATCCAATTCGGTCACTTTTAACTGTATCATACTTCGACTAAGAACCACCCACACTATCTTCATTTTTCTTAACGCATATACTATTGGCTGCTATCTTTATGTATGATTGCAAGATTCAAACCCGAACTAAATGCTCTCTAGAGATTGAGTTTCGCTTATATTGTCTTCATTTAATTAAATATTACAATTTGAGGTTTTACTCATAAAGTTAAAATAAAAATAAAAATATTCATCCTAGACTTGCAGAAAAGTCAATAGATGTCGCATATTAAATAAAATTGATAAAGATTTATCCAGACACTATCTAGAGAGCATTTAGTTCGGGTTTGAATCTTGCAATCATACATAAAGATAGCAGCCAATAGTATATGCGTTAAGAAAAATGAAGATAGTGTGGGTGGTTCTTAGTCGAAGTATGATACAGTTAAAAGTGACCGAATTGGATATCGACACGGTGGCGCAGTGGTTAGCGCGTTCGCCCGGTAAGCGAGAGGTCCTGGGTTCGAGTCCCAGATGTGTCAATATCTTTTTCTGATTTTTCTGTTTTCAGATTTTCGATTGAGTTTCGCTTATATTGTCTTCATTTAATTAAATATTACAATTTGAGGTTTTACTCATAAAGTTAAAATAAAAATAAAAATATTCATCCTAGACTTGCAGAAAAGTCAATAGATGTCGCATATTAAATAAAATTGATAAAGATTTATCCAGACACTATCTAGAGAGCATTTAGTTCGGGTTTGAATCTTGCAATCATACATAAAGATAGCAGCCAATAGTATATGCGTTAAGAAAAATGAAGATAGTGTGGGTGGTTCTTAGTCGAAGTATGATACAGTTAAAAGTGACCGAATTGGATATCGACACGGTGGCGCAGTGGTTAGCGCGTTCGCCCGGTAAGCGAGAGGTCCTGGGTTCGAGTCCCAGATGTGTCAATATCTTTTTCTGATTTTTCTGTTTTCAGATTTTCGATTGAGTTTCGCTTATATTGTCTTCATTTAATTAAATATTACAATTTGAGGTTTTACTCATAAAGTTAAAATAAAAATAAAAATATTCATCCTAGACTTGCAGAAAAGTCAATAGATGTCGCATATTAAATAAAATGGATAAAGATTTATCCAGACACTATCTAGAGAGCATTTAGTTCGGGTTTGAATCTTGCAATCATACATAAAGATAGCAGCCAATAGTATATGCGTTAAGAAAAATGAAGATAGTGTGGGTGGTTCTTAGTCGAAGTATGATACAGTTAAAAGTGACCGAATTGGATATCGACACGGTGGCGCAGTGGTTAGCGCGTTCGCCCGGTAAGCGAGAGGTCCTGGGTTCGAGTCCCAGATGTGTCAATATCTTTTTCTGATTTTTCTGTTTTCAGATTTTCGATTGAGTTTCGCTTATATTGTCTTCATTTAATTAAATATTACAATTTGAGGTTTTACTCATAAAGTTAAAATAAAAATAAAAATATTCATCCTAGACTTGCAGAAAAGTCCATAGATGTCGCATATTAAATAAAATGGATAAAGATTTATCCAGACACTATCTAGAGAGCATTTAGTTCGGGTTTGAATCTTGCAATCATACATAAAGATAGCAGCCAATAGAATATGCGTTAAGAAAAATGAAGATAGTGTGGGTGGTTCTTAGTCGAAGTATGATACAGTTAAAAGTGACCGAATTGGATATCGACACGGTGGCGCAGTGGTTAGCGCGTTCGCCCGGTAAGCGAGAGGTCCTGGGTTCGAGTCCCAGATGTGTCAATATCTTTTTCTGATTTTTCTGTTTTCAGATTTTCGATTGAGTTTCGCTTATATTGTCTTCATTTAATTAAATATTACAATTTGAGGTTTTACTCATAAAGTTAAAATAAAAATAAAAATATTCATCCTAGACTTGCAGAAAAGTCAATAGATGTCGCATATTAAATAAAATGGATAAAGATTTATCCAGACACTATCTAGAGAGCATTTAGTTCGGGTTTGAATCTTGCAATCATACATAAAGATAGCAGCCAATAGTATATGCGTTAAGAAAAATAAAGATAGTGTGGGTTGTTCTTAGTCGAAGTATGATACAGTTAAAAGTGACCGAATTGGATATCGACACGGTGGCGCAGTGGTTAGCGCGTTCACCCGGTAAGCGAGAGGTCCTGGGTTCGAGTCCCAGATGTGTCAATATCTTTTTCTGATTTTTCTGTTTTCAGATTTTCGATTGAGTTTCGCTTATATTGTCTTCATTTAATTAAATATTACAATTTGAGGTTTTACTCATAAAGTTAAAATAAAAATAAAAATATTCATCCTAGACTTGCAGAAAAGTCAATAGATGTCGCATATTAAATAAAATGGATAAAGATTTATCCAGACACTATCTAGAGAGCATTTAGTTCGGGTTTGAATCTTGCAATCATACATAAAGATAGCAGCCAATAGTATATGCGTTAAGAAAAATGAAGATAGTGTGGGTGGTTCTTAGTCGAAGTATGTTACAGTTAAAAGTGACCGAATTGGATATCGACACGGTGGCGCAGTGGTTAGCGCGTTCGCCCGGTAAGCGAGAGGTCCTGGGTTCGAGTCCCAGATGTGTCAATATCTTTTTCTGATTTTTCTGTTTTCAGATTTTCGATTGAGTTTCGCTTATATTGTCTTCATTTAATTAAATATTACAATTTGAGGTTTTACTCATAAAGTTAAAATAAAAATAAAAATATTCATCCTAGACTTGCAGAAAAGTCAATAGATGTCGCATATTAAATAAAATGGATAAAGATTTATCCAGACACTATCTAGAGAGCATTTAGTTCGGGTTTGAATCTTGCAATCATACATAAAGATAGCAGCCAATAGTATATGCGTTAAGAAAAATGAAGATAGTGTGGGTGGTTCTTAGTCGAAGTATGATACAGTTAAAAGTGACCGAATTGGATATCGACACGGTGGCGCAGTGGTTAGCGCGTTCGCCCGGTAAGCGAGAGGTCCTGGGTTCGAGTCCCAGATGTGTCAATATCTTTTTCTGATTTTTCTGTTTTCAGATTTTCGATTGAGTTTCGCTTATATTGTCTTCATTTAATTAAATATTACAATTTGAGGTTTTACTCATAAAGTTAAAATAAAAATAAAAATATTCATCCTAGACTTGCAGAAAAGTCAATAGATGTCGCATATTAAATAAAATGGATAAAGATTTATCCAGACACTATCTAGAGAGCATTTAGTTCGGGTTTGAATCTTGCAATCATACATAAAGATAGCAGCCAATAGTATATGCGTTAAGAAAAATGAAGATAGTGTGGGTGGTTCTTAGTCGAAGTATGATACAGTTAAAAGTGACCGAATTGGATATCGACACGGTGGCGCAGTGGTTAGCGCGTTCGCCCGGTAAGCGAGAGGTCCTGGGTTCGAGTCCCAGATGTGTCAATATCTTTTTCTGATTTTTCTGTTTTCAGATTTTCGATTGAGTTTCGCTTATATTGTCTTCATTTAATTAAATATTACAATTTGAGGTTTTACTCATAAAGTTAAAATAAAAATAAAAATATTCATCCTAGACTTGCAGAAAAGTCAATAGATGTCGCATATTAAATAAAATGGATAAAGATTTATCCAGACACTATCTAGAGAGCATTTAGTTCGGGTTTGAATCTTGCAATCATACATAAAGATAGCAGCCAATAGTATATGCGTTAAGAAAAATGAAGATAGTGTGGGTGGTTCTTAGTCGAAGTATGATACAGTTAAAAGTGACCGAATTGGATATCGACACGGTGGCGCAGTGGTTAGCGCGTTCGCCCGGTAAGCGAGAGGTCCTGGGTTCGAGTCCCAGATGTGTCAATATCTTTTTCTGATTTTTCTGTTTTCAGATTTTCGATTGAGTTTCGCTTATATTGTCTTCATTTAATTAAATATTTTTTATTTGTTATTATTTCTTTGTTCTTATATCATTTTTAACAAATTATCTTTTTGATACGGTTTATAATCATCTGCATGTTTTTAATATGGATTGTATAATTAGTCGAATAACTAACGTATTCATTTTCCATAACATTGCGCCCATCCCCCACTCCCCTGTCATTCCCCCCTTTATCCTAAAATGCTGCTCCTCCGTACTTGCTGCTCGCCTTTCTACCACACTGTTTTATCTATATAATATCGCACATGTCATTCATAAAACTCTTTATTTTATTTTATTTTATCTCATCTTTTCCAATACAATTTACGAATCTCCTACATAATTATCAATGATTAATATTTTGTATCAAAACTGTAGAGGACTACGTACTAAAACTGAAATATTTTACAGTAATATCTTATTGAATGACGAGTGTTGCATATTCGGTATTTCTGAATCGTGGCTTATCAATTCTATTTTTGATACGGAGCTAGCACCATCAGAATTTTATAGCGTTTTTAGGCGGGATAGATCAAATAGCACTACAATGAATAGCACCAACAACAAAGAAGATTCTCGTCGGGGCGGTGGAGTAATGATCATAACACATAACAACCTTAACGCTTACCCTCGTGAAGACTTGGTCTGCAACGCTGAATGCATTTGGGTCACTATTCCTCCCTCTAACTATACCTCCAAACGTACTATCCATGTGGCTTGTGTATATCTCCCGCAAGGTCAAGGGTACGAAACCGCTCTCAGTTCATTCCTTTACTTGCTTGCTAATGTAAAAGATCAACATCCCGATGACATTCTTCTTGTGCTTGGAGACTTTAATATGCCCTCCATATTATGGGAAATGCATGACTCACATTTAACACCCGGAAACTTAAATACAATTAGTTCCTCACTTACTGACACAATTTATTACTCTGAATTAAAACAATATAATCACATAAAAAAATTCCAATAACCGAATCCTAGATTTAGTCATCTGTAGTGTGAAATGCCATGTGTCTCGTGCATGCAATCCTCTTGTCAGTGAAGACTCACACCACCCATCGCTTCAAATTATGTTACAAATCGACACACTCCCAATTATCAACGCTCCTCCTAAAGTAGTATGCCTGTTTGAAAAAGCTAACTATGAACTAATCAACCGACATTTATCGACGATAGACTGGTCATTTACTCAGAAAAATGCGGACGTTGACGAAATAGTTGATTCCTTTTATAACATATTAAACAATACCATCAACCAATTTGTCCCTAAACGCATCGTCAAAAAAAATAATTTTCCAAACTGGTATTCAGCTCCCCTAATCAAAATCATTAAAGAAAAACAAAAACTTCATAAGAAATGGAAATCCTATAATAATCCGTTAGATTACATACAGTTCACTATCAAACTTACACAACAAAAACACCTACTGAAGCACTGCTATAATCAATACATATGCTCGGTTGAATCTAACATTCAGAATAATAATAAACACCTCTGGAATTACGCTAAAAGCAAAAGTAAAACAACTGGCATCCCACAAATCATGCACCTTAAAGATCAGTCAGGCACCGGCGCTCATCAAGTGTGTCAATTATTCTCTAAACACTTTCAGTCCACCTACGTAAGCGATATGGGTACGAATAATACCAGCACAAACGATAGTTATACTTATGTGAATAATCATAACCCAATTGGAAACGTACAAATACACACTTCAATGATCAATGGATACCTGAAGAATTTAGACGTTAGTAAGGGTGCTGGCAGTGACGGTATTTCACCATACTTACACATCACATACATCAAAATGTGCCAAAAATCTCTCATACCCTTTAACTAACATATTTTTAATATCACTAAAAGAAGGAAAATTTACCACAAAATTTAAAGAAGCAATTATAATCCCTATTCATAAAACAGGTTCTAAAAGCAACATTGAAAATTACCGCCCAATATCAATACTCACGGTATTTAGCAAACTATTTGAGCGCATTATCTACGATCAAATTTATACTACAATTGTTCGCAACATTCAAAATCAACAACAAGGATTTTTACAAAAAAGATCGGTTTTAACAAATTTGGTAAATTTTACCGATTATTTATCGAGTAATATGGACAACAGAAACCAAATAGATGCGATCTATACTGACTACTCGAAGGCCTTCGATAAGGTAAACCATTTAATTTTAATTAAAAAATTAAATCAATTAGGCATTCATGGTGACTTCCTCAGATGGCTCACTTCATACCTTTCGAGTAGACTCCAATGCGTCTCAGTTGAAGGATCAAAGTCCAAATTCTTTTCCGTGCCCTTCGGCGTACCTCAAGGTTCTCATCTAGGCCCATTATTATTTAATGTGTATATTTACGATATTCACAAATGTTTTTTACACTCTAATTATCTAGCATACGCAGATGATAAAAAAATATACCTAGTTGTCAAATCAATTGAAGACTGCTTTAAACTTCAAGAGGACCTCAATCGTCTTTTTGTCTACTGTGAATTGAATAAACTAGTCATAAATATCTCAAAATGTAATAAAATATCATTTACACGTAATAAAAATAAAATTTCATTTGATTATACACTAAACGGGACACTTATCAATGAAGTTGAATCTATCAGGGACCTTGGGGTAACGCTTGATTCTAAATTAAACTTTATCCAACACACTAATAATATCATCAACAAAGCCAACAAAATGCTGGGATTTATAATTCGTATATCGAAACCTTTTCGAAACGTAAATACGCTATATTCCCTCTACACCGCACATATCCGCCCACACTTAGAACACTGCACACCGATCTGGACTCCTTTCTACCAAGCCCACATTGTTAGGATCGAAAGAATTCAAAAAAAAAAATTAAACACTTAAATTATAAACTTAACCTACACTTTCTAAATTACACCGATTCTATTAAATTTCATCACTTCAACTCCCTTCATACACGACGATTAATTTTTGATCAAATTTTATTATTTAAAATTTTAAACAATGGCCTGGACTCACCAGAGCTTACCAATTTAATAAAACTCCATATTCCTTCAAGATTTACCCGATAATCGAATTTACTTCGTTTGCCCACTTGTAGAACAAACTTTAGAAAAAATTCCCCGATTCCTCGAATATGTGCTCAATACAACGAATTGTTTCACAACGTAGACATTTTTAATTTAAACCTTCAGAAGTATCGAATAGAAGTAACGCGTGCGATATTGGATTGATACGGGGTATGGAAGGTATCGAGAGCCTCTCATATCCTTATCCTATATTCTCCCTCCCCTCCCCCTCCTCTCCCCTGCCTCTCCCCTTCCTAAGTCTAAATTTAGCTTAAGATAAATTAAAACTCCATCTAGAAACAATATTAGCATAAGAAACTCTTTTGGCTTCACTGCAGTTAACGTGTATATTTTTATGTCTATTGTATGTATATAAGCTGTTTGTTTCTTACAAATCAAATAAAATAAAAATAAAATAAAAAATAAAATAAAATAAAAAATAAAGATGAGTTGGGCCCTGAGAGGAATTATTTTCCTGTGTGGAGCTAACACAAAATTAAATATTACCCAGAATAGTAAATACATACTCTCAGTATCGCCCACGTTACTTGAAATGGCATTATACGTGTTTCGTAACTATAATTTACTGTGATTTTCTCTGAAATACGATACTTCTCAGATGATTGCAAGTTTCAGTGGTACTCGGTTCGTCAGGTTACGAGTCGTACTTATTCATCGTCTGGTTTGCAATGAATACTTAACTGGACCAAACGTCCATTCTTGAAGTAAGGGTACTCGGCACTAAAAGTTCTCAACTGTCGATCAGATATTTTGGCTATTTTTGTAACCGTTCGGGTATTGGATATGACCGGGCGGCGTATTTCCAAAACCTATACCGGTTCAGTCGCTTTACATTTTCAATATCAAAATTTAAATATTTAGAAATAAAATTATTAATTTGTAATATACACATTGGAAACATTATTTTATCTAAACTTTAGAACAATTTTTGTTTTTGCAAAGTGATAAAAAATTATCAATATATAAATAAATAAATAAAAGTCTTTATTCCAGAATGTGGGGAGGTGAGTGCAATCCCACACATCCTATATAGTGTGTAAGTACATACATAAAACACATAGATATTTATAAAATATGGTAATAAGAAGAAAATAAAATAAAAACATAAGTAAAAAAAAAAAAAAATCAGTCTGGGGTTATGGGAGCCAGTGTTTTCCTCCAATGTTCTTCTAAGCTCGATCCTGAAGTCAAACGGGATTCTATTATGAGAATATTTCTGGAGTGGTTTATCCTTCCCCTCAGTCCTGCAATCCTGGTTCTTAACAGAGCTTTAAATCCTCGCCCTTCTGTAAACATTGAGGAGGCACTGCAGTGCCTGGGGAGTCCAAACATCAGACGGTAAGCATTGTTATATTGCACCCGAAGCCTTTCCATGGTTCTTTTTTTTAAGGTTTCCCAAAGCTCGCATGTGTACAGGGTGGTGCAGAAGGCTAGGAATAGCGTCCTTTTTACCCGTGGACTGCGTAACCGAAATCTTCTACTGAGCATGTTGCATATGTAGAGGTGTATTTACAATATATGGGAATAATATTGAAATTGAAATATTTAAAAATGTAATTTTTAATTTCTAATATACACATCAGAAAGATTATTTTATCTAGATTTTAGAACAATTTTTTTTGCAATGTGATAAAAAAATAACCAATATAGAGGTATATTTAAAATGTAAATTATCGCTACCGCGACTGAATCGGTGTGGGTTTTGGAAATACGCGACCGGGCGACAGTGGTACAACTTTTCCGACATCTGTTGAGACACCTTATTACAACATTCCTATACATTACATCATCTCCCTACTAATAAAGCTACCTACCTAACTACTTCCTATTTTTTCTTCTCAATCTCTTACCACTTCATTTCCCTCAGCCTCACAACAAACACCAATTGGGGATGCTAACGTCCCACTGGCTCCGGGCAGTTGAGACTCTTAGGGGGTAATTACATAAAAAAATAATTTTAATATTTTTCATGCAAAGAATTATTTTTAGCACTGCTTTTAAGAAAATAACGATTGGATGACTAAATAAGTGGTGTTGTTTATTTTATTGTCGGAGTTTTAAAGACTATTAATTTCGTACGTGGGTGAATACCTAACAATTTTCTTTTAAAAAGGTCGACGTTCTGGTAATAAAATTAAATTGATACGTTATGTTATATTGATATAATAAATGAATTAATAAATAGTATGTCTTTTTTATATCAGGGAGTATAATATGTCCAGCTCCGGTTTATGATATATTTAAATATTATTACTGAACACTTCATACAATGTATTAACTGGGCGACATACATCTGACCTCGTAATCTCAGAATAGGCCCCTTGCATCACATTTTTTAAAAAATTCTTCCGGCTTAGGCAAATATTCTAAGACATTCTGTATTTTTTTTTTCGTATTTTTGTAAACTGGCGATTTTTTGAAAATTTCAATCCGAAAAATCAGACCATTTTTTATAAACCGGAAAGAAGGGACATAATTTTATAGGTGCGAAAACACGATAATTACATAGTCGAAAATCATATAAAAAAATAAAGTTTTCCAGAAGAAAGGGCACAGAAGAATAACGAGGCATACCAAAAATATTACATCTCATAAATATTTTTTTCCTTGATCCATCTTATTGTTCATAAATCATTATAATGTACAACGTCTATATTACTAAATCCAATGTAATATACAATAACTTGTAAAGTATAATAATAATAATGATATTATAAAATTTGATTTTGTTAAAATCACCATAACCATTATACCTCTAAAACACGTACGGCCAACATTAAATGTACGGGGTTCTCTTCATTACATTTGTCAAAAAGTCAAACCAAATGATAAAAGTTCGCAGAGAACAAACAATAAACCTACGAATTAAAAAATTCGCCTGAAATCAAAGTGATGCCATATAAAAAAAATAAATCAGTGTGGAATTTTACAAAATTAATAGGAACATTTTCGGAGACGGGAAATTTTCGTGTAGTGACGTCACGAGCCCAAATACTGGATTTATTTATTTAAAAAAAAAAAACTGCATTTCTAAATAATTTTTGTAACATTTTCGTAATCTTAGTAAAAAAAATTATCAACATGATTTTTTCCAAGTCGTTATGAAATACAAGCAAGTGGCCTGTTGCAATGATCGGTTATTAAAACTGTACCTAAGCATTTTTTAAATTTACTTTTTATAATAATTAATGTAATTCACTCCAATAAAACAAAGATTCATGTTTACCCAATCCAGATATTTATTTTCTCGTTCCAATAATAATAATTGGTCACGAAAGCTGGTACAAGTTTATTTCAAAATGTTCTGGGGTTCATTCTAAATACGAGGGAAATACTGTGAACATTATTTTAACCCTAATGACTTAGGAAAACAGGAATAATTAGTTTATATAGCGCGGTAGAATAATATTACGTGGCAGTGACGGGCAGTTGACGAATTCTACGAAATTCCGACAGAAATTGTGTGGTTGGTAATTTGGATATTTAGTTTGAATTCAGTACAGTTTAGTAATATTGTTATTTTGAATTGATTCAAGCTTCGTCACGTTTGATTGACGATCACATCGTCGATCAGCGCCATTATTTTACCTTAATTTTATTTATTTAACGCCATAAAAGGCTTTTACATTACAATGATAATTTATTAATTTCATTTTATTTAAGTTTTTTATTCCAGCACGACTGGGAGGGTAGTGCATTCCCAGTCTGTCATATTACATAAACAACTATAAACTATAAAAGGAAAAAAATGTTAACATATTAGGTAGGTACCTAATTAAAACATAAAATGAAAATAAAATTCATCACATAAATAATAAAAAAATAAGCATAAAATTAAAATAAATTATAATCAAACATAATTAAAAATAAAAAGATATTTTAGGATTGTCCATCAGGTAGGTCGCCTCATCACCTGCATCCATCGCTCATTTATTAGGGAACTGAGCCACTCGGATGCAGCCACGACAATGATGTTGGTTGATTTCCGTGTCCTGCTCCAGAAGCTGGCTAGCCGGTGGTAAAGTAAGGCTGGGAATGAGTGCACCCTCCCCTCGGTGAACATCGTGGAGGCGCTGCAGAACCTCGGTAGTTGCATAAGTTGCCTGAATGCATTGTTGTAGCACACCCTCAGTTTGTCCCATTGCGCTGCTGGGTATTGCGTCCACAGATCAGATTATAAGTTACAGTGGTACAAATGAGAGTATTAGTAGTATTAAGGACAAACTAAGAATAAATGACACAAAAATAATATATAAGACATACAGATGTTTTCTTGTTTTGGGTTTTTCACAAAAAATAGAATTGAGAAGAAGTATAAAAAGAAATGTGTACTCGTGTAATAGTTATGATAACAGAGAACAATAAACAGAATGATAATATGTTAAGAAAGGTAATTTGATACCAAGTATAATCGTGCAAAATTGTCAACATCAATTACCTATATCAATTCATAAATTAGCATTGTTATTTGCAAATCGTTGAGTTCTAGGCTTGTAAATAAAGTAGTTATGTAGGTTTTGATATTATTGTTACATTCGAAATTATATTTGCTTGAAATGGTTATGATGCTCTCTCAATTCAGAGCAGTTACAGATTTAATAATAATTTTGGAATAAAAATAATAAATTTGTTCATATAAAGCGGATACTTTGTGATGTGACATTATTAATTTAAAATAAAACAATAACTTTGTAAACACCACTTTTATTTTTATACTTTATGCCGACCGGGTCACTTAGCAGGGGTGCCCGGATTCGTGGGGTGAGGTTTATTTTGATCTTGGCGGCGGATGCGTCTTCCCACTGACTGCGTGGCGGGCCGGATTTGAAGAGACTGGTTGAGATCTTTGTACCTCTCAAGCAGGAATTTCTCGACATATCGTCATCGCAGAAAATAATTACTTTAAAGGAAATTTCAGTGTTTTACTACAACGATAAAACTGAAATAAATTTACAAAGGTTACAATTTTTTTTCTTTCTTTGGAACATCGGAAAAGTTCCACGTACGCCACTGTGAGTTCGTAGGTTCGTACCTGCCTTATTAATAATTGTTTGCCTTGATGATGAATTATTAATGTTTAATTTAATTTTGATTCATACAGCGAAATAATTTAATTGGCTTTCCACCCTTATGAGTGGAAAATATTCTACTACAATTTATTTATGAACTAACTCCCGCACGCGGATTCGCTCATGTTCTTTTAATAAATATATTAAAATTAAAAAAAAAAAAACTTGTAGCACAAAATCACGAATGCAGGACGGAGAATCATGCACACCACAAATACTCAATATCGTCGTAAAATATATTTTAGGTTCCTGCTTTAGGGGTAAATGTGCACGGATGTTCATGGATTGTTAAATACATTTTTGTTATTTTCAATGGGAACCCGATTGATTGCACAAGAAGGAACGACGTTGATTCCCTGCTTAAAACAATAAAACCTACAAGTTAAAGATATTTATTATTAACCGGTCAGTGGCTGAGTTGCAGCCAGTTTGGGTCCCACCCAAAAAAAAAATTTTTTGCTCTTTTTGCTATAAAATATGATGAAATATAACTTTAATCCTACCAATTGAAGACACATTAACTAAGCTCTAATCGCGGCCGCGAGCCTATTTCGCGCCGCCCGCGAACCTTTTCGTACAGTCCACTTGGCTAAATAAAATACAAAAAGAATATTCAACGGTTTCTGATCGCAAAGTATTTCTTCAAAGTTTTGAATTAGTCGCTCAGATACAATTTTCTTAAAAACTATATTAAATTTTGTAAAATACAAACTTCGTCTATTCAAAATTTTATTTAACATTCCGAACGATGTAAATCAATAGTTGCCCAAAATTTTATATTGATTTTTGTATATGTTCTTTTATATTTCAGATTAATAAATATACAAATAGGGATACAAAAAATCAGTGTATGCAATTCGCACGCGGTAGAAGTAAAACATTTAGAAAATTAAAGTAGACATGAGTGGGGAGGCTACAAAGCACCGTACAGAGAGGAGATCGATAGGCTATGAAGCACCACCCAAAGGGGGGAGACCGATTATACTATCCCATTCTCTCGCAGGCTAAATCCTATATATGTAAGTTTTTGTCTCTTTTATAGTGGCTATTTTTCGTTTCATCGAGTTTTAAATCACAACGGAGTTAAATAAGTTTTCACTTTAAAAGTTCGCCTGCGGCGCTTTGCTTCTTCGCATTTTTTAATGGTTTTGTTAAAAAAATACCATTTTCCGATATACATTACATGGGTTTGCGATTCCACCAATTGCAAATTTAACAATGTCAAGCATTAGGCACTTTGCTCCCTACGACCCGCGAATAAGTTGAAAATGGATAAGGGCCAACTCGCACGAACTAGCCATCGCCGATCGCCTCGAAGGCGATCCCGGGCCAACTCGAACTCCAACGTTCCAACTCGAACTTCCAACGCACGAACTACTCCTCCATACATTCGTCTAAACGTTTGAATTTAGAAGTTGGCCTTACTATTATACTAGTCGGTAGACAGCGAAAGATGGCGAGAAATCGAAATTCCAGATCTGCTCCAAGCCAAAGAACTCTAAGCACTTAGCGTCAACAGTTTTTATATATAAGAAAACGGATCTTCGCGTCTCGGTTTCAAGGTCAGACCGAATTTATACGCCCCTGATGAGTAAATCTGTAAATTTTCTACAAATTCTTTATTACCTATTTTTTACTTCAATGAATGTGGTAAACATGAATAATCCGCAATTCGGTTAATTCTGTTCTTATTGAGTGCTGTGTATCACGCTGTATCTAATTGATTTCTTCGATTAAAGCAAATTGAAGAAAGATTTTAATAAATGACGCTTTATGGTAAATAAAAGTTATTGTACAAACTTTCAAACAATTTAATAACAACAATGTAAAACAGATGCGCATTTTCAAATATGTGTATAATTCGGTGGGCTGACGAAGACTGCTCTCAGAGGAAGGTTTCTGTGGTGTATGTCTCCCTACGTAGGGCGGGCAGCAGAGGGACCAGCTTGGAAGAATGCTGCACCCAGTCGTAACTCTGGCTAGAAGCGGCGAGGCTTGATGCTATCTGTCGCGTAACCTCCATCTGTTTCAGGAGTGCCGCCAGCTCTTCGTCAAGCTCTTCGTTCTCTCAGTGCTTTTGTTGGCGAGATGCTTCTCCCGAATCTGGGCGAAGTCCGGTGCCGTCTGGCACCACTCCTCCTTTACCGTCTGTAGCTCCTTTTCTCGCTCTCTTCCCAACTACTCTAGCTTGTCCAGGTACGTTTGTTGGCCGCGCAGCTTGGAGATGAGGTCATTCACTATGATGGCGCTCTGAGGGCTCTCCCGCGATATGTACTACACCGAGTCTGCACCTGCAGAAGTCTACCCCAACGCAGTCGCCGTCCAGTGATCTGCCCAGGCTCTCGTGCGCCATGTTACTGTCCACATTTCTGTTGGGGAGACTGCCTTTCTGTATACTGGCATTGACGAGGATAACCTTCGAAGTGAAGAATTTTACTTCGTCAATTTTCTAATTGACAACTTTTATCCACTTTTCCTTCAAGTTCAGCAACATCGGAGCACGACACATTTCAACCTCAATTTTTTGGAGGACCTCATCGAAAGTCTTAGCGGCTTTCACCACGTTTCTGTCAGCCGTCAGCCATTTCACTGCAAACTTTAACTATTAACTCAATAATCAACTGAATAAAATCACTGTATTTTAATCACGATATCACTGACCACTCCGCTCCACTCCTTATTGCGTACTAAATAACTCGCGACCTTGGTGTCTCCCTTCGTGACGCTACTCACAAGCTACTCGAGCCTCATGCGCGTAGTATGCGCGCTGCTCGTGAATACCCCCCGTACGATTTTGCTGGTGTTCGTACACGGCGCTACGCGGCAGCTGTCGGTTTGAAGTCAGTTTCATGCTACCGACGCCCACGGTGCTGATCATTCGTGTCTGCTACTTTTCGTTTGACGTTTGACAGAAATGGCGTCGAAACATTAAAGTAATGTTAGATTTATTCTGGAAGTGGAAAAAAATGCAAGTTTATTATTTATTTATTGTTTCTACACGTGTTAGGTATTACTATCTATTAATCCAATGTTCAACCTCACTAAGTAGTATTTCTGCAGGGTACTGCAGGGTACAGTTTGTAAGTATCTCCATGAACGGAGGGCCTTAATTGGCTCTCCGGCTAAAATTCCTGCTCTAATGTAGGTATAGCCGGCCCTTTGATTCGCTAACTATGTGCACACGGCGGGTAGCAAATGATCCCTCTCAAGATCGAGGGATCAAATGCTGCGTTTTGTGGACTGTAAAATTGCGGTTCTTATTTACCTATTTTATTATATTTTCATCGCACTTACCCAGACTGTGTTCACTGGAAAGGTAGGTATGTTAGTTTGGGAGAGATGGGAGAGATGGAAGGGAATGGCGATTGGGAATGAACGTTTGATCGCGAAATAATAAGCGAGAATGGATGACGCGTGGCGATGGTACTTGCGAATAGCTGCGAGATTTAAAGTTCACTTTGCGGTTTGATTACTAAAAACTGTAAAGGCGGTGCGGTTTTAGGACTTCTGTCCTGTGCGGCGAGGTAAATTCAACTGAGGCAGAGGGCACCAAATAGGTAGTTTCAAAAGGCAACATGTAACAATAAAGGCGCGAACATGCCCCCCCGCCTTGACCAAGTGGTCAAAAGAAAAAGACAAATACAAAAAAAGGAGAAACGCGATGCGATAGGATTCAATGAACATTTGACGTTTGAAAATAAAACAAATTGAGCATAAGCATCCAAAAATATAAAGAAATAAAATAACAACAATGGAAGGCAAAGACCCCAATGGTCGCCAAGCAAAACAAAAAAAAATAAAAAAATTGAAATAGAATAAGTATTTCTATTTTAGATATACCTCTGTATATCAGTTTAGACATACATGTGGTAAATCAGCAATTAACGGAGGTGGTGATGCTGAAGATGTTATCTTATGGTAAACAATGCATTTCGAAAGTTGTGAACAAAACTTCCGCTGGATAGTGAATTGAAGACTTCGCGGGCCTACATGAAAATATAGTTTGTGATAATAGCCTATAATTAAATAAGCCAAATGACAGATTTTCGGAAATAAGATGGGAAATTTGTTTTCGTATGATAGATCTGAGTATTTGAGTCGACCGCGCACCCTGATAATACCGCGGCTATCAAGAAACGGTTTGAAGTTTAGAATGTACGTTGAACATGGAACGTTATTTCGCATGTTACGTATATCGACAGAAAAATATGTTTCCTGTTCGATGCGTATGATTTTCAAAAGCGAGTCATTTAACTCACGCGAGCTAAGATAAGTTGAGTTTGTATTATCCGTACCAGGAAGTTTACGACAATTATTAACGAAACGCATTATCCATGCGACCACGCGTTGCAATTTATTAAACGAAGAATATTTGCTAATAATTGAATTAGGTACAATTTAAGATGATACAAGCGCTTCAAGGTTGCGAGTTTTGATTTCTGGTGGATCAGCTACGCGAGAACACATGCCAAAAGTAATTGGCGGTTCATACTGATTGGTTTTCAATTCCGGTAACTGTTCCGAATTTGCGTGCTTAAATGGCGCAATAGGCCACTCGGAATGCGGCTGGCAAAGCCATTTTGGACCATTCCACCAAATATCATGTGCCATCAATTGTGATGGTAGCATACCTCTCGACAGACAGTCGCTAGGGTTTTCAGCACCTGCGACATGATAAAAATGACTACTATGCAAATTTTCGTGTATTTTTGCTACACGATTGGCAACAAAGGTTTGCCAGCGGTGAGGTGATGAATGAATCCAACTTAAAGTTACAGTCGAATCAGAAAAGGCAAATATTGAATGAACAATAAACCTCGCGGAGTAATTATCAATTACCCTTTTCAACAGTTGCGATAACAATAATGCTGCGCATAATTCTAAGCGTGCTAAGGAGACGATCTTTAACGGTGCTACCCTTGATTTGGCGCAAACTAATTGAACCTCAATTCGGTTATCAGGAGTGGTCACCTGAGCGTATATCACTGCTCCGTATGCCTTTTCGCTCGCATCCGCAAACCCAACGAGTTTTAACGTGCATCCTTCAGCGACTCCTACATGACGTGGAATCCGAATTGACGATATTGACGGCAATTCTGCGTTGAACTGCTGCCACTGGCGTGATATACTCGTGGGTAGGGTTTCGTCCCAATCGATTTTTAAAATCCACAGCTCCTTTATCAGAAGCTTGGCTTGTACAATTATAGGCGCCACCAGACCCATCACGTCAAAGAGTCTAGCGACAGATGATAAAATATTGCGTTTTGTACATGTTCGATTGTCTGGAGTGACTTCAAATGCGAAAATGTCTTCCAAAGGATGCCAGCGCAGGCCAAGGATTTTTAGCGATGCATCACTATCGAAAGTTACACTTAGCGACAAGCGAAGTTCCAATGGAATGTTTTCTAATACTTTGCTGGAGTTGGATGCCCACTTAGCGAGTTGGAATCCTCCTGACTGGAAGAGCTCAATCAACTCTCCAGCCGCGCGGATAGCTTCTTGCTCATTTAAAGCAGAGCTAGCGATGTCGTCACGATTGATAATATCCCTTGCCATAGGGAAGCGAGCGCCTTCATCTAACGTTAACTGTTTGATTGCTCGAAGGGCTAAGAACGGGCTGCACTTAAGGTCAAATGCCACGCGATTGAATTGATAAGCCTGAAGCGGCTTTTGCGGATCGAATCTATATAAAATTCGTTGATAACGACGATCTTCTTTGCGAACATTTATACATAAATACATTTGACGAACGTCGGCGGAAATTGCAACAGGAAAAAGGCGTAAATTCAGAAGAATGCAAAATAAATCATTTTGTAGGCTTGGTCCCGTGTGTAAAATGTCATTTAAAGATAAATCATTTTTTGTTTTTGCACTTGCGTCAAGAACCACTCTCACTTTCGTGGTCATTTTATCCTCACGCCTAACTGCGTGATGGGGAATGTAGTAAGCGTTTTCTGACGGTAAAGCTTCTACCTGGGATAGATAACCTTTGTGAATATGTTCGCTGATCACTTCATCATAGAGCGGTTTTAATTCTGGCAGATGCTTAAATTTTCTCTCTAGTGCATAAAACCGATTTTGCGCAGCTTGCAATGAATCACCTAAGTCACACGGGTTGCCTTTGAATGGCAAAGCCACTTCATAAGAACCGTCCTCAAGACGAGTTGTGGTGCTTTTAAAAATGTTCTCAGTTTCCTTTTCTTCAAGGCTGTGAACCGGTTCCGAACCGATATCTTCGATTTCCCAGAATTTTTGAATTAAATTCTCAATTTCGTGCGTAGCGCAGAAAGTTAAAGTGGTGTTTGATTGAGAATTTACTGGAGCGTCACCCATGAAAACATAGCCTAATGTGGTTTGAATTGCGACTGGAAAACCGGGGGTGATTACCTTATTTGGTAACAACAGTTGAGAGAACAGACTAACGCCAATTAGCAAATCAATTGGACCAGGCATTGCCCAGGTGTCGTCTGCCAGCGGAATATTTATGAACTTATATGACGTCAAGTCCACTTTGCAAGTAGGTAAATTAGCGGTAATTTTATCTAAAACTAGAGCGGTTATGGAGTATTTGAAATAGGGATCAATCCTAGATTGAATTGTCAATGTGACACTTTCTTTTATTGATTGCGTTTTGCCACCTAAGCCCTGGACTGCGAGGCGCGTTCCTGGTCTAACCGCCAGGCCTAATTGTTCACAACAATGTGATGTTATGTAATGCTTTTGTGAGCCTGGGTCTAAAAGACAGCGAACGGTATTCTCTTCACCGTTTCGATCAACAGTGTGAACCTTGGCTGTAGCAAGTACTTCAGTAGTTGCACCTTGTCGAGTGGTTGCTGACATGGTACATACCGAGGGTTCTGACTCGTTAGGTTGAGTTTCTACTTTGGATGTGTTGGTGTTCGCGTGACTGGATTTCTCAAAATGAAGAAGCGTATGGTGCTTGCCATGGCACTTATGACAAGTGCCTTTTGATTTACATCTTGTAGACGTGTGTTGCGGGCTTAAACAATTAAAACACAAAGATTTTTCCTTTACAAAGGAAAACCTTTCCTTTGGTGATAATTTCAAAAATTGTGTACAAGTGTACAGTTGCGTATGGCTCTCATTTTGACAATAAAAGCATTTCGATTGCGTACTTATGTAAGTATGATTTGTGCGGGGTTGAGTTGTGCGTGCAGTTCCACCGGAACTGGTTGTATTTATATTGTTGTTGATGTTCGTTGCAGAATTTTGACCTGATCTTGTACAAACGATACCAATTGCTTGCAGGTGGGAATTTCAATTTCTCGAACTGAGAGCTCAAATGCTTGAGCAGTTTGCGACTCTAATTTTTGTAAAGCGAATTGCAGTAATATAAAATCCGAAAGATCCTCTATTCCTAATTGTTTTAGCGCGGCGATGGATGCTGAATATTTTTCTATAAAAGCTGTCAAACTATTTGCGTTGTGTGTTACGGTTTTGGAATGAAATATATTATTCAGGTAGTGCGTGGCAAGTGATCGCTTATCTTGATATTTATTAACTAGCGTATCCCAGATTATTTTGTACGTATCTCCAGTTGGCACTAAACCTGACGTAACATTTTTCGCGGTTCCAGTTAATTTTCCAATCAAATATTGAACGCGTTGGGAATCAGATAATTGTTGATTTAAATGAAAATTTGTTTTAAACATCTCATAGAACAGATTCCAATTTTCGGCGCGACCGTCAAAGGTGGGTAGCTCGATACAAGGTAGCTTAATAGAATTATTATTATTAGCAGCACATGCACTTGTAGACGCTTTCGGCTCTGTAGCTAAATTTGTTTTTAAATTGTTTCTTGTGCGTAGAATACGTGTGTATAATTCTTCAAATTGTTCCCAACTCGAATAATCTGGTTCAGAATTTGGGTTTAACGTAACCGTATTCTCGTTAATTTGATCAATAATTAATTCAAATTTATTTTTAATTTCCGTTATACTCTCAGATTCTGACATAAAAAATTCAAATGAACGCGATGTTTCGAAACTAGTTGGCAAGTTTTTTGCAAGCACAGCTATATTTTTAACCCTTTTTAGAATAATTTCGCTTTTACCTTTTAGTAAAACTAATTGTCTTTTTAATTGGTCCTCCATTTTTAGAAATATTTGTAAACTAAAGTTTTAATTATTTAGAAAATAATGTGCAACAGTGCGGTTTTTGCCTTACTGAGTTGGTGTACTGAACGGTGATATAACACAGTGGACAAGTTATTTACGAAATAATTAATTATATTGTAAATATCTTAATGACTCATAAATACGCGATGTTCATAAGTAAATACGTACGTTGGTATCTATGTAGATATTTGTGACTATTCCAGTGAGCAAGTAGTTACCAGTTAACTATACCACAATAAATCGAAAAGATAAATAATAATGGTAAGTTTATGCGATATGCGGCGTATAAATTTTCGACAACAATACTTGACAAGAATAAAATAATGACCCAAAATATCAAATGAATAACTTGTAGATATTGTGATAATTTTGGATAGCGGGTAGAAACTATAAGTTCAAATGGCAGGTAGGTGTGACAATATGACACTGACAATCTCAAATTGCGGGTAGGTATTGTAATAATGATTTCAAACGAATATTGCTCATTGAATCCTTCCGTAAATATAATAAAATAAATACATCGATGTTATGCGGCTCGAAGGACCAAATGTTGCGGCGGGTAGCAAATGATCCCTCTCAAGATCGAGGGATCAAATGCTGCGTTTTGTGGACTGTAAAATTGCGGTTCTTAATTTACCTATTTTATTATATTTTCATCGCACTTACCCAGACTGCTTCCCTCTTCGTTCAGTGTTCACTGGAAAGGTAGGTATGTTAGTTTGGGAGAGATGGGAGAGATGGAAGGGAATGGCGATTGGGAATGAACGTTTGATCGCGAAATAATAAGCGAGAATGGATGACGCGTGGCGATGGTACTTGCGAATAGCTGCGAGATTTAAAGTTCACTTTGCGGTTTGATTACTAAAAACTGTAAAGGCGGTGCGGTTTTAGGACTTCTGTCCTGTGCGGCGAGGTAAATTCAACTGAGGCAGAGGGCACCAAATAGGTAGTTTCAAAAGGCAACATGTAACAATAAAGGCGCGAACAGTGTCGTACACGTATATTATGATTTTTGGAACCGGTTACGGTTACAGACCATAGACGAGTTCGCTATTTTACGTTTTACAGGTTTTTGGGAACGACAAAAATGAATTATGGCTTATAAGCAATTCAGTTATACATAGATAACATTTTTTCAACAAATTGGCATCATTTTACCTGAATTGTTGCGTTGGCTGGTGATTGTGTTACTGTAAAAAGATTTATTATTATTTTTTTTTATATTAGCTGCTCACAGGAGGCACTGAGGAAAAGAAATTCTCTCAGGGGCTATGACTCAGGAGGTCTAGATTCGTTCATAATAAATAAATGTAGCTTCGTTTAACAAAAAAATTAGAATCTCGCGAGAGACTTGAAGGAGTAACCATCTGTTACTTATACCAGGGCGGGTAAGTGATTGATAACTTCCAAAAGGGGCTATGTCGTCTTTAGGGATGCTGTGTGGTTTTATGGGAAAGGTAGGAGTAGAAGTTCTGGGAAGGAAAACAGTTGTCCGAAACGTCAGGAGTTAAAAATTCCTTTTCAGGACTACGTTACGCGGGTAAACCGAGAAAATTGTTTTACATATATATATATATATATATATATATATATATATATATATATTTATATATATACTAGCTGACCCGGTCACGCGTTGCTGTGGCTAACGAAACATAACGCCATCTACTGGATGGTTACCCAACCTTTTAACTCACACCACCATGTGTTAATTGGCATGCAAATCAAATCCACACCGCCCGCTTTCCAGCCCGCTCGTCTACCACATAAAGACATTCTCCTTTACTTATACAAAACCTTGACAAATTATACAGGATATCCGGGGGTAAAAGGCATTAACTTTGGGAGGTGATTCTACATGATGGTAGGAGTAAAAAAGATTACTTAACAACTTTTTCCGAAATTCCAACATTTTTTCCCCATACAAAAAGACGTACCTACTAAAATCCTTAGTGTGAGGTACGATCTTACTTGCTGAGAGCCGACTCGATTGTGATTGGCCCGTATCGTAACAGCGGGAAATAATAAATCTGGCCGCACACGCCTGACTAATTTTATCTTTTTACCACAAAACTACCCCTAAAAGTAAGAATTTCGAAAAAAGTTATTTATCTTTTTTACTTGTACTTTCTTGTAGAATCACCTCCAGAAGTTAATGCACTTTACCCCCGGACATCCTGTATACATAAAGCTTCCTCATGAATCACTCTATCTATTGGTGAAAACCGCTTGAAAATCCGTTCAGTAGTTTTGAGTTTATGGAGAACAGACGGGCAGACGCGGCGGAGGACTTTAATTTACAATTTTTTTTTGATTCTACAAATAGATTCAGATATATGCTGAAACAATGGCTGCTAAATAGAGATAGTTTATATTAATTCATATGTGTTAATTGTTATAATCTGTATGGTTATAGTAATAATATTATGTAATGTTTAAATTGTAACTGAACATTAACATCCTGTTGACAAACTGCTTTATTGCGGTTTAACGGGATTGTACCTTGAAAAACAATAAAAAAATAAATAAAAAAAAAAGTGCAAATCAATTCTTATGGCTAGAACGGAGTACCCGGGTTGAATGTGATTGGTGGTTCTCGGGGTAGGGGGCGGGACCGGCCGTCTCAGGTGGTTTACATGTAGAGACCTGATTGGTTAGGCTAATTGAGGGTACTTCTGATAATTTTGGAATACAACAACAATAGCTAGCATATACAATGAACCAAAAAGAATTTACCGCGAAGCGATAGAAATCTATAAACATAAAAATAATATGAACACCAGAAATGACTCAATAAGAATTCCCAACACCTGGAAAGTAATTATTGACGAAAATCCCCCAAAAACGGCATTTCCAAAATTCATGGGAACAACCCTCAAAAGTTATAACTAAATAGAGAGTTGTTCTTATAAAAATGGAATATTCATGTACAGCCTTACTAAAAAAAACCACAGCACGCCCGATAACCCGTGTTGCTGCAGCAACATGAATAAAACAAAAATGCACTAAAACACGATAACATTACTAATAAGGTTTGTTCTTAAAACGTATTTTAAATCTTGCAACAATGTTATTTTTATAGTCTAAGTACTAAATTGTTTGCTTTCCTTCATAACCGCTAGGTGGCGGCGCCTGCGCATTCGTTGTTCGCGCTCATATCATAAATGAACTTTCGCGTTGGAAGCGCGAAACAATTTCGCTTCGCGGATGTGTGTGCAATATTACGTTAATTTCTAAATATGACTTATTTACTCCTTTTTTTTTTTATAGTGAATACCACACAAGAATCTCAACTGCTCCCGTCTGGAGCCAGTGAGACTATCGCATCCCCAATTGGGGTATGTTGTGAGGCTGAAGGTAGTGGGGAGGGGAAGGAGGTGGGGAAGAGGAAGGTTGGGAAGTACCTGGCTATTCAGATCTGGTCACCAAACACGACTAAAGCCATTTTTAAGCAACGTTTCAATTCTGAATGGTGGTCTTACACCAGGGCGATACTGATAGTATCTTCCACTCTGGAACATGCCGCAAATATACTATATATTATTTTAAATGAATTAATTGTGAAATAACACAAATTAATCAAATAAAATTTATTTGCGAAAGCCGGGTTCGAACCCGCGACCTCCGGATTGTGAGTCAAGAGTCTTACCCACTGGACTACGGAGGTCGTCATTCCTTTATTTATATAATTGATATATTTACCGTGTTTTTTGTGTGTTTTTCATAAGTTTTAGTCAAGTTATAAAACAATAATCGTACTTTGAAAATTGAAGTGTCAAAAACTATTTTATACGATACATGAAAATTCAAATTTACATTTAAAGGATTTTATTTTACAAGAATTTTATGAAAGTGGTGTTTTTTTTTAAAATAATATCTAATACATGTGTTCCTAAATGTATCAAAGAAATTAACGTCTTAAGAGATGCAAGAAATCTGTTATAAAAGCCGGTATAATTTTTAGGTTAGTTTTTTAGCAATAAAAAAAACTTTGAAATTTTTTATAATTTTTTATAATTTTTTTATTGTATGCACGAGGAAAAAGTGAGGTGATAGTTTCCTTCCAAATTTATTACATAATAGGAATGTGTTTTTGAAATTTTGATTTATTTTTAATTTCTCTACATTTTAGTAAAAAAAAAATTGGTAAGAAATTTTTTTCCATTTATATCCGAGTTTGAATCTTAAAATATGTCAGTTTTTGAAAACTAAACTGTATTTCAAATAAACAAATCTAAAAGGTAATTTTATCTTGTTTTCATAAATGGTATTTGTTTTTACGACACCTTCAAAAATAAGAAACATATAGAACATTCAAAATACTTTGGAAAAATTCCAAATTTCGTTCGAACATCAATCGTTAAAACAGAGATAAACTACCCTTTCAGGCCGTGTAAGCCATGTGTATTTCTTTCAATGAACAAATTTTTAATTAGATTTATCACATCCTTATATTAAATTTTTCACATCCGCGGCCGTTTGTCAATTGAATAAAATTTTCACTGGGTTTTTTAGTAAGGCTGTAAGTCTTTATCAATAGGTGTTCCATATAAATAAAATCCGAGTCGCTATCTAGGTTACACACCAGTTCTAAGAATGATTGTTTCCAATGAAAAAGGTAGTTGCCAATAATATGGAAAAAAAAAATAATCGTAAATAATATTGTTAATTCTGAAAATTCAAATATGAGATTGACAAATATGACTCTTTGTTAAGAGATGGCAGTGGCCTAATTGAATAAGGCGTTCATCCCCGTAAGACGAGAGGTTCAGAGTTTGAGTCCCAGTTGCGACCGTTATCTTTTTATTTTTCTGTGTGTTGTTCATTTTCATATTTTCGTTTAGATTATTAATGTTGTCTTCTTCTGCAATAAGTAAAAACAAGTATTTAATTTTAATTTTTACATCAAGAAATAGAATCAATCAGTATTAAAGTACAGTTAAAAATTTCGTACGGTGTTGAATGTTTTGTAAAACGTCCTATTATTGAATTTTACGCCTACTTCGATTTATAATGCGTAATATTTAATAAATCTTCGATCTCTGCTGTAGATTGGGCAACAAACTAACTTGAGAAGAGTGGTAGTTTAGTGAGGCGAGTAATGGACATGCACATTTAAGTCCGACTAGAGTACAGTTCTGAAAGACTGTCGCCGTGATTTGTGGCTTTCTATCCTCAAAGTTTACCCCATGATAAATATTTACGTACGAGTTTTACCACCTCGCAGTTTGTTCGCCTATTTCAACACGCCCGTGATTTATATTATAATCCGGTTTTTCCATTGAAATTGAATTATTTCATGAATAATAAAAGACGGTCTGATAAATTTTGGTAGTTTTGGTGGATAAATACAGGGTAACCTAAAACTATTAGTTCTGGGAGGCACATTAAAAAAACAGTATCGTTTTTTTTTTGTGACATTTATCATATAACTAGCCCACGTGAACCCAGCGTTGCTCGGGGTTATGAATGCTTTGGAGTTAAATTTTGAGGTTGTGAATGCTAATAAACAGTAATTGTAATTTTAAGGTGTAAATTATTGCCAAGAATAGAAAAAGTTTATTTTTTTTAAGTATTTGATTCACTTGATCATACCATTTCTTTCTCGACAACCATCATTCACTGATTAAAATACCAAAACCAATAAGCTCCATAAAATATTTTTGTATTTCTTAGTTGCCATGAGGGATTTTTTGCAAATTTGTAAAAAGCATTAACTTTGTGGTTCGCCATAATTTACAATAGTTTTAATTTTAAGAATTTTTTGGTTTACAGAATTTTATATGTTGTTTTTGATAATCATAATTTTTAAATGTTGTTTTAATAGTGGTAGGTACAAGGATAAAATCTATAAAAACTGGCTTTATTTTGAAATAATTTTAAATTGGATATTTTTTCTTCAAATTTTTCAAATTCACTTTGTGGCACCATTTATTAATGAAATAATTTAAAACACTTTGTTTTTAAGACGATAATCTTTATTTAAAAAATCAACATGTTTCGAGAACGATGTTCTCTTCATCAGGACATTATATGTACTAAAAACTAAATTATCAAGTATAGAAAGACAGGCGTGGGTAGAAATGGAAGTAGCGGTTGGGGGGGGGGGGGGGGAAGGGAAGGTGCTTAGAAGATAACTGATAACTTTGGATATTTTTTTTATTACGAGATTGCTTTGTGGAGGCATTTTCTGAAAAATTGGTGTACCTTTCAAAAATAGTTGCATAGAGCATTAATAAATGTAGAAAAAATGCCTCGGAAAAAAATGCTCGCATATAACACAATTTTAACCGAATGATATAATATTATTTACTGTCTGGGGACCCTGTACCTACGTAGAAGCAATATTGTATTCTGTTGTCTTACAGACCTTGGAGAATAGAGCCTTTATGTGCTCAGCGCTATGTTAGCAACCCTTTATTTCAAATAAAATATTCATCAGCATTCAGGGGGTGTTATCACATTTTCTTGTTCAATTTATTATGACTTGACGACCTCCGTAGTCCAGTGGGTAAGACTCTTGACTCACAATCCGGAGGTCAAAAAAGGTAAAAAAAAAAAAAAATTCAATTTTGCACATATACGCTTGTTGTGATTTTTTTACAATACCTCAACGTAGGAGGCCCCGAATAAAATAATTTCCCTCACGGCCTACGTCATCTTTGAGGATGCTGTGGAGAGTATTTTAGCCAAAGGAAGGATAGGAATTTCTGGGAAGGAAAAAGGTATGAGGGCTGGGTAGGAATCTGGGGGTCAGTAGGTTTAGATGCGACGGACGTATGGTGCAAGGCGATGGGTCGAGAGAATTCGAGAGGTGAGCAAACGGATTGACCGCTAAGACCTAGTCAAACCTTAGCCCATGCATTAGTATCAGTTTGGATAAACCATGTTCTGGATACTTTTGTGTGCTCGGTTTCACGCTAATAATGGTTCATGACCCATCTCCCATTTTTCAATGATCTAGTGGGTTTAAATTTCATGAGCCATTTCTGAGTACACATTGAAAAGAGCTTTATTCTCAGGAAACCTTAGACAAACGAGTTACAAACAGAACGATAGTTACCTAACAAAATCAAAGTCGTGATAAGTGATTGACATTTCTTTCCTACTCCCTGACAATAAGGATTTGTTGCCCATAAAATAGGCTAGCAAAGATATTCGTAGAAATCACGTACTAAGAGTTACAAAAAAAATTGAATTCATATTTTCTCTGAATAAGTGAAGGAAAAGCATTTTTTTCATAAATGTAGTGATGAAATAACACGAATCTTGTTGGGCAAGTTTTCAAAGAACTCGAACAATTCATCAAATTTTCAAAGTTAGTATTCAAATTCCTTGAAAATTCGGTTTTCATTTCATTACGGTCCTGTTTTTCATAGAAGTCTTTTTCTGGAATGTATGGATGGAATATTGCAAGTTTTTTTATGAATATGATAATGGAATTTTTTTTTTATTTTTTTTTTTTTTTATTGGCAATGTTTATTAAAAATACATATGAAGTTACAACAGTTACATAGTTACATAGTTACATAAGGTTAACAAAAAATAAAAATAAATTGCCTTTCCTCACCATAAAGAGACAATGCTCTTGTGTTTGGTGAGGGAGTTCTAGCTCAATTAGTAAATTAATGATCGTGTAAGTTAGTAATAACGGCTATTGTAAATAATAAGAAGGTTAAAAAATCTTGTATAATTTAAAAATAAAAATCCTGAAGAGTTTAAAAAAATCATAATATAAATTAAAAAATCATTATAAATGGAAGAATCATGTAAGTTAGTAACAAAAATTATTGTAATAAGTAAGTAAAGGATATGTAAGAAAGAACGCAAGATTTATACAATAGTAGACTCAGAGATTTAGAAACTAAGAAATGAAAGAAAAAAGAAGGAATAAATGATTTATAAAATAGCAGACTTTAAGATACAAAGTAAACATATTTGGGACTTTTATAGTAGTTTCAGGTAATTTTTTAATTTGGGCTTAAATTCCTGCATATTTTCGATGGTTTTTAATTTTAATGGGAGGTTGTTATAATAGATTATGCCCAGATAAAGATAGGAATTTTGGATGTGCTTAGTATTAAATTTAGGAATTTTAATAGTTTTCTGGTATCTTGCTGATGTATTGAATTGGAAGTTACGAGTATTTAACTGTATTTCTTTGTAAATTTGAAGAATTGAATATTTTTTATAGATTTTGTCTATTATAGGCACATTGAATATTGAAAAAAGAATTTCAGTAGGAAATTTAGACGGTTTTTTTAAGATTACCTTAATTATCAACCTTTGGACAATTTTGAGGGGATTTAAAATATTGTCATATGTTCCTCCCCAGCCAATAATACCATATTGCAATATAGATTGAACAGTTGCATAATAACGCACATCTTTTCTGTGCTATGGTAGAATAACGCAAGTCTTTTCTTAAACGTGATGATGGAATAATGCAAGTCTTTTTTATAAATATATTGATGGAATAACGCAAGTATTTTTAATGTTGTGATGGAATAATGCAAGTATTTCCTTAAACGTGATGATGCAAGTATTTTCAATGTTGTGATTGAATAACGCAAATCTTTTCTTAAACATGACAATGGAATGATGAGAGTCTTTTTTATTTTTTATTTTTTTTTTTACATAAGCTCCACACAGGAGGCCCTGAGGAAAATAATTTCCCTGAGGGCCTATGTCATCTTTGGGGATGCTGTGTGGAGGGTCCTTTAGGGAAAGGAAGGAGAGGAGGGTTCTGGGAAGGTAAAGGGTTTAAAGGGTGGGTAGGAATCTGGGGTTCAGTGTGTCCTGGTCATCAGACCTAAACACACCTCATCCCATGAACCCGGGCACCTCTGCTAAATCACCAAACGTAGCGAACCACTTGGGGTGACCTATGGCAGAGGTGTTGGTTATCCAATAAAGGTTCCCGGGGCGGCGGTACCCATTCCCGCCTCCCAAATTTATAAATGTAGTGATGGAATAACGCAAAAAAAATTAATGTTATGATGGAATAATACAAGTCTTTTTTATAAATATAGTGATGGAATAACGCAAGTATTTTTAATGTTGTGATGGAATAACGCAAGTATTTTTAATGTTGTGATGGAATAATGCAAGTATTTTCTTAAACGTGATGATGCAAGTATTTTCAATGTTGTGATTGAATAACGCAAGTCTTTTCTTAAACTTGATGATGGAATAATGGAAGACATTTTCACAAATTTAATGACGGAATAACGCAAGACTTCTTACTTTTAATGATGAAATAACGCAAGTCTTTTTATATAAATGTTGTGACGGAATAACGCAAATATTTTCATAAACTAAAGATGGAAAAAACATAAGCCTTTCTTTAAAGTAATTTCAATAAAGCTTGAATTTAAAGGAATAACTAAACTCAACCCCACTGAACTTAACCAATACTGCATTGAAAAAGTATTTCTCTTTCACCTGCAGGTAATTGAAAAATCCTTGCAAACTCAATTATGAGTTATATTCTCGGTCGCTTCCGTCATTTGGAAAATAAATCGTCTTTGTACGGTAATTTTTCTCCGCGCAGCTTCTCGGTCGATTGAGTTTCTTCTGATGGAAATGAGAAAGGAAATTGAACAAAGTGCGGAATAACGGAAATGCATTTGGGTAAATTGATGGCAGTCTCGTCTGAGCACAACAGAAAGGCTTTAAGGGAAATGTGGAATGTGTACCGGAATAAATTATCAAGAAATCTTTAAAATATGTAAAATTCCATCCATTTCCTCGTCTTTTAGATACGTACATTGATGTATTCAGGATATAAATTACTACCATTCCTGTATTATTAGACTTGTACTACTATTTATATCCGTTGTTTGTATGCTTGTTTATGTTACTGTTTAATATCACTCTTATTTTGGGTTGTTATTAAACACTAAATCTAATGATTTGCCACTTGGCAGACGTCAAATTTTTCTGTCTGTTTTCTTTTCGAATATTATTTTTTATTTAGATTTTGTGGCACAAGCGCCATTTATATACATATATCGCATGTCCCATAGAAAATTATCGTAAGTCAAAATTTTTTATTTTAAGTTTTGTCTCTGCAAAGTAAAGTGATGGTGATTATCTATGCCTAATGTCTAATCTATGTATTTAAGTTAGATCACTCCATCTCTGCAAGAGGTCGCTTGAATCTCCTTTCAACGAGACCGCTTGTACATCATTCATTCATTTGTTTTCGCTTTCCTGTAAAATTAACTTTTTTGAATTACGACACTACGGGATGTGAGCTACATGTTTTTTTTTAATATTTCAAACAATTATAGTACAGTGTAGAACAAAGAAAGAAAAGATTTTTTTTATATTACACAGGTAAACATAACAAAAGAAAAATAATATACGTTAATTAATATGAAAGCGTTAATTAATATGAAAGCGGTTAAGAAGCAATAGAAAAAAAAATGTTTTCTGTCCACACGCGGCAGAAGTGAAACTACTAACCGTGTCCCTCTTTTCTGTCTACATATTTACCAAATGCAGAAGGATCCTCGTTCAAAATTAAGATTGAAATAATGATCAATTACCTTGCATAACAGAGTGCGAATTGACAGGATTCGCAACACCCGAGGAATGAAAGTAAATAATATATAAATACATTCGAGTGATTTTAATTAATTTGCTCCACGCAAACCTTCAAAACTTAATGAAAGTGATCAAAATATAATAACTGACGGTCACTTCATGGAGTTATATTTTATAATTATGTTAAGTTATTTTAAACCTGTAAGATTGCAAATATTCAAATAATTCCAAATGCACATATTTCTCACCAAATGAAAGAGAAAATTTAGTTTATTATAGTTATTTTTGTACTATGTAGGTACTACTGTGTTAAAAATTGTAGCAAGTAGCGTCGTTTCCGTTATATATCTCAACCAATAGGAAGGACCCTTGAGCTCAGTTTGATGCTTCGCAGGTGCCGTAGTGCGTCATTTCCGTTTCATCAGAATTTAAAATCACTCTAACGGGGCTAAAGAAGTTTCACTTAAAAAATTCGAGTGCAGTTAACACGCGGTAGAAGCGAAACTTTACCAAAACAATCTCAACCAATACTTTAAAAGTGAGGTCATAATCAAAGCGATCAATGAGCGCAGACCTCGCATAATTTCCGTTTCATATCTTAACCAATAGAAGCCATTAAAAGTGACATTATTATCAAAGCGGCCGATGCGCGCAGTTGATGCATCGCAGGTGCAGTAATAGTCATTTCCGTTTCATCCGAAACCAAATCACAGCGGTGCTATAGAAGTTACACTTCAAAACACCTGTTATGCAGTGACATCGTTAAAATAGGTTCTGCTGAAATGTTTAATTAGTACAGCTTTGTACTTCAGTATATAATAATAATAATATTTGGATGATTTATATAGCGCCGTTTTTGTGAAAAATTACCTCAAGGGCGCTGTACAAACTTATAACACATTTCTAAAATCTAAAAAACTACAAGCTAGGCAAACAATTATAAACAACTTACGGCTAAAAGTTGCATACACCGGTTCGTTGATCACCGATACGAAAATATGTATACAATATTTTGACCAATGAACGCGATGCTGCCTAAAATTTAATGAAAACTGGACCATACTTACCTGGGAGGTCGCTTGAAATTAACACTGTATATTGTCCATTTAAAGAAATTTAGATAGAGTTCGCACGCAGAGGACATTATTGTGAACACATGTTATTTAATCCTGAAAAATATTTTAATATAAATATGTAATGTATTCTTTGATGAGTGTGTTTTGGAAAGTAAAAGCAACATGTAAAGGTGGGTGGTGCAGTAGTACCTATAAGGATTTGATCTTTCTAAATGTGATTCGTCAAGAGAGAGATTGATGTGCAAGGAATCGAGTAATTTTAATTCAGTAAGAAAAGTGTGATTAAGACATATCATAGACAATACAAGTATGATACTCTCAAATAGGTATATTTGAAATTACGGGTATGAGAGCCCAAAAAGGAAGGTTTTTAGTTTGGACCTAAACTCTGTTGGGCTTGTTATGCATCTTAATTCCGGAGGAAGTCTATTCCAAGCCTTAGGCCCAGATACTCCGAAAGCACGATCTCCAAACATAGTATTTGGCTTTCGTTTAGATTCTATTAGTCTGCCTTTAGCAGATGAAGTTGCTGATCTAAGGGTTAATTGTCTCGGACCGGTATTTTCCGGGACGCATAATTATATCAGAGACGTTGGCATAAAAGTTACCAAAGGTGTGCAATTTATTTATAACAGAATTATAGTAATAATACGTAGTAGGAAACCTTGACCTAACGGTAGATACACGAAAGTGAATCAACATTAATATTTCAGAGCTATCACAGCACTCTTGAGGCGATTTTTCGCAAAAAGCGTAATATAAGTTGTCCAAATTTATTATTATTATTATCTCACTGATATTTACAATATTATATAAAATATTAGATCAATTTTTTTTCTTCTGTCATTAACATGAACTTAGATGTTTTTCGTATCATATCTTGGTATTGATGTCTACTCGTATAGCGCCACAGCTTATGAGTGAAAATGATATGTTTAAAAAAATTTCTTATTACGAGTCTGGAACCCGCTGCTTCAGGGTCCAAAGCGAGGCGTAGGTACCGTTTGCTACGGAGGTTATCAAAACTAAAATATATTTTTTAATGTTAGTTTTCATTAATGTTTACAAAAGTCGTGTAAATAACGTGTACTAATAAATGTAAAAAGGTTTTCCTTAACAATGTTATTGAGTACTTGAGTAAAAACGTATCTGGTTAGTCTTGTATCTTATATGTAATTCTGAAAATTTATTGAATGCTGTTATCGAATTTTATTCATAGCCTTGCGTCTGCGTGGTTGAATTTAAGAATCCGGCTTCCAACGCATGTCTGCCGCCGCGGCTTACCCGTCGTACCATATGAATATCCGTGTACTTGGATTTTCAGACAAAACTACCGCTGTAATTCGGTTTCTAATTCAAGAATTCATCACACGATGACGCCACATTCATCGGCAAGATGCAAAGGGACGTGCTAGGTATAAGTTCTACGAATTTGTGTACCTGCAGTACCTATCTCCTGGATTTCTAAAGATTGACGGTACTATTCAGTTGTATCAAACGGCTGTATATTAGATACATATGACGTCATCCCCTGTCCTGGTTACTTTTTCGCGGTGACTAGCCATCACTGGTTGACAGTGGATACGAGGAACGGGCTAATTTTGGAACCAGTTCCTATTGGATTTACAAAATGATCACCAACACTAACTGGGCGAAGCTGAACCAAAAGCCGCCCGCTGGGCCTATCAGTAAAAACCTGCGGAGCATTGTTATTATGATTACATGTTTTATTTACTACCTATGAGCATTAATTTATACTTACAGTTTTCGATTAAGGCTGTCAAACGTATAGCATTGCTTCTTACCTAGGCGAAGTCGATGCGAATGCGATTGCAACGCGTTTTGAGGCGACATAAAGCGAAGCGTGCCCACAGAGTCACTTCTTCCAAAATTTGTAGTATTAAAATGTAAAGCATTATCGTTTTAAAAACATTAAAGTACTAAAAATCTAATATAATCCTCGGTATACTTCAATGTTAGTTCAATTTCAATCGAAAATATTAAACTAACTTATGAAGTCGCCAAAGTCCGCGCCGCACCGCACCGCATGTCACGTATTATTTATCACGTAGGACACTTCGAAGTGGCGATCACCATTTGATATTTTCTCGCCGCGTCGCGGCTCGTTGAGTAGATTTGGCGTACGTAAGAGTAGAACGAACAATTTCTTTTTTAAATATATTTTTTGTTATGTCATTATTTTTACAAAATCTACATAGCGACGCCCCCAACTGAACAGATGATGCCATTTTCACTGAAGAGATAAACCGACAGACAGTGAATTTGATCACGCTTTGTCAAATATCGAAATTATTTTATTTACGGAGAATCAATATAATTGGCCTGACTGGGGCTTTAAATGTCACATGGAAATGGGGACACAAATTTTCTTTAAAACTGATTTGGATCATACTAGGATTATCTATTAGTGGTTCTTTCATATTCCGTTGGGTAGTTTTTTAAATTTTTTTTTTTAAATTATTAAGTTAAAAGAAATATAATATTTCGCTATCTTAACTTAAGTACAGAGCATATATAGTATAGTAGTAATATTTTTAGTTTTGTTCCAACATCTTAAGTTTAAATAGTTTTTTTTAATGTTTTTATATTCTTTTCCGCTTTGGTTATCTGGAAGGAGATTATGCATGTGAACTCCCTCGTGGCCAATACTTTTCTTGCCACTTTCAGTCTTCACAGTATTTGTTTACAATTTATTGTGTTGTCTATTGTCTTGTATAATGTTCGTGTACTTGTGACATATAATGCACATCGTCGCTTATATTATAACACCGCGAAATGAAATAAAAATGGCACATCTTTGAAACAAAAGGGTCAACTAATGTTTAGGGATCAGTTATTTGGAAAAGTAATTTTTTTTCATTAAAAACATATTGTTAAATATTTATGTTTTGTAAACACAAAAAAACGAGTGCTTTAGACCACACGACTGATGTAAAACTACAAGTCAAACCTCGCCCAAAGAACCCAGGTATCCCTGCTAAGTTACCAAACGTAGCGAATGGGGTGACCTATAACCTAGGGATGACATATGACATTGGGGTGAAATATGACCATGGGGTGACCTACGACCTTGGGGTGACCTACGACTTTGGGGTGACTTACGACCTTGAGGTGACCTACGACCTTGGGGTGACCTACGACCTTGGGGTGACCTACGACCTTGGGATGACCCACGACCTTGGGGTGACTATCCTTATCCTTATCCTTACCGACTCCCCAAGTCGAGCGTGCGTAAAGGCCCGACCGTTCGCCTTGCAATCGATCACCGTTCGCATCGATTACCGTTCGCATGACATTTTTCGTAACAATCATCCCATTTCGTAACAATCACCACTTTTTGTAACGCATTCACCAGCTTACTCCCCAAGTCGAGCGTGCGTAAAGAAGTTTTACTTCAAAAACTGAGAAATAATGAGATGTGCTTGGTTCTTATGCGAGAAATATAGGATATTCTATAAAAATTTTTTCAAATATGAAACTAAAATGAGCATAAAAAAAAACTTATTAAATCTTTTGTACATATAAAAATTTGCTGCTAATCATCGATAAGTACCAATTATTTCGAAACTGAACTTTGTAAAGAAAGGAAGAAAGGAAGTCAATACATTTTTTCGTCGATTCAAAACATGGTATTTTTTGAGATACGCGGTGTTTGTAAGCGACGATATGTGAATCTTAAAACAACGTATAGTTCTTATTTACCTTTTTTTATTACATTATCTCCATTCAGCAGGCACTTAGGGAAATAAGTCCCCTCATTTTGGGGATGCTTTGTGGATGGTCTCTTAAGGAAAGGAAGAAGAGGAAGTTCTGGGAAGGAAAAGGGCATAAGGGGTGGGTAGAAATCTGGGGCTCAATGTGTCCAGGAGAAGCAGATGTGTAAATCCATTCCCACTGCAGTGCAAGGAGATGTTCCGTGATAGTACAGCTGAATAAGTCAAAGGGACTCAATTTTCGTAGTTAATTTTTGTTCCTTTAATAATTAAATAAATAATAAACTGTCCTGTTATAATTAATTTCCTAGTATAATCGAATTTAGAATATTCTCGAAAACTCTTAACAAAGAAAACAGATCCCTTGCCGTAAAATAACGTGAATAAATAACAATTCGATAACAATTTTTCCAGGTAAGACCTTGCTTTCAAAGAGCCATTAGCAAATCGATAAACCTTGTGTTCAAATACTGCTTTTCAAAATAAACATTCATCTCCTGTTGACATCAGGTAATTTATGAGATCCAAAAATAACAAGCTAAAGATTATATATTTTAGCGGCTATCTCATTTTTATTAAATCGGCTAATCTGAAATTTTTTTTTAATATAATTAATTGAATGATAAATGAAACAATGTTACTTTGTTTGAACCACTTGTATATTTGTTTAAAGCCGACCGTTCCTTCCTCAGGGCAAACGTGTACTGATTTGACAATTACAAAATAGTGGGTGGGAACAATGTATTATTACTAAGAATAATTAATTTATTTAATGAAAATATTTGTACCTACCTAATGATGTAAGGCTCTTCAAAACTTAACAATTAACATCAAAACCATGTAATCATCATCGTGTGTTATTATCGTTATCTTAAATGAATTCTTTACCATAATCTTAATCGTAAGTAATCACTTACGTAATCGCTTAGTCTTTTGTTTTCGTTAGTTCCACACAGGAGACCATGAGGAAAATATTTACCCTCAGGGCCTATATCATCTTTGGGGATGCTGTGTGGAGGGTCTTATTAGGAAAAGGAAGGGGAGGAAGTTCTGAGAAGGAAAAAGAGTACGAGGGGTGGGTAGGTATCTGAGTCAGTGTGACGATGAGTGACGGATATAGATGAATCTATCCCTCCCACTCGGGCATCCCTGCTCACCAAACGTACCGAACCACAACCGAATGGTTCCCGGGGCGGTGGTACCCATACCCGCCTCCCAAATTAATGTCATTATCGTCATAAAAATTGTAATTGTTATCAAAAGCTCAAAATTATAAGTATTTCTTACCTAATTCGTAATTGTGATCTCTACCGTATTTGTTTTCAAAATTTCAATCGCGATCTCAATGGTAACCGTAACTGCAACAAGTATAACATGTAGTCACTGACCAATTTCGATTGGAATAAATCAACTGGGAATTTAACTTCTCTAAAATTTTAGGGGGATAACAAAAAATCTTTACGTTTTAATTATGGTTTAAAAATGTTAATTACTACTGTGTTAACCTTCTGGGCTAAGGCACTAAAAAAACTCAATTAGGGGATGCGGCTCAGATCCACACTTATTTTTGGTGCTTGAATTTGATACCGAAACTCTGCGCTGAAGTTCGACGAAAAATATTTTTTGTGTGTTTATTTGTTGTGGGAGGTAAACGCAAGAAAGTTTTTTAATCAGAAATTCACCTCATTGCATTTTTTATTTGCAGATCACAAGTCAACTTAAAATGACGTTTTGTTTTATTATTTTTTTTTGTTATTTTCTGTTAATCAATGGGCTTGGAGAAAGTTGTCGGAAATACATTTTTATTAAGGTTTGTAAAAACTCGGCTTATAAATTCAATTACATTTTTTTCTAGTAGGAAGATACTTAATATTAGTACCTACTTGAGAAATGCAGCGTATTTCCTTTTGCATCATTTTTTTTGCGACTGAATTTCTTGAAAACGTTTTTTTTTTTTTTTTTTTTTTTTTAATTCGTTTATTCCAGATCTCGGGGAGGGTGGTGCAGTCCCACGAGTTCCATATTATACATATATAATACATTAAATTAAAATATTTCAAGATGAAAGATATTTTGTTTTGAGACGCTGCTTTTTTGCTGTGATGTTTGGGGTGACGGTGAAATTAAAACCCTTAAAAGATTCCATTAAATATTAAGAGCTAATTTAGTTTTGCCGAGACATGCATTTTTTAATAGCTATGGCAAAAATCTTCCGCAAAGTAAGAGGGGATCTCTTCCGTTTTTATTACTTAATCAATTTAAAAAAAATTATATTGTTAATGGTATTATAGACAGCCCTGATTTATTAAGCCTAATTACCTTCCATATTGCAACTAAAATATCAGGACTGAGACATTTAGATACTCTCATTTCTCAGAAGTAGCAGATGTGTTGAACTGCATAGAATATAATTATAAGAAGGCTATAACATCATACCTCAAATACAATAATCAAGGTTAGGTACAATAGTGTTCGTCCGTACGGCATCTAATAATAATAATAATAATTGGCTAATTTATATAGCGTCGTTTTCGTGGAAAATCACCTCCAGGGCGCTGTACAAATAAATATATAAAAGAATTAATATTACTGGCTTAAAACTAAGATTTACAATTACAACTAGTGACTTACATCTAAGACTTATAGCTATTTATATTACTGGCTTACAACTAAGATTTACAATTATAACTAGTGACGTACATCTAAGACTTATAGCTAGTGACTTATGACTAAGACATTAGATTCTAACCTAAAACTGGTGACTTATTAACACACATATTTACAATTAAGATTAGCGCCAGAAGAAGTAGGAAGTTTTTACATAATATTACAATTCGAGAATACGGGTGCAAAAAGTATAATGAAGGTTAACTGGATTTACGGGAAGGTATAGATATTTTAAATAAATTAAAAAATTTTATAGTCGATCTTTACTGCATTAAGGTGATTCATCGCTCAACAGTAAACAGGTTGAGGTATCACAATTAACAAATTACATTAAACAGATTGAGTTAACCATAAAAAAAGAGAAAAGAGAAAAAAACAATTAAAAATTGCAAAGTTTAAATAGAATGATGAATTTATGGAAAGGAGTATCGGAAAAAGTGAGTTTTCAGTTTGGATCTAAATTCCGCTGAATTGGTTATGCATCTCAATTCCATAGAAAGTTTATTCCAAGCTTCGGGGCCGGATACTGCGAATGCACGATCACCAAACTTAGTGTTCGGATTTCGCTTAGGTTCTTTCAACCTTCCAATTGCAGAAGATGTCGCTGATCTAAGAGTTGACTGCCTAAGACCAATATTTTCCGGAATGCATAGTTCAGAGATATATATAATTTACCACAGATTCCAAATTACTCACTTCATTTATATTAACTATTAGACAGACTAGTGATTGATAACTAATAAACGTATTTTTTTTCAAAATTATTATTTCTAAAGTTATTATTGAATCTCTAACTGACAGCCATGAAAAATGCTGAACTAATTAGCAGTACCTGCGGTCATTTCAAACTAAGGTAACAATAATATCATTACTAAACTATTCCATTTTAGCCAATTCCTAGAATTCAACTATATGCACAAATAAAAGTTAAACTTGATGTTGACAATTTTTCTAAAAAGTCACCTTTTTTACTTATTTTTACTGTGCATAAAATGTGTAAGTGTACTCTATACGACCTCATATTCTTTTTTTGTTGTTTGAAACACATAATTGTATCCTTTAAATAAATACTAGTCGTTATAATATGGATGTACTTTTTCGTTATTTGTTTTTGGGGTGTTATGCCGTGTTGCGCTACCTCCTTCTTTAGCCAACGTTTCGGACATCGTTGCAGTGTCCATCATCAGGGCAGATCCGGCAGATCCGGTAGATGTGTGATCATCTACACATCATAGACACATCTACCGGATCTCCCGGATCTGCCCTGATGATGGGCACTGCAACGATGTCCGAAACGTTGGCTAAAGAAGGAGGTAGCGCAACACGGCATAACACCCTAAAAACAAATAACGAAAATGCTTTTGGCCGTGAAAATCTTAAAACTTATCTGGATGTACTTTGTTTAATATACATTCTTATTTTGTTATTATTATTATCACCCTCCTGTGAATGAATCACTGTGTTTCATTTATCACCCGATTGTAAAAGGCATTTTATGGCGTTCAAGTAAATAAATCTGTACCTCAGAAGACAAAGGTCGGTTGTCACATTTTTGAAATTGTTCAGGAGAGAGAAAATAGTAAAATAATTCGTCTTTATTGGCTAATTCTTGATGGTTAAATTTATGTAATTTTTTTCCCGTATTATTTCATTTTTCTTAAGGCACATGAAATATAATGTTTATATAAAAAAAGAATATTGTGGTTTTTAACGTTTTTAGCGGACATCCGACCTTAGAGCATTAGAAAATAAAAATACTTAAAAATAAGTTTTGGACATCCGACTTCTTATTTCAGAATTGGGACTTGTTAAATAATTAATAAAACAAAAATAAAAATAAGAAATTGTTTATTATTATTTTGCACTTAGTAAAGGGAGAGAACAAAAAAAAATTTAACACTAAAAAAAGTTAATTGGAGAATGAAAAAAAAAAGATAAAGATGCTTGGAGAATTTCGATATAAGCATCACGTCATTTTTATTAAATGCCTGCATCGTTGTGAGTGTCACTGTTATTGTTATTATTTGCGGTAGAAATACTTTTGTAGAATGAATGCATCATACTAGGAACCCATTGTAACGCTGTCATGATATCTCTGTATTTTGGTACAGCAATAGATTTAGGTGATCTTCGAATTGGAGTTACATTGTTGACCATTACTAAAGATTTTCTCGTGTTACGCCGCAAATCAACGTATTTGATTTCCCCATTAAAATCGGTCTTGAAAAACATATTCTATCTTGTCTTCTATCTCCACGTCAAACGCTACAAATGGCTTTCTTGGGTTACAGTTTCCCACAAATTGAACCCAGTCATGGAGACTTTATTCTGAAACTTTTTAATTATTTCTTTTTTCTATAATAGAGTGTGCAGCATCTACTTCCTTGTGTGTGTGCCCACGTAGAAGAAATTTATAATTATTGATTTCTGTATTCTCAAAATGGTTTATAATAGCTCAAGAGTAGAATGCAAGCATGGACGAATTTCGGTTTTGCCCCGGACAGTTATCCGACCGATGTTTTCCAAAGAAGTGCTTGAAGCCCACTTCAGTAAACAAGAGGATAATTCATTTGGATGATACATCCAATAAAGCAATATGTTTTATTGGATGTATTATCAAAAATAGTGTAATTAGAGGACCAGAGTTTCCTCAAATATAAATTATTAAGTAAAGGAGTTCGTAAACATTTTTGAAGATCAACCATTAAAAACCTTCTGAAAATTGCTATCTTTAGCCAATATTTTTTCACATTTTTGAGCTAATATCGCAGTTTAGCTTCTTTTTGATGATTGTCCTTTTTTGTTTATGTTTTTTCTTTTTCTGCCATTTTTTTAGCAATAACCAAGGCTATACGATACGAATCACACATATTGCACGTGTCGTTGCTTAGTTCTTTGAAGGAGTAGTTAAAATCTTCCATAAACGTTCTACAATAAATGTAATGAGATGCGACTTGACTTTCACAAATAACATTTTTTCGTACACTGCTCTTTATACAAATTTTACATGACATTTAAATTTAAAAAACTTCCCTAGTGTGACCTTTTTGTACTTTCTCCATTGTAATGATTTTCTTCTAACTTCGTAGTTTTATTTGGAGGTACCTTTTTCCTCGTCGATCGGGTAATTCAGGTACCACAGATACAAAATTTTTCTCCAATGGATAGTGTGTTAATGAAAAATACTTTACATACAGTTATTACGTGCACTTCTAATGAATAGCATTTTATATTTTGACAGCGTTGGTTCTGAGCATTATTCCTAGGCCTGGATCATGCAGTAGGTTTTTCTTTCACAATTGAAGCAATATATTGTGCCTTCTGTGTCCCAAGATTTGTTAGGATCCCAAAAGCAAGCAAATATTAATGCTCTATCAATATCATTAATTTTTTCACTTAATGCGGCAACGACACGACTCTTTCATCACCCTAGAATCTTTTACTCTCCCACCCTTTATTACATACTGCTTTCCAGATGTCCGTTTTCTTTTCCGAATTTCATTTTTCCATTGTTCTGGTTTCCTGACACGCTTTTTGCCCTTTACCCGGCGATCTAAAACCTCTTCATGTAGATCCGAAACCTCTACACGGCGAACCGATACATCTTTAAGACGATGCAAAACCTCTTCTCGGAGATCTAGACACTCTTCATCACAACTTTCAGATCCTTTCCTGTCTTCATTACTGTTCAGCAATAAATTCACATGATTATTTGACAACCGACCTTATGCAACTCCTAAACACTGAATACACTCGAAAAGTAAAAAGTCGTATCTGGACAACAGACATTTTACCTTTGAACATTGTGGGGACACCAGACCTTTTATGTTGACCTAACTTAGTTTCACGTTGTCATAGGACAACCGTCTTTATACCTCTGTGTAGATACTGAAAAAACTAAAAAGGTCTCATACATAACTCATTTTCACAAAAAACTGGACAACCGACCTTTGACTTCTGAGGTACAGAAATAAATATGAAAATTATTAAAGAAAATTTATAGTGTCCTTATTTGTGATGATTAGTGTCAAAAATGGCCACCTCCAAAAAAGGAGAAATTGACAAAAACTGATGGAATTACGTTATCAGTATTTATTTATTATTTCAAACTACCTATAATTTTTCTTTATTCCAATGAGTGGAAATTCAAAAAATAACGTAATAATTTAACTCCGAGGCCGGAAATTAGATACCATATAATACGTAGTAAATCATTTCCAGTGCTTAGAAAATATTTCAAAACATAGATTATCTATTAAAAGAAAGCTCGTGTTTTCAAATTGCGTCTTCTATCGTTTTGTTTGATCCAATCTTCGCCGAAAGCCAAACAATGGCATCTAACAATCCGGATGTGATTTTATACCTATCTCACTCCCACCCTCACCCTGTTCGCTAAGGTTTGGTCACGTGTCTCCCTGAGGTAATGCCACTATTTATTGACCTTCAAATAACGCAATTAGCCTCCCCTGCTGCAATATACACCCTCAGGAAATACTCCTCCTAAATCATCCCCCGAAAAACGCAGCGGTGGAAATGTTATTTCAAGAGCCCCATTGTTGGAGGTAAATGCCGGGGGGTGGCTGTGATTTGAGTATTAAACTTAATTTTATTTACTATTGCGCCCTGCGGCAGATGAGATAGGCACGTGCGCATTCAGCTCTGGGATTACAAATAATATTGTTAAAGGTACGGGAATATTCGAAACGTGACTCCATCATAAGCTGTCAAAATCTTTGGATATTTAAAAAAAAATTATATGTATTCAATAATTGTATGTTTTCTACAATAAATATACATTTTTATATGTTATTCGTAAAGGAAAATAAAGATAGCCTTTCCTCACCTCTTGTGTTTGGTGGTTGAATTCACGCTCAATTATAGGAAAACATGCAAATAATAAAATATTTCAAATAATAACAGAAAGATTAGTTAGAAAAACACAAGATTTATCAATAATAGATTTCAAGATTTAAGATATGTTAATAATAGGTATGAACTCCTATAGTAGTTTCAGGTAATTTTTCAATTTAAGATGGAATTCATACTTATTTAAGATAATTTCTAGATTTAACCGTAGGTTATTGAAATAAATTATAACTAATACCTAGATAGAGATAGGCATTTTGAATGTGCTTGATATTAAATTTTGGGATTTTAATATTATTGTGATATCTTGAATTGCAAGTTATTTAGCTTTATTTCTTTGAAAGTTTGTGGTATTGATATATTTTTGTCTATTGTATATTCGAAAGATTTTTTCAGCCGAAAACGAAGATGGTTTATTCAAGGTAACCTTAATTAGCAGCCTTTGAACTATTTTGAGAGGTTTCAAAAAAACATTTTTTGTGTTGTAATATAATCAAGAAATAACATATCTATAATGTGTGCAATGGAAGTTGAAGGCATATAGAAAAGAAGATAATTGACGACTAGTGAAAAGCGAATCTTTTGAAATTTTTGTAAAATAAAATCGGCTTTTGTGTCATGTTGAATTAAATTATTAGGTTTGATCGAAGGAAGTAATTACTTTGTGGTGTGACATTATATATTAAATGAAAAAACACAGTTTGTAAAACACCACTTTTTATTTGAATTAATATTTAACAGCCAACCAGGTTTCGCATAGCTCAAGCTTCATCAGGGCTTATTATATCAACTAAAGATAATTACATGCAGACACATATATATAAAAAATTAAAAGAATGAGTGAAAGAGAAATAGATCTCCCTCTTTTTTATTTGTATCTCTTTCTGGCACCAATAAGGTGTTGCTTATTCTATCTCTTCCTGACATATGCTTTGGTTTTGTTATATCGTCTTATATCTTAGAACATTCTGTCCATTGGGAATAATCTTCAAACGATTCAATGTTTTTTACGGATGGAAGGATCACACTATATCACAAATAAATTTCCACACGCCACTGGTCTAGAGCCCCCTAAAAGCCACCCCTAAAATAGCTCACGGCCTGATCCCGCCCCTGGCAACGGCCGAAGTGCATATTGCAGTTGCCCGAATGTCAGCCCAAACCTCTATAACTTTATTACCGGCATTAATAATGGCGGAACTTTGAGGGATGCAGACCTGACTTATTGAAGGAATTTAATAAAAAATATTGTGGGAATTTTTAGACTTTGTATCTAAAGACTTATTACTTATTTCATAGTCTGCATACACTTTATGATGACAGGGCAGTTGATAATTCTACTTAAGTATTAATTCTACGTAATTCATTCTTATTCTCTGTTCCCTAAGAAAAAACATCTTTCTAAGAGCTTTCACTTAGAGCCACTTTGTAATTATCGTACCATGTACATGAATGGCGTATATATGTACATATACATATGTACTCCAATGACGACAACGACATGTGTACGTATGTATTATATAGGGTGTTAAGGGACGTACTTGACTAACTTTAACCAGTATTTCCTGACATTATTTGGAGTAAAAATATGAATGAAATTTTGATCTCTGGTGACTTTTTGAAGTGAAAACTTCTTTAGCACCGTTGTGATTTGAATCTCGATGAAACACTAAAAAGAGACAAACACATACATCTATAGGATTTAGCCCGCGAGAAAATGAGATAGCGAAAAAATATTTATTTATTGCACTGGTACTCGGATCCAATATAATACGATAAATCCACGGTCCCACGCAGGGCGCCTGTAGTGCAGTGGTATAAAGCGCCTGACGAATTTTTGCATACATTCAGACGAACAGGGGTCGACACCACAAATACGAATAAGATGACCAATTGTATAGAAAAAGATGCTCTGGAATTCGACGACTAAAAATGTGGAAAAATCATCCTTCAGATTGATAAAAAAAGTGCTGCGTAGTCTCCCCACTCTTATCTACTTTAGTTTACTGATGATTTCGCTTCAAATTAAAACACAAAAAATCAGTTCATACTGGACAGGTAGGGTTGGGGTGGGGGCTTCGATGGTTACTCGGCTGAGTGGCCAGTGATGATAACATCTGGATTATTTTTTTTAGTTGTGAAAAAAAAAATCGAAAGAAACAGTCTGAAAAAGTCACCGGAGACCAAATTTTCATTTAATTTTTTTCTTCAAATAATGTCGGAAATCATTGGTTAAAGTAAGTCAATTATGTCTCTTAAGACCCCGTTTGTGTGTATAGTGTACATACGGATTGCAATTTTTAGAGCACAGGCGTCGGGTGGGAATGCTATCCTTGTTCTACCGGTATTACAATGGAAGATGCTCCGAGGAAATAGTATCATTGATCCCTTCGGCACCGGTGCATAGTCGGGAAACACGCCAAACGCGTACCCAACATTTGTACACGGTTGACATTTGTCACATGAGAACGGGTCGTTTCTTCGACTCGTTCTTATGTTCAACAGCTCGGCTGTGGAATGATTTGCCGGCCTCTGTGTATCCTCCTTCCTACAACATAGGTCTCTTCAAGACCAATGTTCATTCCTTCTTCTGCTCAAAAAGACCCTCCACACAGCATCCCAGATGACATAGGCCCTGAGGGAAATTATTTTCCTCAAGGCCTCCTGTGTGGAGTTAATGTAAAAAAAAAAATACGTATGCATATATCTACATATGTGTGAAAATATTCAATATACATATTTACGTGAGTAAATGTTTATTTACTGATATTTGATTTTGGTTCTCTTTGTTTTTACGTTTTTCTAATTTAATTTTTAGTTGCGCAAAGAATGTCGTAATGAATGACGCGCTCATCTAAAATAGGAATAACCGCTATAACCATATTGACAATGTTAATTACCCTTATAATTATGTGATGTACTTTGGCGGCGAGCCAATAAATAAATAAAAAAAACGCACTTTGTAAAACACCACTTTTTGTTGGAATTAATATTTAACAGCCAACCAGGTTTCGCTTAGCTCAAGCTTCATCAGGGCTTATTTATTATGTTAAAAGAAATTAAGAGAATTAGTGAAAGAGATAGCAAAAGAATTAGTGTAAGAGATAGCAATAGGCGACACCTTATTCTATTGCTATTCTATTATTCTATTCTATCGCCTATTCTATTGCTATTTATTTCCCTAATTCTCTTAATTTATTTTATATACGTGTCTGTATGTAATTTACTTTAGTTGATATAATAAGCCCTGATGAAGCTTGAGCTAAGCGAAACCTGGTTGGCTGTTAAATATTAATTCCAATCAAAAGTGGTGTTTCAAAAGTGTGTTTTTACATTTAATATATAATGTCACACCACAAAGTGTTTGCTTCCTTCGATAAAATAAGTAATTAAAAAGAATGACAAAAATGTTATGCTTGTTGTAAAATGAAATGGCATTTGATTCAAGTGCTTTTGAATTAAATGCCAAAATGAATGTAATCTTGTCATCGATTCGATTTCTGTAGAATTTTTTGAAACAAAAACAACTTGAAACAGTATAAAATGTTACGCGTAAGCAGGAGGTCATTTATCCTAAACATTCAAAGGTATTTTGTTCGGTTCGTTTTTATTTTTTGATGAGTTGAATTGTACTCCGTAGAGAAAATTGATTTATTTATTTGTATTTAGGCCCACGGGCTTTTACATAATTTATTTTTTATTTATTTTATTTGATGCAATATATTTACATTTTATACACAATTCAATAATGTTGGCCTCACTGGGTGGTTTACCCGTGCTGAGGCCCCCATTTCATATACAAAATTTTACACAATACATACATATAAATATATATATAATATTGGTGAAAAAACAGAAAAAAGTAAATAAAAAACATACGATTAAGATAAATTAAACTTAAAAAGTAGAGATTTAAAATTAACGTAAATTTAAAAGTAAATAATATTATATAAGGTTAAAAACGATATTCTTAATAAGTGTTGCGTGTAATAATAATAATGAACATTAATATATATATATATAATATAATGTGTAATAATAATACGGTACCTATACAGAATGTCACAAAAGTCAACGTTATCACATTGGAGGGTTGACAGCCCAATTAATGACGGACCGGAATATCAAAATACCAATCTAGTAAAAAAAATCGCTAGTTTTCGATATATAACATTCCTATTATACAGGGTGTCCGGGGGTAAAGGGCATTAACTTCGGGAGGTGATTCTACATGATGGTAGGAGTAAAAAAAGATTAACAACTTTTTCCGAAATTCTAACATTTTTTTTCCCATACAAAAAGACGTACCTACTAAAAATACTTAGTGTGAGGTACGATCTTACTTGCTGAGAGCCCGCCGGGCGCCCGACTCGACTGTGATTGGCCCGTATGGTAGCCGCGCAAAATAATAAATCTGGCCGCACACGCGGGACTAATTTTATCTTTTTACCTCAAAACTACCCCTAAAAGTTGAAATTTCGAAATAAGTTATTTATCTTTTTTACTTGTATTATCATGTAGAATCACCTCCCGAAGTTAAAGCACTTTACCCCCGGACACCCTGTATATTAGAATCTAACATATAATTATCTGATAATTATCTCTCTCCTATACATTACAGTAAAAAAATAAAACTAACAATACCTTTAACTTTATAATATGATTTTAAAAATTATAAAAGTGCCACAACCGTTCAAGTATTTTTTTTAATTCTTACGGGATTAGCGTAATAACTTTTTTTACAGTAGATAGATATTAAGAGTCAAGTGAGCTAAATAAATAAAATAAATGAAAAATAACGCACGAATTGTCCAAAAATGTTTTTAAGCTCCTGTAAAGTTTTGTACCCGATCAACGAACAGCCATAAAATATTATTCAAATCCTATTTCATACACTGGCATCACCGGGTACCGCTCTCCGGCCGAGTGCAAGATAATGGAAATTCATTCAGGTTTTAATGTTCGTCCCGTCCGCCTGCTTTTCCTCTAAGTGAGATAATTGTTACATCTGTGCTAACTTATTGTACCATAAATTTTCAATCTCTAAATATTATAAATTAAAGTCCCCCGCGTCGTCTGTCTGTCTGTTTGTTCGCGATAAACTCGAAAACTACTGAACGGATTTTCATGCGGTTTTCACCAATAGATATAGTGTTTTGTAAGCAAGGTTTAGGTATGTAATTTGTCAAGAAGTTGTGTAAATTGGTTGAAACATAACGATAATTGTTAGAAGTGTCGGAAAAAGTCAAGCCGCCTGGTAGCTTTCATCGAAAACGCTCTCTAATCCTTTGGGATATAACAAAACAATGCATGGTGGGATCTACAAAAAAGTCCGCGAAGGCATATATATTTATCTTTTACGGATAGCTTACTATACCGATTCTAACTTCTAAAAAAATGGTCACGTACATTGCGGTAATCGAAAAGTTATTTAGACGGATACAGTATTAATCCTTATTAACTTAATTACGTTAGTTACCCCAATCATTTCAAGCACATTATTACAATATTTCACACCATCTCTACGTATTATAAATTAAAGTCCTCCGCGGCAACTGTCTGTCTCTTCGCGATAAACTGAAAGACGGCGGTGGTTATAAAGGTTGGATAACCATCCAGCAGATGACGTTGTGTTTTATTAGCCACAGCAACGCGTGGCCGGGTCAGCTAGTGTAAATATATTTCACTCGCGTTAATCAAGAGTTGTTATTAAAAACCTCCACAACACACGCATCTAGTTTACAGACGTGCCAAGGCCTGTAAACTGTAAACCCTCTGGATGAAATATCTAAACATAACCCATATTGCTGAAGTTTCTTATCGATACCAGATATTATGGATGAAAGGAGATTCTATACCCCGCGTAAGAATTCTTACAGATGCAAAGCTAACCTAACCGATGTTGATGCCCTTCCCGATGGGAAGACTTGCAAGGTTAACTTACTGCCTCGCATGAAATGTAGGTATTTCCACAAGTCTGTCAAGAAGTTTAAACACGAAGTATTATTTTACTTTTGAAAGCATGCAACAATTTACTTTTATCTACATAACAACTCAATTATAATATTAAATAACCCTTTTCTCTCATTATTTTTTCCTTTCTTTTTATCTCCTCCTCTTCAGTCTGTTATAGTTCTTATCTATTATGAGTTTTATATAATATATATGTATATAAAAATATTTATATATTCGAATGGTAGAAGAAGTCGGGGACGCCCGAGGAAGACATGGCACGATCAAGTAAATCATATACTTGAGACGGGCCATGTCAAAAGTTAGAATAATAGAAGAGTATGTATGAGACGATGTATGAATGTGAGTGAGGCAAAGAGTGTGTGCCAAGACCGAGTTGTTTGGCGGTCCGTCCTCTCTGCCTACCCCTGCGGGGAAACGGCGTGATGGTTAGTTAGTTAGTTAGTTAGTTATATATTTTTTCTTATTTACTGTTAATTATCTATTTTTTGTTTTATATATAAAAAAAAATTATTTTTCCTTTGCCAAATTGTGGTTAACATGCGTTTATCCGCCTTTTTATCTCGGGCTTTGCTCTTAAAAAGGATGTAAAATATACTATTTAAAATATTTTAATAGAAAAACTTTATTTCATATATATTATATATGAACATGTAATTGATACATGAACATTATATTTTATATTAAATAAATAAAAAAAATCTGAAAATTTTCTAAAAAAAACGTGTCGCGTCAATCGCATTGTCACATCTAATTTTCCATCATTCGCAATTATCCTCAAATGAGGGCTTATTTAATTCACATGCATTACTTCAAAAAAAAATATTAGTCTAATCACCGCCGCGTAAGCGCAATCAATCTGATCAAATCAATTAGCTCTAAAATACTTCGATTGAGATAATCTACCTTCCCCTTATTAGATTTATAACGTGCTGAAAGAGGAGGGTAGGTTATATTATATATGGGGTAAGGTGCAAAGGGGAGGGTTAGAGCAAATAAATGTCACGAGGATTTAGGATGTGCACGGAACGAGTTACGAGAAAGGAATGCATTTTATTTTGTGTGGTATAATAAATACTTCGTCGTTGTAACTACCAGTGCAATGTATAAACATTTAATGTCGATTTCGTTGGTGACCGTTGATCTTCTGACAGTTAGCTAACCGAAATTATAATTATGGCAATATAATATATACATTTTAGCAATTTCAAATCTAAATCGACTTCAAAAATACTTTTAATAATATAATTAGTTGGTAATATTAAAGGATTTTATTTACACGGTGGATTTTTTCGTCCTTCAACGCCGTTATAACATGTAGTTTTTCTTGAAAGAATTAACATATGTTTTATACTTTTTATCCGGAGGTAGGTACAAGGTCTCCGTACACAACCTTCGGGGATTTACATTTTGTGTAAGTAGGTATACAGTGTTTTTCCTAAGCAGACTGGTTACCTCCAATAAACAAACATTTTATAATATTATGTAAACAAAAACCTAGATAATAACCATTCTGTAAATTGCCTTCTCAACACAGGCATTTCACACATGGTGAGATGGGCAATACGTCATTACTGTAATCAAATGTAATATTGAAATAATGAAATAAATAAGAAGTAATAAATGGTATAAGTATGTCGATGTATGAAAACTCTTAAAATATTTCTTAGTTATATGCAATTTTTACAATTTGGGAGGCGGTTATGGGTACTGCCGCCCCGGGAACCATTTATTGAATGCCGTAGGTCACCCAAAGTGGTTCGCTACGTTTGGTGACTTCGCGAGGGTGCCTGGGTTCATGGGGTGAGGTTTGTCTAGAGTCTAGATCTTGGCGGCGGATCCGTATACTGCGCGGCAGGCCGGATCGGGAGAGACTGGTTGAAGGAGATCTTTTGACCTTTCCTGCTGGACTTTATCGACCCATTGACTTGCACGGTAGTGAGAAGGATGGATTCATACGTCCGATTCTCTTGGATACATTGACCCCAAATATTCCAGCCCACACCAACTGTCCCGTAGCTACCGTTTTATCAGATAACGTGTTTATATATTTTTAATGAAAATAGTGTATGATTATAATAATTGTATTTGAACAACGTCTTTATCCTAGAGATTAACTTAGATTACGAGGAATTAGCGTCGATGATCCCTTCAGCACCGGCGTATGGTCGGGAAACACGCCAAACGCGTGCCCAACACCTGTACACGGTCGACACTTGTCACAAGATAACCGGTCGCTTCTTTGACTCTTTCTTTCTTAAAATTATTTTCCTCAGAGCCTCCTGTGTGGTGTTAAGTTAAAAAAAAAATTCTTGAACTTCACAAAGAAGTCTTGCACAGGGGTAAATAGCTTTACATATTTTGATGAAAAAAATAGAATAAAAACATAAAAAGTCATCAGAGACCAAAATAAATTTCATTTATATATTGTAATTCAAATAATATCAGAAATCATTGTTTAAAGTCAGTCAAGTACGTCCCTTGGCACCCTGTATAACATTATTTATTATACATTTCCAGAAATAAGATGTTTGTTCGCACCCTTAAAAAGACCCTCTCTCTTGCGTTATTAATGAATTCGGACGCATAACTTCTTATTATGTCATCGGGTGGTAAATAAACGCCGAGTTAAGAATATATTTACTGTGTTTTATGGGCGAGGGCGGAGCGCAATACAGTGTTTATAGTTTCATATCGCATTTTGTTTAAGTGCCCTGTTGATCTTTCGCTTGATAAACGCACGCTATGACTTTGATCGTATGTTGAGAATGGGGTCCGCGTTATTAAATTTGATGTAGACCAGCCAACAAGGAATTTCATGAATCGTTAAACCTTTGGAAAAACTAGGCGTGTATGTATTTTGTTATGTCTTCAATATTGATTATCATCTCTACATATTACAAATTAAAGTCCCCCGCGTCGTCTGTCGGTCTGTTCGCGATAAACTCGAAAACTACTGAACGCATTTTCATGCGGTTTTCACCAATATATATAGTGTTTCGTGAGGAAGGTTTAGGTATGTAATTTGTCAAGGATTTGTGTAAATTGGTTGAAACATCACGATAATTGTTAGAAGTGTCGGAAAAAATCGAGCCGCCTGGTAGCTTTCATCGAAAACGCTGCCTAACCTTTTGGGATATAACAAAACAATGCATGGTGGAATATTCCTCTTTTATAGATCTACAAAAAAGTCCGAGAAGGCATATATCTATCTTTTACGGATACCTTACTATACCCATTCTATTTTCTAAAAAAAATGGTCACGTATATTGCGGTAATTGAAAAGTTATTTAGACGGATACAGTATTAATCCCTATTAACTTAAATAAGTTAGTTACAAGTATTTCATGCACATTATTATAATCTTTCACACCATTTCTACGTATTATAAATTAAAGTCCTCCGCGGCATCTGTCTATCTCTTCGCGATAAACTCAAAGACGGCGGTAGTTATAAAGGTTGAATAACCATCCAGTAGATGATGTTGTGTTTTATTAGTCACAGCAACGCGTGGCCGTGTCAGCTAGTATTATTATTATTATTATTTATTGAAACATTTATTATAATTACAATTTTACATCTAAATATATTTTTTTACAGGTTTTTTTTTTATTTTATTATATTGAAATAGTTTGTTACACCACGATGGAAACGACGGGTCTTCAATTTGGGAAGCAGATACGGGTACTACCGCCCCGGGAACCATTTATTGGATCACCAACACCCCTACCATAGGTCAGGCCAAGTGGTTCGCTACGTATGGTGACTTAGCAGGGGGGTGCCCGGATTCATGGGGTGAGATTTGTCAAGGTCTTGGCAGCCAATACTTTCGCACACCTACTGCATCCCGGGACGGATCGAAAGAGATTGGTTGAGGGAGACCTAACCTGGACCCCTCCAGTCGGTCTCTCTCGACCCATCGCCTTGCATCGCAGTTGGAGGGATGAATTCATATGTCCGCCACTAATAGACTCATTGATCCCACAGACTTCTACCCACCCCTATTACGCTTTTCCTTCCCTCTCCTTTCTTTTTCTAAAAAGACCCTCCACACAGCATCCCCAAATATGACATAGGCCCCAAGGGAATTTTTTTGTTGTGTTTGTTCTATTCTATCTATTCAACTATTTGTTCTTGTGTTCAACAGTTTATATTTAGTTCGGATGTGGAATAATTTGCCGGTAAGACCCAGGTTCACTCTTTTTCTTTCTCCAAAATACCCTCCACACAGCATCCCCAAAGATGAAATATTTATGTGGTAGACACTTTCAGTATTGTCTTGGTGAAGGAACTCTACTGAAAATCAAGATGTTGCTTGTAATGGTTATGGCCGTATTTGGTGATCGGATCTGAATAGCCAAGTTTCTTTTTTACCATTCCTCCTTCTTTGCCTTCTCCCTCCAGTCTCACAACTTATCTTGTTTGGGGATGCCATAGTCTCACTGCTCCGAAGAGTTGGGACTCTTTCTTAAAAAGGTAACATAATATTCTACCATCTTTCTTTTAATGTTTTTATACATTTTTCACAAAATGAAAAGTTTCAAAAATAGTTCACACTATTTTCAATCTTTCAGATTTTTTTAGCTGGGTAGGCTCTTTTTATTTCATCCGTTGAACTCTTTTCTAGTAAAAATAATCAAAGCATATTTTAGTTATTGCTTCCCTTACATTTCCAGGAACTTAAAAACCTAGTAATCTTACCTCACAAATTACGAAATTTCGAGCAAACAATAATTATACGTTTGTAAGTAAGTAATAAAATATTGCTTAATCATAGGGTGGTGGGTTTGCAAACATGCATACAATAAATTAAACAATTTCAAATAAATGTCACCTGGCGGGGGTTATTGATATCACGGAAAATGCCACTATGTATATAATGCTGATTTTGATATTAAAAAAATACATGTACATAAATTATATCAAGCAGATTTGTGTTAAACGGGCATAAATAAAAGTATATACATGAACTTTAAAAATTAAAAATTAGAGAGATGACTTTTGGCATCTGCTTTCCTCCTTCATTTTAATTTCTGGGCCTCTTCAAAATCCCTTCATACAACTTCATAAACCAAACAATCCCTTCATACAACTCCATCTTAACCCGCATCACAATGCTGGCCAACCGAGCGGTGATATAGTTCCCCTGTCTTTGCACTATCGCTATGAGAATCACATAAAAAACTTAAAAAGCATGAACGTAGTCTAGTTCATAATTAGGATTCCAATAGTTACCAGAAGTGGTTTTAGCTGTTTTCGGTGACCAGAATTTGAATAAGCAGATACTTCTTAACCTTCATCGTCCCCATCTTCTTCCCTTCCTCAATCCTTCAGCCTTATAGACACACTCCAATCGGGGATGTCAGTCCTATTGACTCTGGACAGTCGGAATAATTTGGAACTCTTGTGCGGTAAATTACCTAATACCTCTCTTCTATAGCCTAAAAAAGGCAAACATTTCTATAAATATTTGAAATATTGTGTATCTACCTTTTTTTGCATTTTTACTCTAATATAACTTCGATTCTTGATAAACAGGCATAAACTGAACTAACAAATTGATATAAAAAGCGCAGTGCCGACTCCTTTCACTCGAAAAATTGACATTTCTCATAGAATGATTATTCGAGAAATTGGTTTTCTGACATAAAATTAGGTATAAAAAAAGTTTATATATGTAGTTAATATACATGTATATTATTAAAACTTCAAAGACGAATTATTAAATACGAAAATTATGTGATTACGAAATGAACGTTTGGCATTCTCTTCAAAGAAACTGGTAGATACGAAATTATTTATTTTCTCTAAGCGAAAGCTTTACGATAAAATTTTGTTTTTAATTTAGTACTAAACATAAGTTGTATAACCGAGCATCAAATTATGTAAGAAAAAATATGTTGGAAATACTAGCTAGAGTGGTTCATACGTTCGTTGCCAAATTAAAGAGGTTGATTTCAACCGATGTAGGTTATGAATAGTTATTCATTAAAAAAGCTTGGATCTACCATAAAGCTAACTCTGTATACTGCCAAGTGGCTAGCGTTACCTGAAGAGGCTTAAGATAAGCAAAACCGATTGGTTAATAAATTAATAAATTTTGTGGTTTTAAACAAATAAGTATTTTATTTTATTAAATATGTCAAACCACAAAGTGATTGCTTTCTACAATAATATTGAAATGAATACTGAAATTTTTAAAAACTCTTTTAAAGTAGTAATCCGTGAGTATTAAATACTTTGGATTACAATAATACCGTCATAATAAATTGAAATAAAAATAATAAAAAACTTTTTCCCACTTAAGTTTTTGATCGTAACCGGTTTCAACTCGTTAAAGCCATCTTCGCTTAATCTACGTTTTATATACATTACATATGGGGGAGGGGAAGGGGGGTGGTCTACAAGGATTTTAATCAATTATATTAATTACATTTGTTACTAAGTCGTTTTAGACTGTCGAATTTCTAATTATTTTGGTAATTCCAGTAGGTTAATTACCTTGGGTTTGTAGCTCACTTCAATGTTATTCCGGTAAAAACCTTACAAGTAATATGAATTATTAATGACCTAATTTTATTGTCAAATCTTTATTATATTTATGATGTGTTGGATTTTTTTAATAGCTTTTTGAAGGTAAGCATGTTTACATTGGAGTAGGATTGGTCATTACATAAAATAAATACATATTTTAATTTAGAAATTATTTTTGAAAATTACAATGGATACAAAAGCGGAGAGTTAGCAAATGATTCCAATTGCTTATTCATTACAATGTTAGGGTCTATTTTTTAATTAAGCATGTAATATCTAAAGATTCTACTCTATCTAGTTTATTACCTTTATTACAAGTATGGAGAAGTTTAATGTCTCTGTCTTTATCAAACTAGTGTTTGTTTTCTAATAAGTGTGATGCTACATTTGATAATTCGCCTTCGTCATTCACCAAGTTTGTAAAGTGTTCATTAATTTGGGTCTTGAATGACCTCCCAGTTTGACCTATATAATACGACGGGCAGTGAACGCAGTTCACTTGGTAAACGCCTGTGTTTTCAAGTTTTTCTCTCTTATCTTTATTTTTGATTAAAATTCTCCTCAGAGAATTCACAATATAAAAAGTTGTTTTGCATTTATCATTATTAGTTAATCTGGATATTTTATTGATATTTCGCCAACATAAGGGATTGTAATGCTTTGTTTAGTGATATCTTTTTAATTTTTACTTTTAAGGCCTTGTGAAATGATTGTTAACGTTTTAACATTAACAGCAGCCTTGAAAATAAAAAAGAAAAATATATCACTAACAATGGGTTAAAATCCCTTTTATTGGCGAAATATCAACAAAAATATCCAGATTAACTAAGGCTATTAAAAATATAGGTGGAGCCCGATACAAACAATTTCTTAGACCACAAGAAGATTTAGTTTGAATTGCCACAAAGTTCAGACTAGAGTCAATTCTAGTAGTACGAATTTGCCGTATTCTTTCTGCAATGTCAATAGTATTAAAAAATCTACAAACCGTTTGTTTAATATATTAGGTCCTTACATATGAAATTGGCGTTTTCCCGTACTGGCAACTTTGATCTCAAATATCTTCTTTTTGGTTAGGTATTTCAACTTCAAATTTATACAACTATTAACTCATGTATTTGGGTTTCGAAAATTATAATTCATTTGTTTTTTCCTTAATTGTTTTTTTTTCTTTGCGTCACTTAGTTTACAAAATGGAAAACTTGAAACACAGTTGTATTGTTTTTTTGTGTCGTTCACTACAGCTTTCTTAAATGGCCAGACGATTACGGTAGATGTCTATTGTTAGCAACTGCAAACCATGATGGAAAAGCTAGCTGCTGAACAACCGAGGCTGGTTAATCGCTCTAGGCCACTGCTGCTTCATGACAACGCTAGACCACACACTGCACAACAGATGGCTACCAAATTAGAGGAGCTTCAAGTGGACATCCACCGTACTCTCCGGACCTTGCCCCAACAGATTACCATTTTTTTCGAAATTTGGATAACTTCTTGCAAGGGATCAACTCCGATGGGGCAGTCCAAACCGCCTTCAAAGATTTTATTGATTCCCATCCGAATGGTTTTTTTAGTAAAGGGATCGATGAACTACCTATGAGATGGCAAAAGTGCATAGATAGCAATGGTACATACTTTGATTAAATAAATATATTATATTTTTAAAAAATCGCCTTTATGTTCCTCCCATACAAAACGCCAATTTCATATGTAAGGACTTAATATGTGTAGATCTTTTTGCATATATATTGCGTATACCGATCCCTTTCTCGCTGAAAACAGTAAGCACCCTTAAATAATTTTGGAGGCGGGTATGGGTACTGGGGCACCGGGAATCATTTATTGGATAACCAACACCTCTGCCATAGGCCACCCCAAGTGGTAAGGTTCGTTCGGTGACTTAGTGGGTTCATGGTTTTTTTTCATAAGGTTTATCCCGGTCTTGGAAGCGGATGCGTCTGCCCACTAGCTGCATGGTAGGCCGGATCGGGAGAGAATGGTTGAGGGAATTCCTTTGACTTCTCCAGCCGTACTCTCTCGGAACATCGCCTTGCACCGCAGTGGGAATGGATTCATTCGTCCGTCACTCCTTGACACACTAACCCCCCAGATTAATGCCCTTCATGCCTTTCTTTATGCATTTCCTTCTCAGAACTTTCTCTCCTTCCTTTCGTAAAAAGACTCTTTCCACAGTATCTCAAAAGATGACATAGACCTTGAGAGGAATTATTTTCCTCAAGGCCTCCTATGTGGATCTAATGTAAAAAAAAAACAAGGCAAAACGCTGTATGTCAGTGACGTTTGTCAAGTGTACACATATCCACTAACACAAACAATTCTATGTTTGTGTTATTCGGGTCGTCTCTATTTGCGCCACATGTAACACAAGGTCCAGATCTCATCGAATGTAATTATTTGCGAATAGGTAGATAGGTTCCTACCTTACCGGCAACTTAAATTAAATTAATGTCTCTCTCAATTCTAAAGAAAACTCACTTATTACCTATTATCAGTTTGACCTCTGTAACTCAACTTTAATCTAACTGCCGAACATAGTAACTTATCCAAGACGGTATTCTCCGTACATAATTTACTTCGATTAGATCCCATCTTCAGTGTGCCAAATTTTACAATGAAAATGCGAATTTTGGTTCATTCTTTCAAAATCTGAACATTTCGTTCTCGTACAAAATGTTGGCATCAAAATTTAATTTAATTTGCTGAGTGCTTTCTTTGTACACCATCGATTGTGGTATTTGCCGAAATGAATAAGTCCTTACCGCGTCACAATGGTTTCGGGTTGAAAGCAGGCCAATGTGTGGAATATTAATGCCATTTTAATCTGAGCATGGGCAAGTGCTATATGTAGACTCTTTGGGAAAATGCATTCAGCACAGGGTTAAATAAAATGAAGTTATATTATGTAATGGGAATGGACATTTGAGGTTATCCACCACTTACCCGCCCTGGTATAAGTAAGAGATGGTTACTCCTTCAAGGCCCTCGCAAGATTCTATTTTTTTTGTTAAACGAAGCTACATTTATTTATTTTGAACAAATCTACACCTCCAGTGTCCTTGCATACGTTGTTAGTGAGCAGTATGCAAGTGTAAGACAAAGATAAATTAAACAGGGTAAAAGAAAAACTCATTCATGAGGCTCCATGAGGCAGCATTACATCTGTAAAAACCTGCAAGCACCGACATAAAATAGAGAACATAAGTAATACAATAAATCTTAAATCCATTGGCAAGTACCAATAAAAAAATATGAATGGCATTCGGTCTGACCATAAACTACACTTAGCTTCCGTGTCCCAACTACTCAGTGAAGCCTCAAAGAATGTTAACTGAATATTTGGGGTAAAACACCCGAAGACTAAAAGAAAATTCAGGGTTGGGTGGTCAGAGGCAGGACAAAGGACATCGAGGTCGCCTGATCAAGCTTCAAACCTGCACGTGTCATTCGGGGAGTCGCAGATAGATTTAAGAAGGATCTGCAAAATTAATAATGTAACTAAAGATGAAGCAGGGACGAGGTCCAGCACACCCCAATGTGGGGATAGGGAAATAAAAACAAACTGGAATTCGATCATCCAGTAAAACTTTGAAATAGTTAAAGACAAACAAAACAAAACAAGGAACATGGCATAAATTAACGGGTACATCGTATAGTAATTATTAACAAAACAAATCGCACGGCAATTACATACATTTTTGAAAATATAGTGAACAAAATAGATAAATAAAATATTAATGGGAATGGACAGGCAAACGAAGAGAAATATTGAATCACTCGACTTATTGAAGCCATGCTAAAACCAAACAGATTAATACTTTCTTTCTGTTCGCTGTCTACTTAAAATCAACAAGCAAACATACTTACTAGTTTGGTAGTCTCGGTTGTGCGTCAATCCTCCGGGAAATCTGGCCCAGTGAACACAATTTTGCTATGAAATTAAATGTTATTTTGAAAATTGAAACTGATCATGTGAAGAATTCAGACAAGAGATGAAATAAGTACCTACCACCTAACTATCTATATTATAATATTGATGTATCTCAATGTGTCTTACCTCCACAATATGTATACATGTCAAATAAATACACAGATTGTTAAGGGACTATTTTTTACTATTTTAAGGGACTATTTTAGTGTTTAACTTTCTACAAGTGATTATTGGCATTATTTGGAGTAAAAATGTAAATAAATTTTTGGTTTCGGGTGACTTTTTTGATGTCTTTTTTACATTTTATATCACTAAGAGCAACACAAATTGTCTTGAAAATGTTTTTACAAGAAGAAGCTGTAGCACATTATGCCCAAATATCGCTGTGTTAAACACGAACCTTGCTAAATTCACAGCATTCATAAAAAAATAACACTGGATTGAATGCCACATGTGTAACTAAAAACATAATTGAATGATGTGTGGTTTAAGTGGATGCGGAAGTCGAAGGACCTTGTATGTGTTTTGAAATATATGTGTGTGAAAGACCACTGTACAAGTAGAAAGAATGCACTTAAAGGAAAGGAAGGAAGGACTTACTGCGGTAAAATACGACACTCTCTGCTATCTTGGCTGGGTTTATTCACGCACTTATATACTTGCGGTGTGCGGATTCAGTTTGAGGATGCGGGATGCGGAATATTATAGATGTTCATGCGGCGAGTCTCGATTGACGACTGACTGTTTTGGTAACGAAATATGTACAGGTACATAGGGATGAGTGGGAAAAGGAACATGATAGGGATGGATAGAAAAGGAATATGTGACAATCAAGCTACAAGCACAGAGTCTATGATAAATATAGATGTATGTAGGTAAGTGTAGCTATGTATTATGCAAACGCCCAACCAATAATATTTCATTGATTTCTGTAGTTCACCACATTTAGTTCCTACTTTTAGCAGTTCAAATAAATAAAATAACTTCTTGAAAGATATTATTGATATCCATTAAAATTTAAATGTAAACCCCCGAAAAATTTCATTTAACCCTTCTTGTAGATTTAAGTAAGAACATGCACTTTATCAGAATTGTTTATATCAGGTATAGATATTGTTGGTATTTTTGTTTTATGGTTCTAAATTTCAATATGTTGTTATTTTATTGGCATTGACATTTTTTTTATTTATTTTTTTATTATTTATTGAAACATTTATTATAATTACAATTTTACAACAAAATATTTTTTTTAACAGGTTATTTAAAATTTTGTTACCCTTCCATTAAAAGCATTTGCTTGTGTTTGGAAGGGGAGTGTACATAAATGCTATTAGTTATTAGTTAGGTATAAGTTAGTACTTAAATAATTATTTGTACATAAATATATGTGAGCTGCAGTATTTATTTGATGATGGTGTGTTTTTTTTTTTAAAGAAAGAATGTTATGGAGAACTGAGATATTTGTAAGATTAATTGACAGTAGTTTATTTCTTAAGAATATTTTTAAAATGTCTCTTGACAGACAGCAGTATTGTAACTCTAATGCTTGGTGTAACTCTAAGTGACCAGCTCAGGTACGGGGGCTCCATCGAAACCAGAGTTAAGTTAGCCTCTCAGAAACTGGGCGTACTGTACAGGGCCCGCAAATACTTTAATAGTACACAACTGCTAAACCTGTACAAATCGCAAGTGCGCCCCACGGTTGAATTTGGCAGCCACCTCTGGTCTGGAGCTCCAAAATACCTAAAAAAAACCTTGACTCTGTGCAGAAACGGGCGGTCCGTTTGATAGATTCTCCCATCTTAACAGACGGACTGCAATCTTTAGAGCACAGGCGTCAGGTGGGAATGCTGTCCTTGTTCTACAAGTATTACAATGGAAGATGCTCCGAGGAACTAGCGTCATTGATCCCCTCGGCACCGGTGCATAGTCGGGAAACACGCCAAACACGCGCCCAACATTTGTACATGGTTGACATTAATGACATGAGAACGGGTGGTTTCTATGATTCGTTCTTGAGTTCAACGGCTCGGCTGTGGAACGATTTGCCGGCCTCTGTGTTTCCTCCCTCCTACAACATGGGTCTCTTCGAGACCCGTGTTCACTCCTTCCTTTCCTCAAAAAGACCCTCCACACAGCATCTTCAAAGATGACATAGGCCCTGAGGGAAGTTATTTTCCTCAGGGCCTCATGTGTGGAGTTAATGTAAAAAAAAATTAAAAAAATTCGGGTTTTATCATTGATGCTTCTGATTTCTTCTGGTAGACGATTGAAAAAAGTTCTTCCCTGGTAAGTATAATGATGCTGTGCAAAAGACGTATTTAGTTTTGGGCATAGAAAAATATGTTTAAGTCGAGTTCTGTTTTCATTTAAAAATGGATATTTATCTTTTTCTTTTATTATTTGAACTAATGAATTTTTAATATATAAATCTTTAAATGTGGGTACTTGAAATTCTTCAAATATTGAATATATATCATTGGATATACATATTATTATCACTGTCATTTATGAACTTATAAAGACTGTTTATAAAGCTAATAAAAAAATAAAATAAATTTTCTTCAAAATCTAACACAAAAAAAATCTTCCACCCGTCATCGCTGGTCACTCAGCCAAGTAACCGCCCAACTCCTCACCCCACCTCAAAAATGTGACCGGTGACCAAAATGACAAATCCGCTACAAGTTAATTCGCACTTTTTGGTATTTGAGCTAAAGATTCGTCGTTGAAATGAAGCTTGCCAAAGAGGAATGAAATCAATTAACGTTAACTCTTTTATTTTTCACTTCCAAAAAAATCATTGAGGAAATACGCCGACATGACGTTGAAATGTAAGCGGTCGACTTGAAAAATGGACTGAAAACATTGCATAAACAGCAAAAAAATAAAAGCAAGAATTGAAAAATTGTCTAACCTGCCTAACAACATTACCCCATTTAGTCGACGGCGCACAATTTACTCTTTGTACGTCGTGTGGTTCCATTTATAAGGAATGGTCCAATTTACTCGCCGTGTCCCAAATATGTTACGTTTTTTGGCATACTAGACAGAAACAATTCTGAAAATAACATTGAAAAACCATCGAGAGCACTCTTCTCGATAGAATCAACCGTGAGACACGAGCCATTGTGTTTAATCTCCCTTAAGATATCAACATAGTACAATAATAAAGTTATACTCCTCCTACATATCTATTAATACTTAAGAGGGCATTACCAGAGAAAGCCAGAAATAGGTATGTCATTTTCAAATCAGACGTATTTTAGACGTATTGACTCTTTTCCACAAAAAATTAAATATGGATTTCGAAAGACTGTTCTTTTATCTAGCATTTGCATTCGCATGTAATACATTTTGAGATTTTTTAAAAATTTTTAGTATAATAAGGTTATTCCATAGGACGTTGGCAGATTTGTTAAATTTTCAAAAAAGATTTTGTATTATACCACACCCATTTCAAATAATATAATCGTGCAGTAAAATAAATCAATACATTATCTAGCAAACGCATGTTTTAGAATTCTAATTTTAGTTTCAATAAAATCATTAAAAAATATGTACGTACATGTGTTTCTTGCGAAAATTGGTCCATTTGTGTATTTATTTGCGCACTTACAAACTAATATATTTCAGATTTTTTTAACATTCTTATTAAATTTAGACATTATTGAAAAATGATAAATACTTATAATCAAAAAAAATTTACAAAAAGCACATTATTTTAATAGTTTTATCATCACGCCTTTCAGCATTTTTGGATGAAGGTATAAATTAAAGCTAATTTGGATTGAAATAAATTCGATATTGAGTTATAATTTAAAAAAGCTGGTACGGAGAATAATTAATCTTTCTCATTGTAACCGCCCTGCACGATCGTAAGAACAACTTTCGACGAAATGTGGATTTTCGTCCGCTGGCTGGTTAAACGCTCTTAAGTATAGATTAATAAAATTGTAGCATCTCTATCTCTACATATTATAAATTAAAGTCCCCCGCGTCGTCTGTCTGTCTGTCTGTTCGCGATAAACTCGAAAATCACTGAACGGATTTTCATGCGGTTTTCACCAATAGATAGAGTGTTTTGTGAGAAAGGTTAAGGTATGTAATTTGTCAAGAATTTGTGTAATTGGTTGAAACATAACGATAATTGTTAGAAGTGTCGGAAAAAGTCAGGCCGCCTGGTAGCTTTCATCGAAAACGCTGCCTAATCCTTTGAGGATAAAACAAAACAATGCATGGTGGGATATTCCTCTTTTATAGATCTACAAAAAAGTCCGCGAAAGCATATATCTATCTTTTACGGATAGCTTACTATACCCACTCTATCTTCTAAAAAATGGTCACGTACATTGCAGTAATTGAAAAGTTATTTAGACGGATACAGTATTAATCCTTATTAACTTAAATACGTTATTAACTTAAATAGTTATAAATTAAAGTCCTCCGCGGCATCTGCCTGTCTCTTCGCGATAAACTCAAAGACGGCGGTGGTTATAAAGGTTAGATAACCATTCAGTAGATGACGTTGTGTTTTATTAGCCACAGCAAAGCGTGGCCGGGTCATCTAGTATATGCTAAAATAATATCGGTGAAAAATACAAGCAATTTTAACGATGATTAATAAAAACATTTTACTTAATTACATTATGAACCCCTAACAGAGTGGTAGTGGTTTATTTGTGTTTATTTATTTTATTTGTTTATAATATTATACGCCTTTACGCGGTTTTACAAACGTATGATATAAATAATGATTGCAATCTTTAGAGCACAGGCGTCGGGTGGGAATGCTATCCTTGTTCTACCGGTATTATAATGGTAGATGCTCCGAGGAACTAGCGTCATTGATCCCTTCGGCACCGGTGCATAGTAGGGAAACACGCCAAATGCGTGCCCAGCATTTGTACACGGTTGACATTTGTCACATGAGAACGGGTCGTTTCTTCGACTCGGTTCTTGTGTTCAACAGCTCGGCTGTGAAATTATTTGCCGGCCTCTGTGTTTCTTCCTTCCTACAACATGGGTCTCTTCAAGACCAATGTTCATTCCTTCCTCTCCTCAAAAAGATCCTCTACACAGCATCCCAGATGACATAGGCCCTGAGGGAAATTATTTTCCTTAGGGCCTCCTGTGTGGAGTTAATGTAAAAAAATGATAAATTGTGGAACGGTAATCTATGCTGAAGTAAAAGTAAAAGGTATGCACTATTATTCTAGCATTGATTACAATTGTTGAGGTATGTTATTATAGCCTTCTTATAACTATATTCCGTGCATTTGAACACATCTAATACACTAGGTACAAGTGATTATGTAAATAATAATAATTAGTTTGCTTGTTTCAACCGAACAGAGCGGTGAGTGCAATACTCTGTCAGCCATTTAAAAGTATATATCTATAAAATTACATTAATTAATTAAATATAATAGAATATAAAAGATAAAACATAAAACAAAATATAATAGTAAACATATTTAGTACTTGTATACTACGGAGGTTTTGTGTGAATTCTCCATGTTTGGTGTAGGGGCGTGCCCTGCCATTGGGCCACGGCCTGGACGAGAGTAATAGGAAATGATTCAGTACTTAATCATTAAGGGTATTGAAATGTCACTTTGTGGAGTTGTCATGGAACCATTGATGGCACGTGGAATGTAATTAGGCTTGGTATGTCAAGGCTGTCATTTATACCATTCCAATTTAAAAAAAGAAAAGTCAAATTGGAAACCAGTCCTCTTTTTGAGGGTTTTAATAATTTTAATCCTTACATCAAGTGGTAGTAATTTATGTTTTCTATAGGTAGACTGAGTTTATAGATAGTATATCTTAGGAATATGTATGAATATCTTAGGAAAATGTATGTATCTTAGGAATATGTATGTATCTTAGGAATATGATAGTATATCTTAGGAATATGTATGTATGTATGTATCGTAGGAATATGTATGTATCTTAGGAATATGATAGTATATCTTAGGAATATGTATGTATGTATGTATCGTAGGAATATGTATGAAGAATGAGTTAATGATGAATGTAAGTAAGTCTAAAGTCATGGTGTTTGAAAGAGAGAGTACGAAAACAGTGTGCGATATAGTTATGAATGATGAATACTCGGAGCAGGTGGATGAGTTTGTTTATCTGGGTAGTATTTTTATAAGAGATGGGAAGGCTGATAGAGATATTGAAAGAAGGGTAAATGCCGGTAACTCCATTTATGGAGGTCTGAATGCCGTTGGCGCTAATATAAAACTGTCAAAAAAGCGAAGCTAGCAGTCCACAATGGAGTCCTGGTACCTACCCTGATGTATGGCAGTGTGGCATGGAACTGGCAGAGGAAGGATGAAAGTAAACTGAATGCTGTTTTTGAGGGTTTGATGAAATGAGATCCCTGAGACGTATGTGTGGTAAAACCATGTATGATCGTGTTAGAAATGTGGATATCCGTAAAGAATGTAAGGCTGATGTAAGTATAATGAGCAAAATTAAGAAAGGGACCCTCAGATGGTTTGGGCACGTAGAGCGAATGAACGAAGAAAGTAGTGTAAAAAGAATATATTGAAATGTATTTTTGTAAGGTAATATAATTTTGTGTAGGTAGTACCTATACCTTTTGTCATCCGACCGCTGTCTTCTCAGAGCAAGTAGAACTCCATCGCAGGATAGTCGAGATAAGGATTTAGAGGTCATGCATATAAAAGACGCTTATTTTACTAGTGAAAATTAATGTTAACTTTATTGCAGTTTGCAAGGGAAAAATTGAACCAAGGAAAAGTAAACAAAACATAAATACCTTGAGCATCTATCAACTGATGTAGAAAGAGAGAGTCAACAAATTACGTTTAATTTTAATACCGCACACGTCCCGTCGCCGTGACAGTCGTGACACTCCTCCAAACGACGACAGCAATCCCCAAGACACCGTCCAGCACGTCATGGGGCCACAAGTTTAAAGGAAATCCACCCAAGAACCAGGCACAGCCGATCTACATCCATCAAGCGGCGTGTAGAAATCTCACCGGCCAAAGGAGAGCAAAGCAATCAATGTCGGCGCACTCCCCCGAGTCGCAAAGCCGCTTCATTCAAAGGGATTCCACCCAACAACCAGGCACAGCTGATCTACACCCATCAAGCGGCGTGTAGAAATCTCACCGGCCAAAGGAGAGCAAAGCAATCAATGTCGGCGCACTCCCCCGAGTCGCAAAGCCGCTTCATTCAAAGGGATTCCACCCAACAACCAGGCACAGCTGATCTACACCCATCAAGCGGCGTGTAGAAATCTCACCGGCCAAAGGAGACAAAGTAATCAATGCATCGCCCGTTGATTACAGTTTCAATTCACTTCCGCACGCGGATCAAGCAATCACTTGGCATCCGGCGAGGAATTAAATAAAATAATCAGGCTTCTATGCCATTTGAGACGTCACACACTCACAGAACGAAAAATAAAACTCATTCTAGGCTACATCGCACTAGAATCTTTCATAACAAAAAACTCCTCCTCAAAAATCTCCTCTCGCCCCAAAAAATTACGTGATGTCCTCCGCCATCTTTCCTCGAATCACGTTTCCGGTCCCCTTGCAGTTTGGCCAACCAACAAAGTTAAAAAAAAAAGAAAATATAAATAAAGCATAGACAATAAACAGTACCTATTTTGAGCAGTACCTGCTCACAAAATAGATATGTTACAATATGATGCAAATGTGAATGGTAGAAGAAGTCGGGAACGCCCGAGGAAGACATGGCACGATCAAGTGAATCAGATACTTGAGACGGGCCATGTCAAAAGTCAGAATAATAGAAGAGTATGTATGAGATGATGTATGAATGTGAGTTAGGCAAAGAGTGTGTGCCAAGACCGAGTTGTTTGGCGGTCCGTCCTCTCTGCCTACCCCTGCGGGGAAACGGCGTGATGGTTAGGAATAAATGCGATTTTTTTCAGTGGAATTGGAGTGGAGTTAGTAAAGGGGAAAAATACAAGAATTATATTTGACTTGACTTCAAAATTGTGAGGAAAATATAACGTTGTTTAATGTTGAAATATTTTGAAAGTCTTAATTACGGTGAATGAAGTCAAGCATTTAATACTTTATTAGTAAAAAATTAATTTGGAATGAAAATAATGTCACGATCATTAATTTCATTGATAGAGACTTGAATTCAAATTTGTGAGGATTATAACGTTTATTAATGTTGAAATAATTTGAAAGTCTTCATTACGGAAAATGAAGTCAAGCATTTTTAATACTGTAATAGTAAAAAAAATAATTTGAACGAAAATAATGTCACGATCATTAATTTCATAATGTAAAATTTTATATATTGATTGGTAAAGGCTGATTTATTCCGAAAAATCTTATTATGTGGCTTTTGCTAATGTTAAGATTGTTAAGTTCGCACAATCCTTGAAGTTAATTTAAATTCAGAATCTGTAATTCACACGCGTTAGAAGTGAAACCTAAAGTAGACAAGAGTGGGTAGTACTTCTTTTAACAATATTAAGGATGACTTTTTTCATATTCTTGTCGTCGAATTCCAATGAACCTTTTCCTATACATTTGGTCATCTTATTAGGATCTGTGTTTTCTTCTTTGGAGTCGCTAGATGTCGCTTTCTTTTGTGTTACTTTTTGCCGTTCATTTTGGAGTGTTTTGAAGATTGAATATTTATTTGACAAAAATAAAAATATTTATTTATTTTTGGATTTCGTACGATTCGATGTTTGGCCGCTGAGGTTTATCAGACGCTTTATATCACGACACCAAAGGAAACTTGCGCGGAACTTTCGATATCGTATTATATTAGAACCGAGAATCCGTGAATAAAATAAACATTTTATTGCTAGCATTCTCTTGCAGGCTAAATATAGATATTTGTCTCTTTTTAGTGTCGCAAGTTTCCGTTTCATCGAGTTTCAAATCACAACGGTGCTAAAAAAATTTTCACTTTAAAAGTAAAAGACCACCGATTAAAATTCCTTGAAATGCATTTACACGTACCTAGTAACCAGATCTAGTCAAGAAAAGTCATGTACTTCCCTTCCTTGGTCTTCCCAATTTCTTTCTCCTCGCCACTTTATTCAGTCATACAACATATTCGGAATTCCAACTAACCTCTAGCATGCCCTGAGGTACACAATCATCAAGAAGAATAATTGATCCTATTTAACTTTACAAAACGCTTGCTTACTACCAATCGGCAAACTTGTAAGTAATTACCAACAAGTATTTAAAATTCAAAGACAAAAGCATTTAGCTGGTATAATTAAGTTTTATGTATTTTATCAACAATAGTTTTCTATCACCATAGTTGTCATCGATCTTCCCCAAGTACGACCATTAAAGCCCGAGAATTTTTTTAAACTGCCTGAAAACTACCCTCGCTGAAATTTTCAGTGCAGACACGTTTGACAACATCTGCAACAGCCAGGGAGGAGTTCAAATGTTCAATGCTCATTGAACAAGGCAGAAGTTTTCAACAATTCTGGGTAAACTAATGACATTAGCTGAAAAAATTAAATATGTGACACTATTTCATTGCTTGGTTTATGAGTTAATCTCAAAAACTTTTTTTGAATAGGATTTCACAAAACATCGATAGCAATTTTTAAAATTTAATTAAAATTAAATTTAATATGTTATTATCAAGTTCTGCAAGTTTTTAGTTTTCATTTTTGTTAAAGCTGTTTCGGCTTACAAGCAGTAGCGGTCCGTGAGTTTTTAGTGAGCTAGAGCGCTAAGATTGAAAAATACGACGTTATTGACGTTGTGTAGCTGAAAATGATTTTTTTTTTCAAAATTTCAACTTTTTGTATGTTAAAAATTAGAGTCATTGAACTAATTGTTTTAGGAACTCTGAACATAAATGAAATCCAAGTCCACGTTCCACAATCTATTTCAAACAAAAGTGGTGTGTCAGTAATAAGATAAGAACAGCTTTTTCTGAAAATGACGACATTTTAATAAAAAACTTAAAATTGCTGTAAATATTTACTGTTTGGAGATTAATTTGCACATGTATACAATACACATATTCTAAAATGGAATTAAATTCTCTACAACTTATTTCGAATGAATTTCTTTCTTGAATGAATTTCTACATTTGTGGAGCGGGATTTCGAAAATAAGGTAAAGAATAAAAGTTGTATATAATTTTATGAGCTTTTTCTTATTCTCAGAAAATTTTCCTCTGCAATTTTCTCAGAATCAGTAAAAGCTCACCCGTTTTTGAGATATAAGCAGAAACCCGAAAATTGGGACCTTTTCCCCCCCTAGCTCACCACCTAGAAGTCAGGACTTTTAGTATGTTCACACCCTAAGCACCCTGAACAAGTTTCTGAAGGAATCGCTAAGGTTCCGATGAATGAACGAAGAAAGTAGTGTTAAAAGAATATATGATGCAAATGTGAATGGTAGAAGAAGTCGGGGACGCCCGAGGAAGACATGGCACGATCAAGTAAATCAGATACTTGAGACGGGCCATGTCAAAAGTCAGAATAATAGAAGAGTATGTATGAGACGATGTATGAATGTGAGTGAGGCAAAGAGTGTGTGCCAAGACCGAGTTGTTTGGCGGTCCGTCCTCTCTGCCTACCCCTGCGGGGAAACGGCGTGATGGTTAGTTAGTTAGTTAGTTTAGTTTATGTCCACAGCAAGTTTGAAATCTGGGTAAAGTAAATATTTTACATTATTAAACTAAATTACGATAAAATATATTGTTAAGAGAAGACGTTTAAATAATTGATGTCTACACCAGACGTTTGACTTTGAGATGAGAGGTCGCTAAAAACGCTCAGAGGACAAGATTTATTTTGCCTGAAGCAAAATTATGATTTTAAACAAAACTTTAAAGTTGAGTAAGTTTTAATTATTTTAAGGTAATTAATATACGTTCAAGTTATTTACGACATTGATCGTAGTGATGTTTAGTAGTTTGGTTTGGTCAGTTAGCGAAAAGTCCTTCAGATTAAATCTTGGTGGAAAAAATGTACACAGGCAGTGTCGGATGTTGCCGCAGTCGTTTTAGTGAAAAAGATAATAATCAGCAACCACTAATGTCACTACTGTCACAAGCTTTCTTCCTTCCTCTTCAAAACGAGACTAAGATGGCTTCGCTATGTCTATTTTAGACGAGTTATTAAAGTTTAAAAAAATTTGGATGGAAACTGTCGCTCATTTGTGCACGATTGCCTCCCACACCCGACATCAATAATTTTAAAGATGTCTTAACATCAAAAGCTATTTGTCTCTGTCTTTGTCTGGGGTTAACCACCTGGTATGAATTAAAATAAATCATGGTTGTTTTTCGAAAGTTTTTGTTTTTTGTTTGTTTGTGAATAAGGTACATGAGTCTGTCTCAACTGCCCGGCGGCAGTGGGACTATGGCAGCCCTAACGGAGGTATTTTATAATGCTGGGAGGGAGGGATCACCATATGGGATAGAACGGAAAATAAGGTTAAGTACCTGAATTTTCAGATCTCGCCACTAAACACGGGTAAATCCGTTTCAAGCCATCTTTTGATTTAATTTGACTGGGATTATTTTTTGTTGTATGCCACATTTATACTATTGTAGGAACTACGATTTTTAAATGTTAGCAGCGACGAATCGCCACACCGACGCATGCGCGGAATCACAGATTTTCAATGACGGTGCGTTTTGAAGAACTAAATTCATTATGTTTTGATCGTCTGCAAATACTTCATAGTTCCTAGATATTATTTTAACCTCCGTGTTTCAAGCCCTATCTGATAGATAAACTTCCAAATATATGTGACAAATAAAGTTATTCAGTTTTTAATATTCAAACTCTTTAATTCATACATATAACGTAATTTCATCTCGCGTTAAATGTTTTATATTTCATGTGAGGTATTTGAAACAACATAAAAAAATACTGTTATTTGGCACGCCGGATTTCAAACGATCGATTCATGGATCTCAAATTGTGATGATGCCCATACTATTTTGGTGTATATTATCCAAAAACAACCAAATCAGTTAAAAATACAATGGTTTTGAACTATGACACGTGACACCATGGCATTGAAACATTAAAAATACGTTTGCAAGTTCTATTTGTCGACTTGTAAGTTATATTTTCTCTAGCTAAGTCAGAGTGATTGATTTGAACTTGTTACAACGCGGATTGAATCTAAATGGCGCATTATCCTATTCCAACCGTTTAAACCGAAGGAAATCGGGGATCAGGTCGGAGCGGCGTATGACTCCATAAATTATTTATTTATATAGTTTACATTTAACGACTTTTATCATAAAACAGTTTAGTAATGGGTGGCAGATAAATAAGTAGAATGTAATGCTATTTTGCTTATTTGTTTTTAAATTGAATATGGTTCAAGAGTCCCAACAGCTACCGACCATTGTAGAAGAAAAATAGGCAGAATTTATAGCATAGCCGTTTTGCGGATTTTTAATATAAATGAATATGGCACAAGAGTCCCAACAACTACCGATGCGTGACGGGACTATACATATAATCCATAAATCAAACCACGGTCTCATTCTAAATTTGATTCTTTTTTAACATTCAGGATATAATATAGCTCCACACAGGAGGCCTTGCCGAAAATAATTATCCTCAGGGTCTATGTCATCTTTGTGGATGCTGTGTGGAGGGTCTTTTAGAAGAGAAGAAGAAGTGAACACGGGTCTTGAAGAGACCCATGTTAGAGAAGGGAGGAAATACAAGGGCCGTCAAATCGTTCCATAGCCGATCTGTTGATATTGTCTACTCTATTAAATATTATCAATGAGACGATTAAAGAAGGAAAATTTCCACAGTCATGGAAACTATCTACTATTATACCGGTTCCAAAGGTTAAAAATACCAGAAAATGTGAAGAATTTCGACCAATTAACACCTTACCAAAATATGAGCAGATTCTTGAAGTTATAATAAAAGAACAAATCTTGCAATATCTAGATAAACACGATATTTTATACCGAGAGCAATCACGGTTCACGTAATTGTCGAAGAATGGAAGGAAGGAATGACTAACAATAAATTTATTTTAGCAATATTTTTGGATTTTCAAAGGGCATTCGAAACTATAGATCGAGACATACTAATAAAAAAGCTCAAAGAAATTGGTTTCTCATCTGTAGCCATTAAATTAATACAAGAGTATTTGAGAGACAGAAAGCAGGTAACAAAAATAAATATCCAATTTTCAAAACCAATGGAAAATAAGTTAGGAATACCACAGGGATCGGTCCTTGGACCTCTATTGTTCATACTCTTTATTAATGACATGGTGAAAATATTTTCAAAATGCAAAGTACGACTATTTGCCGATGATACACTAATATACTTAATTGAAGATAACTATGAAGAACTAACACACATTTTAAATAATGAACTAAATGATGTATCAAGATGGCTAAAAATAAATAAGCTTAAATTAAACAAAAAAAAAAAACAAAATGTATGGTGATTGGATACAAGAAGACATCCAGTGAAAGAAAAATTAAAATTGATGGTGAAATTATTGAAAAGGTTACTGAAATGAAATACTTAGGAGTTATATTAGATTCCAAACCTTTTTTTTTTTACAGTGAATACCACACAAGAATCTCAACTGCTCCCGTCTGGAGCCAGTGAGACTATGGCATCCCCAATTGGGGTATGTTGTGAGGCTGAAGGTAGTGGGGAGGGGAAGGAGGTGGGGAAGAGGAAGGTTGAGAAGTACCTGACTATTCAGATCTGGTCACCAAACACGGCTTAAGCCATTTTCAAGCAACGTTTCAATTCTGAATGGTGGTCTTACACCAGGGCGATACTGATAGTATCTTCCACTCTGGAACATGCCGCAAATATACTATATATTATTTTAAATGAATTAATTGTGAAATAACACAAATTAATCAAATAAAATTTATTTGCGCATGCCGGGTTCGAACCCGCGACCTCCGGATTGTGAGTCAAGAGTCTTACCCACTGGACTACAGAGGTCGTCAGACTAAAACTAAACTTCAATAGACATGCTGAATACACCCAAAAGAAAATTGGCAAAAAGATATCTTTTTTTGGAAGAATTCGGCCAAAAATTTCTAGAAAAACTGCAATCACCATATACAATTCAATTATTGCTCCACAGTTCAACTACTGCTCAAGTATACTTTTCCTATGTAACGAAAGAGAACTAAATAAGTTACAAATTCTCCAAAACAGGGCAATGAGAATAATTCTTCGACGAAACAGATTTTCAAAAATAGTTAAAATGTTAAAGGAACTAAATTGGTTGACCGTGAAACAGATGCTGACCTTGAACACGATGCTATTTATCCACAAAATATTGAACAAAACGTTACCAAAATACTTCTCAAATAAAATTGTATACAATAAAGACATTCACAGATATAACACAAGGACGTGCAAGGAAATTAGGCTACAAAAAAGGACAAAGCGAATACGCAGAACAGTCTACTGTACAAGGGAATGAAGTTGTATAACACACTAAACTTTAAAGTCCACACCAATTGGAAAGTTCAAGATGTATTGTAGGAGCTACATAAAACTTGAAAAAATGTAGTGAATATGAAATATTATAATCAATCAGAAACTTGTAAACTTAAATGTACGAATTACTAAAATAAAAATTATTATTATTATTGTTGAATAACGAGTCGTAGAAACTACCCGTTCACATGTGACAAATGTCAACCGTGTTGGGCACACGTTTGGCGAGTTTTCCGATTATCCACCTGTGCCGTTGAGTTCATGTTTCATTTTACTTCAGACTGATCCATTTTGTAGCATTAATCTCGCAAATAATTAACTCGATCATTCTACTCGACAAAATGCTGCGTATTTCCCTACCATGCCTATTTTGGAATTCCTCATAACATTACATTAAGTTATTCATAGATACACAGTAAGTAAGTTCCAACATTTTATCTGTTGTTGATTGCTGCATGACTGCTTTAATTAAACCAATCAGTTGTTTATCACGAAAACCTATCGCTGTTTCCCCCAAATTGTCACGGAATAGCAATGTTGATTATTAGACTATAAATATAATCGTTTTTCATTCAAAATTAAATGTGTACTGAATAGGTTGGCTGCTTCTGCCCCGGGCGGGAGCGGGTAACTAATAGCCGATCGATTTTATCATTAAACGAATTCCTATTTGGCTCGCCTAAAGGGTATATCTTACAAAATTGATATCGGAAATTTCTAGTTTAAACATCGTTAATTACATAATATATTCATCCCCGAATGGGTATTTAATAACAGAGAAAAAAACAGCGTAAAAATATATTTTTTTAAATTATGATACATTTATTTTCAAATGTCTTTTAAAACAGCTTCTGGGACCACATGATGCCTAGGTGAGCCTTAAAGAGTTGAAGAGGTGTGAGTGCGATGCAGTGCAGTCCATTGAACGTGTTGTAAATAACGAATGCGCGCTCCATTCATTACATGGCGGGATTGATGAGTACAAGGTATCCAGGGTGACGTCTGAGGCCCTTAACTAATTCGCAGACCTATATGTCCCCCTCTGACCCCCCACCATGCGATAGAAGAATAATGTATCTAGTCATTTCAAACTACTTAGCTACCGATGTGGTGGATTGTCTTGGCCGTTTATCGTAGATAAATTATTATACATATACATATTTTTTTTATTATTTTTAAGGTGTATAACAGACTGCGTCCATTATATGTGTTAGTTATTAATCGCAATAAATACTTAAAAGCAGGCATGAATGATACATTATTTGCATATCTCTTGAAACTTTTACGGTTTATGTTGAAGAAATCAAGAGACATGTTGTTTAGCGACACCGTACACTGTGTTAATGCATCTTTTCTGCTGTTTTGTGTATACTATGATATGCGTAGCAAATTGTGGTGCCGCCCCTGGCAGTTGTTGTTTGTTATAAACAACTTACAGGAGATATGGACTGTCAAATCAAACTACCATCCAGAATAGGCCACTTGCATGGACTTCATAACGACTTGGAAAAAATCGTGTGGATAGATTTTTTTTACTAAGATTACGAAAATGTTTAGAAATGTACAGTTTATTTTTTATTTTTTATTAAATTAATCCATTATTTGGGCTCGTGAAGTCACTACATAAAAATGTCCCCTTCTCCGAAAATGTTACCATTAATTTTATAAAATTCCACACTGATTAATTTTTTTTATATGGCATCACTTTGATTTCAGGCGAATTTTTGAATTTGACATTTAACGTTCACTAGATTTATTGTTTGTTCTCTGCGAATGGTTTGATTTTTTTACAGATGTTGTGAAGAGAACCCCGTACATTTACGTTGTCCGTACGTGTTTTAGAGGTTAATGATTTATGATCAATAAGATGGATCAAGGAAAAAAATATTTATGAGATTTAATATTTTTGTTACGCCTCGTTATTCTCCTGTGCCATTCGTGTGGAAAACGTTATTTTTTTAAAAATGATTTTCGACTATATAATTATCGTTTTTTCGTACCTATAAAATAATGTTCTGTCTTTCCGGTTTAAAAAAAATGGTCTCATTTTTCGGATGAAATTTTCAAAAAATCGCCAGGGTTTCAAAAATACGATTAAAAAAAAATACGGAATGTCTTAGAATATTTGCCTGAACCGGAATTTTTTTTTAAATGTGATGCAAGTGGCCTATTGAATTGATAAGTAGTTTGGATTCTGTAATGTATGCAGTTAAGCTTGAATATTATGGTCTTCTTCAGTAATATTGTGGAAGACTATGGGGATTTAAAAACTAAACCTATCCCACACTTTTATATTCTTAATCCATATTGTCAGTCTCCTATCTTCTTGAAGCTTTTAACGTGATCAACCCATAACGGTCTCTAGTAATTGTCCATTTCTTTGACTGGCTGGTAAATCTATTTTACCTTTTTTGGTTTTCTAATTTGATTCCTTCCGTTTTGGGTAAGGCAGGTTAAGTGTACAAGTGTAGGTTGATCTTATATTTTGTTTGAGTATAAAAACAATGGGTATTTGTATTTTTTCAAAGTTTTCGTCCTCAATAGCTCAGGTAAAAAAAACATCTGCTTGTCTTGTTTAACGTAATTAAGTTAGTGGCCAGATACGGAAAAATACCATCTCTATCTATATGTATCTATATCTATCTATATATATGGCCTACACAAACATCACAAAAGCCTGCTACTAATGTGTTTATTGAAATTTAGTACATAACTTTGACATCATCCGTGGTCGAAAGGAAAGGAACTTGACTTAAAATCCGGAGGTGGCGTGTTCGAATATTCGCAGAATTTTATTTTATTTATTAGTAAGTGTTTCACAATTAATTCAACTAAAATTGTGGAATATTTGCGAATCGTAACAGCGAGGAAGATAACAGTAACGCCCTGTTGGAAGTCCACCATTCAGAATTGAAAAGTTGCTTGAAAAGATATTAGCTGTGTTTGGTAATCAGATCTGAATAGTCAGGTACTTCCCACCTTCATCTACCTAGCGTTATTGCTTTTTTGTCAGGGTTAAAAACTAAAAACCTTAGTATCTATTCAGGAGAGTTACTGTCGAATTTATGTTTGTTTACTGCCCATAAAACCGCAACAAAACGAACTTTCAACAAACATTTAAACTTAATACGGTACTTTCAAGCAACCGTATAGCAAGGAAAAACAGCACCTACTCGAAGACTTGGTAGATCGTTCCATTACTAATGTTTCAATTTATCTTACTGCTCCGGATGGTATTTTATTAGTCGGGGCACCCACTACCTACTGCCGGTACTGGGTGGCAATTTAGCTACTAACTCGTTGCAGTAATGTACCAATGCTCATCATATATATGTGCACATTTGGAAAAAAGGTAATACAGAGAAGTTTCTAATAACGTTAATCATTATTATTGTTATCTATCGATCGTCTCTTTTAATTATTTTTGTAGTACTTGTCTCAAAATAAATTATGTATTTATTTAAAAAAACTTTTGTAATACAAAGATAGGGGTTTACGAAGTTAAACAGGGTTAAGACAGAATTTTTTTTTATGCTAATGGTAGGTTTTATTTTGCTTTAAGACTAATAATAAGGTAAAATGGAGAGGAATAAAGGATTAGGATAGGAGATGTTCTTGATGCATCCTATTCTCGTGCATTAATTTGTGATCGTACGCTTGACTTCATATGACACTATATTCCCAAAGACTTCGGGCAATTGAAACCCTCGTGAGGTATTTACTTCTTCAGTGTAATACATTTTATTTGGAGCATCGATTAAGACAAAAGATAATTTTTAATGTATTTTAAATGAACCTTCAAGGGGTTGTAAGATGTAATTTTTTTTTAATTACATATAAAATTGTGACGGCTGTTTCGCCTTCTGAAGGCATTATAAAATTGTGTTTTACAATGCCACTGATAGTTGGCTGTCACATTTATGGAAGTTTACTTAGCAGAGTTTCGAAGCTTTTAATTTTATCATGTTTTTTATAAAATTAAAAGTAACCTTTTCATGAAAATAACAAATTTAATTAATATTAATTTTTTTATATTTCGTAGGTATCAGACAGACGTACATCATCGACTAAAATTCTCCCTTCTCACAGGTTATCTATGAAGACGAAAGAGACGGAAAATTCTAGAATGGTGACATAACGAAAGTCCTCTCTCTGTCGTACCATATCAGTATATTAATACGTGCAGCAAAAACTTTGTACCCCTTTTAACGAAAATTGCGTGGACGGAGGAGTATGAAATTTTGCACACTTATTGTTTATATAGAGAAGGAGTGCAAAATGCTTATATTTTTTTAAAAATTATGCATGAAATACATTACACTCACTATATAATTTGAATTAATTATGGTCGAATTTCGAAAATTGGACGACCACTAGTTCTAATAATTGTGAAGGTATTTCTTTACACTTACCTTATTTGTCGCTTGTCACAACGTATGCGTAAAAAGCATGCGAGCACCTACCCCACCCTACCCACCCACCGATTCGGTAATTTAACTGTAACAATATCAACGTTTCACCATTACATGTCATGTTACATAAACACTTCGTTCGGTTAGATGCGCCGAGTCAACAAAGACAACTGCAGAGCTTTTCGTCACGACCTTTTCGGTTAATTTACCGTAACGTCTGTTTTTTACGCGATTGGATCTGCGATAGAATGTACCTACAACTCCAAAAGTATTACGAATGAGAAATCCGAAAACACTGCAAGGCGTAGAATGTAAGCGTAGAATAAAAGCTTAGAATATAAGCTTAGAATACAAGCGTAGAATATAGGCCTAGAATGTAGGCGAAGAATATAAGTGAAGAATGTAGGCGAAGAATATAAGTGAAGAATGTAAGGATATAATGGTAGCGTAAAGAAGAGGGTTAACATAGGGACGCTTATAATTTTGAGATGTCGAGCTGAAGGGTGGCGAAGTGAATGCCCTGGAAATAGATGGTACGATCAGGTGAAACAATTACTGGTTACAAAAGTCATGACTTGGAATATTATGAGGGTAGGAATATAAGTGTATGAGACAGTGTGCGAGATCTGTATTAATTTCATTATAATTTTTTAATATTATGTGAATAGATTACAAGAGTCTCAGCTGTCCGAAGACAGTGAGATAATGTAAATCCCAATAGGTGTATGTTGTAATGGTGGTAGAGAGGGTAAGAGATGGGGAAGAAAAAGGTGAGGAAGTATCTGGCTACTCAGATCTGGATGCTAAACGCGGCTAAAGCCATTTCAAGCAAAATTTCAATTCTGCATGGTGGTCTTTCACCAGGGCGATGCTGAGAGTATCCTACACTCTGGAAAGTTCTGCAAATATACTATACATTATTTTATAAGAATTGAACGCAAAACAAAATAATTTTATTAAATAAAACTTATTTGTGCACTCCAGGATTCAAAACCGCGACCTTTGGTTTTGTAGTCGAGGAATGTGGCGTTCAATTCTCTCTGCACATTCTTACTGGAAAGTTTTTACATGTTTGCACAACAGGGGACACACCAAAAGCTCGCCCAACATTTGTATACTGTTGACGTTTTCCACATGAGAACGGGTCGTTTATATGACTCGTTCTGATGTTAAACTGCTTGGCACAAAAATAATATCTTGCTGGTCTGTTTTTCCTACACCTCATAACATTGGTATCGATCTTCAAATACCAGATATACTCATTTCCTCAAAAATGCTCTCCAAACATCACCCCCAAAGATTAAATGGACCAGGAAGTGTATGTTTTATTTCAGGGACAAGGGAGTAAGCTGGCGAATGCGTGACGACAGCGTTACGAAAAGCGAGGCGAACGGTAGTTGAGAGGGATATATAAGTTAGTGAAGATGGAAAGAGAGAGAGTTACGTTTCGTATTTTTTACTGTAAGGGCAAGAAAGAGAGGTGCGAGCACTCATTTCTTTATTTCGTTCTCTCACAGCCAGTTACGTTTCGTATATCTAAGACATAGTGCAAGCCTATTGTCTGTATCACACTGTAGGAGCAAGAGTGTGCGCGCACATTTTCTCTCTTCCTATCATATAGATGGAGCAGAAGAGAAGTTTTATTTCAGTCGTGTGGTTTAAAGCACACTCGTTTTTTTTGTAAATGTGAATATACATTTGCCTTCCTTTTTTACAAAAATATTTTATTTTTTTAATTTCGTAAGGTTCAATCCCTGGTCCGCTCCATATCTGGCCGCTGATCTGTCTGGTCCGTCAGGCGGGTTACGAGCATACGACTACACCAAAGAAGACGCATGGGGCTGTGGATTTATCGTATTATATGGGAACCGAGTACCCGTGAATTAAATAAATATTTTATTGCTCTCTCATTCTCTCGCAGGCTAAATCCTGTAGATTTGTGTTTGTCTATTTTTAATGTCGCTTTTTCGTTTCATAGAGTCTCAAATCACAACGGTGTTAAAGAAGTTTCACTTCAAAAATATGATTGAAATTTTTTTAATAAATTTATAAAATGCAAGTATAAAAATTATTGGTTGTATAATAATTTCGATTTAATTGGGAGTAAGATAATTTCGATGAGCATTTCATTTTTAACGGTATGCACATATTAAATTATTATTTTGACCCATTTAAATCGTGTTTAGCTTGCTTCATAAGTGCGCCAATGCGCATTAGAAATAGTTCGCTGCATTACCATTACGTTCGGCTCGTTTCTAATGGACATGATAATTGCTCATTAACTGATTAATGACGCTGCAACGTGTTTCTGGTCAAATTGTGGCATTAAGCGAATATTCGATTAGACCTGTATTTATGTGTAAAATTTCAGTTCCTGAAAGCATTTGGAACTACTCAAGTAGTTTTGTGTAAATTAGACCTGAAGGGTGATTCTGTAAATTTTGTGTTAGACTGCGTTATGAGACAATTAAGTCAAAAAGGCAAACGCTGTCAGATATCGGAAGGCGTCAGTCGTGTGTTATCGGTTGTCAAATTTCTGTGATCTTGACAATGATTTGTCAATTTTTTTTTTGTTTTAAAGAAAGACAAACATTCCCGGGTTAGGAATAAGCTTAGCTAGCCGAGGAATCGAACACGCGACGCCCGGGTGGGACCCAAGCCCTATGCCCACTCAATCACTGACCGGTCAAATGCCTGTCGTGTGTTGATGTCATTGGTGTGGATTAATTACCTACTTCCTTACTAGCCTAAAAGGCATTCATAAATAACTTTTTATTTTTGAAGTGAAACTTCTTTAGCCCCGTTAGTGATTTGAAATTCGGATGAAACGGAAGTGCGTCACTAAAATTTATTATACCCGGTTCTAATATAATGCGGTAAATTCACGACTACGCGCGGGCCTCCTATAACGCCATGGTATAAAGCGACTCCCAGCGCTCAGAGAGACATCCAGCGAACGGAGGTTCGAAACCTACCAAATACAAAAAATAAACATTTTTATTTTTTATTTTTTTTTTGTATTTCTTGGGCATTAACTATGTAACAATTTCTAGACATTTTGTTTTTTTGAAGAGTTTTATTAAATGTTGACTCCTCCCACCGCTTTCCCCCTCCCCCCAAAATCATCCCTCCCACTACTCCCACCTAATTAATCTTTGGTACTTGCATTTTTTTTTTTTTTAAGTTAGTTTTAATTCTGCTCGTGAATGATACGGTTGTATCGAAACCGGTCGCAGAAAAATTTAATTTAAGTAACAAATGTACATTTAATAAAACTCTTCAAAAAACAAAATTTTTATTTCTGTAAAATCAATATCCAATCTTCAAACCACTTAAAATAAACACGCAAAAGAAAATATAGCGACTTTCTAGTTTCACTTCTACTGCGTGTGAATTACACACTCTGATTTTTTTATACGAATACCGCTCAAGAGTACCAACTGCTCCCATCTTGAGCCAGTGAGACTATGGCATCTCCGATTGGGTTATCTTGTCTGAAGGTACTGGGGAGGGGAAGAAAATGAGAGAGAGGAAGGTTGGGACGTGCCTGACGATTATGCAGCAAAACGCGCCGTCATCTCTGGCTTTAGACTGACTAGTTTTAAGAATTGGTTTGTTAATACAAGCGCAGTATGTAGGTCGATAGCGTGATACGGAATTCTGATTTTAAGAAACTGTTAAAATGTGTCGTATTCGGCTGATTTAGCATGCGTTACGCTGTCGCAAAGGATACAGAAAAAGAGAATCGAAAAATATTTTTTTTAGTATTCTTCCCTTGTTTAATAAATGCAAAAAAAATCCTCTGAAATCATGAGATTTGTAAACCTACGCAATTATAAGCTACATAATGAATCTAACTATATAATTTAAAAAAAATGTGTGCGGTTCAATCGTGGTAGAAGTGAAACCTACAGAAATCTTAAAATACTTTTCCCCCTCCCCTTTCCACATCCACCAACACCCTCCCAACATCCTCTCCCCCCTCCTCACTCCCCCCTCTCACCTCTCGCATTCCACACATTCATTCCCGATACGTTTTAAAACTGCTCGCGTGCCACCTATTATAATTTTTTATACAAATTTCATAATGCCAGAACGCAACGGTAGTTTTATACAAAATAACGAACAAAAAAAAAGAAGAATTTTCCAATTTGGTGCAGTCGTTCGGGTTTATGCGCATACATACATTTCGGTGATTCATTTTTAGAGATAGTTATTAAGTACGACGCTAACAAAGCACTCTTTTTAAGGTGAATTGACTAATTAAAAAAAAAAACAAACATCGTTTCCAAGGCGACAATTGGTTTGCTTTTTTTCTGACGTTTGCAATAAATCGATTTCGTTAGGGACAGAAAACGTATGATAAATAATTTCTTAACGCCAGAGATTATCCATAACGCCAGAGCTTACCAATATAAACAACCTATAGACCTCGCAAGTAATGTAGTTTTCTATTAGTGAAAGAATTATTAAAAGCCATTCAGTATTTTTTGCGTGAAAGAGTAACAAACATACATCCGTACAAACTTTCGCCTTTATAATATTAGTAGGATAATATTGTTACTAAGTTTAAAAATTATTTTATAATTTATTCTACGAAGCCCCACAAAAATAGGAGGCCGATAGGCTACGAAGCACCACACAAAGAGGACACCGATTAGTCTAAATCCTATAGATGTATTTGTCTCTTTTTAGTGTTGCTCGTTTCCGTTTCATTGAGTTTTCACTATCTCATTGATAATTCTTTTTAAAATTTTCTTCAGACATCGTAATATTGAAAAAAATTGAATAAGAAAGTGCAAATAAGCACAACTGTTTCATCATTTCTTATAATTTAACGAAACAATCAATTTATGAAATCTTGATTACCCCTTCAAAAAATAAAATCAACCTCCCTTGAATTTCACGTGGGCAAAGAAAATAATTAAGAATTACACGTGTAAAAGGAAAATTGAAGGGCTTCCAATTATTTTCCCCACAAATCGATTCATAAACCTTTTACAGGTAATATTTACATAATTCCGGTTCGTTATGCGGTGGAACAAAATATAAGGCACAGGTAAATAATACACTTCCTCAAAGCATTGCGACATCAAAGAGAGACGACGATGCCAGAATTGTTTAGAATATTGATTACTCGATACAAAAATGATTATTTATTTATGAAATGCGGAAGACGTTGAATGAGAACTAAATTAAAGTTGCATTGGGTTAGTTGCTGTACACATTTTCTTGCATATTGTTTGATGATTTATTAAGTGATCCATTTTAGTATTTATTCATAAAGTGACATTATTTTCTTGAATATTGCTTGATGGTTTATTAAGTGCTCCAGTTAACTTCTTGATTAAATAGCCAACATTGTATTGCAGAATAGATTGACGATTTAGTAATGTCCTGTACTAGATTATGAAACAGGGTGTTTTTTACATACAAACGATTTTGCGTTTCCAATTTATTCTTTGGATTTTTGACACTAGTACGAATGTTTTTTTTAATGTAATGTGGATATCGACCACTAGCGTGACGGCACGTTTTGCTTTTTTTTTTTAAAAAGTTACTTCTTATAAGAGTTAGGATCCTTCTAATGAGAGGATCCTACTTAAGAGAGTTTTTATTTTTTTAATATTCTATGTGAATACCTCGCAAGAGTCCCAGCTGCTCCCGTCTGGAGCCAGTGAGACTATTGAATCCCCAATTGGCGTATGTCGCGAGGCTGAAGGTGGTAGGGAAGGAAAGGAATTGGTGAAGAGGGGAGTGGGGAAGTACCTGGATATTCAGATCTGGTTACCAAGCATGGCTAATCCATTTCAAGCAATGCTTCAATTCTGAATGGTGGTCTTACCCCAGGGCGATACCGAGAGTATCTTCCACGTGGAACATGCCGCAAACGTACTATATATTATTTTTAAACGAATTACTTGTGAAATAACACATATTAATCAAATGAATTTTATTTGCACACGACGGGATTCGATCCCGCGATCTTCGGTTTGTGAGTCTGGACCTTACCCCTCGACCATGGTGGCCGTCAATGTTTAAACGCCATTAAGGGCCATTAACCAGCCAGCGGCCGAGAATTAATTTAAATTTTTTTTTTATTATTTATTTTTTTTTTTATTGGCAATGCTTAATAAAAATACATATAAAGTTACTCAATTACATAGTTACATAAGGTTAACAAAAAAATAAAAAATTGCCTTTCCTCACCATAAAAAGACAATGCTCTTGTGTTTGGTGAGGGAGTTCTAGCTTAATTAGTAAATTAAAATATCGTGTAAGTTAGTAATAGCGGCTATTTTAAATAATAAGTAGGTTAAAAAATCATGTATAAATTTAAAAATAAAAATCCTGAAGAGTTTAAAAAATCATTATAAATTTATTTATTTATCTATATAAGGTATGTTTACATTACATTATTCGATGCCTGTCTCACTAGGGTATACCTGTGTTGAGACAGGCGTAGAGGTACATAAATGAGTGTCATACAAGAATATTTAAGGTAAGATATATACTGATTTATACAATTAAAACAGAAAGATGATTTAAATTGTGGGTAAATACCATAAAGAGAGCATTACATAGGTGAAGGAAGAGATGAATAAAGTAGTAAATCCTGTCAAATCTATATAGGGAGTTATATTATACATATAGGATTTTACTATTTTATTTTCTTTAATAAGGGTAAGGACATACGTGAGTTGGTAATTCTGTCTATTTGTAATCTATTTTACAGATGTTAGCAGTAGTGTGACGTCCAATACTTATAATCCATTTCTGTATATCATGTTTGAATTTGGTCATTAATTCGGTTTGTCTAATCGTAGCTGGTAGTAGTTTGCAAGCTATGTATTTAAAGTGTTTTTGTCCAAAGGTGGTTTTAGAAAAGGGAGTTTGGAGAAGTTCTTTATTTTTGGCTCGGGTATTGTGTATGATTTGTGTTGGTTTGTATAAGATTTTGTTGTTTTTATGTAATAAACTAAGATGGATTTTGCGTAGAGCTGTTTAATGTCCATAACGTTGAAAGTATTGAAGATCGTATCAGTGCTGGTAGTGAGAGGAAGTTTTAGAATTATTTTTATTATTAGTTTTTGAGCTTTAATGATGGGGTCGAGGGCATTAGAATAAGTGTTACCCCAAGCTAAAATTCCGTATTCAATGTGAGATTGGCACAGTGAGTAATAAACTGTTTTTAAAAGTTGTAGGTTAAGGAAATTACGCGTTTGTTTGAAAAAGTGTATAGATTTGCGGATTTTGTTTGTAGTGTTAAGTATATTATGTTGCTTCCAATTTAGGTGTGAATCAAAGGTTAATCCTAAATATTTGATAGTTGTTACTTGTTCCAGGCATGGGCAGTTGCAATTCTGGTTCAGAGATGAGTTATTACATTCGTGTATTTTTAATTTTGGGTGTAGGTTTGGTTTTGTGATATTGGTGAGACTAGACAGTAAGTATTTTGTTTTCTGTACGTTAAGAGTTAATGTGTTCGAGTCAAGCCAATATTTAACCTTTTGAATTCCTATCTCCGCTTTAGAATATACGGTAGGCCAGTCTTTTGCTTGGAATAGTAGTACAGTGTCGTCGTCGAAACTGACAATAGTGGCATCGATATCTAGGTTACACAACTCGTTAATGTATATTAGGAAGAGCATTGGACCTATAACACTGCCTTGTGGGACACCGTATCTAATAGGTAAATTCTGACTCTTTGTAGCTCTGAGTTTAACGCATTGGGATCTGTCAGATAAGAAGCTGGAGAGGAGGCTTAATTCATTATTCCTAATACCTATATTGAACAATTTGCGTTCTAATTTGATGTGTGATATTGTATCAAACGCTTTACACAGGTCGAGAAATACCGATAGACATTTCGAGCCCTTATCAAGGTGGCCAGAGATATGGTCAGTGACGGTGGCTATGGCATCGTTTGTGCTTTTATGGTTTCCGCGGCGATAGTAGGTTGTTGGTTTCAAGGTTTTCCATAAGACTATTATTAACGATCTTTTCAAATACTTTAGACAGGGAATTGAGTAACGCAATAGGACGATAATTACTAATGTCAAGTTTGGAGCCTGTTTTAAAAATAGGGATAATAAGACCTTGTTTTAGAATGGCGGGAAATAATCCTTGGCGGATGAAAGAATCATGTAAGTTAGTAACAAAAATTATTGTAATAAGTAAGTAAAGGATACGTAAGAAAGAATGCAAGATTTATACAATAGTAGACTCAGAGATATAGAAACTAAGAAATGATAGAAAAAGAAGAAATGAATGATTTATAAAATAGCAGACTTTAAGATACAAAGTAAACATATTTGGGACTTTTATAGCAGTTTAAGGTAATTTTTTAATTTGGGCTTAAATTCCTGCATATTTTCGATGGTTTTTAATTTAAATGGGAGGTTGTTATAATAGATTATGCCTAGATATAGATAGGAATTTTGAATGTGCTTAGGATTAAATTTAGGGATTTTAATAGTTTTCTGGTATCTTGCTGATGTATTGAATTGGAAGTTACGAGTATTTAACTGTATTTCTTTGTAAATTTGAAGTATTAAATATTTTTTATAGATTTTGTCTATTGTAGGCACATTGAATATTGAAAAAAGAATTTCAGTAGGAAATTTAGACGGTTTTCTCAAGATTACCTTAATTATCAACCTTTGAACTATTTTGAGGGGATTTAAAATATTGTCATATGTTCCTCCCCAGCCAATAATACCACATTGCAATATAGATTTACTACTTTTTAGGTTTTCTAAGCTAAGAATATTTCTAAGTCTAATAAATATATAAATAAATTTTCTAATCCTTTTGACGAGTTCACAAATATTTGTTTTCCATTTAAAATGTTGATCTATATATGTACCAAGATATTTGATTTTGGGAGTTGGATTAAGTATAGCACAATCTTGATTGGAGTTAGTTTTAGTTGTAGTTTCGTTGAAAGATGTTCTTACGATCGTACAGAGCGGTTCCAATGAGAAAGATTAATTATTCTCTCTACCAACTTTTAAAAATAATAACTCAAAATCGATTTTATTTAATTCAAAATTTGCTTTAATTTATACCTACGTTCAAAAACACTGAAAGGCGCGATGATTAAACTATTAAAATTATGTACTTTTGTAATTGTTTTTTTGATCATAAGTATATATAATTTTTCAATAATGTATAAGAAAAGCAAGAATATAAAAACAAGTTTAATTTTTTATATTAGTTTGTAAGACAGTAAATAAATAGACAAATTGAAGTATTTTCGTCACAAAACACGTTTGAGGATCTTTTTTAAAATGATTTTATTTAAACTAAAATTAAAATTCTAAAACAAAACTTTCCCAAATTATTTATTGATTTATTTTACTACATGATTATATGATTTTAAAGGTATGTTGTATAACACAAAATTTTGTTTGAAAATTTAACAAATCTGCCAATGACCTACGGTAAAACCTTATTGTACTAAAAATAAACATATTTTCTAGCTTTACTAGATAAAAGAAGAGTCTTTCGAAATCAATTTATAATTTTTTGTGCAAAAGAGTCAATACGTCTAAAATTTGATTTAAAAATGACATATTTCCGGTTTTGTTTGGTTATTCCCTCTTAACAGACGTTCAGTATACAAACTAGACTATGTATTTAAAATTAAGCAAAACCTACAGACATAGAATATTTTCTTCTAATAGTTGATAATTTTAAAAATCGGTCCAGTTTTAAAGGAGAAAAATGGAGAATTGAAAACCTCGATTTTTACGATTTTATTTAGGTACTGTCAGCCTTAGGTGAAGTTGTCCCTTTCGCTCGGTATTCGGGGGTGCACAAGCGAAAGTGACAGCGACAGTTTGGTAAAATACCTACTATTTAAATTTCTCGGCGAGCGGGTTTTGTCTTAACTCTTGTATCCTTTTTTACATGTTATTAATTAGCAATTGTTGACGATGTATCAAGCGTTTCACTTTTGATTTGTCTATTTGAAAAAGTGTTTCTTTCTAATACAATAAATTAATGATACTAAGTGATCTATTGTACTAGTGAAACGAAGGCAATCTTTTATTACCAATCAAATTAACATTAAAGATTTATTAAGTGATTAATTAAAATTTTCCAACAAAAGGATTATGTGCTAGCAATTTGGAAGGTAATTTAATAATTTTTTCTTAGTTATTACTTTTAATTGTTAAACTAACGTTTAAGACAAGATTTTTTTATGCATAGCACAAAGAGTAACAATTATTATAAGCAATAATTATCAGCCTGAAACACTCATCCATATTGAAAAATCTTCCGAGAAAAGATACATGACGCCAACGGGACTTGAACCTGTGCCCTTCTGATTGCCGGTCAGCTGCTCTCCCAATTGAGCTATAGCTATATATATGTTGTTTTCAGGTGGAAAAAATATAATAAGCAGTAATTGTTGAATGGAACACTAGTATAAATTGAATCATTTGGCGGGTATAAGATAAGCCGCCATAGCTCAATTGGGAGAGCAGCTGACTGGCAATCAGAAGGGTACGGGTTCAAGTCCCGTTGGCGTCATGTATCTTTTCTCGGAAGATTTTTCAATATGGATGAGTGTTTCAGGCTGATAATTATTGCTTATAATAGTATTTCTTCTTAGAATAATTGGAAAAAGAAATACGAAACACTTATCGATAGCAATAAAATTCCTAGACTTACTTAGTCTTGGCATTAACACTGTCTAGACCTTGCTGACGGTAATCGATAAAGAACATAATCTCACACTTATAAAGGCTTTGAACGGCTTCGTGGCGGTAATTGTGTTTGTCTACCTAGACAAGGCGGAGGACTTGTTGGACAAAAAGTGACAAATGTGGCTTTATGATAGTTTGAGAGGATTAATCGATCATGAAAATATGAAAATTAAGTTGGTGAAGCTGTTTGCTATCAACCCGTCTTCTTGACATAGATATTATTATTATTACAGAAGAAGAACGAAAAAAGGCAAAGTCTTCGAGATATTCCCTGATCTCTGATCAAGACCTATGTATAAGTTAATGTCCATTCCAACGATGTTCTGCATTCTCTACTCAACCTAGCTGAAGCGTTTGGTCCAGTTCTTCGTTTACATTTACCGGAGACATTTTGAGGCGCCGCAACCGGGCTCAAAAAGAAGAAGATGGAGAGATATGAAATTACGAATGTTAAAGGAGCGCGCTAGTATTTAAAGCGACGAAATCGAAGCGAAAATTGTGAAAATGTTTAGTAAAGCACGACTCGTTTAAAATAGAGCAAAAATCTCGCAGGGGTTGTCAAACGGCATTTAAAGAAACACTGAATTTTTTCATATATATAACTTGTAAAATAACTGAAACAAACGTGCTTATAATAATTTCTGGAGCATACTTTGCTATTTTTTTCTATCGAGGGAATTTTATGTAATTTATGATTCGGCGCGGGGAATGTCAAGATATTATCTTCAATAATAACATATAATTTTTTAAGAGATTTAAAACTTTACGCATATAGGGCGCTATTCGGCCTACCTTGGCGATGCAGTGCCTCGCAGATGTTCGCCGAAGGAAGGGTACATGGGTTCGCCGCTTTGATGCGCCACAGAATAGCCGGGGTGAGACAGCGCTACCAAAGATCGGAGAACACTCTCGTCCAGGCCGTGCCTCTTCACCAAACATGGAGAATTCATCGTAGATACATGAGAAATAAATATGTGTATATATATATTTCTTTTTAAATCTTTTTTAAATTACTTTATTTTTTCTTTTTTATATAGTACGTCAATCCATTTTATGTAATGTATACTTTTATATGGCTGACAGAGCATTGCACCCACCGCTCTGTTCGTCTGAAATAAATAACTTATTATTATTATTATTATTCAAAGATTTTCTCGTTACATTTTTTTACTTTCACTCCGTGCCGGAGGCCCTGGGGACAAATTGCTCTCGGGTCCTACATCATCTTTAGGGAGTTATATGGAAGGTCTTTTTAAGGGAAGGAAGGAAAGGAAAGGAGGGAAAAAGTATGAGGGGTATCTAGGAGTGACGTGTGAATACATCCCTTCCTAGTCCGACTGGAGGGGTCAAAAGTGATTTTTTTATTATTCAATGTGGGTGATTTATAGGACATACTGATAACTGTTTTATATGACTTTATTAATTCAGATTTGACATAAGACATAACCAAACGGTCTCCTTCATCCGGCCACGCAGCTGGTGGGAAGACGCACTCCGTGAACCCGGGCACCACTGCTAAATCTCCAAAAGTAAGGAACCACTTGGGGTGGGTGACATATAGAGGTGTTGGTTATCCAACGAATTGTTCCCGGCGCGGCGGTACCCTTTCCCCCCCTCCCAAATTAAATCGATAAAATAATTTTCTCTTACTAACTAACCATCACGCCGTTTCTGTGGGGGTAGGCAGAGAGGACGGACCGCCAAACAACTCGATCTTGTTTGGCGGTCCAGGTCTTGTCGGCGGATGCGTCTGCCCACCAGCTGCGTGGCAGGCTGCATCCGGAGAGAGTGGTTAAGGGAGTCCTTTTGACTTCTCCAGCCTTACTCTCTCGGAACATCGCCTTGTACCGCTGGAGGGATGGATTAATACGTTCACAGCATCCCTAAAGATGACATAGGCACTGAGGGGAATTATTTTCCTCAGGGCCTCCTGCGTGGAGCTAATGTAAAAATCACGTTTTCTTAAATTCTCCAGCCAACCCCCCCCCCCCCATTCTCACCCGTAAGCTAAAATATTGTCACACCTCACCTCAACACCTCATTTCAGTTTTTGAGTACCTCATACAAACTCATCCCGATGACGTGTCCTACCCAACACTACTGTGCTGTGCTTGACCCATGCAAAATGCTTCGTGATGGATAGAAATGAAAAAACTTAATCTATGTATGCAATGGTTGCAATGAGAGCAATTGTTTTCTGTCTTGCTTTATAATCATCAAATCTAAGTTAAAGGAACATCATATTATTAAAAAAATATGTTATATAGTGAATGTTTCGCCTGCAGCTCTGTTCCAATACAAAAAAATGATCGCCTCTCTATTCTTTCACGGTTTTGGAATCAACGTAGAAGAATATTATTTTTGATATTTATGTGGATTATCGATTGCAACTCTGTATTTACGGCCTCATTAGAGAGTTCTGTATTTATTCGTGTGGTTTGCGGTAAGTAATTACCTTGTTTACCTTCGTCATTACAAAGTCAAAATGGTATTGTTTATGGCCCCTAAGTAGTGCTTTGGGTTAAATGTATTAATCTGATAGCTATTAGCAAATTGATTGTAGTTTAGCCAGCTATGGTTATATGAAATATAACTGAATGAAGAGAAATGTTATCGTACTATTAGATATGCATATTATATTGACATAACCAGAGAAAACCAGAAATATGTCATTTTTAAATCAGATTTTAGATGTGTTGACTCATTTCCACAAAAAATTATAAATTGATTTCGAAAGATTGTTCTTTTATCTAGCATTCGCATGAGAAAAAATGTATAAATAAAATAAGGTTATACCATAGGTCGTTGGTAGTTTTATTAAATTTTCAAAAAAGATTTTGTATTATACCACACCCATTTCAAATCATATAATTATGCAGTAAAATTAATCAATACTGTATCTAGGTATCGCATGTTTCATAATTTTAATTTTAGTTTAAATAAAATCATTAAAAAATAAATACGTACACGTGTTTCGTGACGAAAATTGGTCAGTTTGTGTATTTATTTGCGCACTTACAAACTAATATATCTCAGATATTTTTAAGTACTTATTTTGCTAAGTCGTTATTGACAAATAATTAATAACTTTGATCCAAAAATAATTTTAGTAAGTATTTAATATTAATTAATTTACAGCTTCGCATTCCAACATTTTTCTGATAGAAAGAAACACAAAATTCAGAGCTCATTCGGCCCGCAACCGTGGCCTGGACAAGTCGTGTCCGCGCCGCTCTGGGTCATCACATTTTGAAATGACAAATTGAAAACGAAACTTTAAAAATAAATAGTATATAACATTATATACAACGGGTACCCGGTATGCGTTGCAAGGTCACTGTAACCTAGGGGTCAACTAAACTGTAACGGTTCCATCCCAAGTCCCGGGATACTACATTATAATGCAAGCGCCTGCACTTTATAACATTACATACAACGGGTACCCGGCATGCGTTGCAAGGCCACTGTAACCTCGGGGTCAACTAAACTGTAATGGTTCCATCCCAAGTCCCGGGATACTACATTATAATGCCAGCGCCTGCACGTTATAACATTATATGCAGCGGGTACCCGGCAAGCCAGTCACTGTAACCTCGGGGTCAACTAAACTGTTATGGTTGCATCCTAAGTCCCGGGAAACTTCATTATAATTCAAGCGCCTGCACAATGTAACATTATCCTAGCCAGGGTTCATGGGGTGAGGTTTGTACAGGTCTTGGCAGCGGATGCGTCTGCCCACCAGCTGCATGGCAGGTCGGATCTGGAGAAAGTGGATGAGGGAGTCCTTTTGACTTCTCCAGCCTTACTTTTTTTTTTTTTATTGAAATAATAGATAATACATAATATAATCAACAAACAAGTCCTGCTAAGCCAATTGAATCGGCTTGTCAACAGGTGCTTATATTTTAGTTACATATTTATACATTTTTAAAATTTTAAATTTACATTTTATATCTACAGATTCAACATTTTTTCATACATATCAAAATCAATATAAATTTTTTTTTTCCGATAGCCAATTTTTCACCATATATTTAACCTTATTCATAGAATTACATTGCTTTATAGTGTCAGGTAATTAATTAAATATCTTCGGTATGATATATTCAAACGTTCTCTGTCCGTACTTATTGTTAAATTTCGGAACTATTAACCCGTCGTTACGCGTGAATCTAGTGCTGTATTTATGTTCTAATTTCTCTTTATGCTGCGGGGTAAATATATGCTGAATTATAATTTTGTGCCTTATAAGTATTGCCTTAACAGGTAAAATTTTGGCACTCTGAAACAGCAACGGTTTACTTTGTCTCTGTTTGAAAATATTAGGGACGACCAATAATTTTACAATTGCGTTTTGTACAACTTGCACTTGTTTCAGATTGGTTATAGTAGTATTTCCCCATATTGTTTATCCATATCTTATAATAGATTCTGCTAGTGACTTATAAATTATTTTAAGTGTTTCAATTGATATGAAAAAATTTAATGTGTACATTCTGCCAGCAATCGATCGGAGTCTTTTACATGTTTTTTTAAATATGTTTGTCCCATTTAAAAAAACAATCTACAGTAACACCAAGATACACGTATTCCGAAACTAATTCTAAGCTTTCACATTTACAATTAGTTGGAATATTTTTATGAATGCAATTAAAATTGTGAGATATAATATTAGGATTAAATTGAAATTTGGCATTAGGTGATCTTATATGCATTACTTTGGTTTTTTTAGCATTTATTAATAGTCCTGCATCATGTGACCATTTACAGAGTTGATTAAAGTCAATTTGCATGAGTTCAACTGCAATTTTTAGATCTTTATGTGATATGACCAATGCCATATCATCTGCGAATACAAAATGTTTCACAAAAGAGAAAAGTTTTTTCATTATCGTTACATAAATTATATATAGTGTAGGTCCTAATATGGAACCTTGTGGAACTCCTGCAGATACATTTTTGTTTTACTAAAAGTATTATTTATTTTGGTACATGTTTTTCTATCTCTAAGATAATCTTTAAATAAATTTAACACATTTCCTCTTATTCCAATTTTTTCTAGAGTTTTAAGCAGTTTTTTTGAGTTAATTGTGTCAAAATATTTAGAGTTATCAATAAATAAAACAATAACATGTAATTTATTATTTAATTGATTATTTACGTAATTGGAAAAATCTTGCAGTAGTTTTTCAGTATTTTTTTTTCTTTGGAAACCATATTGACTTGGATCTATGATAGAGAATTTTTCAATATAATTATTTAATTTATTTGATAAAAATTTTTCAAGAATTTTTTCTAATGCTGGTAGAATACTAATAGGCCTATAATTTCCCAGTTCCATGTGTTTTCCACCTTTAAATATTGGTCTAGTAATGCTACATTTAAATTCTTGTGGAATTTTTGATTGCTTTATTATCATATTTATTAAATGAGTAATTATTGGCCCAAGAGTTTTTATATTTCTTTTTAAATCAAACATTCTTATATTGTCAATACCTGTGCTTTTAGAGTTTTTCATTTTTTTAACAATGTTTTCAATATCGGTTATAGTAGCTCTTGGTATATATAAACTGTGAGGTAGTTCTTCCAGTACTATATTAGTATTAGTACTCTATCGGAACATCGCCTTGCACCGCAGTGGGAGGGAAAGATCATACATCCACTCTCCTGGCCACGCTGACCTCCAGATTTCACCCCTATTACCCCTTTCCTTCTCAGAAGTTCCTCTCCTCCCTTTCCCTAAAATGATCCTCCACACAGTTTCCCCAAGGAAGCGATAGGCAGTACATAAAAAAGGTCTCTCCCGATCCAGCCTTAACGTAGTTGTTGGGCAGACGCAACTGCCGCCGAGATTCTAACAAACCTCGCTCCATGAACCCGGGTTATTCTGCTAAGTCACTTGGGGTGACCTGTGTCAGAGGTGTTGATAATCCAATACATGGTTCCCGGGGCGGCGGTACCCATATCCGCTTTCCAAATTACTGATACTACCTATTGACGGCCGGCATGGTCAAGGGGTAAGGCTCTTGACTCGCAATCCGAAGGTCGTGGGATCGAATCCCGGCGTGGGCAAATAAACTTTATTTGACTAATTTGGGTTATTTCACAATTATTTCATTTAAAAATAATATATTTGCGTCACGTTCCAGAGTGGAAGATACTTTCAGTATCGCCCTGTTGGAAGACCACCATTCAGAATTCAAACGTTGCTAGAAATGGGTTTGACCGTGTTTGGTGACCAGATCTGAATAGCCAGGTAATTCCTCGCCTTCCTTTTTTCCATTTCCATCCCCTCCCCACCACCTTCAGCGTCACAATATACCCCATAGTCATGTTATAGTCTCACTGGCTCCAGACAGGAGCATTTGGGTCACTTGTGCGGTATGCACATAAATATAACATAAAAAATTGTGCACACGAATAAATATTTCAAAATGAGACATTTTTTACAATCCATCTGAATATTACTCGTTTTTTTTCATGAATACCGCACAAAGAGTCCTAACTGCTCCCGTCTGTAGCCAGTAGAACTATGGCATCCCCGATTGGGGTATGTTGTGAGTTATTGGGGAGGGGAAGGAGATAGGGGAGAGGAAGGTGGGGAGGTACCTGCATTTCAAGCAACGTTTCAATTCTGAATGGTGGTCTTACACCAGGGCAATACTGAGAGTATCTTCCACTCTAATGGCCGTAAAATATAATTAAAACACAAAAAAGCAAAACATTAAAAAAATATAACAAATTGTTTATTCATGTATGGAGGTATCTACTTTATACAAGCTGTGTTTATGCATTTCTCTTGTATGTATTTATCTTTATGCACTTCGATATACAAATTACAAATAACTACTACTAATTAAAATTCTGGAAGCGAGAATTCAAAAAAAAAAGATGAAGATGAAGTCTGAACCATACTGCAGCCCTAGCTCGGCGTAAGCTAGCAGGTACACGAAACCCGGCTTGCAGCGGAACGAAATCTAGTTCAAAAAACGTCCGCTCGCGAGCGCTGATATGTGAGCGCTAGAGTCGGAATCGGAATTTGGATTTGCTGGTTATGTCCTCTTAATGCGTTATTCCTCAATTTATTCCTCCTTAGTAATATTAATAGTAATAGGATACTTACTAAATGAAATAAAAACTACTTGTTTTTATTAGCTTCATTGATCCTCTTGGCACCGGTGCATAGTCGGGAAACACGCCAAACACGCGCCCAACATTTGTACACGGTTGGCATTAGTCACATGAGAACGGGTCGCTTCTATGACTCGTTCTTGAGTTCAACGGCTCGGCTGTGGAATGATTTGCCGGCCTCTGTGTTTCCTCCCTCCTACAACATGGGTCTCTTCAAGACCCATGTTCACTCCTTCCTTTCCTCAAAAGACCCTCCACAGTCTCCACACAGCATCTTCAAAGATGACATAAGCCCTGAAGGGAAATTATTTTCCTCAGGGCCTCCTGTGTGGAGTTTATGTAAAAAAAACAGATCGGCTGTGGATTGATTTGCCGGCATCTGTGTTTCCTCTGTCCCATGTTCACTCACCAGAAAGACTCTCCACATAGCTTCTCCAAAGACAAAATTGGCCTGTTTGGAGTTAATGTGAAAAAAATCACAATATTATTTAAAACATTTAACGTTACTCACTCCTTAACATGTTATTCTAAATCTTACAGGTTTGACAACCTAATTATGATTTTAAATGATTTTGACATTGTAAAATATCCAGGTAAAAACAGAAAGTCTAAATTTAGCTTTAATTATATTATTTTATACAAGTGCTTCTCTCTAGTTTTATTATACGTGATAGTTATATTACACGTGCTATAAAATTAAGCTGTTTCAAAGCACGTGTAAGCAAGTATGCCAAGAGGCCTCAGATGAAATGTGAGAAGGACTTATTTTAAAAAAATATACAGGGTGTCCGGGGGTAAAGTGCATTAACTTCGGTAGGTGATTCTACATGATAGTACAAGTAAAAAAGATAAATAACTTTTTTCGAAATTCCAACGTTTAGGGGTAGTTTTGAGGTACAAAGATACAATTAGTCCGGTGCGGCGTGTGCAATCACAATCGAATCGGGCGCCCGGCAGGCTGTCAGCAAGTAAGATCGTACCCCACACTAAGGATTTTATGTAGGTACATCTTTTTGTATGTGAAAAAAATGTCGGAATTTCGAAAAAAGTTGTTAATCTTTTTTACTCCTACCATCATGTAGAATCACCTCCCGAAGTTAATGCACTTTACCCCCGGACATCCTTTATAAAGTAGTTAAATGCTCAGTACATTCTCTCAGAAAAGGCAATCCGCTTGCGTCAGCAACTTCTGTAATAAATCTTAACATCTTCTATTATTAATGCTGTGAAATAATTGTACAAGATGTCCGAGTCGGAGGTTGCATGACCGCTTCTCCTGGTCACGGCACCACTGTAATATTTTCATCTCCTACTAGCCCTCTTATCATAGGTTGTGATTTTTTTCTAGAGTCTTCTGGTTTGGTTGGTTTAAAAAATAAATTATGCGAATACCGCAAATGAATCCCAACTGCTCTCATCCGTCTGGAGTCAGTTAGACAATGACATCTCCAATCGGGGTATGTTGTGAGGCTTACGGTAGTGTGAAGGGTTGGAGATGGAGGGGTGGAATGTGGGAAGTACCTGGCTAATCAGATTTGGTCACCAAACACTGTGGTCGAATAGCCAGGTACTTCCCCACCCTCCTCTTCCCTATCTCCTTCCCCTCCCCACTACCTTCAGCCTCACAACATATCCCAATGGGGATGCCATAGTCTCACTGGCTCCAGACGGGAGCAGTTGGGCTCTTATGCGGTATTCATGTTAAAAAAATCTATAGCCAATCATCAATTTATTATTCCCATAAGATAAAAAAGCACCATGAAATGCTTCCTAAATCATATTTACGTTAATATAATACCTATTGTAATTTGTGTAACGCATAATCCCTGATATTACAATGACCACAAACTAAGCACTTTTTAAAATAAATATTTAACAATGTATTTTTGGGGGTATTATGTAAAACAACTTATCACTATTTCACCATTCATGTACGCAACTAAACCAAAATTTTGTATTTAAGATATTTCCATCATCATACATCACTCATTGTTGTGGCACATTCGTCTTAGTATTATTCAAATTTTCTAATTAAAATTTACATAAGATTCTCGACAGCAGAATTTATTGAGATAAGACACTAATTTATGCAAAATTCTCTGCGTAATTGATTCATAGTTTGGCAATGATATAAACACAACAAGATTGGTTACCATGGTATAAACATTATCAGCGTTTTCAAAGCTACTGCAAATGTACAAAATACTCAAAATAGTGAGGACTTATAATTGTTACAAATATTCCGATAATCCACAGAACAGGTAATAGTTAAGAGTCCGATGTAGGCGTGTTCTAGAAGGGTTGAGAAGAATTAAAGACCGTTCCTCATTTTCGGCGACGTGGACATTATTTCTCTACAAAATATGGTGGCAGTAGCATGTAGCTATGATTTTCCCCTAAAAAACGAGCGGTGATCCGGTTTGGTAGCTGCTTCAGTGCGATTTTTACATCCGTTTGCGATCGACGCTCCGATGTCGAATTCCGCCGACTGCGAGATGCTCTCAATTATTCGCTTTCTCAACTAAGAGCTAGTCCGCCCAGTTGAAGTACTTGATCACAATTTTAATCCCAGACGTCAATAAGACTACAATACAAATGATTTTGAGGGAAAAGTGGCGTATGCAATTTGTGCTCGTTGGGTTCCAAAAATGCTGAAAAGCAAAATCGTATGGAAAGCGCTCGGATCACTTTTTTCGGTTTTTCCAACCAAGGCAAAGTTTTTTGCGTAGAAACAAGGGTTAAACACCTAATCCCGGAATCAAAGGCATCTTTTTCTTCACTTGAAGCAACATTTGGCTGGAAAACCATTGGAGACCGGAGGAAGAGGTGATAGCATATTTGGCGGCGGAGTTCTGCGATAAGGGTGTCAAGGAGCTAGTGCCACGGCTCACCAAGTGCATCGATCACTACATAGACTATGTCGAAAAATAATGGGGATATGTACCTAAACTGTCATATGGTTTTTTTTATAAATCTAAATTTTTCCTGATTTTTAAAATTAGTACGGTCTTTAATTCTTGGACAACCCTGTAGGTCGGTTTTGAATGATCGAAACGCTCATAGATTTTGTCATACTGAATCTATACTCTCACTGCATGACGGAATATTTAAAGTAAAAAGACCTTTGTGTGCATTCTTTTGTTAATTCCATATAATCAATCATCAGGTAGGCGAAAAATTCACCCACAAAAGCACAGCTTTTTTATTTGAAGTTCTGTTATATATCTATCCATGTCGAAGAAAATCCCTTGGATTGTGATCTACAGGAATTTGAAAGAAAACGATCGTCTTGAAATTAAGTATGAATTTTTAGGAGTAAATCGATTTATCAGTTTGAGAAAGATTTTTTTACATTATCTCCACACAGGAGGCCTAGAGGAAAATAAATCCCCTCAGGCCTAGGCATCGATTTTAGGAAAGGAAGTTCTGGGAAGGAAAAATGTATGAGAGTTGGTAGCATTCTAAGGGTTAGTGTGTCCAGGAGTGACGGTCGTATGAACCCCCCCCCCCCCCATTGCGGTACTAGACGGTATTCCGAGAAAGAGGTGCTGTAGAGGTCAAAAGATTTCCCTCAACTAGTCTCTCCCGATTCAGCCCTGAGTGGGCAGACACTTCCACTTCCGGACAGACCTCTCCCCAAGAACCCAGATACCCCTGCTAAGTCACCAAATATGGCGAACCACTTCCCGTACCCATTCCTTCCATTTGAAAATATTTGAACAATTTTATCTGAAGTTGAGTTAAATTTTCCCTTGCTTTGGATACATTTCTATCGATTTATCACTTCAGAATGTAAGGGTACTAAGGTATCATTTGTGATAATTTTCAAACTACTACAAATTCGTACATTTGTGGGCCTATCCAGTAATTGAGGCGATCTTCAGTTCACGGGTAACTCAGGAACTGGTCATAATTATATGTGCGGTCACCGGTTCAAAGGTTTGCAAGCGTCAGCGGTTCCAATTCACCCACTGTCCTCACGCGGTTGGCGGTTTATCGTGTGCTTCCAATATGGTGTAGCGTCATGAGCATGAATTATATATTCAAAAGGAGATGATATATATGAAATGGAAGCGTGCCTACTGTGGCCGAACTACGATCAAACTGAACGGACTGTCGAAGTGACGGAGCCAACCGACGCACACACGGCCGAATTATCAATTCTGATCAGAAATGCGTAGGAGAAGATTATCTAAGAAATTCTTTAAAAAGTACCCTATTAAGGTTAGTTGGGTAAATGTGGTCCTAGTATTCAAATAAAAAAATACATACTTTCAAATGTAGCTATAACTTTGTGGTTATCCATTAAAGATAAATGAAACAATGTTACTATGTTTCATTTATAAAAAATATATAAATTATTTCGTAGTGAATTATTTCCTTATTTTGAATTATTAATACGGGTAGAAAAAACATACGAATATTATGATGACTTGTAAAATTGTTTTTTTTTTTATAATTATAAATATGTAGTTCTTTTCTCCTTATCCTCATTTCCTTTAGATCGGGGTCACCAAGACTACCTGAAAAGAATGCGCTTGATTTAAGAAAGGGTGAAAAAGGGGGACATATTTTTTACGTTTTCACATAACTTATAAGGTATATTTTTGAACTAGTGAAATAATGTCGTGGAACTCGGTGGAATTTTTTTAAAACTCTAGTTGAAGTAAGCATTTAAATGTATTTTTTTAACAAAAATATTACTTCATAAAACATATATTTTATCAATATTAAGTTAAATCTATTACATTAAAAATAAATGCAGATTAAAGTACATAAATAAAACTTTAATATTCATGCTGAAAACTTTCCTATTTTCAAATAGGGAAAACAGGACGAGAAGTATTGGCAGCGTGATACATATCACAACTTTGTGAGCATTGGGTTGCGTTCACAAAATAAATTCTTGGGGTTCATTTTGAACGGGTTTATGGAGAAGTTTTAAAAATATTTTGAATAGTTTTAAGGCAACGCTTTTTCCTATTTTTGGCACCGTAATTCCCCTTGGCCGTCCTTATGTGTGACGTTGCGTTTGGTGTTTATTAGAAGCGATTTACAATAGCATGGTCGATCGGGCGCCTTTATATTGTTTAAAAAGTCGGAAGGGATTAGGAACTAATAAATATAAAGACAATATTTATTTCAATTGACTGAATTCAAACCATTATTGGCGAAAATATAATATCCGTTATCTGTTTAGAGTTTGCCAGGCATTTTTTTTCATTAGTTGGTCGGAGCAATATATTCCTTGCAAAAATATATTGCGTTCAGGTAATAATATTTTTTTTTGTGCGCGTTGTATTTGTTTGATATGTTAAGAAAAGTAAACATGTTGGTATCGAGTTTGTTTTGTGCTGTTCAAAGAAAAATAGTCTTCGAAGTTATAAATTTCGTGAAAACGCGTAGGTCTCCAAATGAAAAATCTTCTGGGTAAAATATTATCTTCGAAAAAATGGTTCACTCCATTGGTGGACACTACGCTAGATGAGAAATTCTATCAAATGTACAAGCGAATAAAATTGGACCATTTTAATTTTCAAATTTCCAAAATATCTATAAAGATGTCATTAGAGGACACAATGGTCTGTCTGCCAGAACATTTTTGGTGCTGTAAAGTTATGAATATTTATGTTAAGCTAGATTATTTGATGCACGGTGACTTGATGTCTAATATTCAAGGACATGTTTCTTCAATGAATTAATGTTTGTCCCTTGTGGGGTCCCTAAACCATTCATCCAATTGCGATGAAACTTTGGTGAGTTGTTGTGCGCACGCCCGAGATGTTTTCCATTTAGTGGTGAACTCTGGCGTTATGAAATTAATTTCTATACTAATCATTCAACTGCGATGAATCTTTGGCGAATTGTTATGCGCACGCCCGCGAACGTTTCTATATACACTGGTGAGCTCTGGCATCATGATATTTATAATAGGTGGCACGCGAGCAGTTTGAAAACTGAATGTACCGGGACTGAATGAATGGAACGCGGGAGGGTGGGGAGGGTGACGCGGGATGGGATTCGTGGAACGGGGGAAGAGGGGAGAGGGAAGGCGGGAAATGTGAAGTGGTACGCAGGAAGGGAAGGGGAGGCGGGGAACGAGACGAATGGGAAAGGACACGCAGGGAGAAACAATTTATTTATTAAGTGGCATTGCAGCGCAAGCCGGGGACATACTAGTCATCATAATTACATAGTATAAAATGAAGTCGCTCAAAATTTATGTGCGCGTTAATCTTTTAAACTACGCAACGGATATTCATGCGGTTTTCACCTATAGATAGAGTGATTCAAGAGGAAGGTTTATATGTATAATACATGCTTATTATAGTAGAGAAAAGCCGAGAAATTCAAATATTCAATTCAGGCAGCGGGCAGCTGGCAAGCGGTTGGTGTGGATTTTATAAAGGTTGGGTAATGGCGTTGTGTTTCGTTAGCCACAGCAACGTGTGGCCGGGTCTGCTAGTTTATATATAAAAAAGATAATTTTAATTGTGTATCTACAAAATATCATCTATAGCAGGGGTGCCCAAACCGTCGATCGGATTTTATTTATGAGTCGGCCAGTCTGAGTTGTTAATAAAAGGCGATATGAAGTTTATTAATAAATAATACAAAATGTGGTGCGGCAGAAGTAAAACGTATCATTTTAATAACGATTGGGAGGAAGAATTATCCCGAGCGGCACTTTTAAGGGGCGGCAAAATTTTACAATAAATAATAATAATATCTTGTTAAATTTTTAACCCGTTTCAATTCATATTATTGTCGTACTTACATTTTGGACCAATTGAAATGAGCACGGAATTTTTCATTACTTATTCTGTGGCGAAACCTATAACCGTCAACACGCGAACATTGTTTTCCATGACTAAGTTTCCACGTCGTGTTCTCGAATGCAAGAACGAAAGTAGTTTACTAAAATCATCAAAATTATACTGTTGGTTTAATGCCTATTACAATCTGTGCACCGTTGAAACATATTTATGTGAAATGTGAATCTTATGTGGACGTCATCATCCAGTCTGCTACATCACCATTGAATTTTACGCTTCCCTTTTTCCCACCTTCTAAGAAAGTTCCTTAAATTCACCTTTTTTTACAAACACCGTGTATGTGCTGCCAGAATCAAAGAGAAACCATTTTCATGTTCTGAGTGTAGTTTTAATTCGTCGCACACAGATTTAATTAAAACCAGTTTTGTTTTCAGAATGAAAAATTACGACTGTGGATTCATCTACTGACACATTTCGAAAGAAAAACATTATCTTATTCGAAGTGCAATTATAAAATTTTAGTTGTTGACTATTTATGTACTGCCAGAATCAAAGAAAAACAATTTTTATGTTCGAAGTGTAGTTTTAATTCACCGCATACAGATTTAATTGAGACCAGTTAAATGCTAAACCACAGAGACATGCTAAATCTTTTTACATGGATACCATTCTCGATCTCCGAAAGCAGTTACATATTTGTAGTAGCTTTTAAGTAGATTTATAAACATGATTTTTATTGGAAGAATCCTCGTCACATGGGATATAAAATGAGGTCGCAATTTCTACCCCCCCCCCCCCCCCGCACTTGAAAATCATCTGTGCTTGAAGTACCTAAATATACACATAGTTGCAGCCTGTCGTAGTCGATCCATCTGAGACGAATAATATTGAGGTCGATCGCCAGCAGTTCAAGTTTGGGCACCCCTGATCTATAGTATCATGCATGTTCTGGTGCTTTCTTCTGGCAGACGCTGATGATAATACATTTATTGCACCATATTAGCAGTGTCTTAAAAAAATTCAGCGTTTTCGTATTGTATGTAGTTTACGCGTATGAATTTTTAATTTTGACTTAATTTCCGGTGGTGCTTTACCACCCAAAGTTTACCGAAGTACTCGTACCTACTCAGCAAAAAATACCAGCAGTTTTTAGTGCCGCATTGGTACCCATCTTATATACTTGTATGTCAAAGGATCGCAACCCTTTTCCTATTTTTGTAAGATAGCGGCAGAAATATAAGAAACACGAAGCGTGGAATTATTTATCTCAAATAAACGTTCTTGTATTTTCTTTCCGGTCCCGAGGTTCCCTTGAATTAACCCAAGATTTCGTACAAATCATAAATTCCTAGAAACGCTCGTTTCATTCCTTCTTCATGTATTTTCATATTATCTTCCCACATTATTCTCTCGAATACCTGCCCTAATGCCGCGAAGATTTATCCTAGAAATTGAATTTTCTAAGCCTTTCATGTTCGTGAAAGCTTAGAGAAGAATCGTCAATCTTTCGGATTAATACAATGAAAAAATAATTATATCTTCTTTAATTCACGACAATCATTATTATATTAGATCAGCAGCGTCATCGGTATCTAAGTGATGGTATAATATCATAACTAAATATTTTACTTGACTTCTTTTAAACTTGTAGACATGTTAAGAGCAAAAAAATACAAAAGTTTTTTTTTTTTTTTTACATGAGGAAAATAATTTCCCTCAGGGCCTATGTCATCTTTGGGGATGCTGTGTGGAGGTTTTTTTTAGGGAAATGAAGGAGAGGCAAGGGAAGGAAAGGGGTTTAAGGGGTGGGTAGGAATCTGGGGTTCAGCGTATCCTGGTCATCCAAGACCTGGACAAACCTCACCCCATGAACCCGGGCACCCCCGCTAAACCACCAAACGTAGCGAACCACTTGGGGTGACCTATGGTAGAGGTGTTATCCAATAAAGGTTCCCGGGGCGGCGGTATCCATTCCCGCCTCCCTAATGGAAATTTTGTGGTTAATAAATAATTGTGGTTTTGAGGCCAAAAAATCAAAGAAACTGAATAATTTTTCTTTATTCAAAAGCTATATTAAATATCTACTATTGATATGGCCCATTTAATATATTTTGGTTTTAAATTATGATATACAGGTTAATAAAACGTAGTTTCATTTTGGAGGCAACTTTGGAATTTTTTGCGAATTAATTACATCTTATCATTTAAAATAATATCTTACCATCTTCGATGCCAATATAATGCAAAATCAAATAAAAAAATAAAACTACTTAAAAAATACTTTTTTGGGTATTAATTTAAAAGACGAAAAATGTGTCTTTCGACGTAAAATGGTAATTTATGATTTTAATTTTGGCTCATCAAAACGCTTTCTTAATAATTTTTTTTATATATTGATTATATTATACTCGCAAATAATTTCTCAAGTTGCCTATAAAATAATAAAATATTGAAATCTTATTTGGCCTACGAGTATATTTTATAATTTAAAACTAAAAATACCTAAATAATGTAGCACATAAATGTACTAGATGCTTGATATACCTTTCGATAACAAAAATAATGTTTCAGCTCTGTTGGGTAATTTAGTCTCAAATCCAAAATTTTGTATGAAACGGGCCGAAATGGACCATACAAAGTTCATACACGATAATATGTGGCAATGTCATGATAATATAATATTACGTAGTGTGGTATGTTCATTAATAACAAAACTGCACTGCCGCTTAAAATTACAAGCTGAAATTTTACTGTGCATGAACAGGGTGTGATGGAAATTAAACGAAACTACAGTCGACTTAATTCTCGAAAATTATTTAACAAAAATCGACATGTATTTTTAGATCCCAAAAGTTACTCTTAAAATGATTTTTTTATTATCACTTTTCCCTTTGAAATAATTATTTTTTCATGATATCAAACAATCATTTATTGATATTAATAACAATTTATTATGAGGTGGAGAAATAAGTTAATTAATATACAAAATTTTGAAGCGGGTATGGGTGTCCCCCCCCTCCCCCGGAAACTAATTGTTGGATAACTCTGCCATAAGTCACCCCAAGTGGTTCGCTACGTTTGATGTCTTAGCAGATGTGCTCGGGTTCATGAAGTGAGGTTTACTCTTGAATTTAATGAACAATTATCTATGAAGAGGATATACCTGATAATGAAATTCCCAAATTCTCGATGAATCTTAGTCTGAACATATCTGAAATACACATTGAAATTAATGATATTGAAAAGCATGTAAATTTGTTAGATGTTAGAAAAAGTGCTGGACCTGACAACATTCCACCAGTGTTAATTAAAAAATGTCTTAACAGCTTATCTGTTCCTCTTTGTCTAATTTTTAACCAATCATTAATGACGGGCTGTTTCCCTAATATATGGAAATATAGTTTTCTTACACCTATATTTAAAAAGAGAGACAAAACGAATGTTACAAATTACAGACCAATCAATATGTATCCAATCAGCGATACCTAAACTTTTTGAAAAAATTGTTCTCGATAAAATATCTACAAACATAAAAAAAATTATAACTCCCCACCAACATGGCTTTTGTTCAAATAAATCAACTTTAACTAATTTACTAATATATAAAATCTTTATATCAAAATCCTTAGCAAACGGATGCCAGGTAGACTCAGTATACACTGACTTCAGCAAGGTATTTGACAAGGTGTGTCACAAAATATTAATCGATAAATTAGCAAAACTTGGTATTTACGGTAATTTACTAAATTGGTTTGCTAGTTATTTGTTTGAAAGAAGTCTTAGTGTAAAAATAAATGGCACAAATTCATACCAATTTATGGCGACAAGTGGAGTGCCGCAAGGCTCTCATTTAGAGCCCATTTTGTCTATAGTATTCATAAATGATATTGTTGATGTATTTACTGATATAAACGTTCTACTGTTTGCAGATGACACGAAACTATATAAAGATATCGACCACATTAATGATTGCATTACACTACAAACTAACTTGAGATATCTTTTTGAATGGTGCTCTATCAACAAATTAGCATTGAACATCAATGAATGTCATTTCATTCATTTTTCCAAAATAAGTAATCCTATATTATTTCAGTATTCATTAAATGATGTAAATTTAAATTGTTTTAGTGAAATTATTGATCTAGGTTATTATATTCGACAGTAAACTCACCTTTGTATGTCATATTAATAATATTATCAATAAGGCCCTTAAAACTCTTGGTTTTGTGTTGAGAGCTGCAAAAGATTTCAATAATTTAGGCACATTTATCATGTTATATAAAACCCTTGTCAGATGCCAACTTGAGTATACTCTACGTTATGGTCTCCCTTTTACAACATTCATTCAGACAACATTGATAAGATTCAACATAAGTTTTTAAGGTTTATAAACTATAAATTGCATATTCCTATACAAAACATAGATTACAATTACCTCCTGGATAAAATGTCACTATTGAAACTTTCGGAAAGAAGAATTAGTACAGATTTAATATTATTACATAAAATACTGCATTACAAAATTCTCCGATTCCGAGACTTCACAGTCTCGGAAATAAATATTCTAATCTGGGCGATATATTTAATATTAAAACTAATCGGTATTAATGTTGTATATTCTATCCATTTTATTCTTTAAGACACAAATAGACCTATGCACCTACCAAATAACTTCTATGCTACTACTATATATTGTTTTGAAGAATCTCTTAAATTCAATTATATGCGTGAGGATTCTTAGTTTCTGTTTACATTTTTATCTATGTATTTTGTTGCAACGTTTTTTGTTATTATCTTTATATTTTCTTTATTGTTTAAATTTTTAAGTATTTACTTTGATACAAATAGTTTGTAAAAAAATTATAAGAAAAGCCCACTAGGGCGTGTAATAAATAGATAAATAAAAAAATAAACAATTTATTTTAAAAATTTTAAAACTTTTATAAGTAAAATCTCAAATTATAATATTTAATTAAATGAAGACAATATTTGCGAAACTCAATCGAAATCTGGAGACCGAAAAATCAGAAAAGATATTGGCTCCGCTGGGACTCGAACCCAGGACCCTTTGCTTACATGGCAACTGCTCTACCGATTGAGCTACGGAACCCATATTAATTCGGTCACTTTTAACTGTATCATACTTCGACTAAGAACTACCAACATTATCTTCATTTTCTTAACGCACATATTATTGTCTGCTATCTTTATATATGATTGCAAGATTCAACTCGAACTAAATGCAATCTAGATAGTGTCTGGAAATATTTATTTTTAATTTTTTTAAAGTTTAAAAAAATTAAAAATAAGTATTCATCCTAGACTTGCAGAAAAGTCAATATATGTCGCGTATTAAAAATAAAGTGGATACAAATTTATCCAGACACTATCTAGATTGCATTTATTTCGAGTTAAATCTTGCAATCATATATAAAGATAGCAGCCAACAATATGTGCGTTAAGAAAATGAAGATAATGTTGGTAGTTCTTAGTCGAAGTATGATACAGTTAAAAGTGACCGAATTAATATGGGTTCCGTAACTCAATCGGTAGAGCTGTTGCCATGTAAGCAAAGGGTCCTGCGTTCGAGTCCCAGCGGAGCCAATATCTTTTCTGATTTTTCTGTCTCCAGATTTCGATTGAGTTTCGCTAATATTGTCTTCATTTTATTAAATAAAAAATTCCTATCAAATATCATCATACATTGCATTTTGCACACATTTAAAAAAAACTAAATCAATCAAAGTAATATAAACCAGTATATATATATAGGGAGATGGATCATTTCACAACGTAAATAAAAATATAAAAGATCGAAATCTATTATAATGTTGATGTCTCAAAATAATTGCGTTCTCAAAAATGTCATGCAGGAGACGGTTGTTATTTTTCCTATGCGGTAAGTAAAGAACCCTTGTGCGGCCGAACTACATTCAGCTATATTTATTGTCAACAAATGCAATTATTTATAGAATTCTATTTCAATTTTTGTTTCTTTAACATAGTCAATAATATCATTATTTAATCCATCAAAACGGTTTATTTGCAAACAAGTCCGCTATCTCATTATTATCACGCGTGACAGCTATTTCGCCTTCTTCAGTTTGATTAAATGAATTAAAAATGTGAAAATAAAGTTTAGCTTTTAATAAATTATTACAATATTGTAACAATGATTATAGATACAAATCAAGAATCGATCAGAAAGATTTTCAAAATCCTAAGCGTGAATATTTTTTTCAATTCATAAATGTTTTCATTTTTGTGTTTAATGATCTTTCGTTTTTATCTGACTTGTTATTGTGAATCTCAAGATTGAATAGTTCATTATTAGAATACTAATAATGATGACCCATTGACATTAGGAAAATCACTACATAACAAGTTGATATGAACTTGATAAGTGAATTTATCGTCGTCTTGAATAATTTAGTATTTATTATCAAAACAAACCACTACGAACAGTTTCAAACAAATCACTTTCCATTTAAGCTTTACACAGCAATATGGTTTAAAACATTTATTTTTTATCAACCACGAATCTTGTTATTATTCTAGTCCTATAATGGTAAATTAGCCTCTTGATAACTGTATTTCAAAATTCATTTAATTAATTTAATTATATTAATTGGTAGGTCGATAAAAAAAGCTGTTGTTTTACCTATCTTTCTAGTTTACGTTTCATTATTTTACATTGTTGTTTGAATATTATTATTTAAAGATGTCTTTCTACTCTACACCTTTACCTGTATTTTAAAAATTAGGTGGTCGATAAATTATGTAGAGCAATATAATTTTAAAATACCTACGTAAATACCGGTGATTGGACAGCTCAAAATCACGCAACTTCAACACCTACTTTGAAAATTCATTAAAAGCCATGATTTATTTTCGTTATTTGTTTTTGGGGTGTTATGCCGTGTTGCGCTACCTCCTTCTTTAGCCAACGTTTCGGACATCGTTGCAGTGTCCATCATCAGGGCAGATCCGGCAGATCTACCGGATCTGCCGGATCTGCCGGATCTGCCCTGATGATGGACACTGCAACGATGTCCGAAACGTTGGCTAAAGAAGGAGGTAGCGCAACACGGCATAACACCCCAAAAACAAATAGCGAAAATGCTTTTGGCCGTGAAAATCTTAAAACTTACATGATTTATTTTGTTTAAATAGGTTATGTTAGGTTAAGTTATGGGCTATTTTTCAATTTTTTTCATAAATTTTAATGACTTTTCAAAGGGGTGTTGAAGTTGCATGATTCTGAGTTGTCATGGAACCGTAAAAAACATGCGTTATTATTATTGTTTTATTTGAGGATATTCGTTTACAGGTAGGTTCCTCAAGTTATTATTATATCTCTATGAAATACATATATTTTTTTTTACATGAGCTCCACACAGAAGGCCCTGGGGAACATAATTTCCCTCAGGGCCTATGTCATCTTTATGCTCACCTATGATGCTGTGTGGAGGGTTTTTTTAAGGAAAGGAAGGAGATGAGAGTTCTGGGAAGGAAAAGGGTTTAAGGGGTTGGTAGGAATCTTGGGTTCAGTATGTCCTGGTCATCCGCCTCCAAGACCTAGACAAACCTCACCCCATGAACCCGGGCACCCCTGCTAAATCACCAAACGTAGCGAACCACTTGGGGTGACCTATGGCAGAGGTGTTGGTTATCCAATAAAGGTTCCCGGGGCGGCGGTACCCATTCCCGCCTCCCAAATATGCTCAGGTACATTCAAAAACCATATTATATTTCTCTGCTGACAAACTGTTTTATAGGTTAGCCGTTTCAAAACAAAACAAACAAGCTTGTTTCAAACAAGTTTATCATCATAATAATGTGTGTTTACTATAATGGTCTAAAGAGGGCAAAAGTGAGGCAAAAATAAAGTTTCATAATAAAGTATCCATATGTACATCAACAGTGTAGTTACCGATGTGCGAAATATGATCATACATTAGGATAAATATTAAATAAACATATTTAACATATTTCATAATTCACTCATAACGGCTACATCACTACATCTCTGCACTTACGAAGCTAAACCCAAAGCAGCAGGGGTTGTTTTCTCTAGTACAGCCGCAGAAAAGGGGTTCGTATATAACAATATTATATTCTCAGCGGTTCAGAAGAGTAGTGGCGGAGATATTGATGCGCCTGCCAGCAGGGAAATCACACCGCGGCAGCGTACAGCCTTCCAACTGCCACCCCTACCGCACACCCAACCCGCTGCATCGAGATGAATTCTCAAATATTATTCTGCATGGACGGTCTGCACTAAATTCTAGAAAATTGGGTCGAGATTAAAATGACATTCTTTATCTGAATTTTCTGGCCCAAAACTCTGACTTAGAGATTTTATTTAAAAAATATATTTTGATCTGACATGCACTGTGCGGTAAATACAAATCGTTTGTGAATGTTTTAAAATAATACGTAAGATAAATAGTATTATCAAAATGCAGTCACTTCACTCGCATGGTATGCCCATGTTTGGTGACTTAGCAGGGGTGTCCGGGTTCATGGGGTGAAGTTTATCTTGGCGGCGGATGCGTCTACCCACCTACTGCGTGGTAGGCCGGATTGGGAGAGACTGGTTGAGGGAGATCTTGTGACGTCTCCAGCCGGACTCTCACTCACCTTGTACCGCAGTGGGAGGGATGGATTCGTGGATCCGTCACTCCTAGACACATTAAACCCCAGATTCCCACTCACCCATCACACCTTTTTCCTTCCCAGACCTCGATCTCCTTTCTTTCCCTAAAAGGGCCCTCCACACAGCATCCCCAAAGTTGGCATAAGCCTTGAGGGAAATTTTTTCCCCAGGGCCTCCTGTGTGGAGCAAATGTAAAAATAAATTTAAAATCACCCGTTTTCCTTGGAAAAAAATGCAAAATTATTGACGACGTCGCAAAATGGTGTTTTAACTCGACCATTTAGTATTTAATCTATTTGTAAATTTATTTGTTACGCTTTACAAAAAAGAGCTGTCATTGAGATGGTTACTTCCCCTTGGACAAATTGTATAATTCCTTATTTGAAATTTAAAAAAAATATGTTCCTAAAATATTTATAGTTTTCAATTAAGTAGGTAGGTATGAATAAGTACCCACTTACAAATCTTATAATTTCAAAGGAAATTTTGGTTTTGATTTATTAAATACAAGAAATTTAGAAATATACTTTTTGGAGGGTGGTCCACTGTCCAAAGAACTACTAGTTTGGTCGGCGCTAAACAGATAAAATTTGAAGACAAAGTAGTTGACAAGACTGAATAATTATTTTAATAATCAAGAGGTATTTCAAGTATCTTGTACTGAAATATGCTACCCGTTTAATACACTAACTAACTAACCATCATGCCTTTTCCCCGCAGGGGTAGGCAGAGAGGACGGACCGCCAAACAACTCGGTCTTGGCACACACTCTTTGCCTCACTCACATTCATACATCGTCTCATATTTGTCCCAACGCACATAGGTCTCATATAAAACGCTGTAACTCCCTTACCATCATAGTTAGAAATATGTTCTAATCGGTGTTAGAAAGGAAAAACACCACGCTTTATATTCCAATCTAAAAAATAGCGACCAAAAAAGTAAAGTATAAACTTTTATGTACATAAAGTTTTGAATCGCAAATTGAAAAAAAAAAATAATTTCTGGAATTTTTTATAAATTATTTTTACATATAGCGACAAAAAAGAGAGGTTATAGTATATGTTTGTTGTACATTTTTCTAATAACAAAATGTATGTGTTTTTATTTTTTTTTTAATATCAGTAACTTTAGTTAGAAAAAACGAAGGTGAGCCATTTTGAAAACTTTTTATGTTTGTTTGCAAAATTTTTATGATAAAAAAAAATTATGTTCATTTGAACATAATTTAAAATTCTATAATTTGAAAGCGTGTTTCATCACTTTTCTAAAACAGCTTTTGGTTTTTGAATGTGCTCAGAAATGTTTCAAATATTTGCATTTTATTGTAAAGCGAAAATATGTTGACCATCTGAAAAAAATGCCAAATTTTAGAAGGGTTTATTTATTTTTAAATTAATCGTGCAGAAACGGACTGTCCATTTGATAGATTCCCTTATATATCTTAACCAACTGATTACAATCTTTCGCGAACAGTCAGTACACGTCAGGTGGGTACGCTGTCCTTGTGCTACCAATTACGATCGAAGATGCTCCGAAAAACTAGTATCGTTGACCCCGTGAAAAACTCACGCCCAACATACGAGTATTACACGGCTGACATTTGTCAAATATTTCAAGTATTTCAATTGATGGAGCTATTACTTAAACCGGAGAGAAAAGTGCGCAAACTCTAATTAGTAATTTTTATTTATTTTTAAATGTTTGCATTCCACTTTAATGTTTGTAATTTCTTTAATCCAGAAACAATAAAAGTAATGAGTAGTGACAGTAATGTGGATGAAGTACAAGCAAAATTGAACTCTGTTTAAAAAGTAATATATTAAATCTACCGCTGCGCTTGTTACGAGAGATTTACGACGCCAGAAAATTGTTCGTAAAACAGTATTGGAAAACCAAGTTCAAAGGATTGAATTTCTACCCGATATAGATTTATGGAGTACAATAATTAAAATCTAACTCGGACTATTCGCACTGCGATGAATAAATACGGTGGAATTTAATTATCTCCCGAACGATTTTCTTTGTCATCGGAACAAAATATTGGAATGTCTGTCCTCAATTAGAAGCTTTTTTCTTTTGATCTGGAAAAGCTTTGACGCAGAAAGCTCTGATTTAATTGTATCGATTCCAGCCAGTAAAACGTAATGTTAAGTAAGAAACAGATTGTAAATGAAGGCAGTAAATGAAAGCTGTCTTGTAAAAGTTTTAAACTGAAATATTGTTAAAATGTTGTGTTACTTCATCAATGCTTATCGTAGCTTATGCTTAGGTCAATGGACAGTAAGGTGGTCTAATTTTTTTTTTCTAATATTTTTCATTTGGCCATCCTGTGAATTTGTTACACGTATTCATAGAAATAACATAGTAAAATTTCAGCGAGATAGCTCAAGTAGAAAGGGGTGCTCAATCGAGTGTTGTTTTTGAATTTTTTGTATAAAATGTTTAATTTTAACTTTTTGCTACAGGCCAGTTTCGTGTGTTAAACTATCTATATAAATAAAAATAAATCGTCGAAATGTATGTACGCGCATAACTTCCGAACGACTGGACCAAATTGGATAATTCTTTTTTTGTTGTGTTTTTTATTGTCAGGAAAAGGTTTGTATGAAAGAAAATTTTTGAAAAATCCAACAATTTTCAGACAATCAGACAATCTTGCAATCTTGCAAGATTCAAACCCGAACTAAATGCTATCTAGATAGTGTCTGGATAAATTTTTAACCATTTTATTTTTAATTGCGACATCTATTGACTTTTCTGCAAATCAAGGAGGAATGTTTATTTTTAACTTTATGAGTAAAATCCCAAATTGTAATATTAAATCAAAAGAAGACAATATTAGCGAAACTCAATGGAAAATCTGAAGACAGAAAAATCAGAAAAAAATATTGACACCTCTGGGACTCTAACCCACGACCTTCTGCTTTCATGGCAACAACTCTACCAACTGAGCTAAGGTGCCTATATCCAATTCGGTCACTTTTAACTGTATCATACTTTGACTAAGAACTTCCAAAATTATCTTCATTTTATTAACGCACATATTATCAACCTAATCTCTACATATTAGGTCCTTACATATGAAATTGGCGTTCTGTATCGGTGGAACATAAAGTCAATTTTTTTTAATATAAGATATTTATTTAATCAAAGTATGTACCATTGCTATCTAAGATATTTATGTAATCAAAGTATGTACCATTGCTATCTATGCACTTTTGCCATCTCATACGTAGTTCATCGATCCCTTTACTAAAAAACCATTCGGACGGGAATCAATAAAATCTTTGAAGGCGTTTTGTACTGCCCCATCGGAGTAGAATTTTTCCCTCGCAAGAAGTTATCCAAATTTCGAAAAAATGGTAATCTGTGGGGGCAAGGTCCGGAGAGTACGGTGGATGTCTTAGACATTCCAATTGAAGCTCCTCTAATTTAGTAGCCGTCTGTTGTGCAGTGTGTGGTCTAGCGGTCAACGCGCGTTTTTTGATTTGCTTCACTCAATTCGTGAGGTACCCACCTTTCAAGCTTTTTCACCTTCCCAATTTGCTTCAAGTGGATTAAATAGTTTTATCACTAACACCGCAGCCTGCAGCTAACTCGGACGTGGTTTGCGATGGATCCGCTTCCACAATAGCTTTCAATTTTTTATTATAAACTTTGGTCTTCGGCCATCTACGGGGCTTATTCTGCACGTCGAAATTTCCAGAACGAAAACGTTGGAACCAAAAACGCACTGTGTTTTCTTTTGCGGCATCGTCGCCATAAACATCATTAATCCTTCGAGCCGTTTCTGCAGCACTGGTGCCACGGTGGAACTCGTACACGGAACACGGTGGAACTTCAAGTTTTCTATTTTGTAAACTAAGTGACTCAAAGAAAAAAAAAACAATTAAGGAAAAAACAAATGAATTATAATTTTCGAAACACAAATGCACGAGTAAATGGGCGTTTTTCAAAAAATTTGTACATTGGTAAAAGTCAGTGTCCGATCACTTTCAGGATCAATAACTTATACTGTGTGGGTTTTAATGACGACCCATATATTTTTTTCCAATATAATAACAAATAAACACCTTTATGGACTAAAAATAATGAATGAATCTATAAAAATTCTATATTATTTTAAAATAATTAAGACTACAGGTCACTGTTTTTGGTATGTCCTACACCTACCGCTACCAGTTAGAGTTCAAAAATTTAACGTTATTTAATGTTATTTTAGTATTTATTTCTAATTATACTAATACGATAATATTGTACTTTCGATTTGAGACCTTAATATAGATTAATTATCGTCCAAAATAATTTAAAAACCATATTTTAAGTTGTCCTGCGATATTGCGTATGGTGGAATTTCCGCCTACGTGACCGCATTATTGACTTCTTCCAGACCAAATTTTGCCAAATCGATGCATATTTTCGAAAATAGCAACATTATTTAGTGTATGAGGGCGATCATGTTTGATTTTCGACAGCTAGTTTGCCAAGAATTTGCAACAGAAGTGGTCGCTCTCAGTTGTGCTAAAAAAATATTCCACCAACGATTCCATATTTCTCCAGGTAAATTAACAACATGTATTAGACTCTATTTTTTATTAAATTTATTCATTTATTGTTTTGCAAAAATTTCAGTCAGAATAAACAGAAGTTTCATAATTTATTGATAAATACGTTTTGAAAAAATATTGACGAGATTACGTTACTTCTATTACGCTACTGTCTCATGAATGGAACATAAAAGTAACGCAATGAAATTCTAAAGGTCGGTTCACCTGATGGTTCTCTACCTGTATTTTAGTGTATTTTTAAGAGCGTTACAATTTTGTAATAATTTGTATTTTGTATGTATCTACATAATGTAACGTTTTGCCTTTAGGTATGTGGGTTGAGTGATAAAGCATTGAACAAAAAAACACAAAAAAAAATAGAAAAAGAAAAAAATCTTCTATGACATATACATATAACAATAAATAAATAAAAATAAAATCCGTTGGTTCATACAACTTTGATCGAGTTAGTATAAAATGTAGTATGAAACAGTTGATTTTTGTTCCTGTGTATTTTTAGTTGGTCCTGTAATTAAAGTTGTGTATATTAACGAGTACTTTAATACCCTTTTAGCTTAGTGCCCTAATTCAGGCTATGGTATGCACGTGTAGCCCATTTTTTACGTATCTAATTATTTAAGCATTTTGAAAATATATTTTAATTTAAGGTTCAAATATGCCGTTGACAGCTGCAGAAAAATCAAAAAAGGTAGAGAGACAAAATTAAAAACTATCCTGAAAAATATGAAACCTTAAAAAAAAAGAGTTACAAAGACAAAAAAAACACCAAAAGAAAATCAAAGAGCTAACCGAAGAAGATAAAATAGAGACGTTGAAGAGAACAGAAACGAAAACAAAAAGAAAAGAAAAAAGAACAAGTGGATTCTCAACCGCGACAATCACGAAATAAAGTATCCGATACTTATTATTCGTTAAAAATTAGATACCGAAAATTTTTAACAATTTATAATAAGATTTTAAATATATCTGAACGCTGCCTTAGAGTTCCTAAACGTTACCAAGTATTTCTTTTTACGCCACTGTCCTTTTATTGCTGTGATTTATTTGCTAAGATTAATTAATATATCTCAAAGAAATTTGTTCTTATTTTAATAGATATAGTTTATGGTTCATTTTAAATTTGTTATAATTAAACATTCGTAAAACAAAAACCCACATTTGTCTTTCTAGAACGAATAATATATAGTACAAAGTACCAAAAAGTAGCGTAAAAGAATGTTTTTATTTAAAAAATTAATATTTAATTCAATGAGCGTAATTATTAACATTTTTTAGAAGACTGGTTGTGTTTTCAATTCGTAAATAAAATTCATAAATAATGAATTTCTTTTAAATTTCTTTATAAACTTTATAATATAAGTGACGTTAAAGAAATTTTTACCAACAGTATTAAACCTAAATTGCAATTATTTTAAAAGCTTATTGATATTTTCTATTTTAAATACTGATGTCATGAAGTTCATACTTTCTTTAATAAATTGACGTATATTTTTAATCGAAATGTAGCATCTCACATAAGTGGAATTCCTATTACGTCACCGACATCTTTTTAGGAAAACGCCCAAATAGCTGTATAAATTTGAATTTGGAATTCCTAACCAAAGAGAAGGTATTTGAGATCAAAGTTGCCAGTACGGCAAAACGCCAATTTTATATGTAAGGATCTAATATTATAAATTAAAATCCTCGGCGTTGTATGTCTGTCTGTCTGTTCGCGATAAACTCAAAAACTACTAAACGGATTTTCATGCGGTTTTCACCAATAGGTAGAGTGTTTCGTGAGGAAGGTTTAAGTATATAATTTGACAATGATTTGTGTAAATTGGAAGTGTCGGAAAAAGTGAAGTCGCCTGGGAGCTTTCGTCGAAAACACCGCCTAATCCCTTTGAGATATAACAAAACAATGCTTTGTGCGATATTCCTCTTTTATAGATCTGCAAAATAGTCCACGATGGCGTACATCTATCTTCTACGGATAGCTTACAATACCCATTCTATCTTCTGAAAAAGTGTTCTCCATCTCTAAGTATTATAAATTAATGTCCTCCGCGGCGTCTGTCTGTCTCTTCACGATAAACTCAAAGATGGCGGTGGTTATAAAGGTTGGATAACCATCCAGTAGATGGCGTCGTATTTAGTTAGCCACAGCAACGCGTGGCCGGGTCAGCTAGTTAAATAAATATTAAAATAAACTACTGAAGATTTTTATAGACAAATTTTAACAGTATTTGATACTTATTTAGTAGACTGTGAAGTGAATCAGTGTGGTAAAATGTGTTCATCCACTCGAAAAAAATACGAAATTTTTCTACTTGGGGTTCGAGATATTGAGCCATTGATGAAGCTTAACCAACATCCTACTCTTCGGCAAGTTTTACTCCGTTATAACTACATTTAGCACACTAGCTGACCCGGCCATGCGTTAAATAAATATTAAAATAAACTACTGAAGAGTTTTATAGACAAATTTTAACAGCATTTGATACTTATTTAGTAGACTGTGAAGTGAATCAGTGTGGTAAAATGTGTTCATCTACTCGAAAAAAATACGAAATTTTTCTACTTGGGGTTCGAAATATTGAGCCATTGATGAGACTTAACCAAAATCCTACTCTTCGGCAAGTTTTACTCCGTTATAACTACATTTTAAATTATTAAAAAAATGTTAAAGATTCCGCGCATGTACTTATTCAACAACTTATAAAAGTAAATCTAGTATTCCGACCAGACAACAAATCACTGCATTGAAAAACTGATTAAGTTTCTTAAGAACAGGATGCTATTGAAAAAAATAGAGGTAGAAGGCTCAAAGAAAAGGAGAGTATTTGTTTAAAAAAGAACTAGACAAACTTTTTGATATTGCCCATGCAAGCGCTTTGAATTTGATAAAAATTGCGGAAGACAGCGTTTCTCATCGATCAAAGATGAGAACGTAAGATGATTACGACCTCAATCGACAAGAAACTAGAAAAGGTCAAAGAAAGTTCTCTAAAATGGAAACAAAGATCTGAAGATTGGAAGAAATGGCTGCTAAAAGTAATGCTTCATCTTCGGTGGTGTCGAAACAAAAGTTAGAACTTGAGTGCAGCTTCAGTAGCACTTCTAGTAATGCTAGAATATTAGAGGATAAGTCCAAATATGAGTTTGTAGTGCGTTGAGCTATCTACAAGTGACATATTTACACAATACGTTACCAGTGCGCTTGATCGTAACAAGATTTAAACTAACCAAGAGAGAAGAAAAACAAATTCTTCGATTTGTTAGTTATCATCTACATTAAAGTTTGAATCGAAGCGTCTTTGGCAGCAGAAGCACCAGTAAATGACTTAATACTTTGGAAGAGCTTAAAATTGTACGAAACCATTGATTCCGAAAGCAGTATAGCAGCTAAGGGTGTCTTAGAGCGTCAGTTATGGTATTTGTCAGATGAACTAGTTGCATTTACGTTGTTTTCTGAAAAGCTGTCTGATGCTGAGAAACAGGCCATTGTTCAAAAAATAAATTCTGATGGCGGTAATCGTTCAGTACGAGTTGATTCTGCTAAACTTGCTTCAGAGGTTACATTAGAAGCTTTTGCAACACAAAGAACGTTGAAAACGCTCTTAGTTCTTGATATCAATGACTCTTTCTTGCAATTACCTCCTGAGACTTGGAATAATAATGTTGATTACCTTCAAGGCAAAAGCTAAGTCAAAAATTTGGGTGTTGTTAATGATACAGCGGAGAGAGGTGTTAAACTATTTGAAGATTACAACACTATACTCTGTAAGAATGAGGAAGAAAAGCAAATTTTACTTCACATCATTGAACAAAACAGAAAAATCGTTTCTACTGAAACGTTCAAAACGGAGTTAACAAACATAGTTTTGAAAGATTGCGACTTATGTTATGTTAATTATTGCTTTGTTACCAAATTTTGTTCAAATTTAAATACCTACGTTTTATACTTATTTGACTTGTAATATTAATAAACCTTAAATTACGTGCTTTACTTAAAATCCAGAACTTTTGTCAGAAACTTCTAATTCGATGAGCACCCCATTTTATATAAGATAGGGGGCTGAAATTTTTAACACATAATAGGAATGGTAGGTGTAACAATTCAAATGGGTGGCTACATCTATTTTTGAAAAAAAATAATTACCGTACAGGCCTGGACCACCTTAATGGACAGGTTAACCTTAAAGGGAAATCTGGTTCAGCCGAGTTTATTTTTCAATGCATTTTTTAACAAAGGTAAAATTTAATTTCGTTCACGAAACTTTTGTTACGTGTAAAGTTATATTTCACAAGAAAAAAAAATTTAATTATTGAAAATTGGTTTTTTATTTATTTATTTATTTTATTTTAAATGCACATTTACAGTTATACATAACCAATAATAAACATACATTTTATTTTATTAAGTAATAAAAGCGTTTTTAAATTGATGAATATTTAGTTTAAAAATATCTATATCAGGGGGCAGGAAATTTAGTAAAAGAATCATTTTTCCGAGCGGCATTACTAATGGTAAAAGTTAGTTCTGCATCTCGGAACAACAAAAGTTCTGTGTCTGCGCGCTCTTGTGAAGTTGTCGGGGACATAAAACTCAATTTTTTGTAATATATCGGGAATACAGATGTTACCGTTTAAAAGTTTATATGCTGTTTTCTGTATCAGCAAAGCAGTTTTCCTTCTTTCGGCGAGGCTATTAATACCCAGCATGCCGGACAAAAAGGCTGATGGATATAACCAGGGATAATATCCGAAGTCTCTAAGATATAAATATCTCAGAAACTTCTTTTGCACTTTCTCAATCATTTGAGAGTATGTTAAATCCACTGGTCCCCATATTACTGAACCACTTTCCAAAATACTACGTACTAAACTATAGTATAGCAAACGAATCGCTGCTGAGCTGCAAAAGTGTCTGGAGTTGCTTAGCACAAAACCTAGCATTCTTAGAGCTTTGCTGCATATTGTTTCTATGTGGACGTGAAATGTTAGGTGCGCATCAAATGTGATTCCCAAATCTTTCAAAGTAACAATGTGCTGAAGAGACGAATAAGACATTTTGTAGTTATAGTAAATCGTTTTGTTCGCCTTGGTGTAGCACATGATAGAGCATTTCTTAATATTAAATCCTAATTTATTGGTGTGACTCCATTCGACGATAGAATTTATATCACTTTGTAGCTGCAAACAATTTTCCAAAGATTTTATTAAAAGGAATAGTTTAAGGTCATCCGCGAATAAGAGAAACTTAGAAAATTTTATGCAATGATAAATGTCGTTGATAAATAGCGAGAAAATTAAGGGTCCAAGATTTGACCCCTGTGGAACTCCAGAGTTTGTGATAAAGTTGGAAGAGTTAAATATGCCATAAGTTACGTATTGCTGTCTGTTTGAGAAATAACATAGAAATAGACGTAGAAGTTTTGCTGAAAATCCAAATTGGTCGAGTTTATTTAGGAGAATAAGTGGATCTACCGAGTCAAAGGCTTTTGCGAAGTCGTTGTATGATACATCTACTTGATTGTTGCTATCAAGAGCTTGAGATATGTACTCCGTAAAAACCATTAGATTAGACACAGTAGATCTGCCAGACCTAAAACCGTGTTGCTGGTCAATTATAAAGGGTTCAACTTGGGTATAAATGAATTTATGAATTATTAGTTCAAACAACTTGGCTGGAGAGCATAGGATCGCCACTGGTCTGTAATTAGAGACTGGAGCCTTATTACCAGTTTTATGTAACGGTGTAACTTTGGAGATCTTCCACACGTCTGGGAATATTCCGGAGTTAAGTGAAAGATTATAAATATATGCGAGAGGTGTTAATAAGGGCTCAAAACAGCCCATCCGGTCCAAAAGAAGTTTTGACTTTTAATTTTTTAGCAGCCGCGGTGATGTCAATGTTTGTGATGTTTTGAATATCAACATTGTGCGCTATTAGTGGCGTATTTTTCCGGGTATAAAAGATTTCAAGTCCGCAGCTTCTTTACTATAAGTTGATTTAAAATAGTCTGCAAATGCTTCTGGAATATCTGCTCCTGAGAAAGACTGATCATTTCAAGTAACATGGTCAACAAACCCGCCATCACTTCTCTTGGACGAGATATATTTCCCGAAAGATTTGGGATCACATTTGATATTTTTTTCAACAGAATTAATATATTGCAAATGTGCTAATCGAATACTGCGTTTTATTTTTGTTCTAAGTAGACAAAACATGTCCCGTTCACTTACCATTCCGGTTTTCTTCCATTTTTTGTAATGTTTGAATTTGAGCTTTATGTCGCTAACAACCTCACTAGAAAACCATTTAGGAAATTTCCTACCATTCCTCGGAGTGCGCTTAATTTTGAAACACATATCAAAGTATTTATAAATTATAGAATAGAAAAAGTTTGTCGCTAAATTAACATCATTTATGTCCTTCAAAGGTTGCCAATCATGATATTGTAAATGGCAATAAAGAGCTTTAAAATCACCATGTTCGAAGTTCCATCCTCGCCTAACACTATTATCAGTATTATTCGAGAAGTTTCGGGTTTGACAATTGGTTGTGTTTTTGTTCGGCGAAATCTCTATACATAACGATGGATGATAAGCGTCTTCTTTGACTAGTGAGTATAAGAATTTGTATACTTTTAAATTAAAGTTACTTAGTACAATGTCCAGCTTGCCTACCTTCACATCTGTAATAAAGTTACTCTGCTTCATTTGAAAAAGATTCATAAAATATAGGAGATCTATTTGGGTGCCTTTTTTACTTGAGTTCAGATTAAAGTCGCCAATCACAACAATTTTTTTATTAATTAAAATATTGAAGTTCTCTGTAACCTTATCAAAAAAATCGGTATATGTTTTATTTGGCGACGCCGGCGGAATGTACACAACACAAATGTAAATTACACCAAGATCATTTAGGTATGTCTTTATCCACATATTCTCGTCTTCACTTTCCAGATAGGTAAGTCTCTGGGTTAGGGTGGCGCGGTCACGTCTCGCGGCTAGCAGTACTCCTCCTCCCCTTGAACGACCCGAGGTTCTATCCTTTCTGAAGACGCCATACCTTTGATCGAAGAGTTGACCATTGTAAATGCTGTATTTAAGCCATGTCTCTGAAAGTAGTATAAGGTCGTTGTTTTGTATTATCACACTTTGTATGAAATCATCAGTCTTGGATCTTAATCCCCGCACATTTTGGTAATAAATTGTGCAAGGGAGAGAATTCGCTTTTAGGGGGTTCTCTAGTCATTTCGGGGCGGCATCATCATTCGGTTTGGGCTGGTTCTGGTTAGTATCAATTGGATTTTGTCTCGGTTTTATGTATCGATAATGTCTTATCGGTACTCCTCTAGGCCATAAATTTTCCTGTAAGAGTCTATCGTACAGATCCTCCGTTACACCTATCCTGAAAGCTGCGTATTCTTGAGAATGTGCGATGAATTTTTGAATTTCGCATCTCGGTATCTTATTTTTCTCCAGGTGCGCCCGGATCTCTTCTTCTGTTGTGTCCTTTAAAATTCTGGACACAATAATATTCCTTATCCTTGGAAATGCTTTTACACTTAGACTTATCGGAGTTCCCGACAATCAAGTTCTTCGCTGTCCGTTGTCTGCGTTTAACGTTCGTCCATTCTTCCTGATTAGGAGCGGTTTTCGATTCGTGCTCGGAAATTGGAATGTGTGGTTCTGTCGTGTGTGTTTTAGGGGTCGCGCCGCTAAAAGATGCGGTTTCAAATTGAATGTTGTTATTTTTAGCTTTGGTGGCCGCCTAGTACGCATCTTTTAAATATCTACATGCATATATAGCGGCCGCTAACGGAGGGTCCCACCAAATCGGCTGAAATCCTCCTGGAGTCCTCGGAAAATTATCTGGAACATGCAATTTAAAAAAAAATCGTTACGTTATGAATGTAGAATGCGCGGGAACCACAGTTTTCAAAATAAAAATGATAATTTCAAAAATGGGGTAAAGAATAAAAATTTATAATTAATACATTTATTCGATAGTCAATAGATTTTTACTATTTTTAACTTTTTGTTTAGTTATCATTGATTCTATTGATAAAAAGGTCACTGCTCAGCTATACATAAATAAAATAAAAATTGAAGAAAAAAATCCGATTTTATGTTGCAATAATTTTGTCCCACTATAATAATTTCGTCGGTCGAAATTTATTCATAAAGTCGAAATTTATTTTTCTTTAATTAAAATTTTGAATGAAGTGAATCGGATGAAAATTCGATGAGCTAAGATTCCAGCCAACTTGAAAAGCGTGGTTTTGAGAAAAGCGCATTTAAACATTTTTTAAGGGCCGCTTCGTTCCCGTTCTAACTGCTTGGCTTGCACCATTTCTAACTATATTTCAAGGTTGAATTTGATGCTATAGTTTGAGAATGTATTCTCCACATATTATGTAATATTTTAAGGCAAAAAAGTCGATTTTTGGATCGGCTGGACCACACTCCTCCCTTAAGTGCATCGTTGCGCTCATTTCAATTAGTCACAATAAGCGACTTAAATACAGAACGAAAACCATTCTAGCCGTATTCCAGCAATTTTCATCTCAGTTTAATAAAATTGGAAATGAGAATAACTGAGAATACTGTGAAGCGTTACAAAGTGACCTAGATAGGCTTTGCAAGTATTGTAAAGTTAATTGTTTAGATATCAATGTTTCTAAATTTCACACTATGACATTCGCCAGAAAAATGCGTATAATTACTCGTAAGTACTCGTTTTCACTCCACAACGAATCTTTCATCTCTAAAACGGAATGTAAAGATCTTGGCGTTTCCTTCGATTACAAATTTATATTTATTAAGCGTACCGACTCAATCGTTCATAGGTCATACAAAATGCTTGGTTTTGTTATTAGTTTATTTTACGTAAAGTATTCGGTAACCCGCGTACAATAGTAATGCTATATTTTGCATTAGTCAGAAGTACATTGGAATACGCCTCGCCATTTTGAAACCCGCAGTTTAAAGTGTACATCGATAGCATAGAACACTTTCAAAACAAATTTATAAAATAGCTTACCTTAAAATTTAAAAATAACTTCGAATGTACATTTCAAATTTTACAACAGAGGTGATCATTAGCTGATTTAACATTTATCCACTGGAACGCTTTTTCCGAATTTCGGAACCACTTACAAAGTCTAAGTTTGCCAAGTTTCCGAATTTCGGAAGATTCTCCCTAGTTGCACTTTTTTTAAAAATATTTTCGAAAACTCCCGCGATCTGTGATTTGCATAATCATGTAGTTGACAAAATCTTTTATAGGATTTTATATAGATGTCTCTATTCTTTTGCGTCTACTGTTAACTATAAAGATATGTATAAGCACGTATTTTGTTTTGTTGACAAAAATTTCTAGGTTAAAATGACAGCCGTTTGTTGTCTTAGAATGATGTTATTGATTGTTTTAATTGATTTTTATTAAGTGTTTATGTACGACAGTTCCCGCAATTCAATTATCAATCTATTAAACGTGTTTTCAATTCGTTCAAATTAAAAATTAGTGCCTTTTTACATATTTTACGAAGTAAAATTTAAATTTCGAATTTCACCCGATCTTTGTGTTCATTTTTACAATTATCGACCTAATTACTTGACGTGTGCGTTTGAACTATAGTTTATCAATTAGAAGGATTCATAACAAAGATAAAAATGTAAATTCCAATTAGTTTTGAAAAGTTTTAATCCAGTAAATCACAACCAAAGCCAGCTGTCAGATGGCATATTTTGTCAGAATGGAAATTGCAAACTCAACAGTATTCATGCAAGTATTCTAAAAGGTTAGTAATACGTATTCTTATGATTTATATCTTATTAAAAACCTTGTATCTTAATTTACTACATTATATAAAAACACGTTGATGAATATCCAATGTTAGATCACAAATGTTTAAAAAGTTGCAGTCTGATTTTGATATTGTGGTCTAGGGTGTATTTGTAAAACGATTATTTTAGTTAAATAAAGCAAAAATAACGTTAATTCTTATTGATAATTGTAGACAATGAACGTATCCTTCTAATTTCATATAGTTACTTTGTGTTAAATGTATTTCAATATACTAAAAAGTTTCATTTAATTTCATTTTGACACTCCGCGATCTCAAAAATCTATAAAAAAAATTTCGAGCAAAATATTCCATCAGCTGATTGCACTTAAAAATTGTCAGTTTAAAAATATGTTTGCTTCTGTGGTTATCAAGTAGGCCATACACAACGTGTAGAAATCAAAAATATTCAATATTGACTTGGATTCGCACATTTTTAAAGTTTACGATTTTATAATATTTTTTTTATAATTTCTACGAATATGTGATAATCAACAAAAGATAGGTTAATTCATTGGCTATATAGAACTATAATCAGTTTGCATGTCTCCATATTAAAATTCGGAGATATGATTTTTTCAATGTCGGCGGAAAAAAATCAAAATGAACTCGAAAATATCACGAGCAATCCGAGGCAAAAGTTATAAAACGCGCCGTCGCTCCATTCTGGTTATACACAGAATTTTAAATTAAAAATTGAAAATAAATTTAACTGTATGACGAAAAATGAAAAACTAAAAAGATGGAAAGACTACATCTCAGAACTTTTCAATGATAATAGAAGCGCAGAATATGATATGGGAAATATTACAACAGGCCCACCAATCACAACAAATGAGGTAGAACATGCAATTCGACTTTCTAAAACTGAGAAAGCAGCGGGCCCAGATGGAATACAGGCTGAAATCATTAAACTTATAGGAAATGAAGGCATACTAGTATTAACGAGTTTCTTTAACTCAATATATAATACAGAAATTATCCCACTAGATTGGCTTCGATCTACTTTTGTTACTCTCCCAAAGAAAGCAAAAGCAAGAAAATGTAGTTACCACCGTACAATTAGTTTAATGAGCCACTTATAAAAGATATTTTTTCGAATTATACATGGACGCATATATCGAAAAGTGGAAGAAAAGATAGGTGTCACACAATTTGGCTTTCGAAATGGGTTGGGTACTCGGGAAGCATTATTTAGTATTCAAGTACTAATCCTAAGATGTATAGATGTGAATACAAATGTACATGCATGCTTCATTAACTTCCTTAAAGCATTTTATAGAGTTAAACATGACAAAATGATTAAAATTCTGAAAACCTAAATAAAAAGAGGCGTGCGACAGAGTTGTATTCTTTCACCTATGCTGTTCAATTTATTTTTAGAAGAAATATTCAATGAAGCTCTGCAAGAAGCTACTCAAGGACTTGTTATAAAAGGGAAGATTCTGAACAACCTGCGTTATGCAGATGATACAGTACTTCTAACAAGTAACATTGAGGATTTACAACTTTTGCTGAATCAAGTAGTGAAGACTTGTGAGAATTTTGGGCTAGAACTTTGGAAAAAAAACTAACGGACGAAATAAATACGGTATTTAAAAACAACATGATCGCAAAAGAACTAGAAAAAAAGAACCCAAAATTATTCATAAGAAACTTACCTATCAACTTATCTGAAGAAGACATAATAGAATCATTTAAAACACAAAATGATGGAATCAAAATCATAATGGATGAAAATCCAAAAAACTCAGTGAAATTAGTGAAAATGCTTAAACCAAAAGGACAAAATAATCTTACGAACTACATAATCGAAACAAGTGGAAAACTTAGGAAATATCTCATATCTAAAGAGAAAATAAATATTGGATACTGCAGAGTACGGGTGGAGGACGCAATTCCAATTATGCAATGCTTTCATTGCTTGAAATTTGGTCACTCAGCTATCAACTGCCTAAATAAGGACAAGAATGCCACGTGTCTACACTGCGCCATGGATCATCCCTGGAAAGACTGCCCTAATAAAAACAAAGAAGAAAAATGCAAAAATTGTGAATTCCAAAACAACACATTCAAGTCAACTAACGATACAAATCATAAAGCAAACAGCAAAAATTGTACGTATTTAAAAAAAATGATGACTATTGCACAAGGGCGTATAAATTATGAATAGGTATGCACCTTCTTTTAAATTCTTAACAGTGACAGCCCTCATGGTATGCTCAAATATTAAAAACACAATATCGAAATTTATTTGTTTGCATAAAATGCGATTGTTTTCTGAATCTTCCTACAATTTAGTTATAACTTTCTGTAAAATGTTAAAACCAAAAAAAATCATTATAATATTATTAACCTACCATCAAAGTGTTAAAGAATCATTAGAAATATTAAAAAATTATTTAATTATATTTTTCAGTAAAATTTTAAAACAAAAACGATGGATTCAAATTTTAGCCTGTTCTCAAAGTGTTAAGGCTTGTGAAATATTATTTACACAAAACAAAATTGATATACTTTATACTATGTTTCTTCTCTATAACATTATCACTAGAAATACAATGACAGTTTATTCAATACTGTCACCAAAACAAATTGAAGTCAACCTTGATGGACTATTTTTGGGCATGAATTATTATTATTCATTATTATTCGTGATATTATTATTGCTGCGAATTTATTTAAATATGCATTCAATGTCAATTTCAATTTTAACAATTAGTTATAATAATTGCGTAAATCAGTATGAAATGCCAATGCCAGGAATAAAATTGCATACTTATATTTTAGTTATTAAGTATTTTAGTTACACACATTATGTCTTTTAGTTTCATAGATGATGATAATGACATAAATTTTTGTAAGATAAATAACCTGTGCGAATGGCTTCGTAAGCAAGACACAATGAAACGTGAAACGAGTAAACTCAATTTTGTGGAACTAAACATTAGATCTATAGGTAGGTATTGGGACCTATTTCATGTTTATTTTAAAGACTGCTTAAATCACATTGACGTACTCATGCTTTGCGAAACTGCAATTCGTTCGGAACTTGTTAATCTTTATGATATTCCCGGTTTCAATTCGTACCACTATTGCAGAAACCATAAATCCGGTGGAGGCATTTTGTTATATGTAAAGAATAACCTCTCCTTTTCGCAAATATTTCTGGACAGTAAATATTTTGAGAACGTTTTTGGAATATTGACACTTCCAAATAACAGTACTCTAAATGTCTTGGCAATATACCGACCCCCGAATTTAAATAAGCAAGCATTTTTGTCAGAAATATCCAATGTGTTTGAAAACAATATTAAATCAAATGAAAGTGTAATATTTTTCGGTGATGTAAATTTAAATTTATTACATAAAAATGATGCTATCATTATAAAATATGAAAATATTCTTACTAATAACTATTTAAAAAAATGTATAAATTATGTTACACGAGAAGTAATAGTTCAAGGGAAAATTGTTAGTTCTTGCTTAGATCACTTTTTTGTGCGAGTTAGCGGAAAGTTACCTACTGGATTAACCAGTACAATCTCCGCGTGCGTATGTGATTATAATATTGCCGATCATAATACAACAGCTGTAAGCATACTCTATAAGTCGGTAGATAATTTCAATTCTAGCGATTCTAATAACGTCAAAATTCTTTCGCAAAAACAGATTGATAAACGTATTTGTAATTATGACTGGAAGTCGCTTCTAAAGGAAACCGAATGTTCGGTTATTTATTTAAAAATTAAAAATTATTTTGACGACTTGTATAAAAACAGCACAATTATAATATGCAAAAAACCTAAAAGCCGACCTTATGCCATAAATGATTGGATATCTAGTGATGCACTATATAAAATTAAAAAAAGGGATTATTTATATAAGCGTTGGAAAAATGCCCCAACAAATAAATACTATGAAAAAGAATATAAGTGCTATCGAAATGTTTTAAATAAATTGTTACTTAAATTAAAAACCTCATACTATAATGACAAATTCAAAAATCTATTTCAAGATTCAAAAAAGACATGGGACGAGTGTAATCAAATTTTAGGTAAGAAATGTAAAAATAATTGTGACCAAGTTGCCTCCAAATATTTGATGAAAGATCGGACCAAAGAAAATGTAACTAATGATTTTGTTGATTATTTCTCTGACAGTGTTTGCAATATGTTACATAAATGTAATTACAGGACAAATGCTTTTGAACCAGAGAAGATGCCTCAAAGCATGTACCTACCAAGGGCCAAAATTTCTGATATAGAAAGCATTGTGCGGCAACTTAAAAGCTCTTCTCCTGGAATTGATAATATCAGAATGAGTGATATTAAAAAACATATAATAATTTTAGCTCCAATCATAGCCCATTTTGTAAATAGAATTTTATTTGAAGCAAAAATTCCAGATGACTTAAAATGTAGTATTATCAGACCCATTTATAAAGGAGGTGATCACACTCTATTGGGTAATTATAGACCGATTAGTATTTTGCCATCACTCGAAAAAATTCTTGAAAAATACATTCAGTTGAAATTAATAAAATATTTAGAAGATTTTTCTATTATTGATACAAATCAATATGGATTCCAGAAAAAAAAGGGTACCGAAATGCTACTTCAAAAATTTGCCAGTTTCATAAATAATGAACTAAATAGTAAAAATCATGTATTAGTTTTATTTATAGATTATTCTAAAGCATTTGACACTATTAATCATAGAAAATTATTGCAGATACTAGAAATCATAGGAATAAGAGGAAAGCTCCTAAAACTATTTGAAAATTACTTGAACAACCGATGCATGAAAATAAAGCTATTGAACACTTTAAGTAAAAAAAGAAAAATTTTAGCTGGCGTTCCTCAAGGTTCCATATTAGGTCCAATTTTATATATCATTTATGTATCTTTTATTAAGTACATCTTTAAACATGTAAAACACTTTGTATATGCGGATGATACTGCACTAGTGATTTCTCGCAGTGATTTAAAATTATGTATTGAACTCTTACAAAAGGATTACATTGAGCTTTTGAAATGGTCTCATGACTCTGGTTTAATCATAAATGCAAAAAAAACCAAATTGATACATATTAGATCACCTAATGCCAAGACAAATATTATTACACCAGAAATAAAAACACACGGTTCAGATTGCTTACATGTTGGTATCCCAGCATTGTGTACATGCGAAAATATTGAGTGGTTAAAGAATATGTTTATTTAGGTGTAATTATTGACTGCTTTTTCAAATGGGATTTACAAATAAATAAAGTCTGTGAACGTCTGAGATCTATTGTTAGTAGATTATATAAACTTAAATTCTATGTTCCAATATGCACACTTCGAATAATTTATTTATCATTAGCTGAGTCTATTATAAGGTACGGAATTACAGCTTGGGGACTTTCCTGTAAGACAAATGTTAATCATGTTCAATCTGTCCAAAATTCATTAGTTAAATTATTAGCTCATAAAAGTTTATACGAGCAAAGACACAATGTTCCGTACTTTTACCAGAATCTTAAAATTCTCTCAGTAAGAGCAATTCTGTGGCATAAAATTATTTTTCAGCATATGAATAGCCCTATATACATAAATAGACTGGACCACACTTACAATACTCGATTTATGTTAAATGAAGGACTAATCGTACCTAAGCACTTAAACAAATATGGGCAAAGAACGCTGGACTACATGATACCTACATGCTTAAATATGTTACCTGCTAAAATTAAAAAATGTACAAATAATGTAAGAACAAATATTATATTGAAAAATTGGCTCGCCGAAAGAAAAAGTTTGTATTAACATTCTTGTAGTACTCGTAACACAAAAAATGTCTAACTGCATTATAAGTTTTATAAAAAAAACTTCAAAGTAAAAGCACCCATTGACAAACTACTTAAAAGTAGTTTATTGGGACTTTTCTTTTTTGTAATATCTTATTTTATTTTGATTTCCTGTAATATTTTATAACTTTTTTCTTCTAATAAAAAAAAAAAAAAAAAAAAAAAAAAAAAATGAATATAAATAAAACAAAATACATGCTCATAAGCAAAAATAACGCATTGGATGAAAATCTTTATATTGCTGGAACAAAACTAGAGAAGGAACAGAGTATTGTTTACTTGGGCTGCAATGTAAATGATAGATGGGATCCTTCAGTTGAAATCAAATGCAGCATTGAGCAAGCTCGTTCAATCTTTATCCGCATGAAAAAAATGTTCTGCAGTCATGATCTCAACCTTGGATTACGAATGCGAATGGTCAGATGCTACGTGTTTTCGATATTTTTATATGGAATGGAAGCATGGACGCTTACTGAAGAACTAATTAGGCGACTTGAGGCATTCGAGATGTGGATCTACAGAAGAATACTTAAAATAAGCTGGATGGACAGGGTTACAAAGTCCGCATAGCCAACATGATAGCCAACGTCCGTTGAACGGACAGGGCACAAGAAGAAGAAGAGTATGACTAATTAATTAATTGATCCTGAATTATTTTTAATATATAAAACCCACACGCCGTACAGCACTCTTCCACACGCTTAATTACAAAATAAAAGCAGCAACTAATACGCCAATTAACCGCGCTCTTCATATGTTCAATAATATTTGGATAAACTCTAACAACGACATTATCTCGGATTCACTGCCAAATTTAAAAGGAGCATCATGTCAATGATATAAACTGTTTAATGCATATCCCTTCACAGATTACGACTTCTCACACCTACAAGCATACTCACACACACACACACAAATACCTACACACTACGCACATACCCTGGTAATTACCAAATATATAAACACACCACAAATAAGACATTACAAATAAACGTATCATATGTATCCACCATGAAATATTATTTAATATCTGTGGTTACGCCCATACACATACCTACACATACACATACCTACATAGCACGCATACATACTGTCACTGCTTGGGATTAGTATTAATATTGTTGCAAATTCCTTTCCTACCTATCCCTATTGCCTATCCGTCAATTCTTACTCAGTCTGTAATAAACGCCCGCCGCAACATATAGCCATTGTGCTTCCGCTATCGGTTAATCTCCATTAAAAATAACTCCGCCGTGTATTATCAAATAAACGAAACTCACGCCTATTGCTGTTTGTGCCTGTTGGATGGGAGAGAAAGCAGACGAGGGCATTGCCAGCCTACAAGTTCTTTTATCCTTTTCGGTGAGTCCTTTCCTTTCTATGCCACATGTATTTTTATCATTTCAAGCAGTGATAGAAACTCAAAATCCTTCCTTCCAGGTCCTTCGTCAGTCATTTTTTTACACAAACATATCAATCCACTCTACACAATCATAAATCTCATTCAATATGTTTTATCACTGCAATTTACTGTTTGTTTCTATAATGTAAAAAAAACGTGTGTACATTTCACACGTGGTAGAAGTGAAACCTTCAGAAAACAAAACTTCGAGAGAATGAGACGAATGCAGAATATCAGGATAATTGTAGAGTTAAATCCTATAGAAGTTGGATGTGTTTGTCTCTTTTTAGTGTTGCTCCTTTCCGTTTTATCTTGTTTCAAATCACAACGGTGTTAAAGAAGTTTTCACTTCAATAGATAATATTTCTGAACAAGTCATAAGAATTACAAACGTTTTGAACATGTAGGTACAGACAATTTGCGACTAGTTTAATGGGCGGCTTATAAATAACTTATCATGTCGCGTTTTCACGTTTTGTGTTTGAATGAATATTTAAAAACAGAAATTTGCTTATGACAAAATGCATCGACCAAATCAAAGTAATTTATAAATCCTCCCCAGATGAATATTCTCGCTTTTAAAGTGATTTATTACTTCACGATTGCCGCAATTCAATTTTTTTAGATTCTTCTCGTAAATATAGTCTTCACCTCGCGGACTGAAACCCGGCACAATCCTAAAAACTGTAAACATTATCAGTCCTTTTGTTTTCAAATTCATTAAGTGCGCCACTTCCTATTTTGTAAATTTAACATTGTTTAGCAAAATACACCAATGACAATACACGTTTGGCTTAAATCGATTCCTGAACCTCCCAGCTTAAATGCCTGTGATTGACCCTAACACCGAAAGCCTTCTATCTCATTTCAAACGATTCCGGGTAAAATCTTCACAGTATTTATCGGTGCTGCAATCATGAAAGTAATTAAGCTTTGGGAGGATTATCCTTAAATTAATAAGCCTTATCGTAATAGGTTTCCACGAGGCCTTCTCTAGGTTCATGAACTGAGAATCGTAAAATAATAATAATTATTATTTTTAGCTGTTCGCAATAATTCAAATGATTGTAATATTAAAATTCCTTACAACTGTCATAAATATTTCAAGACTAAACATTATCATTACCCACTCAGACCGATTTGTTCGCTTTTCGGAACAACTCCTATAGGTCTCATAGAAATCGTTATGTCTCCCTTACTATCGTAGTGAGAAAAAAAAATGTATGAAACTTTGCAATATTTTTATTAATTATTTTTCAATTGAAGGACAAAAAAGTGAGGTGTCAATAAAGTTTGTCTATTAAAATATGTGTGTGTTTTTATTTATTTTTTGTTGTCAGTCATTTAAGTTAGAAAAAACGTAAGGTGAGTCATATTGGTGTAACGATAAGTGACCAGCTCAGGTACGTACATATACATTGACAAGACAATGAAAGTAAAAATCTATTTTAAAATTGAATACGTCGTGCATTGATTTAAAAATGCTGTGTTCATTATTGACTACGCCCGTTAATAACTTTTATTGTTTTTATCATTGAAGAAGAGGATAATACTAATAAATAGAAACGAAACGTGACACAGAACACGACACAGAAAAATAAAAAAATTAACGGTCGCAACTTGGAATCAAACCCAAGTTCTCTTGTCTTAACCAAATCAGCTATAGAGACCTACTCATTTTATATAATTTTAGTCGATATCTTATTTCAAATTTAGAATTAACAATATTATCTCAATTACCATTTTATTTTCAATATTGATATTGACGAGGATAATCTTCAAAAGGTATTAAAAAAGTTTTAGCAATAAATTTGTTTTTTTTTTGTTGTTGTTGTTTATATTTAAATAAATACAAGCAGGTGGCATCTAATAAAAATGCATTCACCTTTAGATATAACTCATAAATAAAAATAAGCAACAACCAAACTAAAACCAAAACAACAACATTATTTATTTTTTACCTGAATTACATTTTTGGTTCCTGAAATCTAATCGTCGTCGTATATTTTGTTTCGGAGCAAGTAGGTACCCGTCACGAGATAATGTGTAATATTGTCGACTTTAGTTTACTAAAAGAGAACACACTAGAGCTAAAAGTTTATTAGTCAATTTTAAAAAAACTATAAAACGCGAAGAAAATGTAATTAAATAATAATAACCTACGTAAATTTAGAAAGTAAAATGATTTTGATTAAAGAAAATAAATTAAAGCATAGTTTATGAATGTCAAAGAAATAATTGGCTGCCCTTTGAAGAAAATGTCGACAATTTAAAAATGGATTTTTCCAGAACAAAGTGATAAAATTTATTTCCTTGATCAAAGGGTTTTTTTGTGGTTCCTTACAAAAATTCGTACCTAAGTACTTATGTAATTACATATTTTGAATTCGAAAGAGAGGTTCCGTTATTCCGCCGAAATTAAAATGAACCCTAAGAGTTTTACTAAGAGCCAATTGTTTCACAAAATTTGAATAATTCATCAAATTTGAAAGTTAAACTGGGCCATGTCAAGAGTCAAAATAATAGAAGAGCGTGTATGAACGATGTATGAATGTAAAAGCGGCAAGGACTGTGTATCAATACCGAGTTGTCTAGCGGTCCGTCCTCTCTGCCTACCCCTGCGGGGAAACGGCGTAATGGTTTTTTTTAGTTTTTAGTTAGTTCTAAGTTAATTTTCAAGTTCTGTGGAAGTTATATATATGGGCCGCCAGTTACTACACAGAACTGAAATAATAAAATAACTTCAATAGAACTTGAAAATTAACTTCGAAATGTAATGAATTATTTAAATTCTGTAAAGAAACCCGTCCTAAGTGTTTTTAAATTCTCTCAGCACGTAATCAAAGAAAAATAAATCTCGCACACCAGCTTAATTATTTATTAAGTAGAATATAAATTACCAGCAAGAACTTCTTAATTCGTTGATCCAACAAACCATTCCAGAGAAAAAAAATATCCGGAGAGCAGATGTATTCGGGGGTTAGACCGATGGAAATAAATACTTATGGGTAGAGGAATGTTGTATGGGCAGAAATCACTCAACGAGATGAAATCTGACAAGGTTGGCAGCCAACTACTTCTGGCCTCCCCTCTGCCTATCACGGTCATAGAGTCCCCCTACTCTCGCCCAATGTTTGGACCTTGAGGGGGTTTTACAATATATTTTATCCATCTTTGGGTAGTTAAGTGCCGTGGCATTGCATTGGCGCATCTTTTATTCAACGCCCACATTTTTATTATTTATTAGGGGTTTTCCATTTTGGTTTCAAATGTGTTTACGTTTACTGTATACCGAGTGTGTGAAGGTACCAATCTTTAGGAATTTTTAAAACCATTTTAATATTGTAAATATCTTATGAAGTCCTTTGAAGGTACCGCTTCTTATTTTTATAAATTATATTATTATAATGAAATGATGTATTTCCCCTAATAATTGCGTTGGAATTTTTTTAAATTTTTGCGTTCAATGGGCTAATATTTTGTTTCTTTATAAAACATAACTTCGCCGTGAAATGTATCAAGTAACGCTTTCACTTCTTATTATGCATCACATATTAGCGGAAGCCAACCGGTTTCGGACATCGTCGTTTCGTGCTTTCTTAGTGCGTATTTGCTTGTAGACAGCCGTCAAGAACAGTGAAAATTACACGAATTAATACGTAAAACTTTCAACGAAGAGTGATTCTTACTGGAAATTTTCTTCCAGGACATGAAAATGTTTTCACGTACCACATCGAAAAGAGAAGAAATTATATATGCCAGAAGTTACTATAATATATATTTAATACAATTTTTTATCTTGCAAATTTATTCTGATCTTCCATTAGAAGCATTTGTCTGTGAATGGAAGACGTTTTTTTATACCTCACAAGAGTCCCAGCTGCTCCCATCTGGAGCCAGTGAGTCTAGGGCATCCCTTATTGGGGTACGTTATGAGGCTGAAGGTAAGCGAGGGGAGAAAAGAAATGAGGTAGAGGAAGGGGAGGAAGTGCCCAGCTATTCAGATCTATTCACCAAACATGGCTAAAGCCATTTCTATCAACATTTCAATTCTGAATGGTGGTCTTACACCAGAGCAATACTGAGAGTATCTTCCACTCTGGAACTTGTCAAAAATGTACCTTACATTATTAAAAGATTAAATTGTGAAAACACGAATCAATCAAATAAAATCTTCCAGCGCACGCCGGGATTTCAACCCGCGACCTCCGGATTGAGAGTCGATAGCCTTGCCCTTCGACTACGGAGGCCGTAAATAACATTAAGAATGTAAGTATGGTATAATTTTATGAAATAATTTACATTAGGGATGTAATATGTACTATTACCTATTTAAGAATGATTTAAATGCAGATACTTCAAATTGAATTCAATATTTTTTTATAAGATTACTTTTCACGGTAGATACTTATTAAGCATTTTTACCATTAGCGAAGCGATCAACGACTACAACATGACAATGAAATGAGGGAATCGATCTCAATAATTAGATACTTTCTAGAAATCCCACTTCATCCTATCCTTTGCACGTTTCTTTGAGCCTCACAAAATTTCCAAAATTGGGGTTTCAATAGTTCCAATGGAGGTGAAACTTTTCACGTTATTACATAAACCAAAATCTTAAAAGCCCAAGAGTAGTAATTACTCATTTTTGAAGTACAAAGCATACTTGGCACCCGATTTCTTTAAATCTCTTACTTTCTTCCGGGAAATGGTCTCCCTTTTTGAAATTCCTCTCTTCTTAAATAAAAATCTATTCTTAACTCTCCCTTCGTCAATTGCCAGGTCTAGGAGAGGTTGGGTATGAAGGCGAGATGAAGAAATCGGGGAAGGAAGTGATCTGAGACGTCATCTTGTTATTTGTGAGTTTCGTAGGGAAGAAACTGTGGGCATGAGTGGTTTCACGATAGAGATCGGGAAACTTCAAATACAAGGGCGGGTATTTCGAAAACCCGTACGTGCGTGAACGCGGTTTGATGAGATGCTGTTGAAGGATTTTTGGATCGGATAGAGAAGCAAAAATTTCACTTTTTGATTTTTTTGGAGTTGTGTCATGGCACTTAACACCTGTCATGCTCTAGGTATATGCAAGCCACAATAATAGTAACATTCTTTCAGTTAGATTTATATTTTTTTGTTATTAACCCCAGCGGAAAATGCAAATTTAATTTTATTTTCTTATTTATTTATTGACGGCCTCCGTGGTCGAGGGGCAAGGTTCTTCACACGCAATCCGATGGTAGCGGAATTAAATCACAGCGGCGCAAATAAATTTTATTTGATTAACTTGTGTTATTTCACAATTAATTAATTTAAAAATAATATGTAGTATATTTGCGGCACGTTCCAGAGTGGAATATACTATCAGTGTAAGACCACTATTCAGAATTAAAACGTTGCTTGAAATGAATTTAACCGTATTTGGTGACCAGATCTGAATAGTCAGGTACTTCCCCACCTTCCTCTTCCCCATCTTCCCCTGCTACCTTCAGCCTCACTATATACCCCATTTGGGGATGCCTTAGTCTCACTGGCTCCAGACGGGAGTAGCTGGGACTCTTGTGAAGTATTCATATAAAAAAATTAAACATTGGCTATAAAACACGTAATAATTCTTTATCTAAATTTTAACACCCTAGTTCTCAAGGGAAATAATAAAAGAATTCTGGGTTTTGAGTTAATGATGCCAAATAGTAAAAACACTATTCTTCTTCATATTTAATTTAAAAATAAGACAATTTTGTCTTAATTCTTGTTTTTCCTTTGTTTTAATGTTAATTTTTTCTTTTTATATGTATACCTTACAAGAGTCTCCAGCTGCTCCCGCCTGGAGCCAGTGAGACTATGGCATCTTGCCCGACCATCTATGTGTCCCTTTCTTAACCTCATACATTACGATTAGAAGAATCGCCTACACACCGCCAAACATTTCTGTATTTATTTATTAATGATTTTCTAAAATATCTTCAAATTTTGAAAAGCGGTGCAACACGTATAAAAAGAATAAATAAATTTGCAAATGCTTGTAACGATTTTATCGCGAAATTCTAACAAATAACTCATCACGAAATTGACGACCCTTGTAGCTTAATCATAGAGCAGCTTGACTCGGTAACGATCTTTTTATAGGATTGGGTAAAATGGGTTGATTTGCGCCCAGATTTGTGTGGCAACGTAGGCGGCAGATGCCTGAGGTGGCTTTCATCCAGAGTAAAGAGCATAGCTTGGAAGTTTTGAAATTGTTGATGTAATCGCTTGCTTTTTATTAGCAAGGTGAAGTGATTCAACTAATTATTTAATTTAGTTTAAGACAAATTTTTGGCAGATTTTTTCTTCTAAACGTCAAAGATAAATCTTTTCAATTACTTTCTCAAGTATTAAATTTATTTGATTGGCTTAAAAAATAACACAGGTCTACAACAAAAATGCTGTCTGGATGTTTTCAACTGATTTCTAGGTTTTTAGGTTTCCTGAAAACTAGAAAAATACTCAAAAAATTCCAGAACGTCAGGTTATTTTGCAAAACGGTATACATATTTATATGGATATATATATAGTATATACAATAGTGAGCTCTGGCAATAAACATTTCATTGCTAAACTGTTTATCCGATTGCGATGAAACTTTGGGGATTTGATGTGTGCATGCCCGCGATACTTTCTGTATACAATAGTGAGCTCTGGCATCATTAAATTATAAAAAAATATTAATTAAATAAAAATTAATCGCAGAAATGTATGTACGCGCATAACTTTTGAACGACTGCACCAAATTGGATAGTTCTTTTTTTTTGTGTTCGTTATTGTCAAGACAAGGTTTGTATAAAACTACTGGTGAGCTCTGGCATTATGAAATTTGTATAAAAAAATTGCAATAGGTGGCACGCGAGTTGTGAAGACTGAATGTACTGGGACTGAATGTATGGAATGCGGGAGGGGGGAGGGGAACTCGGGTAGGGGGTTCGAGGAAGGGGGGGAGGGGAACTAGGGATCGGGGAGGTTTAACCTGAATTTTTAGGCAATAACAAAGACCCTAACTACAAACAAATCAATATGTAGCATATTATTTTCACCGAATAGGCTAAAACATTTCAAGCTTTAGGTTGCCTAATGAGTTTAATAGAACATTATGTTCATTCCCACCCCGACTACTTTCCAGAAAATTTAGGATATGTGAGTGAAGAGCAAAATGAACGATTTCACCAAGATATTAAGGAGATGGAAAAAAGATACCAGGGAAGATGGAGCAACTCAATGATTGCAGACTACTGTTGGACGCTTCAGAGAGACCTTCCAGATGCTTCCTACAAGCGCAAATGTACCAAAAGAGTCTCACAGGGAAAAACAAATGTGTTTAGTGCTTACTAATCAATGTATTTAGATAAAAAAAAATAAGTTTTGTTAAGCAATTATAAATAATTATTTTTTTTTAGTCTTTTATCTTTTATTTAAAGATGATAACTTGTTTAACATAGATACCTAAATTGTCAGAAAACGTGACGTTCTGTGACAAAATGAAAGTCATTTTCGGATTCAGCACACCCAAAAACATAAGAATTACGCAAAAAAACCAAAACAGCTCTCAATTTTTATTTTTTTGTAGACTTGTGTAATTAAACCACACTCAAAACTTACTTTTCAGAAACGACAAAAAAACTAGTATGATTTTATAATTTTACTGCCAAAAGTATTATAGAGATTTAGTTTTGGGTTATAGAAGTAAAACTTCTTTAGCACTGTTGTGATTTTAAAACTCGATGAAAAATGGCGACACTAAAAGTAGACAAACGCATGCATCTGTAGGATTTAGACTGCGAGAGAATGAGATATATAATCGTTCTCCTCTTTGTGCGGTGCTTCGTAGTCTATCGGTCTCCCCTTTGTGCGCTGCTTCGTAGCCTCCCTACTCTTGTCTACTTTAGTTTTTTGAAGGTTTCACTTCTACCGCGTGTGAATTGCACACTCTGTTTTTTTTATAACGTGTTGCGCCACCTCTTTCTTTCGCCAAAGTTTCGGACAGCGTTGCAGTGTACATCACATCTGCCCTGATGAAGGACACTGCAACGCTGTCCGAAACGTTAAAAATAAATCACTAAAACAAAAAAAATAATTCACTATGACAAAAAAACAAACCACTTTAACAAAAAATTTTCTTATCGAGCTGTATTCGAAAACTTTCTAAGACTTACTAAGTTTTTTTCGCACTATTAATTGCTTTTTAAGTCTTGAGTTTTAAAAAATTTCATTTTTCTGAACTGAATTTCCAGGCAACCTTACATCCGTTTCGAGAACAAAAAGCCATCTTTCAACAAGACGACCTCATTTTGTGAAATTTTCTCTCGAAGCCTGTGGAGTAAAAAAAGCCACACTGTGCTCATACACGAGAATTTCTCGTAATAGTGATTTTTTTATTTGGGCAAAGTTAAATTGCATTTTCTTGAATGTTTTCAATAACACACATATATAATGTTTATTAATCAATGTTTCTGATTTAATTTAATTTAGGTTATATGATTTAATACTTACAAAATTCATATTAAGGTATTAATATATTAATATAATTTATTTTAAAACTTCTTATCTTTTCATTTAACTTTAATTACCATTTTTGAGCATGTAATTTTTGTTCTAAAAATATCTCTTTATCTTCATTCACAATCTTCTTTTAAATTACTCTCCTCATTCATTCATTAGTTAAGTTTTAAGAACTGTTCAAACCCCAGGCGAAATTATCTAATGATATTCTACCGACTAACGTAATAGGTACCACACCATGTAATAATTTCATTTAATATTCCTTATAACTTGTAAACTTATGTCTCAATAAACAAGTAAATAAATGTCTCTATGTCTTAATAAAGAAGTAAATAAATATCAAAATTACTTTATTTAGGAGTTTTGCATCATCTTTTGGTACATTGTGAGGAGGGTCCATTTGAAATTTTTGGGAAGTACTGAATCTGGGTCTTGAGGAGACCCTTGTTGTAGGAAGGAGCAAAGACAGAGGTCGATAAAATAAAATATAAAGTAAGTTTGCGGCGCGTTCAATAGTGATAAATACTACAATAAACAAAATACCAATAGTATGAACATCGCAAGGGTCACCATAAATGGTTAGGTTACGTTAAATTAATAACAGATGTTCTAGGTCTTATACTCGAAGTATAAGACCTAGAACATCTGGGAACTTATATGTACCTAGATGCAACACGACAGCTGCACAACACCATTATGAATACGTAGGCCCAAAGCTATATAACGAATTACCCAATGCAATAAAAAGTGAGAAAAACTATCTTAAATTTAAAAAAAAACTCGCGTTGTATTTATACAGATAAGCAACAGATTATCTTATTTGTATCGATGATTTTCAGATACAATCTGTTTCCAATATTTTGCTGATATTATATTTCTATAATAATATGTATTTTTCTAATTTTACAATTTTTTACTGAAGAACATATGCATGGTGTCCGGGGGTAAAGTGCATTAACATCGGGAGATGATTCTACATGATGGTAGGAGTAAAAAAGATTAACAACTTTTTCCGAAATTCCAACATTATTTTTCCCATACAAAAGACGTACCTAATAAAAATCCTTAGTGTGAGGTACGATCTTACTTGCTGAGAGCCTGCCGGGTGCCCGACTCGATTGTGATTAGCCCGTATCATAACAGCGGAAAATAATAAATCTGGTAGCACACGCCGAACTAATTTTACCTTTTTACCTCAAAACTACCCTTAAAAGTTGGAATTTCAAAAAAAATTATTTATCTTTTTTACTTGTACTATCATGTAGAATCACCTCCCGAAGTTAAGGCACTTTACCCCCAGACACCCTGTATATATACACACATTATTAGTGTTACTACACGGCTTTGGCTTTGATAAATATTACACCAAAAATACACACCAATATAGCTAAAAATTACAGATGGAGAAGCGATGCAATAGTCAAAACAATATCTATTCAACCTTATGATATTTCGTTACTCTTAGCCATAGACATCAGAATTCAATAGACCAGAAGTTACAGACGAGGGGGTAAAACCAAACTATGAAGGGGGAAGAGGGAAAAGATGACTGTGATTCGTTATACAATCAATCTGACAGTAAATAGGCATCTCGCATTACAATATCACCATTTAGTTCTTAAAAGCAAAATCTGCTTTGAATGAATAGACCTTTTTACATGGGAGCGCGAATTGCTTGCCACGATAATAACATATTTGCTAAGGTCAAATGCTCGCCGCAAAAAGACTCACCCCAATACACATAGCAATATTTTGTTGCCGTGTTTAGTTAAAACACTATTACAAATGTTTCATAATTTACTTACCCCTGTAACCAGCGACGAAAACACTGGAGAACCGCCCACATTCGCTATGTCTATATAATATGTACCTATAATGTATAGCGCAAGCTGCCGTTTTTGGCGTGATATTTCGTAAAACGTATAGACGTTACTTTCGCGCTGGTCACTATAAGAATGATGACGTCACATATTTTAGATTCTCTCCCCTCCCCATGGAGCGAGCTGGCGCCAAGGCGGAGCTTATAGCCGGTTCCACGGGGAGGGGGAAATATTACGTTTTTATCACTTAGGGCAGGTCCAGATATATTCATATGTCCGTGCTCTTAGCACATTCATAATCAAGTTTGGTCGGTAAACTCTCAATATCTCCCAGATTTAATCGGTTTCAAAACTTTGCTTGAAATGATTTTAGCCTATTCGGTGAAAATAATATGCTACATATTACCCGTCTGCAATTTCACCTTCAACATTTCCTTCCCCACCTTAGCCATTCAGCTTCACAATATACCCCTATTCGGAATGCCACTGTCCCACAGACTCTGGGCATTTAGGTTTTCCCTCTTTTCAGAAAACTTTTTATTTCATTTTTTTTTTTCTCTCATTTTTTGCCTTTTTTACTTTCAGAAGTTTGAATTAATGTAATGAACATAATTAAGCTGAGCTTGTGTGTATGGGATCGTGTTATTTATATGTTGCGTTATTCAGTTTAAATTTTCAGTGTTTGTTTTTTTAGTTAAAATTTAAAATCTTCTAAATTATAATTAATATTTCTAAGTTGTTCGTGATCTGAAAATTTTCAATCTGAGGCATATAACATTGCCTCCTAGTTTTGTTTACATTTTGGATTTGGGATAATTGACATTTGTCCAAGATTTCTATAATTTTTAAATGGTTTAGCTTTATTTACAATATCATCTATGCACACAGGCATTTGCCTAGTACGGTAGTCGAAAAAAGACAATAAACTGTAATGTATAAAAGATTATTAAATAATTTAAAAAAAAAGAAAAATGTAATGTTGCGTGGTAAAAATATAATCTTTTTAGTTTTCTTATTTTTAATTCTAAACAGATGATAATTAGATTTGTTTTTACCATTACGTATTCTTCTTTTTCTTTCGTACGGTGGTGGGTCAGAGGGGGATATCTAGGTCTGCGAGCCAGTCTAGGCATTGCCCCGTGGACTTCATCAATCCCACCGGGGAATGAATGGAGCGGCAATTCGTTGACCACATGTTCGGTGGTCTGCACCGCACTACATTCACACATCGCCGACTTTTTAAGGCCTCATCTATGCATAAGGCCCATCGTAAAATCAGGCAGATCATGATGCGCCTCAAGCACATCATGATCTGCCGCCATTACACGATTCCGCAAATCATGATGTGACTAGGTGCATCATGATCTGCTTGATTTTACGATCGGCCTACGACATATATATCATACGAGCCCAATGGTTATGGGAGCACAATATCCTATTGGTGGTGGACCAGAGTTTGCGAGGCAATGAGAACCCAGGCTGTTTCTCAGTGGGGTCTTTTGCGAGATGGGCATTTTCCACGTTGGCCGATTGCCACTCAACTTTCCGCCTATCTTCTGGGGTGAGAGGTGATCGGAGAAGTCTTTCTCCTTCTGTCCAGAAGGGTTTTTTGGGGTTTCAAGTGGCATACCGGGTGAGAGACGACATCATCGTGCAAAGATATTCAGTGCCTTCTTGTATTCCCTCAGTGTTGCAATCTCTCCTGATGTTTGGCGGGATTGTACTTACACTACTAGTCCCTTTTTGCGTTTATTACTATTACCTATTGAGATTCTGTTCATTTCAATGCTATTAATAACAAATTTTATTGTTGTGATGAAAAAATTAATTTAAAAAATTTATACTTTCTCTATCGTCGAGTAATCTGAAGGTAAGGTTCAAATTTTTCTGCTTTAGGAAGGCGCTTCAGCAATTCTCCCATACACATATTTTCCTCATTTTTTAATGACACCGCTGGATTTCCCCCCTAGATTTCCCGGCCTCCGTGGCAGAAGTGCGATATATATTATTCATAGGATTTTTTTACGTGGACGGCGAAAATGGAGGCGGGAGGTAATACAAAGTGATCCGTTGAAAGGCGAACCTCACTTTGTTTGGCTTACGAGTATAAACACCAATCATGGCTAGTTTACAATTTTTCTTCAAGCAATGCCAAAAATGCGCATATCTGGAAAGCTGTACGCGTACGAGTTTTCTTTTTGGTTTATCTTTGTGATGTGTAATTTATGTGGCTGCGGATATCGTAGGACCTTGATTATTGCACTGCACAGAGAGAAATTGTACATATAGGAAAGGAAAAAGAAAAGGACTTACTGCCCTGGCACTTTCTTTTATTTTGGCGGGTTTTATCATAGACTTGTATAACAATGCTGTTGCGGTACTTTACTTGCGGTATGCGGGATTCGATTTGCGGATGCGGTATTGGAATATAGATGATTATGCGGAGAAGGTCGATTAATGACTGATGTGGGTAACATAAAAATGACAGGTATATAGGGATGGGTAGGAAGGAACATGTGACAATACTAACTACAAGCACAGGATCTATTATGTATAGAGATGTATGTAGGTAAGTGTAGCTATGTATTGCGTAAATGCATATTTTTTAAATAAAATTTGATACTGATAATATTTTGCTGAATTGCATTTTATTTGTTTTTGTGTAAAATCACCTCACCTCAATCTCGAATGTATTTATACTTAATTCTAATACTACCCCTAGAAGATATCGCGCACCATGTTTTGCAAATATACTAGGAAATGATTTTTAAGTGAATAAGTTGTGAAATAACACAAACGAATCAATTAGGGCTCATAAGCATGTGCATTTTTTAAAAATTTTATTAACATTAGCTTCACACAGGAGGCCCTGAGGAAAATAATTCCCCTCAGGGCCGATGTCATCTTTTTGGATGCTGTGTGGGGAGTCTTTTTAGGAAAGGAAGGAGAGGGAGTTCTAGGAAGGAAAAGTTTATTAGAGTTGTCATGTGTCCAGGAGTGACAGACGTATGAATCCATCCTTCCCACCTCGGTGCAAGGCGATGTTCCGAGATAGTACGGCTGGAGATTCAAAGGGACTCCCTTAACCATTCTCTCCCGATCCGCCTTGTCAGGCAACTGGTGGGCGGATGCATTCCCCGCCAAGACCCGGACAAACCTCACCCCATGAACCCAGGCACCTCTGTCGACAAACGAAGATAACCATTCGGGTGACCATGGCATATGTGTTGGTTATCCAATAAATGGTTACCAGGACTTCGGTACCCATACCCGCTTCCCAAATTGCAAGATTGTATTGGAGATTTTTCCACCCCTCAGAGCAAAAGGACAACTATTTTAAGAAATAATGATTAGAACAAAATTAAGGCAGTATTATTTTTAAGACCAACTAAATGATTTTTTTTGGAAGGCGGATAAACATATTTGAGAAGATCAATACCACAATAATAAGGAGCTTTAATACATATAATTTAATTTAAACAATTTTTTTTTTTTACATGAGCTCCACACAGGAGCCCCTGAGGAAAATAATTTCCCTCAGGGCCTATGTCATCTTTGAGAATGCTGTGTGGAGGGTTTTTTTTAAGGAAAGGAAGGAGAGGAGAGTTCTGGGAAGGAAAAGGGTTTAAGGGGTGGGTAGGAATCTGGGGTTCAGTATGTCCTGGTCATCCGCCTCCAAGACCTAGACAAACCTCACGCCATGAACCCGGGCACCCCTGCTAAATCACCAAACGTAGCGAACCACTTAGGATGACCTATGGCAGAGGTGTTGGTTATCCAATAAAGGTTCCCGGGGCGGCGGTACCCATTCCCGCCTCCCAAATTAACGTGAAGGTATAGCATTTTTAAAATGATGGCATGTAAATTAAATTTCTTTTCGCATTATTTTATGAAGCGAAATTCCCTTGGTAAATTGAGGTTAAGTACATAAATCCAGTGTTCCTTGGTGATACTTACGTTTTAAATTATTTTCGAAAACGCTGTAAAACGGCTATTTTATGGCGAGAATTTTACGACCATAAGTAAAATTTACTCTCATTTAAGTTAGAAGGATTTTATAACCATATAATTCATCCCATAAAGCAGTATAATTTGATATCATATTTTATTGTACTATATCTGAATGGCAGCTTTTGACATTTGGGTAAAACGACGCAGTAAATCGAACGTAAATCGAAGGATATTAAAGTTATTTTATGCGTGAACTTTAAAGTAGTTTACTGGTTATTCGATCGTTCCTTATATTACCAAAACTACGCGAATTTAATAATTTATTGAGATATATCTTCTGATGATATTAAGCTATTTATGATGTGGTGTAAAACTACAAAGATCATTGAGGTATCCCTATGTTCACTCCTTCCTCTCCCCAAAGCACCCCATAAGATGTCATGACAATGATGGAAATTATTTTCCTCCGTGTTCCCTGTATGGAATTAATGTAAACGAAAACTCGTTTGAGGGGATTTTATTTCACTTTAGTTCTACATTATTTGTGTATCAAAAGTTGAAATAAGCGAATTTCATGAATTAAACACTAAGGCCATCCCCTTTTGGAGAAACTGAAAAAAAACCAGTTAGCGATTCCACAGGAAAACAACTTGTGAATTTCATTGGCGATCCGCACACAGGCAACTTGTTAAAGTGCTGGTCGCCGCAGCCGTCGCGTTTCAGTTGCCTTGTTTATAGGTTGCTATGATAACGGCTCGACCTGTCAAGTTTTCCAGTAATTTGTGATATTTCAGATCATAAAAATATCGATTTTGTTCAGGAGGTTGATAAATTGAGTTGTGCCGTGAACTGAGTTGCCAACCAGTTTTCGTTTTCTCCGTGAGCGAAGGCCCTTACTTAATAGGGTATTATTATTACTTAATAGGGTCACAATAAAAAAAAAAATGTTTTTTTGTTTTTATTATTTTGTTATGACTAATGTAACTGTCCAATGTGCGGATCTATATTAAAAACCATGAAGAAGAAAATTTGAAGTTGACTTAGGTTATGTTAGATTGATTGATAATCAAGGATAACGTTTTGTGAAAGATGTGGTAGAGGACCACCCGTCACTTTAGGACTTAATTTAAAAATATATATATGTAGAATATAAATTTTGTTATTTATTATATTCAAGAAAACAACATATAACGTATTATATTTTCAAGAAGACAACAACATGACAACTTGCTTTTGTTTTAACAATCTAAATCTAAGTAGTTCTAATTTTGAAAAAAGCTTAATTACCTATTCTTAACTAGCTCTGCTTAGCTACTTCCCCGAGTAGGTAGGTACCCAACTTTATTACTTTATTTTTGCCTCAACATATATGTGAATACCGCACAAGAGGTCTCAACAGTTTTAGTGAGACTATGGCATCCCCAATTAGGGCAAATTGTGAGGTTGCAGGTAGTGGGGAGGGAAAGATGATGGGGAGGAGGAATGTTAGGAAGTACCTGGCTATTCAGATCCGGCTAATGAACACGGCTAAAGCCATTTCAAGCAACGTTTCAATTCTGAATGGTAACCATACACCAGGGCAATACTGAGAGTGTCTTCCACTCTGGAACGTGCCAAAAGTATATTGTATATTATTTTAAATGAAATAACACAAATATATCAAATAAAATTTACTTGCGCACGCCGGGATTTGGATCGCCCTGGTGAGAAATCATCTTTCAGGACCAAAACTTTGTGTGAAATTGCTTAAGCAGTGTTTTTTTTTTACCAAATCAGAATTGACATGTACTTCTCCACCTTTGTCTTTCCCATATTCTTCCCCATCTCACTACCTTCAGCATCACAACATATCCTAATTGGGTAAGCAAAAGTTTCCCTTTACTGTCCCTAGACAGTTATTGGGAGCAGTTGAGACGCACTTACTTTTACTTACTTACTTTATCTTTGCTTATGTGCGAGATAAATTATTTTTTAATAATCAATCTTGAACTAAATAAAGCCTTTACCTTTACCCTTTGTTACAAAATATTACCTATTTTAAATGCCAAATTAATTTTCTGAAGATGACGCCTACTAATGTTTGCAAAGTATAAAATACCTCATCACATAGAGAAACCGTAGAATTTACGTAAAGTTTAAGGACGAGTTACACATGACGTCGTTAAAGTGAATAAATGTTCTCAAGCCAGAGTATCTATCAAGAATATTAATGCAAGAGAATGTTGGTTTGGGGTGAATATCTTTAGTGGGTACATAATGCTAACATATTTACGGTTTTATTCAACTAATTCCACTGTAATATATATTTTACGTGAAGGAGTTTTACGCACCGAGACTAAAATGTGGTTTGTTAATAGTATTTCATTCCAGGAAGGAGATACCTCATAATTATCATTTAACTACTTCCTTAGTAGAAACATGATAACAATTTGCGTGGTTGCTCAAAAAGTCAGTTTAATATGAAGATTTCGTAGGTTTTTTTACGTTTATTTTATGTCCCGTTCATGTAGATTCTAATACCTCCGTTGATAGTGTTACAAAATTTTGTAAGATTTTATTAAAAAGCTAAATGATTAACCAATTACGTGTTTGATAATGACGGAGGTCTGGAGGTTGACGCCATGTCTCGCTGGTTACGTCCGTCGCGCGTTGCCCAGAAAGCGGAAGGTCCAAGGATCCAATATCAATCTCCTGTATGCATAGTAACTTTTTTCTCTTATGTTTTCCTAATACATTTGATTTTAAGAGAATCAAGAAAAAGGCATATTATAAGATTTCAATGCTAAATATTATTAAAAAGTGGTACGAAGTTAATTTACATAAAGAAGAGCATTTTTACAAGAAAAAATAAATTAAACACATAGGTGATATACCGATAGTAGTAGTGTTTTGTGGGATATACCAGACTATTGTTAGACCCGCGATAATGTGTGACTCTGAATACTGTACTAGGTATGTACAACTCCTACTCTAGGCAACTCGAAACAGCAAAAATGCTAATTCTTAGATAGTCGGCAGAAGTATCACTAGAAGATAGGATTAAAAGTTCACGCATTCGTGGTAGGCTGGGTGTCACGGACATAAACAATAAACAGTAAGCTGGAGGAACGATAGCTGAGATGGTACAGGCACATTAGACGGAGACCACCAGACCATATAGTAAAGCAGGTAATGTTTATGGAGCTTCATCGATAGTCATCCAGAGGAGGACCAAATATGGATGACTCAATACTCCAAAATATTACAGAGAAACGGCCTGGATGAAAACGATACCCAGAACCGAAGAACATATAGCCCGAGAACGAGAAGAGCCGATCCCAATAGCCTACTTTTTAGGCAATGAGTTGGGAAAGGTTGCAAGGAAGAAGAAGGAAGTGTTTTGTGGAAGTTTTTTGGTGAAATTAATGATCAAAAATTTACATCTATGTATCAGATTTCTTCCTGGAGCTGACAATCAATTTAATTGTTTTGCTGAAGGTCGAGGGGTCAAAAAGTCTTGAATAAATTGGCTTGAAAATCAGTATTCTTTAAAATCTGTATGACTGCTTGAAATATTTATTTGAACCTTTTCTGGTGTTTGAACATTTGTTTTACATATGTGTGGCTAAACCATAACTTTCCTCATTTGATATTTTTCTACGTCACCGTCGGCTTTGCATCATGTATTCTTCCTCGTGCCTCTCATTTCTCATGCGGCCATGCATACATTTCCTCCATCTTCGAATGATCGTCTTTCCGCTGCATTCTAAATATGTGGCTTACCTTTTTCTTGTTTTATTTATGTTTACAAATCGGTTGAGACAGAGCCGGATCACGACTCTTTAGCTCCTAGGGCACTTATCTTTTTGATATAAATTCCCCACGATTTTAATATAATAATATATTTTACCAATTTCAAGTGCAGGTGTGCATTGTGTAAAGTGACTAGTTTGAAAAAGTATTGTGCATCGTTTCTAGCTGTGTCCTTTAGATGTATGCATTTAGTGCTTAATGAACGTTTTACACGATGTTTTTCTTCATACCGAACCCCATGGCGAAAACATGTCTTGACTCGTACGAAAAAAACACTGCGTCACAAGCATTACTTTTATATTTAGATACTATTTAAAATTTTTTTAAAGTAAAATCTTTATGCACGCTCGATTTGTGGGGTAAGCTGGTGAATGCGTCACGAAAAGTGGTGATTGTTACGAAAAATGTCATGCGAACGGTAATCGATGCGAACGGTGATCGATTGCTAGGCGAACGGTCGGGCCTTTACGCACGCTTGACTTGGGGAGTGATAAGGATAAGGATGAGGATAAGAATAAGGATAAAGATAAGGATAAGGATAAGGATAAGGATAAGGATAAGGATGAGGATGAGGATGAGGATGAGGATGAGGATGAGGATGAGGATGAGGATGAGGATGAGGATGAGGATGAGGATGAGGATGAGGATGAGGATGAGGATGAGGATGAGGATGAGGATGAGGATGAGGATGAGGATGAGGATGAGGATGAGGATGAGGATGAGGATGAGGATGAGGATGAGGATGAGGATGAGGATGAGGATGAGGATGAGGATGAGGATGAGGATGAGGATGAGGATGAGGATGAGGATGAGGATGAGGATGAGGATGAGGATGAGGATGAGGATGAGGATGAGGATGAGGATGAGGATGAGGATGAGGATGAGGATGAGGATGAGGATGAGGATGAGGATGAGGATGAGGATGAGGATGAGGATGAGGATGAGGATGAGGATGAGGATGAGGATGAGGATGAGGATGAGGATGAGGATGAGGATGAGGATGAGGATGAGGATGAGGATGAGGATGAGGATGAGGATGAGGATGAGGATGAGGATGAGGATGAGGATGAGGATGAGGATGAGGATGAGGATGAGGATGAGGATGAGGATGAGGATGAGGATGAGGATGAGGATGAGGATTAGGATGAGGATGAGGATGAGGATGAGGATGAGGATGAGGATGAGGATGAGGATGAGGATGAGGATGAGGATAAGGATAAGGATAAGGTCGTAGGTCACCCAAGGTCGTAGGTCACTCCATGTAAGTCATCCGAGGTCATAGTTTTACTCCAGTCATGTGGTCTAAAGCACACTTGTTTTTTTAATGGATTGTTGCCATTAAAGAAGAAATAAGATTATCGTTATGTATATCGTTATATATATCGTTATGTAATATATATATCGTTATGTAATATATATATATATATATATATTACATAACGATAGATCACATGGAGCATCTCCAATTTGCCTTAACCGTCAAACGTAAAACCAAGACGTACGATAGATGTCAAAATGTGTTCGCCATTTTACTCTACGTAAATCGGTACCAAAGTAGAGCTCATCCTTTTTTTCACCCCGAACCCATAAGAAAAGACGACCCACATGGAAAATGGACAAACAAGCATCGTGTAAAAAGCCCATAAGGCCAGAATTCTCCCTCCCTATTCCGGCTCTTCGTTAAACCTCCGTGTCTCGATATGCGAGTTTTTTTCTGAAAACACCATTCTCTCGAGGCGCCTTCATTTTTAATGTAAAATATTTTATTTTATACCGCCAAGAACCTTAACTGTTCGCAGTTGGCAGTTTTTTTTAAGTAAATTTTTTTTACGCACGCTTGAGGCGAACGGTAGTTGAGAGGGAGATATAAGTTAGTGAAGATAGAAAGAGAGAGAGTTACGTTTCGTATATTACTGTAGGAGCAAGAGAGAGAGGTGCGAGCACACATTTTCTTTCTCTCTTTCTCTCTTTCTCTCATAGCCAGTTACGTTTCGTGTATCTAAGACACAGTAAAGGCCTATTGTCTGTATCACACTGTAGGAGCAAGAGAGAGCAGTGCGCGCGCATATTTTCTTACTCTCTTCCTATCATATAGATGGAGCTAAATAAGTTTTACTTCAGTCGTGTGGTCTAAAGCACACTCGTTTTTTTTTACGTAGGTATGTAATTTTTTTCATACATGAAATACAAAACAGTTTAAGAAGTACAGGACTACGCCAACCCCGTTTTGAAGAATATTGTTCAAATACTGGCAGTTTGAAGGGGAAGGCTAACGAAAAAAAAAAATTTTACTACTTACGCTATTTTTATCTAAAACATTAACAGCCTTACTAAAAAAAAAACTTTTCACGGCCGATAACCTGTGTTATTGCAATAACATAAATAAACCCCATGTACACTAAAACACGTTTTACCAATAACCTTTTTTTACGTGGTCACTCTGTTAAAATGCATTGAAGATCTGACAACGTTGTATATGGTTTTAATTTACAAGGAAAAAATGTTGTTTTAATTTTTCTCCGCAAGGAGCATTATTGGCGCGCCTGTGCATTAGTTCTCAACGGCCCGCTATGAAAAAATAGCTTGGTGTGTTTATAGCGGTATGTCGAAAATATTGTTAGTACCTAAATGTTGTGATTTTACTTAATAATTTCTATTGTAGTGACGAATTTACTCTTCTATTCACATAATTGATATATTTACCATGCTATTTGTGTGGTTTACATCAGTTTAATCAAGTTATTGTACAAACGCCGTACTTTCAAAGTTGAACTGTCAGAATATTGTTTTATAGGTTACTTAAATGATAAAATTTACATTTTAAGATCTTTATTTTAAGAGAATTTAAAAAAATATATAATTTTTTATAATATTAATATCTAATAAATGTGTTCGTAAACGTCTCAAAGAAATTAACGTCTTTAGAGATGCAAGAAATCTGTTTTAAATGTCGGTATTATTTCTAAGTTATTTTTTTGGCAATAAAAAAACCACGAAATTTTTTATTGTATGCACGAGGAAAAAGTGAGGTGATATTTTCCTTCCAAATTTATTACATAAAAGGACTGTGTTTTGAATCTTTTCTTTGAATCGTTTGAATCTTAAAATATGGCAGTTTTTGAAAACTAAAGTGTATTTCAAATACACAAATCTAAAAGGTAATTTTACCTAGATTTCATATATGGTATTTGTTTTTACGACACCTTCAAAAATAAGAAATATACAGAATATTCAAAATACTTTGGAAAAATTCTAAATTTCGTTCAGACATCATTAATAAAACAGAGATAAACTACCCTCTCAGGCCGTATAAACTATGTGTATTTTTTTTTTCCATGAATTTTTTTTTTATTAGTAATGTTTTCACATCCGCGGCCATTTGTCAATTGAATAAAACTATCACTGAGTTTTTTAGTAAGGCTGTAAGAGTGAACCAGAAGTGATTGAAAATGTTGTGTTAATTATGCAAAAGCAAGAAATCTTAAGAAAGAATGGTATCCTTTTTACAATAGGGCGGACGCCCTGAGGAAACTCTCAGGCCTATGTCATCTTTGAGAATGCTGTGTAGCGGGTCTTTTTAGGAAAATGAAGGAGAGGAAGTTCTGGGAAATAAAAAGGTATGAGAGTACGGTAGGAATTTGGGGGTTAATGTGTCCAGGAGTGACGGACATATGAATCCATTCCACAAGGCTTTAAGCCGCTGCAACCAAATTTTTACCGATTTCATACATATGAAGTTTTTAGCTTTTAAAAAAATTCACGTTATTTTTGAAGAAAGACAAATTATATGAAATTCCCTCGATAGAAAAAAATAGCAAATTATGCTCTGAAAATTATTTTAAACACGTTTGTTTCAGTTATTTTACAAGTTATAGTTGTGAAAAAAAATCACAATGTTTCTTTTAATTATATTTAAGACGCCTTACACCAGATTTTTGCCCTATTTTAAACGAGTCGTATTTTATTAAGCATTTTCATAATTTTCGCATCGATTTTATCGCTTTAAATATTAGCGAGCTTCTTTAACAGTCGTAATTACATATCTCTCCATCTTCTTTTTGCGCGCGGATGCGGCGCCTTAATTAACCAATAAATAGTTTCGGGGGCAGCGGTACTCACCCCCGCCTCCCAAATTACGCCCACCTATATATCAACAAGCAGTTTATTTGAAATATGGTGAATTCGCACAATTTCATTGTTATAAAACTTTTGATTTTGTGAATTTTGTGAAACTTTCGAAACCCAAAACTTTTATTTGTTTGTTAAACAATACATCTATCTATCTGTGGATGTTCTTCTTTGTATACCACTGATGTTCGATATTGGTCAGGCTTAGAAATCTTGCGTATTAATATGAAATTCCTCACAAAACTATCTGATAAATATTTGACGTTACGGTAACGTGGGTTGGTAATAATTCATGAGGAAGATTGGGGCGCTATGAACGTGGAATTATGTATGACGTGTGGAGAATATACTTTATACAGTCTATACACTATACGGGATGGGAGGGCGTAATACAAATATATGTTTCTGTTTGAATATCGGAAGGCGAACAGTCAACGCCCTGTACGTTTTCCACAGGAGTTGGCAGGGGTGCAATATTGCACGATTTAATCGCATATAAACTTGAAAAAAATTTAAATTTTATTGATTTATATATGTGAAAGGCTTGAATTTTTAACATGAACACATTCTAAATGACAATACCCAGCGGTATGCCTGCCATACGTCCCATTTTGATCGGTATTGTTCTTATGTAAAGGTATCTAAGATTCTAAGGCCGTTATTCCACAAAGTACGCAAGTATAAGTATCCGATACTGATGTTGTGTATTCACTTCCGAAACAACTTGTCACGCACAGTTTGCACTGAAATCACGTGACCCGTGTCGCCACTCTCGAAACGTCAAATCAAAGCCTCGAAAACATGAGTTTTAACGATTTCGACTGGCTTGTAGCAGGAGTCTGACATCTCATTTACAAAGTTAACTTATACGTTTATTTGTATAAGAACCCCGCACAAATAATTACAATATTTGGCTATTTCATATAGCTCAGTTTTCGTGACAAGGGCCCTGTACAAATAAATATATAAAATAATTAATACAACTGGCTTTCTTCAACCGAGATTTATAATTGTAAATAGTGACTTACATCTAAGACTTATAGCTTATGGCTTAAAGCTTATAGTGACTTATGACTAAGACATATAACTGTGTGTTTGTAACATGTAACATAAATGTATGGCGGTAGTCGCTTACTCGACGATCGAGTTTCGAATACTTCCACATTCCTATGGAAGAAGGGCCCTAGTCCCCAAGTTTTGGCTAGTTTATGATTTTTTCCAGTTTATTTTTATTTTTGAATCATCTAAATCGTTTCTCTAGTGGCAAAACTGTAACTCTGATGTTACATACGTCTCATTTCTACAGAATTCAGTCTACTTTCATCCTTCCTCTGTCAGATCCATCAGTGTAGGTACCATCAATCCATCCTTTGGACATTTTTTGTTAGCGCCAACCGCGTTCAGCCCTTTATTTGGAGTTACGTATATTTAGCCTTCTTTCAAGACTATTCGATTTCTCGTGTATTATAAAACTTAAATAATGTATGTAACCTTTTAAGTATAGCATTACACTAAGATGTTACATCCCTGTTTCTCTTTGCCTATAACTCGGCACACAAACATTGAAGGACTATTAATCAAGAAATACCGCCAAAATCTGATAAGGGACGCTGTGGAAGGTTTGAGATACCGGGCGGCGCCGGGACTCTCCGTGGATCCTTTGCAGTTTCAAACAGTTAATTGATCACTGAGATCGCTAACTACAAAGTACAAGGCTTACCTTGATACATGATTTCACGCTTTGAAATAAAGTAATTGATGTTTTCAGTCGTGACTACGGGTGCATAATTAAAATTTAGACTTGATGTTAAATTTGATTACTAAGATCACAAACAAATAATGGTAAATTCAATTTTTATTTGAATAACTCTCTTTCTAATAACTTTTGACGGTTATTCCCGTCAAGGGACGTACTTGACTTTCTTTAACCAGTGATTCCTGTATTATTTGGAGTAAAAAATGTTAATGAAATTTTGGTCTCCGCTGATTTTTCGGTGACTTTTGGATGTGAAAACTTCTTTAGCCCCATTGTGATTTGAAATTCGATGAAACGGAAACGAGCGACATTAAAAAGATACAACCACACGCATCTACAGAATTTAGCATGCAAGAGAATGAGATAAACTAATCGGTGTCCGTTTAATAAAAAAAATATAATTAATATAATTGTAGAATATTATGAAAGTAAAAATGAGAATAAAATTGAGCATATCTAACTAATATCTTTAAAACCAGTGATGTAGTAACTTTTATTTTGATTGTATTTATTTATCATGCTAGACTTAATATGCCTAGTATGGGATAATTAATAGATATGTTTTGTTGTGTAACCTTTTCAGAACCAGTCAACATATAGTCTGTCAAATAAGAGTAGAAAATATAAAAACGTGAACTACTAAATTTGTAGACTGGCAACACCAATTTAACTGTCAAATATTTTTTTGAAGTGCAATGACACTGAATGTATAGAACACAGTAAACCACGTTTTAAAAACCATTTTTTCTTCATGATATAAATTTGATTAAATGTGATTTATAAAGCGATTTGCATTAATTTAATTTAACATAAATTTGAATTTAACAATAGATAGAAAGGAAGAATCACTAATGGTGAGTTTAGTTACACTGCTTTTAGATCTGAATGAGTTAAATATATTCAGATCTAAAATTAGAGACATGATCTAAAGCCCAGGCGGTGAGCAATTTCTAAACTGTGCATTATATTATATTACATTATAGCTATTCTTCATTACGTTAACACAAAATTGCAAAGGAATAATAATAATATATCTTTACGCAATTCTAATTTTGAGATCGGCGGGTATCAATACAGCAATGAAAAAATATTTTTTCCACTATTATGCCTTTTTAATTTTTTATAAAAATGTAGGTTACACAGCTTTATTTTAACACCATGAGTTATGTGTTTAGTATTGCCATTTGATCAACAGTGGCGCCCTCATATATTTTCTACTCTTATTTGACAAACTATACATAGGTAGTTCAACAAAGGAAAATTGTTCAATAATTCTTGAATTTATTGCTAACTTAGTAGATATGTGGTCGCAATGCTAATGCAATCAAAAGGAGAAAGGTAAGTTTCTCTACACATATAGTAGCTACATCTTGTGGCGAAAAAATACTCATAATTTAAAAAAACTGCAAATTGCTAAATTACTTTTTAAATGCGAGTACATAGTACATAATATAGTTATAATAAGTTTTAAGTTTTTTTAACGTCAATTCCGCATAAAAATCCTAATTGCTCCCTGGAGCCAGTGAGACTATGACATCCCCAATGTTGTGAGGCTTAAAGTAGTGGGAGAAGGAGATGGGAAGAAAAAGGTTGGGAAGTAAACACGGCTAAACCCGTTTCAATTCTGAATGGTCGACTTACATCAGAGCGATACTGAAAGTATCTTCCACTCGGGAAGTTTTATGTACATTCTATTATTTTTAATAATATAAAATAATAATAATAAGTTTTTCACAGTTTTTCCTGTGGGGAAAATTAAACCCGGACATTTAAATCTGGTGCGTTTAAATATAATGTTCCAGGATATGGGGAGGATAGTGCAATCCCACACGTCCCATAAAGTTGTACATATTTACACAACAGATAAAGTTAAAAAAAAAAGTAAATAGAACAAACAAATATAAAAGACATAAGCGATAATAGAAATAAAATAAATAATCAATTATAATGTAGGACGTGGTCTGGAGTGAGCTAGGGCCCAGCGCTCGCTCAGGAGTGGCGCTAGGTGCTGGAAGGCTGCGATCACCACTTTGTTATTGACCCGGTGTCTCATGAGACCGGCGAATCCGTGTAGTCCTAGCTCCGTAAACATTGAAGATGCGCTGCTGTATCTTCTGTATCCAAATATAATTCTGCAAGCATCATTATATTGGATCCGCAGTCGTTCTATTGAGCTGGTACGGTAGTGACACCATGTTTCACATGTATATAGGTTAGTGCAAAATGCATTGAACAATGTTTTTTTTACATTGTTACTGCATTTGAAGAATCTTCGGGCAATCATATTAGACAGTATACTGATACTTCTCCGCTGTCGTTCAATATCACCGTCATCCGAGAGGTCTTCAGTAATAATGTGTCCCAAGTATTTTACATTCTTAGATGCGTTTATATTTTCCTCATTAAGTTTTACAGGGAGCATTTTCTCGGGATTTTTTCCATGGTGGAATGCGATTAGTTCCGTCTTCTTGGGGTTGTACATCATGTTGTGGTCATTTGCATATTCTTCACAGATTTTTAATAATGTTCTCAACCCCTTGATCGACGGAGCTAGGAGAATCATGTCGTCCGCATAACTTATGTGATTTAGGCATAAATTATTAATACGACAGCCCGCCCTGGTGTCCAGGCGATTTGATAATTCGTCCATGTATACATTGAACAGGATTGGGGACATACACCCTCCTTGCCTTACTCCTGATCGCAAATATATCGGTTGGGAGTACGTACTTGCCCACCGTACAACGTTTTCCTGCTGAGAGTGCCATCGGGATAGTGTGTTGATATACATAGTAGGTATATTTCTAGCTTTCAATTTCTCCCATAAGGTTTTATGACAGACCCTGTCGAACGCTTTGCTCAGATCTAAGAAGCATCCGTATATAGTAGTTTTTCGTTTCTTGTAATATTCTATTATTTGCTTAGCGGAGTATATTGCCATATTAGTGGATAATCTGTACTTAAAGCCCATCTGATTGTGTTTAGAATTGAGTTTACCTTCTATTTCAATCAGAATTACCCTCTCAAATAGTCTTGCAATTATAGTTGCCAGGGATATTGGCCGGTAATTGCTGGAGTTGGTCATATCGGGCTTTCCTGATTTCAGGATCGGGGTTATAATGGTTTTCGTCATTGCACTCGGTAGATGGTTGTGTTTGAGGATTGCATTGAACAGAATGTTTAGTAGTTTAGGTATGTATCTACCTCCGTACCTTATGTGTTCAATACTTAAAATATCATGTCCCGGAGATTTACCAGCCTTAGTAGCTTTGATGGCCTTCATTATATTATTTTCAGAGAGGAAGACGTTTTGTCCATCATATTCCATAATATCAGGAGCAGTCGGTGCTTCGTTTCCAGAAATATCTGCAAAGGTTCTTCTTAATGTCCTGGCAATTTCCTCCGTATTTGTGGACCCGTCAATTTGGCTGGCGATTCGAGCATTTGGTTTTATCAGATTGTTGCTTTTCTTCCAGAATTGAGCAAACTGTTTTGTGTCAAGCGATTTTACGATTTCGTCCATCTTTGTTTGTTCGGCAGAGCTTTGGCAGTGTTTGAGGGCTCTTTTAAACTCCTTCCTTTTCTGTTTTCTTTCATCCGCAATGGGGCCTTGTGATGGTCTCCCGTTTTGAATCCACGTCATCAATGCCGATCTGGATTTTTCGTAGTGTTCCTTGACTTTTTGGTTCCACCCGGAAATGTGACGATATGTTTTTGGTTCGCTTTGATTGCTCTCCCGATAGAATACAATGTCGGCAGCCTTTCTTAGGGCTTCCACGATATCTGTGTACATATTGTCCATGCTTTGCATATGATCGAATTTATCACATGTAGACTCAGAATTACATATGGATTCTGAGTGTCTTTGATATGTTACATGGAGTAATGCTTCTGCCACAGACGAATATTCATTGATTTTCTTGTTGTTAGTCCTTCGCCATATTATATTATTAGGCTGTTTCGGGGCATTAAAGATGGTAGCAGGTAGGTTTTCAGCAGCGATTATGCAAGATGTCGGCCGGTGATCGGACCAGTCAGTATCGTAGTGTATATGCAGATTATGTATTTTGTCCTTGAGATTATTAATGCATACACAATGATCGAGCCAGGAAGTGGTATTGAGTGCATCACTAACATATGTATATGTATCGTTGGGTAGTCTTTCCATATCGATACAACTGTAGTTATTTTCAGTTGAGAAAAATGATAGTTCTTTCCCAAATACAGAAGATGGGTGAGCGTTAAAATCTCCCATCACGATGGTTTCAGAGTATCCATTGTCTTGAATGATCGTATGTATTTTGGATAGGTAGTTGGTGAAGTCAGTAAGGTTGTCCGCATGACATACCGGCATGTAGACAGTCAGTACACATATTGTCCCTCCTTTGGTTGTTACCAGCGATGCGGTCATCTCCACATGGTATTACGGAAGCTTGCAACTCATTCCTCCAAAGTGCCGCGACTCCTCCATAAGGTCGTCCCCTCAGCGGCCCGTTAGCTAAATCTACGGTAGATGTGCCCCATCCCTGAAAGTTTGGATGAATTTTGGATAGATTAGATGTTAAACGCGCGTAGACCAAAATTTACGCTAGAATGTACTTATTATACTACTTCTGATCTTATTTTATTATTATTTTTAATATGTCTTTCCTGATATTTCATTATTTTATTTATTGCAAAACACGATAAAATATACCAAAACCGTATCAACTCATTTCCCTCAAACAACGTGTTAAGGAAAAAAAGTTTTAACTTTGATAAAAAATTGTTGTTTTGTCAACGTAAGCGAGAGTGACTGTTGATTTTTGATTAAGAATAGGAAAGAAGATTAAGTTAAACTTTTAAGCAGGCTCGGTTGTATCACAAACTAATTATACTTAAACGAAGTTGTATCGGACGTGATATAATACGTTGTTTTATCTTTTTATAAATATATTTTTATATGTGTACTCTGTTTAAGGCTGGGGTTAGACTCGTAATTAAAATTTACGGATTAGATAAGATTTTGAGAGGACACTCACAGGAGCGTTCACATATGCATCCGACTTTTGGTAATTAATGATCACTGAAGTTGTTCGGAAGTTCGACCTGTGTAAATGCTAATGCGACCGTTTACATCTGTAAATTTATTTGCGGTAAGATGACTTCCTGTCAATAACGACCTGCTACTGTCAAATTTACGCGATTTCGTCAATAAAGACGAAAAGGCCCAAATAAAGAATTGAAATAGATTTTGGCTTTAATTAAACAATTCTCCACGCACTTTTGTGCCGTCAAAGGCTACAATTAATTTCGTTTCATCCGAATGACAGCTACCTGACATCTGTTGACAGCAACCGACTTCGAATTCAAAATTTAAAACACGTAAATGTTAAAAACAGAAACATTAATATAGGAAGGGATTTGACCGATAATTGAATAGAAGGATGCATATTTTCTAGAAAACTTTAATAAGTGGAATCAAATACTAGTTTTGTGGGAAAAAAATCCTACGAAAACAATTGTCTTTTAATTTTTGACATTCGCAACGGCGGCAACGGCGCATTTCGGAACTATTTCTTGCGGCAAGTCTCTTATCTTATCAAACTGATATTATAAGCTGTAAGAAGGCTAGAAATTTGCGCGGGCGCGATTAGGCCTGTCAAAAAACTTCCGAAAGAATAAGTTCTGTAACTTGCTATAAATACGTTAAGTGACTTTTGGTGTCGTTTACATTGGTAATTTGGCAAAAAATCGCTTACAAGAGCGATTTACAGGAAAAAATGTACGAGTCTAATCCCAGCCTATGAGCGGATGTTGATATTCATAATCTCACGCGTGCTCTTATTATAGCTAAAGTAATAATCATTTGTGTGACACATAAATAGATTATTGTTTTGTAAACACATTTATCGTTTTGATCAAACCTTAATAATTATCACACTTTCATCGATGGACAGGATAATCTTGATAAAGGATTGAAGGGTGTGATAGGGCGTATTCCAGTATTATCAATCTGGCAGAGATACTAAACTGAGATACACGATATTTAAATCACACAATAAAACGGAACGCGAATTTTAAAATTTCAGCGAAAAAAGCCGTCGATTCGAGGCATGATAAAATTCTAATTATTTTTTATTACCTCAATAACTTCTGTTATACGTGTTGTGTTTCGGCTGTGTCAAAAGCTGCGGTGTCGCCATTTTTAATAACATCTCCTAGCAATGCGCAATGCTGACTGGATTTCGATTACGGCAATTTTTATTTCCAGTCATTTCAACGGGTAATCGTTTTGGTATGACAAAGTAACGTTGCGAAAAGCAATTTAAAATTATTCGCTACGGTTTTCATTTGAGCCTTATTCGATAAAGGATTATCAAATACAAAGAACTGAAGGCCCGGGGGTAGTTAGCTTTATTTTCAGCACGTATTCTCTATAAATAACAAGGTTATTTATTCAATTTACGGGTAAGCAAAAAGGTTATTTGTTTTCATTACATTCTGAAACCTTGACAAGCTTCCCATAATAATATTTATTAATAAAGGGACACGTAAAATTGTATTTTTCATATTTTATTAACACGACTGAATAAATCAATATAATATGTATTTAAAAAAAAATAAATTAAAAAGTGTTTTAATTTCAATTTTAATACAATATAATTCCACCACGTGTAACAGAACAATAAATAAACTCATAATATGTATTTTATAAAATAAAGTGTACCACAATGTGCGTCCCGCCAAAACTCAGAAATGAGTCCCAGTACGATCAAGGGAGTCATATGGTGTGGTAGCCTTCTATCCCCGTCCATGATGAAGGTTCCCGTTTTTACGTGAAAGGCGTACTTTTGAAGACATAAGGGCTGAAAGTTTCGCCCTCTATAAAAAGTTAGTCTAACCTCAACAGCCCAGAACATTAGATAGAATTCCTATTCCAGAACATTAGATAGAATGTTCGGGAATAGTTTGGAAACATCCCAGATCATTGTGGAACATTCCAGAACACTATCAAATGTTGTGGAATGTTCTGGAACATTGTGGATCATTCGAAGATTTTTTTTTAAAGGTAGGTACTCATTGGTACGGGTATAAAAAACAATATTCGTTGTGGGTTCGAACGAGAAGTTCAGTATAATATTAACTTCCTGAGCGAAGCCGGGTATCTCAGGAAGAAGTAATAAATAAAATAACAGTAAAGGTATATTTTTTAAATAAATAATCCAATAAAGAGAATATATGGAAGTTTTCAGGGGCCAAGAAAGATGTGATACGACATCAGATATTATGTTTTCGTGATCTGAGGGTACAGCAGAAGATTGTACAAGCACCCTTGAGGTGATATTTTACAAAAATGGCGCTATATAAATTAACCAAGTATGATAATATTCTAACGCCCTTATATTAAAGCTTTAGTTTGATCAATCGGGATTACGGAAAAATAGTCAAAATATTTGTTAATTTATCGGGTAGGTACTCGGGAGATATGCAATAAGGCAGAGACCGAATAATAATAAAAACTCTTTAACATATACAGTAGTATTCGACGGCCTCCGTGGTCGAGGGATAAACCTCTTGACTTGCAATCCAAAGGTCGCGGGATTGAATGGGGAATAATTTTTTTTTGAATAATTTGTGTTTTTTCACAATTAATTAACAAAAAATAATATATACTAGCAATAGCCGGCATGCGTAGCTATGTCTCAACACAGGTATACCCTAGTGAGACAGGCATCGAATAATGTAATGTAAACATACCTTATATGAAAAATAAAAAATTTAAAAAAAGAATAAATAAATAAATTGTTTTTCCCTGCGTGTCCTTTCCCATTCGTCCCGTTCCCCTTCCGCTCTCCCCCCATTCCTCTCCCGCGTCCTCTTCCCCTCTCGCGTTTCCACTCCGCATCCTCCACCTTCCCTCTCCCCACTTCACTCCCTCCCTTCCCCCGTCCCGCAAACCCCCCTCCCGAGTTCCCCTTCCCCCCACCCAGGTTCTCTTCCCCCCCTTCCGCGTTCCATAAATTAATTCCCACCACATTTAGTTTTCAAACAGCTCGCGTACCACCTATTGCAATTTTTTTATACAAATTTCATATGCCAGAGCTCACCAGACAATAACAAACACGACAAAAAAAGAATTATCCAATTTAGTACAGTCTTTCGGAAGTTATGCGCGTACATATATTTTGGCGATTCATTTTTATACAAATTTCATAATGCCAGAGCTCACCAGTAGTTTTATACAAACCTTGTCCTGACAATAATGAAAACAACAAAAAAAGAAGTATCCTATTTGGTGCTGTCGTTTGGAAGTTATGCGGGAACATCCATTTCGGTGATTCATTTTTATTAGGTAAAATATAGATAACATTTGCGACACGTTCCAGAGTGTAAGATACTCCCAGTATAGCCTAGGTGTAAGACCACCATTCAGAATTAAAACGTTGTTGCTTTAAATGTCTTTAGCAGTGTTTGGTGACCAGATATGAATAGCCAGGTGCTTCCCCACCTTCCTTTTCACCATCTCCTTCCCCTCCCCAGTACCTTCAGCCTCAAAACATGCGCCAAATAGGGATACCATAGTCTCACTGGCTCCAAACGGTAGTAGCCGGGACTCTTGTGAGGTATTCTCATAAAAAACTAAAAACTTAAACTTTCAGCTTAAAAATTATACCGAAAATTTGAACTGAATAATATAAAATTTAAACCGATATAATAACACCCCCCATACACACCTGCCGCCTTACTCATAATCGTAGAATAATATAATACCACGGTAATACGAACGGGTTAGGTGTAATTGTCATACAAATTTCACCTAACCCGTTCTTATTACCGTGGTATTATCTTGTTCTGCGATTATGAGTAAGGCGGCTTCCGCTTATGTGCTTATTTATGGGGTAAATTAGAATATAATATGTATTATGTTATTATTTATTGTATAAAATTTATCGTAATTTATGTATCTTTTTGTGAATAAAGAAAAAAATGAAGTTGTTTTGACTTCAATCGCACGTTCAATACAATTATTAGGAACAGTATTATGAATGATGAAAGGAGCATGTCCCAATATAAAGTTGTACGCAGGTTCCTCGTCACACATGAATGGAAGATTAAGTGATGATTAGTGTGTTAGCCATTATGGGTGTTGTATTAATGGATGTTTTAGTATTAAGTTTTAACCCGTTTAACATTTCCCCGTGAGAGATAGAATTTAGATATTTTGAGAAGGATTGATAATTTCTAATCATCCCTAACCCTGACACTGTGAACCTCGGCACACAAACCATAAAAAATCTTGCGTATTTTGTCGGTAGGTAAAAATATTTCCGATTTTCAATAAAATCCAAATTATTATCAATCATCCGAGAACTAAAAACTGTTTTCCAAAGGTGATGATTTGATGATTTCAATTTTGTTATTAGAAATAACCACGTAATTTTTTTTAAATACAAATTTTCAATGCACAGTTTAAATAATCTTAAAATAGTTCACCTTACGTTTTTTCTTAATAAAATTACTGATAACGAAAAAAAACACATATTTTATTAGACATATCAATTTCAATCGTTATTTTCACCCACTTATTTGTTGCTTCACGTAAAAATAATTCTTAAAACAGCATTTTTTTGTTCAAATTGCGGTCGGAACCTTAGGTACCATAAAGGTGTACAATTTTAGATTTTTTTTTTTTTTTTACAGTTAATACCGCACAAGAATCTCAACTGTTCCCGTATAGAGCCAGTGAGACTATGGCATCCCCAATTGGGGTATGTTGTGAGACTGAAGGTAGTGGGGAGGGGAAGGAGGTGGGGGAGAGGAAGGATGGGAAGTACCTGGCTATTCAGATCTGGTCGCCAAACACGGCTAAAGCCATTTTCAAGCAACGTTTCAATTCTGAATGGTGGTCTTACACCAGGGCGATACTTATAGTATCTTCCACTCTGGAACATGCCGCAAATATAATATATTATTTTAAATGAATTAATTGTGAAATAACACAAATTAATCAAATAAAATTTATTTGCGCATGCCGGGTTCGAACTCGCGACCTCCGGATTGTGAGTCGAGAGTCTTACCCACTAGACTACGCAGGTCGTCAAAGATTTAGATTTTAATATAAAGCGTGTTTATTTAGATACTTCTCACTAAGATAGTAAAGGAGATATACCGATTTCTATGAGACCTATATGAATTGGAACAAATATGGTCTCCTGTGATTAAGTGGGTATTCTAGTCCAGCAAAAAAAGGTTTTTCTTCATATTTCGATAGTTTAAATATTCAAGAAAATCTCTTCAAAAGGATTTATAAAAAAAGCGAATTTAAATATTTTAAAAGTTATAGCCAATTTAGTTTGACCGTTTTATACGGAATCCAACTAGAATCTAAATAGAGCAAAACTTTAAGCGCGTTTTTCTCAAAACTACTTTTTTCGAAACGTTTGTCACGAAATCTCAAGTTCTTATTGACCGATGTTCTTGAAATTTGGCATGATTTTTCTTTATATATCCCTCTATGGTAAAATCCAACAAAAATTAAAAAAAATAATTTTTGCTATTTTCAAAAATTCGGAAAATTAAATTTTTTTTTTTTTTTTTTGAGTAGCCGCCATTTTGCGAGAATTTTTTTTCTCATTTTTCTTAGTTCCTACTATAATGACATTTGTACTGATAAAGAATCTGTCCATTTTATTATTTTTCAAATGACCAGAAGGGTTGGAATCGTGACAAAATAGACACGTTTTTTTTCCCCCTCAACTTAACTTAAACTTAAATATTATTATATTTTTTGCAAAAATTTTTGTGAATTCTTAAAATCTAAGTAAATATACTATAAAAAAGTAAGGTTAAGATATTAGTGGGTTTTTATTATCGACCGTCAAAAAACACCCAAAATTCGGGCTTCTAGTCTAGAATACCCACTTAAACGGGTTAAGCATAAAGGACAAGGACACTACATATTTATCTTTAACCAAATTAAATTATGTTTAATTATATCGTAGCACTTCCCAGTTTTGATTGCGGTCAAACTTTAGAATAAAGGTAAGGGTTTGTAAATAAGTTACCTCGTGGCCACTGGCGAAATTCTATGCCATTCATTGATAAAGTAGTTGTAAACTAGGAGTTGGGAGTAACTAGCAAAGTTGTGATGGATGGTGGATAGTGTCCTGAATGGTGACACTGAAATAACCCAATTACAAACTGTCCCCATTTATACACGGGATGTTTGCTTAAAACCACTCGGACCAATAAGCTTGTTTTCACGATAATATAACTTTACCAGATGCATGTATTACGTATTGAGGCGGTTCCATGACAGTTGATCCGGCGACATTTGGTCCGGCGACAGTTGGTCCGGCGACATTTGATCCGGCCGACACTTGATCCGGCCGACACTTGATCCAGCGGACAGTTGATCCGGCGGACATTTGATCCGGCGACAATTGATCCGGCCTGATCCTTTAGAAGATTTTTTTTTCAAGTAAGTATGTGAAGAGGATATACGGCCGTACAACCAAAGTCGATGTACTTATATCTGAAGGCATCTTGAGTGAAAATCCGCCGTAAAAATATTTTTACTAACAATAATTTCGACTCTCCGAAGAAGCATGCGGCAATACAAAATACGACATACTTATACGTGCAGTCAGTTTAACAAAAAAACCGTAAAAGATTCCTATTTGCGTATAACTTTTTATCTCATTGTTATCTTATTGTTAGTAAAAATATTTTTTCAGCGGATTTTCACTCAAGATGCCTACAGATATAAGTACATCGACTTTGGTTGTACGGCCGTATATCCTCTTTACATACTTACTTGAAGAAAAAATCTTCTAAAGGATCAGGCCGGATCAATTGTCGCCGGATCAAATGTCCGCCGGATCAACTATCCGCCGGATCAAGTGTCGGCCGGATCAAATGTCGGCCATGTCGCCGGATCAACTGTCGCCGGACCAAATGTCGCCGGATCAAATGTCGGGTCACCATTGAGGCATACCTGACTTATGAAAGGATCCACAATCCTCATTACTCACACACAGCATCCCTAAAGATGCCGTAGGTATTGAGGGATCTTTTCTTCAGGGCCTCCTGTAAGAAGCAAATGTTTAAATTTTGACAGATGTTGTTGTTGTAAGTTTTCTAACAATGTTCATTCGAAAGTGAATTTCCGATCGTCTTTTGAAATGCAAATGTTTTTCTCCCTGAGACTTTTTGTATAAATACTGTCAGTTTCCGTTATTTATTTTTGGGGTGTTATGCGGTGTTGCGCTACTTCCTTCTTTAGCCAACGTTTCGGACATCGTTGCAGTGTCCATCCAAATACTGTTAGGTTCACAAATACAATTTTATAACATTGCGTGATTTTTCACGGGTCACCGCTTGCACAAAATATGTAAGTACATTCGTGATAGAGCAGTAAAACAAAGAAAATAAACTTAAAATAGATGATATCACTAACAGTGAAACAGGTATACCGTTGCACATATCAAGGGTAGCTAGAGCAGTGTAACATGTATGAGAGATAGGTGTATGTCTTTATCAGTGGAAAAATGAATCAAAATCCAAGTGGTACTGCGTTGGACGACTTTATAAATTCGAAAATCCTTTTTATTGCTTCATCTTCATCTTTCTACGTCCTTTCACTTCTCAGACATCTCCAATGTAGTGACATAGTCTAACTGGCTACGGTTATTGAGGAAACAACGAACAAAACGATTTCTCTATAGTTCCAGTTCAAGTTATTATTCTTTAGATTTTCCCGACCAACCCACGAAATCATAATTTGATGAAATCAATTTTTGTCCATAGATAAGTGCTGCGGTCCCGGCTATGCCACCCCACTGGACGCTTTCAAGTTTGGCAAAAGGGAGAAGCTCATGTACGTGGTCTGCATCCAGCCCAAACCCGAGTTGAATAGACCGGACTTCCTCGCAACGGTGGACGTGGATCCTGACTCTGAGACGTTCTGCGAGGTGAGTTACTGTGAACTTTTTTACTGTGAACGTTACTGAGCGGTCCTACTTTGCTTCCAAAGATGTTTGGAATTTTTTCTAACATTTCGTATATTTTTAAAAACACATTTTATTTTAAACTAAAAGTTCATTCATCGACTTACGGAAATATAATGTGTTTCTCATGGTTTGAGTTTTCATCTTGCCATCAACATAGACGTTTCAGAACATCTTAATATTATTTTTGATTAGAAAATAAATTCGAGAAGAGTTTCGTTTAGCTTTTTTTATTTAATTAGGATTTATAAACATATTAAATATATTTCCTTATTCTGAACAACAGAATAAGGAAACTAACATATATATTTAGATGTTTAAGAGATATTTTAAACGAAAAATTACTTAGAACCACATACTTCGCTTTCTGTCAATCAATTATACAATACGGCATTATAGGATGGGGCGGTACATATACAAATCAAACACAAACAATTTACATATCGCAAAAACTAATAATAAAAACAATTTAAAAAAAACCCTACTCATATTCGTCAGAACTTTTATTCAAACAATTTAAAGTCAGAAAATTAAGTGCATTATACTTTTATCATGCAACATTACAAATTTATAAAGATAATATTAAAAATCAAGTTGCACCATTTAAAAATAATAGAAGTCTTAGACAAACATCAATACTTCCCACTCCAAAATGTAAAAAAAAATTGGACAATTGAGTCATAAATATCTCGGAGCAAAATTTTTTAATTCATTACCAGAAAAAAATAGAAACATGAATACCAATATAAAAAATTTTAAAACTCACCTTAAAAATTATACTGAAAACTTCGTTTAAATGGTAATTTAAATGTGATATAAATAAACTGAATGATATAAAAAAAAGCAATACAATAACACCCCCCCATACACACAAGCCTTGCTTAATTATGGGGGTACATCAAATATATCTACTATGTAATTAATTACTGTATAAAATTTATTTGTAATTTATGTACCTTCTATTACTAATAAAAAAAAAATAAAATAAAATAAAAAAAGTGACAGCTGTTTTGCTTGTATGATGTGTTCCGAAGACGTGAGAGGGGTCACGGATAAAAGCTAACGTAAGTAAAAATAAATGTTTTTTGGTACAGAAATATAAAAATATTATGGTAATAATGATAATCTGTGAATTTTGGCTGGAGTGTAACGATTCTGAAGAGAAATTTAATTTTTAAAAAAATTGTGTTAATTTTGCACCTGTTAGTAGTGAAACGAACCCTTAGGCACCGAGAAAGATTTTAATGAATTGGCTGTATGTAATTTTAATGAATTGGCTAATGTAATCTGGAACGGCATGAATTTCTGAAATTTTGTGTCTTTGTTCAAAAAATTATATAGCTGCACAAACCAGGTTTTCAGTTATAAATTTTGTTTTAATGCATTCTTAAATGTTTAATTGCTATATATTTAAATCAAATATTAGGATTTTGGTTTCTGATTAAGTGTTATATGAAATAAAAAAATTTATTTTAAAAATGCTACCACCCGGTTTATAATCACTCACAACCTATTTATTTATTTTTTTTCTTTTCACATGAATAATGTACTTTTGGCAATCATGTTATCGAGATTTATCTGGAGGTTTATTTACATATTGATTACAATTATTGATTTCTTACAACGCAGTAATTTTTTTCCGGCGATCACTCATACACTTACACGACACAATATATTATAATAAAACGAATATAAAACTTTATTCCACTTAATTTTATTGGACCGTAACCGGTTTCAGCTCGTCAAAGCCATCTTCAGACTGGTACAAATATTTCCTAGTCTACGGTTTATATACACAACATATTGGGGAGGGGGAGGGGGGTTGATTATCAATTATAATTACTGTGATTGATTAAAATCCTTGTAGACCACCCCCCTCCCCCTCCCCAATATGTTGTGTATATAAACCGTAGACTAGGAAATATTTGTACCAGTCTGAAGATGGCTTTGACGAGCTGAAACCGGTTACGGTCCAATAAAATTAAGTGGAATAAAGTTTTATATTCGTTTTATTATAATATATTATAATGGAATTCCACCATGAAATATCACTCTCAAAAATATAAATATTACACGACACAACGTCCATATTAGATAGGGACACCAAAATTGTTAAGCGCGGCCGACACTTTTAATTATTAAAATTTCTGTACAGTGTGATTAAAGTAGACAATAGTGGGGAGGCTACGAAGCACCGCACAAAGAGGAGACCGATTAGTCAATCTCATACTTTCGCAGACTAAATCCTACAGACGTATGTGTTTGACTTTTTTTATTGTAGCTTTTTCGTTTAATCGAGTCTCAAATCACAACGGTGCTAAAGAAGTTTCCACTTCAAAAATGTGTGGTCTCTTGTCTACACGCGGAACAAGTAAAACCTTCAGAAAACTAAAGTAGACATAAGAGAGGGGAAGCTACGAAGCACCTCACAAAGAGGAGATCGCTTATTCCATCTCATTCTCGATTATCAATTATTCAATCACAACGGTTCAAAAAAGTTTTTACTTCAAAAAATACAAACACAATAAGGTAAGTTTCCGAAGTATCGTAATAAATCGTTTTTTTTTTGGAGGTTCACCGACTAAAACTGTTCTAAGATTTTATTATATAACCTGATCGTTTTGAAAATTAAGTGCTGCGTCAAATTTTTCAATTTCTTTCTGAACACAGTAACAATACCTTTCCACATAATTGCGTTTTTCATATCAATGTTCACGCCACATTGGAATTAAAATTCTCCTTCAAATGTTAATATAATCCTTGGAAAAGGTGGCATGTGCCAATACGGTATTTGCCCAGGCAAGTTTGGTATGTGAAAAGGCGTATTATGGGTTGAACAGGTATGTGTTGAGGTCAAATTGACCTGTGACGTGGTCTACTTAAGCTTACCTTATAATCTAAGTGATCCCAAGGTCGAATTGGCCTGTAATGCGGTCTACATAAGCTTACCCGACTGGTAATCGGGAGTTTACAGTAATATGGTAATCCCTAACTACTTTACTAACTGATGTGGTTGTTTTCCTGGCTATGGTTCAAGGGTGCTTTACTTTAAGGTATTGTTTTTGGCCATGATCCAATGTTAGGAAACGTAGATAAGTTTATCTGCTAGTCGGAGCTTTAGATAAACAAAGGCCAAGCTCCGTATATGCTAGTTGAGTAAGTCATTTTTTTATGTGTGGAAACAACTTGAACTACTCGTACGTTAATGCTTAGAGACAATACATCTATAAGCTAAAATAATGTATTGTTGTGGGAGGCAGAATGAGAAAGAAGAGGTTTGTAAAGACCTCTTAAATATTATATAATATCAAACATTATTTATAGGTAGAGTAATTATCAATAATTTTTTTTAAAACAAACAGAAATTTTTTAATGTTATGGGTGCAACCGGGACGAGAAATTGGAACCTTTTCTCCCATTTCGAGGACTTGATAGCTTAAATATATTCGGGAATGTAAAGCTAAACTATCGCAACAATCTTCGGACCCGCTGTACTTCGCCCATCTCCCCAGACTTTGAAAACAATTAACTCCACGCTGGAGATCCTGGTGTTTTTTCTCAGAACCTCCTGTCATATTTGGGAATATTGTATTGAGGGTACATTTAATAAATAGGGAACGCTCTGTTGAGGGTACATTTTATAATTATAATTACTACGCTAAGGAGGGTATAGGTACCGCCGCCCCGGGAACCATTCATTGGATAACCTATGACAAAAATAGTTAGGATAAAAAGGTGTTCCTTTGCCATAAGTCACCCCATGTCACGACCAATATCGCGACACGAGAAAAATGTGAACTGTAAATCTGAATTTTGCTAGTACACGACAATTGACTGCGTTTTTAAATCTCAATCACAGGGTTTGGCGATGGAAGGAATAAGTCCCTACCTTTTGATGGTTTTATCCGCTGATTCGGATCGATCCTGGTGCTGGCAGCTTTCCACAATAACGGCACAATGCAAAACCTCAATTACCGACACTTGGACATCATAAATTAGTAATTTTTGGGATTAATATCGAGATTTCAATTGTGAGATGTGACCGATGTCACTTCGTTTTTTTAACTCCTCAAGTAGTTAATCTTAGAGTTTTGTGCCATATTTTCTGGGTTCCATGTAGGTAGGAAACACCTTCCTCTCCTTTGTACTAACTAAGTAGGGACTTCAAGGAAAGGAGGAAGACAAGGGGATAATTTTTATTTTATTTTTTAAAAAAAGACAAACATTCCCGGGTTACGAATAACCCAACAATGCTTGAAAATCTCCTACTACCACCACAGAAAGCCGAAAATATTGCTTGTGTTGTGATGGAGGACTTAGCCAGTCGAGGAATCGAACACGCGACCCTCGGGTGGGATCCAAGCGCTATGCCCACTCAACCACTGACCAGACAATGAAATGAATGAATGAAGGACTTGGAAACATGGGTTTAGTTTTCAAACTGTTTCAGAACTAAACACCCCAAGTGGTTCGCTATGTTTGGCGACTTAGAATGGGTGACCGGGTTCATGAGGTGAGGTTTGTCCGGGTCTGAGCGGTGTATGCGTGTGCCCACACGCTGCGTGGAAACCTATTGATTGTTCCAGCAGGACTCTATGGGAGTATGGGAGGGATGGATTCATACGACCGTCGGAATCCTACCCACCCCTCATAACTCTTTCCTTCTCAAAACTTCCTCTACTTCCTTTCCTCAAAATACCCTCCACAGCATTCCAAGCACCCCACAGCATCCCCAAAGATGACAGGCTTTGGGGGATTTTTTTTCCTCAGAGCCTCCTATGTGGAGCTAATATAAAAAAAGTAGAGAAAGGTGTTTGTTTTTTTATATCAACCATATTACCAAATAATATTTCACTAATAATAACATTATATTTGCCTTTAAAAATACCACACAAAGTTCGTCTATACTGCAATCCAGATTCCATCACGAAAATGTCAATCAGGAACTAATGTTGGTAGTGGGTTAAGTGTTAAATTGTAAGTGTAAGTGTTAAAGTTTAAGTATTTGCCCAATAAATGTAGTCATAATTTGTCTCGACGCCACCTAGCGAGGGATTTAACACTTACAATGTTTCTCTCGCAAAAATAAAGTTGGTTGTTTTCAGGTGGAAAAAATATAATAAGCAGTAATTGTTGAATGAAACACTAGTATATATTGAATTATTTGGCGGGTATTTGATAAGCCCCCCTAGCTCAGTGGTCAAGAGCAGCTGACCGGCAATCAGAAGGACACGGGTTCAAGTCCCGTTGGCGGCAAGTATCTTTTCTCGGAAGATTTTTCAATGTAAATGAGTTTTTCAGGCTGACAATTATTGCTTGTAATAATTGTTACCCTTTGTGCTATGCATAAAAATCTTGTCTAAACGTTAGTATATAAATTAAAAATAATAAGTAACGAAATATAGCAAAAATAAATTAAATTGGAAATAGAATGTAATTACGTTCATATTTTGTAACCTTTCTATACTTATTTCTATTTTTACATTATTTTCAAATTAATATTTCGGTTTTGTTAAAAAAGAATATACCTTAACCTTATTTCAACATTACCGTTGGCGTTTTTGAAAATTCGTAAAATATTTGGTGGGAAAATATTTTCCGAACTTCAAACGATTCATTGGGTTGTTTTTCCTCTACGAAATCTTTTCGTAAAACCTTCAACTGTTGTAGAATGCCGGGAAATACTCAATATTATTCAAATTTTGATTAAAATTGACAGACTACGCATAACGCAATCAGCGCTAAATAAATAATTATCAAATTTTCTGAGAATTTTTATTTTATTCATAGCTTATTTATTCAATTGACTTTGAAAAATGCTACGGGCTGTAAATGATGAAATAAGGAATCAAATTTTTAATAATTATATTAAAAACGGTAAATTTTCTCCATAAGATATTTAACTGAAAGTGGGCGATAAGTAATAAATGGATGAATTGGAAATTCAGAGTACTAGGAAAGGCTAGGAAATATTATGAATCTACCTATATTTCAAAGAAAGGTGCTCACGAGGATTGAGAACTTGGATAATTTTTTATTTTATTTTTTTATTTATTATTTTTTTTTGTCATCGACTTCTACGTATCGTAGCCGGGGAGACATTTTTTTCAATTTTGCCTGAGAAATGGTCGTTTTTGTCGAAATTGAAATTGAACTAAAGAAATAAAATGGTACTATCAGTATAGCCCTGATGAAAGGATTCCATTCAGAATCGAAACATTCCTAGTGGTTTTAGTCATGTTTGGTGGCCAGTTTTAGGTAGCCAGATACCAAAACTTCACATCCCCCCTCCCCTCCCCTTCTCCACTTTTCATGGCTTCGGACAGCTGGGTGCAGTTGGAACTCATTTTTTTTCGCATTACATTTAAAAAAATTGAAAACATTCAAATTATAACTTACAAGCTGGTACCTGGCATGCGTTGCTATGTCATTCGAAGAAAAAAATTGATTCTCCCTGCATTTCCTTTCCCATGCATCCCCGTTCCCTTCCACCTTACCCACCTTCCCCTCCCTCGTATCTTCCCTCTCCGCAAACACCACTTTCCCCCTGCCGCTAAAATATATGAAATACAAACATTTTAATTTATTGAAATTTTATTACGCCAGAGCTTACCATTGGTGAAAGAATTTTTCAAATTGCTTCAGTAGTTTCGGAGCCTATTCAATGCAAACAAAAAAACAATCAAATCTTTTCTCTTTATAGTAGAAAAAACCCACCTCCCCCCTGCCTTTCCTCGCTGCCGCTAAAATATATGAAATACGCACATTTTAATTTATACAAATTTCATAACGCCAGAGCTTACCATTATATACAGCCTATGTTACTCGCTGATAATGTAGCTTTCCATTGGTGAAATAATTTTTCAAATCGTATCAGTAGTTTCGCAGCCTATTCAATGCAAATAAACAATCAAATCTTTCCTCTTTATAGTAGATAGATAGATAGAAAAAAAATATATATATTTAAAAAAAAAAATATATATATATATATATTTTATATATATAAAGAATAGTAGATAAATAGATTTAAAAAAATCTATTTGCATTCCGTTCCCATAATAGATTGTGACCTGAAATGTTATTTTATTTATAAAGCTACGTGGTTTTCGTACGAAGATATGATAATTTATTTATATTTCAACAAGTACAACCCCTTGATAGAAGTAGGCACTCAAAAATAGATAGCGTCCCAACACTGCGGCGCCCGTCATTACCTTCATTCTAATGAAATTGTAACAATAATTGAAACCTCTGAATTTTATTTTTCATACTCTTTCTCCGGCCGCCGTTATCTCCAGTTTTCATTTAATTATACAGCAAAAGTGTGACATTTAAAACTTCATTATCGCTTTTCGCAGTCCTCTTTGGCGCCTCGGGATTTTTTAAGTCCTTCGCGGAAACCTTTTCACCGTTCAATAGTATTCCCCGTAGAAAGGATAAAATTCCTCTCATTCTTCCTCCAAAAATTCCCAACTCTCGAGAAAATTACATCATGAACAATTTACTAAGTATTTCTTTTTACATTACTGTCAATTTCTCTTTCACCGTGGGTAATAATAATATTGTGTGGACAATATTTTTAAGAATTCTGTCATAAAAAACCTTTGAAATGTTTTTATTTTTGTGACAATAAAAATGTTGTACAGAATTTTTTTTATTGTTTATGTTTGGTAAAAATAACACGTAAATCATCAAACTCTTTGAATAAAGGAGATTTGGTTGTATTTCTTAGTATAGTAAAAAGTCATCAAAATAGTTTTCTGTAGGAAAAATAAAACGGTTCATTTCATTGCATTTATTAAATTGGTGTGCGTTGCACAGTTTGATTTTACTTGAGTGATGTGCAATTAAATTTGCCTATTGAGAGCAGTGTTATTAAATATATTCCAGCTATTTTTTTTAACTTGAATTCTGACAAAGGAATTCCTTATTTAGGGATGTTGAAATGAGAAGGGTAAGGTAAAGAAAAGGGGTTTAGAGGAAATAGGAGAGGTAGATTTCTGTTTGAATATTTGAATATTTTGAATTGATAGCTATTTAAAACATATTTTGATGAAGGGTTCAATGTGCAAATAATTCATGTCACTAAATAATTTTGTAAAATAACAAGAAAGAAAACGTTACGTTATTTTGTAGTGTGATCTTTTAAAGTGAAAACTTCTTTAGCACCGCTGTGATTAGAGATTGCAATCCCGCAGCTCATTCAATTCCGCGGGATTACTCAATCCCGCGCATCACGCGGGATCCCGCATCTTTGAAATGATGTTATAAAATAAAATTGAAACTACAGATTTTTGTGTAAAAATACACTTTTATTAAACATTTCTTACATTAAGCAATAGAAATTATTTCTTTTTTAATAATTAAGTATCTATAAGAATAAGTAATCTCTTTTCTTAGATTCATATTTAAATTTATGGCATAGTTTTATAGTTTTGATTAATTTTATCCTTACTCCTAACAACAGTTTTATATTTTTAATTCAGTCTTATTCATATAATGGCTAATATTCAAATCACAACTTTCTTTATGGTGCTATTACTATGATATGAACCTATGGTGATAACTTTTGAAAACACTCCTTTAAGAAGCAAATATTGGCATTTATTGTATGTATCATCTCCGAGCCTGCTTCTGAGTGAACTGCAAATATATCCTGATGCAGAAAACGCTCTCTCGGCTTCTACGCATTAGGCTGAACCGTCGGAATATATTTATAGGCGAGCGTCAGGTCCTCTCTGATACCATCGGACTCAAAGAACGTTATTTCTTTCTTCAAAATTTTCTCAAAGTCCTTTTGCTTGTTGTCTGGCTTTTTCTTAAATATTTATTTTTCTTGTTGAAGCTGTTTTCTTAATTCTTCTTTTAGCGTTAGAGCGGCGCGCTGTGCTACTCTCGATTTAAGCGAAAGTTTTAGCGCCAAATTTTTAATTTGTGGGATCTGCAGATCCGCGCTTTGAAGGTGCGGGATCCAGCAGATTAATAAAAGCAGCTGGATCCCGCGGGAATGCGTCATCCCGTTTTGCGGCATTGCAATCCCTAGTTGTGATTTGAGATAAACACATGCATCCATAGGATTTAACCTGCGAAAGAATGAGAGGGTATAATGATATGATATATGTACGGTCTCCTCTTCACGTGATGCTTCGTAGGCTGTCGGTCTCCTCTTTATGCGGTGCTTCGTAGCCTCCCCACTCTTGTCTACTTTATTTTTCTGGAGGTTTCACTTTTACCACGTATGAATTGCACACACATGCTTGCATTGTTTTTTTGCAAATTTATTAACATTATCTATAGTAAATCATGAAACATTAAAGAGGATGTGTGATTAGATCATTTAAGTAATTATATAGATTTACTGTTTTAGAAATATCATTCAATAGCACCAACCTCTTGTCATTCTATGCTGTGCTAGAACGTTCGTTCTGCCCTGTGGTATCTTGAACATCTCGTTAGGTACTTACTACCTATGAAGAAAATAAGCTCAGGGGGTATTCACTAATTAGTCAAACCGATGCAATATAAAAAAAGACGAAGTGTGACTTACAGTTTGAAAGAGCCTCAGAATTTATAATAATGGAGATATGACATGGAAGTGTGTCCACTGTCACAATAAATATTACGAATTATCATAAAAGTTATTGGTGTATGGTAGAAACAAAGGCGGGGTGCCGCTGTGCGTGTATGCGATTCGCGATAGCATGGGTGAATGATATTGGCGACAGGTGTGATAATGTGTGATAGAATAGTGACGTAAATTGTTTTAAATAATATTATTACACGTTTATTAATTTTTATTTTTTCTACTTTGTTTAAGCAATTCGAATGCTTAAGGAACTTACAATAAAAACCTTTATATTATTCTATAAAAATGTTTCAAAGAGTCCAAGCCGAGAGCCTAAATAATTCTGGCTAATAATACGCCGCCTCTATTGAAGTCAGTTGGATTGCCAGCTGCAGCTGTTATATAATTATGTGCACTTTCAAAAAGTTTCAATCTGTAACTACGGTTATTTTCTTCTGTCTCTGGTAAGGGTCTATATTTAAACAGGATCCGCTTTTCTCTACGAATATCGCAAAGTAAGATTATCTTTCGGTTCATAATTGATTGCAGTTTCCCCTGCAATGCGAGCTTATAACTGGCAGCCTCTAAAAGCCCGGGAGTGGCAGATTATGTTTGGCGATTGAAGAAGTACCTACGTATAAGTAGCCAGTCCCAAGAAATCCATTAGACCGCGGCCGACTCAATGAATGTATTTACCGCTCCATTTAATCCCCGCCATTAAATCTCCCCCTACCTATTTACCTCCTCGTCCTAGAAGCGAACGTTAATATAACAGATATTTTTGTAATTGACTAGTAGATACTACTCGTTTTTACAACACAAAACTTTTGAACTTTGAAAACAATGATGGTGGTTTCAACGGGTTTTCCGCGACTTTTCAACCCCTGACAAAATTTCTACTAAAACCTAACATAACAAAAATATCGGACATAAATAATACAGCCTGTAAAGACAGCAAAATATTATAAAAAAAATAGTAAAATTTAAAATAACGTTGGGCTAGGTTAGGGATGTCAAAAGGGAAAAAAAATATCGATATATCGATGTATCGATATTTATTAAAATATCAATATCGACGTCGATATATCGAGGAAAAAATATCGATATATCGGTAAAATTTTCAAGAGATTTTGCGTTTTTAAAATAATAGTGTATTCAGCTCAATATTATCAATAGTAATTTTTACACACAATGTGCTTTTTTTAATGTACAAAAATCTCAATAAAAATTAAGGTATTTTTATTAGCATTCATTTTTATTAGGTAATAATTACAAAAATATCAAAAACTAAAAAGCTGTCTTCTAACTTTTATATGTAAACTGAGACGCATACAAAGTTTGTGTGCGTCTCAGTAACATTATATTGGCGTATTAATCTGTCAAAAAGGACTTCGTGTTTGGAACAAGGTATAGTCATTAATCATAGACAATTGGGAACCAACAAATAGGAGTGCCTTAGAAAAAAATGGCGAAAAATAGCATACATTTCTATGTGCGTACCTACACACATGAGATAGTATTAGTGATCACAAATACTAATGCAAAGACAATAGTTAAAATTTCAACCGCCAGATGTCATGACCCAATACAGTTACTTTTTACGTTCGTCACTATACGGTTTTGGATTCTAGTGACTTTAAAATTTAAAAAAATATCGTTTTTGGTACAATTTTCTATATTCGATATTTTGTATCGATATATCGGTTCAAAATATATCGGCTAAAACTATCGATATATTGAATTGAAAATATCGATACTTTTTCAACAAGCCTAGGCTAGGTAAGGTTAGGTTAGATTTTAGTAGATATTTTGTTGGAAAAAGTGTTGTCCATAGGATATTTTGTCGGGAATATTTTGTAGCGGGATGAAAACGCGCAGTACAGGTTTCAATATATCCATTTGAATTTTGATTTTGTTTTCTTGAATGAATGAATGAAATTCTTGGAAGTGCAGATTAATCCACTTCCCGACATATCCGATCGAGCTGAGACTCACTAACGATGACAACTCAAGCCATCATTTATTATTTTATGTTATTATTTGGCATTCACACATACACACGCGCACACGCACACACGCACATATATCTCTGAAGTTGACTACTTTCGGGCCAAACAAAAGGGGTACTAGGTCGTTCCGTTCGATGCTTGAACCGTGGCGATAAGTCGAAACTGTTAACGACATAATAAAAATACAGTATTAGGGTTTAAAAAAAATTACTACAAAAATTAAATTGTCGTTTTGACGCTCTCCATCTCTTTGGAAATGGTGTAGCTAGATCAAGTAAACATTGTTGAAGTGATAAGTTTAAATAAATGAAACAATATAACTTTGTTAGAACCACTTATATATTTTATTAATGCCTACCGGTTTCAGAACGACCGTTCCTTTCTCAGGGTAAACATATAATTGATAATTAAATAATGATAATTTTAACCCAAAAAGTTGTATCACAAACATTCTGTATTTGTATAATAGTTTGTATCACAGTTTGTAAAAACTAATAATGGTAACAAAACTGCCCTGATGGTGGACACTGCAATGCAACGCTGTCCAAAAAGTTAACTAAAGAAGTAAGTAACACGCCATAAAACCACAAAATAAGTCACAACCAATTCTTTTGCCCGTGAAAATCTAAAAACACCATCCAATAATATTCACAGTTTTTTTTAAGATTTTTAATATTGCATTTTTTTTATTTGCATAAAATATTTTAAGTAATTCTCGTGAGTACAGAATTATCATCGAATGCAGTTCGAAAATACCTAAATAAAAAAATATGCTTACATTCTTTCAACATTTCGCAAAATCAATTACTCTTACTTCCACTGACTTCAAATAGTTTTGACTTGGTGCAGTATTTGATAATCAGAAGGACAATCGGCAAAAAACTTCTGAACATCACTTCGCTTGCAATAATAAAAAAAAACTTACTTCACCTTTTGGCTTTAAATTCAAAAAGACGCACATAAAACGTTTATTTATTCTTTCGTTTCATAATTTGCTATGATTATTCTGCCTTCGTGTGGCCTCAGTTTAGGATAAATACGTACAAGGCGGTTTTGTATATAACGAATATAAATGTGTTAAGAGGACTAACTTGAAAAGCGATTTTAAATATCACGTCAAAACATCTCCTTGTGTACAATTCTACGAATTTTACATTTAATGCAAATCTGAAAAATAATGTACGTCAGAATCATCTCTCACGGAGAAACTCGCTCTGCCGTATTTCATATTTCCTACAACAGTAGAAAAATGATTCTTCTTAGGGGGCATTAAACACCTAAAGCTTCGGAGTATGAAGCGAAGAATTATACTTTACGTACGATTCTGTCTTCCTTTCGCCACGACTATTTACTACTTACCTTAGTAGCTTACTTAGCTTTATTTACCCACAAAAAAAAAATTGGCTTTGTCTAGAGAAGTCTTTTCTTTATCTTTATTATTTATATGTCGGTAGATTTATGACCTGTTTATAGTTGCGATATACCGGGACTGTCACCGTTCCTCTGTCCTGACAGGATTTAAAATGTCTCCACCTAAGAGTATGGATATTAATGTATGACCAAGTTTTAAAATCCATCATAGTAGAGCAATTTTTACTAATGAACATTATCTGCGGCCGTGCTGTCTACAAATTTCTCCGTATTTTGGGATTTTGATATCAAATTCTAGAATAATTTTTGTGGTATAGCATCACATCCCTCCCCATCCGCCGTCCTGACAACCTGTCATCTTATGGCAACCCTGTTCATTTTAGACTGAGAGGTTAAGTATTGAAAAAGACGGTGGATTTCACATTATGGACTTAATTTGTAAATCAACTGACATTATTTCCAATCCGTCGGTCCATCTTATGACGATTCTTCAATTGATTAATTTAGTTTTATTTTTAAGGTTAATTTTAGATTTGCGTGATCCATTTTTACCAGGATCAACATTTTTTATAATACTTTGGTTGAACTTACTGGAACATATTGGTTTAGGTTAGATCTATTTTCATTTTGGATATAATTTGCTTGATATTTTCGACCCCAGCAGTAGTTAGTACCTTAAAGGTATTGACTTGGATATTTCCAGCTATTACCTAAGTTGTTAAACGCTCAAGTAAAAATAAATTCTGCAATTTTTTATTGAATTTGATATTCTGACCTTTAATTTGGAATATCCTAACTAAAAATAATTTGATCTGTGAAAATAACTTCTTTAGAGCGCGTATCCTTAGTTATAAGATATTTACCGAGTCTTTGATTGATAGTCTTCAAAGGGGCGACATATCCCGAGTGAATCTTAATGAACCTGTGTGCTGCTTCCCATGTTACTAGGTCGGCGCGGTAAGCGCTCGGGTTATCCGAATTTGGTTGAATTAATTACGGAAATACTACATATTAAGGATCCATGCGTAAAATCTGTTCCTGACATAAAACTTTATTTAAATTTAAAATAATTAATCCTACAATTTTTAGCTATCAGCATTTTGTTTTCATAAAATTAATCCTCACGAAAAATGGTTAAATAAATTCAGTTGGAGAAATAATATTATGATTTTTTATTTACTTGTATTCCAACCAAACTTTACCACACGAGTTTTAACTGGATTTTTTGTTATCGAAAATTTGGAGAAAATATGATTCCTACATGATTTCACGCATTGTGCGTTATTTTTTGACCGTTGAATAATGCATCAAATGTCCGTAGCTTATGTCAGTAATGATATTATTTAGTGATGAATATTGTTACGTAGATATGATATAAGAACCTACGCTCTAGGCTTCAGGTTTTTCCATCCGATTGTCTGATCAGAGAACCGGAAGGTCTTCGCGCCATACATTTCTTATGAAAATCGGATAAACACCGCACACATCCGATTCCAAAACTTGATCGGTAATGAAAATAAGCCACGCCTGTCCGAGCCGGCCATCCAAACCGGTCCAACAACGGGCGTGGCCCCGGTATTATAACCAATCCGGTTTTCGAATCGTATTTTGTCTGATCAGGCAATCGGATGGAAAAATCTGATGTGTGCGGCCAGCATTATGTATAAAATCATTTTGTAAACTTCTGCGTTCACTTTTTGACCCCTCCTCCAGACTATATTATAGGTATTTTTCTTCCACTTGCAGAGCAGTTATTTGCTCCTTGTTATTTGGAGTAGAATGGAGGAGGAGTACCGTAATCCTGCTAGAAGCTTATCAATGATTTATCGGCGAACGCAATAAGAATTTTTTTATTTAATTCATCAACAGTTTTAGAAAAAATATAATTTTAGTTATTGCGTCCAGGTTTTAACACTACCTTAAAAATATGAAACACGTGTGGCATTTTATCTTATTTTGGTTTACTCAAAATGACACAGATACTTAATTAACCAGCGGCGTTAATCATACCCTTGCAACTGTGCAGGGAGGTTCCGATGAGAAAGATAGATTATTTTCCGTACCAGCGTTTTTAACACAATTTGGGAGGCGGGAATGGGTACCGCCGCCCCGGGAACCTTTATTGGATAACCAACACTTCTGCCATAGGTCACCCCAAGTGGTTCGCTACGTTTGGTGATTTAGCAGGGGTGCCCGGGTTCATGGGGTGAGGTTTGTCTAGGTCTTGGAGGCGGATGACCGGGACACACTGAACCCCAGATTCCTACCCACCCCTTAAACCCTTTTCCTTCCCAGAACTCTCCTCTCCTTCCTTTCCTAAAAAAAACCCTCTACACAGCATCCCCAAAGATGACATAGGCCCTGATGGAAATTATTTTCCTCAGGGCCTCCTGTGTGGAGCTCATGTAAAAAAAAAAAAAAAAAAACTAATAACTCAATATCGATTTTATTTAATACAAAGTGTGCTTCGGTGTGTACCTACATTCTAGTTAGAAGACAAAATTTAAAAAATATAATATATATCTATATTGTAATTATTTTTTGATCACAAGTAGGTATTTATAATTGTTCAATATCTAATGTCCAAGCAAAAAAAGTGTGTAAAAAAATCTGAAATACATTTCTTAGTAAAACCGTAAATGAAACTACAAACTGAAGTATTTTCATAAAAAAAACACGTACTTTTTTAATTATGTTAAAACTAAAATTCAGAAAAGTAGCATTCCTGTATAATTTATTGATTTGTATTACTGTATGATAACACGTTTTGAAATGTGTGTTTTATAAAACAAAATTTCGTTTAAAAATTTAACAAAACTGTCAACGACCAACGGCACAAACTTGTTATAATAAAAATAAACACATTTAAAAAAATTTAGAACACGACTTTATTAAATAAAATAACTAATTTTCGAAATCAATTTATATTTTTTTGTAGAATAGGGTCAATACGTATAGAATTAGCTTTTAAAATGGTATGTTTCCGGTTGTGTCTGGTATTTTAAGATAAAGCTAACTTTCCCTATCAAAATTATGAAGAAAAAACCAAATAATATATCAATTGATTCAATTCAAAAGTGATTTATAAAGTCCTGTTTCTGTTTCCCTTTAAATATTAAACAGTAGGTACATTCCCACGATATCCACGAGAATCCCTTCCACAGGAATAGAACCAACAAATTAATAGAATATGAGAAATTCGTCCAAATAACATGTATTATACCATGACCGAGGACCAAATTGTGTGGGCGAGGTTTTAGTAGGGATTGTAGCCTTACAATTTCTCGGATTAGACCAAAACATAAATATGGTATTATGTGGCAAAATGTACCTGGCTACAGGTAAGACATAATTACTTATTTTCATATATATAAGGCAAGACATGTGCCATTAATTAATTAACACGAGCATGAATAGTATAAAATAATTTTAAAAAAAGTATTCAATGTAAAAGGGCATTAAAAAGTAAACATATTTAATAAAGTTTTATAATTAAGTTCTGCCAGTCTTTTAGTTTAAAAAAAAATATATTTTGACACCTTTTTCGACGTTCAAGGACTGTTCAAACTGTTGTTAGGCCACGTTGAGATGACTTATTTTTATGATTCTATTTACCCCCGCCAAATTTCAAATTTTATGGTGCCTAAAATGATTTACCAATTGACCCGATTTACTAAGAAAATAAATGTGACAATAGTCTTCCTGTCTTGTGGGATACTTTGAAACAGTGATCCGACAGATACGTTTAAAGATTTTCACGGGCAAAAGTATTTTCGTTATTTGTTTTTTTACAATTTATACCTTTATATTGGCTAACTTCGCTATAACCATTGTAATTCTAATATTGTGATTTCTAATTTTAGAATTCGTTCCACTTCCGTCGGCAACTCGCAAAGGAACGTGCCCCACGCTAGCATAAATACCACGATTCAGGGAAGTTTCTATTCCGCTCTGCGGTAATGACGCCACTGCTTGTCACGGTTATTTTGTACCGGTGAAAGTAGTGGAACTGGCGACACGGTATCGCTTCCAAGTAAATAAGCACTCATTTCACCACTAAAAATAACACATCTACCGGATCTGCCCTGATGACGAACACTGCAACGCTATCCGAAAGGTTGGCTAAAGACGGAGGTAGCGCAACAGGCATAACACCCCAAAAACAAATAACGAAAGGTGACCCGATAGTTGATCCGCCGAAACGATGTTTACTGTAAAATTATAATTTTTTGTGCATTATTTACCAATTTCAAACATAAAATCGACTTCAGAAATACCTTTAATAACAAGTTGGTATGAATAGCAAACGAATTTATGTAGTGTCGATTTTTTGTACTTATACTCTGGTATGCATAGTATATAGATAAGTAGATTTTTCCTTGATGCATTTGAATGAAAATATGTTTTATACTTTTTTATTTGGCGGTACATCCTCTCTGCACCCTTCGGGGCCACTTACTTGTGTACCTATTTTCCCTGAACCGACTACATATTGTCTATTAGTACGCCGGGGGACCAATTGCCGGCGGATCAACTATCATGAAACCTTTGAAATTTGTAGTGTATTTTTAATTGTTTAATAATAACGTGACTTGTACTGACTTATTTAAATGTGTTATATTGTTTAGGTCTTGTGAACATACTGAGAAGTGGGAAATAAATTGTTACATTATTTTATTAATTAATGTTACATTAGGATCATTCTTTCGTTCATTGATATATTGATACAATAAACGAACGAACAACGAGAGGAGAATCCTATATAATATAATATTGTGGATTAATAATATTAATCCACAATATTATATTATATAGGATTCTCGGATTATGACAATGAGATATGATGAATTTATACATTGTATGTATTCCCAATGGACTGATATTAGCGTATATTAATGAAGTACTAGAACGATACGTTAGGAAAAACAGACAATTCATACATATATTGTAAATATGAGAGTAACAGTTACAATGCTTGCCAAGTTCAGAAATTCACCATTGAAAATCATTTTGAAATATGAGTAGGAATAAATCGGTCATGAATAACGAATTCATTTAAATTACAATTTGTTTAATGGCAAGAGTTCAACATTCCAGAGGGAATGGAAATGAGGAATTCCCATCCCATCCCAAATGAGGAGATCATATTGTTATATAAATAAAATACAATGACTTAATAAATATTTCAAATTGTTACCTGAGCAAAACAACAATAAAAATGGCCAATTTCCGTACATTCATTTGATATAATAATATTGGGAAAATTGTTGCTGAGGATAATATAACAGGTGTGTGTTGTAATAGTGTAATAAAAATCTGCCTATTTTATTTTTAAAAGGGCGCCACTGGTTGATTAACCAGGCTAGCAGATGGGAAAGCAATAATCCTCTCTCAGGGCCTTGGGAGTTCAAACTTTAAGGTTAATATAAAAGAATTAAAAAATGATAGACAGTATTCATAAGGAATAATAATAATACATTTATTTGTACATATTTTAAACACAAATAGAACTTAAAACATAACTAAAACTCACCCCCTGGATCGACCAAATTTCAATTATCTAGCTATCTTAAATAAATCTCGGTCCTCTCGTTTTCTCAGGAAGCTTCTATTCCCGATGAAGAATCTGTCAATTTTCCGTGAACTGAAGACGGTTGATGCAGTTTTGCACAAATAAAATCGCTCCAACCATGGAATAATTACAAATCCAGGCGAGTCTATCTTTCCATGAGCAAAACAGAATTTTCTCCCATACTCCAAGATTTCTTAAAATTCGGTCAGGCTAGAATCCTTGTTGGTAAATGATCTTCCATAATTTATTGTATTTTTAGCCTTGTTACTCGGCAAATAGAGGATAATTATTTGATCCTTAGTAAATAAATTGCCGTTATTTGAATTGAAACGGGCGTCTCAATAATAATGTATAATATACACTTTTTAGATGGGTAGGAATATCTCCGCTCACCGCTCGGAGATATTTCGCATCTAAATGTCGCGAAACTCATTTAAATAAATAACACTTTGATATTTTATATAGCTAGATTTATTAACACAAAGTACTTCAAAGGTTACAAGAGTTATCCGTGACAATTATTTTAACGCAAGCGAATTTACTTATTTTTACTGGCGAATGCTAGCGGGGAAGAAAGCCGATGACAGAATGAACTAGAACGTTACGTCAAATCCGAGCTCACTTCTGTCATCTGCGCATTACGACTGCGCAGGCAGTGTTGTCAGTTTAAAAATGATATCAGGGCATAAAAATAATATACGCGGTGCCTACATACGCCTAACGGCGCTACGAAAATACTGATTGCGGCCTTCTGATAAAGAAACAATTAGGTTAATTAAGCAATCATTTTAAAAATTAACGCACGAATCAACTTGTGAAATAAAAACTACGTTAGACTTTCAGTATAGAGTCCACTACCTCAGGCTCTAGGCCAAGAAGTGAAGTGCCTAGCAAATTTTCAAGTCTCAAATACCTTATTCAAAAAATAATTGAATAATTTAGTTTCCATTTTTCAAAAATAAATTTACATTGATTTTTTTAAAATCTTATTCAATCACGTCTTGAAATTAGACACCTGCCTAATTCTATGATAAAATAAACGGCGAGTTATATTAATAAATATTTTATCATAACAATATTCCCTTTGGCTCCAGGCAGATGGGTCTCTGGTGTAAGAGAAGTAAAACATCAAAAAATATTTTAAAAAAAAAAGATCTTGCCGGACAAATGGGTTTTATAAATAATAAGCTTTTGTTATACCTCATCTACGTGAAATTTTTAAAACAATGTTTGTCGGCGTAATTGTTTCTTCGCGACGTTTTTTCTGGCGTCTTATCTCAAAATGCGTAAAAAATTCTCGCAATAAAACCAATTTTATATCTGCACCTTCCATAAAAAAAACTCTCAACATTGTTTACTATTCATCTTGAATGGTCGTTTTTCTCGGAATTCCATATTCCCAAGACACATTTCCAGTTCACAAGCAATTTCGCGAGGCCTTTTTAATTAGAATGAGTGACTTTTGTCATCATCTGATACGACCCCTCGTCTCGCAGGCGGGAGATCTCGCCATGCTCGCGCCGGGCACAAAAGGCATATTTTTCCATAGAAATTGCCCCAGACGAGGCATAATAATGTAGTAGAGGGGATTACCCGCGTCAGCATGATTATTAAGATTTCAATAAGAAGATGAAGGTGATGCTGCGCACGACTGCCGGAAATATGGCATCTACCTTTGCCGTTTTGGCCTTTGACCTACAATTGAACTCTCAAAATTTATAATTTTTTATTCAGCGCTATTATGGTTCAACCAATATTAGTTTGTAATGAGGTAGATGGCGTTTTTTCTAAGAAATTAATCTTGCAATGGCATTTGTGAGAGAAATCATGATTTATTCTGTAAAATAAAGATATTTTGAGTGCGTACACAATAGGTAGATTATAGAATTATGTATATTTATAATTATTATAATTATTGTCTATCGAATTTTTATAAGAAAAACTCTCTTTTATAAACTTTGAAGGTTATTCCCATCAATGTAGCCCTTGAGGTGATTTTTCACAAAAACGGCGCTATATAAATCATCCAAATATTATTATTATTATTAATGTAATATATCATTGAAGAAGAAGATAACAATAATAATCTTAACGAAAATATGAAAGAGAACAAGGCACAGAAAAAAGACAATGGTCGCAACTGGGACTCGAACCCAGACCTCTCGTCTAACCGGGACGTGCGCGTTAACCAATTTCGCTATTGCCACCTTCTGTCAAACCGTCATAATTGTCAATCTCATATTTAAAATTTTAGAATGAACAATATTATCTTCAACTAATTATTTTTCCATATTATGGGCAACTATCCTTTTTATTGGAAACAATCATACTAAGAATTCGTTTGTATCCTGGATAGCGTCTCGGATAAATGTATCCGAATTTATTCATATGGAACTCTTGACTTTTTATAAAAGTCTAAATGAATATTCAATTTTTTAAAAGAAAAACTCTCTTTTATAACTTTAGAAGGTTATTCCCATCAATGTAATATATCATAGAATTTTAGTACAACTATTTATAGGGCCATTTTCAAACTGTTAGTTTTATTTTATTTTTTACATTAGCTCCACACAGGAGGCCCTGAGGAAAATAATTTCCCTCAGGGCCTATGTCACCTTTGAGGATGCTGTGTGGAGAGGTTTTTTTAATAATAAAAATAAGTTATTTATTTCAGCCGAACAGAGCGGTGGGTGCAATGCTCTGTCTGCCATAAAAAAGTATACATTACATGAAATGGATTTACATACTTTATGAAAAATTAAAAATAAAATAATATAAAAAGATTTAAAAAGAAATATATATATACACATATTAAGTACTCTTATATCTACTACGGAGGCTTCAGATGAATTCTCCATGTTTGGTGAAGAGGCGCGCCCTGCCACTGGGCCACGGCCTGGACGAGAGTGTTCTCCGATCTTTGGTAGCGCTGTCTCACCCCGGCTATTCTGTGGTGCATCAAAGCGGCGAACCCATATACCCTTCCTTCTGCGAACATCTGCGAGGCACTGCATCGCCAAGGTAGGTCGAATAGCGCCCTATATGCGTTATTGTATTGTACTCGAAGTGTGTTCATGACGCCTTGTGAGTATCTTGTCCATAGTTCGCCGACGTAAAAGCTCATGCAGTAGCTCTGGAATATTTACTTCTTCACCGGAGAACTGCACCTGTTGAATCTCCTGGCGAGCATGTTGACTCGCACGCTTAGTACTCTTCTTTGGCATTTGTCATTTTTATCATTTAGGTCATCAGTGACGACATGCCCCAAATATTTTATTTCACTGCAGATTTTGACATTGTCTCCGCCAAGGAGAATAGGTGGAATGACAGTAGGACCAGTATTTGATTTAAACACCAGCAATGATGACTTTTTGGCATTGTACATCAAACCATGACTATCGACGTATGATTGGCAAATGGCCAGAAGTTTTCTCATTGCCCTTACTGATGCGGCCAGTATGACCATGTCATCTGCATAACTTATATTATTCATACATACTCCGGCAACGTGGCATCCGATTCTTGCTTTGTTCAGTGTTTTACTAAGTTCGTCCATATATACGTTGAACAGCACTGGGGACATTGAGCCTCCTTGCCTAACGCCGCACTTTAATTTTGCTGCTTTTGACAGGCTGTCATTCCATCTGACGAAGTAGATGGAATGATAGCCTGTCTTTTAGGAAAAGACTTTTAGGGAAAGGGAGGAGAGGAATTTCTGGGAAGGAAAAGGGTATGAGGGGTGGGTAGGATTCTGGGGGTCAGTGTGTCCAGGAGTGACAGACGTATAAATCCATCTCTCCAACTGCAAGGCGATGGGTTGAGAGAGACCAGCTGGAGAAGTTAGTTTAAACTGTTATTTTAAGTTAGCTAAACTGCTAGTTTAAGTTACATAGTTTGAAAATGGCATTGTTATCCGAAACAACTGTGGAGAAACAAAAACTAAAATACTTGCAGAACTTGATAATAACATTATTTAATTTAAATTATTTTTTAAAAAACTAAATGGAGATTTACGAATTAAGCACAAAAATAATAAATAGGTTCTTACATTTAGATAAGTTACTGAAATGATTGCATTTACCAAGGGGGTGACGCAGAAACAGATTTAATATACGATGCGTAAAACTAAATCAGTTGAAGCCGGGAGTTGGAAAAATAGATTACTACGTAAGCATGTAGGTATATGTAGTGAATGTGGATAGAACTAAGAAATTGGAAGGAAGTAAACTTTTCTGCGTTTTCAACTCACCAAAAAAGAACAGGAAGTTAGACAAAAAGGAAGAGGAACGATTCATAATTAATTTCCGTCAGAGTGAGTGACATTTGTTTCGGTTCTTGAGTGACTTTGGGTTACACCAAAGATATTGGAATACCTATAAGGCTATACGAAATCTATTATTGTTTTTTGGGATAATTCAGAGATTGCTGCGTTTCTCCGGCGTTCAATTCGCAGTCCCACATAAGTACACTACCTATTAAGAGCCTTACTAAAAAACCCCGTGAAAATTTTATTCAATTGATAAACGGCCGCGGATGTGCAAAACATTACCAATTAAAAATATATTCATAGAAAGATAAATACGTGACTTGCACGGCCTGAGAGGGTAGTTCAAAGATATTCAAATACAGAAGAGATATGCTATGGTGTCCGCGCAACTGTCGCCGGACTACGCGCTAATTAGCGTAGTTTTCATACAAAAAGAATTTGTTCATTTCGTTGATTTTTTGAAAATGTGCATTAATATTGGTTAACAATATATTTTGAATAAGGAAAGAATTCGTTCATTTAGTTTAACGTTCGTTTGGTTTATTCGTTAATTATTTGTTCTTTTAGTTTATTTGTTAATTGGTAAACAATATCGGCGACACCCGGAAGCGCAGATCCACATAGTAAAAACAGCAGATAGCACATCTACTTATATTTCAATATCTTTGGGGTAGTTCATCCATTATATGCAACTGAATTTTTCCAACGTATTTAAAATCACTTGTATATTTCCTATTTTTGAAGAAAATCATATACCTTTATAGAAACTAGATAAAATTACCTTTCAGATTTTTGTATTTGAAATATACTTATGTGTTTAAAAATTGCAGTTTTTCAGAAAACTCAAAATATAAAAAACACAGTCGTCTTATTTAATAAATTTGGAAAAAAACCGTCAATTCATTTTTTTCTGTTTCATTCAATAAAAAAATTTGAATTTTGGTTTTACTTCCAAAAAATTAACAATAAAAAAACTGAAATTCTAATGCATTCCTTCTTAAGACGTTAATTTCTTTGATACGTTTACCAACACATGAATTGATATTTAAGTTATATCAAAAATATAACTTTGAATAAATTCTCAAAATATAAAGACCGTACAACGTAAATTAATTTTTTTATGTAACCTATAAAACTATTTCCTGACAGTTCGACTTTCAGAATACGATTATTTTAATAATAACACGATTAAAACTGATGTAAAACTACACAAATAACACTATATATATTAATTGTACGAATATAAGAGCGAATTTGTAATTATAATTGAAATTATAATCACACATAAGTAAAATTATAACACTTATCCGCAGATTCAAATTTTTTTCGCGGCTTTAATTTTTTCCAGCGCGAACGACAAATGCGCAGGCGCACTACTATCGCTGCCTAGCGGATAAGAATGAAAACAAACAATTTAATAAGTACACTCTAAGAAATTACAATGTTGTCAGATCTGAAATACATTGAATGCATTTTTACAGCGTGACTACGGAAGAAACCTTATTAGTAATGTATCGTGTTTTATTGTACACGGGGTTTATTTATGTTATTGCAATAACATAGGTTATCGGCCGTGAAAAGTTTTTTTAGTAAGGCCGTAAATATTTTAATATGAATTTCAAAAGACATTTTTAATGCAAAATAAACGATTTAAATTACTTAAATTGGAATAACCATTTTAAAAACTTTTAACCAATATGACGTGAAATAAATAGGTCTCATTGGCCGTGTTGGTTAAAGCACTGCCTGGCAAGACAAGAGATCCTGGGTTCGATTCCAACTTGCGAACTTTACCTTTTTATCTTTCTGTGTCTATTACCGCACAGAGTACCAAATTCTCCCGACTGGAACCAGTTAGACTATGGTATTCCCAATTGGGGTATTTTGTGAGGCTAAAGGGAGTGGGGGAGGGGAAGAAGATGGGAAGAGGAAGGTGGGGAAGTACCTGAATATTCAGATGTGGTCGCCAAAAACGGCTAAAGCCATTTCAAGCAACGTTTCAATTCTGAATGGTGGTATTACACCAAGGCGATACTGAGAGTATCTTCCACTCCGGAACGTGCCGCAAATATACTTTATAATTTTTAAATAATTAACTGTGAAATACGACAAATTAATAAAATAAATTTTATTTGACCCGACTAAATTTTGAATAAATTTTGAACCCCCGACCTTCGGATTGTGAGTCAAGAGTCTTACCCCTGGATCACGAATGCCTGGCGTAATATATAGGATAAAATAGCCGCGTTTTTTTACCTGTTGCGATTATTTATTTGTTTATTTATTAATATTCATTATCGTATCCATCAGAATGGTGGTGTAATACCCTAAGTTTAATATTTTCATTAACTACTTAATAGTTCAGAAACAAAAACCAAATAAAGATTTTACCGTTTTTCTACCAGTTTTCAAAGGAGTATAGTATAAAAATATAGCCATTTCGACTTTTCTATTGAATTTCTATTAAATAATAAAAAAAACACACACGCGCTTCAGACAAAAAGCTGGCGGAAATGGAAGAAAACCCTTGAAGCTTAATTTTCACTCAATTTCAACTCTACCTGTGGTACGTTTACCAAGCGAGGAGTTGACTTCCTCTTTTCTTTCAAAATAATCTTTATTTATTTCAGTGTACAAATGTGACTTTTATCCGTCCAAAAGGCCAACGCAAGGCTGTGATAACGATTGGAAAGCTCGCGCCCGCACGATATTATTAGCTTAAGATTGGGGCTTTTTCTCTCACGTACCCGTTAGGTAACTAATTAATGTTAGCTAGAATTTTTATTCGTAAACAGTGTCTTGTCTATCTCTAGATATTTTGAAAAACAAATCTAATGATTTGTACATCTTTTGAGAAGGGTTCTGATTAAATTAATTCCGTAATTACCTACATTGTTTTAGCAAATTGTAGTTTATATCCCCAATCAGCCATAGTTTATATCTGCACCACTCTCCTCTTCAATGAGTAGAAAAATCAGTAACCATGGAGTATTAATTGACTATAGTGGTGTGCTTGGTGTAACTGATCATAACTGAGCCCCCATATCTGAGCTGATAACAAGTGATCAACTCAGATATGGGGGCTGCATCGAAGCCAGAGTAAAGTTAGACTCCCAAAAACTGGGCTTACTGTACAGGGCCCGCAGATACTTTAATAGTACGCAACTGCTAACCCTGTACAAATCACGGTTAAATTTGGCAGCCACCTCTGGACTGGAGCTCCAAAATACCTGAAAAATACCCTCGACTCTGTGCAGAAACGGCCGGTCCGTTTGATAGATTCTCCCATCTTAACAGACGAATTGCAATCTTTAGAACACAGGCGTCGGGTGGGAATGCTATCCTTGTTCTATCGGTATTACAATTGAAGATGCTCCGAGGAACTAGCGTCATTGATCCCTTCGGCACCAGTGCATAGTCGGGAAACACGCCAAACGCGTGCCCAACATATACACGGTTGACATTTGTCAGAGAACGGGTCGCTTCTTCGACTCGTTCTTGTGTTCAACAGCTCGGCTGTGGAACGATTTGCTGGCCTCCGTGTTTCCTCCTTTCTACAACATGACTCTCTAAACCACTCGATAAACCTTTTACGCTTGAATTATTATGTTAGATTATAATACAAGATGATATTAGATATGTAAGATTAAAACGTAAGATCTCATTTCGAATTTGCATCTGTCGCTTAGAATCCTCAATACCAAACTTATATTGACCGAATTGAAAATATTCAAACATTTTTAATTAAATGGAAAAAAACCCAACATGCATTCGAATAAAAAACATTCGTACAGGGTTGCACCAGGGATCCCAGAAGCTAGTTTCTCCGGCTTATGTTTATCGGCTTAACGGTCCAACGTAAGAAACACCGCCCCGAGCTTTCTGCAGGAAGTAAATACCCTATCAACGAAAGCTTTTAAACACTGACGCCGCGTGAGCTTAGCACCAAACAGAGCAGCGGGAAGCTTTCTCAAGGCACGCTTTCCTAATGTACACGTAATAATGTAGGTAGGTACCGTAAGAGTCAGGAGGTACTGACTTGCAAATCTCCGTCTTTTTGCGCTTAATCAAAATGAAGCTTTCGAATTCACCTTGAACCGGAATAACCTTTGAAGGTATTGGCATTCGGGTGATTCGGAAAATTACGGAATTTCGTAATATATTTTCGGCGTTTGATGAAAAGTCTCAATAGAGATGTTTGAAATCAATAATTATTATGAACGTACGAGTTGCAAATGTTAAAATACCTTTGCGTACTAATGATGTTTGCACGAATACATTTTATTGTTTCTGTGAACTATTTATTGAACTTTAACATGTTAAAATATAATATATACGATACGAGAACGGCAGTTATGTTATATTACCATTTGGGTTACTGGAGGCATAAAATCACGTTTAAAATTTGTAAACTCATTAATACATGTATGTCATTTAACAAACGACTTACAGATATGATTTTAGATTTTCAAGTCCGAAAGTATTTCTGTTATTTATTTTTGGGGTGTTGTGCCGTGTTGCGCTACCTCCTCCTTTAGCCAACTAGCGAACGTTTCGGATAGCGTTACAGTGTCCATCATCAGGGCAGATGTAGATCAATGGCAGATGCACACATCTGCCCTGGTGATGGACACTGTAACGCTGTCCGAAACGTTGGCTAAAGGAGGAGGTAGTGCAACAAGGCATAACACCCCAAAAATAAATATATAAAAAACTGAATTTTATTTCAAATCTGGCTTTTATTTTCATTATTGTACCAATCTTTGTTAATGTTTTCTCAGTAAGTAGTTTATACTTATTTTATTATATTTATCAAACTCTTTCTCGGCTCGATATCTTTGTTTGCTCGATTATTTTTTTTCAATTCCGTATAAGTATGTAAAATACAGAACAAACAAAAACCTCAAATACCTTAACAACTAAAATAAATCGCACTCGCAAAAAGGTCTGAGAAAACAGTTTAACTTATTTGAGTGTCTACGAATTTGAACATTTCTTAGCACTTTGCGCTCTGACTTCCAATGCTTAAAAGGGCACTGACATTGTTTTAAACGAAGTTTCCGACATCTCCACCCCCCGTTATTTTCCTTTGTCGCATTCGCAAATCAAATCATCCCTTAGCGCAAGGGTGACTCAGATAGCATCGATGTTCTGTTTAGTGTCTACTCCTTTTACGTTTTTTTACGAAATTTTAAAAGGGGTGTCTTTCAGCATTATTTATTCTCGTGTACTCGGCGCTCCGGAGGTAATGAAATGTACAGCAAGCGATCTAAGGGCGGTATATTTAAAAGTACATTTAGGGCTCAGACACCCTTATGAATATATTTTCTGTTTTAAATGCGGAGATATCGAGAATGTAAATAACTTATTAAATTTTAAATTGGGGCTTACTGAATGCTTTATGAAATATTATGTTGATTATTCTATACGAAATAGAATGTTTCATGCGTATAAAATGTTTATAAAATATCTTTGTTCCGTAAATCCAATCTCAAATATGGTTTTTACGTTACACTTAAAGCCAAGGTAGGTTTGTAACTACATACATAGTTATAGGTGAGATGTGCTTGTGTCACACGCGCGACTTGACGAGGTGAGAGGCGAGAGCGGGCCGCGGTGGGAGGGGAGCTGTCAAGTTAACACGCCGGGCCGGATACCTTGGCTGACACCGACTCCGATGAGTAGAAAAAATAAGTTGATTATTAAGTTGTAGAAGAAAACGAAATTATTTTTTTACTTTTTGGTGCATTTTTTTAAGTCGTTTTTTTGTTTTGTTAAAAATTTTATTTTTTTTTTGATTTTTAGTGAATCTGAAGTACACTAAGTAATTCGATTAAGATTCGGCCGAGTATCGTTAATTTTCTCTTAAGAATTGGAGAGTTCCGTTACTTTGTCATGGATCCCATAATCAGAACTTAACCAAACTCTCATCAAACTACCCTTAAAGTACATCCTTTCCAATAAAAAAAGAATCATCGAAATAGGTTGGCGTGGTATTGAGTTATTCGGCCATTTGTCGCGCACATACTTGATACAAATTTAAGACATATGATTTTCTCATGGATGCCATCGCCAGAACTGGACTAAATTAAAATGGGACTACACGGGAAGCACCAGCTTTCAAATAAAACAAAGAATCATCAATATCGGTTCACCCAGTCGAAATTTCTGAGGTAATAAACATAAAAAAAAATAAAAAAACAGTCGAATTGAGAACTTTTTTTTGTATTTCTTGGGCATTAACTATGTAACAATTTCTAGACATTTTGTAAAACTCTTCAAAAAACAAAATGAATTGAGAACTTCCCCATTTTCGAAGTAGTTTAAAAAGAAACCTTTTACATATAACAGGCTTTGGTTGCCAATATTTCATCCGTGCATAAAATATTGCAATTATCCGGCTAAAATTGGATTGTTCATCAGAATAACCGATGTTTCGCAATACAAACAGTTTGGTCCAATAATTGGGGGCTTCAGACCAGAGGCGGTTACTGGTATTCTATTATACTTCATACTATAGGTATGTCATTCTCCGTGGTTCTGGGTAATACTCTTGACTAGCAATTCGAAGGACGCGGGTTCGAATCCCGACCTGCGAAATTAAATATTTTTAGATTGATTTGTATTATTTAACAATTTAGTCAATTAAAATAATATGTAATACTTATATTTACTGCACGTTCCAGAGTGGAAGACCCTCACAATATCATATTGGTGTAAGACAACCATTCAGAATTGAAATGGCTTAAGCCTTGTTTGATGATCAGCTCTGAGTAACCAGGAACTTACTAATTCCATCTTCCCCATCAGCTTCCTTTCCCCATACTTCCTTCAGCCTCACAACATACCCCAATTGGGGATGCCATAGTCTCACTGGCTCCAGACGGGATCATTTGGGACTCTTGTGCGAAATTGACCTAAAAATATGATTGAAAAAATGTACAGATTGTTTTTATTTTACATTAGCTCTACGCAGAAGGCCTTAAGGAAAATAATTCCCATTTTTTATTTAAAAAAAGAAAGACAAAACATCCTACTACCACCACAGAAAGCCGGAAATGTGTTGTGATGGAGGACTTAGCCATCCGAGGAATCGACTGACCGGTCGGGCCACTGACAGGGCCTACGTCATGCCACGCATCTGGTGGGCAGATGCATCCACCGCCAAGACCCGGACAATCCTCACAGGATGAATCCGGGCACCTCTGCTAAGACACCAAACGTAGCCAACCACTTGGAGTGACCTATGGCAGTGGTGTTGGTTAACCATAATTTTTTTTTTTTTTTTTACATTAACTCCACACAGGAGGCCCTGAGGAAAATAATTTCCCTCAGGGCCTACGTCATCTGGGATGCTGTGTGGAGGGTCTTTTTGAGGAGAGGAAGGAATGAACATTGGTCTTGAAGAGACCCATGTTGTAGGAAGGAGGAAACACAGAGGCCGGCAAATCATTCCACAGCCGAGCTGTTGAACACAAGAACGAGTCGAAGAAACGACCCGTTCTCATGTGACAAATGTCAATTGTGTACAAATGTTGGGCACGCGTTTGGCGTGTTTCCCGACTATGCACCGGTGCTGAAGGGATCAATGATGCTAGTTCCTCGGAGCATCTTCCATTGTAATACCGGTTGAACAAGGATAGCATTCCCACCCGACGCCTGTGCTCTAAAGATTGCAATCCGTCTGTTAAGATGGGAGAATCTATCAAACGGACCGCCCGTTTCTGCACAGAGTCGAGGGTATTTTTCAGGTATTTTGGAGCTCCAGACCAGAGGTGGCTGCCAAATTCAACCGTGGGGCGCTCTTGCGATTTGTACAGGGTTAGCAGTTGTGTACTATTAAAATATCTGCGGGCCCTGTACAGTACGCCCAGTTTTTGGGAGGCTAACTTTACTCTGGCTTCGATGGAGTCCCCATCCCTGAGCTGGTCACTTAGGGTTACACCAAGCATATCAATGGAGGGCCTGTTCGGAAGATTGCTTCCGTTGAAAGAGACTAGATTTTCATTGCGATCCCTTTTAGACGTAATCAGACAAGATTGGGTCTTTGAAACATTAAATTCAATGGTTCCCAGGGCGGCGGTACCCATACTCGCCTCGCAAATTGTACAGCTAAGCCAAGATTATGTCACTGGAACAGAAAATGTGCGTTTGAATCAAATTACCTTCGACTGGTGAAAAGCACCCTGAATGATTTTTTAAAAGAAAATGTATTTATGTTGACATAAATTCCGATTAAGGCCGAGCACAATACATACAACTTTACTGATAGAGTGTAAATTATATCTCGATTTTCCCCCAGTCCATAGCCCGTAAAACCTTTTACGTTTTGTAATATTTTTCCATTTAGGCCCTACACCGCGCTACATATTTTTAACGAGATAATTGATTTACCTTTTGCGAACGAAAATTCCGGAGTGATGGCGTTCATATTACTAATGGCGGAAGAGTAAACAGGTTTTCAATTATTCTTTTAGTTACGGTATTTATAATCAAATTTATGAAAATGTTTTTTGAAAGCCGAGGGATGAACTGATTGGGGTTCATTTTAATTATGAATAAACACACGTTTACCTAATATAACCGTGTAAATGTGTACTGTGCCAATTAATACAGAGGTTAGTTGTTATAGTAAGTTATATTTTGTGGTTTATATCAATCGTTCAGTTGATTAGGTAGACGTCTCCGAATACGTTTTGAGATGATGAGTAAAGCAATATTCGAATGCTCACCATAAAATTTTTTTTATTTACAAGTGTCTGTGTTTGACATATTAAAAATTGTTATAAAATATGCGGAGGGGGGCTAATTTTTAATAAAAAAAAAAAATTATTACCATCATGAAGGTACTTAACCTTTCCCTTACTGTGCTAAAAAAATACGCGCGCTCCGGTGCTGTGTAATCAATTCACGTGTTAAAATAGTCGATTTTATATCGGAAATATATAAACATTCATAGCTTATCGCTTTTAATTTTCGTAATTTGTGTTACAAGTGATAATAATTGTAATTTAATTGCTGAAAACATGAAAAAACCATCGTCCGTTGCTCAAAAAACGGGCGAGGATACCATCTCAAAGGATTGCCCGCGAACGACTGAGGCGCTGGCCGCTGGGCTGCTACCCAATACATACATACAGCTATGTATGTTTAGCTACTACGCGATCGTAGGTATCGACGGTCGAAACACAACACGGCGGTCTCTGTTTCTCGTGTTCCCGTATAGCAAAGTAGAGCGAGACGTCACATAGCGTGTCATCTCCCCCCGCACACTCTTCGCGTATCACGGTCCACACTGGCACACGGTTGTTTGTATTTGTGGTTTATTCCCGATATTTAACAAAATATCTCTGATTTTTAATTAAATTTGCTAATTATTTAAAATATTATTTTTTAATTCAGTGTGTAAATGTATAACGGAGGAATACCTAAAATCTGAACCCAGAATTCATTATATTTATAGAGATATAAAAGTTATTAGAAGCAATGTGTAGTATTTACGCATTACAGACCAGGAAAGGTTAAATTAACATGATATATATTTCAAATTTATCAACTAGACATATATACCTTTACGAGAGTTAAAAACTCGTGTGTAAAGGGGAAAAAATAAAAATTAATAAATATGAAATTATAACTTAACATTTAGTGTGATAAAAAAACTAAAAAAAAATTGTATATATATAAGTGAAAAGAACTTTTTGTATATAATAATATAAAGTTAAATATTCAAAACAAATTATTTAAAATAAAAATTAAAAACAGTACTAGATACACTAAAAAGTAACAGAATAAGAAAAATAATATCTCAGTTGATTCTAATTAGATAAATTATTTGTGATAGAGTAGTTTTTTTATTTTTAAATTTATTATAATCAAGTTCCAATCTCAGTTCTGTCGCTGGTTGATTGAACCATATTATTCCAGTGTAAATGTAGTAATGTTGTGCGAAGCTGGTTTACATTAATGGAGTGCATAAGCGACCCATTGTAGGTCAGGTATATTAGTTTAAAATTTTTGAAATATCCTACTATTGACCTAGAAAACATAAACAATTTGTACTACTAGTTTTTCTGCATTTATAATTGATTTGGTGGCGTATACGTGTAATGTGAGTATTGTAGCAGGGCTGTTTCGCCTTTCGATGTCATTATCAAACTGCCTTCAGAAGGCGAAACAGTTGTCGCGCGTAATAATAATTAGATTGCAGAACATCTTTATAAACAAACCGCTTTTTTATAAATTTAACAAAAATACTCGTTTTATTGAATAATTATAATAAAATGAAAATGGAGTGCTACAAATTAAATTTATTATCAATAAATATAATATTACGAATCTATGTATTTATATCTGCAGGCGTCTTGAGTGGAAATCCGCTATACAGATATTTAACTAATAATAATATCGTGTCGCCGAAGGAGTATGCAAAAATAACATAATAATTTATGCAGTCGGCTTAGGGAAAATGCACTATAATTACTCAAAAAGGCAGTATCCAACATGGCCACCATCTTGAATTGGAAATGGAAGGTATAGACGGGAAATGGAACGTGCAAACAGGCAGACGAAATGACAAACGGTTAAGTTAAAACAAGACTTCACTAAGTCTCTTGTTATATTTTATTAATGACTATTTAAAAAGTACACAGTAAAGTAGTTTATACACATTCCTTGTCCACAGTCGTATGGGTATTATAACAAGATTTCCTTTTCTTCATGAATGTTGACTCACAAAGTAAAGAATAAATATTTTTTATTTTAAATCAGATTTGTTGGCTGAAGGTGATGGTGTTACTTCATAATTTGAATGATTTCCTCATATTCATGTTTAGTAAGTCATGTTTTTATTTCTTTTTTGTAATTTTATCTCCATAGTGTTTTTATTTTCATTGGAAGGGCATTAAATAATTTTGTAACGTGAAAATTAGGGATTTTCTGGCCAAAAGATGTACTTAAATTTGGGATGTTCAATTCTTAATGCTGTATGCAAGCAATGCACCCGTGTGAGTAATATAATATACCCCTGAATATTTGTTGAAATTCCTAAGCCCGTTTTGAAATTATGTCGCGTTAGGGGGACCATTGGGGCCTATGCGTCCCTTGAGGGGAGTTTTAAAGAAAACAGCGCTACAAAATTTTGTTATCATATTATTTTTAGCAAAGTAAGTGACAGATATATAATAAAAAAATATTCCGAAAGATTGATCTTTATTTAAAAAATTTTATACACACATTCATAGTAAAACATTTGATTCTTAAAACTAATAACAATATATAAATTTCTTTTTAATGAAACTACCCAATTCAAAAGAGAAAACATTTCTCGTGCTTGAATTTTGGAGTGCCATTGTAAAATGCACAAAATAAAAATTAAATCTCTTTTCATTATCTACAAAGTTTGAAATTTAAGCCATAAGCAAAAAAATTATTTTTATGTATAAGAGAAATGTTAGATTCCGAAGTTGTGTGGTTTTTTTATTTTTTATCTTATTTTTATTTATAGACGAAGTAACATTTCTTATGTTTCTGTGCTTTTACTTCGGTATTCTTCTAAATAGGTCACTGGAGAGCTGTTCGAAGGTGAACATCGTGAACAATGGCTTTCAAGTGATAATATTTTTATTTTGTTTGTTGGTTTACGTAGATAAGAATTGTGAGAAAATAAGCACAAATTTGAAGAGAGCTTTACGTATACTTTTAAATTGTGAAATAGAGTTCTTTACATCAGGAGTAAAATAAGTTCTTGAGGACTTAAATGTTAATTGTTCGGTACTAAAAGTATGAAGCTTGTTAGTTATACCTTTTCCTGTGTTTTTTTCTACCAGTTTAGAAAAATATAATTAGGAAATATCACAGATACAGATAGTTTGATAGTTCGAAATTATAAATACAGTTAAATCCGTAATTATTTTAAATGTGGATATTACAGGGAATTTGTAGTTTGATAATAATCACAATAAAAATTTATTTATAATAAGTGAAGCAATGTTACTTTATTTGAACCACTTATACATTTGAGTAAAGTCGACCGGTTTCGGAACGACCGTTCCTTCTTCAGGGCAAACGCATAACAGTAACATTGCTTCATTTATTTATAATGGATAACCATAAAGTTATACCTACATTCAAAAGTTTATAATATATAATTATAATGTAATTGAACGTTAGTATACCAATTAAAAAATAATAATTAATATTTGACAAGTTAAAGTATTTCCCCAAAAAATGTAGACATAATTTGACTCGACGCCACCTAGCGAGAGATTTAGCACTAACAATGCCTCTCTCACAAAAATAAAGTTGGTTGTTTTCAGGTGGAAAAATGTAATAAACAGTAATTGTTGAATGAAGCCGCCATATCTCAGTGGTGAGAGCACCTCACCGGCAATCAGAAGGACACGGGTTCAAGTCCCGTTGGCGGCAAGTATCTTATCTCGGAATATTTTTTTAATGTAGTGTCAGGCTGATCATTATTGCTTATAATAATTGTTACCCTTTGTGCTATGTATAAAAATCTTGTCTTGAAACGTTAGTTTATCAATTAAAAAATAATAATTAGTTTATAATTTATTTATTATTTATAATCATCGATTTGAAATATGTCTTCATCTTAAGTCGTTTCCTCATTGCTGAGGACCGGGACCCTTACTCCAATTTCCATGGTAGGCAAGGCTTCTTCATTCCTCGCGGCTCTGCGCTGCGTTGACACTCGGTCACTCCAGCGCATTGGTGACCCTGAAAAAAGGACAGGTTAGGTACAGATTTAAAAGGCTTAGGTTGGGTTGTTTTAAACTTTTATCGTACCCTTATGGACCATGTTATGCAAATACCATCCAACCCACTATTTAAAAGATTTGACTTTCCGATAGTAATATTTTTATTTATTGAAGACACCCAACCAAAAATCTCAACTTTTCTTAGCACAGCTTGACAACATTCACTTTTTTATTTTTTTATTTATTATTTCGTAAATGTTTACATGATACATGTTGGGTTAATAGTTTTCAGCATGTTTGTAAACAAAATGGACAAGGTTTGCATGAACTAGAAAAAAACTTTTTTCGCTCAAACCATACATTTGCTATATTCATATTCTTAATATGGACCATTTACGTCTTTGTAAAAACCTCTCTTAGATACTGTTGTACGAGTAAGTCTTCCGGTGTCTACAAACTTTTTAATAAAAATCCCGTGTCAACAAAACATCGTGGACTTTTATTGTAGTAGATTATAACGGAGTTTGGCCAGTGTTAATGGCCTTAATTACAAGTCGGTAGTAGTAATTCACGGCCTTCACCTTGATAACAATCGTTTTTAATGTCTTTTTCTCATTCTCTGTATTATCGACAGCTCTACCTTATTGCTGCAAGTGCCATCTATGAATAATAATAATATATATGATACCACAGTAATGAAAAAGAAGGAAATTATAACATAAATGAAAGTAATAACACGAATAAAAGAAAACAATAATATTCTCCAATGCTTAATAGAAGCCTAAAATATGCTTTCCAGGAAGGCTACCTTTCTTGAATTATTTACAGCTCCCGTTCCGTACAAAGCTTATGGCCCCTTTGAGCGGCCGATCGGCTCGCTTTATTAGCATTGGTCAAAGCTTCGTTTAATTTGTTTGTCTGGTAACATTATATTATTTACTGTACTGAAAGCTGGGCTCCGGTGATCATTTTAATATTCCCCGTCAAACTGAATAATAAAAGCTTGATGGATATTGTAATTATTCATGCGTTTCATGTGACCAATAGTGTGCGACAAATGTAAAGCCCCAATTTCGTCCAGTACTAAAAAGCATTAAAAATAATTTGTTTTCATCAACAGACTTTAAGCGTGGTAACATTTTGTTTTAAAGTGTTGCCATACTGATTTTGTCTGATTTCATTTATGTTGTTCTTACGGCGGCTATACATGTTAGATACGTTGGTACTTTCATTGAGGTTCCTCATTCTTGTAATCGAAATCAAATAAAAGTTAACATTACGATAAACTAATTTGTGAAAATATTATTTAAAACACACAAATGGTAGACAATGGTTTGGTAGCTTTAATTAGGTTCGTTTTCTGCTGATGATAACAACACTGTTTCAATCATTTTGAGGTAGGTAAATACTTCAATTTTCCCATTAAACGAATATGCTGTACAAGTAATGAAGGCATATCGGTGAACATTGATACTAGCGATTTTTTATAACGAAGCCAATACTAGCGGTTAATTAATAATTGTTGGAAAATTGGCATAACATCGGTTTCAATTTATAAACTGCTCTATGTACAATATTTACACTATGGTTGAAAGCGGATAGATTCATTTACTTTGAGCGGGTATTGTTTATGGAACTTCATTATTAATAAACTATTTACATATTTACTTTCAGTGATTTTGAATTAAATATATGACGTGTATTGGCGATCGAATGGACTCTTCGAATACTTATTACTAAATTACTAGCAGTTAAGAACCCGCTCCGCAGGTTTTTGCTCCTAGGCACTGTGGGCGGTTTTGGATTCGGCTACTCCCAGTTTTTTTCACATTAGCTCCACACAGGAGGCCCTGAGGAAAATATTTCCCTCAGGGCCTGTGTAATATTTGGGGATGCTGTGTAGAGGGTCTTTTTAGGGAAGAAAGGAGAAGAATTTCTGGGAAGGAAAAGGGTTTTAGGAGTGGATAGGAATCTGAGGGTCATTGTGTCCAGAAGTGACGGACTTACGAATCCATCCCTTCAATTGCGGTGCAAGGCGATTTTCTGAGAGAGTACGACTGTAGAAGTCAAAGGGACTCCCCCAACCATTCTATCCAGATCCGGCCTGCCAGGCAGCTGGTGGACAGACGCATCCACCGCCAAGACCCGGATAAACCTCACCCATGAACCCGGGCACCCCTGCTAACCACACGTAAACGTAGCGAACCACTTAACCGGAGTGACTTATGGCAGAGGTGTTGGTTATCCAATAAATGGTTCCCGGGGCGGCAGTACCCAAACCCACCTCCCAAATTGAAGTTTGAGTGTTGGTAACCTTTTTTATAAATCCTATAGAACTGGTTCCAAAAACAGCCGGTTCCTCAGATCCAGTGACAGCTAGTCAACGGGAAAAAGTAACCACGACAGTCAATGACGTCATATATAATATATAGACGCGTGGTACAAATCACAAGTGGTATTATTATTCACAACTGCCAGTTACAATAATAATCATACCGTACCATCTACCTCTCCATACCCGGAGAGATCGACGAAAGTACGGATCCAATAGTACTTACTAAATAAACTTACTTAATTAACTAATAGTACTTAGCCAGCCGACGCTCGCCACGCCAGATAATAAAGAAAGAGGCGCCACCTTTTGGCATTACTTTAATTCGGTTCTATTACAAAAGTCGAATTATTGTAAAAAACTCCACGAACAAACACGGTTTAAGCGCAAGGCGCGACGTCAGAAATGTACCTACAGAAGCCGAGTTCCTAAATTTCAACCGTACAGTCGCAAGGCTATTAATACTGTCAGAAAGTTTTGCTTTATATCAGCGAGGAAATACCTAATTGTTTAAGGCTCTGCAACCGGGCCCGAAAAGAAGAAGATGGAGAGATACGATATTACGAATGTTAGAGGAGAGCGCTAACATTTACAGCGACAAAATCGATGCAAAAATTGCGAAAATGTTTAATAAAACACGACTCGTTTAGAATAGGGCAAAACTTTCGCGGGCATTATCTTAAACATCATTTAAAGAAACACTGTGAATTTTTTCATACATATGACTCGTAAAATAACTGAAACAAACGTGTTAATAATAATTTTTGAAGCATACTTTGCGATTTTTTTCTATCGAGGGAATTTTATATAATTTGCGTTTCGGCGAGGGGAAAGTCTAGATATTATCTTCAAGAATAACATATATTTTTTAAGAGCTTTAATGAAAGTCTAGATATTATCTTCAAGAATAACATATATTTTTTAAGAGCTTTAAAACTTACCGTGTTTAAGGGAAATATGTGATAAATCGGTACAAACTTTTTTTTTTAATAATCGGCCATAATGGAACCCACAACCCACAAAATCATAGACAAATACGTAGATTCTTACCATTATTTGTAGTACCTATGCATGCAGAGGCTGAAAAACTATTATCCGATTTAGTTACGTGAATGTTATGGTAATTACGACAAATTGGGTCTCAATTTAGATATTTTTGGCGTCGTTTAAAAACATATGTATCACGAAAAAAAAAACATAATACCTTGTAACAATTCACACAACAGATTCACCGTTACCTCGAAATATATACCCATTGTAAAAACTTTTACCTGTATATAATGGTCCTTCGTGGTCGAGGAGTAAGGCTCTCGACTAGCAATCTGAAGGTCGCGGGACAAATCCAATTTGTGTTTTTTTTTCAATTAAGTAATTAATTAAAAATAATATGTATTTAGTTTGTAGGTATATTTGCAGCACGTTCTGAGTGGAAGATACTCTCTGTATCGCTCTCGTGTAAGTGAAAGACCACCATTCAGAATTGAAACGTTGCTTAAAATGGCCTTAGCTTTAGAGTATGGTAACCAGATCTGAATAGGTAGGTACTTCCCCATCTTCCTCTTCCCCACCTGCTTCCCTTGCCTACTACTTTTAGCCTCATAACATACCCTAATTGGGGATGCCATAGTCTCACTGGCTTCAGGGAAAACTTACATATCTTGGACAGGTGAAAACTTCAATATCTTGGACATGTGATGAGACATCCAGAGAAGTATGAGATCTTCCATCTCATAATGCAGGGAAATATTGCCGGTAGACGAGGCTCTGGTAGAAGGAGAATATCATGGCTGAAAAACCTGAGACAGTGGTTTGGCCAGTCTACTGTAGAGCTGTTCCGGGCCGCAGTAAACAAAGTCCGCATAGCCAACATAACAGCCAATGTCAGTTGAACGGACAGGGCACAGGAAGAAGAGAAAAGGGCTTCAATGAGCAGTTGGGACTTTTGTGCGATATTCATACATAAACAAAATGTCGATATTTTATTCGTCAATAATATTAATTAGCTTGTGTCGCTCTCCATAGAGTGAAAAAAAATGGCCTTGTATTTAAACGCCCGGGGTCTCAAAAGTTTCGTATGATCTGTAGCTATTCGAAAACGTAAAAATAAATGAAATTATTATTTACTATTAACCCGTTAAAGTGGTCGGAAGTTGTGGAACATATGTGATATGTTGGTTAAAAATATAAAAGGGGAAAATAACACTTTTTCTGGATAAAATCAGAATTCTTGTTGACTTACTTGTATTCATAAACTTGAACTTTTTTTTTTGGCCAGTTATCCACATGTTTTAACAATAAACAAACGTTAACAGGTTAAATTACTGATTTTTTTTTAATAACAATAAAAAAATGGTTTTAGGTTTGTTTTCTGATTTTCAATGCATTTTAGCGGGCTGATAACCATTTAAAAAAAAAATTAAATGCAGTTCTCATTTTATTTGTAAGATGCAACTTTTGAGACCCCGGGCGTTTCTGAATTCAAAAGTTGAAATAATTGACACACCCTATTGTGCATTGATAGAGTGTACACATATATACACTTCTTATATGAATTTATAGAGTGCTTAAATAAAATAACATTACACCTACATATTTTACCCCCAAATTTTCCTTACTTGTTATACATACCTACATGCTAGGTGTATCGATTCGATCTCAAAAATGCATTGGATTCTCCACACATCCAGCCATCGACAAACCCGTACGTTACTACGTTCCCCTCGAGGATAGGGCGCCATAAATTCCTATCTGGTCAACAAATCCTTAGGGATGTCTCGTACGTTTTCATTGTAGCCGTGTCGATAAAAGCGATCATCGGCTCTAACGGGGAGTGTAAACCTTCGATGTAAGAAATATAGAAAACATTTTGCATTTGCCCCTGGGGAAACCGTTTGTTAAGGTGGGTATTCTAAGCAGCAACTGGTAAAAAGTGACTTTATTTTATCTTATTTTCCAATATTCAAGATATTCTGCCTAGAATATTAAAAATACGTTCATTATACACATTGGACATAAATAAATGCCATTATTATATGAAAATAAAATAAGAAAAGGAGGTAAGATGATTCGTAAAAGAGTTAAATTTTAATCTAATTGTTAAATTTATTTTGAAAATTGCAAAACGACGGCCACGGTGATTGAGGGGTAAGTTTGTCGACTGGCGATTCAAAGTCGGATTTGTGTCATTTTCACACTTAAATCATATAAAAATAATATAAGGTATATTTGCGGCAGTTTCCAGAATGGACGATTTTCTCAGTATCGCCCTGGTGTAAGACAAACATTCGGAATTGAAACATTGCTTGAAAAAGCTTTAGCCGTGCTTTGTGACTAGATCTGAATAGCCAGGTACTTCCCAATTTTCTTTAGCCCACCTCTTACCCCTCCGCACTACCTTTAGCAGCACAACATGCCCCAATCGGTGATGCCATAGTCTCACTGGTTCCTGGATGTTTGGCGCAGTAGAGACTTTTGTGCAGTATTCACATAACAAAAACTAAGGATGTCGTATTATTTAATAGTTTATTTCAAATAAAATATTCATCTTGCAGTAGAACAAGGTACAAAATGTACAGTTTTTCCTCTCGCCTTTGTTGATAACATATAGTTTGATAATTCCTTCATAAGGCAAAATAGCTATCACGCGTAATGATTATTCCACAGCAGCTAACACTAATAATATCATGGAATATATTTTTTAAAGTTAAACTGAAAACTTTTTTTTTTTTTTACATTAACTCCACACAGGAGGCCCTGAGGAAAATAATTTTCCTCAGGGCCTATGTCATCTGGGATGCTGTGTGGAGGGTCTTTTTGAGGAGAGGAAGGAATGAACATTGGTCTTGAAGAGACCCATGTTATAGGAAGGAGGAAACACAGAGGCCGGCAAATCATTCCACAGCCGAGCTGTTGAACAGAAGAACGAGTCGAAGAAACGACCCGTTCTCATGTGACAAATGTCAACTGTGTACAAATGTTGGGCACGCGTTTGGCGTGTTTCCCGACTATGCACCGGTGCCGAAGGGATCAATGATGCTAGTTCCTCGGAGCATCTTCCTAAAAATCTTCATATCTTCATGCATCTTCATAAAAACTAAGATAGAGTTCTTCATATTAAACTTGATAATAAATATAGCATCAAATTTAATGGCTTTTAATACATTAACTCCACAAAGGTGGCCCTGAAAAAAATAATTTCCCTCAAGGGTTAAGTTATCTTTGGGGATGCTGTGTGGAGGGTCTTTTTGAGAAGAGGAAGGAATGAACATTATACTCGCTATAAAATACGAGACTTTTTGAGGCCTGCTAAGACCAAGTTTCCTCTGGAAACAGATGGAGTGTACAAACTCAGCTGTTCTGGATGTGACAAGGTTTATGTAGGCCAAACAGAGGGGACGATTTCCAAAAGGATATCAGAACACTTCCGTGCCTGTAAACTTGGCCACCCTGACAAATCGGCAATCGCCGAGCACTTAATCGAAACCGGCCATTACTTTGGATTTATTCCCGAGGTCCTGGGAAGACCTAAAACTCACAGAGCACGCCTGATTACGGAGGCAATTGAAATTCACAAAAATCTTATAAATATTAATAGAGACGACGGAGCTAAGCTCAATAGTTCTTGGTATCCGGTAATTGACGGTTACATCAAGGCTAAACGCAAAAAAACATGTTGAAGTATATTGTAGCGCCAGCTCGTAGAGGAGTGGAGCTGGTGACACGGTATCGCTCCTAAGTAGATAAGTACAAACATCACCCCTAACTATTACACATCTGCCCTGATGATGGACACTGCAACGCTGTCCGAAACGTTGGCTAAAGAAGGAGGTAGCACAACACGGCATAATACCCCAAAAACTAATAACAACAAAAATTCTATTATACTATTAATAGTAACGAGGTAGTCTAACGTAACCTAAATTGAACCTTTATTGAATTTTTATTATCTGTCTACAGCAATTTGTGTAATGAATGCCTCCGTACGAGACATGGCAACATAATCCTATATTACGAAGTTGGTAATGTTTTCAACTTGATATAATGTATTTATGTATATAAATTATTAGCGCACATGATGATGTGAACTAATTCAAGATTATTAAAAATATAATAAATATAAGTCTTTTTTTATTCTGAAAATAAATAGTTCATTTGATCTAGAAACTAGCAGCATATGTTTTGCCATTTATATTGGTAATTTTATAAACCTTTTTAAAATGTCACTTAAAACACTGACCATTGACCATTAAATCTATTGATGTATGTTAAATATTTTGAAAAAGTAGTTGCTAAATTATTGTATTAACTCCTATGTCTCTGACGGATAAGGGAAGCAAGGTTCTATCTAACACTTTTTTCATAAATGATCTTCGAATGAAAAAACAATATCTTTTGCGTATTTTATATTTTTTGTAGATAACTCATGTGACGTTGTTCTAACGTAAAACTTTTAAAGCTTCACTTTATTTTAAAAGGTTCAAGTTGGACCATTTGCAATTAACATTTTGTTGGTATCTGACAGATGATTGTCTGAACGAGGCGCAGTACAGTTCGTCAGTTCCGTTGGATAGGGTTCTAACTTCGCCCTACCATGTGGCAGGTTTGCAAAGACGAATTCTCAAAATATATTTAAGAATTTTTGATTTTGAGTTCCATTCCTGTTTTAATTATTTTAGCTTATCATATTTAAAAGTAAAATATTTAATTAGAGTGTTTTTTGAAAAATTGGCCTTGGCTTGGAGTGGCATAAGGGAAATTTAGTTGCAAGTATGTTACGTCCAGTACCATTGTAACTATTGCTGGTTTTGCAGATGCCAGTGAAAAATCCTACGGAGGCGTAGTTTACTTTCATGTACAAAATCATGGTGCCAGTTTAGCACATGTTGCCTGTGCAAAAACAAAGGTGTCTCCGGTTAAAATTATTTCTTTCGCACGATTAGAACTTTGCGCTGCATTAATACTTGCAAAATTAACGCAAAAGGTAGTAGAAACCTTAAAATAACATTTGAAAATTAATTATATATTCATATTTACTGATTCCACTTATGCAATGAATTTTTATGCCCTAGCTTATTATATGTGGTTCTATCTGCTTATTTAGGTATGTTTTAAAATGGTAAGTACGCGTCCTATTTAAATATTTTCCGTTAAAATCCATTTAACTAAAATACTTTACATAAGATTCAATCGGTATCGGTGAAATCGGTAAATAGTTTATGAGAAATCGTCGGTGCAAATTTTGACACCAGAACAAGGTAAAGTGAATTTAGCACTGTTTGATAAATCTACCCCGAAATAACTAAAAAAATATCACTTTAGACACACAAACCCGCCGACCACACACCTCTATAGGATTATCTCTTCAGAGAACAGGCATTTTTAGAGCAAAGGCGTCGGGTGGGAATGCTATTCTTGTTCTACCGGTATTACAATGGAAGATGCTCCGAGAAACTAGCACCATTGATCCCTTCGGCACCGGTGCATAGTCGGGAAACACGCCAAACGCGTGCCCAACATTTGTACACGGTTGACATTTGTCACATGAGAACGGGTCGTTTCTTCGACTCATTCTTGTGTTCAACAGCTCGGCTGTGGAATGATTTGCCGGCCTCTGTGTTTCCTCCTTCCTACAACTTGGGTCTCTTCAAGACCAATGTTCATTCCTTCCTCTCCTAAAAAAGACCCTCCACACAACATCCCAGATGACATATGCGTAGTTAATGTAAAAAATAATAAAAAAAAAACATACTGTGTGTAGTTAATGTAAAAAAAAAACGCAAATTGTTTTTACCTAAGTTCAACATGACGTATTCGAAACGATTTTTTAGACGACTTGTAACAACCAGAGATAAACAATGAAATTGATTCTGAGGAATCAAAAAAGCTGACCCCTACCATTACTAGCATTACCACTAAACTATTACCAAAATTTCCCAAGTGGAACTAAGTAATATTGTGCTATAACGAAAGTTTCTCCAACTATTTGATTAATTACAAAGTGCAGCAAGTTGAACAAGACTTCATCACCAAGCGATGAAGTTTCATCATTACGCCACGTCCTCCGTCAGCCGGCGCCGGACGCTGATGCCACGTGTGGAGTGTGGAGTGTGAACCCGGCCCTATCGCCGCCCCATACGACGTTGTCCGCGCGCCGCGCTTTACAGGCGATAAAGCCCGGTTTACACACTCGTAATGCGGCGGATTTACGGCGTCACACTTCAACTGACAGGGCGGGGGGCATAAGGTTGTTTTATCTAATCTGTAAAATATAATTTTGAAGCTGAAAATAATGAGCGTTAAACCTCTTAACATTTCCTGGCGTTTTTTTTCTTATCGAGAACGGTTTTAAAACTACCTTTTTTGTGGTGACCCGATGGTCGATCTCTCGATAGTTCCCCTCCAAATTATAATGATTATAAAAGGTTTACGCAGCATTTAAAATAAGTGTTTTTCATTATTCAAAAGGTTTACGCGGCATTTAAAAGAAGTGTTTTTCATTACTTAAAATATTTTTGTGAAGAAACTAGTTTCAGTCGCTGGGGCTCTATTTCATTTTCCGCAAGATTTTAAAGAGTGTTTATAAGGCATCTGTGTTTCCTTCTTCCTATGGCACGGGTCTCTTAAAGACCGATTTTCGCTCCTTCCTTCCTTCAATAAGGTCCTCCACACAGCATCCCTAAAGTTGAAATTATTTTGCTCAACGACTCTTGTGTTTTTTTTTTTTTATATTAGCTCCACCAGGAGGCCCCGAGGAAAAAAAATGTCCTCCAGGGCCCATGTCGATATGGGGTTGCTGTGTGGAGGGTCTTTTGAGAAAAGGAAGGAGATGAAGTTCTGCTTAGGAAAAAGGTATCAGGGGTAGGTAGAAATCTGGGAGGTGGAACGCGGGCACTCCTTCTAAGTCAACAAACGTAGATAACCACTTGCGGGGACCCGTGGTAGAGATGTTGGTTATCCATCAAATGGTTCCCGGGGCGGCGATACCCATACCCGCCTACCAAATTAAGAACGTAGAAATAATGTAAAAAAGAAATGAAGTTTTTTTAAAAAGAAACAGTTTTTTAATACTGGTCTTGAAGACATCCGGATTGGCTTGTTCATTGTTGCCTTTGCTGTTTCCAATTCTATTCCAAAAATTTTGATTTTATGTACATAATTTTGAAAAAAAGGTAACTGTTTTGACCGTTGATATATTATATAATATTACGTCGTAAGGTAGTTTTTCCGCTGCTTATACCCGGACCCCTTGTGCAGCGAAGTAAAAAATATACGTATTGACATGGGTCGCGTTCCATGGATTTATTATGTTGTATTTGCATTGGATAACTAATAAATCATATTTTTTTTAACATTTCACCATCATAAGGTATAGCTGAAAATACAACCTAATCTTAGAAGATTTACATCAAGGCAGCATGGTACTACAATAATGACTTGAATTTTGAAATTTAAATGAGTACATTGTCTTCTAACCTTTCCCCATACGGTTAATGAAGAATACATTGACTATCCTATCGGAAACTGGCTAATATCAGTACAAACTCTGCATGTAGGAACCCAGAATAACTATGCGGAACTGGCCACGTACCAGTCAGGCAGATTTTGAAGCCACGAGGCTAAACATCTTCTTTAGAATAAAACCGGTATTTTTAACTGAACTCGATCGTTTGGCATTTCATCTCTCTGTAAATTGTTTGTGCTCCGTTTCCGTTTTCAAAAATCTGCTGCATACACTTTATTATTTAAGCAAGCCTAACTTTGACTTATTGGTTCAGTAAAGATTATTTTTCCAAAGGAATGTGAAGTAGTTGCGTTTATTTGAACTTTCTTATTGGCATTTTTTCAGTTATGGTACCTTCCTGCAGAAAGTTTGAAAAAAGAATTGTCATTGAGAGAGTGACTATTGCATAGAAATTTGAATATAAAAAAAATCAGAGTGTGCGATTCACACGCCGTTGAAGTGAAACCTTCAAGCAGACAAGAGTGGAAAGGTTACGAAGCACCGCACAAAGAGGATACAAATTATCGCACGTTGTGAATCAATTCAATAATTAAAAAAAATATTTAGGTGGTATTATTTATACTTTATATTATATTTATTATATTTTTCAATATTATTACGGGGGAGTGGTATAAAAATTGTTTGAAATTATTATTTTTTTAGCTTCACGAATCGAAATCAATATTATGGAAACCGAGCATCGCCTGCACACACAGCGCCGAATCAGCTGTTCGACGTCCGACATTTTGGATTTCGTAGTTCGGAGGATTGGCCTTGGAAGTAGCATTACGTTTTTTTTGTACAGTTTAAAGTTTTTGGATATTTTAAATAATAGAGATAAACTACCTTTATTTTTGATACTGAATTATTTAGGCCTAAATAATATATCAATAAACACAACAACTAAATCTCTATAAAAGGTATGTAAATAAATTAATAACATGAAATGTTGTTAATACCGATGGTGTTAAAAATTGAGATACTACCAGCACCTATGGGTTGCTTGAGCAAGCTCCCAGACGTTGATATTTCGAATGGTGCGAGGCTTGGCTGGACGCTGAGTGTTCGCAGCCTGTTTTAACTACCAAGTACATACTATGGAGGAAGCCATTTTTTTGTAGATGCTTTCGAATTGACATTAGTATAATCGTAGATTCTTTAAATGTGTGCAGGTTTTTATGTTATAAAAGTGCTAGCATCCCATTATTATTGCTTCTTCCCAACGCAAGTTTTAACAGTAAACAACTGCCAGTGTTTGGCCCGGTGTATTGACACCGTATTATAATACATTTATAACATGTCCAAGTGAAATAAACAGTGAAGTTTTTTGCAAGGATAATTATTTTATTTAAAAGGACCCCTATCAATTTTGAACATGGTCCTTCGAGCCGGATTGCAATCAGAGGACTGCAATAATATAAAAAAAAACAAGAACCAGCTGCCAATTAATACAGATGACCAATATTACAATTACCGGAATCACAAAGATGAACAAAGGAAGACTGGATTCACATCGGAAATGAGATAAGTTTTTAGTGCCTTCCCACCCATACCCATTCTTTAACATCCATTCAGAAATCATTCGTAGTTTTTTAACAAGATTAATCCCATAAATATTGTATTGTAAAAAATAAAATCACTACCCACGTAAAGATTTTATGCAATTCATGATTCTCAATTAATGATTGAACATTAGGTTCTCAATTAATAATTGCCAGGAATATTGTCGTTGTTGTTTTTCAGGCGGGTAGCTTCTCAAATAAATAAATACGCATTGTCGGAACACATTTTATCAGGGATTAAGCTACGAAAAGGTATTTGTACACAAAATGGATAAGATCAAATCTTTAATAGCCAAGAGAGGCGTGATTAAGGGGAAATTGACGCGTTTCGCGGATTCTATAAACTCCTTGTCCGCGATTGAAATTAAACTGAGGTACGACCGAATAAAGCCATTGTTAGATCAATTCGAATCTATACAGGACGAAATTGAAATTTTATCGGATGAGGAACTGGAAAATTCTATTCAGCGCGAGACGTTTGAAAATCAATATTTTTCAGTCCTTGCTACTGCTAAAGGGGCGATGGACTCAATTAACGAGGGTAGAGTCGACATCAAACTCCCAACTCTCCAATTGAGGGAATTCGATGGGAATCAAAAAGATTGGGTAAATTTCGTTGAAACCTTTAAAACTTTAGTTCATAATAACAGTTCCTTGAGCAACGTCCAAAAATTCTTTTACTTACAATCTGCGCTGAAAGGGAACGCATTAAAAATAATTAGTAATCTAGAAGTTTCGGAATTAAACTACCTATCGGCTTGGGAATTGTTGCACGACAGATTTGCGAATCTCAGGGCTACCGTACATAAACATATCCAAACTCTATTTCAATTAAAGGATATGAAACATGAAGAGCCTGTAGCATTAAGGTATTTAATTGATGAAACTAATGTCAATTTGAAAGCGTTACAAAACATCGGAGTTAAAGTAGATCATTGGGATCCTTTGATTATTTACATAATTTCAAATAAATTGGATATAGCTACCCGGAGAAATTGGGAACAATATACATTGCAAGGTGAATTACCTACATTAAAGGAATTCATAAAATGTTTATCTGCTAGGGCACAAGTATTGGAGCTTATGAATGCTTCAGAGAAAAAATCTTCTAACCTACATAAAATGCAAATAGGCGACAATAATAACAAAAAAGATTCATCGGTATTCTTGGCAATAAAGGCAAACAACTGCATTTATTGTAATGATAAAGGTCATCAAATTTATTTTTGCAAAAAATTTCTAAAATTAAAATTACAGGATAGGATTGATGCTACGAAATCAATCCAGGCGTGTTTTAAATGTTTGAGGTTGGGTCATCGAGCACAGAGTTGCAAGACAAACCTAACCTGCAAAATTTGTGGCAAGTATAGCCACAATACTCTATTACACAAGGAGGTACCTCCGCCGGAGACCTCAAATATGGATGCTAATAACGAGGTTATAGTGTCGAATTTTTCTGCATCGGAAAAGGCAGAAAAAATAATATTATTGTCAACCGCCTACATAGGAATTGTGGGGGCCAACAATAAAATGTTTAAAGCTCGCGCCCTGATTGACTCTGGTGCGCAGAGTAATTTTATGAGAGCTGATTTTGCTAATAAATTAAATTTACCATGTGAATGGATAAACAAACCCGTGTCTGGGATCCATAATAATATCACACACATAAAAAAGAGAATTTCAGTGGAGATGACTTCGCTTAATACGGATTATAAACGCGAAATATCATGTCTGATTTTACAGGAAATTACAACCAATTTACCACAAGTGACAATGGCGAAAAAAGAGTTCAAAATACCACCAGGACTGGAGCTGGCAGACCCGAACTTCAATATAGCTGCACCCATCGACATCCTGTTGGGCGCGGAGAGCTTCTGGGAGATGCTAAACAACGATAGATTGAAACTCGAGTCAGGACCAACGCTTCAACGTACGCAACTGGGATGGATTGTGTCCGGTCCTATCAACGTGTACCCCAAACAAAGGAAACATCAAATAGTCATGACTGCCGACATCGAGAAGATGTACCGCCAGATTAACATGTGTGAAGATGACCTGGACCTACAGAAGATAGTATGGCGCGAGTCGCCACAGGATGTGCTCAAGCATTATCGTCTGAAGACTGTGACTTATGGACTGGCACCTTCCTCCTTCTTAGCCACAAGATGCTTAAAGCAAATTGGTATGGATAATAATTTAATTTTTCCTAGAGCTAGTCAGGTCATAGAAAATGACTTCTATATGGATGACTTGTTAACGGGAGCAGATGAGCTGGAATCCTGTAAAAAATTAAAAGAAGAATTAATCAGCATCTTGTCATCTGCGGGGATGACATTGAGGAAGTGGAGGTCCAATGCGTTGGAATTGTCAGCCGAGTCGGGCCAAGCTAAGTGTGCCGATTCAGGCGATTCCGACAAAATTATTACTGACAATCCAAAGACTGAGAAAATATTAGGATTAACATGGAACAATGAATCTGATTACTTTTCTTATGTAATAATGAAGCCATCAGGTCCAACCGAGAGCAAACGAGAGATATTGTCTTGCATCGCATCAACCTTCGATCCATTGGGACTCCTAGGGCCGATAATAGTCATAGCCAAATTGATAATGCAAAGGCTGTGGCAGTCCAAAGCAGCATGGGATGATCAGTTACCTAATGAAATATTAGCACCCTGGAGGACCTACCTGCAAGATTTAATTCAGCTAAATGTGTTGAAAATACCAAGAAAAATTATTTGCAAGCAAGCAAAAGAGCTACAGCTACACGGTTTTTGCGATTCGTCTGAGAAGGCTTTCGGAGCCTGTATCTATATGGTGTCAATGGACCACAGCGGTAAGTGGCATTCACACTTAATAACATCCAAATCAAGGGTAGCACCATTGAAGTCTATTTCACTGCCTAAGTTGGAGCTATGTAGTGCTGTACTACTGGCAAAATTAATGAAAACTATAAAACAAGCATTAAATATAATGAAGATCAACACATATTATTGGTGTGACTCTACGATAGCGCTGTGTTGGCTGAAAGGTCAACCTACTCGTTGGAGCACTTTCGTGGCTAATCGAGTAGCCGAAATACAAGAACTGAGTGATCCAGATCAATGGAGACACGTATCATCATCCGACAATGCAGCGGATATACTTTCAAGAGGAGCTACGGCGGATAAACTGATAAATTCTACAATATGGTGGAATGGACCAAATTGGTTGACCGACGGAGTCAACGATTGGCCTATATCGAACATTTCCTGTTCAAACCCTCCGGAGCTCAAGAGTAAAAATATTCTTTTATCTACTGATATTCAAGAATGGGAAATATTTGGAAAATTTTCCTCATTTATCAAATTGAAAAGGGTTACAGCATATGTACTGCGGTTTGTGAATAACTGCAGAAATATTAAAAGTAAAATTTCAGGTAATTTAAGTGTAGCTGAACTAGAAGCAAGTTTGAATTGTCTACTGAAATCAGCTCAGGCACATGCCTTTCAAAAAGAGTTGAAGACATTAAAAAACCAGGGAAATGTCAACAAAAATAGTAACTTAAAATCTCTTCATCCCTTTTTATGTGATGGTCTTATATATGTGGGCGGTAGATTAAATTTAGCTACACACCTATCGTACCAACAAAGACATCCAATTATATTGCCAGCTAAACATAAGCTAACCGAATTGATTATACGTCACTATCATTATGTAAACTTACACGCAGGACCTCAAGCGCTATTAGCTGAAATAAGATTAAGGTTTTGGCCTATTTTTGGGAAAAATACTGTTAAAAAGATATTACATAAGTGTATTGTGTGTTTTAGGTGTAATCCTCGTATTGGTAACCAGATCATGGGAAGCTTACCGAGCGAAAGAATCACACCGAGCCGACCTTTTGCTATCACGGGAGTCGATTTTGCTGGACCGATTCCAACCAAAAGTGGGCCACTGAGGAGAGCTCCACTCGTGAAATCGTATTTATGTATTTTTGTTTGTTTTTCCACAAAGGCGGTTCATTTGGAATTAGTTTCGGATTTATCTAGCAATGCTTTTTTGAACAGTTTAAAGAGATTTATATCCCGTAGGGGAGAACCTGATAAGATCTTTTCCGATAACGCTAGCAACTTTCGGGGGGCCAGTAATAGGCTCAAGGAGCTGTATACCAGTTTGAGAGAGAACAACGACAAGATTCAAAATTATTTAGCTAACAGAGGTATTGAGTGGAGGTTCATAACCCCTCGAGCCCCTAGTCAGGGAGGGCTGTGGGAAGCTGCGGTCAAGTCAGCAAAGTTTCATTCGTATAGAGTCACTAGTAATTCTGCTTTAACCTTTGAACTTTTGTATACCTTAATTTGTCAGATTGAGGCCTGTCTAAATTCCCGTCCATTGACTTCCTTGTCTGATGACATCCACGATTACCAACCCCTCACCCCAAACCATTTCCTCATAGGCACTAAATCCTCTATCATTCCGGAGAGAGATGTCCGAGCCATACCAGACAACAGGCTGACCCAATATCAGAGAATCCATGCGCTAATGTTATCCTTTTGGTATAGATGGAAGCGAGAGTACTTGATGGAGCTACAAAAAAGGACGAAATGGCAAACCAGTAATCAACGGGCACTGCAAAAGGATGATCTGGTTATTCTGAAGGAAGATAATTTACCTCCACCATTATGGAAAATGGCGCGAGTTATATCTACACATCCCGGCGCGGATGGTGTAGTGCGAGTGGTTACCCTGAAAACCCCTCAAGGAATCTTTGTCAGGCCTATCACAAAGATATGTCTAATGCCTCTGGACCCGGAAGCTGAACCTGTGACGGACGCCCCGGACCCTTCCGTCAGTCCGGACACCCCGGACGACCATGATGAAACTTTTTAGGGTGAAAATATTTAAAAAAAAGACCCTTTAAAGATACCAATCCCAGGAACAACATGACAACCTATAAATTGATGATTGATTGCACCCCGCGCTGTGGTGCTTATATCGTGGACTGCACCTGGAGAAGATCCTAACCAATGGACTTGAAGAAAAAAAGACAATTGTGTTGTGTTGGGTTGGGTTTTATTATAATATTACTTTGTGTTGGGTTGTGTTCTATTATAATAGTATTTTGTGTTAAGTTATTATTTAAATATGTAAAAAAAATTTTTTGTTAATTTAAGTTTATGTAATTAGTTTAGGTTAATCACCTTAAAATTCAACTTGTGAATGTACATTTTTAAATAATAGTATAATAAGCAGTGCAGGATCATTTAGTTTTGGCTGCTAATTTATAATAGGTAAAATTATTTGTTAGTATTTGTACTGTATTTAGAGTTAGGATTTGTGTTTTTTGCTTTTGCTTTGATTGTCTTCCCCTGTTTTTGTTATGTTTTCTTGAAGGGTTCCTAAATCGGTATGGGCGATTTAGTAACCCCGAGGCGGAAGCTATGTTAAAAATTGAGATACTACCAGCACCTATGGGTTGCTTGAGCAAGCTCCCAGACGTTGATATTTCGAATGGTGCGAGGCTTGGCTGGACGCTGAGTGTTCGCAGCCTGTTTTAACTACCAAGTACATACTATGGAGGAAGCCATTTTTTTGTAGATGCTTTCGAATTGACATTAGTATAATCGTAGATTCTTTAAATGTGTGCAGGTTTTTATGTTATAAAAGTGCTAGCATCCCATTATTATTGCTTCTTCCCAACGCAAGTTTTAACAGTAAACAACTGCCAGTGTTTGGCCCGGTGTATTGACACCGTATTATAATACATTTATAACATGTCCAAGTGAAATAAACAGTGAAGTTTTTTGCAAGGATAATTATTTTATTTAAAAGGACCCCTATCAATTTTGAACATGTGTCATACATTTCAATACAATGACTAGAAAATTATGGTGAACAGTGACGTCAGCACTAAACATTCAATAATACCTACTTGACAGTGTTTTAATAAAACGATTAAAAATGAACTTTTTAATAATTTTTTTTAAACTCTACGTTTAATATTATTTAATAAAACTTATATATTCAGAATCAGCGTTTATTGGTCTGTATGAACATATTTTTTAAAGCCATAATATTTTTCACTGGTAGACATTACTTGCTTACAAATATTATTATTTCAGAGATAATTTTGATTTTGATATATTAAATAAGAGAAAATTAGAAACTCTTTGGATGCAAGGTCTACTGTGTTCACAGAAGTAGGTACTAGTTGTAACTTATTTATTTTTTAACTAATTTAGACTGTTATCAGTGTTCCCGCGCACCCTCCATTTGTCTTGTGTAAAATACTCTATGCAAATCCGGACTATTATTTCATTCCCACATTCTAGTCACAGAACGACGGGCATATATTATTTGAATTTTGGAGACAAGAATCAAATATATACTATCTTCCGTTTCCAAAGACCGAACGCCATTGAGATAGCAAATACTAGACTGAATGGACATTGGTTCCAAAATAGAAAATATTTTGATTCGATTATTTTGTTATTTGTAATTTTTAACAACGGCGTAAAACACGAATTTTATTACATAACAACGTCATCGATGTTCATATTAAATTATTATATTTAAATGTAGGAACTTGTACAGCCAAAAATATGAGAAAAAAAGAGTTGAAGATCATTTTGTCAATTGTTAATTTTAATATGAGATCGACAAAAATTACGTAAATAAGTAGGTCCCAAAGGATTGATCTAAGGAGTTATAAGATAGAGAACCTTGGTTTGATTCCCAGTTGCAACCGTCCCCTTTTTATTTTCCATTTCATATTTTGTTTAGATTTATTGTTAGGTATTATTTTATATTTTGATAGAAAGCAGTCACTTTGTGGTTTGACATATTAATTGAAATAAAACAATAACTTAGTTTGTAACCACGATTTAATTATTTAATTTTTTATAAACCGACCGGTTTCGCTTTACTCAATCATCTTCAGGGTATAACATTAAACTGATCAAAAATTAACAACGTGTGGGCTTTACATAATAAAGAAAGAGACAAAACATAATACAAAAGAACAGTGAGAGAGTGAAAATAAATCTTACATACTGAAAACTCTCACTAAATCGTGGTAACAAACTAAGTTATTGTTTATTTCAATGAAGGTATTATTTTAATGAGTTTAGTATCTACAGCTGAAATATTTTTCAAAGTAAATAAATAAAATCAGGACTTTTTTCCTTTATGCACGTTAGGATATGTAAGATTTTTGTTATCTAGTTATTTTTATACCAATGATCAAGATCTAAGAATATTTTTTTTCGCTTCGTAGTCATTCTCGTATCGCAAATCAAAACAGTTTATTTAGTTTCGCCAAAGTAGGGGAAGATGTTGGCCAACAATGTGCAGCGTCGATTTTCTTAGGGCGAATTCCCGAGTCTATGGGGAATCCCAATTTGAATGTAAAAATATGAAATTTGAAAGTCAAATTCCCATGCCTCGCGGGTTGGGTCGTCTCCGTAAAATCTTCAACGGAGTTATCTTTTCGCTTTGAGAGCGTTTTAATGATTTACACTGGTGTAAAAACCGCTTAAATTTTAAGATTTTCAAAGGTAGGTCCCTACCTACTTCCTTTGTTCCTTGAATATCCTTACCCGGATACAAATGTAATGAATTTATCTAATATTTTGGATGTATTATTTATCCGAGACACTATCTAGGTTACAAACCAGTTCTTCTTAAAATTGTTTCTTATAAAAAAGGTAGTTGCCAATAATATGGGAAAAATAGTCTAGTTGTTGATTCTGAAATTTGAAATATGATATTGACAAATATGATGCTTAAATAAGAGGTGGCAGTAGCCGAATTGGTAAAGCGTTGTCCCGGTAAGATGAGAGGTTCTGGTTGAAGGCGATCATTTGATCTCTCCAGCCGGAAACATTCGCTTTGAACCACTGTGTGAGGGATGGATTCATGTGTCACTCCCGGTTCATGTGAACCCCAGGTTCATGTGAACCTAACCCTGTTCCTACTAACCCCTAAAATCTTTTTCCTTCCCGAAATTCCTGTCCTTCATTTCACCAAAAAGACTCGCCACACAGCATCCCGAAAGATGAAAGAGACCCCGAGGGAATTTAATTTTCTGAATTTGGGTTGATATGTAAAAAAGTGCCTATCCAATATTCATTGCTGTATTTCGTTCAAGATATGGTTTATAACAAAATACTTGAAATTTGGAAACGTGTAACTTTTATGACTTACGTTCTTCCGTATTATAATAATATCTGTATATTTTATATGGACTCATTCACAAATAAACCAAGAAACAAACCCAGGCTTCCTAGAGTTGACCCAAACATTACTCATTCAGGATTGCGTTTGTTGGTGCGTATGAATACCCTTCCGACAGTCATGCACTTGACAAACAACGTCACTGAGAAACAGCCTTTTTTAGTCAGTTTACGGTCGCTTATTGTTTTTTTTTTCACGAAAAAGAGACAAACGGTGTGTAGAAGCCTACAAAGTGTGGGTTCAAAAGTATCTTCAAAATTATAAAAAAACAAACGCAAACCTGTGAAAAATCGCGGGATTCTTGATAAACATTGACAATTTTGAAAATTTTACTTAAATTCAAGGGAAATCCGAGTTTTTTTAACCAAAATTACACGTACAGACACCAAACCAAATTACGTACTATTTTTGATAATATTTAAATAGATATTCGACAAGGTTTTAATTTTTTTATAATGAAGTACGTATTCCAGAGTGTTCTTTTTCATGGTATTAAATTAATGAACCATTGTTCACTTTCACCGAAATATTGTTATAAGGTCGAATATCAAGTTTGAATGCGATGTAAGCAAGCAATGCATCTATTTGAACGTGTTCGGTTCAACTGTGGTTGCAATATTCATCCATCGAAGCAAGGAAATAACGTGATGGTCCAATTTTTCCGGAACACCGTCGATTGAAATTCCTAAATAAAACCTCTGTGATGTAATTCTCATACGTTTAAAGTTTGCATTTCATAAATGTTTGCGTTAGCTGTGTTAAGAAACTAGATAACTTTCACGAATTCTTCAGCTCCTAAAATCACCGTATTGTTGTGGTATGTTAATATTACTAACTAAACCTTTTTTTATCACATTTGACCTCAAAGAGAAATAGTAGGTTTTGCTTGTATTCCGAAATCAGAGATATATTATCATAGCTACCCTTATTTAGGGGTGTGCTCTGTGACGGATGAACGGAGGGTTGTGGGTGTGATCTGCTAATCCAGGTCACGAAGAGCCCGGATTACATTGTTTTATGTAACCATATTACATGATGTATCTTGTATATTTCCCACGCGTGTGAGCTTAGTTTCGGTCATGCTTTGCTAGGCATTATTTAACAGAATGCATAAAAATCACGTTTTTGAGATTATTTAAATTTTATATTTAAATCTTTGTCTCATAGGTGGCACTGAGGAAAAATATTTCCCTCGGGGCCTATGTCTTCTTTGGGGATGCTGTAGGCTCTTTTTAGGGAAAAGCAGAAAATTAAGTTATTATTTATATTATTTTGTTTATTCTCAATTTGGGAGGCGGGTATGTTTACCGCTGCCCCGGGAACCTTTATTGCATAACCAATACCTCTTCCATAGATCACCCCAAGTAGTTCGCTACGTTTAGTGATTTAGCAGGGGTGCCCGGGTTGAGGTTTGAGGTTTGTGTGTGAGGTTTGTCTAGGTCTTGGAGGCAGATGACCAGGACACACTGAACCCCAAATTCCTACCCACCCCACCCTTTTCCTTCCCAGAACTCTCCTCTCCTTTCCGCCCCTTAAATAACCCTCCACACAGCATTCCCAAAGATGATATAGGCCCTGAGGAAAATTATTTTCCTCAGTGCCTCCTGTGTGGAGCTCATGTAAAAAAATAAATTATTTGTGGGCTTTTACATGTTTGGTAGTACAATTAAATCATGACAGATAATTTTGAAATAAATAAATAAATAATAAAATTAAAATTAGATAAAACACCCAAACAAGTGTTAAAATAAAAAAAAAACAAAGCGATTTGATAGGTTTACAAAAATACAGATGTGTTTAGAAATAGTGTTGGAATAAATACGTTTTTTTAACATTACCTAAGTACTGATTTCTCATAGTGTGAAATCGTTGTATCGGGGAGTGGGTAATGTAGTTCCGCTAATGAGTGCTGCAGTAGAATAGTGTATTTTGTCGTGTTGGGAAGGAAAAGGTATGAGGGGTGGGTAAGAATCTGGGAATTAATGTGTGGCCGTACGAATCCATCCCTTTCACTGCGGTGCTAAGCGATGTCTAGGTTAGGTCTCCCTCAACATAATCTCTCCCGATTCGGCCCGCTACTCAGAAGGCGGGCAATCGGATAGGATGCCAAGACCTAGACAATCCTCGCCGCATGAACTCGGGCATCCTTGTCAAGCTACCAAACGTAGAGAACCACTTGGGGTGACCTGTGGCAGGAATGTTAGTTATCCAAATAAATTTCCGGTGCGACGGTACCCATAACCGCCTCCCAAATTGACCTATTTATAAAAGTTGAAAGTTTCGAGTCCAAGCGTGATTTTGGTAGTCATATAATATAAATTAATTGTTTTAAGTTATCTAATACAACAACCTTCATATCGTGCAAGAGCCATGCGTATTTCACCAGGGCTGACTGAGATTATCTACCACTTAAATTATAAATCAGGTTTTAATATAGTTCAAAACAAATAGACATACTTTGAGTTAGGACTAAGACATCGAGGAACTCTCCCGGGGCAAAACTTTTAGCCGACGAATCGTCAAATTCGAATTCAGGCTCCGTCCACCCCTAATACTTTATACCGGAACCAGCCCTTATGGTGGTATATAGAGCCTCAGGCGAGAGATGATTGCCTTGTAAATCCGAAGGCTGTTCTTTCATAAATACTCTGCTTTATCGCCCAAAGTCAACAGTATTAAATTCGATATGAAAGTCTTAGTATTATTTAATGATATTGGGTTTCATGTCTTCGACCTTATTACAAAATCGCTAAACTTTTGCTCTAAAATCTCTAAAAAACATGGAGCTCCTGAGCCAGTTATTAAATATATTATTTTATGGTGTAGCTGCGTGGTTAGCGTACACCTATAGAAAGATAAAAAAAAAAATGTTTTTGAAGTGAAAACTTCTTTAGCGCCGTTGTGATTTGAAACTCGGTGAATTGAAAAAGTGACACTAAAAGAGACAAACAACTACATCTATAACCTTACCGGTCAGTGGCTGAATTGGCATCGGGTTTGGGATCCACCCATGCATCGCATGTTTGATTCCTTGGCTCCATCATGATATAAGCAACATTTTCCGGTTTCTGTGGTGGTATTAGGAGATTTTCAAGCATATTTAGGTTTTTCGTAACCCGGGAATAATGTTTGTCTTTCTTTATAATAAAAATCAGAGCGTACAATTTCCACGCGGTAGAAGTGAAATTAGAAAGTCGCTAGATGTCGCTTTCTTTTCTTTTGCCTGTTTATTTTAAAGTGGTTTGAAGATTGAATATAGATTTCACAAAAACATTTTTTTGGGTTTGGTAGGATTCGAACCTCAAGAATCAGGCGCTTTACGCCACTGCGCAATCGGAGGCTCGCGCGGAGTCATGAATTTACCGCATTATATTAGAACCGTGACAGGGGTGTTGGTTAACCAATAAATGAACAAATAATGAATTTTAGTGACGCGCTTTCGTTTCATCGGAATTTAAAATCAGGTTTCACTTAAAAAAATCTGTAGGATTTAACCTGCTAGAGAACGAGATAGAATAATCGGTCCCCTCTTTGTTCGGTGCTTCGTAGCCTCCCCACTCATGTCTTTTAGTTTTCTGATGGTTTCACTTCTGTAGCGTGAACTGCACACAATTTTTTTTCCAACAGAACGTTTTCTCAAACTGTACCTTTACCAATTTATTTACGATAAATATTTAATTCATTAGAAAAACTGACGGAAGGTTTTTTTATCTTTTGGCACATCAACGTAATATTTAATCATTTAAGAAGAAGATAAACGTGCATCAGAACAAGACAAAGAACATACAAAGGTATAACGGTTACAACGGATCGAACCCAGGAGAGGTCTTACCGTGACAACGTCCTAACCTCATTTTGGGCATGGGTACTCCCATGGAACCATTCATTGGATAACCAACACCTCTGCCATACGTTATCCCAAGTGGTTCGCTGCTTAGTCACACAAGCAGTGGTGCCTGGGTTCAAACGGCGAGATTTTTCCAGGTGTTGGTGGCGGATGCGTTTGCCCACCTGCTGCGAGGCGGGCTAGATTCGGAGAGGCCGGTTGAGGGAGACGCTTTCACCTGTCCACCAGTCGGACTACCTTTGCCCATCGCCTTGCACCGTTGTGGGAGTAACTAAATATGATGTTATGAAATATTCGATTGCACAAAGAATTATCCGCTTGGATAGTTTGAACTGCAAAAACTATTATCCTAAAGCAAAAATGTTGAAATTTTGTTCACAGTAGTTGTACGATTGGATTATATTCATACATTTCCAATCAACACAAATATCCGTCATTTTAATAAATAAACAACCGTAAATATTCAACTGTCAGCAAATAACCAAAAATATTCATAACATTTGTAAATATCCACGTACTTCCAAAAATATCCTTTAAAAAATTCATGAAAATCCATTAACCATTTTTTTATGTATTTCCCTGAAAATTTTACAATATTTCACCATATTTTTGAATGTTATAACATATTTTTCATTGTGTACCATAGTTACCGCAATTATTTAACATACTCGTACTTTACCATATTTTGCCTTGTTTCCTTTTTTTCCACATTTAACCATGTTTTAAAAATAGAACAATTTTTCCATATTTTATGGAATATTTTTATTTAATAATAATAAATATGTTTTTGAACAAAGCTTAATTATCATTTTTATTTTAGCAGAAGCCAACAAAATAAAGGGAATCGAGGATAATATTGCGTGTTCTTGAATTGAAATACGAGATAAAAATGACCAAAAATAATCATGTCTTAAAATAGCTCAGTGGCGTTGACGTATGATATCTCGAAGCTCAGTGGTCAGAGTATTGTCCCGATACGACAGAAGTTCTCAGTTTCACGTTTCATTTAGATTTATTAATATTATATTATTAAAGGATTAAATATTACCTTGTTCGCGAGCGTAAAACCATCGATCTTGAACGAGCGTGGAACTTAGCTGAGATGAAATTAGGTAGAAACATAGCCAAATTTCATTTTGGAAGGCTGGTACGGGTACCATCGCCCAGAGAACTATTTATTGGATAACCAACACCCCTGCCATTAGTCACCCCAAGTGCTTCGCTACGTTTGGTGTCTTAACAGGGGTGCCTATGCTCATGGGGTTATGGTTTGTCTAGGTCTTGGCGGCGGATGCGTTTGCACACTCACTGCATGGCGTACCGGATCGGGAGAGATTGGTTGATGGAGACAATTTGACTTCTTCAGGCGGACTCTCGATCCATCGTCTTGCAGCGCAATGGGAGAAATGGATTCATACGGTCGTCACTTCTGGATACTGACTCCCAGATTTCTACCCACTCGTCATACCTTTTTTGGTCCCAGAACCTCCTCTCCTTCATTTCCCTTAAAATACCCTCCACACAGCAGTCTTACATATGAGACCTAGGGAAATTGTTTTCCTCAGGGCCTTCTATATGGAGCCAATATAAAAGTGTGAATTCACACGTAGGAAAAAACCTTCAGTAACTAAAGTAGATAAGAGTGGGGAAGCTATGACGCACCGCACAAAGAGGAGACCGATTAGTCTATCTCATTTACTCGCAGGTTAAATCCTGAAGATGTATGTGCTTGTCTCTTTTTAGTGTCGCTATTTTTCGTTTCATTAAGTTTCAAATCATAACGGTGCTAAAAAAGTTTTCACTTCAAAAAATTAAAAAATCAATTAAACGTTGTTTCAAACCACCCGTCGGAGCACACAATCCTCAAATTCATGAGGGAAAACAATTGTCTGGATCTTTGTCTGAGATAGTTTTTGTGACATTAAACAAAGCGCTTCTAATGCTAGTACTAAATAACCTTTTTTGTTTCTTAAATTGTATTATCTTTCCTTATCCCACGGAGGCTGGAGGCAGATATTTTTAGGGAGAGAGATTAAAGAAATGTTTATGATAGAAACCGAATGTTCTAGACACAATTTTTGACAAAGATATTTCTTCCACCTCAGAGGGTTCTGTGTAATAAAAGTTGTAGTTACAGAAGGGAACGTTGCTGGAACACGCATACAATTCTTGGTATGGTATACTGTTTACTGAGAAGAATTCTATTAAATAATTAATATGAAATAAAGTGCCTCGCTATTGCTGCTGAAGTTTCTCGATATACGAACCTATTTTTTTTGTTTTTTAGTGATATTGGTTTTTGTTGTAGCATGGATCAATATTTGTAGGTTGGAGAACATTAATATCAATACAGTTTCACTTATTATTGTATGCCTCTGATCGAAAAGTATTTTACTTTAAGAGGAATGGAATAACGTAGACATCAATTTTAAAATAAGGAATATATATACATTTTTCCTATTTGCATATTTTTTTTAAATTTGTATAGTTTAACCTTAATTTTTTTAATAAATATAAAGAGAATAGACTGCTCTAATATAGTATTATGTTGTTAGCTTCCCTTCCGAATTTTTTTTGGAATAAAATAAATAACATTTATATTTTACCTGTTGGCATATCGCTAAAAGGTTGCAGTTTTATAAATATTTATTGATTGTAAATGGACGCTTGTATAATTACTGTGACGATTCACGGTTACGGTACCGTGACGGCAAAAAAGGCAATAAACATACATTCATTATCGCTATGATGCTGTAGCTCTTTCAAAAGATGAGATACACAATGTATGTACTCGTAGGTCTGTTTCCTCCAAAGGAAAAAAAGTCATAATTTTCGTGCATCTCTCTCACACACCGCACCGTGACTTCTCCGTAGACCTCTACCAATACTACTTGACCTGACGATCATTTAAAGTATGGAATATAGTTACAAGTATAATATTGAAGTGGAAGTGAATTCCAAAAATTCAAATATCAATGTGCTAATGGTTATGTTTTTATTCAACATATAATGCTGTCGCTCATTCTTACACACTAAATAACAGCAGTCTAAAATAAGACACACGGTGAACATATGTCTGCACCCCCCCAAAGGATTTGCAATTTGGGAGGCGGGAATGGGTACCGCCGCCCCGGGAACCTTTATTGGATAACCAACACCTCTGCCATAGGTCACCCCAAATGGTTCGCTAAGTTTGGTGATTTATCAGGGGTGCCCGGGTTCACGGGGTGAGGTCTGTCTAGGTCTTGGAGGTGGATGACCAGGACACACTGAACCCCAGATTCCTACCCACCCCTTAAACCCTTTTCCTTCTCAGAACTCTCCTCTCCTTCCTTTCCTTTAAAAAATCCCTCCACACAGCATCCCCAAAGATGACATAGGCCCTGATGGAGTTCATGTAAAAAAAATGAAACATATAAGCATTATCATTCATCTCCCTCACACGTATTTAAAAAAATGGAACGCAATTCCCGTCGCAAAAAAGTAGTACTTTGGAGGAAACAATCACACGCATTTTGTGTCTCACTATTATTTAATGTGTAAGAAAGAGCTGCAGCATTATAGCGATTAGGAATGTATAGTTATTGCCTTTTTTTCCTTCACGGTACCGTATCCGTGAAACGTCACGGTAATTATAAAAGCGCACACTGGCTGCGTTGACTTAGAAATTTGACAAAAAACACACGACACCAGAACTCAAGAGATAGGTTGGCAGTTTTTATTTGGTTTAGAAGACAGATTAACAACTAATTTAATTAAACTAGATTAATATAAAAATACAGTATATACTATTACCAATTTTATACTCGCAGTTAATTTGCCAAATCGATTATTCTACAGGTGACCATTATATTGAGCGCAAAGGTCAATCTTGTGTTCTATTAAATAGTTTAATCCATTTAGCTAAAATGACCTTAAACAAAGATCGTAAACATCAGGTTTTGTTAGCCGAAATGACCCACGAAACCAAACGTTTATCATTTTACAATAGAATGATTATCACATCTCCTTTGCAATAACATAACTGTCCTTTGTTACATCGCGTGATGTTTTCGACTAGACTTGATTTCTCATTAAACAAATCTATGCTAACGTAGATTGATTATTCGACTACTGAATAGAGTTATTCTTCATAGTCAAATTATTAATTTTTTTAATTATATAATACTTTTTTCTTATGAAACGCAAAATGACAAACATTCTTGGTTGACAAATAACTATATATTATGTAATATCTGAATTTCTCTAACTTTAATCATTATAAGCGGAAAATGTCGCTTTTGCAACGTGGAGACTTTCAGAGGATCGAATCCGCAAAATCTAAGAACTCGATGCATGTGTCCACTCGGCTACCAATCTATATTCCAAAATACGTCATACAGTGTTGTTCGTGAAAAAAAACTCTACTCGGCTACTAATCTGTATTCCAAAATACGTGATACAGTGTTGTTCGTGAAAAAAACTCTACTCGGCTACTAATCTGTATTCCAAAATAAGTGATACAGTTTGTTCGTAAAAAAGCTCTACTCGGCTACTAGTCTGTTCTCCAAAATACGTGATACAGTGTTTTTTCGTGAAAAAAACATTCATTCTACCTTTCGGTAATACATTTAGGATGGGTTGTTTCAAAACATTTGGATAATTCATCAAATTTTTCAATTTAATTTTCACGTTCTGTGAAAGTTCTATTCAAGTTCTGCGATTATTTCAGTTTTATGAACCAACTGACCCATAATTTTATAATAATAAAACTTGAACAGAACTGACAGAATGTAAAAAAAAATCAAATATTTGATGAATGTTTAAAATTTTTTGAAACAAGTCCTTTTAGAGACGCGTATTGTAAAACGCACATTTAACGGATATGATTTTAGATATTGACGCCCAAAAGTATTTTCGTTATTTATTTTTGGGATGTTATGCAGTGTTGCGCTACCGCCTCTTTTAGCCAGCGGACAGTACAGTGTCCATCATCAGACATCTTTTCAAGGTGATTTTAATCATCTTCCCTGATGATGGACACTGTAACGCTGTCCGAAACGTTGGCTAAAGGAGGAGGTAGCGCAACACGGCATAACACACCAAAAATAAATAACGAAAAAGAAACGCAACGTTATGTTTTATTTATGGAAAACCTAGAAAAGCATATTATTTTTGGCTTTATATGCACTAAGGCGATCCGCTCATGGAGAAACCGAAAAAATACAGTTGGCGACGAAATTGCAATCAACCTCCTGAACAAAATTGATGTTTTTCTGATCTGAAATATCGCAGATTATTCAAAAACTTGACAGATCTTAAGTCGCTACCACGGCAACCTATCAACAAGGCAACTGAAACGCGACTGCCGCGGCGACCAGCAGTTCTGTTGTCAGATCAGAAAAATATCGATTTGGTTCAGTGGGTTGATAGCGATTGCGCGCCAACTGTTTTTTTTTTTCAGATTCTCCATGAACGGATGGTCAAAGAATACGCTGGGTAAGTTTTTCAATAGGATTTGTTGGGCCTTTCTAATAAACTCTTCTAAATTTTAAACAACTGAACAATAACCATTAATGTAGGTTAAATAGATGTTTACGTGTTCAGTTGTGACATTGGGTAAGATGATCAACTATGAATTTTACTTTGACTACTGATTTTCTCTAGTCAAAGTAAAAATCATAACATGGAATTTACGACATTTATATTATCGTGGAATAAATTAATGTCAAATATCCTCTATGATTCATGTATCTTTAAAGAAAGGTGACCCGTCACAAAGAGCTGTCATCGATTGATAAATTAACATGGTCCTGGGTTGGACGTTCGCTCGTCACACCTCCTGTCAGTTGCAGTTAAGTCTACATTGTATGGCTATGTAGCTTTATTTGAAGTAGAACCGCGAGCTTTTGATCTACATGCGAATTATTATTACACTACTGCGAATTATTATGGTTTCTAAAACTTTACAAAAGTGTTTACATAATGATCATTTTATTATTTACTGTACTGCTCATAATACCACTAAAAAAATAACTTATTATACAAGCAGTCAACAAGATACGTTTTAAGATTTTCACGGCCCAAAGCATTTTCGTTATTTGTTTTTGGGGTGTTATGCCGTGTTGCGCTACCTCCTTCTTTAGCCAACGTTTCGGACATCGTTGCAGTGTCCATCACCAGGGCAGATCCGGCAGATCCGGTAGATGTGTGACACACACATCTACATCTACCGGATCTGCCCTGATGATGGACACTGCAACGATGTCCGAAACGTTGGCTAAAGAAGGAGGTAGCGCAACACGGCATAACATCCCAAAAACAAATAACGAAAAAAAGCAGTCAACAAGTTTATTTATTTATTTATTATGAGAAACCAACAGCTTTTACAAAATAGGTATACAGTGATTAATATGCAAGTGAACTGAAGTCAAGCTACTGAAGTTTCTTATGCTAAAGTTCATTGGAGATGAAGTTTTAATATCTTTAAATTAATTTTTAGTTAAAGGAAGGGGAGAGGAAGAGGAATGTAGGAAAAGGATAGGAGATGCTCCTGATACATTCCATAGTCTCATATTAATAATAATCTCTCATATTATGATCGTACGCGTTACTTCATATCGGGATTTCTTTAGGTTTGACTTTTTAAGGCCTGCAAAGACGAAGTTTCCTCTGGAAACAGATGGAGTATTTAAACTCAGCTGTTCCGGATGTGATAAGGTCTATGTGGGCCAGACAGAGCGAACGATCTCCAAAAGGATATCGGAACACTTTCGAGCATGTAAACTTGGCCACCCTGACAAATCGGCAATCGCCGAGCATTTAATTGAAACCGGCCATTACTTTGGATTTGTTCCTGAAGTCGTGGGAAGACCCAAAACTCATAGAGCACGCCTGATTACGGAGGCAATTGAAATTCACAAAAATCCTATAAATATTAATAGAGACGACGGAGCTAAACTCAAAAGTTCTTGGTATCCGGTAATTGACGGTTACATCAAGGCTAAACGCAAAAAAACATGTTGAAGTATATTGTAGCGCCAGCTCGTAGAGGAGTGGAGCTGGCGACACGGTATCGCTCCTAAGTAGATAAGTACAAACATCACCCCTAACTATTACACATCTGCCCTGATGATGGACACTGCTACGCTGTCCGAAACGTTGGCTAAAGAAGGAGGTAGCGTAACACGGCATAATACCCCAAAAACTAAAAACAAAAAAACTGTCGTATGTACTTTATGATTCAATAAAAAAATTAATATCTTAAGACTAAAAACTATGTTTTCTATTTAATTCAAATCTTGCGTTACTTTTGGGACACCTATATTACGACCCAAATGTGGCCAACGGAATATTTTCAGAAACTATGAATGCCATTAAAAATGCAGAAGATTTAAATACATATTTTTTGATTTTGATCAACGCACTAAAGATATGTAATTAAAATAACCATTGGTAAACTACCAGTTAAAAACCCGCTCCGCAAGTTTTTACTGCTAGGCCATGCGGGCGGCTTTTGCTTCGGCTTCGCTCAGTTAGTGTTGGTGATCATTTTGTAAATCCAATAAGAACTGGTTCCAAAGTTAGCCCGTTCCTCGTATCCACTGTCAACGTGTCAACCAGTGATGGCTAGTCACCCCGAAAAAGTAACTGGGACGGGCGAAGACGTCATATGTAATACACAGCCGCTTGATACAACTGAGTATTACCGTCAATCTTTCGAAATCCGGGAGATACCCCAGATTCACAAATTCGTAGAATTTATACCTACATAGGAAGGGCACGTCCCTTTGCGTCTTGCCGACGAAAGTGGCGTCATCTTGTGAAGAATTCTTGAATGAGAAACCGGTAGCTTTGTCTGATAATCCACTTGCGTTGGAAGCCGGATTCTTAAATTCAACCATGCAGACGCAAGACTATTAATAACGTTAGATTATTGATTTTACAATCTAAAACGGTATATTCGGAAACGATTCCAATTGACTACAGCGTCATTATGACGTTGAAAACGTTATTCGCTGGTAAGACGGCTGTCACCGACATTGGTAGGTGAGACCGGGTGCCATAATCCCAACAAAAACGACCATATCGTTCTGGCGGCAAATCGAAAGTACTACAATTTAATCGTTACAGAAAATTTATTCGTCAACCCAAGAATGACTTAAAATTACTCGTACCTTCATTATCATTTTTTTCTTTAAATTATTAAAGTTGAAAGAACAGAGAAGAGAAAGTGATGAAGAATTGAAAGTAGGTGTTTAACATTTCAAGCTACGTTTTGGAATCGTAGACATTGAACAGGGCGTAACTGAGAGTAACTTTTAAATTATTCAATTCACTGGAGCGACCACGCGAAATAAAAAAAAATTGCCTCCATTGCTCGAGATTTCCCGGAAGATCAATTTAAAAATTTTTCGGCATCATTAAAAAAATCATACCTTTGAATTTTAATTTGGAGACATAAAAACTAATAATAGTGCTATACAGCCAATGAATTACCCTGTATTTTACCGTGTATCTCATATTTGTAGGATTTATAAAAAAAATCGTTAAGTTCATAACCGCGCGAATCGGGTGTTAGTTAGTTACTTTGAAACCGCCGGCGCCGTGAGGGTACTTGTTCGAGTCAACATAGAATATTTTAGATTTCTGTATGTAGTCTATGGTATAATTGATATTAAAAGGTGCATTTCTATGGAAAATGGCTTAATTTTAACTGTTAACAGCTGATCAAAAATACAGCGGAAAAAAATATTTTAAAAATGTATTTTTAACATCGTTCTAAAATAGTCTTCGAAGTTCGGATTTGCGACATCTATGGTCATAATAGAAAAGCATTTCAATTGTTTCGTTTTAAAGTAAATGGCTGGTAATGGAAATGTTTTTAATAATTACAATAAATGTTTTACGAATAATAGGAAAATGTGGTCCAATTTTGGACCGCTATCGCTACCGCTAAAAATAAAATATAATAATATATATTTTTGAATGTAGCTATAACTTTGTGGTTATCGATTATAGAAAAATGAAACAAGACAACTTTGTATAAACCACAAATAAACCACTTATATGAAGCGTAAATCCGACCGGTTTCGGAACAAACGTTCCTTCTTCAGGGAAAGCTTATAATAATTTGACAGTTTCAAACAATGTTTTATTATGGTAGGGGTGGAGCCGTTGCTAGTTTGTAGATTGGGTGGGTAGGTATTAATGTAGAGTGGGTGGGTAGGGGAACAAATCCATGATTGGGATGTTAAATTATTATAAGCTTTCCCTGAAGAAGGAACGTTTGTTCCGAAACCGGTCGGATTTACGCTTTATATAAGTGGTTTATGCAAAGTTGTATTGTTTCATTTTTCTATAATAATATATAATCGCTCCAGAGGATAATAAAACGTTACTTTTATATATTTTTAAAACGATACATTATTTTATCAAAATTCTGTAGGTTTAATCAAAATGAATTTATTTTACTTCAAGATGTCGCCCCATCCCTATGGTATCGTGGTGAAGGTACCTAGACTGTGGGAAAGTACCATTACGAAAATCTATATGAGGTCGTAACATACGGAAATGGGGCATGAACCATAACGCCGCGCTATAATTTAATATGTGCCGAGAGATTGTTCGCAGAATATTAACAGTCTCAGCGATTTATCAACCAATGACCCGAGAAAAAAACCACTTCAATAATAGTAATCAACAATTTAATAACACATTGTTTTAAAAATATAATAAAACAAATATAAAACATATTTCAACTTTTTTTACATTAACCCACAGAGGAGGCCCTGAGGAAAATAATTTCCCTTAGGGCCTATGTCATCTGAGATGCTATGTGGAGAGTCCTTTTGAGGAGAGGAAGGAATGAATATTGGTCTTGAAGGGACCCATGTTGTAGGAAGGAGGAAACTCAAAGGCAGGCAAATCGTTCCACAGCCGACCTGTTCAACACAAGAACGAGTCGAAGAAGCAACCCGTTCTCATATGACTAATGCAAACCGTGTACATTTGGCGTGTTTCCCGACTATGCATCGATGCCGAAGGGATCAATGACGCTAGTTCCTCGGAGCATCTTCCATTGTAATACCGGTAGAACAAGGATAGCATTCCCACCCGAGCTGTGCTCTAAAGATTGCAATCCGTCTGTTAAGATGGGAGAATCTATTTAACGGACCGCCCGTTTCTGCACAGAGTCGAGGGTATTTTTCAGGTATTTTGGAGCTCCAGACCAGAGGTTGCTGCCAAATTCAACCGTGGGGCGCACCTGTGATTTGTACAGGGTTAGCAGTTGTGTACTATTAAAGTATCTGCGGGCTAGATTTTCATTTCGATCCCTTTTAGACGGAATCAGACGAGATTGGGTCTTTGAAACATTAAATTCAACGAGATTATTTTTAACCCAAGAGAAAACACTCTCGAGGTAACCGTCCATTCTTTATTTCAAAGCCCTCCGAGCCGTTGGGGTTTGTGAGCCCTTTGGGGGCTTGTCAAACAAAAAACTATCACGGACTGTACTGTCATCCGCGTAACAGTGAATTGGTGCACATTACAAAAGGTCGTTGATATGCAACAAAAACAAAGTCGGAGACAGAACCGATCCCTGTGGGACGCCAGCATTTATCAATTGTGAGGAAGAGGTGAAACCATCGGCTACCGTCGATTTGGTATATTTGAGGCACGTTCCAGAGTGGAATATACTCTCAGTAATACCATCATTCAGAATTGAAACGTTGCTTAAAATGGCTTTATCCGTGACCAGAACTGAATAGCCAGGTACTTCCCCACCTTAGTCTTCCATATCTCCCCCCCCCCCACCTTCTCCACTACTAAATGTATCTATGTAAATACTTGGGCATCATGCCTGTCTTATGTACCTACATTAAAAAATAAAAAATAAATATTAAAAAAAAAACAAATGTCAATTAAAATGTTATTATGTTTACGGTGTTCTGGATTTTTTAGAATTTTATTGATAATTAAATTTTAAAGGGACACAAACACTTTTTTACGACTGTGCGATTTAATGAAAGAATATTCACAAAGGAGTATGAATTAGGGTTGGGGGAGCAGCGTGAAGTGATAAGAGGAACGAAAGGTGTTTAGTAGTTAATGTTTGCCGGAAATTTTTGTTCTGTCGTCTAGAAACAGATTTGTATAATTATTAGCGAAAGAGGGAAATTTACTAAGTGTAATGAATGAAATGGGAGTTCTTTTGAATAACCAGTGAACGTTTGTTTGGTTTGAGTGTACAACGCGAACGAATGTAAAAGGAGAAAATCTCCTTTTATATCCGTGTCAAAAGTTATCTTTCTATTTAGACCCCCACCGGAGTAGTTGTAGTTCCTTAAATATAATTCTGATGATTCGGATTCTACATTATTATTTTACCTACATACAACAGTACATATAAGATTGTCGCGGCCACATTGTAATGGAGCGGCTACATAGCACTAAGTAAGACACATTTTATAGTAATATTCCGTTTTGCCTCACACCGAAGAAAATCATGACGTTCAACTTGAAAACAATCATTACAAAACGTAATGTAACAATAAATGCGAAATTTCTTAATAATTTCCTTTTTAGCAGAACAGTTCAATGTGTTCCTTCAAAGATAGTGAAAAATTAGTGATCATTTCTTCAAAATGTTAACACCTCACAAGGTTGCCATCTGCTTTCTTCCGTCTGGAGCAAATTACACTATGGCATCCCTAATGGGGTATTTCCACGTGTTTTTTATTGCTTAAAAAAATTAAGCAAAAAATTACGATGATTATGTCGTTTTTATTTTATTTTTATGTTCACGAATAAAATTTCTACAGCGAGTTAAAGTTTCCTATTTTGGAATTACCGCTAAAACGATATTTTGGGGCGTGGCTATCGTGTGACGTCATGAGTGAGGACGCTCACTGACAGTGTTTATTTATGCTAGTTCAGCTTAGCGACACTTGTGACGTCACAAACCCAATCCCCAACCATGGGCCGTTTTGATTTGGTCTGTTTTAGATCGTTTTTAAAATCAATAATATTGAATGAAAACATAAAAATCAAACATTTTTAGTAGGATTATTAAAATCAGAAAAATATTCTTTAAATATTCCGTACATTTTCCACAGAATTCCTCGTTTGTGGAAATACCCCATTGGGGGTGTGTTGTGTGCCTAGAAAGGGAAGAGGAAGGTGGGGAAGTGCTTGGCTATTCAAAATTGTTATTTTACCGGACCGGTACTGAAGGCATCTTCCACTCTGGAACATGTGAAATAGTACGTAATATTGTACGAGTAAATTAGCAAATTTTTGAAACTACACAAAATAATAAAATAAAATTTGCACGCCGGGACTTGACCCGCGACCTCTTCATCAACAAGTCGTCTTTAAAACATTGAAGCCAACTTCACTCACTTGGTCATAAATTAGCATTACAAATAGCAAATTAGCAATCTTAATTGTAGATCACTATTAATTAATCTTAGCTGTAAGTTATCAGATAGGTGTAGGTGATGAGTTATATGTTATATAAATTTAGTCGTAAAGCGATTTCCGGTGATTTTCCTTCATAAACGGCGCTATAGAAATAATCCAAACATAATTATAAACATAGAACGATCATTAATCAGTAATTTTAAAACTCAAGGTCTCTGGAAATGTGAAATGTGGGAAGTAACGACACAACAACAGATCTTCATCCAACAAGAGAGCAATTACGAAATGCTAATGATTCCCACCGCAAAACTCTCAAATACCACGTCGAGGTGTATTAAAATGGAGGCTGAAAATAATTATGCTGGTTCGGAACTCATTTAGGAGAAACTTCAACTTTCCGCACTTTAAATGTAGGCCAACCTCTCCCTGTGTAAATTAAACGCTTTTGCGCTATGACATAGTAAATAGAGCCTTCGATCAGTAAATATTTAAAGCTATCAAACCGTTTTACGTAACTCTGATGACTGTTTTTAATAATGTTCAAGGGAAGTGAACAGTAAGTAGGGACCTCAAAGAGTGGAAACTTGTGATGTAAAATTATTAACGAAACACGAAACGAGTTAAATTAGTAACAACAATGTTAAACAGCTTTGCGAAGTTCAGAACCCTTGACATTTATGAACTGTAATAATTTGCCGGTATCTGTGTTTCCTCCCTCCTACAAGATAAATCCTAATTGTTTGAATGGAAAATTTTCTTCAATGGAAAAATAACGAGAAAAATTCTAAAATAGTGTTTTTTAAACATTTTTATCATTTAGAGTCACCGCCAGTTTTGTAGGACAATTCGACTCCTAGACCCCAGGCAAGCTACTGCAATTGATTGTTCAAGAAATAATATTTGAAAAGGTTTGATTAATCTCTCCAGAACTAAGAAAAAATAACTTGATTTGGGCACACGGTCACACCCACCTCACACTTCTGTCGGTTTGTTTCTTCAGTGTAGGTAAATTAATTCCATATTATATTTAACTTGTACCGTCCAATTTTACGTTAAAAAAACGCAGTTAGCTCGGTTTATATTTCTGCGCTCATACCAAACTTGTTGATTCAGTCAATTTTGAATTCCTAAGGGAAACATTGTAACAAGAAACATTTATGGGTTCACTAACGGATAAATATTATACATATATATATTATATAATAACGGGTCCCCACAGAGTTGGAACAAAGCCGAAACAACAAAATTACTGACAGTGACATCTGAAAGCGGTAAGATTCTGTTAATTACAAACGAAGGTCAATATATTTATTTCGGTATTAGTCGCTTGGATACATGATTTGACATTGTCTCTGCGTGATGCGTAAAATTATTCTAGATCAATGAACTTTTTATTATCTAAATTGGAACTGATAAGTGTAAATCACATCTGACAAGCGATAAAGTAGGCCCTTACATTATATTATCAATTAATAAATCCTAATTCGAAATATGTATTTCATTTGTTTTAAATGTTTGGCAGATTCGCGTATGAATTAATAGTTTTTTTTTTATTTCTTCTTTTGAAAGGCAATGATCATTAGTCATAACGCAAATATTTTTTTAAAATTTAAAAGTATTCAGCTTTATAAATCCCAAAATAAATTTTGATATCTCTCGACTTTTAATGGGTTTGTGCTAATTAAAACAATAAATTCCTTGGTCATCATAATCATATGCGACTAATTTTTATTTTATAATATATTTGCATTACATACAAATCATGTTTTGTAATCCAAATAAAGTTTTACTAATAAAAACATTTGTTTGTTGACTGATTTAAAAAATAAAACATAAAAAACAAGGGTGTCCGGGGGTAAAGAGCATTAACTTCGGCAGGTGATTCTACATGATGGTAGGAGTAAAAAATATTAACAACTTTTTCAGAAATTCCAACATTTTTTTCCCATACAAAAAGACGCACCTACTAAAAATCCTTAGTGTGAGGTACGATCTTGCTTGCTGAGAGCCTGCTGGGCGCCCGACTCGATTGTGATTGGCCCGTATCGTAACAGCGGAAAATAATAAATGGGCGATCCCGCTATAGACGATTATCGACAGTAATTTTTAAATCGCAGTATTTGTTACTTTTTTTGATATCAGTGCAAAGAAGAAGGACAATATTTAATAATTTAAAAAAAAAATGGATTTTACTTCAGATTGAAATTTTTGGCGTGCTTGGAAACATTATCATTCGAAGAATCGGTATATAAACTGCAAAATCACACCGTGCAACACTGGCGCGAAATAGTTGTTACCGATAGTTTGAAGTTATATTATACTGCTAAACGTGTAGTGACAATGTTAATTTATTCTTATGTGCCGAAAGATGTAAGTACATGTTGTTATTTTAAGCATCATTAACTACAAGAATTCACTGTTAGCTTGTTGCACCCGCGATACAAAAGATATAAAAGTTTGTGTTTTTCACAGAAATAAAGTGCTAACGTTTTGAAACTTCGTAAAAGTGAGAAGAAATCACCGGCAAACTTGAATAAAACGTTTTTAAGAGTATAATGTTAGCTGAATTGAAAACGTTGAGTCAAATTGGTTGAACCCGCGATTGTGTTGTTAGAATCGCGGGTGCAACTCTTTTGAAAACTACCCTTTTTGTGTGATTTATTAAATATTTTATTGCTTTTTATGCCTTCATTAATAATATATGCTGTGTATTACTAGTGATTTATATTTAAGTGTGTTTATATTATATTCAGCTTTTTTATAGAAATTCTATGATTTTGCACGCAGTCCCTCTGAAACATCTTCGTTATATTAAAAAAGCAGTTAAATAAAAGATGGTCACGTTGGATGATAAATAGGAAGGTCTGAAAAATAAATCAGGCATACAGTCAAAATATTTCTTTCAATCTGAAGACGGCGACAGCATTTCCGTGGCGCGAACCCCACTGTCTCGTCTCCAATGCACATTAGTTTTGAAATCTCCGAAAACCACCACTGAAACAGAAAGTGATTAGGATGATAACAATCTGGAACCTCTTACAAATTACAAAATACAAAAAGGAATTCTACAAAATAAGAAAAAAAAATTTTTTTTTAAAAGGATTGACGGATGTAATATGTTCATAGAATTTTCGGCGAGTTTTACGTAATCGAAAAGAAATAATTAACATAAATGACAAAGAAGTGTACTGATTAGTAATACGCATTGTTGGATTTCTTATTTCGTTCCTATATCAGAGTTTATTGATGTTTATATTTACTTAATCTAGACGAGTTGCATCCGCGATAATTTGATGTTGCACCCATGATTTGATTGTTTAAAAAGCTAATAATTCATTGCTTGTTATTATGTTAAAATGTAGCTCTTCCAATAATAATTTCATTAAAAATATTTTTTGTTTTATTTTTAGGAAGCTTTATATGCGTCTAAATGTTGCACCCGTGATAATGGAATCACCCAAATCTGGCCGCACACGCCGGACTAATTTTATCTTTTTACCTCAAAACTACCCCTAAAAGTTGGAATTTTGAAAAAAGTTATTTATCTTTTTATTTGTACTATCCTGTAGAATCACCTCCCAAAGTTAATGCTTTTTATCCCTGGACACCCTGTATATTGAAGGGAATAACCAGATACATCCGGAAATTTTTTTTATGTATTTATTTATAATTTCTCACCATTCGTATGTTCTTTTTACATACAAAAATATTAACCTCACTAGGACTAGCAGCATGTATTGAAGTTAACATTCATAAATTTGAGGGATGCATTTATACACAAATTGCAAAAATACAAAACACTACATTCAAAACACTAAAATCTTATATGCAGAAAGTAAGAAATAACAATATTATATTAGTGACCAGATGGGTAATTTGAGTATGATTTGTAACAATATAGAACATAAACAAATCCTTAATTACCATACCCACCAAGAAACAAAGCTAGTTCAAAACAACGAAGGTGACACTCCGATTTTGACAAATGGGACTCAAATAAAATCTAGTTATTTAAAAAATATATATTAGTATTTTAAAAACAAATATTTAAAAAAAAAATCTTATCATTTTAAAATAAAAAATCTTATTACTTAAAAAAGGACAAGGATGAAAAAATAGTATGCCAATCCTCTGACAACACAAAAATCTTAACATTTTTTTAAAAATTATCTAATGAATTGGAAGACTTAATGTAATCTGGCAGAATATTAAACATAAGTGGAGCCTGATATAAATAGTTTCTTTGGCCAAAAGATGTTTTATTATTTATTGCGACAAAGTACATTGTTGAGCCAATTCTGGTGGCATGGATTTTTTGGGTTCTTTCTGCAGATTTAGTATTGATAAAATATCTACAAATTATTTTAGTGATTTACGTCTGTATTACACATAACATTAGTTTCCTTTTAAAGTAGTTTAGATGGATAACGATTTTTTTTGTACATGACTTTAAGAATTAATTTGTGAGCAATACTTAGTGGCTCTACATTGGAATTTAGACAGGATCCCTAGCATACAATATTTTAAGAAAGTCGAGATTGTACTAAGGCATAATAGACAGATTTTAACTTCTCTTTATCCTATATATGAAGTTCTTTAAAAATATAGCTAAGTCTCCTGATATTTTTTGTTAACATATCAATATGGTCGTTCCATCTCCAAAATTTATCAATATTACACCTAGGTACCTAATAAGTCTACTCTTTCTAAAGGGTGGCAATTACAATTTTGAAAACAATTGTGTTTAATTAGATTATCAGTTTCGAAAGGCTGACTTTTTGACGATATGCTAAAAGTCACATATTTTGTTTTTGATGTGTTCAAAGTTAAGATGTTATTCTTAATCCTGAATAACATTTGTCAAAAGCATTTTTCCAGGTTTTACCCTAAAATATTAAAGCAGTGTTGTCTGTGAAACTAACAATGTTACCAGAAATATCTAAATTACACAAATCATTAATGTAGATTAAAAACAATATTGATCCAAGTACACGACCTTGTGGAACCCCAAAAGAGATTTGTTTACTTATGGTTAAATTATTATTTATCTGTACTTATGGGGTTCTATCGCTAAGATACAAATTTATAGCGTCAGGGCAGTCAAATCTTGAATTAACAATTTTAAACAAAAAAAGGAGGCCAAATATTTTTCGCGTTTCGGATAATTTCGATAAACTGAATTCACTTTGTAAAATTACATATTTTTATTTATTTATTGGAATGTCAATTTTTAAATTAATAAAGCGTGAAGATTTATTTTTATATTTTGAATTTGTGAGTATGATAATTGGAAAGGGGAGACCAAACACATGACTATATTCTACCCGACTTCTAACCAGAGATGTGTTTAATAATTTTATGGTTTTTAGGTTATTAAAGTCTTTCGTTCTTATTTTCATTGAAAATATATAATATTAGCTGGGGTACCCGGCTTCGCTTAGGACAACATTCGAGAGTGTTTTTGGAATGTTCCAAAATGATGTTCCCAATACCCTATACCCGACCATTCCACAACATTTCTCAATGTTCCGGGATGTTCTGGAATGTTGTGGAATACTCTCGACTGCTCTCGAATGTTCTGGACTGTTCTATAAATTTCTAGAGGACGAAACTTCCAGCCCTTATATCTTCAAAAGCACGCCCTTCAGGTAAAAACGGAACCTTCTTCATGGATGGGGAATAGAGGGCTACCACATCGTATCTCCCTTGATCGTACCGGGATTCGTTTCTGAGTTTTAGCGGGACGCACACTTTTATACACTTTCACACACTTTTATCTGATCCGGCCACGCGTTGAAATGGCCAACGAAACACAACGCCATCTACTGGATGGTTATCCAACCTAGATAATCAAGTTTTGTGTGGATAAATTAACTGACACTGTTTTAATTTATACCCAGGGTTCAAACCAATTATGTATTTGAAATTAGTGAATATCAGTATCAACAAGGTACCTCATTTGTCCAGCAGATGTCGCTGTAATGTAATAATTTTTGTCTTTTCCCCCTCTCCACAGGCAAGGAAATATATATTTTTTTTTACGTTAACTCCACGCAGGAGGCCCTGAGAAAAATAGTTTCCTTCAGGGCCTATGTCATCTGGAATGCTGTGTGGAGGGTCTTTTTGAGGAGAGGAAGGAATGAACATTGGTCTTGAAGAGACCCATGTTGTAGGAAGGAGGAAACACAGAGGCCGGCAAATCATTCCACAGCCGAGCTGTTGAACACAAGAACGAGTCGAAGAAACGACCCGTTCTCATGTGGCAAATGTCAACCGTGTACAAATGTTGAGCACGCGTTTGGCGTGTTTCCCGACTATGCACCGGTGCCGAAGGGATCAATGATGCTAGTTCCTCGGAGCATCTTCCATTGTAATACCGGTAGAACAAGGATAGCATTCCCACCCGACGCCTGTGCTCTAAAGATTGCAATCCGTCTGTTAAGATGGGAGAATCTATCAAACGGACCGCCCGTTTCTGCACAGAGTCGAGGGTATTTTTCAGGTATTTTGGAGCTCCAGACCAGAGGTGGCTGCCAAATTCAACCGTGGGGCGCACTTGTGATTTGTACAGGGTTAGCAGTTGTGTACTATTAAAGTATCTGCGGGCCCTGTACAGTACGCCCAGTTTCTGTGAGGCTAACTTTACTCTGGCTTCGATGGAGCCCCCATACCTGAGCTGGTCACTTAGGGTTACACCAAGCATTTCAATGGAGGGCCTGTTCGGAAGATTGCTTCCGTTGAAAGAGACTAGATTTTCATTTCGATCCCTTTTAGACGTAATCAGACAAGATTGGGTCTTTGAAACATTAAATTCAACGAGGTTCAACGAGAAAACACTCTCGAGGTAACCGTCCATTCTTTGCTTCAAAGCCCTACGAGCTGTTGGAGTTTGTGAGCCCTTTGGGGGCTTGTCAAACAAAAAGCTATCATGAACTGTACTGTCATCCGCGTAACAGTGAATTGGTGCACATGACAAAAGGTCGTTATAAAAGTTAAAAATTATAAAAGTTAAAAAGTTATAAAAAGCCTACGCCGGCTTAAAGACATTGCTTCTTAACTTAACCTGCACCGAAAAACATTAAATATTGATTGAACCCTTGTACGTTGGGTGGGGAAAAAGTTATTGTCGTTTAATTTATAATTTCCAAAAAATAACATTAAAAAAACGAAGAATTTAATTTATCAAAAGTGCTTCATTCAAAAAACCAGTCTACCATTTTCTTCCTTTGTGAAGACCTAATTATTTAACAGACATTGCCACCTGTTAGAAATTTATGGAACTTACAAACAATTACAAAGCATTGTCCTACTATAACAAACATAACATTTTATTTTCATTTATAATCATTATTTTTTTTTTGATTTGCATGATTTATAACTAAAAAGTACATATTCAGTGTTTGTTAACTATGGTTTATAAGTTACAGAAGTACAAAAGGTTAACAACAGAAAATAATATACATATGAACAGTAGGTACCTGAAGAGTAGAAAATAGTTATAAATTTAGGTTTCTCGTAATCCGCCTCACTAGACTAGCCTGTGTTGAGGAAATAATTTTTAAGTCAATTTAAAATACCTACCTATGAACATACCTACCCTTATATTAAAATATGTATAATCACACAATAAACATTTAATTCGCAAAAATAAATATTGATGTCAACATTTATTTATGCTTAATGAGTGTGATGCCTTAATGAGTTTTGATAACTTATGGGAGTACATCTTCGTTGTATATTTTATTTAAATAAATAAAAAAAATATTACAAAAAAATAACCGAGATGGAAACTATCCTATCTTTTAAGTTGGACCAAATTACACACAGTAAGTCAAATTTCTTCAAAATTGGTTAAGTAGTTTCGGTTTTTTTTTTTTAAGCGGAGACGGTTTACCGTTAGTTCCCGTGAGTACTTAGGCCATGGGCCTATTGTACTTTCTCCCATTTTACCTCAATCCTTCAATCTCAAAACAATAATCCAGTCCCTTTAATAAAACTCACCAGAGTTGTCATTTGATATGTTGCTAGGTCTTCTGGTTCTACAACATATCTCCCCAGGTATCTGAGCCTAGTTCCCACCAGGGCAGGACATTGGCACCATAAGTGAATTGGAGTCTCTTCACATTTTCTACATCTATTGGTGCTTTCCACTTCCAACAGCTGCTTGTGTCTCCTGAGATGGCAGTGTCCCTTTTAGTAGGCCTACCAGTTCCCTCAGCGAGTTTCTGTCCATATCGAGTAGTTTCCTGGTCCGTCTGGGGTCGGGTCCGTTTATGAGTATTTTGGATTGTCTTATTCCGTGTGCCCTCTCCCATTCCTTCCAGTGCTGGGATTTGATCCACCTCTCGATATGTAATTTGGTGTGGCAAGCTGCTACTCCTACGGCCGGCTCAGATCCAGCAAGTGGTGCTTTCGCCTCTTTCCTTGCTAGTTCGTCAGCCCGCTCGTTGACCTCAATACCCTTATGTCCTTGTACCCATATCAGGGTTATTTTATTGATGGTAGCGAGTTCTGTAAGAACGGTTCTGCATTCCATCACCAGTCTGGAGTCGCATCGGTTACTTTCCAGTGCCATAAGGGGTGCCTGGATATCAGAACAAATAGTTATGTTCTTATTCCTGTACCCGATCCGTATATCTTCCTGTGCGCAGGTCAAGATGGCTTTCATCTCAGCTTGAAACACAGTGCAGTGTATTCCTAGAGGTATACTGAGTTCCCTCTTTGATCCCTGTAGACATACCCCAGCCCCCGTTCTTTCCTCCATTTTGGACCCATCTGTGAATCAGATTAGTTCCTGTCTGAAGGTTGGACCTGGGACCATATCCCACTCCTCCCGGGTGGGGTACATCACATCAAACTGCTATCTGAAGAAGTATTCGGCTTGTTTGCCGTCCTGCTTCATTCCAGCTGTCGGGCTGATTGCCCTCAGTCTTGTTCTGATCTCCGTATGACTGTTTTTGGGCAACTCACCTCTCCAATGACCTTTGCATTGTAACCTGTAGGCTGCCGTCATCGCCGCCCCCTCTATTTCTAAGTTTAGTGGGGGTAGGTCTAGCAGCACTCCCTCTAGGCTGGTATTAGTGTGGTTCGCATAGCTCCTGTGATTCCTCTGCATGCAAGTCCCTCTATGTAGTTGAGTGTGGCCATCACTGTTTTCAGTGTTGTTCTCCTCCACCAGACAAAGGCTGCATGCATGAGTCTTGGTTTTACCACGGCTGTATACAGCCATCGCATCATTTTGGGTTTGAGTCCCCAAGTTCTGCCGCAGATTCGCCTAGTTGCCCACATGAGAGCACAGGCTTTTTTGCTTACAGTTTCCACCTAGTTTTTTCAGCTCAGTTTGGCATCTATGGTGACTCCGAGGTACTTAACCGTGTCAGAGGGTTCTACTTCCTTTCCGTAGAAGGTTTGATTGCTCCATCTCTCTAGTTTCCTTTTGCGTGTAAAGATGACTAGTTCTGTCTTGTCTGGGTTGACCGACAGCCCTATTTCTTCACACCATTCTTCCACTGTTGCCAGTGTTGATTGTATGAGGCCTGTGGTCGTGTCTGCATCCAAACACCTTATTATGATTGCGATGTCATCCGAGTACCCTTGAGAATACAGGCCCTTGTTGTTGAGTTTCCTGATGAGTTTGTCCACCACCAGGCTCTACAGCGAGGGTGATAAGACCCCCCCCCCTGTGGACACCCTTGCGTCACCAATACTCTGAGGATCACCTCACTCCTTTTCATCGTAAGAATCCAACCTGAAAGAATGTTCTTCAGCCACCTTCTAGTGGTTTTGTCGAGTCCATATCTTACTGCCGCTTCATCAATGGATTTAATAGTGGTGCAATTGATGCTCCCTCTATGTCCAGAAAGAATCCTACCGCTAGTTCCCCGGTTGCCTGCGCCTGCTCCAGTTTGTATATCAACCTGTGCAGTGCCGTGTCAATCGACTTACCTGGTTGATACGCAAATTGTAACTTGTGGAGGGCCTTTTCTCTCAGTGCCCCGTTTTTTATGTGTCTATCCATTAGCCGCTCTATTGTCTTTAGAAGAAAAGAGGTGAGGCTAATTGGACGGAATGCGCCTGGTTGGTCGTAGTCAGTTCTTCCAGGTTTATGTATGAACACTACCCTTCATTGAACTTTGGAGGGATTCACTATTTTAGCTGCAGTGTCCCAGTCCTTACCTTCCCGTATAACTCGGGCTGGTGGTGGCTCGGTGTCAAATGCTTCTAACTTTTTGTAGCCGGGAAAATGTTTCCCCAGCAGTTCCTCCAACTCCTCTTCGCAGTTATCGGTGAAGCTTCCATCGGCTTTCCGAACTGGGCCTTTAGCTGCCCCTGGGTATTTAGCAAGAATTTTTTGAATTCTCGCCGCCTGCGGGATGGTTTCCACCTACTCGCAGTACTTCTCCCAGTTTCGGGGTTTATATCGAACAAACATCGTGACGCGAGATTTTTATACATATACAGAAGATAAAGATGGTGAATGTAGTGTAGAGAGACATTTATATTTAGTGTAGATAACCAAAAAATAATTTAAAAAAAATACGTACATATGAGTATTTACGTATTTAAAAAAAAGAATTATAGATGTTATGGTAGATAAATAACAACGAATCTCTGTCCTTACTAAAGTTATAGTTTAAATTTAGGAAAACGGGTCTGTTATAATACCATGCCATCTTACGCAAACATACTTTCTTTTGGTACCTACGTTTTTATATTTTGACATTCAAAATTATTTTCGTTATTTGTTTTTGGGGTGTTATGCCGTGTTGTGCTACTTCCTTCTTTAGCCAATGTTTCTGACAGCGTTACAATCTGCCCTTATGATGGACACTGTAACGCTGTCAGAAACGTTGGCTAAAGAAGGAGGTAGCGCAACATAGGGTAACACCCCTAAAATAAATAACGAAAATATTTTCTTTTAGTCAAAAAGTGTCGCCACTATTGATCACTGTAGCTAGGCAAATTTCATCGCCTAAAAAGGCGCTAGGATTTTTCCCCCGTAATATTATGATCGTGGTTAAAGTAAGGGGAAAATATTACAGCAATTTTACGCGTTCACGAAAATGTAAAAAAAAAATTCACATTATAGCGGAGGCGCGTTTATGAGTTAGCCCCGGGCGACTAGGTAATATCTGTTTCAAACTTATCCAAGTTTAATAATACCCAAAAAATTATATTTATTTCAATAACATTACGGGTAGGTATATTTTGATAATTCTTATTACCAAAATAATGGTTTAAACCGTGTTTATAATTTTCCTTTCTTCAAACACAACCAACTTATTTTATATATTTTTTAAAAGCATTAACCTTGTGGCTCGCCATAATTTACAATAAAAAACACAAATTTGTTTAAGACCAATTTTATTTTAAATAAAAAACACATAAAAGTGGTCTTAAACAAATTTATGTGTTTTTTATTGTAACTTATTTTAGGTTTTTCTGATTATTTATAAAATTAAAATTATTTTTTACACTATATTTAATGATTCTCCGATTTGTTTCCATTGTAAACCCCCCTCAACTCCTCCGCCTCTCACTCCCCCCCCCGTTTTTTTATTCTCATATTTATCTAAGGTCACTTCGTAATGAAAAATCAACCAAAATGCTCGAAAGCATGCTCTTTTATGTAACGACCGAGCGATTAACATTGTAGATATTTATAACAACGTAGGTGTGTACATGTGCTATTTTACGTAACGACCATGTGATTAACAATGTAGGTGTGTGTAGCAATGTAGGTATATATAACAATGTAGGTGAGTATAACGATGTAGGTGTGTATATCAATATAGGTATATTCAACAATGTAGGTGAGTATAACAATGTAGGTGTGTATAACAATTTACATAGGTAAGTACATAAGAACGTGCAAAATTGACCAGCCTTTCTTTGTCATCACCTTTCATTCGATATAAAAACAGTATCTTGGCTATTAATACTCCGCCATCCCAATATCTCAGAGAAATCGTAAATTTTAAAGGTCTACACACTGAAGGCAAGGACATTAAAATTAAAACATTGGAATTATAATAATAACACTAGATAAACAATTTCATATTCGCAGGAGCTTCCGGGAAATTTGTCTTCCTCATACAGAAGATGAAAATTGAAAAATCAACACAGAGTAAATGTATCATTTTATATAAATTCAGTGGTTGGCGTTGACAGATGCCTCGGCTTAGCGCAGCATCTCTTCTCTGCGGCTCAGAGACCACGACATCCCCCAGTAATACGAGGCCATTAAACGTGAAAAATAGACAACATAACAGTATGAATATGAATTTGGTTATTACATTTACATATTTATCAGCGGAAAACATTGGAGCTACGAAGGTGAACTGTCTGTACCTATCTTTATAATGTTCTATAAAAATAACAACAGCGCTGTGTGGAGGTGTTTTAATATTTTTGATGTTATAATATTTCAGAGTACCTACTTCGTTTTTAAGATCAAAGTGTTTCTATGATAGTTTTTCATTTATTTTATCACGATCATATACGGCCATCTGACGGCCTCCGTGGTCGTGGGTTAAGGTTCTCAACTAACAATCTCGGTATGCGCAAATATATTTGATATCATTAATGTGATATCAATAATATTACGTAGTACATTGCGGCATGTTCCAGCGTGGAAGATACTATCAGTATCGACTACCATTCAAGATTGAAATGTTACTTCAAAGGCTTTAGCCGTGTTTGGTGACCTGATCTAAATATAAATAGCCAGGTACTTACTCACCTTCCTCTTACCATTTCCTTCCCCTCCCTACTCCTCCAGCCACACAACATTCCTCAATTGGGGGTGCCATAGACTCACGAGCTGCAGACGGGAGCAGATGGGACTCTGGAAAGGTATTCACAAAAAACTCTATTTAGCTGTTTAGAGCTTTAACAAAATGTGTATTTTTGTAGATTAACTTTTTTTATATTTTGTTTTTTGAAGAGTTTTATTAAATGTACATTTGTTACTTAAATTAAATTTTTCCGCGACAAGTTTCGATACAACGGTAACAAATGTACATTTAATAAAACTCTTCAAAAAACAAAATGTCTAGAAATTGTTACATAGTTAATGCCCAAGAAATACAAAAAACTTTTTTTTACATTAGCTCCAAACAGAAGGCCCCGAGGAAGATAATTAACCTTAGGGCCTGTGTCATCTTAGAGGATGCTGTGTGGAGGGTTTTTTAAGGAAAGGAAGAAGAGGTAGTTCTAGGAAGGATAAAGTCACGAGGGGTGGGTAGGAATCTGGGGGTCAGTGTGTCCAGGAGTAACAGACGTACGAGCAAACCAACCCTTCAACTACGGTGCAAGGCGATGGGTCGAGGGATTCTGGCTGGAGAGGTCCAAAGACCTCCTCAACTAGTCCCTCTCGATCCGGCCTACTCGCCGGAAGTAGGCCGGATGGCAGGTGGGCAGATATATCAGCAGCCAAAACCTTGACAAACCTCACCCTATGAACCCGGGCACTCTCGCTAGGTTACCAAACGTAGCGAACCACTTGGGATGACCCATGGCAGAGGTGTGGGTTATCCAATAAATGGTTCCCGGGTGGCGGTACTTATACTCGCCTCCCAATCTATAATAATGTATCAATTAAATAGTTTTTTAACAGCTTGAAAGAGTTAACACAAAACAATATTAAAATAATCTTGGTAATAAGCCCGTTAGTTCGTGATTTTTTAAGATTCCTTAAGAGCGTTTAAGAGGGCATTACCAGAGAAAGCCTGAAATACGTCATTTTCAAAAAAGTTTTTAGACGTATTGACTCTTTTCCACAAAAAATTATAAATGGATTTCGAAAGATTGTTCTTTTATCTAGCATTCGTATGTAATAAATTTTTAGAATTTTTTTTAATTTATAGTATAATAAGGTTATTCCATAGGTCGTTGGCAGATTTGTTAAATTTTCAAAAAAGTTTTTGTATTATACCACACCCATTTCAAATAATGTAATCATGCAATAAAATAAATCAATACATTATCTAGCAAAGTTAGGTATTAGAATTTTAATTTTAGTTTCAATAAAATCATTAAAAAATATGTACGTACATGTGTTTCTTGACGAAAATTGGTCCATTTGTCTATTTATTTGCGCACTTACAAACTAATATATTTCAGATTTTTTTAACATTCTTATTAAATTTAGACATTATTGAAAAATGATAAATACTTATAATCAAAAAATAACTACAAAAAGTACACTATTTTAATAGTTTTATCATCACGCCTTTCAGCATTTTTGGATGAAGGTATAAATTAAAGCTAATTTGGATTGAAATAAATTCGATATTGAGTTATAATTTAAAAAAGCTGGTACGGAGAATAATTAATCTTTCTCATTGTAACCGTCCTGCACGATCGGAAGAACAACTTTCGACGAAATGTGGATTTTCGTCCGCTGGCTGGTTAAACGCTCTTAACCAGCCAGCGGACGAAAATCCACATTTCGTCGAAAGTTGTTCTTACGATCGTGCAGGGCGGTTACCATAAGAAAGATGAATCCGTACAAGCTTTTTTAAATTATAACTCAATATCGAATTTATTTCAATCCAAATTTGCTATAATTTATACTTACATCCAAAAATGCTGAAAGGCGTGATGATAAAACTATTAAAATAATGTACTTTTTGTAATAATTTTTTGATTTTAAGTATTTATCATTTTTCAATAATGTCTAAATTAAATAAAAATGTTAAATATATTAGTTGGTAAGTGCGCAAATAAATAGACAAACGGACCAATTTTTGTCAAGAAACACATATACGTATATATTTTTTAATGATTTTATTTAAACTAAAATTAAAATTCTAAAATATGCGATACCCAGATAATGTATCGATTTATTTTACTGCATCATTATATGATTAGAAATGGGTGTGAAATAATATAAAATCTTTTTTGAAAATTTAACAAATCTGCCAACGACCTATGGTATAACCTTATTATACTAAAAATAAACATTTTTTCTCAAAATTTAAAACATGCAAATGCTAGATAAAATAACAATCTTTCGAAATCCATTTATATTTTTTGTGGAAAAGAGTCAATACGTCTAAAATCTGATTTAAAAATGACATGTTTCTGGATTTAACCCGCTTAAATACATTAGCAAGAGCAAATTATAAGATCACGAAACTGAAAAGGTAAGATTAAATAAACAAAGTGTGTCAAGTGGAGTGTTTTATGGAGAAAACAAAGTTTCTATTATCAGTAATTTTCGGTGTAAATACAAACACACAAAAAAGAATTTCGAAATCTTTCAATTATTGTAACACGATAAAAGAAAGCAAAACGATTTTCGCTTTTCTCATCTTATATATTTTCCTTGTATCATCTCAAATTAATATTCCGATTCCCAGAAACAAAGGAATTATTTCGCTTCTAACAAAACAAATCTATTTATTTTAGCTTTCGTACAATATATTATAATGCATGGAAACAGTTTCCAAGAAATGATAACATAGTTCAGAATTTATATGTAAATTTTATTATAAATCATAAGATATTATTATTTATTTTAACATAGAGCTTGTATCATGGTGATATCTACTGGTACCTAAAAATGTAAACATGTTAGAAATGGTTTTTATTATTTTTTTATTTAAAAAAATACGTACATATACAGATTTATAGTAAAACATATAGTTCTTAAAACTAATTACAATATATAAACTAACTAACTAACTAACCATCACGCCGTTTCTCCGCAGGGGTAGGCAGAAGGGACGGACCGCCAAACAACTCGGTCTTGGCACACACTCTTTGCCTCACTCACATTCATACATCGTCTCATACATACTCTTCTATTATTATGACTTTTGACATGGCCCGTCTCAAGTATCTGATTCACTTGATCGTGCCATGTCTTCCTCGGGCGTCCCCGACTTCTTCTACCATTCACATTTGCATCATATATTCTTTTTACACAACTTTCTTCGCTCATTCGCTCTACGTGCCCAAACCATCTGAGGGTCCCTTTCTTAATTTTGCTCATTATACTTACATCAGCCTTACATTTTTTGCGGATATCCACATTTCTAACACGATCATACATGGTTTTACCACACATACGTCTCGGGGATCTCATTTCAACAGCATTCAGTTTACAATATATAAATTTCTTTTTAACGAAACTACCCAATTCAAAAGAGAAAAACATTTCTCATGCTTGAATAGATCTCAAATATAGGCTCACCGTCAGGCTAATTTATTCACTTTTTAAAACAATTCATGTAGGCCTCATAGAAACCATTTTGTCTCCCTTACTGTCATACTGAGATTTATTTACCTGAGGAGGTATGGCTACTACCCGTGACTCTACCCTGCCCACTTTCTCTTGGGCATGCTTGGTATGAACCATCTACGGGGCAGAAGTGATGTGCTCATAGTAACACATTTCTTCAGACTGATCCGTGGAAGGTTTGAAAACTCGGCAATCATGGACAGCGTTAGTTTCTATGTTACCGATAGTTATCTGCGTCACCGACAGCATAGACTGTTTTATCTCTATGCAGAACTAACTTGCCAATGGTTATGCCGGTCAGGAGAACAGTCTTGTTGTTAAATAAGATCACTTCGAATACCGATATGATTAACATCAATGAAGCACAATTCAAACGACAAGCTTTGTTGCTGTTAGTATGATTGTGCTTCATTGTTGTATAAATTGCTTAAATCTGTTTGAATCTTAATACTTTATCTCTTTTAAAACGCTTTGGAATTTTTAATTTTGTAATGTTTTAAAAATTAATAAATTGAATTGAATTGAATAATGAGAAATATGATTTAAACGATGTTAGAAAGAGAAAACTCAACGCTTTATATTCAAATCTAAAGGTTAACCACAAAATAAGTTAAATGTAGACTTTTTTCGTTTTTTTGTTTTTGGGGTGTTATGCCGTGTTGCGCTACCTCCTTCTTTAGCCAACGTTTCGGACATCGTTGCAGTGTCCATCAGAGATGTGTAATTTTTAAAAATTACACATCTATCGGATCTGCCCCGATGATGGACTGCAACGATGTCCGAAACGTTGGCTAAAGAAGGAGGTAGCGCAACACGGCATAACACCCCAAAAACAAATAATGAAAATGCTTTTGGCCGTGAAAATCTTAAAACGTATTAAAATGTAGACTTTTATAAAATCAAAATTTGGGAAAGCCATTTCAAAAAACATTATAAAAGTTAGGTTTTTTTTAAATTGTTTTTACATGGTATAACAAAAAGTGGGGTTACAATAAAGTTAATAATGCATTTGTCTAATAAAATATTACGTGTTTTTATATTTTTTAGTCATCAGCAATTTTAGTTAGAAAAAACGTTTGCATGCAAATTTGCTGCATTTAAAAAATTATATGTTTTTTTCGATTTATAAAAGTTGAATGCGTATGTTATCACCTTTCAAAAACAGTTGTTGGTTTTGATACGTTCATAATTATTCCATTTATTTGGATTTTATTGTAAATCGAATATTTTGACATCTTACAACATATGGTCGAGGCCAGAGGGATTAAAACTGAATAAAAAAAGAGTAAACGGAGTAAGTAAAATTAAATTAACAAGGGAAATTATTTCGTTAAGGTTAAATGCAACGTACGTTATAATTTATAATCTAAGCGTTCAGATAGCGCCAATTAAATTATTTAAGGTTATTAATACTTTTAGCACGTTATGCTTTAAAATATTAAGGTGAATTAATTGTTTGCGCCCGAACATATTCAATGTGAACTAGAATAAATAGTGTTGTCCATAAACAAACACAAATCTTCCAAGAAAGGCTGACAAATCCAATTCAATATCGGTGACTCAATCCAATATTGTCTTTCTCAGCCTTTATTGAAAGATTTGGGTTTGTTTATGGACAAAACTATTTATTCTAGTTCACATTGAATATATACGAGCACAAACAAATAATTCACCTTAATATTTGAATGCAAAAAGTATTAAAAACCTAAAATAATTTAATTGGCGCTTTCTGTGAATGCGTAGATTATAACGTACATTACGTTTCATCTTATCAAGTATTTTATACGTTTCACGTGATGGTATTTAATCATTATTTTTGTGATAAAATATACGGAATAATACAAATAATTGGATAATTTGTAGAGTGCCATTTTTTGTGAATGATTTCAAGGGCGATTGCAAATTTTACTAAAGCAATACAAATACAACTTAAACGCAAATTTTACCCAAGGATAAGAAATATGTTACGGGAGTGAAATTTAATTGTAGTTGGGTCTTGGTTGTTTCGTATAATGTGTGCATGAAATAAATAATATAAAGATATGAAAAGAAGATATTAAAACACACTGTTATTATTGTTATTAAGTATGATTAAACCAAATTTTCTAAAGGAAAACCATAACAAAAATTACTCATGCACCTGGGTTGTAACCGTGTTATAAAATTCTAGTAGTTTCGTAAAATGTATTTATAACATGACATTGTTTTAACTAGTCTAACTCTTTCAGCTTTCCTACGAATCTAAGTAAAATTATATGAATTTATTTTGCCGAAATAGCTCCTATTATATTATAAACGCCATAATGCGGCTTGCGAAAAGAGCGTCGGGAAAATATAATACGTTGGTAAAAATCGACGACGTATCTAACGTTAACCGTGGTGCCAGCCCCGACGTTAACCACGTACTTTCAATTTCCTCTCCCCCGTAACGTAGACGTAACACCATTCCTGTACTATCACAATACAACAAATCCGAAAAGCTACTTGCTTAGGGGAAAGTGGGAAAAATCTTCATGTAGTATTTTCATTTATTTTAATATAAGTTGTTTTATATTTTTTGTTTGTTTCATTCTTTAGCTTCTTGGCAAAAAAAAAAAATTATCCATCCATTACACCAACCACTACAGAAGCAAGGAAGCATGGTCTATTCAAAATTGTTTTCCGATTTGAATGATCAAATACCCTACATTATTTACCTTAATTTCATACCTTCAATTTCTGACATTTCCAATCCATTCTGACGGTAGAATACTACACTAGCGCCTCTTAGCGGCGCGAGTTGGACGGTTTGGTTTTCTTTCATACATTTTTTGGAAAAATTAATTATTTTTTAAAATTACTCGTTCGTAGATGGCGCTAGTGTAATTATTTTAGGAAAAAACACTATTTTCGTAAGTTATGAAAAATTGTTTGTTTCGATAAGATATGAATAAATATTTTTGTCTATGTAAAAAAATCTTTACAATACATCATTGCTAAATAATATGACCGGTTAGTGGCCGAGTTTGCATCGCGTCTGGGTCCCACCCAGACGTCTTGATTTCAATTCTTCGGCTGTCTAAGTCCTCCATCACGACATAAGCAACATTTTCCGCTTACTGCCATAGTAGTAGGAGATTTTCAAATTATTGTCAGTTTATTCATAACTCTGAAAATATTGTATTTCTTTTAAAAATATATTTATATCTTTGTATTGTGTATTTGTGCATGTGACTGAACATTTTTTGGTTTCTAAAATATTTAATTTCAAAATACCGTATCATGGTGATTGGACAGATACAACGCATACAACTCCGTTTGGCGTTGTGCAATTTAACGTATATTAGATTTGGGCAGTAGTAAGAATACTTAATTAAATGAAAGTAAACAATTTTTAGGATATAATATCCTCAAGCAAGTCTTTTCTGTACCGATTTTTAAAATGATTACAAAATGGCATTAATATGGCGTTGTCAACGGCTTAACACTGGTTTTTTAGAATATGTTTCTTGTTCAATAGTTTTAAAATCTGAAACTTACAACTTGACGCATCCTGTCTTGTTTTGCTCAGGTGGAAAATTCAGACATCCGCATCTCATAACGTGAGGTGAGAATAGTAACGGTGGCTGAAAAAAAAAATTACAAAAAACTCCATCCTTCAAAGGACAATGCCTCTATACTGGAATAAAATTGACGAATTTTGCTAAAAAAATATATAAAATAAGCTTAACTTTCTGACTTGCATTGGCCAAAAATTATGAAACAACCTGCATTATGGAACTCTGCGTTTTTCTTCGATAGTTGGATATTTCAAAATTAGTCTGCGATTGGGATGTTTTATATTAATAATTAATTTGAAAAAAACTTTCACATTTCACGATGCCAGGTAACATGAATTGCGTTAGAATTTAAAATCGGAACAAAATATATTTTCGAATTTCTATCTAAATTTAATTAGTTGTCTTAAAACACTCTTCAAGTTTTTAATTTAAAAAAAAAATATGTTTTTTAAGATATCCACTGGCCGACTTAAAAAAGTAATTATATGAAATTCCCTCGAAAGAAAAAAATTGCAACGTTTGCTCAGAACGTTATAAATTTTAAATAAGTTGGATTTTTTTTAAAGATAATCACAACAGTCGCATATGCATATTAAATACAATAGTTTATTTCAATAAAAGCGCGCACCCTCTCACATTTGTATTAATTTATCTGCTTTTCAAATGGCCCTCAGTAATCTTTTCTTCTTTTTGAACTTTAAGAATTTTTCTCAAATAAATTGTTTTTAAAATTCAGGTAAATTTTCATCGTATTAACATACTCGTACTTAGATAATGCTGCATCCTACAAGGTTTCTCCAAAACCTCATTATTCTATAATTAATATTATTTTTGAAAAATGAAACAAAATAACTTTGTATAAACCACTTATATGATGTGCAAATCCGACCGGTTTCGGAACAAACGTTCCTTCGTCAGGGAAAGCTTATACTAATTTGACAGTTTAGAACAATGTTTTATTGTGGTAGGGGTGGAGCCGTTGTTAGTTAATAATGTAGATTGGGTGGGTAGGTATTAGTGTAGAGTGGGTGGGTAGGGGAACAAATCCATGATTGGGCTATATGACAATATTTTTTGTTTGTTGATAATAGATTCATTATTTTTAAGGGATTTTTTAATTTCCAAAGCTTCTAAGTTATCTAAACGTTTTCCTTTATGATTAATATGAAGAATATTTATCCGGTCGGATTTGCACATCATATAAGTGGTTTATACAAAGTTATATTGTTTCATTTTTCTATAATGGATAACCACAAAGTAATAGCTACATTCAAAAATATAATATTATTTTTCCTTAGTCTTCTGGGGGTAACCTTTGACAGCTGACTTTCTATGCGATTTAATTATGTTTTTTTGCATACTTGAATAAAAAGGCCTCTGTGAAAAAATTCAAATATTTTGACATGAAATTGTACAGATTTTTTGGCGTTGAACAGAGAATTACGAGAGAATTTTTTTTAATTTTAAAAAGGCTTTAAAATATGCTGCCTTTTTCAATATAATTAATGATGATGTTTCAAAATATTTTAAGTAGCGTGAACTTGGAGTGGTTCCTGGAAATGTTTACTAATTTATTTTGTTTATTTGAGTCACTTAGCGTATTTTTTCAGTCTGCTTCAAAGCACACATTTTGACGGAGCAATATTTCCAAGAACTAAACAGTGTTTTGAAGGCAGGTAAAATTGGCACGAATAATAATTAATTTAGTCCAAATAGAACAATAATTATTGCCATCTTTTGATTGTGTTTTTTGTCTCGACTCGGATAAACATTTTGCATCTAATTAAATGACAAGTGAAAGTAATATCTCCATTTTTATAGATAATAGGTCTAACAATGCTACAATTTAGTTCATCAGGATTGTGGCTCGTATCAATTATTCTGTTTATAAAGAGGGCAACTACAGGTCTAAATAATTTGACATGTGTTTTAAAATCAGATACTTATTATGTCTAAGCCCGGTGTCTTAGAATTTTGCAAACTTCCGACAATGACAATTTTTTTAATCATAAATACGAATTAGATCCACGCTTGGTGTGGCGTGCACCGTAGTGGGAGGGATGTATTCGTTCGTTCGGCACTCCTGAATACGTTAACCCCAGAGAACCCCAGAACTTTCTCTCCTTCCTTTCCCTAAAAAAGACCCCCTACACAGCATCTGTCAAAGGCCTCGAGGGAGATTTTTTCACTCAGGGCCTACTGTGAGGAGATAATGTGATTAAAAAATGCGATTAAATGGTAATGGATTGTGAACACTTCACTAGGAGAAACTGTGCTAAGGTGTTCTTGTGTTTTGGATCAGGTGTTACTGTACACACGTGGTTAGAGTAGCAGTTAATGTAGATATATCATATCGTTGATATAGCCTACTGTGTGGAGTTAATGTAAAAAACGGTGTCACTATGGTATCCCCACTATCTACTGATTACTTTTTAATTTTGTATCCACTGATTCCTGTGTGAATCAATCTGGACAAAAAAGATACTCCAAACGACGCATCTGAGCCGTTCCCTCTACCAAGTATGTTAAGCATTACAATGCACGAATACAATTTTATTACCGTCAGAATTATCGATTTCAAATGCTTTACTTTTCCCTTTCGATAGCTTAATTATTAATTTGCTACTTTGGAACGACCTCACCCTTAAAGCTAAAAAAAAGGAATAAACAAATTTACACAATATTGATTTTGACTACTGATTCCAATTATAGGTTTAAACTTTAGCTAACAGACTACAAAGCTAGGAAAGAACCCCTCTCCAAAAGCAACAAATCAATTATAATAAAAAATCAAATCTTTATAATAATACCAAACGTACCCTTTAATCAAAAGCTGTAAAAAATAAATACCGCACCTAAGGGAGAAACGCGTCAAAGGAAAAAAAATATTTATTATTAACACCTCAGAATTCTCCCCCATATTTCTTCATGGACTTAATCTGAAATAAGAATCTCAATTGTACGGGTGGCTATTGAATAAACAACCTTCGTATTACGGGACGATATTTTGTTAAAAGGGTTTCTTCAGTCATTTTCTTGGAAAATATTCCATGCCTATTAATAGCATTTTAAGATATAATTTTATTTATGAACATAATTTTTATTTATAAATCGGTTCAACGTTGTCGTATCTCATTTTATTTTTTAAACACTGCTCTTGGGGTTTAGACTTATCATGTTGATTTTGAAAAGCAAACATTTTTATTGTTCTTTAACTTACTAGCATTCACTTTGCTGAAAATATTTTATTTTTAACTAAAAATTTTATTTTTTGGAATTTTTTTGTTTTATTTTGTAATTACCGTTTCATTTGCTTTTAACTCTTTTTAATTTGATCTTAATTGGTAATTTTATATCTTTGATTTCTATATGAATACCGCACAAGAGCATTTGGGACTCTTGTGCGGTAGAGCCAGTGCGACTATGGCATCCTCATTTGGGGTATGTTGTGAGGCTAAAGGTAGTGGGGAGAGGAAGGAGATAGGTAAGAGGAAGGTGGGGAAGTATCTTGCTATTCAGATCTGGTTACCAAACACGGCTTAAGCCATTTCAAGCAACGTTTCAATTTTGAATGGTTGTCTTATACCAGGGCGATACTGAGAGTATCTTCCACTCTGGAACGTGCCGCAAATATACTAAATATTATTTTTTAAATGAATAAATTGTGAAATAACACAAATTAATCACATAAAATTTATTTGCCACCCAGGGATTCGATCCCGCAACCTTCGGATTGCGAGTAAAGAGCCTTACCGCTGGACTACACCGGCCTTTGAAAGCTTCAGAAATGCAGTTTGTTCCCTTTAACCTTGTGGTAAACAGATACATATAAATGATTGGAAATGTGTGTTTCTGCCGGTAGTAGCCCAGTAGACAAATGCTTCAGATTTGGATTTCAGTGTTTGGATTCAATCCTCCACCTTGTCCTGTATATAATTATGATGGAGGTTGGAGGAATTCAAATCCGGCCAGATACTTTGTAATCCATGAATGTTGGCGTTTCTTTAAAAAAAGAGCATAAAAAGACCATTGGATTTTTAACCGTATCTTCTTTAAATAAGGTCATTGAAATGTATCATAATTAATGTATGATTAGTTCTTCTGTCGCTTTATTTGTCCACGGCCTATTCGTTTACGAGATGTGCCGAAAGTAACCGAAGGCAGGTGTGCACTAGACGTGGGCAAAATTGAATGACCGAATTAAATGAATAAATTCAATCTTGTGACACACTCGATCTAATTCTAAATTTCAAAAGGAATTGATTCTTCATTCCTTACCTTTGGCATAGCATCCTACGATTTTTAACGATACCATACATTTTAAATTTCCATTTATTTTACTGTTAAATTATTTCAATGAATAATGTGTTCCGTAAACGATTTAAATATTATATTGTTTCATAGGTATTTAAATATTATTAAACGGGCGACGCGCCGCGAAGTGGTCGACGGACGGTATTGTGAACATAATAATAATACGATTGTATTCCGCTACCGCCGCGCCGCCATTCTAAAAACACCCGAACATCATTAAAATCCATGTCCCAAAACGCGGCCGCGATTCAGACGAGTTGGCCGAGCATCTCTTTCACGCAAGGAATTAATCATTTTTCCTAATCAATAGTCCTGAGGTTGTCCTAAGGTCCCCGCCGTCCCAGGTCCGTGTTCAATGTCCGCGTCCCAGGTATCTAGTTTGTCGGAATCGAGATTGTCCGAAGAGCTTTATTCAGGAATTAAAACAAAAGTCTTTTTCACTTGTGACGTCATCGTCTTTTGTAAATCTCAGACCTAGAAATGACGTCAGACTTCATCGTCCACGTCAATCAAAAATCTGTCCCAAACGCATCCCAGTCCTAGGTCTGCAGCTCGCGAGTTAATCAAGTCACTGCAAGGAAAGATACAAAACACTAGTCAAAAGTTACCAATTCATTCCTCAATGCCAGCCCTTAATCCGTCCGAGCAGTTCATAAATTCCCCCGCGCGCCAAGCCATCCATTTCATTACATAGTTAGTCGAAAACTTTCGACTTTGAATCTGAACATTAGCTAGAAAAGTGGGAAGCTAAAATGATGCTTATCGGTTTTTTGGTACGTACGAAAGATATCGGAATACAAGTACCTACCTACTTTTAGACGTAGATCTTGGGTAGATGTAAAATGTAAATTTGCAGTTATTATAAGGCCAATTAGCTGTGGTTAGCTGTCATAAAATAGTCATCTTAATATTAAAATGTATGTTTTATTAGATCACGTGAAGTGGAACTATTATCAGTTTAATAAATAAAATTAAATTAATAAAACTTTAAGGGTGAAACGAAAACCTGTATAATTTAAAGATATAATTGCTAGCAATAAATACATTTTAAAATTACGACACTAAAAAAAGACAAACACATACATCTATCGGATTTAGCCTGCGAGATAATGAGATAGAATAATTGGTCTCCTCTGGTGGTGTTTCGTAGCCTATTGGTCTCCTCTTTGTGCGGTGCTTCGTAGCCTCCCCACTCATTGTGATTTTAAATTCGATGAAACGAAAAAGCGACACTAAAAAGAGACAAGCACATTAATCTATCACCATAATCTATACTAACACCTCTGCCATAGGTCACCACAAGTGGTTCACTACGTTTGGTGATTTAGCAGGGGTGCCTGGGTTCATCATGGGGTGAGGTTTGTCTAGGTCTTGGAGGCGGATGACCAGGACATACTGAACCCCAGATTCCTACCCACCCCTTAAACCCTTTTCCTTCCCAGTACTCTCCTCTCCTTCCTTTCCTTAAAAAAACCCTTCACACAGCATCCCCAAAGATGACATAGGCCCTGAGGGAAATTATTTTCCTCAGGGCCTCCGGCGTGGAGCTCATGTAAAAAAAAATCTATAGGTTTTAGTCTGCGAGATAATGAGATAGAATAATCGGTCTCCTCTTTGTGCGGTGCTTGGTACTCCGTGGCCTCCCGGTCTCCTAAGCGGTATTAGCCTCCCCATTTTTCAATTAATATTTATATTTTTATCCCTATTTATTTATTTTTTTTTTTAATTGAATCAAAGGAATGAATAAAAGGAATCAATTCAAAAAGCCATGGGAATCAGACTGAATCGATTCACTCCTGGGAATCATTCTGCCCACGTCTAGTGTGCACAGTCATTATAATGCGAGAGCCCGCCAGACAAAACCTAGCTTACAGTTAAGGCACCCAGTTCCAGTTACACAACCCTAATAATTTTTCTTTGCTCAAAACTCACATTTAAATAATTTCCATGCCGCACGAGGGATGCGAGTTATTTATATTTTAGATTAATAAAAACAGTACCTTATTATTAACATATTTTACGTACAACGATTTTAAAAGTCTATAACCCGTTTTTCAACTATAAAGTTACCGGTAAGCACAAGATTTTATTTTTCTAGACGATGAATTAATTACTTCGGAAGGACAACACGGAGACACATTTTAAATATTTGTAACACTTTCTTCAGAATTAATTAAAATGATCGCGGCAGAAAGATAGTATCTCCAGGCCTGCTAGGGTGAATTCGACCGTACGTTCGTCCAATACCGGCGTATTGCACGGCTGCCGCGGCGTATTTTTGTTCATACGTTTTATTCACTTACGTCGTTAAGATTCCCACATTATTGTTTCTTCTTCTTCTTTTCTTTGATGGGGCAAATTCGACAGTAGGTCCGTCCAATTCACTGGTTGCGAGTCGTAATTTGTATACAAGGCATCTTTACTTATGTCGTTAAGATTCTGAATATATTTTAGGGTATATTGTCGTCTTAAGAAACGTCACTAAGCAGTCACTGTGATCCCAAGAACCTAAGCGTATTATAAGTACTGAAGAATACTGGTCCCAGTACTAATAAATAAAAAATGTCTCTGGAGAGGGTATTCAACGTATATTAAAGGCGTTATTATTCGTATTAACATTTATTGGTTTATTATAAATTGCTTACTTTAGATTTATTTGATTTTATCCCATTTTTTAAAGCTTTGAAGCTGGTTTTATTATACCTGAATATTCATTTTTTCACAACGCTTACAACTAAGAAAGTGATGTTTACAAAATGAAAGGCAAAAAAAGATAATATTTTCGTGTTTGTTGATCTTCTTTGACAAACAAGCCACGTTGAAATTATTTGCGGGAATGGATGTAACGTTGATTAATTTCGCCAACTCTGTTCTACCAAAAACGTTAATCAAGCAAGAGGACATCACGCGATTACGGCTAACTGTTTTGGAACGTGTAAACCGTGCATGAGCTTTAATATCCACGTGGGATTAACCACGGGGCTAATTCAACAAATCTAATTTATTCCCCCATTTCGTGCAAATAGAAAGTGAAAAGATTTTTACCATAAGGGGCCCTTGATAGGTGTTCGTAAAAATGAGTGCATACAAATAACAAATAACGTTCTTTTAAAGCTCATTCTTGATACATTTATATACAATTTTGATAAGTCATCTTCAGGAATCTCTAATAAGTAATAATTATAATAGGCCACTTGCATGGATTTCATAACGACTTGGAAAAAATCATGCGGATAGATCATTTTACTAAATTACGAAAATGTTAGCAAAAATTGTTAGATATGTACAGTTTTTTTTTTTTTAAATAAATAAATCCATTATTTGGGCTCGTGACGTCACTACATAAAAATGTCCCGTCTCCGAAAATGTTCCTATTATTTTTGTAAAATTCCACACTGATTTATTTTTTTTATATGGCATCACTTTGATTTCAGGCGAATTTTTTAATTCGTTCACTAGATTTATTGTTTGTTCTCTGCGAACTTATCATTTAGTTCGACTTTTTGACAGATGTTCTGAAGAGAACCCCGTACATTTAATGATGTACGGGGTTCTCTTCAGAACGTGAAGATGATGTCGGTACGTGTTTTAGAGGCATAATGATTATGGTGCTGATTTTAACAAAATAAAATTTTATAATATTCTTATTATTATTATAATTTACAAGTACAAGTATATTACATTGAATTTAGTAATATAGACGCTGTACATTATAATGATTTATGATCAATAAGATGGATCAAGGAAAAAAAATATTTAAGAGATGTAATATTTTTGGTATGCTTCGTTATTCTCATGTGCCATTCGTGTGGAAAACGTTATTTTTTTTAAAATGATTTTCGGCTATGTAATTATCGTTTTTTCACAACTATAAAATTATGTCCCGTGTTTCCGGTTTATAAAAAATGATCTGATTTTTCGGATTGAAATTTTCAAAAAATCCACAGGGTTTCAAAAATACGATTAAAAAAAAAAACAGAACGTCTTAGAATATTTGCCTGAACTGGAATTTTTTATTTTTAAATGTGATGTAAGTGGCCTATTCATATCAATCTTCTTCAGAGTGCGTATATTTACGTACGTGAAAGTGTAGTTTTTTTACCATTGTTAAATCATATTGGCAATTTTCATGTCATTATTTTATAGTTTTTTTGTTAAATATGAACACCGCACAAGAATCCCAAATGCTCCCCTGCTTACCGGAGCCAGTGAGACTATGATAACCCCAATTGGGGCATATTCTGAGATTAAATGATATGGGGTGATAATATATGGGGAAGAGGAAGGTGGGGGAGTGTGAGAGGAAGGTGGAATACGCTTTCAGATGTGGTCACCAAAACGGCTAAAGCCATTTCAAGTCTCGATTCTGAATGCTGGTGTTTTAACAGACCAATTCTGAGTATCTACAACGCGCCGCAAGTATATAAGAGTTAATTGCGGAATGACACAATTTAATTAAAATCAATTTACTTGCCCCCGCCTGGATTCCGAGGACCTTACTCCTTGACCGTTGAGGACCGTGTAATGTTACTCACTATATATGTATTATACATAGTGAGTAACATTAACCTTTAATGGTACTCACTATATATAATACAAAATTTTCACTTAATACGTTACTTTTCTTACATTTTTGACATTGCACAAAATAAGCCAATGTGCGAATTAACATATTATTAAAATGACACTACCTTTTAACGTTACACTTTGTTAAAGGTACTAAGCGCAGACACTTTCGTACATATCACACAAATTAATGGTTTATTGGTCTATAATCCTACTTAATATTATAAAGGCGAAAGTTTGTATGATGTATAGATGTATGTATGTTTGTTACTCATTCACGCAAAAAATACTGAATGGACTTCAAAATTCTTTCACTATAAGAAAGCTACATTATTTGCGAGTAATACAGGCTATATATATTGGTAAGCTCTGACGTTATGAATTTATTTATCATAAGTTTACTGTCCCTAACAAATCGAGTTATTGCAAACGTCAGAAGAAAAGGAAAACAAATTGTTGCCTTGGAAACAGTGTTGGCGTTCTCTAAAAAATGAATCGCCGAAATGTATGTACCTACGCGCATAACTTCCGAACGACTGCACAAAATTGGAAAATTCTTTTTTTTGTTATTTTGTATAAAACTACTATTGAGCTCTGGCAATATTAAATTTGTATTTTAAAAATGCAATAAGTGGCACGCGAGCAGTTTGAAAACTAAATTTATCGGAAATGAATGTGTGGAATGCGGGAGGGGGGAGGGGGAGGGGTGTGGGAGGGGTGAGGAGGAGGGAGGGGGGATGGTGCATGGGGAGGGGTGTGAGGTGAGGGGGAAAGGGGAGGAGGCGGGAGGGGGAGGGTTGATGGGAGGAGTGGAGTGGGTAGAGGGAAGGTGGAGGAGGCGGAATGGGAACCCCCCTAATACCATGCGAGCGACGCCGCGGGAAAAAGCTACTGTTAAATATTCCTTAACGCACAGAGAGAAGAATAATTTAAAACCCAATGAAACGAAATTGCTACCAGACCTAAACTGTAAGTGGTCAACTTTATTATTTTATGAGAAAACACGAATATCACGTGCATTCATACCACCCATTGATGACATAATGGGGACGATTGCGGTCCCTAATTAATAGCTGTAGATTTCATATTGAATTAATAATCATTGAACATAGCTATGCAGGAAGCAGGCAGTCCACAATTTTCAGAAAAAGTAATACATTGTTATCAAGGTCAATTCTATGTTCTACTAAAGCCTGCCGGGCCACTTTCGTGAAAAGGTTCATAGTAACCGTCTTCCAATATATTTGTTGATCGCGGAAAACAACATGTAAAATTGTGTAGAAACGCTCAAAACACTTTTAATGTGACTATTTCTCAAAACATATTCAACATGTGGAGGTTGCTTATTTAGAGTTGTCGATATACTTACTCAACTCCAGGGAAGGATATTGCGTGAATTTATAATAATAATAGAGTTCTCCTCGTTTTATAATTTATTTCGTCTTTGTCAGACACATTTACAAATTTGTACATCGCGGGTAGAAATGGAAATGAGATTAATTAATATTTTAGAACGTGCTCTCGAGCCCGGTCCCGTAACTGGAATGTCGCTTCTGTATCAGCGGTAGTTGGAAGAACTACATTGGTCACGTGACCAATGTTGCCACGACACGGTTAAAGGAATAATTAATCGGGTACTTAATCGCATTTCCATATACATAACAATAATAAACACAATAAAATAACATTGTTTCAATTCCACTTTATTATTTCTTAATACAACCGGTTTCGGTTCATCCTGAACCTTCCACAAGGGGGGAATAAAAATATATTGAACACAACACAGATATACATGGTATTTAAAAGAAAATTAGAAGATGGAGACGGAACATCAACTTAGGTAGGGGCGACGAGGGAGGTGCCTAAGAGGGGGGGGGGGGAGTAAACGCGGGCGGGGGTAATGGAAATATTTAAAAAATGGGGGTGTTGGACAAATCTAATTGTTTATTAAGTAAATTTGTTTTATTTATTTTACCTAACATTCGAACTACACAGTTGATTGCAAAGCTTATATTCACTAATATGTATTCTACGGAAAACAACCAGATCTGAAAAAAAGCAATGTTAAAATTTACAAATTTACGCTTACTTATTTTCACAAAAGTTGGTATCTCTATGCTCGTACAATGTTATTTATAACTTTTTAAGGTAAAAAACATTATTCGATCTTTGGATAGAAGGGCTTATATCTTTTTTTTTCACATTAGCTCCACATGGTAGGTCCTGGGGAAAATAACTCCCCTCAGTGCCTATGTCAACTTTGTCTATGCTATGCGGAGGATCTTTTTGGGGAAAGGAAGGTGAGGACGTTCTGGGAAGGAAAAAGGTGTGAGGGATGGGTAGGAATCTGGAAATCAATCTAGTCAGGAGTGACGGAAGTATGAATCCATCCCTCCCACTGCGGTACAAGGCGATGGGTCGAGAGACTCTGGCTGGAGAGGTAAAAAGTCTCCATCAACTAGTCTCTCCTGATCCGGCCCGTTATGCAGTAGGTGGCGACCGGCGTAGTCCAGAGGTAAGGCTCTTGACTCGCCCTACGACGGTCGTGGGATCGAATCCCGGCGTGGCAAATAAATTATATTTGTTTAATTTGTGTTATTTCACAATTTATTAATTTAAAATAATATATAGTATATTTCCGGCACGTTTCAGAGTGGAAGATACTCTCAGTACCGCCCCAGTGTAAGACAACCATTCAGAATTAAAACGTTGCTTGAAATGACTTTAGCCGTGTTTAGTGACCAGGTCTGAATAGCCAGGTACTTCCCCACCTTCCTCTTTCCTATCTCCTTCCCCTCCGCACTACCTTCAGCCTCAACACACACCGCAATTGGGGATGCCATAGTCCAACGGGCTCCAGACGGTAGCAGTTGGGACTCTTGTGCGGTATTCATGTAAAAAAAGGTGGGCAAACTTTGTCTGTGTCTCGCCGCCGAGACCTAGACAAAACTCACCCCATGAACGTCCAATAAATGGTTCTCCACGCGGCGGTATCCATTCCCTCCTCCCAAATTGAAAATCTTGGTTTGACTTTTTTGTAGGTAGCTACTTTCTGCAAAACCACGTCCAATTTATCCTCGCATTTACCCCACATTAAAACAAAACTTCATTGATTCGTCTATAATGCTCTTTATACTTCATCATCCCCCAGTAAACCTTCCACAAGAAAAGAAAAACATCCCCCCCCCCCCGCCAATGAGCCTCCCCCTCTCATTTTCTGGATCGGACGAAAAACTTCCGCCCCAACGTTTCACAAACTTTTCTCTTTCACTAAAGGGGCCTTTGTTTTACTTTCACAACTACTACTTGCATAATATCTTGGATTGCGATTTATTTTGTGGACTTCATATAAATGTCTAAAATGAGATTTATTAATATTGCGGGAGAATTTATACAATACCCTGCTATACAAACTCTTTGTGTTAGATAGATTAAGGCATGGTGTGAGAACAATCTGTATAGTGTATACCGTAACCTTTTTATTATCTATTTCGTGTTCTGCTTCATGTTTCATTATTTGAAATGCGAGATCGTCAAAAATGATGTAAATAAATTATGTCCCAATGGCCGAGTGGATTGAGGCATTGTCCAGTAAGACAGAGATCCATTCGAAATAGCAACAGTTATCTTTTATTGAAGTGAAAACTTCTTTAGCACCGTTGAGATTTGAAACTCGATAAAATGAAAAATAGCGAAACAAAAAGAGACAAACATACATCTACAGGATTTAACCTGCGATAGAATAAGACAATATAATAGGTTTCCTCCGGTGGATTGCATACCATTTTTTTGAAGTGAAAACTTCTTTAGCACCGTTATAATAATAATAATGATATTTGGCTAATTTATATAGCGCCGTTTTCGCGAAAAATCACCTCAAGGGCGCTGTACAAATAAATACATAAAATAATAAAATTACTGGCTTACAACTAAGATTTACAATTATTACTAGTGACTTACATCTAAGACTTATAGCTAGTGGCTTATGACTAAGACAATTAAACGCTAACCTAAACTGAACTCAATGACATACATGTTTACAATCATGACTTAAAGTTAGAGATTTACAACTAACATATAAATATTTACAATTAAAAATACTTCTACACATCTTATACATGTTATACTTTCGCCAGAATCATCCACAGCGCCAGAAGAAGAAGGAAGTTATGATTTCAAACTCGATGAAACGAAAAATAGCGATACCTAAAAGAGATAACATATACATCTATAGGATTTAACCTGCGAGAGAATGAGATAGTATAATCGGTTTCCTCATTGGGCGGTGCTTTGTAGCCTATCGATCTCCTCTTTGTGCGATGATTCGTAGCCTCCCCACTCTTGTATACTTTTTTTCTGATGGTTTCACTTCAACCCTGTGTGAACTGCACATTATTTTTTTGTTTCAGTTGTTCTGTTTCATGTTTTTCTTTTAGGTTTATCAGCATTATCTTCTTTTCAATGTTTAATTTCTTAATTTAAAAGTTATTCCAATAAAACTGAATATTCAGTCTAGACTTGTAGAAAAAGTCAATAAGTGTACCATGTAAATAAAAAAATTGGTTATGTTGACAATATGTAGGTTACAAATTAATTCGTTAGATGTTTGTAATTATTCAAAATTGCTGCTAAAATACGGGAAAAATTCGTTGAAGATAATACAAATCGTTAAGAGGGTATTACCAGAGAAAACCAGAAATATGTCATTTTTAAATCAGATTTTAGAAGTATTGACTCGTTTCCACAAACAATTATATATGGATTTCGAAAGATTGTTCTTTTATCTAGCATTCGCATGTTTTAAATTTTAAGAAAAAATGTTTATTTTTATTGTAATAAGGTTGTACCATAGGTCGTCGGCAAATTTGTTAAATTTTCAAAAAAGATTTTGTATTATACCACACCCATTTCAAATCATATAATCATGCAGTAAAATAAATCAATACATTATCTGGGAAACGCATGTTTCAGAATTTTAATTTTAGTTTAAATAAAATCATTAAAAAATATATACGTACATGTGTTTCTTGACGAAAATCGGTCAGTTTGTGTATTTATTTGCGCACTTACAAACTAATATATTTAAAAAAAAATTAACATCTTATTTAACTTAGACATTATTGAAAATTGATAAATACTTATAATTAAAAAAATAATTACAACAATAACATTATTTTAATAATTTTATCATCACGCCTTTCAGCATTTTTGGATGTAGGTATATACAGCAAATTTGGAATGAAATAAAATCGATATATTTTATTTTATTTTTATTTTTATTTTTTTTTTTATTAGCAAAGTTTTTTTGGTACATTTACATATGGGTAAATACATAATAACAAAAAATGTAAGTGACAAAAAAAAATCCCACAAAGGCGAAGCCTGTGTGTGGGTATTATATTATGTGGATAACAGTGGTAGTTAAAATAAAATTATAAAAAAATAAAAAATATATATATATAAGCATAGAGTCTACAGTGATCAACATGAATGACTTCGACGAACGATATTGAGTTATAATTTTAAAGAGCTGGTACGGAGAATAATTAATCTTTCTCATTGTAACCGCCCTGAACAACTTTCGTCGAAATGTGGATTTTCGTCCGCTGGCTGGTTAAACGCTCTTAATTCTGAATTTTTAATATGAGATAGACAGAAATGACGTAAATAATAGCCCCAATGGCTAAGTAGATTAGCGTCGTCTCGGTAAGAGGAAGATCCTGGTTTCGGTTCCCAATTGCGACCGTTACCTTTTTATTAACCCCCGACGCAACAAGAGGGGTGTCATAAGTTCGATGTGTCTGTGTGGCATCGTAGCTCCTAAACGAATGAACCGATTAGAATGCGTTTTTTTTTGTTTGAAAGCTGACGTGGTCGAGATGGTTCTCTGCTAAAATTCATGAAAATCTGTTCTGCGTTTCAATGTCATCAGCTCTTTTTTGTGAAGGGGGTTATTCAAAATTTGGAAATATTACTTAGCTGATGAAGTATTCTGTGTCATCTTTCATTTAGATTTATTAGTATTATCTTCTTCTTTGACGATTATTATATAAAATATTTATTAACAAAATAAATACTTCTGATTAATTGAGAGAGGTATTTGTTTTTCGTAAGAGTAACCACTTTTATCAGTTAGTTTAGGCATATTCTTACCTTCATCAAGACCGTGAAAAAGTTAAATATTAAATTAAAGTGAGTATCTATAATCAAAACATCGTCAAAATACTTTAGTAACTTTGTTACGTCTTGAAATAATCAATGTCTATATGATTTCTACCTATTGATTTATGAAATATCATCTCCCGTTACATCAAAGTCTTCTACCCAATAAAAAACGCATATTGTTAACAATAATTTTCTCTTTTTTTTTGTTCGTATGAAGCGGATACTTTGTGATGTGACATTATTAATTTAAAATAAAACAATAGCTTTGTAAATTGGTGTTTACAAAGTTATTGTTTTATTTTAAATTAATAATTTTCTCAATTTAGGAGGCGGGTATGGGTACCGCCGCCCCAGGAACCATTTATTGGACAACCAACACCCCTGCCACAGGTCACCACAAGTGTTTCGCTACGTTTGGTGACTTAGCAGGGGTGCCCGGGTTCATGGGATGAGGTTTGTCTAGGTCTTGGTGGCGGATACGTTTGCCCAACCACTGCATGGCGGGATGGATCGGAGGAGACTGATTGAGGGAGGCCTTTCCAACCGGATTCTCCCGACCCTTTGCCTTGCACCGCAGTTGGAGGAATAGATTCGTACGTCCATCACTCCTGGCCACACTGACCCCCAGATTCCTACCCACCCCTCATACCTTTTTCCTTCCCATATCTTATTCTCCTTCCTTTCCCTTAAAAACCCTCCACACACCATCCTCAAAGATGACATAGGCCCTTAGGGAAATTGTTTTCCTCGGTGCCTCCTGTGTGGAGCTAATGTAAAAAAAAATATAAGCTATACTCAATGCCAATTTAACATTGCAAGAGTACGATAATAATGTTAAACAGTATAATCATTATTGAAATTCAACCATGGAAAAGTTCCGCGATATTTGCATATTTTATAGAGATATATCAATTTGATATGCCAGTTTCATGGAACAAGATTCCAAAGTGGATCAAGTTTCTTCATAGCCCATCCCACAACCAAACGCTGGTACATAATCTGAAAACTTTTATCCAGTTCAAAAGTGAAGAGGAAAGTTCAAATTATTCCTCAAATTATCCAGAGCAAATATTAATACTTAGTTACCCGAAATCCAGTTAAAGTTGAACCAATTCCACGAATGGTTCGCACCATTTACCCGCAGACAAAACCCAGCGCAAAACACACATTCGATTAGCTGGAATTAGTTTTCTGCCATAGTTTTCAATGTTTGGAAGCGTTGAAAATTTGCCACCCGTCCAAGATTGTGTAACCGTAGAGTTTGCTCTCTTTGTTTTGGATTTATCTTTTATTTAATTTTATTCTCCTTTATTTTTGGTTTTTTATATTTCATATCAATATTTATTGTTTTTAAAGCATTTTCTTTTACGAGCACGTGTGTAAGTCTGTTCACGGGGCAACTGAAAAATAATTCAGTCCCTATTCACAGGATAGCGACTTGAGATTTTCAATGGCGGTTCGCACACAGGCAACTTAAAGACCAGTTGTCAACGGCGACGTCACTCGCAATTCGCCTTGCTAATAGCCGCGGCCGTCGCGTTTCAGTTGTCAGGTTGCCATTATTGCACCTCACAATCTGTTAGTTTTCGAGTGATTTGCGATACATCCGCGCAGGAAAATATTGATTTTGTTCAGGATGTTGATAAATTATTTTATGTTGATTTATAATTTTTATTCTAAAGGTTGATAATTGATAAATTATTAGGTTGATAATTAATAAATAATCATACTTTTGAATGAAGCTATAACTACTATATTTTTTTTTTTTTTTTTTTTTACATTAACTCCACACAGGAGGCCCTGAGGAAAATAATTTCCCTCAGGGCCTATGTCATCTGGGATGCTGTGTGGAGGGTCTTTTTGAGGAGAGGAAGGAATGAACATTGGTCTTGAAGAGACCCATGTTGTAGGAAGGAGGAAACACAGAGGCCGGCAAATCATTCCACAGCCGAGCTGTTGAACATAAGAACGAGTCGAAGAAACCTATTCAAAAACTATATTCAAAAGACCTCCAACCACCCAGTCTCACAAAAACATTCCACCTTCCATTCTATGATACACCGCTTAGTAAATGTCCCAATGTCCAATAATAATTTCCTTTCTGAACTTTTTTATAATATAAGAAATTGCTGTAAGTAACGGATATGAACCAAGTTTAATCGATAACATCTTAAATAAAAACTTAGCGAAATTTCCAAAAATTAATATTTATACAATTCTCATAATATTAATGATAATTATATAATTTTTCAGTTCGATGTTGCAAAAATCTCCCTTCTAATATTAAACCAGCTTTTTATACAAGAAATAATATCGGTAATTTTTTGAGAAATGCTAAAGATAAATACCATAAATTGACAAATTCCGGAATATATAAACTCAAATGTAATGATTGTCCCTCATTTTATATTGGAAAAACAACGCGTAATTTTGAAATCAGAATCAAAGAACATTTAAGGTGTCTTAATATTTTTCTGAGTTCGCTAACCATATAATTGAAAATAACCATAGTTTTGAATAAAATATGGGGATAAATATTCTTCATATTAATCATAAAGGAAAACGTTTAAATAACTTAGAAGCCTTGGAAATAAAAAAAATCCCTTAAAAATAATGAATCCATTATCAACAAACAAAAAATATTGTCTTATAGCCCAATCCCATGATTTCCCCTACCCACCCACTTTTCATTAATACGTAGCAACGACTCCACCCCTACCATAATAATACATTGTTCCTATCCATATTTCAAAACTGTCAAATCAGTATACATTTGCCCTGAAGAAGGAACGGTCATTCTGAAACCGGTCGGATTTACTCAAATATAAAAGTGGTTTAAACAAAGTTAAATTGTTTCATTTATTTATAAATAATCTTTTCGTTAAACAAACTGATATAATTACTGAAATCGTGAAGTTGAGTTGCGCCGTTATGGAAGTTTTTTTAAGTTGCCAACCAGTTTTAGTCTGGTTTCGGTTTCTCCATGAGCGAAGGGCCTAAGTTTGTCTACGCTTTATGGTATGTGTGGGATTGAACTTCGCACATTCTGGAATAAATAATGTATTATTAGCAATACAAACAATGTTCGTTGACTTGATCTGAATAGCCAGGTACTTCTCGACTTTCCTCCACCCATCTCCTACATCTCCCCACTCCCTTCAGCTTCACATCATATCTACCCGAAATGAGGATACCATAGGATAGGATATATGTCACTGGTTTCAAACGGTTGAGAGCAGGCACTGTTGTGCGGTATTCATGATTTTTTTTTAAATTCGATCGTAAATTTCGATCTTATTAAAAAAACGAAAACACCTTTTTATTTTTTTCAAATCTCCCAAATATTAAATTTAGGCTGGTTAGGTCGGATACCAGATAGTTACCGAATATCTGTTTCATCTCTAATCGTAATACTTTAAACTTTAAATATAAAATTAAAACTTACAACTTTATGTAGCACCGGTCAGTAATGCAATCACCTCACGGGCGCTTTATATTTCTAACTGTAAATCACCCCGTCTAAGAATCGTATTTTTTAATTTATTTTATATTTATAACTAATTTCTGACATTAGACTAAACGCAATTTTTTTTTACATTAACTCCACACAGGAGGCCTTGAGGAAAATAATTTCCCTCAGGGCCTATGTCATCTGGGATGCTGTGTTTAGGGTCTTTTTGAGGAGAGGAAGGAATGAAAATTGGTCTTGAAGAGACCCATGTTGTAGGAAGGAGGAAACACAGAGGCCGGCAAATCATTCCACAGACGAGTTGTTGAACATAAGAACGAGTCGAAGAAACAACCCGTTCTCATGTGAGAAATGTCAACCGTGTTAGGCACGCGTTTGGCGTGTTTCCCGACTATGCACCGGTACCGAAGGGATCAATGATGCTAGTTCCTCGGAGCATCTTCCATTGTAATACCGGTAGAGCAAGGATAGCATTCCCACCCGACGCCTGTGATCTAAAGATTGCAATCCGTCTGTTAAGATGGGAGAATCTATCAAACGGACCGCCCGTTTCTGAAAGAGTGCATCGCAGTGAATTGAAAGCTCTGTCCCCAAATATCACAACATTCATACTTCGACATACCGAAATGGGTCTGTTCGACCCATCAGATACATAAATATGACTTAAATTCCAAGATTTCTTTTCTTTATATTAACTGGGGAACAATTATTACATGATTACACATTATTATTTAATGAGTCATATAGATAAGATAGCATTCAGTCATATAGACAAGACAGCATTCTGCTGATGCGCTCGTATCTAATTTCACAAGATCGAGGGAAATAATTTCCTATATTATCTTACGGATACTTTGTGGAAGGTAATATTGTTATGTTCAAATAAATTATTTTTCCTTAACATGTCGCAAACATTATTAATACTTTTACAGGATAAACAGATCATTTCCGAAAATTCGAACAAATAATTTCAGCGCAATGGGATCGCACCCACAAAGTTATTATAGCCTTGCACCCTCAGGATCCACACTGACTTCATCCCCCGTAGCCATGACAACGGCTGCCACACTATTAAGCGCATCCCGTATAGAGCACTGCCTGCCCAGCCTGTGAGGTTTGGAGGGGTGCGGGAGGGGGCGTGAGGGGGTGGGACACTCACGGCCACTTGAAGCCGCTCTATATCACGGGGGATGGACCGACTATTTAGTTATCAATCTAAACAAGGGAGGCAATGATTTACCTCGGTAAGGTTGTAGTACCTGGTAAGTGCACTTTTTATATGACCATCTGTAATATAATACAATAATCCGCTTAAGTCCAATAAATCCACAGTCATGTAGACAAGTTTAGACAAGACATACGCAAATAGCCAATACTCATGTTGCGTACTGACGTCGTAAACAACTTGTCGATAATTTTTGAATTCCAGAAATGTCAAAAATAGAATACTTTCATTACTTCATTCATAACCAAACAGATGCTGTAGCTGTCATTCTTTGTCGACTCTTTGTTCCTGGCATTAATTTAGACACTTATTGTGAAATATCTGACACAATTGATTACGTGTATCTACATTATCATCGCAACGATGCATGTCATTGGCAAGAATGTGTGATGGTAGTTGTCAAGATTCTCGAATCGTCGAGTATCAGATACATGCGTATCTCTGTGAAGAAGGACCTAGAAGGCGGTCGAACCTCAAGGCGCCGTATCCCCGCACAAAAAGAAAAAGATGGAGACGTATGTAATTTCCAATGTTGGATAGAGCACGCTAACATTTAAAACGATAAAATTGAAGCGAAAATTGTGAAAATGTTAATAAAACACGAAATAGAAAAATCTCTTGGGGCTGTCTAAAACAGCATTTAAAGAAACACTGTGAATTTTTCATGCATATAACTTGCAAAATAACTGAAAGAAACGTGTTTATAATAATTTTCGGAGCACATTTTGCGATTTTTTTCTATCAAGGGAATTTCTTATAATTTGCGTTTCGGATTAGGGAATGTATAGATATCATCTTCAAAAATAACGTACATTTTTTTAAGAGCTGAAAAACTTCAAAGGTTTAAGGGAGGTGTGTAACAAATCGGTAGAAACTCGGGTAGCGCCGGCTGAAGTAAAATTGAGTATTGCGCGATTTTGTAATTGCCAGGTTCTCCATACCCTTCTCTTTCTCTCTCTTAACGTTCAATAGTATTCATAATTTTTCCCAATATGGAAGTGCTAAAATCCCCATTTCCCCTAAGTAAAGTTAAGACCGGTTAGTAGCTTAGTTGACAAACGCATTGGGTTTCTATCCGAATTTAATTCATTAATACTTCGGCTAAGTCGTTCATTGCATAAGCTGATTGAGATTAAGAAAAATATCTATTGTCAGGCTGTTCTTAACCCGGGAGTGTTTGTTATTCTTAATTCAAAAATATACATTTTGCCATGTATTTTTTCGTGTTACATGAAAAACAAAAGCTTATTAATATTTCGGTGTGTATCCATGTTTTATTATCTACCATCATCTCTAATTATAATTTTTTCCTTATATTATTGGAAAAGATTGTCTGGCGTAGGTTAAAGTAACTTTCATTATCAAAATTAAATATTAAAAGAACGACGTTCCAACAAGAAAACAAAAAGTTCAAGACAATACGACTTTGAGTTAATGCTTTGTTTTGTTCAGAAGAATGGAAGTGTACAGTTTGGAAACGTACCAAGTCTGTTGGCAAACAAACGGCGATTTGTTATTGCATCTTTTTGTGTGAAAAAATCGTGATACAAGCATACTATTTTGAGGATATTACCTTTATTGGATTAAAACATGTAATAAAATTGAAATATTTATTAAGTACCTAAGTGGTTGTTTAGAATCCTTAAAAAGGATTTATTTGCTTTTTTATTTCTTTATAATCATCTGTATATCATCAATAAACATTGATGATGTTTTATTTATTCAGCGTGATATTTAATTCATTTTTTATTAGAACCACTCTTTTTTATGACTTTTGAAGGTTATTCCCATCTATTATATATGGATGAAGAAGAAAACAACACCAATTATCTAAACGAAAATATGAAAGAGAACAAGACACCGACAAATAAAAAAAGATAACGGTCGCAATTGGGACTCGAACCCGGAACCTTTCGTCTTACCGGAATGAGCGCATTACCAATTAAATGACTAACACTTCTTATCAAACCGTCATATTTGTCTATCTCATATTCCAATTTTTTAGAATTAACAATATTATTTTCGACATTTTTTTCCATTTTACAGGCAACGATATTTTTTATCTGGAAACAATCGTTCTAAGAACTGGTTTGATGCCAATGAAAAACCTAGATAGCGTTATCTTTTTTTTGTGTGTTTTTCTCTTTCATATTTTCGTTTAGATTATTTATTCATATTTTCTTCTTCTTCGATAATATTTAATTAATTATCTTCTTTGTTGAATTGGTTTTCATACAAAGTAAATACGTAATGGTAAATGTTTCGATTTTTCTCAGAAAGTTGCTTCCTACGTACCATGAATTTGGGGAGATATTATTTTTTATTTATTACTAGCTCGTATTTATAGCTGAAGTCCCAGCCTTTACGCATAATTTTTCAAAATTACCAGGCAGTGACCTTTCTCTTGATTTGAAGGTCTGGCCTGCAAAATTTTATATCTCGGAATAAGATTTGTTTACAAATCAAATCCGTCCGCCCACTAAAAGCACTCTGATTTATAGAAATAGTTTGATAAATACAGAAATATCTTATATTTCGTATTTATGAACTTACTTTTCGGATACGCCATACGCTCGTATACCTAATTCTACAATTTATTAACTTCCAATAAAACCTTTTCGTTTCAATGGAAATAAAAATTGTAAAAGGAATTAATTTCGAGAATTGCTATAACAATAATTCTACGGAATAGCTACCTTTATTATTTAACGCTTCGTTACACTGACATCTCTTATCGTTATCAGTTATAAATAGATTGCTGTTTTTCATTGAAATGCGATATTTCTAATAAGAAAATGACTTTAAAAATGCTACGGGCACCTGCTTCCACTGGAAATGCATTTCTCGATTTCTCGTAGATAAGCTGAAGAGATACTCGTTAGTATAGAAACTTTCAGCGCTCGAGCGTTTTGTCTACCCCTTCAGGAATACGCTGTTTCCACGGTAATGAAAGTCATTTGGGAGTATTGTACAACATTTAATATTAAACTACATACACAATTAAAACATAAAAAAATAATAGTGTAACTTGAAACGGAGGTCACAATCACGCGACGAGTTTCGAAAAAGCTGCTCATCTTTTATCTTTTCTCTTGCAGGTTCTCATTCAATTATAACTTTCTATCAACTTGCAAATTAGCAACTTTCCAGACATTTAATGATATCCACTGCTCACTGACAAATAAATTTCGTTGCAGTTAATCCTTGAAATCACTCGAAAAACTTTATTTTTCATTATCTGTTTTATTAAAATTATGTTAGTATATTACCTATCATTAATAATAATTTTAAATAAACCAACAACTTAGTGAAGATCACCATTATTTTTTATATACTTAATGCCGACCGGGTTTCGCAACAACGGTGGCTTTTTCAAGGCAGCACAATTTAAAATCTAAAAGTTAAGTAACATGTGTTATAAATAATATACATACGTATAATACTTTCACCGTGAGCTGCAAACAATGGGCTGAGCTCCACTGGATGAGGTAGGGATAGGGGTAGATAGAGGATTGGGAATAGAGTGCTCCTTGTAAAAAGGGAACATGCTAAATATCGAACTTTTATTTAGGATTATTGGGTTGTTGATTGCTTTGAAATTAATGTTTTTGGTTTTTTTTCCTTAACTCTAATGATTCTAAGTTATCCAGTCTGATTCCTGTTTCGTTTTTACATAGTAAAGTGATGCCTGTGATTTTTTTAAACGTGTGTTCTGTTTGAGTTAGATGGTTAGCAAATTCGGAAAATCCATTATTATTTAGACATCTTAGGTGTTCTTTGTGCTAATATTACGCTCCGTTTTTCCTACATAAAACGCGGACAATCGCTGCATTGAGCTGAAGAAATATCTGAGTGGCGTAAACTATCTTCTTTGCCTTTAATTATAAATTTATCTTTACTATTGTTCGTGTAAAACGCTGGTTTTAATGGGAGATTATTTATGCTTCATATGAAAATAAAAACATTAAAAAATTAGAGTCTTTGCGAGAGCCTTGAAGGAGTAACCATATATATACATTTTTTTAAAGAAAGACAAACATTCCCGGGTTACGAGTACCCCGACAATATTTGAAAATCTTCTACTACCACCACTGTAAGCCAAAAATGTTGCTTGAGCCGTGATGGAGGACTTAGCCAGCCGAGGAATCGAACACGGAATACCTGGATGGAACCCAGACGCGATGCCCACTCAACCACTGACCGGTCACATATGTTACTTATAGAAGGGGCCGGTAAGTGGTGGGTAACCTCCGATGCTTCAAATGAACAAAAAATAATTTCTCTTACGTTCGTTATTAAATTTACAGAATTACTCGAAAAAGTAACAAAAGTTGTTTTTTTCTTGCTCGTACTGTTATTTTATTACGGACATTTTTTTGTTAAGGAAAAAAAACGTAAAAAATGTCATCGGGGATGAAAATTTAGTTTGCATTTTTTAATCCAAAAAATGTCAGGAATCACGGGTTTAATTAAATCAAGTTACATGATCATGATCAGTTACATGATCTTAAGCACACGTAAAAGAATAATACCATCGCATAAACCATTACAAATAGAAGAAAAAGACATACATATTCTAGACAGCGAAAAATACCTGGGCTTATATATTGATAAACATTTGACATTTAAACAACATGTAGAAAAACTAAAAACAAAAATCATCCCATTAATTGGTGTATTTGGTAGAATTGCTCATCTTCTACCAACAGAGGTAAAGAGGGGCTTTTACTTTAGCTTAATCCAGTCCCACCTAAATTATTTAATAGAAATATGGGGAAACACATACATTACGTACTTAAACGACTTACAAATAATACAGAACAAAGTTATTAAAAAACTCTTCAACTATAACCCAGACACTCCCACAAAAAAACTATACCAGGAAATGAACCTTTTGAAAATAAGAACATTGTACGAATATAACATACGTCTTTTAATCTACAAAATACATAATGGACTTATACACACAAATACAACATTTATAAAAACATCACAAGTACACGAACATTATACTAGACAACACAATAAATTGTACACAAATACTGTCAAGACTGAAAGTGGCAAGAGAAATATTGGTCACGAGGAGTTCACATATATAATCTCCTTCCAGATAACCTAAAAACGGAAAAGAATATAAAAACCTTTAAAAAACTATTTAAACTTAAGATGTTGGAACAAAATTAAAAATATTACTTCTATACTTGTACTACTATACTGTATATGCTCTGTGTTTAAGTTAAGAAAGCGAAATATTTTATTTCTTTTAACTTAATAATAATAAAAATAAAAAAATTTAAAAAAAGTATCTCTAAACATCCTGTATATAAAATCACGGAATAAAGTTGATTAAGGTATTTCATAATATTGTTTACTTTGAGCCACTTACTGCATTTAGTATTTTCAACTTTGTCTTAATTAAATCTTGCGAATTTTCCGACATCTATTATTAGTATTATTTGCCTTAAACTCACTTCAAATTAAAACACTTGATAAAGCCAAAGACGTACTCGTGTACTATTCTCTCATTGTTCTCAGCCCATTCTAAATTCTATTATTACATAATTTCATAGACAGACATTTTACAATATTCTACCCTATTTTCTGCGAATTAATTAGTTCAGAAAATTAGCAGCATTTACATTTGAAACGGTGAGCATAAATGTTGTGTAACAATTCATTAGCGCTTCCCACAGTCAAAAGTCGCGGAGGGTCTGCATAATACTAATGAAAAGCCATACTAATTAATGGAACACCGGCTTTGGGCTCCGCGGGCCGCAGACAATGCCAGGGGTTGGGTTAGCAACCCTTCCGAATTCTATGTACATTCCCTTCTCTAGGAATCTGCGCCCGGATGCTTTTAACTCCGAACTTCCCTCACTGTTGGAAATTATGCGTTCCTAATCCACGCCGGCGCTTTTACTTCAAGTTATTGGAGTTACCTTAAAGCATTTTTTGAAGTGAAAAGTTCTTTAGCACCGTTGTGATTTGAAACTCGATGAAACTGAAAAGAGTTGCACTAAAAAGAGACAAACACATCTATAAGATTTAGCCTGCGAGAGAATGAGATATAATGAAACTTTACCTACGCACAGTACATACTTTGTCTAGCTGCGCGCATCGGTCGCTTTGATTATGAGCTCACTTTTAAAGGCTCCTTTGGTTGAGATTGTGTGGGTGAAGGTTTCACTTCTACCGCGTGTAAACTGCACTGGATTTTTATTTTTTATTTTTAAATAAATACAAACATTCCCGTGGTACGAATAACCCAACAATGTTTGAAAATCTCCTACTACCACCACACTAAGCGGAAAATGTTGCTGATGTCGTGATGGAGGACTTAGCCTGCCGTGGGATCCAAACACTTTAAAATCTTACAAGAAGTTTTATTTGCTGAAGAAAATGTAACATAATTGTGTTGCATTGTTAATTCACAAGATTTATTTTTGCTAATACCGGAGTTATTGTGATGCGTTTATATACAGCGTGTTAAGGGACGTACTTGACTTACTTACCAGTGATTTCTGACATTATTTGGAGTACAAAATGTTAATGAAATTTTGGTCTCCGGTAACATTTTTTATGTGTTTTTTTTCTACAAAAACGTAAAAAACGGTAGGTGTTAGGCAGTTAGAGGGGGAAAAGGGGTTTGTCGTTTCTTGGCTGAATGACCAATGACGACGAAAAGTTTTTTTGTTTGATTTTGAAGTTTGTGAAGAAGATTTCGTTCACATTTTAGTTCCAAATAATGTCAGGAATCACTGTTTAAAGTAAGTCAAGTACGTCCCTTAACACCCTGTATAAAAATAACCTGAATGACTTCAGCTCATAATGTTGTATTCGAATTATTAGTTTTATTTTTAATGACGGAATAATTGAACCGCAATTATTATTTTACTTAAATAATTGTTTAGATTTACTACTAGTGAAATAAGAAATACCCCTACGAGAAGACAAATCACGAAAACAGTGAAAATTAAAATAATAAATTATTATTTTTAATTTATAAAACGTTTTAGACAAGATTTTTATGCATAGCACAAAGGGTAACAATTAAAATAAATTAAAAATAATAATTAATATTTGACAAGTTTAAGTATTTCCCCAATAAATGTAGTCATAATTTGTCTCGACGCCACCTAGCGAGGGATTTAACACTTACAATGTCTCTCTCGCAAAAATAAAAAGTTGGTTGTTTTCAGGTGGAAAAAATATAATAAGCAGTAATTGTTGAATGAAACACTAGTATATATTGAATTATTTGGCGGGTATTTGATAAGCCCCCATAGCTCAGTGGTCAAGAGCAGCTGACCGGCAATCAGAAGGACACGGGTTCAAGTCCCGTTGGCGGCAAGTATCTTTTATCGGAAGATTTTTCAATGTTGATGAGTGTTTCAGGCTGATAATTATTGCTTATAATAATTGTTAAAATAATAAAATTCTGAATCGATGTATGCAAACGCATAAGATGTGTGCAAATGTAATTGTTTGTACCTATTTGTGTATTAACTGAGAGTAATTAATTATTTGTGTATTAACCGTATTAAGTATGAATTGAGTTTTTATAACTGTTTTATTCTTACGTGAGTGAGAGCATCTGTAAAAATCCAGTATAATAGCCGGATTTTGTGAAATCTCGGTAACGAGGTGTATGTTTGAGACGATGTATGAATGCGTTTAAAGTTTTGTACCTTTCCATCCTTTCTGCCTACTGTGTCAGAAACTAGGGCAATCGTTAGTTCTTTAAATAAAAATAAAACGTATAAAAATAATCCACTAACTGGCAAATAATATTATACATTACATATCTACACAAATCTGACGTTATTAATACCCTAGCAACTGTACTGTTGAAATTTAAGAATCATACTCCGAGTACAACTCTGACGCCGCGTCATGTGAAACCATCTGTGAACGTGTAGTTTGTGACTGGAGCTACTATTGTAATAGAACAGAATTACAGCAAGTAGCTAATAATGCCAAAAAATTGCGCCACTTACGATAACAGCTAGCGTGAGAAACGTCGGCAGGCAGGCGTATTTAGGTACTCTTGGATTTGTATTTTCATTAATATCGCCAGTCTGGATACGGATAATAATTTGTAACTAAGCCACTGCCGTGTCGCCCGCCGCCCGCAGGGCCTAGCAGCAAAAACATGATGAGCGGAGTTTTAACTCAGTTTTGTAGGTTATAAATATTCCCTTCAAAGTCGTAAAACTTTGTGCCTTTTTTGCATTAATTAAAAATATATCATTCTTCTTGGACATGATAAAGAAAAAGGGGGCTACTAAATTAGCATAAAATGAAAAGTTTAAGACGCTGAACATTTTTAAGTTGAATCAACTCAACTGAAGAAATAAATGAATTGAGAAATTCCAGACACTTTCGCAAACAAAGTCACAAAAGTATGTATAATATTTTTTTATGTACGAGTTCCTTTTTGCCTAAAAAGTTAATCGCCGTTTAATTAAAATTGATTGGATCCGAAACTTTTGACATATTTAAGTATTCCTTTAACAACCTGCCTGGGAATTAGACCTAGTCGTCAAAGTTGGAGTTTATTCAGAGAAGTCTTAATCACTTTAATTAAGGCAGCCCCTACCTCCTCTGGTCCTCTCGAACAGTAATGGGCCGCTATACTTTTCGATAAATCAATTAGGACTTCGAACTCTTATTTATCCAGAAAATCATTAATTATAATTACCAAGTAAAATTTAGACACAGTCGAAGACTTTCAAGGATTTTATGAATCTATTAAAAGTTTTATCGTGATTGTTTTTTGGGTTAATAGGAACAACAGGCTACCTTCCTCTGTGCGGAAAGATCGTAAATACGAAAGTTTTTGGTTATCTTAATATATCAAATAAAGTCGGGGTAGTTACACCATTTATAACTTAAAAACTGCTGGACCGATTTTTGTGATCATTAATTTGATGTATTTTTTTTCCGCCCGAATTGCAGAATAGCTATTAAAACATCGGAAAAATTCACGAAAAAAAAGGTATGAAGAACATTCTTTTCCTCATATATTTTGAATGGAATGAATTCTTTTTTGTAAGAGAATTTTGAAAGAGCTGCAGGAATATTGTGGTAAGTATAATATTGAATAGTGCGTGAATTCCAAAAATTCAAAAACGTGAAATGTCAATGCGTTGATTGTTTTACTTTTTTCTTACATATAATGCTGCCCCTCTTTCTTACACACTAAATGTCAACAGTCTAAAATGGGACAAACAGTGAAGAACGTACGTCTGCACCTCTCCAAAGGAAATATACAATAATTATAATAAATCTCCCTCAGGCTTAAAAAGAAAATGAAAAGAAGAGGGAAAGTACAGTTGCGCATCGATAATTGCTTCATCGTGTAATTTTTAACTTAATAAAAAAACTGAATTCAATTCAGCTAATAAGTCAACACAACTGTTATTGATTCTGAGGCGGTAGATAGTTCGCCGGGTCAGCGAGTTTAAAATACATATTATAAAGAAGAGTATAACACTAATAATCTAAACGAAAATATGAAAGGGAACAAGACACAGAAAAATAAAAAGAAAACGGTTGCAATTGGGACTCGAATCCAGAACCTCTCGTCTTACTGGGACGAACGCCTCACCAATAAAACTGCTACCACCTCTTATCAAACTGCCATATTTATCTATCTCATATTTCAAGTTTCAGAATTAAAAATATTTTCTTCGACAAAATTTTTTCATATTATTGGCAACTACCCTTTTCATTGGAAACAATTGTTCAGGAACTGGTTTGTAACCTAGATAGTTCAGAGTGTAGATATATACAATAGTTTACAATCCAGTTTTTAGAACTATTGTTTCCAATGAAAAAGGTAGTAGCCAATAAAACGGAAAGATTTAGTCTAAAATAATATTGTTAATTCTGAAATTCGAAATATGAGATTGACAAATATGATGGTTTGATAAGAGGTGGCAGTGGCCTAATTGGTAAGGCGTTCGTCCCGGTAAGACGAGAGGTTTTGGATTCGAGTCCCAGTTGCGACCGTCATCTTTTAATTTTTCTGTGTCTTGTTCTCTTTCATATTTTCGTTTAGATCATGAGTGTTACCTTCTTCTTCAATGATATTGTTTTTTTTTTAATTGGCAAACCGTAAATAGATGGAAACCCAGTCGTCCTCGTCCTAGAATCACGTAAACAAATTATAATCCGCTTGAAGCTTGAAATCTGAAAAACAGTTTCTCAAGCCCATTACTTGTTACTCGAAACCATATCTTCCCATAAAGAGACATACGAAGCTAATTGGGAATGAAATGCCAAAATATTGTCAAGTTGACACATTTCCGAGTCCACATTACGACTTTCGATACTGAACTTAAACTCTGGCATTTCACTTATAGAACTAAGGAATTCTTGTGCTAAAAGGTTCTATTGATTTATAGTTTCCCCCTTGCCCCTAACAAAGGACGATAATGTCGTCTGAAGGATAATTGTCACGCCAGAAAATCCATAATCCTTAAACCCGCCTTTTACTTTTATTTACGAGTTGGAAAGGAATTTGCTTGCTTCGCAGTTTAATTCTGCCAAATTAGTTTGTGTTTTTGAATTATTATGTGGCGGTTTTAAGGGCCATTAACCAGCCTGCGGCCGAGAATTCATATTTCGTCGTCATATTCCTACGATCGTACAGGGCGGTTCCAATGATTAAGATTAATCATTCTTACCAGCTATTTTAAATAATAACGCAATATCGATTTTATTTCATTCAAAATTTGCTTTAATTTATACCTACATTCAAAAATGCTGAAAGGCGTGATGATAAAACTATTAAAATCATGTACTTTTTGTAATTATTTTTTGACCATAAGTATTTATAATTTTTCAATAATGTCTCAGTAAAGTAAAAAAAAATCTTAAATATATGATTAGTTGGTAAGACCGTAAATAAAGAGACAAACTGAAGTATTTTCTTCAAATTTTGCAAATTCACTTTGTGGCACGATTTTATTAATGAAATAATTAAAAACACTTTGTTTTTACCACGATAATCTTTATTTAAAAGTCAACATGTTTCAAGAACGATGTTCTCTTCATCAGGACATTACATGTACTATGTCAGGACATTATACTCTTCATAGTACATATAATACATATTAACATATTATTAAAAACACTTTGTTTTTACCACGATAATCTTTATTTAAAAGTCAACATGTTTCAAGAACGATGTTCTCTTCATCAGGACATTACATGTACTATGTCAGGACATTATACTCTTCATATTACATATAATGTCCTGATGAAGAGAACATCGTTCTTGAAACATGTTGACTTTTAAATAAAGATTATCGTGGTAAAAACAAAGTGTTTTTAATTATTCATTGAAGTATTTTCGTCACGAAACACGTGAGTGGATTTTTTAAAAATGATTTTATTTAAACTAAAATTAAAATTATAATTTCTTTAATGATTTAATTAAAAACACTTTGTTTTTACCACAATAAACTTTATTAAAAAGTCGACATGTTTCAAGAACGATGTTCTCTTCATCAGGACATATAATGTACTAAAAAAAGTTTTTAATTATTTCATTAATAAAATGATGCCACAAAGTGAATTTGCTAAATTTTAAGAATCTAATTTCTTTGTTGAAACTAAAATTATAATTCAATACAGAGCTTTACCAAATAATTTATTAATTTATTTCACTGTATGATTATATGATTTGAAATGAGGGTCGTAAAATATCATTTTTTTAGAAAATTGAACAAATCTGCCAACAACCTACGGTTAAAACCTTATTGTACTAAAAATGATCATATTTTCTCAAAATTCAAAACACATTTTTTGTGGAAAAGAGTCAATAGTCTAAAATTTGATTTAAAAATGACATATTTCCGGTTTTGTCTGGTTAGATATTTCCTCTTAAGTTCGATTTGCTAGGTGCGTTCATTTTTCTTTCGGTGAACTTTTAGATTTTTTTACATTAACTAATATTTTCCCGCAGGGCCTAAGAAATCTTTTGGGATCCTGTGAGGAGGGTTGTTTTGAAGATGATACTGTCAGTTTAAGGGTTGTAATGTTAATTGTCAACTTCGGCAATCAAAAACACTAATGTTGGGTATCTGTCCGCAAATCTCTGGTTCAATGAACTCTGATTTGTCTCTGAATTTAAGGGTCGTTATCAAAATTACAACTGACTATGAATGAAATTCAGACAGTACCTATTCATAAGATAACTTTTTTGTACAGTAAATTTTAGTAATCATCTAAATTGCAACTGATTTGTCGAAAATTCATACTATCCCGTGATTTTTAACAAGTCTGCGATAGACAAAATAATAATTTCAGGTGTGGGTCTATCTCTCTATCTATTACATTAAAAATACATTTTTAAAATTGGATTTGATTTTTCAAGAATTCGGACAAGCGTTAGTACGTACATATTAAATAATATTTTAACAGTAAATTATATTGATTGTCGTTTTCAAAAGTGAAACTGATTATAAGATTATCCCGTGATTTTTCACCGATCATTTCATTTTGCCTGTAATACTTTTCAACTATGTGATCGATAAAAAAATATAACTTCAGATTAAATTATGATCTCATTAATTTTAACAATACCGAAAGAAAATTTTTATGAAAGGTGAGTGAAACGAATTTCAGAATAAATTCATTTAGTCGTATTATTTAGCCGGATTTTTAGAGTAAATTCATTTAACGTTACATTATTTATTAAAAAGAAAAAGTTTTGATTGCTGAATTTAATTTTTTTTTTTGATAAAATGATACTATCACAATTTTCGTACCAACAGTCAACAAATTCCACCGAATTAAAGTTTTGGTTTTGACATTTGTTTCAAATTTAGACAGCTGAATTAATTGCATTTAATGCTCACATTATTTTGTAGTTTGTTGTTGTTATTTTCACTGAACAGCAGTGAGTGACAGTAATCTCAAAAATGTATTCGTTATTTTTATAAAATGCTGGGTGGAAAATTTTTTTAGGAGGAGAAAAAGTATAAGTTATAACCCATCCTACCCGCTGCGTTGACAGGCGATGGATTGAGATAATACGGATGGAGTAGTCAAAGTGTCGGTGCAGCTAGCGGCATCCGCTGACAAGTTCTGGACAAACTCGAATGCGGGCACCCCTGCTAAGTCATCAAAAGTGATCCACTTGTAACCTGTGGTAGAGGTGTTGACAATAGGATAAATGGTTCCCCGAGTGGCGGTAACCATACCCGCCTCCCAAATTGTATTCCATAACCCATATGCTTGATCCGGTAGTTGCTGCCTGCAGATAACAGGAACAGCTGGGCGGCCTTTTGAACACAAAGCTTAATTTTGGATTTGAGACCAAAATACTTAACCTAACTGAATAATATATTTTTATTTATTTAAAAGTACAAGAAATGTCAAGTACGGATATGTGCTACTTTATTTATATTTTAAATTACAATCATAATAATTATCATTATTTTAATTGTTTAACAAAATAATCTTTTCCAACCGTTTAAATATAAAATAAAATTATTATAAGCAATAATTATCAGCCTGAAACACTCATCAACATTGAAAAATCTTCCGAGAAAAGATACTTGCCGCCAACGGGACTTGAACCCGTGTCCTTCTGATTGCCGGTCAGCTGCTCTTGACCAGTGAGCTATGGGGGCTTATCAAATACCCGCCAAATAATTCAATATATACTAGTGTTTCAATCAACAATTACTGCTTATTATATTTTTTCCACCTGAAAACAACCAACTTTATTTTTGCGAGAGAGACATTGTAAGTGTTAAATCCCTCGCTAGGTGGCGTCGAGATATAAATCGAGATAAAAAGTATTAAGTCGAGATAAAAATATAATAAGCAGTAATTGTTGAATGAAACACAAGTATATATTGAATTATTTGGCGGGTATTTGATAAGCCCCCATAGCTCAGTGGTCAAGAGCAGCTGACCGGCAATCAGAAGGACACGGGTTCAAGTTCCGTTGGGGGCAAGTTTCTTTTCTCGGAAGATTTTTCAATGTTGATGAGTGTTTCAGGCTGATAATTATTGCTTATAATAATTGTTACCCTTTGTGCTATAAAATCTTGTCTAAACGTTAGTTTATAAATTAAAAATAATAATAAAAATTTGACAAGTTTAAGTATTTTCCCAATAAATGTAGTCATAATTTGTCTCGACGCCACCTAGCGAGGGATTTAACACTTACAATGTCTCTCTCGCAAAATAAAGTTGGTTGTTTTCAGGTGGAAAAAATATAATAAGCAGTAATTGTCGAATGAAACACTAGTATATATTGAATTATTTGGCGGGTATTTGATAAGCCCTCATAGCTCAGTGGTCAAGAGCAGCTGACCGACAATCAGAAGGACACGGGTTCAAGTTCCGTTGGCGGCAAGTATCTTTTTGCGGAAGATTTTTCAATGTTGATGAGTGTTTCAGGCTGATACTTATTGCTTATAATAATTGTTACCCTTTGTGCTATGCATAAAAATCTTGTCTAAATGTTAGTTTATAAATTAAAAATAATTAAAATATAATTATTATAAGCAATAATTGTCAGCCTGAAACACTCATTTACATTGAAAAATCGTCCGAGAAAAGATACTTGCCGCCAACGGAACTTGAACCCGTGTCCTTCTGATTGTCGGTCAGCTGCTCTTGACCACTGAGCTATGAGGGCTTATCAAATACCCGCCAAATAATTCAATATATACTAGTGTTTCATTCGACAATTACTGCTTATTATATTTTTTCCACCTGAAAACAACCAACTTTATTTTGCGAGAGAGACATTGTAAGTGTTAAATCCCTCGCTAGGTGGCGTCGAGACAAATTATGACTACATTTATTGGGAAAATACTTAAACTTGTCAAATTTTTATTATTATTTTTAATTTATAAACTAACGTTTAGACAAGATTTTTATGCATAGCACAAAGGGTAACAATTATTATAAGCAATAATTATCAGCCTGAAACACTCATCAACATTGAAAAATCTTCCGAGAAAAGAAACTTGCCCCCAACGGAACTTGAACCCGTATCCTTCTGATTGCCGGTCAGCTGCTCTTGACCACTGAGCTATGGGGGCTTATCAAATACCCGCCAAATAATTCAATATATACTTGTGTTTCATTCAACAATTACTGCTTATTATATTTTTATCTCGACTTAATACTTTTTATCTCGATTTATATCTCGACGCCACCTAGCGAGGGATTTAACACTTACAATGTCTCTCTCGCAAAAATAAAGTTGGTTGTTTTCAGGTGGAAAAAATATAATAAGCAGTAATTGTTGATTGAAACACTAGTATATATTGAATTATTTGGCGGGTATTTGATAAGCCCCCATAGCTCAGTGGTCAAGAGCAGCTGACCGGCAATCAGAAGGACACGGTTTCAAGTCCCGTTGGCGGCAAGTATCTTTTCTCGGAAGATTTTTCAATGTAAATGAGTGTTTCAGGCTGACAATTACCTATTGCTTATAATAATTGTTACCCTTTGTGCTATGCATAAAAATCTTGTCTTAAACGTTAGTTTATAAATTAAAAATCATAATAAAATATAACACGGTAAAAAAGGCGTATTCTTCATCGAAATTAAAAATTTATATACGACCAATTTTTGTTCGAACGTAAATCGGTCATGGGTATTTTGAATTTAAGCCCATCAAAGTGTATTTTTTACTAATTAAATTTTTTGTATTATATGTATTTCTTTATACAGTAAATAAAGCATTTTTTAATCAAATATCAAAACTTAACTATAACAAAACTTCAGATGAACAGATGTTTAAGGGATAATGGAGTTTTCATGAATTTATACATAAACCCATTGTGTACACATCTGTCTCTTTCTCTCTTATGTAAGATTCTAATTTATGTATGATTACGTAAGATTTTAATTTCATACTTTCTCACTGTTCCTTTATTTTATGTTATGTTTTGTCTAATGAACGAAGAAAGTAGTGTAAGAAGAATATACGACGCGAATGTGAATGGTAGAAGAAGTCGGGGACGCCCGAGGAAGACATGGCACGATCAAGTGAATCAGATACTTGAGTCGGGCCACGTCAAAAGTCAGAATAAAAGAAGAGAATGTATGAGATAATGTATGAATGTGAGTGAGGCAAAGAGTGTGTGCCAAGACCGAGTTGTTTGGCGGTCTGTCCTCTCTGCCTACCCCTGTGGGGAAACGGCGTGATGGTTAGTTAGTTAGTTTATGTTTTGTCTCTTTCTGTATATACTCGTATATACAAGCTCACACAACTATGACTACCACAACACGGGCAATAGCCTAGTGTGGTAGTCAAAAATACCAACAATGTATCATGTAAACATTTATTAAATAAAAATAAAAAATAAAAATAAAATAAAATAAAACGTATTTTAGATAAGTTTAATTTTATACCTTGATGATTTTTGTGCTAAGCGAAACCGGTCGTTATTTAAATAAAAATTAAATCGTGGTTGTAAACAAAGTAATCGTTGTATTTTATTAAAAATGTCAAACCACACAGTGACTGCTTTCTACCAAAATATATTTTGCCGGAGTTGCATTCTAAAATCATTAAAAATTGAATTCATTAATGGCCTATATATTATAATCGGAAACACAAATCAATAAAGAAGCAAGTGTCTGTATTAGAAATCTTATCATAAAAAAATAATTTTTCAGTTTGGTCTGGTATTTTGGCCTCAAGTCCAAAATTACAAGTTTTCTATGAAAAGGGTCGCGCAGCCGTTCCCCTTAACCAGATGGACGCTATAGGATAGAAGACTATTCGTTACGGATAACCGTATACAGGTTAATATATTTTTATTATTAAACCGGTTAAATTAATCTGTACGTATCACGGACCAAACGTTAAAATTATTATCAGCTGCTAAAGTTGACTTATATTGAAGATCCTGCTTGTACTTCTCGACTTCGAAAAGTTCCCAGGAAACTCCGAGACGAAGTGTTCTGTGAAACGGTATTATTTGTTCATAAGTTTTAAGTGCGCATATTTAACGATTTAAACTTCTTTACTTTTGGGTTTTGGTGGAAGATATCTCACATTTACCGCGCGATTAACTTTCCATAATAACCCAACGATACATTTTTGAAAGTTAAATGCGTGTTCTCTATTTCTTGAAAAGTTATAAGCGAAAATTTAAACCTAATCTTCATTCATAACATAAATTTAATGAAGGTAATAAGAATACCTTAAATTCTCATCCATGAAAAAATTTTGTTAAATTGATTAAATATATTATTTTTGAAAATCAATAATTTTGCGACAAATATGACGGAGCACACATGGATTTGTGATATTGTTGAGTTTTAATGAACTATTCATGAACGCAGAGTGACAGGTTTCTCAGCATTCAGAATTCTTTTCCTTCCCTATTTCCTTTCCTTCCCCACTCCATGTAACCTTAAACCATTTCGCATTTGGGAATATCGTAGTTCAACTTGTTCTGCACAGTCGGAAGCAGTTGGGACCCTTGTGCCGTATTCAATAAAAAATCATTTTTTTTAGTTAAATAAAATTTTCCCTCTGAGTTTGTCACTTTTTGGCATGCTTTATGGATGTTTTTTATAAGGAAAGGAAGGAGAGGAAGTTCTGGGAAGAAAAAAGGTATAAATGGTTGGTAAGAATCTGAGTGACAGTGTGTCCTCGAGGGACGTAAAAATCCATCCTCCCCACTGCGATGCAAGGCGTTCGTCCGGCTAGAGAGGTCAAAAGATCTTCCTCATCCGGCCTCCCCCTTTCCATCCGTCACCAAGACATCGACAAACCTCACTCCATGAATCCGGGCACCCCCACCATCATCAAGTCACAAATCGTAGCTAACCACCTGGGGTGACCCCACACAGAGGCGGTACCCACACTCGCCTTCCAAATTATAAAATTAAATTTAACCTACTTTTTCTTGCTATAAAAGTACATCCCGTACTTCCGATATCAATACGTAATACACACGATTATCCTGTACACTCTGTACAGTGCAAGAATACGGATCTTATTGCACGGTAATTGTTCCTTAAGAGTGCCAAGTGCTCAGCAATGAGATTACGAGAAAGGGGGTATAAAGTGCTGCGAGCACCTTCTAGTCCCGCGGAGCAGGCAGTTGTACGGGGTGGGGTTGAAGGGGTTAGATTGCCTCTTCGAAGTTTAATGAAACCTGAGACAGAGGTAGATTTGAAACCTTTGTTTTCTGAAATTGGAAATTAAGGATTGTTTTTGTCGAGGAATAAAATATGAATTCTGAAAATTTTGTAATTAATACGAGTATGTTATTTTCATCGTCGAAATGAAGTTGCTAAAAGCACTGAAGAGATTATTACACACAGGTAAGTTTATTGGGGGTGCGTGTCAGTGTGTCTGAAAAAAAACTTTTGAAGTGAAACTTCTTTAGCGCCTTTAGTGACTTGGAATTCGGATGAAAGGGAAATGCGTCATAACTCAGTCCTACACAAATACTCGGTTCTAATATAGTGCGGTAATTTTGCACCTCGGCGCGTGCCTTCCATAGCTTTGTGTGCAAGATGCCTGACAAGTCCAACGGCCAGAGAGACAGACATTAAGCGAAAGGGTGTTCGAATCCTACGAAATCCAAAAAAACATTTTTATTTTGTGAAATGAATATCCAATCTTCAAACCACTTTAAAAAACAAGCAAAAGAAAGGAAAGCGACATCTAGCGACTTTCTAATTTCACTTCTGCGTATGAATTACCCACCCTGATTTTTTTGTTTAAATTTGATTAAAACATTATACGTCCAGATTTTATATATTTAAGAGTTCTAACAAACGGATTACGAATGACCTGACCTGAGAAAAAAAGAAAATGATGAAATTAAATTTTGAAAAACATTTTAGGCAGGTACCTAAAGGTAATATAAAATAAAAATAAAATACATCATTTAAATAAGTAAAAATTAAATTTAATTCACGATTTTAATATCGTCCATCAGGGGAGTCGTCGCATCATCTGCATTCATCACTCATTTAGTGGCTAGCTGAGCCACTTGGATGCCGCCACGACAATGATGTTGGTTGACTTTCCATGTCCTGTCTCAGAAGCTGGCTAGTCGATGGCGAAGTAAGGCGGGGAATGCAACCTTCCTTCAGTGAACCAACAACGTGGAATAGTTGTATAAGTTGCCTGTATGCATTGTTGTAGTACACTCTTAGCTTGTTCCGTTGCTCTGCTGGATATTTTGTCCATATCTCAGACGTGTACAAGATTGGTGGATAACCTATTTGGAAGAAGATTGAGCCTTCGATGTTCGGATGGTAACCTGACGGATTTGTCCACTCGGCTAATAAGAAGTTTTAACAGCTACTTAATTGTGATTAAGTTTGTCTGACACAACTTTTTTTGTTACATTAGTTCCACGCAGGAGGCCCTGAGGCAAATAACTACACTCAGGGCCTATGACATGTTTAAGAATGCTGTGTGGAGGGTCTTTTTAATGAAAGGAAGGAAAGGAAGTCTTGTGAGGGATAAAAGTGTAAGGGGTGGGTGGGAATCTCACTCCAAGCACCCGGTCACTCCTGCTAAGTCACCAAACGTAGTGAACCACCTGGGGTGACCTATGGCTTAGGGATTGATTATACAATAAGTAGTTCCCGGGGCGGCGGTACCCATTCCCACCTCCAAAATTATTTGATTTCAAATCGTGACAGATTACAAGAATTTTGTAAAACAATATCAAATAATTGAATTTATCAAAAAAATATTATTTAAAAAAAATATAAATATATAATAAGCAGTAATTGTTGAATGAAACACTAGTATATATTGAATCATTTGGCGGGTATAATATAAGCCGCCATAGCTCAATTGGGAGAGCAGCTGACCGGCAATCAGAAGGGCACGGGTTCAAGTCCCGTTGGCGTCATGTATTTTTCAATGTGGATGAGTGTTTCAGGCTGATAATTATTGCTTATAATAATTGTTACCCTTTGTGCTAAGCATAAAAATCTTGTCTTAAACGTGAATTTATCACATTAATTTCGCTATTGAAAAACTCTCTAATTTGTATTCCACTCACGCCAGAAAACAGTACCCTTCGCATCGTATTAAAAAATAACAATGAGAAATTTCTTAGGAAAATATAAATCACATTTGTTGATATAAATGGTAACGGAATAGTAAAACAGTCTCTTAGACCATAGTTTGTAACCCCTGTCGAAACAATCTGGTCAAGCCTTGTTCAATCGCAATTATTAGACGTAAAATAAACAAACACATTAACAGGGTTTTCTTGTACAGAATCTTAAGTAAGCCCTAAGAATAGAAGTTTCACAAAAACATTTGTGTTTGGATATTTTTTTATGACACAAGGTCTCGAGACGTAGATTTTGTTTAAATAGGAAAAAAATCGCAAAAGATCTAGACATGAAACCTTAACAATCCGCGAGAATTTTCTTTTCGAGTATTTTCAATTAACGTAAACCTTTTTTATTTAATGTTTTATAATGCATTGCATGGAATATGTTTTAAAAGCTCGAAGGTTTTCTTTGAATTAGAACAATTTAAACATAATTGTCACGTGCCTGAATTGTATATGAACCTACCTAATCCCCCTACAGCGCCTGGCGCTACATATATGTAATTAGTACATATTTTTAATATTTCGAAAAGAGTGAAAAAGTTTAATTTTGCTATAAAGATAAACGTGTAAAAAATACAATTATTATAATATTAGAAGCTATTTATACAGGTTAAGGGACGTAATTGACTTAATTTAATCAGTGATTGCGATATTTTTTGGAGGAAAAATGTAAAAGAAATTTGGTTCTCCGGTTACATTTTTTATGTTTTTTTTTTGTTCAACTTAAAATATTAAATACAAGTAGATATTGGATAGTTTGGATCGAGAAGTTAGACAGTCCAGAGGTCAAGGGGTTAGACAGTAACTCGGCTGAGTGACCAGTGATGATGAAACGTTGAATTTTTTTTTGTTAGGTCTGAAGATAAAAAAAGTATTAAAAAGAGCCAAAAATTTCATTTACATTTTTAACTACAAATAATATTGGGTAAAGTAAGGTAGGCATGTCTCTTAACACAATACATAAACTTGGGTTGGTCTTAATATAAACAATTAAGCTATTTTCTCAAAGTTTTACAATAGCCTAAAGTTATTATAAGGGTATTTTGGATAATATATGAATTCATTGTTTTCCTATTTAAAAGCTTTGTATTTATTAAGTTCCTCTAGTTGTTTTCCTAAACCTTCGGTGGGTAAGCATATTAAATTTGAAAAAGTCTTCAGAATTTTTCTCGGGAAGGTTTAATGTGACGTGAAATATCATTTATAGTTTTCCACGAATTTTTTGCTATTCTTTGGTACTAGAAAATATGTCTTTTGAGACAGTTTAGATTTTTTTTACATTTACTCCACACAGGATACCTTAAGAAAAACAATATCCCTTGGGGCATATGTCTTCTTTGGGGATGCTGTGTGGTCGATCTTTTTAGGGAAAGGAAAGAGAGGAAATTCTGGGGAGGAAAAAGATATGAGGGTTGAGTAGGAATCTGGGGGTTAGTGTGTCTAGGAGTGACGAATGTATTAATCCATCCCTCCCACTGCGGTGCAAGGCGATGGTTCAAGAGAGTCCGGCTGAAAAGTTCAAAAGGACTCCCTCAACCAGTCTCTTCCGATCTGGCCTGCCATGCAGTAGATGAGCAAATGCATCCACTGCTAAAACCTAGCATGAACTCAGGCTAGGTTTTAGGCTCCTGCTAAGTCACCAAACGTAACGAACCACTTGGGGTGACCTAAGAAAGGGTGCTGGCTATCTAATAAATGATTTCCGGAGCGGCGGTATCTGCCTCCCAAATAGTAATAAAGGTGTAATCTGGGTTGGATTGTTAAAAAAGTTACCTGCTATAAAAATATTTGCGTTTTAGTCGAAAAACTTAAATAAATGCATTTATCTACCATGCTTTAAACTTTAAAGGCCTTAAAAATGTTGGTTTGTCTGTCCAACTGGTTACGCAGTTGAACTAAAATGTTTCTGCATAATTAATTAAAAACTGGTTCTTAATTCGAAACACTGAGTTTAATGGTCTGTCTTACGGTTGACAATTTTTTTAATTCTTTTTTTGAGTTTGGTCTAAAATCCTTTGTAAATTTTGGTTATCGTACCTGCAGACCCGAGTTTCCTACATTAAGAGAGTCGTAATTAAATTCGCAAAAATCATGAAATACAACTGGACCATTGAAATACAACCGAAAAAAGAGTGGTATCATCACAAACTATTAACATTATAAAAAAACTAATATGTATTGTTGGAGGTCAAAATATGATAACAAATTGTTACTATCAGAAAAATCTACAGCGTCAATCCTACAAATAATCTTACAAATAATCCTAAAAATACATTATTTTAAATAATATTAGGTTTATTGTAGTTCTGAAGTTGTACATATAAATGTTAATTGTGTGGATTAAGCTGCTGACTCTAATATTTAAGAATATCTAAGGGATGGGATCATACTCGAAGAGTTTGTTCCATCAGGTAAAAATATTGCGTTGCGTTGTATTCCGAAAGCATCGCCTCGTCCCGCCATCTTCCAGAGAAATAGTCACGCGTCCTTTCCCCTCCAGCACATAAACTTAAACGACAGATTACTTGCTCAAGCACTAGAGTTGACATCTCTAGTCTTGTCATTGTATGGCGTATCGATTTTGTTGATTCGGTATGGAGTCTATTATATATAATAACCCTATTTATCACATCGAAAAGTTGCAATTAAGGTTAAATGGTCTATTAAGAATGTTTATAATTATAAATCGGGTCGATGTACATGAATTATGGTTTGAAAAGTCATCTTGTGACTTGTATGCCAATGGTTAGAGCCATTAGTGAATTAGTTTTCACGGGTTTAAACAATTTCGTTTTATGTTTTGCCGTATTTTCGCAACTTAAAAATTCTGCTCGAGCTCGACTCAAGCTTTTACACAGCTCTAAGGTGACATTAACGGATATTTAGCGCGAATAGCTTTAACTACGAAATTATATTCCTTTCTTCCACGTGGGAAGGCTTAGTGATCTGAAAGTTAACGGAGCCCTAAGACTACAAGGTCGTGGAAAATCTACCATAATAGAATCATATTTATTTAAAACTTTAAATCGGTTCATTTTAAGATTAGCTGGGCTTATTGCGTAGTGGCAATTTGTTCTAAAAGCCCAGGAGGGAGACAAAATATTTAAAAAAATGTATTTCTTAGCTATATGCTCAAGTATTGTGTTGTGTAAAAGTAGAAAATGAAATGCAAAGAATTGAAATAAAATTACTTTACAGGCAATTCAGTTAAATGCGATTTGTGTGGTTTGGAGCCGAAATTTGGAGCGAGAAGGAAGCGAAAAAAAATAAAAATAGAAGTTAGGTAAGGCCGAGTAAAAATCGAGTTCTGTACCAGTGAATAGGTTAGATAGTGTAGTTTTAAATATACTTTTATGTGGTTTTTGCATATTTTCATTCAGTTTTTAATTTTGTACCCAGCCAACATTTCAGGCGTGGATATCCATCACTAAGCTAATTATAAAAAAATCGCCTAATGTCTAATTTCATTGAACACTTCTAATATTGCTGTTACCAAATGGTTCTCTGCGTTTGGTAACTTAGCCGGTGAGCCCGGGTTCATGGGGTAAGGTTTAATCGGAACTTGTCAGCGGATGCGCCTGCCCACCAACTGCACGGGATGAGATGAGATAGTATACTTTTATAGGGTAGTTAGTATGCGTAAAATGGTATGTTCATAATGTATGCTGAAGAATTCTTAATGTCGGAAAATAAATCAGCCGGCGTCGAACCCTTCTCACACATGCATAAAACAGTCATACGTTTCGCTATATTGCCGGAAAATCTGTTTACGCATTACGCATCTTGAAAAGGGTAAAGGTTTCCCCAAAGTGTGAGGATTTACACAACATATTTTGTGTAAAGTGTTTACTTGTAGGTTCACATGGACAGTAAACGATGACTGAAAAATCACAGGTCATTGACCTCCGTGATGGTGTAAACGTTTGACTTTGTGCTGAAGGGTTATAAGGGTTTGCTATATAAACTAGTCCCAGAGAGAGGTGATATATGACGTCATCGTTGTAGTATCATCTGTCTTTTTTGTTTTCGTACAAGACGCGTGAGAATGAAGAGGACGATCGTCGATGACGTCCGAAAGAGTTCTCGTTGGGACTAGTTTTATAGGCATGGAATAATATCTTCTTCATTGGCGTTGCTAGTTTTTAATATAACGACACCCGGACAAACCTCACCCTATGAACCCGGGCACCCCTGCTAAGTCACCAAACGTTAGGAACTACCTAGAGTGACCTATGGCAGAGGTATTGATTATCCAATAAATGGTTCCCGGGGCGGCGGCATCCATAATCGCCTCCCGAATTTCACCATTTGAAGCATTTAATAAGCGAAATAAATTTCGGTCTTACCAACTCCGGATTTCATTATAGGGCGGTTGATACCGATCACTTAGTAAGAATGATCAAATCTAGTCAAACAATTGGGAGTCTAGTCCTCAATTTGGAAGGCGGGAATGGGTACCGCCGCCCTGGGAACCTTAATTGAATAACCAACACCTCTGCCATAGGTCACCCCAAGTGGTTTGCTGCGTTGGGTGGTTTACCAGGGGTGCCCGGGTTCATGGGATGAGGTGTGTCTAGGTCTTGGAGGTGGATGACCAGAACACACTGAACCCCAGATTCCTACCCACCCCTTAAACCCTTTTCCTTCCCAGAACTCTCCTCTCTTTCCTTTCCCAAAAAACCCTCCACACAGCATCCTCAAAGATGACATAGGCCCTCAGGGAAATTATTTTCCTCAGGGCCTCCTGTGTGGAGCTCACGTAAAAAAAAAAAAATTAACATACAGTGAATACCGCACAAGAATCTCAACTGCTCCCGTCTGGAGCCAGTGAGACTATGGCATCCCCAATTGGGGTATGTTGTGAGGCTTAAGGTAGTGGGGAGGGGAAGGAGGTGGGGAAGAGGAAGGTTGGTTGCTGGCTATTCAGATCTGGTCACTAAACACGGCTAAAGCCATTTTCAAGCAACGTTTCAATTCTGAATGGTGGTCTTACACCAGGGCGATACTGATAGTATCTTCCACTCTGGAACATGCCGCAAATATACTATATATTATTTTATATGAATTAATTGTGAAATAACACAAATTAATCAAATAAAATTTATTTGCGCATGCCGGGTTCGAACCCGCGACCTCCGGATTGTGAGTCAAGAGTCTTACCCACTGATTTACTTTCCCCGGTACAATCCTCAATAATCTACGGCATTGCAGGATGGGGTGGTGCGCTTTATGAATTTATTAAGCCTTTGCAAACCACTCAAAAGCGCATCATTAAAGTTATGTATAATAGAAATAAAACATTCTCTACAGTGTCGTTATTCAAAGAGACTAAAATATTCAATAACCGTAAATTATTTGTATGGCAGACTATGAAATATGTATTTTAAAACAAAAATTGTTTCGTAAAAAAATGAAATAGAGTGAGCAAAAGGACGAATAAAAGGTTCTATACCCCCCAAACTTATACCAAATTAATGCAAACACTTAGCAGTTTTCTTGGTCCTCGTACATTTAATCTTCTACCAAAACACATTCAAATGACAGATAAAATATCACTTTATATAAAAAAATTAAAATTGTGGCTGAATTATGCAGATGTTGAAACACTTTTCCTATGAATTCTTTGTAAACCTTCATGTATCACTTTTCAATACAAGTCTACGGTAACTTCAAGACTACTTTTTTAAAACTATAACAAAAAATCAACAAAAAAGTGAATATATTTTGTTTCACTCATTTTACTACATTTTTTTCACAGATACCTAAATTTCTAAACATTTAGTTTAAGAGTTACATTTTTTTCTTATACTTATTGATGTATTTACAGCATTTTTGTTTATATTACCACACACAGGCAGTGCCTTAGTGGGTTCCCATTACCTACTTTTGTCTATTATTATTTACTTATTGCTTACTATTACAATATTACTTTTACCTTATATTTACATCTTACTGTATTTAGAAAATATGTAAAATTATTTTGGAAATGTACATATGTATTTAGATGTAATGGGAAAAAAAACAAAGAATAAAATATAAATAAAAAAACATTGTAAAAAAGCTTTGTTTTTAACTGTTTGATTTTTTTTACAGTGGCGACATCAAAAGTCCAATTTCATTTGAATCCACGTAGTTTAAATTGGCAAACAATAAAACCTTCTAGAAAACTACTAGTGGGTAGTTAACGAAGTCTGTCAACCAAAAAGAAGTGCGAACGCAATTGAAGTGAACATGCCAACGTTTTTTTTTACAGAATGGGTTATACCAACTTTCTTTCGTTTACATATATGCGAGTCTAAACTTTCAGGAATTTATTTTTAATTCAATCCAAAATAAGATTTTTTTAGTCCAATAAAAAATGCGAACTAAAGTAGGTAGTTTATTCATGGTCCTCCTCACTAGGGATTCCTGTTACGAGGCGTACTATAGATAGTTGTATTAGGGGGCATACATTAATTACGTGAGCTCAAAAAGGGGGGGGGGGGGCATCAGGGTTTTCTGATCATCATGTTTGTTGTTGTTAGTAAATTTCCCAATCTTCATATTTGTTTCCACATCTTCGTGTGTGTTATCTGTGGGTTTTGTAAGTGTAACTTTGACAAATGAGTGTGATTGACAAATTTTACCGGCCTTTCTTTGAAAGTATGCATATAAAAAATGTTGAGGAAAAATAATTGAAAGAAGGGTGAATGCAGATAACTCTATTAATCGAGGACTGAACGCCATTGGCACCAACAAAAATTGTTCAAAGACGCGAAGCTAGCCGTCCATAATGTAGTACTGGTACCTACCCTGATGTATGGCCGTGAGGCATGGAACTGGCAGAGGAAGGATGAAAGTAGACTGAATGCTGTAGAAATAAGATCCCTGAGGCGTATGTGTGGTAAAACCATGTATGATCGTGTGAGAAACGTGGAGATCCGCAAAAAATTCAAGGCTGATGTAAACGTGATGAGTAAGATCAAGAAAGGAACGAATGAACGAGGAAAGGAGTGTAATGAGAATATATGACGCAAATGTGAATGGTAGAAGAAGTCGAGGACGCCCGAGAAAGACATTGCACGACCAAGTGAATCAGATACTTGAGTCGTGCCATGTCAAGAGTCGGAATAATAGAAGAACATGTTTGAGACAATGTATGAATGTGACCGAGGCAAGGAGAGTGTGCCAAGACCGAGTTGTTTGGTGGTGCGTCCTCTCTGCCTACCCCTGCGGGGAAACGCCGTGATGGTTAGTTATTTAGGAAAAATAATCCCGCTTTAAAAATTTAATAATTTGTGACGTAAACCAGAAGTAAAAATTCCATTTAATTTCATTTTTTTACTCATAAATAATAATTTAAAAAACCCAGATCAAACTCTTTCCTTTCCTTTCAAATTTTGTCTTAAATAAAACTTTGCTCCGTGAAATTTAAATCATCCCCTTCCTCCCCTTTCGACCTTCTACATTAACCAAGTTTTGAATTCTGTGTAGCGGTTATGTTAAATACCAGATTCACCAATTAAGAGGTTTGTGGACTGTAAAACACTTCACCAAAACAGACAACATTTGATTGCGTTTTTTATCATTGGGAAAAAAGAAACGGGAGAAAGCCCAACCTTCAAATGTTTGATGATTTGGTCCTTCATCCGCTGATCACTTACAGTTGCACCCGGTGGTTAACATAAAGTATATCATATAAAGCGTGTATGGGAGCATAATACTTTCAAATGACTGGCGTGGTCACGATCGAGACAATATTTCAACTGATGTGTATGTAGGTATTCTTATCACATGTATGTGACTTGTTATAATTGGCAAAGATGGGTAAAGTGTTTTTTTCATCTTCTTCTATTCGGCTTCCCAAGTAATGCTTTGTGAGGGAATGATAGTGTAGCCAACCTTGAGTGTAAGAACCTTAAAAATATAATTCAAATTCGATTTTACAGACTGGTATCACTGAGCACCGCACTGATACCAGGCTTATATAATATATAATTCAAATTCGGTGCTACTGCTTTTACTCTAGGCGAGATAATTATTAAATCTGTGCCAACGTATTGTTATACAAAGTTTCTTATAAATATATTAGACTCGCGTTAATCAAGAGTTATTATTGAAAACCTCCACACACACGCATCCAGTTTACAGACGTGGCAAGGTCTGTAAACTGCCAAACCCTCTGGATAAAATATCTAAACATAATTCCCTGGCCAATAGGCTTGTTGAAAAAGTATCGATATATCGATATTTTTAATTCAATATATCCATATTTTTAGCCGATATATTTTGATCCGATACATCGATCCAAAATATCCTATATCGAAAGTTGTATCAAAAACTATATTTTTTTAAATTTACGTATTTAAAGTCACTTGAATCCAAAACCGTATAGGAACGAACGGAAAAAAGTAACTGTACTGGGTCATGACATCTGGCGGTTGAAATTTTAACCATTAATAGCTTACAAATCTATTGTCTTTGCATTAGTATTTGTGATCACCAATACTATGTCATGTGTGTAGGTACATACATAGAAATGTATGCTATTTTTCGTCATTTTTTTCTAAGCCACTCCTATGTGTTGGTTCCCAATTGTCTATGATTAGATTATTGACTATACCTTGTTCCAAACACGAAGTCCTTTTTGACAGATTAATACGCCAATAGAATGTTACTGAGACGCATACAAACTTTGTACAAACTTGGTATGCATTTCAGTTTACATTTAAGTTAGAAGACAGCTTTTTAGTTTTTGATATTTTTGTAATTATTACGTAATAAAAGTGAATAGTGATAAAAATACCTTCATTTTTATTGAAATTTTTGTACATTAAAAAAAGCAAATTGTGTACAAAAATTACTATTGATAATATTGAGCTGAATACACTATTATTTTAAAAACGCAAAATCTCTTGAAAATTTTACCGATATATCGATAGTTTTTCCTCGATATATCGACGTCGATATTAATATTTTAATAAATATCGATACATCGATATATCGATATTTTTTTTTAGAAAGAGAAGTTCCAAAGCTGTTTGAATACTAAACAGGTGTATTTAAATGGGATAATCATAAACGCTGAAGATAAATCCCAAAGCTTTACAGCTACACCTCAAACATATTGATTTTATTTAACTCTAACTCTAACTCCCTTGTAAAGCGAGCATGCATTTGAATTCAGAAAATCACGCGGTTTTATTGTGATCACGCGCTCAATCTGCACTTATTGGCAACGGCCCGGTAAAAAGGGAAAGCGTTTATCAAAGCGAAACAACCGCCGCCATTTGCTCAGATGAGATTGCCCAATTCACACATTCTTACCCTTTTTAACAAATGGAATTGCGACCGGAATGATTTGAATTTTTTTTTCGCCGAAAAGAACTTTGGCATATAAAATAGGCCGCTTTTCAATGGAAACCGAACGATGAAAAGAAAATTACTTTTTAATCCAGTTGAAGTACGTGCCATTTTGAAAAAAAAGTTTTTCGCTTTGCTCTGGAAACCTTGCCGAGTTTTGGTTTTAATCGAATTTCGGATTTTTCAGTTTGATGTGTTTGTTTAATGTAATAATATTGGAAATGTATCACTCAACGTTCTCTCCTTTTTTTTATTTGTTACGTTACTCTTTTTTAGGTACCTAAATATAAAAAAAAACCATTGGAGGTACTCGTGTGGGTATTTTTAAATGTATCTAGATTGTAGATTTTGTGACTATGTGACAACACTCGCCCTGCACTTAAACATGCTCTTTATAAAACTACCCTAATCAGTAACCAAAATAGTAATAATACACGAAAAATAAACGTACTCTTTTCCAAACAGACGTGTTGTCATTGACGAAAAGAAATGTGTCATTAAATGTAGTAAAAAATATTTTGGATCATGTTTTTCCCCACATTTCAATATTTATTTTGAAAGTCTTGTTTATGCTATCTTACATCTCAACTAGCGTGTCTTTTAACCCATCTCGGGCATATTCTGTCAGAACGTCAGAAAATTTCCGCTTTTTAACATTAGCTCCACACGGGAGGCTCTGAGGAAAATAACTTCCCTCAGGGCCTATTTCACCTTATAGATACTGTGGGAAGAGTTATTTTAAGGAAAGGAAGGAGAGGAGGTTCTGGGAAGGAAATAGATATTTTTATTTTTTTTTATTTTAGTTTATTTGGGAAACAAACAGTTATACATATTTTAATAAGAAAGTAACATATTACATGATTGCATTAACCAGCGAAGTTTCCGCTACAATTTATAATATATATAAATATAAAAAACATGGATTAAAACATTAAAGAAAACATAAAGTGGTAGAAAAAAAAGAAAAATACATATATATACAACAGAAATGAAAGAAAAAAACACACACACCAAATTAAAGCATATGGGATATATAAATCATCCAAATATTATTTTTATAATAAAAAGAAGGAAAACCAACATAATGAGAATGAAAAAAATAACATGCAGCAGGGGTGGAGAGTTCGTAATTAACAATTTGTTTTAATTTTTTCTATTATGGATTTAATAAATTGGCCTGAGGACAAATGGAAAATATCAGCGTCGTAAAAGATATCATTGTATTTTGTGCACGTCCTTCGGAGAAATGAATGTTGTGTGTAATTTGTTTTTGAGTGTGGGATGTGGAATAATTGTTTTGATCTTGTGTTTCTTATTGGACAGTGGAAATTAATGTGTTCTAGAAGATAGTTGTTGTCAACAACGTTATTAATGATTTTGAATAAAAATTTTTGGTCGGATATATTTCTTCTATCTTCTAAAGTTGATAAATTATGGAATGTTAATGAGTCTTTTAGGTTTTCTGAAGTTCGAAAGGATTTAAAGTCTAGGTGTTTCAATATCTTTTTTTGAATTCTTTCTAACCTTTCAATATTTACTTTGTATTGGGGATTCCATATGACTGATCCGAATTCTAATATTGAGCGAACAAAAGAGACGTACAGTATTTTGATTACATGTGGTGACCTAAATGGTTTGGTCACTCTTATGATGAATCCTAGAAGTTTGTACGCCCTGTCACAGATGAAATTTATATGTGTTCGGAAAGACATTCCGGAGTCCATTATTATTCCTAAGTCCCTCACTTCACAACATCTTTTTATCTCTACGTCATTGATTTTGTACGGGAATATTAGGGGGTTTATGCTTTTGGTGAATGATATTGTGTTACATTTTTCCAGATTAAGGAACAGTTGATTGTTAGCACAATATATTCCAAGCCTACTGATATCATCTTGCAATTCTAGGCTGTCATTAATATTAGTGATTTTTTTGTAAATCTTAGTGTCATCAGCAAAAATTTGGAATTTGGAATTTTTAAAGCATTTACCTATATCATTGATATATAAAATAAACAAGAGAGGTCCGAGATGTGATCCTTGCGGGATTCCTGAAGGTATACTGTAAAAACGCGAGGAGAAACCCTTAGCTCTAACTGCTTGACTTATGTTTGTTACATATGATTTGATCCATCTGAGAAGGTCACCATTGATACCGATTTTTAACAGTTTCTTCAGAAGCAGGTCAATGTTAATTTTATCAAAGGCTTTTGAAAAATCCGTATAGATAGAGTCTACTTGATTTTTACCACCCATAGAATTTAAAATAAAATCTGTGTATTCCAGAAGGTTTGTCTCGACCGACCGTTTTCTGAAAAAGCCGTGTTGATTTTTAGATATGATTGTTTGTACCGCCGGAAAAAGTTGATCAAGAACTATGTTTTCCATGATTTTGCTGACAATTGGGAGTTTGGAGATGGGCCTATAGTTGGTAATGTTATTTTTGTCCCCGCTTTTGTGGATTGGTGTAATGAGTGCTTGTTTCCAGACGTTGGGGAAGTTGCCTTCTTCAAATGACATTTTGAATAGCAAGGAGAGAGGATAAGCCAAATGGTCCCGGCATTTTACATAAAATATGGATGGAATTAAATCAGATCCCGCACTTTTATTCGGATCAAGTTTTTTTAAATAATTAAGTACACATGATTGATTGAAGTTAATATTGTGTATATGTAGATTAGAGTTGTCGTCATCATTCTCACAGTTTATAAGATTGAGGCGAGGGTTGGAATTTTCTACAAAAACTGATCTAAAATAATCACTAAAATGGTCGCATATGGATTGTCCATCATTGCTGGAAATATCTCCAAGATACATTTGCTTTGGTAAATCGGAAGAGGATTTCTTTGATTTAACAAATGACCAGAACTGTTTGCTGCACTTTTTTATTGAATCTTCTGCCGTCATAATGAAGTTTTCATAACATTCTAACGCGATCTTCTTTTGACGATTTCTCAGTACTGAAAATGATTGGTAGTCAGCCAGGTTCTTGTATTTTTTCCATTTCTTGTGATATTTTAATTTCTCTTTTACAATTTTAATAAGTGGTAAAGTGTACCAGGGGGGAAACCTTTCTAAATTACCGTAAATTTTTTTTTCGGGGATATATTTGCGAATAATGTCATTTATGATATTGTAAAAATCTAATACGGCTTTTTCGGTATTCTTACCTTGAAATTCGAGTTTCCAATTTATTTTGGATAATTCATCAGTGATTTGACCGTAATCACCTCGGTGAAACATTTTAACTGTCCTAGATGAGCTGGAGAGAGACGGTACAGTAACAGGTGATAACTCTATGTCTAATGCTCTGTGATGTGAATCTTCAGGCGTCAGAGGTTCGGTACAATGGGTTATACTACATTTTGAAATATTTGTCATGATTAAATCAAGAATTCGTTTGTTTGTATTGGTTAAAGAATTGAATTGGTGTAGTTGGGTGAATGAAAGGAAGTCTACCAAGGCACAGCTAGCAGTGTCTTCTGGAAAATTTGGTTCTAATTGGTTTTGCCCTTCGGTTAACTTCCAGTTTAGTTTGGATATATTGTAGTCTCCAGCTAATAAAAACAATCCTTCCGGGTGATTTGCGTGCAGGTCTGATGTGGTGTTGAAGTGATGAGTTAGGTTGTGGATGTAGTTGGTGTTTTGTGGATGATATGTGCAGCAGATATATAATTTTTTGAGTTTATTATTGTTACCTAGTATTGGCACTGATATCCAGATCTCCTCAGTACACGTAGACCAGGGTAATCTCTGCGCCTTCAGAGATTTGGATGTTGCAATTAGTACCCCCCCTCCCTGCTGCTGTCCAGACAAAAAGTAGTTCCGATCCTCTCTAAATACATCATACCTATTGTCAAACAATTCACTGTCCTGGATTGATTTATTTAGCCAAGTTTCACATATAAGATAAATATCGTAATTGTTCAAAAGGACCTGATTTAAGAAGCTATGAGTTTTTGTGCGAAGACCTCGCACATTTTGAAAATATACGTTAAGCATTTTTAAATATTACGTTCGTGAAATTGTTTGGAAAATAGTTAGTAGAAAAATAATTATGGTGTGATTGGGGGCATTTTTGAACATACGATTTTTTTTGTTTTTGTTTGTGGTAAATTAAAATGTCTATGGTTTTAAGAGGCTTTTGTTTTGACAGATTGATTGTTATATCTATGGACAGATTACTAATACAATTGCAATTCAAACAATTGATAAAAACATGTTTTAACATTATTTGATAAGAGTTTAAAGGGAATTTGTAATTAACGTATAGTGATGATTCGTGTATTACGACTAAGTAGGAATTGGGTATTATGTTAAGGTACTGCAAGAGGTTTAACTTGATATAAATAGTAATACGTTTGATGTTGTTCTGTAAATTTAGTTTCCTAAAGGGAGAGCCGATGTAGAAGCGTCTTGTGTGGGCATTGTCTTCAATGTTGAAAGTCTGTTAACGTCATCTTGATCCGCAATTAAAATTATGGGTGTTGTATCACTTACACGAATGAAAATATTCCCGTTTTTTATCCAGCAGTAGAGAATTTTTCTGTCCGTTTTTATATCTCTACATTGTTTTAGGAGATGCTGATTTTTGGGGGTTAAATGTTCATTGATGTAAATTCTGCTGGCACCAGGAAGCTGCAATTCTGAGGCAAACATTCCCTTCCTCTTCCTTATTGCAGCTAATAGGTTATCTTTCAGGTGTCGGCGTGTAAATTTTACGATAATGTTCCTCTGTTTTCCATTTGTCACATTTCGGTTTATTCTGGGGGAGATTCTGCTTGCGAAGTCCACTTCCTCTCGGGTGATTTTACATCCAGCTGTAGCACCAATTTTGGAGAGAATGTCATAAATATTTTCGTTTCTATCTTCTGGAACGCCACTTATTATAAGGTTATTTGCACGATTATATTGATCACTGCGCTCTATTTGTCCTTCCAAATGTTTCACTTTCTTCTTAAGCTCCTCAATTTCCTCCTTGAACTCCTTTTTGATAACTTCTACTATGGTATTTTTGAAGTCAGCAAATGATTTTTCTAGAAACTGGATTTTAAATTCATCGAACTTTTTATCTAGAATTTGCATTAGTTCGGGATTAGGATTATTGGTGGACTTGGAATTTGCACGTGTAGTCATTGTTATTTATCGGTTTTTATCACAATATTAATTAAAAAAAGTGGAAGAGCAAAATTTGACACTAGTTTTAAACAATGTTATTGTTGTATTCTGGATATAGATATGAGGGGTGGGTAAGAAACGGGGGGTCAGTGTATCCAGGAGTGACGGACGTATGAATCCATCCCTCCAACTGCGGTGCAAGGCGATGGATCGAGAGGTTCTGGCCAGTAGAGGATAAAAGACCTCTCTCAACCAGTCCTCTCGATCCTGTCCACCATGCAGCAGGTGAGCAGACTGGACAAACCTCACCCGCATGAACCCGGGCACCCCTGCTAAGTCACCACTTGCGGTGAATAAATGGTTCCCGAGGCGGTGGTACCCATATCAGCCTCCCAAATTGCAATAAAATCCAAATAAATGAAATATTTCTGAATGCTTCCAAATGTTATTATTACAAAAAACCTATAATTTCTGAAATATTAAAATTTTTAATACAAACACTAAAAAAGTTTTAAAAATGGCTCACCTTACGTTTAAAATTACTGATAACGAAAAATAAATAAATAAATAAATACTCTTACATATTTTATTAGGTAAGTATATGTATTTTAAACGTTATTATCACCTCACGTTTTTGTCGTTTCATAAAAAAATAATGTATAAAAATTTCTCGAAATTTTATACATTTTTTCAAATTGCTATCGGAAACTTTGGTTTCATAGAGGTGCAAATTAATATTTGTTTATGGTTAAATTCTAGATTTGAATATACAACGTTTTTTTCTTTCTCACCATAATAGTAAGGGAGATACAACGGATTTTATGAGACCTGTGTGAGCTGGGACAAATTAAGTGTCCTGTGATCACACAAGTTAAAACGTTTCAAAAAATAATACATATTGAAAATAATGAGAATATTATTTTAACCTGAGAACCGATCTATATTGAAAATAATGAGAATATTGGTTTAACCTGAGAACCGATCTATATTGAAAATAATGAGAATATTGGTTTAACCTGAAAACCGATCTATATTGAAAATATTGAGAATATTGGTTTAACCTGAGAACCGATCTATATTGAAAATAATGAGAATATTGGTTTAACCTGAGAACCGATCTATATTGTTTCTTATTTCCGAGTTTACAGAACCCAATTTCGTCTAAATGACACATGATATTCAAATAACATTTGCTTCCATTTTAATATTAATTCTAATACTCAGTATAGTTCAGTTTTACATTTTGTGATAAAGTGAGCGTATTTCGCCTTTGTGTTTTTCTACCAGTGGCATTATAAATATTAAGAAGATCACGACTCGGGTTCTTTACGGTTATTGCGTTTGTGTTTTTACAATAGCATCCGTGCTGTAAAGTCAAACATAAAATCCTCAATGACATTCAGAAAAATTTCATAAATCCACATTATAATTTTTTAATCGAATAAGCTTTCTGTAAAGAATGAAGAATTTTAATAAATAGCATAAATTGAAGTCGCTCACGCTGTGTGTGCGCTTAGATCTTTTAAACTACGTGACGGATATTCATACGGTTTTCGCCAATAGATAGAGTGATTCATGAGGAAGGTTTTAGGGTATATGATTTGTGAAGTTTTTGTGTAAATTGGCTGAAATACATAATATATCTGGCCAAGCGGCAGCGGGCAGCATGCTGACAAACGGGTGGTGTGGATTTGATTTTGCAGATGGCGTTGGTTATAAACTTTTCATTAGCCACAGCGACGTGTGGCCGGGTCTGCTAGTATATTATAAAAGAAAGTGCACAATGTGCGTGCCGCTAAAATTCAGAAATGAGTCCCGGTACGATCAAGAGAGTTATACGCTCTCTATCCCCCATCCACAAAGAAGGTTCCCGTTACCTGAAACTTGTGCTTTTGAAGATATAAGGGAAGTTTCACCCTTTAGAAATTTCTAGAACAATCCAGAACATTCTAGAGTATTCGAGAGTAGTCTGAAATGTTCGGGAACATCTCGGAACATCCCAGATCATTGTGGAACTTTCCAGAACACTTACGAATGTTGTGGATTGTTCTGGAAACCTTTTTGTATGGGTGGGGCTACCTTTGGTAGGGGTATATAAAGCAAATCCGTCGTGGGTTCGAACGTCAGTTCAATCTCATGTAAACTCCCTGAGTGAAGCCGGGTACCCCAGCTAGTATTTTATATGACGTAAGTTATTTAAGCTTTTCTCTTACTAAACCAAAATGTTTTCGACGCATTCTATGCGTACAGATTAGACCAATCGGCTTATTTGTAATAAAATAGTACATTGTTAACAATTATTAAAGGTAATAATTATTAGCCTGAAACACTCTTCTACGTTGAAAAAATCTCCCGAGAAAAGATACATACCACCGACGGGACTCGAACCCACGTCCTTCTGATATCCGGTCAACTGATCTTAAGGCCCCGCAACCGCGCACCAAAAGAAGAAGATGGAGAAATGTTAGAGGAGCGTGCTAGTATTACAAGCGACAAAATCGATGCGAAAATTGTGAAAATGTTTAATAAAACACGGCTCGTTTAAAATAGAGCAAAAATCTCGCGGGTGTTGTCTTAAACAGTATTTAAAGAAACACTGTGAATTTTTTCATATATATAACTTGTAAAATAACTGAAACAAACGTGTAAATAACAATTTTTGGAGCATGCTTTGCGATCTTTTCTATCGAGGGAATTTTATATAATTTGCGTTTCGGCGCGACGAATGTCTAGATATTATCTTAAAAAGTAACGTATATTTTTTTAAGAGCTTAAAAACTTCAAATGTTTAAGGGAGGTTTGCAAGAAATCGGTAGAAATTCGGGTAGCGGCGTCTTAACCAGTGAGCTACATCGGCTTATTTCCTACCCGCCAAATAATTCAATATTTACTAGCGTTTCATTCAACAATTACTGCTTATTACATTTTTCCACCTGCAAACAACCAACTTTATTTTTATATGGGAAAGACATTGTAAGTGCTAATTCTTCCACTAGGTGGCGTCGAGACAAATTACCTAGTCTACATTTTTTGGTGAAATACTTTAACTCGTCAAAAATATATTTTTTTAATTGATAAACTAATGTTTAAGACACGATTTTTATGCATAGCGCAAAGGGTAACAATCATTATAAGTAATAATAATTATTAGCCTGAAACACTATTCTACATTGAAAAGACACATGCCGCCGACAATGTGTCTAAATTTGTTCATAAATAAACGAAGGACTTAAAACGAAATCTTTTTTTAAACGATTACAATTACTTCAACTCACCATGAAAAGTGGTAGTCTTCCGAAACCGGTCAAAAGTTTGAATAAATGCATATGTGTAAATATTAATTTGTTTATTAAATTCGTATGCACGACCACGCATTCACAATTAGCAGCAAAGTATTCACAATTAGCTTTGGCAAGTTTTAATGTTTTTTTGTGAATTCATTAAAACGATGTACCTTTTGTATGCGGCCTTTAAAATGCCTAATTTTTATTCCACCTAAAGAAAAATGTAATAACAAAAGAATCACGTTTCTATTTATGCAAAAGGTTGTTTTATTTACGTGTTGCATAATTTGAATGCTTTTGGCGAGATAATTTGATTGCCATCGTAACGACATGGATTACTCAATTTCCGAGGCTCGGAAACTTCTCTACCACTTAAGAAACTTCTCACATCGAATACGGAATTCTAGCCCGGGGTAATGCATATTCCAATGCCCAAAAGCACAAAAACTAATCATAAAAATAATTATATATTTTTGAATGTAGCTATTACTTTGTGGTTATCCATTATAATAAATGAAACAATAAAACTTTGTATAAACCACTTATAAAATGTGCAAATCCGACCGGTTTCGGAACAAACGTTCCTTCAATCTACATCATTAACTAACAACGGCTCCACCCCTACCATAATAAAACATTGTTCTAAACTATCAAATTAGTATAAGCTTTCCCTGACGAAGGAACGTTTGTTCCGAAACCGGTCGGATTTGCACATTTTATAAGTGGTTTATACAAAGTTTTATTGTTTCATTTATAAAAATAATTCTTAAAATGCCGCTTACTACCAGCACTGATACTATCTTCAATTCCTTCAACGTTATGGACATAAAACAGCTCTACTCAAGATCCATATTACTTAATTTACACAAAAACAACAAAACACCATACAAAGCTACACAAACAATACACAATACCCGAGCCAAAAACAACGAACTTCTCCAAACTCCTTTTTTAAAAACCACCTTCGGGCAAAGACACTCTAAATACATAGCTTGCAAACTATACAATACACTACCAACTACGATCAGACAAAGTGACTCCTTTACAAAATTCAAACAAGATATTAAAAAATGGATTATAAGTATTGGACGCCACACTATCACAAATATCTGTAAAATAAATCACACATAGACAGAAATAACTATTCACATACAACCTAACCCATATAAAATAAATGAAAATAATGGAATCCTGTCAAATTTAACCTATAAATAGATTAGTTATTATTATTACTCCATCTACAACATTTATAAAATAACTCTCTTTAAAAGATTTACCACCCTTCCAATCACCCTTCTGTTTTAATTCTATTCATAATATGTATTTTACCTGAAATATCCTGGTAACTACTATATTCATTTATATACCTGTACGCCTGTCTCGACACAGGTATACGCTAGTGAGACAGGCATACAATTAAAACCATTGTAAATATATTTTATTATAGATAAATAAAAAAAAAAAATGTGCATATATACGAGTATACACACACATATATTCATGCATGTTTATTTAAAATTTCACATGAAGTATAAAAAATATTTTGTGGGTGGATTTTTACGTGCATTAGAAAATGTACAACTTCACAAATTTTACGGTAGGTACTTACAAGCCCTCGTCGGGTTTGCTCCAAAGTTTGTGATCAGAATAGTACTGTTATAATAGTTTTGTTTCACATGTACATTTGTTACTTATTTTTTTTTATTTACGCGCTACCGGTTACAATACACACTTGTGAAATAAATATCTAGAAATATAAATAGTTAATTATATTTTTTTTACATTTACTCCACACAGGAAGCCCTGAGGAAAATAATTTCCCTCAGGGCGTAGTCATCTTTGTGGATGCTGTGTGGTGGGCTTTTTAGAGGAAAGGTAGGAGTGAATATGGGTTTTGAAGAGACCCATGTTGTAGGAGGGAGGAAACGCAGATGCCGGTAAATCGTTTCACAGCCGAGCTGTGGGACGATTTGCCGTATGGTCGTAGAAACGACCCGTTCTTATGTGACAAATGTTAACCATCTATATTCTACATACATTGGGCCAAGAATGTAATGCTCAAGAAAGACAAAAAAAATTATTCCTACGCTTAACAATAGAAATCATTTAATTTAGACACGCGTATGCGCGAACGCGTAAACCCTCAGATAAAATAAATGATATTTGGTGATACATAGGGTTTTTAAAGATTGATACATTAAAATAATCTTACTTCATCAGATGTGTCTTTTCTTTTATAAATAACGCCCTATCAAAGATGCAAGTGGATCCATAAAAAACTCCGCATATCGAAGCCTTATTCGATATGGGCTTCCGTACTTTATCTTCGCGCACGCTTCTCTAAGGGTGGAAAAATAAATAAAATTTCTATGCGCTGCTGTAGCAAAATTGTCCCATATTTTATTCCATTATCCCGTGGGATCTCTCGTGCGTGCGGAATGTCAACATTCCACTAAGATTACATTGTACAACTTTTTCGCTTAAATAATATTAATGTGTGATAAAGGCAAACATGAATTTCAGAGGTGACTTTAAAACTTTATGTAAGGAGCTCGCAGAGGTTCGTTTTTGTCTGCAAACATCATGTCAAGTCAGCAAAATGCACCACTGTTCAGAGTTATAACCAGTAGAGTAATACGTAATGAGAGTCGGTGGAGCATTAAAAAACTATTAAAGATGTGGAAACAACGTCAGCCAAAGGGGAATATTTTACCCACTCTGGGTAAACTGTGGATCAGCGCTATTTGTCGAGTTATGTCTTTGTTATAACGAAGGTTATCCAAGAATTAAAGACCTTGCTAATTTGGAAAAATCAAGAAAATTTCTATTTACAACAAATCATGTTCAATTTAAGGAACATATCTCCATTATTTTTCCACATAGTCCCCGTTACGATCAATGCTTTTGGTGAGCCGTGGCGTTAGGTCCTTGATTCCTTATCGTTGGAACTCCACTGCCAAAAATGCTATCACCTCTCCCTCCGCGTCCTCGTCGGTCTCCAAAGGTTTTCCGGCCAAATGTTGCTTCAGGTCAAGAAGAAGATGCCGGGTTTAGGTGGTAATCCCATGTTTCAACCCAAAAAGCCTCGCAATTCGACAGCAGAGCGTCCGTCTCAAACGGGTGCAAAGATCGCACTGAAGCAGCTACCAAGCCGGGTCACCGTTCGTCTCTTTGGGGAAAGTCTGAGTTTTCCTTTATTTAACAGGGAATTTATTTATAAAAATTGTTTATTTAACAGGGTTCAATGTTTAATAATATTTCAACAATGTTTAATAATACTTGTAATTGCGAGAAATATTTTTGTAGCTGGAAAATAATAAAATGTTGGTTAATAATGTATTTATATAAAGATTTTCATGAAACTGGTGCAATCACCTCTTTAACCTATTTCAAGCAATGCCGCTGTTTATGAACATCAGTAATATAGAACACTTCCCAATGTTCCACTGCCCATCTTCTTCCCCTCTCTTCAGCCTCTCAACATGCCACAAATAAGTTTGTCTTAGTCGCGCTAGCTCCGGGCAAGTAGGACGCTTGTATAGTATTTACAAAATTTGAAATATAACGTGTTGGAAGTTATTTTGCAAATTTCAAAAAAATAATATTTTCAAAGTTTTTTTGATAACTTAATTAATTATTCTGGTTGTACAAAGGTTTGAAGTAAATCTCAAATAGTATTTATGTATATTTTGGGTTTCCGTGTCTCTTAAACCAGAAACAATTAGTTTGAATATTTATAAAAACATTATTTTATGAAGACTTCAAACAAAATTTATTGTTTTGCTTGGTCGTTTTCCCCGAATTATTTTCAATTCCATGTAATTTAGTTAATTCTTCTTCATACACGTCATTACAGTTGAAATAACAATCAGGTTTTAATGTGGTATTACATATTTACATTTAGTATGTGGTGAATTTGACTTCCAGGAACTACGAAAACCTACATACAGAATTTTGTAATTATTTTACTAAATTAAAGATTTCCGATCACAGCGGATAACACAAATTTACAAATCAGAGACGGGTTATTCACTTATTTAAATATTTTTTAAAGAATTTTATTTTAAGTGTTAGTGTTGAGTGGAACTATGGCACATATTTTATATAATTTTAAGTGGTCTATTACTTCGACCTAACCTAACCTAGCCCATCTGACAAATAAATAAGTAAGCTATCAAAATAACAAAATATAGTGAATTTTTTTACATTAATTCCACGCAGGAGGCACTGAGGAAAATAATTTCCATCAGGGCTTATGTCATCTCTGAAGACGCTGTGTGGGGGGTCTTTTTGAGGAGAGGAGACAGTGAAAAAGGGTTTTGAAGATATCCATATTGTAGGAAGGAGGAAACACAGAGGTCGGCAAATCATTCCACAGCTGAGCTGTTGAACTCAATAATGAGTCGTAGATACGACCTGGACTGTAATGGAATATTTGGCATGGGAACCGCCACCCCAGGAAACATTTATTGGATAACCAACTCTCCTGCCAAACTGGATCGATATGTTTGGTGACTTAGTAAGGGTGCCCGGGTCCACGGAGTGAGGTTTGTCTAGGTCTTGGCGGCGGATGCGTTTGCCTACATACTGCGTGACGGGCTGGATCGGGAGAGACTGGTCGAGGGAGACCTTTTGACCTCCCCAGCTGGACTCCATCCATCCATCCATCTATCACGATTCGCACGTGCGTCACTCGATTCCCAAGATTTCTACCCACCCCTCGTACATTTTTCTTCTTCTCCTTCCTTCCTTTCCCAAAAAAAACGCCTCCAGACAACATCCCCAAAGATAACATAGACCTTGAGGCAATTTTTTTCCTCAGAACCTCCTGTGTGGATCTAATGTAGGAAAAAAATAATTCGGGCTTTTCATCAGTGTTCAAGTATTTACTTTCTGAGACTCAAGTTGCATTGCGCGGCCCGTGTATACCAAGCTAATCACTTGCATTACGTTTTTGCTAAAGTAGGTAGGCTTTTCTAGAGAAATATGTTTTGTAATTTATTTTCAAAATTTCAAAGCTAGTTTCTTCGCAAACCAAGAAAAAAATTTGCAACATCATACGAGAGTCAGGCTGAGCGTGAAGTAAGTGAAGTAAGATCCTCACGCAGAGAACAGTCAAGAATAATGGTGCCAGCCCGTTCAGTGTCTTATGTACCATACTACTAATTTTAAACTAAACATTTTCTGTGACCCAAAGCCAGTTGAGGCAATCACGTAGAAAATGAGTGATATATGATAGAATTTGGCGGCACCACATAACGGGCAAACTGCTTTGTTGAACAGCATAATTTAGAATACGTTTTTAGACTGAATAAGGAGGCAAGGAGATTGGAAGAGGAAAGTTGTGAAGTGCCAAGACGCCACGTTTCGATTCTAAATGGTGATTTCCCACCATGGAATTACTGAGAATATGACTGTATCTTCTATTTTTTCGGTATGTTAGTTTTGTACTTGAATATAAAAAGCTTATTTTTTTGAATGTAGCTATTACTTTTTGGTTATCCATTATAGAAAAATGAAACAATACACCCTGTCTCACAAAAACACTCCACCTTCCATTCCATGATACACCGCTTAGTAAATGTCCCAATGTCTAATAATAATTTCCTTTCTGAACTTTCTATAATAAAACAAATTGCTATAAATAACGGATATGAACCAAAATTAATTGATAAAATCCTAAATAAAAAACTTTGCAAAATCAAAAAATAAATATCCATACAATTCTAATAATATTAATGATAAAGAATGGCGTAAAATTTTGTATATTAATAATTTTTCAGTTCAATGTTGCAAATATCTCCCTTCTAATATTAAACCGGCATTTTATACAATAAATAATATCGGTAATTTTTTGAGAAATACTAAAGATAAAGACCATAAATTGACTAATTCCGGAATATAAAAAACTCAAATGCAATGATTGTCCCTCATTTTATATTGGAAAAACAACTCGTAATTTTGAAATCAGAATCAAAGAACATTTAAGGTGTCTTAATAATAATAATTTTTCTGAGTTCGCTAACCATATCATTGAAAATAACCGTAGTTTTGAAAAAAATACAGGGATAAATATTTTTCATATTAATCATAAAGGAAAACGTTTAGATAACTTAGAAGCTTTGGAAATTAAAAAATCCCTTAAAAATAATGAATCTATTATCAACAAACAAAAAATTTTGTCATGTAGCCCAATCATGGATTTGTTTCCCTACCCACCCACTCTACACTAATACCTACCCACCCAATCTACATTATTAACTAACAACGGCTCCACCCCCTACCATAATAAAACATTGTTCGAAACTGTCAAATTAGTATAAGCTTTCCCTGACGAAGGAACGTTTGTTCCGAAACCGGTCGGATTTGCACATTATATAAGTGGTTTATACAAAGTTGTATTGTTTCATTTTTCTATAAAAAGCTTAGCTCAGATCCAATAAATATTATTGTTTTATCTCCGATGTTCTCTCCAGAAACATATGTTATTTGTGAGTACTGATACCAGTTTTCTCAAGTACTAATGAATGTTTATTGAAAGACATACATAGTTTCTTTGTATCACAGTGACACAGTTTATGGACATATTGTTATTTAGACGTTACAGCAATGAGCTATATACTCTGTATGAGAAGCTAAACGTCACAAAATTGATAAAACTGGAAAGACTTCGGTGGCTGGGTCATGTAGAGAGAATGACCGAGCATCAAGCACCAAAGTCCCTGCTAAACTCAAGACCTAAAGGGCGAAGGATAATGGGAATAACCAAAATTAAGATGGAGCGACAACGTCCTCAAAGATATATCTACCTTAAACTGGAGAGAGCTGGCACAAAACCGAGATGAGTGGAGGAAGACTCTTGAGGAGGCCAAGACCCACCAGGGGTTGTTGAGTCAAGAGTGATGATGTAATTTATAATTTTAATTCAGAAGACTAACGTCATTTCTGATTGAAAGTCAGGTTTTTTTTTGAGTTTTTTGCACATCTTCCTTCGGCAAATTTCGGAAACGAGACCAAGTGACCCGAAGAGCCTATAATTTTATCATACATTTTAGTTTATACATTACAGTTTGGGAGGTGGGTATGGGTACCGTCGCCCCGGGAACCATTTATTGGATAACCAGCACCTCTGCTATAGGTCACCACAAGTGGTTCGCTGCGTTTGGCGACTTAGCAGGAATATAATAAACAAATAATAAATAATAAAGGTCTTTATTCCAGAATGTGGGGAGGTGAGTGCAATCCCACACATCCTATATAGTGTGTAAGTACATACATAAAACACATAGATATTTATAAAATATGGTATTAAGAAGAAGAAAATAAAATAAAAATACATATAAAAATAAAAATACAAGTTAAAAAAAAATAAATAATAAAAAAAAAATCAATGCCCGGGTTTATCGGGTGAGATTTTTATAGATTTTTACGATGGATGTGTTTGCCCCAACTACTGCGTGGTAGGCCGGATCGGGAGAGACTGGTTAAGGAAGAACTTTTGACCTCTCCAGCCGTACTCTCTCGACCCATCACCTTGCACCGCAGTGGGAGAGATGCATTTGTCTGTCATTCCTGGACTTATGGAACCCCAGATTCCTACCCACCCCTCATTTTTATTTTTTTTTTTTATTTTTTTTTTTTATTGAAACATTTATTATAATTACAATTTTACAACAAAATATTTTTTTTTACAGGTTTTTTTTTACTACTCTTCCATTAAAAGCATTTGCTTGTGTATGGAAGGGGAGTGTACATAAATGCTATTAGTTATTAGTTAGGTATAAGTTAGTACTTAAATAATGAATTGTACATAAATATATGTGAGCTGCAGTATTTATTTGATAATGGTGTGTTTTTTTTTTTTTAAAGAAAGAATGTTATCTATCATATCTTGTACTTTACCATAACTTCTCCTCTCCTCCTTTTCCATAAAAAACCTCTATACAGTATCCTCAGAGACATAGGCCTTGAGGGATTTTTTTCCTCAGGTCCTCATGTGTGATGCAAATAATGTAAAAAAAATAATTATCTTATTTTGTTTTTTTTTTCGATAAGTTATTTTACATTGGATTGGACATTTTTTAACGATCTGCAATGCTGCAATCCCCGTTCGTTTGGTTCTTTAACCCGTTTAATCACAGGAGACCATATTTGTCCCAACGCACATAGGTCTCACATAAGACGCCGTAACTCCTTTACTATCATAGTTAGAAATATGTTCTAATCGGTGTTAGAAAGGAAAAACATCATGCTTTATATTACAATCTAAAAAATAGCCACCAAAAAAGTAAAATGTACACTTTTATGTACGTGAAGTTTTGAATCGCAAATTGAAAAAAGAATTTGAAACTTCGGGAATTTTTGATAAATTATTTTTGATTGAGCGACAAAAAAGTGAGGTTACAATAATCGTTTGTTATACATTTGTCTAATAAAATATGTATGTGTTTTTATTTTTTTTATTATCAGTAACTTGAGTTAGAAAAAACATAAGGTGAGCCATTTTGAAAACTTTTTTATGTTTGTATGCAAAAATTTTATAATAAAAAAAATTTTTTTTTTCGAATTCTATAATTTGAAAGCGTATTTCATCACCTTTCTAAAACAGTTTTTGGTTCTTGAATGTGTTTAGAAATATTCGAAATATTTGCATTTTATTGTAAAGCGAAAATATTTTGACCATCCGAAAAAAATGCCAAATTTTTGAAGAGCTAAAAGTATTCATAAAAAAATTATCTTTTCGAAAAAAAATGCAAATTTGAGCTCTAACATAATAATTAGTAGCACATGAGCCTTAACAGATTATGCGTTTGTTCTTTGATGTTTTCCATAAAGCAATTAGCAGCCTCCTCAGTGCTGAGGCTCCACGCACCCAAATAAGCAATTACCCCTTTACAACGACGGCTATTATATTCCACTAAAGTTAATATGCCGTTTTAAATTCGAATGTTCATGTAAAATTCATTTAGCACTTGGCAAACTTGTGGTTGACCCTTGAAAGTAGGGTAAATTGTTTCAATTTAGAGGCTAAATATTATACAGCCTCTCCAGGAAAAGGACTAAACGAATCAGCGGGAAAAATGTATGAGAGTATTTCATTATACCTTGGGCTTTGAAAGTGTTTCGACCCCTGAAAAATAGCTACTTCTCCACCTCCCCACCGATTTTATTAGCCTTAATAGATACCTAATTAATTTATTTTAAAAGCCTGTTTACCATTTTTTAGTATCAAGTGTTATTTTTCTTTGTAACTATACTTTTTGTGTTTTTCCCGGAAGCGGCTTTATCACAGTTCACAAATAATTTAAAAATTAAATTAAATGAAACAATTTTAAGCCGACCGGTTTCAGAACGACCGTTCCTTTTTCAGGGCAAACGTATACTAATTTGACAGTTACAAAATAGTGGATGGGAACAATTTTGTACCTCCAAACCTCTCTGGTTTACTCTCTAAACATTTTGATTACATAGGTTGTAAAATCATTTCCTTCTGGAATGGTTTCAGCCCACAATAATTTTCAGTTCATCATCCAGGTTAATCCTAAAAGTGTACGTCTGCTTTTATTTTTTGTAGCCAGTTTAGCGTTGTTTCTACCACGCTAATGAGAATTTAAACGCAATTATTTTTTAATTTGACAGATAAATATTCCCCTTAGTAACGCAGAGGGGGTTGGAAGCAAAAAATACGAAATATACACCACAAGTGTTTTAATTGCATTAAAAATTGGTAATTTATTAAACACTACCTGGGTTACCCGGCTTAGCTCAAGACAACATTCGAGAATGTTCTGTAATGTTCCACATTGATGTTCCCTATTCCCTATTCCCGAACATTTCACGACATACTACGCCACTCCATCCAGAACTTTCTAGAGCTCAATGGAACCTTCTAGAACTTTCCGGCAAAGACTGTTGTAGAAATTTCTTTTGCCAACACTCATCATCATCATCATCATCTTCTTCCCCTTGTCCTATTCGGGTCGGGGACCCATTGCATCGATAAGGTTCCTCCACACGTCCCTATCTTGTGCTGATTCGGCCACTGTCCATGGTAGACCCATCCTCTCCTCACACAGTTTCTGGAGTTGCCTCGCCCAACTGTGTCTGGGGCGGCCCACTGGACGTCTACCCTCTGGAATCGCACTCAGGATCTTCCTCGGAATTCGGTCATCAGACATTCTTAGTACATACCCAAGCCACCTCAGTTGGGATTTTTCTATGAAGAGTAGCAGTGGTTCAATGTTTAGATCATCTTGGATCGTCGAGTTTCTTATATGATCCCATTTCGTAACTACTCTCACTCCTCTCAAGTACCTCATTTCAGCAGCTTGCACTCTAGAGCGGGTTTGTTCATTTAGCATCCGTTTGCCAAGACTGTTCTAGAAATTTCACGAGGGTGAAACTTCCAGCCCTTACATCTTCAAAAGCACGCTCTTTAGGGAAAAACGGTAACAGTCATTCCGGAGGGGGGATAGTGATCTACCACACCATATAACTCCCTTGTTCGTACAAGGACTCGTTTCTGAGTTTCGCGAGCCGCACATTTTTTGGACTTTCTTTTATAATATATATTAATTACGTGTAGTTATCTATTTTTCTGTTTACCTTTACTAATGAATTTAATTAACTGATAGAAACAAAAAAGTTTCAGAATAGATGATTGAGTTCTTGATGAATTTTAAAATGCATTGTTTTGTTAAACAAAAGATTCAATTTAAAAGTACATAAAATCGTTTCACAAAACAAACAAAAAAAAAGATTGCAGATTTATTGGTTCCATATTTGAAAATTAATTAAACTTTACGCCAATTTCATTTCAAAAGAGTGATAATAATACTTGCATTTCATGTCCATTCACATTATTATTACCTGAGCTATAAATTATGTTGTTAGTTAAAAATTTGCTAGGTAAGTTTTTTTAATGACGAAATATTTGGCGGTATTAAATTTTTACTGCAATTAAATGGAAGGTTCTATTATTTATTCTTTTGTGCTTTTTTTGACAAATTCCGCTAACAATTCCAAATTCATTTAACAACTAACTAACCGTGAATCCCTTTCTCCGCAAGGAATATTCAGAAAGGATGGACCACCATACAACTCTATTCGCCTATCGATTCATATTAACTAACTAACTAACTAACCATCATGCCGTTTCCCCGCAGTGGTAGGCAGAGAGGACGGACCGCCAAACAACTCGGTCTTGGCACACACTCCTTACCTAGTTCACATTCATACATCGTCTCTTCATGCTCTTCTATTATTCTGACCCTTGACATGACCCGACTCGAGTATCTGATTAACTTGGTCGTGCCATTTCTTTCTCGGGCGTTTCCGACTTCTTCTACCATTCACATTTGCGTTCTATAATCTCCTCACCCTCCTTTCCTCATTCATTCACTACATGCACAAACCATCGGAGCGTTCCTTTCTTAATCTTACTCATTACGCTTACATCAGTCTTGCATTCTTTGCGGGTCTCTACATTTCTCACACGATCGTACATGGTTTTGTCACACAGCAGTTTTGCCTCAGAGATCTCATTTCTACAGCATACAGTCTACTTTTATCCTTCCTCTGCCTCACGGGGTATTAATAGAATAACCTGCATTCATCCTTCTTTCAATATCTCTATCAGCCTTCCCATCTCACGTAAACATACTTCCCAAATACACAAATTCATCCACCTGCTCCAAGTATTCTTCATTCTTCATTCACAACTATGTTGCACATTGTTTTCATATTCTCTCTTTCAAATACCATGAGTTTAGATTTACTTACATTCATCATTAACTCATTCTTCATACGTACTTCGTTCATCCTAGACACGAGAGACTGTGGATTCATATTTCACTCTTTTATTCTGACTCTTGAAATGATCACAGCCAAGTGTTTGATTTATTTGATCTTTCTTAGAAATTCTCGGCTACCTTTATCTTTTCAATTCGTGTCGTAATATGTTATCTTAAGAACTCTATCCTAATCCTTTCATCCGATTTACATGTCCTAACTATGTAGGTACCATATCCATAAAGCTGCACCAAAATGTTAAAGTTCGTCTTTTTTAGCGAAGCACCCATGTAAAAGCTTTCAATAGCCAAAAAGTATATACATTTTTTACTTACTATTCATTTAAATAAATTTTAGTGGTCGCTACCATTAATCAATGTTTCGAAAATACGTGACGTTTAGAGCAATGATTGCATCGCTTCAGACTAAAAACGTAACTGAATGCAGAATTATATAAACCACAGATAGGTTAAACACACCCCTTTCCCGACCCCCGTGGTTTTGTAAACAATCGTGACATAAAATGGCACCTACACACATATTTGTAGCGTCTAATAATTTCATTGATTTTAATTTTGTGTTAAACTAGAAATTCTCTTGAGGCGCCGCATTCGCGCTCAAAAATAAGTAGATGGAGAGATATGTTATTAGTAATTGATGCGTAATCGGTGCGAAAATTGCGAAAATGTTTAATAAAACACGACTCGTTTAAATAGAGCAAAAATCTCGTGGAAGGTATCTTAAGTATCATTTAAAGAAACATTGGGAATTTTTTCACACTATAACTTGTAAAATAACTGAAACAAACCTGTTTATAATAACTTTCGGAGCATACTTCACGGTTTTTTCCTATCGAGGGAATTTTATATAATTTGCCTTTTTTCGTGGAAAGCATCTAGATATTATCTTCAAAAATACCATATACTTTTTTAAGTTTATGACCAGCGGCAAAATATCACAATTATGTATAAATCCATAAATGTGTTACCTATTAGAGCTCTTTTTTGGTATAAAATCTGTATGCAACATATCTTAGATAGCCCATACAAAACAATGGTGGATCACATGTACAATACTAGGCTTACACAAAATGAAGGGATGATAGTACCTAGATTTTCTAATAAACATGGCCAGCGAACTCTTGAACACATTGTACCACTTATTTTTAATATGCTGCCATATGATTTGAAAAAATGTTGCTCGACACCTAAATTTGCACTATTGTTTAGAACATGGCTATTGGAATCAGATTTTATGTATTGACTTGACTCCTCGTGCATTTTTAATTTTTAATTATTAATATTTAATTTTAAAAAAAAAAATTTTTTATTTCTTTTTACTTATTTATGTTTTTATTATGTTTTTTATTAAATTGCAATATTTTTTTCTTCTATTGTAAAACATTGTATATTGTATCATGTTGTTGTCCACACTATTTTCCTGCCGACAAGCTACTTGCAGTAGCTTTGCAGGTGCAATGTAAACAAGAAAAAAAACTATTTTCTAATAAAAAAAAAAAAAAAAAAAAAAAAAAAGAGCTTAAAAACTTCAAATGTTTAAGGGAGATATGTAAGAAATCGGTAGAAATTCGGGTAGATATCCCAACTTGCAAAAATATAAGAAAACATTATAAAGACACAAGTATTAGAGTTTCTAGAATCTAACGCACTTTTGTCGCCAAACCAATATAGTTTTAGATCTGGTCTTAGTACAGATGATGCTTTATTTAACCTAACAAAAAATATGTACACCAATCTTGACTCAAATATGAGACATATAACAATCTTTTTGGACTTAAAAATGGCTTTTGATACCGTTAATCATAATAAACTGTTTAGATAGCTTAATAACATAGGAATTAAAAAATAATTGTTTGTCACTCTTAACAAATTACTTGCTTGATCGTAGACAATCTACCAAAATTTACCAAAAGGTGTAAATATTAGTAAACCAGCATCTGTGCTACACGGGGTTCCACAAGGAACAGTTATTGGTCCGTCATTGTGCCTAATCTATATTAATGACCTGTGTAATATTAGTATTCCGGGAAAACCATTCTCGTATGTGGACGATACTGAAATTACTGTTCGTGGTAAATCCTGGGATGAGGTCTCTGAAAATGCAAATAAGTGCACATCCATTATCAAAGAATGGCTCAATCAAAACCTTCTAACTCTGAACTGTGAAAAAACTCTTTATATTCCATTTTATAATACCAAAAAGGCAGCACCCTTAATTCCCTTAAATATAAGGTTTCACAAAAATACTTGCAATCTTGTCTCATGCTCTAACTGTACAAAAATGAATACGGGGAACACAGTTAAATACTTCGGAATTATAATAGACGGTCAACTCAAATGGACAGATCACATCGAAAAGCTTGAAAATAAACTTAGGTATTTAACTTATATTTTTAAATGTTTAAATTATCTAATCGACTTTAAAATAATGAAATTGGTGTATCATACTTTGGTGCAATCGTCAGTATCTTATGGAATAATTGGATGGGGGGGTGTGTATAATACGCACATTAAGCCACAAAGATATGAACTACCCCTCCCTGCAATTATTCCAAGAAGCTGGACTGTTAGAGATAAGAAAAATTTACTGTATTCAATGTTTAAAATATAAATTTTCTCGAAATATTCTTTTTCCATCAAACGAAAACCGATTTAGTAATAGGTTAAATAATTTATTTGAAGTTCCACTGTGTAAAACTAGGCTAGCACAAAGACATGCATATTTTATTATACCAAAAATGTATAATTCTCTCTATAAGACTACAGAAATTGATTGTAAAAACATATCCTCCTACAGCAAATACAAAAATGTTATAAAGTCTTGGATAAATACCGTTGATGCAAACACTTACTTGCTGTAATGTCACATCGACCTTATGTAACTTAAAATGTCGTTTGAATTGTGATTCGGTTAGCACTAATTTTATTTTTTGTTAATTTTATTTTATTTTTTAATCTCTTTAAAGATATAATGTTCTTATGAATATGAGTAAATTTTAACTGTTTTAACACACAAGTATACCCACGAACTGGCGATGCCTATGTGGGATTTTTTTTGATTAATCTGCTAATTTGTATTTTTTTCTCTACTTTTTCAAATTTTTATATAAAAAAGCCTGTATGTATTGTAAAATTACCAATGTATGTACCAAAAAAATTATTAATAAAAATTTTAAAAAAAGAACTTTGTGGTCTAAAGCCGGAATGGTGTGGCTTTGAAAATGAATCAGAAATTTGGTAAAATTTTCTTCTTGCATCCAGCCAGATATGTTTGCGGTACCGATACTACCAATCGGACCATCTTTTAAGAAATGGCTTAATTGACACGTGGGAATATGAGCATCGGCGGAATTGAGTTGCCAATTGCGTTTGCTGCTACAGACAGTTTCGAGAGTTCCTCGTTCGGGCGACGTTACTGTACCCACGCAAATGCATTATAAAAACTCTAAAATAGATAAAGAAGAGAATGTAATAAAACATTTTGTCAAGCTGCGAGAATAAAATGAGTTATTATGTAAACAAAAATGACGTAAATATTTACTTTTTAGTGAGAAATCCAATAATGTCCCCTATGCACGGTTGAGTCACTCGCCGGGTATAGTGCGCTTTTGTGGAAACGTCCCAACAGACCTGACGGAGTTTCGAGGGTTGTGTCACACTCTTAGGTTTTATAGTTTTCGAGTAAATTGAGATGTTTCAATCATGACCTGTTTCAATCATCCCCACTCTGCCCTACTTCTTGTACTTTATTATCAAACCCCCTACATTTTTTAAGCTGGTAGTTACCCCTAAAACCACATTAAAAATCTGTGTAATTTTATAGATATTTGATATAATATTATGAAAGGGTACCCTATAGAATATTCGAAAAAATATTTTTTATACGTTTTTTGGAGCTCTCTAATACGTCATACATGTACTTCTCTAATTTATTATACCTGCAACTTAAAACTGAATATTCTTTCTCCACCTTATTCATTACGCTAATATCAGACTTATATTAGCGTAATTGACAGCCTCCGTGGTCTAGGGTAAAGCTCTTGACTCTTTAATATATAGTATAGATTCAAAATAAATATAGTAGACTCAGAACATATGATAGATATCATTTTTCTTTCTTTATTTTTCTCCTTTATTTTTTACCTCATCTTCATTCTGTTACATTCCTTCTATTATATTATGTTTTATATATAAAACTATAGATGCATATTATATTATATATACGATTTTTCTTTGTTTACTGATAATTATCTTTTCGTTGATCTATATATTTAAAAAAAAAATTAATATATTATTTAACCTTAAATAAAATTGTTATCTACATTCGTTGTCTCCGCCTTTTTAACACGAGCTTTGCTAAAAAAAAGGTGAGGGACATATTAAATAATATTTTTTTTAGAAAAACTTATAGAATACATAATAAGATGAAATTTTTGTAACATGTATAAAAAAAAGAACATTTTATAGTATATTTGAGGCAAGTTCTAGAGAGAAAGATTCTCTCAGTATCGCCTACACGGTAAGGCCAACATTCAGAATTGAAACGTGTTGCTTGAAATGGCTTCAGCTGTGCGTGGTGACCAGATCTGAATAGCCAGGTACCTACTTCCACACCTTTTCTTCCCATCTTTTTCCTCTCCCCAATACTTACAACGTACCCCAATTGGGGATGGCATAATCTCACTGGCTCCAGACGGGAGCACCTGGGACTCTTATGAGGTATTCACTTTAAAAAAATTAAACGCGCTGGCCGAGCTTACTATTATGCCATTGAGGTCGCCTTTCTCGTCACTATCAAAATTCTTGTTTATCTTTCCTATCTAATTTTCTGTCTTTCACTTTCAAAAATTCCATGAGACGCCCGTGAGTTACTAAACGATCAAACATAAAAATAATAAACATGTTTTCAATAAAAAATATCCACAGAGCTTCTTATTAAGAACTCGAAAATAATCATGCCTGGTTCCTTTAAATACCTGTTTTTTTCCTTTGTATTTCAACAGCGGCTAGTTGTCTGAAAGCTTCATAGATCCTACTGAAGAGGCCTTTTCAATTCTCAAAGCTCTGAAATGGTGATAGTTTTCGGGTTATTGGAAGGGGAGCTTTATTGCGGTCTGTTCTGAGGAAAGCTACCGCGCCCAGCTGCTTACGGTTTTCCGGAAGATTGCGTACAAAAAATTGATATGTTTATGGTTTTCTTAGACGATTGGCTAAAAGTTTGATAAAAATTTTTCTTCGGTAGAAATACTCGTACCCTGACAGCCTACAATTTTTATTCAACGTCCCAATATATTTTAGTTTTATGAGCTAATCTTATCCTTAAAGAAGGATATTTGGTATAAAAAAATATTTCGAAGAAAAAATAATCTTTTCCATTTACATTTTGATAAGACCATTTCACTCCTGAGTCTCACACAGACCAATCAAATTTTTTGTGATTTAATCAAATTAAAAAATTAAATCAGATAAATTTTTTTTTAATATCTTTTTTGTTCTTTTACATATTTAAGATAACATCAAAGTAAGGGTTCAGGCTGAGATATTCAAATGAATCAAAATGTGGAATATTTCGTAGTACAAATTTAAGGCATTTGAGCTAGTTCGTACATAGCTTATTATAACCTCTAGCGGTTTTAATAAGATTTGATCGATAAATTTGTATCTGTTAACAATTTTTATTAATTTTTTGTATATTTAAGATAATGTACAAGATATGATAATGTATTTAAGATAAGGTTCAGGCTGAGATATTTAAATGAATCAAAATGTGGAATATTTCGTAGTACAAATTTAAATCATTTGAACTAGTTTTTATATAGTTTCTTATATATCACCGCAAAGGTTATTTTTTAAGATTTCATTCTTTGTATTTTTAATATTTTAGTTTTAAATTATAGTCATTTATAATCTCCCTTTAAACAAATGACAAGTAAACCAGATTTTGACAAAGTTCAGGTAAACTTTCAACTGGTCGCAGGGTTTGAAGCTTTGGATATTAAAACACCATTTTATGACGTAAACATTTTTTTTATGTGATCATTAAAAAAATTTTACGGATTTTTTGCGAAACAGCGTCAAAAAAGGTTTTGCCGCTGCTCTTTTTTAACAGAAAATTAACTTGTCGCAGTACCCAAAAACGATAAATTGTTTTTAAATGACATGTTTCTTTGAAATTAACAACAATTCACTAAATAAAAATATGAAATGTTACGACTGTTTAGTTTTTAATCAGCACACAAAATTTTTGCTTTTTTATGATAAGAAACAAAGAAGTTACAGATTTGTGGGACGAAAATGAGTATTTGCAACCATTGTGCGCCGGCTGCTCCATTAAAATGGCGCCTTGCACTCCTCAGCTGACGCCTTTTGCGCCTCAGCGTAAAACAGGCACCTCAACACTGACGCCAACCGCAACAATATATAAAAGTAAAATAAATAAAACGGAGTTCTACAAAATAAAACTTGATAACCATAAATAAAGTAGCTACTTATCTAGAAATAATATTCACAGGTTTGTTACATTCATGATAGATCACACCCATTTCGTCAAAACATTCATTATCTTACACGGACGGACTATTTTTCTCGTCATTTGGATTAAACTGATCTATAAATCATTGAAGAAGAAGATAACAATTATAATCTGAAATAATATGAAATAGAACAAGACACAGATAAACAGAAAAAGACAATGGTCGCAATTGGGACTTGAACCCAGACCTCTCGTCTAACCGGGACGTGCGCGTTAACCAATTTCATAATTGCCGCCTTCTTTCAAAGCGTCGTATTTGTCAATCTCATATTTCAAATTTACGAATTAACAATATTATCTTCAACTAATTATTTTGTTTCCAATAAAAAGGGTAGTTAGTTGCCCGTAATATCGAAAAATAAATTTGAAATATGAGATTGACAAATGTCCCGGTTGGACGAGAGGTCTGGGTTCGAGGCCCAGTTACGACCATTGTCTTTTTCTGTTTTTCTGAGTCTTGTTCTTTTTCATATTTTCGTTTAGATTATTATTGTTACCTTCTTCTTCAATGCATACATACATTACATCGTGATGGGAATAACCTTCAAAAGTTATGAAAAGAGAGTTTTCTCATAAAAATTGATCTATAAATAGTAAAAATTTTTCAACAAAGCTTCGCGCTGCTTCAATGTCCTTCCTTCATTATTAACCCAATCTCCCCACACAGCTCCGTGCTTATTTCCCCAGCTCCATTTCAAAATTTCAATTGAAACAATCCCGGCATAAAAGCATACGATTAACAAGATAACATTAAATAACCGACTAGTAAATTAGCGCTCTTTATTCAAAGCGTTTCTTAATGGATTAATAACCTCTCGGCGAATAATAATATTAATATGAAAGCCATGAATTAGCAGTAATCAAGTGGGATTCGTATTAATTAGTCCTGTGCTTAATTCTACTAACGATATCGTACTCTGATACAACACAGCTTTGGATTACTCGCTGGAAATGTATTCCGCATAAAGTGGGTGTATTATAAGAATATAATTAATATTCTGGTGATGCATCTTAAATCCTACGGCAATAATAATAATTAATTTATTTTTATTTTTAACAATGAGTAAAACCTCGAATTGTAATATTTAATTAATGAAGACAACATTAGCGACGCTCAATAGAAAATCTGAACAGAAAAAATCAGAAATAGATACTGGTATGTATCTTAATCTAATTTTTTTATTTAAGATTTTCGATTGAATGTCGCTAATATCGTTATAAGGGGGTATTCTAGTCTAGGAGCCCAGACAATAAAAAAATATATTATAAAAGATACTTTTTTTAAAAACTATTTATTTATATTTTAAGAATTCACAAAACAATTTTCAAACAAAAAATATATTTCACGAAGTTACACGCTGTTGAAGTTGAGGAGTGTTTCTTAAAAAAGAGCGTGTCCATCTTGTCAATATTTCCACCCTTCTGGTCATCTGAAAAATTAAAAAAGGTAAATTCTTTAGCAGTACAAATGTCATTATGGTATAAACTAGGAAAAATGAACAAAAAAAAAACTCGCAAAATGGCGGCTTCTCAAAAAAGGTGTTTTTCAGTTATTTTTTAAATTTTCCCAATTTTTATGAATAGTAAAAATTATTTTTTTTTAATTTTTAATAGTTCCTACTATAGACGGATATATAAAGAAAATTCATGCCAATTTTAAAGAAAATCGGTAAATTAGAATATGAGATTTTGTGACAAACGTTTCGAAAAAAGTAGTTTCGAGAAAAACGCGTTTAAAGTTTTGTTTTGTTTAGATTCTGGTTAGATTGCGTCTAAACCGGTCGAATTGATACTGCAATGGCTAAAACTTTCAAAATAATTCAGTTTAAAGGAGAATATTCTTGAATATCTAAACTATTGAAATATGAAAAAAAAATATTTATTAAAAATAATTTATTTAATTAAATGAAGACAATATTAGCCAAACTCAATCGAAATCTGGAGACAGAAATATCAGAAAAGATATTGGCTCCGCTGGGACTCGAACCCAGGACCTTTTGCTTACATGGCAACAACTCTACCGATTGAGCTACGGAACCCATATTAATTCGGTCACTTTTAACTGTATCATACTTCGACTAAGAACTACCAACATTATCTTCATCTTCTTTACGCACATATTATTGGCTGCTATCTTTATATATGATTGCAAAATTCAACTCGAACTAATTTATAGTCATTTAATTAAATATTATAATTTGAGATTTTACTCATAAAGTTTAAAAAATTAAAAATAAATAAGTTATTTGTTTGTTTTTTCAAAGTAGTACTAGAACAAAAGAACCAATCCATTGCAAAATATTTAAAAATTTTGAAAAAAATATTGTTAGCATAGATAATAGAATGAAAAGGGGTTGCATATGGGTACTAGAAAATATTATGTATCCATGTGTAATTAAATTATAATTAAAAGTTAAATTAATGATATTGCTTGCTAAAAGTCATTTAAGGACATGTTTAAAATATCCACATTTCCTGCCATGCAGTTAATTGACCTAGTAAGTCTTCTCGGGGGCATCATCATTTGTAAAAAAGTTCTGCACCTGGAAAGAATCAATAGTTTTTGTAGGAAGCCTCGCTTGAAATTTTCCGTTACATAGAATTCTATTTTACTTGGAATGTTTGATATTGATAATAAAGCTGATAAGCCATTAGAAGTAATGCGACTTCCCTCCTAGAACTAAGGCTGCAGATACCCCGTATTTCAGAGATAAAAGCCGTTGGAAACAATGGATAAAAACCGCTTAGTATTATTTTTAACATCTTTAATTTGAGATTTTAAATAATAACTCGGTTATGATATTTGAAATTCGTAATTAACAGTGCCTTTTTATGTTTAACACCATAGTGTGTAGTTTATAAATAAAAAAATGATGCCATAATATTATTTTCAATTTGTACAGTTTATTTGTTCTGCTGTGTTTTTATTATAACATGCAAAGAATAAATAAGAAAACTAGAAGTGTCTTCAATACAAAGCCCAAAAGCCCAGCGTTCCGTCTCGCTTATACTCGTCTGAAATCGTAGATCTCCATCCCATTTGAATTTCGTAAACGCAGTTTTGTGTTGTACAGTTAAACCATGATTAGGCAAATATTTGGATTACCAACACGCCCACAATGGTATTATTCTTTATTCAATGCTTACACGTGACAGCTGCTGTTTCGCCTTCCGAAGGCATTATAAAACTGCTAGTTTGATGATGCCTTTGGAATGTATTTTTTTTTTTTTTTTTACATGAGCTCCACACAGGAGGCGCTGAGGAAAATAATTTTCCTCAGGGCCTATGTTATCTTTGGGGATGCTGTGTGGAGGGGTTTTTTTAGGAAAAGGAAGGAGAGGAGAGTTCTGGGAAGGAAGAGGGTTTAAGGGGTGGGTAGGAATCTGGGGTTCAGTGTGTCTTGGTCATCCACCTCTAAGACCTAGACAAACCTCACCCCATGAACCCGGGCACCCCTGCTAAATCACCAAACGTAGCGAACCACTTGGGGTGACCTATGACAGAGGTGTTGGTTATCCAATAAAGGTTCCCGGGACGGCGGTACCCATTCCCGCCTCCCAAATTATGTATGCTTTGTTTATTACCACTATTTTTTTTTTAATTAAATAATTTTATTTAGTGTAACAAACAAAAACTTAAAATTAAGAGAGAGTTCTATAAAATAAACTTCTTAACAATAAATCAACTTATATTGTTGTATTAAAAATGTGCATTCCTGGGTAAATTGTTTCAACAGTCCAGTTCATCGACCAATAATGCGACATAAAATGATTATTACCCATTAAATTTATTTGAATTACATTCGTTAATGCGTTTCTCTCGATAGTTACCGAAATCTTAAACTTATTATATACTAGTCGTCCGACCGAAACAAGACTTTCTGCCGAAACCGAAACCGAAACCGAATCTTCGGTACCTGTCTCAGTTTCAGCCGAAACCGAAACTTTTTTAGACATGTTAAAAATCTATTGCTTACTGAAATTTAGCTTATTTTTACACTTATGCAGACAGTTAACATGTGTTAAATGAAATAAAAAACAATAATTGAAGAATGTGAAAAAACATTTTTTTTATATTAGATTATATAAAACTTTTTTTTTAAATTAACAAAATCATGTTAACTACTTTTTGGAATAAAAATTTGTCAATAATTAACACTTCATTATCATCATTACATAGTATAAAATGAAATCGCTCAAAATGTATGTGCGCATAGATATTTTAAATTACGCAACGGATTTTCATGCGGTTTTCACCAATGAATAGAGTGATTCAAGAGGAAGGTTTATATGTATAATAAATGCTTATTATAGTAGAGAAAAGCCGAGAAATTCAAATATTCAATTCAAAAAAGAATATAACTATTAAAATCCATTCATCACAGTGTGAAAATAAAAAGGAATGCAACGATGACAATTGCCTACCAATAACGTGCAAAAATAGTATAAAGTATTGGGTGTCATAGTAGATTGACTCTTAAAATGGAAAGAACAAGTCCAAAATACAGTAACCAGAATAAGAAAACTTATATACATATTTATTAGACTGAGAAACATCTTATCATCCAGTATGATTAAAACTATCTATTGCCCAATCTATTCTACAATATGGTATAATTGGATGGGGTGGGACCTTCAAAACTAACCTCTTACCCGTAGAAAGGGTACAGAGGTTGATTTTAAAAGTGATCTTATGAAAACCATCTGTATTTCCAACAACACAGCTATTTGACTCTTTTAGGGTTCTCAGTCTAAATAAAATTTTCAAAAAGAACTCATTATTACAAACTCATAAAGATCATTTCGATTCATCAACAACAACATTCACAAACATAAACAACCGACCACGATCACGTGGCAATTTAGAAATTCCAAAATTTAAAACGAGTGCTTCCCAACACCATTATGCTTATCAAGGTATTAAATTTTTCAATGCTCTCCCGTATAAAATCAAGTCTGAAAAAAATTATAAAGTTTTTAAATCCCAAATAAAACAACTGATAGACCAACCCGACACTAATTATAAGTTTTAAATTCATCATCACAATAATAACAAACAAAGAAAAACTAGAACATATCCTCTAAAAATATTTCATCAGCATATCAAATTGAAAGCAAAGTACATACACGTTATTTGTAGGCACCAAATTGTTACAACTTTATTATATGTATCTACTTTTACAATACTGTCAGCCCATCCATTTCAAATATCAATGTTTCTTAACCAACGCTATGTACCTACTACCTACTTACAATCTACCTATCGAGTAAATACAATAATATTATTTTTATTTCTGATATATCTATGCCTGTTTGCCATCCTATTCCAATTTTTACTTATATTTACTTCAAGTTGCATTATGTCGACTTGTCTTCATGTATATATATATATATTTTTTTTTTTTTTAAATATAAGTACTTGTAATAACATACTCTCTGTACCTACTCGTATTTTACAGTGGCACTCCACAAAATTCAAGCACGAGAAATGTTTTCTCGTTTGAATTGGGTAGTTTCGTTAAAAAGAAATTTATATATTGTAATTAGTTTTAAGAACCATTTGTTTTACTATAAATCGGTATATGTATGTATTTTTAAAATATTTTTTTTTTTTTTAAAGGCAGCGGGCAGCTGTCAAGCGGGTGGTGTGGATTTTATAAAGGTTGGGTAATGGCATTGTGTTTCGTTAGCCACAGCAACGTGTGGCCTGGTCTGCTAGTACATTATAAAGGAAGGACCTCATTAATTGAGTATTTTAATTGTATATGCATTTAATATCACAACATTCTTATTGCAGGTTTTCAATGAAATTAAAAAAAAAAAAAAAAAAAACAATAATGAAGTATGTGAAAAAATAATTATTTGTTTTTTTTTTTATAAAACAAACAAAAATTATGAAATTATCAAACGTGTTAACTGTATGTAACAAGCATGTATGCGCACGAAATAACACAACCTCACAACATAATCACGCCGGACCGGCCGGTGAAATCAGCTGATGATGGCGGGTGACACATGAGTCACGAACTCGCCCGAAGTCAGCTGAACGACGCGCGATAATTCACGAACGCAGAGTTTCGGTGCGACCGAAGGTTCAGCAGATTTTCTGCCGAAACCGAAACTGATACCGAAACTAGATTTTTTGCCGAACCTTGTCGAATCCGAAACCCAACCTTCGGTCGGTCACTATTATATACTTTGCTTTATCAGCAATGCGACTTTCTTAGGCAGAGCTCTCAACTTCATGACTCTGAACCGAGGAAAACAACCGAGCAATTCTACATCAACGTCCCAATATTACACTTCTATGCGATGGATTCAACAGCTAGGAAACAAATACTCCGATGTTGTTGATATATTTAGTAAATCAATTTTAGTATATAAGTATACCTTATTGAAGTTTTTTTTCATCAAGTAGTTGAATATTTTGATAAAGCTATTTAAATTGACAATATTCATATTCAGCGCCCTTGAGATGATTTTTCATGAAAACGGCGCTTTATAAATCAGCCAAATATTATTATTATTATTATTAACAGTATTTTGTCGGCTGAAAGAAAAAAAAACTATTTTGGATTTTTATGTTTTTGTACCTACATACTGTGTGGATCAAATTCAATAATATTTTTACGTTATATTTATTTTTGTGCAAGTGTTTTAAACAGTCGTTTCCTGCACTATTTACGAGTATAATTTCGTAAATATTGTTATATATATGTAAAAGCCTAAATAGACGTAAATAAATAAATTTCCACGAACAAGTGACATCATTCATATTATGTAGACAGCTTGAAATCTACTTTATTTTATTTTCTTCTCTACAGGTTGAACATAATACAGCAGCAGCAAAATGCAAACACGATTCGCGAGCTTCTTTTGCCTTTCTCGCGAAGTTGTGTAAACGTTTCGCGTCTTGTTACGGCTTTTTGTTTTTGACGTCTTCCAATTGTTTCCGAGGATTGCGGAGTGGGTACCGGGAACCTGTTGCCGGCTGAAGCAACCCTTGAGATGGGAATAGCTTCCTTGTACTTCCTTAATGTACAGTTTGAGTCCAGGAATTCAGGCCATCGCGCATCAAGCGGTGGAGGGTAGTTTGCCAAGAATTCAAAGCAACGAGTTTGGATAAACTCGTTGAATGAAGCGGTAGGCGTATGAAGAATTTGCTCTCTATAAACTCTTTCGGTGTGAGATTGCAAAAGTTTTAGATTGAACGCACTTTGATAATAGTAATAACGGAACACCGCTGATCTTTCGGAAACTGAATCGCCTAGGGGGCTCTTTACAAAGCTACAAAAACAGGTTAAATTAATATTCCAACTTCAAAAATAAAAACCGTATTCCGTTGCTTATTTCAAAAAACGTTATAAATGTTCTCTAATTATTTGTTCTATATGTAATTTGAAAGCTAAATGCCAAAGGGCTCAATTAGAAGAATGTACCATACACTAATCGTGTAAAAGTTGCAGGGCAACTTTTACACGATTAGTTGCAGGGCAACTTTTACACGATTAGTATATGATACAGAGACACAATTTTTGAATGAAAAGATAAACTTAAAGAAATGATCATTATATATATGGTGGGTATGAAGGTAAACTTTAGTGAAAATAATATATTATGAGAAAAGAGAAAGAAAAAAAAACAGACACTTTTATGGCAAGGTACTGTTTAATATATTATTTATCCTACTGGCAATGTGAATGCTGGTCACACTGGACAGACTAGCTGTAGTTCCAATTATTACCGCAATTCCCGTCCGAAGTGTCCTGGTGTGTCCAGCTGTTACATTTTGCCTCGCAAATTTCTGAGATTTTAATATTATGTCGCGTTAATTGTGTTTGACTACTAAAATACAAAAGTGGATCTGTTAAATTAATGCCTTCATTATTTATGCATTAAACCGCTTACTCGTTAATACGGATTATTTTTTTATTCAAACAGTTAGATTTAGGTAAGTTTTAAGATTTTCACGGCCAAAAGCATTTTCGTTATTTGTTCTACCTACACATCTACCGGATCTGCCGGATCTCCCTGATGATGGACACTGCAACGATATCCGAAACGTTGGCTAAAGAAGGAGGTAGCGCAACACGGCATAACACCCCAAAAACAAATAACGAAAAAGTTAGATTTAGCTTTATTATTACGAAAAGTGAGTATTTATGTTGGGGGAGACCAAAAAACATGCAAAATATATGCATTTAACATTTTAATTTTGTTAAAATTAATTCACTCGCGCGAGTTAACTTTAGATGATTTTCTTTAAACACCAGACACGTTAAATGAATATTCGGTGAACTTAATTTATTTATTTAAATAATAAACAGTACAGTACAACAGTTTCAATTGGAGAATCTAGCAACAAGGGACGTGTAGTCCCTTTAATGATAAGTTGAAGATAAGCCCTCGTTAGCAGTTGGTGATCTCTTTTATAGGAGCAGACGGCCGGGGTCCATTGTAGCTGATAACTCCCACGTTGTCAGATTAGGTGCAGCACTGGATGCGTGGCTCGTTCAGTGTTATCTTCGGGTCGGTCGGCTTCTTGATTAGGTGACACGCGCGGTAACGCCATTGTTTATTCATCGTTTTTATTTCATCATGATGACACTGTCCTACTCTTCCAAGCAAAAGATTGGCTTACCGCATATTCCAAAGCGGAGGAAGGAATTCAACAGGTAAAATATTGGCTTGACTCGAACATATTAACTCTAAATGTACAGAAAACCAAATACTTACTGTCTAGTCTCACCAATATCCCAAAGTCAAACCCAGCCCCGCCATTAAAAATACACAAATGTAAAAATTCATCTCTAAACCGGAACTGTGACTGCCCATGCCTAGAGCAAGTAAACATTATCAAATATTTAGGAGTAACCTTCGATACACACCTGAATTGGAAGCAACATATACATAATACTATAAACAAAATCCGAAAATCTATATACTTTTTCAAACAAACACGCAATTTCCTTCACCTAAAACTTTTAAAAACAGTATATTACTCATTGTGCCAATCTCACATCGAATACGGAATTCTAGCCTGGGGTAATGCATATTCCAATGCCCTTGATCCCATCATGAAAGCACAAAAACTAATCATAAAAATAATTCTTAAAATGCCGCTTACTACCAGCACTGATATTATCTTCAATTCCTTCAACGTTATGGACATAAAACAGCTCTACTCAAGATCCATATTACTTAATTTACACAAAAACAACAAAACACCATACAAAGCTACACAAACAATACACAATACCCGAGCCAAAAACAACAAACTTCTCCAAACTCCTTTTTTCAAAACCACCTTCGGGCAAAGACACTCTAAATACATAGCTTGCAAACTATACAATACACTACCAACTACGATCAGACAAAGTGACTCCTTTACAAAATTCAAACAAGATATTAAAAAATGGATTATAAGTATTGGACGCCACACTATCACGAATATCTGTAAAATAAATCACACATAGACATAAATAACTTTTCACATACAACCTAACCCATATAAAAGAAATGAAAATAATGGAATCCTGTCAAATTTAACCTATAAATAGACTAGGCAGAATTGATTTCATTACTCCATCTCCAACATTTATAAAATAACCCTCTTTAAAAGATTTATTACCCTTCCAATCACCCTTTTGTTTTAATTCTATTCATAATATGCATTTTACCTGAAATATCCTTGTAATTACTATATTCATTTATATACCTGTACGCCTGTCTCGACACAGGTATACCCTAGTGAGACAGGCATACAAATAAAACCATTGTAAACATATTTTATTATAGATAAATAAAAAAATAAATAAATCATTTCATAGACTGCATTCAATGCTGCCAATCATAGAAAAAATATTTTTGCGTAAAACAAAGTGAATGCATTATTGACAAGATTGTACCTGTATTTATAACAGTAGAATTGTATTATAATAATTACACAAACCCGCTGGACAAACCCGCTTTGCCAAACAAACCATTCAAAACCTGGGATGTTTTTTTTTAAATTATGATGAAATGCGAGTTTATTTTAGAGAATTTATTTTATAAAATTGGTACTTCCGACAAATGTCATATTTGATTGTCTATTAGTTAAAAAAGGAACATTCCATATTATCCGTGCATCAAACTTCGACAACACGAACGATCCGTATTATCCGTGAGGTGGATTAACTGCATATTTACCCTTTTATGAAATACGTCGGTATTTGGGGTGAATTTGTTTACAAGTGTGTGAAAGCGAGGAATACGTCAATGTATGAGGTTAGTCCATGAATTATTGTTGCAGAATAATATACTTTGACTCGTTTTTCGGTTTGGTATTTTGAGGTCTATAAATCCTCGATGACACAGGGCGAGTTTACAAGCTACTACCTACTAAGTTTAAAAGCGGATAAATCGGCGGGTGAGATTGTCATGATAACACATAAAACTATCCACTCGCTCAGTAGCGTAGGAAACTGAGGTCGCTGCTAGCGCCAGTAACAAGAATAACGACGCCTGCGTGAACTAATTCTGTGATGTTTGACAGTCGAAATCAGCTGTTAATTGGCAGCCATCTTGAAAAACATAAATAAACCAATCACGAGCAAGCGTGTAGCGAGTAAAGTTGACGACCTTTCAACTTTGTTCGTAGATTGTCAACAATCTGCTAGTTAGCAAGTAACACGATGACACTGGGCGAGTTCACTAACAGATAGTGAGTTTCCCAGATAGTAGCTTGTAAACTCGCCCTGTGTATCGACGCTTAAGATGCAAGAGCGTAGTCGATGAAATGTGAAGTAGGCATTTTACATTAGGCATGTTATTTGACTGTTGAGCCATAAAATACATGTACAACACGTATGTAACCTATAGTTAACCTACATAGGTTCAGCACAAAAGGTTCTAAACATCAATTTGAAGTCTGCTAACTCAAAAACTATCACTACTTATTTATATGTGAATTCTTTACGGGTAGGTAAAATTTCAATGACAAAAAATCCACAAACCGTAAACTTTTAAATTCTATGAAATATATTTGAAAATTAAAAAGAGATGCGGTTTGAAAACTAGTCGAGGCTTTTCGAAGTTTTTACCTACAATCCCAGCACCTATTTTTACACTGTAAGCAACTTAAAGTATTATATTGGTTTAGCTTCAAAAGAAAACGAATCCTGATTTCATTATAAGTATTTTATTATTTTTTGTAACAGTACGCAGCGAATTCTGCACCACCTAATTAAATTTTTTATTACATGACTAAATTATGAAAAATTTCAGTACTGCATCATATATCTATTTTGTTCAAGCGGTGTGGCAGTTAATACATTATGTTTATCACGAAGGTCTTCCACAGTGGAATATTGCTTTGCTATATTAATAGCTTTTTCGTCACTGGAAATCTTATAAATTTTCCCCAATTGCCTGAATAAAATATACAGCTAAATCATCCATAGTATTTCTTGCGTTAGCAGTTTCCATTTTGGGAGGGTGGTCCCATACCGCCGTTCCGGGAACCATTTACTGTATAACCAACACCTCTGCCATGGGTCACCCCAAGTGGTTCGCCTGGACACACTGACCCTCAGATTCTTACCCACCCCTCATTCCTGTTTCCTTCCCAGAACTTCCTCTTATTATTTTTCTTAAAAAAACCCTCTACACTGCATCCCCTAAGATAAGGTAGGTCACGTGGGAAATTATTTTCAGGGTTTCCTGTGTGGAGCTAATGTAAAAAAAGACTACAAGGAGAATTCTGAGTGCTACCTACTCTTACTAACTAAGGTAGGTTTGTTCATTTATTTTTATTTTTTGGATACTTCTAAAATCATTAACTCGATTAAATTTATAATTTTCAAAGTCTCACAAAACTGACTAGTCAGTTTCATTGTAAAAAATCTCACGAACGTAATATTTTAACAAGTGTCATTGTAAGAGCTATCAAGTGTATTTTAAGAGCTACCAAAGCATTCTTTAACAGCGTTCATTTTTATACATAACAATAAATTCAAATAAAAAACGAGCTGCGTATTTTCAATCTACGGAGGCAAAAAACCGTGTGAGATATTTTCTTTTTACTTTTAAAAGCGTAATGACGCGATTCAGACCCCGAAACAATAAAAAAGATACATTCAGCGGTTAATGGAGAGGAAAAATTAATGTTATCGCAAGACACCGACGTCCTGTTTTACGGAATTTTACAAGATAAATACGCAGGGTGGTTAAAATTTACCCAAAATTAAGGGAAATCTTTTGGAATGGCAACCTTGTGCGACTCGCGTTTTGTGGGGATTACGTGTACTTCATAAACATATTATAAACTCACAATATTGACGCAAGGCTTTTTGCCATCATAAGAGTTTAGAATATACATATACTTTTATTATGTCTCTATCGTGATAATCCTGAATGTATCATCTACATTAGTTAAGTATTATTACCCTTGCGTCTGCGTACACACGCTATTCACAAATAGATACAAACGGAAGTGCTGCCATCTATCATCAAACAATATGAACTGTCTAATCTATGTATGTAGGTATGCGTAATATAATATGTTCCCGCGAGTTTTTTCTGGCGTTATATTAGTACGGATAAATTACAAAACTCGCAAATTAGTATCCATTTGCCTCACACCTAACCTTTTTTCTGATAATTTTTTCGAAATATTTCTAATTTTTAAAAAGTTTTGTCAAGATTTACGTCGATTACATTTTTTGACAGTCATAATATGGATGTTCAACAGCCCCATGGCCAAACATTTGAAAATCTTTGGATTAAAATTCATTTCTGGAAAAAAGGCTTTGAAAATTTCATAACGCCAGAGTCCATCATACTAGAGTTTTGCAGCATTAGAACAGATTAAAAAACTTAACAGTCGTAATTGTATAAACACGTGTAAAAGGAAGCTGAATAACTCAACATTTAAATAATATATTAATTCAATGCTTACCAATTTAAGGCGCCGCTCATTTCTACCGATTTCTTACATATCTCGCTTAAACGTTTGAAGTTTTAAGCTCTTAACAAAAATATGTATTATTTTTTAAGATAATGTCTAGATGCTTCCCATGCCGAAACGCAAATTATATGAAATTCCCTCGATAGAAAAAAATCGCAAAGTATTCTCCGAAAATTATTATAAACACGTTTGTTTCAGTTATTTTACAAATTATAGTTGTGAAAAAATTCACAATGTTTCTTTAAATGATACTTAACATACGATCGATTTTTGCTCTATTTTAAACGAGTCGTGTTTTATTAAACACTTTCGCATCGATTTTGATGCTTTAAATGTTAGCGTTCTCCTCTAACATTCGTAATTTCATACCTCTCCATCTTCTTCGAGTCGGGTCTCTTGCGACAAAATGTTTTCAAAACACTTGACAAAAAAGTAGAGATGCCACGAATAATGATTTTGCCGAATACCGAATACCAAATATTCGGCTAGGCCCTCGGCCGAATACCGAATATTCGGCGACACTTAGCACATTTAGCGGGTTACAGATTCCGACCGGCATCATTGAAATGCGTGTGGTAACTAAGTATTTGTTTCATTTGCGAGTAGGTCGTGTCACAACTTGCATTTTTTGTTTATTGTTAATTGTGTTACTTATAGTATATAATTCACGAAAAGCTTTACGAAAAGGCACCTTTTAGTAAAAAATAACACCTCTTTGGGAATATTACGAAATTTGTAGTTAAGACAATAAATATTATCTAAATATAAAATTTAAATGCATTTTTTTCATGATTTGGTATTCGGTATTCGGCTTAATGGTTCGCAATATTCGGCCGAATAACGAATAGTAAAAAAGTAGCCAAATAGGCCGAATACCGAATAGTAGCCGAATATTCGTGGCATCTCTACAAAAAAAGTTCATTGAGGAGAGGCCACAATGTTTTTGTTTTTGATTTTGTAATGATGAAGATGTTTTGAAAACATTTTATTTTCACCCGGGGAGACCCGGATTTACAAGTAAAATAAAAAAATTTACCAAAAATACGAAAATGTTCGCTCATGCATAAATCACTCAATAAGCGAGTATGAAGCGGAACTTTTAAATTATTTCATAGTAAGATGAGTCAAACGGCCTGCAAGATATTTTCATTTTCCATAAGTCCTTTGTAATTTAGGTTTAAACATGAGAAAAATATCTTGAAGAGACCTAGTTTCATGTTCGAAATTAAATGTTTAAAGAAACTCAAATTAATTATTAATATTTGAGATTGCCACCTGTTTGCGTAAACTTATCTACCGTAAGTAGTGAATTTCTTAGTTGGTAGCAAGCTTAGAACAGAATCTTGGTATGAGAATTCTCAATTTCCATATTGAAATCTCAAAGCAATATTCCACTGTGGCAGTCCTTTGTGACAAACATAATTATTTAACTGGCAAAGTGCTCGAACAGAGCAGGTACGCCGCGCTGTACTGAAATTTATCGTAATGTAAGGCATGTTCAGAAAGTAAGTGCACTGAATTTTAAATTGAATATTTTAAAAAAATTACAGCATATTGTTGATGCACTTGTTGAATATTTTTCCAAATAATTGCCATTCCGTTCAATGCGTGTGGTGAGCCATGGCACAAGTTTCTTTATGCCCTCCTCGAAGAATTCTCCCGTCAGCTCCTTCCCCAACTTCAAAACCATTTTCTGCACCAGCTCGTTGGTTGAAAATTTATTTTCATCCATGTATGCCTTCAGGAAGGTGAAAAGATGGTAATCTGAAGACGCCAAGTCAGGGGAATACGGGGGTCGTTCAAAACATCCCAACCGAATGAGTTCAAGAACGTACCTATTGGTGGCCAAGGTTTGAGTAAGGACGGACGTTTTCGCGAAACAAGCGTACTTCTCTGGTCAGCATTCCCCTCCTTTTATTTTGAATGCTCCTTTTGAATTTTCAGGGTATCACAATATTTTAGTGCATTGATGGTCTCAACCTGAGGCAGAAATTTGACCAAAATGATGCCTTTTCGGTCCCAAAACACTGAGGTCATGATTTTTTTGCCCGAAATTGTGGTTTTCATTTTTTTGGCAGATGGGGAATTGGTTTGACGCCACTTTGACGACTATTTTTTCTCCCCAGGCATGTAATGAGTCACCCACTATCATCTCCAGACACAATATAGCTCAGAAATCCTCACCTATTTTTCTTTTGGGTGTTATTCCTTCCGTGAGTATAAAGCGGATCACAGCACTTAGCGGGATTTTTTTAAGACATCTTTCACGCAACTGGACACTACAGCGTGAGTATACGTACTAAAATATTCCTGTTCCCCTCTACCATTACAGCATTGACTGTAGGCGATCCTACATTTCCGCCACCTAACCAAGTATGTAGGGACATTGAAGGTCTAGATTCGTTTTATTAAATGTAGAGTCGTTTATTCAAAAAAATTAGATTCTTGCGAGAGCTCCGAAGGGGCGACCATAAGTCGCCTATACCGGGGCGGGACAGGGTGGGTACTTCAATGTTCCCCTCTACCACTCAGTGTTGCCAACCCTCAAAAAACTTAAAACCACCGCCCGTTATGGTCATAGTACACTTACTTTCTGAACATGCTAAGTAGTAATGTAATTACTATGGGTATAATTAGGTAGTGCAAAATACCTTGTTTACTGTTTCAAAAATAATTAAATAAACTTGATAACGAAATCAGGATCAAATGACATTTGAAACTAATTTAATTGAATGCTTTCATCGGGTTATTTTTATCATTCCAACAACATTGGCTAGTAATTAAATCCTGCTACTGCTCTGTATGATGTACCAAAACTGACCTAAACCGATTAATTAAACCGATGTAATCACTTTTGACTTCTGTGATCACTAAAAATAATTATAAGCTGCTTTTTGTACGTTCTTTTATCTATATATGCCAGAACACTTATGCGAGACAAGCAGAATTCTGCACCAACAACGCTGTGCGAGTATTTACGCCAACATTCCCAAGGTCGGGATGTCGTTGAATCTTCGGGCCTTCATTCAGTGGATTTATTTTTTTAACCGATGATTAAGTATGAAGTATACGATATTTGGTATTCTGTGCTGAGCGTCTTTTTAACGGCGAAAATAGTAGGTACATCGAGGCCCGTTTTGTAGGAGCCAAAAACAACCCGCCCTCACGTAGCAAGGCTCCATGTTTAAATGTTTGTCATGCATTTGACATTTCTATCGGCCGTAGTTAGGTCAAAGCCAGTTCTTTGAAGCACCTTCAATTGAAATACTGGTAAAACAGTGTTCTCATGTGACGGCTATATTCCAAAGATCTCTCCTTTGAGATAAGGGAACCTATCAATCTCATTGCAGTTTTTACATGTGGTCAAGATTAAAAAAAAAAAGTTTTTATGTTCCAGTAGACTACACATTAAAAAGCTGGTAGAAAACACGTTATACTTTTTATGTAAATACTGCAAGAGCACGTTCCAGAGTGGAAGATATTCTCAGTATCTCGTGTAAGACCACCATTCAGAATTGAAACGGTGCTTGAAATGGCTTTAGCTGTGTTTGGGGACCAGATCTAAATAGCAAGGTATTTCCCCACATTTTTCTTCCCCATCTCCATTCCATGCCTACTACATTCAGCTTCATAAACATACCCCAATGGGTTATTTCCCCAAATGAGGGATTCTGTTGAAAATATACGGAATATTTAAAGATCATTTTTCTGATTTTAATCTTCCGTCTAAAAATGTTTGCTTTTTATGTTTTCATTCAATATTATTGATTTTAAAAAGGATCTAAAACTGACAAAATCAAAACGGCCCGTGATTGGCAAATCGGATTGTGACGTCACAAGCGTCGCTCAGCTGGGCCAGCATAAATAAACACTGTCAGTGAGCGTCCGCGCTCACGACGTCACACGATAGCCCCGCCCCAAAATATCGTGTTAACGGTAATTCAAAAATGGGAATCTTTGACTCGCTGCAGAAAATTTATTCGTCAACATAAAAACAAAATAAAAATGCTATAATCGTCGTCATTTTATGTTTAAATTTTTTTAAGCAATTAAAGCGTGGAAATACCCCATTGGGGATGTCATAGTCTCACTGGTCCCAGCTGCTTCCGTCTGGAGCCACTGAGACTATAGTATCCCCAATCGGAGTATGTTTTGAAGCAGAAGGTAGTAGGCAGGGAAGAGAGAAAAAAGGAAAAAAAATTCCCAACTGCCCGCAACCAGTGGGTAAATTGGGTATTTTTTTCTGAGGCTGAAGGGAGTGGAAGTATAACTGTATAATGTATAGTATCACCAACCCTCGTTAGTAGCAAATTTATTTTTTTACATAAATTTACGCTTGTCGCTTTAATCATCCAATAGCGGGCAACGTAAACATTCATAAAACCTTTATTTCTAGACAATTCATTTAAAATTAAACGTGAGCACAATGGAAAATCCGACATTATCCCGTGTTTTTCAAAACGCTTTTCTAAATTAAATTAGGTAGCGCCCGTCCCCGTCCTAAGATAAGAACACAAACGAAGTTACGAACAAATTGAAAATGGTTACTGAGTTTTATATTTTAGCGGGATCTGCGCGTTGCTTCGTGTTTACACATAATTTCATTTGCGCGGTGTAAAATGAACGAATTGCAAATTTTACTACTTCAAATAAGGATTAAGCGTTAAAAAAAAAGATAATCCTCGACCTAAACACCTTTTTAGTATAAGGTTTATATTTTTCTAATATGTGGACATTTTAAAATTTTCTTTCAACGACGACCTCCGTAGTCCAGTGGGTAAGACTCTTGACTCACAATCCGGAGGTCGCGGGTTCGAACCCGGCATGCGCAAATTAATTTTATTTGATTAATTTGTGTTTTTTCACAATTAATTCATTTAAAATAATATATAGTATATTTGCGGCATGTTCCAGAGTGGAAGATACTATCAGTATCACCCTGGTGTAAGACCACCATTCAGAATTGAAACGTTGCTTTAAAATGGCTTTAGCCGTGTTTAGTGACCAGATCTGAATAGCCAGGTACTTCCCAACCTTCCTCTTCCCCACCTCTTTCCCCTCTCCACTACCTTCAGCCTCACAACATACCCCAATTGGGGATGCCATAGTCCCACTGGCTCCAGACGGGAGCAGTTGAGATTCTTGTGCGGTATTCACTGTAAAAAAAAAAAAACTCAGATAGAACTCAACTCAACACCTCCTTTTGAAAAGTAATGAAAAATATTTTTAAAAAAATTGGTTAAATAAGTTAGGTTAGGTTACGCGAAATTTTTTTTTCAGAATTTTTTCAATTTCAATTTTTTTAAAGAAGTGTTGGGATTAGTTTATTCTGAGTTTTCATGGGACCGTAACTACATACGAGTACCTTCTTTCAATATTATACAGGGTGTCCGGGGGTAAAGTGCATTAACTTCGGGAGGTGATTCTACATGATAGTACAAATAAAAAAGATAAATAACTTTTTTCGAAATTCCAAATTTTAGTGGCAGTTTTGAGGTAAAAAGATAAAGTTAGTCCGGCGTGTGCGGCCAGATTTATTATTTTCCGCTGTTACGATACGGGCCAATCACAATCGAGTCGGACGCCCGGCAGGCTCTCAGCAAGTAAGATCGTACCTCATACTAAGAATTTTTAGTAGGTACGTCTTTTTGAATGGGAAAAAAAATGTTGGAATTTCGGAAAAAGTTGTTAATCTTTTTTTACTCCTACCATCATGTAGAATCACCCCCGGAAGTTAATACACTTTACCCCCGGACACCCTGTATATGTATACCTAATTCCTTGTGTTAATAAAATTACATGGGTGTTAAATTGAGTACATACTGTTTTATTTAATTTAATGTGAATACTTCACAAGAGTCCCTACTGCTCTCGTTTGGAGCCAGTGAGACTACGGCGTCCCCAATTGTGGTAAATAAAATTGTCAAATAATGCAAATCAATCAAATAAAATTCATTAGCGCACGTGGTGCCTCGACCACGGAGACCATCATACATAATATTTTTCTTTTTAATTAATCATCTACTATTTATATTGTACTTATTTATAATTTATAATTAATCAATGGCTAATAGACCAGATCTCATCAATCTGAACATCGAGAAATCTTTGCAGTTATTTCTACCGCAGAGTTGCGTCGGTTTTCGTCTCTTCCATCATGAGCTACGGAGCATTTTGAATACCAATTTAATTATTAAAAAAAGTTAAAACGTCATGTACTTATAGTTTTCTTGCTTCAATGGTAACAAAAAAAAAATTGAAATCGCGGTGAATCCTGGTTGTAAATCAAGTTAAATGTTATATTCATAAGTTAAACCGTATTTTCAATTATATGTAATATGAATATCAATGTTATCGGATTATGACAATATAACTGATGGCTACGAGCCGGAAATGAATGGCCCGGATAAGGAAGTACAAGTCACCAACGAGAACTCGCGAGATCTCCTGCTTCCGGCCATTTTTCCGGGTCTGATCAGGCTTTATTCAATTTCGTCTGAACAACGGTGACAAGAGGGAGTTGTCTGGTATATAACACGAAATTTATGTAGTCCCAACCGTTGGAAACAGTAATTTTCAGTAAATCAGCACAGTTAATCCTTGCGAATAAGCCGATTCTCCGCGCGGGGTGACTCACCTACATCGTCGTGGTATAAATCTCATTAATGTAAAGTTATTTATTCAGGCTTTAGTCAAATTTGATTTGGATTAATTTGAGAACAGTGATTAGAATCGAATTTGTTCAAAGTTTTCGTGTTATGGTGTCCTGTTGCAGTGCTAAGACTTGTTTTAGCTTTTCCAAAACGGCTGATAGTTTAGTAGATTTGGTATAACTTTGTTATGAGTTTAAAAATAATTTTTCTTCCCGTAATGTTTAGATACAGGGTGTTCGGGGGTAAAGTCCATTAACTTCGGGAGGTGATTCTACGTGATGGTAGAAGTAAAAAAGATTAACAACTTTTTTTCCGAAATTCCAACTTTTTTTTCCCATTCAAAAAGACGTACCTACTAAAAATCCTTAGTGTGAGGTACGATCTTACTTGCCGAGAGCCTGCCGGGCGCCCGACCCGATTGTGATTGGCCCGTATTATCGTAACAGCGGAAAATATAAAATCTGGCCGCACATGCCGGACGAATTTTATCGTTTTACCTCAAAACTACCCCTAAAAGTTGGAATTTCAAAAAAAGTTATGTATCTTTTTTACTTTTACTATCGTGTAGAATCACCTACCGAAGTTAATGCACTTTACCCCGGACACCCTGTATATTACCACAATAAAAAAAAATAGTTGTTACAAAGTGAACGAATTCTTTTTATTTTTTTTTGTATTTTTTAATGGAATATAAATCAATTTTTTATGTTATTAAGTTCAGCAATTTAAAGAATGTCGTTCCACGAATTAAACACAAAAACAATTAATACTATGATAAGTTTTAAGATTTTCACAGCCAAAAGCATTTTCGTTATTTGTTTTTGGGGTGTTATGCCGTGTTGCGCTACCTCCTTCTTTAGCCAACGTTTCGGACATCGTTGCAGTGTCCATCATCAGGGCAGATCCGGCTGCAACGATGTCCGATACGTTGGCTACAGAAGGAGGTAGCGCAACACGACATAACACCCCAAAAACAAATAACGAAAATTAATACTATGTATTATTTTTATTTCAAATTCAATAAAACCGTATTCTGTCTGCAATTGATATGCAAAATATCTCTTTTCGTGCGTATTTTTTTACATTATCTCTAAGGCCCTGAAGAAAATAATTCCCTCAGGGCCTGTGTCCTCTTTGGGGATACTGTGTGGAGCGTAATTTGAGAAAAGGATGGAGAAAAGGTTCTGGTAAGGAAAAAGATATTACGGGTGGGTAAGAAACTGGGGTTTGGTGTATCCAGGAGTGACGTACGTATGAATCCATCCCTCCCATTGCGGTGTAAGGCGATGTTCCGAGAGAGTACGGCTGAAGAAGTCAAAGGGACTCCCTCAACCATACTCTTCCGATCCTGCCTGCCACACAGCTGGTGGGTAAACGCATCCACCGCCAAGACTCGGACAAATCTCATCCCGTGAACCCGGGCACCCGGCTAAGTCACCAAACTAGCGAACAACTTTGGGTGACCTATGACAGAGGTGTTGGTTATCCAATAAATGGTTATCCGTAAATGGGGCGGCGGCAGGTACCCATCCCGCTTCCCGAATCGTAGACTACCTCATACCTATTTCCTTCACAAAATTTCCTCGCCCTTCCTTTCCTTACAAAAACCCCCAACACAGCATCCCCTATGAAGACATAGGCCCTGAGGAAAATTACTTTCCTCGGGGCCTCCTGTGTGGAGCTAATGTAAAAAAACTACACTATTCATATGAGCACACTTATGTTTGTTCATTATTTTAGATTCGTTGTAAATTCATTAATTGGTATCTAGATCAATCCGGTTGTTGCCCATGATAATAAGGGCATTACATCTCATTTAAACGAAACATGAAACCTGACAAGACAACTGGAAGTCGAACCACTCGACCATTATAACCTAATTTTTTACATCATGCTTTTCGATCTCACATTTTAAATTCAGAATTAATAATTTTATCTTCAAAAATTTTTCCACCTTTCTAATTTTTCCCATATATTTGGCTGATAACTTTTTATAACTACAAAGTTCTCACAATGTTTTTATTTTCAGTTTCATTTAGATGTATTCGTATTATCTTCTCCAATCTTTATATATAAAACAAAGTCGGGTTAGTTACATCATTTATAACTCGAGAACGGCTGTAACGATTTTTATAACATTCGATTTGTTGGGTTTGTTTCCGCCCCAAATTTTAGAATAGCTATTAAAACATTGTAAAAAATCACGAAAAAAATTTAGAAAAAAAAAAAAATTTCTCATACATTTTGTGTGGAACGAATTTTCATATTTTGAAAGAGTTGCAGGAATATTGTGATAAGTATAATATTGAGTAGTAAGTGAGTGAATTCCAAAAATTCAAAAACGTCAAATGTCACACATATAAAGAAAATGAAAAGCAATTCCCGTAAGTACGTGGAAAAGCAAGAAAATCACAAAAAAACACGGACAGTTGCGCATCGATAATTGCTTCATTGTGAAATTTTGAACTTTTTTTACATTAGCTCCGTACAGGAGGCCCTGACCAAAAAAATTCCCATCAGGGTCTATGTCATCATTAGGGATGCTGTATGGAGATTCTTTTTAGGAAATGAAGGAGACGAAGTTTTGGGAAGGAATTTAATTCAGCTAATAAGTTAACAGAACAGTTATTGATTCTGAGGCGGTACGAAGTTCGCCGGGTCAGCTAGTTGTTAATACAACATTCATGGGTATAACGTTAAATTGTCATCAAAAAAAGTTATTTCAATAAAACTTTTATGTTTTCTCCAATTTTTTATTTTATCTTTATTATATCCTGTCATTTTATTAATGTATGTTTTGCTACTTACTTATCTGGTTAATTTCTTCAATTATTGGTCTTTAAAATACTTTTTTCTGCATTCTAAAACAATCGACAAAACTCGTAAACACATTATACCACCTCTTATTACAAATTTCTCTGAAAGTATCTTGTATCTCATTGCAGTGCCTTTATTTCACCGCAATCTCTTCCTAGTAAGAAAAACCTTGTACGTTGTATTGCTACAACGTACATAATACCCGTTAAATCTACTTAAGGGTGTATTCAACCCTTTGTGAATACCCCCCTGTGGTCCAGACATTAATACACTGCATGAAATATGGGCCACTTATATCATGAGCTACGGCATTTGGAACAAGCGGGCAGTCCCGGTGTTTCATTTTGTTCAACAAGTGTTTCTATAGGAAGACGAGAAATTTTATACCTGGCATTAATTTTTACGCCTGAAAATATAAAAAATAAAAAAAACAATTTTTCTATGGACTGACTTCTCAAAAGACAGAGCATCTTCAAATGCGAGAAAATGAGGGCAAGTGGCAATTTTTAAATGACCTTACTTGAAATGTCTTTAGTTTTGTATTAGTATCCAGTTCGGAATATACAGGTAGGTAACCTTTCAACTACGTTCTTTCTTCAGTCACATCCATTGCTTTTATTTGTACGTCTCCAATTTAAATCTCCCGCAGCCGACTGTGCCGAAGGTAGATCCTAAAATGACTTTCCTTCTTATATCTACTTAGAAATTAAAAATATTTTTATTATTTTAGATATTCCTGTGCAAAGGATTAATACATAACGTGCCGTTTAAAAAAAATTGAAAAAATCGTTGATCGCAGGGAAAAAAAAATATTTTGACAAATATAGGTAATATTCCCTGCCCAATAAATTAACAAATAACAAAAAAAAAGAAAAAGAGATATCTTTGGTTTAAATACCCATAAAACAAACAAAAAAATCATGGGGTCGTCGGCCGATCCACATGGTTACAGACGTTATGTTTGGCATCTTGGCCTGTCGAGTGTTAAAACATTCCCCAATTGCTATTGCATTCAAATAAGTACATGAGCAGTTAGGCATCTACAAAATATGTTTAAACTATATTAAATTCATATAATAAATTCGATTACCTGGACTCTTCAGAATCGTTTTTTATTTAACACTAAAAAATCAAAGCTGACAAAATTTTGACGGTTGATACCATTGAGTACATAATACACGCTTGAAATGCCTTCCACACAAATTTGAATGGAAACGGATGTCACCACTACTTACCATTTGATTCTGGTCCATAACAAGTACTCTGTTTCTCTTATTTACATTACGTTTGATCAAAATAAAAACATCAAGATGATGCTGAAACGAATTTATCGTATTGACATTTAATCAAAGAATCATCCGACTTTTCACGATCACAAAATGCGCACACATCGCATTTAGTGTGTTCTTGTTGTTCTCATTATTCTACAGTTGATACTGACTCGTACGATGCATAAAATCTGCTAACTACGCTTATTGGTACCAGGAATCACCGATAGAAACAATACCAATGAGAGAATGAAAAGCTTCTTGTCTTTTAGCACGACGGCTAAATGGTGATACCAGCCCTGATCTTATTTCCCAGCATCCACTGTTTCCTGGATTTATGTCGTAGCTCCACAACACTAACTGCAAGTGCGACTGCACAAGCTGTGCAATGCATTAATTTGCATTTCATGCTTGTATCCCATTTCATTTTATCCTTTTTTGTCAGCCCCGCGGGGAAGTGACACATTATAAATTGACTGCCGCCAGCGAGGTACAAAGAAGTAGGACAAAGCAGAATTTTTAATTAAAATATCCATCCGTTGCCCTGACAGATTATGAGGAGAGATTCCGCGAATCGTTTCGAAATTCCGCTTTTATTAAGTATCTCAATTTCTTAAAAATAAAAGGAAAAGTTTTGCAGGCTTTATCGGGAATATTTTTGCTTCCAGCTCTTTCATTGAACAATCTTTGAAGTATTTTTTAAAGCAGATTAGATTTTCTACACATCTCCTTCTTTCCGTATTGCATTCTCCTGATGGAGATCAGAAATACGACGTGCTTTTTGAAGTGTTGTTTTTTTACTTCTTCTACTTTCCAAAGTTCCTTTATTCTTCTCTAACTGAGGAATGTCAGAAACTATCACGACTATTTCAACATGGAAACAAAAAACTTGTACCAACCGTATTAGAATCATTTTCTTCTCCCTTATCTTCGAATAAGGTATTTTCACAAATACCGTTAAAAATGTGTGGAAGATTTAAAGTCTGTTTTTCTGATTCCGATCATTGTACTAAATAGGTTTAATTTTATTATTTTCTTTAATAATAATAAGTATAAAAAACATCACATCCCGCAACGATCACAACTGGCTACAACATCATTTTGACGTAGAAACCACCACTGGTTGGTTAGACGTCTATCGCCAACATTTTCCGGCGTGACGTAACCGCCGCCAAATTAACAAATGAAAACGAATACGTCGTTTCGGCGTAAATCGAAAATGGTACATTTTAAATCGATATGAAAAATGTATTTCGTCAAAATAAAAATAAAATAAAAATACCTTCACTATAGTAATTTTTCTCTTCTTTTTTTCAAGAACAAAAAAACATAGCAAAAACCTTGGCATAGCAAATTACTCAACAATTTAGTACTTATGCATTTTCTTCTGATATATATATTTTTTTAGTTAAAGTATTTTCACCTATCCAAATCAAAGTTTTGTATGAAAAGATCCACGCAGCCGTTCCCTATAAGATTTTTTAGATTGTAAGTCTAATCAATTACAAAAAAAAATCATCTAGAAACCAGACAAAAAAAAAATTATGTCGTTTTCTAAATGCGTAATATTTAATTGAAATCTAACTTAATTATTGCAAATCTCTCTCAAAGCATATTATTTTTAACTTCTTGACATTCGGCTCAATGGAAACTGCGGAAAATGAATTAATCTTATTAGTACCCACCCTCAATTTTATTCTCATATAACGCCAACGCGATCGCTCAAAATACATTTTTAATGAGATATTTATAAAACCTAAGAAGTTGAAAATTGGTTCGGATATCAAATCAATGCTAATATGATTATTGAATACTTTTTTTATTATTAATTAAGAGTTCTCCATTCTTTTATTTTCTCGTAACTTTTGTACATTTTTTAATTCAAAGGCTATTTATCACACGCTTTCTTAACTACTTCAAAGAATCGGTGAAATTATTTGGAAAAAAATAAAGGCAAAAAAACGGGGATTTGCTATTTTCAAAATTTGAAATGATTGTAAGAACGATTCAGACAAGCGATCAAAATTAGTTACACCTCTGTCATAGGTCACCCCAAGTGGTTCGCTACGTTTGGTGATTTAGCAGGGGTGCCCGGGTTCATGGGGTGAGGTTTGTCTAGGTCTTGGAGGCGGATGACCAGGACATACTGAACCCCAGATTCCTACCCACCCCTTAAACCCTTTTCCTTCCCAGAACTCTCCTCTCCTCCCTTTCCTTAAAAAAAACCCTCCACACAGCATCCTCAAAGATGACATAGGCCCTGAGGGAAATTATTTTCCTCAGGGCCTCCTGTGTGGAGTTCATGTAAAAAAAAAAAAAAAAAAGTTTACAATAATAAAATAATTATTTTTCTGTTTTTGAAATGTGTATGTGTCTTGTTTAAAATTTTGACGAATGTAATTTCAAAAGTCACTTTAAGGGGACTGTACACTGTTTAACCAGGACGTTTTGTTTAAAAATATTTGTATAATTCATAATATATTTTAAATTTTGTAGATTTTTGTACATGTAGCAAACACTTTGTGGGAAAATATAATTTTAGCAAACCCAATAATATAACTTTGTTTGAATTCCACTTTATTGTTTCTTTATCCAACCGGTTTCGGTTCATCATGAACCTTCTTCAGGGGTGAATAAAAATATATTTTACCGGTCGGCTTTACTCAAATATATAAGTGGTCAAATATATATTATTGTGTTTGTTATAAAATATTTTAAGTTAATTTTAACGTTCTGTGAATGTTCTATTTAAGTTCTCTGATTATTTTAGCTTTATGAACCAACTGACCTTGTATAAATGATATATTAACAGTGTAACAGACGTAAGGGCTTGCCAGATCTTGTTTACTTGAAAAATTGCAGCTGGTCGCCGCACGTGTTCCTTTAAAATATTATTGCCGACCAACTGTTCAGAGATGAGTAAACAACATGTACAAGTCGATTCTTGCGAAATGTTACATAAAAAACTGCACGTGTTATTCAAAAACCAAGCACTTAGCAACCAACACGTCTTGCATTATTAATGATGACAAATTCTGCATTTTAAGAGGTAAACGGCAGGTGCCCCGGCCATCAGGTGGACTCATGCAAGAAAACACTGCGCGTGTCCAAACCAGTTTGTTATTCAAAACAAACGCTCTTAGCAAACTAATATTAATACCGGACACCTGCTTCGAACACCTGGGATAATCAAGATAAACAACAGGTGCACCCGGCCACCTGCAGGGATGAAAAACATGTATACGTTTTTCTTCAAACAGGTGTGCGCAGAATTTAGTATAAAAACCGTCTAAAAATAAATATTTCATTCATTACCCAAAAGATCTCCGAGTTGTCACTTATAAACTATCTCCCGAAACCGAAGTGACGATCGGAGTCCAGCGCCCTATAGTTTATAGTATTTGTATGGAACAAATAATAAGTGGTCTCATACAAACAGAACTTATACGGAACGTAAAAATTAACTTCAAATATTTTATAAATTGTTAAAAAAAAATTAAATAACCCGTCTTGAATAACGGCGTCGTATAGTAATTATAGTCGGAAAACACGCCAAACGCGTGCCTAACATTTGTACTTGGTTGACATTTGTCACATGAGAACGGGTCGTTTCTTCGACTCGTTCTTGTGTTCAGCAGATCGGCTGTGGAATGATTTGCCGGCCTCTGTGTTTCCTCCTTCCTACAACATGGGTCTCTTCAAGAGCAATGTTCATTCCTTCCTCTCCTCAAAAAGACCCTCCACACAGCATCCCAGATGACATTGGCCCCGAGGGAAATCATTTTCCTCAGGGCCTCCTGTGTGGAGTTAATGTAAAAAAAAAAAACAGGAGTTAAGGGGGAACTTTGTACCTGTTCTACAGGTATTTATAAAAAAATGCTCCCAAGAACTAGCGTTATTGATCCCTTTAGAACCGGAGTAATGTTGGGAGACTCTTGGACACATTTGTAGATGGTTGCCAAGGAATAATAACCAATTGTTCTTTCATTAGTTTATTTTTGGGGTATTACGGACAGTGTCCATCATCACGTCAGACGTATAATGAACCAAGGATCATACTTTCGGCCGTCAGAATATGTAATTAAGTAATTACATTCAGACTCCTAAAATCTTCGCTTTAAGGCGATTCAGTACCAAGCAATGCAAAATGACGTTTGGTTTGAAAGATAGATCGCTTAGAAATATTTTAGATGTTTTAATTAAATACTGCAAGTAGAACATATATTTTTACCCTTGAAAAAATCGAGTATTTGTATAAGCTTAGAAAAAAATTAAGTATCACACCTATAAAAACTGATTTAAAGTTCTAAATCTCATACTTTCAAACCTCTTTTCGGCTATGGTTTTAATGTGTAATGTGGAGAATTTAATTATGTAGAAAATGATCGTAAAACATTTAAATATTATTGCCCGAGCATCGCAAAATAAAATAAAACATCTTTTTTGGCGATGTTTTTTTCGTGAATAAGTCAAAATAGGTGAACGAGAATTTAAACCTTATCGCAAATGAGTGTTATTGTTAGGGCCTGATCCCGAATTTTACACGACGTGCATCACCTTAAAGTACATATATACGAGTATATGAACAGAGAATCCGTGAAGCAAATGGATGAGTTTGTGTACACGGGAAATATGTTTGCCGTAGACGGAAAGGCAGATTGCCAGGAATTCAATTAATGAAGCACTGAGTTAGACTGTAGCCAGGTAATTAACACTTGTGAAAGTAAGCGAGGCTGGCAGTTTACCTGAACTCCTGATAAAAATCCGATGAATGATAGTAAAACATGTGGAACTGGCAGAGGCAGAATGAGTGTTGACTGAATGCAGTGAAAATGAGTTCCTTCTGGCATATGACTTTTTAAACCGTGCGTCGCATCGTCTGGCTTGAACAAATTTGAGTAAAAACTTTGAGTCGTTTTAGGAAGCTATTTTTGTTTTAGGAAGTGTTTATTTTACATTTTCGAGTAGTTGCAGATTGTACATTTTTTTCCTATGAAGTGCGGTAAATATGTGAAAATAACGCTAAGTAACGCTTAACACAACTGAATAAAGATTACCTATAACATAACACTAGAACTGTTCAATATAAATTTGAATGGAAAAAAAGTTCCATCGTTCTAAGGGTGAATCCAGGATTTTTTTCTGGGGGGGGGGGGGGCACAATGGGCGGACGGGCAAAAAAATCAACAATTACTGTTAGGATTTTTTTCTGGAGGGGGCACAAGGGGCGTACGCGTAAGAAAATCAACAATTACTGTTAGATTTTTTTTCTGGGCGGGCACAAGGGGCGGACGGGAAAAAAATCAACAATTACTGTTAGAAATAAACTTGAAGTATCATACTTCAAGTTTATTTCTACAAGTTCAAGTATGGATGTGTAGGATGGTTTATGAAAGTGTCAAAACAATAGAAAAATTAAATTTTTAATAAAGACAGTTTTCTGTACTGTGATGGAATCTCCACAGTACTCAAAAATACCGTCCTTGGTTCTGTCTCACTTACACTCGCTGAAATCGTAGATCTCCATACCACTTGAATTTCGAAAGCACAGTTTTGTATTAGTTGGATCACAAAACACGCCCACAAGCAACTTCTTCTGTTATTATTAATTTTTATTCTACGATTAATGCAATAATGGAAGGGATTTGATGGTTTTAGCTAAGTAGAACAGAAGGATGTTTTGACAGGTTGAATGAATTTTAAGAATATAAAATACCTGTTGTGCAAGGATTTTTTTTTTTTTATTTATTTTTTTTTTTTTTTTTTCTTATTGAAATAATAGATAATACATAATATAATCAACAAACAAGTCCTGCTAAGCCAATTGATGTGCAAGTGAATGGAAATAAAAGTCGGCAACTCCCAGGAAGGCATGCTAAGATGATATAAAATATTATTAGTTGGGTCAATAGTAGGAATATGATAAAAAATTTCGTGAATTTTGATAGAGATAGAGATAGATAAGGACTGATTTTTATTAGGTCCGTCTGTCTTTGACGAAATGACGTTAGTTAATAAACTAGTTAGTTTCCACTATACAAAGTTATAAATTGACTGAGTGAGGATGAAAATTTGCATTTTCTAATCGAGTCATCTCGGCCCGCTTTGTGTTCCACATTGAGGTTTCCATCTACAAAGTAGAAAATAACTATTAGTGTTCGATAGCAGTAATATTTGATAAAAAATTTGGTCAGGTCAGCTGTAACAACAAAAATAGCAAACATGTATTGAAAGTTTGTAAGTGCATTTCAGATAAAGTTCGTGGACAACGAATTCGGAGTGTTAGGTTATAAACTTTGTGTTATACCTCTATTTTATTTGAGACGGATTAAAAACTGGACAACATTTTTTGAGCAATTTTTATCAAAATATTATTAGTTAAAAACTCAATAATCTATAGAGTAGTTTACTGTTGACAACTTTTCAAAAAATCTACATTGTTATAATAAAATTATATTTGCTTAATCCGTCATGTTCATAGAAATCGTTATGTCTCTCTTACCATCATGGTAAGAAATATGATCTAAACGGTGTTACAAAGAGAAAACATCATGCTTTATACAAGAGAAGTAAAATTTTATACATTTATAAAACCAAAGTTTCAGGTGGAAATTTAAAAATAAATTATGAAAAACTATGGAATTTTTATTAATTATTTTTACTAGGGACGACAAAAAATGAGGTGACCATAACTTTTATAATGCATTTATCTAATAAAATACGTATGTATTTTTAGATTTTTCGTTATCAATGATTTTAGTTAGAAAAAACAAAATAAGTTGAGCCATTTTTAAACTTTTTTTGTTTGCATGAAAATTTTTATATTTCAAAAATTATATGTTTATTTTGATCTATAAAATTTGAAAGCCTATTTTATCACCTTTCAAAGACAGTTTTCGAGTTTTTGGAAAAGTTCATTAATATTCCATTCATTCGGATTTTATTGCGATGCGGAAATATGTTGACCCTATGACCAAATATGGTCGAGGCTTGATGGGTTAAGATAATTTAGCTTCAGTTGCATGTTATTTTCTAACTCTGTAAAAAGACCTTGAGATATCGTTTTGTATACATGTATACATAAAAATCACAGTGTTTCTTTAAATGCTGTTTAAGACAAAGGCCGCGAGATTTTTGCTCTATTTTAAACGAGTCGTGTTTTATTAAACGTTTTCGCAATTTTCGCATCGATTTTGTCGCTGTAAATGTTAGCGCTCTCCTCTAACATTCGTGATTTCGTATCTCTACATCTTCTTCTTTTCGGGCCCGGTTGCGGAGCCTTAAGTAAATTCATCAAGCAGTACGGTGGAGGAATTTTCAGATTTTTTTTAATATTATGGAAGAATTATGATACCTTTCCATCTATCCAACTACCAAACTCAGAATTTTATATAATTTGTGTTTCGGCGCGGGCAATGTCTAGATATTATCTTCAAGAATAACATATATTTTTTGAAGAGCTTTAAAACTTAACGTGTTTAAGGGAGATGTGTAAGAAATCGGTAGAAATTCGGGTTGCGGGCCCTTAAGTCAAAATATAATTTCTCTAATTATTACGAAGAAATGTTTCTACATAAGAAAATATAATTCTCACATTTCTGCGTTCTGGTTATGGCAGCATTTTCTTGCGAGATGTAAAGGCGGGTAGAGGTGGAGGTGGTACAGGTACCTACCCACATGCCACTAATTTACATCCAAGCTAAACAATTAAGGCAGCGAGACAATGAACAGACACGGAGTAGACGCCACTACTTTTCTTTGTTCAAAAATGGATAAAATAACCTCAGGGATGCAGCGCGCCAGTTAAAGGACATGCTGATCTTGGTAGCCTGAAAACTGAACTGTCGAAGAATATTCTCTAGTGATTAAAAACAAAACAGCGATTTAAATTTGAGAATGGAAATGCTCTTTTCACAATAAGTCTATGCAATTTTCTTCTTCTAAGTTCCACGCAGAAAGTTTTTTCGACCAGTCAATGGCTGAATTGACATCGCAACTGGTTTCCAACCACCAAGGAGATTTTCAATTACGAAGAAAAAAGTAGTTTATCAATTATAATTTTTTGTCATCATTGGGGGTATAATGTCATCTTTGGGAATGCTATGTGGAAGGTTTTTTTTGGGGAAGGAAGGATAGGAAGTTCTAGGAAGGAAGAAAGGTTTGAGGGGTGGGTAGGAATCATGGGGTTCCAGGAGAGACTGACGCATGCATCTATTGGTGCAAGATCTGCCTCAACCAGTCTCTGATCTGATCCGGCCTGTCACGCAGTTGGTGGGCACACGCATCCGCCGCCAAGATCAAGGCAAACCTCACCTCATGAACCCGGGAACCCCTGTTTAATCGCCAAACGTAGCGAAACACTGTTGGTGACCTATGGCAAGGTGTTGGTTAACCGAATAAATGGTCCCTGGGCGGAGGTACGCGTACCTGCCTCCCAAAATAAGAACAAACTTTGAAAAGCTGATTTGGTTAGTCAAATTATTTTAACGTTCTTTATTTGGGATGTATAAAGATGGTTTGTGGGTTTGAAAATCATAGAAAATTCACGGATAAAGCATTGTTTTTCAACGATCTGAAATTTGAACTAAACCTAAATAAAGTTGGGTTTATTTTTTTATATTAAGGGTGCTTTAAATGGTAATCCAACATGATTTTATGTATAGAACAATATATTTTTCCAAAGATTGTGACATCAAAAATCAAGGAAAATTTTAAAACCATTAATTGCAAAATATTTCCATTATTGTCATGTGCAACAAATCCAGCACTTTTTCGTCGTCGGTGTCGGCGTCGCCTTCGGTTCAAACCAGAGAAGTATAGACCTCATCATCCCAGAGAAGAGCCCTTACGCTAGTCTGCACCATAAGTTAATGCGGGGGATGAAATACTTGAAGCGACCCTCACGCAGGGGCGGCTAGACGATGGGAGATATTTCTGTCGCGAGGGAATTTCTACATCTAAGCGTTTATACCACCCTGCGGTCACAGTATTTAAATTTGTCTGGACCTTTACAAATAACTCACAGCGAGATTGAAAATAAATTGCACCAGTTTTTTGCAGTGTGTTTAATGCGATAGTTACTAAAGTATTAGTAAACGAAGTATTATTATTATATGAGACGTTTACGGCCGTTGTTCCTGCTTTTTGATTGATGAACCTGAAGCAGCGAATAGCCAAATTGTTTATTTTTAACCATTTTTATCGTTGATCATCTCGAGGGTCCCGCCTACTTTCTTGGACAATAAAATGATATGAAATTAAAAATCTTTAATGTTAAATTAACGCAGATGAGTTAATATAGCATTTATTATAATTACACATAATTTGTTTTAAACTTCGTAATTAAAACACCAATTTTTAATACTTTCTAAGCAAACATAATATGTAAATATACTAAAAATAAAGTTCATTTATGAAAACAAATAACTTTTTAAAACACCACTATTTAATCAAAATTATTAACATGTTTCAAAACCAAACGTTTCTTCGTCAGGTAAGATTAACAATATTAGCTTTTGTTAATTGTTTTCATTTAATTAAAAAATTACGCCACAAAGCCATTTTTCAAAGATTGAAGAAATAATACTAATGCAGCGAAAATACAATTAATTAGTACATTACTTGATATTTCTCCTCTTTGGTCACACGAAACCAGGTAACATAGACAACGAACACAAACCAAAATAACAAAACTAACGCACAGAACAAAATTGGCAAGAACTTTACACAGACTGAGAAAATGAAGGTTTGGATGGAAGTTTGTAACATCATTATTCGAAACGTCATTTTTGTTCATAAATATTTGGTAATTTAAATAACTACGTCTTCGCTGTCGATATTATTTTATACTAAAAATAACAAAAAATGGCCCTTAATGTAAATACATATAATTCGAACACTTTTAATTTATTATTTTGTATGCGAAAAATTCTGTTTTCATTAATCAGGTACGTCTATTTACGATTTTTTGTTCTCTTCGTCCTTTTTATGTGAATATCGCTCTATCCGGAACCAGTGCGACTGAAGGGGTGGGGAAGGAAAGGAGATGAGAAAGAAAAATTTATGGAATTACTTGGCTCTTCATATCTGGTCACCAATCACGGCTAAAGCAATCGGCCTGAATTCGGCCATCAATTGCAGTGCAAAGCGATTGTTGAACTATCTATGGATGTATCTATGGATAACCGCTAAGGAACAACACCTAACTCTGACAGCTCCAATTTTGATTGCAAAATAAGTGACAATTAAGCAAAAAACACTACAAAAACACTAAAAAAAAACTAAAAACCAGTGATTCGTTAAATACAGTGAGTTTATTTGGTAGTGGCAGTGCTGAATATCTAGAATATCTAGAAATCTCGTCTAAAAAAACGAAACAAGACATTAAAAACCACAGACAATTTAAATAATATACAAAAAAGTGTCATTTCTGTCATAGACAATACAACAAAATTATTAAAAAAATAAATTATATGGGGCATTTGTGAACAAACAAACAAATCCAATATTTAAAACTAATTAACCTCAAGGACCAAAAAAAAAAAAAAAATGCCCCCTAAAAATGATATGGATCAAAAATTTGAAAACTTCAAAGAACAACTACTACAAACAATGAGTGATAGAATCGACCTTCAACTAAGAAATTTTATAAAGACAGACATAAATAAATTGTTTTTGGATATTAAAAACGAAATACAAGACTTAGTTAAGAGCGTAGAATTCTGCACAAACAAAATTGATGATTTTGAGAAAGAAATAAAAAGAACAAATGATCACCAAAAAAAAAATGAAGCGAAAATCGAGGAATTGCAAAGAGAGGTAAAAAATCTCAAATTAACTGTAAACCACATCCAACAGAGCGCGCTTGAAAATTCTATCGAAATACAAGGAATCGAAGTACAGAAAAATGATAATGTACGAAAACCCATTGAACTACTGATGTCGGCCCTTGACTGCAGCGACCTTTTAAAAAATAATTCTTTGGTAAACTACTATAACAATCCGGCCAAGCGGACTATTTCCATCCAATTCAATTCAAAAGTGACAAAGGATAAGGTAATTAAACAAAAAAAAATTAAAGGAATACTTACCCCTCAAGAAATGAAGTACTCGGAGTCAACACAGAAAATCTTCATCAATGAAAAATTAACGCCAGCAAATAAACAGCTCCTATGGTTAGCCAAATCAACAAAAGCATTCGGATACAAATATGTTTGGACGAAGGACGGACAAATCTTACTTAGAAAGGGCGACGACTCGCCTATAATACGCATAAAAGATGCAAACGACATACCATTGCATTAATCACATACTGGGACAAGAAAAAGGAAGAATTTTTATTCTCTGTGAAAATGGATCTCACTGATGATTTTACGTTAATAGACACAAAGGTATGTGAAGATACTTCAGAACTAAATAACTACATAAGTGAAGGAAATACTGACTTCAACATAATAAATTTAAATATCCGCAGTATTCATAAACATTTTGATGAATTTTGTATTTTCCTTAACTCTCTAGGATTTCAACCAAATGTTATTATACTTACGGAAACGCAAATGCGTGAACTAATCCCTTACTCCATCTCTGATTATAATACTTACTCACTTCCTTCTAAACATACTTCGCATGACGGTCTAACGATTTTCTATAGTGCACATAAAATAACTGATGTAATAATAAACATCCCAAAATTTAAGTTTTCAAATGCCATACATTTATCATTCAAGCTAAACAATAAAAAATACTCTATAATTGCTGTTTATCGCTCCCCTTCTTTAGATTCTAAATCTTTTATCACAGAATTAAAATATTTCATAAACGAAAATAATTGCAACCAATCAGATTTCTCATTTATCGTGGGGGATATAAATATTAACATAGAACATTCCATCCTGAGCCCAATTGCAAATGAATATCTAAATGTTATATACAGCGAAGGATATCTATCTTATATAAATAGCCCTACCAGATACGGTTCTTGTCTTGATCACATATTTCTTAAAACCAATAAAAATTGTATACCCAAATCAGCTGTCCTAAAAATTGATATAACCGATCATTTCCCAACTTTTTTCGGTCACAGTACCTTAAAGTATCATCATACAACTAAAGCCCAACAATTGGGAAAATATAAAATTAACTATCAAACCCTAAACAGTTTTTTAAAAAAAGAAACTTGGAACTCAGTTTTATCCAATGATGACCCAAATCAATCACTAAACACCTTCTATTCAATATTAAATGATAGTATCAAGAATAGTCTTGAACCAACACCAATACCTAGAAGCAAACATAAAAAAATTAAACTATGGATCACGCGTGGCTTGATAATTGCAAGCCAACACAGGAACAAACTGTACAAAATTTACAAAAATCATGAGAATTATTGTATGGCTAAAAACATTCCACCTAATGAAAATTTACGACAGCAATACATCATTTATAGAAATTTTTTCAATATTCTTATAAAAAAATGTAAACAAGAGTATTATACTAAACAATTACAAACAGCTGATAATGATTCTAAAAAAACCTGGCAAGTCATAAATGAAATAACTAATAGAAAACATAAAGTAAAAACAATCCCTGAAAAAATTGTTACAGATGATAAAATAGTCATAACGGATATAAGAAATATTGCAAATAAATTCAATGATTTTTTTACAAATGTTGCTTCAGATATAATAAATAACAATCCCTCATTTCAAAACCATATATATCAACACACTCAAATGGATGAACACTCTGAAAATAGTCCTAATTTAACCCAATTTAAACGTATTACCGAATCTGAAATAATAAAACACATTGACAATCTTAACACAAATACAGCCAATGGTCCAGATGAATTGAGCGCCATCGCTATCAAATCTATTAAACAACACATTTCGAAGCCCTTACAACACATTTTTAATTCCTGTTTTGAAAAAAACGTTTTCCCAGACGCATTTAAACTCTCCAATATTGTACCGATAGATAAATCTGGATCAATCTCTAAACTAGACAATTACAGACCAATATCGCTAATATCCCAACTAGCGAAGATATTAGAAAAAATTATTAAAATACAAGTACTAGAGTTTCTAGAATCAAATGCACTTTTGTCCCCAAATCAATATGGTTTCAGAACAGGTCTTAGTACAGATGACGCTTTATTTAATCTAACAAAAAATATATACACCAATCTTGACTTAAATATGAAAAGCTTAACAATCTTTTTAGACCTAAAAAAAGCATTTGATACCGTTAATCATAATAAACTGATTAGAAAACTAAATAATATTGGGATTAAAAATAATTGTCTGTCACTATTAACAAATTATTTACTTGATCGCAGACAATGTACAAAAATTGGTGATAATATTAGTAAACCAGAATATGTGAGACATGGGGTTCCACAAGGAACAGTTATCGGTCCTTTATTGTTCCTAATTTATATCAATGACCTGTGTAATATCAGTATTCCGGGAAAACTATTCTCGTATGCTGATGATACTGCAATCACAGTCCATGGTAAATCATGGAAAGAAGTCTCTGAAAACGCAAATAAGTGCACATCCATTGTAAAAGAATGGCTAAACCAAAACCTCCTAACTCTGAACTGTGAAAAAACTATGTATATTCCATTCTATAATACCAAAAGGGCGGCACCCTTAACTCACCTAAATATAAGGTTTCACAAAAATTCTTGCAACCCTGTTTTGTGTTCTAACTGTATAGAAATGAATTCGGGGAACACAGTTAAATACTTAGGAATTATTATAGACAGCCAACTAAAATGGACAAATCACGTAGAAAACCTTGTAAATAAACTTAGGTATTTGACTTACATTTTTAAACGATTAAATAACATAGTTGATATTAAAAGAATGAAACTGGTATATCATGCATTGGTGCAACCATCAATATCTTATGGAATAATTGGATGGGGGGGTATTTATGATACCCATATTAAGCAACTAGAAATTACTCAAAAATTAATAATAAAAATTATGTTGCATAAAGATGTTACCTACCCCTCCTTGCAATTATTCCAAGAAGCTGAACTCTTAGATATAAGAAAAATCTACTGTATGCAATGTCTGAAATATATATTTTCACGAAATGTATATTTTACAAAAAACGAAAATCGCTCCAGCAGTAGAGTAAATAATGCATTTGAGGTTCCCCAATGCAAAACTAGGCTTGCGCAGAGACATGCTTTTTTCATTGCACCAAAAATCTATAATGCACTGTATCAGACTATAGAAATTAAATCTAAAAACATATCCTCTTACAGCATATACAAAAAATTAATAAAGACTTGGGTAACTACAAATGACACAAATACATACCTGCTATAACATCATACCTGTTATAACTTTACAAATCCTAATTTTTATTTAACCTTTTTTGTTTTTCATATATATATATATTTTTTCTTCTTTTCTTAACTTTAGTTTTGTAAATACGGAATTATTTGTTCTATAAATATGTTAAACCATAATTATGTTTTAATTTACTAATTTAAAGTTTAATTTGCCATGTTGTAACTTAACTGCATTAAAAAAAACTTAAATATACCCACGAACTGGCGATGCCTATGTGGGATTTTTTTTTTGTTATCATACATATATGTATACTATTGTAATATCTTTATTTTTTTGTTAAATTGTAATATTGTTTATCTTTAAGCTACATATTTAATTTTATAGTTCCTTTTTTTTTACTTCGAATCAAAAGAAATGTTTTTTGTTATATTTTTATGTATGTAACAAAAAAAAATAAATTATTAATAAAAAAAAAAAAAAAAAAAAAAAAAAAAAAAAAACACTTAATAATTGAAATCGTCCATTAGATAAAATGTTGAGAACGCCCAAAACGCATCGAGCGCACCTAATAAATGAGACAATTGATATCCACAAAAACTCGAACAACGAAAAAACAATCGCGACGGGGCAAAAGTTAATAGTTCGCGATATTTTGTATTAAATGGCATTTCCAAAATAAAGACAATTAACGCTTGCAACACGGCATTACTAGTAACTACTACAAAAAATATAAATACCCCAATCTACATATTTCTGTAACTGTGTCCAAAACGTTGGATAAAGTAAAAGGGTGCCCGATACGGCTAAAGTAATTTCCACAAACGTTGCGACGTTTCGATTCTTTCGGTGCTCTTTCACCAGGAAAATTCTTTCACCTACTGAAAGAATCCTCCAATCTGGAACATACCATATCTATAGAGCAAAATGTTATTTCCTTTCACCGGATTCCACACCTTTCAAATAAATAATTTGCAGACTTTATAGGTGTTTTAATTTACTTTTAACATTATCTAACTCAACCTTCGACCAAGTATACCCTCGAAGAACTCAACACGAGGAAAATAATTTCCCTCAGGGCCTACGTCATCTTTGGTGTGGAGAGGAAGGATTGAGCATGAGTCTTCAAGAGACCCATGTTTAGGGGGAGGAAACACAGAGGCCAGCAAATCGTTACACGGCCGAGCTGTAAGTGACAAATAATGTCTACCGTATAGGGCGCACGTTGGGCGTATTTCCTAACTATGCACGGGTGTCGAACGGATCAATGAGGCTAGTTCCTCGGAGCATGTTCCAATGAAATACCGGTACAACAAGGACAGTATTCCCACCCACCTGACGCCAGAGCTCTAAAGATTGCAGTCGATTTGTAAAGATATTGGAATCGATCAAATTGACCGCCGGATTCTGCAAAGTCAAGGATTTTTTTCAAGTACTACTATATACCTTGGGGGCAGATTGTGCCAAATTCAATAGTGAGGCGCTTTTGCGGTGTGTACAGGGTCAGCATTTGTGTACTATCACATTTCAACAAAAATCATCAAACATATCCAAAAATATATAGCCTCACCTCTGAAACATATAATCAATCTAAGCTTTAAAACTGGTGTATTTCCTAACTCCTTAAAACAGGCCACAATAATCCCAATATTCAAATCAGGAGACAAACTATCTGTAAATAACTATCGACCGATATCTTTACTTAGCACAATATCTAAAATCATAGAAAAAGCGGTGAAGAATAGACTCTACAAGTTCCTTGAAGATAACAAAATATTATCGGACAACCAATATGGTTTCCGCAAAGGTAGGAGTACCTCAGATGCAATAGCCGCCCTCACAAAAATAGTTTCCTTTAATCTCGACCTTGGTCGAAAACCGCTTGCTGTTTTCCTCGATCTCTCAAAAGCATTTGATACGGTCTCTCATCCCTTACTGCTTAAAAAACTTCAACAGATCGGAATAACTGGGATACCCTACACATGGTTCGAAAACTACCTAACAAACCGAACTCAACAAACTCTTATCCACTCTGACAAAATAAATAAAAGCAAAAAATTATCCATGTCTTACGGTGTACCGCAAGGCAGTGTACTAGGACCAATCCTATTTCTTTTATACATCAACACACTATGTACCATGGATATTGGAGGTAAGATATTATCATTTGCTGACGATACAGTCTTAATATTCGAAGATGAAACATGGCAAGCAGTTATAAACAAAACTAATAATGGCCTAATAAAAGTGAGGCATTGGCTTGACACAAATCTCCTTACACTCAATATTGACAAAACACAATATATGACGTTTTCCATACGCAAACATAATTTTCCCATCAACTGCCCTAAACCAATAATTCACTCGTGTTCACTAAACATGCACCCACACCCACCCGGAACCCCACCTATTACAAATTGCACGTGTCCTACCCTTAAATCATCTAAGGAAGTTAAATATCTGGGCATAATCATAGATGACCAATTACGTTGGGAAGCACACATAAGTGGCACAGTTAAAAGACTCCGTAAGCTCTGCCATATATTCTGCTCTCTTAGATCCATCTTAGACCTAAAAACACTCAGAAGCGTATATTTTTCCCTTTTTCAATCCATTGCAACATACGGTATTTTGGGATGGGGTGGTTGTACAGAATCCGCCATTAATCCAATAATTACAGTTCAAAAACTAATACTGAGAATCATATTTAAATGCCAACCTACCCACCCCTCTAATGTGCTATTTACTAAATTTAAGGTCTTAGATATTCGCCAACTATTCACTAAGACAAGCCTATTCTACATACGGAAAAATAACCTACTGGTGGCTCCACAACATCAAGCCAAAACCCGCTTTTCATCAAATCTGGGATGCGTGGTCCCAAAAACTAGAACCACATTCGCTCACCGACAATTTTGGTTCATTGTCCCCAAAATATACAATGCATTGAGCACCGATATAAAATCAAATATTACCATACCTCTTTTTACTATTCGTGTTCAAAATTGGATATTCGAAAGGGGACGAGATTTTTTTAAAGAATATATGACTTCCTAACCATTTTAAAAGAAAAGAAAATAATTAAATCAACTAAATAAAATATCATACTTGACAAACCTCCAGTAAAAATTTTAGCTTTCATAAAAAAAAAAATATATATATAGATTAACATATTTAAATCCTACTTCTTAGTATTTTATATAGTTATATTTTAGTATTTTATTTTTAACTTCTTTAAAACATTTTCTTTTTTATAATCCTTTATATATTTATATATATATGTATATATATTTATATATGTGTGTTTGTATGTATTTATATGTATTTGTGTATGTATGTGCATATGTATTTGTATGTGCATACGTATACATATATCTTGCTATATTTTACCTTAAATATTTTTATCTTTTTTCTTTATCTTGTTTCTAATATCTTATAATTTCTATTTCAAACCTATATTTTGTTCTAGTTCATACACTGTATAACTTATATCATGTATGATTACCTTAGCACGGGCATTAGCCTAGTATGGTAATCAAGAAAAAAAAAAATAAAAGTGTATTTTCAAAAACTGTATGAAATAAAAAAAAAAAAAAAAAAAAATAAAAAAAAATTGAAATTATCTGTGGGCCCTGTGGGCCTTGTGCAGAACGCCCAGCTTCTGAGAGGCTAACTTGAATCTGGCTTCGATGAAGCCCCCATTTCTGACCTGGTCACTTAATGTTACACTAAGCACATAATGAAACCTTACCATAAATATAACGGCTCTACAGCTGTTAAAGTTCATCGATAAATAAATAACGGAGGATACAAGGGCGGAGAACGACCGCCCCCCACCGTGTCACAAAGGTCGCAATCCATATTTAATTTTGATCATCAGCATCGGATTACCAGGCTAAATTTATTCCACATTAACCTCTTAATTTCAAATTTAATATTTAAAAGATTATTTCTAGCAAATTGAAAATCCAATATGTAAATTCGATTAGAGCTCTACATTAAACGTTTCATTAATAAATTATAACGATTTGCCAGAATTAATCATTTTAATGCACAAAGCACGGCAAAGCTTGATGGCAAAAAGCCTTTGGCGCTTATGCATGATAGACTTAAAATTTAACGGGAGGAGAGCGGAGGGATTAGCGTTTAAACAACCAAGGCTAGTTGTGAAATTAACTAAATTTCGAGAATTCTTAGAAAAGTGAAAAAAAAAATTGAAAATGATTTTGTTTAAATTTGAATAACATGCAAGAGTTTTAACTGCTCCATTTGTCTGGAGCAATCGGGGCTTATGGCTCACCAATCGGGGTATTTTGTGAGACCGTATGTATTGGAGAGGGAGGGAGATGGTGAGGAGGAAGGTGATGAAGTGCATGGCTATTTAGGAGAATGCGGGAGGAAAAGGGGTCGCGGGAGAAGAACGAAGACGCATGGAAAAGTACATTTTTTATATGAATACCTTACAAGAGTTCCAGATACTCCCGTCTGGAAACATTGAGTCTATGGCATCCCCAATTGGGGTATGTTATGAGGCTGAAGATAGTGGGGAGGGGAAGGAAATAGAGAAGAGGAAGGTAAAGACTGGTTGAGAAATACTAAAGATAAAGACCATAAATTGACTAATTCCGGAATATATAAACTCAAATGCAATGATTGTCCCTCTTTTTATATTGGAAAAACAACTCGTTATTTTGAAATCAGAATCAAAGAACATTTAAGGTGTCTTAATAATAATATTTTTTCTGAATTTGCAAACCATCATTGAAAATAACCGCAGTTTTGAAAAAAATACAGGGATAAATATTCTTCATATTAATCATAAAGGAAAACGTTTACATAAAAAATCTCTTAAAGCCTTGGAAATTAAAAAAAATCCCTTAAAAATAATGAATAAATTATCAACAAACAAAAATATTGTCTTATAGCCCAATCATGGATTTGTTCCCCTACCCACCCACTCTACACTAATACCTACCCACCCAATCTACAAACTAGCAACGGCTCTACCCCTACCATAATAAAAAATTGTTCGAAACTGTCAAATTATTATAAGCTTTCCCTGAAGAAGGAACGTTTGTTCCGAAACCGGTCGGATTTACGCTTTATGTAAGTGGTTTATACAAAGTTGTATTGCTTCATTATTACACTACTTAATCAAATAAAATTAGCGTTAACACCAGTAGGGTATACTGAGAGGTTGAAGGTATGTAGGAGGGGGAGGAGATAGGGAGGAGTAAGGCGGATTGTATATGAATATTCACAGTATTAACTAATAAACACTAGGCTTACCAAACACAGCTCTTGCCATTGCAAGACACGTTTCGATTCTGATTTGTTGTCTTTCACCATATCTTCACTCAGGAACGTGCCGCAAACAGACAATGAATTTTATACTTAATACATTTTGAAAAAATAAAAGTTCACTTATTGAATCCGCGACCCCTGGATTCCTCCACGGATATGGATAAAACCAGTATTCTTGTTGACTTACTTGTATTCATAAACTTGTTTTTTATCATATTTGTCAGCTATAGATACGCAGTTTATAATAACAAACCATCGTTAAAAGGTTAAATTATTGAAAATATATATTTTTTAGATTTTTTAGGGAGCAAATAACCATTTAAAAAAAAATAAATGCAGTTCTCATTTTCTTTGTAAGACGCAACTTTTGAGACCCCCAGACCCTGAATTCAAAAGTTGAAATGTTTGACACACCCTAATAAGCGGTTAAATTTAGATACATTCAAAGGCTCTCTAACACTCTAATACTATTTATGTCTATATATTAAAATTTGAAGTTATGATGTTTTTAAAACTATTATACGATTCGTAGCTATTGTCAAATATGCTGCCACCGTGACGTTTGCAAAGACATGTTGCACCAAAATGACGCCTCAATGGAATCGTTAAATACGCATGCTTCAAGCACAGACGACAAACCGCATGCGATGCGGGAAGACAAAATCCGAATGCGATGTTGTTGAAGTTTGTGGCCCATAGCAGCCCACCCAGGAACAGCACAATACTAGGAAACAAAACGGTGAATGCGTGATGGACACTGTCCGAAACGTTGACTAAAGAAGAAGGTAGCGCAATATCTTTTTTTTTTTTTAATTCTATAATTCTTTTCTGAAAAGTCAAGACAAGTCATTATTTAATTTATGTGCTTCAACAACTACCAGTGAATTTTATTGAAAATTTTGTGTTTTTATAAAGTAGGCATATAAACTAATCAAATCCATACGCATGGATCCATTATACGGGATTCTATGCACATTTCGGAAAGCATTGTATTATATTATATTTATTGCACTATTTATTTATCCGAAAATGTGCTTAGAACTTGAGTAGCAAAACAGCCGAAACTAGCGTATACATCTTTTGTTCCGGCGCATTTTGAAATTTACGTTGTTGGGGATTAATCTAATATGTTATTAAGTGCTTATCATCCCAAACAAGGATGCCATCACATTTTGGTCTAATTTTCAATTGTTTGTTACGAAGCATCGGACATTTATGGTTCTGTAACATAATAATAACCACTTACCTACAATGCTAATTTATATGATGGTGGTTACCTGAGGGAGCATTATAAAGTTGGAGAAGAACTAACAAACTTAGTCCAAAGTTTTAAAAAATGGTGCAAATTATCTTTTTATTGTTAACATTATTCAAAATTTTATTTTCTCAGCAGTATACATATAAAACATGTACTTCTCCAATCTTTACAAATCTACTTTATTGCGTCATTTTTAATTAAATGAAAACTTTGTAAAACACCACTTTTATATTATTAACTAGCTAACCCGGCGAACTTCGTACCGCCTCAGAATCATTAACTGTTGTTTTAACTGTTTCTTATTACCTAAGTTAAAAATTACGCATTGAAGCAATTATCAATGCGCAACTGTCCGTGTTTTGTTTTTTTTAGTATCAGAGATGGCGTTGTGTACGGATTTATATTTTTGTGATTTTCTTACTTTTACAATTACTTACGGGAATTTGAGAGGCGGAAACGGGTGCCGCCGCCCCGGGAACCATTTATTGAATAACCAACACCTCTGCCATAGATCACCCCCAAGTGGTTCGCTACGTTTGGTGATTTAGCAGGGGTGCCCAGGTTCATTAGGTGACTTATATCCGGGTCTTGGCAGTTGATGCGCCTGCCCACCTGCTGCGTGGCGGGCCGGATCGAGAGAGACTGGTTGAGGGAGGCCTTTTGACCTTTCCAGCCGGACTCTCTCGACCATTGCCTTGCACCACAGTTGGAGGGATGGATTCATACGTCCGTCACTCCCGGACACACTGACCCCCAGATTCCTACCCACCCCTCAAACCTTTTTTCCTTCCCAGAACTTTCTATCCTCCCATTCCTTAAAAAGATCCTCCACACAGCATCCCCTAAGATGACGTAGGTCCTGAGAGAAATTATTTTCCTCGGGGCCTTCTGTGTGGAGCTTATGTAAAAAAATGCGTTTCATTTCAGAGATTTATTATAATTATTGTATTTTTCCTTTGGAGGTGTGCAGACATACGTTCACCATTTGTCTCATTTTCGACTATTGACATTGAGTGTGTAAGAGAGAAGGGCAGCAGTATATGATTAAAAACAAATGCACAACAATCAACGCATTGACATTTGACGTTTTTGAATGTTTGGAATTCATGCACAGTTCAATATTATACCCCTCACAATATTGCTGCAGTTCTTTCAAAATAGGAGAATTCGTTCCATACAAAATGTATGGGGAAAATAATTTTCTTTATAACTATTTATTTCCTTAACTTTTGTGATGTTTTAATAGTTATTATCCTATCCGGGGCGGAGACAAATCCAACAAATCAAAGATCATCAAAATCAGCCCAGCTGTTCTCGAGTTATAAATAGTGTAACTAACCCGACTTTGTTTCATATATTAAAATAAGATAATATTATTATCGTCATTTGTCTATACTTGTTTTTATTGTTTTGTATTTTTGGGGTGTTATCCCGTTTTGCGCTACCTCCTTCTTTAGCCAACGTTTCGGACAGCGTTACAGTGTCCATTTTGTGTTGGAGGGGTATAGAGGTACCTAAAAGGATCAGAGTTAACATTTCACAAAAACATGAGCGTTCCTCAGATTAAGGAATAATGTAAACTTCAGTATGAAAAAAAATACTCCGGGCTGACTAACCGGACAAGAAAACCCCTTCATAAACTCCTTATCTTCGGTTACAACACGGTGCAATCCTCTCAAGAAATTTAAAAGACTGAAGTCTGTATCCAAACGAAGTCACTCGTGCAGCATCTTTGTTAATTATTTCTAACATTTTTATTTCGTATTTTCTTGGAATAACACTATTAAGTAATTGGAATATAGTTTTACACTGACTTAATAATATAAATTAATAATGCAGAGTGCATTTTAAAGATCAATTATTTAATATAAAATTATTAGAAAATGTGTTAATTATAGTTTAAATCCAATATTTTGTTGAAAAAGCCATTTCTTAAATTTATTTCACATTAATACATACCTACTTTTTTTGTTTCAAGCAAAAAAAGATTTTTTGCATTTCTTATATTATATATTAATATTATTTCACCCGCCATGCTAGGGATGTCCCTGTATTATAAGTAGTTAGTGAGTTATCTAGACTTGTTTATTATCATATTTATTCATTTTCATTATACATGTATTCTTACGAAAAAACCAGGGGTTCCAGAAACATGTCGATTATTTTGATTAATTGGTGGTGTACACAAAGCGATTTATATTCATCAAATTATCTTTGTTAGTCAAATTTGTAAAAGGGGAGTTAATTTAAATTAAAGGTATTGTAAAAGTTTGAAACTATAATGCTAAGTAAGCACCCAGTCATTAAGTCGGTTGCTACACATTAATTCGAATATATTTTTAATTCCTAATTGGAAAGACAAATTAAAACAAATGGAATCCTGCATTCTTCTGTTGCATAAAACATACTATTTTTATTTAGGGAAGCACGTGCTTCGGTGGATCTCTGTTGACCTGTGAGCTAATACTTCGTTTAGTTTTGAGTATTGATTTACCGTTTAATATTATGTTCAATTTGAACTGGCGCCCCTTGAAATAATTTTGACATCGTGATGATCTTTTTTTAAAACATTTGATTCTATTTGAATTGATAGATTTTATTTGCTTCACATAATTTAAACCATTTAGTTTCTTTTAGGCTAAAGACGACCCTGAGTTGAAAATAATAGAATAATATTATTTTATTTATCATATTAGAGATAAGAGTTCATGTTTTGGTTTTCTTTTTGTTATTGAATAATATAATTTAATTGTTTTGCCTTAATTCTTTTATTTTAACTGTCAATGTCTTATTAAAATGTTGTACCGTTTATTAAGCATTACAATGGCGACCAACGTGGTTAATTCTTTTATGTAGTTTATTTTTAAAGCATTACAGTTTACAGTATAATTATCTTTATATTGCCCCATAAATTATCTTTGTTTTGTCAAATAAGTAAATAATAATCATTTGTAACTAAATATGGTGCCTTAAAATTGACACTGCTGCATCCATCTATTTACACTTTGATATCTTTCATAATAATTTACAGAGAACAATTATATATTTTTGAATGTAGCTATTACTTTGTGGTTATCCATTATACAAAAATGAAACAATACAACTTTGTAAAAACCACTTATATAATGTGCAAATCCGACCGGTTTCGGAACAAACGTTCCTTCGTCAGGGAAAGCTTATACTAATAATAATATACTTATACTAATAATTATTATACTTATACTGAGTTCGCTAACCATATCATTGAAAATAACCATAGTTTTGAAAAAAATACAAGGATAAATATTCTTCATATTAATCATAAAGGAAAACGTTTAGATAACTTAGAAGCTTTGGAAATTAAAAAATCCCTAAAAAATAATGAATCTATTATCAACAAACAAAAAATATTGTCATATAGCCCAATCATGGATTTGTTCCCCTACCCACCCACTCTACACTAATACCTACCCACCCAATCTACATTATTAACTAACAACGGCTCCACCCCCTACCATAATAAGACATTGTTCCAAACTGTCAAATTAGTATAAGCTTTCCCTGACGAAGGAACGTTTGTTCCGAAACCGGTCGGATTTGCATATTATATAAGTGGTTTTTACAAATTGTATTGTTTCATTTTTTTTTAGATAACAATTGGATTAGTTTTATTAGTTAAGGTCAACGCAAATCGATCAAACAACCTCATTTCTTGCTAGTACGAGGGATGTTCAGAAAGTAAGTTTACAGATTCTTTTTTTTTTGAAAAAGTATATTTAAAAAAAAAAATACAGGATATTGTTGTTGACTATTTTTCCGAATAATCGACATCCCGTTCAATGCCTGTGGTGAGCCGTGGCACAAGTTACTTTATGCCTCCTCGAAGAATTCTCCCGCCAGCTCCTTCCCCCACTTTCTGCACCTGCTCGTCGGTTTAAATTTTAATTTCATCCATAAATGTCTTAAGGGAGTTGAAAAGATGATAAGATGGTTCAAAACATCCCAATCAAATGATCGTATTGGTGGCTAAGGCTGTGTGAGGACGGACGTTTTCGTGAAAAAAAGCGCACTTCTCTGGTCAGCATTCCCATCCTTTTGTTTTGAATGCTCATTTTGAGTTTTTTCAGAGTACACAATATTGTTCGACCAAAATGATGCCTTTTCGGTTCCAAAACACTGAGGCCATGATTTTTTTTTACCCGAAATTGTGGTTTTCAATTTTTTCGACAGATGGGGAATTGGTGTGACGCCAGTTTGACAACTGTTTTTTTTTCGCAGGCATGTAATGGCTCACCCACTACCATCTCCAGTCACAATATGTAGAGCTTAGAAATCCCCACCTTTTTTTCTTGTAGGTGTTATTCCTTACGTGAGTAAAAAGCGGACCACGGCACTTGGCGGGATTTTTTGCCGACATCTTTCTCGCAACTGGACACTACAACGTGAGTTTACATACTACCTTGTTCCTGCAGTGCTCGTTCTGGTCAGGAGACCTCCTTCTACCACTCAGAACCACCAACCCCCAAAAAACAAAAAACCACAGCCCGTTATGGTCACAGAACACTTACGTTCTGAACATCCCTAGTATATGGATCTCCTGACCATTAGGACCTAATGCATTGTATACCCACAGTTCTTGGTACGATTAGTTTGTGGACATCACCGGTTTACCAGTAATCAAATAATAGAAAGTGGATCGATGCTAATGTTACGTGACTATTTCTGTCGCGCCCCTTAGCAATTTGTAGGCCGTGGCTCGCGGCTAATCGAGTTCAATATTGATGGGAGATTTTAAATGCCGTCCCAGCCTCCCCAAAGGCTTTGTTATTGGTTAAACTTGGGAAAGGCCATGATAGAACATTTTAGAAATAAGTTGTTATTTTCGTTACGGGAAGAAGTTTTGTGTATTTTACGACGGATCAAAAGAATGTTATAATGCGAAGCAACAAGTAGAAAATTGAACAGCCTGTTCATTTCATTGTGTATCTTGTATAATGTTGAAATTTCAGCCACTGTTATGTTTACGAAAAAGTCGCATACAGTTTCTTTCCAAATAGTATTTGATATTTATCTATTTATACTAACATTACCTTCCAAATATTATTTAAGTTTTATATGAGATTTCATGGTCTTAGTTTTGTAATTAGACACGGCTCGTTTCGTTCTAGCTGTTTTCTCAGTTATGAAAATGTTAGAATAATAAATACTTTGTACCTACTGAGGGTTTCTTAGAATATTTTCTTTGGCGTCATTAAATAACGTATACTCATGTTTTTCCTAATAACGAAACTTTTATCTGCTAAGAATATTTGATATGTTACATTTTCTTATTGTATATTTACGTAAGCGTGAGGTACCTATAGAGTTTTATTTTTTAATTCCGCACTAGAGACCCAACTGTCCGGAGTCAGTGGGATTAAGGCATCCCTTAATGTGGCATGTTATGAGATAAAAGGGGTGGGAGGTGAAAGAGAAAGAAAAAGCAAGGTTGGGAAATAATAATTGATTATTCAAATTTAATCACTAAACACGGCAAAAACCATTTCGACCAATAAATTTATTTGATTTTTCGATTTTATGGCCTCTGTGGTTATGATTATGGGTCGCGATTTCAAAATCCCGGCGTGCGCAAGTAAATTGTATTTGATGGTTTTTTTCTTATTGCATTATAAATAATATAATGTTTATATTTTGGCCGTCTCGTAGATACTTTCAGAATCTACTTAGTGAAGGACCACCACTCAGATTGGAAACCTTGCTTGAAATGGCTTGAGCAGTGTTTGATACCAGATCTGAATGTTCAGATACTACCTTCAGCCTCTCAACGTCCCCAATTGGATGTGTCACCGTCCCCCTGGCTCCAGACGAATCGGAGCAGTTGGTACTCTTATGCGACTTTCATGTTTAAAAAGCAGAAAAAAAATTTCAACGCTGGTTTTTCACCAGGGTCATATTGGGAGTATTTACCACTATCCAATTAATTTAGCATTAACGGGTTGCAACCTTTGTAAATTGCCATCATCCTAACCAAGACGGATGGAACGGCTCTTCACCCTAAAGCAATTAAATACATATTTTGTACAAATTGTTTCGTCCAAACTGCTGTAGGGATCGGATCAAGTCGCCCTTTTTGATTAAATGCCACCACATAAGGGGACGATAACTGATGGCACTCCCGACCGCAAAATAGTTAACTCTGTTGCATTGCAATTTCAGTCCTGCTTTGTGAATCATTTACCTACCGGTAGGCGTGCCTGTCTTACAATACGAGAGAATGGAAAAACAACGAGGGATCTTAGGAGTGATTGTAATAAAAAAATACCATGATCTATTTCGTATTATTATTTTGTTTTTGAACGTCTCATGTTTATTATTTATTTATTTATTTACGGTACAAATGCCTTAAAGTACGGAACAAAACTATTGTACTAAACATATGATTTGGATATTCTTTGTTTCACATTATTTAATCAATTTTGTATTTTGTAAGGACTCGTAAGGAACACTATAGGATTAATTTTAAGTTTATTATAATTAATCACACTTGAAGTTAAATATCACAAAACTGCGCTATATAAATACTACGTTATTATTATTATTGTTGAAATTTACAATTTTGGAGGCAAAATGCAAATTAATAGCTAAAATGTGAAATGGTTTTTGTGAGTTCTTTCAGTACTATTGAATATTGGTTGCCTAAACTCTGCAGCGTGGTATAAGAGAGAACATAAATATGTTAAGAAAAGCCCGCGCAACCTGAAAGACAACATTGAAGTCATGCCAGTAAAAATTTTATTGCATAAAAGCTCATCAAGCTCGTTAGATTTCTGTTATTTTCAATATGTGAATTACAAACCAGAAGGCCGGCGTAGTGCAGCGGTAAGGCGCTTGACTTGCATTTCGAAGGTCGCGGGATCGAATCCCGGCGTGGCAAATAAATTTTATTTGATTAATTGTATATTTCACAATTTATTCTTTTAAAATAATATATACTATATTTGCGGCACGTTTCAGAGTGGGATGTACTCTCAGTATCGCCCTGGTGTAAGACCACCATTCAGAATTGAAACGTTGCCTGAAATGGCTTTAGCCGTGTTTGGTGACCAGATCTGAATAGCCAGGTACTTCCCCACCTTCCTCTTCCCTATCTCCTTCCCTCCCCACTACCTTCAGCCTCACAACATACCCCATTTGGGGTTGCCATAGTCTCACTGGCTCCAGACGGGAGCAGTCGGGACTCTTGTGCGGTATTCAAGTAAAAAAAAAAAAATTGAGTGAAACGATTACTGACGTTTGTACATTTGACCTCACATTCAATAAATATTTTGTCATCCCTATCTTTAACACAACATCGTAAGGCATCACTACAAGCCATAAAGTTTATCTTAAGGCCGCTAGTATAGATATAGAAAAAAATTGTAGTGTGCAATTCACAAGCGTTAAAAATTGAAACCTTCGGAAAAATAGTAGACAAGGTGGGGAGACTACGAAGCACTTTTTTAATCAATGTGAAGAATGATTTTTTTACATATTTTGGCTTCGAATTACAGTGCACCTTTTCATTTAGGTACATTTGGTCATCTTATTAGTATTTGTGTTTTCTTCTTAGGAATTCCTGTTCATTTAGAAGTGGTTTGAAGATTGAATTTTGATTTTTTTTAAATATGTATGTCCTTTTTTTTAGGATTTCGTAGGATTCGATCCTTGGTGTGCTAAATGTCTGCAGAAGTTCGTCCGGTGATTTATGCCACTACACCATAGAAAACTGTGTGTGACTGTGGATTTATCGTATTATGTTGGAACCGAATTCTCGTATCATGAATTAAATAAATATTTTATTGCTGTTTCATTCTCTCGCAAGCTAAATTCTATAGCTGTATGTGTTTATCTCTTTTTAGTGTCGCTGGTTTCCGTTTGATCGAGTTTCAAATCACAATGATGCTAAAGAAGTTATCACTTCAAAAAATGTTTCATAAAAAAGTTTTATATTTTTTAAATTTAAATTACCGCACTGTCTGCGTGTTTTGGTTAAGAATTTTATATACGAAGACTCTCAATTCCCTCTGGTATTAGTTTAATTAAAACTATGGTAATTGATTACGGGTAATAAACAGTTCCGGTAAGTTTTCCGGGCCGCAATGGCCTTTGTAGATTTATTAATCATATTTTCTGTACATTTCCTGGCCGTAAAGTGGCGCTCTCTGGTTGTCATCCAGCTAAAGGGAAGGAATCGCCGATTTCCGCCCCTTCTAAGTTTCGCCTGGCGAAGGGCGGAAAGGTTGTCAAGGAATTAAACCAGTACAAAAGAGATGATTCAGATCTTGATGTTTGTTAATGATTTTGAATTCAATTGAGAAATGCCTATTATTAAATATTTTGAATGAGTTTTTTTTCTTTTTGAGGCCTTGGATTGTTCATACTTTCCTTACTAAAATCAGATTTTACTGACTAATTTTTTTTTGTGTGAGTACCGCACAGGAGTCCTAAACTACTCCTAACTACTCCTGTTTACCGCATCCCAAGTGGGACGTGTTGTGTGGCTGAAGGTAGAGGGGAGGGAAAGGAGATGGGAAAGAGGAAGGTGGAGAGATATCCGGCTATCCATATCTGCCCACGAAACAATTTGAGAGGCGCATATGGGTACCGCCGCCCCGGGAACCATTTATTGGATAACCAATCACCCTCAGATAACCAACCACCCCGCTACGTTTGTTGACTTAGCAGGGTTGCCCGGGTTCATGGGGTGAGGTTTGTCTAGGTTTTGGTGACGGATACGTCTGCCCAATTTCTATGGAGTCCTTTTGACCTCTCCAGCTGGACTCTCTCGACCCATCCCCTTCAACCGCAGTTAAAGTGATGAATTCATACGTCTGTCATTGGGTACACTGTCCCCCGAGATTCTTACCCACCCCTCATACCTTTTTCCTTCTCAGAATTCCTCTCCTCCCTTTCCTTAAAAAGACTTCCCACACAGCATCCCCTGAGATAACATAGGCCCTGAGATTCCCACCCACCCCTCATACCTTTTTCCTTCCCAGAACTTCCTCTCCTCCCTTTCCTTAAAAAGACCCTCACCTGAGATCTACATATTATTTTTATTTAATTTATTGTGAAAGAGCACGAATTAATCAAATAAAATTTTAAGTATGGGATTTAAGCACGTAACCTTCAGTTTGCTAGTCGAGAACCTTACCCCTGGATCACGAGGGCAAAATAACCATCTATTTCAACTTAAGTGTTAAAAATACTCCACTACTAAAAAATCGTAAAAAGTGAAGTTTTTTATGTAGGTGTATGATCGGTGGAGCAATTTCGGAAATATGTCATTGTCATATATTATTAGTCATTATTTCTAGTATGAGTCAACCTACGGTTTTGAATACACAATAACTGACGTGAGATAGTTAACTCATGGAGGCTAGAAAGAACGATAAATATTTAGTTCCGTAATCTTCATCTGAAGAAACTTTATTTATATAGGATGTAATTTTAACATATAAAAACTTGAAAATAGCATAATTTTGAATAAAATCATAAAAAAGTGTTAAATTTACTAATTAACTAACTAATCATCGTAGAAAGGCGGAGAGGACGGACCGCCAAACAACTCGGTCTTGGCACGCACTCCTTGCCTTGTTCACATTCATGTCGTCTCGTACATGCTCTTCTATTATTCTGACTCTTGGCATGGTCCGACTCAAGTATCACTTGGTCGTGCCATGTCTTTCTCGGGCATCCCCGACTTCTTCTACCATTCACATTTGCGTCATATGTTCTCCTTACACTCCTCACATGATCTACATGGTTTTACCACAACTACCAAACCAAACGCCTCAGGGATCTCATTTCTACAGCATTCAGTCTATTTGCATCCTTCCTCTGCTACTTCCATGCCTCACTGCCATCATCAGGGTAGGTACCAGTACTCCAATATGGACGGCTAGCTTCACTTCTTTGGACAGTTTTTTGTTGGTGCCAACGGCGTTCAGTCCTCTATTAATAGAGTTACCTCCATTCACCCTTCTTTCAATATCTCTTATCAGCCTTCCCATCTCTCGTTTTGGATAAAATATTGTGTTTTCATCACAGTACCCAATAAAGCAGAACATATGTTTTCACTTCCCAGAGCATAGAACAATGTAGGTTTTCATTGTTGTTTAAAATCAACAAGAATTCGATTTGAGAATTCGAGGATATTGAACAGCATTGAGTAGAGCAAATATCTCTCGGATTTTAGCATAACGTCAATAATGAAACTGTTCCAATGTGAATTTTCCTTTATTCTACGGTCAATACTGACTTATTTATAGACAGTGCCGCATGTTATATTAAATGTTCAATTTAACGCGACCGCCAATATTTTGTTTGCCTGTAGATTAAGGAGAAAGGTAATATTTATTGGCAAAATTTGATAAACACAGCATTGGCAATATTCAGTTTTCACATTCTGAACACGATTTCTTATTTACATATTAATCGGTTATTATTATTGAATTTGGCACGGGAAGAGCGGTTTAAGGGTTGTTTTTATTAAATTGTGTATTCGCACTTTTGCACATGTTGTTTTAAATATTAATAATACAGAACAATCTGATGTTTTTCCGTAAAATAAGTTGGTTTCATGTGAAAACTAAATTCATGATTTCCTGAAATCAAAACAAATCAAAAAAACTCTAGGCTGCGTAACTGTGATGCAACCACAAGTCGCTTACTGATATGCTACTCTTTAAGGCGCCGCAACCGGGCTCAAAAAGAAGATGGAGAGATATAAAATTACGAATGTTAGAGGAGCGCGCTAGTATTTAAAGCGATAAAATCTATACGAAAATTGTGAAAATGTTTAATAAAACACGACTCGTTTAAAAGAGAGCAAAAATCTTGCGTAGGTTGTCTTAAACAGAATTTATAGAAACACTGTGATGTTTTTCATATGAACAACTTGTAAAATAACTGAAACAAACGTGTTTATAATAATTTTTGGAGCATACTTTGCGATTTTTTTCTATCGAGGGAATTTTTATATAATTTGCGTTTCGGCGCTGGGAATGCATAGATATTATCTTCAAGAATAACATTTTTTTTAAGAGCTTTAAAACTTAACGTGTTTAAGCGAGAAATCAGTAGAAATTCGGGTAGCGGCGGCTTAAAGCTGGTTTCGGTACACGGCGCTACGCGAATTACGCTGAACTAGACCATTTTTTCACGTGCAACCGCGGAGTTGATTACGATGTCAAATTACTATCGATGAACATAATATTGTTCTTTTTTATCTTTTCCATAATAAAAAACGAATTAAAAAAAAAAAGATTTTGCGTTCACCCGTACGAGGAAAAAATATTAATCCAGGGAATTTGTCGCCGCCACGACATGAGAATGACGTTTCTTTTTTTCGAACATCAATTCGCGCCTCCCCCGCTAAATTCTTTTTTAAGTACTTTGGCGAATTTTAATTAAATAAATATGGATATTTTCCCAACCCCCAAAGAAATTTAACATTCAAATCATGCTCAGAAAACGGGTGTGGATGCGTGTGCAACTATCTTAGCGTGTTACCAGCACGGTAGCGTGCAACTGACATCAAACCCGTTATTGACGCGTCTTGTTGTGTACAAACAAAACTCGAGTCGCTTGTAATTATCTTTGTGTTTGAATGCCCTAACTCCCGAAGTCAAGAGTTATCAGCTCTGCTAATTGAGAAGTCAGGAAACGATAGTCGAATATTATTAATGTTGGTATAGGGTTAATGCAAATCAAGTCTCCCAATAGTATAACCCAAGACCTATTGAACACGTTGTCCTCGAGAAACTCACGGTCACTGGCAAAATAAACAAAAACTTCGCTCCGTTTTTTATTATATATTAGCTGTCCGAGGGATATTATGGTTTAAAATTGTATCCAAAACCAATTGTCGGATTCAATATACAAAGAAAAAGTAGATCATGTACATGGCACTAGATTTATTAAAAATGAAGGGTTGTCCATTCCGAAAATTCATATTATACACAAGATTACAAAAAATATCAATGTAAAAGGTCTTGTTCATTAGCTATTTTTTGAGATCGGTGGTGTAATTTGGTTCGATTTTTATATTCATTGGCAACTTACTAAATAAGGTTAGGACAAGATAAGTGAACGTCCGTCGCAATGAAGCCAACTCAACAACACCTCAGAAAGTTCATTAAAAGCTATGAAAAAATAATTTTAAAACAGCCGGAAAACATTATTTTAAAACCCTAACCTAACTTAACCCATTCAACCAAGTTTTTAATATTTTTTTATCATCACTCTTAACGACCTTTCTGAGGTTCTTCTGAGTTGGTTTCTTTCTGAGTTGTCCGGTCACCGAGTAATCTTCCTGTGTTATATCTGTATGTCTACGTATTTTTTATTGTAGTTACTTAAAAGTTATTCTTCTGTATCTATTTGCTATATTGTGGTGTCTTGTTACAATTGTGCTTTAGTGACAACTATATTAATATTATTAAATTGAGATCTTAAAATGAAGAATTAAAAGTTTAAAAAAATTTGGAAGTTCTAAAATTTTCATATTTGACCTATTTTTGTCATTCTTTCGATCAGCAAATGATTTTTAAACTCCACAATGGAGTAATTCGTTATCATTGCCAAAACTCGTTTTAAAAATGGATAAAGTTTTGCTGAGGCGGTTTGAAAACATATTGGAACTTCTTTCAAAATATTGGTCCAAATGAATTAAATCGAAGATCGACTAAAAAACTTCAGGAAACTGGACTGTTTATATAATTTGCGTCATCGTTTCTGTAAAAAAATCTATAACACTTTAGAATTGGGCTTTTATACCAAAAGATAAACAATAAACATCAATACGACTGTTTACTCTGGACGAGTACCTTTTTTATTTATCTCCTGCAAAAATAGGGTGGTAAACATTGCGACATGCGATTTTTTCACCGGTTCGCTTCAAAATAAATACGTGCTGTTTATTTTGCGACGTTGCCAAAAGTAGTACTTTGTTTGTATGCCTTTTTCGCCAGATTATCTCAGTTAAAGCCGAGGGTATTAAATACAATGGACAAAGCCTTATATTTTTTGCACAGCTCATTTTCATTCTGAGAAGAATTTTGTTGTTTTATTTTGGTGTTTTTTGTAGATAATAATACGTTTTATGAGTAGGCGTATCTACGCATTATTGATTGGATCGTTTAAATAAGCATATTTCGAGAATTGATATTTGAGTACTTCAAGAATAAAAATATTAATTTGAATTTATTTATTTATTTATTTATTTATTTATTGTTTCTTTACACTGTAGGTAAAAATGTTTACAATACAATTTGTTACCTCACTAGGACAAGCCTGTGTTGAGGTTAACAATAATTATACAAGTTAACAAAATAACACAAAATTATACAGATTTTGAAAGAACAATATTGTTGTATTTCTTACAGATTGAGATTAGATTATGGGTACCTACTAAACTGATGGCGCTAGGTACTACATTAATGTAGACTTTTAGGGTGACCACAGTTTTGAGATCTGATTTAAAATAAAATAAAATAAAGTTTTTTTTTTTTTTTAAGGATTAAGTTGTGAATAATAAATATATGCATATAATTTAACATGCTGTAGATTTGGCAAGAGGAAGATGAACAAAAACGGTTCAAACAAAAATAATATTATTTTAGCTTATTATTATAAACATACTCATTTAGCTAATAATTTAGAAAGGACAAAGTAGAGAAAATCAATTGGCAATCCTCGACTAACACAAATAATTTAAGATCCTTCTTAAAAGTGTACAATGAATTAGATGACTTTATATGTTCTGGAAGGCTATTAAATATGAGTGGAGCTTGATAAAAATAATTTCTTTGACCAAAAGAAGATTTAGTTTGAATTGCCATAAAGTTCAGACCAGAGCCAATTCTCGTAGTACGAATTTGCTGTGTTCTTTCTGCAAAATTAATATTATTAAAAAATCTACAAAGCGTTTGTGTAATATATAACTGTTTTACGTTCATTACATTACATTCCTTAAAAAGTAAATGAGTTGGATATTTAATTTTTTTCTTAAACATAACTTTAAGAATCATTTTTTGGGTAATATTAATTGGTTCTATATAAGTCTTTGGGCAGGATCCCCAGCACACAATATTATAAGAAAGCAGAGACTGAATTATTGCAAAATAAACAGTTTTTAATTTTTCTTTGTCTAGTATATGTCTCAGTTCTTTAAAGATATAGGTAAGTCTCCTAGTATTATTTACTAACATATTAATATGATCATTCCATCTCAAAAATTTATCTATTTTTACACCAAGGTATTTGATGCTGACTACATTTTCTAAAGGGTTGCAGTTACATGTTTGAAAACAATTGTGAATAATCAAGTTGTGAGTTTCAGAAGGCTGACTTTTACTTGAAATGCTAAAAGTGATAAATTTGGTTTTTTGTGCATTCAAAGTTAATATATTATTGTTTAACTAACTATTTACCACTTTTAAACCTATATTACTTTTGTTGAAAGTTTCATTCCAAGTTTTACCCGCAAATATTAAGGCAGTGTCATCTGCAAAACTAACAATGTTACCAGGAATATTCAGACTACATAAATCATTTATATAAATAAGAAACAATATTGGCCCAAGCACACTACCTTGCGGGACTCCAAAGGAGATTGATTTACCCTCGCTTAACATCTTATTTATTTCCACTTGTTGTGTTCTGTCACTAAGATAAGATCTGAACCAGCCCATTGCTGTATTATTAATGCCTAAAGATGATAATTTTTTTAAGTAGCAATTCGTGGGAAACAGTGACAAATGCTTTTGATAAATCCAAGAACACCGCTATGGCTTTGTTGCCATAGTCCAGCGCTCTTGTAACTTTGGTCAATACCTTTAAAACAGCATCACTCGTACCTTTATTTGCTCTGAAACCGAATTGATTGTCAGAGAGTAATTTGTATTTTTCTAAGAATGAAACTAATCTTGACTTGGCCAATCTTTCTATCAATTTTGAGAGAGTATTGAGTAAAGATATGGGTCTGTAATTGTTAACCTCTAGGTGATCCCCACCTTTGAAAAGAGGTACAACCTTAGCATTCTTACAATGAGTAGGAAATATGCCACTCTTAAAACTAAGGTTAACAATGTGAGATATGGGAGCAGCCAATACAGAAACATGCTGTTTGTATACCATGATACTTAAGCCATCAATACCACAGGAAAAAGACATTTTTAATTCATTTATCACTTTTGAAACTTCATAAATGCTAGTAGTTTTAAATTCAAAGCTCTCTCCTGAAAATTGAGTACAAGGTATAAAATTGTTAACAAGACACATTTCGGTAGTTTTATTTGCACTGCACAATTGTTTTGCGAATCTAGGACCAATATCACTGAAGAAGCTATTTACGTGATTAGTGATTATATTTGGATTCTCTTCCATTGAGATGATATTGTTATTGATTTTTAATTTTTTTATAGACACTTGCTCCTTTTGTATATTTACAGCCTCCTTTATAATCTTCCACTGTTGCTTGGTATTTCCATTGACGTTATCCAGTTTCCTTTTGTAATATGCTTGCTTTGTATATTTTATAATTTTTGTACACCAGTTTCTATATCTTTTGTAATAATCCAGCAGTTGAATATTATTTGAATCTGCTCGACATTTGTTGTGTAATTTGTCTCGGGTTCTGAGACATTTAATAATTTCATTATTTATCCAAGGTTTTAAATATTTCATATTATGCTTTACACTTCGTACAGACGAACAACTTTCCACATGCATTTTTAAACATTTTATGAAATTTTCAGTCGCTAAATTAACATCTTTTGATGACAGAACTGACTGCCATGATTCTTTCTTTAATTTGACTTTCAAAAGATTGTTATCGATGACGGTTTTCAAGTTTTCATTATCTTTTGCTATTTTATTTAGTGTAAAGCTCATAAATCTCAGCAATATCACATCATGATTTGTTATGGCAGTAGTGAAGACAGCTCCCTCTGGTTCAAATTTAGATTTTACCATAATGTGATCGATGCAGCTTGAAATGGTAGAAGAAACTCTGGTAGGTGAAATTGTGATTGGCTTCAAGCCATGAAAAGCCAAAAGAGAGAGGTATTTTTGAGTTTTCATATCGCTCAAATCCAAAGTATTAATATTTATGTCGCCACATAAAATGATCTCCTTATTTTTTATAGATGTAGAGTCAAGCAGTGCACTCAGTGATTCAAGGAAATTATCTATATGAGCCAGGGACGGAGATCTATAAACAGCTATTACACACAAGGTACTCGATATCTGCATTTTTAAGCAGTTTGCTCCAGGGAAAACAACTTCCTCAACAGTCACGTGAACATTTTGCTTTACATAGGCAACTACACCATCATTTTGCAAATAGTTATTATTTGTGTTGTAAACTGCGTATCCGGGGATGTTAGGTATATTGGTAAAATTTTTCAGCCAAGCTTCTGTAAAAACAAGTACCTCAGGACGATGCTCAATACTATCCAGCATGGTTATGGTTTCATCAAAGTTTTTGTTTAAACTTCTGACGTTTAAACAAAGTAATGAAAATTTGGAATGTTTTAAAAAGTTTTTGCAAGATAATGAATCTGTAATGGTTAAATTAGATTCTGTATTATCAATCAAGTCAATGTATTTTCCAAAATCGATATCCATTTTGATGATGAAAATATTTTTCGGTTCCTTTCACTATTAAACTTCTATTATAACCTATTGAGGTCATCTTCGTGTTTGATTTCCCTGATTTTTTTGCCTTCTTCTTATTTCATTAGAATTGCTCCATTTTTGTACCCTTTGTTTTGGCTTTCCAAAGTAGTTCCTTATAGTAAGGAGATAATGACTCTCCTAGGAATATCATGTTTTCACGATTAGAAATTATCTTCTTATTTGCTAATAATTTTAATCTGTTTTCTGGGTTTTTCATTTTTAGGATAATTTTTTTTGGATGTCCTGGTCTTCTGTCATATTGCCTCATTGCCGAGGCAATATCCTCTGAATTAATTTTGATATTAGCACTTTCTATCAGTTTTATAGCGGTTATTTTGGGATGTTCTTCAGTCTTTTCCTCAATGCCTGTAATTTCAATACAGTCATCAAGGTTTGACTGTTCCAAGCAAGCCACTCTGGTTTCCAGATGCTTAATAGTTTTATTTTTAATTGCCAAATCATTTTTCAAACGTTCAACTTCTCCTTTAACCTCATTCATGGAATCTAAGCGGGTAATGATGTCGTCATATTTTTGACAAATAAATTCGGTTGTTTTTTGAAATTCTAACAATTTTTGGTCAATGTTTTCGAGAATTTGGGTTTTTATTTTCTCTAATTTTACATCTATGTAAGACGCAAATTTTGAAAAGCCATCTTCTTCTGTGCTAATGTCTTCAGGTAGTGTATTCATTTTGTTTTTGGATCTTGTGGTTATGTATAAATTTTCCTGTTGTTGGGAGCCGGTTTTTTTGCTTGAACTCATGGTCACACTAGCAGTAGTTTGTATTGTATATTGGCAGAAATACCTAGTATGCGTAAGTACTGACTGAGCAGTAAAGCGAGCAAGCTGTACGGTCAGTGTATGAAAGATGGCGACGGTTTTGGCCAATCACAAGAGCTCCACCAACTGTCAAATATATGTCAATTCCACTGTCACTATTTTCCGAAATTAATTATTCGAAATTCACTTGAATAATCTAATTGTAATGTACAAAATTTATATCACCAATAATGTAGTGGACACTTGGGTGAATCTCGCAGTGTTTCGGATTGTATTGTTTACTAATTATACACAATTATGCGATGTTTCTTACGGATCACTTTTACTGTGTGTTATTTAGTTTTGGTAGGTAGGTAAATTCATTAGGGGTAGGTAGGTGAATTATTTTTTCGTTTTCGTTTATGACAGCTATCATACCGCAGTACAGTGCTGATTCAAACCCCATATATTATGATATATGGCTGTGAAGCATGAGACAGGCAAAATAATAATGCAAGGAGACTGAATGATATCAGAATACCAGCAAATATGGTAAAACTGTGATATATTTATAACCGTGTAAAAATGTGGAGACTCGACGAGTATGCAAGGCTGACGTAAGCGTAATGAATAAGATTAAGAAAGGAACACTTAGTGTGGTGATCAATCTTTTATAGATATTCACGATTACTTCTGATGCGCAGACAATAATAAGTTGTAGGTAATCTTATTTACGTTTATTGTGAGAGTCTGTGCGGTAAAGAGGACGAATGGACAACAAACACACCGTTTTATGCATTACTCATTCTGTGTTACTCATACCCGAACGTCTCTTTCATACCTTAAGACATACATTCATCACACTCAGGGCTTGGATATGTGGAGAAGATGAAAGGAGCGTAAGAAGTCGGGAACCCCCGAGGAAGATAAGGAAACTTGAGTCGGGTCATTTCAAGAGTCAGAGAAACGGCGTATGTATGAGGCGATGTATGCATGTGAATGAAGCAAGAAATATTTGCCAAGAAAGGTTCGTGAGGTAATTAATTTGACGGCCGGCGTAGTCCAGCGGTAAGGCTCTTGACTAGCATTCCGAAGGTCGCGGGATCGGATCCCGGCGTGGCAAATAAATTTTATTTGATTAATTTGTGTTATTTCACCATTTATTCATGTAAAATAATTTTAGTCTATTTGCGGCACGTTCCAGAGTGGAAGATACTCTCAGTATGGCCCTGGTGTAAGACCACAATTCAGAATTGAAACGTTGCTTGAAATGGCGATAGCCGTGGTGACCGATATCTTGGCGATATCTTAGTGACCAGATCTGAATAGCCAGGTACTTCCCCGCGCCCCCTCTTCCCCATCTCCTTCTCTTCCCCATTACCTTCAGCGTCACAACATACCCCAATTGGGGATGCCATAATCCCACTGGCTCCAGATGGGAGCAGTTGGGACTCTTTTGCGGTATACATATAAAAAAAAAAAATTGCTCGTGCCTGCCCCATCGGGGATACGGCCAAAGGTTAGGTAGAGTTAATGACATATTTTGTTTTTGTGGAGACGTTACATAATACAATATTAATTAATAAATGCATTGTGTACATACTTAATTTACATACAAAGGTATAAAACCTTTGAAATTGTAAATAAGATATGTTTTGGGTAAATAAAGCTTTTCTGCGTACAATCTGAACGGAGTGTTCCAGGACGAATTCTAATAATAAGACTAGTTTTTTAAGCTTACCTCCACTTTCTTGGAATCAATTATTGACCTGACTCGAGTTTTTTTTCCTCTTAAACTTTTGCAAATCTTTCTGTAGGTTCTGATTCTGAGTAAAACGTATAAATTACCAGATTCTGAGTAAAACTTATAGATACCTACGCATTTTCCAATAATCTAATAATATCGTGTATCACGAGATTTTCGAACATTTTTAATAAGCATAATTTACATCTAAACTTTTACTGTAAGTAGGACGTTGGGTAGTGGTCTCAAGTGGTGATTAATTATATTTTTTATATATTTTTAAGTTATTAATTAGTTATTAAGTGCCAGTTATTGGTTGTAAGTAGTCAGCAAGAAGTAATGAAGAAGTGACCACCATTCAGAATCGAAATGTTAATTGAAATGGCTTTAGCCGGGCATGGTGACCAGATCTGGTAGCCAAGAACTTACTTTCATACTCTCATCCTAATAATTTCCCTTTCTCCTCACTTCATTCAGCCTCACAAAATACCACAAATAGGGACGCCGTGGATGGGAGCATTTGGGACTTTTGTGTGATATTCACATAAAAATTAAAGTTTTATTCTTTTGGAGCTTTATACTCATTTCAAAGCTAACTTTTGTGTGATATTTTCTAAGGTACTGGAAGAGAAAATCTTTGTTTTTGAAATACAGAAACTAAAGTATTGCACGAGCTCTGTTGGGTTCTGGGCTCCCATTTCAGAGTAAAATGGATCCATATCATAAACCTTGCCAATGGCGAAGTTGCCAAATTTGCGATTCGATCCCCTAACGAGGCCGGGTCCAGACCCCAAATCGTGGAACGAAAAACAGAACTGAGATGTGAATATACTGAATCCATTGCATAATCCATTAATATAGCCTACAGGTAATAAATGCTCTGTTAAAATAAATAAAATCTTAAAGATTAAAACGAAAATATATTGACCCGTTGTGAACAAAATGCGAACGTTCTTGGTTGGCCGTATTCAAAAATTAAACTGTCCATAGCGATTATTATTAGGTAACTGTAAAAATGAATTACCTAGGAATCAACTATTTAGTGTGCGTGGGAGATACTCGTATTATGTACATTAAATCACCTGATCCAGTTATCAACATGACACATGACACTTGTATGTGATTTATGGGATAAGATTGCATTCCAACAACGTCTTCAGTGAACGCCGTACAAGAGATTGTGCCCAACTCGATTAGGGATGCGGGTACGAGTACCGCCGCCCCTGGAGTATTTATTGGATTACCAACACCTCCGCATTGGTCATCTTAAGTAGTTCACTACGTTTGGTGAATTGGGTTCTTGGGGTGGAGTTTGTCTGGATCTTGGCGGCGGATGTGTTTACTTACCTACTGCGTGCCAGACCGGATCGGGATAGACTGGTTTAGGGAGACTTTTCGACCTTTTCTTTCCCAGAACTTCGACTCCTTTCTTTCCTAATTAATGAGCTAATAAAAAAATAATAATAAAAAATAAAAATAAAAACTGCTCTCAAGCAAGGTTCGATACAATCGGGTACAATGTAAGGCTGAAGAGGGTGGGAAGGAGGAAGGAGTTTGGGCATAGAATAGAACCCTCTATTTTTTGTAAAGGAAATCGAGCAGGAAATGAAATCAAATACGATTTGTGAATACTATTGCATTCCGAAAAATTGATCCGTCGTAATAATTGTATATTTGCATTTATAATATTTTCTTCGAGTGTAAAATAAAGCGATTTTGTAACATACACGAAAAGTATCACACTTGTTTTAATACTTGTTCAAGGCCGTTGTATTTGAAAAATCGCAGCCAAGCAGTAGTCGTCGGTGGCTATAAATCGAATTGGGTAACCGTACCGTCAGGAGTACCCCAAGGATCATTATTGGGACCATTGCTCTTCAATATATACATTAATGACATTGGAAAATGTTTTCTCCACTCCAGAACGTTACTATACGCAGACGACATGAAAATATTCTCTCCTGTTACAAGTATCAATGACTGTACTCGCGTACAAGAAGATTTAAATCGCCTAAATAGCTACTGCACACAACACAACCTTCAAATAAATGTTAAAAAATGCGGCGTCATCAGCTTTACCCGAAACAAAAATCCCATTTCTTTTGATTATTCCCTTAACGGCACAATACTTAAAAAAATGATGGAGGCCAAAGATCTGGGAGTAGTGCTAGACCCAAAATTACTTTTTGACCGACATATCGAATCCATAGTTGCAAAAGCTTCCAAGGTACTTGGCTTCATACTCAGAATCGGCAAACACTTTAAAAAGGTAATCACTATGAAAATGCTGTACTATGCGTATGTACGCAGTTCTCTGGAGTACGCCTCTCAAGTCTGGAATCCCAGGTACACAACATACATAGAAAGGATTGAGAAAATACAAAATCGTTTTCTGCGATACCTTGATTTTCGGGGATATCGTCCTCATCTAAGTTATGCGGAGTCAGCCACGTTTTTCAAAATCTCGTCACTAGAAAATCGTAGAAATTCTGCAGACGTAATATTCTTGCAAAAGATAGCCACCTCTGCGATAGATTGCCCGGAATTACTTGAAAGAATTCAATTAAGAGTGCCCACCAGACAAACTAGACTAAATCACACACTTAACACACCTCGATGCAATACTAACTCTAAACAAAACACATTCATTAACCGCGTTTCACACTTTTTTAACAATTCATACAATGAATTCGACTTATTCAACATAGCACCCCAAATTCTAAAAAACATAAACAATAAATAACTTCTAAACATATACAAACTATTATACTCCTATACAAATAACTTATTCACTCCCAGATTAGATCCGTCCCCTTCCCCTCCCGCCCACCATCCCATCCCAATAAGCTATTATAACTATTATAACTTTTATAACTGTTTAATCTCTCTAATTTAATACACACCAGTGAAAACCTATTATTGGTTCAATAACATATACATATGTAAATACACCTAAGTAAATAATGTAACTGTTGGTTTTCCAAATAAAATAAAAAAAAAATAAAATAAAATAAGGCCTTTTAAATTAAACTCGTTACCGTCTTAATGCTCTTCCGTATGTTGCTTCTCTTCAGGATATCACCGCCCCCTTAATTTTTCAAATGTTCCCAAGATTACACACATCCGTTCACTGATTTTTCTTATTTAATGGTTTTTACGACTGTGGCAAACTAACCTGTTTTATTGTAAAAGTCAAACCACTTTAGGGTATTTTCATTGGTGTTGTTTTATTGTCGAAAAAATTCTTCCCACCACTAACCGTTCGTTCTCTGTTTCAGATTATTCACCGCACGTATGCGCATTGTGTTGGGGATGAACTGCACCACAGCGGATGGAACGCCTGTTCCAGTTGTCATGGTGACCCCATTGCCAAGAGGGACAGGCTGATCCTGCCATCTTTGCATTCCAACAATGTCTACGTTGTGGACACCGCCACTGATCCCCGGAAACCGGAAATTGTCAAGGTATGAACCACTGCTGTGTTACTGGTACTATGACGAAACAGAATACAAAGAAAAGTCATAAATTAGTTTTTATCATAAATTATTATTTTATCATAGTCCGTTTTTTCACTATCCTACTTTATACATTTATCATGTTTAGTATGTTAAACTAGTCCCAGGCAGATAACTATCTACGTCATCGACGATCATCCTAAAAAAAGTATTTCTTCTCATACGTCTTGTGTGAAAATGAAAAAGACAGAAATTTTTACAACTATCTAGGAATTGCCTTCTCCCTCACGTTCAGATGGGGAGGGGGCTCTTTAATGGTAGGTTTGGATTTATTGAATTTTCTGAACCCCGGAATGTATTTCACTAATTTCCAAGCGAAACCCGCTAAAATTTCAAAATTTTTTTGCAATTTTAAAATTGCAAAAAGAAGGTTCAGTTTCGGTTTCAGCAAGTTTTTGCAAAGAATCTAGTTTCGGCATCAGTTTCGGTTTCGGCAGAAAATCTGCCGAACCTTCGGCCGCACCGAAACTCTGCGTTCGTGAATTATCGCGCGTGGTCCGGCTGACTGCGGGTGAGTGAGTTCGTGGCTCGTGTGTCACCCGCCATCATCAGCAAAATACTCAATTAATGAGGTCCTTCCTCCCATTAAAGTAAGTGTTGATTATTGACAAGTATTTGTTCCAAGAAGTAGTTAACGTGTTTGTTAATTTTTTTAATTTTTCTTTGTTTTGTAGTAGTAATATTAAAAAAAATGAATGATTATTTTTTTGCATTAACTGTATAAATCTAAAAAAGCTAAATTTCAGTATAAAATGAATTTTTAACATGTATAAAAAATTTTCGGTTTCGGTTTCAGCCGAAACTGAGACAGATACCGAAGATTCGGGTTCGGTTTCGGTTTTGGTAGAAAGTCCTGTTTCGGTCGGATACTAATTATTGACATAGATCCGGAGATTGGCCGAAGTCGAAACAATTTTTGTGAGGCCTCCGTCATGTACAATATACTACAAATCAGAACTAACCTATTTGATACAAGGTAAACGCCCTTGTGATAAATTTACTGCATTATTGGTGAAGTTTAAAAAAAAGTTTGCTCTAACAGCGTGATTTTAGTTCCACAGCTGTTAAAGTTTTACAAAATGTTTTTTCATATCTTTTGGACGATATGGTCCAAATAGATTTTCTAGCTGATAAATGGGTACCTCAACCAAAACAAATATTTCGTTTGACAGACCAGCGAATCGAAATCATTTTTTTAATTTCGACACAACCCAATACGGTCTTAATGAATTACACTATTTCAGGTTTTTTTTTGCATAAAAAGAACGCATTGTTTGTGATGAATTGCAATAATCAACAGTGAAAATAAGAAAATGTCGTAGCTTCCCACTTTAATAAAAAAATATCAATTACTTACAAAACAGACACACTTACGACATCTATCGGATCAGATTTGATTGAGTTCATATTGACAGTAGAGATCTATAATAATCCTAATTGTAATGAGTGTTGATAAAAAAAACTAGAGAGGGTGTTAAAATCGTCACGGCGCAAGGATTTCCCGTCTTTCTTAGGCGTTGTAATAAACACACGGGGATTTCAACCAATTAGAATTGGGACAAAGGCTATAAAAATTATACAAGCCAATCAGAAAGTGGGGAGGCGTATACCAACTAAGAACAAATGATTGACCTTTGCAACCGATAATTAAGGAAATAATTAATGACCTTTTCGTTCCCACAGAGACCGAGGGTAAATGCACTGAGATGTAAATATCGAACTATTCAAGGACCTTAGTACAACGAACCCAAGAAATGTTATGAATAACGTTTACATTTATGGGATCGTTAACCATAAATTTCGAATTGATTAGAAACTTTGAGTTGTGAAAAAATGCACGTGGATAACGATGGAAAATTTTACAAATGAAATATTGAATAGAAGGTGAGAAAAATTTAAAGGAAGCAATTAGGTGGATTTTCATCTATAGTACGATTGCTTGTGACGACCAGGGGATGACAAATTCGAGAAAAAACGTGCTAAAGGGAAATGAAAATGTTTAAAACAATAGAAAATTATTGTTATCAATTCCAGTTGAAGCGGAGATATTAGAAAAACGATTTGGAAGGAAAATTTTATAAAAAAATGGGCGTTTATGAAGAGTGCAGCGACTGAACGAGGGGACGATTCATAGGTTTTAGTGCAGTTACGAGGACTTGAGGGAGTTAGAGTAGTGTACCTAGGGGAGAATGAAAATTCTGGACACATTGCGATAGATTTAATTCAGAAAAAGGAGTCATTTTACGTATTTGTGATGGTGGGTGAATCATACTACTAATGAGATAGACACGAAAAAATATTTGTCGATCTCACATGTGTATTGGTTTTATAAACAATGAAAATTCGAACATGATTTTTATTTAGATAAGAGCTATTAGCCATTAAAAGGGCAATTAAAATTAACCCAGGCCTTACGTAGTTTTAGATAAAGAAAAATACATAAATCTGACAGGTCTCAACATTGAAATTGATTTGTAATACCAACCCAAAAATTTTATGATTATTACCGTCATTAATTAAAAACTAATCGTCAAAATTGAGTGAACGAGACATAAAACCAGGGCGTCAAGCTTTAATTCAGAGTCAGATTGGTGACTGGAGCGAAAAAAACGACATAAAATGGTAAATTAATAATGTTAAATTGAAGATAGAAACCTTTTGAGAGACAACCATCATCAAAACGATATGGTTAGGTGAGGAGGGTAAAGTGAAGTTATGTGAAAGTAAATACGACAGAGAAAAACAAAGGAAATCTTAAATTAACCATGAAATTAATAAATACGGCTTGGAATATAATTATTTACAGGGTTATTTATTTATTTATTTGAGACACAAACAGAATATTTATACAACATTTTTGTGGGTAATATATAATAAATTATAATACAAATATAAATATCCCTAGACTAATGTGTCTGCACTAATCACATATGCATTTTAACATTAGCAAACTCATGAAAAACAATGCAAATATTGTTTATACATAACTTGAAAACTTAAATACAAAATTGAAATACACAATAATAACAATTATACAATATTTATAACGAAGTATTTACTTTTTTTTTTTAAGTGCTCAAATTGTGGAGATATTTTTTGAAACATGTTATACTATTTACAAAAATATCTATGAAACTGTGTATCGTTGTATGATCGAGACATTCTAGATATAGGATTAAAATATCCAGTATTATTCGTAAAAATTTCGGTCCAAAATATGTTAAGGGTTCTTGTATAGATTTGGACCTGGCGTATAACTTGATTTGGTTGACTAAGTTACTGTCTACACGATTATTCACAATTTTATAAAGCATTAAGAGGTCATTTATGTTACGTCTTTTAACTAGACTCTCTAATTTGAAATGTTTAAGTCTTTGTTCGTACCCGTCTAGAAGATGATAGACACCTGATCAGTAAGACAAAATCCGTGTAAATTTTCTTTGGACTGATTCGAGTCTAGATACTTGTGTAATAAATACAATGTGGATTCCAGACTGTTGACCCGTACTCAAGAACACTTCGGATTAAGGAATTGAATAGAATTATTAGGCTATTAGAATTCTTAAACAGTTTGGTTGATCTTACAATAAAACCAAGTAATTTATTTGATTTACTCACAATGTATTCAATATATTGGTTGAATGTTAGTTTGTTGTCAAATATAATTCTTAAATCTTTTATTGATTCAACTGTTTCCAGATTGTGACCACATATGCTTTATGAATAAAGAATTTTGTTGGTGTTCTTGGTGAAGTTTATAACTTTGCACTTAGCTATATTCAGTTCCATTTCATTGGCAATACACCTGGCAGATATTGTGTTAAGGTCTTGTTGTAAGAGTTCACAATCTTTCATAGATTTAATTGCTTCATATAATTTAAGGTCATCAGCATATAGAGAAAAATTACAGCGGAGTTTATATGTAAGGTCGTTAATAAAGATTTGGGTAAGGGTCCAAGGTGAGATCCTTGTAGTACGCCCGACGTAACTAATATTGGGGAAGAGTTAAATCCGTTAACAGTAACTAATTGACTTCTATGTGATAAATATGATTCTAACTAACGAAGCAGGTTTCCGTGAATGCCGATTTTATCGAGTTTATTCATTAATATAGAGTGACTTACTTTGTCAAAGGCCTTACTGAAGTCGGTATACACGGCATCTACTTGTGTTTTATTATTCATTGATTTACACAGAAAGTCCTTTTTTTTTTTTTTATTTTTTTTTTTATTATTATTACAAATAGGTATATTACAGAGTTATAAAAAGTAAAAAAACAAATTGATACAAATTTAGAACATAATATACAACAACATTTCAATCACTCTCCTAATAAAGCAGCTGCTTGTGTTTAGGAGAGGACAACTAAAAAAAAAAAAAAATTATTTGTTAAATGAAAACAAAAAATATTAGTTATTCAACAAATAACATTAGTGATTTTATGAGAAGATACCTTAGAATCATAGTTCCATGGGAGATACAGATAAAAGTAATAAATTAAAGGTTAGTTAATAAATGATTTGAAGTATTGATAAGGCAAAATATATACTCAAGTAAATTAGTATTTGTGGATCTTTTAGCTACAAAGCCATGTTGGAAAGGACTAAGTTTACGTGTAACATGGTTAAAAATGGTGTTATATACAATGGACTCGAATATTTTGCCAAAACAAGATAAAAGGCTGATAGGACGGTAGTTAGTTACATCATTTTTACTGCCAGATTTGTGGATAGGAATTACGTGGGCAACCTTCCACAGATCCAGAAATACCCCATCGTTCAGACTTTTGATGAATATTTTGTGTAATGGTATTGCAAGCTGATCTGTACAACTTCGAATAAATAGTGGAGGAATCCCATCTGGGCCGGAACCCTTATTGATATCAACAGTGTTTAATTTCACTTTGACCTCGTCTAACGTTATTTTGATATGAGACAGTGGATAATTGTTATATCCTCTGATGAAAAGTTATTATACGTCGTTTGACACTTTTCAAAAAAAATCTGTGAGATTTTCGATAGGTATATCTGGAGGCAAATACGCCATACATAAGTTAATGGATTGTCTGGATGTTTCATGTAATTTAAATTTAATCCATAAATCTTCAGTAGATTTTAAGTTGTGGGCTGAGACTAAAAAAGATGTCATCTCTTTTTAATGGCTATTAGAATACCTGATTACCTGATTTTTAAGAGAACTCGATATGTCCCTATCGCGTATATATATATTATAACGATCATTTACTATTTCATGGTCATAGATTGTGGAATCTTACCATGTTTCTGTAAAACAAATTAAATCATAATTGCAACTGAGTACTTCACAGTATAAATTATTTAATTTACTTTTTAAACCAGGTACAATTTGATAATAAAATGTTATTGCCGTTTTGTTAGAATCCATTTTGAAAGTATAATATATGAAGCATTAGAAATAATTTATTGAAAAGTAAGTAATTATGCATTGAAAGAGGGCAATTATGAAAATCAAACGTTGGTTTGTTTGTGATACATGATTTTGTCTATGGTATCAGTTGTCATTATTGTTGACAGCGTTAGGTTTTTGAATTGTAAACAAGATACTGAGCATAGAGTTGTTACATAAAAGTATGTTATCATTGTGCAATTATTTGTAATAGGTTGCGATCGTTTTTTTATATTTAATAGATTGTGATAGTACATAAAAATAATGAAGTTTTAAAGAATAATTTAGTTCAAAAGTTAGCAACCAGTTTATGGGATATTCGAAATACTCTAATGATTCGTTAATTACTACAATGGAGAAATCGTGCATATAATAAATATTTTGTTGTTGTTTTAAAGAATAATTATGTTCAGAAGTTAGCAAAAGTTTTTTGTGATAATTGAAACACTCTAATGATTTGTTAATTACTACAATGGAGATATCGTGAATATAATAAAGATAATTTCAACATTCCAAAAGGTTAACTTTTAAGTAACTTGTTTGTGGGAAGTTTTTTAGAAATTTTAATGAATTTAATTTCATTAAGGTAGGTGAATTATGCGTGGACTTCAATGTTGAGAGTTTATTGATATCTTCTTGTTCATGAATAAGTATTATGGGGGTTGAGTCGCTTAAACGAGTGAAAATTTTACCATTTCTAACCCAGCAATAGCGAATTTTACCAGCGCTTCTTATATCGCGACATTGCTTCAGCAAAAGTTGGGTTTTTGAGGTTAGATGGTCGGTAATATATATTTTACTGGTTCCAGGAAGATGTAATTCGGAAGCAAGCATCCCTTTCCTCTTTCTTATTGCAGCTATAAGTTCATCTTTCAGGTATCTGCGCATTAATTTGACGACAGTGTTCCTCGGTCTTCCATTTTTTGCATCACGGTTTGTCCTGGGGGCAATCCTGCTGGCGAAATCCATTTCTTGTCGGGTTATATTGCATCCAGCTGTGGCGCCTATCTTGGATAGAATGTCGTACACATTTTCATTATTGGTTTCAGGAATATCACTTATTATCACGTTCTTAGAACGATTAAATTGGTCGTTTATTTCAATTTGTTTTTCCAATTGGAACACTTTTTTTGAGCTGATTAATTTCCTCTTTGAATTCATTTTTTATGATTTCGACTATATTGTTTTTAAACTCTTCAAATGTTTTCTCTAGAAAATGAGTGGGAAATAACATAAGAATGAGAAGGAAATTCGTAGAAAGAGCGTCGTTAATAAAAGAAAATTCAAGAAAAAAAGGAAAATTCTAATCTACGACGTAAATAGAGAAAATACGGTTTTAAATGAAGAAGTTCATATAGGTGGCAGTAAAATGAAGTGGAATTTAGTATAATTGAAATTGGAAAATGCATATTAACGATTTCGACATGGATTTAATCATGATTTGCAAGAGATGCGATAAATTGAGATCTACATATAGTTTATTGAAGACGGGTCTTTTACGAATTGAGAAAAAAAAATAACACAAAAATCATGATATTCAAACTATATTTGTATGAACAGGAGGACAAAGAGAATGTAAGGACAATCTAACAGGGACTTACTTATTCGGACCCTATAGGTATGAAGGTACGAGAGAAAAATTTGTTGCCTCCCAGCGCAAGACGAGCGAAATGATACAAAAGATCTTATGTATGAACAAGGCATAATAATGAGGAAATTTCAAAACATTACGGGTTGATAGAAGTGAGAATGACTTATCAAAGGACTTTTGGACCTGAGAGGAGGTATTTAAAGCCGTGCAGACGTCATTTGGAGGAAGTCAGCGGTCGGTTTTAAAAAGTCGAGGGTTCGTGTGACGTGACGAAACGTTTGGTAATTTAATTGTGAAAAAGTTCTAAGTGTTTGGAATGTTAAGACTTGTAAAATTTGCAATTAAAATCAGTGACTTAGTAAAAATTCATGTACAAATCTGAACAAGTCCAGTGACTTGGAAAAATTTGCAATTAAAATAAGTGAAAATAAAAATAAAGTTTACGTTTAATTATTTGTGAAAAGTTTAAAAAGTGCTCGTGATAAATACAATTTGTTTTTAAGTGGAAAATTAGGATTTTATAATCAATAAATATTGTATTTTGAGACTGAGTATTTTCGCGTCTAGAATCAGTGACCAGAATCAGTGAAGTTAATAAAAATATAAAGTGATGTGTAATAATTAAATATGTGCGTCGAGCTTAAACGGAAAAGTTTTAACAGAAATCTACTATTTAAACCCGGTCAAAACGACTAGCGGACAAAGATCATATTCATGAAGAACTAGGTCTTCTTAGTAGTGCTCTTCAAGCAAACGGCTTCTCCAAATATTTAATAGAGAAATCCATAAATAAACGCAAAAAAACTATTCCTGAAACGGAAGAAGAACCCCTTTCTATCACAATTCTCCCATTCATCAAAGGCTCGACAGATAAAATCAGTCGAATCCTCAAAAGCAATAAAATCAAAACTATTTATAAATCAGAAAATAAAATCTCGTCTCTATTAAGAAGTCCGAAGGACCACATTCCACTTGAGTCACATGGTATTTATAAAATACCTTGCGGGGCATGTGAAAAGGTGTATATTGGACGTTGCAATAGAAAAATATCATGTAGAATTGCAGAACATAAAGTAGATGTCACTAATAAACGCTTAACTTCATCCATAGTACAACACGTCCTTAATGAAGGTCATAAAATAGATTTTAATAATACAAAAACAATAGCTAGCATATACAATGAACCAAAAATAATTTACCGCGAAGCAATAGAAATTTATAAACATAAAAATAATATGAATACTAGAAATGATTCAATCAGAATTCCAAACACCTGGAAAGTCTTAATCGATGAAAATCCCCCAAAAACGGCATTTCCAAAATTACCAGTAGTGTCTCCAATTAGCTTAACCAATCAGGTATCTACTGCCAGCCCCGCCCCCCACCCCCTCCACCATCAATCACCTGCAACCCGCGTACTTCGTTCTAGACATAAGAAGTGACTTGCATTCACTTAAGTTTTAGCTTTTGGACCGAACAGACATGCGAAAGCTATCAGTTTGAGACAAAAACTCAAGACATAAGGCCTCTGAAGATGGACAGTGTGATCTGTCCGAAACGTCAGAAGTTAAAAAGTCCTTTTAAGGACTACGTTACGCGGGTAAACCGAAAAAATTGTTCTACATATATATATATATATATATATATATATATATATATATATATATATATATATATGTATTGTATGAACCATAATTATTGGGGAACGGATCAAACATTCGCGCAAAGAATATAATTATCAATTCAAAAGAGAAAAAATTGGACTATCTAAACACGCGTTCGGGGATGTCTTGAATAAATAAACATCACGCGCATTGAATCTAGGTCACGAGACCAACGGGAATGTTTACATAATTGAAATGTTTATAAAATAAATTGGTCACTGAGACACTAGGTCGAATAGTTAAAAAAATGACCTTGGATCTTTACTAAATAATTGTCAGGAGTGGATATCATATGTAGGTATTGAATTCTAGAACGGGACTAAAATATATGATATTGCGAAATTATTAAAAAAAAATTGAAATCTCTAATCAACGATATCTAGGAAGGAGTTAATTAAGTACATGTTATCACACCAATTAAATTAAATGTGATTCATCTAATGGGTAGAAATTGGGAGCTTTAAAATTAAACACAACCTTTAATTTGAACACGAAGAGATATCTTTAGAACAAAATAATAGAAAAATAACCAGATTTTATTATAGCTACACAAGTAATATGTACATCAAACAGTTGAAAAATCACGAAATAGCCTAATAAAATATATTAAAGAATTACACGAAACATTTGAATATTATGGGATAAATACGTACATCAAATAAATACGTGTTCCAATATGTACATCAAACATTTAGAAAAATCACGGGATAGCCTAATAAAATATATTGAAGATTTACATGAAACAGTTGAAAAATCACGGGATAGTCATATAAAATTTATTGAAGAATTACATGAAACATCTGAATATTATGGGATAAATCTCTCATAGGTATCATTCATTTACATGAAACAGTTGAAAAATCACGGGATATTAAGAATTTTATCAAATTTTGTACCTTGGGGGAAAACCAAAATACAGTTCAACCAATAGGAGGCAGTGGTCGCTCCTAATAATAAAGACCATAACAAATAGAGATGACGAATCTCTTAAATAAAATCGTCAAAAAACCCAAAAAAAGCTTGGAGTTGTCGGCTCTCCAAAACCAAACCGAAATAAGATCTCAGTATATTAGTATTTATTTATATAACCCATTATTAGAAAGTATTCATTCGGTTACCAAGCTTAGAATTGTGCAGAATTCTTTGTGCGAGATCCGAGCTTGGGATGCGATGCAAGTACTGTTCATTGGAAAATGCGAACTTGCATACAGCTTGCATTTTAGGTCTGTCGGAATATTCTCGCATTATTTTCTGAACGTGGAGGGAGGACTCACGACCCATAACTCCACACAACACCGTGATTATGATTGTATATAGGACGAATCCGGTTCGCCCTAAGTAAATAGTAGACTTCGGAGGAGCAGGAATTTGGAGGTATCAGGACTTGGGAGAAGACTTGAATGACGTGCGTGATGGTGAAAAGAAGGTTCAATTGGGACGCGATAACTTAGGTATCAATCTAGTCTTAGTAATCAAATTTACTAACAATTAACTATTTGAGTTATATTTAATTACCTGTTCAATTAAACATGTATAATGTCGTTTAATACAGTTTATTAACGAATTCATTAGGATGTAGGGAATCATAATAGTGACAAGGGAAAGTTTAGCTCATTAAAAGGAACTATATAAACTTAGATTTGCAAGGGAGAGACCAATACAATATGAAGCTCAACGCCCTGTTTAGAATCAAAAGGTTACCACAAAAATGAAAGCAATTAAAGTCCTATATCATAAATCAAAAAAATACACAACGTTTGATGGAGTTTAATTACAACAAAAATACGAGAATATTTACGTTCAAAGTCGTAAATAACAGTAATTAATTGAGTACATATGTCTATAAAGATATGTAGTACAAGGAAGCTTTAAGAAGCTTTCTGTAGTTATCAAAGGAAATAAGGGTCCAATTTTCATGGAGGCTTGTGTGACGTAGGGGAAGAATTTTCCACCCTTACTACACATATGCAAAGCCTTAAAAAAATTTAATATAGATCAGAGCTAAGAGAAAAGGTTAAAAGAAAATAAGAGGAGTACATAAATAAAGAAAATATAATATATGGCTTAAAAACAAGAATATTACAATTGTCTTGCCGAAAACCAGGAGATTTATATATATGAATATAAGAATAAAAAAAAAACACTTCATGTTTCCCTCAAATGTTTTGTTGTTATTATTTTGTAAATATTTGGTTTCGTTGCAAGTAAGCCTATTAAAATCTCATCTAAATCCATTTTAAGTAAAATAATAAATTATGTTTTTGTAGAAGCTTAATTTCACATTTCGCTTTAAAAAAATTCCCAGAAAATTCCTATACATTAAAAATGATGAGGTAAGGAGGAACTAAAAATGTGATTGCTTTTCTAAAAATTCTAATGAAAAATAGAAAAGAAAATAAATTAATAAACTCGACTTCCGATTTTACTTTTTATCCCTCGTAATCGTACATTTTTTAGAGGTACGTACTAAAAATTGCCGAGAAGACAATTATTTTAAAGGTTTTTATTCTCAGAAATTGATAATGTTGGAGGCGAGTGGAACAAATCGACGAAGCAAAAAAAAGTTTTCTGTGAAATGAAGTATAAAAATATGCTCAATATGCTCATGGGTTGTGGCGGTTATAGTCAAATGTCTTGCAAAGATTTCCTAGCGCGCTTAAGAAACTTTTGAAAAATCATTAAGAAATAATTAAACAGTGAAATCATAATTAAACTAACAGTTATATACGGCAGTAAGGAAAGGAATTTACATATGAGGGATGAAAGTAAACAGAATGCCGTAGAAATGAGATCCCTGAGGAATGTTTGAAAATTTCTATGACCGTAATCAAATGTAGAGATCCGTGAAGAACGTAGCCTGGTGGAGACTGTTGATCAAGATTAAGAATTAAAAAAGATTTAGGAATTTTTGTTAAACGCCAAGAGGAAGAAAACAGTAGAGCAGCGGTCGTCACACTTTTCTAGTCAAGGGCCCCATAGGACAATGTGAGGTATCACCACGGGCTGTTCACTTATGAATTTGGGGAGGGGGGGCGTTGATATTGTACCTTTTTGTTTAGCAAGTTAAAAAGCAATTCTTTTGTATTTAAGTACTGGGTTGCTACCTCTTTCCTTCTTGTATTCATGATATATAGTCAATTAAAATGTTAATAATAATATTCAAATACTAATAATAATAGATTAAGCACGTAAGATAATAAAATATTATATAAAAATAAATTTATGTAGATCTGTAATGGAATCTTTCAGTTCAATTTCCCGAACTACCAAAAAGTGTGAATTTTTGCACGCGTGATAAAAATGATTACAATTCATTCAATAACAAAAATTAACTAATATTATAGTTAACTTTGCTTAATTAGTATGTGATTAGCGTGTTTTTTGGTATTTTTTAGACCATATTTTTTTACCTGGACACTCCCTCACTGTGCCATCTCAACGCCCTCTAATTTTCTCTGGGTCTTCTACTGCTCCCCTGAAAGTCTCAAATGCCCACAAGAGGGCGTTATCGCCCACGTTTGGAACCTATGACACCAGCTGGGCGATTTTAGAGGGTATTACCAGAGAAAGCCAGAAATATATCATTTTTAAATCAGATTTTAGAGTAGCGACTCTTTTCCACAACAAAATATAAATGGATTTCGAAAGATTGTTCTTTTATCTAGCATTCGCATGTTTTAAATTTTGATAAAAAAAGTACATATTTTTAGTATAATAAGGAAGGTATACCATAGGTCGTTGGCAGATTTGTTAAATTTTCAAAAAAGATTTTGTATTATACCACACCCATTTCAAATCATATAATCATGCAGTAAAATAAATCAATACATTATCTGGGTATCGCATATTTTAGAATTTTAATTGTAGTTTGAATAAAATCATTAAAAAATATATATGTAGATTTGTTTCTTGACGAAAATTGGTCGGTTTGTGTATTTATTTGCACACTTACAAACTAATATATTTCAGATTTTTTTAACATTCTTACTTAACTTAGATATATTTGAAAAATGATAAACACTTATAATTTTTAAAAAATTACAAAAAGTACATTATTTTAATAGTTTTATCATCACGCCTTTCATCATTTTTGGATGTAGGTGTAAATTAAAGCAAATTTGGAATGAAATAAAATCGATATTGAGTTATAATTTTAAAAAGCTGGTACGGAGAATAATTAATCTTTCTCATTGTAACCGCCGTGCATGATCTTAAGAACAACTTTCGACAAAATGTGTATTGAAGGCTGTAAGTGAAGGCCGCTGGCTGGTTAAACGCTCTTAAAATCAAATGTCAATCAATTAAAATCAACGTTTTAAAATCATAAGGGAATCCGTACACAAAACATTTGAAAAAAGCAGGTTAATATAATTGTACATGGAAAAATATGTATTTAAAAATAAAACGGCAGATATTTTTGCAACCGCAGTTTGACGACCACGGATGTAGAGTGTCATAATACGATGCAGGAAGGCAGATATGCCGAGGGAGAGTTTTTTGACGTTATATCCTCTCTTACGTTCCCCACGGGGAAACTGCCTGTTAGTTGAGTTAGTTATTTAGTTTGTTACTAGTAGTTCTGTGAAAATTAGACCTCGCATAATATTAATTATTCCGGTTTGACAGTCTGCGAAATCTGCTAATTCTGGCGGAGTAGAAAGGTACTATCAAATACGGCTACCATCTTGATAAGATTGTCCGGCTACGGACCACACAAATAAATTTACACACATATGAAATGCAAAACGCTTGAGGTGACACGGAAATTCGCTGCTCTTGGTAAATTAAATCAAAATAAATAATATTTAAATAAATGAAGACAATATAAGCGAAAATCAGTAGAAAATCTGGAAACAGAAAAATCAGAAAAACATATTGACACCTCTGGGACACGAACCCAGGACCTCTTGCTTTCTTATATTGTCTTCATTTATTTAAATATTACAATTTGAGGTTTTACTCATAAAGTTAAAATAAAAAAACAAAATAAATAATGTTTAATGCGTTATTTTCGACGTTTTGTTAACGCAAACAAAATAAAACAATAAATTCAGACTCACTCTAGCTAGCCGCGAATGTCCAGAAATATGCACATAAATTGTCGCTCCCTGCACATACACATATTTCAGGTGCAGTTTTGGGGCGATTTCCCCCTGTTGGCGTCGCGCGTCGCGCGTCGGGTGGATGCAGCGTGTCCCGACGCCGACACCACTGGCGCTGAGTGCACTAACCGACGGCTACTAACTGCATTTCCAACCTTTCATTTGACGAAATGGCTGCTATAATGGACCCGCTCTCGAATGTAATCAATTTGCTCTCTGATTGACCCGTGAATGAATTTGTCAAACGCTAAAAGCTGCACTTGTGCAGTGAGTCTATTTATTAGCTCAAATTCTGCTACATAGGGAAATTTCGTTATCTTTTGTGACTTTTGAAAATATTTTGAACTTTTTTTTACATTCACTCCATACAGGAGGCCCTGAGGAAAATAATTTCCATCAGTGCCTCTGTCATCTTTGGGGATCATATGTGGAGGGTTTTTCGAGAAAAGCAAGGAATGAATCTGGGTCTTGAAGAGACCCAGGAGGGAAGAAACACAGAGGCCGGCGTATCATTCCCGAACGAAGGTTCGTGAACTAGTAGTAACTACCCGTTCTCCTGTAACAAATGCCATCTGTATACAAATGTTGGACGCGTGTTTGGCGTGTTTTTTTGACAGCGCACCGGTGCCGAAGTAATTAATGACGCTAGTTTCTGGGAGCATCTTTCATTGAAATACCGTTAGAACAAGGACAGCATTCCCACCCGACGCCTCTAAAGATTGTAATCCGTTTGCTGAGAACGGATAATCTATCAAACGGAATGCCCGTTTCTACACAGAGTCGGTTAAAATTTTTAAATTTGGAGCCCCAGACCAGAGGTGACTACCAAATTCAACCATTTTAAAACACTAAATATTTGCATCGCTATAATGGATGCGCTCTCAAATGAAATGAAAGAATAATGTTGACAAATGCCAAAAGTACTTGCCTATTAATTTATCTAAAAAAATTCATTTCATAATGTGAACTTGTATTATTTTTTATTGAGTTATAAATTAATTCATCAAATAATTAAATCTATCTACTTCTTCTGCGAATTTATTTATTATTAGAAAAGATGCCTTAATTTTCTAATTTTTAAACGCAGTAGTCCACTTGTTAAAACATTATAAATAAAATCATTAAAAATCATATAAACAAAAATTTTATCTTAGAATTTGTTTGTCATAACAAAATACAATTAGAAGATAAGTTTTCAAATTTCTCAATCACACGAAATTGAAAGGAATGCAAATTACAAAGAGAAAGTGAATATTCAGATTCTAGCTTCTGTTGGATGAATAAACATGTTTGGAACAGAAGAATTTTAAATTGAAATTCATATTTTATTATTCAACGTCCAAAACGAGGCAAACTTTAATTATGATGTGAAATTTGGCAGTACACTTAAAACAGTATTGATGAAATTTAAATATTTGAAAACGCAGTGATTGGAATTTTTCATCAGACAAAAATCACATCAAGGATGATTTGCAATATCCGTCAAAGTCAATTTGGCTTCAGGCTGCTGAGACTCATGCGTCATTAAAAAAAAACCAAGAATATTAAACCAAAATTAACTTTATATGTTGTTTGAAACATTTTCAGAGCAATAAAAAATATTAAATTAGTGAAATACAATTGGGATGTGCGTAGACATTAACACTCTAATAAAAATGTTCACAGCATTAATAAAGTAAATGAAGGTTTAGTTATTACTAGGTGGAGACGCTACTAGTGAACTAACAGAAATAATAATAAGCAATATATGTTTCAACCTTTAACTAAGTACTTATTAATCAATCTCGAAGGCATCACATGGATGCCATATTCTGTATAAACATAATATTCAATGCCCAGAGTTGCTAAATAAAATTCAATTTAATGTACCTGCGCTTACAACACGCTCTTGTGTCCTGTTCAGGGTTGATCAATGCAAGACAAACTGTAAGCAAAATTCTTGTCTGAACAGACTATGCAATAGTTACAATAGCATATTATCAAAGGTGGACATTTTCAATTCCGAACTTACCAAATATAAGGGATACATAAAAGAGTATTTCTCTGATGTTTCATGAGTACGTTATGTGTCTATGTTTCTATCGTTTATACTTAATTCTATTATGAATTGATTTATATGTACAACCTGGCTTCTTATGGTTACCAATGTATTGATATTTTGTGTTTTATGTAAATTTTAGTTTTATATACTTAATCTTTTTTTTTATAAAATTTTTGATCTCATACTACTTTATTATAAATTTTATTATTTAAATTTTTTAATTATGCTGTTTAATCAGAGGTAAAGTCACAAGGAGGAAATCCATAATTGGTTTTATTTTGGCTATACAAACATGTACAAACTGGAAAAATGTAAACTGTCGATTTCCCGAAAATAAATATTATCTAACAGTTAGCTAATGTAATGAGTAACATTTAACCCATACACAAGTTCCGATGCATGCACTTTATACCATCAAACTTTCAAAGAATAGTAGGTATATAAATTTTCAACTTTCAACTACTTTTTCTATATCTCTTGAATATGTTCCAACTGACGCTGTCAAATTATGAGTGACAACTTACTTGTGGCTTTGAGATTAACTTTTATGAATTTGGCTCTGAGAGGAATCATAGTTCAAGTACGTACAAAGTTATTTTCGACCAATTTGATTTCAGAACCTATTATAGGAAGCATTGAAAAATATAAATAAAGTTATGCTACATGGACAGGAAAAATCTATACAATATATGCATTATTACTGTACCTATCTACATATTTCAATATAATATAATACATTATCATATTATATTATATAGTTCCCGGTATGCATTGCAATGCCACGTGAATAAAGAAATGGTTTCTCCCTGCATGTTCTTTCCCATCCATCCCCGTTCCCCTTCCGCCTTCCCTTCCCCTCCCGCACCTCTTCCCCTCCCGCATTCCCACTCCACCTTCTCCCTTCCCTTCTTCGCTTCCACCCATCCCGCGAAGCTTCCCTCCCCTTTTACGTTCCCCTCCCCCCTCCCGCGTTCACTTTCCACCTCTCCCGTCTTCCTCTCTCCCTCGTTACTACTCCCGCGAACCCCCCCCCCCCTTCCTTCGATTCCCTCCGCCCATCCCCCCTTCCCTCCCTGCCGCTAAACTTTATGAAGTACACTCATTTTTTAAACTCAAACTCACGCGGCACCTGCTGCAATTTTTTTTACGAATTTCATAACGCCAGAGCTCACCAGCATACATAGAAACCATCGCAGGCGTGCGCACAACGATGAAACCAAAGTTTCGTCGCAATTGGATGAATAGTATAGGAAATGATTCCATAACGCCACAGCTCACTTTTACATATAGGAACCATCGCGTGCACGCGTACATCAAATCACCAAAGTTTCATCGCAATCGGATGAATTGTTTAGGAGCGCTTAAGGGACAAACAGAGAAAAAATCATTTTTAAATATTAAAATTATGTTACAATAAGCATACCTACCACAACCAACGGTCAGAATAATTTGAAGAGGTTTGTACATTAACCTTTCCGTTCAGTAAACAAGCAATCGTGTGAAGCACAATTTATCAGATTTTTTTATTGAAATGATAATTTACTTGTTTTACGATTTCGTACGTTTATTATTTTCGATGTTGTATTTTGATTAAAACCAAAATTGATGGATTGTTTTATTGTGCCATAAAATAAACAGTTTTATTGTATTTAGGTAAAATACTTTTGAAGGCTCGCGATTTATTGCCGTTTCGGAAAAATACATTTATTTGAACGTATGCTTATTGTGTTTTTTGTCGCTATTAGTTTTATTTTTTAATTTCGACAGTCGTTTTTTTTTATCTGTCAGCCAATGTGACAAATTTGCAAAAAAAAACTTTTTATATAAATGGCTCATAAAACTACGACAGCTTGGGTTTTAACGACGTTCCATAATGCTCTGGGGTAATTTTATTTCTCAAGTTGCTGTATTTTATTATTTGTCTTGCGGTTTCTTACGTAAGATTTAGCAGGGGTGCCCGGGTTCATGGGGTAAGGTTTGTCTAGGTATTGGAGGCGGATGACCAGGACACACTGAACCCCAGATTCCTACCCACCCTTTAAACCCTTTTCCTTCTCAGAACTCTCCTCTCCTTTCTTTCCCCCAAAACCCCTCCATACAGCATCCCCAAAGATGACATAGGCCCTGAGGGAAATTATTTTCCTCAGGGCCTCCTGTGTGGAGCTCATGCAAAAAAAAAAAAAAAAGATAAAACTGAGCATATGCTTGCGTAAAGAAAACATTTTTGAACGGTGGAGGAATTGTCGATGTTATTTCATCGATGTATTTAGATCGAATGGTTGCTCTCTTCCAGATAATGGTACTTTTAGGGACAACAAGCTTAATAATATAATTGTTTATTTCAGAATGTATGAAGGGGAAGTGCAATGCAATATATTCCGTAGTTCAAAATAACAAAAAATGGATTGAAACAAATGATAAGAAAAAAAATTAAACAAAATTACAAAACACACAATAATAAAAAAAAACGAAAAAGAAGTGAAAAATATTAAGTACAAAAATGTATGCAAGCGGCCGTTTGTGGAGGATATTTTACTGTCTCCCGTTTCCAGAGGGCCAATGACGGGGAGACTCCATCCAGGCGATCGATAAGAACTGATAGGATAACTTTCGGTAAATTCTCATCGTTGTCTAGGACAATTGCAGATCGCTAACGTACAAACAACTTTATTGGATAACCAACAACTCTGCCACAGGTCATCCCAAGTGGTTCGCGACGTTTGGTGATTTAGCAGGGGTGCCCGGGTTCATGGGGTGAGGTTTGTCTAGCCAGGACACACTGAACCCCAGATTCCTACCCACCCCTTAAACCTTTTTCCTTCCCAGAACTCTCCTCTCCTTCCTTTCCTTAAAAAAACCCTCCACACATCATCCTCAAAGATGACATAGGCCCTGAGGGAAATTATTTTCCTCAGGGCCTCCTGTGTGGAGCTCAAAAACACTAAGTTATTCTGAGATCTGTAATGAGAAGTTACCGAAAGTTATCATATCAATCATTTTCGATCGCCCGTGCTAGGACCCCAGGTAAACGTGGCAGTGACGATTGTATTTTTCCATTGGCGTAGTCTGCCTATCTTCCCATGCAGTGCACTCGTCCCTCCAGGAACATTTCGTTGCGATGCGGTATATCGGTAGGCGTAATCGTAATCAGAATAGAATTATCTATCTTCTATTTTCTTCTTCTATTTTCTGTATAAATGAAAATGAATCCCAGAAATGTTTGTACGCGCAGAACTTCCGGACAACCGCAACAAATTGGATAATTCTTTTTTTTGTGTTCTTTATGGAGTAGGACAAGGTTTGTATAAAACTTCTGATTAGCTCTGGCGTTATGAAAGTTGTATAAAAAAAATTGCAATGTACCGAGACTGATTGTATGGAATGCGGGAGGGGAGAGGGTGGAGGGGAACCCGGGAGGACGGAGGGGAACCCGGGAGGGGAAAGTGGAACCTGGGAGGAGGAAGAGGAACTCGGGAGGGTGGTTCGGGGACGGGGAAGGGGGGGAGAGGTGTGGGGAGAGGGAAGGTAAAAGGTAATGGAGGTGGAGTGGGAACGCGAGAGGGGAAGGGGACGCGGGAGAGGAAGGGGAGGCGGAAGGGGAACGGTCGAAAGGAAAAGACAAGGGAGGAAAAATTTTCTTTATTAAATAGCATAGTAAAGCGTGCCGGGAACCAGCTAGTAATTAATAATTTTTGAACTTCGATTGCCTCCGTAATTAGTCGTGCTCTATTGTCCAAAGTAATCGCTGTTTTCAATTAAATGCTTGCAACTGCCGATTTGTCAGGGTGTACATGCTTGCTAAACTTTTGGAGATCGTCCGTTATTTCTGGCGTACATAAACCATGTCACATCCGGAACATGAGTGAGGAAAATGAGTTTATAAACTCCTTCTGTTTACAGAGGATACTTTGCACACCTCAGTAAGTCTTGCTTTTTTTGTCTTAGTTACGAAGATAGTCACGAAGCTTCTTTTTTCAGTATCTTAGCAATTCTGTTAGTCGCGTTATTTATTTAATACAAACGGCATAAGTATGCCATAAACATTAATTACATGTCACAAATTCATATTCAAAATATTAGTAATGGTAAAACAGTGTATGTATAACAGTTAATTGTGACGATACATTGGGAAGTGACACCAGAGATACATTTACATGCAAAAATCTATAATAGAAATAAAATTAATAGTGACTAAAAAAATATGATAGCATAGCCGTCTTGTACCTCTGTTCCGTGCAGTTAAATAGATCTATCACATCTGCATATCTATTAGTAACTTCATGCAACCTAGGTAAAAGTGAGTGTTTCGTATACTCAGTCCGATTATTGTTACATTTAAAAAGGGTTTTAGAACGAGTGGTTCTCGTGGGAATATGAAATTCAATGAGCTTAGTTAGATCAGGACTGTCTATTCTACCATTTACAATTTTGAACATTAATATTAAGTCTGATATAATTCTTCGATCTGACAGTCTTAGTAAATTTAATTCTTTCATCAAGTAATTATAATTTATGTTTTCAATGGGAATACCGAGGTTAAAATTAATATATCTTAAGAATTTGTGTTGAATTTTTTCGATTGAATCTGAATGTATTTTAAAATGGGGGGACCAGATCGAGGAGTTATATTCAACTTGACTACGTACTAAGGATGTATACAAAATTTTTAAAGTTGAAATATTCTTGAAACCTCTGGAATTTCTAAGAACGAAGCCAAGCATTTTGATACCTTTATTATAGATTGAGTTTATATGGGATATGAAGTTTAATTTAGAGTCGAAAGTTATGCCCAAGTCACTAATTTCTTCGACAGAGGTAAGGGTAGAGTTGTTAAGTTCATAAGGATGAATAATTGGTTGACTTATTCTGTAAAAACTTATTGAATAACACTTATTTATGTTCAGATAAAGTTTGTTAATAGAGCACCAACTAATTAATTTGTTTAAATTATTTTGTAGACAGGCACAATCTTCAGCGGTTTTGATGATTTTAAATATTTTTAAATCATCTGCAAAAAGCAATACATCTACATCTTTATCAAATATGTCAACAATATCATTTATGAACAATAAAAACAAAATTGGGCCTAAATGGGACCCTTGAGGTACACCACTGGTAGCTATAAATTGATTGGAATAGAACAAATTAATTTTTACAAGTAGAACTCTATCAGATAGATAGCTTGCAAACCAGTCTAAAAGTTTTCCGTCAATACCGAGCTTACGTAGTTTAACCAGTAGAATTTTATGGCACACTTTGTCAAAGGCCTTGATAAAATCTGTGTATATGGAATCGACTTGAGTTTTGTTAGCTAATGCATTTGATATAAAGTTTTCATATAATGAGAGATTTGTCAGAGTTGACCTGCCAGACAAAAATCCATGTTGATTTGGAACAATGAGATGGTTAATATATGGGGAAATTTTATCAAGAAGTAATTTTTCAAAAAGTTTCGGAATTATAGATAGCTTACATATAGGTCTATAGTTAGTGACATCACTTTTATTACCCTTTTTTAGTATAGGTGTTAGATAACAACGTTTCCAAATGTCCGGGAAGCAACCTGTATCAAGCGATTGGTTAAACAATAGACAAATCGGCTCAGCCAGTGAAGCAATGCAATTTATGAGAATATTGAATATGAACAAAAAGCAAGAAAGCGTAGCCTTTTGACTCTTGTTCAATTCTGTCTTCGTTTAGGGTAGATTTGGCTCTTATGATCTGCCTTTTCTATCTTGCTGGGTAACTATTACATTACAATTTTTCGTTCTTCACACATTCTGCTTGCTTACAAGCTTTTAAATAAATAATTAATTGGAAAATTTAAAAAAATTGGATTGTTTTTAATATTACTTGAAAAATATTGCTTAACATTTATAGCATATCCAATTATGTGTTCGTAGACCCATTATTACGCGTCGACCAATTATTTTTTATTTATTTTATAAAATATTAAACAAACAGTTTCATGATACAACGATATATTATGTATATAAACAATATTTACACATAGGTACATAATAAGCATACAAATAAGCATGAGCCCAAACAGTTGCACTGACAGTTTTATTATGCTGTATTACATTTACACCGTGTTTGTTAGTAACAAATTGTTATTATTTTTAAAATCTTAACAATCATTTTGAACAGGTAATTCCACTGGAATTGATTGATTGACTAATTGATAACTTGTTTAACAATCCGTTAGGCTTATACTGTACACTTTGAAGATGATTAATACAAAACTACATTATTATTTCATTATTTAGGTGTTACTCGAGTACTCCAGCTTTTACCAACGTTCATATTTTACATAATTTATTATATTCGCTCAGTAATTCTCTTCGTTTGTAGTGAATATTTTTTACGAGAATCTCTACTCAAATAAAGCTCTCACTTCTCAGCAGTAAAATGCCTACTTGAAGACGTTTTATGTACATATTAAATGCTAAGTATACTTCCGACATTTACAATAAATTAGTTGGTGTATTTGATAAGACTGATGGTTTCGATTGATAAATTATTCGAAGATATCGAAGAAGAAATTCCGTTGTTGACTCAACAATGTTCAAATACAATAAAAACCTACGTGGGGTATAAAAGATAAAAGAGTTAAATCAAATCTTGTATTTTTTTGGTTAACATTTTTTCAGTCAATTTAATTACTGTCCCTTCAATTATAAAACGTATTGAAGTCCTTTTTATTTTAAAAAAATTTAATAACAAATATTTCAAGAGGATTGCTCAAAATTCGTAGGTAATACTTTTTTGAAGGGAATAAAACTTCAAATAATGTCATACGATTTTAGATTTTCAAACAATGTTTTTTTTTCATAAAAGAATAAACCCACCCTAAAGGGATAGGATATCAATTCGGCGAAGCGTGATATCTCTCTCGTTCAGTATTTGTATTAGGTAATAAAGTTATGTATTGCAAACATCCTGAGAAATAACTCTGGGGTTGAAGTTAGGGGGTGCATTGCGGTGCTGAGGAAAGATATCACTCTCACGCGTAAAAACAAGTTTTCAGGGGGGTGCTAACCTTAAGCCATAAAATAAACTTTTGATAGGTAGTGACGTGTAATGTGGCCTTTTCTTATTTATCATACTATACTTTAGAACAGTGATTCTTAACCGAGGCGCCGCGCCCCTTTGTGGGCATTTTGGAAGTCTGGCAGGACTTTTATTTATTTTTTATTTTTAGCGTTTAGGCGCTAGAAGCGTTTAGGCGGTGGAAGGGTGCTGAAGATGTTGCTGTGAGTGGGTATAGTCAATGTAGAAAATAAGCTTATTCACGAGCTATGCACACTGATACACTTTCTTTAGGCGCGATTTGGGAGGCGAGTATGGGTACCGCCGCCCCAGGAACCATTTATTGGACATCCAACACCCCTGCCACAGGTCAGCCCAATTGGTTCGCTACGTTTGATGACTTAGCAGGGGTGCCCGGGTTCATGGGATAAGGTTTGTCTAGGTCTTGGTGGCGGATACGTTTGCCAAACCACTGCGTGGCGGGCTGGATCGGAGGAGACTGATTAAGGGAGGCCTTTTGACCTCTCCAGCCGGATTCTCCCGACCCTTCGCCTTGAGGAATAGATTCATACGTCCGTCACTCCTGGCCACACTGACCCCTAGATTCCTACCCACCCCTCATACCTTTTTCCTTCCCATATCTTGTTCTCTTTCCTTTCCCTTAAAAATCCCTCCACATGACACAGGCCCCCAGGGAAATTGTTTTCTTCAGTGCCTCCTGTGTGGAGCTAATGTAAAAAAAAATTACAAAGTCCTACTGGCACCGTAGAGTCGAGGCCAGTTTCGGGGACTCTTCTGCAAAGTCCTACTGGCACCGTAGAGTCGAGGCCAGTTTCGGGGACTCTTCTGCAAAGTCCTACTGGCACCGTAGAGTCGAGGCCAGTTTCGGGGACTCTTCTGCAAAGTCCTACTGGCACCGTAGAGTCGAGGCCAGTTTCGGGGACTCTTCTGCAAAGTCCTACTGGCACCGTAGAGTCGAGGCCAGTTTCGGGGACTCTTCTGCAAAGTCCTACTGGCACCGTAGAGTCGAGGCCAGTTTCAGGGACTCTTCTGCAAACGTCATTTTTAACAATAATAATAATTTATTCCAGAAGGTACTTACACACATAATCCATCCCATAATTAATTATACAAATAAATCAATAGCTACCCAAAATATAAGAAAGATAATAATAATTATAAGTAATTAGTTTATTATTTTATAAAATATATTATGATAAAACTATACTAACAGACAGAACAATTAGTCATAACAGACCTGAAATAGTTTTACATGACAAAATTAAAAAAATAAATTATATCATTGATGTAGCTATTCCAAATTCCTATAATATTCAAAAAACTGTTTCTGAAAAAATTAGAAAATACACAGATTTAGGAAATGAGATTAAAAGAATTTGGAATTCTCAGACTATAAAAATATTACCATTTGTTATTTCGGCTGCTGGCATTATACCTAGGTCTCTCATTCAAAATTTAGGCATATTAGATTTGTCAAAGAATTTGGAAAAATCAGTTATTTTAAATACATGTAGGATTACAAAAGATTTTTTAAATATTTATATCGAGGGATCAGTAGGATTTATAGGTTCAATTAGGAATTCCACAGAGCCGAACCCTCTGATATGAAAATATCTGGAGTCGGTGAATTATTTTCCCATTTGGTCTCTGGTAGGTTGACATGTTGTTCTTGTATTTATTATACTTTTATAGTTCAATTGCAGAGCGTGGATGGACTAGATGATCATTTAGGGAAGTGTGTGAAAGGGTTTAGTTTTTCCTGTGGGGAAAATTTAACCCGGACATTTAAATCTGGTGCCTATAAAATATATACTTGTGAAGTAAAAAAACATGTTTTTTTAAAATACCTTGGATGCCGGGTTCGCTGAAAGTTATAGAGTTTTAAATTCATTAATTATAAAAGGCGTTCTTTTTATTAACATTAAATTATACGATTTTCGTGTTGCAAAAGGAAATATTTGGAAATTGGATGCAATTGGTATATTTTTTAAATTTATGATAGCCAAAATAGTCGAAATCCGCCGTTAAAATGCAAAACATGGTGTACTTTGCACAATTACATAGTTGGGCATCATAATTCTCGAACCTCGGTGCATTTATCTTCCAAACATGAAAATTGTTTGTGGCGTAATGCCTTTAAATTATTATTTTTTTTTTATATATAAGCTCCACACAGGAGGCCCTGAGGAAAATATTTTTTTGGAGGTGCTGTGTGGATGGTCTTTTTAGGGACGTAAAGAAGAGGAAGTTCTGGGAAGGAAAAGGGTATGAGGGTTGGGTAGAAATCCGGGGTTCAGTGTGTCCAGCAGTGAAGGACGTATGAATTCATCACTCCCATTGGGGTGCAAGGCGGTGGAGAGAGTTCGACTGGAAAGATCAAAAGGTATCCACAATTAAGGTATTTTTGTTTTCTTTTGGTTTAATTTTTCTTTCATTTTTTTTATCTATTAAAATTAAAAATTTTATCTAATTCAAATTCCTGCCACTTCAAAACAGGCTCAGCCCAGTATGTATACCAAAAAACGTATATTGTGTGATATTATCTTGGTTAATAAATAATTAAAACAAAAAACAGTCTCTTCCGATCCGGCCCGCCACACAGTAGGTGGGAAAACGCATCCGCCGCCAAGACCAGACCAAATTCTCCACATGGACTCGGCCACCCCTGCTAAGTCACCAAACATAGCGAACCACTTGGGGTGGCCTACGGCAAGGGTGTTGGTTGCCGAATAAATGTTATCCGGGGCGACGGTACCCATACCCTCCCGAATTCTACCCTGCCTCCCGAATTGAAAATGGGAGTGGAAATGGATATTATTAGGGACACTACAAAAACTTAAAAAATAAAAATTGGTTTTCGGCTTTCTGACCGTGTTACGAGAAAGGAGATTAAAACATGTATGAAAATGTAGTAGTATAGTATCCACATAACTTTCTGTTTTAATCACTTTCCAATTTTATTGTCTATCTGCACAGTTTAAAGCCAAGGGAATTCTATCGCCTCCCGGTTGGGCGAGATTTAATGTGGGTTTTGAAGAATCTCGGATTGTAATATTAAGGAGGAAAAAAGTTAGCTCATTTTTTCAAGGAATCTTTTCACAAAAGGTTATTTGAAACAAAGGGGTTCAGAAAATTTGGAAGCGCAAAGACCAAGCGAAAGTTATTTAAAAAAATGTACTTATGTAAATTAAATAAAATTTATCTTACACAATTTATAATATAAGCAAAATTTTCAAAATTTTAAGCAATCACCGACACAAAAAAGAGCTGATGACCTTAAAACGCCTAAACAGATTTCCATGAGTTGTAGCTAAGAACTATCTCGATGACGTCAGCTTTCAAACAAAAAACGCATCATAATCGGTCCATTTGTTTAGAAGCTACGATGCCACAGACAGACATACAGACAGATAGACAGACACACAGAAAGTCAAACTTATTACACCGCTCCTTTCGTCGGGGGTTAAAAATACAACAAATTTTTAAAGTAGGTAGGTATTTAAATATAAAAATTATTTTCTGTAAAGTAAATGTTCACATTAATAAATGTCACAGCGACGTTGTTGGTACGAATACTGCAAGTATGTAGGTACCTACGCAAACAGTTGCATGCTTGCGTACGTTTGTTTCAAACTTGGCTTTGAACAAAATTTACCAATGTCCCTTTTTCGCTAACAAAAATTATTAGACCTAAGCAAGACACAAAGCTGCTTCTCAGTAACGCTTCGCAATGATCTCACTACCTTAAGCGAGTAGAGATTTAACAACACACACAAGTATAGATGGGAAGGCTGATAGAGATATTGAATGAAGGATGAATGCCGTTGGCGCTAATAAAAATCTATCAAAAGTAGCAAAGCTAGCAGTCCACCATGAAGTCCTGGTACCTACCCTGATGTATGGCAGTGAGGCTTGGAACTGGCAGAGAAAGGATAAAAGTAAACTGAATGCTGTTGAAATGAGATCCCTGAGGCGTATGTGTGATAAAACAATGTATGATCGTGTGAGAAATGTGGATATCCGCAAAGAATGTAAGACTGATGTAAGAATAATGAGTAAGATTAAGAAAGGGACCCTCAGATGGTTTGAGCATGTAGAGCGAATGAATGAAGTAAGTAGTGTAAGAACAATATATCTACGACGCAAATGTGAATGGTAGAGAAGTCGGGGACGCCCGGGGAAGACATGGCACGATCAAGTGAATCAGATACTGGAGTCGGGCCATGTCAAAAGTCAGAATAATAGAAGAGAATGTATGAGACGATGTATGAATGTGAGTGAGGCAAATAGTGTGTGCCAAGACCGAGTTGTTTGGTGGTCCGTCCTCTCTGCCTACGGCGTGATGGTTAGTTAAGGCGCCTTCAATTTAGACGATTCGTGTCGGACCGCTGCAGTGCCGAAGCGGTGCGTTGGTCGAATGGCGCAAGGACGGTCATTTATTTTCATAAAAAGTGCACGGAGCGGCAACAGTGCGGCGTTGGTACCGAGAACGCTCGACGACAGGACGGCAACGTCGCAAGCTCCACGTGTTCGTTTCGCTGTTGTATAGTGCGGTGACAAGACGTGAGAGCTAATTTCATTGAATTTTCATGAAAACTTAAAAGCTGACGCACACCAAACGTTTTGTAACATTTGGCGCGAATTTTCACATTAAAATTCATTCATTTGCAAATTTACTGACAGTGACGCAATGTAGCACATCAGCGATACCGTTTGGCGTATGTTAGCTTATATTAAAAAAAAAAACCTATTTCGTATTTGATTGTTGATTATTTATTAATACTTACTGAACTAATTAGTAATCAGATGAAACTTAATTCTTCTCAATATTCTTTTTGTTACTAAAACATTTTATATAATAAAAAAGAAAATAATTATAGTAAGTAATAAATAATATCACAAATATAAAATATAAGTTGTTTTTTACTTACCTCAATGTTATCAGTAGTCTTTCTTCAGCTGATATAGAATGTCTGAATATAGTTTCTTGCGGTTGAATTTTAGTTTTAACTCATTCAAGTAATTCATAGAAACATTCTCTAGACATTCTTAAATAATTTTTTTTTAAATGCTTGGATCTTGTTTTAACCTAGGGTAAAAATTGTGGAAATCACCAAAAGTATATGTTAATGAAAACATCGGTGATGCTCTTATACGGGGGCGTCGTTTTTGTTTCTGTTTCTGTTGGATGTTTTTCAACAAGAGCACTAACAGTAATGTTTCTTCCTGCTGTAAAATGAATTTAAAACATCAAACGACCCACGTCTAAACATCACTTGCATAGTCAGATACGCTTTCAATTTAGGCGTTTGGTATCAGACTGCTACCATACTGCAGCGGCACGGCAGCAGGTTATAACCAGCGGCACGGTAAACATGCGGCAGTGTCTAAATTGAAAGAGCCCTAAGTTAGTTAGTTACAACAAGTATGTGTCTTTGCAACAACTCTAATTTTGCGACCTATATACGAGTTGGGTGTCAGGATTTAAGGCTTGATTAAACGTTAGGTACACAATATAATAAATAGTTTACATATATCCTTTAACCTCCGTTAAAATATTTAAATAAAAATCCGTTACTTTCTAATACCAACTTAATTCTTTGACATTTTATGTTTTTAAACGATATTCAGAGCAATTATTATGTTTCCTCATTTTCTCTCAGGGATAGTGTAAACTATTCGAAAGACGCTAGGCAAACTATGAAAGAGTTTTTAAAACTGAACTTTAGAAAATTCTTCATCTCCTGCTTAAATGCCTTCTAACTAGAACAACTTCCCAGAATGCTGTCATATGCACTCTAAAACTACGTTATTTTGTAGACAAAACATACATTCCTTCCTTCATGCTTTGTAAAAATTAAATTAAACTTAAACTTAAATTAAACTTAAACTTAAACTTACATTAAACTTAAACTTAAATTAAACTTAAATTTGTAAAAATTAAATTAAACTCTTTTTGACAGAGCTTTTCGCTCACAATTTGAAAAAAAGGGTTCAAAGTGAAATAAAATTAAACGCATTTCGCATTCGTGCAGGTATTCCTATTCCTTTGAACTTTGACATACTTGCATACCATTCCAGTAACGCAGTATGAGTTGATTTACGTAAAGGTATATTTTTAAAAACGTCGGAAATGCAAAGAGTATCAGTAAATCTGATGATTATAAATGTGAGTGAAGTAATGAATATGTAACGTACGGAAAATCTATGTAATGTTACATTAGTTACGTGTTTTTTTTATGTAAAAAAGTCCATATATTTCCCTTATTTAAAGTCAATTTTCAGCCAAGTGCATTGCAATACTTGAACCTCGAAAATTTGTTATCAAATTTTTAATATTCCCTTGGGGGCCGTTCAAGTATTACGTAACGCACTTGGGGGGGGGGAGAGAGGGTCTTGTGAAACGTTACTGTGCGTTACGAGGGGGGGGGGGGAGGGGGGGGTTCGAACAAGGCGTTACGTAACATGTTTTTCTTTATTTAGATTAAAAAAAAATGGGGAATTAAAATTTTCCAAGTTGGCAATCCTTTTCGTTCTCGAAATCTCTTGTTTTATTTATTGCCGCAAACGCGATTAAAACAAGAAAAAAGGTATTTAAGCGACTTTTCAGTACTTTGCGCAACTTAATTGTGACTTTCAGGAAAAAAATGTCACTTGGGCGTTACGTAACGTTTAGGGGGGGGGGGTGGGGTGGTATGGAAAAAGGTTACAGTGCGTTACATGGGGGAGAGGGGCGGTCAAAAATCTTCGAAAATTGCGTTACGTAATACTCGAATGCCCCCTTGTCCTCTGACTCTCTTAGGCTATCCAAAATCATATTCTGTCATCTTATTTGTCCTGATACTCACTTTGAATGCAGATAACCTCCATTCAAAGCTTTAGAAAAACCGTAGCTCTGATATGAATTCTTGGACATGTCGGCATCATGGGTAAGGGAAGTGGAACATGGAACCGGTTTTGTTAGGATGGTCCTTTGTACTGAGGCACAGCAGGCTCCCTTGGATTGACTAGCAATGTGCCAGTATTACAAACGTAACAGTATTCTGTACTATTATTTATTAGGGAGGTGCCTTAAGCAAAAGAGGACGAATCTAGCACGCATCGCCTTATATTGATTCTCGCAAGTATGCTATCTCGCTTGCACTTATACAATTCACACAGACATTACACCCCCACACTTAAACAATAATTACATGGAATATATATTTTTGCCTACACTTATACAATTCAAATTACTACATATTTCATTATATACATTTCTTTCTTCATGTTATTATATAAACTTTTTGTTTTACTTTGGATAACGAGGGCGTGGTTGAGGTCTGGAACGCAGTCTCCCTTCCCATGGTGGCTGCGATCTGCAAAGAACGGGGAAATTATTTATGGTTCTGTCCACATCTGAGAGTGGACCAAAGTCCAACAAGTTATCAGAATAATAGTCACTCTCCCCCCACCTAACCTTTCTATCAGAAAACTGATCGTGGTGTCTTTTCCAAACCTGGCCTGTTGAATGTATCTTAACCATATAGGTTCTACTCCCTAATATTTTGATAATTGTACACAAAATCCACATCAATAATACTTTGTGGTAGCGTCTACCACCACAAAAAAAAATTAAATTACCGAACGGACCCAGATTATCTATGTGAATCTGATTTCAAACTAAATTATTCACTGGCCAACTCGCCAATTGCACCTTGGAAGGAGTAGGTAAACGTACTGCACACCTAGTACACTGTTTTACCTCTTTCTCAATATCCGCATTTATACCTAACCAGAAAAAATAATTTCTATCCAAATTTTTCGACTTCACACCTAGGTGCGAACGGTGAATAAATTTCAAAACTGATTCCTTTAATTCCATTGGTACTACCAGTTTACTATCATAAAACAAACATGCATCATGAGCTGATAACTTATCTCTAAAATGCCAAAATTTTAATAAATCGGAATTTTAGTTTTCTTTTTCAGGCCACCCTGTACTCAAATAATTGACAATTTTTGATAAAACAAAATCCTTCTCCGAACTCCGTTTAAATATTTCCGGATTTATTTCCGTTTCAACAGAAATATTATTTAACTGTTCTATTTCCAAACTATCGATATCCGTATCGTTAATTAGATCCAAGAAATAATTATTATCTTCGTATTCCTCGATATTATTATTACTACTTTGCATCGGTAATCTTGACAAGAAATCAGCTTTATTGTCGTCCGACTTTATGTACTCTATAGTATAATTAAATGTTTGCAATATTAACGCGTAACGTTGCAATCTATTCGCTGCAAAAATAGGTACCTGCTTCTTCGTCTCAAGTGTATGTGTACAAGCGGTTTATTGTCGCACGATAGAATGAATTTATTTCCATACAAGTATTGAAAGATTGTTTTCAAACCAAATATGATTGCACACGCTTCTCTATCCAAAATTGAATATTTTCGTTCGGTTTCCGATATAGTCCTACTCGCAAATGCGATTGGGCGCTCTATCCCGTTATCAAACTTGTGACAAAGTATTGCTTATATTCCGATATTACTGGCATCCGTAATGAGTTTCAAAGGGATACTAGGATTGAAGTGAACTAGAACTTTTTCCGACATCAATTGTTTTTTTACAAAATTAAAAGCATCACTACATTCATTCGACCACATAAATACGGTTCCCTTTTTTAATAAATTATAGAGAGGTGACAGAGTGTCCGATATATTCCGTAAAAACATTCTATAATATGAGATTATTCCCAACAAACTTCTCAGTTCTAACACATTCCTCGGAACTGCCAAATTCTTAATTGCTTCAATTTTACTTTCTAGCGGCATTATACCTTCCTGAGAGATTTTAAAACCTAAGTATTCAATTTCCGGTACATAAAAATAACATTTTTGGTCATTTACGGTCAGACCATGATCATTTACCCCTCCAAACGACTCCTCATCGAGTATAACGTCTTAAACATACGGCAACTCCATTTAAAATTTATGCTAATACATTTCCTGTTCAAATACAAAAACAAAACTCTCTTACAACACAACTACACCACCAGAACAATAACCAACAGACACTACAATGTACCTACACTACACACCACGTCAGCTCAAAGACAATTTTTCTTCCTAGCTCCTAAAATCTTTAACCTTATCCCTGAAAACTTAAAAACGTTGAGTCAACCCCATTCCTTTAAAAAACAAATTACGAAATGGATCCTTACACATGGGATACATTACAATTTTAACACCCATTCACTCTACACTCTATCGATTTAATCACTTTTCAGACAAAACATAATATATCTCTATTTTCTAAATTAGTGGCATGTATGTACAAGATTATTTAGTATGATCTATATCTAACAACTCCTCAAATTTCTCATTTTATAATAATTCTCTAACTTCTCCATCTTCTTCTTGTAACCCAATCTAACTATAAGTATATCATTTTCTTACTATAGAGCAGGCAAAACATAAAATATCTTTATTTACTATCTAAGCAGCATTATATGTATAAGACTGATTACTGTGAACTATATATATATGTCAATAATTCCTTAATTTACTAAAAATTTCAATCTATACTAACGAATGTATATCCACTAACTGTAAACTTCACCCGCCATAACACAGGGTCATCCCTAGCATGGAGGGTGAAATATCACAAAAAACTATATGTACTGTTGATAATTCATGTATTAAATAAATAAATAAATAAATAAAATAAATAAATAAATTTAATTTCTTAATTACCGCGTCACAAACTGAATTTAATTCCTCTTTCGAATTACCGAATAATAATATATCATCTAAAAACAGACGCACATTTTTTAAACCACCGACTATAGAAGCTATCACTTGCATAAAAATCGCCGGGCTTGTTGTTAGTCCAAAAGGCAACACTTTATACGCGAACAGACCTATATGAGTTGAAATAATACATAGTTTTTTTAAACTTTTATTCAAACCAATCTGAGAAAAAGCATTTTTTAAATCAATTTTCGCGAAATGTTTCGGGCCCTTTAACGAAGAAATTAAATTTTCTACTCTAGGCAACGGGAATTTTAAAGGTGCCAGCATTGGATTCAAAGTATTTTTGAAATCTGTAGAAATCCTAATCGTACCATATTTTTTTTAACCATAACAATCGGACTCGCCATTTCACTAATTTCAACTTTTTCAATAATGTCATCTTTCACCATTTTTAATAATTCAATTTCCATTTGATCCCGCAAACAATACGGAATGGGTCTCGGGTTAACGAACTTTGGTTTAAAATCCGACCTAACCTCAATATTAACTTCGTAATTTTTCAATCTACCCGGTTTATCTGAAAACACATTAGGATACTTTAATTTTAACATACCGCGAATATTATTATCCGTAACACCTTTGTTCACTAGATTAATTCCGTTTAATGTAATATCGAAACACTTGAGAAAACTTCTACCTAAAATGCATGAGCTACCATTATTGATTATTATAAATTCGGTCGACACACATTTATTTTTAAATTCCACGTTACATATAATTTTACCCAATACCTTTAATAAATTATTATCGTACCCGAATAATTTTTTATCGCACACAAGTAATTCCTTTTTACTAAAATACTTATTAAATATTTCGTGCGGAATTGCATTTATACTGGCTCCCGTATCGACCATAACCTTCAAAATAATATTATCTACGCATAAATTTAAAAACATAGGATCATTATTATCACCCTGAGTAACGGTATTAATAGTGCTACCGCGCTCCTTACTAGGAGAGCGTGAATATATACTACGTGATTTATTTTTACAAGTCGAGATAGTGTGACCTACCTTCTTACAAATATTACATTGTAACTTCTTGTGCCAACAATCTTTTTGCAAATAATTATTCCTACCACAAATAAAACATGACGTATAATTATTTATCTTATGGGGTGACTTACTACGCACTTTACTATCTTTATAACGGCTTACCTGACTAGATTTATCAAAATTACGAACTGCATTTAAATTCATGTTCCATGAATTGTATAAAAAACATGTTCCCAAGTGGAAGCTAAATTAACGCTTTCTAGAAATGACTTGCGTAAACCTTCCATAAAAAGTTTGTGTTTTATTTTCTCATTGAACACATCAATAATAAATATGTCTTTCAAACACGATTCTAATCTTGCTTCAAAGTTACATGACAAACTAATATTTTTAAGCTTCGCGGCGAACTCTTTAATGGATTCATTTGCCGATTGTTTACATTTATAGAATATTTCCCGAGATTCAAATATATTGTGAATGGGCTTACAATGGGAATCTAGAAATTTACACAAATCCTCAAATGAGGTTTCCGCCACTTTTTTTGGAAAACATAAATCACTTAGCAATGAAAAGGTATCTTCGGTGAGATTGTTTAAGAGGAACGCTCTTTTACGTTCAGGTGACAAAATTTTCTCATCATATAAAATGAGAGCTTGGTCCAATCTCTCCTTGAACAGGGACCACACTCCTTTCTTATGACAGAATGCCCCCAGACTTTTACAAAACGCACCCATAGGGAATAAGAGCTGAAACAAATTTTGTAATTAAAAACTTATCTCAGCGCTTCCGGGTGAATTCGCTCCAGAACCGGCGACCTTGCCGTTCCAAAGTGTCTCCCCACTCAGCGTCCGGAACTCCGTCACCAGCCGCCCTTTTCGACCGCTGATTGCCCGTGCTCATGGGCAATCAGCGGTCCAGCCTATCATGCTCCCTGCAGCGACAGAATCCAGCCCTTTGTCCGGTCTCGCTTGTACAGCTGCAGCGACAGAATCTGAGCCCTTGCCCCAGATTCCGGCTTCTTCCTTAGATGGTCTGCTTGTCACCGTCTTCTTCTTACGCATGCTCTCTCAATATACTGCAATATGGATGCAGGCTCTAATGCACGTCTTCTTGACATACGTGATGGCGTCTTCTTGAGTGCGTCTTCATGCAACAATTTTTTTTCCTATTGTCGCAACAATCTCTACTCTTCCGTACTATTCGTACTATTCACTTTTCGTCTAAATTTTGTCTTCAGGTTCTTCAATTTCATAGCTTGTTGTACCAGCTACTACCGACTGCGCCAATTGTAAAGTCAGCTACTGCCGACTGCGCCGGTTGTAGTGTCTGAGCCAATTCAGATGCGGACTTACAGATGTGTAAGACGAAGTATTATTGTGGGTAGTACACTAAATGAAGAGCGTAACAGTATTCTGTACTGGTATTTATTAGGGAGGTGCCTTAAGCAAAAGAGGACGAATCTAGCACTCATCGCCTTATATTGATTCTCGCAATCATGTTATCTTGCTTGCACTCACACAATTCACACAGACATTACACAGTGCATCGGTCAGTTTTGTAAGTTCCGCTCCGATTTTTGTTTGTCCACAAAATGTTAGAGTCACAAGCAGAGAATATACGACAAGAGACTTGTCATATTTTGAAAAGGGCTGAAATACCCCGCCCAAATATAACAAAGGAAGAGTTTACGGCCCTAAAAGAATTGCGCGCCAATGAGGATATCTTGGTTCTGCCAGCCGACAAAGGAAACGTCGCTGTCGTGATTAATATGGTGGACTACATTAAAAAGATGGAAGACCTCTTGTGCGATGCCGGCACCTATAAGAAAATTAAAAACAATCCCACTAACAAAATTGACCTGAAGGCAAGGGAGTTAGTAAAAGCTTCCAGTTTCAGGAAAGAGGATCGATCTGGGCTTTTTATAAAAGCCTCCAGAACTCCTGCCCTGTACGGTCTTCTAAAAATTCATAAAAAGGATATCCCAATGAGACCGATCGTCAAAAAAAAAACGTACAAACTTTCTCAATACCTCTCAAGATTACTGCAGATGCAAACTGGGAAAACTGAATCTTGGATTAAGGATTCCACAGATCGGATCAGTAAGCTTAAGAAGGTTAAGACTGAGAAAGGAGATATTTTGGTCAGTTTTGACGTTGTGTCCCTTTTCACGAATGTGCCTCTGGAAGACTCCATGACAATGCACAGAGAGATCTACGAGGAAGACATTTGTAAACTTTTTGAACACTGCCTTAAAACGGGATATTTTGCATTCCAGGGTGAACTTTTTGAACAAGTGGAAGAGGCAATTGAAATTCACAAAAATCCTATAAATATTAATAGAGACGACGGAGCTAAGCTCAATAGTTCTTGGTATCCGGTAATTGACGGTTACATCAAGGCTAAACGCAAAAAAAAAACATGTTGACGTATATTGTAGCGCCAGCTCGTAGAGGAGTGGAGCTGGCGACACGGTATCGCTCCTAAGTAGATAAGTACAAACATCACCCCTAACTATTACACATCTGCCCTGATGATGGACACTGCAACGCTGTCCAAAACGTTGGCTAAAAAAAGAGGTAGCGCAACACGGCATAGTAACCCAAAAACTAATAACAAAAATATGAAAGTTGGCAAATAGTTGTAGGTTAAGCATTTAAACATCTGAATCATTTAGCCATAATTTTAAATCTTTCATATTATTTGTTATTTTATTTATAAAATGAATTTTCATAGAGAAAGATTAAACGTATAAAGGATCAATAAAAATGGTACTCGTATGTGTTCGCATTAATTTGGTATTCGCTTGGATAATGTAAAATATATTAATAGCCATTTTGCTAACTCTATTTGAATTTTTTTCAAAATAATTTTTGTTTTTCACATATTATTTCAAAGTTTGCAGAGTGATTAGTTTACAGATATTAAATATTTTAGTTTCTTTACAAACTTGGCGAGAATGTTTCATTTCTATTATTCATAAGTTTAATAATGTGCTTCATAAATTTAATCTGCGCATTACCACTCTAGTTTTAAAGTTATGTATAGCGTGTTGAATATCGATGACAGGGCTGACAAGTTTACGTATCGAAGTTTTCCAAGCCTTCACTGTCCAAGGCCGAACCTGTTAAAGCAGGTCAAGGACAAACGTATATTGTAGCGCCAGCTCGTAGAGGAGTGGAGCTGGCGACACGGTATCGCTCCTAAGTAGATAAGTACAAACATCACCCCTAACTATTACACATCTGCCCTGATGATGGACACTGCAACGCTGTCCAAAACGTTGGCTAAAAAAAGAGGTAGCGCAACACGGCATAATAACCCAAAAACTAATAACAAAAATATGAAAGTTGGCAAATAGTTGTAGGTTAAGCATTTAAACATCTGAATCATTTAGCCATAATTTTAAATCTTTCATATTATTTGTTATTTTATTTATAAAATGAATTTTCATAGAGAAAGATTAAATGTATAAAGGATCAATAAAAATGGTACTCGTATGTGTTCGCATTAATTTGGTATTCGCTTGGATAATGTAAAATATATTAATAGCCATTTTGCTAACTCTATTTGAATTTTTTTCAAAATAATTTTTGTTTTTCACATATTATTTCAAAGTTTGCAGAGTGATTAGTTTACAGATATTAAATATTTTAGTTTCTTTACAAACTTGGCGAGAATGTTTCATTTCTATTATTCATAAGTTTAATAATGTGCTTCATAAATTTAATCTGCGCATTACCACTCTAGTTTTAAAGTTATGTATAGCGTGTTGAATATCGATGACAGGGCTGACAAGTTTACGTATCGAAGTTTTCCAAGCCTTCACTGTCCAAGGCCGAACCTGTTAAAGCAGGTCAAGGACAAACGTATATTGTAGCGCCAGCTCGTAGAGGAGTGGAGCTGGCGACACGGTATCGCTCCTAAGTAGATAAGTACAAACATCACCCCTAACTATTACACATCTGCCCTGATGATGGACACTGCAACGCTGTCCAAAACGTTGGCTAAAAAAAGAGGTAGCGCAACACGGCATAATAACCCAAAAACTAATAACAAAAATATGAAAGTTGGCAAATAGTTGTAGGTTAAGCATTTAAACATCTGAATCATTTAGCCATAATTTTAAATCTTTCATATTATTTGTTATTTTATTTATAAAATGAATTTTCATAGAGAAAGATTAAATGTATAAAGGATCAATAAAAATGGTACTCGTATGTGTTCGCATTAATTTGGTATTCGCTTGGATAATGTAAAATATATTAATAGCCATTTTGCTAACTCTATTTGAATTTTTTTCAAAATAATTTTTGTTTTTCACATATTATTTCAAAGTTTGCAGAGTGATTAGTTTACAGATATTAAATATTTTAGTTTCTTTACAAACTTGGCGAGAATGTTTCATTTCTATTATTCATAAGTTTAATAATGTGCTTCATAAATTTAATCTGCGCATTACCACTCTAGTTTTAAAGTTATGTATAGCGTGTTGAATATCGATGACAGGGCTGACAAGTTTACGTATCGAAGTTTTCCAAGCCTTCACTGTCCAAGGCCGAACCTGTTAAAGCAGGTCAAGGACAAAGTCAAAGATTATTTCAAGTATGTAGCTTGTATTGACCCAATTGAATCATTTCCCACAATGACCTCTCATTAGAAAGATTATACAAAAAACATGGTTTACATTTTATTAAATATTTTATTTAAAATGTAAGGGAAAATCTGCATTGTCTTTCCTGACACATATTATTATCTCTTCTTGAATAAGTGGTTTATTTTAGAATTAATCTCATCCTTCCAGCGGGAGCAAGCGCGGTAACCGGCTGAGGTCTGAGGTCTGAAGTCCTTACCCCGGGTTAAAGTTCTTCCTCCGATAAGGACATGTCCGAGGGAACGCGGTGCAAAGACAATGAAACCATAAAAGCCAAATACCTCTGCGAACAAAGGAAAGTGGCATTTAACGGGGCATTTCGTTATGAATTGTAAGGCGATTAAAATACTTAATCTGCCGCCTAAACCGTAAAAGCTTTCAGGGGCCTTTCTTCGGCGTCTTCTTTGTTGGCAAACCAAAGTACATTACTTTTAAGACACCTTTGTGGAATTTTAAAATTTCCTTTTAAAGACACCTAGAATTTTTTTAAAGTTCAGCAATCAAGATCATGTTGGCACATTTTTTTGTAATTTTTTAGATAATTCGTGGGCGATTATAATTTTTCTCCTTTTCGTTACTGTGTCTGTCATTAATGGTTTTCTTTACTTGAAAACCTTTTTTTAGAGATTTATTGTGAGATAACTTTATTTTATTGAAAGCTGTAACTTTGTAAGTTGTGTCGATAATCGCACTTTCGGAGTATCTGGGCCTAATGCCTACAATACACGACATCTTATTTCAGCCCGATTCCAATTAGAGACCAAAGTCAACATTTTTCGTTTTACGCGATCGCTATTTTCATTTCTATTTCCTAAAATAAAATACTTTTTTGTTTAAAACCACGAAATTTATTAATTTATGAACCTACCGGTTTCGCTTTACTTAAGCATCTTGAAGATGCTCAAGTAAAGCGAAACCGGTCGATAGAAAAAAAAAGTATTTTATTTAGATAAGTTTTAAGATTTTCACGGCCAAAAGCATTTTCGTTATTTGTTTTTGGGGTGTTATGCCGTGTTGCGCTACCTCCTTCTTTAAGGCTAAAGCGTAACATAGCGTAGCATAACACCTCAAAAACAAATAACGAAAAAGTATTTTATTTTATTAAATTTGTCAAACCACAAAGTGATTGCTTTCCACAATAATTTCTATTTCCATTGAAAAACTACTAAAAAGTAATTTATTGGGACTTTTCTTTTTTCTGTAAAATATTTATATTTTTTTCTTGTCATATTGTATTATTTTGTCTTTATAATAAGTAAATAAAAAAAATTTTAAAAATATCTACGATTTCAATTGTCATCACTGCAAATAACACATGAACCACGCTGTTTGCTGTGATGCCAACTTAAATCTAAATATGAAACTAGAGAGGAAAATAGCGATTGCGTAAAGCGAAAAATGTTGACTTTGATCTCTAATTGGAATCGGGCTGAAAAAAGATATCGTGTATTGTAGACATATGGCTTGAAATAAACTCCCTCCGGAACTAAGACGTATGACAAGCCCAACAGAATTTAGGTCCAAATTAAAAACCTACCTTTTTGGGCTCTCATACCCTTACATTCAAAATACCTTTCTGAGAGTATCATTCTTATTTTACCTATGATGTGTCTTAATAACAATTTTCTTATTGGATTAACGTTATTCGAATCCTTACACATCATTCTTTCTCTTATAGAGGAACGAATCACATTGAGGAAGATAAATATTCTGATCAAATCCTTGTACTAGTGTAGTAGTGTACCGCCCATCATACCATTTTGCTTTTACTTTCAAAATACGCTCATTAAGAACATATTATATATTATAGTTCCCAATTATATCCTCTGCGTGCGAATTTCTCTAAATAAACAATGACAGTGTTAATCTTAAGTGACCTCCCAGGTAAGTATGGTCCTGTATATTTTTTGCCTGTACTGTGCATAGGGAATGCAATCTCGTTCTCGCGAGTAGCGAGATTGATCTCGAACGAAAAAAGGGCGAGATCTCGCGAGTTTAACGAGATTGCACTCGAGCGTAAAACCGTCTTATTCGAAGCGCGGACTGACACGGACGGAGTTGCGATCTGTCGGTTTCATTCGTTAGCGGTCGCGGGGCGAAGTGTCTCTCAGATTCGTTCGTGCGTGCGATTGGTCGAAAATTGAGCCGGCGTGCAGCGTCATCAGCGCGCATTTGTTTAATAGTTGTTGCTAGCTAACGTATTACGTGATTGAGTTTGATTTAATTCGAGTATTTTTTTGGTTATTTATGCAAACAAAGTTTATTATGTGATGTTGTTAAGATTCATTTTTTTGACTTTTCGTTGTTTTGTTTGTTATAAAAGAACTGTTTTATTACTAAAAAGATTTTTGTTTGATATGAGAAGAGAAGACTGGTTGTTTCTTTTATTTGTTATTCGATAGATACTACACCAAAGTTTACTACTTAGAAGTTTATTAAAAATTATAGACAAATACGTCAATGTTTGATGCATAAAAGTCTATTGAAAAATTCGTGAAAATAAATGTTTATCTTATCATGCTTCTAATTTTTATTATTTTTTCCTAATTTATTCAAATATTGTGATTATTAAAAAAAAACAAACAAAACTGCCAATCTCGCGAGATATCGAAACTGGCGAGATCTCGCAGTATTGTTATTACACTCGACAAAAAAAATTGTAAAAACTGAGCTTTTCATTATTTAATATCTTTATTATTTACTGAAAATAATAAAACACGTATCATTTTTATCCCACCTTATTATTAGGTACTTAGAAATCCTCAGAGGACAAAAACCTTTTACTTAACAATAAAACAGTCCGATGGATTTAATAGATCGCTTTTCTTTTTACTTTGATAAAGAATTCTCAGTAACATAAACAGTGTTATATTATATATTATACTTATTTTATTCCATTCTCTTTGAAAGAAAAAAAATGTCGAGAACAATATAACTATTAAAATCCATTCATCACAGTGTGAAAATAAAAAGGAATGCAACGATGACAATTGCCTACCAATAACATGCAAAAATAGTATAAAGTATCTGGGTGTCATAGTAGATAGACAATTAAAATGGAAAGAACAAGTCCAAAATACAGTAACCAAAATAAGAAAACTTATATACATATTTATTAGATTGAGAAACATCTTATCATCCAGTATGATTAAAACTATCTATTGCCCAATCTATTCTACAATTGCCCAATCTATTCTACAATATGGTATAATCGGATGGGGTGGGACCTTCAAAACTAACCTCTTACCTGTAGAAAAGGTACAGAGGTTGATTTTAAAAGTCATCTTACGAAAACCATCTGTATTCCCAACAACACAGCTATTTGACTCTTTTAGGGTTCTCAGTCTAAATAAAATTTTCAAAAAGAACTCATTATTACAAACTCATAAAGATCATTTCAATCCATCAACAACAACATTCACAAATATAAACAACCGACCACGATCACCCACGATCACGTGGCAATTTAGAAATTCCAAAATTTAAAACGAGTGCTTCCCAACACCATTATGCTTATCAAGGTATACATTTTTTTAATGCTCTCCCGTATAAAATCAAGTCTGAAAAAAATTATAAAGTTTTTAAATCCCAAATAAAACAACTAATAAACCAACCAGACACTAATTATAAGTTTTAAATTCATCATCACAATAATAACAATAAAAAAATTAGAACATATCCTCTAAAAATATTTCATCAGCATAGCATAGCACAATCTACCTATTGAGTAAATACAATAATATTATTTTTATTTCTGATATATCTATGTCTGTATTATCTTATATTGCATCCTATTCCAATTTAACTCTTATTTACTTCAAGTTCATTATGTCGACTTGTCTTCATGTATATATATATTTTTAATATAAGTACTAGTAATAACATACTCTCTGTACCTACTCGCATTTTACAATGGCACTCTCCAAAATTCAAGCACGAGAAATGCTTTCTCTTTTGAATTGGGTAGTTTCGGTAAAAAGAAATGTATATATTGTATTTAGTTTTAAGAACCATGTTTTACTATAAATCTGTATATGTATGTATTTTTTTTAAATAAAAAGCGCATGAAAACTTTTAGATGATAAATAATTTCTGTTTCTGTCTTTTTGACGAAAAATCAATAAACATTCAAATGGAAGGGCTGGTTTGGATGCTAACAATACTGAATGCGAAAAATAAATTTTCTCTTTTTTTTTTTTTTTTTTTAGTATATTTATTCAGTTTTTTTTTAAATTTTACAATATTAATCTTTAAAATCTTACAAAACTGATCAATCAGTTTGATTGTAAGAAATCTCTCAGTTAGATAAGTTTTAAGATTTTCACGGCCAAAAGCATTTTCGTTATTTGTTTTTGGGGTGTTATGCCGTGTTGCGCTACCTCCTTCTTTAGCCAACGTTTCGGACATCGTTGCAGTGTCCATCATCAGGATCTGCCGGATCTGCCCTGATGATGGACACTGCAACGATGTCCGAAACGTTGGCTAAAGAAGGAGGTAGCGCAACACGGCATAACACCCCAAAAACAAATAACGAAAAAAAAATCTCTCAGTTGTCCTATTTAATTAATACTATTATACTTTTATGTTTTACATTGTAATAACTGTGTAAAATCTAAAATACTAATTATTATAAACTACTAATTATTATAATGTTTATGAATACAGTGTGTGATAGTAATTTCCAGGTATTTGATCAATATTCGATCTGGGTATTTGTATACAATATTGTTTGCTTTCATGTTCTACGGAGATAGAATGATTTAATTTTTTTTTTGATATTTGAATAAGATGTCTCATTTTTAATATTTTCAGGTAATGCGTTAAATATTTTCGGAATTCTATGCCTCTTTGTTCTATCACCGTATACATTTTGAGATTTATTAATAATAAACATTTGTGCTTCTCTATGCCTAGTAGGGTAGTTGTGGTTTATAGGTTTTTTGAATTCTGTATTCCAGAATTCATCTAGCGTTAATTGATAATCTACCTTACTGTGTATAGAGAGGACATTACACAAGGAGAAAATTTTTTTATAATCGCCTTCACATAATTGAACTTTTTTTTTTGCCTGATATCAATTTTAGGAAACGGATTTGTAATTGTTCTATTTTATTTAAGTACGTTTTGTACGTTAATCCGTAACTATTTATTCCGTATCCTATAATTGATTCTGCTAATGCGTTGTATATACAGTATAATATATTTTTATCAACAAAGTTTTTTAGGTGGTAAAATTTCCCTAATATGGATCTTAATCTATTACATACATTTTCAATATGATTTGACCAGTTAAAATTGACGTCTATAGTAAGACCAAGGTATGTATATTTGTACACTTTTTCTATATTTGGGCAATTACACTGTTGGGATTGGTTTTTTGTGTGTAAACAATCATACGAATGACTTTTTATATGCAATTCCTTATCCTGACAATTTGTATATGGTGAGTGAATAAGTATATATTTGGTTTTTTTGCGTTTATAATAATGCCATTGTCGTGTGACCATTTAATTATGTTGTTTAGGTCTTCTTGTAAAATTTCCTCAATTTTTTGTGGATTTTTGTCAGCACATATAATGCAAGTATCGTCTGCAAACATGTAGCATTTACAACGTTTTATTACGTTAGGTAAACTGTTTACTTGCATTATATAACACGTAGGTCCCGATATCGAGCCCGTAGCTACTCCAGTGCTTGCCAACATTTCATCACTTAAAATTCCGTCAATTTTAACTTTAATTTTTCTATTAAACAGGTAATTTTTAAACAAATTATTTAAAGGACCTCTAATACCACATTCCTCCATTGCCCTTAGTAGTGTTTCATGGTCCAATGTGTCAAAGGCCTTTTTAAAATCTATAAAAATTATACCAATATAATATTTTTCATTTAATTGGCAATTTATATGATCAGTGAATTTAGAAAGTAATTGTGTAGTACTTTTTTCTTTTTGAAATCCGTACTGTATGGGATTTATGATTCTATTTTTTTCTATAAAATTTTGTATTTGGTTAAAGATAGCCCTTTCAATAATTTTATCAATACACGAGAGAATCGCTATTGGTCGATAGTTTGTGAAATCTTTGTGGTTTCCTGATTTATATATAGGTCTGATGATGGATGTTTTTAGTTCGTCAGGCATGATACTTTTACTTACACAAAGGTTAATTAATTTAGTCAGTACTGGGATTATATTATCAGCAATTAACTTTAGGTCTTTAATTCTTATTTGGTCATTGCCTTCTGATTTTTTAACATCCATATCATATCATTCGCCATTAAATTATGTAGTAATTTATTCATCAAGAAAACAGTGATGCTTTTTAAAGTCGTGCTTTTTTTTTGTAAATGCTTAATTTTCTCAGGCAAGGAGGAGAATTTGGTAGCCCAATTGTTTTAATTTTTTGAAATATTTTGTTAGTAGGTAGGTATGTATTAACTTTTGATGAATATTCAAATTATTCACCGCATGAATTTTAGCACCGTATTCCACGGTTATTTGTCAACCTTCGTGATCATTTTAAAAGTTATTTAGTGTTCGTAGAAAGTCAAGTAACATTTCAATTCCTTTATTGGTTTAAGATCACTAAATAATTCCCCACTAACACATTTATGGTGAAAAGTTTTGAAAACACTCTAAATTGAATTTATCATTGAAACTATATTATGATTTCTGGAAAACACTATGGCGAACAACAAATTCGTACATTATTTATTTTCAAGTAACGTTGTTGCGGGAATACTCACAAAAGTTATAAATACACAAAGCAACGGCAGGTAACATTTTAGAAATTGAACCATTTTCGTTCACATTCGTAGCCAACAAATTTTAACACGTAAGCATCGGAAGAATTCGGCGGGATTTGCATTGTGTCCATAAAACAGGAAATCTGTTCCTTCAGTGTCTATTGTTTTTTTTACATGAGCTCCACACAGGAGGCCCTGAGGAAAATAATTTCCCTCAGGGCTTATGTCATCTTTGGGGATGCTGTGTGGAGGTGTTTTGGGGGAAAGGAAGGAGAGGAGAGTTCTGGGAAGAAAAAGTTTAAGGGGTGGGTAGGAATCTGGGGTTCAGTGTGTTCTGGTCATCCGCCTCCAATACCTAGACAAACCTTACCCCATGAACCCGGGCACCCCTGCTAAATCACCAATTGTTGTATTCAAATGATTAGATAATGTGTTATGTATTAGTTTTTACACCTGCAATAGAAAACTCGTCGCATTAGTTCTTAATTGTCTAAACGACCATTAGAAAATTTTACCGGACAAGGTTTTCTTTCATTATTTCAATGAAACATTATGATAGGTATTTAAGATAAAGCTATTTCCGTATATATAAAGGTCTATTAGTTTAAATAATTCTTAGTTAAGTGATTAACTATCGTTTTTTATACTTTATTTTTAATTTTAATAGTGGAGAATGAACAAAACTACATAGTCGTTTGGACAATTAGGAACTAAGGCGACGAACTGTCTAAATATCACGCCCGTTTTCGCAGAGGTGGGCAGAGAGGTTGGACAGCCGCGCAACTCTGTTTGGCACAAACTCCTAGCTTGATTCACATTTAAGATTCTTCATACACGAACATAAAAAAACTTTTCTGTAATATCGACTGGGCATCGCTTTCGAACACTCCTTTTTCGTTCATCCACTCTACAAGTTCATAAAACGACTCTCTACAGACTATCCTACTTTTATTGGCACTAAATGAAGGAACCACATCGGAAGACTCGGTCGCAAGACCGTCCTTTCCTTAAGCCGAACCCGTTTTTAGATTCCTTTCCAAATTTTTTCGTCTATCGAACGGCTAAATCGGATAAGTCTGCAGGTCTGACCTACATACTAACCACGGACCTCAAATTATTTGTGGTTTTGCATAATATTATTTCTAGGCAAAAGGAAACACAAAGAAAGCACAGAGTATATACATCATATTATGCTAATAATAAAAGTAATAACCAAAGATTAATTAATTTGAGTAGAAGGGAGCCTGAAAAATTGTTAAATAATATTTCTTTAAATAACACATACATATTAAAAACACACTTAGTATAAAAAGCAATAATTACAGAATAATGCATGGAGCATTTGGTTCCTTCCAGGTTCCAACAAGCAAAATGTCTAGCTTAAAACTATTTACAAGACGTAATGGTGTTTGTACATATTTAAAATTTAATTTAAAGACTAATGTATTACTACTTCTGTAAAAATAGTGTAACTATCATCAGGTCTGCAATTTAACTAAAAATAACTAATGATTTTACTTAAATCGTGCATTCTATCAAAACCTTGTTCAGAAAATATTTTCCTGTTTTATTTTTCTGTGCAATTTGTCATCGGTATAATCAGGTTAAGGTTAGTTTATAGGTTCCATAATCTTTTTCGTTTCTATTATTTCTCAGTTCGTATTACGTAAATAATGCATGTTTTGTTATTACTAGTTTTTGTTATTACTTACTGGTTTTATTACTGGTTGTTACTTACTACTTGTTATTACTGGTTTTTGTTATTACTTTTGTCTATCAACAAATTAAAAAATGATAAAAGAGATTTATTTATTCATAATATTAACGCCTTTCGGCTTTTACATAACATAACATAGTGTATAGCAACAACATGAAAAATACAGCTCTATTGAGTTTCTAAAACAGAAAGAAATAGTTAAGAAAGACATATGTAGATAATCAGAGAACAAAACGAAAATAAATGCTACGATATTTAAATATTACAATATTGTAACTATAAAAAAATACATTTGTATATAATACATGCAAATAACTTTTCTTAAAGAGGATAAATGATTTATTATTTCATGGTTTTTTTTAATCAGCGACACATTCCATACATCTATGTGCGAAAACATATTGCCTAAGTTTTGTATTCTGTGAAGTGGTATATTGAAATGGGACATGGTCGTAGTATTGCCACAATAAAACGGTAGTACTGACCTTGTGTTTCTGACTGGCTCATTAAAATTTATGAGCGCCAAGACTTCAGGGCTGTTTATTTTATTGTGCAAGATTTTAAATAAAAATACTAGATCGAAAACAGTTCTTCTGTCACTCAATTTTAATAAATTAGATAAACGCAGAATATAGGTGTAGTTTAATAATTGTTCTTTCGGTATTTTAGATGCATATACAAATGTTTGAAAGTTTCTTAGTGAGGGGGTAGAGTAACTATGTTTGAATTTTGATCATACAATGTTGAAGGGAAATTGCATCGAATGGTGTTTAATCGTTACATATTCTAGTATCCACAATATCAATAGATTATACAGATTCAATGTACAATGTACAATGTACAATGTCCTCTCACAGACAGACGAGTAGGCCCGTTCAAACACAGAATGTAAGGCTCACTGTGAGGGAGAGATGCCTCGATACAATACCAAGCATTTAATCAGAACACATTCGTTATGGACGTCTAACTGCGCGAATAGATAATAGACAACCAGAGCTTTGATTGCCTCTCGATTACGTCATATTAATCGCTCTCCGCTTTTGCGATGTTGGTGAGTCGATTCAGCTATCTATGCTGTTAGAATGCGGGTTTATTAGGTAACAATTTGGACTTCGATTAATGTAATCGCTGCTTAGCGAGTGGTTTGTAATACTCTGCGTTTAATGAGTTTTGCGTTGTTATTGTAATCATTTGTTTTATTTACTAGAATGCATTTTCAACAACTCGATTCTCATGTTGTTAGTACACGAATGCTAGTAGCTTCTGCAACCGACTTTACGTAAAAAGTTTTAGAAAGTCCTAACTGCTCCCAGCAGTCCGGAGCCAGTGAGACTAAAAATCCGCAATTAATTGGGGTACTAAATCCGTCATCTACGGTCAGGTATTATATAGGTACCTAGTATATCAATATTTGCGAGCATGGTCGACAATTGATAAGAAGTATTCCGACCGACCGCTAGCTACCATTGAAGAATTTTAGCGTAATCTCTTGAGTGTCAGATAAGCTGACAATATGCAAAACATTTTCAATAATGCCTTTCGTTTTGCAAAATATCTGGCTAATTGATGAATGTTGGTGAACTAACGAAGCTCTTAGGTTAGAAAAAACAGATATACGCGATCCATAGACTTAAATAATGTTTTTTTTTAATACCTCGCAAGAGTCCCCGTGAGAGCTGTCTGGAGGAGTGAGACTACGACTTCCCCGATTGGGGTGTGTTGTGAGGCTGAAGGTTGTGGGATTACTGAGAGTATCTTGAACGTGCCGTAAAATACTATATATTATGTTTAAATTAATTAATTTAATTTAATCAAATAAAAATTATTTGCCCACGCCGGAATTCGATCCCGTGACCTTCAGATTGCGAGTCAAGAGTCTTACTCCTAGACTACGGAGGCCGCCGTGTGTTTTAAACATCGAATAAGTCATGTCAATATCTTTCTGTTTGTTAAATAAACTACGTGGGCAAGGAATTGTATAGTTTGCTTCATAATTTTGTTTGTGAACGGTAACGTTAAAAAGATCATTATGCCTAGTCAACTAGTCCGCCGAGTTTAAAAAAATATTTATGTTAATGCCGCACAAGAGGCCCAACTGCTCCCGTCTGGAGCCAGTAAGATAAACAAATTATCCAAGCAAATTAGTGGAGAGAGAAAGGAGATGGGGAAGTGAAAAATTTGAATTCTGAATAGTGGTATTATTACATCAGGGTAAAGAGTACTTTTCACTCTGGAAAGTGCTTAAGATATACCTTGTATTAGTTTATTTGATTCAATTGTGAAATAACACAATTTAATCATATAAAATTTTCTTGCGCGCGCCGGGATGTAAACCCGCTCCCTTCGGATTGCTAGTAGAGGGCCTTACCCTTCGACCACGGAGGCCGTCAGTTTAATTGATTTAATTGTCAAATGATACAATTCAGTCATTAAAAATTTACTTACGCACGCCGGGATGTAAATCCGCTATCTTTGGATTGCTAGTCGAGGGCCTAACCCCTCGAACAAGGAGGTCGTCAGTTGGTTCAACATTAACATAGCAATCTTAACTTATCGATTTCGGACGAGATGGCTATACTTGTATACTGTTAATAAAAGAGTAGGCTCTCTAATTCGATTTCCCGTAAAAACATAGTAATATTTGTCTGAAACATTGGGAAGGGAAAATTAGATTCATACATGAACGAGCAATTTTTTGTCATCTGTACCGCGGCCCTCAACTCAAAAATCGTATATGCCGGTATCTCTTTGATCCTGTCAGTTTGTATAAGGAGCAAGGACCAAGATAGCGAACAACCCCGCTGTATATTTCATCAACTTAACCTAATTCAATTTCTTCCATCCTTTTTGATCCTACCTTGGCCATTTTATTCCATCCTTTCGAGAAATGGCAAAGGACTCCTTTTACCACTTTAAAATCGCAATTTAGGGTAATTTTTAATCGCTTTGAATGGGCTAATGGGTTTATTTTTGGAATGAGCGTATTAATCATATATTTCTTTATGTTTTGAAAAAATTAAAATAGGCCGCGCTTAATGCCATAAATGCTCATCAGCGTGTGCGCAAAACGCTGATGTACCTGCAGCGAAGAAACGTACTGGAAAAGAGATCGGCAATTTTCAGACAATTCAGGAAATTTTGGAAAAGATAGTTTTTGTTGGAGCTTTCGCATTTTTTGTTTATTTTGGGTTTTGTTTTGCGTTCGGCAAGTCCGAATGGATCCATCCCAAATCCTGCTGGGTAATGAAATGGCTATGGTGCTTACGGTGTGGGGTGAGTTTAAATCCACATTTCGGTGTAAATGCCTAACGGGCATACTTAGTGTTGCATTGCATTTTCCAGATGAAATTATATTTGTAAATTTCGTTTACAAGAGTCATGTACTTCAAAAACAATCATTCACTTGAGCACAAGCTTTTCCTTTGGCGTGACTCCAATATATTACACTAAAAATTGAAAAGTTGAAGATTCGTTTCCTATAAAGTCCATAGTTTTTACTAATAATCCGAAATTTAAGCCTATTCATCCCTTAAAAAACCACTTTTAAAATTTGACCTCAAGCATTACAATATGCTTAAAAAAATATTATTAATTAAAAATATAATTAGTATTATTAATTTTATTCTTTCAAAAATCTTGTCGAGGTTATTCGTAACCCGAGAATGTCTGTCTTTCATTTAAAAGAAGAAAAAAATAAAGTTTTCTGAGGTTTTATTTCGGGTGAAATTGATCAAACTGCTTTTTCTTTTATTTTTAAAGTGTATACAATTTGTTTAAAGAGCATTGATTCACTGAGTGATTTTTTTTATATTAAAAAAAAAAATATTCGTCCATCCAAATCAAAAATTATAACATTTAGTATTATATTGTGATATATACGATGTAGGTAAATTGGTACGACCATATTTAAGCTAGGCTTATTTATGTTTGGATGATGTAGGTATTATTACGTCGTCGTTATTTCCTAATATTATTTATATTACATATATGTTAACAGTTTTCAGTGGGTTTTCAATGTTAAATTTAAAATCTTTTAAAGTGTTGTTTACTTTTTGCATTCTTTCTACGGAAGCCCTCGAAGATAATATTACTATTTTTACAATAAAATAACGCCAAGAAAAGGACTATTTTTATCATCGTCTCACAAATTTTCCAGTACCCATATAACAAGTCAAAAATAAAGATAAACCTTTTCAAGTTAAGTGCTTGTCAATCATTCGAAGTTTCCGACTGAAAGATTCCTTTATCGAAATCCTGAATCTCTTACTTTATGAAGCAATTTATGCATATGAAAAGTGTTGATAGACAGTTTTCTGATTCGAAGGTAAGAATGCTTGATTTTTCCATAAACGTGACTGACAGGTTTCTTAGGTTCGCGGGATAAATGGATCCTGATTGATTGATGGCAGACTGGAATCAGTTTCGCGATGTCGGGTTAAAAGGATTTTTGTCCTTAAAAGGTTTCTATTTCAATATACATTTGTGCTAGATTTGGCTGATAGGCCCTGCAGGCGGCAGCTTTTCGGTGGGCTTTATCCAATTTATTAAAATTCCCTGATTTTAGGGCTTTGCTTTTTTGTATATAAAACAGCAATTAGAATGTACGCAACAATGACCTATCGCAAAGAAAATTGTTAATTTTTCTAATTATAAACCATTTGTGACTGTCTATGAAATATGTGTATACCGTAAAACTTCGTTCATTTGAAACTGGACGCATGAAAACTAATTTCTACTATTTGATTAACAAACTACTAAAGTTAAAGAACTACAAAAGTTAAAGAACTTCCTGAAATCTAGTTCCCCCCGACGCGGCCCATGCTAAAAAACTATGCTTCACTCAAAAGTACACATTTGTGGTCACCGGTAAAAAACTTATTTTTTTTACATGAGCTCCACACAGGAGGCCCTGAGGAAAATAATTTCCCTCAGGGCCTATGTCATCTTTGCGGATGCTGTGTGGACGGTTTTTTTAGGAAAGGAAGGAGAGGAGAGTTCTGGGAAGGAAAAGGGTTTAAGGGGTGGGTAGGAATCTGGGGTTCAGTATGTCCTGATCATCCGCCTCAAAGACCTAGACAACCCTCACCCCATGAACCCGGGCACCCCTGCTAAATCACCAAACGTAGCGAACCACTTGGTCTTGTGTTTAAAATGACCCAGAAACCACGAAAAAAATGTTTAAACCATGCATCTGGTTACACTGGATCGGCATTGTCGATCGATGTTGTGATATCTAAAAATAATTAAATTAATAATAATATCGTGTGGATATTATTATTAATTATTAAATTAAGTAGTCTTAGATATCACTGGAACCGGTTACTTATCATTACTATTGTTTCAAACATCATTTCAGATAATAAAAATTTGGACCTATGGCAGAGGTGTCGGTTATCGAAAAAAATATTTTCGGGGCGGCGCGGCGGTACCCATACGCGTCTCCCAAATTGAATAATAAGTTTTGAGGCTGAAAATCATTTACCAGAAAATTACTTATTAAAAGTACATATCTAGCATATTATTAATTATCTATTATTTGATGTTAATTGGTTGCAGAAATCATTTTTTATATGATTTTTTTTAAACCGTGTAAAAGTTGTCCGTAAAGGTTGTAATTTTTTTTTAATCGTGTAAATGCATGCTTTGTATAATATTTTAGGATAACATATTCTTGATCTACCTACTATAGAGACTTATATTCGCACGGGCAAAAGAACTCCCTACCCCAACAAAGCGCATGTATCTAAGGCTTTATTTTCTTTTGTCGCAGGTTATTGACGGGGCCGATATGAAGGCCCTGAACTGCGGGACCCCGCATACGAGCCACTGCCTCGCCAGCGGGGACATTATGATCTCCACCATGGGGGATGCTGAGGACAATGCTAAGGGAGACTTTGTGCTCATCGACGGGAAAACGTTCACAATGAAAGGTAACCTTTCAATACTTCACGTCTGTTTTATCTTTTAGTTATATTAATGAATCACTTACGCATTCTCATGAATAACCAGACAAAATCAGAAATATGTCATTTTTTAAATTTAATTCTAGACGTATCAACTGTTTTGTACTAAAAAATATAAATTGATTTCGAAAGATGGTTATTTTACCTAGTAAAGTTCAAGTTTAAATTTTGAAAAAGCAATTTTATTTTTATTATAATTATACCATGTGTTATGGAACATACTTAATACCAAAATATTGTTTATTTGATTAAAGATAATAGCTTGTAGATTAGAGGCATTTTTTATAAATTATATTTTCTAACAGTTCTGTGTACAATAGACCTCGCGTCCAAAAAAGTATTTTCTAATTTGTAAAAAAAAATTCCTCTGTAATCGATTAGTAAGTAGGTACTTAAATATCTTCCTTCTCAGTTTATAACCAGTTATTTTATGTAATATTATAGTATTTTAGATAATATTATAATATATTTTTGAATGTAGCTATTATTTGTGGTTATCCATTATAGAAAAATGAAACAATACAACTTTGTTTCATTTGTAATTCATAAGACCTCCAACCACCCTGTCTCACAAAAACACTCCACCTTCCATTCCATGATACACCGCTTAGTAAATGTCCCAATGTCTAATAATAATTTCCTTTCTGAACTTTCTATAATAAAACAAATTGCTATAAATAACGGATATGAACCAAAATTAATTGATAACATCCTAAATAAAAAACTTAGCAAAATTTCAAAAAATAAATATCTATACAATTTTAATAATATTATTGATAAAGAATGGCGTAAAATTTTGTATATTAATAATTTTTCAGTTCAATGTTGCAAAAATTTCCCTTCTAATATTAAACCAGCGTTTTATACAAGAAATAATATCGGTAATTTTTTGAGAAATACTAAAGATAAAGACCATAAATTGACTAATTCCGGAATATACAAACTCAAATGCAATGATTGTCCCTCATTTTATATTGGAAAAACAACTCGTAATTTTGAAATCAGAATCAAAGAACATATAAGATGTCTTAATAATAATAATTTTTCTGAGTTCGCTAACCATATCATTGAAAATAACCACAGTTTTGAAAAAAACACAGGGATAAATATTATTCATATTAATCATAAAGGAAAACGTTTAGATAACTTAGAAGCTTTGGAAATTAAAAAATCCCTTAAAAATAATGAATCTATTATCAACAAACAAAAAATATTGTCATATAGCCCAATCATGGATTTGTTCCCCTACCCACCCACTCTACACTAATACCTACCCACCCAATCTACATTTTTAACTAACAACGACTCCACCCCTACCACAATAAAACATTGTTCTAAACTGTCAAATTAGTATAAGCTTTCCCTGACGAAGGAACGTTTGTTCCGAAACCGGTCGGATTTGCACATCATATAAGTGGTTTATACAAAGTTGTATTGTTTCATTTTTCTAATATTATAATATTTTATTATTAGGTCAATATATAATATTTATTTTTTTATTTCAAATACGATATTATGCAATTTGTCCAAATATTTCTATGGCAATTCGTTTATCATTTTTTTTAAGGCAGGTATAATATTGAAAAAAAGTTAATAAGAAAAATCAAATAAATACGAGAGAATTTCCCATTTGAGAAATGAATCTTTACTTAACAATTAAAACTGCCGCCATCTTGAATCGTACACCGAACGTACAAACAACTTTACGAACACGCGAAATGCAAAACGTTAAACCAGAGCTTCGCTCAGTCAAAAAATAATAACAAAATATTATCTTGTCCGGAGAAAATTAGTAAATAATTTGGCAATTTAATACATTTTCACTAAAGCAGTAATAACAGAATCGAGATCCATAATAGAGACCCCGCGTAGAATTGTAAATTAACCCTTTCAACAAGGAAGTGGGAAGCAAAGTTTCCTAAGCCAAAGCGAGAAAAGATCTGTAACCATTAGCCGCAGGATGCTGAGACCTGAGCCCGAGATACACCGAAACCTCTTGCTTAACTACTCGCTATTAGTTGTTAGCAACTTCGTCTAATTACCTCACTATTGATTGTGTAATGGCTTTCCAAGATGGAAGGTGCAAAAGTGTTATCTAAGAGAAGGCAATCTTGATTAGGGAAAGATTTATTGGACGGTTTATAAGGACATCGATTTGGGCTTCAATAGAAATAGATGGGTTGATAATTATTTTCAATAATTGTAGAAGTCTTCGAAGTGAAGTTTCATTTCAATTGCCGATAAGTCTGATCAGATAATGGGATCAAAGTGCCTAAGATAGTCCCAGCGAGAGCTCGTATGAACGTCATTGAATTTCGTCTTTTTCCCTTTCAGGCAAAGATGTTGAAATGTAAGATGTATGCTATCCGCAGTTTTACTAGATAGGACTGCGCTTCCGGGTGTCGCCGACATTGTTTACCAGTTAACGAATAAACAATAAACTAAATGAATAATTAACGATTAAACTAAACGGACGTTAAACTAAATGAACGAATTTATTCCGTATTCAAACTATATTGTTAGCCAATACTGATGCACGCCTTAAAAAAATCAACGAAATGAACAAATTCTTTTCTCCGATCCGTTAGTAGTCCGCCGACATCAGAGCGTACATCTTTTGTATTTGAATATCTTTGCTTTCAGGCGTCTTGTTTGAAAACGAAAAAGTCATATGATACTAGAGCGATGACGTCGCGTACGATCTCTTGCTATAACTAGTATACCATTTGTAAACATTTACATTTAACGTATTTAAATAGGTTAGAATCTATTCTGTCCGAAATTCGTAAATTCGGTTCGGATAACAAATTCGGTTCGGATATTGTTAGTAACAATAAATACGTTCTGTCTTTTATTGACGGGTTTACAATAAAGTTTCTTTTAAATGAAAAGTAACTTAGGTTTAAACCACTTTATTTATAACATTCAATAGTTTAGTTTCGATTATAATTGGCGGTTATAAATCGGCCCCAATGGTCGAGGGGTAAGGCTCTTGACTCTTGACTCGCAATCCGAAGGTCGTTGAATCGAATACCGGAGTGCGAAAAAAAATTATTAGATTGTTTTGTGTTATTTCACAATATCCTTTTAAAATAATATATAGCATATTTGCGCCACGTTCCAGAATGGAAAATACTCTCAGTATCGCCCTGGTGTTCACCATTCAGAATTGAAACATCGCTTGAAGTGGCTTTAACCGTACTATGTGACCAGATCTGAATAACCACTACGTGACGGCCGGCGTAGTGCAGCGGTCAGGCTCTTGACTCGCACACCGAAGTTCGCGGGATCAAATCCCGGCGTGGCAAATAAATTATTTCACAATTTATTCATACAAAATAATATATAGTATAATATTTGCGACACGTTCCAGAGTGGAAGATACTCTCAGTATCGCCCTAGCGTAAGACCGCCATTCAGAATTGAAACGTTGCTTGAAATGGCGTTAGCCGTGTTTGGTGACCAGATCTGAATAGCCAGGTACTTCCCCACCTTCCTCTTCCCTATCTCCTTCCCCTCCCCACTACCTTCAGCCTCACAAAATACCCCAATTGAGGGATGCCATAGTCTCACTGGCTTCAGACGCGAGCAGTTGAGACTCTTGTGCGGTATTCATATTAAAAAAAAAATAAAAATAAAAAAACAGGTATTTCCCCACCTTCCTTCTCCCCACAACCTTCCCCTCTCCACTACCTCAGCCTATCAACATATCTCAATTGGGAATGCCATAGTCTTGCTGGCTCCAGGCGGATAGGAGCAGTTGGGACACATGAAAAAAGTTGCCTTTTTCGGGACCGTAATAATAATAAACTAACTTAAATTTAAGCATTCAATTTCTAGATGTGACCTAATTTTTCTGATTTTCTGTTTAAAATTTATCATTGAGAGTCGCTAAGCGATTAAATACTTTTTAGTAGTTTGTTAATATGTGCACTTTTTATTTTGAATAACACGCATAAAATTATTGTTCACTTAAGTTTATTCATAAGCGCATATCAAAGGGTGTGTTGAGCTGAAACTTCCTAGAGCAAGTTTCGCAGCGAAGGTTTTCAATTTTTCGTATCCGACATCAGAAACGCTCTTCGCGAACTTTCGCCGATATTTTGTGTGTCGCTGCTACCGATACTACTTTTATACCATAGAAAAGCTCTGCAAAGTTCCGTAAAGTTCCGCCGGGAGACGCCCGACGCCCGATGCCGCCTCCTGCGGCCGCACTGCGCTACAATAGCTCCAAGTTTGCCGGGGATTATTGACGGGCTTGCAACAAGAAAATTAACCTGCCAACTTAGACTTTCATGGAATACGTCTTTAATATTTTATACACTTTGTGCGAAGGAATTTTGATAGACTTCTTTGAACGTTTTAAATTATCGGCTTCGTATGATGGGATGATGTATAACATCTTAGAGTTTTTACTTTACTTTCAACAGTGTATTGCAAAGTTGATTTTTTTAACAGTTAATAATTTATTCATTGAAGATGAAGGTTATACTAATAAATCTAAAAGAAAATAGGTATTTATATATTTTACATAAATAAATAAAGGCCGGACATCTTTAACACGAGAAAAAATTAATATATATTTACTTTGCACGTAAATTAAATAACAAATAGAGCTATAAAAATGCTTGGTTTTATATCCAGAACAGTAAGTGATTTTAAGTCACTAGAATGTTTGAAAATATTGTACACTTCTTTAGTAAGAAGCCAGGTAGAGTATAATTCGCCCATTTGGTCTCCATTGTATAAAATACATTCCGACAATATTGAAAGGGTACAGCACAAATTTTTAAGATTTGTTAACTTTAAGCTGCATTCCAATTCAAAATATTAACTATGTCCTTTTGATGAAACAACTAAACTTAATTACGTTGTCAAATAGGCGGATCATCTCTGACCTTGTACTATTAAATAAAATCATTAATAATTGCATTGACAACCCTGAAATTCTCGCCAAAATAAAATTTTACGTACCGACCAGAAATACGAGGCAATGTGCTACCTTCTTCTGTGACAATTTTAAAACAAATTATGAGGCTCATACACCTATAAATAGTTACATCATTTTGGTAATAAATTTGGGAATATTGTAGACATGTTTGCAGATTCTGTATTAGTTATAAAAAAAGTCTTTATAATTACTTTAATGAAATGTATGATTTTGATTTTAATTTTTTTTTTTTTACGCAACAGATTTAAATGTCCGGGTTTAATTTTCCCCACAGGAAAAACTAAACCCTTTCACACACTTCCCAAATGATTATCTGGTCAATCCACGTTATGCAATTGCACTATATAAATATTATAATTACAAAACAATACAAGAACAACATGTCAACCTACCAGAGACCAGATGGGAAAATAATTCACCGACTCCAGATATTTTCATATCAGAGGGTTCGGCTCTGTGGAATTCCTAATTGAACCTATAAATCCTACTGATCCCTCAATATAAATATTAAAAAAATCTTTTGTAATCCTACATGTATTTAAAATTACCGATTTTTGCATTTTTATATATAAATTCTTTGACAAATCTAATACGCCTAAATTTTGAATCAGAGACCTAGGTATAATGCAGTAGCCGAAATAACAAATGGTAATATTTTTATAGTCCGAGAATGCCAAATTCTTTTAATCTCATTTCCTAAATCTGTGTATTTTCTAATTTTTTCAGAAACAGTTTTTGGAATATTACAGGAATTTGGAATAGCTACATCAATGATATAAGTTATTTTTTTTAATTTTGTCATGTAAAACTATATCAGGTCTATTATGACTAATTGTTCTGTCTGTTAGTATAGTTTTATTATAATATATTTTATTTTTATTATTATTTTAATCATTATAATTGTGTACTACGTACCTGCCTAACTATTATTATCTATCCTTGTAAAAGCCCACTAGGGCGTAAATAAATAAATAAATATAAATAAAGTTACGATCGAAAAAGTACATAAATGAAATTAAAATATAAGCAACAAAAATTTAAAGTACAGTGAGATATAATAACAATAAGTTAACGATAAAAAAATTCATAAATGATATAAATACAAAAAACAAAAATTTAAAAGTAAAGTTATCAGAGGTTTACCTCCTGTACCTCTGCATTACTCTGCAAGTTGCAGGAGTTCGAAACTATCCAATTTGAATTTTAATATTTTAGATAAGAAAGTTAAATATATATTTTTTTTCATGAAAAACAACAAGAGATAGATAAATAAAAAAACGAGTGCGCTTTAGACCACACGACTGAAGTAAAACTTATATCTCCCTGTCAACTTCCGTTCGCCTCGCCCCATCACACTTTTCATAACGCTCTCGTCACGCATTCATCAGCTTAATTTCCAAGTTAAGCGTGCGTAAAGGCCCGACCGTTCGCCTCGCCCGATAACACTTTTCGTAACGCTCTCGTCACGCATTCACCAGCTTACTCCCCAAGTCAAGCGTGCGTAAAGACGTTTTACTTCAAAAAGTAACGGTTGCAACTGAGAATCGAACTCAGAATCTCTTGTCCTACCGGGACAAGCGCCTCAATTGAACATTGTGATCTTTTAATAAGTAGTTGCCAAAAATAGCGAAATAAATTAGACGAATATAACATTGTCGGTTTTGGTTTTTAAATATGAGATTGATGAAAAGTAGCTTAAAAATGAAAAGTCTGAGAGAAATGGCCGAGTTTCTTAATGCGCTTGTCTCGGTAAGACGAGAATCTCAGTTGCGACCGTTACTTTTTTTTAAATTTCTGTGTCTTCTTTTTCATATTTTGGTTAAATTTATTGGTACTATCGTCTTCAATGATATTACATTGATGGGTATAATCTTCAAAAGTTATTATAACGAGAGTTGTTCTATGCCTAGAGATTTATATTTTTAATGTGGTTTTATTAACATTGGTTTTTATATTTATAGTTTTATATTTAGATTTATATTTTTAAATTTGTTTTATTGATAAGCTATTAAAAATGATAAAATCAATTACGAAATGAAATATAGAAGTAGGAAGTATGGTTAGGGTATTTATTCGTCAGCACCCGGGTCTCACGATCCGCGACTCGCAAACAACACGACAAGAACAACGCGACGCACTCCCGCGACCCGTGAACCGCGACCCGCGAACTACGACACATTCCTGCACCTCGTGACTCACGGACCGATCGCCGGGTGCCCATGTGGCGAGTGGCGAGACGTGTCAGCTCCCGGAACTCGCGAACTGCGACACATTCAGTAGCCGATTGCTCAACGCACACACGTGCGTGACGTAACAGTATCTTGCTTCCTGCCCATGTGTCACATCATCGCGGGATTGTTTAGTAGATTTGATTTATGAATATTCGACTAGACACGGCGTCGTTTTTAATTAGAGCGTATCTTGGTATTGTTAATCAACGGGTGAAGTGCATTTCCTTTCACTTTTTGTTGGTGTTGTTTTCATAAAAACTTTTAATTTTTCGTGTGAGTGTGAATTTAATTATGCGTTGTAATAGAAACTATAAACTGGTAAAAGTGTAAAATGTCTGACCTCGATATAAATAAATTATTATAAAGCATTACAGCTTAGAGCTAATTTACTTATTTAAATTCTCAATAAAAGCTTCAGAACAACACGTTTTTTACAAGGATTTTATATCCTTCAAAACATGATAAAACATTGTTTTTTTTTTACCCCTGAAGCATGTCTTTTTTTAAATTAATTTCTGGGTCATGACATTACTAGTTACAGGTGTGAGCTGTGAGAGAACGTTCACATAATTATAACCTGGGTTTGGCGTATGACTTGACCGGTCTGGGCGGCGACCGTCTACCAAGCGGCGCGCCCGTAGAAAGTAACTGGGTGATGAGTAATCGAGTCTCGTATTTTGTGTCGCGAAAAGAGCGGGTCTTCGCGATCCGCTCGTGACGCCAGTGTGTTGTGAGCGACCCGGGTTGTGTAAAACAATCGATCGACCCAGGACTAATTAAGATGAGATCACAAAATGTTTCTTGCGTCGATTCGTTTCTTGCGCCAAAATCAGAATCGCTTTTCTCTTCTTGCTCTGTTTTTGAAATCAAATAAACATTTGAACCCCTAAATCCGAACCATCCGAGTTAAATATTTCAGATGACACAGGCAAAGAGGCCTCCCTAGCATAATGTGAAACTCATTCATTTTTATGTGACCGAACGTCTCCTAGTGTTAATTCTTAACGTAATCGTAGCTACTGAATGATTATTACCCTAATTGATTTAATGTCTTCTTCAAAATTGGCAAATTAATTTAGTTAAATTAATCACAATATGATTACTAATCACTGAAGACAATATTAGCAACTCTCAATCGAATATTTGAAACAGAAAAATCGAAAAAATCGGATATCATAGGTCTCTTCTAGGAATTGAAACTAGGACTTTATCCTTTCCGGGGCGACGTTCTATCACTGAGCTAATGAGACCGTATCCTCTTCGGTCATATTTAAGTATATCATAATTCAACTAGGAATTAACAACATTTTCTTTATTTTTTATCGCATATTTTTATTGGCTGCAATGTTTAATACCTGAAAAATTCCCTCGACTCTGTGCAGAAACGGGCGGTCCGTTTGATAGATTCTCCTATCTTAACATACGGATTGCAATCTTTAGAGCACAGGCGTCGGGTGGGAATGCTATCCTTGTTCTACCGGTATTACAATGGAAGATGCTCCGAGGAACTAGCATCATTGATCCCTTCGGCACCGGTGCATAGTCGGGAAACACGCCAAACGCGTGCCCAACATTTGTACACAGTTGACATTTGTCACATGTTCAACACCTCGGCTGTGAAATGATTTGCCGGCCTCTGTGTTTCCTCCTTCCTACAACATGGGTCTCTTCAAGACCAATGTTCATTCCTTCCTCTCCTCAAAAAGACCCTCCACACAGCATCCCAGATGAAATAGGCCCTGAGGGAAATAATTATAATAATAATAAATAAATAAATAAAAAAAAATGATTGTAAGATTCATCTCAAACTAACTGTTACCTGGAAAGATCCAGGTATAAATTAATTTATTTTCTTATTTAATTAAATGAAGACAATATAAGCGAAACTCAATCGAAAATCTGGAGACAGAAAAATCAGAAAAAGATATTGACACCTCTGGGACATGAACCCAGGACCTCTTGCTTTCCGGGCAAACGCGCTAACCGCTGCGCCACGGTGCCGATATTAAATTCGGTCATTTTTAACTGTATCATACTTCGACTAAGAACCACCCACATTATCTTCATTTTCTCAACGCATATATTATTGGCTACTATCTTTGTGTATGATTGCAAGATTCAAACCCTAACTAAATGCTATCTAGATAGTGTCTGGATAAATCTGTATCCATTTTATTTTAATATGCGACATCTATTGACTTTTATGCAAGTCTAGGATGAATATTTTATTTTTATTTTAATTTTGTAAGTAAAACCTCAAATTGTAATACACATTTCTGTTTCAAGATTTTCGATTGAGTTTCGCTTATATTGTCTTCATTTAATTAAATATGTATTACAATTTGAGGTTTTACTTATAAAGTTAAAATTAAAATAATTTAATTTCGTTCACTAGTAACAATTAGTGAGGAAAACTAACAAATGTTACGAAAATGTCAAGTTATAAACGGAGCAGTGTTCAAATATAACAATAGAAACCAAACATAATAAGAACATGTCCTCACTGTAATCAAGAGCAAATTGTTGTTCTGATATCTTTTGTAGTTGTATTCAATAAGTTTTCATAGATATCTGCAGCAGCAACCGTCAGACGGTTACCAACTTGTTTGTTGGAAGAAAATAGTGATGGCCCGATATCTGGAAATGTCAATATCATTTTTGTTGGAACTTTTGTTGGCTGTTTTTTTGCTTGCATTGTCGAAATGGTTTTTTGTAAAGATAAAAGTTTGTTGGTAATAATATTATTTATTCAGAAGCTTATAATGGCCCTAAGGTCGAAATACTGAGCCGGATAAAAAAACAACAGTTTATCTGGTACCTATCCTATTACACAATTAAATTTATTATTCATTACGTTTTAAAGTGAAAACTTCTTTAGCACCGTTGTGATTTGAAACTCGATGAACAATAAATAGCAGCACTAAAAAGAGACCACCACATACATCCATAGGTTTTAGCCTGCGAGATAGTATAATCGATCTCCTCTTTGTGCGGTGCTTCGTAGACTATCAGTCTCATCTTTGTGCGATGCTTTGTAGCCTCCCCACTCTTGTTTACTTTAGTTTTCTGGAGGTTTTGCTTCTACCTCGGGTGAATTGCTCCCTCTGATTTTTTTTCCAAATATGTTCAATTCTAATAAGTCAGTATACATCTGTTTTTTTATTTTTATTATTATTATCCAACAAATTACTGAGTGATTATATTATCTGTACACCACTATTTATTCAGCCTTCGTTTTACCACATGAATAATCTTGGCAAATTATAATTGCAGGATTTGAGAAGCTGAAAGTGTACGTAAAGAATATCCCAAAACATGGATAATTTTTGGAAAATGTTCTTTTAAATATACCTGCTCTTGGAAAATATACTAATTTATATAAAAAGTAGGAAAATATCGCTAATCTGAATTCATGACATTCATATCAATTGCAATTTTGAAAATGACAGTTAAAATAATTTTCTGTTATGCATAGGTATCTCAGGTAGGAACTTGATCTTTTAGCTTTTCTGAATTCTTCAACATAAACAATATATAGAAAATAACACTTAAATTCAAAGCAAATCCGAGTTCCAGAGGTAATTGAATCGGAGTTACACAGGACATGTATAAAACCAAAATTAGTGTTTTGATGATTATTCCAAGTATTAGGCTGCACTAACGTAACTAATTTTGCTGAATGCTTTTAAAGTTATATTTAAAATATTAATATTAAATATTACTAACATGGCCATTCACACCTGTTCCATATCCACTGGGTATGGCACCTGCGATATCGCCGTATAATAACATGCTAATGTTACCATGATAGGATTAATTAGGATTACCTGGAACACAGATTAATTCAAATAGGTTAAACTATTATACAAAGTACCTACGCGCTGGTAATACAATATTAAATTATGCCTAAGCCACGACATAAATAAATAAATAACTAGGCCGTTATTAATTAATATCTTTGTTCAAGAGTCCGTAGAAATAGCGATCTGTGATTAATATAGAAATTGTTACATTCTAGAATTTATCTTATACAATTATCTTCCACGAAAAATCAAGAAGACAAGGTACGTAGAATTGCTTAGTAAACAATATTATGCTTCTGGATGAGTCGTTAGTACTAATAATGTGGATAAACGAACTTACCAGATATTCCGTTATGTAAATATTATAATGGTTTGTTTTTCAGGTAAGAAGTTTATTTATTTATTTATTTAATACAAACGGCATAAGTATGCCATAAACACTAATTACATGTCACAAATTCGTATTCAAAATATTAGTAATGATAAAACAGTGTATGTATAACAGTTATTTGTGACTATACATTGGGAAGTGACACCAGAGATACATTTACATGCAAAAATCTATTTTTTTTATTTTATTTAAGTTTTTATTCAAGCAGGGCTGGGAGGGTAGTGCAATCCCAGTCTGCCATATTACATAAACTATAGTATAATATATTTTACAGAGTAAATAAAAATCTAAGAGAAATGAAATATGATAGCGTATTAGGTTAGGTACCTAACGAAAGCAAAAAAATGAAAATATAATTCGAACATAAATAATAATAATAAAAATTAATCACAAAATTAAAAACAAAATAAAATTAAACAAAAATTAAACAGAAATTAAATTTTAAAAAAGAAATATTGTTTTTTTTTTATCGTCCATCAGGGAGGTCGCCTCATCATTTGCATCCATCGCTCATTCAGTGGGGAGCTGAGCCACCAGGATGCAGCCACGACAATGATGTTGTTTGATTTCCGTGTCCTATAATACAAATAAAATTAATAGTTATTTAAAAAATATGATAGCATAGCCTTCTTAAATAGATCTATCACATCTGCATATCTATTAGTAACTTCATGCAACCTAGGTAAAAGTGAGTGTTTCGTATACTCAGTCCGATTATTGTTACATTTAAAAAGGATTTTAGAACGAGTGGTTCTCGTGAGAATTTGAAAGTCAATGAGCTTAGTGCAATGGAAGAAGAAGTCGGGGACGCCCGAGGAAGACATGGCACGACCAAGTGAATCACATACCTGAGTCGGGCCATGTGAAGAGTCAGAATAAAAGAAGAGCATGTATGAGACGATGTATGAATGTGAACGAGGCAAGGAGTGTGTGCCAAGATCGAGTTGTTTGGCGGTCCGTCCTCTCTGCCTACTCCTGCGGGAAAACGGCGTGATGGTTAGTTAGTTAGTTAGTTTAGTTTAGATGTGCAATAAAATGATGATCTAACAGTATTAATATCGTAGCGACTGTACAGTGTACGGTTGAAATTTAAGAAGTACAACTGTTCATATGGAAACCATCTGTGATCGCGAAGTTGGTGATTAAGCTACTATCGTAATAGAACCGTATTAAAGAAAGCAGCTATTACTGCCAAAAGATTGGCCACTTACGTTAACAGCTAGCATGATGAACATCGGCTGGCAGGCGTAAGTAATCTTGGATTTGCATTTTCATGAATCTCTCCAATCTGGATATGGATGATAAAGATGTGAAGTTTGTGACTAATCTACTGTCATGTCGCCTGCCACCCGCAGGGCCTAGCACCAAAAACCCGCCTTGCTAGTGCTAATTTTTAGTTACAATCTGTCTTTATCCCAAATAAAATAAAATTAGGATTTTTTTTTCATGAGCTCCACATAGAAGGCCCTGAGGAACATAATTTCCCTCAGGGTCTATGTCATCTTTGGGGATGCTGCGTGGAGGGTTTTTTTTAAGGAAAGAAAGGAGAGGAGAGTTCTGGGAAGGAAAAGGGTTTAAGGGGTGGGTAGGAATCTGAAGTTCATGTCCTGGTCATCCGCCTCCAAGACCTAGACAAACCTCACCCCATGAACCCGGGCACCCCTGATAAATCACCAAACGTAGCGAACCAATTGGGGTGACCTGTGGCAGAGGTGTTGGTTATCCAATAATGGAATTTAACTTATTCAAGCAATATCAATATAATCATCAATAATATTACGAATTCAATCAGTTTTTAATACAGCTAACAACACAATAACACCCACAGTGTTAAAATATTTCAAAAATATTGATATGAAAAAGAGTGCTGGATGTGATAAGTAAACACTAAAATTTTATGGTCAGTTGTGCCTTAAAACTAATTGCTCTGTAACACCCCTATTTAACCTTTCCTTTAATGTAGGTGTATTTGCTTTCATTATTATAAACGGAAGATGATGCTTGTGAAAAGATGCTTGAACTAATAACCCAATATGATGATGAATGTGTCGATTAAGTATTCTCACAAAAAAATGAATTAACTCTTCTGTTCGTAACAATATTTTTATTATAGAAGTATCTCTTGCCATGTTATACCGTTATACGTATAAGTCAATAAACAGAAAACGACACGTGCTCGTGACTTAAATGATGTAATTTTAATTATGTTTACAAATTTATATTCTGATCGACGAAAATACAACTTGCTAACCATTGAATAAAAAACAGACAACTTGTAGAACATTGTAACAGCTTTCTCAGACTAAATCTGTACTCTGATTACCTTATCTCGCAGGCATCATCTTATCTTAGCCTCGCCGGATCCGGAAGTTTCCCATTTTCCCGCCAAGTGTCCACCGGAAGTCCGGACCAGAACCAATTACTGAAGTTCCCGCGTAAATCGTCCGCTCTGGGTTACAGGAAGAGTTCCTAATGTAAGAACTTCGTCCCCTAGGTTATACTCTGAAATTGCAACAGCCTTATTTTGAAGTAGGATTTTGTTTATGTTGGATCTTTTTTGCTTTCTGGAAAGTAGAAACTAGCCTTAAGATTGGTCGTTGATTTCTTTTGTCGTTATAAATAGGCACTTTAAAAGCAGGGTTTTTTTTTATACGATTTTAGATTTTCATGGCCAAAAATTATTTTGTAATTAGTTTTTGGGGTATTATGCCGTATTACGCTACCTCCTTCTTTAGCCAACGTTTCGGACAGCATTGCAGTGTCCATCATCAGGGCAGATGTGTAATAGTTAGGGGTGATGTTTGTACTTATCTACTTAGGAGCGATACCGTGTCGCCAGCTCCACTCCTTTACGAGCTGGCGTAACACGGCATAATACCCCAAAAACTAATAACAAAAAGGTTTTTTTTAACTATTTCATTGAAGAAGAAGATAATACTAATAAATCTAAATTGCGAATATGAAAAGTAATAAGATACAGAAAATAAAAAGGTAACGGTTGCAACTGGGATTCGAACGCAGAATCTCTCGTCTTACCGGGAGGAGCACCTCAACCAACTCGGCCATTGATGCTTCTTGTTTTTAAGTAATTTTGTCAATCTTGTAAATCAAATTCAGAATTAACAATAATATATTCGACGATTTTTCCCCACATGTTCCCATAGGCGCCTGTCCCGGTAAAACGAGAGATCCTGAGTTCGAGTCCCAAATGCGACCGTTACCTTTTAATTTTTCTTTTTTTTTTCACAAGAAGCAAACACATTGTGACTTGACATTTTTAATAAATAAAAAGAAAATACTTTAACAATTATTATAAGCAATAATTATCAGCCTGAAACACTCATCGACATTGAAAAATCTTCCGAGAAAAGATACATGATGCCAACGGGACTTGAACCCGTGTCCTTCTGATTGCCGGTCAGCTGCTCTCCCAATTGAGCTATGGCGGCTTTTCTTGTACCCGCCAAATGATTCAATATATACTAGTGTTTCATTCAACAATTACTGCTTATTATATTTTTTCCACCTGAAAACAACCAACTTTATTTTTGCGAGAGAGACATTGTTAGTGTTAAAATCCCTCGCTAGCAGCTGACCGGCAATCAGAAGGACATGGGTTCAAGTCCCGTTGGCGTCATGTATCTTTTCTCGGAAGATTTTTCAATATGGATGAGTGTTTCAGGCTGATAATTATTGCTTATAATAATTGTTACCCTTTATGCTATGCATAAAAATCTTGTCTTAAACGATAGTTTAACAATAAAAATAATAATTAATATTTGACAAGTTTAAGTATTTTCCCAATAAATGAAGACATAATTTGTCTCGACGCCACCTAGCGAGAGATTTTAACACTAACAATGTCTCTCTCGCAAAAATAAAGTTGGTTGTTTTAAGGTGGAAAAAATATAATAAGCAGTAATTGTTGAATGAAACACTAGTATATATTGAATCATTTGGCGGGTACAAGATAAGCCGCCATAGCTCAATTGGGAGAGCAGCTGACCGGCAATCAGAAAGACACGAGTTCAAGTCCCGTTGGCGTCATGTATCTTTTCTCGGAAAATTTTTAATGGGGATGAGTGTTTCAGGCTGATAATTATTGCTTACAATAATTGTTACAAAGATACAAAGATAAGATAAGACAAAGATACTAGCTAAACTGTCTGTAAATTACAAGCGGTGAAAATATCAACGCTCAATACAGTGTCGTCAGATAATTTGCGCGTTCCGATAGACAGAAATTCTCGCTTTTAGAGCGTAAAAGGGATCAGAATACAATTATTACAAGCAATAATTGTCAGCCTGAAACACTCATTTACATTGAAAAATCTTCCGAGAAAAGATACTTGCCGCCAACGGGACTTGAACCCGTGTCCTTCCGATTGCCGGTCGAATGCTCTGACCACTGAGCTATGGCGGCTCAGAATACACATCTTAGAAACGTATAAGTTGAACACTTTCAACAAAGCTGGATTACGTGTAATTCGAGGTATTGATTCGAGTAGGTATTTAAAAAACGGTTACCTGAAAATATTTTTGGGCGGGCTTCTAAAGTGTTGAAATCAAGCAACACTGAAGGATGGATATAAGAATAGATCCCTCATCTACGTACTATTTATGTGCATTGATTTTTCGATGTGAATACCGCACCAGAGTCCCAACTGCTCTCAACTGTCTGTAGCCAGTGAAACTTTGGCATCCCCAATTGAGGCATATTGTTAGCCTAAATGTGGTGGGAATGCTAAGGAGATGGAGAAGAGGGGGAAGAAGAATGGGAAGTATCTTGGCTATAACATCACCAATTACGACTAAAGTCACTTAAAGCAAAGATTCGTTTCTGAAATGGTGGTCATTCATACAGAGAGTATCTTTCATTTTAAGAAAAGACAAACAGCTTTGTTTACATCACTTTTATTTGTACACAATCTACATGTTTCGTGAACGATGTTCACATCATCAGGATCAAATGTATACTAAACTTAAAAAATAAACATAGATCACCTATGGGACGAAGGGGTAGGAGGAAGGGGAAGGGGTAAGATTGAGAGGACAATTGGGATTTCAAAGTCATTAGCAGGGAAAGACCGGTTAAGTGGGAAAAGGTTCAAAAGAGGGTTTATAAAAATTTGTTGCTTATTGATTAAGTCTGCTTTATTATTTACATTTTTCCTAATTTCTAAAATCTCTAAATTATTTATCTGTGATGCCTAATAACCCGTATGTAATATTTTAAGTCCATGGTTTTTGTCAAAATTATGATCATTTGTTAGTAAATGATCTGCGAACTCAGATTCGCTATTGCCATTTAATGCCCTGAGATATTCTTTAACCCTTATTTCAAAGTTTCTATTTGTTCTACCTATATAAAAGTAATTACAGTCTTTACAATTTAGTTTATAAACGCCTGATTTTTTTGTTTTAATGTCGCTATCTTTGTTGTTAAGGATGAACATTTTAAATTTATTATTTGTATAAAATGCTGGTTGTATAGTACCGGGAATATTCTTACTAATTATTTTTGATATATTATTATTAACAAATAAAATTCTACGCAATTGATTATTTATTTGTTTAGAAAAAGGGTAAATATATAGTTTTAAGAATTTCTGTTTATTCTTTTTATTTTTTAGTTGATCTGTTAATTTAGCAGAATAACCCTTATTAACTGCTATTTGTGTAATAATATTTAATTACAAAGTGTAATTCGGAACAGACAAAGGAATCGTAATTAATCTATTAATCATAGAGTGAAAGGCCGCGAGTTTTTGAGAATAAGGATGATTTGATGAATTATCTATGACAATATCGGTGTACGTATCTTTACGGAAAATATTAAAATCTATTTTATTGCCTATTAATGTTAAATTTAAATCTAAGAAATTTAAACTCTTTCCTTTACCTATTTCTAGTGCGAATTGAATGTTTTTATGAAATTTATCTAAAAAAATTCAAGAACATGTTCAGTTGCCTTTCTGTTCGTAACCAAATACGTATTATATCATCGGCATATCTTTTCCAAAAATAAACGTTTTTAAGTAAAAGCGCACCGCTATTAAAAATCTTATTCTCTTTATTATTAACAAAAATATCTGCAATCAAAGGGCTCGTACTACTACCCATCGCTAAGCCATCTTTTTGTTTAAATATTGTATTATTGAATTGAAAGTAATTCTGTTTAAAAATAACATCGAATAGTAAAATTAAATCATTAATTAAGTATTTCGGCAAATTCGAAGAATTTAATAAATTGTTAATAATTGTTTTACTTTCTTCTATTGGAACATTTGGGAATAAATTTATGACATCAAAGGAAACCAACATAGCGTGGTTAGGGATTTCCAAATCTTTTAAGTGATTGACTAATTCTAACGAATTCTTCGCTGTGTACGTTGGTTGAAATACATTAGCATTCATAATCACATTATTTAGTGTTGATGCTAATTTAAATGTTGGTGCGTTACAATTAGATACTACCGGCCTGATTGGTTTTTCCGGTTTATGTATTTTTAATAGGCTATAAAGTTTGGGTATCTGTGGGTCACTCAAAATCATTTTTTGTTATTTTTCAAGTTTAAAAATATGTCACTTTTACAACGTTTCACCGCTTCCTTCACCAACTCTTGGGGATTATTCTGAATAATTTCAAAATTGTCTCCTTGTAGAAAATCCATAGTCTTGGTTATGTAGTCAGCTTTATCCATAATAATAATACTGTTTCCTTTATCTGCCTTTGTCACAATAAGATTTTTTTTCTTTCACAGTTTTTAAAATGTTCTTAGCAATTTTGAAGAGTACGTTATAATTTTGATTTTTTCCAAATTTTGAACTGTTTTCTTGTTGTTAATGTTTTTTATTACTTCAGCACATTTATATTGGAACGATTTAGGTTGTTTATTTAGCGCAATGTTCAAATCCACTGCTAACAACTCTAGTTCTTCCTTATTTTTATTGTTAATATTATAATGTAAGTTATGATGAAGACCTTTATTTAATAATTTTAGCTCTTCCTCCGCAAACTCATGATTAGACATGTTAATCACTCTATCGTGGAATTTACGATGATTATTTTCAGTTTTTAGTTCTTCCGTATTAATTTTTTTATTATTATTATCACACAATTTTTTATTTTTTTTGTCTACAATAAGTTTTTTTTTAATGCTTTGATACTTGCAATAGATCTAACTTGATCATCAAACAAGTCCCATTCCACTGGGTGTAATGCACTAGCTAATTCCATATGTAAGAATTTTAGTTGAAGTTTAATAACATTTCTTTTTTTATAACCACTTTTTAAGTCTTCTTTTAACCAACAAACTTTGACTTTCTTAGCCGCATTAGAAGATGATTTAAACTTAAAATTTACGTAATTTGGTATCACTTGGTTTTTTAAACATGTTCGCAGAAAAAATATATTTAAACACAATAATCTATATTTAATCAATATTTTTTTATACACTTTAGCCTTCATTGCCGTACCCGCAAATACTAATTTTTCGAAGAAAACTTCTTCGGAAAGGTTTTCACTTTGTGGTGACATTATTTATTTTAAGAAAAGACAAACAACTTTGTTTACATCACTTTTATTTGTACACAATCTATATGTTTCGTGAACGATGTTCACATCATCAGGATCAAATGTATACTAAACTTAAAAATTAAACATAGATCACATATGGGACGAAGGGGTAGAAGGAAGGGGAAAGGGTAAGATTGAGGGGACGATTGGGATTTCAAAGTCATTAATAAAGCAGACTTAATTAATAAGCAACAAATTTTTATAAACCCTCTTTTGAACCTTTTCCCACTTAACTGGTCCCACTAACTTCCACCCACTTAACCCACTTAACTTCCCTGCTAATGACTTTGAAATCCCAATTGTCCCCTCAATCTTACCCCTTCCCCTTCCTCCAACCCCTTCGTCCCATATGTGATCTATGTTTAATTTTTTAGTTAAGTATACCTTTGATCCTGATGATGTGAACATCGTTCACGAAACATGTAGATTGTGTACAAATAAAAGTGATGTAAACAAAGTTGTTTGTCTTTTCTTTAAATAAATAATGTCATCACAAAGTGAAAACCTTTCCGAAGAAGTTTTCTTCGAAAAATTAATATCTTTCACTTTGAATCGAGCTGCAAATATTCTACCTATGTACATATTTTTAAATAATTAATCGTGAAACAACACAAAAATGAAATGAAATGTACTTGCGCTCATCAGTATATGAACCCACGATCCCTGGATTGACCGCGGAGGCCGTCAAAATTTTAATTTTCAATGAAATTGAAAAATTTCATGAAATTTTTAGCGCCTGGGGGTTTTCTTGTAATTTGTTTTAAAAACTCAAAGTTTCATTGAAAAATAATATCAATTTCAAATTTTCTTTACTAATTTATCTACAGTAGTAATATCTAACAGTAAATTGTGTGGTACGTAAAATAAATGTTTTTTTTTTTTTGATAAAGCAAGAACATTTCTATTAACATTTTTTTAAGAATCTACATACTCACGTAGTATACGAGTATCAATTAGAAAATCTGTTATGCTGAAAAACCTTTCCAAAGGCGATTTCTAATTGAACCATTTTTAGACAGGTTTTTAAGTCTACAGTCTCCCACCATTTTTATTATTACAGTTTGAAATATAAATTAAATTAAGAAAAAATATTAAAAAATTAAAAAGTGTAAAGAAATACGGCAAATAGTTCAATATTTTTTTCATTTCTCAATAAGAAATACGACTGCAAACATCTGTTGAGATATTAACGACTGTCTAGAGGCCTAGGCAAATCCATGGAGTGTTTACACTATTATTATCGTGAGTCTTATGAACTTAAGTAAATTTTGCAAGCTGGAATAATGGAATAATTTGAATCATGGTATATTTGGCCCATCAACGATAAATCCAAAATAATGTATCATATACGCTCGTCTAATCTCAATATATTGACGTTCAATTAAGTGAGGTACTTGATTGGTTTCCTTGAGTAATACCCCTAATTCAAATTGATTTCATTTTATATCCTAACCCTTCAATTATTACAATAGTGCTACTTAATCCTTGAAAACGATACCGAGAGAATTAGTTATTTTATGTTAAAATAAATGTTGAAGTTAAAACTTCTTTAGCACCGTTGAATGAAGCGGAAGCGAGTGACACTAAAAAGAGTCAAATACATACATCTATAGGATTTAGCCTGCTAGAGAATGAGACAGAAATAAAATATTTATTTATTTCACAGGTACTCGGTTCCAATATAATACGATAAATCCACTGTCCCACGAGAGCGCCAGAGACATTCAGCGGACTCAAAGTCGAATCCTACGGAATCAAAAAAAAATTTTTTTGTAAAATCATTAACCAATCTTCAAACCACTCCAAAATGAACAGGCAAAGAAAACAAAGTAGAAAGCGACATCTGGCAACTCCGAAGAAGAAAATACAAATACTAATAAGATGACCAAATGTATAGGAAAATGTGCACTGGAATTCGACTACAAAAATATGGAAAAAATCACATTGATTAAAAAAAGTGCTTCGTATTCTCCCCACTCTTGTCTACTTTAGTTTTATGAAAGTTTCACTTCTACCGCGTATGAACTTTTTCCAACTTTTTAAATTTATTTTTTCAAATACCTTCCTACTGAAGTGCTGTTTTTTGAAAGAAAAGTCCTTGTAAGTGCCATCTGTGGGGACCGATCTGACTATCAATATTTTAAAACGTTTGACCAATTTTCATCTGAAGTAAGAAAAACTTATCCTTATTTTGGGCCAACAACGCACACTTCAATCAGATCTCTTCAGTGGTCGTGATGATGACCATCATCCGATACTAGATCTAGATTTTTTTTTAAATAAAAATAAAACACGACGGGTTTCTTTCTACTGTTCAGTATTTTACAGTGAACGCTTTTAGCGACATTCGATACAATTTATTTTTCAATTGAAATAGAAAATATCAAAAATAGAAAATATAAAAACCTGATATTTTCTGTAGCGTTTTAAAATACTTCTATTGTGATGTCCTTCCTCAGAATGTTTCGAGAAGATCCCCAAGACCCAATACCGGGATTTTTTTTAACCGGAACACATTTTTATCCCGCTTTACTTTTCACACGGGACATTACATTACCTTTGACATTTTTGACTTGGAATGTACTTTAATAAGCATCCCGGGACCTTTCACGAGGGAAATATTTTTATGCGGCAAATTTTTTTTACCGGGGCACATTTTTTTCGTGTCATCTTTTTTACCCGGGAAGCATATTTATCCCGGGAGATTTTTTACCCGGGATGTTAATTTACATTTAAATTTCAAACTTGGAAAGCCCTTAAATCGTGCGATGTTTTTATCCCGGGACTTTTAACCCGGGATGTTTTTTTTTATCCTGGCACTTTTTTATCCGGGGAACAATTTTTTCCTGTCATCTTTTTTTACTCGGGAAGCATTTTTATTCCGGGAGGTTTTTTACCCGGGGTGTATTTTGATCCTGGGACCTTTTTAAAAAGGGACGTATTTTTATCTACAAGTTTATTTTACCAGGAATGTTTTTTCTTACCGGGATATTTTTACCCGGTATTCCTTTTTTCCCGAGATGCCTTTTACCCGGGACGTATTTTTTTTACAAGAGATATTTATTTTCTCGTACTGGCCTCTGGGAGCAAGTGGCCAACAAAGGAAGCAGAAATACTGGCGTCCATTGGGAAAATAGAAACTGCTATGTCAAGTATTCGAAAGAAAACGTTAATAACATCGCAGGAATAGTTGTTTTGGGTGTCGTTAGACTTGAATTGCTGACTCATTGAAAATACTCGCGATTCTAGAAGCTTTTGTATCGTTAAGGAAGAGGACTTAACTGGAAAAGAAATTACTTAAGTTTAAAAAAAGGTAACAAAGAAAGGGCTTACATCGGAAGGTATTGTCATTTTCTTAATGAGTGCTCAGCATGTACCTATAAATGCTTGTACATCAGTTTCATCAGTGAGAAATCATTGCTTTAATGATAGTGCTTAATCGTATTAAACCCTCAAGCGCACTTTCATATCGTATTAACAACTGATATAGGTCTCATTGAAGATAATACAAAATCTTATTTGAAAATTTAACAAATCTTCCAACGACCTACGGTATAACCTTATTATACTAAAAATAAACATTTTTTTTAATTTAAAACATGCGAATGCTAGATAATGCTTTCGAAATCCGTTTATAATTTTTTGTGAAAAGAGTCAATACGTCTAAAATCTGATTTTAAAATGACATATTTCTGGTTTTATCTGGTAATATACCCTCTTAACCCGACTTTATATTTAAATCTAAAGTTAACCACAAAATAAGTAAAATGTACACCTTTATGAAACCAAAGATTTGAATCACAACTTGAAAAAAAAAATTAAAACTTTTACGTTGAATGACAACAAAGTAGTGACCGACCGAAGGTTTGGTTTCGGTTTCGGTTTCGGCAAGTTTCGGCAAAAAAATATAGTTTCGGCAGAAAATCTGCCGAACCTTCGGTCTCACCGAAACTCTGCGTTCGTGAATTATCGAGCGTCGTTCAGCTGACTTCGGGTGAGTTCGTGGCTCGTGTGTCACCCGCCATCATCAGCTGATTTCACCAGCTGGTCTGGCGTGATTGTATTGTGAGGTTATGTGTTTTTTCTCGCGCCTACATGTTTGTTACATACAGTTAATAAGTTTGTTAATTTCATAATTTTTGTTTTTTTATTAAAATTTCCTCAAAAACCTCAAATTGTAATATTTAAATAAATGAAGACACTATAAGCGAACTCAATCGAAAATCTGGAAACAGAAAAATCAGAAAAACATATTGACACCTCTTGGTCTCGAACCCAGGACCTCTTGCTTTCCGGGCAAACGCGCTAACCACTGCGCCACGGTGTCGATATGAAATTCGGTCATGTTTAACTGTACCATACTTCGACTAAGAACCACCTACATTATCTTCATTTTCTTTAACGCATATATTATTGGCAACTATCTTTATGTATGATTGCAAGATTCAAACCCGAACTAAATGCTCTCCAGATAGTGTCTGGATAAATCTTTGTCCATTTTATTTAATATGCGTCATCTATTGACTTTTCTGCAAGTCTAGGATGAATATTTTATTTTTTATTTTCTTATTTAAGAGTAAAACCTCAAAATGTAATATTTAAATAAATGAAGACAATAAAAGCGAAACTCGATCGAAAATCTGGAAACAGAAAAATCAGAAAAACATATTGACACCTCTGGGACTCGAACCCAGGACCTCTTGCTTTCCGGGCAAACGCGCTAACCACTGCGCCACGGTGTCAAGAGGTCCTGGGTTCGAGTCCCAGAGGTGTCAATATGTTTTTTCTGATTTTTCTGTTTCCGGATTTTCGATTGAGTTTCTCTTATATTGTCTTCATTTATTTAAATAATAATAATACTTGGATGACTTATATAGCGCCGTTTTTATGAAAAATCACCTCACCTTTCTAAGATCTAAAAAAACTATAAGCTAGATAAACAATTAAATACAACTTATGGCTAAAAATTGGATACACCGGTTCATTGATCACCGATACGAAAATATATGTACAATATTTTGACCAATGAACGCGATGCTGCCTAAAATTTAATGAAAACAGGACCATACTTACCTGAGAGGTCGCTTGAAATTAACACTGTATATTGTCCATTTAAAGAAATTTAGATAGAGTTCGCACGCAGAGGACATAATTGTGAACACATGTTATTTAATCCTGAAAAATATTAGTATGTAATGTATTCTTTGATGAGTGTGTTTTGGAAAGTAAAAGCAACATTTAATGGTGGGTGGTGTAGTAGTACCTATAATGATTTGATCTTCCTAAATGTGATTCGTCAAAAGACAGAATGATGTGTAAGGACTCGAGTAATTTTAATTCAGTAAGAAAAGTTTGATTAAGACATATCATAGGCAATACAAGTATGATACTCTCAAGTTTGTCAGTTTGTTATTTTGGAAGACTAGCGCAGATGCCGTTACAGTAATCGAGCCGTGAGACTACGTAAGAGTTGATTAATAGTTTTGTCGCCTCTGTAGGAAGGTTTCTTCGAACTGACTTGAGTTTTCTTAGGTGAAAAAAACCGGTGCTTACTGTCCTATTTATTTGACTTTTTAGCCAAAAGTCTGAATCTAAATTAACGCCAAGAAGTTTGACTGTTGTCTTTGGAATAATATCGTTGCCGGAAATGGAAATAGATGAATTGTCTATGAAATGTTGGCGTTTGTTTGTGGCCGCCCATAGAAACTCAGTTTTATATGGGTTCAGCTTCAGCTAGTTTGAAGAAATCCAACGAGTTATTGCTTCTAGGCATTCAGCTATGTGGATTTTGAGACTGTTGATTTCGTTTGGAGAGCAGTAAAAATAAACTTGTTGATCGTCAGCGTAGCAGTGGGACAGGAGACCAAATGACTCGATTATTTTGGCGCATCATTTGTAAAAAGTATGAAAAGAAGTGGGCCTAAAACGGATCCTTTGGGTACCTCTGAAGAAAGTGTTGCGAAGTTAGAGAGTTTATTTCCAACCTTAACGGCTTATAAGCGATTGGATAGATATGACACCAGCCAATTTTTGATATCGGAACTCAAACCAAATGTTTCCTCTCTCAAATCTCTTAATGAGGAAGTCATGATCAATCGTGTCAAACGCTGCACTCATGTCTAAGAGTGAAATAAGTGCTAACTAACCAGACTCTATGGCTAAAGTTATATCTGACAGCATACGAAGTATTCCGGTTTCTGTTGAGTGAAACCTTCTAAATGCGGATTGACGATTAGTGAATAATTTATTTGAATTCAAATGACTGGCTATTTGTGCAGCAGCAATTTTCTCCAGGATTTTTAATATGAAAGGTAAATTTGAAACGGATCGATAATTACCTAAGTTATCGGAATCAAGTTGTGATTTTTTTAGTATCGGCGTAACTACAGCAGACCAGTTACCTGTGCTCAGAGAATTATTAAAAAGATGAACTAAGAACGGAGCTAAGACAATGATACATTTTTTTACTAACCATATAGGGTCAAGGGTCACCCGTATAGGGTCAAGACTGCACTGCTTATTTGGCGAACTTGAAATAATATTTTTTTACTTCTTCCAGCGTAGTGAGTTTGAAGGAAGACAAATTTCCTTTAGAATTTATAGTAAATATTGGCGGAGGGGCGTGAGATGTGGAGGCACGAATGGCTTCAATTTTTTTCCGAAAAAACGTTAAGAAGGCATCCGGGTTAATATCTATTTTAGTTGGAACAGTGACTTCGGAAATAACAGTCGTAAGTGTTGATTATTGACAAATTTTTGTTCCAAGACGTAGTTAACATAATTTTGTTAATTAAAAAAAATGGTTTATATAAGTAGTATAAAAAACGAAGTTTTTTCGTATATTTCCATTATTGTTTTTTCATTTTATTTTATTTCATTTAACACATGTTAACTGTCTGCATAAATGCAAAAAAATAAGCCAAATTTCAGTAAACAATACATTTTTAACATGCCTAAAAAAAGTTTCGGTTTCGGCCGAAACTGATACAGATATCGAAGATTCGGTTTCGGTTTCGGTTTCAGTTTCGTCAGAAAGTCTTGTTTCGGTCGGACACTACAAAAAAGTGAGGAGACAATAACGTTTATGATAAATACATTTGTCTAGAAAAACATATAGATAATAGATATGTGTTTTTATTTATTTTTTGTTATGAATAATATAGTTAAGAAAAAACGTAAGGTCTTAAAAAAAATTAAGCCATTTAATAATATATATATATATATATTTGCATGTAAAAATTTTATACTTCACAAATTATATGTTTATTTTGATTTATAACATTTGAAGACGAATTTTATCAACTTTCAAAAAGAGTTTTTAAGCTTCGGATATGTTCAGATATATTTCAATTATTTGTCATTTTATTGCATAGCGAAAATATTTTTTTACTATGACAAAATATGGTCAAGGTCTTTGGGGTTAATTAATAAAACAAGTATTAAATTAAATAGTATGCTAGTACCTATGGAAACAATTTTAAAAAAGATAACAATATTTTCTGTTCACGACGGCCATTCATCATTTCTGCTCTGTGTTTTTTATCAGTCACCAGCACACATTCACCAAGGATAAGTCATTTTTTCGCATGGATTCACTCCCACTGAACTTATATTCTCCAAGTGAGTCAAATACCGGAGTCAACAAGAAAAATCAATAAATTTTGGGATATGGTTGAATTTGCTAATTTGGTAGAGCAGAGTCCAGGCAAGGCCAAGGACCTTGCTTCAATTCCTAGATGAGACCGAATCTTTTTCTGATTTTTTCGTTTAAAATTTTCGTTTTGATATTCGCTAATAATAACTAATAATAATAATAATTGGATAATTTATAGATCGCCGTTTTTGCGAAAAATCACGCTGATTTTATCTTTTTACGAATAACCCGAAAATATTGGAAAATATCCTACTACCACCACAGTAAGCCGAAAATGTTGCTTGAGTCGTGATAGAGGACTTAGCCAGCCGAGTGATCGAACACGGAACGCCTGGGTGGGACCCAAACGCGATGCCCATACAACCACTGACAGGTTCACAACCACTTCTATGATCAAATGATTTTTTACCGTCTACCGTTTCTTTTATTGTCAAACTGGTCGATAATGGATTTGAACGCCGAAACAGACATCACAATGATAAAAAACTACAATTTTTACAGGACTTAATGAAAACAAGCAGTTTATGTTATTTATATTATACTTATTTAATTAAACAAAATCAAAAAAATTGAAGCGACAATTTTGAATCAACTACTTAAATGCTCATGGCAGCATAATGATGAAATAATAATAAACATATTCATTTTTTACGTAAATACCGCACAAGGGTCACAATTGCTCCCAATAGTCTGGATCCAGGCATGTCCTAACCCCAATTGGAGACGGTGGCATCCCCAATTGGGGTTGTTATGAGGCTGAAGGTAGCGGAGAGGGGAAGGAGGTGGAAAAGAGGAAGGTGGGGAAACACATTGCTATTCAGATCTGGTCACCAAACACGGCTTAAGCCATTTCAAGCAACGTTTCAATTCTTAACGTTGATCTTACACCAGGAGGGTACTAAGAGTATCTTCCACTCTGTAACACACCGCAAATATACTACATATTATTTTTATTGAATAAATAGCGCAATAACCCAAATTAATCGAAATAAAATTTACTTGCGCTCACCGGGTTTTCGGATTGCTGGTAGAGAGATTTACCCCCATACCACGGGGGCCGTCAAAGTTGGCTGTTTGTTAAAGATAATAATTTAACATTAACGTAAATAATGTACATTTTAAAACGGTTCAGTTATGTAAATTATTTGCGAAGCGCGTTAACCTAATAAAAATACATTTGGTTTGCTTTTGGAAATACCTAGTTTGCTTGTTGTTACTGGCGCAACAAAATCAAATTTTATCTGAATTTAAAACTAATTGATATTTGTGTTAATAAACATGAATATGGATGTACAACTTTGCAATGCAAATTTGCGACCCAAATATCGAACTTTCCGGTGAGAGTTTCGCTCGCTTAACCTAGGAAAGCAATTTGTCATTAAGAAAATACGCCGCCGGGGGCGAATAATAATTTGAGGAAAAGATCGAAGTTTTAGAAGTTGAGGAAATTTCCCACAATGTCCCATCGTTTCTTGGCAACTTCCATTAAAGTTACACGAGGTCCCATCAATTTCTGGAAGATGACGCACTAAGTCCGGCGGATACGTGACCAGGATTCTCGCCCACAGAGGACCGGCTGTCATCACAACAAACTTTCACATATTGAATTTCACGTTATGTTCGGAAACTATACTGATGTCAAACTATCGTCTTCAGAACAGCAATATAATTGTTATGATATGATATTAACCCCTCAGGCCTCGAGCCTATTTTGTCGGAAAGTCAAAACATTTCCGATTTGCAATAAAATCCAAATAAAAGGACTATTTCTGAATGCATTAGAAAACTAATAAAACTAATTTTGTAAGGTGATGAAATACGCTTTCAAATTTTATAATTCGAAAAACATTTAATAAATATTTAATGTTTGAAATACAAAAATTTTGAATTCAAACATAAAAATGTTTTAATAATATATTTTTGAATAATCACTTTGTGGTTATCCATTAAAGAAAAATGAAACAATACAACTTTGTATAAACCACTTATATAATGCGTAAATCCTACCGGTTTCGGAACAAACGTTCCTTCTTCAGGGAAAGCTGTATTTTATAGACAAAGTTGTATTGTTTCATTTTTCTGTTTTAATAATGGCTATCCTTTCGTTTTTTCTAACCAATATTACTGAAAACGAAATAAAATAAAAACAGACAATTTTTTATCAACAAAATGTATCATAAACGTTAGCGTCTAGTCACTTTTTTGTAGTTTAATGCAAAAATAATAATCTATAAAAAAATATTCCAAAAGTTTCATAAACTTTTTTTAAGGTGCAGTCAGAAACTTTGGTTTCACAAAAGTGTAATTTTAGTTATTGTGTGGTTAACTTTTACATTTGAATATAAAGCGTGGAGTTTTCTCTTTCTAACACAGGTGTGGGCCATATTTATAACCATGATGGTAAAGGAGACACATAGATTTCTATGAGACCTATGTGAGTTGTTTCAAAGAGTGAACTAATGAGCCTGGGGGGGTTAAATAACAAACTTTAATTCAAGATGGAAATATTCCTTAAAATTTTCACTACGTTTGGTGACTTAGCAGGGGTGCCCGGGTTCTTGGGGGATGATGTAATTGGAGCAAACTGATGAATAGTTCGGCCTACTAACTTCGGAATTTTGCTAGGCTGGTAAATGCCGTGTTGTAAACTGCTTTCCGTGCAGCTATAGAGTACAGGGGCCCGATCTTTGAACTCACGACCAAGGGTACGCTGTTCCATCAGCCGGCGAAAAAACCCTGCCGCTGATGTAATGCTGGTTCGTGACCGGTGAGGACCCAGTATCATTGGAGTGCACTAGGACTGCAGTAGAGTATCATTGCACTCCACTGCCGGACTCTCCTGCCCATTGCCTTGCACCACAGTCGTAAGAACACACCCTTCAATTAGTATTTTCAGTTGCTTAACTCTTCAGATCCCTACCCATCCCTTCCCAACCTCTACTTGGATTAGGAATATTGGATTTTAGACCCGTATTTAACCGGTCACAAGACGACATCTATTGAAAGAATGGGAAAGTATTATCTTACGAAATGTGGATAAATTCAACACGTTATGGCAAATAATCGCTCAAGACGTTTTACAAATTTGCCAAAATATGCCAAAAATCGTTCGAGTGACTACAACTACACAAGCTGGACTCTTTAAAATTCTTCTGCAATATAAATAAATTATAGACATCATTTTTATATTATAAGAAAACCGCAAGAGATCTGCATTGGCTTTCGGTTCCCGACGGCAATTACCATATAATAATTATTTTATTACTACCCTCAAAATAATGTGAAAACTTTTAATTACGATTTATGACGCAAGTCTTGAGTATCGACAAAGTCCTGCTTCGTCTACGAAGATCCATTAAATAGTACAACTTTCCAACTATCTTTCGCGCACCATACTACTCATAAAAGTGCACAATTTGCTCTTTAATGAAGCTAGGTTTTTTGCTGGCGCTCGAGTCTTGTTGTGTAATAAGATTGTTAAATAGACTATTATACTAAGTTTTAAGTTTGTGTTAAGCGAACAACTCAAATCGCGTAAGAATCATGATCAGGAGACTTGTACTTAATAGCTTAAGAGGGCATTACCAGAGAAAGCCTGAAATACGTCATTTTCAAAAAAGTTTTTAGACGTATTGACTCTTTTCCACAAAAAATTATAAATGAATTTCGAAAGATTGTTCTTTTATCTAGCATTCGTATGTAATAAATTTTTAGAATTTTTTTTAAATTTTTAGTATAATAAGGTTATTCCATATGTCGTTGGCAGATTTGTTAAATTTTCAAAAAAGTTTTTGTATTATACCACATCCATTTCAAATAATGTAATCATGCAGTAAAATAAATCAATACATTATCTAGCAAAGTTATGTATTAGAATTTTAATTTTAGTTTCAATAAAATCATTAAAAAATATGTAGGTACATGTGTTTCTTGACGAAAATTGGTCCATTTGTGTATTTATTTGCGCACTTACAAACTAATATATTTCAGATTTTTTTAACATTCTTATTAAATTTAGACATTATTGAAAAATGATAAATACTTATAATCAAAAAATAACTACAAAAAGTACACTATTTTAATAGTTTTATCATCACGCCTTTCAGCATTTTTGGATGAAGGTATAAATTAAAGCTAATTTGGAGTGAAATAAATTCGATATTGAGTTATAATTTAAAAAAAGCTGGTACGGAGAATAATTAATCTTTCTCATTGTAACCGTCCTGCACGATCGGAAGAACAACTTTCGACGAAATGTGGATTTTCGTCCGCTGGCTGGTTAAACGCTCTTAAGGAATGAGCGACCGAGAATTTAAATTTCGTCGAAAGATCGCACCCTTGCAGGGCGGTTCCGACAAGAAGATTGAATATTCTAGGTACCAGTATTTTTAACGCATGATGATAAAATTATTGAAATGATGCACTCTTTCTTTTTTTTATTATAAGTATTTATAATTTTTCAATAATGTCCAATAAATCTGACAAATAAGACCGTAAATAAATAGACAAACTGAAATATTTTCGTTACATAAAACGTGCGCGGATTTTTTTTGATGATTTTATTTAAAACGTTGAAAAATAGCTTTCCAAGATAAATTATCGATTTATTTTACTGTACGATGCATCAAATCTGCCAACGACCAACGCATAAACTTTATTATAATAAAAATCAACATTTTTTTTTTAAATTTAAGACATACATAACTTAACTGGATAAAATAACTATCTTTTGAAATCAATTAATATTTTTTTGAGAGTCGATATATCTGGAATTTGATTTAAAAATTACACATTTCCGGTTGGGTCAAATTATTCCCTCTTAAATTTACGAAAGACTATCACATTTTGAACACATTAACCCTTCTTTAGTAAAAAATCCCATTTAACTAAAAGTTACCTAGCGGTTTTAACATCCTTGTCTTAATGAAAACATGTCATACGCAACTATGGCACCTTTTCTTATTTTTTTGTGCAGTTAATTGTTTACACGGCTCTTTAGCGAGGTTAGAACGATCTTGCGAACTGATAATGGTTGCGTTAACCTAGAAATTACAGACATCTTGGAAAGTTTTTGTGATTTCTTTATAAAAATATTTTTTTAAATTATTTTGTCTAATTTTAATATATTAGTAGGTACACTGCAAAAACATATTTTTTCTTTCAAATTAATAGATAACTGTGTATTAACCACTTAATTATTTACAAAAACCGACATGTTTCGTCAGCAAAGCTGAATTCTTCAGGGTTTTGACAAAACTAATTTAAAAATAGACATACATAGGTAATATAGAAAAATAATAGACATAAACAATAATAAAATTTGAAAGAAAATAATGTGTAGGAGACAAGGGGCAATATAGAACAATTAAAATTTTAAAAGGGGAATAGATTTAAAAATTTATTTTTTCTAATAAAAAAAACTCATGCATTGACGGGGATAATAATTTTCACTAATACTAATAACTTGGTATTACTTAATCCTATTCATTTCTCCACAGTTTCCACCAATTCTGTAATATCTTAAAGCGATTAGTCAACCCCCTCAGTTATAATACAACGGTTAAGCAGTAATATAGTGTGGGTGAACCGAATTAAGCTATTGAAACCAAATCCTTTGAGAAACTTAGTCGATAAGAGTATCCTAATTAGTAGTATGGTTGCGGAAACACGAACAAACTCTTGAAACAATATTGCAACCAATCAAAGAGTTTTAGACAAGTCGTCACCTCAGGTTGAAAAGGTTCTAACTGAAATTGTTTTAAAAAATTATATGTGGATTCAAAATCATTTCTTTTGTTTATCTCTATTTCCAAAATAATTTTCAGAGCCATCTGTTTGACGAAGTTCTAACATCGACTTAAAGCTTCTATTTATTTTACAGTGACAAAACGTCACTTTGAACCTTTTTCTATTGCCATTTTGCCAGTTTTAACGAGTTCACAAGTCACTTTACACAAGATTGAACCTCAAAATCAGAAACTGTTAAACAGATTATAAGAATTCAACTTTGCAAACTTTGACACCTAAGAACATGGTAAGTTAGAACCCTGTCCAACCAATGTGACGAGTGTGTCGGTGTTGATAGAAAAACTATTCAAGAAATTATGAAAATTTTAAAATATTTGTTTTATCTTTATTTATTTTTATTATCGACTTTGGATCTTATATAATTAATTGATAATAATAATAAATGGATTTATTCCATACCTTTGTATTTTCTGAAAAATCACTTCAAGGGCGCAGCGTTTTTTCAAGAATTTGATAATTTATTGAAATCCTATTATAAATTAATTTTCAGGATCTGTAAACGTTCTATTCAAGGTCAAAAATTAACTTTGAAATTGAATGAATTGCTCAAATTCTGAGAAGCATCTGGCCCAACTACGTGGTCTGAAGACAATAAATAGAAGATCTTTAAAATTGTTAAGAAAAAATGCTTTAATTCAGACTAGGGTTGCTGTAGTCCCAGAGAGATCTCGTGTATGACGTCATCATTCTAGTATATTATCTTTTTCGTTTTCATTCAAGACGTGCGAGAAGGAAGAACTTTTCAGGTGACTTACGGATGACCGCTCGCTGTAACTACTTTTTTGTTAGCTTTAAACCTTAGGGATCCGAAACTGTTGAAATATTAAATAAAGTCTAAGAAGACGATTCCGAAAGAATGAAATAAAATCTCGTGAAAGGTTCAATTATAATTCATTTTTGGTTAAAGGCGTAATTATTTACCCATTTTCCGACGCACTAAAATAATTATTGTAAAGTAAGAAAGATAGTCTGAAGAAGATTACAATAGAAAAGAATTGTGGACATTGGTTAATTTAGCTTTTAACTTTCCTGCGCTTCCACGAAAATTGATTTAGAATTAACACTAAACTTTGAATTTCAGTTTGAGTGTTGATATTAATTTACTAATATGAATATTAGTGATCGAAGATCGAAAAATCAAAGAAAAGTGATACAAATACACACTATTATTCGACTAGAATGACTTTATTAGGTACTAGACTACTAAAATAGGAAATCAATTAGATCAAAGGGAGCCATTAAGGGCGCAATATCGGCCGGCGAGAGTGAAGAGTGGCAAGAACGGTTGAAGACCATGATGAGTGCTCCAATAGCGATGTGTCCACCGCGCTAGTCATGTATTTATGGTGACAAACTGACAAGTCCCTTGGGCCGGCCGAGATAAAACTTTATTACACTAAATTACTTTTCCAAGAGAAAACTTGGCCTGAAAGTTTTTTTTTATTGAAACTAGGACATTGGTTGGCAACCTATTGAAGCCGAGCTATTTAAAACTCATTGATATTAATGAAAAATATTTTTGTCTTTCTAATCTTAAAATTTTAGATGATATTTCTCTCTTATAATATTCCTTAATAGAAAATTGTGATAAAGTATTAAGTCGATGTTCAGTATGAGATATGATCTCTGCCTTTTTAAAAGGTTTTATGAACCGCTCTTGGGGTGACATTTCACAAAAGTTACACAACGAAACATTACAATATCAAGTACATAATTCCTTCTACTTTAAATGCTAGAAATTCAATCTAAGTATAACTGGGCCCTTAAACATCACGTAAGAAAAAAAAATCTGCCTTAATTAAAAAAAAAATCTGCCCAAAACTTGTTTATAAAACTAGTATATATACATCAACACATTTTTCAATACAACACAGTAATTATAATCTGGCACTAGCATGAGGCTTTAGCATATATTCTGGCATTGGAATTAGTAATTATAATTTTATTATCCGGCTCCAAACTTTTAGATGGATATGGGTAAAGACATTATCGTAATCCGGATTTTTTTTTAAATATAATTGAAAAATATATTCTCTTGACGAAAACTGTTTATCTAAAAAATTCAGTCTTAAACATAAAATTATATGATCATATAATATACCGCTGACTGATAAATTTTACACTATTACAAGAATACGCTACAGGTTTTTCTTTATTTTTATTTTTATAAAAAATTGCCTAATATCTTTTTAAATTTTTTCTTCTCATTCTCTTTAAGATTTAAAAAATCCGACTAAATTCTTGCCACTTCGGAACAGCCGTAAAGTAGTAGGGTGGTTAATAATATTTTTTTTTTAAATAAACAAATATTTATAATAATTCCTTACATTTTCAATTGCTAGATTTATAATTTCTACTTCAATTTAATATTATGAAGTAATTAAAGTAAAAATTTTGTGATATGTATTTTTCAGTGAAGGAAATTATTATTCATTTTGAATTTCTCCTTATTCTTGATGTCATATCGAAAAAGTAAAAATCAAGGAGACTGATTTTAATCTTTTAATACCAATACACTATTTCAAAAAAGCTTTTTCTTTGATTGAAAACTTTTTGATGTCATTTTTAACGAAACCCGTTTCCCAGCTGTAAAGCTCGAAAAAAACATTTTAGAAATAAAAATAAAACTGAAGTTTCAAGTTGTAGCGAATGTGCTGAAACCACAACAACTTCACATATCGTAATTTAAACGTTTTGATGAAAAAGATCTACAAATCTTCTTACCCGCATATTTGACAATTTTTTAATTTTTATCTTGTTTTTATAATTAAGTACCTACAGGATACCTAAGGAAATTTTTTACATGTTTAGATAATCACTTAAAAAAATTCCGTTTTCTTAAGTTGTTAATTTTACTGTTAGGGCCTTCTCTCACGGAGAAACCGCAAACTGGTAGGCAACTCAGTTCACGGCGCAACTCAATTTATCAATATCCTGAACAAAATAGATATGTTTCTGCAAATTACTCGAAAATATGACAAGTCATGAGCCGCTACCATGGCAACCTGTCAACATGACAACTGAAACGCGACGGTCGCGGCGACCAACACGGCTAGTCAACGCGTCCCCTTGACAACTGGTCTTTAACAAGTTGCCTGTGTGCGGACCGCCAATTAATTTCACAAGTTCCTCTCCTGTGGATAGCTATTGAGTTGCCAACTGTTTTTTTTTTCAGTTTCTTTTTGAGCGGATGGCCTTAAAGTAAAACATCAAGTTTTTTGAGGAATTTCCCAAAATTGAGCGATATATTTTAGCCACCTACTTACTAAAGAAATATGTGTTTAAACCACCTAATGTTAAAAAGAAAGACAACAACAAAAATAATGAAAACAATAATGGTTATTTATTATTGGCATAATATTATATTGTTTTACATTTTGATAACCTACTACTTCCTACTAAAACCAAGATGAGATGACCTCCTGAGGCGATTCCCAAAAAGATTCAGAATTTGAAATTTATTACGAAATTGATGTCAACGATTTTTCAACAAGTCAAACCTATTGGACATACTTCACTCACCACTTACAACCCTTAAAGGTAGCCGACCCCTTATGTAGAACCTTTATTGGTTCTTCCCACACTTGTGATACGTTCCCTAGCCTCTGCGAAGTACTTACCCGCTGTTATTGCCCGGGCATAGAAATAATCTTGAGGCTGTATCAGGTTTTATTGTGCTATAATGGGCTGATGGTTTCAGGTGACACATTACGCTTTTACGTCACATTTTCATCTGTGAGGCTTCCCGCAATGATGTGCCGAGAGATGGGATTTTATATTATATTACGTTTCAGGCTTTGTTGTCAGCTCGTATTATTTTAAGTCACTCTTATTTCAGCAACTCTGATTTTTGGTGTCTTAAATTCGGATACTTTTAACTATAACTCTTATAGTGATCGTTGTGTCTCCCTTACTATAATGATTAGAAAAATTCAAATCTAAAAATTAAGCACAAAATAATTAAAATATGGGTACACCTTTACGAATCTTAAGTTTTCCGCCGCCATTTCAAAATTATTTTTTTTTACATGAAACGACAAAAAAGGAAGTTAACGAAAACGCATATAATGCATTTAAATAAAAAAAAATGTGAGCGTTTTTATTTTTTTCCTTATCAGTAATTTTAGCTAGAAAAAAAGTAAATTGGGCTATTTAAAAAAACTTTTTATATTTAAATTCAACATTTTCAGAACTTATATGTTAATTTTGATATTATTATAAAATTTGAAAGTATATTTCATCACCTTTTTAAGTTTTTAGTTTTCGGATATATATATATATATATATATATATATATATATATATATTTTTTTTTTTACATCAACTCCACACAGGAGGCCCTGAGGAAAATAACTTCCCTCAGGGCCCATGTCATCTTTGTAGATGCTGTGTGGAGGGTCTTTTTGAGGAAAGGAAGGAGTGAACACGGGTCTTGAAGAGACCCATGTTGTAGGAGGGAGGAAACACAGAGGCCGGCAAATCGTTCCACAGCCGAGCCGTTGAACTCAAGAACGAGTCATAGAAACGACCCGTTCTCATGTGAGTAATGTCAACCATGTACAAATGTTGGGCGCGTGTTTGGCGTATTTCCCGACTATGCACCGGTGCCGAGGGGATCAATGATGCTAGTTCCTCGGAGCATCTTCCATTGTAATACCGGTAGAACAAGGACAGCATTCCCACCTGACGCCTATGCTCTAAAGATTGCAGTCCGTCTGTTAAGATGGGAGAATCCATCAAACGGATCGCCCGTTTCTGCACAGAGTCAAGGTTTTTTTTAGGTATTTTGGAGCTCCAGACCAGAGGTGGCTGCCAAATTCAACCGTGGGGCGCACTTGCGATTTGTACAGGATTAGCAGTTGGGTACTATTAAAGTATCTGCGGGCCCTGTACAGTACGCCCAGTTTCTGAGAGGCTAACTTAACTCTGGTTTCGATGGAGCCCCCGTACCTGAGCTGGTCGCTTAGAGTTACACCAAGCATATCGATGGTGGTCCTGTTCGGAAGGTTGCTTCCGTTGAAGGTAACTAGATTTTCATTTCGATCCCTTTTAGACGATATCAAACATGATTGGGTCTTTGAAACATTAAATTCGAGGAGGTTATTCTTACCCCAAGAGAAAACACTCTCGAAGTAACCGTCCATTCTTTGCTTCAAAGTCCTCCGAGCTATTGGAGTTTGTGCGCCCTTCGGGGGCTTGTCAAACAATAAGATGCGTTCATAAATACTCCATTTATTTCGATTTTATTGCAAAGCCGAATATTTTGACAGTCCGACAAAATAGGCTTGAGGCCTGAGTGGTTAACATGGTTACTTAGATTATTGATAGAATTACCGTAAAATACAAGTATTAACCATAAATTATTCTCAATACTACATAATTTGCTCCAATCAACTAAAATAATTGAAGAACAAAAATTCCCTTAGTATTTTAATTAATTTAATTATTCATGATAATAGGTTGTTGAGGGCAATAGCAGAATCTTACTCCATATTCACGCTTGTAAAATATTATCTACGCTCTTTTTTACGTGTGTACCTGATGTATGTACCTTCTTACCTACACAAAACTATTTTCCTTACAAAATAAACAGACCACTATTCAGTATTTTGCTCATCTAAATCGGCTTTATGTGAATTGGGTCCATAAAGATATTGAAAATAGAGAAGAAATCACTAGTTTTTCCCTTCCAATAAGCAATTACGTACCTACACTATTTCCACTATCAAAAGTGATCCACGTGTTTGCAGCTTTTCTTGAGAAATACTTCGGAATCGATCATAATATTTTCGACATCAAGTTCAGGGCTCGAACATTGTTACAGCTAAAATTTACTACTATGTAAAAAAAGATCGATCAATTCAAATTAGTATTTTTTTTCAGTCTTTTTAAATTTGCTCTTTTGGTAACTGCTGTCTTTCTTATTATTTTTTCGTGCTTGCGGTCGATGAATCGAGATAGCGGCACAATATAAATGCCCTGCGAATTGACTTTTGTAAGTTTATTGCTGACAGCGATAAGGAATTGATACCGGATACCGTAGAGACGGTAAGGAATGAAAGACAGGATTGTGATGTGCGGAAAGGGATATATGATACATGGCTTCCTTTCAGCGATTTATCCATTTTCCATTTTTCTAGGATTGCTGCTTTGTTTAGTAGGGATTTGATAAATCAATAAAATTAAAAGAACTATTATTTTTATTATATGTTTACTGAATACGTGAAAGCTTTCGTAATATCTTATCAACGCATTGTCGAACAGAATTGTTGAGAATGGTTTTTTTTTCAAAATTTTTTAATGATGGTTCATAATAATATGTCTTAACAATAATATGTTCATTAACCCCGTACATAAGTGTTACCGTATTATTTAACTAACAAGTCAATTTAAGAGGCGGGTATGGGTCAGGCGCGGCTGGCGCTAACGTGCAATGGGGCGCTGAACCGCCAAAAAAATTCAACATCATTTTACAACTCATCGTATTTCTACGTAATGTGTTTATTTATTAAATTGATAAAATTGAGCACAATCTTTAAATTTAATTATAATTATTTATCAATCTAACAATTAACAATGTATTACGGCCAAATAAACGCATTGTTCCCACCCGCCAGTTACGGCGGCTACCCGCTAGGAGCGAGGAACCGAGGTAGGTACAATGCCAAACCGCGCGCCAGAGCTAAGCGCCCCGTAATTTGAATGATCCTCGTAGTAAAAAATCCCAAAACGTCAGAAACATGTCATACTAAAAATCGGCTGACCGTGCACTGCACGGCCGACCCGAAGAGCTTACTTAGCAAATAATGTAAAATTATGCATGATGTCTAGATTTTTTTTTTAAATATAATATCAACCTTTCGTTTTTTTATGAATGGCTTGGTGAACCACCTATAATTTGTGGCACCGGCCGCGCCTGGTATGGGTACGGTCGAAGGTACCAACACCTCTGCCATAGGTGACTCCAAGGTTTTTGCTTCATTTGGTGACGGTAGTACGGTTGCCCGGGTTCGTGGGGTGAAGTTTATCTTGGAGACTGGTTGATGGAGATCTTTTGACCTCTCCAGCAGGACTCTCTTGTAACATCGCATTGCACTGCAGTGGCCGGGACGATTTCATACGTTCGTCACTCTCAGAGGTATTGACCCCAGATTCCTACCCACCGGTCATACCTTTTTCCTTCACAGAACATATCTCCTTCCTTTCCTCAAAAGACCCTCTACACAGCGTCCTCAAAAACGACATAGATACGAGAGGGACAGACGAGGGCCACTTGCGTGGAGTGAATATAAAAAAAAACTAATCCTAATTAACTAATATTAGGTCCTTACATATGAAATTGGCGTTTTGCCGTACTGGCAACTTTGATCTCAAATATCTTCTCTTTGGTTAGGAATTCCAAATTCAAATGTATATAGCTATTTATTCATGTATTTGTGTTTCGAAAATTATAATTCATTTGTATTTTCCATAATTGTTTTTTTTTCTTTGCGTCACTTAGTTTACAAAATGGAAAACTTGAAATATCGCGTTATTTACGAGTACGAGTTCCACCGTGGCACCAGTGCTACAGAAACAGCTCGAAGGATTAATGATGTGTATGGCGACGGTGCCGCAAAAGAGAATAAGTTGTGTTTTTTTTTTGTGTCGTTCACTATAAACAACCGAGGCTGGTTAATCGCTCTAGGCCAGTGCTGCTTCATGACAACGCTAGACCACACACTGCACAACAGACTGCTACCAAATTAGAGGAGCTTCAATTGGACATCCACCGTACTTTCCGGACCTTGCCCCAACAGTTTACAATTTTTTTCGAAATTTAGATAACTTCTTGCAAGGGAAAAAATTCAACTCCGATGGGCCAGTCCAAACCGCCTTCAAAGATTTTATTGATATCTCTCCGAATGGTTTTTTTAGTAAAGGGATCGATAAACTACCTATGAGATGGCAAAAGTGCATAGATAGCAATGGTACACACTTTGATTAAATAAATATATTATATTTTTAAAAATCGACTTTATGTTCCTCCCATACAAAACGTCAATTTCATATGTAAGGACCTAATATATCCAGCATCATATTATTCTTAAAAATGTATTCAATAAATTTAAATTACCATAATCGCGGTGGCAAGGATAGGCAGAGTGGATTATCCGCCACACAACTCTCCATTTGCGCACTCTTATTGCTTCAATCACATTCATCCATTATTTTATACATACTTTATTGACTCTCAATTGGCCCGATTCAAGTATTTGATTAACTTGATCTAATATATTTTCGTCTGTGTTGAAAAGTTAAAAAAAAATAGCAAATTTTTAACATGTCTGTTGAATTAACTTTTTTAGTTTTCGAATCTTTGTTACAATTTATTTTACACCTCTATTGTGTTAATTGCATAATATTATTCAAGCAGAGGCCCCCTTTGCATGTAATTAGGTACATAGTTTGAGAGCTCACGTAAATATCAACAATATTAGCATATCATGACGTGTAACCCAATTAAAACATAAGTGTCCTGTCCTTCCTCGGAATAAATCTTCCCAACAAGTTTTCCTTTGATATACTCGATGTAACCAAATTTCGTGACCAGCTAAGAGCTCAGGCAGGTTGAATTCTAGCTCCAGTGAGCGCTTTTGTTATTATCGTGACTATTCACGGTTACAGTACCGTGACGGCTTAAAAAAGGCAATAAACATACTTTCCTTAAAACTATAAAACGGCAGCTCATTCAAAAGATGAGATACACAATGTACGTGCGTCTGTTTCCTCCAAAGGAAAAAAGTCATCATTTTCTTGCAACTCTCTCACACACCATACTTTGAAGCCTCCGTAGACATTTTCAATACTGCTTAGCCGTGACGATAATTTTGAAAGTATGGAATATAGATATAAGGATAATATTGAAGTGTGAGTGAATTCCAAAAATTCGAAAACGTCAAATGTCAATGCGCTGATAGATTTGTTTTTGTTCTTTAACATAATGCTGCATCTTTTTCTTACACACTAAATAACAACAGCCGAAAATGAGACACACGCTGAACTAAAGGGGAAACATACTATCATTTTCATACATCTCTCTCATACGTATAAAGAAAGTGAATCGCTATTCGCCGTGGCCGAGCCGTAATAATATATATATCTGTTTCCTCCAACGGAAAAAAACAGTACTGTGGAGGAAATAGACACACGTATTTTGTGTGTCTCACCTTTTGTCTCACCATTATTTAAAGTGTAAGAAAGAGCTGCAGCATTATAGCGATAAGGAACGTATGTTTTTACTTTTTTGCCGTAACCGTGAATCGTCATGTAATAAAAAAGCATTCAACGGAGGCCCCATCGGAGCCAGATTTGAGTTAGCCTCTGAGAAACTGGTTGAACTCGATGGGAATTTTAATACATCATCGCCAAGCGATGCCAAAGCGATGGCCACAATGGTAATTTTTTTTTTTTTTCAGGAACATGGACTAAAGGGCCGACAGCCGAATTTGGGTATGACTTCTGGTATCAGCCTTACCATGATATCATGGTAGCCTCAGAGTGGGGAGCTCCGAAAGTTTTCAAGCGGTAAGTAGTTTTTCCAAAACATTATTATTATAATTATTTTTTTAAAAGACGGACAAACACATCCGGGTTACGAATCCTGACAGTATTTGAAAATCTGCGTACGCTCAGATGATAGGAAAAATAATGTGAAAAACCTTTTATTCATAAAAATCATGAATTAAAAATTAACCGATAGCAAAAAAAACTATCTATTATTAGTGACCGACCGAAGGTTCGGTTTCGATAAGTTTCGGCATCAGTTTAGGTTTCGGTTGAACATCTGCCGAACCTTCGGCCGAACCGATATTCTGCGTTCGTGAATTATCGCGCGTCATTCGGCTGACTTCCAGTGAGTTCGTGGCTCATTTGTCACCCGCTATCATCAGCTGAACCTTATTGGAACAGCAGTTCATATCCCATCTTGAGAAAACCGATCTTAAAAATCTTTCTGCTCCGTCCACTAGTGTTCCAGGCGAGCAGCATTTTAGTGCCGCTAGACAAATATACGCAGATCATGGGATGGAATGAAGAAAATGCAGATCATGCTTGGTGAAAATGGAGAAAAACTTCTTTTTTAGAGTAAGTTATTAGATTTTTTAAATACGAATACTAAAGTTAATTAGTTATCTAATAATAATATTTCTTTTTTAAAATACTTAATTGTCGTATTAACTAATTATAGTAAGCTTTGTCGAGACTGATTAATTTATAATAAGAACAGTATTTGCCTTTCTTTGTTGAGAATGATATTTAATTGCTAATTATTAATTAGGTTATCAAACATTACTAATTACAATTAAAAGATTTCAATAAATGTTAAATTTAGACCTAAGAATGTTGTGATTTCAAACGCAATTAAAATTAAAACACTCTTAAGTGTTGATTATTGACCAAGTTTTGTTCCAAGAAGTAGTTAATATGTTTTGATAATTAATATAATTTTGGTTGGTTTTATAACAGCAACATAAAAAAGAATAAAAGTGTTTTTTCGCTTACTTCAATTATTGTTTTTTTTTCTTCATTTAACACGTGTTAACTGTCTGTATAAGTGTAAACAATAAGCCAAATTTCATAACATGTCTAAAAAAAGTTTCAGTTTCGGTTTAGGTTTCGACGGAAACTGAGACAGATACCGAAGATTCGGTTTCGGTAGAAGTCCTGTTTCGGTCGGACACTATACGTCGGTGGAAGTGTGATTTGAAATTGTGTTCCTTCGTGTTATTCAAGTTCGATGAACTTAATATATTTTAGCGCTTTTAAATTAAAAAAATCATAATTTTGTAATCCAAAAAGTGTGCATCACATCTGACAAACTTTGTGGGTAAAAACATTATTTTAATAATTAATAATTCTTCATCTGAAATGTAACAAATTTTATAATGTTAGATTTAAATCTGAATCACTAATGAATTTTAAGGAATGTATGGGGGCATACATTAATTACTTGAGCTGAAAAGGGAGGGGAGGGTCCAGCGAAATCTCACGTTACTTGAAAAGAATATGCGAAGTGGCCCAAATTTATTTCACTAAGGGGGGGAGGTCGAGATTGGAAGAAAAACTGCTCACGTAAATAATGTTTGCCCCCTATACTAAAGTTAATTGTTGTTATCTCTCTAATTATTGTCAATAACAAAAACAAAATTATACTAGCTGACCCGGCCAAGCGTTGCTGTGGCTAACGAAACACAACTCTACTGGATAGTTACCCAACCTAGAGATAACCAAGTGTTGAGTCGATAAATTAACTCACACCGCCATCTGTTAGAAACTTGTGGAATTTACAAATAATTACAAAGTATTGCTCTAAAACAAACATTTAATGAACATTTAATTCGCAATAATAAATATTGAGGTCAATAACCGAAACAAAAACTGTCCTTGGATAGTTTTTATTAAGATTATTTTAATTTGGACCAAATTACACACAATAAGCCAAATTTATTCAAAATCGGTTAAGTAGTTTCGGGGTTTATCTCGAACAAACATCGTGATGCGAGATTTTTAAATATATAAAGATTATATAGAAAATTACGATACTTTTTTTTGTGACTCGACAATTGGTCCGGCGACATTTGGTCCGGCGACATTTGGTCCGGCGACAATTGGTCCAATGACTATATATGAATAGCCAGGTACATTTTCCACGTCTCCTTCCCCTCCCCACTACCTTCAGCATCACACCATACCAACATTGGGGACGCCATAGTCTCACTGGCTCGAGACGATTGGGAGCAGTTGGGAATCTTGTGTTATATTCAGATATAAAAGTTATATTGTATGCAACTAGGAATTTTTAGCGTTTTTTTGCTAAGCCGACTGCACATATAAGTATGTCGTATTTTGTGATTGCCTCATGCTACTTCGGAGAATCGGAATTATTAGTAAAAATAATTTTACAACGGATTTTCACTTAAGATGCCTTCATATAAGTATATCGACTTTGGTTGTACGGCCGTATATCCTCTTTGCATACTTACTTGAAGGAAACATCTTCTAAACTTTGGGCCGGACCAATTGTCGCCGAACCAAATGTCAGCCGGACGAACTGTCGGCCGGACGAACTGTCGCCGGACCAAATGAAACCTTTTTTTTTGATAGGCAACGATCCTGGGGCAAATATTTTGTAAATACTTTCAGCTTCACAGATCCTACAATAATTATATTTAACATCTCGCGATTTTCACGGGTTTGCATACGTTAATATTATTAGTATGTTTGATTCACCTGTGTTATTTGTTTTCAAAAAAATTTAAAGATTTGAACACCCGCTGGCACAGTAAAAACTACTTCAAAAGGATTTAGAAAATTGTTTTGAAATGTGTGACAAAAAAGATTAATGCATTTTTCGTCAGTTTTTAGCCAGTCAACAGTGGGATTTTGATAATAACCCTGTTGTCAGCAATGGAATTGCCATAGACAGGACCCTTCTTAAGTGGAGAGTCTGGTCCAGACGAGTGTTAATAATTTATTTTCGTTCACGAAACTTTTGTTTCACGTAAAGGTACATTTTTTATTTATTTACTTATTTTTTTTTTCATAAATTTTTTTATTAGTTACAGATATTTGTTTTTTTTTGGCTACCACACTAGGCTAATGCCCGTGTTGTGGTAGTCGTACATTTAATATTTTAAATACGATTTAATTAAAACAGATGATTAAACATCTACAGCCTTACTAAAAAACCCAGTAAAAATTTTATTCAATTGACAAACTGCCGCGGATGTGAAAACATTACTAATTAAAAATTTGTTCTTTGAAAGAAATACACATGGTTTCCACGGCCTGAGAGGGTAGTTTATCTCTGTTTTAACCGTTGATGTCCGAACGATATTTGTAATTTTTCCATAGTATTTTGAATGTTCTATATATTTCTTATTTTTGAAGGTGTTGTAAAAACAAATACCATTTATGAAAACTAGATAAAATTATCTTTGATTTGTGTATTTGAAATACACTTTAGCTTTCAAAAACTGCCATATTTTAAGATTCAAACTCGGAAAAAAATGGAAAAAAATTTCCTCCCACAACATTTTTGACCAAAATGTAGAGAAATTTAAATGAAATCAAAATTTAAAAAACACAGTCCTTTTATGTAATAAATTTGGAAGGAAACTATCACCTCACTTTTTCATCGTGTATACAATAAAAAAATAATAAAAAATTTCAAAGTTTTTTTTTATTGCCAAAAAAATAACTTAGAAATAATACCGAAATTTAAAACAGATTTCTTGCATCTCTAAAGACGTTAATTTTTTGATACGTTTACGAACACATGTATTAGATATTAATATTATAAAAAATTATCACTTTTATCACGAGGTTTATTTATGTTATTGCAATAATACAGTTAATCGGTCGCGCTGTGGTTTTTTTTTAGTAAGGCTGCTATTCTTTAAAAAAATTAAGAAATACTTAAAAGTAAAGAGAAAAAAAAATTCATATTTTAAAGAAAAGTAGAAATAAAAAAGAAAATTCAAATTTTGAAATACAAAAATTAATAATAAAGATTAAATGTTAAGAACTCAAGTGTTCTATATAAATTAAAACATATAAGTATTTAAATCAAAATTAAAACATTTGAATAAGAAAAACCACTGTTGAAAATTTGATTTGAATATCTATATATGTATATGTTACAGCCAAAGTAATAAATCTAGATATTTTAATATACTAGCAGACCCGGCCACACGTTGCTGTGGATAACGAAACACAACTCCATTACCCAACCTTTATAAAATCCACACCACCCGCTTGCCAGCTGCCCGCTGCCTGAATTGAATTTCTCGGCATTTCTCTATTATAATAAGCATGTATTATACATATAAACCTTCCTCTTGAATCACTCTATCTATTGGAGAAAACCGCATTAAAATCCGTTGCGTAGTTCAAAAGATCTATGCGCACATACATTTTTAGCGACTTCATTTTATACTATGTAATGATGATACTATCCAGCTATTATTTATAATGTCTACCCAATTTGGACAAAGTAATAATTGACACAGAATTAATCACTTTATTCGGAAATTATGAATAATATCGGGTCAAAGTTAGCCAAAGTAATAAATACGGTCCAACTGCACCTAACCCAACCCAACCTAACCTAACTTAACCTAACCTAACCTGACCTAAACGAATGCCAATATTGCCCATTTAATGGTAATTTTGAATATGAACAATCAAGCGAAAACTTTTTCAAACCCTTTATTCTTTACAAAAACAGATGCCTAATTTTGAGAATAGAGAGGATCCCTTGAGCAATGTTTAAACAATGAACAATTCATTAAAACAAAGGTTTCATTTACACAAACCCCACACAGCTAACTCCCACCCCCCCTATTCCTTCCCCCGCCAACCAACAACAATTTGTATTTAACTTGCCGAAATTTCAACGAAGGCGTATGAATGAAATATTTTGAAGCATTGTTATAAAATCTACTAGAGGGCTCACAATACATTACCTGCTAATATAAACATTAGTACCATTTACATAAGATGTCATAATTATCAAAGCTTCGAGAAACCGATTAGGAAAACTGTCAGGTCTTGAGGCGCAATCATGGCAACCTGGCAACTGAAACGCACGCGGCGACTAGCATGACGAGTTGCGATTGACTGGTGACTGGTTTCGTCGCCGTTGACAGCTGGTATTTGAGAAGTTGTCTGTGTGCGGACTGTCATTAAAATTTTCTAGTCGCTATCCTGCGGATAGCGACTTGAGTTGCCAACTGGTTTTTTTTAGTTACTCCGTGAGTTGATGGACTAAATTTTCATTTTTTTAATCACATGGCTTTTTACCAGGGTTCGTAGAAAATGCTTTTAACAAGTTTAGCACATCGAGGGGGTAGAGCGGTGATTGGCTAAAAATTCGTGACGTAGCTTGCTGACCATGTTCCACTGGGGGAATTCAATTAACTGCAATATATGTGGCAGTGTTTTACTTCAAGCTACGTCACGCGTTCGAAATTAAGCGGGTGTCGCATGTACGCGGGTGTCGCATGTACGTAACTGATAAGCGACGGATGCAGATGATGCGGCTACAATATCTTTTTTTTTGTTCAAGGGCCAACCTTTCGCATTCTTTCTCAGCCGCTGCGTGACATTCGCATTAATTAAGGTCGGGACAATCAGCCATTTTGCACATCCTCCGCGTCGGTTTAGCGCCGTCGAAGTCTCAGTGAGGCTCCGTCGGCGTCCCGTTGATTACACGACACATTCCTCTGGAAAACCGCAGGGAATAATAATCCCCAGACGCAGACTCGAGAAGATCCCCTAACGAATTTACCCGGCAATTTTCCAAAGTACGGCAAGCGTTTCTTACCGCCTGAACGAGCTGCGCCCCGGGTTCAAATTTCTGTCATTTCTCTTCTGTACAAGATGTACAAGGAAACAAAATACAATTCATCACGGCTAATTGTGATGTAATTTGCGTCGAATTATACCATTCTCCCGTATGCCAGGGAAAGTTAAATACATTTGCGTAAATACATAGCTATGTTAGATCTTCTTCTAATATGCATTACGCTTTAATTCTGAATTGTGTTTTCGTCTGTCTTCTGTAGTTTTCATCAAAAGTCATCATTTGCGAGCACTGTGGGGATGTGAATTTTGCACTATTTTGTGATGTGAATTTAATAAACGTATTTTAATAAAATTATTGGTATACGTAGGTACTTATGATCTAAACACTTAAAGGCGCCGCTAATATACTTATCTATATTTATACTGAAGAAACAAAAAGTGTTTCATAAATTAATTTTTCTGTAAATTAAGCATATTAAAAGAATAAGTTTTAGAAATGAGTAAAATAAATTTTTTAAATGTATGTTTATATTAATATAAGACACGTAAACATCGTCTAGACTCTAGACGGATACGAACAAAGACAAACATTTCAAAGTCGAGAGACGAAACATAAATGACCTCTTAATCCTACTAATAATAATATTATAAGGGTGAAAGTTTGTAAGGATGTATGTTTGTTACTCTTTCAAACAAAAACTACTGAATAGATTTTAAAAATTCTTTCACTAATAGAAAGCTACATTATTTGCGAGATCTATAGGCTATATACATTGGTAAGCTCTGGCGTTATGAATAATCTCTGGCGTTATGAAATTATTTGACATACGTTTTCTGTCGCTAACAAAATCGATTTATTGCAAACGCCAATTGTCGCCTTGGAAACGATGTTTTTTTTTTAAATTAGGTTACTATGGACATCCCTTTGATGTTAAAATTCAAATATGCATAAAATACTAATTCCTACTTTACTGAATGGATTTTAATGAAACTTTACAATAATATAAACATATAGGCTATAGCTCAGAGCTCTGGAATTACGAAATTTGCATGAAAAAATTGCAATAGGTGGCACGATTAGTAAGATATCTATAATTCTTTAATCGATTCAAATTACTAGGGAAGTAGGTACTTCAAATAAATTCGCTGATTTTAATATTTTCTAAAATAGAATTTTTATTTAAGAATCTTCGTTTTGCAAAATGTCATTCTCAAATTTTGACATTTTCTATGCCGTACTGGATATTTTGGTAGAATATAAAAAGAAGAATAATAATTCGTACTAAATAACTATCTCTAAAAATGAATCACCAAAATGTATGTATGCGCATAAACCCGAACGACTGAAACAAATTGAATAATTTTTTTTTTGTTCGTTTTTTTGTATAAGACTACCGTTGAGTTCTGGCATTATAAAATTTGTATAAGAAATTATAATAGGTGGCATGCGAGCAGTTTGAAAACTGAATGTATCGGGAATGAATGTGTAGAATGCGAGAGGTGAGTGGGGGGAGTGAGGATGGGGGGAGGAGGTGTTGGGAGGGGGTTGGTGGAGGGGAGAAGGAGAGGGAGAGGAGGGTGATGGAGAGGGGGTTAGGGGAGGGAGAGGGAAGGAAGGGGAAAGGGGAAGGATGGAGGGGGGTGTGGGGAGGGGTAGGGGGGGGGGGGAAGGAGGTTGATGGGGGGAGTGGTGTGGAGAAAGGGAATGTGGAGGGGTAGGGGGTGAGGGGAGTGGTGGGTGGAGGGAGAGGGGGAGAGAGTTGATGGCGGGAGTGGAGTGAAGAGAGGGAAGGTGGAGGAGGCGGAGTGGGGTTTAAGAGGGGGGAGGGAAGGAATGGAAGGGGGAGGGGTGGGGGAGGGGGAGGGGTGGTTGGAGGAGGGGGAGGGAGAGGGGGGTTGATGGATGAGTGGTGTGGGGAGAGGGAAGGTGGAGGGGGGAAGAGCGGGGGAAAGAGTGGGTGGAGGGGGAGGGGGGAGCGGGGTTGATGGGGGGGAGTGGAGTGGGGGGAGGGCTGGATGGAGGGGGAGGGGGATTGATGGGGGGAGTGGAGTGGGGATAGGGAAGGTGGAGGAGGCTGAGTGGAAATCCCCTAATTCCATGCGATCGAAGCCGCGGGAAAAAGCTAGTGCTTTATAAAATTGTGAATAATCGTGTAGATAGTAACTTAGTCAACCAAATCAAGTTATACGCCAGGCCCAAATCTACAAGAACCCTTAACATATTTTGGACCAAAATTTTTACGAATAATACTGGATATTTTAATCCTCTGTCTAGAATGTCTCCATCATACAACGATCTTGTTAAAATACACAGTTTCATAGATATTTTTGTAAATAATATAACACATTTCAAAAAATATCTTCACAATTTGTGCACTTGAAAACAAAAAAAAACAAAAAAAAATGTTGTTTTATTACTTCTCAGTAAATACTACATAAATATTATATACTTGTTATTATTATTTATTTCAATTTTGTGTTTAAGTTTTAAAGTTATGTATAAATAATACCTGCATTGTTTTTCATGAGTTTGCTTCCGTGAAAATGCATATGTGATTACTCCAGACACATTAGTGTAGGGATATTTATATTTGTATTTTAATTTATTATATATTACCCACAAAAATGCTGTAGAAATATCCTTTTTGTGTCTCAAATAAATAAATAAATAAAAGTGGAACAATTTCAAGTTTATTAAAAAAAAATCAGGAAAATTTCATATCTGGGTCACATATTTCGAGGGGAGAAGTACCACTTGTTCCAATTAATATTGAAAGGCAAGATAGAGGGTCGCCGAGGGCCTAGGACACAAATGTCTTGGCTGCGAAATGTACGAGACTGGACCGGCATTAGAAGTGTGGAGGAGCTATTCTGGGCAGCGCAAGACTGATAGACATTTTTCAGAGTGATCGCGAACGTCTGGATGACCTGATGGGGCACACCAAGAAGAAGAAGAAGAAAAAATTATTACGGATGAAGATCTGTAGTGACGACCTTTATGGCCGAGAAGTTAAGATTCCAATCAAGAGATCGCGCATTCGTTACTTTGTTTTATTATTTTTTCATAAAAAATAATTATTGATGCTGATGTTTGTGAGATGAAAGAAATTTTGCGTTATATTCTTTTTGGTATTTTGTACGTGGATAATTTTTGAAAATATTGTGTGCTCCAGATCGATAAAAATATTATCGACGTGAAATGAGTAAATACTCGGGCCGGCATGAACTTAAGAAGTTATTAAAACTACAATTTTTGTAATTTTTTTTCAGCGGGTTCAAATCTACCTCGGCTGCTGAGGATACCGTGGTCGACACCCTTCGGTCCTACGGCCAGTCCCTGAACTTCTACAGCTGGTCCAAGCACCAGCTGATTCAGACGATAGACCTCGGGGTCGAGGGTATCACACCTCTGGAAGTGAGGTTCCTTCATGATCCCAAGAGCCCGGTGGGATTTGTGGGAGCTGCATTCAACTCGAAGATGTACAGGTAAGGTCAAGGTTTCTTTCAACAATATTGCCACTTAAAAATAAAACCCTAGATCTTTACTGATCTATAACTGAATGTCGTCAATTTAGGTCCCAGATAGGCCATTGAAAGTTTTTATATGTTCAGGAACGAATTTTGATATTATTTGTCTATCTGATCTATTTCACTGGAAGTAGGGTCACCAAGACACACTCCCACAACACACTTCTTGTGATTAAGCTCTTAAGTTATTTCACTTCAAGATTTTTTGTATATTTTTTTACAATAGCTCCACACAGAAAATTAATCCCTTCAGGGCTTATGTCTTCTTTTGGGATTCTGTGTGGAGAGTCTTTTTAGGGAAGGAAGGAGAGGGAGTTTTGGGGAGGGAAAAGCTATGAAGGGTGGGTAGATATCTGGGAATAGGTGTATTCAGGAGTGACGGACGTATGACAAACCTAACCTCGTGAACCTCACCTCACCTAAGTCACCAAACGTAGCGAGCCATTTGGGGTGACCTATGGAAGATGTGTTGGTTGGGACATTGATTATAAATGGTTCCCGGGCTGCGGTACCCACATCCTCTTCCCAAATTGTGTTGATGACATAGATGACAAAGAGTTTAGTGTATCAACGCAATACTGTCATCTTTGGCATGGTAGAGTATTTTTAAGGAGAAGTTTAGTGACCTTGGGTCTTGAAGAGACCTTTGTTATAATATAAAAAGAAACGACCAACATTGAAGTGAAGACAAGAACAAGTTCTATTGTTATAAATGACAAAAGAAATCTTGCGGAGATTGAATCCACGTTTAGCATGGCTTCGTGACTTAGCACCTGGGCCGAAGAGATTGCTTAGTTCTTCAAAGCATCTTTCATTGAATATACGCAAAACAAACACAGCATTCCCACTTGTTGATCATGCTTGGAAGATATTAACCCATTCATTACGAATGTTATAATAAAGAATTGAATAAATTTTTATTGAATTTTTTTATTGCATTGCAACTGTTTTAAGATATAGGGGTAATTTCACCATCCTCCCCAAAGATTATCCGTACGACAAGTTCGTTTTCTTTTAATTAAACACGTTTTTTAAGTGTTAGTTTACTATTCGGTACTTGAACTTATGAATAATAGTAGCTAAATATAGGATAAGTTAGCCGTGTTTTTTTTTACCTCTTACTAGTATTTATTTGTTTATACATTAATAAATAATTATTATCGTATGGATAAACTGTCAGGAGGATGGTGAAATAACCGCACAATGCAATATAATATGAAAATATAGGGTAATATAAAATGAAATCTGATTTTGGATGGAAAAGTAATTAAGATTTAATATCACTATCTTTTAGATATGTACAATGTACAATACATTTTTGATCCTATTGTAAAATAATTCTTAAAATAATATTTAGTAATTATATATGAAGATTTATAATTAAACGTATGGTTCAAAAATTAAAAGTAAGTACCTAACATAACGCGTTACATGCGAGAAAAATGTAGAAACCACAAATTTCATTTCATTTCTTTCCTTCTACGAATGAGTACGGTGGATGTTTTTTCAGGCGCCATGTATTATTTTTCGATCTGTTTTTTAACGCATTGAGGTGTCGCTTGTACCAACCGCTACGTTTGCATTTTACAGACAGAGTGACTTTTTTTACCTCCCCAACTTAATTTGTAAAATTTTTAACAATTGAAGCTTTTTGTAATATTTTTCTTGTTGGTTTAACTGTTCGTAGTTTGCACATATTCCCACAGTACAGGGTGTGCCATGCATTCTACAACTCCTACCTCAACCAATCCTAGTCCAGTTACGTATGTTTGTTTGTAACTTCAACACTACTTAATCAAGATACCAGTTCAAGAGCTCTAAGTTGTCTGTTTATATGAATGATTCGATAAACTTTAACTAATTATTATTTCCCATAGGACGCCGTGCTGTTGAAGTCAAATAGTTAATAATTATCCACTATAATATACATAGCAAAAGGGTATAATGCATCGGTTTACCATATAGGAATTGCAAACCCTTCTTTTTTTAAAGTGTATTTTATTTAAATTAAATGAAAACCATTTTTTTTATCAGAACAACTCAATATTTATACCTTTTGTAGGTTATTCCCATCAATTACCTTAATGAAAAGATTCCTGCACATAGTTGAAGATTACATCTCCTTCCCTTTACCTCGTCGCGGCGTCGGTTTTCTTTCGCCTTAGGAGTGCACTAATCCTACGACCGTGGAAGATAAACATGAAATTCGTCCGAAAAATGGAGGGGAAATAAAATAAAAGTTTCAAGATTTTTTTTTCACGCCTGCATAATAATTTGGGAGGCGGGTATGGGTACCGCTTCCGTCACTCCTGAACACACTGACCCCTAGCTTCCAAACCACCCCTGGTACATTTTTATTTCCCAGAACTACCTCTACTTCCTTCCCCTAAAAAGAACCTCCACACAGCATCCTGGCGATTTTTTTCCTTAAGGCCTCCTGTGTGGAACTAACGTACAAAATATATATTATTCAATGAATGTTTTAATCAAATATTTCGATTAAATCAATAAACTCACGATATTTTAAATGCTAAGAATATTTTTACTGACACAGAGTTCTAGAAAAATTCTTTAGCCTTGGCATTAAGTTCCCTAAACTTACAAATCAACATTTTCAGTCCGTTGTGCCTAATATTTCCTATACGAGTATTTTTATTTTCTGAATTCAACCCTCCGGTGTGTTCTTGTGTAACACCAAGTCAGGCGTTACTTCTTATAAATATTTCTCACCTGAGAGCCTTCAATTGTTTCCATCCCTTGGGTGCATCCAACCCTATAAGGTTGTGTTACTATTTCCTCCCCTAAATGACCCGCTGGGCCTTCTGCGAGGCTTTTATTTTCATTTTTAATATTTTCCATTGTCGAGTCTTTCAGCATCAGTACGCCGATTTGCAGGAGCGTGATGTTGCTTTCTGACTGTGATTATTTTTGTCATTGTGATAAGCGAAACATCTAAGACACTCGAAATGTATTTAATTTTTATTGGAATACCTTTTTAATGAATTTTTAGGGTTATACCCATCAACGTAATATATCATTGAAGAAGAAGTCAAAACTAATAAATCTAAACGAAACAGAACAAAATAAAGAAAAGTAAATAGTCCCGGTTGCGACCGTTACCTTTTATTTTTTTCGTGTTTTAATCTATTTCATGTTTGGTTTAAATCATAGGTTCTCAACCTTATTTTGCCCACCACCCACTTTGAAAATGTTTTTTTTTTCTAGAGCCCCCCAGAGGGCTTTTTATAGAGCGGGGAGGGCTCAAGTGTCACGGAATCAATAATTCGATTAAAAATAAATGAAATAATTTGTTATTCCTTTTTGTTTAGCAAGTGAAATATTCTTTTCAATTATTTTGTGTTTTAAGTACCATAGTTGCTACCTCATTCCTTCTTGTATTCATGATATATTGTCAATTCATAATAATATTAAACACAAGATGAAAGTATTTTACAATAAAAGATTACATATCATTCAATTTAATGTATGAGTAGTTCTGAATGTAATGGAATCGTTCAGTTCAATTTTCATCCACCTCCTGAACTACCGAAATGTGTGGATTTTCGCACAAATGATAAAAATGATTACAATACATACAATAACAAAAATTAACCAGTATAAAAGTTTACTTTGCTTTATTAGTGTACGATATGCGTGTTTTATGTTTTATTAGACCATTTTTTTTACCTGCCCAGGCCCTCACTGTGCCATCTCAGCGGCCCCTTTTCTCTGAGTCTTATATCGCCCCCCCTGACAGTCTCAAACGCCCACGAGGGGGCGTTTTCGCCCACGTTGAGAACCTATGGTTTAGATTAATTACTATTAGCTTCTTTTTTAATTGTTTTTGTTTTCAATTGTTTGAAATCCGTTTAATTTGTTTTAAATTTGATAAAAATCAATTTAATTATGTTGTAATTAAGTTCTGCAAGTATTTTAGTTTTTCTTATTTTTATATTGTTACAGCTATTTCGGCTTACAAAGCCATTTTAAAGCTGTAGTTATACCGCTTTGAGACGATTATTTATGTGATTCTAAATTTTAATTTTGAAGGTGCCTTAATTGATTTATTACCGGTTAAATCGTTATTGAGAAAATAATTGTGACAAGTTTCTTTGAAATCGATTTTCTCCACATTCAATGTTAATGTCTTCATAATTGTTTAATAATTATGTTTTTTTTATTATGTGTTCGTAATTAAAGTTTCACCTGCTAAAAGATACTCTTGATAGATCGAAGAGTAGTGCATTTTAAACCGCGCAAAATTATGTATTTTATCGTGCCACTGAGTGAAAAAATTGTGCATTTCTTTGATGTCACCGACATCTTCTGAACCATTGTCATCTACATTCGTCCAGTTTGATTGGCAGATAGGGTTATCAATTGTTTTTCAAGAAAGGTATCTACTCACTTTTATTTTTGTATTGTAACTTCTTTTAAAAAATTTACGCATACAAAAAATAGTAACAGAAGAAGTGCCTTGTGGGCGCCTTCATCATCCAATTATTATTATAGTTTTATTATGATTACGAATTTCAAATGGAATGGTGATATACAATTTCAAAATGGTCTAATAACCAAAATTTACTAAATCAGTGGCACATTTGTTTTCATACAAATTTATAAAACGGAAAGCACTTCTAGTGTCGTATTGTTGAAGTGAAAACTTCTTTGGCACCGTTGTGATTTGAAACTCGATGAAACGAAAAAGCGAAGAAACAACACATACCTACATCTAAAGGATTTATCCTGCGTGAAAATGAGATAGTATAATCGGTTTCCTCTTTGTGTGGTGCTTCGTAGCCTCCCCACTCTCGTCGTGGTTTTCTGAAGGTTTCACTTCTACCGTGTGTGAATTGCAGACTCTGATTTATTTTTATTTTTCTGGGTCTTTTTCTGTTTCATGTTCTGTTTAGTTTCATAGTATTAGCTTCTTTTTCAATGATTTGAAACTCGATGAAACGAAAAAACGTCACTAAAAAGATACAAACACATACATCCATAGGATTTAGCCTGCGAGAGAATGAGATAGACTAATCGGTCTCGTCTTTGTGCGGCGTTTCACAGTCTCCCCATTATTTTCTACTTTAGTTTTCTGAAGGTTTCACTTTTACCGCGTATGAATTGCACAGTCTGTTTTTTTTATTATTATTCTATGGCTTGAAATTTCTATTCAAAATATACGACTTAAATAAAATATACCTACAAACAGGAATAAAACTAAAACATTTGAACACAAACACAATAAAACATTTTTCAAATGGAATCCATTTATTCAAACGAATACGATAAAATAATCTCCTTTATCCGAGTAATAAACAGATTAGTCAGGCTTTTTCGAATAAAACAAAAATATCCCATAAAATTAGGGGCACATTTCAGCAGCATATGGTGGCCATCTTGCTGTGTATTAACTCTCGAGCTTTTTCTCCCCCGTAAACAAAACACAGCCTTAATGTATCTGAAAAGAGCCTTCCCATCTGGAATTTCAAACCTTTCTTTACGCTTCCCTCGTTGTTTCTTTTTTGTTTCCAATTAACGTTACTTTGAAAAACTAACGCAAAAAATATCGACACAAATATTTTACGCGCCGTTCGCTTGGTGATGGTGCTTTTTCAAATAAAAAGTGAAATATAGTTTTTATTATAAAGTTTGGCGATTAACGAATTTGTTGTATTTTTTATTGTTTAGTACCTTACTGGGTAGGTTGGCTACGTTGATTAAACCGACAGTAAAGCGAAATCATCGGAAAATCTGAAAATCTTATAATTGAAAGTCGAAGGCTTGTCACAAAAAAAAACGTTCACACCAGATTCCCGAAAAAACTGATCGATTTTTTGGTTTTGTTTTTAGGATGCGATGTGTCTATTTTTTAAATGTGATGCTTTTATTTACTACCCAGGTGTTTTGAGTTCTTCCCCAAATCAAAAGCCACAACTTCGGCTTTCAACGGTAACATTTTCAGGTTTTCCGATCCTCCGTTTGTAGCAGTTCCTACCGCTACGATGGCAATATTTTATTTACCGCGGAAATACAATGGGTGCGGGCCACACTAAATGCTTGCAGCGACACCGGCAGGCGAGGAGAGGGAGAATGAATTCTTTAATGAGTCAGTCTAGGAGCGAGCTGCGACATGGATCTCATAACAATCCGGAATTCCAACATCGGCCGACGATTTACGAACGCGAGATGGCAAAAAAAAAGATCTTATCGGAATTTATCTCATTGCAATTTTATATCCAAATGAGAAAGGATAGTGAGATTAAATTTAAGAGTAAACCATGATAGAATAAAATAAACTAAGATATTATATTACGTAGTAGACGCTCGCCATCTTGCGTTTGTAAATCGTCGGCCGATGTTGGAATTCTGGATTGTTGGGAGATCCATGTCGCAGCTCGCTCCTAGACTGACTCATTCAAGAATTCTTTCTCCCTATCCTCGCCTGCCGGTGTCGCTGCAAGCATTTAGTGTGGCCCGCACCCATTGTATTTCCGCGGTAAATAAAATATTGCCATCGTAGCGGTAGGAACTGCTATACCTTGAGTTTGCAATATGCAATCAAATATAGTTTTTTGATTTCGATTTAATAGATTTGGATAGTTTTGACTAGTTTATTATATTGATATTAGTGGTAAACTTTTTGAACATCCGTTATTATCTCATCGAAAGACGACCATGCAGAATCTTAAAATTGCTGAAAATTACATTGGCCGTGTTTGTAGTCCAAATTTGAATAGCTGTTTACCTCCTTTTCTCCGTTTCTTTCCCCTGTCCACGTCCACTCCCTTCAGCCCAAAGATATCGAAATATAAGAGATTTACTATTTTTACTGGATGGGACTGTGTTTCCTGATATCGCCGATATTGTTAACCTAATATTAATACTTCGCACACCTTCAAAAAATCAACTAAATGAACGAATTATTTCCGTATTCAAACTACGCCCATTAGGTAGTAGTCCGACGGCCTCTCAACATTTGTCTGTTAAGGATGCCGCAGTCCTATTACTGCGGGCAGTTCGGACGCTTGTGCGAAATTTCCATTAAAATGTATTAATAAATTCTGATAAAAGAACTCGTTCTTAATCTATCATCTCAAATCCGCGAAAGCCTTTTGTAAAACGTATATATTTAGTTTGTTTATTTGTACACATTGCGGCAGTGCCTTCGGGTGAGTTTGAGATCACAATTCAAAGACGTCCACGTACTTTGAAGAATTCCTTCAGAACACAATGCAGAGAAAGTCTAAGAGAGGCTTTATGCGACAGGATTCACTTCTCGATGGAGAAGGCTTGCCTTCCTGAAAAGACATCCTTTTCAAAGCGTCCTGCATTCAAGAGACCAGGAAGAAAGGATATCCTCGCAGGCTCCACTTGCAACCACTCCATTTCTTTCTGTTTCCGTACTACTAAAGGTAAGAAAGAAAAACACTAAGGTTTAGCACGCTTGGTGGAAGAAAAAACTCGTAGAATCAGAATTGTTGGATACCTTTACCGATACAATTTAATTTTCTTCTTAATATATTTTAAGAAAAGAGAGAAAATACAATTTATGTTTATTTATTGGTTAACAATAATTATTTGATTTCTTATTCTACCGGCCTATTTTTATTTATTTATTTAATACTAGCTAAATTCACCGGCGATGCCCGGGATTTACACACAGTTTTAGAAATCAAATATAGACAGTGACCTTCCTCTTGTTTTGAAGGACACATGTGCAAAATTTCAACAACCTCGGCATAAAACTGTAGATTCACACAGCCTGCTTGCCAGCCCGCTCGTCCACCACATACAGACATTCTTCTTTATGCAGGGTGTCCGGGGGTAAAGTGCATTAACTTCGGGAGGTGATTCTACATGATAGTACAAGTAAAAAATATAAATAACTTTTTTCGAAATTCCAACTTTTAGGGGTAGTTTTGAGGTAAAAAGATAAAATTAGTCCGGCATGTGCGGCCAGTTTTATTACTTTCCGCTGTTACGATAGGGCCAATCACAATCGAGTCGGGCGCCCGGCAGACTCTCAGCAAGTAAGATCGTACCTCACACTAAGGATTTTTAGTAGGTACGTCTTTTGTATGGGGAAAAAAATGTTGGAATTTCGGAAAAAGTTGTTTATCTTTTTTACTCCTACCATCATGTAGAATTACCTCCCGAAGTTAATGCACTTTACCCCCAGACACCCTGTATATTATATATATTTCAACCAATGTACACAAAACCTTGACAAATTATATATCTAAACCTTCCTCATGAATCACTTTATCTAATTGGTGAAAACCACATGTACATCCATTCAGTAGTTTTTGAGTTTATCGTGAACAGACAGACATACAGATGCGGCAGAGGACTTTGTTTTATAATATGTAAAGATTCACGGTATAAATATACCCTCAACTTTAATTGCATGTTACAGTTAAACACAAGAATAAGAGAATGCGTTTCAGGGTTTATTAACAAAATAATAATTACAAGGGTGGCATTTCATCCTAAAATGACAACAGAAAGTATAAAATGAATTGAAGGTCTAAAACTAGAAGGATATAAAAATAAGAGATACAAAAAACATAAATTAGGTTAAACTTAAAAATAGATTTAGGTGAAATTAATATTTGAAGAAAATATAATATTATGATAGATAGTACGGCTTTCTTGCACCTATTTTGCGTGAAGTTAAATAAATCCGCCACATCCGTGAATCTATTTTGTTGCCCTTATAGATATATGAAATTCAATGAAGTTAATTAAATCATAGCTATCAATAATACCATTTACAATTTCGGACATAAATATTGAGTCAGATATAATTCCCCGTTCTCTTAGAGTTCTTAAAAATTATAATTCCTCATTCTTTTAAAGTTTTTATAAATATAATTCTTACAACTAATTTAATTTAATTAGATCAAGTACCTAATATTGTAACAATGGGAATACCAAGTTTAAAATTAAAATAAAACTTCTACAAATGTAATATTCAGTAATCCTTGAGTTGACAAATTAGAAAATCCTGTCTGCATTTTCAACAAACATTATTCTCCCGTTCAACAAAAAACTGACTCGGCCCCCTCATGGGTCGATAAGGAGTCAACATAAACCGAGTGCAGAAAGACCCTGCACAGAAAAGTCCCCCAATGCACTGCTCTGCAAGCCGTTACCTTACTTTAACGAGCTTTACTTTTCGATGCGGGGTCTTAAAGCATTCAGTTTATATCAATTCCTCGCAGACCCATTAGAGAGCCGCCTAGAAACCTAGAATAAGCTTAGTTAGAGCGATATTATTTACTGTAGTAAGAAGAAAACAAATAATTTCTCAAAAAAGTTTCTCCAATTCATATATTTTTCGCAAATAAATTAACAAAAGTTATGTAATTTGTTTACCCTTTTCGATTCTGAGAAATGATAACTCAGTTTTCTCCCGCGCATAGCGATTATTTAAAAACTTCTCTATCGTCTCGTTCACATTTCTACTTTGAAAAAATACCCCTTGTTTTCGTTCTATCGATATTCACGTGCCATAATTTTTATCCAAACAAAGAAAGCTGTTTTTTTAGCAAAATTGAACTTCTTAAGATGCGAAAATAAACTCATAATTTTAGAAACTTTTAAAGCACTCTTCTTACGAACTCACCCGAATAGAGCTTTTTAAAGCTAGAAAATTAAAAATACTTGTTTTTGTGACATCTCACAAGAGCGCCCGTCTGTTCAGTATAAAGACAGTGTTGTGAGGCGGATTAAGGTTCGGGCTCTAGGAAGGGATTTATTTATTCGGTCTTGAAGATGCCCGGATAATATGAAGAAGGAAATCATACGCCGGTAGCTCGTTCCACGTACGAGCCTACTAACACAAAAACAAGTGGAAGAAACGACCAGTTCTCGTGAAGCCAACATCAACTGTAAACGGGTATTCTGTTCGTGTCCGTCGAGTTTCGCGCACGTGCACCGGTCCACTGGGAATCAATGTTGCTAACTCCTTAAAACAGGCTCCATTAAAATACTGTAGAAAAGGCTCAGCTTGCCTACATTGCTTCTGTGCATTAGAAATGGCAATCGGCCTGTTAACTACGGATTGTCATAAAAACACAAAATAATTCATCATTGGTTTAGCACCACAATAATTACTTATTTTTGTTCTGTTTTTGACATTCCCGCTTCAAGACTTATTTTCATGGCTCTACGTATTCGAAGACGCTCTAAAAAAAAATTGTGAATGTTGAAATGCGTAAAAACTCAAATTTATTGTGTCGTGAGAATTTTAAAAGCCTGCTAATTCAATGTAAATTTTTCTTATATCCTGTCGAGTTGAGATCCCACTTACTTTCAAGAAACATTTTATAAAATCTGGGGTACCCGGCTTCGCTGAGTTGATATGAGATTGATTGATTCGAACCCACGACGCATATTGCTTTATATACCCCTACCAATGGGAAGCTCCAGCCATACAAAAATGGTCCAGAATGATCCAGAACAGAACAATGGTCCATTCGAATGGTCCACGATGTTCCAGATCATTCCATAACATTCAAAAGTATTCTGTAATGTTTCAAAATGATCTAGGATGTTCCCTGATATTCCCGAACGTTCCAAACTATTCCCGAACATTCCAAACATTCCTGAATCTTCCAGGATATTTTAGAATGTTGTGGGGTGCTCTCTAATACTCTTGAATGTTCTGGACTATTCTAGAAATTTCTGGAAGGCGAAACTTCCAATCCTAATGTCTTCAAAAGCACGCCCTTCAGGTAAAAATGGGAACCTTCTTCATGGATGGGAAAAAAGGGCTACCACACCATATAACTCCCTTGATTGGCACGCATTTTATATACTTTCTTTTATAATATATATATATATATATATATATATATATATATATATATATATATATATTGATCATGAAAAGATGAGTATTTATCTGCTAACTAGATATTTAGGAGCTTTGCTATTTGCAGGAAGGCATCACTTTCAGGTTAATACATCTTTTTATATTCATTTAGGCAATATACGATTACAATTATTAAGAGCGTTTAACCAGCCAGCGGACGAAAATCCACATTTCGTCGAAAGTTGTTCTTACGATCGTGCAGGGCGGTTACAATGATAAAGATTAATTATTCTCCGTACCAGCTTTTTTAAATTATAACTTAATATCGATTTTATTTCAATTCAAATTAGCTTTAATTTATACCTTCATCCAAAAATGCTGAAAGGCGTGATGATAAAACTATTAAAATAATGTACTTTTTGTAATTATTTTTTGATTATAAGTATTTATCATTTTTCAATACTGTCTAAATTTAATAAGAATGTTAAAAAAATCTGAAATATATTAGTTTGTAGGTGCGCAAATAAATACACAAATGGACCAATTTTCGTCAAGAAACACATTTATTTATTTATTTATTTTCCATGTTCTCCGTAAAACGGTTATTCACCAATACATTATGGAGAAGATTATAAATTAGACAAAAAGTATAGCAAAACACATAAAAAGGTCATTTTCACTACTTTGTGACATACGTCAAAAGATAACTGTTAAACTGCCTGTAGGTTACGTTAAAAATGTCGATGGTCAATGCAGACTCGTTGAGCAGTTCAGTCGCTCTGTTGACTGGCGCGTTCTGATAGGCAGAAGTCCTCGCTTTGGAGCATAAAAAAGGGTATGGGACCTTCCACGAGTATACTTGTCTGGGACATATAAGTTAATCTCTTTCAAAATAGGTGGATTATGTATAGTTCCAGAGATTATCTTAAAAAAATGTTTTCCTAAAAATATTTTTCGGCGGGCTTCTAATGTATTAAGATCGAGCATTCCTGCTAAGAATAAGGATGAATACAGGAAAGGGTAGTACATATATTCTCTCATATATAGGTAACGCATGAATTTCTTTTGTACTTTTTCTATTTCGAGAATATGTTTTTGCTCAGAAGGGGCCCAGATAATGGAGCTATATTCCAGGATACTGCGAACAAGTGCTTCATATGTTCTTCGGATTGCAATACCGTTGGTAATGATCTTGAATTACGAAGAACAAATCCAAGCATTTTGTTGGCACGGGAGACAATATCAGATATATGGGATTTGAAAGAGAGATTTGCTTCAAAAATTACGCCAAGGTCTCGAATCTCATTTTTACGTGTTAATTCATGTTTATTAATGTGGTAGGGGAACAGGAATGTATCTTTGGATCTTGTAAATGTAACGACACTGCATTTCTGAATGTTGAAGGGTAAGTTGTTCAGTTCCGACCATTTGACAAGAGAATCAAGATCGTTCTGCAGAAGAATGGAATTGATGTAACTTTTGATTGCTTTGAAAAGTTTTATATCGTCAGCAAAAAGGAGATATTTTGAGTGGTTTATGGTGTTGCCAATGTCATTGATGAATAAGTGAAAGAGAAGGGGTCCTAGATTAGATCCCTGGGGAATCCCAGAGTTAGTTTTGTATTCGTGAGAGAGATGATGTCCGTAACTGACATACTGACGACGATTGCGTAAGTAGCTAACCACAAAAGCGAGGAAATTCTGAGAGAATCCGATGTCACTTAATTTTTTTAATAAAATATCATGGTCGACTTTATCAAATGCTTTCTCGAAGTCTGTATAAATCACATCAACATGTACAAAATTTTCAAATGAATTATTAATATAGGTGGTGAGATTCATAAAATTCGTTGAAGGTGACAGTGTGGGACGAAATCCGTGCTGATTTTCGGTGAGTGCGTGTTTTGTCTGGTTATATATCTGTGAATAAATTATGGTTTCTAAAAGTTTTGCGGGTGCTGACAACACAGCTACAGGTCTGAAATTATCTATTTCTGACTTTTTTACACATGTACGAACATATTCTTTAATGATTTTATTGAAACTAAAATTAAAATTCTAAAACATGCGTTTGCTAGATAATGTATTGATTTATTTTACTGCATGATTATATTATTTGAAATGGGTGTGGTATAATACAAAATCTTTTTTGAAAATTTAACAAATCTGCCAACGACCTATGGAATAACCTTATTATACTAAAAATTAAAAAAAATTCTCAAAATTTATTACATGCGAATGCTAGATAAAAGAACAATCTTTCGAAATTCATTTATAATGTTTTGTGGAAAAGAGTCAATACGTCTAAAATCTGATTTGAAAATGACATATTTCTGGTTTTCTCTGGTAATGCCCTCTTAAGGTAAAAATACTCGTACGCAGCGTGTTAATTCACTTTCATTACTTTAATGCCCTTGTAGTTTCGGGCTGTTTACACGCTCCAGGCTTAGATTTATTGGTACTTACTTAACTGCAAAACGAGACGAGAATGACAAGAGTATTAAAATCTAATTTTAATTATCGTTAATAAGTATTTAGGTACCTACCGTTTTCTATTCGCTCTAGAAGGTTGATAGTAGTTGCAATTTAGTTTTGCGATGCATTTATTTGGGAGTTGATTATGCGCTTCAATGGCCGCGGATATCCGATATCGAAAGAATCCGAGCGGACCAACTCCTTTCCTTGCCAGCGCTCGAGTTGACTCGACTTGACTATGCCTGCGCTCGACCCGATGCACTGTGGACCAAACTTCCAAGTCAGCACCACAAGAAAACGTCTAAAATATATTTAGGGATATCGACAATGTACTTAAATCAGTTTTAAAAAGAAGATACCATTGTGCAGTATACGAAAAGTATCCATTCCATTAAAGCCTCATTTTACATTACCGTTAGCAGGAAAAGCTAACCCTTATTATTTCATATATATTGTAATATAAAGAATCCACCTTCCTCTGCCTCTTGCCCTTTCCTATTCCTTCTTCCTTCTAATAAACTTATATATTTTTTTTGTTGTTGTTATTTTCATTTTCATTTAATGGTTATTACCAATTACAATTGTATATTATATCATAATAACCAACATTAGCATAAGAAACTGTTTTGGCTTACCTCATGTTTAACTTCTTGTATAACTCATCCTGTACATAAATTGCTGTTTGTTTCTTACAATAAATAAATATCTTCTTCTTTTATACAAAAATCTCGTGTCACGGCGTTTGTGGTCGCACTCTTCCGAAACGGCTAGACCGATTTTTATGATTTTTTTAATGTATATTTGGTAGGCATGAGAATAGGTTTTTAAGTGTATTTCATACCGCTGAGAGATTAGGGTGTCCTTAAACAGATTTTTTTAAATATTTTTTTGTATTTTTTTTTATTTGTCATCAAAAAATACCTAAAATCTCAATTTTTCACCCTCTTACCCCCACCCTCCCATTTTTTAATCGCGATTTTATGAGTATTTTTCTATTTTTAATTTACAAGTAATATTTTAATGTAGTTTTGTATGAACAAATTTAACCGTCGCGTCGGCGTCGTTCGTATTTCAAACAGAACGAAATGAGAAGCGTCGCGTCTTGACATTTCATTCGACATTTGTGTGAATCACAACGCAGTGTGTGCAAAATTTTATTAATGAGATCGACAAAAATTACTTAAAAATATGTGTACCTTATTAAAAATAAAACACTTATATTGTGTAAAACCACGAGTTTGAATTAATTTATTCACCAACCGGTTTCGCTATGTTCAAGCATCATCAGGGCACAAAATAATAATAATCAAGAAATACATAGTGGATGCGTATATATATATATATGTGTATATATATATATATATATATATAGAGGGTAACAACAAGATAAATATATAACAAACAAAAAATATGTTTGTTTTTGTCGTGTTTTATTTTTATTAAATATGTCAAACCACAAAGTAATAACTTTCTACAATAATATACAAATATGAGGTGGCGGTGTGTGTGATAAATAATATGACAGTGGCCGAATTCGAAGCGTTCGTTCCGGTAAGACAAGAAATCTTGAGTTCGTGTCCCATTTGCGACTGTTAACTTTTTATTTTTCTGTGGCTTGTTCTTTTTCATATTTCATTTAGATTTGTTAGTGTCATTTTCTTTTTCAATTATATGTTTAGTTTTTTATGTTAACTTTATTTGAAAATAACTTGGCTACGTAAATTATTTTATCACGTGTTTATTATAAAAAGCATGATTTTCTATGACAATTTTTGAGGGGCTCATCATTGAAATTAAATTGAAGAGAGTGAAATATCTACATAAATTCTGTTCGTGACATCAATACTTAGGTACCTACGATGCAAAATTTCGTTTCAGTTTTCCGTTAGTGTAAAGAGTATGAAAAATAATATCTCGTTCACTGTGCGGCGCGCGACAGGACGAGGATTGGACGTTTTGGTGTTTGTTTAGTCGTTAGGTAGGGGACGCTTCCGAAAACACAGGAAAACAACGCTTTCATTCTTTTGTCAAAGAATTCTCGAGCTTTGTGTTTACACGGATTGCAATAGCGCCCTGGGCGATGGCATGCATTCTACAAACACCTGCGACCTAATACATATATTATATAAGTATATTTTCAAAATTTTACTTGTTCTTTTTGTCCAGATTTTGGTTAGGTGAAATTTATAAGTCTTTACGTGACTAAATGTATCCATCTATATATCTCCTTAACATTCATTATATTGTAGAAAATTTGAATTATAATGCAGCAAAACTTCTCGAACGATGAGTTTTCGCATCATAAATAAGTACAGTTGTATCAGGAAGTTTTCTGGTCAAGGCAATTGTTTTCATCTCACTTCATGAGCAATGAAGCATTAAAAATAATTTATATAAATCGACAAGGCGTCACGTCAAAACGTCAAAAAAGGAAGAACGACCATTTATACAGTTTATAATATTTATTTGTTTACTCGTAAAATATGTAAGTATCTATATTAAATATATAAAACAAAGATTTTCATATTACCATCATTCGAGAAGATAAATCTAAAATGAAGTTTACTAATGAAGCATGTCCATTGTGCTATTTAGAAATATATAAAGATTCATCATTATTGGTTAGTGTCCAAAATAAATATGTACATGGTTGATATTTTTCGCATGAGAACCGGTCGCTTCTACGACTCGTTCTAGAGTAGAAACAATTTGCCGGCCTCTGTGTTTCCTCCTGACTACGAGATGGGTCTCTTCAAGACCATTTTTCACTCCTATCTCCTCAAAAATACCTCCCACAAAATATTCTCTAAGATGACTTAGACGCTGGGGGAAATTATTTTCCTCGGGACCTCCAATGTGGTGAAAATACATAAATAAAAGAAGCACATACCTGAAAAACAATTCGTTCCGTTCCAACGCGATTTTTTCTAGGAAAAAAATTAGAAAACAGATAATGGCTAAAATGTAACCATCTAAATATTTCACAAATTGTGCTTATGTACCTTGGAGTGAGCTAAGCTAAGTATCTGAATATCATATAACCGCCATTAGATTTTTTAGTATCATCTCGTCTTTCTAGTAGGTACTTTATCAGAGTCCCTTACGAGACGACGATGATCTCCAACCATAAAAAAAATTATCATCTTTACGTACCAAAAAAATATATACCATCTTTACGTGGTTCCGTGACTTTTCACCCGCGATTAAATATTCCCCTACAAAATGTCATACGGACAAAACATCTCCCGAAAAAATATCCCCGACAAAATATCCTAACCAGTGGCGGCTCGTGACTTTTTTTTTTCCAAAATCGGTGTTTTGTATGAAGATTTTTTAGGAAATCGGTGCGGCACACCGCCAAACTGAAACTTTCTGAAATTTTTCATACAAAAAACTGATTTTCAACAACAACTTCATAATGCCATTTTTTTTAAATTTCAGCACTCTAGCACACCCAAAAGTCAAGAGCCGCCACTGATCCTAACCTAACCTAACTTTACCTAACCTAACCTAACCCAACAAAACCTTTCGGCGCCAAATTTAAAATTTACACCTAACCTAACCTTTCTGCACCAAATTCAAAAGTTTCTTTCTCTGTCTCCTTCTTTGTCGGGAGATGTTTTATCCGTAGGATATTTTGTCCTTACGATATTATGTCGTGTGACATTTGGTTGGAGGATATTTTGTCCTTAGGATATTATGTCGTGTGAGATTTGGTCGGAGGATATTTTGTCAATGATATTTTGTCCTTAGGATATTATGTCGTGTGACATTTGGTAGGAGGATATTTTGTCGAGGATTTTTTTTTCCTTAGGATATTATGTCGTGTGACATTTGGTCGGAGGATATTTTGTCGAGGATATTTTGTTCTTAGGATATTATGTCGTGTGACATTTGGTCGGAGGATATTTTGTCGGGGATATTTTGTCCTTAGGATATTATGTCGTGCGACATTTGGTCGGAGGATATTTTGTCGAGGATATTTTGTCCTTAGGATATTATGTCGTGCGACATTTGGTCGGAGGATATTTTGCCGAGGATATTTTGTCCTTAGGATATTATGTCGTGTGACATTTGGTCGGAGGATATTTTGTCGAGGATATTTGTCCTTGGGATATTATGTCGTGTGACATTTGGTCGGAGGATATTTTGTTGAGGATATTTTGTCTTTAGGATATTATGTCGTGTGACAATTGGTCGGAGGAATTTTGTCGACGATTTTTTGTCGCATGATTTAAACGCGCAGTACCTACCTCTTTACGTCCCTGCAACAATTACAATACCTACCCATGAAACCACGGGAGTAGGTAAGTACTGTAGGAATATTTACTTTTACCCCAGTTTGATGCCTTACGCTCCTTAATGTTTGGTTGGCTTTCATTTACATTTATATCTTTCTCTTTTTTCATTAATACCATTTCTTTTCAAGATTTCTTAAATTTATCAAACTAATGCTGAAGTACTTACGTTATAGGTACACGTGCCAGCAATATCAATGTATCATTGTCATCATTTATTGATATTATTATAACATAACCGTCCTAATATTCCGCTATAAACTGGCGAATGAGAATAGAAATGGCTTTGTTTATTTCATGATCCTAACAACCGCACGTCGTATTGAAATCCCAGTTTTGCTGGGTAAATAGTACAAACCGAAGCGAATACGAGACAAATCTCATAAGGATTCTAGACGGAAAATATCAGTCTTCAACGGTCATCATTTACTTCAGCTTAGAATGCATAATTTTCGGAAGCACTGCTAGAAAAATGTATTTTGGGTGTACATTTTTATTAATATTAGATCCTCACGTGAATAAGATAAGTATTCTTTAAAAATTACTTATCTCTACCGAAAGTCTCTCTAGATAAGGCAGGCTTCCCACATTTCTATCGATTTATTACATAATTTTCGTTTTAAAGCTCTTAAAAAATATATGTTATTCTTGAAGACAATATCTGTACGTGTACTTTCCCCACGCCGAAACGGCGATTATGTCAAATTCTCTCAGAAAAAAATCGCAAAGTGCGCTCCGAAAATTATTTAAAAAAATTTACCATTTTTTCAGTTATTTTACAAGTTATATGTATGAAAAAAATCACAGTGTTTCTTTAAATGCTATTTTAGATATTTCCCACAAGATTTTTTGCTCCATTTTAAACGAGTTGTGTTTTATTAAACATCTTCACTTTGCGCTTAAATATTATCGTTTTTAATATTAGCTCGCTCCCTCTAACATTCGTATTTACAGGTCTCTCCTTCCTCTTCTTTTTGAGAGATCTTTAAAGCTCAGAAACTAAAATTAACCAATCACATGCAATAACTTTTGGCTAAAGAAATTTTAGATTTGGTACAAAGCTGTACATTGCATTTTTTTTCCCAACGTAATCAATTGAAAATTTTATGATTTCTAATATTACCGCGCTCCCTCTATCACTCGTATTTATACATCTTTCTTTTTTTGAGCGGGTGCTACCGGGCCTTCAGCTGCCATTGATCCAATCTTTAAAGAAAGTAACATAAAGATTATTCTAAAACTACCAATCACAAGCAGCAACTATTGGCCAAAGAAATTTAAATTTGCTGCAAAGCTATATAATGCAATTTTTCCTCAAGATAATCAATTGAAAGTTTGTTGGATTTTTTCCTTCTTCCTTCCCATCTACTTTCATAATATTCCTTTTTATCTTTAAAGATATTTTTGTTAGTTGCAATATCCGCAGTGTCATAACTCTACGCAATAAAGTCGATACAAACTCGGAGAGGTTTCTATCAGAAATAAATAAATTTACATATCCGATGTTATGGATAAAGAAAAGGGGAAATATTATTTGTTCATGTACCAAATAAGATGCATTATTATTTGTATCGTGGATTTTAACGTAGAACCTGGAATATATAAAATATTAATAGAGCTTCCTTTTTTAATTTTTATTATAAAAAATATATTTTTTATTCGACCTACAATAGCACTGTAGCTGTATGATTTGCTTAATTTATTTCGATTTGGCAGGCGGTCATGGGTACTGCCGCTTTGGAAACTATTTATTAGATAACCAACACCGGTGTCGTAGGTCAACCCAAGTGGTTTGCTACATTTAGTGAGCTAGCAGAGGTGCCCTGGTTCACGTGGTGAGGTTTGTCTAGGTCTTGGCGGCGAATGCTTTTGACTAGCTACTGCGTGGCGGGCCGGAGCATAAGGGAGATCATTTGACCTTTCCAGCCGGATTCCCTCGACTTATCGCCTTGCAACGCAGTGGTAGGGATAAATTCATACCTCCCTCACTCTTGGACACATCGACCACCGATACTAACATACCCCACACACCTTATCCTTCCCATAACTTACTCTTCTTCCTTTCATTAAAAAGACCCCCACACAGCATCCCCAAAGATGAAGCAGGCCCTCAGGGATTTTTTTCCTAAGTGTCTCCCGTGTGGAGAAAATGTATTTTTTTTCTTGATCTCCACAAAACAGTTGTGAACAAATTTATTACAGAAATTAAAAGATTATTTGTATGTACGTAGACCTATGTCTTCTAAATAGTTTAGATACTTTATCTAATAAATTGATTGGTGTAGGTTATATAATGGTAAGTTGCCTATTTAAGAATCATTTTTCATTGCTGTATTATTATTATGTCATTAACTCTTTTTAAAATTACTTACACTTAACTTTTCATTAAACTTAAATCAGTCAATTACAATTAGTGAGCATATAATTCTTGATTTTAAAATGTCTCCTTATCTCCCCCCCCCCCTCTTTTCTTCCTTTTTATTATTATTACTTAATTAATTCAATAATTAAGTTTTAACACCGGTTCATATCTCAGGCTTAATTATCAAATGACATTCTATGGACTTACGTAATAGGTACATAACCATGTAATAATTTAATTTAACATACCTTATAATCTATATTATAATGTACTGTGTATGTCTTAATAAACAAATAAACAAATAAACAAACTCCTTACAATACATCGCACATACGCAATACAACGCATTACCCAATGTCCTAAAACTACCAGAATCAAACAAAAAAATATTGGCAAAGGCTCTAAAAGGATATTTTCTCAGCAACTTTATTAACCAGTGATGAATTTAGCTGTCTTCCTTCGTAACTCTTGTATATTCTTCAATTACCCGTATAAAGTGTGTCTAGTCCATTTAAAAATCTATGTATTGTTCATTGATTTCCGTGTTCTAATGTAAAAATAATTTTCCTTTAGATGTATAATGTTGTCCTTCCCGAAATGAGTTTTATTAAACTCATTGAAAGTAATCTATTATAAATTTTATGTAACAATTTTGTAATACATCATCTTTAATAAATAATAAATAAAAATAATAAAAATTAAAAAGAATTATTTTAAGCAAAGATTGCGGTTATTCTAATAAAACAAACAAAAAAAAAATTAAATCATTATGTTTCAGAATGAAAACCTTAAAAATCTTTGTTCTTACTGTACCCGCGCAGATCCATAAACACTCCACACAGTATTATTTTTAAATCGCCAACATTATTTTTGAATTTGAAATTCGAAATCGAACAGGATTTGTCGTATTCGAATTAATTCACAAAGCGTAACGGAATCGGCAAACTGAATCCGGATCCGCGTACATTTCCCACAAAATAATAAAGCGACTCAAATACCACACTAAATCCTTATGGTTTTTTACTAAAAACCACGTTTATCCGTTCTCTTTTAGCGAAAATGGTGACGTTTGGAGGATTTTGCTTTTAGATTAGGCGTTTTTTGTTGCAAAAATATTTCTTCGCTTATGACAATTGCTCTTATATTAAAAAGAACGTTATTTTTTATCAAGTGAAAAGTAGGATATTAAAAACGTTCATTTTATTATGTCGTACCTATATAAAAATATATATATTTGGGTGGGTACTTATATTCTGGCGGGTTGTCGCTTCGATTTCCGCCATCAATATATGTTTAGTTGAGTTATTGATATATGGTATAAAATATGACATAATAAATGTAATGATTAATAATGTAAGACATCCGTGGTCGAAGGGTAAGACTATGAAACTATGAAAACTATGAAAACGGAGCTCGCGGGATCTAATCCCAAAATTTATTTAATTAATTTGTGTGTGTCTCACAATGAATTGATTTAAAATAATGTGTATTATATTTGCGGTATATTCCAGAGTATAAGGTACTCACATTATTGCCCTGATTAAATACCACCAGTCAGAATTGAAACGTTGCTTGGCATGCCTTTACCGATCTTTGTTAACCAGATCCGATTAGCCATTTACTTCCTCCACCTTCCTCTACCTCCCCACTACCTCCAGTCTCACGACATACCTTAATTGGGGATGCCGTAGTCTCACTGGCTCCAGATTGTTGGGATCAGTTGGGTCTATGGGGGATACGATGTGTGAGTACTTATACCCCAAATAAGCATTAACACTATACTTATTATAAGCTTATTGTAACATTTACGATGTCGACAGCCGTTTACACCAGGCTAGGCTTGCATTCAATAAAAGGTCGGAAATAATAGAATCGAATAATATAGACCTGAAACTGAGAATACTCCTCATCAAGACCTATGTATGGAGTATCTTGATGTACGACTGCGAAACATGGTGCCTATCCAAAAGAGATAAACGGAGACTAGAGGCTTTTGAGATGTGGTCCTATAGGAGACTATTAGGAATTTCCTGGAGAGACCACATTACAAATGAAGAGGTTCTCCAAAGAATCGAAGGAGGAAGGCACCTGCTCAGGACCTTGTCCGAAAGGCGCGCAAGATGGATCGGCCATGTAATAAGACAAGAAGGCCTCTTGCATGCCATAATGGAGGGTATGACCGAGGGGACAAACACTAGGGGACGCCCACGCCGAGAGTACCTGGAGGACCTGCTGGTGGACGTGCGCTGCTCATCATATGCAGACTTCAAAAGAGCGGCACAAGACAGGGAAGAGTGGAAGAAACGAATAGATAAAATTGCTGCAAACCAATCCCAGGATTGAAACCAGAGAGAGAGAACATTTACATCCGTACCATAATTTATAATTTACAAAATATTTGTATAGGAACAGTGGGAGTGATTTACGATCTGTTGCGTCGTCGGAAATTCGGAACAGAATGGTTCCTCTTATTTCGTACTGGCTGCCGGTGACTAGATGAAAATATTGTGGGATCACTATTGGCGTGCGAGGAGTCAATTGGAATGATTTCGCGAGCAAAATAGCAGCTTTGTTTGCTGCCGCAGGTCTCTTGCACGGGAGGTATTCGCATACAAAAAGATCTAAAAAGACCGATTTATAATGTTTGATTAATAATATGATCGGTTGATGCAAGATTAATTGATATTGTGATTAATTAGTAATAACTAATAACATTGAATGTTATAGGATTGATTGAAAATATTATGATTGGTTTAATATGTGGTTGATTGATATTATGCTTGATGGTTCAAATGCTTAATTAGTTGTAGTACCTACCTTTAACAAGATTGTATCATAATGTGGTTGATTGAAAATATTATTGAATAGTATAGTTTATTTATTTATAATATTATTGATTAATAAGATGATTACTTTATCATTTAAAATCAACGATTGCTCTTGGAGTCACATCTGGCACCATTAATATAATATATGCATTTATCCATTGCTTACTCTTAGAAACCAAGTATTCTTATACCAGCCTACCCTATTCAAGCTATTAAAATGTTATTTCTCTCGTGATTTGAAAAAAAGACATAAGCTGTATGAGAACCCACAGAAATTCTTTGTAAGAAGAATTAATTTATATCAACTAGGGATTAGACATTCAACACGCTTTATAATTACAAAACCCTACTCATGCCTTAACTTCCCGCTCTTACTAAAAAATTTAATTCTATACGAAGCATTCTATAGTTTATTTTCATACGAAGCAGATAATTTGTGATGTGACATTATAATTTAAAATAAAACAATAACTTATTCTTCTTTCTTGCACTGTCTCAACTCATTGCCTAGCTAGGCTGTTTGGGGTCGGCTCTTCTCGTACACAAGTTAAAATAAAACAATACTTAAAAACTCTAATACTTAGGTTGTTCCCCATTGATAAAGAACATTCCCTTTCCAATTCTCTATCTGCCCTTACTCCTACTACTTCCTTCATCAAAGGAGCTGAACCCATTTTATCAACCCGCTTAAAAACAGATTATATCTTATTTATATCACATGTAACTAAACTTTAGTGGAGTATTATACTGGCCTGAAGAAGCTACATTTGTAGCAAAACCCGGTCGCCATAAAGTATATAAAAAAGAAAATTTGTGTTTACTAAGTTATTGTTTTATTTAAAACTATAGAGTTTAGTTTACATTTACAAATTTAAGAGTATTTCTTCTCGGTTTTCTCAATACTAAAGTAGTCATGTAAAATTTTACCTGGAGCACGAATGTAGGTGTACTTCAAAGTCATGCTTTATTTCAATTGAGTGATGAAAAATATTTTAAACATCGTTGAAAGATGAAGCACAAAGACGATGACTTAATTCAATGAAAACTGGAAAATTCAATATCGTTTCGGTAAAGTGAATGCTTAGATACGTAATAATTTATTAAATATTTCAGCTGGTACTCAGCATGCGTTGCTATGCCACTTAATAAAGAAATTGTTTCTCCCTGCGTGTCCTTTCCCAATTTGTCCCGTTCCCCTTCCGCCTGCCCTTCCTCTCCCGCGTCCCCTTCCCCTCTCGCGTTCTCACTTCGCCTCCTTCTCCTCCTTCTCCTCCTTCCCCCGTCCTGCGAACCCCCCCCCCCCCCCAAGTTCCCATCCCCCCTCCCAGGTTCCCCTCCCCCTCCCGCGAATCCTTTGCCCAAATTACCCTCCCCCACCACTCAAAATTATACTTATCACAATATTCCTGCTGTTCTTTCAAAGGATGAGAATTGTTCCATTCAAAATGTGAGAAAATAATTTTGTTCATAATTTATTTTTTCGTGAATTTTTACGATTTTTAATAGCTATTCTGCTATTTGGGCCGAGACAAATCCAATGAATTAAAGATCATAAAAATCGGTCCAGTCGTTCTCGAGATATAAATGGTGTAAACACGATTTTTTAAAATATATTATTAAGATTACGAAGATAGCGAAAAATAGCGACACATATATACATACGGGATTTAGCCTGCCAGGGATTGTATAATCAATCTCCTCTTTGTGCGGTGCTTCGTAGTCTCCTAACTCTTGTCTACTTTAGTTTTCTGGAGGTATCACCTCTACCGCGTGTGAATTACACACTCTGTTTTTTTGTATTCTAACCTATGCCATGAAAATTTGTAACGCACACATTTCTACCCAAAATTATTGACATCCATTATTTAAATTAACGTTTACAATTTTTTTTTTTACTTGCTCTCCTTTATAGAATGGAAAATGATCTCAGCATCGCCTCATCGAGTATCGCTTTCGTGAATCGAAACACATCATAAAATTATTATTTTTAATTGTTAAACTAACGTTTAAGACAAGATTTTTATGCATAGCACAAAGGGTAACAATTATTATAAGCAATAATTATCAGCCTGAAACACCCATCCACATTGAAAAAATCTTTCGAGAAAAAATACATGACGCCAACGGGACTTGAACCCGTGCCCTTCTGATTGCCGGTCAGCTGCTCTCCCAATTGAGCTATGGCGGCTTATCTTATACCCGCCAAATGATTCAATATATACTAGTGTTTCATTCAACAATTACTGCTTATTATATTTTTTCCACCTGAAAACAACCAACTTTATTTTTGCGACAGAGACATTGTTGAATGAAACACTAGTATGTGTTGAATCATTTGGCGGGTATAAGATAAGCCGCCATAGCTCAATTGGGAGAGCAGCTGACCGGCAATCAGAAGGGCACGGGTTCAAGTCCCGTTGGCGTCATGTATTTTTTCTCGAAAAATTTTTTCAATGTGGATGGGTGTTTCAGGCTGATAATTATTGCTTATAATAATTGTTACAGCATAAAATAGTTTTAGTTACGTTTAGCGATAATCATAAGCGAATAATAAGGTAATTCCCAATATTCCTCATCCCGTTCTCCTTCTCTGTATGTGAGACCTTCTCTGTATGCGAGAACAGCATCCACAATCGGAAGGTTGCTTCAAATGGCTTTGGCTGTGTTATTGATTAGTAATGTTTTCTGTGTTATTGACTAGTAATGCTTCTCCCACTTCCTGCAACCACACTATATCCCCTAAAAAGAATACCATTTTCCCGCAGCCTTCGTTCGGATATGGAACTCGTACAATAATCATATTCTTTTGGCAAAATTTTCCCGGTATTTCTTTTAACGTTTGCCGTCTGACAAATCTACATAGTGCATGCCCCACGATTTTCTTTACAATCCAAAATCGTTGGTATTTTTTATTATGTGCTAAGCTCCCAGTACTGACCTTGGTAACTTGTCTCTTCCGCTCCGGCCGCCCCTTCTCCCATCCCCCTGAAAGTTTGCGGGAGATAAACCTCCAGAAAACAAGCCGTTGCTTCGGATATTTGCTCTGGGGCGAAATACGCGCTAGTCTGGGAAATCAGAGGGTAGAACATATCAATGGTCATTATAAAACAACTAATATAAAATAACTACATATAACAACTTTAAAATAAAACAACTATGCCAATATTACACTTCTATGTGACGGATTCAACAGCTTGGAAACAAATATCCGATGTTGTTGATATATTTAATACATCAATTTTAATATTTAAGCATACCTTTTTGAAGTTTTTTTCATCAAGTAGGGGAATGTGTTGATGAAACTGTTTGAATTGACTAGCATATTGGTGGTGTTTTGTCGGCTGAAGGAGAGAAGCTATTTTTGTATTTTTTTTTGTTTTTATATTTTGTGCCTGCATACTGTGTGGATCAAATTCAATATTTTTTTGCTTTATATTTGATTTTGTGCAAGTGTTGTAAACAGTCAATTTGGGAGGCGGGAATGGGTACCGCCGCCCCGGGAACCTTTATTGGATAACCAACACCTCTGCCATAGGTCACCCCAAGTGGTTCGCTACGTTTGGTGATTTAGCAGGGGTGCCCGGGTTCATGGGGTGAGGTTTGTCTAGGTCTTGGAGGCGGATGACCAGGACATACTGAACCCCAGATTCCTACCCACCCCTTAAACCCTTTTCCTTCCCAGAACTCTCCTCTCCTTCCTTTCCTTAAAAAAACCCTCCACACAGCATCCTCAAAGATGACATAGGCCCTGAGGGAAATTATTTTCCTCAGGGCCTCCTGTGTGGAGCTCATGTAAAAAAAAAAAAAGTCATTTCTTGCACTATTTACTAGTATAATTTCGTAGATATTGTTAAGTGTATATATGTATGTAAAAGCCATAATGGGCGTAAATAAATAAATAAATAATATTAAGAATTTGATGAATTTTCTGAAGGTGATTGAACCATTAAACTATGCCATCAAACTATGGCGTCCCCGATGTTTACGTAATATTATTATTTTATTAAGAAAACTCTATGGAAATATTGAATACGGCTGAACAAGGGCTTGGTGCCCTTCAAATTCGGATAAAAAATATCTCGCTTAACTTTAAATAAGCAAACTAAATATTTATCATTTTCATTAAACTTAAAGAGGAAATCAGTAACATCGATGGAAACAAGATTACACGAATGCCGTAGAAATAATATTCTATGTCACTATTCACTATCCCATCATAGAAAGCATGAAATATATCGTTGTTGTAATTGATGAATATCTTAGTGGGACCTACACGTAAAAGGTAGGTATGGAAAGCTCAAAAGCCTTACATATTAAAGAAGTCTAATACGCATTTTAAAATCGATTAAAGCATTATAGGATAGGGATCTGATACTCTAAGTACATAATTTAATCTGAATAAATTACAGAACAGAATCACAAAGACAGTAACGAAAGTACTCATAAAAAATTAGAACTATTCAAAAATACGGAATCCTCCTGTAGACCACGTATCCATCCCACTAGATAGAATTAAAATGACATAAAAAACATTCCAAGTTATAAAAATATATTCGGACAAAGAAACTACATTTATTTTGCAATATAACGCTACCTCATCCTTCCCCCAGATATCCTTCCCCCAGTACGTCTAAAAATAGTGCTACGTAAAATGATACGGAAGGCGCAATGGAATTACATAAGTAACTTTAGTCTGCCTCAACACAGGATCCCTTTTGTGAGGACGACTAAAAAATATTGTTTTTCTTATTTACTTACGCCATATTTTGCACATACACGTGTTTTATATAGTCGCTAAAATAATATGAAAATATTGATATTGTATTTTGAAATCACCGATTGAAAAGAATTTCATGTTATTTTACTAAAATGCACAAACGGCAATATATTTATGTGAGTTTTTCATAAAAAAATATCTGATTACATATTCTGTGAAGTCTGATTGTGATTTTATATTCATATGCAGAACCCTTCCTTTTTTTATTATTTTTTATTATTATTGAGTTAGTTTATATTACATGAATATAAACTAATAAGCACAATGTAACATTTCATTTGATAAATTTAAATATTTTTACAGTAAGCATAACATTTCTTTTTAAATACATTCATTCTTTCTTCTTTCTTCATACTTTCAGGCATTTCATCATACATCTTTAATCCTCTGTACATAAGGCAGTTCTGTGATTTTGATTTCTTCATTTGTGGCAATCGAACTCTGTTTATATTTCTTGTTTCGTAACTATGAATGTCTCTATTAAAAACAATTTCATCCTTAAAGTATTTTGGCAATTGGTTTTTCATAATTTTATGCACAAAAATTAACACATTAAATTGTAGTCTCTTTTTTATTGGAATCCAATTTAGCTACTCTCTCATTTGATTTATCCTTGCGTATTTGCCTTTCCCCAGTATACATATCATGGCTTTGTTTTGTATAACTTCTAGTTTGTTCAAATTTCCTTCATTGGCCAAATATAACATCGTAGAGCAGTAGTCTAAATGTGGAGCAACGATAGTTTTATAAATGAGCTCCCTAGTGTTTCTATTTAACTTACGTCTAAGTCTTCTAAGAAAATTTACCTTCTTTGATACCTTTTTTGACACATATTCAAAATTTGCTGTGAAAGTCAGTTTTGAGTCGAGTATTACACCCAGGTATTTGATTTCATTTACTTTTCCAATTTGTTCACCATTAATTGTCAAATTTAACCCTATGTTACATGTTTTATTTTCTATTTCGATATATTTTGTTTTGTTTACGTTCAGTTTCAACTTTATGGTGCTTCTTGGAAAAACAATTTCTTCACTGAACGAATTACCTCTGGAAAAAGATAATTTCTGAGCAAAACAGATTTTTTATTTATCTCTTTCTGTGCTTCGTAATCGACTGCACGTGAAGTTTCGGGCTGCAGGGTGAAGATTCACCAAGGCACATCTGCCGAATCTGCCCTGATGATGGACACTTCAACGCTGTCCAAAACGTTGGCTAAAGAAGGAGGTAGCGCAATACGGCATAACACCCCAAAATCAAATAACGGAAATGCTTTTGGCCGTGAAAATTTTAAATCGTATCATAGTGATGTTAGAGTAGGTGATGCTAGTTTAGGTGATGTTAGATTTAGAGATGTCAGATTAGGTGACTTTAGATTAGGTGATGATAGTTTAGAGTGTAGATGATGTTAGATTTTGAAATGTTAAATTAGATTTATTTATTTATTTATTTATTTATAAGTACATGTTACATACATAATAAATTTACTTCAGGAGATACATTAGGTCACCATACTAGGCAGCTGCCTGTATCATGGTGACCAAAGGAGGATAGTTGTTTGAATTGGAGTCTAGTACTCGTAAGTGTAAACATATCTAAGTATATCTAAGTAAAATAATAAAAAATAAAAAAAATATAAATTAATATCATTCATTTCTTTTGATTTTTTTTTTCTTTTTTTGGTATGCAGTATTATAAAAAGAAAGAAAAATAAGGTTTCTTTAAGTACCAACTAAATGTAACATGAGTAAGTATAAAGAGAGTATATGAGTGTAATAAATAGGTGAGAACTAGGTAAGTACTTATACTGGAGGGAACTGAATGCAATAAGTATTTTAAAACAAAAACAATCATTACAATATTATGATAAAAACCGAACTTGAGAATTTGCAGTATATTTTTTCCAAGTTTTATTAGTATTTTGATAAATATATATATATATATATCAAAATACTATATATATATATATATAATATCAAGTGTTACAATGAAAATATTACTGTAAATTTGCACGTCTCGGTTTAAATAAAGTAAAAAAGAATAAAGAAGAATAAATAATAAATTTATATCACTATCTGAGTATGTGAAACAAGTTGTAAACACTATCATAGTCACTCATCAGAAGGTCAGCAAGCGCCTTTCTGAAAGTGAGATATTTGGCTTTAGATTTTATTTCAATTGATAAGTTATTAAAAATTTTAGGTGCAAGAAAGTTGAACTGGGACTGTGCCATTGAAGTTTTTGTTGTTGGAATAATATAATTGAATTTGTTAGAATATCTTGTGTTATATTTTGAATCTATAATTTTTTTTTTTTGTAAATTTGAATTTGAAATAAGAGGTAATATTTTTTACGTATATGGATTTTATATTAAGAACTCTGAAGTCTTTAAATAGATCTTTCGTGGGGTGTATATAATGTACTTTGTAAATAGTCCGTATAATTAATTTTTGGGCTTTAATTAATGGGTCTAGTACAGTTTTAGAGCATCCTCCCCAGACAATTATACCGTACGATAAAATTGATTGACACAGGGAAAAGTATACTGTTCTCAGTATATTTTTTTTAAGTATATTGCGCAATGATCTGAAGATATATGCCAGTTTACGTATACGGCTTGTGACATTAATTACATGCTCTTCCCATCGGAGTTTATTGTCAATTATTACGCCTAAGTATCTAATGGAATCTAGTCGTTCCAGTGGATTGCATAGACAGCTGGATATATCACTACAAGAATGTATTTTTAGTACATGATTACTTGAGGGTTGACTTGGATTGTTTGTACTGAAAGTTAGGTATTTTGTTTTAGTTATATTTAGCGTGAGTAAATTATCATCCAGCCATTGTTTAATATTTTGCAAAATTAGTTCCGCTCTATGAAAAGTTTCTACCCATGTTTTACCTTTAAGTACCAGGGCAGTATCATCGGCAAAAGTGATTATGTTGCCATCAATTTGTAGTCTACATAAATCATTAATATATATGAGAAAAAGTACTGGACCGAGTACACTGCCCTGTGGTACACCAAAATTGATTCTTATAGGTTGAGACGATTTGTGTGATGGTAACTTAATAACTTGCTTTCGGTCTGTTAGGTAAGATTTGAACCAATCTTAGCTAGGAGGATTGGACGAGAGACTGTGTCAAATGCCTTAGCCAAGTCCAGAAATATTGCCAAACATTTTTCACCTTTGTCTAGGGCTTCTGTTATGTGTGATGTTAATTCTAGAATAGCTGAATCTGTGCTTAGCCCTTCTCTGAACCCATGCTGATTTGGCGAGAGAATATTGTATTTTGTAAGATGGTCGATAAGTCTTTTTTTTACGATTTTTTCTATAATTTTGGAAAGTGATGATAAAATGGAGATAGGTCTATAGTTTGAAATCTCCGTAGGAGTTCCAGCCTTAAAAATTGGTTGAACCAAAGCAAGTTTGAGTTTATTCGGAAATATACCTTTATTGAGACTGAGATTAATGATATGTACTAGTTGTTGGTTTATAAAAGGTTCAATAATTTTGAGTATGTTTGAGGATATTTTATCATGATTACATGAATGGGATGGCTTTAATTGTTTAATAGTTTGTGAAATTTCGGCAGAGTTGGTGGGGTTGAGTGTGAATGAATTGTTTGTTTCACAGGCAGAGTTAATGATATTGTTGGCAAGAGAATTTTCATCTGTTGATATTTTATTTAAAATTTGTGATGCTAATTTTATTCCGATATTACAAAAATATTCATTTATGTGATTGGTCACAGTGTCAGGGTGGTCATTTAGTGAGGTGTCTAGTCCGTTGATGTTTAATTTATTGATTGGTGGTATTGAATGGTCAGTGTCAGATATTTCTTTAATAATTTGCCAAATTTTTTTATTGTTATTACCGGCTCTGGACAATTTCTGTTTATAGTAGTTTTCTTTAGTGATTCTGATGAGATTGTTACATATATTTCTGTATTTTTTATAAAATATTTGGGCTTGTGAGTTTGGATTGTTAAGTAAGTTTTTGTGGAGTTTGTCCCGTTTATTAATACAAAAAATTAAGCCATCTGTTATCCATGGTTTTAGTTTCCTATTTTTTGAGTTATTCAAAGAGGATTCAACAGTAACAGCCTCAATATGTTTCAATAGAATTTCAGAAAATTTATTAAATGCAACATCTACATCTAAAGAATGTAGAGTAGAGAGCCAATTTTCCAATTTAATTTTGGAGGTGAGTTCCTCAAAATTGATCTTAGTCTTTAATATATTTTTACAAGAGGTAATGGGAATGGATTTTTTATTCGTGAGGCCAATTACTATTGAGAAATGATCAGTTATGGTTGATTGATATACAATTCCTTTCGCATTTTTTTTTGTTCTTAGGAATATGTGATCAATACATGATTTGGTCATGTCGGTTACTCTAGTTGGGACATTAATGTGAGAAACAAGCCCGTATTGAGTCATTAAGTTTTTATAATCGAGTGTTTGTGTTGACATGGGTTAAGGTAAATCTATGTTAATGTCACCGATTACTATTAGTTCTTCATTTGATCTACAGTTCAATAAGGCCACGTCTAAAGATTTAAGGAAGGGTGAAACATTTTGTTGTTTAGGTGACCTGTATAGTGCAAGAATAGTGGTCTGGTTTATTTTAATTTTAAGGCAGTTGGCATTATCGATGGATAGTTCAGAAATAATCGGGTGTAGCTCGGATTTTACATAGACGATTACTCCATCTGACTGTGTCTTGTTATTCAATGTATTGAAAACAGTAAATCCTGTAATTTTTTTGTGAGTGTAATTTGATTTGATCCAACATTCAGTTAAGATTATTATATCAAATATATTATTCAAACCGGCAAGCGTTACTAGTAGATTGTTAAAGTTCTTATCTATACTGCGAATATTTGTAGAGAATAATTTTAATCGTGAAAATGGCTTAAGTATATCTATACAATTTGATGCAACATTAGTTTCAGAGATTATTATATTACCATGATTTTCTATTTGTACATTAATATCATTCATTTTTGTGACAAAAATTTTCTTTTTTGGTAGGCAGTATTATAAAAAGGAAAAAAAATAAAACAAAGTTTCTTTAAGTACCAACTAAATGTAACGTAAGTAAATATAACGAGAGTATGTGAGTGTGATAAATAGGCGACAACTAGGTAAGTACTTATACTGAAGTGAACTAAATGCAATAAATATTTTAAAACAAAAACAATCATTACAATATTATGATAAAAACCGAACTAGAGAATTTGCAGTATATTTTTTCCAAGTTTTATTAGTATTGTGATATATATATCAAGTGTTACAATGAAGATTTTACTGTAAATGTTGTTGCTAGTAGATAGTATATACGAGTGTAGTATAATTGATTCCTGTTTACAATACCGCTAATAAATTTTTTTGGTTGTAATCACTATAATATAAATAGCCAAAAGTTTAAATACTTTTAAAAACTAATTCTTTAAAACTGTTTGGCACCACTGTGTACTAGTGCCTATATCTACATGTTTATGTACTCGGAGCCCAGTGCCACCAGAAAATCACTGTAACAATAATAATTTACTCTAGTGACCAGTGTAATTCGGCGGACTCGAAACATAAATTTATTCCAAAATTTATTTGTACAAAAATTGGATTGAAATAATGTACCTACCAATATTACCACGTACACACAGATCTTCATTAAAATCGTTATCATTTCTTATTTGCATACTCTACAAAGTACTTACTTCGACTTTATATATTTTATAATTATATCATTTTTATATTCTTTCATGTATTGCCTTCTATGTTCTATACTTTTCATATTATTTTTATATTCTACTATATTCTTTCATACTCTTTTATACTCTATAGTAATTTATTGTTTCCATACTCTTTAGTTATTTACATTATTTTATATTCATTTGTTTTCTTTAAATTTCTTTAATATTATTATATATAATATGTATATTTATATATTTTTATTTTATTTTTTATATTCTTGCACATTTCTTTATATTGCATCTTTTAATATACTGTATATGAAAATCGACCACCACAACACAGGCATGTGCCTAGTATGGATGGTCGAAAAATCCCCAATTCATGTAATGAATAATTCAAAGAATAAAGAAACTTAAAAAAAAAAAAAATGTAAGAATATTGGGCAATACAATATGAAATAGCACATTTTAAGGTTATTATGATAGAAACAGAGGAATCTGATAAGGAATATAAGAATGTATATTGAGTACCTACACATATAATTATTATTGCTAAGACTCGTATAAAAATTTGTTAGGAAAATATTGATAGTTGGATTATATACTTGTATCACAAAAGATATTAGAAGACTTGAGATTGGAATAAGGATGGCGGTAATTGTGTATATTTCAATGTTAGAATGATTTATCTGTAAGATAAGATATTTAATACATCTCTTAGTTGTGTTTATGATTGTACTAAGAAAGCAATAATTAGAGAAGTTAATAATATATTGATGGAAATATTTAAAGTAAATATATTTCAGTTTCTTCTTGTTCAAGTTACTAAAAAATTTAAATCAATAATAATTACAACATAAATAAGATGCATGATAATGTGCATTATATTCATTCGATATAGATTTGCTGTAAATATAAGATGACATAACATATTCTCACTAATTGTGTTAAAAACAGATAAGCTTGGTAGATGAGAGAAGAATACATAATATCTCATGTAAAATATCATGGTGGTGGTGTGACTAATAATACAAAAACAAAAAACAATCGATCTAAATAATAATAATAAGAAGAAGGATAGTACATTATTTTGAGTATATGTTATCTTGTCGAAAATCGTGGTATGAATCATGAAAAAACCAGGGGAAAAAGTTATGATTATAGAATTAACAATATTAAAGTATATTAAAACAATATAATGGATAATAGCAAGGTAAGTATATCTGTTGGGAATAGTTTGGTGAGATAAATAAGTTAACATCAAGGATGCAACTAGATTAACAAGCGAAACATACCATAATGCGAATGGAAAGGTGCAAATGATTTTGTAATGAGTTTGTTTAGCAGTTTTAAGCAGGAGTACACATTGAGTATAATAGAATAACGGATAAGAGCATATTATGATACAGACATTAGTATATAGTATAGTGTGGTGATGTAGCAGCACAGTACTTTGTATCGTCAGTCACAGTAATTGACGTTTTTCACGGTCCAGGTCAGCAATATTATTTATTGAAATTATCTTGGAGGTATCAGTTTGTCTCAAAAGTATGCGCCCTCCGGTGGACCAATAGTGTTTATAATTATTGTCTCTAGCAAATTTTTTTGTTTGAGATAACAAAAATTTCCCTTTTTGAGTTAATTGATCTGATACGTAAATGTGTTTGGCGGCTTGCGATAATCCTAGGTCCCTTGTATTTATTTTATTTGTCATACTGGTTGTGGATTTCCTGTAGGTTTTGAATTTGGATAGAAAGTCATCCCGCGATGTTATGGAATTGAACGTCGCTACGATAGGTCTTGGATTTTTGTCGGAGAATTTCGGTCCCATCCTATAGATTTTTGTTATTACAGAATGCACGTCGGTATTTTCGTAGTTGATAATTTTAGAGATTTTTTCGACAACTTCTGTATTATTTTCAATGTCGGACTCCGGAACACCTCTAATCTCGATGTTGCAAATTTGGCTTAGATACTCCAATTTATCAATTTTTTCATCTTGTTTAGAAATAGTATTTAGTAGTATATTATTGTGATTTTTTTGTGCAGTTAATTCTTCGTTGACTGTTTCTTGTGCCTTTTCCATAATATTTATCCGTTTTCTTAGGTCTTCTTGTTGATCTGCCATAAATTGGATAGATTTTATTATTTCGTTATTTTGTGAGATCAGAGCTTCATATTTATTTACATACGAAACAAATTTTTCTTCCACGAATTTCATTATGGATGTTTTAAAATCTGTTAACTCTTTTATAAATAATTGGGAGGTTAAGAGACTATTGGCGCCATCTATATTTTCAGATGGTAAGTTTTCTGTGTCAATTGATTGATTTGATAGTTCAGGTTTCTGCGGTAGAGTAATGTGTTTCGCTTGCTTGATAATAGATGGCGGTTCTTGTTCGTTGTTCGATAATATGTCGTTGCTCGTATGCTTTGGTTTGTTATTTTTAGCATTTTTTATACACTTTTTGCACTTCCATTGCAAACTCCTGGCACTGCGGCGTGTCGTTTCAGAAATATCTGCACATATAAGGTGGTAGTTTTTTTCACAGACACCACAGCATATAAGTTCTGATGGGTTGTCAATGTTTTTTTCGCAAACAATGCACTTTGTATTCATGATAATATTGTTTTACACGATCTTTACGTAAAAAAGTGATTTGTAAATGGATAATTTATTATGAGATAGTAATCGGTATCACTTTAGCGTAACCTAGATTTCTTCGAATGAGGCACTAATTGTATTTTACAACAGTTTATTTTTTTCCAGTGGGTAGAGTTTGACACTTCGTGGCAGTTTTTAAAATGTAGGTAAAAAACACTAAAGCAGGCCACTTCACACGATAAAAATTCGTTGTTATGACGCGCGGTCTACAGTTTATAAAATTTGAGCACTTTAGACTTAGCGCACTATTGTTTTGTTAGATGATTTTGAATAATTTTACGTAGACAAAAATATGTCAACACTAGACTTGCTTGAGGTAGTATGTATGATGATTTTAGATTAGGTGATGTTAGATTTAGTGATGTTCGATTTAGTAATGTTAGATTAGGTATTGTTAGATTTTGTAAGATTATTTTTGTTGTTGTAAGATTTGGTATGGTTGTATTAGGTGATGTAAGATATGTTTAGGACAGGCTAGCCGCTAGATCATCTATTGGGTGTTGTTAGCGTCAGCGGTCGGCATACGGCGCCAGTGTCGGCATACCGCAGGCCTACGGCCTCTAGCCAAACCAACCCTGGAAAGGACATGCAGTAATTAATGGGCCAACAAGCTAGCTCACAGTCGGCGCGAGCAAGATCCTCCTAATTCCAAGGCGAGTGTCTGTGGTTCGCTGGGTATTTCTCTTCCTCCTCTCCTCAAAATCTCCGGGGTCTCCCTCCTCAATCAGAACACAGTATGCGCTTAAAGGGTTTATTCAATAGCAGGAGACATGGTTAATACAATCGCCATTCGGGCACACTTCACATGACATGGATAGCATTAAAATACCCTAACCTAACAGGGACTGTTTTCTCTCAATCTCTCCACACGCGTTATGGGCTTTAAGAGCGGGACATGGCACACAAAAGAGGGTAATTGTTCAGTCTACTCACTGTAGTAGGATAGGCAGTAGTCAGCATCTTCTGGTTGCACAATTTACAGTATGAAATACATTGCGAGTTTTTAGGTTCTCGAGTGCGCGCTAGGCGCTCGCTTGGGACTCTGTTGTCTTGCTGGCTGGCAGCCGGTGAGTGGCGAATGCTTGCCGGGCCCCGAGAGGGGGCCGGTGCGCTCGTTGATTCTCGTAGTGCCGGAATCTGCCGAAGCTATTCTTGCGTAAAACGGGGCGACCGTGGGTAGCGTTGCTACTTTGCAACGTAACAGTGTACCTTATAACATATATGTATTTGGCTTTTAATTACCCAGAAGAAATCAATAACATTGCTATACTCTAAAATATGAGTCTAGGTTAGTTTATTAATCAGTAAGTCGTCCACGCGAATTTTAGATCAGTTACATAGTAGTATTCTCAATACTGTTACTAAAGTAGTAAACCTAAGAAGTAAGCCTCCCTAACCAATTCGAAGGTAGGTATTATGCCAATCTATGATATTGATCCGAATAACACTGGCGGTAGTAAAACAACACTGCGAGCATCAGTCAGATAGGGTTTTATTTCAGTAGTTCACAGGCGTGCTGCTACCTTCCCACATAATGTGGAATAATCCCACACGTTGGCTGGCTTAACAAAGTGGCTTACGCCGAATACAAAAGTTGCGGGTTGCGCCATTAGGGCAACAGATATAGCTCAGACAAAGGACAAAATACGACTTCGAAACTCTATTTGTCGAGTTTTTATTTTACTTTCTTTGTTATATGAATGTTACTTTGTGATGTTTCTCGGGGTATAAACACTCAACAACACTGTTGTGATTTAGGAATATTTTTTATTGTTTCTGATTCACATCACAAAGGATTTTATTCTCTTCTGAGAAAGGAGTATTATTTGTACATTTTCATATACATTTTAATCGTAAATGTTCGGGTATTCTATGTATATTTTACGGTTTAATGATAAACTACTAATAACACAACCGTTAGTTTTACTTTTCATACTGTAAACACCATAGCGGGGGTAATTTTAAGTTACATAAGCTCAGGTATGTAAGTATGTAGGGCATTTAACTAATTATTGGCGTGTAAAAGCCTTTGGGTAAAATTTCACTAAATTGCTCGTCATGTTAAAGATTTTTTTATTTTTTATTACTTACTTGTGCTTTTTGAACTGAATGACGCTTGAATTGGAGTACATGCGTGGGTATATCCTTAGCATAGACGCAAAAGCTTCGAGCTTTGAGCCCAAAAATACGAGTAAATTGTACCCCATTAAATTGGGAACAAATTGATTTTTTTTTTACATTAACCTAAAGCATTTTACATCAACTTTGGTTTGCAGTGAAAAATTATGTCGGTATCGTTCTTTTAACGCTTTTTTATCATCTGGCAACCAATTTCACAAATTTCCTTTAGCGTCATAATAAAACTAAACGATATGTCCTTCCACCATCACGTATATTGATTGTACCCAGTTCCTATCCACCTCAAATGTATTCACTGGTAAAATTGGTTATAATTTGTTACTAGCTGGGGTACCCGGCATCGCTCACGGGTTGATAAGAGATTGAACTGACGTTCGAATCCGTGACGGATCTTGCTTTATATACCTCTACCAAAGGGTAGCCCCACCCATACAAAAAAAATGGTCCACAATGTTCCAGAACATTCCAACACATTCGAGAGTGCTCTGGAATGTTCCAGTATGATCTGGGATGTTCCGGGATATTCCCGAACGTTCCATACTATTCCCGAACATTCCATACTATTCCCGAACATTCCAAAACATTCATGAATGTTTCGGGATGTTTTTGAATGTTGTAGAATGCTCTCTAATACTCTCGAATGTTCTGAACTGTTCTACAAATTTCTGGCGGGCGAAACTTCCAGCTAATATCTAATATCTTCAAAAGCATGCCCTTCAGGTAAAAATGGTAACTTTCTTCGTGTATGGGGGATAGAGGGCTACCACACCATATATGTAACTCCCTTCATCGTACTGGAACTTATTTCTGAGTTTTAGCAGCACGCAAAATGTAGTGGTGCACTTTCTTTTATAAAATATAATAATTACATTATCATAAATACCAATTTCAGTTCTCTTGGTGACCTGCGTAAATGTAATTCAATGATTTATTATAATTTTTTTGGATTTAAGTATAATTTTCAAAAGTAGTATTTTTTCAAGAATTCAGACGATCCTGTGGCTTGTCTCTTGTTCGCGCCATTTACTTTATAAATTTGTAAAACAACAATAATGATTTACATTTATTTTCATAAAAATTGTTTTACAGTGACATTGTTGAGCATTATTAATCCATACGTTTCTCTGGAAAAATATGTGTGCAAAAAGTGTTTACCTACTGGAATACTAAACCTATTTAATCCATATAAATACTCTACCAATTGAGATAATCCTCCTACTCTAATTACGCCAAATGTTCAGATTAATATTTATTCGTATGGTAATCCGTTAGGCATATTTTTCATTGTTAACGGCTACATCATTAAATTTTAAGTACGGAACATTTCAAGTGTTAATATTTCGTTGTTGATCTACATTAATTTATATATATAAAATATGCTTGCTCGGGTGTGTATATATATACATATATGAGATGTCTATGTATTGTTATATTAAGCAAAGGAAATGTTTGAAACTTTCAAAAACCGTCTTTAAACACCCGCATAGGTTTCTGAATTATTGCAATCACATGACAATACATCTAAAAAGTTTTTTTAATCATTAAAGACCTCTTACAAAACTGTCAAAATTTGAGAATGACATTTTGCAAAACAATGATTTTTAAATCGAAATTCAATTTTCAAAACTCTTTGAATCAATGAATTTATTTGAAGTACTCGCCTAATACTTTGAGTCGAATCATGAATTATAGATATTTTAAATAGGTTAATAGATACAAATTCTTTAGATTGTTCTTATTAAATACAAATATAAATATTTGTAATGTATGAAAAATTAAAATTTGAATAAAAAAATTGTAATAGGTGGCACGCCAACTGTTTGAAAATTGAATGTACTGGGCTGAAAATATGGAATGCGGGAGGAAGGTTGGAAGGATGGGGGAATGAGAGAGGGGAGAGGGTAGGTGGGGAAGGTAGGAGGGGAATGCTGGAGGGGATGGGGACCTGGGAGGAAAACGGGGACGCATGGGAAAGGACATGCAGGGAGAAACAATTTATTTCTTTGAATATGGCATTATAAGGAACCAGCTGGTTTATTTATAAATTCTCTTCAATTGGCGATATTTAATACGATATTTTTAAACGTAAGTATTTAAAACTAGCTTTTTCCCGTGGCTTCGCTCGCATGGTGTAAGGGGGTTCCCACTCCGCCTCCTCCAACTCCCCCCCCCCCCCCCCCCCCTCACACCGCCCTCCCTCACCCCTCCCCTCTCACCCCTACCCTTTCACCCCTCCCCCTCCACCTTACCCCTCCCCCCCTCTCCCATCCCCCCCGCACCACCATCATCCCCTTCCCCCCCCTCCCCACTCCACCTTTTCCCCTCCCCCCTCCCCCCTCCCCCCCTCCCCCCTCCCCCTCCATCCTTCGCCCTCCCCCACGATAATAACGAACACACAAAAAAAAAGAATTATCCAATTTGGTGCAGTCGTTCGAAAGTAATGCGCTTAACAACACATTCAGCGATTCATTTATATATTATAGAATATGACATTTTAACATGCAATTATTTAGTTGAAACATTTGCGGTAATGAGATTTTAATGTCTTGAGGTAAGCCACCTGAAGCAATAAACACGCAAGATGGATGACTATAGAAAAATAATACGAACTGTCTTTGGGCTATACACGGAGTTCATTTTACGCTGTCCAGAATGTACCTCCGTATATGCCGCCGGCAAAATCTTTAGTTTTCTGCGGAGCTGCTTCCATAAATCTGCCATTTTGAGAACATTAGTCTTCATGTTCCGTATGACCATCTACACAAGACAGCGTCAGCAGGGATTCTTTTTAACTTTCTTCTTTTTTTTACATTAACTCCACATAGGAGGCCCTGAGGAAAATAATTTCCCTCAGGGCCTATGTCATCTGGAATGCTGTGTGGAGGGTCTTTTTGAGGAGAGGAAGGAATGAACATTGGTCTTGAAGAGACCCATGTTGTAGGAAGGAGGAAACACAGAGGCCGGCAAATCATTCCACAGCCGAGCTGTTGAACATAAGAACGAGTCGAAGAAACGACCTGTTCTCATGTGACAAATTTCAACTGTGTACAAATGTTGGGCACGCGTTTGGCGTGTTTCCCGACTATGCACCGGTGCCGAAGGGATCAATGATGCTAGTTCCTCGGAGCATCTTCCATTGTAATACCGGTAGAACAAGGATAGCATTCCCACCCGACGCCTGTGCTCTAAAGATTGCAATCCGTCCGTTTGACAGATTCGTCCAATCGGGAGAATCTATCAAACGGACCGCCCGTTTCTGCACAGAGTCGAGGGTATTTTTCAGGTATTTTGGAGCTCCAGACCAGAGGTGGCTGCCAAACTCAACCGTCGGGCGCACTTGTGATTTGTACAGGGTTAGCAGTTGTGCACTATTAAAGTATCTGCGGGCCCTGTACAGTACGCCAGTTTTTGGGAGGCTAACTTTACTCTGGCTTCGATGGAGCCCCCATACCTGAGCTGGTCACTTCTTACAAAACCAACCGTACAAAGTCTGCATTTTCATTGATATTAAATAGTTTTATTTTGTATTTCTAAGGATTGTCGTATGAACGTTTCATGGAGAAATATTTTATATGGAATTGCTTCGATTTATTTACTCACAAGGTCATTTCGATCATATATCAGGAGATTTTAGTAACCAAAGCGCAGTCCGTTTACTGAGATTGCGCTTTCGTTACTCCATAAAGCTCTTCATGTTGGAATAAATTCCCACATGACACATAACATCCCGAGCGAAACTCAAACTCTATCTCCTCAGGAAATTCGCTCTCTAAATAAGTATTAACGTTCAACTTTTCAACTTTTCATTTCAACAATCTTCATTTCAACTTTTTGATTTCATTTATTATATTTTTATGTACAAACGGACAAACTTTGTCCATTCGTCAATATTTATCATTGATAGTTTTATTGCAATCTGAATTACTGCACATACATTAGTCTAGGGATATTTATATTTGTATTTTATTTTATTATGTATAACCCAAAAATATGTTTTATAAATATCCTGTTAGCATCTAAAATAAATTTCATTGCGTCAGCCTTAAGTCGTATATTATTGCCGCAACTAAGCAGTATAGTGTTTGTACATGGGTTTTCAATCCCGGGATTTTTTTTCTGAACCGCATTATGTTGCTAACATATTTCAATCCCGGAATCCCGGTGCTGGCACCAGGAATTTGAATATTTAAATTACTGTCAAAATAATAGGTGTCATTGCCAATGTTTTATTTTTATTTTTTAGATATTAAAGATGGATTAGGAAAGATATATATATATATATATATATTTTTTTTTTTTTTTTTTATTAGTAATAGAAGGTACATAAATTACAAATAAATTTTATACAGTAATTAATTACATAGTAGATGTATTTGATGTACCCCCATAATTAAGCAAAGCTTGTGTGTATGGGGGGGTGTTATTGTATTGCTTTTTTTTATATCATTCAGTTTATTTATATCATATTTAAAGTACCATTTAAACGAAGTTCTCAGTATAATTTTTAAGGTGAGTTTTAAAATTTTTTATATTGGTATTCATGTTTCTAATTTTTTCTGGTAATGAATTAAAAAATTTTGCTCCGAGATATTTATGACTCAATTGTCCAATTTTTTTTTTACATTTTGGAGTGGGAAGTATTGATGATTAACTTATTCCAATAATGTTAAAGTAGCTCAAAAGAAGAAAAAAACGACAATAGGAGAAAAATACATAATGCTATAAAATAACAACTCTTTCAATATTTTGATTCATAGGTCGACCACAATAATAATATTTAGTATGGATAGTATTTTATTAACTATTTTCCAACATCCCGAAATGACCCGTTCGGATTTCACGCTTGCAGATGGTATTGATTTTGAATCCTCGCAGAATTTTTCTAGATTTACTTTAAGCTGCTTTTAGAATTATTATTTTTTAATTGATAAACTAATGTTAAAGACAAGATTTTTATGCATAGCACGAAGGGTAAAAATTATTGTAAGCAATAATTCGGCCCCTTAGAGTCAAAGAAACGTATCTCAATTTTTATCGATTTTGAGTTACGGATGGTACTAGACACAAAATAACACATTACGTTACGTGACAAAGACACGTATCTATAGGTTCAACGGTTACAAATTTACATCGTTGCGTATCTACAGAAAACCATTTATTGTTAATGTCAGTAGAGTGTATCGTTACTTGCGTTTTTTAAACTTGAATAAAAAGATATTTGCTTGCGAGTCAAAGAAACGCATCTTTAGTTACGTTCAATTCACCCGCATAGATTATGCAACTGTTTTACTGAAATGTCACTTACGCGTCATTCATTTACGATTTGGCAGTTGTGTTTGCGGCACTTTTTATTTTGACGAGTGGTTTGAATATTAATTTGGTTATTTTTTTGTGTGTTTTGATTCAATATAAATCGAATATGGAAAGGAAAACACACAAAACACGGATTCAGTGAATAATGGAAGCGGCATTGTTGAATAATAAGGAAGATTCTTCAAGTGCCACAAATATCTTATTTCAGAGGCGGGTATGGGTACCCCCGCCCCGGGAATCATTTATTGGATAACGTTTGGTGACTTAGCAGGGGTACCCGGGTTTATGGAGTCAGATTTGTCCGGATCTTGGCGGCAGATGTGTCTGCCATCAACAGCGTGGCAGGCCGGGTCGGGAGAGACTGAGGGAGATCTTTTGACCTCTCCAGCAGGACTCTCTCGGAACATTCTCTTGCATCGCAGTGGAAAGGATGGATTCATTCGTCCGTCACACTGGCCCCCAAATTCCTAACCATCCCTTATCCCTTATTCCTTCTAAGAATTTCTTATCCTTCCTTCCCCTAAAAAGACTCTCTACATAGCATCCCCAAAAACGAAATTGATATTACTACAACTGCTACCAAAATAAAAATAGCAGAAAATCAGGAGTCACGATGCCAAGACAGTTCTTCTTCTTTAAGAGCGATTGGAGAATCCAAGAATGCCAATAGTTTTTCTTGACTACATTGGATATTACTGAAACCTTTTTTAGAAATTTAATTAATAATAGCTTGGAAAATGGAAAAGTTCTCCAAAACCAAAGGGGAAAACATTTACCTGGAGATAAAAGACCAGAAGAATCTAAAAAAATCATTAAGGACCACATTATGTCTTTCCAACAGTACCATCACATTACTGTAGGGCGAACACTTCATTTAAATATTTAGCTGCCGATTTGACATTACACATACGTAATGTACACTATGTATGTTGACTTGTGTGAGGATACAAATATGACTGGTTTATTTATGATACAAATTATGTTCCTGAAAAAACATGGTTAAACCGAAACATATTTAACACCTGTAACCTATAGTTCCAACAACCATGCGAAGATATGTGCGACTCGTATGTTAAATACGAAAATGCTAATACGGAAGAATAATATTTCTTTTGGATGAGTATGATCGCCACAGACAAGGCAAAATTGCTGTACAGAATTGTAAAATCCAATCTAAAACCCTTGCTTCTGAATCCACTGTTAATTTCATCGAGTTTAATTTAGAATACGTACGAAGATATTTTTTTATAGACGACGCCTGGCAGTTTATAATTTAACTTTTTTTAATGTTCGGAACAATGAACCTAGAAATTACATGTGACATGAATGAGTGGCTGGTCGTGGCTCAGATAAAATCGCTTCATGTATGTATAAGTATTTGGTAGCTAATGCTAATGGAAAGAAGTTCATTCTGATGAGTGATACCTGTTGATATATCGAAACTTCTACAAAGAAAATAAATATATTTGATCCTTCATGGTGGTACCCAGCAGTTAGATTAGCTTCCAGAAAATCCAAATATGATGTCATTGAGATGGGACAAGAGTATTTCTTCAGTTTCATCAACATGAGGAAACAATTAATTAAAAACAAAAAGACAGATAAAAATGGCATGGATGTAAACTAGTTAAAAATCACATTCAAAAGAAGATCCTGACCATATTTATTAAGTTCCTGAAACAAGGCAACGAGCTGGACTTATTTTTTTACATGCGCTCCATACAGGAGGCCCTGTGGAAAATAATTTACCTCAGGGCCTATTTCATCTTTGGGGATGCTGTGAGGAGGGTTTTTTAGGAAATAAAGGAGAGGAGAATTCTGGGAAGGAAAAGGGTTTTAGGGGTGGGTAGGAATCTGGGGTTCAGTGTCTCCTGGTCATCCGCCTCCTTAGGTTTTTCTAGGTCTTGAACCAGGGCACACCTTCTAAATCACCAAACGTAGCGAACCTCTTGGAGTGACCTATGGAAGAGGTATTGGTTGAAGTAAAGTGAGTGAAGCAAAGAGTGTGTGCTAAGACTGAGTTGTTTGGCGGTCCGTCCTCTCTGCCTACCCCTGTGGAGAAACGGCGTGATGATTAGTTAGGTAGTTAGTAAGTTAGTCAGGTACAAGATTCCAGGTTTTTGAGCAAGTTACAATATTATGTAGCATATTAAGTTTTTTTTTACAATAGTATCAGTTGGAAAATAGTTACCTAAATATTTTACATGTTTTTCTGTTTTAAATAAGTTTTTCAATAAAAATTTCTAGACTTGAAATATTTTTATTACTGTTCCACCACTATCCTAATTCCTATAAATCATCTTTACAAATTTTCGTGTGTAAAAAAAGTCAAATATCGAAGGAAGTTTTTCGTAACTTGAGTTTAGTGATTGCAATTTTCACTTTGGTTAGGATCAAAGAAACGTAACTGAGATATAGCTGCACTTAAATTTAAAAAAACATATGAAAATGAATTACTATTTTATATTTAAAAGATGATTTAGAAGCACAAAATACCATCCTTTAACTAAACGAGAAGAAATTATTAATATGTTATATTTGTTTAAAAGTAGACAACATTGATTGATTGAGAACTATGTTTTTTTGCTCTCCTGTAAAGTAGAGAAAAATGAGATACGTTTTTTTGACCCTAAGGGGCCGAATTATTACCCTGAAACACTCATCTGCATTGAAAAAATCTCCCGAGAAAAGATATATGCCGACGGGACTCGAACCCGCGTCCTTCTGATATCCGGTCAGCTTTTCTTACACTAGTAAATATTGAATTATTTGGCGGGTAGGAGATAAGCCCATGTAGAGTGAGAGTGTTTCAGGCTAATAATTATTGCTTACAATAATTGTTGCTGCTTTTTGAATTACAAATGTTCGAGCTCCTTTATAGTACTATTTAGTATATATCTCTGGCTATTCTTATTTTTTAAGAGAATTAAAAAAAAATAATCCATGATCAACAGCCTTATCACGTTTTTTTTGTAGAGACTTATTAAAACCGACTTGCTCTATATTTCCAATGCCTAACTACATCACGGAGAAAGACATCGTAATCAATATATATATTATAAAATAAAGTTAAAAAAAACGTGCGGAACGCAAAAACTCAGAAACGAGTCCCCGTACGATCAAGGGAGTTATATGGTGTGATAGATCTCTTTTCCCCCTAGGGAATAAGGGTACCCATTTTTCCCTAAAGGGCGTGCTTTCGAAGATATAAGGGCTGAAAGTTCTAAGAAGACTCTAGAATTTTCAAGAAGACTAAAAATTTCCAGAAACTTCTAGAAGATTCCATAAAACTCTGGAAAGTTCTGGAAGGAGTGAAGAAGTGGAGCAGTAATGTATGTCAGCGAGTTTAGAAGGTTCCCGAAAGTTCTATACGTTAGATAAAGCTGTAGAGTGTTCTGGAAGGAGTGGCGGAGTTTTTCGGTGAGTCTAGAAGGTTCGATAAAGCTTAACAAAGTTCTGGAAGGAGTGGTGGAGTATGTCGGTGAGTCTAGAAGGTTCCGGAAAGTTCTATAAGGGACGATAAAGCAGTAGAAAATTATGGAAGGAGTGGCGGAGCACATCGGAGAGTCTAGAAGGTTCCGGAATGTTCTATAAGGGACGATAAAGCAGTAGAAAATTCTGGAAGGAGTGGCGGAGCACGTCAGCGAGTCTAGAAGGTTCCGGAATGTTCTATAAGGGACGATAAAGCAGTAGAAAATTCTGGAAGGAGTGGCGGAGCACGTTGGCGAGTCTAGAAGGTTCCGGAAAGTTCTATAAGGGACGATAAATATACAAAACAAAGTTATTAAAAAAACTCTTCAACTGTAACCCAAACACTCCCACAAACAAAACTATACCAGGAAATGAATCTTTTGAAAATAAGAACATTGTATGAATATAACATATGTGTTTTAATCTACAAAATACAAAATGGACTTACACACACAAACACAACATTTATAAAAACATCACAAGTACACTAACATTATACTAGACAACACAATAAATTGTATACAAATACTGTCAAGACTGAAAGTGGCAAGAAAAGTATTGGCCACGAGGGAGTTCACATATATAATCTCCTTTCAGATAACCTTAAAGCAGAAAAGAATATAAAAACCTTTCAAAAAAAACTATTTAAACTTAAGATGTTGGAACAAAATTAAAAATATTACTACTACACCTGTACTATATTTGCTCTGTACTTAAGTTAAGAAAGCGAAATATTATATTTCTTTTAACTTAACAATAAAAAATAAAAATAAAATAAAGCAGTAGAAAATTCTGGAAGGAGTGGCGGAGCACGTCGGCGACTCTAGAAGGTTCCGGAATATTATATAAGGGAAGATAAAGCAGTAGAAAATTCTGGAAGGAGTGGCGGAGTACGTCAGCGAGTCTAGAAGGTTGTGAAAAATTATAGAAGGTTCGATAAAGCTGCGAAAAATTCTGGAAGGAGTGGCGGAATAAGTTAGTGGGTCTAGAAGGTTCCGGAAAGTTCTAGAAGGTCCGATAAAGCTGTATAAAGTTGTGAAAGGAATGGCGGAGTATGTCAGTGATGTTTTAAGGATCCGGAAAGTTATATAAGGTTCGATAAATCTGTAGAAAGTTCTCGCAGGAATGGCGGAGTATGTCGGTGAGTCTTTTAGATTCTAGAAGATTCCGAAAAGTTCTATAAGGTTCGATAAAGCCGTAGAAAGTTCTGGCAGGAGTGGTGTAGTAAGTACGTCTGTGAGTCTAGAAGGTTCCGAAAAGTTTTAGAAATTTCGATAAAGCTGTAGGATGTTTTGAAAGGAGTGGCAGAGGACGTCGGTGAGTCTAGAATGTTCCGGAGTTCTAGACAGTTCGATAAAATTGTATAAAGTTTTGGAAGGTTACGAAAAGTTCTAGAAGGTTCGATAAAGAGCTGTACAAAGTTCAGAAAGAAGTGGTGGAGTTTGTTGGTGAGTCTAGAAGGTTCCGAAAAGTTCTAGAAGGTTCGATGAAGCTGTAGAAAATTTTGGCAGGAGTGCGGAGTACGTTAGTGAATCTAGAAGTTTCTGTAAAATTCAATATGGTTAAATAAAGCTGTAAAAAGTTCTGGAAAGAAATGGCGGAGTATATTAGTGATTTTTTAAGGTTCCGGAAAGTTCTTCAAGGTTCTTGAAGGAATGGAGGGGTATGTCAGTGAGCCTAGAAGGCTCCGGAGTTCTTGACGGTTTGATAAAACTTTATATGAGGACGGAGGACTTTAGTGAGTTTCGAAGGTTCTGGAAAGTTCAATTAGGTTAGATAAAGCTGTAAAAAGTTCTGGAAGGAATGGCGGAGTGTTCAATAAAGAAATTTTGATAAAACTGTAGAAAGTTCTGGAAGAAGTGGTGGAGTACGTCGGTGAGTCTAGAAGGTTTCGGAGTTCTTGACGGTTTGATAAAACTTTGTATGAGGACGGAGGACGTTAGTGAGTTTCGAAGGTTCTGGAAAGTTCAATGAGGTTAGATAAAGCTGTAAAAAGTTCTGAAAGGAATGGCGGAGTATATCAGTAATTTTTTAAGGTTCCGAAAAGTTCTATATGGTTCGATAAAGCTGTAAACATATCTGGAAGGAGTAGCGAAGTATGTCGGTGAGTCTAGAAGATTCCGGAAAGTTCTGGGAGGAGAAATGAAGTGTGTCGGTGAGTCTAGAAAGTTCTAGATAGTTCTGGAAGGTTCCTTATTGCTCTGTAATGTTATGGAAGGAGAAAGTTCTAGAAGCTTTCAGAAATGAGTGACGGAGAGTGTCGGTGAGTCTAGAAGGTAAAAGGTTCTGAAAAGTCGGATAATCTGAATCTTCAATGTACATTGTTAAAAAAAGTGTACAATGTGCAAGCCGCTAAAACTCAAAGACGAGTCCCGGTACGATAACGGGAGTTTCCGTTTTTACCTGAAGGGCGTGCATTTAAAGATATAATGGCTGAAAGTTTCGCCTCCTTGAAATTTATTGAAAACATTCCAGAGTATTCTTGAGCATTCCACCACATTCCAGAACATCCCGGAACATTCTGGAATATTGTGGAATATTCGGGAATAGGATGTACCGTTCAGGAACATACCGGAACATCCCAGATCATTGTAATAGATTTCCAGAATACTCCTGAATGTTGTGGAATGATCTGGAACATTATTCTGAAACATTTGAATTTTTTTTTGTATGGGGTTACCCAAATGGGGTATATAAAGCAAGATCCGTCGTGGATTTAAACGTCAATTCATTCTCGCATCAATTCCCTGAGCGAAGCCGGATACCCCAGTCAGAGTATTTGAGATCATTCCACAATGTTCCAGAACTTCTCGGAACATTCTGGAAAATTGTGGAATGTTCGGGAATAGGGAATCTGGAACATTAATGTGAAACATTCTAGAACACTCTAGAATGTTGTTGAAAGATATCGTAATTTTGTTCAAATGTCCAAACCCAAACACACTAGACTAAATACTAAATATTATTTTTAGGCTTCAATGAAAAACAAAACGTAAATTTACACAACCTACCCCAAAATCTTCATTCTCTTTAGAATAATTCTAATAATAATTTACAATTAATTGCAACATTGTGCAAATAACGACATGCTGCTAAACAAAGATATTCCTACGGTTGAAAGAAGGTCGTGAAACAAACAAAAGTGACAAGAGCAGCACCGGGAATACGGTGCGGACAGTTTCCCGGGATCCCGGTTTTCGAAAGATCTGGTTTATGGTAGCATCTCGAATGATTTTTTTTATTTTGCTTATGAGTATATAATTAAATGTAAATGATTACACTAATTATTTATCTGTCTGAATCTAGGAATATTTTGTTTTTATCTAACTGCCTATTTATTTATTGTATGAGCTTCCACAAGTAAATAAATCACCTGATGTTAATTAAGTAAGCACACCTGCCACCATAATAAGCGCTATTTATTTCACAAGCTAAGCTCTTTTTCAATTTAGGCCCTAGTCACTGTTGCAAATATATCAAGACTAAGGTTTTAAATAAAGCATCACCCGTGAGTGAAGACTCCTCCAGGATATAATAATAATATACCTGAAGATCATTCTTCTCTGTCACGGATCTAAGCGAGATGTCACCGTTACAAAGATATATAAAACACACAATTAGGAGGAACATGTTGCCGGAAAGAACAAAAGAAAAGACGAAATATGATATTAATGGTGTCTTGACAAAACGGAAACAATTTTGCAGCTTATGGAAAAATAAACCCTAAAAAATGTATTTTTAAAACGAGATGATTTGATAAAGAAAAATAATATTAAATATATTAATGACGTGTACAATGTGGCCTTAGTACCGGGTATCCCATTAAGGAAACATGTGACTTTGTCTGTACCATGAAAAAAAAAAATTACTTTAAACATGAAAATAATTTTTATTGAAGTGAATACCACACTTATACTTACCAATTACTTTCTGCTATTCGGAACCTGTGTGGCTACGGCACCCCCAATTTTATTGGGGTATATGTTCGATGCTGTAGAGTATGGGGAGGGTAAGGCGGAAGGCAAGATGAAGATGAGGAAGTACCTGGCCATTCACATCTAATTCAGTTAGATCAAATTCAAGCAACGCCAACGTTTTGATCGTGATGGCCTTTTACAAGGGCGGTACTGAGAGTATCTGCCATTTGTAGAGCGTTTCCCAAATGTGTTATGTATTATATGGATTAAAAGTGAAATAACACACCTCTGGTCTGGAGCTCCAAAATACCTGAAAAATACCCTTACTCTGTGCAGAAACGGGCGGTCCGTTTAATAGATTCTCCCATCTTAACAGACGGATTGCAATCTTTAGAGCACAGGCGTCGGGTGGGAATGCTATCCTTGTTCTACCGGTATTACAATGGAAGATGCTCCGAGGAACTATCATCATTGATCCCTTCGGCACCGGTGCATAGTCGGGAAACACGCCAAACGCGTGCCAAATTTGTCACATGAGAACGGGTCGTTTCTTCGACTCGTTCTTTGTGTTCAACAGCTCGGCTGTGGAATGATTTGCCGGCCTCTGTGTTTCCTCCTTCCTACAACATGGGTCTCTTCAAGACCCATGTTCACTCCTTCCTTTCCTCAAAAAGACCCTCCACACAGCATCTTCAAAGATGACACATTACACGACAACGCGATAACATACATTTAAATACCATCCACACTAACTATGGTAAACAATCCATTGGTTACGAGGGGGGCAACTTATATAATTGCCTCCCAAATGACATTAAAAACGAAAAGAAGCTGGGTAAATTTAAAAAACAATTATTTATATTTATTCTTGATAAACAAAACAATGAAATAGAATAGCGCTGTATTGAAATATTTATTTTATCTTAATGTGTATAATTATTTCTAGTTAAATGAGTGAAAATGTAATTTTCTTTTAACTGGAATAAAAAAAAAAAAAAAAAAAAAAACATAGGCCCTGAGGGAAATTATTTTCCTCAGGGCCTCCTGTGTGGAGTTAATGTTAAAAAAAAAAAAACAAATTCCAAACAAACAGATTTCAAACTGCGACCTCCGGATTCGTAGTCGAGGACTTTACCCCTCGACCATGTAAGCCATCAATAATAAACAAGTGATGCAATAAATAAGGAATACCCTAACCCTAACTTAAATATGACTTCTTATGAGAAAATAGCCGGGTTTACCTAGAAAGTGAAAGCTTTGCAAATTGCATTACGCCAGAGCTAACCGTTCTTTAGTGCTCTGGTACTTCAATGCATAGTCGAGATGTTCAAAAACATATGTAGTGTTCCTAAACAGCAGAACCTTAATCTATAAAATAAGTAAAATAAATCATTTTTGTTCATATGAAGCAAATACTTTGTGATGTGATTATAATTCGCTTCTGGATTTTCGCTTCGATATGGACAGGGGAATCCAGCAAAATAAAAAAAATTAAGAGTAATGTTTTAAAAGAATAATTTTTAAGTACGCTTAAGCATGACTATGTAATTTTCTTGTCATGTTTAATTGTCTTGTTTCTTTTTCTCTTATTTTCTTTTCCATTTAGTTGTAATCATCCATATTTGTATACCTAATCTTGTTCCTTTTTTCTTTAATTATTTTCTATTGTTGTTGGTTATACTCAATCCGTCTTTTATTTTTCGTCTATATTGTATGTGAAACTTATACTTTTAATATCTAAATTCCTATTTTAAATTGTAACTATTTCCTCCCACCATTTGTAGTTCTTCCTGTCCTAAAATGAGTTCTGTAACTCATCGGGATTGCTCTAGCAAGAAATAAAAACAATAAAATAAAATAAAACAATAACTTAGTAAACACCACCAAAATACAGAATTTTTTGGGCAAGGTTTATGTATGTAATCACCAAATAATAATATCTTACAATATGCAACAGCTGTGAAAGCATTTTAATCAAAGCTCACCCCGTTCGAAAAAGCCTATACAAATTGTGCTCAGAAAGCCATGCCAATATATATTTTTATACTCCGCTTAAAATTGTAATTCCAAAAGCACACAACATATTCCCAGCTCACATTTTACATTTTACGTACATTGTCGTCCGTAATTTTCAAATATTGTCAGAAGATACATATTTTGAATTACGTTTTAAATCACATTACCAAGAGACGTATTATTTATCTTGTGACAGCGTAGCCGAGTGTGAGCCCGATTTCCAAAAGGGGATGAAAAATGCGCCCCGCGAGTTTGCTCGAATATCAACAAAGTGGATAAAGTTATATTAAATCTGCAGCTTGCAGTCTGAAAACTTTCAGGATACACAACCGGGAGTTTAATTTTTATCTCGCTATAATTCTGAATTCTTACAAGCTTATACTTTTTTCTGAAAGGCTTTTCTCGTCTCGTATTAAGACTATCAAGAGAAATTAACTTTTTTTTAACCGTTTAAGGTTTTAGCGGCCAGTTGTTATAAAGGCAAAGCTTAATGTAAAATCACTTTTTTCAAATTAATCTTTACTATGAATCGATTTGCATTATGAGTACCAATCACGCTTTCAATAAAATTAAACTCTATTTATAGTTTCGCTTGAACAGAATTAAAATAAAATTATTTATTTAATTATAAAAAATATAAGCGATAACTACTAGTTTTACTTTAGCAATTATTTGAAATGATAACATTTATTATAAATTTAGGTGCTTGTAAGATGAAGTTTAATGGTGAAATCATCCAACAAAAACCCTACTTTATTTGTAACCTAACCAAACCTAACCTAACTTAAACAAAGATATTTTATCGTTTTAAATTCATAACTATTAAAAACGTTTCCAAAATATTTATCAAATTATTAATTCGGTGTGTTAAAGGTCATTGCAAAATAAAGACAATGATAACGCTATCCAATCTAAAGTACAAAGTTATACGTTCTCACCTTTTTTTTGTAGTTTGATGAAAAGAATAAAGGAGTTCTGTACAAAGGCTACATAGGCACGCTTTTTTCAAAGGTTAATTACGGTAAGAAATTTAAGGCGGTTATAATAAAGGAAAAAATATAATCATTTGAAATTTTAATCTAATTGTAATATTATTACTGTCTAAACTAAAAATTTCAAAATTCATAACGCCATGTCTTGTTATTTTTAACATTAAAAAAGTCCGAAACTTTGTAACCGAAAGTAGTTGGAATTCGTTTTGATGTCATTTTGCTGTCCGATAATATTTTTTTCTAAAAACAAAAAAAATATTTTTCAATCACACGTCGCTACTGTTCCTATCCCTATGGATATATCCCGTCGCGATGGGTTTATAGATTATCGCGATAGATTCTGTCCGTCACTCCTGGACAACTGCCCACAGATTCGTACCCGGCTCTCAAATCTTTTGCCTTCCCAGAAATTACTCTCCTTCCTTTCCTAACAAGACCCTCCACACAGCATGCCGAAAGATGACATAGATCCGGTGGGAATATTTTTTGTGTGGAGATAATGTAAAATATTTATATATATTGGAATAATATGCCGATTATACGAGTACATCCATTGAAAAATCCTAATCTGGTAGTAAACTTAATTATCATAAAAAAACAATCTCAGTATCGAAATATATTTTTGCACATTGCTAACAATTCAGTAAAATTGAACAGATTGATTTAGATGTAGCTTCCCCAATATGTTCGAAACCACAATCTTATTTAAATAATGGAAAGCCTGCCAATAGGTCCTTTTCCGGACGAGAAGTATTTTCCCGGCACTCGGGCTTTTATGTCGCCCTTGAAATTACTGAAGAGTTTTTGGCGGAAAAGAGCTGTGAAAGCGTTTTCCGTTACTTAATGGTAATTTTTATGGAAGGAAGCCTGTAGTATATTTCGCACGCCGTACATACAATATTATACCCGGAATTGTATAACTATTAAGAATTTTTTTCTAGTTACATACCACACAAATTATTGCAAAATAAAAATATCTAATATAAATATCTTTAAATTTGGGAGGCGGGAATGGGTACCGCCGCCCCGGGAACCTTATTGGATAACCAACACCTCTGCCATAGATCACCCCAAGTGGTTCGCTACGTTTGATGATTTAGCAGGGATGACCAGGACATACTGAACCCCAGATTCCTACCCACCCCTTAAACCCTTTTCCTTCCTAGAACTCTCCCCTCCTTCCTTTCCTTAAAAAAAACTCTCCACACGGCATCCCCAAAGATGACATAGGCCCTGAGGGAAATTATTTTCCTCAGGGCATCCTGTGTGGAGCTCAAGTAAAAAAAAAAATCTAACATATTTACTACTAGCAAACCCGGTCACACGTTCCTGTGGCTTACCCAATCTTTATAACCAACGCCATCCGTTAATTTGTATACATATCAAATTCACACCACCCGCTTGCCAGCTGCCCGCCACCCGCTGCCTGAATTAAATCTTTGAATTTCTCGACTTTTCTCTATCATATTATATATTTTTTTATTTATTTCATAAATTTTTTATAAGTTACAGATATTTGTTTTTTTTTTTGGCTACCACACTAGGCTGCCTGTATTGTGGTAGTCGTACATTTAATATTTTAAATACGATTTAATAAATACTATTTTATTAAAACGGATGATTAAACATAATAAATAAAAATTAAGAAATACTTAAAAGTAAGTGAAAAATAAATAGAAAAAAAATCATATTTTAAAGAAAAGCAGAAATAAGAATGAAAATTTTGAAATACAATGCATGTATTATACATATAAACCTTCCTCATGAACCACTCTATCTATTGGTGAAAACCGCATGAAAATCTGTTGCGTAGTTTAAAAGATCTAAGCGCACATACGGCGGGAGCGACTTCATTTTATACTTTGTAAGGATAAAGATATTGATTGTGATTTGACATTTTCACAGCCAAAAGTATTATCGTGATTAATATTCAGAGAATTCTATCCTGATGATGGATCTGGCATAGTAACCCAAAAAATTACCAAGGTAACTTCTGTTTTGGCCTATTGATAAGATATAAACGGCCGGCGTAGTGCAGCGGTAAGGCGCTTGACTCGGATTCCGAAGATCGCGGGTCGAATCCCGGCGTGGCAAATAAATTTTATTTGATTAATTTGTGTGTTTCACAATTTATTCATTTAAAATAATATTTAATATATTTGCGGCACGTTCCAGAGTGGAAGATACTCTCAGTATCGCCCTGGTGTAAGACCACCATTCAGAATTTAAACGTTGCCTGAAGTGGCTTTCGCCGTGTTTGGTGACCAGATCTGAATAGCCAGGTACTTCCCCACCTTCCTCTTCCCTATCTCCTTCCCTCCCCACTACATTCAGCCTCACAACATACCCCAATTGGGGATGCCATAGTCTCACTGGCTCCAGACGGGAGCAGTTGGGACTCTTGTGCGGTATTTATGTAAAAAAAATAAAAAATAAAATAAAAATAAAATTACCGAAAATAGCAGTGAAACATATATTCAGTTATCGCCCCATTACTACCGTTCTAAATCGAGGCATCGATTTGAATGGCTTTGGTCGTAGTTGTGATAAAATATGTATATCCCGGTATTTACAAACCTTCCTCTTCCCTATTTCCGGCAGACTCACAACCAAACCCTAATGAATTTGGCAGTTGGAAGTTTCCTTTGAGAAAAAGTTTTTATTTTTATTTTAAACAAGTGAGTTTTCATATTTCCGTTTTGCTCCATATTTTCTTCTTTGCAGCCTTCACCCGACGAATACGAATCCGACAGTAATTTTCAAGGCGTTAGCTTATCTTTATTCTCATATAAAGCATCTTGCAAAGATACTAGAAACTCGTAGATGTTTTACGTTTTTAAAATATTTTTTTCAAACCAATCTAATTAATGATTACTTATAATTAGCCTAGTATGGTAGTTAAAAAATGGCAAAAAACTGTAACGTGTAAACATTTATGAAATAACTAGCTTTTACCCGAGGCTTCGCTCACATGGTTTTAGGGGGAAATCTGTATAATCTATATAAAAATCAAAATATGCTAGCTTCTGGGTTTGTAATTCCCGGCATGCATAGGTTTCTCCCTGCGTGCCCTTTCCCTTTGCCCCGTTCTTCTTCCGCATCCCCTTTCCCTCACGCGTTCCCACTCTGCCTTCTCCGCTTTCCCTCTTCCCACTCCCCTCTCCCGCTTTCCCGACCCACGAACCCCCCTCCCGATTTCCCCTCCCGCCTCCCGCATTCCGCTCGTTCAGTCCCTGTACATTCAGTTTTCAAACTGCTCGCGTGCCACCTATTGCATTTTTTTATACTAATTACATAATGTGAGAGCTCACCAGCATGTATATAGAAACCTTCGTTGACGTGCTTACAACAACTCATCAAAGTTTCATCGCAGTCGAATCAATGGTTTAGCAATGCATTATTTCATGATGCCAGAGCTCACTTTTGTATACAGAAACCCTCGCGGGCATGCACACATCAAATCCCCAAAGTTTCATCGCAATCGGATGAATGGTTTAGCTACGCATAGCGGACATACATACAAACATTTTTAGATTTTTAGATATATATAGATAAAAAAAAATCAACGGCCACTTGTCTAAAAGTGAAATTCTGGAATATATCAATATATTTGTATGTCAGGTATCTCGCACTCGGGACATTGCAACAACAATTTTTTGTACATTGTTTTTCGTATTGTTTTATCAAGCGAGTCGTACAATCCTGTACCTGAATTCACCCGCGAACATGGTGGACGTAAAATTCGACATATTCTTCCAAACTCACGATGAGTTTGCAAAGTTTTGTTTTCTTAAAAACATGACAAAAAATATTTCAAATCTGAAAACGAAAAAATGTGATGCAGATTGACCAGTTTCCCCCATAATAATAATAATGATATTTTGACGATTTGTAAAGCGCCTTTTTTTTGTAAAAAATCACCTCGACGGCGCTGTACAAACTTAATATTATTTCTACAATCTTATATCCAACTACAAACTGAACAAACCACTATAACAACAATCTGGAAGTATGTTGCCTGTTGTATGCTGATGATGCGGTGCTGATTTCTAACAGTATGGAAGATCTGAAGTCTCTCGTGTCTAGGATGAATGAAGAATGAGTTAATGATGAATGTAAGTATCTAAGTCTAAAGCCATGGTATTTGAAAGAGAGAGTTTGAACATAGTTGTGAATGATGAGTATTTGGAGCAGGTGGATGAGTTTGTGTACTTGGGAAGTATGTTTACGAGAGATGAAAAGGCTGACAGAGATATCTGAAGAAAGGTAAATGCAGGCAACACTATTAATGGAGGACTGAACGCCGTTGGCGCCAACAAAAAACTGTCCAAAGAAGCGAAGTTAGCAGTCCATAATTGAGTGCTGGTACCTACCCTGATGTATGGCAGTGAGGCATGGAACTGGCAGAGGAAGGATGAAAGTAGACTGAATGCCGTAGAAATGAGATCCCCGTGTGAGACGATCGTGTGAGAAATGTGGAGATCCGCGAAGAATGAAAGGCAATTGATGTAAGTGTAATGAGTAAGATTAAGAAAGGGACGCTCCTGAAAATAGTGTAAGGAGAATATGAGACGCAAATGTGAATGGTAGAAGAAGTCGGTGACGCCCGAGGAAGACATGGCACGACCAAGTGAATCAGATACTTGAGTCGGGCCATGTGAAGAGTCGGAATAATAGAAGAGCATGTATGAGACGATGTATGAATGTGAACGCGGCAAGGAGTGTGTGCCAAGATCGAGTTTATTTATTTATTTATTGATTTATTGTGAAAAACAGTATAATCCATTTACATTTCACAAATAACAGTTTATAAGTTACAGTTTATAATAAGTAAGTATATACATTTATTTGCATGGGTAAGTACATCAATACTATCTGATTAGCCAGATTTGGTAAATAGTATGCTTATTGCTGTCTTAAATTCTCTTTGGTTCAAATTGAAAATGTCAATCACAGAAGAAATGTGATTTAACAAAGTAGTTATTCTCCCCAAAGGCATGATCATTGGTAGGTTGGTCCTGCCCCTTGGAAAAATAAGTAATCTGTGCTGTCTAGCTCTGATGAAATTATCAGGGACATAAAAAGAAATTCGTTCCAGAATATCTGGATTGCAAATGTGCCCATTTAGTAGCTTGTGCGCCACTAACACCATTGCAATATTTCTCCTGACGTCTAGACGTTCTATCCCCAGCATTCCAGAGAGAAAATCAGAGGGATACAATAAAGGGTAATATCCGAACTCTCGCATGTAGAGGTATCGCATAAACTTTTTTTGCACCTTTTCTACATCATTTGAGTAAAGGGTATCTTCGGGTCCCCATATTATCGATCCACTCTCAAGAATGCTGCGAACCAGAGTAAAATAAAGCATTTTTATGACTGCCGTATTTGTAAAAGATTTCGAATTACAAATAACAAAACCCAGCATTCGCATTGCAGAGTTGCACACCGAATCGATATGAGTTCGGAAAGTCAGACGCGTGTCAAAAGTGATTCCTAAATCCTTCGTTATCGAGATATGTTTTAAAGAGGTAACAAACATTTTATAGTTAAAATATAAAGTACGCTTTGCCCTTGTAATGCACATAATTGTACACTTACTACTGTTAAAAAGAAGTTTATTTTGATGACTCCACTCTACTATACCGTCGATATCGTTTTGTAGACGAATGGAGTCTTCATTTGTCGTTATACAGGTGTATAGTTTAATGTCATCCGCAAATAACAAAAATTTTACAAATCTTATAAACAACCCTATGTCATTAATAAACAATAAAAATAAAAGTGGTCCTAAATTAGACCCTTGAGGGACCCCAGAATTTGTGGCGTAGAGTTTCGATGTGAACTGCCCGTAAACAACGTATTGTTTTCTGTTAGACAAATAATTATGAAAGAACAAAAGCAACATGTATGAGAAGCCGAAGCTTTCAAGTTTATTCAGTAATATGAGGTGATCTACTTTGTCAAAAGCTTTCGCAAAATCATTATATGAGACATCTACTTGTTTGTTGTTGTCCAATATATTTGAGAAGTAATCCGTAAATACCATTAAGTTGGTCGTCGTAGACCTGCCCTCTCTAAACCCATGCTGCTGGTTTATGAGAAATGGTTCTACTTTATAGTATATACGTTTTTGTATCACGAGTTCAAATAATTTGGCCGGTGCCGAAAGAATTACCACAGGTCTGTAATTAGATACACATGATTTATCGCCATTTTTGTGTAAGGGCGTGACCTTTGAGATTTTCCAACGGTCGGGGAATTTACCGGAGTTAAGTGAAATATTAAAGATATGTAAAAGCGGTACCATTAACGGATCGGCATAACCCTTCAGGACAATTGTGTTAATAAAATCCGGTCCAACAGATTTTTTTGGTTTCAGTTTTTTAATTGCAGCTAGGTAATCATTTTTATTTACACTTAAAATTTCAACATTTTGAGCTAGTGAAGAGTAACCGCCTGGGGTGTATGAGTCAAATTCTGCATTATGTTCGCTATAGACTGACTTAAAGTAATTCGCAAATGCTTCCGGAATATCGGGCCCAGTATGAGTACTTCCGTTCCATGACACTGAGTTTAGAAACCCACCGTCTTTCCTCTTTTCGGATACAAATTTCCAGAAGGATTTCGGATCATTCTTGACGTTTTTTTCGATATTATTTATGTAATCCTTATACGCAATATTTATACTACGTTTGATTTTAGATCGTAGAATACAAAACTTTTCCCGATATCTCATCAATCCGGTGCGCCTCCAGTTTCTGTGAAGTTTGCATTTCCTTTTCAGGTCACTAATAATCTCACCACTAAACCATTTAGGGTATCTTCTTTTAAAACAAGGTACACGCTTTCTCTCAAAACACATGTCAAAAAGGTCATAAATTACATTATAAAAATATTCTACTGCTAAATCTGCATCTTTAAGTTTTAATAAGGGTTTCCAGTCGTGAGAATTCAAGTAAACATAAAAATATTCGAAATTACCACGTTCTAGGTTCCATCCTCGCTTAACACAATTTCCATTGTCGTCATTTAATAAATTTCGACAAAAGGCTTTGCTTACATTGAGCGCGAATTCTATACATAAAGATGGGTGGTATGAATCTTCATTAACAAGTGAGTATACTGATTTGAACACTTTTAAGTCAAAATTACTGATAATAACGTCCAGTGTCCTGTTCGTTATATTAGTGATTAAGTTTTTCTGTTCCAATTGAAATAGTTCCATAAAATATAACAAATCTGTTTGAGTTGCTTTGTGACTCACACAGGAGTGTAAGTTAAAATCGCCAACAATAATAATTTTTTTATCTATTAAAAAGTTAAAATTAGCTATGGTTTTATCGAAAAAATCAGAGTAAGTAGTTCTCTGAGAAGCCGGTGGAATGTACACTATACATATATAAATACTAATTTCATTTATTTTAGCCTTAATCCATAAGTTTTCGCCATCATTTTCTAGAAACATGAGTCTCTGGCATTGATTGACGCGGTCACGTCTCGCGGCTAGTAGCACTCCTCCTCCTCTTGATTGGCCTGAAGTTCTGTCCTTTCTAAAGACGTCATATCGTTGATCGAACAGTTGACAATTATGAATACTGTCATTGAGCCAGGTCTCTGACAATAATATAAAGTCGTTGTCTTGTATAATAACACTATGTAAGAAGTCGTCGGTCTTGGATCTCAATCCCCGCACATTTTGATAATACATTGTGCAGGGGAATGAATTTGCTTTAACTCTGCTCTCTAGTCATTTAGTGGCCGCAGAATCGTTTTGTTTGCCTCGGTTTTGGTTAAGATCAACCGGATTTTGTCTCGGTTTTAAGTAACGGTAGTTTCTTACCGGTACTCCTCGGGGCCACAAATCTTCCTGCAAAAGTTTATCGTACAACACATCTGTTACTCCTATACGGAACGCTGCGTATTCCTGAGAATTAGCGATGAATTTCTCTATCTCACAGTTTGTTATATTATTTTTCTCGAGATGCGCTCGGATATCATCTATTGTGGTGTCCTTTGAAATCCTAGATACTATGATATTCCTTATCCTTGGATATACCTTGATACTAGAGGATTTATCTCCGTTACCAACAATCAGATTCTTGCATGTCCGTTGTTTGCGCTTGACGTTCATCCATTCTTCCTTATTTGGCGCGGTTTTCGCTTCAGATTCGGAAGTTAGAATGCGTGAATCCGTCGTCAGTATTTTGGGGATCGCGCCGCTGGTAGTGGGGACTTCGATATGATTTGCGTTATTTTTGGCCTTGGTGGCCGCCCTAGTGCGCATACGTTCTTTGGTTAGTGTAGCAGCGTGCGGGTTGGCGGGGGGGGCGGCGGGCGGTGCGGCGACGTCAGCCCAGCTGGCGGTAGCGGGAGGTGTAGGTAGACCATTAATGTTTACACTGTTTAACGCCTGTCGATTTAATATTTCTTCCACGGACTTTACACGGATTAATAATTCGTTTATTGTTTTGTTTTGTTCGAGAATGATGCTTCTTAATTCAAAGAGCACGGTATCACTCATTATTTCGTGCGAGAGTGAATAAAAACACGCGAAAAAAATTTTTAATTACGGCGCGACAGAAAGACGTGTCATATGTAAACGCCGAACTCGAATCTTACTACTTATCTGTTGTTTGGCGATCCGTCCTCTCTGCCTACCCCTGCGGAGAAACGGCGTGTTGGTTAGTTAGTTAGTTAGTTAGTTTAGCTAAAAATTGTATCCACTGGTTCATCGATCACTGATACGAAACTGTACGTACAATGATTTAACCAATAAACGCGATGCTGCCTAAAAGTGTACTTTTATTGTTTTATTTATATTCTATACCGGTAGAAAATATACGGGACCATACTTACCTGGGAGGTCACTCGAGTCTTGAGTTTAACACTGTTTATCGTTTATTTAAAGAAATTTAGGTACAGTTCCCATGCAGAGGACATAATTGGGAACAAATGTTATTTAATCCTGAAATATATGTAAATAATATGTTCTTTAATGATCGTATTTTGAAAAGTAAAAGCAAAATTTTATGATGGGCGGTGCAATCGTACAAAGAACTTTAAACAAAGGATTTGATCGGAATATTTATCTTCCTAAATACGATTCGTCCCTCGGTAGGAGACAAATTGATGTGTGAGTGTATTACGATGTATGTATTACGAGTTTCCTGACACCATGTATCTATAAAAAAATTAAGTACATAAATAAATTTCAGCTAAGAGATAATTCTGCTCTTTTTTCCCTATCAAGGATCCCTGAAGATATTGTAATTTTATTTTATTTTTTTATTTTTATTTTTTTTTTTTGCAGAAACAAAGAGTACATTATTACATAATGGAATATAGTTACAAAGTTACAGAATTAATACAATAATTGGTACCAATGACATGTCGCTGTTATTCACTTATATTTTTGTGAGATAAATAATACAATATACCTAAATTAAGTTAGTAACTTATTAAAGGAGAGGGGTGTGTGAGAGTGTTTGCATTTTTTTTTTTTACATGAATACCGCACAAGAGTCCCAACTGCTCCCAGCTCAACTGGGGTATGTTGTGAGGCTGATGGTAGTGAGGAGGGGAAGGAGATAGGGAAGAGGAAGGTGAGGAAGTACCTGGCTATTCAGATCTGCTCACCAAACACGGCTAAAGCCATTTCAAGCAACGTTTCAATTCTGAATGGTGGTCTCACACCAGGGCGATACTGAGAGTATCTTTCACTCTGGAACGTGCAGCAAATATACTATATTATTTTTAAATGAATAATTGTGAAATAACACAAATTAATCAAATAAAATTTATTTTCCACGCCCGGATTCGATCCCGCGACCTTCGGAGTGCCAGTCAAGAACCTTACCACTGGACTACACCGGCCGTCAATGTGCCGTATGTGTGTAAATGCGCATGTGAGTGTGTGGATGTGTGTGTTATGTGTGCGAATTCAGTGTGCTAAAAATGTTTTTCTTAAATAGAGGGAGGGAATCAAAAAATATATCGGTATTTGTGGTTTTTTTAATTGAGTTGAAGCTTTGAAGGATGCGGGAAATAGGGGAGTTGGCTGCAGCGTTCGTATTATTACTGGTTGTGTAAAAAAGGTTGGTGTGGCGAGTTCTTTTAGATGAGATGTTAAAATTTATTTGGGTTAGAAGTTCTAGGCAGTCTATTTCGTTATGTATAATTTTATGGAGAAATGTCATGTCAGCTACCGTTCGCCTGGATTTCAGGGATTGGGAGAGTGCAGATGTAATTATTGTTGTATTTATAACCGAGATACTTTAATTAATTTTATTTATTTTGTATGCGCTCTATGTTGTTGACGTATTGGGTGTATTTGGGATTCCAGACAGGCGATGCAAATTCCAGTGTACTTCTGACTAGTGAGGAGGAAAGCATTACTAGAGTATGTGGATTTCTAAATAATTTACTCAGACGTAGTATAAAACCCAACATTTTGTAAGATCTATCAGTGATTGAATCAATGTGCGTTTTAAATATAAGTTTACTATCTAAATAGACTCCAAGGTCCTTACATTCATTTTTTGAGATCACGGGTTTATCGCAGAGTGAATATGAAAAGTTAATTAGATGCTTGTTTCTAGTAAAGGACATAGTATGGCATTTAGAAACATTGAGGTCTAAATAATTAGCTGTGCAATAGTTGCAGAGCCTATCTAATTCACTTTGTAGCTCTTTACAGTCCGATAGAGAGCGAACCGTTTTGTAAATTTTCATATCATCTGCAAACAATAAAAATTTAGAGTATTGGAAACATGAGCCTATATCGTTTAAGTATATATTAAAGAAGAGCGGACCATGGTGGGAACCCTGAGGGACACCCGAGGTTACGTTGATTATTTTAGATAAAACTTCTTTTTTTGAGATAACTTGACTACGATTGCCAATGTATGATTTAATCCATCTAAACAAGTCACCGTGTATTCCAAGACGAGTGAGTTTTTTAACAGAATTGAGAGGATAACGCGGTCGAAGGCCTTTGAGAAGTCGGTGTACATAGCATCGACCTGCATTCTTTCGTCCATATTGCTCTGCAAATAGTTGACAAATAGGGCAAGGTTAGATGTTGTAGAACGATATTTCATGAATCCGTGTTGGTTCTGTGAAATTGTTGTAGTGATAGTCGGGTAAAGTTGGTCGTAAACAATTTTTTCAAGAATTTTACTTAAGATGGGAAGTTGAGAGATAGGTCTGTAGTTTGTTGCGTCATGTTTGTCACCCTTTTTAAAAATGGGAGTTATTATGGCAGACTTCCACCTAATCATACATTTAAATCTTTCTGTGTCGATATTGAAAAAGGGATAGATTGGTTAAGGGTGTACAATTTTTTTTTTTAATTATCTGTATAAAGTATGTTTACATTGGGTTTTTCGATGCCTGTCTCACTGTGTCGAGACAGGCGATCATAATCCGCTTTTCGTGGATTGTGCTTATTTAATTATTTCAAGAAAAAATATTTTTTACAAATTGTGCTTTAAAATTTTGTTTGTTTCCGTGTGTACATAGGATACTTTTTATATCAATTGAAAAATAAATATAGTAAGTACACCTTTTAGTACCTATTACTATACCCGCAAGCTAAGGATGTCCAATCATATTGTAATCCTGTAGTCATGACATACAAATCTTACTGTGCCAATATTGAAAAAGAATAGAATTGGTTTAGGGTATGTAAATACAATATTGGATTGAATCACTGATACAATATTGTTTTAATAGTCCTTTCTCGAAAGATTTGAATTTTTTCATGTACTCTGTTTCGTTTCTGAAAATCCGCAGATTTTGTTTTAATAATCACATTAAAAAAATGTTTCTATTATAAAATGGTGTTTTAATATCCACAGGGGCAAACCCTGCAACCGGTTGAAAATTACCTGAAGTTTGTCAAAATCTAGTTTAGATGTCATATTTGCTTAAGTGTGCTTGTAACTCACCATTATTAGCTTAAAAAACAACCTTTGCGGTGATATATAATAAACTATTTATATATACTAGCTCAAATGCTTTAAATTTTTACTACGAAATATACCACATTTTGATTCAAATAAATATCTCAGTCTGCATCGTTACTTTGGCATTGTTTGAAATATAAAATAGAACCAAAAAATCCGACGGCTTTAACTTTATCGATCATTTATACACATCTGAAAAAAGTATAGTTTTTCGATTTTTGAGATTGACTTTTTCCGGGGCTCACGAGCGTCAGCAAAGAGGAAACGACTAAAGAAGATAATTTAAGTCTTTTTTAATTTCTTTCAGATTTGAAAAGCAAGCTGACGGCAAGATGTGTCACGAAAAAGTCATCGATATTGCCGGCGTGAAGGTGGAAGGATGGTCTTCTCCTGAAATATCAGGTAGGTACTTTTATATAAATAAACTGATATCCGCAATTTGGGAGGTGGGTATGAGTACCGCCGCCCCAAGAACCATTCATTGGATAATCAACACGTTACCATAGGTTATCCCAGGTGGTTCTGTTTGGTGACTTAGCAGGGATGTCCGGTTTCAAGGGGTGAGGTTTATCCGGATGCGTCTGCCCACCAGCTGACGGACATCTTTTGACCCCTGCCGGACTATATAGACCCCAATTCCGTACATCGCTGTGACAGGGGTGGATTCAAACGTCATTCCTGAACACACTGACGCCCAGATTTTTATCCACCTCTCATAACTTTTTCCTTCCCAAAACTTCTTTTCTTTCCTTCATTTAAAAAGACCCTCCACACGATTTTCCCATAAATTGACATATGTAGATGAGCTCACTGCTCAGCTCAGGGCCTACTGTGTGGATTTAAGTTAATTTAAAAAACTATTTCAAAAACATTATTTATCCTCGGGACCTTATAAAAATTCCAGAAGTTTTATTTAATATCGAAACGAGTTTTCGTTTCTTTAGTGAGAATGTTAACATAAGAAATTTCCCAAGAAAAAAACTTCACTAAAAGCTTAATTTTAATTTTAATTGGTTGCGGTTATTCTTTTCAATTGCTATTTACTTAAATTACATTTTTGTTTGGTTTTTGTGTTTTTTGGCTTTAATTTAGATTTTGAAGAACGTGGTACTACATAAATTTAGAAATTCTAGTTAACATTTATTAGAAGAAGAAAAAAGTATTTTATTACCTTAAACATAAGCCATAAATTTACATATATTGTTTTTATTTGCTTTGTATAATCTTATACTATAACAGCAATATATATTTTATAAAGATTTTGTACAATGAACAATACCTACTTTTTAAATTGATTGCCCATTAATTAATCGGCTTATAATCCATAACTATTTTAATATTTTGCAAGAATAAATTATAAAAATAAGTTAAAAAAAAACACTTTCTTTAGCACTAGTTAGTTTATAAGGGAACGTACTCATACTGCGTGACCCATTCAGGGGGGGGTCTTCAAAATACCAGAGTGGAAGATACTCTCAGTATCGCCCTGGTGTAAGACCACCTTTCAGAATTGAAACGTTGCTTGAAATGGCTTCTGCCGTGTTTGGTGACCAGATCTGAATAGCCAGGTACTTCCCCACCTTTCTTTTCCCTATCTCCTTTCCCTCCCCACTGCCTTTGGCCTCACAACATACCCCAATTGGGGATGCCATAGTCCCACTGGCTCCAGACGGGAGCAGTTGGGACTCTTGTGCGGTATTCATGTAAAAAAAAAATGTGCGGCGGGGGCCTTAGGTTTTTGGTCACCGGGGGGGGGGGGGGGGGGGTTAAAAATTGCAAAAAGTTGGTCACGTAGTATGGGTTCGTTCCCTAAACTTGAATTAAATAACAGATTCATAGGGAACCGTTAATTCCTAAATCATTTTCTCTTGTGACCTGCTTAAAAATAATTTTCCGCTATAGCATGGTTTTTTCCTCCCACAGGCATGATGACGGACATCATCATCTCGATGGACGACAAGTTCATCTACTTCGCCAACTGGTTCCATGGAGACGTCAGGCAGTACAACATCACTGATACCAAGCACCCCAAGCTAACCGGGCAGATCTTCCTCGGAGGAAAGCTCATGAGTGACAAACTGAAGGTGGTTGATGACAAGGTCATCAAGGTAATCTATTGTTGTTAAGTGAATCTATTGTTATTTTGTTGAGGTCGATCAAATTTATTCACCCCTGATTCGACGGAGACGTGAGACATTTTGAGTTCACGGTCACCAATCTTTATTAAAATTTAATAAAAGTGTTTTTTACGAAAAGTATACATTTTTTATATTCAAATTAATAGATAACTTTGTAATAACCACTTAATTATTTACAAAAACCGACATGTTTCGTCAGCAAAACTGACTTCTTCAGGGTTTTGACAGAACTAATTTAAAAAATAGACATTCATAGGTAATAGAGAAAAATAATAGACATAAACAATAATAAAATTTGAAAGAAAATAATGTGTTAGGGACGAGGTTAAAATTAGTTCTGTCAAAACCCTGAAGAAGTCAGCTTTGCTGACGAAACATGTCGGATTTTGTAAATAATTAAGTGGTTAATACAAAGTTATCTATTAATTTGAATTTAAAATGTTACCACAAAATAATTTTGCACTTTTAGAAGAAGTGATTTTTTATATCTTATACAGTGTTACAAGGGAATATAAAAATAGCCTTGTCCATAAAGAGACAAGGCTCTTGTGTTTGATGAGGAAATTCAAGCTTAATTATTTGAAATCATTTAAATAAGTGAACAGTGAAACAATGCAAATAATAATAAAAATACATGTGAGAAAAACTCAAGATTTATCAAAAATAGATTTCAAGATTTAATAGAAATAAACAATAAAAGATGTGAAGTCTTATAGTAGTTTCAGTTAATTTTTCAATTTAAGCTGGAATTCATGATTACTTTCGATAATTTTTAAATTTAATGGGACGTTGTTGAAATAAGTGACACCTAGATGTATGTATATTTAATATTTAAAAGACTTTTTCAGTATTATATAAATTTTGATGGTTTTTTCAAGATTTTTTTTTACATATGAGCTCCGCACAGGAGGCAAATAAGGAGGAAAATAATTTCCTTCAGGGCCTATATCTTTGGGGATGCTGTTTTCTAAGTCTTGTAAATATATAAATACATTTCCTAGTTCTTTTAACAAATTCCCAAAACGTGTTTTCCATTTTCCATTTAAAATTAAGGCAGAGTTTCATCAGGGGGAAGATCAAAAAGAAGTCTAATTACAACATTATAGTAAAGTGTATCTATTATGTGTTGTTAATGTCCATAGCTTTATTAACTTTGGATTTTGGTTCATTCAATGTTCAACCATTGTTATTATAGATTCTATAAATCTACACCATTTCTCAATTCGACCTAATATAAAGGTTCTTGAACCCTTATGAGGAAAAACAGCATTCCACCGTTAACACTATTTTTCCGAATACGCTCCATACATCCATCTACGTTCGCAGCAAAAATCATTTTTAACTCTCAACCACAGAGGACAATGAAAAGGTCGTATTTATAGCGACTGCCGGAAGAGCGATTCGACTGCTTGGGCGATCGGCGTTTGGCATATTTATATTATTATGGTGATAAAGTTTCACATCTGCGTTGTGTTCTTTGTTAAAAATATATTGTAACATGTCAGAAATAAAAAATATATATATATTGAAATTATGGCTAGTGAATTCAACATTAATATTCAATTTTTATTAGAACAACTCTTAAATGTACAAATTACTAAAATATATATATTTTTTTAATGTAGCTATCACTTTGTGGTTATCCATTATAGAAAAATGAAACAATACAACTTTGTATAAACCACTTAAAATATTATCTTATAGCCCAATCATGGATTTGTTCCCCTACCCACCCACTCTACATTAATACCTACCCACCCAATCTACATTAATAACTAGCAACGGCTCCACCCCTACCATAATAAAACATTGTTCGAAACTGTCAAATTAATATAAGCTTTCCCTGAAGAAGGAACGTTTGTTCCGAAACCGGTAGGATTTACGCATTATTTAAGTGGTTTATACAAAGTTGTATTGTTTCATTTTTCTATTATTATTATATCTTTTTATAACTTTTGAAGTTAATTCCTATCAAAGTAATATATCATTGAAGAAGAATATTAAATGTGAAAGAGAAAAAGACACAGAAAAATAAAAAAGATAACGGTCACCAACATAGTCCGCCCGTGAGATGTTAACAGTTTCATTGGACCTCGTGGGTACTTTCAATCTTTTACCGAAATTTATTCAAGTGGCAACTAAACTTCCCCAATACCTAAAAGAGTTAAAAATGTGGCTAAACAATGTAGATGTTGAAACTTTATTTTTATAATTTATATAACTTTTATTCTTCGCACAAACTTTACACTTATTATTACACTACAAACTTATTATTACATTGTACATCATTGTACACACTTTTTGTACAAACTGTTTAGACAAATTTTAAACAAAGTTTTTGCTTAATGTGCCTACTGTTTTTTTTTTCCTAGGTACAACCAAATATGTTTAACTATATTACCCACGCACAGGCTGCGCCTTAGAGGGTCCCATTACTTTTATGATTTTCATAATATGTATATATAAAATGTAAAATTGGGAAAAATAAAGGATTAAAATAAAAACAAAAAAAAAATCTCTCGTGGGGATGGCTGTCAATGTAACGAGCTTTTATAATGCTATACTTATACTTAATAATTTAACACATGATAAATGTAACTACAAAAAATTCAAGTAAAATATTTTGAGTAGTATGTTCAAACAATTGCGACCTTATTATTTGTTCCAACCCAACCAGGTTCACAATAATTGTGATAGTAAACCTTTGATTGTACAATATATTTACACGTGCAGTAGGTACGTTGAACACGTATTTTGCCACGTGTCGGCTAAACCATAGACAACACACGTTTGTAGATTGCGCAGTATGCATAGGGTTTACAGTAAAGTTATTCACAAGCATGATGATTGCTATCCCACATACTGAGTAAACACCGTGCGTGTATATATTGCATTATACCTACTTGAAAATAAATAACATTATATTTATGTAGGTATATATTGTGTTTACCCAATTTTAATATTCTTCAATCAATAGATGATTCTGCTTAGGGAAATCCTTTTTAAACTGGACAGGTTTGTATATCCTCTGTCTTTAAATTAATTTGTATGTTCCGTTTCCGGATCAAGATGGTGGCCGTTTTAATGGTTCAGTAACGATTCTTTTTTCAATCGTCGTGTTTATTTTAACTTTCTTACTGGCTTTTTATTTCAATATTATGGTATTTAAGTGCCTGAAGAAAGTTTTAAAAGAGAATAATTAATTATTTATTTTATGAGTAAGAACCTTAAATTGCAATATTTAAACAAATGAAGACAAAATTAGCGAAACTAAATCGAAAATCTGGTGAGAGAAAAAGATGTTGGCACCTCTGGGACACGAACCCAGGACCTTCTACTTACATGACAACAGTTCTACCAACTGAGCGAGTCTTGTCTTCATTTAATTAAAGAATAATTATCATTGAGATAGCGAAATACGAGTATCTTTGGACTATTTGTGTAATTCTTTATTTGAAATTTGATTTTTTTAACATAAAATATGCGGTTTATAATTAAGTAGGTAGGTAGTTAAGTACTTCCTTTCAAATATCATGATTAGTTTTAAAAAATAATAATTTTCATTGAGATAGTGACGTACCTTTCAACAAATTATGTAATTCTTTAATGAAATTAAAAAAAATGTAACATAAAATATACGGCTTATAATTAATTAGGTAGTTAGGTAAGTACTTACTTACAAATCTCATGATTTCAGAGGAAGTTTTGTTTTTGATTTACCTGTTAAACAAGAGAAAATTATAAACATACTTATTTGGAAGCGAGGTAATCTATCTGTTTACAGAACGTAGTATTCAATGGTTTTGTAATTAGTATGCGACCGAGATTCGAACTTGAGACCTCTCTCGGGAATAATGCATCTAATAACTGTGCTACGGATACTTGTATGATTTTTTTAAAATTGGCAACCAATTTTCTATCCATCTTTATTTCCCGTCTGTGCCCGAAAAATGGGGTCTAATCTTTTTGTTTAACGTCAAAGTACTTTTCAAAGCGCCATTATGAAAATAACGTTAGGCGCTGAAAGTAAAGGCAATAGCCTTTAATTAAGGATAAAAATAGCTGTGTAAATTTTGTAAGGTCAGAACTTACCGCTGTACAGTTCTACTTTATAGAAAGTCGTGTTCATGCAGACCTTTCAGCTTGTTATATAAGTATTATTCCTTAAAATATAACTTTGTAGGTTAATAATATCTAGTCTTTGTATAGAATTACTTGGGTCGTAGCATAAGATTTATTGAAATTATCAGTTGGGAGAATCGGTTAAAACCCAGCACAGACAATACCTACCCCCAAAGGAAATATATTATTTTCACATAGTTTTAGTCGTGTTATTAATGGATGTTTTGACCTCGTCTGGTGGGTTATTTTGCCAAGGATTTATACAACAATCGATAGTTTTATAGGTAAACAGATATAATACTTGTTACAAATATTCTACTCATTGACGTTGGGAAAAGTAACGAAAAGTTGAAGAATTGATTATCTTGGAGATTTCTCCAAGGTAAGTCAATTCCCGATCAAAATAGATTATTCAATGCAAAAAGAGTTTTTCCTAAAATAACTATGCAAGTAATTATCATAGATATCAGTTCATATTTTACAATTATATACAATTTTTCAAAAAAAAATTACAGTAAAAAGTAAATATTTTATGTTATACTTTGTATTATATTTTATATTTCATATTATAACTTACAACTCAAGTAAGAATCGTGGCTCCTTTATCAGGCACAAGAGCCCCTCTTTTCTGATTAGGTATACATGACTAAATACGACCTTTAATATAATATTTTATTAAATATGTATATATATATTTAACTCATATTTTTTATATTACAATAAAAAAAATAAAAAAATTGTTTATCTTTGGTGTTGGAACATTCGGAAAGCTAGCACATAATATATATTTATTATATTGTATTGTAAAAACTAAAAACCATAATATCGTGAAAACTGGCAGTAATCCATTGACAATGTAATTTTTGTGTAGTCTTTAATCCATTGAAATATTATTATCCTTTATTAACACAAAAAACACTGTTTCTCCACTGGTTAAAAACTGGGAGGGTAAAACAAAATTTAGTTCAAAAGATAAGGCACGACGTAACTCTCTAAATAAATATATTTCAATTTGGGAGGCGGAAAGGGTACCGCCGCCCCGGGAACCTTTATTGGAAAACCAACACCTTTGCCATAGGTCACCCCAAGTGGTTCGCTACGTTTGGTGATTTAGCAGTACCCGGGTTCATGGGGTGAGGTTTGTCTAGATCTTGGAGGCGAATGACCAGGACACGTTGAACCCCAGATTCCTACCCACCTCTTAAACTCTTCTCCTTCCTTTCCTTAAAAAAACCCTCCACACAGCGTTCTCAAAGATGACATAGGCCATGAGGGAAATTATTTTCCTCAGGGCCTCCTGTGTGGAGCTCATGTAAAAAAAAACAAAAAAATATTGATAGAAAATGATGTTCCAAAGTAATCGTTCGATTGTGTTTCTTTAAAATTAGTGTATATGTGTTGATGGTAGATCCCACCTCATTATATTACTTATGGTAGTACCTATTCCCTTTCTAAATGCGAGAATATTCTGAAATAGAGAGATAAATATTAAATATTAAGGACGGGGTGTTTCAAAAAAATTGACGGATTCATCAAATATTTTAAGTTATATATTTTAAGTTATAGGTATTTCATGTTCTATTCAAGTTCTGTTATTATATCGTTTCAGGCCAGTTGCTCCACAAAACTGAAATAATTACAGAACTTGAAAAGAACGTGAAAATTAACTTCAAATATTTGATGAATCCGTCAAATTTTCTGAAACAACCCGTCCTAAATTTAGAAATTTTTAGGATTAGGTACATAAAAAAATATTCTTTTAGGTACGCGTACACTGTTGTATTACGTAAAAAATGTTATTCACATATAATAAAACATAAAAATGTTAGAAACATAAGTTTCAATTTGGGAGGCGGGTATGGGTACCACCGCCCCAGCAACCATATATTGGATAACCAAAACCCCCGCCATAGGTCAACCCAAGTGGTTCGCTACGTTTGGTGAAGCAGGGGTGCCCGGGTTCATGGAGTGATATTTGTCTAGGACTTGGCGGTACATGTATTTGCCCGCCTACTGCGTGGCGGGCCGGCTCGGAAGACACTGGTTGATGGAGGCCGTTTTACCTCTACAGCCGGTTTCTTGTACCGCAGTGGGAGGGATGTATTCGTCCGTTATACCTGGACAGATTGACCCCCAGATTCCTACTCAACTCTCACCCCTCATTCCTTTTTCCTTCCCAGAACTTCCTCTTCTTCCTTTCCCTAAAAAGTCCCTCCACATCCACAAAGGATGACATAGTTGACGAGCCAACTTAAAAGAAAACAACCATCTTATTTTTTGTTTCTTTTTTTCCCTTCGCTGAAAGACCCCCTACACATCATCCCCAATGATGGCACAGGCCCCGAGGGCAATTGTTTTCATCAGGGCCTCCTGTGTGGAACTAATGTAAAAAAAATGATAAATAAATAGTCTTCGTGTATGTACCATAATAATAATAAATAATAATAATAATAATTGGACAATTTGTATAGCGCCGTTTTTGTGAAAAATCACCTCAAGGGCGCTGTACAATATTTGTTTATTAAGACATACACAGTACATTATAAGACAAATTATAAGGTATGTTAAATTAAATTATTACATGGTTATGTACCTATTACGTAAGTCCATAGAATGTCATTTTTTGATAATTACGCCTGAGATATGAAGCGGTCTTAAAACTTAATTATTGAATGAATGAAGTAATAATAATAAAAAGGAAAAAAAGAGGGGGGGGGGGGAGATAAGGAGACATTTTAAATCAAGAATTATATGCTCACTAATTGTAATTGACTGATTAAAGTTAAATGAAAAGTTAAGTGTAAGTAATTTTAAAACAATTATATCACGCCAAGAAATTTAATAAATTAGTTTTGTATGTTTGCAAGGAATCATGAAAAATGTCTAAGTGTAGTAATTTTTCATAGTGGTTATAAGTTATGATTGCGCGAGTAATTGGTGAGTTACTCGCTGCATTAGTGTTATTGGATTCTATATGAAAAAGAGAAGTGTGCCTGGTACGCCTCATTGGGACATTTAAACCAATAGTGGATAGCAATTCAGGACTATCTATTTTATTATTTAGCAGGTTATACAGAAACAGCAGATCTAATAATGTGCGTCTTTTTTGTAAACTTAACATGTTATTTGTAGTTTTGTTGTATTTCTTGAATGAATATTTAGAGAATTTATTCTGTATACTTTCTACTATATCTATGTACACCTTATGTTGAGGATTCCATACCGGGGACGCATACTCCAGTGGACTTCTGACCAATGAACAAAACAACATTTCAAGAGTCTTAGCACTTTTGAAAACTTTACATATTCTTAATAGGAAACCTAGCATCTTGTAGGATTTTGATATTATGTGTTCGATATGCTTATCAAAAATTAATTTGTTGTCTAAATAAACACCTAGATCTTTACATGTAGACGTAGATTGTAAAGGTTTATTATTCAAGTTGTAATAATAGATGATTTTATTTTTATTTCTAGTAAATGTAATTGAGTGACACTTAGAAATGTTTAAGAAGAGTAAATTTGATTCACAATACGCGCACAAATGATCAAGATCGCTTTGTAATTATGTACAATCAGATAAAGACTGTACAGGTTTAAAAAATTTCATATCATCCGCATATAACACAAAGTAACTATTTTGAAAGCATAGATAGATGTCATTTTTGTAAATGTGGATGGAAGAAATACTGGTCTTTGAAAGAAGTCTTGAAATCCAAGGAGCTAAGTATGCAAATAAAAAGGAAAGTCTTCAATACGTGTATACTTCCAGTCATCACCTATGGATGTGAAACTTGGGCACTCACCAAACGCCACAGAGAAAAGTTGGAACGCTGCCAGAGAGCCATGGAGAGAAGTTTGACAGGAACAAGGAAACAGGACAGAGTGAGAGGTAGCACAATAAGGGAGAAAACTAGAGTTGCCGATGTAGTTACCCGAATAGACCAACAAAAGTGGAGATGGACAGGACACATGACACGCGATCCACAAGAGAAATAGTGCAAAAATGTCACTGACTGGTATCCCAGAGATGGCAAGAGAAGTAAAGGACGTCAACACATAAGATGGGAAGATGACCTAAAACTCACTGCAGGACATCAATGGAGAAGAGTAGCGCGTGACAGGTCCCAATGGAAAATGTTAGAGGAGGCCTATGCCAAGAGGCAAACTGAGCTTCGGGATATACTATAACAAATAAGATCATGTCTAATACATACCTAACAGAAGTCCAGAATAAAAAGGCTTATTAATATTATTATTATTAACTATTTTGAAAGCATACATAGATGTCATTTATGTAAATATCAAATAAGAGTGGTCCGAGATGCGACCCCTGGGGCACACCCCAGACGATTTCCGTTAAACAGGATGCGAAACCGTTGACAACCGTGATTTGGTGCCGATTACTGACATATGATGCTATCCATCTATAGATATCACCGTGAATTCCTAGACTAAATAACTTCTGTAAAAGAATATAGTGATTAACACGGTCGAATGCTTTGGAATAATCAGTATAGATGGCATCTACCTGGCATCGCAAATCCATTTGAGCATGAAGAAAATTTATAAAAGACACAAGATTCGAGGTTGTGGAGCGATTTCTCATAAAGCCATGTTGATTAGTTAAGAGTGAAGGTGAGATGGTAGAATATAATTGATCGTAAACAATTTTTTCCAAAACTTTACTTAGAATGGGTTATTTGGATATAGGTCGATAGTTGGAGACATCATTTTTACTACCATTTTTAAAGATTGAGGTAATCAAGGCTGTTTCCCACTTGTCAGGAAATGTTCCTTCAGATAGCGATAGTTTGAAAATGGCAAAAATGGGGGGTGTCAGTTGTTTACTACAATAATTTATAAAGATTCCTGGAAGTTGGTCGTTCCCCGGTCCCTTTTTGATATCGATGGACTTAAGGTATTTGAAAGTTATGTCTTCATTGATCTCGATTGAGCTAATAACGCTATTTGAATTAAAACAGTCACTGGCATTGCTTGTATGAGCAGGTTGAACATTCGAAAATACAGAACCGAAAAACTCGGAAAATAAATTGGCTACTCCTTTACTGTCATTAGCAGTTTTTTCAACATAAATCATATGATCGGGGATGGTAGGAGATTTTCTTTGAGAATTGACATAGGACCATATTTTTCTAACATTATGCTGTACGCCAGATTCTATCGTAGAAATGTAGGTTTTGTAAGCCGCTGAAGCGACCGTTCTTTGTCTTTTGCGAAGCAATGAAAATGACAGATAATCAAGAGGGTTCCGGTGACGCTTCCATGCTCTAGAGAATTTTAATTTTTCATTAGTTATTTTTAATAAGGCTGCCGTGTACCATAGTGGATATTTTCCAGATTTCACAACTTTCTTGGGAATAAACGCATCGACAATTTGTTCAATTATAACGTAAAATTAATGTAACGCTGTATTTACATCCAGTGCATTTATAACGGTAGACCAGTTGGTCTCATTCAGTTTCTCATTAATCTCGGTGTAATCTGCTTTATGGAATAATTTTATTGTTCGAGGAGTTGAGAGGGTTGCATTAGTGGATGGAAATTCTAGCTCTATAACCAATGATTTATGATGAGCATCCTCTTTAACTAAAGGGTGATCGGCAAGCGACACCTTAACTGGAGTGTTACAGAAAACGAGGTCCAAAATTCGTCCATAGTTATTAGGTAAATTGTTAAATTGGAATTATATATTAAGAATTCTTAGTTTCTATCCAATTTTACTATTTACAAATAGATACAGAAACATACTTACCTGGCAGGTCACTTCCGATAAACACACTTTAATTAGAAAGTTTATGCTAGGAGAAGATTCGGCTTTACATGCGGAGGACATTCTATTTAAATCACTGGACACTGCACGATTTTACATTTGCTACCCCCATCATTATTAGTATTACATTTATTAAAAGATTAGTGACAAAAGTAGAGTTGATATTTATTTTGAAAGACTGGAGAATTTAGGACAATTTAGGACAGGGTTGGAGAATGTTCATGAAATGACCTTTAAAAACTTATCTTTATGATATCAATATATCACTTTATGATATATGACCATCTTTATGATACAAACCATCTTTATTATATATTAATATATCACTATCCTCACGATACAAAAGCAATTCCAATATAAAAAAGAATGTTTTATTTGATATTTGTAGGTACAACCAGATCCAGTGTTTGTGAAGGGGAGGAGGTTGGACGGAGCACCCCAGATGCTGCAGCTGTCTCTCGATGGAAAGAGACTTTACGTCTCATCGTCGCTGTACTCCCCCTGGGATAAGCAGTTCTACCCCGATGAGATTGAAAAGGTACAAGTACTTATTGCAATCGCTCTTTTGTTGAAATTAAAGCGCCAGTAAGAGATTGGAAACTCGTGAAAAGTCTTGACGTTTATTTTATATTTAACCGTTAAAAACTGAAATGTTATTTTATTTATTACTAGCCAGTTCCACCTACGCCTCTTAATAAAGAAATTGTTTTTCCTTGCGTGACCTTTCCCATTTTACTCTTTCCCTTCCGCCTCCCCTTCCTCTCCCGAGTCCCCTTTCCCTCGTGCGTTCCCACTCCCGCCTCCCCCGTCCCGCGAACTCCCCTCCAGAGTTCCTCACCTTCCTCCTGAATTTTCATACATTCAGTCCCGGTATATTCAGTTTTCAAACAGCTCGCGTGCCACCAATTGCAATTTTTTATACAAATTTCAAATTGCCAGAGCTCTCCAAAATATATAGAAACCATTGCGGTCATGCACACATCAAATCCCCAAAGTTTCATCGCAATCGGATGAATGGTTTAGCAACTCATAGATGTATCCCCAGGCAAGCATTTTTTGATTTTTATATATATACATGGGTAGACTATAGCTTTGTAGGAGCAGTAGATATGTATTCAATTAAATGAAACAACTCATTTCTTTTTCCGGGAACTATCGGATGAGAAGTGCCCGCTAATTCCAGTCACTTCTCCGTTTATTGGGCAAAAATTGTACATTAAATTTCCCACACGTGTTCAATAGAGGTAATTATTTTAATATGAGTGATCATCCTTTTCTCTCACAAAGTTGAACAAAATACATTATTTTTAAATGTCTGATAAGACCGACAATTCTTTAATATTAATTTCATCGTTTTACGTTGTGGATGCGTAATAAGAAATGATAATGTAATATAATATTATAATATCATATTTTACAGAACATGGATATGATAATGATTTGCGATAAATTTGAGTACTTATTATCTCTTAAATAACTTAGCACGTCCGGTATAATTATTACCAAGAAACTTTTATATAGGTTTCCCTCCCCAGGAATTTCCCTCCGGTAACCTTTTCAAGCGGAACCATAGTGAATCTATTTCCGAAATATAATCCGAAAAGGCTTCTATTAAGGCGTAAAATTTTTATTTTTCCACTTTTTTCGGCAACCAAAGGGTTTAAAAAAACTTTTGTAACCGAATTGTAAGCTTCGATGCATTTTTAAAAGAAAGAAAACAACTGTTATTCATCCCCTAGAATCCGATGTTTTTTCATATCTGACCTAAAAAGTTCCAAAATCGGACTGGATTTACTCGAAAATGAAAACTGAAATACGTAAAAAAAAGAACCGCAAAATCAACTCCAAATGGGTGTTAGGAGCGGGCCCCCAAACATGTCCCAAGCTAGCTCTCAGGGGAGGCATGATTTACCCTCTATTCAGGTGGTGGGTCGCTCGAGGCTTCAGAAATTCCTTCGCATCTCAGTCGTCTGGCAGGATACTCCCCTTCTAGGAAACCCTCCTGCCGTAGCAGAATAATAACAGGATTGAGTTAACTAGTTTCATGTATTGCAAATTTAAAACACAGTACATAGGTCATTACAGTACAATTCAACACAAGAAATACATACTACACAATCCTAGCTATCGTGTTTATAACCTCAAGATCCCTAAACGAAACTCTCTGAGTGATGGCTTTGCGCGGGAGTTTACAGTCTATCGTTAAAGGACACAATCAAATGAGGAAACAATTGTACAGCTTACATGATGTTGGGGGTCTTCGTCTTCCGGCTTCCAGGGGGACCTCCCGAGTTTAGGACAGAACCGAAGTTTACACAGGCATGGTGAAATATCAGCGCTAAACCCGTAGGTTATTGAATTAACATTGCAGGTTATATTTGAGTACAATTCGAGCGATAGTACGCCGGGCGCGGACAGTGGGGATCAACGCGCGGGCTTAACGTGTGCCCGAGGCGGCTCGCCATTCTCAACTGTTGGAAGGGATCGCGTGCGGGTGGGCGGATGGGATAGGAAGTAGGAAGCAGGGAACAGGGGGGGAGCAGGGTGTTGTGTAGTTTGCGGCGAATTAGGAGTTTGAATTCTTTGTCGTTTGGGCGTACCATAACACTTCCCCCCGCGCTTGGAAAAAAAGCGACGTGGCAATGGAGCTGTAGGGAAAAAAAAATCCTCTTATGCTTCCATCGGGGTTTTGAGAGATTCGTTGCTTGAGAGATTTCCTAGCTAGAACATACAGTTTTATGCTATAGTTTGGGTCACAATGTTTGTAGGGAATGGGTGGGGGTACATACAATGTTTGGACAAGACAAATTTGGGAAAAGTACATGGTGTAAAACAACATACAAGGTTATGCAATTGAAAATAACAATACACATGGTTATGCAATTGAAAGAATGACAATACACATGGTTAAGCAATTGAAAGAATGACAATACATTTGTACAAGAGAAGAGAAAAAAGTGTGTGATTCTAAGGTTTCATTGGTCTTGGAGCTAAGTTTGTGAAGCGTGGATTTGTTTGGTTTCGGAGAATTTCGAAGAAAAGGACGTGACTTCACGGATTCTAAGGATTACATTATCACTGTAATCAGACCCATTTGAGACAACGCTCAGGAGTACACTTGGGCCTTAGAAAACACTTGGTTTTGTCGAAGACGTCGAAGTTCACGAAGTGGAGACTGTGGTTGCTGTGCCGCGACTATGGTTACAGAGGTCATTGAAGAGAAGAATCCAGTATCTGCAGACATGCCAGTGCGAATCCTAAGTGTTATTATGGTAAACACGGATCGTATATAATGGTTATTGAAGCATAATGTAGCTCAAGATAACTTGTATTGGTGCGCATTCAGCGAATACTGGTGGGTCAAGGTAATGATGGTTTACACATGACGATATATGCGTCACTGCATGACAGAGCAAGAGACGACAAGGTTGGCATTGATAGCAAGAGTAAGAACAAACCTAAGAGCTAGCGTGCCCAAAAGGTAGTTTAGAGTGTCATAAAGTATAGTGGGACAACTCAGCTTGCTGTGGCACGACAAGACAACATACGTATGGGCGGTATGGTCTGTGCTTTCAGGAACAATTGCGTAGAAAATGGCAGCAGGAGAGACCTTGTAACCACAGCGCGTGCTGTCAGGAAGTGAAGCTCAGCTTGGCTGTTGGTGATGACATCCGCCTGGGCTTTTTTTAAATCCGGGAGGGATTATTATTAGAGCAAAATTCTTGAAGTTTACCTGCCTAGGGACCAATGAAGAAAAGGTTTGGAGAGAAACAAAATGTGTCCAGATAATGAAATAACGAAATTTTAACCACCGACCCAGAGAGTGACGAAGAGAGATTCCTAACTAAATTGTGATTACATGAACATTTTCCTTTGCCAGGATGACTTGGCGTTTGCCTAGTGACAATATGTCTTGGTTAAAAAAAAACCGGCCCTCTATGGCCTATGCTAACATGAGATGGTAACATTTTCGTAGAATTTCAAAGAACGAGACAAAGAATCGTGAACTAGTCACGGCAAAGGGAAACCAATTCATGAATAAAGGTTGTCAAAAGGAGACAGACGGTACGCCAAGTGCATATCGTACATATCCAACATTCATGAATGTGTTTCGTGGAATTGAGAAAAGAGAGAAAAAACTGGTGAGACATATGCAGAGATTGAGGGGGAAAACCTGTAGATAACCGGACAGTTACCTATTCGAACTCCAAGTGAGGGCGAGATATGGTCAACGACAGATTTTTCACTTCATAACATAAGTCTGAAACATGGGGAATGGGAGGAGGAGGGGAGAAGGGAGACGAGTTGCGAAACTTGCTAGAGACTGGACCAATTTCCGATTCAAACTCTATGTGAAAATGAAACATAATCAACCAGCAGATTTCCTGACTCTTTACATTTATCAAAAAGGATGAGGAGACATTTGAATACACATTATATCAAAGAGGCTAATCTTTCGCGTGTATTGGGCAAAAGATTAGGGGTCATTTTAAAAACTTCTACATGATTGTGAGAAAAGACAGACCCTTGCTCCAATTTCACAAACCTGGGGGTTTTCTTGTTCGTTCTCCAGACAACGAGTTAGGTGGTTTTTTGTGCTCAATCGATTAACTCCCACAGCACTATGCCCCATAATTGACAGTGAAGCTGAAAACTAGTCCTTTTGGGATAGTAGATATTCCTGGGCTTCTTTCCTTTTTGCAAAGAAGTAAAAAAACAGGAAGTCCACGGGCGTTGGCGTTGAATGACAACAAAGGGTTGTGGACTACATTTCGTAGATCGCACACAAAGGGTTTGATATTATTTCGTTTGCACGACTCATGGTAAGTGTTTTAACGTCTCCACGTATAGTGTACAAAATATGTAAGTACATACAAGATATAACTCAATTATAGACAGAAGTCAAAGAGTTTATACAATGCATCCTAAAGAAGATAGCAAAGCCGATATTATGTCGTTCACACGAATCACGGTAAGTATTGTTATTACGTCTCCACGTCTCGTGTACAGAGTTTATACACAGTTATACATAAAAGCGGTACTCATGACAAATAAATGACACACGACCGGAACAGGTTATACGAAAAGGGTGGTACTCATGGCAAATGAATGGCACACGACCAAAATAGAACGTACAAAATGGTTCTCATGACAAATGAATGGCACACGACCAAAATAGAATGTACAAAAAGGTTCTCATGACAAATATGTCACACGACCAGCTCAATAACATTTAGCTATGAGAAAAAAGTGATTATGACGAACTTCTCGTATCGCGGCAGGTATTTTAAGGATCCCTCCTATAATGGTGGATGTTCTAAGGATCTCTCCTATAATGTAACAGGGTTACGTTTAAATACAACACAATAAACGTTAACTATGCTTGTTTTAACACAGTTTATAAAGATTTGTTAGATTAACTAACTCCGTAGCCCAGGAGCGTACGATAGGATAACAAGGAGGTAAACAATTTAATGTCACTTCGTATGTTATAAAGGCGGGGTGATGACAGAGTACATTTCTGTTTACACCATGTGACAAACAAAGACAGACCTACATGGTTTTACATACTGTCTATTGCAGCAAACTTCAGTGGGGACAAATAAAAGGGACCAATTGTGGTTTTACATACCCTTTGTGCGGTTACAACATACCAGGTTATGTGCAATTTAGGTTGCAAATACTTGGTTAAATGGCGAAACAGGAGTTGAATGCCTATGTTTGTAAAACGATGATCAAACAAAACATTGATGATTTACGTTAAACTGCGGTTATTTATGTACGGAAATCAGGGCTGCCGTTAGGTTTTATTAACCTTTTCCGTAAGGGTTGAAGCATGTAATACAAGACATACATGTTGTGAAGAGGGACAAATCGAGGACTTCTTATAACAACAAAAGACCGAGTATTTGGTTTTACGTACTTTAGTTGAAACGAGTCCATGAGGATTTGTACAAGGATGGGAAGACCAATTTAAAGGCTTTTCCTTTATTTATATACATATGATTTCAAAATGGATGTGTCAAAATCCAATTTGTTAGCAAAGAGCTCGGGTAGGACGCCATCAATTTTTGACATTTGAGAAAAAATTGAAAACTACTATACACAAGGAATGTGATTATGTGAGTAACCACTTATCTTTACCATGATGGGTAAAATATGGAGCATGTTGAGATGGTTTACTAGTCCTGGGTCGTGATTTAACGCTTTGGAGTTTACCAAATCGATTTTAGAACGACGCTCCAGTACTTACAGAACATAAAAAGAAAAAAAATGAAGAGATTCCTTCCGATATGATGAAAAAAAAACAACAAACAAAAATGGTGAAAATTACAATATTGCATTACATGGCAAAGCGTGCCATGGCATGAACGTTGCGTAGTGTGAGGGGTTGAGAGGCAATGATTGGGTTCATGACTTCCCGAACACTGTCACTCGAGGGGTGTCTCTGCTCTAAAGTGATCAATTTTGGAACAGGTGAGAAAAAAAGAAAGAAAAAAATAAAAATAAAAAAACGTGTGAGACAAAAATTACGGTGGTTGCCAATTCACGAACATGAACGGGGCAAACTACACCGTGGATTGTACATAAATTTACAAAAATGATTTTTTAACAATATTCGTTTTATCAACGAAAGGGTGGGCATGTAATTGACACTTTACACGCCAGCCATTGTAAGACTTGGTGTGCTTACAAAAAGGTTGTGGTGATACACACTGGATCATTTTGAGTTTGCTGAGATAGTGGGGGCAGTTTTACTTGACTCCTCACTTCCAGATTTTGCGATATCCTTAATGTGGTAATTACCAATGTGTTTTCCAGAGCAGTCAGACAAGGAGTACACTAGATCTGATATCTTTCTTAGAACTTTGGCCTTCACGAAACGTGGTGCCAGCTTGGCAGAGAAATACATGGCTCCTTGGGAAAGTGTGTTGTTCTTTCTCCAAACTATGTCTCCTGTATTGAAGGTGACATGTTTCCTACGTAGGTTGTATCTGTCCGCACTCTTTTGATGAGCCAGGAGCAAAGCATCAGTGACTTCACTGTAGATGGCCGACAGTTCTTCCAGACGATGGGCATAGTCCGCGGTAGGGTTGCTTGTGGTGGCAATTGACGTAGGAAAGTTAGTGTTCCTATGTAGAGAACCATGAACGACTTGTTCCATACCGTGTTTTAAGAAGAAAGGTGTGTAACCAGTGGCCAGATTAACAGTGTTGTTCATCGCAGCCTGAATTTTATCTAGGTTTTTACACCAAGTACGTTGATCTTTATCAACTAGAATAGCCAGAGCTGTGTTGATTGTTTGGTTATAACGTTCGACGGTGTTATTTTGTGGAGTATACAAGGTATTATAGTAAATATCCTTGATTCCGTATTTGGCAAGAAAATCTTTGAATTCTTGGGCAATAAATTGTTTTCCGTTATCAACAATTACGGTTCTGGGTGTTCCGTAAGGTATAAAAATGTGTTTTTCCAGAAGTTTGATGATGGCGGACGCGTTGGCTCTTTTTAAAGGAAAGATCCAACAGAATTTAGTGAAAACATCCACTACACTAAGTATGTGCATGTGTCCGGCATAACTTCGGGGAAAGGGTCCGACGAGGTCCATTGACAATGATTGTAGGGGTCTGTCGGCACGTTTGGGATTACCCATTAGGCCGGCAGGTGCTGCCGTGCTATGTTTATAGGCTTTACAAGTTTCACATTTAGAGATGTAATTGCGAATTTGCTTGAAGAGACCAGGCCAGTAATACTTCAAGGAGATCTTTTTATACGTCTTGAAATTTCCTGGGTGTATGGAGTCGGGAGCACTATGATTGTCAATAATTATTTGTTCTCTACCTTCGAGGGGAACGACAAGTTTCCACGAGTAATCTTCGAAGATGGATAGTGGTACCTTGCAATTACGGTATAGTTGTCCTTCTTTTATGATAAAATTAGGAAACTTTTGTTGGTTATTTTTACAACCTTCGAAGATTTTCAAGTACCATTCATCTTTTGTAGATGGAGGGGGGGGCAATTGTGTCAACATTTAATGAAGCCAGTTCAATTCTTGAAAGGGCGTCGGGAACAATATTGTCCGCGCCTTTACGGTGAACAACATCAAAATTGTATTGAGACAAACGGGAGGACCAACGAGCGAGCCTACCGGAGGGATTACTTAAAGAGATCAACCATTTCAAACTACTATGGTCTGTAACTACAGTAAATTTGCTACCGTCTATGTAACCGCGGAAATGGTGAACAGAATCCAATACAGCCAATAACTCTTTCTCGGTAATTCCGTAGTTTTTCTCGTGTTTGTTTAATGTACGGGAAAAATACGCTACAGGGTGTTCGCCATCTGGGAATTCTTGAGTAAGGACTCCACCGATTCCTACATTGGAGGCATCCGTGTGGAGGGTAAAAGAGAGTGCAAAATCCGGGCAATTCAGAACGGGAGCTTTTTGAAGGGCATTTTTTAGAGTTGTAAACGCTTCTTCAGCTTCGACAGACCATCGGAAATTGCTGACACCTTTACGGATGCCGGTAATTTTATTTAAGGGGGCTGCGATAGTGGAAAAGTCTTTGATGAATCTCCTGTAGTAACCTGCAAGTCCAAGGAAACCTTTGACTTCCTTCGCGTTTTTGGGTCGGGGAAAATTTGCCATGGCTTCCACCTTAGCGGGGTCTGTTCTTAGACCTTTTTCGTCGATAATGAATCCCAAATAACGTAGACGGGACTTACAGAATTCAGACTTCTTCAAGTTGATGGTTAAACCAGCGAACTTGAGTTGTTGAAAAACTTTTTCCAGCATTAATAGGTGTTTTTCAAAGGTATCGCTGACGATGATGAGGTCGTCAAGGTAACAAAACAGGCTGTTATCGACTTCAGGACCGAAAAGTTTGTCCATCAGTCTTTGTAACTCGGCGGGGCTGTTTTTTAGACCAAAGGGTAATCTTTTAAAATGGAACATTCCCCTACCAGGTACAACGAAAGCAGTTTTTTCGCACGATTCTGCGTCCAAGGGTATTTGCCAAAACGCTTTGCTGAGATCGACAGAAGAGATGAACTTGGCGTTACGCAGCTTGTCTAAGGTTGCGTGAACGTGAGGTAAGGGATACGCATCAGCTTCCGTGCAAGAGTTTAAACGTCTACTGTCGAGACAGAAACGTGCAGAGCCGTCTTTTTTAGAAACCAAAAGAGTTGGGTTGGTCCATGCACTTCTGCTGGGAACCACCACACCCATTTTTAACATTTCATCAAGTTCGTTTTCTAAAAGTTTAAGTTTTGGGGGGGCTAAGTTGTAATAACGTTGCTTGATGGGTGGGCCATTGGTTTTGATATGGTGTTCAACCAAATTTGTCAAACCTAATCCACATTTTTCGAAAGATATTGACTCGAATTTATTGACCATTTCTTTTAGTTGGAGAGCCTGGTCCGTGCTTAAATTTTCGTGAGGTATTATTGTGCGGATCTCACTAATTTGAGCAGCAGTGGAGGTTTTGCCAAGAGTATTAAATACTTGGGGAGCAACATTGAATGCCTTCCAGAAGTCAACGCCAAGGATGAAATTCTGGGATATGGAGGGCACTATTAGAAAATTGATTGTAACTATTTTATTGTTACAATTAATTGGCAGGGCAAGGGCACCGATGACCGGTTGGGAAACATTATCCGCAGTCGTCAGGTGTGTTGATTGGGGCGAAATTCTAAAATCACTGTTAACAAAAGGCAGGTGAGCATTGTTGCCAAGACAGCTGACAGATGCACCACTATCAAGTAATCCGGAAAAGGGCACATTGTTAACAGAGAAAAAAGCGTAGGGTCTCCCATCTTTAGCTTGTTTGCAACAAACCGAAGAAACATTTAAGGTCTGGTTAAAATACTTAATGTGTGCTAACCAATCAGTCCATTCTTTAGACCTTGGTTCAGAATGGGTGCCTGAGAGGTTATTATTTAGTTTTTTGGCCTCTTCATGTAGAAATTTGGTGGGGGCTTGGAGAAATCCACCTGAGGTCTGACATCGCTTGGGTTTTGTAACCTTTCCATGTTGTGCCTTGATTTCTTGAAAATGTTGCGCAGTTCGTCGCTTGGAGGAGAGCGGTCCCTAGAGTGATGCCTCTTGAAAGTTCGGGGTTCCTTAGATTCCAGAAACCTTGCTTGCTTGAAACAAGTAGTGGCCAGATGGCCTACTTTTTTGCAAAAAGAGCACACTTTTTTGTTGTTGAATTCTGGTTTTAAACCAGACGAACGGCTTGGCACAACTACATTATTTGACACATTCTTTATGTTTTTCCTATCCTGGTACGATTCCAGAAGGAGACAGACTTCGTTTAGCTGGGCTAGGGATGCAATTTTCTGTGAGGTAATGATGTTCTCGTATTTGCTTAAAAGGCCATCAGTTATGACTGGTAATAGTTCAGCTTCCGAAACGGGATGTGAAAGCTTGATGTTAATGGATTCAGCCCTTTCTATGAATGTTGCTACAGGTTCATTTACTAGCTGTTTAATAGATAGTAAAGATAATTTGATCCGGTGCTGGGCTTCCGTTTTTCCGAAGCTCGAGATTAGGGCAGATCTGAGTTTATTCCAATCTTTGCATTTAGTTTTTTGAATGCGGTGCCAGGGTATCAATTCTGGGGAGATGAGTTCTATGAAGTTTTTTGTAGAATCTCGAATGGGATATTTTTGATTGTAGCCGTTTCTTCAATACGGTCAATGAAATCCAGTACATCGGAGACGCCATTATATTTGATTTTCCAAGAGGATAAATCGTAGGTTTTATCTTGTGTCAAGGTGGGTGCGATGTCCTGTTTTATCATTACTTGTGGCATAGGTTCTTCGTTAGGAACAAGATTATTCAAAACTTGCGTAGCCGAGCGTGAATTATTTTCGCTTGAGGGGGCGAGGTTTATTCTCTGTACTTAATGTACTTTTTGTTGAATAAAAGTGCATAAGCCTTTAATGTAGGTTTAGATTTGCTTGATGGCGAGAGTCCTCTATCCCTTAAAGCAGTTTGTAAGTGAGTTTTGGATAAGTTGTGCACGTTGGGAATGATGCCCAAATTGGATGATGCCATAGCTTGATTGTTTTCCATTGTGAGTTTCCCAGGTGGTGAAAAATTGCCAGGGGTTTCCTTTAGTAAACGCAAAATTAATTTTGTGAGGCACTTTTCACTTGGTAATCACTGGTTGGTATTTCTAAAATAGTTATAGAAAACTGTATTCCATACTACAATTTGGTATATATGACACCAGAATCTTTGTCAAAGGAAGGCACAAGAAAAAATTTTGCGTGGAAAGACCTAAGTAGTAAAGGTTTTTGTGTTTCACTGACCACTTTGAGAAAAACTTGTGAAATTCACAAGTATTTATTTTTTTTCCAAAAAATTTGCCAGGACTGACCTTTAGAAAACGGGTTTTTTATTTTTCACAAACCACTTTTGAGAAAACTGTGAAATTCACAAGTATTTATTTATTTCCAAAAAATTTTGCCAGGACTGACCTTTAGAAAACGGGTTTTTTATTTTTCACAAACCACTTTGCACTGAGAAAGGCACTAAAATTCACAAAAGGCACTCTTCTGGCAAATAAGGACAAACTTCCGGATGAAAATAACTGAATATGGGATTTGTTACGAAACCACATTAAAATTATTTTATTTTTTCATGGAACCAATCATTGGTTTTATTATTATTTCACTTTTTTTTATGTAAGGAAAAAAACACAATTCACTTTACACTTATGCTGAAAAAAAATGCGGTACCTATAACGTAGAATGTGGAAAGAAAGTCATTATTTTGTCCATTTGGTGAAATATACGTGGTACTAATTTGACAGACACAACAAGTGGGCCGATCGGTATATTGTGCAAGAAAAAACGTGAGTGTGAGATTTTTTAATTAAAGAATCCACAAGGTAATTGGAATTCCAAAACCAAATTTACAATAGCGATCTCCATTGCTTCCGACCTTAGTGACAGAAGGGCGATTTTATTATTCAAAACACTGCATAGTGACAGGGAATTGTTCTGCCTGATTCAAACGGATTTTTGCCGTTGGAGTTTGGCGCGATAATTGCACTTTTGTGCTTCGATGCGCGTGGGTGCGCGCGCAACTCAGAGATTAGGTATGTATTTACCGCGTGAAACATCGGGCCGTTGATTTGGCGCGAATTACTGTTGCTCGTCCGCTGCTTTGTGAACAAAGGGGTCGGCGCGTGCGCAGTCAGATTCGCGGTTTAAATGCTGCCGTCTTTCTGGTTAATACAAAATGGCCATGTTTTCAACTTTGACGCAATTTTTTTATAATTGCAATCAAATCTGCGTTATGGACTTAACTTGCACATGGATTTCTGTGGTTTCCCACAGAATTCATTATTCACTGGGTATAAAACACCAAGACACAGTACAATCAATGTTTACAAACAGTTCCTATGCGGGGAAGATTTCGACAGGGAGCACTCCGTAAGGCGACTGAGACAATGGCAAAAATGAAAAAAAAAATTCTGGGCCCCACTATGGACGCCAGTGTTAGGAGCGGGCCCCCAAACATGTCCCAAGCTAGCTCTCAGGGGAGGCATGATTTACCCTCTATTCAGGTGGTGGGTCGCTCGAGGCTTCAGAAATTCCTTCGCATCTCAGTCGTCTGGCAGGATACTCCCCTTCTAGGAAACCCTCCTGCCGTAGCAGAATAATAACAGGATTGAGTTAACTAGTTTCATGTATTGCAAATTTAAAACACAGTACATAGGTCATTACAGTACAATTCAACACAAGAAATACATACTACACAATCCTAGCTATCGTGTTTATAACCTCAAGATCCCTAAACGAAACTCTCTGAGTGATGGCTTTGCGCGGGAGTTTACAGTCTATCGTTAAAGGACACAATCAAATGAGGAAACAATTGTACAGCTTACATGATGTTGGGGGTCTTCGTCTTCCGGCTTCCAGGGGGACCTCCCGAGTTTAGGACAGAACCGAAGTTTACACAGGCATGGTGAAATATCAGCGCTAAACCCGTAGGTTATTGAATTAACATTGCAGGTTATATTTGAGTACAATTCGAGCGATAGTACGCCGGGCGCGGACAGTGGGGATCAACGCGCGGGCTTAACGTGTGCCCGAGGCGGCTCGCCATTCTCAACTGTTAGAAGGGATCGCGTGCGGGTGGGCGGATGGGATAGGAAGTAGGAAGCAGGGAACAGGGGGGGAGCAGGGTGTTGTGTAGTTTGCGGCGAATTAGGAGTTTGAATTCTTTGTCGTTTGGGCGTACCATAACATGGGATATATCCATATGTATATATTGAAGTGAAGAGGATCCCTGATAAACGACCGGGAGTACCCCCGAAATTTCATGTTTAACTAAACAATCGACAAAAGAGATACCAACTTCTTACAAACAGGAAACTTTTAAACTCAGCCACCTCGCAGGATCCAGGAAGTCAATGAATCTACATCAGCGAAATTCTCAGTCCTTATTACAAAGACCTTCTATGGAGAACAAAATCAAAGGTGAAAGAAACGGGATTTAATGATGTATGATACAAAGATTAAAAAAATTATGATTAGAAAAAAAGAAGGAGAAAAAATCATCTACATTAAGCACGCTGATGATCTGATAAAAATGGTTTAGTTGTTTCTGGAGAGCTCCAGTACCGGTTTGTTTTTGCCCCGATCACCCTTCATTATCAAATAGTAAGGAGAAACTTTAACCTTATTGTTTCGAACTACAACAATAATAATTATCCACTTAGCTAATTCATTATCTACAACTAGCGTGAAACACTCGGTTATTTCCACGGACAGTGGAGCTCCCATAAACAAATAAACCCTTTTTTTGTATAATAACTTTTACAACATGCCTTTCACAATGGAATATTTAGATGAGGAAATGCATAACCAAAACCTGTCTTACACAACTTCAGAAACTAATATATGTAAACGCCTGATTGAGAATTGTATCAATACCAACATTATGCATCAAAACATGAGATCTTTAAATAAAAACTTTGATGAACTCCTAATACAATTTCACCACATAAATGTCGATTTCGACATAATCATCCTGACCGAATGCTGGTTGTCAAACACATATACACCTAAAATCATCAAAAACTACACATCGCATAATTCAACTCTTTTTGGTAATCAGAACGATGGAATTTTTGTATACACAAAAAATAATCAAAACTTCACAGTAACCGAACTTAAAATTCAGAATAAAATACAACAATGATACTGTAATCCTGGCTATATACCACTCGCCATCGATTCGTAACATTACGCCTCTTTCCTAAACAGTCTTAGTTGCATAATTTCAAATCTCTCCAATGCTAAAAATATAATAATAATAGGTGATCTACATATCAATATACTACCCAGCAACCAACACCACCAAAGCCAATACTATATTAACATGCTAGAATTTCATTGATTAGTGAGTACTCTACTAAATAGCTTGTCTAAAGTTTTTGAAAACCTCATTAATGCACAACTTTTAAAATTCGTTAAAAACTTTTTAAATACTTTCAAATAATCAATATGGATTTCAAAAAAACAAAAGTACATCAGATGTCATTTCTAGTGTGACAGATTTCATTGTAAAAAGCCTTGATAAAGGAAATAAATGTATCTCAATATTTTTCGACCTTTCTAAGGCTTTTAATACAACATCACACATTAAACTAATTAAAAAACTAGAGAAAATCGGCATTACGGACAAAGTGCTAAACTTCTTCAAAAGCTACCAGCAATAGGTTAAAATACAGAATATCCTCAGTAATCAGCGCTCAACTGACTATGGAATTCCACAAGGAAGCGTTTTGGGACCGACTCTCTTCTTATTGTATATTAACAACTTTTGCAACCTTGAAATTCAGGGACACATTGCTTACTTTGCAGACGATACTGTCTTATTATTCGAAGACAATAATTGGTCAGCTGTATTTAAAAAAGCTGAAAAAAAATATTAACTTCATTAAAAAATGGTTAGATATCAACACGCTTACCCTTAACACGAAGAAAACAAAATATGTTACTTCAAGCATCAATACTACAGGCAGTCTCGTACCGAGGGTGGGGCGGTCCGCCCCGGGTGCCACCCGTCAGGGGCATAGCCTATATTTGTGGAGGAATCTGAAATTCCTTGTAATAAGTAATAACCTTGCAGTTTTTGTATTGTGTATATGCAAACAATAATGTAAACTAAAATAAAGTTTTTGCTGTATGGAAACCTACATTATACATTTAAAAAAAAACATAGATAAACTTTCGAGAAAGAATTTACAAAAAAATCTGCCTCAATACAGATAAGTTTTAAGATTTTCACGGCCAAAAGCATTTTCGTTATTTGTTTTTGGGGTGTTATGCCGTGTTGCGCTGCCTTGCAGATCCGGTAGACGTCACATCTACCGGATCTGCCCTAATGATGGACAGTGCAACGATGTCCGAAACGTTGGCTGAAGAAGGAGGTAGCACAACACGGCTTAACACCCCAAAAACAAATAACAAAAATGCCTCAATACAGGTTCACCTAGTGAGGCAGGCTATGCACAACTAAAATATTGCATAATTATGTTACTTCTGTGTAACCGTTCTTATATAACTTTCTATTTGTTAATTTTTTTGTACTGATTGATGTAATCTATTTGTAAACTACATTGAACATGTAATTTTTTTAGTATAATGTTGTCGATTTCATTGAATAAAGATATTGTTATCATTATAACATATTATTTTTTATGTGAATACCTCACAAGAGTCGCAGCTGCTCCTGTCTGGAGCCAGTGGGAGTATATCATCCCCAATGAGGGTATGATGTGAGGCTGAAGGTAATGGGGAGGGGAAGGAGATGGGAAGAGGAAGGTGGGGGAAGTACCTGAGTATTCAGATCTGATCGCCATACACGGCTAAAGCCATTTCAAGCCACATTTCAATTCTGAATTGTGCTCTTACACCAGGGCGATACGGAGAGTATCTTCCACTCTTTATCTATATATACACTAGTTTCCCGTTTGTACTACGAGATTCCAGACCCTGTGTATTATGCTTATTCTCTCCACTGGTAGCACCGCGGCGGTGGTTTTCGACAGGGTATATTAGTTTTGCGAATGAAGGTTTTCAACAGATAATATCTTTTAGACTTTCAAATGGTAAGCTCTGGCTTTATGAAAATTGTAAACATTTTTAAACCTAGCAACTATTTCAACCCTAGAAGAACACAACTTTTTTCATCCCACAAAGGCATTTCCTTCATAACTTGAAATTATTTGTAAACGTTATATCCATAAAGAAGACAGAAAATCTTTCATTAAATGTGGTTTCAGATAATCAGCAAAAATATATATATTTTTTTTTTTTTAGAAATTTAATTAAAATGAAAATTTGATAATGTTATAATCGAGTTCTGCAAGTTTTTTGGTTAGCGTTTTAGTTACAGCTGTTTCGACTTGTAAGGTCATTTTCAAACTGTGGTGAAGCCACGTACGGACGACTTATTTATAAGATTTTAAATGTCAATTTAAATGTCAATTAAATTTGCTTGAACAATTAGAAATCAATAAACGAACGAATGACCCCAACATAACGCTAATTAATAAAGTAGGGAAAATTATTTATTCCCCACTACTTAGTATGTTTACCAAACCTAAAAAATATAATGCACTTAAATGAGTCATAGCAATAACGTCATTCTAAATCAATTAAGAAAACCCTTACACTTAGTGCAAGGCAAACCAAAGGGAAATACTCCAAATCCCACATTAGCACTCTCTCAATTAGTGTCTCTACAAATTGGTTTAACCGGTAATAAATCAACTTAGACACCTTCAAAAATTGACATTTAAAATCTTATAAATAAGTCGTCCGTACGTGGCTTCACCACAGTTTGAAAATGACCTTACAAGTCGAAACAGCTGTAACTAAAACACTAACCAAAAAACTTGCAGAACTCGATAAGAACATTATCAAATTTAATTTTAATTAAATTTCTAATAATTAAAATGGAGTTCTACGAATTAAACACAAAAACAATTATTAAAAATATATTTGTGTCAATGTTTTCGTATTCTTTTATAATACAGTTTTCAAACAGATGAGACTGATTTTAAAATATTTCATTTTATTTTCGCATTTTCCTACTTTAAGCCCTCAATTTTGATTTAAATTTTTTCTTTGATATTGGAATTCTGTTCCTTTGACAAATAATCTCTTTCAAAATCCTCAATCTGTCAGCGGTCAGCGGTCAGTTACGGTCCGGGCTGGATTTATGTAGATAAACAGATTCCACGCAAGATACACTCACTCTTAGGGATGCGACAAAACTGCATATATTTACCAAACATCGAAACTTTTTCCGAAACACCGAAAGTTTTCTTTCCTAAAAATCGAAAATGTAACCTTAAACATAGCAAATTTATTCCTAATCATCAAAATTTTGTTAAAAACATCGTAATCTACTTCCATATTATAAAAATTCAGTGTTTAGTATAAAAAAACACACATAAAATTGTTACACTCCAACTTTCATCCAATGTATCTTAAATATAAATCAGACAATAAGTCTTGGATCAGCCAAGACAGATCTACATAAAATCAAGTATATTATCAAAACCAACTTATAAGTAGTACCTATGTATTTTTTCAATGATACGATGATGATTTTTTTTACATGAGCTCAACACGCGGCTGTCTACGCGGGCACTAAATGATACCCAACAATTTTATTACAAAACATCCAACTTTCATCCGATATAATTTTATTATGTTTCAAAAATTCGAAAGCTCGTTCCAAAACATCAAAAATCGAAAGTTTTATAAAAACTTATTTTACTAAAAATCTAAAGCTTGTTTTAAAATTATGTAAATTTAATCCGAAACGTTTTAACTGTCTTCTTAAATGTTTAAATTTGTTTCTAAAACTTTATTTTAAAGAACTTACAAGTATAGTCTACGTCTACAGTCTAGATATTATATCTGGACGAGTGCTTTGCGGACACTTTCAAAAAAGTGATTATAAAAGAAATAGAAACTCTCAGAAGTGAATATTATACAAAAGTACGTTAAATATCAGAATTATGCATGTATTATTTCAGGGTTCCAAACCTCTCAACCGCGATCTACCGGTCACCGCTAAGTAAAATTTGGTCGATTCCAATATTTACGATGATGAATAATTTTGAAATAAATACGTTGTTTTAATTTCAATATTTGCAATCAAGGATGAAAAATTAATATCCTGGTCGTCGGAAAATTGGTCTTACTAGATTTGCGCTTATATTCTAATAATGCTGTTTAATGGGAAAAGTTTTGGTGAACTAAAAACAGCAACCTTTTTACTTCCCAGAACTTCTTCTCCTTTATTTCCTTAAAATGATCCTTCAGACAGCATCCCCAAAGATGACATAGGCCCTGAAGGGTTTTTTCTTCAGGGCCTCTTTGTAAAAAAATCTTATAAAATTCTTTGTTAGAAGTCGATTCCCATGAAAATTAATGTTACATTAGCCCCTACCTCAAAAAGGTTAGCAACCCTTGCTGTAGGCTCCTCAATATAAAGATATCTGAAACTTTATACTTCCATGTGCTTGGAAATATTTATTATGTAATAATTTCTTTTTAATTTTGTATGTAGGTTTATATTGTTTTATGATAATTTTAACGCTGCTCATCTTGGCATAGGTCTGCCCTAATGAGGTGATTGAATTACGGTTTCTTTTGAGATACTCGTATAATTTTGTGAACAAATAAAGTAGAATTTTTATTTTATTTTAATTTTATGAGTAAAACGTCAAATTGTAATACTTAATTAAATGAAGACAACATTAGCGAAACTTAATCGAAAATCTGGGAACAGAAAAATTAGAAAAAATATTTGCACCTCTGGGACTCGAACCCAAGACCTTTCGCTTTCTAGATGCAAATATCTTTTTCTGATTTTTCTGTTTCCAGATATTCGATTGAGTTTCGCTAATATTGTCTTCGTTTAATTAAATAAATAAGTATTTTTAAAAAATCTGAATTCTATCATTTTATCAAGTATCTATGTAATTTAATAAAAGTAATCACTAACTAACTAACTAACCATCACGCCGTTTCCCCGCAGGGGTAGGCAGAGAGGACGGACCGCCAAACAACTCGGTCTTGGCACACACTCTTTGCCTCACTCACATTCATACATCGTCTCATACATACTCTTCTATTATTCTGACTTTTGACATGGCCCGTCTCAAGTATCTGATTTACTTGATCGTGCCATGTCTTCCTCGGGCGTCCCCGACTTCTTCTACCATTCACATTTGCATCATATATTCTTTTAATCACAATGTTTCTGTCTAATAATACTCCGTTTTGTTAAATATCACCACAAGGGAGCTTAAAATTGCTAAAAACCAACGCTAAAACAACAATAACTAAATTGCTTAAGAATTTGCTGGATTTAAATTTTAGACGACGAAACAACTAAAAACTATAAATAAAATTATCTGTGATAAGTATAAAGGCGTTAACGTTGCATAAGTTAAATGCTGAATGAGCGATAAATATTGTATTTTTTAATGTAGCTATTACTTTGTGGTTATCCATTATAGAAAAATGAAACAATACAACTTTGTATAAACCACTTATATAATGTGCAAATCCGACCGGTTTCGGAACAAACGTTCCTTCGTCATGGAAAGCTTATACTAATTTGACAGTTTAGAACAATGTTTTATTATGGTAGGGGTGGAGCCGTTGTTAGTTAATAATGTAGATTGGGTGGGTAGGTATTAGTGTAGAGTGGGTGGGTAGGGGAACAAATCCATGATTGGGCTATATGACAATATTTTTTGTTTGTTGATAATAGATTCATTATTTTTAAAGGATTTTTTAATTTCCAAAGCTTCTAAGTTATCTAAACGTTTTCCTTTATGATTAATATGAAGAATATTTATCCCTGTGTTTTTTTCAAAACTATGGTTATACAATATATGGTTATACCTACCCACCCACTATACACTAATACCTACCCACCCAATCTACATTATTAACTAATAACGGCTCCACCCCTACCATAATAAAACATTGTTCTAAACTGTCAAATTAGTATAAGCTTTCCCTGACGAAGGAACGTTTGTTCCGAAACCGGTCGGATTTGCACATTATATAAGTGGTTTATACAAAGTTGTATTGTTTCATTTTTCTATAAATATTGTAATTTTTTTAGTTATTTATAGCTTATAATCACATGCTGTGCTAACGAACTAGTCTAGCTAAGCATATTAGGTTCCAAATCTGTTATCCAATGTGGATATGACTTTTTGATGGTGTAGAATTACGAATTTCGGTGTTTTGGAGTATTCGATGTTTATCAAGTAGATTGCAACCCTGCCTAAATCCTCTCATTTGCATCTCCTGATCATCCGATGGTACAGCTGATGGCGGCAAAAGGGATTTACACAAATTGCTGTCCAGCATACCAAATGCCAACCGAACCACATTTACAAAAATAAATTTTCGAATAAAACTTGTTCGACGCGGGAAATATACACCATTGTAACAGCTCAGTTTTAGGGTTTTTCGTTTTTGCCGATGGAAAACCGAAATATTCGAATATTTTATTCCTTTGTCGACAGACTGAATAATATTTTACGCGGTAACTCTTAACCCCGGCTGTCAAGCCATTCAGACAATATTATTATTTTATACCTTTGTATGAACTTCCATAAAATCCAGATATTTTATCAAAATATTAGTCACATCGAATCAGCTTTATCTTTATGGTGGTCACAACGACGTAGCTAGCATGGGTGGCACCCGGTGCGGATAACGTGGTGTCAAACGTGGTGTCACCCAAACAATTAGTAATACTAGATTTTGGATAATGTCCTACCTAAAATTGAAGAAAATTATTTAGATATTATGATTGGCAGCGCAAGGATACGAGGGTGGCCTCTTATCCATAGATTCCACAACAATCTGAGGGCGCTCTTACATTTAGTCGACGAATTACCTTCGTTTGTCTGGCGGAGGCGTGAAACTACCCCAGAGTAAGCAACTAGTCGGCGAACCGCGGTAAGTGACCAGTCGCTCGCCGAAGGTGACGGACGACCCAAAAAGAGAGCCATTAAAGTAACTTAATACTTCATAAAAAATAAGACATTACTAGCTAGTCAAACTTCTAAAAAATCTTTGTATATTCTCCAAATTACGTATTATTTATTATTTTCGTTAATTATTTATTTATGTACACACAACAATGGAATAGAGAAATAACCTACAGATGATTGATCATTTTTTTCAGTCAGTTATCGATCGATTCTGCTATAATTGTATTCAGGGTTTGTGTTAATTAGTTATCGTTTATTATTAAAAAAATTAACTATCGAATGCACTTACCTAACTTACCTTGTTTTTTTTTAGATATCTTTCATCACTTTTAAGAACACTAACAGAATACCAACTTTTTCACTAATTCCCGTCAATCATAGGTAACAATTCACTTCACGAGTTCACGTCAATCACAATATACGAAAGAAAGGGGACAAGCAGGGATTTTTTTAGGGGAATCCCCAACCGAGCAACAATTAGAGCTAGGAACGAAAATAAAACAATAGAATATTTGGGGAATCTAAATAACAGACAGTTTTCATGTCTAACATATTTTTGTGGCAATATTCTCCTTTCGAAGTTTTTTTTCACCGTCGGGTGTCACCCCCATCGACACAAAGGTATTTTGTGATGCAAAAAATACAACAACAAAAAAATTTCTCATAAAAATATTTTATGTTTTCTGGATAGGTACACCCTAATCACCTAGTGGTATGAAATATGGTCTACGACCTATTCTCATACCTAACAAATACACATAAAAAAAAATCATAAATCTATATCATAACGGTCGAGCTGTTTCGGAGGAGTGCGAACACAATACCGTGACACAAGAGTATTCTCCGACGTTGAACTGCAGTCTTTGAAACCTGGAATGTCTAATACAAATACAATATATCAGTTTTACATTACTTCATGCTTTAAACACTTTTTGTATATTTTTCGTTAATTTGTTAGGTACATTCTGTTTTTATATTATCCTGTCAAAGGGGTAACTTGTAGCAGCTTATAAACCTCACTGCATTATTTAATAATTGACGAAGTTAATATCAACAACTCTCAATAAAATATGAAACAGACAGATTCAGAAAATAAAAATATAACTATCGCAACTGGGTCTCGAACCAAGGTCCTTTAATTTTACTGAGACTGGCACTCTACCAATAACTCATTTCATTCCGTCGTTTTGTATCACACTCATACTTCCATTTTCATTTACTAACATTACGTTCAATTATTTCCCTTATGTTTGGTTGCCTTCTTTTTTGGCGTAATTGCAAAATTTTCCGGTTTTTTTATTATCTGTATCACATATAAATAAAATCGGTTTGGTACATCGACACTCTCCAGATCACCTCAAAAAATAATATCTTCAGTTCGACGTCATTATCATCGTGGACTGCGTAGCTTTGAAATGTCATTTGAATGTCTTAAACCAAAAAACCTTTTTTTTTAATATCTAATATATAAAAATGAATCGCTAAATGTGTTGCTAAGCGCAAATCTCGAGATCAGCTGAACCGATTTCGCTTTTTTTTTTTTTTTTTTTTCCTTGAAGTACGAGGATTGTTCTTACGGAGAGAAAAATTAAGAAAATTGGATAATTTCAGAATACCTAACGACTATCGCACGTTTGACAGTTCGCGTGTTTGAGAATGACATTTTGCAAAATGTTAAATCAGGATTCTATTTTTGAAAATCTTTGAGTTGATAAATTTATTTAAAGTGGGTAATCCCCTAATAGTTTGAATCGACTCAAGAATTTTAGATATTTTAAATAGGTCTCTATGTTAGGTATCAAATTTAATATTGAATAAAAATTGTAAAAGGTGGTACGCGGGCTGTTTAGAAGCTGAATGTACTGGGATTGAATACATGGAAAGCGAGAAGGAGGGAGATATGGCGGAGTGGGAACCCCCCTTACACCATGCGAGCGAAGCCGCGGGAAAAGGCTAGTTTTAAATAAAATCATAAACTAAGCAGGGTCGTGTACCTTGTTTCTGTTATCTGCTGAATTTTGGTCCACCCTTTGATGTATACGCTACATGTTTTTACATAATAATTAATAGTTTAACGTTTTTTCTAAAGGGTTCCTGGATGGTCCAATTGGACGTCAACACAGAGAAAGGAGGTCTAAAGCTGAACGAGAACTTCTTGGTTGAATTCAAGGGAGGTCCGGACGGACCAGTTTTGGCCCACGAGATGAGGTACGTAGCCGATTTTTCGTACCAACTTATTTTTGAGTGATTGATTTGTTGATTGGTTGATTGATTCGTTGACAGTCGATTGATTAATTATTTATTAACACAATAATTTACGCGGTGGTAGATTAATTGATTCGTTGATCGATCGATTGATCGTTATTTTTTTAATTAATTCATTGACTTGTTGATCAGATTTATTGAAACATTGATCGACTTATTGATACATTGGTTGATTCGATTATCAGACGATTGAATGACTGATTTTTCTTAATTTCGAGTATAATGATTGGTTGATAGCAGGCGCGGCTGGCCCAAACGTTCAATAGTGCGCCGAACCGCCAACAAAATTGAACATTTTACAGCTCAACGTGTTCCTACTTAATATTTTTTAATTTAAATTACGCACAATGTTGAAAATAAAAACTAATCACGTATTTAAATGCATGAATTTTGCCAGATATAATAATTATTGCAGCCGACTGGAGTTCTTTTCCCGCGCGCTAAGAACTAGGAACCTACGTACATACCATTCGGCGCGTTTCGGTCAAACGCCCCGTTCGGGAATTGTCATTTTGTATGGTGCTCCTACAGACATGTCCAGACCGTCAGAATAACGAAATGTACCAAAAATCTGCTTTTGGCGACGCGGCGCACGGCGCTACGAAGTGCGTCGAAAACATCCGACGTATTCCGAAGGGCTCCAGCAAAATAGGTTTGAACGGGATAGTAATATTTAGCTTGCAAAATTCAACCATAAGTCAACGGGTCTTGTTATGATTGGGATTTAGGGAACCTATTTGACAACGACATTAGTTTTTCAGTTAAAAATTACTTTTTATGTGTGTGCGTTTTAAATGCGCTACACCGGGTACTGGGAAGAAGCTTGAAGTTTATTTATTTGATTATTAAGGACCGAAGAAGTTTATTTTTTTATTCTCTATAAATATGGTAGCTACGGTAGCTAGCTGTGTGACCTACCAACAATTAAATTACATTATACGTGTTTGATTTATTGATAGGTGAACCACCAAAAATTTTAGGCACCAGCCGCGCCTGGTTGATATGTTGAGTGATTAGCTGATTTATTGTTACGTGCAAATTACGATAACGTACTTTGTTCATTAAATTTAATAAAATTATCTGATCGTAGAATCATTTCCGATTTAACCTGTTTGTATAAAATCATAAATTCAATGTTTGATACCCCTGATTTATTATATGTAATTTCTTTTCATACTCCAGGCAGGTCAGTCACAAGACAGTACCTACCATATTATTGTAGCAATAATTCTAAGTCAACAAGTCAATATTATACTCCTATGCGACGGATTCAACAGCTTGGAAACAAATACTCCGATGTTGTTGATATATTTAGTACATCAATTTTATTATATAAGCATACCTTATTGAAGTTTCTTTCATCAAAAGGGGAATATTTTGATAAAGCTATTAAAATTGACTAACACATTGACAGTATTTTGTTGGCTGAAAGAAAAAAACTATTTCGGATTTTTTGTATTTTGTAATTTATACCTACATCCTGTGTGGTTCAAATTCAATACCCAATATTTTTACTTTGTATTTATTTTTGTGCAAGTGTTTTAAACAGTAGTTTCCTGCACTATTTACCAGTATAATTTCATTAATATTGTTATATATATGTATGTAAAAGCCTAAATAGGCGTAAATAAATAAATAAATTATCTCGTTGATATCAACCGATTGATTCGATGGTTACTTAATTTGTTATTTGACGGATTTATTCCTTAATGTACTGAATATTATTTTGTTCATTGCTTGTCTGTCAATTTCCAAGCTTTTTGAGTTGTTCATTGAGTATTTTTTTTCGATAGCTATAAAATAAATTAAATTACTTGTTTCATGGGTGTGTTCAAAAACTAAAAAATAATAGCATTAAACCTTTTTGTTGATTTAGGTGAAAATGCTTTGCTTGTGGTCGTTTTTTTTAATTTGTTGTGGGGGCTGAGAAAATATATTTTTTATAATAAAAAAATTACAATAGAATTTTCAAAAAAGGCTAACATAAAAAAAAATTGTTCATGTTACGTCAAAACCCATTATACGTAATCATTGTAAAAGTAACGAATCATGTAGGCAGGTGGGTATATTGGTTCCATTCATACACATAAAATTGCATAATCATGTTGTAATAATACAAAAATCCAACCATGCTTCCGCTGTTTGCAAGACTTTTGTAAGACTTCAAAAATAATCGTTGTTGGGTTCAACAAATGCACCTACACTACAAAACTACTACAATATATGCATCAGTATATATGCAAGTATAACACTGAATGGGAAATATCTAGAAGTGTGACCTATTCCGACTTTTCACCAATATGTTATTCACATACATATAAATAAGACCTGTCGACTGCTATTCCCCATGGGTATGTGCCAAAGAAAGTGTTGATCTAATTATCTTGATATATTTTTGGGTTATTATGCCGTGTTGCGCTAACTCCTTATTTAGCATTATAGTGTCAATCACGCAGATGTGTAATCACATTATTGCATTACACATTTATTGATTTATTGATTACACATCTGCTCGTATGATGGACACTTTAATGCTGTCCGAAACTTTGGCAAAAGAATATGGTTTTGCAATTCGGAATAATAACCCAAAAATAAATCACTACGGTACTTTGGTGAAAATCTCAAATCATAACCAAAGTGTTGATGTATTCAAATTCACATATGAAAAAAAATTCACATGACATAATAGATAAAAGTTTCCTTGCTTAAGGACACGAAAACAAAAAAAAATTATTACGTTAGCTCCGAACACAAGCTACAAAGCAATTTTAAAAAATCCTTCAGGGCCTAACTCATCTTTGGATGTTGTGTGGAGGGTCTTTTGAGGAAAGGAATGAGAAGAAGTTCTGGAAGGAAAAATGCATGAGGGATGGGTAGAAATATGGGATTCAGTACGTCCAGATCATCCGCCGCCAGACCTAGACAAACTTCACCCCACGAACCCGGGCGCCCCTGCAAAGCCACCAAACACAGCAAACCGCTTGGGGGTGACCTACGGCAGAGGTGTTGGTTACCACACTATACAACCTTCAGCATACCCAGAAACTGGTAGTTAAATTGGAAAACTGGACAATCTATTTCAAATTTCGATTCGATTTTGTGTAACCTTTTTTGGCCTTTGGTTTTCAAATCAACCGATGCCGATGATCCGAAGGATTTTTTGATGAAAATTGAAAAAAAAACGGTGTCTACGAGATTACTGTCAGCTTACTGTCGAAACGTGGCGAAGGAAACGGTTGCAAAACTATTTTTATCCTTTAGTTGCCAAAAAACGGTAGGTAATAAGTAAAAATCGAAATGCCTGGATCCAAAATTGGATTTTCGTCACAGCATGCAAACATATTAAAATGTCCAAGAAAATACTTTCATTTGAATAAATATATACTTAAAAAAATATGTAGAAGGGGCTGTTTTAATTGTTATTTCGATGTTTCAAAAAGGGTGTTTTTAAATATCATTAGAAATAAAATCAAAATTTCCTTACTTTAGACTTTCAAACACGCCCACAACACCATTCTATCGATTTATCCCTTCAGTGTGTATATTTATACTACAACTACACACAAGTATATAATACAAGGTGCACCACCAGACAGAAAGGACGCGTCATAAGCAATCCCGCGCCGGAAATGACAAATGGCGTCGAGACGTCCGGATATTGTATTCGTTGGCACTTTTCCACAGTAAATTCACCTTGAAAATTAATGATCTGTCATATTTCGTTCGGTTTCCTTCCTGGCGTCGCCGCGCTCGGTCGGGTCGAGGGACCTCGCCGTAATGGCGAGTTTACTTTTTGAGTACCGGGTAATCTTCCTGGATACTTTCTTAGTAAATAATACTGAAGAATATATATTTTCTTCTTCAAACACAGCTAACTTTTATTTCGTAGCGCCAAGCTAAATTTGTTCTCACTGTTAATCTCCTTCCACTGCATCTTTAAGTCTATATTTGTAACTTAGTTATTTAATTGTATCTTTAAGTCCATATCTGTATCTAGTCTATAATTGTAATTTAGTTTTAAGGGCATAATCTCTTACATACCTCTTTCGCTAAAACAACTTTTGGCCAAAGACATTTTAGATACTTCGCAATAATGCTATACAATGCACTTCTGCTTGCCATTAGACAGAACACAACTTTTTAAAATATAAATCTAACTAAAAGTAATGATTTAACTTCAAAGATTTTATCAAAACCAATTTATAAGCATATTTCCAATGTGACAGTATTTTATAAGGTTTTTGTATTTTTTATTAAAAAATGATTATGTTATAAACTGAGCCTCGTTCAATCAATGAATGATAATTGTCTTTTATTTTAAGCGTAATATTGTGATGTTATTTGTATTTCTCTTATAAACTGCGCCTGCTCTCAATACAGGAGTTCCTAGTACGACAGGCATAGCACATCAATTTTAATATTTTTAACAATTTTAAAATAAAGCTGAAAGAAAGTAAACCCTGATGAGATGAGCATTGTTCATGAATCATGTCGATTGTATCTAAACAATAAAGGTAGTTAAAAATAAGTTATGATGATTTTTAACTAGTGTCATTATTTTCGTCATCCCGGTTCTGTCTTGAGTTAAGGTCAAAATCGCCTTTTTTAAGTTATGATGATGACGTCAGGCTTTGAGACCTACCCTAACAAACGCTCAGTTCCAATTTATCGTACCTGCCCCAGTTTCGTCTATACAAATATCCATGTTGTCGTAGTTGCTGAAATCCGAGTGTTAAATTAACTTTGGTTTGTTTGCTAACTAACTTAGGTTTATCTGTTAAGTGAAGTTAACAAGCTAATTAAATTATACGTTCTATTTTGTAGATCTCTTAAAATTTCCACTTCTAGATTCACATTTAAAAGTTATTTTTAATTTCTATCATTCAACTTGGATTCCCACTTGTGTTATTGTCAAATAAATAAACATTTGGTATCTTCCGTTCTATTTTATCGAAGGTATTAATAATTCTATTTTAACGATGTCAATACAAAATTTACGAAAAACAACTATATTTCCTAACAACTATCTTTCCCATTGGAAAACTTTGAAATAAAATGACATTTCGTATTATCAAATAAGACTTTTCGTATCTACTGTCAAATATTTTATTATGTTTAATATCGATATTTAGTTAATAAGTACCAACAAGTCATTTAATTTTACATATTATGTACTTTTGACATATTATACTTTTATGTGTAAGCGTAATGGGTCGGAGGAATTTTTTTGTGAAGTTAATCGTCAATCAATTACCCGCGATGTTTTGTCTAATTATCATAATATTCGATGATTAAAATAATAAAACTTTTTTTCTGATCTAAATATTATGAGTATGTTTTTTTTTTTCTAAAGTAATATTGCGGTCGGGGGAATTTTTTGTGAACTCAAAGGTCGATCAATTCCTCCCGATGAGCTTTTCTAGCGATGTTTTGTCTAGTTCTCGAAATATACGATGATTAAAATAATAAAACTTTTTTTTGTTAAAATAATATTGCCTCCTTTTCTAAAGTATAAAAAGACTTTTATTAACAAATCGTGGCGAAAGTCCTTTAAATATCGATGGAATTTACCATATATGTAATATCATGTTAATAACTATACAACAACCTGCTAACGAATTGCCTCTTTTCCAGTACTTTTGTTAATAAAAATTCCTGCAGTTTTTCACGGAATATTTTCACATTCAAGCGGAAATATTTCCTGTGAAAATATTCAGATCTTGAATAAACTAATTTAAAAACCTGAGTTTTCTCCAAACATCGGATATTTGAAGGCACTTAGTAATTCAAGCCATCTTTATGTTTTCAAACATGTTGAAGTTTGGCCAAGCTTTTTAATTCGATTGACTGCCGCTATATGGAGTCTTGATTAATTTTCAGCGATTATATAACCCTACCCATATTTTTTTTCTACTAGATTAATGATTAAACAAATTGTGATAGATGACTATAACCTTATTTTTGTGAGTTATGTTTATTTATTGAATTGTTTTTATTTTCAGGTATCCTGGCGGTGATTGCACTTCGGACATATATCTTGCATGTGATTAAAAAAAATGCAATACATTATTTCGGTATTGTTGAGAAAATAAAAACCTACATATGTTTTTACGAATACTTTCACAGCATATTTAAAATGCACTTTTTATATTTTTTTTATTAATACGTTTAACTTTAGTCACTTTATATTTTTTAACACTTTTATAGCATATTTAAAATGCACTTTTTATGTTTCTCTTAAAAATACGTTTAACTTTAGTCACTTTATGTTTTTTTAACACTTACAGCATATTTAAAATGCACTTTTTATGTTTTTTTTTATTAATACGTTTAATTTAAGTCACTTCATGTTTTGTTAATACTTTTACAGCATATTATTAAAAATGCACTTTTTATGTTTTTTTATTACCTAATACATTTAACTTAAGTGTCACAAGCAATTAAAGGGTATTTAAATATAGATCAGATACATAGACCACATATTTTAATATGATCTTCAATATTTATAATATGAAGTTTTGCTATTTCGTGACTTTAAATTGCTAAACTATGGAGCATGCATAATACGGTCGATAGCCTATCATATTAAATCTGACGAAAATATTATTACTGCTTTTGTAATGTAACCTTATTAATAAACATTTTATATTGGCACGTTTCGTTTATTTAAAAATGTTTTTTTTTCATGAAAAATACTATTTACCATGGACATCTTGTACTTTCCAATTTTTTTAATTTTGAAACCTGTAATTAATATAATTTAAATGCTATTTTGATTTTTAACTTAAAATTTACCACGCAATATAATACACATAAATAATTATTTCCATGAGCGCCTATGTCATCTTTCGGGATGCTGTGTGGAGGTAGGAGTAAACCTTTATTTTGACGGCCGGCGTGGTCTAGCGTTAAGGCTTGTGACTCACAATTCGAAGGCCGCGGGGTCAATTCCGGCGTGGGCAAATAATATTGATTTGTGTTATTTCAAGATTAATTCATTTAAAATAATATATAGTATATTTGGGGCACGTTCCGGAGTGGAAGATACCCTTAGGATCGCCCTGGTGTAAGACCACTATTAAGAATTGAAACGTTGCTTGAAATGGCTTTAGCCGTGTTTGGCAACCACAGCAGAATAGCCATGTACTTCCCTAACTTCCTCTTTCCCATCACCTTCCCTTCCCCACTACCTTCAGCCTCACAACATACCCCAATTGGTTATGCAATAGACTCACTGGTTCCAGAGGGGAGCGGCTGTGATTCTTGTGAGGTATTTTTTTTTTTACATTAACTCCACACAGGAGGCCCTTATGAAAATAATTTCCCTCAGTTTCTATGTCATCTGAGATGCTGTGTGGAAGGTCTTTTTGAGGAGAGGAAGGAATGGTCTTGAAGAGACCCATGTTGTAGGAAGGAGGAAACACAGAGACCTGTAAATCGTTCCACAGCCGAGCTGTTGAACACAAGAACGAGTTGAAGAAGCGACCCGTTCTCATGTAACAAATGTCAACCGTTTACATATGTTGGGCACGCGTTCGGCATATTTTCCGACTATGCACCGATGCTGCGGTTCCTCGGAGCATCTTTCATTGTAATACCGGTAGAACAAGGATAGCATTCCCACCCGACGCCTGTGCTTTAAAGATTGCAATCCGTCTGTTAAGATGGGAGAATCTATCCAACGGACCGCCCGTTTTTGCAGAGTCGAGGGTATTTTTCAGGTATTTTGGAGCTCCAAACCAGAGGTGGCTGCCAAATTCAACCGTGGGGCGCACTTGTGATTTGTACAGGGTTAGCAGTTGTGTACTATTAATCTATCTGCGGGCCCTGTACAGTACGCCTAGTTTTTGGTAGGCCAACTTTACTCTGCCTTCGATGGAGCCCATATTCGATGGATAGGTATTCATATAAAAAATATTAAAAAAACTGAATCTTGAAGAGACTCGTATTGTGAGAGGGAGGAAACACAGAGGCCAGCAAATCGTTTCACAGCCGAGCATCTCCTTTCCTCTCCTATTTCCTTCAACTCCACAACACACCCCGATTAGTGTTGTCATAGTTACACTGGCTCCTGGCAGTTGGGACTCTTCTGCGGTATTATTATTTATTTTATGGTAGTTATTTCATGGCTGTACCTGTTCAATTAATTTGCATTATACGCTCGTTATTTCCAAATCTAATTATTTGTGTGTAATTAATATCGTGGAGTATTTCACCTTTGAAAGGTGCGAATAATTACGAAAATAAATATTCAGTCCTCTCAAAGGAAATAAATTCTTGAAATTGTGTAAATATTAAAAAAGGCCCGAACAAGGAACGGCGTTTATCCGGGCATTTGTAAAGGACGGACCCATAGAACTGTCAAATTCAAAGAAAGGAAATTTTAGCCAAATAAAATCAATACTTACTTAATACCTAAACCAAATCAAAAATTATATTATGTGTGATCTATTTAAAAATAAGACAGCCACTTTCGTTGGATATAAGATTAAAACGATCACCAGATATAGAGGTTAGGTGCAGAATTGAAGCAGCAGGAACTGCATTCAGCAAAATGAAATCCCTCTTCTGCAATGACAATATCAATTTAAAACTAAGCCTGAGAATTTTAAAATGTTATGTGTGGTCGGTCTTGCTTGTTAAGTTATATATTTTATATGTAAAACACTGTTATAATTTTATTAAAGACTTTTTATTGAAGAGGTGTTTACACCATTGACATTGATTGACATTAGTTCCCAATAGATAAAACCACAGATGACAATAATTATAAGAAGTAGTTCATCACTAGTGATGTACAACATACAACAATAGTGATGTGACATCCCCTTTCTTTATTTATACAACACAATAAAATTTTAATTAAATTAACATTATACCTATCCGGTGGTGTGACAACTCTTCCATATCTGGTGTTGTAAGGGTTATTAATGTTATTTTCTCCCACCTGTCTCTCATCTCCAGCTTTTGCCTCTTCAAGTGCCGGATTAGATTGCATGGACAGATGATCATAATTAACGTTTGCATTATATCTCAGTTTTAATTCTGTTTCGTCTGTACGGGTTACCATAATAATCTTGAATAATATAGGACCTATTACATTTTAATTTTTCTTTGACCATAGCTGGTAACGAAGTACTTTTGGGATTTTTCTTAAAGTATACATTATCTCCTGTTTGTAATAAAGACATGGGTTTTGCATTCACATTATAATATTTGGAATTTTTTACATTATTTTTTTCAATACACTTTCTGTAATCAGAAAATCTTACAACCTTTGGTGTTAATTTAATTTTAGCAAAGGGAACATTCATTCTCAAAGTTCTGAACATTAATAATTGAGCAGGTGACGGGAAATTAGCTTTGGGTGTGTTTCTATAATGTAATAAACCTATATAAGGATCTGTATTTGTTTCTTTAGATTTTTTAAGAATGTTTTTTATAATTTTAACAGAACTCTCTGCCTGACCATTAGACTGTGAATGATATGGACTAGCAACTACATGTTCTATGTCCCAATCGTATAAAAATGATTTAAATTCATTCGATTGAAAATGAGGATTGTAATAATCTGTTACAATAAGGTATGTTTGACTATCAAAATACATTAAATCAATACCTACTTGTTGCCATGGAAACTTATTCATTTCATAAGTTAGCAGTGGTTCCTTCTGATTCGAAACTTTAAATTTATTGCATATTTGACATTGCTTAATTAATTTTTTTTTTATCTACAGAAATACTAGGCCAAAATAAAGAATCTCTTACTAATCTTAGACATTTGTTTATTCCTTGATGTTCTTCATGAATTTTATTCAACATTTCTTTTCTCATAGACTGAGGTACTAATAATTTATTACCTTTAAATATTAACTCATTAATAACATGAATCTCATCTTGAATATTATAATAAGATTTTAAAGTGCAATGGACTTTATCTTTACTATTTGGCCAACCTTCGTAATAATATATTTTTAATATTTGCATAGTTTCATCCAAAGCAGTAGCATTGCTCAATTTTTTACGATATTCTTCACTAATAATTAAGTTCATATAGATTGAATTTACATGACAATGTAGATCAGACTCATAATCGGGTATATAATGATCTCTCAAAGCAGCTCTTGATAAAGTATCCGATATATACATTTCTTTACCTGGGACGTGTACCACATTTAAATCGTAAGTCTGTACTGTCACTTTGTTACCTGTCACCTTGGGAAGATCAAACCCAACTATCTGTCACCTTGGGAAGATCAAACCCAAAGACGGTTATTAGGACGCCGTGGTGGTCGAATGAGCTGACTTCACTGAAAGGGGCCTACAAGAGAGCCTATCGAGCCCTGAGCGTATCCAGACGTGGCGGGTGTACGCAGGAGGAGACACACGCCCTCCAGTCACGACTCAGTGGCTCCCGTAGAGCTTTCAAACAGGCCGTCCTCTCAGCGAAACGAGCTGCATGCCATAATTGGGTACAAGAAGTGGGTAACGCCAACCCGTGGGATATCCACAGCGCCATTGAAAAAACGGGAAAAGGCTCTGACCGGTATTTAACTAGCGTAATAACCGAAAAGGACGGAAGGAACGTTGAAAGTGTGGACGTGGCATCCACTCTCAATACACTTCTGGGTAAGTTAGTTCCTGTAGATTCAGTAATTGGGGAAAGCGACCACCACAAACAGATTAGAAATCTGTCACGGCTCCCACCGAGAAACCTCGCCCAGGAGGTAAGGACGACACCAGTAACTAAAGCAGAAATCGAGCTGATAATCAAGGGTTTGGGTCTTAAGAAGGCACCAGGGTATGATAGGCTCAATGGAATAATAGCGAAGCAAGTATGGATCCACGCCAAGGAGGATCTCTTCCAAGTGATGAATACATGCATGAGAAGAGGTACTTTCCCTTCTGAATGGAAGAGGGGCGTGCTTAAGATTATACCAAAGGGGAACGATAAACCAAGGTCGGACGTGAATTCGTACCGTCAAATAACCCTGCTACCTGTCCTGGGGAAGATTCTGGAGAAACTGATTAGGCAGCGTTTACGTCAAACGTTATCCCCACCCTGCGAGCGGCAGTTTGGTTTTGTCCCCGGTATGTCCACTGAGCACGCCATCACGTATGCGCTTGACTGGGTGAAGGCTTGCCAAAGAGGTACGTAATAGGAATTTTCCTCGATATCACTGGTGCCTTCGATCATGCGTGGTGGCCGATGATACTAGTCAAGCTCAAAAATAGGAAATGTCCACAAAATCTTTTCAAGATCTGCGCTGATTACCTCTGCGACAGAACGGTCATCCTTTCTTTTGGAGACTACCTGATTGAACGAATAGTTGACATGGGTTGTCCTCAGGGTTCAATCCTTGGACCTGAGTTTTGGAACATTTTGTTTGACGATTCCTCCAGGCTGCCCTTGCCTGAAAGATGTATCTCGGTGGATTACGCTGATGACAAATTGTATCTGGTCTCGGGGAACAGCAGAAAGGAAGTTGAGAGTAAAGCTGAAGAGGTTTTTTTTTTTTTTTTTACATGAGCTCCACACAGGAGGCTCTGAGGAAAATAATTTCCCTCAGGGCCTATTTCATCTTTGAGGATGCTGTGTGGAGGGTTTTTTTTAAGGAAAAGGAAGGAGAGGAGAGTTCTGGGAAGGAAAAGGGTTTAAGGGGTGGGTAGGAATCTGGGGCTCAGTATGTCCTGGTCATCCGCCTCCAAGACCTAGACAAACCTCACCCCATGAACCCGGGCATCCCTGCTTAATCACCAAACGTAGCGAACCACTTGGGGTGACCTATGGCAGAGGTGTTGGTTATCCAATAAAGGTTCCCGGGGCGGCGGTACCCATTCCCGCCTCCCAAATTAAGTGTGACTTTAGAATTGGGAAAGAGAAATCGGCTGACCTTCGCTCCCCACAAGACCATGGGACTCCTGATGAAGGGTAACCTCAGTAGAAGTAGAAATCCCACCATCAAAATGGGAGATACCAACATCCGATTCGTTGAGAACACTAAATACTTAGGCGTCACTTTGGATCGAACGTCCTCATTCTTGACCCATGTTAAAAGCGTATCAAGTAAGGCCCAGGCCCTCTTTTTGAAATTGAGAAGAATCTCTACTGCTGAGTGGGGACTGCGCTCTCCAGCGCTCCGTCTCCTATACAGGGGGGCTTACGTGGCGCAAGTCTCGTATGCGGCCTCTGTGTGGAAGCACCGCCTGGAAAATGCACTCATACTCTCGGTGCTCAAGAGAGGCCAGCGAGTCCCCTTGCTGGCGCTTTCGGGTGCGTACAGAACAGTTGCTTCGGACGTTTTGCCAGTTTTGGCCGGCGTTTTGCCTGTCGATCTTGAAATTAGGGAGGTGTTAGCAAAGAAGTTTCTAACGAGAGGAAGAACTGCCACCCATCATGGTATTGAGCTAATATATGAGCGGTTCTGGCCGGTATTTTGCCCATTGATCTAGAAATAAGGGAAGTGTTAACTAAGAAAAAACTAATTAGAGGAAGGTCAGCCGTCCATCTTGGGGTTGAACTAACACCAGGTGGGGCAGTACCTCTCCCTCGACTGCTGAAAGAGATGCGTGAACTCACTCTTAATGAATGGCCAAAACGTTGGGATAGATCGAATACGGGCAGATGGACTTTCTCCTTCTTCCCGTCAGTTAAAGCCAGAATGGAAGGGACGTTCATCAAATTGGATCATCACTTAACACAAATACTTTCAGGTCATGGAGAATTCAGGGGAAGACTGCACAGCCTGACCCTGTCTCCCCATCCGAACTGTGCGTGTGGTGACACAAACCAAACAGCCGAGCACATTCTGTGGCACTGTGAGATTTTGACGGACGCAAGAGATGAAATGTTGGAAGGTCTGAAAGTAACTACGAGACCAGCATGGAATGCAGATCTCGTGTCGAACAAGGAGAATCTCGAATGCCTTAGGAAATTTACAAGGATCTGGGTTGAGAGATGGCCTGAACTTAGAGTCGATGATTAAATTTAACTTCATTGTGTGTTTAGGATCCAGGTGTAATTGCTCCTGGAATCCATGGTCACCCTTTTATTATACTTCTACTACTACTATTGCCCGGATTTTTATTATTTCGCACTGAAACTGTTTATTCATGTATTTATGTATCATGCTTTCTTAGGTACCACCTTCAACAGCCTCTTTAAAATCTAAAATTTGTTTCTATTTCTTGCTTTTTAATCATTGTTTTCTCTCTCTTAACTTGATATTATTAATAACCTTACCAGTATATACTACTCTTGCTACTTTCATTTTATTCTTTTTTTTCTAAATCTTAGATATATTTCAATCAAGTTTTGCGTGTCTGGACTTGCATAAGTAAGGAGCCGGATCGTAAGGAGCCGAAACGGAACTACCATTTAATCATTTTGTATTGTCTTACACCCCATCAAGGGGGTGGACTAGACCTATGACCGTGCATCAACTGAGGAGATGACTCCCAAGGCAGCGGTTGCATAACCCGCCCGCGCCTCCCCCGTCGCCATGAGCGGGCCTGAAGACCAACCGTTGCGGACCGGTGCCCTTCCGCTCTGCCTCCGGTGACCCGATGCTCACTTTTATCCCTAGGGTCTTCAGGTCTTTCCCTCTTTAATTCCAACACTTTCTTCGAGGGCGTACCGGGAAGCCGGCTTAGGGGCGCGGACACCGAGTCCCGCTTGCGACTGGACTGATGGCTCCGCTTATCCTCGGCGGGACTGCCGGACGACTGTAACTCAGTTGTTTTGGTTAGGTCGTACAATCTCATCATAATAATGTTTTTTTTTTTTTCTAGTAACTTTCCCTCTTTTCTATTAATAAACTTTGTTTTCAGCTATATCCAGTGGCGGAGATGAGACGTGATACTGTGAAATAAATAACTAACACCATGTACGCACTCGCATACTGCCTGCTAAGAATGTATGCCCGGACATTGGAGGTCTAGAGTCATTTTAATAAAAAATAGCTTCTTTATAAATAAAAAATTAGAGTCCTGACGTGTACGGTGAAGGAGGAAACCATCTGTTTCCTTAGAACGCCGTGGGAAAGTGGTGGGCAACCTCCAGTGAGCTAATACCAGGTGGAGCGGTTTCCCTCCCAGGACTTCTTAGAGAGATGCGAGAAAGAACTTTGAGAGAATGGCTGGAACGTTGGGATAGGTCAAATACGGGAAGGTGGACTTTCTCTTTCTTCCCGTCAGTTAAACTCAGAATGGAAGGGGCGTACATCACTAGGGATCATCATGTGACCCAACTTCTGTCCGGTCATGGGGAGTTCAGAGGGAGACTTCATAGTCTCTCTCTATCACCCCATTCTAACTGCGCTAGCTGTAATACTGATCAAACAGCCGAGCACATTCTGTGGCACTGCGAGATTTTGACGGATGCTGTGCTTAGAGTCGCTGACTAGCTGTAAAATCATGTAGGTACCAGGTGTATCTGCTCTTGAATCCACGGACATTCTCTTTACTTTATTACATCTACTGCTAGAATTTTATGTTTTATGCTTTATATCCGTATATATATTTTTTTGTTATAGTATCATCTCTATCTTAGGTACCTTTATCTTATTCTATTGTATACATTTTGTTCCTATTTCTTTTATTTTTCTGTGACTTACCTTTTTTTTGCTTATTTTTATTTCTTTTCACATGGTTTATTTTAGATTTCACTAAGCTGTGCTACACGATGTTTTATCGAGATACCTGTTTATTGTTTTCATTATTTTTCATCAATTTTTTGTGATTTTCTTTTTTTTCCAGATTCATATTCCAAGGAACACTATTCATTCAACTAACATACTCGACTTTGTTTTTTTTTTTAAATTTTGTTTTGGTTTCTTTGTTCTCTTTTTCTTTTTAGTCTCACAATGCTACTTTGCTTCGCTTAGAAGGCTGAACTGAACTGCATCTATTTATTTTGTTATGTTTCTTTTTCCCCTTCTGGGGGTGCGTTAGACCTCGTCCTTGCATCAACAGGAGTCGGTCGACGATGGCACGGTGCCCTCTAAAATTAATTGCGCCACCCCCAGCAACATGTACAGGCTTTAGGTTTGGGGGGGGCGACCTCGGCTCTCCTTCGCCTTGCCTCCGGCTACTCGACGCTGAATTCCTTAGGGTCGTCGGGTATTTCCCCCCAATCTCCCATTTACTTTTCTTTGAGGCATCACCGAGGAACCGGCTAAGGGGCGGGGGAGCTGAGTGTAGTTCACGACTAGACCGAATGTCATGCGCATTCTTGCTGGGACTGCCAATCGATTGAAGAGGACTCCCAACCGTTTGCCATTCCCTTATTACTTATCTACTGTGTCTTCTTCCCAAATAGCTTGTAGGATATGCTGAATACAATCACCCAGCGCTTGCCACCTCGTGGACTTTCACCAACCTGTCTCATTGTCTTGCCTATATTTTATCATACTAACACCTATTGTATCTGTATTTCCCGCTAAGCACTTGCATACTGCTTACTAACAACGTATGCAGGGACATTGGAGGTCTAGTTTCGTTATCAAATGTAGAGTCGTTTTCACCAAAAAAATTAGAGTCCTTGCAAGAGCCTTGAAGGGGTAACCATCTGTTACCTATACCAGGGCGGGTAAGTGGTGGGTCCTCCAATGTCACTTTGTTACCATAAACATACTGATGAAACTTATTACAACCAAATTGTATGGCAAATAATTCTTTTTCAATTTGAGCATAATTTTCCTGCGACTGTGTCATTGTTTTTGAACTATATGCAATTGGACGGTTATTTTGCATAATGACTGCACCTACAGCTAATTTCGAAGCATCGACTGACAAGGTTAATGGTATTTTTTTATGATAATGAATTAAAACTGTTGCATTTGAAATAGCTTCCTTCAAAATTTTAAAAGATTTTTCACAATTCTCGTCCCATGACCATACTACATTATTTTTTAATAAATTTCTCAAAATTTGTGATTAATCAGACAAATTTTCAATAAACGGACCTAAATAATTTACCATTCCCAAAAATCTTTGTAAATCTTTGACATTTTTTGGAGACGGTAATTCTAATATAGCTTTGACTTTCTCTTTGTCGACTTTGACACCTTCCTTGCTAAAAATATAACCTAGGAAACATACTTCCTTGACTAAAAATTAACATTTTGACTTATTTAATTTTAAATTGACTTCTCTAGCCCTTTCCAAGACTTTTCCTAATCTTACGTTATGAATTTCTTCAGTTTCTCCATAAATCAGAAAATCATCGACAAAAATCAAAATACCTTCCAGATCTCCAAACAAATCTACCATAATTCTATAAAAAATTTCTATTGCTGCATTTATTCCAAATGGTAATCTTAAATACCTGTACCTTCCAAATGGAGTTTGAAAAGTACATAAATCACTACTTTCTTCATCTAATTTTAGTGACCAGAATCCAGAATAAGCATCTAAATGTGAAAATATGCAGCACCTATAAGTTTTGACCTAATTTCATCAATATTTTTTAAAGGAAAATATTCTCTCATTATGCAGTTATTTAATTTTCTAGAATCAAGACAAATTCTCAATTTACCTGACTCTTTGACAGTTATGACGACAGAATTTTCCCAAGAAGTAGGTTTAGTAACCTTTTCAATGACCTTCATCTTGTCCATGCGATCTAATTCTTCACGAAGACTGTTTTGTAAGGCAAATGGGACTTTTTTCGGAGGATCGACGCACGGTACAGCATCATGGCGAAGCTTGAGATGAACGACAGGTGGTAGACATCCGAGAACCTGAAATATGTCATTATATTCAGTTAATATGGTGTTACGATTACATTGGACACTAAATACTCTTTTTGCAATCCCAAGTTTTTCAATAGTGGGAAGACCTAAGACAGATTGACAATCTAAACTTGTTACAAAAAATATTATGTTATTTATATTTCCATGTATTTCACACATAAGATCACAATGACCAATAATGGGTATTTTATTTCCACCAAAACCTGACACTTTGGTAGAAACTTTTTGTAAAATAGTATTGCATAAATTTAAATTTTTAAAGTCTGATATTGAAATAACTTTAATGTCTGCTCCTGTATCCAAAATACAGTCTACTATTACGTTATTAATAATTATATCTAAGTGCCATGCTTGACTTGAAAATTTAGTGTTGTTAATATTTCTTATCGTCGCAATAAAATGTCCCTCAGGGCAATTAGCACTGTCATCATTAAGTATTAAATCTACTGACTTTAAATTTCTGATTTTCTTGTTACAATTATTTTTAAAGCAGAATTTTGCGAAATGACCAAAAGAATTGCATGACCTGCATTTGATGTTTATAGCTGGGCATCTGAAGCGGTGATGTTGTCCACACCTTCCACATGGATTGTTGTGACCACTTGACCTTGACGATGGTGACGGTGGCCCTTGACGATTGGTAAACCCATGCTGACTTGACGTTGAATTACGATGCGATGATGACGGTGATCCATGACGATTGGAAAATTCATACTGACTTGACGTTGAGTGAAGTGACATTGCTGTATGGATATGAGATATGGACCTTGAAAGTATATACCATGAACTGTTTAGAGGCTTTTGAAATGTGGCTTCACCGGAAAATGCTGAAGGTCCCATGGACACCAACATAGAAATTCTCAGGCGGGCTAGTGCAGATATAATTACAGCTTACATTCATAAAAGTCAGGAAAATTTAATATCTGGGTCACATACACCTCGAGGTGAGAAGTATCGCTAGCTTCAATTATTATTGAAAGGCGAGACAGAGGGTCGCCGAGGGACTGGTAGGAAACAAATGTCTTGGCTGCGAAATGTACGAGAGTGGACCGGCATTAAAAGTGTGGAGAAGCTATTCCGGGCAGCGCAAGACAGAGAGATATTTTCCGTAATGATCGCCAACGTCGGGGGACTTTATATGGCACACCAAGAAGAAGAAAACGATCAATAAGAAAAGTATTGCAAATCAATAAGAAAAGTATTAATCAGATCAATAAGAAAAGTATTGCAAAAGTATGTTAAATCACTGTCTTTTTGGACTCTGTACGTTGTAAGACACTGGAAAGGCATTATAATCATGGTGCACAAAAAGAGAACATAAACCATTGAGGTAATTCTTCACAAAAACGGTTCTTAGCAAATCATCCAAATATTATGACTATAGATGACAGTGAAAAGAGAGCACGTATAAATGAAGCGCAATGACAATATATAACATGAAAAGTACATAGAAGATAACTACAAAGCATGAGGAAGGATTTAAAAGGCTTTAAAAATTACACATCGCGTATAGACTGTCGAAAGTCATTTAGGCTTATAGCCCAGTCAATAAACGCATTGAACTGGAATAAATTAAGGGAAAGCTGAATTTTTACAGGTGGATAGTACTTCTTACAGGGAGTATTTTCACAAAAGTCCCCACCCCTCCCCCGCTTGCTTCCCCCCCTGTCCCCCTCCAAACTTTGAAATTGTAGAGTTCCACAAAATTCATTATATCTCCTAAACTATACAATATATCTGAAAAAAAAACACCATTATACTTCTTAATTAGGTGTCTATAAAAAAGGAAGAATAAATTTTTTTGTTATCTACTACGGTTTGGCAAATAATAATGACATTGTCACCAAAAAAAATTTTTTTTCGTAAAATTTTGATTTAAAGGTGAATATTTTTTTTTGTCTGAGGAAACACGTAAAAATGTTCCAAACAAACTATTTGCAAAATTTAATAAGCTTTAAAGCGATATATAACATTGTGTAACACCCATTTATATATATGTGACCAGCAATGGGACGGAATTAGCAGCCTAGCAGAAATAGAAGAAGAGGAGGGGTTTCCAGTTGCGATGGGAAGGAGAGTTCCGTTTATGGAGGGAGAGAAAAAGAGAACTGAACCGCTAGTTATGTCAAATTGTGTTGAAATCATCAATAAACCGTGATATACAGTTTACAGACTATTATTTGACATTTTCCTGCACACCAAGTTATTTAATGTTACATATCAGAAGTGGGATGGAATCAATAATTTTAACATCGCGTCTTGGTCCGCCGTTATGTTGACAAAACAAAAATGAATAAAGTGGTCCGATTCAATTCTGTAAATGTGACGACCACGTGTCGAGTGGGTGAATTCTCCCGTGAACTTCTGGACAATGATAGTAATGGATATAGTTGGTACAACTCAGTTATCGCAAATTTATCTCAGTTTCGCGTACGGGAATACCAAAATAACAAATACTCGATACGGCCAGATCAATGACAGGCGCAATAGGCTTTGAATAGTGTTAGTTTTAAACAAAAACGGTGTCTCCAAGTAATATTGAGTAAAATCAGTGAATCAGTGATTGAGTGATTTACGTTTTGCACCGTAAAAAAATACCAAGCAAAGTGTACCTTTCAAAATAATTCTGAAGTGCCTTTGGATTTCGAGAAAAGTAAATAATCTGGACTATTTAAAATTAAGAATAACCTTCAAAATGATCGGAAAAAATATCATAATGACCAAATCATCATTAACAGTGCCAAGTTAATGCTGACTGAGTGTGTTGTCATCCGAGGAAATATTGCTGGCTTCCCATGGGCATTCAGACACACAATTGAGAGACTTTAGATACACAGAGACGCCTACATAGCCAACACCTAAGGATATCAATTCGGAGAATCAGCTTATTTCTCATTGCGGTATCTGAATGGGTTCTTCGACAAATTTCTCACGGTCTTAGATGGTCTCAGAGATGTTTTTAACTATTTTTTGACTATTTTTAATTATTTTTTCATTTGTTTCGCCTTAATAAAACAACAAGTAGCGTCGCAAAAAGATTGACAAACATAATACGCCGCTCCGTGTTACGACCAGCGAGCGTACTAAATTAAGCGCTTATCCACATATTTTCGATAGAAATGAAGGATGTAAGTAAACTTTGTTATATACGCTTTTAAAGCTTATTAAATTTGGCAAATGAATTGTTTGAAATATTTTTTCATATTCTCTCGGACAAAAAAAATATTCAACTTCAAAAAAATATTTTGCAAATTTTTTTTTTTTTTCACAACAATCTCATTATTATTGGCCAAACTAACACAGATAATAAAAAAAAATATATTACATATTTGTTAGGCAATTTTATAATAAGTTCGGGGATGAAATTTTTTTTACGATATATGTTTTAGTTAATAATAAAAATAGTTGTATAATTATATTTTTTCATGATGAGTGTGAAATTATTAACATTGAAGAAATATATATACAACATGTAAATTGTCTAAAAATAGATATAAAATTAAAAAACAAATTATACAGAATTATAACAGTGTACAGAACACACAAATCAAACATAACTAACTTCATCAATGAACTATATGAATATCTAAGCAAATTATCGAAAATTCTTACTTTTGTATGTGGTGATTTCAATATAAACATTTCTGCTAACCATAACTCAATAGAAAAAAATAATTTCATTAACATGATGACGCATCTCAACTTTAAATCTTGTATTAATAGTAACACTCGAGAAATTAAAAACCAAACTCCATCATGTATAGACCATATCTGGTGTAATATACATTTAAATGAAATAAAAAATATTAAATCTACTGATTGGAAAACCAATATAACTGACCATTTCGCGTGTCTTATATTACATGAGACAAATAAAAAACTAAACACAATACCCAAATTAAATCTTCCATATTCCCAAATAGACTATGAATTATTAAAAAAATCATTAATAAATGAAAAATGGGAAGAAGTTTTAAAAAATAAATGCACCAACCAAAGTGCCTTACTGTTTGAAAAAACTTTAACTAAACACGTTTTAGAAGCAACAAAAACAACACAGATCGTCCCCAATTCAAAAACAAAGAAAATTAAACCATGGATTACTCTAGGATTAATAAAAGCCATTCGAAAAAAAAATAAACTTTATAAAATAACACAAAGGCCACTAGTTAACAATAAAATTGTACTATATTATAAAAAATATAAAAATATATTAACTACTCTAATTAGAAAAACGAAAAACGACTATTACTCAAAAATTATAACAGAAGCAAAAGACAATAATAAAAAAATATGGTCAACAATAAATGAAATAATAAATAAAAATAAAACATATAAGCACATATCCGAAATATCAGATAAGAAATTAATATATAATGTACAAAATGACACAAAAAAATGTTGTAATATTTTAAATAACCATTTTAATAACGTTGGAAAAAACCTAGCAAAATCCATAAATTCGACCAATATATCAAATCCACAACACAGAACACAATGTCAAATAAATAAATTTGAGCCAGTCACAGAAGCCGACATTGACAGAACTATTTCGGAACTAAAAGGAGGTTCTGCCCCCGGCTTTGATAACATAGATGCTAAGACAATAAAAGCGATGAAAACATACTTAATTCTCCCAATAACACATATAATAAACCTAAGTCTAGCAAATGGCGAATTTCCCAATAATTACAAAAGAGCAATTATAACTCCCATTTATAAAACAGACTGTCCTAAAGACCCACAAAATTACCGCCCGATTTCCCTTCTATCAAATATATCAAAAATATATGAGAAAATTGTAAAAAAACAAATTTGGACATTCTTAGATGAAAATAAAATAATCAATGATAATCAATTCGGCTTCAAAAAAAATACAAGTACTCACGACGCGATAGCAAAAATAACCAACTATTTATATACGGCCCTAGATTCCGATAAAAAATGTATCGGAATATTTATAGACTTGAAAAAAGCTTTCGACAGCATATCACATAAAAAATTAATAAATAAATTAAAATCTATAGGAATTAATGGGAAAGTTTTAGCATGGATAGCTAGTTATTTACATGAAAGACCACAACAAGTAAAATTACTAAATCAAGTCAGCGATTCAAAATATAGCGATTTTTCAATACCCCAAGGTACAGTTTTGGGACCATTGTTATTTATTATATATGTCAATGATATATTTAATATTTCTAAATATGGAGACATTGTCTCCTACGCTGACGACACAGTCCTACTACTAAAAGCAAACACCTGGTCTGAATTAAACAAAATGGCAAATACAGATATCAATGCACTAAAATTATGGTTTGATAAAAACCTATTGACTTTAAATTCTAAAAAAACCTATTATTTGCCATTTTTCATTAAAAAACAAGAAACACCTAAAGAAATAAACTTAATAATCCACTCTGTGACAAATACAGAAAACCACAAATGTAATATATCATGTTCAAAAATAGAAAGCAAAACTGATATTAAGTACCTGGGCATAACAATAGACCAGCGTTTAAAATGGTCTCCACACATAAATATTCTGAACAACAGAATAAGGAAACTAACATATATATTTAGATGTTTAAGAGATATTTTAAACGAAAAATTACTTAGAACCACATACTTCGCTTTCTGTCAATCAATTATACAATACGGCATTATAGGATGGGGCGGTACATATACAAATCAAACACAAACAATTTACATATCTCAAAAACTAATAAAAAAAACAATTTTAAAAAAACCCTACTCATATTCGTCAGAACTTTTATTCAAACAATTTAAAGTCAGAAAATTAAGTGCATTATACTTTTATCATACAACATTATAAATTTATAAAGATAATATTAAAAATCAAGTTGCACCATTTAAAAATAACAGAAGTCTTAGACAAACATCAATACTTCCCACTCCAAAATGTAAAAAAAAAATTGGACAATTGAGTCATAAATATCTCGGAGCAAAATTTTTTAATTCATTGCCAGAAAAAATTAGAAACATGAATACCAATATAAAAAATTTTAAAACTCACCTTAAAAATTATACTGAAAACTTCGTTTAAATGGTAATTTAAATGTGATATAAATAAACTGAATGATATAAAAAAGCAATACAATAACACCCCCCCATACACACAAGCCTTGCTTAATTATGGGGGTACATCAAATATATCTACTATGTAATTAAACACTGTATAAAATTTATTTGTTATTTATGTACCTTCTATTACTAATAAAAAAAAATAAAAAAAAAAAAATAAAAAAGTTTATGAGATATAATCGCTTTAGTAAAAGCCCACATTTTAATGTTTGGGCACAGGGGGGGAAGCAAGCGGGGGAGAAGTGGGGACTTTTGTGAAAATACTCCCTAGGGTAGGTACTACTTACATGCAAAAATTCAGCTTTCCCTTAATTTGTTCCAGTTAGGGCCTGTTTTTTGTCTAGATTGACTGGGCTATTAGACCAAAAAATTCAATGCTTCAAGTCAAAACTTACGTTGACAAGTCTCCACATTCTGGACAAAGGAACATGGTATCCATAATTAGTGGAATGTTGATTGAGGAACAGCGATTCATTATTTCGGAGTCTGCGGGAAGTGATGTTGAACTTATGTAATTATATAAAATAAAGTGACACCGGCCAACTCAGAAAGAAACCTACCCAGAATCACCCCAGAAAGGTCATTAAGAGTGATGATAAAAAATGTAAAAAAATTGGTTAAATAGGTTAGTTAGGTTGGGGTTACTGGCTATTTTAAAATTATTTTTTCATAGATTTTAATGACCTTTTTGAGGTGATTCTGAGTTGGTTTCATTCTGAGTTGGCATGGAACCAATGGACGTTGTTCCCAACTTTTCGGGAGATCAATATTATTCTCCGATCTGCTAAGTGATTTTTTTAGTAACGCTCGGTTCATCTGTTGGTCGGAATGGCGTATTTATAGGTTTGAGGAGTGTTGAGTCAAAAATCCAGCTCAACAGTGATCATTGGGATTGGCAATAACGTCATTAGTGAGGAATCCCTGGTGAGAAATCATAATTCAGAATCGAAATCTGTACTCAAATCGGAAAGTGTCCGCGATAGCACATATGTATTATAAATTATAAATGTTCTAAGTTCTTACCCCCTTCTCCATTCCATGAGTATTCTAATTCTGTGTATAAAACCCAACCAGCATGTGAGCCTATTTTAAATTAAACTCTACCCATGGCATGTACCGTATTCACTGTGCAAGCGGACCCGAGTCTTTGTAAATATTTCTAAGTGAACAGGCCACCGACACCCCTATTTTCTGGAGCCTACTGAGGTTAGTATTATATGTACTTTATGTATGAGATATCACACAACAAATTGTCAATTATTATGTGCAATTGGAAAACCGTGCAAGACAAAATAATACAAGGTGTTTTATCAAGCATACATATAGTTGTAGACAATAGGCCCTTTTCATAATGTATGGTTACGGTACGGCAACGGCAGAAAAAAAGGCAATGAACGTAAAGATGAAAATTCTATAGCTCTTTCTTACACGCTGAATACGAGTGAGACAAACGATGTACGTACGTCTGCCCCAAAAGGAGATATAATACATCTCCCTCACTCGTATTAACGAAATGAGATGCCGCCTGTCATTGCCGTCATTGTAAAAGCAGCCATTCTCATCGCATCAGAAATGACTTTAACCTTCTTTGGTGAACAGTTTTGATGGGTCTGTCCATCCGTGGTAGGCCGGTTCGGGAGATACTGGTTGAGGGAGACCTTTTGACCTCTCCTCCAGGCTTTCTCGGAACATCACCTTGCACCTCAGAAGAGATAGATTCGTGCGTCCGTCACTCCTGCACACCCAGATTCCTACCCACCCCCAGACCTTCCTCCCCTTTCCTTCCCTAAAAAGACCCTCCAGACAGCATCCGCAAAGATGAGATAGGCCCTGAGGGGAATTATTATTTTCCGGGCCTCCTGTGTGGAGATAATGTAAAAAAAAAAACAGAAAAACCAGGTGCTTCCAAATCTTCCTCTATCCCGTCTCCATCCCTTTCCATCCATAGGGGATGCCACGTCCTATTGGTTCAGGACAGGTGGGAGTAGTTGGGACGCTTGTCCGGTATTCACAAGATTAAAAAAAAAATTATAAACGTTTATCAACAGAGTTGTAGATACTCTCAGTAAAGCTCTGGTGAAAAACCACCGTTAAGAATCGAAATGTCACTTATGGCTTAAAAGCTGAAAAACATTCTTTTGCTTTTCCTAAATTAACACTACAAATTATGGATACAATCTCCGCCATCCAGAATGTTCTGACGCGTGCATAGGTACTATCATTTGTCTATAATTTTTCATTTTTCATTTCGCATAATCTATGTTGTAAATAGCACCAAGGTTAACAAAAATATAATATATAAATAGAAAAAAGGAATGCGGGGGGTGTGGAAATCGGGGCAAAAATAAGTTTGCCTGTTATATTTAAGAGGACAAAGTCGAGATAATAATCCTTTGTGGCAGACCTACGAGTACCTACTCCAGAAATTGTTATAGCTAAATTGACGTTTTTTTAAAACCCCATATTTAGCTATTTGATACAAATTTAAGAGTTTGTTATCCAGAAAAGATTAAAACATTTGGCAAGAGAAAAGTGGGTGGAATTGTTTTTTTTTTTAATATTCTTTGCAAAGGAATATAAGTAGATAGCTTGGAAAAGAATTTAAAATAAAGGCTTTGTGACTTCTTTTTATTCAGTGTGGGTATTTATTTTTCCAAGAGTAATCGCTTCCAAGTGATTCGTTCCCTGATGCATCCGTCACGCTTACGTCGGATACAATAATGATTATCCTTCGTCCTTTCTTCCCATTCTTATTACTGCGAATCACGTAGAGATACCCTCATTTCCTGTATGAACTAAAGTGTAGGGTGAAGAAACGGTTCCGTAACTTTTCATTCCGCTACAAAATATCCCCAACAAAATATCCTCCGACAAAATATCTTATAGACAAAACATCCAATAAAATATCTACTAAAACCTACGCTAACCTAACCTTTTTTTGTATGAATATCTCACAAGAGTCTTAGCTGCTCCCGTCTGGAGCCAGTGAGTCCACTGTATCCTCAATTGGGATATGTTGTGAGGCTGAAGGTAGTGATGAAGGGATGGAGATGGGGAAAAGGAAGGTTGGGAGGTACCTGGCTAATCAGATCTGGTCACCAAACACGGCTAAAGCCATTTCAAGCAACGTTTCGATTCTGAATGGAGTTCTTACACCAGGGCGATACTAAGAGCATTTTCCACTCTGGAACGTGCCGCAAATATACCTACTATACATTATTTTTAATGAATTAATCGTGAAATAACGCAAATTAATCAAATAAAATTTATTTGCCTAAGCCGGGATTCGATCCCGTGACCTTCAGATTGCGAGTCAAAAGCCTTACCGCTAGATTACACCGGCCGTCAACTAACTAACCTTACTTTACCTAACAAAAAATGGGTCAAAAATAATACAGAAATCCTGCAAAGATAAAAATTATTGTTAAAAAATAGTAAAATGTAAAATAAGGTTAGGTTAGATTATGTTGCGTTAGGTTTTGGTAGATATTTTGTTGGGGCTGTTTTGTCGGGGATATTTTGTCGCGGGGTGGAAACGCGCATTACGAAAGAAAGTGATAAAAAAAATATTGTTCAAAAATAATATAAACAAAAATTTTAACAAAACAAAAAAACGACTTCAAAAAATGCACTAAAAAGTAAAAAAATAGTTTCGTATTCTTCTACAACTTCAAAATCAACTTACTTTTTCTAATCATCAATATGTAGGTACGATTGTTACTTTTGGAGTCGGTGTCAGCAGGTCGTTTTTTTTTTTTGTTAAAATTTTTGTTTATTTTTTGATTTTTAGTGAATTTGAAGTACACTAACTAATTTGTCTGAATATGGGTAAACCTACTAAACGTGCTGCTCATATGAGACAGACATAATTTGACCATAACGTCAAATTAAGAGATTCGGCCGAGTTTCGTTAATTTGTCATGGATCCGATAATCAGAACTTACCAAACTCTCATCAAATTACCCTTGAAATAATCCTTTCCAATAAAAAAAGAATCATCGAAATCGGTTGGCGTGATATTGAGTTATTCGCCCATTTGTCACGCACATACTTAATGCAAATTTAAGACTTATATGGTTTTCTCATGGATGCCATTGTTGGAACTGGACCAAATTAAAATAGGACCACACGAGAAGCACCAGTTTTTAAATAAAAAAAGAATCATCAATATCGGTTCACCCAGTCAAAAGTTCTAAGGTAACAAACATAAAAAAAAAAAAAAAAAAAAAAAAAAAAAAAAAAAAAAAACAGTGGAATTGAGAACCTCCTCTTGAGGAGTTTTTCCAAATTAGATGTAGACAGTAATTTTCCTCTTATTTTGAACGCCAAGCGAGAAAAATTACAGGAGGAAGTTTCAAAATTCTACTTTAAGGGATGGGAAAAGGGAATGGGGGTAGTTTTTCAAACTCTCGTGTATCTTATTTACACGCTTCCACTTGTTTTGAAGGTCAAGTTTGCGAATTTTAATTATTCTCGGAATAAAACTGCAGATTTGAATGAAATCCACTCCGCCCGCCCGCCACAGATACTCTTCTTTGTATTTTTCTATTAACTTTTTTTTTATTAGAAAATTTTGTTTAAGAGAGAAACAAACAAAGCCTTTTTGTGGGTATTATATTATTTGGATTTTAAACATTGGTAGTTTCTTTTTTTATTTATTTATATTCTTAGTACATTTACATTACAAAGGTATTATATATTGTCTTCACATTAGGAGTTCACCTGTGTTGTAGAGGACATTTTTCAGTTGTAAATTATAAATTGTGAATAGTAAAACAAAAGAGTGTTAATAGCTAATATAAAAAGAGAAACAATAAAAATCAAAATATAAAGTCGACTTAAATTCGACAATAATTATAAATTAAAAGTTAAAAATATTATAGCCAGTTTCTTATGTTTTTTTATATTAGTTGTTTTATATTGTGTAGGAAGAGAATTGTATAGACTTATAGCCTGGTATCTGTAGTGTTTTTGTCCAAAGGATGTGTTTGTTTTTGGTATTTATAGTTGGTGAGCATGTCTTGTTCTAGTATTGCGAGAATTTTGTGAAGTGTTAAATGTGGATAAGTTCTTGTAAAGGAAAGTAAGTATTTGTTTTGAATATAATTTTTGAATTTTCAGCACTGGGAATTTTTCGAATAGAATTTTAAAAATACGTGTATATAGTATCTATAGAGATCAATATGATTGATTTTACAGGAGTTACTGAGAATTTTCTTAAAATTAAAAATATACATAAACGTAATATATACACATATATACGTACATACACACATTCATAAATGTATGTGTGTATTTATATGTTTCCTTTTTTAATCTAAATAATCGCAACTATTAATATACATACTCATCCACACACTCATTTAACTTAAATTATTACAACATTGACATTTTTAACTCGACTTTACGTGACATAAAACGAAAACTCACCAAGCAACATGACTCAAACTAGAAAGTTCAATACGTATATATTCCCGTCCTGTGTCTCCTAATCCTATTCCTATTTCCCCCCCCCCCCCCTTTTTTTTTTTGTAACTAAAAATAAATTAATTAAGAAAATACCCTTACAATGTCACACTTTATAATTAGCCATCGTAAGTGGAAAGTTCATAATTGGCATAATTAACATCTTATTTATTTTTATTTTGCAGAAACAAACAGTACATTATTACATAATGGAAAATAGTTACAAAGTTATAGAATTAATACAATAATTGCTACCATTGAGATGTCGGTGTTATATACTTATATTTTTGTGAGATAAATAATACATTATACCTAAATTAAGTTAGTAAATTATTGAAGGAGAGGGGTGAGTGAGAGTGTTTGTATGTGTGAGGGAGTGGATGTGTGTGTTATGTGTGCGAATTCAGTGTGCTAAAAATGTTTTTCTTAAATAGAGGGAGGGAATCAAAAAATAAATCGGTATTTGTGGTTTTTTTAATTGAGTTGAATCTTTGAAGGATGCGGTAAATGGGGGAGTTGGCTGCAGCGTTCGTATTATCTGGTTGTGTAAAAAAGGTTGGTGTGGTGAGTTCTTTTAGGTGGTATGTTAAAATTTATTTGGGATAGAAGTTCTGGGCAGTCTATTTCGTTATATATTATTTTATGGAGAAATGTCATGTCAGCTACCGTTCGCCTGGATTTCAGGGATTGGAGAGTGCAGATATAATTATTGTTGTATTTATAAGTGTGATACTTGATAAATTTATTTTGTACGCGCTCTATATTATTGACGTATTGGGTGTATTTGGGATTCCAGACAGGCGATGCAAATTCCAGTGTATTTCTGACTAGTGAGGAGTAAAGCATTACTAGAGTTTGTGGATTTCTAAATAATTTACTCAGACGTAGTATGAAACCCAACATTTTGTAAGATCTACCAGTGATTGAATCAATGTGCGTGTTAAATATAATTTTACTATCTAAATAGACTCCAACGTCCTTACATTCATTTTTTGAGATCACGGGTTCATCGCAGAGTGAATATGAAAAGTTAATTATATGCTTGTTTCTAGTAAAGGACATAGTGTGGCATTTAGAAACATTGAGGTCTAAATAGTTAGCTGTGCAATAGTTGCAGAGCCTATCTAAGTCACTTTGTAGCTCTTTACAGTCCGATAGAGAGCGAACCGTTTTGTAAATTTTCATATCATCTGCAAACAATAAAAATTTAGAGTGTTGGAAACATGAGCCTATGTCATTTAAGTACATATTAAAGAAGAGCGGACCAAGGTGGGAACCCTGAGGGACACCCGAGGTTACGTTGATTATTTTGGATAAAACTCCATTTATTGAGATAACTTGACTACGATTGCTAATGTATGATTTAATCCATCTAAACAAGTCACCGTGTATTCCAAGACGAGTGAGTTTATTTAACAGAATTGAGTGGATAACGCGGTCGAAAGCCTTTGAGAAGTCGGTGCACATAGCATCGACCTGCACCCTTTCGTCCATATTGCTCTGCAAATAGTTGACAAATAGGGCAAGGTTAGATATTGTAGACCGATTTTTCATGAATCCGTGTTGGTTCTTTGAAATTGTTGTAGTGATAGTCGGGTAAAGTTGGTCGTAAACGATTTTTTCAAGAATTTTACTTAAGATGGGAAGTTGAGAGATAGGTCTGTAGTTTGTTACGTCATGTTTGTCACCCTTTTTAAAAATGGGAGTTATTACGGCTGACTTCCACTTATGAGGAAACGTACCTTTACTTAATGATTTTTTGAAAATTGCACTGAACGGAGGAGTGATATATTTACTACAATTACGTATGAAGATACCAGGCAAACTATCTAAACCAGGTCCTTTATTAATGTCAATGGATGATAGATATGTGTAGGTTACGTCGTCGTTGATTGTAATTGAGGATAGTAAATAGTCAGCAAATAGATCGGTAATCTCCTTACTATTGTGTGCGATTCTAGAGCAATATGTTAGGTGTTCAGGTATGAAAGGAGATTTTCTTTGCGTTTTGACAAAGCTCCATATTTTTTTTTACATTATTTTGTATAGCATGTTCTAAGTGTTAAATATAATTGTGGTATGTGAGAGTAGAGATTTTTTTTTTCGTTGTCGGAGTTTTCGAAGTTTGGTAATCTAATGGGTTCTTGTGGAGTTTCCAGGCTCGAAAGAATTTGAGTTTTTCTTTTGTAATATTGATAAGAGCCGATGAGTACCACGTTGGGAATATGTTTGTTTAATTTTCTTTGGAACAAAGTTATCAATTAAGGCGTCAACGATTAAGTAAAAGCTGTTAACCGCCGTGTTGACGTCTTGTGCATTTAAGACAGAAGACCAGTCAGTTTTTGACAGAGCGTCGTTGACTAGGTCAAAGTTAACTTTATTGAATAATTTTTTTGTTTGGGGTTGGGAAGTAGTTGTGGGGGCGTGAATATTAAGTTCGAATATAAGGGATATGTGATGTGTGTCCTCCTGAACCCGAGGGAAGTCGGCAGGAGAGACGCAGACTGTGGTGTTACAGAACACTAGGTCAAGTGTTCTACGGTGCCTGTTTTTTTTTTTTTTTTTACATCCACACAGGAGGCCCTGAGGAAAATAATTTCCCTCAGGGCCTATGTCATCTGGGATGCTGTGTGGAGGGTCTTTTTGAGGAGAGGAAGGAATGAACATTGGTCTTGAAGAGACCCATGTTGTAGGAAGGAGGAAATACAGAGGCCGGCAAATCATTCCACAGCCGAGCTGTTGAACACAAGAACAAGTCGAAGAAACGACCCGTTCTCATGTGACAAATGTCAACTGTGTACAAATGTTGGGCACGCGTTTGGCGTGTTTCCCGACTATGCACCGGTGCCGAAGGGATCAATGATGCTAGTTCCTCGGAGCATCTTCCATTGTAATACCGGTAGAACAAGGATAGCATTCCCACCCGACGCCTGTGCTCTAAAGATTGCAATCCGTCTGTTAAGATGGGAGAATCTATCAAACGGACCGCCCGTTTCTGCACAGAGTCGAGGGTATTTTTCAGGTATTTTGGAGCTCCAGACCAGAGGTGGCTGCCAAATTCAACCGTGGGGCGCACTTGCGATTTGTACAGGGTTAGCAGTTGTGTACTATTAAAGTATCTGCGGGCCCTGTACAGTACGCCCAGTTTTTGGGAGGCTAACTTTACTCTGGCTTCGATGGAGCCCCCATACCTGAGCTGGTCACTTAGGGTTACACCAAGCATATCAATGGAGGGCCTGTTCGGAAGATTGTTTCCGTTGAAAGAGACTAGATTTTCATTGCGATCCCTTTTAGACGTAATCAGACAAGATTGGGTCTTTGAAACATTAAATTCAACGAGATTATTTTTACCCCAAGAGAAAACACTCTCGAGGTAACCGTCCATTCTTTGCTTCAAAGCCTTACGAGCTATTGGAGTTTGTGAGCCCTTTGGGGGCTTGTCAAACAAAAAGCTATCATGAACTGTACTGTCATCCGCGTAACAGTGAATTGGTGCACATGACAAAAGGTCGTTGATGTGCAACAAAAACAGAGTTGGAGACAGAACCGATCCCTGCGGGACGCCAGCATTTATCGAGTGAGAGGAAGAGGTGAAACCATCGACTACCGTCTGAATCGACCTCTCCCTCAAGAAGTCGGCAATCCACGTACACAAGGATGCGGGAAGTCCGTAAGAATGCATTTTGTTGACAAATCCTCGGTGCCAAACCCGGTCAAAGGCCTTGGATATGTCCAGTGCAACCGTTTGGGTCTCACCTAAACGTTCCAGGCATCGCCCCCAAACATGCGTCACATACGCGAGAAGATCACCGCACGAGCGGTTCCGCCGGAATCCGTATTGACGGTCGTTAATAATTTTGTTCTTCTCGAGGTATGTGAGCAGTTTATCGTTGATCACACGTTCCATCACCTTAGACAGAACTGATGTGATCGCTATGGGGCGGTAGTTGGCCGGGTTGGAGCGGTCACCCTTCTTTGGAATGGGATAGATAACCGCTTTTTTCCAGGCACAGAGCCAGTCTTCAGGGACAGTTTAAAAAGCTTCGTCAAAATTGGAGCTATTTCTGCAGCGCACCTTTGCAGTACCAGGGCAGGTATTCCGTCAGGCCCACTAGCTTTATTAACATCAAGCCCTCGTAAAACATGGAGTACTTCCCGATGCCGGATCCTCAGCTTTTTCATACGAAAACCGCAGTAAGCACGTGCACGAGCAAAGTGTGGGTAATTATGATTTAATGAAATATAAGTGAAGTGGATAGGAAGGGTAGAAGTTTTTATAGTTATACCAGGTTTGATAATTGTGCAGGGCAAGATATCAGGATTGCAGGGGAACCAAGATATACTCCATTCTTATGTATATCTTGGAGTTTCCCACCCATAAAAAACCAAAGTTGTTAGCGATTTTAAACACTTTCGCGGACCGTAATAAATATTTATTTTTTCTTGTGAGTTGGTCGTTAATAAATATTTTTCCTCCGACTAAACTTATGCTACTGCAGTTGAGCCCCTTCTTCTTCTTGATGGCAGCAATCAATTCGTCCTTCAATTTCTTGCTAGCAAATTTGGCCACAATGCTTCGGGGACGGGGTTCACGGGGAGTAACAGGTCAAGGACCATCGGGTAGAGGATGTTGGCGTATTTTCACCCTCCTGGCGTAAAGAATATCTTCTCGGTTTATTGTATGTCCCACGTTAGTTGCAACTTTTATGATGGTGTCAGCGAGGTCCTTGTTAGTTTTTTCTGGGATTCCGAAGATTTCAATGTTATTTTCGAGCAGCTGTTGGTCGTGGTTACTATTCCTTATGTCGAGGTGATTTACGATTTTCTTGAGATCAGCAATCTCGCTTTCAAGCCTAACTGACTTTTTTTTCTTCTTTTAGATCAAGGTCCATAGTTTTTAGTTTTCCTTCATAATCATCGATTTTTTTGACATAAAATCTATTGTCTTTATGAGGTCCCGGATTTCAGATTTATTGATAATTCGGAGTTATCAGACTGCAACTTCTTAGGAGGCATTGCAAATTGTAAAAATATTTTAGAAGTTGTTTACGTCAGTCACGGCCAATAGGAGTGGGCGGTGTCAGCAATAAGCCAATGACAAGGCTGCGAGAAGAAATGGCGGCTATTACATCCAATCACAGCTGTCAAAACGAGGATGACAAGTTATTTTGCAGGAGTCACTGATATAAGGCTAGAAATTATGATTTTATTATTGTATTATTTTGTAATCTCTGATTTGCTATCAACTTTCTCTAAAATAAATAAATAAAATTAAATAAAATAAAATGTGACTAACAATTACGAAAGTCTCTGTTTCCTTTGATATCCTTTTAGCATTTCGGGGCAAAAGAGGGAGAGGAAGGTTTGGAATACTTTATTTATATCTAGTCACTATGTATAACTAAATCAGTTCCAATACAATATTTTTAATGTTAACGATGGTTGCACACCAGGGCGGTATTGTGAGGCACCTTGGAAACAATAAATTCCTTTTTTTATTATCTCTAAAATGTCAGTAGTTATCCATTTTTTAAATTGCATGGGGTCTTTTGGTTGGTTTCTCAAAAAATGACAGTGCTTTTTTCATTTAAATTAATGAAATGATTTTTAATTTTTTGACACAAAATAGTACATTCTTGTTCATTAAATAAAGAATCCCACTGCATTTCTCGTTTTTGATTATCAATATGTTTTTGGACAAAATAGTTATCTTCGTGTTTTTGAATAGTTCTTTTTGCACATCATATTTAATATTAACGGCTGTCATATAATGATCTGCTATGGAAATCTCGCATACACGCCCTAATATGATCTATGATTGTGTTATGCGCCCGCTAACAATTGCTTCACGTCACGCCGTTTAAGCATTTGATTAAATAATTGCTTGCAAGAATATTTTCATATGAATTTACCACAGGATCATGAAAATTCATCAAGTTTATATTAATGTCCCAAAGGCGAGCCATATTTTATGTTTGCATTAAATTTTTGTATGTTTATACGAAAAAAATTATATGTTTATTTCAAATTATAAAATTTGAAAGCGTGTTTCATCACCTTTCAAAAACAGTTTTTAGTATTCGAATGCTTTTAGAAAGATTTCATTTATTTGGATTTTATTGCAAAGCGGAAATATTTTGATATTCCGATAAAATTGGCCTGAGGCCTGAGCGGTTAAAAAACGTTGAGAGGAGAAAGAAATGGGGGACAGAGAAAGGATATAAAAGTTTCAGTGAATCAATTAGCCAGATTGAGTGACTAGATGTAAACCGAATTTGATTTTTGAATTTTCACACGACGAACAAAAAGTTATTTTCTTGTTTGTCTTTTTATATGAATCATTTGTCATGTTGGCACTTAAAGATTAAATCAAAAACTTTGCATAAATCTCATTTACTACCACATCCTCTTGCTTTTGGCCCAAAGTCAGACATTATCGATAAAAACAGTGTCAATTTAATTAAATACTCAATATACACGTGTAACATATTGCAAGAAGGTTCAACCTAATAATTTCCACTTATTCTTATCCTTATTCAAGGATCAGGAACAATATTCCTATCCTTTTCAAAAAATGTTCTTAAAAGGTTTCAGAAATTATTTGTCTTACGCGCCTTATTTTTTCATCTTATCAAATAAACTGAAGTGGCCTATAAACCAATGATCTAGACATAATAGGAGAAGTATTCGGTTTGTTTTCGATTGGATGAAACACTACAAGAAGTAGGATCCTTGCAGCTAGGGGACATTGTGATAGGAAAGGAGGAGCCAAGAAAAACAGAAAGACAGAAAAGCAATGCAGGAGAAGTTCGATCTAGGTCATTGGAGTCGCGTGGAAAATGAAAAACATGTGAAAATTATGTATTCGACACCATTCCTCGTTATTCGCGTCGAATTGAACACATGTGGCCATTATTAAATAGTCAATACATTCTAAACAGATGAAATGAAACAGATACTTGAGTTTAAAGTCGACGGTGCGAGAAATTCATGATTACTAACAAATACTTATACATCACTAGCAGACCGGCCACGCAATGCTGTGGCTAATAAAACACAACGTCATCTACTGGATGGTTATCCAACCTTTATAACCACTGCCGTCTTTGAGTTTATCGCAAAGAGACAGACAGATGCCGCGGAGGACTTTAATTTATAATACGTAGAGATGGTGTGAAAGATTATAATAATGTGCATGAAATGCTTGGGGTAACTAACGTATTTAAGTTAAAAAGGATTAATACTGCATCCGTCTAAATAACTTTTCAATTACCGAAATGTACGTAACCATTTTTTTAGAAGATAGAATGGGTATAGTAAGCTATCCGTAAAAGATAGATATATGGCTTCACGGACTTTTTTGTAGATCTATAAAAGAGGAATATCCTACCTTGCATTGTTTTGTTAAATCCCAAAAGGATAAGGCAACGTTTTCAATGAAAGCTACCAGGCGGCTTGACTTTTTCCGACAATTCTAACAATTATCGTTATATTTCAACCAATTTACACAAATCCTTGACAAATTACATACCTAAACCTTCCTCACAAAACACTCTATCTATTGGTGAAAACCGCATGAAAATTCGTTCAGTAGTTTCGAGTTTATCGCGAACAGACAGGCAGACAGACAGACGACGCGGGGGACTTTAATTTATAATATGTAGAGATAGAGATTGAAGAAAGAGATAATACTTATAAATTTAATCGAAACGCGAAATAGAATAGAATTCGTTTAGATACTGTAGTGTCTTCCTCTTCAATTTTTATTTAAATTATCAACCTTCAAAAGTTCTGAAAGAAAGTTATTCCAATAAAATTAATTACAGTTTTTTTTCAAAGCACACTCCCGTAACTGCAATTAAACAATTTGTCTAGAGCAGTGGTTCCCAAAGTCTTTTGGCCCACGGACTCCTTTCCCAAACTGTTTTGGCCCACGGACCCCGGGGCGGATAGCACAACGGAAGGGGCGGAATGGGATAGGGTGGGACGGCATATTTACCACAACGGATGGAGCGAAATGGGCTAAGGGGTGGAACGGGGTAGAATGGGAATTACGCCGCTCCCTTGACGAAATTTCCATATTAATAAAAATAAATATGTGTCCAAACCTTTCCGTGGACCCCCTGACGTCTGTCGTGCGTCGTTTAGGGACCCCCAAATTAATTTTTATTTTTCACGGACCCCCTGAATGATCCTGGGGATCCCTAGGGGTCCGTACGGACCACTTTGGGAACCACTGGTCTAGAGATGTTAATGTTCAATTACAACGTTTACAATAACGGATGTTAATGTTTAATTATAATGTTTGTTCAATTACAATGTAAACATAAAAATAATATTATTACTGATAACAATATAACTTTACGTTATATTGTTGGAGAAGCATTCCTTCATTCTGTGCGAATCTAGTATTATTTTCATGGTCCACTTTCCTCTTATATTCAGAGACAGATGCTAAATCAATATTTTGTGATCAGATATACCAGACCATAATAAGGCCTGCAGCAGTAAGAAAGCTAAATTCTAATGTGACGTCTCTGTGAAAAAAATATGTTTTTGAATTAATAATTTAAATTAAACCATAAAATTTTGTAAAACTACCTACAATTGTAAGTAGTTTTTATCAGTTTCGCAAGAGGGTCCCCAGGTGGTTATTCCATATCGTAAAGTTAATTCTAGGTAAATAATTTTTAAAATATTCACAAGAACGAAACATCAGTTTTTACGGACTAAAAACACATTTTCTGCAAGCCTGTACGAGAAACATGTTTTTTTATGCAAATACCAAATCAAGAGAATTATTGAGCAATTCTCAATAACAAACTGTTAGGACAACATATCTATGGAACACTGTTTGTATAGTGGAAATATGTACGCAGGAACTTCGGATCTCTTAAAGAAGGTTCTTAAACGATATGGGAAATCTAATTTCGCCAATATATTCATTATTCATGCCATTATATTGCTATAAAGGTTGTTTCCGAATAATTTTGAATAAAGTGGACGGACATCCTGCATGGTAGTTTTTGGACACGTTTTGAAGATTCTTCCATATTATTTTTAGAACACACTAGGTATATGATGATATAAAAATTTGTTGGTTCGTGAATACAAAGATCAAATTAACAGCGGATTGTATTTATTGATATTTATATTGACAATTGTTTTTGATTAGTATTTATACTTTGTTGTTTGTAGGTGGAAAAATGTAATAAGCAGTAATTGTTGAATGAAACACTAGTATATTGTTACGTTACGAAGTGACAATGTTACCCCTAGTTCACTGCTTCCCCCATTTTACGCCAGAATAGTTCGTAGTACCTAAATCCCCCACCCGCGCGGGCCAGCGCCCGAGCCCGCATTCATCCGCTTGCCTCAGGCGCGACAACAGTGTCCCAAGTGATTGCGCCAAGGCGCTCTCGAGAACCTAAACTCGTGATGTTTCAATAATGTGAATTGTGCACGAAAAGGCTCCCGCCCACCAGTAGCCTGTCTGCTGACTACCGCATTTTCTGCTGCTGTGAGTAATATGAACCCTTGCCCTCTTTTGTGTGCTACGTCCCGCCCTTAAATTCACTAACACGTGTGGAGAGTTGAGAGAAGAGTTCCCCCGTCATGATAGAATTCTAGTCCTAGCAAATACCCATGTGTAGTATGCCGAGGCTGGCAATTGTAAAACCCTGTCTCCTTCTAAATGAATAAACCCTTTACGTGCAATACTGTGTTCTGATTGAGGAAGGAGACCCTGGAGATTGTGAGGAAAGGAGGAGGAGGTATTCACAAGCGAACCACAAGCACTCGCCTTGGTTTTGAGAGAACCTTGCTTGCGCCGGCTTTCCTGAGCTAGTTTTGTTGTCCTATTAATTGCGTGTCCTTTCCAGGTTTGGTTTAGCAAATGGCCGTAAGTAAGCGGTAATGCTAACAATATATTGAATTATTTGGCGGGCTGGAGATAAGCCGACGTAGCTCAGTGGACAAATCAGTTGACAGGAAATCAGAACGACGCGGGTTCGAGTCCCTTTTCTCGGGAGATTTTTTCAATGTAGATGTGTGTTTCAGGCTAATAATTATTACTTACTAGCTGACCCGGCCACGCGTCGCTGTGGCTAATAAAACACAACGTCATCTACTGGATGGTTATCGAACCTCTATAACCACCGCCATCTTTGAGTTTATCGCGAAGAGACAGACAGATGCCGCGGAGGATTTTAATTTATAATACGTAGAGAAGGTGTGAAATATTGTAATAATGTGCTTGAAATGATTTGGGTAATTAACGTATTTAAGTTAATAAGGATTAATACTGTATCCGTCTAAATAACTTTTCGATTACCACAATGTACCTACGTGACCATTTTTTTAGAAGTTAGAATCGGTATAGTAAGCTATCCGTAAAATATATATATATATATATATATATATATATATATATATATATATGCCTTCGCGGACTTTTTTGTAGATCTATGAAAGAGGAATATCCCACCATGCATTGTTTTGTTATATCACAAAAGGATTAGGCAGCGTTTTCGATGAAAGTTACCAGGCGGCTTGACTTTTTCCGACACTTCTAACAATTATCGTTATATTTCAACCAATTTACACAAATCCTTGACAAATTACATATTTAAACCTTCCTCACGAAACACTCTATCTATTGGTGAAAACCGCATGAAAATCCCTTCAGTAGTTTTCGAGTTTATCGCGAACAGACAAACAGACAGACAGACGACGCGGAGGATTTTCATTTATTATATGTAGAGAAGAGATGTAGAGATAATAATTGTTATTATTTATACTAACTCCATGAAGGAGGCTTTGAAGGAAATTGTGTCCCTTCGGGTTTATGTTAGCTTTGATTATGCTATGTTACGAAAACATTTAGCCTGGCAAGAGGCCTTGTTGTAGAACAGAGGACGCACAGACGTCGGCTCAAGATCGAGTTGCAGAACGACCCGTTCTAAGTGGCAATTGTCAACCGTTTTCAAATTAATGTTAAGGGTGCATTTGTTATGATACCTAGCTATGTAAATAATATTTTAAGTGAATTTAAAGGATTTTTTTTAATTTTTTTTTTTATTGGTTTTCAAGGTACACTCCCGTTAAACCGCAATAAAGCAGTTTGTCAACAGGATGTTAATGTTCAGTTACAATTTAAACATTACATAATATTATTACTATAACCATACAGATTATAACAATTAACACATATGAATTAATATAAACTATCTCTATTTAGCAGCCATTGTTTCAGCATATATCTGAATTTATTTGTAGAATCGCAATTTTTTATATTAATTGGTAACATGTTAAATATTTTTGGCACGTTATATTCCAGGGTTCGCCGTCCGTAGTTATTATTATATTTTGGAACAATCATTCCTTCATTCTTCGTGAACCTTGTATTATAATCATGTTCTACTTTCCTCTTATAATTAGACTCAGACATATGCTGAATCAATATTTTGTACCATAATAAGGCCTGCACCGGTAATATTGTTAAATTCCCATACAACAATGATATGTTTCGTCTCTGTGAAAAAATATGTTTTTGAACTAATAACCTAACCATAGAATTTTGTACTGATTGTAGGTAGCTCAAATTAGTCTTGCAAGAGTGTCCCCAAGTTGTTAATCCATACAGTAAAGTTGATTCTGCGAGTGAAAAGTAAATGATTTTTAAAATATTCACCGGAACGAAACATTTCAGTTTGTACAGCCTACCCACTATCGCCCTCAGCCGTTTACAAATTTTGTTTATTTGTACATCCCATTTAAAATTACAATCAACAGTCACTCCCAAATAAACATATTCATTTACAAGTTCAATACTATCACACATGCAGGGCTGCAAAATGTTTTGATGAATACATGTAAAGTCATGAGATATTATTTTAGGCGTTTTCTGAGATGAAGCATGTGGAGATCGTATGTGCATCAATTTTGTTTTTTTGGTATTAATGATTAGACCTGCATCATGTGACCATTTTATAAGTGACGTAAAGTCATGTTGCATATATTTAATCGCAATGGATAATTGTTCATCAGATATGACAAGAGCAGTGTCGTCAGCACATACAAAGTGTTTTACATATTTAAATAGTTTTTTTCATTATTGATACAAATATAATATAGAGGATTGAACCCAAAATTGACCCCTGCGGGACTCCAGCACTAATTTTTTTCCTCCCACTCATTTTTTCTAATATTTTTACACAGATATGTCTATTAAATAAATAATTTTTAAACAAATTAAGTAGGCTTCCCCTAATTCCAATTGCTTCTAAGATTTTTAATAATTTTTGTGGGTCAATTGTATCAAACGCTTTGGAGTTATCGATAAATAGTACTAAAACATGTCTTTTATGGTTTAATTCATTATTAATATAATTTGAAAAATCCTGTAATAAATTCTCTGTACTTTTTTTCTTCTGAAAGCCATATTGTTTTTGGTCTATAATGCCAAATTTTTCTAAGTATTTATTTAATTTTAAGGAAATATATTTTTCAAAAATTTTTTCAAGTGCAGGCAAGATACTGATAGGTCGATAGTTTCCTATTTCTGAGTGCTTTCCTCCTTTGTATATAGGTCTAATAATAGCACATTTAAGATCATTAGGCAATTCAGCCTCTATAATAAGTCTATTAACTAAGTGCGTTATAACGGGTCCTAAAATATCTATATGTCTTTTTATGTTGTACATTCTTATGTTGTCCATTCCCAAGGATTTTTAATTTTTAATTTTTTTAACAATATTTTTTTATCTCAGTGAGAGTTGCCTTTGGTAAATACATACTATGAAGTAATTCTACTTGATTAACATTGGATGCTTCAAAATCACATTTGTGCAACATTTGGACTATACTATCTGAAAAATAATTTACATATTGATTTGTTACACTCTCCACTGTCTGATCCTTTAACACATATCTTGAAATGACTTCATCACAGTTACTTTTAGTTTTTCTTCCCAACATTTTATTTATTTCATCCCAGGTTTGTTTAGTATTATTAAAACTACATTTGAATTTATCTTTAAAAAACATTTTTTTCTCTTAGTAATTAATTTGTAGACATTATTTCGCATGGACCTGTATTCATTTTCATAAATTTTATTAAGAGGAGAATTTTTCCATCTTCGAAACAATAAATCCCTTTTTTTTATTAACTCTAAAATATCAGTGGTTATCCATTTTTGTATTGCATGGGGTCTTTTGGTTGGTTTTTCAAAAAATGAGACAGTGCTTTTTTCATACAAATTAATGAAATTATTTTTAATTTGTTGATACAAAGTATTACTTTTTTGTTCATTAAGTAAAGAATTCCAGTCTATTTCTCGTATGTGATTATCAATATGTTTTTGGGATAAAATAGTTATCTTCTTCATTTTTTTAAGTGGTTCTTTTTGCATATCATATTTAATATTAACCGCTGTCATATAATGATCTGCTATGGAAATCTCACATACACATGCTGATAAATATTGAAATTGAAATAAATATTTTGAGAAAAATAAAAATTTGCCATTTTTGCATTTAATTAGATTCAGCCGCACTGACTTTCTTCTTCACAATTCAACGATGTCATAAGACCCATGCCACTCGGACCCATACGCTTGTTGTAAAGCTACCTACAATTACTAAACATATATAATGATATATGAGGCGCACCTGACTTATTAAGACAGAACGATAACCTAGATAAATTTAACACCCTTTAAATCACGTTTGCTTTTTTGACTCCTCCCTATAAATCTCTACCCTCATTAAAAAAATAAAAACATCTAATTATATTTATTCCGTCTTCTATAAGTTAACATCGTTTTAAAAAAACTAGTGATTAAAAAGGATGCAGAAATGTCGAAATTGGTAAAGAATTATAAAAAAAATTAACGTGCGTACAGTACATCTTAAATAAAAATCTTCCAAAACAACACCCCACGTTGGGCGCCACTGTAACAGTGATCATCAGTATGGACCTTCTGATTATTCTATTTAATGGTAGAGTGAGAGATTCTCTTCAGGATTGTGGGAATAAACGAATACAGGTTCCAACTTGTGAGGTTTCATTGGTTTAAGCAATAAAAGAGTTCATTTCCAAAACAACTAAATCCCAGTATATTTTTATAAAGAACATAACAATGTTGCCCTTTTGAGGGGCCGGGTTTCACATCCCCAAAAACATAACAGATTCTGACAATTTAACAGGAACATAATTAAGCAGAAAGAAATGTCGTACCTGCGGACCATGGATCTTTATCTAAATACTTCTACAATGACGCGAACTCTTAATTTACTTGATGATAGCGCGTTGATGAACCGCGGGCCATATTCTCACGCAATCTCCAGGATGGGAACCAGGAAAGACTCCCCAGGAAGGCCAGAGTTTGAGGACTCTCCGCCAGGGAGTAGGGTCCAAGATCAGCACCAGTGCTCTGGTTGAGCCCCTCGGATAACCACGATTTCCGTCAGCACGCCTCATCAGGAAATGAACGCCAAGTAACCATCCGTCACAAATATGAGCAGCAGTGACCGTACCAGGTCATAAGAACTCTCCCTCGCGACGCTCTTCAATATGCCGGTCGCGATTATATAGGTAATTTACAACATCGTTATGCCGCGGACAAATATCGGTCACAATGGCGGCGGCCAAACACATTAGAAAACAGCGTTCCGATCACATCAGAAAGGAGCGTTCGCAAAAAGTGCATCGATGTGCATCGCGATTAAAATCGTTTTAAACAAACAATTTGTAACAAAGGGATTAACCCATTTTTAAATCCAGAACTATCACTAAAGTGACTAGTCGAATTTGCACCGGCTTCCTGTACGATGCGAATCCAAAAAGTACCGCCGGAAGTTTAACAATAATGTTGCCAATCGAAAAAATCCAAAATACGGCGATTCAACAATTAAAGTAAGCGGCCAGGTGAAGGTTTACTAAGTCAGGCTAATAATTATTATGAAGTAATAATTATTATCGTGACAATGTTTTATAGTCAATGCAGAAGAAATACAAAAAATAAATATGCGGTAAAAAATGGTTAAAATGGCACTTGGTTAATTTTTTTTACCAATGCCTATTTGGTAAGCTTTATCCAATAAATCTTATTATATAATTTATTTCAACAAATGGCATTTAAGGTTTTACAAATCTCGAAACTCACCACCATAAAGTATACCCTTTTTATTATGTTTAAATGGGCAAACTACGAGTATTCCTTTCACTTGAATTGCAAGAATGCTTCCATGGCGTATTGCTTTATGGCATATTTTGTCCATATTTTCTAAAGTGGAGATATTCTCAGTATCACCCTGGTGATAGACCACCATTTAGAATCCAAAAAATGTTGATTCAAAGGATTTAGTCGAGTTTGGTTCTCTCCTCAATCCCTTCTGCCTCAAAATTGGGAATGCTATAGTTCCACTAACTACAAATTTCAAAATTATTTGTTTCATTCGTACGACAAAAATCCTAATCCTTTTTGCTGAATTTCAATTTTAAAAACTTCTCACACAGCTGGCATTGCTTTATGGCAATTGTGAGGAATATTCGTTGCATTATTATAATTTTGGGAAAAGAAAAACTCCGTACTCATTTCAATCGGTCCGAATCGTGGGTGTGTCAAGAAATGAAATGAGCCAGTTCAAATTTTTACAAGATATTATTATTATTTATTGTGAAATTTGTCCTCCCCTTAAAAGTGCGGTCTGTCTCGCCCCCACTACGCTACGCCACTACCCTTACTGCAAATCGGATAGTCTGGAGGCAACTTTTCTAAATACTTAACTCTGATATCTTGACAATATCACGATGGAAAAAGCAGTGATGGCTGTATTTCCACAAAAAAAAAACTCTAGTTGGTACGCCATAGTAAATGCTAAAAGTTACTATGTAAGCCTTGAAAATAGAGGCTGAATCAGCAATATGTATACTGAGCAGACTGTGAAATAAGAAATAAATAAAAGGAGTCATGTTTTCTCTTTCAATCCACATGAACCTTATTATTTAATAAATATGAATATTATGAAGTAGTATTATTATAAACCATTGAATCCAACAATCGGCATCCGGGAGACCAGAAGCCACATTGGATATGCTAAAAGGAAAAGTTTCTCTGCGGGATCCAATAAAAATGTAAAACACCCCCTACCTGACCGTCTTCCAGGCTTTCCAGAGTTCTCACCGTACCACGTTGAATATTTCTCTACTCTCACAGAAAATATTTAGGAAGAATTTGAATTTTAGTTTTTCCTATCGGACAACCAAAGTTCAACATTGAAATAATAGTTATAAGCTTTAGAACACAAGAAGAAGAGGTGGTAGTAGGAGATTTTCAAATTTAGTTAGGTTATTCGTAATACAGGAATGCTTGTCTTTCTTTTTAAATAAATAAAAAAGTTATAATTAATAGGCGCAAGCGACAATATTAAAACACGACTTTTTTTTAAAATAGAGCAAGAATCTCTGTGATATCTGAGTTAAGTAGCTGTAATGTCTGGTATTATTTACATTTATTAGTTAATTAGTTATGTGAGGGACCTTCTCAATAACTTTAGATTCTTGAAAACAAACTGGTTCATTATGAGTTTACGTATTTAAAATAATTATGCAATGAGTCACACGGCCTGTCTATACTAGTGGCTAATTGAATCTGGGGGGTAAGCTGGCCAGAACTGGTCTTGACGGCCACTACCTACTCAGTACCCCTATCGGCTATCTATAGAAGCACTCTCCCTACTGGCATCTGTGGGTATCACATATGAGATGGTCTTCTAATACATTACAGTAGCATTTAGAGAAACTGTCATATTTTTAAGCCTGTATCATGTTAAATAATGGAACAAGTGTTGGGTTTCTTTCGGAGCATACTCGGCGATATTTTCCATGGGGGGAATTTCATATATTATATATTTTTCAACTCGGCGTCTGAACGGAGATTATCTTCAAAAATGTTATGAGGATAATCTTCACGTGCTTTTTGAGAGCAGTTCCAAGGAAATCTAATACGTCGTCAGAAATTCAAAACGTGGGGTCTTAAGCAAAAGCAGTAAATTCTCAAATTTATGGCACAAGCAGTTGGTGCATAGTGTAGCATTATAAGTAATTAAAATCTTTGTGAAGAATTGCAGGATTCAGTCCTACAAATTCACCACAAAATCCTGAACCAGTTTTTAGTAAAGTTATCAATGAACAGCGTTTTTTTTCTTACGTGTTATCTGACACATTGTAATCGATATTCTCGGTAAATTACCGGTAAAGAATCAATCTTTTTTTTTTCGCAACTTCTACCGCAGTTAAACTAGCTTATATTATATCGAATTTCTGTTTCTATCCCACCATCTTCCTGAACCCTGTAAGGACAAGATGGTCCTTCTTTCGGCTCTTAAATCAAACTTCTACTTTTAAAAAAAATCTACTTTTAAATAATTCTAAACGCCCACTGGTTCAAATAATGTAAGTATCCAAGTCGTGAGAAAGTCGAAGTTCACTTCGCATCATCTAAAAACATAACCCCAGAACTCTGCTTTACCGATGCTTTTGCCACGTGATCTTGAACACTAGAGTTAACCCTGTAACTGCCGACCCGCGTATATTAGTAAGCCAGACGGTAAAGTTTTGTAATTGGTTTCGGTCGTGGAGGTAATGATTTAGCGATTTCCCCGCGTGTAGCGTATTGTAAGAACCGAATAGTTAACACTATTACAAAATCTAGTTTATAATTAATTAATACAGTACTGAGTTTATTTATTGTTCTATTATACGTGGTGGAATTATATTGTATTAAAATTGAAATTAAAACACTTTTTTTAACTTATTTCCACTTATTTATTTCACCAGTACCGGTTTCATCCTATTATGGACGTCTTCAGGCTGGCAATTGACATTCTTTTGTTACAGAATTAATTAATTATTTTTTTGTTATTTCTTTTGTTTTGCCAGCCTGAAGATGTCCATAATAGGATGAAACCGGTACTGGTGAAATAAATAAGTGGAAAAAAGTTAAAAAGTGTTATAATTTCAATTTTAATACAGTACTCTTATATCCGACTGGTACCTATAGCAGACCTCAAAGATCATAAAATCATCACCGCCAAAATAAAAATAGACTAACTTATGTAAGAGACTCTTACATAAGTTAGTAGTTAGTTACATAGTTAGTTACTCTTACACTGCAATGAAATAAACATCGAGAGAAAGTTATCAGTTATCATAAATAACCAAAGTACCTAGCAACCTCTATCGATATACTATATTGACTAAATTCATTACTTATGGTCAGTTATTAACATTTGCGATCACGGTCAACAATTGGTAAGAGATAGTTCGACCGACGCGTCGAACTATCGATCGTCGATCGTCGCGACGATTGAGAAATTTTAGCCCGGACCACATGGTATCAGAAACATGGTATCGGTAAACTGTATAAATACGGATTTATTTGAATTATTTCTTTCGTTTTGCAAAAGTACTGACTTGTTTAATGAACGTATTGAACTAACGAAGCTTTTAGAAATGAAAGAAGTCTTATACGCGATCCATAGACATAAAAAATAATGCATCTCGAAAACGTAATCGATTTATTGCGTTCGATTTTTGAGAAACGAAAATGGTTGAACTGTGAATAAAGACCTCATTAACGTCTTGCGTCAAAAGCAAACACCGACTGTCATTGCATATTTAAGTTAATAGTTCAATTCAATATTGCCAAATTATTATTATTTTTACATAATTGATTGGCATTTGACGTTTTGGAATATGAATTCGTGGACAGATCCATCAGTGTTAGAGCGTTAATCGATTTCTTATTTATTTCCTGGCAAAATCGGTTCGGCTATCAACAGTAAAGCTGTTCCTGGTATATCGATATAAAATCATCGGAAGTTACGACTCGATAAGATTCGATACTGTAAAACTATCAATTTCACCATGCTAGAGTTTCAGGACCAATATATTGCAGTCACTAGAAGAAAGGAGAGTTATGAACCAACTCGCTCCAGATCTCCAACACCAACAGACCTCTATGGTGTGCAAATAACAAAGATACAACTTGACGCGTAATCGTACGATTCATATATTATTTGTGCCCTTCATAACCGACAGAGAAAGGGCAGATTTATTTAGCTGTTTACAAAGATGTAACAAAACAGTATAAATAACATAACGGGGATGTGTAACATAAAATAACCAATGCCAAAAGCATGTGGGAATTACACAGTGTAATATATGTATTATATTTTGTTTGTTTAATAGATTTAATTCGGAGGTTTATTTATGAAGTAGTTACCTTCCCCTCAAAAATCAATGTTATTTCAGAGTTGTGATGAAAATACCTTCAAAATATTAGGAACAAGAGGAGAACTGTTTCTTTAAGAATTAAACTGCTCCAAACCTATTTTTCCACCAAGGCAGTATTTTGATACTTTGCACACATGACATTCAAAATAAGAGGAAAATTACTAAGGGGTGTTTTTTTAGCTGCATGAGAAGTTTCGATGGTTGTCGTTCATGGTTTGACAGTTTAGAATGTCAAATTGTGTTGACGTTTCTGTTCAGTAAGGTTTGGCAATTCATCATGAATCGTTTATCGCCAGAACAACACATCCAAATTGTGGAAATTTAATTAATAAAAATTATTTAAATTTAATTTACCATCAATTTATTGCAAAATCAACATTGTGACAACTTTATTTCAAAAAGTAGTCCTGTTAACTGCCCACCTCGTTCATGCGACTTAACGCCTCTCGATTACTTTTTATGGGGCTATGTTAAGTCATTGGTTTGTGCCGACAAACCAGCAACAAAAAAATCGACAGTGTGTGTTGTGTGTTTTGTGTGGATGCGGATGTCGAAGGATCTTGTATGTGTTTTGAGATGTATGATAGACCACTGTACAAGTAACAAAAATGCACATAAGGAAAGGAATAAAAAGGACTCACTGCGGAACCTTGTGGCACTCTGCTACCTTGACTGGGTTTATTCTTTAATTATTCGCGGTAGGCGGGATTAATTGCAGTTGCGGTATGTTAGAGATGTTCATGCAGCGATGGTCAATTAAAGACTGAATGTGGGTATGATAAATGACAGGTATACAGGAATGGGTAGGAAAGGAACATGTGACAATACAAGCTACAAATACAGGGTTTATGATGTATGTAGGTAAGTAGTATGTAGGTAAAGTAGGTAAGTAGCTATGTATCTTTGTATCTATGTAAGTGTAGTATGAATTGTGTAAATGTCCAACCAGTGTGTATAAATTCATTCCAATTGATATTCATACCAACTTATTTATTGAAGATATTTTAGAAACAAAATCGGTAAATAATGCACAAAAAAGTATAAGTTTGTGGTAAATGTCATTTCGGGGGGGGCAATTATCGGCGGATCACCTGTTGGGTCATCTATAACAATATACATGTATCTTCCAACTTTTGACTCCTGAGGCGCATACTGCACTGCACATACCTCTGTCATACGAGTAATTTGATGAATTTGAAGCAATTTTCAAGTTCCAACGAAAATAGTTTTCGAGGATGCTAACATAACGTTCCTGAAATTTTAATTCAGTGATGGAATACAGCAGTGAAAGTTTCCCACAACCAACCGACCGCGAGTGTTCATTTTGGTCCAGGAATCTCTATTTCATCACTATAAAATAACTCTCAAATTATTATTTGATTAATTTAGCAGCCATTTTCAAGGAAAATAATGGACGCTCCAGAATGCAAAGTTATTCAAATATCCCAAAACTATTTATCTGCTTTAATAGAGTGCAAGGTACAGTGTGCATCGCACACTAAAAAAAAATTGTAGGTAAGTACGTGTTCATTTTTAGAATAACTTCATGCACTGTTATTAATATTGAACCTAAAATGTGGTTTTCAAATAAGTACCCAACATAAATTTTAAAATATTCCTATTTTTAAAAAACGTTAACTTTTTGGTTTGCCATAATGGTGACCGGACCACTCAACAATGTGCAACTTCGTCACTTGCTTTTAACAAGTCATTAAAAGGGATTAAAAAAATTGATAAAAATTGATAGATTTCGATAGGTTAGGTTATGGGTTATGTTATATATATTTTAAAAAAAATCATAACTTTTAATGATTTTTCAAGGGGCTGTTGACATGCTACTTTGTTGAGTTATTGTGGAACCCGCCATAAATTACAATAAAAACACATAAATTTCAGTCAATATTTTGTAATGTAGGTTAGTTTTGATAGTCAATATTTTGATTCGTAGGTTAATTTTGATATTCAATATTTTGTATCGTAGGCTAGTTTTGATTTTTGCCATTTTTTTTGTTTTGTAGGTTAGTTTTGAAATTCTCCTGATGGAGGGAGGGTTCTTCCGAAACCGGTAGAGTGTGAATAAAATTGTAGTTGTTTATAACAAATTTGTGTTTTTTATTGTCTAAAAATATTCCTTACCTCATTTCCTCTTGACGAAACGTAATAATAATAATTGAATAATTTGTAGAGCTCCGTTTTTGTGAAAAATTACTACATGGGCGCTAAAAGGTAATTAAATGCATTCTCATTAAATAAATTCGTTCCCGTTCCGTAAACTTCTGTTTTTAAGATGATCAATCATTCCAATAATTAAGAATAGAAAATATTAAAAATGGAACTACAAAATTTGTAGGCTGGCAACACCAATTTAAGTGTCAAATATTATTTTAAAGCGCAATGACACTGAATGTATAGAACACTGTAAATCACATTTAAAAAAAAAATGTTTTTAAAGAAAAAAAAATAAATCTAAGAAGCACAGTTGTTAGGGTATCTACTTAATGACATAAATTTGATTAAATGGTGTTTTACAAAGTGATTTGCTTTCATTTAATTTAACATAATTTTGAATTTTACAGTTGGTAGAAAGGAAGAAAAGACGTAAACAGACGTAAAAAGACGTAAAGACAAACATAATGAGACACAATATAAAAACTTACAAAGAACGATTAGACGTGAAATTAAAAAAGCCAAATAAGAATGGATGAAGTCACAGTGTGAAGAACTAGAGTCGTACAGTCGTAGTCACAATGCACTCAAATTTCACAAAAAATTGAAGGAAATTACGGGCACTTCTAGAAGAATTACTCCATCATGTTTAGTTGACGATTCCAATAAATTAATATTGGATGAAAAAGATATTTTACAAACATGGGAAAAGTATATTCATGATACATTCAAAGATATTAGACCTGATGTTAATATTCATAATGATCAATTGCATGGACCATCGATTTTAAAATCAGAAATTCTTCATGCGATAAAGACTTCAGACAATAGAAAAGCGTGCGGACCAGACGATATTCCAGTTGAGGTGTTGAAGCTCTTTAACGATGAAAATGTTGACTACCTGTTGAGGTTATTTAACTCTATATATGACACAGGGAATATACCCCAAGATTGGCTAAAATCCACCTTCGTGACATTGCCTAAAAAACAATACCCTAAGAAGTGCAGTGACTATCGATTAATAAGCCTGATGAGTCATGTCCTTAAATTATTCCTTAAAATAATACATGCCAGGATACGCAATAAGTGCGAGCAGGACTTGGATGACACTCAGTTTGGCTTCAGAAATGCGTTCGGGACGCGTGAAGCATTATTGTCTATCGACGTACTATTGCAAAAGTGCGTGATCAAAGAAAGGAAGTCTTTGCCTGTTTTATTGACTACGAAAAGGCATTTGACAGGGTAAAACATGCTGACCTAATGAAAATGCTTGCGGATTGTAACGTTGACACCATAGACCAGAATTTCATTAAAAACCTATATTGGTTCCAAACAGCAGAAATAAGACATGGGAATGAGAGATCTAATGCAATTGCCATTCAGCGTGGAGTACGGCAAGGCTGTATCCTGTCGCCACTATTGTTTAATCTCTATTCCAACTATGTCTTTAAAAGAGCCCTAAGTAATACTGAGAAGGGTCTGAAGATCAACGGAGTTGTCATTAATAACATAAGATACGCAGATGATACTGTATTACTAGCTGACTGTATCGATGACCTCCAAGACCTATTAAATCTTGTTCATAATGGTGGTGAGCAACTGGGCCTAACAGTCAACGTTAATAAAACTAAATGGATGACATTTGGACGACTAGATCATTCTGAATCAGTGATACAGTTAAATGGTTGCAATGTCGAAAAGGTTGAAAGATTTAGATACCTCGGCAGTATTCTCACGGAGACTCTTGACCCAGATGTGAAGGTTAGATGCAGAATTGAAGCAGCAAGAACTGCGTTCATTAAAATGAAATCCCTCTTCTGCAATGACAATATCAGCTTAAAACTAAGGCAGAGAATGCTAAAATGTTATGTGTGGTCGGTCTTGCTCTATGGATGTGAAACATGGACCTTGAAAGTAAATACCATGAACAGGTTAGAGGCTTTTGAAATGTGGCTTCACCGGAGAATGCTCAAGGTCCCATGGACCGACATGATCACCAACAAAGAAATTCTCAGGCGGGCTAGAGCAGATAGAGAACTGCGCACATTAATAAAAATCCGTAAAATTTCATATCTGGGTCATATACTTCGAGGGGAGAATCACTTGCTCCATTTAATATTGAAAGGCAAGATAGAGGGTCGCCGAGGGCCTGGTAGGAGACAAATGTCTTGGCTGCGTAATATACGAGAGTCGACCGGCATTAGAAGCGTGGAGGAGCTATTCCGGGCAGCACAAGACAGAGAGACATTCTAAAGAGTGATCGCCAACGTCGGTCGGGGGGACCTGATACGGCACACAAAAAAGAAGAAGAATGGAAGAATCACTGATGAAGAGTTTAGTTACACTACTTTAAGATCGGAATGAGTTAAATATATTCAGATCTAAAATTAGAGACATGATCTAAAGCTGATGTACCGCTAGGTACTTAAGCTAGTGTTAAATACATGTGAGCAATTTCTAAATTGTGCCTTATATTTTATTACAATATTGTTATAGGTGTAATTCTAATTTTGAGATTAGTGGAAATCTATATGCAATGAAAAAAAAAAATTTTAAATTGTACACAGCTTTACATTTCCACCGTGAGTTATATTTTTAGTACTGCCATTTGAACAACAGTGGCGCCCTCCTATGTTTTCTACTCTTATTTGACAATCTGTAAATGGCAGGTTTTTTCATGAATTCAAGCTTCGCAATATTCGTACGAGTGGGATTAACCAATCTGTCCAAGGCATTAAAAACAAGGTTTTTTAATACAAAATGTCCGTGACATAATATATGTACATGTGCATAGACGTACAAAATTCTTTGTGAAAGTAACATATTATCGAACAGTGTTTTCCACGCGGAATGTGAGATTTTGTTTAGTTATTCAAGGGTAACATAATTTTAGGATAGATTTCCAGAGAATGTATGTATGTTAGTTCGGGTGACGTTAAATAAGTTAAGGTTTTATTAGATTGGTCGCCTTGTATAATGAACTGAGCCACGTATCAAGTCATTTGGCCTCTTATAAAGTGGATTTAAAGAAAAACTTTAATTTGAGGATTAAAACAATTCCACGCTCCGAGCGCAGGGAGTTGGCGGTGAAACCTAACTCCTGACAGAGTTATCTTTTAATTTATCTTCTACGGCCATGGACCAGAAGAAGCTATGCTCTTTTTGCACTCTGTCACAATTGAGTTAGCTTAAGTTTTCTTCAATCGTCTTGCTTTTGTTTTCGGATTTGCGAGAAAGGTCTCTCGAATAAACTCCCGCTTCGGGTCTTTGGAATAAGACGGTTGGTTTTGCACTGTGAAAATATGATTCAATTATTTGAATATTCGTTCAATTTCTAGTACTTTCCTGATTTTTCCATCGTATTATGGCAAAACCAAAACAACAAACTAATATACTTTTTTTTATTTTTAACTTTATGAGTAAAATCTCAAATTATAATATTTAATTAATGAAGACAATATTAGCGAAACTCAATCGAAAATCTGGAGACAGAAAAATCAGAAAAAGACGTTGGCTCCACTGGGACTCGAACCCAGGACCCTTTGCTTATATGGCAAGTGCTCTACCATCTGAGCTACGGAACCAATATCCAATTCGGTCACTTTTAACTGTTTCATACTTCGACTAAGAACTACCAACATTATCTTCATTTTCTTAAAGCACATATTATTGGCTGCCATCTTTAAATATGATAAATAAAATGGATAACAATTTATCCAGATACTATATAGATAGCATTTAGTTGGAGTTGAATCTTGCAATCATGTATAAAGATAGCAGCCAATAATATGTGCGTTAAGAAAATGCAGATAGTTTTGGCCGAAACCAAAACCGAAACCGAAACTTTTTTAGACATGTTAAAAATATATTTTTTTTACTGAAATTTGGCTTATTTTTACACTTTTTTTTATTTTTTTTTTATTGAAATTTTTTGATACAATACATATAATAGATACATTAAATAATGAAAAGTATATAAAAAAACTTAATATAATAAATTTATGAACAAAAAAATCCCACAAAGGCAATGCCTGTGCGTGGGTATTTATTTATTTATATCTATATATTACAGTTTACACCTTATTGTTAACATTTTTACATATTAATATTACGTTTCATTATGTTGTGTGTTAGGTAGGTTTGAGAAGGTGAAACTGTTGGTTGGTAATATTGTATGTTTCGTGAACACCTCACTAGGAGAACCTGTGCTGAGGTGTTTACGTGTTTATGATTAAGTGTGACAGGTACAGGTATTTATGTGTTGTAGTAGAAAGTTAGTTTTTTTCTCTTTTTTTACATTTTAATGGTAATTGTACATAGATTACTTAGAAGAAAAAAAAATATATATAAATATATATATATTTTTTTTTTTTATTATTATTTATTGAAACATTTATTATAATTACAATTTTACAACTAAATATTTTTTTTACAGGTTTTTTTTTTTTACTACCCTTCCATTAAAAGCATTTGCTTGTGTATGGAAGGGGAGTGTACATAAATGCTATTAGTTAAAAGTTAGGTATAAGTTAGTACTTAAATAATTAATTGTACATAAATATATGTGAGGTGCAGTATTTATTTGATAATGGTGTGTTTTTTTTTTTTTTAAAGAAAGAATGTTATGGAGAACTAAGATATTTGTAAGATTAGTTGACAGTAGTTCTTTTCTTAAGAACATCTTTAAAATGTCTCTTGACAGAGAGCAGCATTCGGGCCTTATCATTGATGCTTCTGATTTCCTCTGGTAGACGATTGAAAAAAGTTCTTCCCTGATAAGTATAATGATGCTGTGCAAAAGACGTATTTAGTTTTAGACATAGAAAAACATGTTTAAGTCGAGTTCTGTTTTCATTTAAAAATGGATATTTATCTTTTTCTTTTATTATTTGAATTACTGAATTTTTAATATATAAATCTTTAAATGTGGGTACTTGAAATTCTTCAAACAGGCGTTCTGTTGGGTAATCTAAGGATTTTTTTAAATATAATTTTAATAATTGTTCTTTGTACAGTTTCTATTGGAAGAAGGTTACATTTATACGCGGATCCCCAACTAATAATAGCGTATTGTAGAGTGGATTGAACTAAGGCATAGTAGATTAAATATAGATTTTTTATCGACAGAAAATTTCTAATTCTTAAAAATATATATATTAATTTTCTGATTTTGTTTACTACTTGACATATTTGTTCCTTCCATTTCAGATTTTTATCGATAATTACGCCGAGATATTTAATTTTATTTGTTGTTTTTAATATTGTACAGTTTGATTTGCAATAATGTTGGTTGTGAATTTTAGTGTTATCGTGTATGACAATGTTAAAATTTTTGGGAGCGTCGTTTGGATGGATTGCAAATGGAATTACAAATGTCTTTTCACTATTTAGTGATAGTAAATTAGTGTCGAAAAAATTCTTAAGCGTATTGATGTCTTCTGTGGCCTGTAATTCTACATTTTCAAATGTATTTTCACTTATTATTAAAACTGTATCGTCGGCGTATGATGTAATTTGACCATGTAGATGTTGAAAAAAAATATCGTTTACATATATGGTAAAAAGGATTGGTCCAAGCACTGTACCTTGGGGGATTCCAAAGCTTGAAATCTCTTGATCAATTTTTACCACTTGAGGGCGGTTTTTTAAGTAGTTGGTGATCCATTTAATCGCGTTGCCTTTTATGCCAATATCATTTAATTTTTTTAATAGTATCTCATGGGATATGCTATCGAAAGCCTTTTTGAGGTCAATAAATATGCCCGCACATTTTTTACCTTTATCTAATGATTCGTAAATGTATGAAGTTACGTTAGCAATTGCATCTTGTGTGCTGAGTGATTTAATAAAACCAAACTGGTTTTTGTGTAGTATTTTATTTATAAGGTATATATGAATATTATATGTACATATGAATAGTTGGTAAATTCTTGATAGACATGTTTATTTATTTTACACTTGTTATAGTTTGGTTATGTTTGGTTAGGGATTAAAGTATTTTGAATAAAGTGAATATCTTGATTTTTGATCCAGGCTGTGATATGTTTTTTGTGGATGTTTGTAGATGTATTTGCAATTAGTTGTTGTTTCAGAGTAATGGGCATATAATTAAAAAGTTTGGTTGCATAATACTGAAAATGTCTTTGTCCGTGTGTGGTGTGTGTTATTGGTATGTTCGGGGTTATATTTGTTAATGACTTGGTTTTTATTATTATTTTGGGTTGAATTGAAATTTTGGAGGAAGTATAGCAGAGCAGATTTGGCATAAAGTTGTTTTATTAACATGACTTCTAATGTTTTGTATATTTCGGTTGAATCTGTGTAGAAAGGCACTTGCAGAATTAGTTTAATTGTCGCCTTTTGTATCTTTTGAATTGGGTCAATTGCTATATTTGTAGCACTTCCCCAAGCCAGTATTCCATATGTAGCAATGGATTGAAAAAGTGCAAAGTATATGGATCTGAGTATTGTTAGTGGGAAAATGTTTTTAATGGATTTTATTACGTGCATGACTCCTTTTAGTTTATTTGTGATGAAAGTTATGTGTTCAGTCCAGCGTAAGTGTGTATCAATAATAACCCCTAGGTATTTTGTTTGTTTGACCCTTTTTATATCCTCGCATTGACAATTTTAAGAAGTTTGTTCACAGTCATGCAGAAGCAGGTCTATGTTTGATGGAGGTTGACCTCTTTGTGTAATACTATGTGTGATGTATTTTGATTTGATAGTATTGACGGTAAGCGTATTACTGTTTAGCCATTTTTTGACAACTGATAAACTTTTTTCGGCATTTACGAATACATCTTTCCATGTGGCAGCTTGACAAAGAAGAACTGTATCGTCAGCGAAGGTCACAATTTTACCTTCAATTTCAATGTCACATAGTTCGTTTATGTAGATGAGGAATAATAAAGGGCCAAGTACACTCCCCTGTGGAACTCCGTACGTAATTAAGAGTGGTTCACTTATCTTGTTATCAATTTTAACTTGTTGAGTTCGGTCAGACATGAAGCTTTTAATTAAGTCGAATTCTACTCCGTTAATACCAATACTTTTTAACTTCTTGAAAAGTTTTTCGTGTGAGATTGTGTCGAAGGCTTTACATAGGTCTAAATAAATTGAAATAACTTTTTTCTTAGCATCAAGATTATGTGTGATGAAGTCCGTTACAGTAGCTATTGCATGTTCTGTGCTTCTGTTTTTCCTGAATCCATGTTGGTTTATCGACAGTATTTGTTTGGTTTCCAGATAGTGTTGAAGCTGTTTCTTAATAATTTTTCCCAAAATTTTTGAAAAGGTATTTAGTAGCGTAATGGGTCTGTAGTTGTTTATGTTATTTTTTTGTCCTGATTTAAAAATTGGAATGATAAGACCTTTTTTAGTAAGCTGGGAAAAATTCCTTCTTTTAGACTAAGATTAATTAAGTATGTGAGTGGTTTGAGTAGTTGTTGGCTTACTGTTAAGATAGTTTTGGAGTCCATATAATATTAATATTGATGGTATAATATTGATATTTTACTTTTATTTTTATTTCTATGGTTATAGTGAATATTTTAAGTATACAAAAATAAGGGATTTAAAAAAAAAATAACTGAATAAATGCATTTAAAAACTACAGCATAATAACAGTCTGCACTGTTATACAGACAGTTAACATATTGTGTTAAATGATATAAAAAAACATAATTGAAGTACGTGAAAAACAGATTATTTTTATATTACTGCTTAAAATAAACAAAAATTATAAAAATTTAATAAATCATGTTAACTACTTCTTATAACTAAAATTTGTCAATAATCAACACTCACTTTATAAAGGAAGGACCTCATAAATTGAGTATTTAAATTTTAATGCGTTTAGAATCACATTTTCTCCAACTCCACACGAGAGGCCCTGAGGATAATAATTTCCCTCGGGGCGTATGTCATCTTTGAAGATGCTGTATGGAGGGTCTTCTTGAGGAGAGGAAGGAGTGAACATGGGTCATGAAGAGACCCATGTTGTAGGAGGGAGGAAACATAGAGGTCGAAAAAACGTTCTACAGCTGAGCTGTTGAACTTAAGAACGAGTCATAGAAACGACCCGCTTTCATGTGACTAATGTCAACTATCTACATATGTTGGGCGCGTGTTTGGCGTGTTTCCCGACTACGCACCGGTGCCGAGGGGATCAATGACGCTAGTTCTTTAGAGTATAGTCCATTGTAATACCGGTAGAACAAGCATAGCATTCCCACCTGACGCCTTTGCTCTAAAGATTGCAATCCGTTTGTCTTAGGAGAATCTATCAAACGGACCACCGGTTTCTGCACAGAGTCGAGGGTTTTTTTTTTAAATGTATTTTGGGGCTCCAGACCAGAAGTGGCTGCCAAATTCAACAGTGGGGCGCACTTGCGATTTGTACGGGGTTAGCAGTTGTGAACTATTAAAGCATCTGCGGGCCACGTACAGTATGCCCAGTTTCTGAGAGTGTAACTTAACTCTGGCTTCGATGGAGCCCCCATACCTGAGCTGGTCACTTAGAATTACACCAAGCACATCAAAGGAGGGACTGTTCGGAAAATTGCTTCCGTTGAAGGAGACTAAATTTAAATTTTTGAAATAAAATAAAATAATTGAAATATGTGAACACATAAACTCACAATATAATCACGCCGGACCGGCCGGCGAACTCAGTTGATAATGAAGGGTGACACAAGGGCCACGAACTCACCCGAAGTCAGCCGAACGACACGCGATAATTCACGAATGCAGAGTTTCGGTGCGGCCGAAGGTTCCGCAGATTTTCTGGCGAAACCGAAACTGATGCCGAAACTAGATTTTTTTGCCGAACCTCGCCGAAACCGAACCTTCGGTCGGTCACTAGAAAAAATGTATGCAGCTAAAACACCCGATGATGCGACGCCACCTTACCATGTTTCTTGTTAGTATGATGTGACATTATTTGCCGAAAGAGTTAACTTCAATTTAAATACACACAAATTATTTATTTAAATAACCCTAAGTAAGAACCTAATAACATAATAAATTCTTGTATGTTCTCATATCTCTGCCGACATAAATATTTGTTTATTGTATTAATAAAGTTGAAACCAAATATTATTTCAATACTTTGGGCGTATTTAGAAATAGCAGATTATGGAAAATTTACCTATTGTATTATTATAGTAGTGATAAGTTATTAAACCCTACTCAGATATAGAATAAAGAATAACACCAGCAGTGCTTTGTTGGCGTGTTTCGTGATCCAATTAAAGACCTAATTTCGGCATATATTTCCGACACAATACTTTGTGTCATCATGATTACAAAATTCTAATGGGATGACGCTATACAATTTCGCGCAAGAGGAAGAGAGATAGACCGCATGCAAATTTGTTTCATTTTTTCACATTTTGGAAGGCAAGAATGGGTACCGCAGCCTTGGGAACCGTTTATTGGATAACCACCACCTCTGTCATACGTCACCCCAAATGATTCGCTACGTTTGGTGACTTTTTTTTTACATTTACTCCACACAGGAGGCCCTGAGGAAAATAACTTCCCTCAGGGCCTATGTCATCTTTAATGATGCTGTGTGGAGGGTCTTTTTGAGGAAAGGAAGGAGTGAACACGGGTCTTGAAGAGACACATGTTGTAGGAGGGAGGAAACACAGAGGCCGGCAAATCGTTCCATAGCCGAGCCGTTGAACTCAAGAACGAGTTATAGAAACGATCCGTTTTCATGTGACTAATGTCAACCGTGTACAAATGTCGGGCGCGTGTTTGGCGTGTTTCCCGACTAAGCACCGGTGCCGAGGGGATCAATGACGCTAGTTCCTCGGAGCATCTTCCATTGTAACACCGGTAGAACAAGGACAGCATTCCCACCTGACGCCTGTGCTCTAAATATTGCAGTTCGTCTGCTGATGGGAGAATCTATCAAACGGACCGCCCGTTTCTGCACAGAGTCAGTTAGTCAGTTAGTAGGGGTGCCCGGTCTACGGGATGAGGTTTGTCTGGATCTGGAGGCGAATGACCTGGACACACTGAACCCTAGATTCCTACCCACCCCTCTTATCTGTTTCCTTGCCAGAACTTCCTCTCCGACCTTTCCTTAAAAAGACCTTCCACAAGCATCTCCAAAGATGACATGAACCGTGAAGAAAATTATTTTTCTCAAGGCCTCCTGTGTAGAGTAAATGTAAAAAAAAAATCGAAATTGTACGAAAGGCGGGTTATACCTCATTTTAATTACTTTGGCTTGGTGAATTTGAGTAAAACCGTTTTTTTTAATTGATTTTTATATCTTAAATGAAATGAACTTAATATGAAATCCAATTTAATTTTTTTCTAGTTAATTTTTTTTTAATCTCAAAACGTGAGAGAAAAACCAATTATTTTGGTTCATGAAATGAACAATTGTTTTGATTTAGCTCCTTTTTTTAAACTGTCCTATGCAAAAGTCAGCTTTTCCTTGAAATATTGGTAACCTAGAAGTAAACTCGACAATTGTGAGACTCTAAAGAAAAGTTATGATGTTCCCAGCAAAACGTGAACGGTGAACTCGTGTGTAATTTTTCACTGTCACTCAGTTTCAAACTATGTAGGTACCGGAATGTTCTCAGAATATGAAACAAAATATCAGTTCCTACGTAGCAAACTTTAATACGTTTGGGAAATTTTAGGTGACTTTTGTAATAACGTAGTAAATGTAGTGTGAGGTGAAACAAATATCCCGATGAATAACGCAAACTATTCTTAGGAAGCAAAAGTTGTTTAATTCCTTAACATTCAAGACATCGCCAAGCTCAAGCCATAGTTTATTTTGATTGATTTCAGACTCGAATATTGCCATAGAAATTATTTTCTGTTGACATTTTATTTATTTATTTATTAATTTTCGGGAAATCGACAGTTAACATTTTTCTGTTTGTACATAAGTATTATAAAGCCAAAATAAAACCAAATTTGGATTTCCTCCTTGTGTCTATAATAATAATAATAATAATAATTGGCTAATTTATATAGCGCCGTTTTCGCGAAAAATCACCTCAAGGGCGCTGTACAAATAAATACATAAAATAATGAAATTACTGGCTTACAACTAAGATTTACAATTATTACTACTGACTTACATCTAAGACTTATAGCTAGTGGCTTATGACTAAGACATATAAACGCTAACCTAAACTGAACTCAATGACATACATGTTTACAATCATGACTTAAAGTTAGAGATTTACAACTAACATATAAATATTTACAATTAAAAATACTTCTACACATCTTATACATGTTATACTTTCGCCAGAATCATCCACAGCGCCAGAAGAAGAAGGAAGTTTTTACATAATATTACTTTTTAAGGACATGGACGCAAAAATTATCGGATTTACGAAAACGTATGGATATCTTAAATAAATTATTGAAATTAATCGCCAATCTTTACCGTATTAAGATGATTCACCGCACAACATTAAACAGATTGAGGTGTTAGATTATCACTGACAGTCTATTGGTAGGTAGATCAATAGCATTTTGACTTTTTCATGAGTAGTTGTAGGGAATAGCAAATAAAATAGTATATATTCGTGGATATAAACAATTATTAGAGTATAAATAAACAGAAATAAAAATTACGAAGTTTAAATCAAGTTAAATCAAATGAGGAATTTATGGAAATGAGTATTTGAAAAAGTGAGTTTTTAGTTTGGATCTAAATTCCGCTGTGTTGGTTATGCATCTCAATTCCATGGGAAGTTTATTCCAAGCCTCAGGGCCGGATACTCCAAATGCGCGATCACCAAAATTAGTGTTCGAATTTCGCTTGGGTTCTTTCAACCTTCCAATTGCAGACGATGTCGCTGATCTAAGAGATGACTGCCTTGGACCTATATTTTCCGGAATGCATAGTTCAGAGATATAGGGTGGAGCCATTTCATTGATAGCTTTAAACACCATCCAGCATAACTTATACTGGATCCTTTCAGGGCACTTCAACCAGTGAAGATTTCGGAGGTGTTCCGAAATGTGCGAAAACTTGGGTACCCCAGTGATTAGTCATGCTGCGGCATTGAACACTGATTGTAATTTATCAGTTTGACATTTAGGAAGACTTGCATAGATACCATTGCAGTAATCAAGACGTGATACAATATATGAATTCACAAGAAGCTTAGTTGCTTCTGTTGAAAGGTTCCTACGAACTGATTTAAGTTGTCTTAAGTAGAAGAACCCTGTGCTAACGGTCCTATTCACCTGACTTTTCAATGAAAGGTCTGAATCTAGATAAACTCCCAGAAGTTTGACAGTTGTTTTCGCAATTACGTCATTGCCGGAAATAGCAATTGGTGAGTTGTCTATTAGATGTTGACGTCTATTTGTGGCTGCCCACAGAAATTTGGTCTTTGATGGATTGAGCTTCAGTTTGTTTGAGGACATCCAGAGACTAATTGCTTCTAGACACTCAACTGTGCGAATTTTAAGGCCGGTGATCTCATTTGGTATGCAGTAAAAGTAGACTTGCTGATCGTCGGTATAACAGTGAGAAAGGAGACCAAATGACTCGATAATTCTTGCGACATCATTTGTGTAGAGGATGAAGAGAAGTGGACCCAAAACGGATCCCTAGGGTACCCCTGAAGAGAGTTTTGTGAAGTTAGATTGTTTATTTCCCACCTTCACTGCTTGTGAGCGATTCGTTAGATAGGATTGTAGCCATTTTTTTACGTTAGAATGCAAACCAAATGTTACCTCTAGTCTCTTAATGAGAAAGTCGTGGTCAATGGTGTCAAATGCGGCGCTCATATCTAAAAGTGAAAGAAGTGCTAACTTACCTGACTATGGCAAGGGTAATATCTGACAGGACATGAAGTAACCCGGTTTCTGTTGAGTGGAATCTTCTGTAAGCGGATTGATGATCGGTAATTAATTTATTTAGGTTTAAGTGGGAGGTTATTTGGGAAGCAGCAATTTTTTTGAGTAGTTTTGCTACGAAAGGCAGATTTGACACAGGTCGATAATTACCCAAGTTGTTGGCATCAAGCTGTGATTTTTTTATAATAGGGGTAACTACTGCATACTTAAGTACTTCCGGAAGTCACCTGTGCTTAGGGACTATTAAACACGTGAAACAGGTAGGGGGCCAAGACGTTGCAACATTTCTTGAGAAGCCACGTTGGGATAGGGTCTAAAACACATTGTTTATTTGGTGAACTTAGAATTAACTTTCCAACTTCTTCTAGCGTTGTAGGTTTGAAGGATGACAGTGTTCCTTTGGAATTGGCTGTAAATATTGGCGGGGGGGCAGAAGATGTGGAGGAGCGAATGGATTCTATTTTTTTCACAGAAAAACTTAGAGAAGGCCTGCGGACTAATGTCTGTAGAGATTTGCACGGTGTTATTAGCGATGATAGTTTTAACGGAGTTCCAGAGACATCGTGGATTTTTCCGCTCAGAGTCAATTTTATTGATCCAGTATTCGGATCTCTTTGTGCTTATTATTCTTCTGTACTCTGTCTGAGCATTAATCCACTCGTCTCGTGAAGTAACGTCGGGGCTTCTTCGGTATGACCTCTCTAGTTTCCGCATTAGCCTCTTCTGACTCCGACACTCTTCATCGAACCATTCAGATTTTCGGACTTTCCGCGTTTTCGAGGTGGTTGGAGCATATTTAATTAGCAAACTTGAAAGAATTTTGTTATACTCCTCGATGAGTTTTGTCGGCGTCTTAGTTTCCCAGTTGCTTTCTATGTACAAGGAAGACTTTTTAAGTTCTTCAAGGAAACTATTGAAATCAAATTTACCCCATTCCCTCGATACTATTGTTCTATATGGCACTTTAGGTGGGTTAAATTCAATTTCCGTGCGAATAAGACGATGGTCTGACAAACCTATGTCAAAAACATTTGCTATCAATGATGGGCCATTACACCTGGATACAAAAATGTCTAAGATTCCACCAGCATCATGAGTTGGCACATCGACCCATTGACGGAGTCCAAAGCTATCCAATAAGTCAATGAATTTAACAGCATTGGGTGACGCCTCGCCCTCAAGATGAATATTTATGTCACCTGTAATGATGAGAGTTTCAGAAAGTCCCAGTACCCATTCCAAAAAACTAGAAAGCTCTCTAAAAAAGTCTATACAAATCGGTTTCGAACCGGGTCGGTACAGCGTTAGCAATATAAATGACGATCCAGCAGAAGAAACACGGCATCCGATATACTCAAACGTACTGAATGTACCGTTTGCCACCTTGGTAAGCCGCAGTCCTGGTCGGGCTATTATCACAACACCCCCGTGATTCACGTGCGATATGTTATGAGTATGTTCCGTAGCTCGGGGTCGAGCCTCCTCCAGAACAGCATATCCTAGAGCTTGAAGTCTCTTGATTGAATACGACTCGCCATTTTCATGCCAGCTTTCTGCGACGGTTAGGATGTGGAGATTTTGTTTTCTGAAAATATCATCCACCTCCTCTATCTTGTTGTTTAGGAATCTTGCATTCCAGGAACCTACTGCGAGTCGTCTACTTCTGAAATTGGCATGTCGTTCTAATTGTATAACATTCACGTTATGGCATTTTTCAGGAACACGAAGATCTTCAGAAACTAGACTGCTCCGTTCGTCGGTTGGTATGACCGCTTGAATACTCTGTTCTGCCAGAGAGATACTTTTATTACAATCAGTATTATTTTGAAAGTCTTTTTCCTGTCTGCGTAGATATTTTTTCTTGTGTTGACCACCCCGGCAACCACGATACCTAGTTTTAATGTTCGGGTCACGCACAAGGTTATACAAATTTATTTTTTCGACAACTAACGGGTCCAACAAAACAGATTCATTTTTAAAACTTAACAGTATTGTCCGATTGTAGACAATAGTAGTATTTACACTATGCATCGCATCACAGAAAAAAACATCGTAAATCACCGCACTAGAACTGAACACTTGGGTCTAGCTGAGTTAGGTCGGGTCCAGCCACGTGTAGAATGCACATGTGTTGATGATCAATGCACACTGACCATCCGATGCAACCGTACTGCATTTTACGAAACATCAATGTAAGAATTTGAAAATAAAATATGCGTTATTTTATTAAAACTTAAATTAAGCTGCAAACTGCCGCACTAAAATTATTTTCAATTTGTACACTTAACTTAATATAAGTATATTAAATGTATAAGAAATTTTATTGGTTTTCAATTTTTTTTTCACAGAGAGAACTTTTTTTAATTAGCTCCACACAGGAGTGTCATCTTTGGGGACGCTTTGTGAAGGGTAATTTTATGGAAATAATAATAATAATATATATCTTTATTGAATGAAATTTGCAAGATTATAACTAAAAAGTACATATTCAGTGTTAATGTTTACAGTGGTTTAAAATTACATAAGTACAAAAGGATATCAACAGAAAAAATATAAATATGAACAGTAGATAAATGAAAAATAGAAAATAGTTATAAATTTTCGTTTTTCAGTAACCTGCTTCACTAGGCTAGCCTGTGTTGAGGCAGTAATGTTTAAATCAATTTATAATACTTATAAACATACCTACACTTTTATTAAAAAAGTAATCACATAATAGATTGGTTACATTAATAATAATTTTAAATAAAAGCAACCAATACATTGCTTGTATATTTCCATTGTATAATACCAAATCATTAATAATTTCGAATTTGGGTGAGTGCACCGGTAATGAAAGAGAAAAAAAGTTCTGGGAAGGAATAAGGTATGAGGGGTAGGTAGGAATCAGGGGTGCAGTGTGTCCAGGAATGCCGAATATGAATATATCCCTCCCACTGCGATGCAAGGTGATGAGTCGAGAGAGTCCGGCTGCAGAAATTAAAAGGTTTCCCTCAACTATTCTCTCCTGATCTCCGTTTTGCCATGCAGTAGTTGGGCAAATACATCGGTCGCCAAGACCTAGACAAATCTCTCCCCATCAACCTGGGCACCACTGTTAAGACACCAAACTTGGCGAAACAACTGGGGTGTGACCTATGGCAGGGGTGTTGGTTATCCAATAAATGGTTCCTGGGGCGGCAGTACCCATACCCGCCTCCCAAATTGATGACATGATAATAATCTAAACATGTTATGTCGCACAAAGAGTTTTATCTTCATAAATATTTATTTATTGTAATATATGCACAACAACGATCAGTAAACTCACGAAATTACTACAAATATATCTAAGCCAAAGTACAAATCCATGATTGTGTCAAATCCAACAACAAAAAAATCAATTTAATTATCATATAAATTGAACTTTGCTCCGTTTCTTCTTGCTCTACCCCCATTGCTTCTCTCCTAGATAGAAACTCATCGCATAAGAGTCCCAATTGCTCCCAATCGTCTAGGGCAGGGTTTCCCAACCTTTATTTCGCCGAGCCTCCCCGAACCAAAAAAAAATATTTTCATGCCCCCCTTAAAAATGATTACGTACTTGTTGTGGAATAAAAGGAGTTCGCATATGAACCAATTAGTACCTACTTCACAACTAAACCATCATAATTTAGATATAAACTTAAAACAAAATTTTATAAGTATGTTGAAAAATAAAAAAATAAATGGCGGAGATAGTTTAATATACTAAAAAACTTACCTTTTATTCAGGAGACGAACAATTTCACACGATGAATATATACGTAAAATCTTATTTAGATACTATTTTTATCAATCTTTACGATGAATCGGCTTACAGCATGAACATCAAAAAATATGCTGTTGATAAATCGAAGCTTTTATTAGCTTGTCTATGTATTGGAATTATAATAAAATTATTATTTACGTAACAAAAAATATAAGCGTTAACAACAAAAAAATATTTTTTTTCGTAACTTAACTATGAAGTAACACAAGAAACATTTTTTTTTAAATACCCCTTTATGGCTAAGACTATTTTTGAGGTTTTTTATGTTCTAACTTTTTTTCGGTCTTATAAAATTATGCACAAAATAAATAAAAACCACTTTTTCGCTTACTAGCCTCGTGCAAAAAGACGGTCGATTTTAAAATTTTGCAGGCGTGAGATTCAAAATATTTCTAGCGTTTATATTCCTCTTAAATATCTCACTTAACAGACTTGAAACTACATATTGACAGGAACGAGTACGGCGAGTGAGTGAAAGATGGATTCAAGCGGGAAGATGGGGCGGGGGTGCACATCACACGTCGTGTTGTGACTTGTCGAAACTTGTATAGCAACGATTGAATGGCAATTCCTAACGGTTTATTTACCAACGCGTTAAATAGATTTTTTTTTCGGAAATGCAAACGTACCTATAACGCCCCCCATGACATTTCTCTGCGCCTCCCTGGTTAGGAAGTCCTGGTCTAGAGCCAGTGAGACTGTGGCATTCCCAAATTAGGCTGAATGTAGTGGGGAGAGGAAGGAGATGGGGAATACCAAGGTGGGGGTACCAAGTTATTCATATCTGGCCATCGAACTGGCTAATTCCATTTCAGGCAATTTTTTTATTTTAATGGTGGTCTTATACCAGGGCCATACTGAGAGTACTTCCATTGTGGAATGTGCCGCAAATATACTATGTATTATTTTGAATTAATAAATTGATAAATAACATAATTAATCCAATAAAATTTACATGTGCACTCAGAGATTTGAACCCGCTACATTCGGATTGCTAGTTGAGAACCTTACCCCTCAACCATGGAGGCTGTCAACATAGAAATAAATAATAAAAAAAAAACAATTAGATATACAAAAAATTAAATACGTATATTATATAAATTGTGTACCCTATTTTTTCTCTGCACTTTAAATGAAAATACAAAAACCAGTTAGCTAAATCAATACATAAAGCAGAATACTAAGATACCAATAATCAAATTTCCATTCGCGAAAAAAATAAATAAAATCAATTAAATGAAGTGTTTCGTTGTGCATAATTTTACTCCTGCTAAATAATTCTACAAACCCACAAACTATTAATATTACCGATATACCTCCTTGAAAAAGACAAAGAACCACCAATCAAAGTCACAACTTTATCCAGGTAACGTTCGTCTAAAACAAACCATTTCCTTCTTCAAATCAATAGCGATCCCTTCGTCGCGGTTTGATGCACGGAGAGTATCGGATAACTTTGTCTACTACGTCGTCGGAATGACGTTCAAAAGTTCGCCAGAATGACATTCAATATCAATTTATCCAAGTTGTCAACTTGCACCGTCCCAGTGTACTTTGTACTAGCTGTCAGTACGCGGGACTTTTATGACAAATAATATTGCATTATCGGTTTGATCGGGCAAGCAAGTTCTGACATTTGCTGTGTTTATGTACGAAGTATCGTAATCGGTTCCAAATAACTGACAAGCTGGGAAAGCTTCTATTTGGAGAGAAAATGAAATACCTAAATTGTTATTTTATATAGATTTATACTTGGTGTAACTATGTAAATCGAGTTAAGTTAACGTGATCGGCTTCTTGTTAAAAGGCGTGGAAGATATACTAGGATCTCTTTATAAGTAGATTTAAAATTCAAATAGATTATTTTTTATTAAGCAAGAAAATTTACAAAAACGATGTTATCAGAAACTGTTAATATGTATAAAGTACGATGTTATTACGCACACTTGTGACAGAATAACGGCTGGTTTCAAAACCGCTGTCATTCAAATGCACGGCCCAACGCGCATGAGTATAGTGTGATAAATTAATTGAAAATTGCCAGTATTTAAAATCAAATTACTGGTAATTCCTAGATAAATACATTATGGGTTAGATCGGGCAAGCAACTTGTAACGTTTGCTGTGTTTATTTACGATGTATCGTAATCGGTTCGAAATAAACTGAGATGCCGGGAAAGCTTCTACGAGTATTTGGTGAGAAATAAAATGTATTGTTATTTTACATGGATTTATACTTCGTGTAACTATGTAACTCTGGTTAAATTAACGCGATCGGCTGGTTGCTAAAGGATGCTGTAGCTTTATTATGATGTATTTAAACTAAACATATATATTTAGCATTCAAAGATATTTAACATTATTATTAAATGACACAATATTTATTTTTCGTAAACATGTTTGCCCTGAGGAAGGAACGGCCGTTTTGAAACTGGTCGGCGTAAATCGCTACATCTCTACATATTACAAATTAAAGTTCTCCGCCACGTCTGTCTGTCTGCTCGCGATAAACTCAAAAACTAAATGGATTTTCATGCGGTTTTCACCAATAGATAGAGTGATTTGTGAGGAAGGTTTAGGTATATAATTTGTCAAGGTATTGTGTAAATTGGTTGAAATATACATTTAAAGGAGAATGTCTGTATGTGGTGATAGAGCGGGCTGACAAGCGAGCGGTGTGGATTTGATTAGTATGCAAAATTACAAGATTGCGGTGTGAGTTAATAACACTTGGTTATAAAGTACGGGTAACCATCCAGTAAATGGCGTTGTTTCATTAGCCACAGCAGCTCGTGGGCGGGTCTGCTAGTAAAATATATTAAGTGGTTCTTACGAAGAAATATTGATTCGTGTAAAACCACGAGTTTTAATTAATTAATACTAAACGAGAAATACGTAGATACGTTTTAAGATTTTCACGGCCAAAAGCATTTTCGTTTTTTTTTTTGGGGTGTTATAATTGAGGCTAAAGAAGGAGGTAGCGCAACATGGCATAACACCCCAAAAACAAATAACGAAAAAGAAATACGTAGTGTATACTTATAAATAAAATCAAAGGGAGACAACAAGTTAAAAATATAAAAATCAGGAAGGAAACATTTGCACCGGTGTAAAGGAAATGGTTAAAACCGACACACAATTACGCAGACTAATAATGGGTTATAATAATATATCGAAAGGATAAAGTATTTTCTGTGAATTTTTTTTATGGATTTTGTTTTTATTGAATATGTCAAACCACGAAGTAATTGCTTTCTATAATTATATATTGTTTCATTTATTTACAATGGATAACCACAAAGTTATAGCTACTTTCAAAAGATTAACTTTTAGTATGCACTCAAATTTACAAAAGCGATATGCTTGAAAACTCAGAGTTTAGAAGTATGTTTAAAGTATGATATTCGATACTCGAGACAGAACAACGAATGTTTTCAAAACCGCTCTGTCATTCAGAAGCACGGTCCGAGTTTCTGTAATATCCAATGTTTGCAGGCAATACTGGGCCCTTTATCTCCAGTATTCCTCTAGGATGTTTTCAAGGTTATTATTTAAACACGTAGTACTTTGATACACGGAAACTGTTTAATAGAATATAATAGTACAATGTTGGCTGTAAGCCGTCTGACGAGAAAAAGGGCGCGCGAGATCTCCGCTCGCTATTATATCGTACCGATGTTAGGTCGCTTCGGCTAGGTTCGGTATTTCCGAACCTACCCGACAGATTAACATATTACCAACACTACAGTTTCAGTGTAATAACTTATTGAAAATTGCCAGTATTTAAAATCAAATTACTAATAATTCCTAAATATTAGGGGGTTAGATCGGGCAAGCGAGTTGAGACGTTTGTTGTGTTTATTTAGAAAGTATTATATTCGGTTCAAAACTATCGGACGCGTTGGGAATGCTTCTATTGATGAGAATTTCCACTGTAGATACAATTCAACAAATAAATATTTTCCTTTGCATATCTTTGGGCATAGAAATCAATTGCCTTTTTTAATGTAGCAAGATCGGTTTTCTTTCAAATTGGTACAGGTCACACTTATAGAGAATCGTAATGGTAATCGAAAACTACATGATTTTGGATGCGGACCCGCCTCGGTTAATCCGAAACCCCGTCAATGCTAACCCAAATAATCGAGATATTATGCTTAACGTACAAATAGTTTTCATGCGGAATATACCCCTGAACTTCAAAATACAAAATCCAAAATCTAATTGCTCATAAACTGATCGAATTTCAAGTCGCGGGGATCCAGTTCGCATTAAATGTACTTTCCAATAGAGCATTCGCTTTAAAATGTCTTCTACGTCGCGAGTAATATTTCATAACGGCATCGCAGATGATAAACGAGCTCTTCTGCGTCGTTTTATTTGAACCCCTGATCACTATTCGAGTCAGGTAGACAACACAAGATACTGGGCGTATAATGCCCATTTCATCCGAACCAAAAGTCACAAATTTGAAAGGAATGTGAAAATTTGCTAAAGCATCCCCGGAGTCGCGACGCCATGCGCCAGGACGTGATGCGAGATAAAAACGACTGATAAAAATCAAGTTTTGATCCCTTCTGCATATTATGGAAAGTAGTCTGAGTTTTACAGAAGCGAGAGCGCGCGTCTTCGAGACATATTGTTTTATTATAAACATTACATGTGGCGTGGCATACCCATCAAAACGAATTACTGGAGGATGTAATTTTACAAAACGCACAAATTGGACAAATTCCATAAATTAAGTGCATTTAACTAGATGTACGTAGATACACTGACAATAAAAAATTATTCACAATACACAAGCCCCATTATGGGACGTACCCAAACTACGTGACCTGTTTAGGGGGGGGGGGGTCTTCAACATACCACGCTTGGTACAAATGAGCGGCGAGTGGGCTGAAAATCGCCTTTCATAGGCATAGAGACTTGAATTTTCAAGGGTCTTTTTTTGGCTAGAAATGGATTCTGCTGATCATTACTATGCTATAAAATTTCGTATGAAGCAATTGCGTGTACAAATGAAGGAGTTATCATTTTTTTAAGAAAAAATTGTATGGCACTGACATTAAATTCAAGGGAATGAAGTTGTATAACACACTACTAGAAACTTTAAAGTCCACACCAATTGGAAAGTTCAAGATGTATTGTAGGAGCTACATAAAACTTGAAAAAATATAGTGAATATGAAATATTATTATCAATTAGAAATTTGTTAACTTAAATGTATTATTTTTACGCACCAGATTTAAATGTCCGGGTTTAATTTTCCCCACAGGAAAAACTAAACCCTTTCACACACTTCCCAAATGATCATCTGGTCAATCCACGTTATGCAATTGCACTATATGTATTATAATTACAAAACAATACAAGAACAACATGTCAACCTACCAGAGACCAGATGGGAAAATAATTCACCGACTCCAGATATTTTCATATCAGAGGGTTCGGCTCTGTGGAATTCCTAATTGAACCTATAAATCCTACTGATCCCTCAATATAAATATTTAAAAAATCTTTTGTAATCCTACATGTATTTAAAATTACCGATTTTTGCATTTTTATATATAAATTCTTTGACAAATCTAATACGCCTAAATTTTGAATCAGAGACCTAGGTATAATGCCAGTAGCCGAAATAACAAATGGTAATATTTTTATATTCCGAGAATGCCAAATTCTTTTAATCTCATTTCCTAAATCTGTGTATTTTCTAATTTTTTCAGAAACAGTTTTTTGAATATTACAGGAATTTGGAATAGCTACATCAATGATATAAGTTATTTTTTTAATTTTGTCATGTAACAAACACTATATCAGGTCTATTATGACTAATTGTTCTGTCTGTTAGTATAGTTTTATCATAATATATTTTATAAAATTCATTTTCTAAAAATGAATTTGGTTCATATTCATAATATGGTACTATATTACGGCAGTCAATCAAGTTATATTTAATTACCAAACTTTGGTGGATTATTTTTAAAACCTGATTGTGCCTAAATGTATACTCGGACGGCGCTAATATAGAACATCCCGATATAATATGTTCTATAGTTTCCGGAAAAGCCAAACATTTTCTACATAAATCATCAATTTGATTTATATCTTTGATTATATGCTTCCTATAATTTTTAGTATTAATGACTCTATCTTGAATGGCAAGCATAAATCCTTCTATTTCTGCGCTCAACTCTCCAATACTCAACCATTTGTTTGACGAAAGTTTGTCAACATACGTTTGGTTGAGATAATTGAAGTGTTTTGCATGAATAATTTTATTTGACCAGGAATCTAATAATTCCTGGTTAGTATTTATAAGAATGTTGGCATTCTCGTCATATAAATTTAAATGTGTAATGTTTCTATCTGCCTTACAAATTATTTTGTGCATTTCTGAGCTATTAGCTTTCCTATGGAAAAAATTTCTAAGCATTTCTACCTGATTGTGTTTCAAAGATGTTATTTTGACTATACCTCTACCTCCTAAATTTCTAGGTAAATTAATTCGTTCTATAGCTGAATTTGGATGATGGCAATTAAACTTTGTTAACGTAGTTCTAATTAATCGTTCTAAACTATCTAAATCTGTATTGGACCATTTAATTATGCCAAATGAGTACGTTAATAAAGGTATTGCCCAAGTATTTATTGCTTTTACTAAATTTTTAGCAGATAGATTGCATTTTAAAATTTTTCTGATCCTAGTTTGAAATTTAATCCTAATATCATTTTTAATACTAGTGTGATCTAATCTATTCGATTGCGGGTATCCTAAATATTTATAAACCTCATCCCCTTTCATACTTTTAATTTTGAAATTTCTAAATATACCCTCGTATCCATCTACAATTTTGCCTTTCTCTATATGGATCGTTTTACATTTATCTAAACCAAAAGTCATTTTAATATCATCTGAAAAAATTTTAACTACCTTAATCATTTTTTCTAAATTTGATTCAGAATTTGAAAATAATTTTATATCATCCATATATAATAGATGTGAAACTATACTACTCTCTCTTGTATTACCCTTAATTTTTATTCCAAACTTGCTTTTAATTAACATTTTAGACATAGGATTCAATGCTAAGCAAAACCAAAGAGGACTCAATGAGTCTCCTTGAAAAATCCCTCTTTTTATTGAAATGCCCGGTACTACTATTTTCTTACCTTTTAAATTTACTAGTAAATCTGTATTCCAAAAGGACATAATATTTTTCAAAAAGCTAATTATAATTGGATTAACTTTATATATTTTTAATATTTTTATTAGCCACGAGTGCGGGACACTATCAAAAGCTTTTTGATAATCTATATAACAAGTATGTAAATTACGCTTTTGATTTTGAATTTGTTTTAAAATTACAGAATCAATAACTAATTGTTCTTTACATCCCATATGTTTTCTGCGACAACCTTTTTGTTGTTCAGATAAAATATTTTTTTCATCCAAATGAGTATATATTAAATCTGTCAAGCAAGAGGTTAAAATTTTGTATATTGTCGGTAGACATGTAATGGGTCTATATTGAGAGGGATTATTAATATTTTCGCTTTTAGGTAACATATAAGTAATGCCCTTAGTTAGAAAATTAGGAAAATTTTGAGGTTGTTTGACAAGTTTTGAAAGATTTTTTGCAAAAAGAGGATGTAAAGTAGTTAGACGTTTGTACCAAAAATTATGTATCCAATCGCAACCCGTGGCTTTCCAATTATGAGTATTTTTTATAATTTTGGCTAACAATTCAACCGATATATCAGAAAAACTCATTTGTTCAATGTCTGAACAATTGAGTTCTTCATTTTCTATCCATGAACCTGCCTCATTATGTTTTATATCTTTACTCCAAATGTTTGTCCAAAAATCGCGCATATCTGATTCAGATGGCAACGGAATATTATTATTCGAAATAATATTTTGTTTATCATCAAGTTTGGAATAAAATATTTTCTCATTTTTTTAAAATAATCTATTATTATTTCTTTTATTATACGTATAATTATATCTTTTTAATCTACTAGCTTTTACACCTAATTTTTGTTTTAATAAATCTAATAAATTATTGATTATATTTTCATTATTATTACTACCAATGTTATAACCGAATTTTCTCCCAATTTCATCTACATGTCTCAAAATATTTCTACTTCTATTCCCATTTTTATATTCAATTACTCTAGCTATACTACTTCTTAAAAATACTACATCATTTTCTAATCTAATCTGCCATTCTGGTTTACTATAACTATATGATCTATCATCAGAGGATGTTAATTTAACTCCTAACCTAGTACATATAGTGATAGCACTAGCGTACACTAACGTATGAAGATCTAAAAAACTAATATCGTCAAATATTATTTTTGGTAAAATTAAATTATTTAATTCAGAAATTAATTTTGATAATTTTTTTGATGTATGCAATTTTGGTAATTTTGGTCTAACTGTGGGCTCTATATCTATATATCTATTTATATTATTATGAAGCAAGTTAGCTAATTCTATTACATTATCATCTAGTAAGTTTAAATTTGCAATGTTGATTTCCCTAAGATTATGAATAGCGTCTAAGTTATTTGAATCTACTGTAATATCATTAGATTCTTCTACTAGAATATTATCTAAACTATCTTCATTCAATGTATCTAATATAACATTACTACTCGTATTAATTTGTTATAAATTATTCTCTAATTGCAATCTATCTCCTATTTCCTTTTTTATCTGATTTAATGTTACTACTGGAATTAAATTATTTTTGAAAATTGCCCTTTTTTGGTCAGCTAATCTTTGTTCGTTTACTTGGGCAACCGGATAATTTTGTGAGAAAAGTAAATGTAATTTTTTCCTATACAATAACATATCTGTTTCTAGTTTCGTCACATAAAAATATGAACGAACGATGAACATATTGACATCGTTCGTCCATTTCATTCTGTGCCTAGGAATACCTGCTTTTGTTTTTTGGGGTCTCAGATTATCAATGTTCATCTGTAAAGATGACATAATCAACCCATTTTCATTTCCGTTGGTTGAAAATGACATTTTGTCACCGTTCAAAACAACTTGGAAATGATTATTATTATTATTCCTACATTCCAGTAACCAAGCAACTGTCGTCGTTACCTAATACTGTCATTTGTCAACAAATAATTTTCAATTTGGCCAAATTAAATATTTTAATGTAAACTACCCTTCAATACTACAAATCTATAATAAATATTGTATTTTAGAATAATGTTATCAAAATAAAATATATAATTAAATTTACCTGCAAAATATATTTCAAAGTAATCTCAAAATACTGTTGTTTACCTTGGTTACTGAAGCCCTCACAAAAGGAAAAATTTTATATCGTATTTATTTATCTAAATATCCTACGGTTGACTGGCAGTTTATTTATTAGGTTATCTAATATACTTATTTTCAAATATTTATATGTTTTGGGATCAAAGCTAATTCTTTTCTTTCTGATACAATAAAAAAATCAGAGAGCCAAAATACAAGCAAACGTCGAGGCTAGCGTTGCTAAGCAACATTACTAAAATAAAATTATTATTATTATTATTAAAAAAAAAAAAATGAGGCTATCTCTGGAATCATAAGATTGGCCATTATATCCTTACACACAGATATTCTACTATTTATTTGTATTTTTTGACGTACTTCGTGTTCCCTTGGGTGAGTAAATTAGATACAGGTTAAACCTAAACCTAAACTAAACATTTAACAAATACTTTCATTCGCGGTATCCCCTAGTATCAATTCAAGCTCTCTTAAATTAACGGTAGGTAATGTTTTGGACTCTTAACTAACCAGCATGCTGTGTCCCCGCTGTAAATACTGTCACTCAAATACATTGTATTTTAGTAGAAAGCAGACACTTTGAAGTTTGACATATTAACTGAAGTAAAAGAATAACTTTATTTAATTAATTTTTCAATACCGACCAGTTGAACACAAACATGTTTAGGGTATAGAATAATTATAAAATAATACCAATTAATATACGTAATAATTATATCTAATATAGTTTAATTTTATACCTTCTTGATTCGGCATGTGTTAAGCAAGCCGGTGAGTATTCAAAAATTATATTTAAAAAAACCTGTTTACAAACAAAGTTATTGTTTCATTTCAATTAAAGTACATTGTGTTATTTGTAAGTGCATATTGTTGCATCTTATTATCATGTCGGGAAAATGGAAAAAATCGTTTACGACCAACTCTTTAATTTATGTAAAACCACCATTATCAATCCTCAACAGCACGGTTTCTTTCAAGGCAGATCTGTCGAGTCGAACTTGGGTCAGTTCACCGATTTTGTTCTGAATACTATGGATAAAAAGAAACAAGTTGACTCTATCTATACTGTTTTTTCTAAAGCTTTCGACAAAGTGAATCATGATATACTCCTAAGCAAACTTGAAAAAATTGGTATAAGTGGAAATCTTCTCAGATGGTTCTCATCTTACATTAAAAATAGAAGTCAAGCTATTGCCCTCAAAGGTTACATGTCACAGGAAATAACCATCCCTTCGGGTGTACCTCAAGGTTCCCATTTAGGACCCCTGCTCTTTACTTTGTACATAAATGACATCAAACATGTCATCTGTAACTCTGATTTTATTCTTTACGCTGACGATATGAAAATATACAAATGTATAAGCTCAGAAGATGATTGCAATAAATTACAAGAAGATATTAATAAAATTAATGAATATTGCGTAGAAAATCAACTATTTCTCAATATAAAGAAATGTAATGCGATAACGTTTTCACGTAAAAATCACCCAATCGTCCATATTTACCATCTGAACAACGTTCCTCTTGAAAGAGTGGATAAAATTAGAGATCTTGGAGTATTACTTGACTCCAAATTACTATTCAAAGATCACATTGAATACATCTTAGAAAAAGCCTACAAACAAATGGGTTTTATCCTACGCATCACAAAACCATTCAACAAACCTTTTACACTTGAACTACTATATATGGCGTATGTAAGATCTCATCTTGAATTTGCATCTGTCATTTGGAATCCACAATACCAAACTTACATTAAGCGTATTGAAAATATTCAAACAAAATTTTTGAAACACCTTTCATATCGTTTCGAAAATCACCAGTGTAAACCTATTGCTCTTTACAAACGGAGAAACATTTCTGACGTACTGTTTTTATACAAGATTGTGAACTGCCTTATTGACTCACCAGATCTATTAGAAAGGATTGCATTTCGTTGCCCTGAACGCAATACCAGGTCGAATACCCTATTTTTTATACAGCATTTCAAATCGAAATATGCACAAAATTCTTTGCTCGGGCGTATCTGCAAATCTTACAATGCCCTAAGAGATATCGATATTTTCCACTGCTCTCTTAAAACGTTTAAAACTAAAATAACCTTACAATGTACTTAAACCAAAACGATTATTTCTTCATTGTTTATTTTTTTTTTTTGACTCACTTTTTACTAATACTATATTATAATATTATTACTATCTACTTGCTTCCTAATCAGTAACCATTTCCTTTTTTTTAAATCATAAATGGAACTTCACTGGTTTATACTATATTCAATATAAAATGTAAAATGAATGTATTTACAACTGTATGTTTCCTAAATAAACTTAAATAAAAGAATTAAAAAAGTGTCCTACAATATTGTCTGCTCTTCTATTAGAACCAACTCTATGTACTTACCACCTATAACCTACCTATTAAGTAAATGTGATAATATTTATTTTATTTATATTAAATCTGTATTTTTACTTTTATTTATCTATATTGTAGATCTAATTTAGTTACTGTTATGTTATTCAAGCTCATTGCGTAGGTTTATTATCAAGCTATATATGTAAGTGTATTTATTTATTACTTCGAATAATACAATTTACCTTAAGAGAGTATAACCAAAAATATTTTATTTTTAAATCAAATTTTAGACGTTTTGACTCTTTTCCACAAAAAAATATAAATTGATTTCGAAAGATTGTTCTTTTATCTAGTAAACGCATAGGTCGTTGGCAGATTTGTTAAATTTTCAAAAAAGATTTTGTATTATACAACACCCATTTCAAATCATATAATCATGCAGTAAAATAAATCAATACATTATCTGGTAAAAAGATAATGGTGTTCAGATTTTTTATTTCATTTTAAATAAAATCATTAAAAAATTTATACGTTCTTGACGAAAATTTTGCTTAAGACATTATTGAAAAATGATAAATACTTATGATCAAAAAATAATTACAAAAATTACATAATTTTAATAGTTTTACCATCACGCCTTTCAGCATTTTTGGATGTAGGTATAAATTAAAGCAAAATTGGAATGAAATAAAATCGATATTGAGTTATAATTTTAAAAAGCTGGTACGGAGAATAATTATTAATCTTTCTCATTGGAACCGCCCTGTACGATCGAAATGTGGATTTTCGGCCGCTGGCTGGTTAAACGTCCTTAATCTTCAATGACACTACTCCCCAATTCAAACACGAGAAAAGTTTTCTCTATTGAGTTGGGTAGTTAGTAAAAGAGACAGAAAATCAAAAAAAGACATTGGCTCCGCTGGGACCCAGCGTCCCGTCCCGTCGTGTCCCAGCGGAGCCAATATCTTTTGTCCCTAGATTTTCGATTGAATTTCGCTAATATTGTCTTCATTTAATTAAATATTATAATTTGAGATTTTACTCGTAAAGTTAAAAAAAATAAAAATAAAAATTTCTTTATTTATTACACCAATGTTTATTTTTTAATTTTTAATATTTTTTATTTTTTAGTTTAAATTCCATGATATAAATGATGACATTTTTTTTCTAAAAAAATGATTTTTTATTTTTCTTAATAAACCAAAAAGTAAAATCTTCCGCATGTCATCACTGGCTACTCAGTCGAGCCCAAAACCTCACCCCGACCTTATCAAGATCAACATTTTATTGGTTAAAATAATTCAAGTAGGTATGTCCCTTAACACTCAATATATGTGAATCACATACGTACTACGATATGATACGGTTCTACGCTAGCAAGACATCACACTATATAAATAGTGCAATCAGCTCTACATGTTCTAACGCCCCAAACCATATAAGTATCAAACACAACCTGTATTGTCTCTTTCTTAATCTTAACCATTAATCATTCTTTCTGGATCTCCACATTTTAACAGAGTCATAAACTTTTACTACACCACACGCCTCAAAGATTTCATGTCTACAGCATCCAGTCTGCTTTCATCAATCCTCTGCCAGTTCCATACATCACTGCCGTACATCAGGGTTGGAATCAGCACTCCATTGTGGACTGTTAAATTATCTTCTTTGGACAATATTTTTACAGTAACTATTTGAAAAATAATTCTTGTCTTTCAAACAGTATAATATACAGTACCTAAATTCGTATTATCCATCCTCATTTCTCAGAGGCAGAGTAGCTTTAAAAAAAATGATTGTTTTTCGCAAAACTTAACTCTCCACGGGAAACCATTCTGAGAATTCATTAAAAATCGAGGCTATTGTGGAGTTTTTAAAAAGCCACTTCAAAATATTCTTCAGTCGCTTTACGTAGATAGGTATTATTTTGTCTTATTATAAAACAGGAATTAATTTGAAAGCATATTTGCAGATAGCTTAATAAGGTTTTTTATTTTAAATTATGTTGAAGCGTCTTTTTCAAATAAACAAAGAAAACAAATTTATAAAAAAGATTTAAAAACAATAATCATTCGAAACAAAATTTCTCAGTTACTGACATTAATTACGGTTTATATCCAATAAAAATCATGAATAGTCTGAATTTTCAGCAAACACTTTAAAATGACGCTAAAATTCAAATCAAAAGTTCTAGAGCCGTAGTTACAGACAGAGGGAGTTACACCAAAATTAGTATAGAAAAATGCAACAATATAACTTTGTAAAAACCACTTATATAGTGTACAAATCCGACCGGTTTCGGAACAAACGTTCCTTCGTCAGGGAAAGCTTAATTAGTATATTTTGTTAGATTCGTTCGTAACTTGAACAGAAAAAAGATTATAAAATGAAATGGGAGTACTTAGGTGCCGACTTATATTATTGTTGGGATGGGTTGTTTAAAAAAAAATTAACAATTCATCAAATATTTTAGGTTAATTTTAACATTCTGTGAAAGTTCTATTCGAGTTCTATAATTATTTAATTTTTATGAAGCAACTAGCCTATAATGGTATACCAACAGAACTTGAATAGAACTAAGACAGAACGTGAAAATTAACTTTAAATATATTTTTTATTTTTTTTACATTAACTCCACACAGGAGGCCCTGAGGAAAACGATTTCCCTCAGGACCTATGTCATCTAGGATGCTGTGTGGAGGGTCTTTTTGAGGAGAGGAAGGAATTAACATTGGTCTTGAAGAGACTCATGTTGTAGGAAGGAGGAAACACAGAGGCCGGCAAATCATTCCACAGCCGAGCTGTTGAACACGAGAACGAGTTGAAAAAACGACCCGTTCTCATGTGACAAATATCAACCGTGTACAAATTTTGGGCACGCGTTTGGCGTGTTTCCCGACTATGCACCGGTGCCAAAGGGATCAATTATGCTAGTTCCTCGGAGCATCTTCCATTGTAAGCATCGCCTGTGCTCTAAAGATTGCAATCCGTCTGTTAAGATGGGAGAATCTTTTAAACGGACCGCCCGTTTCTGCATAGAGTCGAGGGTATTTTTCAGGTATTTTGGAGCTCCAGACCAGAGATGGCTGCCAAATTCAACCGTGGGGCGCTCTTGTGATTTGTACAGGGTTAGCAGTTGTATACTATTAAAGTATCTGCGGGCCCTGTACAGTTTGCCTAGTTTTTGGGAGGCTAACTTTACTCTGGCTTCGATGGAGCCCCCATACCTGAGCTGGTCACTTAGGGTTACACCAAGCATATCAATGGAGGGCCTGTTCGGGAGATTGCTTCCGTTGAAAGATACTAGATTTTCATTTCGATCCCTTTTAGACGTAATCAGGCAAGATTGGGTCTTTGAAACATTAAATTCTACGAGATTATTTTTACCCCAAGAGAAAACACTCTTGAGGTAACCGTCCATTCTTTGCTTCAAAGCCCTCCGAACCGTTGGAGTTTGTGAGCCCTTTGGGGGCTTGTCAAACAAAAAGCTATCATGGACTGTACTGTTATCCGCGTAACAGTGAATTGGTGCACATGACAAAAGGTCGTTGATGTGCAACAAAAACAAAGTCGGAGACAGAACCGATCCCTGTGGGACGCCAGCATTTATCGAGTGTGAGGAAGAGGTGAAACCATCGGCTACCGCCTGAATCGACGTCTCCCTCAAAAAGTCGGCAATCCACGGATACAAGGATGCGGGAAGTCCGTAAGAAGGCAGTTTGTTGACAAGTCCTCGGTGCCAAACACGGTCAAAGGCCTATTTGAAGAATTGTTCAAATTTTTTTTAAACACCCCGCCATAGATTTAAACACTAAACAGAAAATTTATAGATCTGTGATCAATAGCGATTTGAAAGAATACCGATGTCGCCATTTTAGATTAGACCTTTTTAGACAGACCAATGAATTTGATTATTTGGTCAATTGTATGTATGTTCCAATTTTTTAATTTTTTTTTGAGGAAATACCTCGTAAGAGTCCCAGCTGCTCCCGTCTGAAGCCTGTGAGACTATGGCATCCCCAATTGGGGTATGTTGTGAGACTGAAAGTAGTGGAGAGGGAAAGGAGATTGGTAAAAGGAAGGTGGGAAAGTACCCAGCTATTCAGGTCTGGTCACGAAACACGGTAAAAGCCATTTCAAGCATCGTTTCAATTCTGAATGGTGGCCTTACACCAGGGCGATACTGAGAGTATCTTCCGCTCTGGGACGTGCTCCAAATATACCACGTATTTTTTTTTGTAGGCCGTAGAATTAATTGACCACACTCAGGAACAGAGACATGCCCACAGTACGGTTCTAAATCTCTTCTCAATTAAATCATGTTTTTATGGAAAACTCAGTAAAAAAAAATTATGTTAGAGAAAAGTTGAATTGCTTATTAACTATATTTCAGTACTAGCTGACCCTGCCACGCGTTGCTGTGGCTAACGAAGCACGACTCCATCTACTGGATGGTTACTCAACCTTTTAACTCACACCGCCATCTGTTAATTTGCATACACCACACCGCCCGCTTGCCAGCCCCCTCGTCCACCACATACGGACATTCTCCTTTAACTATAATTTCAACCAATTTACACAAAACCTTGACAAATTTTAAAACATAAACCTTCCCCAAGAATCACTTTATCTATTGATGAAAACGCATGAAAATTCGTTCATTAGTTTTTGATGTAATCGCGAACAGACAGACAGACGCGGCGGAGGACTTGAATTTATAACATGTAGCGATTAATGTAATGCTGACGATTAAATAATTAAAAACATTAACTGAAATAAAAACTGAGAGACAAATAATACCGTCTTCCCGTAGAAAAGTATCAGTGGTTATATATTATGAAGTTCACTAGAAATTCTCCGATTTATATTTCTACGGTGTCCAACAGAATAAGGTGGAATGGATTTGAGAGTTAAGCCTTTCCCGAGTTAACTACGGCGCTGACTGGATTTGAAGTAAGCATCCGAGATCATAAAGTGTAGAAATGCGCCGAGATTTCTATACCAGGGCTCGGAAACTGGGGACTGTGTGCCAAATCCGGTTCGTTGCTTATTATAATCCGGTTCCGAGGAAATAATGATTTTCAAACCTTTGAAGAAAAAAAAAATACTTCTAGACCCTGATCTGCCAGATTTACCCTGATCATAGCTGAGACCAGATTCGGAGAACCGCTGGCAAAACATATTTCTAGCATTGGTGATCGTTCAAACATGTAATTTGTGTGTTATAAAAATTGACGACGGCGTGGTCTAGCAGCTCTTGACACGCAATCCGAAGGTGGCGGGATCGTATCCCGGCGTGGGCAAATAAATTTCATTTGATTCGTTTGTGTTATTTCACGATTAATTCGTTAAAAATGTTATATATAGTGTTGCGGCACGATCCAGAGTAGAAGATAGTCTTAGTATCGCCCTGGTGTACGACCACCATTCAGAATTGAAACGTTGCTTAAAATGGCTTTAGCCGTGTTTGGTGACCTGATCTAAATAGCCAGGTACATCCCTACCCTCCTCTTCCCCATCTCCTTCCCTTCCCCACTACGTTCAGCCTCACAGAATACCCCAATTTTTTTATTTTTTTTTACATTAGCTCCACGCAGGAGGACCTGAGTAAAATAATTCCCCTCAGGGCCTATGTCATCTTTGGGGATGCTGTGTGGAGGGATTTTTTAGGAAAGGAAGAAAAGGAAGTTCTGGGAAGGAAAAGGGTATTAGGGGTGGATAAGAATCTGGGTTCAGTGTGTCCAGGGGTGAAGGAAGCATTAGTCCATCCCTCCCACTGCGGTGCAGGGCCATATTCCGTGAGGGTATAGATGAAGAAGTCAAAGGGACTTCCTCAACCACTCTCCCGATTCGGCTTGCTGCTGTTGGGCAGGCGCATCCTACGCCAAGACCCGGACACACATCACCCCATGAACCCGGGCACCCCTGCTACGTCATTAAACGTAACGAACCACTTGTGGTAACCTATGGCAGAGGTGTTGGTTATCCAATAAATGGTTCCCGGGGCGGCGGTACCCATACCCGCCTCCCAAATGCAATAGACTCACAGGCTCCAGACGGGAGCAGCTGGGACTCTTGTGACTCTTATGAGGTATTCATATAAAAAAGGTGTACTATACATATCAGTATTTTAACTTGGCCCAGACCGAGATTTATTTAATAGACTGTTATATCTCACGAAGAGTGCTGGTCCCAATACATGCCGAAGGAAGATGGCAAAATGCCGGAATAAATCATTACTTTAACCTGTTAAGTAAAAATGTCATCCTTGTATTAGATAATAATTGGACAATCATCTGCCAAATTTCATTGTTTTTGAAAAATTTGGAACAAGTAATAATAGCCCAGTCAGTGGGGGATAAAAAAGGCCTTCAGCTGTAGTAGCCATTTTGCACAATTATTTTGAAAAAACAAATTTTGGGACCTTCAATCCAAGATGGCGGCTCGAGCTCCACCCCCCCAAGGTCGAAAACTTTTTTTTTTCTTTAGAGTCCCAATTTTAACAACATATATCAAAATCGCTACTACACGACCTTTTGCAAGGTAAAACTCCCCACTGACTGGGCTATAAATATGCCGTATTCGATTATTTGAATTACAACATACAGCATTTGCGATTTACGAAGAGTTTCGCGATGTTTTAAAAATTTTTACTTATAACATGGTATCTATCTATCAATCACTTCTAAGTATACTTAATCATGATATGGAACCCCTTTTTTTCATATTCTTTCGATATCTTAAGCCGGTTATAATATAATAAAATATCAAAACAAAATTTGTAGGTATGATTTATTTATTAACGATTTGTAAGAATTATTAAATTAACCTTTTTTGAAATATTAAGATAGTTTTGAAAAGAGATAATTCAATACGTCGGCGAAAACATATAATGAAATATGTATTATATTTAATGAAGAAACCACACACCACGACAGTTAGTCCCTGATAGTTGGCCCCCAGGCATAAAATGCATGGAGTAAAAAATGTAAATGATATTTTTGATGTTTTTTTTTCAAAAACATTAAAAAATGATAAGTGTTGGACAGTTGGAGGCGGGATAAGGGGTTGGTCGGTTACTCGGCTGAGTGACCAGTGGCGACATGCGGAAGAAATTTTTTTTTCAATTTGGAAAAAAAAAATTGAAAAAAAAAGTCATCCAAAAAAAGTCACCGGAGACCAAAATTTCATTTACATGTTTTACTCCAAATAATTTCAGGAATCACTGGTTAAAGTAAGTAAAGTACATCCCTTACATTATAAGTATTTCGAGTATAAAATAATTTAAATCGTTTTTTTCGCAAACAACATTTCTGAAGTTCGTGAACATCATGTGGAGGTTGCTTATTTAGAGTCGTCGATATACTTACTCAACTCCAGGGAAGGATATTGCGTGAATTTATAATAATAAAAGAGTCTTTGTCAGACACATTTACAAATCTATACATCGCGGGTAGAAATGGAAATGAGATTAATTAGTATTTTAGAACGTGCTCTCGAGCCCGGTCCCGTAACTGGAATGTCGCTTCTGTATCAGCGGTAGTTGGAGGAACTACATTGGTCACGTGACCAATGTTGCCACGACACGGTTTAACTATAGGTTTAAAGGAATAATTAATCGGGTACTTAATCGCATTTCCATAATCATAACTCAAAATCTTGACTTGACTTGACCGATGCTTTTGAAATTTTGTACACTATTTCTACACATAAATCAACAGGTAGTCAGTCAGAAGGACTTTTTTTACCATTTTATAATAACAAATTCGCCGAAATTTTTTTCATTTCAAAATGCTGAGAAAAATTTAAAAAAAAACAAACAAAAACTCCCTCTGACTACCTAGAAAAACATTATACCTTTTAAACGCACTTCGATTTTTTGTTTCAAATGATCCGGTGACGAGTTATGGAGTTCACCGCCTAACAATTTTTTTCGAGGTACCTCCGGAGATTCGCTCTCATGGACTTATTTATTGATATTTTTAATTCACATTTTTTTCAAAGACACTTCAGATATTATACTATAAAGTATTTATGAAATAAATAAAACCAACATTATTCATATCTCAAAAAAAATATCAAGACAATGTGCATTTATTTAGCCTTTAAAATCTTACCCCCCCTTAAGGCACCAGGACACAAGTATTTTTGGAAAAAACGCTTGTGTAATTTTTTTAATTTATTACATTTTCTGAAAGATGCATTTGTTAAAAATTCTCTCACCACATGTTTTAAAGAAATTCGAAAAATTGACGGTGATACAGCATTTTATGTGAAACCATTTGAAACAGTTTGTATGTTGAATTATACTTCAGCAAAACTTTGAATGCGTTTTTCTCGAAAAAATTTTCAACCTGGTTGACAACATATTAAAAAACTATACATTCGATTTCGACCAACGAATTTTATTTTCGATTTTGTATGGAAAATTTTCATTGTTCATAAAAAAAATAGACCTTTATAAAAAAATCTCGAAGTGATTGGATTTTCTTCGAAGTGACTGTTTAAGACTTAGCGCAATCAAATTGGATATATAGTTTTTTAATATGTCGTTAAAACGCTTTCAAAGTTTTGCTGAGGATAATTTAACATACAAAATGTTTAAAACGGTTTCATATAAAATTCTGTATCTCCATTAATTTTACCAATTTCCTCAAATGGTGAGAGCATTGTTAACAAATGCATCTTTCAGAAAATGAATTAAAAAATATAACAATATTTTTTTGAAGTGACCTTAAAGCCTTGTTTAGGATTTGATCAAGGGAACATGGAGGAGTTTGGAGGCCCTCCAGAGTCAGAGGCCCGTGTGAACTGTATAAAAAAACTTGTAAAATTACATCAACTTCACTGAGGGGGGGGGGTTCATTCAACTTTGTCGCCCCGGGCTTCTGACGTGCTTAGTCCGCCACTGCACTTTACCCTTTTATAACTTATAAAATTAATTTTTTTCTACCAAAACGTTATTTTATTCGTAATTAATGTGTTTTTTACTACATTACGAAAGGTATGCCATTACACCATTCAATAAAAAACGAATACAATACAATAAAATACAATAATCCTTTATTGCACATAAAATGATACATATATAGAAACAAAAATATATATAATTAAAAAAAAACGTTATGTTCAATGAGCCGTCTTGTCACTAATTGATTTCTTCCAGAAAACCTTTTCCAAGCAGACAGGTAGTTTATACTGTAGCTTGTAGGTACAACTATTATATTTTAAACATAGAATTAGAAATACAAGCAAAAAATAAAACAAAACAAATGCCAATATAAATCACATACGGCACCTTCAATCACTTCAGATACTAAGTAATGTTGCAACAATTAATGTTGCAAAGAATTTTTTTTTTTACACGAACACCGCACAAGAGTCCCAACTGCTCCCGTCTGGAGCCAGTGGGACTATGGCATCCCCAATTGGGGTATGTTGTGAGGCTGGAGGTAGTGAGGAGGGGAAGGAGATAGGGAAGAGGAAGGTGGGGAAGTACCTGGCTATTCAGATCTGGTCACCAAACACGGCTAAAGCCATTTCAAGCAACGTTTCAATTCTGAATGGTGGTGTTACACCAGGGCGATACTGAGAGTATCTTCCACTCTGGAACGTGCCGCAAATATACTATATATTATTTTAAATGAATAAATTGTGAAATAACACAAATTAATCAAATAAAACTTATTTGCCACGCCGGGATTCGATCCCGCGACCTTTGGAGTGCTAGTCAAGAGCCTTACCACTGGACTACGCCGGCCGTTAAGGCCGACAAATACAACTATGTTTATGTATTTGTTTTAATTATAGACTCTTGTTTATTATTTGTGCATGATGTGAACATTGGTTGTTTATTGGATTATAACCTAATTATTATAATTTGTTTTTTTTTTTTTTTAATGCGTGTACCTAATGTTACTAACCTGTAAATGTTCCTAATAAATAAAAAAATTAAAACATCTTGAAAGCTGACTCTTTCCGAAACTTCGTTGCTCACTAATTGAAGCAAGTCATTTTTTCTCGGGACGCGGGGCCCCTAGCCGATGCGGGGCCCCTAGGCAGTTGCCTACTCTGCCTTAGGGATAATCCGGTACTGGTCGCTCACCGGACTATAAATGATTAAAGTTGACACAACTCGGAAACTCTTCAAAAATAAGGTACGTTTGCATTTGCATGAATATTTTTATAAACAGTTAGAAGTTTAACAAATGTATGTACGCATACAAAATACATGAAAATGGTTCAATTTAAGTTTAACAATGAATTATTAAACGTAATTATATTTCCACTTCGTTAGGCTCCAGTGACCTGTGTACCTGAAGTAGAATATCTACCTTTAGCTATATTATCTTACCTCCTCATATTTCACAGGATTATTCCGAAAGTTTGATCTAATTTCTATTTCTATCTCAACAGCGGCGCCTATTAAATTGCAAAACTTTTAATAAGAATCCAGGAAATCATATCGAGAAGTTGCATACTTGGTCCTTTAAGTTACCAGGCAAGGGTTAAGGGTTAGATTAATGCCGAGCTGAAGTACCCAGATAGGAAACGTCGACCCCCTAGTTACCAGAACGTTGAAAACTTTCCCAATTTAAAAGCTTTAAATGCGATATAACCGGGTACCGCCATTGTGTGCGAAGTCTCCCATTGTGGCGGTCGGGAAATGGGCAAACACGCCGCAGTAATGGGAAATACAGAAAACACGTGTACTCGTGTACTGTCGTGTCGTTCTGTGTTGGCAAGTACGTAATAAGGAAACTATTTGTTGAATATTCCCTCTTTCGGTCACAGTTTCCACACATCATTGGCAGGCTAGAAGACATTTGGAAATTCTGCTTGTATGCTTACAGCACTGGTTGTTGCCTGATAGTTGTTATGACTATCAAACTCATTTTAAAGCAGCAAACATGCTGCAATAATGGGAAAATTCAATAAAAATCGTTATGTCGTTCTTTGTTCGCGTAGTGAGGAAACTATTTGTTGACTATTTAAAATTTCGGTCACATTTTTTATAAATAATTAATAATAATAATAATAATGATTTATTTTCTTCATTTCTTAATAACAAATAGAGATTATGATATCCTCACTGGGATCTCCCGTGCTGAGGATTTCATTTACATTTTATAATTTAATTATAAGAATAATAAGAATAATAATTGGAATGCTGGATTCTGACACGCTGGGATTTGAGCCCGCGACCTTCGGATTGCTAGTCGAGAGCCTTATATGTCGACCACGGAGGCCGTCTTACAGTAATATTGTAACATTGCATTTTTGTAATCTGATACGTACCTATTTTTGTAACTATATTTTAATTTAAAGTAGTACCACATAACAAGCTGTGTTTGTTGGTGTATTGTATATTGTATGGCGGTGTTATTCATTTAGTTATTAAGAAGTTTTTTTAAACTTTGCAACTCAATCGAAAATCTGGAAATAGAAAAATCAGAAAAAGATATTTGCACCTCTAGAACTCGAACCCAGGACCTTTCGCTTTCCCGGGAAAATGCGCTAACCACTGCGCCAAGGTGTTGACATCCGATTCAGTAATTTTTAACCGACTAAGAACCACCCGCATTATCTTCATTTTTCTTAACGCAAATTTTATTGGCTGCTATCTTTACGTATGATGGCAAGATTCAAACCCGAAATATATGCTATCTAGATAGTGTCTTGATAAATCTTTATCCATTTTATTTAATATGCGACATCTATTTTTGTAATGTTCTTTAATTCAGTGGCTCACTAGCCCACAATAATGAGGATTACAACGTAAGTTCGATATCTGTAGTTTATTGTAAATTACAATGGATTCAAGTAGTATTGTATTTATATCAACGGTAGCGACTGTTTACTGAGGCTTCTAGAACGGTGGAACACGTCAGCTGTTCTTTTATTCTGAGAGCCCACTTGTCAATCTCCAGAAACCCGAACCTTTCCGAGCGGCGCGATTTGCGAACACACGTATATTCACATGCACTACAATTTTATTTTTAAACGACTTCAAAAAGGAGTAGGTTCTCAATTCGACTGTATTTTTTTTAATGTTTGTTACCTCAGAACTTTAGACTGGGTGAACCGATATTGATGATTCTTTTTTATTTGAAAGCTAGTGCTTCCCGTGTGGTCCCATTTTAATTTGGTCCAGTTCCGACAATGGCATCTATGAGAAAACCATATAAGTCTTAAATTTGCATTAAGTATGTGCGCGACAAATGGATGAATAACTCAATATCACACCAACCGATTTCGATGATTCTTTTTTTGGAAAGTTTCGAGGGTAGTTTGATGAGAGTTTGGTTAGGTTCTGAGTATGGGATCCATGACAAAGTAACGGAACTCTTCAATTCTTAGGAGCAAATTAACTACTTGGCCGAATACTCGGCCGAATCTCTTAATTTGACCCCAACGTCGTTATGGTCAAATTATGTCTGTCTCATATGAGCAGCACGTTTAGTAGGTCTACCCATATTCATACAAATTAGCTAGTGTACTTCAGATTCACTAAAAATCAAAAAATAAACAAAAATTTTAACAAAACAAAAAACGACTTAAAAAAATGCACTAAAAAGTAAAAAAATAATTTCGTATTCTTCTACAACTTCATAATCAACTTACTTTTTATACTCATCAATACGTAGGTACGATTGTTATTTTTGGAGTCGGTGTCAGCAAAGGTACCCAGCCCGGCGTGTTCACTTGACAGCTGCCTTCACGCCGCGGCCCCGCTCTCGCCTCTCGCCTCTTCAAGTCGCTCGTGCGACACAAGCACATCTCACCTATAACTATGTATGTAGTTACAAACCTACCTTGGCTGACACCGACTCCAAAAATAACAATCGTACCTACATATTGATGAGTATAAAAAGTAAGTTGATTATTAAGTTGTAGAAGAATACGAAATTATTTTTTTACTTTTTAGTGCATTTTTTGAAGTCGTTTTTTTTTTTTTTTTAAAATTTTTGTTTTTATTTTTTATCATTATATCAATATACTTTAGGTACGTAAAAGTCAATATTTATCTTTTAAGTTGATACAAATTTAAGTGCTTTTTTAAGATTTTGTTTTAAAATATAATATTCTTTAAGAAAGATTATGGAGATTTGAGAGGCTACGCGTGCAATGAAATAAGCTCGTGTTACGCTCTATTTACGTGAGGTTCTAGCCTCTCTACTAGAATTGGATAATAAAATCTGACATTCAATCTCTTTCTTAGAATATTAAAGAAAATGAATGCCTAGACAAAATAAGATATTAGGTAAATATTAGATAGAAAACCGTCAGAATACATGAAGCGCTTTCATGTCATAAACAAGCACTAAAGAAAAGACAAAAATTTTGCACCAATTTAAATAAATAGTTTAAATATTACACATTATTTTAATTTTTTTTCCGGTTTAGACAAATATTCTCAGACATTCTGTTATTTTTTTTAATCGTATTTTTGAAACCCTGGCGATTTTTTGAAAATTTCAATCAGAAAATACAGACCATTTTTTATACACCGGAAAGACGGGACATAACTTTATAGGACCGAAAAAATGATAATTACATAGCCGAAAAATCATTTAAAAAAAAACGTTTTCCACACGAATGACACAGGAGAATAACGAGGCATACCAAAAATATTAAATCTCATAATTTTTTTTTAATCCATATTATTGATCATAAATCATTATAATGTTCAACGTCTATATTACTAAATCAAATGTAATATACTTGTACTTGTAAATTATAATAATAATAAGAATAGTATAAAATTTGATTTTGTTAAAATCTGCACTATTATCATTATACCTTTAAAACACGTACGGGCAACGTAAAATGTACGGTGCACTATTATCATTATACCTTTAAAACACGTACGGGCAACGTAAAATGTACGGTGCACTATTATCATTATACCTTTAAAACACGTACGGGCAACGTAAAATGTACGGAGTTCTCTTCATAACATCTGTCAAAAAATCAAACCAAATGATTCGTTCGCAGAGAACAAACAATAAATCTAGTGAACGTTAAATGTCGAATTCAAAAATTCAACTGAAATCAAAGTGATGCAATATTAAAAAAATATCAGTGTGGAATTTTATAGAATTAATAGGAACATTTTCGGAGACGGGACATTTTCATGTAGTGACACGAGATTTTTATATTATATGCCCTGGTTCATGGGAAGAGGTTTGTCTTGGTCTTGGAGGTGGATGACCAGGACACACTGAACCCCAGATTCCTACCCACCCCTTAAACCGTTTTCCTTCTCAGAACTCTCCTTTCCTTTCTTTCCCTAAAAAAACTCTCCACACATCATCCCCAAAGATGACATAGGCCCTCAGGGAAATTATTTTCCTCAGGGCCTCCTGCGTGGAGCTCATGTGAAAAAAATAAAATATTTATCAGACAAGTTAGCCAAACTTTCTACCTATTTAACTTTAGCATCTTGTGATTGATTAAACCACGTTGTGATTTGAAACTCGATGAAACGAAAAATAGCGGCACTAAAAAGAGACAAATACGTACATTTATCGAATTTGCCTGCTAGAGAATAAAATAGTATAAGCGGTCTCCTCTTTGTGCGGTGCTTTGTAGTATCCCACTCTTGTCTACTTTAGTTTTCTGAAGGTTTCACTTCTACTGCGTGTGAATTGCACACTCTTTTTTTTATAATAGATAGTTATCGATAGGATGGTGAAATACCCTACGTGATTGGGGTTATATATAAAAAAACCTCCATATAGCTACACAAGAATAATCCAATCATCACTATTATCATAAATACAAAATCTGGTGACAAAACTTTATTGTTGACAATAATAATTACTGATTTTCTGTTTTGCATTCATCATTTATGCATAACAACGAGTAGGATTAAATTCCTTTGTGTTAGCTTTAATTAGTTTCATGTGTGTTATTCAGCGCAAAATATTGAACATTCAACACGCAGTAAACTTGATCAAATGCACAATAAACGCATTGCTGTAGAATTTAAAAAAATATGATGTCATATTGTTAGTATTTCTATCTAATAGTATTAAAAATTATCAAATAAATATGTTATGTTTTTGATAATGTCTATTAAATAAAGGCGTTTGGTTACTTAGCAGGGGTGCGGATTGTCCGGGTCAGGCACCGCTCACCAGCTGCAGGCACCGCTCGTTCCATTTTCATTCCCAGAACTTCCTCTCCTTCCTTTTCAATAAAGACCCTCCACACAGCATTCCCAAGGATCACAAAGGCCATGAGGAGAATTATTTTACTCGTGGTTTCCTGTGGTACGCCACAAAAGGTACAAATTATTTGTAATTATATTTGATATTTTTTAAATCGGAATAATGACATTTGACACGGAATTTTGCAACGCCCTTTTTCACAGAAAAAAATGAGTATATTTTTTAAATGTTGTTACTAGGAATTACTAGTAATCCTGTGGTGAACCCGCCGGCACACGACTTGTAAAAATGTCAAAAATCTAGGCTTCTAGATTTCTAGGCACACTAGAGGTTAATACACGCCGCCAGCTGAAGAAATACCTCAGATTTGTCGAATTTTACCGGACACCAGTCGTTTGCTCTGTACCAAAGGAATTGCCAAATTCCTGTCTAAAAATTCCATTTTCTGCAATAATTTAATATAAAATACTTTCCTAAATTTGATTGTTTTAAGCAATGACCTAAAATTTTTTTACACAATGCCTAAATTTCAGCTATTACAGTTAGTTATTGAACTTTTTTATACAATTAACGTATGGGGTTTTATATGTTTTGACGATGTGTGTAAAGTGTGTGGTAAATCATGAACGTAGTTACAATACTCCCAAGTTTATTTAAAAATTACAAACAGAACATAACCACCATAATTATATTTAAATATGAGCAATTATAATGGAAGGGCGAACTAACACGATTTCCAAGGTTGTATATTGACCGTGAGCTTAAAGTAGAGTAATTTGGATGATCTTCGTCGCAGCGCGAGAGAGTGACTTGTGATCGAGATTGATTCCTATTGGTTGATGGGGACCAATCGGATTGCCGAGCCACTGCAGATCGGTGACCTTGTTCGACCTTCACAAACGTAATTCCTAACTTTCAGATATTTTTTCGATGGTACCAACAAGTAACTACTAACTACACTGTTTGTAATAAAAGGGAACGGCCTCGTCAGCTGTTTGACATTTAGGTACAGGCGTTAGTCGCATAAGAAAAGCCCTTTATACGTCTTACGAGACTCTTTCTTTCGTATGAGTCGGCTGCTTTGTATTACCTGGACAAAACTCAAACAATGACAGACAAAGGAACGTGAGTCTGAAAAGAGTTCTGTTTACTCTAAGCCTAGCTTTACTATGTGCCTACTTGTTTAAAAACTTTTTTCAATGCACGGGACAAGAAAATATTCTGTTCATTATGTGCCCGCAACACTAATAAAACTTAACAAAACTGCAGATTTATTTACTAGCAATGATTATACAATTCATTTCTAGTGGAAAAATCTTAAATAAGTACTTTTCCTGGAATTTCTTGTAAGTTTTTTTATTCTTTTAAGTATTAACTAGCAGTTCTGTGAACCACACACAAAAAAAAATTAACGTCTAATTTTCTCAAGAAAAAGAAAATTCTTCGTAAATCGCAAGATTTGTAAGTATGTACTTAAATACCTACATACTTAATTGTAAATCATACGAAACATTTTTGTTAATTTTAAAATATGTGTGTTAATATTAAATATTTAATTTAATATACAGGGTGTTAAGGGACGTACTTGACTTACTTTAACCAGTGATTCCTGACATTATTTGGAGTAAAAAATGTAAATGAAATTTTGGTCTCCGGTGACTTTTTTTGACGACTTTTTTTTTTTTTTTCAAAAATTTTTTCTTCAAAATCAAACAAAAAAAAAATTATTCCGCATGTCGTCACTAGTCACTCAGCCGGGTGCCCGACGAACCCCTTACCCCGCCTCCAACTGTTCAACAACTACCACTTTTTTATGTTTTTGTAGAAAAAAAAAAAAAAAAAAACATCAAAAATGTCACCGGAGAACAAAATTTCATTTACATTTTTTACTCCAAATAATGTCAGGAATCACTGGTTAAAGTAAGTCAAGTACGTCCCTTAACACCCTGTATATATATATACAATTTGTCCCAAGAAATGTCACCATCTCAGTGGCAATTGTTTTGTCAAACTTTCTTCATGCTGTTAGGTATCATAAAATTAATGATTCCTATTTGACAGCACTTAGGAGTAATCACGATTATGCAAACTCTGACGGAACAAAAAGGAAATATCCAATACGTTCACCAAACAAATTAAAAAACAGATGAAATGCCAAATATGATCCAGTTAAAAGAGGACTTAATGTTGACTCGTTTAGGCTCCCCGTATAAAAGGTAGTATCCATTACGGCAACCATATTTAACAGTTGAAATGCCAAATGATCCAGTTAAAAAATGACTTCAATGTGTTGACTAGTTTAGGCCCCCCGTAGGGCGGTGGACTGTGATTTTAGAGCAGGTGCTAAGAGATACTTCTTTCAAAAATAAAAAATTAAATTAAAGAAAGACTAACATTCCGGATAACGAATTACCACTAAGCGGAAAATATTGCTTATGTTGTGGTAGAGGACTTAGCCAGCCGAGGAATCGAACACGCTACGCCTGAGTGGGATGTTTTGCCAATGACACGTAATGTTTTTAAAAAGAAAAATTCCAACGCTTGAAGCCAAATTTCCAATTTTTTTTCTCCTACAGTTAATTACAGTTGAAAGCCCGTTATATTAATTCTATTATATATTTATTTGTACAGTGCCCTTGAGGTAATTTTTCACTATGAAAATGGATTATTATTATTATTATTACCCGTAAAATTATTTTATTACTACACATAAAATTATTTTATTATTATACATAAAATTAACAAGTAATCATATTCACACAAATTAAAATCTCAACTTCTTTTCCTGTCAAATCTGTTATTACACTAATATACCGCTCTGTTTTGTAATGAAAATGGAACACATCAACATAAAAACAACAAATTGAGAATTTTGTTTTTTAATCTAAAAAACCACTTCAATTTCCATGAGAGTTTAACTTTCCATGACGTTTAAATTTATAATTTAACCTTCAATAAGGGGATTATGTGCGGTGACTTGACCAACGGCAGGAACGGGTGTTTACTAGAACTATTATAGACGTGTAACAAGGCTCTCTCGATGTACAAAGTGGTTATGATATGGTATATCTCTTATTCTTTTAATACACCGTAATCCATTTTCAGTAGTATAATTATATTTGTATTTATCGGTTCGTAATTAGTATTTATCGGTTTCTGGAATACATCTAATAATAACAATTTCACGCTTGTCCAAAAATAGTATCGATTTGAAAAATACCCATTGTGTGGGAAAACGAGAAGTCTTTTATTAGAATGAAGAAAAAACGTATTTCAAAATGTCCACAATACACAATAATCCTTTGAAAACCGCCTTCTAAACTGAATGCCGCATAAGAGTCCCATCTGCTCTATTTTTTTTTTTTTGCTGTTCTTTATACATCATATAACTTTACAAGAGTTACCTTCTTCCCTTTTACAAAAATAAAGGAGACTCTAGGAAGTGTGACAATTATAAAGGGATAAAGCTTATGTCTCCCACCATGAAAATATATGAGAGAATTATCAACACACGAATAAGGAATATTGTAAAAATAAAAACGACGATCAATACGGCTTTGTGTCGGGAAAATCAACAATAGATGCTATTCAAACAGTCAGAATAATATTTTATTTTTTTAATTTTAACTTTATGAGTAAAACCTCAAATTGTAATATTTAAATAAATGAAGACAATATAAGCGAAACTCAATTCTTGTCCCAGAGGTGTCAATATGTTTTTCTGATTTTTCTGTTTCCAGATTTTCGATTGAGTTTCGCTTATATTGTCTTCATTTATTTAATTTAGTAAGAATTGAAAAACATCGAGATGCAAAAAAGACTTGCACATGGTATTATAGACTTGGAAAAAGCATATGACAGGGTTCCCCGAAGCCTGATATGGGCGGCATTGAAATCCCACAATGTACCAGAAGGATATGTGCTCTCCATACAAGATATGTATACAAACGTTGAAATCCAAGTAAGATGCACATCAGGGACATCACCAAAATTTCCAATTAAAAGTGGGGGTACACCAAGGATCTGTCCTCGGCCCACTGCTATTCATAATGGTCATTTATCAAACAAGTCAAGAAATGAACAACAGTTTTCTCAAGACTATGTTTTTTGCAGATGATGTAGTACTGATAACAGATAATCATTGTGACTTACAGAATAGCCTGGAAAGGTGGAGAAAGATCCTGGAGGATAATAGCCTAAAAATTAGCAGGAAAAAGACTGAATATTTTTATTTACCAATTAAAGTCACAAATTATGTAACTCCTTCAATGCAACTGGATAGAGTAACATTATCCAACTGTGATTCATTTAAGTATCTGGGCTCACTAATCCACAGAGACGGAGGATGTGCAGCGGATGTCATCCATAGAATAGGTGTGGGATGGATTGAATTCAGATCCATAACAGGAATATTGTGTGACTCCAAATGCCTATAAAACTTAAAGAAAAGATTTACCAGACTATTGTAAGACCCGCGATAATGTATGGGTCCGAAAGCTGGACTATGTACAACTCCTACTCTAGGCAACTCGAAACAGCAGAAATGCGAATGCTTAGATGGTTAGATAGAATTCCTAGTATCAATACTCAGTGAGTTGAACATTTTAGGGGCAATATAGGAGAACTGTCGCTGTGCATTTTAGGTGTGACGAGTACCTAATCTCAATTTTTTTGGGTTTTTTTCATCAAATCATTTTTACATAAGAATACGAGAATTGTCTTTATGTATTATTGTCGAATGTCTAACACTGTGAATTTTTTAAAAAGTGGCTCTGATGAGTGTGATGGGTTACATTTGAATATTATCTTTAGCAGAAGTTTTTGAAATGAGACCACTGGCTATAGAATTGACATTACACACCCTCCCCATCCCAAATACCATATACATTCTAACCGGACTAGTGAACAGGGGGACTATGGCATCCCTATTGGGAGGCTGAAGGAAGTTGGGAGAAGAAGAAGAAGGTAAGATAGTACATGGCTCTTCAGATATTGTCACCAAATACGGCTAAAGTCATTTCAAGCAATCTTTAGCATCGGAATGGTGATCTTTCACCGGGGTAATAATAAGAATATATATCTAACAATCCGGAACTTGCCGCAAACATACTATATAATATAATTGGTTCCACTACAACACCCCTTCAAAAAGTTGTAAAAAGATTTTTTTTAAATAGCACAAAACATAAAGTAACCCATAAAATAAAAACATCAATTTTAATGACTTTTCAAAGGAGTGATGAAGCGCCCCTTTGTTGAGTTGTCCAGTCACTCGATTCTCCTTTAACTTTTAACTTTTAACCTCTTTAACTTTTTTTATGATTTGTCACCAATATTATTTATTACCTAGAATCTTGACAGCTTGCTTCGTACCACGGAGGTGACCTACCCTTGATGTAAAGTATTGATTTACTCTAAATACCATTAAATAAAATTTACCGATATTTGTCATAAATTTTAGTCAAAGGTAGGTACAACCTATATTATTATTTTATTTTTTTATTTTTTATTTTATTTGATTTGTAAGAAACAAACAGCTTATATACATACAATAGACATAAGAATATACACGTTAACTGCAGTGAAGCCAAAAAAGTTTCTTATGCTAATATTGTTTCTAGATGGAGTTTTAATTTATCTTAAGCTAAATTTAGACTTAGGAAGGGGAGAGGAAGGGGTGAGGAAGGGGAGAGGAGGGGGGGGGAGGGAGAATATAGGATAAGGATATGAGATGCTCTCGATACCTTGCACACCCCGTATCAATCCAATATCGCACGCGTTACTTCTATACGATACTTCTGAAGGTTTAAATTAAAAATGTCTACGTTGTGAAACAATTCGTTGTATTGAGCACATATTCGAGGAATCGGGGAATTTTTTCTAAAGTTTGTTCTACAAGTGGGCAAATGAAGTAAATTCGATTGTTGGGTAAATCTTGTAGGAATATGGAGTTTTATTAAATTGGTAAGCTCTGGTGAGTCCAGGCCATTGCTTAAAATTTTAAATAATAAAATTTGATCAAAAATTAATCGTCGTGTATGAAGGGAGTTGAAGTGATGAAATTTAATAGAATCGGTGTAATTTAGAAAGTGTAGGTTAAGTTTATAATTTAAGTGTTTAAATTTTTTTTTTTGAATTCTTTCGATCCTAACAATGTGGGCTTGGTAGAAAGGAGTCCAGATCGGTGTGCAGTGTTCTAAGTGTGGGCGGATATGTACGGTGTAGAGGGAATATAGAGTATTTACGTTTCGAAAAGGTTTCGATATACGAATTATAAATCCCAGCATTTTGTTGGCTTTGTTGATGATATTATTAGTGTGTTCGATAAAGTTTAATTTAGAATCAAGCGTTACCCCAAGGTCCCTGATAGATTCAACTTCGTTGATAAGTGTCCCGTTTAGTGTATAATCAAATGAAATTTTATTTTTATTACGTTTAAATGATATTTTATTACATTTTGAGATATTTATGACTAGTTTATTCAATTCACAGTAGACAAAAAGACGATTGAGGTCCTCTTGAAGTTGTCACGATAATATTTATTTTGATTAAATAAATATTGTCTTGACCTAGTTAATCTTAAACTCACCTGGCCGCTCACGTTTTATCATGATCGCCGTAACGATGAGTTCTTTACCGCTAGCAAATAGCGCCATCTATTTCCGGAGGCACTTTTTGAATTCTCGTCGTCTAGGGAGCCGACGCCAATTCGACAAGTCGCCGAATTTTTTAAGTTGCTTGTTAAATATGTGATAGTTTCACCTTTACGGGTTTTACCTATTTTTAAAAAAGAATCATGAATTATTTTATAACTGCGAGCCGTGTTGTTTCCGTGAGTGAAACGGGATTTTTAAAACTTTAAATGGTGAAGTCGCGAGTCGCCATATTGTCAATGTGCTCACCTTCACTCTCGTACTTGAGTGTGGATAATCGGTGTAATCCTTTGTTTGGCGTTCATGATAATAACGTGGCCAAGGCTTTGAGAGGGGTTATCCTCGCGGAACACGATATTTGAGGCGGATGGAGGCCCGGCGCTGATCTATGGAGGGCGCGGTAAACGGCGTCTACCGAGATTTCACCGGTACGCACAACCGAGACTTTGAGCCTTTCCTGGTTCCTGTTCCCTGTGGAGGAGTCCCCATCCTCTGGGGCCTTTCCTGGTTCCTGTTCCCTGGTGAGGAGTCCCCAGGCCCTGGGGCCTTCCTCGGTTCCTGTCTATGGAGACCCCGCGTGCTCCTGGTCGCCTATTAACAGTGATTCGCGTCAGCGTTAGAGTCAGGATAATTTAGTTAAATTACGGTCCACAGGTATGCTCTCTTGCTTATGTGTTATTTTGTTATTTCTTTAGGAAATGTGGAATTCTTGACCCCTTGGAGGGCACCCATGTATACACAGTACCTTTAAAATATAGGTGATATTGTACTGCTAAATTATTTCTTTTATTTATCAAAAAAATGCCCGAAGATAAAGACTGTATTTTCCTTCCCACAAACTTGAGGGAGATTCTGATGCTCTACCAAGAAATACACGTTACATTTGGCGCCTCAACTTTCTAAAGGTGCTCCTATGAAATACAGTTTTTTTTTCTGGTATTTTCAGATTGTTTTGAATAATGTCAATGTTATAGAGTTGTGACGCATCGTGTTAATAATTGACTGAATTTGATTAATGTCCGGTTGCGGCCATTATTACTCACTCCGTGAAAATAGCATTTTGTTTTGACTATCGTAGTACTTACGGACTGTCAAATGTTTTGTGGTTATCTATCAATTAATGATCCATTCGGCTATATTTATCAAGTAAATCCTAATTGAAGCAAATAGAATACTTTAGTAAGTTCGTATCTTGCGTACAGTTAACCGGAATACCATTGCAGTCTGTATTAAATTATTGTTCTAATAATATCTTTTGTTGCAACAAACAACCGCGCTGGGAGTTATTATTATTCCGACTTATTGTCAAAATATACATCTATTCTGCAGTATACAGGGACATGCGTTCGATTGTAACTGTGACTGTTGACCTTTTCAAATGTCAATCTGACGTTTCAGAATTCCATAGATTCGAAGTATTTGTTTACAATCTCAACATGATAGCTGCTGTTATTATTCTTATCTGACATATTATCAAGGTCGGTACCCACAATACATTACAGGGTATCCGGTACTTCATATTATAAAATATATGTTTTTTTCTTTTTAATAATTTCGATTATTTTTCAAATAATTATTTTTGGAAAATTTCACTACAGGGTGTTCGGTAATTGCAATAGTAATATCAATTTACTTTAAATTAATATATTTTCTTTATTAAATTTTTTTTTTGGATTTTTTTTTTCTTTTAAAAAAAAATACAAGATGGCGATTCCTAACATAAATGGATCAACTAAAGATGAGTTGACATTACTTTTGGAAAACGTACATATCGTCCCGGAGTCAACTGTAGCCGCTATGAGAGAACAAGCGCGAGAGTATAATAGAAGATTTAGAGAATGTTCTGACCAGACAGCTGAATCTGAAGTTGAGGATACAAACAAACCCACTACAAATACGACGAATATTGTGAATAATTATTATTCAAATGTTAGCCAAAGCCCTTCCATTCATAATTGGGGGGTTAAATTTAATGGGTCATCGGATATTAAAGATTTTTTACTTCGTGTTGAAGAATTAACGAGAAGCCGTCATATAGAGTTTCCGGCAGTCGTTACGTCTTTTCCTGACCTTTTAGAGGGAAGGGCTCTATCGTGGTTTCGTACTATTTATAAAGAATCGTTAACGTGGCCGGAATTAAAGAATTTACTTTTGACGCGTTTCGACAAAAATATCAGTCAAACAGAGGCTCTCAAAGCCCTTCTCATGATGAAGCAGAGGTACAATCAGAGCATTGTAGATTACGTTGAGGACGTACAATTAGCCAACATGAAACTCAACGTACCTCTTCCTGAAGAGCAGATAGTAGATTTGGTGTGTAATAGCTTACTTCCTAAGTATGCTATTGTAATAGCTTATTTTGACGACAAGAACATAGAATCTTTAATTAAAGTTTGTAAACGTTTTGAGAGAAATTTACCTTTGTCGGACTCATCGGATACCAAGGAGGTTTATTTAAAAAAAATGCCTACCTTTAAAACTTCTCAACCAGCCACGTCTTCTTCAAAACATTGTTCTACTTCTTCTCCGTCTGCTTCTTCTACACAATCAACTACTTTTAATAAAAGTAAACTTCGGTGCACATTTTGCAATATGCAGGGGCACATTAAACCTTATTGTAGGAAGTGGAAGTCAGAATCTAACCGGGATTCTGACAAACGTCAAACTGGCACCACTCGTCCAAATTCAAAAAACTAGAGTGTGGTCCTCTGCATTCTGCATGCAAGGGTGCCGGGAGACCGCTCTCAGTTTCTGGCCCGGGCAACCACTTCATTAGGCGTGACTTGGACGCAAGCGTGCCGGTGACTGGTTCCGGACAAGATGTTAGACCTCATGCTAATATTCAAATTAAAAATTTAGTTTTTTCAGGTCTTTTGGACAGTGGAGCCTCTGTCAGTTGTTTTGGGGGCTCACTCTTCAAATTTTTTATTAGTTTAGGATTTAAGTTAGAAAGATTAGACTCCTACGTTACCACCGCGGATGGCAAACGTCAGGATGTTATAGGTACTATGCAAATACTTGTTTCATATAATAATATTAAGAAGTATATTAAGTTTTTCATAATTCCATCTCTTTCTTCTGTCATTGTTTTAGGTGTTGACTTTTGGAAGCAATTTGACGTAGCTCCTCAATTGTTTCCAAAAGTAAACGATAGTCATGTTTTTAAGAATATTGAGGGTGAGATTTGTAAAATCACGTCAGCTTCCTTACTGTCTCCCCAAGATATTCGTAAATTAAACACTGTTATAGACAAATTTAAATCTATTTCGTTCGAAAAATGTGGTCTGGGTCGCACGCACCTAGTACAGCACAAAATTAATACAACGGGGGATCCTATTAAGCAGCGTTATTATCCTTTGTCAAAAACTCGTCAGGATCAATTAGAAGCCCAACTTAAAGAAATGTTAGACTTAGGTGTAGTCCGCCGCTCTCGTTCGGCTTGGTCAAACCCAGTTTTGATAGTACCAAAGAAGGACGGTTCTCCCAGGTTTTGCTTGGACTCAAGGAAGCTCAACAGTGTCACCAGGACAGATTCGTACCCATTGCCTTATATTTCACGTATATTAGATAATCTTCGGGGTGCACGATTCATATCCTCTATAGACCTCTCGAAATCTTTTTGGCAAATTCCTTTACACAAAGACTCTTGCGCTAAAACGGCTTTCGTTGTACCAGGGCGTGGCCTTTATGAGTTTGTTAGGATGCCATTTGGATTGAAGAACGCTCCGAGTGAATTACAGCGTCTTGCAGATGTTCTTTTTGGCCCCGAATTTAACGAAAACGTTTTTTGTTACTTGGACGACCTGATTATAATATCGGAGGATTTTGAGTCACACTTAGAATTATTAACTAAGGTCTTTAATCGATTAAAGGAGGCCGGTCTGACAGTTAATCTTAAAAAATGTGAGTTTTGCAAAGACGAACTAAAGTATCTTGGTTATATACTTGATGCAAAGGGTCTCCGCACGGATCCGGTGAAACTAGAATCAATTCGAACCTATCCTACTCCTATAAATTCTAAACAATTGAAAGCTTTTATTGGTCTTTGTGGGTATTATAGACGGTTCATTAAAAATTTTTCAACTATAGCGGCACCTCTGACAAAACTAACTGGGTCACGGAATGGGGTGAGTAACTTTACCTGGTCTCCGGAGGCGGAAGACTCCTTTAAAAAATTAAAAAAGGCCCTAACTTCGGCTCCAGGAATTAACTGTCCTGATTTTTCGTTACCATTTACTATCCACTGTGACGCAAGTAACGTTGGGATTGGAGGAGTTTTGACACAAAATTTCGATGGAGAGGAACACCCTGTTTCATATTTTTCTAGGTGTCTAAATAAACACGAGCGTAACTATGGCGTAACGGAGCGCGAACTCCTTGCGGTTTTAGATTCGGTCAATCACTTTAGGCCCTACATAGAAGGAGTTCACTTCACAGTGATAACAGACCATTCCAGCCTACAATGGCTAGTATCGTTATCGAATCCCTCAGGTAGACTTGCACGTTGGTCCACCCGTCTCTCCCAATATTCGTTTGATGTAGTTCACAGAAAAGGTATGTTAAATACTGTACCTGATGCCCTTTCGCGTAAAAACGATTTAGCCGTTTCCGCCCTAGATACTGTTCCCCCTAGCTCTGATGTGTGGTACAATAAATTATTTTCAGATTGTAAAACCAATCCTCAGCGTTTTAATAATTTTCTTATTAAAGATAACTATTTATTACGTCATTCTAAGTCTCGTTTCGCTCTGCAGGAGGATACAGCTTGGAAGTTGGTTGTTCCTTTTGAGGATCGGAACGCTATCTTGTCTAAGGAACACGAGTCGAATGTTTCTTGTCATCCAGGGGTTTTTAGAACATACAAAAAAATTCAACTCCATTATTTTTGGCCTGGTATGTATAGCGATGTAAAGAAATTTGTTAGTAAATGTAAGACGTGCAAAGCACATAAAGTAAATACATCGGCGCCGGCTGGAATTTCTACCAATCCAAAATTAGTCAACAGACCGATGCAAATGTTGTCCATTGACATTGTAGGACCTCTTCCACGCAGTTACGCTGGATTTATGTACATTCTATCGGTTGTCGACGTTTTTTCCAAATATACTTGGATTTTTCCCCTTAGAAATGCAACCACTAAAAGCATCGTTAAAAACGTTGAACAATTTATTTTTCTTGTACACGGCGTTCCACAAACCTTTGTGTGTGACAATGGTAAACAATTTGTTTCTAAAGAATTCAAACAATTGTTAATTAATTATAATATTCGTATGCCTTATTACAACGCTTATTACACCCCGCAAAATAATGTCGTTGAACGTTATAACCAAACTATTGGAACTGCGTTATCTATTCTGACCGAATCTGACCAACGTAATTGGTCTAGATTTCTGCCTCAGATTCAATCAGCTCTAAATAATACGGTTAATTTTGCTACAGGTTTCACGCCTTTCTTCCTTATGCATGGAAGAGAACAAATCATTGACGGTAAATTTCACAACATTAATGTTTCTTCTGGTGTCGCGGACTCTACCTTAGAAAAATCTAGAGGCGAATTTGCTAAGAAATTGGAAGAATTAGCTTTTATTTACGATCAAGTTTCGAATGCGCTGTTGCAAGCTTTTAAAAAGAATGCTCATCACTATAACTTGCGCCGTAAGTCCGTGATATATGAAGTTGGTGATGTCGTCTGGAGGAAAAATTTCGTCCAATCTAGTGGTCCAGATTATTTTTCTCATAAACTGGCGCCTAGATTTGTTCGCAATATCATTAAAGGTAAAATCTCAGATTTAGTCTACACCTTGGCGGATATGCAAGGGAAAGTTGTGGGAAATTTTCATGTCAAGGATATTGTTCGCTTGGACTAATTGTTATTATAATTTTTTTTATTTTTTTTTATAACAGGAAACCAATGTGGTGGTGTGCAGGATTACCGACCCTTCACGTCATTTCATTTGTTTCTTTGTGTGATTATTCTGCTCACATGTCTTGAAGTTTGGTACCTTTGAGGCATGTGCTCAGAATGAGCACTATGTTCTAGTTTTTTGACGATAAATACATTATTTACCCTCGTTTAGCTGGAATCTGATCTTCTGATCAGTGGCGCCCAAAATTTTATGTTTAAATGGTATTGTGTCTATTGACCTTAACTTTTAGAAAACTTTTTTTTATTAGCTACATTTCTTTTAAAATTAAGAGAGTATTCTATACTGCAGACTTTCGTCTTTGTCTTTACAACTACTATATTATGTTATAACACACGTTTCGTCACATCTCGATAGTATTATGAATATTGTTATTGTCATTTGCCTTAGAGTTAAGCCAGTGTTCTTCCTCAAGTACTTTAGAATTGTATCACTTTTGTTTTTTTCTTTTGTTTTAAAGCTCCCAGGCTCCCTTACCTTTTCCAAAGAATTTGAAGAAGACTATTCTCAAATTTTGTGTATGGGAAAATTTAAAAAAAAACTTTCCAATGCACGAAATTTGTTCTTGTTAATATTGTTGTTTTACTTGCTAATTTTAATAAAAATAAAAATAAAAATAAAATAAGATTATTTTTGATGTATAAAATCAAATAAAGTAATGCTTCGGCGTACTTTCCTATTAAGTAAGTTCCAGCATGGAATATATAATACTCTACCTCTAGCACAGGAGAGCGTATTTTTGTATAGCTTATAGTCATAAGTAAAATAGTTGTATTAGTCTCACTGCTGAAACACCAGTGTTTCTCTACACAATTATGTACCTAGTGTCATTCAAATGTTTTGATTGATCACCAATTTAGATAGTGTCGATTATCACATGGATGTGTTCGATCACCAATACATATTGTCTGTTCAAGAAATTTTGCCCTTTGCTTACTTTTGAAGTAATATTTTGAAGGATCTCCGTCTACGGTGTGATCTCAGTCTTTTTTCTTGTGCAAACTATGTACACTATTTTAGTTATTAAAATGGTTTGTACTCTATATATTTAATCATACTGGTTCACTACTATTAGCTAGGTTTTTTTTGTTAAATTGTAATCCCTATGCATTCAGCTAAACATTCTAGACTCTGTTTTGCTTTTCTTTGTGTTCCTAACGATAACCTTTATCACCACCTTTGTAGACAGGTTTATTTTTCTATTTTTGAATATCCTGATCTAACTTTTTTGGAAAATAGGTTTTTTTGTATATGTAAACCCTACTTTAACCACTTTGATAGATAGGTTTTTTCTTTCGTAATTGTAAATCCTAATCTGAAAAATAACTTTGATAGATAGGTTTTTTCTTTCGTAATTGTAAATCCTAATCTGAAAAATAACTTTGATAGATAGGTAATTGATGTGTAATCCCTATTCTAACCACTTATACTTTTAGTAAACAGTTTTTATAACTCGTTCTAACTAAGTCAATAATACATAGGTATTATATATACATTTTTCGATGCAACCTGTTGGATCTAGGTAGGAAGATTAGTTTTACTCGGTATTAAATAATTGACTTCAAATCAGTGCAAGTGAGGGCTGGTTGACCACCCTTGAAGTGAAGCCTAATAATGGCAAAGTGTCCTACTAAAGGAAAAGTGATGCCTTAAGCATACCTATTTTATATTTCCCTATAATTTTCTCCTTTTCTTATGTTGTTCTGTTCCTCTTGTTAAGATGTCTCGAGAACGGAAGGTTTTGGGCGACAGCCAATTTCGTCAACACCCAGTATCATCAATGCTGAAGGTGCTTGTGGACCACCTATTCTCGTGCCATTCTATTTTGTTGTTGTTCATTAATTTATCTAGATTTAAGTGACTTAATTTTAAGTTTATGTTTCTTGGTAACTAAATATTAATTTAATTTTTTTTTTAAATACCTGTTGGACCTATCTTTAGTTAGTTAATTTGTTCAGTTTTGCGGGCGTGGTTTTCTTGTTTGAGGGCAAACATTTTCGCGGGAAGGGGGGAATTGTCACGATAATATTTATTTTGATTAAATAAATATTGTCTTGACCTAGTTAATCTTAAACTCACCTGGCCGCTCACGTTTTATCATGATCGCCGTAACGATGAGTTCTTTACCGCTAGCAAATAGCGCCATCTATTTCCGGAGGCACTTTTTGAATTCTCGTCGTCTAGGGAGCCGACGCCAATTCGACAAGTCGCCGAATTTTTTAAGTTGCTTGTTAAATATGTGATAGTTTCACCTTTACGGGTTTTACCCATTTTTAAAAAAGAATCATGAATTATTTTATAACTGCGAGCCGTGTTGTTTCCGTGAGTGAAACGGGATTTTTAAAACTTTAAATGGTGAAGTCGCGAGTCGCCATATTGTCAATGTGCTCACCTTCACTCTCGTACTTGAGTGTGGATAATCGGTGTAATCCTTTGTTTGGCGTTCATGATAATAACGTGGCCAAGGCTTTGAGAGGGGTTATCCTCGCGGAACACGATATTTGAGGCGGATGGAGGCCCGGCGCTGATCTATGGAGGGCGCGGTAAACGGCGTCTACCGAGATTTCACCGGTACGCACAACCGAGACTTTGAGCCTTTCCTGGTTCCTGTTCCCTGTGGAGGAGTCCCCATCCTCTGGGGCCTTTCCTGGTTCCTGTTCCCTGGTGAGGAGTCCCCAGGCCCTGGGGCCTTCCTCGGTTCCTGTCTATGGAGACCCCGCGTGCTCCTGGTCGCCTATTAACAGTGATTCGCGTCAGCGTTAGAGTCAGGATAATTTAGTTAAATTACGGTCCACAGGTATGCTCTCTTGCTTATGTGTTATTTTGTTATTTCTTTAGGAAATGTGGAATTCTTGACCCCTTGGAGGGCACCCATGTATACACAGTACCTTTAAAATATAGGTGATATTGTACTGCTAAATTATTTCTTTTATTTATCAAAAAAATGCCCGAAGATAAAGACTGTATTTTCCTTCCCACAAACTTGAGGGAGATTCTGATGCTCTACCAAGAAATACACGTTACAAAGTTTAAAGCAGTCTTCGATTGATTTGACAACTAGGTATATTTTTTTATCATCTGCGTATGCTAGATAATTAGAGTGTAAAAAACATTTGTGAATATCGTAAATATACACATTAAATAATAATGGGCCTAGATGAGAACCTTGAGGTACGCCGGAGGGCACGGAAAAGAAGTTGGACTTTGATCCCTCAACTGAGACGCATTGGAGTCTACTCGAAAGGTATGAAGTGAGCCATCTGAGTAAGTCACCATGAATGCCTAATTGATTTAATTTTTTAATTAAAATTAAATGGTTTACCTTATCGAAGGCCTTCGAGTAGTCAGTATAGATCGCATCTATTTGGTTTCTGTTGTCCATATTACTCGATAAATAATCGGTAAAATTTACCAAATTTGTTAAAACCGATCTTTTTTGTAAAAATCCGTGTTGTTGATTTTGAATGTTGCGAACAATTGTAGTATAAATTTGATCGTAGATAATGCGCTCAAATAGTTTGCTAAATACCGTGAGTATTGATATTGGGCGGTAATTTTCAATGTTGCTTTTAGAACCTGTTTAATGAATAGGGATTATAATTGCTTCTTTAAATTTTGTGGGAAATTTTCCTTCTTTTAGTGATATTAAAAATATGTTAGTTAAAGGGTATGAGAGATTTTTGGCACATTTTGAGACAAAGTATGGTGAAATACCGTCACTGCCAGCACCCTTACTAACGTTTAAATTCTTCAGGTATCCATTGATCATTGAAGTGTGTATTTGTACGTTTCCAATTGGGTTATGATTATTCACATAAGTATAACTATCGTTTGTGCTGGTATTATTCGTACCCATATCGCTTACGTAGGTGGACTGAAAGTGTTTAGAGAATAATTGACACACTTGATGAGCGCCGGTGCCTGACTGATCTTTAAGGTGCATGATTTGTGGGATGCCAGTTGTTTTACTTTTGCTTTTAGCGTAATTCCAGAGGTGTTTATTATTATTCTGAATGTTAGATTCAACCGAGCATATGTATTGATTATAGCAGTGCTTCTGTAGGTGTATTTGTTGTGTACGTTTGATAGTGAACTGTATGTAATCTAACGGATTATTATAGGATTTCCATTTCTTATGAAGTTTTTGTTTTTCTTTAATGATTTTGATTAGGGGAGCTGAATACCAGTTTGGAAAATTATTTTTTTTGACGATGCGTTTAGGGACAAATTGGTTGATGGTATTGTTTAAAACGTTATAAAAGGAATCAACTATTTCGTCAACGTCCGCATTTTTCTGAGTAAATGACCAGTCTATCGTCGATAAATGTCGGTTGATTAGTTCATAGTTAGCTTTTTCAAACAGGCATACTACTTTAGGAGGAGCGTTGATAATTGGGAGTGTGTCGATTTGTAACATAATTTGAAGCGATGGGTGGTGTGAGTCTTCACTGACAAGAGGATGGCATGCACGAGACACATGGCATTCCACACTACAGATGACTAAATCCACTACAATCCACTACAACACCCCTTCAAAAAGTTGTAAAAAGATTTTTTTTAAATAGCACAAAACATAAAGTAACCCATAAAATAAAAACATCAATTTTAATGACTTTTCAAAGGAGTGATGAAGCGCCCCTTTGTTGAGTTGTCCAGTCACTCGATTCTCCTTTAACTTTTAACTTTTAACCTCTTTAACTTTTTTTATGATTTGTCACCAATATTATTTATTACCTAGAATCTTGACAGCTTGCTTCGTACCACGGAGGTGACCTACCCTTGATGTAAAGTATTGATTTACTCTAAATACCATTAAATAAAATTTACCGATATTTGTCATAAATTTTAGTCAAAGGTAGGTACAACCTATATTATTATTTTATTTTTTTATTTTTTATTTTATTTGATTTGTAAGAAACAAACAGCTTATATACATACAATAGACATAAGAATATACACGTTAACTGCAGTGAAGCCAAAAAAGTTTCTTATGCTAATATTGTTTCTAGATGGAGTTTTAATTTATCTTAAGCTAAATTTAGACTTAGGAAGGGGAGAGGAAGGGGTGAGGAAGGGGAGAGGAGGGGGGGGGAGGGAGAATATAGGATAAGGATATGAGATGCTCTCGATACCTTGCACACCCCGTATCAATCCAATATCGCACGCGTTACTTCTATACGATACTTCTGAAGGTTTAAATTAAAAATGTCTACGTTGTGAAACAATTCGTTGTATTGAGCACATATTCGAGGAATCGGGGAATTTTTTCTAAAGTTTGTTCTACAAGTGGGCAAATGAAGTAAATTCGATTGTTGGGTAAATCTTGTAGGAATATGGAGTTTTATTAAATTGGTAAGCTCTGGTGAGTCCAGGCCATTGCTTAAAATTTTAAATAATAAAATTTGATCAAAAATTAATCGTCGTGTATGAAGGGAGTTGAAGTGATGAAATTTAATAGAATCGGTGTAATTTAGAAAGTGTAGGTTAAGTTTATAATTTAAGTGTTTAAATTTTTTTTTTTGAATTCTTTCGATCCTAACAATGTGGGCTTGGTAGAAAGGAGTCCAGATCGGTGTGCAGTGTTCTAAGTGTGGGCGGATATGTACGGTGTAGAGGGAATATAGAGTATTTACGTTTCGAAAAGGTTTCGATATACGAATTATAAATCCCAGCATTTTGTTGGCTTTGTTGATGATATTATTAGTGTGTTCGATAAAGTTTAATTTAGAATCAAGCGTTACCCCAAGGTCCCTGATAGATTCAACTTCGTTGATAAGTGTCCCGTTTAGTGTATAATCAAATGAAATTTTATTTTTATTACGTTTAAATGATATTTTATTACATTTTGAGATATTTATGACTAGTTTATTCAATTCACAGTAGACAAAAAGACGATTGAGGTCCTCTTGAAGTTGTCACGATAATATTTATTTTGATTAAATAAATATTGTCTTGACCTAGTTAATCTTAAACTCACCTGGCCGCTCACGTTTTATCATGATCGCCGTAACGATGAGTTCTTTACCGCTAGCAAATAGCGCCATCTATTTCCGGAGGCACTTTTTGAATTCTCGTCGTCTAGGGAGCCGACGCCAATTCGACAAGTCGCCGAATTTTTTAAGTTGCTTGTTAAATATGTGATAGTTTCACCTTTACGGGTTTTACCCATTTTTAAAAAAGAATCATGAATTATTTTATAACTGCGAGCCGTGTTGTTTCCGTGAGTGAAACGGGATTTTTAAAACTTTAAATGGTGAAGTCGCGAGTCGCCATATTGTCAATGTGCTCACCTTCACTCTCGTACTTGAGTGTGGATAATCGGTGTAATCCTTTGTTTGGCGTTCATGATAATAACGTGGCCAAGGCTTTGAGAGGGGTTATCCTCGCGGAACACGATATTTGAGGCGGATGGAGGCCCGGCGCTGATCTATGGAGGGCGCGGTAAACGGCGTCTACCGAGATTTCACCGGTACGCACAACCGAGACTTTGAGCCTTTCCTGGTTCCTGTTCCCTGTGGAGGAGTCCCCATCCTCTGGGGCCTTTCCTGGTTCCTGTTCCCTGGTGAGGAGTCCCCAGGCCCTGGGGCCTTCCTCGGTTCCTGTCTATGGAGACCCCGCGTGCTCCTGGTCGCCTATTAACAGTGATTCGCGTCAGCGTTAGAGTCAGGATAATTTAGTTAAATTACGGTCCACAGGTATGCTCTCTTGCTTATGTGTTATTTTGTTATTTCTTTAGGAAATGTGGAATTCTTGACCCCTTGGAGGGCACCCATGTATACACAGTACCTTTAAAATATAGGTGATATTGTACTGCTAAATTATTTCTTTTATTTATCAAAAAAATGCCCGAAGATAAAGACTGTATTTTCCTTCCCACAAACTTGAGGGAGATTCTGATGCTCTACCAAGAAATACACGTTACAAAGTTTAAAGCAGTCTTCGATTGATTTGACAACTAGGTATATTTTTTTATCATCTGCGTATGCTAGATAATTAGAGTGTAAAAAACATTTGTGAATATCGTAAATATACACATTAAATAATAATGGGCCTAGATGAGAACCTTGAGGTACGCCGGAGGGCACGGAAAAGAAGTTGGACTTTGATCCCTCAACTGAGACGCATTGGAGTCTACTCGAAAGGTATGAAGTGAGCCATCTGAGTAAGTCACCATGAATGCCTAATTGATTTAATTTTTTAATTAAAATTAAATGGTTTACCTTATCGAAGGCCTTCGAGTAGTCAGTATAGATCGCATCTATTTGGTTTCTGTTGTCCATATTACTCGATAAATAATCGGTAAAATTTACCAAATTTGTTAAAACCGATCTTTTTTGTAAAAATCCGTGTTGTTGATTTTGAATGTTGCGAACAATTGTAGTATAAATTTGATCGTAGATAATGCGCTCAAATAGTTTGCTAAATACCGTGAGTATTGATATTGGGCGGTAATTTTCAATGTTGCTTTTAGAACCTGTTTAATGAATAGGGATTATAATTGCTTCTTTAAATTTTGTGGGAAATTTTCCTTCTTTTAGTGATATTAAAAATATGTTAGTTAAAGGGTATGAGAGATTTTTGGCACATTTTGAGACAAAGTATGGTGAAATACCGTCACTGCCAGCACCCTTACTAACGTTTAAATTCTTCAGGTATCCATTGATCATTGAAGTGTGTATTTGTACGTTTCCAATTGGGTTATGATTATTCACATAAGTATAACTATCGTTTGTGCTGGTATTATTCGTACCCATATCGCTTACGTAGGTGGACTGAAAGTGTTTAGAGAATAATTGACACACTTGATGAGCGCCGGTGCCTGACTGATCTTTAAGGTGCATGATTTGTGGGATGCCAGTTGTTTTACTTTTGCTTTTAGCGTAATTCCAGAGGTGTTTATTATTATTCTGAATGTTAGATTCAACCGAGCATATGTATTGATTATAGCAGTGCTTCTGTAGGTGTTTTTGTTGTGTACGTTTGATAGTGAACTGTATGTAATCTAACGGATTATTATAGGATTTCCATTTCTTATGAAGTTTTTGTTTTTCTTTAATGATTTTGATTAGGGGAGCTGAATACCAGTTTGGAAAATTATTTTTTTTGACGATGCGTTTAGGGACAAATTGGTTGATGGTATTGTTTAAAACGTTATAAAAGGAATCAACTATTTCGTCAACGTCCGCATTTTTCTGAGTAAATGACCAGTCTATCGTCGATAAATGTCGGTTGATTAGTTCATAGTTAGCTTTTTCAAACAGGCATACTACTTTAGGAGGAGCGTTGATAATTGGGAGTGTGTCGATTTGTAACATAATTTGAAGCGATGGGTGGTGTGAGTCTTCACTGACAAGAGGATGGCATGCACGAGACACATGGCATTCCACACTACAGATGACTAAATCTAGGATTCGGTTATTGGAATTTTTTATGTGATTATATTGTTTTAATTCAGAGTAATAAATTGTGTCAGTAAGTGAGGAACTAATTGTATTTAAGTTTCCGGGTGTTAAATGTGAGTCATGCATTTCCCATAATATGGAAGGCAAATTAAAGTCTCCAAGCACAAGTAGAATGTCATCGGGATGTTGATCTTTTACATTAGCAAGCAAGTAAAGGAATGAACTGAGAGCGGTTTCGTACCCTTGACCTTGCGGGAGATATACACAAGCCACATGGATAGTACGTTTGGAGGTATAGTTAGAGGGAGGAATAGTGACCCAAATGCATTCATGACATTCATGACATGTGCGATATGTATGCGATACAAGAAAAATCACATTTTCAACCACAAAAAAAAATAAGAAGTCTTTCTGGCTTGAGAGAAAATTGTTTTAAACGTTTTGCCACAAAAATGTGTTATGGTAATATGCGGTACCTACTACATTTTGCACAACAAAAATGTTGTGTGACTTGAAATTTAATTTGGTATTCAATGTCGGCGCGGCTCACAACTCCGGTGTCAGGCTCAGCCGGTGGTAAACCTCTCAATATTTGATCGAATGTTAATCCAATCCCTAAATCTAATTTTAATTGAATATCTAAACGAGTTTCGACAAAATCGGGTCTCACGCGGAGGGTCGTATTTTTAAATGAACCTGCGAATGTTTTATATATTTAGACACATTGAAATATTTTTTTTTTCTTTCGTGAACAATGACGAAAATGAAAGATTATTTTCTAGCGAGTTCCCGGCATGCACTTAAATAAATAAATTGTTTCCCAGCGTATCCTTTCCTATTCGTCCCCATTCCCCTTCCGCACCCCCCCCCCCTCCCCCATCCTCCCGCGTTCCTTTCGCCACCTCCCGCGTTACCCTTGCACCTTCCCGCTTCCCCCTCCCCCTCCTGGATTCATCACTCCTCCCTCCTTGCCGCTAAACTACATGAAATACACTAATTTTTCAAAGAACTCACGCGCCACCTATTGATATTTCTTATACAAATTTCATAACGCCAGAACTCGCCGATATATATATATATATATAGAAACCTTCGCAGGCATGTACACAACAACACACCAAAGTTTAAACGCAATCAGATTATTATTCAATTATTTATTCATTTTAAAACATTACAAAATAAAATTTCAATGCGTTTTAAAAGAGCATTAATTTTAAATTTAAAATTTAAACAGGTTTAAGTAAATTATATTTCAATGAAGCACAATCATACTAACAACAACAAAGCTTTTTAAATGGTTTATGAAGGCATAAGAGACAACATTTTTACATATTAAGAAGATTGAACATTTACGTTCCATCAATACACCTGTCACACATCTGTCCTTAAGATGGACACTGAACGATGGCGAAAGAAGGAGGTAGCGCAACACGGCATAATTCCCTAAAAATAAATCACAATTATAGTTTGGCAATGAAAATCTCAAATCACATCTAATGAATATTGTCCTATTAAACTGTAGTATATCTGATACATTTTAAGATTTTCAACAAAAGCATTTTCGTTATTTGTTTTTGGAGTGTTATGCCGTGTTGCGCTACCTCCTTCTTTAGACAACGTTTCGGACACTGCAACGATGACCGAAACGTTGGCTTAAGAAGGAGGCAGCGCAACACGGCATAAAACCCCAAAAACAAATAACGAAAATGTAGTATATCTGTTCGCGTGAATTCCTACTGTACATAGAAAAATCCGGTCTTAACTTTTCATTCAAACGACTGTACGCAGCCGTTATTCTAATCTCCGTGTTTCTAATACCCGCCGCGCCGTCTAAATCCAGCCTTGCTAACGGGGTGTCGTTACGAGCCGTTTATCCGTTGGGATCGCTGGGATCGTTATACCGGCGTAGGAAGTATAACGAATAACGAATAACGAACCCGTGCGCGGTTTCAATTAGTTCGGTAAAATGTATTCCGATACCCGAGCAGTTTATCCCATAGGCCGCCGGCAAATTCATTATTACAGATTTTCAATTAAGATTCACTCTACACGACAATCCGGAGTTAAATTGAGTCGAAATAGGAGTAGGCATTTTGTTTACAGGCCGAAACAACAATAATTTAGATAGGTTTAATTGAAAAGCGCTGATAAAAGCGATGGTTTTCTTGCGAATTTCGACTTCAATTTGTTCAAACAGTTAACACGGAAAGCTTGTTAAAATGGTTTGCCGCTCGCTAATGGTATTCAAAATTACGTAATGATTTTTTACTTGAATGCTTCTAAATATCCTGTTCTTTCTAAATAAACGGTTTTTTCTGTATTTTTTAGGAAACTTGTGTGAAGACGGAGAATAGAGAATAAGTTTTTGGATTCTTGGAAAGGTGAACTATTGGAACTTTTCAAACCCTCCAGATCATTATGGAAATGGAGTCTCAAAATGTAATTACTTGTGTTGACCTAAAATTTCCAGGCAGGAAAACCTATCACCGAAGATTTCAGTTCGAGAGAAGTTAGGTACCGCATCACGATCACTTTTTGGGTTGAGTTTTAAAAAAATTATTAATAAATTTTATGTGTTTTTTATTTGATGCAATTATTTTTTGGTTGACTTAATTTTTAATCACCTTTTGTCGATTATGCAGTAAATCTTATTCAAATTCAAATCGACTGGCGCCCTTTGATCTAAATTTCTGCCATCCACAATAGATTCATAATTTAACCTAAAGCATGTAACCTATTGACTTGATTGTTATCTTAGAGCGGTTACCGCGACCTGAGATATATTTAATTATTTTGAGTCATGGTCAATCATATCTGATATTATATTTGCTTGAAGCACATTATTTAATTTCAGATACAAAATATTTGACTTATATCATACTACCTTTATTCACAGAGCTGTCACTATTAGGTACACATTTAATTATCTCAGATTTAATCATTACACTTAAATTATATCAAACACGCACTCATTACCATTACAGGGTCTTATCTCTGTTGTAACCAAACATTTCATGTTGTCAAATGAACATATGTAATATTAATAAAATTTAATTTGACTTCATGTACATTTAACACGACATTAAACATTGTGTTTTACGACGATTTTATCGCATTTTAACTCTCGGTTGATCTTTGCCTAAGTAATCCGTGCGAAGGAAATTTACTTTGCTCGGCAAGACGGCAATTTAATTAACTAACTAGAGAAGAGCCGCGACTTCCCGTAGGAAATTCCTGCAGCATCCTTGCAATTGAAATATTACTCGGCAAAGTTGAAATATTCATTGAATCGCAAATCAAAGAGTCCCGATCAACTTTTATCCCCAAAGAGAACATTTTGTGAATAGCTTAAACCTTTCAAAGTAAAAAATCGACGTTTTAACTTTTTTCACAGAAGATATCAACTGTATTGAAGTACATCGAAAACGGGAAAATGTGAAAATTCTTTTCCCAATCGTTTACAGAAATGCTATTCTTGACTTGACTCGAGGAGATTTATTTTCTTTGAAGTATATCAGATAATACGGATTTATATTTCTAAAGCCAATTATTTCATAGATTATTTCCAGTTAGCTTCATGATGAATTATAAATTTAAGATGAAGCCACAGTACAAAAACTGTAAAAGAATATATTCTTAGTATGCCTTATATCGCCAAGAATATAATAGATAATATGCATAAAAATCGCTTGGAAAGTGGAGTCGTTAAATTGGTATTTATTTTTTCTGAATAATTTTATAAAAAGAAAAAAGTTAATGCCGAAAACTATCGCAGATAAATTTTCGCCATAAAATTAGATCATTAAAAATTGTTTCTTAAATTGGTTCACACGTTTCTAAAAAAAACACGTTTTTAGTAAAACAAAGACGATATTAGCAAAACTCAATCGAAAATCAGAAAACAGAAATATCAAAAAAGATACGGTCACATCTAGGATGTATGATTGCAAGATTCAAACACGAACTAAATGCAAATATAGATAGTGTCTTGGATAAATTTTTATCATTTTTTTTTCAATTGACTCTTCTGCAAGTCTGGATATGTATTTCAGGTCCTTGGTTCTAGTCATCTAGATGTGACCGTATTTTTTCTGACTTTTCTGTTTTCAAATTTTTGATTGAGTTTTGCTAATAAAAATTTGAGGGTAACAATTATTATAAGCAATAATTATCAGCCTGAAACACTCATCCACATTGAAAAATCTTCCGAGAAAAGATACATGACGCCAACGGGACAACGGGAAGGTTTTTCAATGTGGATGAGTGTTTCAGGCTGATAATTATTGCTTATAATAATTGTTACCCTTTGTGCTATGCATAAAAATCTTGTCTTAAAAACGTTAGTTTAACAATTAAAAATAATAATAAAAATTTGAGGTTTTACTCAAGTTAAAAATAAACATTGTTTACGTAACATTAGTTTACGCTTAAATGTCGTATAAAGTTATTAACCGCTTTATTTTAATTCTACTCAAGGAAGACGATTGGATAGGCTTTATATTATCTAATGCATTTTTTTGTTTAAATAAATGAAGACGATACAAGCGAAACTCAATCGAAAATCTGGAAACAGAAAAATCAGAAAAACATATTGACACCTCTGGGACTCGAACCCAGGACGTCTTGCTTTCCGGGCAAACGCGCTAACCACTGCGCCACGGTGTCGATATGAAATTCGGTTATGTTTAAATGTACCATACTTCGACAAAGAACTACCTACATTATCTTCATTTTCTTTAAAGATAAAATAAAGATAGTTGCCAATAATCGTTAAAGAAAAATGTGCCTTAAAGAAAATGAAGATAATGTAGGTGGTTCTTAGTCGAAGTATGGTACATTTAAACATGACCGAATTTCATATCGACACCGTGGCGCAGTGGTTAGCGCGTTTGCCCGGAAAGCAAGAGGTCCTGGGTTCGAGTCCCAGAGGTGTCAATATGTTTTTCTGATTTTTCTGTTTCCAGATTTTCGATTGAGTTTCGCTTATATTGTCTTCATTTATTTAAATATTACAATTTAAGGTTTTACTCATAAAGTTAAAAAAATTAAAAATAAAACTTTTTTTTTTGTATTTATAATTTGAACCAATTCGTACTAAAGATTAATCTAAATTAAGCTTCACCTTAAAAGGAAAATCACAAATAAATGTTGAAATTGAATGACAATCGCGGCTTTTCTAAATGAAAATTTTATTGTTTGTAATATAAAAATGAGAACACAGATTTTAATTTTTTCGCGTTTACTTTGATAATTTCTATTTAAGTATTTTTTCTGTTTTTATGTGGGTAGCGCTCAAGTATTCCAACTGCCACAACCGTCTGGAGCCAGTGAGACTACGGCATTCCCAATTGGGGTATAGTGTGAGGCTGAATGTAGAGAGGAGAGAGGAAGAAGATAGAAGGAAGGTAGACGGGTAAGTACATGGCTGATCAGAACTGCTCACCAAACACAAGGCCATTTCATGTAACGTTTCGATTCTGAATTGTGGTCTTTCACCCGGGCGATACTGGAAGTATCTACCACTTTGGAACGTACCGCAAGTATGATTTTTTAATTAGGCTGAAGTCATATGGTTCACTCGGAGGAAGGTTTACTCGATGAAATGTTCCATTCTCGTTTTACCGCGTGTTCAGACGGTTCCTTCGAAAGAAGAGTTCATTCGACATTCTCACTACGAAGTCGTCGAGCGTAGTCGCGGCGCTGACGGCTAAGTTCGGGAATATTTACGATTTCAATTGACATTTCCGATAACGTCGAACTAAATTACGAGAAATCGTCGATTCTTGTAAACAGTAAATAAATATCAGCACTATAAAATGAACATACGGTTAAATAATAACCTGAAAACTGATATCTACCAGTATTTTTGCACCATGAAAAATGTTTTATTCCAAAATAGGCCTCGGCTTGCAATAAAATCCATATAAATGGAATATTTATTAACGTATCCAAAAACTAAAAACTGTTTTGGAAAGGTGATGAAATATCCTTCCAAAATTTATTATTAGAAATAACCACGTAATTTTTTAAATAGAATAATTTTTAATGTAAACTTTTAAAAGTTTAAAAAATGGCTCTCCTTGCGTTTATTCTAACTAAAATTACTGGTAACAAGAAAAAAACACACACTTATTTTGTTAGACAAATAAATTATTAACGTTTCTGTCACCTCACTTTTGTCGTTTCATATAAAAATAATTCATAAAAAATTCACAATATTTCATACATTTTTTTTTTTAAATTCGGTCAGAAACTTTGGTTCCATTAAAGTGTACATTCGTATTATTTTGTGGTTAATTGTCATATTGAATATATATAGAGCATTATTTTCTCTTTCCAATATCGTTTAGATCATATTTTTCGCTATGATAGTAAGGGAGAAACAACGATTTCTATGAGACGTGTAGGAGTTATTTCGAAAAGCGAACTAAACGGTGCATTTTGACGTCTAAGCCGCTCCGGCTACTCGTCCTCACGCTAGTTAACCACGCCAGATCACTCTCACCGCCAAACAGAGGACAATACAGTAATTCCACTACAACCTGCCCTTCACCTTGTCTGACATATCAAATAAACTACACGATTTGATGGACAACACCTGCATCCGGTTAGGAACATTACTAGAATGACATACAATAATTCCTATATGGAATTGACATACCAAATGAGCCTGACTATAATAATTAGAAGAAGACTAATCAAAAATACAAATAAACGTACGCCCTGATGTACTTGCATCCAGCATCCAGGCACCACGCTTTCTCTTCCCACAATAACGGACCAAAGTTATGAACCATCACCTACATTCCACATGTCCACGTGCAAGAGACCAACAACCTTATTATTAAGATGACCTAAAATGATGTCAACAAATAACAACTAAACGGAAGTACGTGCCCACTGCACCCGGCCCTACTCAGTACCATGGACTATAAAAAGGGCTACACCAGCTTCTACAAATCAATCGATCTTGTTGATTGAAAGCAAGCAGTCCGCTTGGCTTATTTTGTTCAACCTGATCATTCCTTTTGAAAACTGTATTACTTTTATTGTTTGTAATTTATAATTCTAAATAAAGGATAAATTATCCAAAGTTCTATTTTTTTTAATCAAAGTGAACTCATAAAAGTTAACTGGCGCCCAGTACGTGGGTCAATTTCGAGGAAGCTGTTAAACCTAGCCATTTGCCAGGACTCCCTAAGTATTTTAATACTTCAACGCGAAGGACCACAAAAACAAAACAAATTGTTAACTGAGATGAAGATCGCTGCAACAATACTTATGTAAGTACGTTTTCAAAAGTTCGTCTATCCCATCCATACGATAGATTCCTTCCCTACCTCATAAGTAAAGGTCAGAGATAAAATCCAAGTAAAATACTTTTTAAATTTTTTTTAATTTGTATTTTCGAAAATTTTTAATTAAAATGGCACAGCCAACTGAAAGACCCGCTCCTCAGTATTCGGAGTCAATTCTAGAATATAATGGTTCTCCTCAAGACATAAATTTATTTATTAAATCGGCCAGGGGATACATCGTTAGGAACGGCAATACTCCAAGCAATGTAGAGAGAATAATCTCGAGATTGCGTGGTAAAGCGCTGCACGTAGTCCTAATGAAAGAACATGATAACAACATAGAGACTATCCTAGACACCCTTAAAACAGAATGTGGTGATAACAAATCGGTTACGTTACTTCAAACGGAACTTATAAATTTTAATCGCGGTAATAAAGACTTTGGAACCTTGATCCACGAAATGAATCAGATATTATTTTCAATTAAGATTAAAATATCGGACCAATATGGACCAGCTAGTGCACAAGTCCTTATGGAACCGTATAAAGATACGGCACGCAACACACTTTTGAACTTCCTTCCCACTCATATTAAATGCGCGAATTTAACAAAAAACTACGACACATTATGCGTCGAGGTACGCATGTTGGAAGCACACGGAGAGCTCCACCAACATAGACAACCACATAAACAAGTTCCAAATTTCACACAAATAAATCAAAGTAGATTCAATTCACCTCAGTTCGGACAAAACAATAATTTTAACCGAACATTTGCCAATCCGCAACAACACCAGAATACGTATAGGCCGAATAACAACCATTTTAATTCGAATAATAATTTTAATAATAATAATAATAATAATTTCAAACCATGGCATAATAATAACAATTTTATGCAAGGTTAACCGGGACAAAACTCTTGGGCCCGTAATAATCACGCAACGCATCACAATAATAACTTTAAGTATCAGGGCAGCGCTCAACGTCGCAATGAGGACGTAAGCATGCGAACAGCGCCTATGCAAAGACCATCCACGGGCCCGGTCATAGACTTGGGTAATGGACGGACGGCACAGGAACTTTTCCATAGCGACCAGGAAGGACAGGATTTTTGGGAGAACAACGAAACCCCCCAAGAAACCTAGTCCATTTAAATCATATAAATAATGGCCTCCCATATGTAGAAGCGCCATTAAATATTAAAATATTAATTGATACAGGTAGCTCTAAGTCTTTTATGAGTAAAAATTTATATGATAGATTATTTTTTGATTGTGAGTATATAGATGAAGAATTTTCAGTGCAAACGGCACATACAACGACCACCCATAGAGGAACGGTTGTAACTCCCTTTTGGAAAAAGGTGTTTGGAGAAAACAATAATAAAATGAGATTTTACATTTTTAACTTTTCAAAAAAATATGATGTTTTAATGGGCATAGATATGTTAAAATTAATGAACGCTACATTGATATTGAATAATTGCAAAAATAATGTATTAAGAACACCAACAAAGCAAGTTCAACTTTTCCATGTAATGGACATAACCGAACTTGATGAGATATTAGAAAAGAATAAAGATTTGTTTTCGGAAGAATTGGTAGCAAATTGTACACCAAATGTGAAGCATACGATTAAATTGTTAAAAGAAGAACCCGTTTATCAGCGCGCATATAGGCTGCCATATGAACAGAGGTTAGAGGTTGAAAAACAAGTTGCTCAACTTCTCAAAGATGGTATAATAAGGCCAAGCGACTCGCCTTGGGCAAGTCCGGTACACATCGTTGAGAAAAAATTAGACCAATCAGGAATTAAAAAATGGAGGATGGTCATTGATTACCGCAAACTCAATGAACAAACACGGAGTGATAAATTCCCCCTCCCAAATATAGACGATATATTCTCACAATTACATGGTAACAAATATTTTTCAACTTTGGATTTAACTTCTGGGTATCACCAAATCGAAATGGCTGAAGAGGATATAGAAAAGACGGCATTTACAATCCCTAACCAACATTACGAGTTCGTGCGAATGCCCTTCGGGTTAAAAAATGCTCCGGCCAGTTTTCAGCGTATGATGAACAACATCTTACGTAAATATTTAGGTAAAATATGTTTAGTATACTTAGATGACGTAATTGTGTATGCCAATGACAAAAAAGAACACCTTAGGCGTCTAGAAATCGTTTTTAATGCCCTACGGGAAGCTAATTTAAAAATAAATATTAATAAATGTGAGTTCGTTAAAGAAGAGATAAAATTTTTAGGTCACATACTTAACGGTGATGGCTTACAACCTGACCCCGCCAAACTTGACGCGATAAGAAAATTCCCTTTACCCAAAACTGTTAAAGACATTAAATCATTTTTGGGACTCATTGGTTATTATCGCAAATTTGCTCCAAATTTAAGCAGAGTGACGAAACCACTCACAGAATGTACCCGTAAAAACGCTAAGATAAATAATCAAGAGGAAAAATTTCTCAACGCCTTTAGATTATGCAAAGAACTGTTGATGAATGCCCCTATATTAAAATATCCCGATTTTAATGACGAATTTACTGTGACTACAGATGCAAGCAATATTGCGCTAGGAGCTGTGTTAAGTCAGAAATCACAACCAATTTCTTATATTTCCAGGACATTATCAAAAACCGAAACCAATTACAATACCACGGAGAAAGAATTGCTTGGTATACTATGGTCCCTCCAGCAATTCCGACCGTATATTTATGGTAGACATTTCATTATAGAAACAGATCACCAACCATTGATCTGGTTAACCAAATTAAAGGAACCTAATGCAAAATTAACTAGATGGAGACTTAAACTCCAAGAATACGATTATACGATAAAACATAAACAAGGCTGCACAAACCATGTGGCTGACGCATTATCTAGAGTAGAGATTCATCATAGCGAGGACAACGAAGAGCTAGACTCATTGCGAGTAGAAGCTACTTCGGATGCTCAGAGTGTCGCTGACACTATGCATAGCAATGTGGACGATAACGAAGGTGGTATCCCAATTCGCCACGAGCATCCACCACCGCGTATGAATAGGATTTTTATTGAACTAAGCGATATTGAGAAACATAGTTTAAGAGCTAAGGAAAAAGGTACGGACCTTGTATGGTGCATTCCTTTAGAAAATGCCGAAGCGATATTTTTAAAATTGATTAAAACATGTTTAGATAAAGATAAATATGCAGTAATTATAAATAATGATAGATTATATGAGTGTTTAAGCGAATGCTACAGAAAAAATATTGATAAGAACTCGTTAAAATTAATACGTTTTACAAATGTTAAGATTGAACCCATAAATTTAGAAGAACAAAAAGAAATAATTCGTTCAACGCACGTCGAGAACCAACGTCATATGGGTCTTGACGCCCTACTCAGTAAAATAAAGCGAACGCATTACTTTAATAATATGCGGACGAAAATAAAAGATTTTTTAAAAACATGTATAATATGTCAAAACTCAAAATACGAGAGGCATCCCACGTCAGCCCCATTAGAGGCTACTGTTACTCCTAATTACCCAATGGAGATATGGCAGATTGATACTTATCATTTCGGACGTCAAAAATTCTTAACCATTGTGGATCGATTCTCAAAATGGGCATCTTGTACACTAATAACAGTCGATAACAATGTCGCAATATGTGAAATACTAGTTAAAATATTTTCATTGATCGGAATTCCGAAAGAAATACACTTAGATCGCGAAACCACGTTCACATCTACTACGACACGCGAATTATTAGAAACTTATAATATTAAAACGCATGTGACTACTACCGGTCACTCGCAATCCAAAGGCGACATAGAACGGTTCCACTCGACCCTGACAGAAATATTAAGATTAATACGTACAGCAATACCTAACATCACATCCGAACTGCAAATTAATTTGGCCTTAAATGCTTACAATAACAATATACATGGTGTAACTAAACATACACCAAACGAAGTACATTTTTGTCATGGTAATCGACTACCGCAAGCTAACGGTGTGATTACCCAAAGTTACGTGGCCGACCACGTCAATCAATGTAAAGAGCTCAATAAGATAATTCACGATTTGCAACATAAAACAAAAAATAAAACACGTGAACGCGTAAACAAAACACGTACACAACAAGAAATGTCCGTGGGACAACAAATATTAATAAAGGTTACCGCACGGGGTAAACATAAAAATAAATTTAAAGGACCTTTTACTATCACTAAAATATTACCACATAATGTAATCGAATATAAAAGTCTGAGAGGCCTAACAACAATTCACAAAGACAGTGTTAAATTGTTTCAGGCTGACAGCCGTGACCCAAGCGTTACGAATCCGCCAACTGACGGACAATGAACACTTCATCGTGGCACCCCTTGGAGATGCACGCGCTATTGAGGGTCAATGGCACGTCGTTCATACGTTAGAATTATCATCGTTAGTTGAGCAATCACAACAACTAGAATTTAATTACGATAAATTTATAAAAAATAATAATGTAACTTTACCTAATGTAGGCTTAGAACGTTTAAAATATTTGATCGACCATAATAAGGCAATGATTGATAATTTAATAGTTACTAGAAATAAGCGAGGTCTTATAAATGGTATCGGGTCGGTAATTAAGTTTATAACAGGAAATTTAGACGATAACGATATGGATAAGATAATGCAACAGATGGAAAATAATCAAAATTTGAATAAACAACGAATTTCGTTAACTTCAAGAACGTTAGAAGACTATTATACTAAGCTTAAAAACATTTCACATAATCAATTAGTTATTTGGTCCCAAATGAGCCACGACCACTATGAAGACCAAACTGATTTGTTAATAACACATTTAATTTACCAAACGGAAACGATAACCGAATTAATAACTAGAATTACTGAAGCCATTACATTTGCTGCTCATGGGATGTATCACCCTAGCATTATTAAGCCGAAAGTATTCATGGACTCAATATCACAAATAAATGCAGAACAATTATTTTCTAGAGACTTTGATATTATTCAGCGGTTGTTACAAGTTAAACTTATAAAATCCAAACAGACCTTGCATTTTATCCTGTCCCTACCAATAGTAGAGAAAACAGTTTACATGTACAATGAAATAATTCCTATAATATCCAAAATCGAAACCGAATGCTTCCAACCCCACCTCCTATCCAGACGAATATTAAGAGACGGAAAACAGATGTATCTTGCAAGCAAATGCCAAATAATCACGGATCAACTCAGCATATGCAACAAGGAAATAAACACAATTGACGATTGCACTACCCTGGTATTAGAAAATCACAGTGAACAAAATTGCAGCCTCCATAAAATAATCTGCCCAGAAGAATACACTCATATCATTGGAGATAATATGATGTATGTTTTTCGCGACAAACCCACACCACTACAAGCACATTGCCCACAACATCAACAGAGTATTGTTATATCTAAATCAGTACTCGTAACAAATGATGAATGCAGTATCCAAGGAAAGACATTCAGCATGGGAAGAACTATCAACAAAGAAACAGTAGTCATTACGTACTCCAGAGAAGAACTAAAAGTATTGCAACTACCAACATTGAATGTAAATGAAATCGAAAAGCCACATCAAGATTTCAGTCTTACTACTAATACAACAGGAATTCATGGAAATCTACACCTCACACTAACCAGCTGTTTGGTAATAGCTGCTATCTCCTATATCCTATGGAGAAGATACAAACTCTTCGCAGCACGAAGGAGTTTCCATTTTAGGGGGGGAGAGTTAACCACGCCAGATCACTCTCACCGCCAAACAGAGGACAATACAGTAATTCCACTACAACCTGCCCTTCACCTTGTCTGACATATCAAATAAACTACACGATTTGATGGACAACACCTGCATCCGGTTAGGAACATTACTAGAATGACATACAATAATTCCTATATGGAATTGACATACCAAATGAGCCTGACTATAATAATTAGAAGAAGACTAATCAAAAATACAAATAAACGTACGCCCTGATGTACTTGCATCCAGCATCCAGGCACCACGCTTTCTCTTCCCACAATAACGGACCAAAGTTATGAACCATCACCTACATTCCACATGTCCACGTGCAAGAGACCAACAACCTTATTATTAAGATGACCTAAAATGATGTCAACAAATAACAACTAAACGGAAGTACGTGCCCACTGCACCCGGCCCTACTCAGTACCATGGACTATAAAAAGGGCTACACCAGCTTCTACAAATCAATCGATCTTGTTGATTGAAAGCAAGCAGTCCGCTTGGCTTATTTTGTTCAACCTGATCATTCCTTTTGAAAACTGTATTACTTTTATTGTTTGTAATTTATAATTCTAAATAAAGGATAAATTATCCAAAGTTCTATTTTTTTTAATCAAAGTGAACTCATAAAAGTTAACTCGCTAGAACATTCTCGGCCAACTAATTCGCGAGTGAAAAACTGTTCACTGAGTGTTCACACACATCATTCGCGTCACGTGATATTAAATTCCGGTTGCGAGTGAATAGTGCCGTGAACATTGTTGGAATGCTTCATTCGGCACTGTCTCTCTTCACTTTCGTGTTCACACGGTTCATTTCGAGAGAAAGAGGCGGAATGAAATCACGAAATGAAAGATAAATGAATCGTGTGACTTAGCTTTTTGTAAATAGTAAAACAGCACAAATTAATCTGTGAAATTTGAACCCGTGCTCTCCAGATTTGTAGCCAGCGATTGTAAACACACGGAAACCGTCAATATACCCTTGTCAAACAACTTTTCTATTCTGAATGGTGTTCTTCAACCGGGTGTATCTATTTGCTATTCATAATATTGTAGTCAATGTTTTTGGCAATTTGCTGTTTGCTACAAAAGTAGTTTAAAAAATACTTAAAAACTACTTTAACTTCTCGTCAAAGACACTTAAGAACATTTTATTTATATAGTGGGAAGATGTTCTTGACATACCCAAGTCAACTAAGTATGTAAAATTGTAACTAAGAAAATTAAGCAATAATAAAAATTTTCTTTTAAAAGCTAGCAAAGCTTTGTTTTGAAAAACAAAATTAATCGAATAAAGCAGAACGAATTTAAATATCAATAGAGAAAAGCTTTCAAAAGAAAGCAAGGCCCAGGTGGTTCTGGGGACGTCAATTGGGCCAAGGAAGCGTAGAGACAATTTAAGCGCCGTCGTTCGGCAGAATGAAACCAGCCGTCAAAAATAAAGTATTTTTATAACAAATTAAGGAGAATTTACAAAATAATATATTTAACGTTTGCACATTCGTTTCGAATAAATTATGTATTATAAACTAATACTAATTTGTATTAAATTCAATTTAAAAAATTATAAAGATCATTATAAATGATCATCATAAAGATATGTATTATTTTCGTGTGTTTCATGTTAGCAAACCAAATCGGTTAATTTCATTTCCAGTGTACCTACGTGATATAGTTTCTTTCAGGAAAACTCAACACTCCCAAATGAGGTTTGTAAAGCGCCGCTTAATCGGCTTCACGAGATATAGAGTACGTTCAATAAAGAACTGAAGTGAAAAATATAAAATATGGAATGGCTGCATTCGTCAGCAACTTCAAATTTATTAATTACTAGCTGGTTTCCGGCATGCATTGCTATGCCATTTAATAAAGAAATTGTTTCTCCCTGTGTGTCCTTTCCCATTCATCCCGTTCCCCTTCCGCCTCCCCTTCCTCTCCGGCGTCCCCTCCCCCTCTCCCGTTCCCACTCCGATTCTTCCACCTTCCCTCTCCCCACTCCACTCTCCCCTTCCCCCTTCCCGCGATACCCCCTCTCGAGTTCACCACCACCCTTCCAGGTTCCCCTCCTCTCTCGCGGGTTCCCCTTTCCCATTCCATACATTCATCCCCGGTACATTCAGTTTTCAAACAGATCGCGTGCCACCTATTGCAATTTTTATACCAATTTCATAAAGCCAGAGGTCGGTATATGTTATTCTGATGTATGAGCTATATTATTGTAAAGTTTCATTAAAATCCATTAAGTAGTTTTTGCGTGAAAGAGTAACAAGCATGCATCTATACAAACTTTCGTCTTTTTAATATTAATAAGATATTCTTATTGTACATAGACCAACAAACGCTGATTCTAATTTTGATGATTAAAGTATTATTTTATTATATACTAGCGAGTACCTGGCGTACGTTGCAACGCCACTCAAAGAAAGTGTTTCTACTTGTGTCCTTTCCCATCCGTACCCGTTCCCTCCCCCGTTCATCTCCCGTGTCCTTTTCCCCACCCGCGTTCCCCTTCCACATCCCGCACTTTCCACTTCCTTCATCCCCCTCTCACTCTCAGATTCCCCTCCCTCCATCTCTCCCTGCCGCTAAACTATACGAAATACACAGACTTTTCAAACAATTTTTTTTTTACAAATTTGATAATGCCAGAGAAACCTTCGCGACTATGCGCACAACGTTATATGAAAAAATTCATAACGCAGAGCTCAACATGCATATAGAAAACTTTCACAAGCGTGCGCAAAACGAATTACCCAAATTTCATCGCGATTGGATGAATAGTACCTAGGTAGGTTCACGAAATAATAACAAATAAACAAAGAACATTCATTTTTATTTACGTAGTTATTAGTAGAATGTACAAATCGTTGGGTAAAATTATTAAAACCTAAATAGACATAAAAGTCCTGTGATTGATCAGCGGCTTCTGACAAAATTTAGGCCGCTCTCTCCCTCGAGGCGCATCGGTCAGCCGTGCGAATTAGAAATGCGGGCAATATTACGGGATGTCACGCTGCGTGGACCCGGATATAGATCACCAGTCACCAGTCACCACTGCTCTATATATTAATATTTTTTTAAATACCTTCACGAATTATTTCAAATTACTCGTGATTTTTATTATATCAGTTGCAGAATCAACTTTACGCTATGGAATAACCACCTGGGAACACTCTTGCAAAACTAATTTAAAACTACCTACAATCAGTACGAAATTCTATGGTTAAGGGCCCGCAACCCGGATTTCTACCGATTTATTATATATTTCCCTTAAACGACCTCCGTAGTCCAGTGGGTAAGACTCTTGACTCACAATCCGGAGGTCGCGGGTTCGAACCCGGCATGCGCAAATAAATTTTATTTGATTAATTTGTGTTATTTCACAATTAATTCATTTAAAATAATATATAGTATATTTGCGGCATGTTCCAGAGTGGAAGATACTATCAGTATCGCCCTGGTGTAAGACCACCATTCAGAATTGAAACGTTGCTTGAAAATGGCTTTAGCCGTGTTTGGTGACCAGATCTGAATAGCCAGGTACTTCCCAACCTTCCTCTTCCCCAACTCCTTCCCCTCCCCACTACCTTCAGCCTCACAACATACCCCAATTGGGGATGCCATAGTCTCACTGGCTCCAGACGGGAGCAGTTGAGATTCTTGTGCGGCATTCACTCTAAAAAAAAAAAAAAAAATATGTTATTCTTGAAGATAATATCTAGACTCTGCCCGCGCCGAAACGCAAATTGCATAAAATTCCATCGATAGAAAAAAATCGCAAAATATGCTCCATAAATTAATATAAACATGTTGGTTTCAGTTATTTTACAAGTTATATGTATGAAAAAATTCACAGTGTTTCTTTAAATGTTGTTTAAGATAATGCCCGCAAGATCTTTGCTCTATCTTAAACGAGTCGTGTTTTATTAAACATTTTCGCATCGATTTTGTCGCTGTAAATGTTAGCGCTCTCCTCTAACATTCGTAATTTCTTATCTCTCCATCTTCTTCTTTTCAATCCCGGTTGCAGAGCCTTAAATTACCAGTTCAAAAACATATTGAAGTGAAAATTTCTTTAGCACCGTTGTGATTTGAAACTCGATGAAACGAAAAACGCGACACTAAAAAGAAACAAACACATACATCCATAAGATTTTGCCTGCGAGAAAATGGGATGGGATAATCGGTCTGCTTCGTAGCCTCCCCACTTTTGTCTACTTTAGTTTTCTGAAGATTTCACTACTACCGCGTGTGATTTGCAACTCTGATTTTTGAAGTGAAATTTCTATAGCCCAGCTGTGATTTGGATTTCGCATGGAACGGAAAAGACTCCGAGGAACTAGCGTCATTGATCACTTCGGCACCGGTGCATAATCGGGAAACACGCCATACGCGTGCCCAACATATGTGCACAGTTGACATTTGTCACATGAGAACCGGTCGCTTCTTCGACTCCTTCTTGTGTTCAACAGATCGGCAGTGGAACGATTTGCCAACCTCCGTGTTTCCTCCTTCCTACAACATGGGTCTCTCCAAGACCAATTTTCACTCCTTCCTCTCCTCAAAAAGACCCTCCACACAGCATCTCAAATGACATAGGCACTGAAGGAAATTATTTTTCTCAAGGCCTCCTGCGTGGAGTTAATGTAAAAATAAAAAAAAACGATACTGCAACTTTGATTATAACCTCACTTTTCAAGAATTGGTTAAGATTGTTTTGGTAAAGTTTCGCTTCTACCGCGTGTAAATTGTACTCAATTTTTTAATAATTATTAATTATTTATTTTTGGAGTTGTTGATTTCACACCGCCAGAAAATTATAAAGTTACGTATATGACGTCACGCTTGCCTGCCAGATTCCGAGCGTTTTCAAACTAAGGGCGATAAATTCAAACTTTGAACATTATTTTAACTACGAAGACTGCGTTTAAAAAAACTATGGTATAAGTTAGGAATTGACTGGAGTTTCTTAGTAAAACGAATATTACATAGGTGTGATGATAATATCTATAAGAAATATATGTAGGTAGTCTTTATCTCGTTGGTTAGTTCACTTCTGCAGAAATCCGATCATTCTCCATGTACTTGCACATTCCAATCTAATACTTTGCAAAGCTCGCATTTTTAGAAAAAAATAATCAGAGGATTTTGACATTATACTGGTTAAAGTAAGGTTCCCACCCACGTGCCACGAGTTTGAAACAAGTATTTAAAGAGAAGGGAAACAGGTGTCCAATCTCATGTATTTGGATGGAGATTCTACAAATACCGAGAAATATTTGAACAAGGAGTTTTTAAGCATACCGACATGGAAATGCGGATTTTTATCAAGAACATTGGTACCTACATCTCAGGGTTATTTAGTACTCACACATACGCATTGATTGTATATAGCATGTTTTCGACTTAAGAAAAAAAATTGTGCGCAGTTCACACGCGGTAGAAGTGTAACCTTCGGAAAACTAAAGTAGACAAAAGTGGGGAGGCTACGAAGCACCGCACAAAGAGGAGACCGATTATTCTATCTCCTTCTCTCATCAACTAAATCCTTTAGATGTATGTGTTTGTCTCTTTTTAGTATCACTTTTTCGTTTCATCGAGTTTCAAATCACAGCGCTGCTAAAGAAGTTTTCACTTTTAAAAAAATGTGTGCAGATCAGACGGGGTAGAAGTGAAACCCGTGAATGAGTGGGGAGTCTACGAAGCACCGCACAAAGAGAAGACCGATTATTCAATCACATTCTCTCGCAAGCTATGTGGTAGTCTCTTTTTAGTGTCGCTTTTTCGTTTCATCGAGTTTCAAATCGCTAAAAAAATTTACTTAAAAAACAGTGAAAATTAAAAAAAAATCGTTGTTTTAGCAAAGACGTTATATGTATACTGTAGACGCGGGGTAGAAATATCAAAGTGGGAAGCCAAAAGCAAGGCAAGTACTGGTCTCGATTTCTAGTACTTTAGTACTAAACTGTCACTCGTCGAGTAAGGTTGTGTCTTACCAGTAGGAAAATTGCATTTAAAAATTGTGTAATGAGAAAATGTTTCCATTACCCGGCAAACACTAATAAAAGTGAAGAAATAACATTTCATTTATATGAACACACAAATTACTTAATATTATCGATTATTATAAGCATTACAAATAATTTTCATGTTACCCGTCCGAACAATTTTGTGCGTCATTAGAGAAAAAACATACATTCCTTGATTGTCTTATGGTACGGCCACACTGATGCCAACTTCCAACTTCAAACTTTCGGACGATTGTGTAAAAGGGTAGTTCGTGCGTTGGAAGTTGGAGTTGGAAGTTTGGCTTCGGTGTGGAAGTAGCACAACTTTTTAATACATGAATAACGTTGAAATTAAGAAATTACTGAAAACCGCTGAAAACAAAAGAGGGTACATTTTTGAGATCGCTGGCAATGGTTAATACGCACTTTTTTGAAAAAATCTTTTGATTCACCTTAATTACATTAAAAGACAACTATTTGCATTGGGGGAAGTGGAAAATATTTCATTCTAAATTTCGATTATGTAAAATAAAAATTAGCTTTCATTCTGTGAAACGAGACCGTCCATTTTCAAACATTATTTTCAAATATCATTTTTTATGTTGGTATTCTTGTTACTGTACGAAAAGATGCTAGAGCAAAGCGTAGCAGACTTCATGGGAATTTTACGTTTGTGTAACATGGTTTGTGATACAAAAGAAAGTGCCCCTTTATAACGCCTACTCGCGTCAAGGCAAGAAAAACATCCCAGTTTTCAAGTAGTTTGGCGGCTACGCTAGGTTTGTGTAACATGGTTTGTGATTCAAAAGAAAGTGCCCTGTACCTTCAAAATCTTGTAGCCGTTCGTTATACATTCAAGTGTATCAGGAATACCAACATACCTACCAAAGTGACAGCGAATAAGCTAATAGCTAATGGCGTAGGTACAATCTCACAAGACGAAAGCTAATTTTTAATTTTACGTTACCGAAATTTAGAATGAAATATTTTCCACTTCCCCAAATGCAAATAGTTGCCTTTTAATGTAATTAAGGTGAATCAAAAGGTTTTTTCAAAAAAAGTGCATATTAACCGTTGCCAGCGATCTCCAAAAATTAATCAAAAGAGTGTTGCTTACTTGCCACATTATTTTGCGAGTATGTGAGACTATGGCGAGTCTATTTATATAACATCATTGTGTTTTAGAGTGGGAACAAACTGTAAAAGTTCTCGAGTGACTGAAAAACCTTTTCCAATATTCATACCGATCAACGTAAGCACTTTTCGTTTTTTTTCGCTAAAAGTACCAAATAATAATAACGCGTAAGTGACGAAAAACGTCATCTTTCAAAAAAACTCTAATTGCGCCACCTGTGTTTCCTAACCTGCTTGTACCTTCTAACTCGGTTACTTAAATCTAGTTTAAAACACAGCTAAAGTAATTTTAAGTTTGCTGATGCTTATTTTCTGAGAAATTGTATTTCACCGAGATATAGATATAGTACGAGTATACTCCATTCAGAAAACACAAACAAACAGATTTAAGCTCTAAAAGACAGATCAAAACTCGAAACCTCCCGAGATATTAACCGCTCCACTTCCGAGTTTGTCACGTTACGGAACTGGAATTTTATTACATAACAACATAAAGACTTTTTAATGTACCATACTGCTTTTCAGAGTATATTGCATACTGAAACTCGCAAAATAACAGCAAAGAAAACCGTTTTCTCGCTTTTCTCCGGAATAAATATCTGTGCAAAGAATTTCACTGTGTCGTGATAACTTTTTATATTAAATTCAAAAAAAGGCAATATGTGTCAGTAGTTTAGCAATATTTTTGCCATTGTTAAGTTTACTTTCATTATTTAACGATCGCATTTGAATAAAAACATTAAGGTGTAATAATACGAAAAAGAAAAGGTATAAATATAAAGTGTGGAACTTAAAAACCTCTGTTATATCTGAAATAGCTTTTTGAAGTGTTCTGATGAAAGATATTATAACTTTCTCAATTTCAAATATAATATTTTTATTGCAAACGTTTTTAACATTTTCTTATTCCATAAAAAAGGTTTTTTCGTACGCCGTGCAAGGCTTTTAGGGCGTATTTGGCCTTAAAGCGGCAGTCTTTAATCAATACAATAATATTATTATTCAATTTATAAAAACAGTGTTCGCGCATTATTATATGGGATTGGTTAGAAATTCCATTCGCAGACTTGGTGGGTAGCAAATTGTTACCTCATTTATTGTATGTTCAATAGACCAATTTATTTTTTGTTCAATCTCCACTTTAAAATTAAAAATAAAATATAAAAAATAATAGTTAATCACTTAACAAAGAATTATTTAAACTAATGAGACCTTAACCTTTACGGAAATAGCTTTATCTTTATGATTGTCTCGACACAGGTATATCTTAGTGAGACATACATCAAAAAAACCCAGTGTAAATATACTTTTTATAGATAAATAAATAAAAATTAATAAAAAAACACCTATAATAATGTTTCATTGAACATTCAAGAAATAAGGCGACGAAATATCAAAATCCTGAAATTATCCCACCTACCTAATCTTCCCTTCCTAAATGTCACCATGAAAAAGGCAATTATTGCAAGAAAAAGTACCTAACTTTGGAAAGGTGACAGTGTGTTTATTGCAGCTCCAGTGTAAATTAACATCTCAAACAGGGCGCATATACCATACACATCTTTCTACAAGAAATATTACGTTTTCAATATTTAAATTTAATTTGTGAAGTGTACACCACAACCTGGAGACCAGTGAGGCCCCATCTATTTTCCTTTATCCAATCTGGGCTTATCTAATTTTCCAAAAGCCCAGATCTGAACCATCGACTGACTATCCATCAGGTTTTGCGAGTGTATGAATATTTAATTGTCCCTGTAACATAGCGATCAAGTAGTTTCGGAACTGGTCCTTCGGGGGTTGCGTAGGGCTTTGCTCTGCAGCACTTAACCCTTAAATGCATATTGTTGCAAAACGGCAACATACCGTTCAAATCACCTTTAACTCTTTGGGGTATACTTAATGCATGCCGTTGTAGAATTATCACATTCACGGTAATGTATTTTATCGCGTGGCAACACCATTTTTTTCTTTCGCGAATGTCAAATGTCACTTTTTCTTTGACAAAGTGAAGATGCAAGAATTGCAATTTTGTTTTGCTGTTATTATTCTGATTTTCTGAGGTAAGTAGATACAAAAATATAATACCTATATGTAATAACTTTTCTTTTCCGGTACACTCATTAGTTTTGAGAAATTGTTTTAGGTTTTGTTGGAAATATCGTTTTTTTGTATGTTGTAAATCTGCAAATGTATGCATTTACTAGAGAACATGCTTGCTTAGGTTTTGATCGCGCTTTTCATTGTTTTTCAGATGTCATCCTTGAATCAAAGGCAAATAGAAGAATATTTAGCATAAATCAATGACGGAGAGAGGTCTGAAGATGATCTCGAAGAGTCTGATGAAGAAGACCCTGATAATTTTCACCTTGAGAAACCCTTAGAGGAGGAAAATGACGAGTCTGATATAGTGATAAACGAAACCTCTGCACATGATGAAGTGCCACAGGTTCACTTTCCTTCAACAACGCAAGCCAGTCGCAAGACAGTGTTGAGATGAAAATCCAAGCCAAGGCAAGGACCAGTTCAGCATATTCCACCTAAGGACATAAGGACAGATAATGTTGGTCACTGGCCTGATAATTGTGTTTGAGGCAGGTGCAAAATGCCTGGGTGTAAGGGATACACACAAACAAGGTGTGAGAAATGTGGAGTAGCCCTTTGCCTTTCTAAAGCCAAGAATTGTTTCAGAAGTTTTCACAAGCAAATTTTTAATATTAATTTCTAGTAAATGCATGGTGTTGTAAATCTGCAACATATGTTTTTTTTTAAATAAAATACCATTAAAAAAATACTTTTTTTTCTTTATTTTTCCTTGCATATGCATGTACATGTCTACCAAATATATTTTTTTCAAGAAAAATAAATAAATCATGCATAAGGGTTAACGCCAAGATACAGTGGAGTCGCAGTTTCGCGACACCAAACAGTTTACTTAAAAAAGTTCTGCTATGTAATTATTATTACGCGTGACATTTGTTTCGCCTTCTGAAAGCATTATTTATCAAACTGTGGTTATACCATTTACAGCCGATGTTTTAATATTATTTCTAGTTAGGTATTTACGATGAAAAAATGCAAATGCTTTTATTTTTATTACCTACGTCTTTACTAATATCTGGGTAAAATTACTGAAATTATTAATGGTTATTATCCTTTAAAAGTTTCCCCAATAACGAGTTATTCCCAAATGATGGGAATATTTTCTAGCCTAATTAAGTATTTGAAATTGGCTAAAGCTTAAGTTTTGCTAAATAATTAAATACTTGTGCAAAATGCAACATCACAATGACTAGTGCTCACGATTGAATCCAAAGTTTCGGTTCAGTTCTTACTAGCTTCTTATTATCATGTACAAAAACGATTATACTTGTGTATATTCGTTTGAACATTTTTGTCATTCAACTGAATCGTTTGTCGTTTGTCATTCAACTGAAGAAAACCACAACCACGTACCGTCTCATTAGAGCTTCATATTTCACTGATAAGCCTTAGTAAAACCCAGAATGAATGTGGTAAATTGTGTTCAGAGAATACGTACTTTTGCTAGAGAGAGGTATAAGTATTTCTAGAAATTCCGGTTCGTTTAATGAAAACCCTCATTGCATTTGCAAAGTTTAAACTCATTAAAATTCTGGGACTTCACATGGCCTATATACATCCGTTGGCGTATAACTAGTTTGGGAGGCGGGATTGGGTACAGCCGTCCCGGGAACCTTTATTGGATAACCAACACCTCTGCCATAGGTCACCCCAAGTGGTTTGCTACGTTTGGTGATTTAGCAGGGGTGCCCGGGTTCATGGGGTGAGGTTTGTCTAGGTATTGGAGGCGGATGACCAGGACACACTGAACCCCAGATTCCCTTTTCCTTCCCAGAACTCTCCTCTCCTTCCTTTCCCCCCAAAACCCCTCCACACAGCATCCCCAAAGATGACATCGGCCCTGAGGGAAATTATTTTCCTCAAAAAAAAAAAAAACTAGATATTTGAAGAGAACTTTTTAAAATTGAAAAGTATTCGAATTTATTCCACTTCATTTATTGTCACGTATTTCTAAGGATTGGTATCAAATTAACGCTAGACGCGTCCTATCCCACTCAATCCTATTTGTTGGTAACTTTATGAGCTATGATTAGATGAATGGGTTTAACGTGTGAATTAAAGAGATTAAATCGTTTTTTTAACCAGATCCTTCAACTCATAAAAATAAACTTGTACTTATTGAAATTATGTATACCGAGCTTCAGAAAGTTGTATTAAGAACCTCATAATAAAATTATGAAATCTTGCGTGGCTTATGAACATTTATAAAGAAGATGTTTCGCGAAAATTCTATTGAAGTTTGAGGTGTTCCTTGGCACCGAAAAGTTTTTTTACTGGATTGATGATACAAAACTTCGTCTTCGGTACAAGTGTAAAGCGCACAATAGTTGAAGCGCCTGTTTAAAAGATTTTATTGCAACTTCAAAACTTCAGGGTTATGGTCAGTATTACTTCCAAAATCAATTTCGGAGACATTTGATGGAGAAGATACAGCAGCGGTTAAACCGACAACAAACACAGCCTCAGCGAACATCTACCACATAAACTGACGTGAAACTTTCACTACAAAACTAGATATCTAACCGATAACTTCGTCGCCATACCTATTCAAAAGTATAAGATTGTAATATTTAAATAAATGAAGACAATATAAGCGAAACTTAATCGAAAATCTGGAAACAGAAAAATCAGAAAAACATATTGACACCTCTGGAACTCGAACCCAGGACCTCTTGCTTTCCGGGCAAACGCGCTAACGTTAGCTAGTCTAGTGGTTAGTTAGTGGTTAGTTAGTCTTCATTTATTTAAATATTACAATTTGAGGTTTTACTCATAAAGTTAAAAATTAAAAATAAAGTATAAGATTGTATTTAACGCAATCTACAAACTGGTAACAATGCGAAGGCATCGCCACCCAGCAACCCGGTTGACGACAATTCAAAAAAACTCGAGGGTCTTTGCTAACGGAGAAACCGAAAACTGGTCGGCCAACTCTGATAAGGCGCGGCGTCGGAGGTGAAGTCGAAGGCGGGTTCTTAAATTTCAGCCGTACGGTCGCTGGCGTAATAATACTACAGGTTTTCAACCAATTATCAATTATATAATAATAATAATACGAGGTTTGTTCAAAAAGTAACGGGATTTTTTTTTAATGTTGCAGGTTTGTGGAGCCCGATTTTCAATTTTTTTCTTTATGTTATGCCCCTGAAGTGTGATAAAATTGTTAGCTGTATTCGTGTTTATCTGTGACAGCCGCTAAGGCTAGACGTGTTTTTATTAGCTCGGTGATTTTTTTTTTAATGGGGGAAGAATTTGTATCAACTTTGCGTAAAAAATGAAATAAAGTGTAACAAAGTATTTTTAATGTTAAAAAAAGGCATATGGTGAGTGTGTTATGAGTAAAAGAAGGGTTTACGAGTGGTATAAGGGTTTCCAAGATGACCGTAAAGAAGTTGAAGATAATGAATGCCCCGGCTGCCTAGTACATCAACAACTGATGAAAAAGTGAAAGAAATAATTATGAACTATCGCCAAATCACAATCAGAGAAGTTACTGATGATATTGGCATATCGATTGGCTCACGCCATGAAATTTTTTCGAATGTTTTGGATATGAAACGTATGGCAGCGAAATTTGTTTCAAAATTATTGAATTTTGAACAAAAACAGCGGCGAATGGAAGTTGCTCAGTAGTCACTAAATGAAGTCAACGACGATGCAGAATTACTGAAACATGTGACGAAATAAAGGTTTACGGATATGACGTCGAAACTAAGCCTTAATCGTCCCAGTGAAGGCATTCTGGACCGCCAAGACCGAAAAAGGCACGCATTGCTGAAAGAACTAAAGGCTAGCCCAAAGATCGAGTTTGAGAAGTGTTTCTAGGATTAGAAAAAGCGCTGGCACCAGTGCATAATATCTAATGGGGACTCCTTTGAAGGCGACACCATTAAAGTAGACGAATAAATAAATATTTTTTTCAAAAAACGAAAATTCGATATTTTTGTGCTCTGACACATCGCAAATTACTCGAAAACTTGATAGATCATTAGGCGCAACCATGGCAACCTGTCAGCCTGGTAACTGAATCATTGTCCGCCCGGGTGCTACTCATGCTAGCTACGCCACTGCTATTGATGTAAATACTGTACATATATCTAGAGTTTTTTTGACTTTTTTTTTATTTTTGTTGACATGTATCAACTCGCGGACAAAATATTTTGTCGGCGAGTAGATTCATCAATCAAATAAATTTTAGGGTATTATGTCCAGATAGTTTGGAGTTATTTACACAGCCCAGGCTCATATTATGTTGCATTAGTGATATGTTGATGTGGTACTACAGCCCTCTCTCGGGGATGATGCCTTCCGCTTAATTTGCTCTCGTGATAAAACTTAAAAGAAAGTTAGCCAGAAGCTTTCAGGTCGGCACCAAGTTTCGTGAGTGTTTTTCCCGATATACTAACTCGGCGAACTTTCAGTGACAAGCCTTTTAAGGCTGTATTACACATCTTAACGAGTGAACGACCGCAGCGGTCAATTTAACCCCAACCATAAAACTTTTTTTTTTTTTTTTTTATTTAAGGAGAAAACACAGATACAGACAATAATTAAAAAACAATATTATGAACAATAACTTGAGAATTCGCCTGCACACGGCACCCCAACTATTTCTCACTGATTGACTTGATAAATAAAGGTTTTCAAATACACTTTTTATATATGTTTAAAAATAAGTCATAATTAATAATGAAACGAAAATTGTTTAAAAAGAAGCACATAAAAGGTAAAGTGAATGATATATGAGTTTTCTTTTTTATAGGAAAACAGCCTTCAATTTTCTACCAAAAGTGCTATAAGTATCAAAAAATATATCAGAATTCTTAAGGTTGTGGTTTTTATTAAACAATTCGCACATTCTTCTGATTGGATCCCTGACACCAGCATTTGTACGTGTCCGGTTAATGTGGAATAAGTCGTTAAGCCTAGTTGTTCTGGGTGGTATTTTAAAATTTATTAATAATAATAATAATATATCTTTATTGAACAAAAAAAAAATTAAGATTTATAACTACAAAAACAAAAAGTACATCATAAGTACAGTAAAAGTACAGTTTAAAAGTTGCATACGTACGAAAGTTAATATCAGAAAACAAAATACATATATACAGTAGGTAATTAAAGAATAGAGATTTATAATTATAAATTTAGGTTTCTCATAACCTGCCTCACTAGGCTAGCCTGTGTTGAGGCAGTATTTTATGTCAATTTATTATACTGTGAACATACCTACACTTATATTAGAATAAAATCACACAGTAGAATGGTTGCATTAATAATAACAATAACATTGGTACAATAATAACAGCATTGGTTCAATATTAATTTCGAATTTGGGTGAGTGCACCGGTAAATGCTCTATCATTATTTTTTATCCAAATTTTTATGTTTTTTTTTAAATTTTTTTGTGAATCACATTTTTTTATACTAATTGGAAGAATGTTGTAAAGTCTTGTTGCAAGGTATCTGAAGCTTCGTTGACCAAAAGTAGTATGAGTTATGGGAATTTGTAGTAAATATTTGTTATTGTTTCGAGTACAGCGAGTATTTAATCTTTTTTCATAGTATTTGTGTATATTTGTGTATAGATGAGTGAGGATTGTTTTTGCATATATCTGCCGAACGTCAAAACATTCATAATATTGAAGATTAAGTTGGAGTCTGTAATTAGAGGTAGTCTAAGAATTAATTTTATAATAGTTTTCTGTGCCTTTATGATTGGGTCCAGTGCTGATGCAGTACCGCCTCCCCATGCTATGATACCATACTCAATAATGGATTGACAGACAGCAAAATAAATCATTTAGTAAATTAGTTTGAGTAAGTCAGGACAGTCGATAACGTTGTTGCAGATTTTATAAAGGGTCAAGGTATGTTCGTTAGAGTGGAGACGTTATATTTCGAGAGCATATTTGAACACCAATATATTAGAAATAAATTAGTGCAGTCATTATTAAATTGTAACTAGTGAATTATGTTGGCCTTCAACCCATTCATACTTGAATTAATAATAATAATTGTATAATTTGTATAGGGCCGTTTTTGCGAAAAATCACCTCAAGGGCGCCTTACAATTTATTATGAATTCTTAGGCTCTATCTAATTTTATTATTTACAAATAGATTCAGAAACATACTTAACTGGCAGGTCACTTCCGATAAACACACTTTATTAGAAAGTTTATGCTTGGGGAAGATACGACTTTGCACGTGGATTACATTATATTTAAAACACTGGACATTACATGATTTTACCTTTGCTACCTCATCACTGTTGGTTTTACATTTATAAGAAGATTAATACCAAAGTTGAGTTAATTAAAATTATATTTTTTAATGTAGCTATTACTTTGTGGTTATCCATTATAGAAAAATGAAACAATACAACTTTGTATAAACCACTTATATAATGTGCAAATCCGACCGGTTTCAATTTTTTTTTAACTAGCAACGGCTCCACCCCTACCATAATAAAACATTATTCTAAACTGTCAAATTAGTATAAGCTTTCCCTGACGAAGGAACGGTTGTTCCGAAACCGGTCGGATTTGCACATTATATAAGTGGTTTATACAAAGTTGTATTGTTTCATTTTTCTATAATTAAAATTATATTTGACCTTTTTATTAACATATTTCATGTTTAGTTATTTTTCCATAGTTTATAAGTTACTGCTGCTTTCAGTGAAAAAAATATGGTCTCAGAGGCCGTGTTTCACATAAAATATCAAGCCTTATTCTATAAACCAAAAGTATATCATTTTATTCAATTTCTTTGTGTTATTTCAAAATTCGGTCATTTAAAATATTTTTGACGGCCTCTGTGGTCCAGAGGTAAGACTATCGACTCACAATCAGAAGGTCGCGGGTTCGAACCCAGCGTGGGTAAATAAATTTTATTTGATTAATTTATGGTACTTAACAATTAATTAAAAATAATATATATAATATGTATATTTGCGGTATATTCTAGAGTGGAAGATACTTTCAATATCGCTCTGGTGAAAGTCCACAATTCAGAATTGAAACGTTGCATAAAATGGTTTTAGTTGTAAACACAACCAGTGTTGAAAAACCTGATACATTTTTACCTTGCTCTTTTCCATCTCCTTCCTCTCCCCACTACGTTCAGCCTTACAACATACCCCTATTAGGGATGCCATAGTCTCACTGGCTCCAGACGGATGGAAGCAGTTGGGGCTCAAGTGCGGTATTCACGAAAGCAAAAAACTTAAATGTAGAAAAAATGCCTTCAAAACTTACATCTTAGAAATTGGTTTAAACACAAAATTGGTTTAAACTTAGGTTAAACACAAAATCATCTTTTAAAATATAAAAATGGGTATCGCTTAAACTACGAGCTAAAATTCAAATAACAAAATATCATTCAATGCCAGTTATTTCAACAATTATTGTAAAATGAAAACAGACAATTTTTATTCGCTCTAGACCAAGACTTCCCAACCAGGGGGCGCTGAGAAATGGGGGCGTAATAGGTACGTTGCATTTCCGAAAAAAAAATGTATTTAACGCGTAGGTGTTCTGAATTGCCATTCAATCGCTGCTATACATGTTTCGACAAGTCAAAACACGACATGTGATGCGCACTGGAATCCATCTTTCATTCACTCCTTTCAATAGTTGGTTCACAAAAAAATCCATGTTTCCTTTCAAGTCTGTTAAGTGAGATATTTAAGTGTGAAGTTGTTCATCTCCTAAACAAAATGTAAGTTTTTTAGTATATTAAACTTTCCCCGCCATTTATTTCAAGGCGATTTTACCATAGCTCTAGCAAAGACTGAAGCCAGAATCGACCAATTGGTACAGAGCATGCAAGCTCAATTATCTCATTAGTACTTTAAAAGTTTTTTTATTTATTTGTTCTAAAATTACTTTGAAAGTTGTTAAACGTTATCTAATTATACAAATATAATTTAAATAAATAAAAACTAATAATAGAATAATATGTATAATTTAAAGAAAACTAAGAAATGTAAATTTAAAAGCAACACAGGTCTGTGACTGTTTTTTTTCTTTGAAATAAGAAGTAATTCCCATGTATTTTTGGTTGCTGAGTTCGGGAAAATTATCAAAAAAATTCCATCATGTAAGGTTTTTCCGGAAAACTCAATACTGTCGGATTGCCCATCTTAAGACGCAAAACGGGGTTTATTGTCGAAATATATATTTTTTATTAATTCCAACTTATTATTAGATAATGTTATGTTTTATAGACTGAAACAAAACATTTAGTAACTCATGACGATAAAATTAGTCAGCGTTGAATCATATATATCCGGATTTTCCATAGTAAGTATGATGAGAGAATGCCGAAATTCCCAAGTTGCCCACTCCCTTCCATACCCTTTCATTTATTTATTTCTGTTCCAACAAAATGACTTCAAGAGGTTGTGTAAATTCTTCCGAGAGTTTTTGCTATATTTGTGGTGAATTTGTAGTGAAAAAACAACAAAGAAATATTACTGATTTTGTTAAAAAAAGTGTATTTTGCGTATTTGGTGTGAAGATGGGGGACCAGGACAAATCTTTGGCCCCGCATGAAGTTTGTTCATGGTGTGCCGAAGGACTTAGAATGTGGTCAAAAGGTAAAGTTAAATCTTTTCGTTTTGGTGTTCCCATGATCTGGAGAGAGTCTCGAAACTGACTGCTACTTTTGTTCGTGCAATGTGCAAGGGTAAAGTACCAAAAAATAAAAATAAACAATTTGTTACCCAAACATGGATTCAGCACTCCGCCCAGTCCCTCACGGACCTGGCATTCCTACACCACAAGCACTCCAAGGCCTAGACGATTTGCCATCATCAGAAAGTGAATCAGAAGAAAGTTCTAGAGACGAGTTTCAAGTAGGTGACTCCAGTGGACCCCAACAATCTTAATATAACGTTCCACAAAAGAAAAAGCACAAAACGAAGCTTCGAAACTAAAAAAAGCCGATTTTTTGTAGATTTATAATTGTTTATAACGTAAATAAAATATTTTATGACTTAAAATAATTAAATTTGTATAATTTCATGATTTTTTTTTCTTTTGAACATTCCGTACAGAAGTAGTGTAAGGCGGGTTTTGCCTATATTTTAATTTCCACTTTGCGGAAAATTCTTACGTGATGGGTGGAAATGGATGGCATACTCGAATTCAGCATACCGAAATACATATAATTCACCCATTACCAAAAAAAAAAATGTCAATTTGCAGACCAATTTGCACCTACTCTTCTATTAAAGATCCATCTTGTATATAAAAATGAATCGCTGAATGTGTTGCTAAGCGCATGACTTTCGAACTACTGCACCAAATTGGATAATTCTTTTTTTTGTGTGCTCGTTGTTGTCAGGACAAGGTTTTTATAAAACTTCCGGTGAGCTCTGGCTTTATGAAATTTGTATAAAAAAATTGCCATTGGTGGCACGCGAGGAAGCGGCTATTGCTATGGAAAGCGGGAGGGAGGGAGAGATGGAGGAGGGGAACCAGGGAGGTGAACCAGTGAGGGGAACCAGGGAGGGGGAGGGGAACCTGGGAGGGGGAGGGGCACCTGGGAAGGGGGAAGGGAACTCGGTAGGGGGGTTAACGGGACGGGGGAAGGGGGGGGGAATGGAGTGGGGAGAGAAAAGGTGGAGGTGACGAATGGGAAAGGACACATGCAGAGAGAAACAATTTATTTATTAAATGGCATAGCAACCCATGCCAGGAACCAGCTAGCAATAAATAAATATATTCTATCTGTATTGTACCTACTTGAAAATCAAATAAATAATTTAGTTAATATGAAAAAAATGTGTTTCTTTTATTGAAACTTAATTAAGAGGTACGAAAATATTTTTTTCTTGTTTCGGGGAGGCTCGGCGAAATAAAGGTTGGGAAACCCTGCTCTAGACTCTAGATAGTGAGTAACAATATCTATGTATTTTAAAATTTACACACAGCTGAAAGGGTTAAAATATATTTTCAGTGGGTTTTTATTACTTCGCCACATGAAGATTTCCTTCTTTCCTTTTTTTTATGTGAATACCTCCCAAGAGTCCCAGCTGCTCCCGTCTGGAGCAGTTAGACTAATGCATACCCAATTGGGGTAAGTTGTGAGGCTGAAGGTAATGGGGAGGGGATCAAAATGGGGAAGAGGAAGGTGGGGAAATACCTGCTATTCAGGTCTAGTGACCAATCACGGCTAAAGCCATTTCAAGCAACTTTTCAATACTGAATGGTGGTCTTACACCAGGGTGATACTGATAGTATCTTCGACTCTGGAATGTGCCGCAAATGTGCTTTTATATTATTTTAATGAATTACTTAATTGTGAAATAACAAAAATTAATCAAATAATGTTTATTTTCGCATGCCGGGATACGATCCCGTGATCTTCGGGTTGCGAGTCAAGAGCCCCTCCACCACGAGCCTCGTAAAAAGGACACCAATCTAACCCCTATTCGCTATCTCTCTGATGCTGCAAATAAATTGATATATATTTGTGGTCTTCTCACGATCGAGAAATTTAATACTTATAAAAAATAGCGTGTTTGGAAGTTTTGAACTATAAAGTAAACAAAATTTAGCAAAAATTTAAGATTTATTTATTGATATTGGGCGATCAAAACATCTGCAGCGGTAAATCTCAGTAAACAAAAAGGGCCGTGTTTTTAGGGGCCTAAAAATACTTATGATAAAAGCTTACGATCAATGTGTGTCCTAGAATTTTATTAGAAATTAATTTTGTCAGAGGAAAAAATATTATCGCTTTGTAATAAAATCCAAATAATAGAACATTAAAAAACTTTTTTTGAAAATTTTATAAATCGAAATAAAAATATAATTTTTGATAACATAAAATTTTGCTTGCACATAAAAAAAGTTTTAAAAATGGCTTACTGGCAAATTTAAAAAAAAAACATGTACAAACTTTATTATACAAATGTATTATAAATTATAACAGTTAATATGGTCACTTTTTGTCGTTCCTTGTAAAAATAATTAATTAAAAATTCTTTTTTTTTCCAAATTGAGATCCGAAACATTGGTTTCATAAAGATCTACATTTTACTTCTTTTGTGGTTTTTAATATAAAATGTGTTAATATAAATCTTTGTTTTTTCATACTCTTTATGTCGCATTTCTCAGTATGATAGTAAGGAAGACATAACGATTTCTACGAGACCTATAAAAGTTGTTCCGAAAAGCGAACAAATTAGCCTGATGGGCTAAATGTTATTTTAGAGGACGTTCGTTATAAGAAAAACATGATTCTAAAATAGATTTCAAAATATTTTTCTGTTATTAGATACCGATTATATGATTTTAGAGAAAGCATCAATCGCAAGTCCCAGCATTAATAGGAAGGGTTGAAATTAAGATTTCTTTTCGTTAAATGAATGTTCAGGGGAAATTTTTCGAAAAGTGAATTATATTTAAAGAACTCCTTTTAATTACGATCACCTACTTAGGTATTATCCGAGCGTGAAAGCTCAGGCCAAAAGTTCCAAGATGTGTCCGTATCAGAAATCCAGGAAACACTTGTTAGTTCTCCCGACGGAAGCGGACAATCGATGGGTCGAATTCAATGGCTTTACCTCAACTGAACTAGAACCTTGAAGCACCTGGTCGAGTCTCAAAGGCTGTGTTGCGGAAGGTTTTACAAATCAGTATCTTGCTTGTTGGAATACCTCCAGGGTATTCTATAGTCGACTATTGTGTATACAAGTCTGAAAACCCAAATGTAACAACTTCTTAATAATAATAATATTTGGATGATTTATATAGCGCCGTTTTTGTGAAAAATCACCTCAAGGGCGCTGTACAAACTTATAATACATTTCTAAAATCTAAAAAACTACAAGCTAGGCAAACAATTATAAACACTTATGGCTAAAAATTGCATACATCGGTTCATTGATCACCGATACGAAAATATGTGTACAATATTTTGACCAATGAACGCGATGCTGCCTAAAATTTAATGAAAACAGGACCATACTTACCTGGGAGGTCGCTTGAAATTAAAACTGTATATTGTCCATTTAAAGAAATTTAGATAGAGTTCGCACGCAGAGGACATTATATTATTTGACGAGTGTATTTTGGAAAGTAAAAGCAACATGTAAAGGTGGGTGGTGCAGTAGTACCTATAAGGATTTGATCTTTCTAAATGTGATTCGTCAAGAGACAGATTGATGTGTAAGGAATCGAGTAATTTTAATTCGGTAAGGAAAGTGTGATTAAGACATATTATAGACAATACAAGTATGATACTCTCAAATAGGTATATTTAAATTACGGGTATGAGAGCCCAAAAAGGAAGGTTTTTAGTTTGGACCGAAACTCTGTTGGGCTTGTTATGCATCTTAATTCCGGAGGGAGTCTATTCCAAGCCTTAGGCCCAGATACTCCAAAAGCACGATCTCCAAACACATTATTTGGCTTTCGTTTAGGTTCTATTAGTCTGCCTTTAGCAGATGAAGTTGCTGATCTAAAGGTTAATTGTCTCGGACCGGTATTTTCCGGGACGCATAATTCGGAGATGTAAGGTGGGGCCATTTCGCAGATTGATTTAAAAACCATCCAGCACAATTTGTACTGGATTCTCTCAGGGCACTTGAGCTAGTGAAGGTTACGAAGGTGTTCTGAAATATGCGAATATTTAGAAACCCCAGTTATGAGCCTTGCCGCTGCATTAAACGCGGATTAAAGTTTGTCAATTTGATATTTGGGAAGACTAGCGTAGATGCCGTTACAGTAATCGAGCCGCGAGACTACGTAAGAGTTAATTAATAGTTTTGTCACCTCTGTAGGAAGGTTTCTTCGAACTGACTTGAGTCGTCTTAGGTGAAAAAAACCGGTGCTTACTGTCCTATTTATTTGACTTTTTAACGAAAAGTCTGAATCTAAATTAACGCCAAGAAGTTTGACTGTTGTCTTTGGAATAATATCGTTGGCGGAAATGGAAATAGGTGTATTGTCTTAAGATAATTATTGTAAATTTGATAAATTTACAAAAATTAATATTGTTTAATTTCTTCAGAAAAGAAACTACTTAATAAAATAATGGGATTCAAGTAAAATAACTAACTACCGTCACGCCGTTTCTTGCAGGGGTAGGCCGAGAGAACGGACCGCCAAACAACGCGGTCTTGGCAAATACTCCTTGTCTCGTTCACATATTCTATTATGACATGGCCCGACTCAAGGGATCTCATTTCTACAGCATTCAGTCTACTTTTATCTTTTCTTTGCCAGTTCCATGCCTCACTGCCATACACCAGGGTAGGTACCAGCACTCCGTTATGGACGGCTAGCTTCACTTTGGACAGTTTTTTGTTGGCGCCAACGGCGTTCAGTCCTCTATGAACGGAGTTACCTGCATATACCCTTCTTTCAATATCTCTATGAGCCTTCCATCTCTCGTAAATATTCCCAAATATACAAACTTATCCACCTGCTCCAAGTATTTTTGAGTTGGCCTTCTGAGAAATATAATTTTTCATCTTTTAGGGGTCTAAATTCAATGCACGTTATTATATTATTTTCCTTCCATACTTCAAAGCAACAAAAACATAAATTAAATATTCAAGTAATAATTCAATCTACAGGTGCGTCAAATCAAAAAAATTAAAAAATTTTGGTGTTTCCAGATTACAGAACATTATTGTTGCAAAGTCAAGACATTCTGCGTCAAAACTATTTGCACGGTAAGTCGTAAAGTATGTTGGAAATCAGAGAGGCATTCTGATTTCGCTGCTTGATTAATTTATGTTTTCACAACTTTGTTCTGAACACTCCTTCGAAAATTTTATTCGGCGAAGTTTAAACGTTAAAGTGTAAACAAAAGTTGGATAAAGATTATTTCACTCGGATATCTGGTTCCTAAAGTTGTGTGAAATATTAACTAGGCGAAATTGTGCTTTATTTGACTGGCGATGTACAGTCTCGTTTAAGGCCTTATTACCAGCGAATCGGAATTCTAATTTCATCAAACGACGGTGCTCGTGAACGGAATTTTTTTTTAACTCTAATAAAATGAATAATTTAACACTTTTAAAATGCGTAACTTCGGCATCCATCTTGAATTTCTCAGATCTCTACCGATTTGGTTCAAAGTCGGGATTAGAAAGTTTGGAAGTGCACTGAACTCGGATCCAATGTCAAAATGCATAATTTCTTAAGTTCTCTGCCGCTTTACTAAAATGTTCAGTTCGAAAGAAAAAAATGGGTTCTCTGTGTGGTGCACATTTTTTCTTTACTTTTTTGGAATATTTTGGAGAAATAAGGAAAATATACATAAAACATAACGTAAGATACTGAAAGAGAATTAGTCTAATCAATTTAGTAAAAATACTTGCAAAATGTCGGTTAGTTTTGAATTTTCGATATATTGCCTATACATTATTTTGTTTCAAACGGAAAGTCAGCAAAATCTGAAAAAAACTTCCCTCGAAAAATCATTCAAAGCTTTGGAGCCTGGTTACACCATCTTAATGCTGCATAAACGGAGATAAAACGCCAATAAAAGTTAAAGGGATTTGAGTTCTTAAAACTAAAATAAAGGCTGGTCAAAAATTAGCAACGAATTTCAATCATTTTCCACCTTTTATAATTTGTAACTGTAAGCTCCTTCATTGTCCCGAGCCTTAAGTGGTGGATACTCTAAGTATCTCCCTGATAAAACACCATTCAGAATGAAAACGTCACGCGTCGCTTGAAATAGCTTTGACCGTGTTTGGTAACCGCGTAAAAAAAGCCTATTTCTTGACCTTCATCTGCCCCATATCATTTCCTTCACATCTCCCTCAGTCCTGCAACTTACCCCAACTGAACAGTCGAGAACTGTTGAGAGTCTTGTGCCAAATTCACACAAAAAAGAATCACTTCTAAGTAACATAAACAATCTCTTTGTTAAGCTGCGCACACAGGGTAGTGCTATTCGGCTGAATCCATTTGGACACAGATCAAATTAGGGGTAAGAAACAATAAACATGCCATAACACAAAATCTGATGCCGCTTCCGCACGCTTGGCACTTACCGCAAACTCAAAATCCCTACAAACGTTTGGCTTGATTTTGGAATTCAAACGTCACCGTCCGCGCGCTTACGAGTGCATTAGTTTGTTCTGAGGAGGCAAGCATGATGGACATCGAGGTTGTTGCATCGGCCATAACATTTCGCCACCATTGCACAGACAAAACTGAGTGCGCACAAACGTGCAGACGCATCGCAAGCGCTTGCGGCAAATTCCCTTTGATTTGTGACAGAAAACCGACACTCAATCGGATCGGCTACAAGCGTTTGCGAACTTACACAAACCAAGCCAAACACTATAAACTGGGAGGCGAGATAGGTAAACCCTACGTCATCGAGTACACCGATGAAACTACTTTGCAGTGATAATGGACATTTAGAAAACCTTAAAAAAGCTGGTCTGCCGGTGCGCCTCTTTGCAGGAGCCGCGCAGTCATGGAAATAGTGAGCGATTTTTTTCGAAAAAATTACGTCATCGAGTACACGAACGGGAATGGTCTCATATGCCACATGAATGCCCCATTAAATAGGGCAATTCAACTGCTTAACGATTCTGCATCGAGCATTGACATCTTCAATGTTACCTATAGAGAGTTCAGTAACTATCTTTTGACATACGTCTCAACATAGTGAAACTGCCCCCTTGGCCCTTTTTTTCTCTTATATTTTGTAATCTTCTCCGTAATAATTTGGTGTATAACTGTTTTATGGAGAACCTGAAAAAATAAATAAATATGATAAAGGTCGATTAGAAAATGAGAAAAAAGCAGGTCTGCCAACCGGCAGCCTGGTACGTTCGCAGGCAGCCCGGCGTCAAAGTGGGGTAAAAAATAGTAAATTTTACGTCATCAGGTACACGAATGAAACCAACGAGTGACTATAGTCCAGATCATTCCATTTAAGAATTTCTTGGTCTGCCGACCAGCAGCCTGGCAACTTTTTGTGTACGGTTTTTTCAAGTTTTCATTTCTATTTTTAAATTTTTCTTTTATCTTTATTATTATTTTTATTTCACTATATTTTTAAAAACTTTGAATGCCATATTTTAAAAAAATAATCGAAAATTATTAAAAAAAAATAATTTGAGAGGTCCGAGTGTACCCATCCGTCAGGCGAGCCTTTCGACGCCAAACCACTTACGAAACCTGCCGCGGTGCCCCTCACCGCTGTCGCGTGTCCATATTTTTGTACAAATTCATAATAGTAATAGTCCTTTTAAGATAATAGTCCATAGTAGTTGGAAGTTCGAACAACCAACCCACTGTCGCCGTAAGAGCAGCGTTCGTTCGAAAAACGACGGAAATTTCCGAACTCCGTCCGTTTCATATCGGTTTTGCTTACCCTGCTGCATCGATTATATCGAATACAAGATTAAAACTAACGAAAACCTGTAGTTTAGATCATCGAATTCATGACTTCATTGGTCTGCCGACCAGCAGCCTTGCAGTTTTTGGTGTACGATTTTTTTAAGTTTTAATTTTTTTTTAAATTTAATAAAAAATATTTTCAAAAACTTTATCATTATTTTTTATTTCAATATAGTTTTAAAAACTTAGATTCCCATATTTTAAATTAAATAATTTATAATCATAAAAAAATAATTTTGAGTGTTCCTATTGTACCCATCGGACGGGAGAGCCTTTCGACGCGAAACAACTTAGGGAACGTACCCATACTACGTGACACTTTTAGGGGGGGGGGGTCTTCAAAATGTCACGCTCCATACAAATGAGCGGCGGGTTGCTTAGGTTTTTGGTCACCGGGGTGGGGGGGGGGGGGGGTTAAAAATTGCAAAAAGTTGGTCACGTAGTATGGGTACGTTCCCTTACTGGAAACTGGCCGCGGAGCCCTTCGCCGCCATCGCGTGCCACATTTCTTATAACACTATATATAAAATACATTTTGTATTTCTTATAACACTATATATAACTATATATAACAATTTTTAGACATTTTTGTTTTGATAAGTTTTAATTTTCCATGTACATTTGTTACTTTAATTTAAAAATTTTGCGACCGGTTTCAACACGTCCGTATCATTGTAAAACCAGTTTTAAGTTTGCTCGTTAGTGATACGGACGTGTCGAAACCGGTCGCAAAAATTTAAAATTAAAGTAACAAATGAACATGGAAAATTAAAACTTTTGAAAACAAAAACAAATCCTATTATTTATAATATTATAAAGGTGAAAGTTTGTATGGATGTATGTTTGTTACTTTTTCACACAAAAACTACTGAATGGACTTTAAAAATTCTTACACTAATAGAAAGCTACATTATTTGCGTGATCTATAGGCTACATACATATATTGGTAAGCTCTTGCGTTATGAATAATCTCTTGCGTCATGAAATTATTTATCATACGTTTTCTGTCCCCAATAAAATCGATTTATAGCAAACGTCAGAAACCAATTGTCGCCTTGGAAACGATGTTTTTTTTAAATTAGGCAATTCACCCTAAAAAGAGTACTTTGTTGGCGTCGTACTTAATAACTATCTCTAAAAATAAATCACCGAAATGTTTGAACGCGCATAAACCCGAACGACTGAACCAAATTGGATAATTCTTTTTTTTTGTTCGTTATTTTGTATAAAACACCGTTGAGTTCTGGCATTAAGAAATTTGTATAAAAAATTATAATAGGTGGCAGGCGAGCAGTTTGAAAACTGAATGTATCGGGAATGAATGTGTGTTTGCGAGAGGTGAGTGGGGGGAGTGGGGAGGGGGGAGGGGGGAGGGGGTGTTGGGAGGGTGTTGGTGGAGGGGGGAAGGGGAGGGGGAGGAGGGTGTGGGAAGGGGAGGGGGAGGGGGTGGGAGGTTGATGGGGGGGAGTGGTGTGGGGAAAGGGAATGTGGAGGGGTAGGGAGTGAGGGGAGTGGTGGGTGGAGAAAGAGGGGAAGGGAGTTGATGGTAGGAGGGGAGTGGAGAGAGGGAAGGTGGAGGAGGCGGAGTGGGGTGGAAGAGGGAGGAGGGAAGGAAGGGAAGAAGGAGGGGTGGAGGAAGGTGGGTGGAGGTTGGGTGGGGAGGGTGTAGGGTGGGGGAGGGCTGGGTGGAGAAGGAGGGGGAGGGAGAGGGGGATTGGTGGAGGGGGAGAAGTGGAAGAAGGGGTGGGTGGAGGGGGAGGGGGGGTGATGGGGGGAGTGGAGTGGGTAGATGGAAGGTGGAGGAGACTGAGTGGGAATCCCCTAAATACCATGCGAGCGAAGCCGCGGGAAAAAGCTAGTTTATAATAATAATAGTATTAGATAACCTAATAGTCCATAGTAGTTGGAAGTTCGAACAACCACCGCACCGTCGCCATAAGAGCTGCGTTCGTCCGAAAAACGACGGAAATTTCCGAACCCCGTCCGTTTCACATCGGTTTCGCTTGCCCTGCTGCATCGATTACATCGAATACAAGATCAAAACTAACGAAAAACTGTAGTCTAGATCATCCCATTTATGACTTCTTTGGTCTGCCGACCACCAGCCTGGCAGTTTTTTGTGTACGAACTTTTAAAGTTATCTAAAAGACAATTATTATTTTTAATTTGTTTAATAATATGAGCACGAGATGGCGGCGAAGGGCTCAATCAGAACACTCAAAAAAAAATTTTTTTGATTTCTACTTATTTTATTTAAAATTTGGCATTCTAATTTTTTAAAACCATATTGAAATAAAAAAATAATAATAAAGATATTGAAAATATATACTTTTTAATTAAAAAAAATTAAAACTTTAAAAGTTCGTACACAAAAAACTATAATATGTAATCGATGCAGCAGGGCAAGCGAAACCGATATGAAACGGATGGAGTTCGGAAATTTCCGTCGTTTTTCGGACGAACGCAGCTCTTACGGCGACAGTGGGTTGTTTGTTCGAACTTCCAACTAATATGGACTATTAGGCAATCTTAAAAGGACTATTATTATTATAAATTTGTACAAAAATAAGGACACGCAACAGCGGTGAGGGACACCGCGGCAGGTTTCGTAAGTTGTTTGGCGTCGAAAGGCTCGCCTGACGGATGGGTTCACGAACTCTCAAATAATTTTTTTTTTAATAATTTTCGATTATTTTTTAAAAATATAGCATTCAAAGTTTTTAAAAATATAGTGAAATAAAAATAATAATAAAGATAAACGAAAAATTAAAAAAAAAAAAACGAAAAAAAAACTTTAAAAAACCGTACACAAAAAGCTGCCAGGCTGCTAGTTGGCAGACCAAGAAATTCTTAAATGGAATGATCTGGACTATAGTCACTCGTTGGTTTCATTCGTGTACCTGATGACGTAAAATTTACTATTTTTTACCCCACTTTGACGTCGGCTGCCTGCGAACGTGCCTGGCTTCCGGTTGGCAGACCTACTTTTTTCTCATTTTATAATCGACCTTTATCATATGAGACCATTCCCGTTCGTGTACTCGATGAAGTATTTTTTCCTAAAAAAATCGCTCACTATTTCCATGACTGCGCGGCTCCTACCAAGAGGCCCAACGGCAGACCAGCTTTTTTAAGGTTTTATAAATGTCCATTATCACTACAAAGTAGTTTCATCCGTATACTCGATGACGTAGGGTTTACCTATCTCGCCTCCCAGTCTACTATCCACACGTTTGTATTTGTGAAGACTTGTTGAGATTGGCATCAGTATCATGTTGATGAGCCAACCACGTGACAATAATTTTGGCACAGGAGAGTTCCAGCATTTCTTGAAAAAGTATCGCCATCATTCGTAGTCGTACATTGCGAGCATTGAAACACTGGCTATTTAAAATAAGCTAACAGTTTACAGTGCAATCCATTGTGGGACTTTTCTGCAGAAAATATTAGATACAAAATTACAAAGATACTCTTAGACAATCAGAGGTGTGCCTTGTCCAATAAAATACATAGATTTTTTTATTATTTTGCTTTCGTAGTGTTCTGTGATCCTTGGTGGTGTTATATTTTATGTTGCTTATCAATATTTATGTAACACATAATTTGTCCACGCTGGCCTTTGAAAAACTTACGTCTGGGTCCAGAGTCCAGGATTTACCTCGCTGCCGCGAAGGTCATCGTAGTGGTGTTTTATTGGACGTGACTGTATTTACGTGAAGAGCGATGAAGGGCTTCAAGAAGTTTGTTATTCCTTGTTTGTTTACCCAACAAGGGATATGAATTTGTAATAAACCAGAAGCGTAAGCATGGCGGAAGGTAGATCTACGTACATAGGTAGATCCACGCCACTGAACAATTTATAATCTCTAGAAGCGTGATCTGTTCCATTTTGAAAAAAAGTCTGTTGCCAATTTACATAACACGATTCGACTCATAGGACTTGAGCCTAATGTTTGATTAATTTGATTCCATAACGCTTGATCCCTTAATAGTTTGTTCCTCGACAGTTTATCCCCAGACAGTTGGTCCCCCAACAGTTTATCCCTCTGTCTGTTGATCCCTCTGTCCGTTGGTCCCTTGGACACTTGGTACCACGAGACGATTTTTTATTTTTTTTTTCCATGTCGTCATTTGTTATTCGGTGGCATATAAACAAAGGGGCGCTAGAAAAAAATATTTTTTAAGTGGGCGATAGGCAAAACAAGGTTGAGAATCTATGCTCACCAGGGAGGAAGTACAACAGAAAACTGAAATAATCCTTTGAGTGATCAAGTCTAGATGTAGATAGATAAACACAGCATCCCCAAAGATGACATAGGCCATCAGGAAAATTATTTACCTCAAGGACTGCTGTGTGGAATCAATGTCAATGAATATAAGTGTCCGAGGAATCAACTGTCCGAAATATCAAGTGTCCGAGGGATTAACTCTTCTAGGGAACAACTGCCCGGGGTTTCATCTATTGGAGGATAAACTGTCGAAATGTAAAGAGTCGGGACATGGATCGCCGATGAATTTCATGAAATATAGGGGGAAAATTGCTGCTTCGGGCACGCGCACTCGCATCTAACACACTTCCTTCGCTTTATCTCGTCAGTGGTCTACGCATTAAGGTGGGGACTTGAAACTTGTGGCTTTATTCCTCGGAGGGTACATTCGAGTTCTGCCAAGAATTACTTCAGTTCAAGCAGCATGTATTCCCGTTATACGTTAGCAATAAATGTGGAAACCCTGAAAACGTTCAAGGTAATATCGTAATTAAAGAGCAAGAGATAATAGGTACCTATCTATTATTGTTAGCTCAGCGGTATTTTGTTCAATAACTAACGGAAAAAAGCATGGACTTAAAACGAGAATATGGTAGATTCCTACCTGGATATCATATATCCAGTTTCTACCTTTCCGTAACCATCACTACCAAAAGAACACAGGAAATGCCAGGTGGACGTGTTTCATATTTGGCCAAATTTCCATATCCAAAACTGTGTTTACGAAATTCAAATGGGATGGAGATCTGCAAAGTAAGGCAAGTGTAAGAGAGAGAGCGCATGCTAAATGGAACATTTTTTGTTTTCATTCAAATTAGTATGGAAGGCACTTCTAGTTTTCTTCTGTATTCTATGACTAGTTAACACTAATTTGGATGTGGAACATTTTGCAAGAAGATTGTGTAAGTTCGAGAAATTGGATTGTCATGGAAACAGATTATTGGTATTGTTGGTGCATATACATAATATCGTTTTTGAAGTAAAAACTTCTTTAGCACCATTATGATCTGAAACTCGATGAAACGAAAAAGCGACACTAAAAAGATTTATCCTGCGAGAGAATGAGATAGAATAATCGGTCTCCTCTTTGTGCGTTGCTTCGAAGCTTCCCCACTCTTGTCTACTTCAGTTGTTTTATGGTTTTACTTCGACCGCGTGTGAACCATTATTATTTTTAATTTATAAACTAACCTTTAGACAAGATTTTTATGCATAGCACAAAGGGTAACAATTATTATAAGCAATAATTATCAGCCTGAAACACTCATCAACATTGAAAAATCTTCCGAGAAAAGATACTTGCCGCCAACGGGACATGAACCCGTGTCCTTCTGGTTGCCGGTCAGCTGCTCTTGACCACTGAGCTATGGGGGCTTATCAAATACCCGCCAAATAATTCAATATATACTAGTGTTTCATTCAACAATTACTGCTTATTTTATTTTTTCCACCTGAAAACAACAAAGATTCTTGTCCCGTTGGCGGCAAGTATCTTTTCTCGGAAGATTTTTCAATATTGATGAGTGTTTCAGGCTGATAATTATTGCTTATAATAATTGTTACCCTTTGTGCTATGCATAAAAATCTTGTCTAAACGTTAGTTTATAAATTAAAAATAATAATTAATATTTGACAATTTTAAGTATTTCCACAATAAATGTAGTCATAATTTGTCTCGACGCCACCTAGCGAGGGATTTAACACTTACAATGTCTCTCTCGCAAAAATAAAGTTGGTTGTTTTCAGGTGGAAAAAATATAATAAGCAGTAATTGTTGAATGAAACACTAGTATATATTGAATTATTTGGCGGGTATTTGATAAGCCCCCATAGCTCAGTGGTCAAGAGCAGCTGACCGGCAATCAGAAGGACACGGGTTCAAGTCCCGTTGGCGGCAAGTATCTTTTCTCGGAAGATTTTTCAATGTTGATGAGTGTTTCAGGCTGATAATTATTGCTTATAATAATTGTTACAGCGTGTGAACCGCATAGTAGGACCTTGTTGTTATCTTATAGTATCGTTCGGGGGTACCACAGATAATCGCATAATAATCAGTCGTTATTTCGTTAAAATTATAACAAGTTTTTGTTATATGCTCCTTCGCGGTGTTGTTACAATGGTAACTGTATTTTTTTTATATACATTTACCATTGTAAATATTTTCCTCCTATTCCTTTTTTTATCCTACTTCCACTCTCAGCCAATTCTATCAAATTACAAAAATTTTGTTTTTCTTACATCAACTACTTTCCCGAGCTTATTCCATAATCCTCGCCGCAAAATTTTGGATATAACCAGACCTTTTACACATTCACATTTTGGGAGGCGGAAATGGGTACCGCTACCCCAGGAACCATTTATTGGGTAACCAACACATCTGCCGTAGGTCACCACAGGTGGTTCGCTACATTTTGTGACTTAGCAGGGGTGCACGGGTGGGATATTGGCGGCAGATGCGTCTGCATGGTGAAGCGGATCGAGAGAGACTGATTGAGGGAGGTCTTTTGACTCCAGCCGGACCATCGCCTTTCACGGCAGTTGAGAGGATGGATTCAAACGTCTTACATTCCTGGACACACTGACCTTCAGATTTCTACCCACCCCTCATACCATTTTCCTTACTACAACTTCCTCTCCTTCCTTTCCTCAAAAAGTCCCTCCACACAGCATCCCTTAAAATGACATAGGCTTTGAGGGAAATTATTTTGCACGGAGCTAATGTAAAAGAAATACATAATAAGGCTCATTCTTCCAATGAGCCAAGGCTCCTTCGTCCAATGAGCAAAGACTCCTTCTTCCAATGAGCCAAGACTCCTTCCAATGAGCCAAGGCTACTTCTTACAATGAACCAAGACTCATTCTTCCAATGAGCCAATGCTCCTTCTTCCAATGAACCAAGACTCCTTCCAATGAGCCAAGGTTCATTCTTCCAAGGAGTCATTGGAGGTTGCCCACCACTTTCCCACGGCGTTCAAAGGAAACAGATGGTTTCCTCCTTCACCGTATTCATCAGGACTCTAATTTTTTATTTATAAAGAAGCTACTTTTTATTTAAAATGACTCTAGACCCCCAATGTCCGGGCATACATTGTTAGCAGGCAGTATGCGAGTGTGTACATGTTGTTAGTTATTTATTTCACAGTATCACGTCTCATCTCCGCCACATGATGTAGCTGAAATAAAAGTTTGTTAATATGTAGGAAGAAAAGTTAATAGAATAAAAAAATACACATATTATGATTGTTTGACTTAACCAAAGCAGCTGAGCTACAGTCACCCGGCAGTCCCGCGATAGGCAGATAAGCGGAGCCATCAGTCCAGTAGCAAGCGAGACTCGATCTCCGCGCCCCTAAGCCGGCTTCCCGGTAGGCCCTCGCCTGAGTGAGTCAAAGCTCCTTCGTCCAATGAGCGAAGGCTCCTTCTTCCAGTGAGCCAAGGCTCCTTCCAATGAGCCAAGCCCAATCTTGTCTGATTACGTCTAAAAGGGATCGCAATGAAAATCTAGTCTCTTTCAACGGAAGCAATCTTCCGAACAGGCCCTCCATTGATATGCTTGGTGTAACCCTAAGTGACCAGCTCAGGTATGGGGGCTCCATCGAAGCCAGAGTAAAGTTAGCCTCCCAAAAACTGGGCGTACTGTACAGGGCCCGCAGATACTTTAATAGTACACAACTGCTAACCCTGTACAAATCGCAAGTGCGCCCCACGGTTGAATTTGGCAGCCACCTCTGGTCTGGAGCTCCAAAATACCTGAAAAATACCCTCGAATCTGTGCAGAAACGGGCGGTCCGTTTGATAGATTCTCCCATCTTAACAGACGGATTGCAATCTTTAGAGCACAGGCGTCGGGTGGGAATGCTATCCTTGTTCTACCGGTATTACAATGGAAGATGCTCCGAGGAACTAGCATCATTGATCCCTTCGGCACCGGTGCATAGTCGGGAAACACGCCAAACGCGTGCCCAACATTTGTACACAGTTGACATTTGTCACATGAGAACGGGTCGTTTCTTCGACTCGTTCTTGTGTTCAACAGCTCGGCTGTGGAATGATTTGCCGGCCTCTGTGTTTCCTCCTTCCTACAACATGGGTCTCTTCAAGACCAATGTTCATTCCTTCCTCTCCTCAAAAAGACCCTCCACACAGCATCCCAGGAGACATAGGCCCTGAGGGAAATTATTTTCCTCAGGGCGTCCTGTGTGGAGTTAATGTAAAAAAAAAAAAAAAAGCCAAGGCTACTTCTTACAATGAGCCAAAGCCCATTCTTCCAATGAGCTAAGGCTCCTTCTTCCAATTTCTAAGGTCACGAAACTCGGCAATAAAGAAAAAGAAGAAGAAGTTTAGGTAAATTTGTTTACCCACTGTTTGTACGCAAATAGAAATGAATTAGCAGCTGCAATTTGTAAAGGAGGCTATTCCGTTGTAAAAATACCAGACAAAAACTTTTTTTTCCGGAAAATCGAAAAAATGAGCGCGGAATGCTAATTTGTAGGTATCGGAAACTGCGCGAAATAAGTTCTGTAATTTCCTGTAAATGATCTTTTAAAGTTTTCGTTTTAGTTTTTTACAACATTGTCGTGAATTACTGTCAAGAAAAATATAAATTAATCGTTTTGATCTTGAAACAAGTTTCATTATTTGATTAGTTTCCCAAAAAATTGTAGCGATATAACCACCAGATCCGGAATGAGGGTCGTGAGATGTTTAAAGGCCATTAAATACTTGCCAACAAACGAAAACAAGATACAAAAGAGACAAACACATACATAGGATTTAGACTGCGAGAGAATGGGATAGAATGAAACCTTACCGCATTGGCCGCTGTGATATGAGCTCACTTTTCAAGGCTCCTAATTGGTGAAGGTTTCACTTCTACCGCATGTGAACTGCACTCGATATTTTTTTAAATTCGTAATTGTAAAGCATAACATTATTTTACCGGCATTTCAAAGAAAGGTGTCCCGAGGAACTAGCATCATTGATCACTTCGGCACCGGTGCATAGTCGGGAACACGCCAAACGCGAGCCCCACATTTGTACACGGTTGTCATTCTCACATAAGAACGGGTCGTTTCTACGACTCATTTTTTTATTGTTATTGTTTTTTTATTTTATTTTTTTATTTTATATTGAAAGAATAGTTAATACATATTATTAAAAAACAAGTCCTTGCTAAGCCAATTGAATTGGCTTGTCAATAGGTGCTCATAGTTTAGTCACATATATATTTTAAAAGTTATAATTCACATCTTATATCTGCAGATTCAACATTTTTACATACATATCAATAAGCATTTCTTGTGTTAAGTTCTCCAAATTATTGCGGTGGTGCTTTATCATTATCGAATGGGTAACTACGACTATCTAGACTCTAAAATTCCTCGTCCCAACTACGGTATCGGTCTGCATACATTGGGAGTATCTAATGTATATTTGAGTTTCCTTGAAAACATAATATATGCTTCTCTGAAACCCACATTCGCTTCATTTGCTGAAAACTTGAAGATACGTCAGCAATTTAACATTCGCCTTATCAATGATAACTTCCGTAGAAAATAGAAACACGTGAAATAAATACCAGAGAGTGAATAATAGCCCAGCGTTCTATTCCTTGGCTAGAAAACAGGCGAATAAAATTCTCGCCTTACCTGTAAATAGTAGCGGATTTCTTGGCAAAAATATTCCCCGAACTATTTCAGTCAAAAACAACGCCTCGGTAAGGCGCCCGGCCATGCATCAACAATTCAGAACAATTCCTCTACGTCGGGTCTGCCATTTGGGTCAGATTTCAGGGTGGATTTATTACAGCCTGCTTTCTGTAAACACTGAACTCGCCCACTGTGGTGAAGACGGCATTATTAGGGGTAGTTAAACGTAACCACCTCGTCATATTATTTAGGATATAGTTGACTAACTAACTGTCATTAAATTCTCTGCAGGGGTAGACAATAACGTAGATGGAGTGATGACGTCATATGCCATACTTCAATCATGGCAAATATTCCCTCATCATAAGTATTGTTGGGAGGCGGGTATGGATACCACCGCCCGGGAACTATTTATTGGATAACCAACACCCCTGCCATAGGTCACCCCAAGTGGTTCGCTACGTTTCGTGATTTAACAGGAGTGCCCGGTTTCTTGGAGTGAGTTTTTTATAGGTCTTGGTGGCGAATGCTTTTCCTCACCTACTGCGTGGCGGTCCGGATGGGACTCTCTCGATCCATCGCCTAGCACCGCAGTGGGAGGGGTGGATTCATGCGTCTCACTCATCCTTACATCCTTACATCTTTCCCAGAACTTCCTCTCTTTCTTTTCGTTAAAAATACCCTTCACACAGCATCGAAAATGACAAAGGCCCTGAGGTATTTTTCCTCAGTTGGAGCTATTGTAAAAAAAAATTGTCTCCGACTTCAGCTTTCATCTCTTGCCGTTTAATCTATACCTTTAATTAATTAATTTTGTTTTCAAAAAAATATATTCTATCGCACGCATCGCATGATATTAATTTTCAAAAATACCAAAGCATGCTTTCGTTAATCACACCTACAAGTTAATAAATTATTCATCGGCAATGCATTTTCGTCGGTCTGTATGACTTCGGTAGTCAAAAAAAGTATGTAGCCCTTGAAAATACGGTATACCTATTACCTATGTATTAGCTTTGATTTAACGTGTATTAAGTGTGCCTATACCGCTTCTGTAAATAACGTACAAACTCTGGTATAAGACCGAAGATTTATAAGTAACATGGCTTTGTAGGGACCGTGGCTTTGTCGCCTTAATCACTATCATCCACATGCTGGCACATGTCCTACAACTAGTTGTGGTACTGGTAATACGCTCTTCATAGAACCTCCAAAATTGAAACACCACAGGTGGTCGTCTGAGTGACGTCCTTTCCTTCGCTCCGCTTGTCACCATGATTTTCTCCAGGCAGCTGAGTCTCTCAGGGAAATGTGATCGACGGACTGGATTGCATGTTCCAGGCAGAGAGACGCTTTTCGATGTACTTCTCCTTTGTGAAAGCCTTTGCGTTTACCACACACGACCGCACTTTTGTTCCAAATATGACCAATTGTGCCTACATAACAATCAATATGCAATCTTTCCAAAACATCAGTAACTTTTCATTCCAGGCTATGAAACGGGTATCTAAATTCCTGCGCATTTATAATATGTCCTATTTTTTTGTTCACGGTCAATCGGTTTTATTTCATGTGATATAAATTTTACGATTCTGCGGAACCAAACACAGACGTGGTCGATAGCCTTATATTGGGTTTGATGTTCGACTAGCAGTAATGTGGACTCAATTCGTTCTTCGAATACTCCCTCCTCAGAACAAGAGAATTATTCATGGTGAAAGGCAAGTATCGCGAGCTTTTTTTTTACACGAGCTCCACACAGGAGACCCTGAAGAAAATAATTTCTCTGAGGGCCTATGTCATCTTAAGGGATGCTGTGTGGAGGGTTTTTTAAGGATAGGGAGGAGAGGAGAGTTCTGGGAAGGAAGAGGGTTTAAGGGGTGGGTAAGAATTTGGGGTTCAGTGTGTCCTGGTCATCCGCTTCCAAGACCTAGACAGACCTAGACAAACCTCAACCCGTGAACCCGGGCACCCCTGCTAAATGGGACTGCAAACTACTTGGGATGACCTATGGCAGAGGTATTGGTTTTCCAATAAAGGTTCCAAATTGAGCTTTTGGGTTTAATCGTATTTCTGAAATAAATAATAATGCAAAGCGTTTCAGGATAAATTATTCATAAAGATTTGATTATTTTAACATTTTTTGCAAGGTATGCTTTAAAACATTACTATGAATAAAATTGTGTGTAATGCTTAGATGAATAGAATTGTTTGTAATGCTAAGATGAATAAAATTGTTTGTAATGCTAAGATGAATAAAATTGTTTGTAAAGCTAAGATGAATAAAATTGTTTGTAATGCTAAGATGAATAAAATGGTTTGTAATACTAAGATGAATAAAATTGTTTTTTTTTTTTTTTTTACATTAACTCCACACAGGAGGCCCTGAGGAAAATAATTTCCCTCAGGGCCTATGTCATCTGGGATGCTGTGTGGAGGGTCTTTTTGAGGAGAGGAAAGAATGAACATTGGTCTTGAAGAGACCCATGTTGTAGGAAGGAGGAAACACAGAGGCCGGCAAATTATTCCACAGCCGAGCTGTTGAACACAAGAACGAGTCGAAGAAACGACCCGTTCTCATGTGACAAATGTCAACCGTGTACAAATGTTGGGCACGCGTTTGGCGTGTTTCCCGACTATGCACCGGTGCCGAAGGGATCAATGATGCTAGTTCCTCGGAGCATCTTCCATTGTAATACCGGTAGAACAAGGATAGCATTCCCACCCGACGCCTGTGCTCTAAAGATTGCAATCCGTCTGTTAAGATGGGAGAATCTATCAAACGGACCGCCCGTTTCTGCACAGAGTCGAGGGTATTTTTCAGGTATTTTGGAGCTCCAGACCAGCGATGGCTGCCAAATTCAACCGTGGGGCGTACTTGTGATTTGTACAAGGTTAGCAGTTGTGTACTATTAAAGTATTTGCGGGCCCTGTACAGTACGCCCAGCTTTTGGGAGGCTAACTTTACTCTGGCTTCGATGGAGCCCCCATACCTGAGCTGGTCACTTAGGGTTACACCAAGCATATCAATGGAGGGCCTGTTCGGAAGATTGCTCCGTTGAAAGAGACTAGATTTTCATTTCGATCCCTTTTAGACGTAATCAGACAAGATTGGGTCTTTGAAACATTAAATTCAACGAGATTATTTTTACCCCAAGAGAAAACACTCTCGAGGTAACCGTCCATTCTTTGCTTCAAAGCCCTACGAGCTGTTGGAGTTTGTGAGCCCTTTGGGGGCTTGTCAAACAAAAAGCTATCATGAATTGTACTGTCATCCGCATAACAGTGAATTGGTGCACATGACAAAAGGTCGTTGATGTGCAACAAAAACAAAGTCGGAGACAGAACCGATCCCTGCGGGACGCCAGCATTTATCGAGTGTGAGGAAGAGGTGAAACCATCGACTACCGTCTGAATCGACCTCTCCCTCAAGAAGTCGGCAATCCACGTACACAAGGATGCGGGAAGTCCGTAAGAATGCAGTTTGTTGACAAGTCCTCGGTGCCAAACCCGGTCAAAGGCCTTGGAGATGTCCAGTGCAACCGTTTGGGTCTCACCGAAACGTTCCAGGCATCGCCCCCAAACATGCGTCACATACGCGAGAAGATTACCGCACGAGCGGTTCCGCCGGAATCCGTATTGACGGTCGTTAATAATTTTGTTCTTCTCGAGGTATGTGAGCAGTTTGTCGTTGATCACACGTTCCATCACCTTAGACAGAACTGTTTGTAATGCTAAGATGAATAAAATTGTTTTTAATGCTAAGATGAATAAAATGGTTTGTAATACTAAGATGAATAAAATTGTTTGTAATGCTAAGATGAATAAAATTGCTTGAATATGAATAGATTGTTTTGTACCAACAAAATCTCAATTCTATCAATAAAAGCATTAAAAATACAATATCCTACGGTGATTCATTCCAATGTTGTATTTGTATTGTAATTATTTTCATTATAAATTGATCAATGTATTAATTTTAAGTTTACCCTTAAGAAACAATTGCGTGGGTACTACTCAATTCGTTTTGTAAAATGTTGCCGACTCCGTGCTTACTCGGAACAAAAGATTTGGGATAAATTATCTCGGACAAACGAGAATAAATTGGGTCTCGCCCGCTAATTAAGCCAGTACATCTTCCGGGGAAGAGGTGGAATATAAAATTTACGATCAAATGCTCAAGGCACAGCCTTCAGGCTTCACCCTGCGCTACATAGAATCCATGCAGTCGGACAGAAACACCGAACGAAAAATTCTTAGAACGATTTATACAGATTTTGCTGAAAACTTGTCTCCAGTTATAATTATTGTCATAAGACCTTTCGATGACTGACTCGAAGTTGATTAAAAATAAAAGAAATTCGGTATTTGGTAATGTACGGCCTATTTCACCAGACAAGTTAGAAAATGTTGAGAGTAAGCTTCTGGGCTAAATCTTTAACGATTTGAAAGAAAATTGGGGTCGCCAATTTACAAAAGATCTTTCGAACTCTGATCCCAGAAAGACCATTGAAATTTTTTTTCTGTTTATGTAAGTTTTTGATCAATGTATTTGAAACATTTTATTTGCTTATACATATTGTTTATTGTTTTTTTACGTGCTATTATTAACTGCATTATAATGTTTAACCTCACTAGAAAAAGCTTGGGTTGAGCTTAATAATTGTTTAATCCAGCGCTCACACAGGAGTGGCTCTTGATGCTGGAAGGCTGCGGTCACTACTGTGTTGTCGGAGACCATTGGCCGCATCCTGGCTCCAGTGACCCTGTGTCGATTGATAATCCATCCAGCTGATTCATAGTGACATCATGTTTCACAAGTATACAGACTAGTGCAAAATGCAATGAACAAATGTTTTTTTTTACATTATTGCTGCATTGCAAGAATCCTCGGGCAATCATATTAGACAGTTTACTGATAGTTCTCCTCTGTCGTTCAATATCACCATGAACCGAGAGAGGTCGTCAGTAATGATGTGCCCATAATATATACATATATATATTACGAATAACATATAAATCCCCAACTGGGATTTTACATAAAAGGCTACATAGTAGGCTAATCAGAAAAAAAACATATTTACATTAGAATATAAAAAACAGTAAAGGTAAAAATTGGTTCTAATTGTTTAGGCTGCGTTTATTATGTGTTCATTAAAATTGTCAAGTTGAATACGGTGGCTGGAAGGGATGTATTATTAGCAGACCTTATTTCGGGCACACTAACTTACCAACAACTCACTTTTATCCGTTTATCTCTCAGTGGCCAGAACGGTGCTAAACGCCTCCATTTGTTGCGCGATCGGAATGGGAAATAAACTTTTTGCGTTTTTGAAACCATCTGTAGTGGTTGGTCCAGAGGAACCACTGGAAAACGAGTTACGATAAAAATAATTACGAAATTTAAGATATCTTCTCAATACTAATGTCGTCCTCCCACGACCAAACTCATATGATTCAAAATTTAGACACCTTCCTGAATTCCCCGGCATTACATGGGCTGTTCGCAGAATTTTTCGAAATATCATGTTGACATTGAAGAGGACTCCATCACTTTCCCGACGGGCGGCGTTATAAGGAAACATATGATTCCTTTTTCATCGCACACGTCAAGGTTTTTTTTAACGAAGCTACATTAATTTAAACGACTCAAGACACTCCAATATCCATGTCTACGGGGTTAATAAATAGTATGCGAGAACTTCCTTTAATATAATACAAAATCTCATGTTGACAGTGATGTTTCTTGTTTTGAAGGTCAAATGGGTAAAATTTTATCAATCTCAAAATGAAACTGTAGACTTTATAAAAAACAAATCTAGGTCGCCCGCCCACCACATTATCCTTATACATGTGTAACAGAACATACCCGAAGGATTTTAAATGCCCGTTTTGCTGTCCTATGATTTTTTTTCTATGAAAAACAAAAAAATATATATTTCAATCATACGTGGCTTTGTTTTTTACAGAATGATTTTTGTACTTCAACCGTCATGTAGAATCACCTTCCGAAGTTAGTGCACTTTAACCCAGGGCGCCATGTTTAGTTTGAAAATTTGCTAAACTGTCACTGCAGAGCTGTTAGAGCTTTAAATATGGGACAACAATATTATTTATGCTTGCAACTTGTAATGCGCATATATCGAAGCACATTCCACATTCACAGCGATGTAATGTGGCAAAAGTTCAATATACATTATTCCTGTTCCATAGGTTTTTGACTTAGGTAGGAAAAGCAGGGCAGTCGGTAGCGTACATTATATTCCGTGATGATATATGATGATATGATATGATCTTACTGGTGTGTGTGTTAGGGCTCAATGAGGACAAGAAAATATATTCTTAGGGAGAAAGTTGGCCATTTCCTATCAAAGATGGGTTGTCATCAATGCAAGGTAATATACACCGGAAAGTTTAGTCAACATAGTAAATTACAACGTATTTCTGTGTAGCACCGCAATCGAACCTTCAGCCGCGCAGGATGTGCGGAGCAGAAATGTCGCCACAGACGACGCAGAAATCGGTGACAAGCATAATGCTGCGAGCTGCGACGCAGTTTAGTTCAGCTTGTACTTGCTCGGGCAATGGTATTTTGTGATACGTCGAGTTCCGAGCCCGATTCTGGCTTTAAAATTAATAATTTACTATTGATTTATAGTATTTCTAAGTACAAAAAGCAAGATACTCGTGCGGGGAATGCTGTCCGCCAGCGCGCTGAATCTGCGTAAAGTGCCTGCCCCGCGGCATGTGTATTTTCGTTTGAACGTTTCATTTACGGACATTATAAAATCTGCTCCACTGTTCTCTGCTCCTTCTGCGCAGCCTGCAATTAAATTCAAAGGCCGTCTTCCACATTCTTCAAACCCTCTATATTGTTTGTTGCTTTCAGTGAGGTCAGCCGAAATACCCGAGAACATCCCATTTAATATTAGTGAATATATTTAGCAGTCACCCTTCTGAACACTAAATACAGGTAATATTCATGTCACAGCGAACAATTTCAGTATTCAGGCCTTTGGGGGAACTTCCCCTAAACGCTTTCTGCATATTTAGGCAGGTGAACTATTCAGTCAGTTGCAGCCACCGCACATTTGTCCCTGTCGGTATGAAATTAGGAGAGTCGTTCTGGCCGGAACGAATCGAATGAATCTGATTCCGAAAGCTTTTGACTCTCTTATTTCTCTCCCACTGGTTCCGAACTCATATTCAACCACCGACCAGCAATGGCAACAATATCTGGTCGAGGAGGGTGGGTTGAATCTTGAAATTAACGTATTATTTTATTATTATTTTCAATTGTAACATAAAATGGGGAATGGGTACCGCCGCTCTAGGAACCATTTATTGGATTTCCATTTAGGTCACCACACGTAATCAAAATACTGTACGTCTCTTTTGTTCGCTCAATATTAGAATTCGGATCAGTCATATGGAATCCCCAATACAAAGTAAATATTGAAAGGTTAGAAAGAATTCAAAAAAAGATATTGAAACACCTAAACTTTAAATCCTTTCGAACTTCAGAAAACCTAAAAGACTCATTAACATTCCATAATTTATCAACTTTAGAAATAGAAGAAATATATCCGACCAAAAATTTTTATTCAAAATCATTAACAACGTTGTTGACAACAACTATCTTCTAGAACACATTAATTTCCACTGTCCAATAAGAAACACAAGATCAAACCAATTATTCCACATCCCACACTCAAAAACAAATTACACACAACATTCATTTCTCCGAAGGACGTGCACAAAATACAAAGATATCTTTTACGACGCTGATATATTCCATTTGTCCTCAGGCCAATTTATTAAATCCATAATAGAAAAAATTAAAACAAATTGTTAATTACGAACTCTCCACCCCTGCTGCATGTTATTTTTTTCATTCTCATTATGTTGGTTTTCCTTCTTTTTATTATAATAATAATATTTGGATGATTTATATATCCCATATGCTTTAATTTGTGTGTGTGTTTTTTTCTTTCATTTCTGTTGTATATATATTTTTTTTTCTTTTTTCTACCACTTTATGTTTTCTTTAATGTTTAATCCATGTTTTTATATATATATATATATATATATATATATATATATATATATATATATATATATATATATATATATATATATATATATATATTATAAATTGAAGCGGAAACTTCGCTGGTTAATGCAATCATGTAATATGTTACTTTCTTATTAAAATATGTATAACTGTTTGTTTCCTAAATAAACTAAAAAAAAAAAAAAATAAAAAATAAAAAAATAAAATAAAAATTGGATAACCAATACCTCTGCCACGGGTCACTCCAAGCGGTTCGTGATTTAGCATGGTGCCCGGGTTCATGGGATAAGGTTTGTCCGAGACTTGGCGGCGGATGCGTCTGCCCACCAACTGCGTGGCAGACCGGGTCGGGAGAGACTGATGGAGGGAGACCTTTTAACCTCTTCAGCAGGACTGTCTCGGAACGTCGCCTTGCACCGCAGTATGAGAGTTGGATTCATACATCTGTTACTCCTGGACACACTGACTCTCAGGTTCCTATCAACCCTTCATACCTTTTCCCTTCCCAGAACTTCCTCCTTCATTTTCTAAAAAGGCCCTTCACACAGCATCCCGAAAATCTCCCCCAAATCCACAGCTCACCTGTGGAGCTTTTGTAAAAAAAATAACAATATTATAATAGACAGTATTTACTTTTAGTTCAGTAATAAATGCTTGATGATTTACAACCAGTACTCGACATGAAACCGATCTATGAATTGGTCACTATTTCGTATTTTAGGTAAGTAAATCATAGGAGTTGCAAGAGATAACTCCTATGATCGTAACTTCAAGTCTGGGGGATCGAGTCTATTTGGCTGAACTCGGAATCGGACTCGAGTTCGTAAAATATGTGGAACTACACACCTCCATACGAAATGACATAAGTACCTGCCTTCCCGACTCACTGCTGTAGCGACATCTTGCGGTCAAGCGTGCAACATTTCACATGCTCCGAACTAAACACCAAGTCTAGTGTTGCCAGGCCACCAGGTGTACGCTAAAACGCTGAAAGTCAGGAACCGCCATTATTTATTTTTCGGTGAAAATTAATAATAATTGATCCAAGAAGAAGAAAAAAGAAAGAAATTTGGAAAAACTATTCGAAGAAGACGGTAGCATAGTAAGACTTAGCTTAAAACAATTAAAAACATTTAAATAATGAGAATTGTTGTTAAAATAGTTATACACATAAATTACGGTGAAAAAATGTTATAACAAAATGGAAATCACGAACATGAACAAACAAGCTTTAACATAACACACATGATTAGATGTTATTAAACGTAGTAAATCACTGAAAAACAGGGTAAACAACGATAAAACATACTTAAATCGGAAAAACACGCTCAAAGACTGACGAATGTGGAAACAATTTATTTTTTTTAATTTGGTACAATTTTTTTACTAATTTTGGCCAATTAAAATGTGAAAATATGTTTCTAACACTCATAAAAAAATACAAAATGTCGTACTAATGGACAAAATATTGCCTTAAAGTTCTCTACAATTTCCCCAAATATTCGCAAATATCCATAAATATAAATATCCATTAAAATCCTAGAACATTCTCAAACATCCATAGATCCAAAAATCTATGTACAGACCAAGTGCAGACTTGAAGTTTTTCCATGTTATATGTAGGTATATATTTGCCCTTGTGTAACCATCTGTCACCTGGTTCAACTATAATTTACGAGTTTTGTCGGTATTTTACCATACGCCATGTTTTCCATTTTCACCATGTTTTACAGACTTTTACAATATGTTTTACTACGCTTAATTATATAATAACCATTTCTACAGCGTTTTGCGTCCGGATTTAAAAAATGCCGTGTTGCGCTATCTCTTTCTTTAGCCAACTTTCGGACAGCGTTACAATGTCCATCATCAGGGCAGATGGGTGAATGCCCTGCCCTGATGATGGATACTGTATTGCTGTCAGAAACATTGGAGAACACTTGGGAATATTGGGGATATTTGCGAATATAATGAAAAAAAAATCCACCTTGTTTCAAATTGTGTCCAAAAAATAATCAATTCAGACAAAAAGTTTATCGATCCGCAAAACTGTTTTTTTTTTAATTTCTCGATTTTTTGTTGTTTTGAATTAATTTGGACAAAAACATTGTCCAATTAGTTAATATCGATGGAATTTATTTGGATGGAATTGCGTTATTTTACAGATATTTGTGGTCCTGGGTTCAATTCCTAGATGTGACCGTTTTCTTTTCGAATTTTTCTGTTTGAAATTTTCGATTAAGATTCGTTAATATTATCTGAATTTTTTATCACTGTTTTGGTTTTATTATCACCCTACTATTTTATCGGCAATTTAAAAAAAAACTTTATTTATTATCTGTTTCCTCCACTACCTCTCAGGATGATATTGTACAAATTTTTACAATATTCTTCACCCAACTTAATACAATGCCATTAGTCTAAATGTCCACTGGCCCACAATAACCGCATATGAGACTCGAGTCTGAGGTTTCCCTCACCTGATAGCTTTATAAAAGAAATGGGGATAAAATTATTAAAAAACCTATTAATTGTTGATTTTTATTTATTTATCACAACATGTTCATTTACATCATTCCACTGCATTCTCTTTAGTCACATATAGCAATAAGTCCACTTATTTGTACTGCGCTTCTTCCTCCTTTGGTTCCCTGACTTGCTGCTTGATGTTCTTGGGGAGGAAACTCCTCAACTTTGGGCTAAAGTACTCCAACTTTGTCTGGGAGGGGCTGGGAGGACTGGTTAGGTAGCTCGCTGGGAGTCCCACAAGGAACACCGTCAGGGTCCCCATTAAGGAGTACCACATGAAAGAGATTCGGTGGAGGAAGTACACTTCGGATGATGTTGTCTTCAAGTCTGTAATTCAATAAAAAAAAATTAATGGTCCTTGAATATTTCTAGAAAATAGCCTTACCCTTCAAGAAACTTCTAAGAATTGAAATGTATCTAAAGCCATAGGTATTCCAACAAAGAAGCAACAAAAAGAATAACACCCTTTAACAATTTTTCGGACCTTTGCATTAACGTCCAACTCTTGGAGGAATAAATGGTTCAACACTTTTTTTTAATTTTCTTTATTCATTTTGTTTGTTACAGGTTTGTTTTACATGGTTTTTCGGCTACCAAGCTAGACAAATGCCCGTATTATGGTAATAAGATGGTCATAAGATGTTATGTTAAGTATAAAATATTAAGTACAATCATCCATATATGTAGATGAAAGTACAAACATATAGGAAAGGAGTTAAAGTAGGTGGTTCTTGGATAAATAAAAATAAAATAGAATAACAAATAAAAATAAAAGTAACAAATAATAATATTCTAAGGATAATAGAAGTAAAAATAAGAGTTAATACAAAAATCATCTATACAGATGAACAATGATAGTCTTAGACCCCAAAAAACAAAAGCAGGTATTCCTAGGCAGCGTTTGAAATGGACGAACGATGTCAAAATATATGAAAAAAAGCATCAGCGTAATATAAAATTTTGGTTGAAAATTAATTTAGAGATATGATTTTTTACTCGAGAATATGAAAATGACTTGCTTGATACTTGCTTGCCCTCGTCCAGGTCACACTGCTCAAACATGGCAGTCTAAAGAGAGCTCTCCCAATGAAAACTCAAATATAAACATTTGTAAGGTGTATTTTTGTTTTATTGGTTAGTACCTATGGGCTACAAGTAATTAAATATAACAAAAAAGCTTTCAAAAAAATATTTTTTCGCATATTCCGACAGTAGCAGATCAACTACGGATTGCTTTGTTTGCCAAAAATATATTTAGAACTTTTGCTGAAGTTTTCATTAGCCGAAGGGTGCAATATATTGTTGGTTTGTCTCCGGTTTCGCATACTTTTACTAGATTTTGCCACAGTGAGAGCACACCAAGCGCAATATCTGATGCATTACCTCCATAATTTCATAATATGAGCAACCTAGAATATTCTCCGGTTCGTACCGGAATTCTGACTATAGTCAAAAGAGCAAGTGGAGTTGAACACCCGCTGTTTAACTGCATTTCTCAAGACCCACCATTAAACAAGATGAAAGTCGTAAATATTCTCGACGATGTGATGCTCGGATTATTCCGATCACAACTTATTCACAGTTATTCGGCATACGGAAAACTCCAAACACGGCTTATTCCACACACAATTGTTCTATTGACCCGAATACAAATTAAAATTCCGACATTTTAAGCTCCAAACACAGCATACTTCACACTAATAATATTTTTCTAGAGAAAGTTTTTAAATCTTATATATTCACAAAATTTTCAAAATTGAGTTTTTTTGTCCGTGTACAAGTAGATTTAAAAATAAAGAGTGTTTTTTACATTTCTGTACCCCAGACGTCAATCGATGGTCAACAATTATTGTGTTCAAAACACTGTGGTATCCATAAACACCAAAAACGAGTTAATACGCCATTTCGTTTGGAATTTCACTATCTGTCTAGAGTTCTAGAGATAAACAGTACTCTTCCTCAAAGCAGCTCTGTCGGGGAAATCACTTTAATATTTGGATGATTTATATAGCACCGTTTTTGTGAAAAATCACCTCAATCACCTTTGCAAAGATAAGTCCTATAACAATAAATTCGTTTTGTGGCCTGTAGGTAAAATAGATAAAAAGAATCACTCACCTCGCGGGTGCATATTTTGATAAAGCCAGAAATAATATACTGTAACTGTTACCCAGTAAGCACCTCTTTTCAGGCAATGAAATAACAAATTATTATATTATTTTGGTATTTAATGTAAATTGCGGAATAGTCTGTATTTACAGTTATAAATCAGAATAAGTATTTTTATAGATCTCAAAAAAACATTTGACAGTATACCACATGACAAACTTATAAGTAAATTAAGAAACATTGGATTAAATGATTCAGCTCTAGAATGGATAAAAAGCTACCTTTTTAAACGTCCCCAAGTTGTAAAAATTAATGGTGTGCTTAGTTCACCAAAAATTAGTCATTTCACCAAACCTCAAGGTACAGTCCTGGGACCGTTACTGTTTATTATCTATGTTTATGACATATTCATACAAAAACTGAACGGAAAAATAATATCTTTTGCTGACGATACGGTCATAATAATTGAAGGTACCGATTGGAATACTGTTACTGACCTAGCGAATATTGATATTAACATATTGAAAAATTTGTTCGATAAAAATCTCCTCTCTCTAAACACTGAAAAAACAAAATTTATCCCATTCTCTATCAATAAATTCAAATTAGAACCAAATTTAAACATCATAATACACCAAAGTAAATGTAATAAAAGTAACTGCAATCAAGATTGTGCTATACTTAGTCCAACTCCCAAAATCAAATATCTTGGTGTATATATAGATCAACATTTTAAATGGAAAACACACATATTTGTGAACTCGTCAAAAGGATTAGGAAATGTAGTTATATATTTATTAGAATATTCTTAGCTTAGAAAACCTAAAAAGAGTGTAGTATGCAACTGTTCAATCTATTTTGCAATATGGTGTTATTGGCTGGGGAGGAACATATGACAATATTTTAAATCCCCTCAAAATTGTTCAAAGGTTGATAATTAAGGTAATCTTGAAAAAACCGTCTAAATTTCCTACTGAAATTCTTTTTTCAATATTCAATGTGCCTACAATAGACAAAATCTATAAAAAATATTCAATACTTCAAATTTACAAAGAAATATAGTTAAATACTCGTAACTTCCAATTCAATACATCAGCAAGATACCAGAAAACTATTAAAATCCCTAAATTTAATACTAAGCATATTCAAAATTCCTATCTTTATCTGGGCATAATCTATTATAACAACCTCCCATTAAAATTAAAAACCATCGAAAATATGCAGGAATTTAAGCCGAAATTAAAAAATTACCTTAAACTGCTATAAAAGTCCCAAATTTGTTTACTTTGTATCTTAAAGTCTGCTATTTTATAAATCATTTATTCCTTCTTTTTCTTTCATTTCTTAGATTCTATATCTCTGAGTCTACTATTGTATAAATCTTGCGTTCTTTCTTACGTATCCTTTACTTACTTATTACAATAATTTTTGTTACTGACTTACATGATTCTTTCATTTATAATGATTTTTTAATTTATATTACGATTTTTTTAAACTCTTCGGGATTTTTATTTTTAAATTTATACAAGATTTTTTAACCTACTTATTATTTACAATAGCCGTTATTACTAACGTACACGATCATTAATTTACTAATTGAGCTAGAACTCCCTCACCAAACACAAGAGCATTGTCTCTTTATGGTGAGGAAAGGCAATTTTTAATTTTTTTTGTTAACCTTATGTAACTATGTAACTGATGTAACTTTATATGTATTTTAATAAGAATTGCCAATAAAAAAAAATTTTTAATTTAAATTTTAAAAAAAAAGTGTTTCCAGAAAATATTTGTGGATTGTGCAAAAACAATAAATCTGGAATAATCTGTGTTAGGAGTTTTTAATGTGCGGAAATATCCTGTGCGGAGCAATATCCCTGTTCAGTGTAGTCGTGATCGGAATAATCACCAAACTCTCCTCTCCGTAAAATATGAAGTTATAAACCTACAACACAGGAAACTTACTCGGACACCACAGCACTGCTAATACTGGTAATGTTTATGGAGGAGTCACACTGATCCATCGCAAAGGATTTCACGGGGTATTTAACGGCCCCACTGCTTATGGCCATTGAATTTCCATACAACGTCCTGCTCATGAAAAGGACAGTCGCGAATGCACCAATTATTGTTCCCTGAAAGAATATATGAAATTCATGCAAATCAGTATGAATTTCAAAAAGCGTACGATAGTGTACGATAATTTTGTCAGTCCGTCTTTAGCCAACACAAATAAGCTCGATGGTTTGCCCACGCGAGAACGTGATGCCGAATGAAATATCAAAATGACGCGACGATTCTCGTGAATATATTGCGCATATATGGATGAAAGTTCGACGAGGCGGACGTGGCGCCATCTAACATTCAACAACCTAAATAATTTCGTTCTATTTGAAATACGAAAGACTTACATTTGTTCATACAAAAATACTAAAATCGTGATTAAAAATGGGAGGGTGGGGGTAGGCGGGTTAAAATATGGGATTATAAGTATTTTTGATGCCAAATAAAAAAAATACAATTTTTTGTTTGTCAAATAAATAGAATTTTTTTTCTAGCGGTCTGAAATATACTTTTAAACCTATTCACATACCTACAAAATGTACATAAAAAATTGCATTAACATCGGTCAAGCCGTTTCGGGGGAGTGCGACCACAAACACCGTGACACGAGATTTTTTTATATAATTTTGACATAGTAAAACACGGAGTTCCACAAAGGACTGTATTAGGGCCGCTACTCTTTTTAATCTACATAAATAACTTGTGCAACATTGTTATACCTGGTAAAATTTTCTCATTTGCTGACAACACTGCAATAATAGTCCAAGGAAAGACATGGGAAGATACAACTAATAAAACTAACAAATGTATTACTATTGTCAAAGACTGGCTAGATAGAAACCTTCTTACTTTAAATTATTTAAAAAAAATCTTTATATTCCTTTCTATACTCTTGACTGAAATGATTGCCAAATTACACTTAAGGAGGTTTACCAATCCTTAAATAATCTCTCTAACAAAAAAAGTACCGGACCTGATGGCATTCCAGAAATCTTGCTAAAAGAATGTAAATATACACTATCTAACCCAATTTGTATGTTGTACAACTTGTCACTTTCATCTGGAACATTTGCTGACTCATGGAAAATTTCATATATTCGACCCATTTTTAAGCCCGGAAACAAGTCGAATATTGGAAATTACAGACCGATATCAATTATATCTAATATTCCAAAAATATTTGAGTCGATAATTACAAAGAAAATTACTCCTGTTTTCAAAAGTGTTCTAATTGAGGAACAGCATGGATTTAGATCGGCGAAATCTACAACAACAAATTTACTTTCCTTTACAAGTACCATTGTGAAAGCCTTAGAAGATAACACTCAGGTTGATGTTCTATACACTGACTTCTCCAAAGCCTTCGACAAAGTTAATCACCGTATTCTCATGGCCAAACTTTATGCTATAGGCATTAGAAACCCTTTGTTATTATTCTTTCACTCTTACTTGACAGATAGAAAACAAAGGGTTAAAATAAATAACTTTGAATCCTTTAACATTGATGTAACTTCCGGCGTTCCCCAAGGAGCCCATTTGGCCCCGCTTCTTTTTAACCTTTTTATTAATGATATCACAAAAGTTTTTTCTCACACACGTTTCTGGCTATTTGCTGATGATAATAAGATTCTTAAGATTATTAAATCCCACCTTGACTGTTTACTATTTCAACTTGATATTGATTCATTTAACGATTGGTGCAAAATTAACTGCATGGAACTTAATGTTGATAAATGCAAAATTTTGTTCTTTTATAGAACCAAAAAACCTATTCAGTTTGATTATAAACTAAATAGTGTTTGTCTATCTACTGTCACATCTATCAAGGACCTTGGGGTCACTCTAGACTGCAAACTTTCTTTCCGTGATCACATAAATAATATCGTAAATAAATCACTTAAACTACTCGGCTTCATTCATAGAATTACCTCTGACTTCAAACATATAAGTACACTTAAAACTCTTTACTGTTCGCTGGTTCGCCCTCACCTTGAATATGCTAGTGTCATTTGGTCTCCTTTCTACGCTGTCCACATTTGTCACATCGAATCCGTACAACATCGTTTCCTAAGAGGAATTGCTTGGAGGTTGGGTCTTGAAAGAGGCAAGTACTCATATGATGAAATTGAACACATTTTAAACATGCCTTCTTTAGAAAAACGTAGAAAGGACTCTGATCTAATTTGCATATTTAAAATTATCAACAGTATTACAGATACACCTGCATTGTTACAACTCATCCAGTTTAACATCCCTTCCCGTAGGCTTCAAAATAATGAATTGCTGTTCCTCAATCAACATTCTACTAATTACGGATACCATTCTCCCTTATCCAGAATGTCGAGACTTGTCAACGCAAGTCAAAGCATTGATTTTTTTGGTGTAAAACTAAATGACTTTCGGCAGTCGTTACGCAATATTTAAATGCTTCTTCATGCTTTGACTTGTAGTGTCTCTATACGTACTTTTTATATTTTATATTGTCATTGCTATTAATTTTTATGTGCTCTCCCTTCACTGTCATCTCTGTTTTTTTTTTTTTTTTTATTCGTGTTATTATTATGTTTTTAATGGACTGTTGTCCTTAAATTAATAAATAAATAAATAAATAACACAAAAAAATAGTTCCCACAACTAATCTTAATTTTAAGTTTCATAATATAAATTGTAACACAACCACATACTCTAACTGTGAAGAGATGAAATCAGGTTAGGTGTAACCATAGATTGTCAACTTAAATGGACCAACCATATAGAAAATGCTGTTAACAAACTCAGATACTTAAATTATATTTTTAAAAGATTGTGTAATATACTAAATATAAAAACCATAAAACTAGTTTATGATGCACTAGTCCATTTATCTCTTTCCTACGGAATAATTGACTCGGTTGAACTTAAAATAATCATGTTAAACCTTTCGAAATTGCCCAAAAATCAATTATTAAGATTATGTACAAAAAAACTAAATCGTATCCCCCTCAAAAAATTGTTTAAGGAAACCGATGTTTTGATCCTTAGACAGACCTATGGTCTTCAATGGCTTAAATTTATTTACATGCCTCCAAATAACTTTCTAAAAAATTCAAATCGTACCAGCCAAAGACGTGGCACCTGTGAATATGCTGAACCCCACTCTAAAACTAGATTGTCCCGAAGGCATATTAGTTTTATAGCTCCAAAAATGTATAATTTACTACGTACAACCTTTAAAGAGAACACATGTCAAAATCTTCAATCTTAAAAAAATTTTACCAACATTTGGCTAAAAAACACCGAAACAGATATTTTTTCTTATAAGTTTAAACAAAGCCATTAAGTATGCCAGTCATTAGACAGCTTTTTGAGTATATATAATTTGATATTGTTTGCAACGTTTTTTAGTTTGTTTTTTTTTTAATGTCTTAAAATTGCACATGCAACGTCTATTCTTATTAAACTTTCACAAATACGGTAATAACAGTGCAGACACTGTTATTATGTTGTAGTGTTTAATTGCATTTATTCCGTTACACTTTTTAAATTCCTAATTTATATAGGTTTACTTAAAATATTCACTATAATCATAGAAATAAAAAAATACAAGTAAAAAATCAATATTACACCCAAGCACGGGCATTGCTTTTGTGGGAATTTTTTGTTCATACATTTATTACGTTAAGCTTTTTTATATACTTTTCATTATTTTATGTATCTTTTATATGTATTGTATCAAAAATGTTCAGTAAAAAAATAAAAAATAGATTTGTTTTCACACTTGTAACGCTATTTCTGCACTGGAAAGAGGCACAGAGTTGAAATAAAGCCAATATTATGTAGTTTTTAGTTAGTAAAAGTATGTTATACTTCATTCCCCTCCGAAGTCACCGGAAGCCGCAAAACGGATTGTGTTTTATCACAAATGATAGTTAATAATAATGTGACAATTTATCACACTGTCGTCGATCATCATAAAAATAATATTTTATTTTAAAATTTCTAGGTTGCGTCGTATCTGGTAAGGTTAGGTTACATAAGGATTTTTACCTTTGAATTTGCCCTCGGAAAGATCATGCCCATAACAAAAACTCCCAACATGGCCCCATTGGTGATACCGGAGAAGCTGATGGCTACTTGAAGAACACTTCCCAGTTTCTCCACCATGAAGACCATGGACATTGTGACCATCCCAACCACTACCACGATCAATTTCATTATATTGCTGGCATTCTTTTCAGTGCACTCTTTCGGGAAAATCAAACAGATGAAATCATTGTAGATAACTCCAGAGGTGGTGTTGAGGGTTGAAGACATAAAACTAAAAGTATTGTCAATTCAATAATCATTAGGCAATTAAAAATCATAGGTGCTTCCAGAGGTAAATTTATATATTTATGTTATGATTAAGGTTTTCACGGGTATAAGATGTAGAACAAATTTCTCGGTTTACCCGCGTAACGTAGTCCTTAAAAGGACTTTTTAACTCCTGACTATCTCACTGTCCATCTTCAGAGGCCTTATGTCTTGAGTTTTTGTCTCAAACTGATAGCTTTCGCATGTCTGTTCGGTCCATAAGCTAAAACTTAAGTGAGTGCAAGTCACTTCTTATGTCTAGAACGAAGTACCCGGGTTGCAGGTGATTGATGGTGGAGGGGGTGGGGAGCGGGGCTGGCAGTAGATACCTGATTGGTTAAGCTAATTGGAGACACTACTGGTAATTTTGGAGATGCCGTTTTTGGGGGATTTTCATCGATTAAGACTTTCCAGGTGTTGGGAATTCTGATTGAGTCATTTTATATTATTTGAGACAAGAACTCAAGACATAAGGCCTCTGAAGATGGACAGTGAGATGGTCAGGAGTTAAAAAGTCCTTTTAAGGACTACGTTACGCGGGTAAACCGAGAAAATTGTTCTAAATATATATATATATTACAGTAGGTATTCAAGGACTTTAAAATACTGCCGATTCCGCTTAAATAGGAGATTTCGGGTCAGAAAATTTTGTTCCGAATAAGCGGCTGTCCCAAACAAGCAAACTTTAAGGAATGTTGATCAATGTCGGCAGACAGTATGGACGAATTAAACGGAATGGTTTCCCAGATAACTAGTAAATTAGTAGTAGTTTATTTATTTGGTTTCCATTCCTAGGGTTTTGGTCAAAATATATATCTGCCCCGTTTAACAGAATCGACTATATTTTAATGATGTAGACTGTTCACGAATTCATTCAGTAAATTCGTAAAACCAACCTTAATGCCGCACTAAACACACCAGCTATGAAAGACCTGGCAATCCAGGAATTTTTCTTGTTGTATCCATCACATAATATGGTAAAATCTGAAATTAAAATAAGAAATCGTAGTTGTACACGTGGAACTTGCAAGTAACACGCACAATCGAAAGGAAAAGTTAATCCAAGATACCTGATATGATCGAGCGATTACTCCAGCAGTCAGAGGATCGCAACCACAATACCTGGAGAACATTATGAGTCCAGAGAAAAGGCACATTGCTTTGATTATGGCAATGGCAATGCTGTAGATGTAGGGGTGCTGGGTAGTCCTGGGTAGCCGCCAAGATGCTCGTCAATAACGCCCCGGTAATGGCCCACAAGAGGAAGAGGCAGCGTCCAAAAGGGGGGGCAGAAATGAAATCCAAGTTTTTCAAGTCAAGTCCGGGAAGAGGTCCTTAGGTCAGGCAGAAGAGGCGGAGAAGTGCTTGAGACGGTACCAGATCGAGTTTGTCAAGTGCGTGTGTGCGTTGGAAACGCTTCTTGTCGAATGCTCGATGTTCCCGGGGTACCGCTGTATTTATAGCCGGCCCCTTGCCCTTGCCACCGGCGCGGGTGGGCTCGAACCTTTTGCCCATTTTTCCGGCGGTTCGAGTTTTGGCGGGCTATAACCTCTGCTGCGGGCTACACAGCAGAGATGTGCAGCACTCTGGAAAAAAAAACATCGTCTGAAATGAAAAATTATTTACCTCCAATGCTTTAACTTAAAGAATACCGATAGAATATTTTCCAGAAGATCCTTAGAAGAGTCTTTGAAGACATACGAAAAATTTGTTCCAGGCGGATCAACCACATCAACAAGACTGCTTCATTGGACGAAGCTACATATCTAGGAAGAAAGTTAGAAGATGACAATAGGGACTTCTTATAAAAAATCTGCAAGATTAAAAGAATTAGGAACTGACCACTTTGGAAGTCATCACCACAACTATGGATATCGATCTGAAGAGGAAGGCCTGTAGAAATTAAGTTGGCCTTACTCTACCACTTCTGGTCTGGAACCCCAAAATATCTGAATAAACCCTCGACTCCGTGCAGAAACGGGCTGTTCGTCTGATAGATTTTCCTAATTTAATAAACGGATTGCAATCATGAGCACAGGCGTCAGGTGGGAATGCTATCCTTGTTCTACCAGTATTTCAATGGAAGATGCTAGAAGGACTAGCATCATTGATCCCTTCGGCACCAGTGCATAGTCAGGAAACACGCCAAACGCGTGCCCAACATATGTACACGGTTCACATGAGAACGGGTCGCTTTTCTGACTCGTTCTTGTGTTCAACAGGTCGGCTGTGGAACGATTTGCCGGCCTTGATGTTTCCTCCTTCCTACAATATGGGTCTCTTCAAGACCAATGTTAATTCCTTCCTCTCCTCAAAAAGACCCTCCACACAGCATCTCAGATGACGTACGCCCTGAGGGAAATTATTTTCCTCAGGGCCTCCTGTGTGGAGTTAATGTAAAAACCAGTTTTCTTTGGATGAAGACTATGATACTTACTTCTTTGCATCGGCTATTGACGGGACAGATAAGAACCTCTGTATGCAAAGCTGATTTACTCCCAGGGACTCCAACCACAGCACATGCCAAGGGTTACTGTCCAAAACGAAACTCGTTTAGTGGGGTCAAAGTCGAAACTGAAATTTAAGTAAGACATCATAATTACACTAGGAAAGTTAATTAATTAGCAAAATGCACAACAAAATAACGATAAAATAAACAAGCGCCCTGTCTTTCATCTGAAGGTATTGGTGGAAACGTTTTTTCACGCTGTAATAATTATAGACACTAAACTAAATGAACGAAAGCATGGTTTTCACCAACCTAACCAATTATTTATTGTGTAAAATAATTTTTTAATGCAGTGTTATGTTATGGCAGTTTTTTTGCCTTCAGAAAAGTTGCCATTACTACCACATTACAAAAAGCTAGACCTTTTTATTACTCATATTAACAGATTCTTACACGGTTCACGTAAAAAGTTTTTTTACCGGCCGACTTTTGATGTCGTCCGCCACAGTGTGAATCCTTTTTTGATTTACGCATTTACTCAACACGTCAACCCACAGCAAAAAATCTGACTCGTACCAGATTTTGTCATCTTTTGCGCAATGAAAAGACGTGCTGCCCTACGATGGGACGTTTATGGTGTCTAGCCTTAAGGGGGTATTCTAGTAAAAAAGTCATATTTCGATAGTTTAGATATTCAATAATATCTCCTTAAATGAATTTTTCAAAATTCGAATTATTTTAAGAGTTAGTTCGATAGGTTTAGATGGAATCTAACCAGAATCGAAATAGAGCAAAACTTTAAGAGCGTTTTTCTCGATACTACTTTTTTCGAAACTGTCACAAAATCTCCAATTATAATTGTCTAGAGAATATCTAATGCCTATATTTTTTTCATTAAAAAAAGTCTGAAGTCAGTAAGACCATGGCATCGCCAATTAGGGGAATGTTAAGATGCGGGAAAATAATTGGGGAAGAAGAGGGGGATCATCACCTACCGGGTAATTCAGGTCTGGTCACCGAAAAAGGGTAAAGCCATTTCAAGCAATATTTTAGTTCTGGATGGTGGTCTTACGTCTTACACCAGGACGATATTCAAAGTGTATTTTCAACAGAATCGACATTAGAAATAATAATGTATTCTATACCCCCCAAACACACACAAAATAAATGCAAACTCACAGCAGCTTTATTGGACCTCGTACCTTCAATAGTTTACCAAAACATATTCAAGTTGCAACTAAACTTCCGCATTACATAAAAGAGTTAAAATTATGGCTAAACCATACAGATGTAAAAACTCTATTTATTTAGTTTTATTTCACTTTTCTCACAAACTTTACACCTATTATTACAATGTATATCATTTATTACACTTTACACTTATTTAACCGTACACTATTGTATACACTTTTTGTACAAACCGTTTAAACAATTTTTGTTTTTGCTTTATATACCACTGTTTGTTTTTTTCTAGGTACTAAATGAAACTTATCCCCACGCACAGGCTGCGCCTTAGTGGGTTCCCACATTATTGTTATGATTTTCAAAATATGTAAATATAAATTGAAAAATATCGGAAAAATAAAGGAATAAATAATAAATATATTAATTATTATTATTTATATATTTTTCAAACTTTCGTTAATTTTTTATCACATTTTGGACATAAAATATAATAGCCCAATTGAAAAATAAGTAATGAAATGAGGAAAGGGGAGTAACAAGGAGACTGGAGACTTATGTGTTGTTTAATTTTTATTGTTCCCTGTACAAGTTATTTTAAGTTACCTTTATCTACTAAGACGTAACTCATTTTTTGCGAAATCAATATTATGATTGATTTGTGTAGCGCTTGTCGAAATACATCGGCCTCACTTTTCACTTGACAAGCGCAAGTGGGTAAAAAAACTAGTGTTATGAACTCGCTGTAACTCGAGGCACCATTCCTTGGTGCTATCATTGCGTAACTCATCAGTTTGAAATAGATTTTAAATTGTTTATAAAAAACCAAAAAAAAAAAATTGTTTTTAATAGGTAGTATTGTTTTTTATACGTATTTTATATAATCGACAGACTTGCAGTGAAAAATTTCGTGCATTCTATTCTGATGTAAGCTGGTGCTTGAGTTTTAAGAAAGGAGTGCTCGATATTATTCTAATAAAAGAACGGTATTTACAGTTTTACAATGATAACAAAAAAAAGTTACAGGAACAAACGCGGCTTGATTTATTTGCGTGGGCAAATAAATTTTATTTGATTAATTTGGGTTATTTCACAATTAATTTATTTAAAAATAATGTACACATATTATACTAGCAGATCCGGCCACACGTTGCTGTGGCTAACGAAAAATAATTCCACGCCATTACCCAATCTTTATAACCAACGCTAACTGTTAAATCAAATACACAACGCCCATTTGCCAGTCTATTGCCTGCTGCCCGCTGCCGCATAACCAGATATATTATATATTTCAATCAATTTACACAAAACCTTAACAAATTATATACCTAAAAATCTTCCTCACGAATCACTCTATCTATTGGTGAAAACCGCATGAAAATTCGTTGCGTAGTTTAAAATATCTAAGCGCACAGATAGCGTGAGCGACTTCATTTTATACTATGTCAAGATTTGCGGCACGTTCCAGAATGGAAGATACTCTCAGTACCGTTCTGGTGTAAGACCACCATCCAGAATGTACATACACCATATAGAAATAGCTTTAGCCGTGTTTGGTGACCAGATCTCAATAGCCAGGTACTTACCCACCTTCCTCTTCCCCAGCTCTTTCCCCTCCCCACTATCTTCAGCCTCACAACATACCCCAATTGGGGATGCCATAATCTCACTGACTCCAGACGGGAGCAGTTGGGACTCTTGCGTGGTATTCTTATAAAAAAATATTTATAGATATATTAGGTGACCCGGTCACGCGTTGCTGTGGCTAACGAAATACAACGCCATCTACTGGATGGTTACCCAACCTTTATAACCACCGCCATCTATTAATTTGCATACAAATCAAATCCACACCGCCCGCTTGCTAGCCCGCTCGTCCACCATATACCGACATTATTCTTTATATATTATATTTTTCAACCAATTTACCAAAAACCTTGACAAATTAAATATCTAAATCTTCCTCATGAATCACTCTATCTATTGTGAAAACCGCATTAAAATCCGTTCAGTTTTTTTTGAGTTTATCGCGAACAGACAGACAGACGCGGCGAATGACGTTGTTTTATAATATGTAGAGATATACCATATATATCACAAGAATCCCAACTGCTTCCGTCTGTAGCATGTATGTTGTGAGGCTGAAGGTAAGTGGGGAGGGTAAAGAAATGGGGAAGAGGAAGCTGGAGAAGTACCCGGCTATTCAGATCTAGTCAACAAACACGGCTAAATCAATTTCAAGCAATATTTCGATTCTGAAAGGTGGTCTTACCTACGCCAGGGCGATACTGAGAATGTCTTCCACCTGGAACGTGCCGGAAATATACCTAATATGGTTTTTAATTATTAAATTGTTAAAACACAAATCAATCGAATAAAATATATCTGCGCGCCCTGGGATTTTAACCCGCGACCTCCGGATTGCTAATCAAGAGCCTTGCGTGCCATTGTGTGGCTTTTACATAACAATACATTTTTTTTTTTTTTACATTTTTACATAATATATTTTACAATTTTATTATGTTGGGTGTATGGTTGATTATATACTTTGAATTAACAATGTAAACATATGTAAAATGGGTGTTAAATTAGTAGGAAAAGAAATAAAAATAACAGTTCAATAAAGACAAAGTAAAAAAGTTTGAAAATGAATAAACTAAATGATGGAAAACACGGACGTATGACACAAGTAAATCATAACTTTATATGTGTGCGTTATGAGTAAAAGAAACGTAAAAGTTTTTTGTATTTTTTTAATCATTATAAATGAAGTTGACTGATTCGGCCCATTGCCTTTCAGAGTTCACGTGATAGCGTAGGGCCGATGGCGCGCCATGGCGGTGGCGGTTGAAATGAACACGTCGAAAATTATAAAATGTATATTTGAGCGATGGCACATATGTAACAGGTAAGATCATCTTTCTGCTTAAAGGTCTTTATAGAACTACTTTTACACAATTTTATGACGCAGTGGACCATTTTTCTATGTTTTATGAACGTTTTACTGGCAGCTCTTTATGCGACCGAGGTGTAAAAGCCAATGTCAGCCGTCTAAAAACCGTTGGGTAAAATTTTTGAAAATGCACACTTTGGCCCGTGTGCACACTTCACATGCCGTCTCTTTAGAGAGACGGCATGTGAAGTGTTATGGCCATTGACTTATGATATCTCGAAGGTTATGGCAGATGTTATGTTATGAAGAACCATTATGGCCTAAGAGTATGTATATTAGTATCCATACTCTTAGGCCATAATGGTCAAACGTTGTCTATAATATCTTCAAATATTTTCAAACATCTTCAGCATGTTTTACCGTGATTAAGCAATGTTTGCCATGTTTTATATATTTGCCCTTAAGTATGTAACATTGTTTCATCATTTTACGATTCATTGTAGTTACCGTCTTTTACCAGTCCAATTATGCTAGTCCCAGCGAGAGATTGTTCGTGATGTCATCGTTCTGGTATTTTCTGTCTCTTTCATGTAGATACAATACGCGGGAAAGATGAGGACGACCGTCGACGACGTGAACGAACTTTCGTGGAGACTAGTTTACCGTATTTTACAAAGTTTAACCATATTTTACGAGTTTTTGCCCGTCTTTTACCATGTACCATGTTTCCCAATTTTTACCATATTTTCTGTGATTAAATATGTTTTAATACTTTTAATCATAATATACAACCATTTCTACTGTTTTTGCGTCTGCAGTTTAAAAAAAGTCCACCATGTTACAAATTGTATCTAAAATTTATTTATTTGGACAAAAAGCTTTTCCATCGGTAATATATTTATTTTTTATTTTTCTCAAGTTTTTTTATTATTTTGACATTATTTGGACAAATAAATTGGTCAATTAGTTAATATTGATGGAATTTAATATTTTTGCGTTGTTTTACAGATATTTGTGTCTAAGGTCCTGGGTTCATTTCCTAGATGTGACCTTTTCCTTTTCTGATTTATCTGTTTCAATTTTTCGATTTAGTTTCGCTAACATTGTCTTCAATGATTACATATTTTGAAATTTTCCCTGTGTTTTGACTATATTATCACACTACTATATTATCAGCAATTCAAAAAACTGTTATTATCTGTTTCCTCCACTATCTCTGGGGATGATTGCGCATTGTGTGTAATACATGTCATTAGTCTAAATTCTAAATTTTTACGTACCCACAATTTTAAGTTGATTTTTTCTTCCTTTAGTGGGCTGATCGAATTGTTGATCTCGCGGGCCACACACGACTAGAGATGGGTAAGTTCTGCATTTTTCCGGAGGCCTCCGAGACGGGCTTCCTATTAAAAGTACTTCAGTCCTTGGAGCAGGTCTTGGGAGCCACTCCCGACTCGCAAATGGCTCGAACCGAGACGCTCGGGTTCCACCCGGTCCTCGGAGCCGGAGCTCGCAAAAGAAAACGAACACCCGACCTACTTCCGAATGGCTCTAACCAAGACGCTCGGGTTCCACCCTAGCCGGACCTCAGAACCGGAGCCCGCACGCAAAAGAACTCGAATGGGCCACCTACTCCCGACTCGCACGTGTGGCTCGGACCGGTGAGGCACGGGTTTGACGAGTGCGAACTGACACCGCGCCGCGCTTCGCCGCCACCCGACTGTGGCTCGGCCCGCCGAGTTCCAACAAAAGTATTGTACCGGGTTCTTTGGGAGTAGTCGATTTGAAAAGGGAGTAGGAGTAGGAGCCGCTTCGCGCGAAGAACCCGAGTTTAAGAGCCCACTCCAGCTGAACCTACACATCGTTATACAAGACCCGTGAGTCGGAGGTTTCCCTCTCCTGATTTAGAGCTTTATAAAAGAAATGGGGATAAAATTACTAAAAACATGTTGGTTATTAATTTCTATTTATCATTTACAACATTTTCATTTACATCATTCCACTGGATTCTCTTTGGTCGTGCATAGTAATAAGTCCACTTGTTTGTACTGCGCTTCTTCCTCCTTTGGTGCCCTGATCTTCTGCTTGATGTTATCGGGGAGGAAGCTCCTCACCACAGGGCTGAAGTACTCCAACTTTGTCTGGGAGGCGCTGGGGGGGCTGGTTAGGTAGCTCACTGGGAGTCCCACAAGGAACACCGTCAAGGTCCCCATTAAGGAGTACCACATGAAAGAGATTCGGTGGAGGAAGTACACTTCGGGTGGTGCTGTGTCTTCAAGTCTGTAATTCAATTATTTTTTTATTAAATGGTCTTGATGATTTCTAGAAAATAACCTACCCTTATAAGAAATTTCTTAGAAATGAAATGTGTTTAAAGCCATTAGATTGTTAAAATGAACAGGTATTCCAACAAAGAAGAAACCAAACGTTTAAAAACACATATCATCGCATAATATTTTATAAAATTTTGTATTAATGTACTCTTGGAGGAAAAAAAGGTTCAACTATTGCTTGCTTGCTTGCTCAATCTTACGATGTAAGGAGAGTTTTACCAAATGAAAACGTAAATGTAAACATTTGTAATGTGCATTTTTGTTTTATTGGTTAGTACCTATTCGATGTAAGTAATTAAATGTCGTCAGTATTCACACTTCAGTTTTCACAAAAAAAAATCATTTTTTCTAATATTCTGACAGTAGCAGATTAACTACGGATTGTATTGTTTGACAAAAACATATTTAGAAATTTTGCATTTTTTTTTAAAGTTTTCATTAGGAGGGGCAATAATATTATGCTTTTGCCAAAGGATGCAACATTTTGTTGTTTGTCTCCGGTTTCACATAAGTTTATTTGATTTTTTTTACACAACAAGCACAATTTCTGATGCAGTGCTTCCATCACACCGGAATATGAACAACCTACAATATCCTCTTGTTCATAATGGAATTCCGTGTATAATCAAAGACGGAAAGTGGAGTTGAATACCCGCTGTTTAACTGCATTTCTCAAGCCCCACCATTAAACAAGATGAAAGTCGTAAATCTTCCCGCCGATCTGATGCTCGGATTATTCCGATCACAACTTTTCGCACGGTTATTTCGCACACGGAAAACTCCAAACACGGTTTATTCCGTACACAATTGTTCCATTGCTCCAGATACAGATTAAAATACCGACATTTTATGCTTCAAACACAGCCAATATTATTTTTTTAGAGGTACATATTAATAGGAAGCTTTTACATGATTTTATATTTTCACAAAATTTTCAAAATTCATATTTTTTTGTCACGGGACCAAGTAGACTTAAAAATGAAGAGTAGATTCAAATCTAAAACTACTCACCCTCGATATCGGACTTTTTTTACATTACACCTGGACGTCAATCGACGGTCAACAATTGTGTCCAACAACACCGAAGTGTCCGAAAATACCAACAATGAGTTAATACGCCTATCGTTTGTAATTTCACTATCTATCTAGAGTTCTAGAGATAAATATAGACTCTTCCCCGAATCGGCTCTGTCATGGAAAGACGAATCCTGTCATAATTCATTTTGTGGCTCCTGTAAAATAGAAATCCTGTTTCGAAATTGAGTAATCTGAAAGTATGTTGCCTGTTGTATGCTGATGATGCGGTGCTGATTTCTAACAATATGGAAGATCTACAGTCTCTCGTATCTAGGATGAACGAAGTATGTATGAAGAATGAGCTAATGATGAATGTAAGTAAGTCTAAAGTCATGGTGTTTGAAAGGGAGAGTACGAAAACAGTATGCAACATAGTTGTGAATGATGAATATTTGGAGCAAGTGGATGAGTTTGTGTATCTGGGTAGTATGTTTACGAGAGATGGGAAGGCTGAAAGAGATATTGAAAGAAGGGTGAATGCCGGTAACTCCATTAATGGTGGACTGAATGCCGTTGGCGCTAATAAAAAACTGTCAAAAAAGCGAAGCTAGCAGTCCACAATGGAGTCCTGGTACCTACCCTGATGTATGGCAGTGAGGCATGGAACTGGCAGAGGAAGGATGAAAGTAAACTGAATGCTGTTGAAATGAGATCCCTGAGACGTATGTGTGGTAAAACAATGTATGATCGTGTGAGAAATGTGGATATCCGCAAAGAATGTAAGGCTGATGTAAGCATAATGAGTAAGATTAAGAAAGGGACCCTCAGATGGTTTGGGCATGTAGAGCGAATGAACGAAGGAAGTAGTGTAAGAAGAATATACGACGCGAATGTGAATGGTAGAAGAAGTCGGGGACGCCCGAGGAAGACATGGCACGATCAAGTGAATCAGATACTTGAGTCGGGTCATGTCAAAAGTCAGAATAATAGAAGAGAATGTATGAGACGATGTATGAATGTGAGTGAGGCGAAGAATGTGTGCCAAGACCGAGTTGTTTGGCGGTCCGTCCTCTCTGCCTACCCCTGCGGGGAAACGGCGTGATAGTTAGTTAGTTAGTTAAAATAGATAAAAAGGACCTTTGACCTCTCAGGTGCAAATTTTGATGAAGCCTGAAATTATAATTACTGTAACTGTTACCATTTCGTTTTGGAAATGCAAAATCAACAATCGAATAATAAAATTTAAAAATATTTAATTTTGGTATATATAAAATAAATTGCGGAAAAATATGTATGTGTTGAATGTGCAAAATCATTAAATCTGTAATAGTCTGTATTTGGAATTTTTATTGTGCAAAAATATCCTGTGCAAAGTAATCTGTGCGCAATATACCTGCTCGGTGTAGTCGTGTTCGGAATAAACACCAAACCCTCCTCGCCGTAAAATATGTAGTTATAAACCGACAACACGGGGAACTTACTCGGACACCACAGCACTGCTGGTACTGGTAATGTTTATGGAGGAGTCACACTGATCCATCGCAAAGGATTTCACGGGGTATTTAACGGCCCCACTGCTTATGGCCATCGAATTTCCATACAACATCCAGCTCATGAAAAGTACACTCGCGAATGCACCAGTTATTGTTCCCTGAAAGAATATATGAAATTTATGGAAATTGCATTCCGAATATATACAAGTAAATATTCAAGTAAATTTGGATGTTTGTTTTTACATTTATCACGAGTTATCTGTGCATTGGAAAGAGATATAGGGTTGAAATAAAGTCAGTATTATTTTTTTATAGTAAAAGTATGTCATACTTCAACCTCACCTCCGGGGTCATCGGAAACCGCAAAATGAATTGAGTTTGATCATAAATGATTGGATGGATAATAATAATGTGACAATTTACCACATTTTTGTCAATCATCATAAAAATAAAATTTAATTTAAAAAATCTAGGTTACGTCATATTTGTTAAGGCAAGTTTAAGTAAGGGTTATTACCTTTGAATTTGCCCTCGGAAAGATCATGCCCATAACAAAAACTCCCAACATGGCCCCGTTGGTGACTCCGGAGAAGCTGATGGCTACTTGAAGAACACTCCCCAGTTTCTCCACTATGAAGACCATGGACATTGTAACTGTCCCAACCACCACCACAATCAACTTCATTATGTTGCTGGCATTCTTTTCAGTGAACTCTTTAGGGAAAATCAAACAGATGAAATCCTTGTAGATAACTCCAGAGGTGGTGTTGAGGATTGAAGACATAGAGCTGAAAATATTGTCAATTCAATAATTATTAGTTAACTAGCTGGTACCCGGCATGCGTTGCTATGCCAATTAAATAAATAAATTAGCGCCCTCCAGCGGATCCCTATCCCGTAGATCCCCCTCCCGAGTTCCCCTACCCCTTCCCGAGTTCCCCTCCGCCCTCCCAGGTTCCCCTCCCCCCTCCTGCATTCCATACATTCATTCCCGATACATTCAGTTTTCAAACAGCTCGCGTGCCAACTATTGCATTTTTTTTATACAAATTTCATGATGCCAGAGCTCGTATATGTTATTCTGATGAATGAGCTATATTAGTGTAAAGTTTCATTAAAAGCCATTCAGTAGTTTTTGCGTGAAAGGGTAACAAACACACATAGATCCATATAAACTTTCGCCCTTATAATATTAGTAAGATTCTTCGATCAATAAATATTATTTATAGATGACCCGGTATACTTCATATCACCTGTCGACATTAAAACTCTCCCTTCGCTAAAATGGCAGAAAATTTTGATCAGTAATGTCGGGCATTGATGTTTTCATGGGTTTTTATACTATGTAAGTCTGGCAATAAAAAGTAGAAAATAATTGAGGGAACCATAGATTTTTAGCGGGCAACACTAATTATACTTCATGAAAGACTGATACTCATTTTTAATAGAAAAAAAACAGCTGCGTGCTAATTTATTTCGTCAAACTCGCGAACTGTCAAACGTACGAAGTTTTCTGAAATTATTCTATTTTCTGCGCAATTTTCGTAATTTTTCTTTCCGTAAGAACCTTCTACAAAGTATTAGAAAACTTAAAAAAAGAGCTTATATTATTGTTATTTTATTTGCTTCATTTTGAGAGGACCCGAGTCTATCGTACCGAAGGAACGAACGTCAAATGTTTGACAGGAACAGTTTACATGGGAAAATGAAATTATTGTTTTTACTATCTTCCTCGCCGTTTAAACCTTTCCTGGCTACGACAAACATTTCAAAACCAACATCAGCTAAATCGGCTCAGCCGTTCTCGAGTTTTAGCGAGACAAACGAACAGCAATTGATTTATATATATATATATATATATATATATATATATATATATATATATATATATATATATATATATATATATATATATATATATATATATATATATATATATATATTATTAAATGCAAACCCCAGCTACCACCTTATATTTTAATCGTTTGCTTGTAAATAAATTTTTATTTATTATTATTACCATTTCAACAACTATACTAAACAATCCACGACTCTTTTATGTTTTAATTGGTTATTTCATTTTTATTTTATTCTTTCTCATCTCTTTTTTTTCTTTTGCTATGCTAAACAAATAACAGTTAGGTTCTATGTTTTAAACTTTTTTTATTATTTTATTTTATATTATTTCTCTTCTTTTTATTTCCTCTTTTTATCCACATGTTCATACCCAAAATTATTTGACTGTCCTAAAACGGGATAATACTCCTAGTGGGCAGTCAAAATTTAATAAATTATGTATATAAATGTATATTGCTGTGCTTAATAAACAAATAAACCAACAAATATATAGATTAAAAATTGTAGGTCCTTCCACAGGCAAATACAGTCGATTCCGCTTAATGAGACACATCAGGCCCCAACATTTTGTCCCAAATAAGCGGCTATCCCAAATAAGCAATGTTTTTAAGGAATGTTTGTATAGATTTATATTGAAATTATTTTATATAACGTAATTTTGAGTTCTCTCGAATGTGTTTTTGAACAACGTTTTTTCAGGTGATTTTTTTTTAATTAATTGTTTATATTTTTTTAATACTTAATTACAGAAAAAATATTAACGTACCTACCAACTACAGGTAGGTAAATGATATTTTTTTTATATATTCACATTGTGAATAAAAAAATTAAAAAAATGTAGGTACAAAGGAAGAAAAAAATCATGAACAAACGATTTGATATTCATATTAACCCAAATAAAACTTCTTATAATTATAATTTTACGTTGATAAATGTCGGTCGACAGCGAACAGTCGGCGTGGGCGAAGTCTACCAAATGAACTCGGAACTTGTTTACCGCGTGCCGGCCCTTCTTACATCATTTAACGTTTTGCATCGACTTCAGTGTCCCAAATAACCAGTAAATTAGAACTAGTTTCTTTATTTCGTTTCTATTCCCTGGGTTTGGGCCCAAATGTCTGGCTGTTCCGATAAACCAGTGTAACTGTTGTGTTTTAATGGTATAGAGACTTGCTTCACGAATTTATGCAGTGAATTTATTCGTAAATCCTTCTATCCATTGGTAAAACCAACCTCAATGCCGCACTGAACACACCAGCTATGAAAAGACCTGGCAGCCCAGGAATGTTTCTTGTTGTATCCATCACATAATATGGTAAAATCTGAAATTTAAATAAGAAATATTTCATTAAGGGTACGTGGAACTTGCAAACGATGTGCACAGTCGATAGCTAAACTGGCTACAAAGTTTTTAACTTTTAATTTATAATTTTTGTCGAATTAAAGTCGATTTTATACTTTGATTTTTACTGTTTTTCTTTTTATATTAGCTATTAACACTCTTTTGTTTTACTATTCACAATTTATAATTTACAACTGAAATATGTCCTCCACAACACAGGTGAACTCCTAGTGTGGAGGACAATATATTATACCTTTGTAATGTAAATGTACTAAGAATAAATAAATAAATAGGAAAAGTTAATACAATGTACCTGATCTGATCGAGCGATTACTCCAGCTGTCAGAGGATCGCAACCATAATACCTGGAGAACATTATGAGTCCAGAGAAGAGACATAATGCTTTGATTATGGCGATAACAATGCTGTAGATGTACAGCACTCTGAAAAAGAAAACATCGTCCGAAATGAAAAATTATTTACCCCCAACGCTTTTTAACTTAAAGAATAGCGATGGGATATTTTCCTGAGGAAGTTCCTTAGAAGAGTTCTTGAAGTCATACGAAAAATTTGTACCAGGCGGATCAAGCACAAATCATACCAACCAGACTGCTACATTGGACGTAGCATGTTTCCAGGAAGAAAGTTAGCAGAAGATGACAACAGAGACTTTATCGGGCTTTTTATGATGGGTCCTTTTTTAGAGTTCAAAACACTTGATTTTTTTTCTGTCGACTCATTTATTTGACAAAGAATCTTTTAGAGGATTGACAACTAGGTCAAACAACACTTAGAAACATATTTTTATGTAAAGTGTAGCCAGGTCCCCAACTCTGACTTTACTAGGCAACCCTGGAGTTCTTTAACAAGATCTTTTACACCAAGAATAATAGAGAGAAGGATTATAATAAACACAGCCTTTTTATTAAAAACAGTATGATTCTCCACCGGAGGCCTCTGACGGCAGAGTTGGAAACTGGGATTTCTGATGGATAAACAAACTAATTAAGTATGATAAACAGACAATAGATATCACTCATTGTATGATTCATTGAAGTTTTAACTTATTTATAAAAAAACTGCAATTTAATTTTAGAAGTATTGGGAGATGAGCGCTATAGAGGCCATCACCACAACTGTGGGTATTGACCTGAAGAGGAAGGCCTGTAGAAATTTTGTTGACATCTTTGACAAACAGTTTTTTGATGGAAATAGAGCATGATACTTACTTCTTTGCATCAGCTATTGACGGGACAGATAAGAATCTCTGAACGCAAAGCTGATTTACTCCCAGGGACGAAATCCAACCACAGCACATGCCAAGAGTTACTGTCCAAAACGAAACTCGTTTAGTGGGGTCAAGGTCGAAACTGAAAATTTAAGTAAATCATCATTATTTACAGTAGCAAAGTTAATTAATCATCAAAATGCACGACAAAACAACGATAAAATATACAAGCACCCTGTCTTTCATCTGAAGGTATTGGTCAAAGATATGAAACGTAGTTTTTTCATGCGGTAATTAAAGCTACTAAATGAACGAAAGCTAAGGAGGAGACAACTTTTCACCAACCTAACCAATCTTTTAATGCTATGTAATAATACCTTATTCGTGTTAGGGTTTTATCGGCTGTTTTTTAACAAACAACAGCCTTCAGAATGGTCGCTATTACTACCATAGCAGTTATCATAGCTAGTAAAAACCATTGGGACCTTTTTATTTCCTGTATTATCAAATTCTTACAACGTTCACGTAATAGTTTTTTCCGACCGAATTTTTTTGCCGTCCACCACAGTGTGAATCCTTTTTTGATTTACGCATTTACTCAAAACGTCAGCCCATCGCAAAAAAATCTGACCAGATTTTGTCATCTTTAGCGCAATGAGAATTAAGACGTGTTGCCCGACGTTGGAACGTTTATTTTAATGGTAGCTTTAATCAGTAAAGCAGTCAGTTTATGATTTTCCAAACTATTGTTTTCGATATGGAAAAAAAAGTTTTCAATTTATTGACAAATCCAATGAAGTCCAAAATTAAACCCGATGAATGGATGCACCTAATATCAATTCGTATATTTTTATTAAATTGAAAAAGTCTTAACCCCCCCCCCAAAAGTCTGGAGCCAGTGAGAGTATGGCATCGCAAATTGGAGAAGGAAATGGGATAGAGAAAGGTGAGGAAGTACTTGGCTATTGAGATCTGGTCTGAAAAAACGGGTAAAGCCATTTCAAGCAATACTTCGATTCTGATTGGTGATCTTACACCAGGGCGATACTCAAAGGGTATCTTCAACCCTGGAATATGACCTAAATATATCCATACTATTTTTATCGAACCAATTGTGAAAAAACAAATCAATTAAATAAATTTTACTTGCGCACACCGGGATTTAAACCCACGACCGTCAAGATTGTCGATAGTCGAGAGTCGTATTTCTCGACCACGACGGCGGTTCATATTTCTGGATGCCTTGTCAACCTATTTTGCGCGTTTTGAACAATTCTGCAAGGCTTTGACCCGATTCCTACAGACCTCTCGCTTCGTGACCGGTGATGTAACAGTGGATTTAAAATTTCGGATCTGTTATTGAGAGCTCCAGTTACGACTTCCATCGTTTATGAGAAAAATACAAGAAAGACTTTTCTAGATTACAAGAATATTTTTATAGTTAATTAGTTTTGATTACCTACTCAAAAAAGTGAATTCTATCTTGAGTCTCCGCATTGTTCCATATTTTGGTCAAACCACCTTCATTGCTGATTCCAAGTAGAAGAATTACAAATATAGCGCCGTTCATGGTAACAAACTGTATGGTGTCTGTCCATACAACAGCCTTCAGTCCTCCCAAGGTTGTATAAAATATACAAACAAAGCAAACAACGGGATTAATGAACTTTATCTCTATTCCAGTCACTAAAAAAGACAAGTATTTGAGTACAGAAATAATTTACGAGCAAGATAAGGCTTTCTAGTTATGTTAAGTATATAAATTGATAATGCTCTTACCTAAATTAAAAGCCAGTGCAGGAACATACATAACGATTGGCATGACCATAATGCAATCCAGCAGAAAGATGAAAGATGCTGTTAGTCGAACGTTCTTGCAAAACCGCAATTCTAAATACTCATAGCTGGATGTTAGTTGTAAATCGTAGAAAACTGCAAAAATATCAATATGGCTTATTAAATTAACAACAGCTGTGTGCGATCAAACACATTACGGTTCCAGCATCAAAAATGTCGTGTTTTTCATACGGAAGGAAAGAAATGTACCTGGTAGGAATACGTATCCAATTATGACCGTTGCAATAAGACCACCAAAACATGACATTGCGTACTGTGTCCCATGAGTATACACCTCAGCGGGCATGCCTAGTAGAGTAATAGCTGAAATATAGCTGAAAAACACTAACATACTTTTCAAATTGCACAAATTGTTAAACCAAACAGTTTTTGTCCTTTTTGAGACAGACCAATACAAATCCTGAAGATAAACATCATACAAAGAAAACAAACATTTCTAGATCTTGTTAATAAATTAATGTATTTTAGTAGCTAAAAAAGGTCGTAGTACCTGGCCGCTAAAGATGTTGCAATGGGAAACACTCCCATGGTCCTTCCGCCCAGGAGATAGTCATTTGCTGTATTTTGTTTCTTATAACATCCGAAATACACTCCAACAAGTGCAGACACCAACAACATTCCTCCAAATAAGGCATAATCGTAAGGGCTGAATGTAAGGTAGTCTAATTTCATCCCATCGGGATGTTCTGTCGTGCTTTCCATTGCCAATAAGGATTCCTAAAACTAAAATTCATTACATATTTGAAACTATGCAAAGCGTAATAGGACAATAACATTACCATTTTTATCAATCAATTTCCTTAGAAACAAACGTGACAAATGCGACACATTTTAACATGAACATTTCCTCCACCGCTACCCTTACTGGATAGATATCTAAATAATCTTTTTATAACTATTTAAATGTAGTAAAGACAGGCGACCAATCTCGATTGGTGGAGAAAGTCTTGGCTGAGGCATGGTTTTGTTTACGGAGAAACTTTGAATGAACGTGATAGTATAAACTTGACCTTGGTTCATTAGGAATTTGAATTTCGGAACACGTGTAACAGGCACATGGAAAGACGGAGGGATCACTGAGTGGCCCTTCATGACAACAGTGTTATCTATCACAGATAAAGATAGAGATTAGGAAACGCTAATATTTCACAAAGTTACTACTAAATCCTTTACAACGGCGTAGAAGTCGAGACGAAAACACAGAAAAATATTTACAATTAGCCGCTTTTAACATTTTTTAATCAGACACTATTTTTAACAACACTAAACTTCCCGTAGATCCTCAAATGTTTCGTGGAACACCGTCAAACGCATCTGTCAACAAGAGCCGTGTAAAAGCAAAGAACGTCACACGACAACTGTCGAATGTTAAACTGAAATTTAAAAACGCTGCGAAATAGGACTATTGAATTTGTACGGAAGTAGAATTTGTGTACCGTAATTTTGATTTTTCAATCCAAACTAACCTAAAACAGTTTCACTTTATGTACGACAAAAGTCTCGACACGCACTATCGTCGTATGGTAGAAGCATTGCGCAAATTGTATTAAGTGACAGTAATGATGGTCTCTTTAGGTAGAGCAGCGGTGAACCATTCTGCGTCGCAACTCAGTCCATATAAAGTGTTTGACATCTGGAAAATGGTTATTGAGACCTTTAAATATATTATATTCCAAGATGGCAAGTTTCCAACAGACTAGACCTTTAGTAAAATTTATGAAGGGCCAACTTGGATTTGATAAAAAGACACAAATATTGAATATCTATTTTTTTAATTTATACTTTATGATTTTATATTTTATGATTTTTTCATTTTCGATGTTACTATTATTTTGGTGTATTTTTCGCTGTCTATTTCTCAATGCAATGGATTGTCAAATTGTGGCCAAATTGTTTGTTGTTGGAATAGACTTTTAGAATCGATGCCCGGAGTGAAATGAAGGGGTAAGGAGAAGTATTAGAAAATACAAGGATATAATTACAAGGACACGTTTTTTCAGCGATTTGAGTCAGCATGAGCGTTTACAAGCTTACATTTCTCGTTCAAAAATGAATGCAAGTGAATGCTTTTTCAGTGATTTGCGTCAGTGTGTGAATCTATAAGCTTTCCGAACAAGAGAAGATCTATTCTCCACATTGCTCTAGCGTGTGAGCTTCAGCAGTTGAATCTTGACTCTAGATACAAGAGCGTGTGAAAACTGAGAACGCGCTTTCGGAATATCGGAGCCTAAAACTAGGAATAGATTACCACTTGATCTAAGAGTGATGAAACACCAATTTCGAAATGATTCCAAAAATTTACGCCTAATTCGGGTCTCCAGCGACCAAACGTTTTCAATGCAGCAGCGGACAAAAACAAAAACGTTGGATCGAGGCCACAACTTTTTTCTTTTTCCATTGTGACCCTGCCCTAATGTTTATGTTTCTGTGGTAGTATTGTCTCTGGAGACCCGTCTTTAAAAGACATTATACGTATCTATAAACAGGATTTTAAAACCGTATTTTCTTAGCTAGCCAATAAATCTTTTATAGCTAGCAAACAAAGCAATAATGTTATACTTTATTTTGTTATGTCGAAGCACTGCGAAGTAATGCAAAATCATGTGTTTTTGGTTTGAAATTTTGATCGCTTAGAAATGTTAGTTAAATGCTATTAAATACTGCGAGCAGAACACATCTTGACCTTTGAAATTGATTGAAAATCTATTATTCTTGGTTACATTAAGATTACTATTTAGATCCGTGGTCGTCAAACTGCGGCCCGCGACGAATATTTGTGCGGCCCGCACAAATATCTGGCGTTTTCTTTTTATTTTTTTTTTTCAAGTACAATTTATACTGTCCGTTTTTTTTGCGGCCCGAACAAATTTTGTTACGTTTTCTTTTTTAATATATATTTTTTTAAGTACAATTATACTATCCGTTTTTTACGGCCCGCACAAATATCTACCGTTTTCTTTTTAACAATATATTTTTTCATGTACGAGTACAATTATACTATATGCGTTTTTTGCGGCCTGCACAAATATCTAACGTTTTCTTTTTAACTATTTTTTTTTCATGTACAAGTACAATTAAACTAAGTATATTCGTTTTTTTGCGGCCCGCACAAATATCTGCCGTTTTCTTTTTAAATATTTTTTTTTTCATGTACAATTATACTATTCGGTTTTTGGCGACCCGCAATATCTGCCGTTTTCTTTTAAAATATATTTTTTCACGTACAATTAAATATATTATCCGTTTTTTTTCAATTAATTATGTTGTCGAGACTTTCAGGGGGGCGGTAGAAGACCCAGATAAAATTAGAGAGCGTAGAGATGACACGGTGAGGGTGTAGGAAGGTAAAAAAATAATTCCAAAAAAGACCAAAAAATCACGCTTATCACGTACTAATAAAGCAAAATAAAACTTTAATATTGGTTAATTTTTGTTATTGTATGTATTGTTATCATTTTTATCACGTGTGCGAAAATTCACACCTTTCGATAGTTTCCCGAAGTGGATGAAAATCGAACTGAAAATTCCGTTACAGATACAAACAAATAAAAAATTTTAATGTAATATTATGATTTTACGTGTATTATTATTATTAAGAATTGACACTATGTCATGAACACAAGAAGGAAGGAAGTAGCAACTCGGTACTTAAATACAAAATAATTGCTTTTTTAACTTGCTAAACAAAAAGGTACAACACCCCCCCCCCCCTCCCCCCCCCCCCCCCCCCCCCCCCCGAAATCATAAGTGTGCGGCCAGCGGTGATACCTCACATTGTCCTATGTGGCCCTTGACCAGAAAAGTGTGACGACCGCTGATTTAGATAGTTTCATGCATCATTTTTATCACTTACCTATTCTTCTTAGATTTCCAATATTTTAATATAATTGAAATACATGTAATTTTTTCATTTATATTTTCGATTCATAACTGAAAACTCTTTATTTACGATTCATTCAAGTACTTTGGTGGCATTTAAAACCTTTTCAATAACTCACAGATTCAAAGAAACTAGAAAAGGTTTAAGATGTAATATCACTTTTCAAACGTATCACTTACAATTTTCACTAAATATGAACAAGCGAAATTTTATCAAACGCAGTAATTTTACATGCTAACTCAAGTTTATGATAAGTTGTAAAATTATTCAAATTTTCCTATTCAGAGAGTCGTCCGAGCCTTACGAGAAATAAAGGCTGTTTGGACAGAAAAGTCGTGATTTGAATAAAGTGCATTTCTTCGTTTGTTTACTGTACAGTGTGAGTAGTGAGATGTGATAAGGAGCTATTTGTTTATAATTTACAACGTGGGTTATTTATTAACAAATGGGATTATTTTAATACATTTGTGGCGGGAGTCCCCTTTCACGTGGCAGATTTATTAATCGTGCAACTGTGTAAATATATGTTTAATTATAATTTATCACTGTGAACAGTAAACCTCACGTCCAAAAAGTGTGTTTCTAATTTTCTCTTATTTGATAAATCAAAACCAAACTTTCCTTTGTAATCACAAGATTTGTAAATATGTACTTAAATATAAACCATAAATTTAACGCAACATTTTTTTTAAATTTCAAATAAGGAATTATTTAATTTCCCAAAATATAGTACGTATCTGAGACTTTCCTCACCGAAACGAGCGGCGATCCGGTTCGGTAGCTGCTTCAGTTCAACCATTACATCTGCTTGAGATTGACACTCCGTCGTCGAATCCCGCCGCCTGCGGAGTGCGGGGTGCGTTCAATTATTCGCTTTATCAACCTGGAGGAAATCCGTGTTGTTGAATTTCTTAATTTTGATCCCAAACGTCAGTTAGTCTCCCATACAAACGAGTTTTAGGTAAAATTTGGCGTGTGTGAAGTGTATGTTTCTTGGGTGCCGAAAATGCTGATGGAAGCTAACGAGCTAAATCGTGTAGAAACCGCTCGGGTCTTTTCGAATTGCTTTTCTAAACGAGGTGATACATTCTTTTTGAGCTTCACTAACTAAACCCGGAACCAAAAAATTAATGCCATGATTTCCACCTTTTTCTTCACCTGTAGCAACGTTCAGCCGGAAAACGTTTGTTTTCCGGCTGAACGTTGCTATATTGAGGACTAAACAAAGTTTAAAACAACAATCAATAATAATAAACAGTTCACAGTGACAATTATTACAGTGTATTACGAGTATATACATTTTCGTTAGCGTTGATTACTTGTTATTTTTATGGTTTCTTTGCAATTGTTGTTATGGACTGCAGATTTATTAAATATTGGTTTTGAGTATATGTGAGTAAGATTAAGTTAGGTTAGGTTAGATTAAGTAGATTAAGTTAGATTAAGTTAGATTAAGCTAGACTTAGGATGTTAAGTAGATTACTAAATACATAAGGTAAATGTATTATTGCGGGGCAAGAATTCCAATAATCCATGCGCTTGGTAGCTGCAAGACGAGTTGTTATCTAGCCTCCTACACAGTTAAGTAAATTAAAATACGTACATATAAAAAGATATTTTATTTGATTTATTGGGGGGCTAGAATTCCAACAATCCATGCGCTTGATAGCTGCAAGACGAGTGGTTATCTAGCCCCCTACATAGTTAAGTAAATTGAAATACGTGTATAAAAAGATATTTTATTTAATTTATCGGGGGGCTAGAATTCCAATAATCCATGCGCTTGATAGCTGCAAGACGAGTTGTTATCGATCCTCCTAAGTTAAGTAAATTCTAATGTAAAATCCATGCTAATTTGTACCGCGCTCTTGAGGCGATTTTTCGCAAAAACAGTTTCAGTTTCAACAGTTTTTTCACAATTCCTAATAACCCTGTATAGCAGTTTGAAATGCAACTGGCAGTTTAGACTGCAGAGTAATTAGAATGTTGTAGAAATAAGATCTGATGATGATAATGCTGTAGAAAATGCTGCAGAAATAAGATCCCTGAGGCGTCCAAGATTAAAATGCGGACAATTAGAATATAGCTCATGAAGAGTGGATGAACGAAGAGAAGGATTTAAGTCTATTGTTTTTGTTGACGTTTTTGAATCGAGATTACAGAAACAGCTTTCATTTTCAATAAATCGATTCCCAAGTTGGAATTTAAAGGTAAAATTTTAAAAAATCGATCGCTACGGGGATTTTGCCGTCAATTTACCGTCTTTTAAATTTTTTCGTCCAAGTTTAAAATACATCAAAGCGTAGACCCGGCTCCAAAAGTTTCTTACCCTTATTTTCCAGAAAAGGGGGAAAAAATAAAATCAAAATTCTCAAAATGAAAAAAGATGTTTTTTGGGTTCTCTGTATACTACAGATTCATCAGTTTTCAGCTTGTACTACCATTTTCCGAACGCCGTGTATTATTACGCTGGTGATTTCGCAATAACTAATGTGTTTTTTTTTCGCTTTGGAAGGTCATTAAAGGCTCGGTCTCACAGGGGTTTTTTTCACTGCTACTTGAATAGTAACGACAAAATCACTTCGTGTGACAAGGTATTCACTGCCAATAATCGCGGTGGCGAACACTCGCCGCAAGTAGCAGCGTCAAAATCGCCCCGGCGCGGCGCGGCGTGATGATAATGATGTAACTGCGGTTACATTTACGTGGTATTCTAATTTATTTTAGATAACACCTCTCATCTCACACGGCTTATGAAATCGTACAAATGGAGGTCTATTTGCGGAAAGTCTGACTTTTCTCTAGATAACATTATATTACTTTATTAATAGTGCCCGTGAAGCCTTGAACAATCACCGGAAAACTTTCTTGAGATTTAAGTCAATGTAATAATAATTTATATTTAAATTGTGGTACCTCGGCTGAGCATGAGTAACCGGGAGTCCAGAACTAAACATCATGTTAGAAAAATATTAAATATTTTTTTGTAAAATAACCACATACCTACTTTAACTTATTTTTTGCTTGTTTCCTCACTCTATACGTTTACACCCCATAAAGAAATATTTTTTCATAGGACACTACGAAAAAGTCAGCTTCCTAGCATGTATGGTGATTTAATGTAACAATTGTACGTCTGATATTTTTTTTTTTTTTTTTTTTTTTTTTTCAATTATTTCTGGCTTTCACCCTTCAAGGGTGTTCTAGGCCATCATTTATAATTAGAGAGAAAGGAAAGGTGAATTTATATATTAATTTTATTTAAATGTGCAAATTTCAGAATTTTATGGAAGATTGGAGTAGAGTTCAGACTTAGAAGAGATGAGATGTTGAATGGAGGAGAGGCAATTTTTGATAACGCTTGATAGAAGAGAGGATATTTATTTAGAGAGGGACAATCAAAAAATATGTGATCTAAAGTTCCCACATCTAGACCACAGAACGTACAATCTGGGGAGTCAAGCACATGAATTTTATAAAGGTGAGAAGGAACAGAACAATGTCCGATTCTCATACGAATAAGTAAGGAAATTTCTTTTTTGGAAAAATGGGGGAATTTTTGAAACCACGGTTTTGATGGGATAGTCCTTTGTATTGAGGCGTAGCGGGCACCCTTGGATTGACTAGCAATGTTCCAATACTCTGTCCAAACATTGCGGGATCTATCTTTGATGATGGAAAAAATATCAGACAGGGGAATATGGTTTACGAGGGTAACGGTAGGGTTAGACGCTCCTTGTTTTGCCAAGGAATCAGCAATATCATTACCCACTATGCCAACATGTCCAGGAATCCAAATCAGAGTGACAGTTTTTCCAGAGCTTTGAATGGAGGTTATCAATACTCGAATAAGACATACAAAGTGATCATCAGGATGAAGAAGAGGACTTGTTTTAAGTTTTTGGAGGGAACTGAGAGAGTCAGAGAGAACAAGAGAATGTTCAAAATTATTTTTTATTATATATTTGAGAGATTCAATAATCGCAATGCACTCGGCAGAAAATATTGAAAATTGGTTTGAAATTGAATAAAATATTCTTTCATTAGAATTATTGTGGTAAACGTTAATACCAATACCACAGTTAGGAGAGTCCGGAGATTTGGAGCCATCAGTAAATAAAAGAGAAGAGTTGGGCCATTTAGAAGAAATAATGTCATTGAACATATTATTGACAGTACGGGCTGGGAGATTGGAATGACTTTTAAGGATGCCGATCCCCTCTAAAATCGTTGGGGATAGGGTGACGTGACTATATTTTAATTTGTACAAAGGAAGAATATCATTTTTGATAATTTGAAGCTCTGAGAGAGAGCGAAAATTTTTACAAATGGCAGGGAGAGGTTTAGTTCGAGCTCTGATTGTAGATGAATGTGTTGAGTCGTTGAACAACGAGACTCTGGGAATAATCTGATGACTTTTAGAATTTAAACATTTAAGAACAAATTTGTCAGCAAATAATTGACGCCTTAAATAAAGAGGAGGATCAGAACATTCTACTTGAAGGGAATTGATGGGCGACGATTGCATTGCGCCAGTTATTATTCGCAATGACTTAGATTGAATTTTGTCTAATTTACTGAGTGCATTTTTGGATGCAGTACTAAAAAGTGGGCAGGCATAGTCGAGATGACTTCGAATAAGTGCATTGTAGAGCAACTTAATGCAGATAGGATGAGCACCCCACCAAACGCCAGTCAATGATCTGATAATATTTAAATTTTTTTCACATTTAGTAACTATATTATTAATGTGGGAAGACCATTTAAGTTTCCTATCAAATGTTACTCCCAAAAATTTTACTTCGGAAGCATTGGGGATTGGAGAGTTTTTAAATAAAATTTGAACAGGGGGATTATTATGACGATTTGAGAAGGTAACACACTGACTCTTTTGTACTGAAAGTTCAAGACCATTTAAAGTAAGCCATGTGCAAAGGGCATCCATGGCTTCATTAAGATATTTGACGGCGGATGGAATGATTTTGGATGATAAGAAGAAAGCTATGTCATCTGCGAACTCAACGACTTTTACTTGAGGGGGAATGGTGACATGCATATCGTGTGTGTATATATTATACAGTAAGGGGGATAATACATCGCCTTGGGGTAAACCCTTCCAAATTGACCTACTCTGAGGAGTAACATCTGGTAGCTCAATGAAAATTTTCCTATCGAGAAAAAGATTAATAATAGATTGGACAAACATGAGGGGTAAGCCAAGGCCTAAAAGTTTTTTTTTAAGAATTGGGATGGAAACATTGTCAAAGGCGCCTTCTATGTCTATAAAGACTGCAAGACATACTTCTTTGTTAGAAATGGATAAATTAATATCAGTGCTGATGATGGCAAGGTTATCTTGTGTAGATTTCTTTTTCCTAAATCCAAATTGGGATGGAGAGAGAAGATGATTACTCTCGACGAAAAATTCTAACCGGTTTTTAATTAATTTTTCATAAATTTTACTAAGGGTGGATGAAAGAGCAATTGGCCTATAGTTGGATCCAGAATTAGGTGATTTGTTTAATTTTAGAATTGGGATGATTATTTGAGAACTCCAGTCATCAGGTATTATGCCAGTCTGGAAGATTTTATTTAAGATGCTTAAAAAGTGATTTAGAACATTATCATTACTATTTTTGATAATGCTATAAGGTATACCATCTCTGCCTGGAGATGAGTCCTTGACTGTTGATAAACAATTTTTTAATTCAATTAAAGTGAATGGAGAGTCAAGCCAACGATCAGACATAGGAGTGTTGTGGATTGGAGTTATTTCATCTAAGTTAGGTACAGAAGGGGGGGCAATTTTGTCCAAGAACTCGTCCATCCATTTAGAATGAGAAGCTCGAGGAGATGTTGGACTGAAGGAGGATCGAAATCTTCGAATCATAGACCAAACTTCCGAAATTGGTGTGTTCGGAGATACTGAACTGCAGAAGTTGTACCACCCGGATTTTTTTTTTGACCTCAATACCCTTTTGGCATTCGCTTCGGCATTTTTGTATATGAGATAGTTCTCCATAGTCATATTGTGACGATAGGAAAGAGATTTAGCTTTCCGAATTCTCACTACTTTGGAACATTCCTCATCCCACCAGGGAGTTGGAGGGAGTTTTTTGAGAGATTTGGTTTTAGGGGGAGGATTTGATTTATTGATTGCAGTTACGAGCATTGATTTGAAGTTATCGTAGTCATCTTTGACAGATAATGTATCGGTATAGGATAAATTTTGTATAAACTTATCCATATGTGAGTTAAATTCATCCCATTTGGTGTGTTTTGTTTTAATCTTTGTCGAAATATGGGACTTGTCTGAATGGAAAGAAGTTTGATAAGTGATGGTGATCGGGAAATGATCACTGGAGCAAGGGTCGGGGGACACCACCCACGAGGAGAGAGGTGCCAGATTAATAGAGCATATGGAGAGATCCACTGCACTGGGGTTTGTGTTGGGGCGAGAGATTCTAGTAGGAGATCCGTCATTCAAAAGAAAAAGGTTGGATTCATCTAGGAAATCCATCACACTTCGACCGTCTCGATCACAGAAAGCAGAACCCCAGACGGGAGAATGGGCATTAAAATCACCCAATAAAAAGAAAGGAGGGCTTAGTTGACGGACAATTTGCAACCACGCTTGTTTATTGAAGTGCGATGTTGGGGGAAGATAGATAGAAACAAAGGAAGTGTCCTTTATTTTAGCTGCAACCATTTGAAAGTCAGCATTGGGGGGTTTGATATTATTTATTGGGAAAAACGGAAGGGATTTTTTAATAAAAAGGGCAGCACCTCCGCCCGTACCTTCCGGGCGATCATCGCGGAGACAGGAGTACCCTCCCACATTAAAGTGGGTGGATGGAGTAAACCATGTCTCCGAGACAGCAGCCACAGAAACAATGTTTGAATTTAATAGGTTAAGAAGGTTTGATTTGTTAGAAATAGCACTGCGGCTATTCCACTGAAGAATTCTGACATCTTGAAGAGCCATTTTGAATAAATGATTTTAATGTGGAAATAATAGAAGCAGCGTTGGACGGTAGATTAGTTTGAGAAGAAATTAGGTCAATTAGAAGCATAATAAGAGTTTGAATAAATGAAGAATTATCTTGGGAGAGTTGTTCAGAAAGCTTTTGATAGTTTGTTGAGGATGAATTATAATTGTTTGCGCACCCATTTGTGGCGTGTGAAAGAGGAGAACCATTGGGATTTAAGAGAAGTGAGTTGTGTTGTTGCTGATCGTATCCACGAGCCTGTTTAGAGATAGGGTTTTTGTATGTGAATTTTGTTGAACGGGAAGATGTTGAGGAGGAGGCGAGAGGGTTGGATGAAGAGTTACTGGATAAAACCTCGGAAAATGATTTTTTGACAGGCGGGAATAATTTAGAAGCCTGCAGAAAAGACAAGTTCTCAGAGGCCATAGAAATTTTTATATTTTTTTGGCGAGATTGTTCGGGGCAAGAAGAGTTAATGGCGGAATGAGCGCCTAAGCAGTTAAAACATTTAGGTGAAGAGAGAGAAGAACATTGGTCAGCCGAGTGGTTTTCTCCACATTTGAAACATCTGGGAGGGGATCTGCATGCAGCTTTGGTATGACCAAAACGGCAGCAGTTGTAACATTGAGTGGTGGGATAAGTGTACATTTCAACTGGTAAGGAGTTGAAAAATAAATAAATATGGGAGGGAAGAGATTGTCCTTCGAATGTGATGACGACAGATTGGGAGGGCTTCCAGGAAACGATGCCCTCAGAGGTGTCCTTATAATTTAGCCTCCTGGCTTTTATGGGATTGCCGATATGTTGGGGGGTTGAAAGTGAGGACAGGATTTCTGGAATGGACAGATCGGTCGAGATACCCCTGACTAGGCCCATTCGAGTGACATTGAAAGTTGGGATGTACGCCTTGAATTTAGAATTTGATGAAATAAATATATTTTTGATAAAGTTGTTGGCGGCTGAACCTGACAGGAATTCAACAGAGATTCGGAAGCGACCCTCGGCTTTAACACCTCCAGGTTTAATCGAAAGGTTCTTGTTATTTGAAAGAAATTTACCAAATTCAAGAGGATGGATGGTTTTACCTTGTTCAGTTTTTTGCGCATATACAATGTAGGGGCCACGGGAATGAGTAGAGTAAAAGATTGTTGGAGGAGGTTGAGGAAGAGCTGGAGGGGACTGAGAAGACAAAGGCGAATCATGTTTTTTTGGGGAAAGGGGACTAAATTTTCTTTTTTTAATTGAGGTTAGGATGACAGATTCATTGTCTGAAATGTTTGAATGTTCTGAACAGTCTATTTTATCTGAAATGTCTCCATCTGGAGGGTCAGGAGGGGGATCTGGGGGCTTTGTAAGGGGTACAGGAGGGAAATCCTCCTCCATTGTTCAAAAAATTACAGCTAATATAAAAAGTGACAGAAGTAAAAAAATTATATAAATATCTGAAAATGAGCAGCAAGAAGTGACTCCTGGAAGATCAGGGGGGAGAAGATTCCAACACACTAAACTTTTTACAGCCAAAACACAATAAAAAGATTGGTTTAAGAATATTTTTTGAAAGAGCAAAACAAAAGAACTGATGACAGCCAAATGTTATTGTTGCGAGTCACGTCTGATATTTAAATAACATTTAAATACCAGCGGTTAAATACATCACATTATAAATAAATATTTTAATTTAAATTTAAAATAATCTTCACATTCCCTCCGGGCTGCCACGTTTTATACCTCTTGAAAAAATGTGTAGTTTTACGTAAATAATAGTAGAATGCATTTCCATAAAAACATATTTCTTTTAATTATTAAAATAATAGCTTTTTCCCGCGGCTTTGCTCGCATGGTATTAGGGGGATTTTCCCTCCCCCCTTCCTCATTTATTTTAAGTATTCCCCTGATAATTTGAATCGAATAAAGAATTATAGATATCTTACTATTGTATTTTTTAAACAAATTTCATTATGCCAGAGCTCTGAGCTATAGCCTATATTTATTCTGATGTATGAGTTATATTATTGTAAAATTTCATTAAATTCCATTCAGCAGTTTATGCGTGAAAGTGTAACAAACATACATCCATACATACATCCATACAAACTTTCGCCTTTATAATATTAGTAGGATATCTTAATCTTTTTACTTAAAAAATAAGTTTACGAGGGGGGTGATACAATACATGTAACCGCATTTTAATGATTTATTATTTAATTATTTAAAATAAATTCAAAAACAAAATTTATGCAAAATATTCTACACAAATAAATTCAGGACAAATTTTAATTCAGTTGCTGTGGCCAGTTTCAATCAAACAACTTCGGATGGGATTAATAACAGCTCCAACTACCGACGTTTCCCATACATTCTGATGGGGACAGCATGCTACACTAGCGCCTCCTAGCGGCGTGAGTTGTTTGCCTTGGTTTTCTTTCATAATCTTTTAATGGATTTTATGTGAAATATATTATTTATTTTACATCAATAAATTATTGAATTAGTAAACAAATAGGTGACCTACGTACGATCGTAGTGTTTTTTTTTACATATTTACATTTTATTCGCTATAATTTAACGAGCGCATATTATACTATTTCACCAATTAACCTGCCAACGTTTTTTGGAATTTGTTATTGTTGTTTGTAATTATTACATCCGTAAACTGCACACAAGAACCTACTTTTTTAGACATTTTTATATATTTTTTTATTATCTATATTGATCAAAATACAAATTGGAAAGCGCAAAACACCGCCACTAAGTTTAGTATTAAATAAATTCAATTTGTCGCCATCATTGAAAGGAAAAAATGTCAACGTCAATATGCTACACCAGCGCCTCTGAAGGTTCGGATTCGGTTTCGGCAAGTTTCGGCAAAAAAATCTGGTTTCGGCATCAGTTTGATGATGAGAAAAAAAGATCAAAACCGAAACCGAAACTTTTTTACACATGTTAAAATTCGATTGTTTACTTTTATTTGGTTTATTTTTACACTTATTCAAACAGTTAACACGTGTTAAATTAAATAAATAAAAACAATAATAATGAAGGTATATGAAAACAAAAAGAATATTTATATTACTTTTATAAAAGAAACAAAATTTATAAAAAATAACAAAACATGTTTGAACTTCTCGTTCGGCTGACTTCGGATGAGTTCGTGGTTTGTATGTCACCCGCCATCACCAGCAAATTACTCAATTAGTGAGGTCATTCCTGTGTTGATTATTGACAAATAGTTGTTCCAAGAAGTATTTATTTTTTTTACATACCTACTTTAATTATTGCTTTTTATTTCATTTAACACGTATAAAAATAATTTTGTAGTTGTAAACGCAATCAAAATGAAAATACTCAATTAATGTGGTCCTTTCTGATTATTGACAAATTTTTGAAGTAATATTAAAAAAAATTCACGTCAGTACCTATTCCAATTATTATTTTTTATTTGTTTAATTTAACACGTGTTAACTGTCTGGATAAGTGAAATAAATAAGCCAAATAACAGTAAATAATCGATTTTTAACATGTTTAAAAAAAAGTTTCGGTTTCGGCCGAAACTGAGACAGACACCGAAGATTCGGTTTCGGTGGAAAGTCTTGTTTCGGTCAGACACTTATTATTTATGAATATATTAGAAATAAACCATCGCACTCTTGTGGCTGATCGTGCTTTTTTGTAATCAAACGCAGCAATAAACAATAGTAAATATAATTAATAAACGAGCATCTACGTGTACCTACATACCTACCTGTCTATCTACCTATGAATATTATTTATTTGCGCACTTGAAGTGAAATAACTCAAAACTGCGCTATAAAAATACTGTGTTATTATTACTATAATTCTGTTTTTTTCTACGCTGAAAAAATGTAAGGAAATTCGAAATGAAACCGTTATGTTTGATGATGAGATCGAATTGCCCCATTCGGGAAATAATTTTTGGTTATAGTTATAAGCATGTTTTTCCAATCACACAAATAATTAAACTTGAGCCATTAAAAAAATTGCGGTGCATTCAATTTTATTGGTGCATCAGGGCATTTAATTTTTACTCGAACGTGACATCATCTGTTGTTGGAAGCGTTAAACTTTTTTAACCTCCTAGCAGTCAGTGCCGACAACAGCTTGATAATAGTTACGGTTTTCGTCGGAAGGTGTCACTACGAGTTTCACCAGGTGTGAAAATTTATTATTAAGTAAATAATTTTACGGTAAAGTTATTAGTTTGTTATTATTAAATTTACGTCATTCCGCTAAAATGTTACCGTTTTTTACGTTAAAATAATGGCGGATAGTGTAGTATTTTTGAGCCATGGATTAAAGCGATTTTATGTTTTATAAATACAATCTACAATAATTTTAAATACAAAAATTTGGAACAAATAAAAATTGTACGATTTTTATAAACGATGTCGTGCATTAAATATTTTATACATTCTTATGCAGAGTTCGTAAAGTTAGTTTTTTAGCTTTTTTGTACCCCGTCATTGAGGATAAGACTATGTTATGCATGACATCTATTGTAAAAAGCGCACAACTTTTATAAGCGTTCGTACAGAACAAACAATTGTTTGATATGAGTTGCTGTTTTTGTCAAGAGATGTCACTACACATTTTGTTTTACCAAAAAGACGTAAAACACTATTTTATCCAAAATATTAATAAAACATTATTATTTTAACGATGATTGTCTCGTCCAAAATGCAAATAAGTTTTTTGATGTTGGGACGTGTATGTGAAAATATTCTTATTTGGACCTTTTGTGACCAATTTTACCGAAATGATGACATCAAAATTTTGCTGGGAAGTGTCACAGAGACGTCTCCCTAATATTTCTGGTTTGAAAATTAATAAATCTGAGCATCGCCTAACAGTAAAACTTTTTTTATTAAAAAAATTCAAATTTAAAAAAAATATAAAACACCGCTTTACCAGAGAACACAAGAATTGTATTTTTGTAAAAATGTTTCGTAACTTCTAGAATTTGGTTTAAAAATTACAAATTTCCGGTTGAGTCTAACCAAGCCCTCTTAAAACCCGCCGAATTGTGGTATCCCAGTGATAACACATGCAAAATAATTATAACCTAGTGTAGTAGTGATCTTTTTAAATAACACATATATATTGAAGTAATTAATACTGACAACTATTTGCCGTTGTCAAAAACTTAATAAAAAAAATTGAATAACATCATATTTGACAACATCATACTGACATTTGTGTCATTCGGTTCAAAACATTGAAGTAAAAAAAGTCAAAAGATTCACTAAGAGGATAAAAATATTTAAATTATATTAATGTGAAGGAAAAGATTTGGGTATTATGAAACACAAAAGTATTTATTGTTTATTTGTGTTTATTATTTTCGTATCGTAAAAAACTTATCTATAATTTTATATACACAATATTCTTTGAACATACTCGTACATAATATTTCATTTGATTCATATTAAAATAAAATACAGACTTAGGTTGGTATACTTTCTTACATTTCAGTGAAAATAATTTAGAGATATTTAAAAATTTAATTAAGCATACAAACTTTAGCATATTTATTATTTACAGTAGAAATTAGGTTTAAACTCTTATTTACACTTAAAAATATGTTTTATCACTGGAACATGTCTGCCCTTTACATTTAAATTAGGTTTAAAATATTATGTTATATATTTCATTATCTATTAATGTACACAATGATGCAAAGGCGGTTCTTGACTTTTAAAGTAAGATACTGCAGGGCTAATATTTAAAAAAAAAATTATTGATGTTGTAGTTGAAAATAATTTCAATTTTTTGTATGAAGATTTTTGAATGAAGGATGTATGAAGATGTACTCACCAAACTGAAAGTATCTTGAAATCTTCCGTTGTGAAAATGGTAAATTTAAAATAACATCAACAAATTCGTATTTTTCAATCTTAGCACTTTGGCTCATTTAAAATTTACGAGCCGCCACTGCAATGATAATTATAAATGTTATATACAGGTGAATAATAAATCATAGATATTATTGCTAAGCTAAAATCTAATAACTGGTTGGCTCTGCCCAAATTCAATGTTCGTATTTCAGAACAAAGAAACGTAAAAATTAATAACTGGTTGACCAAATTCAATGTTCATGTTTCAGAACAAAGAAACATAAAAATTAATAACTGGTTGATGTTGACCAAATTCAATGTTCATGTTTCAGAACAAAGAAACCTAAAAATTAATAACTGGTTGATGTTGACCAAATTCAATGTTCATATTTCAGAACAAAGAAACTAAGAATATTAATAACTGGTTGATGTTGACCAAATTCATTGTTCATATTTCAGAACAAAGAAACTTAAAATATTAATACAATACAATGTTCACATTTCAGAATAAATAAACCTAATAATATTTAAAAACAAATACACTTATTAATAACAAATTATTATTTATCTGTTTAGGTATTGATTAATATTTAAATAGTAGATACGAGATACGTGCCAATATTTTGCATTTCTGAATAAACTGATCTAAAAGTTTCCTAAAATTATTTTATTAGATAGTATAGTTTAAGGCACAGAATTCACAAAGAGATTGAATAAGTCACAAATGCATAGAATTTGAAAACATATTTACAAATTTACACTAAAATCTAAATTATACATATTTACAGAAATATACGTAAGTATACCTAATACCTATAGTTATACTCTATTTACAAAAATATACACCTACACTAATGTAAACTATATTTACAATTAAATTAGAACATTTTCTTATAGCTGTTGAGATCAATAAGAAAAAAAAAACTGTTTTAACTCAGGTTTACAAAAAATGAGATAAAATTGTGGACAGGAAAATAAAGTTCACTGTTAAAGTTTTGGATGCCGAATTTCCGGCGTCCATAGCTAAAACTCTAAAATCATAATTGCTATACGTATCATCGCCGTACAAGGAACTGCTTAATATATCTCTTAAACTTTCAGAGTATGGGGGAAGGTTTTGGCATTGGACCATAGGAGGCTGATACGCTGTTGGTCTCTCTTTAACACCTCTTCTTCTATTATCCGTGTCCGCTTGTCCCATAAACAAAAGAGGAGAACCTTGGAAATCAAGCTCCATCTTTAACAGTTCGTATTCAATGCTTGGTACAACTAGGCCTAAAGTTGCACAGCCGTGCGTACTTGACATCTCACGTGGAACTCCTAGTTTCCAACCTCCTAGACCACAATCTGGGTCTTTTTCCAAATGCTGCATCATGTGAGGATCAAACACAGTCAAGGAGGCTCTTTCTAAATGGAAATCCACTTCCGATGCTCCAGGCATGTGATAATTATTTTTTCCTTTCTTAAAATGCCCGGCCGCTGTTACGGAAAAACTAGTTCCTGAACAAACTGTATCAGAATAGAATTTGTATTCGACAATCCACGTATTATCGCCAGAGTAGAATTTAAAATGTCTTGTCAAATAAAGTCCCATCGGTCTGTTTTCACAGTTTACGGATACCCACTCTCCGGCAAGAAAGAGCGGAAGAATCGGTTTTGTCATCAAATAAGGAGGATTTTTTTCATTTGCAGCGGCAATTTGGGAACATACTGGACAATGATGGAAGATATCCAGATTCTTTTTTAAAACCTTTTCACTCATTTTATCCTTAGCATCCTTTGATGAAGCGATAGAGTCAATGTGTTCTACTTTTCCTGCATCAAAATGACCTACAAAGCCCTTTTTATGAACGCGACCTCTTGATTCTTCTACGCCTTTGGGGTCGATGTTGAGTAAGGATTCACTTTGGATGAGCGAGTCGCTTTCTAGTCCAAGAGTATCGGCAATCGAAGTGTCTACTTTCAGCAATGGCACTTGATACGCCGTTGGTTTGTACGAAGCTCTTCCTTCAATCCTTGAGTGAATATCTCCCAGTAAAAGTTCTTGTCGGTAGTGAGTTACTTCAAAGTCACTATCAGTTCCCAGTTTGATCTGTACTTTGTAATGTTGTAATTCGTGGAATACAAGGGAAATAGAATTCAGACAGTTGAAGCTTTCGAGGTGGCCCATTTTGAAGCCCTTCTTGTTGTGAAGTTTCTGGTTAAATTCTTGTCCATTGGCTGTTGTAGTGAAAGGTCTCAGGTTTCCAGCAGTGGCATCTTCACCCAACTTGAGGATAAAGTATTCTCGGAAAGGCATCCATCGCTTTTTTGCAATTCCTGTAATAAGAAGAAAAGGAATAAATTAGTAATCAAAATAAAATTACAACCTGTAACTGCAGAAATCCTATTAAATTCATGTAATACAGGGATCTGTATTGTCATTGTCTGTTAGCTATGTGAAATATGAAATGTGATCTATTCATTATACTAAAATTATTTCTACAGTATATGTAGGTCTATGCAGGGTTGCTTTGTTTACTGAAAGCTAATCCAGTAGTAGCGCGTTATTTATCTCTTCTGAAAGAAGTGCTGAGATTATAGCAACCTTGCTATAATCTTGAAGATACATGTGTGTGGTAATTTAAATTGCTGTGCAACATGCTTTATAGATTTAAGATAGGACTTGTAAACCTTTGAAGATAACACGGAAGCAAAGAGTGGGTAATCTGATGTTCTGTGAATAGTTTGAGCAAATTTTATTTCGACTGTTGAGAAGTGGTTGAGAAGAATTTTATAGCGATGGTTTATTATTTCAATAAAGCATTGCGAAAACTCCGTTAGCATATGTTAGGTATTTTGAATGAAAAGATTGAGGTAATATGGAAACGGTAGACGTTATTTTTTCTTGATCAGGATGAATAAAATTCCACTTTGCACTGAAAAAGTCTGAGAAATTTTCAGAATAGGGTATCTCAGCAAATGAATTGAAGAAAATATGGAGATGCCCCAGGAAGCTATGATACTATTGTGGTGACATGCTGGTGTACTAATACGGGCCGGCAGAGTCGATATAAAATAAAGGTATTTAGGACACCATGAATGAAGCAAGGAGTGTGTCAGTGTGTGCCAAGATTCGGCGGTTATTTAGTTTATTATATGGAAGTAATTGAAACAAAGAGTGTATTCCAGGACATACTAAACTTATCTTATATGGTATAATAGGATGGGGGGGGGGCGCCTATAAAACTCACACACAATCTCTTAAAATGATATTAAAGAAATCATTCTTATATCCATCTGAATTCAAATCTTATTCATATTCAAAGAATTTAAAGTCAGAAAATTAAATACTGTTTTTCTGTTTCACTCAACCTCACAAGTTTACAAAGAGGATATCCTAAACAAAACCGTGCCTTTCAAAAGCACAGCAAATCTTAGACAAAAATACATGTTACCAATTCCGATTTTAAAAAACTTTGGGTCAACAAAACTACAAATACTTAGGGACGAATTTCTTCAATAAATTGCCAGAAAATATAAGATCCCAGATAGATTCAAAGAAATCAAAACACAATTAAAAAAATATACTGAAAACCTTAAATAAAAAATAAAATAAAAACTTAAAAAAAAAACAAATAAATAAATTCCCTTATTCTTTATATAAAATAAATAAAAAAAAAAACTACAAAATAAAAACAACAATAAAAAAATTTAAAAAATCTAAATAACTAAACAAATAATACCTCCTCCCATACACACAAGCATTTGCTTATTATGGGAGAACAATAAAAAAAAATTAATAGTAATAAAAAAAATAAGAAAATAGTAAATAGACTTACTACCCCAGTTAGACTCGAGAATAATTCTCCACTAACCGGGAATGAAATTAGTTAATTAAGATTGTTATGTATTATTTTATTATATTGTATCTTTCATTACACAAATAAAAAAAATGTTAGATTGGGATTTATCTGAAATGATGTTATGTTATGACAAGTAAAGTTTTGTAGAGCTCTGTTAGGTCATGTGAGGCTTTGTTAGATTATGTAATATCGGTTTATTATAAGTTTGTGCAAGATTATGTCAGGTTATGGAGTTGGGTATAGACCTTACCAGGACAAGTGCTGAAGACCTTAGTGGCAAGTTACTTACTTTTGGCTTTACTTAGCCTCGCTTTGTAAACTTTTGTTAGGTTGAGTAAGTTAGGTTTTGCAAGGTTATGTTAAGTTGAGTTAGGAATAAATCTTACCAGGACAAGTGCTGAAGATCTTAGCGGCCAGCTGTTGCGCCACCTCAGCTGTGTGGGGAACCAGTCCCACCCTGGTCAGCGAGTACAGGCCCCCCGCACGCAGCTTGCCTCGCGCTATGGCCGTGTACACGGGGCTCGTGCAGTGTTCGTCTGCGTAGTAGTGCTGTACGAGACGGAACGAGCTGTTGGAGTGGAAGGTATAGGAACGGAGCAGAAACTCGGGTCCGGGTCTGGTCTCGCAACTGTGGAAAATAAGAATACAAATTAGTTTTTTATACAGTAACATCTAAAATTAATACATGGAACAAGTGAAAGAGTTTATGTATTCGGGGAGTGTGTTCACAAGTGATGGAATAGAGAAATAATTGGGATTCAATTTCTTTACGCACGTGGTTTTTTCTTTATCTTGCTCACTGTACTAAATCTGTTGTCTGTTCCGAGGTGTGTAAATAATATTTATAAAAATATTTATTTATTTATTACATGCCCTTGTGGGCTTTTACATTATATTTTACAAGTTGATATATTTACAGCGCCCTTGAGGTGATTTTTCACAAAAACGGCGCTATATAAATCATCCAAATATTATTATTATTATTATTAAAAAATTAAAACAATAAAGAAAATATAAAGAAAAAATGAACAACAAAATCATGAAACAAAATGCAAATGAAAAAATGTTATATACATATGTACATTCAATATAACAAAAATGGTAAAAGATATATTATGTTCGTCTATTTGTATTTAAAATAAAAGTAATGGAATAAACAATATTTATACTGATTAGTCTGCTTGGTTCAATATATTCGGACCTCAAAATCCGGAAGCTTAAATTTCGCGCGAAAATTCTGAAACTGTCACTTTGGATCGAGATTATAAAATATCTATGGAAGATAGCTTCGTATTTCAAAGACAAAAAGAAGCATTATTTCGTTCTCTTTCTGGTTTGTTTGCATGAGAGGAAGAGAGATATCTCTCTCTCTCTCTCTCTCTCTCTCTCTCTCTCTCTCTCTCTCTCTCTCTCTCCCTCCCTCTCTCTCCCTCCCTCTCTCTCCCTCTCTCTCTCTCTCCCTCTCTCTCTCTCCCTCTCTCTCTCTCCCTCTCTCTCTCTCCCTCTCTCTCTCTCCCTCTCTCTCTCTCCCTCTCTCTCTCCCTCTCTCTCTCTCCCTCTCTCTCTCTCCCTCTCTCTCTCTCCCTCTCCCTCTCTCCCTCTCCCTCTCTCCCTCTCTCTCTCTCTCTCTCTCCCTCCCTCTCTCTCTCTCTCTCTCTCTCCCTCTCCCTCTCCCTCTCTCCCTCTCACCTCTCTCCCTCTCCCTCTCTCCCTCTCCCTCTCTCTCTCTCCCTCTCTCTCTCTCCCTCTCTCTCTCTTCCTCTCTCTCTCTTCCTCTCTCTCTCTTCCTCTCTCTCTCTTCCTCTCTCTCTCTTCCTCTCTCTCTCTTCCTCTTTGTATAATTATATAGTTTTTATGGTACAATTATTAGATAAAAGTACCTATATCATATTTTTTTTATTTTATAAGTAAAGACTGAAGTTGAGAGGTTATAAAATACAAAACATTAATTATAACGAGAACTAAGTACTTATGAATAAATTTAGTGGGAAGATGTTTATTTTCAATCCTTGTCTCGCATAAATCATGGGTGTACCTACTAGGAATCCACGAGGCTCAGGGGTAAAATTCTCCAAGTCAGATTTCATAAATAAAAAAACACCTAACCAAATAAATAGTTTAAAATATCTCATTCTGATTAACTGATTACTAATTTTAGTCTCATTACTCATTACCAATCGACGTAGTATTTTAAGATGGTTTTCAAATATTAAATAATTTAATTTGGCACTTTGTTTGTTTGTTACGTTCCGGTTCCGGTTTCAAGATGGTGGCCATGTTGGATACTACATTTTTATCCCGCAAGATTTCGGATGATTGTGGTTCCTACTAGAACTGTCAAATCGGACTCAATCAATGTTAGAGTACCCACCGGCCTGAAGAAAGTTTTAAAGAAAGAATTGTCATTGAGGTGGTGACATTTCTTTGGAAAAATTGTGTAATTCCTCATTTGAAAATTATTTTTAAATGTCATGTAAAATATTTATGATTCATAATAAAATAGGTAATCGGTATAGTACGGCCTCCGTGGTCGTGGGGTAGGCTCTCGCAGAGTTGTTCGCAATCCGAAGGTCACGAGATCGAATCCTGGCGTGCGCAAATAAATTTTATTATTTCTGTAATGTAACTATTAACCAATTTATGTTAAAAAGTATACTTGCCGCACGTACCAGAGTAAGGTGTATCGCCCTGGAGTAAGACCACCATTCAGAATTGAAACGTTGATTGAAATGGCTTTAGCCGTGTTTGGTGATCAGATCTGAATAGCCAGGCACATCTCCACCTTCCTCTTCCCCATCTACGTCCCACTTCAGCCTCATAACAAACCTACCCTAAACTACCTACTGACTTAGATACTCGTAGGTAGTTTACCTATTTTTAAACGTAAGTTTTTCCAAGTGGAATAGTTAGTATTGTAAAGCTAACGCTAAATATAAAATTAACTCCATCAATTAAGTAGTTGGTTTGATGGGTAAACACAAATGAAAACACAGAACTGGTCGTTCCATCTCACCCCAATGTTGGGGTTTGTTGTGAGGTCAAAGAAAACAGAAGGGGAATGACAGAGAAATTGTAACGTTGGAAAGACTTCTGGTTCTTGAAAATCGTAACTTTTGACTTAAGCTTGTATTACTCAGAGGCGTTCACGTATTGATTGTTAAGTCTGAACTTTTTCGTCATCATAAAAACTAGGCACGAAACTCGTTTGCTTTTTTTGTGCCATGAAAATGTAAAGCTAATACCGCGTTAACTGATTGAAATGACAGGCGGGCCCGATGCCCAGGCTTGTTAGCACATAAAATATTGTGAATACACATACGACTTAACCCCTTTGTTACCGTGTTTACACGCCAGTAGGTCTACTCAATGCCCAGGTCAACGCTTTGACCTTCAGATGAAACTTGTAATTAATTGATCGTATCGGAACCTATTCGTTTGTACAACAAATTATTTTGATTGGTTTTTGACTAATGGTGTTTGAAGAAGGTATCTTTTGTACACTCAAACAAGTTTTATTATAGGTTATGAAATGACTCATATCTCTACGGTCTTTCTGAGAGGATACAAAGCCACGCCTCTCTTCAGTCTCCTGGGCTACCACCATTTTATTATGCATTTATGTTGGTCCTTCGAGCCGGGTAAAACATCTTCCGCCTTTCTTATTAGATTTTCGCAATTTGTCCTAATTCATTGCGAACGCTAATTAAATCAAAATATGTACCGTATTCTTGTCATGATAGCACAGATTATATACTTGAAGAAGATGAAACGAATTCATGGGATTGGACTTAAAAGGTTCATGTCTCTGAGGATCTGAGGTATCTTTTCCTCGATTCAGTATATCTACCTACTTGAACTTGCTGATTAAAAACCTACGCCAAAAATCGACTGTTCTAATTTCTTCGAATTTTACCCAACCTACAAATTGTGAAAATTGCAGTATTACCGCTGTGGGAGGTTTTGAAACATTAATTTAATAAAAGATAAAATCAATAAGGTGATCAAAAATACATAAGGCAGGTAGACGGAAACTCAAAGATACCTACAATATTACGTTTCCAAGATATTGAGTTTCAAAAAATGGGATATTTGATACGATCAGAAACCCCGATTCATCACATCAATCACGCTCGAATATTTAATATGTAAGTCATCTGGAAAAGTACACAAACTTGACTATTTATTCTATTCTAGAATCTGTGGGTAAAATCATCGTCCCAAAAACAAAAAACAAATAGTGCGGGACAAGAAACGAATGCCAGATATAAAAAAAAATGAAAAGATAAATAACGTTCCCTTGTCAAAACAAAAAAGTGACAAGTGATTTAGGACCTAAGCTGGCCGTATGGGAAAGAAATGTCATAAACTATTTGGTTAGACAGAAATCCTGTCAGAAGTGAAGTGTAAAGTAAATCGTGAGGTACAAAGAAACGGGCTCCAGACCTCTAAAAATAAACAAGTAGGAATGAACGTACGCAGAATATTATGTGCCTTTTGAATGTCGAAAGGGGTGGCGGAGGTGTTTATTTATTTCAAAACCTCAATGGAACCCAAAAATATTTTTAATTTTGAGGTGTCGGGTCATATCGGATTGCGTCGCCCGTTTATTCAAGTTTTTTGCTTCAAAAAATAAATTGAAAAGGCCTTTCGCTTCGTATGAAATATGTACGCAACAGAGGTCCTTTTTACGCCAGGACAAAGGAAGTGGATGGATATAATTATTTAAGAAATGCAGGAATATATATACTCTAAAATGGATTTGGACAAACCAAAGAAATTTGTTTTAACAGAAGTCTGTTGAAAAGATTTACTGATGAAAAATACAACAATCCTAGAATCAATATTATTGTGTAATACAAACAAATGCATGAGCTGCATTTCATTGAAAAGATTTTCATTTATTATCTGAAAGCCTTGATTTATGACCAGTTGTTTCCAGAAGCTGTCATTTTGTCGCAGACCCCACGCAAATGAAAAAAGATCTAATAGCAAAAGGCAATTATATAAAATCAGATTACCCAAAACATGCATGGCGTGATATGTATGTCCTTCGGGAATGGCAGATGCATTCATATAATACAGCCAATTTCATAGAAGCATCCCAAATACCAAAGGACAGTCCTATTGTCCCCGCTAAACAAACACGAATGCCTCCTCTATTCACTGGATTCTGCACTTATTGACTTTTCGAAGTCAAAAAATACAAAAAAAAACTTCCAGGGTAAACAAAATATACGAACAAACAATGAATGTTGGATGAACACACGCTGTGTTGCAGAATGCAATAGGCATTTTGAAATTTCAATTTGGGGTGCCCCGTGGACTTTTTAAATGGACAGTCATGGTTGATGTTTTTGTTACGATCTCTGGCCTGGCCTCTTAAGATTTACGGCATGTTTGTCCTGAAGGTTTTACTAAGAATAAGTACTTAACCAAATCATAGACAGGTGACTTATACCTAGGTACGAAACTAGAGCAGTTCTATTTTGAAAGTGCTCATTGATTGGTAAATTAATCAAGCTTGCCGATTTCAAATTAAAAACAACAAGTTAAACACATAACATAACTCAAGAACGTTATTATCTTTCAGCATTTAGTATGGCTTGATTGTAAATTATTAGGGTGCTTGTGCAATAACTCATTAATTAATTAAATGAGCGAGAAATTCGTAATGTAAAAGTCGATGTAAATATTTAAAACGATCTGTCTTTACCTGTAAGAAGCGAAACCCATAGGCACACAGTGGACAGGTGCCCAGAGCCATTTAAACCCTGATTTCGTTTAGATATAAACTAAGAATTATATCTTCAAGAATCGAAAACGAATGGCTTCCTTTCGGTGAGTAATTTATAATCTCCAAACAAACAAGAACCCATTTTACGGACAGCGAGGGACCGGTCGAAATACAAAAACTACGAAACGAAACAAAAAACCAGACCTCAAGCTCTCAGTACAAAGTTTTAGGGATCCAAAAGCTTTTCAAAGATTGAAAGTTATTGATCTTCTGAAGAGTGGTTTTGTGATTCATCTGGTTTCTGCTTCGGCCCGTGGTACGGTGCTCATGGTATTGCGTGATAATCCGTGATGATAGGGCGTGAAATCAATTTGTGAGTCAATGGAAAATCGCTTTTTGTATGGAGCCGTTCCGTTTATTCTTCGTTTGGCTACGGATCTCAAGGCGTTATGTATTTATTTTTACAGTTACTGTAGTTATAAGATGACATCTGAAAGACGGGTGAGATCAGACGCGCTTCATAGATGACTGTAGATCGCATTCAATTGTAATAGTTTTTTTTTAAATCTGTAGCTTTGTAAAATAAGGAGATAACGCAAAGCCTGGAGTAAGTAGCGGTAGTTTACAATAAGTTCTAACTGAAGTACTATATAAATAGCGGCATTTTAAGTAAAAACTAAAGTAGCTCGCGGTAAGGTTTCAGAAGTTTAAAGTCTTGTGACATCTTCTAAGATGCCGAAAAATATAGGTTAGCGGTTACTTTGAAACGCTCTTCTAAACACAAATATAAACAATGGCGTAAGATTACACACGTTGAACACGTAAATAGTAAATAGACTGATCAAAGATGATGCTTCCGCCTTTTAATACGAGGTTAATTAAACGATACTGAGGAGACGGGGGGAGTTCAGAAGCCAAAGCTAAACGTGAGTTCCAAAATTTGTGTTTGGTTGTGGCGATCTTTCTTGGCGTATTACCGAGGGCCGCGAGCGCGAAAATTAAAAATGTAGTGATCAGATAGGTTTACAAAAATACAGCACAAGGTTTGGGAATAGTGTCGGAATAAATGTTTTACATGGTCTACAAAAATCTCCAAGTTTCGTCAATATCACTTAAGTATCGGTTTCCCATAGTGTGAAACCATTGTATAAGCGAATAAGGGTGGAGAAAGGGTGGGAAAATTCCTTACCTGACTATTCAGGTCTGGTTACCATCCCAAAATAACAAAATTTCAATTACAACAAGAGCGAATGAACGAAGAAAGTAGTGTAAGAAGAATATACGACGCGAATGTGAATGGTAGAAGAAGTCGGGGACGCCCGAGGAAGACATGGCACGATCAAGTGAATCAGATACTTGAATCGGGCCATGTCAAAAGTCAGAATAATAGAAGAGAATGTATGAGACGACGTATGAATGTGAGTGAGGCAAAGAGTGTATGCCAAGACCGAATTGTTTGGCGGTCCGTCCTCTCTGCCTACCCCTGCGGGAAACGGCGTGATGGTTAGTTAGTTAGTTAGTTAACTGTGGTCTGAAGACATTGGAATATCTTCCATTCAATTTTTGTCTTCCTCACAATTTTTGTTGGATGAATAGAATTTTCTGAAGGGATTCGGCTGAATAGTAAAAGTATTAATGCTGACTATTTTAAGGAGACCCGACTTTACAGAATCATCGCGTTATCATAATGCAGAAAAAAAAAGAAAATATCATGGCGTTAATTTATGTACATTGTTCAGATATGTATTTTGAACTAAACTTCAACTGTAAGTACACCAGTCAGAATTAGTGATGCAACGAATATTAATACGAATATTCGTATTCGCCGAATAGTAGACATTTACCGAATATTCGTATTCGGCGAATATATATTTACGAATACGAATACTATAAAAAACACTGTTGAATTAATAAATTGTCACAGAAATGTCAAAATGTCTATGGATTTTATGGCACTGTACTATGAACCTCGAATTTTTCATTTAACACGCGTTCTTTCTGTTAGTAGTTTCAGTATTTGACAGTCGATAGCACAGGTCAAGTGCAAGTATATTGTTACATGTGAGTTAGCTGCGAAGTAAAAGGAACTTAATTTAAAAAAAATGTCCTCTCGTAAACGTGATCAAAGTGATATATGGAAACATTTCGATAAATTACTGAGTAAGTAGCCAGCTATGTAGTGTTTGTGTTTGCTTTTCAGTTTTGTAGTGTAGTATTTTATTGTAATTGTAACGTAGTGTTGTGGTTATTTAATTTTAGATAATGAAAGCAAAGCGAGATTGATGCTTATCTAAAGCTCCCTAATTTATCGCCGTCTGCTGATCCATTGCTCTTCAAGCGAGACGATATAAATTTCCCACGACTGAAAAAAATCGCGCAAAAATATTTTTCATACAAGCCATGTACAGTAGCCTCGGAGAGACTTTTTTCAACGGCTGGCAACATCCAAACTGAAAAAAGAAATCGCCTATCACCAGCGAATCTACAGATGTTATGTTTTCTGAATAAAAAATTGACAGTTGTAAATTTGAATTATTAGTACCTATAATAAAACAAACAGAACAAGGTTAAATAAATGAGTGTTTTATTACTCTGTCAAGTTATTCGTATTCGCCGGATAGTTGGTTTTATATTCGTATTCGTAAAAGTAGTATTCGTTGCATCACTAGTCAGAATTAGTTGGGTGGGTACTTACAGTAAGATATTTTGTCTGCATCTAAACATGTTACTTGCAGGACATGGTCTTAGTTTATTGTGGGTTTAATCAATAAAAGTGGGACATAAATGCCGACCAAATTAAATGCCGATTAAGCAAAACAAACAGTGAACAAAATGCAATAAACACCGAACACTGAGGGGGTTATATACTATAACGAGGAGAGATGCCTTTGGCTTCAGTGGACCGCACAATAAAATTAGATAACCCTCAACTTAAAGAGGGACCGACCGATGAAGAAATAACAAGAAGAAATGTTACACTGTTTTAAAACTGTTTTCAAAGTGGCCGCTATTTGGAGCCTCGTGTAGAAAGTCATTTTATTCAGAAGACAGATTGTTATGGTTACAGTAGGCGAAATAACTGTTCATCCATGAATAAATGACAAAGTGGCAAAATGTCGTAACTAAGCCGAGCCCAATCGAATAACTTTACTTTGAATGTATAAAGAAGAAAGCCGTAGAACCCCAAGATTTAAACCTAGTAGGTAGGTACCTAAATATTTTGTCATTGAGCATATTATAGATGAATAAGTAATAAATCGAGTAGATAATTATGGAAAATAGATTTGGGAACGTTTGATTCCGTATTAGTGATAAAACGAATTCTTCGTGAATATTTTGCTGAAAAGTATGAGTTTACTACCCCATAGTGAATATACATTTTTCCATGTTTTTTTTTTAAATTTTATTTTTTATGTTTTACAATGTTTGAATATTTACTTTTCTAAACTTAATTCCTTAAAGAAATGTGTTTTCCACATCATCTCACGTGTGTTTAACTAATGCATTATGCATACTAATTTTACTTAATTAAAAAAATCAACACCACGTAACTTGCTTAATCATTGTTACTTTGGGCAATAAATAGTTAACACAACTATATTATTTACATTCATTTCATACAAAAGCCCAGTAGGGCGCAAATTAATACATTTTGTTATCTTGCTATCGAGTCGGGAAAACTGGCACTCCTTTCAGTCTTGGACATGAGTGCCGCTTTTGTCACGATAGACCATGATTTTCTTATTAAACGAATAGAAGAATCCTTTGGTTTAAATGGCGGCGTTAAAAGCTGGCTGATATCGTACTTGGGTAACCGTATACAAGCCGTGTAGGTAGGGAAAAACCAATCAAAATATGCAACCCTTTCATCTGGAGTACCCCAGGGGTCTGTTCTGGGCCCACTTCTTTTCATCCTCTTCACAAATGATGTCGCTAAAATAATCGAATCATTTGGCCTTCTATCTCACTGCTACGCTGATCACCAACAAGTTTCCTTTTACTGCTTACCAGAGGAAGTAGACAGTCTAAAAACTCGCATAATTGAGTCTCTAGAAGCAATTATCCGCTGGGTGACCTCAAATAGATTAAAACTTAATCCGTCAAAGACTGAGTTTCTTTGGACCGCCACAAGCAGACGTCAGCATAACATTGATAACTCCCCAATAACCATTTCAGGAAGCGACATCACTCTAAAGACTTATATAAAACTAATGGGTGTCAATCTGGACGCTGATTTTTCCCTTAAAACTCAAGTGAACAGAACCGTAAGCACGGGATTTTTTTCAATTAAGGCAAATTAAAGCAGTAAGGAGAAACCTGCCAACAGAGGCGACTAAATTACTAGTCAATTCGTATGTGGTTTCACGCTTAGATTATTGCAACGGAATATATGCAAGTCTTCCAAAATATCAAATCAACAAATTACAATCCGTTTTCAACGCTGTGGAAAGACTTATCACCGGCGTATCTAAATATTTCCATATTTCAGAGCATCTCAAAAATCTTCACTGGCTTAAATGTCATGAAAGGATCCAGTTTAAGCTCTGCTGGATGGTATTTAAGTCCCTTAACGGAATGGCTCCGGCTTACTTATCGGAATTGTGTATTCCAGAAAATTCCAATTATCGACAGTCAACCCTGAGGTCAGCAGTGTCATCAGCTATCGGAAGGTTAAAGGAACCAAAGCGCACACCAGATACTAAGTTCGGTGAGCGTGCTTTCGGAGTGTCAGGACCTAAAGCCTAGAATGGACTGCCACATGAATTAAGAATGATCACGGACGCGGCGAATTTATGTAGAGCTAGACTTAAAACTCACCTTTTCAGACAGTCGTATCCATAAAATCAAAGGCTGGAGAATGTTCATGAAAGGTCATTTCATGAACATTCTCCAGCCCTAAAGAGTCCTAAATTCTCTAGTATTTTAAAATAAATACCAACAACTCTACTTTTGCGACTAATCTATTCATAAATGTAATACTAACAGTGATGAGGGTAGCAAATAATGTAAAATCATGCAATGTCCATTGTGTTAACTGTAATGTCCTCCACGTGCTAAGCCGTATCTTCTCCACGCATAAACTTCCTAATTAAAGTGTGTTTATCGGAAGTGACCTGCCAGGTAAGTATGTTTCTGTAACCATCTGTAAATAATAAAATTAGTTAGAACCTAAGCATTCCTAATAAATTGTACAGCGCCCTTGAGGTGATTTTTCACAAAAACGGCGCTTTATAAATTATTCAATTATTATTATTATTAAAGTCTGAAACTGGTTTAAGCACCAAACTCGATTCTAACGACTGCTATCTGAATGGCGAAACTTAATGCTAAATCACTATTTTTTATATTAATCTTTACATTATGAAAACCAAAAAATATGCATCGAACAAATTGAAGCTTTCCCTTGAGTAGAATTACAATAAAGTTGATAATTATAATTATCTACTTTTTAAGAATTGTAAACGTAAATTCTTAAAAAATGTATTTTTTCATTAGGAATATATGAAAATTTTAAGCAACAACTTTAAAAAAAATACAATATTGTGGATAAGATTGTCAGTTACAGTTTCCCTTGATTAACTTTTTTTTATTATAAAATAATAAAACTTATAAAATAATTCAAAAAATAAATAAAAACCTCTTTTGCGCCTGAAATCAAGCGTTCCTAGACATCATTCGCCAAGCAATTTTTATGCCGATTACCTAATATTCGTAGCGATATATAAGACACACTAAGAATATACACATATTTGGCTTGTGACTTCCTCTTAACAATCTATCAGTTCAAAATGCGATGGGGACTTTTAGTAGATTTTTTTTATTGAATTTCAGTAGAATCAAAATAAATGAAAATTTAATTCACCGTCATTTGGTAAATTATGAAAAAAAATATGTTTAAAGTCTTGGTACCAATTTTTCATCATCGTGCTGCCTCCTTTTAATTTGTCACACAAACCGAGAGAATGACCGTTCAGCAGGCGGTGGGACCCGTGGATAAAAATCTTGTCCAATCAAAGTGAGGTATTCAAATAACGCCGGGCGCGTTCCAAACAAATGTCAGGCGCTTGTCAAATATTTGAAAAGGCGGGAAGCGACTTTTTTTGAAAAGAGAACAACTAAATAAACAAATTAAATAACGTGGTTACGAGTGTTTGAATAGGAGAAACGGGGGAATGGTTCTACTGATTGTAAGTATGTAGAATATGTAGATAAACTCGTAAATGTTCACATGTTGACATACATAGCACATAGCTCGCTTCTACTGTTTCCAAGATACTTTACACACCACACACCACATGATGCGGGACATTTTTTCTTTTTGGGAACATGTTTATTAGACATGCCTCTATTGGTATGCATTTTAACTTCGTGTTTTCTGATAATACTGTGTGAACTAACGATAATTAGGTACTTGCTACAAAATTATCAAAAATTTATAACATTATTTCGGATATTATTGAATTTTTAAACATTGTAAAAACATTTCATAGATAATTTTGAACTTACGATAGTATTTTTGAGCGTCAAACAATAATATTGCATTTTTTGATCTTTGGTTTATGTTTTTAAGTGACAAGCAAATGTATTGTATGTATTTAATTGAACTTTTGAACCCTAGACGATGTTAGTGAGTGATAAAAAGATGTTTTTTTGGAAAGGAATACCTACGGAGTAGAAGATACTCTCAGTACCGCCCACCATACAGATTTGAAACTTTGCTTGAAATGGCTTTAGCCGTATTTGGTGACCAGATCTGAATAGCCAGGTACTTCCCCCTTCCCCATAATAATAATAATAATATTTGGCTGATTTATAAAGCGCCGTTTTCATGAAAAATCATCTCAAGGGCGCTGTACATATAATAAGCATACAATAAAATAAAATGAATACGATAGGCTTACAACTAGGATTCAAACTTATAACTAGGAACCTACATTTAAGACTTATATGTAGCTAGTGACTTACAACTAAGACTTATTACTACTGACTTAAAACTGGTGACATACAAATATTGCAACCGTGACTTAAAATTAGAGATTTACAATTAAAATAGGTATTTACATACAACAATAAATATTTTTAGTTTTGCCAGGTATCTAATATTACCAAGTGATCAACAAAACTCTACAGATGATGCCTTAAAACATACTCCAATTGGAGATGCCATAGTAATACTGACTGCAGACGGGTGCAGTTGGGATTCTTGTGCGGTATTCACTTTAAAAAAGGTCACAAATTGATCAAAAGCTTAGACGAACCGAGAATCGGAGTATTTAAAGCGGACCGTACATATTACGTTTACAAAATCAAATTCAATCAGTCAAAAGTTGAAAAGGGCGCTTTTCATTCATTAAATCTTTATCATTTATCGTCACAGGCGATGCAGTTTGAAACACCTCAACAGAAATAAAAGTTCAGTACACGTGTGCAGGAGTAGTGTCAATGGACCCATCCCAAAGGCCCAGCTTCCTAAGCGATTGAAAATAAATTTGCACAATCGAATAAATCTACTTTCGCAATGTCGCAAATGTCGTCATGTGATCGTGGCACCACTCACGGCAGCGGAATGTGCCCACACTGCCCACTGCCCGCCCTGCCCGGCAGCGCGTCTCGACTCCCGTTTCCCGTACCTCTAGTCCCTAGTGCCGTGTTGGATCCTCGAGACCGGGCATGGTCCGGAATTCGGCAACACGGGACTCGGGACACGGGACGCGCGAATTCTAACTACCGGAGTGAGTAACCATTTAATCACGGGTTATATTTGGAATCCAATTATACGGCTGCATTCGTCAGCAACTTCAAATTTATTACTTACTAACCAGCTATTCATAATAAGTACCGCCGTTCTCCCAGAGGGAAGGTGGATGGACCGCCACAACTCTTTCTTGGAAACCAAGTATTGTCCTTTTTATGGGAATACCGCGCTACAGTCCCAACTGCTCCCAACTGTTCGTGGCTAGTGACAGACTAGGTTAAAACTATTGCCATTATTTCATGTAACGATTCTGGACATTGGTTTTATCCGGGGGAATATATTTTAGGGAACGTACCCATACTACGTGACACACTTTTTGCAATTTTTTACCCCCCCCCCCCCCCACCCCCCTCCCGGTGACCACGTGTAGTATATTCACGAACAGTTTTCACGTAGTATTTCATAAATATGGTTTCGAATCATTTTTTGCTAACAAAAACTAAAAAAATGCATTATTTGGCTTATATTTGTCTTTATTAATACGGCGCTTGCTGCGTGACAGCAAGAATTCATGCATTACAAGTGGAAAAAATATTATCAAGATAAAACTTATGTCAAAATATATTGAAACCGGAACGTAATTTATGGAAACAAAAGTCTTGTTATTTTTATAAACATTTTTCATCTCAATCATCTTCAACAAACACGTTCCCTGAACTTTTTCACTTATTTGAATGTACGAGGGTGGGTTTTTAAGTTTGCGGTTGGGGTAAGGAGTGGAAATAAAAACCTAAATTATTTTTCCTTTTCAACATATTCACCTACTACCCTAATACAACATATTCACCTACTACCCTAATGACTAATGACCTAATTACGATAAAAACCCGGTGTTTATCCTAAAAATGAGTTGTTCAATTAGTACCAAAAACTTAAGCCCCCCCCCCCCCCATTGTGACCAAGTGTGGTATTTTGATGACCCCCCCCCCCTGAACAAGTCACGTAGTTTGGGTACGTTCTCTTATTGGCGATTTACACGATTTTTTTTCATCCAGTTTCCGCAATTTCAATTCCAGTTTTATGTATATATATTTATATATGTATATATATACATATATATAAATATGTTTATGGTTTATATGCTGTTATATGTGCATGTTTTTGCCACGCTGACGCGTTTAGGATTATTTCATATATTGTTTTAACTAATCTGCGGAAGCTACTTGCAGTAGCTTAGCGGGTATAAATTCCCATTGTATGTGAATTTTACACAATATTAAAAAAAAAATGACGCAATTCCCCGCAGTGATAAGCCTAGAGGATGGTACACCACAAATCTTTTGACACGATCGAATTTTAACGACTTCATCACGATCACAAAACAATCCATGTCATTTTTTTACATTAGGGAACGTACCCATACTACGTGACACGTTTAGGGGGGGGGTCTTCAAAATGTCACGCTCCATACAAATGAGCGGCGGGTTGCTTAGGTTTTTGGTCACCGGGGGGGGGGGATTAAAAATTGCAAAAAGTTGGTCACGTAGTATGGGTACGTTCCCTTAGCTTCACACAGGTAGCCCTGAGGGAAATAATTTCCCTCGGGGCTAATAATTTTCTTCTGGGACGCTGTGAAGGGTCTTTTTAAGGAAGGGAATGATAGGAAATTCGGTGAAGGAAAAGGGTATGAGGGGTGGGTTGGAATCTGGGGATCAGGGTCTCCATCAGTGGACGTATGAATCCATCCCTCCAACTATCGAGAGAGTCCGACAACCCAGTCTCTCTCCATCCGGCCCGCGACGCAGCAGATGGGCAGATGCATCCGCCGCTAATATCTGGGATAAATAATCTCACTCCATGAACCCGGACACCTCTGCTAAGTCACCAAACGTAGCGAAACATTTGGGGTGACCAATGGCAGAGGTGTTGGTTATCCAATAAATGTTTGCCGGGGCGGCCGTACCCATACCCGCCTCTTAAATAAACATTACCCGACTAATGTGTTTTATTCACTTTCTAATCAAATTACAATTCTCAATATCTCAATTTCGATATGTATTCCATCGCCGCATCGACTTCTATCGTCACAAAGTCAGCCGTCAAACCAACAAAAAGCGTTCCAAAACAAACGAATTTCTTTTGCATTTTCAGTCTTTTAACTTCAGATGGCGTTTGGTTTGGTGGATTTTGGATGGTTGGTTGAATCGGCCCAGCATGATCGTCTTTTATGGGTTTCTCGTTTGGAATTCGTGTTCTCGATGGAGGCAATAAAGTAATAAAAATAGCAATAAACGGAGCCAAGATCATTCGGCCAACTTCAAAGAAATAACTTGATGAAATCGAATAATAATTATTACAGCGTGCGGTTAATCTAACAAACGACTTGTTCCGAATTATTATGAACGGTGGAAGATTGCGCGACTTTCTTAAAATTACTAATAAAACAAAAATAAAAAATATTGATTCTTTAAATTCTAATACAACATGTTGTTAATAAGAAAATGTAGGAGGGGAAGAAGAAAGGGAAGATGAAGATTTTAAAGTATATGAATTATCAGATCTACATAGTTACTAAACAAAGATTGCTAAATATATAACAAGCAACGTTTAGATTTTTAATAGTGGCGTTTCACCAAGTATTAATCTAATGTAAAAATTGCTGTATTTGACTGTGGTTGTGTGGCTGATGGAAGTTGGGGAGGATGGAAAAGAGGGAGATAGAGGAAGGATAGTTTCTGACTATTCAGATCTAACCGTTTCAGTTTCGATTTCGAAGGTTGTTTTTCACCAGGGCGACATATAGAACGGAGAGTATCTCTTATCCACTCTAAAATATGCGCAAATTTGAGTGAAAATTATAAAACCGGTCAATTCGCTTTACTCATCGATAGCACTAGATGGTACCTAGTTTAAGAGATTATCCATATATGGCACGTGGCTCAATGCAGGGATTGAAATTAGGTATAATAAACACGATTGCAACATCAAGGTCAGGGCCCAGAATTATTCTTACCGCCTGAGCCCATTGAAATCCATCACCAATGAAAACCAAAGTGTTTTGTTCATCCCGGAGTTTTATTTAAATAGTTTTTTGAGACAATCCAGAATTACAAGGTACATTAAAAATATCTTGACTATTAATATTACGAATGAGTGTGGACACAGGAAAGCACATTTAAGTTGTTCAATAAGTCAAAAAACCTGTTTTACAAAATAGATTCCTACCTAACCATGCAAACGAATTGAATAAATGTTGGTTCACGGGTACTTCATTCTACTAGCGATAAGAAAGTAAACAATTACAGATTATTGATTTTCGAAATGGCGTAATAAAGTTTAAATAATTTGTAGGCGAAAAAAAAACGTAAATCGTTCTCATAACTAACCGTTCCCGATCCAATCATGTCCGTGCCTAGAAAAACCCGTCCGCGGACTCGTCGTACCGCTCGTAAAATCTGTTAAAGCACCTTAACTGAATCATTATTTGATGTACGAGTTTGTTTTTATGTTTATGGCTGTAGGCAATGTTTTTCTGATATGTCAGTCAGCCTCGTTGATGGAACGTCGATGGTAACCCGTTAAGGACCAGAAAACTTAAATTGGGACCATTGAAAAGGGTCGATTGTACCCGAATCCTCCACAAAAATCAAGTTTTTCACAATTTTAGGCGTAGTTCACAGATTATAACTGGCTATTCTGGAGCTTATTTGGAGTAGAAAAGGAGATAACATTTTGCTCTGCGACTATTATTTTTTCCCCCAGCAATAAGCAAGCAATCCATTCACACCACGCGTTCCATTTGCCAAAATTTCAGGCATGTCAATAATAATCTGTAATCTGTAATAAAAATCTCGTGTCAGTGTTTGTGGTAGCACTCCTCCGAAACGGCTGGACCGATTTTTATGAAATTTTGTATATATATTTGGTAGGTATGAGAATAGGTCGAAAAGAATATTTCGTACCGCTAGGTACTAAGGGTGTCTCTATCCATAAAAAAATATATTTTTTTAACCTAATTTTTTCGTTATAAGTATTTTTTTTGGCATCAAAAATACCTATAAACCCAACTTTTCACCCGCCCATTTTTTTATCGCGATTTTAGTATTTTTGAATGAAGAAATTTAGTCGTTCGTATTTCAAACAGAACGAAATTATTTGCTCGTATGTTGTTGAATGACAGAATGAATGAATGACTCATCGATCTTTAATCCACATATAGAAATAATTTATATGGCAGAATAACGTTTTTCCGGGTCAGCTAGAAAAATTCCCGTAATTGTAAGTATTAGTTACAAGACGATAATTTTAAGTCTTAATTCACTAGAAGTTATTTATTTGTAACATTAACGTCTTTCGACTTTTGCGTGACATAACATAGTATATGGCAAAATAAAAGATGAGAAATTAAAATTACGTAAGAAATATCAACCACCATAACACGGGCATCAGCCTAGCATGGTGGTCGAAAAATCCACAAATAATGCAACCATAATATTTATGCAATGAATAAAGAAAATTAAAGAAAAAAAAGTGCCACTAGCGTGTAATACAGCAAAGGATAGTAAAAAGAAGTTAAGAACGTGTGTAAATAACAAAGTAAAATGAAAACCAGTTAAAGCAATGCAATATTGGAATATCTAAGAAATATACACACACGCACTTAACATATTGAATTAAAAATATATATATATATATAAGCTACTGAACATGAAGATGGGGTACAAAGTAATTGCATAAGAAGATTAAATAAGGGGAAAATATAAAGATAATTTATAAAGAAGTCTTAGCTGTAAGTCACTAGCCACAAGTTACAAGTCTTATTGATAATTAATAAGATAAGAAAGTTGTGGGTGGTTATACATTATTTATTTTTAGGTATAGGTCATCAATTACATATTTGTATTGGAAACAATGAATATACTGGCGATTTTGGCGAATGTTTTGTCAAATTACATACCTACATTTTATAAAGTTAGATAACTAACTAACCATCACGCCGTTTCCCCACAGGGATAGGTAGAGAGGATGGACCGCCAAACAACTCGATCATGGCACACACTTCTTGACTCGTTCAAATTCATACCTCGCCTCATACATGCTTTTCTATTATTCCGACTCTTTACATGACCCGACTCAAGTATCTGATTCACTTGGGCGTCCCCGACTTCTTCTATCTTTCACAATTGCGAGATATATTCTCCTTACACTTCTTTCCTCGTGCCCAAACCATTTGTGCGTCCCTTTCTTAATCTTACTCATTACGCTTACATCAGCCTTGCATTCTTCGCCGATCTCCACATTTCTCACACGATCGTACTTGGTTTTACCACACATACGCCTCAGGGATCTCATTTCTACAACATTCAGTCTACTTACATCTCTCCTCTGCCATTTTCATGCCTCACTGCCATACATCAGGGTAGGTACCAGCACTCCATTATTGACGTTGACATTTTTGTTAGCGCCAACGGCGTTCAGTCCTCCATTGATAGAGTTGCCTGCATTTACAATTAAATATTATAAAAACATTCTTTTAAAGGTAAGTGAAAACGTAGTTTTTCTCCAAAAAAAAAGAAAATACTGTCCTAGGAGGTACCTAATGCGACGAAATTGAAAGAGCACATTTAGTAAGGAATTGGAATAATTTTTTTGGTGGTCATTTAGGGGTTAAATTGATCGAAATCGGGCTGTAATTTCTAGCTGCGCTTAAAATTCATCCAATCTCGCTTGATTTATCCAGTTACAAGTTACAATGGGTAGTTAACCGAAATAGATTTCTCCGCAGGCCGAGGAATGATTCTTTGTTTATTTTCCAATCGTTTAAATGCATTACAAAACCTACAACCTTCATATAATTAGACACCACAGCGGTATGTTTATAATTCGGTTATATGTATAAACAATTTAATGTAGGCACAGCTTGTACTAAATAATAATAAACAGAGCTTTATTTTAGCCTAAGTTTTTGTGTCCACATTTTTTTTCATTTATTTTTTTAATGCTAGATTTATTAATCTAGACAAATTTCCAAAATATTTATAAATGGTTTAACTAACTTCTTTTCTTCGATTCTTGTGTATTGCATTTAAAAAAATTAAATTCGAACTTCAGTTCCGAAATGGTAGCGAAAATTAAGTAATTAATTAATTAAGTCGACCCAATCAATTCCCAAAATGTAAATTCGAAAAAATGATAATGTAAATTTCAAGAAACCAGAGTCACCGATCTAGTGTTTTTTTTTTGCTTTTTACTAACTAACTAACTAACCATCACGCCGTTTCCCCGCAGGGGTAGGCAGAGAGGACGGACCGCCAAACAACTCGGTCTTGGCACACACTCTTTGCCTCACTCACATTCATACATCGTCTCATACATTCTCTTCTATTATTCTGACTTTTGACATGACCCGACTCAAGTTTCTGATTCACTTGATCGTGCCATGTCTTCCTCGGGCGTCCCCAACTTCTTCTACCATTCACATTCGCGTCGTATATTCTTCTTACACTACTTCCTTCGTTCATTCGCTCTACATGCCCAAACCATCTGAGGGTCCCTTTCTTAATCTTACTCATTATGCTTACATCAGCCTTACATTCTTTGCGGATATCCACATTTCTCACACGATCATACATTGTTTTACCACACATACGTCTCAGGGATCTCATTTCAACAGCATTCAGTTTACTTTCATCCTTCCTCTGCCAGTTCCATGCCTCACTGCCATACATCAGGGTAGGTACCAGGACTCCATTGTGGACTGCTAGCTTCGCTTTTTTTGACAGTTTTTTACTAGCGCCAACGGTATTCAGTCCACCATTAATGGAGTTGCCGGCATTCACCCTTCTTTCAATATCTCTTTCAGCCTTGCTTTTTTGTATAAGAAAACAGATTGCTGCTTGATAGTAAAGATTGCTAAAATTATAATCGTAACCAAAAGTAACGTTATTTATTTTTGGGGTGTTTTGTGCCGTGTTGCGCTACCTCTTTCTTTAGCCAACGTTTCGGACAGCGTTACAGTGTCCATTATCACAAAGAAGGAGGTAGTGCAACGCGGCATAACACGAACACCCCAAACAAATAATGAAGAAAAAAAATCCGTTTGTTTTAATGGGTAAAAGAGAATTGTGCATAATATACATATTATGAAAAGTTATAAATATATATACATATAAATATCCCTTATATCACTATTTGATTTTCTTAAATTCCGTTCGCTCCCTCGTTATTTCGTGCAAAAGCTCCCGCAGACTAAGAGAATCATTGTTATGCAGAAGAAATTTAAATACGCATACATTACTCTTTATACTGTATACTTTATGCAGGCACTTAATAACCTCCACGAAGCACAGCTTGTTCCGAATTAAATAACAAAGCTATAGTAAACAGACCGCCCCCGTTTTCAAACCCGTTCCATTGTTCTTTTAAAAAGGTAAAACAAAAGAATCAAAGGGCCGATCGCTTTTTGTCCCCCTTATTTAAATTTAAAATTCCGCGGCTTGGCCCTACGCGAATGCAAATCTGTGGACTTTGTTATTTGTTATAGTCACCTCGATGTCGACTTTCGGCAGTCGACATTCGGTTGCCGAGAACCTTTGTCATTGTGGACGATATAAATCTTGCAAGAGACGGTCAGATCAAGTCACGACCGGCGAGGATTGAAGTTGAATAGGAGCAGTTCTCAGACTTGCCCGAATTTTGGAAAAAGAGTTATTATTGAAAGAAATTTGCATGTGGTAGGCAACTTTTAAACATGTGAAAGACAACTTTTTGATTTTAAAATATTACCTACCATAAAAAATAGTTGCAGATATGGAAATGAAATAATATCTCAAACTAAAATAATTTGAAAGGAATGAGAATTACGTTTAAATAACAAAGCAAATCCAAATGTTCCGAAATATTTATAATTACATATTACCAATGTAGTGGTCCCCTTTAGTTTGCATGTCCATGATGATCTTATGAAGCATTAAAATTTATTTTTATCTTTACATAATATAAAATAAAGTCGCTCCCGCTGTCTGTGCCCCTAGATCTTTTAAACTACGCAACGGATTTTCATGAGGTTTCACCAATAGTTTCACCAGTTCATGAGGAAGGTTTTTAGGTATATAATTTTTCAAGGTTTTGTGTAAATTTGTTGAATTATATAAATAAAGGGAGCGGGCTGGCAAGCGGGCAGCGGGCTGGCAAACCGGCGGTGTGGATTTGATTTATCAGATGGCGTTGGTTATAAAGGTTGGGTATTGGCGTGGCGTTGTGTTTCGTTGGCCATAGCAACGTGTGCCGGGTCTGCTAGTATCTTAATATATAAAAACAAACGTTGCTTTGTTTGTCCCATATGCGGTCCCTAACCCATACATCTGATTGCAATGAAACTTTGGTGAGTTGTTTCTATATATAGTGGTAAGCTCTGGCTCTATTATTAGTTATATTATTTCCTATACTTTCATCCGATTGCGATGAATCTTTGGTGAGATGTTGTGCGCCCGCCCGCGAACATTTCTATACGCACTGGTGAGCTCTGCCATTATGAAATTTGCATAAAAATTGCAATAGGTTGCACGCGAGCTGTTTGAAAACTGAATGCACCGGGACCGAATCAAGGCGGGAGTGAGAAGGGGAACGTGGGAGGAGATTCGCAGGACTGGGGAAGCGGGAGAGGAGTGTGGGAAGGCGAGGGAGGTGGAGGGGAAGAGGATGCGGAAGGACACACAGGACTCACAGGGAGTAAAAAAATCTTTATTAATTGGTAGATATTATTGCAACGCACGCCGGGAACTCGCTAGTTTATCGATAAAAATATTAAAACAAGTAGTAGCTAGAGTTTCGATATAAATCCACCATGATAAGAATAGTAATTGTTGGTTTTCAACCGAGAATCAAATAACCATAATTTTGCATTGTACCTGGTATAAGCACAACCCTGCCTTACAAGGCGATAATCAGGTGTACCAGCATTAACCAAATATTGAAAATATTTTATGGAGTGTATCGAGAAATACAAGTACTCTTTCTCCGACATGACTTATTCTCTAAATCGATCACTTCAGAACACCATCTTCCTACAACGACTGCAGTAAAGACATCCACGGAATCATAAAAATCATCACGGGAATTATAAAAAGCCTTGTGCATCTGGAATAATAAGGTGTAATTGTAATTATTTCCTCGGAAGACAGTTTAGAATGCGGGCTAAAAACTAGCAGACATTCAACGTTCGCACTGCTGCCGTACCAACCGATGGCCGGACATCTACTTTTTGTTTAAATTTCGATTTATATTAGTATAAAGGAATATGAATTATTCATCGGACAGGTTTCGCCGAGGGACTGCCCTGTCGAGAACAACAAGTGTCGTTTAACTCAAGATTATTTCAATGCAGTATTTATATTGTAAGGCAGATGGGCGGGAAGCCTATTCGTTAGGATGAAAGTGCAATGTAAAAGGAAACAGAATCAGCAAGAATCCATTAATCACAAATACGCATTAACTCATAATTAACAGGTCGTTATTATTCAAAGTATGAAAATAATGTTGATTTCATCATTATAAGTGCTCATAAAAGAACCTCAAGAAATAATAATTTAACGTTTGTACTTTGTAAATATAGGTACCATAATTGAGTTGCCTTTTCGTAAAATTTAAACGGTACTGAAGATTTTAAAGGTACTAAAAATTAGGTAGGTATTGTAATTTTGTACTTGGACAGTTGTTGTTAGGTCTGATAGAAATATAAAATTTGACTAAAAATATTGGCAGCTTTTCTTATTTTATTACCACTGCAAAGATAAACAGATATATGCGTAATGTGGGCGTGTCCATACGTCCGAAGTATGATAATTTTTCCATCAAACAGTATTAACAGGCTAGAATCTGCGTGGTTGAATTTCAGAACCCGACTTCAATTGCGTGTCCGACATCACGCCTTACCCGTCGCACCATGTAATCATCCGTATACATGGATTTTCAGACAAAGGTACCATTGTAGTTCGATTTCTAATTCAAGAATTCGTCACATTTGACGCAACTTTCGTCGGCAAGACGTAAAGGGATGTTCCCTTCCTAGATATAAGTTCTACGAATTTGTGAACCTGGAGTGTCTCCCGGATTTCGGACGATTGACGGTAATTCGCAGTTGTATCAAGCGGCTGTATATTACGTATGACGTCATCGTCCGTCCCGGTTACTTTTTCGTGGTGACTTGCCATCACTGATTGACACGTTGACACTGTTTGGATTTACAAAATGATCACCAACACTAACTTGGCGAAGGCGAATCAAAAGCCGCCCGCAGGGCCTAGTAGTAAAAACCTGCTTTTTAACTGCTAGTACTTATAATTCTTGAACAGATGTTTTACAAATCAATTTTATTTCTAAATAAAATGAAACAATGCAACTTTGTATAAACCACTTATAAAATGTGCAAATCCGACCGGTTTCGGAACAAACGTTCCTTCGTCAGGGAAAGCTTATACTAATTTAACAGTTTAGAACAATGTTTTATTAGGGTAGGGGTGGAGCCGTTGTTAGTTAATAATGTAGATTGGGTGGGTAGGTATTAGTGTAGAGTGGGTGGGTAGGGGAACAAATCCATGATTGGGCTATATGACAATATTTTTTGTTTGTTGATAACAGATTCATTATTTTTAAGGGATTTTTTAATTTCCAAAGCTTCTAAGTTATCTAAACGTTTTCCTTTATGATTAATATGAAGAATATTTATCCCTGTGTTTTTTTCAAAACTATGGTTATTTTCAATGATATGGTTAGCGAACTCAGAAAAATTATTATTATTAAGACACCTTAAATGTTCTTTGATTCTGATTTCAAAATTACGAGTTGTTTTTCCACTATAAGTGGTTTATACAAAGTTGCATTGTTTCATTTTATTATAATGGATAACCACAAAGTAATAGCTACATTCAAAAATATAATTTTATTTCTGTTTAGGAACCGAAAGGTCTTATGCAAGTATAACGGCCGATGTTCCCAACTTATCGATCGATCAATCTGAGTCTCCGATCAGTGATCAAGTGATTTGTTGAGTAATGCTCGATTCGATTGTTGGTTGGAGAGTTGTGTTGGGAAGAGCGTATTCGTGCATTTGAGGAGTGTTGATCCAAAATTTCGGCTCAACAGTTGATCAGTAGGATTCGGAACAAGTATAGCAGAGTTCTAGGGAGCATCAGTACGTTGGAAAAGTAATGAAATAAAAGTAGGACTCACCCTTCAGATACCCATTTTCCGTGTATGTTTTCCGGGGAATCCAGAACAACGGTGGCCTTCTCTATAGCAGTGGCTCTCCTCACTGCCTGCTCACACGGGCCCCCGCCCTCTCCTGTTGCAGTGTTCAGCCTGAACGCATCGCTATGCTTGAAAGTCACTGGAAAAAAAAAAGAAAAAAAAAATTACGCATAGAAGAGACAGAATATCAACAATTAGGAGGTTGTAAGGAATTGGATCTAGGCTTTGAAACCTTTTTAAACATTCACATCTAAACTTGTAAGGAATTGGATCTAGGCTTTGAAACCTTTTTAAGCATTCACATCTAAACTAAAAACATAATTTACTTAAGTATCATAAAATGCATGTATGATTCATTGATTCATCTTTAATTAATCAAATTTATCTTAATACGAGTATGAAGCCGAAATTCATGAGAAATCTTCAAACCTTTTGGACCGATACGAACTGAATTAATTCAAGTTTTTTCAATAACGTCAAGAATGATTATATTGTACAATAAATACTGCGAACATGAAGACTTGGATAAATTTTCGAATTCAATCACTACCTTCAAAAGGAACTTATACTTGCATATACCTGACGATCTCCTCATGCACTTAGAGCCGCTTTGTAATTATTGAATCATTCACCTACTTATGCATTGGCTCTATAATAAGTGTAAAAATGTATATGTTTGTGAAAATCACTCTAATTCCGGTCATTTTAAAAAGCATCTAAATATCATTTAATTCAATTACGTATTTCGTTTCAATGGTGGTGAAAATAACACAGCAGTTTTTACAATCCTGCATTGTACTTGTGTACTCGTTTGTGTGCTAGCTCCGATGAATTAATCCCCCAGGTCAAAACTACTCTCCCGCAAAAGAGATTCTCATGGGATTAGAACTGAATAGATCTAGCCAAACCTGAGATGGATTGTCACCAATACACAAAGGAAGCTTTGAAAAAGCTGCCATTTCAATTTACAACACAATGGATTCAGATATAGAAGGAAAGTATTTTTTTCGAATATTTATGGGTAAATGGTTAATCGATTATCTAAATAATTATGAAAAGGGAGGTAAGCTTTTGAAATTTTGACATATTTTTGACAGATTTGACAGCTTTTCTGAGAACGCTACGATTGACCATTCTATTGATTATTTTATTCAATAAATTCTACATTATTTCTATGCTTTGAATGTTTTACCTCGATTTGTGCTGAAAGCGTTATGTGACGATTTCATCGTCACACGTGATAAATATCATTGCAATAGAATAATATGTAATGCATGCAGGTTTTTAAGAGACGTATCTGACATACTTTGACCAGTGATTTAGGTGGATTCGTGACATTACTGAAAAAAAATTATGTTATTGAAATTTTGATCTCCGGTGACATTCTTTTAACTCGTGACTAACCGTCCAATACAGACTACCGACTGCTTTGTCATCGGGGGTTACATTTTTACTCTAAACAACCTCAGGAATCACTGGTTAAAGTAAGTCAGACACGTATCTGAACGTCCCGTGTTTTAGACTCGAATACTATTTTGAGATGTATGAATAATAGGGTGCTCCATTCTAATTACTTTTTGTAAATAATTACGCTTCATTTATGAGGAAGATATCCGAAGATAGTGCAAGGTCGATTTCCACATTGGTATTGCAAACCATTTTAGCTTATAAGCAGTGTAAAATAATACATAAATATACGTAAAATTCAAGTGGAAAGGAGATGAAATAAGTGACGTCTCTGGACATGAGAGAATGAATATGAACGAAGCAAGGATCACTACATTACTAATAAGGAGTTCAGTTATAAAATAGTACACAAAATAGCGCGCTTTATAAAGGGCAAAAACTTTATAACAGCCTGCCGAATGCCGTAAGGAAGCCCCAAGTCTTACCACTTTTCGTATGATATGTGCATTATATTATGTAAAGAATGTTTTTTGATTGTAAAAATCTTACCAATATTTTTTAGTCACATAGTTATCTGTTTTCCTCAAAATGAATTTTTTGTCTAGTAATCTTTTTTTTTCCTCTAAAAATGTATTTCTAAAAATGTAACTGTATCTCTAAATTGTATTTGTACATATTTTCTTACTAAATGTATGAAAAAAATTTGCATACATCCAAATAAATATTCAAAAACAAAGTTCTTCCATCCCCAATTTGACTATATTGATTAGTTTACTTGATGATTATTTTCAAAGAAAATAAAATAAACTGAACATAACAAATGTGAATTAGGTATTATTTTTCACGACTTACTTAAAACATGGCATCATTTTTAACTTGCCTAATCGTTATAATTATTTTTACCAAGACGAGTCATATTTTAAATGTCACCCAGCGGAAGAGGGAGACATAATTTAAAATATGACATGCCATAAAACATACGGAGTTTGTCACTTCGATTTCTGAAAACTGATCTTCACCACGAAAATAACAAATATTTCAAACATTATTTCAGGCCACCGAGTAAAAACACACGAAGCAGTGTCAACGCTCGGTGATTGATTTATATCCTTTTTTGTTTAAGTGTCACAGGACTTATTCAAAATTGTCCCAACAAAGACGAGCTTTTCAAGGGGCTCGTCATACTTTCAGATAATTGGTTGCATGCTCGTTTGGAAGTCTATGAACGGTAAATGTGAGAATGCAAATATAGTGTTTACGTAAACGGGAATACGGGTAGTTTTCGCTTGGCTCGTACTTACACGTCTGTCTGTCAAAGAAAGGTAGGCCATAAATTTGGTGTAATAAATGGATTTATTTATTTTAGGACGTTAAAATGTCAGAAATATGTTTTGGTGACTTCAGTGGCGGGGAGAAAGTATAAGTATAAGTTAAACATAATCATATTTAATCAAATTTAATTAAACACACTTTTTCTGAAGGCGAAACGCGAATCAGAAAATAAATACGTATATTTATTGACGAGTCAGAGGCCAGGCCATTTGGCGGAAATTCGCGGAACTTTGCAAAAAAACACTAAAAAACCACCACTTTGAATTTTGAATTGAATGTTTTGTTGATAAATTTTGAGCTATTGTATATTTTATTAACTGAAACACGTTCACATCACAATAAACTATCTACGAAAACCACATTACTTGCATTTATTACGTAAATTAATAGGTTTTATGATCGTTTTATTCGCGATACACGCATTAATTGCGACCGTTAAATTCGCGGCAAATTCTGACAGCCGATTGTCATAGAAAAAATCGTTTTAAAAATATTCCAGGGTGACAAGGTGAATGAAACTTGTAGCGTCTCCGAGAGTAATGACAGCGCAAGCGATTCTGACATTGTTCTTCATACAAATTGTGTACATAGAAGGGCCAAAATCGTAGACCAAAAGTTTTTTGTCGGAAATATTATTCAAATATTTGAATTATTTTCTCGCGCATGCGCAGATGCCGCGGCCACCGGGTGACAAGCGGCCTCCCAGAGGTTGAAGGAATAATATTTTTAGTTCGATAAACACGAAGCATTTCTGGTTGGATTTTTGAAGACTTTAGTGAATAAATTTTGAAGATATTTTGAGTGGGAAAATTTTTGTTTTATTTTTCCCACCTCACAGCCTTTGATGTGATGGAAATACAAAGAAGATCTTTATGTTTTTAAAATTCATTGTGTGAAATTGTAATAGAATACGTCCCCCCAAAAATAGACATAAAGTAAATAATAATAAAATGTTTACGGCGAAGCACCACGAAGTAATACAAAATCACGTGTTTTTGAAAATTTGATCGCTCAGAAATATTTTAGATGCTTTAATTATTAAACACTCTGAGTAGAACACATCTTGGCCGTTGAAATAATCGAGTTATTTTTCGATAAGTCTATTTATAAAACCAAAAAAACAATTTATCAAACCTACAGAGTTCATAATCTCCTATTTACGGACCCATATTCGGTTTTGGTTTTATTTTGTAATGTGGTAAATTAAGTTCTTGATGAATTGATGATCGTAAATATTTAAATATTTATGCCTGAATTTCGCAAAATAAAAGAATAACGCGATTTCAACTTTATCGTCTTCAACGTAAGTATCTTATTTAACGTAAGTAGCTTATTTTATTGTATGCTTATTATATGTACAGCGCCCTTGAGATGATTTTTCATGAAAACGGCGCTTTATACAGCCAAATATTATTATTATTATTATTATTATTATCTAGTGTTATTGCTATCAGACCGATTTCGAATATTACAAGACATGGTGCATGCATAGCCTTAATTGTTTAAATTGTAAAATGTACACTTACAAGTTTACTTACATGGAAATGTAGACAAAATTAAACAAGAAATCTCTATGTCTTAGTCATAAGTCACTAGCTATAAGTCTTAGATGTAAGTCACTAGTTATAATTGTAAATCTTAGTTGTAAGCCAGTAATATAAGTAGCTATAAGTCTTAGATGTAAGTCACTAGTTGTAATTGTAAATCTTAGTTTTAAGCCAGTAATATTAATTCTTTTATATATTATTTGTACAGCGCCCTTGAGGTGATTTTCCACGAAAACGACGCTATATAAATTAGCCAATTATTATTATTATTATTAAGAAAGCGACGACGTTGTGGTAAATTCGACATCGTAATCACATTTTTTCTTCAAAAAATAGAAAGAAATAGGTATCGAAATACCCTGATGAAGAATTAAGTGCTTATTTTGACTGCAATAAATTGTGAACTAACCAATAATAATCACAATATCCAGCCATTTAAATGTTTATCTCATAATTTTAGGGGTAGCACTGGTGTCATTTTTTATAGGGGTTCCTAAGAACCTTCGTCCTGTGTGGAAACAGGAACATTAGGGAGTGATTGATAGCATACTAAAAGGTTCCTAAATGCATTTTGAACTAGATGCGCATGTGTTTCGTAAACGAATCTAAAATTAATAAAAATATCCGTTTATTGATTTATTTATTTTTAATATTAGATTTCTTTTACTGATATTAATTTGTACCTTTAGAACTTTAAATTTATTTATTTTTTGAAGGGTCTTTAATCCCTGTTTTACTTTTAATTTTAGGTTGGGGGGCTCAGCCTGAACGTATTCAAGCAGGATTTTATTTATTATTTTATACTACCTATAGTTGTTTCTCTCACTCCCCAATCAAGTTAAAAGTCAAAAAACTCTGATAAAAGTTCAAAAGATAAATTTATTTAATGGATAAAATTGGTTTCCTTTAATAGATTTTATTATAGTAAAGGGGAGAATAACAAGGATTATAATAGATATTATTAAAGCAATATAATAAAAGAATTAAACTTAATGTGGATATAATTCTCCCTAAAGAAGATATAATATTTCAAGAAAGGTAATTTAATAATTAATTATTTTATTGGGGTGATATAAAAATTTGATTAACTTTTTTAACTTAATTTCTTTAAAATGCAGATTTTAAAATTTATGATCTATTTATAATAATTCAAAGAAAAAGATACTTTAGGGATAACAGCGTAATTTTATTTTTAAGTTCTTATTAAAATTAAAGATTGCAGAAACGAACTTAGCAATCGTGTATACCGAATTCAATAAATTCACGTTTGGCAGCTAAAATGTATAATTATAAATCGTACCACAAAGAAACAGTTATGTTAGACGTTTATATTTCCAATTTCAGCGCAAAAATAAGAGAGAAATAAATCAGAGAAATGAATGATGTGTATTTGTATTTATTAGTATTTTGAAAGCGCACAGTGCTTAAAATACTCTAATTTTTGCTATTTTAACTCGATTGAGCAATTTCAGTTAAATGTTTTACAGACTAAGATATTTTCAAAGCTTTTCCTTCGTGTCAATATCAATATCATTGATTTTCACATATTCTCTGCAGCAGCAGTTTTATAAATATTATCTGAATTCGATAATAATGTAATGTTAAAAGTAGGGGGTATAAATAAAGGTGTCGGTAAATAATTACACAACATGGGTCACTTCAAGAACCATGTTCACTCCTTGCTTTCCTCAAAGAGACTCTCCAGAGAGCATCCGCAAAGATGACATAGGTCCTGAGGGAAATTATTTTCCTCGGGGCCTTCTGTATGTATATAATATATTAAAAAATGTAGAACAATTTTCTCGGTTTACCCGTGTAACGTAGTCTTTAAAATGACTTTTTAACTCCTGACGTTTCGGACAGATCTCACTGTCCATCTTCAGAGGCCTTATGTCTTGAGTTTTTGTCTCAAACTGATGGCTTTCGCGTGACTGTTCGGTCCAGAAGCTAAGACTTAAGTGAGTGCACATCAATTCTTATGTCTAGAACGGAGTACGGAGTTAAAAAGTCCTTTTAAGGACTACCTACGTTACACGAGTAAACCGAGAAAATTGTTCTTTTTTTTTTACATTAACTCCACACAGGAGGCCCTGAGGAAAATAATTTCCCTCAGGGCCTATGTCATCTGGGATGCTGTGTGGAGGGTCTTTTTGAGGAGAGGAAGGAATGAACATTGGTCTTGAAGAGACCCATGTTGTAGGAAGGAGGAAACACAGAGGCCGGCAAATCATTCCACAACCGAGCTGTTGAACACAAGAACGAGTCGAAGAAACGACCCGTTCTCATGTGACAAATGTCAACTGTGTACAAATGTTGGGCACGCGTTTGGCGTGTTTCCCGACTATGCACCGGTGCCGAAGGGATCAATGATGCTAGTTCCTCGGAGCATCTTCCATTGTAATACCGGTAGAACAAGGATAGCATTCCCACCCGACGCCTGTGCTCTAAAGATTGCAATCCGTCTGTTAAGATGGGAGAATCTATCAAACGGACCGCCCGTTTCTGCAGAGTCGAGGGTATTTTTCAGGTATTTTGGAGCTCCAGACCAGAGGTGGCTGCCAAATTCAACCGTGGGGCGCACTTGCGATTTGTACAGGGTTAGCAGTTGTGTACTATTAAAGTATCTGCGGGCCTTGTACAGTACGCCCAGTTTTTGGGAGGCTAACTTTACTCTGGCTTCGATGGAGCCCCCATACCTGAGCTGGTCACTTAGGGTTACACCAAGCATATCAATGGAGGGCCTGTTCGGAAGATTGCTTCCGTTGAAAGAGACTAGATTTTCATTGCGATCCCTTTTAGACGTAATCAGACAAGATTGGGTCTTTGAAACATTAAATTCAACGAGATTATTTTTACCCCAAGAGAAAACACTCTCGAGGTAACCGTCCATTCTTTGCTTCAAAGCCTTACGAGCTGTTGGGAGTTTGTGAGCCCTTTGGGGGCTTGTCAAACAAAAAGCTATCATGAACTGTACTGTCATCCGCGTAACAATGAATTGGTGCACATGACAAAAGGTCGTTGTCGTTCTACGTCTTATACCCGTGAAAACCTTAAACAGAATAAATTAAAAATATATATACCTCCAATTTGAGTTGAGTTTTCGTTGATTTCGTAAGCGTACCAGTTAAACAAACAGTTCGTTTTGGGAATCGTTCTATATTCATATAAAAAAAGCGCCCTGGAGTGCAGGAAAGGCTGAATAAACCCACAATGCGCCCGAATGGACTGAATTTATTATTGATTCAGGTTGCCGCTGTCTTTTTATGGTAAATTGATACAGACCAAACCGAACTCCATCCTCGGCTGTCCGCTGTCGGCTGGAGACTCGTTATCATCCGATACAGCCAGAGTAGGTATTTTGTCAGGTTTCTGGTTTCCGATGGAAATTGCTGATTGTGTTTGATTCATTATGAAAAGTTTCACGATGGAGCGACTTTGGGAATATAATTGAAGTGTTGACGTTATGAAACATTAGTTAGCTTGACAACTTTAAAATTATACGCAGGCACCAGCTGTCTACCTATCTTATTTCTATAATTTTGTCCCCGAACAGTCAAAAGACATCTAAACAATTTTGCCAAACCTTTCTCAATGTGAATATTGATCTTTGATTTGACGATTTCTAATGGTTATCTCAGAAGTAGAGGGTATTTTAATAGAGGGAGAACAACCAGTGAGAACGTGCCTAACAATTTATTAGTGCAAATCTTTTCAGCGAGCATAATTCGTTCTGAAAGTTCAGTACCTACCCGTTTTGAGAATCGATCTGACTGCTATAACCTAATTCAAATTTTGAAAACAGTAAGCTAAATAAAAGTAACGATGTTGAGGTCCACATTTAAATTTAGAAAGTACTTGAATCAATGTATTTATGTAGTAATCAATAATCAATTATCATCTAACATTTGCCCTGATGATGGACACTTTGACGCTGTCTAAAACATTGTCCAAAAAGAAGAGCAAGATGGAATAACAACCCCAAAATTAATTACGATAGTCAATTAATTATTATAATAGTTTGGTAGGTATAATATGACAGCCTACGATAGACTAGCAACCCAAAGCCAAGCCCCGGCGAGCGCAAATAAATTTTATTTGATTAATATGTGTTATTTCACAATTAATCAATAAAAAATTGGTAAATATCGGTTCGGACTGGCCACGCTTATTACGAATAATTTTTAGAAAAAAACTTTAGATTCGCCTTAATTACTATTAAAGGAAACTTTTTGGCTTTGGGGCGGCGGAAAATAATGCATTTTAATTTTCAATTGCATAAAACCAAAATTCACTTCGCGAACCGACCCAGCGAAATTCCGCGGCCGTAAATGTCACTGTTATGTTGGTATCCTTGATAAATTAGCAAGAGCTCATACGACTGTAGCCGACTTCGTGGGATAAGGCGCGTAATTATGAAATTTGTCTAGCGGGCTTGTTTGTGTAACATGGTTTGTGATACAAAAGAATGTGCCCCTTTATAACGCCTACTCGCGTCAAGGCAAGAAAAACATCCCAGTTTTCAATTAGTTCAGCGGCTACGCTAGGTTTGTGTAACATGGTTTGTGATTCGCGGTATTTCATGTAGGTATCCCATGAAGTCAGCTACAGTCCATAACAGTGACAGCTACGGCCGCGGATTTTCGCTGCGTCGGTTCGCGAAGTGAATTTTGGTTTTATGCAATTGAAAATTAAAATGCATTATTTTCCGCCGCCCCAAAGCCAAAAAGTTTCCTTTTATAGTAATTAAGGCGAATCTAAAGTTTTTTTCTAAAAATTATTCGTAATAAGCGTGGCCAGTCCGAACCGATAATTACCAAAAAATTATATATAGTAGGTATATTTGCGGCACGTCCCAGAGTGGGAGATACTTTAATTATTGCCCTGGTGTAACACCACCATTTAGAATTGAAATGTTGCTTGAAATGGCTTTAACAGTGTTTAGTGACTAGATCTGAATAGCCAGAAACATCCCCATCTTCCTCTTCCCATCTACTTCGCTACCCACTACCTTCAGCTTCCCAACACACCCCAATTGGGGGTGTCATAGTCGCAAGTTGGGATTGTGCGATATTCATATAAAAAATAATAATTTAGATGAACAGCATTTATATTCGTAAAATTTAATTGAACGAATAAATTATAATTAAGTAACACAACTTTAATTCAACAGGTAGTAATTTGTTTGTTTTGGGACAGTGGACCACCTGTTGGTTTCTAAGTTTGGGTTCAGATTATTTATTATTATGGCTATCTACATATTAACGTTCTTATAAATAATAAAATAAACGTTTAAAAAATTAAGTGGGACATAAATTTGGAACCGCACTGAGGGGAGTCTACCCTTAGTTTAAAACAAAAAACTTCACCTCCACGAATAAAAATATGGTAATGAATGTTAGGCTGAAAGCTATCCATGTCTATCCAAATATGTAGACGAATTATTACTGTGTATATGTAACATTAAATTGTTTTTATGTTTTTCCTTTTTTCCTAGACAAAAGTGTTTAAAGTTTAGTGTCAAAAAGTTCATTTACATAATATAACATGAATAGTAAAGGGCCTAATACAGTTCATTGTGGAATTCCAAGCATTTGTTCCTGAAGTTCCTAAACACTTAAGATGGTACGAGAGATTTTTCAATATTTAATGATTTTTGCGCGTTTTCGAAGTCGCCTACGTCCATAACCGTACAAACAAAAGAAAAGTTATACCAAAATAATGATAGTTACATTTACGTTCTATCCCTAGAAATATAATTAAATATTAACAAAAAATATTTTTCATACTTTATTACTGTTTGAAAAATAGTTGTTTTCAACAAATCTCAATCGACCTACAAATATTTTTCTTATGTTGTCGTACGCATAAAGGAAAAAAAAATATAAAAAATATTTTTAGATAGAAAACATCTCAACGTATGCCGCTTAATTTTTTAATTTTTTAATTAAAGAGCCTATTTAGCTAAATTACGATGTGATATTATTAAAAAAACTGCATAAATCAGTCAACTTTAGAATCGTTTTAATGTACCAAAAAACAGGTTAGTTAATAAAATAAAAATATCATCCAATAAAACAGTATTTTAAGAATCTCAATTTAAAAATAAATATAATAAAATCCAATGATTTATTTGGTTTGCATCAATTTTCGTATCATATATTTAGAGCAGATCTCAATTATTGTTTCAGTGCCTGGACAAGCCCCAAGACGGAAGGTTGTCTGTCACGCTACTTTAAATAATTTAAGTAAAAGCTGAATCACCCAAAAGATCAGTCATTTACTAGACCTGAATACATTGTCGGAATTATTAAATGGCCCTTTTTACAATTTCTTCTTTAATTTACTCTCTACTCAAATCGCACGGGCGAGCTGTGTCGGCGCTGTTCAGGGATATTCAAAGTTAACATAATATTATATGTTTATGATAATTAAATAATGTTTTTGATAATTAAATAAATGTATATGATAATTAAATAAATGTTTCCGACATTTAAATAAGAACAAATAATATGAAATGCGAAATATCTATTCGATGGCAAATAACTATTTTTGAAAAATCTTAATGAAATTTTATAAAATTATTCACATAAAATTAATCACTTATACCTACCTTAGTTTTATTCACGTTTACATATCTTTATTTATAATATATTTTTTTCATTTCTAGTTTTGTTATTTTCGATAAGGCTCTCGACTGACGTTCCGGAGGTCACGGATTCAAATTAAGCATGCGCAAGTAAATTTTATTTGATTGGTTTGTGTTATTTCACAATTTGATCATTTAAAAATATTATAAGGATTTGCGGTACGTTCCAGATTGAAAGATAGTTTCAGTATCGCCCTAGTAAAAGACCACCATTCAGAATTAAAACTTTGCTTTAAATGGCTTTAGCCGTGTTTGGTGACTAGATGTGAATAATCAAGCTATCTGATCTGACAGTTACCATGTAGCAACTTAAACTTTTTTTCCAATTTAACCTTAAAAATTTAGTCTTCAAACTCTATTTACTCGAAAACTAAGGTTTTTTGGTTTGAGTTTTATATATAAACATGTATATACCCAGCTGAGTAGTCGACCAACCCTTCACCCCTCCTCCAACTGTACAACACCTACCATTTTTTTATGTTTTTGTAGAAAAAAAACATCAAAGATGTCACCGGAGACCGAAATTTCATTTTCATTTTTTACTCCATATAATGTCAGGAATCACTGGTTAAAGTAAGTCAAGTACTTAACATCCTGTATATGTGCAGTCCTAGTGCTGCATATATACATTATCCATTTTACCCTTAAATCGACTAAAATCAAACTAACCGTACAATGTACTTAAATGAAAACTATTAATTCTTGTTTATTATTTTCTTTTTAATAACTTTTTACTTAACACTACGTACTTTTATTTAAAAATTTTTTATATTTAGTAATTTTATTTAAATAACTACTCGAAACTATTATTTCTGTATTGATTATTACCACTTTTTGATAATTTTTACAACGTGCTTACAATTTATACCTACTATAATTGTTTAATAACCACTTGATTTCACTGAACTTAACTGGTTTAAATTATATTCACTATTTAATGTACAATAACTTTACACACAATTGTATGCTTCCTAAATAAACATAAATAAATAAAATAAAATATATGTATTGTATATATGTACTGTAAATATATGTAAAATATTGTATAAATATATGTACTGCATATATACCTACAGGGTTTTAAGGGACGTACTTGACTTACTTTAACCATTGATTCCTGACATTATTTGGAGTAAAAAATGTAAATGAAATTTTTAGTCTACAGTGACATCTTTGATTTTTTTTTCTACAAAAAACATAAAAAATTTTTAGGTGTTGGACAGTTAGAGATGGGGTGAGGGGTTGGTCGGCTACTCGGCTGGGTGACCAGTGATGACATGCGGAAAAAAATTTGATTTTGAGGAAAAAAGTTTTGAAAAAAAAAGTCGCCGGAGACCAAAATTTCATTTACATTTTTTATTCCAAATAATGTCACAAATAACTGGTTAAAATACGTCAAGTACGCCTAATAATACCCTGAATATGTAATATTGTATTATGCTCGTAATATAGGTATGCACATTTTGTAGTAATAAAAATTCTTGGTGCATAATTCCACAAGCAAATGCTTTTAATGGAGGAAAAGTAACACTGTAACATGTTCCATTTTTTAAGATAATAAAATTATTAAAAAAAATTATTAAAATTATAATCGTCTAATCAACCGTTATTATCAATTTTGTTAAGTTTTCAAATAAAACAATGACAACAAGAGGTTTTTTTCTTTGCGATGATATTAATAACAAAAATAATTATCGATTCATTAAAGTAACGTTTACCTTTTGTGTTGAAAAAGTAATAATTTACATTGGAAAAAGTATAATTTTTTTCACTTTCTGCAAAATTTTAAATAAAACTGCTTTTATACCCCTGATATCACCAAATGCTCGCTGACCAAAATTACATACGAGTTTCATGGTAAAGTCGACGCCCTAGAGCTTGACGGGAGGAGGAAATCGGGGAATTAGATTACAAGTAGCGTTGTGAAATTATGTACAACTTTAAAACACAATACCGAAGTTAAAATATCTAAAAACTACACGGGCGACATTACGACGAAACAGCAAACTAATTTCACCAAATTTGAAAATACTTAAAGGACTGCTAGGCTCTTAAGTCAAAGGGATGAAAAAACCATTATTTATGATGCACAGTAATGACTGTTAAACAATCGTTAAACAAAATGTAAAACAATAGTATTTAGAAGCATTGAAGCAAATCAAGAATTGTTAAACAGCTATTAAAGAAGTGCATTAAAAAAAAAAACAAACAATATTAATATGTTATATTCATTTATAGGTGCAGTTTAATAAAAATGTTATAAAATTACTTACCAAATACCAAAGCAAAATAAATAACGAAGTCCATCCGTAAACATCTCAACATCTTGAAGCAGTTAAATTCACAAATCACTAAAAAGTTTATAGTTTTTCTGTCATATTCCAACAATCACTGTGTTTTAACAAATCACTGACTCGATTGTATTAATTATCTTCGTATTTTGAAAACTTTGAGACGAGATAAACAAGAAACGTCAAAATATTATTGTAATCCCGCCAATAACTGTTTTAAATTTCGAAATTGTTCGAATTTTAAAAGTTCACGAGCTTTCAGGGACGCGCGCTCTTCGGACAGCGGTCGAACTACGTTTGAGTTTGAATTTTTGAATCTCGCTTCGTCTGTGCTGACTGCTGGGCTCTCGGCTCGCCTTTCGAAATCCCATCGAGCAGGTACCCCGTTACAGGGCTATTAGAACTTTTATTTAAATTTAAATAATATTATTATTTCTATGTGCGTAAGAATGTGACACTTTTAAATATGGAACTGACGTTGGTATATTTTAAAAAACTAGCGCTGATCGGTGAAAAATCACGGATTGTCTAAAATCTCATCAAATCTGCTGGAATTATAAGTAGGTACTTTATCGCTTGACTGTACTTCCAATTTTGAAAATGACATCGATTATTTACGGCCCTTACCGTTATTATTACACTATCATCGTTATCAGTTATATTTTTTATTTTTTTATTTCATAATATTTTATTTGTTACCGCTACCACAACAGTCAACCGCTAGTCAGGTGCCTACATGTAATTTTTAAAGGCTAGATACTAAATAATATATTTTACAACACTGTTACTGTTATTCAGTGCATTGCTTATTACTTTTGCAAGCGAATTTTAGAAGTGGAACTAATGTATGACATATTTGTTTTTTTTGCCCTGACTTACAGTAAATAATGACTAGCTTTTTTCTCTCAATAATGATATTATCAATAGTTTGATCCTATATCATGATTGAAAAATCTTTACAAGACGCTGTTCCAGTTTAATTTTACTTGTTAGGTTTTCTTTTAAACTTCTACTGGAAACAATCACTTCAACTTTGTTAACGTGCTGCTAGAACGAGACGGAGAGCAGATCGTAACCCGTGCTGGCTGAACCAATAACCTACTCAATTGCGGCGTGTGATGGAATTTTTTTTAAGTGGAAAAAAATATCATCGAACAGCAAAATGACGTCTGTATTTTTTATTCTAAATATGTTCCGGAATCGCTGGTTAAAATCCTTCGGGTACATTACGGGTACGGGTATGGGCTGTTACAGCACTCGAGGTGTACTCAATAAGTTGGTTTTAAATAAATAAAAATTTATGAAAAATATATTTATTTTATTTTCCTATCTACGTAAGTAGTAAATAAAAAAACTTGCGTGCTCTACCTGCAGTGGCACTGGCCTTTAAGGTTGTTTTATTCTTCACTTTATTTTCTGTTTATCTTCAGATTCAGTTTATTTTTTAAATAACTAAAACCATTTCATGATACTGATACAAAAAATGACAAGATACTGTTTAAAAATAATGGAATAAAAATATTTTTTTAAAGTTTGCGGCCAAAGCGTTTTGTACAGTTTTATATTTTATTTTTAATAATAACAATTTTTAATTCAAGAATTACTGATAATATCTTCAATTAATCCCCATTCTTTGGGAAAATTGATGTGGTAATAATGTACATCAATGATTGAAAAGAACAATTAAAGATGATCTGCGTTCAATTCCCATTTTCGACCGTAACCTTTTCTTCTTCTTTGTGTGCCCTATCAGGTCCCCGCGACGTTGGCGATCACTCTTGAAAATGTCTCTCTGTCTTGCGCTGCCCGGAATAGCTCCTCCACACTTCTAATGCCGGTCCACTCTCGTATATTTCACAGCTAAGACATTTGTCTCCTATCAGCGGCCCTCTATCTTGCCTTTCAATATTAAATGGAGCAAGTGATACTTCTCCCCTCGAAGTATATGACCCAAATACGAAATTTTCCAAAATAATTTGTCATAAATTTTTCGAAACGTTTTAATTTTCTTTATCTTTATCTTTTTCGTATTTCATTTGGGATTGGTTAACTGGATGCTTGAATTATATTGAGAAGCTTCAAAAAAATTTATCTCTAAATTGAAAATTTAAAAAACGTTTGCTCGTTTTCCAATGGTTTTTGCATTGACATATTGTACCCACTGCTGTCTGCTAAACAAATAATACTCCCAACGAGGAGGCGTGTTGCCCGCCGAGCTCTCAGCGCAGGGACAAAAGGGCCTAAATATTTCCAGGTATTTAGACATTGTTAAAAAAAATCATTTTTGTCATATTTCTTTCCTTTGTTACGGGATTATGGTGAAAACGCTTAAAATGTTAAAGGTTTTCGGAAGTAACGACTTAAATATGTGTGAAATAAGTGAACAGTAAATTATTCTTGTTATTTGTTAATTAGGTATTAACTTCTTCTGACTGCTGTGACTTATGTATTGATTTTTTTGTTTCAATTTTTTTTCTAAGAAACTATGCTATACTTCGAACTGTTTCCCAGAGCATTAAAAATATTAATTAATGTTTCCTTGAGTATTCATTTCCAATCAGTGTCTAAAAATGAACAAATACCCAAATACACCTTTTTAAAAACATTAATTAATTATTCCAAACGGTTCTGTAATTTTTGTCCAATTATATCTAGACAACGGATTTTGTGCACAATATATATTTTTTTTAATTTAAAGAACATGAATTTATTTATACTCATACATGCGAGTAAATATTATACAAAATATTATATTTAAGGTCATCATTGGTCATGTATCATGTATTATATAAAATTATTATTAAAAAGATGAGCTCTTTTCCTGATAAAATATTCACGTTTCTTACTTAGGTTGTGTTAATAAAAGATGAGAGCTTATTTCCTGATAAAAGATTCACGATTCTTACTATAGTCCAGTCAAGTTAAACATGAAAAGGGGGTTGTGCTTGCAAAAGGTCCAGTCATTCTGAATTTTTTATATGTTGTTAGGACCTAAAAAAGTATTAAAAAAAAAATTTGCAACTTCGAAAGTGCTGTGCAAGCGGCGTTGGACCCAAAAAACCAGGAAATTTTCGATTTTTTTTCAGTTTTTGCTCAATATCTCAGTGAAGAAAGGGTCTGACCAGTAAAGTAAGTACACATACTTTTAAAGTAGATTAAATTTGCTATAATTTGAGACTAAAGCGAGCTATATACAGCCATTGGTTTCCAAGATACATTTCTTCGAAAATAGGCCATTTTTTCCAAAAAGTGAAATTTTTTCGAAATGGTCACTATAAAAAATTAAATACTACACATAAAAAATAACTAATAAAATACACTAATAAAAAATAACTAATAAAATACACTAATAAAAAATAACTAATAAAATACACTAATAAAAAATAACTAATAATATACACTAATAAAAAATAACTAATAAAATACACTAATAAAAAATAACTAATAAAATACACTAATAAAAAATAACTAATAAAATACACTACTAAAAAATAAAATATTCACGTAAATACCAAATATTTTTTTCATAATATCATAAGGACTGTGCCACGCTTGTGAAGTAATTAACAATTTTTAACCATCATTTTTATTTATTTTTATATATTATTTGTAAATTTACTCCGGGTGATATTATTTCATAAAGATTTCACTGTAAAAACATCCAAGAACAGTACATTACGAACAGAATAAAGCTTCTTATTTATTATTTGATGTTTCTTACAAGCCCCTTTCATTTCAATTTATTCCTTGTGGTGTTCTAACAAGACCCACTCTCGGGCGATTGTTACTTTTCGTTTGTCTTTTTTTAAACACTAACTTTTTAACTTAGGAAAAAAAACTCGGGAATTGAATGTGTGCTTAAATGATTTGATATATGATCACAGTTTGAGATTGAAAATAATAAAAAATCCCTCAAGCGATAAATAATAAAAAGCGTGAAAATTTTAAACATTCTAGGGTAGTTTTAAAAAAATTTACCTGTAGCTTTGGTCATAACTTCATATTATTTATGACATTATTATTTATTTTCTTGAATTTGTAAGAAACAAATTGTTAATATATAAAAAAGAGATAAATATACGTGTATATATATTAAGTAAACTGAAGTCAAGCCAAAAAAGTTTCTTATGCTAATATTGCTAGGAGATGGAGTTTTTTTGTGTAATGTGATGCACATCACATCACTCCCATCGCTCTCAGTATTGCATAGGAAAAAAGAAAACAGTATTAGTAGATTGCATTCCTGGAAATCGCAACGATGTTTTTGTTCTCATCTCTTTTATCAATAAAAAGTTGTGGTAAAGTAGAGAACCCAAAAAAACTTTCTAGTAAATATTCCAACCCCCCTTTCTCCTATCATCACCCTTGCACCCCCCCCCCTCCCGTTTGACCCCCTCCCTTTAGAGTTGAACCCGCCCTTCTGAATACTATAGTTACAACCTTGTATCACAGTAAGCATGATATGAAAGTACATATACAAATCACACACAAACAATTTACACATCACAAAAACCAATAATTTAAGGTCAGAAAAATAAGTGCATCATATTTTTATCATGCAATATTACAAATTTATAAAGATAATATTCAAAATTAAGTTGCACCCTTTAAAAATAACAGAAATCTTAGACAAACATCAATACTTCCTACTCCAAAATGTTAAAAAAGTAGGACAGTTAAATCATAAATATCTCGGAGTTAAATTTTTTAATTCACTACCTGAAAAAATCAGAAACATGACTAGTAATATTAAAAAATTTAAAACTCAGCCTAAAAATTATACCGAAAATTTGAACAGAATAAAAAAAATAATAAACCAATATAATAACACCCCCCCATACCCACAAGCTCTGCTAATTTATGGGAGTAAATCAAATACATATATTATGTACCTAACTAATTATTGTACAAAAATTATTGTAATTTATGTATCTTTCTGTGAATAAAAAAAAAGAAAACAAAAAAATGAGTTAGTATATCTGTATTACCTAGGTCAGAGGTCGGCAAAGTGCGGCTCCGGAGCCGCATGCGGCTCTTTGGCCCTGCACTGGATTTAAAAAACAAGGAAATATGGAGCTCTAAATTTAAACGTCTTTGTGTTGATTTGGAAATATTGGAGAAGAACAAATGTGAGCTTAGTTCACAATACAAGTGGTCTACTTTGAAAGACCTGGAGCAGGAAGACATGATCATTTTCAACGCCTGGAATGGTATTCCCGACTCTTATGATCATCTGAAAATACTCGCATTTGCTGTACTTTCCCTTTTCGGCTCTACGTATTCATGCCAACAATTTTTTCACGCATGAACTTTATCAAGAGTAAACTGAAAGAACTTTGGAAGAACTAACTTTGGAAGAATTCGGCCAAAAATTTCTAGAAAAACAGCAATCACCATATACAATTCAATTATTGCTCCACACTTCAACTACTGCTCAAGTATACTTTTCCTATGTAACGAAAGAGAACAAAATAAGTTACAAATTCTCCAAAACAGGGCAATGAGAATAATTCTTCGACGAAACAGATTTTCAAAAATTATTAAAATGTTAAAGGAACTAAATTGGTTGACCGTGAAACAGATGCTGACCTTGAACACGATGGTATTTATTCACAAAATATTGAACAACACGTTACCAAAATACTTCTCAAATAAAAATTTATACAATAAAGACATTCACAGATATAACACAAGGACGTGCAAGGAAATTAGGCTACAAAAAAAGGACAAAGCGAATACGCAGAACAGTCTACTGTACAAGGGAATGAAGTTGTATAACACACTACCAGAAACTTTAAAGTCCACACCAATTGCAAAGTTCAAGATGTATTGTAGGAGCTACATAAAACTTGAAAAAATATAGTGAATATGAAATATTATTATCAATTAGAAATTTGTAAACTTAAATGTACAAATTACTAAAATAAAATTATTATTATTATTGAGAAGTCGTATTATTGATGAGAACCTAGAATCGTGCCTAAAATTAAGAAAAACAACTTACAAATCTGACTTACTTACTCAAACTTTCCAAGGAGATGCAAGTAGGTACATTGTCGTGATTTAAATTTCTGGATTCCATTACATATTATTTTTTATCAATAAACAAAATCTTTATTAAGTATGAAACCAAGTTTTAATCAGCGTACTCGTAATTTAATGAAGTGCTAAAATTTAAATAAATGTTTGCTAAATCAATAAACTTTTTTGATAGCTTTTTGTTTGACAAGCCCCCAAAGGGCACACAAACTCCAATAGCTCGGAGGGCTTTGAAGCAAAGAATGGACGCTTACCTCGAGAGTGTTTTCTCTTGGGGTAAGAATAACCTCGTCGAATTTAATGTTTCAAAGACCCAATCATGTTTGATAACGTCTAAAAGGGATCGAAATGAAAATCTAGTCTCCTTCAACGGAAGCAATTTTCCGAACAGAACGTCCATCGATATGCTTGGTGTAACTCTAAGTGACCAGCTCAGGTACGGGGGCTCCATCGAAACCAGAGTTAAGTTAGCCTCTCAGAAACTGGGCGTACTGTACAGGGCCCGCAGATACTTTAATAGTACACAACTGCTAACCCTGTACAAATCGCAAGTACGCCCCACGGTTGAATTTGGCAGCCACCTCTGGCCTGGAGCTCCAAAATACCTAAAAAAAACTCTTGACTCTGTGCAGAAACGGGCGGTCCGTTTGATAGATTCTCCCATCTTAACAGACGGACTGCAATCTTTAGAGCACAGGCGTCAGGTGGGAATGCTGTCCTTGTTCTACCGGTATTACAATGGAAGATGCTCCGAGGAACTAGCGTCATTGATTCCCTCGGCACCGTTACATAGTCGGGAAACACGCCAAACACGCGCCCAACATTTGTACACGGTTGACATTAGTCACATGAGAACGGGTCGGTTCTATGGCTCGTTCTTGAGTTCAACGGCTCGGCTGTGGAACGATTTGCCTGCCTCTGTGTTTCCTCCCTCCTACAACATGGGTCTCTTCAAGACCCGTGTTCACTCCTTCCTTTCCTCAAAAAGACCCTCCACACAGCATCTTCAAAGATGACATAGGCCCTGAGGGAAGTTATTTTCCTTCCAGAACTTCGTCTTCTTCATTTTCTTTAAAAAACCCTCGTGAACCCTAAGATGACATAGGCCCTGAATGACATTATTTTGCTCTGGGCCTCCTGTGTGGAGCAAATATAAAAATAGCCATCATTTTGAAACATCCGAAAATACACAGGGTTCTGAATAATATATTTGCGATTTTTGCATCATGGGATGAACTCTCAGTACTCTGTGCCGATATCGTGAAGTTATAAAGTTGCTCTGAAGCTGAGCTTTTTACGAGAGCAAAAAGATGCCTCTTAAAATCGCTCTGGGAGGCAAAATAGTCGGAAGGCACAAAAAAAACAAACATCAATTTTACCTTATAAAGGCCCCGTCCTCTACCTCTCTCCCTCCCCTAAAATTACAGCGGGCCAGAGAGGGACGGGCTAGAGTAAACATTGTGTGAAATAAAACGTCTTCGACAGCTAACAAGGCAGGTTGTTTAGTGCGGCGAGAAAATGTGCTAGAGTCTGTTCACGGGTTGTGGGCGCTGTATTTCATGCAGGTGGGCATTTGGAGAGTGAACGAACTATAAATAATGTAGGTACCTACATAGGTTGTTGAAAATTCATGTAAAAATCTATAAAAATGTGCTATATTCTGTTCACAGGTGGTGTGCGCTGATGTTTCTCATGCAGGTGGGTACTTGGAGAATGAACCCAATATATACATATATTAATATACAGAAGTCCTCGAAATATTATTTAATAATAGGACGTTATTAATAGCATTGCGTCTGTACGGTTATATTTAATAATCTGACTACAGATACAACTCTGATGCTGCGCCTTACGCAAAACCGTTTTCGTACGTGGAGTTTGTTATAAATAAACTTTTGTAATAGAAGCGAATCAATCCGTGGCATACCCCATTTGTAACGATTTATTACACATGTACCTTAAACACTTTAAAATTTAAAGCTCTTAAACAAATATATGTTATTCTTGAAGATGATATCTATACATTCCCCGCGCCGAAACGCAAGTTATATGAAATTCCCTCGATAGAAAAAAATTGCAAAGTATGCTCCGAAAATGATTATAAACACGTTTTTTTCAGTTATTTTACAAGTTATATATATGAAAAAATTAACAGTGTTTCTTTAAATGCTGACAACCCCCGCGAGATGTTATCTATTTTAAACGAGTCGTGTTTTATTAAACATTTTCATAAATTTCGCTAAAATATTATCGATTTTAACATTAGCGCGCCCTCTCTAACATTCGTATTTACATATCTCTTCGTCTTCTTCTTTTTGGGCGGGTGTACCGCGCCTTAAAGCAATGCCAAAAGAAGGCGCCACTTACTTTAACGAAAGTACGAATCCAAGGCGTAAATGCTATTGGATTCGTACTTTCGTCCACCTCTCCGGGTGTGGAGTGATAGGTCTATACATATATTATATATGACGCCATTGCCTGTCACTCTTACTTTGTCCCGGCGACTAGCAGTCACTGAATCCGAGGAACCGGTTATTTTTGGAACCAGTTCCTATCAATTGGGAGGCGGGAATGGGTACCGCCGCCCCGGGAACCTTTATTGGATAACCAACACCTCTGCCATAGGTCACCCCAAGTGGTTCGCTACGTTTGGTGATTTAGCAGGGGTGCCCGGGTTCATGGGGTGAGGTTTGTCCAGATCTTGGAGGCGGATAACCAGGACACACTGAACCCCACACTACCCACCCCTTAAACCCTTTTCCTTCCCAGAACTCTCCTCTCCTTCCTTTCCTTAAAAAAACCATCCACACAGCATCCTCAAAGATGACATAGGCCCTGAAAGAAATTATTTTCCTCAGGGCCTCCTGTGTGGAGCTCATGTAAAAAAAATAAAAAAAATATCGGATTTATAAAATGGTCACCAACACACAAACATGGCCAAGCTGAACCAAAAGCTGCCCGCAGCCCCGCAGGGCCCAGCAGTTCCGTAGGTCCTTACATATGAAATTGGCGTTTTGTATGGGAGGAACATAAAGTCGATTTTTTTTTAAATAATATATTTATTTAATCAAAGTATGTAGGTACCATTGCTATCTATGCACTTTTGCCATCTCATAGGTAGTTCATCGATCCCTTTACTAAAAAACCATTCGGACGGTAATCAATAAAATCTTTGAAGGCGGTTTGGAGTGCCCCATCGTAGTTGAATTTTTTCCCTTGCAAGAAGTTATCCAAATTTCGAAAAAAATGGTAATCTGTTGGGACAAGGTCCGGAGAGTACGGATTGAAGCTCCTCTAATTTGGTAGCCATCCGTTGTGCAGTGCAGTTTGTTGATTTGCTTCACTCAATTCGTGAGGTCTCACCATTCAAACTTTTTCACCTTCCCAATTTGCTTCAAGTCGATTAAAACAGTTTTATCACTAACACCGCAGCCTGCAGCTAACTCGGAGGTGATTTGCGATGGATCCGCTTCCACAATAGCCTTCAGTTCTTCATTATCAACTTTGGTCTCCGGCCGTCCACGGGGCTTGTTCTGCAGGTAGAAATTTCCAGAACGAAAACGTTGGAACCAAAAACGCACTGTGTTTTCTTTTGCGGCACCGTCGCCATACACATCATTAATCCTTCGAGCCATTTCTGCAGCACTGGTGCCACGGTGGAACTCGTACTCGTAAATAACGCGATATTTCAAGTTTTCCATTTTGTAAACTAAGTGACGCAAAGAAAAAAACAATTAAGGAAAAAACAAATGAATTATAATTTTGCGAAACACAAATACATGAGTAAAAAGCTGTATAAATTTGAATTTGGAATTCCTATCCAAAGAGAAGATATTTGAGATCAAAGTTGCCAGTACGGCAAAACGCCAATTTCATATGTAAGGACCAATATTTATCTGTTTTTTCAGGTTCTCCATAAAACAGTTATACACCAAATTATTACGGAGAATTATTTATGCATTGTTGTAGGTGAGCCTTAGGAACCAAAAAGATTTTTCTATGTGCGTTTTTACCCAATCTGACTAGGAAGTAGTTAAAATTAGCAATGCAGGTACACTGAAGTTAAAAACCGAAAGAAGTGTGTTGTGGGCGAGTCTATGTGCCCGAAGTAAGATTTTGTTTTGTTTTTTTAGAAGTAAAGTTTTGCTGCATAATGTCAGAATTGAAAGAGATGGGATAACCAACTAACTAACTAACCATCACGCCATTTCCCCGCAGGGGTAGGCAGAGAGGACGGACCGCCAAACAACTCGGTCTTGGCACACACTCTTTGCCTCACTCACATTCATACATCATCTCATACATTCTCTTCTATTATTCTGACTTTTGACATGACCCGACTCAAGTATCGGATTCACTTGATCGTGCCATGTCTTCCTCGGGCGTCCCCGACTTCTTCTACCATTCACATTCGCGTCGTATATTCTTCTTACACTACTTCCTTTGTTCATTCGCTCTACATGCCCAAACCATCTGAGGGTCCCTTTCTTAATCTTACTCATTATGCTTACATCAGCCTTACATTCTTTGCGGATATCCACATTTCTCACACGATCATACATTGTTTTACCACACATACGTCTCAGGGATCTCATTTCAACAGCATTCAGTTTACTTTCATTCTTCCTCTGCCAGTTCCATGCCTCACTGCCATACATCAGGGTAGGTACCAGGACTCCATTGTGGACTGCTAGCTTCGCTTTTTTTGACAGTTTTTTTATTAGCGCCAACGGCGTTCAGTCCACCATTAATGGAGTTACCGGCATTCACCCTTCTTTCAATATCTCTTTCAGCCTTCCCCTCTCTCGTAAACATACTACCCAGATACACAAACTCATCCACCTGCTCCAAGTATTCATCATTCACAACTATGTTGCATTCTGTTTTTGTACTCTCCCTTCCAAGAGATGGGATTGGGCGCGAAATTGAGTAATCTGAAAGTATGTTGCCTTTTGTATGCTTATGATGCGGTACTGATTTATAAAAGTATGGAAAATCTACAGTCTCTCGTTTCTAGGATGGACGAAGTGGTTATGAAGAATGAGTTAATGATGAATGTAAGTAAGGTTTATGTCATGGTTTTTTAAAGAAAGCGTACGAAAACAATATGCCATTTAGTTGTGAATGATGAATACTTGGAGCAGGTGGATGAGTTTGTGTATTTGGGAATTGTGTTTACGAGAGATGGGAAGGCTGATAGAGATATTGAAAGAAGGGTAAATGCAGGTAACTCCAAATGGAGGACTGAACGCGCGCCGGCGCCTGGCGCCAACAAAAACTGTCCAAAAAAGCGTAGCTAGCCGTTCACCATGGAGTGCTGGTACTTATCCTGGTGTATGGCAGCGAGGCATGGAACTGGCAGGAGATGGATGAAAGTAGACTGAATGCTGTAGAAATGAGATCCCTGAGGCGTATGTGTGGTAAAACCATGTATGATCGTGTGAGAAACGTGGAGATCCGCAAAGAATGCAAGGCTGATGTAAGCGTAATGAGTAATGAATAAGATTAAGAAAGGGACGCTCAGATGGTTTGGGCAAATGGAAGGAGTATAAGGAGAATACATGACGCAAATGTGAATGGTAAAATAAGTCGAGGACGCCCAAGAATAACATTGCACGACCAAGTGAATCAAATACTTGAGTCGGGTCATGTCAAGAGCCAGAATAATAGAAGAGCATGTGTGAGACGATGTATGAATGTAAACGAGGCACGGAGTGTATGCCAAGACCGAGTTGTTTAGCGGTCCGTCCTCTCTGCCTACCCCTACAACGAAACGGCGCACAGTGATTCGTTTCATACGTGCTAGACGCTAAAAATTCTTACACATGATTAAATTGTTTTTAACCCTCTATTGAGGTGTAGTTAACACTAATTAATGAAAATTAGTGTTAAAAATAATTAATATATATATTTTCCTATCGTTTTTTTCCATATTTTTTTATAATTTTTAAATAATGTGTTAATAGAGTATTTGAGGTTTATAATAAAATAGGCCATTTGCTTAGATTTAATAACGACTTGGACAAAATCGTGTGGATAGATTTTTTTACTAAGATTACGAAAATGTTGGTAATTTTTTTTAGAAATGTACAGTTTTTTTTTCTTTTTAAATAAATAAATCCATTATTTGGGTTCATGACGTCACTACATGAAAATTTCCCGTCTCCGAAAATGTTCCTATTAATTTTGTAAAATTCCACACTGATTTTTTTTTTTTATATGGCAACACTTTGATTTCATACGAATTTTTGAATTTGACATTTAAAGTTCACTAGATTTATTGTTTGTTCTCTGCGAACTTATCATTTGGTTTGACTTTTTGACAGATGTTGTGAAGAGAACTCCGTAGATTTGTGTTGTCTGTATGTGTTTTAGACGTATAATGGTAATGGTGTTGATTTTAACAAAATCAAATTTTATGTTATTCTTATTATTATTATAATTTACAAGTATATTACACTGGATTTAGTAATATAGACGTTGAACATTATAATGATTAATGATCAATAAGATGGATCAAGGAAAAAAATATTTATGATATGTAATATTTTTGGTATGCCTCGTTATTCTCCTGTGCCATTCGTGTGGAAAACGTTCATTTTTTAAAATGATTTTGGGCTATGTAATTATAGTTTTGTCGCACCCATTTAATTTTGTCCCGTCTTTCCGGTTTATAAAAAATGGTCTGATTTATCGGATTGAAGTTTTAAAAAAATCGCCAGGGTTTCAAAATTACGATTAAAAAAATATATACATACAGAATGTCTTAGAATATTTGCCTTACCGGAAAAAAAATAAAAAATATGATGCAAGTGGCCTATTATACGTAAAAAGTAAAAAAAGTGTATTTTGAGTGTAATAAATTGCTAAAATTTCGGTCAAATTAAGGCTTATATTCAAAGATATAAAGCCTTATTTGGTTTTTCAGCATTTTTTCACCACTGTCACTGAGTTTATCAAGTTCAAATGTACTTAAAATTTTGTTAAACATTGCCTCAAGCCTTTCTTTCTTCGAAAAACTCTTCCATGTTACGAATCTTCCATGTTATCGTGCGATTTTTATATACTCTCTGAGATAAACTCTCGAGAATTTAGAAATTTAATATTTTTTAGGCAAAAAAAAACACAAAACTTATTTATTATTTAAAAAACAACAATAATTATTTATACTAAAGTATTAAAAAAATACTTTAAAACGTACCTTCCAAAGTAGCCTCCATTTTACAGAACCGAAAAAAGACACTTTTCAAACTTAATACACAATTTAAACGTCGAGCTACGACGAGCGAATAAATGCAAATGATAATTTCAAGAGTTAGAGTTTGGTTTTTTGTGGCAGAAGAACTTCAATGAAAACAATCTTCCTTCAATGGCGAAATTCAACTTAATTATTCACTTTATAAAGCACATGTTACAATAACTTTTTCCCGACCCGACAAGCACTAAAATTGGACACCAGACCATTTACTAGTTAATTCTAGCTGTTTCCAAGAGATAAGAGAGGGCTTTTACCCAAAAAAAAATTTTATAGCATAAAAACCTCACACAAACAAATAAAAAAAATTACACATGTCAGCCTGTCAATGTAATACGGGGATACACAGAAATCTGCTTTATCGACTATCATTAATCAGTGAAACCCTATATTGCAAATAGGTAATCTGCAATTAATAAGCAAGCTTTGAAATGCTACGCTAGAGGTCAGTAACCTTCGCTTTTTAAACACACATTATTCGACTTTAGTGCACTAATCACCCCAATTAAGCATGCATTTATTATCCTGTCTATCTGGTAATGTCGCCATGACGTCATTGTTTGGGAATTCTAAAGTGACTTATTAGCGTCTAGCTTGTATGAAACGAATCACTGTGTGGCGTTATGGTTAGTTAATTAACTAACTAACTAACCAACCATCACGCCTTTTTCGTTATTTGTTTTTGGGGTATTGCGCTACCTCCTTCTTTAGCCAACGTTTCGGACATCGTTGCAGTGTCTATCATCAGGGCAGATCCGGTAGATGACACATCTACCCCAAAAACAAATAACGAAAATGCTTTTGGCCGTGAAAATCTTAAAACTTATCTAACCATCACGCCGTTTCCCTGCAGGGCAGGGTTGCCAGGTAGGTCTTTTCCAAAGATATACCGAACAGTGAGCAAAAAAAAAATTTCGAGGTGATATTTCCCTACATTTCAGGGGCGTGGGGAGGGGGGGGGGGGTTGTTGGACTTTGAAACAATGTAAGCAGTCAAATTATTTCGAATAATCAATTTACGCAAGTACGGAATCACCTATGTGTAACACTAATCCCTCTGATCTCTCAAAACTTTGTTATTAATTCATATATTTTTATCACTTATTATTTTCTCTGTTTATCATTTTATTTTTAAATTTTATTATTTTGCTTTTACTTGTACTGTTTTGCATGACCGATATTTGCGTGTGTTATTTTTATTAAATTGTGAAATTATTAACCCCGATACAGGCGAACCCTAGTGGGGTGAATAATTATATGCTAAAAATATAGGTATATAAATTGTGAAGAAGCAATAAATAAATAAATAAAAATAAAATCCGCTTGAAAATGGCTTGAAAACAGTGAGCGCGTGCACGAAGCGGCAACATCGCACAAACCAAGTAAGGATGCTACGCAACATCGATTGCCGATTGCTTCAAATCTGATAAATTATTTATTAGGGAGAAAAATTAATCAGAAAAAAATACAGAACCGCCCATACTTCGGTATTTTTGTCATACCGAACACCGAACACGGTGCTAAAATACTGAACGGTTCGGTAGAATACCGAACACCAGGCAACCCTGCTGCAGGGGTAGGCAGAGAGGACGGACCGCCAAACAACTCGGTCTTGGCACACACTCCTAGCCTCGTTCACATTCATACATCGTCTCATACACGCTCTTCTATTATTCCGACTCTTCACATGGCCCGACTCAAATATCTGATTCACTCATGTCTTCCTCGGGCGTCCCAGACTTCTTTAATTAATAATACCAAATTAATTTAATATGAAATAATACCTAATCAAATAAAATTTAATTGCACTCGCCGGGATCTGAACCCACGACCTTCGGATTACTAGTTGAAAGCCTTACCCCTCGACCATGGGGGCCATGCTAAGTAGGTATCCTTGGAAGTCACTTAACTGTAAAGTCATTCTCATTCTTAGAGTAACTATATTGTTACTCTGAGTTCTTATTATAATCGATTTGCAAACGGGACACGCTGGTTGACATTTTTGTCGAGTCTTTTTAACCAAAAATAAAGCTTGTTAGGGATTATGTCGGGTCTATTGTCGACTGGTCATAAATCGATCATTAGGGTCTTGGACCTTTTCCTTCTTCCGGATTCAATAAGTCTGAATAATTCCGAGAATTTATTTGAAAACCTAATCAGTAATCACCAAGGAATGCCAAAGACAATGCACATATTAACAATGCACCCATTTAAAAGCTTGTGGTTTTTTGTCCTGCAGGGTTTTTGTTGAATTGCTAAATTAATGTGAAAGTTCTAGCATACCCTTATCTTCAATTTTTTATCGCACTCTTCGAGTTTCTCCTATAAATTGATAACATACTCGTAGAATAACGAAGAAAGAAATATGGTGTGCACGTGTTTCGTAATCCAAAAGTCTGTAAAAATTATATTAAAAACCTTAAAATTCTAACACGGAAATTCGTTTCACTTACGTAATTTTCATTTCGATCAGATTGTGATGGTGATATTGGGTGTTAGGCAGTGTAAGAGAGATAGAGTGTTTGCTAATTAAATTATTATTAATGATTGATTTATAATGGCTCGTTAAATAATTATTACTTGTTTATTCTAATCAAATCCTAGTACTAATGTACGACTCCAGATACTAATATCGGACGAATATCTACAGCTTATATGTTGGACTAATATCTATGAACTTCAGAGTGAGGACTAATATCTATGACGGTCCCAGTGGTGACTAATATCTATGGAGCGTAGGTTGGACTAATATCTACAGAGGGCAGCTGAGCAAGCGGTTGTACGGAAAAGCATAAATTACTTCAATTACGTAAATACTAATTACGTAAAGGCTTAAACGTTTAAAGTATGTACATGAAGTTTTTGCATAATATTACGTATTTTGCTGTTTACGATGGCAATAATTTATTGAACAAAAATGGAGATCATAACACAAAGATATTTATTTTTTTAGAAATACACGGCACCGCAACCTAACCTAACCTAACCTAACCCAACCTAACCTAACCTAACTGACATAGAAATGGTCATGGTAACAGACTAAATAATTTAGAAGCACCCTAACCTAACCTAACCTAACCTAACCTAACTTAACCTAACCCAACCTAACCTAACCTAACTGACGTAGAAATGGTCATGGTAACAGACTAAATAATTTAGAAGCACTCGAAATAAAGAAAGCTATTAAAACAAAATCCCAAATCCTTAATAATCAGCTTAATGTGTCCAATAGTCCGGTATTACGGATTTTTACATACATAAATTAAGTTTTTTAAACTGCGTACACAATATAACATTATTCCAACATGCTATACATAATTGCAAATTCAACCTCTGCCAGTGATGTAGATATTCGTCCACACTTTGGTTCTCATAGATATTAGTCAGCAGTTTGAGCTGTAGATATTCTTCCTCACTTTGGTGCTCATAGATATTAGTCCGATTTGTTCAGTTTTTGGAATTCCTGTAGACATTTATTAGTAGACGCCCCCCTACTGTACCGCCCATCATAACATTGTGGCATCGCGTTTATTGGTCAAATGGATTGCACGTATAGTTTTGTGTCAGTGATCGAAGAACCAGTGAGTGCAATATTTCAGCCAAAAGTTGTTATTTATTTATTTATTCATTTATTTATGCCTCGATGGCTTTAACGTAAGGTAAGATGTTCAGAAGCATTATAACACGTAGTTAGTATCTCCATAAATAATAAACTGAGCATGAAAGTAGGCACAACACAAGTAGGCAGAGGCGGCCCGTGACAAAATTTGCCGGCAGTGCATTTCACAAAAAATGGTAACATTATTACGGAAAAATATAATTAATTGATTCACAGATTCGCGAAAACCAACATCAAGTTGTAAACGTATACCTATCAACTCGATCCAACAAACTAAATTGCAATACGTTATGTATATGTACTGGGAGTATGCATGTTAAGGCTATCGTTTACACAACTTTCACTTCACAATTTATCATCAACCACGAAAAAAAATGTGTTCAAGCGATCACATTCACAAAGCCAAGAAGCTTTCGAATATTTAATCCTTTGTTTTAAAAACTCTATTCATAGTTTTTTTCCCTTAACCTTACTTGTATTATATTTAGCAAACGTTTTGGAGAGCCATTATTTTTAAAAAACAATTTATTCTCAAATTAAATTCGGTTACTTTTGAAAAAATCGACGTTAATTTTTTACAGAGCAAAACTAGCGAAAACCATTAAAAATGTTTCAATAGTGATCAGTGATCTGCCAAATGCTTGATTTCGCCGCCCCCGTGCGATGGTAGAGCTAATACATAACATTGTCAATTAGTTGAAAATTCGTTTTTCCTAACTAAGTCATTCCAAACGTTCGGTAACATAAAACGCATGTTAAAGGTTTTGTCGTAAACCAGAATGCTTCTGCGCATGTGCGCCGCTAGTGCACGAGCGTGTCATATATCTTCCCTTATGTCTTGCCCATTTCACGGTTCCAGCTTCCAGCCCCTGTAGACTGTCCCAGTAGAAATATCACTTCATGTGACTTCAGGTCTCAGCACAACGGAAGATGCACGCATTGCTTTTTGGTATGCGCCGATTGTTACTCTGAGGCGCCGATGCGAGTTTAGTACGGAGTCTAATACGAAAGTTAATTGGTAAGGATATTATAACGAATTGGCGGGAATTCATCGTGAATGAATGTTACAAATTTACATTTTTACACGTTTGTTGATGTTTGTACGAATTTACACTTTTGACGTTGGCAGTGCATTGCACAAATGCACCAAGGCAGGGGCCGCCACTGCAAGTAGGTGTGAGTATTCAAAAAGTATGTTGCACAAAGGAGTTCCACATTCAGTTTCGTATTTGGGTTCGGGATTAGCAATTATTATTATTATTATTTTTAAATAAGAGTTAAAATTGGAATAAGATGCAATTTAAGATAATACAGGCATAGATATATTAGAAATAAAAATAATATTATTGTATTTATTCAATATGTATGTAGATTGTAAGTAGGTAGTAGGTACATATCGTTGGTTAAGAAAACATTGATATTTGAAATGGATGGGCTGACAGTATTGTCAGAGTAGGTACATATAATAAAGTTGTAACAATTTGGTGCCTGCAAATAACGCGTATGTACTTTGCGTTCAATTTGATATGGTGATGAAATATTTTTAGAGAATATGTTCTAGTTTATTTTATTTTTTGTTATTATTGTGATGATGAATTTAAAACTTATAATTAGTGTCGGGTTGGTCTATTAGTGTTTTTATTTGGGATTTAAAAACTTTATAATTTTTTTCAGACTTGATTTTATACGGGAGAGCATTGAAAATTTTTATACCTTGATAAGCATACTGGTGTTGGGAAGCACTCATTTTAAATTTTGGAATTTCTAAATTGCCCCATGATCGTGGTCGGTTATTTATGTTTGTGAATGTTGTTGTTGATGGATTGAAATGATCTTTATGAGTTTGCAATAATGAGTTCTTTTTGAAAATTTTATTAAGCCTGAGAACCCTAAAGGAGTCAAATAGCTGTGTTGTTGGAAATACAGATGGTTTTCGTAAGATGACTTTCAAAATCAACCTCTGTACCCTTTCTACAGGTAAGAGGTTAGATTTGAAAGTCCCACCCCACCCGATTATACCATATTGTAGAATAGATTGGGCAAGAGAGAAATAGATAGTTTTGATCATATTGGATGATAAGATGTTTCTCAGTCTAATAAATATGTATATAAGTTTTCTTATTCTGGTTACTGTATTTTGGACTTGTTCTTTCCACTTTAAGTGTCTATCTACTATGACACCCAGATACTTTATACTATTTTTGCATGTTATTGGTAGGCAATTTTCATCGTTGCATTCCTTTTTATTTTCACATTGTGATGAATGGATTTTAATAGTTATATTGTTCTCGACATTTTTTCTTTCAAAGAAAAAGGAATAAAATAAGTTTTCTCCGTATTAAGTGAGAGACAATTTAGGTGAAACCATGTTTTGAGTATGTTTATATTGATATTTGCTATACTCATTGTTTCCTCCCATGATTTCCCTTTAATGATAACTACAGTGTCGTCTGCATAAGATATGATATCTCCAACTATGGGAAGAGTGAACATTTGATTTACATATATAATAAAAAGGATAGGACCGATGACAGTTCCTTGTGGTATACCAAATGATGAGGTTTTAGGTTCACTTAGTGTCTTATTTATTTTGACGTATTGAAATCTCTCTTTTAGATAACTTTGGAACCATGACAGTACTGTTCCGTCCAATCCAATTTGCATGAGTTTCTCATTTAGTTTGGAGTGTGATATGCTATCAAATGCCTTGCGTAAGTCGATGAATATACCAAGACACTTTTCTCCATTATCTAATTTTTGTATTATTGTTGAAGTTAATTTAGCAATTGCATCTTGAGTGCTGAGATTGTCCCTAAACCCAAATTGGTTTGGGTTCATTATCTTTTTTTCTTTTATGTAATTGTTGAGTTGTTTTTTAACAATTTTTTCATAGATTTTTGCAATGTTTGATGTGAGTGCTATGGGACGATAGTTGGAAATATTTTTTTCATCTCCAGATTTATAAACAGGGGTGACGATAGTGTTCTTATAGTTGTTCGGGAATACACCCTTCTTTAGACTTACATTTATTATATGAGCAATCGGTTTGCTGATTATCTCATGAACGGCTTTTAATGTTTTTACGGTTATCCTTGCAAACTTATTACAGCGTTTTCGACTTCTTTATCAGTTACTGAAGCAAATGTGTGGAAACCTTCTTCAATAGTTGAGTTGTGCTCTGGTTGTTGTGTTTGTTTGTTGTCTAGGATAATATTACGAGCAAGATTAGGGCCGACATTAGCAAAATATTCATTATAAATGTTACCACACAGTTTTGGATTTTTTTCGGCGTCAGTGTTGATTCCGTGATGAGTAATTTCTTTTGGTAACTTTTTTTCGTGCTTTTATTGGTTATTGTATTGATGATTTTCCAAAATTCTTTGCTGTCTTGACCAGCATTTTTTATTTTATTACGAAAATACTTTTCTTTTGTCAGTCTAATTAAAAGCGCAAGTTTGTTACGGTATTTCTTGTAGAAGGTGTTGATTTTTTCATCATTAGGGAATTTTCTAGACTGGTGGTAGTATTTTTCTTTATTTCTGATTGAAATTACTAGTCCATGGGTTATCCATGGCTTTATCAATCTGTGTTTAGATTTTGGTTTAGAAACAATTATTTAGGTTTATGTGATTTTGGAAAACTGTTTCGAAATTCTCAGCACAGGTATTTGGATTTTCCGATTCAAATATTGATGCCCAGGTTTCCGTTTTAAGATTTGTTCTTAAAATTTCCATATTTAAATTGTAATACTCAGTTTAGAGTATTATTGTTACAATAATACTCAAAACTGAGTTCCAAACATACTCGAAACGGTGACCGGTCAACTCAGAATGAAACCAACTCAGAACCACCTCAGAAAGGTCATTAAGAGTGATGACAAAAAAATATAAAAAAAATGGTTAAATAGCTTACGTTAGGTTGGGATTAACGGCTATTTTAAAATTATTTTTTTCATAGCTTTTAATGACTTTTCAAAGAGTTGTTGAGTTGACTTGAGTCTGAGTTGGTATGGAACCACTCGAAACATACCGGTGGCAGTGATATACAACATTTTTTAGCAATTAATATAAAAGTAGATAATTTTTTAAAATGTGAATGTAATTTAAAGTTTTCTTTCTTCTCTTATATTGTACGTAAGTTAGTTATTATTGTTTGTAAAAATAAAAGGTACACAACAATTACAAACACAGAGAAGTAAGTAGGTACTATGAAAGTAGTTACAGAGCAGTTTGTATTGAATTTGTTACTGTTAACAATCTGAAACATTTAAGGATTGTTGCAGAATATCTGCATATATGTACGCTTTTTAACCCTTAATTAGGCGCATGGGGTCAAGACCATTTCAAACTGATAAATTTATGGTAATTGGTCAATTTAGTTTTCAGCAACACTTCAGGGCACTTCACTTGGTTGCAGACTTGATGAATCTGCTGATGAGTCTGAATAATTTTTAAGTTGATCTCAGTTAAACAAAAAATTTAGTTTTTAAGAAAAATTAGAAGCTATTTAATTTTTTTATTGTATAAATTCAAAGTCATGTTTTTGTTTCTTGATTTTGATTATAATAAAGTGTTTTTATTATTTTTGATAATATGTATTGTACTTCGTTTTATTTATTTCTTCCACTCCATTTTGAGTTTTTCTTTGGGGTCAATGGCGACCCCATGCGACTAATTGTGTGATTTTCTTAATGCGCCTAATTAAGGGTTAAATGAAGCAATATTTTATGCAGAAAATCTCGGTTTATGTCTGTAGTTAGAAGCACTGATTCCAGAAATATTAGGTCCTTACATATGAAATTGGCGTTTTGCCGTACTGGCAACTTTGATCCCAAATATCTTCTCTTTGGTTAGGATCCCCAAATTCAAATTGATACAGCTATTTACTCGTGTATTTGTGTTTCGAGAATTATAATTCATTTGTTTTTTTCCTTTATTATTTTTTTTCACGGTCACTTAGTTTACAAAATGGAAAACTTGAAATATCGCGTTATTTACGAGTACGAGTTCCACCGTGGCACCAGTGCTGCAGAAACGACTCGAAGGATTAATGATGTGTATGGCGACGGTGCCGCAAAAGAAAACACAGTTGTGTTTTTTTTTGTCGTTCACTACAGCTTTCTTAAATCTGGCCAGGCGATTACGGCAGATGTCTATTGTCAGCAACTGCAAACCATGATGGAAAAGCTAGCTGTTAAACAACCGAGGCTGGTTAATCGCTCTAGGCTACTGCTGCTTCATGACAACGCTAGACCACACACTGAACAACAGACGGCTACCAAATTAGAGGAGCTTCAATTGGACATCCACCGTACTCTCTGGACCTTGCCCCAACAGATTACCATTTTTTTCGAAATTTGGATAAGTTCTTGCAAGTGAAAAAATTTAACTCCGATGGGGCAGTCCAAACCGCCTTCAAAGATTTAATTGATTCCCGTCCGAATGGTTTTTTAGTAAAGGGATCGATGAACTACCTATGAGATGGCAAAAGTGCATAGATAGCAATGGTATACACTTTGATTAAATAAATATATTATATTAAAAAAAATCGACTTTATGTTCCTCCCATACAAAACGCCAATTTCATATGTAAGGACCTAATATATACAAGTATAATGTATATGTATAGAAACGTTCGCGGGCGTGCGCGCAACTCCAAAGATTCATCGCAATCGGGTGAATAATTTAGGAAATAATGTAACGACAGAGCTCACCACTATAATAGAAACCATAGCGGGCGTGAGCACAACAACTCACCAAAATTTCATCGCAATCGGATGAGTCGTTTAGGGACCGCATAAGAGACAAACTAAGAAACATTTTTTTGTAACTAACTAACCATCACGCCGTTTCTAGGCAGAGTGGACGGACCGCCAAACAACTCGGTCTTAGCACACACTCCTTGGCTCGTTTACATTCATCCATCGTCTCATACATGCTCTTCTATCATTCTGACTCTCGACATAGCCCGACTCAAGTATTTGATTCACTTGGTCGTGCCATGTCTTTCTTGTATTTTTTTTACATATTAAGATGTATAACTAAAGCTTATACAATCTCGAGCATGTTTTTAAATCCCGGGATTACGGGATTTTTGATGCGTAATCCGGGATCCCGGTGCTAACCCGGGATTAGGAAATAAGGTTACTAATTGGACTAAAATAAAATAAAAGCATAGATAGGAAAATCTTAAACATTGTTTATTAATATTGTTTGTTCCATAAGACAACTTATATTGAAATAAATGACAAAAATAATGAAAACAAAAAAAAACTACTTAGAATTTCTGAAAAAGAAACGCAGAAATATGAAAGCATCCAGTGTTTGACTTACAAGTTTGCTTCTTAATTTATTACCGAAACAAGCTGGTACCCGGCATGCGTTGCTATGCCATTCAAAGAAATAAATTGATTCTCTCTGCATGTACTTTCCTGTGCATCTCCGTTCCCTTCCACCTTCCCCACATTCCCCCTCCCTTGTGTCTTCCCTCTCCGCAAACCCCACCTTTCCCTGCCTTTCCTCCCTGGCGCTAAAATATATGAAATACACACATTTTCATTTATACAAATTTTATAACGCCAGAACTTACCATTGTATATAGCCTATGTAACTCTCTGATAATATAACTTTCTATTGGTGAAAGAATTTTTCAAATCGGTTCAGTAGTTTCGGAGCCTATTCAATGCAAACAAACGAAACAAACTATCAAATATTTAGTAGTAGATAAAGCAGCAGCAGCTGAGAATGCTCGCTCGGGTTCTTCACTAAACTTGTCGGAGGAATGGTAAATAGATATTTTTAAGTCAATTCTAAATGGAATCCCCGGACTCCCCCATTTCACGCCTTATTGCAGTCGAATGCAAATTAGACCTGATTGTGGCAATCCCGAAAATCCCGAGATTAGCCAAAGTGCAGTCCCGGTATTTTCGGAATCGAAAATGGGTCGGGATCCTAGGACCCCGGGACTCGGGATTGTATTCTCTAATATAACTTATCATATTCGCACGAGTTTTGAAAATGAAAAATGTATTTAAAATTAATGTGTACAGGTAGGTACCTATACAGAATACAACACATATCCGTTAAAATAAGTTGTTCCATTGCATTTTGACTTCAGTTTAAGACTAAAGACTTCGTGTAGGTAAAGTGCAATTATAATATTGTTTTGGAATGAAATGTTTTCCTACAATAATAAATACATCACGTTGATTTCCCGCAGGGACATTGTTAAAAGTTTGCAAAATGCAAGACAACAATTTCACAACAATGCGTCAAAGTCTACACACATTTTTCCACAGAACTTTATTTCAACAGCTTCGTGTCTTTAGATAAGTTGTCAAAATAAATTGACTGCACTTTTTTAAAGCAACCTTGATTTACGAGCTGCGTGCTCATGAAAATGCTGTAATTCTTTTTGTAGGGAGTTATTATGATTTAAGGGATATTTCACTATCCTCCTGATAGCTTTTGCGCACTTGAAGTGAAATGACTCAAAACTCAAAACTGCTCTATAGAAATTTTTCGTTATTATGCACACGATAACGAATATTAATAAATAAACAAATAAATACTAGTATTTAGATAGATAAAAAAAAACTCAGCTAACGTATCCTGTACGTATATAGCCATGTGCAAAGTCGGATCTTCTCCAAGCTTAAACGTTCTAATAAAGTGTGTTGGTATATCGGAAGTGACCTGCCAGGTAAGTATGTTTCTGTATCTATATGTAGGTAATAAGGTTAGATAGAGCCTAAGAATTCATAATAAATTGAACAGCGCCCTTGAGGTGATTTTTCCCAAAACGGCGCTCTACAAATCATCCAATTATTATTATTATTTACTGGTTCAAGTACCGAATAGTAAACTCATACGTTGTAATTAAATAAATCGTGTTTAATTAATCGGAAATTAACGTTATCGTACTGATAAATATTTATTAAATAAATTGATTATAATCAATGAGGAGGATGGTGAAATACCCCATAACAATGATAAGTTATTTTTGTTATTATAAGTTTTATTAACCATTGCAATGACCGTCTACTAGGCTATAAATATAACTCAGGTTTGGTTATCTCACGAATCAGGAGGTTAAAAGGATTCAATAGCTTAATAAAAATTAGTTTTGTACGTATTATTGTTCTTGTAGATATTTGGAGATATATATTTTTACAAAGCGGTTCGTTGTAAATTTAATTATTGGCTACAAGATACCTGCATGTACACTAATGTACAGCCTTCATACAGGTATCTTGTATGTACAGCCTTCGTGAAGGTATCTTGTAGCCAATAATTAAATTTGACGATTTGAATTTGTATTCCGATCGAGTCTAAGTTAAAAAAATTCAATAATCAAAATTCTTTTAAAAAAAATAATATGTAAGTTTTTATATTAGCTCCACGCAGAAGGCCTCGAGGAAAACAATTCCCCTAAGGATCTATTTCATCTTTGGGGATGCTGTGTGGAGGGTCTTTTTAGGAAAGGAAAGTTCAGGAATAAGGTATGAGGGGTGGGTATAGGGTTGCCATCTTCTAAAATAAAAAAGCCTGATACTGCGCTGCATTAAGCCGGACATTTCGCCCTAAAAGCCAGACGTACGTAGGTACGTACGTAATTTTGGACATAACTTTTATGCATAATAATAATAAAATCTGTTACAAGTTACAGTTGTTTATTAATCACACTTAACCGGTTTAATAACAACAATCATTAATCAGTCTTATTCTTGTCATCATTTGGTATATATACGTATAGAATACGAGTATGTCAATAACAAAATAAAAAATATTGAGTCTTGTCTGCAGACATAACATAATAAACTTATAAAACAAAAAAAAAAACAAAAAAAAAAATAACAAAAAAAATTATTATTTTTCTAGTTAAACAGTTGACTAAAAATTTTCAATAAATAAACATAAAATGAAACATACATAACTATCTTAAAATGAAATCTCGACTTCTCCAAATTATTCAAAAATTAAAAAAATGTATAATTTTGTATATTTGGCTTTTTCACCTACTTTATCCAAAACGTCGCTTGCTTTGGAAATCATTTAATAAAATTCTTGACATGTCATTTTTAAATTACACAACGTGTACATCATCTTGGCAATTGTTTCTGTTTGCAATTTATTGTGTTCCTTGGTCCATTGGGCGTTTATTAAAGAAAAAACTGTTTGAACATTGGCATTATGGCCTGGAATAGCAAAGTAATATTCGGACAATTTCAGAAGTTTGGAAGACAAAACCCGCGCGAACCAAGAATAGCCATTGTTCCCCACAGCCGCCTCGTCCGTTGCGCCTTGCGTAGCTTGCGTTGCGTTCGTTCTGCAGGCGCTGCGTGCACCGGGTTACACTAACAATAAGTACAGGCCGGACATATAAATATTTAGCCGGACACGAGCTAAAAAAGCCAAACATGGCAACCCTAGGTAGGTAAGAATCTGGAGGCGGGGTGTCCAGGAGTGTCGGACGTACGAATCTGTCCCTCGCACTGCGGGGCAAGGCCATGTTCCGAGATAATAATTTAATAATGATATATTGTAATAACAAATAACAGTCGAAAAGAGGAAACTGTGAAAATTAGTGCGAAGATAGCCGTCCATAATACAGTGCTGGTACCTACCTTGATGTATGGCAGTGAGGCATGGAACTGGCAGAGGAAGAATGAAAGTAAACTGAATGCTGTAGAAATGAGATCGCTGAGACGTATTTGTGGTAAAACCATGAACGATCGTGTGAGAAATGTGGAGATCGGAGAAGAATGCAAAGCTGATGTAATGCTAAGCTTAATGAGTAAGATTAAGAGAGGGATGGTTTGGGCATGTAGAGCGTATGAATGAGGAAAAGAGTGTAAGGAGAATATAAGCGCAAATGTGAATGGCAGAAGAAATCGGAGACGCCTAAGTGAATCAGATACTTGAGTCGGGCAATGTGAAGAGTCGGAGTAATAGTAGAGCATGTATGAGACGATGTATAAATGTGAACGAGGCAAGGAGTGTGTGCCAAGATCGAGTTGTTTGGCGATCCGTCCTCTTTGCCTATCCCTGCGGAGAAACGGCGTGATCGTTAGTTAGTTAGTTAGTGAAAATTAATTTTCTAATTTCAAAATCTAATTCTGAAAAACTTTCTTAATTAATGCTAAAAAAGATCTTAGTACAACGAACCCAGTACTGGCTAACTGGGGACGAATACTTACATGTATAATTTATCTTATAATATTATTATATTATTCTTATATTATTTGTAACTTACGCCCAATATCCCGTAATCTGCAAGTTGTTGGAATATCTCACACCTAGAAATTTTGAAAAAATCCTTTAACCATTATATTACTCGTATAAGTAATCCTGACTCGTACAAAAATAACACGTCAAATTTTCAAAAAAAAAAATCTTAAAACTTTTCGTCAAATCTACCTTAGAATCTTCCTTAAAAGAAAACATTTTTTTAAGCTCTCCTGAAATTTCCTTGTGTTACAAATTATGACAATAGCACGCGTTTAAAACAAAATTCCCGGTATTTTAAGAACAGTAAAATAAGTCCATCCATCTCCCATCTCCCATACAATCTTACAATAAGGGTGATTTAGACCTCCCGACTTCCGACCACAGTAACAATAGATTAAGGATCCGTCATAAATCGATAGTGACACTCTTGACAATGCCAATAGCTTTAGAACAATATTTTGCCCAACCTTTTAGGTTCTATTTATTTATTTTCCTCGGCACACAAAACTAAACTAACATTGATATGTTTTTTGTCATTATGAATACTGCGTAGGGCTTAGTGGAAGTATTGCATTGGAGTACGAGGGAAGGCTACTTCTTTTTTTTTTTTTACAAATATAATTAAAATAAATTTGATAATGTTATTATCGAATTCTGCAAATTCAGATATTTTAGAATGTATTTTAGTTACAGCTAGTTCGACTTGTAAGGTCATTTTCAAACTGTGGTGAAGCCACTTTTATAACATTTTAAATGTCAATTTTTGAAGGTGTCTAAATTGATTTATTACCGGTTAATCCAATTTGCAGAGACACTAATTGAGAGAGTGATTATGTGGGATTCGGAATGGTTTCCCTTGCACTAAGTGTAAGGGTTTTCTTAATTGATTTAGAATTAGAATGACATTATTGCTATTACTAATTTAAGTGCATTATATTGTTTAGGTTAACATACTAAGTATTGGGGAATAAATAATTTTCCTTACTTTATTAATTAGCGTTATGTTAGTAGATACTTGCAGAACTTAAACGTTAAATACTTGCAGAACTCGATAATAACATTATCAAATTTAATTTTAATTAAATTTCTAAAAATTAAAATGGAGTCCTACAAATTAAACACAAAAACAATTAATATCTTACTTTATATCTCCAAGATCTAACTAATAAGAGCTGTCGATTTTTATCATTATGAAATAAAGAACATATACAAATATCTACTTAAAGTTTTGGGCAAAAAGTTGGCAACATTTAGTAAAGAAAACTTTGGTATTTCATGAAATTTTATATATTTTTATTTTTTAAGGGACTAGTCCAATAAGGATAAATGTTACGATACAGCATATACAAAATATATTATAGCTATGACAAAAATAGGACACAAAAACATTACAGAAAATGTCAAGTTAAGACAGGAACATGGTTTTGATCGAGTTAAATACTTCTGCCACATAAATTAAAAAATAATTCTTAATGACTAACAAAAATTATAAAGACTTACAGTAAAAAATTCAAGACCCTGAATTGGTCTGGCCATTCTGACATTGGTGAATGGCTATTCATCATTTCTGAGTCTACAGAAAGGGGTAAGTTGCAACAAAGCAGGGGAGTTATTCAAACCTTTAATAATTTTGAAAATGCAGATGAGATCAAAATATTTCCTACGTTTTACTAAAGAGTAGTAATTTTTTATTTATTTAAGTTTTTATTCCAGCAGGACTGGGAGGGTAGTGCAATCCCAGTCTGCCATATTACATAAACAACTATAAACTATAAAAGAAAAAAAATGTTTACATATTAGGTAGGTACCAAATTAAAACATAAAATGAAAACAAAATTCATCACACAAATAACAAAAAATAAGCATAAAATTAAAATAAATAATAATTAAACAGAATTAAAAATAAAAGTAAAAAGATAGTTTAGGATTGTCCATCAGGGAGGTCGCCTCATCATCTGCATCCATCGCTCATTTATTTGGGAACTGAGCCACTCGGATGCAGCCACGACAAGGATATTGGTTGAAGTCCGTGTCCTGCTCCAGAAGCTGGCTAGTCGGTGGCGAAGTAAGGCTGGGAATGAGTGCACCCTCCCCTCGGTGAACATCGTGGAGGCACTGCAGAACCTCGGTAGTTGCATAAGTTGCCTGTATGCATTGTTGTAGCACACCCTCAGTTTGTCCCATTGCGCTGCTGGGTATTGTGTCCACAGTTCAGATGTGTACAGGGCAGTGCAGTATGTCTTGAATAGTAATTTTCTGACATCGTCGCTACAGTGGTAGAACCGCCTTGAGAGCATTCCGGCCCGTATGTTAATTGCTTTTCTTTTTCGTTCTATATCTTCTATATCCTTCATGTCTTCGGTTAGGATATGTCCCAGATACTTAACCTGTGAGGCCACAAGCAGTTCATTTCCTTAATGAATTCTATTAAAGTTATTTAAGTTTAAATTTTACACCGGCGATATGCAAGCATCTACAACTTTATGCCTGGATCACACGGACCGTGTAAATGGGCAAGACAGTGAAATGATACTAGGCCGAGGGAGTTGGATGGACGAGTAGGTGTTTACACGTAATTTTTAATTTGGTCCCGAGTCAGTCAGTCAATCGCGGGAATTGGTAGCGTGGTGCGAGCCACGTTAAGAGATTCCGATACTATCAATAGCACTTTCTTTCAAGCACGTAGTTTTTTGTTAAGCTGGCAACACTGCGCGTAGTTTTCCTTTGAGCCAAGCGTTTTGACAGTCTACAGAGGGCTCTTGAAGCAAGCATCAATAATCTACGTGCTGGCGGCGAGCTTGATGCGAATTGATATTTTTTGAGCGTAGACAACTCATGGACTTATATATTTTTAAAATTATTTATTTGGCTATCACTCATTAAGGGTGATCTTGGCCATTTCTTGAAATTAATTACATTTTCGAAACAATCGCAGAATCATAAAATAGGAACCCATGTACATTAATAGTTAGCGTTCTTCGACATAAAAGAACACATTTTTTCAAAATTAATAACATTTTTTACGCATCGTGAAACAATTCTATAAATTAGATAAAATTAATATAAAATAAGAATTAATTGTTTTTGTGTTTAATTTGTAGAAATGCATCTGATTTTTCTTTACATTAATAATATTTACATTAATTTAAAAGTAAAATCAGATGCATTTCTACGTTTGTAATTATTGTTTTTGTGTTTAATTTGTAGAAAAATCAGATGGATTTCTACAAATGAATCCCTGTTTCCCTTGGTCACGCTATAACTTCAGAACCACTTTACCTATTTCATTCATCTTTTTTTAAAGTTTTTTAATACTTTGTAGAAGGTTCTTCCGGAAAGAAAAAGTAAGAAAATTGGAGGGATGGGAAGGAATTGAAAGTTTTTTTTAAGTCTTCCAATACTTTGTGGATAGAACTTACGGAAAGAAAAATTGACGGACGGCGTAGTCCAGTGGTAAGGGTCTTGACTCGCAAACCGAAGGTGGCGGATTCGAATCCCAGCGTGGCAAATAATTTTTATTTGATTAATTCGTGTTATTTCACATTTTTTTTCTTTTAAAATAATATAAAGTATATTGCGGCACGTTCCAGATTGAAAGATACTGTAAGTATCGCCCTGGTAGACCACCAGTGACCAGATATAAATAGCCAGGTACTTCCCCACCTTCCTCTTTCCTATCTCCTTCCCCACCCCACTACCTTCAGCCTCACAACATACCCCGATCGGGGATGCCATAGTCTCACTGGCTCCAGACGGGAGCAGTTGGGACTCTTGTGCAGTATTCTCGGAAAGGGACTCGGGAGGTCAACGGGGACGCACGGGAAAGGACATGCAGGGAGAATTAATTTATTTCTTTGAATGGAATTGCAACTCATGCCGGGTACCAGCTAGTATTATAGATTATTAAGTTCTGCAAGTATTTTATTGTTTGTTCTCTTATTGTTTAATAATATTGTAACTGCTTTTGATTAATAATGTTATTATTCAGTTCTGCAAGTATTTTTTTGTTTTCATATGGTTTAATAATAATGTAATTGCTTTGACTGATTTAAAATATTGTTTAGGTCTTGTGAACATCTGAGAAATAATAGGGAATAAATAATTTTCCTTTATCAACTTTATCAATTAATGTTATATTAAAATATTAATTATAACATTTATTCATAATTCCAACGGAAATATACAACAATTCTTCGTACGTACGGTCAACTATTTTGAAAAAATGCATGTAATCGATTGGTGCCGTGCCTGTAAATACGCTTTGTAAATGCTTATGAGTAAAGCGGGATCTCAAATTGTACCATTCTTGACACCAAATTCGTTTATTTTTATTAAAATACAAAGCTAACCCAAGAGCTAAAAATGCTTTGTCTCCGTTATATTCCATTTTATTTCAGCCGTACAAAATTCACTGTCAACCATAAATAAACCAAACAAACTATCGAAAATCACATCTAGGCATAGACAAATGCTTGCCAGAACGCTTCGAGACTATCAAGCGGCTTGACGGCCAGCAAGTGAATTTATTATCCATTATTGTCTATGAATGCTTGCCTCAACAGCTTGATGCGCGCTTCAAGCCATTGAGCCAAGCCTTAGTCTATGCCTAGACGATTTTTCATTCGAGAGGCATTTGAACATATTACTCATTTGTCTATGGCTTCCTGTCATTTCCGGTAGTTGAAAGTGATTTTTGTGCGAGATGGAATCTAGTAAAGAAAAATAATTATGTGTTATGTTATAATAAATGTTTTGTATTAATATTTTAATATAACATTAACGTAACAACATTATTAAATGATATTTACATTAATTTAAAAGAAAAATCCGATGGTTTTCTACACATTAACTCAAAAACAATTGATACCTATTATGTAATAATTTAATCTAATTTTTATAAACGTTTTACGTGATACGTAATATCTAAAATCATCACTCAGGTACTTATTTGTCTATGATTTGTTGTCTACGCTCAAAAAATATAAATTCGCTTCAAGCGTTGCGCAATAACGTAGATTATTGCGCAATACTTGGCTCAAGAGTCAAGCCACCTCTGGAGACGGTCAAAATGCGGTCAAAACTCTAGCCATAGACAAAAAAACTACGTGATTCAGCCAAGCCGCTTGATAGTCTCGCTAGCCCGTTAAAGTGTTGAGTTGTGAGTACGCGAGAGTTAATGTTTATACCTGCCGAGTAAGCAAGCGATTCAGAGCATGGTCCGAGTGACTGTCTCGCCCTTTTACTCGGTGATGTGTTTAGACGTACTGAGCACAGGGCCGAGAGCACTGTCTCGCCCATCTACTCGGTGCGTGTGATCCGGGCTTTAGAGATTCTGAATTTCCGCTGTCGATCATCGAATGAAATAACGCAGGCGGTGACCGGATAACTCAGAATGAAATCATCTCAGAACCTCCTCAGAAAAGTCCATTAAATTGCTTAAATATGTTACGTTATTTATTATTTTTAACTCCCTTTTTCGGGGCTTTTACATTAGGGAACGTACCAGTACTACGTGACGAACTTTTTGCAATTTTTAACCCCCCCCCTGGCGACCAAAAACCTAAGCCCCCCGCCGCTCATTTGTACCAAGCGTGGGATTTTGAAGACCCCCCCTGAACAGGTCACTTAGTATGGGTACTAAGGTGGGTCATTTAAAAAAAAATGATAATTTTAGATTCTGTTAGCGATAAAAGGGTGCCAAATGGGTTCAAACCGACGTGTTTAAAATTTTTTAAATTTCTGATACGATCTTCTTCCTCCGGATTCACTTCAAAGTTTTGAAAATTTTCATTTTTAGAGGTATTTTCTAGTGTGTATAAAAGTTACTACGAATCCTTTATACTATATTTTTTGTAATATTCTATGGTAAATATGGTACGTATTTACGAATTCATTTACAAAAAATCCGAGTTTTGATTATTAGTGGCTCGAGGTGAGGGCGGGGGAAGCACCGATTGCACTAAGCGCAGTGACTCTGCGCAACCGACGTCGGAGTTTGGAGTCAGTATCGCTACGGCTCTTTAAGCGGTAAGTCGCGTTGCACAAGTTTTCGCAATGGAACGTACTCGGAATGCGTTAAAAAGTCCCATATTTGGTGAAATTTGTGACGTTAAAGACAATGTTTTACCAACTTATTGTGATGTTATGAAGTTTTTTGAGTGGACCAGGCATCAAATAAAATTAAATCAAGAGACCAAACTAGAACCCAAATTTCAGCAAATAGAGTGTACTGTGACAGCACGAATTGAAGAAATATGGAGAAAGGCTTCTATTCCCATCGTTACACACTCGCGAGTAGCACGCATGTTGAGGTCATATCATTTTAAATGCAAAAACCTTCTTAAGTCACATCCTAAAATACCGGAGAAAAAAATGGAGGAATTCCGTCGCAGAAGTAAAGTGCTGTTTGATATTTCGTCTTGCAAATTGAAAGATTTCAGTAAATGTGACTGTCCTAAAGATAAAAAAATACCTGTAAATGAACAGAGTTTCATTAGTGACCAACGTACTACACGAAAAATGATAATAGGAAATGTGGATACCGCTACAACAAAACGAATGAAAACTGCGTTGAAAAGAAAACTTCTGAAGCAAAATTCCTTGCGTACGTCTAAAAAGGAAAGCACAGGTAAGCCAACTACCTCTCTAATCGATATTTCCACGTCTTCTTCATCAAATGAATCCGATTGCAATGATGTTTTCAAACCAAATGTTGTATCTCAAATGCCTCAGAAGCAGGCTGCGGTCACTATTGATTATTCTACACTGTCGAAAACTTGTGATAGATATGGAGTTTCGGATAGAGCAGCGGCAGCCATTGTCTCAGCAGTTCTGTATGACATCAAGTCTAATATTCCAGTTATTGACAAAAGTAAACTTCGCAGAGAATGAAAAAAAAACAAGGGAAAATATTAAGGCACAACACATAGTTTTACAAATACCCGCATTATATTTTGATGGCCGGAAAGATAAAACATTAATTATCAGGGAAAAAGGGGGGAGGCATTACAGAGAAGTAATCATTGAAGAGCATATTTCAATAATAAAAGAGTCAGACTCAATATATTTGGGTTATATTGCACCAAACTCTGGCACGTCGAAAGTTATAGAAAGAACAATTGTCGATTATTTTTTAAAGGAAGAAATACCATTTGAACCATTAATGGCTATTGGATGTGACGGAACGAACGTGAACGTTGGAAAACATGGAGATATAATACATTTGCTTGAAAAACGTTTGGATAAACTATTGCAATGGATAATTTGCTTGCTTCACATGAACGAGTGACCATTTCGTCATTTGTTCACACATCTTGACGGTGTTAGGAGCGGGCCCCCAAACATGTCCCAAGCTAGCTCTCAGGGGAGGCATGATTTACCCTCTATTCAGGTGGTGGGTCGCTCGAGGCTTCAGAAATTCCTTCGCATCTCAGTCGTCTGGCAGGATACTCCCCCTCTAGGAAACCCTCCTGCCGTAGCAGAATAATAACAGGATTGAGTTAACTAGTTTCATGTATTGCAAATTTAAAACACAGTACATAGGTCATTACAGTACAATTCAACACAAGAAATACATACTACACAATCCTAGCTATCGTGTTTATAACCTCAAGATCCCTAAACGAAACTCTCTGAGTGATGGCTTTGCGCGGGAGTTTACAGTCTATCGTTAAAGGACACAATCAAATGAGGAAACAATTGTACAGCTTACATGATGTTGGGGGTCTTCGTCTTCCGGCTTCCAGGGGGACCTCCCGAGTTTAGGACAGAACCGAAGTTTACACAGGCATGGTGAAATATCAGCGCTAAACCCGTAGGTTATTGAATTAACATTGCAGGTTATATTTGAGTACAATTCGAGCGATAGTACGCCGGGCGCGAACAGTGGGAATCCACGCGCGGGCTTAACGTGTGCCCGAGGCGGCTCGCAATTCTCAACTGGTGGAAGGGATCGCGTGCGGGTGGGCGGATGGGATAGGAAGTAGGAAGCAGGGAACAGGGGGGGAGCAGGGTGTTGTGTAGTTTGCGGTGAATTAGGAGTTTGAATTCTTTGTCGTTTGGGCGTACCATAACACTTCCCCCCGCGCTTGGAAAAAAGCGACGTGGCAATGGAGCTGTAGGGAAAAAAAAAATCCTCTTATGCTTCCATCGGGGTTTTGAGAGATTCGTTGCTTGAGAGATTTCCTAGCTAGAACATACAGTTTTATGCTATAGTTTGGGTCACAATGTTTGTAGGGAATGGGTGGGGGTACATACAATGTTTGGACAAGACAAATTTGGGAAAAGTACATGGTGTAAAACAACATACAAGGTTATGCAATTGAAAATAACAATACACATGGTTATGCAATTGAAAGAATGACAATACACATGGTTATGCAATTGAAAGAATGACAATACACATGGTTATGCAATTGAAAGAATGACAATACATTTGTGCAAGAGAAGAGAAAAAGTGTGTGATTCTAAGGTTTCATTGGTTTTGGAGCTAAGTTTGTGAAGCGTGGATTTGTTTGGTTTCGGAGAATTTCGAAGAAAAGGACGTGACTTCACGGATTCTAAGGATTACATTATCACTGTAATCAGACCCATTTGAGACAACGCTCAGGAGTACACTTGGGCCTTAGAAAACACTTGGTTTGTCGAAGACGTCGAAGTTCACGAAGTGGAGACTGTGGTTGCTGTGCCGCGACTATGGTTACAGAGGTCATTGAAGAGAAGAATCCAGTATCTGCAGACATGCCAGTGCGAATCCTAAGTGTTATTATGGTAAACACGGATCGTATATAATGGTTATTGAAGCATAATGTAGCTCAAGATAACTTGTATTGGTGCGCATTCAGCGAATACTGGTGGGTCAAGGTAATGATGGTTTACACATGACGATATATGCGTCACTGCATGACAGAGCAAGAGACGACAAGGTTGGCATTGATAGCAAGAGTAAGAACAAACCTAAGAGCTAGCGTGCCCAAAAGGTAGTTTAGAGTGTCATAAAGTATAGTGGGACAACTCAGCTTGCTGTGGCACGACAAGACAACATACGTATGGGCGGTATGGTCTGTGCTTTCAGGAACAATTGCGTAGAAAATGGCAGCAGGAGAGACCTTGTAACCACAGCGCGTGCTGTCAGGAAGTGAAGCTCAGCTTGGCTGTTGGTGATGACATCCGCCTGGGCTTCTTTTTAAATCCGGAAGGAATTATTATTAGAGCAAAATTCTTGAAGTTTACCTGCCTAGGGACCAATGAAGAAAAGGTTTGGAGAGAAACAAAATGTGTCCAGATAATGAAATAACGAAATTTTAACCACCGACCCAGAGAGTGACGAAGAGAGATTCCTAACTAAATTGTGATTACATGAACATTTTCCTTTGCCAGGATGACTTGGCGTTTGCCTAGTGACAATATGTCTTGGTTAAAAAACAACCGGCCCTCTATGGCCTATGCTAACATGAGATGGTAACATTTTCGTAGAATTTCAAAGAACGAGACAAAGAATCGTGAACTAGTCACGGCAAAGGGAAACCAATTCATGAATAAGGGTTGTCAAAAGGAGACAGACGGTACGCCAAGTGCATATCGTACATATCCAACATTCATGAATGTGTTTCGTGGAATTGAGAAAAGAGAGAAAAAACTGGTGAGACATATGCAGAGATTGAGGGGGAAAACCTGTAGATAACCGGACAGTTACCTATTCGAACTCCAAGTGAGGGCGAGATATGGTCAACGACAGATTTTACACTTCATAACATAAGTCTGAAACATGGGGAATGGGAGGAGGAGGGGAGAAGGGAGACGAGTTGCGAAACTTGCTAGAGACTGGACCAATTTCCGATTCAAACTCTATGTGAAAATGAAACATAATCAACCAGCAGATTTCCTGACTCTTTACATTTATCAAAAAGGATGAGGAGACATTTGAATACACATTATATCAAAGAGGCTAATCTTTCGCGTGTATTGGGCAAAAGATTAGGGGTCATTTTTAAAAACTTCTACATGATTGTGAGAAAAGACAGACCCTTGCTCCAATTTCACAAACCTGGGGGTTTTCTTGTTCGTTCTCCAGACAACGAGTTAGGTGGTTTTTTGTGCTCAATCGATTAACTCCCACAGCACTATGCCCCATAATTGACAGTGAAGCTGAAAACTAGTCCTTTTGGGATAGTAGATATTCCTGGGCTTCTTTCCTTTTTGCAAAGAAGTAAAAAAACAGGAAGTCCACGGGCATTGGCGTTGAATGACAACAAAGGGTTGTGGACTACATTTCGTAGATCGCACACAAAGGGTTTGATATTATTTCGTTCGCACGACTCATGGTAAGTGTTTTAACGTCTCCACGTATAGTGTACAAAATATGTAAGTACATACAAGATATAACTCAATTATAGACAGAAGTCAAAGAGTTTATACAATGCATCCTAAAGAAGATAGCAAAGCCGATATTATGTCGTTCACACGAATCACGGTAAGTATTGTTATTACGTCTCCACGTCTCGTGTACAGAGTTTATACACAGTTATACATAAAAGCGGTACTCATGACAAATAAATGACACACGACCGGAACAGGTTATACGAAAAGGGTGGTACTCATGGCAAATGAATGGCACACGACCAAAATAGAACGTACAAAATGGTTCTCATGACAAATGAATGGCACACGACCAAAATAGAATGTACAAAATGGTTCTCATGACAAATATGTCACACGACCAGCTCAATAACATTTAGCTATGAGAAAAAAGTGATTATGACGAACTTCTCGTATCGCGGCAGGTATTTTAAGGATCCCTCCTATAATGGTGGATGTTCTAAGGATCTCTCCTATAATGTAACAGGGTTACGTTTAAATACAACACAATAAACGTTAACTATGCTTGTTTTAACACAGTTTATAAAGATTTGTTAGATTAACTAACTCCGTAGCCCAGGAGCGTACGATAGGATAACAAGGAGGTAAACAATTTAATGTCACTTCGTATGTTATAAAGGCGGGGTGATGACAGAGTACATTTCTGTTTACACCATGTGACAAACAAAGACAGACCTACATGGTTTTACATACTGTCTATTGCAGCAAACTTCAGTGGGGACAAATAAAAGGGACCAATTGTGGTTTTACATACCCTTTGTGCGGTTACAACATACCAGGTTATGTGCAATTTAGGTTGCAAATACTTGGTTAAATGGCGAAACAGGAGTTGAATGCCTATGTTTGTAAAACGATGATCAAACAAAACATTGATGATTTACGTTAAACTGCGGTTATTTATGTACGGAAATCAGGGCTGCCGTTAGGTTTTATTAACCTTTTCCGTAAGGGTTGAAGCATGTAATACAAGACATACATGTTGTGAAGAGGGACAAATCGAGGACTTCTTATAACAACAAAAGACCGAGTATTTGGTTTTACGTACTTTAGTTGAAACGAGTCCATGAGGATTTGTACAAGGATGGAAAGACCAATTTAAAGGCTTTTCCTTTATTTATATACATATGATTTCAAAATGGATGTGTCAAAATCCAATTTGTTAGCAAAGAGCTCGGGTAGGACGCCATCAATTTTTGACATTTGAGAAAAAATTGAAAACTACTATACACAAGGAATGTGATTATGTGAGTAACCACTTATCTTTACCATGATGGGTAAAATATGGAGCATGTTGAGATGGTTTACTAGTCCTGGGTCGTGATTTAACGCTTTGGAGTTTACCAAATCGATTTTAGAACGACGCTCCAGTATTTACAGAACATAAAAAGAAAAAAAATGAAGAGATTCCTTCCGATATGATGAAAAAAAACAACAAACAAAAATGGTGAAAATTACAATATTGCATTACATGGCAAAGCGTGCCATGGCATGAACGTTGCGTAGTGTGAGGGGTTGAGAGGCAATGATTGGGTTCATGACTTCCCGAACACTGTCACTCGAGGGGTGTCTCTGCTCTAAAGTGATCAATTTTGGAACAGGTGAGAAAAAAGAAAGAAAAAAGAAAAAAAATAAAAAAACGTGTGAGACAAAAATTACGGTGGTTGCCAATTCACGAACATGAACGGGGCAAACTACACCGTGGATTGTACATAAATTTACAAAAATGATTTTTTTTAACAATATTCGTTTTATCAACGAAAGGGTGGGCATGTAATTGACACTTTACACGCCGGCCATTGTAAGACTTGGTGTGCTTACAAAAAGGTTGTGGTGATACACACTGGATCATTTTAAGTTTGCTGAGATAGTGGGGGCAGTTTTACTTGACTCCTCACTTCCAGATTTTGCGATATCCTTAATATGGTAATTACCAATGTGTTTTCCAGAGCAGTCAGACAAGGAGTACACTAGATCTGATATCTTTCTTAGAACTTTGGCCTTCACGAAACGTGGTGCCAGCTTGGCAGAGAAATACATGGCTCCTTGGGAAAGTGTGTTGTTCTTTCTCCAAACTATGTCTCCTGTATTGAAGGTGACATGTTTCCTACGTAGGTTGTATCTGTCCGCACTCTTTTGATGAGCCAGGAGCAAAGCATCAGTGACTTCACTGTAGATGGCCGACAGTTCTTCCAGACGATGGGCATAGTTCGCGGTAGGGTTGCTTGTGGTGGCAATTGACGTAGGAAAGTTAGTGTTCCTATGTAGAGAACCATGAACGACTTGTTCCATACCGTGTTTTAAGAAGAAAGGTGTGTAACCAGTGGCCAGATTAACAGTGTTGTTCATTGCAGCCTGAATTTTATCTAGGTTTTTACACCAAGTACGTTGATCTTTATCAACTAGAATAGCCAGAGCTGTGTTGATTGTTTGGTTATAACGTTCGACGGTGTTATTTTGTGGAGTATACAAGGTATTATAGTAAATATCCTTGATTCCGTATTTGGCAAGAAAATCTTTGAATTCTTGGGCAATAAATTGTTTTCCGTTATCAACAATTACGGTTCTGGGTGTTCCGTAAGGTATAAAAATGTGTTTTTCCAGAAGTTTGATGATGGCGGACGCGTTGGCTCTTTTTAAAGGAAAGATCCAACAGAATTTAGTGAAAACATCCACTACACTAAGTATGTGCATGTGTCCGGCATAACTTCGGGGAAAGGGTCCGACGAGGTCCATTGACAATGATTGTAGGGGACTGTCGGCACGTTTGGGATTACCCATTAGGCCGGCAGGTGCTGCCGTGCTATGTTTATAAGCTTTACAAGTTTCACATTTAGAGATGTAATTGCGAATTTGCTTGAAGAGACCAGGCCAGTAATACTTCAAGGAGATCTTTTTATACGTCTTGAAATTTCCTGGGTGTATGGAGTCGGGAGCACTATGATTGTCAATAATTATTTGTTCTCTACCTTCGAGGGGAACGACAAGTTTCCACGAGTAATCTTCGAGGATGGATAGTGGTACCTTGCAATTACGGTATAGTTGTCCTTCTTTTATGATAAAATTAGGAAACTTTTGTTGGTTATTTTTACAACCTTCGAAGATTTTCAAGTACCATTCATCTTTTGTAGATGGAGGGGGGGCAATTGTGTCAACATTTAATGAAGCCAGTTCAATTCTTGAAAGGGCGTCGGGAACAATATTGTCCGCGCCTTTACGGTGAACAACATCAAAATTGTATTGAGACAAACGGGAGGACCAACGAGCGAGCCTACCGGAGGGATTACTTAAAGAGATCAACCATTTCAAACTACTATGGTCTGTAACTACAGTAAATTTGCTACCGTCTATGTAACCGCGGAAATGGTGAACAGAATCCAATACAGCCAATAACTCTTTCTCGGTAATTCCGTAGTTTTTCTCGTGTTTGTTTAATGTACGGGAAAAATACGCTACAGGGTGTTCGCCATCTGGGAATTCTTGAGTAAGGACTCCACCGATTCCTACATTGGAGGCATCCGTGTGGAGGGTAAAAGAGAGTGCAAAATCCGGGCAATTCAGAACGGGAGCTTTTTGAAGGGCATTTTTTAGAGTTGTAAACGCTTCTTCAGCTTCGACAGACCATCGGAAATTGCTGACACCTTTACGGATGCCGGTAATTTTATTTAAGGGGGCTGCGATAGTGGAAAAGTCTTTGATGAATCTCCTGTAGTAACCTGCAAGTCCAAGGAAACCTTTGACTTCCTTCGCGTTTTTGGGTCGGGGAAAATTTGCCATGGCTTCCACCTTAGCGGGGTCTGTTCTTAGACCTTTTTCGTCGATAATGAATCCCAAATAACGTAGACGGGACTTACAGAATTCAGACTTCTTCAAGTTGATGGTTAAACCAGCGAACTTGAGTTGTTGAAAAACTTTTTCCAGCATTAATAGGTGTTTTTCAAAGGTATCGCTGACGATGATGAGGTCGTCAAGGTAACAAAACAGGCGGTTATCGACTTCAGGACCGAAAAGTTTGTCCATCAGTCTTTGTAACTCGGCGGGGCTGTTTTTTAGACCAAAGGGTAATCTTTTAAAATGGAACATTCCCCTACCAGGTACAACGAAAGCAGTTTTTTCGCACGATTCTGCGTCCAAGGGTATTTGCCAAAACGCTTTGCTGAGATCGACAGAAGAGATGAACTTGGCGTTACGCAGCTTGTCTAAGGTTGCGTGAACGTGAGGTAAGGGATACGCATCAGCTTCCGTGCAAGAGTTTAAACGTCTACTGTCGAGACAGAAACGTGCAGAGCCGTCTTTTTTAGAAACCAAAAGAGTTGGGTTGGTCCATGCACTTCTGCTGGGAACCACCACACCCATTTTTAACATTTCATCAAGTTCGTTTTCTAAAAGTTTAAGTTTTTGGGGGGCTAAGTTGTAATAACGTTGCTTGATGGGTGGGCCATTGGTTTTGATATGGTGTTCAACCAAATTTGTCAAACCTAATCCACATTTTTCGAAAGATATTGACTCGAATTTATTGACCATTTCTTTTAGTTGGAGAGCCTGGTCCGTGCTTAAATTTTCGTGAGGTATTATTGTGCGGATCTCACTAATTTGAGCAGCAGTGGAGGTTTTGCCAAGAGTATTAAATACTTGGGGAGCAACATTGAATGCCTTCCAGAAGTCAACGCCAAGGATGAAATTCTGGGATATAGAGGGCACTATTAGAAAATTGATTGTAACTATTTTATTGTTACAATTAATTGGCAGGGCAAGGGCACCGATGACCGGTTGGGAAACATTATCCGCAGTCGTCAGGTGTGTTGATTGGGGCGAAATTCTAAAATCACTGTTAACAAAAGGCAGGTGAGCATTGTTGCCAAGACAGCTGACAGATGCACCACTATCAAGTAATCCGGAAAAGGGCACATTGTTAACAGAGAAAAAAGCATAGGGTCTCCCATCTTTAGCTTGTTTGCAACAAACCGAAGAAACATTTAAGGTCTGGTTAAAATACTTAATGTGTGCTAACCAATCAGTCCATTCTTTAGACCTTGGTTCAGAATGGGTGCCTGAGAGGTTATTATTTAGTTTTTTTGGCCTCTTCATGTAGAAATTTGGTGGGGGCTTGGAGAAATCCACCTGAGGTCTGACATCGCTTGGGTTTTGTAACCTTTCCATGTTGTGCCTTGATTTCTTGGAAATGTTGCGCAGTTCGTCGCTTGGAGGAGAGCGGTCCCTAGAGTGATGCCTCTTGAAAGTTCGGGGTTCCTTAGATTCCAGAAACCTTGCTTGCTTGAAACAAGTAGTGGCCAGATGGCCTACTTTTTTGCAAAAAGAGCACACTTTTTTGTTGTTGAATTCTGGTTTTAAACCAGACGAACGGCTTGGCACAACTACATTATTTGACACATTCTTTATGTTTTTCCTATCCTGGTACGATTCCAGAAGGAGACAGACTTCGTTTAGCTGGGCTAGGGATGCAATTTTCTGTGAGGTAATGATGTTCTCGTATTTGCTTAAAAGGCCATCAGTTATGACTGGTAATAGTTCAGCTTCCGAAACGGGATGTGAAAGCTTGATGTTAATGGATTCAGCCCTTTCTATGAATGTTGCTACAGGTTCATTTACTAGCTGTTTAATAGATAGTAAAGATAATTTGATCCGGTGCTGGGCTTCCGTTTTTCCGAAGCTCGAGATTAGGGCAGATCTGAGTTTATTCCAATCTTTGCATTTAGTTTTTTGAATGCGGTGCCAGGGTATCAATTCTGGGGAGATGAGTTCTATGAAGTTTTTTCGTAGAATCTCGAATGGGATATTTTTGATTGTAGCCGTTTCTTCAATACGGTCAATGAAATCCAGTACATCGGAGACGCCATTATATTTGATTTTCCAAGAGGATAAATCGTAGGTTTTATCTTGTGTCAAGGTGGGTGCGATGTCCTGTTTTATCATTACTTGTGGCATAGGTTCTTCGTTAGGAACAAGATTATTCAAAACTTGCGTAGCCGAGCGTGAATTATTTTCGCTTGAGGGGGCGAGGTTTATTCTCTTAATGTACTTTCTGTTGAATAAAAGTGCATAAGCCTTTAATGTAGATTTAGATTTGCTTGATGGCGAGAGTCCTCTATCCCTTAAAGCAGTTTGTAAGTGAGCTTTGGATAAGTTGTGCACGTTGGGAATGATGCCCAAATTGGATGATGCCATAGCTTGATTGTTTTCCATTGTGAGTTTCCCAGGTGGTGAAAAATTGCCAGGGGTTTCCTTTAGTAAACGCAAAATTAATTTTGTGAGGCACTTTTCACTTGGTAATCACTGGTTGGTATTTCTAAAATAGTTATAGAAAACTGTATTCCATACTACAATTTGGTATATATGACACCAGAATCTTTGTCAAAGGAAGGCGCAAGAAAAAATTTTGCGTGGAAAGACCTAAGTAGTAAAGGTTTTTTGTGTTTCACTGACCACTTTTGAGAAAACTTGTGAAATTCACAAGTATTTATTTTTTTTTCCAAAAAAATTTTGCCAGGACTGACCTTTAGAAAACGGGTTTTTTATTTTTCACAAACCACTTTTGAGAAAACTGTGAAATTCACAAGTATTTATTTATTTCCAAAAAATTTTGCCAGGACTGACCTTTAGAAAACGGGTTTTTTATTTTTCACAAACCACTTTTGAGAAAACTGTGAAATTCACAAGTATTTATTTATTTCCAAAAAATTTTGCCAGGACTGACCTTTAGAAAACGGGTTTTTTATTTTTCACAAACCACTTTGCACTGAGAAAGGCACTAAAATTCACAAAAGGCACTCTTCTGGCAAATAAGGACAAACTTCCGGATGAAAATAACTGAATATGGGATTTGTTACGAAACCACATTAAAATTATTTTATTTTTTCATGGAACCAATCATTGGTTTTATTATTATTTCACTTTTTTTATGTAAGGAAAAAAACAATTCACTTTACACTTATGCTGAAAAAAAATGCGGTACCTATAACGTAGAATGTGGAAAGAAAGTCATTATTTTGTCCATTTGGTGAAATATACGTGGTACTAATTTGACAGACACAACAAGTGGGCCGATCGGTATATTGTGCAAGAAAAACGTGAGTGTGAGATTTTTTAATTAAAGAATCCACAAGGTAATTGGAATTCCAAAACCAAATTTACAATAGCGATCTCCATTGCTTCCGACCTTAGTGACAGAAGGGCGATTTTATTATTCAAAACACTGCATAGTGACAGGGAATTGTTCTGCCTGATTCAAACGGATTTTTGCCGTTGGAGTTTGGCGCGATAAACGCACTTTTGTGCTTCGATGCGCGTGGGTGCGCGCGCAACTCAGAGATTAGGTATGTATTTACCGCGTGAAACATCGGGCCGTTGATTTGGCGCGAATTACTGTTGCTCGTCCGCTGCTTTGTGAACAAAGGGGTCGGCGCGTGCGCAGTCAGATTCGCGGTTTAAATGCTGCCGTCTTTCTGGTTAATACAAAATGGCCATGTTTTCAACTTTGACGCAATTTTTTTATAATTGCAATCAAATCTGCGTTATGGACTCAATTTGCACATGGATTTCTGTGGTTTCCCACAGAATTCATTATTCACTGGGTATAAAACACCAAGACACAGTACAATCAATGTTTACAAACAGTTCCTATGCGGGGAAGATTTCGACAGGGAGCACTCCGTAAGGCGACTGAGACAATGGCAAAAATGAAAAAAAAATTCTGGGCCCCACTATGGACGCCAGTGTTAGGAGCGGGCCCCCAAACATGTCCCAAGCTAGCTCTCAGGGGAGGCATGATTTACCCTCTATTCAGGTGGTGGGTCGCTCGAGGCTTCAGAAATTCCTTCGCATCTCAGTCGTCTGGCAGGATACTCCCCCTCTAGGAAACCCTCCTGCCGTAGCAGAATAATAACAGGATTGAGTTAACTAGTTTCATGTATTGCAAATTTAAAACACAGTACATAGGTCATTACAGTACAATTCAACACAAGAAATACATACTACACAATCCTAGCTATCGTGTTTATAACCTCAAGATCCCTAAACGAAACTCTCTGAGTGATGGCTTTGCGCGGGAGTTTACAGTCTATCGTTAAAGGACACAATCAAATGAGGAAACAATTGTACAGCTTACATGATGTTGGGGGTCTTCGTCTTCCGGCTTCCAGGGGGACCTCCCGAGTTTAGGACAGAACCGAAGTTTACACAGGCATGGTGAAATATCAGCGCTAAACCCGTAGGTTATTGAATTAACATTGCAGGTTATATTTGAGTACAATTCGAGCGATAGTACGCCGGGCGCGAACAGTGGGAATCCACGCGCGGGCTTAACGTGTGCCCGAGGCGGCTCGCAATTCTCAACTGGTGGAAGGGATCGCGTGCGGGTGGGCGGATGGGATAGGAAGTAGGAAGCAGGGAACAGGGGGGGAGCAGGGTGTTGTGTAGTTTGCGGTGAATTAGGAGTTTGAATTCTTTGTCGTTTGGGCGTACCATAACAACGGTAAGACATCTGGACCTCAAACATATTCAGGGACAATAGGACTAGCTTTAGAAAACTGTGAAAAAAAGCCTTTTGTTCATTTTCAGAAAATTGACGGAGAGTTGCCTGAATTATTAACTAAAGACCTAAGTACAGATCAGTTATATTTGTATAAAATCGTATCTGCAGTTACGGTGGGGAATTACCTGGAGATTTAGGCCACAAATCTCCTGGAAAAATGTTTCATGCCAGATGGCTTACGCGTGCTAACCGAATTCTTCGTCTTTATGTTGCAACGGAAGCTCCTACAGAGAATCTTATTATTTTAGCAACGTACGTTGTTAAAGTTTATGCTCCGACTTGGTTCAGTATTAAAACTCATCCCACCTGTAAAGATGGAGCACGTCACCTATGGCAGCTAATTTCAGCCTCTAGATACTTATCCCCTGAACTAAAAACTATAATTGATCCAGTCATAGAAAGAAACAGTTACTTCGCACACCCCGAAAATTTACTACTTGCAATGTTAACTGACCCTCACAAGCATATCCGGGAATTAGCTGCGCGTCGTGTTCTAAAAGCACGCAGTAAGAAACTAAGTAAAACAAGGCTGTTCCAACTTCCAAACATAAACCTCGATGCATCATATTACTACGACCTTATTAATTGGCAGCAAAATGTAATCGAACCCCCAATACTGAAGAATATATCGGATGAAGATCTTTAATTATTTGTAGCACAGGGGGGAGAAGGTAAATTGCCTCTTCTGCGTCTGCCATGTCATACTCAAGCAGTTGAAAGAGCTGTAAAGACTGTTACTGAAGCCTCGACTACTTTATGTACGAAGTCTGCAAGAGAAGGTCTTATTAAGGCAAAGATTGAGTCTCGCAAAATAATGCCGAAATTTGAGAGTAAGAAGGATTTTGCTGGTATTTGAATACACTGTCTTGAGATAATGTTAATTATAATTACATATTATAATTAATAAATAAGTCAGAATATTCTCTCTAATTTGTGTTTTATCGAAAAAAGTTCATTTTTAATTGTTTATCTAATATTTTTTAGAGATTTAACAAGGGAGGGTTTTTCTCTATTTTGTGAAATTTCAAACTCAATCCGGAGGAAGAAGATGATATCCAAATATTATTAAAAAAATTACGTGATTTTACATCTTCATTTAACACCCTTTTATCACTAACAGACAAACCAAAACAAGTTTTTTTTTTCCCCCATACAATCGTGACCCGCCTTAATGGGTACGTTCCCTTACATATGAATAATAAGAAATAAACAGCATTTATTGTACATAATTGAACTGTCTCAGTAACAATATTTTATATTTGTTTAAACTTAAATTGAAGATGTCCACCGACTTGGTATAATTGTTTCCCTCCATTATTATTCTGGGCAAAGAGGAATACATGTGGTAGTTAGTCCCAGAATTCCTTCTTTAGGTTAGGGTTATGGGCTATTTTAAAATATTTAATTAAATACGGACAATATTAGCGAAACGATTTTTTTTTTTTTAATATTTTTTTTCGTAGCTTTTAATGACTTTTCAAAGAGGTGTTTGAGTTGAATTGATTCTGAGTTGGCATGGAACCAACGGAACCAACATGGAATTAAAAAAATATTTATAAGTATTACTTCTATAAAACAAACAAAAATTATAAAAAATAACAAAACATGTTAACTACTTCTTGGAACAATTTTTTTTTCAATAATCAACACTTACACTATAAAGGAAGGACCTCATTAATTGAGTATTTTAATTTTTATTGCGTTTACAATCACAAAATTCTTTTTATACTTGTTAAATGAAATAAAAAAAAAACAATAATTGATGTACTATGTAAACAAAAAATATTTATTTTTTATATATTAGGTACTACTATATTATAAAACAAATCAAAATTAACAAACTCACCCGAAGTCAGCCGAACGAGAAGTTCAAAGAAGTAGTTAACATTTTTTGGTATTTTTTATAAATTTTGTTTTTTTTTTTTTTTTTTTCATGAGCTCCACACAGGAGGCCCTGAGGAAAATAATTTCCCTCAGGGCCTATGTCATCTTTGAGGATGCTGTGTGGAGGGTTTTTTTTAAGGAAAAGGGAAGGAGAGGAGAGTTCTGGGAAGGAAAAGGGTTTAAGGGGTGGGTAGGAATCTGGGGTTCAGTATGTCCCAGTCATCCGCCTCCAAGACCTAGACAAACCTCACCCCATGAACCCGGGCACCCCTGCTAAATCACCAAACGTAGCGAACCACTTGGGGTGACCTATGGCAGAGGTTTTGGTTATCCAATAAAGGTTCCCGGGGCGGCGGTACCCATTCCCGCCTCCCAAAGTGTTTGATTTATAGAAGTAATAAAAAAAATATAACTTTTTCACATAATACTTCAATTATGGTTTTTTTAATTTATTTAAGTTAACACGTGTTAAATGTCTGAATGAGTGTAAAAATAAGCCAGATAACAGTAAACAGTCGATTTTTAACATGTCTAAAAAAGTTTCAGTTTCGGTTTCGTCAGGTTTTCTGCCGAACGCTATCCAAATGAAGTGAGGTCACTATTAATTTATTGTTGGTCACTGAAATAAGCCAGACACTAATAATGGCATCTATGTTTTATAGAACCAAACATTTTTCGAAAGCACGACCAAGGATTAATGTTTGTCAATACATTCATAGATGGCGGTACGCACGTTGGATTTTAATTTTTGTGAATCCAAGAGCGGATCCACCGTTGTGGGCACGGTGGGCATGCCCACAACCCACAACCCTAATAATAGACTTGTGACGTACATTTTCACGGTCTATTGAGATCGATAATCGATAGGCTGACGATAATAAACGCTATGACAGAGCAAGCAAAAGAGTTGTTGGATGTTACACGTTGTTGGATGTTAAGGCAAACAAACAGGTCCAATTATGAGGCGAACTAGGTGGAAGAGTACCTTCGGAAATCAATTTACATACCTCTATTAGATTCCATTATAAATGATTTGGAGGAGATATTGTCTCCGGAGGTACTTGACCTATTTCAATCGGGAGTTCAGGGCCTGGATATCAATAGAGTTGTTAGTACCTACCTACTTGTTCCTTGTTCCATACAATAATGGCATCTACGTTTTATGGGACCATATTTTTTAAAAGCACGCCCTAGGATTAATGTTCGTCAATGCATTCATAGATGGCGGAATCCACATTGGATTTAAATTTTTTGATGCGTCTGGATTAATCACTTTAATCAGTCAATTTGGAAAGTTTTAATTCTAGTGGATTGAACAGTAGAAGAAGAATACCAGTTTCCCCAACAAGCGACCATAGAAAACAGTTTATTGCTTGAACTCGTACACTGTTTTATCATTAAAAGGCAGAAATTGACTGAATCCATAAATATGTAGGTTATTACTTACTTCTCGATTTAAAAAGTGAGCAGTCAATATAACAATGACATATTATCTAAAAATTAGTAATAATTTATTGTTTCATTTTAAAGTTTTGATTTTGTAATTCTGTATAATTATAGAATTAATAAACTTAAGTGGCATCATTTCATAAAAGAACATCTTATTTATTAAAGATTTTTTTTTTACTAGCGAGTACCCAGCTTGCGTTGCAATGCCACTCAAAGAAGTGTCTGTTTGAATACGGTTTACTGAATACACTTTATTATTGGCTTTACGATATTAATTTAATACTTACGAGGTCTTGCCGTAAAATAAGGTCTCCAAGGTGCTGCGGTCGCGAGGAACAATTTTACGCGAGATCCGGGAAAACTGGCGTGTAGCCTGGTTTCCCTACGCCAAATCACCACAACACTGCACTCTTTGCGACACTTAGTCTCGGCGTGGCAGCCGTTCGCGATGAAGCTTTCACTCGCAGCACCCGCCAGGTGGGAATTACGCTCTATAATTAGTATTTTGTGCGAAGAACAAAACCCTGGTAGAAATTCATTCTCAGCTAGGTTTTTTTTTTTTTTTTTTTTTTTTTTTTATTATAGCGACTATATAAAATTTTTTACAGAGGCGGATTAAAGTTATTGAAATATAGTTCATTTGTCTTCTATGTCGTTTTTAGCGTCTTCGCTAGAGTTTTCTCATTGACCTCTTTAAGCCATATTTTTATTCTTGATTTGTATTCAATTGGATTTTTTATTAGTTTTATGTCTTGGGGAAGGATGTTATGGAGTTTTGTTGCAAAGTATGTATAGTTTCTTTGTCCAAATGTGGTTTTATAACTTGGAATATTTTTTGTATCATTTTTATTCGATCTAGTGTTATGCATACACGGTCTAGTAGAGGATTTATTATTTTTGAAGAGCTTCAATAATGTATTTTAGGTACTTGAAGTGTACGGAAAACAGTGAAATGAGTGCGAAAACACGTGCAAATGGTGCAGATAATTTAAAAACGTGCCGGACGGCCATCGGTTTCAGATGAAAAAATTCCAAAAGTGGAAAAAACAATGATTGCAAATCGACGGGTGACGGTTCGGGAGCTCCGTGAAATGATCCCTGATGTCAGTAAGACCACTATTGACAAGATTTTGACAAAAAAATTGGGAGACCACCAAGTCTGCCTAATGTGGATCCTAAAATACTCTCCGAAGATCACAAACAATTGAAGCAGCCCGCGAATTCCTTGAGTGCTACGACATCGATGGCGAAGAATTCTTGGATTTAAGGCTCTGCAACCGGGTCCGAAAAGAAGAAGATGGAGAGATACGAAATTATGAATGTTAGAGGAGAGCGCTAACATTTACAGCGACAAAATCGATGCGAAAATTGCGAAAATGTTTAATAAAACGCGAATCGTTTAAAATAGAGCAAAAATTTCGCGGGCGTTACCTTAAACAGCATTTAAAGAAACACTGTGAATTTTTTCATACGTATAACTTGTAAAATAACTGAAAAAAACGTGTTTCTAATAATTTTTGGAGCATACTTTGCGTTTAAAACTTACCGTGTTTAAAGGAAATATGCACGAAATCGGTAGAAATTCGGGTTGCGGGCCCTTAATTGTGACTGGAGACGAGACCCGGATTCACTACACGACCCCAGAGAAAAAGTAACAATGCCAGTGGCATCATTCAGATTTGCCGAAACAAAGTTTAAAAACGAATTACAGATCGTAACTCACACCTGGCGGGTGCGGCGAGTAAAAGCTCCATCGCGAATGACTGCCATGCCGATAATAAGCGTCAAAGAGGGTGCAACGTGGTGGGGATTTGACAAGGGAAACCAGGCTACACGCCAGGATTGCGCGTAAAATCATTCGCACTCGCAGCGCCTTGGAGACCTTATTTTACGGACAGCCCTCGTACATATTTTTGGCTTTTCCGTCTGGTACGTCACTAATAAATCACAAGGTTTTCCGAAGCGTCTGCAATATTGAGCAGGCCACATACAGCAACAGCATACATAACGTGACCATTTGTTATATCCCCTAAACCAGGACACCGGAAAAAAGGGTAGGTACTTAATTTGAACAACTTATATAGCGCTGTTTTCGAGACAAATCGCCTCAAGAGCGCTATACAAAAGAGGCTAGATTACAATAATTATTGTGAGAATCTGATGAATTATAATTCATCTTCCAGCTTCCAATCGCATGGAAGATTGGAAGTCTAGACCCTTGTTCAAAATTTAAAGAGTTTTTTTTTTTAAGATTTTTTTTAACGAAATAAAGTATTATGTTACAGCAAAAATGCTTTTCGACTAAAATTAGTGTGGATTTTACGAGTGAATTTACTTTACTATGTAGGTAACGGGTTAGATCACAACTCGTGTTGACTTCATCACAGAACTCACACAGATGCAAAACTTTCATACAGCGTGTTTCGTTTTAGGCTAAAAAAAAAAAAAAATATTTCACAATAGAGAATTCGAAGCCAAAGCGTGTTAAAGTAGGTTACATAAAACTTATTTTGTTTTAAAACATTGTTATTGAAATACTGAAGGTTTAGGAAGGAAAATAAAGTTTATTAAATTAATGTGATAATCTTCAGGATTGAATTCAAATGGGTATTCATAAATAATGACAAGGTTAAAAAAATTGTGTTAATTAAAAAGATTAATTTATTATAATATACCTACCTACATACTTAAATAATATTTTATAAAGCAAATAATCCACAAGCCGCCACATGCCGCTACACGTTGAATAGGCAAAGATTTTGAAAATAAAACTAAACTGAACTTCAACTTTTGAACTTAAGGCTCTGCAACCGTGCCCGAAAAGAAGAATATGGAGAGATACGAAATTACGAATGTTAGAGGAGAGCGCTAACATTTACTGCGACAAAATCGATGCGAAAATTGCGAAAATGTTTAATGAAACACGACTCGTTTAAAATAGAGCAAAAATCTCGCGGGCATTATCTTAAACAGCATTTAAAGAAACACTGAATTTTTTCATAGATATAACTTGTAAAATAACTGAAACAAACGTGTTAATAATAATTTTTGGAGCATACTTTGCGATTTTTTCTATCGAGGGAATTGTATATATTTTGCGTTTCGACGTCTAGATAGTCTAAGTCTAGATATTATCTTCAAGAATTATATATTTTTTAAGAGCTTTAAAACTTACCGTGTTTAAGGGAAATATGTAATAAATCGGTACAAATCCGGGTTGCGGGCCCTTAATTACCAAAAGAATTATTGGTTTCGGTCGGGAAAGTCGGAAAAATATCCATAAAAATTCGATTTTCACTCAATCAAAGTTAAAAATTTTCCATATAAAATATCTCCATTGCCGCTATTTTTTTTGTACGGATTTGACATTTGTAAAGTTTCGTTTCAAACTCAATACGCATGAATTACTTAGTTTACCCAAACGAAGAACCTAATAACCTATTTTGTATACCTATACGTAAATAGTGGTTTTCTTATAGTAATTGTTGAAATGAAGTGTGATTCCATAATCTGTGCTTAAAAATTTGGCTGCTTATGGATAATTTAATTTTTATAATTATGTGTTAGCAATCATCAGCAACAGTAATTATTTAGTTATGTATCAGTCATCATCAGCAACTATCTATACAGGCATATTATCTAAAATATAACGGATTACTAACACAAAGGTACAAAAGATTAACTGTTGAATACTAGTCTGTGATACTCCAGTTACCTTAGACCTTAGACGTCAAATCATACAAGTCATTCGTGCTTAAAAGTTGACCACCGTTTTTTTTATATTATGTATAAAACAATTAAACGCGCGGAATAAAATTTCACGAGTTTTTCCAATCAGTGATTGCCACGTTCCATTTTGTAACAGGACTCCATGATGTCGTAATAAATATTACACTTCGCACTTTACAAACACTCTGTAAATCTACTAATAAAGATTCGAATTAAAAATAAGGAAACTATTTATTATTTCAAATTTAAAAACTAGTAATTATTTCACTTGCGATATGAAGGTATATGTATGATTACATAACATTACAAACTGAATGAATAGGACGCCCCGTGTGCATGAAAACAATATACTATCTGTACCATAAAAACTTGCTGTCTCTTCTACACTAGTTATAGTAAGTGGGCAATAATAATAAACAAACAAGACAGAGGGCCCTTTCGGATAAGTATGCGTTGTTTGAAGACTCACGGATACACCAATACATCAAGTATTTTTATTGCTTTCAACTCTCGCTGCGTTACCTATAGGTACTAAGCGCATGGATTATGGAATTCTAGCCCCTTAATAAATTAAATAAAATATTTTATAAACTTATTCGATGTAGGAGCCTCACACTTTTATACAATACAATTGACAAGTTTGTAATGTTTTTTCGTGTCATATTAGGGTTAGCTATTTTATATATTTATGTATTTCAAGATTACTAGTATGTTTGTGTAGGCGCAAAATCGTTTCTTTTCGAAAACGGGACATTTTGGCGTCCCGAAGCTGTTTTCGGGAACACCAGGGCACGCTGCCTGAAAACGGGACTTTCCGGTGAAAACGGGACGTCTGGTCACATTAAGCATGCAGCAACATGGATTTATCAAATTTACCCCTGCTACTCCTACGCGATCCGTCCTTCTGCCCCTCCCTCGTTCCCCATTCCCTCCGTCGCCACTCCCGTGCTTGTCCAATTCCATGCGACCGTTCCGCTTCCCGCGTTCCCCTTCCACCTTCCCCGCCTTCCCCATTCACTCGTCGCTCCTCACGCAAACCCTCCCCCTCCTGCATTCCCCTCCCTTCTTCCCTCACTGCCGCCAAACTATTTGAAATACACACACTTTTCACGCGATACCTATTGTAATTTTTGTATTCACATTTAACAACGCCAGAGCTAACCATTATCTTTATGTATAAAAATGAATGTGTCTTTGTTTGTCCCGTACACGTTTGTATACCATTCATCCGAATGGGATGAAACATTGGTGATTCGTTGTGCATAAACCCGCGAAGGTTCATGAGTGTATATTAGTGAGATCTAGCGTTATAAAATTCGCATAGGGCGGAAGAGTATTTGGGAGAGTTGAGGGGGAATAAAGTAGAGGGACACGAGGGAGGGGGAATACCGGGAAGGCGAAAGGGGAACAGGAGAATGCTAGAGAAGGGGGGAAGGTGGGAAGGGGAAGGCGGGAAGGGGAAGGTGGAAAGAGAACGCGGGAGGCGAAGGAGTCGCGGGAGAAAACTTCCGTGTACGCACCAGACGGATAAACAAAAATATTAAGTATCCTACTTAAATATCAGAATTAAAAGACAAAATTTTCTTCCATGAGTGTACTGGGTATTCTAGTATAGGTCCATGACAGTCGATCCGGCGACAATTGGCCCCCCGACAGTTGGCCCGCTGACAGTAGACCCCCCGACTGATCGTGATCCTACTGATCCCAGAGATTATTTTTTCAAGAAAGTATCCAAAGAAGATATACGACAGTACAACCAAAGTCGATATACTTATATCTGAAGGTATCTTGAGTGAAAATCCACTGGAAAAATATTTTTACTAACAATAATTTCGACTCTCCGAAGGAGCATGCGGTAATAACAATACACGATGATCTTATACGTGCAGTTGGCTTGAATACAATATATATATATATATATATATATATATATATATATATATACATATATTTTTTTATTTTTTATCTGAATATAACCCAAGAGTCCCAACTGCTCCCAACCGTCTAGAGCCAGTGAGACCATGGCATCCCCAATTTTGGTATGTAGGCTGAAGGTAGTGGGGAGGGGAAGGAGATGTAGAAAATGGACCTGGCTATTCAGATCTAGTGACCAAAGACGGCTAAAGCCATTTCAAGTAATAAGTCTAGTATCCACCTACATACACTATACACCAGCGTAAAATCTAAAAAATCATATAATATAACAATTATTATAAGCAATAATTATCATGAGCCTGAAACACTCATCAACATTGAAAAATCTTCCGAGAAAAGATACTTGCCGCCAACGGGACTTGAACCCGTGTCCTTCTGATTGCCGGTCAGCTGCTCTTGACCACTGAGCTATGGGGGCTTATCAAATACCCGCCAAATAATTCAATATATATATATATATTTTTTTTTTTTTTAGTAATAGAAGGTACATAAATTACAAATAAATTTTGTACAGTAATTAATTACATAGTAGATGTATTTGATGTACCCCCATAATTAAGCAAGGCTTGTGTGTATGGGGGGGTGTTATTGTATTGCTTTTTTTTATATCATTCAGTTTATTTATATCATATTTAAATTACCATTTAAACGAAGTTTTCAGTATAATAAAAAATTTTAAAACTCACCTTAAAATTCAATATATACTAGTGTTTCATTCAACAATTACTGCTTATTATATATTTTTTTAACACTTACAATGTCTCTCTTGCAAAAATAAAGTTGGTTGTTTTCAGGTGGAAAAAATCGTCTGGAGCCAGTGAGATTATGGCATCCGCAATGTCGGTAAGTTGCGAGGCTGAAGGTAGGGAGGGGGAGGATATATGGAAAATGTACCTGGCTATTCAGGTCTAGTCACCAAACACGGCTAAAGCCATTTAAAGTAACGTTGCAATTCAGAATAAATACTGACGCAATGAGAAAATATGATAAACTATATGCAGTCTGTTTAGGGTAATACTCTATATCCACTTACAATTTAGGAGGCGGATATGTTTACCGCCACGCAGGGGACCAGGGACTATGCCATCTTTGGGGATGGTTTGTGGACCATCTTTTTAGGGAAAAGATGGTAGGGATGAGAAGGAAAATGGTACGAGGAAGGGGGTCTGATCAACAGAACTGAAAAATTATGAGTAAGCAGTGAAAAGGGCAATAACGATGAATATAATACCGACTATCTACCTACACTCTACACGTCATATTCGTATCGGTTCAGCAATAGCTTGATATATGTTTGCACGTGTTAAATTTGGTGCAGTCGTTCTCAAAGTGGGTGATTATGCCCCTTTGTGGACGCTGCAGCGGGGGGATTCAGGGAGACTGTGGAAGTCTAAAAAAAATAAGGGGCGTCAAGAAAACGGGTGAAAGTTACTACTGAATGCAGCGACTTACGGCCATTTTTGTGAATTCGAGCCTGATATTAAGAGGGAATAAACAGACAAAACCGGAAATATGTCATTTTTAAATCAGATTATAGACGTATTGACGCTTTTCCACAAAAAAATATAAATTGATTTCAAAAGACTTCATTTATCTAGTAAAGCAATGTTTCAAATTTTGAGAAAATATGTTTATTTTTAGTACAATAAGGTTTTACCGTAGGTCGTTGCCAGATTTGTTAAATTTTTAAACAAAATTTTGTATTATACAACACACGTTTCAAATCATATAATCATGCAGTAAAATAAATCAATAAATTATCTGGGGAAGCTACGTTTCAGAATTTTTATTTTAGTTCAAATGAAATAATTAAATAAAAGATCCGCGCACGTGTTTTGTGACGAAAATACTTCATTTTGTCTATTTATTTACGGTCTTACAAACTAATATATCTAAGACTTTTTTACATTCTTATTTTGTTTAGACATTATTGAAAATTATAAGTACCTATGAACAAAAAATAATTACAAAAGTACATAATTTTAGATTATGATTATTTAGATATTATGGAACATGATGGGCAAAATGTCTACCTGTCCGAAAACAATATAATGAAGGCCATCAAAGCTACTAAGGCCGGTAAATCTCCGGGATATGATAGTTTAAGCATTGAACATATAAGTTACGGAGGTAGATACATAACTAAACTATTAAACATTCTGTTCAACGCAATTTTCAAACACAACCATCTACCGAGTACAATGACGAAAACAATTATAACCCCGATCCTGAAATCGGGACAGCCTGACATGACCAACTCCAGCAATTACCGGCCAATATCCTTAGCAACTATAATTGCAAGACTATTTGAAAGGGTAATTCTAAATGAAATAGAAGAAAAACTCACTTCTAAAGACAACCAGATGGGTTTTAAGTATATATTATCCACTAATATGGCAATATACTCCGCAAAGCAAATAATAGAATTTTACAGAAAACGAAAAACTACTGTTTACGGATACTTAGATTTAAGTAAAGCGTTCGACAGGGTCTGTCATAAAACCTTATGGGAGAAATTGAAAGCTAGGAATATACCTACCATGTATATCAACACACTATCCCGATGGCACTTCCAGCAGGAAAACGTTGTACGGTGGGCAAGTATATACTCCCAACCGATATACTTGCGATCAGGAGTAAGGCAAGGAGGGTGTATGTCCCCAATCCTGTTCAATGTATACATGGACGAATTATCAAATCGCCTGGACACCAGAGCGGGCTGTCGTATCAATAATCTGTGCCTAAATCACATTAGCTATGCGGGCGACATGATTCTCCTAGCTCCGTCGATCAAGGGGTTGAGAATATTACTAAAAATCTGTGAGGAATACGCAAATAACCACAACATGATGTACAACCATAAGAAAACGGAGCTAATTGCATTCCACGACAGAAAAAATCCCGAGAAGATGCTCCCCGTACAACTTAACGAGGAAACCATAAGCACATCCACGAATGTAAAATACTTGGGGCACATCATCACTGAAGAACTCTCGGATGATGGTGATATTGAACGACAGAGGAGAAGTATCAGTGTTTTGTCAAATATGATTGCCCGAAGATTCTTCCAATGCAGTAATAATGTTAAAAAAACATTATTTAATGCATTCTGCACTAGCCTGTATACGTGTGAAACATGGTGTCAATACCGAGTAAGCTCAATGGAACGTCTCCGGATCCAATATAATGATGCGTGCAGAATCATATTTGGATTCAGAAGGTATATCAGCGCTTCAACAATGTTCACAGAATTAGCACTCCATGGATTCGCCAGTCTGATGAGACATCGGGTTACTGGAGCCAGGATGCGGCTACAACACGTTAACGCTACTCCGACAACATGTTGGTGACCGCAGCCTTCCAGCACCAAGCTCCACTCCTGAGTGAGCGATGGGCCCGAGCGCACTTAAGATCACGCCCAGCATAATAATTGAATATTTACTTTGTTATTATTAATTCTTATTACTATTATTTTTATTTTCTATTTACGTTCTTATTTCTTTACTGTGTAAATATATAAACATGTATAACTATATGGGACATGTGGGATTGCACTATCCTCCCCACATCCCGGAATAAAGATTATTATTATTATTAATACTTTCATCATCACGCCCTTCAACATTTTTGAATGTAGGTATAAATTAAAGCAAATTTGAATGCAATAAAAACGATATTGAGTTATTATTTTAAAAAGCTGGTACGGAGAATAATTAATCTTTCTCATTCGAACCGCCCTGTACGATCGTAAGAAAATCTTTAGACGAAATTTGAATTCTCGGCCGCTGGCTGGTTAATGGCCCTTAACAAACTCGTCGAAATGCTTCATATTCATCCATCATATTAGATAAGATTTAAATTCAAAGCCTTCTTCTAATGTTAAAAGAAATACTTCCAAATATGATTATGTGTGAACTTTACTTCCTCTCAATAAAACATTCTTTGATCTCAGAAAAAGATTTTGGGCACCCTAAAACCGTATCTATATAATAATGCATGAAATGAAATAAGTTTGAGAATCTGTGGTTTAGTGCATTCGTTGCACTAAACTAAATTTAGCCTATCACGGGTGTAGGCGTCCGTTTATCATCACAAACCACAACTCTAAAGGCAGTAGAAGGTTACAGATAAAAATGCATCATTATTTCGATTTAATCAATTCTTTGGAAAACTTTAAAATTTTGACTCATAGATTGTTTCCCGGTTATAAAATAACCCGTTCCCACCCGTGAAATTTCGATGAAACAATTTATAGTTTTTAATAAATGGATCCAATCGTAACCATATTTATTAAACATCTATTCTGAAAACATAATTATTAATGTACACGGTTATTAGTTATTAATACAATGATTAAATCAAAATTTAAAAAAAAGCTTGAAAACAAAGCATGGCCCTGACAGAAGTCGTATACCTTACCTTCATATCAAAGCTTAGCATGGTAAACATCACTGTTGAAACTTCATAGACTAATCGCTCTGTTTATTTAATTTGCAAAACAATTATGAGATATTATTAAAAAAAACTTCAAAAATAAGCAGTAACATCGGGTATCAACGACAATCACGGCCATTTGAAAACTTTCGTTGCCAGATAGCGCTGACTTAATCACGTGTCATTTATAAATCCTTCACGCGCCAAGGGCTGTACTGTAGTCGGCCTTGCCTTCGTATTTATCCCTGGAAGCTATCGCTGATGAGATTAACAGCTATGTCCCCTTCATTCTGATAAGTTTTGCGTGAAAATGAAAAACACAGGAGGTGCTAGAAAGGTGCTAGGCGTCACGTCCGATCTCTCCCTGGGACTACTATAAGTGATAGAATACGCCTTCATTGATCATAATTTTTTTTAACCGCAAAAGAATTTAAAACATAAAGTTATTACTAAAAGTTATTAGACAAAAAGGTAAACGTTTACAAAACCGCAACTACGTACTCCTAATTAGATTGTCGGATTAGTCGCACTCTTAGTTAAATTCATACAGTGTATAATGGACATTGGTAGCAAAAGAATAAAAACCCTAAAGATTCATGTTCAAATAACACTGGTGGCGAAACGGGTTAATTCAACTCAACCAAGAACCTTATACCAGCAAATTCATAATTTAGTCAGAGTGATCTGTGGCGTCGTTGGCGAAGGCAATATGAAGACAAAAATATCTGTCTGTTCGTTCAATTTTCAAAATGTTGCAACAATATTGTGTTTAAGCATATTGATATTATCTGTTTGTAGCAATTCCGAACATTCACGAGAGAAAAGAACAGTAAAAAGCGAGGTACACGGAAATGGAACATGTGAAAGCGATTTCCTCTGGAGTCCAGACAATGAGAGATGTTATAAAATTAAACAACCAGAAAGAAGCCACCAAAAATTCATGGGATGTTCGGGAAATGAAGTGCCTATTGATTTCTACAAAGATAAATATAAGAATATCAGTCTTTCTTTGGGCACCAGGTTTTGGACTGACTACAAGCGAGCTTATGCCCATGGACCCTTTGTAAACTGGCGCGTTGGAGATGAGAATATGGGACAACCAGAATTTTCCCTTGGTCTGTCAAACTTTTCAAATGGTCCTGACGAGAAAATGTGCGCAACTGTGGATATTGAAACTCTCGTGCTGATGCCAACGAATTGTGATTTGAAGTTCCCGCGATTGTGTGTTTTGAAGCTAGGCCAAGACCCATTGCGAATGCTTCCCGAGCTGACCGTTAATTTTGTTAAAACTATGTTAGTTAAACTATTTTGTAATACGTACTTTTTTATGCCCGTAATAGAAAAACCTAACCATGAAAAACTTATGAGCTAAAAGTATTGCTGTGACACATCGCCTCGTTTTTCGGATACAATCAAATCACGGGCACTGCTGAAAACCAGCCGCATTCCGGGAGAAATCCGAAATGTACAGCTGAGAACTGAGCCGTGACCCCTATGTCAATAAAAATAAAGCAATCTATAAATACTTAAAAATCTATTGTCTAATAAACACTATTATTATACGCCTATACAACTAAGCAAACTAAAATATTTTATTTTCGCTAATTTAGAACAAGAACTAAATACATGAAATTTTTTTGCAGATATGATGATGAAGTGATGATTTTCAATACGAATCTGAACGTTTCAATACAGTCAGATATAATCTGTTTTACGGACGCCCATGCAATACTTCCGGAGAGGGTTAATATTTCAAGGAGAATTTCTGATTCAGAATTTGAGATTAAAGGAACATATGACGGATATTACTGGTGCCTTTCTGTAAATACTGAAAAATACGCCCCCAGTGAATCAAAGCGGATTTTGTTCATAAAGAATAAAGAACGCTACGAATCTCTTAAGGTTATTCTGGTAAAAGCAAAAGATTTTAAGAGATTTACAACAGAGTTTAAGACGGACACCACTTTGTACAAGTATTACTGCCCTGATGAATGCGATGACTCTGAAGAATCCAGTGGATTCATGGCAGATGGAGATGGTGTTTTTTTTCGAATAACTCATTTTTACAACGACACGATTATTTTTCATGGAGCCGAAAATCACTACCCATATGGTCTTAATATCCTTGATGGTAGAAATATATTCTTTTGTATTGCTGTGCCACAACAATTTGTAGCCGACTTCACAATGGACAGTATGGAACATTTAAAAAGCCCCACCCAACTTAATACAGGTGAGACAATACCAAATACTACTTTTGTTTGATATGTTTGAAATGATTTTACAGATTCTTAAGGTATGTAATATACCCGTACACAGGATATACAGCACTTACCTGAAGGATTTTTACCAGCGATTCCTGGGCATATTTGTAGTAAAAATTGTTAAAATTTGTAGTAATTTTTTTTCGCATTCAAAAATATTATAAATTTTTTCCATCACACGTCGCAACTTAGTCGTCGGGTATGGCCTAGCCGTTTTATACAATTTGAGAGGCGGGTGTGGGTACCGCCGCCCCGGGAACCATTTATTGGATAACCAACACCTCTGCCATAGGTTACCCCAAGTTGTTCGCTACGTTTGGCGACTTAGCAGGGGTGCTTAGTTTGGGTTCATGGGGTGAGTTTTGCTCGGGTCTTGGCGGCGGATGCGTCTGCCCACCAAATTCATGTTAGGCCGGATTGGGAGAGAATGGTTGAGGGAGTCTCCTTGACTTCTCCAGCCGTTCTCTCTCGGAACATCGCCTTGTACCGCAGTGGGAGGGATGGATTTATACGTCCGTCACTCCTATATACCTAACCACCCCTAATACCCTTCTTCTTTCCAGAACTTCCTCTCCTTCATTTCCTAAAAAAGACCCTCCACATAGCTGACATAGGCCCTAAGGGGAATTATTTTCCTCAGGGCCTCCTATGTGGAGCTAATGTAATAAAGAGGTCATTTCATAAGTACTCCGTCTCGTTCCAGAAGCACGGTAACATACGAAACTGTGCGCGCATCACTTTATCCCACCGTGACGTGTACTCGTAGGTTAGGGCTCAGTGGCGATGTGTGAACGAATGATGAAATATATATTTTTTTGTTTATAATGGAAAAAATCATCGGCCGACAAAAAGACATCTACTTTTTTAATCCAAAAATCTATCTTTACTTCAGGAATCAGTGGTTAAAATCCTTCAGGTATAAATTTTATTTTCACGATATTGCTATGGGAGGTGTTACTGAGATTTTTTTAAATGTTGCGTTTTTTAAGGTGAGACGAAAATAATCAGCAACTACTTTAACGAATGCCAACTGCTGAAATGTGAGGGAGATTTCAATGTCGGAAGTTATTGGAATAAATCAGATTTCTCAAACAAAAATTGTCCCGTAAGTAACAAATCAAACTAAACCAAAAGCTACGAAATGAATTTATACATGATGAGGAATTGAGAACAAGAGTCAAAGTAGAAAAACTGCAAAATGCTAATGTCAGAAGTGAGTATGAGAATTGTGCAGAGATGAGATTGAATGAGAAGGAAATGGATGGTCTAAGCATTGATGAAACATGGAACCACATAAAGGTGAGTTTTTGTGAATCTGCTAGAGATGTATGTGGAATAAGTACGCAAGGTAGGAAGAAAGGTGAAGCATGGTGGGATGACGAGATCAAAGCACTGGTCTCAGAGAAGAAGAAAGCATGGTTACGTCTGATAGCGGCTGGCACTGATTCTAGCGAAGAGAGAGATAGAGCGAAAGAAGTTTATAAGGGATGTAAGAAAAAAGTAAGTATTGGAGTGAAAGAACGAAAGAAACGCCTGGAAGAGGAAGAGGGAATAAAAATGACAAAACACTTCCGAGAAAAACATTAAACTGTTTTGGAAAGAGGTCAAAAGGTCCCGGAGTGGTTCAGAGAACGGAAGCCTGAAAGTCATAAAATCGAAAGATAGAAGAATGTTGACGAATGAGGAAGAAATAAAAGAGAGGTGGATGAAATATTTTGAGGAGGTTTTTCGAAAGCAATCCGGGTGATAGTGAGGCCAGCGGTGAATCTGGTATGAACGATGACGGAGTGAATGTAATCGAAATGCATGAAGAATGGTAAGGCTGTTGGTTTCGACAATATTGCTGCCGAATACTTTAAAGGAGATAGCCATATTATTCTCACATGGTTGTGCAAACTTTTTAACCAGTGTTTAGAGGAGGGTTACACGCCATTAGATTGGAGAAGGGCTGTAATCATGTCGTTATACAAAGGTAAAGGGTCACGTATGGAATGTGGGAATCATAGGGCTATTAGCCTACTAAGTTCAGTCGGCAAGCTGTACGGAAGAATATTGACTGAAAGGGTAAGAATGGAAACAAAGGATAAAATATGGGATGTGCAAGGTGCCTTTACGAGTGAAAGGGGATGCATGGACCAGATTTTCAAGTAAGTAAGTCTAAAGTCATGGTGTTTGAAAGAGAGAGTACGAAAACAGTATGCAACATAGTTGTGAATGATGAATACTTGGAGCAGGTGGATGAATTTGTGTAACTGGGTAGTATGTTTACGAGAGATGGGAAGGCTGAAAGAGATATTGAAAGAAGGGTGAATGCCGCTAACTCCATTAATGGTGGACTGAATGCCGTTGGCGCTAATAAAAAACTGTCAAAAAAAGCGAAGCTAGCAGTCCACAATGTAGTCCTGGTACCTACCCTGATGTATGGCAGTGAGGCATGGAACTGGCAGAGGAAGGATGAAAGTAAACTGAATGCTGTTGAAATGAGATCCCTGAGACGTATGTGTGGTAAAACAATGTATGATCGTGTGAGAAATGTGGATATCCACAAAGAATGCAAGGCTGATGTAAGCATAATGAGTAAGATTAAGAAAGGGACCCTCAGATGGTTTGGGCATGTAGAGCGAATGAACGAAGAAAGTAGTGTAAGAAGAATATACGACGCGAATGTGAATGGTAGAAGAAGTCGGGGACGCCCGAGGAAGACATGGCACGATCAAGTGAATCAGATACTTGAGTCGGGCCATGTCAAAAGTCAGAATAATAGAAGAGAATGTATGAGACGATGTATGAATGTGAGTGAGGCAAAGAGTGTGTGCCAAGACCGAGTTGTTTGTTATTGTTTAGATGAGATTTCCAAATAGTAAATTATGCAAGTAATTATTATTATGTTAAAATAATAAGGTACCGATAATTTTTTCTGATTTTTCTGTTTTCAAATTTTCTATTGAGTTTGGCTTGTATTGTCTTCATTTAATTTAACACATTTTGATTTTCATGTATGTAGATTTTAGTCCAAGAGGTTTAGGTTTAGTCCAAGAGTTAAAGAACATCGTAGATGTGGCAAAGTCTGTCATTCTTATCTCTAGTGTTAATTAAGTAACCTAAGTTATTATTGATGTAAAAGGCGGGCGTTATTTCAGGTATTGAATATTTTTACGCGTATAAGGAAAAAATTATTTGTAAACTGTACTCTTCGCCATCTGGATTGTTAGTGTTGAAAAAGTTGTTAAATAGAAATTTATTTTATAGTATAATTTATTTAAGTATTTGGTTAATTTTTTTATTTAGAATATTGTCTATTGTATTGTATTGAGGTCAAAAAAAAGATCCGGGTGGTACAACTTCTGCAGTTCAGTATCTCCGAACACTCCAATTTCGGAAGTTTGGTCTATGATTCGAAGATTTCGATCCTCCTTCAGTCCAACATCTCCTCGAGCTTCTCATTCTAAATGGATAGACGAGTTCTTGGACAAAATTGCCCCCCCCTTCTGTACCTAACTTAGATGAAATAACTCCAATCCACAACACTCCTATGTCTGATCATTGGCTAGACTCTCCATTCACTTTAATTGAATTAAAAAATTGTTTATCAACAGTCAAGGACTCATCTCCAGGCAGAGATGGTATACCTTATAGCATTATCAAAAATAGTAATGATAATGTTCTAAATCACTTTTTAAGCATCTTAAATAAAATCTTCCAGACTGGCATAATACCTGATGACTGGAGTTCTCAAATAATCATCCCAATTCTAAAATTAAACAAATCACCCAATTCTGGATCCAACTATAGGCCAATTGCTCTTTCATCCACCCTTAGTAAAATTTATGAAAAATTAATTAAAAACCGGTTAGAATTTTTTGTCGAGAGTAATCATCTTCTCTCTCCATCCCAATTTGGATTTAGGAAAAAGAAATCTACACAAGATAACCTTGCCATCATCAGCACTGATATTAATTTATCCATTTCTAACAAAGAAGTATGTCTTGCAGTCTTTATAGACATAGAAGGCGCCTTTGACAATGTTTCCATCCCAATTCTTAAAAAAAAACTTTTAGGCCTTGGCTGACCCCTCATGTTTGTCCAATCTATTATTAATCTTTTTCTCGATAGGAAAATTTTCATAGAGCTACCAGATGTTACTCCTCAGAGTAGGTCAATTTGGAAGGGTTTACCCCAAGGCGATGTATTATCCCCCTTACTGTATAATATATACACACACGATATGCATGTCACCATTCCCCCTCAAGTAAAAGTTGTTGAGTTCGCAGATGACATAGCTTTCTTCTTATCATCCAAAATCATTCCATCCGCCGTCAAATATCTTAATGAAGCCATGGATGCCCTTTGCACATGGCTCACTTTAAATGGTCTTGAACTTTCAGTACAAAAGAGTCAGTGTGTCACCTTCTCAAATCATCATAATAACCCCCCTGTTCAAATTTTATTTAAAAACTCTCCAATCCCCAATGCTTCCAAAGTTAAATTTTTGGGAGTAACATTTGATAGGAAACTTAAATGGTCTTCCCACATTAATAATATAGTTACTAAATGTGAAATTTTTTTAAATATTATCAGATCATTGACTGGCGTTTGGTGGGGTGCACATCCTATCTGCATTAAGTTGCTCTACAATGCACTTATTCGAAGCCATCTCGACTATGCCTGCCCACTTTTTAGTACTGCATCCAAAAATGCACTCGGTAAATTAGACAAAATTCAATCTAAGTCATTGCGAATAATAACTGGCGCGATGCAATCGTCGCCCATCAATTCCCTTCAAGTAGAATGTTCTGATCCTCTTCATTTAAGGCGTCAACTATTTGCTGACAAATTTGTTCTTAAATGTTGTTCAAAATTGATAGGGGTCCTTTTAAATAAAATAATTATCCTTGCAAAAAACTTCACTGTTTATTTCACTTGGACATGTTATAAATGTATTATAATACGGTGTCAATACACCGGGCCAAACACTGGCAGTTGTTTACTGTTAAAACTTGCGTTGGGAAGAAGCCATAATAATGGGATGCTAGCACTTTTATAACATAAAAACCTGCACACATTTAAAGAATCTACGATTATACATTTTGACATTCGAAAGCATCTACAAAAAAAATGGCTTCCTCCATAGTATGTACTTGGTAGTTAAAACAGGCTGCGAACACTCAGCGTCCAGCCAAGCCTCGCACCATTCGAAATATCAACGTCTGGGAGCTTGCTCAAGCAACCCATAGGTGCTGGTAGTATCTCAATTTTTAACATAGCTTCCGCCTCGGGGTTACTAAATCGCCCATACCGATTTAGGAACCCTTCAAGAAAACATAACAAAAACAGGGGAAGACAATCAAAGCAAAAGCAAAAAAAACACAAATCCTAACTCTAAATACCGTACAAATACTAACAAATAATTTTACCTATTATAAATTAGCAGCCAAAACTAAATGATCCTGCACTGCTTATTATACTATTATTTAAAAATGTACATTCACAAGTTGAATTTTAAGGTGATTAACCTAAACTAATTATATAAACTTAAATTAACCAAAAAAAAATTTTTTTTTTTTTACATATTTAAATAATAACTTAACACAAAATACTATTATAATAGAACACAACCCAACACAAAATAATATTATAATAAAACCCAACCCAACACAACACAATTGTCTTTTTTTTTAAGTCCATTGGTTAGGATCTTCTCCAGGTGCAGTCCACGATATAAGCACCACAGCGCGGGGTGCAATCAATCATCAATTTATAGGTTGTCATGTTGTTCCTGGGATTGGTATCTTTAAAGGGTCTTTTTTTAAATATTTTCACCCTAAAAAGTTTCATCATGGTCGTCCGGGGTGTCCGGACTGACTGAAGGGTCCGGGGCGTCCGTCACAGGTTCAGTTTCCGGGTCCAGAGGCATTAGACATATCTTTGTGATAGGCCTGACAAAGATTCCTTGAGGGGTTTTCAGGGTAACCACTCGCACTACACCATCCGCGCCGGGATGTGTAGATATAACTCGCGCCATTTTCCATAATGGTGGAGGTAAATTATCTTCCTTCAGAATAACCAGATCATCCTTTTGCAGTGCCCGTTGATTACTGGTTTGCCATTTCGTCCTTTTTTGTAGCTCCATCAAGTACTCTCGCTTCCATCTATACCAAAAGGATAACATTAGCGCATGGATTCTCTGATATTGGGTCAGCCTGTTGTCTGGTATGGCTCGGACATCTCTCTCCGGAATGATAGAGGATTTAGTGCCTATGAGGAAATGGTTTGGGGTGAGGGGTTGGTAATCGTGGATGTCATCAGACAAGGAAGTCAATGGACGGGAATTTAGACAGGCCTCAATCTGACAAATTAAGGTATACAAAAGTTCAAAGGTTAAAGCAGAATTACTAGTGACTCTATACAAATGAAACTTTGCTGACTTGACCGCAGCTTCCCACAGCCCTCCCTGACTAGGGGCTCGAGGGGTTATGAACCTCCACTCAATACCTCTGTTAGCTAAATAATTTTGAATCTTGTCGTTGTTCTCTCTCAAACTGGTATACAGCTCCTTGAGCCTATTACTGGCCCCCCGAAAGTTGCTAGCGTTATCGGAAAAGATCTTATCAGGTTCTCCCCTACGGGATATAAATCTCTTTAAACTGTTCAAAAAAGCATTGCTAGATAAATCCGAAACTAATTCCAAATGAACCGCCTTTGTGGAAAAACAAACAAAAATACATAAATACGATTTCACGAGTGGAGCTCTCCTCAGTGGCCCACTTTTGGTTGGAATCGGTCCAGCAAAATCGACTCCCGTGATAGCAAAAGGTCGGCTCGGTGTGATTCTTTCGCTCGGTAAGCTTCCCATGATCTGGTTACCAATACGAGGATTACACCTAAAACACACAATACACTTATGTAATATCTTTTTAACAGTATTTTTCCCAAAAATAGGCCAAAACCTTAATCTTATTTCAGCTAATAGCGCTTGAGGTCCTGCGTGTAAGTTTACATAATGATAGTGACGTATAATTAATTCGGTTAGCTTATGTTTAGCTGGCAATATAATTGGATGTCTTTGTTGGTACGATAGGTGCGTAGCTAAACTTAATCTACCGCCCACATATATAAGACCATCACATAAAAAGGGATGAAGAGATTTTAAGTTACTATTTTTGTTGACATTTCCCTGGTTTTTTAATGTCTTCAACTCCTTTTGAAAGGCATGTGCCTGAGCTGATTTCAGTAGACAATTCAAACTTGCTTCTAGTTCAGCTACACTTAAATTACCTGAAATTTTACTTTTAATATTTCTGCAGTTATTCACAAACCGCAGTACATATGCTGTAACCCTTGTTATGAAGTAGTTTCTTGAATCTTTACTTTCAACCCCTGTACAATAATTTGCGCTAGGTACTAAATTCAATAGTATTTTTTGTAAGGTTTGCCACACCGAGGTGCCCATTGATTGGCCCAGATTTCGGTGGGAGGGGCCAAAGGGACGAAGCCGGAAGGCTTGGGGGTTTTTGGCGGGCTCTTCTCGTCCCAGCTTCGCTAAGAATCGGTCACGCCACCTGCGTGGTTGGCATAGATCCTTTATATCATAACAGTTTTTTAAAAACACGTGCTTAGAAATTGAAATAAATTCAGTGACGTCTTTTTGACGAGGAGCGGCCCTGCCCAGATGTAAACCGTGCGAGATAATGTACGTAAGCCTTATTTAATTATGTTATTAATTCATTCCTTTGATTGGGTTCTAAAATCATTAACTAATCCGTTCACAAAGAGGTACACGCTTTTTCCTAGTAGCGTAAAATCACCAATAAATTCTTCATAATTTAAAGCAACAAGGAATCTTTTTATTTATTATATTATAACCCTTACCTGCAATAAATGAAGCGACGATCGTTTTGAATCAAATCCGATCGAATTGAGAACACAATATCCCTGGGAAGAGCTAGCCGAGGTTTGTATTATAATTTGGTTTTGGTAAGTATTTAAATTGAACCATTGTTGTTGAGTCTTGAACATTGTGTTATTTAATTTCAAATTTGTTATAAGTTCGTAATCAGGCGGTTCGAGCCTGTCGATACGTAACACTGTCGCCTTTCAACGTGGAGCTAGATTTGGTTCATTATGATATGTCGCTTTCCTTGATTTTTTTCATAAACTCCATGCTGTTTTTCGTGATGTATGTATAAATATGTAAATAATAATAATTTTTCCCCTTTAAATGTATAGCTAAATAAGTGATTGTGAATAGTTTTAAAAAAGTTCAAGCGTGTTTTCAAACGCCGCCATTTTGATCCACGTGTTTTTTCAACACGTGTTCGAGAAGTATTTAAAAAGTTCACGCGTGTTTTAAGGATCTGCCATCTTGTCGGCCGCATCTCCGGATTAAAAAACCATCACGTGTTTTCGACTGTTTAAATCAAGTTTTTTTGTCGTTAACAACCACCATTTTGGAAGCATCTCAAATCGCCACGTGTTTTTGACCGTTAAACCAAGTTTTTTGTCGTTAACAGCCACCATTTTGGAAGCATCTCAAATCACCACGTGTTTTTGACCGGTAAATATTTAGTCATGCCGTATTTTGAAAAGATTCGTTTTGTTTTACGCGATTCTTGAAACAAAATGGTTACCGGAAATCTCAGAATTAGATACCTCAGATTAAAATCTGCTAGCGTAGGTAAATGCATTGAAGGTACGGTATACCCGCTCAAAAAGGGAGATAGTGAAATTCGAGTAAAACCACAATTCGGAATTTAAGCCTTGCTTGAAATGGATTTAGCCATATTTGGTGCATATTGTGATCTTCTGCTAAAAAACGGCGTTGTGGTTATTTGTTAGTTAGTTCTTTAACCCGTCTGCTTGGTTCAATATATTTGCACCTCACAAATCGGAAGCCTGGATTTTGCGCGTAAATTCTAAAACCGTCATTTTGGATTGAGATTGTAAAATATCTATGCAAGATAACTTTCATATCTCAAAGACAATAAGAAGCATTATTTCGTTCTCTTTCTGGATAAAAGAAAAATACATATGTTTGCATGAGAAGAAGAGAGATATTGAAGCTATATAGCTTTTAAAATGTAAGGTCGCTCGAGACGTTTTTGGTCTTATGAAAGTATAACGCGATTACGTGTTTTGGGATGTATTTATTCCTAAACAAGCAAATGGGTTAACAAATTTTCCTTTAGTAAGTGCCGCTCGCATAGCACGCCAATTTAAATTGTGTGACCTCAAGTTTAGTTTGCTTGACATAGGTTTTAAATATATTTGAATAATTTTAAATCGACGTAATTTACTTGCCATGTTCGAGTTTAAAATTTTACAAAAGTTAAATGGTCGGGGTGCAGGCACCTAAAAGCAGGTAGAATTCTTCAAAATATTTTTTGGAGACCTTCATAAAATTTAAGGTTCGTTTTATCACCGGGTAGCGGGAATAACGATTGTATGTTGGGTTCCTTTGGAGACAATAACTATTGTCTTTTTTCATAGGCAAAGAATTTATTTCAAATATCTGAAAGTACTTACCTAGTAGATGCGATTATTTTTAGAATAACGGCCATTAGTTTGAAACAGAAATTGACCAGTCTCAGAGTGTGTTGAGACCATATTTTAGCGTTATTTTCGTTGAAACGAGCTGATGATTTAGAGTGGTAAAATAGTATTTACCTATTTAAACATAGATTTTTAACAGTTAAAAAATAAACGAACGCCAAAAAAACTTTTAATCGAGTTCAATTCTCGTGATTTACCAGTGAGATATAATTTTTAGTGTTCAATGATACCGCCTTCCTTATGGGATATAAATACCTACCAGTTCGAATCTGGAATGATAATAATGCAACGCACTCCGACGTAATTACCTTACTTCAAAATTCAGTCGCGGGTTCGATTCCTTGCGAAATTATATATCTCCGTAACCATGCCGATCTCTCTATCGAAGAGTAGAAACCTATTAACGATTAGATAAATATGTTTGTGCCTATGATATTTTAGGGGATACTGTGTGGAGTGCCCTTTAAGGAAAGGAAGGAGAGGAAGGAAAGAGGGATGAGGGGCGGATATAAATTTAGTGGTCAGTGTCCAGGAGTGACAGACATAGGAATTCCTTTCTCCAAATTACGGTTCGACGGCAGGTAGTCAGTCCGATTTTACCCCATATGGACTCAGGCACTCGTAGCGAACGAAACACCCAAGTGTAGCGAATCCCTTAAGAGGATTACCTATAACTGAGGCGCTGGTTATACAATAGATAGTTCCGGGGCAGCGGTACCCATGCCCGCAACAACAAATTGATACGACAACGAAGTCTATGTAACGGAAGTACGATAGCTATTTTTTAAATAGATGGATATAATCGGTATCTGTTAATATTAATGTATAGGTATTACTATTAATTAATTATTTTACGGAAAAGTGATAGTGGGTTCGATTATTACTTTTGATTTTCGAGATTTTGCTCAGGATAGAACAAGTGTCTAGATTTATTCAACTAACGGTGTAGATTGATTGCATAGAAATCAATAGATGTTAATTGAAATTAAAGTTATTATTTGAAATAATAAAGATAAGAAACGAACTTATTTACAGATATTTAATAAGTTGATAGAAGAAGATCAAGACGGAATGCAACTATAATGTTGGCCCATACCAATTAGAAAATAGTTATTCAAAGAAAATCAAGATGGAATCCATCTTAGCCAAGTGGAAAATTATTTCTTCAAATAATTTTGAAATTTATTTGTTTGAGTAGAGTTTCGCGCTAAGCGACGGACGTGAATCGTATTTTGACTGATTTATCACTCAAATGGTTTTGTAGGAACCGGAGAAATCAACGTATTGTGAAAATAAGATATGAAATTGACACCACACCCTTCCACACATACCTACACTCATCGTGCTGTTTTCGAAAGGACGCTTTTGGGATAGTGCATACACGTACATTACAATCGCTTCGGAGTAATTAACCGAATGTGATAACCACTAACATTCGCCACGCACACATACACTAACCTTGACACTGTTTTCGAAGGGGCCCATTCGAAGACAGTGTGTACACACCTTACATACACACTACACTTGTATTTTATAACTATTCATGTACATCATTCGACATTCGTATTGTATTTCATATATAACTAGCCTCTGCTTGCTATTATTTTCACCTCTCTTTCAAGCTCGAGAATGAATGTCGTTGGTGATTAATAATTGCGATTTGATGGTTTGCTCGTTCCGGGAAAAAACTAGCTGGCGCCCCGCGGCACAGCCCGCGTAAATGAAGTGGAAAAGTCCCTGACTTCTGAATTATTATTTCATTATTATTATTTTTGTCATCATTAAAAAAATACTCTAATGCGCTGACTAAAATAATAACTTTAAATTATTGTTGTCATCATTAAAAAAAATAATATAATGCGCTGACTAATAACTTCAAATATTGCCTTAAAACGCGATATATCGACGACAATTATATTACAGTGAATGTGATAAAACCTGAGGTATTATTAAGGTGTTTTCTTGAAATGTTTGAATGGTCCTGAATTATAGGACGGTGTTTGAATGGTCCTGAATTATAGGACGTTGGTTGAATGGTCCTGAATTATAGGATGTTGTATGAGTGATCCTGAATTGAATTGATGCAGGACGCTGTTTGGGTCTTTAAAGGACTCTGATTTTTGTTGTCTGTTTTATCATCTATTTTGTTTTAATATGTCGTTAACCAGTAATCCGTACTGTTAAAAAGTGGATACTGACTTAACTGAGCCATTACCTGTTCTTTAAAAGGGGGTTAAATGTGCTTTTTGTTCTACGATATGTCAATACATACATCACGACATCTAATGTGGAGTTACCTTACGCTTTGATCTCTTGTTGCTTATACATTACCATTCCGATAGTTTTGTTTACTCTTGGTGTTCGTACTTTTCTAATTATGTCATTTTTTGCTTTCATGTTGACGTTACTCATTGAGTCGTTCCCTGCTGCTGAGAATCATTACTGTTGCTGTAGACGCCCTGATGGACATCACTGCCTCGAAAGCTGAGTTTAACGGTGTTCCTGTCAGCCGCTTGGACGTGTTGATTTTGCTGTTTTTTGATATTTTGTTCTAAACTTAATAACTTATCATGTGTCTGTAAACTGTACAACTTTTTGCCTAGGTTTTTTAATGCAGAATCTCTTTGTGAATGATGTTTTTTTTGTAAAGTTTATTGTGGGAATTCTTTGAAGGGTTAAAGTCAAAAAACCTTCGTTACAACGGCGGTTTTTTGCTGGTGTTTTCGGGGATGTGTTATGAAGTAGTTTCTTGAATCTTTACTTTCAACCCCTGTACAATAATTTGCGCTAGGTACTAAATTCAATAGTATTTTTTGTAAGGTTTGCCACACCGAGGTGCCCATTGATTGGCCCAGATTTCGGTGGGAGGGGCCAAAGGGACGAAGCCGGAAGGCTTGGGGGTTTTTGGCGGGCTCTTCTCGTCCCAGCTTCGCTAAGAATCGGTCACGCCACCTGCGTGGTTGGCATAGATCCTTTATATTATAACAGTTTTTTAAAAACACGTGCTTAGAAATTGAAATAAATTCAGTGACGTCTTTTTGACGAGGAGCGGCCCTGCCCAGATGTAAACCGTGCGAGATAATGTACGTAAGCCTTATTTAATTATGTTATTAATTCATTCCTTTGATTGGGTTCTAAAATCATTAACTAATCCGTTCACAAAGAGGTACACGCTTTTTCCTAGTAGCGTAAAATCACCAATAAATTCTTCATAATTTAAAGCAACAAGGAATCTTTTTATTTATTATATTATAACCCTTACCTGCAATAAATGAAGCGACGATCGTTTTGAATCAAATCCGATCGAATTGAGAACACAATATCCCTGGGAAGAGCTAGCCGAGGTTTGTATTATAATTTGGTTTTGGTAAGTATTTAAATTGAACCATTGTTGTTGAGTCTTGAACATTGTGTTATTTAATTTCAAATTTGTTATAAGTTCGTAATCAGGCGGTTCGAGCCTGTCGATACGTAACACCCTTTTCAATTTGATAAATGAGGAAAATTTTCCAAATATTTCCCATTCTTGAATATCAGTAGATAAAAGAATATTTTTACTCTTGAGCTCCGGAGGGTTTGAACAGGAAATGTTCGATATAGGCCAATCGTTGACTCCGTCGGTCAACCAATTTGGTCCATTCCACCATATTGTAGAATTTATCAGTTTATCCGCCGTAGCTCCTCTTGAAAGTATATCCGCTGCATTGTCGGATGATGATACGTGTCTCCATTGATCTGGATCACTCAGTTCTTGTATTTCGGCTACTCGATTGGCCACGAAAGTGCTCCAACGAGTAGGTTGACCTTTCAGCCAACACAGCGCTATCGTAGAGTCACACCAATAATATGTGTTGATCTTCATTATATTTAATGCTTGTTTTATAGTTTTCATTAATTTTGCCAGTAGTACAGCACTACATAGCTCCAACTTAGGCAGTGAAATAGACTTCAATGGTGCTACCCTTGATTTGGATGTTATTAAGTGTGAATGCCACTTACCGCTGTGGTCCATTGACACCATATAGATACAGGCTCCGAAAGCCTTCTCAGACGAATCGCAAAAACCGTGTAGCTGTAGCTCTTTTGCTTGCTTGCAAATAATTTTTCTTGGTATTTTCAACACATTTAGCTGAATTAAATCTTGCAGGTAGGTCCTCCAGGGTGCTAATATTTCATTAGGTAACTGATCATCCCATGCTGCTTTGGACTGCCACAGCCTTTGCATTATCAATTTGGCTATGACTATTATCGGCCCTAGGAGTCCCAATGGATCGAAGGTTGATGCGATGCAAGACAATATCTCTCGTTTGCTCTCGGTTGGACCTGATGGCTTCATTATTACTTAAGAAAAGTAATCAGATTCATTGTTCCATGTTAATCCTAATATTTTCTCAGTCTTTGGATTGTCAGTAATAATTTTGTCGGAATCGCCTGAATCGGCACACTTAGCTTGGCCCGACTCGGCTGACAATTCCAACGCATTGGACCTCCACTTCCTCAACGTCATCCCCGCAGATGACAAGATGCTGATTAATTCTTCTTTTAACTTTTTACAGGATTCCAGCTCATCTGCTCCCGTTAACAAGTCATCCATATAGAAGTCATTTTCTATGACCTGACTAGCTCTAGGAAAAATTAAATTATTATCCATACCAATTTGCTTTAAGCATCTTGTGGCTAAGAAGGAGGAAGGTGCCAGTCCATAAGTCACAGTCTTCAGACGATAATGCTTGAGCACATCCTGTGGCGACTCGCGCCATACTATCTTCTGTAGGTCCAGGTCATCTTCACACATGTTAATCTGGCGGTACATCTTCTCGATGTCGGCAGTCATGACTATTTGATGTTTCCTGAAATGCAATAGTTGGTTATATAGATCCTTTTGTATAACAGGTCCTGTCATCAAGGCTTCATTGAGGGAAATTCCATTTGAGGTTTTGGCGGAGCCGTCAAAAACGACTCTCACTTTAGTAGTAGTGCTGGATTCTTTCACTACAGCGTGATGCGGTAAAAAATAGGAGTCACGATCCCCTTTTGACTGGTCACACATCTCCATGTGTCCCAATTCTTCGTATTCACGCATGAATTTTACATATTGTGTCTTTAACTCGGGATGTGACACAAATTTTCTTTCTATGTTTTTAAATCTTTTTTCGGCAGTGAGCAATGAGTTTCCCAACTGATCAATGCATGCCCGACGCGGTAAACTTACTACATATCTACCGTCATCTTCTCTAGTATGAGTACTTACAAAACTGGCTTCGCAAGCCTTTTCTTCTTGAGTTTGAATTTTAGTGGAATTAATCTCTTCCAATTTCCAAAATTTTTCTATTTGATGACTCAACTTATTTATAGATAAACTGCAAAAATCTGATACAGGCCTTTGTTTGGGGTACACGTTGATAGGACCGGACACAATCCATCCCAGTTGCGTACGTTGAAGCGTTGGTCCTGACTCGAGTTTCAATCTATCGTTGTTTAGCATCTCCCAGAAGCTCTCCGCGCCCAACAGGATGTCGATGGGTGCAGCTATATTGAAGTTCGGGTCTGCCAGCTCCAGTCCTGGTGGTATTTTGAACTCTTTTTTCGCCATTGTCACTTGTGGTAAATTGGTTGTAATTTCCTGTAAAATCAGACATGATATTTCGCGTTTATAATCCGTATTAAGCGAAGTCATCTCCACTGAGATTCTCTTTTTTATGTGTGTGATATTATTATGGATCCCAGACACGGGTTTGTTTATCCATTCACATGGTAAATTTAATTTATTAGCAAAATCAGCTCTCATAAAATTACTCTGCGCACCAGAGTCAATCAGGGCGCGAGCTTTAAACATTTTATTGTTGGCCCCCACAATTCCTATGTAGGCGGTTGACAATAATATTATTTTTTCTGCCTTTTCCGATGCAGAAAAATTCGACACTATAACCTCGTTATTAGCATCCATATTTGAGGTCTCCGGCGGAGGTACCTCCTTGTGTAATAGAGTATTGTGGCTATACTTGCCACAAATTTTGCAGGTTAGGTTTGTCTTGCAACACTGTGCTTGATGACCCAACCTCAAACATTTAAAACACGCCCGGATTGATTTCGTAGCATCAATCCTATCCTGTAATTTTAATTTTAGAAATTTTTTGCAAAAATAAACTTGATGACCTTTATCATTACAATAAATGCAGTTGTTTGCCTTTATTGCCAAGAATACCGATGAATCTTTTTTGTTATTATTGTCGCCTATTTGCATTTTATGTAGGTTAGAAGATTTTTTCTCTGAAGCATTCATAAGCTCCAATACTTGTGCCCTAGCAGATAAACATTTTATGAATTCCTTTAATGTAGGTAATTCACCTTGCAATGTATATTGTTCCCAATTTCTCCGGGTAGCTATATCCAATTTATTTGAAATTATGTAAATAATCAAAGGATCCCAATGATCTACTTTAACTCCGATGTTTTGTAACGCTTTCAAATTGACATTAGTTTCATCAATTAAATACCTTAATGCTACAGGCTCTTCATGTTTCATATCCTTTAATTGAAATAGAGTTTGGATATGTTTATGTACGGTAGCCCTGAGATTCGCAAATCTGTCGTGCAACAATTCCCAAGCCGATAGGTAGTTTAATTCCGAAACTTCTAGATTACTAATTATTTTCAATGCGTTCCCTTTCAGCGCAGATTGTAAGTAAAAGAATTTTTGGACGTTGCTCAAGGAACTGTTATTATGAACTAAAGTTTTAAAGGTTTCAACGAAATTTACCCAATCTTTTTGATTCCCATCGAATTCTCTCAATTGGAGAGTTGGGAGTTTGATGTCGACTCTACCCTCGTTAATTGAGTCCATCGCCCCTTTAGCAGTAGCAAGGACTGAAAAATATTGATTTTCAAACGTCTCGCGCTGAATAGAATTTTCCAGTTCCTCATCCGATAAAATTTCAATTTCGTCCTGTATAGATTCGAATTGATCTAACAATGGCTTTATTCGGTCGTACCTCAGTTTAATTTCAATCGCGGACAAGGAGTTTATAGAATCCGCGAAACGCGTCAATTTCCCCTTAATCACGCCTCTCTTGGCTATTAAAGATTTGATCTTATCCATTTTGTGTACAAATACCTTTTCGTAGCTTAATCCCTGATAAAATGTGTTCCGACAATGCGTATTTATTTATTTGAGAAGCTACCCGCCTGAAAGACAACAACGACAATATTCCTGGCAATTATTAATTGAGAACCTAATGTTCAATCAATTGAAAATCATGAGTTGCATAAAATCTTTACGTGGGTAGTGATTTTATTTTTTACAATACAATATTTATGGGATTAATCTTGTTAAAAAACTACGAATGAGTTCTGTATGGATGTTAAAGAATGGGTATGGGTGGGAAGGCACTAAAAACTTATCTCATTTCCGATGTGAATCCAGTCTTCCTTTGTTCATCTTTGTGATTCCGGTAATTGTAATATTGGTCATCTGTATTAATTGGCAGCTGGTTCTTGTTTTTTTATATTATTGCAGTCCTCTGATTGCAATCCGGATCGTAAGGCCCATGTTCAAAATTGATAGGGGTCCTTTTAAATAAAATAATTATCCTTGCAAAAAACTTCACTATTTATTTCACTTGGACATGTTATAAATGTATTATAATACGGTGTCAATACACCGGGCCAAACACTGGCAGTTGTTTACTGTTAAAACTTGCGTTGGGAAGAAGCCATAATAATGGGATGCTAGCACTTTTATAACATAAAAACCTGCACACATTTAAAGAATCTACGATTATACATTTTGACATTCGAAAGCATCTACAAAAAAAATGGCTTCCTCCATAGTATGTACTTGGTAGTTAAAACAGGCTGCGAACACTCAGCGTCCAGCCAAGCCTCGCACCATTCGAAATATCAACGTCTGGGAGCTTGCTCAAGCAACCCATAGGTGCTGGTAGTATCTCAATTTTTAACAAATGTTTAAATTCTAAAAGTCATCAGGTTATTCCCAGAGTCTCGTTGTTCAACGACTCAACACATTCACATTCATCTACAATCAAAGCTCGAACTAAACCTCTCCCTGCCATCTGTAAAAATTTTCGCTCTCTCTCAGAGCTTCAAATTATCAAAAATGATCTTCTTCCTTTGCACAAATTAAAATATAGTCACGTCACCATATCCCCAACGATTTTAGAAGGGATCGGCATCCTTAAAAGTCATTCCAATCTCCCAGCCCGTACTGTCAATAATATGTTCAATGACATTATTACTTCTAAATGGCCCAACTCTTCTCTTTTATTTACTGATGGCTCCAAATCTCCGGACTCTCCTAACTGTGGTATTGGTATTAACGTTTACCACAATAATTCTAATGAAAGAATATTTTATTCAATTTCAAACCAATTTTCAATATTTTCTGCCGAGTGCATTGCGATTATTGAATCTCTCAAATATATAATAAAAAATAATTTTGAACATTCTCTTGTTCTCTCTGACTCTCTCAGTTCCCTCCAAAAACTTAAAACCAGTCCTCTTCTTCATCCTGATGATCACTTTGTATGTCTTATTCGAGTATTGATAACCTCCATTCAAAGCTCTGGAAAAACTGTCACTCTGATTTGGATTCCTGGACATGTTGGCATAGTGGGTAACGATATTGCTGATTCCTTGGCAAAACAAGGAACTTCTAGCCCTACCGTTACCCTCGTAAACCATATTCCCCTGTCTGATATTTTTTCCATCATAAAAGATAGATCCCGCAATGTTTGGACAGAGTATTGGAACATTGCTAGTCAATCCAAGGGTGCCCGTTACGCCTCAATACAAAGGACTATCCTATCAAAACCGTGGTTTCAAAAATTCCCCCATTTTTCCAAAAAATAAATTTCCTTACTTATTCGTATGAGAATCGGACATTGTTCCGTTTCTTCTCACCTTTATAAAATTCATGTGCTTGACTCCCCAGATTGTACGTTCTGTGGTCTAGATGTGGGAACTTTAGATCATATATTTTTTGATTGTCCTTCTCTAAATAAATATCCTCTCTTCTATCAAGCGCTATCAAAAATTGCCTCTCCTCCATTCAACATTTCATCTCTTCTAAGTCTGAACTCTACTCAAATCTTCCATAAAATTCTGAAATTTGCACATTTAAACAAAATTAATATATAAATTCACTTTTCCTTTCTCTGTAATTATAAATGATGGCCTAGAACACCCTTGAAGGGTGAAAGCCAGAAATAATTGAAAAAAAAATATATATTGTCTATTAGTTTTATCTCAAACCCGTTATTTAAAGAGATTGGCTTTATGATTCTATTTATTTATTTGTAAGGGACAAACAGCTAATACTTAAATATAAAGGTACATATATAAAAAGTTAAATCAAGTCAAGCCAAAAAGGTCTCCTATGTTAAAGTTATTTGTAGATGGATTTTTATTATATATATTAAAATTATTTTTTTGATGAGGAGTAAAATTACTTTAATGATGCATAAGTATTTGTAAAAATTATGATCGTTTAGTGGTAGCTGGAAATCTGCTTTGTTGAAATGTAACTGGTATCAAATTAAGTATAATAATATGAATTTTTTTTTTTTTTTTTAGTATATTTATTCAGTTTTTTTTTAAATTTTACAATATTAATCTTTAAAATCTTACAAAACTGATCAATCAGTTTGATTGTAAGAAATCTCTCAGTTGTCCTATTTAATTAATACTATTATATTATTATTTTTTAATTTATAAACTAACGTTTAGACAAGATTTTTATGCATCTTTTATGTTTTACATTGTAATAACTGTGTAAAATCTAAAATACTAATTATTATAAACTACTAATTATTATAATGTTTATGAATACAGTGTGTGATAGTAATTTCCAGGTATTTGATCAATATTCGATCTGGGTATTTGTATACAATATTGTTTACTTTCATATTCTACGGAGATAGAATGATTTAATTTTATTTTTGATATTTGAATAAGATGTCTCATTTTTAATATTTTCAGGTAATGCGTTAAATATTTTCGGAATTCTATGCCTCTTTGTTCTATCACCGTATACATTTTGAGATTTATTAATAATAAACATTTGTGCTTCTCTATGCCTAGTAGGGTAGTTGTGGTTTATAGGTTTTTTGAATTCTGTATTCCAGAATTCATCTAGCGTTAATTGATAATCTACCTTACTGCGTATAGAGAGGACATTACACAAGGAGAAAAATTTTTTATAATCGCCTTCACATAATTGAACTTTTTTTTTGCCTGATATCAATTTTAGGAAACGGATTTGTAATTGTTCTATTTTATTTAAGTACGTTTTGTACGTTAATCCGTAACTATTTATTCCGTATCCTATAATTGATTCTGCTAATGCGTTGTATATACAGTATAATATATTTTTATCAACAAGGTTTTTTAGGTGGTAAAATTTCCCTAATATGGATCTTAATCTATTACATACATTTTCAATATGATTTGACCAGTTAAAATTGACATCTATAGTAAGACCAAGGTATGTATATTGGTACACTTTTTCTATATTTGGGCAATTACACTGTTGGGATTGGTTTTTTGTGTGTAAACAATCATACAAATGACTTTTTATATACAATTCCTTATCCTGACAATTTGTATATGGTGAGTGAATAAGCATATATTTGTTTTTTTTTGCGTTTATAATAATGCCATTGTCGTGTGACCATTTAATTATGTTGTTTAGGTCTTCTTGTAAAATTTCCTCAATTTTTTGTGGATTTTTGTCAGCACATATAATGCAAGTATCGTCTGCAAACATGTAGCATTTACAACGTTTTATTACGTTAGGTAAACTGTTTACTTGCATTATATAACACGTAGGTCCCGATATCGAGCCCGTAGCTACTCCAGTGCTTGCCAACATTTCATCACTTAAAATTCCGTCAATTTTAACTTTAATTTTTCTATTAAACAGGTAATTTTTAAACAAATTATTTAAAGGACCTCTAATACCACATTCCTCCATTGCTCTTAATAGTGTTTCATGGTCCAATGTGTCAAAGGCCTTTTTAAAATCTATAAAAATTATACCAATATAATATTTTTCATTTAATTGGCAATTTATATGATCAGTGAATTTAGAAAGTAATTGTGTAGTACTTTTTTCTTTTTGAAATCCGTACTGTATGGGATTTATGATTCTATTTTTTTCTATAAAATTTTGTATTTGGTTAAAGATAGCCCTTTCAATAATTTTATCAATACACGAGAGAATCGCTATTGGTCGATAGTTTGTGAAATCTTTGTGGTTTCCTGATTTATATATAGGTCTGATGATGAATGTTTTTAGTTCGTCAGGCATGATACTTTTACTTACACAAAGGTTAATTAATTTAGTCAGTACTGGGATTATATTATCAGCAATTAACTTTAGGTCTTTAATTCTTATTTGGTCATTGCCTTCTGATTTTTTAACATCCATATCATTAATTATTTTTTTAACATCTTTTTGTGATACAGGTCTAAATCTCATTGACATAATAGCAGGAGTTGTATACGTGTTACGATCTAGGAATTTTTTAGTACAATTATGTCTTATGTCTTTTATCTCATTTACGAATGTTGTAGCAAATTTATCGCATAAAAATTTTGTGTCTCCTTGACTTCCCATATGTTGAAGGATTATTTTATCTAGATTTTGTTTAGGTTTTCCTATTAGATTATTTATTTCGTCCCAGAGTTTCCTCGGGTTGCCGTTTAAGCTATTTATTAAGTTTTTACGGAATGTGTTTTTGGTAATATTAATATGTTTGTTTGTTTTGTTTCTATATCGCGTATATTCTAAACGAAATACCGGGTTATTTGGGCTATTCTTGCATTTTCGGTAAAGATAATCTCTTTTTTTAATCATATTCTTAATTTCTTCCGTAACCCATGGATTGCTGTGCCTAAGATTACTTTCAAATAATTTTTCTTTTGTCGAGGACGCATAGATATTATCAAAAATATTTTTTAAATTATAGTACAGTTCTGATGGACATTCAGTTTGTAATAATTTTCCCCAATTTACTAGTTTTAATTTAGAATATACTAATTTATTATCAATAATTTTACTTTTTTTATTTAAATCCTTTGTAAGTACCTCTTTCCCTATGGCAACTCCTGTTATATAATGGTCAGATATTTTGTTAGTCACAATACATGAAAATACAGTGTTATTACGGTTACGAATTGCAATATGGTCAATACATGAATAAACATTTTTTCCGTTTAAAATTTCATCCCGCGTCACATCTAATTTTGTAAACCATTTTCACTGAGTAGATTTTGATATTCTGTAATTACACTATTTTTTGTATCCAACAAATTCAAGTTGATGTCACCACAATACAAGTAGTTTGAATCAGTTGAAGCCAATTGAAATATTTGTTTTAGTTCCTTTAAATATATATTCTTGTTGCTGTTCGGCGGACGATATACCGCAAGTATATTTATGATATCTTGATAAACGGTGGTGATTTCTCCAGATATTGTCTCGCAGCTTTTAAAAGAAATGTTTGTTTTGTTAAAAGTATGATGGTTTTTTAAGTACATGATTAATCCCCCTCCTCTTCTATTCTCTCGAGTATTTGCAATCGGTATGAAGTTAGGTATATTGAACATAGGTATCATTTCGCTTCTAATATTTATTTCCGTTAGAACAATTACATCTATATACTGCAGAACGTAATTTTTTTGTGCAATAAATGAATTAAAATTCTTTTTCAATGATCTTATATTTAGATGAATAGCCACAAACCTCATTTTGATGTTTTTATCGTTTATCCAGTTATCCAAGTTATAGCATTTGATAAATTTGTGAGTTTGAAATGGTGTCGAATCTTCCATGACGTTGATTTAATAACTGATAAAGTAACTGTTCCGAGTCAAAAGGAATTTTTATTTTATTTATTTTTCTAAATGTATTTGTTAATATCACTCTCACTTTTTATATGGATAATTTTCCCTTAAAATGTAATAAGGATTCCACGGTGTGTAATGTATCTGCTTAAATTTTTATATTTAATGTAATAATATTAATTCAAGATTATTATTGATCTAACCAACTAATAATATACGGTAGTGTAAATTATCTGAAAGGCAAAGCATGAAATGATATCAATCTTAATTCAAAATAAAAGACGGAAGGTAAGCAATACAAGTGTAGTTTATTGCATCTAATTAACACAAGTTTCTAGCAATAGAATTATAGATTGAAATATGACTCCTCTAAAATGTAATGAACTCACTAAGTGACATTCTGTCGACCATTTATGATTACTCGTGGAATGATGATTTGTGGAAAGTATTTAATATGAGGGCGCCATTGCATTTTATAGATTAAAAACAAAAAACTATTAAATTAAATCTAGAAGCTAAAATTGGTAATCTTAAGAAATACTAAATTAGAGGTAGGTACGTTACAATCTGGATTCGCCAAGGTGTGATTATTTCCGCCAGTCGAAGAGCGTCCCTTCCCCGGGCTTGATTGTTCCCAATCATAAATATACCAAACCACCCACTTCCCAACTGAATATCGTGCAGGACCGTTTCTCTGCACGAGCGGTAGTTACTGGGATGTCATGTCGCTAACGCCACAATATGAATTTCGACTCTTAATCCGTGATTGAATCAACCTATTACACCTTTATCCATTTATCCAGAGTTGCCAGCATTGCATAATGCTACGTTTCCACGTTTGCCAAGGCTTGGCAAGCCTCCACAAGCGCAAACGTGTAAACAGGTCGTTTGCCAAGGCTTGCGTAGGCTTGCAAGAGTTTTCAGCCGATCCAGTCGGGGTGGGATCCAGCGGCAAGCTTCGGCAAACGCTCAGTGGAACTTTCGAACTGGCGGCGGATGCACGCCGTTTTTGCTCCATGCGGTCTATGATAATATGTATAACATTACGAGACATATGTATGACGTATGAGGCGTGCCAGACTTATTAAAGTGTATAAATACATAATTTTAATGCACTTATGTTATGTAATTTATTGCGACTGGATTTACCTAAAAAGTCTAAATAAATAAATAGTATTTTATTGATGATTTACTATTTATTATAGTAAAAAAATATATATGATTTTTTTTAGAATAACTTATTTTATAATAAAAAATAATTTTATATAAGACAAATGATCCTCGAGTTCGGGTCCCAATTGCGATCGTTATTTTTGAAGCGAAAACTTCTTTAGCACCGTTGTGATTTGAAACTCGATGAAACGAAAAAGTGGTACTAAAAAGAGACAAAAATCTATAGGATTTAGCCTGTGAGATAATGTCTCCTCTTTGTGCGAAGCGACCTGGTACGATTTTTATGAATCTGAATCATCCACCACATTCGTGGTCGTCGAGCTTTCCTTGTTTTTGTTACACTTTGCTTGTATTTCAAATAAAAGTACGATAGACCAAACGCAATAGCCGACACAAGTTCGGCGTCCGCCATGCTCGGGTGTAGGTAGCGCACTGACGCATTCACAAGCATGTAAACGACTTCCAAACGCCAAGCGAGATTTGTGGACGCTTGCAGCTTGCGGAGGCTTGCCAAGCCTTGGCAAACGTGGAAACGTACCATAATATTGTTGTATGTAAAGGCCAAGTGCGTTAAAATGCCCGCAACGGTAGTGTTGTTCCGCTGCCCGCCCTGTGATAAAAAGTGAATTACCGCCGCTGCATACCATTTTGTGTGTAGATATTGCATCGCACCGTGTTATATTATTCGATCCGCCTGCTGTGCAAACAACGTGTTTCGCGCAACGTGAATATTAATGTTTTGGCCCGCCACGTACATCGTGAATATATTGGAATGTTCTTTTCTTCTTCTTGCCCTGTCCGTTTAAGGGACGTTGGCTATCATGTTGGCTACGCGGACTTTGTTTACTGCGGCCCGGAACAGCTCTACATTAGACTGGCCAAACCACTATCTCAGGTTTTTCAGCCATGAGGTTCTCCTTCTTCCAGGGCCCCGTCTTTCTCTGCATTATGAGATGCAAGATCTCATACTTCTCTGGATGTCTCATCACAAGTCCAAGATATTGATGTGTTGGGATTTGTGTAGTTTTAATAACTTATTTTTCTTTATTCAACCGCACCATGAGTTCTTCATTCGTAACCGTGTCCATCCAGCTTATTTTAAGTATTCTTTGTCTAGATCCACATCTCGAATGCCTCAAATCGCCTTATTAATTCTTCAATAAGCGTCCACGCTTCAATTCCATAAAATAATAACGAAAACACGTGGCATCTGACCATTCGCATTCGTAATCCAAGGTTTAGATTATGACTGCAGAATATCTTTTTTATGCGGATGAAGGTTGTACGAGCTTGCTCAATGCTACATTTGATTTCAACCGAAGGATCCCTTCTATCATTTATATGGCAGCCCAAGTATACAATACTCTGTACCTTCTCTAGTCGCGTCCAGACCAACGCAACTCCCACCCCACAACGTACCACCCCCCGACCTGCCACTCCCCCACTAAATTCCCCCACCCCCCAAAGCCCCCTTTTCCCCCTCCCCACCCAACAAACAGTGGTATCCACCCAGTTGATCCCTCCCCCAGTAGTAAAAAAAAAAATCCTGCGCAATAATCCCCCCATATTGCAGATTGCAGCCCTGTCCCTTGCAAATAAAGATTACCAAACACTAATTTCTTAATATTCTACAACCTAAATAAACTCACGATGAAAGAGAAAGGGGCCTAAATTGTCCCGGAGTTCTGTACGCCCGTAATTCAAAAGTAAAAAAAGAAAACCTACTCTAGTTTTGTTCCAGCAACATAAAGATTTTCATTCAATGCGTTATTTTTGCTTATGAGCATGTATTTTTTTTAATTTTTATTTTTATTTTTTATTTTTTTTTTTTTGAAAAACAGTTTGAAAATGACCTTACAAGTCGAAACAGCTGTAACTAAAACACTAACCAAAAAACTTGCAGAACTCGATTTTTTTTCATAAGTTTTTATTCCAGTAAAAAAGAAAATAACATTTTCACTTACTTAACTAGAATATTGAATTATGTACTTTTTACATTATATTACATAGTTTTTACATTACACAGTTTTTACATTTCATAACCTTAGATTACATTAGATTGCAATACTAACATTTACATGATATTATATTACCATACGATATTATTCACTATCACTACTTTGTTTTTTGTGAATAAACATGAACAATTTTTTTTTGAATTTGCTCACACTTTTTTCGTTTTTGATATCATCTGGAAGGCAATTATATAAATTGCCCCCTCGTAACTAATTGATTGTTTACCGTAGTTAGTATGAATGGTGTTTAAACGTATGTTATCGTGTTGTCGTGTAAAATGTTTGTGTACTTGGGACGTTTTAATGAATTCTGTGTTTGTATGTATGAGTTTTTTTTATTTATTTTGTATATAAGGACACATATATTGTACTCGTATAGCTTTCTTAATGTTAGCAGTTTTAATAAAATAAAATACTTTTTTGTTTAAAACCACGATATTTATTAATTTTTTAACCGACCGGTTTCGCTTAACTTAAGCATCTTCAGGGTACAAATTAATTTGTAAATATCGTGGTTTTAAACAAAAAAGTATTTTATTTTATTAAATATGTCAAACCACAAAGTGATTGCTTTCTACAATAATGTTAGCAGTTTTGTTTCCAAATATAATTTTTTTGTGGATGTTTTGGATTCGTAGTGAAATAGTTTTTTGATTATCTTATTTTGAATTACCTGTAATTCATTGATGTATGTTTCATACGCATTTCCCCAGATTTCAATCAGGTAATTTAGGTGTGAGTGTACGAGACTATAGTATAAACTTTTTTTAAATCTAATTGGTAATAGATATGATAACCGGCTAAAAACGCTAATTAAGGGTGTGATTTTATCTTTTACATTTTGAATGTGTTGTTTAAAAGTTAAATGATTATCGATGCACAGACCAAGATATTTTTCCTGTTTCAGGATTTGCAAATCGTTATTTTCAATTTTTAATGGTACATGTGGAGGAATTATTTTACGGTTTGAACTTAAAATCATGTATCCTGTTTTTTTTATATTCATTGTTAGGATATTTGATTGGAGCCAACCTCAAATTCTTTCTAGGTCACTTTGTGCATTTTCTAGTAGTATGTTTAGATCTTTACCCCAGTAGAATATTGCAGTATCATCTGCATATAAGAAAATTTCACCGTTTAATTTTAATTGAGAAATATCATTGATATAGATTTGGAACAGTAGTGGCCCTAGTATGGATCCTTGCGGAACTCCATAGTTTATTGGAAGGTGCTTACTATTTTGATTGTTAATGCTTACGAATTGCTTTCTATTGCTAAGATATGATTTGAATAGGTTAAGAGCAGGACCAACTACACCAAGTTTCTCGAGTTTCTTGAGAAGTATATCATGGCTTACCGTATCAAAGGCTTTTTGAAGGTCAACTAGTATAGTATAGATAAGATATAATTTCCACCATCAATACCACTCCTAAGTTTACTGATTAAGTCGTTTATTGCCGCAAGTGTGTTAGATTTTTTCCTAAAGCCATACTGTTTTTTATAAAAGAATGATTTTTTTAATAGGAAATTGTTTAATCTTTCGTAGATTACACGTTCAAAATTTTTTGATAAGATTGGTAAGATTGAGATGGGCCTGTAGTTTGAGGTATTTGTTTTGGACCCACCTTTGTGAATTGGTATCACCTTGGAAATTTTACAGCTGTCTGGAAAAATTCCCTCTTTAAAACATTGGTTAATCAATTTTGATAATATAGGAACCAATTCCGTTGAGAGACTTAGCACTGTTTTGTATTTGAGTTTATCGTAACCGGCACTCGCATTTGATTTCAATGATTTTAATATTTTGCTTATTTCTAATTCTGTTGTTGGTTGAAGATATAAAGATTCTATACTATCGTATACTAATGTTATTTCATTGGCCGGTTTGTGTACGACATTGTTACGTATATTATTAGCTAAGGAGAAGCCAATGTTGCAAAAGAAATTGTTAAAGTGGTCGCATATCTCTACATTGTTAGTGATTATTTCATCATTAATTATTAATTTAGTACAAAAATTATTCGAAGTATTAGACTGATTTTTAAGAATGTTATTCATTAACTTCCAAGTTTTTTTACTGTTATTTTCGCATTTTTTAAAAAGATCACTGTAGTGTCTTTGTTTTAAGTTTCGTTTTTCTGTAGTAATGTTATTTCTTACTTTTAGGAATTCTGCTTTCAATAATGTGTTATTGGGTTGTCTTTTTAATTTTAGATGCAATTTATTTCTTTTGTTGATCAATTTTATAAGGTCTTTGGTTATCCAGTCTGGATTATTTATATTTTTTGTTTTAATTTTAGTGGTGCTGTTAGAATTAATTTTATTTGTGAGGTAGTTTACAAGATTATCATAATTTAATACCGAGTCATTATTCATATTAAGATTAAAAGGATTTTGGATGACATCATTCTTTAGATTATCAAGATTAATATGTGTATATTTTTGGGATGATTTTAAGGATGTACTTTTAATATATGTGTGAATTACATCAAGGAGTAGTATATTATGATCTGATATAGAATTATCACAGTTCGTTAGTGAGTATGATAGTTTTGTACCGGTAAGTATATGATCTATTATTGTGTTCGTATTTTCTGTGATGCGTGTGGCGTGTTTTTGTTTATTTTGTTTAAAATATTGTAATTGTTCAATCTAATTGTATTTGTATATTTACAAGTTTGTGTATTGGTTGGGTCGAGAAGATTTATGTTGAAGTCTCCAAATAAAATACCTCTTTTGTATGATTCTAAATGAGAGGATAGTGTCTCCAGGAAGTCTTTGAAAACAGTATTTGGTTTTTTATTCACTAGGCCTATTTTTAGATTAAGCTTGTTTACATGAAGCCATAGAAAATTATTGTCGGAGTCGCACGTGTTATTAATCACATCGTATTCTAAGGAATCTTTTATGAAAATAGAGACTCCGCCACCAGCTCCCTGCGGCCGGCAGGATGCTTCGTGTTTGTATCCTTCTAAGTTGATGTACTTTAGGTCCGTTTCTTTGAGCCAGGTCTCACACCAGAGGATGATGTTGAAGTTTGAGATTGTAGATTTCAGTAGGCATATAATATCATCGAGTTTACCTTTCAGGCTTCTCACATTTAGGTACATAAAAGAGAGTGAGGTTTGTCCTTTTGATGTAGTTGGATGTTTGTGGCATGATATTTTTTTTTATTCTGATGTGTTTTTTCAGTTTTTCAGAAGAAATATTTTTATTAACAGATAAGGTCTCGATGGAAGGTTGTTTACTTATTGCATTATTCATAAAAAAATTCTTTGATTTTCCGGATATAGTGGGTTCCTGTCTTTTATCTGATTGAGATTAGGACCATTTTCCCAGTATTTTCTTTTCATCATATCGATTATATTTAATCTTACTAATCCCATAGATTTTGAAATGTTATAATTATTCATTCGGTCATAAAATATTGGCCCAATGAATTCACAGTTAGTTTTAAATAGAGCAGTATTTGATTGTATTTCAGTGTTAAGTTTATAAACATTCAAGTGATAATTTTTAGGTACAGAGTGTACAATAACATTTGTATTTTGGAGATTATGTAGAAGATAGTACAGATGGCTAATTATATTCTTTGGTGATTTTTCATTACTGCCGGTAAATATAATAACTACATCTTTTTTAGTAAAGTTTTTACAAGATTGTACTATGGTTGAAGTGTATTTGTCTATTGTGACACCCGGATATATGTAGCTGTGGCATTCTACATTGTTGGTGCTTCTTTCAATGGTTCTTCGCATTTGCCTCGCTCCTTCTTCCCCGTCTCCAAATATGAAAACTTTAGGTTTTTTTTCCGGTGATGGTGTATTATTCAGAATATTCTCATTGTTTAATGGAAGTGATTTATTTCCAGGATCCGCTGTTTGTTGGAGTAAGTTCATATTTTCAGGTGATGGCTGCTTCGGTTGGTTTAGTACTTCAGCGTACGATTTTGATTCCATTTTAGTTTTAATAATAACATTATCAAATTTAATTTGAATTAAATTTCTAAAAATTAAAATGGAGTTCTACGAACTAAACACAAAAACAATTAATAATTAATGTATTTTGATTTATTTATATTCAGTTCTATCCCAAAATTCTCACAAGTCTTCACTACTTGATTCAGCAGAACTTGTAGATCCTCAATGTTACTTTTTAGAAGTACTGTAGCATCTGCATAATGCAGGTTGTTTAGAATCTTCCCATTTAAAACAAATCTTTGAGTAGCTTCTTGCAGAGCTTCATTGAATATTTCTTCTGAATTGGAATGTATTGAATGAATATATTGGATTATTTTCGCCCGCTGATACGCGCTATTGTGAATTGTAAATCTGCTGATGAGCGTCTTTGTGAAGTATTGTACTGTTTAATTGTGAACTGACCATTTGAGATATTTAATAAGAACCAGCGGCATATAACTTAACTCTTTATATATATATAAAGATAATATTAAAAATCAAGTTGCACCATTTAAAAAAACAGAAGTCTTAGACAAACATCAATACTTCCCACTCCAAAATGTAAAAAAAAAATTGGACAATTGAGTCATAAATATCTCGGAGCAAAATTTTTTAATTCATTACCAGAAAAAATTAGAAACATGAATCCCAAAATAAAAATTTTTAAAACTCACCTTTAAAATTATACTGAAAACTTCGTTTAAATGGTAAATTAAATGTGATATAAATAAACTGAATGATATAAAAAAAAGCAATACAATAACACCCCCCCATACACACAAGTCTTGCTTAATTATGGGGGTACATCAAATATATCTACTATGTAATTAATTACTGTATAAAATTTATTTGTAATTTATGTACCTTCTATTACTAATAAAAAAAATAAAAATAAAAAAATAACAGACAAGTATAGGAAATCAGGTGAGACTTTGGCATTTCTTCCTTAAAACTAACATTCAAGAAGCATAATGAGGCAGTTTTTCAGTGAATTGTTAGTGAATTATGTGATGTGCGCACCCAATCAACGATGTTAAAATAATAATGCGTTTTTAGAAATCGCGAACCATCTATTAGAAACTAATCACTCATTCGATAAAACCTCTGGGACTAAAATATTACATAAAAAAACAATTGAAATTATGTTAAACAATCTAGAAGCCATCGAAATTAAGAAAGCCCATAAAAATAAAGCAAACATAACTAATAGCCAAGTAAATTTAACTAATTTTTAATAAATAACTAATATACAGGGTGTTAAGGGACGTACTTGACTTACTTTAACCAGTGATTCCTGACATTATTTGGAGTAAAAAATGTAAATGAAATTTTGGTCTCCGGTGACATTTTTGATGTTTTTTTTCTACAAAAACATAAAAAAATGGTAGTTGTTGAACAGTTGGAGGCGGGTTAAGGGGTTCGTCGGACACCCTGCTGAGTGACCAGTGACGACATGCGGAAGAATTTTTTTTTTGTTTGATTTTGAAGAAAAATTTTTTGAAAAAAAAAAAAAAAGTGGTCAAAAAAGTCACCGGAGACCAAAATTTCATTAACATTTTTTACTCCAAATAATGTCAGGAATCACTAGTTAAAGTAAGTCAAGTACGTCCCTTAACACCCTGTATAATTTCCTGATATTGAATTTACTTCGTTAATTTCCACTGAAACTCTATCCTCCCTCTTCTAATACCCAACCAATAATAATTTTGTCTTCCTCTTTTCTATTTTGTCTCTTTCATCCACCAATAAGGTGTTTCTCTTCTATTTCCATCTCTTTTACTCATTGTTTTATTTTCTTGTATTTACATGTCTATCTCTAATTAGCTTTAATTAAAATAATAAGCCCTGAAGAAGCTTGAGCTAAGCGAAACCCGGTAGGCCGTTAAATATTCACAATTTAAAAAAATGGTGTATTACAAAGAGTATATTTTCATTTAATATATGTACTACTTTTATCTACCACCTTAGTTTTAAACTCTTCACTTTCTCTGTAGATCGCTTTGTTCCCTAACAGTCCCAGAGCCAATCCCCTCGCTTTCTACAATTACACTATCCACCACTGAATGATTACTAATACAGATTAAATATCTTATTAATACAGATTAAATATCTGCTGTATTTGTTACATTGTTTGTATAACTTTGGTCCTGACGAAGGAAGGGTCCTTCTGGTTAATATTAACGAACTTTTTTTTTTATATCACAGAGTCCTAAAATCCAAATCAACAAAACTATCAATTCCATGGAAAGAATTATTTTGGCTGGTCCTGTTTATATATTAAGCTTCAGGAATGCTGTCAACAAAATCAATAAAATCCTACAATTTAAAGATGTCGAAATACCGCCGAAAGTCCTGCAACAACTGGATTCAGTTCTCGAACAAGTACACTTGCAGAAGAATCGAGAAATTACGATCAAAAGGCCAAATTTAGATGTGATGGTGGCCAGAAGTACCAATGATGTTTCAATCATAGGACTCAAAGTAAATTCAAGTTCTCCAGAATTTGAAGGTTCATCGATGCACTTGTTAACTCCAGGTAAAATAACAAATATTAGTGAAAAGTTAATGATTGCCTGTATCTGAACTGATCTAGCTTGAATATTAAATCAACGTTAACAAAACGATGTCAAATCATGTCTGTTACTTGCTTCTAAAAAGTTAGTGAGTGTGTAAGCGAGGTCATTCCTAACAGTCGCATAGAGGCTCTCTTCCTAAACTGTTTTAAGCATAAGATACAAGAAAGTATAGTTCGCTATATTGATCCCACATTTTGAAAAATGTTAAGAAAATAAGTAGTACCAGCTTATACGTTTTAGAAAAAAAAACTTAAGAGTACGCCAACTGGAATTTGCACTCAATTTACACTCAAAATCGACTGGACTAAACGAAAAGATCACTTTTGCGAATATTAAAATTGCTTCAAAATACACCAGTGAAGGGTATGCATTGTCCTGAAAAAATATTCAAGTACGAGAATCAAACTCATCTTTCCTTGAAATAATTATTTATTGTCTTTCCAGAAACAATTATTGATGTAAATGAAACAAATTTGATAATTGTCAACATATCGACAATAATGGAAGCACAACCGATGGCCCAAGTTGCATTCGTCCACTTCCGAGATGACCGAGCTTTCCAGCAAACAAGCGGTAAAATTATAAAGGTCAACAGCCCGGTTGTGAGTATTTCCATTAAAAATGTTTCATTATTCGAGGAAGGTCAATATATTGATATATATTTTCGACCTTTCGCCAGCCAGAGAAATGACGAGAAGAAGGAATGCGCTTTTTGGGATTCCAACCTAGGAAGCACCGGAGAATGGTCCACCACGGGATGCGAGTTAATATCTAAACGGCTAGGAGCTTTGGATATCTGCAGATGCTATCATCTTACACATTTTGCCCAAATACTGACAACAAACGACGTAACAAGCATTTCAGAAGGGCACTACAATGCGTTAACAATAATATCTATATTGGGTTGCAGTCTTTCCATTATAGGTCTCGTAATAATTGCTCTCACAGCTATCACATTCCGACAGTGGAGTAGTGACTTTGTTCATCGAATATGGATTAATTTATCTGCTGCAGTTGGTGTGATGGTTATTTTGTTTATGGTAGTTGCAGAATTAGACTTAAAAAAAAGCAGTGACATTTTATGCGTTGGATTTGGTATCGCTTTACACTATTCAGTTCTTTCTGTGTTTAGCTGGATGCTTGTGGCGGCGATGGTCTATTATCAGATGATTGTCAATGTATTTGAATCTCGTGCTTCTGATGAGAGGGTTCGAATTCTCAGAGCTGCACTATTTGGTTGGTTAATTCCAGTTATTCCAATAACTCTCTTGATATCCACGAGTTACGAGAGTTATACTCAACCCAATTCGAAAAACCTGCAACACAAATTTTGCTATCCTAGTGGAATGGGCCTTTGGTTAGCAGTTGTCTTGCCAGCCGTTTTAGTAGTAATTCTTAACACCTTCTTATTTCTTCACATAACGCACGCAGTTCACAAATCGACAAAACTAAAAAAGCACGATAAGAAAAAAAAACAAATGTTTATGAACGTCAAACAACTGATGGTTCTATTTTATCAGTTTGGTCTAATATGGATATTAGGATTCTTTTCAAACAATTTAATCCTGGCATACGTATTTTGTATTACAGCAACTTTACAGGGCTTAGTTCTGTGTTATTTTTTTGTGATAGGAAACACGAACACCCGAAATTTATGGAAAGATAAAATTAGACCCTTCAAATTCGCAGGATTTTCTGTTGTCACTGATACATCAATAGTTCAATTCAATCATTCAAAATTAGGTGATCAGCGTTTTACAGAAACTTCAGTCCATAAAACAGCCGTTGAAGAAGATAACGTTTCTACATGTTCCCAGATTTCGGAGAATCGGATAAAAATAACATTAAACCATTAGGGCACAAATTTTTTTGAGATTTTTGTGAAACAAGGTATTTTTTTTTATTTTAAAAACATGAAATCCATATACTCCGTGAAAATCATAATCACGAAACATCAATATGTCCAGGAGGTTGCAATTAAGATGCTGGTCTGAATGAAAGAAAATACATCTGCGAAATCTCAACTACTAAAAAACTCGTGGAACTGAGATAAATCTATTTTGTATTTCTTGGGAATTAACCATGTAACAATTTCTAGATATTTCATTTTAAAGAGTTTTCCTTTCAATGTATATTTGTTACTTAAATTTTATTTGTTCTGCTACCGGTTTAGATATTATATCCGTGTCATTCACAATCTCATTCACTAACTTGTGTAGGTTTTTCCGTAAAGAAATTAGTAAAATTTCTTTTTGTAGATTTAAAAAATTTTTTTCACGTTCATTCTATCGATGTATTAGGAAACACCCGAAACTTTTGGAAAGATAAAATTACAAAAATGCAGGCATATTGGAACTAATTCCTCCACACATTAGTGTACTCACTCTAAACCAAGCGACCAGCAAATTCCGAGGGGTCTCATGGCCTCTGCGGATACCACGATCCACAAATCCAATGAAACGCATTTAAATTTTTTTAACGCCTAAGGAGTTTGAATTATTAATATTTATTATTATTCTGAATTTTCCAACTGTATTTGGATAAAAAAATTCTATTGATGTAAATAGAGTGTTTCAAATGGTTTATGCAAACACAATGGTTTATAATAGGTTTATAATTAGTAATTAGAAAAAGTGGTAAAGGCCAATTAAATATAATTAATATTTCTAAAATTAAATATTTTTAAAAGTTGAATTTTTAAGTTTATGTTCATAATAGTACTTATATTTAAAATATTTTTTTTTATTAAAGACAACTAGATTATTTTGTCTTAATTTATTACTCTTTGTAATGTTATGTAATTTTTTACGATACCTTTAACTAATTAATCCCCACTCTTTGAAATATTTTTAGTTTTTAAGCACTTATTTAAGTTATTTAAGTCTATAGGTACTTATTTATAGCCAAAGTTTCAGAATTAATAATTAATTACAAAAGCAAATTACAACTAACAGTGAAAAATGTACTAAAAAATTGGAAAAATTATCATCAACTAATCAATATGACAAACATACAGTGTACTGATTCATTTAATTAAATTATCTCCAAGAATCTTAAAGATATTTTAATTTTTCATATTAACATACGAAATATACGGGAAAGCTAAAATTATATTATCTCGTAAAAAATTCGACTACTGAAACTACAGTCCACCTAAAATCAAAACTAATAAGTTTAAAACCTTTGCATAAACCAAGGACTCATAATATCAATCAGAAACAAAGAAAAACTTTATAAAACAACATTAAAAAATCCAACCAATGAAAAACGGTACATTTTTTCCAAAAAAAAAAAAAAATTTAAAATACCTGAATTAAAAAAAGGAAGGAAGAAAGAGGACATAAAAATACTTTCCACAGACAATAACAATAAACATGAATGGTATTGAACAGTCTACAAAGCAATTAAAAAAAATAATTAGATTAGCTTTACACAGAAGCTGAGGAATATAATTCCTCCCAGGGCCTCTGTCATTTTTGGGGACGCTGTGTGGAGGGTCTTTTTTGGTAAAGCAAGGAGAGAAAGTTTTGGGAAGGAAAAGGGGATCAGGGGTGGGTAGAAATCTGTGGGTCAGTGTGTCCAAGAGTGACGGACGTATGAATCTATCCCTCCCACAGCAATGCAAGGCGATGTTCCGAGAGAGTACGGCTGGAGAAGTCAAAGGAATCCCCTCAACCATTCTCTCCCCATCCGGCCTGTCAAGCAGTTGGTGGACAGACGTATCCACCGTCAAGACCCGGACAAACTTCACCCCATGAACCCGGGCACCCATGCTAAGTCACCAAATGTAGCGAATGACTTGGGGTGACCTGTGGCAGAAGTCATCTAATTCCTTGAGCACTTTTAAACAGACTGTTAAATTATTTGCGTTGGCCGAGGATTGCCAATAGAGAACTCCAGTCCCATTTTTTATTATTTTTTTAAGTAATAATGACCTTCTAACTGAAATAACTGCATTTTTTTTATTTATTTTTACAGTTAGTTTTAATAGTTAAAATAATTGTCAAAGTTTTAATTTTTCAAGATCCCCTGAAAACCACCGTATATATGGCGAATCGTGTGACGTCATCACTCCTGAAAAGTTACTAGAGGATCGGGCAATCAGCTGATCAACTGCCGCCATTTTGAATTTCGTTGTTGAAAGTATTCTTCCTAGAAGTGGCATTACTATTTTTTTTTGTGCATTAGTTTTTTAATATTTTCAATAATAGAGATTAACTAATAAGAGATGATTGTTGTGTTAATTGAAACATTATTTAGGCCTTAATAATGTTTCAATCAAAGATATTAAAATACAGAAGAGATATGCTATGGTGTCCGCGCAACTGTCGCCGGACTACGCGCTAATTAGCGTCGTTTTCATACAAAAAGAATTTGTTCATTTCGTTGATTTTTTGAAAATGTGCATTAATATTGGTAACAATATTTTTTGAATAAGGAAAGAATTCGTTCATTTAGTTTAACGTTCGTTTGGTTTATTCGTTAATTATTTGTTCTTTTAGTTTATTTGTTAATTGGTAAACAATATCGGCGACACCCGGAAGCACAGACCCACATAGTAAAAACAGCAGATAGCACATCTACTTATATTTCAATATCTTTGGTTTCAAGAAACACAACAACTAAATCTGTACAAACAGTACGTAAATAAACGAATAAATTAATACGATGGTTTGTGTCACAGGTACCTACATTCCCATACAATAACTTAACGGTGACGTCACGACACGACGAACAGTGACGTTACCACTAAACATTTCAATAATGCCAACTTGACGGCGTGTTTCTACGACCCGATTTAAAAATGGACTTTTTAGTATTTTTTAAAAACTCTTCCTTTAATTTGATTAAGTAAATAAAACTTATGTATTCAGAATCAGCGTTTATTGTTCTATCTATATGAACATTTTTTTTAAAACCATAATATTTATCACTGGAGTTCCTTGTTATTGTTTTTCTCTACTTTATTATTTATAAATTAATATTTTATTTTTATTTTTTAGAAATTTAATTAAAATTAAATTTGATAATGTTATTATCGAGTTCTGCAAGTTTTTTGGTTAGTGTTTTAGTTACAGCTGTTTCGACGTGTAAGGTCATTTTCAAACTGTGGTGAAACAGCTGTAACTAAAACACTAACCAAAAAACTTGCAGAACTCGATAATAACATTATCAAATTTAATTTTAATTAAATTTCTAAAAATTAAAATGGAGTTCTACGAATTAAACACAAAAACAATTAATAAATTAATATCATATTATGTTGTCTTAACTGTTTTTTCATATTTCTTTTGCCAAATTAATAGCATAATATATTAATTCAATATGTATTTCTTATTTTAATTCTTCTAAAATTTCTAAAAGTCGTATCTGAACATTATGGTCACCCTACATGTTTAAATTGTAATGTACTATCGCTTTTAGCTTAGCGGGTAGGTATTCATCATCCTCATAGGGCCAGTATATCAGTTGAGCTTAAGCTCGGCCTTGACGGAATGTGGAGCTCAGCGTGGCTTAGCACGCAATGCGTATATCAGTCGTAAACCTAGAGTTGACCAATTTTAAACGTTTAGTCTATGATAATTTCTATACAGAACCAATCTATTTATGTTATTATCTATGGACTCTATGGTTAAAACCAAACTTCAAACGTCAAACGTCAAACATCGATATTTTTTATTATTTTCTGGTAAGTTTTTTTACGCACAATTGTGTATTTAAAAGCTCGATTTATTGTTGTTCATTATAGTTTTTATTTTATTTTTACTTCGATTTAGATTAATGATTAGAATTGACTAGTTGGAAAACGAGTATGAAATTATTTGTTAACCTTGCTTTACGTGAATCATTTCAGAAATCAAAAATACTAGAACACTAAATTTCGCGGAAGAGGGGGTGAAATTGCTGGTGGAGCTGGTCTCATGAAAGTATTCGCTCACTTTGGAGAATAAAGCGTCCAATGCGGTCAATTGGAATTGGATGAGCTGACTTGTATAATGGGACCGTTGTTCACCCAGTCGACCGGAGTAGAATCAACAGTCTTCAAAGGTAACTATTATTAAGTATGCATATCAATTAATTGTAATATGAAATACTAACTTGTTATGTTTGCCATATATGGCACGAATGTGAATGGTAGAAGAACCCGGGGGTCGTCCGAGGAAGATTGGCTTCATTAGTTGGACCACGCCAAGAGTTAGAATCACAGTAGGGCATGTAAAAGAAGATGTATGCACGTTTGGCGATTCATTCTCTGATAGTATGACAGTTGGTTAGTTACTTACTTAACTTAAAATTGATTTGAACTCATATCTTTCATTTCTGCCGTATGAATTAATGTGAATATCCCACAAGAGTCCCAACCTCTCCCTGCTAACTGAAGTCAGTGAGAATGCATCTTCTGTGGGATATGTTGTGAGGTTAAACGGGGTGGATATGTGAAGGAGTTAAGGCAGAGGAAGGTACGGAAGTTCCTGACTATTCAGAAATGATCACCAAAGAAGGCTAAAGCATTTCAAGCAGGGACAGTTCTAGACTTTTCATAAGCTAGAGTGGTAAGAGTGAAAAGTGTGACATTATTGATAATGTTGTAACTGAAAATATATACTCAATTTGGGAGGCGGGATTGGGTATCGCCGCCCCGGGAACCTTTATTGGATAACCAACACCTCTGCCATAAGTCACCCCAAGTAGTTCGCTTCGTTGGGTGATTTAGCAGGGGTGCCCGGGTTCATGGCTCATGGGGTGAGGTTTGTCTAGGTCTTGGAGGCGGATGACCAAGACACATCGAACCCTACCAGATTCCTACCCACCCCTTAAACCCTTTTCCTTCCTCGTACTCTCCTCTCCTACCTTTCTTAAAAAAAACCCTCCACACAGCATCCCCAAAGATGATATAGGCCCTGAGGGGAATTGTTTTACTACTAGCCACTGATTTCAAATAGCATTTGGATTCTGAGTGGATGTATCACCAACACCAAGGTGATACTGGTAATATCCTACCTGAAAGTATGGTGTAACAAAATAACCTGCATTATTTATAATATAATTATTCACCCGACCACCATAACACGGGCTTGAGCATAGCATGGTGCTCGAAAAATCCAAAAATGATGTAACCATTCAAAACAATGAATAAAGAAAAAATAAAAATAATACAGAAAGGGACGCATTGGCAGGTAGAGCGAATGAACGAAGAAAGGAGTGTTAGGAGAATATATATTGCAAATGTGAATGGTAGAAGTTGGCAAGACATTGTGAGTCGGACCATGTCAAGAGTCAGAATAATATAAGAGTATGTACGAGACGATGTATGAACGTGAATGAGGTAAGGAATGTATTTTTTTATATGAGTAGGTACCCCACAAGAGTCCCAGCTGCTCCCGTCTAGAGCCAGTGAGACTATGGCATCCCCAATTAGGGTATGTTGTGAGGCTAAAGGTAGTGGAGAGGGAGAGATGGGGGAGTACCTGGCTATTCGGATCTGGCCACCAAACACGGCTAACGCCATTTCAAGCAACGTTTCAATTCTGAATGGTGGTCTTATACCAGTCTTACACATCTGTGCCGCTAATATAATATACATTATTTTAAATGAATAAGACCGAGTTGTTTGGTGGTCCATCCTCTCTGCCTACCCCCCGGAAATGTCGTGGTGGCTAGTTATCAAAACACAAAAACTTAGATACTCCTACATCAAAACTTTTCAAATTGATCAGTTGACATTAAGGAAGAGAATATAGAATTTTCATGACGAAAAGGTTTATTTTGCAAACACGTATGTAACAATATAAGTTATTTCCAGTTATATTGTGAAATACATGGGTGTGGAATGAAGCAACTATTGGAATGAAGCAAGTTAACAACTTTTTATAATATTATATTCTTCTTTTTCAGCAGAAAAGAAAATCTACTACCGCAACCACCGAGTGGAGCTCTTTGACAGAATTACAAATGAAAATTTTTGCTTCAAATCTCCAAAATGTACAGGAGGAGCACCTCCTCAAGGTGGAGGGCATCAAGACTAAACTCCAGGAAAACGAGAAAGAACATCTGCTCAGGGCCGAAAACCTCAAGGTCGAACGCCATGAAGAACACGAGGAGCACCTCCTCGGGATGGAACTGATGAGGAGGAAAAACTAAAGTACAAATACTACTTCCATATTAAGTAATATTTGTACTTTTATACACAAAAATAATAATTCAATTTAAAATATTTTCCTTTTTTATTGTTTTTCAAGTTACAATCCCGTTAAACCGCAATTAAGCAGTTTGTCAACAGGATGTTAATTTTCAATTACAATTTAAACATATATACATAATATTACGCCTTTTTGTTAAACTGAAATTTAATTGCTTCAAAATTATTTTGTCTTAATCTTCTACATTCAAACTTGAATTGTATAATGTAAGAAAAAAATACTGATTTTATTTTATTTTTATAACTGTCATATTATGTAAACAAAAACTTAGATAACAACCACTCTGTAAATTGCCATCTCAACACAGGCATTTCACACCTAGTGAGATGAGCAATACGTCATTACTGTAATCAAATGTAATATTAAAATAATGAAATAAATAAAATAAAAAATTATGACTCCTACTATAACTATACCGATTGTCACGCATGACAATATAGACCAGCTTAACTAGTAACCATTAAATAAAGTAGGTTATTTCTATGTTGTCGGTGAAAGCTTTCACCTGAAATATATCCAGATTTTGATCCGTCATTATCTTCATTTTGAAGTATCAAGTCTGTTAAGAATTCTTCTTTTGTGTAATTTGTTTGTATTCCATTAAATATTACACCTGAATAAATACATTTAAAAAATAAACACTGTTATACTTCCTCAGACATTTTATTTTATTTTGATAAGTACCTATATTATTAATTTTCAGTATGATTGAATGCTGAAGAGGCCTGAGGTAAATTTACAACTACGTTAGCTCAAAAAATGAATAATTACACTAATATAAAACATGTAACCCCTGCCACCTTGAAACGATATTGGTGAATCTGAGATTGACATCACAAATAGCTTTCACGTTGACAGAAAAGAAACCTTTTCGGTTCTGGTGAATCTCTGCTCTTGCATCCACCTAAAATAATGGTTCACTAATGATTAGTCTGCACATTCATAAGTCGAATAAGGTAAGCAAGCAAAGGGGGACATGTTTGTTGATATTGGGACAAGCACTTGGATAAAATGACGTTTAACTTACCAGGGGACTGTACCCGCATGTGCAATCAAGAGCACCAATCACTTTAGGGAAGCATGCTATTGCAAAAAACCCTCTTTTTTTTCCAAACTTTCAGGATCATTTTTCAAAGTAATGAAAGCAGTTGATTGTAAAACATACAATTGATTGTAAAACTATCCAAATGTGCTTGCTTGCGGTAGTTTTGTGAACTTTGATTAAGTCCTCCACAGCAATCAGCATGGAGCCAGATGCTAGGTATCTGATTGTCAAAAGTATCTGGTGTTTTGTAGAGAGTGCTTTATTCCTGAAATGAAAACAAGCACACTATGCAGACGTACTATATTGTTAGTTACTTTTTTATACCTTTTAAAAAGCATTTTCACTTACCAGTTAATTTCAGATTTGACGTCATCCCTTATCAAATCTAACAAGCAATTTGCGACCCTTTTGGAGAGACGAAACCTGTAATAAAATTGAATTTCATCCACGCCAGGAAGTCGTCATCCCTGTTTTTATATGTTCGCACTTTGCGTGGTCTGTTTAAATGTTCTACGAAATGAACGATATCTAAATCCTCAACGCTCAAAGAAAGCTCAAACTCCATGCTGATGGTTAATTTATTCATAATGTAATTTACGTACGTAGCAGATGTATATTGAAATCGAAACATTGGCAAATGTCAAATTTGACAGATGTCCTGAGATGTGTTATTGCCAATAGCGCCACAGCGTCTAGCAAAGGAACTATTCTGCGGCTTAAGCGGCCGATTTGGTCGGTTTAAGTTGAGCGAGGAATGTGCTCCTTAGCAATGACTGATATACCGGCCCATAATCTGTAAGAAACATTCAACAATATGATTCTTCAATAACTATTCGTATATTATTTTTGTGTTATTTTGAAATGTTATCCTCAACACAGGCTTGACCTAATGAGATTATAAACTGAATTGTAAACATTAGACCTATGTAGGTACCACGTAAATAAACCAATAAATAAATACAATAAATCCTTATCGGTCGACCGTGCTAGGGATCCTGAACAACAGAACTGAAAAATTATGAATAATAGACAATGAGTTCATTGTTCAGATTCCTTTTGTGGCTAACCACAACATTCCGCCGTCAAAGAAAATCAGGATGTACATTTTTCAATAATAGCTTCATCCAGGCATGAATTCACTCATCGCTTTACACTTTACACGTTCCCAAATAATAAATAAATAATTAAGCCGTCAAAAGGGTAATAACAATGAATATAATACCAACTACCTACCAATGTGTCATATTTGGATCGGTTCAACAATGGTCAACTGTTGCTAGATGTTTGATCATGTTTGAACTTGTTTAATTTAGTGCAGCGATCGAAAATTGGCAGCCCGCGGGCTGAAGCGGCCTACACACGACACTGCATGTAGTGACTGCGGCAGTGACTGCAAAGAGGGTGGAGTTGGGCGAACTAGCGCTGTCTCGTTCTAGCGGCCCTTTAACAAACGAGACGGCGCTAGTTTGCTCAACTCCACGCTCTCTGCAGATACTGCCGCAGTCACTAAATGCAGTGTCGTGTGGAGAGCCCATGAGTTCCGTTGTGGCATGATGCGGTCTGACGTGACTCGACAGAATTATGCGCTCTCCTCACGACACTAAATGTAGTCATGACTGCATTTAGTGTGTGAGGAGGCACAACCGCCTGCGAATTGGCAAAAATCACCAGCCGAATTATTATTTCCCTTCTGCCGGGACCCCCCACTCCTTAAAATTGGGTCGAACAGCCAGCCGTATTATTATTTACCGTCTGCGAATTCTCTGTTGGGGCCAGCCGCAGAAGGAACGCCCCCGAATGGACATGTTACGACGGGTCATTTAATTAATTTCTCCTCGAAGAGCGTACCGCACGGTCGTTAGCACTGTTAGCAGCGGCTTGTGTACGCGTATTTCCAAAACGTATACCGGTTCAGTCGCGGAAGCGACAATTTATATTTTAACTCTATTTTGGTTATTTTTTATCACTTGGCAAAAACCAAAAATGGTTCTAAAATCTAGAGAAAATAATCTTTTCAATGTGTGTATTAGAAATTAATAATTTTATTTCTAAATATTTTAATTTTGATATTATTCCCATATATTGTAAATTGGTTATTTTTTATCACTTTGCAAAAACAAAATTTGTTCTAAAATCAAGATAAAATAATCTTTCTAATGTGTATTATAGAAATTTAATCATTTTATTTCTAAGTAGGTATTTAAATTTTGGTATTGAAAATTTAAATTGTCGCTCCCGCTCCCTATGAGACGATGTATGAATGTGAACGAGGCAAGGAGTGTGTGCCGAGACCGAGTTGCCTACCCCTGAGGGGAAACGGCGTGATGGTTAGTTAGTTAGTTTTTGTTATTATTTTTGACAGTAATTCTCAGAAGAAGGAAATTTTTTTTTATCACTGTTATTATTTTTGTCTGTTATTCCCAAGAGAAGGATTAATATTTTCTTAACTGTGGGAATTTTTTAATTAATTATTTTTACATGAAACGACAAAAAAGTTAGTGGACGATAATGTTCATAATAAATTTGCCTAATAAAATATGTGTGTGTTTTTACTTTTTTTCGTTATAGGTAATTTTAGTTAGAAAAATACGTAAGGTGGAACATTTTTAAACTTTTTATGTTTGCCTGGAAAAAAGGTTTTTTTTTCAAAAATTATACAGGGTGGAACAGCGGTTCACGACGAGTTCATCGAAAACGAATTCATCGAAAATCAATTCATCGAATCGCCAATTAATCGAAAAAATATATTTTGTTGATATTTGAGAGAAATGCCGAGGGGACCGAGAAGTTAAAAAAGCATTGGTCAACCTAAACTAACCTAACCTAACCTAACCTAACTTAACCGATATAACCAATTTTTAAATATTTTTTTATAATCACTCTTAATGACCTTTCTGAGTTGTTTATGAGTTGGTTTCATTATGAGTTGTCTGGTCACCGTTCCTTAGATATCCCTTTTTTGCAGTATCAGACAATCGGAAATCGAAGAGATAACATATAAATTTTATTAATTGTTTTTGTGTTTAATTCGTAGAACTCCATTTTAATTTTTAGAAATTTAATTAAAATTAAATTTGATAATGTTATTATCGAGTTACTAAAAAAACTTAGTAATCTACAATATTTCTGGTTACGACAATATTTTTGCAGAAATACTTTAAAAAATTCGGATTTACTTTAAAAAACCATTGGCACACATCATAAATATAAGCTTCGCAAATGGCAACTTTCCCTTAAATTACAAAAAACTATTATTACGCCCGTTTTCAAATCTGGTGACTCCACTCTAAGCAGCAATTATAGGCAAATTTCTCTTACCTCAAATACAGCAAAAATATTTGAAAAAATTGTTAAAAAACAGATGTTTAAATTTATAAAAGAAAATAGTATATTAAGTGCACGTCAGTATGGTTTTAGAGAAAATTTGAGCACTCAAGATGCTATCGTAGATTTAACAACTGAAATATATATATATATTTAGATAATAAAAAAAAAATGCATTGGAATATTTGTCGACTTAAGAAAAGCATTTGGCAGTATATCACATTCTAATCTTATCTCTAAACTAACGAAAATTGGTATAACAAATAATGCCTTAACATGGATTAAAAATTACCTACTTCATAGAAAGCAATTTGTCAAGTTAAATGGTTTTCTGAGTGATTCACAGACCAGTAATTTTGGAATCCCGCAAGGGACAGTTCTGGGACCAATTCTTTTTATCATTTATGCGAATGATATTTATAAACTCACCATAAAGTCAAAAATAATAATAAAAACATATGCTGATGACACAGCGATTTTAACTCAGGGACTAAACTGGAGTGAAACTCAGAAAACGGCTGAACTAGATATAAATTTAATAAAAAACTGGTTTGATCAAAATCTACTATATCTAAATACAGAAAAAACTTTTGTAATACCATTCACCCTGAATAAAAATGCTACCCCTGAGAATCTAAACATATGTTGTATACTACACTCATATAATTGTAATCCAAAGTCATATCTATGTAAGCCTAACTGCTCTATACTCACTGTTAAAACAAATGTAAAATACCTCGGTGTAATTATAGATATTAACATAAAATGGAAATTAAATCAATACAACAGTAGAAGGGTTAAGAAAATTTGTCCCTAATTCAATCAGTATTACAATATGGAATTGTTGGCTGGGGTGGTGCTTTCAAAACTTCTCTTTTGCCTTTAAAAATTATCCATAGAATATTAATAAAAATAATTCTAAAAAAGCCATACGATTACCCTACCATCAAATTATTTATAAAAAAATACGCTTTTACAAATACACAAAGATTGTTTCAATAATGTTAACACTATTTTTTCGAACAGCAATAGAACAAATAATCTTGGTTCTCTGACTATACCGCGCTGTTACACCACCACAGCCCAACAATTCTACAAATATATTGGAGTTAAATGGTTTAACTAATTACCCTTGAAATTAAGATTGGAAAAAAATTACAAAAAATTCAAAATTCAATAAAAACTCTTTTTATATTTATTTATTTATTTATTTATTTTCCATGTTCTCCGTAAAACGGTTATTCACCAATACATTATGGAGAAGATTACAAATTAGACAAAAAGTATAGCAAAACACATAAAAAGGTCAGTTTCACTACTTTGTGACATACGTCAAAAGATAATTGTTAAACTGCCTGTAGGTTACGTTAAAAATGTCGATGGTCAATGCAGACTTGTTGAGCAGTTCAGTCGCTCTGTGGACTGGCGCGTTCTGATAGGCAGAAGTCCTCGCTTTTGGAGCATAAAAAAGGGTATGGGACCTTCCACGAGTATACTTGTCTGGGACATATAAGTTAATCTCTTTCAAAATAGGTGGATTATGTATAGTTCCAGAGATTATCTTAAAAAAATGTTTTCCTAAAAATATTTTTCGGCGGGCTTCTAATGTATTAAGATCGAGCATTCCTGCTAAGAATAAGGATGGATACAGGAAAGGGTAGTACATATATTCCCGCATGTATAGGTAACGCATGAATCTCTTTTGTACTTTTTCTATTTCGAGAATATGGTTTTGCTCAGAAGGGGCCCAAATAATGGAGCTATATTCCAAGATACTGCGAACAAGTGCTTCATACGTTCTTCGGATTGCGATTCCGTTGGTAAATGATCTTGAATTACGAAGAACAAATCCAAGCATTTTGTTGGCACGGGAGACAATATCAGATATATGGGATTTGAAAGAGAGATTTGCTTCAAAGATTACGCCAAGGTCTCGAATCTCATTTTTACGTGTTAATTCATGTTTATTAATGTGGTAGGGGAACAGGAATGTATCTTTGGATCTTGTAAATGTAACGACACTGCATTTCTGAATGCTGAAGGGTAAGTTGTTCAGTTCCGACCATTTGACAAGAGAATCAAGATCGTTCTGCAGAAGAATGGAATCGATGTAACTTTTGATTGCTTTGAAAAGTTTTATATCGTCAGCAAAAAGGAGATATTTTGAGTGGTTTATGGTGTTGCCAATGTCATTGATGAATAAGAGAAAGAGAAGGGGTCCTAGATTCGATCCCTGGGGAATCCCGGAGTTAGTTTTGTATTCGTGAGAGAGATGGTGTCCGTAACTGACATACTGACGACGATTGCGTAAGTAGCTAGCCACAAAAGCGAGGAAATTCTGAGAGAATCCGATGTCACTTAATTTTTTTAATAAAATATCATGGTCGACTTTATCAAATGCTTTCTCGAAGTCTGTATAAATCACATCAACATGTATAAAATTTTCAAATGAATTATTAATATAGGTGGTGAGATTCATAAGATTCGTTGAAGGTGACAGTGTGGGACGAAATCCGTGCTGATTTTCGGTAAGTGCGTGTTTTGTTTGGTTATATATCTGTGAATAAATTATGGTTTCTAAAAGTTTTGCGGGTGCTGACAACACAGCTACAGGTCTGTAATTATCTATTTCTGACTTTTTTCCTTTTTTGTGTATAGGCGTTACTTTCGTTAGTTTCCACATTTCCGGAAAGATATTTTTGCGAAGTGGTAGGTTAAAAATATGTTTTAGAGGTTGAATAAAATAACTTGCATATCTTTTGAGGATTATAGGTGGAATACAATCTGGGCCGACGGAGTATTTAGGTTTTAGCTTATGGAAAGCTGTAATAATATCGTCATCGTTAATTTAATATAATATAACTTATCAATATAACAACTGAATTATAATATTAGTTATCTTTTTCTCTCATTATTTTTATCTCCTCCGCTTCAATCTGTTGTTTTTCTTATCTATTATTTGTTTTATACATAATATTTATAAAAAAATATTTATATATATGTATAAATATGATTTTTTCTTATTTTCTGTTAATTATCTATTTTTTGTTTTATAAATTGAAAAAAAATATAAATTTCCGTTTGCTAAATTGTGGTTAACATGCGTTTATCCGACTTTTTAACTCGAGCTTTGCTCTTAAAAAGGGTGTAAAGCGTATTATTAAATGTATTTTATTAGAAAACTTTATTTAATGTATATAAACATGTAATTGATACTATTTTATTAAATAAATAAAAAAATTAAAAAATACGGTGGGAGGGGGGAGGGGGGAGAGGTGAGGGGGGAGTGGGGAGAGGGGAGGGGGGAGGGGGAGGGGGGAGGGGGGGGGGGAGCGTTAAAGGATAATATACTTTAGATAAGGTTGGGAAGCCTCAGGGTTACGTTAAATAAACTACACTTTCACGCACAAAGACTTAAACTGACTTACCGGTATTACAATGGAAGATGCTCTCAGGAACTAGCGTCATTGATCCCCTCGGCACCGGTGCATAGTCGGGAAACACGCCAAACACGCGCCCAACATTTGTACACGGTTGACTAGTCACATGAGAACGGGTAGTTTCTATGACTCGTTCTTGAGTTCAACGGCTCGGCTGTGGAACGATTTTCCGGCCTCTGTGTTTCCTCCCTCCTACAACATGGGTCTCTTCAAGACCCGTGTTCACTCCTTCCTTTCCTCAAAAAGACCCTCCACACAGCATCTTCAAAGATGACATAGGCCCTGAGGAAAGTTATTTTCCTCAGGGCCTCCTGTGTGGAGTTAATGTAAAAAAAAAAAACTGAGGTATGATACTGAATGTCAACTTAATAATGCATTTTATTTATAACTCTCATCATTTATTTGTAGTAATCCATTGCGTGAATGGATTTCGGGGGCGATGGATAATTTTACTGTGGTAAAGGGGGCGATTCTTTAAATTTGGTTAAGAAACACTGCACTAGACGATGACGACGGGCAGTCGCAAGCACACTGACTGAGCAGGCTCGCACGCGCACGAATGACGTTGATGGTCGCGTGGCCCTCTATTTTTTTTGGATAATATTCGTACGGCCCGCCACCAAAACTAATTGCCAATCGCTGGTTTAGTGCATTCGGCGCTCTAAATTAGACGTGGGCAAAATTGAATGACCGAATTAAATGAATAAATTCAATCTTGTGACACACTCAATCTAATTCTCAATTTCAAAAGGAATTGATTCTTCATTCCTTATCTTTGGCCTTGCATCCTACGATTTTTAATGACACCATACATTTTTAATTTCCGTTTATTTTACTGTTAAATTATTTCAATGAATAATGTGTTCTGTAAACGATTTAAATATTATATTGTTTCATAGGTATTTTAATATTATTAAACGGGCCGCGCGCCGCGAAGTGGTCGACGGACGGTATTGTGAACGACTCGCCTATTACGATTGTATTCCGCTATCGCCGTGCCGCCATTCTAAAAACACCCGAACATCATCAAAGTCCATGTCCCAAAATGGCCAAAACGCGGCCGCGATTCATCCGGGTTGCCCGAGCATCTCTTTCACGCAATGAATTAATCATTCATCCTAATCAATAGTCCTGAGATTGTCATAAGGTCCCCGCCGTCCCAGGTCCGTGTTCAATGTCCGCGTCCCAGGTATCTAGTCTGTCGAAATCGAGATTGTCCGATTCCGACAGACAGAGGAATTAAAACAAAAGTCTTTTTCACTTGTGACGTCATGGTCTTTTGTAAATCTCAGACCTCAGAATCTCAGACCACGTCAATGTTACGATATGTCCCAAACGCATCCCAGTCCTAGGTCCGCAGCTCGCGAGTAAATCAAGTCACTGCTAGGTAAGACACAAAACATTAGTCAAAAGTTACTAATTCATTCCGCAATGCCTGCCCTTAATCCGTCCGCGCGGTTCATTTATTCCCCCGCGCGCCAAGCCGTCAATTTCATTACATAGTTAGTCGAAGACTTTCGACTTTGAATCTGAACATCAGCAGTGAGAAGCTAAAATGATGCTTATCTGTTTTTTGGTACGTACGGAAGATATTGTACCTACCTACTTTTAGACGTAGATCTTGGGTCGATATAATATGTAAATTTGCAGATATTATAAGGCCAATTAGCTGTGGTTAGATGTCATAAAATACTCATCTTAATGTTAAATGTATGTTTATATTAGATCACGTGAAATGGAACAAAATTATAAGTTTAATAAATAAAATAAAATCAATAAAATTTTAAGGGTGAAACGAAAACTTGTATAATTTTAAGATATAATTGCTAACAATAAATACATTTTACATACGAAAAATTACGACACTAAAAAAAGACAAACAATATAGGATTTAAATGTTCGGTCTCCTCTTTGTGTGGTGTTTCGTAGCCTATTGGTCTCCTATTTGTGCGGTGCTTCGTAGCCTCCCCACTCATTGTGATTTGAAAACCGATGAAACGAAAAAGTGACACTAAAAAGAGTCAAACACATTAATCTATAGGTTTTAGCGAGATAATCAGATAGAATAATCGGTTGTGCGATGCTTGGTAGCCTATCAGTCTCCTCTTTCGCGGTACTCCGGGTACTCCGTGGCCTCCCGGTCTCGTGTGCGGTGTTAGCCTCCCCATTCATTTAATTTTCAATTATTATTATTATAATTATTATTTTTTTTTTCTTTTTTTTTTTTTTTTTGGGATTTAATTGAATTAAAGGAATGAATTAAAGGAATCAATTCAAAAGGCCATGGGAATCAGACTGAATCGATTCACTCCTGGGAATCATTCTGCCCACGTCTACTCTAAATTAACTTTAGTCATCTTGGTAAGTAGGCTGTCCGTTCACAAACCACAACTTGCGGAATGACGCGGTTACAGATAAAATGCATACTTATTTTAATTTAATCAATTTTTTAAATTGTTTTAAAGGAAAACCTTAAAGTTTTGACGCACGAGTGTTTCCCCGCGATAAAACAACCCATTCACATCCGTGATTTCGATCAAACAATTTATTGAGGAATTTCGATGAATAACATTATACTTTTTAATAAATACACCCAAGCACGTATTTATTCAATGTCTGTTCTGAAAAAAAAAGTTTTATAACATAACAGAAATAGAAATAATAACACATATACCTACCTTTATTTCAAAGTACAGGCCTGGGCGGCGGGCGCGCGAGTTAGGGAACGTACCCATAGATACTACGCGACCCACTTTTTGCAAATTTTATTCATTGGTCGCAAAATAATACGGTATTCAAATAACACTGGGTGCGAATGGGTTAATAACAATAATAACCCAACCAGTAATACTATATCAGCAATTGGACAATGAGTGATTTAGACAGCGTGATCTGTTTAATACACAAAGTACTGTCATAACTTCATGATGGACGAAGGCAATATGAAGAAAAAAACAATTGTCTTTTGGTTGAATTTTCAAAATGTTACATCAATATTGTTTTTTTGTATCTTGATACTATCGGTTTGTGGCAATTCCGAACTCTCACAAGAGAAAAAAAACGTAAAACGCGACGTCAACGGAAATGGAACATGTGAAAGTGATTTCCTCTGGAGTCCAGACAATGAAAGATGTTATATAATTAAACCCCCCGAAAGAAGCTACCAAAAATACGAGGGATGTTCTGGAAATGAAGTGCCTATTGATTTCTACAATGATAAATATAAAAATATCAATCCTTCCTTGGGCACCAGGTTTTGGACTGACTATAAGCGAGTGTATCCCCATGGACCCTTTATAAACTGGCGCGTTGGAGATGAGAATATGGGACAACCAGAATTTTCCCTTGGTCTGTCCAACTTTTCAAATAGTCCAGACGAGGAAATGTGTGCAACTGTAGATATTGAAACTCTCGTGCTGATACCAACGAATTGTGATTTGAAGTTCCCGCGATTGTGTGTTTTGAAGCTTGGCCAAGACCCATTGAAAGTGCTTCCCAAGCTAGCCATTAATTTTGTTAAAACTATGTAAGTTCAACGATTTTGTATTATGTACTTTTTTAGTCCCATGGTGGAAATATCTAATAAATGAAATAATTTTGCTAAACGTATTGCTGTGCCAGTCACTCGGACCCTGTTCTACTTACAGGGCCGAGTGCACACCCCGTCACTTCCCCGCACTGGCTCACTGGTCCACTTGGCTGGTATAAACATGGACTCGCTTCGTACTCGCCACTGTCGGTCGCATCACGCTATCGTTTTGCATGATTTTTGTGATAGTATTTTCATCAAGTTTTTGTGTTTGTGTTTGCTACCATGGCTAATTTGAAATGTGAATTTGAAACGACATTAAAATTCATACATATATATAAATCTCATCCATGTTTATGGGAATTTCAGTCTACAGACATAGATTAAAACCAAAACGTACGCGGCATACATTTCAATACTTCAAGAAATGGATATTACCGGATTTGGGATACAAGAAGTAAAAAATAAAATTAAAAATCTGCGATCCTCTTATACTCTTATAATTCACTAAAAACAGTATTTGTGGCACCAAAATCAGGTCTCCTCAAAATCCATAGTCTTGTCCAAATGTTATTTTCCTTTTTCCGTAACATTTCCCCTTAATTCTCGTGATGGAGCAGTATGAGAATTTTCGTATTTTTTATTATCTTTTTGCGATCCATTGTTACGCTAGTCTGCAGCAGAGCAACTGAACTGACTGACTGACTCAGTGCCAAATTAAAAATTTCGTGTAAACACCTACTCGTCCATCCAACTGTCTCGGCCTAGTATCATTTTACTGTCTCGCCACTCTACTTGGTTCTTGTGATCCACGCTATAGCCTCGTTTTTCGGATACAGTGAAATTACGGGCCCTGCTGAAAACCATTCCAGGAGATATACGAAATACACCTAAATCTATAAATGTGTAAGAATCTATTGTCTAACAAAAAGCAACCCCCACAGCCAATCTCACAGTAAACTGCGCCGTAAACCTAACGGTCTTTACTTTTCTGCGCGGTGGCGGCTTGAAGTGGCTCGGTGCTGAACATTATTATTATATGCCTAAATAACTAAACAAACCAAAATATTTTATTTTCGCTAATTTATAACAAGCACTAAATACATAAAATTATTTGCAGATATGATGATGACGTGATGATTTTTAGTACGAATCTGAACGTATCAATAGAGTCAGATGTAAACTGTTTTACGGACGCTGTACTTCCGGGTAGGGTTAACATTTTGAGGAGAATTTCTGATTTAGAATTTGAGGTTAAAGCAAAGTACAACGGATATTACTGGTGTCTTTCTGTAAATACTGGAAAATACCTTTCCAATGAACCAGAAAGGACATTATTCATTAAGAATAAAGAATACTACGAACCTCTTTTTGTTATTATGGTAAAACAAAGAGAATTTTTCAAGAGAATTGGCATAGAATTTGAGAAGAACACCACTTTATACAAGTATTACTGCTCCGATGAATGCAAAGACAAATCTGAAGAATCCAATGAATTACCTGAAGATGAATGTCGTAAAGCGGCAAAAGATTTTCAAATAACTAATTTTTACAGCGACAACATAATTTTTCTCGGAGTCAAAAATGACTTCCTACATAAAGAGCAATGTAATCTTAATATTCTTGACTCCAGACCAGTATTATTTTGCGAACCAAATGGAAGCATCCCACGACTTAATACAGGTGAGACGATACCACCTACTATTTTTGTTTGATGTATTTGAAATGATATTGCAGATTGTTTAGGTGTGTGGCCGAGTTGGCATCGCCTTTGGGTCCCACCCGGGCGCCGCGAGTTCGATTCCTCGGCTTGCAAAGTCCATCAAAGTAATCACAACGCAAGCAACGTTTTCCGCTTACCGTGATGATGGCAGGAGATTTACAAATATTGTCGGATTTATTCGTCTTCCGGGAATATTAGTTTTTCTTTAAATTAAAAAAAGAATTATATGTAATAAGCCCGTACACAGGAAGTAACAGCATGTATCCGAAGAATTTTAACAAGCGAATCCTAAATATATTTAGAGAAAAAAGGTAAATGTAATTTTTCTGTCTGATGATATTTTTTTCAAATAAAAATATTACAAATGTTTTTCCATCACACGCGGTCGGATATAACCTAGCAGGTCACTTGGATTCGTTCCAGCAGCATGGTAACACACGAAACCACGCGCGCATCACATGATCCCGACGTGACGTCAGTGGCAATGTGTGAATGAATGATGAAAAATATATTTTTTGGTTTATAATGGAAAAAAATCATCGGACAGCAAAAAGACATCTTTTTTTTTTTAATCCCAAAATCTCTCTTTACTTCTAAAGTCACTGGTTAAAATCCTTCGGGAATAACTTTTATTTTCACGAACTTGCTATGGGAGGCATTGCAGTGATATATTTAATGTTACATTTTTTTAGGTGAGACGAAACTAATCACCAACGACTTTGATGAATGCCAACTTCTGAAATGTGAGGGAGATTTCTATGTTGGAGGTCATTGGAATATATCAGATTTCTCAAACAACAATTGTCCCGTAAGTAACAAATTAAACTATACGTATGAAAGCTACGCAATATGATATCTTTTTAAACGTACGAATTTTTACATTATATAAATATTGACGTCTCGTTGTTGTTTCGATGAGATTTCCAAATAGGGAATTATGCTAGTTATTATTATTATGTTGCAACAAAACGGTTACGTATGCACATCGCGTCCTGGATACCATCTCAGGTGCCAGTGTAAAGTGTACTACATTTACCTACCAACTTTGTTTTAATCTCTTCACTTTCTCTGTAGATAATTTTTTTTGTTCATTTACAGTCCCTCGTTCCACCTTACAATCCACCACTGAATGATTAGACCTTTGAACTTTCTTCTATATTTGTTGCATTGTTTGCATAATTTTGGTCCTGCCGAAGGAAGGGTCCTTCTGAAAAAGCTTGTATTTAGCACAACGAAACATTTTTTCACGGTGTAAATTTTCACGAATTTGTTTTTTTTTATATCCCAGAGTCCTAAAACCCAGATCAAAGAAACTATCAATACCATGGAAGGTATTATTTTGGCTGGTCCTGTTAATGAGTCCAGCCTCACGATTGCAGTCGACGAAATCAATAAAGTCCTAACACTTAAAGAAGTTGAAATACCACTGAGAGCCCTGCAACAACTGGATTCAGTTCTCGAACAAGTACACTTGCTGAAGGATCAAGTTCAAATTACGGTCAAAAGGTCAAATTTGGATGTGATGGTGGCGAGAAGTACCAATGATGTTTCAATCATAGGATTCAAAGTAAATTCAAGTTCACAAGACTTTGAGGATTCATCGACGCACTTGTTGACTCCAGGTAAAGTAACAAATATTATTAATGCTTTCCTATATCAGTTAATGATTTCCTATATCTGAACTAATCTAGCTTGAATATTGAAACGTTAACAAAATAATGTCAAATCATGTCTGTTACTTGCTACTAAAAAGATCAATGTCAGTTTTTTAAATTTTACGAGGCCATGAAAGTGAGGTCGTTCCTAACAGCCGAAACATAGTATTAGGGATTTATATAAAAAAATTCTTGATTTGTGGCTCTTTATTAACTGTTTTAAGCATAAGATAAAAGAAAAATGATTCCACGCATTGAAAAACGTTAGGAAAATAAGGAGTGTCAACTTATACGTTTTAGAAAAAAACTACAAGTACGCTAACTGGAATTTGTACTCAAATCTACTTGACTAGACAAAACGATTACTTTCTCGATTACATGAAAATATTAAAATTGTTTCAAAATATTATGTCATGGCGGTATGCATTGTCCTGATAAATCATTCGTATATGAAAATCAAACCTATCATTCTTTGAAATAATTGTTTTTTTTTTCAGAAACAATTATTGATGCAAACGAAACAAATTTGATAATTGTCAACGTAGCGACAATAATGAAAGCTCAACCGATGGCCCAACTTGCATTCGTCCACTTCCGAAATAACCGAGCTTTCCAGCAAACCAGGAGTAATGTTACACTCAACAGCCGGGTTGTGAGTGTTTCCATTAATAATGTTTCATCGTTGGACAAAGATCAATATATTGATATATATTTTCGACCTTTTGTCAGCAAGAGAAACGACCAGAAGAAGGAATGCGCTTATTGGGACTCCAGCCTAGGAAACACCGGAGAATGGTCCACCATGGGATGTGAGTTAATATCTAAACGGCTAGGAGCATTAGATATCTGTAGATGCTATCATCTTACACATTTTGCCCAAATACTGACAACAAGCAATGTACCGAGCATTTCAGAAGGGCACTACATTGCGTTGACAATCATATCTACGTTGGGTTGCAGTCTTTCCATTATTGGTCTCGTGATAATTGCCCTTACAGCTATCACATTCCGACGATGGAGTAGAGACTTTGTTCATCAAATATGGATGAATTTATCTGCTGCAGTTGGTGTGATGGTCATTTTGTTTACAGTAGTTGCAGAATTAGACTTAAAAAGTAGTGATATTTTATGCTTTGGATTTGGTATCGCTTTACATTATTCAGTTCTTTCTGTATTTTGTTGGATGCTTGTGTTGGCGATTGTATATTATCAGATGATTGTTAATGTATTTGAATCTTATGCAACTGATGACTGGGTTCGAATTCTAAGAGCAACACTATTTGGATGGTTAATTCCGGTTATTCCAATAACGCTCTTATTATCCTTGAGTAATGATAGTTATACTCAACCCAATTTGAGAAAATTTCAACACAAATTTTGCTATCCAAGTGGAATGGGACTTTGGTTAGCAGTGGTTTTGCCAGCGGTTTTAGTAGTAATGCTTAACACCTTCTTATTTGTTCAGATAACGCACGCAATTCACAAATCGGCAAAACTTAAGAAGCATGATCATAAAAAAAGACAAATATTTAGGAACGTCAAACAACTGATGGTTCTATTTTATCAGTTTGGTTTAATATGGATATTGGGATTCCTTTCAAATAATTTAATCGCGGCATACGTATTTTGTATCACAGCAACTTTACAGGGTTTAGTACTATGTTATTGTTTTGTGATTGGAAACACGGACACCCGAAATTTATGGAAAGATAAAATTAGACTCTACATTATTGCAGCATTTTCTACATTTACTGGTACGTCAACAGATCAATTTAGTGTTCCAAAATTAGGTGATCAGCGTAGGTATTACAGAAACCTTAATCCGTAAAATAGCCATCGAAGAAGTCAATGTCTCTATAAGTGCCCAAGTTTCAGAGATCGGATAAAAAGAACATTAAACCATTAGGGCACACGTTTTTTTGAGATTTTGTGAAACAAGGTAATTTTTTTTTTATTCACGAAAACAATATACCTACTCCTCAAAAGTAATAGTGGTTACAAAAAATCAATAAGTTGCTGTCGATCTGAATAAAGAAATATACCTGCGAAATCTCAACTACTAAAAAACTCGTAGAACTGAGACGAATTTCTCCTAATAGCTTGTAATTATGTAAATGTTTATGTATTTATCGAGTTTATTTTTAAAACTCCGCAGATGAGAACTGCCAGAAAGAGGTTTTTTTTTAAAAAAAAGTGGACAACTTCATTACACCCACATCCGGAAGTTATTCATTTCGTATACCAATTGTAAAACAAACACAGCTTGGTTTCGTTTTTGCATTCCAAATGCAAGGCAATGGGTTTTACGAGGAAACTTATTTGGTGAATTTATTTAAATGTAGTACATTATAGGAACTTAAAAATTTTTAAATAGGTACCATGAGAAGTTTTGTATTAAAATGGTTCCCGGGGCGGCGGTTCCCTTACTGGCCTCCCAAATTGTAATAATACATCTCACCGAAAAAATCTATTAATAAAACCATTTTATTTTCCATTTTATCATTCTTCTATGTTCTTCGCCTCGTTAAGGGAACTGTAAGTATACCCACAGTGGGTGTGATTTTATGTATTCTAATGTAATAAACTTGTGTAATTCAAATTAATAAAATACTTAGTTTTTATCACTTTTATTATTTCCAAAACCAACATGTTTCGTGAGCAATGCTCAGTTCTTCAGGGTTTTTTATTGATACTAATTATAAATAATAGACTTAGACAATGGTGTCAATTAAAAAAGAATGGACATAGAAAATGGTATCAATGGAAATATGGGAGTGGGTAGAGGAGAGAGGGAAATGTCTATGTCTATTATTTATAATTAGTATCAATAAAAAAACCCTGAAGAAGTGAGCGTTGCTCACGAAACATGTTGGTTTTGTAAACAAGAAAAGTGGGAAAAACTAAGTATTTTATTAATTTGAATTAAAATGGTGCCACAAAATAAGTTTGCTCTGTTAGAAGAAACTTGTGTAAGTTTTTCCCGAAAGAAAATAGTATTTTTTTAATTGAAAATTTAGTTTTTATGTAAATTGACTTTACAATAAAATATTATTCTTCTTTCGTATTGGTGTGATCAGAGGGGGGCAGAGGGGGGCAGAGGGGGGCAGAGGGGGGCAGAGGGGGGATCAAGGTCTGCGAGCCAGTCTAGGGCCTCACAGTCTGTTCAAAACAAGTGAATTTTGAGGTTAGAGTGTGATTGATTAGTGATTAACATGAGTAAATCAAATTCTAGTGAAATTTGGACTTATTTTACAGTTTGCAAAGCTGAACGAGCTAAATGCAAGCTGTTTAACAAGTAATATTCTAGAAAAGGAAGAACTACACAAGCTATGAGAAATTATTTGAAGGCAATGCACAAAAGAGAGTTTTCCGAATTATAAAAGTTGAAGAACGAAAACAAGATGCATCTAGGACACTTAAATTGTCATCATCTTCCATCAAAGTACCAAATCCAATATGAAACAGATATCGCTTCAAGAATGTGTCGATAAAACGAAACAGTGGGATAATAAATCTATGAAGGCATTGGCCGTTGATAATTCAATAAGTGAAATGGTTGCCTTGGAAGACTTGTCATTTAGTTTCGTGGAAAGTGTTGGATTCGTAAGACTTATCTTATGAAGCATTTGTGTCCATCCTATAATTTAAAGTCTCGTCTTTTTTTCTGGTGTTCATATTCGCAAAACATTCGCTCGAACTTTGCGAATGCGATTACAAATATGCAAAAATATGCGAATATTCGCAAATGCGAATACTCGTTACATCACTACTGTGGAATTTATAGATCCCGCCTGGTAATGAATGGAGCGGGTATTCGTTGATCACATGTTCGGTGGTCTGCACTGCACAGCATTCACACATCGCCTACTCTTTAAGGCCCCATCTATTCATCATGTGAGCACAACGGCTATGGGAGCACCATATCTTATCGATGGCGGTACAGAGTTTGCGAGGCAATGAGAAACCAGGCTGTCTCTAAGTGGGGTCTTGAACGAGATGGGCATTTTTCACTTTGGCCGATTACCACTCAAGCTTCCACCTATCTTCTGGGATGAGAGGTGATTGAAGGAGTCTTTCTCCTTCTGTCCAGAAGGGTTTTCGAGACTTAGAGAGACATTCCGGGTGAAAAACGACATCATCATCATCGTGCAAAGGTATTGCGCATTTTATATTGCGCACATTTTGCAGCGCCTACGTATTCCCTCAGTGTTGCAATCTCTCGCCTGATATTTGTCGGGGTTATGTTTGCAAGAACCCGAAGCCAACGGAGAGGAGTCGATTTTAAGGTTCCGCTGATGGTTCGCATTGTGGCATTAAGCTGAACGTCGATCATCATTCTAGCCCATACTGGAGCACAGTATTCAGCTGCTGAGAAAACCCCCAGCTAGTATCAGCTAGCTTACTGACTAAGTTTAGTCTTGTCCTTGTTTTTTTGCCCACTGTTTCCACGTGTTTCCGGTAATTCAGGCTCCTGTCCAAAGTTACTCCAAGATAGCGGGGATGAGGGTCATGGTATATATTTTTTCCATCAAACTGTAAAAGCAAAAAAAGCAAGATGAAACTATTAATGTAAAGTTTGTGGTTTATCTGGTTTTGGATTGAAATTTAATGATTGTAATGACAATCTAATAAAATTTAAATATTATGTAATGACGCACCGAGTTCCAACCAATGGGAAGTTAGATAACTCGTACCCATTTGTAGAATGTTGTGAGATTAGTAAGGTTTTTTTTATCTTCTTACAAATAAAGGTTCTTCATAAATAACAAAGCAACATTTTTTGCATTTTGTTTTCTTGAAGAAATCGAATTTTCAAAAGTCAAAATTCGTTTTCCCAGTGGAATGGGACTTTGGTCAGCAGATTAAACGAAAGTAATCTAATCAATCAATTTAATCAATACAAAATCATCACTTTGAATGACTTCAAAGAAGGTGATGGAGTTGCCTAATGTTGGTTGTGAGTTAATAATAATTATCAAAAAAATATATTTTCCCCACTTTACTACAGAAATATAAAATAAAAATGATGAAAATGCTTTTTGATGGGCGTGAAAGCAAATTACAAACGACTGATTCACTAGTGTATAAATAAAAAATTATTCCCATGGAAGCGATTTTTTGTTTATTTATTTTGGAAGTTATTTAATTTTTAATTTATTTATTATTATATTAACTCAGTAGATAAAGTAAGATAATTTTTTTATTAATTATAATTAACTGACAAAAATGCCACGTTGCCTGTAAAATAATGAAAAAAAAATTTTTTATTCGCCTATACTTTATAATTTACAACAAAAATAAATAAAATAACACATATCCGTACTAGACAATTGCAACATCTACCTTATTATGATTAAAAATAATGATTCAGTTTGTATGGGTATTTTGGCCTCAAATTTGATGAAAGTCGGCAGGATAGGCAGCTGTTAATTGGATAACTCTTTTTAAAAATAAAAATGTGAATAGTATGGTTGTCTTGTTTTATTTATTTATTTGTTTTATTATACGCCCAGAGGGCTTTTACATAAATAAATAAAGGCAGTACATCTTTAACATGAGAAGGAAATAATATAAATAAAATTACAATAGAAATAAAAAAGTACATTAGTTAAATAAAAATATAAGCAACAAAGATTTTAATTACAGTAAGATATAATAACGATAAAAAAATACATACATGATATAAAAATACAAACAACAAAATTTTTAAAGTAATGTGATCAGCGGTTTACAAAATTGCAACATTAACCATGTCTAATAAAACGTATTAGTTTCGCAAAGTGGCAAACCGCTACATCGATGGTACCTCCAGTACCTCTGCAAGTTGCTGGGGTTCAGAACTCCAATTTGGATTTTAATATTATAGTGAAATTTTTTTTTTTTTTTTTTAATATAACTAAATAATAGTACAGGTTATGATGGTTTATAATACATATTACAATGATTTTACTAAGACATTACATTTAATTAGATTAATAGGATAGGTAGAGATAGTTTAGCAAATTTGTCGATGAACGAGCAGTTTATTAAATTTACCAAAGAATTCCTTAGTGAGTACTTGTATCACGGATAAATGATTTCATTATTTCATTTTTAAATTGTGTCAGTGACTTATTCCATACATCTATGTGCGAATACATATTGCCCAAGTATTGGATTCTGTGTAGTGGTATATTAAATTGTGCCCTGGTCGTATTATTACCACAGTAAAATGGTAGTACTGACCTTGTTTTTCTCGCCGGCACATTAAGATTTATGAGCGCATAAGAATTCAGGGCTGTCAATTGTATTACGTAAGATTTTAAATAAAAAAAACTAGATCGAAAATATTTCTTTTATCACTCAAGTTTAATAGATTAGATAATCGCAATAGATAAGTGTAGTTCAACTGTTCTTTTGGTATTTTTAGTTTATAATTTGAAAAGCTTAGGAACTTTTTTTGTTTTCTTTCTATTGTTTGAGAATGCACGTCATAGTGAGGAGACCATACAGTTGAGTTATATTCAACCTGACTCCTCACTAGTGATGTGTATAGAAGTTTTAATATTTTAATATCGGTAAATCTCTTTTTCCTCTTCTTCTCTAATAATTCTTGGGACCGTCTTCTTTTTTTAATATTCATAAATGACCTTGGTTCAAAATTAAACTGCGATTAGGCTTTTTTCACCGATGATCTTAAAATTTTTCGTAAAATTAAGTCTGTTTCTGATCATCAACTGCTTCAAAATGACCTCGACACACTCAATAACTGTTATTACTGTTATAAATAATATTATTAATTATGTGTTATATTCTACGTTATTAATAATAATGTTATTATTCTTAAAAAGTTTTTCCATTAGAGATCTAGGAATCACTCTCGATTCTAAATTCATATTTGATGTACACATTAACGACATTAAGTGCAAATCATTTAAAATGATTTGGGATTTATTCATAGAATGTGTAAACCTTTTAAAGCCTTAATTAGACGTAAAGTTGAATATGGAAGCATTAGTTGGAATCCACATTACTGCAAATATATAAACATTGTAGAATTAGTTTAAAATAAATGCTAAGACTGTTATATTTTATAGTTTGTAGATTACAAGAACATCTTAGATCATACGACATGCGACTTGAATACTTCAAAATTAATACACTTAAAATCAGAAGGCAAATGACTGATCTAATATTTATTGATTTATTTATTACACGCCCTGATGGGCTTTTACATTATAATTTATAAGTTGAGTAACAAACAATGAACAAAATATAATACAATGCGAAAAGAAAATACACAATACAATGTAACCACAAAACAAATAATAAAATAAAAATACATATTATGTAAAAATGATAAGAAGTCTCGTATTCAATATAAACAAAAATTGAAGAAATTATGTAAATCTATTTGTGCCTAGAAGAATAAAAGTGATAGAATATACAACATTTATACTGATTAGTTTTAAGATGAAATATATCACCTAGATTAGAATATATATTTCCGAGACTGTGAAGTCTCAGAAACGTAGAATTTTGATAAGCTAGTGTCCTGGTGTTATTGAAGTAGAAGTGTAATTAATGTCGACATGATTTTTGGGGAACATTGATATTGATAAATTGAAGTAATTCAGGACAGTCAATTTTGTAATGCAGTATTTCATGTAATAGTATTAAATCTGTGCTTATTCTTCTTTCTGAATGTTTCAATAGTTACGTTTTATCCAGGAGATAATTGTAATCAATGTTTAGTAAAGGAATATGCAATTTATAGTTTATAAACCTTAGAAACTTCGGTTGAATCTTTTCAAAGTTGTCTGAATGAATGTTGTAAAAGGGAGACCATAACGTAGAGTTATATTCAAGTTGGCATCTGACAAGGGTTTTATATAACATAATAAACGTGTCTAAATCATTGAAATCTTTTGCAGCTCTTAAAACAAAGCCAAGAGTCTTTAGGGCTTTGTTGATAATATTATTAATATGACATACAAGGTGAGTTTACTGTCGAACATAATGCCTAGATCGATAATTTCACTAACACAGTTTAAATTTACATCATTTAGAATACTGAAAAATAATAGGATTATTTATTTTGGAAAAATTAATGAACTGAAATTTATTTATGTACTAGTTTGTTGATAGAGCACCATTCAAAAAGATATCAAGTTAGTTTGAAGTGTAATACAATCATTAATGTGGTTAATCTCTTTATATAGTTTCATGTCATCGGCAAGCAGTAGCACATTTATGTCAGTAAATATATCAACAATTTCATTTATAAATATAATAAACAAAATGGGCCCTAAATGGGAGCCTTGCGGCACTCCACTTGTTGCTATAAATTTGTAAGACTGTGTGCCATTTATTTTCACACTAAGAATTCTTTTGGAAAAATAACTAACAAACTAATTTAATAAGCTACCATATACTCCAAGTTTTGCCAGTTTATTGATTAGTATTTTGTGACACACCTTGTCAAAGGACTTGCTAAAGTCAGTGTATATTGAGTCAACCTGGCACCTGTTGGCTAAAGATTAAGATATGAAGTTTTCGTATAGTAAATTGGTCAGTGTAGATTTATTTGAACAAAAGCCATGTTGGTTGGGAGTTATAATTTTTTTTTATGTTTGTGGATATTTCATGGAGAACAAATTTTTCAAAAAGCTTGGGTATTGATGATTGGATACATATTGGTCTATAATTTGTTATGTCCGTTTTGTCCCCTTTTTTAAAAATGGGTGTAAGAAAACTGTGCTGCTATGTATCAGCGAAACTGCTTGTCTCTAGTGACTGGTTAAAAATTAGAAAAAGAGGAACAGCTAAGCCGTTTAAACATCCTTTAATTAGCACAGGTGGAATATTATCAGTTCCTGCATTTTTTCTAGCATCTAACAAATTTACATGGTTTTTGATATCTTTTCTATGCGTATTTCAGATATATCCAGACTAAGATTCGATGAGAATTTTGGAATTCCGTTGCTAGGTATATCCTCTTCATACACAGACTTAAAATAATCGGCGAATAGATTTACAATATTTTTATAATTACACCCAATTTTTCCATTGAAATTCACAGAAATTGGAATACCTTACTTATGTATTATTTTGAGAATTAGTGTAATTCCAAAACTGTTTTATATTTACACGAATTTCACTTTCAATTTTGTCAATGTAATTTTTATTGCACAATTTTGAGATTTTACATCACTCCTTTACTAACAATTGAAATTTATTGTAATCGCTCGTCAGTCTGGATCGCTTGTAATTTTTATGAGCTATTTTCTTACTATATGTTAAAGTGGTCAATTTGGGACTAAACCAGTTTGGAAAATGAGAAATTCTATTATGTCGAAGGGGCACAAAATTTGCTATAGCATCATTTAGAATATCATTGAATTTATTTACATTACCGTTAATATCTGCGTTTTCCAGAAAGGACCAGTCTGTTGTATTTGAGTAATCAGAAATTTTTGGAAAATTTGCTTTACAGAAGTTATAAGATGACTTGATATTTTTAAGATGAGTGTTGTTAACAAAGGGAATAACTATGTCCAGAGGAGGATAGTAAACGTCTACAGGTAATGTTCTTCCAAAGATTTACATACGTAGCAGTGGTCTCATTGTAAAAAACTAGATCAAGAATGCGACTATTTATATTAGCGATAGTGTTTAGTTGTGGGATTGTTAAATAATTCGACATAAACAAAATCTCTCTCTCATTAAGATTAGCAGTTGACATATTAATACCAGATAATTCAGGGTCATCATGGTTCCAGGATATATTTGGCAAGTTATATAGTCACCTACTACAATAATTTTGGCACTGGGATATTTAAACCTTAAAAAATCCACGTCCTCAACATGTTTTTTATACAGCTGTGTATCGGAGGATGGCGGTAAATATAAACATCCAATTATTAACTTGCCAGCATTTTTGTTTTCGAGCAACACTAATATTTGTTCAACCTCACTATTTTTGTTTTTAAGCACTTTTGACGGAATACGTTTGTGAACAGCAATCAGGACTCCACCCCCTCTTATATTGGAGCTGGTGTTTGGACTACGGTCTACTCGGTAGATGTGGTGATCGCGCAAACCAAGTTCCGCTGAGAAAATAGATAGTGTTAACCAGGTTTCCGTTAACATGATGACATCGTGTGAGAGAGTCGGCGCACTTATTTTGAATTCCTTTAGTTTCGTTCTGATGCCTCTGACGTTCTGATAGTAGATGTTACATTTATTTAGTTGGAGTTCTTTGGCAAAACATTGACGATTTTAGGTAGGTTATTTATATATTTTATTGTTAAATTTGATTCACCATTTTTTTTCTAGACTCCAGCTCGTCCCGTATCATCAAGTGTTTTCTTTGTTGAATGGTCTGATCATTTCTGGCTTTGATACCATCTTTGAATTTTTGTTATTGATCAAAATTGTCATAACTAAATGTTCCTCTTTGAATTCTAACTTGATTGGTCTACATTTATTCGTTACTTTCTTCGTTCCCAACCTGTATATTTTAATATCATGAGCATTAAATGAAGTATCAGTGTTTTTCAGGGCCGTGGTAACTTTATTCGCGTCATCGGAAATATTTATTGAGGTTAGATCAGACGTGCTCTCAGGAACATTGAAAAGACTAACATTTTTTGCACGGAGCTTCCTCTCTTCAATTTCTGTCAACAAGTCACAAATATTTGATGAAGGATTTGTGGGGTTAGCATCTGTTGGCTGAGTAATTGCTACACTTTTTAAGGCTGATAATTCGCCTTCAAGTATTCCCATTCGTACAGCATACCCATACGTACAGCGTACCCATATGTTTACATAAAATAATTTACGGCCATCTTGATACTTCATTGTGTCTTAGCAATATTGATATAAATGTTCCCAATTCCCATTGTTTGAGATGCCATAATATGTTTCACCTGAACACATTTAAAAATAATATCGCCTATTTTAGCCCTCTGACCCAAATGTGTCGATTATATTATAAGATAGAGTGTGCTGAAGTAGATATTTTTGATATATGTTATTATTATTATATATTATTTTCTTGATAATTTATATAGTTTCAAAAAAGTGCCCTGCGATTGCTGAAAAATATGTGCTAATTTATTATGTATCTTTTGTGTCTTTAAAACCCTTCAAAAATTTGGCTTTTTTTTCGGATCGTCAAAATATTTTCGCTTTACAATAAAATGCAAATATTTGGAATATTTCTGAACACATTCAAAAACCAAAAACTGTTTTAGATGGTGATGAAATACGCTTTCAAATTATAGAATTCGAAAAATATATTTTTTTTTAAATTATAAAATTTTTGTATACAAACATAAAAAAGTTTTCAAAATGGGTCACCTTATGTTTTTTCTAACTAAAGTTACTGATAATAAAAAAAAAAGAAAACAGATGCACATTTTATTAGACAAATGTATAACAAACACATTATTGTAACCTCAATTTTTTGTCGCTCTATGAAAATTTTTTTTTTAAATTTCCGAAGTTTCAAATTCTTTTTTCAATTTGCGATTCAAAACTTTGTGTACATAAAAGTGTACATTTTATTTTTTTGGTGGCTATTTTTTAGATTGGAATATAAAGCATGATGTTTTTCCTTTCTAACACCGATTAGAACATATTTCTAACTATGATAGTAAGGGAGTTACGGCGTCTTATGTGAGACCTATGTGCGTTGGGACAAATCTGGTCTCCTGTGATTAAACGGGTTAATTATGTTTTTTGTCTTGCCTCTCTTTAATTATCATTTTAGTAAACTGTTTATTTTTATAATTTTCAATTTCTATCCGTTTTTGTTTTATTTTATCTATTTTTTTATTTAAAATGTGTAAGATAAATAATATTTATCTTATTTGTATAATTAACTGAGTTTTAATAACTGGGTTGTTCTCGCATGTGAGACCAATCTGTAAAAACCCAGTATAAATAAATAAATAAAATTTAATTAAATGAAGAAAATATTAGCGAAGCTCAATCAAAAATGTGGAGACAGAAAAATCAGAAAAAGATATTGCACCTCTGGGACTCGAACCCAGGACCCTTTGCTTACATGGCAAGTTCTCTACCGATTGAGCTAAGGTGTCAATATCAATTTCGGTCACTTTTAACTGTACCATACTTCGACTAAGAACTACCGACATTTTCTTCATTTTCTTAACGCACATATTATTGGCTGCTCTCTTTACTTATGATTGCAAGAATTAACCCGAATTAAATGCTATCTAGATAGTGTCTGGATAATTTTTTATCCATTTTATTTTTTATATGTGACATCTATTGATATTCCGCAAGTCTAGGATGAATAATTAAGTTTCGCTAATATTGTCTTCATTTTATTAAACATTATAATTTGAGATTTTACTCAAAAAGTTAAAAAATTAAAAATAAATAAATAAAAATCCAAAATTATTTTTTTATGAAAAAGTCCGTCTGCAGCAGTTTGGGCCAGTACTTCCTTAATTTAAACGGAATTTTACAGCCACGCGGGTGCCTAAGAGAATCTACAGCCGGCTGCGCCGGTAGGAGGGTAGTTTGTTGGCGTTTGTCAGTTGAGTTCTGGGAGTACTTCGTGCGACAGCTGGACTTCAAGCCGTCGAAGGTCATGGCCCCGATACGCGTGAGCGAACCTAATTTAATTAAATCAACACGAGATAGTTTAACCTTTAGTTTAACGATCATTATCGATTAGGATCCCTATAAATATGTATTGTTTATCTTTACAGGCGCACTTCAGGATTTCCTTATGATGCAACCATTTTGTTTGGTAACCACATGTTTCCGAGATAACTAGCTTAACATTAATTGATAACCTGAGGTAATCAACCACCCCTGTAGATTTTATAATATAATTATCATGCTTTACCTTTTAATGATGAGTCTTTGAGAATAAATCTGCATCCTTGTTACTGTTCATTCCCGTCTTTCTATCAATGATCTACTCACATGCCCATACTTGTAATCCTATTATGGATTAATTTTTTATTATAATATGAGTAGTAATAATGATATCAATGGGATGGCGGTGATGCGGAGATAGTAATTAGGTAAGTATACACCGTTACAATCTGGGCCCAACGTTAAAAAAAGAACTTAATGTGGCGTAACATATAGAACTTCTAAGACAGGTGAAACAGAAATTACAAGCCACAGGCCTTACCATAAATGTGGAGAAGTCTGTTTTCTGCAGGGATTCTTTAAAATATTTAGGTTTGATTTATTGATTTATTGATTTATTGTGAAAAACAGGTTTTGTAGTTAACAGCAAAGGGCTTCGCACTGATCCCGAGAAAGTAAAAGCAATTGTGGATTTTCCCACCTCTACGTCACAAAAGAGTTTACGTAGATTCATTGGTGTGCTACCGTGCTACAAAAGGTTTATCCATAATTTTTCAATTATTGCGTCTCCATTACACAACCTAACAAAGAAGGAATTCGCGGGGAAAAAGTTTGCGTGGAATCAGCAGCCGCAATCGGTTTTTGTTAAATTAAAGAATATCCTAGTTAACGCTCCGGTTCTCGCATGCCTTGACTTTAGTAAACCCTTCACCATTAGTTGTGACGCCTCGAGCGTAGGCCTCGGGGCTGTTTTAAGTCAATTTGATGAAAATCAGACAGAGCACCCGATTTCATTCATTTCAAGGTCGTTATCTGCCCAAGAGAGGAATCACTCCACAACGGAAAGGGAGTTAAACGCTATGATTTTTGCTCTGGAAAAGTTTAGAGGTTACATTGAAGGTTCACCTATCCCGGTTAGAATAATTACAGATCATTATAGTCTCAAGTGGTTAACACAGTTAAAATAAGACGGCTAGCACGCTGGGCAGTAAGACTGCAGCAATTTAACTTTGAAATTATTCACCGAAAGGGTAAAGACAATGTCATTCCAGATGCGTTATCGCGTGACCCCTTACAAGTAAATGCATTAGCTCAAAAGTTTAGTACTTCCGACTCGTGGTACATCAGGCTTAGAGAGAAAATTTTGACTGATCCGGACAAATATACAGCTTGGAAAGTGGAAAATGATAAGATTTTTAAACACGACGCATTTTCAAAGCATGGACGCTCTTTACAGGTCATATGACTGGAAGGAAGTTATGCCAAAGGAGGTCAGAAAGAACATTATTCTAGAACACCACGTTCCTCCAGTGTGTGCTCATTTCGGGATTATGAAGACCTTGAATAGGATTAAACTTAAATATTATTGGCCTAAAATGTCAGCTGATGTCAAACGTTTCATTAGTAAATGTCATATTTGTTTAGGTTACAAAAGCACCAATTTGTTACCTCCAGGGCTAATGGGAAATCCCAAGTTGGTTCAGCGTCCTTGGCAGATGATTGCCACAGATTTGCTGGATCCTTATCCGAATTCTTACAAAAAAAGGCTATACATACTTGTTAGTAGTTTATGACTTTTTCTCCAAATATACTAGGCTATTTCCTCTAAGAAAGGCAACGGGTAGCAATATCGCTAGTATATTAGAAAATGAAATATTCTACAAGTTTGGTGTGCCATATGCTATTGTTTTGGATAATGGTCCACAGTACATATCTCGGGACATGAAGGCTTTGGTTAGCAAATTTTATATTCGGCACCTTTTCTACAACTGCAGGTATCACCCTCAAAATAATCCTGTGGAGCGCGTTAATAAGGTTTTAGTCTCTGCCCTCGCTTCGTATGTAGGCACGGATCACAGGAAGTGGGCAAATTATTTACCTGAGATAGAATTAGCGATCAACACTGCTGTGCACGAAGTCACTGGTTTCACTCTGTTCTTCCTCAAATTTGGTGGGGAAATTATAATTTCAGGGAAGGCCTATTTAGATGCAGAGGAAATAAAATTTGCTGAACGTGATTCCTGGGCTGCAGGTTTGCAAGAATTAAATGATATTTTTTCACAGGTGCGCACATCTTTAAGACAGTCATATGAACGCAACAAACGCCAATATGATCTTCGTAGCAGGGAGGTTCATTACGCGGAAGGCGACATAGTGTGGCGTAGGTCTTTCATTCTTTCTGATGCTTCTAAACACTTTTCAGCTAAACTGGCTCCAAAATTTATAAGAAGTAAGGTTGTACGGAAAATTTCCCCGATGGCATACCAGTTGGCTGATATGAATGGGAAGGCCTTAGGTATTTTCCACGTGAAGGACATTTTAAAATCTGAACATGCTGAGGAGTCAGCGGTTTAATTTTTTCTCTTCAGTAAAAATTTTAGAATCTTTCCGTAATGGGATTTAATTCGGTCTATCGTACCGATAGTTAGTGAAATTTGCATGCATTTTGACCTTATGTTTGCAAAATACATTCAATGTGATTACATGACTCTAGTATGAAACTTGTGTCCACACATTGAGTGCTATATGTTAATTGTTTTGTGGTTGTTTTGTCCTTGGTATTTGTTACAGTTAGTTTAGTATATGAATATTGTAATTTAAATGTGTAATTTTCCTTCGGAGCATGGGGGTAATTGGCCATTACGCTCATGCTTTGAACTGATAAAATTAGTGGTTACCTATCCCTGTAGGTAAAACCTTGCTTATAACTTTTAGTAAAATATGAATTGTGTTTAAAATGATACTACATGGTTTTGTGCATGGTTGCTAATATATATATATTTTTTTTACAGTGAATACCGCACAAGAATCTCAACTGCTCCCGTCTGAAGCCAGTGAGACTATGGCATCCCCAATTGGGGTATGTTGTGAGGCTTAAGGTAGTGGGGAGGGGAAGGAGGTGGGAAGAGGAAGGTTGGGAAGTACCTGGCTATTCAGATCTGGTCACTAAACACGGCTAAAGCCATTTTCAAGCAACGTTTCAATTCTGAATGGTGGTCTTACACCAGGGCGATACTGATAGTATCTTCCACTCTGGAACATGCCGCAAATATACTACATATTATTTTAAATGAATTAATTGTGAAATAACACAAATTAATCAAATAAAATTTATTTGCGCATGCCGGGTTCGAACCCGCAACCTTCGGATTGTGAGACAAGAGTCTTACCCACTGGACACTACGGAGGTCGTCAATATGTGGTTACTCAAGCAACTAATTTCTATTAGAATGGTGTCATTTTGAATGGTGTCGTACATACGGTTTCTACCTTGGAGAATTCCACATGTATTTTCTTGGTTGTAATTATACATAATAAATAGCCTCAGAACTTCAGTAATCTATTTGGGAGCTTTAGGAAGCTTCACAGCATGGGAATTTTCCAAGTCAAGGAAAAATGGGTTTTCTTTACATATATATGTAAAATGATGTTAGCTCGGTGTAATGCATTCTTCAAAGAAATATAAATAAAACAGAATTCATATTTTATAAGATTTAAATTTATTGATTATTTTACACAAATTATTTAAAAGTCTGTATTGAGAAAACTATACGAATCATTCGTGTTTATAGACTTATTACAATCTTATTTTGATACTTGCACATAATCTCAGAAGTTCACAGCAACTATCTATTTTGAGTTTTAGGAAGCTCCGTTGCATGCTTATTTTCAAATTGTCAGGAACAAGTTTCTTGAGTCATATTATAATGTATAAATTTACTTCGGGTAACATAATTAGTAACAAAAAAAAAATAATAACAATTCATGTTTCATAAGTTTTAATTATTTAATGAAAATTCAATTAGTATCTCTATAGAGTACCTGATATTATATGAATGGATGTTTGTCTTTTAAAAAGGAACTGTGTGACAGATTTAAATTCCTAAATTTTCATACACAACTTTGAGATATATTTTCCGGGATCTCAACCATTTAAATTTTGGCAGGAATATTCATCTTTCTCCGCTGTTCAACAGATGTCAGTGGTTGTTTCATTATCTTAATTTTAAATTATTATTTTTTGAGGGGTTGGTTTTCTTCGACTTGGAATCTTTTATTGGTAGGTGTCAAGATTTTAGATGTTCTTAAATTTCAATGGTTTTATAACAGTATTTTGGATAAATAATTGCATAGGTTTTAATTGGAATGTGGTTTTAGAGTCAAGCTTCTTTTGTTTAAATATTTTCTTGGTTAGGTCAAATTATTTATTAGCGCAGTTTAAATATTTGTTTTACATAAAGATTTTTTTCATCTTTCATACGTAGCGATTGCATCTTCTTAACAATAGCTTAGTTATCATTTTTTTTCTGCTCACATGTTCTTCTACGTTCTTCGAAGAAGTTTTAACCCAAGCATTTGGACTGCGTCAAATGGAAATCTACAACAGCATGGAGCATCACTTATTTATGTCAACCTACTTTCAGTTGCTCTTGAATAGGCAGAAGTTTTAACCCAAGCATTTGGACTGCGTCAAAATGGATTTCTTCAACTGCAGGGATCAGCACTTTATTTACATCAACCTACAGATAGTGGCTCTAATATAATTGGACAGTATGAAGATTCAATCACTGCATCACTGTTCACAACGTCACCTTGAGGATAATTCATCTGTACACATTTGGGAAGAACATTACGAGAAGTGACACAGCTGGGAAGGCAGTAGAAGTTCTAACTCGTTCACCATAAATCTGGATAAGCACACTGGAGTTCTTGGTGGCAGCGGTACCTTCTCTCTTCATGCTTCTGACGCAAGTTGGCCTAGTGGAATTTTTTGCAAAAATTCTCTTGGCCATGGGGGTAATGCAGCAGTTTGGGCCAGTACTTGCTTAATTTAAACGGAGTTTTACAGCCACGCGGGTGCCAAGAGAATCTACAGCCGGCTGTTAATGTACAGGCGCCGGTAGGAGGGTAGTGGCGAGAAGTTTCGTTGGCGTTTGTCAGTTGAGTCAGGGAGTACTTCGTGCGACAGCTGGACTTCAAGCCGTCGGAGATCATGGCCTCGATACGCGTGAGCGAACCTAATTTAATTAAATCAACATGAGATAGTTTAACCTTTAGTTTAACGATCATTAGGGGTTGATTAGGATCCCTATAAATATGTATTGTTTATCTTTACAGGCGCCCTTCAGGATTTCCTTATAATGCAACCATTTTGTTTGATAACCACATGTTTCCGAGATAACTAGCTTAACATTAATTGATAAGCTGAGGTAATCAACCACCCCTGTAGATTTTATAATATAATTATCATGCTTTACCTTTTAATGATGAGTCTTTGAGAATAAATCTGCATCCTTGTTACTGTTCATTCCCTTCTTTCTATTAATGATCTACCCACATGCCCATACTTGTAATCCTATTATGGATTAATGTTTTATTATAATATGAGTAGTAATAATGATATCAATGGGTTGGCGGTGATGCGGAGATAGTAATTAGGTAAGTTTACACCGTTACAAGTGGATGCGGTTCACGAATAGACACACCTAAAGAATTACTTAAATGATAAAGGACATATTCTTGGTAATGTCAAACAGCTCCTTTTTATCAGTTGGGTTTAATATGGATTCTTTAAAAAACAATTTAATCGTGGCACGTGTCCTCAGTATCACAGAAACTTTATAGGGTTATTTCCATGTTATTTTTTGTGATGGGAAGCAACCGAAATTTGTAGAAAGATAAAATTATAAAGATGCAGGCTTTGCTATTGGTGTCGCGAAACTGCGACTCCACTGTGTTTTGGCGTTAAGTACTGCAGAGCAAAGCCCTATGCAACCCCCGGAGGACCAGTCCCGAAACTACGTTGCTCGCTAAGTTATACAGGACGATTAAATAGCATACACTCGCAAAACCTGATGGATAGTCAGTCGATGGTTCAGATCAGAGCTTCTGGAATATTAGATAAGCCCAGATTGGTAAAGGAAAATAAGACTCACCGTTCCAGATGGGGTCTCACTGATCTCCAGGTTGTGGTATATACTTCACAGTTATATTCAAATTTTACAAGTACCTATGATTTCTAGTGCATTAATAGTTTTAGAGTGAAGTATTGGTAGGCATATTATGTTTATATGATGTATTATATTTACGTGGTACTAGCAAACAATACGTCTACATTTATTCCAGTATGTGGGGAGGAGAGTGCAATCCCATACATTGCATAAGAGTATAATATACACATACATACACAAAGTATTTGAAATGAAAAAAATAAAAAGAAGGTGGATATGAATGTACACGAAACAAAAAAAGATAATAAGCTAATAGAAGTAAAAGGAAAACAACAGAAATAATAATATTAAACACTCAGGATTCTGTGAGCACGTAAGGAGCCAGTATTTTTCTCCAGTGAGCATCCATACTGGATGATGGACTGAGGCGGGCTTCCATGACGAGGATGTTTCCAGAACTGGTTATCCTTTCCCTAATTCCTGCCACCCCTCCGTGAACATCCGGGAAGCGCTGCAATATCTGGGGAGACCAAACATTATGCGGAAGGCGTTGTTATACTGAACCCGAAGTCTTTCTATACTACTCTTCTAGTAGTTTGCCCAGAGTTCACAATATAAAACACATCATAAAATAATTCATTTCACCTTAATTATTAATTTTTATTTTTAGTTTAATTTTAGCTTACTTTTTTTTATGCAGCATTATTTTTATATTATTTTAATGTATTATGTATAAATTTTTGTTTTGTAAAATGGAGGCCTCAGCCCAGGTGAGCTACCCATTGAGGCCGACATTGCTGAATTGTATTTGAAATGTAAGATATTATATCAAATAAATACATAAATAATAAATGAATAAAGCTATTCGGAAATCTGTACCACGTTTACAGGAAGGATAGAGGCAGTCGCGGAGGAGGGACACCCCTGGCTCTCCGAGCTGACAGCCACTTACACGCGGAAAGATTGGACCTCATGGAAACCCAAGGTGAAGACTTGTGGGTAAAATTATCACACAGAAATTTCATCATGTATATGTGTAGTATATTTTCCTCCAAATACAAAATCGGAACAATATCAATTATTTTACTATAAAATTATAGTAAAATAATTGATATTGTTTCTCTTGTCAAATGGTCGGTATCTAATACCTTTCAGCATCCAGAAATGCAGTGCTGTTACATTTACAAGATCCAAAGACACATTTCTACTCCCATACCGCATTAATAAAATTATACTAACACGCAAAAACGAAATTCGTGACCTTGGCGTCATTTTCGAAGCAATCTCCCTTTCAAATCGCACATATCTGACATTGTCTCCCACACTAACAAAATGCTCGGATTTGTTGTTCGTAATGCGAGACCATTTACTAATGGAATTGCAATACGAAGAACATATGAAGCTCTTGTTCGCAGCATCCTAGAATCTCTCTCTCTGGTTACAATCCTAGGATTGGTTTGCAGCAATTTCCTCTAGTCTTCTCTTCCATTCTTCCCTGTATTGTGCGGCTCTTTTGAAGTCTGCGTATGATGAGCAGCGCACGTCCACCAGTTGGTCCTCCAGGTACTCTCTGCGTGGGCGTCCCCTACAGTTTGTCCCCTCGGTCATAACCTCCATTATGGCATGCAAGAGGCCTTCTTGTCGTATTATATGGCCGATCCATCTTGCACGCCTTTCGGACAAGTTCCTGAGCAGGTGCCTTCCTCCTTCGATTCTTTGGAGAACCTCCTCATTTGTAATGTGGTCCCTCCAGGAAATTCTTAATAGTCTTCTATAGGACCACACCTCAAAAACTTCTAGTCTCCGTTTATCTCTTTCGGATAGGCACCATGTTTCGCAGCCGTACATCAATATACTCCATACATAGGTCTTGATGAGGAGTTTTCTCAGTTTAAGGTCTATATTATTCGATTCTCTTATTTTCGACTTTTTATTGAATGCAAGCTTAGCCTGGTGTATACGGCTGTCGACCTCGCTCTTAGACCGACCGTCCCATGTTATTTTGCTCCCGAGGTAGACAAACTCCTTGGTGTTCTTTAGTGGAACTCCTGACATCTCTTCTCTCATCTGATATTGCGTTCGGCCTACAGTCAGCAGCTTTGTTTTGTCTTTATTTATCTTCATGTTGTAGCTGTTTTGAAGAATGCTTTGCATGGTTGTTAAGGCATGTTAAGGCATGCAGTTTTCTTCACTTTCAGCAATCATAGCAATATTGTCAGCAAACCTTATCATATCCACCTTTTGCCTGTGTATCTTTACACCTTTTCTGTGACTCATTCTCTCTCTCAAGTCATCAATCGCACTCTGTATGTAAGCGTTAAAAAGAACAGGTGACAGAGAGCATCCCTGTCTCACCCCTTGTCTCATACTGGCTTCTTTTGTATCATCGTCACATCTAATTATAGTGGCCTCATTCTTGTATAGCGCCTGGATTATTCGTCTATCTCTATATTTGATATCAATTCTTTTCAGAATCTCGAAGAGACTTTTCCATTCTACTTTGTCGAAAGCCTTCTCCAGGTCTATGAATGCGATGAATGTGTTTTGGTTTATTTTTATTCTTTTTTCAAGTAGTATTCGTAGCGACAATATTGCTTCTCTGGTTCCTACAGCTCTTCTAAAGCCATACTGGTCTCCGGAAAGGATGTTCTCTACTTTTGGTTCGATTCTTTTTAGAATGATATTAGTTAATATTTTTGAGGCATGGGATATTAGGCTAAGAGTTCTCTGTTGTTCATATTTCGTCGAGCCTGCCTTCTTTGGTAAAGCGACAATTAGGCATTTCTCGAAATCCTCTAGTATCTTTCTAGTCTTATACATTGCCTGTATCATTTTAAACACGGCATCGGTAGTTCCTTTTCCTGCTGGCTTAATTAGTTCAGCCGGAACGTCATCGATTCCGGGTGCTTTCCGTTTTTGAGGATTTTCAGTGCGAGGTCAAACTCTTCTCTATTGATTGGATCTCCCAAATCATCTGCGTCTACCTCATTTTCTCTTTCTAACAATGTTTCGTTGACACTATTTCCCTTTCCATTGTACAGCATTTCGAGATATCTTTTCCATCTCTCTCCTATTTGGTCATTTTCGAAAAGTATTTTGCCGTCTTCTCCTTCTATTGCATTACCCTTTCCAACTCTAATCCCAAAGAAGTCTTTCACCGCAGCGTGAGCTCTTTTTACATTTCCTCTCTTGAGGTCGTCGTTTATCTCATCGCATTTATTGTTGTAGAATGTTTCTTTGGCTATTCTTGACTCTCTATTTATTTTGTTTCTCAGCACTTTGTATTTCTTTTATCATTTTTGAGCTCTCTTCTATACTTTACCACATTTAAGATCTCATCGGTTATCCATTCCTTCCTTGCTTGGGGTTTTTCCTTATCTATAGTTTCCTCTGCCATAGTTATAATTTTCGTCTTTATCACTTTCCAGATCGCATTCACGTTATTCATCTAGAATACAACTCCATTATTTGGGCCCCCTCTGAATAAAACCATATCTTAGAAATAGTGTTGTGCTTAAAGATTACTAGTACTGTGTACTGTGAACGGATAGAATGCCTCACTACATACACATATTCTCTCAGGGCTAGGTTCGGCACTCTTGACAAAGATGAATGAATAAATGAAAGTCGATTTATCAAAGCATGTTTATTACAGTAAAGGTTAAAGTTACACAATAGAACTTTAGTCGTTTTAAGAACTGAATCTTAATTTTAGGATCGGAAGTTACTTTGAAATGACAATAAAACTGGAAGTTAATGGCTCGAATATCTAAATTTACAATTAGGAGTCTACCTTGGGCGTCTTGACGGTTTGTTGGATGAAATGCCGGCTAAGTCCTCCCGCTGGTAGGCGGAGTTCTTAGCCGAGAGAGCAGGAAGCAGTCGCTGGATGTTGCGGGCCAGCATCCAACCAGGGCGAGAGGTGGACATTATGCTCAGCTTCCAAGATCAGGGCTCAGGTTCACAGTTTCTCGATACTCAGGAACTACGGCCGACGCCAGGGTCTGAGGTACCCAAAAGGGGCGCCCGAGGGCAGCCGCCCCGGGCGGCGGGAACTTGTGCCGGTGGAAAGAGAAAGAGCCCTGTGCTCGTGACCTTTTTATAGATTTATTTCTCTCGTGTCGCTAAGCGATCGTAGCGCCTCTCGTGACAATTTGCGAATCCGTCAACAGTGGAGAAACACCCGCTTGTCAATCCGTGGGAGGGCGCCAACTGTGAGAGGGCGCCGGTTCTTCAACTGTTTTAATAAGTATGTGCGAACATAACAATAGAAAGAGTACAAAAAAGGTTTATGCGTTACCTGTATATGCGGGAATATACATACTAGGTACCCATTCCTGTATCCATCGTCGTTCTTAAAAGGAATGCTCGATCTTAATACCTCAGAAGCCCGCCGAAAAATATTTTTGGGGAAACATTTTTTTAAGCTGATCTCCGGTATTGTACTGAATTCCCCTACGCTAAAGGAGATTAACCTATATGTCCCTAACACTTATACTCGTGGAAGATTCCACGCATTTTTTTATACTCCGAAAGCGAAAACTTCTTCCTTTCAGAATGCGCCATTAAACAGAGCAATTCAACTGCTTAACCATTCTGCATTGAGCATCGACATTTTCAATGTTACCTATAGAGAGTTCAGTAACTATTTTTTGACATACGTCACAACATACTGAAACTTCCCCCACGGATTTTTTTTCTTCTTTTAAATTTTGTAATCTTATTCGTAATAATTTGGTATATAACTGTTTTATGGAGAACATGAAATAAATAAATATTATCTACAAATTATTAATAATTTATTGTTGCATTTTAAAATTTTTATTTAAGTGGCATCATTTTATAAAATTACACCATTGCATTGAAAAGGAATATTTTATTAATGACTAGCGAGTACCTACCAGGATGCGTTGCAAAGTCACTCAAAGAAAGTGTTTTAATACTATTTATTGAATATGCATTATTGGTGACCGGCCAACTCAGAACCACCTCAGAAAGGTCATTAAGAGTGACGATAAAAAAAATTTGTTAAATAAGTTAAGTGAGGTTAAGGTTACCGGCTATTTTAAAAAATATTTTTTTATGGCTACATAGAGCTACCCGTGTCTAACATGGATTTACCAAATTCACCCCCTGCTAACTAACTCCTACGGCTACTACGCCTCCTTCACCCCCTCTGCTCCTCTGCCCTCCCTCGCCCCTCTGCCCCTGGACCCTCTCTCGTCCCTTATCCCCTCCGTCACCACTCCCGTACTTGTCCATTTCCATGCGACCATTCCACTTTCCACGTTCCCCTTCCGCCTTCCCCCCTCACGCGAACTCCCCCTCCTCCATTCCCCTCGACCCTTCTGGATTCTCTTACCCCTCCCTCCTTCTCCCCATGCCGCTAAACTATATGAAATACACACACTTTTCAAACAACTCGCACGACACCTATTGTAAATTTTGTACACACATTTAACAATGACAGAGCTCACCATTATATTTATGTGTAAGAATGAATGTGTCTTTGTTTGAAAAATGTGTGTATTTAGTGTAGTTTAGCGACAGGGAGGGAAGGCGGAATGGCGGAGGGGAATCTGGGAGGAGTGAGAGGGAACAAAGGAGAGGGGGACGAGTGAGGTTGAACAGCGAGGAAGGCGGAAGGGGAGCAGGGGAACGCAAGAGGGGGGGTTTGCGGGAAGGAGAAGGTGGGGAAGGTGGAAAGGGAACGCGGGAGTTGACGGATAAACTAAAATATTGAGTATCCGAAATCACTTCAATAAACGAAATTTAAAGACATTTTCTTTCTTTGAGTGTGCCGGGTACTCTAACATAATATCCCTTAACTGCTTAGTGTAACACGTCTGATATAATTAGTTATATATTATTTCTTATTAATTCTGACATCTGTTGGTGGGTTTTGGCATTACAGTATTGTTTTACGTTATCTCTGCATAATAATTTTGCCGAAAAATTTCAATAGATGGCTTACATCAATATGAAAATTTAATTTAAAACTTGACTTGATGGAGGTTACGGATTGTTTGCATTTTGATGTCCAGTATTATATCAAAATATACTGTTTTTTCGACGTGTTGGACCGTAATTATATTATTTCACAAATAATAAGATACGTTTAAGTATTTTTTTTATTAAAAGGAAATAACTTGGTTTACATCACTTTATTTATTTAATTTATTTACTAAGTTATTTTCTTTTAATAAATAAATAATGACATCACAAAGTAACAACTTTTTAGAAGAAGTTTTCTTCGAAAAATTAAATACGTTTAAGTGTTTTAAATATAAATATAAGGTGTATTATGAAGGTTATTATTGAAGATTTCAAGAGTAATTTTAGGCAAGAACTCTAAATTATAAAATAATATATACCTTATGTGTATTGTAATAGGATTATATTAATCTGTAATGCACAAAAAATAATAATAATAATTTAAATCGTTATTATATCATATATGTAACCGAATGCACTGAGACCATTTTTTGACATATTTATTTATTTGTAAGAAACAAACAGCCTTTAAATAATATACGATGATAAATATATGTATAAAAGTGAACTGAAGTCAAGCTACAGAAGTTCCTTATGCTAAATTTAATTGGAAACGAAGTTTAATATACGTCATAATAAAAAATAAAAGTCAGGTTGAGTAGAAGAAACAACAATAGAAAAAAAATAAAGAAAAAAGGAACAAGGTTATACAAATATGGATGATTTACAACTAAATGGAAAAAAAAGAATAGAAAAAAGCATTACTCTGAATTTTTTATTTTTCTGGATTCCCTTGTACATATCTGTAAGTGAATTATATAGTGTTTAGGCAACATACGAGTAGTTCAGAGATTTTATCCCATATTTTGTAGTGTGTGTTTGAGGTATGTGGATTTTATTGCTATATCGAGTATTGTGAGTGTGGATGTCTTGATTGTAAAGTGGCTTGATGTTAGTATGAGTTGATTGTTGAATAATTTGTAGGGTGGTACTTGTGATTTCATGTTTAGGAAGGACTGTGATTGGAAGAATACCGAAAACTGAATAGATGTCTCTGACATGGGTGTCCCATGGAAGTCGAAAAACATTTCTGAGAGCTTGGTTTTGAACCACCTGCAGATCAGCTATCAATTTCTTTGAGGCAAATCCCCAGATACAGCAGAGATAAGAAAGGTGTAAATGTACCATGGAGTAGTACACTGATATTAGTAAAGGAATGGGTAGTAATCCTTGGAGTCTATATAATAATAATAATACTAATAAGTTGTTTATTTCGGCCGAACAGAGCGGTGGGTGCAATACTCTGTCAGCCGTATAAAGGTATACATTACATAAAATGGATTTACTAGATAAAAAAGAAAAAAAAAGAAAAAAAATTAAAAAAAATATATATATGTACACATATTTAGTACTCGTATATCTACTACGGGGGCTTCAGATGAATGTTTGGTGAAGAGGCGCGCCCTGCGACTGCCCTGCTCGTAGTGTCGTAGTCCACCAGTTATGGGTGTAATTTTCTCCTTTACATGATTTATGTGGAGATCCAATGAGAATTGAGAATCTACCATCAGGCCCAAATATTTGATGCTCATTTTCTTTTCGAGGCAGTTTATCACCAATGTTGATATTGAAGCTGAAATTTTTATTGTTGCCAAAAGTATATAATGAGTATAAAAGTATATAGTTAGTTTGTTTATTCTTAACCAGCTTGTGAGTTTAGAAACATCAGCATACATTTCCGTTTCAAGCTCCGCAAGGTACAGTTTAGTATAAAAAATTACTGTATCGTCCGCATAGAGTTGTAGAGTTCCTTTAATTCTTTGATTATTCAGTTATTTTTATGTCATGTACATCGTGGGAATGAGTTGTTTTTCTTTGTTTTGTAATCGATTCAATTAATTATCTTCTTAAGTTTTTTTTATTACAGAAGTTAATTTTAGAGCTTTTTTTATTACTATTTATAACCTTTTCTTATTGCATTGTAAATTTAGTTAGACAAATTCAGTGGTTCTCAACATTTTACAAATAAAAAGTTTTTTTTAATTATTAAAAAAAAGGAACAATAATAAAAAGATAATACTTTAAAAAAGTATAAGTAATGCCTTATAATATGTTGACAAATTCAGTGGCTCTCATCATTTTACAAAAAGAAAGTTTTCAAAAAAAATTATGTTAAAAGAAATAAACAAAAATAAAAAGATGATACTAAAAATAAATTTGAAAAAATCAAAGTTAAAGTCTTATAATAAGTGGGACAAAATCAGTGGCCCTCAACATTTTACAAATAAAAAGTTTTAAATTTTTAAATTTTTTTATTTATATAAAGATAAATGAACAATAATAAAGGGATAATACTAAAATAATAAAGTAGAATAATCCAGTGACTCTCAACATTTTACAAATAGTGTTTTAAATATATTTATATAAAAAGAAATGTACAGTAATGAAAAGATAATACTAATGATAAAAATAAGGTTAAAAATTTCATTTACTTTTCTCACAAAATTATCCGGTTGCCCAAGTAAACGAACAAAGATTAGCTGACCAAAAAAGGGTAATTTTCAAAAATAGTTTATTTCCTGTGGTAACATTAAATCAGATAAAAAAGGAAGTAGCAGATAGATTGCAATTGGGGAATAATTTAGAACAAATTAAGACGAGTAGTAATTTTATATCAGATGCATTGAATGTAGATAGTTTAGGTAATATTCTAGTAGAAGAATCCAATGATATTAGAGTAGATTCAAATAACTTAGACGTTATTTATAATCTTAGGGAAATCAACATTGCAAATTTAAACTTACTAGATGATAATGTAATAGAATTAGCTAACTTGCTTCATAAAAATATAAATAGATATACAGATATAGAGCCCACAGTTAGACCAATATTATCAAAATTGCACACGTCAAAGAAATTGTCTAAATTAATTTCTGTATTAAATAATATAATTTTACCAAACATAATATTTGATGATATTAGTTTTATAGATCTTCATTCAATAGTGTATGCTAGTGCTATCACTATATGGAATAAGTTCGGAGTTAAATTAACGTCCTCTGATGATGGTTCATATAGTTATAACAAACCATAATGGCAGATTAGATTAGAAAATGATGTAGTATTTTTAAGAAGTAATATAGCTAAAGTAATTGAATATAAAAATTGAAATAGAATTAGAAATATTTTGAGACATGTAGATGAAATTGGGAGAAAATTTGGTTATAGCATTGATAGTAATAATAATGAAAATATAATCAATGATTTATTAGATTTATTAAAACAAAAATTAGGTGAAAAAGCTAGTAATAAAAAAAATAATAGATTTTTTCAGAAAAATGAGAAAATATTTTACTACTCCAAACTTGACGATAAACAAAATATTATTTCGAATAATAATATTCCGTTGCCACCTGAATCAGATATGCGCGATTTTTGGACAAACATTTGGAGTAAAGATATAAAACATAATGAGGCAGGTCACTGGATAGAAAATGAAGAACTCAATTGTTCAGACATTGAACAAATGAGTTTTTATGATATATTGGTTGAATTGTTAGCCAAAACTATAAAAAATACTAATTGGATAATAAAAAATACTAAAATCATAATTGGAAAGCCACGGGTTGCGATTGGATACATAATTTTTGGTACAAACGTCTAACTACTTTAAATGTCATCCTATTTTTGCAAACAATCTTTCAAAACTTGTCAGACAACCTCAAAATTTTCCTAATTTTCTAACTAAGGGCATTACTTATATGTTGCCTAAAAGCGAAAATATTAAAAATCTCTCTTAGTATAGACCCATTACATGTTTACCGACAATGTACAAAATTTTAACCTCTTGCTTGACAGATTTAATATATACTTATTTGGATGAAAAAAATATTTCATCTGAACAACAAAAAGGTTGTCGCAGAAAACATATGGGATGTAAAGAACAATTAGTTATTGATTCTGTAATTCTAAAACAAATTCAAAATCAAAAGCGTAATTTACGTATTTGCTATATAGATAATCAAAAAGCTTTTGATAGTGTCCCGAACTCGTGGATAATCAAAATATTAAAAATATATAAAGTTAACCCAATTATAATTAACTTTTATAAAAATATTATGTCCTTTTGGAATACGGATTTACTAGTTAATTTAAAAGGTAAGAAAATAGTAGTACCGGGCATTTCAATAAAAAGAGGGATTTTTCAAGGAGACTCATTGAGTCCTCTTTGGTTTTGCTTAGCATTTAATCATTTATCTAAAATGTTAATTAAAAGCAAATTTGGAATAATAATTAAGGGTAATACAAGAAAGAGTAGTAGAGTTTCACATCTATTTTATATATGGATGACATAAAATTATTTTTGAATTCTGAATCAAATTTAGAGACAATTATTTAGTTTAATTTTTTTCAGATGATATTAAAATGACTCGGTTTAGATAAATGTAGAACGATCCATATAGAAAAAGGCAAAATTGTGGATGGAAATGAGGGTACATTTAGAAATTTCAAAATTAAAAGTATGAAAGGGGATGAGGTTTATAAATATTTAGGATACCCGCAATCGAATAGATTAGATCATACTAGTATTAATAACACGGTCGTGTATTTATTAAAAATTACTGCAACATTTATATCAAAAGGGATTTTACTTTAAGTTATGCTATAAAACAATAGAATTTACTTACTTGCTGTCCAGGATTCCGCCTTGGAACGTTTCTCCTCCCCCCGCCAGCAAGCTAGTTCTTTTAGTCGAAAGGTCACCAGTTTTAGTTGATGCTGGATATCTCTGCTTACCTCATCAGAGATATCCGGGTTCTCTAAATAAATGGTCACGGAATTTAGTTTATAAATCATAACACTGATTGTTTGGTAGAGTTATATTTTATTTGACACCAGAAGTGAGATATTACAAGGATTCTATCCGCGACAATAATTTGCGTAATTAAAAATAGCTTACTGGCGAGAGGAACGTTCAGAACGGAATGATCTCGAAGTTTTTTCCACTCGCGAGCTCAGTTCTGCTGTCTGCGCATTTTGTTGCGCAGGCAAGTGTTGCTAGAGTCAAGGTGACATTTTGCTCAAAATATAATAATAATCGCGGTGCCTACACTACCATATTGATAAAACATAAGCATGTAAATAATATTATAATTTATTTAATTATTGCTAAAAATAAATACACACTTTAAAAAATAAGCGCGAAAAAGCTGAGCAACCGAAACTATGCGAGCGCCTCATAAAACGGCATACTAAAAACGTACTAGAACTGTAACTAGAAACTACACGCGCGCCCTCTGACTGCCTCACTAAAATGCGGCCTAAGCGGGAACCATTTCTGCTTGGAGCTAACTTCATACAAGATATAATATCAATGTTTACGAAATGCACATAGCGTAGAGTAACTGTCGTTTTGAATTTGCTTCTATGAGGTTTTTTTGTTAGTATTAGGCAGTGCTTTCTGGAACAAAATTAGCAAATGGCAATCAGTGACGACAGTGAAATCTGTTATCTATTTCCATCAACTAGTTGTCTTACCAGCAGCAAACACACTTAGCGAAAACTTGTACGAAGGGAGTTATTTGTAGTAAGTTTTTTGGAAATTTTATTGAATCAATTCGGCGGTTTTCCTACTGCCTACCCTGATCAAAAACTCTGTGCACGCCACTGGCCTCCTGTGTGGAGCTAATGCAAGAAAAAACAAACATGGGCTATACAATGTTATGACATGACCACCGGAAGTACATACCTGCGTTTGGATATCTTCAATATTAGAAATTGTCTTCAGCAGTTCTATTTTTGAAATACTCCTGATTTTTTAAATTTCTTTAATTCGGAACCTTGTGCGGTGTATGCAGTTAGTTGATCCGCATAAAATCGTCAAAAGTAATAGGTATCATTAAAAAAAATTAATAAAATTCGTGAATCGAGACGTATAAAAATCACACATTACAACCTACTATCGAAATAAATGATCGTATATATGTAGGATCGCGCTGTGAATAATTGAATAATTCCACTGAGATAGGCACTGTCTCGCGTCGCGGTTAATAGAAAATATCCGCCTTTGATGCTCCGTAGGTACTGGGCAATTGACTGTATGCGCGACGATGATTGCACTAGATGATTGCACTCATTGACGGAGAGCTGCAGTACTGGAAAAGAGTGAATCACCTTTCCCGTGCGTCCCCGTTCCCCTCCCGCTTCCCCTTCCTAGATAGCTTTATAAATTATAGCTTATGTGTTGTTCTGATGTATGAGCTATATTATTGTAAAATTTCATTAAAATCCATTCAGTAGTATGTGCGTGAAAGAGTAGCAAACACACGTACATCCATACAAACTTTCGCGTTTTTAATATTACTAGCCTTTTCCCGCGGCTTTGCTCGCATGGTGTTAGGGGGGTTCCCACTCCACCTCCTCCACCTTCTCCCCCTTCCCCACAGGGAGGGGGATCAAAGTGAACCTTAAGATATCCGCTTGGGAGATGAGGACGTTGAGAATCATCTACAAAATAATGGTGACGGTGATATCTACATAATTTTTTATCTAGTGACCAAATTAAAATTACAACGACGCCCGTTTCGTCTACTTCAAAAGATGTGAAATCTTCAATTTTATGGAGAGAAAAAAACCTGCAACTTGAAGACTCCGACATGGAATTTACAAAAAACATGCAATTTTTGCAATTGTTTTCTGTAAACTGCCCATTTGCTATAATAAAGTACAACAGACATATTGGGAGGAGTTGACTTACTGGACACGGTCATGGGAAGATATAAAATTGCGATGAAAAGCAATAAATGTTATATGAGGGTGCTATACAATTAAGTTGATATTACCATATAATCTTGGTTTCTATAATGAACAATATAACAAAAAAGTGCCAATTCAAAACATTAATGCGTCTTGCCAAATTTAAAACCCAAATTGCTCGATCTTTATGCACCGTTAACTCTAAGTAACCGAAAAAAGGCCTGGTCGGCCAAGTGGAAATTTAGAACCCGTTTTATACTTCTCACCTGCAATGGCCTGACGTGCTGCCAGTGCCAAAAGTGCAAAGTCCCTCTATGGTAAGGACAGTTTTATTTTTTACTGTTAAGCACTTGCATACTGCTTACTAACATCGTATGTAAGGACACTGTAGGTCTAGATTCGTTGAAAATAAATAAATGTAGCTTCTTTTAACAAAAAAAATTGAATCTTGCGAGAGCCTTGAAGGAGTAACCATCTGTAACTTATACCAGGGCGGGTAAGAGGTAGATAACCTCCACTATTGCCCCTGTTTTATGTCTTCATTTTTTACGTATAAGGCTGGCCGCATACATCAGATTTTTCCATCCGATTGTCTGATCTAATTGTCCGAGAGGACAACACATTTACAATACATTTCTTATGAAAGCCCGCACACATCCGATTCAAAAACCGGATCGGTAATAAAAATAGACCACGCTCTTCCGCGCCGGCCGTCCAATCCGGTCTGAAAAAGTCCGGTTTTCGAATCGGATGTGTGCGGTGATTATCCGATCCGATTGTCTGATCAGACAACCGGAAAGCAAAACCTGATGTATGCGCCCTGCCTAAGTCATAAAATAGTTCTCTTTATTCACTGATGTTATCTTCTCTTTATGCACTGATATATTGTTACAACAATAATAATAATATATATATATATGTGTATATATATATATATATTATTACTATTTTTAATTTATAAGTAAAATGCAAAAATACGTATTTTTTTAACAAAAAAATCGTACATTTAAGGGATATAAATAAACCTTCGCGGGCGCGCGCTCTTAAACGAAGAAACATTAATTTTTGTATATTAAGATTATTAACCTTCTTCTCCCTAAAATAAACCCTTTTTCTATCTTTTGCCTTATTATATTAAATACCATTCTGCTTTATTCAACTAAACCTGCACTACACCATTATATTCAATACTGATCCTCACTGTTTTTGTTTTTATTCCAGTTGAACTTCGAATAAACGCCAATTTGTCAGTTAATTCCCGGGCCCTTACAGTCGATCGACGAGGATTGTATTGATAACTTTCAGTAACTTCTCATAGTTCCCTAGCAAGACTACAGATCGCTAACGTCCAAACAACAGTTCACATCGAATATATTAAGAATACTTAGTCATTGTCAACTGTTATTTATTCGTTGGCGATGTGCAGTCATGCTAGCGAACGATAAGAAGTCACCAAAAGTTATCGATATAATCCATATCAATCGACCATTCTAGGGGTCCTGAACAACAAAACTGAAAAATCATGACAAATGAACATTGAATTATTTATTGTCCAGATTCCTTTTCTAGCAAACCTCAACATTCCACTGCCAAAAATATTAAAATTCAGGATGGACATTTGTCCACAATAGCTTCATCCAGACTTCACTCAACGGCATTACACATTCCCAATCATAAATATATCAAACCACCCACTTCCCAACAATCAAATAAATATTTTAGCCGTCCAAAGTTCAAAGGACAATAACACTGAATATAATACCACTACCTACGGCACCTACCCACATGTCATATTCGGATCGGTTCATAGACATATGAATATTAGTTGACCTGTCCTAAGTGATAAAAGCGTATTATTTCTCCCTCCCCATACCGGTTCCTTGGAACCGGCTGGAATTGAATATGGCTTCGCGTGAATCTAAAAAATGTGACATCATCATTATTCTGCGAGCCAGCGTCGAGCGCCCATCAGTACATTTTACGAAATAAAACCGCAAGAAACATGGTTTGTGTTTTGAAAACGTTTAAATATTAATATATTATCACTCTAGATACATGGCGTGTGCTCGTTGATGTTTACGGGGTATGTAAATTATGAACAATTTGTGTCCTTACTAAATACGGTAACAAAATATTGGAGACTGAAAATAAACGAACTTTACTTTGCCGTATTTAGACTTCGCAAATTTGTTCAATACGTGGCGAGCAATTCGCGCTCCCATGTAAAAAGGTCTATTAATTCAAAAGCAGAGTTTACTTTTAAGAAATAAATGGTGATATTATAATGCGAGATGCCTATGTACTGTCATATTGAGTTATCGACGAATCATATATCTCCAAAGTCATCTCCCCGCTCTGCGCCCCGCTGTAGTTGGTTTACCCCCTCACCTTTATGTTCTGGTCTACTAATATTCATATGTCTATGGATTGGTTCAACAATGTTCAGCTATTGCTTGATATTTATTTGCACTTGTTTAGTTTAGTGCAGCGTTCAGCAATTGGAGGCCCGCGAACGGATTCTTTCTGATCGTATGGCCGGAAGTTCGAACTTATTCCTTCCCATCATACTCGACTCACCATCGGTCACAATCATATTTTTTTCGTAACTACTTCTTGTTAAGAAAATATAATACCTACCCTCAAATTAATATTTAACGATATCTTGATGTTTTTATCTTGTTTTAATCATTGAAAACATTTATATCGAACGGTTTGGAATGTTATCCCGATTTTGCTTTTATACGTTAGAACGGATTTAATTATATGAAGTCTTCGCAAATATTATTGTTTGATTAGATTTACGATTACAAACATTTACGGTTAAACAACCTGGTCTAAGATTCGTATATTTAATAGCACCTCCCACACGCACACTTCGGAGCGACCGAGTCCCGCGCCACTTAATGCCGCCGCGCAGAAAAGTAAGAGGTCATTACCAGAGAAAACCAGAAATATGTCATTTTCATATCAGATTTTAGAAGTATTGACTCTTTTCCACAAAAAATTATAAATGGATTTCGAAAAATTGTTCTTTGATCTAGCATTCGCATGTAATAAATTTTGAGATTTTAATTTTTAGTATAATAAGGTTATTCCATAGGTCGTTGGCAGATTTGTTAAATTTTCAAAAAAGATTTTGTATTACACCACACCCATATCAAATAATATAATCATGCAGTAAAATAAATAAATACATTATATAGCAAACGCATGTTTTAGAATTTTAATTTTAGTTTCAATAAAATCATTAAAAAATATGTACGTACATGTGTTTCTTGACGAAAATTGGTCCATTTGTGTATTTATTTGAGCACTTACAAACTAATATATTTAAGATTTTTTTAACATTCTTATTAAATTTAGACAATATTGAAAAATGATAAATACTTATAATAATAATAATAAACACCGAACATGCCCCTGCGAATTGTGTGTCAACAACTTAGGGCCAGTTGTTTCGGAAAACCTGAACAATCGTTCAGATTCTTCTTGATTTTTCAAATGTAACGCAATCATTCCGTTGATTTTTGTCAAATCAGAATTGGGTTGTTTCAAATTAAATTTAACATTCGTTACATTCGAAAATTTCACACAGTGTTCCCCGCCGAATCGGACTAATTATTCCAGAGAAATCGAAAGGAATATTTTTTAACGCTTGCAACACTCACAAGTTGTTTATGAAATTCGTCGCCTGTCAGAGTTTACCGGCCTTTATCGTAAGCCGTGCGTAATGTTTATCTACAAATAAAACATAAACGCTTAAGAGTGAGTGCTTTTTTTATTAGTATTCAATTAATTACATGTACAGTTAAGTTAATATGGTAACATGCAATCGTATTACTTAAATATTCTTCCTTTTTAGATCAATTTTATGAGTCTCCGGAACGGCTACGGTTTTAATGCTCAAATGTCGCCAGAACCATATAGGAAATGAATTAAATTCCTATGGAAACTATAATCAAAGCTCACCATATGACTGCCAAACGTGTACATGCTATGCTTGATCACAAACACATCGTGAAATACAGGTTAGTTGTGTCTTATACTTTATTTGTCAGGCTTGAAGAGGATCCTTTTTTGCGAATAAAATATCTTATCAAACAACGTCTGATACGATTGTTTAAAGTGTATAGTTAATTAATACAATTAATAAATATGCAAACAATGTAATAATATCGTTCGGTCGGTTTGTTGTCGTTTGGTCATATGTCATATTCTATCAGCACTCTCCATATGGAAACTTCGGAGCGCCGCTTCCGACCGCCGCGCAGGCGCAGTAAGGTCTCGCAGTGAATCCTTTACTAACTTCTCTCACGGCGCGGCGGCGTGGCGCGCTCCGAAGTGTACTTGTAGTTTTATTTATAAAATGCTAACGTATTACAATTACGTTATGATTCTTGTTTTAGGGTCATTGCAGTCCAAATAAGAAATGCATATGTTCTGGAGGAATACAACAGAATTTACGATATTTTGACGAGTCTGCGTTTTGGATACTGGTTGTAGGTACCTCCAAGCAGAACCAAATGATAGAAGAACCAAGGAACTATAGTGGTTCACCAATAGTGAAATGTAATGTATACACGTGAAATGCATAAATGGTTTTCCTCAGCAAGAACCATTACATAATGTACGTTTAATTTGATATAGGTACATTGTTTTCATATTACTGCTTGTCATAATAAGATGGCAGATTAGGTTTCGCGTCGTTAACCCGCATAAATCAACTAATTAAATATAATTTCTGACTTATTATACATATACACATATACTTATTACTTACAACTTTTATAACGAAGAAGTTTTCCTTATATAAATAAATAAACATTTGAACTGACATGGTTTCGTTTTATTTTGTACTTAAAATAAAGTTATAAAATACTGTTCATATTAGGTATGACTTTGTAAATTTAATACTGATTAGTGGTAATTAACTCAAGATTCCTTTACACTACATATTTTAAATGTTTTATAAAGACATGTGTTTTAATCGCCTTATTAGTATCAGGTAAAGATTTATGTTAATATGCTAGGTCATGACTCCAGTTCCCAAACTGCAATTTTCTTTGTGAGGGTTGAACCAGTTATATATAGAATATTGTGATGGCGCCAGTCCTTTATTCTGTATTTATGAACTCTACTGTGGCCCGAAGCGCTGTTTTTAATTTAGGTACTTGGCCAAAAATCATGTAAGTATACAATTGTAACACACTCAACTTCTTTTATATCTTTTATGAAATCGGAAGTTGACAGAAATCAGAAGGAACCTTCAGTTGTCACCACGTACATACAACAAAATCTCTATGTTCTCAAGGTAAATAATCAGGAAAGATTGGGAAAAATGTCAATCACGGGGAAAAGATTTCTTTTATTATGAATTATTGTAGACTCATAAATTATTCTAGGATAAATATAACACGAATAAGATGGCAATAGATTGTAACATCATCGGTTTACACAAGAAATAAGTTTGTATTTTTTTCATTGTTTTCACCAGTGTTTACGTCATTTTCAATCTCTGAAATAAACGATTTTCGACAATATTATTCATCGAAAAGATATCTAAACTTGTTATTTTGCCATCCTGAAGTTTTGATCGTTATGTTTTATTTACGTTTTATGCAAAAACAGTCCAGCCATAATCACTAGTTTCGGTAGTGCATAGTGCCACAGAGCTGCACAAGCTGTCAGATAGCAAAGTTTCGCACGTCTGCGCATGCGCCCTCAATCAATTTTCCACTAACCGCCGGAATTCGAGCGGTTACATTTCCATCAAATTTGACCTGAAATTTCACTTGACGAACGGTGAAACAACCCAAATTTCGTTGATTGACGATTCATTTGCGATTTGACGGTTCATCAGACGTGATTTTTTCCGAAACAACTGGCCCTTAGAGTAACAACAGCTTCACCCATTGTTAATGAATGACGATTGAGTTATGTATGTATTTGTGTGGGGAGCGATTCCTTTACCTCTCCCCCCCCCCCCCCCCCCCCCCCGCGCACCTTCCGCTACCCCGCACAGCTGGCAAGAGTGGATGAGACGGCAACAAAAAAACCCCAAAGTTTCGTTGTTCAAAAAACACTGCTTGCGAACGGGTAAATAATCCAACCAGCAACCAGTGGCGGATACATACGAGGGACGCGGGGGGCGCGCGTCCCCTCCTTGCTCGCCCCCCTAAATGTCAGATCCATCTAAGCGTTCCTTTCTTAATCTTACTTAAGTCACGAGCCGCCACTGCTTATGACGCTTGCATCAGCATTGCATTCTTTTCATATTTTTCTCACACTATCGTACATGGCTTTACCACACGTACGCCGCAGGGATCTCAATTTCATAGCATTCAGTCCTTCCTCTGCCAGTTTCATGCTTTACTGCCATACATCAGGGTTGGTACCAGCACTCCATTGTGGACTGCTAGCTTCGCTTCTTTCGACAGTTTTGTTAGCGCCAACGGCCTTCAGTCTTCCATAGGTAAATGCGGAGTTATCTGCACTTACCCTTCTTTCAATATCTCTATCAGCCTTCCAATCTCTCGTAAACATACTTCCCGAATACACAAACTCATCCACTGTCATTTTTGGTAATTATTACAAATTGTCTTTGGAGATGCTATGTGAAGGGTCATTTTAGGGAAAGGAAATAGTGGATGGAAAAAGGTATGATTGGTGGTTAGGACTCTCTGGGTTAGTGTGTCCAGGAGAGATGGACGGATGAACCTTCCCCTCCCACTGTGAAGCAAGAGATTACTGCTGGAGAGGTTAAATGTTCTCCCTCAACCAGTCCTTTCCAGCTCGCCACGCTGTACGTAGGCAAACGCATCCGCCGCTACCTTGAAAAACCACATCCCATGAACTCAGGCATCCCTGCTAAGTAACCAAACTTAGCTATCCATTTGGGATGACTTATAGCAGAGGTGTTGTTTATCCAATAAATAATTCCCGTGGCGGCGGTACCCACGCTCGCCTCCTAAATTGAAACTTTTGCTTCAATCACATTCCTACGTCGTTTCACCTAAAGGTACCCTTAACACGACCCGCATCCAAGTATTTGATTCCCTCGATCGTTTAATGCAGCTCTACTGCTCCCTGTGGCCAGCTAAGTTTTAAATGTGCGGTCCGCCCACGGTCCGGCAATCTTTTATTTTTTAATTTATTGAAGTGAAAACTTCTTTAGCACCGTTGTGATTTGAGAAACACATACATCTATATGTTTTAGCCTGCGAGAGAATGAGATAGTATAGTCGGTCTCCTCTTTGTGCGGTGTTTCGTATTCTCCTCACTGTTTTCTCCTTTTTAATTTTCTTATATCTTTAGCGCCCCCCCCCCCCCTTTGAGTTTCTTTCGTATCCGCCACTGGTGGCAACACTAAGAGTATATCAGCAAATACATAATTTAGTTAGCGTGATCTGTTTAACATACTAGGTACTGTCATAACTTCATTTTTCACGAAGGCAATATGAGGACGAAAACACTTGTCTTTTTGTTCAATTTTAAAAATGTTACATCACTATTGTGTTTTTGTACTTTGATACTATCTGTTTGTGGCAATTCCGTACTCTCACAAGAGAAAAGAACCGTAAATCGCGATGTACACGGAAATGGAAAATGTGAAAGTGATTTCCTCTGGAGTCCAGACAATGAGAGATGTTTTAAAATTAAACTCCCTGAAAGAAGCTACCAAAAATACGAGGGATGTTCGGGAAATGAAGTGCCTATTGATTTCTACAAAGAAAAATATAAGAATATCAATCTTTCCATGGGCACCACATTTTGGACTGACTACAAGCGAGCTTATGCCCATGGACCCTTTATAAACTGGCGCGTTGGAGATGAGAATATGGGACAACCTGAATTTTCCCTTGGTCTGTCGAACTTTTCAAATAGTCCTGACGAGAAAATGTGCGCAACTGTAGATATTGAAACTCTCGTGCTGATGCCAACGAATTGTGATTTGAAGTTCCCACGATTATGTGTTTTGAAGCCTGGCCAAGACTCATTGCAAGTGCTTCCCGAGCTGACCATTAATTTTGTTAAAACTATGTAAGTTCAACGATTTTGTATTACTTACTTTTTTAATACCTAATTATGAAATATTTTTGCTGTTACTAAACGTATTGCTGACATTGCTGTGCCACATAGCCTCGTTTTTCGGATACAATGAAATCACGGGCACTGCTGAAAACCATTCCTGGAGATATACGTGATGTACTTAAATCTATAAATGTGTAAGAATCTATTGTCTAATAAAAAGCAACCCCCACAGCCAATCTCACAGTAAACTACGCCGTAATCGGTGTTTACTTTTCTGCGCGGCGCGGCGGCCAAAGTGGCGCGGTACTGAAGATTATTATTATATGCTTAAATAACTTAACAAACCAAAATATTGTATTTTCGCTAATTTAGAACAAGAACTAAATATATAACATTATTTGCAGATATCATGATGACGTGATGATTTTCAATACGAATCTGAACGTATCAATAGAGTCAGATGTAAACTGTTTTACGGACGCTGTACTTCCGGGTAGGGTTAACATTTTGAGGAGAATTTCTGATTTAGAATTTGAGGTTAAAGCAACGTACAACGGATATTACTGGTGCCTTTCTGTAAATACTGGAAAATACCTTTCCAATGAATCGAAACGGATTTTATTCATAAAGAATAAAGAATACTACGAACCTCTTTTTGTTATTATGGTAAAACAAAGAGAATTTTTCAAGAGATTTGGCTTAGAATTTGAGAAGAACACCACTTTAAATAAGTATTACTGCCCCGATGACCGCAAGGATAATTCTGAAGAATCCAGTGAATTACCTGAAGATGAATGTCGTGAAGCGGCTAAAGATTTTCAAATTACTAATTTTTACAGCGACAACATAATTTTTCTCGGAGTCAAAAATGACTTCCTACATAAAGAACATTGTAATCTTAATATTCTTGACTCCAGACCAATATTATTTTGCGAACCAAATGGAAGCATCCCACGACTTAATACAGGTGAGACGATACCACATACTATTTTTGTTTGATATGTTTGAAACGATATTGCAGATTGTTTAGGTGTGTGGCCGAGTTGGCATCGCTTTTAGGTCCCACTCGGACGTTGCGAGTTCGATTCCTCGGCTGGCAAAGCCCATCAAAGTACATCACAACGCAAGCAACGTTTTACGTTTACTGTGATGGTGGCAGGAGATTTACAAATATGGTCGGGATATTTGTTTCCGGAATATTTGTCTTTCTTTAAATTAAAAAAAATAAATATATATATATATATATATATATATATATATATATATATATATATATATATAATATGTTGATAGGTTTAATTCCTTTTTATTAATTTCTAAATAAAACACTTGGGTTGCAAAGTTTTTTTTAACTAAGAAACGACATTTATGTTTATTAATATCACTTTGAATGGTTTTTTCTAACAATCAAATAATAGAATAACAAAACAAATGACAATCGATGATTGCATTCTAATTGACATTATAGGATTCAAATTTAAAGGGAATATATTTCCTTTACATCTCCCCCCCCCCCGCGGGAAAGAAAATTATTGCAAAAATTTTCATTCATCTTCGATATCCTCTTCATGGTTCATCAATGCAGGTGCTGGAATTAATTTCGAGATGTGGAAAAAATTTGATTCTAATTTTTTTCGACCAGTATTTATCTTGTAAATTGAGTTTGATAATTTTTCTATTATTTTGTAGGGTCCGATTCTCAATTCGTCGAGCTTCTTCCTGTTAAGTTTGTTTCCATTCTCCACAAAAACAGTATCACCAACTTTGAAGTTAATATGTCTCCTGGTTTTATCGTAAATCATCTTGTTGTAATTATGTGACTTTATAGTATTTTCCAGAGCTTTTTTTCTGTCTTGAATCAAATCGATGTCAGTCTTCTTAAGTTTTAACTCATTTGGCAAAATCGTAACATCTGTGCCGTTAAGTAGGTACTGAGGCGCATAACCAGTGACAGTGTGCTCCGTTTCATTATAGTTTTTTACACAATTACGGGCTATAGTTGTCCAAGCCACTTTTAAGTCATTTTCGTTGATTTTGCATCTAATTTTATTGACTAGCGTTTGATTTAATCTTTCATTTAATCCATTTGAGAAAGGCGAGTTTACTGCAGTAAAAATGATTGGAATATTTTTTTCATCCAAAATTTTTTTTGAATTCTCTAGAATTAAGACCCGGATATTGGTCTGATAGTATCATGCCAATGTCATTAGTTTCTGTGGAGTTTAAGAGTTTGATGAAATCGTTGGTATTTTGAGTTTTTGACGTCAAAATATATGCAAACCTCGTGAAATGATCTGATAGCAGGTGCAAGTATCTCTTTGTTGACCGTGAACCCCCAAAACCACCTATCGTATCAATAGAACATATTTCAAAAGGTTTTGTTGCGGGACCCAAGTAGGACATCAATCCATATTTATTTTGACCTCTTGATTTGTTCTTTAAACATACTGCACAACTTTCGCAAGTTCTCTTTATATTGTTTGTCATGTTTTCTGATGTGTACCATGAGCTTATCATTTTTTGCATTTGATTAATTCCTATGTGACCTAGGTCTGTGTGAACATTTTTGATAAAATCTATGCTGAATTTTTCTGATAGAATTATTTTTTCTTTTTTTTTTACTTTCTTGTAATAAACATTATTCTTCGATATCAATTTATCTTTTCTGCACTGTATCTTCTCATTTTTGACCTGATCTTTTAAGATATCTTCTAATTTTATTAAGTTGACAACTTTTAATTGCTCATCTTGGTTCTCATCTGGTTCTAAGACTGGGTTTCTGCTTAGACAATCAGCTTCAATATTGTACTTTCCTGGAGAATATTTAATTTGAAAATCATATTGGGATAAGTAATATGTTAAGTCACCAAGCTCTTCATCGGTTCTAGATTTGATATTCATATTTTCCAGCGGTTTGTGATCTGAATAAACTGTAAATGGTTTTCCTATCAACCAGTATTGCCAGTATCTCACTGCCTCTTTTATAGCTAAGCATTCTAAGTAAATTGCTTTTTTCTTTTTCTGTGAGCTGTTTAATTTTTTCGAAAAGTAAGCAACAGGTTTTTCTTTTCCATCAGATTGTGTCTGTTTTAAAATAGCTCCAACACCCTCTAGAGAAGCATCTGTATATATATTAATTGGTAAATCTTGATCAAAAATTTCCAAGATCGGTTGTGAGCATATTAGGTTTTTCATCGTTTCAAAAGCATTTTGGCATTTATCAGTCCAAATAAACTTTTGATTTTTCCTTAATAAATTATGCAAAGGATCTAGTATTATTGCACTCTTCGGAATGTACTCATGATAAAAGTTGATTTTTCCTAGAAATTGTCGCACATTCTTTTGTGTTTTTGGAATAGGAAAATTCTTTATTGAAATCAAATTATCCTTTACTGGCTTGACTGAATTATTCTGAATTATATGACCCAGATATTTTACCATATCTGATGCAAATGTGCATTTTGTAAATTTTAATCTAAAACCTTCTGTTTTGATTGCATTCAGCAGCTTTGTCAGATGATCAATGTGTTCAGCAAAAGTTATTGAAAAAATAAGAATGTCATCTATGTAATTGACAGCAAATTCGTTTAGTTTATATTTTCTCAATATATTGCTTAATATCCTCTGAAAAATTGCCGGAGAAGTCTTCAATCCAAAAGGCAGGCAGGTCCATTGATAATGTCCCTCCTGTGTTACAAATCCTGTTTTTTTTTTGTCTTCAATCCGCAATGGAATAGACCAAAAGGCTGAGTTTATATCCAGCGTTGAAAAAAATTTGCAATTTCTGGTCTTTGTCATTAGGTCTTCAATCAATGGAAATGGTTGAGCTTGAGGTATTACTATTTTATTTAAGTCTCTGAAGTCTATGCATAATCTGGATCTTTTGTTTTCTTCTTTTTTAAATGCTAGAGTGACCGGTGCAGCAAATGGACTGTACGACTCTTCTATCAGTTTATTGTCTAATAATTTTGCTATTTGCTCTTCTATTTCCTTTTTATCTTCTACACTGCATCTGTAAGGCCTCTTACTACAATATTTATCCACTAATAAGTCTATCTTCGCTTCATATCCATTGACAGTGCCAACATCATATTTACTCTTCGCGAACACTGATGTGTATTAGTTCATTTATTTCTGTTTTTTGATCATTATTTAAATGATTCATTGTTATTTTAAAATCTTCTTCTTTAACATGTTCGTTAAAATTAATTCTGTGTTTTTCTATATGATTAAATTTAGTATTCGTTTTCATATCTGTAGAATATTTTTCTTTTTTATTTGTATTATTTAGGCAGAGTTTCTGTGATATTTGTAAGTCTTCACTTTGGATAAGTTTGAAGTCTTTTATCATGTCTAATCCAATCAAAAAATCATACTTGAAATTGTGTTCATCAATAATGTACACATCAACTTTATTCTCCAATTCAAAAATTTTTATGTTTAACGTTGTCAAACCACTCGTCTTTTTAACACCATTAATCGTTACTAAATTTGCTTCATTCAAATTGTTTCCTTTTCCTTTTAGTTTCAATAATTTAGAATTAATTAGAGAAACATTTGAACCTGAATCATAAATTCCGTATATTTTTAATTTATCATTTAGTAATAGTTTGACTTTTATTAATGGTGTTACTATTAGTTTTTTTGATCATTTTCATTTAATTCAGTTTCTATCACTGAATTGTTTACATGTTTAATGGCATTTCTCATAAATTTTTCATCCTCTTTTGTTTTGAACCAGCATGTAGCTTCAGGGTGGTAACGAATGCCCTTATTCAATTTTTCACAAATTTTACATGGATTTTTACCCCCATTTTTATTATGTTCTGCATTTCCAAATGTTTTCTTATTCATAAATCTTTTTTTGTTGACCATATGTTCATACTTGTTTACTTCATTAAACAAATCTACAGTATCTTGTAATCCTTCTCTATCGATCTTGTTAAGTATGAATTCTGGTAGTCCGGAAGCAACAAGATCTATCAAAGTACCGGTGTCAATTGATCTTCTCACATCCAATAGAAGTTTTTCTTTTCTCATAGCATAATCCAACAGAGAACCATCTTTGTATCTAAATGATAGTGCGTATGTGACAGGGTTCCATCCTTTGTTTGCAAATGATTCACAGAATTTGTTTTTCCATGTTGACCACTCTGAGTTCATTGTTAGTTTTATAATCATGGAACTGTACCAGTCTATACAAGATTTATCCATGAACAATCTGAGTATTTCTATTTTTTTTCCATCCATGGTCACATCAAACCGCAAACATTCTTTTTCAAACACTTCCATCCACTGGCTTGCATTTGTATTTTTAGTGTAGAATTTTTCTATAACAAACTTCTCAGCAATGTTTTTTAAGCTCTGTTGCTTATCTTCCATTAACTTTTCAATTAATTTTCCTAATGCATCTTCTTTTTGATGTACTTGTAAACTTTTTTCGTCCAATTCTTCGAGGTATTGGTCTCCAAACTGTAGGTTTCCATCTTCGTCTACATATGTTTTTTTTAGTTCTTCTGTCATGGTTAACCAGACTCTTCTAACCTGGTATCTTTTTTTCAAACTATTTTTTATTTTTCCAAAAGCACTAGTTTTCATTATCTCCTCGTGATAGCTGGCGGATCGTAGCATTTCTGGTATTGTAAACACTTTTCCATCACTTGTGACTATTTTTGTAATGCTAATAATATTTGATCTGCCATCGCATCCAGGTAATAGCGTAAATTCGAATTGAATTTTCTCCATTTTTGGTTTAAAACGAAATGTCGTTTTATAATATGTTGATAAGTTTAATTCCTTTTTATTAATTTCTAAATAAAACACTTGTGTTGCAAAGTTTTTTTTAACTAAGAAACGACATTTATGTTTATTAATATCACTTTGAATGGTTTTTTCTAACAATCAAATAATAGAATAACAAAACAAATGACAATCGATGATTGCATTCTAATTGACATTATAGGATTCAAATTTAAAGGGAATATATTTCCTTTACATATATATATTTATTATATATATATAAATATATATATGTAATAAACCTGTACACAGGGAGTAACAGCACGTATCCGAAGGATTTTAACCAGCGAATCCTAAATATATTTGGATAAAAAAGGTAAATGTAATTTTGCTTCCTGATGATATTTTTTTTAAATATTACATTAAAAATATTTTTCCATCACACGCGGTCGGATATAGCCTAGCAGGTCACTTGGTAAGCACTCCGACTCGTTCCAGCAGCACGGTAACACACGTTACAGCGCGCGCATCACGTGATCCCGCCGCGAAGGGCAAGTGTGGGCTTAGTGGCGACGTGTGATTGAATGATGAAAAATATTTTTTTGTTTATAATGGATAAAAATCATCGGACAGCAAACAGACATCTCCTTTTTTTAATCCAAAAATCTATCTTTACTTCTAAAGTCACTGGTTAAAATCCTTCGGGAATATCATTTATTTTCACGAACTTGTTATGGGAGGCATTGCAGCGATTTATTTAATGTTACCTTTTTTTAGGTGAGATGAAACTAATCACCAATAACTTCAACGAATGCCAACTGCTGAAATGTGAGGGAAATTTCTATGTTGGAGGTCATTGGAATATATCAGATTTCTCAAACAACAACTGTCCCGTAAGTAACAAATTAAACTTTATTAAAACCTACGCAATATGATTAGGGATTGCAATCCCCCAAAACGGGATGAAGCATTCCCGCGGGATTCCCCTGTTTTTATTAATCTGCGGGATCCGTGGATCCCGCAAATTAAAAATTTGGCGCTAAAACTTTCGCATAAATCGAGAGTAGCACGAGCGCGACGTTGTCGTTCACAGCGCGCCACGCCGGCGACTAGAAAAGAAAATAATAGAAAGAGTCGTAGTTCAAGACGATGAAAATGAAACATATGCAGATGACGTCTTCGAAAATACACCTATAGCTGGAACATCTGCTACTGATACAGATCCTACTCTTACGCTAAAAGAAGAATTAGAAAAACGGCTTCATGAAAAAAAAGAAATGTTTAAGAAAAAGCCAGACAACAAGCAAAGGGACTTTTGAAGAAAGAAATGAGGTTCTTTGAGTCCGATGGTATCAGAAGAGAGTATCTGACGCTCGAAGAGAGTATATGAATATATCCTGACGGTTCAGCCTACTAGCGTAGAAGCCGAGAGTGCGTTTTCAGCATCAGGATATCTTTGCAGTTCACTCAGAAGCAGGCTCGGAGACGATACAATAAATGCCTAGGAGCGTATTTTCAAAAGTTGGTAGGTTGATATCATAGTAATAGCATCTAAGAGAAAGTTGTGATTTGATTATTAGTCATTACATGAATAAGACTGAATTAAAAATATAAAACTGTTGTTTGGAGTAAGAGTAAAATTAAACAAAACTATTAAACTATGCTAAACACTTAAAGATGATTCTAAAAAAACAGATTACTAATTACTTACACTTAATTAATAGAAAAGAAATAATTTCTGCTGCTTAATATAAGAAATGTTTAAAAAAGTTGAATTTTAAACAAAAATCTGTAGTTTCCATTTGATTTTATAACATAATTTCAAAGATGCGGGATCCCGCGTGATCCCGCGCGGGATTGAGTAATCCCGCATATCAATCCCGCGGGATTGAATGAGCTGCAGGATTGCAATCCCTTAATATAATATCTTATCGAACGTAGGAATTTTTACATTATATAAATATTGACGTCTGGTTATTGTTTCGATAAGATTTCCAAATAGTGAATTATGCTAGTTATTATTATTAAGTTGCAACAAAATGGTTACGTATGTACATTTCGTCCTGGATACCATCTCAGCTGCCAGTGTAAAGTGTACCACTTTTATCTAACAACTTTGTTTTAAACCCTTCACTTTCTCTGTAGAGAAAGTGCTTTGTTCCTTTATAGTCCCTCGATTTCTTCAATTACACAATCCACCGCTGAATGATTAGACACCTGAACTTTCTGTTACATTTGTTACATTGTATGTATAACTTTGGTCCTGTCAAAGGTAGGGTCCTTCTGAAAACGCTTACATTTAGCACAACATAACATTTTTTCCTGTGTAAATTTTCACGAACTTGTTTTTTTATATCCCAGATTACTAAAACCCAGATCAAAGAAACTATCAAAACCATGGAAGGTATTATTTTGGCTGGTCCTGTTAATGAGTCCAGCCTCACGATTGCTGTCAACGAAATCAATAAAGTCCTAAAACTTAAAGAAGTCGAAATACCGCCGAGAGTCCTGCAACTACTGGATTCAGTTCTCGAACAAGTACACTTGCTGAAGGATCAGGTTCAAATTACGGTCAAAAGGCCAAATTTGGATGTGATGGTGGCGGGAAGTACCAATGATGTATCAATCATAGGATTCAAAGTAAATTCAATTTCACCAGAATTTGAAGATTCGTCGATGCACTTGCTGACTCCAGGTAAAATAAAAAAATATTATTGATCAGTTAATGATTGCCTCTATCTAAACTGATTTAGCTTGAATATTGAAGCATTAACAAAATAATGTCAATAAAATAAAATACTTTTTTGTTTAAAACCACGCAATTTAAATTTCGTAATATGTCAAACCACAAAGTGATTGCTTTCTACAATAATATAAAATAATTTCAAATCATGGCTGTTACTTGGTACTAAAAAGATCAATGTCAGTTTTTTAAATTTTACGAGGTGATGTAAGTGAGGTCGTTCCTAATAGCCGCAACACAGTATTAGGTATTTCTATAATTTTTTTCTTGATTGCTTGATTTGTGGCTATGTATTAACTGTTTTAAGCATAAGATAAAAGAAAAAAAAAAAATTAATACCATAAAATATTTCAAAAATTTCAAAATCCACGTGTCTATAAAACGTTTTCACTCTTAAGATCTAGGCAAAAACAAATCGCACAACAACTCTACATTAACTATATATATACTGCTGAAAATAACATAAATGGTAATCCTAAACTCTTTTGGAATCATTTTAATAACATAAAAAAAACACAATCGTTTCTTCCAAGGACGATGCACCTAGATGCAAAAAAGCAGAAAATAGCCAAAACATATGCAATATTTTCATGGAATATTTCCAATCAGTTTACATAAACGATAATTACCTACCAGACTTCGACATACCGGAAAACACAAATAACATAAATATCACCACGGTTAAATTCATACGAGAAATAGTCTTAAAAGAAATAAAAGCTCTTGACATAAGCACAAGCGCGGGGTGTGATGACCTTCCGTCATACTTTATAGCTAATTGCGCCGAAACACTTGCAAAACCTCTCTGCATTATATGTAATAAATCAATTAACGGAGGCACGGTACCTGAAATAAGGAACGAAATATGAAATATGGAAAAAATATTAAAAAAAACACCAATCCACAAAAACGGCGTAAAAATAATGTTAAAAACTATCGTCCGATTTCAAAACTATCAATATTTAGTAAGTTAATGGAAAAAATTGTTTACAATATCTGAGCCCACGACTCAATCACATCATAACAACAAAACAACATGGTTTTACAAAAGGCAGAAATGTGGAAAGTAATCTCGTTCTTCTTACTGAATTCATTATCGATCACATGGACAACGGCACTCAAGTAGATATCATATATCATATATCCGCTGGCCCAGACACCATACCAGCAATTTATTTAAAAAAACTGTGTATCTAGCTTAAAAGGCCATTTAACCAATATATTCAATATATCATTAGCATCAGGCCTTTTCCCTCAAAAATGGAAGATCAGTTTCCTTAGTCCCATCTATAAAAAGGGTGATAAAACAGATGCTTCTAACTACAGACCTATTTGCATACAATCAGCGATATCTAAATTGTTTGAATCCGTAGTTCTATCAAAATTTATGTTACAGGCTCGTAAAATCATTTCCCCCCACCAACATGGATTTGTGGCGAGCCAACTTACCTACCTGCGCTGCGAGAAGTACTTACCTACCTGCGCTGAAATATTCGGCATATCGTCGCACCTTACGGAAAGTACCGGAGAATTCAAATTCCCTGTACATTATTCTTTTAGAACAGCAAGCCAAAACAAATGGTCCCGTTATTTTTACTTCTGTCACGTTCCGGTATTCCGATATTATTGTGAATTTTACTGCTTAGTAAATAAACTATGAACAGTTAAATCTAGTGTTTTCTTTACACGTTTACGTAGCACGTCTGATTGCTACAGATTCATATCCGGAAGATCTACACTTACAAATTTAATTATATACGAAAAATATATTTCAGACAATCTAAATTCAAAATTGCAAACGGATGCAGTTTACACAGATTTCAGCAAAGCATTCGACAAAGTTTCCCAAAAAATCTTATTATACAAACTAAAAGTATATGGGATAAAAGGAAATCTGCTAAAATGGTTTGAGACCTATTTAACATCTAGAAAACTATACGTTAAACTATCTAACTATATTTCAAACGAAATTAAAGCTTCAAGTAGGGTGCCTCAAGGTTCTCATCTAGGTCCTATTCTCTTTTTGCTATTTATCAATGACATTGTTACAATATTTGAAGGTATCCATTTCCTATTGTTTGCTGATGACTTGAAAATTTACACTATTATAAGAAATTTAATGGACTGTCTTGTATTGCAAAACAACTTGGATCGATTATCTAATTGGTGTAACATAAATGATTTATTTCTAAACATTAACAAATGTCAATCTATAAGTTTTTCTCGAAATAAAAATCCAATACTCTTTCAATATCACGTTAACAATGTGAATCTTTCTACAATAACATTAATAAAGGATCTGGATATCGTTTTTGATAACAAGATGACATTCGTCCCCCACATTGATTCAATCACGAATAAAGCACTTAAATGTCTCGGTTTTATGTTAAGATCGTCCAAAGATCTAATGCATACTAATACACTCAAAACCCTATACATAACATTAGTCAGAAGCATCCTTGAGTATAATTCCTCTCTCTGGTCACCATTATACAATGTACATTCGCACAAAATTGGAAGAGTACAACATAAATTTTTAAGGCATATAAATTACAAATTGAAAATTCAAATAGAAAATTTAAATTATAATTATTTAATGCAATTGCTTAAATTACCCGAATTGTCACAGCGAAGAAAAATCTGTGATGTTTTATTGTTATTTAAAATTATCAACGGATATTTGGATAGCCCTGAACTTGTTAACACGATAAATTATCAAGTACCTAACAATTAAAACACCAGACTCCATGCTCCATTTAGCGTAGTTGCTTCTCGCTAATTATATGTTGTTATGGTACGCCCAAACGACAGAGAATTCAAACTCCTAAATCGCCGCAAACAACACAACACCCTGCTCTCCCCCCTGTTCCCTGCTTCCTACTTCCTATCCCCTCTGCCCTCCCGCACGCGATCCCTTCCGCCCACAGTTGAGAATTGCAAGCCGCCTCGGGCACACGTTACGCCCGCGGGTTGATTCCCACTGTTCGCGCCCGGCGTACTGTCGCTCGAATTGAACTCAAATATAACCCGCAATGTTAATTCAATAACCTACGGGTTTAGCGCTGATATTTCGCCATGCCTGTGTAAACTTCGGTTCTGTCCTAAACTCGGGAGGTGCCCCTGGAAGGCGGAAGACGAAGATCCCCAACATCATGTAAGCTGTACAATTGTTTCCTCATTTGATTGTGTCCTTTAACGATAGACTGTAAACTCCCGCGAAAAGCCATCACTCAGAGAGTTTCGTTTTTAGGGATCTTGAGGTATAAACACGATAGCTAGGTTTGTGTAGTATGTATTTCTTGTGTTGAATTGTACTGTAATGACCTATGTACTGTGTTTTAAATTTGCAATACATGAATCTATTTAACTCAATCCTGTTGTTAATCTGCCTCGGCAGGAGTATCTCCTAGAGTGTATTTCCCGACGCCCGTGGAGGAGAGAGAATTCTGTAGCAATCGTGCGGCCTGCCCCTGGAATAGAGGGTACTTTTGTCTCTGCTGTGAGCTGGCCTGGGACATGTTAGGGCCCCCTTGGCCCCGGAGAGGGTGTTGGTTTTGAAGCCAGCAAAGAGGGCCATAACAACTGGCGCCATAGCGTGGAGCTCAGAGTTTTTTTTCCAACCCGGTCGCCATGCGAGGTACAACTTGTCGGAATGCTCCTCCCTGTATAGGAATTGTTTTGTAAACATTCATTATGCCTTGATATTCTACACCCAGTGTACAGTGAAATCTGTGAAAAAACCACAGAAACCCACACGTAAATTAGATCCATAACACAGATCTGATTGAAACTATGAATCATGCCGCAATTGAAAACACGGCCATTTTGAAGCAACTAAAGGACGCCAACATTAAACCGCGAATCTGACTGCGCATGCGTCACAACAACGGGCGGGTGGCAACAGTCCCACGCCAATCTCAACGGCAAATATTCACGCGGTAAATACCTATTCTCTAGACTGCGCGCGCAAGTGCACTGTCTCGCGCCAAAATTCCAATGGAAAAAACCCGTCGGAACGAAATAATTACCTGTTGCTATGCAGCTTTTATAATCAAATCGCCTTTATGACTGAACCGGATAGCAACGGAAATTATTATTATAAATTTGATTCTGGAACCCCAGTTATTTTGCGAATTCCTTAATCAAAATTTCGGACTTACGTATTTTTGTTGTTTCTGCACAATATACCAATTGGCCCACTTGTGTCTGTCAAATTAGTACAACTTATATTCCACCAAATGAACAAAATAATGACTTTCTTTCCCCATTCTACATTATAGGTACCGCTTTTTTTCAGCATAAGTGTAAAGTGAATTGTGTTTTTTTTCCTTACATAAAGAAAAGTGAAATAATAATAAAACCAATGATTGGTTCCATGAATAAATAAAATAATTTTAATGTGGTTGACGTAACAAATCCCATATTCAGTTATTTTCATCCCGAAGTTTGTCCTTATTTGCCAGAAGAGCGCCTTTTGTGAATTTTAGTGCCTTTTTCAGTGCAAAGTGGTTTGTGAAAAATAAAAAACCCGTTTTCTAAAGGTCAGTCCTGGCAAAATTTTTTGAAAATAAATAAATACTTGTGAATTTCACAGTTTTCTCAAAAGTGGTCAGTGAAACACAGAAACCTTTACTACTTAGGTCTTTCCACGCAAAATTTTTTTTCTTGTGCCTTCCTTTGACAAAGATTCTGGTGTCATATATACCAAATTGTAGTATGGAATACAGTTTTCTATAACTATTTTAGAAGTACCAACCAGTGATTACCAAGTGAAAAGTGCCTCACAAAATTAATTTTGCGTTTGCTAAAGAAGACCCCTGGCAAATTTTTTTCACCACCCGGGAAACTCAAAATGGAAAACAATCAAGCTATGGCATCATCCAATTTGGGCATCATTCCCAACGTGCACAACGTATCCAAAACTCACTTACAAACTGCTTTAAGGGATAGAGGACTCTCGCCATCAAGCAAATCTAAATCTACATTAAAGGCTTATGCACTTTTATTCAACAAAAAGTACATTAAGAGAATAAACCTCGCCCCCTCAAGCGAAAATAATTCACGCTCGGCTACGCAAGTTTTGGATAATCTTGTTCCTAACAAAGAACCTATGCCACAAGTAATGATAAAACAGGACATCGCACCCACCTTGACACAGGATAAAACTTACGATTTATCCTCTTGGAAAATCAAATATAATGGCGTCTCCGATGTGCTGGATTTCATTGACCGTATTGAAGAAACGGCTACAATCAAAAATATCCCATTCAAGATTCTACGAAAAAACTTTATAGAACTCATCTCCCCAGAATTGATACCCTGGCACAGCATTCAAAAAACTAAATGCAAAGATTGGAATAAACTCAGATCTGCCCTAATCTCGAGCTTCGGAAAAACGGAAGCCCAGCACCGGATCAAATTATCTTTACTATCTATTAAACAGCTAGTAAATGAACCTGTAGCAACATTCATAGAAAGGGCTGAATCCATTAACATCAAGCTTTCACATCCCGTTTCGGAAGCTGAACTATTACCAGTCATAACTGATGGCCTTTTAAGCAAATACGAGAACATCATTACCTCACAGAAAATTGCATCCCTAGCCCAGCTAAACGAAGTCTGTCTCCTTCTGGAATCGTACCAGGATAGGAAAAACATAAAGAATGTGTCAAATAATGTAGTTGTGCCAAGCCGTTCGTCTGGTTTAAAACCAGAATTCGACAACAAAAAAGTGTGCTCTTTTTGCAAAAAAGTAGGCCATCTGGCCACTACTTGTTTCAAGCAAGCGAGGTTTCTGGAATCCAAGGAACCCCGAACTTTCAAGAGGCATCACTCTAGGGACCGCTCTCCTCCAAGCGACGAACTGCGCAACATTTTCAAGAAATCAAGGCACAACATAGAAAGGTTACAAAACCCAAGCGATGTCAGACCTCAGGTGGATTTCTCCAAGCCCCCACCAAATTTCTACATGAAGAGGCCAAAAAACTAAATAATAACCTCTCAGGCACCCATTCTGAACCAAGGTCTAAAGAATGGACTGATTGGTTAGCACACATTAAGTATTTTAACCAGACCTTAAATGTTTCTTCGGTTTGTTGCAAACAAGCTAAAGATGGGAGACCCTATGCTTTTTTCTCTGTTAACAATGTGCCCTTTTCCGGATTACTTGATAGTGGTGCATCTGTCAGCTGTCTTGGCAACAATGCTCACCTGCCTTTTGTTAACAGTGATTTTAGAATTTCGCCCAAATCGACACACCTGACGACTGCGGATAATGTTTCTCAACCGGTCATCGGTGCCCTTGCCCTGCCAATTAATTGTAACAATAAAATAGTTACAATCAATTTTCTAATAGTGCCCTCTATATCCCAGAATTTCATCCTTGGCGTTGACTTCTGGAAGGCATTCAATGTTGCTCCCCAAGTATTTAATACTCTTGGCGAAACCTCCACTGCTGCTCAAATTAGTGAGATCCGCACAATAATACCTCACGAAAATTTAAGCACGGACCAGGCTATCCAACTAAAAGAAATGGTCAACAAATTCGAGTCAATATCTTTCGAAAAATGTGGATTAGGTTTGACAAATTTGGTTGAACACCATATCAAAACCAATGGCCCACCCATCAAGCAACGTTATTACAACTTAGCCCCCCAAAAAACTTAAACTTTTAGAAAACGAACTTGACGAAATGTTAAAAATGGGTGTGGTGGTTCCCAGCAGAAGTGCATGGACCAACCCAACTCTTTTGGTTTCTAAAAAAGACGGCTCTGCACGTTTCTGTCTCGACAGTAGACGTTTAAACTCTTGCACGGAAGCTGATGCGTATCCCTTAACTCACGTTCACGCAACCTTAGACAAGCTGCGTAACGCCAAGTTCATCTCTTCTGTCGATCTCAGCAAAGCGTTTTGGCAAATACCCTTGGACGCAGAATCGTGCGAAAAAACTGCTTTCGTTGTACCTGGTAGGGGAATGTTCCATTTTAAAAGATTACCCTTTGGTCTAAAAAACAGCCCCGCCGAGTTACAAAGACTGATGGACAAACTTTTCGGTCCTGAAGTCGATAACAGCCTGTTTTGTTACCTTGACGACCTCATCATCGTCAGCGATACCTTTGAAAAACACCTATTAATGCTGGAAAAAGTTTTTCAACAACTCAAGTTCGCTGGTTTAACCATCAACTTGAAGAAGTCTGAATTCTGTAAGTCCCGTCTACGTTATTTGGGATTCATTGTCGACGAAAAAGGTCTAAGAACAGACCCCGCTAAGGTGGAAGCCATGGCAAATTTTCCCCGACCCAAAAACGCGAAGGAAGTCAAAGGTTTCCTTGGACTTGCAGGTTACTAAAGGAGATTCATCAAAGACTTTTCCACTATCGCAGCCCCCTTAAATAAAATTACCGGCATCCGTAAAGGTGTCAGCAATTTCCGATGGTCTGTTGAAGCTGAAGAAGCGTTTACAACTCTAAAAAATGCCCTTCAAAAAGCTCCCGTTCTGAATTGCCCGGATTTTGCACTCTCTTTTACCCTCCACACGGATGCCTCCAATGTAGGAATCGGTGGAGTCCTTACTCAAGAATTCCCAGATGGCGAACACCCTGTAGCGTATTTTTCCCGTACATTAAACAAACACGAGAAAAACTACGGAATTACCGAGAAAGAGTTATTGGCTGTATTGGATTCTGTTCACCATTTCCGCGGTTACATAGACGGTAGCAAATTTACTGTAGTCACAGACCATAGTAGTTTGAAATGGTTGATCTCTTTAAGTAATCCCTCCGGCAGGCTCGCTCGTTGGTCCTCCCGTTTGTCTCAATACAATTTTGATGTTGTTCACCGTAAAGGCGCGGACAATATTGTTCCCGACGCCCTTTCAAGAATTGAACTGGCTTCATTAAATGTTGACACAATTGCCCCCCCTCCATCTACAAAAGATGAATGGTACTTGAAAATCTTCGAAGGTTGTAAAAATAACCAACAAAAGTTTCCTAATTTTATCATAAAAGAAGGACAACTATACCGTAATTGCAAGGTACCACTATCCATCCTCGAAGATTACTCGTGGAAACTTGTCGTTCCCCTCGAAGGTAGAGAACAAATAATTATTGACAATCATAGTGCTCCCGACTCCATACACCCAGGAAATTTCAAGACGTATAAAAAGATCTCCTTGAAGTATTACTGGCCTGGTCTCTTTAAGCAAATTCGCAATTACATCTCTAAATGTGAAACTTGTAAAGCTTATAAACATAGCACGGCAGCACCTGCCGGCCTAATGGGTAATCCCAAACGTGCCGACAGACCCCTACAATCATTGTCAATGGACCTCGTCGGACCCTTTCCCCGAAGTTATGCCGGACACATGCACATACTTAGTGTAGTGGATGTTTTCACTAAATTCTGTTGGATCTTTCCTTTAAAAAGAGCCAACGCGTCCGCCATCATCAAACTTCTGGAAAAACACATTTTTATACCTTACGGAACACCCAGAACCGTAATTGTTGATAACGGAAAACAATTTATTGCCCAAGAATTCAAAGATTTTCTTGCCAAATACGGAATCAAGGATATTTACTATAATACCTTGTATACTCCACAAATAACACCGTCGAACGTTATAACCAAACAATCAACACAGCTCTGGCTATTCTAGTTGATAAAGATCAACGTACTTGGTGTAAAAACCTAGATAAAATTCAGGCTGCGATGAACAACACTGTTAATCTGGCCACTGGTTACACACCTTTCTTCTTAAAACACGGTATGGAACAAGTTGTTCATGGTTCTCTACATAGGAACACAAACTTTCCTACGTCAATTGCCACCACAAGCAACCCTACCGCGGACTATGCCCATCGTCTGGAAGAACTGTCGGCCATCTACAGTGAAGTCACTGATGCTTTGCTCCTGGCTCATCAAAAGAGTGCGGACAGATACAACCTACGTAGGAAACATGTCACCTTCAATACAGGAGACATAGTTTGGAGAAAGAACAACACACTTTCCCAAGGAGCCATGTATTTCTCTGCCAAGCTGGCACCACGTTTCGTGAAGGCCAAAGTTCTAAGAAAGATATCAGATCTAGTGTACTCCTTGTCTGACTCCTCTGGAAAACACATTGGTAATTACCATATTAAGGATATTGCAAAATCTGGAAGTGAGGAGCCAAGTAAAACTACCCCCACTATCTCAGCAAACTTAAAATGATCCAGTGTGTATCACCACAACCTTTTTGTAAGCACATCAAGTCTTACAATGGCTGGCGTGTAAAGTGTCAATTACATGCCCACCCTTTCGTTGATAAAACGAATATTGTTAAAAAAAATCATTTTTGTAAATTTATGTACACTCCACGGTGTAGTTTGCCCCGTTCATGTTCGTGAATTGGCAACCACCGTAATTCTTGTCTCACACGTTTTTTATTTTTTTTCTTTCTTTTTTCTCACCTGTTCCAAAATTGATCACTTTAGAGCAGAGACACCCCTCGAGTGACAGTGTTCGGGAAGTCATGAACCCAATCATTGCCTCTCAACCCCTCACACTACGCAACGTTCATGCCATGGCACGCTTTGCCATGTAATGCAATATTGTAATTTTCACCATTTTTGTTTGTTGTTTTTTCATCATATCGGAAGGAATCTCTTCAATTTTTTTCTTTTTATGTTCTGTAAGTACTGGAGCGTCGTTCTAAAGTCGATTTGGTAAACTCCAAAGCGTTAAATCACGACCCAGGACTAGTAAACCATCTCAACATGCTCCATATTTTACTCATCATGGTAAAGATAAGTGGTTACTCACATAATCACATTTCTTGTGTATAGTAGTTTTCAATTTTTCTCAAATGTTAAAAATTGATGGCGTCCTACCCGAGCTCTTTGCTAACAAATTGGATTTTGACACATCCATTTTGAAATCATATGTATATAAATAAAGGAAAAGCCTTTAAATTGGTCTTTCCATCCTTATACAAATCCTCATGGACTCGTTTCAACTAAAGTACGTAAAACTAAATACTCGGTCTTTTGTTGTTATAAGAAGTCCTCGATTTGTCCCTCTTCACAACATGTATGTCTTGTATTACATGCTTCAACCCTTACGGAAAAGGTTAATAAAACCTAACGGCAGCCCTGATTTCCGTACATAAATAACCACAGTTTAACGTAAATCATCAATGTTTTATTTAATTAAATGAAGACAATATAAGCGAAACTCAATCGAAAATCTGAAAACAGAAAAATCAGAAAAAGATATTGACACATCCCAGATGTGTCAATATCTTTTTCTGATTTTTCTGTTTTCAGATTTTCGATTGAGTTTCGCTTATATTGTCTTCATTTAATTAAATATTACAATTTGAGGTTTTACTCATAAAGTTAAAATAAAAATAAAAAAACATCAATGTTTTGTTTGATCATCGTTTTACAAACATAGGCATTCAACTCCTGTTTCGCCATTTAACCAAGTATTTGCAACCTAAATTGCACATAACCTGGTATGTTGTAACCGCACAAAGGGTATGTAAAACCACAATTGGTCCCTTTTGTTTGTCCCCACTGAAGTTTGCTACAATAGACAGTATGTAAAACCATGTAGGTCTGTCTTTGTTTGTCACATGGTGTAAACAGAAATGTACTCTGTCATCACCCCGCCTTTATAACATACGAAGTGACATTAAATTGTTTACCTCCTTGTTATCCTATCGTACGCTCCTGGGCTACGGAGTTAGTTAATCTAACAAATCTTTATAAACTGTGTTAAAACAAGCATTGTTAACGTTTATTGTGTTGTATTTAAACGTAACCCTGTTACATTATAGGAGAGATCCTTAGAACATCCACCATTATAGGAGAGATCCTTAGAACATCCACCATTATAGGAGGGATCCTTAAAATACCTGCCGCGATACGAGAAGTTCGTCATAATCACTTTTTCTCATAGCTAAATGTTATTGAGCTGGTCGTGTGACATATTTGTCATGAAAACCGTTTTGTACATTCTATTTTGGTCGTGTGACATATTTGTCATGAGTACCACCCGTTTTGTACATTCTACTTTGGTCGTGTGCCATTCATTTGTCATGAGTACCACCCTTTTGTATAACCTGTTCCGGTCGTGTGTCATTTATTTGTCATGAGTACCGCTTTTATGTATAACTGTGTATAAACTCTGTACACGAGACGTGGAGACGTAATAACAATACTTACCGTGATTCGTGTGAACGACATAATATCGGCTTTGCCATCTTCTTTAAGATGCATTGTATAAACTCTTTGACTTCTGTCTATAATTGAGTTATATCTTGTATGTACTTACATATTTTGTACACTATACGTGGAGACGTTAAAACACTTACCATGAGTCGTGCGAACGAAATAATATCAAACCCTTTGTGTGCGATCTACGAAATGTAGTCCACAACCCTTTGTTGTCATTCAACGCCAACGCCCGTGGACTTCCTGTTTTTTTACTTCTTTGCAAAAAGGAAAGAAGCCCAGGAATATCTACTATCCCAAAAGGACTAGTTTTCAGCTTCACTGTCAATTATGGGGCATAGTGCTGTGGGAGTTAATCGATTGAGCACAAAAACCACCTAACTCGTTGTCTGGAGAACGAACAAGAAAACCCCCAGGTTTGTGAAATTGGAGCAAGGGTCTGTCTTTTCTCACAATCATGTAGAAGTTTTTAAAATGACCCCTAATCTTTTGCCCAATACACGCGAAAGATTAGCCTCTTTGATATAATGTGTATTCAAATGTCTCCTCATCCTTTTTGATAAATGTAAAGAGTCAGGAAATCTGCTGGTTGATTATGTTTCATTTTCACATAGAGTTTGAATCGGAAATTAGTCCATTCTCTAGCAAATTTCGTAACTCGTCTCCCTTCTCCCCTCCTCCTCCCATTCCCCATGTTTCAGACTTATGTTGTGAAGTGAAAAATCTGTCGTTGACCATATTTCGCCCTCACTTGGAGTTCGAATAGGTAACTGTCCGGTTATCTACAGGTTTTCCCCCTCAATCTCTGCATATGTCTCACCATTTTTTTTTCTCTTTTCTCAATTCCACGAAACACATTCATGAATGTTGGATATGTACGATATGCACTTGGCGTACCGTCTGTCTCCTTTTGACAACCTTTATTCATGAATTGGTTTCCCTTTGCCGTGACTAGTTCACGATTCTTTGTCTCGTTCTTTGAAATTCTACGAAAATGTTACCATCTCATGTTAGCATAGGCCATAGAGGGCCGGTTGTTTTTTAACCAAGACATATTGTCACTAGGCAAACGCCAAGTCATCCTGGCAAAGGAAAATGTTCATGTAATCACAATTTAGTTAGGAATCTCTCCCTCTTCGTCACTCTCTGGGTCGGTGGTTAAAATTTCGTTATTTCATTATCTGGACACATTTTGTTTCTCTCCAAACCTTTTCTTCATTGGTCCCTAGGCAGGTAAACTTCAAGAATTTTGCTCTAATAATAATTTCTCCCGGATTTAAAAAGAAGCCCAGGCGGATGTCATCACCAACAGCCAAGCTGAGCTTCACTTCCTGACAGCACGCGCTGTGGTTACAAGGTCCCTCCTGCTGCCATTTTCTACGCATTTGTTCCTGAAAGCACAGACCATACCGCCCATACGTATGTTGTCTTGTCGTGCCACAGCAAGCTGAGTTGTCCCACTATACTTTATGACACTCTAAACTACCTTTTGGGCACGCTAGCTCCTAGGTTTGTTCTTACTCTTGCTATCAATGCCAACCTTGTCGTCTCTTGCCCTGTCATGCAGTGACGCATGTATCGTCATGTGTAAACCATCATTACCTTGACCCACCAGTATTCGCTGAATGCGTACCAATACAAGTTATCTTGAGCTACATTATGCTTCAATAACCATTATATACGATCCGTGTTTACCATAATAACACTTAGGATTCGTACTGGCATGTCTGCAGATACTGGATTCTTCTCTTCAATGACCTCTGTAACCATAGTCGCGGCACAGCAACCACAGTCTCCATTTCGTAAACTTCGACGTCTTCGACAAAACCAAGTGTTTTCTAAGGCCCAAGTGTACTCCTGAGCGTTATCTCAAATGGGTCTGATTACAGTGATAATGTAATCCTTAGAATCCGTGAAGTCACGTCCTTTCCTTCGAAATTCTCCGAAACCAAACAAATCCACGCTTCACAAACTTAGCTCCCAGACCAATGAAACCTTAGAATCACACTTTTTTCTCTTCTCTTGTACAAATGTATTGTCATTCTTTCAATTGCATAACCATGTGTATTGTCATTTTCAATTGCTTAACCATGTGTATTGTTATTTTCAATTGCATAACCTTGTATGTTGTTTTACACCATGTACTTTTCCCAAATTTGTCTTTTCCAAACATTGTATGTACCCCCACCCATTCCCTACAAACATTGTGACCCAAACTATAGCATAAAACTGTATGTTCTAGCTAGGAAATCTCTCAAGCAACGAATCTCTCAAAAACCCCGATGGAAGCATAAGAGGATTTTTTTTCCCTACAGCTCCATTGCCACGTCGCTTTTTTTTCCAAGCGCGGGGGGAAGTGTTATGGTACGCCCAAACGACAGAGAATTCAAACTCCTAAATCGCCGCAAACAACACAACACCCTGCTCTCCCCCCTGTTCCCTGCTTCCTACTTCCTATCCCCTCTGCCCTCCCGCACGCGATCCCTTCCGCCCACAGTTGAGAATTGCAAGCCGCCTCGGGCACACGTTACGCCCGCGGGTTGATTCCCACTGTTCGCGCCCGGCGTACTGTCGCTCGAATTGAACTCAAATATAACCCGCAATGTTAATTCAATAACCTACGGGTTTAGCGCTGATATTTCGCCATGCCTGTGTAAACTTCGGTTCTGTCCTAAACTCGGGAGGTGCCCCTGGAAGGCGGAAGACGAAGATCCCCAACATCATGTAAGCTGTACAATTGTTTCCTCATTTGATTGTGTCCTTTAACGATAGACTGTAAACTCCCGCGAAAAGCCATCACTCAGAGAGATTCGTTTTTAGGGATCTTGAGGTATAAACACGATAGCTAGGTTTGTGTAGTATGTATTTCTTGTGTTGAATTGTACTGTAATGACCTATGTACTGTGTTTTAAATTTGCAATACATGAATCTATTTAACTCAATCCTGTTGTTAATCTGCCTCGGCAGGAGTATCTCCTAGAGTGTATTTCCCGACGCCCGTGGAGGAGAGAGAATTCTGTAGCAATCGTGCGGCCTGCCCCTGGAATAGAGGGTACTTTTGTCTCTGCTGTGAGCTGGCCTGGGACATGTTAGGGCCCCCTTGGCCCCGGAGAGGGTGTTGGTTTTGAAGCCAGCAAAGAGGGCCATAACAATGTATTATTAATTTTATGTATAACTCTTGTCTTCAGAGATTGCATCGTGTGGGGAATGAAACTTGCTCTGTCAATATATTTTTTTATAAAAACATCGCTTCCTTCAAAAAGCGTATATGTATGCTGATGCAAAAATCCTTAAATGATACAGATTGTTAACAGTAACAAATTTAATACCCATTGCTTTGTAATTACCTTCATAGTACCTACTTTTTATTTATTTATTTATTTATTTGAGACACAAACAGGATATTTATACAACATTTTTGTGGGTAGTATATAATAAATTAAAATACAAATATAAGTATCCCTAGATTAATGTGTCTGCATTAATCACATATGCATTTTCAAAGAAGCAAACTCTTGAAAAACAATGCAAGTGTTATTTATACATAACTTGAAAACTTAAATACAAAATTGAAATACATAATAATAACAAGTATACAATATTTATAAAGTATTTACTGAAAAGCAATACAACAATTTTTTTTTTTTTTTTAAGTGCACAAATTGTGGAGATATTTCTTGAAATATGTTATATTATTTGCAAAAATATCTATGGAACTGTGTATTTTAGCAAGATCGTTGTATGACCGAGACATTCTAGATATAGGATTAAAATATCCAGTATTATTCGTAAAAATTTCAGTCCAAAATATGTTAAGGGTTCTTGTAGATTTGGGCCTGGCGTATAACTTAATTTGGTTGACTAAGTTACTGTCTACACGATTATTCACAATTTTATAGAGCATTAAGAGGTCATTTATGTTTCGTCTTTTAACTAGACTCTCTAATTTGAAATATGTAAGTCTTTGTTCGTACCCGTCTAGAAGATGGTGGACACCTGATCGGTAAGACAAAATCCCTGTAAATTTTCTTTGGACTGATTCGAGTCTAGATACCTGTGTAATATAATGTGGATTCCAGACTGTTGACCCGTACTCAAGAACACTTCGGATTAAGGAATTGAATAGAATTATTAGGCTATTAGAATTCTTAAACAGTTTGGTTGATCTTACAATAAAACCTAGTAATTTATTTGATTTACTCACAATGTATTCAATGTGTTGATTGAATGTCAGTTTGTTGTCAAATATAATTCCTTAATCTTTTATTAATTCAACTGTTTCGAGATTGTGACCACATATGCTATATGAATATAGAATTTTGTTGGTGTTCTTGGTGAAGTTTATAACTTTGCACTTAGCAATATTCAGTTCCATTTCATTGTCAACACACCAGGTAGATATTGTGTTAAGGTCTTGTTGTAAGAGTTCACAATCTTTCATAGATTTAATTGCTTTATATAATTTGAGGTCATCAGCATATAGAGAAAAATTACAGCGGAGTTTATGTGTAAGGTCGTTAATAAAGATTAAGAAAAGTAAGGGTCCAAGGTGAGATCCTTGTGGTACGCCCGACGTAACTAATATTGGGGAAGAGTTAAATCCGTTAACAGTAACTAATTGACTTCTATGTGATAAATATGATTCTAACCAACGAAGCAAGTTTCCGTGAATGCCGATTTTATCGAGTTTATTCATTAAGATAGAGTGACTAACTTTGTCAAAGGCCTTACTGAAGTCGGTGTACACGGCATCTACTTGTGTTTTATTATTCACCGATTTACACAGAAAGTCCACGTATTCGAGTAAATTAGTATTTGTGGATCTTTTAGCTACAAATCCATGTTGGAAAGGACTAAGTATATGTGTTACATGGTTAAAAATGGTTTTATATACAATGGACTCGAATATTTTGCCAAAACAAGATAAAAGGCTGATAGGACGGTAGTTAGTTACATCATTTTTACTGCCAGATTTGTGGATCGGAATTACGTGGGCAACCTTCCACAGATCTGGAAATACCCCATCGTTCAGACTTTTGATGAATATTTTGTGTAATGGTGTTGCAAGCTGATCTGCACAATTTCGAATAAATAGTGGAGGAATTCCATCTGGGCCGGAACCCTTATTGATATCAACAGTGTTTAATTTCACTTTGACCTCGTCTAACGTTATATTGATATGAGACAGTGTTCTCGGAAGATTTTTCAATGTAAATGAGTGTTTCAGGCTGACAATTATTGCTTGTAATAATTGTTACCCTTTGTGCTATGCATAAAAATCTTGTCTAAACGTTAGTTTATAAATTAAAAAATAATGATAATTATAGAGTGGAGATGAAAGTTAAGAGTCACTTTTAGAATTGGATGGTGGGGTAAAAACAGAAGAGAAGTAAGTAGATAACAGTTCACATGTATCTTCTCCATTTGTTGCTGATTTGTCGTGGAGATGCATGATTTTGGGGAGAGAATTAGAAATTCTTTTCGAATTAATGAGAGTTGAAAGATTTTTGATACTGTTAGGGAGAGAATTTTCTATTGAATCTACATAGGCTTTAAGGCATGTGCGTATGGATACTTTTACTCTGGCCCTCAAGATAGAAAAACTGTCATAGTCACATTGATTTTTGTAATTTTTTCCATTTCTTTCTAAACTTTTCTTTTACTTACTTTACTTACTTCTTTATACATATATGTAATTGCTGTGTACCTTTTATTTTATTTTTTTCCTGATAATAACAAACTAACGTAAAAACCCTTAAATGTATCACATTGTTAACAGTAACAAACTTAATAGCAACTGCTCTGTAACTACATTCATGATAACTACATTCATTGTACCTACTTACTTATTTATATATGTAATTACTGTGTACCTTTTATTTTTTTCCTTTTTCATAATAATAACAAACATACGTACCTACATTTATGATAGCAAAAAAAAAATAATAAATAAATAAACAAAAAAAAATTTATTACAAGAAAATTACCTACTTTTAGATTTATCGTTAAAAATGTTTTACACCACTGCAATACTGGTATGCTTCGAGTATATTTGGAATCACATTTTGTGTGATATTGTGACAATATTAATGAATCTAATGTAGCGTGAGCCCAAATACGAATCCGCTGGTTGAACTCCTTTGTAAACAATTACTCGAATACTGATACCTACTTATATCTTTCTAGGTCTGTTTATCATTTTATGTGGGTACTATATACTTATGATACTGCATACTTGTTATAATGCTCCTGTACAATTTATTTTAAACAAAAAAAATAAATATATATATATATATACAGACTTTTCCAAGGCACTTGATAAAATTAATCAAAAATTATTACTGAGAAAACTTTGGACATTAGGTATACGCTGTAATTTATTTCGTTGGGTTACATCTTATATACTGAACAGACCACAGCCAGTAGCAATAAAGGCCTTCGAATCAGATTTCAATGAAATTTCCTCTGGGATCCAACAGGGTTCTCATCTCGGACCATTGTTCTTCATTTTATATATTAATGATATGGTCAATATGTAAAATACTCTGAAATTGAATTATTTGCTGATGATGCTAAGCTATACAAACCAATAAAAAATCTAAACGATTATGTCAATTTGCAACAAAATTTAACCAATGTAGCAACCTATTGCAAATAAAAAAATCAACTATTTCTAAATGTTTAAAATGTCATCATATTGTCTCAGATATTCGTGATCTTGGAATAACCTTTGATAGTAAACAACAATATAACCTTTATATACAACAAATCACAAATAAAGCTGCTAAAATGTTAGGTTTCATCATAAGAAACACTAAACTGTTTAATAGCATCAACGTAATTAAGCAACTCTACTTTGCCTTCGCACGAAGTCATTTGGAGTTTGTGTCAGTTGTTTGGTCTCCATTTTATAAAATCCATATAAACAAAACTGAAGTAATTCAAAACAAACTCCTCAAATATTTCCCTGAGTGTACGAAGGTATCATATGGATGTAATATGCCTGTATAAATTAGTTAACAGTAATATTCAATTCCCATAGTTGCTAAATAAAATTCAATTTAATGTACCTGCGCGTACAACACGCTCTTCTGTCCTGGATCAATGCAAGACAAACAGTAAGCAGAATTCTTGTCTGAACAGACTATGCAATAGTTACAATAGCGTATTATCCAAGGTGGACATTTTAAATTCCGAACTTACCAAATATAAGGGGTACATAAAAGAGTATTTCTCTGATGTTTCATGAATATGTTAGATGTCCACGTTTCTATCGTTTATACATAAAATTCTGTTATGATTTGATTTATATGTACAACCTGGCTTCTTACGGTTACCAATGTATTGGTATTTTAATGTTTTATGTAAATTTTAGTTTTATGTACTTAATCTTTTGTTTTATAATTTTTTTGGTGTAAAACTCCTTTATTATAAATTTTATTATATCAAATTTTTTATTATGCTGTTTAATCAGAGGTTAAGTCACAAGGAGGAAATCCATAATTGGTTTTATTTTGGCTATACAAGTATGTTCCCAAAATGAGTTCTGTAACTCATTGGGATTGCTCTAGCAAGAAATAAAAAACAATGTAAATACTGGAAAAATGTAAACTGTCGATTTCCCGAAAATATATAAATAAAATTGTTTATTTTTAATTTTTTAAACTTTATAAGTAAAATCTCAACTTATAATATTTAATTAAATAAAGACAATATTAGCGAAACTCAATCGAAAATCTGGAGATAGATAAATCAGAAAAGATATTGGCTCCGCTGGATAAAGATAGCAGCCGATAATATGTGCGTTAAGAAAATGAAGATAATGTTGGTAGTTCTTAGTCGATGTATGATACAGTTAAAAGTGACCCCATTGATATGGGTTCCGTAGCTCAATCGGTAGAGCTCTTGCCATGTAAGCAAAGGGTCCTGGGTTCGAGTCCCAGCGGAGCCAATATCTTTTCTGATTTTTCTGTCTCCAGATTTTCGATTGAGTTTCGCTAATATTGTCTTCATTTAATAATAAAATTAAATTGTAATTTTTTATCAAATAAGGAGTGTCAACTTTTACGTTTTAGAAAAAAACCATAACGCTAACTGGAATTCGTACTCAAATCGACTACGAAACGATTACTTTCTCGATTACATTAAAATGTTAAAATTGTTTCAAAATATTATATCATGGCGCGGCGGTAGGCATTGTCCTGAAAAACCATTCGTTTATGAGAATCAAACCCATCTTTCCTTGAAATAATTGATTTTTGTTTTTCCAGAAACAATTATTGATGTAAATGAAACAAATTTCATAATTGTCAACGTAGCGACAATAATGAGAGCTCAACCGAAGGCCCAACTTGCATTCGTCCACTTCCGAGATGACCGAGCTTTCCAGCAAACCAGGAGTAATGTTAAACTCAACAGCCGGGTAGTGAGTGTTTCCATTAATAATGTTTCATCGTTGGACAAAGATCAATATATTGATATGTATTTTCGACCTTTCGGCAGCCAGAGAAACGACCAGAAGAAGGAATGCGCTTATTGGGACTACAACCTAGGAAGCACCGGAGAATGGTCCACCAAGGGATGTGAGTTAATATCTAAACGGCTAGGAGCATTGGATATGTGCAGATGCTATCATCTTACACATTTTGCCCAAATACTGACAACAAGCGACGTAGCGAGCATTTCAGAAGGGCACTACATTGCATTAACAATCATATCTACGTTGGGTTGCAGTCTTTCCATTATTGGTCTCGTGATAATTGCTCTTACAGCTATCACATTCCGACGGTGGAGTAGAGACTTTGTTCATCGAATATGGATTAATTTATCTACTGCAGTTGGCTTGATGGTCATTTTGTTTATAGTTGTTGCAGAATTAGAATTTGAAAAAAACAGTGATATATGCATTGGACTGGGTATCGCTTTACACTATTCAGTTCTTTCCGTGTTTTGTTGGATGCTTGTGACGGCGATGGTCTATTATCAGATGATTGTCAATGTATTTGAATCTCATGCATCTGATGACTGGGTTCGAATTCTAAGAGCAACACTATTTGGATGGTTAATTCCAGTTATTCCAATAACGCTCTTATTATCCATAAGTAATGATAGTTATACTCAACCCATTTTCAGAAACTTTCAACACAAATTTTGCTATCCAAGTGGAATGGGCCTTTGGTTAGCAGTGGTTTTGCCAGCCGTTTTAGTGGTAATGCTTAACACCTTCTTATTTGTTCAGATAATGCACACAGTTCACAAATCGGCAAAACTCAAGAAGCATGATCATAAAAAAAAACAAATATTTGGGAAAGTCAAACAACTGATGGTTCTATTTTATCAGTTTGGTTTAATGTGGATATTTGGATTCCTTTCAAACAATTTAATCGCGGCGTACGTATTTTGTATTACAGCAACATTACAGGGTTTAGTTCTATGTTATATTTTTGTGATTGGAAACATGGACACCCGTAATTTATGGAAAGATAAAATTAGACTCTACATTAATGCAGCATTTTCAATTTTTACTGATACGTCAACAGTTAAATTTAGTGGTCCAAAATTAGTCGATCAGCGTAGGTAGGTATTACAGAAACCTTAATCCGTATGTATGTAAAATGTTTATGAAAACAATAAAGATAAGTTGGTTAAATTATGTATGTACAATTTATCCTATATTTTATTATTTTTCTCTTCTTCTTTATATCATTTACCAACTGGGGGGGAAGTATATGGACAGTACCTACGCACAACACACAACAGCCAAAAAAACATTTTTTTAGCATTACAAAACTGGGACCCAAGTACCGTGTACCGGCTGTTGACAGAAAGGCAAAAAAATCGAACATTCTTGACTGTTCGCTGATCCAGGTTGCTTGTGTTGTGTAGTTTACTTTCCACACGCTTGATCCTTCAATTACAAGTTATTGTCGTCTATTGCCGTAAGGCAAATGTGAAATTCAAATACATAAACTCAGTAAACTCTAATTATACTTATTTCTTTAACACCCGTGACATCCCCAAACATGGTGGATCGATTGAGTAAAGATTGATCTGCCACCAGTTATAAATGGTGACTCGACTTTACACACAAATTAATATACTTTCTTAAAATGTCACAATGCAATACAACAGCCGGACTACCGAATCGTCATGGGTCCTGAGACAGCTTATGTAAGTTCAAATTTTATTAATATTCTATATTTTATTATTCAAAATTTTATTAATATTACATGTAAAATTTAAAAATAGCACGTATTTGGTACGTCCTAATGAAGTTACGACTACATTAGATTGATATACCCGGGAATTTCGAAGCATTTTATGATTTTGAATTTGCGAATGCATGGCACAAATACTGTGAACTTTTTAAAAAATATTCCCAACTAATGATTCTTAAAAACATCATTTCTTCAATGTTCATTAAGTGTGTTTAAAATTAATTCCAGCGAACGAAGACCGGCGTGCAGTCCGCCCCAAGGAAACACACGTAGCAGATTCCAGCAGCAGGAATGGATTTCATCAGCCGCTGTTGCCGTCAAAGTTCCAGCACAAAAAGCAGCCATTGCAGTCAACGCCATTCACAGCAAAATCATGTTCTGGTGACGTAAATGTTTAAACAAAAAATACATAACATTTAATCTTTATTTTATTTAATTTCGGCAATTTTTTAAAAATGTTACATTGATTGTAGTTCGACAATCTACCTTAGACAATATGTTGTAATTTTAAACATATTTAAAAACTTCTAGAACTTTTTAAATATCGTAATTATAAAATTAAAGTTCTACATACGGTTGATCAACGCAAAGTAAGATAATAATTGAAGACGGTTTATTTTGCAATAATCCAGTCTCTTCTTTTTTATAATATAGTGTGCTGGGGATCTTGCCAAAAGACTTATATAGAACCACTTAACATTGCCCAAAAACTGATTCTTAAAGTTATGTTCAAGAAAAATTTTAGATATCCAACTCATATACTTTATAAGGAATGTAATGTCATGAATGTAAAACGGCTGTATATTAAACAAACACTTTGTAAATTTTTTAATAATATTAATATAATATTAATATCAAAGCCTTCAACAAAAAATCTACAAATAGAGACAATAAACTTAATACTACGCTTATAGGAATGTCAGGAACTCGCTACCAGATTTACATCAACGAACACTTAACATTTCGCGCTAAACATCTCTGGTTTCTTGCACGGAAGGCTTTACGAGACAACATCTTCAAATTCGCCTGGATCCGAGAGGGAAGGTGTATGTACGAAAAGACATTGGGACGCCTGTTCTACACATCAACGAAAAAAATAAACATCTTTTATCGCCCACCCCCAACATTTTATAAACTCTACTTCGCATACTATTTTGATAATCTACTTGTTTTTAATTTATCTTTCTCGAGTTTCAACAATATTATGAAATCAGTTACTTCTCTCTCCCATATAAATTATAATACCACAATCATAGATTATTATTACTATAAAGTTAACTTCTTTTCAAAAAACTCTACAAAAATAAGATTCTCTGACAATAGTATTATTTACTTAAAAAATAAATGTAGTTTCAGTACTAACATATTTAAATCTCGTATTTTTGAAATGGATTCTAATTGTAAAAAAAAATCTGCTATTATTATAAAGGTCACCGAACTATGTATTTTTGTCATTGCTCTGAGTAACTGTCAAAATCCATTTTTACTACTACTGACATCAAAAACCAATGGCACAATTTACCTTAATAATACTCTACATGTTATTATTATCTGTATTCAACATGCAACTATTATATATTACTGTAACTGTTATCATGTGCAACATGCATGTATTACTCAAATTATTATCAGGAGTAAAACTTACTTTTTAAAGTCTAATAATTATGGGTTTATCAAAAATAGATACTTTTGGAAATATTTTTTTCATGCATCACTAAACTATAATTTATTTTTATCCACAAACATTATTGTTATCATCAAACCTTTTTTAAAATTTCTATTAAACATTTCATATAGTTCTAGTACTAACAAAGATAAATTTTGTATTTTTGATATTAACTCCATATGTCAGAATTTTATAACTGCACTTATTACAAAGAACACTTTTACTGCTTTTTATGTTACTGTAACCATTATGAAGGTCACTGTTATTACTATTATTGTTATCGCTTTGAAGAACAGTCAAAATCCTTCCCAACTATTACCTACAACAGAAACCCATGGTTCAATTTATTTTATTTATTTTATCAATATTCAAAACATTGAAACAATCACTCAAAATAATATAACTAAAAGTACTATCAAGAGTGAAACTACCTTCGCAAATTTTACTGTTTTTAGTTCTGCCAGCAATAGATATTTTTGGAAATATTTTTTTCTTTCTATACTTAAACATTTCTTGTTTTTAACTATAAACACAGTCTCTATCGCTAAATCTGTTTTTAAAATTCCCTGTGTTCCACGTATACTTTTAACCATCGCTTCCGATACTTATTTATATACTCCTAATTTTAAAATAACCGGTATAAATTATATCTTCACACTTTGTCTCTACAACAACTTAATCCATGCATTACTTTCAAAGTCACCACTATTACTGCCTCTTTACAATTACCAATTAACGCAAAGATAAAAAAAAAAATATATAAATGGAAGACTTAACAACCAACTTTTTAACGACTTTTGCAACCAACACTACATATATATATATATACTTTTTTACTTACTATATTATTAATTTGCTGTTACCAATACCGAACTACATTTTTGGCACATTATTAGTTCATACTTTAGTAATTTAAAAAAATGGAAGACATAACAAATGTATTAGACAATATCTCACAGATTCCATGTACCGAAACAAATAATGCTACAGAAGTCCGACAAATCTTAAATCAATCTAACCTTAAAATATTCTCCATGAATATCAGATCAATCAATAAAAATTTCAATGAACTCATTATACTACTCACAGACCTTGATTCAGATTTTGACTTACTTATTCTGACCGAATGCTGGATCAAAGATAACTTTATTCCAAAAACTATAAAAGACTATAACCAATACAACACACAGAATAATAAATCTCAAAATGATGGCGTAATCATATACATCAAAAATCACATACAACACTCTGTTAAAGAAATCTCAATCACAAATTCAAATTGTCTTAAACTCGAAATAGAAAATAGCGTAACGATATTATCTATATACCGATCACCGAGTGAGTCTAATATAACACCATTCTTAAACTCACTTAATCAATCCTTATCGTGTATGAGGGATTGTGAAAATGTACTTGTTATTGGTGACCTTAATATTAATATCATAAATACGATGCATCCCCAAGCAAATGAGTACATGAACTTACTAACTCTACAAGGTTTTATTCCAGCTATTACGGCCCCCACTCGGGTAACAGAATTATGGGCCAGTTGCATTGACCATGTCTTTGCTAAATGTAAATTGAATACCAAATCTCTCGTATACCAATGCACGGTTACAGACCATTATGCTACTATCACCTCCCTTTCACATTTTATTAAAAAATTACCTACATCTAAAATACCCACGAAGAAAATCTGCTATGACACGCTATTCAAACTGGTTTCCAAGGAAAACTGGTCAAATTTCTATAAATTCACCGATCCAAACATAGCGTGCGAATTTCTTATCGACACCATACATAACCACTTAATAAGTTCCACATCCAACACTAACAACAACCAAAGTAGTCGCAAAATTAAACTTAAGCCTTGGATAACAAATGGCATTCTACACTGTATTCACAAGCGTAATAAACTTCACAAATTTTGTAAAAACAATCCCAATAATCACGAATCTCTCCTATTTTACAAAAGATACAGAAATGCTTGTAAAAAAATAATCTGTAGAGTTAGAGACGAATACTATAGAAAACAGATCAAGGAAGCTGCCAATGACAATAAACAAATCTGGAATATTGTCAAAGAGATTTGCTATACCAACAAAACTACCGCACCTATAAATAAAATAACCATTGCAGACCAAACACTAGATACAACAAATCATCCAGAAAAAATCGCAAATCATTTCAATAAATTCTTCTCCACAGTCGGATCAGACTTAGCAAATAATATTTTAAGTAAAAACGGAATGTCAGAATTTAACCTTGCAAATAATATATCGATCGATAATCTTAGCTATGATCCATTTAATCTCACTCCTACCACAGAACAAGAAATCACTGAAATTATTTCATCACTCAAAAACACACATTCAACTGGAATCGACAATATATCCACTAAATTGATTAAACACCTCAAACCAATCATCACTAAGCCCCTTAAACATATCATAAATCTAAGCTTTCAAACTGGCCTCTTTCCAAATTCTTTAAAACACTCAACAATTATTCCTATCTATAAATCAGGGGACAGATCATCAGTGAATAACTATAGACCAATATCCTTGCTGAGTCCGATATCAAAAATAATTGAAAAAACGGTAAAGCGAAGGCTATACAAATTTCTTGAAGACAATGACATTTTGTCAGGAAATCAATATGGCTTCCGCAAAGATCGTAGTGCCGCAGATGCAATTGCAACTTTTACAAAAGCAATCTCTGATAACCTTGATAAAGGCCGCAAGCCCATCGCTGTTTTCTTGGATCTAGCCAAAGCCTTTGACACTGTCTCTCACCGCATACTTTTGAAGAAACTCCTTCAGGTAGGAATAAAAGGTACTCCCCTCAAATGGTTTGAGAACTATCTAACAAATAGGTCACAATCGTCTCTTGTAAATTCTGCTAAAGAATACAGAAGTACAAGTTTACCAATCACGTACGGTGTGCCTCAAGGCAGTGTATTAGGCCCACTTCTCTTTCTAATATATATTAACACTTTATGTAACTTGGGAATTGATGGAACTATAATATCTTTTGCCGATGATACGGTAATCATCTTTGAAGCTGAAAATTGGAACTTAACTATGGAAAAAGCAAATAAGGGCCTAAATAAAGTAAAACATTGGTTAGATGACAACCTTCTGACTCTTAATGTTGACAAAACAAAATATTTACTTTTCTCCATACGTAAAGTCACTCCTCCCCAAAACTGTCCTAATCTTATCATTCACTCATGCTCACAGAACCATATTACCCCTACGCCTCCCCACAATAATTGCTCATGTACCAACCTAAAAAAATCTGACCAAATTAAATATCTGGGGATTGTTATAGATGACCAACTGCGTTGGGAGGACCATGTCAATTTTACAACAAAAAGACTCCGCAAATTGTGCTATATATTTCTCTCTCTCAGATCAATCCTGAAACTTCAAACAATTAGATGCATATATTTTGCACTATTCCAATCAATAGCAACATACGGTATCGTGGGATGGGGAGGCTGTGCAGCTTCAATTATATATCCCATGATCTTAATTCAAAAGCTGCTACTAAGGATTATATTAAAATGTCACCCATCTCACCCATCAGAGCCACTTTTTAAAAAATTCGCAATCCTAGACATTAGACAATTATACGTTAAGACAATTCTCATACACTTAAGGAAAAATGATTTAACACTCAAAACTCAACAAAATATTTACACCCGCTATTCATCACACCAAAAATGCAAAATTCCTCCAACAAAAACAGCTTTCGCCCAACGACAGTTCTCTTACATCGCGCCTAAAATGTTCAACTTACTGAGTATTGATATTAAGACATCGAAAACTGCTGATCTTTATGCCATTAATATACAGAACTGGTTATTTACTCGGGGAAGGAAATATTATAAAGAATGCCTTACATCTTAAAAACTGTTCTTATTTTTTCATATTTCTAGAGTAAAAAATCTTATCTCTAAATTAATTTTCAACCAAAACTTTATATTATGCTGATGCTTTTTTTCATATTTTTTGACATTGTTCGTCCATTTCATATGCTGCTTAGGAATACTTGCTTTTGTTTTTTGGGGTCAAAGACTATCATTGTTCATCTGTATAGATGATTTACATATTTATTCTTATTTTGTATTTCTATTATCCTTAAAATATTATTATTTTGTTACTTTTATTTTTATTTGTTATTCTATTTTATTTTTATTTATACAAGATTCACCTAGTTTAACTCCTTTCCTGTATGTGATCATGTACCTAATACTAGTATAATAGATATGCTATATGTTTGTACTTTCATCTACATATATATGGATGATTATTAATATTATATACTTAATATCTTATGAATCTCGACTACCATAATACGGGCATTTGCCTAGCTTGGTAGTCGAAATACCATGTAAAAAAAAATCCTGTAATAAACAAAATGAATAAAGAAAATTAAAAAAAAAAAAAAAAAAAAAAATATCGCAGAAAGAACTCACCAAATTCGTACTACTAGAATTGGGTCTGGTCTTAACTTTGTTGCAATTCAAACTAAATCTTCTTTTGGTCAAAGAAATTACTTCTATCAGGCCTCACTCATATTTAATAGCTTTCCAGAACATATTAAGTCATCTAATTCCTTGTGCACTTTTAAAAAGATAGTTAAATTATTCGTGTTAGCCGAGGATTGCCAATTGATTTTTTCTACATTGTCATTTCTAAATTAATAGCATATTGATTATTTATTACAGTATATTTACTGTTAACATATTATTTTTTATTTTCTTCTTAACTACCAATACATATTAATTTTCTAACCGAACCTAATTTTAAATATTATAGATTAAACAACTTGCAAAAAAAAAGTTATTTCAAAGCTAATTTCAACATATGGTCACCCTACATGTTTTACCTTATAATGTATTAGTTCCTATAGTACACTAGAGGCCCATTCTGTGAGAAATATTATTGTAACAATATTGTCTTTCAACACCTGTATTATTTTATGTACTGTATAAAATTGTTAATTTCAAGTCAAAATGAAGTTCAAAATTTCAATTTAAACAATAATACCTAAATTAAAAAGGTAAGGAAATACTAAATAAATAAATATATAGAGCTTATCGTATCCCATAACATTTTCAAAACTAAAAGATCACACGGATGGCATTTCTAAAGTGTCACTTACACTATAAAATACAATAATATTTTAATGAAAACGGGCACTTAAATAGAATGAAAACAGTAATGTTGTGATCAAAGCGGTTTCTTTCATATTTATTTCATAATTATTTGATAGTCACTTTAATATTGCATTAGAAAGATTCGCTCTAATGTAATCGCTTATAAATCTTTGTTTTTTCATTAAGTTATTTTTTACACATATTTAAAAAAAAACTTAAGGACACATATTTTTTTTAATTTTATCTATTGTTGAAAATGGGTATGAACTAATGATATAATGAATGATAACATTTTGTCTGATCTCTCAACACTTTGTTGTTAATTCATATATTTGTATCACTTATTATTTTCTCTGTTTATCATTTTATTTTTAAATTTTATTTAAAATTTTATTATTTTGCTTTTACTTTACTGTTTTGCATGACCGATGATATTTGACTATCGCCCGTTAAACGCAAAAACTAGTCCGGACAAGTATTCCATTCCTCAACTACATGATTTTGCACACAAACTTTCAAATTCAAAAATATTTAGCACCATAGACATGACCAGAGCCTATCATCAAATATCAGTGGAACCAGAAGATTTACCAAAAACAGCCATCATCACACTGTTTGGATTATTTGAATTCATATCCATGTAATTCGGTTTATCTAACGCCGCACAAAGTTTCCAGCGTTTCATGCATGCTATAACCAGAGATTAGGACTTATGTTTTGTATACTTCGATGACATTTTGATTGCTTCTGAAAATGAAGAAGAGCATAAAAAACATTTAGGTACTGCTAAAACGCCTGGGTAAATATGATCTAGTAATCAACATAAACAAATGTCAATTTGGCGTATCTACAGTTAACTTCTTGGGTCACACAATTACCAAAAATGGAATATCTCCCATTAAATCTCCCATCTCCCTTTTATGTCATTATTTTATTGGTCAATGATATGACTATCTCTAACACTGTTATATATGAACTTGTAATGACTGTTTATAACGCTAACAAATAAAATAAAAAATAAAATAAAGAAAAAGTTACAGCCGTAATAAATTTTCCATTGCCTAAAACAGCAAAGGACTTGCGACGTTTTTTAGGCATGTTAAATTATTATCGAAGATTCCTTCCAAATGCAATCAACACTCCGACTAAATTATTCGACAGTATTACTGGTTACAATAAAAATGACAAGTGAGTATTGGCTTGGAATCAAGAACTGAAAGAAGCGTTTGAGGTATGCAAACAACACCTATCAAACGCTGCTTTACTCGCGCACCCAAACCCCAATGCGAGAATAGCTATAATGGTAGATGCCAGTGACGTAACTATGGGAGCCTCACTTCAGCAGTCCAACAGTGATACTTGGAAACCGCTAGGATGCTTTTCCAAAAATTTACACCCGCGCAACAGTACTTTTGACCGCGAACTGGCTGGTGTATCTGAAGCAGTTAAATACTTTAGAAATCACATCGAAGGTCGAAATTTCACAATTTACACAGATCACAAGCCAATCACCTTTGCTTTTAGTAAGAAGCGAGCTTATAGCTCTCCACGTCAAGAAATACAGTTGAATTATATAGCGCAATTTTAAACGGACATTAGACATGTTTCGGGGCAACAGAACATAGTAGCTGACGGACTATCTCGAATAGAAGAGATTAGTAGTCCTACTTCTATCGAATATAAGCAGATGGGAATAGCACAGTGTCAAGATGACGGACTTATGAAGACAAAAGATGACACCGCCCTCGCCTTACGTCAAATGGTGGCACTGAATCTTCAATATGGTGTGGCATATCAACGAATCACTTCAGACCGTTTGTACTTGCTTGCATGCGAAACCAAATAATTGCAAGTGTACATAATGTTTGCCACCCTGGCATCCTGGGAACGACAAAGACAATTAAACAAAGATTTGTTTGGTCTAACATGGCGACGGACAAAAAACTTTATCGAACAATGTATAGCCTGTCAAAAAGCCAAAATCTCCCGACATACGATTGCACCATTAGCAACGTATATATTATCAGAGGATCGATTCCGAAATATACATATCGACCTAGTCGGACCTCTCCCAATATGCAACGAGTACCAGTACATACTTACAATGGTTTGACAGATTTACTTGATGGCCCGAGGCAATCTCCCTGAAAAATATGACAGCGGAAACTGTCGCCACTGCATTGACGACCTATTGGATCGCCCGTCACGGAACCCCTGACAGCATAGTGACCAACCAGGGGTGCCAATTTGAGAGTTGTCTCTTCAAAAAGTTTACAGAGAAGTTTGGCATTAAGCACCAGAAAACCACTGCGTATCATCCATAAGCTAACGGTTTGATCGAGAGATGGCACCGTACGTTAAAAACATCTCTTATGGCATGTGGATATCAGAATCGGGTTGAAAATCTTCCACTCATTTTACATGGCCTGAGAGCAACAGTACGTGAGTATTTGAAATGTTCACCAGCAGATCTAACTTACGGTAGAACTCTAAAATTACCTTGCGACTTCTACACAGAAACCCGATACATATATCGGACGACTTCAGAGAAAGTTTGAATCTATCAAATCGACTCCTGAGAGTGTCCCCGGTACAGGAATATTTTTCATTCAAAAACAGCTACCTATTGCTACACACGTGTTTCTCAGAACTGACGGTGGAAGAAAGCCACACCAGAACCCATACCAAGGCCCATACAAAGTTGAAGAGCGTAATGATAAAACATTCGTCATTTACCATTAAAGGAAAAAGTAAAAGCGTCTCGATAGACCGCTTAAAACCAGCTTTTGTTCCTATAGAACAGAATGTACCTGTTTCTACAATTGTTCTAGAAACACTCTCCGAAATAACCAATATCTGGCCGAAAAGTTCATTTCCGAGACAGATTTGGACAGTTTAGAGCAGGGGTGTTCATACTTGAACTGCTGGCGATCTACCTCAATATTATTAGACTCCGATCGATCGACTCTCCGCGATTTTAAAGTGCCTGGGGAGGAGGGGGGGGGGAGGGGGGGGTAGAAATCTTATTTTTTTATTGCGACCTCATTTTATGCTGATTTTGTGTGACGAGTGTTCTTACAATACAACATGTTAATATCTTCATATCACAAGGCAGGTTTTAACTTAAGATTGCTTCTGCGTAAGAGTTCTGAAACAATACACACGGATCAGTCAATTTTTCAGAATTTTGCAGCACATGACATGCAACTCAAATGTAAAGCTTAACTCGGTAGACGAAGAATCGGCAACTTGTTTTTAAAGAAAAAACTGGTTTCAATTAAATCTTTACCCGGTGAATTAAAACAACACTCAGAACATGAAAATGTTTTTTCTTTGATTCTGGCAGTACATGTATAGTCTGCAACCTAAATTTTATAACTGCGCTTCTGAACACAAAACTGGTTTAAATTAAATCTGTGTGCGGTGAATTAAAAAATTAAGACTCAGAACATGAAAATGAATTCTCTTTGATTCTGGCTTCACATACATAGTCTGCAACTAGAATTTTATAGCTGTACTTCGAATAAGAGAATGTTTTTCTTCGAAATGTGTCAGCAAATGAATTCACAACACGACTTTTACATTCTGAACACAAAAGTGGTTTAAATTAAATCTGTATGCGGCGAATTAAAACTACTCGCAGATAAAATTGGTTTTTCTTTATTCTGGCATCATATAAATAGTGTGCAATTAGAATTTTATAACTACACGTCAAATAAGATAATGTTTTTCTTCGAAATGTGTCAGCAGATAAATCCGCAACTGAAATTTTACTTTCTGATCACAAAACTGCTTTTAAATTAAGATTGAATCTTGTTCCTCCCCAGCTTTAATTACGATTACTCTCATAACACGCGTATGGTTTTCCAACGAATTACTAATTTTGAAGAATGGTTTGAAATAAAATTTAACTCTAAATATTGTTACGATTTTCTTCGAAATGAGTCAGCAGATTAATCCGCTACTGGAATTTTAACAGATCATTCGGAAAATGAAACTGGTTTTAACGTAAGACTTAATCTGCAGGTGAATCCTCGGCTTTAATTTATATTACACCCAATTTAATTGATACTACACTTAAAACACCAAAATGGGTTTCCTGCAATTTTTATACTCATCGATTTTTTTTTCTATGTGGACTTGTGACGTCAAATACCATAGATGAGGATAGAGTAAACAAATAATAAAAATGCGCAACCATTGACAATATAAGCTATAAATAAATAATATACAAAAAGGCGTGAAAATGGGCGGTCTTATTGAGGCCTAATTGAGGATCAATTAAAACAAAAACTGTGAATAATATTTAAATATTATGTAATTAAGCACTGAGTTCCAACCAATGGGAAGTGAAATAATTCGTACCCATTTGAAGAATGTTGTGAGATTAGTGAGGTTTTTTTATATATTTTTTATCTTCTTACAAACAAAGGTTTTTCATAAATATCAAAGCAACAGTTTTTGCATTTTGTTTTCTTGAAGAAATCGAATTTTCAAAAGTCAAAATTCGTTTTGCCAGTGGAATGGGACTTTAGTCAGTAGATTAAACAAACGTAACCTATTCAATCAATTTTACAAAATCTACACTTTTAATGACTTTATGGAAATGCGATTAAGTACCCGATTAATTATTCCTTTAAACCTATAGTTAAACCGTGTCGTGGCAACATTGGTCACGTGACCAATGTAGTTCCTCCAACTACCGCTGATACAGAAGCGGCATTCCAGTTACGGGACCGGGTTCGAGAGCACGTTCTAAAATATTAATTAATCTCATTTCCATTTCTACCCGCGATGTATAAATTTGTAAATGTGTCTGACAAAGACGAAATAAATTATAAAACGTGGAGAACTCTTTTACTATCATAAATTCACGCAATATCCTTCCCTGGAGTTGGGTAAGTATATCGACGACTCTAAATAAGCAACCTCCACAATTGGTGACCCACGACGATTAAAAATGGTTGTCACATCTAGTGCCTTTCGACGTTTAACGACATTTTTTTCAACGTATAGACCATTTTTAAAATTCTTTTTGCACGTGTTCTCGAGCCGCAGTTTCGTAGCTGGTTTCCTGGGAATAATCTGGTGAGTACCGTTTCAATTTTTATATACTTAATTCAATGCTTTATATTTTTTATTTTTTATTTTATATTTTATTAACGCCCTAGTGGGCTTTTACAAGAAAAGAAGCAAACATATAATAAACAATATTAATTACATGTATTATATAAACAATAAAACAGAATAAATATGAATGCAATCGATTCGTTAGGTAAAGAATATTACAACATAAAAAAGAAATTAAATGAGATAGTACAAGTTGTACTTACAAAAAACTAAAACAATTCAGCTTTAAATATTTATACATATTATTAACAATAATAATAAGACCTGACATAGAACAAAGTGTAAATAGAACTGCAAAAATATTATAAAGTAAGTATACATTTTACTGGTGAGGTTTAGATGAGAAAATATTTTATGAGAAAAACAAAAAAAAAATAATAAAAGTTAATTATTAGCAGATAGAATCGAGATTAGTTGATTTTTGAAACATTCAAAACTGTCAGTACTAAATATATCTATAGATTCGCAGTATTTATTCGCAAGGTTATGGATTCTTGGTATTGGTGAGTATATAGAGTAATTAGTGTTGAGTTTATTGTTGCATTTAAAAGTATCTTTACTACGAGTTTGTCTAGCGGGTATGCTATGCAAATTATTTCCAACAAATTAGGGCTGTCAATTAAAGATTTTATAATTTTGTATAAAAATAATAAATCAATTAACACTCTTCTATCTGATAATTTAAGAAGTCTGGTTTTAGCGCGTAAGTAATTATAATTTATAAATTCGATTGGTATTTTCATTTTAAAATTGATGTACCGGAGAAATTTGTTTTGTACCTTTTCCAATGATTAAGAATGAACATTGTAGTATGGTGACCATACAGATGAATTGTATTCTAATCTGCTTCGTACTAGTGAGCAATACAGATGTTTTAATGTTAACATACTTTTAAAATTTGCCCCCATTCTCAAGATAAAACCTAGTATTCTCATTGCATCGCTTGTTATTTCATCGATGTGTACATTGAAGACTCTCTTGGAATATAACACCAAGATCACTAATCTGCGATACACGAAGAAGATTAACACCATTCATATCATAAGAAAATTTAAAAGGATTTTTACCTCTGTAAAAACTAATGATCTGGCATTTACCAATATTTAGTTGTAAATCATTGACAGAACACCACGCGCATAGTTTGTTCAGGTTTAACTGCAGAATGGCGCGATCGTCATCGTTTCTAATTGTTCTGTAAATCTTCAGATCATCAGCAAATAATAGGACTTTGACATTACTAAAAATATTAACTATATCATTTATGAATAAGCAAAATAATATCGGGCCCAAATGAGATCCCTGTGGTACCCCACTCGATGCAGCAAATGTATAAGAAGTAAACGAATCAACTTTGACCGCTAAGTATCTTCCCAATAGATAACTCTTAAACCATTCCAAAATACTCCCTCTCATTCCCAACAACTTCAGTTTTCGTAATAAGAGTCTGTGGTTAACCTTATCAAATGCCTTACTGAAATCAGTATATATGGAATCAGTTTGATGTGATGAAGTCAAGGCATTAACAATGTCATTCGTGTATAATATTAAATTGGACAGGGTTGATCTTCCTTTGATCCATGTTGAAGCGGTGAGATGGTTTGATTGATTTGGGATATCAATTTGTCTAGTACCAGGCTTTCAAAAAGTTTGGGTAATGTAGACATGGTGCATATTGGCCTATAGTTTGTTACGTCGCTCTTATTTCCTTTTTTAAAAATGGGTGTCAAAAGACTAAACTTCCAAAGGTCAGGGAACACACCTGATGAGAGTGACTTTGTAAATAACTTATGTATGGGATACGATAATGTATGCATACAATTAACTAAGAATCTGGGTGGAACTTTGTCAGGTCCTGCGGATTTGCGGGAATCGAGACTCTTCAGCTTGGATATAATATCATCTATGGTTAGAGTAAAATCAGATATATCAAGAGTCTCAACTAAATTAGAGCAAGAGATATTGCTATCTACATTTGCATTAACATATACACCGCTAAAGAAATCGGCGAACAGATTAACAGTTTCCTGAAGATTTTGGGATAGTTTAGAATCGAATGACATAATACTAGGTATACAAGTTCCGTTTTCTTTTTGGGATTTAACATATTTCCAAAAGAAATTTGAGTCGTTCATGATAGAGCCTTCAACATCACGTATGAAAGTTTTGTAACATTCTGCAGAGAGCTTATTGCAGTCTCCCCTCAATTTTTGAAACACGGAATAATCGATAGCCAGGCGACTTTGTTTGAATTTCTTATGAGATATTTTTTGAGGTATATTAAGTCAATCAGTTCTTTTGAGAACCACTTTGGGTATTGAGTTTCCCTGTAAGCCGTAAAAGGTACAAATTTTTCAATTGCAGAATTAATAATGGAGTAAAAAAAGTTAAGATGTGCATTGATATCAGCCTCGCTATCCAAGAATGACCAGTCAATCTGCTTGAGATAGTTGGAAATTTGTACATAGTCTGCTTTTTGAAATTTCTAGTTTTTACTACCCTTTTTTCAATAGGAATTGGTTTGAGGTTAGACATGCATATTTCTAGTGGTGGATGGTAAACATCAACAGGTAATAGTATTTCGGTACTTCTCGCAACACAGATGTCAGACACATTTGACAATGCCAAATCCAATGTACGACCACCAATATTATGAATACTATTACACTGAGTTAGTCCTAAGAAGAGAGCCATATCTCTAATTACACAAATATTAACATTAGAACAATAATTGTCAGAATTCATATTACACCAATCGTATTGAGGCAGGTTGTAGTCACCAACTAGAAGTAATTTAGTGTTAGGGTTTTTAGCACAGATTGATTCAACCTCGTCACAGTGATTGCTGTAGCTTTGGACGTCAGAATTTGGAGGTAAATATGCACATACCACTATTAATTTACCACTAGAAGTGTTCACTTTGACAAAAAGTTGCTCTATGGGTGGGTACTTTGTGGATATTTTTAAGGAGCTGAAATTTTTTGAGATAGCTATGACCACTCCGCCACCTCTTGATTTGGCACTTGTTTTCGGGTTTCTATCCATACGATAAATATTAAAATTAGGGAAGCCTAATTCAGCCGAATTAATTCCTGAATCGAGCCATGTTTCCGTTAATATGAAAATATCACTGGTGATAGTTGCCGCCGAAGTCAATAGTTTGGGAAGTTTTGTACGGACCCCTCTCACATTTTGATAATAGCATTTTATTTTATTTTGCTTTAGTTTTTTGGCGTACAATCAATAATTTTGGGTATGGAGTTTATATATTTGATGGTGATATTGGTTTCACCATTGTTCTTTCTGGTCTCAAGTTGTTGGCGTAAGTCTAGAAGTTGGGTCCTCTGCAACAGCGTTTGATCACTTCTGGCCTTGACACTATTTTTCAGTTTAGCATTATTGGTCAAGATCTCACGTGCCGAGATAAAATCCTTAAATTCGACCTTAATTGGTCTAATTTTGTTTGATTTTTGTAGACCCAGTCTGTACATCTTTAACATATTAGGTATAATTTCAGTGTTTACATCGCCTATTGCTGAGGTAACTTTGTCGTTGTCCATTGTTATAGCCGTGGTTTTTGATTCAGATAAACTTTCAGGAATATTGAATAGAATTATGTTCTTCGCTCTGGTTTTCCTATCCTCAGCCTCCGCGAGCAAATCATTGATTGAAGAGGTGTTATGCTTGGCTATGTGTTATGCTATGGCGGTTGAGGTTTGTCAATTATCCGTTCGTAGGATTCTATTTTACCAACAAGAATCCCCACTTTCACTCCTACATCTGTCATGTTTCCAGAGACGGCGGAGAGAAGAGATAATATTTTTGTCATCTGATCTCTGGTTATTTTGAGCGCAGGATCAGTTATGGCTTTGTGAAGAGCACTAATTGATTCAGTTGGATTATTTAAGGATAACACAGCACTGTCGTTGTTATTCATTGTAGAAAAATAAAAGTTTATTTGTTTAATTATGGACAAGAAATAACTTGTGACAACCCTGTCGCATTAAGCGGAATTACTGACACAATCACATGCAAATACGTAGCACATTCGACACACACACATCAATTGTAGTGCACTGGTGTTGTAAGTAGTGTCACTTCTCACAATGTTAACTTTGTAAGTTTAAAGTTATTATAATGCTTGCACAGTTGAGTTTAACACCAACGACTTCGATTTGCAATAGTTACTAAAGTGCACCGAGAAGTTAGAGTTTTTGTAGTGATTTATTTCGTATTATCAAGTTTATTTAGGAGCGTTAAAACAATCGACCGTTATACTTAATATTGTTGTTGTATATGCTTAATACTTAAGCTATTTAATATATCCCAGTATTTAAAAAAAAATTATACCCTATGTTTTTTGGTTTTCAACGCATAACGAATAATATCACAGATTTATACAAATACGTAATAAACGAAGCTCGTGTGTTTTCGGGTATTGATTCGAGCCATTTTGTTCCTGCCCAACTTTGCTAGTTCAACTTAAAGTAACAAACTGATGCAAGACTTTGCGGTAAAGCTTGAATATTCTCCAATCTCATGTTTTCACACTCCCAACTCTTTTGTGAATTTGATTTACGAACATGTTTTTTTTAACGTTCGGATCCATCACAGGTTATGTTCGTATGCAAACACACGTATAAATCTGCAATTTAAAATGACCCTATTTGTGACCACTAATCTATGTCCTCTTCTTATCTCGGATTAAGTGCGTGTTTCCCTCTATTCTAGGCATCGAACGTCTTCAGCAACGCGTGATGCTACATAAGGGAGCTTCTACAGACGAGTCGCCTTTCCTGCAGCCCCGTCTACAGCTGGACGCAGCCCCCATTGCCAGCATCAGCTGCGGACACCCGCGGAATGCAAAAGGAGCATCTAACTCCGAGTCTCTATTCCTGCAGCCCGGTCAACAGATCGACGCAAACTCCATCACTGCAGACATTCTCGGAAACCAGACCAGCATCAGCTCAACAACGTTCAGCCACGTAAATTTTTAACTCAACATCATTTCATTACATACATACTACACGTTTCAAACTCTGCAAAATAATATGTCACAATTTATACGACATTTCTAGTAATAATATCTTGCATACCCACCACAAAATTTCACAAAATAATATGTTACAATTCCTAACACATGTCTTGACATAAAATTTCTTCATACCCACATCAAAAGCTATCGTTTACTATGGTACATTTATTATCGCATGTTGAAGATCTCTACTTGAATGTTAACTGTTTATTTTCGTAAAGGTTTGCATCTTGGATATTTTCTAGTAACTTCCGTAGATTTTACATAGATGTCAACATCTCTAATTTTTAAACCCTGAAAGTAATCCCTACTGATTTTTAAAACATAATTTGAAACACTCGTAAAATTACTGTTTTTGCGTGCTTATTACCGTATAAATGTTGAAATGACCTCGGATGAAGAATCTCCAGCGACCACATCAACTCATCAACTCAAGACTTTGTTTCAAGAATCGATAACTCCGCAACCAAAATCAACCAACATGGAATCAACGGGCGAATCTAGTTCTGCGACAGCAGTAAATTACGTGTCCGTGAGATTACCAAATCTGTGGAGGGATCAGATTTCGCTTTGGTTTATACAGGCAGAAGCACAATTTGCGAATTCGCGCATTAAAGAGGATTTCACGAAGTACAATATCATTATAGCTGCCTTGGATTCACAAACCTTACAATGTGTGAGCGACATTGTGACACATCCACCGATCAATGACAAATACGCCAATTTGAAAGCAGCCCTTATAGACCGACTCCAAGACTCTGCTGAGAAACGCCTCACACGCCTACTCACAGGAATCCAACTTGAGGATAGGAAGCCAACCGGTCTATTAAGACATATGCTGGAGCTAGCAGGACCTACCTTAGCGGATAACGCAATTGTGCGTACACTGTGGTTACAACGCCTACCACAACATGTGCAAGCAATCCCGTCAGCACTACCCGATAATGACATTAACCAACTTGCCACAGCTGCAGACAAAATTCTAGATGTCTATCAATCAACCGATTGCAGCGCCATGGAAAATCGCAGCATACCCAGTTCATCTCGTCAGGAACCAGCTGAACAATCCTTACTACCACAACTGCAGCAACAAATAGCAGCACTTTCGCGTGAAGTATCCCAGCTATGCATAGCCAAAACTGAGCCCACATCAACCTATAGAGGACGGAGAAACCAGAGCCCCCGTCGAGAACCTGGCCGCTCAAGATCCGGGTCACGCAATCCATCTCCCAATAGGAATCAAGATGGAAAATGTTACTACCATGCAAGATTTGGAGAAAACGCTCATAAATGCTCCAAACCATGTTCTTATGTAAAAAGAAGAAGTCGGGAAACGACAACGGGAACTCCCAGTAGAGACATGTGAGATCCCTAATACCTCTTGTCGTCTTTTCATCTATGACCTGCGAACAAGACATAAATACCTAGTGGATACCGGCGCGGACGTCTCTGTCATCCCTAGGAACATGACTTTTGAGAAAGGCAACTTAACCTCCCACAACTGCCCTACCACATTATATGGGGCAAATGGGAAACCAATAAAAACATACGGCATGAAAATAGTCGAACTCTACTTTGGCCTACGCCACACAATGAAATGGCGCTTTATCGTAGCTGATGTTTCTAAACCCATCATTGGCGCAGACTTTCTTCACAACTACAACTTGACAGTCAGCTTGAGACGAGCAAAACTTGAAGATCAGTCTACTGGATTAAAAATTAGAGGAGCTACCTACAGAAGACCAGCATCGGGCATCGCCACAATTTCCTCTTCTCAAAAGTATCTTGACATTTTAAAGAAATACCCTACGTTGACAAGACCTACCATGCAGACACCGGATGCAATTAAACATTCTGTGACTCATTGCATAGAAACCAAAGGCCCTCCAGTATCTGAACGTGCACGCAGATTAGCACCGGCCCTCCTCGAGGCAGCCAAGCGTGAATTTAAGTACATGATGGAACAAGGGATTTGCCATCCTTCTAAAAGCAACTGGGCCAGCCCTTTACACATGGTAAAGAAGCCAAACGGCGAATGGCGTCCGTGTGGCGACTACAGAATCTTAAACTCAAAAACGGTCCCTGATAAATATCCCATAGCGCAACTTCAAGACTTCGCCCATAAACTGGCAAAAGCGAAGATTTTTTCAACCATCGACTTAACGCGCGCTTATCATCAGATACCCGTGGAACCTGAGGAAATCCCTAAAACGACCATCATCACACCGTTCGGATTGTTTGAATTCACCTCCATGCAATTTGGACTATCAAACGCAGCTCAGAGTTTTCAACGATTCATGCATGCAATAACTAGAGATCTAGATTTCTGTTTTGTTTACTTAGATGACATTCTGATAGCTTCCGCTGACGAAGAGGAACATAAAAAACATCTAGATTTGCTTCTCAAACGACTCGCTGATAACGGACTTGTCATTAATATCCAGAAATGTCAATTAAGAGCCGCAACAGTGAACTTCCTCGGACACACAATAACTCCAGAAGGCATGAATCCAATCAAGGATAAAGTCAAAGCAGTGACAGAATTCCCACAACCTAAAACTGCGAAAGAACAACATCGCTTTTTAGGTATGTTGAACTATTACCGCAGGTTCCTACCAAATTCGATCAACACCCAAGCAATTTTATACGACAGTATTGCCGGTTACAAAAAGAATGACAAGAGGATTCTCAACTGGAACCAGGAGCAGACAAAGGCATTTGAAGATTGCAAACAACAACTAGCGAACGCAGCTCTACTTGCGCACCCAGACCCAAACGCAAAGCCTGCAATGATGGTTGACGCCAGCGACAAAGCATTGGGCTCTTCATTGCAACAATCAAAAGGAAACACCTGGGAACCGCTAGGATTCTTCTCCAAAAAGTTCACTCCTGCTCAACAGAAATACAGAACTTTTGACCGCGAACTTACCGCCGTTTATGAAGCCGTGAAATACTTTAGAAATCACATCGAAGGCCGTCATTTCAGCATTTTCACAGACCACAAGCCAATCACCTTCGCATTAAACAAAAAACGCGCGTCTAGCTCTCCCCGGCAAGAGAGACAGCTTGATTACATAGCGCAATTTACAACCGACAGCAGGTATGTCTCTGGAAAAGAGAACGTTGTCGCGGACACCCTATCTCGCATCCATGAGATCAACTGTCCCACTGTAATTGACTTCGAGCAAATGCTGTTAGAGCAATGCCAACCTGACGGACAATTCAAGGCAAACGATGGCAGCACCCTTGCTCTACGTCAAATGGTGATCCCTGGCACTGATACTCGATTGTGGTGTGATATTTCAACAGGTCATGTTAGACCACTTGTTCCACCCAGCATGCGACAACAAGTCATAGCAAGCATACATAATGTTTGCCACCCTGGTATCTTGGGAACTACAAATACGGTAAAACAAAGATTTGTTTGGCCCTACATGGCGAAAGACATCAAGAGCTTCGTCAAACAATGTATACCATGTCAAAAAGCTAAGGTAACAAAACATACGGTCGCACCTCTAGCAACGTACATATAACCAGAGGATAGATTCCGTAACATTCACATCGACTTAGTCGGACCACTACCGCTATGCAATGATTACCAATATATACTAACCATGATCGATAGGTTCACTCGATGGCCCGAAGCAATTCCCCTGAAGAATATGTCAGCAGAAACCGTAGCCACAGCATTGACTACGCATTGGATCGCTCGTCACGGAACACCTGACAGCATCACCACTGACCAAGGACGACAGTTCGAGAGTTGTCTCTTCAAAAAACTCGCAGAAAAGTTTGGCATCAAACACTCAAGAACCACTGCTTACCATCCTCAAGCGAACGGTATTATAGAAAGATGGCATCGCACTTTAAAAACTTCTCTAATTGCATGTGGAGAACAAAACTGGGTTGAGAACCTACCTCTAATACTTCTCGGTTTGAGAGCTACAGTGCGTGAGGACCTAAAATGCTCCCCCGCAGAACTTACGTATGGCAGGACATTAAGACTTCCCTGCGACTTCTTCTCAGAAACTCCTCGTGAGGAACCCGATACGTATGTAGGACGCCTACAGAGAAAGTTTTAAAGTATCAAATCGACCCCTGCCAGTAATCACAGCGCAAGGAAATTTTTTGTGCACAAGGACCTGCCTGTCGCCACTCATGTTTTCCTGAGAACTGATAGTGTAAGAAGACCCCTTCAGAACCAATACGAGGGTCCTTACAAGGTAGAACAACGTGATGACAAAACATTTATCATATCAATAAAAGGCAAATCCAAACACGTCTCCATAGACCGACTCAAGCCTGCTTTCGTTCCGGTTGAAGAAAATGTCACGATACACCCACCAGTTCCCGTTACACCGATAACCAAGATCACAACGCGTTCAGGTCGGCATGTACATTTTCCAAAGAGACTTGGGACGGAATAACGCACAAAAAGATATTTTTATTTGGCATTTTTCTCATTCATAACTCATGATTGAAATTAAATTATAAATTTCACCTAGCTTTGTATTGCAAACCATATTCATAAAGTATACTTTTCTTTAAAATAGTGCGAAAAACACAATATTAAAATGCACAGATTTTTAATGGAAATCCTACCTGTAATATTGTAAATTGTCAATTAACATAATCTAAAACTTAGATCATTATTGTGTATTCACAAGTGTGAAACACCTTCAATACGATGAAACAATTCATCATTTAACTGCATAACTCATGCAATTTAAAAAAAAAAATAACATATTAAGCATGTTATTGCAATTTTAAATCATTTCTAATTAGATGAAAACTTTTCATCATTCAACTGCATAATTTGTGCACTTCAAAGGTACTACAAACACCGCTGTGTTTTTACAATTCTTAAAAATGTTGTAATTAAAAAATGTTAAATTCACATCATACAACCGCATTTATGCGTTACTACATGTATTACAGCATTATCGTAATAGCTATTATAATCAACTTTCCGCACAATTAATTTAAATCATCATATTATACATTATGTACCAATGTACACACTATCTACTCTACAAACTATGTACATAGTAGGTAACTCTTTACCACATGGTAAACATTGTTATTTATGCATTTTTGTTTTTTAACCATGCTTCCCTGGATGTACACGGCACTTTTATACATCCATTGATTCATGTGGTTGAAATTATTTATTTTTAAATATACTTTTTTCTTTCATGATTATACACTTGCAAGTTAAAGCCACTTTGTCTTACGTACGTAAAGGAACATGGTTATTCGACTTACATCAACAAAAATAAACACACTTTTACGTACTGAGGACAATGTGCAGCTTTTTTGACTTAAAAATCGTAATTTTTCGCTACAGATTCGCATAAACCTTTATTATTTATAATTTTATGATGAACGCCTAACTAAGGCTCCAAAAAATATAATACTTTTAGGAAGAAAACTCTACCATATCTACTTATGTATCAATTTAAATATTTCTTACACTAGGTATAGCTTATTTTAAAACATATTTATTTATTTATTTATTTCTATTCGCAAACATACACTTAACAGATTATTACATTGGTTTAAGTACATAAATAATAAGTTTCATTATAATAAAGAATATGAAAAATGTTATTGATCCGTAACTGTACGTAAATTGGTTAAAAGTAGTGTTTTGTGAACACCTCACTAGGCGAACCTGTGCTGAGGTGTTCCCATTTTTAGGATAAGTGCTCTTCTGTCGGCAAGAGTCGAAGCACAGTATCCTCCTTGATTTTGTCAAGAAGGGCACCGTGGGTCGATCCATGACGGCAGTATCCTAAACATAAATAAAATATTAGTAAGGATCTATATGCAGGTTATTTCAGGATATCTAGAATATGTATAAGATAAAAGAATTACTTGATATACAATTAGGTATAATTTTTCTACAGACCTCCCGCCACTAGTATTAAATAATATTGTGCTACTTTTTGTGTCCCGAAACAATTTTATTTTTTTATTTTTTTATTTTTAAGTTTGGGTTGGGTCATGTTTGGTTAGGTGTTATAATCTTTTGAGTAAAGAGAATACCTTGTTGTTTGATCCAGTCTTTGATTAGTTTTTTGTGATGGATTGTTGATGTATTTGAAGTTAATAGTTGCTTCAGTGTATTGGGCATGCAGTTATAAAGTTTGGTTGCATAGTACTTAAAGTTTCTCTGCCCGTGTGAGGTATGAGTTATTGGAATATTTATGGTTTTTTTTGTAGAGGCCCTGGTTTTAATCGCTATTTGTGGTTGCATTGGAATGTGGAGTTCATGTTGGAAGAAGTATATTAGTACAGATTTGGCATAGAGTTGTCTTATTGTCATGACGTCCAGTGTTTCGTAAATTACATTCGTGTTTGTAAGGAACGGTACTTGGAGGATGAGTTTAATTATTGCCTTTTGAATTTTTACTAAAGGGTCTAAAGCTACATTCGTTGCACTTCCCCAAGCCAGTATGCCGTATGAGATAATGGATTGACAAAGTACAAAGAATATGGTCCTGAGGATTGTTCTTGGAAATATGTTTTTAATTGAATTTAAGAGATGCATGACTCGTTTCAGTTTGCTTGTGATATAAGTTATGTGGTCAGTCCAGCGCAAGTTGGCATCTATTATAACTCCTAAGTATTTTGTGTGCTTAACCCTTTCAACACGCTCGCATTGACAGGTGGGAGAAGTTTGTCCGCAGTTGTGTAATATAAGGTCAGTATACGGTGAAGGTTGGCCTCTTTGTGTGATGCTGTGTGTAATATAATTGGTTTTTGTAGTGTTTAGGGTAAGAATGTTAATGTTTAGCCAATTTTTAACTACCGATAAACTTTTTTCAGCCTTTGAATATACCTCATTCCATGTTTCTGCCTGGCAGAGAAGTACTGTATCGTCAGCAAATGTTACGATTTGACCGTCGATATCAATGTCACATAGGTCGTTAATGTAAATAATGAACATTAGGGGACCAAGGACGCTTCCCTGTGGTATTCCATACCTACATAGAAGTGGCTCGCTTAACATGTTGTTAATTTTGACCTGTTGCATTCTACCCGACATGAAGCTTTTCAGTAAGTCTAGTTCTGTGCCACCAACACCGACGTTTTTTAGCTTTTTGAAGAGTTTTTCGTGAGAAATTGTGTCAAAAGCTTTACATAGGTCTAAATAAATTGATATGACTTTTTTTTTAGCATCTAGGTTATGCGTAATAAATTCGGTTACAGTGGCAATTGCGTTTTCTGTATTCCTTTTTTTTTCTAAATCCATGTTGGTTTATTGAAAGTATTTGCATGTTTTCCAAATAATGTTGCAGCTGGACTTTTAATGCTTTTTCAAGAATTTTTGACATAGTGTTTAATAAAGTAATGGGTCTGTAGTTATTTACATTATATTTTGGTCCTGATTTATAAATGGGAATAACCAGACCTTTTTTTAGAATGCTTGGGAATACTCCTTCTTTCAGACTAAGATTTATTACGTATGTTAGTGGTATGAGCAGTTGGTGGCTTAGTGTTATTATTGTTTTCGAGTCTATTCCGTCAGGTCCCGCTGTTGTGTTATCCTTTAGGGATTGTATTATTTGTTTGGTGTCTTCCAGAGTTACCTTATGTAGTTTGAAATGTCTGTCATTGTTTGTATTAGAACACTGAGTCATATTGTTACGAGGTACTTGATTACCGTTTCCAGTTGAAATTTTATTTATATTTTCGGCTAGGCTAGCTCCGATATTTATGTAATGTCTGTTAATGTAATTAAGAATAAGTGTTGGATTTTTGTGGAACTCGATTTCTTCTTCGTTAATAAGTAACTTTTTGATTTCATCATCTTTGTTTTTTAGTGTATGTGTACTTTCTCTTAGAATTGACCAAACGCTTTTCGGGTCAAAGTTTGCAGTTATCAGTTTGTTCCTGTAATATAATTCTTTGGCCTTACGTATAATTTAAGAACAAATATTTCTGTACCTTTTATAAAATGAGTAAAGAAAAGTATCATTCGGGTTGCGTTTAACTTGTTTGTGCAGTTTGTCCCGTTTTTTAATGCTTTTTAGTATGCTTTGGGTGATCCATTTTTTAAGTCTTTTTTTTCGGTGCGTGATAATGTTAGATGTTGTTGTGGTGTTTTGAGTGATGAGCGTTTGTAGGTATGCTAGAAAGTAATTCCAGGCTTCTTCTGTCGTATTTATTTTTTTTAGATGTTCCCACGTTTGTTGTTAGGATCACTTCAATCTCATCAAGGGTGGTGGACTTTTTATTTGTAAAACACTTTTTTATTGAAGAGTCGTTTTATTTACAAACACTTTTTGAGCAATAATGAAATCAACACTTTTAGAACTAAATTCAGCCCGGACCCCGCCTCAAGCGGTACGGCGTCTATACTCTAGGTAAGGGTTGATGGAAGAGAACAAATTTCTTGAGTATAGCCCTTTTTATACTACTAAAAACTATAAAAATACCGTCTTTCAGACTGTTTTAAAATACAATAATAACAATACAATTAGCAAATATCCACTGAGGTCACGTGCCCTAAATTTGTTGGCTGATAACACTAGCTTCTATAAAATTCCCACAGAGGTCTCTAATATGCACACTTTTCTAATAAACTAAGAATAATTAACCAAATGGAATTAATTACAATATTTATCTCATAGATGTCACTAACTATTCTTAACACTAGGCAACTTTTTAGATTAACGTAATCAGTTTCTAATCTTGTGATATTATTTTGAATGGTTGAATTCAGAGTCTGTGTGGTCAGGCCAATCATTGTTGTGTAGTGGTCAGTGATTGTGGCTTCGAATAGAATGCTACATAATTTTCTTTTGGATTTGACCATTATGTGGTCTATACATGAATCCGAGTCTCTGGTAACTCTGGTTGGAGTGTTGATGGCGCTTATTATGCCGTGTTCCAGGAGCATCAATTGGTAATCGATATTTTGAGGATGGCCTTGTGGTAGTATATTTATGTTAAGATCTCCAGCTACAATGATGTTTTTGAAGTGGGAGTTTTTTTTTAAGTGAGTATCGAGAGCTATTATAAAGTGTGCAATGTTGTGTCTGGATGGTGATCTGTAAATAGCGAGTGTGTACGTATCAGGGTCGACAATTATTTGTAAACAGTTTGCATTTTCCAAGGCGATTTCTGAGACAGAGGCGTTAAGGCTATCTTTTATGTAAACAACAACTCCATCATTTTGATTTAGATTTTTTGTTGTGAAATGTGCGGAATAGTTTTTTTTGTGTTTTACAGTATAAGCTGTTGAGAGCCAGCATTCCGTTAGGATAATAATTTTGAAGTCTATTTTAAAGGTGTATAAGAGTATGTCTAGTTCATCGTAGTGGATAAGAGTATGTCTAGTTCATCATACCTTCTACTATAGTTTTCTTTTTCAATATAACCCATGTAAAAATACAGCATTCCGCTATATACAATCTACCATCGAAATGTTTATCAAGTAAATTACAACTTTTAACCATACATTTGCGATTTTTCAAACATGTATAATGTTATTTTAAGGTTACTTTAAGTCATAGTTTTAAATATTTTTTGTATACAATCAATGTACAATGATTTTACAACCAGCGCTTCTAATTACGCACGACTGGTAAAATAATTCTACTAGCTCTGAACATAGTTCATTGAGGCAACAAATTTCAATGTTCATACATTAATTGAAAAACAATCAGCTGGAATCATACCTCAAATTCCATGTACCACTACAATCAGCTGGAATCATATCTCAAATTCCATGTACACGCTATATTATGTACACCAATGCTCCGAACACCTAGTTCGTCGATGCGTTTAACACTGTAAATAAAGTAAAGAGTTCATAGAGCTTGACAAGTTTTAAAAACATTATTTAAAACTAACTTGTAAATACTCACACCTAAGAATTAACTGATTTCAGCAACAAATAAAATGGTTTATAGGATACAATAGTATAGTAATCTCAACATTACGTTTCATTGTTTTTATGATTTCATGTATTAGAATTAAGATTTTCAGCTAAATTTTTTTTGGTTAAACCTTTAATACCTTCCAATGTGTTCTTGAAAGTATAACAGCAGTCTACTTCCAAAAAATAACTAATCATTCTACTCTGCTCGAGTAATCCTCACAATTTTCCGAACACATTCTTGTTTTGACTGAAGGTGCCGCAGTCAAAATAGGATTAGCATCACTGGTATAGTCTCTCTTAACGATTTTCTATTGTTCATGTTTATCGTTAGCACTGGAGTGGAGGCTATAGTTAAACCGTGTCGTGGCAACATTGGTCACGTGACCAATGTAGTTCCTCCAACTACCGCTGATACAGAAGTGGCATTCCAGTTACGGGACCGGGCTCGAGAGCACGTTCTAAAATATTAATTAATCTCATTTCCATTTCTACCCGCGATGTATAAATTTGTAAATGTGTCTGACAAAGACGAAATAAATTATAAAACGCGGAGAACTCTTTTACTATCATAAATTCACGCAATATCCTTCCCCGGAGTTGGGTAAGTATATCGACGACTCTAAATAAGCAACCTCCACAACTTCAAAGGAGGTGATAGAGTTTCCTAATCCTTTCCGGTCACCGTTTTAAAACTTTATTTTGAATTTGAGGCCATAATACTTATCCAAACTGATTAATATTTTTTTAACCAAAATGTTTAGTAACCATATAGTACAGATGTGTGCTACTTTATTGATTTATATGTTTTTATATTTAATTCATTTGTTCACACTAGACACAAGTAATTATATTCCATTGGTCACCATGAAACAGGCAGCCGCCTAGTATGTATACATAATGTATCATATGTATGAAAATGTTTTAATATTTTATCATGTAATTTATAAATAAATAAATATTTTAAATTATAAAATATAGATAATTACAGAAATCAATTTTTCGTGATTTTAAAGGCAGATTTGGCAATTATTTGTAACTTAATAAAAAAAGTAATTTTCCCCAATTTAATACAGAAATATAAAATAAATAAAATAAAAATGATGAAAATGCTTTTTGATGGGCTTAAAAGCAAATTACAAACGACTGATTTATCGTGTATAAATAAATAAAATTATTCTCATGGAACCGACTTGTTGTTTATTTATTTTGGAAGATATTTAATTTTTTGTTTATTCATTATTATTTTAACTCAGTACATAAAGTAAGATAATTTTTTTATTAATTATAATTAAATTACCAAAAATGGCACAGTTGCCTGTAAAATAATGAAAAATGTTTTATTTATTCGCCTATCCTATCCTATCAATATTATAAAGGCGAAAGTTTGTATAGAGGTACGGATGTATGAAGGTTCCCTTGAGGTGATTTTTCACAAAAAACGGTGCTATATAAATTAGCCAAATATTATTATTATGAATGTATGGATGTATGTTTCTTACTCTTTCACGCAATAAATACTGAATGGACTTTAAAAATTCTTTAAGTAAGGTAAGTTCTGGCGTTATGAAATTATTTATCATACATTTTCTGTCCCTAACAAAATCGAGTTATTGCGCAAACGTCAGAAGAAAAGCAAAACCAACGGTTGCCGTGGAAACGATGTTGGCGTCGTAGTTAATATCTATCTCTAAAAATGAATCACCGAAATGTATGTCGGCGCATAACTTCCGAACGATTTCACTATATTGGATAATTATTTTTTTTATTAAATTACTGGTGAGCTATGGCATTATGACGACCTCTGTAGTCCAGTGGGTAAGACTCTTGACTCACAATCCGGAGGTCGCGGGTTCGAACCCGGCATGCGCAAATAAATTTTATTTGATTAATTTGTGTTATTTCACAATTAATTTATTTAAAATAATATATAGTATATTTCCGGCATGTTCCAGAGTGGAAGATACTATCAGTATCGCCCTAGTGTAAGACCACCATTCAGAATTGAAACGTTGCTTGAAAATGGCTTTAGCCGTGTTTGGCGACCAGATCTGAATAGCCAGGTACTTCCCAACCTTCCTCTTCCCCACCTCCTTCCCCTCCCCACTACCTTCAGCCTCACAACATACCCCAATTGGGGATGCCATAGTCTCACTGGCTCCATATGGGAGCAGTTGAGATTCTTGTGCGGTATTAACTGTAAAAAAAAAAAAAAATTATGAAATTTTGCATAAAGAATTGCAATAGGTGGGACACGATCAGTTTGAAAACTGAATGTACCGGGAATTAATGTACGCAATGCGGAAAGGGAAATGAATAAAATAACACATATCCATACTAGAGAGTGGCTATATCTACCTTATTATGATTAAAAAATACTGATTCAGTTTGTATGGGTATTTTGGCCTCAAATTCAAAATTATTTTTTGATGAAAAAATCCGCGCAGCTATTCCTTTATTTATACAAACACTGCATGCAGGTCATGATTAGACACAAATAAACAATTACTTTATTGAAAAAGAACATATTTTTGGTAATGTCAAACAGCTCCTTTTTATCAGTTGGGTTTAATATGAACTAACTAATTCGGACTTTAAAAAATGTATGCAGTCAAATTATTCGAATAATCATCACATTTACGCAAGTACGTAGTCACGTGATGTGTAACACTAATCCGCGAAATGGCTCGAAAACAGTGACCGCGTGCACGAAGCGGCAACACAGCACAAACTAAGTAGGGATGCTACGCAACATCGATTGCCGATTGCGTCAAATCTGACAGTTGAATCGTTTATTATTGAGAAAAATTAATCGGAAAAAAATACCGAACCGTCCATACTTCGGTATTTTTGTCATACCGAACACCGAACACGGTGCTAAAATACTGAAAGGTTCGGTAGAATACCGAACATCGCTACAAATACTTGGGAACAAATTTTCTTAATAAATTACCAGAAAATAACAGTTTTAAAAATTTCAAAACATAATTAAAAAAATATACTTACTGAAAACCTTAACTAAAAAAAAAAAATAATAATAAAAAAAAATACATAAATATATGTATAGTATACATATATTTATGTATTTATTTTTTTTATTAACATATAATTCTCTTATTTTTTATATAAACAATAGGCCACTTGCATGGACCTCATAACGACTTGGAAAAAATCGTGTGCATAGATTTTTTTACTAAGATTACGAAAAAGTTAGTAAAAATTTTTAGAAATGCACTTTTTTTTTTTTAAATAAATATATCCATTATTTGGGCTTCTGACGTCACTACATGAAAATGTCCCGTCGCCGAAAATGTTCCCATCATTTTTATAAAATTCCACACTGATTTATTTTTTTTATATGGCATCACTTTGATTTTAGGTGAATTTTTGAATTTGACATTTAACGTTCACTAGATTTATTGTTTGTTCTCTGCGAACGTATCATTTGGTTTGATTTTTTGACAGATGTTATGACGAGAACCCCGTACAATTTACGTTGTCCGTACGTGTTTTAGAGATATAATGATAATGGTGCGGATTTTAACAAAATCAAATTTTATAATATTCTTATTATTATTATAATTTACAAGTACAAGTATATTACATTTGATTTAGTAATATGGACGTTGAAAATTATAATGATTTATGATCAATAAGATGGATCAAGGAAAAAAATATTTATGAGATTTTATATTTTTGGAATGCCTCGTTATTCTCCTGTGTTATTTGTGTGGAAAACGTTTTTTTAAAAATGATTTTCGGCTATGTAATTATCGTTTTTTCACACCTATAAAATTATGTCCCGTCTTTCCGGTTTATAAAAAATGGTCTGATTTTTCGGATTGAAATTTTCAAAAAATCGACAGGGTTTCAAAAATACGATTTAAAAAAAAATACAGAATGTCTTAGAATATTTGCCTAAACCGGAAAAAAAAATAAAAAAATGTGATGCAAGTGGCCTATTTCAAAAAGTACTAAATATAAATAAAAACAAAAAAATCAAAATAACCAAACAAATAATACTTCCTTCCGTACACACAAGCATTTGCTTATTATGGGAGAATATTTTTAAAATATATATACATATATCTAATTGTAATAATAATAATTGTATTAAGCTTTTATATACTTTCATTGTATTTATGTATCTATTGTATGTATTGTACCAAAGAAAATTTTTCAATAAAAAAAAATCTATGTTTTACATAACCAAACGTTTTTTAAAACCACGCCCAAGGATTAATGTTCGTCAATGCATTCATAGATGGCGGTATCCTAATTGGATTTTAATTTTTGATTCGTCTGGTTTATGAGCCAATAATTTCGAAAGTTTAAATTTTTGTGGTTTGAACAGTAAAAGAATAATACAATTTTCCCCAACAAGCGGTCATAGAAAAGAGTTTAATGCATGAACTTTTGTTTCGGTTTTATCACGTGAACTTTAATTAAATGAATCCGCATGTAGATTTCTAGGTATTTTTCGATTTAAAATTCGAGCAATAACAATAACCTTTCTAAAAATTAGCAATAATTTATTGTGGCATTTTAAAGTTTTGATTTTGTAATAGAGGGTATGGGGTACAATAAATTTGTTGTAAGAGTTAAGGGGTACGCAGGCAGAGGTTGACGATTACGACGGGCAGTTACAAGAGCACTGACTGAGCAGGCTCGCTTAACTTTTGATGTTTTCGTTATACACCAGTCACGTAAATGAATATTCGATGAACTTAATTTATTTATTTATAATTATAAACAATACAGTGAGTGATTACAGTTTCGATTTGGAGAGACGTGTAGTCTCTTGAATGAAAAGTTGAAGATAAACCTTCGTTAGCAATTGGTGATCTCTTTTATAAGAGCAGACGGCCGTGGTCCATTGTAGCTGATAACGTTTACTGGTTTGTTTGTTACTTGTACCTCGTAAGTTATCAGATTAGGTGCAGCACCGGATGCGTGGCTCGTTCAGTCTTATCGATCCATAATCGGCAGAACAGCGTAAGCGGCAAACAGTAAATTGTTCAGGAAAAGGTTTTTTTTAATTAACTTTCTTCATTGATTCCAAAAAGGATTTTGGTTAATGAGGACTATTAATCTTTGGTTGCTGCCTATATAAAGCTAATAATACAAATATCTAAATGCCTTTAGTTGTTGAGATAGTGGCGGTAACGCTGTTTTGCCCATGACCCTGACAGATTTTTTCCCTACGAAATGTCGCATACGCTGTTTGGAGTACATAATTATTTTAGAAATATCTATCACGCAATCATGATAGGTAAACAAACAACTAAATAAAATGGTTCCATGACAGTTGATCCTTAAGTTGACTAAATACAATGATTTCCAAGTAAGTACGCAAAGAGGATATACGGCCGTAAAACCAAAGTCGATATACTTGTATCTGCAGGCATCTTGATTGAAAATCCGTTGTAATAATATTTTTACTAACAATAATTTCGACTCTCCGAAGGAGCATGCGGTAATAAAATAAAATACGACATACTTATATGTGCAGTCGAGCAAAAAACCGCTATATAACATTTTTATCTGAATACAACACCAGAGGCACACCTTCTCCCAACCGTCTGGAGCCAGTGAGACCATGGCCTCCCCAATTTTAGCAAGGCCATTTCAAGTAATAAGTCTAATAATTATTTACACTACACACCAGCGTAAAAATATAAAAAATCATATAATGTAACTTGTTTTATCCAAATACAACACAAGAGTTCCAATCGTTTGGAGCTAGTGAGACTATGGCATCCCCAATTTTAGTATGTTATGAGGCTGATGGTGGTGGGGAGGGGAAGGAGATATGGAAAATGTACCTGGCTATTCAGATCAAGTCACCAAATACGGTGACTAGATCTGAATAGCCCGGTACATTTTCCACATCTCCTCCTCCTCGCTACCTTCAGCCTTACAACATACTAAAATTGGGGATGCATAGTCTCACTGGCTCCAGACGGTTAGGAAAAGTTGGGTCCCTTGTGCCGTATTCGGATAATAAAGTAATATTATATATTTTGCGCTGGTGTATAGTGTATAATTAGACTTATTACTTGAAATGGATTTAGTCGTGTTTGGTGACTAGATCTGAACAGCCAGTTACATTTTCTACATCCCCTTCCCCTCCCCACTACCTTCAGCCTAACAACAAACCAAAATTGTGGATGTGATATTCTCACTGGCTCCAGACGGTTGGGAAAAATGATATAATTTGCATTAATACTTTTTATTCTAATATTCAAATACAAAAGAATAAATTAAGAACTCGAGAATTTTCGTTTAGTTTCCGATTCTACCAGCCGCCGACACCTCTGCAGTAGTCACCAGATGGACGCCAACCGACTAAACTGAGGCATTCTTGACCGACAGCGTAAGACAGCGTAACCGACCACAATCGCTTACGCTGAAAGCTACAACTACTAAAAAAGTGTCATGCATATAAGAGAGAGCTGCAATATTTTTGTCAATTATGTATTAGGCAGCATTGAACAGTTTTCGCTAAAAATCCTAATATGACAAAAATTTCGTTTACGCTGTTCTGCCGATTATGGATCGTTATGTTCGGGTCGGTCGGCTTTTTGATTAGGTGACACACGCGTACGAGTGATGTTGACGGTCGCGTGGTTCTCCAAAAAAATTTACATATTCATTCACCAAAATTAATTTCCGATCGCTGGTTATTGGTGTATTCGTTGTTCTAAACTAAATTTAGCCATCTCGGTATGTCGGGTGTAGATTAGTACATTTATAATCACAAACCACAAAGTATTTTTAAGGAAAAAAATATAGTTTTGACGCATCGAGTATTTCCCGGTGATGAAATAACCCGTTCTCATCCGTGATTTTGATCAAACAATTTATTGAGGAATTTCATTGAAAAACATCATAGATTTTAACAAATGTACATAATCATATACGTATTTATTCAATGTCTATTCTGAAAACATACGTTTTATTGTATGTGGTTATTAGTTATTAGTACAATGAATAAATCTAAATTAAAAAAAGCATGGCCCTTACAAAAGTCATATATTATACTTACCATCATATCAAAGCCGACTAGAGTACATGCCTGGGTACCTGCACAGTATCGCTGTAAATAAATATCTAACCTGTTAGATATTTATTTAACGATATATATATACATAAATATATCCCTTTCTTAATCTTACTCATTATGCTTACATCAGCCTTACATTCTTTGCGGATATCCACATTTCTCACACGATCATACATTGTTTTACCACACATACGTCTCAGGGATCTCATTTCAACAGCATGCAGTTTACTTTCATCCTTCCTCTGCCAGTTCCATGCCTCACTGCCATACATCAGGGTAGGTACCAGGACTTCATTGTGTACTGCTAGCTTCGCATTTTTTGACAGTTTTTTATTAGCGCCAACGGCATTCAGTCCACCATTAATGGAGTTATCGGCATTCACCCTTCTATCAATATCTCTTTCAGCCTTCCCATCTCTCGTAAACATACTACCCAGATACTAATATTATTATTATTATTAAAACGACCCACAAATAAGCAGTACCTACCTAACAACGAGTATCTGCAACAATTACCGCCATTTGAAAACTTTCGTTGCTCGATGGCGCTGACTTGATCACGTGTCACTTCAAAATCGGTAGTCGGCCTTGCCTTCATGTACCCCTGGAAGCAATCGCGCACGAAATTGACAAAATTATCATTCTACAAATGTTACGGTTTCAGAAATGTCGGACGTGACGTCATCGATGATCGTCCTCTACGTTTTCACAAGCCTTGCACAAAAGCGAAAAACGTAAAAGGTACTAGAATGGTTACGTCGCATCCGGTCCCTCTCTGATAATATCTGTCTACTATAAAGGTCTATGCCCACTACATCGTTCCATACCATGACCGTAACCGTAGCTGCGCATGCAAAAAGTATTCTTTGTATCGATCAGTATGAAACGCTGCCCACTAGACCCACTGCCCGCTGTCCGCTCTATGCCTGGCACGCGACGGAACGGAGCTAGTGGGCAGTGTTTCATACTGATCGATACAAAGAATACTTTTTTGCATGCGCCGCTACGGTTACGGTCATGGTATGGAACGGTGTAGTGGGCTACCACCGTATTATACCTACGGGTATAATACGGTGTTAGCACGTTCTAGTGGGCATAGTACGGCGTAGCGTGTTTATTTGGTGTCTGATACGTTCATAGTACGGTCATGGTATGGAACGGTGTAGTGGGCATAGACCTTTAGAGATAAAAAACGCCTTCCTTTATCATAATTTGTCTAAATACAAATCTATTTTATTTTATTTTATTTGGGAGACCAACAGTTTAAATTAATAACTGTGCATAATAATAATTGAGTCACAATAAATTAACCATTTACAGGTTTCCACATAGGTATTGTATACAATTGTAGTGATTCCAGAGATAGGTACCTACTAATGAAAAATCACATTTCAAGAATCAAGTTATTTAGGTGGGAATAGGGTGGGGGTAGGATCGGGGGTAAGGGTCGACCGAGACAGGTTTTTCGTTTTCAGCCGAGACCGAGACCGAGAATAAATTAAAATTTCGGCCGAGACCGAGAGCCAAGACCGAGAATAGATAAATTAAAAAAAAAAATGAAAATGCGCTATTTTTTCACAGTATAGCAATAATAAAACATTATACCTACTTAGTAAACACATTAAATTGAAATAAAACACCCTAACAAACCTTAGCCGACCAATCACAATTGACAGCTCTCTCACGCACTGACACCAAGTAGTGACGAATGTGGACGCGCGCGGTATATTTGAATCTCATTATCCTTTACCGTACTTACTTACAACGGTCTAGGTTATGGCTGAGAATCTCGGCGATTTTTCGCCGAGAACCGAGACAGAGTTCTCGGTAGAATTTAGCCGTATTTATGTAGCCGAGAATGCCGAGACCGAGATCTCGGTCGACCCTTAATCGGGGGGATCGGTTAAGTTGAGGTATAGTAATAAAAATATGCGCAACAAAAAATTAAAAAGAGAAAAAAAGGAAAAAAAGGAAAAAAAAGGAAAAGGAAGTTCATAGGGTTCACAAAACAAAAAATTATTACGACAAAACGGAAAGTGTTCACAAAATCGCATCTACTCACTCCTAGTTAGATTCTCGAATAGTCGGGAGAGTCGTACTCGGAGAGTCGTATTCTTAGATAAATTTATAGAGTGTAGGTATAATGGCATTGGTCGCAAAAGAATAAAACCCCAAAGTTTTGTTGTTCAAAAAACACAAGGCGCGAACGGGTTAAAAAGCCGACCAGCAATATCTCAGATAACACATCATTTAGACAGCGTGCATTATTTAACATACTAAGTACTGTCATAACTTTATTGATGAAGGTAATATGAAGACAAAAATATCTGTCTGTTTGTTTAGTTTTCAAAATATTACATCAATATTGTGTTTTTATATATTGATACTATCTGTTTGTGGCAATTCCGAACTATCACAAGAGAAAAGAACCTTCAAAAGTGATGTACACAGAAATGGAACATGCGAAAGTGATTTTCTCTGGAGTCCAGAAAATGAAAGATGTTATAAAATTAAACTCCCCGAAAAAAGCTATCAAAAATACGAGGGATGTTCGGGAAATGAAGTGCCTATTGATTTCTACAAAGATAAATATAAAAATATCATTTATTCCTTGGGCACCAGGTTTTGGACCGACTACAAGCGAGTGTATCCCCATGGACCCTTTATAAACTGGCGCGTTGGAGATGAGAATATGGGACAACCAGAATTTTCCCTTGGTCTGTCGAACTTTTCAAATAGTCCAGACGAGAAAATGTGCGCAACTGTAGATATTGAAACTCTCGTGCTGATGCCAACGAATTGTGATTTGAAGTTCCCACGATTGTGTGTTTTGAAGCCTGGCCAAGACCCATTGCAAGTGCTTCCCGAGCTTACCGTTAATTTTGTTAAAACTATGTAAGTTCAACCATTTTGTATTACGTACTTTTTTATTCCCGTGGTGGAAATACCTAATCAAGAAATACTTTTAAATTAATGGTATTGCTGTGCCACATAACCTCGTTTTTCGGATACAATCAAATCACGGGCACTGTTGAAAACCAGCCGCATTCCTGGAGAAATACGAAATCTAAATCGAAAATACGTAAATCTATAAATGAGTAAGAATCTATTGTTTAATAAAAAGCAACACCCACAGCCAATCTCACAGTGATCTGCGCTGTAAACCTGTCGGTCTTTACTTGTCTGCGCGGCGACCGGCGACTCAAAGTGGCTCGGTGCTGAACATTATTATTACATGCCTAAATAACTAAACAAACCAAAATATTTTATTTTCGCTAACTTAGAACAATAACTATATATATAAAATTATTTGCAGATATGATGATGACGTGATGATTTTTAATACGAATCTGAACGTATCAATAGAGTCAGATGTAAACTGTTTTACGGACACTGTACTTTCGGGAAGGGTTAACATTTTGAAGAGAATTTCTGATTCAGAATTTGAGGTTAAAGCAAAGTATAACGGATATTACTGGTGTCTTTCTGTAAATACTGGAAAATACCTTTCCAATGAACCAGAACGGATTTTATTCATAAAGAATAAAGAATACTACGAACCACTTTTTGTTATTATGGTAAAACAAAAAGAATTTTTCAAGAGAGTTGGCATAGAATTTGACAAGAACACCTATTTATACAAGTATTACTGCTCCGATGAATGCAAGGACAAATCTGAAGAATCCAATAAACTTGACGATGAATGTCATGAAGCGGCAAAAGATTTTCAAATAACTCATTTTTACAGCGACAACATAATTTTTCTCGGAGTCAAAAATGACTTCCTACATAAAGAGCAATGTAATTCTAATATTCTTGACTCCAGACCAATATTATTTTGCGAACCAAATGGAACCATCCCACGACTTAGTACAGGTGAGACGATACCACTTACTATTTTTGTTTGATATGTTTGAAATGATATTGCAAATTGTTTAGGTGTGTCGCCGAGTTGGCATCGCCTTTGGGTCCCACCCGGGCGCCGCGAGTTCGATTTCTCGGCTGGCAAAGTGCATCAAAGTACATCACAACGCCAGCAACGTTTTCCGCTTACTGTGATGGTGGCAGGAGGTTTACAAATATTGTCGGGTTTATTCGTCTTCCGGGAATATTTGTCTTTCTTTAAAATAAACAAATTAAATTATATGTAATAAACCCGTACACAGGGAGTAACAGCATCATTGACCTGTGATTTCTAGACAAGCCCTGTGAAAGGCAAAATGACGCCGGGCTGAAAAATAAAATTGGCTCAAGGTCCATTTATGAAAAAGTCTGTGCATTGTTTTGAACCGTTTAGATCGCATTGAGCTTTGTGTTGTACCTTTTATCGGCCTAAGGTCTACACTGAAACTAATTTTTGTGTTAGCCGTCCGGACCGCGTTAATTTTTTTCAAACACAAAAATATCGCACTTCCGAGTATTGTACAAGATACACGCGGCGGACTTTATTTTTGAAAATGTAGTCAGCTATCTCAATATAAAAGAAAATATATGTGTTACAGATAGCTTTTAGGCACTGCATTCATGAACGTGACAAAGCGAAAGTTCTTAATTTTGTTTCTGGCAATGTTTCTGACGTCATTAACTCACCACCCTTGCTCACCACGATGCTTGTGACGTCACGACAGACCGACTACATACATACTGTGTCACAATATGGCTGTGGTGTACAAACTTTTTCAAAGCGCGACCCGCTTTTAAATTCACCCCCGCTGTTTTTTTAGGAATAATCAACCTGTTTAGTCAAAATATTATTAATGTATCCATTATTAGTTTGTATGAGGACCTTGGTGGGAGGGTATGTACAACATTACCTGGTTAACTTTGTTGTCGGTGGAGTCGCAAACCTACTTTATATATTGTAAAACAAAATTTGTAATAAAACTATCTAAGTGGGTAAAAATAAAGCGCCGCAGGTGAAAATATTATATCCGCAAGGCCAAAACAATGCTCTCGACTTTTTCATTTGGTAATATTAAAGAACTTATAAAAGTATATCAATTTTGGCGGTTAATTCAAAAAGTTAGTCAAAATTACCAGACAAATATTTACTACGTTCAAGGTAAAACCAATAAATGGTGTTGGTTTATTTTCGTTAGGAATTACAATAGTTATAAGTACAATATTTTGTCAAGAAAATTTTAGTTATTTTGTAAAACGGAAACCTTTAAAATACATTAAACACAGATCTCAACGAAGAACAGATGCACTCTTCTTCAATTAAGGCAAAGTTAACCTATCTTAAGCCACGGAATTCCGAATTTCTACCGTTTTATAATATATTTCTCTTGAACACTTTAAGTTTTTAAATTTAAAAAAATACATGTTATTTTTGACGATAATAATATAATAGATAATTTTTTATTTTTATTTTAACTTTATGAGTAAAATAAAACTTCATTTAATTAAATAATAGATAATATTTGACCGGTCAGTGGTTGAGTGGGCATAGCGCTTGGGTCCCACTTGGGCGTCGCGTGTTCGATTCTTCAGCTGACTAAGTCCTCCATCACGACACAAGCAACATTTTCGGCTTTCTGTGGTGGTAGTAGGAGATTTTCAAACATTGTTGGGCTATTCGTAACCCGGGAATGATTGTCTTTCTTAAAAAAAAAAAAAAAAAAATATATATATATATATATATATATCTATACATTTGCCACGCCGAAAGGGTAATTATATGAAATTCCCCGACAGAAAAAAATCGTAAGATATGCTCGTATTATTATAAATATTATAAATTATTGAAAAAATCATAATTCATTGTTTCTTAAATGCTATTTAAATATTTCCCGCAAGATTCTTATTGTATTTTAAACGAGTCATGTTTTATTAAACATTTTCACAATTTTCTCTTAAATATTATCGTTTTTAATATAAGCGCGCTCCTTCTAACTTTCTTATTAACATATCTCCCCTTTCTCTTCTTTTCAGCGGTTATTGCCGGGTCTTAAGTAACTACGTGTTTTTGTCATTTTTTATTTATTATACACAAAAAAAACTTAATGTTTTCAGCAACTGATTCAAAACCTTAAAGAAAGATTATAGTTTTTGGCTAATACTTTTTGCAAAACAGAACAGAATTCTGTGATTTTCGACGCATCCGCCGCCAAGACCTGGACAAATATCACTCCATTAACTCGGGCACCCCTGCTTAGTCACCAAATGTTGCGAACCACTTGGGGTGACCTATGGCAGAGGTGTTGGTTATCTAATAAATGGTTCCCGAGGCAGCGCGGGCGGTACCCATACTCGCCTCCGAATTGAATCGCTTGTCATAATAAAGTTTAAAAAAAAATCCAATTAAATTTATAAATTTAATGTCTCGTTGCCCCCTTTGAAAACCACTGGTATTTTCACAGCTTGTCGAAACTGTTCATGAGACCAAAACGTGAACGAACTATTGATGTATTAGAGCGAAGAATTACACAACAGGATAACTCTGTGGTCAGTTGTATATTGCTGGGAACGCGTATGCAAGATGGCGGAATTCGAAGGAGAGTTTTGTTGCGAAATTACTGTTACTGGTGTTACTTTTATTATGATGTTCTCTATGAAAGGGCTTGTCTAGGACATACTTCGTCAAAGAACAGCATGTATCCGAAGGATGTAACCAGCGAATCCTAAATATATTTGGAGAAAAAAGGTAAATGTAATTTTGCTGTTTGATAAAAACATTACAAATGTTTTTCCATCACACGCGGTCGGATATAGCCTAGCAGGTCACTTGATAAGCACTTCGACTAGTTCCAGCAGCACGGTAACACACGAAACAGCGCGCGCATCGTGTGATCCCGCATGACGTGTAGGTGTGGGATCAGTGGCGACGTGTGATTGAATTATGAAAAATTATTTTTGTTTATAATGGAAAAAAATCATCGGATCGGAAAAAGACATCTCCTTTTTTAATCCAAAAATCTATTATTATTGATTTCAGGAATCACCGGTTAAAATCCTTTGGGGATGACTTTTATTTTCACGAACTTGCTGGTATTACAATTGGGAGGTATTACAGAGATTTATTAAATGTTACGTTTTTTTAGGTGAGACGAAAATAATCAACAACGACTTTAACGAATGCCAGCTGTTGAAATGTGAGGGAGATTTCTATGTTGGAGGCCATTGGAATATATCAGACTTCTCAAACAACAATTGTCCCGTAAGTAACAAATTAAACTATTTTTACATTATGAAACATCGAAGTCTGGTTATTGTTTCGATGAGATTTCAAAATAGTGAATTAAGCTAGTGATTATTATTATGTAGCAACAAAAGGGTTACTTATGCACATCTCGTCCTGGATACCATCTCAGGTGACAGTGTAAAGTGTTGCATTTACCTACCAACTTTGTTTTAAACTCGTCACTTTCTCTGTAGATCGCTTTGTTCCCTTACAGTCCCAGAGCCAATCCCTTCGCTTTTTATAATTAGACTATCCACCACTGAATGATTAGACTCTTGAACTTTCTGCTATATTTGTTACATTGCTTGTATAACTATGGTACTGTTACAGGAAGGGTACTTCTGAAAACGCTTGCATTTAGCACAACAAAAAATTTTTTCAGCTGTAAATTTTTACGAACTTGTTTTTTTTATACCCCAGAGTCTTGAAACCCAGATCAACGAAACTATCAATACCATGGAAGGTATTATTTTGGCTGGTCCTGTTAATGAGTCCAACCTAACGATTTCTGTGGACAAAGTCAATAAAGTCCTACAACGTTTAAATGATTCGAAAGAAGACAAAATACCGCCGAGATTCCTGCAAGAACTGGATTCAGTTCTCGAACAAGTACACTTGCAGAAGGATCAAGTTCAAATTACGGTCAAAAGGCAAAATGTGGATGTGATGGTGGCGAGAAGTACCAATAATGTTTCAATCATAGGAATCAAAGTAAATTCAAGTTCATCAGAATTTGAAAATTCATCGATGCACTTGTTGACTCCAGGTAAAATAACAAATATTATTGATCAGTTAATGATCGCCTGTATCTAAACTGATCTAGCTTAACAAAATATTGTATTGAATCAGCATTAACAAAATATTGTCAAATCATATCTGTTGCTTGCGTCTAAAAAGTTCAATGTAATTTTTTTAAATTTTACGAGGTCGGTCCTAACAGCCACAACAAAGTATGGGGGTTTCTATCCAATTATTTTCTAACTATTTGACTTGCTTGATGTATGGCATTTTAATGCCTTTTACAAATAAGATTACTTTCTCGATTACATTTGAATATTAAAATTGCTTCAAAATGTTATACCACCTCCTTATCCTAGGTACACATCCTGTCCTGCTGAAAAATCATTCGTATATAAAAATCAAACCCATCTTTTCTAGAAACAATTATTGATGTAAATGAAACAAATTTCATAATTGTCAATGTATCGACAATAATGGAAGCTCAACCGATGGCACAGCTTGCATTCGCCCAGTTCCGAGATGACCGAGCTTTCCAGCAAACCAGGAGTCATGTTACACAGGTCAACAGCCGGGTTGTGAGTGTTTCCATTAAAAATGTTTCATTGTTGGACAAAGGTCAATATATTGATATATATTTTCGACCTTTCGTCAGCCAGAGAAACGACCAGAAGAAGGAATGCGCTTATTGGGACTCCAACATAGGAAGCACCGGAGAATGGTCCACCACGGGATGCGAGTTAATATCTAAACAGCTAGGAGCATTGGATATCTGCAGATGCTATCATCTTACACATTTTGCCCAAATACTTACAACAAGCGACGTACCGAGCATTTCAGAAGTGCACTACATTGCGTTAACAATCATATCTACGTTGGGTTGCAGTCTTTCAATTATTGGTCTCGTGATAATTGCTCTTACAGCTTTCATATTCCGACGGTGGAGTAGAGACTTTGTTCATCGAATATGGATTAATTTATCTGCTGCAATTGGTGTGATGGTCATTTTGTTTATGGTAGTTGCAGAATTAGACTTTAAAAGCAGTGATATTTTATGCGTTGGATTTGGTATCGCTTTACATTATTCAGTTCTTTCTGTGTTTTGTTGGATGCTTGTGTTGGCGATGGTATATTATCAGATGATTGTCAATGTATTTGAATCTCATGCATCTGATGACTGTGTTCGAATTCTAAGAGCAACACTATTTGGGTGGTTAATTCCAGTTATTCCAATAACGCTGTTATTATCCTTGAGTAATGATAGTTATACTCAACCCAATTTGAGAAACTTTCAACACAAATTTTGCTATCCAAGTGGAATGGGCCTTTGGTTAACAGTTGTTTTGCCAGCCGTTTTAGTAATAATGCTTAACACTCTCTTATTTGTTCACATAACGCACACAGTTCACAAATCGGAAAAACTAAAGAAGCATAATAAGAAAAAAAGACAAATATTTGGGAACGTCAAACAATTGATAGTTCTATTTTATCAGTTTGGTTTAATATGGATATTTGGATTCCTTTCAAACAATTTAATCGCAGCATACATATTTTGTATTACAGCAACATTACAGGGTTTATTTCTATGTTATTTTTTTGTGATAGGAAACACGAACACCCGAAATTTATGGAAAGATAAAATTAGACTCTACAGAGTTGCAGGATTTTCTATTTTTGCTGATACGTCAACAATTCAATTTAATGGTCCAAAACTAGATGATCAGCGTATTACAGAATACAATGTTTCTATAAGTGCCCAAGTTTCAGAGAATCGGATAAAAAGATCATTAAACCATTAAGGCACACGTTTTTTTGAGATTTATGTGAAACAAGGTAATATTATTTTATTTTATTCGCGAAAACAATATACTCCTCAAAAATCATATTGTTTACGAAACATCAATAAGTTGTAATAACGATGCCGGTCAGGATGAAAGGAATATATCTGCGAATTCTCAACTACTAAAAAACTTGTAGAACTGAGATGAATCGCTCCTAATAGCTTGTAATTATTCATTTTTTTAATGTATTATTGAGTTTATTTTTAAAACTCCGCAGATGCAAACTTCCAGAAAGAGGTTTTTTTAAGAAAAAAAGTAGACAACATCATCATACGCACATACGGAATTTATTCATTTCATGTACCAATTGTAAAACAAACGCAGCTTGGTTTCATTTCTGCATTCCAAATGCAAAGCAATGGGTTTTATGAGGAAACTAATTTGGTAAATTTAATTGAATGTAGAACCTTAAAGGTATTTATTAAATTTAAAATAGGGACCACGAGAAGTTTTGTATTACATTTCAATTAAGTCCTGGCGAAAAAACTCACCCAAACATGAATACGGGCACCCCTCCTCTCTTCTTAGCGAACCACTCGGAGGGACCTATGTCGGAGGTACTGGTTATCCAAAAAATGGTTCCCGGGGCGGCGGTTCCCCTACCCGCCTCGTAAATTGTAATAATACTTCGCTCTGAAAAAAATCTATTAACAAAACCACTATATCTTCCATTTTATTATTCTTCCATGTTCTTCGCTTTGTTAAGGATACTGTAGGCATCAATGACTGTAGGTATATCTACAGATACAGCAGTGGGTGTGATTTTATATATTCTAATGTAATAAACTTATGTAAATTTTTCTCGAAAGAATTTAGTATTTTTTAATGGAAAATTTAGTTTTTATGTAAATTGGCTTTTTTATCGACGAAACTATTCTTCTTCTTTCGTATGGTGGAGGTCAGAGAGGGGCAGAGAGGGATCTAGGTCTGCGAGCCAGTCTTGGGCCTCACGTGTTGCCCTGTGGACCTCATCGATCCCGCCGGGGAATAAATGGAGTGGGCATTCGTTGACCACATGTTCGGTGGTCTGCACCGCACCGCATTCACACATCGTCGACTCTTTAAGGCCCCATCTATGTATCATGTGAGCACAACGGCTATGTGAGCACCTTATCCTATTGATGGCAGCCCAGAGTTTACGAAAAAATGAGAACCCAGGCTGTCTCTCAGTGGGGTCTTGAACGAGATGGGCGTTTTCGTCGTTAGCTGATTGCGACTCAAGCTTCCATCTATCGTCCGGGGTGAGAGGCGATCGAAGGAGTTTTAAAACTTAATTTTGGATTTGAGGCCATAATACTTATCCAAACTGATTAATAATTTTTAACCAAAATGTTTAGTAAACATCTAGTACGTATGTATGCTACTTAAATGATTTACATGTTTATATATTTAATTCATTTGTTAACACTAGACACCACAAAGTAAGTATATTCCAATGGTCACCATGAATCAGGCAGCCGCCTAGTACGGTGATATTATAATATATCATGTATATGAAAATGTTGTAATTGTGTTATCATGTAATTTATAAATATATAAATATTTTAAATTATAAAATAAAGATCATTAAAGAAATCAATTTTTCATGATTTTAGAGGCAAATTTGGCAATTATTTGTGAGTTAATAATAATTATTAAAAAAATAATTTTCCCCAATTTACTACAGAAATATAAAATAAAAATGATGAAAATGCTTTTTGATGGGCGTAAAATCAAATTACAAACGACTGATTTACTCGTGCATAAATAAAAAATATATTGTGGAAAGCAATCACTTTGTGGTTTGACATATTTAATTAAAAAAATACTTAAACTTGTTTAAAACCACGAGATTTAAAATCTCGGGGTTTAGTATTTTATTTTATTTAATAAAAAAATTATTCCTAAGGAAGTGATTTTTTGTTTATTTGTTTTGGAAGATATTTGATTTTTTGTTTATTTATTATTATATTAATTCAGCAGTTATAGTAATATGATTTTTTTATTATCATTAACTGACAAAAAATGCCATAGTTGCCTGTAAAATAATGAAAAATGTTTACTTTATTCGCCTGTATTTTATAATTTATAACAAAAATAAATAAAATAACACATATCCGTACTAGACAGTTGCAATATCTACCTTATTATGATTAAAAAAGTATTGATTCAGTTTGTATGGGTATTTTGGCCTTAAATCCAAAATTATTTTTCTGATGAAAAAGTCCGCGCAGCTATTTCCCTATTTATATAAACAGTGCATGCAGTTCACGAATAGACACAACTGAAGAATTACTTTAATGTAAAAGCTCATTTTTAATCAGTTTGGTTTAATATGGATTCTTTAAAAACAATTTAATCGTGGCACGTGTCCTCAGTATTACGGAAACTTTATAGGGCTATATGTTATTTTTTGTGATGAGAAACAACCGAAATTTATATAAATATAAAATTACAAAGATGTAGGCTTTACTATTTGGACTTATACCTCCACACTTCAATGTACTCACTCTAAACCAAACGACCAGCAAATCCCGAGGGGTCCCAAAGCCCTTGCAGAAACCACAATGCAATTGCGGAGTACAGGAAGGAGCTGTGCGTGATGGAAGGGGAAGACTACATGGATAGCCATCAGCCACCCACCTCCAGAGCTGCTGCTGACAAAATGACAACATAATTTATAGTTTACTTGTTTACTATATAATCTAGAATATTCATTTAAGTGTTCAACATGGGGCATATTATGTTACTAAAATTTAACCTCTGAAACAATGTAATTTTTGTAATGTTTACTGTAATATAATAATATAATATATTTTTTGTAATGTTTACTGAAATATTTGTGTATGTACATTGACGTAGTGTATGTAACATTCAGCCATAAAATATTATAAAATATTAGGGCCCTTTTCGTCCCACTAGCTCCTGATTGTTATGTGATAATCGTACACAAATCATGTACTTACACACCGACATATGTAGTTTAAAGAGAAATTTAAAGATTCTTATACGGCCGCTGTTACCAACTTTTCGATCGTTATCTAAGTTCTAATCTTAGTTTTTGATCAGCCAAGCGATTTTTAAGCATTTTGTAGGGAACGTTCGATTCGCGTTGTTCCCAATCATTTTATCGTTGAAAATCTTGATCGCAAAAATGACACTTGCGTAAATAAAAATTTACCTTTCGCTTTTATAAGTTAGGTTCTCCTCAATTTGGTGTAAAATATTTAAAAAAAACATGTTTTCGTCATACGAAAACAGTCAAAAACATCGTTTAATAGTTCGATGTAATTGACATCCACATCCTGTCGCCGCCTGTATAACCCGATGTTTTCATCGATTACTTCCACCCATTCCGCAATATCTATTACGTATGTCTAAAATGTCTAAAACTTCTCTATCCATTTTATTAAAACGACAATAAAACTGACAAATGCAACACAAAAACTGAAAGGAGCGCGAACCCGACTGTCATTTGATCATTGGCAGTATTTTTTCACTCCGTGGACACTTTTTATAACTAGTACTTTCCTTAGATTTATGCTTAGGTAGCTAATCCAGTAGTCCGGCTGGCTTAGACTAAGCGGCTTGCTTAAGCGGTGATTGTGTATTGGGAAAAGCGAAGTTGTGCATTAAAGCAGTGATGAACCTTAGTTTCAGCTTGGAAGTTGATTAGTAGGATTGGTAACAGCGGCCGTACTCTATCTATTTGTTTTTCTATCACAGCTCCAAACTAGCTATATCAATATGGATACAAACACAATCAGGGGTCCTAGCATGGTCGATCGATATAGGTTGTATCGAAAATGTCGGTAACTTGTCATCGCTCCCAAGCGCGACTGCAGGCCGCTAACGAACAAGCAACAGTTCACAACGACTAAGGGTTCCTAATTTATTTGACGTGAACTGTTATTTCTTCGTTAGTGGCCTGCAGTCGTGCTCGGGAGCGATTTCAAGTTACCGACATTTTCGATAAAACCTTTATCGATCGACCATGCTGTATGACTTTTAACTTCCTAATTCCGATTCTATTTTTGTAATAACTTACTAGTTTTTTTTTGCAAAGTGAAGTTTTAGTACATTATACCATCTTACCAGATAATTTTTTTTTATATATTTATAAAAATCAAAATATAATGTACCAAAGTAGGTGCTTACAAGAGAAATATTTTTCTCTTACATGTTATAAACAATATATGCATATGTAGTAAAGAAATACCAAAATATTCTTGAAGTTTTATTATTCTTTCCGTAAAGCTAAATAATTATTTTTTACAATAAAAGTACAGGGAATCTACTCTTTAGAGTCCCAATTAAACTTTCTACAAAATTCTACTGCTTTTGGATTCTTTATACAAGTTCATTTCTTGGTTCTGATACAGAATCACTTGCACGTCCACTTGGAGAAGACAACTTATATTTCGGAATTTTCTACATCTGAAACAAGAAAGTAATTTCAGTACTTGGTTTTCAATTGGGGAAATGGAATACTATAGGAATATGGAAATGAAACCTACAGGTATATGTATAGTGAGGATATAGTTACATATTATGTACGTTCCTTGTCCCTACAAATTCATTAATAGTACACATATTGATTGTAATAAATATCTACCACAGTATATTACTTAGTAGTACAGTAGGTACTTACTTGGGCTTAGTACAGTAGGTACTTACTTGGGCTCATTGCAACCCTGTAGTCCCAATGACCCTCGGGAACCGATTCAAATTATAAAAAGGAGCCGGTTGCTGGGGGAAGTGAATAAACATTCGACGGAGTTTTCCAATAGCCTCCCAGCATCCCTTTATCTGCAAGCAGAAGATCTGCCGACACTAACAAAATCTTCGGCAGACATCAGGTAATAATAATTATATTATTTATAATGGTATTTATATGGATGGCATTAGAAACGGAAACACAATATACTATAGTTATTTTTTTTAAACATAATGTACGCACTACAATAGGCCACTCGCTTGGATTTCCTAACGACTTGGAAAATATCGTGTGGATAGATTTTTTTACTTAGTAAATTTTTTTAGAAATGTACAGTTTTTTTATTAAATAAAAAAATCCATTATTTGGGCCCGTGACTTCATTACATAAAAATGTCCCGTCTCTGAAAATGTTCCTATTAATTTTGTAAAATTCCACCCTGATTTATTTTTTTTACATGGCAACACTTTAATTTCAGGCGAATTTCTGAATTTGACATTTAACGTTCACTAGATTTATTGTATTTTCTCTGCGAACTTATTATTTGGTTTGACTTTTTGACAGATGTTATGAAGAGAACCCCGTACATTTTACGCTGTCTGTACGTGTTTTAGAGGTATAATGGTAGTGGTGCTGATTTTAACAAAATCAAATTTTACAATATTCTTATTATTATTATAATTTACAAGTACAAGTATTTTACATTGGATTTAGTAATATAGACGTTGAAAATTATAATGGTTTATGATCAATAAGATGGAACAAGGAAAAAAAGTATTTATGAGACGTAATATTTTTGGTATGCCTCGTTGTTCTCCTGTGCCCTTTCTTGTGAAAAACGTTCTTTCTTTAAAATTATTTTCGGCTATGTAATTATCGTTTTTTCGCACCCATAAAATTACGTCCCGTCTTTCCGGCTTATAAAAAATGGTCTGATTTTTCGGATTGAAATTTTCAAAAAATCGCCAGGGTTTCAAAAATACGATTAAAAAAAATAAAAAAATACTGACTGTCTTAGAATATTTGCTTAAACCGAATTTAAAAAAAAAAATGTGATGCAAGTGGCCTATTCTGAATTTTTCCTCAAAATTTATATTAAAATAGCATACCGATGATCCTTTGAGAGATTTTGTCTTTAATCTGGTCATGGATTACAAGAACGGCTTTTTTCGTAGGTCGAAATCTCGATTTGAAGTCCACATCATCCAATACTTTTGACAGCACTTACTAGTCAAATGTCCAGTCTTGTCAAATTGTATTGAACCAACCACAGACATGGTCGGCTTGGGAGCAAGATGGTGAAATACCCCCTAAATAAATTATCAAAAAGTTTGTGGTAAAGGAAATAGAAATTTTTCTGTTATTTTTAAAACGATTTAGGCTTTTTTCAAAGTTTTGAATCAACCGATAAAAGTTATAAGATTTTTCTTACATATTTTTAGACAAAATTTCGTAGTTCGAAGAAGACATGGCACGATCAATATATCAAAATATTTTTTATAAATTAATATAGTCGAACGTGTTTTGAATTTGCATTTAGTACTCGTTCATTAATAAACTAAAATAAGACATTAACAGCATCTATGTTTTACAGAACCAAACATTTTTTAAAACCACGACCAAGGATTAATATTCGTCAATGCATTCATAGATGGCGGTATCCACATTGGATTTTAATTTTTTGATGCGTCTGTGTTGGAAACCAATCATTTCGAAAGTTTTAATTCTAGTGTTGTGAACAGTAGAATCCCCAACAATATAATAATGGAAAATAGTTTATTTCATGAACTTGTACACTTCGGTTTTATCAGGCAGAACTTGAACTCTGAATTAATGAATCCGTTTGTAGATTTTTAGGTATTTTTCAAGTTAAAACACGAGCAGTAACAATGACACCTAACCAAAAATTAGCAATAATTCATTGTTGCATTTTAAAGTTTTGATTTTGTAATTCTGTATAATTATGGGATTAATAAACTTTAGTGGCATCATTTAATAAAATAACATCATTGCATTTGAAAATGAATATTTTATTAACTACTAGAGAATACCCGGCAAGCGTTGCAATGACACTCAAAGAAAGTGTTCGTTTTAATTAGTGACCGACCGAAGGTTCGGTTTGGGTTTTGGCAGGTTTCGGCAAAAATATCCAGTTTCGGCATCAGTTTCGGTTTCGGCAGAAAATCTGCCGAACCTCCGGTCGCACCGAAACTCTGTGTTCGTGAATTAGCGCGCATCGTTCGGCTGACTTTGGGTGATATTCCAGTCACTTAGGCTAAAAATATGTTATATCCGCTAAATGAAACGGAATAAGCTGAAAATTTCTGTAAACCTTTATTTTTGTATTCTGCATGTTGTCTCAAAAGTCTCATAAGGTAACGTGTGAGGGTCTTTGGATATTCAAGGTCAAAGGTCACGAAAACCTCGAAAGGTCAAAGGTCACGAAAAAATTGTAGATTCAAAGAAGTGATTTGTTAAATGCAAAGGCAAAGGTCACATAAGTAAAATATGTCGCGGATTTAGGAATAAAGTTATTTCTTCTGTGTTTGCGAACACGCAGGAAAGTAAAAAAAAGTTGTGGATAAATGCAGTGAACTGTGACCGCAAACTCCTAGTGAATAATTTTGTATTAAATGGATTTTTGGATACGGGGGCGGCAGTTTCGATATTAACACACATAGATTGTGTTAAACACTTCAAACAGTTGGATTTGAAACCAAAGGATTTAACTTTAACGGGTTACGCTAACTGTAAGTTGAATTTATTGGGTTGTATTTCATCATTAGTTGATTATAACGGTTATAGAGAAATGTTAGAATTTTGCGTAGAAAAAATGGAACAACTACCGTTCTAGGTCGTGACTTGATAATTTTTTTTTATTTATGCATTAAACCGCTTACTCGTTAATACGGAAAACTTTTTATCCAAACAGTTATATTTAGCTTTATTATTACGAAAAGTGAGTATTTATGTCGGGGGAGAGCAAAAACATGTAAAAAATATGCATTTAACATTTTAATTTTGTTAAAATTAATTCACTCGCGCTGTAACGCCATGTTTATTCATCGTTTTTATTTTAACATTTCAACAATGCTGCCAATCATAGAAAAAATATTTTTGCGTAAAACAAAGTGAATGCATCATTGACAAGTTTGTACCTGTATTTATAACAGTAGAACATCGAAAGAAATTTATTAAAATAATTACACAAACCCGCTAGACAAACCCCGCGTAGCCAAATAAACCATTCAAAATCTGGGATGTTAAAAGCGAGTTTATTTTAGAGAATTTATTTTATAAGATTGGTACTTCCGACAAATGTCATATTTGATTGTCTATTAGTTAAAAAAGGAACATTCCGTATTATCCGTGCATCAAACTTCGACAACACGAACGTTCCGTATTATCCGTGAAGTGGACTAACTGCATATTTACCAAAAAACATCACGGGGTTACAATCCATTTCATCCCAGGATGATAGTAAATTTTTTTCTCACAATGTATTTGAGAATGATAGAAGTGAATTAGATTAATTAATTCGAAAATTCCCGGAGGGTTTTTTGGTGAAACTGGGAAAATTTTGATAAGAATAAAATGCCTTTGAAATTAAACGAGAATGCGGAACCAAAATCCTGTAATCCGAGGAATATACCTAAAAGCAAAGGTGGAATTAGGCCATTTACAATCGGAAGGTATTTTAGTTCAGGTAAATTACAGTAAGTTTGCATCACCAATCGTTCCAGTAGTAAAAGGGAATGTAGAAATTAGGATTTGCAGTGATTATAAGACAACAATAAATCCACAGCTAGTGGTAGACAAATATCCCATGCCACGGATAGAATGGTTGCCTTCTCAAATGGCGGGTAGAATAATTTTTTCCAAGATTGACTTACGGCAAGCCTACTTAAAATTAGAATTTCATGAGGAAAGTCAAGAATACACGACGATATCTACTCATTTGGGATTGTTTTAATTCACGAGATTGGTGTTTGGAATTAATAGCGCTCCTGCCATTTTTCTGTAGGACAATAACTTCGTGCTTACAGGGATTGAAAAAAAACTGTCGTATTTTTAGATGATATAGTGGTAACGCATGAAACAGAAGACGAACATAATGAGAATTTAAGTGCAGTGCTAAATAGATTAAAAGATTGTGGATTTAGCGTAAATATTCACAAGTGCATTTTTAATGCGTCATCAGTAACTTTTCTTGGGTTTGAAGTTTCTAAAGAAGGAATCAAACCTTTGAGAGATAAAACTATCGCAATTAGCAAGGTTTTGCAACCTAAACGATTTTTTTTTGGTTGTTGAAAAAAGGGTTAGTTAACTATTACAGGTCAATTTTACCAAATATGTCATTGTTATTAGATCCGTTACATAGATTATTGAGAAAAATGTTCATGTTGACTTTAATCAAGATTGCTTGGAAGCTTTTAATAAAATTAAGTCAATTTTATGTGAGGATAGAATGTTAGCTCAATATGATCCGGAAGTGACATTAAAGATTGTTACATATGCTTCAACAAAAGGTCTAGGAGCGTCACTTTTGCATTGTTACGAAAATGAATTGCAAATACTGATTTCTTTTGTTTCTCGGAAATTAACTGAAGCGGAAAAGAAATATTCAATATTGGACCTCGAAGCAACAGCTATTGTGTTTGCGTTAAAAAAAATTTTTGAGTATATTTATGGAAGAGAGTTCATTTTAAAAATAGATATGAACCGTTATGTAGAATTTTTGGTGATAAGAAGGGAATTCTTGGAAGGAAGTTATGTAGAATTTTTGATGATAAGAAGGGAATTCCAGTATTAGCGTGTAACAGACTCCAACGCTACGGGGTGATTCGGTATTAAATTGTTTGGATTACCCGTTGACGTAGAGATTGACTTCGATACTCAAATTCTATGTTTATTCAAAAATAACAGAGATTTACCAACACATGTTGAGGAGACTAAATCGGAATCAAATATGGATGAAATTTTATTGGAAATTAAAAATTATCTCAGAACGTGGGTGATAAAATTAACAAGGATGATCCAAAATGGATTTACTGGATTAAACGGAATGAATTATCTATAATTGATGATAATTTTTTCTGGAATCATAGGCCACTAATTCCAGTTAGAATAAGAAAAAAAAAATAAACTTATTGTGTAGATCTCCTCTGGGCGTAGCTGAGATGAAAGGGTTAGCCATGGGCTATTTTTGGTGGCCAGGGATAGATGGAAAAATTGAAATGTTAGCAAGCGGATGCGAAATTTGTTCAGAGGTTCAACCATCTCAACCAAAGAGCGAATTGACTCCGTGGCCTATAACTGATAAAATTTGGAAGAGGGTGCATATTGATTATGCGGGTCCCATTCCAAATAAGTATTTTTTTGTGATTATCGACTCAACCTCAAAATGGTTGGACTGTGTGGAGGTAAATTCACCAAATTCGTATAACACTATTAAAATACTAAAGAGTTTATTTAGTTATTTCGGGAGTGTACAGACAATAGTGTCAGATAATGAAGCCGCTTTTATGTCAGCGGACTTCAAAGACTTTTGTGAGATGTATAAGATCAAACATTTGACTATGCCAATAAATCATCCACAATCGAATGGGTTAACTGAAAACGCAGTGAATACTTGTAAAAATTAAAAAAAAGTGATGTTAGGAAATAAGTTTCAGTCAGGGTATGAGGAAAAATTAGGAAGTTTTCTAGTTGATTACAGAAATGCACCACACTATACTACTGGCTTAGAACCTGCAGTCGTAATGTTTGGAAGGAAATTAAGGTCAAATTTAAACAATTTTGTACCGAGAGGGGGACAGATAAGGGTAATTGTGCTCTTGGGGGGTGACGCTCGGTCAGGTGGCACCCCCCCTATCGGGTGGCCGCTCACCCCCCTCGCTACGCAACTGTATAATGGCATTGGTCGCAAAAGAATAAAACCCCAAAGTTTCGTTGTTCAAATAACATTGGCGGCGAACGGGTTAAAAAAAACAAACAACAATATATCAGCTAACACATCATTTAGATAGCGTGATCAGTTTAACATACTAAGTACTGTCATAACTTCATTATTGACGAAGGCAATATGAAGACAAAAATACCTGTTTGTTTGTTCAATTTTCAAAATGTTACATCAATATTGTGTTTTTGTATCTTGATACTATCTGTGTGTGGCAATTCCAAACTCTCACAAGAGAAAAAAAAAACACGCGATGTACACGGTAATGGAACATGTGAAAGTGATTTCCTCTGGAGTCCAGACAATGAAAGATGTTATAAAATTAAACTCCCCGAAAGAAGCTACCAAAAATACGAGGGATGTTCGGGAAATGAAGTGCCTATTGATTTCTACAATGATAAATATAAGAATATCAATCTTTCCTTGCGCACCATATTTTGGACTGACTATAAGCGAGTGTATCCCCATGGACCCTTTATAAACTGGCGCGTTGGAGATGAGAATATGGGACAACCAGAATTTTCCCTTGGTCTGTCGAACTTTTCAAATGGTCCTGACGAGAAAATGTGCGCAACTGTAGATATTGAAACTCTCGTGCTGATGCCAACGAATTGTGATTTGAAGTTCCCACGATTGTGTGTTTTGAAGCCTGGTCAAGACTTATTGCAAGTGCTTCCCGAGCTGACCGTTAATTTTGTTAAAGCTATGTAAGTTAAACGATTTTGTATAACGTACTTTTTTAATCCCGTGGTGGAAATACTCGTACCAAATCATGAAATACTTTTGAACTTAACGCATTGCCGTGCCACATTGCCTCGATTTTTCGGATACAATCAAATCATGGGCTCTGCTGAAAACCAGCCACATTCCGAGAGAAATACGAAATGTATCTAAATCTATAACTATGTAAGAATCGATTGTCTAATAAAAAGCAACCCCCACAGAAAATCTCACAGTGACCTGCGCTGTAAACCTATCAGTCTTTACATTTCTGCGCGACGAGCAGAACAGTGAAGACCATAAGTAAATCCCGCGCTGAAGTTGCGCGGGACTGAACATTAGGGAACGTACCCATACTACGTGACAAACTTTTTGCAATTTTTAACCTCCCCCCCCGGTGACTAAAAACCTAAGCCCCCCACCGCTCATTTGTATCATGCGGGGTATTTTGAAGACCCCCCCCCCCTAAACGTGTCACGTAGTAAGGGTACGTTCCCTTATTCTTATATGCCTAAATAACTGAACAAACCAAATTATTTTATTTTTACTAATTTAGATCAAGAACTAAATACATCATATTTATTTGCAGATATGATGAATGACGTGATGATTTTCAATACGACTCTGAACGTTTCAATAGAGTCAGATGTAAACTGTTTTACGGTAGGGTTAACATTTTGAAGAGAATTTCTGATTCAGAATTTGAGGTTAAAGCAGAGTATAACGGATATTACTGGTGTCTTTCTGTAAATACTGGAAAATACCTTTTAAATGAATCAGAGCGGATTTTATTCGTAAAGAATAAAGAATACTACCTACCTCTTTTTGTTATTATGGTAAAACAAAAAGAATTTTTCAAGAGAGTTGGCATAGAATTTGTGAAAAACAGACCTTTATACAAATATTACTGCTCCGATGAATGCAAGGACAAATCTGAAGAATCCAATGAATTACCTGAAGATGAATGTCTTGAAGCGGCAAAGGATTTTCAAATAACTCATTTTTACAAGGACAAGATAATTTTTCATGGAGTCGAAAATGATTTCCTACATAATGAGCAATGTAGTCCTGATATTCTTGACTCCAGACCAATATTATTTTGTGAGCCAAATGGAAGCATCCCACGACTTAATACAGGTGAGACGATACCACATACTGTTTTTGTTTGATGTATTTGAAATGATATATCCGGGACCCAAACGCGATGCTAACTCGATACGATTGTTTAGGTATCGAGTTAGCATCGCGTTTGGGTCCCACCCGGGCGTCACATGTTCGATTCCTCGGATGGCTAAGTCCTCCATCACAACAAAAGCAACATTTTCTGCTTTCTGTGGTGGTAGTAGGAGATTTTCAAATATTGTCGGGTTATTCATTTCCCGGGAATAGTCTTCCTTTTTCAAATTAAAAAAAAAGATTGCCTATATGCAATATTCCCGTACACAGGGAAAAAACAATATGTATCCGAAAGATTTTAATCAGCGAATCCTGAACTTACGAGTATTTGGAGAAAAAAGGTTAATGTTATTTTTCTGCCTGATGATATATTTTTTTCAAATAAAAATATTTTCACAAGTTGTCCGGTATAGCCTAGCAGGTTACTTGATAAGCACTCCGACTCGTTCCAGCAGCACGGTACCACACGAAACGAGAACCCGCCGCGACGTGCAGATGTGGGATCAGTGGCGACGTGTGATTGAATGATGATATTTTTTTTTCGTTTACAATGAAATCTACTTTTATTAATCCAAAATCTATCATTACTTCAGGAATCTTTCTTAATAAAACTTCACTTAAGGGCCTGCAACCCGGATTTGTACCGATTTATTACATATTTTAAGTTTTAAAGCTCTTAAAAAATATATATATATGTTATTCTTGAAGATAATATCTAGACTTTGCCCGCGCCGAAACGAAAATTATATAAAATTCCCTCGATAGAAAAAAATCGAAAAGTTTGCTCCAAAAATTATTATTAACACGTTTGTTTCAGTTATTTTACGAGTTATACGTGTGAAATTCACAGTGTTTCTTTAAATGCTGATTAAGATAATGCCCGCGAGATTTTTGCTCTATTTTAAACGAGTCGCGTTTTATTAAACATTTTCGCAATTTTCGCATCGATTTTGTCGCTGTAAATGTAAGCGCTCACCTCTAACATTCGTAATTTCGTATCTCTCCATATTCTTCTTTTTGGGCCTGGTCGCAGAGCCTTAATAAAAAAACTGTTTTTATAAATTGAATGATAATATTAGTGAATATATTTCTCGTAAAACAAATAAGAATTAAATCGAAATTATACAAATTAAAATTGATTACAAATAATAAAACTTCAGGAATCACTGATTAAAATCCTTTGCGTACGTGCTGTCACATCCTGAATACTTAAAAAAAGTTATTACCCATGACTTATATTTTCAGTAACTTGCTATGGGAGGCATTACAGAGATTTATTTAATGTTACGTTTTTTTTAGGTGAGACGAAAATAATCACCAACGACTTTGATAAATGCCAACTTCTGAAATGTTGGAGGTCATTGGAATATATCAGATTTCTCAAACAACAATTGTCCCGTAAGTAACAAATTAAACTATTTTCACATTATGAAATATTAACGTCTGGTTATTGATCCGATGAGATTTCAAAATAGTGAATTAAGATAGTTATTATTATTATGTAGCAACAAAACGGTTACTTATGCACATCTCGTCCTGGATACCATCTCAGGTGACAGTGTAAAGTGTACTACATTTACCCACCAACTTTGTTTTAAACTCTTCATTTTCTCTGTAGAGAAAGTTCTTTGTTCCGTTACAGTCCCGAATCCAATCCCCTCGCTTTCTACGATTACAAATCCACCACTGAATAATTAGACATTTGAACTTTCTGCTATATTTGTTACATTCTTTGTATAACTTCGAACCTGTCGAAGGAAGGGTCTTTTCGGAAACGTTTTTTCAGGTGTAAATTTTCACGAACTTGTTTTTTTTATATCCCAGAGTCCTAAAACCCAGATCAACGAGACTATCAATACCATGGACGGTATTATTTTGGCTGGTCCTGTTAATGAATCCAGCCTCACGATTGCTGTCGATGAAATCAATAAAGTTCTAAAACTTAAAGATGTCGAAATACCGCCGATAGTGCTGCAAGAACTGGATTCAGTTCTCGAACAAGTACACTTGCTGAAGGATCAAGTTCAAATTACGGTCAACAGGCCAAATCTGGATGTGATGGTGGCGGGAAGTACCAATGATGTTTCAATCATAGGATTCAAAGTTAATTCAAGTTCACCAGAATTTGAAAATTCATCGACGCACGTGTTGACTCCAGGTAAAATAACAAATGTTATTGATCAGTTAATAATTGCCTGTATCTGAACTGATCTAGCTTAGATATTGAATCAGCTTTAACAAAATAATGTCAAATCATGCCTGTTATTTGCGTTCAATGTAAGTTTTTTAAATTTTACGAGGCAAGTTAGGTTGTTCCTAACAGTCGCAACTCAGCATCGGGGATTTCTGTCCAATTTTTTTTAACCATTTGACTAGCTTGATTTGTGGCTCTTTATTAACTGTTTTAAGCATAATATTTAAGAAAGCATAGTCCTCTATAATGATTATCACATTTGAAAAATGTTATGAAAATAAGTTGTATCAACTTATGTTTTAGAAAAAAAAAACACAAAAGTACGCTAACTGGAATTTGTACTCAAATGTACTAGACTTTCAAATGGACTAGAATAGACGAAACGACACTTTTACGAATATTAAAATTGTTTCAAAAATTTTATTTCACCAATGCATAAAAAGCATAAAAAGCGTACTCATCTTTTCTAGAAATAATTGATTTTTGTCTTTCCAGATACAATCATTAATGTAAATGAAACAAATTTAATAATTGTCAATGTATCGACAATAATGAAAGCAAAACCGATGGCCCAACTTGCATTCGTCCACTTCCGAGATGACCAAGCTTTCCAGCAAACTAGCAGTAATATTATACAGATCAACAGCCCGGTTGTAAGTGTTTCCATTAATAATGTATCATCGTTGGATAAAGGTCAATACATTGATATATATTTTCGACCTTTCGTCAGCCAGAGAAACGACCAGAAGAACGAATGCACTTATTGGGACTTCAACATAGGAAGCACCGGAGAATGGTCCATAACGGGATGCGTGTTAATATCTGAACGGCTAGGAGCATTGGATATCTGCAGATGCTATCATCTTACACATTTTGCCGAAATACTATCAACAACGAGCATTACAGAAGGGCACTACATTGCGTTAACAATCATATCTACGTTGGGGTGCAGTCTTTCCATTATTGGTCTCATGATAATTGCTCTTACAGCTATCATATTCCGAAAGTGGAGTAGTGATTTTGTTCATCGAATATGGATTAATTTATCTGCTGCAGTTGGCGTGATGGTCATTTTATTTATAGTAGTTGCAGAATTAGAATTTGAAAAAAAACAGTGATATACGCATTGGACTGGGTATAGCTTTACATTGTTCAGTTCTTTCTGTATTTTGTTGAATGCTTGTGACGGCGATGGTCTATTATCAGATGATTGTCAATGTATTTGAATCTCGTGCTTCTGATGACAGGATTCGTATCCTAAAAGCAATACTATTTGGGTGGTTAATTCTTGTTATTCCAATAGGGCCCTTGTTATACTCAAATCCATTTGGAAGTTATACTCAACGCAATCCGGGAGTCTTACAACACAAATTTTGCTATCCTAGTGGAATGGGCCTTTGTTATGCAGTTGTCTTGCCAGCCGTTTTAGTAGTAATTCTTAACACTTTATTATTTCTTCACATAACGTTTGCAGTTTACAAATCGGCAAAACTAAAGAAGCACGATAAGGAAAAAAGACAAATGTTTGGGAACGTCAAACAACTAATGGTTCTATTTTATCAGTTTGGTTTAATAGTGATATTCGGATTCCTTTCAAACAATTTAATCGCGGCATACGTATTTTGTATTACAGCAACTTTACAGGGTTTAGTTCTATGTTATTGTTTTGTGATAGGAAACACGAATACCCGAAATTTATGGAAAGATAAAATTTGACTCCACAGAGTTGCAAGATTTTCGATTTTAACTGATACATCAACACTTCCATTTGGTGGTTCAAAATTAGATCGTCCGCTTTACACAGAAAACTTAATCCATAAAACACCCATCGAAGAGGACAATGTTTCTCTATGTCCCCAAGTTTTTGAGAATCGGAATCGAAAATGAAAATTAAACCATTAGGGTATAATTTTTTTTTTGAGATTATCTGAAACAAGGTAATGATTTTAATTTGAAAATTTCACGAAAACAGTATTCTCCTTAAAAATTATAGTGTTTACGAAACATCAATAAGTTTCAATTAAGAAGCAGGTCTGAATGAATGAAAATATATCTGCAAAATCTCAATATCTCAAAAACTCGTAGAACTGAGTTAAATCGCTCCTATTTGCTAGTAATTATGTAAATGTTTGGGGTATGTTGTGAATTATGCGGCTGAATAACACCCACATTACGAAAATTTTTTTTTCGTAAACCAATTTTGAAACAAACGAATTTTAGTTTCATTTATGTTTGTATTTTTAATGCAAACCAACGGGTTTTAAGAGGAAAATAATTTGGTTAATTTAATGAAATGAAGAACGTCACTTGTATGTATTTTTAAATTTTTAAATATGGACCTATATCTAGAGACAGATATGCAGTGGGTGTGATTTTATGTATTCTAATGTAATAAACTTGTGTAGGTTTTTCCCGAAAGAAATTAGTAATTTTTTTTCTTGAAAATTCATTTTTTATCAATGAAACTATTTATGTTAAGTTTGTGGTTTGTCTGGTTTTAGATTGTAAATTTTATCACAATCTAATAATATTAATGACGCACCGTGTTCCAACCAACGGGAAGAAGGTAGTGAAATAACTCGTAACCATTTGTGGAATGTTATGTGATTGGTGATGTTTTTTTATGTATATATTTTTTTAAGAAATGTTTTTCATGAACAACATTTTTCGCTTTTTGTTTTCTTGAAGAAATCAAAAAGTCAAAATTCATTTTCCCAGTGGAACGGGATTTTGGTTAGCAGATACAACAAACGTATCCTATTCAATCAATTTAAAAAAAAATCATTATTTTTAATGACTTTTCAAAGGAGGAGTTGCCTAAAATGTTGGATGTCCAGTCAACGTTTTAAAACTTAATTTTGGATTTGAGGCCAAAATACTTATCCAAACAGATTAATTATTTTATAACCATAATGTTTAGTAAAAATCTAGTACGGATGTGAGCTACTTTATTGATTTATGTTTAAATAAATCAATTTTTAATAAATTAATCAAATTTGGCAAATGCTTGTGAGTCAATGATAAATAAATAAATAAATTTTTTCTTATTTACTACAGAAATATAAGATATAAATATAAACATGATGAAAGTGCTTCTTGATGGGCGTCAAAGCAAATTACAAATTACTGATTAAAGTTTTTAATGCAAAATGTTGTGTATAAAGAAAAAAATTATTCCCAAGGAAGTGATTTTTTTACAGATATTAATTTTTTTGTTTATTTCTTATTATGTTAATTAAGAAAATAAGGTGAGATTATTTTTTTATTAATTATAATTTTCTAACAAAAACGTCAGGGTTGTCTATAAAGTACTGTTTTTTGTTTTTTTTAAATGTTTTTTTTTTATTTGTCTGTATTTTATAATTTACATCAAAAATAAATAAAGCAACACATTTTAGTACTAGACATTTACAATACTTTTTGATGAAAAAAAATAATGATTTTTCATAAGAAGCAAACACATTGGTTTTAAGTCAATAAAGTGACTTAAAACCAAGTATTTTCTTTTTTTATCTCAAACAACTCATAACTTTTATCAGTTGAGTTTAATATGGATATTTGGATTCTTTAAAAACAATTTAATCTTGGCCTGCAGGGTTATTTCTATGTTATTTTCGGGTTAGGAAACACCCATAAATTTATGGAAAGATAAAATTACAATGATGTAGGCTTTAATATTGAAATTAATACCTCCACACATTAGTGTACTCACTCTAAACCGAGCGACCTGCAAATCCCGAGGCGTCCCAAGGCTTCTGAGGTTCCAGTTCAGTTCCGGTGCAGTTCCTTCTTCAAGGCAAATGTATACATTTGCCTTGAAGAAAGTACGGTCGGTAGTACTCAAATATAAAAGTGGTTCAAACAAAGTTAAATTATTGTTTCATTTATCTATAATGGATAACCACAAAGTTATAGCTACATTCAAAAGTATACAATTAGTTAACTGAGCAATTAGAAAAAGTGTTAATGGCCAATTAAATCTCTTAAATCTACGTTCGTATTAATACTTATATTTATAGAAATTTATTTTTGTTATTTAGACAACTTAGTTTGTCTCTGATTATTTTGTGTTTTTGCTTCGCCTTTGTGGGATCTTTTTTTGGATTCTCTTATATTTTATGTTATTATTTATTATGTTTGTACCTATTTCTACGTATCAAAAAAAGAATTCTAATAAATTTTGTTTTTTTTTTTTTTAATTATACAAATTTTACTTTATAAATGCAGTATTACCTTATGTAAAACATATTACACGATTTATTTTGTGTAATTTTTTTACGATACCTTCTAATTAATGACCGCTCTTTGTAATGTTGTAAGTCTAAGGGCACTTTTAAAAAAATTATTTATTCGTTTATTTAGCACAATATTATACATTTATATACATAATTTATTAAATTTTGACTGCCGAACTAGGAGTATTATCCCCTTTTAGGACAGTCAAATAATTTTGAGTATGATTATTACAAGTGGAAAAAGATTTGTACAAAAAAGAAAGAAAATTGATGAAATAAAAAGAGGAAATAAGAAGAAGACAAAGAAAATAAAATAATATAATTTAAAAAGTTTAAAATATAGTACCTAACTGTTATTGGTTTAGCATAGCAAAAGAAAAAAAAGAAAAAAAAAGAGAAGAGAAAGAATAAAATAAAAATGGAATAACCAATTAAAACTTAAAATAGCCTTGGATTGTTTCGCATGTTGTTGAAATGATAATAGTAATAAATAAAAATGTATTTACAAGCAAATGATTAAAATATAAGGTGGTAAATGGTGTTTGCATTTCATGTTATAGTCCTAGGTACATATTTTGCATAGTGAGAACTAGAAAGAGAACAGAAGCAATAAAGTAAAATAAAATAAACAATTAATGCTTGATTATTACTGTAGTTCGCTAAGCATAGTTATTAAAATAATAGGTATATATATATACTTATAACTAGTGTTTAAATTGCATATTATAAGCCTACATACATATTTTGTATAAATATGAATAAAAAAGAGAAGAGATAGAATAAAATAAAATATGCAATTAAAACATAAGATTGACAGCTGTTTTCTAATTCAAAAGTAATAGGTAGGTACATACAGATAGGTAGATACACACAATAATATAGATTAGAAGATAAGGGTATCTTTTACGTAGTTCATTTTTTGTCGGAATTTTTGTTGTTGTTTTTGGTTTGTGTTTGATTTTATTTTTTGTGTAGTAAAAGTTCACTCTCCTTTCTCCCTAATTGTTGAAACCAAGTAGTGGTCAATTTACGAAGAACACCTGTGCTTTCCTTTTTCCAAGCATCAGGCATGAAGTTGTATAGTTTTGGACCTAAGAAAGTGAAGTGTCTTTGAGCGAGAGATGTTTTGGTTGTGAGTGTTACAATTGGATTTCTCCGTGAATGTCGGGTGTTGTGAGAGTGGTTAAAAGATGGGTAGAGGTGGCATTGTTTATGGGTGTTTAAAATTAATTTTCTCATATACAGTTGTCTAACATCCAGAACTTGTAAGCCTTCAAATAGTGCATCACTGAGATATTTAAATGGTTTTTTGAGGATTACCCTTAGTAGTGATTTTTGAGCTTTTGCTAGTTTGTCCAAAACAGTTTTTACACATCCACCCCAACCTAAGGATGCATAGTCCAGAAGTGACCCGCACATAGCATCATAGATGAGTTTCAATTCTTTTTTAGGTAAGATATTTCTGATTGTCATAAACATGTACGTGAGCTTTCTAACCTTTGTGGTGACTAGATTCACGTGACTGTCCCATCTAAGATATTTGTCTGATACAACACCAAGGTATTTTATATTGTCCACGCATTCTAATTTATAGCAAGTACAGGTAGTTGAGTCAGTACATTTATGTACAAAAATATTATGTGCTTCCTTGGGTTGGCCGGCTTATGTTGCGCTAAATCGTATAAATTTTGTTTTTTCCGAATCAAGTGTTAACAGATTACTGTCTAACCAAAGTTTTAGCTGTTTTATTCCATCTTCTGCTTTGCAGTGTACGCCATGTTCTTTCTTCAAATATTAAGACAGTATCATCTGAAAATGTTATAATGTGATTGGAAGAATTGCTGCTACACAGATCATTTATATAAATACTGAACAAAATAGGTCCTAAGGTACTTCCTTGGGGTACACCAAATTCTACAAGGGCCGGATCACTAATAGTACCATTAATTTTAACTTTTTGGTATCTGTTAGATAAGTAACTACCCATCCATTTGTGTAGCTGTCCCTGAATACCTATAACCTTTAGTTTTTTTAGAAGTATTTTATGCGAGATGGTATCAAAAGCTTTGGCAAGATCTAAGAAGAGGGCAATAGATTTATTCCCCCGGTCAATATTATTGGAAATAATATCCGCCAGTTCAGCAATTGCATTTTCTGTTCCTAAACCTGGTCGAAAGCCGAACTGGTTGTTAGATAAGATTTTATGAGTTTCTAGGTAGAGGGTGAGACGATTTTTACGATTTTCTCAATTATTTTTGAGAATGAGTTGAGCAGAGATATTGGCCGATAATTATGTATATCCGATTTGATTCCATTTTTGTGAATCAATATAACAACTGATTATTTTAGGTGGTTTGGGAATGTGCCTGTCTGGAAACTAAGATTACAAATGTATGCAATAGGATTCGCTATGAGTGGTTTCAATACTTTTAACAGATTGTAGAAGTTGAAATAGTAAACAGTAAAGGTGGGATTTAATAATATTAAGAATCTTATTATCATCAGCAAATAGCCAGAAACTTGTGTGAGAAAAAAACTTTAGTGATATCATTTATAAAGAGGTTAAAAGAAGTGGGGCCAAATCGGCTCCTTGGGGAACGCCGGAAGTTACATCAATGATAACGGATTCAAAGTTATTTATTTTAACCCTTTGTTTAATATCAGTCAAGTAAGAGTGAAAGAATGATAACAAAAGGTTTCTAATGCCTATAGCATAAAGTTTGGCTATGATGATACGGTAATTAACTTTGTCGAAGGCTTTGGAGAAGTCAGTATAGAGGACATCAACCTGAGTGTTATCTTCTAAGGTTTTCATAATGGTACCTGTAAAGGACAGTAAATTAGTTGTTGTAGATTTCGCCGATCTAAATCCATGCTATTCCTCAATTAGAACATTTTTGAAAATATGAGTGATTTTCTTTGTAATTATCGACTCAAATATTTTAGGAATATTAGATATAATTGATATCAGTCTTGAATTTCCGATGTTTGACTTGTTTCCGGACTTAAAAATAGATCGAATATATGAAATTTTCCATGAGTCAGCAAATGTTCCAGATAAAAGTGATAAGTTGTACAACATACCAATTGGGTTAGATAATGAATATTAATTAACATTCCTTTAGCAAGATTTCTGGAATGCCATCAGGTCTGGTACTTTTTTGTTAAAGAGATTATTTAAGGACTGGAAAACCTCTTTAAGTGAAATTTGGCAATCATTTAAGTCAATATTGTAGTCATAGTTAAGTGGAGGGATGTTGCATGAAGCATCGGAATATACAGAGGAGAAGTGTTTAGCAAAAAGGTTGGCGATATCATGGCCGTTAGTAGCATGAGTTTCATAATAATACATACTTTAAAGAAGATCATTATCAGTACGCTTTTGCGCAACAAATTGCCAATTTTTTTTAGGATTTTGTAATTTTGTCACTGTAACTTCTACAAAATATTTATAGCTTTTGGCTGATTCGATTTTGGACAGTTCCCTTAATTGAGAAAATTTTTGATAAAAGCTTAAGTTGCCAGTGTCTTTAAATAATTTATGAGTTTTATTTTTTTTTAAATTATTAACTGTTTAAGTTTCGAGCGAAACCAATTTGGAAACTTGGGTTGAGAGTAACATCCCTTAGGAACAAACAAATCTACAGCACCTGATACACATTCATTAAATTTAAGTACAGCGTCATTACTATCAGTATTTGAAAAAAAAATTGTCGACCAATTAATCTGGGAGAGATATTTGTTCATATTAAAATAGTCGCCGTTAAAAGATATTTGTGGTGACAAGAGACATCTGGTTTCAAGGAATCAAATTTGAAAAAATGTGTAATATTAATAGAAAGAGGTGGATGTTATTTATCCAAAGGTAACAAAGAGATATCAGCTTCACTATGGTATTTGGTATGCTGGTGAAAATTAAATCCAGGCAAGAGCCTAAATAGTTGGTGACTGGATTCACTTGAAACATTTTCAAGTGAATCCAGTCACCAAACAGCTTGTGAGGAAAGATTACTAGTAGTTTTGACACCTTGATTGTCATTTATCCACAATATTTTAGGTAAATTATAATCGCCACAAATAAATAGGGAATCAGCATTTCTAGAGACATGCTCAATTAAGGCAGTATGTGACTTATAGACTTCTACCATACTTTTGGAAGAAAGCTAAAAGGTTTTGGCATACATTTGGAAGAAAGCTGAAAGGAAAAATAACCTTATCCTCGTAGTTACAGTTTTTTTTGTCCTGTAAATTGCAAGGTTGATACCTATTTCTATTTATAAAAAAAATGAGGCGATGTATTTTTTGTGACCGCACTAACAGTAAACACTGGTCCGAATATCTCATAACGTTTGTATTTAAACTAACCATAAAATTAACTACATAAATATCTTTTTCGCCAGAAACCTGAGATAGAATTATAAATTTCACCGGAAGAAAAATAATCCCTTGAATCAATTTCATTGGGTATATAGCCAGTATTTTTATTTATTTATTTCACGCCCAATGGGCTTTTACATTTTGGTAGTACAAATAATTCATGACAGATTATTTAACATATACAGAAATAATAAAAATAAAATTTGATAAAAAAGCACACAAGTCATAAAAATACAAAAATACAGCGATTTCATGGGTTTTCAGAAAAACAGATAGGTTTAGGAATAGTTTTGGAATAAGTTTTTTACAAGATCAACAAATTTCGCCAAGTTTATGTTAAATATGTCAATATCACCTAAGTACTGATTTCCCATAGTGTGAAATCGATGTGTCGGAGAGTGGGCAATGTGGTTCCGCTTATGAATGCTACAGTAGAATATTGTATTTTGTCGTGTAGTTACTGTCGGTATTCGTAAGTTTATGAGTTGCAGTAGTTCGCAACAGTCAAATTTAGAGTTAAGTATTTTGAATAAAAATGTTCAGTCGTTTATTTTACGTTTGTCTTCTAGTGTGTATATTTGTAAAACATTTAATAAAAAAATATATTTCAAGTCTTCTAGTGGGATATTTAATTTAAAATTTATAAAACGCAGAATTTTTTTTTATATTCGCTCAATGTTATTAATGTGAATTTTGTAAGATGGAGACCAAACTACCGAGTTATATTCGATTAGGCTTCTAACTAGAGATACATATAATAATTTAATGACTTGTATGGAATTAAAGTTTTTGGTTGTTCTTAATACGAAGCCTAGTGTTTTCATACCTTTGTTTACAATTTGGTGGATATGATTGGTGAAACTTAGTTTTTCATCCAAAATAATTCCAAGATCTCTCATTTCCGAGACTCTTTCTAAAGCTGTATTATTGATGGAATATTCGAATAAAACAGGATTTTTATTTCAAGGTTTTGCACGTTTCTACATTTAAGAATAAATTATTTTGAACGCACCAATCTTTAAACATACTAATATTTGACTGAAGTATATGGCAATGATTTACATCAGTTATTTTCTTGTATAGCTTGATGTCATCAGCAAAGAGCAATACCTCGACATCGTTGAAGCAATTGGTTATATCATTGATGAAAATGAGGAACAAAACCGGGCCAAGGTGACTACCTTGTGGTAGGCCACTAGTAGCCCAGAAAGCTTTCGACATCCATGATTTTACGATTTAATAAATAGCTAGTAAACCATTTTAGCATGTTATCCCTTATTCCTAGAGCAAATAGTTTTTGGATTAGTAGTTTATGGGATACTTTGTCAAATGTCTTCGAAAAGTCTGTATATATGCAGTCGACTTGTTTATTTTCTGCAAAAGATTGTATTATGAAGTTTTGAAATATTGTTAAATTAGTTGCGGTAGATCTACCTTTGATAAAACCGTGCAGTTTATGGTCAATTAATTTTATTATTTGGGATAGATTTCATCAAGGACCAGTGATTCAAAAAGCTTAGGTAGTACTGACTGTATACAAATGGGGCGATAATTGGCTATATTAGTGTCGTCTCCTTTTTTGTAGATAGGTGTAATGAAGCTAGATTTCCAGCGGTCTGGAAAGTGTCCAAGGGTCAAGAGACGGTTGAATAATAATGTGAGTGGTTTAGATAATGTATTAGAGCATTTTTTGAGGAATATTGGTGGAATTTTGTCTGGGCCAGTGGATTTGTCAGTGTCTAAGGAAAGTAATTTCTGTTCGCAGCGTTTTTGTGTGATATGGCAATGTGTTAAGTGTGTAGTCTTGCTACATTTGTAATCAGGTATTTTGTCATCTGGGGTTTCTTCATCATAAACATTTTTGAAGAAATCCGAAAAAAGGTTTACAATGTCCTGTGTATTGTTTGCACTGGTTCCGTTCATTTGCATTATTGGCCGGTATTCTGTGTTTTCATTGTTTATTTTTTTAAGAAATTTCCAAAGTTTTTTGCATTTAAAGGCAGTGTCCTCGATAGAGGTTATATACTTTTTGTAACGTTTTTTGGAAAGATCTTTACATTTTTTCCTTGTATTGGTTTTAGTGTAATTTTTTGTTGTATTAGGGTTAAACAAAAAAAAATTCATTAAAATATTTGTTTTACTGATTGTGATCAGATGTTAAAACAAAATTGTAATTAAACTTTTTTGCACATAGTGTTTTTGGGTATTTTGTTCACATTGCGTTTCTGTCGTATTTTAATTAAAACGAAAAGGCTTGTCAAACGAAATTGAAAATGTCTTGCCGCTGGTTATGATCAATTAAAACAGAGGTTAACAAAACTTATACTGGCGTAAAATGAAACAGGAGAGGAAAATAGGTTAATCATTTATAATTCATCAATATTTATAAATTTTTTTGTTATTCTTGGTAATTTAATTGTTCTAGTACTTACTTTATTATGTTATTTATTTCTTTATCATTTTCTGGAAGAGGTTAACTACGCCATTTTCTTGTGTTTTAATTATGTATATCTTTATGTACTGCATGTACTTTCTGGATTGAGAGCGAAAGTCGTGACCACTCCTTCGCTCAATGCGTCAAAACAATAGAAATTTTTTATTACCGACCAAATTCATAAACTTGTATATAATATAAAAATCAAAATATATTTTTTATTTTTTTTTATTTATTTACATTTAATGTTTACATGTATTTATATGAGTACGTATATGAAATTTCTTTGCGTTGCTAAACCATTCATCCGATTGCGATTAAACTTTGGGGATTTGATGTGCGCATGCCCGCGATGGTTTCTGTAAATAATAATGAGTTCTGGCATAATAAAATTACGCGTTGTTAGCCATTTATCCGATTGCGATGCAACTTTGGTGATTCGATATGTGCATGCCCGCGACGGTTTCTATATACGCTGGTGAGCTCTGGAATTATGATATTTGTGTTAAAAAAATTAGTTTGAAAACTGAATGTGCCAGGACAGAATTAATGGAAAGTGGGGGGGAGGAGGGGAACTCGGGAGGGGGGGTCGCGTAAGGGGGAAGCGGGAGAGGGGATTGGGGAGAGGGAAGGCGGAGAAGGCGGAATGGGAAGGCGTGAGGGGAAGGGGACGCGAGAGAGGAAGGGGAGATGGAAGGGGAACGGGACGAATGGGAAAGGACACGCAGGGAGAAACAATTTCTTTATTAAAGGGCATAGCAACACATGTCGGAATCTCGCTAGTATTGTAATAATATATTCTGCTACTTGTTACCAACTGTTACATTTAAATAAGTATTACATTCTCTTAATTTTTCTGTTTCAGCGATTCAGCAATAATCTCCGACTTTTGTGGCTGAAACTGAACTCTAAATTTTGCTTATTAAGTCAACTTCCCAGTTTCGGGGGTGAGTTAAACCTCATCCTTGCTTATATTGGTGTTACAATTTTTTCGGAACAGAGTCCTCACAACTTATCTGCGTCCTCCCCGACGACATGTGTAGGCCTGAGGTTTGGCCAGGCGAACTTTGGCGACCTATTGCTCCGCAACCGACAACTCGACGTTTCCATCCTTAGGGTCTTCGGCACTTCCCTCTACTTCCCACTCACCATTGTCAAGGCAAAACCGAGAAATTGGCGAAAAGGCGCATACGTTGAGTTTCGTTAACGGTAAGACCGAGCATCATATACATTATCGCTGGTACTGGCAGATGATGAGAGAAGTATCTCACTTGACATCAGTGTTCCTGATACCACCATACTGGTTTTCTCAATATGTCATTGCAGATGCTTGCAGCGTAATATTTCAATACCATTACATAGCTTTGTAGTTTTGTAGGCGCATTAGGAATAAAGTTTAAACGACGTATTACTTTTCCCGAGTACCTACTATCAGATGAGGCATTATTTATATACACATTTCGATATAGATTTCCCACGTATGTTTAATAGGGTCTACTCATGAAGTTGAACAAAGGACATCAGGGAATGTACCCATACTACGTGACCCGTTCAGGGAGGGGAGGGGTCTTCAAAATACCACGCTAGGTACAAATGAGCGGCGGGGGGCTTAGGTTTTTAGTCACTTAGTCACCGGTGGGGGGGGGGGGGTTCAAAATTACAAAAAGTTGGTCACGTAGTATGGGTACGTTCCCATTTTAAAATGCTTGATAAAGCCAAAAACTGATTAAATGAAATTTTATTCGTCTGCGTGACTGGGATTTTTAATGCGACGTGAAATGATAGAAGCATATGACTAATAGAGATATGAAAGGGATTTTATCAAATAATATTAATGCTTGTGTCACACAGAGCTATAAAAGATCATTTGGCTTGGCCTGTTTCAGCATATCGCTCGCCGTGTATTCCCATTGGGAATGTACGGCGAGCGATAAGCCTAAATACGCCAATCCAAATTTTCTTTTATCTTTCATAGCTGTGTGTGACACCGGTCTAATGGCAAAAAAATTGAGATTTTTTTACATTAGCTCCACACAAGAGGCCTAATGGAAAATAATTTCCCTCAATGTCTATGTGGGGATGCTGTGTAGAGAGTCTTTTTAGGGAAGAAAGGAGAGGAGGTTCTGAGAACGGAAGCGTATTAGGGGTGGGTCGGAATCTGAGGGTCAGTGTGTCCAGAAGTGATGGACTAAGTATGTATGAATAAGTATGAATCCATCCCTCCAACTGCGGTGCAAGGCGATGTTTTGAGAGAGTACGGCTGTAGAAGTCAAAGGGACTCCCCAACCATTCTCTCCTGATCCGGCCTACCAGGCAGCTTGTGAGCAGACACATCCACCGCCAAGACCCGGACAAATCTCACCCCATGAACCCGGCCACCCCTGCTAAGTCACCAAACGTAGCGAACCACTTGGGATGACTTATGGCAGAGGTGTTATATTATATGGCACAATATTTGCCATTAACAATAATGCAATATTATAGCGTTAATAAGCCCAATGATACACAAGATGAAAATTAGGTCATAAATCGAGATTGCTTGTCGTTTTATGTTTATGGAATAATTTGACACCAAAACTAAATATTCTTAAAATTCAGCTGGATAAATTTTTGTACGCGTCCCTTCAGCTGTTCATTTGAACAACAATAATAATTGGACGCCCCACCCAGGGATTTTTTATAGATTTTTTCACCGAGGGTGCGCGGCGCACCTTTACAATTTTTTATACCCGATATATTGCTCTATTGATTTTGTGAATCCGTTTTTTTCACGATTTAACCAACTGGTAAAATATTGGTTGTTCTTATAGATCATTTCGCAGTTCCGATATAACGTTTGGTGAGCGTGGATGGAATCGATCGATATTGGCAGTGATTAGTGATTAGCGATGCCAATATTATATTAAAAACTGTTGTTTGGTTATTATTTTTTCGTAAGTTTTATGTGAGTTGTGTGTGCGTGTGATTTTATGCGGTTAGTCAAAATAAATGAGAATGAGCAATAATTCTAACTGGTTTTTGAAATAGTATTAACCTTTCCCTTACTGTGCTAAAAAAAAACGCGCGCTCCGGTGCTGTGTAATCAATTCACGTGTCAAAATTAGCGATTTTGTCTCGGAAATATATCAACATTCATAGCTAATCGCTTTTGTTTATCATAATTTGTGTTAAAAGTGATAATAATTGTAGTTTAATTGCTGAAAACATGAAAAAAACATCGTCCGTTGCTCAAAAAACGGGCGAGGAGACCATCTCAAACGATTGCCCGCGAACGACTGAGGCGCTAGAAGCTAGAATAGTGCTAGACTGCTACCCAATACATACATGTGGTCGAAACACAACTGCGCACGGCGGCGGTCTCTGTTACTCGTGTTCCCGTATAGCGAAGTAGAGCGAGACGTCACATGGCGTGTCATCTCCCCCCGCACACTCTTCGCGTATCACGGTCCACACTGGCACACGGTTGATTGTATTTGTGTTTATTCCCGATATTTAACAAAATATCTCTGATTTTGAATTAAGTTTGCTAATTATTTAAAATATTAAATTTTAATTCAGTGCGTAAATGTATAACGGAGGAATACCTAAAATCTGAACCCAGAATTCATTATATTTATAGAGATATAAAAGTTATTAGCAGCAATGTGTAGTATTTACACTTTACAGACCAGGAAAGGTTAAAAAAGTGACATTTTTTGAGTTCGTAGTGACTAAAGTAGATTATGTTCAGTCAAAATCAAGATTTTTGTCGAAGATGAAAAAGGGTAGGTTACCTCAAACATAATTTTCCTATTTATTGACACTTTAATTTTTTAATTTTTTTTTAATCATCTATTAACTTTTCAACAAGTCTGAAAGAATATAATATATTTATTTTTTATTTTTGGAGTAACTTAATGCGTAAAACCTTAATTTGTAATATTTAATCACTTAAGGCGATATTAGCGAATATCATATAAAAATTTGAAACAGAAAAATCTGAAAAAAATTCGATAGCATCTAGGAATTGGACCCAGGACCTTAGCCTTGCTGAGGCTCTGCTTTAACCACTTTTGAGGTTTTATTCATTAAATTATTCCGAAAATTAAAAAAACATAATCATCCCAGACGTAGAAAATTCAATAGATCTTGCAAATTATTCTTTATTTTTCGTTCTTAGAGTCGCTTATATTAACTTCAATGATTAAAAAAATAAATGCGGTTGTGCAAATACTATTCAATTGAATTATAAAATATATATTTCTGTATTTACGTAAATATATATAAAAAGAAAAAAAGTTTTTTTAAATATAAAAATGATCCAATTGTAACGATTCAGCTCCCATTTTGTTTTTTTTTTTCCGTTGAAGAACTTATTTAAAAATATTATATCTGTACATGTATATAAAAATTAACCCCTGTTTCCTTGGTCACGCCATAACTTCACAACGACTTTATCTATTCCCTTCAAACTTTGGGGATTTGATGTGTACATGCCCGCGATGGTTTTTATATACAGTGAGTTCTGACATCATGAAATTATGCATTGCTTACCGTTCATCCGATTGTGATGAAACTTTGGTGGGTTGCTGTGAGAACGCTTGCGAAGGTTTCTATATATATATATATATATATATATACCGGTGAGCTCTGGCATTATGAAGTTTGTATAAAAATATTGCAATAAGTGGCACACGAACTGTTTGAAAACAGAATGTACCGGGACTGAACGAACGGAATGTGGGCGGGGGATGGGGGGAGGGGGAGGGGAAATCGTGAGGGGGGTTCGAGGGAGGGGGGAGAGGAATATGGGAGGGGGGAGGAGAACTCGGGAGGAGGGTTCACAGAGTGGGGAGAGGGAAGGCGGAGTGGGAACGCGAGAGGGGAAGGGGATGCGGGAGAGGAAGTTGAGGTGAAAGGGGGATGGGACGAATGGGAAAGGACACGCAGGGAGAAACAATTGTATCAAAATGCATTACAATAAACGATATGTTTTTGAAATATATATTTTTTTATTATTTATTCCTGTTCGAATTGAATATTCATAGCTAAGACAGGACAACGTATGACGGGTCAACTAGTATTTAATGAATATAACACCTTCAAAATCAATTATGAAATTTGTCAAAAAATTTAAAATTTGTTACTATTTAGAAGCAATGTGTGTCCTGAAACTCGTGTACCATTTGGAATTCGGTGAATGTACATCACATTTTGATTCGATTTCGTTGCTCAACTTTTTTTAGCTTTGAGCTTTGGTTTTCGAGTAAATCGAGTCTGAAGTGTTTGTAAAAAAATCGGTCCTTACGAAGTTAACATCAGCCGTTTTTAACTCTGGGAAAAGGTTTAAAAAATCGAAATTCTTAGATCGAAAAAACACATGTCATCTGTGAGATTTAGTTTCCCGCTTGTACCAAGAACTTCTGGATATAGTGTAAAGATAAAAGCGTAATATCGGTGTAAGAGGGTATAATCAGAGAAAACCAGAAATATGTCATTTTTAAATCAGATTTTAGAAGTATTGACTCTTTTCAACGAAAAATTATAAATTGATTTCGAAAGATTATTCTCTTATCTAGTAAACGAATGTTTTAAATTTTGAGAAAAAATGTGTCGTTGACAGATTTGTTAAATTTTCAAAAAAGATTTTGTTTTATACAACACCCATTTCAAATCATGCATGCAGTAAAATAAATTAGTACATTATCTGGGAAACGTACGGTTTAAAATTTTAATTTTCGTTTAAATAAAATCATTTAAAAAAATATATACCTACATGTGTTTCTTGGCGAAAATTGGTCCATTTGTGTATTTATTTGCGCACTTACAAACTAATATATTTCAGATATTTTTTGTATTCTTATTTATCTTAGACATTATTGAAAAATGATAGATACTTATGATAAAAAAATTATCACAAAAAGTACATAATTTTAATAGGTTCATCATCACGCCTTTCAGCATTTTTTGATGTAGGTATAAATTAAAGCAAATTTGGAATGAAATAAAATCGATATTGAGTTATAATTTTAAAAAGCTGGTACGGAGAATAATTAATCTTTCTCATTGGAACCGCCCTGTACGATCGTAAGAACAACTTTCGACGAAATGTGGATTTTCGGCCGCTATCTGGTTAAACGCTCTAATAATGAATTTGTTTTTTTTTTACATCAGCTCCATAAAGGAGATTTCGAGGGAAATTATTTTCCTCAGGGCACATGTCATCTTTGATGAAGGAGAGGAATTCTGGTAAGGAAAAAGGTATTAATTAGCGTAGGAATTAGAGTCTAGAAGGGAGGAACGTACTTAAATTCATCCCTCCCACAGCGGTGCAAGGCGATGTGCCGAGAGAGTCCTGCTAGTGAGCTTAAAAGGTCTCCCTCAACCAGCCTCTCCCGATCCGTTGTTTAATTTTTTCAAAAGTAATTCTATAAAACCACATTAATTTAGCAATTGAAAAATATTCTTCAAGTTTTGCTAATTTTTATTAAATACTTTTTTTTTTACAAAAAAGGAAAAAAAGTGAAGTGACATAACTTTTAGAATATCTTCAAATTAATAATCGTATTAATACGGTATTAATACTATCAGAAGCAAGGATATTAATACTATCAGAGGCTAGGGTATTAATACTATCAGTAAATAGGGTATTAATAATATCAGAAGCTAAGGTATTACTTTCAGAAGCAAAGGTATTAATACTATCAGTAAATAGGGTATTAATAATATCAGAAGCTAAGGTATTACTTTCAGAAGCAAAGGTATTAATACTATCAGTCAATAGGGCATTAATACTTTCCGAAGCTAGGGTATTAATACTATCAGTAAATAGGGTATTAATAATATCAGAAGCTAAGGTATTACTTTCAGAAGCAAAGGTATTAATATAGTATTAATATACTATCAGTAAATAGGGTATTAATACTTTCAGAAGCTAGGGTATTAATACTATCAGTAAATAGGGTATTAATAATATCAGAAGCTAAGGTATTACTTTCAGAAGCAAAGGTATTAATACTATCAGTAAATAGGGTATTAATAATATCAGAAGCTAAGGTAATACTTTCAGAAGCAAAGGTATTAATACTATCAGTAAATAGGGTATTAATACTTTCAGAAGCTAGGGTATTAATACTATCAGACGCAAGACGCAAGGGTATTAATAGTATCAGATAAGATACTTACAAGATTAAGATATAAAAATTAGATTAGGTATATTCTTGACACATCGGAACAGGCTCAGCTTGGTGAGGTGATTGATATATACCAAAAGTGTATATTGTTTATGTTGTAATATTATCATGGTTGTGGTTCATAAATAATTTTAAAAAAAATATAATGTGCAATTATTTTTTCCAACACATTTTCTAAATACACGCATACCTACCTAGATCATTGACTTTGAATCAGTTTAAAATGCAAGCAAGATGCCTTTTATTTGAATTTAATAAAAAAAACATTTGAAATTAATGGAGGTTTATTAATAGGTATTAAAATTACGAAATGAGGAAAAAATGCTGTAGGTAATAATTCGTCTTATCTTATTTTCTTACTTTTAACGCAAACCGCAGACATTTATATTCTACGGTATTAAAACTGTATCTGTTCTAAAATGAATTTTATAACTCTTCGGAATTGCTACGTAGCAAGATGTATAAAATAATTAAAAAATAATCATTTAATTTTGTCGCCATTTTGTCATCGTATTTAGCAAAATACACCCCAGGACGTAATTTGTTTCTCTCACTCCGAGCACTTCCTGGCGCATGCGTATTTTCTTGTATTCCACCCCCACCCCTCAAAAAGAGGGTTCTAATTTCTCACATATCTTTATGTAAAAGGGTTCGGTTTACATAACAAGAATCGGAAAGAGGGTAGATATGCTAGGAACTGTTTCGCGCATGCCCTAACTGAAAATACCCCTCCATTCGTTTCAAATGGACACCATTGACATCTGTCGGTGAATGGGAGAACTATAATCGTAAAAAACGGAAGGTAAAACCAATGATGTTATTTTTATGAATACATATTTCAAATAACTTTACTATTTCAATTTAAAAAAATCTTAATTTGATGTTAATTTGTTCGTTTTCAATTATTTCACACAACATTATTTTTTAGACCTTTTTAGGTTGCTAGTATGAAATTGTTGATGTTGTAGAGCGTTTAGCTAAAAAACCGTTGATTTGGTTTGAATCTCCACTACATCCACTCATTTTTTAGGTCTTTAGTTTTTTATGTGGTTTCATTCTGAATTCAATAGATGGCTTTGCCATGCAATATAAAGATCAGGGATTAGTTTAATAAATAATAATATTCAAGCCTGTTAGGCGTGTTGTAGTGATATTTACAATTTTAGAGATCATAAAAAAGTTTTTGTTTAATATTTAGTGTATACCAGACAAACTTATTTTTAAAATTTACTATTAGGTATGTAATTATAAATGGCCGGCAACGTAATAAATTCTTTAATTTACGTACACGACTGTTGAAAACTTTTTAATTTTGGTTTTAATCTAAAATTATTTGAGGTTACTTAAAGGGTGTAAAATTTAAATATAACTCAAATATTATTAAATAATAATTTTGGGTACCTAAAATTACTATAAAAATTGGGTACCATATTAACCTCCTCACATTTCGGAATCGGACGTTATTTTTACGTTAACTTATGTACGGTTGAAATGGCTTAGAATTCCAACTGACGCCGCGCCTCATGCCAAGCCATCTTCGTACTTGAAGTTTGTTGAAAAGCTACTTTTGTAATTCGGTTTCGAATCCAAAAAATCGTCAAAGGATGGCGCCACTTACGTTAACAGATCGCACAAGGACGTGCGCTCCTTAGGTAAAATACATACTACGGATTTGTAGAATTTGAGTATTTCTCCAAATATGGAAAGATTGACAGTAAAACTTTGAGTTGTGAATAATTGTCGCGATTATTATTATTACATTACATCAGACGGAATATCCGCCCGGAATTTTTTAAAAAATTGTATTCAATGTGTTACAATTTGTTAAACGAAAGAAATTTATAAATAATATTTGTATTCCCGTAAACAAAAAATCTTTTAGATTTTATAATAAAAAAAGTTATGTTTTGTCTAATGTTTAATTTGATTAACGCAAAATTCTGAAATCCTGCATCTCATAATGCAGGGAAAGATTGTCTGAAGAAGGAAAGACGGGGCCCTGGAAGAAGGAGAACCTCATGGCTAAAAAACCTGAGTAAGTGGTTTGACCAGTCTACCGTGGAGCTGTTCCGGGCCGCAGTAAACAAAGTCCGCATAGCCAACATGATAGCCAACGTCCGTTTAACGGACAGGGCACAAGAAGAAGAAAATTCGCTCAAGTGTTTTTGGTTTTTATTTTCTTTGCATATTCAAGCAATATTTGAAAATCTCCTACCACCACCACAGTAAGCGGTAAATATTGCGAGTGTCGTGATGGAGGACTTAGCCAGCCGAGGAATTGAACTTGAGTGGGACCCAATAGCAATGCCAACACGGTCAGTCTTTTTATTAGCCTAGAAAAATAGTACCTAAAGGCAATTTTTCAGACCTATGAAAAATTGCCTTTAGGTACAATATCTACTACTTACGAATCCCTTTTCGAGTTTGCTTTTATTGTATATTGTGGCAAATTAAAAATTAAAAATTATGATCGGTAAACATTTTAATACCCGTGCCTGAATATCACAAAAAAATATAAAACAAGCATTTTTGAGATTTTTTTTCGTGCCTAAATGAAAACTGTTGTCGAAAGGAGCGATTTCGCCCGATTCTGAATGTCGCACGTCGAGGTGGAACCTATTTTCCCTGATAAAGACACTGTTTTTGAGGCCGTATTTATAATGTTTGTATGTTACAAAGTAATTCCACATTTGACATTGTCAATGCGTTTTTATTAAATAGTGTTTCATTAAAAAGTTAACATTTAAAAAATGTATTAGGTATATCTGTAAACTTGCTTTATATTTAACATTTAAAAATGGTAAAAAATTCCACATATTGCCTTGAAGCAATTCTTAGTTAGCGTGAGGATGTATCGCCCTTAGGGGCTGATGGGGTAGGGACGGGGAAGGTGGGGTGAATGCTGTGAGGAGGGGGTGGGATGGGTAGTTAGAGGGAAGGGGGGTAGGACTTAGCGCAATAATCGAGAGAAATGGCCTGCATTTTGTATGAACCCGGAGAGAGGGACGGCGCGATATGCAGGCCCGCTGCTAAAAAGGAAACGCGAAAGGTAATTTACTTTTTCGTTGTTTCCATGCTTTGTCTCTTATTTCTTCTTTTATTATTTCTGTTTTTTCTCTGGCAGCAATTGACCCCCCGTTACGTCTGTTTTTGGTTATATGTGGATTTAATGCATTATATTATTTTCCTTTCTGGCTGCTTTCAGTACGCCCGCTTTATATGTGAATGGGGAGCTTAGGGATCTTAGTTTTCTTCCTTTTAGCATTTAGCATTAAGACCTTAATAAATTACATTTTCTTTAGAGGATCACAGAGTAATCCAGGATTCGCATATTGTGCAATATTTCCTTTAGGTTTCCATGCTTTATGGTTTACATAATTGCACGTGAAAAGTTTTAACCATAATTATTATATTACCTTTTTGTGTTATATGTAAGAGTTTAATTATTTTCGTGTATTGAAAACCCAACAGAAAATACTGGACATTAAACCTCCAAAACTGACAAGTCAACTTTATTTTTAAGACATCACAAGTAGGTACCTAAAAATTCGAATCGAATTGCAAATATTTTTCGACCAATTAACTCGGATCGAACTTCAACCACAATAATATTATAACAATTATATTTAGATACCCACGTATTATGACGGACTAGATTTGATTGATTCTTTCTCTGATTTAATATGCCTAAGTACTAAACAATCTCTATCGGACTATAACAAATAATTGAGAATATCGGCGATTTTCTTATGTGGGATGGATTTATCGGGAACCCATCACCAGTCGTGTATTGTTTGTCTCGGGGTGAGCTTTAAGCACTGGTCCAGCGATAAACTTGAAATAAAACATAACTTTAAGTTTAACAGTAACTTTAAGAGCGTTATGAAATGTATACGGCGGATAAAAATTCTCATATAAAATCTATCACGAGCTAATAAAAAGGCGCAAGATGATTCGGGTTGAATAATTTGATCGTAGTCAGTGTTGAGTAAGATGGGTAGGTACCTAAGTACATACATACCTATTTTATTTTAGAATAACACGTTGGAAAGTCACAATAATATCATATTATAATATTATTGGTTTCATAGTGTTTTCACACAAACGAAGTATTGAAATCCGTAAGTCTAAACTTAAACTTTATAACAATTTTACAAATATTTACTTTTTTTTATTTGATGTACAAGGATTTTATTCTAATTATATGAATTTGGACGAATTTTTAAAGTCGGTGGGAGAGTCCATATATCTAATTTGTATATGGACTTTCCCACCCACTAGGTATCTATCTACCTTTGAACCGATCATAATTTGTTTATCTTTATTTATTTTCTCCCAAGAAAGACATGGCACGACCCAGTGAATTAGATACTTGAGTCGGGCCATGTTAAGATTCAGAATAATAGAATAGCGTGTATGAGACGATGTATGAATGTAAACGAGGCAAGGAGTGTATGCCAAGACCGATTTGTTTGGCGGTCTATCCTCTCTGCCTACCCCTGCAGAGAAACGGCGTGGTGGTTAGTTAGTTATTTTCTTCCTGCTTTGAATTTTTTTGCATTTACACATTTTTATAGTTACTTACGGTAGTATATAGGTACTTATTAATATATTTATGTCGTATAGGTACTTACTTTTTTCACATGTATCAAACACTTTTTTTATGTGAATACCTCACAAGGGTTCCAGCTGCTCCCGTCTGGAGCCAGTGACACTATGGCTTCCCCAATTGGGGTACGTTGCGAGGCTGAAGGTATTAGGGAGGGGAAGGATATGGGGATGAGGAAGAAAGAAGTACCTGGAAGAAGTACATGGCTATTGAGATCTAGTCACCAAACACGGCTAAAGCCAATTCAAGCAACGTTTCAATTCTGAATGTTGGTCTCACATCAAATACTGAGAGTATCTTCCACTCGTGCCTGAAATACCTATACCATGCGAAAATACATTATTTTAAATAAATTAATTGTTAAATACCACAAATTAATCAAACAACATTTATTTGCCCGCGCCGGGATTCGATCCCGCGATCTTCGGATTGCCTTACCCCTAAGTCTTACCCCTAGAACACGCCGGTCGTCGCACTACTATGCCCACTACAACAGATTGACAATTAGACTGGGAGACGAGATACGTAAACCCTACGTCATCGAGTACACGGATGAAACTACTTTGTAGTGATAATGGATATTCAGAAAACCTTAAAAAAGCTGGTGCCGGTGCGCCTCTTGGCAGGAGCCGCGCTGTCATGGAAAATGTGAGCGATTTTTTTCGAAAAAAATTACGTCATCGAGTTCACGAACGGGAATGGTTTTATATGATAAAGGTCGATTAGAAAATGAGGAAAAAGCAGGTCTGCCAACCGGCAGCCTGGCACGTTGGCAGGCAGCCGGCGTCAAAGTGGTGTAAAAAATAGTAAATTTTACGTCATCGAGTACACGAATGAAACCAACGAATAACTATAGTCCAGATCATTCCACTTAAGAATTTCTTGCTCTGCCGACCAGCAGCCTGGCAGCTTTTGTGTGCGATTTTTTAAAGTTTTATTTTAATTTTTTCAATTTTTCATTTATCTTTATTAATAATTTTATCTGGAGTAGTGGGCAGAGTTCTTTAAGGTTGTGTTGGCTTCAGGCCGCACTGGTCTCAACTACACTCGGATATTATTTATTTTATATAAATGTGGTTTTTATCTTTTATCAAGGATTTTATTTTTATGGCGGAAAATACGCAAGCATTCCTGGATGACTGATTTTTGACCGGCAATTGTATAAATAACAAGCTTGCAAAATGGGATTAGACAACGAATAGATAGATAGGATTTCACAACAGTATTCTAAGTCGTGTATTGCTTTTCCTATGCCAGTGGATGATGGATTCAAGGTTTTTTCAATCGGAAAAGTGAACCAAAAAAGTGGAGTGAGAAAAGTAAGCGATTAATTTACATTTATCACTGGCAATATAAATCAGAAAAAGGGGAAAGAATGATCATACAGATATTATTTTATTAAATTAAAAGTTGGATGTTTTACATATTGTTTAAGGCTCGGAAAAGCGTGTTATTGTAGTATATTTTTTTATAAAACGTTCCAAAGTGGCAAATTCTCTAAGGACGGGTTGTTTAAAAAAATTTGACGAATTCATAAAATTTTTCTTCATCAAATTCACCCTTCCTAAGTATCTCCCTGATAAAATACCGCAATTAAATTCATTTTAATGATTTCACTTTTTGTTTATCGTGAATTTTCACAGTTAGGTAGTAGGTACGAGTACTTCGTTGATAGGAAATCTTTGCTTGGTAACGCCTTATTGATTGCACGAATATTACTGTCCCACAAAAGTCAGCCGTAAAGACGAAAGTTTTAAATTTAGAATAAAAGATAGGAAGTCCGGTATATTATTTTTTTTTATTTAGCTATAGCTGATAAAAAACATTAACCCCTTCAGTAATCATAAAAAACACACACACACACACACACATTTTTACTGCATTAAAATTAAGTTTGTCCGAGTTTAACATCTCGGATGTGGGATTTTTCGCACATAATTCCACGGCAACTCAGAATCAACTCAACTCAACACCTCTTTGAATAGTCATTAAAGCTATGAAAAAAAAATTAAAAGTTGCCCATAACCTAACCTAACGTAACCTATTTAACCGTTTTTTTCATATCTTTTAATGACTTTTCAATGGAGGTGTCGGGTTAAGTTGATTCTGAGTTGTCCGGTCACCGAGTTGTTTTATATTAGTTATTATGTTATTAATTATTACAACCGGACTTCATGTGACATGCATGTAATATTATTTAATTTACCTAACTTTTCGGAATAGCTTATTAAGGGATCGTAAAGACAAGCAAAGCATTTTTCTGATTGTTTTTGAGTATTCCTCTTGTCTTGGGATTGTTAGAGATCCCATCCCCAGTTCAGGGCGACATAAACTACACACAAGTGTATAAAGCATAAACAAAGCGACGATAAAAGATTTGGATTTAGATGGCCGGTCCAGGCGACCATGAATGATGATTGTGAATCATCGTATATCATCTTCAGGGTGTTTCTGCTCCCCGGGCAGCATATTCATGATGAGATAGCGGCGCCGGGAGAATAATATCTTTACTTTATTATGCCAGTGTTTCGCAACTTTTCTGAATTTCTATCTTTCTGTCTTAGCAGTAAATAATACAATACAAAATGTCCCTAATTCTTACTGTTCGAGAAACTTGCATGATAAAATAGATCTCTGACAAAACGGAACCTTAAGTAAGTGAAGTAAAAAAAATCAAAGTGTGCAATTCAGACGCGGTAGACGTGAAATCTCCCGAAAAATAAAGTAAACAAGAGTAGGAAGGCTACGAATTACCGCACAAAGAGGAGACCGATAGGCTACAAAGCATTATCTCATTCTCTCGCAGGCTAAATTCTATAGATGTACGTGTTTGTCTCTTTTTACTGACGCTTATTCGTTTCATCGAGTTTCAAATCACAACTGTGCTAAAGAAGTTGTCACTTCGATAACAAAAATGCTACAAATCTAACCTAACCTAAGTGCTTAAATTTCCTAACAATATTTAGTTAGCATTTTTAGATACGGTGATTTTAGCTATAATAAGGAGCAAAGTTTTAAACCAATCCTACATGTTCAAAAAATACATCAGAGATCCACCATAGGTGCTAAGTAAAAAATTACTTCCTCAACGACTTGAATACGAGGTAGATATTTCTGAATTTTTATATAAATAAGGGAGTATTTCACCATCCTCCTTATAGGTCATCCATACGATAACGTACATTTTCGATCAATTAAAAAAGATTTATTTATGTCAACAGTCTGAATTTACGATTCCTTACTTGAACCTATGGATAGTGACTATAAACAGGATAAGTTAGCCGAGTTCATGGTAAGGTCATATTTTTTATTTGTTTATTTATTAATATTCATTATCGTATGAATAAGGTATAAGGAGGATGGAAAACATCCACTGAGTCATTATAAAAAATATTTTCTTCGATTTTAAAGCACCAAAGGTGTTAGATCTCCTAAAAAGTGTTATTTCAGAAGAAAGCTCAGAATGAAAAAGTTAATAAAAATACGTGTAAACTTTCGGGATTGCTGGACATGCTTAATTAAAATATATTTTTTGGAAAAAACTTTTGATTCGCGTTAATTACAAAAAAGACAACAATTTGCATTCAGGACGATTGAAAATCCTCCAACGAAAATACAAACAAAAAGTCACAGAAATTATTGTAAGCTGTCATCCCATACGACGGGAGCAATTTTTCATTTTACGTAAAGTATTGAAATTTTGAATGCAGTATTTCTCATAGCTCCGAAAGCAAATAGTTGTTTTTTATACAATACTAGGAGACCCGGCCACACGTTACTGTGGCTAACGAAACCTTTATAACCAACGCCATCTGTTAAATCAAATCCACACCGCCCGTTTGTCAGCCCGTTTCCCCCCTTCCCGCTGCCCGCTGCCCGCTGCCGCTTGGCCAGATATATTATGTATTTCAACCAATTTCCACAAAACCTCGACAAATCATGTACCTAAAAACCTTTCTCATGAATCACTCTATCTATTGGTGAAAACCGCACGAAAATCCGTTGCGTAGTTTAAAAGATCTAAGCACACATATAGCGTGAGCGACTTCATTTTATACTGACAAGACAAGACAAGATGCAGTCAGTTTAGAGAAAACACTGTATACTTACACAAAATATATCTAAGTGTTCCGAAGGGGTGTGCCGAGAGAACGTACTGCCGAATAACAAAAATATAATACAAATTTCATTCAAATGCATCAAGGAAAAACTACTTGTCTATATACTGTATATACCAGCGTTTAAGTACAAAAAATCGACACATGCAAATAAATTTGTTTGATATCCTACCAACTTATTATTGAAGGTATTTTTGGAAGTCAGTTTTAAATTTTAATAATTATTAAATTATAATTTTCTTCTTTTATGTGGGGAGATCAAATGTTGGATCTCTGTCTTGATTGGGCGTCCCCGAATTCTTCTGCCATCCACTTTCGCGCCGTATGTATAATCTTTTTCTTACGCTCGCTACCTTTGTTCAGCCACTTAATTAATTCCATTGATTGTATTCATTAAATAAGCCTTGTATTCTTTCCAGATCTCAAAATGCGTGACTCATTTGGACAAGGTACGCGAACTGCGGGTTGTCTAGCCCTGAAGTACGCTCATACAGTTTGGTCGTTAGTTGCCACCCCTGTTTTTTATACTTTCTTGGACACTGACCAAGTCTCGTATGATAATAGTTTTGTTGCCCGTTCCGTAACCGTTTCGGTGTTATTATCACCGTGAACCAGCAGACATCGCGTAATAATAGTAACATCGTATAGCAATCAAAGTGATATAAAATTTACATAACATTCTTGGATAAGATATTTACATGAATTGAACATTGATAACGCAGACTGAGAAAAAATACTTTTATTCAATAATAAATTACCATAGAAAACAGTGGGATATCCGACGATACCGCATTTTAGCAATATTTAGAAATAATACAATTTTAGTTAAATTTTATAAACTAATTTGACTGTTTGCCCTCCAGCCTCGCCGCAAAATATACAAGTCTTTGAAAAACGTATCGCTTTATCGCTAATAAAACCGCAAAAACTCGCCGCTCGCGCTCCTCGCGCTACTCTCCCTAATCGTTCAATATTTATTTATTATTTATTTATTTATTTACGGACTTACGTCCAATTTACAACAAAGTATCACGAACTTAAGAAATGAACATTGTAAGGATTTATTTATTTATTTATTAATTTACGGACAACAGTCCATTAAAAACATAATAATAACACGAATAAAAAATAAAAAAACAGAGATGACAGTGAGGATGATGATGGTACATGAAAGCAAAGACAAACAGAGAAAATAGAAGAAAATAATGTAACAATATGTAATTTTTGCATCCTCTCAAAGACAATCAAAGCAAATTTCACCACGCCCCCTTCCTTATCTTTACCAAACTAACAATTACCTTCCCGGTGATATAAACTCAGTGCATAGTGGAGAGTACACAGCAATATTTGGATAAATAGGCAAGTCGCTTACAATTCTATGTTAAAACACAAACGCAATTCAATTACAATCCACAAAAAGCCGCAATACTCTGTCTAATTCTAATTAGCAAACGGAATTAACACTTGAGAGACAATATTATTTTTTAAGTGAAACTTCTTTAGCGCCGTCAGGGATTTAAAATTCGGATGAAACGGATATACGTTACAAATTTATTATTTGGCGGGTCCTTGGTTCTAATATAATGCGGTAAATTTCGTGGGCAAGGCGCCTGATAAGTTTCAGCTGCCAGGGAGACAGACGCGAACGGAGGTTCGAATCCTACAAAATCAAAAAAAAATCATTTTTATTTTTTTGAAATCAATATCCAATCTTCAAACCACTTTAAAATAAACAGGCAAAAGAAAAAAAAGCGACATCTAGCGACATTTTAGGTACACTTCTACCGCGTGTGAATAACACACTCTGATTTTTTTTAGGAAATAAAGGAATGAATTAAATGAATGAATTCCAAAGACCAGTGAATCAGACTGAATCGATTCAATAAAGCGAATGAATCTGCTCATGTCTACTTTACAAAGACTATTTATTTTTAGGTGAGTTTCTAGCCTTGTAATTTTGTAGATTCGTTAACTAAAACAATGACAATTATTAAAAAAAATATCTGTGAGATTGCGTTAGGCAGAAACTCTAATTAATCACCCCTGAAAAAGACCACCGTTCGTAATCGAAACGACGCGTTGTTTGAAATGGTTAGAGCTGTGATTAGTGACCAGATCTGAAGAGCCAGGTAAGTATAAACCCTCTTCTTCCTATCTCATCCTCTCAACCTCACAACATACTCCAAATGGGTGTGCCATAGTCCCAATAATGGCTTCGGGCAGACGGTACCCTTGTTCGGTGTTCCGGTGAAAACAAAATATACGAACGGAAGATATAAAATAAAATGTACTTTTGTCATGCCACTTATATTAACTTTCCATGCTTCTAACAATCTTCTTTATACACATATACTTTTTTTTCTTTGTTCGACTCGAATGCGTTCGCATACCATTCACCTGATTGCGGTAGAAGTTCGGTGAGTTGTTGTGCTCAAGCCCGCGAAGGTCTATACACAAAACGGTGAGTTATAGCGTTATTAAATTAATATAAGAAATTTACAATAGGTGGCGCGCAAGTTGGTTGAAAAATGTGTGTATTTCATATGGTTTAGGGATGGAGTGATGAAGAGGAGAACCCGCCAGGAGGGGAGAGGAACCGTATGTGGCTTCTCTCGCGTCGTAAACCTTAAGTCACCCCAAGTGGTTCATGGGGTAAGGTTTGTCCGGGTCTTGGAGGCAGTTGCACCTGCCTTTCTACTGTGTAGCGGGTCAGATCGAGAGAGATCCGTTAAGGGGGACCTTTTGACCTCTCCGGCACGTTGCCTTCACCGCAGTGGGAGGAATGGAATCAAACGTCCGTCACTCCTGGATACACTGTCCCCCCAGTTCTTACCCACCCTTTTATCTTTTTATTTCCGAGAACTTCCTCTCCTTCCTTTCCTAAAAAAGACCATTCACACAGCTTCCCTAAAGATGTCACAGGCCCTGAGGGGAATTATTTTCCTTAGGACCTCCGCTGTGGAACTAATTTAAAAAAGCCCCACAACATGCAAACATAAATTTGGAAGTGATTGGAATTTTGGTGCGGTATATACATAAAAAGTAACATTAATCAATAAAGTAGATAAATAATACGCAATTTCTCCAAATTGTAATTTAGAAAAGCCAGTAATACTGACCCACGTGGAACCCTTAATATCATAAGGATTTATTTTTCATCTCTCAGGTTGGGGTGAAATTTTAAATTAGTTATTAGATATCGGAATATGAGATATCCACAGCCCCGGGGGGCGGCAGGGTGAGGGGCGGGGGGTTATTGGGGGATGGGAGGGGAGGGGTGTTTAGAGGGGGTGCAATCCGAGGGGACGCATTTTTATGGCACTTTTTTGCGTCCTGGGGGTAAAATAAAAATACTACACATACTCACCCCTAATGGGTGAGCGGAATAACTCCGACCGGAACACAGATATTAATTTACATGCTTAAAAAATTTCAAACGCCGAAAAATATGTTTATGTGTGACGTAAGTACAAAAAATCATATAGTGTATCTACTCCGTATATAGTGTATCTAATCAAATTACGTAGAGTTTTTGAAGTAAACCTTCTTTCCGCACGCTTGACTAGGGGACTAAGCTGGTGAATGCATGACGAGAGAGTTACGAAAAGCGACGCGAACGGTAGTTGAGAGGGAGATATAAGTTAGTGAAGATAGAAAGAGAGAGAATTAGGTTTCGTATATTACTGTAGGGTCAAAAGAAAGAGATTTATTTATTTATTTATACTGGGTTTTACAGATGTTTGCAATTACGTGAGAACTATCCAGTTATAAAACTCAGTTATTTCACAATAGAGAACTCCAGTCCATTTTTTAAATTTTTTTTAATGAATAAAGACCTTCAAACTTAAATAACTGCATTTTTATTTTTATAGTTAGTTTTAATAGTTAAAATAATTGTCAAAGTTTTAATTTTTAAAGACTCCCAGAAACGCACCGTATCTATGGTGGTCTTCACCCACCGATAATTTTTTTACTTTTTAAGTTGTCGTTTTGAATCAGTGATGTTATGTCGAAATTTCCCTAGATCTAGGGGAGAAAAATATTTTTTAGGGATAAGGGAAATCAGGACAAAATCTAGGGAAATTTCGAACTCTGGCAAAATTTTTATTACATATGACAATATTACTGGTATTATTTATATATATATACGTATATATATTATTTTTTGGAATTCCTATGAATCTTAATTATTGTTCATGTACTTACATGCAATGTTATTTTTAACACTGACAACTCAAAATGATATTAGGGAACGTACCCATACTACGTGACACGTTCGGGGGGGGGGGGGGGGGGGGGTCTTCAAAATACCACGCTTGGTACAAATGAGCGGCGGGTTGCTTATGATTTTTATTTTGCAAAGTGTTTTTTTTTTTTATTTGGAATTCAGTTTCTAATTCAGTGGTGAGTGTATTCGTACTTTTAAATTATTACTTCACGTAGCAAAAAGTGTTTTATTTGGAAAATCACGGTATTATTAGTATATTTACCAAGTTCCGATATCTTTCCAATTAATTATCATATTAATTAACATATAACAGGATTAGTGTTACACAATTGGGTGGCTACGTAGGTAATTGCGTAAATGTGAAATTCTAGGGAAATTTCACTTCGAAATCTAGGGAAATAATTTTTTTGGTCAGAACATCCCTGTTTGAATGAATAATCCAGAAGAATCATGGCGGTCATGGTGGAATGTTTTATAATGACTTTTAGGTGTGAGGTGTGTTTTTTATTCAAGATTAACTGCTTTTAATATAGAAAAACATTGGTAAAATGTCCACATTTCACCGCTACTGTTATTGTATTTAATCAAAGTGCAATATAAAAACAATAAATCATCTCTTTCATTGCAAATACATGTGACATCGTGTTTTGTGTCAGGCGTTACTTTGTAGGTACATTGTTTTATGTATAATACATACAGAAACACTGGTATTTATAATACACTGATCATGACGAGTGTGTAACAACTTGTATAAAAAGCCCTATACTAAAAACAATTTGAAAATACATAACCAAACGTCAAAATATGACACGACTTTAACCTCAAATAGACAAAATTTATTGCAGATTGTCCGAAAATATAGCCCTTTTCGTTAATTGTTGAGGGCCTAAATTATGTTTCAATAAACACAATAACTATTATTTATCTAAATCTCTATAAACAGTATGAAAATAAACCAAAAACACGAAATGTTGAATTGCATAGGTACGTGTGCACTTCAAGTCATTTCAAATGTCAATACAATACAATACATACTATCACCAGGTGACTGGTTAACAGTGACGTCACCGTTAACCATTTCAGTAATGCCAACTTAACGCTGTGTTTTGAGAAGAGGTTTAAAAATGCACTTTTTAATAATTTTTTTAAAACTCTGCGTTTAATATTATGAAATAAAACTTATATATTCAGAATCAGCGTTTCTTGGTCTATATGAACATATTTTTTTAAAGCCATAATATTTTTCACTGGAGTTCCTTATTATAAAAATCTACAATTACATAAAATTAAATACAGATACATACAATTACAAAAACAAAAACATCACAAATAAAAATACAGAATTATGTACAAGGTCAGTCGAGTAACACATTAGAATGAGTGGTAAGAGACATATGAAATACGCGAGGCATGCACAGAGAGACAGTTCACACTATATATAATTAGGTAATTTTTTTTTTTAACAGCGCCAGACCTTTTTTTTTATCCGAACAAATTATCAACGAAAATATCCACTTCAGCACACTCTATCTTGTTATATAGTCGACACATCTGGGTCAGAGGGCTAAAGTATGCGATATTATTTTTAAATGTATTCATGTGAAAAATGAAAATCATATGAAAATGAAAATGTTATGGAGAATTAAACAATGGGAATTGGGGACATTTATTTCAATACTGCTAAGACATAATGTAGTATCAAGATGCGAGCACACATTTTCTTTCTCTCTTTCTCTCATAGCTAGTTTCGTTTCGTATATCTAAGATACAGTGCAGGCCTATTGTCTGTATCACACTGTAGGAGCAAGAGAGAGAGCAGTGCACGCGCACATTTTCTTTCTCTCTTCATATCATATAGATGGAGCTAAAGAAGTTTTACTTCAGTCGCGTGGTCTGAAGCACACTCGTTTTTTTTTTTTTTTTAATTCTTATAAATAATTATTTTAAATGTACTTTATACGGCGGAGAATATGTACAATATAAATTGTAAGTGGATGGAATTATATTTATGGCACCTCAAAGGGACAACTAAATATTTGAAAAATAAAACCGCTTCTGTAAGCCTATTCATTAATACCACTAAGGTGATATAACTATTTTTTTTTATTTTTTTTTTACTATTGTACTTAATAATCTGTTGGGTTTTTTTCATCTTTTTCTTATTTCAATTAATTGCATATTATATAACATTGATCGCCTCTCTAGTCGAGGGGCAATCCGAAGGTCAGGGGTATAATTCTCAGCGCGCGCAAGCAAATTGTATTTGATTTAATTGCGTTAATTCACGATTTATTAATTTAAAATAATGTAAGGTTTATTTGTGACACGTTTCAGAGTGGAAGATACTCTCAGTATCACCTTGGTGGAAGACTACCTACCATTCAGAATTGAAGCGTTGCTTGAAATGGCTTTGACCAGATCTGTTTAGGTACTTCTCCACCTTCCTCTTCCTCATCTCATTCCCCTCCTCACTACCTTCAGCCTCATAACATACCGCAATTGAGGATGCCATTGTCTGACTGGCTCCAGGTGGTTGGGAGCAGTGGGGTCTCTTACGCGTTATTTACATAAAAAAACATTTTTCTTTCTATTTTCATCTTTGTCCTTTTAAATAATAGCAAAATGTATGTATGTTATTTATTTTTGCGGTGTTATGCCGTGTTGCGCTACCTCCTTCTTTAGCCAACGTTTCGGACAGCGTTATAGTGTTCATCGTCAGGGCAGGTAATGGACACTGTAACGCTACCCGATACGTTGGCTAAAGAAGGAGGTAGCGCAACACGGCGTATCACCCCAAAAATAAATAACTAAAATAATTTGGCAGTGAAATAGATAGATAGTAGGTAGATACCCATTATTTGTAAGAAAAATAAATGTATCAATATTATTCTTTTAATATGTCATTTTGTGTTAATTTTATCATTTTGTAATATTATTAATACTCGTATAACACAGGAGATGAGTGGAGGAAGATTCTTGAGGAGACCAAGACCCACCAGGGGTTGTAGAGCTAATAGTGATGATGATGATGATAACACAGGTTTGTCCTGGCGAGGATAAAATTTAAATATAAAAAAATTCCATTTCAAAAAACAATAAACAATTAACTAAACAACATACTTAAGCATATCAGCCTTACAAAAAAAAACCACAGCGCGACCGATTAACTGTGTTATTGCTAACTAACTAACTAACTAACCATCACGCCGTTTCCCCGCAGGGGTAGGCAGAGAGGACGGACCGCCAAACAACTCGGTCTTGGCACACACTCTTTGCCTCACTCACATTCATACATCGTCTCATACATTCTCTTCTATTATTCTGACTTTTGACATGACCCGACTCAAGTATCTGATTCACTTGATCGTGCCATGTCTTCCTCGGGCGTCCCCGACTTCTTCTACCATTCACATTCGCGTCGTACATTCTTCTTACACTACTTGCTTCGTTCATTCGCTCTACATGCCCAAACCATCTGAGGGTCCCTTTCTTAATCTTACTCATTATGCTTACATCAGCCTTACATTCTTTGCGGATATCCACATTTCTCACACGATCATACATTGTTTTACCACACATACGTCTCAGGGATCTCATTTCAACTGCATTCAGTTTACTTTCATCCTTCCTCTGCCAGTTCCATGCCTCACTGCCATACATCAGGGTAGGTACCAGGACTCCATTGTGGACTGCTAGCTTCGCTTTTTTTGACAGTTTTTTATTAGCGCCAACGGCATTCAGTCCACCATTAATGGGGTTACCGGCATTCACCCTTCTTTCAATATCTCTTTCAGCCTTCCCATCTCTCGTAAACATACTACCCAGATACACAAACTCATCCACCTGCTCCAAATATTCAACATTCACAACTATGTTGCATACTGTTTTCGTACTCTCCCTTTCAAACACCATGACTTTAGACTTACTTACATTCATCATTAGCTCATTTTTCATACATACTTCGTTCATCCTAGATACGAGAGACTGTAGATCTTCCATAGTGTTAGAAATCAGCACCGCATCATCAGCATACAACAGGCAACATACTTTCAGATTACTCAATTTCGCGCCCAATCCCACCTCTTTCAATTCTTGCATACAATTATCTATGTATAGATTGAATAACCATGGTGACAAGCAAGGCTGCGTGTTATTGCAATAACATAAATAAACCCCGTATACACTAAAACACGTTTCATTACCAGTAAGCTTTCTTACTTGGTCACGCTGTTAAAATGCTTAAAGATCTGACAACGTCGTACATGGTTATAATTTATTAGTTTATTTTAATTATTCTCCGCCAGGGGCATTATTGCGTGTGTGTGCATCAACGGCCCGCGATGAAAACACAGCTTGAAAACCAAGCCCAGGTGTGTTTATGGCCGGATCAGGCGGGAAGTCGAAAATTTTGTTAGATGTTGTGATTTTACTTTCTATTGTAGTGACGAAATTACTGTTCTATTCATATAATTGATATGTTTACCGTGTTATTTGTGTGGTTTACATCAATTAATCAAGTTATTGTACAAACGCCGTACTTTCAAAGTTGAACTGTCAGAATATTGTTTTATAGGTTACATAAAAGATAAAATTTACATTTTAAGATCTTTGTTTTAAGAGAATTTCTTAAAAGTGATATTTTTTTATAATATTAATATCAAGTACATGTGTTTGTAAACGTATCAAAAAAATTACGTCTTTAGAGATGCAAGAAATCTGTTTTAAATGTCAGTATTATTTCTAAGTTATTTTTTTGGCAATAAAAAAACTAAGAAATTTTTTATTATTTTTTTATTGTATGCACGAGGAAAAAGTGAGGTGATAGTTTCCTTTCAAATTTTTTTACATAAAAGGACCGTGTTTTTTAAATTTTGATTTTTTTAAATTTCTCTACATTTTGGTCAAACATGTTTTGTTAAGTATTTTTTATACATTTTTTTCCGAGTTTGAATCTTAAAATATGTCAGTTTTTGAAAACTAAAGTGTATTTCAAATACACAAATCTAAAAGGTAATTTTATCTAGTTTTCATAAATGGCATTTGTTTTTACAACACCTTCAAAAATAAGAAATATATAGAACATTCAAAATACTATGGAAAAATTACAAATATCGTTCGGACATCAATCGTTAAAACAGACAGAGATAAACTACCCTCTCAGGGCGTGGAAACCATGTGTATTTCTTTCAATGAACAAATTTTTAATTAGTAATGTTTTCACATCCGCGGACGTTTGTCAATTGAATAAAATTTTCACTGGGTTTTTTAGTAAGGCTGAAATTTGTTTAAGAATTGTTTTTTACATTTTCCTTAGACCACCCACTATCTGTTCGCGCTATTTTAACATCGCTTACTAAAATCTATACACATTCTATCACACATACACACACACTCTTTTTTATTGCCAATCACACGCACATACACACGCGCAGTCACAAACCCCTAAACACACATGACGCCGAATATGAGAAAAATAATTATCAACCTTTCCTTTTCACTCCAGGGATTTTTTCCGAGTGCGATAGGGATGAGAGTACAAGTACCGGATGAGTGAGGTAGGATGGAAAAACGTCATACACACGAAAAAAATCGCACGCACACTTTAGAGTAAGTTTTTTTAAGGGGTGAGGGTGGTTTGAATCTAATAACGCGCTCCAAAGACACTTCTTCGCGAGAATGAATGTCTTGGCTATCGATTTATGCTAACCTTGCAAATAATTTTTACTGGCGTGAGAGCTTCATATTGAGAATAAAATAAATATAGTTCCTTAAGAAGTGCTTTAACATTTTGTATTGAAGCTTGTAAACCCGAGAACTTTTGTGACAATGTGTGAGCTTTTATTTTTATTTTGTCTCAACATTTAATTAACTATAATTTTGGAGGCTCTTAGCACTGTTTTGTGCTTATTTAAATTTTATTTCGACATTTTCATGTTGATACCACAGCACACATTAAAAAATAAATAATAATAAAAATAATATAAAAAATAATATATTGAACAAAAAAAATTTAAGATTTAAAACTACAAAAACAAAAAGTACATCATAAGTACAGTTTAAAATTTGCATAAGTACACAAGTTAATACAGAAAACAAAATACAAATATACAGTAGGTACTTAAAGAATAGAGATTTATAATTATAAATTTAGGTTTCTCGTAACTTGCCTCACTAGGCTAGCCTGTGTTGAGGCAGTAATTTTATGTCAATTTATTATACTGTGAACATACCTACACTTATATTAGAATAAAACCACACAATAGAATGGTTGCATTAATAATAACAATAACATTGGTACAATAATAACAGCATTGGTTCAATACTAATTTCGAGGTTAACAGTTAGTAATTTTAAGGTTTCGAAAACAAAGCGTGATTCCCATCACGCATACATACGTTTAGTACAAATAAGTGTGCGAATTACATAACTACGGGTTGAAAAAAAAAGTGTGCAGTTCACATGCGGTAAAAGGAGGCTATGAAGCACCGCACAAAGAGGAGATCGATTAGTCTATCAAATTCTCTCGCAGGCTGAATCCTACAGATGTATTATGTGTTTGTCCCTTTTCAGTGGCGATTTTTCCTTTCATCGAGTTTCAAATCACAAAGTTGCTAAAGAAGTTTTCACTTTAAAAAAATAAATATTCAGAGAAATAGCGCAAATTGATTTGTTGAGTTTTTTATTTTTATTTTTTATTTATTTATCCATAAAAAAGTATATGTACATTGGGTTTTTTTAATGACTGTCTCACTAGGGCAGGGATGGCGAACCAATGGCACGCGGCACAATATTTTGGGCACGTCACTGATCAGTGATCACAAATTTATTATGCACTACGAAAAAAAGGATGAAGTCTATAGTAGGTGAACGAGCAAACCCGAGTTCTCAGATTTTCTCAGTTCAAAGAATTATCGGAAATACTCAAGTTGATTATTTACCCTGATGTGACGTCATTTGATAAACTGAATTTGTCCCCATTCGATTGGTTGCAAATTGATGAATTTGAAATGCAGCTGATTGGTTTCCAATTTAGTTCAATATGGATTCAAAAATTTGTTGAAAAAAGGAGATTTAGAATTAATTGAAAACGAAAGATTGACAGGTAATATAAGTGAAAATGCTAATAACATAATTTTGGAAACATGGAATGCATTACCAGACACATTTAATTGTTTGAAAAAGCTGGTTCATGCTATTTTACAATATTTTCATCAACCTGTGCCTGCGAGACATTATTTTCAGAGATAAATAATATTAAAAAGTCGGTTATTTAAAAAGATATTGAAATATAAGGTAGATGTGCTATCTGCTGTTTTTACTATGTGGGTCTGCGCTTCCGGGTGTCGCCGATATTGTTTACCAATTAACCAATGAACTAAAAGAACAAATAATTTACGAATAAACCAAACGAACGTTAAACTAAATGAACGAATTCTTTCTTTATTCAAAATATATTGTTAACCAATATTAATGCACATTTTCAAAAAATCAACGAAATGAACAAATTCTTTTTGTATGAAAACTACGCTAATTAGCGCGTAGTCCGGCGACAGTTGCGCGGACACCATAGCATATCTCTTCTGTATTTGAATATCTTTGGTTATTTACCATTTGACAGATGAGTCCAGTTCAGCATGCATTCTGCTAAAAGTAACATCTTACAACCCTAAAATATGTTATTTGTCATCTAAACTGCAACAACAGAAGTCACACCAATTTTACTTTAATTTAAATTACGCGTATAATGCTAAATGTTCCCATTTAGTAGTAAATAAAGAGTTAATAATCACAAAGTCAAAATTATTTGATGGCATGTCTATGACCTCATTAAAAAATTCTTTATATAAATTGCACGTTGATACGTAAAGGTTCACCATCACTGTATTAGGGTGTATCTGTGTTAAATTATCTTTGTTAAATTATGTATGTTTCATGTTACGTGGATTAAAATAATAAAAAATATATATATTTATATTTCGTGTTACGTGAACTAAAATATAAAATACAAATCAAAAATTTTGTATAATTTCTTTGAAGAAGAATCTAATACCACTAAATCTAAAGGAAACGTGAAACAGAACAAGACAGAGAAATAAAAAGGTAACGGTCGCGGCAGGGATAATCAGTTGAGGACAATATTGTTAATTCTGAATTCGAAATATGACAACGATAAAAATTACTGAAAAAATATAGGTTCCAAAATATAGACAAAAGATCCTTGGTTCGAGTCTCAGTTTTGTTTTTATATTTCTTTGTCCTGTTACAAGTTTCATTAAGATTTATTAGTATTACCTTCTACACTAATCATGGTATATTATCTTCAAAAATTATTCCATCAGGGTTCATGGAGTGAGGTTTGTCTAGGTCTTGGAGGCGGTTGACCAGGACACATTGAACCCCAGATTCCTACCCACCCCTCAAACCCTTTTCCTTCCGAGAACTCTCCTCTCCTTCCTTTCCTTTAAAAAACACTCCACACAGCATCCCCAAATATGACATAGGCCCTGAGGGAAATTATTTTCCTCAGGGCCTCCTGTGTGGAGCTTATGTAAAAAAAAAATCAAAATTACATATGTATTAGTTTTAAGTCACTAAATATTAGTTTAGTTGTAAGTTATTTGCTAACTCTTAGATGTAAGTCACTAGTTATAAATTTTAGCTGTTGGTTATAAGTCTCTATGTTAATTTAATTGATCTCCCACGAAAGATCGCAATAGAAATATTCTAAACATTTATTATCTTAATATATAAAACAAAGTCGGGTTAGTTACACCATTTATAACTCGAGAACGGTTGGACCGAATTATATCACAGAAATTCACGAAAAAAATTATAATGAAGAAATTATTTTCCTCATACATTTTGTATGAAACAAATTCTCATTTTTCGAAAGAGCTGCAGGAATATTGTGATAAGTACCTTTAATATTAAGTAGTGAGTGAATTCCAAAAATTCAAAAACGTCAAATATCAATGCGCTGATTGTTATGCTTTTGTTCTTAAACATATATCTAATGCTGCACCTCTTTCTTACACAATAAATATCAACAGTCGAAAATGGGACAAACGGTGAACGTATGTCTGCACCCCTCCTAAGGAAAAATACAATGATTATAATAAATCTCCGTCACACGTATTAGAAAATGAGACGCAATTCCCATAAGAAAGTGGAAAATACTGATACTGACAAAAGCAAAACACGGACAGCCGGACATCGATATCGCCGGACGTCGATAATTGCTTCATTGTGTAATTTTTAACTTAAAAAAAACTGAATTTAAATCTGCTAATAGTTAACAGAACAGTTATTGATTCTGAGGCGGTACGAAGTTCGCCGGGTCAGCTAGTTATTATTTAATGAACATCCCTGTACGTGTACAAGTGTTATGTATACCGACATGCCAGCACACTGATATCGCTATATTACATAACTTGCAAACACCTTGGCCCCAGATAGGCTAAAAAATTGATCACCCGTTCAGGAAAGAAACTCGAAATTTGAAATTATTTTATCAATTTTACAAAAAGTAAAGTAGAAACGTACTTAATTTTATCGACAAGATTTTGAAGTCATAAGTTAATGTGACTTGCAGTTCTGATTCCGTGGCGGCTTTAAAATGTATATATCGAGTTACAAGTATGTTTAAACTAAACACATAAAATACTTAACTAATAACATACAAGGCAATGCATATAATATCTAATTTTGAAGTTAATTTTCAAGTTCTGTAAATGTTCTATAAAAGTTCTTTTAATATTTCAGTTTAGCGATGCAACTGGCCCATAATTATATAGTAACAGAAGTTGAACGCAACCTACACAGAACTTGAAAATTAACTTTGAAATTTGGTGAAATGTTCAAATTCTTTGAATCAACCCTCCCTTAGTATCCTTCGGTTCTAATCCATTTATCACACGGCCTGTCTCTCTTATATTTACGTGATATCATATATCGTCATCACATTTGAATTTTATAATCACGGTGAAACACAGTTTTGTATGGAAATACAGACCTAAATTAGGCCTATGATTGGATTACAAAACACGTCAACACATTCTTGTGTTATTCTTTATGCAATAAGGCGACGCATGTCGTTGAAAACAATATTAAAAATGTGAGAATTTGAAAAAAAAAAAAAAATTTTAATTTATGGTTTAACATCTAATTTTTTAATTAATCACCGCACAAGAGTCTCAACTACTCTCAAGCATCTGGAGCCAATGAGACTAGGGCATCCCCAATTGGGGTATGTCGTGATGCTGAAGGCAGTGGGGACAGGAAGGTACCTCATAGTCTGATAGATCTGAAGAGCCAGGTACCCCCCCTGGTTATTCAGATCTGGTAAAAAAACATAGTTAAAACCATTTCAAGCACATTTTCAAATCTGAATGGTGCAGGTCTTTCACCAGTGATGAAATTGTGAAATAACACAAATCAATCATATAAAATTTGCTTGCGCACGCCGAGATTTGAACCCGCATTCCTCGGATTGCTATATGAAAGCCTTAGCCCTCGACCACCGAGGACCATAGACAAAATTGAATAAATAATTATTTATAAAGTAACTCATTGAATACATAATATCTGTAATTCCTTACCCAAAAATCGTTTTTTCCATAATCAAAAAAATTTTCAATGTTTTATCGAGAATTCCAATTAATATTCCTATTAGTATTTCCTCAAAGAAAATCAACTATTTAAAAACTCCTTACTTTCTAACTGATGAAATATGTATGTTTCTTAACTTTCTTGTTCGCTGAAATAAAGCGCACATTACTTTTGGACTACACCGAACAAGGACTACTCGAAAATGAAAAAAAATAAACGCTCTTAACTAAAAAAGTCATGAATATCTTCATAGGGGTAACGTTTCATTTTTGCAGTTGGGTGGAGACTTTTCACGAGGTGGCTTTTGTCCTTTATCATATTTTCTCGGTGTTTGGACAGGCGTTTTTTTCCCTTATACATATTTAAGTACATGGGGATGAAAAAACCTTTTAATAAGATGGGGGAATGAGCGTAGCTGGAATATTCAATCAATATCGTTAATAATCATTTTGCCAACGCGTGGCGTGACGCTCGTTTTAGCTCACAAGCGAAAAATTGAAAACTTTCGTAATTTAAAAGTAGTTCTTCAAGTCTTTTAGATATTAAAAGAATTTTAAAAAGGCGATGAAATTATCGCACATTTTATCTTTTTCTTTATTGAATATTTTGCTAGTTAGCTGACCCGACGAACTTCGTACCGCCTTAGAATCAATAACTGTTGAATTAAATTAAGTTTTTTTTATTAACTTCAAAATTACACAATGAAGCAATTATCGATGCCCAACTGTCCGTTTTTTGTTTTTGTCAGTATCAGAGATGGCGTTGTGTACGGATTTATAGTTTTTGTGATTTTATTACTTTTCCACTTAGTTACGGGAATTTTTTAAAGGAAGCGGGTACGGCTGCCGCCGCCCCAGGAACCATTTATTGGATAACCAACACCTCTGCCATAGGTCACCCCAAATGGTTCGCTACGTTTGGTGATTTAGCAGGGGTGCCGGGTTCATGGTGTGACTTTTGTGCGGGTCTTGGCGGCGGATGCGTCTGCCCACATGCTGCGTGGCGGGCCGGATCGAGATAGACTGGTTGAGGGAGGCCTTTTGACCTTTCCAGCCGGATTCTCTCGACCAATGGGTTGAAAGAGTCCGGCTGGAAAGGTCAAGGTAAAAGGTCAATTCCGGTCAAATCAATGGCCTTGCACCGCAGTTAGAGGGATGGATTCACTCCCGGATACACTGACCTCCAGATTCCTACCCACCCCTCATGCCCTGTTCCTTCCCAGAACTTCCTATCCTACCGTTCCTTAAAAAGACCCTCCACACAGCATCTCCTAAGAAGACATAAGTCCTGAGTGGAGCTTACGTAAAAAAGCGTTTCATTTCAGAGATTTATTATTATTGTATTTTTCCCTTGGAGGGGTGCATAGACATACGTTCACCGTTTATCTCATTTTCTACTATTGACATTTAGTGTGTAAAAAAGAGGGACAGCATTATATGATTAAGAACAAAAGCAAAACAATTAGCGAATTCACATTTGACGTTTTTGAATTTTCGGAATTCACGCACAGTTAAAAATTATACATATAACAATATTGCTGCAGTTATTTCAAACTATGAGAATTCGTTCCATACAAAATGTATGAAAAAAATAATTTTCTTCATAACTTTCTTTTTCGTGAATTTTTGTGAAATTTTAATGGTTGTTCTGTTATCCGGGGCGGATACAAATCTAACAAATCAAAGATCATCAAAATCGGTTCAGCTGATCTCGAGTTATAAATAGTGTAACTAACCCGACTTTGTTTTATATATCACAAGAGTCCCAAATGCACGAGGTCAGTGGGTGTATGACATCCCCAAATGGTGAAAATATATCTGAAAACACCAGACCTAAGTAGAAATTGTTATACACTATTCCTTGTCAGTTGATCCCACGATAGTTGTCCCCCCGGCAAACTTATATACAATATGCAGTCGGTTTATACAACACAAAATATAACTAAGTATCCCGAAAGGGGTGTCCAGAGAGGATGTACCGCCCAATAACAAAAGTATTTTGGGCAGTATGGGATATTGTTAAGCTATTTCATCCAGAGTCTGACAGTCTACAGGCCTTGCCACGTCTGTAACTGAATGCGTGTGTGTGGAGTTATTTAAATAACAATTCTTGATTTAACGCGAGTCAAAATATATTTACCATGTAAACTTTTGTTACAATACTTTGCACAGATTTAATATTTATCTTGCTTAGAGGTAAAGCAGGTAGAGAGGACGAACACTAAAGTCGGAATGAATTTGCAAATGAAATTGCGTTGTCACGCACCTAGCCAGAGTGTGGTGACCGGTGATACCATTGTGTAAAATCGGATAAAAATGGTATTTTATGATTATTCGTTGCTTTGCTACAGTATAAAACATTTCTTCGTTCGAATGCATCAAGAATAAAACTGCTTTTCTATATACTGTACATAATAGCATATAATTACAAGTACTCGACATGGTACATAAATTCGTTCGATATGCATGACCAATTTTCATTACAGGTATTTTTGAAGTCGATTTCCGGTTTGAAATTGGTAAATATGAACATACATTAATATGATATTACATTTTAATAATTATTTTAATTTTAGAGGGCCAACAGTCGGGGGATCAACAGTCGGGGGACCGAAATGTACACATTATTGATTATTACGATTTGAATAAGTAGACATGATTGAATATTAACATTAACATTATTGAATATTAAGATTTTAGTAAGTAGACATTATTGAATATTAACATTATTTAATATTGAGATTTGAGTAAGTAGATATTATTGAATATTACCATTATTGAATATTAAGATTTGAGTAAGTAGACATTATTGAATATTAACATTATTGAATATTAAGATTTGAGTAAGTAGACATTATTGAATATTAACATTATTGAATGTTAAGATTTGAATAAGTAGACATTATTGAATATTAACATTATTGAATATCAAGATTTGAGTAAGTAGACATAATTGAATATTAACATTATTGAATATTAAGATTTGAGTAAGTAGACATTATTGAATATTTACATTATTCAATATTAAGATTTGAGTAAGTAGACATAATAGAATATTAACATTATTAAATATTAAGATTAGAGTAAGTAGACATTATTGAATATTAAGATTTGAGTAAGTAGACATTATTGAATATTAACAATATCGAATATTAAGATTTGAATAAGTAGACATTATTGAATATTAAGATGTGGGTAAGTAGACATTATTGAATATTAACATTATTGAATATTAAGATTTGAGTAAGTAGACATTATTGAATATTAACATTATTCAATATTAGGATTTGAGTAAGTAGACATTATAGACTATTAACATATATATATATATATATTAACATTATTCAATATTAGGATTTGAGTAAGTAGACATTATAGACTATTAACATTATTAAATATTAAGATTTGAATAAGTAGACATTATTGAATATTAAGATTTGAGTAAGTAGACATTATTGAATATAAACATTATTCAATATTAGGATTTGAGTAAGTAGACATTATAGAATATTAACATTATTAAATATTAAGATTTGAGTAAGTAGACATATATGTATGTATTGAATATTAACATTATTCAATATTAGGATTTGAGTAAGTAGACATTATAGACTATTAACATTATTAAATATTAAGATTTGAGTAAGTAGACATTATTGAACATTAAGATTTGAGTAAGTAGACATTATTGAATATTATTATTATCGAATATTAAGATATGAATAAGTAGACATTATTGAACATTAAGATTTGAGTAAGTAGACATTATTGAATATTATTATTATCGAATATTAAGATATGAATAAGTAGACATTATTGAATATTAAGATTTGAGTAAGTAAACATAATTGAATATTAAGATTTGAGTAAGTAGAGTATTATTATACTGCCCTGAAGAAGCTACGGTTGTAGCGAAATCCGGTCATTATAGAGTATAAAAAATAAAAGTGATGTTCACGAAGTTATTGTTTTATATTAAATTATAATGTCACATCACAAAGTATCTGCTTCATATGAACCAAAAAAAAATCGAGTGCAATTAAACTTTACCAAAACAATCTCAACCAATGAAGAACCAAGGAGCCTTGAAAAGTGAGGTCATAATCAAAGCAGCCAATGAGCGCAGACCTGGCGTGATTTCTATTGTATATCTCAACCAATAGGAGCCTTGATAGGAGTTTTATACTTCGCAGTTGCTGTATGCGTCATTTCCGTTTCATCCTAATTCCTAATCACAACGAGGCTATATAAGTTTCACTTCAAAAATTGATTTGTTGGAATCTGAATGTATAAAATCTTATATTTTTTCTGTAAAGTATATGATTGTGTCAATTAGTATCATTTTAATCTCTTTCATCTTTATTCATGTTAAGTGACTAGATCTGAATTGCCCGAACCCCTCCTCTTCTCCATTTCCTTTCCTTCCCCGCCTCCTTGAACCCTAATACATTTCTCCAAATTGGGTATGGAATGCTCCCACCGGTTCCAGACAGTTGGGTACTAGGGTATGCTTACTTAAGTAATTTTTATTTTTATCTTTGGTTTCATATAGCAAAACACCAGCTACTAAATATCCACAGTTGGTTAGTACAGTACCTACCTACAACCTCCTGAAATACGACGGAGGTATTGGAGTAGAGGTCCATGTCTTTATGCTGCGTATCGAACACCTGCGCCTTGAACCACCGAAGAGAAAAATTCATAGAAATGCGCCGTGGGCATATCTGTTTGCCCAAAGAAAGCTCATTTTTATCTTACTTCGGTGGAAATTGATATGAAATTTCCAATTTTCATATTAAAAAAAAATTATTGGCCTCTCTGTAGGTTTTCAGTCTTCTTTCAAATCGGCAAAGATGTACAGTTTCACTGATTCTTGTTAAGACCTGGTAGCCTAACTGATTCTCTGTTATAGATAATTTCACGCGAGGCCGCCAACACAGGCTTCCTACACTTCCCAAGTGCAGATTGCAGAACCAACTCACCAATTTTGATGCCCCGGAAAGATTTACCATTAGATTAGTTAACTGGTTTGGAGGAAATGTGGATATCATTACATAAAATGAAACGGATTTTCATACGGTTTTCACCAATAGTTAGAGTGATTCAAGAGGAAGGTTTATATGTATAATACATGCGTATTATAGTAGAGTAAAGCCGAGAAATTCAAATATTCAGTTCAGGCAGCGGGCAGCGGGCAGCTGGCAGCGGGTGGTGTTGAGCGTTGTGTTTCATTAGCCACAGCAACGTGTGGCCGGGTCTGCTAGTTTTCTATATGATTCTTATTACAGTAAGTTTAAATATAAACTTACAAAAACAATCAAGTTTTTATGTGGCCTTCGATTTTTTAGTAAAAACTCAAATTGTAAAATAGCTCACATCCGTATTAGATATTTTCTACACTTATATTATATTCTACACCTTATGATAAAAAAATACAAGTATAAAGTTCACACGCGGTAGAAGTGAAACCTTCAGAAAACTAAAGTAGGCAAGAGTGCGGAGGTTACGAAGCACTGCACAAAGAGGAGACCGATTATTCTATTTCATTATCTCAGAGGCTAAATCCTACGGATGTAGGTGTTTATCTCTTTTTAGTGTCGCTTTTTCGTTTCATCGAGTTTCAAATTACATTGATCCTAAAGAAGTTTTCATTTCATTATCGAGTGCAGTAGAAATGAAACTTAACCCACCCACAAAATCTCAACCAATAAGAGCCTTGAAACTGAACTCATAATCAAAGCGGCCAATGTGGTAAGGTTTCATTCTATCTTATTATCCCGCAGGAAAAATCCTATAGATGTATGTGTCTCTTTTTAGTGTCGCATTTTCGTTTCATCGAGTTTCAAATCACAACGGTGCTAAATAAGTTTCACCTCAAAAATTCTGTTAATTTTGGTTGGATATTTGGCTTAAAATCTAAAATAAGTTATGTATGAAAAAGGCCGCGCAGAGTTCCTCAAAAATTCTGTTCAGTGCTTAGAGCGAATTTATTTCCAGCGGCTGCCACAACTCGGCCTGATGGAAGTATGGAAATATGGCGGGAGTTGCGAGGGACCATCAGTTAATGAAACTCATCCCGGCGCCGAGAGATGGCAGCAGGTACAATGTACCTGTACGTAATATTACGAAAAGTCAAACATGCTGTGCAGTAAAAACACAACAAAGCTGTTGAAATACAAACTCGTCGATGCCGCGTAGACAGGGACGAATTTCCGCAATAATACCGCATTACCGTGTCTTACAGAGGTCGTACGTGCGAGCCTTTTTAATTTCACTTCTCACACGTCTTGTATGAAAATTAAAATGTCGAATGTCTTTGATCATATTCCCATATCAATTTTGCAAAAGTACGTTTCTTTCAAATCGTAGAATTTTGATGGTTTTGCCCGTTATAAAAATAAAGAAATCACATGTTAATATCGTTTTTTTTTTTTTTTTTTTTTTTTTTTTTCATAAGAAGCAATTACTTTGTGGTTAGACATTATATTATAAAAATAAAACAACATTTTGTATTTAACCACGAATTTATTATTTATGTATCTACCGGTTTCACTTAGACCAAGCTTCCTCAGGATAAAATAATGATTATTTATCCTGAGGAAGCTTGGTCTAAGTGAAACCGGTAGATACATAAATAATAAATTCGTGGTTAAATACAAAGGTTTGTTTTATTTTTATAATTTATATGTTAATATCATCGTTAACATTGCTATATACTAAGTTCTTGCTGAGGAACCTTAGACTTATTTCTTGATTTATTAATTAAAACATTATATCTTATCAGGTATCGACATTTTTAACACGGCTATACAATTTTTCATTCATAGATTTCATTTCTACAGCGGTTCAGTCTACTTTCATCCTTACTCTTTCAGTTCCTATGTAATAAATGCCTCAAAAGTAAAAGAAAATATTACTTACATTCTACCGAGATATTTATTTTAATTTTAACACTTAACCTATATTCACACGATTTTATTGTACTAATAGCGGTTTCGCTCAGGGAGTTGATATGAGCTTGAACTGACGCTCGACCCCATGACGGATCGTGCTTTATATACCCTTATCAATGGGTAGCCCCACCCATACAAGAAAGGCTTCGAATGCTCCACAATGCTCCGCAATGCTCCAGAACATTCGAGAGTGTTCTGAAATGTTCCACAATTATTTGGGATGCCCCGAACGTTCCACAACATTCCAGAATGTTCTGGGATGTTCTGGAATTGTTGTGGAATGCTCTTGAACACTCTTGAATGTTCTCTACTGTTCTAGAAATTTCTAGAGGGCGAAACTTCCAGCCCTTATATCTTAAAAAGCATGCCCTTAAAAAAAAAACGGGAACCTTCTTCATGAATGGGGGAGAGGGCTACCACATCAAATAACACGCTTGATCTTAGCCGGACGCACCCTTTCTTTTTTAATGTACTAGCAGACCCGGCCACACGTTGCTGTGGCTAAAAAAACACAACGCCATTACCCAACCTTTATAACCAACGCCATCTGTTAATTTGCATACATATTAAATCCACACCGCCCGCTTGCCAGCCCCGCTGCCCGCTATCTGAATTGAATCTTTGAATTTCTAGGCTTTTAACTACTAAAATATGCATGTATTATCATACAAACCTTCCTCTTCAATCATTCTATCTATTTGTGAAAACCGCATGAAAATCCGTTGCGTAGTTTAAAAGATCTAAGCTCACATACAGCGGGAGCGACTTCATTTTATGCTATGTAAAGATATTGATTAGAAGCCCATGAAATGCCCATTGATCATTCCCATGAAAAATTTTTAGCGATATCCTTTTTTTGCTATATTTATTTTCTAACTATTTTCACTGGTCTTTCAACGCATCTTTTCAACGTATCTTATCTATCGAAAGATTAAATTTGCGACGAAATTACATAAAATATGGTTTCTTTTGTTAGATAAATAAAGAGAGTAGTTTCTTACTTTGAAATAAGCGGCACTCAAACCCTGAATACGCGTGTAAAGGGCACGATACCTTCATCCAAAAAAACCACCCTTCTATTTCTGCTCGCACTATAAAATTAGCATAACATTTGCGTACTGGCACACTCCCCATAGATGAGCGGGCCTTTTAAACAATCCAAAGAATTTATGTCTTAATGGGGTTGTCTATGAGGGTTGCTCAATTAAAGAAGAAAAAAAGCCTTAAAAAAATACCCCTAGGAGTAGAATACTAGTCTGGACCAGTTTTTTTCAGTTTTTGTTTGGACAGTTTGATCAATGCGCTTGTAAAATGTTGACATTTAAACCGCTGTGTCGCTTATAGCGGTAGATAAAGCGATATTCATTGTACTAATTACGGTGACTAATTTAAAATTTATTTTAGGGGTTGTTTTTTTAACATTTCAATTATTTTCGGCGTTTGTGTTACCATACATTGAATTATGTTGCCACTGGTATAAAAAAAAGTAGATAATGAAGATGGGAAGATATTCATGTTATTCTTTTTATTTAGGTAAGTACTTTTTAGAATTTCTTTTTTTGACTGTATTTTAATATAACTTTATTATTCATCTACAACCCTTTTTAACTTTCCTTATATCATATCTCTGATGACCTAATTTAGTGAACAGAATGGCAGGAGATACATTAAAAAATACATAATATATATAACCTAAAAATGCTAATTCTGTATATTGAATGACTTTTTCATTAAGTATATTACTATCTAGTGGTGGAGAGATAAGGTTCTTGACTCGCAATCCGAAGGTCGAGAGATCGAATTCCGGCGTGGGCAAACAAATTGTATTTGATTAATTTGTGTTCTTTCACAACTAATAAATCTTACAAATATCACAAACGCGAAAGTTGGTATGGATGCATGTGTGTTTGTTACTCTTTCACGCAAGAACTACTGAATGGATTTTAATGAAACTTTACAATATTACAGCTTATACATGAGAATAACATATAGTATATAATTTATAAAGCTAGTTAGGAAGGGGACGCGGGAGGGGAACGGAGATGCACGGGAAAGGTGATTCAGGAAGAAACAATGTATTTCTTTTAATGTGGCATTGCAACGCATGCCGGGAACCAGCTAGTAAAAAATAATATATAGTATATGTGCGGCAAGTTCCAGAGTTGAAGATACTCTCAGTATCGCCCTGTTGTAAGACCACCATTCAGAATTGCTTGAAATGGATTTAGCCGTGTTTGGTGACCAGATCTGAACAGCCTTCCCCACCTTCCTCTTTCCCATATCATTCCCCTCCCCACTACCTTCAGCCTTACAATATACCCCAATTTGGAATGCCATAATATCACTGGCTCCAGAAGGGAGCAGCTGGGACTATTGTGTGGCATTCACATAAAAAAGTCATTCATATCATTACGGTGAACGTAAGGGCTGACGCACTAGCTCAGAGGTAAGAGCAGCCGCTCAGTAAGGATAAGATAACAGCGCTCGATAAGATAAAATAAAAGTTGATTTCACTCGGTTTCCGATTTAAAAAAATAATAATTTCAGTCATTATAATAAGTTACAATTATTAATCTATTCGAAAATTTCACATGTTCTCCAATATCTTCATTATTTTGCACCCTGCACCCAAATGAAAATATAGTAAAAATTTCACTAAACGCAATGAAAAAAGAAAATATTCTAATGAAAATTCTATAGATGTATGCTTTGTGGATAGGTGGGTGTCTAAAGTAGGTTCATTCCCTCAATGCGAATCCTTGTCGTTTGGGTATCAGCTCTCTTAGCTCCATTTCCTAATCTCGTTTGGTCCACTTTGTTACAGCATCCGGCATCTCTTTGTGGGGACCGGCTACACTCAGAGAGATGAGAATGTACTCATACCTACAGTAGATGAGGACGGGAACCGCAAATACACAAATGTAGCTTTATTCCCACGTTATGGGGAAAGGAAATAAGTTACCAACAATGTTACCAGCATTAGACGTAAAACTATTTAATTTTGCAGATGCACGAAAAAAGTGTTTATTTTCATTCTTTCAAATCAATTTTTATATTATTTATTATTTCTAAACGATAATTTTTTACGAATTCAATAAATAAATAAATAAATAATTAATACACACAGGAGGCCTTGAGGAAAAGAATTCCCCTCAGGGCCTACGTCATCTTTAGGGATGCTGTGGATGGGGTGATGTGGAGGGTTTATTTAGGAAAGATAGGAGAGGAAGTTCTGGGCATGAAAAGGGTATTAGGGTGGGTACAAATCTGGTAGTCGATGTGTCCAGGAGTAACGGAAGTATGGATCCATTCCTTCCACTGTGGTGCAAGGTGATGATGGTTGAACAGAGTCCGGATGGAGAAATTACTGGTTACTTCCTCCTTCTCTATTAAGATCGATTTACCATGCTATGATTCACTCACATCTAATATATCTTGCCGGAATCTGGGGATTTGCTACAAAAAAAATGATTTCAGAAGTCCAAGTCATCCAAAATAGAGCCCTGCGAAATATATTCAGTCTACCTTGGGATACACACGTCAAAGACATTTACAGAAACACCCAAATACTTCCTTTTAACACCATTCCCACTTTTGAAATAACAAAAACTATATTACAAGTAATTCAACACTCGGCACATTCCAACACTAAACTCAATTACAATTGCGACGTACACCAACACAACACAAGAAATCACAACAAACTTCATATACCAAAAATCAAATCAACAAAATATGGACTAAGATCCCTAGAATACATAGCTTACACAAAATATAATCAACTACCCAACGAGATCAAATGTGCAAGTCAATGTAAAAAGACCCAAACTAACATGCTCAAACTTCATTTTATGAATGACTATCTGAAATAATAATGTTGTGTATGTCCTATGATATATCCACTTAATACATACAGCTATATGTTTCATGTAATGCGTATCATTCCCGCAATGAGTTTATTAACTCTTGGGAGTACAATGCTTTATATAATATACTATATTCTGTATTGTATTTTAATAAATAAATAAAAATAAAAAAAAAATAAAAAAAAAAAAATCAAGAGGTCTCTTTCAACCAGTCTTTTCTGATCTGGCCCGCCACGCAGTAGTAGGTGACAAACCTTACCCCATGAACACGGGCACCTCTGCTAAGTCACCAACCGTAGCGAACCACTTAGGGTGACCTATGGCAGGGGTGTTGGTTGTCCAATAAATGGTTCCCGGGACTGCGGTATCCATACCCGCCTCCCAAAGGGTCTAGGACGTTTCTACGCCGCCGGTTCTTCGCCGCCAGTTCATCGCCGCCGTTTCTACGCCGAGACGGTTCTACACCGGCCGTTTCTACACCGGCCGTTTCTACGCCAGCCGATTCTACGCCGCATTCAAATTAAATTAACAATTACAATTAAACTTTATTGTTTTAACACATACATTCAGTCATAGAAAATAAAATAGAAAATACAAAAACTATCGAATCATTTAAAAAGTAGCATTAACATTTATTTTAAATTAAAAGAATAAATAGGAAAAATAAGATTATTGCGTCATTTGGTAATTGTGTGCTAGGCCACGTAAATAATCTAGAGGTTCCCTGTTTTCATAATCTAAGACAATTCTTCGAATACGTTCATCAGCGTCACGGTATTTTTTCAGCTTCATCGGTGGTAAATGTCCGGCGATAAGTTGCTCAAAATAAGCGTCTCGTCCTTTTTGTACTTTTCGCATTCCATCTATAAATTTCCAAATAGTTGGGTGATGCATACATAATTCAGAACGCAATCGACGATTGGCTGCCTCTGCATGATTATTGGTGCGATCTTCTCCATCGATTGTTCTCTGGTATAAATTCCACATTGTTGGATGAAACATAGGCGGGCGCCTACCATTCCCGCGTCGATTTAAACGGCCAACATAGCTGTCTTCAAACCAATTTAGAAGCGGCTGAAGTTCTACTGGCAAATCATTTGCTAAAGCGTCAATGTATTCATCTAAATCAGCTATTGGCACAAATGCTAATGCAATGACCATTTTAGCTCTCAATGCAAATTCAGCATCATTGTTGTATTGACTAATAACACCAATCTGAGCTAAATGCTTCCTCATATTTTGTGCTAAATGGAAGAAGCAACCTTTTACATTTACTTCAGGAAAGCAATCTTTCATGGCACTAAAAGCTGCATATTCATAATCACAAATGATAGATCCTGGACTTAAATTTGGCACTAGTGTTTTAATTAGTTCGAACATACGTGTGTATGTAACACGCTGCTTGTTAGGTAACAGAGCATACACTATAGGATGCACTCCTCCGTGTTTTGTTGCCATAACAATATAAACTTGCGAAAATAGCCTCGGTGCTATTGCGAAGGTACCATCAGTGTACCATGTATTGGCATTATGCAAATGCTGCAACCAGCTCCCTCTTCCAAAAATTAAAATTCTGTTTGCTCCCTCTCCATCGTCGCTTAGCAAAAAAGTTTCTTCTGTTCCTGGTTGAGGCACATATAGCTTATATCGATTTGGCAACACCAATTCGTTTAGGTCTGCGGGATCAGCAGGTGCAGCATTAATTTGATTCCGTTTTCTTCTGATTATTTTTCTCAGGGCTGCATTATTTGGAATCGATGCTAAAACAGCTTCAGGCACGTCGACTATACACTGATTTATAACTACACTTGTGCCCTCCATAGTTTCTTCTGCACGACGTTTCATGTTAGTGCAAACAGTTGCTGATTGTATGGCTGCTGCCGAGGAAGGGTGAGAATGATTGTTGATTTCGTTGACCACTTCTCCAGCCCTCGTGTGAATTCTTCCTTTACAGCGACCCACTTCTTCGCACCGCCAAAATTTTAAACTAGCGTCCCTTTTACTAACTTTGTCGAAAACGTACAAATATCCGTTATATGAAAACTTCTCGTTTCCTTTCTTGCTGAGAACTGCTGGTTCCATTATTAAGATCACTGTTAACTAACGTAATGATTACTTTGTGACGAATACACTTAGAGTGATGTGTTAAGGGCTCCTGCCCCATATTTATACCAAATACTGTTAAACAGTTTTTAGAATTTTAAGCGGATTAAAACTTCTCATTACCTCCTTTGTGCTAATGGGCCTGTGTTGATAACCATAACACCATTAAGATAACCCGGATTAAAACTTCTGCTTACCTGCTTTGTCAATGGGTCCCAATCTGGTAATCCCGGCGCTCTGTGGCTGAAATTGGAACGCTGGCGCGTCACCGGCCCCTGATCAGCATGTTCCCAAAATGCATTTATAAGGAATGATTGTATTTTTTATCAATTTTTTTTTAGAATTCAATCTTTGATTCCTTTATGTCTAAGAAAGATTAACCTAATGTTACCATTGATACTATGACCAATAAAACGTCAAAATGAATTTATTCTCAGTTACTCACTTAAATTAAAAATTTCATTGAAAATTACATCTGAAACTTAATTATTCTGTAATTAGTCGCAGAACAGAGGATTATTGGGCGCACTTTTACGCTGCTGTATTTAGGTGAGTTTGAAGGTGTGCAGAATCTAGCTGTTTGTGTACTTATTATCGATTTTTTTTTTTTATAAATTCATTTAAAATATTTTTAAAGGTATGAGCTTTAGTAAAGTAACAGTAAAAAGATATTTATGTCATAAATTATATCGGAAATCTTGATTTAAAGTTGACGTCTTTTTTCCAAATTTTTTTTTCAAATTTATTTTCTTTAATGGAGTAGGAAAAAAAACTCCACGATTCTCCACTCTAATTTTAAAAGAATATTATTGATGTATCTTTTTTGTACATGGAACAATAAAAATTATCACCAGCCGTCACCAGCCACTCCAGTAATTGCATTTTTAAGGAATGATTGTATTTTTCATCAATTATTTTTTTGAATTCAATCTTTGATTCCTTTATGTCTAAGAAAGATTAACATAATGTTACCTTTATTACTATAACTAATAAAACGTCAAAATGAATTTTATTTTCAATTAGTCACTAAAATTAAAAATTTCATTGAAAATAACATCAGAAAGTTAATTATTCTGTAATTTATGTAATAACATATTTTTTAATTTATGTTATTACATAAATATAAAATATCCTGTACTATCTTTTGGAGTCTTTTCCGTTTGGTTATTTTAATGCGCATGTCATTAAATGTATAATATATTTTTAAGTAGGTACCTGCCAACTATAAAATGTTTATAAATACATTCAATTTGCGTGTGAGCATTTTTAGCAGGAGTTAATATATAATTAGATTACCTATTGTGTGTAATTACACTAATTACCCCCATTAAACCATTCTACCCCCAATTATCATTATTTAACGTTATTCCCCACTGTCTGGAAAATCCTAAGTATTATTGCTATGTACATCGATTAACAATGTTATGTTTATTGTTTGGGATTCTCCTTCAATTTATGAAGTTATTATAGAGAATCTTTCAAAAATTTTGTAATATTTCATATAAACACTTAAAAACAACAATAAACAACCAAATGGTCGAACGCCGAGAGGGATGTCGCGCCAGCCAGCGCTCCAATTTCAGCCACTGTGCGGCGATTGTAACTTGCATGTACAAAATATCTTTTAAATTAAAATAAATGTTAATGCTACTTTTTAAATGATTCGATAATTTTTGTATTTTCTATTTTATTTTCTATGACTGTATGTATGTGTTTAAACAATAAAGTTTAATTGTAATTGTTAATTTAATTTGAATGCGGTGTAGAATCGGCTGGCGTAGAAACGGCCGGTGTAGAAACGGCCGGTGTAGAACCGTCCCGGCGTAGAAACGGCGGCGATGAACTGGCGGCGAAGAACCGGCGGCGTAGAAACGTCCCATTCCCCCTCCCAAATTGGGTTGAAATTTGTTGTGCCTTCAAATGCAAACGATTTAATTATTAAATCCAAATTTTTGAACTAGGTTTTACGCACCAAGATTAATTTATTTTTTATTTATTTTATTTATTAATTTTCAACGCCCTGATGGGCTTTTACATGACAAGTTTATGATACAGAGACAGTTTTTTTTTTTTTTAATAAAAAAGATAAACTATAAAAACATAACAAGTAAACATCATATGAAAGGTAGGTATACAGATAAATTTAAGGAAAGATAGTGCATTACAATAAAAGAGAAAGTATCTTAGTTGTGAATGGCATAGAAAATAAATTAGTTGGTATGTTAGTAAATACAAAATTTACAGGTGACTTATTAAATGTTATAAATAATACATGACAAAATGCAAGATACATAAAAAGAAAACTTTAACAAGTTTTTACAGAGAGATAGAAATACACAAATATACGCAATAGACCCTACGTGATGCTCCTTAGATATCAACATATTCTACATAAAAATATTGTTCAGATATTTCTTGAATAACGGTAAACTTGTATTAAATACATCGATATTTGAGGTATATTTGTTCCCTAGTGTGTGTAGTCGAGAAATTGATGCGTGTGTGTGGTAGTTAGTTAGAGAATTATTGTTGCAGAATAATGTGTTTTGCCTTGTCGCTCGAGTTGGTACCTTAAAGTCAATGAGATGCAGGAGTTCGCAACAATCTAATTCGGAGTGAATAATTTTAAACAAAAAAGTTAGGTCGTTTATTTTTCTTCTGTTTTCTAAGGAATGCAATTTAAGTGTATTTAGTAAAGATGTGTAGTTAATGTGTTGAATAGGTATGTGTAACTTGAAGTTAATAAATCTTAAAAATTTGTGCTGCACTCTTTCGATATTTTTTATATGAATTTGATAATATGGGGACCAAACTGTGGAATTGTATTCCAGCAAGCTGCGTACGAGTGACAAATATACGATTTTTATAACTTCCAGCGAATCGAAGTCTTTGATTGTTCTGATTATAAATCCTAGTGTTTTCATGCCTTTGTTAGTTATTTGTTGTATGTGATTTATAAAATTTAATTGCGAATCAAACACAACTCCAAGATCCCTAATTTCTTTGACTTTTTCTAAGATTTTATTATCTATTGTGTATTTGAAAGATAGTGGGGTCTTTGTTCGACAAAATGTTAGTGTCTTACATTTATCGATATTGAGGAATAAGTTGTTTGCGACACACCAATTTTGTAATTTGACGATGTTTAACTGTAGGATTAGGCAGTCACCTATATTAGATATTTCTTTGTATAATTTGATGTCATCGGCAAAAAGCAGAACTTCTACATCGTCGAAACAACTTATGATATCATTTATGAATATTAAGAAAAGGATGGGGCCGAGATGACTCCCTTGTGGTAGACCACTAGTTGCATGTAACAACTTAGATTTAGAATGTTTAATTTTAACAAATAAGATTCTGTTAGACAAATAACTTGAGAACCAGTTTAACAACTTGCCTCTCAGTCCCAAGGCATACAGTTTACTAAGTAATAATTTATGTGACACTTTGTCGAAAGCTTTTGAAAAATCTGTGTAGATACTGTCAACTTGTTTTTTTTTTGTAAAAGATTCTGTAATATAGTTATGGTAAAGTAACAGGTTAGTAGCAGTTGACCTACCAGAAACGAATCCGTGTTGGTTTTTATCAATTACTTTTAATATTGATGGATAAATTAAATCGAGAACAAGGGATTCAAAGATTTTCGGGAGTGCTGATTGTATGCATATAGGACGGTAGTTTTTAATGTCTGTGTCGTCACCTTTTTTGAAAATCGGGGTAATATAACTAGATTTCCAACGGGTTGGAAAATGTCCAGAAGAAAGTAGGTGGTTAAATAGTGCGGTGAGTGGACCTGATATTGCAGATGCGCATTGTTTGAAAAATATTGGTGGGATGTTATCTGGGCCTGCAGATTTGTTAGGGTCAAGTGAAATGATTTTATTTAAGCATGATTCCTGTGTTATGAGGCAATTATGTAGATGTATTGTGTTTTGATATGTGTATGATGGTACGTTGTTATCTGGTATTTCACCTTCATATACACTTTGGAAATGATCCGCAAACAAATTAACAATATCAAAGGTACTATTGGCTATTTTGCCATCATAATGCATTGTGGGGGGGGTAGTCTGTACTTTCATTGTTTAATTTTTTAACAAAATTCCAAAGATTCTTTGTTCCTAGCGCAGTTTTCTCAACGGAGGTGATGTGTGCTTTATAGCACAGTTTCGATAGTGTTTTACATTTCTTTCTTGTTTCTGAGAAGTTTGAGTAGTCGTTGATTTGGTGAGTCAGTTTAAAAATTTTATGTAGCTGTTTTTTTTGTTTAAGTAAGAGTATAAGATCTTTGGAGAACCAAATTGGATATGTTCTGTGTTTTGGTGTATACGAGGGGACATAAGATTTTATATTTTCAGAAAATGTTTCATAGAGTTTTTCTAGTATTTGTTCGGTATCACTGTTAGTGGTCAAGAAAGTCCAATCTGTATTAGTGAGTTGGTAGTTAATAGACTCGTAATCAGCGTTTTTGAAGTTGAGTGTTGATTGTTTCAGTGGTGGATTATTCGTGTACATATTTACTATAATGTGTAAGGGGGGATGATAATTATCCACCGGAACGAGCTGATCGTCTGACATTTCAACACACAGTTTAGAGCTGTTTGAAAGGGCAAGATCTAGAAAGCGATCACATACATTAGGTACAAAATTATGTTGATGCAAATTTAAATAGTTTACCGTATCTATCACTTCACGTGCTGGGTCGTTAGAACTTTCGTTAGTAATATAACCATTGTCACTAGAGTTCCATTTCAAATTGGGAAGATTATAATCGCCGACAATAATTATTTTCGATGTAGGATTTTTTGACATAAGAAATTCGATGTCTTCGCAATGTTTCTTGTAGGTTTGGATGTCGGAGTTTGGTGGTATGTATACAGTTCCAATGATGATTTTTTCCATGGGAGTGACAATTTGTACAAATAATTGCTCCAATGAGGTATTTTGCGTTTTTAGTTTTTTCACTGAAATATTTTCCCTGATTGCAATCAAAACTCCGCCTCCTCTGGATTTGGTACTTGATTTAGGGTTTCTGTCACACCGAAATATCTTGTGGTTTGTGAAACCAAGTTCAGGAGATTTTATTTCTGGAACGAGCCATGTTTCAGTAAGGATAAATATATCATGTCCGTGTAAAGGTACCGTTACTTTAAGGTCATGTAGTTTTGTACGAAGTCCTCGTGTATTTTGATAATAAATTTTGATTTTATCAGGGCATTTGGTCCGGTATTTTCGATTAGTTAGGCCATATCCAATGGTGGATTTTAGTTTTTTGCGACATTTACTATTGCTGGTTTATTATTTATAAATTTTATAGTTAGTCCGACTTCGCCTTCCAGGGTACGGTTTGCCAGGGTTTGTCTAAGATCAATTAATGTTATACTTTGGAAATAAACTGAACCGTTCTGATGTTCATCTGACGTAGTGTATTATTATTTGCTATTGGATTAATTTTATATGAAAATCGAAAGGTATGCAAATGATTTACTTTCGCTGGCATCAAAAAAGTGACCAATATTTTTTTTGTTTAAACGAAGGTTTGTTATACTATGCGAGTGTTCCACTGCGGAGTTCCAGAGACGGTCAGAGGCATTAAATTAAAACATGAATTAGTGGACGGCCGGGTGGTAACAGTATGCGGCTGCGGAGTAGATAACTGGTTTTTCAAATCTCGAAAACCAATTATTTTCATAATTGTCCATAACAAGGATGATTTTGAAAGTTTCCCAATATCACATAGACATCTTGAAGACTTGCAGAAAAGTCAATAAATCTCGCATATAAAAAAAAATGATAAAATTTATCCTAGACTCGGGTTTTAATTTTGCAATCATACATAAAAATAGCAGTCAATAAAAATATGCATTAAGAAAATGAAGACATAGATGTAGCTATTCCAAATTCCTGTAATATTCAAAAAACTGTTTCTGAAAAAATTAGAAAATACACAGATTTAGGAAATGAGATTAAAAGAATTTGGCATTCTCGGACTATAAAAATATTAACCATTTGTTATTTCGGCTACTGGCATTATACCTAGGTCTCTGATTCAAAATTTAGGCGTATTAGATTTGTCAAAGAATTTATATATAAAAATGCAAAAATCGGTAATTTTAAATACATGTAGGATTACAAAAGATTTTTTAAATATTTATATTGAGGGATCAGTAGGATTTATAGGTTCAATTAAGAATTCCACAGAGCCGAACCCTCTGATATGAAAATATCTGGAGTCGGTGAATTATTTTCCCATCTGGTCTCTGGTGGATTGACATGTTGTTCTTGTATTGTTTTGTAATTATAATACTTATATAGTGCAATAACATAAAGTGGATTGACCGGATGATCATTTGGGAAGTGTGTGGACATTTAAATCTGGTGCGTATGTAGTTCTTAGTCGAAGTACGATACGATACAATAGCTCAGTCGCAGTCGGTAGAACTGCGCCCCGGCAAGGTGAATGTCCTAGATGTGACCGTATCTTTTTCTGATTTTTTTGTTTTCAGATTTTCGATTGAGTTTCGCTAATATTGTCTTTATTTAATTAAACATTAAAATTTCAGGTTTTACTCAATGTTAAAAATAAAAATAAAAGGTTAAATACTTTTTCGGACGGGTAGGAACTAGGAACTCATTTGTTTGGTAAAATCTCGCAGCTGTTTGGGTTAAGGTATAAGAGACCCGTGTGTGTGTGGGGTGTGGGTTAGGTTTCGTGGGAGGGGGTGGGGGTTAGGGTGCGGGGATCGAAGGAGAGGGAAGGGGGTAGAGAGGACAGCATTGTTAGCCAATGAATTTAGATTGGATACAGATCAAAGACAAAGGGATGAGGGAATATAGGGATTTGCGTTTACTTGGTTGCAAGGGCGGAGGATGAAGAATATTAAAAAGACAATTTTTTGTCATCAAAATATTAAAAAAATATCGCTTGTGTAGATTACACCTTCACCGTAAAAAGATCAAATATACACCGATAAAATATGAATTGGGTTGTTGTTAGGAATTTTTAGGTCAATGCAATTATTTGCTACCTAATTTTCAACATATTTTCCACAATCAGCTCTTCAATTTTCCACCATAAGCTACGGACCACTAATACTGGTATATCGTCGAAATATTACCTAAAAAAATCCCAGTCAATGCTTTGTCTAATCGATATATTAATATTATTATTATTATTATTTTTATTTATTTAGCACAAGATTATACGTTTATATACACAATTTATTAAAAAAAATTGACTGCCCAACTAGGAGTAAAATTATTATGGGTATGAACATGTGGAACATGATTTGTACAAAAAAGAAAGAAAATTGATGAAATAAAAAGTGGAAATAAAAAGTAAAGAAAGAATATTAAAAAAAATAATTAAAAAAAACTTTAAAATATAGTAACTGTTATTTGTTTAGCATAGTTATTAAAATAATATTAATTTAAAAAAGAAAAAGATAAATAGGTACCTACATGTAGGTAATGTATAGGTCACTTAAGAGGAATTAAGAGGATTAAAACATTTAGGTAACTTCTGTATGCATTGCATATTATAGTCCTATATACATGTGTTGTAGAAAAAAAGAAGAAAAAAAAGAGAAGAGAAAGAATAAAATAAAAATGAAATAATCAATTATAACATAAAATAGCCGCGGATTGTTTAGCATAGTTGTTGAAATGATAATAATTATAAATAAAAGTTATATATATATTTACTTATTATTACTTAAAAGCAAATTATTAAAATATAAGGTGGTAACTGGTAATTTCATATTATAGTCCTACGTACACATTTTGCATTATTCTATGTATAAACCATTAGTTGGAATAATTATCTGCCGGTTTTTCTCATTTCCTTTGTACTGATGTAAATGTATCCTTATTTTTTGTTATATTTTTGTTATCTTATTGTCTGCCTCTGTATTTATATATAAGCATACTTCTTGTTCAGTATTAATTTGTACCCTAATGATGTTGAGCAAAGCGAAATCCCTATTATTTTTTTAATAAATAAAATAATAATAATAACGGAAAAAAAGAGTAAAGAAAAATATGTTTAACAAAAGACGTGCATTTCATAGAAAAAGATATTTGTGATAAGTTAGAACACCGTAGTTTTTACTAAAAGCATTAGCACTAGCATGCAAAATCAAAATAATAATGATTTTTTCATCCGTTTTTTTTTTTTTTCTTCAAATAAGGATCTCATCCCCGATGCCTTCAGGAATTAAGAATCTTTAGCAGCATGTCAAATTCGTATTTTTATATTTTAATTGAATTTTTGAAATTGTAATTTTTAATCACTGAAAAAATATTAGCCACTGAGATTGGTATTGAGAATCATGTCTTCAGTGATTAAAACAAATCACGTTTGTTTAAATCTCGTAATTTTCTTTCAATATAATTCAAAATTATAAAATGAAGAGAACTGTTTCTATACGTCCATGAATTCTGGAAATTCCTATCGCAGGCTAATGCAATCTAACTCTAACGATCTAACGAATTGTCCGTTTAACGATCGGGACGATGGATTCGTTAGAATCGTTAGTCCGTAGTCCGTTTTCCGTTAAAACGGAAACATTGCATTTCTCTTACGTAATTCCAACACATGTGTAGATGTTAGATATGTTCTTGCTACCTTCATTGGCACTGGATGGGCTGTTTTATACCGAACAATTTTTTTTAAAAATGAAAACATATTTAGCACCGTTGTGATTTGAAACTCGATGAAACGGAAGCGAGCGACACTGTAAAGAGACAAACACATACATCTATTAGATTTAGTCCGTGAGAGAATGAGATAGCAATAAAATATTTATTCATTTCATGGGTTCTCGGTTCCAATATAATACGATAAATCCACGATCCCATGCAAGCCTCCTTTGGTCTAGTGTTATAAAGCGTCTGAAGAATCTTAGCGGCCAGATATTCAGCGGACCTAAAAACCGCGAGTGAATTTCACACTCTATTTTTTTTAATATTAACGTTAAGTGCCAACCTGCACCTTTTTAAGTAGGTGTTTCAAATGGCGGGTGAAGATGTCTAAATAAAATATTGTTTGGTCTGGTCAAGTTCTGTTATTATGTAATTATTAGCCAGTCATTTCACGTAACTGAAATATAATAACAGAACTTGAATAGAAATTTCGCGAACTTAGAAATTTGATGAATTGTTTAAAATTCTCTAAAACAATCCGTCCATAGAAGAATTCTCTACATAAAATTGGATGCAGCTAAAACCCTCGTACGTTGATTTCTAGAAGGAGCTTCTAGGTAAATGGTACAATTTTTAGTTCACAACGTCTTTTAAAAAAAATCCCTTTTGAAGCCGGAAAGCAAAACTATTTAAAGTACCCTTATCTGTACTTATGTGAAAGAAATCTGATATCAAATCAATATGTATATTTATAACTATCAGAATAAATAAATAAAATTAATCAATTTTTCTAAAATAAAACTTATATTTAAAAGTAAATATTTTATACAAAACATATCATAACATGCGACCTAAGTGATAATCGTGGCTCCCTTATTATGGAAAAGAGCTCCTCTTTTCTAATAAGGTACCTACCTATACATGACAAATGTTGACCTTAAATATAATATTTTGTAAAATATATATGTATAAATGTAACTCATATTATTTTTATTAAAAAAAAAATATATATATATATGAGACTTTTCGTCTTCTAGGCCCTATATAGGCCAATGAAATTGATTTTATGTTTAAGATGAAGCCATGCGAAATAATGCAAAAATATACATAATCATGTGTTTTGTTTTGAAAATTTGATCGCTTAGAAGTAATTATAGATACCTATAGAACATATCTTGGCCTTTGAAAACGTCATTTTTAAAAGTCTTTTAATTAGCCTAGGAGAAAAAAAGTAATAGGTCTATAAAAAAACACTTTCAAGTGAAAAATCTCCTGCTTATACCCCTTTTGGTATATGGTTTTATCGTATAATGTGACAAATTCAGTTTTTTTATAATAATCGCAAAAAAACTGATATTTTCGCCCGAAATTCACAAAATAAAATATGCATTTTCGCGTTGTTATTTTTGACATCGATCAATATGGCCGGCACTTGACGAATTTGGATTTTTAAAGTGAACCTTATGCCGCCCATCTAAGGACTACACACTTGCCACACCTATTCTGTATCAGTTCCGCCCCGTCTACGATGGAGAATAAACGTCCTTAGACTCCGCGTCGCTTGGTTCGTGAAATCAATTTTAAATTTCCTTGTTATTACAATAAACAATGCATAAGAATGGGGTTTACGGGCAATTACAAAATTAGCCTGTAAAAAACAACTATCAAATACCTTTTCCAACCTTTCCAAAAGCTTTTTCTCAAGTCTTGTCAAATATTTTTAAATCCCCCCAAAAAGAGGCGTGGATTCCGATTTTGATTTTTTCCTAGACTAATGGATCACCTTAATTTCGATATTTGAAAATGTTTGATGAATTTCACCATTAGTAAGGAAATTTCGAGCTTACTTCGGGGCATACTCACAATGCACTTTCGCAGCATACTTTCTACTTGACAATAATTATTTTTTTTAAATTAAAAAAAGCGTACTCACCTTTTTTGCAGGGTTAAATCCTCACACGGTACAAGTACAGTCCACCCATAAGCACACGTGTGAGAGGGGCTACTCTGAACTCGTTTATCAGTGGTAAAACGTGCTCTAAACGCAGCTTTATCTTTTAGAATAGACACTTTAACGAACGGGAGAGCGGTTTGAAGAGGGGACAAAGTCATTAGAACTTTAGTTTGAATAATAGGAGGGAGGGATTTTTCCAAAGGAATAGAAACAATCAACTACTTTCAAGTAAATAGTTTTACTGATTACATGATAACCACGTACTATATAAGGAAAAAAACTACAGATAGTAACTTATATCAAACCGTTCATTGGATAACCAACACCTCTGCCGTAGGTCACCTTAAGGGGTTCAGTGCGTTTGGTTTTGGTGGGTGCCCAGGTTCATGGAGTGAGGTTTGTGCAAAAAAAAAAAAACAAAAACCAAAAACAAATTATTGTACCCAAATTATAAAAGTGCCTGTATTACTATTTCTCACGGGGTTTAGGTTTTGATTATTTAAAAAATTACATACTTTACATTTTCTATTTTTCTTCTTCTTCTTCTTTCGTATGGTGGGGGGTCAGAGGGTGACATCTAGATCTGCGAGCCAGTCTAGGGCCTCAGGCGTTGCCCTGTGGACCTCATCAATCCCGCCGGGGAGTGAATGGAGCGGGCATTCGTTGACCACATGTTCGGTGGTCTGCACCGCACCGCATTCACACGTCGTCGACTCTTTAAGGCCCCATCTATGCATCATGTGAGCACAACGGCTGTGGGAGCACCTTATCCTAAAAAACATTTTCTATTAATAACAATTTGTTTCATTTTATGATTTGTAATAAATAAATATATTTGGAAGCTCATTTTAAAATGACTTGTAAGGAATAACTTTATAACATTCTTTATCTTTTTTACAACTCTAATTTACAGTAACACTAATTTATAAAATGTTGTCATTTCTGTCTACATAAATACTTCCGAGAAAAAGTACAAGTATAAAGCATTTCAATGTAGCTTCGCATATCAGCATGGTATCTTCAATACCAGCTATGCTTTTTATACATAATATGTTTTTTTTTTAAGAAAGACAAATATTACCTGTTACAATTACGATAAAATTATTTAAAAATCTCCTGATACGATCACAGTAAGCGGAAAATTTGCTCGTGTCGTGTTAAAGGACTCAGCCAGCCGGGGAACTGATCTCACGCGACGCTTCGTCTGGGTGGGAACCAGACGCGATATCAACTCAGCCACTGGCCAGTCAGAGGAATCCAGTTAACCCAGGAACAATTAAATTTGGTCCCATTGGTATCTAATATCTGATACCCATATTACCTACCTGCTAAAGAAATATATTGTTACTTACGAAGTAACAAATCACCATCATCATTTATCTCCGTTTTTTCATTCAATAATCGTGCGAACCCCGTTGTCATTTGTTATCTTTCCCTAAAAAATATAATTGGGCAGAAGGGCATTATCCTCGCGCAAATAAAAAACTTACGAGATACAAAAACTACACACCCGGTGACAAACGGACAAACCCCCCCGAGGGGGGTGCCGAACACCCCACTAAAAAAATAGTCGGGGTAGAAGCGGACCCCAGAAGGCGTCCGGAGCATACACTGTACCGGAGGTATAAAACATAAAATATCGCTCGGCGTAGCAGATCATTTACAACAAAACGCTTGATTACATCGGCGGTCCAATCCCCCCGGTCCCCCTTCCCGCCCAGGGGGGGTTGTGGGGTTGTGGGCGTCCCCCGTTTTTCCTTCCGTATTCTTTAAGGAAAACCCGAGTGGACATTTTTTATTGCAAAACACGGCACAATGCCCGGAATGCGGCGACTTGTGTCGGAGTATGCATTATGTATGTATTTTGGTGGGAAACGTAATTTAGGCGGCGGATTCTAGGATCGTTACATTAATGTATGGGAAGGCGAAAACTTTTAAACTAATTGCGAAATATTTTTGGACTAGGTCCTAATAGTATACGGTTTACATTAATACAGAATGTCTTAATTTCTTATGTGCACAGTATTTTCTTGGTTATTTCAGACTACTTACAAAATTTTCAAGTTATTACAAGTGTTTTGTCGTAATGTTTCTGTTTTATAAATGGTTTTGGTAGATACATTTTTGTAATAATATAGGGCGAGGCACGAAACTTACACCGAAGATAAATGTAGTAGTATTCCTACATTATACATGTTATTTTTATGGTTTCTTTGCAATTGTTGTTATGGACTGCAGATTTATTAAATATAGGTTTTGAGTATGTGTGAGTAAGATTAAGTTAGGTTAGGTTAGATTAAGTAGATTAAGTTAGATTAAGTTAGATTAAGCTTGACTTAGGATGTTAAGTAGATTACTAAATACATAAGGTAAATGTATTATTGCGGGGCAAGAATTCCAATAATCCATGCGCTTGATAGCTGCAAGACGAGTTGTTATCTAGCCTCCTACACAGTTAAGTAAATTAAAATACGTACATATAAAAAGATATTTTATTTGATTTATTGGGGGGCTAGAATTCCAACAATCCATGCGCTTGATAGCTCCAAGACGAGTGGTTATCTAGCCCCCTACATAGTTAAGTAAATTGAAATACGTGTATAAAAAGATATTTTATTTAATTTATCGGGGGGCAAGAATTCCAATAATCCATGCGCTTGATAGCTGCAAGACGAGTTGTTATCTAGCCTCCTACACAGTTAAGTAAATTAAAATACGTACATATAAAAAGATATTTTATTTGATTTATTGGGGGGCTAGAATTCCAACAATCCATGCGCTTGATAGCTCCAAGACGAGTGGTTATCTAGCCCCCTACATAGTTAAGTAAATTGAAATACGTGTATAAAAAGATATTTTATTTAATTTATCGGGGGGCTAGAATTCCAATAATCCATGCGCTTGATAGCTGCAAGACGAGTTGTTATCGAGCCTAATAAGTTAAGTAAATGCTAATGTAAAATCCATGCTAATTTGTACAGCGCTCTTGAGGCGATTTTTCGCATAAACAGCGCTATATAAGTTGTCCAAATTTATTATTATTATTAGCCCTTTATTCCGATCCAATTCATCAGACCAGCGTTACAATTCTGAATGGTGGTCTAATACCAAACTGAGAATATCTTCCATTCTGAAACGTGCCGCAAACATACTACTTATTGTTTCTAATTAATAAATTAATTGTGAAATAACACAATTTAATCAAATGAAATTTACTTGGGTACGCCAGGATTTGAACGTGAAACCTTCGGATTGCTAGTCGAGAGACTTTCCCTTCGACCACGTAGGTCGTCAATTGATTACAAGAACCCAGTTAAAGAAGTCGTTTAAAACTAGGTATACTGAATCAAACTATTTACACATGTACCATACTTTATAACAATCTTATTTATTGATTAAGATTATTAACATTTGTGGCTAACGAACAACGCAGAAAATTCGAGACGCGATTACCACCTATTGGCTATTCGTACGCCAGTAGCAGACAGGGGCCTTTTTACCATCGAATTTTACCAACGACGAGTGCCGACCTAAAAGGGTATTATTACACTTTTATGTTTTTAATTACAAATCCACGAGTAGATATGTAATTTTGAACACTTACGATATACCGATAATTTAAAATATAAAGACAATTTATCAAAATATATAATAAACACCGAGCGCAAACTACCACGCGAATATAAAACATATCTGATAAACAAATATTATAAACGATTTGCGATAAAATAATTAACTGAGGAAAACTCTCTAGACCATAGGTTCTCAACGTGGGCGATAACGCCCCCTAGGGGGCGTTTCAGACCTTCAGGGGGCGGTAGAAGATCAAGAGAAAATTGGGGGGCGTTTCAGACTTTCAGGGGGCGGTAACCCATCCCAAACCATCCTATCTTGCCCCATCCCATCCCATTAGGGGACATTTATAAATTTTTACACAACTTAAAATATTTTCCCTATCCCTTCCTTTTTTTTACATGAGCTCCACACAGGAGGCCCTGAGAAAAATAATAGCCCTCAGGGCCTATGTCATCTTTCGGGATGCTGTGTGAAGGGTTTTTTAATGGAAAGGAAGGAGAGGAAGTTCTGGGAAGAAAAGGGGTATGAGTAACCCTGTCGTGATATCCTATTACGCCCCATCCGTTTGGATTCACGAGTTAGGGGGCGCTAGAAATAAAAATATTCTAAAACTGGGCGGTGGGCAAAAAAAGGTTGAGAATCTATGCTCTAGACAGTAAAGTTATGTAGAATTCCAAACGCCTATATTAACGCCCCATAGATAAGGATATATATATATAGGAATTATGTGCGGTAAAGGCGTACGATAGGCGTTTTATTTAGAACTTACATACTGTAATTCTTATTTTTGACCGAAAAAAATATTAGTGCATATGATATATTATGAATAATTAGTAAAATAAAAGGAATTTAACACATTTCATTCTTCGAAGAGCCGCACTTAGTTGCCAAAAAGCCTCACGTGGCTCGCGAGTCGCAGTCTGCGACCTCTGGGCTAGGTTCCTCTGTTTTCGTATATATTTTTTATTTTACATAATAATACGGTTTTTGGACATCACAGGAGGCGCTGACGAATCAATTCCACTCAGGGCATATGTCATCTTTGGGGATGCTATGTGGTGTTTTTTTTGAGGAACGAATCTGTGGGTCAGTGGGTCCGAGATTGACAGACGTATGAATCCATCCCTCCCATTGCGGTGCGAGGCGATGGGTTGAGAGAGTCTTGCTGGAAAGGCCAAATGATCTCCCTCAACCAGCCTCTTCCGATCCGGAATGCCAGGTAATAAGTGGTCAAACGCATCCGCGGCTAGGAACTAGACAAATTTCAACCCATTATTTCGGGCACCCCTGCTAAGCCAGTAAACGTAGCGAACCACTTAGGGTGACCTATGGAAGAGATGTTGGTTATCCAACAAATGATTTCCGGTGGCGGTAGCCATACCCGCCTCCCAAATTGTACATGTCAAAAACGTATTTCTGTTGTTGCGAGACACGTGTATCACATTGATGAGAAATTATTATTTGTAGTTTCAAAGTCTCTCAACAGATGGCGTTGGTAAAAGTATTCGTAGTTTCAATACCTCTCAACAGTTGGCGTAAGAGTATTCGTAGTTTCAAAGTCTCTCAACAGAGTGCGTTGGTATAGGCATTCGTAGTTTTATTATCTCTCAACATATGGCGTTAGTATGGGTATTCGTAGTTTCAATATCTCTCACCGATGGCGTTGGTATATGTGTTACTTGTAGTTTCAAAGTTTTTCAACAGATGCAGATGGAATTCGTAATTTTAATAGGCATTCGTAGTTTCATTATCTCTTAACAGATGGCGTTATTATGGGTATTCGTAGTTTCAATAAGTCTCAACAGATGGCATTAGTATAGGTATTCGTAATTTCAATATCTCCCAACAGATAGCTTTAGTATGGGTAATCGTATTTTCAATATCTCTCAACAGATGGCGTTAGTAGGTATAGGTGTCACTTGTAGTTACGAAGTCTCTCAACAGATGGCGTTGTATAGGTATTCGTAGTTTCAAAGTCTCTCAACAGATGGAGTTAGTATAGGTATTCATACTTTCAATATCTGCCAACAGATGGCGTTAGTATACGTATTCATAGTTTCAATATCTCTCAACAGATGGTGTAAGTAAAAGTATTCGTAGTTTCAAAGTCTCTCAACAGATGGCGTTAGGTTAGGCTATGTTAGGTTGCTGATGCTTTAAAAGTGGGTGTCTTAATATTTAACAATCTAGTAAATGCCAATTGTGAAAATTTCAGATTTCAATTTCGCAGAATCTAATATCGACTCTCCCCAAACGAGCGGCAAAGCCAAGATAATAGTCCCGTAATAAAATACAAAAAAGCCAATTGTAGTATGCACCGTTAGCAATAAGGCCATGATATTATTTTGCCAGAAGAGTAAATAAAACAATCAGCAATTTGGCGGCCATGTTCTCTAGAATCCACGCAGAAACGTGCAACACGAAGGAAATGCCATTAATTTTTCTCAGTTTTCTGTTTACAAAAAGCACACATACCGACAAGAAATGACGTACCAACACAGACGAGTGAACGACCGCTCGAGCCCCTACCCTCTCCTCGATATTGCCTCTCCCTTCCTCCCCCGATATTCGGTATTTAATGTGGAAGTGAGATCGTCTTATTCCTACACATCGATGCAAGAAATATGGTGGTATTACCTACCAATAATAATAATAAAAAATAATGTAATACCAAGATGGCGTCCGGCCACTTAATAACTGGCTGACACCGCTTGGGAAATATAATTTAATTTTTCTGTCGGTACGTTTTGCCCGCGGATCCCTTCGCCTTTTTTCGCGTAGGGAACGTTTGGCTGTATTGGTTTTTGAGTGTATGCCTATTTCCCATGTTTGTGTGGAGTTTTTTGTGTGTTGGTTCGAAGGAGCTATTCTTCCTCTCTGAGGAAATTTTTCAAGACTGGCTCGCGAAGTGATAATTTGTAAATGGGCACAAGTCGTAATGGTAATGATTTCTTTCAATTTTTTTCTTTCTTTCTTAATTCCAGGATTTGGGGTTGATAGTGCAATCCCACACGTCCCATATAGTTTTACAAATTTACACAGTAAAGAAACAAGAACCTAGAATAGAAAAAAGAATTATAGTAATAAAAAATAAATAATCCATTATTATGCAGCTCGGGCCCAACGATCACTCAGGAGTGACGCTTGGTGTTGAAAGGCTGCGTTCACTATCATTAGCCACATCCTGGCTCCAGGGACTGGGTGTCTCATCAGCTTGGCGAATCCATGCAATCCTAATTCTGTATTTGTGTTTACTAACCTATTATTTGCATTTCGTTTTTCCTGTTAAGCACTTGCATACCTACTGCTTACTAACAACGTATGTAAGGACTCTGGAGGTCTAGAATCGTTCAAAATAAATAAATATAACTTCGTTTAACAAAAAAATTACAATCTTGTGAAAGCCTTGAAAGGTGTAACCATCTGTTACTTATACCAGGGCGGGTAAGTAGTGGATAACCTCCAAATCCTAATTCTGTAAACATTGTTGATGCGCTGCTGTACCTTCTGTATCCAAATATAATTCTGCAAGCATTATTAAATTGGATCCGGAGTCGTTCCATCGAGTAGGTTTGGTAGTGACACCACGTTTCACACGTGTAGTGCAAAATGCATTGAGTAATGTTTTTTTCACATTGTTGCTGCATTAGAAGAGTCCTCGGGCAATCATGTTAGACAGTCGTCGTTCAATATTACAATCATCCAAGACGTCACCAGTAACTATGTACCTCAAGTATTTTACATTCTTATTGTATTTATGTTTTCCTCATTAAGTTGTACGGGGAGTATATTTTTTTTTGTCGATTTCATCGCGAATCGAACCTTAAGCAACTGACGCAGAGGCAAGGTCCTGTTACGAATGTAGTTGGTAATATACTTTATCCGACTTTCACACAACTTTATAAAATTAAATTTTTAAGCTCCTTTACGCCTCGGAAGGACATTATTCGCGACAAACATCATATTCCTCTAAAGCCTCTTAAGGACGGTTTTGACCGGGCGTCCTTACATTTTAATTTTTTTTTAAATCTTTTTTCTTGGAAAGATAAATAATTATTTATCTTTAGTTGTCTCAAACATTTATACAGGATCATTTATTATCATTTGTAAAATTGTCAAAATGAGTGTCACACTGATTACAAATTGGCGGTAGTTTTCGTTGACTATTGAAAGTTTAAAATTGTAACAATTATTACAAGCAATAATTGTCAGCCTGAAACACTCATTTACATTGAAAAATCTTCCGAGAAAAGATACTTGCCGCCAACGGGACTTGAACCCGTGTCCTTCCGATTGCCGGTCGAATGCTCTGACCACTTTGTGCTATGCATAAAAATCTTGTCTAAACGTTTGTTTATAAATTAAAAAAAAATAATAATAATAATAGTTTAAAATTGTTTTATTTTATTGTTTTGGTAGTTTAAAAGATATAAAAAGTGAAGCGGCAGTTTTCTTACTAATTTCCCATACAGAAGAAATATTTTTTATAAACATTGAATTCTTTCAAAATTATGTACGTTTCGAGTCAAAACGTTTCCGTACATTTTCATACTTAATATTAAATTTTATTATTTAGAAATGACAATGTTTCTTAAAATACAAACGTCTGAAAGATTCTCTCTAACTTTTAAAAAGGTGTTTGTTTTCAAAAATAATAAATTTAGAGCAATACAAAATAATTTTAGAAAAAATGTATTCTGTATCGCGTATTTTTGTTTTATGTTTAAAATAATATGCAAATTTGAAAGCTCTGCAATGAATATCACTTTTTGTGTTAAAAGTAGCCGCGGAGACCTAAAATCCAATTAGAAAAAATAAAATTCTTGACATCAATGCTAGCCGTCGGCAGATTTCGCGTGATAGTTTAGATTCACGAAAATGGTTAATAAAACAAATATAAGTTGTTGGCAGTTTAGGGGCCATTCATTTATTACGTAAGATGAATTTTGCCAGTTTTCGACCCCCTCTTCACTATTATAAAAAAAAGAATAGGCCGACACCCCCCCCCCCTGTTTAATATTTATTACGTAAAAATCTAAAGGAAAAAATGAATACACGTTTGGTTTCTTTTAATGTTTGTTTGCGCGGGTCCGTTGCCATGGAAATGGAAATCTTTTACCTTTACGCATCCGCTGCCCGCGCTTTTTCAAAGTATAATTTTGACTTTGCCCATTTTTGTGATCTTACTTTTTTTTTATTCAATGCCGGCAACCCGGGCATTTATTGTAATAATAATATCTTATACAAACAAGTTAGTAGCCCGTCTCACTAGACTAAGCCTGTTCCGAGGTGGGTACATATATATATATACATAAACTTACACACACATACATTTACATATATGTACATACATACACACATATATGTACATACACAAATACACGCATATGCGCACCTTCATACACACAGGTATTCGCATACGTGTACATAATCGAACACATAGATACATATTAAAACATAAATACAAATAATCAAATAAGAATTATTGGGAGTTGAACTTTGAACCTTGAATTAACACATTTCCATAAAATCAAAAATTCATCAGATACACATAGTAATGCTAGCATCTAAATCTAGAACTATTAAATATCAACAAAATGAATACACATAGTAATGCTAGCGTCTAAATCTAGAACTATAAGATTTCAACAAAATAATATACATATGAGGTAACAATAATATAAGCATTCATAAAACAAAAGCAGTATTAATAATTAAGATAAAATTTCTATAAGTAACCAACACATATATGTAAATAAAGAGTGAGGATTAAAGACTAAGATGAGATTACTAATAACTTGGTGATGCTTGCCCTTTTTTGTGTAGTAACCATGTATTGAAATGTTTGTATAACCAGTTTCGGTTGTTTTTAGTGGTACAAAAGGTGGTTTCTTTCAGGAAGGTGTTGAAAATGTGAAGTGCGAGGTAAGAAAATAACTATCGAGACTCCCTCCCAACCCCTTGTAAGAAAAAATAAGACATGGTCGACCCCCCTCCCTCCTTAAATCGACTAACGTAATAAATGAATGGCCACTTAGGCGATTCGAAACGCTTTCATATTAAAAAAAACTTTGTACCGCACAAGAGCCCCAACTGCTCCCTATTAACCGGAGCCAGTGCTGTCCGGAACCTGCTATGTTTTCCCCAATTGAGATGTATTGTGAAGCTGAAGGCTGCGGGGAGAAGAAGGAGATGGAGATGATGTAACAGACGATTCAGATCGGGTCAACAAACAAGGCTGAAACCTTTTCTTTTGAAACAACTTTATGATTCTGAATCACGGTTTTTCACCTGGGCGACACTGGGTCTATCCAACACTTTATGAAATATTACTTTATTAAGAACTAGCAGACCCGGCCACACGTTGCTGTGGCTAACGAAACACAACGCCATTACCCAACCTTTATAAAATCCACACCACCCGCTTACCAGCTGCCCGCTGCCTGAATTGAATATTTGAATTTTTCGGCTTTCATCTACTATAATGATCATGTATCTTACATATAAACCTTCCTCTTGAATCACTCCATCTATTGGTGAAAACCGCATTAAAATCCGTTGATTAGTTTAAAAGATCTGTGCGCACATACATTTTGAGCGACTTCATTTTATACCATGTAATGATAATTTTATTTATTTTTATTTTATTTATTTTAAATACATAAACGGTTATACTGCCTTTTATAAATAAACATATAATAGAGTACAAAAGTAAGAAAAATAATATCATTACATAATAGTAGTTTTAAACTTAAAAATAACATACAATTATTTTGTGTATCACAACAAAAAATAACAAAAAAGAACAATGAGAAATATCATCATTTCATTTCAACATGTCCATATTGCGTATATAAAGTTACATTATGGAAAAATAATTTTTGAGTGCATGTTTATATTGCGCTAATTTTAAGAAATAAATGTCGCCAATGTTAGCATATTCATTTCCCAAAATGTGTAATCGATGATGATTAAATATTTTTATCTGGCGGTGATTAATTTCTGTTATTATTAAAATGTTTTAATTTTAATTTTTATGGCGAAAATTAAAAATTGTTAAAAAATCTCTAATTAAAACCAAAAGATCCAAATTAACTTAACTTTGCTGTAATTCAGATTTTATTGGTAAAACTGATCGTGAAATAAACCAATCATATTTTCTCGCTAAACACACTACGCCACGTCGAGCCGCGAATTTTCTTAGAACACACAGGCAAAACTCACACGTGTGTAAAGTGGCAAGGGGTGGCATGTGAATTGAATTTTCTTACCCCCTTCTGACACCCCCTCACCCACACACCCCTACCCCCTCCTCCTTCCCTTGGCTGCTTCCCTTGGCGTGAGATTCGTCCACTACAATTTATCATCCAATCGCCACCTACGAGGTAAGTTCGTATGTATATCACAACACGGGGCTCCGTAATATTTCATACAAATATTTTTTTTTACCTTTTTTGTTGAGGGGTTGAAGATATATTTTTTTGTTTCGTCGTTTTTCTACTATTTTCTAAAGGTCGTTTTAACCAATCTAAATTGAGAGAACTTCAGTAATGTAAAATTTACCTTTAGCGAAGACTAATCATCATTTACAATTCACATAAAAAATAAACCATCTTTTTCACTACGCAAATGCAAACGTTTGAGTACACTTGTAATATTTAGCAGGCATTTCATTGCGAGAATAAGAATTGAGAGTGAGAGGCTTTAATAATAAAATGAAGCCAATAATTTAAGTCACCTATCTATTTCGAATTTCCTGGTACATTAACATAATAAATATAAATTAGGTTCCATGACAACTCAGAATCATGTAATTTCAACACCTCTTTGAAAAGTCATTAAAAGTTATGAAAAAATGATAAATATACCATGACCTAACCTAACGTAACCCATTTAACCAATTTTTTAAATATTTTCTTCATCAATTTTAATGACTTTTTGAAAGGAAGTTCGAAGCTGCATAATTCTGAGTTGCCCGATCACCAAAAAACACATATCATGCAGAATTATCGGTTATATCGGGAAACTAATTTAATTCTATATAGAACAACTGTAATTTTAACCACTCCTTAAATTATTTTTCAGCGTTGGTAAAAAGGCCCTTGCATCACGTCGTGTAAAATTCGGGATCAGGCCGCTAACTAACAATAACACTCCTTGTGGAGGTGGCGATAAGGTTTAAACTCCCGTTTAACACTAGCCGTTTGATCACGAAAAAAACATCGCCAAAAAGCGTTTCATTTTATTTTGAGAAGCTTAGGAAAACACATTATTTAAATTTTTTACGATCATTTTCGAAATAATTTAATTTTCCATATTATACAATAAAATCATAACCGAAAAAAGGTTGGTAAGTATGGGTTTTTTTAACTTTAAAGCAGTTTTAGCCAGAATTATAAAAAACATAATCGATAATACTAGAAAAATCTAAAATACTCGCATTTCTAAGCTATTTAATTTTCAAAACAAAATCACATGATTTTGCATCGCTGGGTAGTGAAATTTAATAATTTAAACCTTAAATGATTTATTTTATTTATGACTAGCTTTTGCCCCCGGCTTCGCTCTCATAGTATTGAGGGGTTTCCACTCCGCCTCCTCCACCTTCCCTATCCCCACCCCTACCCGCCCCCCCCTCTCCACCCTCCCCTTATCCATTCCCCCTCCTCACTCTCCACCCCTCTCCACCACCTCCCCCCCCCCTTCCCCTGCCCTTCCCCCTCCCACCTCACCTCCCCCCCTCTCCACCCTCCACACCGAACCCTCCATACCCGTTACATTAATTTGTCAAACAGCTCGCGTGCCACCTATTGCATTCACAAATTTCATAATGCCAGAGCTCTGATCTAGTCTATATGTTATTCTGATGTATGAGTAATATTATTGTAAAGTTTCATTAAAATCTATTAAGTAATTTCTTGCGTGAAAGAGTAACAAACATACATACATCCATACAAACTTTCGACTTTATAATATTAACAGGATATTATAACAAAATTAAAGTATCTGTCTATCATCCTAAATTAGATATTTTTTAATGGATAACTTACAACATATATTTTGAGGATGGTACGTTAACACTCTGATAATATTTTGTTAACATTTTCAAAATATGAAAATGCTTTCCTCACCTCTCTCCAATGCGGATATCTCAAATGACTCCCAGAGCATCTGAGCATATGGAAGACGGGAAGAAAGGCTTATGAAGAGAGGGCGTGAATTATTCATGCGGGGAAGGTAGGAAAACATGGGACATTAAAAATAACGAAAAACAAACATCGTTGTGTTTGCATAAGAAAAGGTCAGGTGTCGGCGCTTAGCACAACCTTCTTCCACACATCTCCTCCATATTTCTCTATTGGATGTTTACATTGGAAATAAAGTTGTCCCAAGTGGACTATTCCACCGACAAGTCCACTGGAGCCGGCCGTCGAAGCCATACACAAATACTGTTACATTTTATGCTAAATTCCAAAAAAACATATTTATCCCCTTATTTTGTTAGAGGGTCAAAATATTTCCGCTTTGCAATAAAATCCAAATAAATGTTAGATTTTTGAACACATCCGAAAACCAAAAACTGTTTTTGAAAGGTGATGAAATACGGTTTCAAATCTTAGAAATCTAAATAAACATATCATTTTTGAAGTTCCAAAATTTTGCTTGCAAACATACAAAAGTTTTAAAAATGGCTTTTTTTCTAACTAAAATTACTGAAAACGAAAAAAAAAGCAAATTCATATTTTATTAGACAAATGTATTACGAGTATAACCATTATTTTCACCTCACTTTTTTGAGTTTCCTTGTAAAAATAATTAATAAAAAATTTCCCAAAATTTTATTGTATTTTCAAATCGCGATTTGAATCTTTGGTTTCATAAATGTGCACGTTTTACTTTTTTTTGGTTAATTTTATTTTAGATTTGAATAAAAAGCGTGGTATCTTCTCTTCCTAACACCGTTTATTTTATATTTCTCACTACAACAGTAAGGGAGACCCAACGATTTCTATGAGACCAAAATGAGTTGTTTCGAAATGCGAATAAATTAGCCCGAGGGGTTGAAACTTGGTTGTGGAAACAGCGTTTGCTTCATTTTGAAAGTTTTAAAAAATTAAATACTCGTAGATTGACGCGATGTTTATTAAAATTATCGCTTAGCAAAGGTATTGGTTAAGCAAAGGGAAAGCAAAGCACGATCAATTAATACTTGACTCAGATCTAGGTTCGAATTAGTTTAACCGAACGGTATGTTTGTGATAATGGATGAGTGATGCATGAATGTGATTAAAGCATTTAATTTGTCTGAAAACAGGTGTGACGGTCAAATCTCTCTGCCTACCCCTGGAAGGAATGACATGATTGCCTTGCCACATCGTCTAAGTATCATTAAAGTTTCAATAATGAATTAATTATTACAAATCAGACGCAATAAGTAGTGTTGAATTTCGAGATGTTTTATAAATAGGAAGCTGTTCTAACTAGTCGTCCTGTCAACAGTGGAGTCCAAACAGTATGTTTCTGATTTTCTATTATTCACTAAAATAAAACACAAATTTCCCGTGAAATTTTAAGTTTTGTAAGGTACTTAAATACCTACCTATTTAATTATAAACCAATTATTTAAAGGTGAACGTCCATCTGTCCGCGCCGGCCACAACGCACGCACGGCACGCAACGTATTTTTCTATATATTTAAATAGTAAAATCCGTTGCCCGTACCGACCGCCGGTATTTGCCGATAGTGGATGCAGTGCTGTACTAATTCATATAAAGATATAGAAAAATTCGTTGCGTGCCGTGCGTGCGTTGCGGCCGGCGCGGACAGATGGACGCTCACCTTAATGCGACGTTTTTTAAATTCCATCATTTTTTACAATTTGTCCAAAGAATCGTTGCAGTGAAAATTCTTTTTTCAAACGTTCTATGGCCATAGTATTGAAAAAAAGTCAAAATACACACAACAAAAATGACGAATTAACATTTGAAAAATTAATCTTCACTGAACCATTAAATGCTTACCAGCTTGAACCGGAACCGGAACGTACAAACAGACAATGATAGTTCTATAGGTTCCCACTTATCATGTTTTCGGTAAAGTCTAGAGGTCTAGAGTTTCTCTTTTACACCGCCCATTACCTATCTATGAATCTATCGTTACGTTCCTTAGAAAAACTCTGGAAGAAATTTCACCGACATTTAATGAAAGTTGGTATGTCGGTGGGTATTTGTAAATGCATGTTTGAGACAAACATTTTGCATATTGCCCTTTCTTTGCAGTTTTTTCTTCGCTTGTACATTCGGTGCGAAAGATGCTCTATTCAAGAACATAAATAGTTAAGAAAGAAAATTATATGATTGGTTCGTTGATAATTTAAATTTCAATGCATGTATGTAAGAAAAGTGGGTGAAAAGCCAGGATTATAAAAGAAGCTAAACCCACACATAACCAATATCTCTTTTCATCGGTTGTCCCTACCGAAATAATATTTCACTTTCGGACAGTTTTAAAAAATTTTATCTCAATTCATTTTCTCAAAGCTATTGAGATTATCGATGGTTTGGATTAGATTAATTTTAGTACTTACCTACTCGTTTAACTAAAGGGTTAATAACAATAATAATAATTCCTTATTCCAGGATGTGAGGAGGACAGTGCAATCCTACATGTCCCATATATTTATTCATGTTTACACAGTAAAGAAAAAAGTGCATAGAATAGAAAAAATAATAATAAAGGAATCCGTTATTATGCAGGGCGTGGTCTTGAGTGAGCTCGGGCCCAGCGCTCACAGAGGTCACCACCATGTTGTCGGAGGCCGTTAGTCGCATCCTGGCTCCAGTGACCCGGTGTCTCATAACTCTGGCGAATCCATGCAATCCTAATTCCATTATTAGTTAAGAGTTCACATTTTACCGCCAGTTACGAAAGGTGCGTTGTTGCACTGCCGGCAGATCGGCGAACTAGCGTTAGTTTCATTACATATTTTTACCTACATAACATTCCAAATTCAATATTTAATGCTTTTCATATGTAGATTTTTTTAGACCGAGTTTCATTAGATATTTTTAATTGGGTACATGACTTCCAAAAATCTACATTTAGCATCTCAAACCAAAATCCACCATGACAGCATTCCCAAAACTTTTACTATCAATATTCCTTACGAGAGCAGTGAAACCGTTTTAAGGCCATTAAACTCAACAATCAAAATCTGATGTGAATAGAGTATATTTTTAATCTCGTTCAACTTCAGTAACAAGTATGTAGGTACAGGGTGTCTCCGGTCCGTGAGCGATGCGCCTTAAATTCGGCCCCCCAAATGGGAATTCCTTTCCGCCGCCCGGGCAGGGGGACTTTCTTCCTGCACACCCTGTACCCGGTACCCAATATCTAGTAGCCACCCAGTACAGTAGCTATGTCACGTGAACCTACCTTGTACCTACACGTCTCGGGACGTTAATTCTATTAAACAAAAACCCTTCAAAGAGATTTTTGCTCAACTGATCATGGAAAATTGATTGAGGGACGTATAATCGTATATTGCCCGAATGCGAGGGAGTTGGAGATTTGCTGTAAAAAGCAGTGGTGGATACTCTCAGTAACACCCCGGTGAAAGTCCACCGTTCAGAACATTTCTTTTGATGACCATATCTGATTAGCAAGGTTCTTCGCGACCTTACTATTTTCTATCTAATTCCCCTCCCCCCTCCCTTCACCCGTCTCACTGGCTCTAGACTCCGGCTCTAGACTTTATAAGAAACTCTATGCTCTAGTTGGACGCTGTTGGAACTCTCGTGCGGTATCACTTAAAATATCCAAAAATAAAGAGGAATGTGCAAGCCAAAAATGTGTAGGTATATTCTTAGTGTGCCTTATATTACCATGAATACAGGTAACAGGCATAAAAATCGCTTGGCAAACAGAATCTAGAAATTGTCGATTTTAGCAAAAAAAGCGGTTCTTATTTATTTTGTGAATAATTTTGTTGGAAAGAAATAAAGTTGATCAAGGGAAACTGTCACAGATAGTTTTAAACACATGATGATATTTTTAAAGTTGTTTCTTAAGTCGCCGCTACCCGAATTTCTACCGATTTCTTGCATATCTCCCTTAAACATTTGAAGTTTTTAAGCTCTTAAAAAAATATATGTTATTTTTGAAGATAATATCTATACATTTCCCACGCCGAAATGCAAATTATACGAAATTCTCTGGATAGAAAAAAATCTCAATTTATGCTCCGAAAATTTTTATTTTCAAGTCTATTTCTGTTATTTTACATTTATCAAAATATTCACAATGTTTCTTTAAATGCTGTTTAAGAAAGCTCCCAAGAGATTTTTGCGCTATTTTAAACGAGTCCTGTTTTATTAAACATTTTCACAATTTTCACATCGTTTTTATCGCTTTAAATATTAGCGCGCCCCTCTAACATTCGTAATAACATATCTCTCCATCTTCTTCTTTTTGACCGCGATTGCGGCGCCTTCCATGCGTTTATATATGTCTAACGAAAAACTTAGTTTTTGTAGTTTTCGCTTAAATTTAAAAATAATTAACAATGTCCTTAGAATTCTAGGTACTCAAGCGAAACGATAGGAACATAATTAATCTACGCAAAACATATTTTTTGTATTCATAATGTAAACCATTTTGTGGTTAAGATTAATGGAAAAAAGTGATTTCACACTTGATGATTATACATAAAAAATATATTTTTTGTAAATACAACCTTTTGATCGAAGTGAAGCGAATGGAAAATGCAAAGCATATTTTTTTGGATTCATAATGTAAACCATTTTGTGGTTAAGATTAATAGAAAAAGGCGATTTCACAATTGATGATTATTCATATAAAAATATTATTTTTTGTAAATACAACCTTTTGAAAATTCAGGGGTATAAGAAGTTATGGAAGCAGGTATTTAGTTTCAGAACGTTTCTATTTATTTTACAGACTGTACGAGATTCGTGCGAAAGCTCATCAGAAATGGCTTTAATCGTCTTTAGTGACAATATTTGAATCCACAAACACTTCAGTTTATCTGTTTTCCCGATTCCTGTCTCTAAACTTGTCCCGAATTGGAGATGCCATATTTCCACTGGCTTCGGACATTTGGACTCATATGCAGTTTTACACAAAAACATTTTTTTCTAAACACTTGGGAAGAATTACCAATAACCTTTAATATTGTACTAATAATTTAACGTATACTTAATAACATATTACTCATTATCTTCGCGTTATCTGTGCTGGGTTGTAATTGGACATAGTCCGTTAATAAATAAATAAATTACATGTGTTATTTCATGTCCTATTAGACCCTTTAAAGAGCTCGCTTCAGTTCCATTTACCTATCCATTGAACTTGCTTTGGGGTACTTGTCTGCCCCCCCCACCCCCCCAGCCGCTAGGGGGTCGCGGCCCGAGAGCGCCGGTACGCCTCTGGCTTCCTTTACAAACAGGGACAGACTTATTATTGCTGGGAGACTAACTTCATACGGATTTACCTCGCGGAGGTCTGATTCCATGTGAAATAGCCACATGAGGTACGCGTACGGCTGGCTAAAGGATTTTCAACGAAGAATTTTTTTTTGCAAATGTTAAAATAAACTATTCAATACTTTTTTATCGAGAGCGAATAGGTTTGTTACCCAGTATAGCACTTTGTTTGTATGCGTTAAAATGCGGAAAATCACTGGATAAGAAGAATTCCGAATATGAAAATGACAATTAAAATCATTTTCCGTTCAAATTTTACATTATTGGTAAGTACCTACCCACTTCACAGTTATTTGAATTCTTCAGACAATCGGTTGCAATTTTGAAAATGAGAATCAAAATCAAAGCAAATTTGGGTTCATTTATGCAGACTTTTGTATATTTGCGGCACGTTCCAGAGTGGAAAATACTTTCAGTATCGCCCTAATGTAAGACCACCATTCAGAATTGAAACGTTGCTTGAAATGGCCTTGGCCGTATTTTGTGACGAGATCTGATTAGGTAGATACTTCCCCATCTCCCTCTTCTCCATCTGCTTCCCCTCCCTACTATCTTCAGCCTCACAACTTACCCCAATTTGCGATGCCATAGTCTCACTCGCTCCAGACTGGAGCAGTTGGTACTTTTGTGCAGTATTCGCATAACACACTTCACGCAGGAGTAACGCACAGTACAGACAACCGAAATTAGTACCTACCTATGTTTTGATAAAGAGCACATAAATTGAAATGAAATATAAGTTCATTGTTTTTTACCCCTAAATTTTAATTATTTTTTTTACAGTAAATTAAAAATGGTTTAATTGAATGTTAAATGAAATAACCCAAATTAATAATTTTTTTTAGTTCACTCGTTAGAGATACCTTCTTTTTAAATTCTTTTAAAACTATACCCAGCCTAACGTCTAACGCGTTCAGTATAGGGATATTTCCGCAATGAAAGAAAAAATCTGAATCACTGTGTCATGGAGGAATCAATTGCTTTTTGAAATAGGGTAATGACAGTCACACTACTCGGAGTACTATACTCCCATAATATATGCGGGCTTGGCCTGATTCAAAATATATTTTGACAGTATAACGCTCGTGTGAGACTAACATAGATGTTAGATTAAAGCTTCCCTTTTAAATTATTGTATACTAGCTGGGGTACCCGGCTTCGCTCAGGGAGTTCAATCTCAATTGAACTGATGTTCGAACCCACGACGGATCTTGCTTTATATACCAATGAGAAGTCCCATCCATACGAAAAAGGCTTCGAGTATTCCAAAACATTCCACTACATTCGAGTTTGTTCTGGAATGTTCCACAATGATGTTCTCGATTCCCTGTTCCCGCACATTCAACCACATTTTAGAATATTCCGGAATATTCTGGATCGTTCTATAAATTTCTAGAGGGTGAAACTTCCAGTCCTTATTTCATAAAAAGCACGTCCATCAGGCAGAAAAGGGAACCTTCTTCATGCATGGGGGATTTTTTTTATTTTTATTTTATTTTAGTTTATTTAGGAAACAAACAGTTATACATATTTTAATAAGAAAGTAACATATTACATGATTGCATTAACCAGCGAAGTTTCCGCTACAATTTATAATATATATATATATATAAAAAAACATGGATTAAAACATTAAAGAAAACATAAAGTGGTAGAAAAAAAAGAAATATATATATATATATATATATACAACAGAAATGAAAGAAAAAAACATACACACCAAATTGGATTGAGGGCTACCACATCATACATCTCCCTTCATCGTACCGGGACTCATTTCTGAGTTTTTGCGGGACGCACACTTTCATACATTTTCATTAATAATACATATTGATTATATTAGACGTAAATTAAATAATTTTACCACTAAGCACATCAGATTTTGGTGCAACTATTTTTTGTGGTTAAATTTGAAATAAAACAAACAAAAAATCATGTAAAAATGAAGCCACCCTTAGGTAGGTAATCTTCATATTTGTAATAATTTTCTTTGCTTTCATGTACCATCCTTCTCACTAATTATATACATTTTAATTTCGTGTTACGTCAATATATAAATATGGAAAATATTCAAGTTAAGCAAAATATTTTTTAAAACTATTCTAGGTACCTAGGTACCCATCTATTTCCCATAAACGATTTCTAATTAATGTTTGTTTAATGTAAATTAATCAAACTCACATTTTATTTGAAGATGTAAGTACATACTGACACATATTTTGAATTGATGTGGACATACGATTGTGTCACAGTGTAAAAAAATGTAGATTTTTCTAAAGTCAGTCGAGTTCAACAGTGTTCAATACAAATTTAAAATTATCGATTCGGTCCTAACAAGAAAAAAAAAGTACCTAATCGCCTGCATATGCACACTGTAAAATATCGATCGGGGTTACCAAATAAGGGTGAGATGTGAAAGTCTGCTACCCTCGCGAGCCCCCGGCCCCGGTCCCATGTCCCAGTGTGAGGTAGGTACCGGGGGTTGGTACCCACCCAGACATAAACAGCCGCCACCCACATATATTTGTAGGACGGTGGGTGACATATGAAAGAAGGGTAGTTGGGGAGGTTTTTTTTTGCATGGAGCTCGGATGCGAGAATTAAATTTTCAAGGAGGTTCAAATTATATTTTCTTCGTTCTAAACCTGTGTTCACAATTTTACTATTTTGTGGAATATTATATAGTTAGATAATTCGTAGAGATTCTTGTATTATTAATTATTGGTATGCTTAATGTATATATTTTTTTACATTAGCTTCACACAGGAGGCCCTGAGGTAAATAATTTCCTCAGGGCCTATATCATCTGAGGTAATGCTGGAAATAGATTTGAGGGGTGGGTCAGTGTATCCATGCCTCCAACGGCGGTGCAAGGTGATGGGTCGAGAGATTTCAGCTGGAGAGGAAAAAACATCTTCATCAACCAGTCTCTCTCGATCCTGCACACCACGCAACAGGCAGGCAGACGCACTGGCTGCCAAGACCTGGACAAATCCCCGGGCACCCCTGCTAAGTCACCAAGCGTAGTGAACCACCTGGGGTGCTATGGTACCTATGCATACCGCCTCCCAAATTGAATATGGAATAGAATTATTGTAGATTAATATATTTTGTGTTTTAATGCTCCAAATTAAACGTTTTTTTTTACCATATTTTCAAAAAGTGTTTGGGTGAAAGATTTTGTGCTCTTTACTTTTCTTTTACCTTTCTAAAATAAAACACGTCTCCGTTTACAAATTATAGAATTCAAACTAATTGCAAAATTTTTGCAATGCAGTTTTCGTGGATAAATAATATCATCATATTGCTATTTTTAAATATGTGTTATGTATCAAAACAAAAAAAAAGTATTATTATTCAAGATAAAACTTCAAGTTATTTTAGATTGGCTTACTTTTGGTCCATCATATACATTTACATTTTTTTAAAATTATAACATTATTGCAATAATAAACATAATGCAATGACGTAATAATATAGTGGAATATATTTTTGATTATTTCTACGCCAACAAAGAGAACTAGCCCTCAAGTTTGGTGTAGGATTTAAAAATAGAGAATCTTTGGATTCAGAACCAATGATAATTCAGAGGATTCAGTTTCCAAAATACACTATGGGCTTGCTACAGTCCCACTCTCTGGAAAATGACCTTCGTACAGTCATCAAATGAAAATAGTATTAGTAATGTAATTGTACATTATGGCGTAATTTTTGTGATTTACCACGTCTTTCATTTAATTATCACCACGAACACGCGTTGTCCTTTAGACATTTATAATAAAAATATAAATGTACAGTGTCCACATCCGCCATCCGACAAAGGAATATTTTTTGGCAGTTTCTATCCCCCTTCATTAACCATATTCAGCAATCCTTTATCTCCCTCTTACATAGTGTTTAGCCCCTTTCCGATTATATGAAATATTCTAATTCCTTTTCTTTCTATTCTCAGACTAGAAAACCTGCCACCTTCTCCCCACCTTCCCCTTTCTATCGTAAGTGCTGATCTTGAAAACTCAAACTCGACCATCTACAAAGTCATCTCAATATAAAATGGACCCTAAATATTCAATACGAAGATACCATTTTCCTCCAACAGCTTGTTGCAGTTGCGATAGTATTTTGAGTGAAAATTTGAATCCTTCTCCCTTCTTATGAGAATCCCATTAGAATTATTTTACTCTTTTGCATGAGTATGAGGGAATCTTTTCCTCTCGCTCGTTCACGAATTTGGCAAGGTAAATTTATGTTATATCTCTTTTCTGCTTCCGAGTAATCATATAATATGCACTCTTTGTAAAAAAAGTGTGTTCCAAGTACCGAAAGAACGAAGCGGTAGCTCTATTATTCATGGACCCATCTGGGTAACTTTAAATGAATAATTTTAGCAGTTTTGTTCTATTAGATAAAAAAGTTTAATTTTTATACATATACTAGCTGGTTCTGGCATACGTTGCAATGCCATATTCAAAGAAATGCGTGTGCTTTCCCGTGGGTCCCCGTTCCCTTCCCGCATTCCCTTCCCCTCCCGCGTTCCCCTTCCACCTTCCCTGCCCACCTTCTTCTCTCCCGTCCCGCAAACCCCCCTTCCGCGTTCCATATATTCAGTCCCAGTACATTCAGTTTTCAAACAGCTCGCATACCACCTATCACAATTTTTTATCGTATATTACAAATATTAATTTTTTGGTGTTTTAAAAACAATCAATCAAATTTGGTACCTAACTAACATAAGTACCTACCTATTTAAAATATTTACGAATTAAAAATCCATAGACAATTCTTTTTTTTACAAAAAAAACAGCTGCCTGCTAAATTCAATTTCATCAAACGCAAACTGTCAAACTTGCGAAGTTAAAATAGTCGTTAAGTTTTCTGAAATTATCCAATTTTCTTAATTTTTCTTTACAAAGTATTAGGAAACTTAAAAAAAAGTTGAATGGAATAGGTAATGTCGTTCTGAAGTTATGGCGTGACCAAGCGAAACAGGGATTCATTTATATATATATATGTATATATAATGTTTTCGGTTCAAGTGAATTCAAAGTTATTGGGATATTAATTCATTGGTTATAGATAAACATTTTACACGATATCTTGTAAAAACTGATCAGTCAACTTGAATATTGTCCTAATAGTACATAGGTATAGCTGTTACCCATTTAAAATAAACCGAAGATATTTCCTGTTTTCTAAGCAGTTGATAATTAAGTTATAGGTCAGTTTTCTCTTTTAAATGGTTAATCAATAAATTTTCTGCAAATCTAGCTACCATCATGTATGTTCTATATGTTTATGTGAAGACTTGTCAAGATAAGTGTATAGGTGAATAAAATAAGATGAAACGATAATTAATTCAGACAGGTAAAAGTTGCAAGACAGTTCAGTCATGGTCCGGTTTTCTATTTTAACTGCAACTAGCTGCTTCTTCAAATGAAAACATTAGAAAATTGTTGTATTAATTTAAAAACAAATTAAAATTTTAACCATCACAATTGTCAGGTCGTATCATATTTGTGTTTATCGAATTTTATTCATTTGAGCGCATCTTTCTAGGGGTCAAGCACAGAGAAATCAATAAATTTACATAATAGCAATAGTAGCTCTAAAACTATTGAAAGAATATCTCCAGGAAAGAAAACAGGTTCGGTATCAGAACCGATAGAAAACAATCGAGGCGTTCCACAAGGATCGGCTTTAGGCCCAATTCTATTCGAAGAGAGGACGTACCGCTAAACAACTCGGTCTTGGCGCACACTACTTGCCTCGATCACATTCTTAAGTCGCCTCATACATGCTATTCTATTATTCTGACTCTTGCATGGCCCGATAAGTATCTGATTTACTTGGTCGTGCCATGTCTTTCTCGGGCGTCCTCGACTTCTACCATTCACATTTACGTCATGTATTCTCCGTACACTTTATTCCTCGTTCATTTGCTCTACATGCCCAAACCTTCCTAGGGTCCCTTTCGTAATCTTACTAATTACGCTTACATCAGCCTTGCATTCTTTGCGGATCTCCACATTTCTTACGATCGTACTTGGTTTCACCACACATATGCCTCAGGGATCTCATTTCTACAGCATTCAGTCTTCATGGATCTCATTCCTCAGAAATCTCATTTCTATAATTTGCATAGCAAATTTTGAAAACATGCTAAAGAAGGTATCAAAAAAGTAAACTTTCTTAGTATACCAATGAATTAAATTAAATGTAAATACTAAAGAGCTCATTTTTAAAACATTTAGATTACCACTCTACGATTTTATATTTGATCAATGAAGGACACATGAACAAGCTAGGTGTTATACAGAACAGAGCTAGGAGATGTATACTTGGGAAAGGCAAGGGTTGTAGCACGAGGGAAGAGCTATATTGGATTTCATTAAAAAAATACTTATTTTAATTTTTGTGCATTAAGTTACGAAAAACCAAATGACAAAATACTTTATGGATGAAATTATTTTTAATACATTAATACTAAAACAGAAATATAAATAGAGTTAGATTGCCGCGTATTGAAAATCAGAGTATGAGGTACTAATGTAAAGAGGACTAAAGATGTTCTGAAAGTCTGAAGAATTATTGTATTTAAAAGGGATGTCATGCTTACTGCAAAAATATAATTTTATGAAATGAAATATTATTTTATGTATGTGCTTATATTATACGAATGTAGTTATCCCTTTTGAAATTTTTTTACTATGTAACTACTGATCCAATTTATTTGCGGTTTTTTACAAATAATTTATTGAATCCTTCCTAGCAACACTGATTTTTTTCATTGCGTTGGCTGCATTGCGTACACACTTCATATCGTAAACAAGAATCATTGATCACACATTTTGTAAAGCTATAATCCGAGGGAATTGCAGTATTAAAACGGACAAGGTATTGATGTTTTTTCAAATATTTTCCGTTTTTATTTACAGTAAAACGTACATTCTTTCATATTATAATGAAAATACAATAAAAACATTGATTGCAGAACATGGTCAATTTTCATAATAATACGTCATTTACCTCTCGGAACCACTGTTTTTTTAAAATGACGTTGAATATTTCCTAAATTATCAGTAAAAAAACAACAAAAAATTTAAAAAAATCTAATGTTTCAAGTTCACATGTTGTTTATTTTTTATATCTTTAAGAATTAATTTGGATGAGAAAGGGATAAACTAGCTAAATAGATAATAATTAAAAAACGATTTTACTTTAATTTTTCATCTAAGCTACTATCATTGATAACTAAGTATAATTAAATCCCCATTTCTTTTCTTAATTTACATATAGTCATCTCGCTCGCTCTGATTGGAGGCGCCATACATTTCTCCACACGTGTGTACACACGTGGTGTTGTGCACGTGTGTGTGTTTACCCAAGGGAGGAAGGTGGCTGAGTAGGGGTGTGTGAGTGCACCCTCCCGTATCTATGTAAATGTGTAGGTTACAATTTATTCGCAGAAGGAAAAGTAGTTATGAGGAGAAATTTTGTGACGTACCTCCCTTGAGCGCGGACCGAATTTATTTAGTTTTGGAAATTACGTTTGAGAATGAAATCAATGGATGTTTATTTGGGTGCAAAATTTGGTAATATACATTAAAAGTGAACTTTTGTTGAACTCAGAAGGTCTGTTTTACATGGTGTCTAGAAACTCGTAGTCCAACCCGGTGAATCTGCGTAACATTTGGAGTTGATTTCGTAATATATATTTTTGAATTGAGCTTTCATTTTCGAATAAACCGAGTCCGATGTTAAGAAAAAATCAATCACTATGGAATTAATAATTTTTTTTAACCTTTTAGTTGCCAAAAAAATAATAATTAGAAAGAAATCGAAATGGTCAAAGAGAAAAAAAAGTTTTTCTGAATTCTTGATGTGATGTAGATTCACCAGTTTCCTGTTGGTATTGTGAGTTTCTGGAAACGATGTATACGATGTCGAATGATTTGTACAGCATTCAACTTTCACTTTGAAAAACATTTATTCTACAACCTAGATAAATTAATACATTTTCGATACTTTTTTTTCTTCCAATGCACTCTCATACATGCGGTTGGATACCATCAGCGTAATCTTTGCCCTAAAGACTGCAGCTCGGAAGATGTTTGCCGATATTCATCCGAAGCAGAAACGTAGATGTTGAGGCCATAAAAAAACGAAAATTTTAAATAATCTTCAATATGTGAATTACAAATATTTAAAAAAAAATCGTAATTTCATGCTAATGAAGCGTCAATTCGTAAATATATATGCATATATATTTTATAACTTTATGAGTATTACCTCAAATTGTAATATTTAATTAAAAGAAGACAATATTAGCGAAACTGAATCGAAAATCTGGAAAAGAAAAATCAGAAAAAGATATTGGCACCTCTGGGAATCGAACCCAGGACCTTCTGCTTTCATGGCAACAGCTCTACCAACTGAGCTAAGGTTTCTGTATCCTAATTGGATATAAACATCTTAGCTCAGTTGGTAGAGCTGTTGCCACGAAAGCAGAAGGTCCTGGGTTTGAGTCCCAGAGGTGCCAAAAACATTGTTATTTATCCCCATGCTAGGGAAACATTTTTTTATACCAACGCCTATTTGGGAGGCGGGAATGGGTACCGCCGCCCCGGGAACCTTTATTGGATAACCAACACCTCTGCCATAGGTCACCCCAAGTGGTTCGCTACGTTTGGTGATTTAGCAGGGGTGCCCGGGTCCATGGGGTGAGGTTTGTCAAGGACTTGGAGGCGGATGACCTGGACACATTGAACCCCAGATTCCTACCCACCCCTTAAACCCTTTTCCTTCCGAGAACTCTCTTCTCCTTCATTTCCTAAAAAAAACACTCCACACAGCATCCTCAAAGATGAAATAGGCCCTGAGAGAAAACATTTTCCTCTGGGCCTCCTGTGTGGAGCTCATGTAAAAAAAAAAAAAAACGCCATTTTGGAACAATTTTCCTTATTTGACAAATAATTGTCACGATGACGCGTATAACTTACTTATATTGTCATAAAAATATGGAATTGAAAACTAATAACATAACAGTGAAAAATAATTAAATGTAAAACAATAACTTTAGAAATTCACAAAATAAAATTATTAAGACATTTATTGTTTCATTAATGTATTAATGTAAATAAAAAAAAAAGACATTCATTCCCTGATTACGAATAACCTATTAGTTACTCCGAAGGTCACAGGATCGAATCCCGGCGTGACAAATAAATTTTATTTGATTAATTTGTGTTATTTCACAATTTATTAATTTAAAGTAATCTACAGTATATTTGCGGCACGTTCCAGAGTGGAAGATACTCTCAGTATCGCCCTGGTGTAAGACCACCATTCAGAATTGAAACGTTGCTTGAAATTGCATTAGCCGTGTTTGGTAATGAATACCCACCTTCCCCACCTTTCTCTTCCCTATCTCATTCCCCTCCCCACTACCTTCAGCCTCACAACATACCCCAATTGGGGATGCCATAGTCCCTGGCTGGCTCCAGACGGGAGCAGTTGGGACTCTTGTGCGGTATTCACGTAAAAAAAAGTCACAATATTTGAAAATTTTCCTACAACCATCGTAATGGGACTGTAGAATGAAATAAATTAGACAAATTGGAAAAAAACTTTTTTTTTTTAATTTAAGGAACCGATTCAACTTTTCACAGAATTGCTCTAGTCTTCTGAAGAAAATTTTCTACCTGAAACTGGTATCCGGTAACTGGAACCGCAGTGACACACAGTGATAGTAACCGCAGTGACAGTGACAGTAACAGTTCAGGTTTCTACCAACTCCAGTTTCTGAAATTTAAACTTTATCACGAGCCGATGTTTTTTTTTCAGAAAAGTTCCTTTATGAAGCTAATCTTGTTAAATACATTTTCTACGAACCTTGGGAAGTGAATAAAAGATTCTGAAATCTATTTATTTTAAAATATACACGGTTTGAAAAGTTTAAAGCGAAAAGCTAGGAACTTTTGAGGTGTCTATCATTAAGCTGTGGTACATACCTTTAAGCTTTAAATTCTGCAATTTAATTGTTTAATATTTTTGAAAATGGAACTGAAATAAAATATTTGTTCATCCCTGAATTGACTACCATTTTACGCGCTTCGTATTGGTCTGCGCGAGATGTTTCTAATATGGAATATGGACCAGATTGTATTATTGGTTGCCGCTTTGGGGTTGCGGCCGTCGTATTATCAAATGGAAATTCTTTGGTATCTAAAGCTCTTTATATATTGTCCACTATCTTATTGTGATGGTCACTTACAGAACTTTAGTGCGGAAATAGATATTGGCTGACTTTATGCTTTTTGTTGGACAAACAGGGTAGGCAAAAGTTGGAGCGTAACGAGGCTTAAGCGAATCCTTCCGGTCATAGATGAAAACTTAATAAAAATATGTAATTCTATTTGTTTTGTAGAGGAAATATAAATATAAACTTATACGTCATAACTGCAGTAATTATTCAATCAATTTGTTAAATTAAGAAAATTTTGTTTCTATAGCAATGAAATATTAATTATTAGAGAGGGCCTAAAAAGTACAAAATCGAAGAGAAAGCGAATGCTAAGATACGTTATTTAGTTATGATTTCGGTTAATCAAAAAAAAAAGATGTAATGAATTCATGCAGAATACATAAAAATAATACTATTTACGAATTTCCTCTTTGCGAGTGTAAGACTTCTGAAACATCACGTTAATATTTTTTTTTACGTTACATAAGGCCCTGAGGCAAACAATTTTCTTCGAGTCGTATGTCATCTTGGGGGATATTGTGTGGAGTGTCTTTTTAAGGAAAGGAAGGAGAGGAAGCTCTGAGAAGGAAAGAGGTAAGAGGGATGAGTAATAATCTGAGGGTCACTGTGTCCAGGAGTGACGGACGAAAGAGACCTGCTGGAGAAGTCAAAAGGTCTATCTCAACCGGTCTCTCTCGATCAGAAACCTCACCCCATCAACCTGGGCACTCCTGCAAAGTCACCAATAGCAGCGAACCACTTGACCACTTTGGGATGACATATGACTAGGGAATGCAATCTCGTTCTCGCGAGATCTCGGCCTTTTTTAGCGAGATTGATCTCGGACGAAAAAAGGACGAGATCTCGCGAGTTTAACGAGATTGCACTCGAGCATAAAAACGTCTTATTCGAAGCGCGGGCTGACATGGACGAGATGCGATCTGCCGGTTTCGTTCGGTGCATGTGAGGCGGCGCGCGGCGGCCTGAGGTAGCCTGAGATCTGTGGTTCCAACTAGCGTTGAATCCGAAAGGGCCTTCTCAGCGGCTGGTTATCAGACGATTGTTAGCAGACGATTCTTTGGACATTTTGAGCTTCTTAAGGAGCTATTTTCAAAATAATTCGTAATAATGGCTTGTGATTTGAACTGAACAAATCTTTCATTTGATTGGTATATTTTTTTAATTAATCTGTAATTTCTAATAGTCTGACTAATTGCTAAAATGTGTTAATTAATCTGTAGATACTATCTAATGGATCTGCTGAGAAGATATTAATTGATAATAATATCTCAGTTTAATAGTCAACTCAACTTAGATAATAAGTTCAATTTTTTTGACTTCTCGTTGTTTTGTTTGTTGAAAAAGAACTGTTTTATTACTAAAAGATTTTTGTTTGATATTAGAAGAGAAGACTGGTTGTTTCTTTCATTTGTTATTTGATAAATACGTAGGTCAAAGTTTACTAAGTACTTAGAAGTTTATTAAAAAATTATAGACAAATACGTCAAACAATTTTTGATGCATAAAGTCTATTGAAAAATTCGTGAAAATAAATGTTTATCTTATAATACTTATAATTTTTATTATTTTTTTCCTAATTTATTCAAATATTGTGATTATTTGCAAAAAAAAACAAACAAAACTGCCAATCTCGCGAGATCTTGAAATTGGCGAGATCTCGCAGTATTGTTATTCATAAACTCGCGGGATCTCGCTTGAGCCCCAATCTCGCGAGATTTGCATTCCCTACATATGACAGAGGTGTTGGCTATCCAATAAATGGTTCCCGGGGCGGCGGTACCATACACACCTCCCAAATTGTAATTTTCGTGTAAACGGTATTCTTTATTTTGACTGTTGACCTGATTCAGTTTTTTCAATATGTTATACATTGCTAACCAAAGGAAAACGCATTATTCGGTACGCTGTAAATATGATTTAAATATAAAAAAATTAATAAAGAGATTCAGTAAATCATTCGCTAGATTTTTCATCTCAACATTTTTTGCTGAAATTCACCACAATTCCAAAAGATGTCGCTAGCGTGCTAATCATGGTCCCCGCGACACGGAATGCAAACAAAACTATTTTCCTCTCTGGCTCACCAACACATCCACCCCTAATATACATACACCGCTAAACAAACATAGTTATATACGACGGACGCATACACATACAAGTGCATTCCAAAGGGCGTTACTTTTGCTAAATGGGAGGTCCAGCTCGGATACACCCTTTATTATCTCTATCCCTTTCATTAGTGCACGCGGGAGGGATGGGGTGAAGGGTTGGAAACTAAATAAGGGCACCAAGTGGAAATTTTTGGAAAATCGAAGGCGGAAGTATATTTACATCTTCCGACTAATTACCTTTTTTAAAACACTTTTTTTAATATTCATCTGATGGATTTTTAAGATGAAAATTATTATACTCGAATGAAAATAAATCTTCCAATTTTGGTTAAAGACAAAAATGTTTTAAAAAGTATTTTATTTTATTAAAAGCAACAAATTTAGACGAAAAAAAAAATTCGTGTGATGTTTCAGCAAGGATTTCACTTGAGAAAAGCGATAATTTTATGAAAATGGTTCCTTTTAATGATAATAATGATAGTTGGCTAATTTATATTTCGCCGTTATCGTGGAAAATCACCTCAAGGGCGCAGTACAAATAAATTTATAAAATGATTATTATTACTGGCTTATAACTAAGATTTACATTTACAACTAGTGACTTACATCTAACACTTATAGCTAGCGACTTATATTAGTGGCTTACAACTAAGATTTTCAATTATAACTAGTGACTTACATCTAAGACTTATAGCTAATGACTTATGACTAAGACATATAAATTCCGACCTAAAAGTAGTGACTTAATAACATACATATTTACAATTAAGATAAGCGCCTATATCAACAACCACATCATAGCTTTGGATGCCCTTTTATACACCTTTACGCAGGTGAACCGCAAACTAGTCGTAAAAACGATATTAAATAAGTATACATGTTGTGAAGGACCGAAGAAAAACTCTGGTTTCATTTAGTGGATTTCCTGTGGAATAAGAAATAAAAAAAACATTTAAAGTTAAAAAAATATTTCATTGATTCGAATAAATCTTTATTGGAACCTTTATTGGATAACCAACACCTCTGCCATAGGTCACCCCAAGTGGTTCGCTACGTTTGGTGATTTAGCAGGGGTGCCCGGGTCCATGGGGTGAGGTTTGACAAGGTCTTGGAGGCGGATGACCTGGACACATTGAACCCCAGATTCCTACTCACCCCTTAAACCCTTTTCCTTTCCAGAACTCTTCTCTCCTTCCTTTCCTAAAAAAAACCCTCCACACAGCATCCCCAAAGATGACATAGGCTCTGAGAGAAATCATTTTCCTCTGGGCCTCCTGTGTGGAGCTCATGTAAAAAAAAAATCTAGTTTATTGCACAAAAACACAAAATCTTTCATTTGGTTTATTTTAAATATATCTTAATTTTTCTGCATCTGCAATTTAACTTTATTTTCCGTCCATTTCTTAGGCTTTCTTTCTTTACAAGTTCTCTGAAAGCTTATTAAAAAGAACCTACTTAGAAAGCATTCTCACTTACTTGATATTTAAAAATTCGAGCTTTTCGTTTGAAAATGTGCATAAATTTCAGTTTTGTTTTGTATCACACATCGCACCCCACCGGCCTGTTTAACATTACCAGCACATCGAAATAAAATAACAGTAAACATTCGCGTTTTAACACAAAAAAAAACTTTTCTGTCTTAATAAACATTCCCCGTTTGGAGTATGAAATCGAAATACCTATATGAAAAACATAGGAATCTTTCAGTGTGAATAAATGAATATCGAGAGGCATAATATTAACCGCATTTTGTAAAACAATTAAATTGAAAAGCGGTTTGAATTTTTTTTTTTTTTTTATATTAACTCCACACAGGAGGCCCTGAGGAAAATAATTTCCCTCAGGGCCTATGTCATCTGGGATGCTGTGTGGAGGGTCTTTTTGAGGAGATTAAGGAATGAACATTGGTCTTGAAGAGACCCATGTTGTAGGAAGGAGGAAACACAGAGGCCGGCAAATCATTCCACAGCCGAGCTGTTGAACACAAGAACGAGTCGAAGAAACGACCCGTTCTCATGTGACAAATGTCAACTGTGTACAAATGTTGGGCACGCGTTTGGCGTGTTTCCCGACTATGCACCGGTGCCGAAGGGATCAATGATGCTAGTTCCTCGGAGCATCTTCCATTGTAATACCGGTAGAACAAGGATAGCGTGTTCTAAAGTTCTGTGATCTAAAGATTGCAATCCGTCTGTTAAGATGGGAGAATCTATCAAATTATTTGTAATCTATTGTATTGTAACGTATGTCGGATAAATGCATCGGTATAGTAAGTTTACCAACCTCCGTAGTCCAGTGGGTAAGACTCTTGACTCACAATCCGGAGGTCGCGGGTTCGAACCCGGCATGCGCAAATAAATTTTATTTGATTAATTTGTGTAATTTCACAGTTAATTCATTTAAAATAATGTATAGTATATTTGCGGCATGTTCCAGAGTGGAAGATACTATCAGTATCGCCCTGGTGTAAGACCACCATTCAGAAATTGAAACGTTGCTTGAAAATGGCTTTAGCCGTGTTTGGTGACTAGATCTGAATAGCCAGGTACTTCCCAATCTTCCTCTTCCCCACCTCCTTCCCCTTCCCACTACCTTCAGCCTCACAACATACCCCAATTGGGGATGCCATAGTCTCACTGGCTCCAGATGGGAGCAGTTGAGATTCTTGTGCGGTATTCACTGTAAAAAAAAAAAAAAACAGTTTGACATGAATTGGTAAAGGTTTTTAAAATTGGACCTATCCAACTGAAACGGAACGTGAACAAATTTATCTAAACTTAAACAAAAAGAAAATGGTTTTTCGATTTTATCCAAAGGCGAAGTTAGCGAAAATTGACCTAGGTTTGGATATCTCAGATAATGTTTGGATATCCACTGTCGGTGTATTAGGTAACTATGTATTAAATACCAACTTAATGATAAATGATTGAGTTGAATATTATAAAATAACTAGCTGACCCGGCAAACGTTGTTCTACCGTGTAAATTATTTCTAGTGAATATTTAGGTTGTTAAATAAAAAAATAACGAATTTATTGTAAGTGTGTGTGGGAATGGGATTTTTCATTTTCGTTATCTTGTACGATTTAATTGTCTGTTATTTCTGCTCTACTATTTCGCGTGTTTGTTGCTAAATTCGTTCGAGGGCCCAATTCACTGTAATACATGCACACAAATAGATAAATTAAAATATATCGTTAAAATGTTTGCACGCACTGCGTTGTGATACATAACCAATGCCGTACAAAATGTCAAAATGACGCGACGCATGTGCTAATGAAAGTTCGATGTGGCGGACGTAGCGCCATCTGTCAATCAACAATATACATAATTTCGTTCTGTTTGAAATACGAACGACGGTTAAATTTGTTCATACAAAAATACTGAAATCGCGATTAAAAAATGGGAGGGTAGCGATTAAAAATGGAAGGAGGGGGGGGGGGTGGGGGGGGGGGTAGGAGGGTGAAAATTTGGGGTTATAGGTATTTTTTGATGCGAAATAAAAAAAAAATAAAAAAACCCATAGGGATAGGGAAACCTTAATCACCTAGCGATATGAAATTTACTTTAAAATCTATTCTCATACCTACCAAATATACATATAAAATTTCATAAATATCGGTCGAGCCGTGACACTAGCTAGACACGAGCTAACTTAAATTAAGGAGGAAATTATCGAAGATACTTATATTGTATGAAACTGTTAAAAGGACATTTTTATAATTAGTATATCTAAAGCACCAAAAACGCTCAAGCAGTGAAATGAGATTTGCACGGTTTTTTTGATGTAATGTTTCTTGTTCAACGCCAACTATTATGAACTCGAAATTACTTTAATCATGAGCTTTTTGTTTAACTGTTAACACCAGATTACGACATTTTTATCAATTATCTTGAAGAAAAGCTAATGCTAAAAACGACAGTGTTAAAGTGAGTGATCTACATCTGAACTGAATCAAAACTAAAGCTAGAAACGTCCCATAACTATTAGAATGAAATGAAAACCCGAATGTTCAATGTTCATCGTTCAGAATTCAAGCCAGTGCTCTACCGGGTTGTCGATATTAAAATTCTTCGACCCCTCGTGACCATCTCACGGTACAACCATCCTCTTGAGTTCCACTTAATATTCATCCTTTGTTTCTACCTTGTGGTCCCCCCCCCCCCTAACCTCCAACTTCCCCAACTTCCCTGGGGGGAGGGGACGGGTGGTTGCTGGTTAAGGCTGCTGTGCTGGGGTTGGGGGATGTAGGGGTTGGCGGTCAGACGGGGTGGGAAGCTGGAAGTCCCGAGCGCGGAGATGTGTTCATAATACCACTTGAACGTGGCCATTAATTTTAACAGCTTACAAAATAACGATGGTTTCGGAGGAGATTATTATTCTGAGGAGAAGTGAAGGTATTACAAAGTAGGTTAAATTTGTGTATCTATCTTCGATAAAATTCAACTAATTTGTGTATTTTGTAGTTAATTAGTTAATTTTTTAAAACTCTTCCGTCTACTTATGGGATTTACAATGATTACTTTAAGTTGAGTGGTAAATAGGTACCTACTCTCAATATAAGCCTGATGAAGGATCACGATTCAGAATCGAGATCGGCCGTGATTAGTGACCAAATCTGAAAAGCCAGTTATTTTGTAATGTTAATTTTCTAACAAATTGGAGTTATACAGTGATGTTTAATTTCTCTTCTTTAAACAAAATTTTTTTATGCTAATAAACTTACATTTTTTATAGGTATATTACAATACTTACATGCATTTTTGTTTACAAACCGAGTGAAAGAATTTATAAATTAACCTGTGAAAATATAGCCATTATAGGTACAACATAATATTATTTTTTCTTCAAAAACAGAAAAATTATTTTGAGGCACCATTTTTATTCCAAATTAATAGAATACTTTAACCAGTTTTTTTTTAAACCAACAAACTTAATAAGTAGTAAACCCTGTTGAAGTAAGCACTGCTTTTTTATTTTTATATTAGATTTTTTTATTATTTTTTATTTATTTATTTATTTATTTATTCCATTTTTACAATTTTACAAAGTTAGGTATAAGTACAATTATTTTTTTAATTACGTACATGTAATGCAAATATTTTTTAATGGTGGTAATAATACCTCTCTAATTGAGAATTTAGTTGAGATCCACTGCTTACTGCGGTTTTTTAAACAATAAAGGTGATTAAAACTAAGTACTTTATTAATTTTTAACATATTATTTTGTTGTATTTAAGAAAAATGGTTGCCAACAAAAATGTAAAACATTTGTACATGGCAACACTCCGAATATCAGAAACCTAAAACATTCATCTTTATCGCACATAAAACCTCGCCGAAATAGAAGCAAAACGTTCTTAATACCAAATTTGAATCTATGAATACAATATCGAGAGGTTTTGCTACCCTTAACTATTGGCAAAGTTTTTCCAAGTTAAGCGTTTAGAATTCAAACAGTCCCGTGGGCGTACTTGGCGGGCGATTTGAATATTTCAACTCTTCCGAATCTTCACTTCTTCTTCTTCCTTCTCCACTACTTTATACTTGAATCCTTTCTGAAGGCTAATGACCGGTTTCGTATAAAGATACGCCAGCATTTATAAAGCTGGGGATAACGTTAAGGCTGCAGCTAACATCGGGTAGCTTATCCAGGTCGATTTGTCAAGCGTTTTAAATTCGTGTGATATTAGGTACTAAAAATGTAGACAACCATTCAATTTTCATGTCGATGTTGAGATGGTTATGAATCACGAGTTTTACTACCGGGCTTTGCCCAAGATTCTTTCTTTCTTTTATGTACATTAATATTTTCAGTTAAAATCACAGTGAGATATTCACACGCGGTAGAAGTGGATTCTTCAGAAAACTAAAATGGACAAGAGTTGGGGAAACACTTTTTTTTCAATGTGAAGGATGATTTTTTCAAAATTTTTGTCGCCGAATTCCAGTGCACCCTTTTACATTTGGTCATCTTATTATTATTTATGTTTTCTTCTTCGATGTCGCTAGATGTCGCTTTCTTTTGCCTGTTCATTTTGGAGTGCTTTGAAGATTGGATATTGACTGGGTAGAAATAAAAATATACTTATATATTATACATTTTTGGATTTCGTGGGATTCGATCTTATGTAGGTCCGCTGAATATTTGCAGAGGTTTGTCAGGTGCTTTATACCACTACACCAAAGTAGACTTGCGTGAGACGTGAGCAAGGGCGGATCCAGCTTTGGCGCCAGGGGGCGGGGGTCCCATAGCGCCAGTGGGGGTTACATAGTCGTGATCAAGTCACAAGAAGTTATAATTTAATTTTGATAATAATAGATACAAGCAAAAAGTAGGTAGGTAATTTTGATAATAATAGATAGAAAAAATAAATAAAAAACATTATGTTAAACAGTTTTAATTAGTGGTCCACATAGGTCTTGGATCCAGATCCCCTGGATCCGCCCTTGGACGTGAGGTCGTATTATATTGAAACCAAGTACCCGTGAAATAAATAAATATTTTATTGGTATCTCATTCTCTCGCAGGCTAAATCCTTTAGATCTATGTGTTTTTCCCTCTTGTAGTTTCATGGAGTTTCAAATTACAAGGGTGCTTAAGAAGTTTTCACTTAAAAAAATTGAAATTCTGAGAGTGTTAAAATATCTGGACTTATTTTCTAACACTTCAAAAATGGTTGAAAGCTTCACGTTCCAGAATCATTAGTTAGTCTGGAGTTTTGCCACTTGGCTTCGTAGGTTAGAGGTCAGTCTGATTGGAGAGACGCAAAGGGGAAGACAAAAAATCTATCGCCCTTTGTATGAACCCACTTATAATGTAGAATGCGTGTTTAATAAGTTTGCTGGGCTGAGCCACATAAACCTTTTCCACGACGTAACGTGCTCTTAAGTATATCCCCGAAAACTTTACTTTTTACTAAGATTACGCGAGTTACTTTATATACTTGCATGTTGTCGCATAACACCTGGGATATCTACTAACTTAGGTTCACACCAAGTAACAATATAATAAATATAAACAAAACAGCTACGTCTTTTACGTGACCATTAGTGACCCCATAAGTACAAAATAAATGTTGTCATATATTTTAGCAATATAATTTCTATATTGATTTAACACAGCGGGTTTACAGGTGCATCGATAGCCATGTATTTCTGTGCAAGTTTGTTAACTATAAGTCAAACAGACTCAAAACAATAACCCTTTTTCAAGCTTTTGTCTAATTTGTATAATTTAGTAATAAATATTGTATTTGATTAATCGCCCTCGTTTCACGCAAAATTTCTTCAGCAATTTGTTCCCTAATGTATCTAACTGACCACCGTACGGCATACAGCACTTGCAGTGAACAAATAGAGGGACGTGCCGATATCACCTTTTGGGTTTTCTCCGCTGCAAAGACAAACAATGAGAGTCTGTACTCGTAGATTAAATCCATTAAGACGACGGGGCTCCGATAAGATTAGGGGGTGGTTTGTAAACTTTCACCCCCTATAATCGGACACAAACCCCGAAGTCGCAGATAGTCTCCGGAATGGAATAGAAACATTTTTCCACTTTTTATTTACGATTTTTTTTTTACATGAGCTCTACACAGGAGGCCCTGAGGAAAATAATTTCCCTCAGGGTGTATGTCATCTTTGGGGATGCTGTGTGGAGGGTTTTTTGAGGAAAGATGAGAGGAGAGTTCTGGGAAGGAAAAGGGTTTAAGGGATGGGTAGGAATCTGGGGTTCAGTGTGTCCTACTCATCCGCGTCCAAGACCTAGACAAACCTCACCCCATGAACCCGGGCACCCCTGCTAAATCACCAAACGTAGCGAATCACTTGGGGTGACCTGTGACCGGTTTCAAGATGAAACCCGTTCCAGTTGTAAATAAAAAAAGCCATAAACGATTTTTAATACCCCATTCCCATTCCCATTCCCATTCCCATTCCCATTCCCATTCCCATTCCCATTCCCATTCCCATTCCCATTCCCATTCCCATTCCCATTCCCATTCCCATTCCCATTCCCATTCCCATTCCCATTCCCATTCCCATTCCCATTCCCATTCCCATTCCCATTCCCATTCCCATTCCCATTCCCATTCCCATTCCCATTCCCATTCCCATTCCCATTCCCATTCCCATTCCCATTCCCATTCCCATTCCCATTCCCATTCCCATTCCCATTCCCATTCCCATTCCCATTCCCATTCCCATTCCCATTCCCATTCCCATTCCCATTCCCATTCCCATTCCCATTCCCATTCCCATTCCCATTCCCATTCCCATTCCCATTCCCATTCCCATTCCCATTCCCATTCCCATTCCCATTCCCATTCCCATTCCCATTCCCATTCCCATTCCCATTCCCATTCCCATTCCCATTCCCATTCCCATTCCCATTCCCATTCCCATTCCCATTCCCATTCCCATTCCCATTCCCATTCCCATTCCCATTCCCATTCCCATTCCCATTCCCATTCCCATTCCCATTCCCATTCCCATTCCCATTCCCATTCCCATTCCCATTCCCATTCCCATTCCCATTCCCATTCCCATTCCCATTCCCATTCCCGTTCCCGTTCCCGTTCCCGTTCCCGTTCCCGTTCCCGTTCCCGTTCCCATTCCCGTTCCCGTTCCCGTTCCCGTTCCCGTTCCCGTTCCCGTTCCCGTTCCCGTTCCCGTTCCCGTTCCCGTTCCCGTTCCCGTTCCCGTTCCCGTTCCCGTTCCCGTTCCCGTTCCCGTTCCCACTCCCGTTCCCGTTCCCGTTCCCGTTCCCGTTCCCGTTGCAACATCTAGCTAAAAACAAATAAATGACTTCATTCACTTTTTGAATAAATGGAAACATAGATTAATCAGCCAAATATATTTTTTAAATTACTTTTTAATTATTTAAAATAGTTCCTTCCCATGGTTTAAACATCAATTTGGTGTCTTAAGTGAGTTTAATGCTTTGGTAGCAATATAAGAATCTATGAGTAAATAAGTGTCTGTGGGCGAGAGCTATTTTTGTTGGAAGAATTGTGGATTTTAGATGATTGACGGGTGAAATTTTTTTGTTGTGTTTTTTTCATCCAATCCTTTTTCCAAATGTTCGAGTGCTTGAGAATTGACTTTATGAATAATGTGTAGTCGTCGAACGTCCAACATTGGTTTAAAAAGAGACTGATAATATTTGAATATTATCCTTTCTTGCAATATTTTTTCAAAACACACCCACTCAACAACATACCCATTCCCAAATATACTATGTACAAATATTTATGTGTTATAAATCTTAAATTCATGAAATTCTCTTTTAATTTTGAATCCTTAACCATACGATTACAAAACGTCCGATACATTCCTTCAAATTTTATTTATTTTTAGTCGAAAAGTTTTTACTCATTTACGCAATTCCATACACGCACTCCCTCACTCATTTGCCTCATCCCACATCTTACGAATGAAATATTAATTTCACAAAAATGAGTAATACCGAATATTTGTGGCGTAAGCCATCATATTTCATGATTTTTATGTACATGTAGTTATCTTAACTATTCGTATAATATATCCCTCCCACACTAGCCCGATTGTAGCGGAGGTTGGATGTCCCAGGACTGGAGGCAGGGGAAGGGGGGTGCGTGAATAAATGTGATGGAAATTGGAGGATTTGTTTACCCATTTTTCCAAGTTTTTTTGACAGTAAAAGGGATGAATGGGGTAGGAAAGGACGTGGCGTAAGGGGGTGGCTATTTATTTAAGCTATCACATGTTCCGTGCGCGGACAGAAGGCGTGTCTAATTCTCTCGCAATGTATCACAGTTAGGTTTTCCTACTACTTTGTGATAAACACTTAGAAGATTACGGAAACTCGACAAATAACGTGGAATGCCAACAAAGTTTGTGTTTTATGCTCGGGTCCTCTAATCTAATATACCTACATACCTTACGAGCACTAAGTAATGATATTTTATCATCTACAAAAGACGCAGTAAGATTGGTCTCAATAGACATGCGATTGGTACTTTAAAGGGATTTTATAGTCTTTGGGTAAGAGGAATAGTGATGCCAGTCATTCAATAAGCAAATTTCCTTTTAAATCTCTGTATATCTACTTCGAAAATAATTTTATCGATCATTAAGGGCGTTTAACCAGCCAGCGGCTGAAAATACACATTTCTCTGTTTCATTTGTTCTCCGTACCAGCTTTTTAAAATTATAACCCAACTGATAAATCGAATCGATAGTGTCAACCACCAGACCATGAACCGGGTAGCAGACCCGGCCACACGTTGCTGGGGCTAACGAAACACAACGCCATTACCCAACCTTTATAAAATCCACACCACCCGCTTGCCAGCTGCCCGCTGCCTGAATTGGATATTTGAATTTCTCGGCTTTTCTCTACTATAATCAGCATGTTTTATACATATAAACCTTTCCCTTGAATCACTCTATATATTGGTGAAAACCGCATGAAAATCTGTTTCGTAGTTTAAAAGATCTATGCGCAGATATATTTTGAGCGACTTCATTTTATACTATGTAATAATGCAATTCGAGCGATCGCCACCAATTATACAATGCTTGCCATGCAACACTGGATATTTGAAAAGGGAAAATCAAATACCTACGTACTCTAGGACATCTATTTTCCAATTTCTTCCGTAGAACGAATTTCAAAAGTGACTATAGTACGGCCCGCCAGCCGTTTTAAATCGCACAAAAATATGTTTTCTTTGAATTTCTCGGCTTTTCTCTAATATAATTTACATGCATTATACATATAAACATTCCTCTTCAATCACTCTATCTATTGATGAAAACCGTATACGTATAAAAATCCGTTGCGTAGTTTAAAAGATTAACGCGCACATAGATTTTTAGCGACTTCATTTTATACTATCTAATGATATCGATTTTATTTCATTCCAAATTTGCTTTAATTTATACCATGTACATCCAAAAATGCTGAAAGGCGAGATGATAAAACTATTAAAATTATGTACTTGTTGTAATTATTTTTTGATCGTAAGCACTTATCATTTTTCAATAATTTCTAAGCAAAATAAGAATGTAAAAAAATCTGAAATATATTAGTTTGTAAGTGCGCTAATAAATACACAAACGGACCAATTTTTGTCAAGAAACACAGGTAGTTATATATTTTTAATGATTTTATTTAAACTGAAATTAAAATTCTGAAACTTGCGTTTACCAGGTAATGTATTGATTTATTTTACTGCATGATTATATTAGGACAAGATGTATGAATGTGAGTGAGGCAAAGGGTGTGTGCCAAGACCGGGTTGTTTGGCGGTCCGTCCTCTCTGCCTACCCCTGTAGGGAAACGGCGTGATGGTTAGTTAGTTAGTTTTATGATCATATGATTTGAATTGGGTGTTGTATAATACAAAATCTTTTTTGAAAATTTAAGAAATCTGCCAACGACCTATGGTATAACCTTATTACACTAAAAATAAGCATTTTTTCTCAAAATTTAAAACATGCGTTTACTAGATAAACGAACAACCTTTCGAAATCAATTTTTTGTGGAAAGGAGTGAATACGTCTAAAATCTGATTTAAAAATGACATATTTCTGGTTTTATCTGGTTATACCTTCTTAAGTGTTAAAATTGGTATATACACATACTAAGCTATCCAAAATGATGGGTGAAGTGTTCCACACTTTTCTGCAAACTTTTTAACAAAATCAGCAATCGGAATGTTATCTAATAAAATCCGTGTACAAAAACCGTAACGTGTGTTGACCAAATTAAAAAAAGGCAAGTTTTTCTAATTTTGACGCCTCCGTGGTTGAATGGTAAGGTCCTCGACTATAAATCCGGAGGTCGTGGATTTTAATTTAACTCACTTAATATGCTACATGGCATTACTTTCGAGATGTTCCAGAATGGTAGTAACTTTCGTTGACCTTGTGAAAAAACTTTTTTAACCGCATTTGGTGACCAGATCTTAAAAGCCAGGTACTTCCCCACATCCCACATCTTACAGCCTCACAAAATTCCTCAATTGGGGTCAATGCGATAGTCTCACCAGTTCCTGTCAGCATAGAATAGTTAGGAATCTTGTGAGGCAATAAAATAAAACACTACATGAATAAACTGAAGTAATCTCATTATTAAAAAAAAACATCGTCAAGGGAGAGTGGGAATCGTGTAAATAAAAATCGTTTTTTAGTCCTTTTTGTAGTACCTTCCAACTTTAGTTGGCTTCAGTCTTTATAATCCAATTTTTGTATCTTCTCTTTGAGATAACAAAAAAAATATCCACAAAATTGAAAAAAATACTATTCTTGTCGTTAGGAACTACCCGAAACATACGAGATAATTTCGAACATTCAAGTTTTCTGCTATACGAGTCCAAGCTACCCCAATAAAATAAATCCGAAGCACAACATCACTTCGATCACACCGAATACATACATAGAAAGATCATAATTACGTTTGTAAAATGTAACCTTGCTACACTACAATAAGTTCAAAAATACCAACTTTAAGGACATTGCAAATATTTCATTAATTTAAAAAAATATATGAAAACGAAAAATTTTGCGACGTGATTCGTACATTTATAAACGCAATTTCGCAACGTACGCAACTTCCATCTACGAAATGCAACTCCCTGCTGATTAAAAGAGGCTTTTGAATAGCATGGTTTGTAAGGGAGTGCAGGTATCTTCTAGAACACGATCGTTCGGAGTTACCCAATGTTCGTCATTACCTCACTGTCCCCTACCATTGCGACTTCATATTTTATTCGCAACTTTTTATTCTTGCAAGAAGATAATTACATTTTCACCCATTTAACTAGAAATATGAACAACTGCATACATTATACATATGTACATTAAATTGAAATAGTATTCACTTTCATTATTTTCCTGATTACAAATAAAAATAAAAATATTTTTTTAAATCTACCCACCCTTTTTTTCATTTTTATTGTCGTCGGCGAGGCAATCATATAAATTGACGTGCGTCTGCCCACCAGCTGCGTGGCAATCCGGATCCGGAGAGACTAGTGAACGGAGACCTTTTGTCCACTCCAACAGGACTCACTGGATACATTGACCCCCAGATTCCTACCCACTCCTCAAACCTTTTTCCTTCCCAGAACCTCCTCTCCTTCCTTTCCTAAAAAGACTCCACACAGCAAACCCCAAAGATAAGGTATACCTTATTTTCCTCAGGGCCTCTTACGTGGAGCTAATGCTATTTTTTTTAATTCGCGTATCGCAAGTAAGAATTTCCTAAATCATGCCTGTAAAAATAAATATGTTTCCTGTATATATATATATATATATATATATATATATATCGCGTGTCTGTATATATATATATATATATATATATATATATATATATATATATATATATATATATATATATATACAGACACGCGAAAGCGATCAGTTTGACACAAGAACTCAAGATATAAGGCCTCTGAAGATGGACAGTGAGATCTGTCCGAAACGTCAGGAGTTAAAAAGTCCTTTTAAGGACTACGTTACGCGGGTAAACCAAAAAAATTGTTCTACATATGTATATAAATATATATACACATATTATTTTACACTCGGTAAGTATGTGTCCTGTAAATAAGACATATGTTCTACAAATGTATATAGATATATATACACATATTATTTTACACTCGGTAAGTATGTGTCCTCTATATAAGACAATTTTTCAGGGTGTACCCAACACAGCGACCTCCCCGCGATGTTTGCGCCCAGTAATGGGATTTCGCCGGGGTAATTTTATTTGGATAACGATATAAGGTGACGCGAATTCCCGTCGCGACAAAGCGTTTTTTGAAAACCACTATTATCGAAGGCTCCCATATTTATGGCCTCGCAAGGTCCGCCCACTGATCTGCCCAAAGTTTGCCTAGCAAATTGAGGAAACGTTGTACATCCTAAAGATGTGCGTATTTCATGTGGGTAGATTTTAGGTGGATGTTTGCGTTAAGAAAAAGATACAATATTTTTGGTACTTTCGTATTATCCATAAATACTTACTTAGAAATTCGATACAATATGTCTTTCCTAGCCGGAATCATCTTGATTATTTTAGATTAGGATAGGTTTGGTTAGGCCCTGACTAACCTAACCTAACCCAACCTAAATTGGTTAAGGGTTAAGTGCCTCGTTACGAATCACTAAGAGTAATTTTTTTTTATTTCTTGGGTATTACCTATGTAACAATTTCTCGACTTTTTATATTGAAGAGTTATACTTTCCATGTACTACTAATATTTTTGATACGTAACTCGGCATAACACCCCAACAACAAAAATACTTAAATTTTAATTTTTCTGCTACTGGTTCCGACACAATCGTGTCATTAACAACGACCACACCAATCGAAATGCTGAAACTTCATTTCATGCCGTATTATAATTTTTAATATATTCAAAATCCTAGTACTTAAGATTATATTTATTGTACACTATTAAATAGCTCTCTTAATTGGCGTGGAAATTCTTGAAAATGTGTAATTTACTATTTTTTTCCATAATTTTAACAACGTTATAATTTAAACCATAAAAAAAATTTAAAAGGGGTAAAATCCACAATACTTTAAAATTACAATCATTTGGCAGTTGCATTTTTTAATGCCTCATTAACATTTGAATAATTCACATTCGTATCCAAAAGGAGACTTTAACGACATCTGTGATGGTCTATTCGCAGTTGAAAAGGAACAATACATTTTAGTATCCCTGAAAGCACATAGAGACCGCCAAACAACCACTTTATGACATATATAGTATTAATTTTTTATCGAGATCAAAAACAACCACCTATTCATTATTAAGTGGAACCAAAGATATTCAAATACAGAATAGATATGCTATGGTGTCCGCGCAACTGTCACCGGACTACGGTCTAATTAGCGTAGTTTTCATACAAAAAGAATTTGTTCATTTTGTTGATTTTTTGAAAATGTGCATTAATATTGGTTAACAATATATTTTGAATAAGGAAAGAATTCGTTCATTTAGTTTAACGTTCGTTTGGTTTATTCGTTAATTATTTGTTCTTTTAGTTTATTTGTTAATTGGTAAACAATATCGGCGACACCCGGAAGCCCAGACCCACATAGTAAAAACAGCAGATAGCACATCTACTTATATTTCAATATCTTTGAGTGGAACAAACACTTCACAAAAACAAAGTGTTTTTTCATTGTAATAATCATAATCAATCCAATTGCAATAAATATACAGGGTTAATTACACATTTTTTACTCCAAATACAATGTTTGAAATCACTTGTTTAAATAAGTTAGTCTAGAAAATATCGATTTTAGCGTAAAAATAGTTTTTATTTATTTTGTGAATACTATTGTAAGGAAAAAAGTTGAACATTCACAAATAATCTGATTTCGTAATCGAGGATTTTTAGCTGGATACGAGAACAGATTGTCTGCTTTTGTTTTTTAACCTATTACCCTGATATGCTAATACATCTTCAGTTTAAATAAATAATCCACAAATTCCAAATACAATAATTCCAGGAATCAAACTTCTTGTTTTCTTCAAATTACAATAGAATGGATAAACAAGGATTTTGGAATAATTGCTCATGTATCTCGTTAACAACGTTTTCAGTTTCAACCCCTTACGCCCTGTAAGCCCCCTTTCTCTCCACACAACGCTATGAGGTATTAGCGAAGTGCAAAATCCAGATCTGTTATTTTCGAAATAATCGATTGTAACGTAACCATAGATATTTGAAACTCATTGCAACAATAATTAAACGTGCTCAATCATTTAATTTACTTGTAAACAATCGATTTAAATTTATTTGAATGAATTAGTAAAATTATCATTCTCGGATTTGTTTTAAAATCATCCAACAGATTTATTGAAAATGCGTATTTTGCGTAACGCACTGTTGTGAAATTTCACGTCATTTGTATTGTACTAAGCTGTTATATCTAAAGCTGTATTTGAATATCCAAACATTCTCAAGCTACTAGGGTAGGCTGAAAAGTAATGCACACATGCTTGTAAAACACGAACAAAAACAAATAGCAATTTTGTGCAAAAAGTACATTAAAGTACCATTCTTAAGATACGATTTTAGATTTTCACGGCCAAAAATATTTTTGTTATTAGTTTTTGGGGTATTATGCCGTATCAGGGCAGATGTGTGATGATGGACACTGCAACGCTGTCCGAAACGTTGGCTAAAGAAGGAGGTAGCGCAACACGGCATAATACCCCAAAAACTAATAACAAAAATATTTTTGGCCGTGAAAATCTAAAATCGTATCTTAAGAATGGTACTTTAGTGTACTTTTGCCCAAAATTGCTATTTGTTTTTGTTCGTGTTTTACAAGCATGTGTGCTGTTAATTATGTATTGCTTGTACGCACTAATAAGACTTCGTCTTATTTTCATATTTTTTCATTTCTTTTCATTTTATCTGACTTATGCATGTATAGAAGGTATTTCGTATTATTTAAAAAAAAATTATTGATATTTATATTATTAATATTTATATCCTTATTCATATATGTTTTTATACAACGATACTACAAAAGGTACAGAAATATTTGCAAAAATGTTATACGAACTGTCAAAGAAAATTATTATAAGAAGAAAATAGACGAATGTAACAATGACCCGCGCAAATTATGGAAGATCATTAATGAAATTACAAATGCAAAATCATCCCATTACAAGAACATGGAGGAATTAACAATTGAAAATACCCAAATCTCTTTCGCAAAGCATCCGGACAAAATTCCCGAATACGTAAACGAATTTTTTACTAATATAGGGTCACAATTAGCAAAGAAAATCAGACAACCAATAACTAGCATTTTACCAGAAGCAAAGGAAAATATGAACCAGATAGATAAATTAAAGTTAACTGATGTAACCAACTCTGAAATCAGAAATGCAATTGTATCCCTTAATATTAATAAATCATCGGGAAATGACATAATCTCAAATAAAACAATAAAACAACTACAAAATGAACTGACCTTCCCATTGACATACTTGGTCAATCTGTCTATATCTACAAATGTATTCCCTTCATGCCTTAAAAAAGCTACAGTTATACCCATACATAAAAGTGGTAACAAAAAGGATATATATAACTACCGACCCATAAGTCTCTTAAGCTCTTTTTCAAAAATCTTGGAAACTGTAGTGAAGAAGCAAATTGTTCAATTTCTTGAACAAAACAAATTACTATCACCATCCCAATATGGTTTTAGAGAAAATCTGAGCACCAATGATGCCATAGAAAATCTAACAAGCATGGCCATAAAAAACATAGATGATGGGAAAAAATGTTTAGCTTTATTCATAGATCTTCAAAAAGCTTTTGACACAATAGACCATAAAATATTACTAACTAAACTAAAAAAAATAGGAATGGCCGAATCAACAATTAACTTATTGGAGTCATATATAACAGGGCGAGAACAACAAGTACAAATTGGCAAACAAAAGAGCAAACTTCTATCTTTAAACTATGGCATTCCTCAAGGAAGTGTACTGGGACCGATTCTGTTCATTATCTACATCAACGATTTAACTAACCTTACCATTAAAGGAAACATAATCAGTTTTGCTGATGATACTGTTTTATTATTTCAAGAAGAAAATTGGACTGATACATTTAATGAGTCTGAAAAGGGGCTTAGTGCACTTCAAAATTGGCTTAAAATCAACTCGCTTACCCTTAATATAAGCAAAACAAAATATATAACATTTTCAATGAACTCAAGGGGCCAACCAATAAAATCACTAGAACTAAAATTACATGAATGCCATGGAAATAATATACAATGTTACTGCCCCGTCATCGAAAAAACACAAAACATAAAATATCTCGGAGTAATAATTGACGAAAATCTTAGATGGGACCTACACATCAAAGGTATTACGGAAAAACTCACAAGCCTTATATATTTCTTCAAAAATCTAAGAAACGTGCTAAATAAAAAGGATATGAAAAAGGTCTACTATGCGTTATGTCATTCTCGAATTGAATATGGAATCATAGCATGGGGATCTGCTTGCAAATACGTACCTACACAGCCTGAATACGATTCAAAAAGGAATCATAAAGACCATATTGAAAGTACCAATTAGAACGCCTTCAATTGAAATTTTCAATAACTTTGACGTACCAAATGTACAACAAATATATTCCAAAAATATACTATTGAAGCTCTTCAAAAATAATGAATCCTCTACTAGACCGTGTATGCATAACACTAGATCGAATAAAAATGATATAAAAAATATTCCAAGTTATAAAACCACATTTGGACAAAGAAACTATACATACTTTGCAACAAAACTCCATAACATCCTCCCCCAAGACATAAAACTAATAAAAAATCCAATTGAATACAAATCAAGAATAAAAATATGGCTTAAAGAGGTCAATGAGAAAACCCTAGCGAAGACGCTAAAAACGACATAGAAAACAAATGAACTATATTTAAATAACTTTAGTCCGCCTCGGCACAGGACCCCCTAGTGAGGAGGACTAAGAAATACAATATTTTGTACTTAATATCACATTGCATTTTGTATGTAAATTTTTTTTATATAGTCGCTATAATAAAAAAAAAAAAAAAAAATGTTAGTTATTTTTTCCGAATATAACATTGAAGATCATCGTTTTGTGACCTATTTTTTCCGAATATAAAATTGAAGATCATCGTTTTGTGACCTATTTTTTTTTCAGACATAAACATAAATTATAGTGGAGCAACACAAAATAAATAATATTGAAATGTAACACATCGTGAAAATTCCTCGTATTCATTTCTACCGCCATCTTTTTGAGTGAAGTATGAAGGTGAGGTCTCTACGTAGATTTCTCCGCTGAAAACTTCTTTGATCTAAATAATAACTTCCACGGTTATGATCTATTTGAACGAACTACAGAACACCAAACTCTTTACAAGTATGAATATATTAGTATCAGTAATTTAAATTCTTACGTATTTCGTAAATTATATTCCACTGCATTGATTGCTCTTAAGCCATTAGCACAAATCTATGTAACTCGATCATAATGGCTGCATTGGGTGGAGGGGGGGGGGGGGGTACAGGAAAAACAATATTAAACCCTTTCTTGAGGGCACAGAAATCTATTTTACGTGTTATAATGAAGAAACCTTTCAGATATTCCAGCGATGCTCTCTTCAGGGAATTTAATGTACTGGATTTTGACAGTGTTACATTAAAAAGATAATAAAATTTATGCTCATAAAAATAAATATAAAATGAAAACAGTTGAACAGAAACATCAAACCAGAAGTAAGGGCAGAAATAATGACCTTTCTATTCCAACAAGCAACATAGCGGCTTATCAAAGGATATTCTCATACCTGGGACAGAAATTGTATAACAAAATCCCTTCACAACTAAAACTATGTGAAGTGTCATCCTTCGGCCCAAAAATAACCAAATGGTTACTAGATTTGGGCAGGACGGAGTCAGAAAAATGATTAAATAACTAGCTTTTTCCCGCGGTTTCACTCGCATGGTATTACGGGAATCCCACTCCGCCTCCCCCCACTCCGCCTCCCCCCACTCCACTCCCCCCATCAACCCCTCTCCCCCTCCACCCACCCCTCCCCCCCTCCACTCCCCCCATCAATTCCCCTCCCCCTCCACCTTCCATCACTCACTCCACTCATCTATCAACCCCCCTCTCCCACCCCCTCCTTCTCCACCGACTCCTCCCCCACCCCATACGCCTCACCACTCCAGCTCCCCCCACCTTTCTCTACCCCTCCCCCTTCCCCTTCTTTCCCTCCCCCCTCTCCCACCCCACTTCGCTTCCTCCACCTTCCCTCTCTCCACTCCACTCCCCCCATCAACCCCCTCCCCCTCTCCCTCCACCCACCCCTCCCCTCACCCCCTACCTCCCCACATTCCCTCTCCCCACTCCAATCCCCCCCTCAACCCCCTCCCCCTCTCCCTCCACCCACCCCTCCCCTCACCCCTACCCCTCCACATTCCCTCTCCCCACACCACTCCCCCCATCAACCCCCTTCCCCCCAACCCCTACCCCTCCTTACACCCTCCTCCATCCTTCCCTTCCCCCTTCCTTCCCTCCCCTCTCCCCCTACCCTAACCCCCTCCCCCCCACCCTCCTCACCCACCCCTTTCCCACTCTACCAACACCATTCCAACACCCCCTCCCCACTCCCCCCTCTCACTTCTCGCATTCCACATATTCATTCCCGATACATTCAGTTTTCAAACTGCTCTCGTGCCACCTATTATAATTTTTTATACAAATTTCGTAATGCCAGAACTCAACGGTAGTTTTATACAAAATAACGAACAAAAAAAAGAATTATCCAATTTGGTGCAGTCGTTCGGGTTCATGCGCATACATTCATTTCTGTGATTCATTTTTAGAGATAGTTATTAAGTACGACACCAACAAAACACTCTTTTTAGGGTGAATTCCCTAATTTAAAAAAAAAACATCGTTTCCAAGGCGACAATTGGTATGCTTTTTATCTGACGTTTGCAATAAATCGATTTTGTTAGGGATGAAACGTATGATAATTAATTTCATAACGCCAGAGATTATTCATAACGCCAGAGCTAAGCAATATATATAGCCTATAGTACTCGCAAATAATGTAGCTTTCTATTAGTGAAAGAATTTCTAAAGTCCATTTAGTAGTTTTTGCGTGAAAGAGGAACAAACATACATCCATACAAACTTTCGCCTTTATAATATTAGTAGGATGTTATCTGATAATTATATACGAGCGCCTTACCTACATATCTCTTTTGTTTCGAAAATTTTTATTTTCTTTCATTTTACTATTTTTCTTGTATACTATTTTTCTTGGTGACCCGACATTTGATCCGGCGACATTTGTTCCGGCGACAGTTGGTCCGGCGACATTTGATCCGGCCGACATTTGATCCGGCCGACACTTGATCCGACGGACAGTTGATCCGGCGGACATTTGATCCGGCGAAAATTGATCCGGCCTGATTCTTTAGAAGATTTTTTCTTCAAGTAAGTATGTAAAGAGGATATACGGCCATACAACCAAAGTCGATGTACTTATATCTAAAGGCATCTTGAGTGAAAATCCGCTGTAAAAATATTTTTATTAACAATAATTTCGACTCTCTGAAGAAGCATGCGCCAATACAAAATACAACATACTTATACGTGCAGTCAGTTTAACAAAAAAACCGTAAAAGATTCCTACTTGCGTATTACTTTTTTATCTGAAAATTACACTAGAGTCCCAACTGTTCTCAACCATCTCGAGCCAGTAAGTGCCAATGGCATCCCCAATTTTGGTATAGTGTGATACTGAGGGTAGTGGGGAGGGGAAGGAGATGTGGAAAACGTACCTGGCTATTCAGATCTAGTCACGTCATTTCAAGTAATCCGACCAGCGAACAAATTACAAAAATCAATTGATATAATTTTTTTAATATTTTTATTTTTATTTTTTAGAACTTTTATCAAAACACAAGAGTCCCAACTGCTCCCAACCGTCTGGAGTCAGTGAGACTATGGCATTCCTAATTTGGATATGTTGTGAGGCTGAAGGTAGTGGGGAGGAGAAGGATATGTGAAAAATTTTCCTGGCTAATCAGATCTAGTCACCAAACAAGCCTAAAGCCATTTCAAGTAACGTTTCAATTCGGAATGAATACTGACGAGTAGCAAAATACGACATTCTTATATGTGCAACATCTACTTAAGATTTAGGAGGCGGATATGTTTACCGTCGCCCCGGGAACCATTTATTGGATAACCAACATTCCTGCCACAGATAATTCACCAAACGTAGCGAACCACTTGGGATGACCTATGGCAGGAATGTTGGTTATCCAATAAATGATTCCCGGGGCGACGGTAAACATATCCGCCTCCTAAATCTTAAGCAGATGTTGCACCTACAAGAATGTGGTATTTTGCTATTCGTCAGTATTCATTCAGAATTGAAACGTTACTTGAAATGGCTCTAGGCGTGTTTGGTGACTAGATCTGAATAGCCAGGAAAAAATTTCACATATCCTTCTCCTCCCCACTATCTTCAGCCTCACAACATATCAAAATTAGGAATGCCATAATCTCACTGGCTACAGATGGTTGGGAGCAGTTGGGACTCTTGTGTTTTGATAAAAGTTCTAAAAAATAAAAATAAAAATTTAAAAAAAATTATATCATATGATTTTTGTAATTTGTTCGCTGGTCGGATTACTTGAAATGGCGTGACTAGATCTGAATAGCCAGGTACGTTTTCCACATCTCCTTCCCCTCCCCACTACCCTCAGTACCACACCATACCAAACTTGGGGATGCCATTGGCACTCACTGGCTCGAGACGCTGAGAGCAGTTGGGACTCTAGTGTAATTTTCAGATAAAAAAGTTATACGCAAGTAGGAATCTTTTACGGTTTTTTTGTTAAACTGACTGCACGTATAAGTATGTCGTATTTTGTATTACCGCATGCTTCTTTGGACAGTCGAAATTATTGTTAGTAAAAATATTTTTACAGCGGATTTTCATTCAAGATGCCTTCAGATATAAGTACATCGACTTTGGTTGTACGGCCGTATATCCTCTTTACATACTTACTTGAAGAAAAAATCTTCTAAAGGATCAGGCCGGATCAATTGTCGCCGGATCAAATGTCCGCCGGATCAACTGTCCGCCGGATCAAGTGTCGGCCGGATCAAGTGTCGGCCGGATCAAATGTCGGCCGCATCAAATATCGCCGGACCAACTGTCGCTGGACCAAATGTCGCCTGATCAACTGTCATGGAACCGTTTTCCTTGGGCCCTAATTTAATTTTCTTATATATTTTCCCAAATTTTTATTTACTTTTCCTTTCCTTTTTTTCTTGCATACTCACTTCGAAAACACTGTTTTTTGTGCATTCGATGCTTGATTCTAGAACCTAGTCTACTACTACTATCCTACTGTATCATATATTATAATTTTGTGAATATTAACTTTAATTAATACTACATACGATTATATGAATGATCATGTTCCTAAATACCTAATGTAAGCGAAACCTGTCGATTTGACTATCCTACAACGGACGACCATCCTAGTTGGATAGTCAAAGCGTACTTAAACTGTGAATGTACTTTTATAACAAATAAAAAAATAAAATAAATAAATAAATAAGCATTACAAACAAAATGTTCGCGAAAAGCACTCGGCTACTAAAAAACAGAATAATACATATTTTTTTACATTCTTACACATCTAATGGTCGAATCTTTTATGTAAAATAAATAAATGATCATGTCATAATGCGAAATATCTCCGATTCACGCTTCGAAATGCAAGCCAATTTCCCTCAATTTCTTAGAAGATAATATTTCCCTCTTTTGTGAATATTAGCATCACGGGTCAGCGCCTACCTATGTAGATATTATTAAGAAGTACAGTCCGTCAAAAAAGTGAAAAACAAGTGAAGGGCGATGCGATTGAAAAAAAAAATCACATCTTAAAAAAAAGTGTTATGCTTCAAGTGAAAATTTTTACGGCGTTCAAAAATTATGTTTATTCCTGAAAGGACGTTCATTACATAGTATAAAATGAAGTCGCTCAAAATGTATGTGCGCGTAAATCTTTTAAACTACGCAACGGATAATAGATAGAGTGATTGAAGAGAAATGTTTATATGTATAATACATGTAAATTATATTAGAGAAAAGCCGAGAAATTCAAAGAAAACACATTTTTGTGCGATTTAAAACGGTTGGCGGGCCGTACTATAGTCACTTTTGAAATACGTTCTACGGAAGAAATTGGAAAATATATGTACTAGAGTAAGTAGGTATTTGATTTTCCCTTTTCAAATATCCAGTGTTGCATTGCAAGCATTGTATAATTAGTGGCGAGTTAATTAGTTTACATGTATAATACATGCTTATTATAGTAGAGAAAAGCCGATAAATTCAAATATTCAATTCAGGCAGCGGGCAGCGGGCAGCGGGCAGCTGGCAAGCGGGTGGTGTGGATTTTATAAAGGTTGGGTAATGGCGTTGTGTTTCGTTAGCCACAGCAACGTGTGGCCGGGTCTGCTAGTTACATATAAGTTTCTAAAGAAATGAAATAGTAGAACTTATTGCTTTTTTTAAGATGTTTATCGAGATAATTGCACGGAAAAGATTGTGTTTTTACGTATCAAATTAATAATTTATTATGTTTTTTTTTTTATTGAAGGAAGCAAACACTCTGTGGTGTGACATTATAATATATATAAATAAGTTATTATGTGTTAAATAAAGTTAAAAACTATACATACGAAATACTTACTTGCAATTAAAGAAAAAAAAACAATAAAAACATATCGATGACCCAATACTACATTGCAACGATTTCTAATCTGTTTTTTTCAGATAATCAGTATTTTGTTTCTGTACATATCTAAATACGTAAGTATGTAAAAATGTGAAATTTCAACAGTTCTCACTGAAATTACTACACTAACTCAAATGCAAGTTCAAAAAACAATCTCGTCCGTTTTAAATGGAAACAATTCGAAATACTTTAAATAAATCTGTCTTCTCCTTCTTCCTTGCACTGTCCCAACTCATTGCCTAAGTAGGCTGTGGGGTCGGTTCTTCTCGTTCTCTGGTAAAAACTTCTTCGGTTCTGGGTATCGTTTTCATCCAGGCCGTTTTTCTGTAGTATTTTGGAGCGTTGAGTCATCCAGGAGTTCTTTGGTCTTCCTCTGAATGACTGTCGATGAAGCTCCACAAACATTGCCTGCTTCACTTCGTAGGACAATAATATGAAATGCAAACCCCAGTTACCACCTTATATTTTAATCATTTGCTTGTAAATAAATGTTTATTTATTATTATTACCATTTCAACAACTATGCTAAACAATCCACGACTATTTTATGTTTTAATTGGTTATTTCATTTTTTATTTTATTCTTTCTCATCTCTTTTTTTTTCTTTTGCTATGCTAAACAAATAACAGTTAGGTACTATGTTTTAAACTTTTTTATTATTTTATTTTATTTTATATTCTTTCTCTTCTTTTTATTTCCTCTTTTTATCCACATGTTCATACTCATAATTATTTGACTGTCCTAAAACGGGATAATACTCCTAGTTGGGCAGTCAAAATTTAATAAATTATGTATATAAATGTATATTGCTGTGCTAAATAAACAAATAAACAAACAAACAAACAAACTTCAAACAGTTTGATAATGCCTTCAGAGGGCGAAACAGCTATCACGCGTAATAATAATTACATAGCAGAACTTGTTTATAATAAACAATTTTTATAGATTAAATAATAATATTAAAAATGCCAAAATCAGTCATTTTAAATATATGCAGGATTACAAAAGATTTTTTAAATATTTATATTGAGAGATAAGTAGGATTTACAGGTCCAACTAGGAGTTCTACCAAAACCTCCTAGAGGTTCTACTGAGCCAAACCCTCTGAAATGAAATTATCTGAAGTCGGTGAATTATTTTCCCGTTTGATCTCTGGTAGGTTGTCATGCTGTTCTTGAATTGTTTTTTTATTTATTATACTTATATAGTGCAATTGCATAGCGTGAATTTACTAGATTGACAAGATGATCATTTGTGGAAAAGTGTGTGAAAGGTTTTAGTTTTTCCTGAGGGGAAGATTTAACCCGGACATGAACTCTGAAGTATAAAATAAATAAAAATTAAAATGGAGTTCTACAAAAAAACTTGATACAATTAAAAAAAAAATTGATACCCGTATCGTATTTTTGATTTTTCGAAATTCTACACATATATAATTATTTAGTTATAAACACTAAAAAATGGATTTTTACAATTTTTCTTGTCGAGAATCATGCTGTCAATTTCTACTGAATCTGCTATGATTTGTCCTAAATTCGGCATTTCATTAGTAATGAACGTTTTTTGTTCCACTGTATAACATTCTACGCTTTTTTGGCGAACTGTACCTTTCCAGTCATGATCGCTAGGAAATTTGTAGAAGCGTCGGCGTCCATTTGCCTATGCTAAGCGTCCGAAAAGGAATCCCTTTGGCAAACAGTCGATTAGTCAGAAGACCGACCCACGGACAAAGCAAGGGGTGGCGTTGGGCAATGGCCAGGAGGTGGTGTAGGGCGGGTGGCAGGGCGCATTAGAATGTGAAGCCTCCTACGCCTATGGCTGCGGCCGTCTATCGCCGGACGTTGACGTATAACGCTGGATCAAGTGGAGGCTCTCACACCACTGCCAGTGGCGGGGAGTGATCTAATTAATTAACCATATTGCTACCGAATAACTTTTTTAAAAGTTTAAGTGCACAATTTAATACCTACATATATCTGAATACCCACTTAATATACACACATAAAATAGTTACTATTATTTGAATGCACTGTAATTTGTACCCGTTCATGGTAAGAAACCACCATTAAGAATAAATTGAAACAATGCAAATGGCTTAGGTTATGTTTAGTGATCAGGTTTTAATTACATTCTTAGGATCTTTTCCTCCTATTGCCAATCGCAAAATACTTCTTAAAAATTGAAAATAATATTGATCCACTGGATCTGAGAAGTTCATGCACACATTTTTGAAATCAGAAATTAACGCTTCTTTATCGCAAAACCTGTCCACATTTTGTCCAACCGACCTAAATATTAGGTATCAGATAACCATGAAAGAAGTTTAGATTTTAGGTATTAATTTATCGAAATGTAGAAAAATTCTTTTTCACAAACCTTGATTTAACATTAGCTTTGGACCGTTGGTATTTGTAAAAAAAATTTAAAAAACGTATTTCTCAACATAGTTTTATTGAATGTAGGGATACGATTATATACATTTACTAAGATAATAATATGTAAGGTTACTACAAAACTACAACGAAAGTAGGCAAAAATATTAACTTTCCTGTTTCTTTCGCTAGCTCAGTTTGTTGTTAATGGGAAAATAATTAAGAAGAAAATGACGTATGTGAATAGAATCTATTATTACCCATAGTCATCGCACAATATACAATCTATCCGCAGTCATTCACGTGGAGCTTGGCGTAGAGGCAACCGTAGAGGCGAGCGTAGCAGTCAGCGTGGACAAGGTCCCTATGACCTAGGAGCGGATATAAATGAGTCCGACTGGGATATGGGTACCGCATTGTTTACCCGGCCACCCCACCTGTCTGCGGGGGAATACAGACTCCAACCACCCCATCCCTTCATCCCGTAAAGCCTCCACGAGGACCGAGGACCCAACCCCTTTTGTTGTCCCCATGACAAACTGCTACGATCAATTTCAGTATTGTTACGGGAAATTATTGATGCTTGGTGCATTGTACTTTGCGGCAATAATTCATGTATTTGTTGTGTGGTTTTGGCCTTTCAATATTATTTTTACAACCGTCTTTATGGAAGCGATAATTCCTCATTTCACCGAAATTTCAAAGATATTATACAAGAAATGAAAAATATTCACTGCCAAGTACCAAGTACGTCTGTGTAAAAATACTCCATTTAGAGAGATTATGGTAAATTTACGTTATATTTTGATAATTTAAATAATATATTATGAAGTATCAGATAAAAAAAAGTTTCTTCTTTCAAAAAAAAGTTTCTTCTTTCACAAAGTATTTGATGTTTTATTTTTTCCCCACACATTAAAAAAATATTATGTGTTGGACAGTTTGGGGCAGAATAAGAGGTTGGGCGGGTACTTGAATGAGTGACTAGTGATGACATGCAGAAGACATTTTTTTGTTAGATTTTGAAGTAATTTTTTTTTAAATAAACCATTGAAAAAGTCACCGGAAGCCAAAATTTAATTTATATTTTTTACTCCAAATAATCACTAGGAATCACTGGTTAAAGTATGCCCAGTCCCTTAACATCCTGTATATTTGTGTATTTACAATGGCAAAACATGTTCAAAGGTGGTCAAACTGGGCAATTTATGGAATAGGAACCAAATATTTTCGGGCACCTATGAAACCGAAGCATTTGGTTTATAAATGGTTTTTCCATTGATTAAAATGTGCATTTAATTGAAAACTTACACTAAACCACCCTACCAAGGGATCATTCTACTTTGTTTACAATAATAAATAAACTATATAATTTGAGGGCGGGAATTGGTACCGCCGCCCAGGGAACCATTTATTAGATAAACAACACCTCTGCCGCAGTTCACCCCAAATTATTAAGAGAGATATTGTAATCTCTCGGAACATCGTCTTACTGCAGTGGGAGAGATAATTCATCTGTCCGTCATATTCTGAACATACTGATCCCCAGATTCCTAGACACCCCTCATACCTTTTTTTTCTTTTCAGAACTTCCTCTCCTTCCTTTCCTAAAAAGACCCTCCACACAGCATCCTCATGAAATAGGCCCTGCGGGGAAATTTTTCCTCAGGGCTTCCTGTGAAGAGCTAATGTAAAAAATAATACTCTGCCGAAAGCACTGAAATAGTAGAACGATATTTATCCTTGTATTTTTTTATTAATGTATAAAATCTTCGTAATATTATAATATTTCCTTGGAATAACAGGGCAGCAATATAATTGATTACTTTACGAATCCATTCCCATTGGCATCCCCTAAAAAACGGACTGATATACGTCATTCTGACAGCCCGGCAAAATTGTTCCTCCACCCTTGTTGAGACTTTGGCGTCGTTAAAAAGGAAAGAAGCTCGCCGAGCAAAAAAGCTCATTTGCGGAGGCTCTCGTACTTATATTATCTTACGTACTATACACGGACAGGGTGGGTCAGACAAAGGGTAGGGGCGAGCACTTTCAAATAAACATCGATGGATTTTTACCGATGTTTTGAAATTTTTTTGATGTTTAGATATTGAATTGTAAATTGGGAAAAATGTAGATTTACCTGAAACTCATCAGAATAACATCTCTGGTGAAAATATTTCATGCATAAAAGTGTGAGAGGTTTTATTTTAAATACAAATTTTGTAATAAATTCGCTGGAGGATTTTGAAATGTCAAAGAAAACATCGATTCCAAAACATCTATGCTAAATAACAGTATTTTTGTTTTTTAGTTTTTAAACTCAGCGAATTATAAAATATGAATGGAATTGAAATTAAAACTGACCACTTTAAAAGAAAAGAACGTGGGTTTGAAAAGGAACGCTGTTCCTTCGAACTTGAAACATCGGAATTTTATAATAAGCATAAATAATATCAACTACAATACAGATGTTTTTCTTTATTCCATTTTCTAAAGTTTCCAATTTTTTTCCTAAAAGGCCAAATCCATTTACTGTGAGCTCTGGCTTCGAGTAATTTACGCCTTTATTCTCATTCGAAAAAATATTTGTCAACACAATAACTGTTTTAGCTTTGTTTTAAAATTTAATTGCTAATAAATCCAATTATTGTAAATTCTGTAAATTCCATTATTATAAATTCCATATTATTAATCAAATATTCGATTTTTAATTTTTTTTATGTGAATACCTCACGCGTCTGGAGTCAGTGAGATTACGGAATCCCCGTATGTTGTGAGGCTGAAGGTAGTGGGGAGAGGAAGGAGATGGGGGAGAGGAAGGTGTAGAAGTACCTGAGTATTCAGATCTGGTCACCAGACACGGTTAAAGCCGTTTCAAGCAACGTTTCAAATCTTAATAGTGGTCTTACACCAGGGCGCTACTGAGAGTATTTTCTACTCTGGAACGTACCGCAAATATACTTAATTATATATTTTATATTATTTGAAATCAATTAATTGTGAATAACAAAAAATAATCAAATAAAATTTATTTGCGCACGCTGAGATTCGATCCCGCAACCTTAGGATGGCGAATCTATAGCTTTAGCCCTCGACCACGTAGACCGACAAATTACTGCAATAGTTATGAGCTATACTTCATCCATCGACACAAACTCATATAAGAAAGTTTGATTCTAAGTTGTTTGAGTTAATATTCTCAAAAGTTTTGTTTGAGCTAAATGGATGCTTTTAATGCTTTTTCGCACCCCTACCTGCGGAGGCTCTATGCTAATGATCTATCAAGTATTGACCGACGTCCTCTACGATTTCAAATTATAATTTCGCCCCCGGCCGGCCATTGCGGCCTCTCTGCTCCGCACGTGCGATCTCGCCTAGCTGCCTCTCTCTCCCACCTACTTTTGCGTCATTATAATATTTATCGCACATTCACAGCTGGCGGTCCGCGAGGTGAATACTATCACATCTTAAAAATGTTTTGTTTGTATATAATTTTCTATTATTATTTAGTAAAGAAGTATTTTTGTAGGCAGTTATACCAATAAATACCCACGCTTACATTATATTCAGAAGAAAATTTAAATATATATGTTGCATAAGTCTATTAAATAAAACAACGCACTGAATCTTTGCACGTTTGAGAAAATAGTTATTAATTAGATGGGGGGTGGGTTATATGACTAAATTTTATTATGGAAGATACTCTCAGTATCGCCCTGGTGTAACACTACCAGCCATATTAATGCTTGATCTGGCTTTAGCCGGGTCTGATTTCTAGATCTGAAAAGCCAGGTATGTCCCAGATTACGACTGCAGTATTCACATATTTTTTTTTTAAAACATAGATGAAATCTGATATGGAAAGAATTACAGCAACTTAAATTCCGCCTATTGGAATAACACACGCTAGAGCAGCCTTACACAAAAACGTTTGGGAGAAACTACCTCTTCTTGTGAAAGCAACATAAACTATAAACGGCTGTTCTATGCGTGTCCATCAAGTTCCGCGTACGTGCACCGGTGCACAAGGGATCAATGCTCCTAGCTACTTCGATCAGGCTCTATTGAAATACTTATAGAACAGACTCAGCATATCTGCAGACCGTGAATTAGTGATGGTGATCGGTCTGTTAATAACAGATGGTGCATTATAATGTGCGAGCCTGAGGTGTGTAAATAAACCCAGACCCTCTGGGCAAAACCCAAAGATATGATTATGAAAATCTACTTGACATGGATATATCACAAAGAATGGCAGTCGAAAACTCCAGGGAAAATAGCAGATTCACCAACCTTATATGCAGTTTTTTTGTAGCTGGGGAGACCTCCGTAAATTTGTCCACTTAAATTCCAGATCAATAATTCTTTTGTGACTTTGAAATATGCACAAGTAGTTAGTTATCAACCATACACAACTAGTTAGTTTTCACAATGATTAAATAAAAAGCAAAATTTTCCAAAACAACAAATGACAGTTAATCACTTGTTTGAGTACTATTTTCAAACTATTTCAGGTATCTCTGTTAAATCCAAAGAGTACCTAACTATCATTCTTGAATATTTATATAAATATATTTATTTAAATTTTCGAACAAACAAAATAAACATATTGTAATGCCTAACCAGATGGACCGCCCTCGTTTTCACAGAATCTAGTAGGTTTAGAGCTCCAGCCCAGAGGTGGCTGCCAAATACAATTGTTGGTTTTTAGTCCTATACAAAACGCCTATTTTGTAAAAGCCAGATTTACTCGGGATACTCACGATCAGTAAATGTTTTAATGATGCTTTTAAAAAACGCTGAGATTAGTAGGTACCTAACATAAAAAGCGCCAAACTTGGTTCAATATACAATGGACCCTTTCAAGACTGTTTGAAAATATTAAACAAATTCTTCAAAATTAGATTCTCCCAAACTCATTAATTATGCAAGATTCTCAAACGCCGGATCTTTCGTCTCGTTCCCCCCTTATTGTAATCGTGCTGCCCCTATTCGCCACCCGCGAAGGGGGTGAAACCAGTGGCGTCGATTATACAAAATGCTGAATTATTTTCATGTTGTCAACAAAATGTTGTTTTAAAACGAAATTTTAGCCAATCTACAAAAATAAAACCCACATTTTAATATTACAAAATGCAAACTAATTGATAAATCTTGACTAGTGTTTAAAGTCAATAATCTATTTTTAATCAACCCAGCTGAGCGTTAGTTTTTCTCAGAAAAACTCTGCAGGTTAATAATAATAATATTGTTGACTGAGCGAAGCGAAATCCTGTTTAAACTCAACAATTTCGCATTTTGTTTGCCTGCTTTGCTACATTCTGGTTGCGGTTCAGGATGGTGGCCGTGTTGGATGCTACATTTTTATTCCACCAGACTTCCCACGATCGCGGTTTCCAATACGAGCCGTAAAATCGGAAAGATCAGTATTATGGTACCTACTGGCCTGAAAAAAGTTCGACGATAGAATTTTTATTGAGATGGTGACGTTTTGTACTTAAAATACTTCAGTTTGTCTATTTATTTACGGTCTTTCAAAGTAATATATTTATTTTTTTTACATTCTTATTTTGCTTAGATATTATTGGAAAATTATAAATACTTACGATATAAAAATAATTACAAAAATAACATAATTCTAAAAGTTTTATCATCACGCCTTTCAGCATTTTTTAATGTAGGTATAAATTAAACCAATTTTTTTTAGTAAAATATAAATTGAGTTATTATTTTAAAAAGCTGGTACGGAGAATAATTAATCTTTCTCATTGGAACAGCCCTGTACGATCATAAAAACATCTTTCGATGAAATGTGAATTCTCGGCAGCTGGCTGATTAATGGCTCTTAAGTTAATCTTTGTAGAGATTCAGAGTGGTTTCAGGGGAAATTTTGGTTTAAATGAATTAAATAAGAGAAAAATAGAGTATATTTTTGTATGCGAGGTCTAGGTACACTGTTCACAGAACTACTAGTTTGATTGAGAGGAACAGAGCAGTATGTCCAATAAGTATAATACTCTCTCTGTCATATAAATAAGAATAAATTTAATGTAAGATTAATGTAAAAATAATTTATAAATCATCATACGGTGACATCAATATAATTATTTGTAAGTTATACAAAAAGGATTAGTGTGTTTTTAACACTTGTATTTTACGGTGGTTTGGTGGGAAACTCTCTATCTATGTAGTAGTGGCGTGCTGTGCTGTTGGACGACAGCCTGATCGAGTGTTCGTGGATTTGGCACCGACTCATTCTGGTCATTCGGTGGCGCGCCAAAGCAGCTAAACACAGTAATGTCATCATCTGCTAATGGATTGATCTTTGCCAGGCTTTTTGTATGAAGTATGAAGTCTGCACAGTTATTGTCGGTTGACCACATTGGCTTAGTCATAAGCACAGTAATCTTTCGTTAATCTTGAAGAAGATAACAATAATAATTGAAACGAAAATATGAAAGAGAACAAGACACACAAAAAAATAGAAAAAGATCGTTACTGGGACTCGAACCCGGAACTTCTCGTCTAACCGGGACTTGCGTGTTTACCAATTCCACCATTACCACCTTCAGGTCAAACCGTTATATTTGTCAATCTCATATTTCAAATTTTCAGGTTTTTCAATATTATCTTCAACCGTTTTTTTTCCATATTACGATAGACAACTACCCTTTTTATTGGAAACAATCATTCTAAGAATTGGTTTGTAACCTGGATAAATATATCCGATTTTATTTATAAGGAACTATTGAACTTCTTATAAAAGTGTAAATGGATATTCAATTTTTTATTAAAAAAACTCTCTTTTTATAACTATTTGAAGGTTATTTCCATATAATTGAAGAAGAAGAACATCCCGGTTAGGTTAGGTTGGGTTAGGTTCGAGAGGTTCTGGGTTCGAGTCCCAGTTGCAACCATAATTTTTTATATTTTTCTCTATCGTCTTCTCTTTCATATTTTCTCTTAGATTATTATTGTTATCTTCTTCTTCAATAATATATTACATTGATGGGAATAACCTTAAAAAAGTCATAAAAAGAGAATTTTTCTTATTAAAAACAGTAATCTTTCTTTAGACCACAAAAAGCCCTTTAATTAATGATCATCCAATCATTTTTTCTGTAAACGCATTTGTGCATTATTTCAACGGTAGCAGTCTCCAAGTAACATAAGTGACTTTAACGGGTTTGATCATTTTCGGATTAGTAATCATAATAATAAATTTTTAATAATTTTGAAATTTCCAATTTTTTAAAAGAAAGGAGAATCATTTCAATTTTAATTCCAAGCAAATTAACAATTTGTGTGATTCGCGGTATTTCGTTTGAGCAAAGGAAAATTCATCTCCCCGCCACTGGCTGGAAAAGGCGTTAGACAGGGACGCCCGTATACTAATGAGCGTCGTAAGGGATGCAAGAGAGAGATGTAGATATTTCTAATTTGCGCAGCATCCCGCGGGCATGCGCATTGACCTCTGGTCGATAATGACTCTTCTGTCTCGCTCGCGTCTTAAGCCCGACACACCATCTCATCTGGTTTAATATGTATTTATTTATGTAAGAGTATAATAGTATAATTCACGAAACCTTTTTGTTGTAGGTATTCCGCGTACGAGGCTTTGTGCGTAAACTGTATGGGTATGAGGGGTTTGTATTATACGTAATGCAGAATAAAATTGGATTCGTCCCTTCAGTAAATGATTCTTTTATCCGTGTAAGTAAATGTAGGTAGGCACTTTATAGGTATTTGTTTTTGTAAACATCCTTTGATTCTTGCCTTTAATTGTCTTAAATACTACAATAAGCAATTAAAATATTGACAAGTAGTAGATAACTTGATATGTAAGAATACTAACTAGAATTCGGATGGGTCGAGTTCAATACAATTAGCGGATACTGATTAACTCTCATTTCAACACGAGATCTTTGAGAAAGTTTTACATTTCTTAGGATTTTCAGAATTCACCTGTTTCTTTAAAATATTAGCTTACTTAAATCTTACTTTATTAGATTAGTTAGTTCGTTAATTACGAACATATCTAACCCAACACCATGGGAGTAATTTGTAGTAAGTGTAGATAAAGCGTAGGTAAAGCAATTTTTTTACAAAAATTAATGTATGTGTGTACATGTAAAAGGTAGATACCTACTTAATAAAATTTAATTTTTTGAACTTATGTTTTTAATAATTGCAACGTAATTTTAACAAAGTTTATCAAATTTAGAACAACTAGATTAGTAGATTATCTTAATTAATGTGAATCCAAAAACATAGTTTTACGTACATTTTCGCGTTGTTCTTTGTAATCGGACTTTATCGTGTTACTTTTAGAAGGCTTTGTTTGCACTTATTTTGATATGTGTAAGAAAAAGGACCCCACGTAAGACAAGAAAACACATTAATTCTTTTTTTAGGGTTGGCGGTCACCCCTTCGTCGGGGGGAGTTAGTAGGAGAGAGGGGGGAGGTTTTTTCCCCTGTTTTGTATTTTAATATAAGGGGTAGGTGACGCGAACCAGAACGTGTAGTCTTAAGAAAAATGCGGCGACTTTAATGTGAAATTATTTTCAAAGACAGATTTATTTAAGCTCACACTCTTTCGAGAACGGTTACTTTAACTTTAAACGTTAGTAATAACACTAATAACAATAACGGATGAGCGTATCTGGCTGATATGAAAAGGCGTAAATAGATGTTCACAAATTTAGTGAGAATTTATGTTTTTAGCGGTGTAGGTAATATCAATATCTATGCGTAGGGGAGACCTAGGAGAGTTGTAACAGAGGAGAGTTGTGACAAAGACGATTTCTCCCTACCTATAATAGTTAGCGAAATTGTAACAATGCTCGTTTGTCGCTTTAGAAACGCGCTACTTCACTCAGTACCCACCGGCGGTGCACAAGAAGCGGTTGCGTAATAACGACGTCTGCATGCAAAAAAATGCGAAAAGTAAGTTTTTCTTCAAAATTTTGATTGAATTTATATCACGTCTTATTACAAGTGCGTTGTTGTGTTATTTTTTCCTTGTTGTATGATTATTTAAGTCTCAAAGCGTTGCATTGATCTTTTGTGTTTGCATCGTGTTTAGAAAATATGAATCATTATTCGGACCAAGTCGTAATTTTGAGCACCTAGGAGAGTTGTGACAGCCTGTCACAACTCTCCTTTTGACTTCATTTTTCTGCTGGGTTATTTCGACACTTTTTAAAATTAATTTACGATGTCCGTATGTGTGTTTTTGCGTTAGTATATGAAGGTCAAATCTTGCAAGTGCAGTCCGCAATAAAAGCTTGTCTCAAAAGAATCATTTTCGATAAAAAAAAAATTTGGACTTGTAGTGTGATATTGCATGCCGGATAACTACATTTTTGTTTCAGAATGCCTAATAACTATACACAAAAGACTGGTAAAGGCATTGCTAGTATCTAAATACTCAAATAGTCTATGTAAATACAAAGCTGTCACAACTTACCTCGGTACCTGTCACAACTTACCTCGGTGATAGGAGAGTTGTGACAGAGGGAGTAGTTGTTCTTTTTGTTGATTTACTCGGAAACCGTAATACTTTAATTAATTTTGATGATTGTTTTGGAAAGGGAAGGAATGGTGCTACCTTAATTTACATAGATCATAAATACGGAATATTTCTTGAGCGAGATATGTCCCTTAAATTAAAAATTGTCACAACTCTCCTAGGTCTCCCCTTCCTAATCTATTTTGTTTGTGGAAGTATTTAAAAGTTCACCAATTTAGTTGTTGTTGTTGTTTACCAATTAGTTACGTTATTCGCTACATCGCGATGCATCGTCATCCATACAATATTTAGTTAGGTTTCGGTATAAATTAATGAGCACCAAAACGAACATATTATTTTCATTTTTCAATGATCATCAGAATCTTGATTTGAAATGGCTAGGTCTATAGAATTATTCTCTTTTACTAAAAAGGGATAAAATGCCCAAGAAATGTCTTAACACGCATCCCAGAAGACGTGTCCACCATACTGATGATGAGAAATTTAAGAACCTCGACGAGACAGTAATCCCACTTATTGTTGAATTGGAAAATTTAAAGAAACATTGCTCGTGATAGAAGACACATTATTATTTACAATGGAAATATTTGATAACAAAATCATACCCCTCATAATATTTTCTTTTATCTTATCCATTTTAAGAGAATTCCATTCACGGATTTGTTTATTGTGGCAGATTTTTTTACATAAAGTTGTACACACTTTGCAGAAATGGTTTCCAATAAGTGTGGAACTGAATTATTTTTAATGCTTTTGGAGAAAATATGCCTCACGGATGCTTTTCAACGAATCAGTCAAATGACATAAGAAAATTAAGCCCTGGTAAAACTGAGGAATTAATTCCTATTTTTTAATTTTCTTCAGCCCATCTTAGAATTAATTTTATTTAATTTAACCTTAAAAAAATAACTTATCTTTACATACGACACACATTAAACATTTTTTGTTAGATTTTTGGACAAAAACACAAAACACTTTGGACAAAAACACTACAGATACCAGGCTATAAAACTATACAATTATCTTCCTATACAATAATAATAATAATAATAATAATAATTGGATTAATATTATTAATTATATTATATATGGATGATATAAAATTATTTTCAAATTCTGAATCAAATTTAGAAAAAATGATTAAGGTAGTTAAAATTTTTTCAGATGATATTAAAATGACTTTTGGTTTAGATAAATGTAAAACGATCCATATAGAGAAAGGCAAAATTGTAGATGGAGACGAGGGTATATTTAGAAATTTCAAAATTAAAAGTATGAAAGGGGATGAGGTTTATAAATATTTAGGATACCCGCAATCGAATAGATTAGATCACACTAGTGTTAAAAATGATATTAGGATTAAATTTCAAACTAGGATCAGAAAAATTTTAAAATGCAATCTATCTGCTAAAAATTTAGTAAAAGCAATAAATACTTGGGCAATACCTTTATTAACGTACTCATTTGGCATAATTAAATGGTCCAATACAGATTTAGATAGTTTAGAACGATTAATTAGAACTACGTTAACAAAGTTTAATTGCCATCATCCAAATTCAGCTATAGAACGAATTAATTTACCTAGAAATTTAGGAGGTAGAGGTGTAGTCAAAATAACATCTTTGAAACACAATCAGGTAGAAATGCTTAGAAATTTTTTCCATAGGAAAGCTAATAGCTCAGAAATGCACAAAATAATTTGTAAGGCAGATAGAAACATTACACCTTTAAATTTATATGACGAGAATGCCAACATTCTTATAAATACTAACCAGGAATTATTAGATTCCTGGTCAAATAAAATTATTCATGCAAAACACTTCAATTATCTCAACCAAACGTATGTTGACAAACTTTCGTCAAACAAATGGTTGAGTATTGGAGAGTTGAGCGCAGAAATAGAAGGATTTATGCTTGCCATTCAAGATAGAGTCATTAATACTAAAAATTATAGGAAGCATATAATCAAAGATATAAATCAAATTGATGATTTATGTAGAAAATGTTTGGCTTTTCCGGAAACTATAGAACATATTATATCGGGATGTTCTATATTAGCGCCGTCCGAGTATACATTTAGGCACAATCAGGTTTTAAAAATAATCCACCAAAGTTTGGTAATTAAACATAACTTGATTGACTGCCGTAATATAGTACCATATTATGAATATGAACCAAATTCATTTTTAGAAAATGAATTTTATAAAATATATTATGATAAAACTATACTAACAGACAGAACAATTAGTCATAATAGACCTGATATAGTTTTACATGACAAAATTAAAAAAATAACTTATATCATTGATGTAGCTATTCCAAATTCCTGTAATATTCAAAAAACTGTTTCTGAAAAAATTAGAAAATACACAGATTTAGGAAATGAGATTAAAAGAATTTGGCATTCTCGGAATATAAAAATATTACCATTTGTTATTTCGGCTACTGGCATTATACCTAGGTCTCTGATTCAAAATTTAGGCGTATTAGATTTGTCAAAGAATTTATACATAAAAATGCAAAAATCGGTAATTTTAAATACATGTAGGATTACAAAAGATTTTTTAAATATTTATATTGAGGGATCAGTAGGATTTATAGGTTCAATTAGGAATTCCACAGAGCCGAACCCTCTGATATGAAAATATCTGGAGTCGGTGAATTATTTTCCCATCTGGTCTCTGGTAGGTTGACATGTTGTTCTTGTATTGTTTTGTAATTATAATACATATAGTGCAACTGCATAACGTGGATTGACCAGATGATCATTTGGGAAGTGTGTGAAAGGGTTTAGTTTTTCCTGTGGGGAAAATTAAACCCGGACATTTAAATCTGGTGCGTAATTATTATAAAGCGCCGTTTTTGTGAAAAATCACCTCAAGGGCGCTGTACAATTTATTAGGAATGCTTAGGTTCTAACTAATTTTACTATTTACAAATGGATACAGAAACATACTTACCTGGCAGTTCAAAACAACTAATATTATTGAATACAAAAAAAAACACAAGAAACTGGCTACAATCTTTTTAATTGATAATTTTTGTCGAATTGAAGTCGATTTTATATTTTGATTTTTATTGTTTCTCTTTTTTATATTAACTATGAATACTCTCTTGTTTTACTATTTATAATTTATAATTTACAACTGAAAAATATCTTCTACAACACAGGTGAACTCCTAGTGTGGAGGACAATACCTTTGTAATGTAAATGTACTAAGAATAATTACATAAATTACCCAATTTTGTTATTTATAATTGCTTTAGCGAATGTTAGCAGTTAATGAAACCAAAAACAAGAGGAGAATTTTTTTTCCATTGAAACGTCACACGGTGGTCGCGAAGCGGAAATTTTTTTTTTTCACTAAATATTCAAGTTTTTTTGAAACTGAAAATGATTAATTTTTGTTTCGCTCAAATAGTTTCAAAACTTATTTTAGTCAATCAATTAATTGTCTTTAATCCGTTAAAATAATAAAAAATTGGATCTAGTTTCTGAAAAATAATATACAAATTTATTAATTTTCTTTGTAAAAAAATTGACATTCTGAAACCAACATGGTTTATTTTATTCATTTTAGATGGAGCGTTTTATACAATAATATATGTATAATAATAATATTTTTATAGGTAAGTTTGATTATTACAATTGTCTATGTAATTAAAAAAATATAGAACCATAAATTTGGGAGGCGGGTACGGGTACCGCCGCCCCGTGAATCATTTATTGGATAACCAACACCTTTGCCGTAGGTCACCCCAAGTGGTTCGCTACGTTTGGTGACCAAGCAGGGGTGCCCGGGTTCATGGTGTGAGGTTTATCCAGGTCTTAGCGTCTGCCCACCTGCTGCATGGCAGACCAGATCAAGGGAGACTGGTTGAGGGAGGCCTTTTGGCCTTTCCAGCCGGACTCTCGACCCATCGCCGTGCACTGCACTTGGAGGGATGGATTGATACGTCCGTCACTCCTGGATATACTAACCCCCAGATTCCTACCCACCTTGCATACCTTTTTCCTTCCCAGAACTTCCTATTTTTCCCTTCCTTAAAAAGACCCTCCACACAGCATCCCCTAAGATGACACAGCCCTTGAGGGAAATTGTTTTCCTCAGGGCCTCCTGTGGGTGGCTAACGTAAAAAAAAACTTGTGGTTATGTTATAAATAATCTTTTTTAAACATTATTTTAAAACAAGAATCTTTTTTATAAAGTACCTACCTCATCCATGTAACGCTTTTTGTTAAAAATATCTTTAGTTTGTCGAGAGAGCCACTGTGCGTAGGTGTACTTTCTGATGTATTTATTAATGGTGATCTGCATAATTTAATATTTTTATTATGAAAATATTATTTGCTGAATTTATCAATATTCATAGGTTATTAAGCTATATTGTTAAATGTCCATGTTAATCAAAAAGGTACAAAACAAACAAACAAAAACAAGTAGATATGTGTATTCATGTTGTATGCCTACTCGCAATGAACGAATTCGTCTCTGTCGTAACAAATGCTTATACCGAAAATATCCTTAAACCCTCAAACGATCTATTCATCTTAAGACCTTCTGGTTCTCTCCTAACTATCCTACACAGTATCTTAACTATTGGATATAGCCGAGATGGAAAAACACATACAAAAACAAACAAGTATTTATAAGAAAAACTAACGCCGAGTCCCAAAGAAAGCAAGACAAACGCCAAGTAAAACGAAACCATATAAAAAGGCTTAAATTCTTCGAACGGTGAGATGGTTTTGTTTGTGTAATTGGTTTGTCTCTTTAGAAATGTGTGAAAGTTTTACATGTATGTTTATGTTTTGCGCTTTAATTTTCGAGATGTCTTTAAGGGTGTGTTATGCTGTGTTCATGTGAGGGTGGTTTGACTTATATGACGAAGGGGTGGAAATGTTCGTTAGACCAAATTATTGCACAGGGGTAGTTTCTTGCAGGACGAGGCTTTCAAGGCGGCCATTGCACACACTCGACGGTTACTTGAGGGGAATAATGTTACATTATCTTTTTGTTTATGTCCAGAAATTGGGGGTGGGTTATGTGGCTACGAGTAACCACGCATTAAAGACGGGCTAAGTATACAAACATACGGAAAACCGAAGGCTGAACGTACCCAGGAAAGTTAATTGATTCACACATTAATATAGTGTGAATCTTTTACAGTGGCGTAGAGATTTTCTGTTTGATCTGGACAGTCCTTGAAAGGAGTCCATTAGCAGAAAATCAGCTTTCCGAAAAGCATTTTGTTTTTGTTTTTATTTTCATGAAGTAAAGGCAAACATTCTTAGCTTATAAATCAAAAAAAACCTGACAATATCAAGAAAGATTTACGCTACCATCACTAGTATCACTACCAGTATAAGAGAAAAATGTTGTTTGTGCAATGATGGTGGACATTAGCAGAGGATTAAACTCGCGTCGCCAATGTGAGAAACTGACAATATAATTAATATGCACGTTCACAAATTCTCAGCGCTTAATCTCTACGTTCGTTTACTGTGGGTAGGAATCGATTGAAAATTATATATATTACTAGCAGTTAAAAGCTTCTCTGGTTTTTGCTGCTTTTAGTTCCCCTCCCCGCTTCCCTCCTCCCCCTCCCCTCCGCATCTTTCCGAGTTCCCCTTTGCCCCCTCCCCTCCACATCCTTCCGAGTTCCCCTCTTTCCCCTCTTTCCCTTCCCCCTTCCCCTCCCCCCTCCCCCCTCCCCTCCCCCTCCCCTATCCCCCTCCACCCTCCCCCACCCGCTTCACCCTCCACCCTACCCCTTCCCCCACCCCTCCCCACCCTCACAAACTGTCCCCTCTCCACTCCACCCTCCCGCTCCCACTCCTCACTCCTCCCTACAAATCCCCAAAGTTTCATCGCAATCGGATTAAAGGTTTAGCAATGCATAGCGGACATACATATATACATACATACAAACCCAGAAACAAACATATTTTGATTTTTATATATATAAGATAATATTTTTTGTTATATAATTTATGTGAATAATTTTCTATGACCGTGCTGTAAACATTTGCTTCAGATCATCACAACGTGCCAATTATCATGTATAAATTGGCTACTAAAATTTTATGTTTCTTTCAAAGTCGATTTGAAGGGATAAGGGGCCGACTTGTAAGTGTACCCGGGGGTCCGGGAGGTCATCGCTACGCTACTGAACTTAAATCTTCTTACCTACCTTCAAGATCATTTTATTAGCGACCAATAAGATTTTTTATTATTTTTCATTACTAAATACATTTGCAATCGCGATGATGACATATTTTAGAAGTTCAATCAGGTAGGTACCTATAGATAGTACATACTCTGATTGTTGTTATATATCATAGCGGCGAGCTTTCATAGTATAAATGTCACATAAGATATTGCTTTATCATAGAATGTACACAATGCTGCCAACGTGTAAAAATCGCAAGTGCGCTCTATGGTTGAGTTTGGAAGCTACCTACGGTCTAGAGACCTAAAATACCTGAAAAAACCCTAGGCTCTGAGCAGAAGCGGGTGGTCTGTTAATAGATTCTCTTAATAATAATAATAATAATTTTGCTACTGGCATTATACCTAGGTCTCTGATTCAAAATTTAGGCGTATTAGATTTGTCAAAGAATTTATATATAAAAATGCAAAAATCGGTAATTTTAAATACATGTAGGATTACAAAAGATTTTTTAAATATTTGTATTGAGGGATCAGTAGGATTTATAGGTTCAATTAGGAATTCCACAGAGCCGAACCCTCTGATATGAAAATATCTGGAGTCGGTGAATTATTTTCCCATCTGGTCTCTGGTAGGTTGACATGTTGTTCTTGTATTGTTTTGTAATTATAATACATATAGTGCAATTGCATAACGTGGATTGACCAGATGATCATTTGGGAAGTGTGTGAAAGGGTTTAGTTTTTCCTGTGGGGAAAATTAAACCCGGACATTTAAATCTGGTGCGTAAAACGTAGTAATAATTATTACAAGCAATAATTGTCGAGACACTCATTTACATTGAAAAATCTTCCGAGAAAAGATACTTGCCGCCAACGGGACTTGAACCCGTGTCCTTCCGATTGCCGGTCGAATGCTCTGACCACTGAGCTATGGCGGCTTATCAAATACCCGCCAAATAATTCAATATATACTAGTGTTTCATTCAACAATTACTGCTTGTTATATTTTTTTTTTTCCACCTGAAAACAACCAACTTTATTTTTGCGAGGAAGACATTGTTACTGTTAAATCCCTCGCTAGGTGGCGTCGAGACAAATTATGTCTGCATTTATTGCTATGCATAAAAATCTTGTCTAAACGTTAGTTTATAAATTAAAAAAATAATAATTAAAACGTAGTATTTATACAGGGAATTTGTGTGATATTTCACTTCAAGTGCTCTTAATTATAATAAACTTAAAATTAATCCTATAGTGTTCCTTACGAGTCCTTACAAAAATAGAATAAATAATGTGAAACAAAGAATCCATGCAAGAAGTATATGCAAAGCAATTCCTAAATGAAGAGAATGGGACCCAAGACAGAACCCTGGGGAACTCCACATTCTATGGGAGTTTCAAGTGAAGTACAATTATTGAAAATTACTGAGGCTACTCGTCCAGACAGGTATGATGTCATCCATTGGAGTACATCACCTCGAACGCCAAATTCGGTTTCAAGCACATTTAATAAAATACTATGATCTACCGTGTCAAATGCCGCACTCATGTCAAGAACAGATATCAAACCCAACTTACCTGCTTCCATCCCGATGATCAAGTCTGAAATTAATCGCAGAAGAACAGTTTCCGTTGAATGAAACTGTCGATAAGCGGATTTAACAAATGGATTGGAATCTTTAGGACATGAGCATCCGGTGGGAATACTGTCCTTGTTCAACCCCAATATTTCATAAACATGACTTGAAGTGAAAACTTCTTTACAACCATTGTGATTTGAAACTCGATGAAACGAAAAAGCGACACTAAAAAGAGACAAACACATACATCTATAGGATTTAGCCTGCGAGAGAATGAAATAGAATCATCGGTCGCTTGTTTGTACGGTGTTTCGTAAATAATCGATCTCCTCCTTGAGCGGTGCTCCGTAGCCTCCCCACTCTTGTCTCCTTTAGTTTTATGAAGGTCTTACTTCTACCGCGTGTAATCTGCATACATGTTCATTTTTTTTATTCTCTCACAACGGATAGTTCACAACTGCTGACCACGTGTAAATGGCAAGTGAGCTCCACAGTTGAATTTGGCAGCCACCTCTGGTCTGGAGCCCCGAGGTAGTCGAAGCAAATCCTTGACGGATTTGATGGATTTCACTAACTTAATGAAGGTCTGCAATCTTTAGAACACTTGCGGACCGGTATTTCAACATAAGATGCTCCAAAAAACTAGCGTCATTAATCCCTTCGGCAATGTACACCCAACAATGTACAACAACGGGTCGTTTCTACGACTCATTCTTGTATTCAACAGCTCGGCTGTGTTTTATCGGCCTCTATGTTTCTTATCTCCTACAACATGGGTCTCTTCAAGATCTATGCTAACTCCTACCTTATGTCGTAGGCCTTGAGGAAAATTATTTTCCTGGTCCATTGGAGTTGAAAAAAACCATACATCTGCCGTATGCATATGTCCAACTTCTAAGTTTAAATAATCTTTGTTAATTTCGCAATCGTCTTCAATGTTGAATCTGATACTTAACACAGAGCCCTTGTTATTTTCACTGGCGCTAGGCGTCGCCGCCGTTTGGCTCAGGGCCGGCCCTGAGTGGGATGCTAAATAATAAAATTAATTAAGACTGGGTACCTAACGAAGCCTGCAAAATGGCGCTAGCATTCAGTATATAAGTTACCAACCTTCTCCCCACCAACTAACTTTCTTAAGAGGTACTCAACGTTGATTACTTAAGTGGGTGAGTGTTCTATGTAATAGATGTAATGAAAGAAAATACCTTAGGTGAAATGGCGTCCCCTCTCATTGGCCGCCCCGACAAATGCCTTTGTTCTAATTATCACAATCAAGCTTTCCGATTGGCCGGCCTCCCCCCTCCCTCCCGAGACACGGCCAATGGCGAGGCGGCGAGAGTTTTAATTACTGAGTAAATTAAACGCCAGTCGGGTCCGTGAATCCGCTCACTCGGGGGCCGTTGGAAAGCGGAGATTGTGCGAGATAGCCTTACCGCTCCCTCGGGCGAGATTAACCGGAGGCGTGACAGAGATAGTTAATGAACTCTCGGCCCGGGACGTTTCTAATTAAACTTTAAGATTGGAGCGCCCTCCTCACAATGCGGGATTTCTCTCCCGACTCGAGCAGGTTCCAGATAATTAATTTTTTTCTCTCTGCTCTCCGAGTCAATTTTCTTTTTAATGGCATCCAGTCTGAGTTATAACATTAATTTGAGATAAGAAAAAATCACATTAACTTTTAAATGTGCTTAGAGTCAGCAACACAGAGTTCTTTTTGAGAAAATGTAGATTTAACAGAATTCTCTTGATAAGGTATTTCGTTTGAGCTGGCTCTAATGAAATTGAAAAGGAAACAGTACCTAGCATCTACCTAAGGATATATTTTCAGGCATTATGAATTCATTATTATCTCCAGGCTTTTAAGTAATCCTTGCCTTAAAAGGAAAATTCTGTATTATAGAATGTTACTTTGTCAGTCCTTATTCACGTTTTTGTATTAAGTGAGTCTTAAATAGATACACAGTAGGTAGCTATGTAGGTACCGAAATTAAGTATTCGTAGACGTGATTCAGTGATAGCTAGTCACTGCGACAGGCCATTACGTCATATGTAATATATAGCCGCTTGATAGATACTATTATTCATAATCATATTACCGTCAATCTTTCCTTATCCGGAAAGATACTCAAAATATTAATCCGTAGTACTTACACCTACCAGGGGCACTCCTTATGCGATCTGCTTACATAAGTGACGCCATCCTTTGACATTATTGGCTACTCGTTTGAATTCGAAACCGAATTACAAAAGTAGCTTTTAAATAAACTTCAAGTACGAAGATGGTTTTGCGTACAGCGCGGCATCAGAGTAGCATTCTCAGCCGGATTCATAAATTTCAACCGTACAGACGTTAGCGTAATAATAACGTACGATAATATTTTATTTGACTAATTTCAAAGTAATCTTCTAAGTTAAAAGAAATTATATAAGTATTCTAAATACTATTTATAAGTAAGACGAAGCAAGGGAGTTCCGTGAAGTTTGTACGACAAAAATGTAGTTTTCATTTCTTATTTTTTGTAGCCTTAGGGAAAGCTTTCTTCAAATCCTAGTTTGTGCACTAAAAAAAATAAGTTGTTCGTGAAAGAATAATTTTCCAAGCAAAACTAAGAAGTGAATTTATAATTCTAAGTTTTAGCATTTGTTTATAAAAGTCATGTCTGTATTAGTAGGAAGGTATATCAGATTAAGAAAAAACTTACAAGGAAAGTTCTCACTTGAATACGAATGCTTTTTTGTACGAATATGTTTTCAAATAAGGATAATTCAAGAATTTAATAAATTTTCAAATGAAATCGTAATTGTATTTGATCAAAGTATATATTCTATTTAGTACCTAACCTTACGTTTCGTAAAGATTAATTATGTGTTATTTTTTAATAGGAATTTTGTACTAATCTACAACAGTATGACGATCGAGCGCTTCCTACGCGATATTAATGGCAGTTGTTGCAATTTGACTAACCAACTCAATAAAATTTATTTTCGGGTCATTATACCGTGTTGCGCCACCTCCTTCTTTAGTAAACGTTTCGGACAGCGTTGCAGTGTCCACCATTAGGACAGATATGTGTGAAGAGTGAAACTCTGTCCGAAACGTTGGCTAAAGAAGAAGGTAGCGCAACACGTCATAATAACCAAAAATAAATCACTATAATATTTTCGTCGTGAAAACCTCAAATTGCGACTTACTCAATAGAAATCTATCTACATTTATTTTTTAAATCACGTTATCACTGGCGAAAACATCGCCTGCATTTGTCTATGACTACAAAAGTTCACCTGAAGAATAAATAAAATTAATTCGAATTCGAATAATTAGTAATAAGGTGAAATAATCAATGTGATTACTATTTATTATTTAATGGTTCATTAAATTCTAAAAGTTATCCTCAAATGTCCAATATCTTAGATTGCTAAAGATTAAAATTATTACAAATAAAGAGGCCTATCAAACTATAATTCAAAGGAAAAACTAACAATAATAAAAAGCTCAAAGATAAAAGTTAAAACTTACAGCTCAAAACTAATAGACCAAAACTCAAAGCTCATATCGCGTATTACGTTTAAATTGGTATCGAAATCGCACGAGGAAGACGTGGCATGATCGAGTGAAACAAATATTTATCAGATGTAAGCCAAATGGATGAGATTAAGAAAGCAACTCTTGAATTACGTTGAGACAGACGAATATCTAAAATAAAAAAAATAACAATTATGAAAAATATTATTATTTCCATCTTATCCCGCCGCTTTCACTTCAGCGCAGAGTTCACTTCAGTTAGTTAGGAGATAACGAAGTAAGAAATTACATTAAACCAACTAGCGATTGATATAAATACAACTAAACTTACATACTGGGATGTTATAAACAATCCTTACCATTATAGAATACTCGCACAACAGCGGATTGCTCGCCATCCTCCATACTGCGAAAGATATTTCGCTTTTCCGAACCATTTAATATTAATGCGCATTTCTGAACGACTGTGTATAGAGCCTACTCGGGTAGGTACAACCACCTCCTCCCCCCTGCCCAAGTCACCCCCGGCGTATGTAGGTACCACCACCCCTTCTTCCTCGCAGATCCTTTGTTACCCCCTGCAGCCCTCCCACCCCCCAGGACGTTTGAACCGGCAGAATAATTCCTAAGATTTGGAAAAGTATTTTTTATCGGGTGCTTATTCATATAGCGGAAAGGTAGCGTCCTCCTACACCTTAGAATTATATCTGCGTTTTTAGGTCAAATTAACAATATTTTTTACGGTATTGAAATGATAAAGTAATAATATTCATGCATGCAGGTATCAACTCACTAGGTTTTTTATTCTAGTTTGTTTTCCAGAAAACAATAAATAATTTTGTTGGTTTTTGGGGTTCAAACTTAATTAATTAATTACGACATGTAACATTTTACTCTGCTCTTTATTTAATCGACAAAATTGCAAATCATCTATTTTTCCATTTTCTGTAAATGATTTTTGGTACGTGCCTTTATAACTTCCATATCAGGCACATTAATTTATTAAATAATTGAAAAAAATATTATGACAATAAATTAATATTAGGTACATCACTACATTACTATTTACGATCACAATTTTATTACGTCCCGTAAATATAAACGCAATAAATAATTCTATCAATTATTATAAGCAATAATTATCAGCCTGAAACACTCATCCACATTGAAAAATCTTCCGAGAAAAGATACATGACGCCAACGGGACTTGAACCCGTGCCCTTCTGACTACCGGTCAGCCGCTCTCCCAATTGAGCTATGGCGGCTTATCTTATACCCGCCAAATGATTCAATATATACTAGTGTTTCATTCAACAATTACTGCTTATTATATTTTTTTCCACCTGAAAACAACCAACTTTTTTTTTGCGAGAGAGACACTGTTAGTGTTAAATCCGTCGCTAGGTGGCGTCGAGACAAATTATGATTCATTTATTGGGGAAATACTTAAACTTGTCAAATATTAATTATTATTTTTAATTGTTAAACTAACGTTTAAGACAAGATTTTTATGCATAGCACAAAGGGTAACAATTATTATAAGCAATAATTATCAGCCTGAAACACTCATCCACATTGAAAAACCTTCCGAGAAAAGATACATGACGCCAACGAGACTTGAAGGCTGATAATTATTGCTTATAATAATTGTTACCCTTTGTGCTACGCATAAAAATCTTTTCTTAAACGTTAGTTTAACAATTAAAAATAATAAATAATTCTATATTTCAAACTATTCCCTTCTAGGGCACCATCAAGGATCGTACCTGCATCAAGGGTATTCAAGGGTATCTGAAAATATTTGTTTTATTCAAAGTCCTGTGGAAAATTTGAATCCAATTACCTTTTTTTAATTTTTATAAATCAATAATAAGATGGTACCTAGCAGGGGAGTTCTAACGGTCAGCATTTCAGCCAATGATTACTGCCATCCACTCCGCTCCCCATATTCATTTAAAATAAAATGCTGAAAGATTTCCGTCTAATCCAATCTTATTGCCAAAAATCGAAAGCATTAATTGGTTTGCCCTCTAACTGAAAAATTCGCCTGCTGCTTTTTTACTGTCTTATTAATGTAATAAATCGTATTCCACGCCTTTCGTCCACAACACGTAGGTACCTCAAATGGGGATATACACAATATAAAAATTTGACACGTCTTTGTGAAAGTTACAAAATATTTCCACTCCTTTCACTCTCGTAACTTACTACTCGATTTGGGGATGCCATAGTTCCACAGACTCGAGAGATTATTTTAAAGGTATTTTTTTATACCTCTGTAGGCAATTAGCTACACAAAAAACATGTTTATTTTATTTGTCTTTTCCAAATGTAAAATATTTTTTCATTCCACAATTCAAAATAATAATAGCGGTATTTTGATTTATCAAATATATTATTTACTTTGAAAGGCAAAATAATCATGATTAGGTGTCATAGCACAGTCTGACATGATCCCCTTCAATAAAATTAAAGATTTTATTTATATATTTTCCGTTTTTGTGTAGGCTTATGGCTTTCAAAATGTGCCCCTATTTTGACCTAAAATCCAAAATTAACGTTAAATCTTAAGTGAAATTTTTGCATGAAAATCACACCCAAAATAGATTTTTTTGCGGCCCCTTGGTTATATTTGCTGACTGGCTTCGGAGTCTTATATTTTGAAAGTTGTTTAGGTTTGAATTTATATTGTATTATGTATAACATATATTTATTATCAAGTAAAAGAAATGTGGCTGATTTTCGACGGAATGATTTGTCCGAAACACTCCTGATTAGGGCTAACTATAACTAAGTGAAATAAAGGACAGTAAATTCTCCCCGTACTATATACTCCAGAGCGAAACGTGGAAATTACACTCGCCCAACATACCTACCCGGAAAGGACGATTGAAATCCTTAGTCCCGACATTAATTTTATTACAGTAATTCCGGGTCCTCCCCCTGCCCCGACCAGGAGTGAGTGGGGAGGGAGAGGGGGGAGGAGGTCGTTTCTGCCAGATAAAAAACAAAGGAGGAAAAGTCGAGTTCGCAATTTGCCTCCGGACTTGGAGATAAGAGACGGTACACGGAGTTATATTATTAGGGACTCGCGTCTAATCTTTTGGCTTTGGTCAATTTTCTCTGGATTTTTCTTTATGGTTCTTCGTATTTACACTTTTCTTTTAAATTTGAATGTTCAAATCAGCTCATGTATAATGCCTACACACGCGAGCTTATTTGCATGAACGGATTAAAAATACTCGGAATCAGACGTGATGTTCAAATCATAGGAACATAATCCATATTTTTAATTTGATTTTTACTTTATAAAAGACGAATACCTATTTCTTTATCCGTTTTTTTTTTTAAATTTATTTTTACTTTACCTCCATACATGAGGCCCTAAAGAAAATAATCCCCCTAGGGTCTATGTCAACTTTAGGGATGCTGTATGGAGAGACTTTTTGGGAGAGGAAGTTCTGGGAAGGAAAAAGGTTTGAGGTATGGGTAGAAAGCTGGGGGTCAATGCATCCAGGAGAGACAGGCAAATGAATACATCCCTCCCATTGCGGTACAAGGCGAGAGGGTCAAGAGAATCCGGCTGGAGCGGTAAAGGGGTCGCCCTCAACCATATCTCTTTCGATCCGGCCCGCCACGCAAGAGGTGCGCAAACGTACGTGCCACCAAGACCTTGACAAACCTCTTCCCACGAACCCGGACACCGCTGCTAAGTAGCCGAATGTAGCAAACCACTTCTGGTGACCTATGGCAGGGGTGTTGGTTATCCAATAAATGGTGCGTAGGTTAAGTAGGAGCTGTGGAAACGGCTTTATTAAAGCGTGTGTTGAAGAGGCTTGGATTATATGAAGAAAGTAAAGCAGAACCAAACCCATTAAAGTTTTACCAGTAATTTTCGTAATAGCCAAAGAAATAAACAGAGTCCACACAATACACTATGAATTGTTCTGGATAGTTTCCAATAGAAAACTTTTAGTTGGGACTTAGTACATTTGGTTTTGTGATTACCATTCTAGTTTTATTTAGATGAAAGTCCTGCTATTGCTAATTATAAGTTATACTCTTAGTTATTGATGGTCGTGTATTTTTGATATAAAAAACTTCTTTTGTTATGCTTACTTGTGTAAAAAAGTGAATTAAAGATACCTAGGTATTATGACAATTTAAAATGAATATCTTCATTCAGACAGTCCACACAAAGCAAATCACTATCTAACCAGAATTTTTTTTAATTTTTTTTTATTATTGTAGAAAGCAATCACTTTGTGGTTTGACATATTTAATAAAATAAAATATTTTTTGTTTAAAACCTCGAGATTTATTAATATATGAACCGACCGGTTTCGCTTTACGTAAGCATCTTCAGGGTACAAATTAATTAATTAATGTACCCTGAAGATGCTTAAGTAAAGCGAAACCGGTCGGTTCATAAATTAATAAATCTCGAGATTTTAAACAAAAAAGTATTTTATTTTATAAAATTTTCTTTATTCATTTAGTTTGTTACATGTTTGTTTTACTTGGTTTTTCGACTACCGAGCTAGGCAAATGCCCGTATTATGGTAGCCGAGATTTATAAATAAGTATAATCATCCATATATGTAGATGAAAGTACAAACATATAGCATACGTATTATGGAAAATATTCATACTAGTATTAAGTACACGATCACATACAGGAAAAGAGTTAAAGTAGGCGAATCTTGTATAAATAAAAACAAAACAGCATAACAACTAAAAATTAATAAAAGTAACAAATAATAATATTTTAAGGATAATAGAAACAAAAATAAGAATAAATCATCTATACAGATGAAAAATGATAATCTTAGACCCCAAAATACAAAACCAGGTATTCCTGTGCAGCTAGGAATAAACATAATCTGTCAAAAGTGCTAAATCAAGTTAGTGAATGAAATCAATTAGTGACCATAATTTATTCGTTGAGTTCCAGTACCTCTCTAATGAATTTTCATAATATTGAGTAAATTTAAAAAAAAAAAGTGAAGCCAGTTAAGTTATCTTGATTAAGTTATAATTTTATTTAACATGTCATCACGATATTAAAATAATTTAATACACGGTTTCGTAAACTATGAGGATTTTGTAGATAAAAACGATATTCCTGTAAGAAATCTCAATGAATAGCATTCGCACCCAATTTTTAATAAAAATTCATTAAGGTAATCCACTAGTACTTTGGACATTGAAACTCGACGATTAAAATCGACGGTCCCGAAGAACTATGTCGGATCCGCTAATATCGAAAATCGATCTGTTGGCGTATTTATTTATTTAATTTTTAATTTATTTATTAATTTTATTTTAGTAATTTGTACATTTAAGTTTACAAATTTCTAATTAATTATAATATTTCATATTGCAAACTAAATTTTATGTAGTTTTATGTAGCTCCTACAATACGTCTTGAACTTTCCAATTGGTATGGACTTTAAAATTTCTGGTAGCTTGTTATATAACTTCATCCCTTTGTACAGTAAACTGTTCTGCGTATTCGCCTTGTCCTTTTTTTGAAGCCTGATTTCTTTGCACATCCTTGTGTAATGTCTGTGAATGTCCTTGTTGAATATAATTATATTTGAAAGTATTTTGGCAAAATGTTGTTAATTATTTTATGTACAAATATCATCGTATTCAAGGTCAGCATCTGTTTCACGGTTAGCCAATTCAGTTCCTTTAACATTTTGTTTACTTTTTATTTTTATTGGCATATATTTTTGATTTTATTGTTTTTATTGTTGATTTAAAGGTCTGCATTTTTGGAATTTTGAATAAAACTAAATGCAAAATATCAAACCAACATATTCGTTATCTCAAAAATAGTAAAAATGCAGAAACGAAACTTAAAACAGCTCTACTACAAAAATACAAATTCGCGCATACGGCATTGTTCTTCGGGAGCGATGAAGACCATATAACGATATTATATTCGGACAATTCCATCAATGTTCAACGTCGCTCAACATTACAATTTGGGAGGACAGTATGGGTACCGCCGCCCCGAAACCATTAATTGGATAACTAACACCCCTGCCATAACCATAAATGGTTGGCTACGTTTGGTGACTTAGCAGGGGTGCCAGGGTTCACAAGGTGAGCTTTGTCTTGGCGGCATATGCATTTGCCAACCTACTGCGTGGTGGACCGGATCGGGAGAGGTTGAGGGAGACCTTTTTATCTCCAGCAGGACTCCGTCGCAATGGGAGGGATGGATTCATTCGTCTGTCATTCCTGGACACAGTGACTCCCAGATTCTGACCCACCCCTTATAGTTTTTTTCCATCCTAGACCTTCCCCACCTTCCTTTTCCTAAAAAAACCCTCCACACAGCATCCCCAAAGATGGCATAGACCCTGAAGGAAAGTATTTTCCTCAGGGCCTCCCCTCTGGAGCTAATGTAAAAAAAAGTTAATTGGCTATTTTCTCTAGTCGCCTTAGTTCTTGTTTGTTCAATAGACCATTGGAAAATTTTACAGGAAGAGAAGGTTTTCTTTCATTATTTCAATGAAACATTATGAAAGGTGTTTAAGATGAAGCTATTTCCGTAAAGGTAAAGGTCTCATTAGTTTAAATAATTCTTAGTTAAGTGATTAACTATAATTTTTTATACTATATTTTTAATTTTAAAGTGGAGATTGAACCAAACCTAAAATGGTTAAATGGTTTATTGAACAAACAAAAACTGAGGCGATACGTTTGTAATCCAAACAAACCTATTGGACCATACTTTTATCGGTAAGATAAGGTGTACTGCAAATATTTTTACTATATATATATATTTTATGGTTAATATTTTAGAACACTGGCTTATTTTTCAGTGTCCTGCTACGCAATTATTGAAGAAATAAAGTAATCCAATTCTCCTTTATACAAAGGTTCTAAAGCAGTATAAGTACGCCTAGAGAGGTGAAAGTCAGTTATCAGTACACCCCAAGGAAGTGTGGACATGCGACACGATACCACGAGCCAGGAGGAGGGTCTAAAAAGCAAAAGCTATTTTAGAAATTAAACCTGTCAGCTAGCCTGCGCTGGAGAGGTCCGCGGTGTTGTGAAAAGGAAGAATTTTTTTAAAACTTTTAAGTTAGTTAATTAAATTACGTCATTCCTCGTAGATATATCTACAAAATCCGATCTATAGTTGAAACCCGTATCACTGTCCAAGATAGTACCAATAGTTAACCACTATTCAAAATAAATCGAAAACGTTGCTTGAAATGGATTTATCTATGTTTGATGACCAGATTTGAATAACTAAGTACTTCCCGTCCTTCCATCATTTAGAATTGAAACGTTGCTTGAAATGGCTTTAGCCGTATTTGGTGACCGGATTTGAATAGCCACGTACTTCCCCGCCTTCCTCTTCCCCATCTCCTTCCCCTCCCCTTTACCTTCAGCCTCACAACATACCCCAATTGGGAATGTCATGGTCTCACTGGCAACAGAAGGGAGCAGCTGAGACTCTTGTGAGGTATTCACATTAAAAAAAAAGATCTGAAAAGCCAAATACCCGATTCTCATGTTTTTCCTATCCCCCTCTCCATTAATTAATGTTACGAATTCCAATGGACGTGTGTTTTTATGTTTTTTTTACGTTAGCTCCAAACGGAAGGGTCTGAGGAAAAAAAAACCTGTAATTTTTGGGGATGGTGTGTGGAGGGTCCAATTAGGGAAAGGAAGGAGAAAAAGTTCTGGGAAGGAAAATATGTATTATGTGTGGGTAGTGGGTAGGAATCTGGGGATCAATGAACCCAGGAGTGACGGACGTATGAATCCAACTCTTCCAGAAGGCGATGGGTCGAGTGGGTCCGACTGGAGAGGTCTAGGTTTGGTCTCCCTCAATCGATTCGGCCTGCCACTCAGTAGGTGGGCAAACGCATTGGCCGACAAGAGCTAGACAAACCCCACATCATGTGGGGACCCTTGCTAAGTCACCAAACGTAGCGATTGTGGTGACCTACGGAAGGGGTGTTGGCTATCTAAAATAATATTATTATCGGCGAAATATTAACGAAAAACCTTATATACAATAGCAATTTGGGAGGCGGATATCCATTTATTGGATAACCGACATCTCTGCCATAGGTCACCCCAAGTTGTTCGCTACGTTTGGTGGCTTAGCAGGGGTGCACAGGTTCATAGGGTAAGGTTTGTCAGGGTCTTGGAGGCGGATGCGTCTGCCCTCTAGCTGTATGAGTACGTACTTAAATACGGTTTTTGTGGGGCATAGATAGTCAAAACAATTTTACTTGTAAAATAGAAAATTTTGATTTGCCGCACTTTTCACTTTTACTAAATATTTTATTTTATTCTCTTGTGCACTCCGGTGAGCTTACTTGGCGACGTAATGCCATTCGGCAGAGCGAGCTCATTAATGTTTTAGCGACATTTTGTTCTCGAGGCGTCTCAGGGGGTCCTCTTTCTCTCCCCCCACCTCATTCCCTTTCCAGCAACCCCCACCCCCTTCCACCACCTTCTCACAGCTTCCGTCCCTTCTTGCACCTTCCTTATTACGTAATTCTTCATCTCAAATATTATATACCGTGCATCTACGTTAAAAATCTTTCAGCTTTTTAAGTAGCCAACGAAAGCTACGAATCTTTCAAGATTCATGTAGATTTGACAACGAATGTACATACAAATAGGTAGGAACTATCGAATTTTCTAACAAATTTAACCGATTATTTTTTTAAACATAACTAGAGTTAATTATTAATTAAAAAATATTCGGTGATTCTTTTACTTTCAAGAAATATTGGGGATTCTTGTAATTACAAGAAATATAAGGCGAATATTGGGGGATTCTTTTAAATACAAGAAATATTGGGGATTCTTGTAATTACAAGAAATATAAGGCGAATATTGGGGGATTCTTTTAAATACAAGAAATATTGGGGATTCTTGTAATTACAAGAAATATAAGGCGAATATTGGGGGATTCTTTTAAATACATGAAATATTGGGGATTCTTGTAATTACAAGAAATATAAGGCGAATATTGGGGGATTCTTTTAAATACAAGAAATATTGGGGATTCTTGTAATTACAAGAAATATAAGGCGAATATTGGGGGATTCTTTTAAATACATGAAATATTGGGGATTCTTGTAATTACAAGAAATATAAGGCGAATATTGGGGGATTCTTTTAAATACAAGAAATATTGGGGATTCTTGTAATTACAAGAAATATAAGGCGAATATTGGGGGATTCTTTTAAATACAAGAAATATTGGGGATTCTTGTAATTACAAGAAATATAAGGCGAATATTGGGGGATTCTTTTAAATACATGAAATATTGGGGATTCTTGTAATTACAAGAAATATAAGGCGAATATTGGGGGATTCTTTTAAATACATGAAATATTGGGGATTCTTGTAATTACAAGAAATATAAGGCGAATATTGGGTGATTCTTTTAAATACAAGAAATATTGGGGATTCTTGTAATCACAAGAAATATAAGGCGATTCTCTTAATGACAAGGAATATTGGGTGATTCTTAAATACAAGAAATATTGAGCCATTCTTATTACAAGAAAAATTGTGTGTTTATTTTAATTACAAGAAATAATGGGTGATTATTTTATTTGCAAGAAATATTGGATGATTCTTTTAATTACAAGAAATATAGGGTGATTCTTTTAATTACAATAAATACATATTGGTGATTCTTTTAATTACAATAAAAATTAGGTAATTCTTTTGATTACAAGAAATATTGGATGATTATTTTAAGGCAGAGGTACTGTCTTTTTAAAAAAATTTAAAAAGTTTCCTTATTATTTTTTCTTATGGATTACCTCCTGTAACTTGACATTTTTAATAGCTACACCACCATTGTAGCTACACAGCTACATACTCTATCATATGTATAAATGAATACTAACAAAACAGTTTAAAAATTTAACGTAATGAATTTAACGTTAACAGATAATATAATTTTAAATATGTAAAAAATTATTTCTAAACTGAGCTACTCGTAAGTGGTAGGTATCCACAAATAAGCAATCCATGATTGTCGAAAATTACTTAAAAATATATGTTTACGCAGGTTCAAACTAAAATACTATTAATTATTATTTTTTAATTTATAAACTAACGTTTAGACAAGATTTTTATGCATAGCACAAAGGGTAACAATTATTATAAGCAATAATTGTCAGCCTGAAACACTCATTTACATTGAAAAATCTTCCGAGAAAAGATACTTGACACGGGTTCAAGTCCCGTTGGCGGCAAGTATCTTTTCTCGGAAGATTTTTCAATGTAAATGAGTGTTTCAGGCTGACAATTATTGCTTATAATAATTGTTACCCTTTGTGCTATGGATAAAAAACCTTGTCTAAACGTTAGTTTATAAATTAAAAAATAATAATTAATATTTAACAAGTTTAAGTATTTCCCCAATAAATGCAGACATAATTTGTCTCGACGCCACCTAGCGAGGGATTTAACACTAACAATGTCTTTCTCGCAAAAATAAAGTTGGTTGTTTTCAGGTGGAAAAAATATAACAAGCAGTAATTGTTGAATGAAACACTAGTATATATTGAATTATTTGGCGGGTATTTGATAAGCCCCCATAGCTCAGTGGTCAGAGCATCCGACCGGCAATCAGAAGGACACGGGTTCAAGTCCCGTTGGCGGCAAGTATCTTTTCTCGGAAGATTTTTCAATGTAAATGAGTGTTTCAGGCTGACAATTATTGCTTATAATAATTAAAATACTATTACTAATATTTCTATTTTTGCTATTGACAATTCACTTTCATAATATGCATCATTTATCCACTAATTTGAATCATTTATCCACTTATTTTATTTTTGACCGGTACTGATTTAAACTTGTTGTGGCCAACCATGGCTGAAACTGGTAATGGTCAAAAATGAAAGTTATTGGAAAAAAGTTAAAAATTGTTTTATCATATTATTATTAAACTTTATAGTTTATTTTTATTGCTTAAAGTTTTATTTGTAGAACTGCACTGCAATATTTGATTTCCTGATTTTTTTATAACTTATTAATACCTACAAACTTAAAATAACCTTTTGTCATATTTTGAATAACAACATCTTAACAATTCAACGAAATAGTTGCTTAATAGTTGTGTACATAGTATTTTTAATGTTTTGGAAAATTTAGTGCTAAATTTACAAGTAATTATGAAAGGTAATAACAACTAAAGTGGAGCTGTCAAGCATTTAATGTACAGGTAACCAGAAGTTAAACCGACCATTTCTACCTTTATGTCTTCTAGATAATGTGTAAGTTCGTAACCGCGGAGGTCGTAAGTTGGTGAAAGCTAAAACACTCAAATACCGACGCGACGGTAAACACTATGTTATCTTTAACAGTTTTAAAGATAACACAGTTTTATCAACTTTATGCTTATCATTATGTTACAATAACCGGGTCTTGCTTGAAATGGCTCGAACCTTTGAAACGTCGCTTAAAATGGCTTTAGCCGTGTTTGGTGACCAGACCTGATCTGAACCAGACCTGCACTTCCCCCCCTTCTTTCCCATCTCCTTCCCCTCCCCACTGCCTTCAACCTAACGCAACTAATTTGTTACCTGAACAATTTTTTTTCATTCTCCTCAAATGGGGAGCCATAGTCTCATGAATTTACGTTAATTCATTTAAAAAAAATATTTGTTTTCAAAAATATACGTATTTTATTGTTTTCATACCTCTTTGCTAATGCTTTAACTGTTAAAACGTTTATAAAAATAGTAGCGAAATAAAACAAAAATCAACACAATTAAAAATTGTTAAATCTACGCGTTAAAAGTTTAAATTTCATGTGTGATATTTCTTTCATTCTATTCCGCTATCCACAAATAGACAAATGTACATAGTATATATTTATTTTCTAACCAAATTCCAATTTCTTTGTAGATTTGTGTCCTGAAACAAAGCCCCATGGCCTTTTTTATCTTTCTATTATTTGTGTCTGTGCATTTCCCGCGAAGTGTTTTTCACTTTGCTCCATAGATGGGGACACTGTCGCGATTCAGGGATTTTATTTTGTATTCTTTGGTCTTCACTGAGAAGCCAAACGTTTTTGGCTAGGACCATGACGATTTTATAAAAATAAATCATTTACAAATAATACTATAGCATTAAATTATATACCTTTTATATGTTTTTTTTTAAATACATAAATATGTTAAATGAAAGAAAAAATGGGTGGATTGGCTAGTGGAGGCATAACTTACAAATCCGACTTTTACTATCCTTCAGGCCGTATTATTAAATATATAAATTATGATAATTACATGCAAGTTGTATTGTTGAATTTAATTTGTTTAAAACCATGTAATGTGTACTTAAAACATATTTCTAGTGGGGTTGCTGGTTATGCAACTAATTATGAAATTATCAGTGAAGAACCGTGGAGTAAAATGTAATTGTGAAGAAACAAAAAACAACGTATTTAAAATTTAGTTCCTCCTTTGACCGTTTTCGAAGATTGTATCAAGCTCTTTTATATTTTATGTGATTGATTTCATACTAATAATGGTTCATGTGTTTGTGATTGCAGTTTGAGTCGTGGGTGCGGGCTTAATGCTGAGGATCTGCCAGTAGTCAGTAGCCAGTTCAACTCCGAGTGGCTGAATGAGCATGAACAACACACACACGCATGATGTCTGCGCAGGATTCATAATTGTTAAGAATTTGGGAAGGTATTAAAAATATGGATGGCAGAAAGTAGTACCTACCTACTTACAAAGTAAAAAAAATAATAAATAAAGAAAGAACAAATTAAACAATCATTTAATTGTGCTGTTCCGCCTGATTATTTATTTATTTTCCATGTTCTCTGTAAAACGGTTATTCGCCAATACATTATTGGTACCTAACATAAATTATTGAAATAATACTTCGTTTCACCACTATTAACGTAGTAGGGAGACAAAATAATGCCATTTAAGTTGTTAAAAATAATATAAGAATGCATAATTTTTTTTTCATTTTATCCGAATGATAGTAGCAAATTCTGCCAATCGCATAGGTTTCTATTTTTGTTCTGGACATCGAAAATAGTTTTTAAACAGTTTTGGATTTTCAATTACAATGTAAATGTAAGTGTTCATAAAATCTATTATTACTAATTATAAATATACCGATTATTATTAATGACACACCTATTAAAAATAATACAAATCTTTGTGCCACTTTGAGTAAAACAATTAATTGAAATTTATTTATAAATTATACCTTTCTACAAAGTATAAAACACCAGTAAATTTGCAAAATAGGTAGAGAAAATTATAAATACTTTTACATGTGGGACAAAAAGTTTACATGTAGCACACAATATAGAGCTTAATAATACTTCACGCTTAAATTCTTTACATGACATGTGGAAAATATCCACAATTCCTGCGAGGCAGTTAATTAAAAGGGCAAGTCTTCCTAGGGGTATTACAATTGCTAAGCTAGTTTGGCACCTGGGAAGAGTCAAAAGCCTGTACTGACAGCCTCACGTGAAATTATCTGAGGCATAGAATTCTGTTTTAGCCAGAATGTCTGGCACTGATAATAAATCGTTCAGAAGCTTATAAGCCATCAGCAGTAATGCGACATCCTTTCTGGAATTAATACTGTCATATCATTGCCTAGTATAAAGTATTTCCAACTAGGGCTATGTTTTCAGCAAATTATATCTGAATCTATTTGGAAATTCGCAATTCATGATATTAGTTACTCGGTAACATTTTGACCATTTTGGACACGGTGTGCTCCAAGCTTCGCTATCCGTTTTAATTATTATATTTTGATGCAAGCATGTCTCCATTCTTAGTTAACCTAGTACCTGTGTTCATGTTCCACGTTCTTCTTTTATATATTCAGAGTCCGATATATAGTACTCAATATTTTGTATCATATTAAAATAGTGAATGTGAATAATGAGGCCATTTTAATAACTTTCTCATCCTTAATACATTATTGTAAAAATAAATATAAAAACCCAATCAAAGAACCAATTTTCATTTTGTTTTTACCTATTTTGTATGAAACCGAAAACAGGATGTTAGATTGAGTTTTATTATTTCACTTTAATACGGTTGGTACCTACCTATTTCCGCTAAATTTTACATCATTCTTACATGGCGTCACTTTATTCTAACGACAGATTTGGCTTAAAAATATTAAGTTAAAATAATGTTTTTCTTAGTGACCGACCGAAGGTTCGGTTTCGGTTTCGGTTTCGGTTTCGGTTTCGGCAAATTCCGGCAAAAAATCTAGTTTCGGCATCGGTTTCGGCAGAAAATCTGATGAACCTTAGTGTACGAACAAAAACAAAGCGGGTTTCGGTTTTCTGATTAGTCAGCGCATGGGCGGCCAACTGGCGCAGGCGTGCTGACAAGAATGTTTGTATGTCAACGTATCAGACCGAACATAGTGAAGGCAGGTTCAGATTTGTGTCCGCGCGAGGCGGCGCCGATAAGCTTTACCGGAATGAATTCTTAATTCCTGCTCGCCGGTGACGCCGGTCAGAATCTGATATCAAAATGAGCGACCTGTTAATTGCCGCTGTTTTCAATCAATCGCCAATCTGGGATAAAAGAAATACATTCCATAGCACCAGAAATGTTGTTGACAAGTGATGGAATGAAATCAACAAGATAAAATTTTGAAATAACCTCAAATGTCACAAGTGAATTCCTTTCAGGCACGTACTTAACATATTATCATATTCTCTTGAGATTTTTTTTTCATATTTAAAGGTACCAATTACCAAATAACGTTATTTTATTCCTTAATTTCAAGAAACGCTTCTCCAAGAGTAAATAATTGTCGTCTACGAACTCGATATTTCGTAAAAACTGACAGCTGCTGTCAGGCTACCGCGCAGGTAGCGCAAGTTTTATCCGCGTTCTGTTTGTCCACATCTCGGCGTCAACTGCCGCCGGTGGAACAGGGCACTGAGCGCTGTTAACCTGAAAACCGAAACCCGCTTTGTTTTTGTTCGTACCCTTAGGCGGAACCGAAACTCTGCGTTCGTAAATTTTCGCGCGTCGTTCGGCTGACTTCGGGTGAGTTCGTCCTTCGTGTGTAACTCTGCATAATCAGCTGAGTGTTGATTATGGACAAATTTATGTTCCAAGAAGTAGAAGTAGAAGCATTTTTTAAAGCAGTAATATCAAAAAAATAAATAATTCTTTTTTACATACTTCAATTATTGTTTTTCATTTAATTTAACACGTGTAATAAGAAAGTTGTGATAATAAACGCAATTAAATTTAAAACACTCAATTAATGAGATCCTTTCTTTTTAATATAAGTGTAATTATTGACAATTTTTTATTCCAAGAAGTAGTTAACATGTTTTTTTTTAATTTAATTTTTTTTTTGTTTTGTGGCAGTAATATTATTTTTTTCACATAATTCAATTATGGTTTTTCACTGTAAATTTTTTTTTACATTAACTCCACACAGGAGGCCCTGAGGAAAATAATTTCCCTCAGGGCCTATGTTATCTGGGATGCTGTGTGGAGGGTCTTTTTGAGGAGAGGAAGGAATGAACATTGGTCTTGAAGAGACCCATGTTGTAGGAAGGAGGAAACATAGAGGCCGGCAAATTATTCCACAGCCAAGCTGTTGAACACAAGAACGAGTCGACAAAACGACCCGTTCTCATGTGTCAAATGTCAACCGTGTACAAATGTTGGGCACGCGTTTGGCGTGTTTCCCGACTATGCACCGGTGCCGAAGGGTTCAATGACGCTAGTTCCTCGGAGCATCTTCCATTGTAATACCGGTAGAACAAGGATAGCATTCCCACCCGATGCCTGTGCTCTAAAGATTGCAATCCGTCTGTTAAGATGGGAGAATCTATTAAGCGGACCGCCCGTTTTTGCACAGAGTCGAGGATATTTTTCAGGCATTTTGGAGCCCCAGACCAGAGGTGGCTGCCAAATTCAACCGTGGGGCGCACTTGTGATTTGTACAGGGTTAGCAGTTGTGTACTATTAACTGACCGAATACGTGTAAAAATAAGCAAAATTTTAGTAAACAATAGATTTTTAACATGTCTAAAAAAGTTTCGGTTTCGGTTTCGGTTTAGGCCGAAACTGCTCCTATTTCGGTCGGACACTGGTTTTTCTGTCTTCTCCGATGTAAATAGCGGTTTCTTGTAGCAATTACGTTGAAACGAAGAGTTATATCAATAAATTAGATTGAAGAGGAAGGCCAAATTTTACAAAAAAAAACAAGCAATCAAAAGAGAGCATAATAATAATAGCAGGAGAGAATATTTTTTTCCCTTGGGTTCCATAATATCCATCACTGGGACCCCAATGCTTTAATGAGATCGTTTGAAAAAATTGTCACAGTAATTTGTGTCTCTTTATTGCTTTATTCTGGGAAGTCATCATCACACAATCGCCTCTGATGTCATTGCCGATGTTGAAGATTAACCTGTACGAGTATCACACGCTACCTGAATACCAAACTGTACGGTAAAGGTTTTTGGAATCATGTATCCCGCTAACTGTACCTTAAATTCAAGGTAAGAGGCCCAGCTTTTTTCGAGAAATGATTACGGCGTAAAAAAAATATATAACTAAGTGGTTGATACCAAGATTTGGCGGGGTGGTCGACTGATTGGATGTACCGAATACTAATCCAGTAGCGGGTATTGACACTGGATTTCACATAAAATACGCAAAAATGTGTCTGGATAAAGTACAAGTTAGCTGATTCGAATCTGTAGGAACTTGTGTCAGATTTTCATGGAACACATTTTTGCCAAGAGTTCAGGACTGTGAGGAGTGGAAAGCCAAATTCTTGAGGAAACTTGGTTTAGGATCATTTTTTTTATTTTTTTTATTTTTTTATTTTATTTTATTTTATTTTTTTTTTTTTTTTTTTTTATTTTATTTATTTATCTATAATAAAATATGTTTACAATGGTTTTATTTGTATGCCTGTCTCACTAGGGTATACCTGTGTCGAGACAGGCGTACAGGTATATAAATGAATATAGCAATTACAAGGATATTTCAGGTAAAATACATATTATGAATAGAATTAAAACAGAAGGGTGAATAAATCTTTTAAAGAGAGTTATTTTATAAATGTTGGAGATGGAGTAATGAAATCAATTCTGCCTAGTCTATTTATAGGTTAAATTTGACAGGATTCCATTATTTTCATTTGTTTTATATTGGTTAGGTTGTATGTGAAAAGTTATTTATGTCTATGTGTGATTTATTTTACAGATATTCGTGATAGTGTGGCGTCCAATACTTATAATCCATTTTTTAATATCTTGTTTGAATTTTGTAAAGGAGTCACTTTGTCTGATCGTAGTTGGTAGTGTATTGTATAGTTTGCAAGCTATGTATTTAGAGTGTCTTTGCCCGAAGGTGGTTTTGAAAAAAGGAGTTTGGAGAAGTTCGTTGTTTTTGGCTCGGGTATTGTGTATTGTTTGTGTAGCTTTGTATGGTGTTTTGTTGTTTTTGTGTAAATTAAGTAATATGGATCTTGAGTAGAGCTGTTTTATGTCCATAACGTTGAAGGAATTGAAGATAATATCAGTGCTGGTAGTAATTATATTTAAACAGAAGATTAACTGAAGAAGACTTTTATTGCAAAATTTATCAATTTCATTAGCCGTATGAACGTAAGGTTCAACAAACTATATAATCAGCATTTTTCTTATTTTTATTTTATTTATTGAAATAATAGATAATACATAATATAATCAACAAATAAGTCCTGCTAAGCCAATTGAATCGACTCGTCAACAGGTGCTTATATTTTAGTTACATATTTATACATTTTTAAAATTTAAAATTTACATCTTATATCTACAGATTCAACATTTTTTTCATACATATCAATATCAATATAAATATTTTTTTCCGATAGCCAATTTTTCACCATATATTTAACCTTATTCACAGAATTACATTGCTTTATATTGTCAGGTAATAAATTAAATATCTTCAGTATGATGTATTCAAAAGTTCTCTGTCTGTACTAATTGTTAAATTTGGAACAAAAACAATCAATCATCAACTAGACTCGCTCACAAAAATGCATATTTTTTGGTTTGCGGTGGGAATCGATCCCTATTTTTACTACTCATTGAATCCACTGTATTTTTATCATGATAAATTTGCGGCCCTTGAGTGCGTAAATTAAGTTAATCGGAAAAATATCATTAAAGTAGGGTTATATATATAAATTGAATTTATTTTTTATTTATTTAAGATTTTTAAGCATAGTATGGTAGGACCAACCAATCAATTTTACGTTATTTGCCAATATCGGAAACAAAATAATAATCATATATGATTTTAATTAAAAAAAAAAAATAATAATAATAATAATAAGCACTCGCTCACTGACCAACTTAAGGCGATCCAATAGTCCAGGAAAAAAATTGAAATCGGAATTCACGCCCCTTTATGGGAGGAGTTTGAAAATACTTAAGAAAAAGCTTTTGGAAAGGCTGGAAAAGGTATTTGAGAATTTTTTTTACAAGTTGATTTCGTAAAAACCTGTAAAAAACATTAACTCCCTTTTTACGCATTGTTTATTGTAATAAAATGGAAATTTAAAATTGATTTCACGAAATCAAGCGACGCAGAGTCACGCGTCCATCTCCCGCTCTGTTCGGGGCGTGACTGCGGGTGTGGCGACTGTGGCGTGGACAGTAGGTTCACTTTGAAAAACCGAATTCGTCGACTAGCGGCCGTATTGTAAAATAACAACGCAAAAATGCATATTTTATTTTATTTTGGGAAGATCGGGTGTAAATATCAACTTTTTTGCAATTATTATAAAATAAACTGAATTTGCCGCATTATACAATAAAACCATATCCGAAAAGGGGTTTATAAATAGGAGAGTTTAGACTTGAAAGTGTGTTTTTTAGACCTTATACTTTATTTTTTTATAGGCTTATTAAAAGACTTATAAAAAAAATGACGGACATTTTTAAGGGTCAAGGTATGTTCTACACGCAGTATTTAATTGAAGCATCTATAATACTTCTAAGCGATCAAATTTTCAAAACAAAAACATATGATTTTGCATTATTTACTATGGCTTCATCTTAAAGGTAAATGTGAGAATCCTAGGAGATTTGTCAAGGTTTTGTATAAATTGGTTATAAGTCGCTTTTGTCTGGCTTGTGTTTACACGGCCAGACACCTGCTATTTTGTTAGCCGGCCGGACGCCGACCGGCTCACTGCTTAGGCCACCGCGCCGCCAACTGCCTTTTTCAAGGCAAGGAAGAAGGACCTGGCCCCACCGAGACGTCACAAACCAATAATCCCCATCCAGAAGAGGAAATACAAAATACCTGCCGTGCGGATGTTGTCCGCGCGGATGGAACTAGCTGACCCGGCGGATTCGCCAATCGAGATCCCCCAAGGCGCCCGCCAGTATCGACGGCAAACCAAGACGGGGACAATACTTATCACAATCCCTGCATCCCAGCCCCAGCAGACATCGCAGATTCACCCCGCTGACCCGAGGACCAAGCCGGAATCCATCCCCCTGCCGCCCCCCGAGATGACTGAGGCCGCATCCGCCCCTGGGCCTAGCCGCCCCCCAGTAGGCCCAGCTTCGGCCTACGTCCCGCCCCCCAGACCCCAGCCATCCGCCCAGGATATGGAGACGACCCGCCAGGAGGAAGGTTGGACGAGGCTCTCCAACACCGTCAAGAGGCCCCTTTCACCACAGGAACCCCGAGCGGTTGTTGTCGGCAACCGCTTTAGCAGGTTGAATGAAGTATCTGAAGGTGGCGTCGGCGGCGGAGCGTCGCAGGCGAAGCGCCCAAATACAAACACTAACTCAAATTCCTCTTTTGCAGGTACCAGCGGCCAGTCTGCACGGAAGGACCGTGTTCCCCCGGTTGTGATGACCCTGGGGACCCTCTCACATGGGCAGGTCACCACAGCGGTGCAGGGCCACATCGGGCACTCGAATTTTAGAGTGCAATACAGATCAGGCGGAAAAGTTAATATCATCGTGCATAGCATGACGGACCACCGCGCCCTCACCAACGGGCTGCGAGCGGAGGCACGCGGCTTTCACACATACACGGCAGAGGCGGAAAAAAAAGGCGGTCATCAAGGGCCTGCCAAACATCGAGACGGAGGATATCGCAGCGGATCTTACTGAACAAGGCTTTCCCCCGGTGAAAGTCGTCAGGATGACGACCGCCGCAGCAGAATATCCCATGTACTTGGCCCACTTCGACAAAGAGGTCAACATGGGTCAACTAAAGGCAGCAGTAAAGTACCTCTGCCACTGCAAGATACGCCTGCAGAAGCACCGCAACAACCATCTGCAGCACGGAACGCAGTGCTACCGCTGCCAAAACTTCGGGCATGGGTCCCGAAACTGCGCCCACACCGCGAGGTGTGTGAAGTGCTTGGTGGAGCATGCCTCGGCCGAGTGTCCCAAAACTACAAGGGACGAGCCCGCCGCGTGCTGTAACTGCGGAGGCCCCCATCCCGCCAACTACAGGGGCTGCCCGAAGAGGATAGCCTACGTCGCTTCGCTACAGCAGCACCAGCGACAGAACCGGCGCCAAGCACCAGGAACCAGCGGGCCACATGCCCAGCAGACCTCGAGGACCGACGGACGCAGCTGGGCCAACGTGGCCCGCGGAACCACAGTGCAGCGTGAGGAGCAGCACGAGGAGCAGCCCCGCTCGCAGCCCCATACGCAGTCCCGCACGCAGAAGCCCGCAGGAGAGGCATACACCGGCGTAGGAGACGCAAAACTGATGATGGCCCTGCTCCAGGGATTGAGACATGTGCAACCGCAGTTGGCCGCAGCTGGCTCCAACGAGGTGAAGAGGGCATGGATCCTGATGGATCTCATCACGTCCACCATCAATGTCTGATCCCCAGATGGTGAACGTCCTCCTGTGGAACGCCAACAGCATCCGATTCAAGACTGATGAACTGCTCGCTCTGGCAAATAACACTAATACTGACATTATTCTCATTTCAGAAACACATCTAAAACACGACACACCGTTGAGAGTGCCCGGCTTTGAAGTTCACCGAGACGACCGATTGGAAGGAAGAGGTGGAGGTACCGCCATATTCGTTCGACAATCAATCACTTCTACAAGAATCCCTACTCCGAAGCTAAAAAATACTGAGGCCACGATTATCGAAGTCATCATAGAGGATAGAGCGCACACCTTCATCGCCGCCTACTGCAATGAAGCCAACCGTCTGGTGAGAGAAGACCTGGATAAACTACTTAATTTGCGCCCAATTGTTGTTTTAGGAGGAGACCTGAACGCAAAACACAACTATTGGAATTACTACAGAGGCAACGCGAATGGGAAAACGCTCTTCACGCATATGCAGACACATAACTACTCGATAATGGCACCGGACAAACCGACATTCTACTCAATACACGCAAAGTACCCCAGTACTCTGGACATCGTTCTCGAGAAAAACGCTAAATCGATCTCGCCACTGCGCACGCTGGATGAACTTTCGTCAGACCACCTGCCCGTGAGCTTCAGTATCGGAGGGACAACTTCAAGGAGCCCTAGAAAACAGCGAAATTACAAAGACGCCGATTGGGAAGGATTCAAGAAAGTGATAAACGAACGAATACACCTCACGTCGGGGACTCTGCGCTCGAAGGAAGAAATCGACGAGGCCGCAAGCACTCTCACGGAAATCATACAACATGCACAAGACACATTCATACCTCTCAAAGAAGCACACACATACACGATCAAGCTTCCCGAGCACGTATTATCGCTCATCAAGGAGAAGAATCGCCTGCGACGCATCTATCATAGTACGCGCGACGGCTACTTCAAAACGGCTTACAACACGCTACAGCGGGAAATCAAGCAAGAAATCACCGACCTCAGACGCGAACTTTGGACGAAGAAAGTTACATCACTCACGCCAAAGGACAACAGCCTATGGAAAATGGCAAAAGCGCTGAGACGTGAAGATCACACGATTCCCCCGCTAGAGAAGCTAGGCGGATAAGGGCTGGCACTTTCGCTTGAAGAAAAGGCAAACGCGCTCGCCGACGGATTCGAGAGAGCCTACGCAGCCACGGACGGCCTATCCGACCCGGAAACGGATCGACTTGTAGAAGAGTCTCTACGAAATCTCGAACAAGCCGAGCAGACGAACGCCGCCGATATCCACTTCAGCACGCCTAGCGAAGTAGCCGTCATCATCAGACGATTGAAGACAAATAAAGCGCCGGGAAGCGATCAAATACACAACATTCTACTCAAACATCTACCGCAGAAAGCCATCATTTAAATTACAAAGCTGTTCAATGCCTGCCTCATCATCGGACATTTCCCTCAGATCTGGAAAACGGCGAACGTGCTGCCCTTTTCCAAGCCAAACAAGGACAAGAAGCAGCCGACAAACTATCGGCCGATCAGTCTACTTTCCACGCTGAGCAAGGTATTTGAACAGGTTATACTCAACAGGCTGCTTCTACACCACGAAGAAAACAACACTTTGCCAGACGAGCAGTTTGGATTCAGAAAGAGGCACTCCACTACCCATCAACTTACCAGAGTAGCGGAATTCATCGCCCGAAGATTTAACGAACATCGCTACATCGCCGCTGCACTGCTTGACTTGGAGAAGGCATTTGACACCGTTTGGATCAAAGGGCTACTGCACAAATTGCACAAAACAAACACGCCCATATACCTAACGAGAGTGATTCAAGAATACCTAAAGGACAGATCCTTCCGAGTTTTCATCAGGAACGCGCTGTCATCGCTACGCGAGATTCCAAAGGGCGTGCCGCAAGGAAGTCTTCTCGGACCTCATCTATTCAATATATTCACACACGACATCCACGTGACGAGAGATGCAAGCTATCTATATACGCAGACGACGTCAAACTTTACGTTTCCTCGCTGAAATCAGACATGGCGGCCATATACCTACAGAGAGCGCTCGACGCTCTCGTAGAGTACTACAAGCAATGGCGGCTCAAACTAAACGAGGCGAAGACCGAAGTCATCATGTACACGAGGAAACGAAAAAGAAGATCACCAGATGTCAACATCGAAATGGGAGGGCACGTCCTAGAATGGAAAGATGAAGTCGTATACCTGGGCCTGACAATGGACTCACCTCTCAACTGGAAATCTCACATAGCCAAGATGCACGCAAGAGCCAGAAAGGCAGTCGGCGCGATGAAGCCCATCTTCAACAAAAGAAGTCCGCTACTTCCCAGAACCAAGCTCCTGATCTACTACTCGCTCATTCGACCGGTACTGACATACGCTATTCCCGTGTGGAGTAGTATTTCTCACTCCGACCACTCGAAACTACAGACGCTACAAAATCTCTGCATTAAAATCGCATACAACACTAGAATCAGAACGAATTTGAAAAGACTACATGCAAGAGAAGACATTCCAACATTATTCGAATACACACACCGACTGACAGACCGATTTTACAAATCTCTGAGACATAGTAAAAATAGACTTATAAAGGAAATCGGTCAATACAATGCACCTAGTGACTTTACTTTCAGATATACACACAGACTACCTAAACATATTCTGATGGACCTGAACCACATCTGGTATGAACCAGATTCAGACGCGGGCGAATGAGCGAGCAGTAGGTATTCCTAACTACCAGACGCCCCCCCGAAACTTATGTTTACATATCTATTTATATATCTAGATAATATTGTATAATATGTATGTTTATGTATGTTTATTCTAAAATTTCCCATAAAGTATATATTTCACATAAAAACAGACACATACACCCCACACCACAAAATGCAGGATTTCATATACTGAAATCACTGAAGGCCGACCAGTTTCATGTTGATTGTCGGTCGACTCTTCCCGGATGAGGTTTTTCATGGTTTCCTCATTCCCAAAGGCAAATGCGGAAGAGCTCCAAATTAAAAGGACATGACCGCCTCCTTCCCACTCCTAACATAACACAAACAGACACGTATGTATATATGGCCGTCGACCGCTGCTACTCTGATGATGAAGATTGATGTTGAGTCTGGACGAAACATGCAATTTTAGTAGGGTTTTTAGATAACAATTTTTCCCTACCGATGAAACACGAGACCTTTAAGACTATAATAGCCAGGTAACATTTTTAAATACCCACATGAGGTAAAAATTGCAAGGCGCAAATGACGCCGTTCTATTTATAAAGAACATTAATTTTAAATTCAGTAAATTTAAATGATTCATCTCTTCAAGAAATATAAGAATCTAGTAAATGAAAAAAAAAAGTATAAATTGGTTGAAATATATCTCTACATATTATAAATTAAAGTCCTCCGCCTCGTCTGTCTGTCTGTTCGCGATAAACTCAAAAAATACTGAATGGATTTTCATGCTGTTTTCACTAATAGATAGAGTGATTCATGAGGAAGGTTTAGGAATATATTTTGTCAATATTTTGTGTAAATTGGTTGAAATATATAATGTATAAAGGAGAATATCTGTATTTGGTGGACGAGCGGGCTGGCAAGCGGGCAGTGATTATGTGCAAATTAACAGATGGCGGCATGAGTTAATTTATCGGGGTTATAAAAGGGTTGGGTAACCATCCAATAAATGACGTTGTGTTTCGTTAGCCACAGCAACGCGTGGCCGGGTCAGGTAGTAAAAGACAAAATATCATTTAGCTTTGCCTATTTCAGCGTATCGCTCGCCATTTATTCGCATTATAAACGCGCGCTGACTCTATTTTGTTCCATTTATTTTTTTAATCCACACAGGAGGTCCCGTGGAAAACAATTTCCCTCAGGGCCTATGTCATCTATGAAGATGCTGTGTGGAGGGTATTTTTGAGGAAACGAAGGAGTGAACATGGGTCTTGAAGAGACCCATGTTGTAGGAGGGAGGAAACACAGAGGCCGGCAAATCGTTCCACAGCCGAGCCGTTGAACTCAAGAACGAGTCATAGAAACGACCCGTTCTCATGTGACTAATGTCAACCGTGTACAAATGTTGGGCGCGTGTTTGGCGTGTTTCCCGACTATGCACCGGTGCTGAGAGGATCAATGACACTAGTTCCTCGGAGAATCTTCCATTGTAATACCGGTAGAACAAGGACAGCATTCCCAACTGACGCCTATGCTATGAAGATTGCAGTCCGTCTGTTAAGATGGGAGAATCTATCAACAAGAGTCAATTTATTTTTTAGGTATTTTGGAGCTCCAAACCAGAGGTGGCTGCCAAATTCAACCGTGGGACGCACTTGCGATTTGTACAGGGTTAGCAGTTGTGTACTATTAAAGTATCTGCGGGCCCTGTACAGTACGCCCAGTTTCTGAGAGGCTAACTTAACTCTGGTATCGATGGAGCCCCTGTACTTGAGCTGGTCACTTAGAGTTACAGTATTGTCACTCTTCAATCAATTATTATTATATATACGGCATTTCGCAATAAATTGGTGCATTAGATGCTATAAATCGGTGATTATTTCGGTTGAATTATGCATGCGTAAGAATATTGTATTCCACTACCGTATGCAATTCATTATGTACCGAATTTATTCGTTTGAATTTGAAAATGAAGTCTTCTCTGTAATAAAAAAGTAGACTTAAATACTTTTTCGTTCAATATCGCCTACACTCTTCGCGGTGTTCAACCATGCGTACTTTATTCCCACTAAAACGAAAGAAGAATGTCTCATTTTAAAAATAATCCCGCAACATTCATTCGACTTCGCGAGCATTAAACATTTCGTTAATCTCCAATCTTTGTTGGCTACCGAGAGAAATAATATTGTGTTAAATGAATGAATAAAACATGAGTTTATTTAAAACAATAAAAGAGCTACGTTTATCTTGTCCCTTTATTCAAATGACAACCGTTTTGTCGTTTGATTCACGACACTAAAAAATAAACTGAATAACCTGGGCACGCCGGGGAGATGCATATCTTAATTCATTTAAATAAAAATTAACGCTGCCGGGGGCAGCCATGTTGAAAGCATATGTCGGTAAAGCAGAAAACAGGCGGATGCACTTACCGACGGGCAGTCGAAAATTAAAATGCCGACTAAACACGGGGAATTACACGGTATTTAACTCCGGTTAATTTATAACAATGAATTGTTCTGCAGCCAGAATTAATTGTATGCTCCATTTAACGAATACGTTATTGCGGGCGTGATTGTCTGAGCGATGCGCTGTCAGCACTACTTGTATATTATCATTGGTTTTATGGTTTTATTAATGCAATTAAAAATGTGCCGACCGAATCAATGAAAGCCTCGCCGTTTTTTAAAGTGGTTTTTTGTATGTCTTCTTACGAACAGTATCTCCATACAATATATTATACGAATTGTCGAAGTTTTATGCGTAGGATGTTTCCACTCGGAAAAAAATAATTTTCGTATTTTCATAATTTTCATGTACATTTGTACCGCTGATAGATCGGTTGTAATATTTTTCTCATAAATTATGCATTTAACTGATAGACAGACTTCAACTGGGCTGTAATAAGATTAACGATAACGTTTCTTTGTAATTAGAATATAGATATCATTTTTAATATCGCTTTTCATTAATTTCTTATTTATTATTGTATTTGCATACTCACTTTGAAATTTAGGTGTTCGGTGCTAGTATAGATTTTGTGAATACAAAAAAAGTTTTTTCGTTTGATAGTCACTTTTTTAGTTTACTGCAATGATAAGTTTGTCAAGCTTTTTTCTTCAAATAACCCGTGAAAATAAGTTAAGTACTTAACACACTAAGTGTATAAACATTTATATGAAGATGTGTTTTTAATGTGAATAACGCGCAAGAGTCGCAACTGCTCCCGTGTAGAGTTTTTTTTTTTTTTTACATTTTTTTTTACATGAGCTCCACATAGGAGGCCCTGAGGAAAAATAATTTCCCACGGGACCTATGACATCTTTGGGATGCTGTGTGGAGGTTTTTTCTTAAGGAAAGAAAGAAGAGGAGGGTTCTGGGAAGGAAAAGGGTTTAAGGGGTGGGTAGGAATCTGGGGTTCAGTGTGTTCTGGTCATCCGCCTGCAAGACCTAGACAAACCTCACCCCATGAACCCGGGCACCCCTGCTAAATCACCAAACATCCACTTGGGGTGACCTATGGTAGAGGTGTTGGTTATCCAATAAAGGTTCCCGGGGCGGCGGTACCCATTCCCGCCTCCCAAATTGGAGTTAGTGAGATCATGACATTCCCAATTATGGTACGTTGTGAGGCTGAAGGTAGTGCGGAGGGGAAGAAGGTGAGGAAGAGAAAGACGATGACCTCGCTATTCAGGTCTGGTAACCAAGCTAAAGCCATTTCAAGCAAACGTTTCAATTCTGAATGGTGGACTTAAACCAGGGTGATAGAGTATCTTCCAATTTGGAATGTCCCGCAAATGCTCTATATTATTTTTAATTAACGAATTGTGAAATAACACAAATTAATTAAATAAAACTTATTTGCGCACGCCGGGATTTGAATCCACCACTTTCGGATTGCTGGCTGAGAGCTGTCGGAAGGCCGTCAAAATATAGTAGGTCGTTAGAAAACTGTATGTCAGTAACATTGACTAAAAAATAGACGTATTATATTTATGTACTACTTGAAACGGATCGTTTCAAAAAAATTGATCAATTCATCAAAAATGTTTGAAGTTCATTTTCACGCCCTGTGAAAATTCTATTCAAGTTCTGTGATTATTTCGGTTTTTTGAAATAATAACAGAACCTGAAAAGAACTCATACAGAACGTGAAATTTAACTTAGTAATTTTTAGTCAGCATCGCGTTCATTAGTCAAAATATTGTACATATATTTTCGTATCGGTGATCTATAAACCGGTGTATGCAATTTTTAGCCATAAGTTGTTTTTAATTGTTTGTCTAGCTTGTAGTTTTTTTTTAGATTTAATTTAATTTTTTTTTTTTTATTTAAAACGGCGCTATATAAATCATCCAAGTATTATTATTATTAAATATTTGATGAATTATTAATTTTTTTTGAAACGTTCTTAGTTTTGTTAGCTTCAACAATTGAAAATTGATTTATTCCTCAATTAACGGGTGAATATTTAAAATGACTCGTCTAGTTTTTTCTGTTTGTTTTATCGAGGGGTGAAAAAGTCGAGGGCGTCCATAAATTTGCGTCTAGGCTTTATGACAGTTTTGCTTAGTTTGTAGCGATCTTATCGCTGGGAAGGTTGTTAAGTAATAAGCGGATCATAATATTGACTTCTTTTAAATTTTATTCCCGTTTTATTGTTTTATGATCCTGTGGATGCTAAATCTCAAAATGTGGGTCTTGGTTTACTTTATTCTCCATCGAAGCTTAAATTTAATAAAACATTTTGCTTAATTCGTATAAATATTATATAAAAACCATTCTACTTATATTATTTTTGTTCCAGAGTGATAAATATGTACGTAAATACGCTTAGAATCTGATTCGATTTTTTATGTTGTTTTCTTGAATTAATGAATGCAAATCTTGGAAGTGGAAATTAGCCTACTTCCCCGACATCCGATCGAGCTGAAACCGGGCAGATAGACTTGTTGTCGATAAAAATGCATTCTGTCAATTGTTGGTGGTACTTATGCACACAGACGCGTATTTGTTTGAAATTGGCTACAAGCCGGCCCAAAAGATGGCCCGAAAATTGAAAATAGAGGTATTATCGCAAAAAAAAAGTTTTATTAGGGGTTGATTTTTTGTTTTTTTATTTTCCTTTCTTCAAATAGTAAAATCGTTGTTTACATTTTATTTTTTAACCTTACTAGGACAATGCTTGAATTGAGGTAAAACGTAATGTATTTTAGATATTCTCATTTTCGCCCGCGTTATATACACCACTATTTAGAATCGAAACGTAGTTTAAAATGGCGTTGACCATATTTAGTTCTCAGATCTGATTTTACAGGTTATTTCCAAACATCCTCTTCCACATTTCCTCACCTTTGGCCTCACCGGCATTAGCTTCACAACTTACCCCTAATAGTCTTAGTCCCCCTGATTAAAAGCAGTGGAGAATCTTGTGGCATATAAAAAAAGTTTTTGAATATTTTTGTAATTCCAAGAAACTCCATCAAAATAAAATAAATTGGATAAACCCAAATTTGAATTGAGGAAAGCAAAATACTGTTTGTAAAAGATTAGTTAACTATGTTAATTTTTGAAGGGAACAGTTGTTTCACATTATTTAGCGTGCTAACTTTCCCAATTAAGTCCTCTGCGTGGAAACAGCATCAAAATTTCTATAATAAACAATAAACAGTGTTAATCTGGAAGACAATATTCGTACATTTTAATGCAGCATCACGTTCAATGCTCAAAAGCACATATTATTGTAAAATTGTACATACTTATAGTTTTGTATTAGTGATCGACGATCCTGTGGATGCAATCTTTTAACTATAAGTTGTTACAATAGTTTGTCTAGTCTGTAGTTAGTAATACGAAAGGACATTGTAGAAATATACTAGGTACATATTTGTACAGCGCCCTTGAGGTGATTTTCCACAAATCGGGGCAATACTAATCATCCAAATACCATTATTATTAACAGCGAAAGTGTAAAAGCCGTCAGATGAAGTGATAAATAAGAAAACTTTACGTGTTTTTGATTTTAATAAAATTCACAAAATATTTTATAAATTCGTCACGAGATTGAGATTTAAAAATTCTTTGACGTACTTATTTGCTTTTCACGATTAAGGGTTGTAAAATTCGCAAGTGTAGGGATGGAGGGGATGAGGGGCGGGGGGCAGTCGGGAATAGGCACAAACTTTGCGAGTTACTTTAATTTATTATCATTGTAGCCATAAATTATGGGAAAAGTAATATTTCTTTTTAAGCAAAAGTTTTTGTTCCCGTTGAGGTGAAACTTTATTTGAATAACAAAGGTGATGCTTGAAATACGTAATTGAGACGCTGGGAAAATATTAATTAATTTTATTTAGTTTTTATTTTATTTTTGGCGTATATGTAGATTTTATGTACGACTGGTTTTACTACTTAGCTTCGCGTGATTTATATTTGTGTTAGTGGCTTTTAATTCTATTAATTTATTTTTAAAAGTATGCAAAAATTATTCGATAACATAATATGTATCTTTAGGTACATATTATCTACCTTAATGATTCCGTCAAAAACATTGGCTAAAGAAGGATGTAGCGCAACAGGGCAAAATACCCCAAAAAATAACGATAAGGGAGTAATTTTTTTTTACTTTAGCTCCACACATGAGGCCCTGAAAAAAAATGCTCAGGGCCTTTGTCATCTTTGGGAATGCTGTGTATAGGGTAATTTTAGGGAAAGGAAGGAGATGAAGTTCTGGGTAGGAAATAGGTATGAGGGGTGAGTAGGAATCTGAGTATCAGTGTGTCCATGAGTGACGAACGTTTGAATCCACCCCTTCAACTTCGGTGCAAGGTGAGAGGTAGGCGGTTAGGTTAGGCGTCCCTCAACCAATCTCTCTCGATCCGGCCCGCCATGTAGTAGATGGGCAAACGAATTGGCCGTCAAGACCTAGATAAACCTCACCCCGTTAACCCGGGCACCCATGCTCATGCATCAAACGGAGCGAACCTATGGCAGACCTAAGGGGTGACCTATGGTAGGGGTTGGGCAGGAAGTAAAGTTTTTATTATTAAAATTTAAAATGTCTGATAATCAACAAAACTGTTATTCTTTGAAGACTTTAAAACGACTGGAAGGTAACATCGCCGAAAAATGGGGTTTGTAGTATTTTTCTTGTTTAAGGTCGATATAATTATTTGTCATGTTAGCTTATAATGAAAGCTTCTTTGCAAATTTTCGGCTATATTTTTAGTCATTGATCATTGATCACCCTCTACTCCAGCAAGCATGACCAACTATTCTATCGATCGCCAAGCCTCCGTCTCAAAATTCACATTAATATTCGATCGGGCCGAAAAAATGTGCATGCAAATGTTTATTCAAATATCAGCCGACATTACAACGGACTGTGTTTCCTTGGGCCATATTTTTTCATTGACATGGGAAGAAGAGATAATAAAAGCAAAACGTAAGAAGGGACGCTAGCCATCTGCTGGGGAGGAATTCAGTTGCCACCAGAGCTTCGATAATATTGGAACATGCCTTAAATTCATAGAATATATTAAATTATTATGATAATTATAATTTCACTAATCAATTCGGTTAATCTTTGTTTTGTAAATGAACCGTTGACATTGTAAGAAACCTACTGATCAACTGTTGAGCCTGAATTTTGGCTCAACACTCCTCAAACGCATCTTCTTCTTTCGTATGGTGGGGGGTCAGAGGGGGACATCTAGGTCTGCGAGCCAGTCTAGGGCCTCAGGCGTTGCCCTGTGGACCTCATCAATCCCGCCGGGGAATGAATGGAGCGGGCATTCGTTGACCACATGTTCGGTGGTCTGCACCGCACCGCATTCACACGTCGCCGACTCTTTAAGGCCCCATCTATGCATCATGTGAGCACAACGGCTATGGGAGCACCTTATCCTATTGATGGCAGTCCAGAGTTTGCGAGGCAATGAGAACCCAGGCTGTCTCTCAGTGGGGTCTAGCACGAGATGTGCGTTTTTGACGTTGGCTGATTGCCACTCAAGCTTCCACCTATCTTCTGGGGTGAGAGGTGTTCGAAGGAGTCTTTCTCCTTCCGTCCAGAAGGGTTTTCGAGACTTTAAGCGGCATGCCGGGTGAGAAACGACATCATCGTGCAAGGGTATTTCGCTTTTTTGCAGCGCCTTCTTGTATTCCCTCAGTGTTGCAATCTCTCGCCTGATATTTGGCGGGGTTATATTTGCAAGTACGGGGAGCCAAGGAAGAGGAGTCGATTTTAAAATCGACTCCTCAAACGCATGAATATATTCTTTCCAATGTCCGACCAACAGGCGAATCGAGCATTACTAAACAAATCCCTTAGCTGATCGGAGACTCAGTTGATCGATGGAAAAGTTGGAAACAACCGCCTTTAGTATTATATTGTACGAAAGGAAAGCATAAAAGATGCACCTTTTCGTGCTTATCAAATCTATCTTCCCGATAATATTAATGATAATTAGAAAACCGATTTGAACTATAGTGCATTGAACTTGCACTACCAATGTGTCAATTTTTATTTTTTTATGTGAAGACCTCACATGAGTCCCAGTAGACTATGGCATGTGACCAGTTGTGCGGCTGCAGGTAGTGGGGAGGAGAATGAGATGGGGAAAAAGAAGGTGGGGAAGTACCTGGCTATTCAGATCTGGTCACCAAACATGGCTAAAGCCATTTCAAGCAACGTTTCAATTCTGAATGGTGATCTTACACCAGGGCGATATTGAGAGTATCGTCCACTCTGGAACGAGCCGCAAATATACTAAATATTATTTTTAATTAATTAATTGTGAAATAACACAAACCAATCAAATAAAATTTATTTGCTCACACTCGGATTTGATCCCGTGACCTTTGGATTGCTAGTTAAGAGCCTTACCCCTCGACCACGGAGGCCATATTAGTATATATGTATAATAGGTATATTATTACCCTCTTGAAGTCTTAACTTGATTTCATCATGAGTTATGGGCCTTTGAAATAGCAGACAAGGCGTTGTAATTGCGTTAAATATCGGCAGAAACTGGATAGCAAACATTGACCTAGTATACCACACGTTGATGATAGCAAACAAATAAAGATTTTAGTTTAATAAAACAATGTCTTTCCTATTCAATGTGTTTCCAGCATTTCGAGAAGTACCAACAGTAATGTAAGGTGACGACTTCCGTAATCGCGTTGGTTTCCGTATTTAGTCCAGCAGCCTGTGTTTTTAGATAGAACTAAATAGTATAAAGCTAATTTTTTCCCCATCGACTACTACCATTTAGACAAGGGTTCAGCAAAAAGTCCCCGTCCCTACCCCCCTTGCTTCCCCCCCTGTGCTCCCCCCAAAGTGTAAGGGTTTCGTAAATCGCTTCTATCTCGATTACTAAACAATATATCGGATTGCAATTTTTTTTATTCTCTTTGTTGTAACATTGTCTACAATTAATGTCCAGTTAACTTTTGCTCTGACATAAGGTGGGGAATCGTTGATTTTCCATAAACAGAGGTCTACATTTCTTCGATTCCACTACCTTCCATAAACTGGCCAGCTAACTTGCTTTCTTTAGAAGCGTAACTAAGGGCAGAGTAAATAGCAGTCGGATTTCCTGGATCTATGTTTATAAAAGGCAAAGCTTTTTTTCGATTATTTTGTCTTTTGTCACTGTTACTTTTTACTTTTGTCTCGGTGAGTCACTGACACCGACAGTGTCTAGCTGTCACAGGATTACAGTAGATCCGAGGAACTGGCTATTTTAGGAGCCAGTTCCTGTTGGATTTACAACATGGTCACAAACACTCAAACCGGGCGAAGCCGAACTAAAAGCCGCCCGCAGGGCCTAGCAGCAAAGTGAATAACTATTATTTCACGTTGACGATTTCCACATAGCTTTAGTGTAGGTACTACAAAGGGCACAGGACAGGCCAGGATAAGTCGGGATGTGAGGGAACAAGTTCCGACGTTAGCGACGCAGGGATGGTACGCACCAAGCATTCACGGTTGATATCTGGCGTTTACTAGTCATAAAATACACATTAAAATATATCATTTTAAAGGTAATAATAGGGGGTACAACTTTTGTAGACAATATTTTTTCATAAAATATCGGCGTAAAAAGTTATGTGACAAAAAGTAAAATTACTTGCCAAAAAATATACAAATTTTTACCTTATCATACGAATTACAAACAAACGGTAAAAGTTACGACGAAAGTTAGCTGGCTATTAATTGTAGACAATATTACAGCAAAGAGAATAAAAAAAATTCAATTCGATATGTTGTTTAGTAATCGAGATAGAAGCGATTTACGAAACCCTTACACTTTTAATGTTTGGGGGGGGGCACAGGGGGGGAAGCAATGAGGGTAGGGGCGGGGACTTTTTGCTTAACCCTTGTCTAAATAGTAGTAGTCGATGGGGAAAAAATTAGCTTTATACTATTTAGTTCCTTCAACTGGTGTTCTACGACACAGGCTGACTGGACTAATTAGTCTATGGAGGATTTCACCATCATCTCGATAGCTTATCCATAGGATAAGGTAATTTTTTTATAAAGTACGTGTTTACTATTCGGTACTCGAACCCATGGATATTAACTATATATCGGATAAGTTAACTGAGTTTTCTACTTACCTACGATTCTACGTACTTTTTGTTGTGATTTTAAGGATTCCATCGTAATTCTCAAACTTGCTATGGCTTATATAAATAAAATTTTATATTTCTAACGTTTTGTGACTTAGCAAGTGTGCCCGAGTTCACGGGGTGAGGTTTGTCTAGGTCTTAGCGGGACATGCGTTTGTACACATACTGCGTGGCGGACCGGATCGGGAGAGACCCTTGAGGGAGATCTTTATATTTCTCCAGCCGGACTCTCTCGATCCATCGCCTTTTACCACAATGGTAGGGATGGATCCATTATCAAGAGGATGGTGAAATACCCTTTGAAAATTATTAAAGACATTTAAAAACAATAGATTGAATTCTGAAAGAAGTGGACCTGCATAGTAGAAGACTTGCGCATCGCTTTGCGCCTTGCTTTTACAGGTACAATTATTAATATATTTTTAGAATTTTAATTTCGTATAAAAGTGAGCCTTGGTTGTCTTTAAAATTCTCTCGTTTCATTTATCGACGACATATATTACAAATTACACCGTGAACAAAATTCCGTACAGGTTCGACAAATTGACCGCCGTAACCACGTGTCGTATTTATGCGTTTTTAATGAATTTTTGTTCACGCGACGACAGGGGCATCTGTTATTGAAATTAGTTTTCTTTGTGTGTTTTAACATTCGCGTGAAAGACTTCTAGAAAGTAGAAGAGTTATCAAACTTGAACACATAGATATGTTCTTGGAGATAGAAAATTACATTTGTTGCTAATTAGTGGCCAATACGTAAATCACATATTCGTGGATCGAAATTTAGGACAAGAATTACTATTTTTCTGAGCTATTATTATGTGCCTTATTGAAGGGAAAAACGGATTTTACGCCTTTAAAATAAGGGTTGAAGAAATATTGGTATCTACGTAATCTACGGGCAAAATTGAGAGAATAAGAAGAAAATTTGCCTTTAGCAAAACTCAGCCATATCCGCAAAAACATTGTTCTCCCATAATCTCCTAAACTTTATTAAATAAATAAGAACTACCTGTCATAACATAAGCGTCTGTTGAAAATCTTTTTTTGGTTCCAAGTGGTGCTGTACACTTTGTCCAAAAAGTATTAGTCAGTGAGAGTATTAAAATGTTAAGTAAGTATTAATATATTGAGTAAATTGTAGTATTCGTTGAGGGTAGGTATCAATATATTAAGTGAGTAAATAGTGGTTTTCATTGAGTGTATTAATGTGTTAAGTGATATAGATTCGTTGAGGGTATTAATATATTACGTGAGTAAATTGTAATATTCGTTGAGGGTATTCATATATTAAGCGAGTAAACAGTTGTTTTCATTGAGAGTATTAAAATGTTAACTAAGTATTGTAGTAATATTCGTTGAGGGTATTAATATATTAAGCGAGTAAATAGTTGTTTTCATTGAGTGTATTAAAATGTTAACTAAGTATTATAGTAGTATTCGTTGAGGGTATTAATATATTAAGCGAGTAAATAGTTGTTTTCATTGAGAGTGTTAATACGTTAAGTAAGTATGTAATAGTATTCGTTGAGGGTAGTCCTGGGTCGGTCGTGAATAACCCGCTCATTGAAACCCGCTCACGGACCACAAAAGAGCGAGCGGGTCATTTTTTCGTCAGCACCCGAGTCTCGCGACCCACTTCGCAACCGCTCTACTACTGCTACCTGAGTTTCGGGTGCGGAAGTGGCGGGGCGAGCAACGATAGATCGATGTAATATGAGAGAGCGAGCGGGTTGTCAACACCCGGGTTTCGCCACCTTCTCTCTCGACTCAGGACAAATATTAGTGCTCCCTCTCTATATTGTTACTCTGAGGGTGAAGCGTAATCGAGTTTCATATTTTGGGTCGCGAAAAGAGCAGGTCTTCGCGACCCGCTCATGACGCCAGTGTGTCGTGAGCGACCCGGGTCGTGTAAAACGATCGATCGACCCAGGACTAGTTGAGGGTGTCAATCTGTTATGGGAGTGTATAGTACTATTCATTTAGAGTATTAATATGTTATGTGAGTATATAGTAATATTCATAGAGTGTATTAATATATTATGCGAGTATTTGTTTGTGTGGAGTTGTTTTGTAGTTTTTATATGTGTGATTTAATAGGGCAGAGGCCTACAGTTGTTTTATGTCAAATATTCAAATTTTGCAAATATATAGTTGGTACCTACTCGAATTGGTTTTTCAAAAATATTTTGACTACCGTTTTTTGGAAAATTTCCATTTTCTTATAGCATATTTTATGGTGCCTCCCCATGAGGACACATAAAAATATGCGAGTAAAAGCATGTTTTACTAGAAAGCCGAGACATTTCTATTCAAAAAGGTATAAATTAATGTCATCAAGACTGTAAAACTCCCGACACAAAGCCCGCTGTTCACATGCCATGTTAAATTTGAAATTATCCTTCGATGAATTTGTAATTAATTAAGCATACGGAAGGGTAGGTATCTACTTGCTTCCTATCCTGTTGTCACATTAGTGGGATTAAAGGGATGCCCGATGGTTCGATGGTTGAGGTATTGCGTTAACAGGTGGTACGTGGTTCGACATCCGTGCCAGCGTAAATTATGTAGTGTGGGGGAATTTGTAATGAGGGACGTTTTTTGTTGATAATAATTATTGACTCGATTTGTTTGTTTGTCTTTTTAAAACGTTTTTATATTGGTGAACTGACGAAACGCGCAGCACATTATATAGGGTGTTAAGAGACATAACTTTACTTAAACCAGTGATTCCTGTCTTTATTGGAGTAAAAAATAATATTAAGCAAACGAAATTATTGTTTTCTGTACCATTTATGGGTTTCTTTTATTATCTTTGTATAAGTTAGTATGAAGGTGGTATTAAAATAAAATTTATTAAGTACGTACCTATAGATACAGTTTATTAATAAATCTAAGTATATAGAGACTCGTATGCACATTGCACATATTTTCACATTAAAAACTTATATTTTGCAATTTTCAGGGAGGAACTAGTAGCTACGAGTACCAAGGCGATTTTGTGACATTCTGTCTTCTCTAAACAGGCGGGAAGTTCCGTTTTATAACAATTCTACATAATTATTTTGAAAGGCGGGCATGCCGCTCTTGGAACCATTTATTGGATAATTAACACCTCAAGTGGTTCGATATACTTTATGACTTAGCAGGGGTGCCCCGGTTCATGGGTTGAGGATTGTCTAGGCCTTGCGCGGCGGATGCGTCTGCTCACTATGTGGCGGGTCGGATTTGAAGTTACTAGTAGAGGGAGACTTTTCTTCCTCTCTAGCAAAACTATCTCGACCCATCGCCTTACACCCCAGACGAAAGGATGAATTCAAACGTCCGTCACTCCTGGACACACGGACTCTAGATTCCTACCCACCCTTGTACTCTTTTCAATCCCAGAACTTCCTCTCCGTTATTTCCTTAAAAAAAACCCTCCACACAGCATACCCAAAGATTATTTAGGCCCTGAGAAAAGGGCCTAACGTGGAGCTAATGTAGAAAAAATATGGAGATGCCGCTGTGTTGTTCATCGTTGTGGACAGACGATATACAAATTCCACTACAATCTTCTTCATATTCCTACTATCGATAAATTTGTTAACTTGGTGTTTAAATATATGGGAACGTAAAAATGTGATATCTGACTACGCTAACCATTATTATGTGATAATGTAGTATAGAGCTTTAAGGCGATCCAATAGTTCAGGAAAAAATCTAAATCGGAATTCACGCCCCTTTAAGGGAGGAGTTTGAAAATACTTGAGATAAAGCTTTTGGAAAGGTTGGAAAAGGTATTTGAGATTTTTTTTAAAGGTTGATTTCGTAAGGGCTTGTAAAAAACATTAACTCCTTTTTTACGCATTGTTTATTGTAATAAAATGGAAATTTAAAATTAAAATCAAGCGACGCGAAGCCTACGGCCGGGGTAGGAATGACTGATAATAGGTGTGGCGCGGTCAGTAGTTCTTCGGTGGACGGCACAGGGTTCACTTTGAAAAACCAAATTGGTCGACTAGCGGCCATATTGTAAAATAACAACGCGAAAGTGCATATTTTCTTTTAAGTTGGGAAGTTCAGGCGTAAATATCAATTTTTTGCGATTTTTATAAAAGAAACTGAATTTGCAAAATTATACAATAAAGTCATATCCGAAAAGGGGTTTATAAATAGTAGAGTTTGGACTTGAAAGTGTTTTTATAGACCTTATTCTTTATTTTTTTATAGGCTTATTAAAAGACTGATCGACCGATATTTTTAAGGGCCAAGGTATGTTCTACACGCAGTTATTTAATTAAAGCATATATAATACTTCTAAGCGATCAAATTTTCAAAAAAAAAACATATGATTTTGTATTATTTAGTATGGCCTCATCTTAAGCTTAATTTCACCGAGCTCAAGACGGGACAATTTATAACATAAACTGACCACCGCACCGATTCTAGTTAGATGCCCCCGTCGTACACCGATATATCACACGTATTTCCATTTCGATTTGCATACATAGAGTTGGATTTCCAATATAATATCCGCACCCCTCCCCCGCCCCCCCGACACCGCCTACCCCATGGGAGGGTGAAGGGGGCGCAATTGTGGGGCGGATAGGGGGCGACACCTCTGTCAGGCGGCGGACAAATAACTGGGATGAAAACTAGAGATTGGCGAAATTTTACGAGAGTAAAATGTGGTTTAGGAAGTCTCAGAAAATGATTTATTATATTTTTCAAAAACCTAAACTTTTTAACAGAAAGATTTGCGTTTCACAACAAAGTACGAGTTTTGCTCCTAAGATCTATTTTTCGGTCATATTTTTGACGAGTTTTGTAAAAAATAATATAATTTTTAATTCGTAAAATTAACCCCGAACATTTTTTGAACGGACTGTAAAAAAGTTGGTACGTAACAGAAGAAGAAGTGGTTTTGTTGTTTTTTTTTTTAAATAAAACACTCTTTGAGAAATTAAATCCATCGTTTTTATTGCTACGTTTTGAAAATTACAAGTTACCGACACATAACCTTCTCCCCACCCAACGGACAAAGGTTTAATAATTCTTTGTTTTCTATGCAAGTTTAGTTAGAGAAGTGTTAATTTTTAGCTAGCGTGTGCTTTTTATAGTTAAATTCCTTTGTATATTAAGTAGGGAGGAAGTTCAAAAATGATCACATAATCAGCGACATCTGAAATTACTGGCGCCATCTTTGGCCTAAATGAATAAACTTGTTGATAATAATTATCACTCTTTATAATCCATAATTGGTCTGAAACTTAACTAGATAACTAAACACGGACTTTCTTGTGAATTTCCTTTAATTTTTTTTAAATTCCTATTAGTACGTTAAGTAGATAGGTAGGCACGTGATAGTCTGTTTAACGTTCGGCAAAATGAACAAACATTAAATTGTCGAGGCTTGCAGTAATCACGTCTAATAGTAACTTATCTATGCGAGTGTAAAAAAAATTGAAAATGTTCAATGACAAAAGAGATAGATTATTTTTTTAAACACTTGCATTCATTGTCGAGATAAAAATATTATATTAGAACGGTTAGACAAGAGGTCTGGATTCGATTCCCAGTTGCGATCATTGTCTTTTTCATTATTATGATCTATTTTTATCTTTTTCTTCAACCATATATAATATTAGAATTCATTCTCGGTCTTTCGGAATGGAATATTGGATTCGTATACAATATGAGATGGAGGTGTGGGCCAATTGTAGGTAGATATATTGATAAAGCATATACCTACGTATAAGAGAAATTATCTTTTTTAGTTCCCTCTGTTGGAAATTAAAAAAATTATTAAGTAAATTCACCCGTAATTATTTGATAATTCTCTAAATTTTAAAGATTTAAGCAGTTTTTTTAATTGTGAATTCTGGCGTCATTTATGGGATTTTTGAATTTACTAAAGTTAATCCGGGTTTTTTAAGTTAACAGAGATATTTCCACCGTGAGCTATAAAGCCTTTTGTGATCAAAAGGCGCCAACATATAGTTAAATAATAGATAATAAAACTCAAACGAAACTGTAATCTTAATAGATACTCGATTTTGTTACATACATGCATAAAAAATGCATATTATGTGCCTGAACATAAGTTATATGTATATATAATAAGATGTGAACATTAAGATGAAGACATAGTAAATAATGCAAAATCATACAAAATCATATGATTTTGTTTTGAAAATTTGATCGCTTAGAAGTATTATAGATGCTTCAATTAAATACTGCGTGTAGAACATACCTTGGCCCTTAAAAATATCGGTAATTTTTTTAATAATCCTATAAAAAATAAAGTATAAGGTCTAAAAACCAGACTTTCAAGTCCAAACTCTCCTATTTATAAACCCTTTTTCGGATATGATTTTATTGTATAATGTGGAAAATTTAGTTTATTTTATAATAATCGCAAAAAAAGTTTACTCCCGATCTTCCCAAAATAAAATAAAATATGCATTTTCGCGTTGTTATTTTACAATACGGCGGCTAGTCGACGAATTCGGTTTTTAAAAGTGAACCCTATGGCGTCCACCGAAGAACTACTGTCCACGCCACAGTCGCCAAACCTACTTCGTATCAGTCACGCCCCGAACGGAGCGGGAGATGGACGCGTCACTCCGCGTCGCTTGATTTCGTGAAATCAATTTTAAATTTCCGTTTTATTACAATAAACAATGCGTAAAAAGGGAGTTAATGTTTTTTACAGGTTTTTACGAAATCAACCCGTAAATTTTTTTTCTCAAAAACCTTTCCAAAAGGTTTTTCTTAAGTATTTTCAAATCCCAAGAAAATAATTTATCATTTAACAACCTTGCTTTCTCCCTTTTCATTTTTATAACCTATTTCCAACAGACTCGCAAAATTTTCACATTGCCAAAGTCTCACCCCCAGGCAGTAGAACTCTCACGATCACATTAAAAAATACATACCTAACCCACCTATATTAAGTAGAAATCTCAGTAGTGGGTTCTTGTCTAAAACGTCACGTTCATATTTATAAGATTCTTGAAGTGGACTCTCTACATTCACACGAGCCGTCGCTAGTCCCGTCTCAAGATCGCAGACCTACGAGTAAGTGGACAAGCCCAATACTTCGAACGTACTATACCTACCCCTATAACGACATATATGCACCTACCATGAGAATAACAACATATTACACGTGTTATAGCGTGATGTGTATAATGTCGCATGTAGAGTACGTTCGCTTTGACTGTAAAGTATCTTCTCTATGTGTGTGTATGGTACGTTCAGTGTTCGCGTTGTAAGCGACGAGTAAAATATATGCATAAGTGGAACGCCTTCCAAGGAGCGATAGAGGGAACAGTTGTGACAAAATGTTTCGGATGAATAATGTGTATAAACATTTGCATTAATTACGTAATCATATTTTTTTTATACAAACAAGTTGACTAATGACTATATTTTATAAGCGCTGAATCTTAAAAACCCCCCCATTTTATGGAAAAATCTGTTTTAATTAAAAAACAACTCGGTTGTAATGAGTTTTGTGATTTTGACTTCTTTCAAAAGGGAGGTATTAAAATACACTTTTTCGTATTTTAAATTTTTTTTTTTAATTTTTTTAAAATTTTATTTTTTATTTTGATTATTTTATTTCTATGTTCTTTGAAATGTGTATTTATGTGTTTTGTGTTTTTTAAATCTTTTTTATTTGTGTGTTTACTGTATTAATTGTTTTTGTGTTAATTCGTAAAACACCTTTTTTTTTATATTTAAAATAATATTTTTTTTATTAAGTTCTGCAAGCATTTTAGTTTTTATCACTATGACATCTGTTTCGGCTTTCAGAGTCACTTTCAAGGCCATGTGATTATACCACTTTGAGGCCACTTATTTATAAGATTCTGAATTTCAATTTTGAAGTGCTTAAATTGATTTATTATCAGTTAAACCGATTTATTGAGAAAGAACGATTTATCGGTGAATCCGATTTATTGAGAAAGAACGATTTATCGGTCAAACCGATTTATCGAGAAAGAACGATTTATCGGTCAAACCGATTTATTGAGAAGTGTTTACATTTACAATTCTTGTTATTGCATTGTAATATAATCTATATATGGCTGCCATGATAGGGCATGAGCCTTTTATGGTGGTCGTGGTCGAAATTTATATGAAATAATAAAAAATAAATGTGTTTCAAGATTGTGGCCATTCATCGAGGTGTTGAAATGTTTTAAATTTATAAGAGTTTTAAAATTTATTTATTTTATTTATTACCAAAATTGAAATTCGCATGTAATTGCAACCGGAATACTAAAATGACTGGTCTAAGAATGAAATTGCATAGGCTTTAATTTCGCGTACTAATAATATATGGAGAGATTTAAACATTTACAAGTAAAAAAGTTACACATGTAAAAAACATTTAAAGAGTATTTGCATCCAGTGGAATTCTGGTACTATAATATTGATACGTGAAATTAACACCGGTGTAATTTCACCATGCAATCACTTGAAATGGCATAAATGATGTTTGGCCATCAGATCTAGTCCCGAAAACCCTTCTGCACAGAAGGAGAAAGACTTCTCCGATCACCTCTCACCCCAGAAGATAGGTGGCAACTTGAGTGGCAATCGGCCAACGTAAAAAATTCCTGCCTCGTACAAGACCCCACTGAGAGACAGCCTAGGTCTTCATTGCCTCGCAAACTCTGGTTCACCATCAATAGGATAAGATGCTCCCATAGACGATGTGCCCATAAGATGTATCGATGGGGCCTTAAAGAGTCGGTGATGTGTGAATGCGGTGCTGTGCAGACCACCGAACATGTGGTCAACGAATGCCCCCTGCATTCATTCCCCGGCGGGATTGATGAGGTCCACAGGGCAACGCCTGAAGCCTTATACTGGCTCGTAGACCTAGATGCCCCCCTCTGACCCCCACCATTCGAAAGAAGAAGAAGGTAACCAGATCTGAATAGTCAGATATTTTGTAACATTCGTCATCTCTATCTCCTTTTCCTCTCTACCTACACCATTGAGTTTCATAACATACCTCAACTTGATACCATACTACCACTGTTAGTTGCACTACCTGTAAAAATTAATTAAAATATGGAAATTGATGTGAAAATTTCTTGCCAGGGGTGTGCTTCACTTTTATATGAGGAGTGGACATCCATTTGTACACCCTCCGCGGAGAGTTATCTCTATGTGAGGTGTCCCTGGCTCCAGCTATAGCTGCCCCCCTCTTGTTGTAGGTGTTGGGCGGGTGGGAGATGAGGCGGGGCAGGGGAGATATTGCGCTGAATAATTTTCAGGTAAAAGGGTCGCGGGATTGCAGATTTAATTCAACAAAGTTTCCTGAAAAATGTCAATGAAGAAGTAATATACTTGAGTACTAACTAACTAACCATCACGCCGTTTCCCCGCAGGGGTAGGCAGAGAGGACGGACCGCCAAACAACTCGGTCTTGGCACACACTCTTTGCCTCACTCACATTCATACATCGTCTCATACATTCTCTTTTATTATTCTGACTTTTGATATGACCCGACTCAAGTATCTGATTCACTTGATCGTGCCATGTCTTCCTCGGGCGTCCCCGACTTCTTCTACCATTCACATTCGCGTCGTATATTCTTCTTACACTACTTCCTTCGTTCATTCGCTCTACATGCCCAAACCATCTGAGGGTCCCTTTCTTAATCTTATTCATTATGCTTACATCAGCCTTACATTCTTTGCGGATATCCACATTTCTCACACGATCATACATTGTTTTACCACACATACGTCTCAGGGATCTCATTTCAACAGCATTCAATTTACTTTCATCCTTCCTCTGCCAGTTCCATGCCTCACTGCCATACATCAGGGTAGGTACCAGGACTCCATTGTGGACTGCTAGCTTCGCTTTTTTTGACAGTTTTTTATTAGCGCCAACGGCATTCAGTCCACCATTAATGGAGTTACCGGCATTCACCCTTCTTTCAATATCTCTTTCAGCCTTCCCATCTCTCGTAAACATACTACCCAGATACACAAACTCATCCACCTGCTCCAAGTATTCATCATTCATAACTATGTTGCATACTGTTTTCGTTCTCTCTCTTTCAAACACCAAGACTTTAGACTTGCTTACATTCATCATTAGCTCATTCTTCATACATACTTCGTTCATCATAGATACGAGAGACTGTAGATCTTCCATAGTGTTAGAAATCAGCACCGCATCATTAGCATACAACAGGCAACATACTTTCAGATTACTCAATTTCGCGCCCAATCCCACCTCTTTCAATTCTTGCATACAATTATCCATGTATAGATTGAATAACCATGGTGACATTACGCAGCCTTGCTTGAGTACTTGAGTACATAATATTTAAAAGCTTCATTTTTACAATAACCAATCAATTTGCTTAATACCACTACTTTAAATAAACTTAATAAGTATGTATAGTACCTCCCCTGTAAATTGGCACTTTTAACGAAGAGTTTTTATTACCTTTTGAAAATTCATTGTGTTGTCATAGATTATGGGTTATAACAGTAACGACATTCTAGACATGCAGTTTATTCCCTGAATCAGTGTACTTTTGCTTGTTCAAATATTATCACATCAATGGTTATCATACTTATCATGGAAATCAAATCAAAATAAATTTATTTGTCGAACAATCCATTCGGACAAACAGTTAACCAACTCGACCATTGGGACCAATATATTTTAAGTCATTTTTCAAATTCAAAATTAACAATTTTATCTTCAACTGATTTATCCCATATTTTTGGCAGCCACCCTTTTGAATGATCACAAAGGTCTAATGAATTTATTTGTAACTTTAGATAGTGTTTTGGAAAAAGATATTAGTTTTTATTTATATGGGACACCTCTTGACTGTTTTTTTCTATATACAGACTCATTCAATGTTATTGGAATAACTTTTGAAGATTATACCCATCAATTTAATACATCATTGAAGTTGAAAAAAAACTGATGAAACTAAACGAAATATAAAAAAGAACAAGACAAAATAATTAAAAGGTTATGGTCGCAACTGGGAATCCAGGATGTCTTGTGTTGTCATTTCCTTCTTATTTTTCTGAATTTAGTTCTTTATTTATTTTTTACATTAATTCCACACAGGAGGGATGTCTGGGATGCTGTATGGAGGGTCTAATTGAGGAGAGGAAAGAATGAACATTGGTCTTGAAGAGACTCATGTTGTAGGAAGGAGGAAACACAGAGGCCGGCAAATCGTTCCACAGCCGAGCTGTTGAACACAAGAGCGAGTCGAAGAAGCGACTTTATAATATTTCAATTAAATTTATTGGCATTGACTTCCTCTTTTACGATATATTATAACTTCCACTATTTGAATAATAATATTTGGATGATTTGTAAAAATCACACATTAGTATGATGACTTCCCGAAGAAGATATCGTGTCATTTATGAAATGAGCAAAGACAGTTAAAATAAATTAATCGAATGTAATTTCAAACGAACGATCTGTTTTATTTCGTGGAAAAATTTAATAAAGTCGACTTATAATAGAATATTTCCTGTTAATCTAATGAGTTTTACTACGCATCTATTATCTACGTACCAGATAAGCAGCATATAATGTTCTCATTAAAAGCCAGGTACTACGAAGGGACAGAAAGCATTTAATTTAGCATTAAGTTCCATGTTAAAATTCTAATGGAGTATCCGACCCAAATAAAAAACCGTACCATACAAAATAATATATGGCTGATATATGCAAGGAGACAGTAAGAAATCGTCTCAAATATATTTTAGAGTGCGAACAACCCCTGAGTAGTTCGGGTCACCGCCGAAAGAGGGTTCGACATATCTTTGGGCGAATAATGAAGGATGCCTACAGCCTGCGGGGCGGGGGTTGGGGGGTTGGGTAGGGGGTAGAGTGGGAATGTGGAGGTAGGGGGGGGGGGGGGGGAGAAAGGACTTGCGGTTGAAGTATTGGAAAAGGGTGGGAACCCAAATTTTTGACGGGACGCAGGGCTACAAACCTTTAACAAATTGATGTAATTTATTTACCATGAATATATTAAAAGCATTTGGAAGGTAGTTACTATATACCTAACTAATAGAGAAAATCCGAGTTTCTAATAGATTTTAGTAATCATATCGTGATCTCATTGATTCTGACTGCAAAAGACGGTGGGGACGCAGTTCCCATTAGTTACTACTGCCTGATTGGAGTGAGCCTGCGATTTCTCTAATTATTCTGAAGTTCATTCTGGGACCAACAAAACTAACCAAATACTGTTAATAATGTAATAAGCACTAGAGCCAAAAAGTTCACGTATTTGCCCGTGAATCTCTACATTATTTCACTGTGATTAAAATTAACCTGGGCTGAACAAATAAAAATTAAAAATTGGTTTGAAATATGAATATCGTGATAAATCGGAGATACCAAAGGCCTAAATATAGTCCAAAGGTATTCTATCAATTAACACGATACGTGTATATTGTAAATATAATGTAACCGGTTTTTTAAATCTGTTAAAATTTGATTAACTGAATACACATCACTAAATGATGTCATATTCCACTTAAAAAGTTTTTTTAATAGGTCGATATTGTGATCCACTTTTAAAAAGACTCACACTAGTGACGGATAGTTAATTTTTGAATTATGCTTGAGATCAAAGAGTGGTGATGATTATTCAGTAATTCAATTATCTGTCAGTATTTTTAGAAGGATACTAATGTTTTCAGCTCAATTTGACAAATATTCATAAACAATCGCCGTATTCATAAACTAAATCGTTCAATGTATTAGAATTTGCCCAAAGAAAATCTCAGCCGAATCTTTCAGTTGACAATTCATCCTGAAAGAATAAATCTTTTAGCTTATCAGCTGCCTTGTACCCTTAGCTCAAAGGACGTTCTGTAGAGGGTAGTATAGAGGAGGCGCAGGAAGGTGGGAAGGAAGCTGCCGGAAAGGGGCGCTAGATGGTGCCCTCTGACAGTATTCAAAGTTGATCTGAGCGAGACAGGAGGAGAAATTGGCTAATTCTGAGAAGATTTGGGAGATTCTTACACATCATTTTCCTGTGGGATTTTCACGAGTTGACCGAGGATAAGGGAGGGATTTTACTCAATTGTGAGTGGTTTTATTCAGATTATATAAAGGTATGTAGGTACTGCATACTTATGTACGCATGCGGTGTTCCAAAGACATTCCTCTAAATAGTGATATATTATGTAAGATGGTGCGTAGATACCTTCTCAAAAGAGGTATGCTTGTTTGAGTATTCGGCTTTAAGGGTGTTTCTGCATGCGCTCTGCAATAATATTATGTATCTAGGTCCGAATGACAAATTTTGGTTTATTGGTTTCTGAATTCCTTAAAAAATGTATGGATTACTAGACCCCGAAAATAATCCTGCTAAATCAATTTTTCGCACAAATTTTGAATTGGTTCATATACTTAGGTAAATGACATCGCTTTTCATTTTTTATAAGAAAACTCTCTTTTTATAACTTTTGTAGGTTATTCCATATGAATACATGGAATAACCTTAATTAACCATTATTTCATATCAATAGTTCCACAAGAATAAATTTGGATATATCCGAGACGCTATCCAGGTAACAAACCAATTCTCAGAATGATTGTTTCCAATAAAACCGGTAGTTACCCGTAATATGGAAAAGAATTAGATGAAGATAATATTGTTAATTCTAAAATTTGAAATATGAGATTGACAAATATGACGGTTTGACAGAAGGTGGCAATAGCGAAATTGCTTGACGCGCACATCCCGGTTAGACGAGAGGTCTGGGATCGAGTCCCAGTTGCGACCATTGTCTTTTTCTATTTATCCGTGTCTTGTACTCTTTCATATTTTCGTTTAGATTATTATTGTTATCGTCTTCTTCAATGACATTGCTTTGTCCAAATCCTGAATTCTATATGTACCTACTTACGTATTTACACGGTTTGCTTCCAGGCTTCCTATTTTATAATACAATGCTCCGTAGCTAATTATTGAAATGACCCTCGCACTAAAAAAAAGTGGAGCTGAAAATCTCTAAGCCTTAAAAATTTTGCGACATTCACTTTAAACAGATTTTATGATGCAGTTAAGATTTAGAAAACAAGAAAGGAATTACGGATCCCGAAATTACTTCACAAGAATCTGCAGAAAATTTACAAGATGCACAATTTTCCGTCATTACATAACCATCATCCAGATAATATGTCGGTACTAAGATAACTGATCCTCCGAGAATTCAGAAATTCCTTCTGAAGCACAGTTTTCAGGCTGTTTGCCCCCACAAAGGCGATTGGCAATGGAAAATTCATCCGCAAAATATCCAATTTTCCCGTTGTTTATTTTGCATATCCAGTGTTTACTGAGGGCGTGAAGGCCGGTGGCGACCGGGCGGGAGGCGGGAGGCGGGATGTTTGTTTCCAGGATAAGCCATGAGGGAAAATATTTTTCACATCCCTCTTTACGGACCCTTATTTTTTCAGGCGCTTTGAGATGGGCTTTCATTAATTTGATTTGGTTTAATGACAATTTTTAGTTTCATAGCAATATATTTTTTTGTTATTTTTATTTCATATCAATGTTATTGTTTATTTCAAGAATATTACTTTGATTCAGCATGTGACGGGGCCTTTATAGTTAAATTTATTCAGTGTAGACAAAAAACTTTAAATAATGCAGGTCATGTTTATAATTTTTCTATGGTTTCTTTAGTCAAACTATAAAAATAAAGCAAAATCTGTTTTATTAATCCAACCAACATTCGGAACAAAAAGATCGTGTCTTACCTTATGTCGTATTTGACAAGCTACTTGCAGTAGCTTAGCGGGTACAAATCTCAATTGTACGCAATTTTTTATACAACAATGTAAAAAAATCGAAACTAAACCTTAAAATTTCATTGATTTCATTGCCTGAGGAATTCCGGATTAACAAATACGAATATCTCGTCGAAATTTGTTCCACTAGCCATAATCGGTGCGCGCCACGCATTGGCTGGATTTTTGAAGTGAAAAATTCTTTAGCACCGTTGTGATTTGAAACTCGATGAAACGAAAAAGCGACACTAACACTAAAAAGAGACAAACACATATGCTTCTATAGGATTTAGTCTGCGAGAGAATGAAAAAATTATTAATAACACAAGTCTACAAAAAAATAATAATAGAGAGCTGTTTTGGTTTTTTTTCGTAATTCTTATATTTTTAGATGTGCTGAATCCGAAAATGAATTTCATTTTATCACAGAACGTCCCGTTTTCTGACAATGTAGGTATCTATGTTAAACAAGTTATTATCTAACTTGTTACAACTTTATCCTATGTACCTACTTTTATAATACTGTCAGCCCATCCATTTCAAATATGTTTCTAAACCAATGCTATGTACCTACTACCTACTTATAATCTACCTATTGAGTAAATACAATATTATTATTTTTATTTCTGATATATCTATGCCTGTGTTATCTTATATTGTATCCTATTCCTATTAAACTCTTATTTACTTCAAGTTCATTATGTCGACTTGTCTTCATGTATACATGTATATGTATATATATATATATATATTTTTTTTTTAAATTTAAGTACTTGTAATAACATACTCTCTGTACCTATTTGCATTTTACAATGGCACTCTCCAAAATTCAAGCACGAGAAATGTTTTCTCTTTTGAATTGCGTAGTTTCGTTAAAAATAAATTTCTATATTGTAATTAGTTTTAAGAACCATATGTTTTTCTATTAATCTGTATATGTATGTATTTTTTTAAATAAAAAAAAATCGTAAAATAAAAGATAAAAGACAAAATTTTTTTATTTATTTATAATTGCGTAACAAAACTTATTTTTTTATCTAAAATACATTGATTAGTGAGCACTAAACACATTTCTTTTTCCCAGTGACACTCCTTTTGGAACATTTTCGGTTGTAGGAAGCATCTGGAAGATCTCTCTGAAGCGTCTAACAGTAGTCTGCAATCATTGAAATGCTCCATCTTCCCTGGTATCTTTTTTCCATCTCCTTAATATCTTGGTGAAATCGTTCACCTTGCTCTTCACTCTCATATTCTAAATTTTCTGGAAAGTAGTCGAGGTGGGAATGAAGAAAATGTTCTTTTAAACTCATTAGGCAACCTAAAGCTTGAAATTCTTTTAACGATTTGTTTGTAGTTAAGGTCTTTGTTATTGCCTAAAAATTCAGGTTAAACCTCCCCGATTCCTAGTTCCCCCCCCCCCCTCCCTCGAACTCCCTACCTGAGTTCCTCTCCCCCCTCTCGCATTCCATACATTCAGTCCCAGTACATTCAGTCTTCACAGCTCGCGTGCCACCTATTATACATAGCTCACCAGTAGTTTTACACAAATCTTGTCTTGACAATAACGAACAATTTGGTGTAGTCGTTCAAAAGTTATGCGCGTACATACATTTCTGCGACTCATTTTTATTTAATTACTTAATTTTTCGTAATTTCATGATGTCAGAACTCACTATTGTATACAGAAACCATCGCGGGCATGCACACATTATTCATCAAATCCCCAAAGTTTCATCGCAATCGGATGAACGGTTTAGCAATGAAATGTTTATTGCCTGAGCTCACTATTGTATATACTATCTATACATGTAGGTATATATTTGTATACCGTTTTGCAAAATAACCTGACGTTCTGGAATTTTTTGAGTATTTTTCTAGTTATCAGAACACCTAAATACTTAGAAATCAGTTGAAAACATCCAGACAGCATTTTTGTTGCAGATCTGTGTAATCTATGTCTGAATAATTGTTCTCAGTGCTTCTTTTGTAGGTTTATAATAATATTTTTATTAAGTTTTATGTATGTTTTTTAAAAATTAAATTGTAGAACTGCATATCTCGATACAGGAATGTCCTAGTGAGATATGTTTTTTTATGCATTTCTTATTTTCAATAAATAAAATCGTTATTCCTTTTGAGCGGTGCACCGTAGCCTCCCCACTCTTATCTGCTTTAATTTTCTGAAGGTTTCACTTTTATAGCTTGTAAAAGTTATTTAGCAATGTTGTGATTTGACACTCGATGAAACGAAAAATAGCGACACTAAAAAGAGACAAACACATACATCTGTAGGATTTAGCCTGCGAGAGAACGAGATAGTATAATCGGTCTCCTCTTTGTGCGGTGCTTCGTATCATCCCCACTATTGTCTACTTTAGTTTTCTGAAGAGTTCACTTCTACCGCGTGTGAATTACACTCTGATTTTATTTTAGTTTCCGGTCTGTCGGCGTTAGAGCGTTGGGAGCGTTGGAGGTCAAATCGGACTATCTTGTCGGACAAAAGCAGAACCTATTTTTGAATTTTATGTCTCATCTAAATATAATACGATTATTGACATAGCAATGCAATTTTAATTTACCGTTCGAGAAGGCTTGGAGTTTTTTTAAATGCCAAAAAATCATGAATTTTAAACATATATTATTATATGGATGTATTCTATATATTATATTATATTAAATATTACATATTTTAATAAAAATGAATCGCCAGCGCCGAAATGTATATATACTGCATCAAATTGGATAATTCTTTTTTTGTTGTGTTCGTTGTTGTCAGAACAAAGTTTGCATAAAACTACTGTTTAGCTCTGGCATTAAAAATTTCTATGGCATCTTTATATGAGAATGCATGGTGAATACCCGCAATTTATGCACCATCTGGATTTGCTATCTGAAACGCGCTTCGAAAGTCTCCAATCTAGAAGGAATGGGACCCTAACAGTAACAGCTTTCAAAATTGTAAACTATTACATTGACAGCCCATACCTCTCAGAATGCTATAAATTGTTGGTACCGAACAACTACTGCCAGGGTCGCCACCACGACTTGCTCTGTATCCCACATGGCAGAACAGACGTTCTGGCCCAGCACAGCATGACAAGAGGTATGGTGCTGCTAAATGATAACTCTAGGTCCCTTGAGATTTTCAACATTAGTCTTGAAGGTTTCAAGAGTAATTTTAGGCAAGAACTTTAAAATATCTTCTTCCTTGCGCTGTCCCAACTCATTTCCTAGGTAGGCTGTTGGGGTCGGTTCTTCTCGTTCTTAGGTTGTAGTTTCTTCTGTTCTGAGTATCGCCTTTACCCAGGCCGTTTCTCTGAAGTATTTTCTAGCATTGAGTCATCCAGGAGTTCTTCGATCGTCCTCTGGATGACTGTCGATGAAGCTCTTTAGACATTGCCTGCTTCACCACTGTGTGGTTTGATGGTCTCCGTCTTATGTGCCCATACCATCTCAACTGTCGTTCCTCCAGCTTATTGTTTATGTCTGTGACACCCAGGAATTGACAACAAGAACTCTAAAATATGTATTATTGTAATTTTATTTTTTCTTCTTTCTCGTTTAAAGTTATGTATATCTTATTTGTATTGTAATAGGATATATCTTATTTGTATGGTAACAACCAAAAGTACGTTGGTATTCGTATATAGGAAGGTACTTGTTTTTCGATTTTGTTTATTTAAATCTGTTATAAGCTTGGTTTGACGTGGACAAACATACGTACCTACTCACATTTAAAATGACATAATTTAATATAATAAATCGCATAATTTAATGCTACGTTCAACGTTCATACTTGCCGAAACCGTCAACGCAAACCCGTACGGCACCGCACGACACAGTACGTCGCGCGTCCGTACGACATGCGGCGGTTTACGGTATTCCCGATGCACGATAGAGGTAATAAAATACGCTACATATAAAGCGGTCTCTAATATATGCAAAATAAAATGAAATTCCCCAGCTAATATTGACTGCCTAGGTAGATAATAACGCGGAGCCGCGATGACGTAAATGTGAAACGAAGTATGAAGAAGTATAACACACGCCCTTAAGTCAGCTTTAGTGTTTTTTTATGTAACGCATAACATTTTTTAAATGCCGAATTCAAAGACGTTATTACGACTGGGAGAATTCCTTTCTAGGGCTAAGTATGAGTATTTATACCTTTATTTATGTTACTTTATTAATATTAAAATACGGAAATGTCTTCATACATTTACAAGTAATTTACTTGAAGTAAGACGAAAAGAAGTTGGGAAGACCACATGATCGTATGTGCAAAAATGTTACCATGTGGAATTAAAAATAATCTTTAAAGTGGAATATGGAATAGCTTCAAAACTGGACATGTTTGATAAAAATGTTAATTATTTAAAAGTGTGGAATCGGCAACACAACATTCATACATCTTCTATTATTCTGACACTTGACATGGCCCAACTCAAGTATCTGATTCACTGATCGTGCTATGTCTTCCTCAGGCATCCCCGGCGTCTTCTAGCCGTCATATATTCTCCTTACACTCCTTTTTTCGTTCATTCGATCTATATGCCCATACTATCTAAGCGTCACTTTCTTAATCTTACTCACCATGCTTACATCAACTTTGCATTCTTTGCGGATCTCCACAATTATCACTCGATTATATGTGGTTTTACCGCACATACGTCTCAGAGATCTCAATTCTATAGTATCCAATTTATTTTCGTCCTTCCTCTGCCAGTTTTATGCCTCACTGCCATATATTCGGGTAGGTACCAGCACTCCATTGTGGACTGCTAACCTCGCTTCTTTGTACAGTTTTTTGTAATAGCCAACCGTGTTCAGTCCTTTACTTATGGAATTAACCGCATTTACCCTTCTTTTAAGGACTCTATAAGCCTTCTCTCATAAATACACTTCCCAAATACATAAACCTATCCAAGTGTTTCAAGTATTTATCATTCACAACTATATTGCACGCTATTTTTGAACTCTCTCTTTTAAACACCATCAGCCTTACTAAAAAACCCCGTGAAAATGTTATTCAATTGACAAACGGCCGCGGATGTGAAAACATTACTAATTAAAAAATTGTTCACAGAAAGAAATACACATTGTTTACACGGTCTGAGAGGGTAGTTTATGTCTGTTTTAGTAACAATGTCTGAACGAAATTTGGAATTTTTTCAAAGTATTTTGAATGCTCTATATATTTCTTATTTTTGATAGTGACGTAAAAACAAATACCATTTATGAAAACAAGATAAAAATACCTTTTAGATTTTTGTATTTGAAATACACTTTAGTTTTAAAAAACTGCCATATTTTAATATTCAAACGCGGAAAAAATTGGAAAAAAATTTCTTACCAAAATATTTTTTATGAAAGTGTAGAGAAATTTATAAAAAAACTAAATTTAAAAAATACAATCCTTTTATATAATGAATTCGGAAGAAAACTGTCACTTCACTTTTTATATCGTTCATACAATTAAACATTATAAAAAAATATAACAATTGTTCCGAGAGAGTATTAGAAAAATTCTGACACTTTGAATTCACTTCCAAACAATATAAAAGTTGATAACTCGAATTTGGTATTTATTAACACACGCACACGCCTTTTATTTTATTAAATATTATTACTTTTATGTAAGTTTTATTAAACTTATGTGGATAAAAAATAATTTATTCGAAATAACCTATATGTTTATTTTAACCAAATTAAAGTAACAACATAGACATTATAAAAGCACAGAAACTGACAAAAATGTCGTAAATAATAGAAATTATATTAATTTATGATAATAATATAACAGTGAATCTATCATAAACAGAAATCATGTTTAAAAACGTTAAATAACTGGGCATGATATTTTACACGTCACGAAAGTAAAAAAGCCGCGAATTTATAGAAAAAAATGGCCGCTAATGATGGCGCGCATGCGCAGATCAAGCAAAAACAATGCAACTAACCTAATAATGTGATCATCTTATTAGTAACCATGTAAAAACGCAGTGCACCGCGCAAGTAACAAATATGCAGGTTAACCATCGTTAAGGCGTTTTGTTATTAGTAAGGCTGCATGACTTTAGATTTACTTAACTGTAACTCATTTTTCATACATATTTCGTTCATCCTAGACACGAGAGACTGTGGATATTCAATACTGTTAGAAATCAGCACCGCATCATCAGCACCGCATCATCAGCATACAACGCAAAAAAAATTGTAAAGCCAGAAAACCAATTTAAACATTCACTTTCATCACTCGTTAGAATTTGATTGAACAAATATCTAATATCTCATAAAAAAGATACAAAATTTAGTTATTATTTTATCTTTCCTGCTCTGTACCGCAACAGCGAGCCCTCTGAGAATATTAAACAGTAGATACTTTAATAATGTCTGCAAACTTCCATGTGCTTTCATATTGAGTTTTCTCAATAAAAGGATAGAAAACAACGAACCCTCGCTACTTCCTATGGTACTACCACCTACATAAGTGTATAAGATATGCCAACATTTCCATAATTTTCATTCGAACGAATCTTCACATAGGTACATACCAGTTGCCTACGTTAGTTTCCAGAATGTATTACATTTTTCTACATATAACTGGTGTAAATACCCTTTCATAATTTTTAATATTTTTCCGAAAAGAATATCATAAATATATATTTGTACATCTTTCTCGTGTATAGACTAAGCAGTAAGAACTCATACATAATTTATTTTAAATACTAAATTAAGAACTGACAATCTTCTGGAAGATCTAAGAACGTTAGCTATGTAAATTTTGTAGTTAATAAATGATAATCCCAAAATGGGTTGGAGAACCTGCTAGTCTTTTTAATGGAGCCGGACCTCTTCAGGACCCGTGTTAATTAATCTTTCATAAAATTTCCCAACTGGGTGGCGACATAATATTTTCCTTTGTTTTGCATAGAATATGCAGAGGAGTTCTTGAGAGGTGCGAAGAAGAAAAAAGATTATTTCGGTCACTTAACAGTTGTTATAATAGAATGATAAAAAGACACAAGAAAACAAATTCCACCATTCAGAATTCGGCTTTAGCCATGTTTGATAATCAGATCTGATTAGCCATGTACTTGCTGACGTTCCTCTTACCCACCTCCTTCCCTCGCCCTTTCCTTTCAGTGACACATTTCATATTCCCACTGATTCCGGATAGTTGGGCACTTGGGACTCTCGTATGGTATTCAATAAATAGAAAATGATGTTATTTTCCAATTCAAGAAATCGGTTTTGAAAACCTGAAGGCTGAATTATTACAGTAAAGGCTCAACGTAATACAATGATTACAAGAATACCAGAAATCAAATATCTAACTTACTACCTGTTCAAAGGCTTAATCAAAGGTTTAATTTATCTACCAAGAAAATAATGTATAAATTTCACTATGTAGTAAAAGCCCCTTTATTTTATTCTCTTCGTAAATTATGCCAAATCAACCCTCGACACCCGTAAAGTTAAGACTTCATAACACCAAGACAGAGTAAGTTCCAAACCCTTATCAGCACCAATGCAGTTCATTTAACTCAAAGGGTTGCGAATTTACGTAATTTCCGTTCAGAAATAAAGTTTAACTAGAGGTGTTCTGTATTGGTGGTGTAGATGACTGTGTTATATAATTCATTGTGTTTTTTGATAAGTTTCTAAGGAACTGCCGTTCAGAACCGCAGTGTTGTCAATTTTGGCGTTTTGCTGAAAGTAGAGTTACAAATTCGCAAATTATATGCATAGATATTGATAGGCTTGTCTGTTTCGATAGTCTGCTAGCAATTCAATTTACACAGTTTTAAGCAGTCTTACATTCCGTCCTGCGTGACAGAGTAGTAAAATCCTTCTTTTTAGTTCTTTGCCTAGAGATTGCGGGGTCAAAAATCTGACTAGTTTTGAATAAATTTTATATCTTTTTTAACAGTTAAATTGCACTTCTAACCGGAGATGTGTGTAGGTACTGAGTGTATCTACTTTTAGTTTCACCCCTGGGAAACGCTATAAATTAGAATCAAGATGTTGCGACCATTGAAATGGCTTTAGCTTTTTAAGTGACCAGATCTGAGTACCAAGTTTCCTAAAGACCCGTATACCCTTCCTATTTCGGAATCCTCAATTTTCAGTCCAATGGATAGGTTGTGCCGTCTCACCAAAAAAGATGTCCCATACTTTCTTTTAACAATATACCAGAGATTGGTAATGTTCCTGTCCCGGTTACAAGGCACTGTTCCTTAGATATCACTGGAACCGTCAATATTATTTCTCTGAGAAACCTAATCGGATCTGCAGTGGCAACGTATTTCGGGTATCAACCCTCTCTACAATAGTCATGTTTCTGTTAAATTCATTTTAACCGTTGGCGAGGCAATAAGCTTCTGACCCCTGACAAACGAGCCTAGCCTTCACTTCAAGTATTAATGTAAAACATACAAAATTTAACATGCCAGTGTCTACAAATCCATCCTTGTCTCAAACGAAGGATTCTAGAGAATTACTGTGACAATCGTAAATGGTTTGTACCCAAGTTTCGTTGACCCCGCAAATAATAAATAAGTACAGTACCTAGCTATATCGGCTTCAGTTTTAAGTTAAGAAATGGTGTCGGTCTTGTTTTTTGCGAAGAATCTTGGCATAATCTTTTATGCATTCATGTGTTCTTTTTAGGACTCCTTCGAGGTTCTGGCCCCAAGGAAGCTACCAATGTATATTTAAGTTGAAGCCATACTAAATAACGCAAAAATAATACAAATTCATATGTTTTTGTTTTTAAAATTTGATCGCTTAGAAGTATTATAGATGCTTCAATTATTTATTGGATTGAATTTGGATTCTTTTGGATTCTTAAAGTGACCCTTATGCCATGGGCACAAGAACCATGCAGTTGGCACTCCCACTTCGAACAGTTACGCCTAGTTAATCAGTGATGCCCCAGCCGGAGCGGGGAACGGTGCGGTTACGCGTCGCTTTAAATTTCAATTTTAAATTTCGCTTGCAATTTTAAATTTCGTTGGTTTTACAATAAACAATGCGTAAAAAGGAGTTTATGTTTTTTACAGGCCTTTTTCAAATCAACCTGTAAAACAAAATTCAAATACCTTTTCCAACCTTTCCAAAAACTTGTTCTCAAATATTTTTAAACTCCTCCCATAAAGAGGCGTGAATTCCGATTTCGATTCTTTCCTGGACTATTGGATCGCCTTAAGATGCATCCATGTTTTCATAACAGAAGCGCAGCATGCGAAAAAATTACTAATTCATGTATTCTTTTTTATGAATATATAAATTTATTAATTTCCAAAACACCACCAAAATATTATCCTAACAAAGATCTTATAAATAACAATGTAGAATCTTCTACTAAGAAATCCCGAAACATCCCATATTCATTTTCAAAGAACCCCCTTAACCTTCTCCCAACATGTTTGGGGAATGTGTCGATTATATACCAACTGAATAAATAGCCATTGTAGAATCTTCCATTAAGAAATCCAGAAGCATTCCAAGTTCATTTCCAAACTCTTTGCAAATAATGATGTGTCGATTATATAACAACGACTGTATTGGCATACTTTGCGTAGCCTCCAGAACTTTTTCGATTTTTTTCGAATCTCTTGTAATCAAGTATTTCTATTGCTCAAACTTCTCTCTTTTAGAAAGCCTTAATTCTCTATCTTAGTAACTTTGGTAGCATAAAAAAACTCCAAATAATTCAGAATAGAGTAATGAGATAAATTTTGAAAAAAATATAAAACAACAGAAAATGCGTTTTGTTGATAGTTAAACAAAGAATTTTTGACATTGTTTTTATTTTTATCTACGAAGTTTTTAACAATTTACTACGAACTCACTCTAGAGACAAACTTCATTACAATAATTAGTTCCACACACACCTATAAAATATAAATAAAACATTTTAATGAAAAGATTAAACAAATCAAAAACACAGAATTGTTTGATGTGTAAAGGCTTGAAGGGTGAATGCCATAAAATTAAAAAAGGGCATAGAAATGTATAGCTTAGTTCCCAGTGGGATGGGTGCTTGAAGTTGGGTGCTTTACTATATTATTATGATATGATATGGTTATGCATCAACAGAATGAATTTTTTTTGTGCTTTAGTGTATTTTTTTTTTTTAATTTGAAATACTGGTATGTTTAACTCATACGAAGTTCTTTACCGCAAGATAAGAGTACATAATTGAATATTTTCATGCATTACCGTATTTAACTAAAATCATTATTGTAGCATACCGAAAATAAAAATAAACTTATAATACTGAAGTGTCGAAAACAAAAATAAATAATGCAATAACCATTTATTTAATATTTTTAAGTGTGAGAAAACCCAAACTCCATGTGATGTACAAAAAATTCTAAAACAATAAATTGAAAATCAATTTGATAATGAAATTCGTAACTTCAAACGATGATATATCAAAACTATACTTTTTGACTTAATACACTAAGGTACGCATGGTTCGAATTATACTAACATACCCATCAATTAAAAATACCCTTACTTTAGATACACGAGTACCTATCTACATACAACAGAAGTACCTATGTTTATTTGAGAGAAAAGATCGTCTAAATTTATAGTCTATATATGTAGTAAGCCTACATTCACATTTCTACGTTAAATTCCTCAAAGTAAAGGTTATATTTTTAATATATTATAACGTAATGAGTTCGCCCTGAATAATGCCTACCCTGAAGGTAATCCATAAAATCGACTTAAAAAACATAAAACAAAGCTTTTTTTCGTTTAACTTGCGAAAGTAATGAGATCATTTAGCTGAGTAGTGTAATTAGATAGATTTAAGGCCATTACGCGGCTCACCCCATGAAGGACCATCCCTAACGATCGTGGAGAATTAATTTCTTAAGAAATATGCCCAAATTAAAGTGCCCCTCAGGAAAACTTCCGTAGAGCTTCGTGATTTCCCGTTAAGGTGGAGCTTTTATCTTCGCCGAGATCAGACTGGGCTTTTTTAAACTTTTTGATGTAGGTTGGCGGAAATTGTCGATAACACCATTATTGTAAGAGCTTTGGAATTCTTGGAAATTATAGTCTTAAAGTTTTAATTTTAAGACCTTTATGTGTGCTCGTGTTCATATATTCGCTGCTTTTAAAAACGTCGCAAAAGCATTTATATTTTGTCGACGTACTAGGTCATCTTAATATTTATGTAATGGATAGCTAATCAATGATTAAACATGTATATATTAATCTGTTACATAAATTTGAGTCTTTGTTTGTGTGTTTCATTCTTACGCATTATCTCTGCAGTGGAATGAAACACGGGCTTGAATTAAAGACAATATATTGTAGTTTTTTAACCGTAAAAATATGGTACACCTAATTTGAGTTAATCTCATAGGTCATCAAAGGCTGCATAATGTAAAATTTGCATTAAAAAATATGCGTATTTTCTTACAGCTAATTAACAGCTATTAGAATGGTGGAAGAATTCGGGCACGCTCGAGGAAGACATTGCATCATCAAATGAATCAAATACATGTGTGGTAAATTGAGGTGTATGTGTGGTAAAACCATGTATGATCGTGATAAAAACATGAACATCCGGAAATCTCTTGCAAGAATGTAAGCATAATGGGTAAGAGTAAGAAATTAATCCTTAGATGGAGAGAGGAATGTAATGAGATTGTGTGACGTGGAAGTGAATGGTAGAAGAATTCGGGAACGCCTGAGGAAGACATCGCGCTATCAAGTGAATCAATTACCTCCCACTATTCACTTAAATGGTCATTACCCCCCCCCCCCCCCCCCCCTCCTCTATTATGTAATACATTTTATAATTAAAAATAAACTTTTTAACAAAAATCATCACCTTGCACCCAGTTTACTAAAATTCAAAACCCCCAATAAAAAACGAACACTCTTTTGAAGTCCCCAGCAAAATCGTTCTTTCTGATTTCACAATTGTTTTCAAGTTGCAGAAACTTTAATTCATAACAACCTATATCAATTTTATACCGAACCATCTGCGTTACCCGACTTCGCTCAGGAAAAAATTCGAGAGTGTTCTGGAATGTTCCACAATGATGTTCCCGATTCACTATTCCCGAACATTCCACGACATACTCCGCCACTTCTCCCAGAACTTTTTAGAGCTCTATAGAACCTTCTAGAACTTTCGGGAAGACCGTTCTAGAAATTCTAAGAATGCGAAACTTCCAGCCCTTATATCTTCAAAAGCACGCCCTTTAGGTAAAACGGGAACCGTCATCCTGAAGGAGGGATAGAGATCTACCACACCATATAACTCCCCTGTTTGTACCGGGACTCGTTTCTAAGTTTTTGCGAGCCGCACGTTTTTTTGGACATTCTTTTATAATGTATATTGATTATTTGTCCTATATTTTATTATTCTTCATTTATAGAAATAGATTTAGAAAAAAAAACTCGGGAAAAAATCCACAATAAAGGGGTTTTTAAAATTTTTGAAAGGCAGGTACAATAAATTATAATTTATATCAACAAAAATATTAATTTTTTAATCAAATATTCAAAATAATGAAGTTTTGAATAAAGTACAAAACTAAGTTTATTTCTTAAAAAAATAATATAAATAAATCATTTATGAAACTCAAATAATTCCATTTTTGAAAAATATCCTCCGAACAAGGGGGTATAAGGGCAATAAAATCTTCGCATGAAAAAAAGGTTTGAGAGTTTTTATCTTTCAAAAAACACTTATTTTCTTCGCATCAATATCACCTCAATGGCAAATTTCCTTTAAATATTGTATCGTTCTTCCAAGGAAACATCCGAATGGCACGGTCGTTAAGCACATTTCGCAAATATCCAATTCGCCATTATGCGATGGCGATTTTGTCGATAACTTTTGCAATTTGTGTAGGGAGATTTTGGCAGCATGCAAAACTTTGGCCGAACAAAGAATAAATATCGCAACCAACTTGTGTAATAATAATTCATCTTTCACCAGACCGGTGGCACAGTTTTACAATGTTTGACTGTGATCCGAATAAGGACGTTTGGAGTAGAATTATTACGGGTTCGGGAATACTCAAAATCGATTGATTTTTTGTGTAGATAAAAGCAAAGTAAACCAATAAGAAATCATTACGAAGTATAAAATGAAGTCGCTCAAAATGTATATGCGCATAGATATTTTAAACTACGCAACGGATTTTCATGCGGTTTTCGCCAATAGATAGAGTGATTCAAGAGGAAGGTTTATATGTATAATACATGCTCATTATAGTAGATAAAAGTCGAGAAATTCAATTATTCTATTTAGGCAGAGGGCAGCGGGCAAGCGGGTGGTGTGGATTTTATAAAGGTTGGGTAATGGCATTGTGTTTCGTTAGCTACAGCAACGTGTGGTCGGGTCTGCTAGTAACCAATAAAAGTAAATTTGAACTTACCTACTTATTTAATTCATGACACTCTCGACCGAACGCCATCGAATTACAGCGCGGTGGGAGGGATGGATTCGAACGTCCTTCACTCCTGGACACCATTGAACCCCAGATTCCTTTCTGCTTTTTTTTCTTCCCAGAACTTCCTCTCCTTTTTTTCCCTAAAAAAGATGAAATTATTTTTATCAGGGGCTGCTGCATGGTAAAAAATCCTGCAACATAAAAAATACAAGCCTGAAATATGTTTCAGATTTAAATCATATTTAGTGGAAACCAACCAGTATTATGAATTAATTTAATTCAGTGTTAACCACTGGAGCGACGGCGCGTTTTATAACTTTTGCCTCGGATTGCTCGTGATACTTTCGAGTCCATTTTGAATTTTTTCCTCCGACATTGAAAAAATCATATCTGCGAATTTTAATATGGAGATATGCAAATTGATTATAGTTCTATATAGCCAATGAATAAACCTATATTTTGTTGATTATCACATATTCGTAGAAATTATTAAAAAAAAAAATTATAAAATCGTTAACTTTAAAAATGTGCGAATCCGAAGTCAATCCGAACAAACATATTTTTAAATTGTCAATTTTTAAGTGCAATCAGCTGATGAAATATTTTGCTCGAAATTTTTTTATAGAGATTTGAGATCGCGGAGTGTCAAAATGAAATCCTCTTTTTAGTATATTGAAATACATTTAACACAAAGTAACTGTATGAAATTAGAAGGATACGTTTATTGTCTACAATTATCAATAAGAATTAATGTGATTTTTGCTTTATTTAACTAAAATAATCGTTTTACAAAAACACCCTAAATCACAATATCAAAATCAGACTGCAGCTTTATAAACATTTGTGATCTAACATTGGATATTCATCAACATGTTTTTATATAATGTAGTAAATTAAGATAAAAGGTTTTTAATGAGATATAAATCATAAGAATACGAATTACTAACCTTTTAGAATACTTGCATGAATGTTGTCGAGTTTCGCAATTTCCATTCTGACAAAATATGCCATCTGACGGCTGGCTTTGGTTGTGATTTACTGGATTAAAATTTTTCAAAACTAATTGGAATTTACATGTATATCTTTATTATGAATCCTTCTAATTGGAAAACTATAGTTCAAACGCACACGTCAAGTAATTAGGTCGATAATTGTAAAAATGAACACAAAGATCGGGTGAAAATCAAAATTTAAATTTTATTTCGTAAAATATGTAAAAAGGCACTAATTTTTAATTTGAACGAATTGAAAACACGTTAAATAGATTGATAATTGAATTGCGGGAACTGTCGTACGTAAACACGTAATAAAAATCAATTAAAACAATCACTAACATCATTCTAAGCCAACAAACGGCTGTCATTTTAACCTAAAAATTTTTGTCAACAACACAAGATACATGATTATGCATATCTTTATAGTTAATAGTAGACGCAAAAGAATAGAGACATCTGTGTAAAATCCTATAAGGGATTTTGTCAACTACATGATTATGCAAACGACAGATCGCGGAAGTTGCCTAAAATATTTAAAAAAAATTTTGTGCAACTAGGGAGAATCTTCCGAAATTCGGAAACTTGGCAAACTTATACTTTGTTAGTGGTTCCGAAATTCGGAAAAAAGCGTTCCAGTGAAAGTAATATATTTTAGGGAAGTAGTAAAAAATATGTAAATTTTTGTTTGTTCTGATGATCGATAGTGCCTATGTCATCTTTGGGGATGTCATCTGTGTTGAGGGTCATTTTTGGAAAATGAAGAAGAGGAAGTTCTCGGAAGGAAAAATGTATGAGAGGTAGGCAGGAATCTGGGGGTCAATGTGTCCGGGAGTGAAGAATGTATGAATCTATCCTTACTGCGGTGTAAGGCGATGGGTCGAGAGTCAGACTGGAGAGGTGTGGTCAACCAGTCTCTCCCGATCCTGCCCGCCACACAGTAGGTGGGCAAACGCATTCGCCTTAAAGACAGACCTAGACAAACCTCACCCCTTAAACCCGAGCACCCCTGCTAAGTCACCAAACGTAGTGAATCACTTGGGGTGACCTATGGCAGGAGTGTTGGTTATCAATAAATGGATGACGGGGCGGTGGTATCCACACCCACCTCCCAAATTGAATTAAAGTTGTTAAGATTTTACCAGCTAATTGTAGTACATTGCCAGGTTAGAGGAAGCTAGCTGAAGTAAGAATTCCTTCCATTTCAATACGAGGTATTCTTAGTAAAAAGGTCAATCATTTTCTGTCTCGAAAAAGTTATATCTCTCGATATCAAAACATTTATTTGATATGCATAATGATCATGAATTTCATATAAAAAGCACCTATTATGATAAAACCATTAAAAATATATGAGTCTACAAACTCACATTCAAAATACTGTCACCGCGGTTACATTTCCAATACTTTAACGACTTTGCAGTCAAACGCCATCTATCTCTCAATTTAATAAGCTGGCGTGATGACGTCACAGCTTAACCCCTTGCGCGAGGCACATTAGGCGATTCAATCCCAAGTCACCCCCTCCCAGCTCCTAACTCCTTCGCGGAACAACATAAAGATACATTATGAAAGGTCATAAAAAACACACGACGCGCCCCGCAATATAGGAAAGATATGAATATGATAGGAAAAAAAACAAACGGGAATATGTATAAATGCCGGTCGTTTTGCATTAGTGAATGCCTGTCGTTGCGGTACGGTGATGACAACATATTTTTATTTCCCGCATAAGAGTTTCTAAATATATTCTTCATTTTATTCAAATTTAGTTTGCTAAAATTATTGGTTTATTCTATGAGTTTTTATAATACATGACCATGTGGTCTCTTTCAAGAAACAATTAACTGTAAATAAGTTCTGGGTACAGTTTTGCGTTTTTTTAACTTCTTTTAGACATTAGCTTTAAAAAAGCTAGTATTTTTATCTATTGTGTTAAGTTCTGAGATTATTTGGAAAACACCTGATAAATAGACAATTAAAAACTGTCTGTTTAAGCCTTGTAAGCCGAAACACCTGTCACAATAAAAAAAAAACAAAATACTTGCAGAACTTAATAAAACATGATTTATTAAATACTAGCAAACCCGGCAACATGTTACTGTGGCTAACGAAACAAAACGCCATTACCCAACCTTTATAAAATCCACACCACCCGCTTGCCAGCTGACGCTGCCCGCTGTCTGAATTGAATATTAGAATTTCTCAGCTTTTCTCTACTATAATAAGCATGTATTATACATATAAACCTTCCTCTTGAATCACTCTACCTATTGGTGAAAACCGCATGAAAATCCGTTACGCAGTTTAAAAGATATATGCGCACATACATTTTGAGCGACTTCATTTTATACTATGTAATGATAATGATGATTTAAATCAATTTAAAAATAAATAATTAAATGTGTTTTTAGGAATTAAACATAATATAAACTGACAGATATTGAGTGATTACTTAAAACTAGAAGATAGAAACCCGCTCATGACAGTATATGTAACAAACTTCACGTACAGTCGTACAGTCGCTAGCGTAATAATACTATCAGATGATGCTAATTACTGAAATGATTACACCTCACACAAATAATAAATTTTCCCAATAGTGGAAAACGCAGCTTCTTATTTATGTACTTTTATTCAGTTTAATCATAATTTAAGTGATTCTGTAAGCATTTAGCCTTTACTAATATTGTTTTTAGATTTTCACGGCCAAAAGTATTTTTGTTGTTTGTTTTTGGGGTGTTATGCCGTGTTACGCTACCTCCTCCTTTAGCCTAAAGGAAAAGGTAGCGTAACACGGCATAAAACCCCAAAAACAAACAACAAAAATTTACTAATATTGTTTCGATAAGAAGCTTCCTCCATCGTCTCGCAAGAAGCTTCCTCCATCGTTCCTAAATTCTCGCAAATAAGCATTGTTATAAGCTATTACAAAATTCACAAAGTAAAAAAAAACGAGTGTGCTTTAGACCACACGACTGAAGTAGCGTACAAGACAAACCTCGCTCAATGAACCCAGGTATCCCTGCTAACTTACCAAACGTAGCGAATGGGGTGACCTGTGACCTAGGGGTGACATATGACATTGGGGTGAAATATGACCATGGGGTAGCCTACGACTTTGGGGTGACCTACGACCTTGGGGTGACCTACGAACTTGGGGTGACCCACGACCTTGGGGGACCTACGACCTTGGGGTGACCTACGACCTTGGGGTGACCTATGACCTTGGGGTGACCTACGACCTTGGGGTAACCTACGACCTTGGGGTGACCATCCTTAACCTTATCCTTATCCTTATCACTCCCCAAGTCAATCGTGCGTAAAGGCCCCACCGTTCTCCTAACAATCGATCACCGTTCGCATGACATTTTTCGTAACAATCACCACTTTTCGTAACGCTTTCACCAGCTTACCCCCCAAGTCGAGCGTGAGTAAAGAAGTTTTACTTAAAAATTTAAATTATTCTATATTATAATACAGGCTGCAAAGAAACTTTCGAGGCTGACTGTACAGTCTGTTTTATTGTCACGAAGAATATCTCATTTCAGAATAGATTATATTTTACTTGTGATTTATGAATGACATTTGGATATACATTCCGGTCATCTATTTCCAATTCCGATATACAAAATCATGACGGGTTTCGAGGGGGGGGGGGGTGGGCGTGGGTGGGTGGGAATAGGGAAGGAACGGGGTTAGAATGGGAGAATGGGGGGAAATGGTAAGAAGGAGAGATGGGGAGGGACTGGTTATAGGGGTTATGGGTTTAGCTGTAAATTATATGTAATACATACTTTGTGATATCGACTATTTGAATATGATAAAAGGGCAGAAATGCTTAACGGTATTAGAGTGTACTCAAAGACTCTAATGATTTGGAATACAAATGTCTTATGGGCGATATGTGGACATTAATTTTATGTGACAGAATATCACAAATAATCTTTCATAATTTATATGATAGTAAGCAATAAACGATAAATACGCTCATTTAAGTTTATGAGAATTCAATACTTATTTTGGCTCTTAGGCTTGAATTTAAGTGAATAATTATTATTTATGTACTTATTTATTATTATTTATGTAATCTTGTTAATAATGCTGATGAGCATCTGGGCCTAACAATCAACGTCAATAAAACTAAATGGATGACATTTGGACGACTAGATCACTCTGAATCAGTGATACAGTTAAATGGTAATGTCGAAAAGGTGGAAAGATTTAGATACCTCGGCAGTATTCTCACGGAGACTCTTGGCCCAGATGTAGAGGTTAGATGCAGAATTGAAGCAGCAAGAACTGCGTTCATTAAAATGAAATCCCTCTTCTGCAATGACAATATCAGCTTAAAACTAAGGCAGATAATGCTAAAATGTTATGTGTCTTCGGTCTTGCTCTATGGATGTGAAACATGGACCTTGAAAGTAAATACCATGAACAGGTTAGAGGCTTTTGAAATGTGGCTTCACCGGAGAATGCTCAAGGTCCCATGGACCGACATGATCACCAACACAGAAATTCTCGGGCGGGCTAGAGCAGATAGAGAACTGCTTACATTAATCAAAATCAGGAAAATTTCATATCTGGGTCATATACTTCGAGGGGAGAAGTATCACTTGCTCCATTTAATAATGAAAGGCAAGATAGAGGGTCGCCGAGGGCCTGGTAGGAAACAAATGTCTTGGCTGCGTAATATACGAGAGTGGACCGGCATTAGAAGTGTGCAGGAGCTATTCCGGGCAGCGCAAGACAGAGAGACATTCTCAAGAGTGATCGCCAACGTCGGTGGGACATGATACGGCACACAAAGAAGAAGAAGAATTATTATTTAATTTTTCCAAGCGGGTGTGAATGCATATAAGATAATATTATGTTTATATATAATGCATTACTTTTTAAAACCTTATTACATATTTTTATTGACGTAATTTGTAATTTTTAAAATGAAAACTGCGTTTCATTTATTATTTGACGGTCATATGAATATTACCAAGCACCATAGCTCATGGTGGAAATTACGTCTGAGCTGAATATTGTAGTGTTGACCCAGAAAATTCAAAGTTGAAATGCTTTTAAAATTCAACCTTGTATTGTTTTTCTGAGGCACACTAGTAGATTGTTTGAAGTATTACCACATTTATTCGAACATCCATTGAGTATGAACTTGGAAGGCAGGTATGGGAACCGCCGCCCCAAGAACCATTTTTTAGATAACCAACACCTCTGCCATAGATCAGCGATGGTGATTTAGCAAAGATTCTCGGGTTTGTGGGGTGAGGTTTATTTGGGTCTTAGCGGCGGATGCGTCTATCCACCTGCAGCGAGCGGGTAGGATCGAGAGAGACAGGTTGAGGGAGGCTCTTTGACCTCTCCAGCCGGACTCGCTTGACCCGTCATCCTGCCCCGTAGTTGGAAGGATGATTTCGTTTGTCCGTTACTCCTGGATTCATTGGCCCCCAGATTCCTACCCATCCCTCATACGTTTTATTTCCCAGAGCTTTCTCTCCTCCAATGTATTCATAAAGAGACTCTCCACACAACATCACCTAAGATGATTTACACCTAAGATGATTTACACCTATTCTCACCTAAGAGCAATTCTTTTCCTCAGGGCTTTCGGTGTGGAGCTAATGCAAAAAAAAACACTTTCCCTAGAAATGACCGTCAGAGTAAGCCACGTAAAATACTGTAATATCCTTGGACATACCTTCCAACCTCAATGTATCAACGTCACTCTGAAGCATGTCCCCATATCTATGATGATGTCCGTCAAATCGGGTCCTTTGCATGAACAGAGAACATCCCCTTATTAGGGGATACCATTCTCTGTTCAAACACCGTCCCAGGATCAACCTCGCATAATTACCCTGACAAATGCACCAATTAATTCTGCTAATATTTAGCTGGCAGGTTACAGGAAATGATATAGATTAGACAAGATTGGCCCCTACTTTCCTAAATGTAATAAATCCAGTAACAAAATAGTAGGTATTTACACAAAGGTACACATTTTTCAAAAGGGAATATAATTACGTTTCAAATCTACGAATCAAACACTAGGTACCCTCTTTAATATGATATTTTGAAAACATCCTGATTTTCTCCTAATAAATAAATAATTGGTATGGTAGACATTAGAAATAATGCTTTCAGTGTAGAATTAAATGTAAACTTTGTTGTTTTTGGATCTAACCCATTATAAACACGCTCTGACTCTTTTAAGCTTACCTGACATCGTATATCGCAATCACATTAAGATGAAGTTAACGTGAAATCCTATTCAGATACTATTTTGATTAATCTTTACGACGAATCGGCTTGCAGTATGAACATCAAAAATGTGCTATGGATAAATCGAAGCGTTTACTAGCTTTTCTGTGTATTGGAATTACAATAAAATTATTATTTACGTAACTAAAAACATAAGCGCAAACCATAAAAAAAAATATTTTTCATGACTTAACTATGAAGTAATTAAAACAAGAAACAATTTTTTAAAAATACCCCTTTATGGCTAAGACTATTTTTGAGGTTTTCCATGTTCTAAATTTTTTCGTTCTTATAAAATTATGCACGAAATAAATAAAAAAAAACATTTTTTCGCTTACTAGCCTCGTGCAAATAAGACGCTCGATTTTAAAATTTTGCAATTCGAAATATTTCTAGCGTTTGTATTTGAAATTTAAGAAGGAATCTTCCAGACATTTCGTACGCGTAAAAGGCCCACTTCTTGTGCAATTCTTGTGTTCTTTACTTCATGTTTTCTCATCTAGCAATGTCTAATATTGTAATATTTATTGTTTCTCAGTTCCACAACAACTCAACAAAATACATAAAATTTCAACAATCCCTTTGAAAAGTCATTAAAAGTGATGAAAAAAAAGAAAAATAACTCTTGACCTAAACTAACTTAAACTAATTTTTTCATCACTGTAAATGACTTTTCAAAGAAGTTGATGAAATTGCGTGTTGTTTTTTGCAATTGATTTTCTCATCTAGTATTGTTATATTGTATTACAATGTTATCTCATCTAGTAATGTCACATTGAATCAAGCAGTTGTTTTATCTGGCATCGTCATATACATTACATGACTGCCTTATCCAGCATTGTCACGTTGCATTAAATAATACGGTTGTCTCATCTAGTATTGTTTGCATCTAAAGCGGTCTCCAACGAGCGGTCAGTTTCCAATGTATGTAAAGTTCCACGCAACTACCCCTGTTTGTTCACCCCCGTATAATTCCCATCTCGACGGACATAATCCGTGTATGGAGAGCGACTGGTGTTAATCACCCCACGGAAGGGTGGATGTGTGCTTTACATTTGTAATTTGTACCGGTCAGCTTTCTAAATTGCGCTGATTAATAATGGGATTTTGACAATTTGGAGAGTGGAGGAAGAGGTGATTTTAAAGAGGAGGGTCAGTACTCCGTCATAATTAAAGAATACACATTATATGAAATAAATAAACCATGGTAGGTGCACAAAGGGCGAAAAATACTATTGGTACAAATATTTCTGAAGTAGCCGAATACTAAACACTGTTTTTGAAAGGTTATAAAATAGGCTTTCAAATTGTATTATTACAAATAAATATTAACATTTGTATATATTAAAATTTAGATTGCAAATATAAAAAAAAAATGTGAAAATGACACACGTGATGTTTTTTATGTGAAAACTGTAATAAAATCATGGATTATGTGAATGGATTATATGAACGGTACTAAAATCGTACTTATTCTATCACCTCACCTCACCTCACTTTTTTACCATTTCATAAAAAAATATTTAATAAAAAATTAACCCTTTTTTAATTAACACATAGACAGAAATAACTATTCACATACAACCTAACGCATATAAAACAAAGGAAAATAATGGAATCCTGTCAAATTTAACCTATAAATAGACTAGGCAGAATTTATTTCATTACTCCATCTCCAACATTTATAAAATAACTCTCTCTAAAAGATTTACCACCCTTCCAATCACCCCTCTGTTTTAATTCTATTCATAATATGTATTTTACCTGAAATATCCTTGTAACTACTATATTCATTTATATACCTGTACGCCTGTCTCGACACAGGTATACCCTAGTGAGACAGGCATACAAATAAAACCATTGTAAATATATTTTATTATAGATAAATAAATTTAAAAAAAAAAAATTACATCTATGGACAGTGTTGAATAGAGATGTGTAACATGTTTATTACTGATATTTTTGTTTATGCGTTGTAACTAGAATAAAAATGGAGTTACAACGATTTCTGTGGGAACATACGCGTTAGCTTGAGAATAAGGTTTTTTAAATTACTTGACTGCTATTGGTATATTGTCGTATAAACAAGCTTAGGGGTCGGTTAATGGAGAATAAAGCACAAAATATGTTTCTAAGTTTTTTTTTATATTTTAGTGGTTCAGATTACAAACGTCAGTCTTCTTATCTGTAATGCTGGGTATTAATAGCCGTGAAAACAGACAGAAAGCTGTTTTGCTGACAATGGCCTACTACCTCTTGAAAGTTCACAGCAACTCACCAGAAAAAAAATGCCCTTTAATTCCCTGACAATTTTTCAAGAGCGCGCCTGCGTAGATCTTTCCTTATTCCGAGATACATAACTAATATAACTAAGACAAATGATCGTGCCCTTAAGTGAAATTAAGTAACCAGTAATTAAATAATTAAGTAATGAGTAATAATAATTAAATTGAATTAATTGTAATAAAATAAAATAAAATTAATTGTTATGAAATTAAATTAAGTAACGAGTAATGCACAGTTGAGGAATGCAATTCTGTAAGAGCGCGTATAAATTAAAAGTAGTTATTTTTTAAGTGAATACCGCAAAAAGTCCCAACTGCTACTAATCCGCAGGTGTGGGTTCAAATCCCGGCGTAAATTTTATTTATTTGACGTTTGTTATTTCACAATTTATTCATTGGGTTGAGAAAATCCCGTTGACTTTTCCAGCCGTACGCTTTCGGAACATCTCCTTGCACAGCTGTGGGAGGGGTGAATTCATGCGTCTCTCACTTCAGGACACTTTGACCTCCAGATTCATATATACCCTTCATACCCTTTTCCTTCCCAGTACTACATCTCCTTCTTTTCCTTAAAAATATCCCCGCAGAGCATCCGCAAAGATGACATAGGCCCTGAGTGATTTTTACCGCAGTCTCCTGTGTGGAGCTCATGTAAAAAAAATCCCACTCTTGTTAGCAAAAAAATATATTATCGGATAGCTTGAAACTTATTTTGGTTTCGGTTGCTTAATTTTATATTGTTAAACTTGCAAACTATAGAAAGATATCATGTAATATATTCACAAATTTCGATACAATGTTTCTACAATGGATATTCCACCCTTCATAATAAAGTTAACAAATGAAAATTCCAACAGACTCAACCCTCGCATGACCGGGGGGCGTAATTAATATTTCAAACTGGCAACTGGCAGTAACTGTTCAACCCTTTGACGGTTACAATGATGTTTAACATCGTCTGCCCATTAAGGAGATCGTGTGAGAATTATTAATGACGACCCACGTTTCATTACTGTCATTTGTTCGCTTAGGGAAGAGGTGCTTCTGTAGCCGCCGGGTATTTAGTACGAGTATTGAGGGGTTAATTTGTTACAATTAACCCAACTTGTGGAAGTCACAAAGTTATGCAGGTAGTTAGCCTTGAAGGGTTGAAACGTACTTGAAATTGGAGAGTTTTGTTTGAATTTTGGTTACCTTACGAGGCTGATGGTGAGAAGTACCTCCTTAAATTTATTAATTTTACAATTTTCTATAGATATAATTTAGCAGGAGTGCCCGGGTTCATGGGTGAGGTTTGTCTAGGTCTTGGAGGCAGATGACCAGGACACACTGAATTCCAGATTCCTACCCACCCCTTAAACCCCTTTCCTTCCCAGAACTACCTCTCCTTCCTTTCCTAAAAAAACCCTCCACACAGCATTCCCAAAGATGACATAGGCTCTGAGGGAAATTATTTTCCTCAGGGCCTCCCGTGTGGAGCTCATGTAAAAAAAAATTAAAAAATAACTCGTCGCTTTAGTTCTTAAAAGTCCAAGCGACAATTTTAGTTTTTATACAATCTCCACTTTAAAATTAAAAATTAAGTATAAAAAATCATTGTTAATCATTTAACTAAGAATTATTTAAACTAATGAGGCCTTAACCTTTACGGAACGAGTGTCTTGTCTTGTCTTATATCATGTCTTATGTCACGGATCGTAATATTTCTTTAAAATAATGAAAGAAAACCTTCTCCTTCTCCTAATATAAAATTTTCTAATGTTCGTTTGGACCATTAAGAACTAAGTCAACGATCTGCCAGCGTTATTTTAAATGAAAAATCAATATTAATCATGAGTGGAATCGAACCAGCAACCTATCGACTCAAGTTCGAATCTGTAAAGCAAAAAACTACAATATTTATTTTTCATGTTTTATCAAAGTTGAAACTGTCAACAGATTTGTAAAATTTAATATTATTAAGCCCTTTTTTTATTAAAAAGCCTTATTAGGCGTAATAATTTTTAATAAGGTAAGTACTGAATGGTTTTTCGTGTTTGGGTTGTCATGTCCTTTTTCATGGCTTTTCTTGGTAACTAACTAACTAACTAACCATCACGTCGTTTCCCCGCAGGGGTAGGCAGGGAGGACGGACCACCAAACAACTCGATCTTGGCACACACTCCTTGCCTCGTTCACATTCATTCATCGTCTCATACGTTCTCTTTTATTATTCCGACTCTTCACATGGCCCGACTCAAGTATCTGATTCACTTGGTCATGCCATGTCTTCCTCTTCACTTCTTCTACCATTCACATTTGTGTCATATATTCTCCTTACACTTCTTTCTTCGTTCATTCGCTCTACATGCCCAAACCATCTGAACGTCCCTTTCTTAATCTTACTCATTACGCTTACATCAGCCTTGCATTCTTTGCGGATCTCCACATTTCTCACACGATCCGCCCACGATCGTACATGGTTTTACCACATATACGCCTCAGGGATCTCATTTCTACAGCACTCAATCTACTTTCATCCTTCCTCTGCCAGTTCCATGCCTCACTGCCATACATCAGGATAGGTACCAGCGCTCCATTATGGACGGTTAACTTCGCTTCTTTGGACAGTTTTTTGGTTGCGCCAACGGCGTTCAGTCCTCCATTAATAGAGTTGCCTGCATTTACCCTTCTTTCGATATCTCCATCAGCCTTCCCATCTCTCTAAAATGGGTAATGCGATTGTTGATTGTCGCGATTTCTTTGTTTGTTCTAAGGGTATTTCGATGAAAAGTTATAGAAACAAACTCATAATAATAATAATAATTAATTTCTTACACATTACAAATTTAGTTTTAATACATATAAGAAATTACGTTGTACATATAAATAGTATACAAAAAAAAATAATTTTTTATAATTATTTATACATAAAAAAGAAACATCAAGAAATAAATCAATTTCAAAGAAAATTACAGGCAGTGGTGAAAGATCTCGTTAATGAGGAGAGGCTCTTTCAAGAATCAAAAGAATTTCACTTTTGAACCTCTCCTCACTGACGCCAAACATATCAATCTCGGAGGAGATGGAAGGTTTTGTCCAAGTATGGAGTGAATACAAATCTCATACAGGCAATTGCGTCTCTGTACGAGGGAAGCGTTGCGTGTGTTAGGGTAAACGGTGGTTTTACGGGGTGGTTTGACATCACAAAAGGTGTCAAGCAAGGCTGCGTAATGTCACCATGGTTATTCAATCTATACATGGATAATTGTATGCAAGAATTGAAAGAGGTGGGATTGGGCGCGAAATTGAGTAATCTGAAAGTATGTTGCCTGTTGTATGCTGATGATGCGGTGCTGATTTCTAACACTATGGAAGATCTACAGTCTCTCGTATCTAGGATGAACGAAGTATGTATGAAGAATGAGCTAATGATGAATGTAAGTAAGTCTAAAGTCATGGTGTTTGAAAGGGAGAGTACGAAAACAGTATGCAACATAGTTGTGAATGATGAATATTTGGAGCAGGTGGATGAGTTTGTGTATCTGGGTAGTATGTTTACGAGAGATGGGAAGGCTGAAAGAGATATTGAAAGAAGGGTGAATGCCGGTAACTCCATTAATGGTGGACTGAATGCCGTTGGCGCTAATAAAAAACTGTCAAAAAAAGCGAAGCTAGCAGTCCACAATGGAGTCCTGGTACCTACCCTGATGTATGGCAGTGAGGCATGGAACTGTAGTGTAAGAAGAATATACGACGCGAATGTGAATGGTAGAAGAAGTCGGGGACGCCCGAGGAAGACATGGCACGATCAAGTGAATCAGATACTTGAGTCGGGTCATATCAAAAGTCAGAATAATAGAAGAGAATGTATGAGACGATGTATGAATGTGAGTGAGGCAAAGAGTGTGTGCCAAGACCGAGTTGTTTGGCGGTCCGTTCTCTCTGCCTACCCCTGCGGGGAAACGGCGTGATGGTTAGTTAGTTAGTTAGTTAGCAATATACTCCTTCCTACCGGGAGAACCATTGGCAGGTTAGTTCTACAGAATTTTCAATATAGCCACGCAGCAGTCTGAATAAGTGGGTAGCAGCGTACCCCTCCCTTCTGAGCTGCAGGGAGTGGAGTCCCAACATGCCCAGAAGAAAGTTCGTCGGGTAGAGCCATGGATAGTGGCCGTACTCCCTCATGTAGAGAAATCTTAAAAACTTTTTTTGAACCCTCTCCAACATGAGGGAGCATCCCACCTCATGAGGATTCCATCCCACCTCATGAATCAACCACTCTCAGGGAGGATTATAGAAACAAACTCATGAACTGATCATGAGTTTGTTTCCATAATCCTCCCTCTTTTAGTTCTCCACAAAATCCAGGATAACTCTTTCTCTAAAAATATAGCATGAACTTAGCAACTACAGAGCTGTAATCAGCACTGAAAAAAACCCCAAGGCCTCCGGCGAAAAATTTATGTTTTTCATAAATAAAAATGGGTAGGTACTTCAAGATGATGTCTTAATTTTGAAATAATCTTCAATTGCTATTCAGAGTTGCGCATTTGGCGTGTAACCCCAATACGACGGGTGAATATAGAATTCCTATGGAGAATTCCAAGTGTCTATTCCACCCCACCACTAATCCTGCTTTATGAGTTCTTCGCAGAAGATTTCCGCGTGATTAAACCACGAATGATGCCAAGGTACATCTTTAAGACGACATTTCTTAAGATACGAGATGTCAAATGCCATTCATAATATTGAATTTTCTATGCGGGCTTCCCGTCACCCCTCGCCCATTTGCGGGTTATTACATTTCGATTTCATAACGCGGCCATTTTGCAAATATTGAGATTCAGTTTTAATTTTGAAGGATTATTTACAATGAATTTCAAAAATGTTTCTTATTTTAGCGTCCCACATTTGTGCTGTCTGAAATATGTTACTGTGATCATTACAATAATAGGTGTCTGTAATAATATTATAAAATACTCAAAACGTTTCAATACTGACATGGAGACAACCTGTGCCTAATTTGTTAATTTTTAAATCCTGTTCCGCTTGTTTATCGATATCTTAATTTTGAATGTATGTTTGCTTAAAACCTCTTAAAATATACTTTGAATCCACTCGATCGATTTTTGGCTAATTATCGCAAGTTTTCCAAACGTCTTAGTAATATTAGAATGTACCTACTACCTACTATCTAGAGTAGCTTATAGCTTATAGAATCTAAAAAAGGGAAAAACGGTGAAATCTTGACGGATTCATTCGTTTTATATGGAATTAGGCAGTTAATTTGTTGCGATATTAATATTTTGAGGAATGATATTAATTAAATCGAATAGCCAAAACAAAAACACTTAAGTTTTTTTTTTACATTAACTCCACATGGGAGGCCCTGAGGAAAATAACTTCCCTCAGGGCCTTTGTCATCTTTGAAGATGCTGTGTGGAGGGTCTTTTTGAGGAAAGGAAGGAGTGAACACGGGTCTTGAAGAGACTCATGTTGTAGGAGGGAGGAAATACAGAGGCCGGCAAATCATTCCACAGCCGAGCCGTTGAACTCAAGAACGAGTCATAGAAATAATCCGTTCTCACGTGACTAATGTCAACCGTGTACAAATGTTGGGCGCGTGTTTGGCGTGTTTCCCGACTATGCACCGGTGCCGAGGGGATCGATGACGCTACTTCTTCGGAGCATCTTCCATTGTAATACCGGCAGAACAAGGACAGCATTCCCACCTGACGCCTGTGCTCTAAAGATTGCAGTCCGTCTGTTAAGATGGGAGAATCTATCAAACGAACCGCCCGTTTCTGCACAGAGTCAAGGGTTTTTTTCAAGTGGATAAGATAATTGATGGTGAGGTGTTCATAATAATTCCTCTTAGATACAGTTCAATCATTAAAACAGATGCTTATTTATATGTTTAATGGTGTACTGGATGGATGAAAAAGCAATTTGTTTTATTAGTTATTTTATTTTTTATCAGGAAGCTGTGGAATGCAAAAACACATACCTATAACCAGTCGAGCGAAGGACCAAATAAAAACTTTTTTCTCGGATTGCTTGGGATTTTTTGGAGCTCATTTTGAATATTTTCCGCCCACATTAAAAAATTATACTTCCGAATTTTAATATGGAGACATACAAACTGATTATAGTTCTATACAGTCAATGAAATCATCTAACTTTTGTCGATTATCAAATATTCATAGGATTTATAAAAAAAAAATTATAAATCGTAAACTCCTACTTAATTACTCACAAATAAGAGAAAATTTGCCAAAATTGGCAACAAAGCAATCCTGCCATATTGTGGCAAAAAGCGCACCAGTGGTTAAAAAACATCACGGTGGAATTGGATCACGAGTCTACATTTAAATGTCGCTACGAAATCTTTGGAAATTTACGGGGAAAACAAGTTCGAAAAACTTTTTTTAAACTTTCGATATTTTCGTACACAAATATTCAACCATGTTCTCTTTACAAAAGGCAAAATCGGCATTTTCGATTTTTTATGATTTTTCTTAAGGGCGTTTAACCAGCCAGCGGCCGAAAATCCACATTTCGTCGAAAGATGTTCTTCCAATCGTGTAGGGCGGTTCCAATGCGGGCGGGCATAAGTATTTATCATTTTTCAATAATGTCGAAGCAAAATAAGAATGTAAAAAAATCTGAAATATATTAGTTTGTAAGTGCGCAAATAAATACACAAACGGACCAATTTCGTCAAGATGCACATGTACGTATGTATTTTTTATGGTTTTATTTAAACGAAAGTTAAAATTCTGAAACATGCGTTTACCAAATAATGTATTGATTTATTTTACCGCATGATTATGTGATTTGAAATGGGTGTTGTATAATACAAAATCTTTTTTGAAAATTTAACAAATCTGCCAACGACCTATGGTATAACCTTATTATACTAAAAATGAAAATTTATTATACTAAAAATGAAAGAACAATCTTTCGAAATCAATTTATATTTTGTTGTGGAAAAGAGTCGATACTCTAAAATCCGATTTAAAAATTAGATATTTCTAATTTTCTCTTGTTACACCCTTTTAAACACTTAAAAAAATTCACGATTTGGTGGCTGAATTAAAGCAACCACCAATCAAATAAGTATCATAAACGTATAAATAATAATAGTTGTTTGCACAGTGAGTTCTATAAAACGTTACATTATTTTACAATCTTAATTAAACCACCCCATAGTTGTCAAACCCTTTAACTTGAAACAAAGTGCCAACTCAAGTTAACCCTTTGCAATCACCATCCCCATCCCTGGGCGGAGTGAGGTAGGGAGGGAGGTGGGCACTGAGTGGGTGGTTTAGTTTCCTGGTGTCCTGGTTTGTTTCCGCCCCTTTGGTTCGTGTCTGCGTCTTTATTCAAATGAAAGCGATCTTAATTGGCTTTGTCTACGGCTGCCGGGTTTGTGGCAAAGGGTTAAATCAACCCTCAAAGCGCACGTATTCAAATGAAGAATGATTTTGTTAATCGGTTAACTGTTTTATTCGATTTGTAACAAAGGTTAACCCCCTTAGAAACATGTGATCTTTATTTCAAAAAAACTACGTGAATATATTTCTTAAAATCAATTCAAATATAAAAAAAATCCACGGTCAAGAATCGAACACCGATCACCTGTTTGGAAGGCTGACCATTACACCACCACCACCTGCGTAGTCTAATGGTAAGGCTCTTGACTCGCAATCCGAAGGTCGCGTGATCTAATCCCGACGTGGGCAATTAAATTTTATCCGATTAATTTGTGCTACTCGTATTTCACAATAAATAATTTTTATATAATATATAGTATATTTGTGGCACGTTCCAGAGTAGAAGATACTCTCAGAATCGCCCTGGTGTAAGACCACTATTCATAATTGAAACGTTGCTTGAAATGGCTTTAGCCGTATTTGGTGACCAGATCTGAATAGCCAGGTTATTCCTCACCTCCCTCTTGCCTATCTCCTTCCCCTCCTCATTACCTTCAGCCTCACGACATACCCCAATTGGGGATGACATAGTCGTACTGGCTCCAGACGGGAGCAGCTGGGACTCTTGTGAGGTATTCACATAAAAAAAATATTCTAAGAACGGTGGAATAAATTATTTATATATACAGAAAATATATTTTTGAATTCAAGAAGCATACGTGCATTATAACCGAAATTATATCTTTTGGTTATAATGCCATATTGTTTTTTCGTACGTAGTGTGCATAAATTACTAATTTTATCAGATTCTTATGTTATTTTTCGTTTTTAAGTAAACTCTTTGTGAAATTAAATTTGTTAAAATAGTAATTTTACTAATATGAATCATTTTTATACTGAGTATCTGTCTACCTACATATCTGAAAGTATTTTATCTCATTATAAAATCAATTGGAATCTCATTATTTATGGAAATTTTCAATTAAGTAGTAAACACCTGACTAATCCATTTTTTTAATTAAGGTATATAACGTGGTAAGTTCTTTCTCCTTTTATGTTATAATCTCATTTTTTTTAAATAAAAAATTATAATTTCGTATTTATAAGCATCCGCTAAACTTCCAAAGCAGTTTGTCAGTTTCACGGTATTAATTGTTGTACAACATCACACGTACAGAAAATAGACATGGCAGAATAATATTAAAAGTGACTACAATACAAAGACATTAAGTACATCGACGAATAGATGTGACACAGGCAACATATTTATAGGCATACACGTGCTCAAAAGCACACAATATACTTAAGCACCCGCATATACAAAATATTACATGCATAAAATTAACAGAAAATCTTGATATATTAACCATATTATTCAACATTTTTTGGAGTTCAGTAGTACAATTTGATTCGCTTTTTGTATGCAATGGCATATTAAATAATATAGTAGGTACAACGTGAGTGAATGTTTGTTGCCCTTGTCTATTTGTTTTTTTTTTTAGAATGATGATCGTCTTCATTTGACTATAGTTTGAGTTGTGTGTATGATCTTCTTTTTCGTTATTATATGGATTCAAGCGACAGGTTCTTTCATGCAATTTTCTACCATAATATTTCTCAAACTTTGTAACAGGTTTATTAACCGACTCACATAATAACTTTATATATCTTCTTTCTGCATAATTAATTTTGCTTATCAAAAGCTTAGTCTTTGAGTATTGAATTGTTTGAATGTAACCCATATTTAACTTGCACGAATTTCCCCAAGACGTTATTCCGTATCGGATAGTAGATTCCGCTATTGAAAAATTTATTACTATTAACGTACTTACTGGTATGAAATACTTAATTGTGTAAATTATGTTGAGTATCCCATTTCATGTGCCTATCTACAGCTGTCCCCAAATATACATAAGTTTGTACCAGATCAATGGTTAGGGCTAAGCAAAATTGTGTGTTCACTTAAATCTATGCGACTTTATTATAGGCGCGATGGTATATCTGGCATGTAAAGATCAATAAATATATACGGATATGATTAATGAAATTATTTTACGTCCATCCAAATGTGTCCACAAAACTTCCTCCGACATTTTCATTACGGTCAAACGAGGGGCGTCATTTTCCGATTCGGCAACCTTCGGCATCCGTCGGAATGTATCGGGAATTCGAGATTTTGCAAAGGGGTGGTAGGGGGTGCGCCATTATTTGCCTATCTCCAAATATTCAAAGGCGTCTGATTGAAAAAAAGACAAGGGAGAGGAGAAAGGGGGTACAGTGGGGAGGGTGGAAGGGGGTGGCAAAGGGAGAGAAGGGTGGAATCATAAGAAAAATACCCCCCTCCCACTCATGCATGCGCCTGTTCGAGAGGCGTGTGTGAATTGGGGATGTTAAGGATTTCAACTGAAAAGGGAACTAACTTTTAGATTAAAATAGTTTTAATTGATATTGGGTTAGGTATCTTAACGGCACAGTGATGTGCTTCATAGAATATTTTGAATTTACCAAAAGGACATGAATAATGAAGGATTATAATTAGTAGCGGTTTTCTCTGCATTGCGTTTGTGCAGTGAACTCCCATAACAAAAGATAACAAAATAATGTTATTAATGAAATAATTAAGAACACTTTGTTTTTACCACGATAATCTTTATTTTAAAAATCAACATGTTTCGAGAACGATGTTCTCTTCATCAGGACATTATATGTACTAAAAACTAAATTATCAAGTATAGAAGACAGGCGTGGGTAGAAATAGAAGTAGTGGGGGGGGGGAGATAGAGGTGGAAAGGGGTGGTACTCAGAAGATCATCAGGGGGTGGGGGGGGGAGGTTAATTGTAATACAATTAAAAACAATTTTATACAAATTAAAAACAATTTTAATTTGTAATACAAATTACAAAGAATTTTAATTTGTAATACAAATTAAAAAATTACAATTTATTGGTTTTCTTTCTACTACCATACTAGGCTTGTACCCATATCATGGTAGTCGTACGTTGGTAATATAATGTAACAACAGGAATAATCATGTTATAAAAAGACTAAAAAATAAAAATTACAGAAAAAATGAGAAAATAAACCAAGCCTGTTTACATGTTGTTGCGGCGGGTAGCAAATGATCCCTCTCAAGATCGAGGGATCAAATGCTGCGTGGATCTTGTGGACTGTATACTGTATGCGGTTCTTATTTACCTATTTTATTATATTTTAATCGCACTTACCCAGACTGCTTCCCTCTTCGTTCAGTGTTCACTGGAAAGGTAGGTATGTTAGTTTGGGAGAGATTTTGGAAGGGAATGGCGATTGGGAATAAACGTTTGATCTCGAAATAATAAGCGAGAATGGATGACGCGTGGGGATGGTACTTGCGAATAGCTGCGAGATTTAAAGTTCTGTTTGCGGTTTGATTATTACAACTGGAAATGCGGTGCGGTTTTAGGACATGTGTCCTTCGCGGGAGGTGAATTCAACTGAAGTGTTGAGGCGGAGGGCACACAAGAGGTATTTACAAAGAACCACATGTAACAATAAAGGCGCGAATACATGTAAATAGGCCGTATTAGTTCAAGCCTGTTTACATGTACATGTAAACAGACCGTAAAAGTTACGTGTTAAAAAATCGACCTCTTTTTAACATCCGATTGAACTTCCAATAAGATGGGATGAGATTACTAACTGCAACTGGTTGTTATTGTATTGTTTTACTTGTAGATAAGTTACTTTATGTATTGTAATTTAATTTAATTCGTAGAACACCATTTAATATTTTTGAATAATTTTGAAATACAGTATTTAAATTAAGTTCTGCAAATATTTTAGTTTTTTATCATAAAGTATGTCAGTTGTTACGGCTTATAATAGGTTGATCGCCAAAACAGCTTTGACAATAATAAAAACTAAAATTGTAAAACTTATCTACTAAATTTGATTTTTTTTTTAAAGGGAGATTAGTTGCACATACTATGTACTCGTACCTACCAAGTACGTGAAAAATCTACAATCTTAATAAATATTTTTAGTTATTATGACATACGAGTACTTATGAGAAGAACCCAACAATGCAAACGTCATGATTTTTTTTCGGTTAGGTACATATAATACGATTGTGCGTATAAATTTAATGAAAATTGCGATTCATTTGCAGAGAGGTTCATGCATGTCATAGTAGCACTGGCTTTTATTTAGACAAGGAAACTGTTAAATTATGCCAAAAAATCAATCAAAAATAACTAAATACGTGTTGGAGAGGATTAGTCCGTCTGTGCTGAATTGTATGAATTATTACAGACTCTGCAGTAGCCCAAATATATATATATATATAATTTGTTGGTTATAAGTAGTGTCCGCTAGTATTAGGTAAAGTTATGAAGTTTTGTTTTGAAGAGTTTTTCTTTCCATGCACATTTGTTACTTAAATTTTATTTTTTCTGCTGCCGGTTTCGACACTCACTAGCAAACTTATAGCGGAAGTGAATGACATGGATATGTCGCAAGCGGTAGCAGAAAAAATAAAATGTTACTAACAACTGTACCTACACCTACATGGAAAGTAAAACTGTTCTTCAAAGTGTCTATAAATGATTACATAGTTAATGCTTGAAATACAAAAAAGGTATATAAAAGGTAGAATAAATTAATTGAATTATTATGGTTAAACTTTTATTAAAAAAATATTTTAGTTTAGCAAAAGAAATTTCTGATTTTGGTAATATTTATCCCCTTTTCCAAGAAATACGTAACAAAATTAAAGTGAATATTGTACAGTTCACGTAGCAGGAAATAATAATCTGAATATTGGACGGTAGAGCACCCCTTCTAATACGTTGCCTATACGGAGCAATTCCAATTTCGATTTAAAAGTGGATTCAACAGTCTAGCGTTTAGAATGTGCCATTATGTCGGCGAGGGGAGGGATTTTGCACGCGGCGATAGGCAAAGGTAACGTCCCCATCGTCTGAACGGTTTTTGAGCATGTGATAACCCGCTTCTTTATGACGTCATCATTGGTCTCGAAACGGCGACGAAAGTAGTGGAGGACGTTTACTGTTCAAAGTTTAATAATGTAGATATAATATTAATTTCAGTGGAAAGCGAGAGTTCAAAACCTGTTTTTTGAAGTAAAACTTCTAATATAATGGATAAATTCGCGCTTCGGAGCGAGAATCCGATAGCGCAACGGGCATTGCGGATAAGGCGCTCGACAAGTCTCAGCGGCCAGAGAGACAGACATCCGAATCCTACGAAATCCAAAAATAAAAACATTTTTATTTTTGTGGAATCAATATTCAATCTTCAAACCACTTTAAAATAAACAGGCAAAAGAAAAGAAAGCGACATCTAGTGACTTTCTAGTTTCGCTTCTATGGCGTGTGAATTACACACTCTGATTATTTTATTTTTATTTTATTAAAATTTCTGTTCTATTCATCTCGAAGTCAATATTATTTTTTGGCCTCTCTTATCGGTGGTCGGCTATCATCATGGCGATATTCGCGTGTATTTTGAAGCCTTGAGGCGCAGTGTTTTCCTCTATCACGTTTTTCATTAATTTTCCTGGAAAACCTTTTTTTCGTTCGATATCAATACCAACTTATTATTATAAATATCTTTAATGTCGATTTTTGGTTTGAAATTGCAAAACAATTTTTATCTAATAATAATAATTAAGAAAACTAATACAGAAAAGTAAAGTAGGCAAGAGTGTGGAGGCTTCAAAGCACCGCACAAAGAGGAGAACGATAGGCTACGAAGAACCGCACTCGAATTTAAGTGCACCTTTTCCTATACATTTGGTCATCTTATTACCTAGCATTTGTGTTTTCTTCTTCGGAGTCGCTAGATGTAGATTTATTTGGCCTGTTTATTTTGGAGTGCTTTGAAGTTTGGATATTTTTTTTAACATTACATATTATCTTTGACTGTCCAACTAGGAATTTTACATCTTTTAAGACAGTCAGAATGAGCAGATTTATTGAATTACATGAAATATTCTTTTGTCTATTACATACTCGTCGCCCGATTCATCGAGTTGCAAATCACAGCCGTTACGGTGCTAAAGAATTTTTCACTTCAAAAACGTCATCCCATTTCGTCGAGTTATAAATACTCGTAGTTGCAATAATTACATTTCCCAGGTAATTGATCCCATCCTCACTGTGGGTAGTGAGTAGGTAGGTACTAGACCCTAGACCAGCTAGCTGCTGGCTGCCAGCCGGATAGGTCGGATTATTATTCATAACTTGTAATATATTACTTGCAAATGAATGCTTGCCAAAATGATTTAAATGCTAATTTGATAATTACAAAATGGCGAACAATACTCGGCTCTGTGGAGATACCTATCACACAATGGTAATAAATGGAATTTGTGCTAACGCAAGTAATAAATAGGGTTGGCACAAATAACCTTTAAAATTAATTAATAAATTCACCACAATGGAACCATTCCATTTACTTGTCTTATAAAAACTCGCGAACGATATGAATTACCGCCGCCCCGGGAATCATTTATTGGATATCCAACTCTGCTATAGGTCACCCCAAGTGGTTCTTAGGTGACTTAGGTGCCCGGGTTCATGGGGTAAGGTTTGGCCAGGTCTTAGCGGCCGATGTCTCTGCCAACCTGCTGCGAAGCGGGCCGGATCTGCGGATTTAACTTCTCCAGCCAGACTCTCTCAATTCATCGCATCGCAATTGGAGGGATGGATTACTTGGATACTTCTGTTACTCCTGAACACTGACTCCCATATTTCTACCTACCCCTCATATCTTTTTCATACCCAGAACTTCCTCTCCTTCGTTTCCCTAAAAATGCCCTCTGCACAGCATCCCTTAAGATGATAATAGGAGACTATTTTAAGCTCACTAAGCTGTCAAAATGTATGAATTTTAAAAATAAAAGGTACCTACTCTGCATCAAAAATTACGCAGTTGCTTGTTGTGGTGTTCTATCGATTTCTGTAATTAACAGATGATCGGGAGTTTCAATGATACCCAGTTCGTCAGGTTACGAGTCGTGCTTACTGTCGTATTATTTACAGTGAATATTTAACTGGACTTTATGTCCATTCTAATTGATTCTCCGTGTTTTTCTGAGGCAGGGAAACTAGTCACTTAAGGTTCCCAGCTGTCGATCGGATATCATCGGCTATTTCCGTAAGTGTTCGGGTATTAGACTCGAATGGGCGACAGTTGATTCTCTCATACAGTATAACTTTACTGACCTCTGTTTGGTACAAAATATTTATGATTGTATGAAACATTTCTTCGCGTAAAAAAAAATGAAGAGAGGTAAATTAAGTTAATTGTTAACTCTGAAATGCAAAAAAAATAGTGTAGTACTTAAAATAAAACACAAAAAAAAATGTTAAAAACATTATGTTTACCCTTCGACATTCCTTCGTTTGTTTTAATTAATTGTGGACATCTTAATGTCTTAACGTTAGTCTAGATGAGACTTTTTTTACATACTTAATTCCACTAATATATATAAAATCTTTACCACTGAATGGAAATTGGTCAAAAAAATTATAAATTGTTTAACAATATTTTTCGAAAATTTTCCGACTTCCTTTTGTATTGACATCACTTTGAAAGCTTTTTATTTGATGTTGAAAAGTTTCAGTTTTAGCAAATATTATTTGAATTAAAAAAATAATGCTTTATTTAATTTTATTTTACAGATTCCCTTCGGAATACATCCCTGGCCATCATCCATATGGACCTATCCACCAGGGACGTAGCTTGGCTGATGCTGTAACACGACTCCCCATTTGCATACAAAGTGATTAACACCAGGGTAGTATTTGCGGTAGATTTGCGATAGGAATGTGATTATTTCTGTCAGCGATGATGCTATCTGTGTAATGAATAATCATTTCATATTCACAATATCATCAAATGCGTAAGGTGGTATTTTGTGTTCATGAAAAGTGTAAAGGGTTGATAGGATTTTGAAATTTTTTAATTTCTCAGGAATTGATTAGATTTTGTAATTTCGATAAGATTTATGCAATATTACTACATTTATTAGATTTGTAAACTGTGCATTCTGTTTTGTACCTACAATTTAACAGAGGTGTTAACTTAAATGGCCAATAAAGGAAATCTAACAAACTAGAAATTATTTGAAACAGAACTATGAGACGAATACTAAGGAAAAGCAAATATTAAAAAAAATAATCAAATGAGAGAAAAGCTATATTCGATTTCAACAAAAAAAGAGACTGCAAATCGGCAGGCGGGTATGTATACCGCCGCTCCGGGAATCATTTATTGGACAACCAACACCCCTTCAATAGGTCACCCCAAGTAGTTTGCTAAGTTTTTACTTAGCAGGGGTGCCTGGGTTCAGGGGGTGAGTTTTGTCTGTCTTGGCGGCAATGTGTTTGCCCACTACTGCGTGGCGGGTCGGATCGAGAGAGATTGGTTGAGGGATACCCAAAACCTAGACCTCTCCAGCCGGACTCTCTCGATCCATCCCCTTGCACTGCAGTTGGAAGGGTGGATTCATACGTCCGTCACTACTCTTCACACACACCCCCAGATTCCTACCCATCCCTCCCTCTTAGGGGGCATACATCAATTACGTGAGCAGTTTTTCTTCCAATCTAGACCCCCCCTTGGTGAGTTAAATTTGGGCCACTTCATAATTCTTTTCAAGTAGACGTGAGATTTTGCTGGAACCCCCCCTTTTGAGCTCATGTAATTAATGTATTACCCCTTACCACCTCCTTCCCAGAACTTCTTCCCCTTCCTTTCCCATAAAAGACCCTCCACACAGCATCCCTAAAGATGACACAGGCCCTGAGGGATTTTTTTTCTTCAGTACCTCCTGTGTGGAGTTAATGTAAAAAAATTAATATACAATATGTTAATTTTTGTATCTACCTAAAGTTATGAATAGCGGAATGGCTAAATAGGATGAAATTATTTTAATGAAAAAATACATAATTATGAAACCATAATAAATGTTAATAGTTAAGCGCCCTTGAGGTGATTTTCTCACGAAAATGGCGCTATAGAAATCATCCAACAATTATTATTTACATTGCCGCATACGAGAAAAACACAGGACTAAACATGTTTAACGAAATACATACCCGAAAGAAGAATGATTGTATTTTTAAAAAGTTGGTATGCTTACCGAAAAATAGTATGCTAAAAATTAAATGTAACAACGCGCATTATAGTTTATATATGGGTATAATACTCGTACGTAAATTGTAATCAAATGATGAAAAAACGCATAGACAACGTTTACAATATTAGGAAATCATTTCTTTAAAAAGGACCTTTATATATCTCATTTTTATTAATTGTAGGAAATTAGTTAATTCTAACTTAACATCATGCCACGTTAAAAAGATGTAAAAAAACGTCATTTTACTCGGACTTTGCTTCATTCATATTCATAGATCGTGCGATACATACTCTTTATTTAGTTATAGACACGACACTACTGAATTAATTGAATAACCTGATAGCGCCATGTCTTCCTGGGGCGTCCTAGGCTTATCAATTTTATCCACTCAAAACACGCACCATCTGTCCATCCTCTGTGCATATCCAAACCGGCGTCCTTTTCTTAATCTTGTGTGCGATGCTGAAATCGGTTTCGCATTCTTATCTCATCTATAATGTGAGTGTACAGTGTACGGGTTAAACGGTGTCCACTGTACACTGTTCGGATTCTTCGGATGTACACTGTACACCGTTTAACCCGTACATTAAAATAATTCAGGGATTTAAAAAATTCAATTTGGGAGACGGGTATGGAAACCATCGCCTCAGGGACCATTAATTCGATAGCCAACGCCTCTGCCATAGTTCATCCCAAGTGTTTCACTTTGTTTGGGTTCTAGGTTTTTAGGGTGAGAATTGTCCAGGTCTGGCGGATGTGTTTGCCCACCAGCTGCGTGGCTGGCCGAATCAGCCAGTTGAAGGAAACCTTTTGACCTCTCAAGGCGAACTGAATAGTCTTAACGCCCTGTACCGCAGTGAGAGGGGTGGATTTAAATGTCACTCTTGGACAAACTGACCCCAAAATTCCAACCTACCCTTCGTAACTTTTTCCTTCCCGAAGCTTCTTCTTCTTCCTTTACTTAAAAAGACCTTCTACACAGTATCCCCAAAGGTAATAGGCTTTTACCGAAAATAATAATAAATAATTTTAAACAACATATAAAAAGAAAAATTGGGTACAGGTAAATTAAATCATGTAAATAAGTCTCAATGCGGCCTAACCAGTGTTTTAGTAGTAATGTTGAAAGCCGAAACAGCTGTCATAGTAATGTAAGCTGAAATACTTACAGAAATTAATAATAACATAAGCTGATATTAATGATTTATTTTACGTTTAAAAAAATTGAATTCCACTTCTAATTAACCCTAGAAGGATAATCATATTTTGATATACGGTAAAGATAATGATAAGTAAAATTGACGCATGAGTTTTAACTAGCTGTAATATTTTATTTTGTTAATAGATTTGAATAAACCAATCGGAATTATAGTTTTACAAACAAATGACATGAGAAATACAACAACTTGTGAATATATGTTTATTTGTTATATGAAAAAAAAACGAAACGCAAAACTTCTTCAATAATCAACAAAACTTAGGAATATTTTTATTTTTCTCAAATCACTTATTTCTTACAAATAATCAGTCATTTTGATTAATGTACTGAATAATTAAGATATATCTATTATATTTAATAAAAACATAAAGTTACATAAAAATCAATCAAAACAGCTTTGGAAAGTATAAATATTACGCTTCTTGACTCATTCGGTCTCGTTAATCTCCAAACTGGTGACACCTACCTCAGCGACGCGTACGCCCCACGGAATGTCCAAACAGCGACTGAGATGTCTAAAAAGCACGGATTCGCACTAATTAGATCGAGAGAGCAATAATTCTAACACGCATGCGTAAATTTTACGCAGATTATCTTTCCAGGGTTAAACACAAAAACAATCAATAATTCAAGCAAACAAGTCTCGTTAAGTCTTTTATTTCTTCAACCACAATCCTTTCTTCACTTTCAATTCAATTTGGATTGGTATCAGAACTCCACTTATTGATAACCTCACTTTATTTTTCCTTCCTTATGCAGATAGTAAACATTTAATAAGAATTTCTAAAAACTCTGAAAAATTAAAATAAGTAAGTCGATTTATTTGTATGTTTTTATAATTTGAACAAGCTCTCGTCAATCTCGTGCAATTGAAAATGTATGCATTGAAAGTCAGCTAATCCTTCGTGGTTTTTAATCTGTCTATTCTGTAACCGTTCAACCTGTCTGAAAACCCGTTAAATTGATTCATTGCAGAACGTGCCTGGTAATTACTCGTTGGAGATTCGTCAGTGCCGCAGACTAAGGGTAATATATGGATCAGGATTCTGCTTCGCTCCCTCAGGAGTCACTTGACCTCCTCTCATCCCATAACACTTCCCCCTACCCTTCCCCCCACGGGTAGACTTATCATCTTCTGTCTGGTTATAACTGGTCAATGGTGGGTGGATTTAAAATATTTGATTTAATGATAATTTTATAGAGCAAATTATAATATATTAAGTGACATCCGAAAAGCTAAATGTTTTGCCCTTCAAGCTGAGGAACTTCTATCAGGGGTAAACATCAAGTAATTCACAATCTGCTGGTTCGTAGATGAGATATAAATTTAATTATTTTAGAAAAAAATACTTTTTTCAACTTTGCTGTAAAATAGATGAATTGTTTGTTTTGCGCCCGTATACGCGCAAAATGGCATAAGTTACGTGTATTTATGTAAAACTGTAACTTTATAGGTGCAAAGATGAAATTATTTTGTTGCAGTCCTCTATGATAACATATGGCTGATAGTTGCATTTTAAAATTAGTTTCGAATGAACATATATACATACGAGTAAAATTATCATCTCAATTTTTTTGTTGTGAACTTCGGATGATCGACACACTTGTCTGGTTATTTATTCCTATTACATTCAAGGAATGTAAGCAAATAATATTTGCATTTCGTTACATTCTCATACGTATGCAAATAATGTTTGGATTTCGTAACATTCTCATATGCAATCAAATAATGTTTGGATTTCGTAACATTCTCATATGTAAGCAAATACTGTTTGGATTTCGTAACATTCTCATACGTCAGCAAATACTGTTAGGATTTCGTAACATTCTCATATGTAAATAAATACTGTTTGGATTTCTTAACATTCTCATATGTAAGCAAATAATGTTTGGATTTCGTAACATTCTCGTATGTAAGCAAATACTGTTTGGATTACGTAACATTCTCATTTGTAAGCAAATACTGTTTGGATTTCGTAAAATTCTCATATGTCAGCAAATACTGTTTGGATTTCGTAACATTCTCATATGTAAGCAAATAATGTTCGCATTAAGTAACATTCTCAAATGTAAGCAAATAATGTTTGCATTTCTCAACATTCTCATACGTCAACAAATTATTTATTTATTTATTTATTAACGCCCTTTTTCGGGGCTTTTACATATGAATAGTAAGAAATATACAGTATTTATTGAACATAACTGAACTGCCTTCGTAACAATATTTTATATTTGTTTAAAGATAAATTGAAGATGTCCACTGACTTGGTATAATTGTTTCCCTCCATTAGTATTCTGGGTAAAGAGGAATACATATGGTAGTTAGTTCCAGAATTACTGCACTGAAATAAATCCTGACTTCTAGTATTACGTAGTGGAATCCGGAAGCTTATCAATTCGAGCAATACCGGACTGTCAACTAAATCATTTAGAATTTTATACAGAAATACCAAGTCAGTGAAAGTTCTTCTGTCTGACAATTTGAGCATATTCATATCATTCAAAATAGTATTGTAGTTCAACATAATTGCTGGAATACCCATTTTAAAATTAAGAAAACGTAAGAATTTGTTTTGTATTCTTTCAACAGCTTGTACATGTTTATTGTAATATGGGTTCCAGACGGGAGAATTGTATTCAAGTTGACTTCTAACATATGCAAAATATAACAGTTTTATACACTTAATATTGTTAAAATTTCTAGTTAGCCTAGTAATAAATCCCAACATTTTTAAGGCCTTATTAGAGTTTTCTGTTATGTGGTTAACAAATGAAAGATTAGATTGAAAAGTGATGCCCAAGTCTTTAATTTGTGTTAATGTCTCCAGAGTATTATTATCAATGTTGTAATTAAAGATCACTGGATTTTTTATTCGAGAAAATCTAACTATATGACATTTTGAGATATTTAATTAAAGTCTATTTTCATTACACCAAATTAACAATTTGTTGATATTATCTTGAAGAATGTTGCAATGGTAAATATTTTGAATTATTCTAAAAATTTTGAGGTCATCAGCAAAAAGTAAGATAAATACATCATGAAATATTTTTGAAAGATCGTTTATAAACAAGATAAATAATATTGGGCCAAGGTGTGAACCCTGTGGAACTCCACTTGTTGCATAATTTTTTTCCGACAAAGAGGATTTTATTCTAACAATTTGTTATCTTTCAGTAAAATAGCTTTGAAACCAGGCTAACATACTGCCACGTATACCAAGCTTTTCTAATTTCCAAATGAGAATTTTATGGGAAACTGAATCAAAGGCTTTACTAAAATCAGTATAGACAGAGTCTACTTGTTTTTTTTCTTTAAAAGCATTGGTTATAAAATTTTCATAAATTATCAAGTTAGAAAGTGTACTTCTACCTGGCATAAATCCAAACTGGTAAGGTGATATTACAGGTTTTATTTGGGCAAAAATTTTGTCAAGTATTAGGATTTCAAATAGTTTTGGTATGGTAGATTGAATGCATATTGGTCTATAATTACAAACATCACTTTTATGGCCCTTTTTAAATAATAATATTTGCATTTCGTAACATGCGTAAAAGTATGGTGTACATTCTTGAAAAACTAGGTATGTTTTATTTAATACTAGCAGGTACCCGGCGTGCGTTGCAATGCCATATAAAATTGTTTCTCCCTGCATGACCTTTCCCATGCGTTCCCGTTCCGCCCGCGTTCCTCTTGCACTTTCTCTGCCCTCCCTCCTCCCCTCTCCCGCGATCCCCTTCGTTCCATTCCCCCCTCCCCCTCTCTCTTGACTGCTGCTAAATAAAATGAAATATACACATTTTTCAAACAACTCGCGCGCCACGTATTGTAAGTTTTTTATGCAAATTTAATAACGCTAGATCTCGCCATCGTATTTAAAAACCACTGTGGTCATGCGCATATCAAATCACCAAAGTTTTATCGCAATCGGATGAAAGGTTTAGGAACTCACAAGGGATAAACAAAGAAAAATTCATTTTTATATATGTATTATAAGATTCCCTTAACTCGAAGATTAACTTTAAACAAACGTTCATGCTACACCTCTGCCCTTTACCCACTTAATAATATGCATCTGCGCTCCTCTTCCAGTTCAGACAGAGATATTATGATGATCCCTAACAACTTGGTACCACTTCCCACAGTGTATGAACCTGCCAACATGTACACTGTATCAACAGTACTAACTACTAAATTACCAACAGCAGTACATACTGTCGGGCTGTTACTGTGGCAAGTAGCTCCCCAGCCACATACTGGAGGCAAATTCAAATTTATAATAGACCAGTATGATTACTCAAAGAAGCGGCTAATTCGACTCCTGCTGTTCTCGGATATTCATTCAGAGGGAGGTAGGAACAGTCGCTTTTGGTCTGAAATACAAATGAGTAATAAAGCTGGATACCAAAGAAACACTGGTCGGATGAATTAAATTAATTGCTTTGATAAATTTGATAACCTAACTACCTTAATTTATTCGCTACAGGCATTAAGCACAAACACAGCTAATTATATTAAGTAAAAAAATAATTATTATGATATAGTGACAAGGATCCAGAACAGGGAAATTTTTTATGTCATTTTTGAAGTGAACCTTCTTTATCCCCTCTGTGATTTGGATTTCGGATGAAACGGACATGACAATTATTGCACCTGCGACGCATCAACCATACTCATTGGCTGCTTTGATTATGATGTCACTTTTAAAGGCACTCGTATTGGTTGAGATATGAAATGGAAATTACGCTAGGTCTGCGCTCATTGGTCGCTTTGATTATGACAAAACTTTTCGTATTGGTTGAGATTGTTTTGGTAATGTTTCGCTTCTACCGCATGTAAACTGCACTCGATTTTTTTTAAATTTCATTTTCTGATAGATGCATTTGTTAGGAATGCTCAAACCAAATTTTTTAAAGAAATGCGTAAAATTGACAGAGATATAACATTTTACGTGAAACCATTTGAAACAGTTAATATGTTGAATTGTCCTTCAGTGAACGCATTTTTTTAACGCATTTTTCTCAAAACTACTCTTTTCAACCTGGTTGACAACATATTAAAAATACTATAATTCCGATTTGCGTGCTCCAAGTCTTAAACTGTTTGAAACTCCCATCTCTATGGCATCACGTAGGGATTTTTTTATAAACGCCCCCTTCTATTTTTTTTATGAACGATAAAATTTTTCCATATAAACCGGAAATAAAATAACTTTTTTTTAGATACTGAACTATTTATTCATATTGCATATCATTATTAAATCATCATAATTATTTTAAAGCATAACTTATATCATGCAGTTTTTTTTCCTTAAATAATTATCATACAATTCGCCATCAACGAAAGAGCAGATTAGGATTTATTTAAAGAACTTATCACCTTGAATGTTAAAAAAAATGTTTTCAAAATAGTTTACATATTGATTGCTAAATACTAACTGAAATGCACATTGAAAAATCCGAGGAATTCTTATGTGAAATGAAAATTACAAATAATGTAAAAAGCTTTAAAGTTTTCCAAGTAAATGTTTACTAAAATTTAGAATCTATGGCAAAGTATAATATAGGTAGGTACATGATGTAAGTATAAAACTTAAGAGAAGAATCATAATCTAACCGTTTTCACAGTCTTATAAACTATTGAAGAAGATTATATTTTATTGAAGAAAAAAATGATACTACACGAAACATACAATAGATAAAAGTATCTTTACGCATTTGCGGGTAAGAGGGGACTACGGTCTAAGCTTTTACGATTTTTTTTTTAAATTTTCAAATACTACGTAAATACATTCTTATGTATGTCCTGATTTGCCTATTCATGTGTTAATCTTCATACCTATAAATATAACTTAAGTATGCAAAAAAGTACATGACAGGAGTAGTACAGGATTGTAATAATGGACATACATTGAAAAAAATGGTAGAATGTTATGAATTGAGTGAATAATACAAACACAACTCAAGCCATTCGGTTCTTTCGAGGGCAAACGCAGAAAAACTTAATAGTTTTAGTTCTTCTACTGACCGCTAGGTGGCTGATTCTTACCTTTCCGCTTCGAATAAAATGCATTTTATTGGAATGTAATTTTACGAAGTTATTAATTATTTTTATTTTTTTTAAAAAATTCTTAACCATTTTTTGAAATATGGTATACAATATTCAATTTGTTTCAACTTATTTTATGAAATGTATGCTTTTTATTTTTTGATTCGGAGACTGAAAAATCAGAACGTTTTGTTGTGTATGGGTACATACCCAAGTCTCATATTTTTTCTTTTCATTTTAAAGTTTAAAAAAAATTATATTGTGTGTTTTTAAGCATTGTAAATAATTTTTTAAATTTATTTAAATGAAATTTAATGTTACTCTTTGGTACTGCGAGTAAAATTTCAGTTTTTATTATTGTGACAGATGTTTCGGCTTAGAAAGGTATTTTAAAAATTTGGTTCGATCACTTTGAGACGACTTATTTATAGGATTATATCTCATATTATCTCATCCCAATTTCAATTTTTAAGGTGCCTAATATGATTTACTCAGAAAATAATTGGCACAAAATATTCTCTATTTTATGGGATATTTTGAAATCTGTGCTCCCCATATTAAATGTTAATGTGTTCTTAATTTTTGTTGAATGTGTTCGCTATTGGCTTATATAAATGCGTTTTATTGTTTACGTCTTGTAAGCATACTGGGAAGTGGGAAATAAATAATTTCCCTTCCTCTATTAATTATTAGTCTTGTATTAGGGTCATTCGTTCGTTTATTGATTTAATTTTTTTTATAGTACCTATATTTTAAGTGCGGCAAGCGGTGTAGGTATTACGTTCTCTCTACAGTTCAGCGATAAGTAAAGCCGAGCTCAGTATCAAGACAAAGATGGCAGGATTCAAAACTGTATACCGCCCGACGCTCACTTACGGCCACCAGATATGGATGCTAAATAAGAGAACACGCTCTAGAGTCCAAGTTGCCAAAATGAGGTACTTGAGAGGAGGGGCAGGGGTTACGAAATGGGATCATATAAGAAACTCGACGATCCGAGACAAATTCAAACATCAAACCACTGCTACTCTTCATAGAAAAATCGCAACTGGTGGCTTGGGAATGTACTAAGCATGTCTGATGACCGAATTCCGAGGATAATACTGAGTACGATTCCAGAGGGTAGACGTCCAGTGGACAGCCCCAGACACAGTTGGGCGAGGCAACTCCAAAAAATGTGTGAGGAGAGGATGGGACTACCATGGACGGAGGCCGAACAAGCAGCACAAGACAGGGACGCATGGAGGAGCCTTATCGATGCAGTGGGTCCCCGATCCGAATAGGATAAGGGGAAGAAGATGATGATTGTAGCACCCATATTTTATTTAGCAGTTAAATTTTGTACATCTTATGTCTAGTGTTTACCTATCTATTTTAAAACTACTAATGTTCAAGTAAATTTAATCTAAGACCCTTTCCTTCTGTATGTAAGGGTTAAGGCTTATTTTTGTTAAGTGGAACGTGATTATTCACTAAGAGATATTCTGCGAATTTTGAAGAAGTGATTTTATTATTATAACATCGTATATGTTCTTTGAATCTAGTTGAGAATGCCCTTCCCATCTGCCCGATTTAAGTAGCGTAACAGTCGTCTCAAAGCGGTCTGACAACAGTAGTTTGAAAATGGCGTTGTAAGCCGAAACAGCTATCACAATCATAAAATACTTGCCGGACTTAATAACTTTAGATTAATTTTACTAACATTAAATTTAAAAAAATAAAATAACTATAGTTCTACCATTTGAACACAAAATATTCAACTTTTTCCTGAACACCAAAATAAGTTTTTCTAATAACTTACATCATTAAAAATATAATACGTACTTATGTAATCTAAAAATAAAAATATCCTGTTCTCATCAATAATTAAGTATCCAAAATATTAATTTTCGGGTGTAATTAGTTAGAGGTATATTCATGCACGGCTAACTTTAAATGCTTTAATGAAATTAAAGTAGTAATTTTATAAATATGAAATATGGTTTTTGAAATTGAAAATATTTACAAATCTCATATTTATTTTTGGATATTTAGTTATAATTTATTCCCACATAATAAAGAATAATACAAGAAGTGCCTTACGCCTGATTTCGACCTATATTTCCGTACAAAACCATGATTTCGAAATTCAAATGAGATGGCGATATACAATTTCTGGCGAGTGTTAGAGTGATAGACCGCATGCTAAATGGTCTAGAACCACAAAGTACAAGTCTGTGGCACATTTGTTTCAATTAAAATTTGTACGGAAGGCACTTTTAGTGTTATATACTTTATTTTATGTTTATTACAGATCAGCTGCTCCAAGGGAAGTTCCCCGGCGGCTCCCCAGATGGCTGCTAGTTGCTACTCCACTGGCTAGGTGTCTATTCTAGGTGCTATAAGTAAAGCTAGTGGGAACATAGATGGGCAGCAGGAAATGATGCCCCAGTACCACAGTAAAGTGCGCCAGGGTCATAAAATACATAAAAACGTCACAACGTCGACTACTGCGAATGGGGCAGGAATCTTCATTCAAGAGTAAGTCAAGGGTGCCGAAACCAAAATAATTTTCCTACTATTCATAATAAAAATGAGTTTAGTGGGACTTTTATTATTTTTTGTACAATTATTCTTCTAATTTTTCTCAGTTTTTGGATACGGTGTTTTTATAAAAGGTATTTAATTATTAAACGCAGGTTTAAGACTAGGTTTTTTTACTAATTTAGGTCTCCACACTTGTACCTATTAATTAATTGTTTTTTTGTGTTTAATTCGTAGAATTCCATTTAATTCGTCAATAAATTTCAAATTTAATAATTATTATTTAGTGACCGACCGAAGGTTCGGATTCGGTTTCGGCAAGTTTCGGCAAAAAAATCTAGTTTCGGCATCAGTTTCAGTTTCGGCAGAAAATCTGCCAAAACCGAAACTTTTTCAAACATGTTAAAAATCGGTTGTTTACTGTTATTTGACTCATTTTTTTACACTTATTCAGACGGTTTTTACGTGTTAAATTAAATAAATTAATAAAAAAAACAATACTTGAAGCTTTTGAAAAACCATATTTTTTTATATTACTTCTATAAAACAAACAAAATTTATAAAAAATAACAAAACATGTTAACCACTTCTTGGCACTTCTTGTGTCACCGTATATCACCCGCCATCATCAGCAAAATACTCAATTAATGAGGTTGACATATGTTTGTTCCAAGAAATGGTTAACATGTTTGTTAATTTTGATTTATTTTGTAGCAGTGAAAAAGTGTTATTTTTTACATACTTGAATTATTGTTTTTTTATTTTTTTTTATTTAATTTAACACGTGTTAACTGTCTGAATAAGTGTAAAAATAAGCCAAATAACAATTAACAATCGATTTTTAACATGTCTAAAAAAGTTTTGGTTTCGGTTTCGGTGTCGGCCGAAACTGAGACAGACACCGAATATTCGGATTCGGTTTCGGTGGAAAGTCCTGTTTCAGTCGGACACTAGTTATATTAAGTTGTGTGAGTATTTAAATTCAGCGGGGTACTGGGGTAATGTGGGGAAAACCGTTATCAAAGTACCCCATAGAATGGAGAGCCTATCGTCACAATTATTTTCTCAAAAAATCATTTTAGGCACCATAATAGTTGAAGTTGGGATAAATAGAATCATATAAAGTCATCTCAAAGGGGCGTAACAACAGTTTGAAAATGGCCAAGCAAGCCGAAATAGCTGTCACAATAATAATGACTTAAATGCTTGCAGATCCTAATAATGACATTATAAAATTTTATTTAAATTAAACTAAAAGTTCCTTCAAAAATAAATAAAAAAAGGTACTTTTTACTTACGAATTAGATTATCGATGAATAATAAATTGCTACTAGGCCCTGCGGGCGGCTTTTAGTACGGCTTCGCCCGGTTTGAGTCTAGGTTGTAAGTAATCATTTTTACAAAACCGATATGAACTACCTCCAAAAAGAGCCAGTTCCTCGAATCCACTGTGATCCAGTGACAGCTAGTCACATAGTTAAAGTAACCGTGACAGACAGGCCATATGTAATCTCCATATCGCCAGACGCCATATATGTAATCTCCATATCCGGATATTTAAATTCTATATATCCGTGTACTTATACGTAGGGAAGAAACGTACACATGCGAGCTGCTGACGGAAATAGCGACATCTTGTGTCAAATTCTTGAATTTGAAACCGAATTATAACAGTAGCTTTGTGTGAAATTCCACGTACACAGATGTTATTTGTTGCGCGGCGCGTATGGGCGGTGTCCGACATGCACTCGTAGCCGGGTTCTGAAATTCAACCACGCAGACGCAAGCCTATTAATACTGCTTGATGACGATGATTGATGTAGGCAAAGAGTTTTTTTTCAATATTTAAGTTGAAGATTATGTTTTCTTTTGTAGAACTCAATGATAAAATTAGAATTATATGTATTAGCGTTGGGTAGGTAAAGATGATTTATTAAAGTCTAATTTATTAAAGGCTAAGAATGTTTATTTTTACAAGTCAACTCGTTCAGCAATGCCAAATGTGTTGGAAAAGAGTTTAATGATACTTTTGAATGGCATACTTTAAAAAACCTTTATTATGTTGTTCATATAATAATGTGTGATTTAATTAGAATGAGGTAATTTGCGTTCTGCCAATCAATAATATAACATGGCATAATTGAAATTTGGTCCTTTCCTTATTTTTTATTTCCTATTAAATAAAGTTCTTTTAAAAATTTTCGTAGTAATTAGTATTTATTTCGTATACATTTATTTTCCCATTCCACGAGGCGCCCTTGTACTCTTCGCATGCAAAGTGAACTTTATGAACGGAACTAGCCGCGCGCTCCACACTGTGTAAATTACGCTGAAATATTAAAATCTCAAATTGGTACGTGAATGAAACAAAGGCGGCGCGTGACAGACTTACTACTGTATCTTCCCATCTTTATTGCGGAGATTAAACTGGTTTTTTTCCTCTATTTTTTTCTGGGAAAGAGGGCCCGAGTGTGCGCGACGCTCAGAAAGATTAGCATCTAAATTAGAAGGGTTAACAACATCCGCTCAAAATAAAAATGTTAATTTATTAGTAAAATATTTTAACGCAATTAAAGAATCATCAATCTATACTAAAATCTTTGACTAGATAACCTAGAAAAAATTATAGATTTTTTTGTCGTTAACTCCACACGGGAGGGTTGGAGGAAAAAAATTCCCTCGAGGCCTATGTCATCGTTGGGGATGCTGTGTGAAAATTCTTTTTGGGAAAGGAAGGAGAGGCAGTTCTGGGAAGAAAAAAGTAAGAGGGGAGGGTAGGGATCTGGGGTGAATGTGTCCGGGAGTAACGGAAGTATGAATCCAACCCTACCACTGTGGTACAAGGCGATGGATTAAGAGAGTACACCTCAAGAGGTACAAAGGTTTCCATCAACCAGTCTCCTGATCCGGCCTGCCGCGCAGTTGGTGGGCAAACCTGCCGCTAAGACCTAGATAAACCTCAAACCGTGAACCCGGGCACCCTTGCTAATTCACCAAATGTAACAAACCACTTACATAGAGGACCTATTCTAATGACTGTATTAAAAAAGTATAGGTACCTACATACCTATTATTAACACACTGTGACTTGACATTTTAAATAAAACGAAAAGAAAATACTTGATTTTTATAACAGTCCTGATGATGGTATGGAGGTACTGAAACCGGTAGACGGTGAAAATATATCAATAAAGTGACTTAAAACCAAGGATTTTCTTTTCACTTAGTATTTTATTTATTTTTACATATCAAAATAATACATCAGAAGTTAGAAGTCAGGATGATATGCAACTTAATTTTTTATTGGTGACACTTTTCGCTGTATTCAAATTCATACAACTTCCCAATCATTATTTTTTCTCTATCTTTTTTTTAATTACTTGATCATCCCTGGCCTTCCCTTCCCTCCGTTCATTCGATTCACATACAGTCTAAGCGTCTCTTTCTTAATCTTCTACGCGACCACGCGTACATAGCCCTAACATTTTTTTCAGAACACACACTTTTTATTTTTAATTTACAAGTTACACTTCTGAATATTTAGACACCAGGCATTATATCAATGACAACAAGATTAAACCAAATAGGAATATCGTGCATTGTATGAACATTGTATATCTAGGATCATAATAGTACCTACTTATTAATTAAAGGAAGTACTTAATTCTGAGTCCTAATTATAACTGTAATTGTTAAACGACTTCATTGTCATTGAAGGTAACTTGACTAAGGTTTTTGAATACAAAACTAATAGCGCAGCCTCTCCCTATTGTGACAGGAAAAATAATGAATTTCGACACACTACGTGGATAGAAGTAACGCAGCTTTCTAATATTTCTATCACCTACCCCATCTTAGTTATGATATCTGAGCAATGAATGATAGCTTCTGGAATTTAGAAATGTAAACTTTGCAGAAAACACGAAGCTTTGCCAAATTTGATTGCATTTTTATGGTGGGTTTTAACAGTGATGTTTTGTGAGGTTTCAGACAGAAAAATCAGAAAAAGATATTGGCTCCGCTGGGACACGAACCCAGGACCCTTTACTTACATGGCAAGAGCTCTACCGATTGAGCTACGGAACCCATATCAAATTCGGTCACTTTTAACTGTATCATACCTCGACTAAGAACTACCAACATTATCTTCATTTTCTTAACGCACATATTATTGGCTGCTATCTTTATATATGATTGCAAGATTCAACTCGAACTAAATGAAATTAGATAGTGTCTGGATATTTTTTTTATCTGTTTTTATTTTTAATACGCGACATCTATTGACTTTTCCTGCAAGTCTAGGATGAATATTTATTTTAATTTTTTAAACTTTACGAGTAAAATCTCAAATTCTAATATTTTATTAAATGAAGACAATATTAGCAACAATATGATATATAGCAATATTGAAGACAATATTATATATAAAGATAGCAGCCAATAATATGTGCGTTAAGGAAATGAAGATAATGTTTGTGGTTCTTAGTCGAGGTATGATACAGTTAAAAGTGACCCAATTTGATATGGGTTCCGAAGCTCAATCGGTAGAGCTCTTGCCAAGTAAGCAAAGGGTCCTGGGTTCGTGTCCCAGGGGAGCCAATAGCTTTTTCTGATTTTTCTGTCTCCAGATTTTCGATTGAGTTTCGCTAATATTGTCTTCATTTAAATAAATATTATAATTTGATATTATACTCATAAAGTTTAAAAAATTTAAATAAAATTTAATTTGATAAAAATAATAAAAAATGTTTTGACTCCATAAAACTTCGGCGAACATTTTATTTCATCGGTAATCTAATATGGAACCTCAGCTCATAACTCTTGTCGCCTATGCTAAATGCACTTATTTCATTACATCATAATTCGTATGAAGTAATAGGTTGTTGATTAGTCTGATAGCATCAGCGAATTAGAACAATCACTTTGTAAGAACAACTAATTTGAGCACACGATATTAGCTGGTTCGTGCAATTATATCAATTTTCACGAAACTATTATCTATAATGGATAACCACAAATTTATAGCTACATTCAAAAGGATATTATTTAATTAATTTAAACGAACCTTCAAAAGCTCGTCAAAGCTTTCTTATATAATTTTCGAACCCACCAAGCACCATTAATGTCTCCAAAGCGTTCGAGATGAACTCAAGATAAAGGTGGAACCCACTCTCACCACAATAACGACACAGCTGCGATATTATGAAAAGTAATTCTCCGTATTGTGTATTGTAGTTATATTGTTGCATCTTGAATTTTAATGCCATCGTTAGGCCAATAGAGAGAGACAACTACATGATTGATAGCTTCGCCTTTGTCACGTGTAAACTGGGTGTACCTACAACAGTACAGTCTACACAGCGCGTGTTTGACATGTTTAATTGTGTTTTAATTTAGATTTTTTGAGATGTGACGTAATATTTAAAATATTGTGGTTGTTGAACGAAAGGCTGAAGGAAATTGATCAGATTGGTATCAAACCAAAAGTAGATATTATCTATAGTGATTTGTTTTTGGGGTATTTTGCTTCATATTTAGCCAACGTATCGGATAGCATTACAGTGACTATCATCAGGGCAGATGTGTGATCATAGCATAAAGTTTGTAATTACAAAGTAAAAGTCGGATTGTGTAGGTATTGCACACCCACTTCAGAATAGTTAATAACAAACTTTTTTTGTTTTGACGGCACTTTAAAATCTTTTTATAACATTAAAGAATAAAAAATATTTTAGAATAATTTCTTCTAAGACTTCTAAGACAATGACACTTCAGAACCACTTAAGACAACAGCCGGCGTGGTCTAGCGGTAAGGCTCTTGAGTCGCAATCCGAAGGTCGCCGTATCGAATCCCGGCGTGGGCAAATAAATTTTATTTGATTAAATTGTGTTATTTCACTATTAATTCATTAAAAATAAAGTATCGCCCTGGTGTGAGATCACCATTCAGAATTGAAACGTTGCTTGAAATGGCTTTAGCCGTGTTCGGTGACCAGATCTGAATAGCTAGGTACTTCACTACCTTCCTCTTCCTCATCTCCTTCCCTTCCCCACTACCTTCAGCCTCACAAAATATTCCAATTGGGGATGCAATAGACTCACTGGCTCCAGACGGGGGCAGCTGGTACTTCATATAAGGTATTCGTATAAAAAAAAGAACTTTGACTAGATAGAGAGGGACATAATTCACTTTTATATAAACAGTAACTTTGCTTGAATCGGCTGTGCTATGTTTAGCGATAAACTCTGAACATTCAAGTAGGCACCTCCGGACCTTTCTCAACCCGGTCTTCTTTTTTTCACACACTCCTCAGCCTGACGATATCCTGGAAAGTGAAAATACACTGACAACGACATAAAAACATACTCGTAAGGTAACAAATACTTTTGAAGTGAAACATCTTTAGCCCCATTAGTGAATGTATTAATAAAAATGTATTAATTGACGGGTCATTGGTTCTAAACAATGCGGTAAATTCGCGCTTTCGCGCGAGAATCCGATAGCGCAGCGGGTAAGGCGCCTGACAAGTCTCAGCAGCCAGAGAGTCAGACATCCAGCGAACGGATGTTCGAATCCTACGAAATCCAAAAAAAAAAAAACATTTTTATTTTGTGAAATCAATATCCAATCTTCAAACCACTTTAAAATAAACAGGCAAAAGAAAAGAAAGTGACATCTAGCGACCTTTTAGTTTCTATCGCGCGTGAATTAAACACTCTGATTTTATTTTTAATAAAGTGTTAATTTAAGTGACGTTTCTAAGCAAAAACTATGTTGTTTTATTTTCATGTAAGTAAAATTAGAAATCTCCAAGCCTACAGATTCTGCGATAAAGAATTAAACTGGAAACATTCCTCACAACAGTAGATAATAAGTTATTAGATAATCCAAAAACTGATTTTCTTTCACATCAGTAAAACCTTTACATCGTCTTTTTGGCAATTCATCAAAATCATTAAAGTTGTCCGAGACCTTTGTAAATAATAATGAATCGGGAATCAGCCACACAAAGTACGTTTAGAAATAAATTCTAGTGGAACTAATGTTTCTGGCGTACAGAGGAACGTGCGTGTCGATGGAGGTAAAGATAAACCACTATTTCTATGGCGACACGGGTACAGAAAAATCTGTTAGCGAACATTAGAAATTAATTTTAATGAACCCGACAATTTTTTTTCTTTGGTAATTTTATTTATTTTTTTTTACAAACTTTTAAGTTAGGATTTTACTATCTGGAAATTGTTGAACACTCAATTGTAATGTGAGGCATGCCGTGATGTTTTTATTAAATTTTCACAATTTTTTCTCCAACCTTTTTTCAATATCAGTTAGATTTACATTTAAAATGCCAATATTACCGTATTTCATTTATCGACATTACCCCAAAATTGTCACTAAACAAACGTTGCTTGATATGTTCAATAACCAATTGTGAAAAGCCTGGTAGAGACCAAACCTTCTTTTTACCAGTCTCCTTTCTTCTGCACTTCCTTCATAGTCACAACATATTACACTTAAGAGATTCATCGTCCCATTTGCTCTAATTTAATCACATCATTTAAGGTTTTGTTCACTAGACAAATCTGATAATACCTAGAATATTGTGATCTGCATAATACATTATCAAACCATTTGGAATATTGATGGAATATGATTTGGAAGATAACTGGTTTCACTATTTTATAAATGGACCTTTCGATTACCAGACCCCAGAGATAGACCATTTAAATTGATTATCTGCTAGAGAAGACTCTCGAAATAGGAAATTTTTTGATCAATTTCACCAAAAGAAAAGAAAAAAATGTGGTTCGCCTACAACACACTATAGTTTTATACCTTAAGTTGTTGAATGTCTTGTTTTCATTTAGTTTTGCAATTTTTCTACCATCGGGGATCATGTGAACATAAAAAAAATATAGGCATAAAATATTTGTCACCAAATGATACGTCCTCAAATAAATCGTTCTATCTCATCCTATAATATATTCGGAAATGTGAAGAACAGTTTTAGGAAGATAAAAAACCTAGCTTTTTCTTTTCGATTAAAGCTTTGCCGTAGATGCTACGGAATAATTTGAAATAATTCTATAAAACAGAATATCAAGGTGAAGGTTTGCCAATTATTTAAATAAATATTCTTTGAACAACTTTTTATTCATTACCTAATTAATTGTTTTCATTAAAAAATATGTAATTCTATCTTCAATCTTTGCTAAATCAGTTTGGCCAAGTATTTTGGCCTCAAATCTAAATTTAAGTTATGTGTGGAAAATACCACGCGTGTTCTTTTCAAGAAATATATTGTTTAGTTTTGTGTTCATTTATCTTGTTTAAATCATCCATATAGCTAAATTCTATGCCCATCATTTCATACCATTTGCATAAAATCGGAAATCGGGTGATTTAAACGTGTTTGATATCATTTACGTCAAAAGAAAACAATAGAGGCCCCTGTGTGGATCCTTGAGGTACACCTGAAGAAATATCAATAATTTGCGACGTTGAATCTTTTAAGGCGATAACTTTATTTGGCAATAACTTATACCAATCTTTGAGAGCTTATTTAGAAGTATGTCAAAGTCGGGATAAATGGAATCAACTTGTTTCTCAGTTTCCGTAGATTTAAGAAAAATCTTCACTAAGGTTTTCCTTTTTTTCTACAAGTCTCTCTATTATCATCTATCGTCAGGCACGCGTCCTAACCACTGCGCTACTGGCCCGTCTCATATTTCAATATCTCTTATGCCTTGGCCGGTTCACACCGCACCTCGGCACGTTTTCATCCCCTCCCCCTGCTTGCAGTTCCTGTTTTAATCTCTCCGGTATTAGCATAATATCGTGCCTTGTATATCGCGGCGCGGTGTTGGGAACATAAGTATTAACCTCTACGGTGAGGTGCTACTGATATTTTAACATTGAAAAAATCAGAAAAAAAAATATAAATGTTCTTAATCATAAATTCATATCAGAATCAATGGAATTCTAACATGAATGTAGCGTTTAAAAAATTGTTAAAATAAAACAGGAGTTTTAGTTTATGTTTCCTTCGGAGGTATTCCATAGATTCCTAAAAGCATCTTTATTTTGCACTTCACTAAGCCTGAAATACCTGCTTTACAAAGAAATGTTGTTAATTGCAGAAATAACTTTTTTTACGCATTAAATGGAATATACGAGTACAGACAAATCATTTTAAAGAGTGCATGTTTGAATATATTTCTACACATCAATAGTGCTTCACATTGGTTCGAAATCGTTAGGAACACCCGCCCGCAGTTCTCTCTTACCCCGAGTAGTCCCCTCATATACAATGCCCCACCACCTCAACACAAGCAATAATCTCTTTTATGGCTCTCCACACGACACTGCATTTAGTGACTGCGGCAGTAACTGCAGAGAGCGTGGAGTTGAGCAAACTAGCGCCGTCTCGTTTGTTAAAGGGCCGCTAGAACGAGACAGCGCTAGTTCGCTTAACTCCACCCTCTCTGCAGTCACTGCCGCAGTCACTAAATGCAGTGTCATGTGTAGGCCGCTTTACAATGTTTCTACTGCTTATCTACATTGCTTGTTCTCGATAACGTACGTACTGCGGTTTTAAATTATTTATCTGTGTTAGCCACAATTCTCTACAAGTCGGAAACCGTAGCACATCTGGCTATGCAATTGTAATATCGGATTTTATTGGCGGAACAGTGCAAAAATAAACTGAAAACTTTTTTATCTCATACGTTACGGGCGCTGCCATCCCGGGTATTGATTGAGAAATTTATTGCTATTGTAAGGCTCACAAACATATTTGTGCAGTTTTAACTCGATCGTTTTGCATTTATTATTCAAGCAAGCCTTACTTTAACTAGATGGCTAACTTTTACTAGGTGAATCGTTGACAATGGTTAAGTAAAGATTCTCTTTGCAAGTGTTAAATCGTCGTATTTATTTGGACATTCTTATAAGATTTAAAAAATATATATTATGGTAACTACCATCCTCCTGAGGAATGCTTGAAAAAAAATTTATTACTGAGATAGTACGGTACAAAAAGCTCCTACAACTGAGCCACTGTAGTTGCCGACACTCTTAAATCGGCCTAGGGAGCTTACCACTCAATTCAGCACACTTGCTACTGAGCCACTCTAGCCGCTCTCTCAAGGCGTGAAGTAATTTATTTTGAAAACCAACTGAGCTTTATCTTGCAAAAAGTGGCTGTAGAGCTTACTTCTCAATTGATCCCTTTGGAATGTGTAGGTTGATACGTGTAGTTTAATACCCATGTCGCCTATTTTCTGTTCCAAAGAAGACTCTTACCACTGAGCCACATTGGTCGCCGACACTCTTAAAACGTTCGAAGAAGCTTACCCCTCATTTCTGGTTAAATTGGATAATTCCTTATTTGCAATGAAAAAGTGTCTCATTCAAATATGGTTTATAAATAAAAATGTGCCTATTTAAGTATCTATCGACAGATCATATTATTCAAAGGAATTTTTGGTTACGATTTATTGAAAAAAAAAAGAAAACGAGAAACACATTTTTGGACCCGAGTTCTACTGTTCACAGAACTACTAGTTTAATATCTTAAGATTTTTTTTAAAACTGATTCTTCAATTGAGATTTTTATTTCCACCGCACTAAAACGGTTGAACACATGTACAGAAATGATGTAAGAAGGAACCTCCGAGAGTTCTAATGGGTGAGCTTTAGCAGGACTTGAGGCAACGAGCTTCGTGCCATACGGTTCTCGGGTAACGACCGACTACCAAGGAGCTTTGCGGACTGTTTCTGCTTGATTAGAGCACTGCTGACGTACTTCCATTTTAGACAAGTCATGTTTGAATGTATTGTTTCCAGAACGCGAGTTAAAAATTTACCTAGTAACCAACCGGAACGCAAGCTTTTTTATACAGAAAAAATATCGAAAAAAATTAAATTAACTACCTTTTTGAGTTTCGTTATGGCTAAACTTGAAAGTAAAATGAAAAGGTTTAATTTAAATTTTTAAAACAATTTTGAACAAGGATGTGGAGATGTTTGTAGTGGAGTATTATTCACCTCATAAATTCACGTTTTTCGACAGTCATTGCTCCGGCAGGTTGAGGTTGCTTATTGTGCTGGCAGATATGTGGAATGTATTACTGTTGCCTGCACCTCGTATTCTTAGTCTCACTCGTTGGGAGAGATTGTCGGAGGTGCACATTCCTTTCGTGCCGTGGATTCGCAGTCCGTGAACTGGGCCGTTTGCTCCGACTTGTATTGCGGTGTCAGCGTCGACAAGTGTTACTGTGGATCCTTCATCCAGGAGAGCGAACACTGACACTTCTTCTTTGTTTGGAGCGCTTAATATGACTGGCGCAATTTTTAATAGTACTCTCTGTCCGGAGTCCTGGCGTCACAAATTGACATTTTCCACGGCGCTTTTTCGTACGAACTCGGGATTATGTAGCAGGGGGTGGTGTGGGGATCTGCAATCTCCTACTTTGCACCATTGGTTTATTTTGCAGCTTCGTGAGTGGTGTTTTTCTAAGCACTTGCGGCATAATCTTCCCGTGCGTACAGTTTCCCATCGGAGTTCAACATCTTTGGCTGCAAATTCTTTGCATTCGCGGGTTTTATGATCGCCGCCACATTGGGCGCAGCTTTCATCAGCAGTTTTTCTTTTTCGGCTTGGTCCAGGGTAAGTATGTTCCTCGTTTACTTTGCGTTTTATGGGGGCAATCTTTTCTTTTGGGCCATCCCTGATTTCTTCTTGATGTCCGGCATGTATTTGCTCATGGCTCGGTAGAAGTCGCATGCGATCACTCTCTTCTTCCTCCTGGTACCCGGTATGTATTTGTTCACGGCGTGGTCGAGATCGTATGTGGTCCACCATCCCACTGTTTGGAATTGCGTTTGACACCTCTTTCAGAAAGGCAGCGAGCTGGGTTATGGTGGCCGGAGCGTGTTGTTTGCGGATCTCGATTAGCCATGCCAGACGCAGGGAACTTGGCATTTTGTCAGTGACGTCATTCATTAATGCAGGATTGGTGAGATAACCTTCGGTTTTCAGGATCCGGAGAGATGCCACCAGGTTTTGTACCGTTCCGGAGAAATCTGCCAGGTCCTCGAGTGATACCTCGGTCGTGAGGTAAGGTAGTTTTTTAACCTTGTCTAGCATAAATTTTGCTATGGAGTTAGCGCTGCCGTATCGCTGCTCGAGGACGCTGATGATCTCTGGGACTTGCGCAGGATCCATTAGTAGGGGACCCACGGTATCTCGTGCCTTGCCTTTGAGGGCGCGCTGCAGCCGAATGAGATTTTCGCTCGGAGTCATTTGGCAGGTGGCGGTGGATTGAGCGTACTGTGCCTTCCAGGTGGGCCACTCAAGGGGGTCTCCGGAGAAGGTAGGCAAATCTTTTGCTGTGGATTGCCTGGCAATGAGGGCAGCCATTCTTGAATCATCTTCTAATGTGCGGGGGCTATCTTGCGTTCTGGAAGAGCGAAGGGCCTCTGCCATCACAGAGGCGATCTGGGCCAGTGGGTCGTTGCTATGCTGCAACCATTCTCGGGTGTGCCGTGCTGTCTGATTGGCTATGTGCGGTGGTGTAAATAATGGGGAATCCTGGCCGGAGGAGGCTGGCTGATGCTGGTACCCTGCTGTGTTGTAAAGTGGGCGCTCGGGTCCGATATGGCTGTATTCGGCCGTAGGGATGTTCTTCGCAGGGCCCGTCAGTAGTGTGTACTCTTGGGTGGCGGCGGCGGCGTATCCGGTTGGATCGGTTACAGCAAATTCATTGGTAGGCTGACCGGCTGGTGTGTCCATTTGAGTAGTTGCATATCTCGTTGCAAACTCTTCGGCCGGCTTGTGAACTTGAGTGGCATATCTCGTTGCAAACTCATTAGTAGAAGGGCCGGTTGGTGCATGCACTTGAGTAGTTGCATATCTCGTTGCAAACTCTTCGGCTGGCTTGTGTACTTGAGTGGCATATCTCGTTGCGAACTCATTAGTAGAAGAGCCGGTTGGTGCGTGCACTTGAGTTGTTGCATATCTCGTTGCAAACTCTCCGGTAGACGGGCCGTCTGACGTGTGTACTCGAGTGGCATATCTCGTTGCGAACTCGTTCGTAGACGGGCCGGTTGGTGCCTGGGTTTGAATTACTGCCTGACCGAGGTTGGCTCGCAGGGTCGGGCTGGTTGGTGCGGGCTCCTGGGTAGGTTGGCTGACTGCTTGGCGTGTTGCAGCGTTCAGGGCTGCGAGCAGATTGGCTGTCTGCTTGGCGTGACGTCTGTCCCGGATGCGCATCTCTCGGCGCAGCAATCGCAGGGAGTCTTCAGTTGATTCAGAAGTTGTTTCGCTGCTTTTACTGTTGGATCCGTGGAGGCTCTTGGCGACATATTCTGGAGCAGGTTGGTCAAGAGTGATGAGGTCAGGGTTCCTGGCAGGGTTCGCACCAGATAGATCGTGGCGGGTTCCGCTGGATGGCGTCTCATCGATGTCTACGGTGCGTGGGCCCGGGGTCCGACGGGATGCCACTGGCATGTTTCGGCTTGTTCCCGGGGCGTTAGGTTTAGACAGCGATGTTTCGGAAGATGTCGGGGTCTTACGGCCACTGCGAAGAGACGGCATTTCCACTGGGTAAGACTGAAGGCGTGTTATGTGTAGATCCGGCTCGAAGGACCAAATGTACTAGACGTTTGTACATAAACTAAATATAATAGGGAGCTGGCCACAATGACACGCCAATGGAGTTTGGTACGCCAGTGGATTTTGGAATGCCACTGGTCTTTTAAATGAATTTACTACTTTGACAAAAAATGCTTCTAGGTATAATGGCAAAACTGATTTGAGTACTGGATTAAAATAAATATTTTTCACTTTGGAGACTGTGGGAGACTGGGGTTTTTAGGATTTTAGGTTACTGGGATACTGAGAGAGGTAAACTGAATCTAAGACTGATTAAAACACTTGAAAAGAGGTTTGAACTTGGAGACTGTTGGTATCTTGAGTAGGTATTGTTTCTTCTTGGCTGATAGTTTTGAACTGACTTCCTACCGGTTTGACTTCTATTTTTATAGGGCAAACTCAGGTCGGATGTTTGGGGGACAGAACCTCCTTAATTTTTCTAAGGTACTTGTTTTAGGTAATTTCCCTGGTCGCTACGATTGGAAGTCAGCTGTGTTAAAATTATGTGTGATAGTTTTTGCCAAGATTTTACCAACTCAGGATCCCAAAGCTTCACATCATTTTTATTGTGTTTACAAGAAAAGGTACAAGTATACATATGTGATATAAGGTACAATTTTAAACAGTAAATATTTTTCTTAAAGTGCAACAATCACTGATAGACGTCAGTTTTTGGGTTGTTTTTGTAGTACATACTCATTTTTTGGTGATGATGTTTATTTCTTGATCCAAATTATTCCCAATTTCTCGAAATTGAGCTCCAAATTTTTCGGAAGATGAATTCGCTGTCGTAAATATTTACGATTCAGATTTTTCCTTTGTTCAGAATTGACCAATAGTGGCTCGGCTGGTCGCATGGTGGGGGTGACGTAAATAGTCAGCCATTTCCTTGGCGTTGATCATTGCTGTCTGGAGTCCCTTGTGGAAGCATTAGGTGGTTATTCAGATGTGTTTTCCAGTCCAATGAGGCTGCTGCATGTATTCATTATCAATTTCATTTATGTTTTCAATTGATTAGTTAGTTAAAGGACATAATCGCGTTGTAGACAAGTCATTTGGAAGGGGCACCACATGCACATAATTCCGCTAGCCAATAGCAGCTCTCAGATTGTCGTGCTGGCAGCATGGTACTCTGTGGGAGCGTAAATTCCATTCTTGAATTTCCATGGTTGTCAAAAGCTTTCGCGCACTCGTTAGATGGACACGGATTCCTACGACACGTTCCATACACCCGGCCAGGCGTGAAATTCAAATCAATAAATAAATTAAATATTGTTCCGATAAAAAGTTGCAATTCTGCGCTAAAGTTTTACTTTGCACATGTAAAAACTATATCTGGATACTAACCAGGCTTAATTATTACCCACCCTTAGCTTTTCCATAGAAAAAAATCAGCCTCATAATATTTGTACTAAAGTGGATAATTATAAGATTGGGTTATCAATTAAAACAACGCACGAAGAAGTTCCAGCGGTAATTTTCATTTAAAAAAATATTGAGTAAATGAAGACAAAATTAGCGATACTCAATCCAAATTTTGAAACAGAAAAATCAGAAAAAGATACGGTCACAACTAGGAGTCGAACATAGGATCCTAGTCCTGCTGGGGTATCGACTTCAGTCATATTTAACTGTATCATACTGTTACATAAAAAATAATGTAACGAGTGAATGTTATCTGTGTATGGGTACTTTTGGTGTGAAGTTTGTTAACATTCAACATCTTTATATTGGTAGCATTGAAATGTTTACCTTTGCTCAGTTGGTGATACTGAGGATCTGCACAGAGGGGTTCACTAGGCAGGACTGGCCTTGAGCTCTTGATTCTTTAAGCAGCCACAGGTGACCTTGGCCACCGTCCCTGTGGCGGGTCGACGTAATCAAATAGTCGAAGTTCGCCATTATTTTAACAACATGTGAAGATTGTTAAATCCGCGCCCATTAGCGGCATCCATTATTGAAGACCATCAGGACAATCATTAAAATCCTGGATCAGCAGCGGAGTACCATGGGAGCACATTATTTCTGCTGGATTAAAACCACATCCAGCATTTGCAGACGCAGACATTACAAGACCTTCCGACTATGCCTGGAGCCAGAGGTGCTCGCAGAGATGCGGCCGAAGATCGCCCACCTTGGCCGCCATCAATATAGTCGGCTGGCTGGCAACCGCCCCTGGGACGGGACGTCGCTGGGAAACCGCGGGGCTGGAGGCCTGTTCGTCGCTCCAGCCTGCCGTTCAGCACATGTCAGCAGCGGAGGGAGCTGACCGCCCATCTCCGAAGGCAGCAAGTAGCAGCATCGATCGCCTACATGTGGCATTCACCCATTCATCAACTCCTCAAGATTAAACGGTACTAACGCTCCATAATATGCCCATTCTGAATTTAGTCTAGCCCTGATTATTATTTGTACTTAATTAATAAATTAATTTAACTGTGTCAAAGCACTGTACTATTTCATTTAAATAACCTATCCTCATACAAAGTATTACACAGCCGCCTGCTTAAGGTCCACACTGAGATATAAATTCTAGTAATAATCACACTTGTCTCATGCTCTCCATGTATTATATTCCTAACATTTTAGCTTCCAATGGGAAAGCTAAATGTTTTCATAACATTTTGGCGCTCCAACGTAAATATTTTCATAACAATACTTCGAATAAGAACTACCAACATTACCTTAATTTTCTTAACGCATATTTTTTATTGGTTGCTGTATTCATTCATGATAACAAAATTCACCTCGAAGTAAATGCTATCCAGATAGCGTCATGGATAAATTTATCCAGATTTATTTAATTTGCGACATCAATCGACTTTTCTGCAAGTCTAGGATCAATTTTTAGTGACCGTATATTTTTCTGTTTCAAATTTTCGATTGGGTGTCGCTAATATTTTCTTCATTAATTAAATATTACAATTTGAGGTTTTAGTCATTAAGTTAAAAGAAAATACAAGGTAAAAAATATGTATTGATCAGATTAGGAAAATTTTAAAACATTGAATTATTTATAATAAAGCCTCTTAAATTTCACATGACGTTGGAAAATTATTGTATTTCAAAAAAAATTAATGGAATGATGAATTCTTTTCATGATCCGGAACCATATTCCCATTTGTTACTATTGACTACTAATAAATATAAAACAAAGTCGGGTTAGTTACACCATGTACAACTCGAGAACGGCTGGACCAATTTTTATGATATTTGATTTATTGGATTTGTCTCCGCCCCGAATAGCAGAATAGATATTAAAACATCGCAAAAAAATTTAAGAAAATTATTTTCCTTATGCATTTTGTATGGAACGAATTCTCACATTTTGAAAGACTTTGATTATATAAATGTCTAGATATAGCGCTCGAGTGACGAAGCGCTAAAAAAAATATCTGCCAAAGGTTGGCAGATAAGCTCGGCCTGTCCGCTCAGTGGCGACACTATCGTTGTACGGTAAACACGTGTTGTGTGACATTTGAAAATGACGATTTGCGCTATATCAGTGTGCAGGAATTACATAGGACGATTGAAAACAAATAAAAATGTTACCTGTCATCGGTTAATAACCTTTAAATAACCATTCAGTTAAAGAAACAATTCAGTTTTAATAGTGTAATTTGGTCTTAGGACAACGCCGTTTGACCCCATGTTTTGACGCCATGTTTACAGGGTTGCCTGTTCTTCAAATTAAATTTTCCCAATAATTATTTCGAAGTAAAAACCGATCAGATTTACGGTCTTCTGCGTCAAGTTAATTTGATAAGTTTGGCCGTGGAAAAATATTTGGCCTTAAAATATCACTTTAAGACAAAATTGGATAATATTAACCGGGATGTAAAATCTATACGAAAACTGTTTAAAAAACAAATCAAAAGGGAAGGTCATTAAGAATAAATAATAACTATCGATAGCTTTAGTTTTAAAAAGTTGCATTGTCTTTTTTAGTGTGACAAGATAGTTTTACCATTTTTTAGGGATTTACCTGGATGTGGGCCACCTTCTTTATTTGATGATGATAAAAATTTAAATTTAGACACAACAATACCTGCCGGCCAGTTGGCAGCGTCTATGAATGTATCTTTCTTATTTTATGTATTTCTTATTTATTTTTAAAAAAATAATCAAACAAAAATAAATCTCTTTTAACAATGATTTTCTTTTCATTTATATCATTATATGTAGAAAACTATCTTACTTAAATGAATTCAAAATTAAACGAATTATAGGTCCCGCTAAACCGAAACATATTTTTTACCCACTTTTATGGGAAATACTCGGGAGCTGGTATCACTCATCACGCCTACAGTGACGTTGAGCGCTTAACGTTAACAATATAAGTTACCTATACTGTGTGCGTGTCACGCACACAAGCGTTTCAAATCTGGCCTGTTCTTTGTTTCGGAGTTATAGCGCAACACTCTATCTAGACATTTATATAATCAAAGTTGAAAGAGCTACAGGAATATTGTGATAAGTACCTATAATATTGAGAAGTGAGTGAATTCCAAAACTTCAAAAATATCAAATGTCAATGCGCTGATTGTTTTACTTTTGTTCAAACATATTATAAAGCTGCGCCTCTTTCTTTACACACTAAATGTCAACAGTCGAAAATGGGACAAACGGTGAACGTACGTCTGCACCCCTCCAAAGGAAAAATACAATAATTTTAATAAATCTCCGTCACATGTACATGAAAATGAAACGCAATTCGCGTAAGTAAGGGGAAAATTAAGAAAATCACAAAAATTATAAATCCGCACACAACGCCATCTCTGATACTCTCTCTGATCTCTGATACAAAACACGGATAGTCGCGCATCGATAATTGCTTCATTGTGTAATTTTGTGTTTTATTTGACTTAATAAAAAAAATAATTAATTCAGCTATTAAGTTAACACAACAGTTTTTGATTCTGAGGCGGTTCGAAATTCGCCGGGTCAGCTAGTTATTTATAATAAAGACTTTCAAAATTCACATAAGGGTGGAAAATTATTGTATTTCAAAAAACATAAATGGAATGATGAATTGTTTTCATGATCCGGAACCATATTCCGATTTGCTCATATGGACTCCTGACAGTGGTTGTGTTAATCCGTTGACAATGTCTTGAAATGCTGAAAGTCGTGATGTTTGACATCATTGAGATAACCTTAAAATGTTACAACTATTTAAGTATAAATTTATTAAAGACGCTGCACAACTTACCTGGTTAAAACAAATATGACTTTCATTTAACGGGGAAAACTTCACTATTTTCCAATCATAACAATTAGAGGTCCATTCCCAAATGTTAGAGGTACTATTTCCAAATAGTCATGCTAATATTGTCCATACAATGAAAATACTCTTATATCAATAATAATTGATTTATAGGTGTTTAGTCAATTGATTCGTTTTACAAATAGCGCGTGACCATCGACAACTACAGATTTTAATTGTCATTTCCTCGTTGTAAAGATAATTGTCTGTGTAATGACGACCATCGCCACTTATGAATATTGTTTTGATTGACTGCAATAAATCAATCGATCAGCGATTGTACCTTGTACGGTTGAACATTTAATCATATCATGTTCGTAGAATCTGTGTTTCATTATGCATATGGACGGTGTATCCAACGAAGATAGTTTTGTTTACATTAGCTCCAAAATATAAAGGGTGTTAAGGGACGTACTTGACTTACTTTAACCAGTGATTCCTGACATTATTTGGAGTAAAAAATGTAAATGAAATTTTGGTCTCCGGTGACATTTTTGACGTTTTTTTTTTTTTTTTTCTACAAAAACATAAAAAAATGGTAGTTGTTGAAAACCTGGAGGCGGGGTAAGGGGTTCATCGGACACCCGGCTGAGTGACCAGTGAAGACATGCGGAAGAACTTTTTTTTGTTTGATTTTGAAGAAAAAATTTTTGAAAAAAAAAAAAAGTCGTCAAAAAAAGTCACCGGAGACCAAAATTTCATTTACATTTTTTACTCCTAATAATGTCAGGAATCACTGGTTATTTATTTATTTTATTTATTTATCTATAATAAAATATGTTTACAATGGTTTTATTTGTATGCCTGTCTCACTAGGGTATACCTGTGTCGAGACAGGCGTACAGGTATATAAATGAATATAGTAATTACAAGGATATTTCAGGTAAAATACATATTATGAATAGAATTAAAACAGAAGGGTGATTGGAAGGGTAATAAATCTTTTAAAGAGAGTTATTTTATAAATGTTGGAGATGGAGTAATGAAATCAATTCTGCCTAGTCTATTTATAGGTTAAATTTGACAGGATTCCATTATTTTCATTTGTTTTATATGGGTTAGGTTGTATGTGAATAGTTATTTATGTCTATGTGTGATTTATTTTACAGATATTTGTGATAGTGTGGCGTCCAATACTTATAATCCATTTTTTAATATCTTGTTTGAATTTTGTAAAGGAGTCACTTTGTCTGATCGTAGTTGGTAGTGTATTGTATAGTTTGCAAGCTATGTATTTAGAGTGTCTTTGCCCGAAGGTGGTTTTGAAAAAAGGAGTTTGGAGAAGTTCGTTGTTTTTGGCTCGGGCATTGTGTATTGTTTGTGTAGCTTTATATGGTGTTTTGTTGTTTTTGTGTAAATTAAGTAATATGGATCTTGAGTAGAGCTATTTTATGTCCATAACGTTGAAGGAATTGAAGATAGTATCAGTGCTGGTAGTAAGCGGCATTTTAAGAATTATTTTTATGATTAGTTTTTGTGCTTTCATGATGGGATCAAGGGCATTGGAATATGCATTACCCCAGGCTAGAATTCCGGTTAAAGTAAGTCGAGTACGTCCCTTAATACCCTGTGTAATACTGACTAAAAATAATCCATCAGAGTCTGTCTCATCTTTGGGGATACTATGACAGTATTTTAGGGAAAGGAATGAGAGGAAGCTCTGGGAAGGAAAAAGGTTTGAGGGGTTAATAAGAATCGGGGGTCAATGTGTCCAGAAGTGATGGGCGTATGAATCAATCTCATCAATTAGCCGCTTCCGATCCGGCCCGACACAGTAAGTGGGCAAACTTACTTCGCCGCCAAAAACTATACAAAACTCACCTCATGAACGCGGGCACCCCTGATTTGACTTGGTATGGCCTTTATCAGGGGTGTTGGTTATCCACTTAATGGTTTCCGGAGCGGCGGTACCCGATTATTATCTGGCTTTTCTTCAGTATCCATCAAAACGAGCCAAGTCCATATTAAACTGGCCATTGTGGTATGTTAGTTCTAAGCCAAAATGATACTAAAAAAAATTATGATAATTTTTTATGAACTTTCAACCTTAACCAATGCTTATAATACTTAGTTTTAAATGATATTTTAATAAAGTTTATCTGTACAAATTTGCTGAACCAGGACTTTAAGATGAACCAACCTGGCCTGAGCATAGTGAGCTGATTTGTTTGTTTTCAATCAAAACTTCAAAGGATCATGGTTCGGGGGTGGAAACCCGATGATATTTTAAACCGAAGTTTAGTTAAATATCGATGAGTGAGAGAAGCTCAAAAACGATTTAAAAATAAATTTTAATGAAAAGACAAATAACTTTGTTTACATCACTTTTATTTGTACACAATCTACATGTTTCGTGAACGATGTTCACATCATCAGGATCAAATGTATACTAAATTTTAAAATTAAATATAGATCTCATATGACGACCTCCGTAGTCCAGTGGGTAAGTCTCTTGACTCATGATCCGGAGGTCGCGGGTTCGAACCCGGCATGCGCAGATAAATTTTATTTGATTAATTTGTGTTATTTCACAATTAATTCATTTAAATTAATATATAGTATATTTGCGGCATGTTCCAGAGTGGAAGATACTATTAGTATCGCCCTGGTGTAAGACCACCATTCAGAATTGAAACGTTGCTTGAAAATGGCTTTAGCCGTGTTTGGTGACCAGATCTGAATAGCCAGGTACTACCCAACCTTCCTCTTCCCCACCTCCTTCCCCTCACCACTACCTTCAACCTCACAACATACCCGAATTGGGGATGCCATAGTCTCACTGGCTCCAGACGGGAGCAGTTGAGATTCTTGTGCGGTATTTACTGTAAAAAAATATATATATACATATGGGACGAAGGGGTAGGAGGAAGAGAAGGGGTAAGATTGAGGGGACAATTGGGATTTCAAAGTCATTAGCAGGGAAAGACCGGTTAAGTGAGCAAAGGTTCAAAAGAGAGTTTATAAAAATTTGTTGCTTATTAATTATGTCTGCTTTATTATTTACATTTTTCCTAATTTCTAAAATCTCTAAATTGTTTATCTGTGATGCCTTATAACCTGTGGGTTTTTGTCAAAATTATGAACATTTTTTTATTAAATGATCTGCGAACTCAGATTCGCTATTGCCATTTAATGCCCTGAGATGTTCTTTAACCCTTACTTCAAAGTTTCTATTTGTTCTACCTATATAAAAGTAATACAGTCTTTAAATTGTGGACTTGATTAATGACGTAAAGTAATTGCAGTATTTAAATGTAAAGACTGTAATTACTTTAGCCCTTCCTTCCATATGTGATCTATGTTTATTTTTTAAGTTTAGTATACATTTGATCCTGATGATGTGAACATCGTTCACGAAACATGTAGATTGTGTACAAATAAAAGTGACGTAAACAAAGTTATTTGTCTTTTCATTAAAATAAATAATGTCATCACAAAGTGAAAACCTTTCCGAAGAACTTTTCTTCGAAAAATTAAAAATTAATATAACAACCACCACATCCACGCGTCTTGTCCTTGAAATGCTTTCAGCGAAAGATGTAATTATTGTGCCAATTAGATAAGCGTTTGGGTCTTTAATATTCATACGCCCACGTCTTCGAGTTGCAGACAGTACGCCGCGCGCCGTTCTCATTATTTGTTTTATGATTAATGATTTGTTCAATTAATACGGAGCGTGAAATGAAAAATCTCGCTGAAAGTCTTGACAATGAGAGCCGTGATTGACTTTCTGGTATAGTGGGAAAAGCGCCGAAATGGTTCAATTGGAATCAATTTGCACAGAAATTTATAAATGTAGTATGTTTAAAAAGAGATGACGTGCATAATGTTGGAATGTGAGTCTCAAATTATTCTCAAAATCCACGATCCATCTGTACTTTTCTTGCTTGATTCCATTAGCAGGAAGCTAGTGGGACCACGGTACCCTTGTTTTGGGAAAGTGGTGAGGCGGTAGGAAAGAGGTGAGGGGAGAGAAATATTGTTAGGGGAAAGAAATTTGAATTTTAAAGTACCTAACAGCTGTCTACCATATCCAGTAACAAACTTAGTGGATGTCATACTAAGAATCACCTTCCTGAAACGACATGCATTTTAATTACGTGTTCCTTCCCATGATAAGCTCTCGCGCACTATTTATGACCATATAGAAAGCTCTTTTTCAATATTTTTTCTCGTTGAAATTACAGGGATTTAGCACCCACAACATCTCGAAGCTCATACAGCTTTTCCACGAAGCTCTTAACAGTAGCAAAACACTCGATATTATAGATTTTCGTAATATTTTTCTTCTTCCATGGTTTAATATACAATAAAAATATAAATCAACCACTTCAGGTCAGATTATTTTTGGAAGGTTCAGTTTTCAAATAAAAATTCTATATCTACAATGCACACCTCCGTAGTCCAGTGGGTAAGACTCTTGACTCACAATCCGGAGGTCGCGGGTTCGAACCCGGCATGCGCAAATAAATTTTATTTGATTAATTTGCGTTATTTCATAATTAATTCATTTAAAACAATATATAATATATTTGCGGCATGTTCCAGAGTGGAAGATACTATCAGTATCGCCCTGGTGTAAGACCACCATTCAGAATTGAAACGTTGCTTGAAAATGGCTTTAGCCGTGTTTGGTGACCAGATCTGAATAGCCAGGTACTTCCCAACCTTCCTCTTCCCCACCTCCTTCCCCTCCCCACTACCTTCAGCCTCACAACATACCCCAATTGGGGATGCCATAGTCTCACTGGCTCCAGAGATTCTTGTACGGTATTCACTGTAAAAAAAAAAAAAACACTGCTTTGTATATGAACCACAGTTATCAAAAATGATTCTGAAATGATTATGAGAGAGCAAATTTCAAAAGACAACCGTTTTTCGTAAGTAAGTAATAGACAATAGTTTCTCGTAAGTAAGTAAACGATAAGCTAGTTATTATTGTAATTTCTTTACAACTGTGCCACCTTCATTCGTTTTACGACCTGAACTACTTACCGAGCTTCTTTCCATCCATAAAATATAAAAAAAGGAGTGACGCTACAGTTACTTAAGGCTGTCGTGTTAAAAGTGTCAACCGGCGTGGGTGGCGAAGAGAGAAGTCATTAATTTTGATAAATTATTCTTCTTGTGAATGAATCGTTAATGAAAAACCTGCCCGATCCGCGGCCGCCCACTCCCTCCCCCCGCCCCCGCCCTAGCCCCCCGCCCCTGGAGGTAATTGGAAGCACTAATGGAAGGCGTTTCCTGATAATCGCTCAAATACAACATCGGATTATTACAATATATTATTTATTCCTAGAGCAGACTCAGAAGACCGAATGAAAATGGTGATTGATATTGGAATTACAATAAATGAATGTAATTTATAGTTTTTCTGATTAATTGGTAGACTTCAAATCAATTTAATCATATCTTACTTGAAAACAGTGGAGGATGTAACAAAAAACGATAAATAAATGTGAATGCAGTACGAACTACGAACTGCATGCTACGATACGTAGTGGCGTCCATTTGTAGGGCCGTCCGTCCTCCTACTCACATCTACGTAGAAATGACGCGGTGGTAAAATAAATAGATTTTTGCAGAAAGCAGTCACTTTGTGGTTGGACATTTTAATAAAATGAAATAATTACTTTGTTTGTAACCACAATTTATTTATTTAATTTTTTTAATACCGACCGGTTTCGCGTAACACAAGCATTTTCATGGTACACAATTACTGATCAAAACATACAGAGTAAAAAATAATTGTATTAAAAATAAATTGTATTAAAAATAAATTGTATTAAAAATAAATGGTATTTACAATAAATTGTATTAAAAATAAATTGTATCAAAATAGATAAGTTTTAAGATTTTCACGGCCAAAAGCATTTTCGTTATTTGTTTTTGGGGTGTTATGCCGTGTTGCGCTACCTCCTTCTTTAGCCAACGTTTCGGACATCGTTGCAGTGTCCATCATCAGGGCAGATCCGGCAGATCCGGTAGATCAAAATAAATTGTATTAAAAATAAATTGTATTAAAAATAAATTGTATTAATTTTTTAAGTTTTTTGAAGGTGACTTTATGAATGGATTCGACAGTACACATAAAGGAAACCTTTTTTACATCCCGGGACGATGTCAAAATCTTTATGTCTAAGAAGTATTTTCTCATTTTATGCCTACCAATAAATTTATGTTTTAAAGAAATTGATAACAAGAACAAGCTAGACCTCGAATTTAAACTGGCAGATGAAATTTTTATCTACCATTATCTTAATTTACAAATGTAGTTACTTAATTCAACAGCATCTTTATAAAAATCCATAAACCATTGCTTCGATTTTTGCTTGTTCGTTTTCCCGTTCAAAAGTTAGGCTTTAAATAACAACCCGGTTAAATGCGCATCCTCCATTCTTTGATTAATTTAATATGCAAATCATAAAATAATCTAAAAATTCCATCAAGCGAGGCACATAAATTATGCCCCGCCACGGATCTGCCTGGCATGTCAAATGGCTTTTAATGTTTGATTTAATAAATTGAAACGCGATTCAGAAGAAGGTACCATATTTTTATGAAAAATAAAGGTATACGAGCATGTTCTTTCCCGTTTCATATTTTGCGAATTGTATTGGACTGCATATTAAATGCAATTTAAAGTAAAAATGTAATAACCTGCAAGAAGATAAGTACTCTCGAATCTTCCGTATATTATTAGTCAAATATGATAATTTATCTTAAAAATATCAATCATTTCTCAACCCTAGACATCACGCAATATTAGCACACACTGTTGATATATGCATTAAATGTAAAATTTTCTTCTTTTTCACAAACATCGTAATAGTATCTTATAATTAATTTCATCGTAATAGTGTCTAAAATTTTTTGCAATAGCTCCAACAGGAGGCCTTGAGGAAAAAGATTCCATCAGGGCGTACTTCATCTTTGGGGATACTGTGTGGAGGATTTTTTTAGTGAAATGAAGGGGAGGAAGTTCTGAGAAGAAAAAAGTATGCGCGGTGGGCAGGAATGTGGGGTTCAGTGTGTCGAGGAGTGAGAGACGTGTGAATTCATCCCTCCCACTGCGGTGCAAGGCGATGATGAGGTCCGGCTGGAGAGGCCTAGATTATATCTGCCTCAAGTAGTCTCTCCCGGTACTGCCCGCCACGCAGTAGGTAAGCTAACGGATTCGCCACCAAGACCTAGACAAACCTCACCCCAAGAATCTGGGCACCGCTGCTAAATGACCAAACAAATTATTGGATGGACAACAGAATTTATTTTTTTAAGATTAAAATGTATTTTAAAGGTTTTAAAATTATTACCGTAAAGTTATAATCTAGGTTCTACGTAACTTTGCAGAAAAAAAGTCATTAGTATTTTATTTTAGTTTTTGATGATAAATAATAAAATCGATCAACATATAACAGTGCATACTCACAACATTATTTGACCATTCTACAAGTAGTTGTAGAAAAGTCAATAGGTGTCACAAATTAAAATAAAAATGAACATTTATCAAAGACACTACCTAGATTGCATCTAGTTCGGAAAGAATCTTATAATTATACATAAAGATTGCAGCAAGAAAATGAATAGTAATGTTGGTACTTCTTAGTCGAAGTATGATACAGTTAAATGGTTGCAATGTCGAAAAGGTGGAAAGATTTAGATACCTCGGCAGTATTCTCACGGAGACTCTTGACCCAGATGTGGAGGTTAGATGCAGAATTGAAGCAGCAAGAACTGCGTTCATTAAAATGAAATCCCTCTTCTGCAATGACAATATCAGCTTAAAACTAAGGCAGAGAATGCTAAAATGTTATGTGTGGTCGGTCTTGCTCTATGGATGTGAAACATGGACCTTGAAAGTAAATACCATGAACAGGTTAGAGGCTTTTGAAATGTGGCTTCACCGGAGAATGTTCAAGGTCTCATGGACCGACATGATCACCAACACAGAAATTCTCAGGCGGGCTAGAGCAGATAGAGAACTGCTAACATTAATAAAATTCAGGAAAATTTCATATCTGGGTCATATACTTCGAGGGGAGAAGTATCACTTGCTCCATTTGATATTGAAAGGCAAGATAGAGAGTCGCCGAGGGCCTGGTAGTATACGAGAGTGGACCGGCATTAGAAGTGTGGAGGAGCTATTCCGGGCAGCGCAGGACAGAGAGACATTCTCAAGAGTGATCGCCAACGTCGGGGGGACCTGATACGGCACACAAAGAAGAAATAAGATCGAAGGAGATAGGGTCGAATTAATTCAGCGGTTAGAGCAGAATCCCGGCAAGGGTTTATTTCCTAGATGCGACCAAAACTTATTTCGAATTTTCTGCTTAAAATTTTGGTTTGTGAGTCGCTAATATTGTGTTCAATGATTAAACATTTTTTGAGTTCAAAGTTTTCGAAAAACAATCTTACAAATTAATTTAACATAGTATTAATAATTTGTATAAAAAAACAGTGTTTAACCTTTTCCCAAATAACGCATTCAAGAGTTATGTCGGACCTTCCATTAGATTTCACCTCAAAATTTAAGTGTTAAGTATGACCGGCCTGTCACAACAAGGTGTGGCCTCCCATTCCTCTTCCCATCTCCAGTACTCCTCTTCTCCTTCTGCTTTCTCTCAATAGTTCTCCGAGAGGAGAGCGGGGTTCAGATACGAATTAAATGATAATGGTCTCGCTTACACGAGTCGCCTCATCATTACGCGGAGCTTCTTCGTTGGAATATTAACGGGAAGGCGGGTGGTCGAATATCAACAGCGTCATGTGGACTTATGTGTTAAATATTTAACGGCCTCCGTGGTTGAGTGATTACGTATCTTGGATACGATTCCGATGACTAGGATTCAAATCCAGGTGTTTATCTATTTACATACATGGCAATTTGTTCAATTTAAATGTTTTGTAGGTAGGTATAGGTATATTTGAGGCACGTTCTAAAGTGGTAGGTATTTTCGGTAGCGTTCTGGTGAAAGACAACTATTCATCGAAATGCTTGAAATGGCTTTAGTCGTGTTTGGTGACTAGACCTGATTAGCCAGGTACTTCCCCACTTTCCCCTTCCTTATCTTCTTCCACACCCACTACCTTTATGTTCCTCCCATACAAAATTCCAATTTTATATGTAAGGACTTAATATCATTCAGAATTGAAACATTGTAGGAAATGGCTTAAGCCGTGTTTAGTGACCAAATCTGTATAGCCACGTACTTTCCCACCTTCCTCTTCCCCACCTCCTTCCACTTCCAGCCTCACAACATACGAGGATGCCGTAGTCTAACTGGTTCCAGACGGCCGTCGTAGTCCAGCGGTAAGGCTCTTGACTGGCAAACCGAAGGTCGCGGGATCGAATCCCGGCGTGGCAAATAAATTTTATTTGATTAATTTGTGTTATTTCAAAATTTATACATTTAAAATAATACATAGTATATTTGCAGCACGTTCCAGAGTGGAAGATTCTCCCAGTATCGCCCTGGTGCAAGACCACCATTCAGAATTGAAACATTGCTTGAAATGGCTTTATCCATGTTTGGTGACTGAATAGCCAGGTACTTCACAACATACCCCAATTGGGGATGCCATAGCCTCACTGGCTCCAGACGGGAGCAGTTAGGACTTTTGTGTGGTATTCATGTAAAAAAAACACGGTTGGGAGTAATTGGGACTCTTGTGCCGTATTTCCATTAAAAAAATTATGATGTCGCGTATGGTGAATTCCATAGGGATTGTTGAATGAATGTGCAATGATTGTTTCTTTTTTTCTGCCTATATTAGTTGAACTATATCACCCACGTGTTATAGGACTGAGAGAAATAGGAAAGGGAAAATAAAAGAATTAGATACGTATATTAATATTGATATGTATCTGGCTAATCTGGTAGGGTCACTAATAGGAGACAAGTATAGCAACGTATCGATTCTGAATTGTGATATACGTATAATGTCTCATAAGTGTCACAAAAGCTTCATTATGTTTAAATTTTACAATGGACTAGATAGATATATTAAAAAAATAGTAAGTAGTAGTATATAAATCATATTAAAAAAGCCCTATTACTACCCAACATTAAATGTTTTCCAAGATTTCCCGGTTCCCCCACTAACAAAAATTTATGACAAAATTGCACTCCTACAATTAAATAAAGATTTCTTTAATAAAAATACTATACCACAATTAAATATTAGTAAAAGAATCATATCTGTTGGAGGATTAACCGTACCATTAGTACGAACTACAACAGCACAACATCACTATACATTCAAGGGTTTAAAATTATTCAATAAATTACCCCTAGATATACGGTCGGATGAAAACTACGACACATATAAAAAAAAAATTAAATTGAAATACTCTAGTACCACCTCATAACTTTAATTATTGTTTAAGCAATATTTTTTGGTTTATCAATCCTTTGAATCATTTATTAACAAACCAATAATTTTATGGCATGTATCGTATTTTCTATAAAATTACTATTAGTTTTTGTAATAATATTTTTAATTTATATACTTAGATGTAAAAGTATTTAGTTGTCCTCTCCTAAACACAAGCAACTGCTTTATTAGGAGAGCGATTGAAATATTGTTGTTATATAATGTTGTAAAATTGTAATTATAAATTATAAATTATAAATTGTAATAAAATAAAAAAATAATAAAAAATTAAGATACATAATCAATGCATTTGTTTGTAGGATTCAAGACAAGCGATGAATTTTTAACATCAGCTCCACACAGGAGGCCTCGAATAAAAAAAAAATCCTCAGGGCCTATGTTGTCTTTGGGGATATGTTTAGTGGATTTTTAAGGAAGTAGAGGGAGTTCCGGGATTGAAAAAAGGTACGAAGGGTGGGTAAGAATCGGGGGGTACATGTGTCCAACAGTCCACTCCAACTGCGGTGCAAGGCGATGGGTCGAGAGAGTCCGACTGGAGAGGTCAAAAGATCTCCCTCAACCAGTCGCTTCAAATCTGGCCCGCCACGTAGTATGTGTTTCAGTGGTGCACCCGGGACAGCGGTACCCCCAAATTGACTATAATATAATATTTTTGAAGATTTTTCATGGGTACGCGCTAGAAAATAATATTTTGTATTCCTTATTCTCTCTGAATCTCCCTATTGATGGCTTGTGAAGTATTAAGTAAAAGTTATTTCATCGCTCCTGAAATGCATCTTAATATTATATTTTCTACGAATTACTAATAATATATTTTAGGTTCAAATTAATAGATAACTTTGTATTAACCACTTAATTATTTACAAAAACCGACATGTTTCGTCAGCAAAGCTGACTTCTTCAGGGTTTCGACAGAACTAATTTTAAAAATAGACATACATAGGTAATAGAGAAAAATAATAGACATAAACAATAATAAAATTTGAAAGAAAATAATGTGTAGGGGACAAGGGGCAATATAGAACAATTAAAAATTTAAAATGGGAATAGATTTATTAATGGGTCATTTAAAAACAATATTTGATTTTTTTTAATAACGTAATTCGTGGTTGTTCACGCATTCGTGGTAGCCTGGGTGTCACAGACATAAATAGTAAGCTGGAAGAACGACAGTTAAGATGGCATGGACACATAAGACGGAGACCATCAGACCACACAGTGAGGCAGGCAACGTCTATGGAGCTTCACCGAGAGTCATCCAGAGGAAGACCGAAGAACTCCTGGATGACTCAATGTTCCAAAATTCTTCAGAGAAACGGCCTGGATGAAGGCGATACCCAGAACAGAAGAAATTACAACCTGAGAACGAGAAGAGCCGAACCCAACAGCCTACCTAGGCAATGAGTTGGGACAGCGCAAGGAAGAAGATTTGATTTTTTTAATATTTTTTTATTTTTAATCTTAGAGATTCAAAAATCAAAAAATTTGGAATTTATAAATTGAAATGTAATGATTGTGATTTCTTTTATATAGGTAAAACTTCGAGAAACTTTGAAATAAGGATTAAAGAGCATATGAAAGCTTTAAATAATAATAGTTTCTCGGAGTTTGCCAACCATTTAATAGAAACTAGTCATACCTTTAATTTTAACATTGGAATAGAATTAATACATTGTAATGTCAATGGCATTCAGTTGGATAAATTAGAAATTTTAGAGATTAGAAAGAGTGTTAATGCAAATTTAAATATTATTAATAATCAAATATTGTTTTTAAATGACCCATTATTAAATCTATTCCCCTTTTAAATTTTGAATTGTTCTATATTGCCCCTTGTCTCCTACACATTATTTTCTTTCAAATTTTATTATTATGTCTATTATTTTTCTCTATTACCTATGTATGTCTATTTTTAAAATTAGTTCTGTCAAAACCCTGAAGAAGTCAGCTTTGCTGACGAAACATGTCGGTTTTTGTAAATAATTAAGTGGTTAATACAAAGTTATCTATTAATTTGAATTTAAAATGTTACCACAAAATAATTTTGCACTATTAGAAGAAGTGATTATATTTTTGGGTACGACTCGGGGATTAAGTGATTAAGGCGAATCTAAAGTTTTTTTCTAAAAATTATTCGTAATAACCATGGACACTAATCCCGAAAAATTACCCTATTTTTTATTAAGTAATTCATTTAAAAAAAAAATAATGCAACCAAAACGATAGGAAAAGCTTCAATTTATTCAAAGCATATTTTTTGGTTTTCGTAATAAAATCTGATTCATTGTTAAAATTAATCGAAAATTATAGAGAACGTTTTATTTATTTATATCGTCTGAGTTTTCTGTTGGGTACTCGAACAGTTTAACAGTTACTCGAACCTTTGAATAATGGTTATTTAATATAATTTATCTAAAAAGTTTGCTGAGATTCCTGCCTTTTGCAAGTATCATTTTATTTATACTTTTGAATATATATTTAATGTATATTTATATATCCATATTTCGAAACTGTTAAATTAGTATGCGCTTTCCCTGAAGAAGGAACGGTTGTTCCGAAACCGGTCGGATTTACTCATTATATAAGTGGTTCAAACAAAGTTAAATAGTTTAATTTATCTATTTATTTATTTATTATTATGTATTGTTATCGAGAGGACGGTGAAATGCTCCCTCAATGGAATAATTTCGTTCACCAAATACCATTGATAGTTACATCTATTCGTTCATAGATGGCGCTAGTATAAAAACCGCTCATGCTGTAGACATAACTCTTTTCAGCGCGAACGGAGAACGGATGAAGTGAATATAAGAACTTTTGAAAATAAGCTTCGAGTACATTTATTTTAATTTGGAAGTAGGTATTACGTTTTTTATTTTAGGTTTAAAATATGGGTTTTTTTCAAAATAAAATAAATTATTTGTTGAATTGATAAGTACCTACCTCTTATATTATCAGAAAATTTGGTAGCCCAACTGAAGTCACTAAATAAAATGTTATATTTTTTTAAAGAGTACACTTCTGGATTATCACTAAATTGCGAGGAAATTATTATATCATAATCTTGTTTCAAAGCATTGACTTATGCTTGATACATATGGGTTGGTGACAGGAACAAAAGAACAAATGGTAGGTGTCTAAGGATGGATTGTTTAAAAAAAATTAGAACAATTCATAAAACTTTAAATGTAATTTACACATTCTGTGTAAGTTATGCGATTTTTTAGGTTTTATGAGAGAACTGTCCTGTAATGATATACTAACAGAACTTGAATGGAACTTATGCAGAACGTGAAAATTAACTTAAAAAATTTGATGAATTGTTAAAATTTTTTGAAACAATCCGATCCGATCCGATTAAGAGAATTTGAACAATTCAATAACTTTCTAAGTACAATTCAAGTTCTGTGAAAGTTCTATTCAAGTTCTGTTAATAATTCATCATGGGCCAGTGGTTTTATAGTATTTAGGTAATAACAGAAATTGAAAGGGACTTTCACAGAAGTCGAATTTTAATTTTGAAATTTTACTTATTGTTCAAATTCTGATGTGCATCAAACCATCCGTATATTATTTGTTCAAGATATACAAAACCGGTAATATTTTTTTACGACAGACTTAATTAAATTGTACGGATTATTGCCATGAATGAAGACAGTATAATCATTATTAGCATTTTCACTAAGTGCGCATTAATCCCTTAAGTAATCAATTCATAATTTATTTCCTATTCATATTTACGTAACCCATTAATTCGGGGGTAATCACGAATCTCTGCACGCAAAAAAGAACCACGTAACGTCCCTTGGCTCGACATTATAACGAAGGTAGTTATTAGTATTATCGTATTCCTACAGGGTGCAACAAAAATACTTTTATGGGGTATGTTTGGTATTAAAATCTATGAATATAAATTTCGATTTGCAACTTGTGAGGCGGTACAGATACCGCTGCTACGGTACTATTTATTGGATAACCGACATCTCTGACACAGATCACCCCGAGTGGTTGGCTACGTTTGGTGACTTGGTGGCAGGAGTGCCCGGGGTCACGGGTGAGGTTTGTACAGGTATTGGCGGCGGATCCATCTGCCCACTAACTGCATGGCTTTCCGGATCGAGAGAGGCCAGATGAGAGATCCTTTGACCGGATTCGTTCCATCCAATTCCATCGCCTTGCCCCTTAGAAGGGGGATGAACTCGTATGTCTGTCACTCCTGGACCAAGCACCCTTTATACCCTTCCCTTCCCAGAATCCCTTCTCTTACCTTTCCTAAAGACCCTTCACACAAGATTCCCAAAGATGACAAAGGTCCTGAGGAAAATAATTTTCTTCAGTGCCTCCTAACATAAAGTTAAAAAAAAAATACTTGTGTCCGCAAACAGTTGATTTGTGTCAGTATTTTAGAACATGGCTTTTTCAAGCTAGGTGGAAGTTATAACGTAAATAATAAATATTAATTAGGTATCTATTAAAATTTATGTTACAGAAAGAACATCGTGATGACGTTCTTCACCCGACAGCCGGATCAAATGAAGAAAGTCACTAGTTACTGGAGTAAAGTACATCCTGGGGATCGACACCCTCAATCCCGAGTACTGAGGAAGACTACCCCGTTGAGAGAGTGACAACAGCGTATTTTATTGATTTATTTTTCTTTTGATCATTATTTCCTTTTTGATCTTTTTCTTTTCCTTTTTTTTTCTTTTTCTTTTTTTTTTCTTTTTCTTTTTTATTTTCTTTTACCTTTCCGTTCTCGTTTTTCCTTTTCTGTTTTCTTTTACTTTTTATTTTACAATCTCGTGTTTCATTTTTTCTTTTTCTTCTTTCAGCTCTACCGACGCGACGTGTCAGAAGTACTCTAAACAGGACTTTCACTTTCTTTTTCTTCCTTACCTGCCTTAATTTCTAAGCATTTTTCTACTGTGTTTAGACTGGGCCCTGTAGTGGGTAGTTAGATATTACCCACTATTATTATACATATTTTATTATTACGAAGTTCGCCAATCACGACTCATTATCGTAATTGTGTCCCATAAGAAATTCATTATGCCCTATGATTCAACCTCGGAAGCTTCCGTGCACACGGACAGATAAGTGGCCGTTTAGTGCTTACCGCTACAACCAACTCGCTACTTGCCAACTTAACTCCATCGCGAGGGGTAATGAAGGAAAATTACGGAAAATAATAATAAAATTGTGACAACATTTTTGTTCCGTAAAATTGATGAAAAATGAGACAATTTTTAAATACATCTATTTTAAATGTGTTTGCATTTTGTTATTTTTGTTCATTTTAATTTTATCCTTATGACGAAACCATTGGTTTCGAAATATGTTACTAATTTTGATTAAATAAGGGTGTTTACATACAAAGTGATTCGTTTTAATGTATCATGTATTTGAATTATTTCACTTTGGTTTTCTTGAATAATTGAATGTCTGAATAAAATGAAATCTTGGAAGTGCAAATTAACTTACTTTCCGACACCCGATCGAGTTGAAACTCGGCAGGTAGGCTCATTTTCTATGGCAGTGCACTTGACAATCACAAATACACACACATACGTGGGCATGTATGCATTTCTCTGAAATTCGATGACATTGCACCACTTAATAAATGCAGAAATAAATGTCGGTCTTATGTATTCTGCATTTGGCTTGGTTCGGAGCGCGCGGTTCCAGTTCCTGGGTAGGAAGGTTGAATCCTCAGCCGAAAAAAAATCTTTCTTAAATTTTAAAAGATATGTGCAGATAGATGTATTATAGTAAAAAAACCTACGATTTTATAAATGTGGGGAGATTTTTAATATTTTCAACTCCAAACCGCGGATTTAACACCTTTGACACAAAAAATATTATAAATCTACTTATGATTTTAAATTTTCTGTCCTATGATTTTAAATTTTATGTCCTCTGCGTCAATACCGTGCCATGTTCAAGAATTTTATTGAATTTTTCTTTGTGGAAGTTTTTTGTGTGCATTTTTTAAGATTATCTTATATTTTTATAACAATTGTCCCAATGTACCAAAAACTTTCATTAAAAAAATAATGATTCGCTAAATAAAGTGCCGCACTCCATTCTGATAATATATTTAAAATGGAATCCTGTTAAATGGATAATTATCTTCCTTAAAAACAGAAAACTTACAGTTAAAACTAAATCTACCCAATAATAACACCTTATTGCAACGAGTGGTATCCCACAAGGATCACACCTTGACCCAATTTTATTAAATATATGTTAAAATCATTAATTCCAATATTGATAGCCCTGCATTATTGAAATTTATTTCCATTTCATATTCCTAATAGAGTCACACGATTAAAAAATATATAACTACAACAATTAAGTCGATACCAATTCGTGCATGATCCCCCTTATACCACGCATAGCTTAGGTAACCAATAGCAGAAGTAACAGATGTTTTTAATAGCATCGAAAGAACTTACAAAAAATCTTTCCGCATATTTTTTAAAACAGTTAGTACTTTACGTTATGTTCCCAAAATTGTTATTATTAATCAGTTTAAATGATATTTGTTTTGTAATCCATTTTTAAGAAAAAAAAAAAATGCTGTATTTAAAGGTATTTGTACCGAATAAATAAATAAATTTTATTTCAACTGCGTCAACTCTTTAATGATTTGGGCTGTTATGCCGTGTTGTATTCTACACCTCTTGTATTTTGATGACTCGTACTCGAAATACTCTACACCAGTTGATTTAGAAAAATCATTTATCATTAAAAAAAGATTTTTTGTAACTTCTCCGACCTATGGAACTGTGTGAAAAAATAATAATTTTTAAATGCATTTGACGTGAATAAATTGTATTATCTTGGAAAAAAAACTAATTTTATGACAAAGCATAACATAAATAAATCTAACTTGTGGCGGTTCACGGCGAGTTCATCGAAAACAAATTAATCGAAAATCAATTCATCGAAAATCAATTCATCGAAAGCAAATTCATCGCAAACGAGTTCATCGAAAACCAATTCATCGAAAATCAATTCACCGAAAACCAATTCATCGAATGATCAATTCATCGAATCGCCAATTCATCGAAAAAATATATTTTGTTGATATTTGAGAGAAATGCCGAGCGGACCGAGAAGTTAAAAAAGCATTGTTCAACCTAAACTAACCTAACCTAACCTAACCTAACCTAACCCAACCTAACCTAACCTAACCTAACCTAACCTAACCTATTTAACCAATTTTTAAATATTTTTTTATCATCACTCTTAATGACCTTTCTGAGTTGTTTATGAGTTGGTTTCATTATGAGTTGTCTGGTCACCGTTCCTTAGATATCCCTTTTTTGCAGTATCAGACAATCGGAAATCGAAGAGTTAACCTATAAATTTTACATTGTCACTACGAAACTGACAGATGCTAAACACATTTAACTCAGTTAAACATACCTTTTTGGGTATTTAATTTTGACAGCTCTAATATCTACAAAAAAAATGTTTTTCGATGAATTGGCGATGTGATGAATTGGCGATTCGATGAATTGATCATTTGATGAATTGATTTTCGATGAATTGATTTTCGTTGAACTCGTTTTCGATGAATTTGCTTTCGATGAATTGATTTTCGATGAACTCGTCGGTTACCACTTGTGGCGTTTTTTCTTCCCTACCCGCTCCTGAAAAAAACCTCTTATTTAATATTTTCCCTTGATTTCATGAAATTGTATTAGGTAGGTAGGTACTACCGTGTTGTAGATATTTTTTTTTATAAATATGCAATGCAGTATGCGCTATTCCGACAAATATTAAACCCAAAGAAATCATCATTTATTTACAAACAATCATCCGCACTTGAAAGGAATGATAACAGTAGGAAAATACTGAGAGCATAACCATTGTCGTCAATCGAATAGGCATCGATTAAATAATTTCACAAGAAGTAAACATGATAAGTATTCAGTATATAAAATTTACGAGCACATATTGTCATGTAAAACGTAAATAAAATCTAGTTTGTTGTATTCAATACCGCTTAGCTCTTGAATACTAAAAACGAAACCAGACGAAAGGGTGTTTGCTGTAGTCAAGTGATAATATGTGGAGAAAAAAACAATGTTTTTTATATGAATACCGCACCAGAGTCCCAACAGATCCTGTCTTGAGCCAGTGAGACTATGGCATCCCCAATTAGGGTATGTTGTGAGGCTGAAGGTAGTGGGGAGGGGAAGAAGGTAGGGAAGAGGAAGGTGGGGAAATACCTGGCTATTCAGATCTGGTCACCAAACACGAAAAGCACTAACAACTTGCTTCCAAGGTAGTTCCAAATAATGTTCTTCTGTTTTCAAAAGAAATTCACCCAAATTTTCACTACTTTTTCTTGCCGTTGTTCTAAATTTATTTACTGGATGACTAGATCTTTATTAACACAATATCCCGTTGTTTTTACGTGTCAGCGCTGTTAAAAAAAATTGAATTGACTTTAGTAAAAACTGGAAAAGAAAGTTATTTATGGTGATAGAACCGACGTGGAATGAAAATCCTTCGCGATGGTGTAAAAAAAGTATTTTAATTTAATTTAATTTTATTTTATTAGGAAAACCAGCAGTTACAATTAATAATACTGTTTGATGAAATATGTACAGAAATTTAACCAATAATAGGTTTTCGCTGAAGTATGTAAATAATTTAGTGAGTAGGTATAAAGAAAAGTCGAGAAAAATAGTTAAATTATGTTACTTAATAATTATTGTATTCTTAAATCAATCTTCGTTTTTTGGTTGCCAATTTTTGAGAAAAATAACTAAATTTAAACTTAACTAGGTATGAAGTTTAAACTTGAAAATCTTCGGAAGCCAGTAGCGGTGCATTTTGCAGGGTGATTACTTAACATTTTAATGATCTCTCATACAGTACGGTCTGGCGACTTCTATAAAGTTCTCCGGGAGAGTGGGAGATGCTTTTGTAGAGAGCTTTTGTGACCGCTAATCAAAGCGCCTCTCCCAGAAGCTCGAGAACTCAAAGCTCGGATGCAAATTGCATTCGCCAGCAAGTCGTCTCGTTACACACAAGGATGAATGCAAGCACTTGGTGATCATTCTATTGCGATACAATATTATTTGCATTATGTTTAACTGCATATTGACAACTTTAATACAACTAGTTACTAATTATAATTGTTAAGAAATTTCACTGCTGCAAGATGTTTAGATTTTTTTATATTAGCTCCACAAAGGATGCCCTGAGGAAAAACTCCATCTAAGTCAATCCATGGAGGATATTTTTAGGGAAAGGAAGGAGGTGTAGTTCTAGGAAGGAAATGGGTGTAAGGGGTGGGTAGAAGTCTATTTTAAACATTTCTTGGGATTTATACAAAATTGTATTAATTTTTTTTACAATAGCTCCACACAGGAGGCCCTGAGGAAAATAATTTCCCCCGGGGCCTACGTCATCTTACGGGATGCTGTCTGTAGGCACTTTTTAAGGAAGGGAAGGATAGGAAGTTTTGGGAAGGAAAAAGGTATGAAGGGTGGGTAGGAGTCTGGGGGTTAATGTATCCAGGAGTGACGGGCGTATGAATCCATCCCTCCCATTACGGTGCAAGATAGGTCGAGAGAGTCCGGCTGGAGAGGTCAAGGTTAGGTCTTCCTCAACTAGTCTCTACCGATCCGGCCCGCCACGCAGTAGGTAGACAAACTCATTCGCCGCCAAACCCAGACAACCTCAACCTATATAAACCCGGGCATCCCTGTTAAATCATCAAACGTAACGAACCACTTGACGTATGGCAGGGGTATTAGTTCTGCAATAAAGGGTTCCCCAGGCGGCGATACCTATACATTTATACATTTTGACTCAAAAACTGTTTTAAACTTACCTAAGAAAGTCTTATCTAAGCGCCTTACGTTATTTAAAAAAAGGTACTTAATTATTATTTTTAATTTATAAACTAACGTTTAGAGAAGATTTTTATGCATAGCACAAAGGGTAACAATTATTATAAGCAATAATTATCAGCCTGAAACACTCATCAACATTGAAAAATCTTCCGAGAAAAGATACTTGCCGCCAACGGGATTCTGATTGCCGGTCAGCTGCTCTTGACCACTGAGCTATGGGGGCTTATCAAATACCCGCCAAATAATTCAATATATACTAGTGATTCATTCAACAATTAGTGCTTATTATATTTTTTCCACCTTTTGATTAATATTTGACAAGTTTAAGTATTTCCCCAATAAATGTAGTCATAATTTGTCTCGACGCCACCTAGCGAGGGATTTAACACTTACAATGTCTCTCGCAAAAATAAAGTTGGTTGTTTTCAGGTGGAAAAAATATAATAAGCAGTAATTGTTGAATGAAACACTAGTATATATTGAATTATTTGGCGGGTACTTGATAAGCCCCCATAGCTCAGTGGTCAAGAGCAGCTGACCGGCAATCAGAAGGACACGGGTTCAAGTCCCGTTGGCGGCAAGTATCTTTTCTCGGAAGATTTTTCAATGTTGATGAGTGTTTCAGGCTGATAATTATTGCTTATAATAATTGTTAAAGATACTTAAAAAAAACATTCAATTCAATTTATTTATTCTTTAAAAACATTACAAAATTTAAAATTTTAATGCGTTTTTAAAAAAAAAATTAACAGTATTACCTTAAACATTAAATTAAATATATAAATGGTAGGCAAAAAAGAAAAAAAAAACTATATAAGTATTAATTGAGCTTGCCTTTTAAAGGCAGCTTCACTGACGTTAAATATGTCGATATCCGAATTAATTCTGTTCAACAGCGAGATTGCTCTCCCGACTGGCATAACCATTGGGAGAGCAATCTCGCTATATGAAGAGGAATTCGTATGGCGGAGGAAATCATAAACATGAGAAAAATTATGATTGAAAAGAAAATGGTCTTTTTAATACAGCGGAAAATAACATTAATCAATTTTGACGGTCACAAGCATTGTTAAATATAATGTTTGAACAAGAACAATTTTATAAATTTAATCAACATTTCATAACGCTCATTCCCAAGGTGTATCATAAAAGTACAGGAAATAATGACAAATTACTGCAGTCTTCGATAATGTTTGGATAAGAAAAACACATTTGTTTTAAATGTGTTGTGTAACGGTGGAATAATGGATTATTTCTGTTTAGATTAATCTCATTAATGCGTTTGTTATGAAACAATGGATTTATTAATAAATGGATTATTGTTTTAATGGTATATTAAAATTTATTTAGAAATGCTCTATTTATACCCTGATTGAGAGCATTGTATTTAAGAATTTTAAATTATTTTATCCATTATTGCAAAGCAGTGCAGATTAAATTTAATTTTTGCTTGGAATAACATGCACAAGAATACAATTGACCACAGAAAACAAAAAAGCATCAATATTTTATATTCATGTTCAATTAGTTTAGAGCGAAAATATTGCGAATGTTTTGTATGGGATGCACAACTGCTGACTTATTTCAAATTAGAAGTAAGCTCTGCTGCTTTTGAGTGGAGTGGCCATCTCTGATAATCTGTAGCCTTGTAAAATTCCGTACAGGTCGGTGTTAGGACGAAATTAGTACACAGGCATGAACTTCAAGGACCAATGTTAAACTTCCAGAATTACACGCGATCGTTATTACATGTGAAATCACAAATGGTGGGAACAGTGATATTGTTTTGAATAATTGATAGGCTTCTATCAATATATATATATCAACTTTAATATTCAATATCAACTTTATTGCTTTGGAATTGCAGCGGGATAGTTTTGAATAATTGATAGGCTTCTATCAATAGATATATATCAACTTTATTGCTTTCGAATTTTCATAAACAGTAACAAAATTCTTCAAAAACTTCTAACCCACACATTGCAGTACATTTGTGGGTGTAGTCATGATTTCACTGCACTGCTATTGTAGTTGGTCTTACCCTAAGGGTTAAAGAAGTTTAAATATTCTTTATTGTGTGTGCTAATTACATATTTAAAATAAAACAAACGCTGGGTTAGATAATGTTGTACTATTCCAGAAGGTGTAATATAATAAATATCATGCAGTATTATCCAACCTCATTTAGATGTTCTTGTTTTTGCCACTATTTGCTGACGGTTTGTTCCTGCCATCAAACTTAAGTGTGTATGTGTATGTAGGTATGTATATGTGAATATATATGAATATACATGTATGTGTGGGTATGCATAAATACATGTTTATGTAAGTATATATATATATGTATGAATGTGTGTATGTGTATTTATGTACATACACATCAGCTACCTTACTTATTTGTGTTTATTTTCCAGGCAACTTTGGCAATTTGTGAGTTATTGGAAACATTTCTACCAATTTTCTAATTTTTTTTTTAATATAAAATTACTTAAATATGTTTACCTACACTTACTAGACTTCATTTCAATATAACTATCTTCCATTGGTCACCATGATACAGGTAGCTGCCTAGTATGGTGACCTAATGTATCTTCTCAAGTAAATGTATTAATCATGTAACATGTACTTATAAATAAAAAAAATAATTGGTTTAACTCTATTCATGTGTAATTTAATTCTTGCGTTTCGTTTTTTTTTTTTTAAATTTGCAATTTTGGCAGTGTAATATTGGTACCTAAGTGGAATTCATGCCCGATTAATTTAGTTATATAATCGTTCAGATCAGAACACTGTTAAATCAAAAATTAATTCAAAAATTCTTAAAAATGCTGCAAAGATATAACATCATTCAGAATCTCTTTCGACGAAATCGTTTTTCGAACGACTTACTGGGTTTTTTTTCCATCCTCTTTCAAGATATACTCCGTAGACTTCAGACAATATCATTACTAAAATGACTATCTAATTCCTAGCTAGTTTTTTTTTTTTTTTTTTCATTAACTCCACACAGGAGGCCCTGAGGAAAATAATTTCCTTCAGGGCCTATGTCATTTGGGATGCTGTGTGGGGGGTCTTTTTGAGGAGAGGAACGAATGAACATTGGTCTTGAAGAGAGCCATGTTGTAGGAAGGAGGAAACACAGAGGCCTTACGACCTTAGGAAAAATTTGTGAATACCTCTTAGGATTAAAAAAAAATTGTTAATATATAAAGTACCTACGTGTATGCGTTTAGAATTTTATTATTTTGCAGGAAAAACTCATAACTATTTCCCAACGAAATGTATTGTGATAGGCCTATATTTGATATTTATGACGAAAAGTGGCAATATAATGGACTTGCCTTTGAGAAACGCCTCAAAGGCAAGTATACAATAATATAAACAACTTATTACCGACTTTGTTTTAATCACTATTTAAAAAATACGAGTTTGTTACTAAGAGAACTAATGGTGTACATGTATGTTTTAGAACTAATGGTTCCTTCATCAGTATTTGACGGCCGGCGTAGTGCAGCGGTAAGGCTCTTGACTCGCACTCCGAAGGTCGCGGGATCGAATCCCGGCGTGGCAAATAAATTATATTTGGTTAATTTGTGTTATTCACAATTTATTCATTTAAAATAATATACAGTATATTTGCGGCAATAATATATAGTATATTTTCAGAGTGGAAGATACTCTCAGTATCGCCCTGGTGTAAGACCACCATTCAGAATTGAAACGTTGCTTGAAATGGCTTTAGCCGTGTTTGGTGACCAAATCTGAACAGCCAGGTACATCCCCACCTTCCTCTTCCCTATCTCCTACCCCTCCCCACTACCTTCAGCCTCACAACATACCCCAATTGGGGATGCCTAATGCCATAGTCCCAGACGGGAGCAGTTGGGACTCTTTTTTTTTTTTTACATGAGCTCCACACAGGAGGCCCTGAGGAAAATAATTTTCCTCAAGGCCTATGTCATCTTTGGGGATGCTGTGTGGAGGTTTTTTTTAAGGAAAGGAAGGAGAGGAGAGTTCTGGGAAGGAAAAGGGTTTAAGGGGTGGGTAGGAATCTGGGGTTCAGTATGTCCTGGTCATCCGCCTCCGAGACCTAGACAAACCTCACCCCATGAACCCGGGCACCCCTGCTAAACCACCAAACGTAGCGAACCACTTGGGGTGACCTATGGCAGAGGTGTTGGTTATCCAATAAAGGTTCCCGGGTATTCAAGTAAAAAAAGTACAAGGAACAAATTTTTTAATTGTTTTAATCACTATTTAAAAAATACGTGTTTGTTATAGAACTAATGGTATATATGTACGTTTTTGAACTAATGGTTCCTTTATCAGGATAGAAATTGTACAAAGAACAAATTTTGCCGTACGTAGATAAACACAATATATTACACCAACAGCAATCAGGATTCAGATCTAATATCTCGTTTGAAGCATTAATAAACGTAATCAGTAACAGCATGTAACTTCGTGAAAAAAATTTTTTTTTTTAGTTTTTTGTAAATTATTCCCCTGGGAGGCCATGGTGACACCGGTGGAAATTTCATAAAAACTTTTATATGCGATTTTGACCCTTATGTGTAAAGAAACTGTATGAAAACAAGGTCAAAATCGCTTGCGCCAAATATACCTATAAGTAGGGTAAAAGATTTCATTCATGTGGCAACTCTAATTTTTTTGTAATTAATTTATCTGTGACTTCAGACCGCTATCAAAACCGAAAAGTCATGAGTTTTAGCATTTTTGTTCCTTTTTCAAATCCATATAAAGGTATTCATCTATTATCAATCACCTTTGAAATGTGTTTTTTCACGTAGGATGTCTATTCAGGTTTATGTAAAAATAACAACATCAGTTAAATTTCTTGTTTATACGGATATTTAAGCAAAATTCGGGAAGCAAAATTTTCGCGCCTTTTTTCAAATTAGGCAGTGCCCTTGGCTTCCAAGGGGTTAATTAAGAGGAAATTTTAAAGTCGAGCGTCTTATTTGCAAGAGGCTAGTAAGCGAAAAAGTGTTTTTTTTTTTTTATTTTGTGCATAATTTTATAAGAACGAAAAAAAGTTAAAACATGGAAAGCCTCAAAAATAGTCTTAGCCGTAAAAAGGTATTTTTTAAAAATTGTTTCTTGTATTACTTCATAGTTAAGTCATTAAAAACATTTTTTTGTGGTTTACGCTTATATTTTTTGTTACGTAAATAATAATTTTATTGTAATTCCAATACATAGAAAAGCTAGTAAAAGCTTCGATTTAACCGTAGCATATTTTTTTATGTTCATACTGTAAGCCGATTCGTCGTAAAGATTAATCAAAATAGTATCTAAATAGGATTTCACGTATAACTTCACCTTAAAATATAAATAAATAAATTATAAAAAAATGTATAAGTAGTAATATTTTTTGTATCGGCCATCAAAAAACGCCCGAAATTCGCCCGGGCTTCTAGACTGGAATACCTCCAATGGTGCCACAAAGTTATTTTACAATTAATTAATGAACAATTCATTTAAACAGCATTGATTTTTTTTATCGTGGCTTCTTATTTTTTTGATGTACGTATTAATTGATAACTGAAGCAAAACCTCGAGTACCTATTTGTCTTGCGCCTAATGGGCGACTCAAGCAATTTCCAGCGTACACCAATTGAGGATCAATTTTTGTATTTATTCGAGTAATTCATATTCTCTCATTATCTTAATAATTTTGCTTAAACAATCGTCTTCGGCTTCCGATTGTGCACGCCATAAATGGTAAGGGGGTTTTAACAGGGGCGTAACTCACTATTACAAAAAAATACAACAAACAAACTTTTTTTCCTATTTTATAATTTTATATGTAACATCATACAAAATCATGTGTTTTTGGTTTGAAAATTTGTTCATTTAAAAATATTATAGATGTATCGATAAAATACTACAAAAAGAATTTTTAAATTAGTCTTTAATTCCCCAAAAGTTGTATACATAATTTGTCTCAACGCCACCTAGCGAGAGATTTAACACTAACAATGTCTCTCTCGCCAAAATAAAGTTGGTTGTTTTCAGGTGGAAAAAATATAACAAACGGTAATTGTTGAATGAAACACTAGTATACATTGAATTATTTGGCGGGTATGAGATAAGCCGCCATAGCTCAGTGGTCAGAGCACCTGACCGGCAAATGGAAGGACACGGGTTCAAGTCCCGTTGGTTGCAAGTATCTTTTCTCGGAAGATTTTTCAATGTAGATGAGTGTTTCAGGCTGATAAATATTGCTTATAAGGATTGTTACCCTTTGGTTTAAATGTTAATAAATAAATAAAAAGTTTTGGCCATGCATAAAAAGCATCTGTAAAATTTTGTTAACACTACCATTTAATACTTATTATATTTATTGTTAATAATTTTAATTTAAAAAACTTCACATAAATTTCTATTTGTTTTACATATTCAATAATATTATTATTCAATTTATAAAAACAGTTTATGTATAAAAATTTCTGCTGTGTAATTATTATTACGCGTGACAGCTGTTTCGACTGCTGGATTTTTTGGTTTTTTTTAACATTTACTCCACACAGGAGGCCCCGAGGAAAATAAATTCCCTCATCTTTGAAGATGCTGTATGGAATTGTCAAACTTATCAAACAGTTTGATAATGCCATCAGAAGGCGAAGCAGCTGTCACCGTAATAATAATTACATAGCAGAACTTGTTCATAAAAAAAACTGTTTTTTATAAATTAAATAATAATATTTTTGATTGTAGAAAATAAATAAATTTAAAAGTTTTAATTTATTAACTTTTAATTGAAACGCGTGACGCGGCGCCACAAGCATTTTGCAATTATTGAAGGAAAGAAACTCGGTTCGTTCTTATAATTTTTTTTATTATTAATTCAAACATATAAATGTGTAGAATATAGTAGTGCGTATATTCTCGTACATGTAACATGTAGTAACATTTCATTTTTATAATTGTGTGCCTAATTTATAATTATTTTTGAACGCACCAGATTTAAATGTCCGGGTTTAATTTTCCCCACAGGAAAAACTAAACCCTTTCACACACTTCCCAAATGATCATCTGGTCAATCCACGTTATGCAATTGCACTTTATAAGTATTATAATTACAAAACAATACAAGAACAACATGTCAACCTACCAGAGACCAGATGGGAAAATAATTCACCGACTCCAGATATTTTCATATCAGAGGGTTCGGCTCTGTGGAATTCCTAATTGAACCTATAAATCCTACTGATCCCTCAATATAAATATTTAAAAAATCTTTTGTAATCCTACATGTATTTAAAATTACCGATTTTTGCATTTTTATATATAAATTCTTTGACAAATCTAATACGCCTAAATTTTGAATCAGAGACCTAAGTATAATGCCAGTAGCCGAAATAACAAATGGTAATATTTTTATAGTCCGAGAATGCCAAATTCTTTTAATCTCATTTCCTTAATCTGTTAAATTTAATTTGAATCTATTTTTTAATTATGTATCTATTATTATTTGCGGGCTGTTATTTATTTAGCCATTAAGATTTTTTTATTTCAGTTGTTTTTTTTTAATATTAATTAATTAACACAACATTAATAAGGGTGGGTTTCTTCATTTACCAAGAATGCTAAATGCAATGCTAATTGTAAAAGTAAACGGTCAAATGCATAGAAATTTTTAAATTTCGATCGTTTACTTTTACAATTAGCATTGCATTTAGCATTCTCGGTAAATGAAGAAACCCACCCGACTAACTAAAAAACTTGTATTTATCGCCTTCATAGATGACGTTATTTGAAATATTTTAGATAATACACTTTTTGCACTTTAAACATTAAAATAAGATTAAGAATTTGGCGTGTGTATACATCTCACATGTACAGAAATAAATAATTAATAAGAATAATATCCTAATAGGATTTTTTTTTATCAGACATCTCTTAATTCTGGAAGATGATAATATCTCATACGAACAACTTAGTATAGTTGAAGGGCCAGATATAATTAGAAACAAAACATAGAAAAAGTCGTTTACAAGAAGCGGTAGGTAAATAAATTACTATTTCAATTTGAAACATTTATTGGATAATCAACACCACTGCCAAAGGTCACCCCAAATGGTTCGCTACTATTGGTGAATGAGCAGGGGTCCCCGGGTTCATGGGGTGAGGTTTGTCTAGGTCTTGGCGGCGAATGCGTTTACCCACCAACTACGTCATGGGCGCATCGGGAGAGAATGGTTGAGGGAGACCTTACCGAGACCTCTGCAGTCGGACTATCGCCCTGCACTGCAGTGGCAGGGAATGATTCATACGTCCGTCACTCCTGGACAAATTGACCCCCATATTCCTACCCACCCCTCATACCTTTTTTTCTTTCCAGAATTTCCTTCCCTTCTTTTCCTCAAAAATTCCCTCCACACAGCACCCCAAAGGTGACACAGGTCCTGAGGGATGTTTTTCCTCAGGACCTTCTATGCTTTATTTTTTATAATAATAACTCCACAAAGACCCTGAGGAGAATATTTTATCTGTGTCGTCTTTGGGGACGTGGAGTCTATGTCGTCTTTGGCCTGTGTGGAAAGGTTTTTAAAGGAAAGGAAGAAGAGGAAGTTCTGGGAAGGATAAGGTATGAATCTGAGGGGCAGGGTCCGGGAGTGACGGACGTATAAATCTATCCATCCCACTGCGGTGCAAGGAGATGTTCCAAAAGAATTCTTCTTTACAGGTCACAAGGTCTCTCTCAACCGGTCTCTCCCGATCCAGCTTATCACGCAGCTAGTGTCCAGACATATCCGTCACCAAAATCCGGACAAACTTCATCCCGTGAACCCGGCACCCCTGCTAAGTCTCAAACGTAGCTAACCACTTGGGATGACCTATGGCAGAGGTGGTGGTTATCGAATAAATGGTTTCCGTGTCGGCGGTGCCCACACGCGCCTCCAAATTTTTTTTTTTTTTTTAAAACTTTATTTATTCCCATTTCTTTGTACATATAATGTATAATAGCAAATAGTACATAATAACATAATATATAATAACAAATAGTAATAATATAAAATAACAAGAAATAAAACCCACTAAGGCACTGCCTGAGTGTGGGTAATATTCAAACAAAATACTATATAAGTGAAAAGTTTTTTTTTCAGCTATTATAAAAATAAAATAAAAATATGGAGAAAAACCTACTGATTTTTATTTTTTTTTAATTATTATTAAAAAAAAAAAAAAATAAACAGAAAACATATTGTACTACAGTTTAGAAAGTTACAGAAAGTGAGTTGTAGAAGGATGGATAAATTTATAGAAAAAGCGTTTCAATATCTACATTATTCAACCATAATTTTACCTCTTTTACATATTTTATAATTTTATTTATCATTTGAGTTTGTAGTGGTAGAAGGTTAAATGTACGAGGACCAATGAAACTGCTATGTGTCTGCAATAATTTAGTATTGGTTTGTGGGGTGTAAAATATATTATTTATTCTTTTGCTCATTCTATTTTCATTTATTTCGAAATTGTTTTTGTTTTTAAATACATATTTCAAAGTTTGTAATTTAAATAATTTACGTATATTAAATATTTTAGTTTCTTTGTATAATAAGTTGGTTGAGAATGTTTTATTTTTTGAATTATTTGTAGAGGCTTAATAAATGTATCAAGTGCACCACCCCATCCTATAATGCCATAAGTGATTGATGATTGCACCAGGGAAAAGTAGATCATTTTGAATTTTTCAATGTTTAGTACTTCCTTAAGTCTATAAAATTGTGTGGTGCTAAAGTAAAAAAAAAATCACATAGGAGACCTTGAAGAAAAAAATAACTTCCCTCACGGACCCCGCAAGGACTTACATCATCTTTGGGAATGCTGAGTAGTGCGGTTTTGCGGGTTTTGAGAAGAGTAAGTAGTGGACATGTCGTAGAATGGAGAAAACACAGAGGCCGACAAATCGTTCCACATGAATTCATTCATCATGAAATATTATTTTATTTTCTTACCCAATATTCCTACGCCCTTGTCTGTTGCATCGTTGCCGCATGCAAATTGCATTAGAAGATGATTATATCATATTCATAAGGACGATTTATTTAATGAATTGCAGTTAGGCAACCGTAATCGCTATGAATACTGGGCACGCCCGGCCAAGGCCTCTGATGGCTTTAATTCAACTGCCTGCGTTCAAAGATGGTTGCATTTCAATTTGCAATACTTATTACTTATTAGGTACCTACCGCACATTAAAGATAAATTGTCAACAGATTACTGCACTAATACTGATTATTCATTCTTATTTTATTGTTAACAGACTGATTATTTAAGTATTATCGCAGATAAACGATTTAGGGACTTATGCAGGTCGGAAGCAAGGTGAAAAAGAATATTTATTTATGATTTTTACATAAATGGAATTTGAAGAGTGTTTAGAGCGGGTGGACGGTTATGGATTATTTTTATTTTGATGACATTCTCAAATTTGACCTTCAACACATATAGGAGGAAGGTCTTCATGAGATTTTGAAAAACCACCACCATCCCCTTTTCTCCCACCCTTCGTAAAGCAGAATGTTGATACTCCTTGATGAAATTTTGCACACTTGACGTTCAATACAAAAGGAAAGTTTCTGTCTATTTTTGATTTAGAAAAACTCTGCCTGCGTGAAGCCCGGGCAAGATCGGAGACTCAGCTAGTTATTATAAGGGAACACGTTAAAAACGTAACCCACAAGGAAAAAAACATAATAATAAGTCACTCAAAGGCAGCCTTGGACCCTAGATATTATGAATGCTTAAAATAACTTTGGACATTGAAGACACTCGAATAGGTATTGGCCATCATCAAGGAAATTTTAGATTTCACGTCGAAAATCTCATCATAAATTAATAACTTATGGAACAAAGATAAAATTTGTCTGAAACGTTATACAAAATTGATCGTCGTATTGCATAATTTGAATTTCAAACACGTGGCATTTTTTTCATGTTAAGCAAATAAGATTTTAAGGACTGAATTCGTTGAGAATTAAATTATTTTTAACGTACATTCGTCAAAACTAGTTTCAGTGCACTATCGAATAACGAATATCTACGTCTAATTAGCCCTTGAAAAGCCACCAATCCTTGGTCAACAATAATCTGATTCCTCATGATTCATTTTAATCCTTTTTTCAAAAGCCTTTTCACACTATCAGGCAAGGTGCGATAAGTCGCAATTTGCAACCACTGATGTTTGCATTTGGTCATAATTCACTCCCTAAATAAGTATGAGTATCTGAACTTCTCGCAACCCATGGTCCCATAATGTTCTTGAGCCCCGTGGCAGATTGGATTTTAAACCTTCATAGGACACAATTGTTACGCAATTTCATAGAAAAGTGGCGTAAAGGCGTAATAAGCTCGGTCTTTCGTTTTTTCGTGTCGTTTTTGTGCACATGTATGGCAATTATGCAGGAAAAGTCACTGCCTAAAGATGTTGAATAACTTGTGAGCTCCGTGTTGAAAGTTGACGGCCTCCGTGGTCGAGGGGTAAGGTTCATGACTTGCAATCCGGAGGTTGCAGAATAGAATACCGGCATTAAAAATAATATATATGTATATTTTCGGCACGTTCCGGAGTGGAAGGTACTCTTAGTATCGCCCTGGTGTATTGTATCACCATTCAGAAATGAAACGTTGCTTGAAATTGCTTTAGCTATGTTTGGTGACCAGATCTGAATGGCCACGTACTTCCGCGCCTTCCTCCCCCCATCTCTTTCTCCTCCCCACTTGCTTCAGCCGCACAACATATCCCCATTGGTATTGTCTCACTGGCTCCAGACAGGTATTAAAAAAAGGTTTTTTATTCATCTTTCAGAAATAATGAGTTTTAAAAATTTTCCCCAAACCGTAAAAAAACATTCACTGAATTAACTCTGACATTGTCATCTCATTTTTAACATATTTAGGCAAATATGCATGAAAGATCGTAGGCTATAAAAGTAACTCTTCACTCCTCACAACCCTGCAATAATTTGAAATCATACTTTTGTGACAGATTGGTTTTTAACAGATTCGCTTTTAACAGAAGCACTGACGTGTCATTTTAGTTTCCGACATGTATTTGTCGACTGGTCGCGTACCTTCAGACCTCCAGCCATCAATGAAGGAGCCAAATGAATAGTGTCGGAGTTTTGTGAGGATGCGTGGCTGTTTTTCTCTCTTAATTCATTCATTCCTTTGATTGAGCTCTGTAATTATGCCGGCCCATTCAGCGGTCGCTCCCGGATTTACCTTCACAATGTCTGCGGTAATTAGTGAACACGGACCTCTTAATCATCGACTAGACAAATCACCAGTCGCAGGTTGGCTACCTCATTCCGCCGTTCACAGTTTTGATTGATTACCGCTGGTCATTTATTTTGTTTAAATGCTTTATTTTCACATCAAGCGGTAGCAAATACATTCTGTACGACTCGCTGTTGCTGTAACTATGTATGTGAGATGTGAGATGAAAACGGCGTCCGCCCATCACTTTACGATCGCGATTTAATCATTTTTAATTCAATGCTCAGCTGTTACGCAAACTTTAATGGGCGTTTAACTTATTTATTAATAGCACCGAACAGATTGGAAGATACTGTCAGTATCGCCCTGATAAGAAACCACCACTTGGAACGATTATCGTTGCTTGAAATGACTTAAGCCATGTGGCGAGCTTTGAATACTTTTTTTAAGTGAAAACTTCTTTAGAACCGTTGTGATTTGGAACTCGATGAAACGAAAAAGCGACACTAAAAAAAGATAAACACATGCATACATTGGATTTAGCCTGTGAGAGAATGAGATAGAATTCATTATTCAGTATTTCCTATAATCTCGGTCTCCTCTTTAGGCGGTGCTTCGTAGCCTCCCCACTATTGTTTTTAAATTTGGTAACAATATTATAATAAATAAATCCCACAATTATCCCCTACTCCTTCGTCTCAGTCTCTCGAAGTACTTCTACCGCGTGTGAACTGCACACTTGTTTTTCTTCACAAGTTTCACAAGTGAAAATTCATTACCACCGTTGTGATTTGAAACTCAATGAAACGGAAATTACACTAAAAAGAGACAAACACACACATCTATAGGATTCAACCTGCGAGAGAATGAGATGGAATAATCGATCGTAGCCTCCCTAATCACCTCGCACTCCCCCACCCGTGTCTACTTTAGTTTTCTGAAGGTTTCACTTCTACCGCGTATGAACTGCACACTTATTTTTTTGAAGTGGTAACCATTTTTTATCCCTCCCTTATTCTTATTCACTCATTGATTTAGTCCCCCTGGCTCCCGGTGAAAGGTTCTCTAGAGCAGGATCAATTTTAAATATACTTTTATATCTTAGCCGATTAGTAGCATTTTTATTCTTTGAAAATCTCTCAAAAGATGTAAGATGCCTAGGTATAGAATTCGTGAAAAATAATTTGACTGGATTTTGCAGGTAAATGCTATTATTTCCTGCTTGCAACCACATAACCAGCATGATCTGTAAAATATGCAGGACGAGACGCCATGTCGTTTCGACCACATTTTTCTAGTACTTAAAAAGTGTCGAAAAACTGGGGCTAATACGGCGGGTATAATAGTTGGGAGTTTCAATATCACGGGTCATTATATTCCACCATTCTTCATTAAGCTAACATTTTTGACAAAAGAAAACATTTCGTATATACAAAGTGTACTATTTACAAATGTCAATTCTAGACTTTTGTGTTTTAATTTTATAACGGTGACGAAGGTGACATGTCTTGATGATTATTAACCTCATTTGAAAGAATGCTGAAGTCGACTTTAACAGTGAAATTTTGCTTTCTTGGCCTGAGAAATAAAGTAAAATTAATATATTTTCATGATATGTACAATAAAATATATGTACAATAAAATATAGTGATAGGCGACATATTCTTAATAATAATAATATTTGGATGATTTATATAGCGCCGTTTTTGTGAAAAATCACCTCAAGGGCGCTCTTGTACATAAACTAAATATATTGGGCATTAAAGGAACCTTATTGAACTGGTTTAATAGTTATCTTAGTAAAAGAAAGCTTTGTGTTAAAATAAATTCCGTATAATCTTAAATCTTCGAAGCCACAAGTGGGGTTCCCCAAGGATCTCACCTCGGACCAATTATTTTTTTATTGATTATAAAATGAAATTGTTAGTATATTTAAAGATGTACAAGTTTTACTCTTCGCTGATGATTTAAAAATATATTAAATGATATGTAGTATAGAGGATTGCCATATTTTACAATCTAATTTAGATAAATTGTTTCATTGGTGTGTGATCAACTCGCTATTTCCTAATATTCGAAAGTGCCAAGTTATTCGTTTTTATAAAATCCAAAGTCATGTAACTTATGAATACTCTTTAAATAATGTAATATTGACACCAGTCACTCAGATCAGGGACTCGGTGTTATATTTGATGAAAAGTTAACATTTACTTTGCACGTAAATGAAAGAACAAATAGAGCTATAAAAATGCTTGGTTTTATATGCAGAACAGCAAGGGATTTTAAGTCACTAGAATGTTTGAAAATATTGTACACTTCTTTAGTAAGAAGTCAGGTAGAGTATAATTCGACCATTTGGTCCCCATTGTATAAAATACATTCCGACAATATAGAAAGGGTACAGCACAAATTTCTAAGATTTATAAAAAACTAAAAGCTGAATATTCCAATTCAAAATATTAAATATGTCCTTTTGATGAAACAACTCAACTTAATTACACTGTCAGATAGGCGGATCATCTCTGACCTTGTACTATTAAATAAAATCATTAATAATTGCATTGACAACCCTGAAATTCTCGCAGGTGACAATTTTAAAACAAAGTATGAGGCTCATACACCTATTAATAGATTACATCATTTTGGTAATAAATTTGGGAATATTGTAGACATGTTTGCAGATTCTGTATTAGTTATAAAACGAAGTCTTTATAATTACTTTAATAAAACGTATGATTTTAATTTTAATTAATTTTATTTTTTACTATTAATTTAATCATTATAATTGTGTACTACGTACCTGCCTAACTATCATTATTTATCTTTGTAAGAGCCCACTAGGGCGTAAATAAATAAATAAAATACGACAATATCATCGTTTTTTTTATGAAACTGACTTACTGCGGTGAAGAAGATTAGAGATTTTTTTTTAATTTTTAGTAAATTGAAGAATTTCGTCTTTAATTTGAAAATATTTAATATCGAGTACCACGCAATTAAATAATGTTGCCCTTACATATAAAAAACACCACTTCAAAAAGTGAGAAGAGATATCCTGACTTTACCACATCTCTTGCATTAAATATTTATGTTCTTTATTACTGTACGTTCTTAGCTCTAACTTTATTGCTATGTTTTATGTAATTTTTAATACAGCACATGTGTTAGCACTGTACATAATATACATGTTCTATTTTAAGTTTATTAAGTACAATAATTGTTTGGCTTTATAAAGAATAGGTGGCTAGAAACAGTCTTAACATTTTCATTAAAGCACATTGATCTGAAAATTTACACGGTAAATCAATAGTGAGGCTAGACGCCTGGAAAGGGATTTTTTGATAACATATGAATAAATGAAGTAAAAATTTATTTACACCCTTGATGGGGAAAGAGACAGGGATGGAAGGAAGTTGGCAAGCCAGGCTGTGCCAGTGTAAGTAGTGTACGTAGCAGTAATGATAAAGTTAGTTTAGGTAAAAGAAAGACTTCAAAAGAAGCATTAAGATATGGATTATGGACATGGGAAGGAAGAATATTGATACAATTTTGCAACCTAACAAAGATTAATGTTTGCATTGTACTTCCTTTTAGACATAACTTTTATCATTTTCCTCTTGTAATATTGTAACATAGGTATTTACTTATATTTCAAACACGAAAACTTGTACAAAGTGACCTTAGAACGGGGTACCTCAGTAAGGACTCATTTTTCTCTAAAAAATTGTAAAACAAATAAAAAATATATAAATATGTACTCATAAGGAAGAGTATATTCATTGAATGTATTATCCGCTTTTTTTAATACGAATACCGCACAAGAGTCCCAACTGCTCCCGTCTGGAGCCAGTGAGACTATGGCATCCCCGATTGGGTTATGTTGTGAGGCTGAAAGTAGTGGGGAGGGGAAGGAGATAGGGAAGCGGAAGGTGGGGAAGTACCTGGCTATTCAGATCTGGTAACCAAACACGGCTAGTGCCATTTTAAGCAACGTTTCAATTCTGAATGATGTTCCTACACCAGGGCGATACTGAGAGTATCTTCCACTCTGGAACGTGCTGCAAATAAACTATATATTATTTAAAATGAATAAATTGTGAAATAACACAAGTTAATCAAATAAAATTTATCACGCCGGGATTCGATCCCGCGACCTTCGGTGTGCGAGTCAAGAGCATTACCGCTGGACTTCGCCGGCTGTCTGCAAGTTTTAATAAATAAATAAAAAATAGTGCGCAAAAAAAAGCATTGTGAGTTATAAGCATTTACCATTGCAGAATTTAGTTATGCACACTGGAAGCCTATTCAGCATAAAATGCTAACAGTATCGCCCTGGTGAACGACAACAATTTAAAATCGAAACGTTATTTGAAATTGGTTAAGACGTGTTTGGTGGCCAGCTGTGTATAGCCAAATATTTCCAAACATTCGGAGGCCCCGAGGAAAATAAATTCCTTGAGAATCTTTCATCTTTGGGGGTGGTCTTTTTAAGGAAAGGAAAGAGGAGAAGTCCTGGTAAGGACAGGGGTGCGAGTTGTGGGTAGAATACGGGGGTAGGTGCGTCCCGGAATGACGAATGAATCCACCCCTCCCACTGCGGTGCATGGCTGAGCAAGTCCCGTGCAAAGAGTCTAGCTGGAAAAATCAAAGGAACCCCTGAACCCGCTTCTCCCGATCCAGCCCCTCACGCAGCTGGTGGACGCAGACGTATCCGCCACCAAGTCCCGAACCTGGGCTATGTCACAAAACGTTGCAGAGTAGGTACTTGTATTGACATTGCAGAGGTGTTGGTTAACCAATCAATGATTCCCGGGGCGGCGGTACCCATACCCGCCACTCAAATTGTATAAAATAAATTGTCTAAAAAGCCGTATAAAGCAGCCTCTGTCTTTTTTAATACTCGTCAGATAATTATGACCGCAATCAGTGACCACACATTAATGACACTCACTGTAAATAATGATCGGAATTAACGTGAATCACTCTTCACTCTTCCCTCTACCGGCGAGGGGCAACGAACTATAATGTGGCTCCGGTCATAAGGCGAACTCACAAAAGACCTCAATTAATTATAAATTACATGTAAGGAATAAAAATAATTGTTTATGTTTTTATTTTATAATGATCTAAACAATTTGTTTCGAATTGCTTCGAGACCAGTCTTGATATTGAATCTCTTAGCTCGATTAGCAAGATAAAACATGTCTAGGTCAAATCATAAATTTTGCTACATAATGTTACGACATTTTTTTTAAGTCTACTAGTAGCAGAACAAATAACTTAATGCCATTATGTTGGGGTTATCCACAATAAGAACTCATTAGAAACAAAAGGCGAGATATTAATTCATTCATTTGCAATTATGTATTGAACTTTTAGAAAAAGATTACATTGAACTTTTGAAATGTTTTCATGACTCTGGTTTAGTCATAATTGCAAAAAAAGACTAAATTGATACATATTAGATCGCCAAAGACAAGGCAAATATTATTACATCTGAAATAAAAACACACACTTCAGATTGCTTACATTTCGGTATCTTTGCATTGTGTAAATGTGAAAATATTTAACTGTTTAAAGAATATGTTTATTTAGATAGATATTATTTTTGACAGCTTTTTCAAAAGGGATTTACAAATAAATAAAGTCTGTGAACGACTCAGATCTATTGTTAGCAGATTAAAATAAATTAAAATTCTATAAGTTCCAATATGCACACTTCGAATAATTTATTTATCATTAGCTAAATTTATTTTAAGGTATGGAATTACAGCTTGGGGACTTTCCTGTAAAATAAATTTAAATCATGTTCAATCAGTTCAAATTTCATTAGTCAATTTATTAGCTCATAAAAGTTTATACTAATAAAGGCATAATGTTTCGTACTTTTACTAGAATCTCAAAATTCTCTCAATAAGACCAATTCGGTCTAAAATTATATCTCAGCTTATGAATAGCCCTATATACATAAATAAACTGGACCACACTTACGACACTCGTTTTACGTTAAATGAACGACTAATTGTACATTGTACCCAAGCATTTAAACAAATATGGACAAAGAACGCTGGACTACATGATACCTAATTGCTTAAATATATTACTTACCGAAATTTAAAAATGTACAAATGATGAAACAAATATTATGTTAAGAATTGGCTCGTCGATAATTTGTATAAGACAACGCAAAAACTTCTAACTGCATAATAAAGTAAAATAAGTTTATTTATATCTTAAGCAGTAAACAAAGTCCGCATAGCCAACATGATAGCCAACGTCCGTTGAACGGACAGGGCACAAGAAGAAGAAGAAAGTAAAAGCATCCATTGACAAACTACTTAAGGGTATTTTCGTTATTTGTTTTTGGGGTGTTATGCCGTGTTGCGCTACCTCCTTCTTTAGCCAACGTTTCGGACATCGTTGCAGTGTCCATCATCAGGGCAGATCCGGCAGATCCGGTAGATGACATCTACCGGATCTGCCGGATCTGCCCTGATGATGGACACTGCAACGATGTCCGAAACGTTGGCTAAAGAAGGAGGTAGCGCAACACGGCATAACACCCCAAAAACAAATAACGAAAATGCTTTTGGCCGTGAAAATCTTAAAACTTTACTTAAGGGTAGTTTATTGAGACTTTTCTTTTTCTGTAAAATATTTTAATTTTTCCTGTTATATTGTCTAGTATTACTTTGTCTTTATAAAAAATAGAATAAATAAATAAATATTTCGGTTTAAATCATTTTTTTTTCATTTCAGCTATAATTGAATTAGCTCCATTACATAAGTAAAAATGTTTAAGTACCTACATATCTATTTGACTTTTTAACCTCCTTCTTTAAAGGCCTTCATGGATGATGATAAATTAAATCATTTGATTAAATTAACAGAATAGTATGAATATGTAAATATCAGTATAAGCATTATATAACAAGGAGTATAAATGAATAGTCACATTTTTTATTTTTTATTATTTTTATTTATTTATTACAATCATAAAGGTACTTAAATTAACATGATAATATATGTTTTAAGATTTTCACGGCCAAAAGCATTTTCGACACTGCAACGATGTCCGAAACGTTGGCTAAAGAAGGAGGTAGCGCAACACGGCATAACACCCCAAAAACAAATAACGAAAATGATAATATATATTTCAAATTATAAACTAGCCATATTAACCCTTAATATTAAAAATTCATGTAATACATATAAAAGTGAAAAGAACTTTTTGTATATAATAATATAAAGTTAAATATTCAAAACAAATTATTTTAAATAAAAATAAAAAGTACTAACTAACTAACTATCAAAAATCACGCCGTTTCCCCGCAGAGGTAGGCAGAGAGGACGGACCGCCAAACAACTCGGTCTTGGCACACACTCTTTGCCTCACTCACATTCATACATCGTCTCATACATACTCTTCTATTATTCTGACTTTTGACATGGCCCGTCTCAAGTATCTGATTCACTTGATCGTGCCATGTCTTCCTCGGGCGTCCCCGACTTCTTCTACCATTCACATTTGCATCATATATTCTTTTTACACTACTTTCTTCGCTCATTCGCTCTACGTGCCCAAACCATCTGAGAGTCCCTTTCTTAATTAAGTTAGTTTTATTTCTTAGTTAAGAAAAAGTACAAGATACACCAAAAAGTAATAGAATAAGAAAAATAAGATGTCGATTGATTCTGACATCAATCTGAATTATAATTATAACCCTTATAAGTATTATAACTAATCGTATGAATTAACTAGACCGGCCAGTGGTTGAGTGGGCAATGGGCGTTTTGGGTCCCACCCAGGCGTTCCGTGTTCTATTCCTCGGCTGGCTAAGTCCCCCATCACGACTCAAGCAACATTTTCGGCTTACTGCGGTGGTCGTAGGAGATTTTCAAATGTTGTCGGGTTATTCGTAACCCGGGAATGTTTGTCTTTCTTTAACAAAAAAAAATCTAATTTTGATATAAACTTTGACCGCCATAACACGAGGACATTCCTAGTATGGCGGCCAATATTTCACCAAAAAATATTTTGCCTGGAGTAACTTAAGAAGTAAAACCTCAAATTGTTGTATTCAATCACTGAATGCCATATTAGCGACTATCAAAAGCCTTCATCTGATTTTTCATCTGAAACACATAAAATTATGCACCACTTTGTCAACTGAACCTGATTTTTTTTTTTTTTTTACATTATCTCCACACAGGAGGCCCCGAGGAAAATAATTTCCCTCAGGGCCTATGTCATCTGGGATGCTGTGTGGAGGGTCTTTTTGAGGAGAGGAAGGAATGAACATTGGTCTTGAAGAGACCCATGTTGTAGGAAGGAGGAAACACAGAGGCCGGCAAATCATTCCACAGCCGAGCTGTTGAACACAAGAACGAGTCGAAGAAACGACCCGTTCTCATGTGACAAATGCCAACCGTGTACAAATGTTGGGCACGCGTTTGGCGTGTTTCCCGACTATGCACCGGTGCCGAAGGGATCAATGATGCTAGTTCCTCGGAGCATCTTCCATTGTAATACCGGTAGAACAAGGATAGCATTCCCACCCGACGCCTGTGCTCTAAAGATTGCAATCCGTCTGTTAAGATGGGAGAATCTATCAAACGGACCGCCCGTTTCTGCACAGAGTCGAGGGTATTTTTCAGGTATTTTTGAGCTCCAGATTAGAGATGACTGCCAAATTCAACCGTGGGGCGTACTTGTGATTTGTACAAGGTTAGCAGTTGTGTACTATTAAAGTATCTGCGGGCCCTGTACAGTACGCCCAGTTTTTGGCAGGCTAACTTTACTCTGGCTTCGATGGAGCTCCCATACCTGAGCTGGTCACTTAGGGTTACACCAAGCATATCAATGGAGGGCCTGTTCGGAAGATTGCTTCCGTTGAAAGACTCTAGATTTTCATTTCGATCCTGATGGATAAATTATGAAAAATATTTCACTTTTCAATAAAATCATTGCCCGAGCTAATTAAGACTTAGTGAATAATTACGCCATCATTATATTTTTTAACTGTGCGTAACGGAAATGCTAACTAACAAAGTTAAAGAAATTATGACGGTAAAAAAAACGTGAAGGTAGCGTTAGGTCACCAGTTAGCAAAGTCAAACATTTTTAAATCAATGATTGCTAATACCAAGATTATTAAATTATTGCCGAACAAAATTCAATGGTTTGATTGACCAATGAAAACTCTAGGTGTCTATCTACTCAAATATCTGTTAGAATTCCACCAGATAGATTTCTATTCGAGTAAAATTCCCCACATGTAAATATTCACTATGCCTACTGCTGAAATGTAAATAATATAAAATGTACATCACGTATCCTCGCACCCTGCAAGTCGAGCTGAGAAGAGGAAATCGTTTTATAGCCATGTTATGACACCGAATGGGGGTTTCCCGTTTACACCCAACGAACGTAAAACACAGAGTTTTTCAGCATCCATATGTAAGCATAACGAAACAATTATGTATTGGAAGGATTTGTTAGTTTTTGAGATTTATTTTGGATTTTTTTAAATAGAGTTTGTCAATTAAGAGCGTTTAACCAGCCAGCGGACGAAAATCCACATTTCGTCGAAAGTTGTTCTTACGATCGTGCAGGGCGGTTACAATGAGAAAGATTAATTATTCTCGGTACCAGCTTTTTAAAATTATAACTCAATATCGAATTTATTTCAATCCAAATTATCTTTAATTTATACCTTCATCCAAAAATGCTGAAAGGCGTGGTGATAAAACTATTAAAATAATGCACTTTTTGTAATTATTTTTTGATTATAACTATTTATCATTTTTAAATAATGTCTAAATTTAATAAGAATGTTAAAAAAATTTGAAATATATTAGTTTGTAAGTGCGCAAATAAATACACAAATGGACCAATTTTCGTCAAGAAACACATGTAATTAAATTTATACCTTCATCCAAAAATGCTGAAAGGCGTGGTGATAAAACTATTAAAATAATGTACTTTTTGTAATTATTTTTTGATTATAACTATTTATCATTTTTTAAATAATGTCTAAGTTTAATAAGAATGTTAAAAAAATCTGAAATATATTAGTTTGTAAGTGCGCAAATAAATACACAAATGGACCAATTTTCGTCAAGAAACACATGTACGTACATATTTTTTTATGATTTTATTGAAACTAAAATTAAAATTCTAAACCATGCGTTTTCTAGATAATGTATTGATTTATTTTACTGCATGATTATATTATTTGAAATGGGTGTGGTATAATACAAAATCTTTTTTGAAAATTTAACAAATCTGCCAACGACCTATGGAATTACCTTATTATACTAAAAATAAAAAATTTTCTCAAAATTTATTACACGCGAATGCTAGATAAAAGAACAATCTTTCGAAATCCATTTATAATTTTTTGTGGAAAAGAGTCAATACGTCTAAAATCTGATTTTAAAATGACGTATTTCTGGTTTTCTCTGGTAATGCCCTCTTAATTGTTATAATATTTCCGTGTGAACAAAACATGACTTATAAAATGACAGATATTAATTATCTATTATTGGTCTTGTAAGTCGGTGAAAATGACCTACATTGAGATTGGTGAATGATAATCTTACCAATAGAAATAATGCCGAAAACACAATTATTGTGCAAATCTTTCGCGGGGGTGTATTATTGTTGTTGTTTTCGATGAACTTACCGAACTATGGAATTACGTTGAGTATTGTGCTAGTGGAAATAGGGAGAGGAAGGATAAATGCTGTACTATTAGATTGCTGTTCAAATCCGGTCACTAAAAAATAGATTCCTACTTTTAACCACGTCATAATGTTGATTTTACCAGGACAATACAGTACTGGTTCATTATCGGAGGTTTTAGAGAAAACATAATATAATTTATTGCTATATTAAAATATTTGAGCATCAACAAATTAGTCGGTTTGTTGAGCAAATATTCTCGTTTAGATTACGAGTATATTTATTTTGATTATTCTTTCAAAGAAACTGCATTTGAGGTTTGAATCATTATTTTTTTTTTCATTTTTAACACTCTTTTGCCCAGCATGTCCCAACAGTTCGACTTATTTGTTCTTTCTTGCACAATGAGTCTCGTCAAGACCCAGGTTTCCCCTTAATACTAACACATAATTTAAGCTTTCACGTGCACATGGCAATCATTTTAGACATAATTATAATGGAATAAAATAACTTTCATTGATTACCCAGCATTTTACAAATGTGGGTAAAACTGCAAGAAATGTTGGGAAACCGAGGGTGAATGAATGCATGAGGTAGTGTTGATAATGATCACTCTCTTCAGATTTTTTCGGGTGTAGATGTATTTCGTGGACATAAAAAAAATCCTTTTTTTATATAACTTTTTGAAGGTTTTCCCATCAATATAATATATAATTGAAGAAGAAGATAACAATAATAATCTAAACGAAAATATGAAAGAGAACAAGATATATATTACATTGACGGGAATAAACTTCAAAAAGTTATAAAAAGATAGTTTTTCTTATAAAAAACCGAATATTCATTTAGACTTTTATAAAAAGTCAATAGATCCAAATAAAAGCCACTTATGAAATGAAAAGTATTACTCATCGAATAACCCAATTTTAAACCTTCCCTACACCTAATCTCACCTCTTCTCTCTTACCTACCTCCCCCACGCCCTCAACATTGTTGATGTTCTCTCTCATTCTTCTAAGTTTCTTATGCGCTGCAGATAATTTTGTAACAATTTTAGAACGTTTTTTTATCCAACGCTTAGTAAGGTTCAAACAAAACCGACACCGGTTGATTTATTATATATTAAGTGATAAACTAAATAAAATGGTATCCAAAGAAAGTAATTTATTAAATTATATATAATTCGAACATCCACTACCATACCGTAGCATCTCTAAGGACATAGACCTCAAAGCAGACCTCACAACCACCGGCAAGGAATAAAAATAAAATTCTTCCTAAAAAAGAAAAAAAATACAAATTACAACGTTAGGTAGGTGAAATGTTTTGCATAATACGAAGGCTTGCACATGTTCCGTAAGTTTTATATTTGTCCCCAGGGTGAGAGGCCCGGTTCATCCCAACCCATGCCGAGGGCGGCTAGAGCAACCCCCTCCCAATTGCCATTCACGCCGCCTAGCGAGACCTGTCGGGAAAATTTAGAACGACCATTTCAACTTTTGTACATTATTTAAAGTATGCAAAAAAGCGCATGAGCACAAAAAATTTAAAAAAAAAATCATGCTATGAACCAAGCTTCGGACAAAGATTCCATAAATATCAGGCATTCAACAATCTCACACTCGTTGCAGAAAATGAGTGAAGCAAACATTTCACAAGATTAAAGAACAGAAAAGGCAACATTACAAAAACGTTATAACTTTAAATAATAAAACATGTACATAAGGTACGTACATAAAACCAAATCGCATTATCGCATTTTGTTAATTTCATTTAATTTAATTTCAATTCAATCCATTTATTACGTCTTACAGAAATGTGAGACTCAGTATGGAAGTACTCAGTACCTTTATTTATTTTATTTTTATTTTACTTTATTTTATTTTACTTTATTTAGGAAACAAACAGTTATACATATTTTAATAAGAAAGTAACATATTACATGATTGCATTAATAATAATAATAATAATAATAACATTATATTTATATAGCGCAGTTTTGTGACATTTCACTTCAAGTGCGCTTGACTATAATAAATTTAAAAATAATCCTACAGTGCTCCTTATAATATTGATAAAATAATAAAAGAATATACAGTATTTACAAAACTTTGACAGAAGAACAAAATTAACAAAGATAGTGCTGTTATAGCACACACGGGACAAATAATAATAGATAATAGCGGTGCTATTGTAACACAGGACAAAACAAGAACTTTAAAACTAAAATATAATATACTAACAGAAAGGCAAAAATGGTGCTGATGGGTGCGGAAAAACGATAATTACATAGCTGAAAATCAGTTTTAAAAAAAAACGTTTTCCACACGAATGGCACAGGAGAATAACGAGGCATACCAAAAATATTACATCTCATAAATATGTTTTTCTTTGATCCATCTTATTGATCATAAATCATTACAATGTTCAACTTCTATATTACTAAATCCAATATAATATACTTGTACTTATAAATTATAATAATAATAAGAATACTATAAAATTTGATTTTGTTGAAATCAGCACCATTACCATCATACCTCTAAAACACGTTTAGACAGCATAAAATGTACGGGGTTCTCTTCATAACATCTGTCAAAAAGTCAAACCAAATGATAAGTTCGCAGAGAACAACCAATAAATCTAGTGAACCTTAATTCTCAAATTCAAAAATTCCCTGAAATCAAAGTGTTAAATAAATCAGTACATAAAATAAAATTAACAGCAACATTTTAGGAGACAGGACATTTTCATGTAGTTACGTCACATTAACCAGCGAAGTTTCCGCTACAATTTATAATACATATATATATATATATATAAAAACATGGATTAAAACATTAAAGAAAACATAAAGTGGTAGAAAAAAAAGAAAAAAAATATATATATATATATATACAACAGAAATGAAAGAAAAAAAAACACACACATATGGAATCCCACATTGCCAAATAATGTTTTTAAAAAAAGTACAATATTTCACATCTTCAAACACAGCAAACTTATTTTTTGGCACCATTTTAATTCAAAATGAATAATATACTTAGTTTTAACCACTTTTACTGTTTAAAAAAACCAACATGTTTCGTAAGCAATACTTACTTCCACAAAACTAATTGCAACAAAAAACTTAAAGATATCAATGGATAGGTGGGAGTGAGAAAGGTGATGGGGGGGGGGGGGGGAGAAATAGTTTGTAATATACAAAGGGATCAAATTCGACTAGTTTGTCTAAATGGATACCATTAATATTACAATGCGGCCAATATAATTTGTAATATGGCATAAGTTGCAAAGGTTCACAATATAATTTTTTTAAATACTTATACATTTATTTTAACCACTGTTACAGAATTTTCAAATAAAAAAAATCTAAAACAACGCGTATAGTACAATGGTTCAAAAAAGTCCATAAAAATGTACTTATTGTAGCTTAAAGATATTATTTATAACAAAATACAGGAATAAAACCAAATGACATTGAAAGGAATAAAACCAAATGACGAACTACTGGCCGAGTCACTATTGTTAAATGATAATATTTCTATTTAAATAAATGAAGACAATATAAGCGAAACTCAATCGAAAATCTGGAAACAGAAAAATCAGAAAAACATATTGACACCTCTGGGACTCGAACCCAGGACCTCTTGCTTTCCGGGCAAACGCGCTAACCACTGCGCCACGGTGTCGATATGAAATTCGGTCATGTTTAACTGTACCATACTTCGACTAAGAACCACCTACATTAGCTTCATTTTCTTTAACGCATATATTATTGGCAACTATCTTTATGTATGATTGCAAGATTCAAACCCGAACTAAATGCTCTCTAGATAGTGTCTGGATAAATCTTTATCCATTTTATTTCATATGCGACATCTATCGACTTTTCTGCAAGTCTAGGATGAATATTTTTTATTATTTATTTGGACTCGAGTCCCAGAGGTGTCAATATGTTTTTCTGATTTTTCTGTTTCCAGATTTTCGATTGAGTTTCGCTTACATTGTCTTCATTTATTTAAATATTACAATTTGAGGTTTTACTCATAAAGTTAAAATAAAAAAATAAAAAAAAGATAATATTTCTGTAGTGGCACTGTCTACAGACTTCTCCAGTTTCTTCGCTGGCACTTCTGAAATCGACAATAATTTTAAGACATCATTGGGTAAGACGTCGGGATGTTTACTTTATATTGTGACAATTCCGGATATTATATGATCCGAACCTATAAGTAGTGTATGACACAAATCTTCATTTGCGTTGGAAAGCGATGTTTTTCGAGTATAAAATCCCCTGATTATTCAAAAATCTTTGTTTCGAGATTTCGAAGCTTCTTCTGACATGAATCCTATCGGAATAATGCAAGAACTAATGGCGTCTCATAATCGACTTGAGTTTTAAAGTACCTACTTCTTCTGACTTAAATCCATTTTCTATGAAAGACTAATAGAAATGAAGGGATGTGCTTCTATAGTAAATTTTCCTTGAGTCTCTTGAAACTATTTTCCTTTGCAAAATGTTTATATGTTCCATGTTGCAGCACAATTCACCTTTGACATGACTTTTTTCTTCTAACAGCTCCAAAATATACAAACGCTAAATCGTGGGTACAGGCTCTATAAAAATCAAAAGATCACGTAAGAGCAGACAAATTCTATAAGACAATATAGGTAAAAAATGGTTTTATATGAAAATTGTTTCATTTGGAGGTAAAAATCGGTACAGGATTTTGAAAGTTTGGCAAATTATCGTAAATACTGACAATGGTTTCAAGATTTTTTAATTAATAATAAAAGTAATGCTGAGTGGGCAAAACTACATACATTTGAAAGAACATACCATTGACCTTAATTTCTCCCTTCACGTGATTTCGACCGAAAAGCGTACGCACCGGAAAGAAAAGACCGCAGGGCGAGCGACAAGTACATCCAAAGTGTCGTGTTTAAAACGTTGCCAAGTATAGTGCGTATTGTTTTAATTTTTTTTATCGATGAGAAAATAATACTCTGGACTATTTTCTATGTTGTGAACATAATTTTGTACATAAATAAAAACATCGTTGAAATCTTTTTGTCTAGCTAAATTGTTCTAAAGGAACTACCGTGCAGTGAAGGGACTCTATTTCTGCTTGTTGAAGGGTGGTCTTACTGAGGTGGCGATACTGAGAGTATCTCCCACTCTGGAACGTGCCGCAAATGTACTGTATATTATTTTATATGATTTAATTATGAAATAATTCAAATTAATGCATGCAGTCACTATCACTTATATGCTATTGCTTAACTAAAAAATAGATGGAAAAACGCAAGGAAAAACACCAACAGATTTAAAAACATGATTTGTAAATAAAAGAATAACACGAAATGTTGTTAATATGATTGCTTTTTTTTACGTGAGCTCTACACAGGAGGCCCTGAGGGAAATTGTGTCATACATTCCAATACATTGACTTGAAAATTTTGGTGAGCAGTGACGTCACCACTAAATATTTTAATAATACCAATTTGACTGAATGAATGTGTAGGTTTCGATTTTTCTCCAATACATTTGGGTATTTTAATTATTTACCGTTGACGTCGTAAAGACCTTTTTTTCTTATGTACGGAATATGTTAATATTTATAGTTGACAAAGTTACTGCCACAAAATGAATAATGCCTTAAATTTAAATGAGATTATATTGTTTGGCATTTCACAACGCAACAGTGCCATGATTTGTGAATCTGTCGTCTGCAATCATGCATGCCCGCAGATACCCCGTCTCCTTCCCACCCCTCTTTGTGTATGTGTAGCACTTCTGAATAAAAGAAACACCGGGAGAACTTAAAAATTTCGTATTGGATGAAAGTTTCCTCGCTCATCCCCAGTTAGTTTGGAGTGGGGGTGGGTGGGCGATGCCGAACAGGGTGGGTAGACGGGTGGATGGGGGTGGCGTAAAGAGGTTAGGGGAGGGGAAGAAGGGGTGACGCCGCAGCCTCTGGTTTAATATGTACGCTCGGTCCAGTCTCTAGAGATTGTACGTACAGAATGTCAGCGCCCGTAGACAACCTTGCATTTTATTTATTTTTGGAATCAATTTAAACAAAGTAGATATTAATAACTAGTATATCTATTATTCGTATAGACTCACTTAGTGGTTTGGACGCTGGTTGAATCTAGTTCGATGCTCACAGCGGGTACTGACTTATTAATTATTAGCAGAACGATCATGACTTAAGCAATTTATTGAAAAGTGACTGGAAATATTTTTCATTCGCCTAGGATCGACTAGCAATCCGGAGGTCGCTATTTGATTATTTGTGTCATCCGTTTCACAACTTAGTAATTTTTTAAATAATATTTTATTTGCGACACTTTCCAGATTGGAAAATACTCTTAGGACTGTCCTGGTACAAAACCACCTTTCAGAATTGTTGAATTGTTGCTTGAAATAGCTTGTTTAGTGACTAGATATGGATAGCCGCGTACTTTCCCACCTTCCTCTTTCCCATCTAATTCACCTCCCCACTGCATTCAGCCTCAAACATATCCCAATTGCAGATGTCATATTCTCACCAACTTTGTTGGGAGCTGTTGGGACTCTTGTGCGGTATTCATAATAAAAAGGCACAATTGTTCAGACTTAAGGTGCTACAACACATCAATGTCCATTGGAAATCATATTTACGTAAGAAAAAATATCACATATATAAAACAAACAACTTATGTTTAAAAAAAATTCTGTGTTCAAAAATGTTCAATTGGCCCCCGGACGCTCTGTTTTCAAGACCTTTCTATTTTCCTGGAGGACTGTGGTATGCAAAGTCCGGGAAACTCTACCTCCCTCTGTGCGCCCACCCTCTCCCCTATCTCCCTCCACAGTGCCTACCTCCGGCCCGTTTCACCTCCTCCCCTCCCCTTTATGCCACCCCATTATTTCTCAAACTCGTATGGATCACTTCCTATATCCAGCGAAGGGGTTAGTCGCAAAGGCTTCTTTTTTAGTATAATTTATGTGGTACGTGTTTTTTTTTTAAATATATTTAAAGTTTTTTTTATTTATTGCTTTTTTATTTCACTGATAAATAAATTGTATGTCCAATTTTATTTTCATTTTCATTCTGGATTCAAAACTTTAAAAAAATATATCTAAGCTGTAAGTATTTCTATGGATATGGACATAGATAAAGGATTTTTTTTTTGTGTCCTACTAGAAACTTATAAATAGAACAAATAAAACAGTGTATTTAAACAAGTTTCAGTGTTCTGCAACATAATTTAGTGCACTACGTTTATTTATTAATAATCACTGCAAAATCAACCTAAATATTCAACATTATTATCAAAATTTGTAAATCAATTTGTTCAATAATCATTTGTGTGCAGTGTTCCCTACGTCTCGCTCTAACAAGTGACAGGATAAGGTAGTGACATATCTCTCCCTCGCACTTACTGAATAACACTTGTGAACGCTCCCACTACCTACTATTCCTAATTACCTGTAAATTGCGAGCAGGGTTGTCACTCATATTATTTTCTTAAAAAAAAAAAAAAAATCTCACTTTCAAAATGAATAATAATGAAGCAATTGCTTTCTTAAACAAAGCTAAGGAGGAGATTAATAGCATCCACAATGCCATTACCGATCCTGCTTTGAAAATAACCAAAGACCAAATGGCAAAAATACTTAGTAAACTTTCTAATCTCTCTGGAACTATGCAAGACCTAGGAGTAACTGTTGGAGTTCTTGAAGGAAAAGTTATGACATTCGAAAAAATCATCGAAAAGAAAGTATTACCACAGGAAACAACACCAATTTGTGACGTGCTCGCTGAGATAGAGGAACGCAAGTCCCGCTCGAATAACGTCATTTTACTCAACGTCCCCGAGTGTAATTCGAACTCAACCACGGTGAGCGTCTTGGAGGATGGAAAAAAGGTATTAGCAGCTATTAGTGAAATTAATAGCGAGTTCAATCTAGAAGATGTGAAAATTTACAGGCTTGGAAGTAAAATTCCAAACAAAACCAGGCCAATTAAATTAGAATTTGATGAAGTCAAACAGGCAAAACTTATACTCTTTAACAAAACTACTCTGTCCAATGGAATTATAATCAAACCTGACAGAACTCTACAACAAAGACAACATTTAACTGACCTCTGGAAGGAATTAGAAGAGAGGAAAGAAAAGGGTGAAGTCGATTTACGAATCAAACATTTCAATGGAATTCCCAAAATCATCAAAACTCAAGCAAAAAACTGAAAAACAAACAGAACAGATTTTCTAGACTTACAGGATATTATCAAAATGTACGGGGAATGCGTACGAAATTGCACCAACTTAAAACTAACTCCCCAATATTCTCACACGACATTCTGTTTTTAACTGAAACATGGTTAAATGCTGATATCAGCTCGTCAGAATTAGGCCTACATCACTATACTACATATCGTTCTGATCGAAATTCTATTACAAGCAAAAAGTCTAACGGAGGAGGTGTGATGCTGTGCGTATCCAAGAATATATCATCTACTAAGTTACCGGTTAAACACAAAAGTGTTGAACAAATTTTTGTATTGCTCAATATACCCAATGGAAAAATTATTATCGGCTGTGTCTATATCCCACCTGCATCGGATTTGCAAACATATAAAAATCACAATGAGGACATAGAAGTACTCAAATTCAAATATCCTAAAGCAAAATTTATTATTGCCGGTGATTATAACCTTCCTAACTGGACCAGCCAAGATGACAATGGACCTGCTACAAACCAAGCCGAATTACAGTGTGCTAAATGCAGTGAAATTCGTGATATGTCTTTATTCTTGGGACTAACTCAATCAAACAAGATTTTCAACTTTAACAATCGAATGTTGGATTTAGTGTTTTCAAGTGATTCGAAAATAGTAGTTGAGCTATGCGACGAATTATTATTACCGTTAGATCAACACCACCCACCATTGGACATTATCATAACAAATTTGCCTTTAACATCTTCAAAAAAAAACAAGTGCCCCATCGTATAACTTTTCCAAAGCTGAATACCATCATATTACTGAGTACCTTATCCAAACAGATTGGTCCTTTTTAGATGAGGATAATCATATAAATGATCAATTAGAACACTTTTACACGATTTTAAATACCTCTATAGAACAATTTGTTCCCAGGGTTAGCTTCACATCATATAATTATCCGAAATGGTTTTCAAGGGAATTAACTAATTTAATTAATAAAAAAAAATGTATCCACAGAAAATATAAACATACCAGAAATCCTAACGATTATATAACATTTTTTTTTTTTTTACATAAGCTCCACACAGGAGGCCCTGAGGCAAATAATTTCCCTGAGGGCCTATGTCATCTTTAGGGATGCTGTGTGGAGGGTCTTTTAGGGAAAGGAAGGAGAGGAGGGTTCTGGGAAGGAAAAGGGTTTAAGGGGTGGGTAGGAATCTGGGGTTCAGTGTGTCCTGGTCATCAGACCTAAACACACCTCATCCCATGAACCCGGGCACCTCTGCTAAATCACCAAACGTAGCGAACCACTTGGGGTGACCTATGGCAGAGGTGTTGGTTATCCAATAAAGGTTCCCGGGGCGGCGGTACCCATTCCCGCCTCCCAATTTACTAAACTACGAAAACAATGTAAAGAATTATCAATAAAATGCTATAATAACTATGTTAACGTAATAGAAAATGAGGTACGTCGTCACAATGTGAAAAAATTCTGGAATTTTACTAAATCTCAGCGAAACGACAACTGTGGATATCCTAATAGCATGTATTTTAAAGGAAAATGTGCCGACAGTATCGAAGGTATAGTTAATCTCTTTGCTGACTCATTTAAAAGTGTTTACGACAAAGATATTCCCGTCAATGTAGTCTCCAGTGCTTCAGTGGAAGAGTCCTTAAACCTAAGTCAATGTTTCATAAAATTAGAATCTATAGAAAGGGGCATAAACGCATTAGATAGTAATAAATCTGCTGGACCGGATGGTATTCCTCCCATATTTTTAATAACTTGCATTGATAGTTTGATATATCCCTTACACAAACTTTTTAACAAATCCTTAGCATCTGGCTGTTTTCCGGCTCTGTGGAAAAAGAGTTATTTAACGCCTATTCAAAAAAAGGTGACAAAAGCGATATATCAAACTATAGACCTATTTGTATTATGTCTGCTTTACCCAAACTTTTCGAGTCATTAGTATTAGATACCATTGTAAAACCTATCAACAATATTATTGTTCCTAACCAACATGGCTTTATCAGAGGTCGATCTACCTTGAGTAATTTAACTATCTATAATAATTACATATCCGAATCCCTTAGTCTGAAACAACAAGTGGATTCTATATACACCGATTTCAGTAAAGCATTTGATAAGGTTCGACATCACATTCTTATATCCAAACTCCGACTGTTAGGCATCAAAGGAAGTTTATTGACATGGATTATCAGTTACCTCAGTAATAGAGTGCTTAGTGTCAGGATTAATTTTATAGAATCCTATGTATTCGAGGCCACAAGTGGTGTCCCGCAAGGGTCCCACCTCGGCCCAATATTCTTCTTAATATTCTTTAATGACATTGTAAACATATTTAAAGATGTACAAGTCCTACTTTTTGCAGATGATCTAAAATTGTTTAAAAGAATACGAAATATATATGATTGCCTAATTTTACAAGCTAATTTAGATGAATTTTTTAAATGGTGCGAACAAAATATGTTATTTTTGAATATTGAGAAATGTCAAGTAATACGATTTTCCAGAACTCATTCTCATATTTTACATGAATATAATTTAAATAATGTTAAATTAACACCAGTATTACAAATTCGCGACTTGGGAGTTATATTCGATTCAAACTTAACATTCACAGCACATATAGATGATATAACTAATAAGGCTTTAAAGATTCTTGGCTTCCTTTGTAGAACCCTAACTGATTTTAAGTCCATGGATTGCATGAAAACACTCTACATTTCATTAGTTAGATGTCAAGTAGAATATAATTCACCTATTTGGTCCCCTTTCTATAAAGTACACTCTAACAAAATAGAACGTGTTCAACACAAATTTCTTAGGTACTTAAATTTCAAACTCAAAATTCCAATAGAAAACATTAATTATTTAAGTTTAATGAATCGACTAAATTTAATTACGCTGTCTGACAGAAGAATTATTTCAGACCTAATTTTATTGTACAGAGTTATGAACAACCTAATTGACAGCCCTGCCATCGTTTCTAGTATTAAACTCCATGTACCGACAAGGAATACTAGACAAAATATAACATTCTTTTGCAACACATACACAACCAACTATCAATCACACTCACTTACCAATAGGATGCATGATTTAGGCAACAAGTTTGGTGGTATTGTAGATATATTTGCTGATTCCCTTTACATTCTAAAATGCAATTTAAACCAACACTTTGTGGAATCCTACAAATTATTGTAACGTGGGTATAATATATTTAACGATTTGATGTATTATTGTAATGTTTTATATTATATTTTGTTCTATGGTATTGTTAAATATTACATTGTTTAAAATATTTCACAGTTTTAAGCAAGAATATACAAGTGGTTTTTTCTTTAAAAACTACTTGTATATTCTTAAAAGTTTTTTCACTTTTATAACGTTTGATATAAATTCTATGTATGTGTAATCCTCGATATCTTAAATATTATTTTATAATCTATGTAAAAGCCCCTACGGGCGTATAAGAACAATAAATAAATAAATAAATATAGATAAAACTTGGAATTATTTGACACACAAGGAATCTGAATTGTTTGCTAAACTCATTTTATGTGATCATTATTTTTACAATCACAGTAGGTACCTATAACCGTAATAAATGGTGGTAATTAATCGAAGTTTTCATTTTAACATTGGAAACATAAAAAAAATGAATGATTGGAAAATACTATGGTTTCTAGCCCATTTGATTTTAAGTTTCATAGCTCCATAGCTCTAAACGGAAATGGTGTCTCCAAAAGAAAGTATTTTAGAAAATCGAAATTTCAGATATATATTTTATTACTTTTGCAAACTTCATACCGCTGGAGTTCACAATTTTAAATCAATCACTAAACTCAATTTTATTTTCATGACTTTTGAAGGTTATTATATCCATCAGATTAATATTAATCATTGAAGAAGAAGATAAAACTAACAAATCTATACGAAACGTGAAACGGAACAAGACTCAGAAAAATAAAATTGTAATTGCTCTTTGGCAAGTTAACTTCAAAGCAGACTATAACAACTCGGGCGGCGTCTGACGAGCCTGGTGCAAGAATGAATGTGGATTTCCTTAATGGTAAGATGGAAAGTGTGATTGTAAATTTATGAGGAAGGTATCAAATAATTTCAACGCCATGTTCCTTGTATAAAACCTAAAATTGTAATATGTAATTAAATGAAGACAATACTAGGAACCTCAAACGAAAATCTGGATATAGACACCTTAGCTCAGTTAGTAGAGCTGTTGTCATGAAAGCAGAAGTCCTGGGTTTGAGTCCCAGAGGTGCCTATATAGTCCAGTAAAGGAAGGAGTTGTAGAGTGCGTGAGCAGGAACCTAAGGGATTCCTTCAGGACTTGTTTAGGGTGCTTAGGGTGTGAACATACTAAAAGTCCTGACGTCTAGGTGGTCAGCTGTGGGGGAGAGGGGGGGGGGGGGGAAGGTCCCGATTTTCGGGTTTCCGTTTATATCTCAAAAACGGTGCGTCGCAGAGGAAAACTTTTTTAGAATAAGTAAAAGCTCATAAAATTATCTAAAACTTTTATTCTATACGTAATTTTGGAAATCCCAGCCATTATTGAGTTATACGCTTCACAAATGTCAATATTTTCGAAAAAAATCATTTTACCTCACATTTTTCTTCAAACATTCCTTCATATCGTCTAAAATATTCACGAGACAGTAGAACAGTTCTTTTGGTAGGTTCGATTTAGCTATACAGAACCGTTTTTGATATATAAACGGAAACCCGAAAATAAGGACCTCCCCCCCCCCCCCTCCCCCCCTAGCTCACCACCTAGACGTCAGGACTTTTAGTATGTTCACACCCTAAGCACCCTAAACAAGTTTCTGAAGGAATCGCTTAGGTTCCTGCTCACGCACTCTACACCTCCTTTTGGACCATTCGTTTACTGGACTAATATGTTTTTCTGATTTTTCTAACTCCAGATTATCGATTGAGTTTTTCATGTTATTTGTTTTTTACATTAGCTCCACACAGGAGGCCCTGAGAAAATAATTCCTCACAGGACCTATGTCATCTTTGGAGATGCTGTGTGGAGGGTCTTTTTAGGAAAGGAAGGAGAGGAAGTTCTGGGAAGGAAAAGGGTATTTGGGGTGTGTAGGAATCTGGGTCAGTTTGCCCAGGAGTGATGGATATATGAATCCATCCCTCCCACTACGGTGCAAGGCGGTTGTTGGTGCAAGCTGGAGATGTCAAAGGGACTCCCTCAACCCGATCATCTCTCCCGATCCGGCCTGCCATACAGCTGGTGGACAGACGCATCCGCCGCCAAAACCCGGACAAACCTTACCCCATGAACCCTGGCACCCCTGCTAAGTCACCAAACGTAGCGAACCACTCGGGGTAACCTGTGGCAAAGGTGTTGGTAATCCAATAAATGGTTCCCGTGGTGGCGGTACCCATTCCCGTCTCAAAATTGTTATGTGTCCTACTTATCGCCATTACCGGCACTACAGTATGTATTCAAAAAATGTTGAAAGAAACAATTAAACGTTTTAAAACAAACATTTTACACGGATAATTTAAATACACTACACGGTTTCCGTTTTCACAAAAATAGCTGCGGCAGTGTCCTATATTGCCAATCAACATTTTTATTATTGATCTAAATAGTAACATAAGTATCTATTTTTTGTGTTCTTCGTTCTACTGTGAGTATCCACGAAGGATGCCTTCTTACATATATTGACTTTTAATGTAACGGAGATCTGAAAACATCGTTGTTACTCCAAAACAATATACCCAACATGAAAACTTAAAAAGTTCAAATTCTACGAAACGTCCGAGTGTGCCCCTAGCCCATTGCGCTCCTATCTTGTTAAGGAGCCATGTAATCGAGGAAATCGATGGAATTTTTAAAACCTCTCACAAGTATTAGAAATTTTTTTTTTTTGTTATTTTTTTTTTTTTTTACATTAACTCCACACAGGAGGCCCTGAGGAAAATAATTTCCCTCAGGGCCTATGTCATCTGGGATGCTGTGTGGAGGGTCTTTTTGAGGAGAGGAAGGAATGAACATTGGTCTTGAAGAGACCCATGTTGTAGGAAGGAGGAAACACAGAGGCCGGCAAATCATTCCACAGCCGAGCTGTTGAACACAAGAACGAGTCGAAGAAACGACCCGTTCTCATGTGACAAATGTCAACTGTGTACAAATTATGTATGACGATGTTAAATTATGTATGACGATGATTTCTAACATCAAAACTGTTTCGGCTGGTAGATTTTAAAATGAATTCTGTGTTCTTACAATGATGATAAATTATGTTTGCTAGGAAGGTACCAACTGACGGCAATGGAAGGTAAAGGTGGGATGAATTCTCTGCAATTTAGGTATTACACTGGAAGGTGAGATGACATCTTTGAGTATGGTTCACTATGCTTTACTGATTTCACTACTAATATAAATATTTTCCAAAGGAATCTTGCGTTGCGTGTTTAAATGCGTTTTATTAATTCACAGGGAGACAAAATCAATTGGCTAGGAAACCTCTCTACTTCCAACCCCTTTGCGAAGGAACCAAAGAAAAATTAACGATCTTACGTGACTTCTATACTGCTGAAATGCTTTTCTCTTATTTCTGCTGCCAGCCATATATTTTAATTTATTATTTTCAACTTCCCTCGTATGTAAAAATAATGGACTTCGTTGACCCGATGTGTACCCAAAAATTATATCCTTATAAAATGCGATTTGTTATCAAAAATACGATTACTTGAAAGGCCGAATTGTTCAACGATCTGCCGATCGTGGATACGCTTGTTATTTCAGATCTAGAACCACTCAAACTGTTCAAATTAAGATGATGCAAGTTTTATACTACGCTTCCATGTTTACTTATTAGCTTTAAGTTCATACCTATCTTTTTTTACTAACTACCTACATAAAAAAGATGACCTCAAAATTTATAGAATTATTCAAAATATTTACCATTGCAACATTCTTCAAGATAATATCAACAAATTGTTAATTTGGTGTAACGAAAATAGAGTTTACAATATCTCAAAATTTCAAATACTTAGATTTTCTCGAATAAAAAATCCAGTGATCTTTAATTACAACATTGATAACAATACTCTCGAGACAATAACACAAATCAAAGACTTGGGCATCTCTTTTCAATCAAATCTTTCATTTGTTAACCATATAACAGAAATCTCTAATAAGGGCTTAAAAATGTTGGTATTTATAACTAGGCTAATTAGAAATTTTAACAATATAAAGTGCAAATATTTCACCTATGTAAAAAGGCAAGTTGAGTACAACCCTCCCGGCTGGGACCCACATAATAATATGCATGTACAAGCTGTTGAAAGGATACAACACAAATTCTTATGTTTTTTAAATTTTAAAATGGGTATTCCAACAATTATGTTGGAAGTCCAACACTCTGTTAAATAATATGAATATGCTCAAATTGTGGGACCGAAGAACTTTCACTGACTTGGTATTTCTATATAAAATTCTAAATGATTTAGTTGATAGTTCGGTTTGCTTGAATTGATAAGCTTCCGGATTCCACTACGTAATACTAGAAGTCAGGATTTATTTCAGTGCAGAAATTCTGGGACTAACTACCATATGTATTCCTCTTTGCCGAGAATACTTATCGAGGGAAACAATTATCCAAGTCAGTGGAAATCTTCAATTTATGTTTAAACAAATATAAAATAGTTACTGAGAAAGTTCAGTTATGTACAATGAATGCTGTATATTTCTTATTAGTCATATGTAATGTTTGTAAAAGCCCCGAAAAAGGGCTATATAATAAATAAATAAATATACAGTTTCTTCAAGAGGGTTTGCTATTGGGGTAAGAATAACTTTAATTTTTTAACCGAATATACCAATTCCACATAAATAATATACATACCTATAATCTACAGTATAATATTTATTCAAGTGGAGAAGGGAAAGCTAAGGATCGAATGAGGAAATGAATCATTACGAAAATGGAAAGAGGAAAAAAAGTTCAGCAATTTTTATTTTTTTATTTTAATATTACATTTGATTACAGAAATTAAGTAATGACGTATTGCCCATCTCACTAGGTGTGAAACGTCTGTGCTGAAATGGCAATTTACAGAGTGGTTGTATGCTAAGTTTTTATTTATACATTATATTATGAAATGACGGATAAATATAGTTTTTATTTGAATTATACAATTCATGTATGAATTTGAAAGATTAAGTCAAAACAAGAATAATTTTGAAGTAAAATGAACACTCATGCACATAGTATACATACACGGTAGGCATAAATGTAAATATATTATGAAATTCTCCCGATAGATATAGATATGTCTGTTTGATTGGAGGTAATCAATGATTTTACTATTAAAGGAACTTTTGGTTTGGTTTTTAAAGGAAATAAGTGATATTCACGTCAATTTTGACGATCCACTCTGATGGCTCATATCGAAAAATGAAATTTTACCACCACATATATTTTAAGATACTTAAAAAGTTTAAATAGATTAAGTTCTAGGTCATAACATTAATATGATTAAACATATATATTTCTTATAGATTTTTTAAGTGAAAACTTCTTTAGCACCGTTGTGATTTGACTACTACGGCCCGCAGGCCAAATCCGGCCCGCCAGTGTCATCAATCCGGCCCGCGACAGATAATGGCTTTTTGTTCTTGAATTGTTGTGATAAGTTGGATACAAATATATTTAAACAAATATAAAATATTATTACTGATACAATTCACGGACACTCTTCATTATTCCTTTACATTTACCGCTTGGATTTATTTTTTATGATTTTTGTGTTTTGTGTTTCTGTTATATGTTATTTCTTTTATTTTATTATATATTATGAGTTATATGTTATATTTGCGTTATGTCCTTTTGTTCATTATATTTTCAAAAATGTATATAATTGCTTTGCGATTTGTTTTGTTTATATTTACTATACTACCTGTTAATTTATGCCATGTTCCTTGTTTTCTTTTGTTTGTCTTGAACTATTTCAATGTTTTTTGGATGAACTGAACTCCAAAAATTTTTTTTTCCCTATCCCCATATGGGGGTGTGCTGGACCTCGTCCCTGCTTCATCTTTAGTTACATTATTGATTTTGCAGATCCTTCTCAAATCTGTCTGCGCCTCCCCCAGTGCAGGCTTGAGGTTTGATCAGATGACTTTGACTGTCCTTTGTCCTGCCTCTGACTACCCAACGCTGAATTTTCTTTTAGTCTTCGGGTATTTTACCCCAAATAGTCAGTTAACATTCTTTGAGGCTTCACTGAGTGGTTGGCTAAGGGACACGGAAGCTAAGTGTAGTTTATGGTCAGACCGAAAGCCATTCACATTTTTTGTTGGTACTTGCCAATTGATTTGAGATTTATTGTATTTCTTATGTTCTCTATTTTATGCAGGTGCTTGCAGGTTTTTACAGATGCAATGCCGCGTCATGGAGTCTCATGAATGAGTTTTTCTTTTGCCCTGTTTAATTTATCTTTGTCTTACTAACCTATTTTTTTGCATTTTGTTTTTCCTGTTAAACACTTGCATACTGCTTACTAACAACGTATGCATGGACACTGGAGGTCTAGATTCGTTCAAAATAAATAAATATAGCTTCGTTTAATCAAAAAATTAGAATCTTGTGAGAGCCTTGAAGGAGTAACCATCAGTTACTTATACCAGGGCGGGTAAGAGGTGGATTACCTCCACTGATACAGTTCAGTTATGTACAATGAATGCTGTATATTTCTTATTAGTCATATGTAATGTTTGTAAAAGTCCCGAAAAATGGCGTTAATCAATAAATAAATAAATAAAAATGTATAGGTATGCAAAAATGTAATTCTTTCACATAAACACGCCGAAGGGCGCCATAAATCAATACTTATAATAATAAATAATAATTTGGGTCCATCATACTAGAGGTATCCATTCACCTTCAGACATCCCAGTATCTAGTGTGGGGGTTGAACGGGCCATGGCACAGGGGTGTATCGGGCGGGATTTATCCTGTAGGTACCGACTGTGATTATTCTTATTTCCAACAGTCCCTTTGTTCTGTCGCCCGCCCGCCACCACACTCCGCCAGTGGCGATGCACGTTCCTCGAGGTATCCGCAGGCAGAAATATCTCAATAATACTTAATAAAATACACTAGGGGTATTTCATCAACTCTGAATAAACTTTCGATTAGCGCTACTCGTCAAATACCTAGCTATTATTATATATTTCTCCACCGAAGAGTAACATTACCAGTCGAGCAAATTTCTGTTTTTATCACAATATTAACTCAACAGTTTAACAACAATGTATATTTCCAGGTAGTATGATCTCTAATCTGTACTGATTAGAAATAAAACCGATGTCGCCATTTTATAAAAGACTTTGGAACTCCTAAGTACTAAATATGACAATCGTTTGGTCGTTAAGGAATTTCTGTATTTTTACATGATCTTTCATCTTAAAAAATTGTGGTTAAAAAATATTGACTGACATTGAAAATTACAAAATAATAACTTATTTTGTACCGCTTGTAAGTGAATGGGCACAATAGAAAAAAGTGGGAAGGTGATGTCTTGAGAATATTCGACATTTTTAACCTTAGAGTATTTAGCACAACACGTTGAGTTGAACGTATTTAAATATTTATTTCTAAAAATTGTATGTTGTATATTAAAAAAACGTTGAGTTGAACGTATTTAAATATTTATTTCTAAAATATTTATATCTAAAAATTGTATTTGGTTGGTAAAACTTTCCGTTTTTTTTATTATAATGTGTACTCATGGTCTCATCGTCAGTATTGTTTGTGCCCTATGACATTATCTTGATTTTCCATAAGTTCGGTTTCTTTCGATATGAATGTATGTACATAAACCAAAGAAGAAAATTAGAAGTGCCTTCCATACATATTTGAATTTTAAACGATTGTTCCATTCAACCCAGCGCCATATCTCAGGAACACTCAGCAGATATCGTAGATCTCTATCCCATTTGATTTTGGAATCATAAATTTTGCACTGGAAATTTAAGCCTCGTTTAGGCAAATATTTTGATCACGAAGCATGCAGAATAACACACAGGGCATTTCGTAACTTATTTTTGTCTCTCAAGAAAGTGTAAATATTCCGAATTTTCTTTGTAGGATTACACAGTTTTCTTCTCTTCGTCTTCGAATAGAGAAGGAGAGATTGTGTGTGAAACTGGGTTTAGGTCAGTCACGTCAGGATCCAACTGCAAAGCTTTTTTTCTGGTAAGACATGAGACCCTGGGTTCTACTCCGAGTTGCGAAAATCACTTTTCTTAATGCGTTTTTCAGCTTCATAAATAGATTGAGATATTATAGATCTTCCCTTTCAATGATGTAATACACTGATGGGTACAATTTTTAAAGGTTATAGTAACAAACAAATAAACATTTTTTTGTTAAAAAAAATAACATAAACATTGTTATAATATATTATCTTTGACTGCACTGCGAGCCACGTGCCAGTATGATAGTAGCTACGTCGCTATCTCGTAGGAATTTTAAATTGGAGAAATCGCTCAAATGTAAACGATTTTCTTTTATTCCCTCCCTCCTCACCCACCCCAAAAATATATTACCGTCCCTTTCACACGTACGGGAAAGGAACATCGGAGTACTCACTTTGTCTCTGGTGCCGTCTCACTTGCGCCTTTGAGAAAGGATTTTTTTCGTCCCTTATTATTTTGCACGTAAAGATAGCAATTCTTTTCACGCAAATATTCGGTGATTTTTTACAGTTCTTCTTTTTCCCGTTTTAGAGATGGGATGACGTCATAATAAGGATAATCGTTTTGTTTGCTTGAAAAATTGACACTTCTTTAGAAGATTTTTTATAAGTTGACAAAGTTTAAAATGAATGTAGGAATTCTTCGTGTTGTTTTGGGGCGTTTTATTAACGTCACGCAATCTTTATCTTTACGTAGTATAAAATGAAGTCGCTCCTGCTGTCTGTGCGCTTAGATCTATTAAACTACGCAACGGATTTTCATGCGGTTTTCACCAATAGATAGAGTGATTCATGAGGAAGGTTTACATAATTTGTCAATGTTTTCTGTAAATTGGTTGAAATATATAAATAAAGGGAGCGGGCTGGCAAGCGGGCAGCGAGCAGTGTGCAGCGGACTAGGAAGCGGGCGGTGTGGATTTGATTTAACAGATAGCATTGGTTATAAAGGTTGGGTAAGGGCGTGGTGTTGTGTTTCGTTAGCCACATCTGGGTCTGCTAGTATTGTACTGCTAGTAGTGAATCTGGGTGTGAATGTGTTCAGGTGTGACGAACGTAAGAATCCATCCGTCCCACCGTGTGATAGAGTGCGATTGAAGAGGTCCAATGGTCTCCCTCAAACGTACTCTCCCGATCCGGCCCGCCACGCAGAAGGTGGGCAAAGGCATCGGCCGCCAAGACCTTGACAAAACTTCACCCCGTGAACCTAGCAACCCCTGCTAAGTAACCAAACGTAGCCAATCTCTTGGGATGACCTATGGCAGGAGTATTGGTTATCAATTAATGATGACCAGCCTCTCAAAATTCTTGTAGCACTTCTTAAGTGGTGTCTATTGGTGGTCAGCGATTCCTCTTTAGAGCATAAGCTTTAGTAGAAATCCTAAATTACAGAAGATTCGGCCCCATAGAGCCTGAGAAAACGGATTTTAAAGTTTGACTCCAAGCTTCGCAATTTACCCGTAACAACAAAGTTTTATTTTTTCAAAATTTTATTTTTTGCAAATTTTGACTTTAATTCCCCTTCAGAACAGTGACTTGAAAACTCGCGACCTGCGGACCTAGTAGGAACTGCGTTTCGGTCCTGTTGGGATCTGAGATGACGAGATCATAGAGACGATGACGTCACAACTGAATTGAGATTTAATTCCTGAAATGAATCCAAAATTTCAGTAAGTTCGGCCCCATAGAGAAAATGGTTTTAAAAGTTCGACCCCAAGCTTCGCATTTTGCCTGTAAGGATCTTATCGCTATTGGCTCTACAACCCCTGGTGGGTCTTGGCCTCCTCAAGAGTCTTCCTTCACTCGCCTCGGTTTTGTGCCAGCTCTCTCCAGTTTAGAAGCTCCAAGATAGATATGTCTTTGAGGACGCTGTCGCTCCATCTTAGTCTTGGTCTTCCCAGGCTCCTTCGCCCTATTGGTCTTGAGTTCAGCAGGGACTTTGGTGCTTGATGCTCGGTTATTCTCTCCACATGACCCAGCCACCGAAGTCTTCCCAGTTTTATAAATTTTGCGACGTTTAGCTCCATAAACAAAGTATAGAGCTCATTGTTATAACGTCTGCGCCAAAATCCATTTTCCAGAACCGGTCCGAAGATGCGCCTCAAAACATTTCATTAAAAAACGTCCAGTGCTCACTCATTCCTCTTAGTTAGTACGTAACACGGGCATTAGCCTAGTAAGCAAGTGCGCCCCACGGTTGAGTTTGGCAGCCACCTCTGGTCTGGAGCTCCAAAATACCTAAAAAAAACCCTTGACTCTGTGCAGAAACGGGCGGTCCGTTTGATAGATTCTCCCATCTTAACAGACGGACGTCATCTTTAGAGCACAGGCGTCAGGTGGGAATGCTGTCCTTGTTCTACCGGTATTACAATGGAAGATGCTCCGAGGAACTAGCGTCATTGATCCCCTCGGCACCGGTGCATAGTCGGGAAACACGCCAAACACGCGCCCAACATTTGTACACGGTTGACATTAGTTACATGAGAACGGGTCGTTTCTATGTCATCTTCAAAGATGACATAGGCTCTGAGGGAAGTTATTTTCCTCAGGGCCTCCTGTGTGGAGTTAATGTAAAAAAAAAAAAAGTAGTAAAAAAAAAACATAAAAGTGTACTTTCATAAATTGTATGAAATAATTAAAAAAAAAAAAATAAAAATAAAAAATTAATTAAGGATATATATCGCATATATAATATTAAGTAGGGAGCTGTGCTTTGAGTTTGATTTTCTGTGTGTCTGTCTGTCTGTGTGTGTGTCTGTCTGTGGCATCGTAGCTCCTAAACGAATTATTTAGGACCGATTGTGATGCGGTTTTTTCGTTTGAAAGCTGACGTCATCGAGCTGGTTCTTAGCTACAATTCATGAAAATCTGTTCAGGCGTTTCAAGGTCATCAGCTCTGTTTTGTGTCAGGGGTTGCTTAAAATTTTGAAAATTTTACTTATTGCAGATTTTGGCTTTGGTTCCCCTTTAGAACATAGGTTTTAGTAGGAATCCAAAATGTCAGTATGTTCGACAAAGCCCGAGTAAACGGTTTTTAAAGTTCGACCCCAAGAGTCGCATTTGGCCGGTAACAATAAGGTTTTTTTTTTAAATATTATTTTTGCAGATATTATCGTTCATTTCTCTTTAGAACATGAGTTTTTGTAGGAATTCATAATTTCAGAAAATTCGGGTCCATAGCGCGGCGTCGTTTGTCCCAGAAATAAAGTTAAGTAAATGGAAATTATAAAATGAACATGTCCCACCTTTGATTGAGTGCATAATAAAATCATGTTATTTTTCCAACCCATAAATATAATTTATTTGCTTAGTCTCGAGCTGTGGCAAACTTCTTTAGGTCTGAGTGAAGCTGTTTGCTGTGTGATTTTTTTCATTTTTTGATCGTATGGACTACGGACCAAAGATATTAGTATTTCATTATGTTTGGTACCGTCTCTTCTTCTTCTTCCTTGCGCTGTCCCAACTCATTGCCTATGTAGGCTGTTGGGGTCGGCTCTTCTCGTTCTCAGGTTGTAATATCTTCTGTTCTGGGTATCGCCTTCATCCAGGCCGTTTCTCTGAAGAATTTTGGAACATTGAGTCATCCAGGAGTTCTTCGGTCTTCCTCTGGATGACTCTCGGTGAAGCTCCATAGACATTGCCTGCCTCACTGTGTGGTCTGATGGTCTCCGTCTTATGTGTCCATGCCGCTTACTCTAAGGTCAACAGATCGAGATGTTACTAATAGTTTAATCGAACTTTCTAGGTCAAATCGAGCCGTTTACTATGATCGATCTTTTCGTGTAACTGGCCCGCTCATTTGGAACAAACTTCCCTCAGCTCTTACTAATATCCAGAACTTGGCTGAATTCAAAAGAGCTTTAAAAACAAACTTATTTAAAAAATCATACCTTTCATGAATTTTAACTCCTTTTCAATATACTTTAATAAGCCATGTTCCTCAAGTTTCTGGTAATTGTTTGGTTTCGATTACCTCCTTACTATAGTTTTGTGTGCACTCTGAATTTGTATTATTTCTAAATGTTAACTGCCTCCTGTCCTATATAATTTAGTTTAAATGATTCTTGTTGAATGGCACCGTGATGGTTTATCATTATATATTGTCCTGTGCCAAAACAGCACTCACTATTGTTGTTAATATTGTTCTTTAGGAATTGCTTTGTATATTTTTGTATATTCGTTATTTCACATTATTTAATTAATTTTTTAAGGACTCGTAAGGAACACTGTAGGTTAATTTTAAGTTTATTATAATTAAGCGCACTTGAAGTGAAACATCACAAAACTGCACTATATAAATACTACGTTATTATTATTATTATTATGCCATCTCAACTGTCGTTCTTCCAGCTTACTATTTATGTCTGTGACACCCAGGCTACCACGAATGCGTGAACTTTTGATCTTATCTTTTAGGGATACTCCTGCCGACCATCTAAGCATTCGCATTTCTGCTGTTTCAATTTGCCTAGTGTAGGAGTTGTACATAGTCTAGCATTCGGAGCCATACATTATTGCGGGTCTTACAAGTAAGTCTTGGTACCGTCAGAATGTACAAATATAATGTTCTAAAATTATAAGACATTTACTCGCAGAGTTATGCAGAGAGGGTTAAATGACATACTCTGCAGTCCTGGACAATCACTCTCCTTACTTCATCCACCTTTGTCGTGTATGATCTCAGACAGGTAACCAATTAGGGATGCCATAGTCCCAAAGGCTCCAAAGCATTGGGAGGAGATAGAATTCTTGTATGGTATTCATATAAACATACAAATAAATGAAGCGACTCGCGGTATCGTCAACATCTTCCCCTCACCACACTCTTCTATATCAAAACATTCTCCAATTATATGATGGATGTCATTGTCTCATTGATTCTGGTTGGCAGGGACTCTTATGCGGTATTTACATTAAAAATATGTCGTTTCTCACCCAGCATGCCGCTTGAAGTCTCGAAAACCCTTCTGGACAGAAGGAGAAAGACTCCTTCGATCACTTCTCACCTCAGAAGGGTGGAAGCTTGGGTGGCAATCGGCCAACGTCAAAAACGCCCATCTCGTTTAAGACCCCACTGAAAGACAGCCTGGGTTCTCATTGCCTCGCAAAGTCTGGACCGCCATCAATATAGAATGCATAGGAGGGGCCTTGATGACAATATACCCTAAAATATATTCAGAATCTTAACGTGGTGAAGAAAGCGCAAGCGAAGAATGCGTGTAAACAAATATTCGCCGCGGCACGGCGTATCGTACGAACGTACGGTCGAATTTACCCTAACAGGCCTGGAAATTCGACCTTTCTGCCGCGTTCATTTCAATTAATTCTGAAGAACGTGTTACAAATATTTAAAATGTGTCTCCATGTTGTCCTCCCGAAGTAATTAATTCATCATCTAGAAAAATAAAATCTGATGCTTACCGCTAACTTTATAGTTGAAAAAATGGTTATAAAGTTTTGAAATCGTTGTACGTAAAATATATTAATGGTAAGGTTCTGTTTTTATTAATCTAACATATAACTTTCTTGTGGGGGAAATAAAAAAAAGTTATTATAGTTACGGATTCGCCAGAAATTATTAAAATGTGAGTTTTGAGCAAACAAAAATTTTTAGGGTTGTGTACCGCCTTAAATAGTCCGAGGAGATGAGGAAAATATTTTCCATCAGGGCCTATGTAATATTTGGGGATGCTGTGTATAAGGTCTTTTAAAGGAAAGGAAGGAGAGGAAGTACTGGGAAGGATCAGGTATGAGGGGTGGGTAGGAATCAGGACGATATTCCAAAAGAATTCTCCCTCAACCAGACTCTCCTGATCCGGCCTGCCACGCAGCTGGTGGGCAAACTCATCCGCCGCCAAGACATATAGCAGAGGTGTTGGTTATCCAATAAATGGTTCCCCTGGTGGCGGTACCCATACCAGCCTCCCAAATTGTGTTTGTCCAGAATTAACACCTATTTATTTTCTGGAAATAGTATTATTAGACATTTTTTAACAAAAAATTACACTTTTATTCTTTATTGAAGTGAAAATAAAACTTGTGTGTCTCCTCTATCACTATAAAAAGTTTGTATGATTAATAACGAGGTCATCAACAATCGTAAAACCCTTGAAACATTAATCAAGAAAGCACTCCACTAATAACGCCCAGAAATATCCCAGCAAATTAATTAAATCAAGTTCACCCTGCTTATCTGGTAACTTTGTATATTGTATAACTAACTACTTTACCAATTTACTTAACTATCCGCCATTTTCTTATTTTCTTAATATCATCTCTTGTCCGTCTCCCTCCCTCGCATTGTTTCATCGTCTTGCCATCCCCCTCGGCAATGTTAATATCTGCCTTTCATAATAGCTTAACTTTGGTACAGAACTTGTTGTTTAGCTGATTGAGAATAGTGGACGACGCGCGAACGTTTTACCACTTGAAGAAAACTTGTGGAACTGAGCAATGTTTAGGTAATTTGAGCAATTTCGAATAGGTCCCGCAATTAGAGTTGATGGGTGTTAGAAGTGGGATGGTATGGAATTGTTATGTATGGGTGCATATATTATAAACTAAATATTAATTTGGGAGGCGAGTACGGGTACCGCCGCCCCGGGAACCATTTACTGGTTAACCAACACCTCTGCCATAGGTCACCCCTTAGCAGGGGTGCCCGGATTCATGGGTTGAAGTTTGACCGGGTCTTGGCGGAAGATGCGTCTGCCCACGAACTGCATGGCAGGCCGGATCGGGAGAGAATGGTTGAGAGAGTCCCTTTGACTTCTCCAGCTATACTCTCTCGGAACATAGCCTTGCACCGCGGTGGGGGGATGGATTCATACGTCTGACACTCTGGAATCACTGATTCCCAGATTCCTACCCACCTCTCATACCCTTTTCCTTCCCAGAACATCTGTGAATTGAATCCAGGACCTCTTCCTCGCCGACGAGGTGTTGTGACCACTGATCTACCATATCAACTTACGTTATTTTTAATATCATTATACTTCGACGGAAAGCTACGAACATTGCTTTCTTTATGTGCAATTGCAAGATTTGGTATACCGAACTAAATGCAATGTAGATAGTGTCTTGGGTAAATATGCATATTATACTATACTATATATAAGTCTCGGATAAATATTTTTATAGCGGAATGAGTAAAACCTCAAATTATAATATTTAATCATTTAAGCCAATATTAACGACTTTCAAACGAAAATATGAAACAGAAAAAATAGAAAAAAGATTCAGTCGTATCTAGGAATTGAACCCAGGACCCATCTTTTAAAATGATTAAGTATCCGTAAATTCTCACAGGTAAAGTGCAAAGTCAATCAGTCATCACGTTACAGTCGGTCAAACAGCTTTCGCTTTTATCGAGCCAGTAGCGGTCTGTAGTGAGCGATATAATATTTACTACGATGCGTCATTGCACTAACTAACTAACTAACTAACCATCACGCCGTTTACGCAGGGGTAGGCAGAGAGGACGGACCGCCAAACAACTCGGTCTTGGCACACACTCTTTGCCTCACTCACATTCATACATCGTCTCATACATTCTCTTCTATTATTCTGACTTTTGACATGACCCGACTCAAGTATCTGATTAACTTGATCGTGCCATGTCTTCCTCGGGCGTCCCCGACTTCTTCTACCATTCACATTCGCGTCGTATATTCTTCTTACACTACTTCCTTCGTTCATTCGCTCTACATGCCAAAACCATCTGAGGGTCCCTTTCTTAATCTTACTCATTATGCTGACATCAGCCTTACATTCTTTGCGGATATCCACATTTCTCACACGATCATACATTGTTTTACCACACATACGTCTCAGGGATCTCATTTCAACAGCATTCAGTTTACTTTCATCCTTCCTCTGCCAGTTCCATGCCTCACTGCCATACATCAGGGTAGGTACCAGGACTCCATTGTGGACTGCTAGCTTCGCTTTTTTTGACAGTTTTTTATTAGCGCCAACGGCATTCAGTCCACCATTAATGGAGTTACCGGCATTCACCCTTCTTTCAATATCTCTTTCAGCCTTCCCATCTCTCGTAAACCGTTAATTTACCGAAAATTATCAACCCCTTTATTTGTCTTAGAAGTCTTATTTCAACTTGACCGCTTTGCATTTTGTCTGTCTGTAAATTGGTTTGTGTTTTCCGGGTTCGGTCAATCCTGAAAAGACCGATGGAACACATGTTTGATCGTAGGTACCTTTTTATTCCTATACTAGCAGGGGTACCCGGCTTCGCTTAGGAAGTTGATATGAGATTAACTAACGTTTAAACTCACAACCCATCTTGCTTTATATATCCCTACCAATGGGTAGTCCCACCAAAAACCTTCGAATGTTTCACATTCCCTTTCAGTATTTTCAAGAGCATTCCACACCATTCGTGAGTGTTCTGGAATATTCCACAATGATCTGGGATGTTCCGGGATATTCCTGAACATTCCAGACTATTTCCGAACATTTCTCAATGTGCCAGAATGTTCCGGGATGTTCTCAATTCTGGAGTGTTCTATAAATTTTTAGAGGACGAAACCTTCAGCCCTTATATCTTCAAAAGCACGAACTTCAGGTAAAAACGGGAACCTTCTTCGTGGATGGGGTAAGAGAGTATTACACCATAACTCCCTTTATCGTATCGGGACTCGTTTCTCAGTTTTAGCGGCACGCACGTTATTGAACACTTTCTTTTATAATATTATATTAATTATTAATCAGAATAATGAACATTACGCGCAGTCTGCTGTACACAGAACCACTAGTTATTTAAGCATATGAAGCAAGTAGTAAAGACCAGAATACCTATGCCTGTATTCTGCAATTCGTTTACCTGGTGTAGACGTAAGAAAAACTCTAGATTTTGTGGGTGCGAGCCAAAGCTAGACCGCATAAGGTTCTTTCTGGAAAATGAATGTACGCTCTCCCTTGTATTAGTTAATGCCTTCCACGGGCATTAGCGAATAACAAAACTTTAGCGATAGTATGGAAACATTGGCCGGGTTAATTTGTAAAGATTCCATGAGATATGACCGCGCCAACTTATGTACCCCCTGGCTCCCTTACTCCCCGCCTCCCCGCTACTAGCCTTCACATAATGAAAAATAATAATAGAAGCCTCAAAATGAATGAGTTACGAGGTTATTTTCAGAATGCGATGGAAAATCTGACCTAATCGGATTAAAAAAAAGATGATTTTTTTAAGTGAAAACTTCTTTAGCATCTTTGTGATTTGAAACTCGATGAAACGAAAAACAGCGACACTAAAAAGAGACAAACACATATATCTATAGAATTTAGCCTACCAGGGAATGAGATACTGTATAATCGGTCTCTTTTTTGTGAGGTGCTTCGTAGCCTATCGGTCTCCTCTTAGTGCGGTGCTTCGTAGTCTTCTCACTCTAGTCTACTTTAGTTTTCTGAAGGTTTCACTTCTACCGCGTGTGAATTGAAGACTGAATTTTATTTAAAAATTTTGCTCAGTCCATTATGTTACACTATCAAAATATCTTCTGTGGCATTTAATTAATTTTTTAAATAAATAACAATTAATTAAATTAAATATTCTGATGTAATCTAGATTCGCGATAGATTTTATCGGTGTTTTGGTCGAGGGGTAAGGCTCACGACTATCAATTCACAGGCCGTGGTATTCAAATCCCGACGTATGCAAGTAATTTTTATTTTATAGAATTGTATTATTTTATTAGAATTATTTATTAACTATGAAGGTATTAGGTATTAGCGGGTGCTTAAAATGAAGAATAAAAAAAAAAAAAAAAAAAAAAAACCAAAACATCTTCGTTTGTAACCCTGTCCATCCAGCTTATTTTAAGTATTCTTCTGTAGATCCACATCTCGAATGCCTCAAGTCGCCTAATTAGTTCTTCAGTAAGCGTCCATGCTTCACGTAGCATCTGACCAACATTTGTGCTATGTATAAAAATCTTGTCTTAAACATTAGTTTATCAATTGAAAATAATAAAAAAATATTTGAAATTTTATTTTCGAGTACATAAATCAAGTCCAAAACTTCAATTTTTTAAATCAAATATTAAAAAATATCTTACTGAAACTTGGATTTTTTTGTTTACTTGAACTCCACACGGGAAACTCCTGGGGAAAATAATTTTCCTCTGGGTCTAGTCGCCTTTGGTGATGCTGTGTGGAGGGTCTTTTTGTGGAAAGGAAGGAGTGAACCTTGGTCTTGCCGAGGGGATCAATAATGCTAGTTCCTCGGAGCATCTTCCATTGAAATAGCGTTCCCAACGACGCCGCCTGTACTCCAAAGATTGCAATCCGTTCGTTAAGATTAATGGGAGAATCTATCAAACCGGCTGCCCGTTTCTGCACAGAGTCGAGATAATGCTTCTATCAAATTATTATTATTTTCGAACACGGCATCGAAAGTTTATTAATCATTTAGTTACATGAAAAAAAAAATTAAATTTAAAAATAGTATTTTATCGCAATGCTCAGAAGAAAATTTTTTTTTGTTATCTAGGTATTTTTTTGTTATTTTGTTATCTATGTGATGTAGGTAGATTCACCAATTCTGTAGTGTCCAGAGATTAATTTTAATATCCTCATATTTTTTTTATATCCTCAGTATTTACAGAAGCGACACCTTCAACTGCTAAGTTAAATGTGTCAGGCTGTGTGCGAACTGGCCATTAGTATCGAAAGCGTCGATGACACAGGGCTAGTTTACAAGCTACTATCTGGGAAATTCACTATCTGTTAGTAAACTCGCCCAGTGTCATCGTGTCACTTGCTAACCAGCAGCAACTAGCAGATTGTTGACAATCTACGAAAAAAAGTTTAAAGGTAGTCAACTTTACTCGCTTACACGCTTGCTCCGCTTGCTCGTGATTGGTTTATTTACGTTTCCAACATGGCTTCCGATAAACAGCTGATTTCGACTGTCAAAATCCTAATAATTAGTTCACGCAGGCGTCGTTATTCTTGTTACTGGTGCTAAAAGCGATCTCAGTTTCCTACGCGAGTGGACAGTTTTGTGTGTCATCATGACAATCTCACTCGCAGATTTACCCGCTTTTAAAACTTAGTAGATAGTAGCTTGTAACTCGCCGTGTGTCATATGCGCGGCCAATTTCTGCCCGTTTCATACAAATCATAGATTTGAATTTGAGATCAAAATACACAACCAAACTAAAAATTATTTTTGTAATCAAAAGGTGTATCAAATATCTAGTTAGGATGTCAGCCACTTTATTTATTTTTGCTAATTATAAGACATAGGCCATTAAAGATCTTAGTGTTTCATGATTTTGGATGCGATTTGGGCAATAACTTGAGAGTAAAAGAAAAAAATTGAAAAAAAAATTTTACTGTATTTATTTTAAAAATACAATGAAAAATAAATTCTTAAAAATGCATTTTTTTGAGTAGTAATTTTAATATATAAACGACTTTTTTTATTCCGCCGTAAAAAGGTAATTTGTATTTTTAATTTACACCCATCAAAAAGTTTTTTTTTTCATCATATTTATGTAATAAATATAGTAAAATAATTTTTTTTAGTTTCTCATTTACAAAAATCAATATAGTTCAAAGATCATGACTTTTTTTACAACACCAGGAGGAAAAAAAATCCCTAAGCGAATTCCTTCTTATGTCATCTTTGGGGGTGCTGTGTGGAGGGTCTTTTTAGGGAACGGAAGGAGAGGAAGCTCTGGGAAAGAAAAAGGTATGACAGGCGGGTAGGAGTCAGGAGTCAGGAGTAATAATAATCATTAGTAATCCATTCCTCTCACTGCGGTACAACGTGATAGATCGAGAGAGTCCAGCTGGAAAAATAAAAAAGGTCCCTCTCACCCGATCCGGTATAAAATTTCAGTAGGTGGTCAAACGCAATCGCCGCCAAGACCTTGACAAACCTCACTCCTTGAACCCGGGCATCCTTGATAAGTCACCAAACGTAGTCGTTGTAACGGGTGTTTGTTATCCAATAAATGGTTCCTGGAGCGGCGGTACCCATACCCGCCTCCCAAATTGAAAATGAAAACTGAGGAACGGTTTTGTAGAAAGAAATCTCTGTACAAATAATATTAAGATAAAAAGGCGGTTTTTAATTTGTGGATCGTCGATCATTAGATCACAGAAAAAAAGAAAGGCAAGGAGTATTTTAACCCATTTATTGATAATTCTATTTATATTATCCACGAATATCATTTCGATCCATTCTTGCATCTCTCTTTTCATTATTTCTTACTCGTACACAAATTCCTTCCCTAATGGTTATAATAACGGCCCACCTATGCCCAGTAATTCACGTTATTGTCACCAACATTTCTATTCGGCTCTCAGTCCCACTCACCAGAGGGCCGTATGTGCGTCCCCCTTCGCCGCTCCAAAACGCTCGCGCGCTCACACAAATCTCGGCTAAAACTCGAGATATGACAAACGCAAAAACCATAAAATTAAATTAATGCCTTTTTTCTCTCTTCCTTTTCTATTATTCTATAACATTTCCTTTGGGCTGTGTATTGAAAAGCTCTGGCAAAAGGCGCCTCGTGGTCGGTTGTGAAAACTTCAGCGCAATGGTCTTCGTGTAGATACAACTTTACTATGATTCGCGAAAGTCTGGTTCGATTCCACTAAGAATACTACATAATACCGTATTTTGGGACATTTCTGATCTTCTTATTTCATTTTAATGTGAGTACCCCAATCCAACGAATCCTCAATAACCTGAGACATAAATAAAGATTGGAACCATTTTTGGACCATATCCACGGTGAACATTTTTTAAAGAAAGATTGGAACCATTTCACGTGGACCATATTCACGGTGACCATTTTCTAAAGAAAGACTGGAACCATTTCACGTGGACCATATCGACGGTGAACATTTTTTAAAGAAAGACTGGAACCATTTTACTTGGATCATATCCACGGTGACCATTTTCTAAAGAAAACTGGAACCATTTCACGTGGACCATATCCACGGCGAACATTTTTTAAAGAAAGACTGGAACCATTTTACTTGGATCATATCCACGGTGACCATTTTCTAAAGAAAGACTGGAACCATTTCACTTGGAACATATCTACGATGACCATTTTCTAAAGAAAGACTGGAACCATTTCACTTGGATCATATCCACGGTGACCGTTTCCTGAAGAAAGCCTGAAATTATTTCACGTGGACCATATCCACGGTGACTATTTTCTAAAGAAAGACTGGAATCATTTTATGTAGACCATATCCACGGTGACCATTTTCTAAAGAAAGACTGGAACCATTTTATGTAGACCATATCCACGGTGACCATTTTGTAAAGAAAGACTGGAATCATTTCACGAACCGACGGACGTATGATTCCATCCTTCCGCGGTGGTGCGAGGTGATGAGTCGAGAGAATCTGGCTGGATAGGTCTTTCTCGATCCGGCCCGCCATACAGTAGGTCGGCAAACGCATCAGCCGCCAAGACCTATAAAAACCTCACCCACCCACAAAGTATAATGTGGTGTGACCGACCAAGTATTCTGAAGAAGGGTGACCGGACAACTCGGAATGAAATCAGCTGAACATCTCCTTTGAAAAGTCGTAAATCAAACTCATCAATTTTTTTTTATAGATTTTAATAACTTTTCAAAGAGGCGTTGAGTTGACATGATTCTGAGTTGGCATGGAACGCTGATGAAGATATTTTTGTAATAGTATTTTTCGCGAGCCGCCTCTCCCGCAAATTTACCTATATATCTCGCCACACTCACGCCTGTTATCAAGAGAGTCGTAGTTATCCTTTATGTGCCCTTAAAGAATTGATTTAATACTGAAATATCTCAGGGCGGAGGCTAATGGTATCTACCCCTCTCCCCGCTGTTCAGGGGTAGGTAGAGGCCTCTTGAGGGGCAGTTATTGCAGCGAAACCCCTTCCGGATGTAGAGTGAGGCACTCTATATTACACTTATGGTAATTTTCAGCTTTGCTATGGATGAAAATAGGACTGTAAATAGTAACTGAACGGTTTCACAAGAAAACTATTGGAAAGAAATGATAAAAGTATATATACCATTTCTTATAAATAATAATGTAATAACATATTTAATAACATATATTTATGTAAAACATATTATAACATATTCCAAGAAAACAGTATTATTTACGCAGCCGCGCGCAAGTGTAAAATTTTGGGGTTAATTTGCTGAGAAAAAACATTATTTCTAAAACTCGGTTGAAAAGCTAGAGATTTAGCCCAGAATTTTGAAAAATTGTAGTCACATAGCGCGTCGTATGGGAAAACATTAACACATTATACAATTATTTTATTTACAATATTGAATATTTTTTGGAAGATAGGAAACGGGATCAGAAGTAGAAAAATGAAAGGTTTCACGTATTTCTTATATAATAATCCTGCACTTCGAATCATGACCCTTTCTTTTCTGAACCGTAATGCAATAGATATTGAGTTCTAAAATATATTTGACTACGAGTACATTTGTTTATACCTGATTTCCACAATGGTGGTTCAATTCCTCTCTCTCACTCTCTGTTGTTTGTGATGTTTAGCAATTGCAGATTTGAACTCTTGGTAGAAATGTTAGTTGAGCTTCCTGACCACTATACTTACAATAATTAATAACTACGACAGCTTTTACAATATTGACTTATTGTCAATATTTAACCAACTTCTGGTTATTCGAATCAGCCTCCGAGATTGGCTTCAGTTTAGTTGAGTTTTATTGAGTTGATTAGGTGATTCAATAACCCCAATTGAGCACATAATATGTCTGCTCATTTCAGATTTAATCAATTAAAATTGAATAACCCGATGGATGTCCACAGCCAAATTATCACAATACAAAATTTAATAAAGTGCAGAATTCACACACAGAGCCATAGCCTTACTACAACATTTTTTTTTAAATGTTTAAAAATATTAAGTGTGCTTCTATTTTGTAAATATTTACCTCCAAGATGATATCTAACGTTTTTTTATTTGTTTTTATATACATATACATGTAATATAATCATGAGTAATTACATTTTCAAGTTACAATCGGATTAAAGTCAAATCATTAAATACTAACATGCAACATTGATTAGAAACAGTATAAACATATATATGTATATAATATATAACCTTTACGAGAGTGTAAACGTCTCTATTAAAAATACGAAACTAAAAGGATTTTTTTTTAATCGCTTCCCCATAGATACTTTTTGCCACACCAGTTCAGTCCAACCAGAAATACGGTATCGATGATTCGTGTAAATTAATTTACTTGACATAGTTACTGAAATTTTTCTACTATTTTAGGTAAGAAGTACTTCCCGGATCAAATGATGATTAATATTAATTTCGTGACCCCAAAACAAGACCGCAACGAAAGTTTAATAAATGCTCATAATTAATTAATTAATGGGACATTTCATGGTATTCTCACTAGTTTATGCTTAGATTTAAAGTAACGTGACTGTGGCTATTCGTTAGCTTCAATTAGTTTCCTCTGTAGAAGCTTTACGAGCATTGTAACATTTACGAACGTGCCATATAAAAATACTTAATTGAAAAATACAAACGAGTTTTCAATTATTGTTTTATTCGGTTATGTGTAGCATTTTCTCAAACTGTATTAAAATTTTCGCATTTCATTTCGTTAGTTAATTAACATGTAACGTAGATATGCTAAAAATTAAATAATTTTTTTGAGGTACAACGAATTTTATAATGAGCTATAATTTGCAAAATCTCAAGCCAATAGAAGTTTTACCAAATTACAGATTTCTACGATAGGTGGTTATTAAATTACTGTATTACCTACACAGTTTTGATTTTGACGTGAAACTTCTTTAGCCCCGTTAGAGTGATTTGAAATTCGGATGAAACGGAAATGATGCACTACGCCACCTGCGAAGCATCAAATTGAGCTGTAGGCTTCTATTGGTTGAGATATAAATCGGAAACGACGCTAGTTGCTACAATTTTTAACACAGTAGTACCTACATACTACAAAGGTAAGAACTAAATTTGCTCTTTCATTTGCTGAGAAAAATATGTGCATTTGGAATTATTTGAATATTTCTAATCTGACAGGTTTAAATTAACCTAACAGCTCGTCCCATTTCAATTCCGAGTGATATATTGACCTGAACCAAAGTAATGCTAGGCCATCTAGAAGATCAGGAAAAACGCGTACCAGATTATCATGACTAAAATTTTTTGTCCTACATTTTTCTTCAATTAATAAGAGAAATTCTCTTATGCTTGATTTCCCGTCAAATTTAATCTTCCAATTTTCTACATTGATGGAGGGTGATTCTCTATAAATAATTTTTGTATGTTTAATTATTGTAGGGTTGTGAACGGTCCTACTCTCTGAATCTGAATCAGAAGAATCCATATCTATTTCTGATATTGTTGGCATCTTAAGGGCTTTATTATATGCACGCGCCTGCGAGCGCAGCGCGTGAGACATAATTATAAAAAACTCGTTCAGCGAATTCCACGAAGTTACCTGTCGGATATTATATTTTGGTCACTTTTATCAAGTTTTGAAGGTTTGCAGGGAGCTACAATTTGATTAAAATCTCTGGTTTATATTTATATATTATTTGCTTGCATTTTTTTTTACATGAGCTCCACACAGGAGGAAAATAATTTCCCTCAGGGCCTATGTCATCTTTGGGGATGCTGCGTGGAGGGTTTTTTAAGGAAACGAAGGAGAGGAGAGTTCTGGAAAGGAAAAGGGTTTAAGGGGTGGGTAGGAATCTGGGGTTCAGTATGTCCTGGTTATCCGCCTCCAAGACCTAGACAAACCTCACCCCATGAACCCGGGCACCCCTGCTAAATCACCAAACGTAGTAAACCACTTGGGGTGACCTATGGCAGAGGTGTTGGTTATCCAATAAAGGTTCCCGAGGCGGTACCCATTCCCGCCTCCCAAATTAAAAATTCGAAAAAAATTAAAAAGTCGCAATTGCGACTGTTGCGAATTCTGATAATTCAACAATTTTTCACACTCTTTTATGCAAGGTAATTGATCAACATTTAAATCTTATTTCTGAACCAGGATCTTTCTGCATTTGGTAAATATGTATATAGAAAAGAGGGACACGGTCAGTAGGTTAGTAGTTTCACTTCTACCGCGTTTGAACTGCACACATATTTTTTATACATTAGCACAACACAGGAGGTCCTGAGGAAAATAATCCCCCTCAGGGTCTATGTCATCTTTGGAGATGCTGTGTGGAGGGTGTTTTGAGGAAAGGAAGGAGAGGAAAAGTCTTGGGGTCAATGTGTCCAGGTGTGACAGAAGCATGAATCCACCCCTCCCACTGGAGAGGAAAAATGTCTCCATCAATCAGTCTTTCCTGATCCGGCCAGTCGCGCAATAGGTACGATATGATATTACGTATGTCTCCGTTACTTTCATATTGAGAAATGTGATACAAATGGTGTTAGAAAGAAAAAACATCACGCTTTATATTCAAATCTAAAATTCTACCGTAAAATAAGTAAAAATGTACACCTTTATGAAACCAAAGCTACCAACCGCCGTTTGATAAAAAATGATGAAATTTTTATTTAATTCTATATGAGGTGATTTTTCACAAAAACGGCGCTCTACAAATTATCCAATTATTATTATTATTCCGTAACTTTGAAAAAATGGTGAACAAGAAAAATCAAACAAAGAACTCATGTAATCAAAATCAATTTCACATGATTTATTTTTGATAAAGTTCAATAAAAAAAATGACATGCCACTTTGTTCAAGTGTCATCCATTCGTCCTGAGATCGGACGGCATTCTTTATCATTCCTAGATCAAAAGTTGTACCTGGAGATATGAATTGGACCTCAGCCACTCAAGAGTCTCTTGTGTCCGTGGGTACCTCACGACGCGACGCCCGGACAATATATCACCGATTGAAAAATAAACAATTAACACCGCCGCCATATTGGATGTATATTATTTATCTACAACTGATCTGACGGATCAAATAAGAATTCACTACGAGTGTGTATGTGTGTGTGTGTGTGTGTGTACAGATTTTACAGTCACGGGCATATTATCCGTCACCGGATAAAACAAAACAGTTGCATTAAATATTGTCACAAAATGGATTGACCGCACGTACGTCTCAAAGATCTCATTTCTACAGCATAGAGCCTATTTTCATGTTTCCCCTATCAGGTCCATTCCTCCACTCATCACGCTTGGTATCAGCGTAATTTTTTAGTTGCTGATGTCGTGTTTAGTTCTTGTTGTTTTCGTATTGACATTACAAAGAAATCAACTATTTTCAAATGCCCTTTGAAACTTAACTTTTTTTTGGTTTGACTGAGGTTTGAATCTTCCTACCCAGAAACGGAAATGCTCCCAACTGAGCCAATGATGAGGCAGGCGTTTATTTCGTATATTCGTGCTGTAATATAATCGAATTTTAGAGAAATACCTAAATGTCTGCTTGTGTGTGTGTGATTGCTACTAAAATATGTTAGAATGCATAATCATCGGTAACGAGTCCATCTGCCTAGTTTCAGCTCGACCGGATGTTGGAAAAGGCTTAATTTACACTTTCAAGATACCACGCCATTCACATCAAGAAAACAAAAATGAAATTCAAATAATGTTCAATTTTTTATTAGAAAAACTCTATTTTTATAACTTTTGGAGGTTATTCCCATCAATGTATGTAATATATCACTGAAGAAGAAGATAAAAATAATAATCTAAACGAAAATATTAAAGACAACAAGACACAAAAAAACAGAAAAATACAATGGTTGCAACGAGTCGAACACAGATCTCTCGTCCAACCGGGATGTGCGCATTAACCAATTTCGCTATTGCCGCCTTCTGTCAAACCGTCACATTTGTCAATCTCATATTTCAAATTTTAGAATTAACAATAGTATCTTCAACTATTTCTTTTTCCATATTACTGGCAACTACCCTTTTTTATAGGAAACAATTGTTTTAGTTTCGACAATTGAATATTCATTTAGACTTTTATAAAAAGTCGTTAAATAAATTTTATTGGATTACTACCCGTACCTTTATTAAAATCAGTGTACTACGCCATGGTACATTCACACCTTTCTTATCTCTGCTGTATCTGGGGATTTGCCTCAAAGAAATTGATAGCTGATCTGCAGGTGGTTCAAAACCGAGCTCTCAGAAATGTTTTTGGACTTCCATGGGACACCCATGTCAGAGACAATTTAGTTTCCGGTATTCTTCCAATCACAGTCCTTCATAAATATGAAATCACAAGCACCATCCTACAAATTACCCAACAATCAACTCACACTATCATCAAGCCACTTTACAATCAAGACATCCACACTCACAATACTCGAAATTGCAATAAAATCCGCATACCTCAAACACACACTACAAAATATGGGATAAAATCTCTGAACTATGTTGCCTAGACACTATATAATTCGCTACCAGATATGTACAAGGGAATCCAGCAAAATAAAATAAAAATCAGAGTAATGCTTTAAAAGAATATTTTTTAAGTATGTATAAGGATGAAATTTTGTAAGTTTCTTGTCATGTTGAATTGTCTTGTTTCTTTTCTCTTCTTTTCTTTTCCATTAAGTTGTAATCACCCATATCTGTATAACCTTGTTACCTTTTTCTTTAATTATTTTCCATTGCTGTTTATTCTACTCAACCTGTCTTTTATTTTTCTTCTATATTGTATGTGAATCTTATATTTTAATATCAAAAAAAAGTAAAATTTTAACTATTTCCTCCCACCCATGGTTTGTATGTTCCTCCTGTCCCAAAATGAGTTCTGTAACTCATCGGGATTGCTCTAGCTAGAAATAAAAACAATAAAAAAATTAAAAAAAAATCGAATATATTTATCCGAGACGCTATCCAGGTTACAAACCAATTCTTAGAATGATTGTTTCCAATAAAAAAGGTAGTTGCCCGTAATATGGAAAAATAATTAGTATTTGAAGATAATATTGTTAATTCTACAATTTGAAATATGAGATTGACAAATATGACGGTTGAACAGATAGTGGCAACAACAAAATTAGTTAACGCGCACGCCCCGGTTAGACGAGAGGTCTGGGTTCGAGTCCCAGTTGCTACCATTGTTTTTTTTCTATTTTTCTGTGTCTTGTTCTCTTTCATATTTTCGTTTAGATTATTATTGTTATCTTCTTCTTCAGTCAAATAGATGTATTTAAAAACTTATTTTTTTACAAAATAAATACGTTTTTATCAAATAATATTCACTTTAAAATAAACAATGTGTCCAATCTGTAGACCAGCGACGGTGAAGACTGCAATACCAATGCGAAGGTGTCTGCCATAATCGATGTTATAATTAATGATCTCTGGACCCGGCTCCACATGATGCTGGAATATTATACAAATACTATTTGCGTTAACTAACCCCGATCCAAAGGATCAAATAAGTGGAAAGGATAGAGAACATCGTAATTGTAAAATAACTAAATCACAATGGGAATTTTTACAAATGAAGGGCAGACTATCAAAAATGTGTAGAATATTTGAAGTTGGTTTTTCTGGTTCTAATCGTAGTGTATATTAATTTAAAAAATAACCACTTTTAAAAATTCGTACATCTCATAGAATTTTTTTTTTTTTTTAACGTTTTATATCTGAAAAATAAATAACTTGTGATTGAAAATCGTATTAAGTTAGATCTATCCATCTCCACACGATGTCGCAAGTATCTCTTTACAACGGGACCATTAGCTCATCATTCATTCATTTGTTTTCGCTCTCCTATCTAATTAAATTTTGACTTACGACACTTTTCTGCGAGATGTGCAATATATATTTTTATTAATCTAGAATCGCTAAATTCCTAAAGAGTTCAAATTTTTCAATGATTTAGGTAAAACTACTAACTGCTAAGATATCGGGACCGGGAAATTTAATCCTACTAATATAACGTTGGCCGGTGTGATGTCACAAACGCCCTCCTCACGAATGTATTATTTTGGCCGAGAATGAAAAACGGCCAATCGTTATTTTATTCTACAAGGACAAATTAAATAAAAACGCCATTATTATCGTAATTTTCATAAAGTTTTAAGTTTTATCGTGATTATTTTTTTGGTGAATATATATCGTGTTGCGCTTCCACCTTCATTAGCTAACATTTCGGACAGTATGAGTTGTGATATCTGCCCTGATAACGGACACTGTAATAACCCAAAAATTTGTAACACAAATGTTTTGGCTATGAAATCTTAAATCATACTTATAAGTTTTAAATAAGTTTTTTAACCATCTTATGGAAAAATATCTAAATTAAGACAAAAATGTTAAGTATTTATTAAGTACATAATTTACTACCTTCTCGGCATTTGGTTCAAATAAAATACAAACGAAAGTAATTCTCCCTTTTAGTAATACATCAATTTCATCGGATCTAAAGATCCTCCCTGTCATTAATTTATTGAACGTGCGTTCAGCCTAAGTCTCGAAGTCTTTTTTTAACTACACCGTTTTGCATTTTGCCTATTTGTAAATTTGTTTGTACGTTCCATTAATGCTTCAATAACGTTTTGATGTGTCGTTTTGATGGTTCAGTAAAGATTATTAAAGTCGTCTTGCTTATTTTGACTTTGTTATTTGCTTTCTTCAAAAATATGTTATTCACCTACCTGAAGGAAGTTTGTAAAAGTTGTTGTCTTTGAGATAGTGACCATGCTATGAGTAGTTGGTTATTTGAAATAAAAAAAAGTTACGTTAAACAAACGATTTTTAATTATGCATGTATATATTAAAGTAAGTACTTACACATCTTATGATTTTAATTTGAAAATTTTGATTTGATTTAAAATTAGAGTTAAGTAGGTTAGATTCTATATGGTAAACCCACAGGTACTTTCGTACATTGCACCGTGCACCGCAATCCCAATAAAAATCTTGACATTAATTCTCTCGGTACAATTTTCGAGTTATGTTACTGTTCCTGTGGAGCATATTATTGATTGTTCATTTAAACCTCGAAATGCGTTGCTCAAAAAAAATACGGAGGAATGTGATCAAATGAAAATACGAACATAATCAGACTTGTATTTGTGAATAAGTAATGAACAACAATAATATTAATTATCAGGTATCATTTTTTAAATAGTATTTCTGTTGCTGTGGAACAGTGGGAAACATTATCGGGAGATGAACTGAAATCTCGAAAAGATTATAGATTAACTAAAATAATAATCATTTAAGTACTTTAATTGAATTTTGATTATTTATTTGTTGTTTCATGGTTAGAATCTGTGTTGACAGACAGTAGGTTTTTCCTATTTTCTAGAACCAAATATATTTTCAGGCATGATCTTCATGAATTGCCAACGCTAATTCCTCAAAATACGCGGGTTATTTAGAGTAAAAACGTAGATGAAATTGTGATCTCGGATGATTTAAAAAAAATAATAATAACGAATAAAACTTTTATTTTAACCACTATTTATTAAGAGCGTTTAACCAGCCAGCGGCCGAAAATCCACATTTCGTCGAAAGTTGTTCTTATGATGGTGCAGGGTGGTTACAACGAGAAAGATTAATTATTCTCCGTACCAGCTTTTTAATATTATAACTCAATATCGGTTTTATTTCATTCCAAATTTGTTTTAATTTATACCTACATCCAAAAATGCTGAAAGTCGTGAGGATAAAACCATTAAAATAATGTAATTATTTTTTTATTATAAGTATTTATCATTTTTCAATAATGTCTAAGTTAAATAAGAATGTTAAAAAAATCTGAAATATATTAGTGTGTAAGTGCGCAAATAAATACAAACGGACCAATTTTCGTCAAGAAACACACGTACATATATATTTTTTAATGATTTTATTTAAACTAAAATTAAAATTCTTAACTATGCGATACCCAGATAATGTATTGATTTATTTTACTGCATGATTATATGATTTGAAATGGGTGTGGTATAATACAAAATCTTTTTTGAAAATTTAACAAATCTACCAACGACCTATGGTGTAACCTTATTATACTAAAAAATATCATTTTTTCTCAAAATTTAAAATACGCGAATGCTAGATAAAAGAACAATCTTTCGAAATCCATTTATAATTTTTTGTAGAAAAGAGTCAATACGTCTAAAATATGATTTAAAAATTACATATTTCTGGTTTTCTCTGGTAATATACCCTCTTAAAAGTTATCAATATCTTTCAAAACCATCAAGTAACAACGTTTTCAATTTGGTTGGTGAGTATGGGTACCGCTGCCCTGGGAACCATTTATTAGATAACCAACACCTCTGCCAAAGGTCGATACCATCTCCCAAGGGATTCGCTTCGTTTGGTGACCTAGCAGAGGTGTCCGGGTTCATGGGGTGAGGTTTGTCCGGATCTTTGCGACGGATGCGTCTGCCCACCAACAAACCGGATCGGGAGATATTGGTTGAGGGAGACCTTTTAACCACTACAGCAGGACTCTCTCGGAACATCGCAATGGGAGGGATGGTTTCGTACGTACGTCACTCCTGGATACATAACCACCACACTACTCACCCCTCATACCTTTTACCTTCCCAGAACTTCTTTTCCTTCCTTTCCTAAGAAGACCCTACACACAGCAACCCAAAGATGATTTTTTCTCAGGGCCCCCTGTGCGGAGCTAATGTAAATAAAGTTTATTTGTTGCTTCTCACAGAATATAAACCAAATTTTTCACATAATAATCAACCCCACTAGGACTAAGCCTGTATTCAGGGAAACAATTTACATCTCAGAATGAGGCAACATATACCGATTTCCAAAAAGTTTTTGATAAAGTTAACCACCTCATCTTATTTAAAAAGCTTGATCAAATAGGAATACATGGAGACCTATTTCGCTGGGTGAAATCATATTTACGTAACAGGACGCAACTAGTATTTATTAATGGATACAAATCATCCCATATAAATATAACTTCTGGTATACCACAGGGGTCAAATCTGGGTCCTCTTTTTTTTCTAACATTCATAAATGACCTTGATTCAAAATTAAACTGTTATGCTTTTTTCGTCAATGATGTCTATTTCTGATCATCAACTAATAATAATTATTATTATTGGATGATTTCTATAGCGCCATTTTCGTGAGAAAATCACCTCAGAGGCGCTTTACAATTCATTTACACATTCAATCTATACATGTATATTACAAGTGGCTTATTACTAAGATTGGTAACTAATGACTTACAACTAAGACCTATATGACTAGTGACTTTAAACTATACTTATTTTGCTTCAAAATGACACACCCACTAACTGGTGTACTGCAATGATATGCACTTATGTTGAAAAATGCATTTTAAACTTCACTCGGAATAGAATTATAAAGGATTTTTCCTATGTTATTAATAATATTATTCTTAAAAAGGTGTTTTCCAGAAGAGATCTAGGAATCATTCTTGATTCTAAATTCATATTTGATGTACATAACGACATTACGTGCAAAACATCTAAAATGATGGGATTTATGGGTTAATCAAATTCACAAACACAAAAAAGAAAATTATTACAGAAGCCATATTTTACGTTGTTTCCGTAGCAGCTATCCATATCATTCAATAATAGGTACTTATTGAATTCGGTGTCACATCTTATGTAGTTACACACAAGACAGTAAAATTAACGTTTAAATACTTGTTATTAAATTAAGAAACAACATTGGTATGACATTAAAAAACAAAAAATATACATATATTAGTCTGTTTTATTTGTACTGAAATGGACCTTTTCCGTGGATTTAAAGGAGGACTTCGCTACGCTCAGTCAATTATCTAAAGTGAAAACATTGGTCCATTTAGTATGAATCACTACCGTGAATAGGCCAATTTGACTGTGCTATAAAAATACACATCGTGTGTTCTACTCATATTGTTCCAACTGGTAAAACGGTTTCATCTTAGGTCTCTCTTTCTCTTATCGACTATGCGTTCATGCTATAAATACATATAAAAATATAGTAGATTTTAATGATAATTCAAAAAATCAACATTACTCATAAATTAAGGCACCACTCGATCACAATTAAAAAGCCGTACCTAATCGTGTCGATGATTTGGGTCCGGCCAGCCCTCAAATCAGAAACTGCCTCGTAACCGTGATCTTAATAGTGTCATTCTCTTAGCGAGATCTTTATGCAGAATCATCGGGGCTTAGTGGTTTGTGGAGGGGTCTGGGCAGGGTGTGGGGTGTGGGGGACCCCCGGGGTCTGGGGCTCGCGAAGGACCCCCGCGGCCCGCGGTCATTAATATTGATTTGTGGTCAATCAAACGTCTCGAGGGTTGGTATGCCTTCCAAATATTTCGTCTGAAAGGTTGAGCTTTGATGTGTAACCTTTCGTGTCGTGCTCTGGTACCTGTATGGAGTGTTATTTTAGGTGGCATTTTTTCAATAAACACAATCAGATTTGTGAACTTTTCAGCTGGCTTGTTTCCTAAGATGAACAAACTTATGATTATGAAGTATGTATGTGTTCTTCAAATACAGCAAACTTATTTTGTGATATAATTTCAATCAAAAATAATATTAATTTTAAAATTAGAATTTAGGAAGAGCGCAAAGAAGAATTTAAAATTTTCTCTGCTAAATTTGTTCCAGTGGTAAACCCCCTCTATCTACCCACATCCCTTCTCCCACTATATCTTTAAGTACCTTTATAATTGTAATTTAGTTTTAAGTAACCCCTGATTGATCACGTAACATGTCGGTTGCATCTAAACAATACAAGTAGTTAAAACAAAGTGATTATTGCTTTTAATTTAATCAATCATCTTTTCTGTCCTCGCAATATCTACATTAGCGACGCCCCCGACTGCACACACCTTAAATACTGGTTCTCTAACAAATATTTTTCTTGATTAGTTGCCTCATTGCTGACGATAGTGATCTCTATTATACCAATTGATGAACTAGGCTTCTCCACTCCTGGACTGTATGGAAAGCCAAGGACATCCTAGTTCCAGACGCCTGTATTATTGGATCACTTCTATGCATCGATAATCTTATTCTGCTTCTCCTGTGAAACACTTCAAATATGTGATACCGCGCAAGATTCCAACTTGCCGATGCTGGTGGCACCATGATATCCTTATTTAAGCAGTTTTGTGAGGCTGAGAGTAACGCAGGATGAGTGGGAGAAGTCATTAAACATGACTAAAGTTATTTCAATCCATTTTTAACGAATACAAGTATAACGGTCAAGGTATTGGAATATGTATTAAGGGGTTACGGATTTTCTTTAAAAATAAAATAATACCCACGGATATAAATCAGAATTAGATAAAAACCTCTTAATCAGTCGTAATACCTAACCATCTCGAAAAAATAATATTTGACAGAGGCCAATGAGATGAAGGATTTGCTCGTTGGTCAACGGACAACTAGTTTTCTTACCGCCCTTAACCTATTGGCCACAAACCCCGACAGCCTGCCGGGTGTGCAACTCATGTACTTAACCACAAACCCATTAGTAGGTTCGCCAAAAAACGGAAAACGAGCTCAACAATGACATTTTTTAATAAAATTTTAATTGCCGAACATTCTGTAGGTAATTAATAATTCAATTCGTAGAATTGGCAATAAAATGTTTCTTATGTTTTTTCCCCGATATTTGTGTTCCAAGTTTTGTATGCTGCCAGCCGCCATTTAATTTCTTCAAAATTGCGAGTGGTTCTAGGCTTTTGGTAGTGACCCTGAACGTCCCTGATTGCTTTGAGGACTATCATACCAAATTATTTTATTAGTTATTAGTATGCATGGGTGTAAAAAACAAAAATTAATATTGTTCGAATTATGAATATTATGTTTTCTTGTAACTTTTTTAATAAAAATGTGGAAAATAACTTACGAAAAAAGAGAAGGTTATATTTGTATCCTTATTTACACATTTTTTAAATATATTTTTAAAATTATATTTTAATATTTTTCTTTGCCTTAATCAAATATGTAAATAAATTTAAAGAAATTAATTCATTTGAATGTATGGTTTGAAAGTTACAATAGATTTAGTATACCAATGCAGGTTTTCAATTTTTGGTACAAAATTAATTCAGTGGTGAAGGCAATTTTTTTGCTCATTAATTCTGTGGCCAATGGGATAAGATACTTATTATTTTTGTAAAACATATTGTGACAGAAGAAAATAAAAGAGTGTTTAATGCATTTAAATGAGTGTGTATGTTAAGGTGATTAATCTGAGCTCACTTATAGTTTAATAATATATGGTATAGATCAGTGCTCCGCAATCGGTGTGCCGCGAGATAATGCTAATAGATCCTACTTTTATATGCCAGACTTACTCGTATGTATATAAAGTTTTTCAAGTCTAGTTTTATCTAAAATTATTTACATACGGTCGTTCTGGAAGGGATCAAATGGAGTAAATAATTGCAAAAAAAATGTTCTCAAATAATACAGGGTGTCCGGGGGTAAAGTGCATTAACTTCGGGAGGTGATTCTACATGATAATACACAAGTAAAAAAATTAAATAAATTTTTTCGAAATTCCAATTTTTAGGGGTAGTTTTGAGGTAAAAAGATAAAATTAGTCCGGCGTGTGCGGCCAGATTTATTAATTTCCGCTGTTACGATAGGGCCAATCACAATCGAGTCGGGCGCCCGGCAGGCTCTCAGCAAGTAAGATCGTACCTCACACTAAGGATTTTTAGTAGGTACGTCTTTTTGTACGGGAAAAAAAAGTTGGAATTTCGGAAAAATTGTTAACCTTTTTTACTCCTACCATCACGTAAAATCACCTCCCGAAGTTAATGCACTTTACCCCCGGACACCCTGTATTTACTTTTAGGTGATAGTTAAAAGATTTCATAATTCTACTCTTTCGAAGATTATCTTTAATTATTTTAGAGAAAAACTATTTTTACAGGTCGTGCTTTAAAATATTACGTAAGATAAATTAAGTGTTTGTGCTCGTACATACGCAATATGAATACGAATAAATTCTTCCGTCCATAAACAAACCCAAATCTTTCAAGAAAAGCTACAAACATTATATTATGTATAAACGTACAAAGCTTGGAACATAAAAAAAACTAAAGAAGATACTAAGACTACTTGAAGAAAAGATTTTTTTTTTTTTTCATAAATTTTTTTATTAGTTACAGATATTTGTTTTTTTGGCTACCACACTAGGCTAATGCCCGTGTTGTGGTAGTCGTACATTTAATATGTTAAATACGATGTAATTTAAACAGATGATTAAACTTTCCAAAAAAAAATATTAAGAAATACCTACTTAAAAGTAAAGAGAAAAAAAAGAACGTATTTTAAAGAAAAGTAGAAAGATTATAATATTACTAGCTTTTGCCCCCGGCTTCGCTCGCATAGTATAAGGGGGATACCACCTTCCCTATTCCCACTCCAATCCCCCCTCCTCCTCTCCCACACCCCCTCTCACCCCTCCCCCCCCCAACCCCTCCCCCCCACAAATCCCCCCTCACCCCTCACTCTCCCCCTCCACCATCCGCCCTCCCCCTCCTGCCCCCCCTGCCTCTACATCCTATCCCCCTCACCCCCCCCCACCAAACCCGTTACATTCATTTTTCAAACAGCCCGCGTGCAATTTTTGTATATAAATTTTATAATGCCAGAGCTCTAAGCTATAGCCTATAGCCTATTCTGATGTATTAGCTATATTATTGTAAAGTTTCATTAAAATCCATTCAGTAGTTTTCGCGGGAAAGAGTAACAAACATACATCCATACAAACTTTCGTCTTTATAATATTAGTAGGATTAGCCGAAGAAAAAATAAAATATTCCTAGGTGTTTATACGTACATTTAGAAAAGCAGTTTAATTACAATTTATGAGAAATACGACAAGAGAAAAAAAATAACCAATTAAAAATAATAAAAGGGCAAAGTAGTTGAAGATATGATTATTATATTAACAAGTCAGTAAGAAAGTTTTGACAAAATATGTATTAACAACGACTTCTTCAGGCGATGATAATAATATTGAGACCTACATCAAAGCCTATCTTAGTTATAAAGATAGTGCTGCATTTGAATTGAAGTTTATATGAACACCCGTATTGTGGTTGAGAAAAGGTTGCAGAGCACTGATGTAGTTAATGGTTAGTATGGATTTCAATTTCGATAATGGCCATTGTCATTAATTACTTGACTTGTCAATTGACATATTGATTCGTACATCAGACCAATGAATTATGAAATGCAAACGACATTAATTGAAGGATGAATAGAAAAAATAACTGTTTAACGCTTGTGGTAAATTATTATTAATATTGCACCTACTAAACCAGAAAGGCGTGAAAGGAAACAACTTTTGTAGTAAAATGGTTTATTATAGAAACTTTTTTGCTTTACAAATAAAAGCGAAGTTTTTTTTGTAAATATAGATATATTATAAGATAACGATATGTGGTGTTAGTGAAAGCTCAACTCAAGATACCGTGGATAGCCAGATATGGATAGCCAATTTATCGATTCTGGAAGAAATCGCTAAACAAAACAAGTTTTTAACCCGAAGGATCCGACCAACTGTATACGTAGTTGAAAGGAAATTCTCATGTGGGCCGACCCACTGTATTAGTAGTTTGGAGAATTCGTCATGTTCATCTCCAAATATTGAGATAATTTACTAGTAAATGTTCGTAGTAAAAGATTCATATTATAAAACCAAGTGTTTTGTACCATGTCCTTTAAAGAGAAAGACCTTTTTACTTACAGTTATTTTTTAAATTAATTTTTTCATCATAGCGAACCTTTCAAATTACGTCGAAGTTTTTTTGGACCGCATACAGTCTCGTCTTGCGCGTCGATGTGTTAGTGCGTGCCGGTACCAAGCAAGCGTGCTTACATTGATATCGTTTATTGCGGTGCACATTATTTCGCGAGGTCTTATCTTTTTATGGATGATAATAAACTGATTGAGATGAGTTATGTCCTTTGTCGGCTTCATGAGATCCGTGTAGATATTTACGTGAAATTTGAAACCTACGATTTTATTTATGAACATTTATTATTTCGGTAACTTTAAAAATATCTCATTACGGTGCATATTCTTTCGTGGTCCATGTTTTATTATATTAAATAATTTCAGACACGTATATCTGTGAACAGTGGGTTTATAATTCTTAAAAATGGATAACGAAGATATCGAAAACTATGTGTTAGATTGCGATTCGGAGTTCTCCATGAGTGATGAAGAAGACTACATTCCAGAAAATTTGGAGAGTTCCGATGAATCAGAAAACGAAGATAATGAAATTAACAATTCTGGATTGGACGACCATTTATCCTCTGATACAAATTTTATGAATTTCTCGCCAGTATGGGAAAGTGCAATAAACTTCCAACCCGATGTACACAATTTCAACCAACAATCTGGTTTACGAGATTGTAAACTCAATCCGGAGAGTAGTGAAATTGACTTTTTTGAGCTTTACCTAAATACAAATGTCGTGGGTTGCATTACAACCGAAACCAATAGATATTTTACCACTGTAAAGTCACAAAAAGTATTTGCTCCAAATTCAAGTTTACACAAATGGAAAGATGTTGATACAGAGGAGATGTACGTATTTATTGCCCTTACTATGCTTATGGCAAGAAGCAAAAAAGGGAAAATTCGTCAATATTGGACACTGGACAAGTTGATTTCATCCCCAATATTTGGAGAAACCATGTCAAGAGATCGCTATATGTCAATTCTGAGCATGCTCCATTTTTCAGATAACGAAAAACAAAAAAAGGGCGATACGACCTTCAAAATAAGAAATTTTGTAGATATGGTATGCGGCCAATTTAAAAAGTACTTTTATCCGTTCGAGAATTTGTGTATTGACGAATCGCTGGTGCTATTCAAAGGAAGATTATCGATCAAACAATATCTTCCAGCAAAAAGACATAGATTTGGCGTAAAACTATTTGTTTTATGTGATTGCAAAACCGGTTTTGTTTTACAATTTGTTATTTATTGTGGCGCCAAAACAAACATAGACATACCAAATATGGATGAAGGCATATCGAAGCAATTGTTGGTTTCTGGAAAAGTTGTGGTTTTGTTAATAGGCAATTATTTAGGAAAGGGACACACAGTATACACGGACAACTGGTACACGAGCCCTTTTTTATTTAGTTATTTACACAATAAATACACTAATGCGTGTGGCACTGTTAAAAAAACGCGAAAATGTTTACCACCATTTGGAGATGTAAAAAAAGGAGATGTGGAAAGGAAGAAATCTGGATGCCTACTTGCAATAAAATGGCACGATAAGAGGGATGTTCATATGCTCACTACATCACACAATGATTCAATGGTAGAAACAGGAAAAGTGAATTGGAAAACAAAGGATCCAATAATAAAACCCAATTGTGTTGTAAATTATAATAAGAATATGGGGGGTGTTGATAGGTCGGATATGTTGATAACATTTGTGCAATGTGTTCGTAAAACCGTTAAATGGTATAAAAAAATTGCGTTTCGGACAATCGATGTAGTTTTAATAAATGCCCACGCGAGGGATTCATTTAGAAGTCATAAGGCAACTAATTCAAAAACATCACATTCCAACATTATGGTGACCCTATCTAATATAGACATGGTGTCGCGTAAGTGTATGTGTGATCACCGGAAAAAAATGACTGCGTAGTAAGAAATCAATAATTGTAATCAATGTGTAAATAAACCTCCAGATAAATCTTGATAATGTGATTGCCAAAAGTATATTATTTATGTGAAAACAAAAAATTCTTCGATATGACAATGAATAAATAAACTGTGAGTGATTATAATTCAGGTGGCTGCATTTTTAAGGTAAATTTTCGTTTATATTTCACATAACACCTAATCAGAAACCAAAAACCTAATACTGGATTTATAAATATAATAATTCAACATTTAAGAATGCATTAAAACAAAATTTATAACTGAAAACTTGGTTTGTGCAGCTGTATGATTTTTTAAACAAAAACCCAAAATAAAAAACACAACAGAAATTCATGCCGTTCCAGGCAGCCAATTCAGTAAATTAAGCAATTATTGTGTATCAGGAGCTTAGAGAGGCGTTCCACACACTCTGCCTACCTCTACGGAGAAACAAGTTTATCGATTTGAATAGCTAGTAACCGAGTTTTCAAAAGCGTCTGGTTCCCACTCGGTCGACGCGTGTTTCAAAGCTCTGCCAACTATTAGTTTAACACAATTCCTAAATCCCTTCAAAAAATTTTCATTTTTTTCGGATGGTCAAAATATTTTCGCTTTACAATAAAATGCAAATATTTGGAATATTTCTGAGCACATTCAAAAACCAAAAACTGTTTTAGAAAGGTGATGAAATACGCTTTCTAATTATAGAATCCGAAAAACATTTTTTTTTTAATTATAAATTTTTTGCATACAAACATAAAAAAGATTTCAAAATGGCTCACCTTACGTTTTTTCTAACTAAAGTTACTGATAATAATAAAAATAAAAAAACACATACATATATTATTAGACAAATGTATAACAAACACATATTGTAACCTCGCTTTTTTATCGCTCTATGAAAAATAATTTATAAAAAATTCCCTAAGTTTCAAATTCTTTTTTCAATTTGTGATTCAAAACTTTGTGTACATAAAAGTGTACATTTTACTTTTTGGGTAGCTATTTTTTAGATTAGAATATAAAGTGTGGTGTTTTTCCTTTCTAACACCGATTAGTAGATGTTTCTAACTATGATAGTAAGGAAGTTACGGCGTTTTATATGAGACCTATGTGCGTTGGGACAAATATGGTCTCCTGTGATTAAACGGGCTAATAGTGTTAAACTAATCCGTCACGTACGGACGTCATCGATGATCGTTCTCTTTCTTGCCACGCGTCTTCTTCAAAAACGAAAAAGACAAAAGATGTTAGAACGATCAAATCACGGACGATTTCTTATTGGGACTATACCTATATTGCACAATCAATATTTTCTGTTAATAATAAAGGAAGCACGAAGTTATTAAAATATTTTCTGATTATTTGTTACCCGAGAATATCTGTTTTCCTGTAATGAATTGGACAATCCTAAAAAATCCTAAATTGACCGTGTCAGTGTACGGCCGCTTTGGGAGGTAAAATTATCAATCTAATACAGAAGAATGCCCCACTCACTGCTGCTTATTCATAAACGGCCGATAAATATTACTAAACGTCAAATAACACACGGCGAGCGAGATAAATCTCCGGTCTAAACACCTTCGTGAATACGGCGGCCGCAGTACTCAGATCGAGTCTGATGATAAAATGAACGCTAATGAAGTAATGGGACTGCCGAAGAGGGCCTTCTCTCATCTCTTATGTGAATATTAAAAAGAAATCACAAAAAATGACGACCACCGTGATACATAGGTAAAAGACCATCGATTATAGGAACAAGGAAGTTGGGACATGAACCATTATCAAATTATTTGTATGAAACCGCGGGCATCTGTAATAAGGGCTTAAATAATATGAATATGCTCAAATTGTGGGACCGAAGAATTTTCACTGACTTGGTATTTCTATATAAAATTCTAAATGATTTAGTTGATAGTTCGGTTTTGCTTGAATTGATAAGCTTCCGGATTCCACTACGTAATACTAGAAGTCAGGATTTATTTCATTGTAGAAATCCTGGGACTAACTACCATATGTATTCCTCTTTGCCCAGAATACCAATGGAGGGAAACAATTATACCAAGTCAGTGGACATCTTCAATTTATCTTTAAACAAATATAAAATATTGTTACTGAGGCAGTTCAGTTATGTACAATAAATACTGCATATTTCTTACCACTCGTATGTAAAAGCCCCGAAAAAGGGCGTTAATCAATAAATAAATAAATTCCCCCTCCCCCTTTCCCCTCCCTCCTCCCCCCTCCTCCCTCCCCCCTCTCTCCCCTCCCCCATCTCACCCACCCTCCCGCTTTCCATATATTCAATCCCAGTACATTCAGTTTTTAAACAGCCCGCGTGCCACCTTTTACAATTTTTATTAAAATTTCCATTTTTCATGTTTATTAAATTTGGTACCTAACATAGTTACCTATTTAAAATATCTAAAATTCTTGATTCGATTCAAACTATTATGGGAGTACCTACTTTAAATAAATTTATCAACTTAAAGATTTTCAAAAATATAATTCTGATTTAACAATCACTGTTTTGCAAAATGTCATTCTCAAATACGCGAACTGTCAAACGTGCGATAGTCGTTAGGTTTTCTGAAATTATTCTATTTTCTTAATTTTTCTTTCCATAAGAACCATCCTCGTACTTCAAGGAATATTCTAAAAAAAGAATTAGCGAAATCGGTTCAGCTCTGCTGCTTTCGAGATTTGCGCTTAGCAACACATTCAGCGATTCATTTTTATATATAAGATATATATAAGATATAAAAATGAATCCCTGTTACCCTTGATCACGCCATAACTTCAGAACGACTTTACCTATTTCATTCATCTTTTTTTAAGTTTTCTAATATTTTGTAGAAGTTTTTTACGGAATTTTTTTTTTAAATGCGCAGAAAACTGGGAAATTTCAGAAAACTTAACGTCTATTTTCAGTTCGCACGTTTGACAGTTCACTCGTTTGATGAAATTGAATTTAGCAGGTAGCTGTTTTTTTTTTGTATTTAAAGAATTGTCTACGGATTTTTAAAATTATAGATGTTTTAAATAGGTATTGTTCTTATAATATACAAAAAATAATATTTGTAATGTGCGAAAAATGAAATTTTGAATAAAAAAATTGAGTGGGTGGGCGGGGAAGGTGGAAGGGGAACGCGGGAGGGTAGGGGATGCGGGAGGGGAACGGGGACGCACGGGAAAGGACATGCAGGCAGAAACAATTTATTTCTTTGAATATGGCATTGCAACGCATGGCGGGAACCAGCTAGTTTAATTATAAAATTCCATGTTTTAGAAATGAGCATTTTAAATAATATAGAATGCATGCTTATCCAGGTTCCAATGAAACTTCGTCGATAAGGTCACATCAGGCTAGCTATTCTCCAAGCCTCGTCGCTCGCAATCGACGTCAAAAGTACGTCCGTTGGTCGACTTGGTTATTCTTGAGCTTGGTCGAAGGAACATACTTATGGCGAAATTACACACGTCAACCACATTGATGCCATTTGGTTGAACGGCGTATAATTGAAAGGGTGTACTGTTTACACGTACTTGACAGAAGTGGACCATTCAATCACATTTCTGTCATAGATTTTAGAATGTCTTCGAAACAGGTCGTGCGCGCGGGAATTAAGTTAATGTGTGATCATTTAATTAACGAGTTAATGAGAGGCGTATGCACTTCCCTCCATTTAAAAACCATTTTCTATGTTGACAACTCACTACAAAATAAACAGTCACAGTTTGACAATTCAATATGCGCGGACAGTGCTGCGCGCGCATGCAACGCCGCATTCGCGCATGCGCACGAAGGACAAACGAACCAATCGCATTGAAAATATTAAACAAGTTGAATATTTTCAATGCGGTGGAAAGATGACGCGCAATGACATGGAAACATGCAATGTCTTGTTTACACGGGGCAATTTGGTATCTACAACCTAATTGCGCAGCGGAATTGAAAGGTCTAATATGCCCATTAGACACCAAACGTCAAAAGTCATTCAACACAACGAGTGGGTCAATCAGTAGAAACAGAGCGGCGAGTGGTGGGTTGTTTGCGTATCTATGCAATTGGCTGTCAAAATCTAGCATTGTTTTCCCGCGCTAACGTTCGCACCCACAAAGACATCGTATATTTTTTATAAAGTCGTTTTAAGGTTCCACATTACAATGGCTGATTTACCAGTGATGTTTTGGTAGCCCAGCCGTGTCGAATATTATCAACTCGTAGAAGTTATACGCGTTAAAAATACGTGAACCAACTGTTTGACATGGTTTGACATTTCAGACTCACACCATAGAAATCTCAAAAACATCAAGAACATAGAGATTATTCACAGGGCTGCCAATATAATCATCTCTTCGACCGTTCGACGTTCAAGAATACGCAAAAATGAAACATTCGACAAAGTCGGTCGCGACGACGAGTAATTTTTCGCTCGGAGATGGTGCATTGATCGTGGCTCGGGAATAGCTACCCAGGCCCTCCAGGGCTGTTGGAACTATATGGGCATCTACGGTCAAAACAAATTACTTACGAATTGTGGATGTCTGCCTCGGGTTATATACACTTTAATTTTATAATAAGTTCAATCATAACTTTCAACATTTTAAAAAGCAACTTACTTTACCTAAACAGTATTTTTTTTTCAATTTTCAAAATAATTTTCAATTATATTATGCCCGAGTATGTTCAGCCAGAGAAAATTAGGACCATATTCAACTACAACTATTTTGATGACTTTTTTGGTTCTTCCGGACGGTTTTCCTCGGGAGGAGCTATTTTTAATTTGGCGTGCTGAAACCGACTTTGTGAAATTGGTAACAAGTCTAAGCTTGTCCTCACTATGATGAATTATAAAAAATGAAGTGCTATGGCAGAACAATCGACCCAAAGTTACCATATTTGTGGTGCTATGCCCGAAGAAAAGAATTTTTGCTTTATAGTTTAGATTTTTCTAATTTAACAATCATTTAAGTGGTTTTATTGCCAAATCACCACGAAAAAAGGCCAGTTACGTCAATTAAATTGATAACTTTAGTTCATTAAAGACGAGGTTTTAAATACAAGTAATAAAAGTATTATAAGTAAAGCAGTTAATATAGTATACTTCGATCGATCATTTGGGTCACAATGCGGCGCTCCGCGTTTGTTTACGTGCATATCAAACGCAGTATATATGTCGTAGGCCGATCGTATAATCAGGCAGATCATGATGCGCCTAGCCATATCGTGAAGTGCCTGGCGGTAGATCGTGAAGTGCCTGGCGGTAGATCGTGAAGTGCCTGAGGCGCATCATGATCTGCCTGATTTTGCGATTGGCCTGCGACGTATGCATTAGCTACGCCCGCCGCTTTGATAGTCCGTGCAGTTTGATCGCAGATCGACGACAGGTAGTACGCTTCCATGTTTATAATATCATCTCCTTTTGTTTATAATATTATTATCCATTACTTAACTCTCGCTAAAACCACGCATCGTGGTGCGATTGCCAATGAAATCATTAAAATTCTGTATTTCAATTTATATACAGCGTCATTGTAAGTTTGGTCGATAAAAATGGCTGCATTCAATATATTGATGTACATAATTTGGTGTCTGATAGAAATGACACATGAGAGAGAATTAAACCTCCCTGATTTACCTACTGGAATCACACAATTAATTTTTTTTAATAGATTTAAATGTTTAAGTCAAACTCTTTACATCATTCTCACGCACCATCAAAAAATAAGTCAATGGCCATATTTTTCGTTCCATAATTTAAAAAAAAAAGTTTTATATTAAGTGAAGACAATATTAGCGAAACTTAATCGAAAATGTGGAGACAGAAAAATCAGAAAAAGATATTGGCACCTCTGGGACTCGAACCCATTACCCTTTGCTTACATGGCAAGTGCTCTACCAACTGAGCTAAGGTGTCGATATCAAATTCGTTCACTTTTAACTGTATCATACTTCGACTAAGAACTACCAAAATTATCTTCATTTTCTAAACGCACATATTTTTGGCTGCTTTCTTTTTTATATATGATTGCGAGATTCAACCCGTACTAAATGCTATATAGATAGTGTCTGGATAATTTTTTATCCATTTTATTTTTAATATGCGACATCTATTGACTTTTAACTTTAATTTTTAACTTAATGAGTAAAATATCAAATTATAATATTTAATTAAATTAAGACAATATTAGCGAAACTCAATCGAAAATGTGGCGACTGAAAAATCAGAAAAAGATATTGGCACCTCTGGGACTCGAACCCAGGACCCTTTTTTACATGGAAAGTGCTTTACCAATTGAGCTAAGATTTTATTTAAACTTGCCGTAAAAAAGCCGTGTTCTTCATACATTGATTTAACTGCATTAACTATTCCGTATAGTGTAAACACACCTACGTGAAGATTTTTAAAAATGTGTGTCACAAAATTATAAAATTAATTTGACGTGACGCAGGTACCTCTACAGCCTCTCGAATCTCCGTCCTTCTCGGTAATTCATTAATTCTTAGATCAAAAGATCATTAGAGGCAGCGACAATCAAGCGACGGACAAAGCGTTTACCTTTTCGAATCGCTTGATATGATCAGATCCTCGATTTTACAACAATAATAATAATCGAGTAGATACCTACCGAGTATTGGGTACCTACTGCCTGAGATGAATAATGTTCTGAGTCACGATAATTAATCGACGCGATACAGAGGACATTAGGCTCTCTTAATGGTCGCTTCGTATTCCTTGTTTGTCATTTGAAAACCCTCAAAGGGTGGAGAGATTTGATGAATACACCCTGCACCACGGGGTTCAAATGGCCCTAAATTTTAAAGATACAAATTAAAGATACAATTTTTATTCATTTAGCATTCTGTGAAAAGCTTATATTCCATTAAGACTGCTGTTTATATTATATATACGAGAAGATAGATTTATATTGATTAATCAATATTATTTCACATTCAATTCCGTTAAACTTTAAGTTGTAGGTCAACACTGACAAAATACATGAAATTTACAATTTTTGGATGATGTTCATCGACCGTCTAGAGACGGTTTGTAGTCCATCAAAATTTATCATTAATTCAATAATGAATTTGCACTTGTATCTTTTTTTGTATTTTTTCTGACAGCTAAGTTATACGAGTACATGCAACTTTTAAATAAGTGCTCAAAACTTCCAATCCTTCTGTAATAAAAAAATGTTCTAAAATAAATAATAAACACGACTGAAGAAGAATATAATATTAATACATCTAAACGAAGATGAAACAGAACAAGACACAGAAAAAAAGGTAAGGGTTGCAACTGGGAATCAAACCGGGATCTCTATCAGAACATTGAGACCTATAAATTTCTTGGAATTTTGGTCGATCTCACATTTCAAATTCAGAATTAACAAAATAATCTTCAACTAATCTTTTAATTCTGTGTTCGATTCCCGTTAGCGACCTTTACCTTTTTTTCTGTGCCTTGTACTATTTCATTTTTTTGTTTAGATTTATTAGTATTATATATCTTCTTCGATGATGCACTAAATTGATGTTAATAACCTTAAAAGTTTTTAAAATAGTTATTCCAATTAAATTTTATAAATGTTTATTTTTGTATTAAGAAAAGATAGTGAAGATTCAGATTATATTGGAGGAGGTTATAAATATACTTTTTTAAATAAATATTGTGGTTTTTCGTCATCTAAAATGATCTTCTCCCAAACAACTTAAGTCCACATCATCTTATTTTATTCTTGGATTTAAATCATGTCTGAGAAAACGTAGGTTTAAAAAAATAACAATAATCAGCATTGATTTACAAGAGGATATTCATACACATGTGTTTTTTTAATCCTAACAACAAGAAAACAATGATTAAATATTTGTTGATTTCAATATCGTCAATGAAAAAATGCAACGTCATGGGGAATTAAACCCCGCCTAACGAGTGGAGGGTTAAATCTCGACGTCAGCCATTATCATAAGGCAGCCATCTTAATTATTCATCTTCCATAGAATCCATAAATCATAATCAAACGAAAGCAATTATTTCCACACTCTGTGGTCCCGATACAAACTAACGTGATAAATTCTCTAATTTAAATGACACCGCAGAGTACCATCTTATTTTTATCCCGAACGCTAATGACAATCATACTTTTACGGTGGGTCCTAATTCAAATGATGGTTGTTTATATTTTTTTGCTTTATTTGTTGAAGAGGAATGTTTAAAAAAAGGGTGAGAAGCATATTATGATGAGTAATCAGTAATGACTATTTTTAAATCAATCAATAGTTTCGTTATCGAGTCCTTCATACTAAACCTGACTGAACTGATTAGCTGGTCATCAACTTGGTGCAACTTTTGCGGTAAAACAAGTTTTGTAAACAACAACAAAAACCGTGTTATTATTATTAAAATATTCTATACTCCTCATTGTGGTGGTGTTTTTCGTAATTGATGTTTGTTGACCTATGCAAGGTCCTCCGCGCCTTTTTTTGTGTGAAATTATGTCGAAATCGTATTTTCATTCTAGTTTTGGGGACGAAGAAAGTGTGGACATAATGAATATGCGAAGATCTCTGGATAAATCGTTAATGACGCTGAGAAATTGTTTTTAATTTCCTACCAGACCTTAGCTGTTATTGCACAGATCTTCGGAGTCTGGTGCACCTTCTGTTGTTTTGGAAGTGCTGGAAATGCGAAACTTTTGATGGAACTTTAATGGTAATTCAGGTCTTGCTGCTCTTAGAAGTAAAGAACGCATTTTAAAAAAATGTGAGATCACTTACCGGAGATAATCATAATGCCAAATGTTTGCTAATTTATTATGTCACTTGGTGACCTTATTCTTGCTGATTTTTACAATGAAATCAGCAGACGGGGGAAATGGTGGTAATATAAAATTTAGATTATGAACAGTAAGTTATAATGACACGAATTTCAGAGAGGAAGTTGACTCCGAAGGCATGGCTATGAAAAGCGTAGACACATTTGAATAGAATTTATGAATTAATAGGTTGAAATTGAATTCAAATTGAACAGATGAATAGGTCAATGTAGATACCATGGCAGTGGCAGGTTGAAGCCACAAAGAAGGTTAAAGGTGACAAATATCCAGTGTACAATGGAGTAGGGAAAAGCCACATAGGCATATAATATGCTAACTAACTAACTAACTAACCATCACGCCGTTTCCCCACAGGGGTAGGCAGAGAGGACGGACCGCCAAACAACTCGGTCTTGGCACACACTCTTTGCCTCACTCACATTTATACATCGTCTCATACATACTCTTCCATTATTCTGACCTTTGACATGGCCCGTCTCAAGTATCTGATTCACTTGATCGTGCCATGTCTTCCTCGGGCGTCCCCGACTTCTTCTACCATTCACATTTGCATTTGATTATGATTCTTAATCATATATCAAAGAATATATGATTAAGAATCATATATTCTTTTAACACTACTTTCTTCGCTCATTCGCTCTACGTGCCCAAACCATCTGAGGGTCGCTTTCTTAATTTTGCTCATTATTTTGCTTATATAATATGATAAAAACAAAAGAGAAGTGCCATTAACTATTGTTACTACTGCAAAATGTTTTACTTTATTTGTATAGCCGTTTTGACGGTCCATGCAGTTTAGCTGGGCGATAGACGATGTTCTTACATACCACATCAACCCTTGTATCTAATTATTATCCATGGTATGAAACGATAGGGCATATCATCGCCATGGTACATTTCAGGGTCGAATTTGATCTCCTCCACAAACGGTGTTCTCTAATGGCCACGGTCCCTCGCAATTCACCTCAAGTCTTCATTCCTTCCTGTCCTGCTCCAATCCTGCCACGTTGGCTTAAAACCCCTCCGCAACGTAAGCAGATATAAAAATAGGACAGCAGTCAAGTACAATAAGCGTGTTTATACGTCAGCGCGTGTGTTTCCATAGAAATCGTTCTAACTCCGTTATTGTTTTAGTTACATCCCTAAAACAAAAAGTAAAAGGTCGATAGTAGATCAAGCTGCACATCCCTATCAAGTTGTCTATGGAAATAAATAACAGGAATCAGCTGTCAGTCGCGTAGTTGACAAAAATATTTACCCGCGCAAATTTGCTACCGGCAGCTCCACCGCGCTCCACATTTTAAATTTTTAATAAATATTTTTATATGAAATGATAAAAAGTGAGGTAACAAAAGTGTTTATTACACATATATAGAACAGAATAAGTATTTTTGTTTACATAATCTGTGATTTTAGTACCTTTTTCACATAAAAACATCACGTGAGTCATTTTTAACTATTTTTAATGTTTGCGTTCTAAATTTTAATACTTACAAATTCTAACATTTATTTGTAATATAATAATTTGAAAGCTTATTTTGTAAACTTTCTAAAACAGTTTTTACTATTCGGCTACGTTTAGAAATGTTTCATTTATAGAGCTTTAATTGTGAAGCGGTAATAACAAAAAGTTTTCGTAAAATGTCATTTTGTTAAAGACTCCAAAAGCGAATATTCTCGAAAATTCGGAGGGGAAGTAAACATATCTCTTGCTCGCACCTAATAAACCGTGATGATTTTCAACATAATCGCCAGTTAGATATTCAAGTTCTCAGAAATCATTAATTAATAATTATTATTAATTTCGACTCAACCAACAAAACAAAATCATTCCACGAATGACAGGCAGATTTAAACAATGGTCCAAATTAACTAAGTATAATCTCATAAATGAATCACGACGAAGCCGTTTTCAATTAAGTGAATTATGTCAGTGAATAATTCAACCGCAGTCTTAATAAATTATCATTGTCTGTTGAAATGACCTGTGGCTGACTTTTGGCAGTAAGTTGGGCAAGACTTTATGTTCTGTGGGAAGGTACGTCGTTGGACGAGCTGGGAATTGTGTGAAATGGAAAGTAGACTGAATGTACATTGTATAAGTTACCTATATATAACAATAATAACATATTTATAAACATTTTTTAAAAACGGTATACCTACCAGAATAAAATCATTCAAGGCCTTTTCATTTACGGTCAATTTTCATCGGCCATTCTGCATTGTTGATGGGTGAACCAAGAAATTTCAAATCGAAATGGTTGTGCACATTTTATGACGCTAGAGCTTACCATTAGAATGTTAACTACGAGAAGTGAAATAAACTTGTTAATTAGGGTTTGTTTCCAATAATCCTGAAGTCGTGGGTTCGAATACCGGACTTCAATATTTTTTTTTTTTTACATGAGCTCCACTCAGGAGGCCCTGAGGAAAATTATTTCCCTCGGGGCCTATGTCATCTTTGGGGATGCTGTGTGGAGGGTTTTTTTGAGGAAAGGAAGGAGAGGAGAGTTCTGGGAAGGAAAAGGGTTTAAGGGGTGGGTAGGAATCTGGGGTTCAGTGTGTCTTGGTCATAACAACCTCACCCTATGAACCCGGGCACCCCTGCTAAATCAACAAACGTAGCGAACCACTTGGGGTGACCTATGGCAGAGGTGTTGGTTATCCAATAAAGGTTCCCGGAGCGGCGGTACCCATTCCCGCCTCCCAAATTGAATTGAATTTAAAAATTAAATTAATATATTATTTAATGTTTCATTTCAAATTCACTTTATTTAAATAGTGTATTTTATAATCAATTCGCGGTCCGTTCCAAAGTAAAGAGGGGACTACACGTTGGTTTTTTTTTTTTTACATTAACTCCACACAAAAGGCCCTGAGGAAAATAATTTCCCCCAGGGCCTATGTCATCTGAGATACTGTGTGGAGGATCTTTTTGAGGAGAGGAAGGAATGAACATTGGAATTGAAGTCACCCATGTTATAGGAAGGAGGAAACAAAAAAGGCTGGAAAATCGTTCCACAGCCGAGCTGTTTAACATAAGAACGAGTCGAAGAAGCGACCCGTTCTCATGTGACCAATGTCAACCGTGTACATATGTTGGGCACGCGTTTGGCATGTTTCCCGACTATGCATCGGTGCCGAAGGGATTGTCTTCATCTTCATCTTCCATTGAAATACCGGTAGACCAAGGATAGCATTCCCACCCGACGCCTGGGCTCTAAAGATTGCAATCCGTCTGTTAAATTAGGAGAATCTATCTGACGGACCACCCGTTTCTGCACAGATTTGAGGGTTTTTTCAGATATTTTGGGTCACCAGACCAGAGGTGGCTGCCAAATTCAACCGTGGGGCGCACTTGTGATTTGTACAGGGTTAGCATTTGTGTACTATTAAAGTATCTGCGGGCCCTGTACAGTACGCTCAGTTTTTGAGAGGCTAACTTAACCCTGGCTTCGATGGAGCCCCCATATCTGAGCTGGTCACTTAGAGTTACACAAGCATATCAGTGGAGGGCCTGTTCGGAAGATTGCTTCCATTGAAGGAGACTAGATTTTCATTTCGATCCCTTTATTTAATTATTTATCCCTTTTTAAATAAATAAATAAAAAGTTCCGCGAACTTCCAAGGCGGGGAGCATGGTTACGCATTGCAATATGTTTTGGTTATTCGAAAATTTAAATAAATATATATCACAAAGAGGGTACTTACTCACTCCTTGGATTTAGCAGAGACACCTAAATGGATTGTTTTCAAAAATAGAATCTAAAACAAGAAAATAACTGACACTGTCTGTTTCTTGGAAAATTTTCATGCATTGTGAAAACTTATGAGTTTGTGTATTGATTGACAAATTTCATCTCTTGTGCAAATTTTGAAGTCACCTAAGGATTGCATTGATGGAATTTAACTATTGATTGGATGATATGACGGAGGCCTCCAAGCTACAAAAACTACAAAACAAGGTTGGTGGATCTGATATTGTCCCTGGAGTTTTTTCTTCGTGCCATTTCTTTGTGATATATTTGTTCGCGCAAGTACAGTTTTCACATTCATATCTGTGAGTATTAGGCTCAGAGGGTTTGAGATTATTTATACATATCAAACTCATATTTATAATGCATAATTAGTTACGGTTTCAAAGTTAGTCTTGAAGTCACGGTAGAATTGTATTAAAAAATGGAGCATGAAGGTTTAGACATAGTTTATTAAAAAATGTTTCAACATCTGCATCATTTAGCCCTAATTTTAATTATTTTATGTCAAGTGATATTTTATCTGTCATTTGTGCAATCCGTATTGATGTGCAAAAAAAAATTCGGAGACAAAACCGATCCCTCTGGGACGCCAGCATTTATCGAGTGCGAGGAAGAGGTGAAACCATCTTCAACCGTCTGAATCGACCTCTTCCTTAAAATGTCGGCAGTCCACGTACACAGGGATGCGGGAAGTCCGTAACATGGCAGTTTGTTGACAAGTCCTCGTTGCCAAACCCGGTCAAAAGCCTTGGAAATTGTCCAGTGCAACCTTTTGGGTCTCACCGAAACGTTCCAGGCATCGCCCCAAACATGCGTCGCATACGAGATCGCCGCACGAGCGGTTCCGCCGGAATCCGTATTGACGGTCGTTAATAATTTTGTTCTTCTCCAGTTTAATCCAGTCCATTTAAATTATTTAATAGAAATATGGGGAAACACACACGTCACCAATTTCGTCAAAATTATCCATTATCAAGATATCCCCACCAAAAAGTATTCCAAGAAACGAACTTACTGAAAATCGGAAAACTGAACGAATATAACAAATGCCTTTTAATCTATAAAATCCAAAACGGATTTATAGACACGGATACATCACGAGTAAATAAACATTACAAACGAAAACATACAAAATATTTACATTGATTCAGTAAAGTCTGAAAGAGGCAAAAGCAACATAGGCCGTACGGGTCCTATACGAGTATATACAGTTTTCTTTCCGTGCTAAAAAAATATTCATGAAAACAATGCTCAATAAAGATTAGTGAGCAAAATTAATATGAACTCACGTAAGATAAATAAGATTCGGTAGGAATAGGTAGTAAACAATAAAAGTAAGAAACTTTTAGTGTGTAATTAAGTTGAAAAAGTGAAACATATATAATTCTTACATAAACAAAAATAAATAAAACGTGGCAAAATGTTAATTGTTGTAAAATGTGGTGATACAAAAACAAATACCAAATTCAGTCTAATCAAATCAGGTATGCAGTCTAATCAACTTCAGCCTCACTTAGACGATAATTAATCAAATTTTGACTAAATTAATTACGATTAGTAATGCCGTTCAGAACAACATTCTATTAATAATATTGTACTTCTTAGAAGTTACGCGAATTTACTCGTATAGAGTGTAAACCAAGGCAATCCTGTTAAAAAGTCTCTCATCTTTAAGTTAATGAATTATTACAGTCTCATTAATTAAAGTGGTAAAGTGCAAGAGAAGGCGTTGGTTGGTTAGCAAGTATAATTCGCTCAATCAGTTAAGCCGATTCATGAATATGAAGCCTTGATTCCATCATCTGGGCCCGCGGGTGGAAAAAAACACGAGAGGAAAGATGGATGCTATGGCACAATCGGAAATAAAAATATGTTTTGTGACGATATTTGTATTATATTGCAAAACTAGAAAAGTATATTGTGACCTATGGTTATAGCACAAGGTTGGTTCAATTTAAAATTTACTTTTATATTCGTGTACGGAATATGAGATGGCAAATGTGAGTACATGTCATATACTGTAATGGATGAATTTAACCGGAATTAAATCATTTGATTTTGTCGCGTATTGAATTTTAATATGATGAAACTAGCTGACATCTCCTGCGTTTTTCGTGCTTTATTCAAAGTTTTTGGAAACCACACATGCAGACAGTAATTATCCTCTTATTTTGAACGTCAAATGTGCAAAATTTCATCAGGAAGAATCAAAATTCTACTTTAAGGGGTGGAAAAGGGGTACGGGGGGTGGTTTTTGGATATTGCACATGGCACCTTTCTATTATTTTGATGCTCATGTGTGCAAAATTTCATCAATCTCGAAATAAAGCTGTAGATTTGTATATAAATCAAAATCACGTCGTCCGCCCGCGTGACTGCCCGCCACAGAAACCATTCTTTCTTAAAATAGAAGATGATCTATATTTTGCAATCTAGAGTGGAAGATACTCCCACTATCGTCCTAGCGAGAGAATATTCTTAATCTAAACATAGAGTAAAATGGATATCACTTTCCCTGGCAACCATATCAAAATCACGTGATTCCTACCCATTCTGCACATAAAGTTCAGTACCGCCGCCACGGGAAACATTTATTGTACAACCAGCACCTCTGCCATACCAAGTGGTTCGCTACGTTTGGTGACTTAGCAAGAGTCGAGGTTTGTTCGGATCTTGACGACAGTTACGCTTGCCCACCTACTGCGTGGCAGGTGGATCGATAGAGGTTGAGGGATTCCTTTTGATCTCTCCAGTAGGGTTCTCTCGGAACAACGCCTTGCAACACAATGGAAGGGTTGGATTCATACTTTAGTTACTCCTGGACACACTGACCCCCAGATTCCTACCAATCTATCTACTTCTTACCTTCTTTCTTTTCTAAAAAGACCCCCATACAGCATTCTCAAAGATTACGTCAGCCCCGAGGGGAATTATTTTCTTCAGGGTCTCTTTTGTGGAGCCAATGTAAAAAAAATAAATATTTCATTGTTCCATTCTCATTCTCCCTTCTTTAATTACTTTCGCCTCGCAATTTATCTCAAAATATCATAGTCCTTCTATGTCAAAGCAAAATAAACATTTTGTAGTGTCACAAAAATAAACCTCATAAAAAGAAAGATGTAAACACCGACCAACCAAATCGTTGAGCCTGTTTAGGACGAAATTTTGACAGACTTTCTAACGTTAATTTCCTTTGAATTTTAACTATTACGATGTTGTAGTAATATAAGAATTACCTACAACTGCCAAACAATAATTTAAAACGCGACTAAGTTTTGGCTGCAACGAAAACCGACAAACCGACATGACATGTCCGCAGCTAAAGAAATAGACGGATTTGTCAAGCTGTTTTTTCTAGTCCTCTAGAACACGACCTTCCCCTAATGTAAGGCGCGCCGCTGGTGTCGTGAAGGGAATTAATTAAAACAGAAACACAATGAGTGCATCATGATTAGCCCGATGGATGCTGAATCGACCCCCCGTGCGCTCAAACCCTGACCCGTCTAGTCCCTACTCCGTACTCTCGTGCTCGGGCAGCCTTGCCCAGCAATACCTAAAAGCCAGCAAAGCAATGCGCTTTCCACTGTCTTGCTAGATGCATTTTAATATCGCTGTTCTGGTGGGTCACTTACGAGGAAATTTCTTGTCCTGCGCTTTAGAGACATTTGGCTATTTGTTTTGAGGAAAAATTATTGAGAAGGAGAATTTTCAGGGCTAGGCTGAAACATTGCTAACTTTTCAGTTTATCTGAGTTTATCAAGAGAAATAATTTTTATTTAATCCTAAAGCAAAAAATATCGGCTAATTCAAAGGCAATGTTTTAAAATGCTTGATACTCATGAACAGTAAACAATAACAGTAAAAGTAATAATAATTGCAAACCAAGCATTTTACTTGAGACCACGATTCAAGCTAATGTGTTGAATGGGGGCAGGAACCTCTAATGCATTTCTCAGATTAAACTAAATGATTTATTAATTTAAAATAAAACAAAAACTTTGTAAACACCACTTTTATTTTTATACTTTATGCCGACCGGGTTTCGCTACAACCGTAGCTTTATCAGGACAGTATAATACTCTACTGACATTAGGTTACATGTGTGTTATAATATATAATTTACCAAAAATAGGCTGGACTCGTCAAGTGGAGGAGGAGGAAGGAGGCATAGATGGAGAATTGGGAAGGGAACGGACGTGTTCTTTATCAATAGGGAACAATCTTAGTACGGGACTTTTATTTAAATTTAGTTGATTATTAACTACCTTACTATTAGTGTTTATGGCTTTCCTAAGTTCAAGTGCCTCTAAATTATCCAACCTTATACCGATATTGTTTTTTATGAATAAGATTGGCCCCGGCGTTTTTTGTCAAATTTATTTATTTATAATTACGCACCATACATGTGTTCTTATTTATTTTACATACAAAAATATTAACCATACTAGGACTAGCAGCCTGTATTGAAGTTAAATTCATAAATTTGAGTTATGCATTTACACACAAATCACTGAAATACAAAAAAATCACTAAAATACAAAACACTACATCCAAAACACTACATCCAAAACACTAAAATATTATATGCGGAAAGTAAGAAATAACAATATTATATTGGTGACCAGATGGGTAATTTGTAACAATATAGACCTTTATGGTATTTTTCGATCAAGTGGTTTGCAAATTCTGAAAATCCAGAGCTGTGTAAACATCTAAGATGTTCTTTGACACGGGTGTTTATGTTGCGCGCTGTTTTACAAATATAAAAAAAATGGGCAGTCAATGCATTGAAGTGAATAAATTCCCGAGTGAGATAGACTGTCTTCCTTATTACCGTTCATTAAAAGTTTGCCTATATTATTATTAGTGTAAAATGCTGGTTTGATTTCTGATGGGAGATTTTTAACACTTTTTTGAGAGAAATTATTGATGTACAGGATTCTACGCCTTTATTATTATTATTTCTAGGTTGATTATTATTACTTGGTATATTATTATTATGAGGTGGACTGTTGTATAAAAATTTACTAGTGGATAATTTTTTAATTTTTTTATTTAGAACGTTGTCGACTATATTTGGGTTGTAACCGTTATTTATTCGATGTTCACATTACGCTACATGTGTGTGGACACGCCTTTACGAATATATAACATCCGCACGACCAAGACTTTACTAACAACGCTTTCTACCTACTTATAAACGTAATTTTTAAAACACAATCTTTTCAATATATACACATGTGAGTGCCAATATAATGTCCAACTAGTTTACAGAATAGCCCAGGTTATAATAATATTCGGATTTTATGCATCACTAAGATAGCATAATGTGTGAATTTTAACGTTATCAGTAATAACCATTTGTCGTTCCTCAATAAGATTTAATCATTATTATGTTGAGTGAAAGAGATTTTACAATCAAATACCTTTAGAGAAATCAAAGAATTAATTTAATATTGAAACAAATTTCAATAATGTTTAACGTCATTGAATTCGCATTTTCCATGTCAATCGTTGGCACGAGAAGCTCTTTCTTAATAAAACTGTAAGATTATTACTATTATTGGCGCCTCGTCTAGCCCGTTTCATTTTATTGTGAATCTGCTTTATATTTTATTTTCTAAGCGTTAATTATGCACAAGTTTTGCTAGTTAACCCCTATATTGTGGCTTAAATTTAGTAAATATCTCAAAGCCAAATATAATATTGTTTATTTAATTTATTTATTTATAAAATACATGTTACATATTATATTAGACATTTACGTAGATTAGATTTATTAAATCACCATACTAGGCGGCTGTCTGTTTCATGGTGATCAATTAAACATAGTTACTTTGAGTGAAGTCTAGTGTAAACACATGGTAAAAGTGGAAAAGTTATAATAAAAAAAGAAAAGAGAAAAAGAAGTGCGTAAGGATAAGATTATGAAAATATACATAACAATATCAAAAATTTTATATTTATTTGTATGTGTGTGTTTTTTTTGTGTGCTTGCGTACGTGCATGTATATACAGGTGCACACATCCATATACACATAAACACACACACACACACATATGCACCTACGTACATGAATACAAACACATAAATATATACAGGCATATACGCAATACCAACACGTACATATATATACATACATACATACTTGCACGCAAACACACACATATATTCTTCTTCCTCACACATGTAAACAATATATACACATATACATACATACATACATACACGTACATATACACATATATACGTACACATCCCTATATGGCTTCTTCCTCACACATGTAAACAATATATTTAGGTACACAGAATAAAAAACCTTAACTCTGCCAAATAATAACAGTTATCTTCTATTATGTTTATTAAATAACCCACCAAGCTGTGTGTACAGATACCTGATAAAAATAGAAAAACCACCCTCTCACAACAACATTGTGTAGCTATTGAATATTTATAATTATGTCCATCGAGTATACAAGTTATCAAATTTGATGGCAGAAATTAGCCGTCAGCAAATAGCGACAAAAACAAGAACATCTAAAGGAGGCTGGATACTACAGCATAATATATATACATACATATGCCTGTGTTATAAAGCTATAATATACGCCTGCTGTGTTTGGACGTCTCGTTTTTAAACAAAATAAAAAAGAATAAAGAGAATAAATAATAAATTTATATCACTATCTGAGTATGTGAAACAAGTTGTAAACACTGTCATAGTCACTCATCAGAAGGTCAGCAAGCGCCTTCCTGAAAGTGAGATATTTGGCTTTAGACTTTATTTCAATTGATAAGTTATTAAAAATTTTAGGTGCAAGAAAGTTATATTGGGACTGTGCCATTGAAGTTTTTGTTGTTGGAATAACATAATTGGCTTGGTTGGAATATCTTGTGTTCTATTTTGAATCTATAATATATTTTTTGTAAATTTGAATTTAAAATAAGAGGTAATATTTTTTACATATATGGATTTTATATTAAGAACTTTGAAGTCTTTAAATAGGTCTCTCGTGGTGTGTATATAATGTACTTTGTAAATAGTCCGTATTATCAATTTTTGGGCTTTTATTAATGGATCTAATACAGTTTTAGAGCATCCTCCCTAGACAATTATACCGTATGATAAATTGTGAATCTGCTTTATATTTTATTTTCTAAGCGTTAATTATGCACAAGTTTTGCTAGTTAACCCCTATATTGTGGCTTAAATTTAGTAAATATCTCAAAGCCAAATATAATATTGAAAATTACATTTGAAACTAGCTAGTTCCCGGCATGCGTTGCTATGCCATTAAATAAATACATTTTTCTCCCTTCTTATCCTTTCCCATTCGTCCCGTTCCCCTTCCGCCTCCCCTTCCTCTCCCGCGTCCCCTTCCCCTCTCGCGTTCCCACTCTTCCTCCTCCACTTTCCGTCTCCCAACCCCACTCCCCGCCTTCACCCGTCCCGTGAACCCCCCTCCCGAGTTCCCCTCCCCCTTTCCAAGTTCCCCTCCCTCCTCCCGGGTTCCCCTCCCTCCCGCATTCCATACATTCAGTCCCGGTACATTCAGTTTTCAAACAGCTCGAGTGCCACCTATTGCAATTTTTCTTAACAAATTTCATAATGCAAGAGCTCACCAGTAGTATTATACAAACCTTTTCCTGAGAATAACGAACACAAAATAAAAGGAATTATCCAATTTGGTGCAGTCATTCGGAAGCTATGCGCGTACATACATTTCTGCGATTCATTTTTATTTATACAGACATATAAAAGACAAACTTCTGAATAGCAACATTTTTTGCTTTGGAATTTTTATTGACGGTAATAAAATACTTTAAAAACTTCTAGACCCAGCTCTACACACTGTAAACTGCAGTGCACCTCAAGGTAGTCATTATAGCTATAGGGAATTGTACACACAATTGTATGCAAAATCTATTCATAATTAATTATTGCATTTCAATGATCTTAGACTACTTAAGTACGTCAATTCAAATGTTTTTTCGATGTTTGTGGGCTTTCTATTAAATGATTTTGCCAATTATTATTGTTTACTCTAAATGTATCTTTTGTCACTTATCAATACTCAAATCTAATTGCTAATGTAGATTAGAAAACATTATGTTTAGAAATAAATATATCCGTTTTTATTTGACATTTTTACGCACAACACTTTCCCAGGCACAAATGAGTTTGCGAGGTTTTCTTTACAGCTGGTTCTTTTCCAAATGAATGTAAAAAACTCAAATAAATTAGCAAGCATGTGAAAATGTTTTAAGAACTTTGAGTGAGGCATACTATCAAAAAAGCCATTTGCAGGGGCAAATTGTTTCTAGATGTTTTGAACTCTTATCAAATTTGGGTATTTAAAACAAAATGACAAGCTCAGTATGAATAATATTATTTTAAAATAACACTTCGATTCAAATTTAATTACTATAAAATATAACTATTCACGTTAGGTAGATGGAACTTTCTACATTTTAAAAGCTATATCGTTAAAAATACGGATAATCAGACGTCTTTAATTCACGACATCGGTTTTTAAGACAAGTTTCTCTTTTTTAATTAAATCCAAACTTGGATCTTAAAAAGAAAAACTAAACTTAAAACTGTCACTTCAAAAATAATGGCCGCTAAATGAATAAACAATTTTAAAATGTAATTAAATGAAGAGTAATTAAGCTGCCGCTACCCGAATTTCTACCGCTTTCTTACATAAACACGTTAAGTTTTAAAGCTCTTAAAAAAATATATCGCAGACCTAATATATCGCACATAAAGAATAGCACAACTCGAAATAATCCAAAATCGAGTTATTGCCATTTTCGGAATCTGCGTCGAAAACTACACAAACCACTAAGACACCTGTTTAAAAATCTCCATCAATAAAATTGAAGATGGCACTTGTCTTTCTGAATTGCTCTACGAAAACCCCCATCAACAAAAGTAACGCATCACCAGTTATGATATACCAGCTGTAGGGGAAGGTGCCGTCAATACGCACAAAGACTGGATTATTTCGACTAAGTCTTGTATTCGTGATTAACCGCAGTCATAGTATTCGTGATTGAACTTGTCTTGTTTCTCGGGCGTTCTACATATCAATTCCACTTACTCTGGTATTGTAAAGATTGTAAAACAAAATATACAGAATAAGAGTGCATTAATTAAAAATTTATCACTAATATGGAATCAATTTGAGTTGATAAAATTATTAAACAATGATTTTGTCACAAATACTAAAATAACATGAAATTAATTAATAAACGCGTGACACGTGAATTCGATGGTTAAGTAATTAAGCAAATATATATCCTAGTAAAATAACATACAATATCATATAACAATATTTTAAATCGGTCAAAGAGAAATCGCGTAAAACGTTTTTCGCTGTTCCTGAAAAAAGAGGTATTTTGAGTTGTACTACTCTTTATCTAGGTGTGCGATATGTTATTCTTGAAGATAATATCTAGGTATTCCCCGCGCCGAAACGCAAATTATATAAAATTCCCTCGATAGAAAAAAAATCGCAAAGTATGCTCCTAAAATTATTATAAACACGTTTGTTTCAGTTATTTTACAAGTTATATGTATGAAAAAATTCACAGTGTTTCTTTAAATGCTGTTTAAGACAACCCCCATAAGATTTTTGCTCTATTTTAAATGAGTCGTATTTTATTATTTTCACATATTTCGCGTCGATTTCGTCGCTTTAAATATTTAGCGCGCTCCTCTAACATTCGTAATTACATATGTCCCAATCTTCTTCTTTTTAAGCCTGGTTGCGGCGCCTTAAGCTAAATCGAAGTGTTACTTCAAATAAATATTCGTTTCCGAAATCCTTTGGAAAACGGTGGATAAAAGTGATGAAACTAAAGATAAAATTAGAAGGTACAAATAAGGTTGGTTCAATTGATTGCGAACAAAACACAGGTTCAAAATATCTTATTAATTTCATCAAATTAGGTACTCTTACATCAGCCAATCTATCATTAAATGACGTAATGATGAATTTATTCACTTCACTTTCATTCCGCATAATATTTACAATCGCTTTAATTAAAAGCACCGCCGCTATCGCCTATCGACCAATAGTCTTTAACAGTCCCTAACTGTTGCCTAATTTCAATAGTGGCGGGCGTTTCTCGAACCATATTACAATAACGATCTCGACCGAACAATGCTCATTGGGGCTCTGGTGATGACTTGACGATTCGGTGTTTCTCTAAGTAGGTCTTCGGATATCGATGACCAGATTCAGGGAGGAATCAGAAAAGTGTATTGGAAAGGGAAAAATTACTCATCTGAAATTTTAGATGCATCTGTCATGATCACGATCATGCAAAAGCATCTGTCATGATCACGAAAACATCAGGATTCTGACAAATCTATCGTACTACTAATTTTAGTATCCTTTATCGATGTAAATTGACTAACATCAGGGAAATCTTCACACTGTAGACCTTAACATATTTTTAATTCATGCATTATTGAAACTGTACCATGTCTTCTTCAATGCATTGATTTTCAGCTGGGTGCTCTTGTGATTGGCTCCCCTGGTGATGCTACTGAGATATTGGAGTTCTTTTTTTTGAAATCTTATAAAAATACTGAACTTAAAACAAAGTTGATAACAGACCCATTACAATTTGGGAGGCGGGTAACCCCAAGTGGTTTGCTAGGTTTGTGACTTCGAAGGGGGGCCCGGGTTCATCGGGTGAGGTTTATCTAGATCTTGACAGCGATTACGTTTGCCCATCCTCTTCATGAAAGGCCGGATCGGGAGAGACTGGTTGAGAGAGGTCTAACCTAGATTTCTCCAGCTGGACTCTCTCGACTCATCATCTTGCACCGCAGTGGGAGGGATGGATTCATACATCCGTCGCCCCTGGATATATTGACCCCCTACCCAACCTTCATACCATTTTCCTTCTCAGAAGTTCCTCTTATTTCTATCCCTAAAAAGACCCTAGAAAGATGACACAGGCACTGCGGATTTTTCTTCCTCGGGTCGTCCTGTGTGGTGCTAAAATAAAAAAGGCCACAAATCCAAATCCCTTGAAGTTTACTAGTTTTACTCCTTTTAGATAGATATCAACTGAAATATTTGTGACTATTGGTAGATTAATTAATAATCAGATTGACTTAGACATACGAGTACATTAATTTCCTGTTAAGACTTAATAACAACTATCTTATTATGTGTTACTACTAGATGTTTTAAAATTATAAAACTTTATTCCTAATTTGGATCTGACTTAAGCAAAGGTTAGGAAGAATAGTGGTCTCACTCTCTCGCCATAATAATGTATACATAATCCTAATTGAATTTCGAGACGTAACAAAAACAATGACATTTATTTCAAATCGAATTAAAGATCTTCGGAATGATGAAATAGTCGAGCTGGTGGGGCCGAGTTACAAAACGAAACTGGGCTTTAGTTATGAAAAGGAAATCTTTGATGGATAAGTCTTCTCTGAAACAACAGATTTATTTATTTCCTTTTTTGAAATCTAAGGTGGAAATTCATTTTAAAATGAGTCTTTTGTGGATTAAAACAACTTTATATCTTTATTCCTCTTTTAGTTTTTATTATGCAATTAGTGCATATCCAATTTTTTCTATGGAGGAAAGTTTGGGTGACTGGTTGAATCTGTAAATTTGATTTGAAACATCAAATATTAAACCTTTAGCAATAGTAGAAAAATGGATTTTTTGAAAGCATTAGATAAATCATAGAATCCAAGTGGTTGAATCATTTTCTGAGATTGATTGAATAACTTGTTAATAATGCTGGTGAGCAATTGGGCCTAACAATCAACGTCAATAAAACTAAATGGATGACATTTGAACGACTAGATCACTCTGAATCAGTGATACTGTTAAATGGTTGCAGTGTCGAAAAGGTGGAAAGATTTAGATACCTCGGCAGTATTCTCACGGAGACTCTTGACCCAGATGTGGAGGTTAGATGCAGAATTGAAGCAGCAAAGAACTGAGTTCATTAAAATGAAATCCCTCTTCTGCAATGACAATATCAGCTTAAAACTAAGGCAGAGAATGCTAAAATGTTATGTGTGGTCGGTCTTGCTCTATGGATGTGAAACATGGACCTTGAAAGTAAATACCATGAACAGGTTAGAGGCTTTTGAAATGTGGCTTCACCGGAGAATGCTCAAGGTCCCATGGACCGACATGATCACCAACACAGAAATTCTCAGGCGGGCTAGAGCAGATAGAGAACTGCTTACATTAATAAAAATCAGGAAAATTTCATATCTGGGTCATATACTTCGAGGGGAAAATATCACTTGCTCCATTTGATATTGAAAGGCAAGATAGAGGGTCGCCGAGGGCCTGGTAGGAGACAAATGTCTTGGCTGCGTAACATACGAGAGTGGACCGGCATTAGAAGTGTGGAGGAGCTATTCCGGGCAGCGCAAGACAGAGAGACATTTTCAAGAGTGATCGCCAACGTCGGGGGGACCTGATACGGCACGCAAAGAAGAAGAAGATTGAAAATACGATTGTTTTTTTTTTTTTGCAAGACATGTAACATGAACTTCATAGGTAGGATATCACAATATGTTCAAACTATGACTTCGCTGAGATTCGCTAGATTTCTGAAAAGAATGAAAAAAAAATAAAGAGTCCCAACTGTCAGGAGCAAGTGAGACTACGGCATCCCTAATTGGGATACGTTACGAGGCTGTAGGTAGTGGGGACGAAATGGAGACGATGAAGAGGTAAGTTGGGAAGTACCTGTCTATTCAGATCAACACCAAACACGGCTAAAGTCATTTTAAATAACGTATCAATTCTGAATGGTGATCGTATACCTTGGCGATACTGAGTATCTTCCATTCTGGAACGTGCCACAAATATACTTCATATTTGGAATTGGGTAAATAACATAAATTAATCAAATAAAATTTACATGCGCAATTCAGGATTTGAACCTGCGACCCCCGCATTGCTAGTCGAGAGTCTTTTTTCGACTACGGGCGCCGCCAGGAGTAGTAGGGAGAAGATGATTTCAATGATGAGTTCAATGATGAGTTCAAAAAGAAGAAGAAAGGGATATATGCAAATACGAATATAAGAGGGAGCGCGCTAATATTAAAGAACGGTTATAATTTTACTAAAATAGTGAAAATATTTAATAAAATACGAATCGTTTAAAATAGAGCAAAAATGCTTGAATTACTTTTAAAAATACAATGTGATTTTTTCATGGCTATCACATGTTAAATAACAGAACAAAATATGTTTTGTATAATTTTTGGAGCATCCTTCGCGATTTTTTTCTTTTTTGGGAATTTTATATAATTACCATTTCGGCTTTACAAACGTTCAGATAGGCAGAGACATAGCGAGGGGGGGTGGGCCGCCCCGGGTGCCACCCGATGGGAGGGTTACACCCAACCGAGTGTCACCCCGAAGAGCACAATCACAATTCTGTAGCCACACCCCCCCAGGACGGGCCAATTTTTTTTATGAAGTCGAAAGTTTCATTTGTCAACTTTAATGGGGGAGGGGGGGTGACACCACGTTGTCCGCCTCGGGTTTCACCCATGCTAGCCACGCCACTGCAGATATGCAAATATCAACTTCAAAAATGACATATATATTTTTTAGAAACTTATAAACTGAAAGTGCTCAAAATGGGGCGGCTTAATTATAGCTTTTATTTATAGGGTAATTTTGCAATCTAATAATAATTTCACTGTGGTTCACCTTTCCTAGGATTGTTTCTAAATTTCACTATGGATCCTAAACACCTCTCTAACTTGTTGACCGCGTGATCTTTCATATTTATAGCGAGTGAACTCCGCTCGTAATGTCGGCCGTCATTTCGGCGTTCAGAACCTTCTTTGTTTTTAGCCGTCGAGCTTTCACGAGGTGGGATAAACAACCACAGGTAACCAACAGATAAAATTAAATAAAAATATATTTCAGCTTTCTTATTCCCCTTGGTAATATATCGGATTTTGAAAAACTTACTAAACGCACGCGTTTAAAAACGCACGGGGATCCATCGAAGCCATTTCCAAGTTAGCCTATCAAAAGCTTGCCGTAACGTCAATGTAAATTCTGTAGATAGCACACACTAAATTTGCTGACCCCGTACAAATCGCGAGTGACTTTTGACTTTTGAATTTATGGCAAACAGAGCTCCGGGCCAATAAGGCCCCTTTCTCTTTCATCATGATTTTATAATGGTTGTTGAAAGTTAGATTAATTAGTTTTTTGTGAAAAAATTTTTGCAAGGGAACATGGCTGCAATATGGGGAGGTTTATGACTTACAAAGGATTTGTTTAGGTTTTTTATGAAGTGTTTTAATATTTTCATCATACTGGGTGAGGCAGTTGATTGACGCGTTTTCATGGGTGGGAATGCCCGCATAGAATTTTTCCGCGAGACTTAAGATATGGTCGTTAAGGAGGGGAACTTCAGAGTCACGGTGAATTTGATTAACCCTCATCCATTTGGGAGCTCCCAAAATCGCGAGTGTGCTCATCGTTGAATTTGATGGCTTCCTGTGGTCTGGAGCCCTAAAATACTTGAAACAATCCTTGACTCTGTAGAGAAACGAGCGCTTCATGTGATAAATTTCGCTACCTTAACAAACTGTTTGCAATCTTTAGAACACATGCGTCATATGGGAATGCTGTCCTTCTTCTCTCAGTAAGAGGAATTAGCGTCATTGATCCCATTGGCACCAATGCATAGTCGGTCACACGGTTGATATATCGCTTCTGCGACCGTTCTTCAGCCCAACAGCTCGGCTGCAGATCGATTTGCCGGCCTCTGTGTTTCCTCCCTCATACAACGTGTATCTCTTCAAGAACCATGTACATTCCTTCCTCTCCTCAAAAAGACCCGTGGGACTATGTTATCCCTAATTGGGGAATGTTTTAATGCCATTGGGTAATGAACGGGAATGTGAAAAAATAATTTCCTTTTATTCAATTAAAAAAAAAACGCTTCTATTATGTTTTAAGTAATGGAAAATTAACAAAAAATGGAACGCATTAGATTGTGAAAAATGATTATATTTTTATATTAAAAGCGAAGCGTGAGCTAAGCGAAACTTGGTTGGCTGTTAAATATTAATTCAAATAAAAAAGTGGTGTTTTACAAAGTGTGTTTTTTCATTTACCATGTACCTAATGTCATACCGCAAATTACTTGCTTCCTTGGTTAGAATATATTTTATAATTTAGCTCCAAACCGGAGACCCTGAGGAAATAATTCCCCTTTACATGAATACCGCACAAGAGTCCCAACTGCTCCCGTCTGGAGCCATTGGGACTATGGCATCCCCAAATTGGGGTATGTTGTGAGGCTGATGGTAGTGAGGAGCGGAAGGAGATAGGGAAGAGGAAGGTGAGGAAGTACCTGGCTATTCATATCTGGTCACCAAACACGGCTAAAGCCATTTCAAGCAACGTTTCAATTCTGAATGGTGGTCTCACACCAGGGCGATACTGAGTCCCCTGTGTCATCTTTGTAGATGCTGTGAGGAGGATCTTTTTAGGAAAATAAAAAGAGGAAGTTCTGTGAAGGAAAAAGGTATGGAGTCAGTTTGCCTAGGAGTGACGGACGTACAAATCTATACCCCCCAATTGCGGTGCAAGGGATTGTTCTTAGAGAGTCCTGCTGGAGAGGTCAAAAGGTGTCACTCATCCATTGGTTATTGGTTATCCAATAAATAGTTCCCGGAGCAGCGGTGCTCATACCCGTCTCCCAAATTGCAAAAGCTATGAATAAGTGGATATCATTTAGCAGCAACATACCTCTTGTCATGCTGTGCTGGGCCAGAACGTCTGTTCTGTTTCGTCTGTCTATTCGAAACGGCACACAGTCAAATCATTTGTATTATATCTCGTTTTGAAAAGATTTGGCTCTTTTTGAGGTGAGTGCATGATTTAGTAGATAGTTTTGGTAGCGATACAGTGAGCTAGAGTTCTTGGATGATGATTCCAATTATAACAAAGCTCTCACCTCTGCGGAAAATACGTAGTCAAATATAAAGATGCCAGTGAATCCCATTGTAAAAGCTTTTGTGCTTATCGGAAAAAGCTGTGTTCTGAAAAACCACTCTGCTAATCTACTTCTTCTTCTTGTGCCCTAAACGTTCAACGGACGTTGGCTATCATGTTGGCTATGCGGACTTTGTTTACTGCGGCCCGGAACAGCTCCATGGTAGACTGGCCAAACCACTGGCCAAACTCTGCTAATACCGTACTAATAAACTGCTCAGACTAAGAAATTTGAACGACAGACTCATTAGCAATACTCATTTACGTACACTACCTCAGGCAAAGCCATTTTTACAGATTATGTCACCACATTGGGAATCGAGGATATTACCAAATAATATTAATAAATATTAATCGAGGATATTACCCGATATTACCAAACACATTTTTTTTTAACACGACAATATTTGAAAATCTCCTACTACCACCACGGAAAGCCTAAAATTTTGCTTGAGTTGTGATGGAGGACTTAGCCATCCGAGGAGCATTCGAACACGGAACGCCTGGGTGGGACCCAAACGAGATGCCCACTCAACCACTGACCGGTCAAAAGTTAAGCTTTTTCAATTTTTATGAGTAGTGGCCTCTTACAAGGGAATTAATAAAGCGTGATGAAGGAATTATTTAGCGAATTTGGAATTGTGTTTTCTCTAAGATGAAAAGAAAAACAAAGTCAAGATATTTATAATTGCTTATTTCTGATTCTTAAAACATCTGGACAATAGAGATAAAGCTTTCACAGTTCTGCCTCGAAGCTAGTAAAAGCATTTAAAAAAAACGGTACTTGTAACCTTAGAATACTACACCATCCAGAAGATGATCACTGCCTCACCAACTCTGATTTACATATCGTTTAACACCCTGTAAATTAAACGCAGGTATTAAGGGCTGTAAATCACGATCCTGCGTCATCAAAGAATGACATTCATTATTTCATCTCTTTCCATTCCTCTTTCACTCATTCTTTTTATCGCCCTCCGGTTGGTTCTGTTCCTGTAAAGTGTACCACGTGGGCGCAGGCTACATGCCACAGGCTGCATGAATCCAGCTGAAGCGATTCTCAGAAAGGAATGGAAGGCTGAAAGTAAATCACTCGGTGTGATGATTGGTAAATTGAAAGCAGCCTGCTCGTTACCGCGTGGCCGTGTAAATATGGATTGTCGTGAATACTGAGAAGTTGGCTGGACTGTGAGGTGAGTTGATGATGGTGTGACCTCGGGGTTACGGAGGTATTTGGTCCGAAGGTTCACGGTGAGACAGTGACGTGTGTGTTTGTTGTATACCAGTTTGGAAGCATTGAGTGATTTTGGCACCCGCTGAGAAAAAAAAGAAATGTGTTCCATGGGGGATTATAATATTCTGGTGGGGCCTACAAAGGGTATTTTTTATATTCCAGAATTCGTCTGAGAGAGCGGTAAGCGCTTTTTTATTTTTTTGTTTTCGTGATTTTTTAAAAACTATTTTATTTGAATACCGCTTAAGAGTCCCAACTGCTCCCAACCGTCAGGAGCCAGTGAGATTATGGTATCGCTTGAGGTATGTTGTGAGGTCGAAGGTATTAAAAAAGGAGTTGAGGAAAATGAAGGTGGGAAAGTACCAGGATTTTCAGATCTGGTCACTAAACACTGTTGATTTTTCTTTTTACTGGAATAAAAAATGAATAAAAAAAAAACTAATTCCAGCAAAATTTTAATTCTGAGTGATGATCTTACTCCAAGGCGATACTAAGAGTATCATTTACTCTGGATAAATTGTGATATAGCATAAATTAATCAATTAAAATGTATTTACTCGCGCCAGGATTGCCAGTCGAGAGCCTTACTCCTTGAACACGGAGGATATCAGATTTTACAAAAAAATTAACTACAGTTGATATTTAATTAAAATGTCTTTTATTTTTGTAAGGAATGAAACATCTCGCAAGAAAAATGGGAACTTATTTCGAAAAAATAACATTAGAAAACTATTAAACTAATTATAAAATCTTTCCTTCTGAAAAATTGCGATAATCATTTTATTTATCTGGAATACTACTGATTAGATAAGTACATTTTCCGTATTTTTGGTTTTTTTTTTGTTTTGGAAAATGAAAATAATACAAAAAAGATGTCATGCACGTTTGTGGTGTTAAGACACGACGTAAATATTAGAAAATCATAGTTGAAACATGGTGCAAGAAGTAGCATAGTAGCATAAAAGTTACCTAACTTTAACCCGCACTACATCGAGCCCTTTAGACCCTCTATTCCTAAACAATAATGATAAAATATAATTTAAGTATGTGACATTACGTCGAAGAACATCATTTTAAAAGCAGCTTTATTATTTGAAATGTTTTACTGATTCCATTTGAAGCCGATAAATAAGATGTACAATATACTACGAGTTACATGTACTACGCCAGGAACATACATGTAAATGCTTGTCGCCCTGTTTTATCGCCGATTTATGGATTTCGTGTCGTGGCGACATAAATTCCCCGATTAATGTCGCCGATAAGTGTTGACGATTATTTTTCACTGATTGGTCGAGGGGAAATAATAATTATTATTATTATTAAGTGCGAAATTAGAGGCTAAAAATTGTATAGGCCCACGATACGATCTAATTACGTGGCCAGGTACATTTTCACATTAAAGTGGTAGTAGTGAATTAAAAATATGCTCACGCTCGTAAAAAAATAGCAATTTTAATACGCATTAAAAAATTACACCGAAAAGATTATATTTCTTGTTTTTAATGAATCATAACGTTTTTTTAAGGTCATGTAGGAATTTATGAAGCTGACTAATTCAACAGCTCAGTCTTTACTGACTACTTGGAGTCTACTTTGATATATCTGTGGAGATAGGAATCTGGGGTCCTAGCATGGTCGGTCGATATAGGTTTTATCGAAAATGTCGGTAACTTGACATCGCTCCCAAGCACGACTGCAGACCGCTAACGAACAAATAACAGTTCACATCGACTAAGGGTTCCTAATTTATTTGACGTAAACTGTTATTTCTTCGTTAGCGTCCTGCAGTCGTGCTCGGCAGCGATTTCAAGTTACCGACATTTTCGATAAAACCTATGTCGATCGACCATGCTAGGGGGGCTGGTGTAAGAATGTATATTTTGTGAGGCCCAACTGTCCTTTACAATTTGGGAGTCGGTCGACCCTGTGAAGCATTTATTGGATTACTAACACCTCTGACATAGGTCACACCAGATGCTTCGCTACGCTTAGTGACTTAGCACTTAGCAGGGGTGCCCGGGTTCATGGCGTGAGGTTTGTCCGGGTCTGTTGGATGCATCTGCCCGTGTGCTGCGTGGCGATCCGGATCGGGAGGGCCGGTTTGACCTCTAGCTGGTCTCTTGAGCCATCGCATCGCCTTGCATCGCAGTTGGAGGGATGAATGCATACATCCGTCACTCCTCGTCACACTGACCCCTGAATTCCTACCTACCCCTAATACCCTATTCCTTCCCAGAACTTCCTTTAATTCCTTATCTTCAATGGAACCTTCCGCACAGCATCCCTAAAGATGACGTAGGCCCTGAGTGAAATTATTTTCCACACTACCAGTGGAGTTACTGTAAACAAAACTGTCCGCAAAAAGTTGGACTATGACATCCTTAATTGCGTCTACGCATCCCTAATTATGAGGTTGAAGGGAGATGGGAAAGAGGGAGTTCGGAGAGTACCTGGCTATTCATTTCGAACACGTCTAAAGTCGTGCACCTACCTGTTTACATAATATTGAAAACAGAAAATTTTTTTTCGTGTACAAATTTGTATGTAATATTTCAAGAATTCAGACTATCCTGTGATTTTGGGAGAGAATAATTTCAAGAACTACTATAATAATTTCAAGGCCATGGAAATCAAATTCATTTTCACATTACATTTCGTCCGTTTAATGATTTTTTTATCATAAAAAAATGTAAACATTCCCACGTTGCGAATAACCACACATTATTTTAAATAAGTATTCCAGAGTCCATTATTAAGGGTGGTAAAGTTGCTTTGTGCAATGGTGGAACCACTGATTAAGTAATATACATACGCACCTTCAAATGGAAATGCCATCTACGTATATTTGAATGTATACCAATGTCGTCACTGACATAGTACCTTTTGACTTTTAGATCGAGACCGCCAATCAACATTGCGTACTCTATATTCGCCATTTCACATTTTTTTAAATTAGTACTGAGAGTCCGAATTTCTGAATTTGAAAATTATTCGAAGAATGGTTAAACTTTTGGATCATGAAATACGTTGCATCCCATTTCTGGTGTTCTTCTGTATTCTATGAATAGAAGATTTGCTAGCGGAGAATTGAAACCACGACAGATGTCTGGATTGAACTTGACGCATTTCTCCACTCGGCTACTAACCGGTTCATTCGTTTTGAATAAGTTTAGTATAAGAATAAGTTTCGTTCGCAGTGAACGAGCACTAGTTACCTACTAGTAAAATTAGTTACAAGCCGGTTCTACTATTTGTAAGTCTACTTTCCATGTATTTACTATCAAGACCAGGCAAATGCTTAAATTAGTATTTTCCAATAATGTGTGTACCACAAGTACCTAGGTATGCTAGTCGGAAGCATTCACGAAAGTTGCATTTCGCCGTTAATTTTCTCAAGAAAACACGGACCTGGAATTCAAAGTGCAAAGCGCTGTAACGAGACTGCTGTGATTTGTGATTTACCGGGATCCAGCAAGCTGTGGGCCGTTCTCTTGGCTGGATCATGATCCTTGATGGCGGGACCATTTTCAGGGATCATTAAAGGAGATAAATTACTGAAGTTTATGTTAAATTGATTGATTTTTTAAAGTGAATTCGTGCACAAATGGGAAGATGACTGATGACTCATGTTAGGTTACCTAGATCTTTAGTAGAAATAATATAGGCAAAGAGAAGAGAATTTGAATGCCAGGTGTGTCTGAAAATTCACATCTAACTACAAAATACGGCTAAAGCCATTTTTAATAGTGATGCAACGAATACTACTTTTACGAATATCAAATCTACTATCCGGCGAATACGAATAACTTGGCAGAGTAATAAAACACTCATTTATTTAACCTTGTTCTGTTTGTTTTATTATAGGTACTAATAATTAAAATTTACACTTTGATCACGTTTACGAGAGGATATTTTATTTAAATTTAGTTCCTTTTACTTCGCAGCTAACTCACATGTAACAATACACTTGCACTTGACCTGTGCTATCGACTGCCAAATACTGAAACTACTAAGAGAAAGAAAAAAGAGTATTAAATGAAAAATTCGAGGTTCATAGTACAGTGCCACAAAATCCATAGACATTTTGACATTTCTGTGACAATTTATAAATTCAAAAGTTTTTTTTATAGTATTCGTATTCGGTAATATATATTCGCCGAATACGAATATTTGGTAAATGTCTACTATTCGGCGAATACGAATATTCGTATTCGTATTCGTTGCATCACTACATTTTAAGCAATCGTATTTGTAAATATATATTCGCCGAATACGAATATTCGGTAAATGTCTACTATTCGGCGAATACGAATATTCGTATTAATTAATATAGTATTATTAAAAATTGTGCATGTTTTGAGGGTGAGCTGACAGTTGATCCCCCGAAAATTAGCCCCCCGAAGTGGTATTACAATAAAAATATTTTTTTTGGGCATTAATAATAAAATTTGTTATGAATATCAAACGAACATATCCACCGTGTCAATTTTTTGTACTTATGCACTGGTATACATAGTAGCAGTAGGTATATAGAGTAGCAGATTTTCCTTGATGCACTTGAATGAAAATATGTTTTCTACTTATGTTATTCGGCGGTATATTCTCTCACTTCGTTATATTTGTGTATTCAGGTAGGTTTGAGAAGGTGAAACTGTTGGTTGGTAATATTGTATGTTTCGTGAACACCTCACTAGGTATACCGTATACTTTCCCTAAACCCTCTGCACATTGTATATTACGCCGATTGTCGGCGGATCAACTGTCATGGAACCGGTTTTGAGTAGTGACTATTGACTAGGGACTAGGGATATTGTGGATATGAAATTTCGGATCTGGATACGGATACGGAAACAGGAATAATATTATACCGGTTTCGGATACGGATAAGGATATGAAATTATTTCGGATTATCCGCTAGTTTCGGATAATTTCGGTTACGGATATTAGAATTTTAAAATTATAAAAGTAAAATACAAATAGCAAGATTTGAATTTTATTTCTAGTCTATATTGTCGTATGTTTTTACAATCAGTCAAATAAATAACGATTATTGTAGCCACTTTAAGTGCTATGAAGGAACCTATGAAGGTAGGTACTTAAAAATATAAAAATAATATTACAATAAACAAAAATTATATTGTTATAAAACCTTGGAACACTTTTACTGTAATCTAAGTACATAATAACAAAAACATTTGCGGCAGTGACTGCAGAGAGCGTGGAGTTGAGCAAACTAGCGCTATCTCGTTTGTTAAAGGGCCGCTAGAACGAGACAGCGCTAGTTCGCTCAAACCCACACTCTCTGCAGTCACTGCCGCAGTCACTACATGCAGTGTCGTGTGTAGGCCACTTTAATGAATTTTGTAAGTAATGAAACCATTACAAAATGTTTATTAATAAACTTAAACCTTAGATAATTGTAGTTTTCATAGTCAAAATTGAGCAAAGGTAAATTATACTTAACAAAAAGTAATTTTGCAGCTTTATCACCGGTGAGTCGATCCCTTAAGGAGTCGAATAACCATCCAATCAAGAATTCCTTAATAATCAACGCGCGGCTTGTGTGACAAATAACGGCTCGGCCGGTTAACAAACTAAAACCTGTCGTAACCTGTCATTTAGACTCCGCCTTTATCCGAAACCATCCGAAACTTTTATATCGGTTTCGTTTACGGTTACGGATCTTTTTTTTTATTTCGGATATCCGATAGTTTCGGTTACGGTTACGGATCTCCATAACATCCCTACTAGGGACCTGTGATTTAAGCAGGGCCATTTTATGTTAACTTATATAGTCAAGGAGCGAAGTTAGATTATTTTTTAATGGTAGAAGATAAAATAGAAACTCTTCGAATTTTCTCAAACCTTCGATCAATGAAATTGACGCTTGTCTATCTACTGTATCTCTTTCTTACGGGAGGTTTATCTAAAGATATGATATTATCTTAGTGCATTCAGTACTTATCATTGTTGAGTTCATGTAAATATTTCGATGTGGAAGAGTTTTTGATCACCGAATCCAACATGAATAAGGGCCAATTGCATCGAAAAAAGTTAAAGTAAGGTTTAAAGTTAAATATTTAAACTGAGTTTAAGCCCTAACTAAAGTTAAGCTGCATTTCAACACCATGTGTGGTCAACCATTCAAATACGCGATTAGACTAATCAACTGTTTGACGAAATCGAAACGTTAACATTGAGGAACATAATTCAAGTCATTTGGGAAACCATTTAAGTATTCAAGGTAGGTATATATCTGAACCATCAACTTAATTTTAATAATTTCATTAAACTAATTTAATTAATACAGTTTTTTTATTCGCTTCATTAACAAATTGATCGTTTAAAACCAACCACGGTTCTGCAGGATATGTCCAGATTCCTTTAAAAACTTATCCTGTTTAAAAATAAATCCCATTAAGGACAAATTAACCCTTCCGATCGTAAATGTCCTTTTAATGGGTGCAAGTTCCACCAAGGTCAGTTCGTAGTTAATCAACGAAAAAAAATCAACAAAAAAATTCGACGGTAAAAATTCATCTTGCTAATTACATACAAATTTACTTAGCAGGGAAAATAACCGCGGAGCCGTTCAACAAGATAAAAGGGTTCGATTTACGATCGTGTCGCCGCTGGGTGTTCGTTGAACGAGTTTCTCAACACGGCCATAATCCGACTACAAGGAGAACAGTGAGAACGAAGCTGTATAAAGAATATAAACTGGATCTGTCATGTTTTTGCAAAGATCGGGATGATAGCGTATTAAGTGACATTTAAATATGGTTAATAAAGATGAAATACACAATTTGTGGACGTGGTTTATTTGTAATCACTCTATCAAACGGAAAATTACTTTGGTTTATCAAAACAGGTACGTTTTTATATTTTTTTTTGTCAATTTTAATTTGTGGAACTCCGATTTTTTTTAATATTCATGTAATATATCACAATATTAATTAATCTATGTTCAGTTCTTTCATTGTTCCCGTTGTCTATTCTATACTCGGTCACATGGTATCTGTTACGACGTGTGTCGAAAATAGCCGAATGTAGACGGGCAAGTCACTCCTATTGCGAAAGCTCGCCAGGCAAAACTAGTAACAAGGGCGTGTGTCCTCATAAACCCCTATGTCTTTATTAACAAAATAGCATTAAACATTCAGTGTGATTATAGAGAGACATCTCTATAATTGTTTTTCTACCCTGAATAACCTAGTCCTGCTGTGTAATTATTATTATTATGCGTGACAGCTGTTTCGCCTTCTGAAGGCATTACCTAACTGTGGTGAAGCCATTTACAGACGATATGTTTACATAAATTAAATAATCATATTATTGAATATATAAAAGAAAAATTGAAATAGGTGTGACATTAGGTAAAATTTAGACAATTAAATTGAAGAGACGGTATATTTTATGGTTACCGGACAACTCAGAATGAAACCAACTCAGAAGCACCTCAGAAAGGTCATTAAGGTTCTGCAACCGGGCCCGAAAAGAAGAAGATGGAGAGATACGAAATTACGAATCTTAGAGGAGAGCGCTAAAATTTACAGCGACAAAATCGATGCGAAAATTGCGAAAATGTTTAATAAAACACGACTCGTTTAAAATAGAGCAAAACTCTCAGAGGCATTATCTTAAACAGCATTTAAAGAAACACTGTGAATTTTTTCATACATATAACTTGTAAAATAACTAAAACAAACGTGTTAATAATCATTTTTGGAGCATACTTTGCGATTTTTTTCTATCGAGGGAATTTTATATAATTTCCGTTTCGGCGCGGGCAAAGTCTATATATTATCTTCAAAAATAACATATATTTTTTTAAGAGCTTTAAAACTTACCGTGTTTAAGGGAAATATGTAATAAATCGGTAGAAATCCTGGTGCGGGCCCTTAAGAGTGATGATAAAAAATAAAATAAAATTGGTTAAATGGGTTAAGTTAGGTTAGGGTTACCGGCTATTTTAAAATTATTTTTTCATAGCTTTTAATGACCTTTCTGAGGTGTTTCTGAGATGGTTTCATTCTGAGTTGGCATGGAACCATATTTTATGAATAATAATTCTTTATATTTAATAAATAAAGAAACTATATTCCGGTAACTAGGTATGCAATAATGTTTCTGTGGCTTTGACGACCGATTAAAAACACGTTTATTGGTTTACTAATATTCAAATGATTGTATTGTTAGATTATATTATGTTAATGAATTGAATATTTCAAACACTACATTGCACCGTGAAAAATCAGGTAAAATGAAAAAACACAAAAAAATGTCATGGCCGAGAATTGAACCGCAATCAACTACTCGGAAGGCAACTATAGGTACTATTACACCACCAACTATCACATCCACCCGAAATTATATTGTCTGGTACTAGTATTTGTTATTTCCTCAGCCATTAAAAATATAATTAAAAAAAATTACTTAATGTTGTTTTTTTTTGGTTTTGTGTTTTGAGTTGGGGGTGTTATTTTTATAACTAATCAAGACAATATTCTAGTATTGTCAAAGGGTAAGGGCACATCAAAGAACTCTTTCTTGTGGTCCAGTCAAGGAAGGAGGTGCATAGTGCGTGAGCAGGTACCTAAGCGATTCCTTAAGAAATTAGTTCAGGGTGCTTAGGGTGTGAACATACCTCCGAACAGACCTCCGTAGTCCAGTGGGTAAGACTCTTTACTCACAATCCGGAGGTCGCGGGTTCGAACCCGGCATGCGCAAATAAATTTTATTTGATTAATTTGTGTTATTTCACAATTAATTCATTTAAAATAATATATAGTATATTTGCGGCATGTTCCAGAGTGGAAGATACTATCAGTATCGCCCTGGTGTAAGACCACCATTCAGAATTGAAACGTTGCTTGAAAATGGCTTTAGCCGTGTTTAGTGACCAGATCTGAATAGCCAGGTACTTCCCAACCTTCCTCTTCCCCACCTCTTTCCCCTCCCCCCTACCTTCAGCCTCACAACATACCCCAATTGGGGATACCATAGTCTCACTGGCTCCAGACGGGAGCAGTTGAGATTCATGTGCGGTATTCACTGTAAAAAAAAAAAAAAAAACCAAAAGTCGGGTTAGGGGGGGAGGGGCGGGGGAGGTCCCAATTCTCGAGTTTTCGCAGGGGAAAAAGTTTCTTACAATAAATATAATTATCTACAACTTTACAGCTCCACAAAAGTAGATATTTTAGAAAAAAATCATTTTACCTCATTCATCAACCATTCCTTCGCATCGTCTAAAATATTCATCAGAGAAAAAAATGCATTCGAAAGTAATGATTCAATTAAAAATGCATTCAATTGTATAGAATTAAATTTAGAATATACATATTTTTGCCAATTAATCACCAACCTAAATAAATACGGTCAAAGAACTCTAGAATACCTTGTTCCAATAATTTACAACATGTTACCCAACGCAATAAAAAGCTGTGAATTGAGTTTCAGAAGGAAATGTACGCTAAAAAAATGGTTAAGTGAAAGAAATTTTTTGTACTAATTTCTGTTATTTTCCGCTTTTCGTTTTAATGTTTTTTCCATTATTATTTTCTCTTGTCTTTTCTTTTATTTCTTTCATTTTCTCTGTTCTGTATTTCTTATAAATTTTATTAACAATTTTTTTTTCATGTACCTGTATATTTTATGTACCTGTCTCTTCGACTTGGTCGAAGACCTGTCTCAATTTAAAAAAAAATAATTGTCAAAAGAACCCGTTGACAAACTGATGTCAATCAGTTTAACGGGACTTCATTGAAAAATGTAAAAAAAACTGTAAATAAATAATAAAGGAATTTTATTATTAAAAAAAAAAAAAAAACCAGTCAACATTTACAGCATTTTAAAGAGTTTCCCTGCTCAAGCACTCTACACCTCCTTTTGGACCATTCTTTGACTGGGCTTGGACCAGGTTTGCTAATATTAATAATAATTATTAATGAATAGTTAGCAGAGCGCGGTTTTGTGAAAAATCTTCTTAAGAATATAATTTTTTTATTAATTACTTTGTTTTTATACACATGAACCATTTCTTCTCTCCAACATTCCATACTATTTAACTTCTTTCGGCTTAAGAAGACAAGCATTATTTCTACAACTACTCATCATTATCCAGAGTGAAAAGGTTTAATTTCTGTTTCCCAAGGTTAATCTTTCCGGAGTTTGCGAAAAGGCTAAAAAACTAGTAATAAATTTACAAAAACCTGGAAATATTAAAGAAATGCCCATATAATATTATGGTAAGTATTCTAAATTGTTATCTAACAAGCCAAGAAATGAACAGTATTCTCAAGACTATGCTTTTTGCAGATGATGTGGTACTGATAGCAGATAATCATTGTGACTTACAGAATAGCCTGGAAAGGTGGAGAAAGATCCTGGAGGATAATGGCCTATAAATTAGCAGGAAAAAGACTGAATATTTGTATTTACCATTTGAAGACACATTTTTTTTTTTTTTTTTTCATGAGCTCCACACAGGAGGCCCTGAGGAACATAATTTCCCTCATGGCCTATGTCATCTTTATGCTCACCTATGATGCTGTGTGGAGGGTTTTTTTAAGGAAAGGAAGGAGAGGAGAGTTCTGGGAAGGAAAAGGGTTTAAGGGGTGGGTAGGAATCTTGGGTTCAGTATGTCCTGGTCATCCGCCTCCAAGACCTAGACAAACCTCACCCCATGAACCCGGGCACCCCTGCTAAATCACCAAACGTAGCGAACCCCTTGGGGTGACCTATGGCAGAGGTGTTGGTTAACCAATAAAGGTTCCCGGGGCTGCGGTACCCATTCCCGCCTTACAAATGCTGTAACTCCTTCGATGCAACTGGATGGAGTAACATTAGCCAACTGTGATTCATTTAAGTATCTGGGCTCACTAATCCACAGAGACGGAGGATGTGCAGCGGATGTCATCCATAGAATAGGTGTGGGATGGATTAAATTTAGCTCCGTAACAGGAATATTGTGTGACTCCAAAATGCCTATAAAACTGAAAGGAAAGATATACCAGACTATTGTAAGACCCGCAATAATGTATGGCTCCGAATGCTGGACTATGTACAACTCCTACACTAGGCAACTTGAAACAGCAGAAATGCGAATGCTTAGATGGTCGGCAGGAGTTTCACTAAAAGATAAGATCAAAAGTTCACGCATTCGTGGTAGCCTGGGTGTCACAGACATAAATAGTAAGCTGGAAGAACGACAGTTGAGATGGTATGGACACATAAGACGGAGACCATCAGACCACAGAGTGAGGCAGGCAATGTCTATGGAGCTTTACCGACAGTCATCCAGAGGAAGACCGCAGAACTCCTGGATGACCCAATGTTCCATAATTCTTCAGAGAAACGGCCTGGATGAAGGCGATGCCCAGAACAGAAGATATTACAACCTGAGAACGAGAAGAGCCGACCCCAACAGCCTACCTAGGCAATGAGTTGGGACAGCGCAAGGAAGAACGTAAGTGTTCTAAATATTTTAAATGGGAAACTATAATACAAAACCGATAGTAAATAATCAGTATAATATTAAAAATATATGAAAATTCAGTAACAAAAAACTGCTGAATCCACTTTATTATTCAATCCTGATGACATGGCAAACTTTGAATAAATGGCTAATTTTGACTAGGTAGCAAACATTAACTACAGTAAAAATTCTATTGTTCAATCGTCCTGTTCATTATTTATTTGTAAATTCTTTTTCGAATTCTTTCAATATTATGGTACCTACCTACCTGCCTGAAGAAAATTTGGTAACTAAATATTCATAAATATCGTGACTTTAGGACAAATTGTATTATTTCATAAATGAAATTAAAAAGATCCATACAACATAAATGTAATGGTTTATGATTAAGTAGATAGGTATTTAAGTACTTACTTCAAATTCTTATAATATCAGGGAAAACTTTGGCTTTGATTTAATATAGAGAAATTTGACAACATACTTTTTTGGACGCGAGGTCTACTAAACACAGAACTACAGATTTTACAATTAATTTATAATCTACACGAAGTTACTAAGCTGAGCTTTTAGATAGGCTCAGGGATGTGTTATTTTATTTTTGTTTGTTGTTAATTATTTATGCATAATATGTTATATTTTGAAGTTTATATTATGTGGTTTTAAATCGAAATTTTTCTGTTTTTATGTAAATGAATAAAAAAACAATTACACCACGGTATTTGTAATTGAACTAACGCTTTGTCTTTATAAATTTATGAATTATAAACATATATGTCGACGTGCATATTATCTGACGGCCTCCGTGTTCCCGAGGTAAGACTCGACTCACAATCCGAAGGTCGTGGGTTCGAACCCCGCGTGCGCAAATAATTTTTATTTGATTAATTTGTGATATTTCACTATTAATTGATTAAAAATATTACATATAGCAAATTTGTGGCACCTTTCAGAGTGGAAGATACTCTCAGTATAGCCCTGGTAAAACCACCATTCAAAATTGAAACGTTGCTTGAAATGGCTTTTGCCGTGATTGGTGACTAGATTTGGATAGCCAGGTACTTCCTCACCTTCCTCTCCCCCATCTCCTCCCCCTTCCCACTACCTTCAGCCTCACAACATACCCAATTGGGGATGCCACTGACTCCGGAAGGGAGCAGTTGGGGATTCCTGCGCTGTATTAAAATAATTGACTCGTTCTTTTCGAAGATTTATTCCTAATTTACAAAGTAACCAGAAAACATTTCCAGTCGGTGTAAAAAAAGAGCCAAGCACCCTTTCACCTCTTACAAAGATCGGAGACCTTACTTTTGTTAATATTTTTTTATTGTAAAGTTACCTAATTCATAAAGAGTGGTGCGCGCTGTCCGCTGTCGATGTGGGCGCGAACTTGAAAAATGAAACATCGATTTTTATTCAATCCACAAAACAACCAACCCCCTTATCAATAAATCTTATTAGCTTTAATTCCTGCTTATGATTAATGCCCCACGCTTTATCTGAATCATTTATTAACAAGATGCGACGGGTCTTCTTTGTTTGTTTTGTATTTGTTTCTACCCACGTGGTAGACATAAGTAGGTTCTTACTCTATGCATAATTTACCATACCGTCTTCTCAATTTTTTAAATGCATTCTCTTTTATGGAACACTGTAAATTCCCTGTGAAAGAGAGAAAATTGTGGTAATAATCGACCACCATAACATGGGCATATGGGCATGTGCCTAGCATGGTTTTCGAAAAATCCACTAATCTTGAAACCATCAAAACAATGAATAAAGAAAAATAAATTAAAAAATTAAAAAAGTTATTCTCAGTATTTTGGTACGTTGGTGTATAAGAGACTTCTTTTTTTGCATTAGCTCCCCACAGAAGGCCCTGAGGAAAAAAATCTCTGTAGGCCTCTGTCATCTTTGGGGATGATGTTTGGGATTGTTTGAAAACTGGGACAATGTGTCCAGTTAACGTACGTATGAATCCATTCCTACACTGCGGTTAAAGACGATGGGTCGAAAGTGTCTGGTTAGAGAAGTCTATGTTAGGTCTCTCTCAAATAGTCTCTTCCGATTCGGCGCGCCACGCAGTAGGTGGGAAAAAACCTAGATAAATCTCACCCTGTGGCAAGTATGTTGGTTATCCAATGTATGATTCCCCGGGGCAGCGGTACCTATACCCGCCACCCAAATTTAAAATTAATTTAGCCATGTTTGGTGGCTAGATCTGATTAGCCAGTTTTTTCCCCACCATTGAAGAGTATAAGGTTATCGTGGCCATACGTCCCGTTTTGAACGGGATAGTCCCGTTTTCGGGGATCCCAGTACCGTTGTACCGAAGGAGGGCGTCGGGACGCGGCAATGTCCCGTTTTAGAAAACGGGCCACTCGCGATCACATTGAGAGCAAATAGTTATCTCCACTGTTAGATTTAGTCAAAGAAAAAAATGTCATTTTACAAGACTGATTTACTTACAAAAATATTTGAGAGAAAACTGTAAAAAAATTGGAAAGCCATAAAACCTTTCAAATACTGGCCCCAGGCAGAATATGAAATTTGCGCATGATATGTGCAAGAAAGACTGTCGGTATTTTTGTAAATTCGGAGTTAGAATAAGTCGATCTTACTTACACGCACAGAACGTAGATGGTCACGGTGACTTTGGGGTGGTTCAAAACCTAATTCATAGTTTTCACCTTCTCTCCTGCATCACCAGCAATGTCCCGTCTGAAAGCCAAATAAATCTGGTCACCTTACTCGTGAGCTATGTTTTTCCTTCGCCTGCCAAAATATCTAAGAGATTACTTTTAATGAAAGCATTTTTATGTTTTAGTTTACATCGCTTCACGTCACTTCTAAATCAATCATTGAATATCATGTAGCCAAAAAGTAATGATGCCTTTTAAGGCGTTGGCTCGCTTTAAATTGTAATAATAGAACCTTAACAAGGCAATCACAATGGATCACAGATAAGTGACATGGTTGAGTATTGATTGATTATATTACAAGCCAACTTGCAGAGGAGGGGATATTGTTATATTATATTGATATATTTGTATTGGTTTGTAGGTTATATTGCACAACGTCAGATAACGACGCATGGAAGATTTAAAAAAAAATCTTTATGGCCCCTCAACCGCGCACAAAAAGAAGAAGATGGAGAGATATGAAATTACGAATGTTAGAGGAGCGCATTAGTACTTAAAGCATTAGTACTTGGCCAAAATGTTATGAAAATATTTGCGTTGGACGCCAAAATGTAATGAAGATATTTAACTTTCACATTGGAAGCTAAAATGTTACGAATATAATACATGGAGAGCAAGAGACAAGTGTGATTATTACTAGAATTTCTCAGGCGTGGACCTTAAGCAGGCGGCTGTGTAATACTTTGTATGAGGATAGGTTATTTAAATGAAATAGTATTGTGCTTTGACACAGTTAAATTAATTTATTAATTATTACAAATAATAATCAGGGCTAGACTAAATTCTGAATGGGCTATATTATGGAGCGTTAGTACCGTTTAATCTTGAGGAGTTGATGAATGGGTGAATGCCATATGTAGGCGATCCATGCTGCTGCTTGCTGCCTTCGGAGATGGGCGGATAGCTCCCTCCGCTGCTGACATGTGCTGAACGGCAGGCTGGAGCGACGAACAGGCCTCCAGTCCCGCGGTTTCCCAGCGACGTCCCGTCCAAGGGCGGTTGCCAGCCAGCCGACTATGTTGATGACGGCCAAGGAGGGCGATCTTCGGCCGCATCCCTGCGAGCACCTCTGGCTCCAGGTATAGTCGGAAGGTCTTGTCATGACTGCGTCTGCAGATGCTGGATGTGGTTTTAATCCAGCAGAAATAATGTGCTCCCATGGTACTCCGCTGCTGATCCAGGATTTTAATGATTGTCCTGATGGTCTTCAATAATGGATGCCGCTGGTGGGCGCGGATTTATCAATCTTCATATGTTGTTAAAATAATGGCGAACTACGACTATTTGATTACGTCGACCCGCCACAGGGACGGTGGCCGTGGTCACCTGTGGCTGCTCAAAGAATGGCGAGCTCAAGGCCAGTCCTGCCTAGTGAACCTCTCTGTGCAGATCCTCAGTATCACCAACTGAGCAAAGGTAAACATTTCAATGCTACCAATATAAAGATGTTGAATGTTAACAACTTCACACCAAAAGTACCCATACACAGATAGTTCACTTGTTACATTATTTTTATGTAACAGTTTAAAGAAACACTATGAATTTTTTCATACATATTAACTTGTAAAATAACTGAAACAAACCTGTTTATAATAATTTTTGGAGCATACTTTGCGATTTTTTTCTATCGGGGAATTTTATATAATTTGCGTTTCCACGCGACGAATGTCTAAATATTATTGTTATTAGTTTTTGGGGTATTATGCCGTGTTGAGCTACCTCCTTCTTTAGCCAACGTTTCGGACAGCGTTGCAGTGTCCATCATCAGGGCAGATCACATCTGCCCTGATGAGGGCTAAAGAAGGAGGTAGCGCAACACGGCATAATACCCCAAAAACTAATAATAAAAATATTTTTGGCCGTGAAAATCTTAAATCGTATCTGTCTAGATATTATCTTCAAAAATAACATATAAAAGAGCTTAAAAACTTCAAATGTTTATGGGAGGTTTGCAAGAAATCGGTAGAAATTCTGGTACTGGCTTCTTAACACAGTATATATTTCATCTTCCTTATGTGAATATTGTACAATGTATAATAGTCCCAACTGCTTCTACTGATATCGGCATTTAGGAAATGTTTTGGGGCTGAAGGAAGGAGATGAGTAAAGGTAAGAAAAGAGATCAAGGCACCAACATAAGTAAAAGCTATTTTTTTTTTTTTTTTTTTACATTAACTCCACACAGGAGGCCCTGAAGAAAATAATTTCCCTCAGGGCCTATGTCATCTGGGATGCTGTGTGAAGGGTCTTTTTGAGGAGAGGAAGGAATGAACATTGGTCTTGAAGAGACCCATGTTGTAGGAAGGAGGAAACACAGAGGCCGGCAAATCATTCCACAGCCGAGCTGTTGAATACAAGAACGAGTCGAAGAAATGACCCGTTCTCATGTGACAAATGTCAACTGTGTACAAATGTTGGGCACGCGTTTGGCGTGTTTCCCGACTATGCACCGGTGCCGAAGGGATCAATGATGCTAGTTCCTCGGAGCATCTTCCATTGTAATACCGGTATAACAAGGATAGCATTCCCACCCGACGCCTGTGCTCTAAAGATTGCAATCCGTCTGTTAAGATGGGAGAATCGAGTCGAGGGTATTTTTCAGGTATTTTGGAGCTCCAGACCAGAGGTGGCTGCCAAATTCAACCGTGGGGCGCACTTGCGATTTGTACAGGGTTAGCAGTTGTGTACTATTAAAGTATCTGCGGGCCCTGTACAGTACGCCCAGTTTTTGGGAGGCTAACTTTACTCTGGCTTTGATGGAGCCCCCATACCTGAGCTGGTCACTTAGGGTTACACCAAGCATTATTTGAATCAACATTTCGTTTCTGATTGGCAACCTTACACCATGACGTTATTTCTCAAAACGGGTACTTTTTATTGAAGATCATGTTCAAAAGATCCCAGGCCTCTATAAATTTCAAGTGCTCTCCAGTTTTGACTAAATTTAATGTTTTAAATTGAATATAAATTAAGCCAACCAAAGTATGTGCAATGTTATTCCTACACAATGACATGCAGAGGTCATCAGATTTATTTATAATATTCCGCTCAATACACACATTTAAATGACAAGTCCAGTTGTTCATAACATCTTAAAAATCGACGAACTTCCGATGTACCGTTCTCGCTCTTTTTTATTGAACGAGATTGAGAGCGAGAGAGTATGCATGTTGTAGATCATCGCATCCAAGACGCGTTTAATATATTCCGTTATTAATGATTTCGGTACGGCACCATTATGTTTTTAATAAAGAACATTTTATGCGCAAGGGACGTACTAAGAGGAAAACATCATCGTATAAAAATGGGCTTCTCAAATATTTCGTTTGAATTGTTTTAAATCGGAAAAAGTCAGATTTTAGCTTTATAAGTTTTCGCCATTTCATTTATTAATATACTTCCAACATCGCTTCAGTCAAAAACCTCCCCAACAATGAAACGAAGGCATTGAACATTATTTACTGTACAGATCTAAATAGACATTTAAATGTACAGCCTGGACAGCACAAGTACATCACATTTACATCACATTAAATGTGGCAATTAAAAAGGATTTAAAAAAGGTTTGCTACGCCTTATGTCATTCTCGAATTGAATATGGAATTATACGATGGGGATCTACTACACATAAATACATACACAACCTGAATACAATTCAAAAAGGAATTATAAAGATCATACTGAAAGTACCTATTAGAAAGCCTTCGATTGAAATTTTCAATAGCTTTGACGTACCAAATGTAGACAGAATAAATGCCAAAATATATTATTGAAGCTATCTAAAAACACTGAATCCTCTACTAGACCGCGTACCCATCACACTAGATCGAATAAAAATGACATAAAAACATTCCAAGTTTTAAAACACATTCGGACAAAGAAACTACACTTATTTTGCAACTAAACTCCATAATATTCTTCCCCGAGACATAAAACTAATAAAAAAATTAATGAGTACAAATCAAGAATAAAAGCATGGCTGAAAGAGGTCAACAAAAACACTCTAATGAAGACACTAAAAACGACATAGAAGACAAATAAACTATTTTTAATTTTTTTATTTATTATTTAATATATAGATATATAATTGTACAGAGGAGTTATATAAATTACAAAATATCGGTACAGAAATTATTTAAAAATTGCAATCTCACCAAAGAAGAAGCTAGTTCTTGTGCTTGATGAGCGAGTTACACTAATTATAACTGAAATAGAATAACATTATGCAATAGGTAAGTATATAATAGGATCAATTGAGACTTCTGGATCATCTATATGTGTAGATGTACATACATAAGTTACGTTTTCATACTAAAATATTGTGCAATTAGGAGAAATTCGAAAAATCTAAATAAAATAGAGATTAGAAAGAAAGAGAAAAACAGGTAATTATTTAGTTAATTATTGCTGATAAAGTGTAGCTTCAGTTTAAGTTTCAGTATATTGATGTCTTTGGTTTTTTTTTAATTTCAGTGAGAAGGTTGTTGAAAAACTTTATTCCTAAATAGATATAATTGTTTTGCATTAGTTTGGTATTAAATTTTGGTATTTTGACGTTGTCTTCATATCTTTTTGATTGGGGAGTTTCAAATTTTTTGATGATATTATCTTTGTAAATTTGGATAATTGCATTTTTCTTGAAGATATTCTCTACTCGAGGCACCGTGAAATCTGCGAAAAGCGTTAACTATAATTAAACAATTTTAGTCTGCCTCAGCACAGGAACCCCTAGTGAGGAGGGCTAAGAAATACAATATCTTTACCTAACATAACCATTATATTTTGTATACTCGTAGAATTATTTTATATAGCCGCTTAAATAAAAAAAAATAAAAAAAGACCCTTGCTAGCATAGTGGTGTACTGGATGGATCAAAAAATAATGTCAATTGATAATGATTTTATTTTTGTTAGGAAACATGAACGCATGTGTGTAGTTACAACATATAAATGGTCAAGCACTTCCCGACCTTCCTCTCTCCTTTCTCATCCCACACTTGTTTTCCTCTAATTGCAAAATTGTCACTTCTTGAGGGGTGCAATAGTCTCTATTTACAGGTACATATGCAGGTCTTATGTATCGCAAAAAAAAGTTTATAATTTCCAGAAATAGAGTTAATTTTTAAATCTGTGTATATGTATATAAAATATAATTAAATTTATTCAAATTATATGGGTAGGTGCATGCAGAAGAAAATATTATTATATTCGAATTACTTAAAAAAATATATGTATTTTATTTGTCGCGAAAAGTCAACAGGAATCTATCAATTAATTTAAAATCTTTGACAATCACTGAGATGAAAGTGAGACAGCCTCACCCTGGCTGTGATTTGATCGCTTCTCCCTCACGCGGTTACATTGCCACCAACACCTTAATGACAAAACTATAATGAAATAAATTTCAAAATTATATAAATATTCCATCACATACGTAAAAAAAAAAGATTTTCGATTAAAAACTTAAAATAATTTTCAAATTGTTGCTGTTTTTGGGAAAGATCGACAATCAAATAAAATGTGCCTAACGATTTTCGTTTTAAATATTCGCATTAATAAAAACATTAACTCATACCTACATGTTAAGTGAAACCAGTAAAAAAATAATCTATGATAGTGCTCGAAGTTTTTGGGCAAAATTAAATGGTTATCGATGATTTTTGCCAGTTTTCGAAAACCAACATAACACCATTTTTTTATATAGGTATCTACTGGGTATTATCTATTCAATGGTATCTACCTGTTGGCCGATTCTATGACAGTCAATCCCCTGACAGTTGCCCCCCCCCCCCCGGCGTGTTTATATATAATACGCGATCGGTTTAGGAAAAATACGGTTTACCTACCTACACTAAGTATATCCAAGTGTGCAGAAAAGATGTACCGCCGAATAACAAACGGGCAAAACATATTTATAACAAGTACAAAAAATCGACACTGCAAAAAAATTAATTGGTTATCCATACCAACTTATTATTACTCTTCTTTTTTAAATCGATTTAAAGTTTGAAATTATGAAATGCAGAAAAAATTATAATTTTGCAGGAAGAGGGGGCGGGGGGGGCAAAGGGGGGATCAACTCTCGGGTCCATCCTATTGGCCTATTCACGGAAAATAAGAAAGTTTATTTTTATATTAGGCATGTAAACAATTTACCAAACAAAAACACGTGTATAAATCGTGTTTTTATTATCGACAAGGATCTCTAACAGTGTCGTTATAGGTGTATTTTTTGTGTTTTCGTTGTGAAAAATAATTCTGGAACTTTTTAATTTAAATATGAACAGGGTATACAAATCCATTCAGTCATAGCAAGGTTAAATGTCTCGTGGGCGGGGTTATTATTTACGGTCTTACAATTATTATATTATACACTCCCAAAGATTAAAACCGTCGAATGATCTTCAATTCTCCTGATAAGATTTGGGAGTGCTGTACGGAGTATGATGCTCCCATTCGAGCTCCTTTCCTTTTACATTCCTAACCTGATACACGACATACAGTCACTTGTAGTCAATTAAATTATTATTATCTTTTTAATAAATAAGTAAGTAGATACCTATTGCATTTTAACCAATGTTGTCAATGGTATTATAGGCCATGTTCCACGTACACACCGCGAAGCTGAAAATCGTGAAACCATGATAACTCTCAATTTTTATTTTGTTAGTGTCCAAATAAAAAAAAGTAATGACAAATATCTTATTTTTGTCCATCTTACAAAGCGTCCGTAAACACACCTTGATAAGTATTATTTCTTGCAACCGGTTGGCTTGTGAGCATTATTTGAAATGATAGGATGATCATTTTATTATCCGAGTATGTGCATTATGACTCGCAAAAGTAAAGCTACGATATTTTTTGGTAATTAGAATTGCTTAGTTTGATTTATATTTTCTTAGATTATTATGAATCTCCCCCCAAAATTTTACGTTATGAGCGAGGAACACGGTGTAGGTTGAGGTGTCTCCCCGATTATCAAATTAACAATGCGTTTGAAAGCTTTGGCAAGACTTATCTACATAATGGTATCTACAGGAGACCGGCGTATCTACATAATGTCATATTTTAAAGCACCTCGAAAATCCGCTGTCTTAAATTCTGAAAGAATCCAGTTCAAGATTTGCCGGATATTTAACGCAATTAAATTAATGGCCACGGCTTATTTACCTAACACGTGCATCCTGAAAAATACCAATCCACGACAGTTAACAACTCTCAGATAAGGACATCAAAAGGTTGAATGATTTAAAGCGCACACCTGATACTAAGTTTGGTGAGCGTGCTTTCGAAGTGTTCGGCCCTAAAGCCTGTTATAAATTGCCACACGATTTAAGAATGAAGGACAGAATACAGATAATCATATCTATAAACGGTACAGTTGAATGGCTAATTTACAAAACCAACCTACTCGGTTAGTTAGCATTCACCTAAAATCACTTACAGAATACATTATTTCCCTAATTAATGTGCAAATGCATCCTTCTGCTCTCCACAAAAAGTGTGAACCTTTTACAGCCAGCGACATTGTAAATTATTAAATTATCATGCAAATGTAAGTAATTATTGATAATTTCAGGTTCAGTAACGTCAGGAACGTATATTTCTGTATCTGTTTGTACGTAATAAAATAAAACCAATAAGCAACAAATATACATCGCCCTTGAGGTGATTTTTCATTAAAACGATGCCATACAAATTATTCAACTACATCATTATGAATTGATTAATTCTTTTTGTGTTTAGTTCGTAGAACTCCATTTAATTTTTAAAAATAAAATTTAATAATCTTATCAAGTTCTGCAAGCATTTGAACTTTTATTTTTGTTACAGCTGTTTCGGCTTACAAGGTAATTTTAAATTGTGGTTAAACCACTTTAAGACGATTTATTTATAGGATTCTAAATGTCAATTTTTGAGGGTGTCTAAATTGATTTATTACCGGTTTAACCAATTTGCTGAGAAACTAATTGATACTGAAAATAATTATATATTATTAAATTAAATTTTTAAAAATTATGAACTGATGTTCCATTTAATTGGGTAATCACAAACATGCTTATGAGATGAATCTAAATGAAAACATGATTTAACAACCGAAACAACCTCAAATGATGTTTTTTTAGTTTTTTAATTTTATTTTATACATTTTACAAATATAGGCCAAAAAGTCCCGATAAACTACTTTTTAGCAGTTTGTCTAACGGGTTCTTTACATTAAAGATCTTATTATAGTGATTTAATAGTTACACTTTTACAATTAAAGATATAAAATTAAATTAAATTTTTTACAGAAATATACTAAGATACATTTTTACAAATAAAGATATAAAATTAAATTAAAATTTTTACTTAGATGAAAGAAAAATTATGAAAACATGGATAACAATTTTAAAGTCTTTAGAATAAATAATATGTTATTGTAAGCTAATACAAATTAATTCTTTCAGTAAGCCAAGTCTTCAGTAAGTTCACCAATTGTTTGTTTTGGGCACAGTTTTTAATTTCAGCTGGAATCATATTTAAACAACTGGGAATCATGTAATTTAACGTTCTTTGTCCGTATTTATTTGTATGTTTAGGTACAATTCGTCCTTCATTAAAGTTAAAACGAGTATTATGGTTGTTTTCCGGCCTGTTTATATATAAAGGGTTATTTATGTGCTGAAATATAATTTTTTACCACATAATTACTCTCACTGAAAGAATTTTGAGACTTTGATAAAAGTATGGAATATTATGTCTTTCTTTGTATAAATTTTTTTCAGCTAATGATTTAACCAATGAATTTTGCACTGATTTAACATGGTCTTTATTTGTTTTACAAGAAAATCCCCAAGCTGTTATTCCATTCCTTATAACAGATTCAGCTAGAGATAAATTATTCGAAATGTGCAGATAGGAACAAAATTTTTTAGTTTATACAATCTGCTTACAATTGATCTTAATCGTGCACAAACTTTGTTTATTTGTATATCCCACTTAAAAAAGCAATCAATAATAACACCTAAATAAACATATTCTTTAACTAGTTCCATATTTTCACATGTACACGTTGCTGGAATACCATTGTGTAAGCAATCTGATGTATGTGTCTTTATTCAGGTGTAATACATACCTTAACATTAGGGGATCTTATGTGTTGATATTACAAGATAGTACCTGTCCATTGATATTAAAACAATCGGCTTTTGTCATTTAATTTCCTTTAGAGTAAGTAACGTTGTTTCACAAAGACAGAATGACTTATCCAGAAGTCTACGTCACCACAAATCTTTACCACAGCGCGAGCGGGGAAACAGTAAAAAATATTCTTCGGTCACTCGTGTGGTGACATTTTTCACAATGGACGAATAATTAGTCACTTTTCACGAGATTACAATTTATGTACTTGCCCGTAAAGAAATAATCATCAATAATAATTATTGTTGGTCTCTTGGAAGAAATAAAGGCTGAAACACAGTTCTGCGGTCTCGAAATGCGCGTTGTTACAATGGCTGCATAAAGTGAAGGTCTTCTTAAAGATACATTTAGTTTATTATGTTTACATAAGCATAATAATTTAAGAAAGATTTACTAAGACTTAAATGGAAAACATAATAATATTGTGACGCCACCACCTCGAGTTTCTCGACACCGTGGATGAATTTATCTCACCTTCGAGTGGCTTTGTTGTTACAATTATTATTGCAATATGTTAGATGTCGCCATGTTACAAAACACGTTGGATAAAAGTTTTTTTTTATTTGTGTAGTTGACGCAGTTCGAAGATTTGTTGGTTTTATTTTACTGGTTTTGCAGCTTTTACCTTCTTGCCTAATTATTATTTTTAATTTTTAAACTAACGTTTAGACAAGATTTTTATGCATAGCACAAAGGGTAACAATTATTATAAGCAATAATTATCAGCCTGAAACACTCATCAACATTGAAAAATCTTCCGAGAAAAGATACTTGCCGCCAACGGGACTTGAAACCGTGTCCTTCTGATTGCCGGTCAGCTGGCGTCCCGCAGGGATCGGTTCTGTCTCCGACTTTATTTTTGTTGCACATCAACGACCTTTTGTCATGTGCACCAATTCACTTTTACGCGGATGACAGTACAGTTCATGATAGCTTTTTGTTTGACAAGGCCCCAAAGGGCTCACAAACTCCAACAGCTCGTAGGGCTTTGTAGCAAAGAATGTACGGTTACCTCGAGAGTGTTTTCTCTTGGGGTAAAAATAATCTCGTTGAATTTAATGTTTCAAAGACCCAATCTTGTCTGATTACGTCTAAAAGGGATCGAAATGAAAATCTAGTCTCTTTCAACGGAAGCAATCTTCCGAACAGGCCCTCCATTGAAATGCTTGGTGTAACCCTAAGTGACCAGCTCAGGTATGGGGGTTCCATCGAAGCCAGAGTAAAGTTAGCCTCACAGAAACTGGGCGTACTGTACAGGGCCCGCAGATACTTTAATAGTACACAACTGCTAACCCTGTACAAATCACAAGTGCGCCCCACGGTTGAATTTGGCAGCCACCTCTGGTCTGGAGCTCCAAAATACCTGAAAAATACCCTCGACTCTGTGCAGAAACGGGCGGTCCGTTTGAAAGATTCTCCCATCTTAACAGACGGATTGCAATCTTTAGAGCACAGGCGTCGGGTGAGAATGCTATCCTTGTTCTACCGGTATTACAATGGAAGATGCTCCGAGGAACTAGCATCATTGATCCCTTCGGCACCGGTGCATAGTCGGGAAACACGCCAAACGCGTGCCCAACATTTGTACACGGTTGACATTTGCCACATGAGAACGGATCGTTTCTTCGACTCGTTCTTGTGTTCAACAGCTCGGCTGTGGAATGATTTGCCGGCCTCTGTGTTTCCTCCTTCCTACAACATGGGTCTCTTCAAGACCAATGTTCATTCCTTCCTCTCCTCAAAAAGACCCTCCACACAGCATCCCAGATGACATAGGCCCTGAGGGAAATTATTTTCCTCAGGGCCTCCTGCGTGGAGAAAAGTCCGGGAGGGGGGAGGAGAACGAAGGAGCGGGAAGAGGAACGCGGAGGGGAGAGGTAACGGGGACGCATAGGAAAGGACAAAAGGATAAACAATTTCTTTCTTTGAGTGGGATTACAATGCATGCCGGATATTAGCTAGTGTTTAATAAAAATACTACGCGTAATAGAATTTCATGAATTTTCTGTAAAAATGAAATTTATAGAACCTTGCCGCTGGTTCTTTCCGAGGTATCTCAAGCAATAATAAGTAAATCCACAATAATATATAATTGAGCTTCATTAATAGTTTATTAATAACTAACTAACTAACTAACGCAGGGGTAGGCAGAGAGGACGGACCGCCAAACAACTCGGTCTTGGCACACACTCTTTGCCTCACTCACATTCATACAAAGTCTCATACATACTCTTCTATTATTCTGACTTTTGACATGGCCCGTCTCAAGTATCTGATTCACTTGATTGTGCCATGTCTTCCTCGGGCGTCCCCGACTTCTTCTACCATTCACTATGTTAATTTAGCTAACCAACGGAAAAAATGATACTACCCATATTTCTTCGGATTATTTGACCTCAACCAAAGTCCTTGAGAAAAGCTCCATTAGTATTTTCTACTCTTGCCTGATAATAATTATTTTTTACGATCAACTAAGAGAACGGGTTCAGCATGAATAATCTATAATTTATTGCTAACACATTACTACTAACAAGACCTCAATATGAACATAATGAAAAAAACGAACTTAAAATTTTTTGAATAATCTCAGCAATAATAAACGAGTGTAAAAATGGCGGAGCAAACAATCCTAATGGAAACTAGTGTTGTCATGATTATGAGGCAGTTGTTCTTAACTCGGCAATCGATTAATCGAAAACAAAAGGCGTATACCAATATACATATTAATACCATAGTCTCTTCATTTGCATTGACATCGATTATGTTAGAATGGACTTCGTGGTTACTACAACCATATATTTATTGAAAATATGTTTTTTTTAAATCGCACGAAATTGCTTTCATATTGCACCTGACAAAGTAAAGTGGCCATGAGGAGTTAAATTAATGAATTGTTTATATAAATTAACAAAAACTACTTACCTGCTACCATCTTAAAAACTAATTGTGCCTGATCATTTTGTTAGCGCTCAAAATACCGTACCGTCTCCAAAATAATTTTGATTTTTTGCATAAAGGGTGATTCACAATAACAAAAAAAAACGGAATTATCCGAATTCTCATATTATTCATACATAGTCAAACTGTGTATCTATCCAAGGTATAAATAAACAGTGGCGTAAAATTTGTTGATAATCCTCAAAAACTATTAGTACTTAAAACATTCTCGGTGTTCTTCAACCGGCCTTTCTATACGACACGATACGATGCGATTCGATTGTACCCCCGGAGCACTCGTGTCCCGGTGAGACCGGTACACCGAGAGGAACTAAATTGTTAGGACTTAGAACACGTGCTCTGAGGATGAAAGGGAGGTTGGAATTTAATCGACCGGTATACATGGCAAACTATTAAGCCCGTATAGGAATTTAGAATGGATAGGAATAAAAGTCTTCAATTGGGGAGGCGGGAATGGGTACCGCTGCCCCGGGAACCTTTATTGGATAACCAACACCTCTGCCATAGGTCACCCCAAGTGGTTCGCTACGTTTGGTGATTTGGCGGGGGTGCCCGGGTTCATGGGGTGAGGTTTGTATAGGTCTTGGAGTATGACCAGGACACACTTAACTCCAGATTCCTACCCACTCCTTTAACCCTTTTCCTTCCCAGAACTCTCCTCTCCTTCCTTTCATTAAAAAAACCCTCCACACAGCATCCCCAAAGATGGCATAGCTCCACACAGCATCCCCAAAGATGGCATAGGTCCTGAGGTAAATTATTTTCCTCAGGACCTCCTGTGTGGAGCTCATGTAAAAAAAAAAAATAAGAATGCATCGAGCGTTATGATTTTTTTTATTTATATATTTTTTTTAAAATCCTTTCTTTATGACTTCCCTCTTCTTGCTTATTCTTGGTTCTTCTTGGATCTATTTGTACATTTCTCGCTTTTCTTGACTGCTCTTGCCTCTTCTTTATCTAATAAATAAGTGGTAAAATTATTTCAATCATAAGCCAAATTTCATCAATAAATAATCTTCCATAACTTATGCTATCACCTAGTAAAGAATGACTCATCTAGTCTATTATAAACCAATGTTTCAGATACTAAATACTAAACGTAGTTAACGGATCGCCTTATCGAACGTTCGAGTGTATTTTTTGTATCGTAATCGAATTAGAATTATGGTGAGATGAATAAATTAACGGACGATCTGGAGGTGTTCGGGTTATTTATTCGAGACGTTATCTCCACCGGGAAGTCGTTTGTTTTAATTCGAATCTCTGTTGTCAAGTTTAAAGATCATCCCAATGGTCTTGTTTAACTTTAAGTTATGAATGAACACTCGGATGTGGAATTTATGAATGTATTTATTTCTGTGTTTGTCGTTTCTAAATTTAAATGTGTCCGTTTCTTAATTTGAATGTCAACATCTAGAATTTTTATTGTGTTTTTGGAATGTCTTACATTTTTATCGAGATGATTATTTAGATTAGAGATAGAAATTGACAATTCGATTGTAAAACAACTCGCTTGGAGTTACACTCCTAATCCAGTGCCGATAAAAGTAGAATTTTTCGTTTGTATTTCTTAATCAGATCTAGTTATAAGTTGTAGGAGGTACATAAAATTATTTGCTCGGAGTGGGAGAAAATTAGTTATTGTGGTTTTAAAAAAAAACAACAAATTGCAGAGGAAAAAAACTGTAAGTCCTCTTTACTGAATGATTGTTTTATTAATTTTTTTATAAGAAAAACTCTTTTTTATAACTTTTGAAGGTTATTCCCATCAATAATAAAAATATTTGGCTAATATATATAGCGTCATTTTGTGAAAAATCACCTAAGGGCATTGAAGAACAATATCACAATAATAATCTAAACGAAAAAATGTAAGAGATCAAGACATAGAAAAATAGAAAAACACAATGGTCGCAACTGGGACTCGAACCCAGACCTCTCGTCTAACCGGGACGTGCGCGTTAACCAATTTCGCTATTGCCACCTTCTGTCAAACCGTCATATTTGTTAATTAGTTGAAGATAATATTGTTAATTCTAAAATTTAAAATACGAGATTGACATACGATGGTTTGACCGAAGGTGGCAATAGCGAAATTGGTTAACGCGCACGTCACGGTTATACGTTAGGTTATTTTTATTGTTTATTTATTTATTTATTTACGCCCTTTTACGGGGCTTTTACATAAGTATGAAATTTACAAATTACACTATGATTAAATTATATATAAATACTATATATTTCTTTAACAAAGAAATATACTAGGTATTTTGCAACGAAATATATAGTGTTTATTGTACATAACTGAACTGCGTCAGTAATAGTATTTTGTATTTTTTTAAAGATAAATTGAAGATGTCCACTGACTTGGTATAATTATTTCCCTCCATTATTTAAGACAAAGAGGAATACATATTAGTTAGTTCCAAAATTTCTGCACTGAAATAAATCCTGACTATTACATAGTGGAATCCGGAAGCTTATCAATTCAAGCAATACCAGACTATCAACTAAATTATTTAGAATTTTATACAGAAATACCAAATCAGTGAAAATTCTTCTATCTTACAAATTAAGCATATTCATATCATTTAAAATAGTATTGTCGTTTAACAAAATAGCTAGAATACCCATTTTAAAATTTAGAAAGCGTAAGAATTTGTTTTGTATTCTTTCAACAGCTTGTACACATATATTATAATATGGGTTCCAGACGGGAGAATTGTACTCAAGTTGACTTCTAACATATGCAAATTATAACAGTTTAATACACTTTATATTGTTACAATTTCTAGTTAGCCTAGTTATAAATCTCAACATTTTTAAGCCCTTAATAGAGATGTCTGTTATGTGGTTAACAAATGAACGATTTGATTGACAAGTGATGCCTAAGTCTTTAATTTGTGTTTATGTCTCGAGAGTATTGTTATCTATGTTGTTTACTAGAATGATTTAAGATGCTGGGTGATTCCTGTACCCAAAACTACCCACCGTTGATCTGCAATAGTCTTTAGATTCCACAATTTGCAGGGACGAAAAATACTTGAAAACAAACTTAGTTTCAATTCCCCTGGTAAGTTATAATTATTCGAAATCTAATTTCTAAGAACCTTAAAAAAATACCTTCTTGGATCCCAATTTTTGGATTTTGTAACAAAGTTTCAAATAATGAAAAAAACATACTTTTGCTAGTTTGTGTATAAAAAGTTCATTAAAAATCATAAATATGATGTTATTTTCCTCTGAATGATTGATGTTAACAGCAAGGAAATGAGTACCTAATTTCTACGGCAACTACAAACTTCGTTGGTAACGAACGCAGATACGTAAAATGAGTAACTCAATTTATTCTGGGCGTCTTCAATACCTGCATGAACACATCCCTTCCTACAATCGGTACAACCCCATTCTTAAGTCACCTCAAAACATCACCACGTTGGTACTGTACGGAGCTAGGGAAGACTTTGTAAGGAACCACATAAAAACAAGTATCTCTTTGAAACTGTTGGTTGGTAATATTGTATGTTTCGTGAACACCTCACTAGGTATACCGTATACTTTCCCTAAACCCTCTGCACATTGTATATTACGCCGATTGTCGGCGGATCAACTGTCATGGAACCGGTTTTGAGTAGTGACTATTGACTAGGGACTAGGGATATTGTGGATATGAAATTTCGGATCTGGATACGGATACGGAAACAGGAATAATATTATACCGGTTTCGGATACGGATAAGGATATGAAATTATTTCGGATTATCCGCTAGTTTCGGATAATTTCGGTTACGGATATTAGAATTTTAAAATTATAAAAGTAAAATACAAATAGCAAGATTTGAATTTTATTTCTAGTCTATATTGTCGTATGTTTTTACAATCAGTCAAATAAATAACGATTATTGTAGCCACTTTAAGTGCTATGAAGGAACCTATGAAGGTAGGTACTTAAAAATATAAAAATAATATTACAATAAACAAAAATTATATTGTTATAAAACCTTGGAACACTTTTACTGTAATCTAAGTACATAATAACAAAAACATTTGCGGCAGTGACTGCAGAGAGCGTGGAGTTGAGCAAACTAGCGCTATCTCGTTTGTTAAAGGGCCGCTAGAACGAGACAGCGCTAGTTCGCTCAAACCCACACTCTCTGCAGTCACTGCCGCAGTCACTACATGCAGTGTCGTGTGTAGGCCACTTTAATGAATTTTGTAAGTAATGAAACCATTACAAAATGTTTATTAATAAACTTAAACCTTAGATAATTGTAGTTTTCATAGTCAAAATTGAGCAAAGGTAAATTATACTTAACAAAAAGTAATTTTGCAGCTTTATCACCGGTGAGTCGATCCCTTAAGGAGTCGAATAACCATCCAATCAAGAATTCCTTAATAATCAACGCGCGGCTTGTGTGACAAATAACGGCTCGGCCGGTTAACAAACTAAAACCTGTCGTAACCTGTCATTTAGACTCCGCCTTTATCCGAAACCATCCGAAACTTTTATATCGGTTTCGTTTACGGTTACGGATCTTTTTTTTTATTTCGGATATCCGATAGTTTCGGTTACGGTTACGGATCTCCATAACATCCCTACTAGGGACCTGTGATTTAAGCAGGGCCATTTTATGTTAACTTATATAGTCAAGGAGCGAAGTTAGATTATTTTTTAATGGTAGAAGATAAAATAGAAACTCTTCGAATTTTCTCAAACCTTCGATCAATGAAATTGACGCTTGTCTATCTACTGTATCTCTTTCTTACGGGAGGTTTATCTAAAGATATGATATTATCTTAGTGCATTCAGTACTTATCATTGTTGAGTTCATGTAAATATTTCGATGTGGAAGAGTTTTTGATCACCGAATCCAACATGAATAAGGGCCAATTGCATCGAAAAAAGTTAAAGTAAGGTTTAAAGTTAAATATTTAAACTGAGTTTAAGCCCTAACTAAAGTTAAGCTGCATTTCAACACCATGTGTGGTCAACCATTCAAATACGCGATTAGACTAATCAACTGTTTGACGAAATCGAAACGTTAACATTGAGGAACATAATTCAAGTCATTTGGGAAACCATTTAAGTATTCAAGGTAGGTATATATCTGAACCATCAACTTAATTTTAATAATTTCATTAAACTAATTTAATTAATACAGTTTTTTTATTCGCTTCATTAACAAATTGATCGTTTAAAACCAACCACGGTTCTGCAGGATATGTCCAGATTCCTTTAAAAACTTATCCTGTTTAAAAATAAATCCCATTAAGGACAAATTAACCCTTCCGATCGTAAATGTCCTTTTAATGGGTGCAAGTTCCACCAAGGTCAGTTCGTAGTTAATCAACGAAAAAAAATCAACAAAAAAATTCGACGGTAAAAATTCATCTTGCTAATTACATACAAATTTACTTAGCAGGGAAAATAACCGCGGAGCCGTTCAACAAGATAAAAGGGTTCGATTTACGATCGTGTCGCCGCTGGGTGTTCGTTGAACGAGTTTCTCAACACGGCCATAATCCGACTACAAGGAGAACAGTGAGAACGAAGCTGTATAAAGAATATAAACTGGATCTGTCATGTTTTTGCAAAGATCGGGATGATAGCGTATTAAGTGACATTTAAATATGGTTAATAAAGATGAAATACACAATTTGTGGACGTGGTTTATTTGTAATCACTCTATCAAACGGAAAATTACTTTGGTTTATCAAAACAGGTACGTTTTTATATTTTTTTTTGTCAATTTTAATTTGTGGAACTCCGATTTTTTTTAATATTCATGTAATATATCACAATATTAATTAATCTATGTTCAGTTCTTTCATTGTTCCCGTTGTCTATTCTATACTCGGTCACATGGTATCTGTTACGACGTGTGTCGAAAATAGCCGAATGTAGACGGGCAAGTCACTCCTATTGCGAAAGCTCGCCAGGCAAAACTAGTAACAAGGGCGTGTGTCCTCATAAACCCCTATGTCTTTATTAACAAAATAGCATTAAACATTCAGTGTGATTATAGAGAGACATCTCTATAATTGTTTTTCTACCCTGAATAACCTAGTCCTGCTGTGTAATTATTATTATTATGCGTGACAGCTGTTTCGCCTTCTGAAGGCATTACCTAACTGTGGTGAAGCCATTTACAGACGATATGTTTACATAAATTAAATAATCATATTATTGAATATATAAAAGAAAAATTGAAATAGGTGTGACATTAGGTAAAATTTAGACAATTAAATTGAAGAGACGGTATATTTTATGGTTACCGGACAACTCAGAATGAAACCAACTCAGAAGCACCTCAGAAAGGTCATTAAGGTTCTGCAACCGGGCCCGAAAAGAAGAAGATGGAGAGATACGAAATTACGAATCTTAGAGGAGAGCGCTAAAATTTACAGCGACAAAATCGATGCGAAAATTGCGAAAATGTTTAATAAAACACGACTCGTTTAAAATAGAGCAAAACTCTCAGAGGCATTATCTTAAACAGCATTTAAAGAAACACTGTGAATTTTTTCATACATATAACTTGTAAAATAACTAAAACAAACGTGTTAATAATCATTTTTGGAGCATACTTTGCGATTTTTTTCTATCGAGGGAATTTTATATAATTTCCGTTTCGGCGCGGGCAAAGTCTATATATTATCTTCAAAAATAACATATATTTTTTTAAGAGCTTTAAAACTTACCGTGTTTAAGGGAAATATGTAATAAATCGGTAGAAATCCTGGTGCGGGCCCTTAAGAGTGATGATAAAAAATAAAATAAAATTGGTTAAATGGGTTAAGTTAGGTTAGGGTTACCGGCTATTTTAAAATTATTTTTTCATAGCTTTTAATGACCTTTCTGAGGTGTTTCTGAGATGGTTTCATTCTGAGTTGGCATGGAACCATATTTTATGAATAATAATTCTTTATATTTAATAAATAAAGAAACTATATTCCGGTAACTAGGTATGCAATAATGTTTCTGTGGCTTTGACGACCGATTAAAAACACGTTTATTGGTTTACTAATATTCAAATGATTGTATTGTTAGATTATATTATGTTAATGAATTGAATATTTCAAACACTACATTGCACCGTGAAAAATCAGGTAAAATGAAAAAACACAAAAAAATGTCATGGCCGAGAATTGAACCGCAATCAACTACTCGGAAGGCAACTATAGGTACTATTACACCACCAACTATCACATCCACCCGAAATTATATTGTCTGGTACTAGTATTTGTTATTTCCTCAGCCATTAAAAATATAATTAAAAAAAATTACTTAATGTTGTTTTTTTTTGGTTTTGTGTTTTGAGTTGGGGGTGTTATTTTTATAACTAATCAAGACAATATTCTAGTATTGTCAAAGGGTAAGGGCACATCAAAGAACTCTTTCTTGTGGTCCAGTCAAGGAAGGAGGTGCATAGTGCGTGAGCAGGTACCTAAGCGATTCCTTAAGAAATTAGTTCAGGGTGCTTAGGGTGTGAACATACCTCCGAACAGACCTCCGTAGTCCAGTGGGTAAGACTCTTTACTCACAATCCGGAGGTCGCGGGTTCGAACCCGGCATGCGCAAATAAATTTTATTTGATTAATTTGTGTTATTTCACAATTAATTCATTTAAAATAATATATAGTATATTTGCGGCATGTTCCAGAGTGGAAGATACTATCAGTATCGCCCTGGTGTAAGACCACCATTCAGAATTGAAACGTTGCTTGAAAATGGCTTTAGCCGTGTTTAGTGACCAGATCTGAATAGCCAGGTACTTCCCAACCTTCCTCTTCCCCACCTCTTTCCCCTCCCCCCTACCTTCAGCCTCACAACATACCCCAATTGGGGATACCATAGTCTCACTGGCTCCAGACGGGAGCAGTTGAGATTCATGTGCGGTATTCACTGTAAAAAAAAAAAAAAAAACCAAAAGTCGGGTTAGGGGGGGAGGGGCGGGGGAGGTCCCAATTCTCGAGTTTTCGCAGGGGAAAAAGTTTCTTACAATAAATATAATTATCTACAACTTTACAGCTCCACAAAAGTAGATATTTTAGAAAAAAATCATTTTACCTCATTCATCAACCATTCCTTCGCATCGTCTAAAATATTCATCAGAGAAAAAAATGCATTCGAAAGTAATGATTCAATTAAAAATGCATTCAATTGTATAGAATTAAATTTAGAATATACATATTTTTGCCAATTAATCACCAACCTAAATAAATACGGTCAAAGAACTCTAGAATACCTTGTTCCAATAATTTACAACATGTTACCCAACGCAATAAAAAGCTGTGAATTGAGTTTCAGAAGGAAATGTACGCTAAAAAAATGGTTAAGTGAAAGAAATTTTTTGTACTAATTTCTGTTATTTTCCGCTTTTCGTTTTAATGTTTTTTCCATTATTATTTTCTCTTGTCTTTTCTTTTATTTCTTTCATTTTCTCTGTTCTGTATTTCTTATAAATTTTATTAACAATTTTTTTTTCATGTACCTGTATATTTTATGTACCTGTCTCTTCGACTTGGTCGAAGACCTGTCTCAATTTAAAAAAAAATAATTGTCAAAAGAACCCGTTGACAAACTGATGTCAATCAGTTTAACGGGACTTCATTGAAAAATGTAAAAAAAACTGTAAATAAATAATAAAGGAATTTTATTATTAAAAAAAAAAAAAAAACCAGTCAACATTTACAGCATTTTAAAGAGTTTCCCTGCTCAAGCACTCTACACCTCCTTTTGGACCATTCTTTGACTGGGCTTGGACCAGGTTTGCTAATATTAATAATAATTATTAATGAATAGTTAGCAGAGCGCGGTTTTGTGAAAAATCTTCTTAAGAATATAATTTTTTTATTAATTACTTTGTTTTTATACACATGAACCATTTCTTCTCTCCAACATTCCATACTATTTAACTTCTTTCGGCTTAAGAAGACAAGCATTATTTCTACAACTACTCATCATTATCCAGAGTGAAAAGGTTTAATTTCTGTTTCCCAAGGTTAATCTTTCCGGAGTTTGCGAAAAGGCTAAAAAACTAGTAATAAATTTACAAAAACCTGGAAATATTAAAGAAATGCCCATATAATATTATGGTAAGTATTCTAAATTGTTATCTAACAAGCCAAGAAATGAACAGTATTCTCAAGACTATGCTTTTTGCAGATGATGTGGTACTGATAGCAGATAATCATTGTGACTTACAGAATAGCCTGGAAAGGTGGAGAAAGATCCTGGAGGATAATGGCCTATAAATTAGCAGGAAAAAGACTGAATATTTGTATTTACCATTTGAAGACACATTTTTTTTTTTTTTTTTTCATGAGCTCCACACAGGAGGCCCTGAGGAACATAATTTCCCTCATGGCCTATGTCATCTTTATGCTCACCTATGATGCTGTGTGGAGGGTTTTTTTAAGGAAAGGAAGGAGAGGAGAGTTCTGGGAAGGAAAAGGGTTTAAGGGGTGGGTAGGAATCTTGGGTTCAGTATGTCCTGGTCATCCGCCTCCAAGACCTAGACAAACCTCACCCCATGAACCCGGGCACCCCTGCTAAATCACCAAACGTAGCGAACCCCTTGGGGTGACCTATGGCAGAGGTGTTGGTTAACCAATAAAGGTTCCCGGGGCTGCGGTACCCATTCCCGCCTTACAAATGCTGTAACTCCTTCGATGCAACTGGATGGAGTAACATTAGCCAACTGTGATTCATTTAAGTATCTGGGCTCACTAATCCACAGAGACGGAGGATGTGCAGCGGATGTCATCCATAGAATAGGTGTGGGATGGATTAAATTTAGCTCCGTAACAGGAATATTGTGTGACTCCAAAATGCCTATAAAACTGAAAGGAAAGATATACCAGACTATTGTAAGACCCGCAATAATGTATGGCTCCGAATGCTGGACTATGTACAACTCCTACACTAGGCAACTTGAAACAGCAGAAATGCGAATGCTTAGATGGTCGGCAGGAGTTTCACTAAAAGATAAGATCAAAAGTTCACGCATTCGTGGTAGCCTGGGTGTCACAGACATAAATAGTAAGCTGGAAGAACGACAGTTGAGATGGTATGGACACATAAGACGGAGACCATCAGACCACAGAGTGAGGCAGGCAATGTCTATGGAGCTTTACCGACAGTCATCCAGAGGAAGACCGCAGAACTCCTGGATGACCCAATGTTCCATAATTCTTCAGAGAAACGGCCTGGATGAAGGCGATGCCCAGAACAGAAGATATTACAACCTGAGAACGAGAAGAGCCGACCCCAACAGCCTACCTAGGCAATGAGTTGGGACAGCGCAAGGAAGAACGTAAGTGTTCTAAATATTTTAAATGGGAAACTATAATACAAAACCGATAGTAAATAATCAGTATAATATTAAAAATATATGAAAATTCAGTAACAAAAAACTGCTGAATCCACTTTATTATTCAATCCTGATGACATGGCAAACTTTGAATAAATGGCTAATTTTGACTAGGTAGCAAACATTAACTACAGTAAAAATTCTATTGTTCAATCGTCCTGTTCATTATTTATTTGTAAATTCTTTTTCGAATTCTTTCAATATTATGGTACCTACCTACCTGCCTGAAGAAAATTTGGTAACTAAATATTCATAAATATCGTGACTTTAGGACAAATTGTATTATTTCATAAATGAAATTAAAAAGATCCATACAACATAAATGTAATGGTTTATGATTAAGTAGATAGGTATTTAAGTACTTACTTCAAATTCTTATAATATCAGGGAAAACTTTGGCTTTGATTTAATATAGAGAAATTTGACAACATACTTTTTTGGACGCGAGGTCTACTAAACACAGAACTACAGATTTTACAATTAATTTATAATCTACACGAAGTTACTAAGCTGAGCTTTTAGATAGGCTCAGGGATGTGTTATTTTATTTTTGTTTGTTGTTAATTATTTATGCATAATATGTTATATTTTGAAGTTTATATTATGTGGTTTTAAATCGAAATTTTTCTGTTTTTATGTAAATGAATAAAAAAACAATTACACCACGGTATTTGTAATTGAACTAACGCTTTGTCTTTATAAATTTATGAATTATAAACATATATGTCGACGTGCATATTATCTGACGGCCTCCGTGTTCCCGAGGTAAGACTCGACTCACAATCCGAAGGTCGTGGGTTCGAACCCCGCGTGCGCAAATAATTTTTATTTGATTAATTTGTGATATTTCACTATTAATTGATTAAAAATATTACATATAGCAAATTTGTGGCACCTTTCAGAGTGGAAGATACTCTCAGTATAGCCCTGGTAAAACCACCATTCAAAATTGAAACGTTGCTTGAAATGGCTTTTGCCGTGATTGGTGACTAGATTTGGATAGCCAGGTACTTCCTCACCTTCCTCTCCCCCATCTCCTCCCCCTTCCCACTACCTTCAGCCTCACAACATACCCAATTGGGGATGCCACTGACTCCGGAAGGGAGCAGTTGGGGATTCCTGCGCTGTATTAAAATAATTGACTCGTTCTTTTCGAAGATTTATTCCTAATTTACAAAGTAACCAGAAAACATTTCCAGTCGGTGTAAAAAAAGAGCCAAGCACCCTTTCACCTCTTACAAAGATCGGAGACCTTACTTTTGTTAATATTTTTTTATTGTAAAGTTACCTAATTCATAAAGAGTGGTGCGCGCTGTCCGCTGTCGATGTGGGCGCGAACTTGAAAAATGAAACATCGATTTTTATTCAATCCACAAAACAACCAACCCCCTTATCAATAAATCTTATTAGCTTTAATTCCTGCTTATGATTAATGCCCCACGCTTTATCTGAATCATTTATTAACAAGATGCGACGGGTCTTCTTTGTTTGTTTTGTATTTGTTTCTACCCACGTGGTAGACATAAGTAGGTTCTTACTCTATGCATAATTTACCATACCGTCTTCTCAATTTTTTAAATGCATTCTCTTTTATGGAACACTGTAAATTCCCTGTGAAAGAGAGAAAATTGTGGTAATAATCGACCACCATAACATGGGCATATGGGCATGTGCCTAGCATGGTTTTCGAAAAATCCACTAATCTTGAAACCATCAAAACAATGAATAAAGAAAAATAAATTAAAAAATTAAAAAAGTTATTCTCAGTATTTTGGTACGTTGGTGTATAAGAGACTTCTTTTTTTGCATTAGCTCCCCACAGAAGGCCCTGAGGAAAAAAATCTCTGTAGGCCTCTGTCATCTTTGGGGATGATGTTTGGGATTGTTTGAAAACTGGGACAATGTGTCCAGTTAACGTACGTATGAATCCATTCCTACACTGCGGTTAAAGACGATGGGTCGAAAGTGTCTGGTTAGAGAAGTCTATGTTAGGTCTCTCTCAAATAGTCTCTTCCGATTCGGCGCGCCACGCAGTAGGTGGGAAAAAACCTAGATAAATCTCACCCTGTGGCAAGTATGTTGGTTATCCAATGTATGATTCCCCGGGGCAGCGGTACCTATACCCGCCACCCAAATTTAAAATTAATTTAGCCATGTTTGGTGGCTAGATCTGATTAGCCAGTTTTTTCCCCACCATTGAAGAGTATAAGGTTATCGTGGCCATACGTCCCGTTTTGAACGGGATAGTCCCGTTTTCGGGGATCCCAGTACCGTTGTACCGAAGGAGGGCGTCGGGACGCGGCAATGTCCCGTTTTAGAAAACGGGCCACTCGCGATCACATTGAGAGCAAATAGTTATCTCCACTGTTAGATTTAGTCAAAGAAAAAAATGTCATTTTACAAGACTGATTTACTTACAAAAATATTTGAGAGAAAACTGTAAAAAAATTGGAAAGCCATAAAACCTTTCAAATACTGGCCCCAGGCAGAATATGAAATTTGCGCATGATATGTGCAAGAAAGACTGTCGGTATTTTTGTAAATTCGGAGTTAGAATAAGTCGATCTTACTTACACGCACAGAACGTAGATGGTCACGGTGACTTTGGGGTGGTTCAAAACCTAATTCATAGTTTTCACCTTCTCTCCTGCATCACCAGCAATGTCCCGTCTGAAAGCCAAATAAATCTGGTCACCTTACTCGTGAGCTATGTTTTTCCTTCGCCTGCCAAAATATCTAAGAGATTACTTTTAATGAAAGCATTTTTATGTTTTAGTTTACATCGCTTCACGTCACTTCTAAATCAATCATTGAATATCATGTAGCCAAAAAGTAATGATGCCTTTTAAGGCGTTGGCTCGCTTTAAATTGTAATAATAGAACCTTAACAAGGCAATCACAATGGATCACAGATAAGTGACATGGTTGAGTATTGATTGATTATATTACAAGCCAACTTGCAGAGGAGGGGATATTGTTATATTATATTGATATATTTGTATTGGTTTGTAGGTTATATTGCACAACGTCAGATAACGACGCATGGAAGATTTAAAAAAAAATCTTTATGGCCCCTCAACCGCGCACAAAAAGAAGAAGATGGAGAGATATGAAATTACGAATGTTAGAGGAGCGCATTAGTACTTAAAGCATTAGTACTTGGCCAAAATGTTATGAAAATATTTGCGTTGGACGCCAAAATGTAATGAAGATATTTAACTTTCACATTGGAAGCTAAAATGTTACGAATATAATACATGGAGAGCAAGAGACAAGTGTGATTATTACTAGAATTTCTCAGGCGTGGACCTTAAGCAGGCGGCTGTGTAATACTTTGTATGAGGATAGGTTATTTAAATGAAATAGTATTGTGCTTTGACACAGTTAAATTAATTTATTAATTATTACAAATAATAATCAGGGCTAGACTAAATTCTGAATGGGCTATATTATGGAGCGTTAGTACCGTTTAATCTTGAGGAGTTGATGAATGGGTGAATGCCATATGTAGGCGATCCATGCTGCTGCTTGCTGCCTTCGGAGATGGGCGGATAGCTCCCTCCGCTGCTGACATGTGCTGAACGGCAGGCTGGAGCGACGAACAGGCCTCCAGTCCCGCGGTTTCCCAGCGACGTCCCGTCCAAGGGCGGTTGCCAGCCAGCCGACTATGTTGATGACGGCCAAGGTGGGCGATCTTCGGCCGCATCCCTGCGAGCACCTCTGGCTCCAGGTATAGTCGGAAGGTCTTGTCATGACTGCGTCTGCAGATGCTGGATGTGGTTTTAATCCAGCAGAAATAATGTGCTCCCATGGTACTCCGCTGCTGATCCAGGATTTTAATGATTGTCCTGATGGTCTTCAATAATGGATGCCGCTGGTGGGCGCGGATTTATCAATCTTCATATGTTGTTAAAATAATGGCGAACTACGACTATTTGATTACGTCGACCCGCCACAGGGACGGTGGCCGTGGTCACCTGTGGCTGCTCAAAGAATGGCGAGCTCAAGGCCAGTCCTGCCTAGTGAACCTCTCTGTGCAGATCCTCAGTATCACCAACTGAGCAAAGGTAAACATTTCAATGCTACCAATATAAAGATGTTGAATGTTAACAACTTCACACCAAAAGTACCCATACACAGATAGTTCACTTGTTACATTATTTTTATGTAACAGTTTAAAGAAACACTATGAATTTTTTCATACATATTAACTTGTAAAATAACTGAAACAAACCTGTTTATAATAATTTTTGGAGCATACTTTGCGATTTTTTTCTATCGGGGAATTTTATATAATTTGCGTTTCCACGCGACGAATGTCTAAATATTATTGTTATTAGTTTTTGGGGTATTATGCCGTGTTGAGCTACCTCCTTCTTTAGCCAACGTTTCGGACAGCGTTGCAGTGTCCATCATCAGGGCAGATCACATCTGCCCTGATGAGGGCTAAAGAAGGAGGTAGCGCAACACGGCATAATACCCCAAAAACTAATAATAAAAATATTTTTGGCCGTGAAAATCTTAAATCGTATCTGTCTAGATATTATCTTCAAAAATAACATATAAAAGAGCTTAAAAACTTCAAATGTTTATGGGAGGTTTGCAAGAAATCGGTAGAAATTCTGGTACTGGCTTCTTAACACAGTATATATTTCATCTTCCTTATGTGAATATTGTACAATGTATAATAGTCCCAACTGCTTCTACTGATATCGGCATTTAGGAAATGTTTTGGGGCTGAAGGAAGGAGATGAGTAAAGGTAAGAAAAGAGATCAAGGCACCAACATAAGTAAAAGCTATTTTTTTTTTTTTTTTTTTACATTAACTCCACACAGGAGGCCCTGAAGAAAATAATTTCCCTCAGGGCCTATGTCATCTGGGATGCTGTGTGAAGGGTCTTTTTGAGGAGAGGAAGGAATGAACATTGGTCTTGAAGAGACCCATGTTGTAGGAAGGAGGAAACACAGAGGCCGGCAAATCATTCCACAGCCGAGCTGTTGAATACAAGAACGAGTCGAAGAAATGACCCGTTCTCATGTGACAAATGTCAACTGTGTACAAATGTTGGGCACGCGTTTGGCGTGTTTCCCGACTATGCACCGGTGCCGAAGGGATCAATGATGCTAGTTCCTCGGAGCATCTTCCATTGTAATACCGGTATAACAAGGATAGCATTCCCACCCGACGCCTGTGCTCTAAAGATTGCAATCCGTCTGTTAAGATGGGAGAATCGAGTCGAGGGTATTTTTCAGGTATTTTGGAGCTCCAGACCAGAGGTGGCTGCCAAATTCAACCGTGGGGCGCACTTGCGATTTGTACAGGGTTAGCAGTTGTGTACTATTAAAGTATCTGCGGGCCCTGTACAGTACGCCCAGTTTTTGGGAGGCTAACTTTACTCTGGCTTTGATGGAGCCCCCATACCTGAGCTGGTCACTTAGGGTTACACCAAGCATTATTTGAATCAACATTTCGTTTCTGATTGGCAACCTTACACCATGACGTTATTTCTCAAAACGGGTACTTTTTATTGAAGATCATGTTCAAAAGATCCCAGGCCTCTATAAATTTCAAGTGCTCTCCAGTTTTGACTAAATTTAATGTTTTAAATTGAATATAAATTAAGCCAACCAAAGTATGTGCAATGTTATTCCTACACAATGACATGCAGAGGTCATCAGATTTATTTATAATATTCCGCTCAATACACACATTTAAATGACAAGTCCAGTTGTTCATAACATCTTAAAAATCGACGAACTTCCGATGTACCGTTCTCGCTCTTTTTTATTGAACGAGATTGAGAGCGAGAGAGTATGCATGTTGTAGATCATCGCATCCAAGACGCGTTTAATATATTCCGTTATTAATGATTTCGGTACGGCACCATTATGTTTTTAATAAAGAACATTTTATGCGCAAGGGACGTACTAAGAGGAAAACATCATCGTATAAAAATGGGCTTCTCAAATATTTCGTTTGAATTGTTTTAAATCGGAAAAAGTCAGATTTTAGCTTTATAAGTTTTCGCCATTTCATTTATTAATATACTTCCAACATCGCTTCAGTCAAAAACCTCCCCAACAATGAAACGAAGGCATTGAACATTATTTACTGTACAGATCTAAATAGACATTTAAATGTACAGCCTGGACAGCACAAGTACATCACATTTACATCACATTAAATGTGGCAATTAAAAAGGATTTAAAAAAGGTTTGCTACGCCTTATGTCATTCTCGAATTGAATATGGAATTATACGATGGGGATCTACTACACATAAATACATACACAACCTGAATACAATTCAAAAAGGAATTATAAAGATCATACTGAAAGTACCTATTAGAAAGCCTTCGATTGAAATTTTCAATAGCTTTGACGTACCAAATGTAGACAGAATAAATGCCAAAATATATTATTGAAGCTATCTAAAAACACTGAATCCTCTACTAGACCGCGTACCCATCACACTAGATCGAATAAAAATGACATAAAAACATTCCAAGTTTTAAAACACATTCGGACAAAGAAACTACACTTATTTTGCAACTAAACTCCATAATATTCTTCCCCGAGACATAAAACTAATAAAAAAATTAATGAGTACAAATCAAGAATAAAAGCATGGCTGAAAGAGGTCAACAAAAACACTCTAATGAAGACACTAAAAACGACATAGAAGACAAATAAACTATTTTTAATTTTTTTATTTATTATTTAATATATAGATATATAATTGTACAGAGGAGTTATATAAATTACAAAATATCGGTACAGAAATTATTTAAAAATTGCAATCTCACCAAAGAAGAAGCTAGTTCTTGTGCTTGATGAGCGAGTTACACTAATTATAACTGAAATAGAATAACATTATGCAATAGGTAAGTATATAATAGGATCAATTGAGACTTCTGGATCATCTATATGTGTAGATGTACATACATAAGTTACGTTTTCATACTAAAATATTGTGCAATTAGGAGAAATTCGAAAAATCTAAATAAAATAGAGATTAGAAAGAAAGAGAAAAACAGGTAATTATTTAGTTAATTATTGCTGATAAAGTGTAGCTTCAGTTTAAGTTTCAGTATATTGATGTCTTTGGTTTTTTTTTAATTTCAGTGAGAAGGTTGTTGAAAAACTTTATTCCTAAATAGATATAATTGTTTTGCATTAGTTTGGTATTAAATTTTGGTATTTTGACGTTGTCTTCATATCTTTTTGATTGGGGAGTTTCAAATTTTTTGATGATATTATCTTTGTAAATTTGGATAATTGCATTTTTCTTGAAGATATTCTCTACTCGAGGCACCGTGAAATCTGCGAAAAGCGTTAACTATAATTAAACAATTTTAGTCTGCCTCAGCACAGGAACCCCTAGTGAGGAGGGCTAAGAAATACAATATCTTTACCTAACATAACCATTATATTTTGTATACTCGTAGAATTATTTTATATAGCCGCTTAAATAAAAAAAAATAAAAAAAGACCCTTGCTAGCATAGTGGTGTACTGGAT